>OY997270.1:583622605-588622605 GCA_963921465.1 Triticum timopheevii
GATGTGGTGATTGTTCATAAACTCCTTGAAAATCAGACAGACTTATTATCAGTGCTCCAAGCTCCATGTGTTCTAGGGCTAAGACTACGTTGGTGTAGGCTCCCCTTATCCTTCCACTGGCATTCGCCGATCGATTTCTAAATGAGTGGAATTTTGATTCTCTAACTGCTCAAATAGCAATGGTTTCCTGTTCCGCATTGACCCTAGGATTGGCGGCTTGGCTTAAAGAATATGGGATTCTCTTTCCGGTGGAAAATGGCATCTGAAAATGAGACTGAGACCTACTTTTCGAATTGTCAGAGGCCATGAGATCCACTTTCTTTTGGAAAGGAGAAGGGAGAAGCAGCATTTCAACTGTGTGAGGATGGACTCTAGACCCACTCGTTCTGATTCTGTGATTTCAATTTCTCAAAATGGATCATAAAGTTGATCCTGTTTACTAACTCACTCTCGAATTAGAAGTACCAGACCAGGTAACCAGAAGATAAGGCCACTCGGCATGACTGGACTAGTTTAACATGGCTATCTAGTGGAACACTATATATATAGGACTTGTAGAGCTTGAAAAAGCTTGTTTTGGTCTTTTTTTCTCTTTTCTGGGCACTGAACTTCATAGACAGACTTACCAACTGATGAGCCAAAGTAGCAAATTTCTTCTTCCCGGGAGGGGTGGACTCTATGTTGGTAGATCGAACTTTCATTTCTTCCTTCCATTTCATCTGTTCAAGTAGTCTCCTTTTCAAGTAGATACGCTTTGATACCAGACTGGTGTGCATTCTATGCTTACCCAGCGAGCGAAGGAGCGAGCCAATTCCTATGTTCCGGTAGAGCCAATTCCTTTGAAGAATTGTTTACTTTCTTGTCTTTCCTCTAGTGAATAGAGTGGAAGACCAGGTATCTTCGTAGTTGGCTCTGGAATGATTGCTTGCAGGATTTCATATTTTCCAGTGATCAGCTTAGTTGGAAGAGATAGATAGGAGAAGCGAATGCCAGATGCGCGGTGTGCCAATCAATCCAATTTCGTGAGACCGAGTCAAGATAAGAAGGCAAAATTCTTTGGAGTAAAGTCGCCTGGAAGAAAGAATAGGAATTGATCTAGCTATAGTATAGATAGAGTGTCAGATGAAATGCTTGACAAGGCAAGGAAACAAAACTTCCACATCCTATGTTCACACTACCTGGATTCGAATTGGTTCTATCGAGATATACTGACTTGAAACAGGAATTTCTTGGTAACTGTTGCTTCTTTGAAGCAAGTGCTTTCGGGTTGGCTCTTCTGATATGTGTATTTGCTACCCATACGGAACAATTTCATTGATGAAAGATGGATGGCTATTCTCCACATTTGCCAGCATAGTGCACTTTTTCTTCTATTTCGTGATTCCTTTCTTTCTGTCGCCATTTGAAAATGGATTTCTCCTCCTGGTTTTAGTCACACACGTCTTTTCCACCTAGGAAGGATGCCCCTACGATCATTCCATGCTCTGCCTTCGCCCGAGCGGTCCCCAAGGAAGCAAGCCAATAATGGGAGTGTCAGGGCGGAACTTCATTAATGAAAGGATTTGCACTGCCCCACCGTGCCGCAGGGACGAACTTCAATAGCCCATCATAGCACTCTCAGTCAGGGGGTTAGGGAACTATTGAAGATATCGATAGAATAACATTTCTTTTTCATAAGTTTCAGTGGACGCAGAGCCAACAAGTGCAGTTTTTCAGCGTAAGGTCAGGTTACAGTAAGGCCTATTTTGATAAGCAAGGCATTGCAAACAAATAGGTAGAGCATAGAGCTAACCTAAGGAGCGAGCTTGTTGTAGTTGGTCTAAAGGGGGAAATAAAGGACTGTCCCGCTACTACTTCCTTGATTCCCGGGAAAGAAGGAAGACCGAGGGTAACTTACTCTTCCTTCTGAAAAATCTATATCCCAGCTCGTTTTCATCGAGCCTTCCCCCCGTTTGGAGTATAGCCAAGTGGTAAGGCATCGGTTTTTGGTACCGGCATGCAAAGGTTCGAATCCTTTTACTCCAGAGCATACTTATTCTAGAAAATAGAAAAAGAAAAAGAAAGTCTCATCCCTACCATAATAAATAAATGAAAGTAGATTTACATTATTTTTGTATTTCTAGGGGGAATGTTGAGGCAAACTTACGATGCTGACAAGCTGGTTAGGTGCCGAGTTAGATTAGACATCGCAGGTTTCAGTTTAAGAATTGGGAAGAGGTTAAGAACCTAGTGGAATCCACTGCGAGGGGAAGTGCTGAAGTGAAGAAAAGCCGAGGATTGCATAATTGGAGAGTAGAATTGGAGCAAAGTCATGATCTGGTAGGCGACTGGTACAAGTGCTAGACTGGAGCTAGACAAGAAGCGTTGAGCAGGAACTTGAGCAATTCCAGAAACCTTAGAAGAAACTGGATATGTGGCAACAAGAAGGGCTTAGCCAGAATCTTGAAACAGGTATGATACCGGCACATATCAGCCTGATGTGATGTACCTGAATTCATTCATGTTCTGTGGAGTCTTTCTTTTAATATTCTTATTTTTTCTCAGTTTAATTAGGAAGCAAATGTGGTTTCAAGATGAACTCAACCTCTAAAAGGAATTCAATTAGCTGTGCAGTTAGCCCTTTGATCTTGAATAATTGGTTGAAATGGATATTGCCTGTCACTTGAAAATAAGGTTGTTTCATTTGGAATTCAGCAAGTTTCTTAGAAAATTGTTGTTAAACAGGTTGACGTTCCACTGGGAATGGAATAACAAAGGCTTTTGGCAGTTTGTGGATCGAGATGTGATTCGCTTTTTGAGTAATAGTTTCTTTCATTTGGTGTGCTCTTCCTGGAACCGGTAATAGGAAAAATTTGGTGCATTCTACTTTGCTGTTATGGTATTTACAATCCTTGAATTATTTGAACCTGACTCTCATTATCTGTCTTCATGGTCTTGAGGGTATTTTGGATATCGTGGAGGTAACTGACGATGAATTAGTCTCTTGCCTCACCGATCTGAACACGGAGTTTCCAAAGCTACAAGAGTGCTTAGTTAAACGGTGCCATTAAGTTTCAACTGTCTTTAAACTTACTACTTCAAGTGCAATTATCAACTCCTTGCAAAATTGTTGGCTTTCTCATCTACAAAAGGCAACTCTGGTATTCAAGGAAACAGATAATTAGGTTCCACTCACTACGTCAACTAAAGCAACTGCATCTGGAGCACTTACCAGGGAAAATCGAATAAATAATGACATAGTACGAGGGGATTTTTTTCTCAGTATTGCCATCTTGTGTTCAGTTCCAATTTCGTAGTAGGAGACAGACTCAAATTCAATAGATTCTTGTCCTTTTCTATAGAAATAGGCTTGGTCGAGTGCTTAAAAAAGAGGTGACCCGAATGATTTCAATGAATTGCTATTTGGTCAGATTAGAACAATTGGATTCGAAAGGAAAGAAAGACTGTGAACGAAGAGGGCCGCCCATGATCGATTGGATTCGGCAAATAAAGTAGAGGGCCTGCCCGTGTCACCACCAGTCCACCGAACCAGCTGTAGATCGCTAACTCTCTTGTCGACGCCCGGAACTTATGTACGAGTTAAGAATGAATTGTTCCCGAGTAGAGAGGGCAGGATAAGGATTCAGTAAGAAGGAGAGTCTACTTATGGAAATGCCATCCTCTCTTTCCTCAGTAACGGAGTGACTAGCTACCCCGACTTTTTATTCCAGTTCCATTCTTACTGGTGCAGGAGTCCAAAGTGCATCTTCCAACTCCCTAACTGCGTCTTCCATGAAGTTCGGGAGACCCCTCACGTGCCGCTGCCCGTGAGACTCGCCTTTGTACACTTTGCGCACCGCTTCGACTAGACCCCGCTACTACCTTGTATCCAAATACCTGCGATCTAGCTCATTCTTTTTTAAGCCCTGCAAGCCTAATAGAACCTTGTTTCCTGGGCCAAGTCAGCCTATAAGTAAGTAGGGCTGAAGACAATTTGTTTGTTAGTTTTTCAATCTTCTTCCTTCTATGCTTAAGAGTAAGTGGAAATGACCTCCTTGGTCAGCAAGTAAGCGAGCGGTAGTTCAGTCTCCGACAAGTGAGGCCGAATAGCCCCAGGTGTCCTTTTCCTTCTAAACTAGCTGCTCTCGCTTGACTCTTCTAGTGAGCAAGCAAACTGGTCGGGGAACAGGGTCGGATCAAAGTAAGGAATGGGAATAGCACTCAATCGTTGAAGGTAAGCCAGAAACAGGGGTTGTCCTCTCCCTTACTTAAGTCCTAGTCAATCTTTTCGTGCCCCAAAGGGGAAGTCAAGCAATAATGAGGGAACTTGACCCACACCTGACGAAAGAGTTTGGTTGCTCGAAGGAAGCAGAAGCAAAACCTGCTTTCTTTCTGTCCCAACCTCCAAGGGTTCCTCCTTGTATGACATAGTCCATTGGATTGGGGCAATGGTATGCACCTATGTTTGGTGTCCCCTCTCTCACTTCCTCGTCAGATCCTGGTCCCAAAGGGCAATACATTGAGTCGGAAAGCCGGGGGGCTTTCGTAAATTCCATTCTATAGCCGAACTAGCCCCTGGATCAGCTCTCATAGTGGGAGAATCAGAGTCAAATTAGGCGCAAAAGAGGGGGTTGACATCATTCGTCGTGATTGGATCAATCAGACTCCCCCACAGGAAATGCCAAGGGGCGCCCTTTCTCATTATCATCTACCGCCCATTTCTTCATCATCTGCTGCTGCCTTAAGTGCGTAAAGTAGGCTCAGCTTCTTAGGTTTCTAAATATCTTGTAGTAGACGAAGGTAGTCCAGTCCGCTTGTTAGATTGAATTGAATCTTATATAACCTACGTAGCTAAAGAGAAAATCATAATAGTCTAAGTGGACCTCTCAAAGGTATAAATAAGTAGACATTAGTCTTACTGGTTCGGTCTTTTTCTTTTTTTGTTATGATGCCCACATTTCATACTTCTCAATTCTTAGTCAGTTGGAGCCGGGTTCTATAGCTGGCTGGCCACGGAGCTTGATGCAGAGAAGCTTCTTAGGGCCCGAGTGACCGATGAAACGTCGACACTCAAGACTGTCTTTGTCGATGCTCTGAGGTTCGTGGATGCAACAGACCCACGACTCGATTCAAGCTTATTGGCGGAACAACGGAGTAAAACGTACGACGTGATTTCCACTGATAATTTCACCCTTGCACTACATTTTGTAGCACCACCACATTATGGTATTCTTTTGTGTGGATGATGGGGTCTTCCACTTGGTATTTCAGAAAATGTTAATCATATGTTTAACAACGTATTTGAAAAAAGCTTCAAAAACTCATATTTGAAATTAACATATTTAAAAGATATTAAACGTGTATAATAATGTTTCTAGATGTATACTGGAAAAATTATTAAACGTGCGTAGGCCATGGCCCTGATAGCCTGGGCCTGGCTAATGGACGCGTGGACGCGGTTAGAGATGCTCTAATAAAAAGAGTAATATTTTCGAGAGAAAAAGAAGAAAATCCCCGCCACGTCGGCCACAAGTCGGTCGTCTCTGTCATCTGCCAGAGAAGCGCAATCACAGGACCCCACGTGTGTCTAAAGCTGATACGCGCTTTGGCAGAGCCCGCAGTGCAGTCTACCAGTCCTCATCCCAGTATCCTATTCTGTGCAACAAAAACAAGATTTTTTTTTGAAACTATGATGATTTTTATAGCAAATTCGGAAACTATACACCCTAATAGAGAAAAATCAAAAGTATCACCCCGTCGGCCTCCCGTTGGCCGAAGAGGGACTTTTCGGCCAACCGTTGGCCAAAAAGTACTTTTCGGCCAACCGTTGGCCAAAAAGTACTTTTCGGCCAACCGTTGGCCAAAAAGTACTTTTCGGCCAACCGTTGGCCAAAGAGTCCCTCTTCGGCCAGCATCTGCTCTAATTTTTAGAAAATTCATATCAAATAGGATTTTTAGTATTTTAGTTTGATTCTTTTTGCATTAGATTAGAAATTTTATGAAGTTTCTATAGATATCAAGTTTGACTAGATTTGAAAGTTTGAATTTGAATTTTCATGAATTTTCTCAAATCACTAGATTGCCTATAATTTGAGCTAGGAGTATTCTTTTTAGATGATTCTTTTTGCTACTGGTTCTTTGTGACTTTGTTTATCAGTAGTAATTAATTGGTAAATTTTAGGATTATTTAAAATTAGGTTTTTACGAAAATAGTTCTGTTTTAGTGTTTTATAGGTTTTCTGCTATTTCTTTTCATTTTAATTGTTTTAAATTGTTTTCTTTATTTTGTTGACATATTCTTTTTGTTTCTGTTAAGTTATCAGCAGATATTTTATTTGTAGTATTTGTTTGTAATTTATTTCTTTTATTCTCCATTTTCTTTCCCGCCGTTCTTTTCCTCCATTTTCTCCTGCTATTTTCTTTGCCGCCATTTTCTCCGGCCATTCTTTGCCGCCATTTTCTCCTGCCATTCTCTCCCGCCATTCTTTGCTATCATTTTCTCCTGCCATTTTCTTTCCCGTCATTTTAGTTGCCGCCATTCTCTCCCGCCATCTTCTTCCCCTCCATCTTCTTTCTCACCATCTTCACTTCTCAACTTATAAAACGAGCCTCATGGTGTCCACGATCGTAGATAACATCGTCTGACACGGTCTGTGTCTCCTGCGTCGGTGCTGCTGGTTGAGTGTGAAACACTGTCTGAGAGAAGTCATAAGTGTTTGCAGCTTCGTCATCATCATCGGAGAGTGTTTCACACTTATGACTTCTCTCACACAGTGTTTCACACTCCACATGAAGGCATCCTCATCATCCTCCGTCGATGCAGCACTCCTTAGTGTGGCGGGAGAGAATGGCGGGAAAGAAAATGGCGGGAGAAAATGGTGGCAAAGAAAATGGCGGGAAAGAAAATGGAGGGAAAAAGATTGCGGGAAAATATATTTTTTTCATGTATAAAACGACATTGGTTGTACAGGATTTACGAGGCACTTTTAAATATAAACTCCTATGAAGCTCAAAACAAGTTTTCTAGTAGGATAAAAGAAATAAAATACAAAAAACATACTACAAATAAAATAGCTACTGATAACTAAACAGAAACAAAAAGAATATGTCAAAAAAACTAAAGAAATTTTTTAAAGCAATTAAAATTAAAAGAAATAGCATAAAACCTATAAAACACTAAAACAGAACTGTTTTCATAAAAACATAAATTTAAATAATCCTAAAATTCACCAATTAATTACTATTGATAAACAAAGTCACAAAGAACCAGTAGCAAAAAGAATCATCTAAAAAGAATACACCTAGCTCAAATTATAGGCAATCTAGTGATTTGAGAAAATTCATTAAAATTCAAATTCAAACATTTAAATCTAGTCAAACTTGATATCTACAGAAACTTCATAAAATTTCTAATCTAATGCAAAAAGAAACAAACTAAAATACTAAAAATCCTATTTGATATGAATTTTCTAAAATTTAGAGCAGGTGTTGGCCGAAGAGAGACTCTTTGGCCAACTGTTTGTCGAAAAGTACTTTTTGGCCAACGGTTGGCCGAAAAGTCCCTCTCCGGCCAACTGTTGGCCGAAAAGTCCCTCTTCGGCCAACGGTAGGCCGACGGGGTGATACTTTTGATTTTTCTGCATTAGGGTGCATAGTTTCCAAATTTGCTATAAAAATCATCATAGTTTTAAAAAAAAATCCAAAAACAACAAGTGGAGCGATCAAGTCGAGGAGATGCAGCGAAGTAAAACGACGGATTAAAACGACGTGATTTCCACTGGATAATTTCTACCCGTCCACTACGGTAATCTGTTCTGTGTGGAGTCTGTGGATGATGGTGGGTCCCACTTACGTAGCGACTATTTTTCGTTTCTTGTAGCCGGCCCATGACGCCGACGTGTCACGCGTCCGCGACTTGTGCTTCAAAGCAACCAGTTGCTATATGAATACGAATTTTGAGTTTGCTACTCCACTTGACTTACTAGTAAGCCTGGGAATAGTTTCACATCCAAATCAAAACTAGTCCAACCCATAGCACTACACGCCCAGGATCCAAACCAAACCGATCCAACATGAATCAGCTAGAACTCAGACCAAACCAAATTGTATGTTTTGTCAACCCAACCTCATCCAAACCGTTTCTGATTTTTGGATCGAGACCACAAGCTCACACCATGGACGAAGCCAAACGTAAAAAAAGCATAGGCAATTGACGACCAAGCCCAATCAGGCATAATGATTTCTGAAATAATTTGGGCAATCCAACCCAACCAAACCTGCACAGTTTGGTAGTCATCAGCATCTCTACCTACAGAGGCGAGAGGGGGCACACCCACCAGCCGCGAAAGGCTCAGCGTTAGGCACGCGGCACCGGCGGCAACGACACTAAGAGCATCTACAGCCTGGCGCCCCAGACCCGTCTTATATGCCCGGGTGAGCCGCCCGGGCACTTATCGGTCATGAATTTTTGACCCAGACGGCCCTTGAATACCTGGACTGACCAACACCCACATATTCATTTCAAATATGAGGCAGATACAGGGGCGCCCGACACGTAGGACTGACCAAGGGGTCCCAGATGAACTCGGTCGGAAACCCGGCGGTCCGAAGGATGCCTCCTCCGTCGTCGCGGTATAAACGCCACGTGGCACCGCTCCGGCTCGCCGCTCGAGTCCAAATTCGTCTATTTACCTCGGCCGACGTCCCGCAACCCTAGCACATCCATCTCCCCCTCTTCCGCCGCCACATGTTGTCGGGCTGCCTCCGGACTCGCCGGAGCCGGAGGAGGAGGAGGAGCAGCCGGGGGAAGAGGAGGGAAAGGAGCTGGCTCCGATTGAGGTGGAGGAGGCGAAGCAGCCGGGGGAAGAGGAGTGACAGGAGCTGGCTCCGAGGAGGTGGAGCAGCCGGGGGAAGAGGAGTGACAGGAGCTGGCTCCGAGGAGGTGGAGGAGGCGGAGCAGGTGGAGGCAGTCACCCAAGCAGAGGAGATGACGGGGCAGCAGATGAAGCCTATGTGGAGGCCAACTGGGCGTTCCTCCGTCAGGAGTAGGCGGCGTTCGACGCGCTTTTCGCCGAACTGGACGTGAAGATGGAGGAGGAGGAGGCCGTAGCGGACGCGTCGGAGGAGCTGGAGCTGCAGTTACCGCCCATGCTGCCGGAGCCGGGCACTTGGATAGTCGACATCTCCGACGATGAGTAGCTAGATGATCGATGTAGTATGTAGATTTATTTTGTTTGCATGTCCTTGTATGAATTTAAGAATCTAGTATGAGATATCCGGATGCAAATACTGAAATTTGAGGCGTGCCTCAGTGACTGTCCGCGGACATGTCCGGACGCGTTCGCGGACATTTAATGAGCCATATTTGCAAACTCCGATTGTAGATGCTCTCTAACCAGCGCGAGGCTGATGGAATCGCTGGTCTCGTACAGAGGTACAGTTGAATTGGTCACTCGATCCAGTTTTTGTGTATGGATTGAAACGGGTTGCGACCGTTCAGTCTCTGTCCAGACCAAACCAAGTCAATCTAGTATAATTGCTAAAGCCCACACTAGACCAAACTACCACAGGTGCTCAGCCCATTTAATCCAACCCAAAGCAAGCCAATGGGAAAACCGAACTGAAACTTCAGTTTGAGTCCAAACCATTCCCAGGTTTACTTACTAGTCTGCACTAGCTAACATTTTTTTTTTCGGGTAACACTAGCTAACATTTTTAAACCTAAAGTCTAACTTATCTTAGTACAATATAATACTCCATATTAGTTCAGCGCGGCATGTACGCGTACTATACGCGTGCAGTTATTGGTGGTTTGCATGTAATCAAAAAATCATACTCCTCCGTTCAGAAATACTCCCTCCGTTCCTAAACATAAATTCTTTTAGATATTTCACTATGAACTATGTATGGAGCAAAATGAGTGCATCTACACTCTAAATTATGTCTATATACATATGTATGTAGTTTGTAGTGAAATCTCTAAAAAGACCTATATTTAGGAACTGATGGAGTATAAGATGTTCTAACTTGTTTGAATTCAATGTATATAGACACATTTTAATGAGTTTGTCCACTCATTTCGGTTCGTATGTAGTTTATATTGAAATATTCAGAACATATATTTACGAACAGATGGAGTACTATTTAACTACTAGAAGATTTTTTTGGAAACACAATACAGAAGCATATGCTCATACATACACACATATACACACCCATGTGACGCGCACCATACCCATATGAGCACCTCCGCATAACTGAGCCAACGCATCGACAAACACTAGTTTTGACACACTGTTATAAAGATGAAAATCCTTGTTGTAGTTTTCTTTTTGTGAGAAAAAAAATCCTTGTTGTAGTACACAATGCATTTTCCGCTAAATCAATTGACCAATTTGGCTCTTGTAGATTAATTAG
Organism: Triticum timopheevii; assembly: GCA_963921465.1. Classification (NCBI taxonomy): domain Eukaryota; kingdom Viridiplantae; phylum Streptophyta; class Magnoliopsida; order Poales; family Poaceae; genus Triticum; species Triticum timopheevii. The sequence goes on from OY997270.1 coordinate 583,633,001, forward strand.
ACAAGACAAAGCTTTTGTCTCGGCACCAGAGAAAGTATTCGTTGAAAAACCAACCTTGTTATTTTCCAAATGCTTATATAATCAAGCAGCAAAAAGAGCATCTTACATATAATACAAAAGGCATGTGACGTCCCCAAATAACCAGACCGCTTGAGAGGGCGCGAGACTTGACTTTATTTTCAAGAGTCGTTTTGAGGCGTTTAATTGGTTGAAGCCTTGACTTCGAACAAGTATGAATAATTTGCATCTTTCCATCCTATCTATGAATGAGTAGTACTATTTAATATATTGGCAAGATGCCATAGGGGTGCTAGAGACTTTTTTCATCACGGTGGACGCCATGGTAGTTTTGGGTGGAATAAAAAATACGCTTAACTTTCAACTCCGCTTTCTCTCTTTCCCAGTACGCTTCATGTTTCAACTGTTTAACAAATGGACTGAAGTGAGAGGCACCCATCAATTCAATAAGAATAGGGCAAAAGTTTGCATGTCAATGATCCGGGAGACGTGGCAAATAATTTGGACAAGATGATGAAATCTCTTCATGGTTGGAGTAAGGTTCACATAGGCTATCTGCCAAAAAAGCTTGAAGCTGCTTGTAACAGGTTAAATGTGCTTTTTAAGAGAAATGATCATAATGCAATAGAGGAGAGGAAGAAAATACTATCAGAAATGGATGAGCTCCTAATTAAGGAAGAAATTATGTCGAAGCAGAGATCATGTTTGGACAAAATGAGATGGGGGGGATAGAAATACAAAAAAAAAATCATAGGAAAGCCACTTGGCGAGCGAAGAAGAATAATATTTCTGCTATTAGAAGAAGCGATGGATCTTTGTCTCAGGATATGGATGAAATCAAAGGTATTGCTAACTCGTTTTTCAAGAACCTTTACTGTTGTGATCATACGATTAACCCATCTCGTATTATTCCACTTGTGAAACCGTTGGGGAATGATGAAATGAATGAGGAGTTGTGCAAACAATTTTCTGAGCAATAAATTAGTGACGCACTCTTCCAAATTGGGCCTTTGAAGGCGCCAGGACCTGATGGGTTTCCAGCCTGATTCTTCCAGAGGAACTGGGGTTTGTTAAAGGAAGATATTGTTCGAGCCATCCAGCAATTTTTTTCTTTCAGGAAATAGGCGCGAAGGGATTAATGATACTACCATTGTTCTTATACGTAAAGTGAAGAATCCCCAATCGATGAAGGATTTTCGGCCAATTAGCCTATGCAACGTCATATATAAAATTATTTCCAAGTGCCTCGTCAATAGAATGAGACCCCTCTTAGATGGTATGATTTCTCCTACACAAAGTGCCTTCATTCCTGGAAGATTAATCTCAGATAATGCTCTCATCGCTTTTGAATGTATGCATTCGTTGAATTCATTGAAAGATAGTTGTGGTGAAAGTGCAACTATCCCTGGGTGGTTTTAGTAATTCCTAACAACATATAGCTCATTGAGCTAATGCTATTTCAAGATAAATATTTCAGGAAAGCTCAATGATTGGCATGGCATGGATGAGAAAAGTGGATCCCTCAAAAAGCTAAGGACAAAAGGATTGGCTCAAGCTCAAAGCACAAGACACTACATTTTCCATTTTAGTGATCCAAGATCACATTGAGTCTATAGGAAAAGCCAATACTATCAAGGAGGGATGAGGTGTTGTTTAATGAGTTTCTTGCTCAAAATGCTTAGTGATATGCTCCAAAGCCCTTAACTACTTTCTTACAGCCACATATGACCCAAACCAAAAGTCAAACTCGGCCCCACAGAAACCATCTATCCGGCGCCACTGAGTTCAGATGTCATAGCCACAGCCACAAACCCTAGTCTTTTCGGTCTCACCGATAGAAATCTCAGTCTCATCGAGATGGGATTGCAATCTCTCTGTTTCCCTTCGTAATGTTTCGGTCCAACCGAGATGAGCGATCGGTCCCACCGAGATTGTAATGCAAACTCACTGTTTCCCTTTCGTAACATTTTGGTCCATCCGAGATGAGCGAATCGGTCCCACCGAGTTTGCCTGACCAACCCTCTGTGTGTCCATTACCAAAATCTGTCTCACCGAGTTTGTGTAATCGGTCTCACCGAGATTACGTTATGCCCTAACCCTAACCATATCGGTCCCACCGAGATGACATGTCGGTCCCACCGAAAATCCTAACGGTCACATTATTTACTAAATAGATCCGACCGAGTTTCAGGATTCGGTCCCATCGAGTTTGGTAAGTTGTGTGCAACGGTTAGATTTTGTGTGGAGGCTATATATACCCGTCCACCCACTCTTCATTCGAGGAGAGAGCCATCAGAACATGCCTACACTTCCAACATACATTTTCTGAGAGAGAACCACCTACACTTGTGTTGAGGTCAAGATATTCCATTCCTACCACATAAATCTTGATCTCTAGCCTTCCCCAAGTTGCTTTCCACTCAAATCTTCTTTCCACCAAATCCAAATCCTGTGAGAGAGAGTTGAGTGTTGGGGAGACTATCATTTGAAGCACAAGAGCAAGGAGTTCATCATCAACACACCATTTGTTACTTCTTGGAGAGTGGTGTCTCCTAGATTGGCTAGGTTTCACTTGAGAGCCTCCGTCAAGATTGTGGAGTTGAACCAAGAAGTTTGTAAGGGCAAGGAGATCGCCTACTTCGTGAAGATCTACCCTATTTAGGCAAGTCCTTCGTGGGCGACGACCTTGGTGGGATAGACAAGGTTGCTTCTTCGTGGACCCTTCGTGGGTGGATCCCTCCGTGGACTCGCGCAACCGTTACCCTTCGTGGGTTCAAGTCTCCATCAACGTGGATGTACGATAGCACCACCTATCGGAACCACGGCTAAAAAATCTCCATGTCAATATTGCGTTTGCTCCCTCAAACTCCTCCCTTTACCTTCATATGCAATTGTTCTACATTCCGCTGCTATACTGTTAGAATTGCATGTGTAGGTTGATTGGTTGACTTGTGCTAAGTTGCTAAAATCTGCCAAGAACGAAAACTGGGAAAAGGCTAGATTTTTATTTGGTCAAGTAGTCTAATCACCCCCCCCCCCTCTAGACATACTTTCAATCCTACAAGTGGTATCAGAGCTTTGGTCTCCATTTGCTTTGATTTCCATAGCTTTTGGTGGTCATAGCCTTGGTTTCACAACCTAGGAGAGTAAGGCGTCTAGCGAGGAAAATTACCACCGTAGAGGTCCTTACTTTGATGGTACTAATTTTGCTAGTTGGAAACATAAGATGAAAATGCATATTCTTGGACATAACCCCGCCGTTTGGGCTATTGTGTGTATTAGCTTGCAGGGTGAATTCTTTGATGGGAGAGAACCGAACCGTGAAGCTACCACGGAAGAGTTGAAGATGCTGCAATACAATGCTCAAGCTTGTGATATCCTCTTCAACGGATTGTGCCCCGAAGAATTCAACAAAATCAGCCGTCTTGACAATGCAAAGGAAATTTGGGATACTTTGATTGACATGCACGAAGGTACCGACTCCGTCAGGGAATCCAAAATGGATGTGCTTCAAAGTCAACTTGACAAGTTCAAAATGAAGGATGGTGAAGGCGTCGCTGAGATGTACTCTAGGCTTGCTCTCATCACAAATGAGATTGCCGGCTTAGGAAGTGAAGAGATGACCGACAAATTCATCATCAAGAAGATCCTAAGAGCCTTGGATGTAAAATATGATACCGTGTGCACATTGATCCAAATGATGCCCAATTACAAAGATCTCAAGCCAACGGAAGTCATTGGAAGAATTGTTGCTCATGAGATGTCACTCAAGGATAAGGAGGAGCTCCACAACAAGTCAAGTGGTTCTTACAAAGCCTCATGTGAAGCTCCCACATCATCAAGTGAGAAACAAACCTTCAATAAAGAATTGAGCCTAATGGTGAAGAACTTCAACAAGTTCTACAAGAGTAGAAGTAAGGAGAGAAGTTCCAAGTCAAGGTCCTACAATGACAAAAGATCTTCTAGTGGTGAGCGTAATTGCTACAATTGTGGAAGACCCGGACACTATTCCAATGAGTGTACGGCTCCTTGTAAAAGAAGAGAAGATTCTCCAAAAAGAAGGAGTAGAAGAGAAGAATCACCATCAAGAGAAAGAAGGAGTAGAGATGATCGTTATGAACGAAGAACATCCAGGAGAAACAAGGATTCGGAAAGGAAGGACAAGTCATCAAGGAACTACACAAAACAAAGACATCAAACTCATGTTGGTGAATGGGTATCCGGCTCCGACTCCGACAATCACTCCGAGAGAAGCTATCACTTCGGCTCCGAATATACTCAAGATGAAGGTGTTGCCGGTCTAGCACTTGTGTCAACCAACTCCTACGACATATTTGACTCACCAAATGATGGACTTGGAAGATGCTTCATGGCTAAAGGCCCAAAGGTATCACACTCCGAGTATGTTGATTTCAATAGTGATGAAGATGACTTGTTAGGTGATGATGATTTACTTATTGACAACTCTAGTGATGAATACTATGATGAAACGTCAATTAATCATGCTAATCAAGATAAAATGAATGACAAGGATAAGGAAAAGATTGAGCGCCTAACTAAACAACTAAACACTCTTAAGTTAGCTCATGAAACTATCTTGGAAGATCATCGAGAACTTTTAAAGGCTCGTGATAAGTTACGCTTTGAAAAGCTCAACCTTGAGAAAGAGCATGAGTTTTTAAAGGCAATCAATGATGATCTCCGCAAGAAAAGTTCTTCTTACATTGCCAAGCGTTTACTCTTATCTACTTACATGCCACAAGTCAAGGCTAGTAACAAGAACAAGAAAGATTCTTCTTCTAGCAGTAACAATAATCATGCTAAATCAAATGTTGTTGCTTCTAGTAGTTCTCTTGATTCCACTAATGATTCTCTTAGCCAAGTTACACTTGAGCAAGAAAATAGCTTATTGAAGGGAATTATAGAGAAAGGTGTTTACAAGAGTCTTGCCAGAAGTAAGCAATTCGAGGAAATTGTACGCAAGCAAGGAAGGCACCGAAAGAATCAAGGTGTTGGTTTTGAACGAAAGTTCAATGCCAATGGAGTTGAGTGGGAAGAATATCAATACCCCAAGATGAAGTTTGTTCCTCAACAAGAGAAGTATGATCCTACTTCTTTCAAAGGGACACAAGCTCAATATGATCTTCCACCACAAGACCGCAAGCAAAAAGGCAAGGACAAGCTTCAAGAGGAGATTGATGCATTTGAAGAAGCTCCTAAGGACTTGGTCAAGTGGGTTCCCAAGACTACATCAAGTTCTACTTCATCGAGTACAACTACAACTCCAAGGATTCCCATCAAGATGATGTGGATCCCAAAGAAGAAGAACTAGAGAGTTCTTGAGGGTGACTCCGCCAACATACTTCACTCTTATCATTTTGGCAAGGACAAGTGCAATCAACTTCCACATCTTGCACTAGTTCAAGGAGTGACAAACCCTCTTGTTGGTAAGACAAGGGACAAGGTAACCTAATGCTTTCATGGACATCATCTTGTGTATGCATCACTCTATGTCTATGGATATCCTTGTTTGTTCCTTGTGGGACTAACCCATGTAGGTATTGAAAGTGCAACTCACTCCAATGGATTGCTCCAAATGATCTACATCAACATTGAGCATCCACATCTTCAACACCTACATGAAGTCATCATCGACAAAACCCAAGGTTAGTTCATCCCTCTTAGGGGGGATCTCACATCTAGGGGGAGCTTTACTCTAAGAATTGAGTTAAAGCAACTCTAATGGTGTGAAAACAACAATGCTCCATGTAAAAATGGTAACCCCACTTGTGCTTAAACGATGAGTATGACTTATGATCAAATGTTCTCATTTGACTCCTAAGTCAATATACTCATATATAGATGAACTAGTCATCGCCAATTGTTTGATAGATGCTAGAATTGGTTGTGCATGCTTTGCCACATATTTCATTTGCCACTTTATTGTGTGAGCATGTTGGTTGCATATTTTACTCATTCAAGGACATCCACTTGTTGTTTTGATTGTTTGGATTCTTTTCTTTTGCCAAGTGGATGGACAAGAATGCCTAAGAACCTTCTCTAGCTATCTATGTTTTTCTTATCTCAAACTCTATTCACGCTACATCACAAAGTTTGATCAAGTCAGAATCGAACCACTCTGTGTGAGGAGCAGTCGGAGTCCCCGATTCGTCATAGATTTAAACTTCCAAAACCTCTTTGTGCATTTTGGTCTGACCGATTCACCATTTTCGGTCACACCGAGATCACTAAGTTGATCTAGGTTTTCAACCTCGGTGCAACTGATTAGAACTTTTCGGTCACACCAAGTTGCAGTAACTGCTTGAAGTTTTGCATCTCAGTGCCACTGAGTTGTTCCACTCGGTCACACCGATAGGGTCAGGCTATATATACCCCTGGGTCAAATTTTGGAAAAATTTCCGAAACCCCTTCGCCCGCGCATAGCCTGCTCTGCCTCCTCAGGTCTCCAGATCATCCTCCTTGTTGCCAGCGACCTCCCGCCGCTGGTCTCCGCTGTCGTCGACGGCATTCTGCCCCGCTGTTGTCGTGGTAGCAAGTTCACCGCCGAACTAGGGTATGGACTTGAAACTTTGTGCTATCCTTAACTCCGATTCCTAGCAGATTGCTTTGCCATGAATCTTGCCATGTTTGAAATCATTCTATCCAGCGAAAGCACTCTGTAGATTAGATTCGAATTGAAAATTTAGGGTTAGGTTTCCGCCGAATTCATATCGGACCGACCGAGTTGTAGAAATCGGTCTCACCGATTTGGCTTAGGCCATTGCACATGTGATTCTCGGTCTGACCGAGATCGATTCTTTGTGAAACCCTAGCAGTCTCGGTGCCACCGAACTGTGACTCGGTCTGACCGGGTTCACTAGTTTAGGTTCCAAAAGCTGCTTCGGTATCACCGAGTTTACAAATCGATAGCTCCGGAATGCTTTCTGTGGAAAACTAAAACTAAGTTTTGATTCAATTATTTTGCAAAAACCTCTGTGCTTTGTGATGCTCATCAACTCAAAGATGGGCATAGGTACATATCTTTTGGATAAGGAGCATCTACCCCTATACCTTGAATTTGAAGATGACACAGTTGAGATGAATGAGGAGGAACCATCATCTGTGCAAGCACATGAAAAGAGAGAGAAAGCAAGGGCAGAGAAAGCTGCAAACATGCCAACTGTTGAAGAGGCATCTCAAGTGTTTCTGAAGAGCAAGCAAGACCAGCTTGGCTACTTGATTGCCTCCACCTTGAGGATTGTGAAGGGCTTGGCCACCCTGACTCAAAACCAGGAGAGCTTGGAGAGAATCATAGAGCAAAAGTTTTATGCACTTGATGTGAAGGTCACAGAAATCCAAACTGCAGTTGAGCAACTTCAGGAGGATGTGGAGGAGAAGAAGGGTAAGTCTACTATAGATGCATTTGCTAGAGTGCCTAGATGACAGAGATCTGCTGCAGTGCATGTTCCAGACACCAGAGCTACATCTTCTGCACCAGCTGCCACAGCCTCAGTGCCACCAGCTCTAGCACCCACTCCACCAGCTCCAGCTACATCAACTGATGCTTTCGTCCTTGGAGTCATCTCTACACCACCTTATGAAGACCAAGCCTGAGAGTCATTTATCACTATGCATTTTTGAACTTTTTGGTAACTTGTTGCCAAAGGGGGAGAAAAATGTATAGATCATAGGCTTCAAGAGAGAGCGTTGCTTTTTATCTCTCTTGCTTTTGGTGGTTGAACTTCTTTATTTTTTTGTGTGTGTTTGCTTGATACATTCTGCCTTCTGTGAGATACTTGGATGATCATGTGTTTGATCATATGCTACCTTAATGCTTGTTGGATGATACTATCTTTTATATCCTTATATGATCATTCACTTTGCTTGGTGATGAGTACATGTGTTTAATTATCATCACTTTGAGTGCTCCACCAAGATGTATGTGACATGGAAGAGTGACCCATGATCCTAACTCATTGTGCATTTTCAGTCCAAAGCAAATTTTAAATAGTGCACAAATTTAGGGGGAGCTCTTGCTTTTCACATACTTCTCAAAGCGACAATGTCTTTCAATCTTATTATCATTTGTCGAAGCTTTGATCTATATGTTGTCATCAATTACCAAAAAGGGGGAGATTGAAAGTGCAACTATCCCTGGGTGGTTTTGGTAATTCCTAACAACATATAGCTCATTGAGCTAATGCTATTTCAAGATAAATATTTCAGGAAAGCTCAATGATTGGCATGGCATGGATGAGAAAAGTGGATCCCGCAAAAAGCTAAGGACAACAGGATTGGCTCAAGCTCAAAGCACAAGACTCTACATTTTCCATTTTAGTGATCCAAGACCACATTGTGTCTATAGGAAAAGCCAATACTATCAAGGAGGGATGAGGTGTTGCTTAATGAGTTTCTTGCTCAAAATGCTTAGTGATATGCTCCAAAGCCCTCAACTACTTTCTTACATCCACATATGACCCAAACCAAAAGTCGAACTCGGCCCCACCGAAACCATCTATCCGGCGCCACCGAGTTCAGATGTCATAGCCACAACCACAAACCCTAGTCTTTTCGGTCTCACCGATAGGGATCTCGGTCTCACCGAGATGGAATTGCAATCTTTTTGTTTCCCTTCGTAACGTTTTGGTCCAACCGAGATGAGCTATCGGTCCCACCGAGATTGTAATGCAAACTCACTATTTCCCTTTCGTAACATTTTGGTCCATCCGAGATGAGCGAATCGGTCCCACCGAGTTTTCCTGACTAACCCTCTGTGTGTCCATTACCAAAATCGGTCTCACCGAGTTTGTGTAATCGATCTCACCGAGATTACGTTATGCCCTAACCCTAACCATATCGGTCCCACCGAGATGACATGTTGGTCCCACCGAAAATCCTAACGGTCACATTATTTACTAAATCGGTCCGACCGAGTTTCAAGATTTTGTCCCATCGAGTTTGGTAAGTTGTGTGTAACGGTTAGCTTTTGTGTGGAGGCTATATATACCCCTCCACCCACTCTTCATTCGGGGAGAGAGTCATCAGAACATGCCTACACTTCCAACATACATTTTCTGAGAGAGAACCACCTACACTTGTGTTGAGGTCAAGATATTCCATTCCTACCACATAAATCTTGATCTCTAGCCTTCCCCAAGTTGCTTTCCACTCAAATCTTCTTTCCACCAAATCCAAATCCTGTGAGAGAGAGTTGAGTGTTGGGGAGACTATCATTTGAAGCACAAGAGCAAGGATTTCATCATCAACACACCATTTGTTACTTCTTGGAGAGTGGTGTCTCCTAGATTGTCTAGGGGTCACTTGGGAGCCTCCGTCAAGATTGTGGAATTGAACCAAGGAGTTTGTAAAGGCAAGGAGATCGTCTACTTCGTGAAGATCTACTCTAGTGAGGCAAGTCCTTCATGGGCAACGGCCATGGTGGGATAGACAAGGTTGCTTCTTCGTGGACCCTTCGTGGGTGGAGCCCTCCGTGTACTCGCGCAACCAGTACCCTTCGTGGGTTGATGTCTCCATCAATGTGGATGTACGATAGCACCACCTATCGGAACCACGGCTAAAAAATCTCCGTGTCAACATTGCGTTTGCTCCCTCAAACTCCTCCCTTTACCTTCATATGAAATTGTTCTACATTCCGCTGCTATACTCTTAGAATTGCATGTGTAGGTTGATTGCTTGACTTGTGCTAAGTTGCTAAAATCTACCAAGAACTAAAATTGGGAAAAGGCTAGATTTTCATTTGGTCAAGTAGTCTAATCACCCCACCCCCCCCCTCTAGACATATTTTCGATCCTACACGTGGTGAATATTGTGCATATAAGTTGGATCTTGCTAAAGCTTATGATCATGTGGACTGGAAGTTTTTGGAAAGTATGCTTGGAGCGTATGGCTTTGCGCCAACTTGGATAAAGTGGATTATGGCGTGTGTTACATCAGTAAAAAATTTCAGTGCGATTTAATGGGCAGTTACTGGAGTCTTTCCATCCGTCCTGTGGGCTTAGGCAAGGAGATCCATTATCGCCATACTTATTTCTCTTTGAGGCTGAAGTGCTTTCTTTGCTTTTTAATGATGCTTCGATAAGAGGGGTGATCCAAGATTTTCCGTTTAACAGATATGCTCCAGGCATCTCTCGTTAAATATTTGCTGATGACAGCCTTCTGTTTTTAAGGGTTCTGTGGAGCAAATTTTGGCCGTCGAAGGTATTTTGACAGCTTATGAGGAGGGTATAGGTCAAATGTTAAGCCCAAAAAAATGTTCCATTTTGTTTGGGAAAAAAGTTGCTTTGGAAGATCAGGTGTCCATTTTGGTTATCCTTCAGATCTCAAGTGAAGGATATGATGATATATATCTGGGTTTACCAGTGCCAGAAGGTCGTATGAAGGGGGGCAAATTTCAATCTACCAAAGATAAAGCTATTAAGCGGGGGGGGGGGTAGATTGGGTTGAAAAATATGCTTCCAGCGGGGTCAAGGAAATACAAATCAAATTTGTTATTCAGGCCATTCCGGTCTATGCCATGAGTATTTTTAGATTCCCTGTGTCCCTCTGTGATGAATTATCATAGATTATTCGGAATTTTGGTGGGGTGAGAGGAGAATAGAAGAATAACTCATTGGCTGGCGTGGGATAAGATGACACGGCCAAAAGGTGAAGGGGGTATGGGCTTTCGTGATCTCAGGCTATTTAATCAAGCTCTTTTGGCCAAACAAGCATGGCGTTTATTGATTTTCCCGGACTCTTTGTGTGCTAAGGTGATGAAGGCAAAATATTATCCGCATGGACATCTTATTGATACTGTCTTCCCGCAATCGTCATCGCTTCTGTGGCAAGGTATTATGCATGGCCTAGAATTATTGAAACAGGGTGTAATCTGGAGAGTTGTTGATGGGACCAGTATAAACATATGGAGAGACAATTGGATTCCTAGGGAGTCTGGCCTGAAAATTACTGCCAAGAAAAACAGAACAAGAATCAAATGGGTGTCCGAGTAATTCAGGTCAGATACTAGGACGTGGGATGAGAATCTGATCAGGCACCTATTTCACTCTCATGATGCAGAAGAAATTTTAAAGGTACGCACGCTGAATTTGGGTGAGGGAGATTTTGTTGCCTGGCATCATGAGAAAAGTGGCATGTTTTCAGTTAAGAGTGCGTACAGGCTTGCTCGGAACCTCATGGACTCGAAGGTAAATTTGAGAAATTCTAGTGGAGCAGTAAATGGGGAAAGGTGAAGGAAATATGCCCTAGAGGCAATAATAAAGTTATTATTTACTTCCTCATATCATGTTAAATGTTTATTATTCATGCTAGAATTGTATTAACCGGAAACATGATACATGTGTGAATACATAGACAAACACAACGTCACTAGTATGCCTCTACTTGACTAGCTCATTAATCAAATATGGTTTTGTTTCCTAACCATAGACATGTGTTGTCATTTGATTAATGGGATCACATCATTAGGAGAATGATGTGATTGACATGACCCATTCCGTTAGCCTAGCACTTGATCGTTTAGTATATTGCTATTGCTTTCTTCATGACTTATACATGTTCCTGTAACTATGAGATTATGCAACTCCCGTTTACCGGAGGAACACTTTGGGTGCTACCAAACATCACAACGTAACTGGGTGATTATAAAGGAGTACTACAGGTGTCTCCAAAGGTACATGTTGGGTTGGCGTATTTCAAGATTAGGTTTTGTCACTCCGATTGTCGGAGAGGTATCTCTGGGCCCTCTTGGTAATGCACATCACTATAAGCTTGCAAGCAATGTAGCTAATGAGTTAGTTACGGAATGATGCATTACGTAACGAGTAAAGAGACTTGCCGGTAACGAGATTAAACTAGGTATTGGATACCGACGATCGAATCTCGGGCAAGTAACATACTGATGACAAAGGGAACAACGTATGTTGTTATGCGGTTTGACCGATAAAGATCTTCGTAGAATATGTAGGAGCCAATATGGGCATCCAGGTTCCGCTATTGGTTATTGACCGAGAATAGTTCTAGGTCATGTCTACATAGTTCTCGAACCCATAGGGTCCGCACGCTTAACGTTACGATAACAATTTTATTATGAGTATATAATTTTTGATGTACCGAAGTTTCTTCGGAGTCCCAGATTTGATCACGGGCATGATGAGGAGTCTCGAAATGGTCGAGACATAAAGATTGATATATTGGACGACTATATTCGGACACCGGAAGTGTTCCGGGCGTTTTCGGAGAAAACCGGAGTGCCGGAGGGTTACCGGAACCCCCCCGGGAGAAGTAATGGGCCTTATGGGCCTTAGTGGAGAGAGAGGGGGGCAGCCAGCATGGGCCGCGCTCCTCCTCCCCCTCTGGTCCGAATTGGACTAGGAGGGGGGCGGCGCCCTCCTCTTTCCCTCTCCCTCTCCCCCTTCCTTTCCCCCTCCTAGTAGGAGTAGGAAAGAGGGAGTCCTACTCCTACTAGGAGGAGGACTCCTCCTCCTTGGCGCGCCCACAAGGGCCGGCCGGCCTCCCCCCTTGCTCCTTTATATACCGGGGCAGGGGGCACCCTAGTACACACAAGTTGATCTACGGATCATTCCTTAGCCGTGTGCGGTGCCCCCCTCCACCATATTCCACCTCGGTCATATCGTCGCGGAGTTTAGGCGAAGCCCTGCGCCGGTAGAACATCATCATCGTCACCACGCCATCGTGCTGACGGAACTCATCCCCGACGCTTTGCTGGATCGGAGCCCGGGGATCGTCATCGAGCTGAACATGTGCTGAACTCGGAGGTGCCGTACGTTCGGTACTTGGATCGGTCGGACCGTGAAGACGTACGACTACATCAACCGCGTTGTCATAACGCTTCCGCTTACGGTCTACGAGGGTACGTGGACAATACTCTCCCCTCTCGTTGCTATGCCGTCACCATGATCTTGCGTGTGCATAGGATTTTTTTTGAAATTACTACGTTCCCCAACAGTGGCATCCGAGCCTGGTTTTATGCATAGATATCATATGCACGAGTAGAACACAAGTGAGTTGTGGGCGATACAAGTCATACTGCTTACCAGCATGTCATACTTTGGTTCGGCGGTATTGTGAGATGAAGCGGCCCGGACCGACATTACGCGTACGCTTACGCGAGACTGGTTTCACCGTTACGAGCACTCGTGCTTAAAGGTGGCTGGCGGGTGTCTGTCTCTCTCACTTTAGCTGAATCGAGTGTGGCTATGCCCGGTCCTTGCGAAGGTTAAAACCACACTAACTTGACGAACTATCGTTGTGGTTTTGATGCGTAGGTAAGAACGGTTCTTGCTAAGCCCGTAGCAGCCACGTAAAATTTGCAACAACAAAGTAGAGGACGTCTAACTTGTTTTTGCAGGGCATGTTGTGATGTGATATGGTCAAGACGTGATGCTATATTTTATTGTATGAGATGATCATGTTTTGTAACCGAAGTTATCGGCAACTGGCAGGAGCCATATGGTTGTCGCTTTATTGTATGAAATGCAAACGCCCTGTAATTGCTTTACTTTATCACTAAGTGGTAGCGATAGTCATAGAAGCAATAGATGGCATAATGACAACGATGCTACGATGGAGATCAAGGTGTCGCGCCGGTGACGATGGTGATCACGATGGTGCTTTGAAGATGGAGATCACAAGCACAAGATGATGATGGCCATATCATATCACTTATATTGATTGCATGTGATGTTTATCCTTTATGCATCTTATCTTGCTTTGATTGACGGTAGAATTTTAAGATGATCTCTCACTAAAATTATCAAGAAGTGTTCTCCCTGAGTATGCACCGTTGCGAAAGTTCTTCGTGCTGAGACACCACGTGATGATCTGGTGTGATAGGCTCTACGTTCAAATACAACGGGTGCAAAACAGTTGCACACGCGGATTACTCAGGTTAAACTGGACGAGCCTAGCATATAACAGATATGGCCTCGGAACACGGAGACCGAAAGGTCGAGCGTGAATCATATAGTAGATATGATCAACATAGTGATGTTCACCATTGAAACTACTCCATCTCACGTGATGATCAGACATGGTTTAGTTGATTTGGATCACGTGATCACTTAGATGACTAGAGAGATGTCTGTCTAAGTGGGAGTTCTTAAGTAATATGATTAATTGAACTTAAATTTATCAAGAACTTAGTACCTGATAGTATTTTGCTTGTCTATGTTTGTTGTAGATAGATGGCTCGTGTTGTTGTTCCGTTGAATTTTAATGCGTTCCTTGAGAAAGCAAAGTTGAAAGATGATGGTAGCAATTACACGGACTGGGTCCGTAACCTGAGGATTATCCTCATTGCTGCACAGAAGAATTACGTCCTGGAAGCACCGCTGGGTGCCAGGCCTGCTGCTGATGCAACTGACGACGTTAAGAACGCCTGGCAGAGCAAAGTTGATGACTACTCGATAGTTCAGTGTGCCATGCTTTACGGCTTAGAACCGGGTCTTCAACGACGTTTTGAACGTCATGGAGCATATGAGATGTTCCAGGAGTTGAAGTTAATATTTCAAACAAATGCCCAGATTGAGAGATATGAAGTCTCCAATGAGTTCTATAGCTGCAAGATGGAGGAGAATAGTTCTGTCGGTGAACACATACTCAAAATGTCTGGGTATAATAATCACTTGATTCAACTGGGAGTTAATCTTCCTGATGATAGTGTCATTGACAGAATTCTTCAATCACTACCACCAAGCTACAAGAGCTTCATGATGAACTATAATATGCAAGGGATGGACAAGACTATTCCCGAGCTCTTCGCAATGCTAAAAGCCGTGGAGGTAGAAATCAAGAAGGAGCATCAAGTGTTGATGGTTAACAAGACCACCAGTTTCAAGAAAAAGGGCAAAGGGAAGAAGAAGGGGAACTTCAAGAAGAACAGCAAACAAGTTGCTGCTCAAGAGAAGAAACCCAAGTCTGGACCTAAGCCTGAGACTGAGTGCTTCTACTGCAAGCAGACTGGACACTGGAAGCGAAACTGCCCCAAGTATTTGGCGGATAAGAAGGATGGCAAAGTGAACAAAGGTATATGTGATATACATGTTATTGATGTGTACCTTACTAATGCTCGCAGTAGTACCTGGGTATTTGATACTGGTTCTATTGCTAATATTTGCAACTCGAAACAGGGACTACGGATTAAGCGAAGATTGGCTAAGGACAAGGTGACGATGCGCGTGGGAAATGGTTCCAAAGTCGATGTGATCGCGGTCGGCACGCTACCTCTACATCTACCATCGGGATTAGTTTTAGACCTAAATAATTGTTATTTGGTGCCAGCGTTGAGCATGAACATTATATCTGGATCTTGTTTGATGTGAGACGGTTATTCATCTAA
This sequence comes from Triticum timopheevii, assembly GCA_963921465.1. NCBI lineage: Eukaryota > Viridiplantae > Streptophyta > Magnoliopsida > Poales > Poaceae > Triticum > Triticum timopheevii. Next base: position 583,648,395 of record OY997270.1, read on the forward strand.
ATCAGAGAATAATGGTTGTTCTATTTATATGAGTAATATCTTTTATGGTCATGCACCCATGAAGAGTGGTCTATTTTTATTGAATCTCGATAGTAGTGATACACATATTCATAGTGTTGAAACCAAAAGATGCAGAGTTGATAATGATAGTGCAACTTATTTGTGGCACTACCGTTTAGGTCATATCGGTGTAAAGCGCATGAAGAAACTCCATACTGATGGGCTTTTGGAATCACTTGATTATGAATCACTTGGTACTTGCGAACCGTGCCTCATGGGCAAGATGACTAAAACGCCGTTCTCTGGAACTATGGAGCGAGCAACTGATTTGTTGGAAATCATACATACTGATGTTTGTGGTCCAATGAATGTTGAGGCTCGCGGCGGGTATCGTTATTCTCTCACCTTCACAGATGATTTGAGCAGATATGGGTATATCTACTTAATGAAACACAAGTCTGAAACATTTGAAAAGTTCAAAGAATTTCAGAGTGAAGTGGAAAATCATCGTAACAAGAAAATAAAGTTTCTATAATCTGATCGTGGAGGAGAATATTTGAGTTACGAGTTTGGTTTACATTTGAAACAATGCGGAATAGTTTCGCAACTCATGCCACCCGGAACACCACAACGAAATGGTGTGTCCGAACGTCATAATCGTACTTTACTAGATATGGTGCGATCTATGATGTCTCTTACTGATTTACCGCTATCGTTTTGGGGTTATGCTTTAGAGATGGCCGCATTCACGTTAAATAGGACAGCATCAAAATCCGTTGAGACGACGCCTTATGAACTATGGTTTGGCAAGAAACCAAAGCTGTCATTTCTTAAAGTTTGGGGCTGCGATGCTTATGTGAAGAAACTTCAACCAGATAAGCTCGAACCTAAATCGGAGAAATGTGTCTTCATAGGATACCCAAAAGAGACTGTTGGGTACACCTTCTATCACAGATCTGAGGGCAAGATTTTCGTTGCTAAATTCGGATCCTTTCTAGAGAAGGAGTTTCTCTCGAAAGAAGTGAGTGGGAGGAAAGTAGAACTTGATGAGGTAACTGTACCTGCTCCCTTATTGGAAAGTAGTTCATCACAAGAACCGGTTCCTGTGACAACTACATCAATTAGTGAGGAATCTAATGATATTTATCATGAAACTTCAGATCAAGTTTCTACTGAACCTCGTAGGTCTACCTGAAGGAAATATGCCCTAGAGGCAATAATAAAGTTATTATTTATTTCCTCATATCATGATAAATGTTTATTATTCATGCTAGAATTGTATTAACTGGAAACATAATACATGTGTGAATACATAGACAAAACTATAGTCACTAGTATGCCTCTACTTGACTAGCTCATTAATCAAAGATGGTTATGTTTCCTGACCATAGACATGTGTTGTCATTTGATTAGTGGGATCACATCATTAGAAGAATGATGTGATTGACATGACCCATTCTGTTAGCCTAGCACTTGATCGTTTAGTATACTGCTATTGCTTTCTTCATGACTTATACAAAGTTCCTGCAACTATGAGATTGTGCAACTCCCGTTTACCAGAAGAACACTTTGTGTGCTACCAAATGTCACAACGTAACTGGGTGATTGTAAAGGTGCTCTATAGGTGTTTCCGAAGGTACATGTTGAGTTGGCATAAATCGAGATTAGGATTTGTCACTCCGATTGTGGGAGAGGTATCTCTGGGCCCTCTCAGTAATACTCATCACCTAAGCCTTGCAAGCATGTAACTAATGAGTTAGTTATGAGATGACGTATTACAGAACGAGTAAAGAGACTTGCCGGTAACGAGATTGAACTAGGTATTGGATACTGATGATCAAATCTCGGGCAAGTAACATACCGATGACAAAGGGAACAAAGTATGTTGTTATGCGGTTTGACCGATAAAGATCTTCGTAGAATATGTAGGAACCAATATGGGCATCCAGTTCCCGCTATTGGTTATTGACCGGAGACATGTCTCGGTCATGTCTACATTGTTCTCGAACCGTAGGGTCCGCACGCTTAAGGTTTCGATGACAGTTATATTATGAGTTTATGTATTTTGATGTACCGAAGGTTGTTCGGAATCCCGGATGTGATCACGGACATGACGAGGAGTCTCGAAATGGTCGAGACATAAAGATTGATATATTGGACGGATATATTTGGACACCGAAAAGGTTCCGGGAGATTGTGGGAATATACCGGAGCTCCGGGAGGTTACCGGAACCCCCCGGTAAGTATATGGGCCTTATTGGGCCTTAGTGGAAAGGAGGGAGAAGGAGCAAGGGAGGGGGCGCCCCCCCCCCCCCAAGCCCAATCCGAATTGGGAAGGGGGCCGGCCCCCCCTTTCCTTCTCTCCTCCCCCCTCTTCCTTCCTTCTCCTACTCCGAATAGGGAGGGGGGGGGGGCAAACCTACTTGGAGTAGGATTGCCCCCCCTAGGGCGTGCCACCCCTTGGGGCCGGCCTCCTCCTCCCTCCCTCCTTTATATACGGGGGTAGGGGGGCACCCTAGACACACAAGTTGATCATTGAGATCGTTCCTTAGCCATGTGCGGTGCCCCCCTCCACGATATTACACCCCAGTCATATTGTAGTGGTGCTTAGGCGAAGCCCTGCGACAGGAGAACATCAAGATCGTCACCACGCCGTCGTGCTGACGGAACTCCTCCCCGCGCCTCTGCTGGATCGGAGATCGGGGTGCGTCATCGAGCTGTACGTGCGTCAAGAACTCGGAGGTGCCGGTGTAACGGTGCTTGGATCGGTTGGACCGGGAGGACGTACGACTACTTCCTCTATGCTGCGTCAACGCTTCCGCTTCGGTCTACGAGGGTACGTAGACAACACTCTCCCTCTCGTTGCTATATCATCACCATGATCTTGCGTGTGCGTAGGAAATTTTTTGAAATTACTACGTTTCCCAACAGTGGCATCCAAGCCTAGGTTTTATGCATTGATGTTATATGCACGAGTAGAACACAAGTGACTTGTGGACGATATAAGTCATACTGCCTACCAGTATGTCATACTTTGGTTCAGCGGTATTGTGAGATGAAGCGGCCCGGACCGACATTACGCGTACGCTTACGCGAGACTGGTTTCACTGTTACGAGCACTCGTGCTTAAAGGTGGCTGGCGGGTGTCTGTCTCTCTCACTTTAGTTGAACCGAGTGTGGCTACGCCCGGTCCTTGTGAAGGTTAAAACGGAGTCTATTTGACAAACTATCGTTGTGGTTTTGATGCGTAGGTAAGAACGGTTCTTGCTAAGCCCGTAGCAGCCACGTAAAATTTGCAACAACAAAGTAGAGGACGTCTAACTTGTTTTTGCAGGGCATGTTGTGATGTGATATGGTCAAGACGTGATGCTATATTTTATTGTATGAGATGATCATGTTTTGTAACCGAAGTTATCGGCAACTGGTAGGAGCCATATGGTTATCGCTTTATTGTATGAAATGCAAACGCCCTGTAATTGCTTTACTTTATCACTAAGCGGTAGCGATAGTCGTAGAAGCAATAGATGGCGTAACGACAACGATGCTACGATGGAGATCAAGGTGTCGCGCCGGTGACGATGGTGATCACGACGGTGCTTCGGAGATGGAGATCACAAGCACAAGAAGATGATGGCCATATCATATCACTTATATTGATTGCATGTGATGTTTATCCTTTATGCATCTTATCTTGCTTTGATTGACGGTAGCATTTTAAGATGATCTCTCACTAAATTATCAAGAAGTGTTCTCCCTGAGTATGCACCGTTGCCAAAGTTCGTCGTGCCGAGACACCACGTGATGATCGGGTGTGATAAGCTCTACGTCCATCTACAACGGGTGCAAGCCAGTTTTGCACACGCAGAATACTCAGGTTAAACTTGACGAGCCTAGCATATGCAGATATGGCCTCGGAACACAGAGACCGAAAGGTCGAAAGTGAATCATATAGTAGATATGATCAACATAATGATGTTCACCATTGAAAACTGAAGGAAATATGCCCTAGAGGCAATAATAAAGTTATTATTTATTTCCTCATATCATGATAAATTTTTATTATTCATGCTAGAATTGTATTAACCGGAAACATGATACATGTGTGAATACATAGACAAACATATAGTCACTAGTATGCCTCTACTTGACTAGCTCATTAATCAAAGATGGTTATGTTTCCTAACCATAGACATGTGTTGTCATTTGATTAAATGGGATCACATCATTAGGAGAATGATGTGATTGACATGACCCATCCCGTTAGCTTAGCACTTGATCGTTTAGTATTCTGCTATTGCTTTCTTCATGACTTATACAAGTTCCTGTAACTATGAGAATTGTGTAACTCCCGTTTACCGGAGGAACACTTTGGGTACTACCAAACGTCACAACGTAACTGGGTGATTATAAAGGAGTACTACAGGTGTTTCCGAAGGTACATGTTGAGTTGGCATAATTCGAGATTAGGATTTGTCACTCCGATTGTCGGAGAGGTATCTCTGGGCCCTCTCGGTAATACTCATCACCTAAGCCTTGCAAGCATGTAACTAATGAGTTAGTTATGAGATGACGTATTACGGAACAAGTAAAGAGACTTGCCGGTAACGAGATTGAACTAGGTATTGGATACCGACGATCAAATCTCGGGCAAGTAACATACCGATGACAAAGGGAACAACGTATGTTGTTGTGCGGTTTGACCGATAAAGATCTTCGTAGAATATGTAGGAACCAATATGGGCATCCAGGTCCCGCTATTGGTTATTGACCAGAGACGTGTCTCGGTCATGTCTACATTGTTCTCGAACCGTAGGGTCCGCACGCTTAAGGTTTCGATGACAGTTATATTATGAGTTTATGTATTTTGATGTACCAAAGTTTGTTCGGAGTCCCGGATGTGATCACGGACATGACGAGGATTCTCGAAATGGTCGAGACATAAAGATTGATATATTGGACGGATATATTTGGACACCGGAAAGGTTCCGGGAGAGTTTGGGAATATATCGGAGCTCCGGGAGGTTACCGGAACCCCCCGGTAAGTATATGGGCCTTATTGGGCCTTATTGGAAGGGAGGGAGAAGGAGCAAGGGAGGGGGCCGCGCCCCCCCAAGCCCAATCCGAATTGGGAGGGGGCCAGCCCCCCCTTTCCTTCTCTCCTTCCCCCTCTTCCTTCCTACTACTACTACTCCTTCCTTCCCCCTCCAACTTGGATTAGGAAAAGGACGGGAAACCTACTTGGAGTAGGTTTCCCCCTCCCTATGGCGCGCCCCCCCTTGGGCCGGCCACCTCCTCCCTCCCTCCTTTATATACGGGGGTAGAGGGGGCACACTAGACACACAAGTTGATCATTGAGATCGTTCCTTAGCCGTGTGCGGTGCCCCCCTCCACGATATTACACCTCGGTCATATTCTAGCGGTGCTTAGGCAAAGCCCTGCGATAGGAGAACATCAAGATCGTCACCACGCCGTCATGCTGATGGAACTCCCCCCTGCGCCTCTGCTGGATCGGAGATCGGGGGTGCGTCATCGAGCTGTACGTGTGTCAAGAACTCGGAGGTACCGGAGTAATGGTGCTTGGATCGGTTGAACCTGGAGGACGTACGACTACTTCCTCTACGTTGCGTCAACGCTTCCGCTTCGGTCTACGAGGGTACGTAGGCAACACTCTCCCCTCTCGTTGCTATGCATCAACATGATCTTGCGTGTGCGTAGGAATTTTTTTGAAATTACTACGTTCCCTAACAGTGGCATCAGAGCCTAGGTTTTATGCGTTGATGTTATATGCACGAGTAGAACACAAATGAGTTGTGGACGATATAAGTCATACTGCCTACCAGCATGTCATACTTTGGTTCAGCGGTATTGTTGGATGAAGCGGCCCAGACCGACATTACGCGTACGCTTACGCGAGACTGGTTTTACCGCCGTGCTTTGCACACAGGTGACTAGCGGGTGTCACTTTCTCCAACTTTAGTTGAACCGAGTGTGGCTACGCCCGGTCCTTGTGAAGGTTAAAACGGAGTCTATTTGACAAACTATCGTTGTGGTTTTGATGCGTAGGTAAGAACGGTTCTTGCTTAGCCCGTAGCAGCCACGTAAAATTTGCAACAACAAAGTAGATGACGTCTAACTTGTTTTTGCAGGGCATGTTGTGATATGATATGGTCAAGACGTGATGCTATATTTTATTGTATGAGATGATCATGTTTTGTAACCGAAGTTATCGGCAACTGGCAGGAGCCATATGGTTGTCGCTTTATTGTATGAAATGCAAACGCCCTGTAATTGCTTTACTTTATCACTAAGCGGTAGCGATAGTCGTAGAAGCAATAGATGGCGTAAACGACAATGATGCTACGATGGAGATCAAGGTGTCGCGCCGGTGACGATGGTGATCACGACGGTGCTTCGGAGATGAAGATCACAAGCACAAGATGATGATGACCATATCATATCACTTATATTGATTGCATGTGATGTTTATCCTTTATGCATCTTATCTTGCTTTGATTGACGGTAGCATTTTAAGATGATCTCTCACTAATTATCAAGAAGTGTTCTCCTTGAGTATGCACCGTTGCAAAAGTTCTTCGTGCTGAGACACCACGTGATGATCGGGTGTGATAGGCTCTACGTTCAAATACAACGGGTGCAAAACAGTTGCACACGCGGAATACTCAGGTTATACTTGACGAGCCTAGCATATACAGATATGGCCTCGGAACACGGAGACCGAAAGGTCGAGCGTGAATCATATAGTAGATATGATCAACATAGAGATGTTCACCATTGAAACTACTCCATCTCACCTGATGATCGGACATGGTTTAGTTGATTTGGATCACGTGATCACTTAGATGACTAGAGAGATGTCTGTCTAAGTGGGAGTTCTTTAGTAATATGATTAATTGAACTTAAATTTATCATGAACTTAGTACCTGATAGTATTTTGCTTGTCTATGTTTGTTTGTAGATAGATGGCTCGTGCTGTTGTTCCGTTGAATTTTAATGCGTTCCTTGAGAAAGCAAAGTTCAAAGATGATGGTAGCAATTACACGGACTGGGTCCGTAACCTGAGGATTATCCTCATTGCTGCATAGAAGAGTTACGTCCTGGAAGCACCGCTGGGTGTCAGGCCTGCAGCTGATGCAACTGACGATATTAAGAACGTCTGGCAGAGCAAAGCTGATGACTACTCTATAGTTCAGTGTGCCATGCTTTACGGCTTAGAACCGGGTCTTCAACGATGTTTTGAACGTCATGGAGCATATGAGATGTTCCAGGAGTTGAAGTTAATATTTCAAGCAAATGCCCGGATTGAGAGATATGAAGTCTCCAATAAGTTCTACAGCTGCAAGATGGAGGAGAACAGTTCTGTCAGTGAGCATATACTCAAAATGTCTGGGTATAATAATCACTTGATTCAACTGGGAGTTAATCTTCCGGATGATAGCGTCATTGACAGAATTCTCCAATCACTGCCACCAAGCTACAAGAGCTTCGTGATGAACTATAATATGCAAGGGATGAACAAGACTATTCCCGAGCTCTTCGCAATGCTGAAAGCCGCGGAGGTAGAAATCAAGAAGGAGCATCAAGTGTTGATGGTCAACAAGACCACTAGTTTCAAGAAGAAGGGCAAAGGGAAGAAGAAGGGGAACTTCAAAAAGAACAGCAAGCAAGTTGCTGCTCAAGAGAAGAAACCCAAGTCTGGACCTAAACCTGAAACTGAGTGCTTCTATTGCAAGCAGACTGGACACTGGAAGCGGAACTGCCCCAAGTATTTGGCGGACAAGAAGGATGGCAAAGTGAACAAAGGTATATGTGATATACATGTTATTGATGTGTACCTTACTAATGCTCGCAGTAGCACCTGGGTATTTGATACTGGTTCTGTTGCTAATATTTGCAACTCGAAACAGGGACTACGGATTAAGCGAAGATTAGCTAAGGACGAGGTGACGATGCGCGTGGGAAATGGTTCCAAAGTCGATGTGAACGCGGTCGGCACGCTACCTCTACATCTACCATCGGGATTAGTTTTAGACCTGAATAATTGTTATTTGGTGCCTGCGTTGAGCATGAACATTATATCTGGATCTTGTTTGATGCGAGACGGTTATTCATTTAAATCAGAGAATAATGGTTGTTCTATTTATATGAGTAATATCTTTTATGGTCATGCACCCTTGAAGAGTGGTCTATTTTTATTGAATCTCGATAGTAGTGATACACATATTCATAATGTTGAAGCCAAAAGATGCAGAGTTGATAATGATAGTGCAACTTATTTGTGGCACTGCCGTTTAGGTCATATCGGTGTAAAACGCATGAAGAAACTCCATACTGATGGACTTCTGGAATCACTTGATTATGAATCACTTGGTACTTGCGAACCGTGCCTCATGGGCAAGATGACTAAAACACCGTTCTCCGGATCTATGGAGAGAGCAACAGATTTGTTGGAAATCATACATAAAGATGTATGTGTCCCGATGAATGTTGAGGCTCGTGGCGGATATCGTTATTTTCTCACCTTCACAGATGATTTGAGCAGATATGGGTATATCTACTTAATGAAGCACAAGTCTGAAACATTTGAAAAGTTCAAAGAATTTCAAAGTGAAGTGGAAAATCATCGTAACAAGAAAATAAAGTTTCTACGATCTGATCGTGGAGGAGAATATTTGAGTTACGAGTTTGGTTTACATTTGAAACAATGCGGAATAGTTTCGCAACTCACGCCACCTGGAACACCACAACGAAATGGTGTGTCCGAACGTCGTAATCGTACTTTACTTGATATGGTACGATCTATGATGTCTCTTACCGATTTACCGCTATCGTTTTGGGGTTATGCTTTAGAGACGGCCGCATTCACGTTAAATAGGGCACCATCAAAATCTGTTGAGATGACGCCTTATGAACTGTGGTTTGGAAAGAAACCAAAGTTGTCGTTTCTTAAAGTTTGGGGCTGCGATGCTTATGTGAAGAAACTTCAACCAGATAAGCTCGAACCCAAGTCGGAGAAATGTGTCTTCATAGGATACCCAAAGGATACTATTGGGTACACCTTCTATCATAGATCTGAGGGCAAGATTTTCGTTGCTAAATTCGGATCCTTTCTGGAGAAGGAGTTTCTCTCGAAAGAAGTGAGTGGGAGGAAAGTAGAACTTGATGAGATAACTGTATCTACTCCCTTATTGGAAAGTAGTTCATCACAAGAACCGGTTCCTGTGACAACTACACCAATTAGTGAGGAAGCTAATGATATTGATCATGAAACTTCAGATCAAGTTTCTACTGAACCTCATAGGTCTACCAGAGTAAGATCCGCACCAGAGTGGTACGGAAATCCTATTCTGGAAGTCATGTTACTTGACCATGATGAACCTACGAACTATGAGGAAGCGATGATGAGCCCAGATTCCGCAAAATGGCTAGAGGCCATGAAATCTGAGATGGGATCCATGTATGAAAACAAAGTATGGACTTTGGTTGACTTGCCCAATGATCGGCAAGCCATTGAGAATAAATGGATCTTTAAGAAGAAGACTGACGCTGATGGTAATGTTACTGTCTACAAAGCTCGACTTGTTGCGAAAGGTTTTCGACAAGTTCAAGGGGTTGACTACGATGAGACTTTCTCACCCGTAGCGATGCTTAAGTCTGTCCGAATCATGTTGGCTATTGCTGCATTTCATGATTATGAAATTTGGCAAATGGATGTCAAGACTGCATTCTTGAATGGATTTCTAGAAGAAGAGTTGTATATGATGCAGCCTGAAGGTTTTGTTGATCCAAAAGGTGCTAACAAAGTATGCAAGCTCCAGCGTTCCATTTATGGACTGGTGCAAGCATCTCGGAGTTGGAATAAACGCTTTGACAGTGTTATTAAAGCATATGGTTTTATACAGACTTTTGGAGAAGCCTGTATTTACAAGAAAGTGAGTGGGAGCTCTGTAGCATTTCTAGTTTTATATGTTGATGACATATTATTAATTGGAAATGATATAGAATTTCTGGATAGCATAAAGGGATACTTGAATAAAAGTTTTTCAATGAAAGACCTCGGTGAAGCTGCTTACATATTGGGCATCAAGATCTATAGAGATAGATCAAGACGCTTAATAGGACTTTCACAAAGCACATACCTTGACAAAATTTTGAAAAAGTTCAAAATGGATCAGGCAAAGAAAGGGTTCTTGCTCGTGCTACAAGGTGTGAAGTTGAGTCAAACTCAATGCCCGACCACAGCAGAAGATAGAGTTATTATTTATTTCCTCATATCATGATAAATTTTTATTATTCATGCTAGAATTGTATTAACCGGAAACATGATACATGTGTGAATACATAGACGAACACAACGTCACTAGTATGCCTCTACTTGACTAGCTCATTAATCAAAGATGGTTATGTTTCCTAACCATAGACATGTGTTGTCATTTGGTTAATGGGATCACATCATTAGGAGAATGATGTGATTGACATGACCCATTCCGTTAGCCTAGCACTTGATCATTTAGTATATTGCTATTGCTTTCTTCATGACTTATACATGTTCCTGTAACTATGAGATTATGCAACTCCCGTTTACTGGAGGAACACTTTGGGTGCTACCAAACGTCACAACGTAACTGGGTGATTATAAAGGAGTACTACAGGTGTCTCCAAAGGTACATGTTGGGTTGGCGTATTTCAAGATTAAGTTTTGTCACTCCGATTGTCGGAGAGGTATCTCTGGGCCCTCTCGGTAATGCACATCACTATAAGCCTTGCAAGCAATGTAGCTAATGAGTTAGTTACGGAATGATGCATTACATAACGAGTAAAGAGACTTGCTGGTAACGAGATTGAACTAGGTATTGGATACCGACGATCGAATCTCGGGCAAGTAACATACCGATGACAAAGGGAACAACGTATGTTGTTATGCGGTTTGACCGATAAAGATCTTCGTAGAATATGTAGGAGCCAATATGGGCATCCAGGTTCCGCTATTGGTTATTGACCGAGAATAGTTCTAGGTCATGTCTACATAGTTCTCGAACCCGTAGGGTCCGCACGCTTAACGTTACAATAACAGTTTTATTATGAGTTTATAAGTTGTGATGTATCGAAGTTTGTTCGGAGTCCCGGATGTGATCACGGACATGACGAGGAGTCTCGAAATGGTCGAGACATAAAGATTGATATATTGGACGACTATATTCGGACACCGGAAGTGTTTCGGGCATTTTCGGAGAAAACCGAAGAGCCGGAGGGTTACCGGAACCCTCCCCCCCCCCCCGGGAGAAGTTATGGGCCTTAGTGGAGAGAGAGAGAGGGGCAGCCAGCATGGGCCGCGTGCCCCCTCCTCCTCTGGTCCTAATTGGACTAGGAGGGGGGGCGGCGCCCCCCTCTTTCCCTCTCCCTCTCCCCCTTCCTTTCCCCCTCCTAGTAGGAGTAGGAAAGAGGGAGTCCTACTCCTACTAGGAGGAGGACTCCTCCTCCTTGGCGCGCTCACAAGGGCTGGCCGGCCTCCCCCCTTGCTCCTTTATATACGGGGGCAGGGGGGCACCCTAGTACACACAAGTTGATCTACGGATCGTTCCTTAGCCGTGTGCGGTGCCCCCCTCCACCATATTCCACCTCGGTCATATCGTCGCAGAATTTAGGCGAAGCCCTGCGCCGGTAGAACATCATCATCGTCACCACGCCGTCGTGCTGACGGAACTCATCCCCGACGCTTTGCTGGATCGGAGCCCGGGGATCGTCATCGAGCGGAACGTGTGCTGAACTCGGAGGTGCCGTACGTTCGGTACTTGGATCGGTCGGATCGTGAAGACGTACGACTACATCAACCGCGTTGTCATAACGCTTCCGCTTACGGTCTGCGAGGGTACGTGGAAAATACTCTCCCCTCTCGTTGCTATGCCATCACCATGATCTTGCGTGTGCGTAGGAAATTTTTTGAAATTACTATGTTCCCCAACAAAAGGAGGATCTAGAATATTATCTGGAAAGCTAATGTCCCCCAGAAGATTAGAATATTTGCTTGGCGGGTGGCTACTAATAGTTTGGCGGTTCAAGTTAACAGGGTTAAACACCATCAAGCTATCCTGAGAACGTGCACAATTTGTGGCGTCAAAGATGAGTGCACTTTTCATGCATTGGTGAGTTACCCAAAGGCACGTGCACTTCGTTTGGCTTTGAGAAAGGTGTGGAATTTGCCTGCCGAAGTGCTTTTTAAAAATACTGGGCCAGATTGGTTTCTGATTTCACTGGATCAATTGAGTCCAACAACGCGTGAACAAACTATATTCACGTTATGGAGAGCCTGGCATTTGAGGAATGATTTGATTTTTGCTAAAGGTAAAGAATCCATCTCAGCCCTCTGTGAATTTTGTACATAATTACTGGGCTTCCTTTTCATCTTGTCACACAAAAACGCAGGAGTGATAAGTAACAAAGGCAAGGAATTGGGGGAGAGCATCCAGGATTCGAAAAATGTGGAGAGGAAGGATGTTAGTTGGCAACCTCCCAACGCGGAGTTTCTTTAAGATTAACGTCGATGCAAGTTTTGTGGAGGCAATCAACGCCGCGAGTGTGGGGGTGGTGGTCAGAAATCATACTGGAGAAGTAGTCATTTCCTCTTGGGATTATATTGAAGCTTGTTATAGCGCTGAAGAAGCGGAACTTAGAGCGACAATCTTCGGATTGTATATCGGTATCACCCTTCACAAACCTATCATTTTAGAAACTGACTGTTCTTTTGTGGCAGGTGTTCTAGAAAATGACAGGTGACAGATCTCCACTTGTTGACCTAAAGAAGGAAGCATTCAGTATTTCTAAGATGCTGGCGAATGTGAAGATCTCCAAGATTAGCAGGAAAACTAATAAGGTGGCCCGTGAGATAGCTAAGTTTAGTTTTAATAATAAGTCTGAGGGTCTTCTTATTAATAGCGTTTTGGCATGTGTGGCAGATTTTGTAATGAATGATTGTATTAACATTCTAAATTAATTAATATATGGTGGGGTTTTAAAAAACGCTTAACTGTGATATTAACAACGAATCACTTTCGCCTTATCTTGTTGAAGGCCTTGTTTATAACTATTTTCAAGTATGCAAATAATGCTATTGATTCAATATATTCTTGTCAACAAGAGAATGTTAGAGCCGGGACAGACATTTGATGCATTGAGTTGGATAAGAGGCTTCCATATCTGTGTCTATGAACGCAAAGGCGTAGCCAGGTTGGCAGCACGCCCCGAGCCAACAGACTAGCTACACCAGTAAATAATGTTAAATAGTGTTCTGGCTGCTACAATGAACGAATAGATCAGCTGCCATGGCCCTTGTAGCCTAGGCATGGCCAATGGAGGCGTGGACGCGGTTGGAGATGCCCTAAGAGCAACTCTAGCAGACTCCGCATAACGCGCGAACCCGCATAATTCCGGCGAGTATACGGGCTCGGCCCAATTGGCCAGAGCAGAGCCCGTATACTCGTCTGGCCCGTATATTTTTTTTGCCGCAGCCCGCAAACGTTACCCCGGAAGCAGTATAACTGCGGGTTTGCGGGGCAGATGCGGGTCGAAACCCTAACCCCCGCAGCCGCATTTCCCCCCGATTCCCCACCGCGCCGCTCGATTTCTTGCCGTCGGCAAGCCTACGAAAGCCATGGACGGCTCTGGGATGAGGCGGAGCGCCGCCGCCGCGCTAGATTTGACGCCGCGCGCAAGCGGGTGGCGCGTCAGTGGCTGAACCGCGGTAGCCGGCCGCCGCGGCATTCGACCGCCGCAAGCTTGAGGACATCGATCACGAGCTCGCCCGCCGCCGCCACGCCTCCTCCGGCAACTGGTCCGCAGGGAGCTCATCTGCGGGCCCATCGAGCTCGCGACTCATTCCAGTGAAGAGCGAGCCGGAGGAGGAGCTCTCGCTTCGCGCCGTCGCGTCAAGGCGTCATCGGACCCAAGGACTACCTCCCCCCGGGGCAGGAGAAGCTCCTCCAGCGCGTCATCCTCGAGCGGTCGGCGAGGGAGCAGGAGGAGATGGAAGAGCGCATCCGGCGCGAGCTCGAGTACGAGCGACTCTTCCTCCAGACGGGCGTCGCCGCGTCGCAGGCGCCCGCGTCCAAGGAGGCTGACCTGCGAGTGATGAAGGCGGAGCAGGCAAAGCTCTAGATCGACCTCAACTCCTCCGACTCCGATTGAGTGCCGTCGCTGGGCAGTTACCGCAGGAGCTCCGGTGAGCTCAATTTTGTGTAGTGGTACGGTAGCGTAAGCCCGGTCTAGCTCTGGCGAACTTATATGTAATATATGCATGATGTGTACGAACTTATGTGAAGAAGAACTAACTATGCGAAGAAGAACTATCTATGCGAGCGAGCTCCGGCGAGCTTTTGCTTAAATTTCTCGCGCGAAACAAGTTTTTAAAATTTTATGGGTTTGGATACAGTTTCTGTTCTGTCGCCGTGATTTTACAGTCGACGAAATGCATGGTCTGCTAGAGATGCTCTAATAAAGAGAGTAATATTTTCGAGAGAAAAAGAAGAAAATCCCCGCCACGTCGGCCACAAGTCGGTCGTCTCTGTCATCTGCCAGAGAAGCGCAATCACAGGACCCCACGTGTGTCTAAAGCTGATACGCGCTTTGGCAGAGCCCGCAGTGCAGTCTACCAGTCCTCATCCCAGTATCCTATTCTGTGCAACAAAAACAACAAGTGGAGCGATCAAGTCGAGGAGATGCAGCGAAGTAAAACGACGGATTAAAACGACGTGATTTCCACTGGATAATTTCTACCCGTCCACTACGGTAATCTGTTCTGTGTGGAGTCTGTGGATGATGGTGGGTCCCACTTACGTAGCGACTATTTTTCGTTTCTTGTAGCCGGCCCATGACGCCGACGTGTCACGCCGTCCGCGACTTGTGCTTCAAAGCAACCACGTTGCTACTCGAAGTACTCCACTATCATACTAGTGGTACTGCACTAGCCAACATTTTTAAAACTAAAGTCTAACTTATCGTAGTATGTGTTAGAAATTAATTAATTAGATTAATTAGGAAATAATCCATGCTATGTCGGTTGCTGTAGTTTAGCAACTGCCCCTTGTAAACCGCCTTTTGTACTGGGGGTGTATATACCCCGATCTTCAATCAACGAGATAACTGTTCCATCATTTGCTCTCCTATCTTGTTTTTACTTTCACACGTTATCACGCACGCCTCTTCCAGAGAGCAAGTAGGCCAACAACTCAGACGGCGCCAACGACACAAGGACCCTCCGCCTCGACAGCGCTCCTGCGGCGCACCACCAGCGCGTGATGCAGGCGGCTGAGGCACCCCATGGTCGACGACGCCCTCCTCTGTAGGTGCGTCGAAGCGGCGCTCTCCGGCGCTTCAATCCGCCATATGACTGCCGATGGCAGCGGCGGCAAACGGCAAGGCCTCTCTATGACAAGAAGCCATCTGACCATGACCCAGCCTCCCAACGCGGCAACTCTACCGAGAGCGGAGGCCACTCCGGCGATCTGCAATTGCCGCAGACGATGACTGGAGAAGTTGGCTACTGGAGTTTCAACCACCACGCGATTCACGACGAAGACGAGATGTTCCTCGTACAAAAGGAAAGAAACTAATCAGGAGATTGATTGACTGATCTTGTCTTCTTGCAATCAATTAATAATCTAATGAAAACTTACAACCCCCCCCCCCCCCCCCCGCCGCCGCCGCTCCCGCGAGCGACGCGGGGGAAACCCTAGCCGCCGGCTCTCCGCGCCCTCCCTCCATCCTCCTCCCCTCGCCGCCGCCGGCAAGGGCCAGCGGGCAAAGCCCGGCTGGCTTCGGCGGCGGCGGGGCCTCGTTTCCCCTCCCCTCGCCTTCCCCCGGCTGGCGCGGGACGGCCCGGGCGCGTGGAGGCGCTGCACTGGCGCGGGGTGCAGCGGTGCGGCGGCGGGGGCTCTGAGCGGCGGCACGCGTGGTTGGCGGCGTCGCGCGCGGGGCCTCCTCTTGCGGCGCGGCGGCCGCGGTCTCTAGTGGTGCCGCACCCGTTGGATCTGGCCTGATGCGCCGGCGGCCCGGCGGGTGGCGGGGGCGGCGGGCGGCCTGGACCACGGGCGACCTCCCCTGCCGTGGCCGGCGGCTGGCGGGGCAAGTGGCGAGGCGGCGGGCCCTCCAGTTTGGGCGAGGTCATCGGCGCGCCGGTGCGTGGAGCTGCGGGGGCGGCGAGCGGCTGGTGCGGGCGGTCATGGTGGCGGGTGGCTCTGGCGTGGCGGCAGGGGCGACGAGGCAGGGCGTCGGTGGCGGGCTCCGGTGGCCTGGGCCGGCTCCTGGCTTGGCGCTGAGGTGGTGCGGGTCGCGGGCGACTTGGATCTGTGGGCGGCCGCCCCTGCCCTGGCTTCGGGCGGGTGGGGGTGACGGCGCAGTGGTGGTGGCTGGCGGGGCGTGTTGGTCGAGTCTGCGTCAGATCCTCCCTGGTCTGGCGCTCGGACGGCGACGGACGGCGCGAGGAGGCATCTCCGATGAGCTTCCATGGCTGCAGCTGCGGGTTGATTTGGTCTCCCTCGTCGGCGGGCTCGCGGTTGCCGATGGCCTCGCGGAGATGCGTGTCAGCTACCATGGTGGGGTGACATGGGGATCCTCCTTCTCCCCCTTTCCCCGTGTTCGGTGGGGAGCTTGGTTGGAAGGATGGGTGGCCTCGATGCGGTCGCGTCACCTGTCGCCGACACGATTTGCCGGTCCGGATTCGTCCGCTCCCCTTTCTCCCCCTTTCCTCGGCCGTGGGCGGGTTGGCACAGGTTTACCAGCGGAGCGTCGGCGGGTGGTTCCGTCGGTCGAGGGCCATCGGTTGGTCCAAAGTTGGGGCCTTTGTGTTGGTCTCGGGGTTGTCTGGTTGCAGGGCGGCGGCTCTGGCGGCGGGAGGCGCGACGTTCGTGGGCGGAGCGTGCGTCTCAGGTGCGGGCAGGCAATCATGGCCGTGTGGGTGGCGTGGTTGCGGGCGGACGACGGAGTTCAGGTTCATCGGTGGGGTGTGAGTGCCGGGGTACATCACTTGTCCAGTCCTGTGACTGGCCGACGGTGGCGGTGGCCGTTGCCGCCGTACCCTTCCTGAAGGCTCCGTCGCGGCATTCACACTCTTGTCGTCTTGCTCCGGGTGAAAACCTGATCTCCGCTGATCAGGCGGTGGCGGCTACCCATGGTCGTATCCTTCTTGGAGGCACCGTTCTGGAGGCCTGGCTTCGCTTGGTCCGGTTCACCTCTCTATTGGTTGTCAGTGGGGTGGTGTGTTGGTGCCTGGCACCTTTGTATCTTGCCTTGGGTGTGTGCGGTGTGTGCGTTGTTCGGTATCTCGGATGTACTCGGTGATGTTTGCTTTATAATATAAAGCGGGGGGAAACCCTTTTTCGGAATTAATAATCTAACAATGAATTGTTTTTCTCCTGTATGTATATGCGCTCACACGAATCTCACGAATAATTGGTCAATCATGAACTACAAACAAAAAGAGCAGAACAAGAAAAGGCTCACATCCGCGCAGATCGGCGGCGCAGAGGATATGGCGATGGCCGATCCTCCGCAGCGACACCCTCCGGTACGCGCGCGGAGTCTCATCGTTGCAGCCCGCTGCGGGACAGGACGCAGTGGCGCGCATCGGCGCAGTGCCGCTCCCCTCGGCCTGGCTCCCCTCGGCGCAGCAGCGGATCTCCACTCTAATTAGACGCTCCGGCAACAGCGGGAGGCGCCCACACGAGCAAGGACGCTGCAATAGTAGCGCTTTCTGTCTTGCGGCGGTGGCAGCCGCGACGCGCTCCAGACGAGGTAGCCCGTCCTAAGGCGGGGCGACTCACAGAGCAGAGCACACGCCGGCCCTCGGCCGCTTCATCCTCACGGCAAGATCAACGATGCAGCCGCACAGCCACAGGCGGTGGCCTGCGGCCAACGCTCCGCTTGACCGTGCCACTCCAGGTGTAGACGCACTCCCTGGCGGTGGCGGCCGGAGGCAACCAATGACCGGCGCGTCCACTCTCTCCCGATGCAAATGGTTGTGGCGATTTTTCTCTTTCTCTGGAGAAAATCCTCACTGGATGGTAACCGTACGGGGAAGAGAGAGATTAGGACAAACCTTACCCCTTCGCCATTTGAGACTATGCCCTTCTAGTTTCTTTTATAGGCAAATGAGTCATCAGACTTAATATTACTTGAACACAAGCCATCAAGGCTTATTGTTTTAGATTCTGGTTAATACCTACTAGATCATATCGGTTGAGGTCCAAGGCATTGATCCTGTTTTTAGATGGGTGGACCATTGCATCTGCAATGGACCCCAAATTACTAGTACTATTCTATACAATAAGTGCAACAACTATGTTTTGCAGTTGATTTTCCTTTTCTTCTTGCAAATCATGATGTAAATTCAAAGCAAGGATTGCGAAGTGTCATACTTAATATGACTGCATCATATTTTATTTGCGAATCACGAGGTATTGATGGCATCTACTGCATAATTTGCAGATTATCTATCACTACTGTGAGGTCTACGTCTTATCATTTTGATAAGATGACTACCTTCAAGTGTTCTTCCAGATATTAATGTGACTATTCCAAATTTTATTTGTGAATCACAAGGTATTGGTGGTATCTACTGCACCATTTGCAGATTATCCACCACTACTGTGAGGTCTACATCTTGTCATTTTAACAAGATGACTACCTTCGAAGTGCTCTTCCAAATATTAATATTAGATGTGACTACCTCAAGATATCATAAGGTAATACTGGCATCTACTGTAAAAAAAATTTACAGACTATCCATTATTACTGTAAGGTCTACATACTGTCACTCTGACAGATGATTACCTTCAAAGTGATTTTCTTAAATATAGCATAACATAAGGTAATAGAGATAGGAACATCTACTGACAAAAGTCAGACTATGTTTTCTATTACTGTGAGATCTACACCATATTGGTGATTATCTTCAAAGTGTTATCTTATATAAATTGAGGTCTACACATATGGATATAAAGCATCAGCTATACTAAAAAATGCTCCTCCGAAGCATTTGTTGTTGTTCACTAAAATGATTTACTATCATAGTAAATTCATGCATGATAATTACATGTTGAATGGTATTATCTACCAATATCAATTATTCAAGCCTCATTTTGCTTGAATAACTCATAGAGAATTACGCAAATATATGCATACCCCGGCAATTACCTTCTATTATATTGATTAAATACATGGAAGTTGAGCCTATGTCATTATTTCTAATTATAGTGTCGTCCATCCATCAAGATGGATCCCATAATTTATATGGCAACGATTGGGTGTCTCAACAGTTTTGTAGTGTCCACATCACATTGTGGTTATACTTTCATAGTGACTAAACAATGTTAAACATGCAACGTCTATGTTTTTGTTGGTAGCTCTAAAGTTGCAACGCTCATATGCATTTTATGTGTCATCAACTTCACTTAGTTCTCAAACTAAGTACATAATGGATGAATATTTATTCATCTCGAATATTTCACTTGAGAGAAACATGCTGCCATGAGCACATCGCGAATGATCACCCATTCGTTTTTCAAGACCTCAAGTCTATCGCGGCTCACAATTTTGTCACTTAATCAACTTCAAGTTGAGATCTCGTGATCAAATATTTTCATATGCCCCTGATACACTTTACATCCTCTTATGATGGTACCACAAATTTCCATGATGAAGAAACATAGAATTTCTTAAAATCATCAGATTCACCCAACAGGTGATATACCATTATTTAAAATATTTGCTAGTACTGAGAATACTATGCAAGTCAGTGGTCAAAAGAAAAAAATGAACCACGAGGAATTCAAAGTAAAGTGTAGGCTAAAAGACAAAATTACATTTTAATAGGGAATATATCATTTTCAAACGATCATAATGACAACTCTCAAGTTTGTCAAATGTGTGGTTAAACAAATATCATACCTATGATTACCAAACCGTCAAACACATGGTCGAACCACACCACAAATTTATTAAAAGGCCAATAAGTTCAATGGGATAAAATTGAAAATTTGCAAGTAACAACCAGATTCTGGGAAAGGATTGTTTTTAGAATCTTCATCAGAAGAGGACCAAAATCTAGTGCGAAAAATGGAGGATGAACTCATTTGCACTCAAAAATATCGGAGACCTCAGGTAATCTCCTAATTATCCTAATATATTATTAGCCCATACTAGTACTACTACATATAGTAAAATGTGCAATATCATATCCATTGGATACAATATTTGATAAATTTGAATGAATGTTTCAATTCATACTCAATATTGTTGCGTACACAATGATTTTCTAAGTATTAATAAATTAAATATTAGGCTCGATAGCCTTAACCATCCTGGTTTGGGGATGATTAGAAAATTATTGACAATTCTGTTGGTCACAACTTATCAAGTTACACATTTTCCTAAATCATCAGATTTTATGTGCACCGCATGTGACATAGGGGAAATTAGTTTTAAGGCACTCTCACCTTAAAAATTCTAAGCAAGCCACTTATTCTTCCTTGAACACATTCAAAAGATATATGTGGATTGCTTAACCATTATCTGGGATAATTTAGATAACTTATGGTACTCATATACACATTCATAAATTGTTTAAGTGTGTTTCTAATCACACACTACCATGATCTTACATGATAAATTGCTTAACTTATCAAAGTAGGAGCAAAATTCTCCTGAACAAAGGAAACCCATTCGAATGGACAATGTCGTTAAACTCATTTCACGAGACTTTTATGATTGCATTCAGTAATCTATGTACATACCCATAATGGTTTAGTTAAATTTATGATCAAAGATAGTCAAATGAATTACATGACCACTTTTAAAGAATTGTAAATTTACCAGCCTCTTGCTGGACACATACGGCCTTACACACCGAAAGTATGATCTAAATCATACCAACTGCATATCATACTACTTAACCCCCTTGTAGTAACTACGTGGAAATCAACAAAGTATTTCCTATCTGCAATAATTCGGTTACATATCGATATCACCACTCCAGCGTACATCAATGGGCACTCACAGAAAATTAGGGATCTATTTGAGGAATAACAATTTATCCGTCAATCAAAATTATTCATAGCCCATATGCTGATTGCATCAGCAATAAGGATATTTTCTGGCATTAGGGGGAGATAAGTACCACAAAGAATGCCGAGAAATAAATTATAAATGTTATTGACATTCAATCCTTATATCCACGTACCCAAAGAATCTGAACTATAAGTTTAGAGAATCATATATTTGCAACACATTGCAAATTTGCCACATACATTTACTGATGACAAGGTGTCACTAAATTCTATATTCCTGCAGTAAAGGGTCAAAAAGAGTGGAGGTACCTGATAAACCACTCTTCTCCCCAAATGAGAGCAAGAGGGGGAGAAAGTCTGACAACACGAGATATAACTTCTCATATGCTTCCGCGGAAACAGAGGAAATCAATTCCTCAACCAGTAAATGTAATTCAACATCAAGTTGAAAGACACCTCACTGGATGCTCATCATCCAAAGTCCGGCATAAATGTGCACAAATGTTTTGGTGCCAGGACATCGAAACACCTTGCCTCCATTTGTTGTAGGAAATCAGAAGGAGTTAAAA
The DNA here is from genome assembly GCA_963921465.1 of Triticum timopheevii. NCBI lineage: Eukaryota > Viridiplantae > Streptophyta > Magnoliopsida > Poales > Poaceae > Triticum > Triticum timopheevii. Next base: position 583,670,038 of record OY997270.1, read on the forward strand.
AGGAATAAATATATTATCCACAAACTTCAATGATTCCATCAGAATCATATAAACTAAAGACTACATTTGTCGACATATATTTCTTCTCAAATTGCTAAACCTTTTGGGCCCGAACCAAAATCCATGGTAGAGTGCCTCTTGCACTCATATTGGTTCACATAAAAGGAAGTAAGTAATGAAGAATAGCACTCGCTCTACAAATGAGTAGTATTTACTGTAGTAATACCTACTCCTCATAAATATCTTCCATATGGAATACTAAAAACTTCTCATTCATAGACAAAGTCAATGAGGTGGTGAGAAAGCGAGGCTTGTAGCAAAAGGGTTCACGCAGAGACCCGACATCGATTATGATGTAACATACCCTCTTGGTATGAGTGGAATTATGTTTCGATACTAAATATCATTGGTAATAAAAATAATAACAATATCCATGCAGTTGATGGATGAAGTGGCTACATACTCATATGAGTCTCTCATTTCGGAAATCTCTATTCAAGTCCCTGAAGGGCTTATACTTCCGAATCCAAAAGAAAATCGCAACAATTTTTGTGTAAAACTTCATAAGTCACTCTATGACTTGAAATAGTCGGAAATCATATGGTACTACCGACTAAATGAGTTCCTTCTTCAAAAGGATTACTCGAATAATGATGATTATTTACATGTTTAATAAAGGAATCACAAATTTGATTTCCTTTTATCACCTCAGTGTATATTGATGACCTCATCATCAATGTCTATACAAGACCTAAACATACACATAATCATTTCAAGACGGGAAATTTGGATTCAACCAAATTTAGCTTAAGCTTACAACCTGAGCATTCTCTCAAGAATACATATCAGTCTACATATATCCAAGACATATACGAGAAGTTCAATGTGGATATATCAAACCAATAAAATACATGTAATATGGTCATAGTACCCTTGATAGGGTACAAATCCATTCATACCTACGGGTGATAATGAAGTGATATCAGGACCTGAAGTTCTATCTCACTAATGTCAAAGCACTCATATAATTGCAAATTACATCAGGCCTGACACTATTTTTGCTATCTTTGTTCATAGTGCAACCCCCAACAAAAGGTATATGACCGATATAAGAAATATTAGCTTATATGTCAAGCTCACAATAAATCTTGAATATTTCCATCGGGAAATACAAGATATGACCATGATATGATATAATGATATTGGCTCTTTCTTTGATCCCAACAATGCCATATCAATGACTGAATTTGCGGGAATAGCCTTCATATGGAAGTCATCTAAATGGGCTTTAATGGCTATTTCCAGTTATCATTCTGACATAATTGCTTTATCTAAAAGCATTGCAAAATATGCATGGCACAACAAAATGATTAACCACACTCAAAATCATGTGGTTGATATTCATCAGAATCACATAACTTGATTTATCAAGACACTATCACTTGTGTTACTCAATACCTACAGGTTATATGAAAAGCAATATCATAAAGCACATTGCTCAAAATTACTTATCCTCACGAATTATAGACAAGTGAGGAAACAATATGCAAACAACATACTTTGAAAGTCCTACATATTATTCATGATGGCATGATCGTATCAATGGAATTGTATTACACATTCTCCAGGTTTGCAAAGTTCAGGGGGAGTAATCTCCAAAATCTATAACCTATTAACAATTCTAAGATTGCATATATTGTACTCTTTTTCCCTTCATGAGTTTTTCCCTAATGGTTTCTCATAAAGGTTTTTAACGAGACAATATAAACACAAGTGCCTGTATATGTCATATCATTTTCTCCTTATATTTTCCCACTAGGTTTTAAAGGAGTTTTCAATGGCATTCATATCGCACTCTTTTCCCTTATGAGTTTGCTCTCAAAGTTTCTCATAATGGTTTTTAATGAGGCAATATCTTATTAAAGATCATACGCCATACTTTCTATTTTCCCTATCGAGGTTTTTAAAGAAAGTACTCAAGACATATTAATTGTTCTCTAAACTCGTTGATGAGTTTTCTCCTTCTTCAAAGGTTTTTCTCATATGAGTTATCAAGAGACAATAATCATTATATGTTGCATCATTTTCTCCTTATTATTTTTCCCACTGGGTTTAAAGGAGTTTTAGCAACATATCTACACTATTCTCCTCATATTTTTCCCACAGGGTTTTTGGAGGAGACTTTAATAATTATACAAGGATTTCTCAAGATGAAGATGATGAACATTCTCAAAGGCAAAGACATATAAGGAGTATTATTTATCAAGATGATGCACATTCGCAAAGACAAGCATTGATTAGGGGGAGTGTTAGAAATTAATTAATTAGATTAATTAGGAAATAATCCATGCTATGTCGGTTGCTGTAGTTTAGCAACTGCCCCTTGTAAACCGCCTTTTGTACTGGGGGTATATATACCCCAATCTTCAATCAACGAGATAACTGTTCCATCAATTGCTCTCCTATCTTTTTTTTACTTTCACAGTATGTTAGTTGGGGTCAAAAAAAGAGAGCATATGTTAGTTCACCGCGGCATGTGCGCGTCCTATACGCGTGCAGTTATTGGGGGTTTGCTTGTAATCAAAAAATTATATACTTCCTTCATCCACAAATATAATAGTCCCTCCGTATCAAAATATTTTAGACTAGTTTGGGCTATAAAAACACGTCTTATATTATTGTGCAGAGGTAATATGTTCTATTTTTTTTCTGAATTGAATGCATATAAACAAGTTTTAATGTGTTTGTTTACTCATTGCGGTCGGTATGTAGTCCGTGTTAAAGTGTTAAAAACATCTTATATTTGTGAACCAAGGGAGTACTATTTAAGTACTACAAGTATTTTAGTCAAACACTATTTTAAACATACTGTTATAAACATGAAATTCCTGTCCTAGTATATAGTGCATTTTCCGCTAAATCAATTTGCCAAATTTACTATTCTTTTTTCTTGAAGCACACAATCTTACTCTTCTGGATTAATTAGAAAAGACAAAACTTTTGTGTCCGCATTGGAGAGAATCTTTGAAGTTGGTAGAAAATCCAGCCTTGCTATTTTCCAAATGCTGATATAAGGCATCTCCAACGCCGACCCTCAAACAGCCCGGATCGAGTTGTCCGGGTCCCGGAAGCCATCCAACGCGGCCCTGTATCGGTCCGCCAAGCGGTTTGGACCATGTTTTCAACACGTTAGAGGAGTCCGAACACGAGACCGGAGACACGTCGGAGTATTACACCATGGCCTACCCAAAAGGAAAAACGGAGAGGTCGTGATTTTGTAGCATCGCACACTGTTTTCGCGCCAACATCTCCTACTCTCTTCTTCCATCCTGCCGCTCTATGCATCCAATTCTCACCCTTTTGTCCCTCTTTCTTCTTCGCTCCCGCCGTCGACACATAGAACCGGACAAGGACCTGCCGGAGCTGGAGGTGATGGAGGTGCAGGAGGATCCGAGCATCACCCTCACCCAAAAGATCAACTCGGCGACGCGGCAAAATCGCGCATGAAAGCGAAGCCCACAAAGGAGGAAACACTCAAGAAGCGGAAGGCAGCGGAGGACGTGCTAACAGTGTCCATGGCGATGGGTGCGCTGGTCGCGGACATAGTGGAGGTCGCGGCCAGGGTTGCGGAGCCTTGATGGTGTTACCTACCGTCCAGACGTCGCCGAGGACAAAGCATTACAAGGCTCCGTCCTACTGCTATGCCAACCAGCTCGATAGGCATTCCACAACAACCATCGCCAGGAAAGCGCCATACATCATCGACATAACGCGGCACCGCTGCTCTTTTTGGAGTCTTCTGTGCCACAACTCGTTCGGGCGCGGACAGCGGGCAGGGAGCACATGGGTGCCCGCACGCTGTTCGCTGCTATGCCTAAAGCGGGGGAGAAGGCATACGATGACGAGGACATGGAGATGTTCATCATCATCCATGACAGAGGTGGAGGAGGAGGAGGTTATGAGGAAGGACAGGCGGAAGACTCGGTTCCCACCTAGTTCTGGCAACTACGCCCACACCCAGCAGGGCTACACCCAGACCGATACGTAGCAGACCTACACCCAGACCTGCATGGGCACACAAAAAACAGGATTAGGCCGTCGAACAGGCGAAGAAGTAGGAGGTGGAGGAGGATGAGGACGGCGATTTAGATGATTTTGTTGGAAATCCAAAGAAGAAGGGTAGAGAAGAAAGATTCAACATGCGGCAGGACGAGCTGTTGTGCGATGCATGGTTGGCCACTAGCCTTGATTCGATCCATAGCACAGAACAAAAGGGCTCAACTTTTTGGACAACATCCACACATGGTTGTAGGAACACAAGCATTTTGCACCCTACTCCGATGCGGTCATCCGCAACCATGAACCAAAGTCCCTCAACCATCGATGGTACACCATCCAAGAGGTCGTGTCGAAGTATTGCGGCCACTTGGCACATCTCATCGAACGGTGGCCTAGTGGTGCGCAAATCGCCGATCAAGTAAGTTCATTTGGTCAGGTATGCATAGTTTTGTAGGCGGATATGCATAGTATTGTTGATCATTGCCCAGATATGCATAGTTTTGTAGTCGGATATGCATAGTATTGTTGATCATTGGCCGGATATGCATAGTTTAGCTGATCACTAGTCGGATATGCATATTTTTGTTTATCACTACCAAATATTCATAGTTTTGTTGATCACTAGCCGGACATGCATATTTTTGTTTACAGTGTTTTATTTTGTAGCCTTCTCGTGCGTGTACGGTGTTCAAGAAGTTGGAGAAGAAAAACTTCACCGTCATGCATTGCTAGTTGAAGTTGAATGGAAAACCGAAGTGGAACGTATACATAGCCAAGACCATCGCCCAAGCCACTGAGGAAGAAACCGGTGACCCAACCGACCCAACAAAAGAACCAGCTAAGAAGGTTAGAAGAGGTTTCGGGAAAAGAAGTTGGAGTAGAAGAGGGCAGAGCTAGAAGGTGCGGCGATGAAGATGACGTAGAGGTTCGAGGATATCTTGTCCAAGAAGGAGGAGGCATACTTGAAGTGCTCGGATATCAAGGAGTGAAAAAGGAGAAGAGGTTCAAACTGTTGATGGAGGCGACCGAGAAAAAGCTAGCGCCCCAAGGGAAGAGGGCCTTGATTGAAGAGAAGAAGACCATGCTCGAGGAGAAGAAGGCGATGCTCGAAGAAAAGAAGGTGAAGATCGCGGTCGACGAGAAGGACGCCAAGATGTTGTCCTTGAAGCTAGAGTCTTTGGATGCCGACGGAAGAATGATCGTGCAAGCAGTCCGCTACAAGATGTTGCAGCGACAAAAAGATGAGTTGGAGGCGACAGACAAGGAGGAGGAGGAGGAGGCGCAGAAGGAGGTGGAGGCTGCAGACACGGTGGCGACGACACCTTAAGCATGGAGGATGCTCGGATTGCTGGTGGCAGCGCAGAAAATCTTATTTTTTTGCACGAATTGACAGACTGATATTTTTTTATGACCGGGCATGTAAAAACTTAAGCATATATGCTTATTTTGGTTATGATCGAGCATCTGGGTGTGATCTGACGCGTGCTATGGATCGAACTTTTATTTGAATTTCAGATTGCCCTTTAGAGACGTACATATACAAAATAACATTTAATGGCCGGTTCCTGTATTCGTGTCCACGGACTGATCCCCTGTCCGTGAACAGATGCGGGAACAAATTTACGGGTCAACGTTAAAGATGCCCTAACGTAGCATCAAAAGAGCATCTTAATACAAAAGGCATGAGAGGTCCCCCAAATGACCAGACTGCTTGAGAAGGCTCGAGACTTGACTTTAGTTTCAACAGTCGTTTTGAGGCGTCTAATTGGTTCAAGCCTTGACTAGAACACGTATGAGTAATTTGCATCTTACCATCCTATGAATAGGTAGTACTCCCTCCGTTCCGATTTACTCGTCGTGGTTTTAGTTCAACCACGACGAGTAAATCGGAACAGAGGGAGTAGTATTTAGTATATTGGCAAAAGATGCCATAGGGGTACTATGAGACATTTTTTTCATCACGGTGGACGCTATGGTGGTTCCGTGTGGAATAAAAGAACTTTTACTATGAACGTATATTAACAACCAAACACTTCCGCCTTAGATTGTTGAAGGCCTTGCTTTCACGTATGATGTCCCTAATTGATTGGACCATACGTCCATGATGACAATCACGGTTGTAGGCTTCTAGCCGTCACAGGCTGAAGTTGGCGATGTTGTGGGGAGTGTATTCTCATTCTACAAGGCATTACAGCGAAGAACACCGACTTAGTCATAGATGTTTATCTCATGTCCGTTTTCACGCTTATCTTGTGTTGTGTTTTCGATTTGCTTCGTTTGTTGACTATTTGGTCTTATTGCCTTGCATCAGCTCTAATGAAAGCCATGGTTGTGTGCATTCAGAGATGGATTGACGTCCCGCAAATAAAATGGATGAATAGACGGTAAAATATGTTATCTGGGGAAAATTTTGAAAACTTCTACATTAATCTATATTAATTAAATCAGAAAGATAAAGAAATGCAAATGCTTAACAATCCGCAATCGCCACGTAATCCATCTCACGAACAAACAACACAAACACTTAGATGATGCAGAAGCACACCTAATCGCACCCACTAACCAGCGACGGTCCGTTGGATTACACGTCGCATTCTCACACTACTCTAGCCTGGATTAAAAACCGGGCGGCTTTTCACAAGTGGGCCGGAGCAAGCAGCAGTACAATGCGGTTACGCGGACTCCCACAAATAATTAAAAAAAAGGACAAAGAGTACAACGCGGACTGACGTCTCGGAATCCCGAGGCCCCACCCCCACCCACTCACCAATAATCTAATAAACCCAGGGCCAAACCGGTAATAAAGCCGGCATTTACACCGAAGTCCCCGCTGAAATGATAAATTACTCGGCCCGACGGCGGGGTCTTCCACTGGCGCACGACTTTATACCCCCCTCCTCCCTTTCCTCTCCCCTTCGTCCCCTCCGCCTCTCCCCCACCCCACCCCCAACCAATTTGCTGACGCCCACACTGACGAGCGGAGCGCCGGCGGAAGAATCATGGCCTGAGCCGAGCCCGGGATCCTCGCCGACGGCCGCCGCGGAATGGTTTGCGCGCCTCCCCTTCCTCTCTTGTTCGAGCCTCCTGGATCAGTTCGGTACTCCAGCGCGATTCGATTCGTTCCCCTCGCTTGTAGTACTCCCGTCCCCGCGATCGCAGATCCTGGGTCGTGCCGTGCTTAGGGTTGTTTCTGACGCGGATCTCGAGTTTATGGTAGAGTGGCGGGCGGGCTGGATTATGGGGTCGGTAGGCGACTAGGAGTGGCTTCGCTTGTCTGAAATCGAATCTGAGGGCAGGAGGACCCTGGGTTTCACCCAAACCGGCCACCCTTTTCTTAATTTTTTGGTGTGAATGATGCTTGGCTCGATTTCTCACTAGGCATGCCTGCTCTGCTTGTACTAGATGCTGGTGTATAGTAGAAGAAAGCTTCTGAGTGTTGTCCTGCTTTTCTTGGTTGCTAAGCATGGTTTGCACTAGTGCAAACAAACTGGTTTGCCTTTCCTTGTTTGTAGATCTCTAACTTTCTGTGTTAGTGCAAATCCAGTGGATATGCTCGTGTAGAAAGGTTCCAGGAAGTATCATGCGTGCCTTTCTTGATTGTGAAGTGTGGCTTATACTACTAGGAAATGGTTTACTTCTCTGTGAAGTGTGGCTTATACTACTAGGAAATGGTTTACTTCTCTGTTGGTAGATCTGTTACTTCCTGCCTTGGTGCAAATTAAGTCGAGATGCTCATGGGGAAACTTTGTTTCAGGGTACTGTAAAGGATAGCTTCGCTGTGCTGCTCAAGGAAGGCATCTTCTTGTCTGTGTAGTTATTAGTTGTTTGTGCTATAAAGTGTTTCGGCCGTGGATCAAGACTGCAAGATTGTACTGCAGTAGGGGTAAGAGGGAGGAAAGCATTTGGAGAGTCACAAGATGGAAGGTCAGGAAAGCAGGTACTGGTGCCACAGCTGCGCCGAGGTGATCGTTCCTGTGGAGCCGGAGAAGAAGTGCCCGGACTGTGATGGCGGGTTCGTGGAGGAGATGGGGTCCGAGGGCTTTGAGCCGTCCACGAACGTGAGGTCTGAGCGGAACCTCTCGCTCTGGGCCCCGCTGCTGCTTGGGATGATGGGGGGTTCGTCTCGGCGATCAAGGCCCCAGAGGGATATGATGGATTCTTCTTCTGATGAGGACTCACGCCAAGCAAGGATCAGGAGTGCGCTGAGGGATACTGATGATGAGGATGAAGATGATGATGATGATGATTCTGACCGTGAGCTTGAAGACATGATTAGGAGGCGAAGGAGGAGGGGCTCGTCGCTTGTCAGGCTGCTCCAGACCCTCCGTGATGACTTAAGGGGCTTGGATGGCATTGGCAGGGACAGGGACAGGGACAGGGACAGGGACAGCGAGAGAGACAGGGAGAGGGAGAGGGAAAGAAGGGACAGGGAGAGAAGGGAGAGGGAGAGGGCTAGAAGAGAGAGGGAGAGAGCAAGGGAGAGAGACCGAGGGGGAGAAAGGACAGAGAGCTTAATACTGATAAACTCCAACAACGAGGCCATTATTCTCCAAGGAACATTTGGACCTAGTGACAACCAAGAGAACTCAAGCAACACAAGTACTGGCGTTTCACTTGGAGACTACTTTCTTGGTCCTGGCCTAGATATGCTCTTGCAGCGTTTGGCAGACAGTGACCTGAATCGTTCTGGGACTCCGCCTGCCAAGAAGGAATCTGTGGCAGCATTGCCAACTGTGAACATCCAGGAAGTATTGGGCTGTACAGTCTGTCTTGAGGAGTTTGAAATGGGGACGGAGGCGAAGGAGATGCCTTGCCAACACAAGTTTCACTCCAATTGCATCCTTCCATGGCTGGAGCTCCATAGTTCTTGCCCAATTTGTCGATTTCAGTTGCCTACCGAGGAGTCAAAGAACCCATGTGAATCAGGCAGTGGTGGTGGGACAGTGAGTGCTGATGGAGATCATGCTGAGTCAAGTAATAGTGATATAGAAGTTGCTAACCATGATGGAGGCAGGCTGCTTGATGAAAGTTCAATAAATGACAGAGATGTGACGTCTGCGTTGAACGCGATCTTCGGAGATGCATCCTCATCATCCTCATCTGATGAAAATGGCCCACGTGCTTCTGAGAGCTGAAGGTAATTATGCTACTTCGATTTCTACTGATGGGAACGACGGTAAGAACGCTCCTGTTGATTATACTTGACAACATGCTGAGTGGTTTGAGTTATCTCTATTGTAGCCAGCATCGCCCTGGCTCCCGTGCTTCCAACATGTAGACGGAGTCCCGAAAGAAGACTCCCATGAGGCCGGCGTCTTTATGCTGTGGTTTCCTGTAAATATTTCAATTCGACCCTGCAAGACAAAGCTGTTTATCTTCGCTTCTTATGAAACCTACCTGGCTTGTAACCGTTTAATGCCCGCCGCCGTCTTTACAGTATGCGTGTGTGTGTGTGTGAAATAAAAGTACTCTAGTCTGTTGTTTATGTGAACGGTATAATTACCCAACTGGCAGTTGGACCAAAGGAAACCTGCTCCTGCTGAATGGTTCATGTCTGGAGCATCTGTTCAGCGAAGGCAAAACACTCTTATTAGTGTGAGAGAAATCTTCTGAAAGAGATGTGGAAGAGGCTTTTTACAATGAGAAGTGACTTTGCTTGGGGCCATGGGCCTGTGTTCCAAATGAATTCAGGATTCAAGATGTTGATCAGTGTGGGTTTTGTTGCAGCCTGTGCTTACACAATGATGCAGCACTTGCTTCACCCTGTGGTCAAATACTCAAATTGCTGTTATTCCTTCGAAGTTGTTCCTACTGAATTCAGGATTCAGGATATTGATCCAAACTTGTGTGGTGGCAAGTGTCAACCTGTGGTGTTGCTTCCTCTGGTCTTAAATCCTCACACCAGAAGGATACATGTGGTCAAATCGCTGTTGTTTCTTTGAAGTTGTTCCAACTGAATTCTGGACTCAGATTGATCCAAAAGTTGTGGAGGTGGCATGCGGTTTGCTAACGACGCAGGTGTCGCCTCATCTGATCTTATATAAATCTCACTTGCTCAGTTTGCTGTTATTCCTTGTTATTCGCAGGGGTCTGAGGAACATAAGAAGGATCTGCTGTCACAGTTTGTTGATTGTGGGATCATAAGCTGCCAGCTTGTCTTGCTTGTTTGTTTTGTATGTATATTTGTGTTTTGCAGCTTCAAATTGGAAATGGTGTGGCTGTTCCAGCAAGAGTGGAATCGTTCCTTGTATTTGTATGAGAAGGTTCTTGGGTATGATATGTAATATAAGCAGTACTTCCTCTGGCATGGCTTTTTGTTCCTTGTATCTACGTCCTTGAGAGTTGAGAGCATCTCCAACTCCAACAACAGATGATGCAAAAATACGGCAGCTATCTAAAAAACTGTTTTTAGGGCATTTGGACCCAGAAATGTTCCTCCAGCAAATGCCTCATTTCTATTTGGTGATTTTTTTGCGGCAGCCCGAAATTTTGCAGCAAAATGATGCAAATATACATGACGCGCGCGGCTGCCACAAAACAAGAGTGTGGCCACAAACAAAAGCCGCAACCGTGCGCACACCAACCAACAAGAAATTTCCCCCGGAGCCGCATCGATGTTGCTGCCAAATCCGGCCACTATAGCGACACCGTCTCGCCGCATTCGACCTAATCGACCGTCACTGCATCCTATTCAGCCGCTATCTCCGCCACCACCGCCCTCGCCGCACATGCCTGTCGTCGGATCCACCGCCCTCCTGTGTCCACCCGGCCGTTGTACCACCGAATCGATCACCACTCCACTGCCATCGCCGAGCCAAGAATGTTGCCGAGGAGCAAGGCAAGCTTCCGCGCTGTTCAGCTTCGGCTGTCTGGTCTATACGCCGTCGAGTTATCGTGTGACCGGAAGCGGCATTAGCTAGGGACCTTCGACACGTCGGAGCTTGCGGCGATCCCGTTCGAGATCACGTGTTGGAGGTTTAGCCGGCCGAAGAGCGAGTTGAACTTTCTGGAAATCGCATCCCGGGAGGTGACGCGTTCCCGAATTGCAGATTGTGTCCCACAGGGAGCAGAGGGAAGACTGTATCATCCTAGAACATCGCAACAACTGTGAGAGTTATAAAGGTGCTTATGGCGAGGTTCGCCGTGGAAAATCTTGTGCATGCGGAGTAAGGGTTCTTTGCTTGCAGGGACGCGCAAAGGCAAGAAGGCCATCAAAATGGAGGACAAGGCTGGCCCCTCGGTGGTCAAGCTTGAGTCGGGCGACGACAAAGCCAAGGAGCACTTGGATAGTGAGGATGAGGCGATCCTAGAGCTTTGGAACCGTGTTGATGGCAAGAATGTTGATGATGATGCGTAGTGTGTGCGTAGTGAGTCTTTATGTTTAATTTTGAACTCGTGTCTTCATGTTTAAGATTGAATTCGGGTTTAGGTTTGTACGTTTGGTAGTTTGCAATGTCGAAATATGCTATAAACTGTGCCCTATTTTACATTATCTAGTACGGCAGAAAATGTTTGGGTGCCCTATTATACATCTTCTGATATGGCAGGAAAAAAACTGATGCCCCAAAATCAACTTTTTGGTGCTCTAAAACCTTTTTTGAGTGTCCTATTTTACATCACCTGCTGAAGATGCTCTAATATCCGTAGCAAGCATAGTTCAATGGTTAAACATCTCCTTGGACATTACTTTTGCTGCTTGTATCTAGTTTCTTGGACACCTGTTACGGCATATGTAGGTATTCTAGCTCTGATATTTTTAATCGAGTGCAACGTTGGTTGTTAGTCACATAAGCAGGGGCGTAGGGTAGTACATACGTGTCAGATTGAAGTCCGGTGAGTTGTCTAGATTTTACTTGGCGCAGATTATTTATCCATCTGGTAGCAATGGCTTCCATGGATGTTTGTGCGCTGAAATATCCACCCTCCCGACTGAGACGGTGTAGTATCATCAAGTCAAGCCAGTCAGAACCGTAACTTGTGGTGTCTTGCCACTTTCTGATTTTTTTTTTTGAGAAAATCTTGCCACTTTCTGATGGGAAACCACGATAGGAGGTGCGCCACTTGTGGTGCAATGTCCGTCCAGTCGCACCCTCTGGTCCTGGTCCTGGCAAAAGACCTCTCGAGTCAAGCCATGACCTGGGGGACAGAGTCGTTTTCCCTTTCCGATACGTGCGGCATGTTTCCGTTGGGGATACATACGAACCGTGTGTGTAAATAAAACCACTACAGTGTAAACCTGCTCCTCCACGCCACGCGCCTGTGTACTGAAGTGGGTGAGAGTAATGGAAGCAAAGGCGGGACGTTGAGGTTCTACACCTCGGCACAAATGCTCCGGGTGTGAACAGTAAAATTTTAAAAACAGAAAAAAAAATTCTGATTTTTTTGTGGCATACTTTATGAAATGTTTGTCGTGCGTGCAAAATTTCATCACGAAATCACATTGATGTAAGGCGTGGTAAAAAAATTAAATCGAGGCTCTAAACATGTTACTTTCGAACGCATTTTGAAGCCCTGATTTTTTTGGCCATGACTTTCACCAATGTGATTTCGTGATGAAATTTTGCATGCAGAACAAACATTTCTTAAAGTATGCCACAAAAGAATTTCAATTTTTTTTTGATTTTTTCCTATTTTTTATTTTACTGTTCACACCAGGAGCATTTGAGGTCGGGTGTAGAAAGGTACTTTTGGCAAATGCGTTTGTAATATATGTCGTCCTCCTCTCCTCCAAATTGGCGGGTCATTCTTTCTTCTTCTCGAAGAAAAAGGGCGATCTCGCCAGCATCTCTCCCAAGAAGAGTTCCTCGGCCGCTGTCCTCCGGCGGCTCCACTTCGCCGACGGCCTCGGTCGTTGGTGGCGAGGGGGGCACCGGATCCACGTATGTGGATAGTTTTAGGCTAAAGTAGTTTCTTTTTTAGGCTGTTCACTTGGCTTTGACGACGGCGATGGCGGCACTAAATAAAGATTCTTCAGATCCTTCTCCGACAAGTCCATCGGCCCTATAGTTTTGGATGGTTTTGGAAACCAGTCTGTTCAAGCAAGGATGGTGTGGCGGCGGCAACATCCTCGTGGTGGACGTGTGTCCTCGGGCTCCACATTTGCGACGGCGTCTGCTCCAAAGTCGTCGTGGAGCTTGGGAGGTAGTGTATGAGCATATGCAGATTGCGGTCTGCATCGATGACATCTGGAAGATGGAATGTGTGCTGGGTTCATGGTTGATGGATGGCATGTGTGGTTTCCTCTTTCGGCATCTTAGTCGTGGTGGGGTTATAGATCTGGAGTTCGATGGCGTGTCTGGGGTGTTGCCCCGGCCTGATTCGTTCAACGACAATGGCTTCACTTTTAGTGAGCCACCTTGGAGGTCCACAAAGCTGCTTATCAGCGGATGAGTCGCATCGAGCTCGGTTGAAGAGGTGATCCGCCATTCTTTTCTTCGATGGCTGCTGTGATGGTGCCGGAGGCAAGTGACGGGCGTTGTATCAAGCTTAGAGATGTTCTGCTATATTTCAATTTTTTCATGTCAGTCCTTACATGACTTGTACTTTGATCTTTATGATATGAATAAGACACGTATTACCATGCAAAAAACAGTGATGGAAGCAAAGCTCGGTTGAGCGAGCCATAGAGGGATGGGTGTGAACGGGTCTGGATGTTTTCTCCCTTCCCTTGCGTTAGCTGCATGCATGGGCTTCAACGGTAGCACACCAGAGATAGCCTGCAAATATCCGAATCATACCCGTCAGATACTTTTTGGCCTCCAAAGAGGGTCATCAAATCGGCTCAGACGTTCAAAATTCCGCAAGCCAGGCCAAAATCGGGGGAGCTTAGGGGAGTACGGACGCCCTCCCCTCACGTCAGACTCCGACACCCTGAACCTGTTACAGAAACCCTCTTCCGTCATACTCCCTCCATTATAAAATATAGTGCGCCCACGCTTTCCGAGGTTGAACTTTGACCATAAATTTAGCGAACGAGACCGACTGCGGCGGGAGAAAAAGTTACATAACTAAAAACTTCTTTCGAATACGAATTCACTGATATAACTTTTGCCCCCGCCGCAATCGGTTTTGATAGTTAAATTTACGGTCAAAGTTGAAGCACGTAGATAGAGGAAGCACTACATTGTGGAATGGAGGGAGTACGACTCTATAACCCTCTACGCATTCATACATGACGTGACTTGCAGTCCGCCTACCCGCATTCAGATGGGACTTGACCGACAACCGCCTACCCGCATTCACGCTGGTGCAGCGACCGATGATCCTACTCTGGTTGTTTAATTTTCATGCCTTCACTGCTCCACCTGCCCCGACAATTGAAGCCAGCTGGCTACACCCCCAAACCCTACCTTGAGCCCCTTCCCCCATCCTTCCAGTCGTCTTCCACTATCTGACCACTCCTAGTTCGCATGCACTTCTGTTATTCGCTATCGCAATGGTTGGCTCTATGACTTCGTGGCCGACATGGCGACACACTTAACAGGACCCCTTTGGCCAACATGTGGCTCTTCCACCGTCTTGTTCCACGTACGATGCACCAAATTACAGTTCGGAGCAGTGGTTGGACTTGGAGGCACCCCAGTCGTAGCGCCGCAGTAGTAGTAAATGAGCGATGAGGGGTCAAATCACAAAGCCCCACCTTTCCTGCATTAAGCTGGACGGACGAAGCAACCATCATTTCACTCTAGGGCGCAAGAGCATAAAGAAAATAGAAAACCAATGATGCATGCGGCAGCTACCTAGGGCACCCTAGGGTAGGAGCCTCCACTACAAATCCGCTTCTCCCTCGTCCTCTTGAAGGAAACCGATGATGCATGCGGCGGGTAGGGTTTGTAGGAGTACTACGGAATGCGGGGCCACGACGTAGTAAACGGGAGAGGGATTGAGTTCGTGTCGATGCCTTAACATGGGTGGGCCGCTTGGTTTTACGGGAACGAGGCAACATTTTGGGTTCAGGGACCAATGGAGATATACGTAGTACAAAATGTATGGACGTAGGTTCGACTGAAAGGCAATGACGCATGGGCCCCGCATTCTGATATACCCGCGGCCGCGTGAAATTTTCTACTCAAAATAATACATAAAAGTTCCTCCAAAAACATTTATAACTAATGGGAAGTGAATGTATGCTTAAAATGAATATGTAATACAAAGAGAAAAGAATGAATTGCAGTTAAAAAAATGACATTTCTAACAAAAATGTGAATGTGAAGTACATATGTGTGCACGTGACCAACACATACATTGTCAATACAAAATCTAATGCAAGAAATAACTTACGAGTAACATGCACGAATTGATGATGTGGTGCTTGCATGCATAGAGTACAAAAACAATGTGACTTATGACCTGCATACATGTCCATGAAAAAAGCTACTAGTGGGTTGTACTAGCTATTCAGGAATAGAGAAGATCTATACATGGAAGTTGTAGGAAAAGAGATGACATATCTCTCAATTCCTATGAGTAGGGATTGAAAAAGATATGTCATTTGGTTCATATCATAAGAACTTTTATAATGAATCTAGAGATGACATTATCTCAATTCCTATGAGGAGGGATTAGAAAAGAAATGTCATCTGGTTCACATTATAGGAATGTTTCTATTGAATATACGCTAATGTTTATTTTCCTTTGAAATTGTGGGAGTATAGGAATCCATTCATATGAACCCAGTGACTCTAAAGCTATAAAAATGATATCATGTTTATTTTCCTTTGAAATGTGGAGTATTTGAATCCATTCCTATGAACCAATTGGCTCTAAAGGAAAAAATCCTATAAAATCATATCATATAGAGTTCCTATGATATTCCCCCACACCAAAGGATGGTTGAAATTGCTGTAGGTCATACGACGGTCTTTCTTTGTACACCCCCATCTTTATAGTTACCTTTCAAAGATGAATGAAATGATATATACTGGGTATACTATATGTGCGTTTTGGTATACGAAAAGTCGGTAAAAGTTTACGAGGTTCAAATTTTCAATAAAGCTATATGCACTACATTTTGAAATGGAGGGAGGAGCATACGACAGTTGCTAATACTCATGTGGAAGATTTGTGTGTTGGAGGAGTGGCTGTTCTGTTAAATGACATGGCAAAATTGACACTGTCGGATGCCGATCTAACGGTTCTTACGACGTTCGTTAGGTAACGGCTTTTGGCGAACGTTTTGTCAGATATGATTTACGGACACATGGATTGCATTGATACGTGCCCCCTCTCTCACGCACACACGCATATCCTCACGACTCACGACTCTCCCAAGTCCTCTCGCAACCATCGTCTATCTGTAGGTAGACGTTACAGACATATATGCTATTCACGCCCTATCCTCAGAACTTCTAAAAAATAAAATATGTCGCACACCTTTTATTTTAACTCACACGTCACACACTTATACTATTACTCTTGTGGTGAACGTTCTTTGGGCGTAGTATATTGTACTCTCATGAAGAGAAGCGGTGCACGCACGCACTAGTTCTCTCACACCCACTCGCGGGTACACGTAGGAGCACATTTTTTTTGAAGCTAGGAGCGCATTTGTTTACAAAGAGGCATCCCAATTGACATTTTGACTAGTCTAGTTTTCAACTTGATGGAGGGGCAGGGACCGCACGCGAATGATATAGTATTGTGCGTCCTAGACATGGTGGCACGTTATTGATCGAGTTTTATTTTTAATTGAACTTTAAATGAAAGTAGTGGTCCGCGCGCATTCAATTTAATAACGGCTGGTACAGCAAAATGACTCCACTATATATATAAGCAGGAGCCTCGACGCTTGCTTTACTAGGGTTCCTCTCTTTCACCCTCTCATGCTCTCCAAATCTAAGCAAGACATAGGTGGACACACTCTCTCTGCTCACGACTGGTCACAAATCTGGCCGGACCACCTCGACCGGGGCAGGGGTGTAGCCTTGTAGGTGCATCATTCACACGGTAGTCAGCGGCGAGGGAGGAGACCAACAGCTGCCCGCGCGTCCCGATTGGCGGCCGTGTTGTTCTCTCTGAGACAGCGCCGGCTCGGGAGGGCCTCTGACCCCTTCTTCCCCCCTGCGGTATTGTGGCTAAAATGCGGCCTCCGATGCCGTCTTTGCCACATGCCGACGACCCTCAGGTATATATTCCTTCGAAACCTGCCTTGCTCTACTGCCCCAGCTCCCCACGTGGCTGCGTGTGGATCTTTTTCTACTTCCATCGGCTGTTCCAAAGCCACCAGACTTTTACTATTATTAGAGTTAAAGCTAGTTCATACAGTCGAATCTAAGAGTTGGTTCAAACAGGGAAGAAAGTGGGAAAGCTGTAGCATGAATCTAGGACTTGGTTCTAAGAGAAAATGGGGGAAAGTAATAGATACTGACTCCCAATCGGTCTCTTGGCTGAAAAGGCGAAGAAAGCGTCGTGGATGGCGAAGGGTGGGGGGGGGGGAAGTGGACCTGTCTCTTGGTCAAAATTGGAAAGAAAGCGAGGGGTGTTGGGGGACAAAGCCAATGAGAACGAGCAGGTCTAGATTTCTTGTGCTCTCATAGGAAAATGTTGCCGAGGAGATAAAAAACGGGACAAATGCAGACATGCTGACTGAGTGTTTGCCGCTCTTGGCAACCACATCTGCATCACCACTTTATGCCTCTACTGTCCCTACGCCCATATCACTACTGTTAATGTAAAATCACATGAAGCATTAAGCAATGCTACCTAATGTCACTATTAAGTAATGGTCTAGTGCCGTCAATAAATTGAAGCAATGCCACCACCATTTTATGAAGTGCTTCTGTCTTGCTTTATTTCCCATGAATTGTGTTTTTGCAGTAATACTTAAATCTCACACCGCTAACATTGCTTCATCCCAGTGGAACTGCACAAATTTGATTGCACATTTACTGACCATGTGCTACTCTCATGACAGTTATACTAATGCTATTGTTTTGCATGTTAATCTAGTGGCGGTGTTGATGTGATGTGATGCTACTTAAGGGCATTTTCATACTGTCAATGTAGTGCCAATTATAACACAATAGATGCTGTTGTTAATCATATGCCACTGCAAATAAATGTCACCATTTAAATAACTGTATTTCATATTTGCGCAAACAGGGATGTCTGTATCCATATCGTTTCTATCCGCGCAATCAAAAGTACACACCTCAGTTTTAATAGAACTGCACAAAATGAGATGGCTATTCCTCGCTGCCATCGTCTAACCACCCGTCTTCCAGGTATTCCTACATTGGTAGTAACTAGGTAGAATGACCAACGCAATCTGAAAGAAGCCGATTCATACATTTTACTTCCTGATTGCAGTGTATGGATGAGCGAAAACAACTGTAGCCTAGTAGGGAATGCACTTTCTCCCAGTTCATCCATGGACGAGGACTAGCTGGCATGGCTGCACAGAGGTTTTTGGGACAGGTCCGCGGACAAGAGGCATTGTGGTTTGCTTATTTCTGCAAATAGCGGTGCTTAAATTTAGTGGAACTGCACAAGAAGTTCAGATGGTCAGTACACTACATGGTTCAGTTCAGCATTCCAACCGAGAACACAATTATAATTGGTTATTCTGGAATGAGAGAACCTAACCCTGGATGGTGGCAACAAGAAAAACCAGAGTGAACTCCAGGAAATTAAAGCCTGCCTAAGGAGGCCCTTTGCTCATAGAAGCCTTGCTTGATTTTTCCTGATTTGTGAACCTTCTCACAACTTTGTCTTTTGTTGTGAACTAGTATATGTTTGTTATGTTCTATGAATCATTGAGATGTATAATTTTTTTAACTTATGCTTTTCAAGTATTTTATGAAGCCGAGTTTAATGTGAATGTTCCATATGAACGCTGGACTAGCGTGTGAACGTTGGAATTTACATTGTGGCCTCAGTTAACTGCATGCACCACTATAACAAGATATGTAGTTGCATATATGTCAGACAGCAGATTATTGATTGTTAGCTGGTCGATAGTCGACTTTTCTAGTGTTGATGTGAGCTGAGCCAATGTGTCGTGTTTTGCACAATTTCTTACAAGTGGGGTAGTACTAACAGTGTTTACAAGTACTTAACCAGCCTTACGTACCCTATGTATACGTCAACGCACAGTTCTCGAACGAGTACTCTATTTCATCAAGCACACACTGCTCGTATGATAAACTGTGAAAACTTATGTCTTACGATGCCATATTCATGAAAAAACTAGTGAGGATGCATCTGTTTCGGCAACAATTAGGATGGTTCTCACATGAGTCACGGGCACACAAAAGTAGCAGCAGTTCCCATAGACGGATTCGAACAGAGTACTTGCCCCAGAGGGCTCGATAATAGGCAAGGTTCGGATAATTAGACACAATCAAAACTACTATTAAGCACTAGATGGGGTAACTATTTCATGCCTTAATCTAATTTGGGATGGACACAAGATGGACCTTTCCATGTACATCATCATGGACGTCCGGCATCAGCTCAATCCTGTGAACCTTCCTGAAGATAACCTTCTTGCCTTACCACTCATAAACTTGTTTGTGGAGGCATGCCACATCATCTTCATGCGTAAGCTTAACAAGAACAATATGCCTGACAAACAAAGGAGTGGCTTTGAACTTCTTGTGCTTCAGTACACCCTGGACAACATGCCTGACAACAGTGAGGCTGGAATACATCTCGACATTTGTATAAGTGCAAATGGCTTCCAGGATCCAACAGCCTAAGAACTATGTTTTCCAAGTGTGTATATTCAGGTCATCCACCTCATAGCGAGTGACATGTACAACCACACAATCTTTGTCTGCATTAGGGTTTTAATTGAAGCAGGAAAAAAAATTCTGAATTACTTTCCAATATAAGAAACACAATTTATTTAAACCACTATGTAGAGTCAAAAGTATGCATGACAGGGAAGGTAGCATGACATCGAAGCTAATGAAATTTTGCATTATTTATCACCACATACTTAGATAAAAAACCACAATCGAGATCGACAAAGAAGAAAATCACCTTGGTAGCTCAGCGCGGGGGTGGGGGGGACACATCCTCGAAGGGGGAAAACTGCTCCTGCGGGGCCACGGGGGCTGTAACCTCAAATGGGGCGTTCACCATCTCAGTAGTGGCCGTGAGCGCATTTGGGGTCGGCTCGGTGGCTGCCTCCATCTTCTTGAAGCTCTTTGTCTCGTGGGTATCAGCCTCCCATGTCTGGTCCGACATCAGCAGATCTTTGCCTGGTTCTCCTTGGTCCATGATGAAACTGACGAATACTAGGAGACCACCGAAAGGAAAACACAATCACAATGACAATGAAACAAAAAAGAGAGTGAGGATCGGTTACTGCTTTGCAAAAGTTCTTTTTTTTGAACAAAAATATACCAACATCATGGATTCGCTTACCTTCCCTTCGTTGGGAGAGAAGAACAGTGGTAGATGCGAGTGTTAGCTTTCTTGAATACGGCGAGGGAGAAGGGGATTCAGCGAAGAGTGAAATGATGGTTGCTTCTTCCATCAAACTTAGACTGCGGGGAGGTGGAGTTTTGTGATACGACGACTCGTTACTGTCGCGGTACGACCGGGGTGACTCTCCACCTTCATACGGCCTTCTAATTTGGTGGATGGCATTTGGGCCCGCGTGCTGCATGGCCCGCATGTCGGTGAACAAAAGTAAAACGACATTCAGTAGAGGGAGACATTTCGATGACCTCGGAGGAGCCAGAAGCAGTAGTGTACCTACTGTACTAGTAGTAATTGTTTTTCTGGGTAGTTGTAGAGTGTCTCCACTGTACTAGTAGTAATTGTTTCTCGGGGCCCAAGACAAAACAACCCATCCACCCTAGTAAATAATAAAATCAATTCAAAAGCCCATATATTTACTTAATGAGAGGTGCTACCCAGCACACCGCCCCCCAAAAAAACCTGGGTGCTCTTCTTCCTCCTTACTCCCACCCACCTCACGTCAGCTCGCTCCACTCGTACCCCCAAATTCCTCACCTCACTCCTACAGAAAACCCCAGCTCCCCTTCTTCCTCAGTACTACAGAAAAACCCCAACTCCCCTTCTTGTTCACTCGCACTACAACTAGGCTCGTCATTCGTTACTCTGCTCAAATCCATGAGCTCAACGCGATGCCCTCGAGGAAAATGGAGTTGGCTGACCCCAGCGCCAAGAAGATGAGGCTCCCGCCAGTGGCGACGCCTATTGTAGATCCCGCACCCGGCAGCAGGGGGAGAAGCGGCGAGCCCGCCCCCACCGGATCCCAGGAACCCAAAGAATCTCGGGTGGACCGCATCAGCGATCTCCTGGACGCCATCTTTGGGGAGATCATCTCGCTTCTTCCCACCAAGGATTGCTGCCGCACCCAAGTCCTCTCAATTCAGTGGCGCCCTCTATGGCGCGTCGTGCCCCTTAATCTCGACTCTCGTTAGCTATTTGTCTTTAATGATTTTAAAATCCCCAGAGCCATCATCTCCTCCACCAGGGCTCCGTTCAAAGCCTCTTCACCCCGTCATGCTACCTGCGCAAGCATACCATGCCCTGCATGGTGGACGCCTGGCTGAAATCCCCTGAATTCACAGAACTACAACTGCTTGAGTTCTACTATTCCCCAGGAAATCACCTACCAGATACCGAACACCATGTACTTGTGCCCTCAGCACCGATGTCCATCTCGCGGTTTTCTTCCTCTCTCCACACCGCCACCTTTGCGCTGTGCTACCTGCCAGACAATCTGGTACTAAACCTTCGACTCCCATTTCTCAAAAAACTTTCTTTTGTGCGGGTTCGTATATCGGAGGCCTCATTGCACAACATCATCCACTCCAGTTGCCCTACCCTGGAGTGTTTGGTGCTTGTTTTCATAGTTAGAATTGGTTGTCTCCAAATAGAGTCGCGTAACCTTGTAAGAATTGAAATTTCTTTTGATGGAAGGCAACTCATCATCCAAGATGCCCCTTCACGTCAAAGGTTGATCCTTGATTCTAATTATTCACCATCGCAAATAACCGTCGTCTCTGCGCCTAAACTAGAGACCTTGGGTGTAATACATGATCTCTGTGCTCATTTCAAGATGGTGTTTGGCTCCACAGTCATTCAGGTACTGTATTTTATCATCTACACTTGTAACCATAAGCTGCATTTTAAATTTCTGGGCATAAGTTATATATCATCCTGGAGTACACATTTTGTACTAATATTATGTTCTATGCTCAATGAAGAGTTTCTCCATTGATAGCCTATCAATGGTGTTGGATTCTGTCAAGATCTTATATATCCAAATGAATAGTTTTGATCTGAACAAGATTATTGGCTTGCTACAATGCTTTCCATGTCTGGAGAAGTTGTATATAAAGGTGATAATTTCACGCACATTGGAATCCCGCATATAGTGTACTAGAATTAACCGTTCAGTTGTTGCTCTTTCGACACTCTTTTTTTAGATCTTAACTGTTTTCAATCTTCATATCTATTTAGGCAGCAGGACGGGGTAAGAAAGTATAACCAATCAGTTGATTTGTAAGCACCGGGATTTTCTCACTTCTCTGGAGATTCGACTGAAGACAGTAACGCTGGTATGTAGCCAACCATGCAAACACTAGATTTGTCATATTCTTCCTACTGAATGCGAGGTTACTATTGTCCATCAGGCTTAAGTTCATCAGCAGCATGGTTTTGACAGATGGGTATGTCGAAGAGCAAAAAAGGAGTTTCAGGTGGACAAAAGAGCTTCTGAACGTATCGGGCTTCTATTTACAACATATTGTGGTCATAATCTAGTAAATTTTATGACCCAGGATGTTCATTCTATGGACCTGACCGATCCATTTGACTGTGACTGCCGAAAACAGCGCTGGAGTTAGATGTTGTTGCCCTTTTCAATCTGGGATTTGTCTAAATCTGATGAATAATTAACCCTCATGCTTTTGTACAGCTTGTAAGCTGGAGCTAGATGTTGTTGCCCTTTTCAACTCGGCTGCGACTGCCACATTTTCTTTGAAATAAGGCAAATGGCTTGCCATTCGTTTAACTAAGAGTCAAATATTGTAACAAATACCGACCAAGGGAAATAACATCACTCTTGCCGGCTGCTTGAGCTCATTGTGCATTACAGAACCCAAGTGATTATCCCCCACCAGCACCCAGACACTTATTTTGAACTAGCTGTCGGGGAACGTAGTAATTTTAAAAAATTTCGTACACACACGCAAGATCATGGTGATGCATAGCAACGAGAGGGGAGAGTGTTGTCTACGTACCCTCGTAGATCGTAAGCGGAAGCGTTAGCACAACGCGGTTGATGTAGTCGTACGTCTTCACGGCCCGACCGATCAAGCATCGAAAGCACGACACCTCCGAGTTCTTGCACACGTTCAGCTTGATGACGTCCCTCAAACTCCGATCCAGCCGAGTGTCGAGGGAGAGTTCCGTCAGCACGATGGTGTGGTGACGATGACGATGTTCTACCGTCGCAGGGCTTCGCCTAAGCACCGCTACGATATTATCGAGGAGGACTATGGTGGAGGGGGGCACCGCACACGGCTAAGAGATCAATGATCAATTGTTGTGTCTATGGGGTGCCCCCCTCCCCCGTATATAAAGGAGTGGAGGAGGGGGCCGGCCAAGGGGAGGAGGCGCGCCCTAGGGGGGAGTCCTACTCCCACCGGGAGTAGGACTCCTCCCTTTCCTATTTGGAGAGGGAGAGGGAAGGAAGAGGAAGGAGGGAGGAAGGAAAGGGGGGCCGGCCCCCCTCCCAATTTGGATTGGGCTTGGCGGGGGGGAGCCCTCCCTTGCTCCTTTCCCCTCCTTTCAACTAAGGCCCATTAAGGCCCATATACCTCCCGGGGGGTTCCGATAACCTCCCGGAGCTCCAGTATTGTCCCAATCTCACCCGAAACCTTTCCGGTGTCCAAATATAGTCATCCAATATATCGATCTTCATGTCTCGACCATTTCGAGACTCCTCGTCATGTCCGTGATCACATCCGGGACTCCGAACAACCTCCAGTACATCAAAATACATAAACTCATAATATAACTGTCATCTAACTTTAAGCGTGCGGACCCTACGGGTTTGAGAACTACATAAACATGACCGAGACACGTCTCCGGTCAATAACCAACAGCGGAACCTAGATGCTCATATTGGCTCCTACATATTCTACGAAGATCTTTATCGGCCAAACCGCATAACAACATACGTTGTTCCCTTTGTCATCGGTATGTTACTTCCCCAAGATTCGATCGTCGGTATCTCAATACCTAGTTCAATCTTGTTACCGGCAAGTCTCTTTACTCATTACGTAATGCATCATCCCGTAACCAACTCATTAGCTACATTGCTTGCAAGGCTTATAGTGATGTGCATTACCGAGAGGGCCCAGAGATACCTCTTCGACAATCGGAGTGACAAATCCTAATCTCGAAATACGTCAACTCAACAAGTACCATTAGAGACACCTGTAGAGCACCTTTATAATCACCTAGTTACGTTGTGATGTTTGGTAGCACACAAAGTGTTCCTCCGGTAAGCGGGATTTACATAATCTCATAGTCATAGGAACATGTATAAGTTATGAAGAAAGCAATAACAACATACTAAACGATCAAGTGCTAAGCTAACGGAATGGGTCAAGTCAACATTCTCCTAATGATGTGATCTCGTTAATCAAATGACAACTCATGTCTATGGTTAGGAAACTTAACCATCTTTGATTCACGAGCTAGTCAAGTAGAGGCATACTAGTGACACTATGTTTGTCTATGTATTCACACATGTATTATGTTTCTGGGTAATACAATTCTAGCATGAATAATAAATATTTATCATGATATGAGGAAATAAATAATAACTTTATTATTGCCTCTAGGGCATATTTCCTTCAGTCTCTCACTTGCACTAGAGTCAATAATCTAGATTACACAGTAATGATTCTAACACCCATGGAGCCTTGGTGCTGACCATGTTTTGCTCGTGGAAGAGGCTTAGTCAACGGGTCTGCAACATCCAGATCCATATGTATCTTGCAAATCTCTATGTCTCCCACCTGGACTTGGCCCCGGATGGAATTGAAGCGTCTCTTGATGTGCTTGGTTCTCTTGTGAAATCTGGATTCCTTTGCCAAGGCAATTGCACCAGTATTGTCACAAAAGATTTTCATTGGACCCAATGCACTCGGTATGACACTTAGATCGGATATGAACTCCTTCATCCGGACTCATTCATTTGCTACTTCCGGAGCAGCTATGTACTCCGCTTCACATGTAGATCCCGCCACGACGCTGTGTTTGGAACTGCACCAACTGACAGCTCCACCGTTCAATATAAACACGTATCCGGTTTGCGATTTAGAATCGTCCGGATTAGTGCCAAAGCTTGCATCGACGTAACCATTTATGACTAGCTCTTTGTCACCTCCATAAATGAGAAACATATCCTTAGTCCTTTTCAGGTATTTCAGGATGTTCTTGACCGCTGTCCAGTGATCCACTCCTGGATTACTTTGGTACCTCCCTGCTAAACTAATAGCAAGGCACACATCAGGTCTGGTACACATCATTGCATACATGATAGAGCCTATGGCTGAAGCATATGGAACTTCTTTCATTTTCTCTCTATCTTCTACAGTGGTCGGGCGTTGAGTCTGACTCAATTTCACACCTTGTATTACAGGCAAGAACCCTTTCTTTGCTTGATCCATTTTGAACTTTTTCAAAACTTTATCCAGGTATGTACTTTGTGAAAGTCCAATTAAGCGTCTTGATCTATCTCTGTAGATCTTGATGCCCAATATGTAAGCAGCTTCACTGAGGTCTTTCATTGAATTTTTTTATTCAAGTATCCTTTTATGCTATCCAGAAATTCTATATCATTTCCAATCAATAATATGTCGTCCACATATAATATTAGAAATGCTACAGAGCTCCCACTCACTTTCTTGTAAATACAGGCTTCTCCAAAAGTCTGTATAAAACCATATGCTTTGATCACACTACCAAAGCGTTTATTCCAATTCCGAGAGGCTTGCACCAGTCCATAAATGGATCGCTGGAGCTTGCACACTTTGTTAGCATCCTTTGGATCGACACAACCTTCTGGTTGCATCATATACAACTCTTCTTCCAGAAATCCATTCAGGAATGCAGTTTTGACATCCATTTGCCAAATTTCATAATCATAAAATGCGGCAATTGCTAACATGATTCAGACAGACTTAAGCATCGCTACGGGTGAGAAAGTCTCATCGTAGTCAACACCTTGAACTTGTCAAAAACCTTTCGCAACAAGTCGAGCTTTGTAGACAGTAATATTACCATCAGCGTCAGTCTTCTTCTTGAAGATCCATTTATTCTCGATGGCTTGCCGATCATCGGGCAAGTCAACCAAAGTCCACACTTTGTTCTCATACATGGATCCCATCTCAGATTTCATGGCCTCAAGCCATTTTGCGGAATCTGGGCTCATCATCGCTTCCTCATAGTTCGTAGGTTCGCCATGGTCAAGTAATATGACCTCCAGAATAGGATTATCGTACCACTCTGGTGCAGATCTTACTCTGGTTGACCTACGAGGTTCTGTAGTAACTTGATCTGAAGTTTCATGATCAACATTATTAGCTTCCTCATTTATTGGTGTAGTCGTCACAGGAACCGGTTTTTGTGATGAACTATTTTCCAATAAAGGAGCAGGTACATTTACCTCATCAAGTTCTACTTTCCTCCCACTCACTTCTTTCGAGAGAAACTCCTTTTCTAGAAAGGATTCATTCTTGGCAACAAATGTCTTGCCTTCGGATCTGTGATAGAAGGTGTACCCAACAGTTTCCTTTGGGTATCCTATGAAGACACATTTCTCCGATTTGGGTCCGAGCTTATCGGGTTGAAGCTTTTTCACATAAGCATCGTAGCTCAAACATTAAGAAACGACAACTTTGGTTTCTTGGCAAACCACAGTTCATAAGGCGTCGTCTCAACGGTTTTTGATGGTGCCCTATTTAATGTGAATGCGACCGTCTCTAAAGCATAACCCCAAAATGATAGCGGTAAATCAGTAAGAGACATCATAGATCGCACCATATCTAGTAAAGTACGATTACGACGTTCGGACACACCATTACACTGTGGTGTTCCGGGTGGCGTGAGTTGAGAAACTATTCCGCATTGCTTCAAGTGTAAACCAAACTCGTAACTCAAATATTCTCCTCCACGATCAGATCGTAGAAACTTTATTTTCTTGTTACGATGATTTTCAACTTCACTCTAAAATTCTTTGAACTTTTCAAATGTTTTCAGACTTATGTTTCATTAAGTAGATATACCCATATCTGCTCAAATCATCTGTGAAGGTGAGAAAATAACGATACCCGCTGCGAGCCTCAATATTCATTGGACCACATACATCAGTATGTATGATTTCCAACAAATCAGTTGCTCGCTCCATAGTTCCGGAGAACGGCGTCTTAGTCATCTTGCCCATGAGGCATGGTTCGCAAGTACCAAGTGATTCATAATCAAGTGATTCCAAAAGTCCATCAGTATGGAGTTTCTTCATGCGCTTTACACCAATATGATCTAAACGGTAGTGCCACAAATAAGTTGCACTATCATTATTAACTCTGCATCTTTTGGCTTCAACATTATGAATATGTGTATCACTACTATCGAGATTCATAAAAAATAGACCACTCTTTAAGGGTGCATGACCATAAAAGATATTACTCATATAAATAGAACAACCATTATTCTTAGATTTAAATGAATAACCGTCTCGCATCAAACAAGATCCAGATATAATGTTCATGCTCAACGCTGGCACCAAATAACAATTATTTAGGTCTAAAACTAATCCCGAAGGTAGATGTAGAGGTAGCATGCTGACGGCGATCACATCGACTTTGGAACCATTTCCCACGCGCATCGGCACCTCGTCCTTAGCGAGTGTCCGCTTAATCTGTAGTCCCTATTCTGAGTTGCAAATGTTAACAACAGAACCAGTATCAAATACCCAGGTGCTACTGTGAGCTCTGGTAAGGTACACATCAATAACATGTATATCACATATACCTTTGTTCACCTTGCCATCCTTCTTATCCGCCAAATACTTGGGGCAGTTCCGCCTCCAGTGACCAGTCTGCTTGCAGTAGAAGCACTCAGTCTCAGGCTTAGGTCCAGAATGGGGTTTCTTCTCTTGAGCAGCAACTTGTTTGCTATTCTTCTTGAAGTTCCCCTTCTTTTTCCCTTTGCCCTTTTTCTTGAAATTGGTGGTCTTATTGACCATGAACACTTGATGCTCCTTTTTGATTTCTACCTCCATAGCCTTTAGCATTGCGAAGAGCTCGGGAATAGTCTTATCCATCCCTTGCATATTATAGTTCATCACGAAGCTCTTATAGCTTGGTGACAGGGATTGAAGAATTCTATCAATGACGCTATCATTCGGAAGATTAACTCGTAGTTGAATCAAGTGATTGTTATACCCAGACATTCTGAGTATATGCTCACTGATAGAACTATTCTCCTCCATCTTGCAGCTGTAGAACTTATTGGAGACTTCATATCTCTCAATCCGGGCATTTTCTTGAAATATTAACTTCAACTCCTGGAACATCTCATATGCTCCATGACGTTCAAAACGTCGTTGAAGTCCCGGTTCTAAGCCGTAAAGCATGGCACACTGAACTATCGAGTACTCATCAGCTTTGCTCTGCCAGACGTTCATAACATCTGGTGTTGCTCCTGCAGCAGGTTTGGCACCTAGCGGTGCTTCCAGGATGTAATTCTTCTCTGCAACAATGAGGATAATCCTCAAGTTATGGACCTAGTCCGTGTAATTGCTACCATCATCTTTCAACTTTGCTTTCTCAAGGAACGCATTATAATTCAATGGAACAACAACACGAGCCATCTATCTACAACAAACATAGACAAGCAAAATACTATCAGGTACTAAGTTCATGATAAATTTAAGTTCAATTAATCATATTACTTAAGAACTCCCACTTAGATAGACATCCCTCTAATCATCTAAGAGATTATGTGATCCAAATCAACTAAACCATAACCGATCATCATGTGAAATGGAGTAGTTTTCAATGATGAACATCACTATGTTGATCATATCTACTATATGATTCACGCTCGACCTTTCGGTCTTAGTGTTCCGAGGCCATATCTGCATATGCTAGGCTCGTCAAGTTTAACCTGAGTATTCTGCGTGTGCAAAACTGGCTTGCACCCGTTGTAGATGGACGTAGAGCTTATCACACCCGATCATCACGTGGTGTCTGGGCACGACGAACTTTGGCAACGGTGCATACTCAGGGAGAACACTTTTAACTTGAAATTTAGTGAGAGATCATCTTATAATGCTACCGTCAATCAAAGCAAGATAAAATTCATAAAAGATAAACATCACATGCAATCAATATAAGTGATATGATATGGCCATCATCATCTTGTGCTTGTGATCTCCATCTCCGAAGCACCGTCACCATCACCATCATCACCGGCGCGACACCTTGATCTCCATCGTAGCATCATTGTCGTCTCGCCAACTATTGCTTCTACGACTATCTTTACCACTTAGTGATAAAGTAAAGCAATTACAGGGCGATTGCATTGCATACAATAAAGCGACAACCATATGGCTCCTGCCAGTTGCCGATAAGTCGGTTACAAAACATGATCATCTCATACAATAAAATATAGCATCATGTCTTGACCATATCACACCACAACATGCCCTGCAAAAACAAGTTAGACGTCCTCTACTTTGTTGTTGCAAGTTTTACGTGGCTGCTACGGGCTGAGCAAGAACAGTTCTTACCTACGCATCAAAACCACAATGATAGTTCGTCAAGTTAGTGCTATTTTAACCTTCTCAAGGACCGGGCGTAGCCACACTCGGTTTAACTAAAGTTGGAGAAACTGACACCCGCCAGCCACCTGTGTGCAAAGCACGTCGGTAGAACCAGTCTCGCGTAAGCGTACGCGTAATGTCGGTCCGGGCCGCTTCATCCAACAATACTGCCGAACCAAAGTATGACATGCTTGTAAGAAGTATGACTTGTATCGCCCACAACTCACTTGTGTTCTACTCGTGCATATAACATCAACGCATAAAACCTAGGCTCTGATACCACTGTTGGGGAACATAGTAATTTCAAAAAATTTCCTACGCACACGCAAGATCATGGTGATGCATAGCAACGAGAGGGGAGAGTGTTGTCTACGTACCCTCGTAGACCGTAAGCGGAAGCGTTAGCACAACGCGGTTGATGTAGTCGTACGTCTTCACAGCCTGACCGATCAAGCACCGAAAGCACGACACCTCCGAGTTCTTGCACACGTTCAACTCGATGACGTCCCTCGAACTCTGATCCAGCCGAGTGTCGAGGGAGAGTTCCGTGAGCACGACGGCGTGGTGACAATGGTGATGTTCTACCGTCACAGGGCTTCGTCTAAGCACCGCTATGATATTATCGAGGAGGACTATGGTGGAGGGGGGCACCGCACACGGCTAAGAGATCAATGATCAATTTTTGTGTCTATGGGGTGCCCCCTCCCCCGTATATAAAGGAGTGGAGGAGGGGGCCGGCCAAGGGGAGGAGGCGCGCCCTAGGGGGGAGTCTTACTCCCACCGGGAGTAGGACTCCTCCCTTTCCTATTTGGAGAGGGAGAGGGAAGGAAGAGGAAGGAGGGAGGAAGGAAGGGGGGGGGGGGGGGGCGGCCCCCCTCCCAATTCGGATTGGGCTTGGGGGGGGGGCGCGCCCCCTCCCTTGCTCCTTTCCCCTCTTTTCCACTAAGGCCCATCAAGGCCCATATACCTCCCGGGGGGTTCTGATAACCTCCCGGAGCTCCGGTATTGTCCCAATCTCACCCGAAACCTTTCCGGTGTCCAAATATAGTCGTCCAATATATCGATCTTCATGTCTCGACCATTTCGAGACTCCTCGTCATGTCCGTGATCACATCCGGGACTCCAAACAACCTTCAGTATATCAAAATACATAAACTCATAATATAACTGTCATCTAACTTTTAGCGTGCGGACCCTACGGGTTCGAGAACTATGTAGACATGAGCGAGACACGTCTCCGGTCAATAACCAATAGTGGAACCTGGATGCTCATATTGGCTCCTACATATTCTACGAAGATCTTTATCGGTCAAACCGCATAACAACATACGTTGTTCCCTTTGTCATCGGTATGTTACTTGCCCGAGATTCGATCGTCGGTATCTCAATACCTAGTTCAATCTCGTTACCGGCAAGTCTCTTTACTTGTTACATAATGCATCATCCCGTAAACAACTCATTAGCTACATTGCTTGCAAGGCTTATAGTGATGTGCATTACCGAGAGGGCCCAGAGATACCTCTCCGATAATCGGAGTGAGAAATCCTAATCTCGAAATAGCCAACTCAACAAGTACCATTGGGGACACCTATAGAGCACCTTTATAATCACCCAGTTATGTTGTGATGTTTGGTAGCACACAAAGTGTTCCTCCGGTAAACGGGAGTTACATAATCTCATAGTCATAGGAACATGTATAAGTTATGAAGAAAGCAATAGCAACATACTAAACGATCAAGTGCTAAGCTAACGGAATGGGTCAAGTCAATCACATCATTCTCCTAATGATGTGATCTTGTTAATCAAATGACAACTCCTGTCTATGGTTAGGAAACTTAACCATCTTTGATTCACGAGCTAGTCAAGTAGAGGCATACTAGTGACACTATGTTTGTCTATGTATTCACACATGTATTATGTTTTCGGGTAATACAATTCTAGCATGAATAATAAACATTTATCATGATATGAGGAAATAAATAATAAATTTATTATTGCCTCTAGGGCATATTTCCTTCACTAGCACACCAAATGGGGTGTAAATTTTCATAAGAAAGGCTGCATGACCGTGACAGATTTGGATTCTGATATTTGGGACATTGGAAGAAAAAGCCTATCCAAGGTGGTGTGGACTTACTAGCTAGTCAACAAAAGATTCTGCCTACCAGCCGTTGGATTGACATCCAACATGTGTCGTGTATCTTCTATCTCTTGTCTTCTTCCTCCGGCCTCCCAAACCAAACCACCCCGTCGGTTCTGCCTGCTCCCGCCTCCCACGGCTGGATGCGCCTCTGCCGCCCTAACCCTCCAACATTGGCCTGTCCCTCCCTCTATTCCCTCACACGTCCTGTTATTCTCCGGCAACGTCAGCGCCAACACGCACCCGCACCCGAACCAGTCAACCCTCGTACTCCCCTCCGCCTGCGACTGGACCGGTGCATCTTCCATGGCTCCTGTTCGTTCCGTCCAAGGCCACGCCGTCGTCCTCCGCCTTGGTTCGCTCGCCATGCGCGGTGCGCCGCCCTCTTGTGTTGTCAACGTCGTCAACAACCGAGAGGAACAAGGAGATGACTGTACATGGAGAGGATGACAGTAGGGACCCACCAGGGTCATGGCAGTACGCAAGAAAGTGCCTCATTATTACAAGCCCAAAAAATGGTTCCTCCTAGTGGTTGGACATCTGGGGCCCACACCATTGTCAACGTAGTCAATAAACGAGAGAATTACACAACGAGCGGCTGACACCATGGACCCAGCAGGTCGCTTAGTTGTTATTTACTTTTTTTGAGGAACAAGCAGTTGTTATTTATACTAGTTTTAGAGACGGATCAGGGTAACAACGGGGCTGTGCGGGGGCTATGGCCCATCTGGCCAGGGTTTTATTTATGTTTACCACATCATGAGCCAGTTGTGTTCTTTTCTTGCTGATAATGGCTAGCCCAGTTCTACTTTTTTTCAAGAAATACCCAACCGAGGCCTACTTGCTTTGTCAGCCCTTGTGGGCTGAAAATCTTTCAAGACGAGGAGAGTTTCATTCGGATTGCCCAGAAAATGGGCTACCAGTAATGAGAAATGGGCTGTACATTTTTAAAACACATCAAACCGGGAATTAGTTTCATTTTTTTTTCATTCAAGAATTTAAGTTCCATTGGTTTTTATGCGTGGACAATTATTTGGATTTTATATTTATATAAATTTATTTTTCAAATTAGTTTGAATGTGATTCAAAATTTCGGGATTAAAAACAGTTGACCGCACCGAAATATGCAAAATTGCGTATAATTTTTAACCGTGGCCACAATATGGGCTGTAATGTTAACAAAAAGAAGATGGCTCCAAAAAAGTCCTTAAGAATTAGCAAATGGGCTGTAAGTTATTAGAAATAATGTCAGATGGGTTGTATGCTGTTTTCTACACATTTGAGGCTGACTTGTGCGCCTACTATAGGTCGACGCATATGCTTTCCTAAAAAAAGGTTGATGCACACGGAACGCCGTGCCAACTTAGTTAACACACAAGAGCAGTGACTGTTGGATGTCCATCCAACGGCTGTCGTGCTTCTTCAATCTCTGCTATTCCTGCCTCAGCTGTTCAAACAAGCGCCGGCGGGGCTGCCTGCTCCCTCCTCCCATGGCCGACTGTGCTGCCGCGCAGGCCTCACCGACCCACTGTACTCCCATAGCTGGCCTAGCCATCCCTCTACTCACCCACACCTGTTGTTATTCTCCGGCAACCGCAGACGAACCAGTAAACCCTCGTACCGCCCTCCGCGTAGGAAACAACTGCCGAGTCTTCCCTGGCTTAGTGTCGTTCCCTTCCTAGGCCTCACCGTCGTCCACTGCCCTGGTGCTCTCGTTGCGGCGTGGTCAACGTGGTCAACAAATGATATCCATCGAAAGTGGACTGTACGTGGCGAGGCTGACAGATGGGTCCGGCCGCACGCAAGGGAATGCCTCCTTATTACGCGCAAAATAATGATTCCTTCACCCGACAACTGGGACACACCGGAACGACCTCTGTATTTCGCGAAAAAACTTCCCCTCACTGACAGCTCGGACCCACCAGCTGTATCTTCGCACGGAAGGAAGTGCCTCCTTATTACGCACAAAAAAATGAATACTCCGCCTGCTAGCTGGGACCCACCATAGTGGGAGGCTGACTTGTGGGCCTACTAAGTTGACGCGGACGGAGGGCTTTGTCAAGTTAGTCAATATGAACGGTTCTAACTCCAGTGACCGTATGATGTCCATCCAACAACAGTAGTGCTTCTTCAACCTCTGGTCTTCTTGCTCCATCCGCCCAAACGAGCACCGGTCGTGCCGCCTGCTCCTGCCTCCGGTGGAGGGCTCTGCTGTCACGCAGGCCTGACCGCCCCACCCTACTCCAACCTCTGGCCAGGCCATCCCTCTACTCACCCACAACCCTTGTTATTCTGCGGCGACAGCAGCCTCACACCGCAGCCGAACCCGTCAGCCCTCACACTCCTCTCCGCGTGGGCATCCATGTTGGGGAATGTAGTAATTTTAAAAAATTTCCTACGCACATGCAAGATCATGGTGATGCATAGCAACGAGAGGGGAGAGTGTTGTCTACGTACCCTCGTAGACCGAAGCGGAAGCGTTGACGCAACGTAGAGGAAGTAGTCGTACGTCCTCCCGGTCCAACCGATCCAAGCACCGTTACTCCGGCACCTCCGAGTTCTTGACACGCGTACTGCTCGATGACGCACCCTTGATCTCCAATCCAGTAGAGGCTCCGAGGGGGAGTTCCGTCAGCACGACGGCGTGGTGACGATCTTGATGTTCTCCTGTCGCAGGGCTTCGCCTAAGCACCGCTACAATATGATCGAGGTGTAATATCGTGGAGGGGGGCACCGCACACGGCTAAGGAACGATCAATGATCAACTTGTATGTCCTAGGGTGCCCCCCTACCCCCGTATATAAAGGAGGGAGGGAGGAGGTGGCCGGCCTCAAGGGGGGCGCGCCATAGGGAGGGGGAAACCTACTCCAAGTAGGTTTCCCTCTCTTTTCCTTATCTTATTTGGAGGGGGAAGGAAGGAGTACTAGTATTAGGAAGTAGTACTAGTAGTAGGAAGGAAGAGAGGGGGAAGGAGAAAGGAAAGGGGGGGCCGGCCCCCCTCCCCAATTCGGATTGGGCTTGGGGGGGCGCGCCCCCCTCCCTTGCTCCTTCTCTCTTCCTCCTACATGGGCCCAATAAGGCCCATATACCTCCCGGGGGGTTCCGGTAACCTCCCGGAGCTCCAAACTTCTCCGGAACCTTTCCGGGGTCCAAATATATCCGTCCAATATATCAATCTTTATGTCTCGACCATTTCGAGACTCCTCATCATGTCCGTGATCATATCCGGGACTCCGAACAACCTTCGGTACATCAAAATACATAAACTCATAATATAACTGTCATCGAAACCTTAAGCGTGCGGACCCTACGGTTCGAGAACAATGTAGACATGACCGAGACATGTCTCCGGTCAATAACCAATAGCGGGACCTGGATGCCCATATTGGTTCCTACATATTCTACGAAGATCTTTATCGATCAAACCGCACAACAACATACGTTGTTCCCTTTGTCATCGGTATGTTACTTGCCCGAGGTTCGATCGTCGGTATCCAATACCTAGTTCAATCTCGTTACCGGCAAGTCTCTTTACTCGTTCCGTAATACATCATCTCACAACTAACTCATTAGTTGAAATGCTTGCAAGGCTTAAGTGATGTGTATTACCGAGAGGGCCTAGAGATACCTCTCCGACATTCGGAGTGACAAATCCTAATCTCGAAATACGCCAACTCAACAAGTACCTTCGGAGACACCTGTAGAGCACCTTTATAATCACCCAGTTACGTTGTGACGTTTGGTAGCACACAAAGTGTTCCTCCGGTAAACGGGAGTTGCATAATCTCATAGTCATAGGAACATGTATAAGTCATGAAGAAAGCAATAGCAACATACTAAACGATCGGGTGCTAAGCTAACGGAACGGGTCATGTCAATCAGATCATTCAACTAATGATGTGATCCCGTTAATCAAATAACAACTCTTTGTCCATGGTTAGGAAACATAACCATCTTTGATTAACAAGCTAGTCAAGTAGAGGCATACTAGTGACACTCTGTTTGTCTATGTATTCACACATGTATTATGTTTCCGGTTAATACAATTCTAGCATGAATAATAAACATTTATCATGATATAAGGAAATAAATAATAACTTTATTATTGCCTCTAGGGCATATTTCCTTCAGTCTCCCACTTGCACTAGAGTCAATAATCTAGATCACCATGTGATTAACATCGATAGTTCACATCATCATGTGATTAACACCCATAGTTCACATCGTCATGTGACCAACACCCAAAGGGTTTACTAGATTCAGTAATCTAGTTCACATCGCTATGTGATTAACACCCAAAGAGTACTAAGGTGTGATCATGTTTTGCTTGTGAGAGAATCTTAGTCAACGGGTCTTTCACATTTAGATCCGTTATGTATTTTGCAATTTTCTATGTCTACAATGCTCTGCACGGAGCTACTCTAGCTAATTGCTCCCACTTTCAATATGTATCTAGATCGAGACTTAGAGTCATCCAGATCGGTGTCAAAACTTGCATCGACGTAACCCTTTACGACGAACCTTTTGTCACTTCCAAATCGAGAAACATATCCTTATTCCACTAAGGATAATTTTGACCGCTGTCCAGTGATCTACTCCTAGATCACTATTGTACTCCCTTGCCAAACTCAGTGCAGGGTATACAATAGATCTGGTACACAGCATGGCATACTTTATAGAACCTATGGCCAAGGCATAGGGAATGACTTTCATTCTCTTTCTATCTTCTGCCGTGGTCGGGTTTTGAGTTTTTACTCAATTTCACACCTTGTAACACAGTCAAGAACTCTTTCTTTGACTGTTCCATTTTGAACTACTTCAAAATCTTGTCAAGGTATGTACTCATTGAAAAACTTATCAAGCGTCTTGATCTATCTCTATAGATCTTGATGCTCAATATGTAAGCAGCTTCACTGAGGTCTTTCTTTGAAAAACTCCTTTCAAACACTCCTTTATGCTTTGCAGAATAATTCTACATTATTTCCGATCTACAATATGTCATTCACATATACTTATCAGAAATGCTGTAGTGCTCCCACTCACTTTCTAGTAAATACAGGCTTCACTGCAAGTCTGTATAAACTATATGCTTTGATCAACTTATCAAAGCGTATATTCCAACTCCGAGATGCTTGGACCAGTCCATAGATGCACATTTTGTTAACACCTTTAGGATCGACAAAACCTCTTGGTTGCATCACATACAACTCTTCTTTAATAACTCCATTAAGGAATGTAGTTTTGTCTATCCATTTGCCAGATTTCATAAAATGCGGCAATTGCTAACATGATTCGGACAGACTTTTAAGCATCGATACAAGTGAGAAAATCTCATTGTATTAAACATCTTGAACTTTGTCAAAAACCTTTTTCGACAAGTCTAGCTTTGTAGATAGTAACACTACTATCAGCGTCCGTCTTCCTCTTGAAGATCCATTTATTTTCTATGGTTTGCCGATCATCGGGCAACTCCACCAAAGTCCACACTTTGTTCTCATACATGGATCTCATCTCAGATTTCATGGCCTCAAGCCATTTCGCGGAATCTGGGCTCATCATCGCTTCCTCATAGTTCGTAGGTTCATCATGGTCTAGTTACATGACTTCCAGAACAGGATTACCGTACCACTCTGGTGCGGATCTCACTCTGGTTTACCTACGAGATTCGGTAGTAACTTGATCTGAAGTTACATGATCATCATCATTAGCTTCCTCGCTAATTGGTGTAGTAGTCACAGGAACAGATTTCTGTGATGAACTAATTTCCAATAAGGGAGAAGGTACAATTACCTTATCAAGTTCTACTTTCCTCCCACTCACTTCTTTCAAGAGAAACTCCTTCTCTAGAAAGGATCCACTTATTAGCAACGAATGTTTTGCCTTCGGATCTGTGATAGAAGGTGTACCCAACAATTTCCTTTGGGTATTCTATGAAGACGCACTTCTCCGATTTGGGTTTGAGCTTATCAGGATGAAACTTTTTCACATAAGCATCGCAGCCCCAAACTTTAAGAAACGACAACTTTGGTTTCTTGCTAAACCACAGTTCATATAGTGTCGTCTCAACGGATTTAGATGGTGCCCTATTTAACGTGAATGCAGCTGTCTCTAATGCATGATCCCAAAACGATATTGGTAAATCGGTAAGAAACATCATAGATTGTACTATATCCAATAAAGTACGATTATGATGTTCGGACACACCATTATGATGTGGTGTTCCAGGTGGCATGAATTTGTGAAACTATTCCGCATTGTTTTAATTGAAGACCAAACTCGTAACTCAAATATTTGTCTCCGCGATCAGATCATAGAAACCTTATTTTATTGTCACGATGATTTTCCACTTTACTCTGAAATTCTTTGAACCTTTCAACTATTTCAGACTTATGTTTCATCAAGTAGATATACCCATATCTGCTCAAATCATCTTGTGAAGGTCAGAAAATAACGATACTTGCCACGAGCATCAACACTCATTGGATCGCATACATCGGTATGTATTATTTCCAATAAGTCAGTAGCTTGTTCCATTGTTCCGGAGAACGGAGTCTTAGTCATCTTGCCCATGAGGCATGGTTCGCAAGCATCAAGTGATTCATAATCAAGTGATTCCAAAATCCCATCAGCATGGAGTTTCTTCATGCGCTTTACACCAATATGACCTAAACGGCAGTGCCACAAATAAGTTGCACTATCATTATTAACTTTGCATCTTTTGGTTTCAATATTATGAATATGTGTATCACTACGATCGAGATCCAATGAACCATTTTCATTGGGTGTGTAACCATATAAGGTTTTATTTATGTAAACAGAACAACAGTTTATTCTCTTACTTAAATGAAAAACCGTATTGCAATAAACACGATCAAATCATATTCATGCTCAACGCAAACACCAAATAACATTTATTTAGGTTCAACACTAATCCTGAAAGTATAGGGAGTGTGCGATGATGATCATATCAATCTTGAAACTACTTTCAACACACATCGTCACTTCACCCTTAACTAGTTTTTGTTTATTCTGCAACTCCCGTTTCGAGTTACTACTCTTAGCAACTGAATCAGTACCAAATACCGAGGGGTTGCTATAAACACTAGTAAATTACACATCAATAACATGTATATCAAATATACCTTTGTTCACTTTGCCATCCTTTTTATCCGCCAAATACTTGGGGTAGTTCTGCTTCCAGTGACCAGTCCCTTTGCAGTAGAAGCACTTAGTCTCAGGCTTAGGTCCAGACTTGGGCCTCTTCACTTGGGCAGCAACTTGCTTGCCGTTCTTCTTGAAGTTCCCTTCTATCCCTTTGCCCTTTTCTTGAAACTAGTGGTCTTGTTAACCATCAACACTTGATGTTCTTTCTTGATTTCTACCTTCATCGATTTCATCATCATGAAAAACTCGGGAATCGTTTTCATCATCCCTTGTATATTATAGTTCATCACGAAGTTCTACAAACTTGGTGATGGTGACTAGAGAATTCTGTCAATCACTATCTTATATGGAAGATTAACTCCCTCTTGATTCAAGCGATTGTAGTACCCAGACAATCTGAGCACATGCTCACTAGTTGAGCGATTCTCCTCCATCTTTTAGCTATAGAACTTGTTGGAGATTTCATATCTCTCAACTCGGGTATTTGCTTGAAATATTAACTTCAACTCTTGGA
Organism: Triticum timopheevii; assembly: GCA_963921465.1. Taxonomy (NCBI): domain Eukaryota; kingdom Viridiplantae; phylum Streptophyta; class Magnoliopsida; order Poales; family Poaceae; genus Triticum; species Triticum timopheevii. Next base: position 583,709,740 of record OY997270.1, read on the forward strand.
ACATCTCATATGGTCCATGACGTTCAAAACGTCTTTGAAGTCCCGATTCTAAGCCATAAAGCATGGTGCACAAGACTATCAAGTAGTCATCATATTGAGCTAGCCAAACGTTCATAACGTCTGCATCTGCTCCTGCAATAGGTCTGTCACCTAGCGGTGCATTAAGGACATAATTCTTCTGTGCAGCAATGAGGATAAACCTCAGATCGCGGATCCAATCCGCATCATTGCTACTAACATTTTTCAACACAATTTTCTCTAGGAACATATCAAAATAAACATATGAAAGCAACAACGCGAGCTATTGATCTTACAACATAATTTGCAAAATACTACCAAGACTAAGTTCATGATAAATTTAAGTTCAATTAATCATATTACTTAAGAACTCCCACTTAGACAGACATCTCTCTAGTCATCTAAGTGATCACGTGATCCAAATCAACTAAACCATAACCGATCATCACGTGAGATGGAGTAGTTTTCAATGGTGAACATCACTATGTTGATCATATCTACTATATGATTCACGCTCGACCTTTCGGTCTCCGTGTTCCGAGGCCATATCTGCATATGCTAGGCTCGTCAAGTTTAACCTGAGTATTCCGCGTGTGCAAAACTGGCTTGCACCCGTTGTAGATGGACGTAGAGCTTATCACACCCGATCATCACGTGGTGTCTGGGCACGACGAACTTTGGCAACGGTGCATACTCAGGGAGAACACTTCTTGATAATTAGTGAGAGATCATCTTAAAAAGCTACCGTCGAACTAAGCAAAATAAGATGTATAAAAGATAAACATCACATGCAATCAAAATATGTGACATGATATGGCCATCATCATCTTGTGCCTTTGATCTCCATCTCCAAAGAATCGTCATGATTTCCATCATCACCGGCATGACACCATGATCTCCATCATCTTGATCTATATCAATGTGTCGTCACATGGTCGTCTCGCCAACAATTGCTCTTGCAACTATTGCTATCGCATAGCGATAAAGTAAAGCAATTATTTGGCGCTTGCATCTTATGCAATAGAGAGACAACCATAAGGCTTTTGCCAGTTGCCGATAACTTCAACAAAACATGATCATCTTATACAACAACTTATATCTCATCACGTCTTGACCATATCACATCACAACATGTCCTGCAAAAACAAGTTAGACGTGCTCTACTTTGTTGTTGCAAGTTTTACGTGGCTGCTACGGGCTGAGCAAGAACCGATCTTACCTACGCATCAAAACCACAACGATAGTTTGTCAAGTTGGTGCTGTTTTAACCTTCGCAAGGACCGGGCGTAGCCACACTCGGTTCAACTAAAGTTGGAGAAACTGACACCCGCTAGTCACCTGTGTGCATAGCACGGCGGTAAAACCAGTCTCGCGTAAGCGTACACGTAATGTCGGTCTAGGCCGCTTCATCCAACAATACCGCCGAACCAAAGTATGACATGCTGGTAAGCAGTATGACTTATATCGCCCACAACTCACTTGTGTTCTACTCGTGCATATAACATCAACACATAAAAACCTAGGCTCGGATGCCACTGTTGGGGAACGTAGTAATTTCAAAAAATTTCCTACGCACACGCAAGATCATGGTGATGCATAGCAACGAGAGGGGAGAGTGTTGTCTATGTACCCTCGTAGACCGAAGCGGAAGCGTTGACGCAACGTAGAGGAAGTAGTCGTACGTCCTCCCGGTCCAACCGATCCAAGCACCGTTACTCCGGCACCTCCGAGTTCTTGACACGCGTACAGCTCGATGACGCACCCTCAATCTCCAATCCAGTAGAGGCTCCGAGGGGGAGTTCCGTCAGCACGACGGCGTGGTGACGATCTTGATGTTCTCCTGTCGCAGGGCTTCGCCTAAGCACCGCTACAATATGATCGAGGTGTAATATCGTGGAGGGGGGCACCGCACACGGCTAAGGAACGATCAATGATCAACTTGTATGTCCTAGGGTGCCCCCCTACCCCCGTATATAAAGGAGGGAGGGAGGAGGTGGCCGGCCTCAAGGGGGGCGCGCCATAGGGAGGGGGAAACCTACTCCAAGTAGGTTTCTCTCTCTTTTCCTTATCTTATTTGGAGGGGGAAGGAAGGAGTACTAGTATTAGGAAGTAGTACTAGTAGTAGGAAGGAAGAGAGGGGGAAGGAGAAAGGAAAGGGGGGGCCGGCCCCCCTCCCCAATTCGGATTGGGCTTGGGGGGGCGCGCCCCCCTCCCTTGCTCCTTCTCTCTTCCTCCTACATGGGCCCAATAAGGCCCATATACCTCCCGGGGGGTTCCGGTAACCTCTCGGAGCTCCAAACTTCTCCGGAACCTTTCCGGTGTCCAAATATATCCGTCCAATATATCAATATTTATGTCTCGACCATTTCGAGACTCCTCGTCATGTCCGTGATCATATCCGGGACTCCGAACAACCTTCGGTACATCAAAATACATAAACTCATAATATAACTGTCATCGAAACCTTAAGCGTGCGGACCCTACGGTTCGAGAACAATGTAGACATGACCGAGACATGTCTCCGGTCAATAACCAATAGCGGGACCTGGATGCCCATATTGGTTCCTACATATTCTACGAAGATCTTTATCGGTCAAACCGCACAACAACATTGTTCCCTTTGTCATCGGTATGTTACTTGCCCGAGGTTCGATCGTCGGTATCCAATACCTAGTTCAATCTCGTTACCGGCAAGTCTCTTTACTCGTTCCGTAATACATCATCTCACAACTAACTCATTAGTTGAAATGCTTGCAAGGCTTAAGTGATGTGTATTACCGAGAGGGCCTAGAGATACCTCTCCGACATTCGGAGTGACAAATCCTAATCTCGAAATACGCCAACTCAACAAGTACCTTCGGAGACACCTGTAGAGCACCTTTATAATCACCCAGTTACATTGTGACGTTTGGTAGCACACAAAGTGTTCCTCCGGTAAACGGGAGTTGCATAATCTCATAGTCATAGGAACATGTATAAGTCATGAAGAAAGCAATAGCAACATACTAAACGATCGGGTGCTAAGCTAACGGAACGGGTCATGTCAATCAGATCATTCAACTAATGATGTGATCCCGTTAATCAAATAACAACTCTTTGTCCATGGTTAGGAAACATAACCATCTTTGATTAACAAGCTAGTCAAGTAGAGGCATACTAGTGACACTCTGTTTGTCTATGTATTCACACATGTATTATGTTTCCGGTTAATACAATTCTAGCATGAATAATAAACATTTATCATGATATAAGGAAATAAATAATAACTTCATTATTGCCTCTAGGGCATATTTCCTTCAATCCACTGTCACATCTTACCCGGATCCGCGTCGTCCCCTTCCTAGGCCTCGCCGTCGTCCACCGCCTTGGTGCTCTCGGCGTGGCGTGCTCAATGTGGTCAAGGAACGACTTCCATTGGAAGAGTACTGTACGCGGAGAGGCTGACAGCTCGGTCCACGACCGCAACAAGGAAGTGCAACCTTATTACGCATAAAATAATTATTCCTCCACCTGACAGCGGGGACCCACCGGACGGGCCACCGTATTTCACGAAAAAAACGTTTCTAAATCGGGAGGGGTGTGGCGTACCGCAAAACGGGACTCCACGGGCTACTGTTCATCCACCGTCTACTGCCTCGCTCCAGCCTCCACATGCTACTGTTCATCCACCGTCGACCTCCTCCAGCCTCCACCTGCGACTATTCATCCACTGCGTCTCCCTCGTGCCTCCACCACCCACTGTTCATCCACAGGCTCCTATTCATCCAGCCTCCACCGGCTACGGTTCAACCACCCCTCCATGGGCTACTGTTCATCCATCCCTCCACTGGCTACTGTTCAACCAGCCCTCCACGGGGTCCTGTTCATGCACCCCCAACCGACTCGATCGGGGTCCTGCTCATCCAGCGGCAATGACCCCTACTACCACGGGGTCCTGTTCATCCAGCCCCCATCGAGAACTGTTCATCCAACCCCCAACAACGCTCACTGTTCATCAAGAGGCAGCAGGTTCGATCGGCTTCAGTTAGCACCAGTAGTGAAAGAATCGCTTGATCAGGTTCAGTTAACAACCAGGGATCGGTCGATCGTTCGGGTTAAGTAACGCGTAGCCAGTACAATCGCTTGGGTTCAGTCGATCGCTCGAGTTCAGTTAGAGCCCAATGCCTCGCACCCACGTGCGTACGTGTACGAGAGAAACACGCAATCCCTCCATGCATCACTAGGCCCCGACCACCCACCGTAACTGGGAACTCCCCGATATTTTTCTCGCTCTCACTTCTACCATGGTTTTTTTGTCATGGACGGCCCAAAGAATGTCATGCAGCTGTGTCTCTGGCCCGCCTAGGACGAAAAGCCCATTTTATGTCATAGATGTAGGATCCCACCACATCTATGATGATATCGGGTTTTGTCACAATTATCATCATAGAAGTGTCATAAGCATGACATATTTTTTTCTTTCGGCCCAAAATGTCACGGATGTGTCTTCTTTTGTAGTGTAACATCGCAAAGATACCAATTACACCCAGCCTCTCCACCTACAAGATGTCACAAAGACATTCAGGATGCACACATCCAATTTCTCTTCATGATCCACATGCATAAATGTTTTATAACCTTCCAAGATAGTGGGATTAACATCAACTAAAGTCATGACCTCTCCAAACCCACTTAAAAAAAATTCATAAGACTGAACACTCTCCAAATATGTGAGATTGTTTTTACCTAAAGTTGACAATCTTCCAAACTCACTTTCAATATCATTGTAAACATTATTATCAATAACATATTCATCATGAGGCTTAAATAAATTTTCAAGATCATAAGAAGCATTATCACCCAATCTTGATCATTGCAATAAGTAATGGACATAACAAAATTATGACCCCCAATCTTGTCACCTTGCATGTCATTAGCACAATTGACATTAATAGAATTTATAATAACATCATTGCAATCATGTTTTTTATTTAAGGATCTATCATTAATCACTTTATTTTCTTCTTCTAACACTTCATCACAATTTACAGATTCACGAACTTCAAACAAAACTTCATAAGGATAATCTAGTGCACTCAACTCACTAGCAATTGGTTCGTCATAATTGGATCTTTTGAAAATATTATCAAGTGGATGAGGATCCATATGTCTTTACTTTCCTTTTTCTTTTATGTTTTTGGTGTGTTGACATGAAGGCAATAAAAGCAAGCAAACGAGAAAACAAGCAAAAGGGCAAATGAAAATATTTTTGTATTTTTGTGAAAACATTTTAGAAGTGGGGGAGATGAAAACAAGAGGCAAAATGGCAAATACACTAAATGCAAGTAGATGAAAGTTTATGCGATGGTACTTGCTAGGTTTTGGCGTCTCCCCGGCAATGTCACCAAAAATTCTTCCTGCTACTTGTGAGCCGTGTAGGGATTTCCCCGATAAGGAGAGGATGATGCAGTACAGTAGAGATAAGTATTTCCCTGAGTTAAGAAACAAGGTTACCAGTCCAGTAAGAGAACCATGCAAGACCTCGTGAACAACACGTACACATAAAACAACAGATATTTTCACCCAACGCAAACAAGGGGTTGTCAATCCCTTGGCGGTTAATTGCAAGGATCAAATCTCGTATTGATAGAAAGATAAACAAAAACACAAAATAAAATAAAAGTAAAGAAATTGCAGCAAGGTATTTTTGGATTTTAATATATGATAAAGGTAGATCCGGGGGCCATAGTTTTCACTAGAGGCTTCTCTCATAAACAAGCATACGGTGGGTAGATAAATTATTGTTGGACAATTGATAGAAAAGCACATAGTTATGACGATATTCAAGGAAATGATCATGTATATAGGCATCATGTCCGAGACAAGTAGAACTACTCCTGTCTGCATCTACTACTATTACTCCACACATCGACTGCTATCCAACATGCATCTAGAGTATTAAGTTTATAAAGAACGGAGTAACGCCTTAACCAAGATGACATGATGTAGACAAAGTAAACCCATTTAATATGAATAAACCCATGTTTTTATCCTTAATGGCAATGATACAAATACGTTTCTTGTCCCTTGCTGTCACTAGGATCGAGCAACACAAGATCGAACCCATCACAAAGCACCTCTCCCATGGTAAGATAAATCAATCTAGTTGGCCAAACCAAACAGATAGATAACAGAGAAATACAAATCTATAACAATTGGGCATAAAAGAGTTTAGAGAAGACTCAAATAATATTCATGAATAATCTGATCATAAACCCACAATTCATCGGATCCCAACAAACACACCGCAAAAAAGGTTACATTGAATAGCAACTTGTGGCGGCGGAATTTTTTTGGATGGCTCTGTGATGTATTGGGAATGTTTGGGAATTTATAGAAGTGGAATTAGGTCAAGAGGTGCTACGAGGGGCCCACAAAACTAGGGGCGCACCCTGCAGGATTTTCGCTACCTCGTGACTCTTCAGGTCTTCTCCCGAAGCTTCTAGGGTCCCTTCTGGTCCAGAAAAAATCGTTAAAAAGTTTCGTAGCGTTTGTAATTTGTTTGGTACTGATTTTCTGAAAATACAAAAACAAGCAAAACACAACAGATGGCACTGGGCACTAGGTTAATAGGTTAGTCCCAAATAATGACATATAATTGCGTAATAAACATCCAAGATTGATACTATAATAGAATGGAACAATAAAAAATTATAGATACGTTGGAGACGTATCAGTGATGTGGAACAGAAAACTCTTCACCCAGTAATTAATTAAAATTCAGTTAGTCCTGATGATACTATCTCTTTATTTAGTTAGGAGTTTTATTAATGTAGTTTCACAAGTTTGTGATGCTTTATTTACTTATCGTTAGTCGCATCACGAATAAAAGATAAAAGCTTTGCATGAACCAATATAGTATGGGTATAATTCCATCGACTCCCTGAACGTCCAATGACATTTGTAATAGAGTTCTCAGAATTGAAACGAGGAAATAATACCTGTTAAGATTAATAATCTTTGGAAAAGGGTTAGAATGAAATATGATGAACATGCAAATGTTCCCATATCATTACCTCATCGAGAAGTCTATGTATGAGATACATAAAACTCAAAGTAAGTATTATAAATGATCATGAGATGAATATGATGAAATAGTCACTTTATGATAAGTCATCAATATCCTATGAATTATCAAATGATGCAGAACATTGCAAATAGATTTAAAAGCTCATAAATGACTTAGATTCATGGAGATCCAAAATAAATCAAATATGCATGCAACTCCTAAATTTATTTTGAGAGTTGTATTGTGTGATACTGAATCACAAGACACGAATGTTTCATAAAGGATAACAAATATAAATATTTAATATTCATAGAGCTAGTCTTGAGTGATACTGCTTCATCCATTACGAAGAAAAGATAGTGATAAGGTAACACTTGTCATATCAAGTTGCTTGAGGCTGTATGAGGATCAAAACTAGCAAAATAAATTGCTAAGTAAAATGTGTTTTTCAAATTATCTGGATAGCCTGAAAATTACATTGAGTAATGTGCTTGAGTCATTCGCATTAATGGAAGAAAGAATTAATTATGTTTCATTATAAAGCAAAGGAACTCAAAGTCAGTGGGTGCTGAATATTATCTTCTAATAAAGCATGGCTCAATTAGAATAAAATATTTTAATGAAATTTAAAAGCTGGTTTAAATATAATATCAGAAAATGTCTTATTTAAATCGTTATCTATGTGATAGATTAATACTTTAATAAACATGATTATGATCATTATACTATGAGCGAGTTCTAAAAGAATTTTAGAATGGATTTAAGAGTGGAATGCAGAAATTTATTCTAAAAGAACATGGCATGATACTTCACAAGAGACTGTCAATTTTTTCCACGTTGAGCAGGTAGAATGGATTGAGATCAAATTACATGATGTGATTTGACCAACCATGAATAGTAGAGAGACCGGAAAGTTTCCAATGTGCTAATTTATTAGTCACCAGTATTAAGATAAATACTTAACATAAGTTTTCTCATAAAAGGAGTTAATTTATTATTGCAAAAGACTTCAAATATTAATGAGAGTCATTTCTGGTATTTGCAGTAATATTACAATAGTGGTGAAAACTTGGTTAATTTAGATTTTGTACCAGATAATGTTATTTTTCAAAAGATAATACTGTATACTTGATAATCATCAACATAATTGTATTATGAGTGGACTCTACAATTATAAAAGGATAGTTATATCACTAGTGTTTTACATTGTGAATATAAGTTAGTGGATAAAGTCTGTTGACTAGGTGAGGCTTCATAACAGATCGTTGTCATAAATTTCTATTGAAACATTTGAAATTTTTGATACAACTATGGAACCAGGTTCACCATAATTCCAATTCCTAATAAAGGGGACCTTGCATTGTCAAAGATTGACAAGTAAAGGAGTTACAAGTTTTGCACAAATTTAATTGGATCAAAGGGTGCCAGACATATTCTAAACCACGAGCACAGTGTGAATAGCACCGGAGACCCGCAAAACACTTTATATGTTCGATCAGACACTTTTGTTCACTTTTGCAATTCAATGGAACCCTTATCAGTCTGCGAAGTGGTCCGGACGTGCGTTTTTCGGCAAAAGCGATACAAACACGGGGGAGCTATATCGGAGTCCGGACATCCACTTGACCAACCAAAAGCCTTCGTGTGGTCCTCCTCTCTTTTCTCTCTCTTCACATGCATGGTCCACCTCTCATTTCTCTCCTCCCAACGAGACACCACACCACATATCCCACCACATGCTTCCCACCTACTTTTTCTCCTCCAACCATGATATTTTATGATTAACATTGGATGACTCACTTCAGCATCATGTCCGCGGACCACGTCCGGACACAAAACCAGACATATATCGGAGACATTCGTGGGTCGGCGTTGGAGATGCCCCTAGTTTGCAAAAGGCTGAACTTGATTAGGCCCAATTAAATTCGTGAGGCATTGGCTAGTTTTTTTTATCTCTGCGAGGAGCCATTGGATAGAGTTTGATGGATGGTTGAAATCGGTTGGACTCCATGAACTCGTTCTATTTATATTGGTCAGATACTAACATAGGAGTAGGAGTGGTCATTAATCAACACCCTAAAATGTGAGCAATGGCTAAGTTATGGATGGCATATCAAGCTGCCTTGACTAACCTTAAGATTTGCTCCTTCTGATTGGGCATGGGAAGGCTGGGATGAATCATTGATGGGATAGGAAGTTTTGACTGACCCAATTGTGAGAAAGGTTCGACCAGGCGGGCATTTGACTGGGGCTGCCTCCTATCCTATATACGAAGAACGTCTCTGTTATGCTTTTGCCGGCCTAGAGCATCTTTTTCTTTTTGAGACAAGCCTAGAGCATCTCTTGTTCTGTGCTTGGGTACCTAACGTCTTTTCGCTAAAAAAAAGAAAAGAAAGGAAAACAAACGTGCTAACCTCTACGGGTTGACTAATTTTTTTCTCTACGTACGGGATACCACTGCAGTGCAAGTGTACTTTTTTTTTTGAGTTTCAGTGCAAGTGTATTGTACATTCTAGTAGTATGTAGCTAGCCCACCTATATATATGTACCCCTTGGGAGTAATCCCTGTCAAAAGCACCGGAAGGAGCACACTAGCTAGTACACTACTGCTTCAACAAAAGAGAACAAGCACGTACAGCACTCTGTGTGGATCTTTAGTTGGAGAAATAGTGAAAGTTGGAGATGGACTTGAGTGACCACTTCGAACGTTCCGGGCCGACGCATTTGATGGCAAGAATGATTGACTGGTATGTACACGTACGCGTGGCTCGATGGTATATGCGTAACTACCTATATATATGTACTTGTGGTGTGCATTTTCCGTGTATTAATTGGTGGATTAGAGGTCTATATATGCATGCATGGTGCACGAGGTGTAATGCACGGCATGGCTTCATAGGAAGTGTATACGTACGTGGCATACAAAAATGCAAGACATACAAAGACTTACACGCTTTTACACGCTCCTTCCATCTAACAACCAATCACAAACCTCTTCCCCCTGATTTTCAGGGGGTGGGCCGCCCCGTTCATCTATTGACCAATCAAGGTTAACCATCCTGTAAAAGCCTGTAAATCATTTGTACTCCCTCCATTTCTTTTTAGTTTGCATATAAGGTTTGGTCAAAGTCAAGCTTTGCATAGTTTGACTAACTTTATATTAAAAAATATCAACATTCACAATATGAAATCAACATTTTCAGATGCACCATGAAATGTATTTTCATATTATATAGTTTAAGTATTGTAGATGTTCATATTTTTTAATAGAAATTTGGTCAAACTTTGTGTAGTTTGACTTTGACCAAAACTTATATGCGGAGTAAAAAGAAACGGAGGGAGTACGTGTAGCATTGCCGCGTGGCATAAGGAGACAGAGTCATGCATGCATGCATGCATGCCAGGCGTGCATATCCATGCCGTACCTCAAGCAGAATACATGATCAGCAGTAACTTAAGTTTAGTTTTTTTTTTGCGAATAGTAACTTAAGTTTAGTTATAATCGTGTAATTCAAACTCGTCTAGTGTAGACCATAAAAATAATGGTCAAACATATAGTTTTCTTTTCAGCCAAATTAACGTTAACTGATCTATCTATGACTGGCTTATAGGGACAAGGAGGAGCACCGCCGCTGCGTCGCCGCTAGCCTTGTCAACAGCACGTACGTCATGGAGAAGGACCGACGCCGATGGACCAGGGCGCAACTCGCGCCGGCGTGGTGGACGAGCTTTCACTTTCACTTGGAGCGCACGCGCCTACTTGAGGACGAACGTTCCATCTTTGGCGCTATCTACAGGCACGTGCCGCCGCCGCCGGGCCAGAATCATCCCTCCGCTCCACACTACATCGTCGCCTTCAGGGGCACCATGCTGCGGCACATGGTGGATGACATGCACCTTAACGTACAGATCATGACCAACACCGTGCATGACTCCATCCGCTCGCAGCGCGCTCACGCGGCGGTCCGCAACCTCCTCGCCGCCGTCGACAGCCGATGCATCGTCTGGCTCACAGGCCACTCGCAGGGTGCGTCGCTGGCGCTGGAGGTGGGGCGGGACCTAATGATAAACGGCCGGCGCAACCTCCCGACCTTTCTCTTCAATCCGCCGCACGTATCGTTGGCGCCAGTCATCAACTTGACGCATTCGGCGGCGGACGACAAGAGGGAGCTGTACGTCTTGAGCAACCTTGTCAAGGCTGAGCTCGGGAAGGTCCTCCCTCCCCACCGGAAGCGCATGGAGAAGCTGTTCGAGCAGCTGTCCTCGTGGGCACCCAAGCTGTACGTGCACGAGAAGGACTTCATCTGCCAGGGCTTCATCGACTACTTCGAGCAGAGGGAGCAGCTGGAGAGGCGCTTCCGCGGCGCTGCCAGGTCTGCAACGGTACTCTCCTACCGTGACATGCTCATTCACCTGCTCGGCGTGGACAAGGAGCCGAGGCCGCACCTCCTGCCATCAGCAACGTTGTGGAAGAACTCGACCGGTTGCCGCCTTCGATCGCACCGTCTCAAGCTATGGTGGAAACCGGACAGTGAACTTAGGTTGACCCAAAGGCGTCACACATATTAAATGGATCTGGAGTGAGTATTACCGCCTTATCTGCCATAGTATATTAAGGTTATCTATGGATAATGGTATTACCCCCTCCGATGAATATTAACTGTTGCCGTATCAGATACGTCTAGACATATTTTAATGTTAGATACATCCAATTCAACCACAATTGATATGGATGGAAGAAAGTAGTAAAATAAGAAATCTGGACCCACGTACACTACAAGTACCGTGGAGCGTGATGTAGTATTGTTATGTGTGCTATATATTTCTCAATTACAGGAGTACTTTATTTTCGTATTAGTAGTGGGCCGGATATATACTGGAATATTCAAGTGATAGATTAGAGCAAGGATAATGTGAGAGCCCATGCTGGCTATAAAGTTATGTCATGTCACTTGTAGTTATCATAAAGCCAAGCCATATAACAGGATAGCCATAGGCTGGCTGTTTGGTTGCCTTTATTAAAGATTTCATTTCATTACTAGTCTTGTATGCTGGGATTGGGTGGAAAAGGCAAACACTGGCTTATACTCCCTCCGTTCCTAAATAATTGTCTTTCTAGAGATTTCAACAAGTGACTACATACGGAGCAAAATGAGTGAATCTACACTCTAAAACATGTCTACATACATCCGTATGTTGTAGTCCATTTGAGATGACTAGAAAGACAATTATTTAGGAACGGAGGGAGTACTACTCACAGTGGGGAGTAATTTCGACTAGTAACATGCATACATTACTAGTCTATGTTACTACCTCCAGAGTGGGGAGTAACATATATGTAGTGTCAGTTGTGGTGTCATGCAACACTTTATTTATTAGCTTGTAGACTCATCTTATCTTGGCATGTGTGATGTTACTCATAGTATGAGTAACTAGCTAAGTTATTCAATTTATCTCTCTTCTCATTAAATCATTGCCACAGAAGAAAATTTGCTGGCTTGGACCTTAAATTACTGCTGAAGTTACTCTCACTGTGGGTAGTCTTAGAGCTAGCAGTTCGGGCTGCAAGCCAGGTCCCGCGCCTCGTAACATGCATGAAGCCAGGCGGTTGCTGGAGATCCGACTTAGCTCTCTCTCTCTCTCTCTCTCTCTCATGCTGGCCTTCTTGATCCGGATGCCGATAAGTTTCGGTCTTTCTCTCGGAGATTTCTGTTGATTGGCGCATGTCATCACTAGATAACTAGATCGGAATAGATCCGGTCGTGCGCTCCCACATCTTCGTCCAGTGAGATTCCATAAGGGTGTGGTGCGAAGCTTTGCTTTCTTATCGGTGTCATGCGACATGTCTAAATATAGATTTTCATGGTATTGGCAGAGGTGGAGAAAGTCATGGTGGCTGTGATTGGAGGATTGTAATGCTAGAGAGTTATATTGGTGGCGATGAAGATTAGCTTCACAGGTTCTTCCTGTGTGTCGGGTGTTGGTGACATGCAACAGCGGCCTTGGCAAGAGGGGCCGGCAGCATAAGTGAACTACATTTTTGGTGGTGCTCCTCGAGTACCAGGTCACGATTTTCATGGAGAAAGCCCAATGTCGGAACTCAACACAGAATAAGCAACCGGAAAGAGTCTTCGTGCTCCCTCCCTCCCTCCCCCGCCGCCACCCGCGAGGCGCCGGGGAGGGCTCCAGATCCCCGCCGCCGCACCCCCCTCCTCCTCCCTCGCCGCCGCCAAGGGGCGCGGCCGGGCGAAGCCCGGGCGTCGCCGGCGTCGCCGGGGCTCCTTCGGCCCCCGCTTGTGGGGTATGGCGCGGGCCAGATCTCGCAGCTGGGCGCGGCGGCGCCCCGGAGCAGGCCGGCGATGGTGGCGTTCGACGTGCGGCGGGCGGCATGGTGGTGGTGCGGGCCGGTGGTGGAGTCGGCGGTGCTTCCGGCAGTGCTTTCGCATCGCCTCCGGCGCCACGGGTCGCGGTTGACCGGGTCGCGGGCGGCCCTCTCACCGTGGTTCTCTGGTGTGGGGGCGGCGCGGCAGCGGAGGTGGTGGGTTGCTCCCACCTAGTCGGGCCCTCGCGACTGGGTGGTGGCGCTCGGCTCGGGTGGATCCCCTGGTGGCGTCTTCAGGCGGCGACGGCGACGGCTCCGCAACCCTCCCTCTCTGGCTTCTGGCGACGGCTGATGCCTCCTGATGCTCCGGGCCTTCGAAGCGGGGGCGAAACTCGGTTTCGGGGGGAAGTTGGAGCCGACACGGGTGTCGGTCGTGGCCTTGTGCCACTTCTCCGCCTTCCCCTTCCCCCGATCGATGTGGTCGCGGCCCTTCTCGAGGTAGCTTGGCCGGCGGCGGTTCTGGAGGTGGTCGGGGTTGTGGATCTTGACAAAGGCGTGGCCTTTGGGGGCCTCAGGGAGGTCTCATGGCGGGGCATCGTCTTGGAGTCCTCGGTCCGGCGTGTTCGTCGCGCATCCTCCCGGACGATCGCTCCTTGGTGGTGGTCTCGGTCGACTCTTAGCTGATCTTTTTCTGCTTATCTTTTAGATGCTTTGTGTCGTTGAGGTTGCTTGTCGGTGCCCTGCATTCATGTATCTTGCCTTGGGTCAGTGTGGCGTGTGTTCGTATCGGATGCTCGTTGTTGTGGTTGTGGTTGTGCTTTATAATATAAAGCGGGGGAACCCTTTTTTGTAGAAAGCCCAATGTCTAGCCTTCATTGGTTGTGTCTTACAATGGCCTTGCTGAAGGCAATGTTTTGTGAACTCGGACTTTCTCGAGGGTGAAAACTCAAGATTTTCGATCGGACGGCGACAACGCTTGTGAATTCTTTCCTTCTTGGAGGTGTCGTCTTTGGAGAATCACTTTTGCGGTCCGGGTGTTGACTTCGGTAGTGTTTAGAGCATTGTTGTTGCAAGTGTGTCATCACAGCAATGCGGTCTTTGTTTTCTATTTCTCTCTTATTTACTTTTTCCTGATTGTGTGCAACCTCAATGTCTTTGAATATCTTGTTGGTGCAGAGGCTAAGTATAATTGATATCTTCACGATATCAATACATTCTATTTATCAAAAAAATGGAAGTGTAATGATGATGTCATAGTGTCAAAAAGATTATATCTGATGGCACGTAAGTAAAATGTTTTGTTCCAGGACCAACCTACGGTTGAAGGGTGGTTGGTCACTCTGTGCATTTTAAAACCGAACCGAAAAACCATACCGAAAATAAACCGAACCGAACCGATTTTTTTGTTTTTATGGTTTCTGGTTTCGGTATGGTATGAACTTTTCATACCGATTTGAACTTTGGTTTTTATGGTATATACCGAAAAACCGAATGGTTAACCGAATAAACCGAAGTAAAAGATAAATTTATATTTCTTGAGATGAACAACCGTACAAGTTGTCATTTTTCTTGTACATGAGTCAAATTCACTACTAAGCACCTACATTTTTCTTGTAACATTGTCATTTTTCTCTTTTTAAAATGCTAAGCACGTCCATAACCATCAACAGATGAATCAATGCATGCATATATACTTATATATATAGTCATATACTATTTGTGTAAAATAGAATGTGTTTTGAGTCATAAATTTGCAAATTATTATTACGTCATTTTCAAATTCGCGTCAACTTTGGTTTTTATGGTATATACCGAAACCATGCCGAAATAATTTGGTATATACCGAAACCGAACCGTATTTTAATTTCATACCGTATTTACCGAAGTATTAATACCGTACATACCGAAAAACCGTATAAACCGAATCATGTAAACCGAATAAACCGAACGCACAGGGCTAGTGGTTGGACTCTCAACTCAGAGGGTGTTTGTTTTCAGGGACTTATTGGTTTAGGGACTTAAAATGGTCCCTATAAGTACCATCTAAACCAAACAGGAGGGACTTATAAGGACTTGTTGGGGTCATTTGGGACTTATCAAAAAACACTCTCAGGGAGGAACTTATTGAGACTTATCGATCTGAACGCACCTACCCCGCATCGCCCCGCATGAACCCCGCCCCGCTCGTTCCCCTCCTCCTCGCCTCGCTCCTTCCCCGCCTCGCCCCAATCGCCGCCGCCGCCGGCACCCTCAACCGCCGCCGCCATGGCCGATGAGGAGGACGAGATCCCCTTCTTCTCTCAATTCCCCTCGTCTCAACAGGCACCCGAAGGCTCATCCGCCGGTGGAAATCTCGGGAGGGGAATGGGTTTCTTGGATCTCAACAGCAACGTCGACGTCTTCCCGGAGTTGGGCTCATCCGCCGGTATGAACAAGGGTTATGTGAACAAGTGTTTTACCAACTTATAAGTCCCTGTAAACAAACAGGTAGGGACTCGGGACTTATAAGTCGATGTAAACAAACAGGTAGGGACTTATAACTTATAAGTTAGGACTTAAAAAAGTCCTATGACTTATGAAACAAACAGGGCCTCAGTTTGACGACATGTGAGTCTCATTAGAAGCCGTCTCCATCTTGAAGCTCCCCAACTTTGTTCTTTAGCAGGTGTTTTATTTTTGCGGGAGTTCTTTAGTAGGTGTTGTGAGGATGTGCGTCATGGTGGTGTGTGCATGTCAGACGTTTATTTCGATGGGTGTTTCTGAAAAGATGTTTGTCCATATACTCCCTCCGTTCCTAAATTTAAGTCTTTCTATAGATTTCTCTATGGACTACGTACGAATGTATATAGACGTAGTTTAGAGTGTAGATTCACTCATTTTACTCTATATGTAGTCTCTTATTGAAATCTAAAGGACTTATATTTAGGAACGGAGGGAGTATTAACGAATCAATTGTTTCGATCGCATGTAAAGAATTCCTATTCCCAAATGAATGTAACAAAAACAAGGAGCACGCTGTCAACATTAGTTTTCTTGTTGGGAAAAGATCAGATCAATCTCGTGCCGATAACAGTGGAAGAAAGATGACCATATTAAGTGTGAGAAGACGCAATCAACAATGAGATGCTGGATGGTCTCATCCGCCAACATGAGTCAGGGTGTTGAAAGCCAGGTCGGCGGAGTCGATCCGCCATCCAACGTTCACACGCCACCGTCCACGTGAAGAATTTGCATCTACGCACCGCCGCATCAAAGAAATGCCTTGGCACTTATGGGACTTGCATCTTGAATTCGAGCCACAGCTTATCATCGCCTGTCCGGCTAAGCCAGTGCCACCATCCCCGCAAAGCCAAGGACGAAGTCAGGATTTGAACATGAGGGGGCCGAAGAATATAGTAATCGCAAAAAATATATCGACATTATAACACGCAGAGGTCCTGGTTGAATCTCACGATGTGACACACACTCCACCATGCGATGTGCCGTGCTACCGAGTGTGCACATGGTAGTGATGATGTGTTGACGCCCTGGCTGAAACATAGCCTTCAGTAGCGTCCTGTTTTATTTAAAATATTTGTTCATGTGTTTAAATCAAAATGCCTTCACGCAAGACCTGTTCTAAATTCTATAGCTCCGCTATAGCGCGTATTTAAAACTATGGGCTGCCGGTCACCGTGCACCTCATGCGTTCAGCCTGTCGCACCATAGCGCAGTCGTGAATTTTAAGATATAACACTAAATTTGGCACTTAGATAAAGATATGTGTTTGACAATAAAAGGCTCCATTTTCGCTAGTTGATTTTAGCTCTATGGTTACCTACCAGATCGAAGAAAATTATAAGAACAACACATATCAAATAGTTTGAAAATTTTACATTGCCGTAAACTTTTTAATTAGACATTAAATAAAATGAACCAATTAATAAGACTAGTAGATTCTTATCCAAATAAAATTAGAGGGTGCTTCGATCCAAGGGACTTATTTTAGTCTGACTAAAAGTAGTCTCTTTAAGAGGCTAAAGTTTCAAGCACTCCTGACTAAAGAGGGGCTAAAACTAGTCTTGAGACTAAATTTTTTAGTCAGATGTACCCCTACTAAAATGTGGCTCCTCATTTAACTCCTCTCCTTTAACACAGGCGAGTTCTGGATTGGAGGGTTTGGAGGATAATAAATGCTCATTAACTTGATTTTAGTCTCTTTAGTATTTGGATCCAAGCATGGGTGAGGCTAGCAAGTTTTAGTCCCACTATTTTTAGAGTTGTATGTAGTGCATCGGCTACCTTCAGATTGGACTGCTAGAGGACCAAAAGCTTGTCAGAGTGCTGGATGAATAAATACGACCGCGGACTCAAATGCATGGCACGACGGCAGGATTGACCGAGGAGATTATCCACCGCGGCACCGCGGTGGTATCCGTGGAGGTATAACTGCCCTGGAACTACTGGTATCTTCCTCTATCTGATCTTATCCCGGAAAAATTCTGATCTAATGTTAGGGGGCTGAATAACCCGGCCAGGCGCAACTCAATCCGTCTGTTTATGCAGTCCTGTGATGTCTTGTTGGTTTGCTTCCAAGAATCTAAGTTGAATGTTGTTGATCCTATGGTGGTTAATCAGGCGCTGGGTCCAGAATTTGATGGGTTCGAGGCCTTGCCAGCGGATGGCACCAGAGGGGGAATTCTGTTAGCTTGGAGATCGGATCGTCTGACGATCACAAATGTTCAGAAGCTGGAGTTTTGTATCTCGGCTACCGTTACTTCTCTGGCTGATGGCAAAACCTGGCTGGTCACGTCGGTCTACGGCCCGCAAGAGGATGGTGACAAAGGTGCGGTTCCTGGAGGAGATTGAGCAGCACGGGGAGCAGGTGCAGCTTCCTTGGATTCTTAATGGAGACTTCAACATTGTCACACATGAGGAGGAGCGCAGCACAGGGAGAGCAAATAGAAGACTGATGAACAAGTTCAGACACACAATAAACAAGCTTAGTCTGCATGACATGCCTCTGGTAGGGAGAAAATTCACATGGTGCAATGGGCAGGAGAGTTGGCCAAGCTCGACAAAGTTCTGTTTAACAATGACTGGGAGGAACTATATCCAATCAGCGATTTGCTGCCCTTGCGTTCTAATGTTTCGGACCATTGTCCTTTGCTTTTATCTTGTTCCTCTGACAGACCTAGGGCGTTCAGGTTCAGATTTGAAAACTTTTGGTGCAAGATTCCAGGATTCCATGAGGTAGACAAGGAAGCTTGGGAGGAGGAGGTTTCCAGTATGAATCCAATGCACATTTTAAGTATGAAGCTTCAACACACTGCTAAGGCGCTTCGGAGGTGGGGACAGAGGAAACATAGTGCCATGAATCTACAGTTTCAGATAGCTAATGAGATCATCCTTCGCCTGGACACTGCTCAAGAGACAAGAGCCCTATCTCCTGATGAGAGAAAACTCAAAGGTTTTTTAAAAGGTAAATGCCTGGCGCTGGCATCCTTGGAGAGAATTAGACTAAGGCAAAGAGCAAAAGTCAGAGATCTGAGGGAAGGGGATGCTAACTCGAAGTACTTCCATCTCAAAGTTAACGGGCGTAGAAGGAAACATCTAATTCCTTGCCTGCAGTCTAGGGAGTGCATGGCTACCTCCATGGATGAGAAACTTAATCTGGCTCACGATTTCTTTAAGGAATTGATTGGGGTCCCAACGGCTAGACACAAGGTTATAAATCTGGAGAGGTTGGGCCTTGGCAAGATTTCTGCGGCCTCTTCTCGGGAGCTGGAGGCCCCTTTCTCTAGAGAGGAGATTAAAAAGGTACTGGATGATATGTCTTTTGACCGGGCCCCCGGCCCGGATGGTTTCTCCGGTCTATTCTACAAGATATGTTGGGAGATCATCGCGGATGACTTTATGGCAGATATGGAAACCCTCCACAAGGGCCAATTCTCTTCCTTCAGTGGGTTGAACACTTCCATTCTCACACGTTTGCCAAAAAAGGAGGGATCATTGCAGCTAGCTGATTTTAGGCCTATAAATCTAATTCATGGCCTGGCCAAGATCTTTGCTAAGGTTTTAGCAAATCGCTTGGCCCCGTTGCTTCCTGGAATTGTCTCCAGAGCCCAGAGTGCTTTTGTCACGTGGAGATCAATTCATGAGAATTTCAAGTTTGTTCGGAATGCGGCCAGAGCCCTGCATCACAGGAAACACCCTTCTGTGCTGATGAAAATTGATATTTCAAAGGCTTTTGATTCTTTGTCCTGGGAATTTTTGCTGGAGATATTACAGATCAGAGGTTTTGGGAATAAATGGTGCTCCTCGATATGTGGTCTTCTGTGCACTACCCCCTCCTCAGTTGTCATCAATGGGGAAACCAGCACGCCGTTCGTATTTGGGAAGGGAGTTAGGCAGCGCGACCCCATATCTCCGGCTCTCTTTATTTTGGCTATCGACGCACTGCAAGCAATGCTAAATTGGGTTGTGAGTCAAAACCTGCTGGTGAATCTTGGTGTGGATGGCAGAACTCCAAGGGCCTCTATCTTTGCAGATGATGCAATTATCTTTTTCGCTCCTGTTGCATCTGACCTGCAGGTGATCTCGACAATTCTTGAGCTGTTTGGTGAGGCCTATGGGCTACGAATCAATTTTGAGAAAAGTTCAGTTACAGGCATCCGGTGTGGGGAAGAACAAGCCATGGAAGTAGCGACTTTTTTCAATTGTCGGCACGTTCAGTTCCCTCTAAAATACTTGGGGTTACCACTCTCGATTTTCAAGTTGAGGAGACGAGACATTTTGCCTCTGATTAACAAATTCTCCAGTAAGATGAAAGGGTGGAAACCCAAGCTGTTGGTGCCAGCCGGTAGAGTCACCCTGACGAGCTCTGTTTTGTTGGCACTGCCGATCCACTTTCTTTCTGTTTTCCCTTTACCAGTCTGGGCTCTGAAGATCATCAACAGAAGATGTAAAGCCTTTGTGTGGAAAGGTGAAGAGGAAATCAACGGAGGTCATTGCCTGATATCCTGGGCCCGGGTTTGCAGACCAAAAGAATGGGGGGGGGGGGTCTCGGTCTTTTGAATCTGAAAGACTTTGGGATGGTGCTTCGTTGTCGGTGGCAATGGCTGAGACGGGATCCCGAGCTTCGTCCTTGGCAACTCTTTCCGGATCAGCAGGAAGGGTGGTTCTGGGGAGAGGAGACACGGCCAGGTTCTGAACGGATAACTGGACACCGAAAGGCCCGAGTATTGCCTCGTTGGAACCATCTTTGTTCTCCTTTGTGAAAGATTCCAAGCTGTCAGTTCGGGAGGCGCTACAGAATAGAAGATGGATCAAAGACATCCAAGGTGGCTTGACAGTTGAGGATTTGGCACAATACTTATTGGTTTGGGACATTGCTCAGGCTACTACGCTCGATTCTGAGGCTCGGGATCGACTCGAGTGGAGGAGGACAGATCACCATCAATTCACGGTTAGTAGCGCTTATGGGATGTTTTTCATGGCTGGAACTAGATTCGCTTGTTCCAAACCCATATGGAAATCCAAAGCCCCCCCGCACGCTGCAAGTTCTGCATGTGGCTAGTCATTCATAAGAAGTGCCTCACAGCTGATAATCTTCAGAAACGTGGATGGCCATCGAATCGGGACTGCCCACTCTGTTTAGCCCAACCAGAGAGCTGCACGCATCTGTTTGTGCACTGCAGATTTACACAACATCTCTGGAGTGTCTTCCAACAATGGTCGGGTGTGGATTTCTCCATCCCAGGCAGCAATTTTGACAGCACTGAAGACTGGTGGCTGGCGGCGAGAAGAACTTTCCCAAAGCAAACACGCCAGAACTTTGACACAATCACCATCCTTATCCATTGGAGGATCTGGAAAGAGCGGAATGCGAAAATCTTTCAACAGACTGCCTATAGTATTAATAGGGTCTTAGATCTTATCAGGGAGGATATTGGAGTGTGGAGGTCCGCGGGATGCGTGGCTCACTTAGGGAGCTAGCTTTCCATCGCTCTTTGATGACCCACAAGTATAGGGGATCTATCATAGTCCTTTCGATAAGTAAGAGTGTCGAACCCAACGAGGAGCAGAAGGAAATGATAAGCGGTTTTCAGTAAGGTTTTCTCTGCAAGCACTAAAATAGTAGGTGACACATAGTTTTGTGATAAGATAAATAGTAACGAGCAAAAAGTAAATAAAGTAAATAAAGTGAAGCAAGGTGTCCCAATCCTTTATGTAGCAAAGGATAAGCCTGGACAAATTCTAATAATGAATAAGGAGCTCCCGAGGACACATTGGGAATTATCGTCAAGCTAGTTTTCATCACGTTCGTAAGATTCGCGTTCGGTACTTTGATAATTTGATATGTGGGTGGACCGGTACTTGGGTACTGCCCTAACTTGGACAAGCATCCCACTTATGATTAACCCCTATTGCAAGTGTCCGCAACTACAAAAAGGAGTATTAAGGTAAACCTAACCACAACATTAAACATATGGGTCCATATCAACCCCTAAGGAAGCAACGCATAAACTAGGGTTTAAGCTTCTGTCACTCTAGCAACCCATCATCTACTTATTACTTCCCCATGCCTTCCTCTAGGCCCAAATAATGGTGAAGTGTCATGTAGTCGACGTTCACATAACACCACTAGAGGAAAAGATAACATACATCTCATCAAAATATCGAACGAATACCAAATTCACATGACTACTAATAGCAAGACTTCACCCATGTCCTCAGGAACAAACGCAACTACTCACAAAGCATATTCATGTTCATAATCAGAGGGGTATTAATATTCATAAAGGATCTGAACATATGATCTTCCACCAAGTAAACCAAATAGCATCAACTACAAGGAGTAATCAACACTACTAGCAACCCACAGGTACCAATTTGTGGTTTTGATACAAGATTGGATACAAGAGATGAACTAGGGTTTTGAGAGGAGATGGTGTTGGTGAAGATGTTGATGGAGATTGACCCCCTCCCGATGAGAGGATCGTTGGTGATGACGTTGGTGATGATTTCCCCCTCCCGGAGGGAAGTGTCCCTGGTATATAGGACAGCTCTGCCAGAGCCCTAGATTGATTCCGCCAAGGTTCCGCCTCGTGGCAGCGGAGTTTCGTCCCGTAAGCTTGCCCACGATTTTTTCCAGGGTAAAAGTGATGATATAGCAGAAGATGGATGCCGGAGGCCCACCAGGGGGCCCAGGAGATAGGAGGCCGCGCCCTACAGGGGGGGCGCCACCTGTCTCCTGGACAGGGTGTGGGCCCATGGCCTATTTCTTTCGCTCATAAATTCTTATTAAATCCAAAAAGTTGTTTCGTGGAGTCTCAGGACTTTTGGAGTTGTGCAGAATAGGTTTCCAACGTTTGCTCCTTTTCCAGCCAGAATTCCAGCCGCCGGCATTCCCCCTCTTCATGGTGAACCTTGTAAAATAAGAGGGAATAGCCATAAGTATTGAGATATAATGTGTAATAACAGCCCATAATGCAATAAATATTGATATAAAAGCATGATGCAAAATGGACGTATCAACTCCCCCAAGCTTAGACCTCGCTTGTCCTCAAGCGGAAGCCGAAATCGAAAAATATGTCCACATGTTTAGAGATAGAGGTGTCAATAAAAACAAATACGGACATGAGGGCATCATGATCATTCTAATAACAGCAACATATATAGATTTTGTCATATGATTTCCTATGCTCAAGTAATAAGCGATTCACAATGTCAAGTATGGTTCAAAAACTTCATTGGGAACTAACAAACTATAATCTCAGTCATTGAAGCAATTGCAATTTATCGTAACATAAGAAAGAGTCAATAATAGAGTTTTTCAACAAGCTCACATACTCAACTTTCTCGTAGTCTCCCATAATTGCTAACACTCACGCAATACTTGTGGTTATAGAGTTTCAGCCGGACACTGAGAAAGATAGGGGCTTATTGTGTTGCCTCCCAACGTATTCACTTTAGGTGATGTCAACAATAATAGCCTATGCCAACTTACATCCAATTGGATATATGTATCATGGTCTTTTAAACACGAGGAGCTTGCCAAAGGATAAAATGAAAAAGGGGAAAGGTGAGGATCACCTTGACTCAAGCATAAAGTAAAAACATAAAGTAAAAGATAGGCCCTTCGCAGAGGGAAGCATAGGTTGGCATGCACGTTTAGGGTTGATGCATAAAGTCTTAGTGCAAAAGAACGTCACTTTATGTTGCCCCTTGTATGTGGACCTTTATTATGCAATCCGTCGCTTTTATTACTTCCACAACAAGTTCGTACAAAGCTTATTTTCTCTGCACTAATAAGTAATGCATATTTAGAGAGCAATTTTTATTGCTTGCACCGATGACAACTTACTTGAAGGATCTTACTCAATCCATAGGTAGGTATGGTGGACTCTCATGGCAAAACTGGGTTTAAGGATATTTTGAAGCACAAGTAGTATCTCTACTTGGTGCAAGGAATTTGGCTAGCATGAGGGGGAAAGGCAAGCTCAACATGTTTGGAAGGTCAATGACAATATACTTTAACTGAGATGTCGGAAAACATAAACCATTACGTTGTCTTCCTTGTCCAACGTCAACTCTTTTAGCATGTCATACTTAATGAGTGCTTCACAATTATAAAAGATGTCCAAGATAATATATTTTATGTGAACCCCTCTTTCCTTATCACTTCCTATTAATTGCAACGATGACCAAGGCAACGTTCATCAGCTCTCAACAATTTTTATGCCTCATACTTTCTATGTGTGAAGTTATCACTATCCATAAGAAATATGAACTCATTTATTCTTTCTACTTTCTCAAGATCATAGCAACATAGCAAAGCCTTTGACTCAACACTAATCTTTATTATAGATAGCACACGGACTTGATTACATAAAGAGATCACGATGCAACACTTAAAACTACTTGATATCAAAAACTTCAAACTACTAGATCAAGATACTACTAAAAGGATCGAACTAAATAAAGTGGTAAAAATAGGAGTGTGATGGTGATGCGATACCGGGTCACCTCCCCCAAGCTTGGCAGTTGCCAAGGGGAGTGCCCATACCCATGTGATTATTTCTTTGGAGGTGGTGAAGTAGGAGTTGTTGCATTTTTCTTCTCTAGCTTGCGTCTGAGGCTAAAATTTTCCTCCCTCAGATCCTCATTCTCGAGCTCAAGTTTCATTATCTTTTTGCATAATCTGCCTTGCTGTCCTGCAAAAAACGTGGTGGGATAGATTGGACCTTAGGGAGGCTTGACTTCTTGAACTCCACATGCATATCACCAGGTTGAGGTAGTGGATCGTCCTCTTCATCGGAGCTTGTCTCCTCCTTCCTCTTTGGATCATAGTCTTCTTCTTCCTCTGTGGTCCAGCCATAATGTTCCACATCCCCATATACTTTTGGGTTTTCAATATAATCTCTCCCTCTGAATCTTGGGACGACATCTTGTTCCAAATCTGCAACAGGAACAGCTCGAAACGAAAACAGAGGATATTTGCATGATACGGTGGTCAAAACCTTCGGGAGTATATATAATGAATTTTTACCGACCAAAATACGTAACATACAAGGAAACGGAGTCCGGGAGGCACACGAGGTGCCCACGAGACAGGGGGCGCGCCCTATGGGGGGGGGCGCGTTCTCCTCTCTCGTGGGAGCCTCCTGTCCCTTTCGGACTACTTCTTTCTTCCTAAAAATCTTAAATAATCCAAAACTGATGAAAATTGCCATTAGAGTTGTTTTGGAGTCGGTTTACTTACCGTACCACGTACCTATGCCTTTTCGGAGTGTGGAACATTCTGGAAAGTGTCTCTTATGTATTCCTCAGGGGTTACGGTTTCAATAATATTAGTTTCAACATTAATTGGGTTACCTGAAATATAGTGTTTAATTCTTTGACCATTTACCACCCTCGGATTTGTGCCTTCGAAGTTGTTGATTTTTATAGCACCAGAACGATAGACCTCCTCAATAACGTAGGGACCTTCCCTTTTGAGAGAAGTTTTCCTGCAAAAAATCTTAAACGAGAGTAGAATAATAACACATAATCTCCTACGTTAAACTCACGCTTTTGTATCCTCTTATCATGCCAACGTTTGACTTTTTCTTTAAAAAGCTTGGCATTCTCATATGCTTGGGTTCTCCATTCATCAAGTGAGCTAATATCAAACAACCTCTTCTCACCGGCACGTTTGAAGAAATAATTGAGCTCCTTAATAGCCCAATATGCTTTATGTTCAAGTTCAAGAGGTAAATGACATGCTTTTCCATAAACCATCTTATAAGGAGACAAACCCATAGGATTTTTGTATGCAGTTCTATAGGCCCATAATGCATCGTCAAGTTTTTTGGACCAATTCTTTCTAGATCTATTCACAGTCTTTTGCAAAATTAATTTGAGCTCTCTATTGCTCAACTCTACTTGACCACTGGACTGCGGGTGATAAGGAGATGTGCTACCTCTTGAGCACTGCGTTGGATTTCCCCGAAGAGGAGAGGATGATGCAGCAAAGTAGCGTAAGTATTTCCCTCAGTTTTTGAGAACCAAGGTATCAATCCAGTAGGAGACCACGCACAAGTCCCTCGTACCTACACAAAACGATAGCTACTCGCAACCAACGCGATTAGGGGTTGTCAATCCCTTCACGGTCACTTACGAGAGTGAAATCTGATAGAGATGATAAATAATAATTTTGGTATTTTTCATAGATAGATGCAAAGTGAAAAGTAAAAGACAAAGTAAAAACAAAGCAAGTAAATAAAGCGATAGAGATTGATATGATGAGAATATACCCGGGGGCCATAGTTTTCACTAGTGCCTTCTCTCAAGAGCATAGATATTCTACGATGGGTGAAAAAATTACTGTTGAGCAATTGACAGAATTGAGCATATCTAGGTAATGATCATGTATATAGGCATCACGTCCGAGACAAGTAGATCAAAACGATTCTGCATCTACTACTATTACTCCACTCATCGACAGCTATCCAGCATGCATCTAGAGTATTAAGTTAAAAACAGAGTAACGCCTTAAGCAAGATGACATGATGTAGATGGATAAATTCATGCAATATGATAAAAACCCCATCTTGTTATCCTTGATGGCAACAATACAATACGTGCCTTGCTGCCCCTGCTGTCATTGGGAAAGGACACCGCAAGATTGAACCCAAAGCTAAGCACTTCTCCCATTGCAAGAACTACCAATCTAGTTGGCTAAACCAAAAAGGATAATTCGAAGAGACTTGCAAAGATAACTCAATCATACATAAAAGAATTTAGAGAAGATTCAAATATTTTCCATAGATAAGTTGGATCATAAACCCACAATTCATCGGTCTCAACAAACACACCGCAAAAAGAAGATTACATCGAATAGATCTCCACAAGAGAGGGGGAGAACATTGTATTGAGATCCAAAAAGAGAGAAGAAGCCATCTAGCTACTAGCTATGGACCCGAAGGTCTGAAGTAAACTACTCACACTTCATCGGAGGGGCTATGGTGTTGATGTAGAAGCCCTCCGTGCTGGATGCCCCCTCCGGCGGAGCTCCGGAACAGGCCCCAAGATGGGATCTCATGGATACAGAAGGTTACAGCGGTGGAATTAGGTTTTTCGCTCCTGTTCTGATCGTTCGGGGATACGTAGGTATATATAGGAGGAAGGAGTACGTCGGCGGAGCAACAGGGGGCCCACGAGGTAGGGGGCGCGCCCTCCACCCTCATGACCGCCTCTGGCACTTCTTGGAGTAGGGTCCAAGTCTCCTGGATCACGCTCGGTGAGAAAATCACGTTCCCAAAGGTTTCATTCCGTTTGGACTCCGTTTGATATTCCGTTTCTTCGAAACACTGAAATAGGCAAAAAAACAGCAATTCTGGGTTGGGCCTCCGGTTAATAGGTTAGTCCCAAAAATAATATAAAAGTATAAAATAAAGCCCAATATAGTCCAAAACAGTAGATAAAGTAGCATGGAGCAATACAAAATTATAGATTCGTTGGAGACGTATCAAGATGCGATTCTATGATTGACATCATACTTAGCAAGCATCTTACGGAAAGCACCATGAATAAAATGTGAACCACCATCAGTCATAAGATATCTAGGGACTCCAAACCTCGGAAAAATAACTTCTTTAAGCATTTTAATAGAAGTGTTATGATCAGCACTACTAGTTGGAATAGCTTCTACCCACTTAGTAACGTAATCAACATCAACTAAAATAAGTGTATAACCATTGGAGGCAAGAAAAGGTCCCATATAATCAAAGCCCCAAACATCAAATGGTTCAATAACAAGAGAATAATTCATAGGCATTTCTTTACGTCTACCAATGTTACCTATTCTTTGACATTCATCACAAGATAAGACAAACTTACGAGCATCTTTGAAGAGAGTAGGCCAATAAAAACCAGATTATAGTACCTTGTGTGCAGTTCTATCTCCAGCGTGGTGTCCTCCATAGGATTCAGAGTGACACTTGCGTAGGATTTGTTCCTGTTCATGCTCAGGCACACAACGTCTAATAATACCATCTACTCCTTCTTTATAAAGGTGTGGATCATCCCAGAAGTAATGTCTTAAATCATAAAAGAACTTTTTCTTTTGCTGGTAAGTGAAACTAGGCGGTATATATTTAGCAACAATGTAATTAGCATAATCAGCATACCATGGAGCAGTACCAGAAGCATTGACAACCGCTAATTGTTCATCAGGAAAACTATCATTAATAGGCAGTGGGTCATCAAGAACATTCTCTAGCCTAGACAAGCTGTCTGCAACGGGGTTCTCAGCTCCCTTTCTATCAATAATATGCAAGTCAATTTCTTGGAGCAAGAGAACCCATCTAATGAGTCTAGGCTTAGCATCTTTTCCATAAGATATTTAATAGCAGCATGATCAGTGTGAATAGTAACTTTGGAATCAACAATATAAGGTCTAAACTTATCACATGCAAACACAACTGCTAAGAACTCTTTTTCAGTAGTAGCATAATTTCTCTGGGCAGTATCAAGAGTCTTACTAGCATACTGGATAACATTCAATTTCTTATCGATTCTTTGCCCTAAAACAACACCTACAGCATAATCACTAGCATCGCACATAATTTCAAAAGGTAAATTCCAATCAGGTGGCTGAACAATAGGTGCAGTGATCAAGGATTTCTTAAGTGTTTCAAATGCTTCTACACAATCATCGTCAAAGACAAAAGGAATATCTTTTTGCAATAAATTAGTCAGAGGCCTAGAGATTTTAGAAAAGTCCTTAATGAACCTCCTATAAAAGCCGGCATGACCAAGGAAACTTCTTATACCTTTTATGTCCTTGGGACATGGCATCTTTTCAATAGCATCAACTTTGGCTTTATCAACTTCAATACCTCTCTCGGAGATCTTGTGCCCTAAGACAATGCCTTCATTAACCATAAAGTGACACTTTTCCCAATTCAGGATGAGACAAGTGTCTTCGCATCTCTACAAAACTCGATCAAGGTTGCTCAAACAATCATCAAAAGAGGATCCATTGACGGAGAAGTCATCCATGAATACCTCACAAATCTTTTCACAAAAATCAGAAAATATAGCCATCATGCATCTTTGAAAGATAGCAGGTGCATTACATAAACCAAAAGGCATACGTCTATAAGCAAAAGTACCAAAAGGGCAAGTAAAGGTAGTTTTAGATTGATCCTTTGCTGACACAACTATTTGAGAGAAACCAGAATAACCATCTAGAAAGCAAAAATGTGTGTGTTTAGATAGCCTTTCTAGCATTTGATCAATAAAAGGTAAAGGGTAATGATCTTTCTTAGTAGCTTTATTTAACTTACGGAAATCAATTACCATCCTATAACCTGTAATAATTCTTTGCGGGATCAATTCATCTTCATCATTAGGAACAACGCTAATACCTCCCTTTTTAGGGACACAATGGACAGGGCTTACCCATTCACTATCAGCAACGGGATAAATAATACCTGCCTCAAGGAGCTTTAGAATATCCTTTCTTACCACTTCCTTCATTTTGGGATTTAATCGTCTTTGAGGATCTCTAACTGGTTTGGCATCTTTCTCCACTGAAATTTTGTGTTGACATAATGTGGGACTAATGCCCTTAAGATCATCCAGAGTATATCCAATAGCGGCTCGGTGCTTCTTCAGAGTTTTCAATAATCTTTTGTCTTCTTTCTCTGAAAGGTTAGCACTAATAATAACAGGATATATTTCTTTTTCATCAAGATAAGCATACTTAAGATTATCAGGTAAGGGTTTGAGTTCAAACACGGGATCACCCTTGGGTGGAGGGGGATCCCCAAGAATTTCAACGGCAAGGTTATGTTTCAGCATAGGTTCCTGTTTAAGGAACACTTCATCTATTTCTTCCCTTTCCTTCATAAACATATCGTTTTCATGGTCTAGCAAATATTGTTCTAACAGATCAGTCGGAGAAACAGCAATGGAGGCAAGACCAATAATTTCATCCTTACTAGGTGGTTCCCTTTCATGAGGTTGTCTACTAAACTTAGCAAAATTAAACTCATGAGACATACCATCTATGCCAACAGTGACGACCTTCCTTTTACAATTAATCTTAGCACTAGCAGTATTCAAGAAGGGTCTACCAAAAATAATGGGACAAAAATCAACTTGTGGGGAAGCAAGAACAAGAAAATCAGCAGGGTATTTAATCTTCCCACACAAGACTTCAACATCTCTAACAATCCCAATAGGTTTAATGGTGTCCCTATTAGCAAGCTTAATAGTACAACAATGTCTTCTAATTCAACAGGTGCAATATCGTGCATAATTTCTTTATAAAAATCATAAGGTATTGCACTAGCACTAGCACCCATATCACATAAGTCATGATAACAATGATCTCCTATTTTAACAGAAATAACAGGCGTGCCTACAACAGGTCTACGTGTCTTAGTATCGGGTCTAGCAATATTAGCAGTCTCACCCAAGAAAGAAATAACATGCCCATCTAAATCCTCGTCCAAGAGATCTTTAACCATAGCAATACTAGGTTCAACATTAATTTGTTCAGGAGGTGTATAGGTCCTAGTATTACTCTTACGAACAACAGTCGAAGCTTTAGCATGATCTTTTATCCTAACAGGAAAAGGAGGTTTTTCGACATAAGCAGTAGGAATAATAGGATCACTATATGTAATAATCTTTTCTTTGACTGTAATAGGTGCAACTACTTTCACTTCAACAGGAGGATTATATTTAAACCACTTCTCTTTAGAGAGATCAACGTGAGTAGCAAAAGTTTCACAAAAAGTAGCTACTATCTCAGAGTCAAGTCCATACTTAGAGCTAAATCCACGGAAAGCATCGGTATCCACAAAAGATTTAACACAGTCGAACTTAGGTGTCATACCTGACTCCTTACCATCGTCGGAACCCCAATCTTCAGAGTTGCATTTAATTCTTTCCAATAAGTCCCATTTGAAATCAATAGTCTTCAGCATATAGGAACCAGCACATGAAGTATCAAGCAAGTTGCAATTATCAAGAGAAAGCCGAGCATAAAAATTCTGAATAATCACTTCCCGAGAGAGCTCATGATTGGGGCATGAATATAACATTGACTTAAGCCTCCCCCAAGCTTGAGCGATGCTTTCTCCTTCGCGAGGCCAGAAATTATATATGTAATTACGATCACGATGAACAAGATGCATAGGATAGAACTTCTGGTGAAATTCCAACTTCAATCGCTTATAATTCCAATATCTCGTATCATCACATAGCCTATACCATGTCATTGCATATCCCTTCAAAGATAAAAGGAAGACCTTCCTTTCAACAACATCATCGGGAATACTTGCAAGCTTAAATAATCCACAAACTTCATCCACAAAGATAAGGTGTAAATCGGGATGCAATGTTCCATCGCCTGCAAAAGCATTAGCTAGCAGTTTTTCTATCATACCCGAAGGAATCTCAAAGTGAATACTTTCATAAAGTTCAGTAGGTTGAGGAGCATCTCTTTGCTCATCTGGTTGGGGTGAAGATACCCCAAACAAGCCCCTCAAGGGATTAGTTTCCATGGTGACAAGTAAACAAAAATTTCAGCACACTATATAAATGTTTCCTTACCAAGTTCCACTCACCAAAAGCGCTACGCTCCCCGGCAACGGTGCCAGAAAAGAGTCTTGATGACCCACAAGTATAGGGGATCTATCGTAGTCCTTTTGATAAGTAAGAGTGTCGAACCCATCGAGGAGCAGAAGGAAATGATAAGTGGTTTTCAGTAAGGTTTTCTCTGCAAGCACTAAAATAGTAGGTGACACATAGTTTTGTGATAAGATAAATAGTAACAAGCAAAAAGTAAATAAAGTAAATAAAGTGAAGCAAGGTGTCCCAATCCTTTATGTAGCAAAGGATAAGCCTGGAAAAATTCTAATAATGAAGAAGGAGCTCCCGAGGACACATTGGGAATTATCGTCAAGCTAGTTTCATCACGTTCATAAGATTCGCGTTCGGTACTTTGATAATTTGATATGTGGGTGGACCAGTACTTGGGTACTGCCCTAACTTGGAAAAGCATCCCACTTATGATTAATCCCTATTGCAAGCGTCCGCAACTACAAAAAGGAGTATTAAGGTAAACCTAACCACAACATTAAACATATGGGTCCATATCAACCCCTAATGAAGCAACGCATAAACTAGGGTTTAAGCTTCTGTCACTCTAGCAACCCATCATCTACTTATTACTTCCCCATGCCTTCCTCTAGGCACAAATAATGGTGAAGTGTCATGTATTCGACGTTCACATAACATCACTAGAGGAAAGACAACATACATCTCATCAAAATATCGAACGAATACCAAATTCACATGACTACTAAGAGCAAGACTTCACCCATGTCCTCAGGAACAAACGTAACTACTCACAAAGCATATTCATGTTCATAATCAGAGGGGTATTCATATGCATAAAGGATCCGAACATATGATCTTCCACCAAGTAAACCAAATAGCATCAACTACAAGGAGTAATCAACACTACTAGCAACCCACAGGTACCAATTTGTGGTTTTGATACAAGATTGGATACAAGAGATGAACTAGGGTTTTGAGAGGAGATGGTGCTGGTGAAGATGTTGATGGAGATTGACCCCCTCCCGATGAGAGGATCGTTGGTGATGACGTTGGTGATGATTCCCCCCTCCCGGAGGGAAGTGTCCCCGGCAGAACAGCTCTGCCAGAGCCCTAGATTGATTCCGCCAAGGTTCCGCGTCGTGGCGGCGGAGTTTCATCCCGTAAGCTTGCCCACGATTTTTTCCAGGGTAAAAGTGATGATATAGCAGAAGATGGACGCCGGAGGCCCAACAAAGGGCCCAGGAGATAGGAGGCCGCGCCCTACAGGGGGGGGCGCCCCCTGTTTCCTGGACTGGGTGTGGGCCCCCTGGCCTATTTCTTTCGCTCATAAATTCTTATTAAATCCAAAAGGTTGTTTCGTGAAGTCTCAGGACTTTTGGAGTTGTGCAGAATAGGTTTGCAACGTTTGCTCCTTTTCCAGCCAGAATTCCAGCTGCCGGCATTCCCCCTCTTCATGGTGAACCTTGTAAAATAAGAGGGAATAGCCATAAGTGTTGAGATATAATGTGTAATAACAGCCCATAATGCAATAAATATTGATATAAAAGTGTCACGCCCTCGATGCGGCTATATCTCCCACGTGTCGAAGCACGACTTAGAGGCATAACCGCATTGAAAGCAATGCTGCAAGTGAGGTAATCTTCACACAACCCATGTAATACATAAGGGAAAGAGATACATAGTTGGCTTACAATCGCCACTTCACACAATTACATGAATAAAGCATTACATCATACAGATACAATCAAGGTCCGACTACGGAACCAAAATAAAAGAAGAACCCCAAATGCGACAAAGGTCCCCGATCGACCCCAACTGGGCTTCACTACTGATCAACTAGAACGAAACAACACAAAGGGGAAGATCTTCATCGAGCTCATCCTTGAGCTCGGTTGCGTCACCTGCTCGGTAACATAGGCACCTGCAAACTGGTTTTGGAAGTATGTGTGAGCCACGAGGACTCAGCAATCCCATTACCATGGGTATCAAGACTAGCAAAGCTTAATGGGAAAGGAAAGGGTAAAGTGGTGAGGTTGCAGCAGCGGCTAAGCAAGTATGGTGGCTAACATACGCAAAAGAGAGCGAGAAGAGAAACAAAGGAACGGTCGTCAACTAGTAATGATCAAGAGGTGATCCTGAACTCCTACTTACGTCAAACATAACCCAAAGACCGTGTTCACTTCCCGGACTCCGTCGAGAAGAGACCATCACGGCTACACACGCGGTTGATGTGTTTTAATTCGGATCTGGTGTCAAGTTATCTACAACCGGACATTAACAAATTCCCATCTGCCACATAACCGCGGGCACGGCTCTCGAAAGTTTAAACCCTGCAGGGGTGTCCCAACTTAGCCCATGACAAGCTCTCGCGATCAACGAAGGAATAGACCTTCTCCCAGGAAGACCCGATCAGTCTCGGAATCCCGGTTTACAAGACATTTCGACAATGGTAAAACAAGACCAGCAAGACCTCCCAGCGTGCCGACATCCTGATAGTAGCCGCGCGTATCTCGTCTCAGGCCACGACCGGATGAGCAGTACGTACAACTAGAACCAGACCTCAAGTTTCCCCAAGGTGGCGCTGCAAGTGGCTCTAGTTTGGACCAACACTTAGACAAGCATTGGCCCGGGGGGGCTGAATAAAGATGACCCTTGGGTTAATTATTCCCAAGGGAAATATAGGTGGTGGTGAGGTAAATGGTAAAACCAATGTTGGGCCTTGCTGGACAAGTTTTATTCAAAGCGAACTGTCAGGGGGGTCCCATAAATCACCCGACCGCGTTAGGAACGCAAAATCCGGGAACATAACACCGGTATGACGGAAACTAGGGCGGCAAGAGTGGAAAAAAACACCACGCATAAGGCCGAGCCTTCCACCCTTTACCAAGTATATAGATGCATTAATAATATAAGAGATATTGTGATATCCCAACATAACCCTGTACACCATGGAGAAATCTTCAACTTCACCTGCAACTAGCAACGCTATAAGAGGGGCTGAGCAAAGCGGTAACATAGCCAAGCAATGGTTTGCTAGGAAGGGTGTCAAAGGTTAGAGGTTCATGGCAACATGGGAGGCATGATATAGCAAGTGGTAGGCATCGTAGCATAGGCATAGCAAAAGAGCGAGCATCTAGCAAGCGAAGATAGAAGTGATTTCGAGGGTATGGTCATCTTGCCTGAAATCCCGCAAGGAAGAAGAATGATTCCATGAGGAAGACAAACGGACGTAGTCGAACGAATCCTCACAACTTCGGAACGAAACCGAAGCTAAGATAGAAGCAAACCGGAAAGAAGCAAACAACATGGTAAACACACAGGCATAAACATGGCATGATGGACAATCAAGTATGATGCATGTCCGGTTTAATGAGGCATGGCATGGCAAAGTGCAACAAACAATACTACAAGTTAAGTGGAGCTCAATATGCAACGATTTGCATATTGACAAAACACCACATCAATTATTTAGTTCTCTCTCGGTTATGCTACTCATCAATATTAAATGTTGTTAAACATGGCAAGGGGTGAAGCATAATGAAACTACCTAACTAGGCAAGTGTAAATGAGGCCGGAACAACAGACAACAATTCCGGAATTCCCCATATCACTTAGTGGTTTAATGCAAACACCATTTTAAGCGTTTTAAATGTTGTTATCATGATGCGGATGACATATACAA
This sequence comes from Triticum timopheevii, assembly GCA_963921465.1. Taxonomy (NCBI): domain Eukaryota; kingdom Viridiplantae; phylum Streptophyta; class Magnoliopsida; order Poales; family Poaceae; genus Triticum; species Triticum timopheevii. The sequence goes on from OY997270.1 coordinate 583,744,912, forward strand.
GTATATGCAATTTTTATAAAAATGTTGACATAAGCATGTTATGAAGCATTTGGTCACCATGGCGGAACAAAAAGGGTGCCACGGCGGCGAAACGGAAATGGTGCCACGACAACATTCCGATGATCCGACAACTCATCAAGATGTCAGTGCGAACGAAAGTGTGGATGTGCAGAACATGCAAAAGATGGTGAGGTGATCCCAGATACCGGGTTCCCACGGGTTAGTGATATGGAAACGAGTGACAATTCGGGCACGGTGCAAACACAAGCATCTCATACAACACACATTCATTCACGGGCGTCGTCTCGGGGTTATACCTTCGAAGCATGCGTTTCGGGGCGGTTCAAAATCGTCGAAGGAAGTAGTCGTTCACGGGTCGTAGGGGAAGTAGTTGTACACGTTCGTCTCGGAGAGGTACTTGACGAATCCAACATCTTCGGGGCGACGGTAGTGGTTCACGGACGTCGTGGAAGTAGTCGTTCACAGCAACGGTAGAGGTACTCGCGATCTTGGCGACGGTAGTGGTACATCTCGTAGTGGAACTTGGTGATCCGAAGGGGTACTTGGCGCATCACTGTGTAGTCGAACTTGGCGGTCTTGAGGAACGGTAGTGGAACTTGGCAAGATACACGGCCACGGTAGTCTTCAGACTTGGTTTTTCCGTGCATGACTCCACGGGTCCTGGGGTAACTCGGTGATGGCCAGCAGGTATAGTGATGGGGTCGCAGCACCATGGGGATGGAGGTGCTCGGCTCCCCTTGGGCGTTGCCGGCTGCTGGTGGAGGAGATGCGCGGGCGAGGTGGCTCCTGGTTGCCGTAGAGGAAGCAGAGGACGGCGCAGGCGCGATAGGAGGAAGGGAGACGCGAGGACGCATCGGGTCGATGGGGCGGCAGAGGCGCAACAGCAGGTCGACGCCTCGGGGGCGAGGCGGCGCTGCACTTGGCGCGATCTCCAGTGAAAGCGGCGCCGCTTGAGGCGGGGTTGGGCTGCGGGTGAGGCAGTGGCGCCATGGACGAAGGGAGCATGAGCTTGGGGAGGAGGCCGAGCGCTATGGCACATGAGAGGAAGGGAGGCGGCAGCGGGGACGGCTGCGGGGGAGCTCGATGCGATGGGTGGCGATGGGGACGCGGGGGAGAAGGTAGGGCGAGGCCTTGGGCGGAGGCAGAGGCACAAGGAGGAGATGGGGATCGAGGCTGCACGTGGGTGGCGGCGAAGGGGTCGAGGAGAGGATGGGGATCGAGCGCTGGGGATCAGGGAGAGAGCGTGGTCGGGCTAGGGTTAGATAGGCGGGTCCGGCTGGGCCTGAAGAGGTGGGCTGGGTCGGCCCAGGTGGATAAAGGAGTGGCCAGAGGTCTGGCTGGGCTAGGGTTATAGGCGGCTGGGCCTTGGGCCGGCTTAGATGGGCTGGCCTGGCTGCTAGGCTTAGGGAGGCCACGGTGGCCTGGGCCGGCTGCTACGAGCAGGCCGAGTTACGGCTGCTCTCCTTCTTCTCCTTTCTCCCAAAAACAGAAAATGTCAAAGAGGAAAAAGGAGAAGAAAGGAAGGTAGAGATAGAATTTGGGCATGGGGATAAATTTCATGGACTCACAAAAATGAGTTTGATCCAAGAAAAATAGAAAGGCCATGATTGCAAGATTTAAATTCAAACTCATTTGAATTTAATTCAAATGGGTTTGAACTAGGACTTGATAAAAGGAAGGTCCAAAAATGTTCGGATTTTTGGCGGAGCTCCGGAATATGATGAAAGAATATATGGCAAGGTCGGAGACCAAGAGTTAAGATAACAAAGGCATTAGGATAATTTGCAAGTGTGTTATGGTGATTTCCAAATTAATGGAATATTTTTATATAGCTCCCTAATAATAGTAGGAGACTTTGAATAAGTTTTAAAGAGAAATCACCATGTGAATATCCCTCGATTTAAATAGATCAAAAGATCTATGCAATTTATTTAGTTGATGTTTTAAAAAATTAATGATATGATGGCATGATGACATGATGCAATGCAAATGATGCAAGGATGAATGCAACGAACAAAACAAAACACACGACGAATCTCTGAATAGCTGGAAGTCTTCTGGAGCGTCGGTCTCGGGGCGTTACAACACTCCACCACTACAAGAGGATCTCGTCCCGAGATCTAGGATGGCACCGGAGAGAAATGGAAGAGGAAGAGAAGAGGGTAAACTAAGTTGCTTCTTCGACCAATGAGTGAAACCACGAACCTTGGGAGGTTGAGCAATTTAAAAGAAAGACTACAACGGAGATGAACGAGATTGCAAACAATCCGTTAGAAAAGAGGAACAAGGAACATTACGAGAACTTGAAGATTGCAAAGACACGAACCAAGAGTTTAATGGACAAGATAGAATTCGAAACCACTCTGGTTAAAACAAGATGAGAGAGAAAAAATTCGGGCAGCACCCTGGTTGAACATGGTTAAAACAAGATGATACTTGATGAAATCAACTACACACTACCTCCAGAACTATTGAAAGAATGGCACAAGGGGTAAGAAGGATTTCAGACAGCACTCCGATTGAAACGGGAGGCAAAACTTGATAAGATGAAAGAACTTGAATGAGAACACAACACCCCGGTTAAATGGATAAGCATGAAAAGAACTCGATCCTCAATTCGAGAAGAGGAGTGAAGAGAGCAACATCACAATGCCTCCGAAAGAAATAATAGATGATAGATCATTTTAATAACAGAATGGAGAAGAAAATGCCAAGCACCCTTCCAAGAAGGTTATAACGGAGTTGTTGGAAAACCAACAACGAAACGAATAAGCTTGTAGCGGGCTTATGGAAAACATGTCAAGACTATGAGGTGACAACCGGCCACTAATGGAAACCATTGATTTGATTGAGAGCACCAAAGAGAAGAAAAACTTCTTCACCGAGATGAGAAGGAGAAAAATTGGATCATTGATAAGCACCACAAATAGCTACATTCCTTAGGGAAGGCTTTAGGTGAAATATGACACAAGATAACTCCAACAAGGAGATTGATGGATTTAAAATACCTCAATCTTGACAACATGTGAATCATGGAACATGAACTCAAATTATCAAGAATGACATAATACCACCTCCAAAATATGGTAGAAAGAATTGCACTCCGGATTACCCTATGAAGAAAGCTTGAGCTCCTTAGGAAAGAATCTCGATGAAAACTTTGAGAAGGGAATTAAATCCTTGATGAACCATCATGTAGAACCTCCATGAAGAACTCCGGTAAACAAAAGGAATGAAAAGAAAGAGAAATTGAAAACACAAGGTGAAGCCTTGCAGTGATAAGATGAAGCTTTGAAATGATATAACCGAGAAAACTTTGAACTCCGGAAAGAAAAGATGAAGCATCTCAGACCGAGAATGTGATATGATGAACAAACTCCGGAAAGAAGAGATGAACAACTTAGAACTGAGAAATTGGTACCATTACGAACTCCGGAAGAATGAATCAATCACTTAGATGAAACAAGAACAAGAATTATGTTATGCGTATCCTTCACCGATTTAGATTGATGACAAGCAACGGATTTGGCATACTACTTATTCTCGTAGAAAGGATTAAAAGAGATATATCGAAACTTGAGAAGGTCTTCAACGAACCACCGGTAGGATTGGAACAACAAATGAATTGATATGATGATGTGACGCCCCCGATTCAATCGTACACTTTCATGCACGCAAACGTGTACGATCAAGATCAGGGACTCACGGGAAGATATCACAACACAACTCTAAAACATAAATAAGTCATACAAGCATCATAATACAAGCCAGGGGCCTCGAGGGCTCGAATACAAGTGCTCGATCATAGACGAGTCAGCGGAAGCAACAATATCTGAGTACAGACATAAGTTAAACAAGTTTGCCTTAAGAAGGCTAGCACAAACTAGGATACAGATCGAAAGAGGCGCAGGCCTCCTGCCAGGGATCCTCCTAACTACTCCTTGTCGTCGTCAGCAGCCTGCACGTAGTAGTAGGCACCTCCAGTGTAGTAGTCGTCATCGACGGTGGCGTCTGGCTCCTGGACTCCAACATCTGGTTGCGACAACCAGAAAGAAAGGAAAGGGGGAAAAGGGGGGAGAAAGCAACCGTGAGTACTCATCCAAAGTACTCGCAAGCAAGGAGCTACACTACATATGCATGGGTATATGTGTAAAGGGCCATATCAGTGGACTGAACTGCAGAATGCCAGAATAAGAGGGGGATAGCTAATCCTGTCGAAGACTACGCTTCTGGTAGCCTCCGTCTTGCAGCATGTAGAAGAGAGTAGATTGAAGTCCTCCAAGTAGCATCGCCAAGTAGCATCTCCAAGTAGCATCTCCAAGTAGCATCTCCAGTAGCATCGCATAGCATAATCCTACCCGGCGATCCTCTCCTCGTCGCCCTGTTAGAGAGCGATCACCGGGTTGTATCTGGCACTTGGAAGGGTGTGTTTTATTAAGTATCCGGTTATAGTTGTCATAAGGTCAAGGTACAACTCCGGGTCGTCCTTTTACCGAGGGACACGGCTATTCGAATAGATAAACTTCCCTGCAGGGGTGCACCACATAACCCAACACGCTTGATCCCATTTGGCCGGACACACTTTCCTGGGTCATGCCCGGCCTCGGAAGATCAACACGTCGCAGCCCCACCTCGGCACAACAGAGAGGTCAACACGTCGGTCTAAATCCTATGCGCGCAGGGGTCTGGTCCCATCGCCCATTGCACACCTGCACGTTGCGTACGCGGCCGGTGAGCAGACCTAGCAACCTCCATTACAAAGGAAGTTACGTTAACGCAGTCCAACCCAGCGCGCGCCGCTCCGTCGCTGACGTCAAGAAGGCTTCGGCTGATACCACGACATCGGGATACCCATAACTACTCCCGCGTAGATGGTTAGTGCATATAGACCAAATGGCCAGACTCAGATCAAATACCAAGATCTCGTTAAGCGTGTTAAGTATCCGCGAACGCCGAACAGGGCCAGGCCCACCTGTCTCCTAGGTGGTCTCAACCTGCCCTGTTGCTCCGCCACAAAGTAACAGTCGGGGGCCGTCGGGAACCCAGGCCCACCTCTACCGGGATGGAGCCACCTGTCCTTTCAGCCCCCTCATCAGAATCACTTGCGGGTACTCAATGAGCTGACCCGACTTTAGTCACCATCTGTATAGTATGTATGTATGTATAGTATATACCCGTGATCACCTCCCAAGTGATCACGGCCCGATAGTATAGCAAGGCAGACTGACAAGAATGTCGGGCCAATGATGATAAACTAGCATCCTATACTAAGCATTTAGGATTGCAGGTAAGGTATCAACAGATGTAGCAACAATGTCAGGCTATGCATCAGAATAGGATCAAAGGAAAGCAGTAACATGCTACACTACTCTAATGCAAGCAGTATAGAGGAGAATAGGCGATATCTGGTGATCAGGGGGGGGGCTTGCCTGGTTGCTCTGGCAAGAAGGAGGGGTCGTCAACTCCGTAGTCGATCGGGGTACCAGCAGCAGCGTCAACCTCGTAGTCTACCGGAGAGAAGAGGGGGGAGAAACAATAAATACAATGCAAACAGATGCATAACAATGCATGACAAAGCAAAGAGTGATGCTAGGCATGCCCTAACGCAGTATGAGGTGATACCGGTGAAGGGGGGAAACAACCGGGAAAGTATCCCCGGTGTTTCACGTTTTCGGACAGATGAACCGGAGGGGAAAGTTGCGTGTTCGATATGTTAGGGATATGTGGCGGACGAATGGGCTGCGTATCCGGATTCGTCTCGTCTTTCTGAGCAACTTTCATGTACAAAGTATTTTCATCCGAGTTACGGATTATTTTATATTGATTTTTAAGGTTTTAAATCATTTTCTAAATTATTTTTAATTCGAAAATTAAATGTCAAATTGCTATGGGTACATAGAAGTGTACCCACAGATGGGCTAGGGTGGCTGACCAGTAGGCCTAGTTGACTTGGTCAACTGCCCAGTCAACAGAGGCTGACTGATGGGGCCGGTCAAAGTCAACAGCCCAGCCAGCATTGACTGTTGACTGGTCAAACTAACTAGTGGGTCCCGTTTGTCATAGTCACATAGTAATTAAACAAGGTTAATTAGACTTAACTAGATGATTAGGTTAATCTAATCCGGATTAATTAAGTTAATTAATTCTTTAATTAATTAATTAATTAATATTTTAGTAATTATATTTTTTATTCTTTTTTTAAAACGTTCCAGGGGCGTGGGGCCCATCTGTCATAGGCCCCAGGGGCCTATCCGGGTCGGGCGCTAGTGGGCGCTGGACGCAGCCCGAATGAGCGGCTGCGGGTGTGGCCAGCAGGGGCGCACCCGACTCGGTGCCGGCGACCACGGCACGACGTCGGAGTGGGAGGGGGAAGGCCGATGGCCTGAGGCGGCCGCGTGCGCGAGGGCGCACAGCAGCGGTGCGAGCACGGGGAGGAGGTCAGGGGCGCTACGCGGACGAACGACCACGATGGCCAAGGCGCGGCCACGGGGCGCGGTTGAGCGCGCACATGCGCGTGCAGGGAGCGCTCGGCGCGGCCCCGAGCGTTGTGCAGGGGAGGGGCGAGCTGCGTGCGAGCAGAGGCACGCCGTGCGTAGCAGTGCGGGGTCAGAGCGGGGGGGGGGGGGAGGACGGTCGGGGTTCCTCACCGCGTGGCTGTAGGGACTAGGCAGTGGTGCGCGGGGAGGAGATGGAGACGACGGGGACGGAGAGGAAGCAGTCCGGCGGAGAGGTCCGGCGAGGCGGCTCCGGCGATGTCCAGGCGGGGCGGCGGTGAGGTCCAGCGGCGTGAGAAGGAGACGAGGAGGCGGCGGATCCAGCGACGAAGCTCGGCAGCGGGCCGCGAGATCCACGGGCGACAATGGCGACGTCGGCGGGGCAATGGACGACGGCGCGGCGGCGTCCAGAGGAGGACGGGGGAGCGCGGTGGTGGTCCAGGGGCGACGGGCGGCGGGATCGATGATGGGGTCGGGGGGTCGTTGCCTCGATCCAGAGGGAGTCGGGGGGAAGGCGAAGTGATGGATCCCGATCCAGATCGGGGGAGGGGAACCGAGCGAGAGAGAGAGGGGAAGTGGGGATGGGTTCGCCTCGATCCAGATTGGATCGAGAGGGGGAGGAGTGGCGACGTGGGGGAAGTGGGGTGCGGTAGGGGCTAGGGTTTCAGGGATGGGGTTATGGGGAGTGGGATCTGGGCCAGCCGGTTGTGGCCTGGTGGCCAGCTGGGCCACGGCCCAGCAAGGGGGGCTTTTATTTTCTTTTGTTTTGTTTTCCTTTCATTTGTTTCTTTTTATTTATTTTCCTTTCTGTTTTATTCAATTTAAAATATTTATGCATTTTCTAAAAATGTGTTTACTTCACCATAATTATCTATGCAATATTTGACACTGTCCGAACATTTTTGTTTTAAAGTTTGAAAACTTTGTTTGTTTGCCAAAAATTCAAGTTTGAATTCGAATCGTTTTGAACTAATGCGAGATTAGCGACAGTAACGGAGGTGACATGGTGTCATTAGCAGAGGTTACTGTAGCTTGATTATCCGGGCGTCACAGATGAACAAGGAAGAGAGATCTTGAAAGAACCACCGTAAGAATTGAAAATGATCGAAGTAGGGGTGCATCACCGGTAAGAATTAGCAAATGAACGAAGGTACTTGAGACAAACTAGATACATGAGAACAAAGAGATCAAGAACTGATTAGAGGATATTCATTGATGCACCGGCAATATAGGAGAATGATACTGACAGCTGAGAATGAATAAACCTGAATTGATGGACTCCGGATGACAAACTGAGGAGACTATTGAATATCTCCTGATGGGTGAAAAAGATTCTCACAATCGAAAACAATTATGAGAGGATGGCAACAAGCTAGCACCATGAATCTTGAAGAGAATAGAGCAAGATTAAAGAGAAACTCTTCTTCGGTCTTCAAATGATGAGAATGACAACGAGAAACACCACCAAGAATTGTTGAGGCACACCGGAAGAATCAAAAGCGAAGAGGTTGAGCCAACTATGAAAAGAATTTGAAAGATCTTGGAGAAAAGCATTTGACTGATGATAACTCATTCTTACGTCAAACTTGGAGAAGAATTTAGGATAGCTCTGGGAAAATAGAAGAGTCAGGTAAGATCCTGGGAAAAGACCTGTGGGTTAGGGCCCACTCAAAAGAACACCGTTGAAAAGATTTAAAAGAGATGTTGCACCGGTTGAATTAAATGACCTGAATGAGATACCAATCTCGAAAGAGCTTGAAAGAATGCAGAGTGGAAACATGAATCTTCGAGATATCTTGAGCACTCCGGAATAACAAATAGCGAGAAGTAGAATGATAATGAGGTGCACCGGTATGAGAAGACATTGAAATGAGGAAAAAGGTATAATCAACAAAACTTTACTTGAATCCACCAGAGAAGAGAAAGGAATGAGGAATGATGAACTAGTAGAACATCTTCTTGAGAACCACCGGGTAAGAACATTGACGAAAAAGAATGGAGAAACTTCACAAAAATAAAAGGATACTTGGTAAAGAAATCTTAGTCCTTGAGGAAAAAGGGTGGGTGGGTGGGAAAAAAACAAAGGCAACTTGGAGACGGATGAAACAAACATCGTTGAGAAGAAATGATAATTGGTCTTGCTGATGTTGAAGTGATCGGATCCACTTGAAGAGAAACACGCCGGTTGAAAAGGATTGACATGACAATCTCGATTGTCGAGAAGGATTGGTATTCACATCGGAGTATGAGAACACCATTTCGGAAAGGTATGGAATCAACACTTGACATTGAAGCAACTCGAATACCACAACTCAAAACAAAAACAAAGGACTGGCTTGCAGAATAAGCCTGAACAAACATATGATAGAGATTTCGTCCGAAGTTTTCGTGGTGGGGCCTACACGGGCTCGATTGTACATCACCATCATGTACAAGGCAGTGCACATGACATACGAAGCGTCCCCGAGTCGGCATAGCCAAGGACTCTTTAAGACACAACGAGACCACTGTAAAACCAACCGTGAATAGGTGGACCACTAGACGTCGAACCCCAATTTCATATCATACATCCGTCGGAAAGATATCCTAAGAGCTACTTGAATTCCCACCTATGAAACTCCCGAAATTTTCCGGTTATGCAATCAGGTGTTGGGGATACAGGGGAAGCATAATATCTCACCCAAAACTAGCAAATCCTACATCCAGCTGTATCCATCCTTCAACACATAACCAAGAAACCTTCAGAAATCGTCTACCTCAACCTTCGAAAAGCATCCGTTATACAAGTTATGGCGATACTCCCGTACTCACGTCAGTACTGGGTTATCGGGGTTATCTCACCAACAACTGCATAAAAGAGATTTCCGATGTCGGCGTACTAAACTCAGGTATTCCAGAACTGCAACGATAAAATTATGGCGACAACACCTCAGAGCTCAACTCCCCGGGACACTTCCACTAAACCCCTGACAGGAGGCACCAAGACAATGTTCTCATCATAAAACCATCGGAACGATTCCAAGATACCCGCGTGATCCTAAAAAAAATTTAGTGAAATTTGAGAAGAGAAGAGTCAAAACTCTACGTCAGGATGCCTTACCAGAGCGATGAAGAGACTGGGGAGTAAAAAGAATTCCTAACTCTCCGATATATATAATCCTAAATGACTCAAAACATTTTTCTAGACACAACTCGGCCGCTAAAAACGATCAAGCAGTGGGGCTCCTAAGGTCGGGGAAGGCTTTGATTACCAACTTGTAACGCCCTCGATGCGGCTATATCTCCCACGTGTCGAAGCACGACTTAGAGGCATAACCGCATTGAAAGCAATGTCGCAAGTGAGGTAATCTTCACACAACCCATGTAATACATAAGGGAAAGAGATACATAGTTGGCTTACAATCGCCACTTCACACAATTACATGAATAAAGCATTACATCATACAGATACAATCAAGGTCCGACTACGGAACCAAAATAAAAGAAGAACCCCAAATGCGACAAAGGTCCCCGATCGACCCCAACTGGGCTCCACTACTGATCAACTAGAACGAAACAACACAAAGGGGAAGATCTTCATCGAGCTCCTCCTTGAGCTCGGTTGCGTCAGCTGCTCGGTAACATAGGCACCTGCAAACTGGTTTTGGAAGTATCTGTGAGCCACGAGGACTCAGCAATCCCATTACCATGGGTATCAAGACTAGCAAAGCTTAATGGGAAAGGAAAGGGTAAAGTGGTGAGGTTGCAGCAGCGGCTAAGCAAGTATGGTGGCTAACATACGCAAAAGAGAGTGAGAAGAGAAACAAAGGAACGGTCGTCAACTAGTAATGATCAAGAGGTGATCATGAACTCCTACTTACGTCAAACATAACCCAAAGACCGTGTTCACTTCCCGAACTCCGCCGAGAAGAGACCATCACGGCTACACACGCGGTTGATGTGTTTTAATTCGGATCTGGTGTCAAGTTATCTACAACCGGACATTAACAAATTCCCATCTGCCACATAACCGCGGGCACGGCTCTCGAAAGTTTAAACCCTGCAGGGGTGTCCCAACTTAGCCCATGACAAGCTCTCGCGATCAACGAAGGAATAGACCTTCTCCCAGGAAGACCCGATCAGTCTCGGAATCCCGGTTTACAAGACATTTCGACAATGGTAAAACAAGACCAGCAAGACCTCCCGGCGTGCCGACATCCTGATAGTAGCCGCGCGTATCTCGTCTCAGGCCACGACCGGATGAGCAGTACGTACAACTAGAACCAGACCTCAAGTTTCCCCAAGGTGGCGCTGCAAGTGGCTCTAGTTTGGACCAACACTTAGACAAGCATTGGCCCGGGGGGGCTGAATAAAGATGACCCTTGGGTTAATTATTCCCAAGGGAAATATAGGTGGTGGTGAGGCAAATGGTAAAACCAATGTTGGGCCTTGCTGGACAAGTTTTATTCAAAGCGAACTGTCAGGGGGGTCCCATAAATCACCCGACCGCGTTAGGAACGCAAAATCCGGGAACATAACACCGGTATGACGGAAACTAGGGCGGCAAGAGTGGAAAAAAACACCACGCATAAGGCCGAGCCTTCCACCCTTTACCAAGTATATAGATGCATTAATAATATAAGAGATATTGTGATATCCCAACATAACCCTGTACACCATGGAGAAATCTTCAACTTCACCTGCAACTAGCAACGCTATAAGAGGGGCTGAGCAAAGCGGTAACATAGCCAAGCAATGGTTTGCTAGGAAGGGTGTCAAAGGTTAGAGGTTCATGGCAACATGGGAGGCATGATATAGCAAGTGGTAGGCATCGTAGCATAGGCATAGCAAAAGAGCGAGCATCTAGCAAGCGAAGATAGAAGTGATTTCGAGGGTATGGTCATCTTGCCTGAAATCCCGCAAGGAAGAAGAATGATTCCATGAGGAAGACAAACGGACGTAGTCGAACGAATCCTCACAACTCCGGAACGAAACCGAAGCTAAGAGAGAAGCAAACCGGAAAGAAGCAAACAACATGGTAAACACACAGGCATAAACATGGCATGATGGACAATCAAGTATGATGCATGTCCGGTTTAATGAGGCATGGCATGGCAAAGTGCAACAAACAATACTACAAGTCAAGTGGAGCTCAATATGCAACGAGTTGCATATTGACAAAACACCACATCAATTATTTAGTTCTCTCTCGGTTATGCTACTCATCAATATTAAATGTTGTTAAACATGGCAAGGGGTGAAGCATAATGAAACTACCTAACTAGGCAACTGTAAATGAGGCCGGAACAACAGACAACAATTCCGGAATTCCCCATATCACTTAGTGGTTTAATGCAAACACCATTTTAAGCGTTTTAAATGTTCTTATCATGATGCGGATGACATATACAAGTATATGCATTTTTTATAAAAATGTTGACATAAGCATGTTATGAAGCATTTGGTCACCATGGCGGAACAAAAAGGGTGCCACGGCGGCGAAACGGAAATGGTGCCACGGCAACATTCCGATGATCCGACAACTCATCAAGATGTCGGTGCGAACGAAAGTGTGGATGTGCAGAACATGCTAAAGATGGTGAGGTGATCCCAGATACCGGGTTCCCACGGGTTAGTGACATGGAAACGAGTGACAATTCGGGCACGGTGCAAACACGAGCATCTCATACAACACACATTCATTCACGGGCGTCGTCTCGGGGTTATACCTTCGAAGCATGCGTTTCGGGGCGGTTCAAAATCGTCGAGGGAAGTAGTCGTTCACGGGTCATAGGGGAAGTAGTTGTACACGTTCGTCTCGGAGAGGTACTTGACGAATCCAACATCTTCGGGGTGACGGTAGTGGTTCACGGACGTCGTGGAAGTAGCCGTTCACGGCAACGGTACAGGTACTCGCGATCTTGGCGACGGTAGTGGTACATCTCGTAGTGGAACTTGGTGATCCGAAGGGGTACTTGGCGCATGACCGTGTAGTCGAACTTGGCGGTCTTGAGGAACGGTAGTGGTACTTGGCGAGATACACGGCCACGGTAGTCTTCAGACTTGGTTTTTCCGTGCATGACTCCACGGGTCCTGGGGTAACTCGGGGATGGCCAGCAGGCATAGTGATGGGGTCGCAGCACCATGGGGATGGAGGTGCTCGGCTCCCCTCGGGCGTTGCCGGCTGCTGGAGGAGGAGACGCGCGGGCGAGGTGGCTCCTGGTCGCCGTAGAGGAAGCAGAGGACGGCGCAGGCGTGATAGGAGGAAGGGAGACACGAGGACGCATCGGGTCGACGGGGCGGCAGAGGCGCAACAGCAGGTCGACGCCGCGGGGGCGAGGCGGCGCTGCACTTGGCACGATCTCCGGTGAAGGCGGCGCCGCTTGAGGCGGGGTCGGGCTGCGGGTGAGGCAGTGGCGCCATGGACGAAGGGAGCATGAGCTCGGGGAGGAGGCCGAGCGCTATGGCACAGGAGAGGAAGGGAGGCGGCTACCGGGACGACTGCGGGGGAGCTCGATGCGATTGGTGGCGATGGGGACGCGGGGGAGAAGGAAGGGCGAGGCCTTGGGCGGAGGCGGAGGCGCGAGGAGGAGATGGGGATCGAGGCTGCGCGTGGGTGGCGGCGAAGGGGTCGAGGAGAGGATGGGGATCGAGCACTGGGGATCAGGGAGAGAGCGTGGTCGGGCTAGGGTTAGATAGGCGGGTCCGACTGGGCCTGAAGAGGTGGGCTGGGTCGGCCCAGGTGGAGAAAGGAGTGGCCAGAGGTCTGGCTGGGCTAGGGTTAGAGGCGGCTGGGCCTTGGGCCGGCTTAGATGGGCTGGCCTGGCTGCTAGGCTTAGGGAGGCCACGGTGGCCTGGGCCGGCTGCTACGAGCAGGCCGAGCTACGGCTGCTCTCCTTCTTCTCCTTTCTCCCAAAAACAGAATGTCAAAGAGGAAAAAGGTGAAGAAAGGAAGGTAGAGATAGAATTTGGGCATGAGGATAAATTTCATGGACTCACAAAAATGAGTTTGATCCAAGAAAAATAGAAAGGCCATGATTGCAAGATTTAAATTCAAACTCATTTGAATTTAATTCAAATGTGTTTGAACTAGGACTTGATAAAAGGAAGGTCCAAAAATGTTCGGATTTTTGGTGGAGCTCCGGAATATGATGAAAGAATATATGGCAAGGTCGGAGACCAAGAGTTAAGATAACAAAGGCATTAGGATAATTTTCAAGTGTGTTATGGTGATTTCCAAATTAATGGAATATTTTTATATAGCTCCCTAATAATAGTAGGAGACTTTGAATAAGTTTTAAAGAGAAATCACCATGTGAATATCCCTCGATTTAAATAGATCAAAAGATCTATGCAATTTATTTAGTTGATGTTTTAAAAAATTAATGATATGATGGCATGATGACATGATGCAATGCAAATGATGCAAGGATGAATGCAACGAACAAAACAAAACACACGACGAATCTCGGAGTAGCTGGAAGTCTTCTGGAGCGTCGGTCTCGCGGCGTTACAAAAAGCATGATGCAAAATGGACGTATCACTCTTTCTTGCGGTTTGTACTCTCTGATCACCGGCCAACAGGCCCAGATCTCCTGGACTGTTTGCAGTGTTTGTACTGATCTCCTTTTCTTCTAATAAAGATTGGCCAATGGCCCTTCGAGAGATCTGTACCAAGCCTCCTGCCTTAGACACTGGACAAACAGCGGACAACGGCGATAGATTAGCGAAGCTAATAGGGTAGGGGTGGCGTCGTGGTGAGCGCCTGAGCTGAGCTGAGCTGAGCGGGAGCAGCAGCGGGAGCCTAGCTAGTGAAGGAGAGGATCAATGGATGGATCGATCGCATGGGGCAAACAACAAAAGGCAGCCACAACCGTACATCACAATGACATGGGGCAAACAACAAAAGCAATTTTCAAAATTTCTCAGAAAAAACAAGATTTGAAATGTTTTAATGTTACCAAATTTATTTGAGAATTGCCTCTGCTGTTTGACTAGTAACTTTTACGGTTATCGGAAATCCCATGTAACACCCACGATGCAGCTATATCTCCCACGTGTCGAAGCATGACTTAGAGGCATAACCGCATGGTGGTTTTATCGCAACAATGGTCATCTTCACACAATCCCATGTAATGAACAAGAATGGGATAAAGAGTTGGCTTACAATCGCCACTTCACACAATGAACATATAATTCATACATCATTCAGAGCACACACGTAGTCCGACTACGGACGAAGCCAAAAGAAAAGAAGATAACCCAACTGCTAGATCCCCGATCGTCCCAACTGGGCTCCACTACTTATCAGCATGAAATGAAACATAGCAACGACCAAGCTCTTCATTGAGCTCCCATCGGAGCTCACTTGTATCACCTGCGCTGGTATCATCGGCACCTGCAACTGTTGTGATAGTATCTGGTGAGTCACGAGGACTCAGCAATCTCAAAACCCGCGAGATCAAGACTATTTAAGCTTATGGGTAGGAAGTGGTAATGATGTGGAGTTGCAGCAAGCAAACATACGCAAATAAGAGCGAGAAGAGAAGCAACGGAACGGTCGAGAAGCTAGAAGTGATCAAGAAGTGATCCTGAAACTGCTTACGCACAATCATAACACCAAGACCGTGTTCACTTCCCGGACTCCGCCGAAAAGAGACCATCATGGCTACACACGCGGTTGATGCATTTTAATTAAGTCAAGTGTCAAGTTCTCTACAACCGGATATTAACAAATTCGCATCTACCACATAACCGCGGGTACAGCTCTCGAAAATTCTACCCTGCAGGGGTGTCCCAACTTAGCCCATCACAAGCTCTCACGGTCAACGAAGGATATTCCTTCTCCCAGGAAGACCCGATCAGTCTTGGAATCACGGTTTACAAGACATTTTGACAATGGTAAAACGAGACCAGCAGAGCCGCCCGATGTGCCGACAAATCCCGATAGGAGTCGCACATATCTCGTTCTCAGGGCACACCAGATGAGCCAGACGTCGGGTTGGCATAGACCCTGGTTGCCTAGGGGGCGTCGGACATCGCTCGGTTTGGACCAGCACCCAGAGGAGCACTGGCCCGGGGGGTAAATAAAGATGACCCTTGAGTCTGCAGAACCCAAGGGAGAAAGGCTTCGGTGGCAAATGTTAAAACCAAGGTTGGGCCTTGCTGGAGGAGTTTTATTCAAAGCGAACTGTCAAGGGGTCCCATAAATCACCCAACCGCGTAAGGAACGCAAAATCAAGGAACATAACACCGGTATGACGGAAACTAGGGCGGCAAGAGTGGAACAAAACACGAGGCATAAGGCCGAGCCTTCCACCCTTTACCAAGTATATAGATGCATTAATTAAATAAGAGATATTGTGATATCCCAACATAATCCTGTCCATCATGGAGCAATCTTCAACTTCACCTGCAACTAACAACGCTATAAGAGGGGCTGAGCAAAGCGGTAACATAGCCAAGCAATGGTTTGCTAGGAAGGGTGAAAAGGTTAGAGGCTGACATGGCAATATGGGAGGCATGGTAAACAAGTGATAGGTAGCACAACATAGCGATAGAATGAAGCAACTAGCAAGCAAAGATAGAAGTGATATCGAGGGTAATGGTCATCTTGCCTGACATTCCGCTAGGAAGAAGAACGAGTCCAAGGAGAAGACAAACGGATGTAGTCGAACGAATCCTCACAACTCCAGAACGAAACCGAAGCTACCAAGAGAAGCAAACCGGAAAGAAGCAAACAACATGGTAAACCTACAAGCATAAGCATGGCATGATTCACAACCAAGTATGATGCAAGTCCGGTGTAATGAGGCATGGCATGGCCAAGTGCAACAAACAAAACTACAAGTTTAGTGGAGTTCAATATGCAACGAGTTGCATATCGACAAAACACCACATCCATTTGTTTAGTTCGCTCTTGTTTATGTACCCAACAACATTAAATGTTTTTAAACATGACAAGAGGTGAAGCATAAGTAAACTAACTATTTAGGCAAATTTAAATGAGGCCGGAACAACAAACAACAATTCCGGAAAATTCCCATGTGCATAATTTGAGTTTGGTACTCTTTTGCCCTAAACCATATTTTAATGTTGTTAAACAATAAAACAAAGTGCACCAGGTTAATCTGTGCATTTTTCTACCCCATTACATAAAAAGTTTGTTTAATTTGGAGCTACGGTTATTTAGTTATGAAATAAATCATTTTAACATGGCATTTATGCAAATTAAAGCAAACAACAATTTAAACATTTCAAACGTGGATGAAAATTGAATGTTATGAAACTACATGAAATTCTAAGCATTTTACATGTTTAAATCATTTTATTATGATGCATGGTTTGTTAGTTATTAAATGCATGAACTTGAGGGACTAATCTATAAAATAACGTTCCTGTGGATAAATGATAAACTTGCCACGGGAAAAAATGACATGGGCCGAAACTACTGGCCCAAGAGCGGAAGAAAAAACAGGCGGGCGCTGGAGGTGGCCTCACCATGGGCCTTGGCCCGGTCGGTGGAGGAGGCAGGCCGGGCGAACAGGCGGCTTGGCAGGGCGCGATGCGGCTGGGCCTTCGCGAGATGCGGCCCAGGCGTGGTCGCTGCGACTGGCGAGCGAGCGGGTCAGCGAGGAAGCGCGGTCAACATGGGGCAGGGTGCTCGTCTTCGATACAGACGAAGCAGGGCCAGTGGACTTGGCGAAGGGCGGCGCGACGGACAACGGCGACAGACCAAGGCGAAGCAGGGGAGGTCCGGCAAGGGCGCGGGTCTCCAGGACGGCGGATCTGGCCGGGACCGGGCTTGGATGACGGCTTGGATGAGGCAGCGGCAAGCTCCGGCTGAGCAGATGGGCGCCGGCCTTGGCGCAATGACGACGAGGCGGGCAATGGCTGGGAAACCCCGGTGTGGACGAGCCAAATCCAAAGGCCGACGAGGACGCCAGGGGAATGAGGCAAGCTCAGGCGCGGTCATGGCGTGGTGGAGAAGTTCCTGGAGAGGGAGAGGGAGGTTATGGGGAGGAGAGAACAGAGCAGAAGAGAAGATGAAGGGCAGGGGCGTCGCAACCTGGTTCTGCTGCGGGGTTGATGGGGCACGGTCCAGGTGGCTGGGACACCGGCGTGAGGAGGTTTTGGGTGGCACGAGGCCGAGGGATGGAGGCGTTCGTCTTGGGCAGCGAGAGGAAGCACAAGGAGGCGCCATGGACGAGCTCCTGCTCGGGCACGAACGTGGAGGGGGGGCCGCGGGGCCGCGGGAAGAGGAGTTGTGGATCTCATGGATCGAGGGAAGGAGGCTGGTTTGGATCCATCGATGCTTGGGGGCGATTCCTTCAATCTGGAACGAGCGAGGCTGTGGGTGATTGGGTTGGCACGGAAATCAAGGAAGACAAGATTTGATTTGGGTGGGTGCGGTTGGACTGGTGGAAGAAACTAGGGAGGGAGCAGCTGGTTGCGGGTTGGATCCCGATGGAGAGACTGGCGGCGGCGGGTGAGGAGATTTGGTGGATGGGACAAGCCTAGACTAGGGTTGGGACATCACCATAACACATCAGTCATGTGGGTTAGGTTGGGTTGATCTAGTCCCTCCAATCAAAATCAGACGGACAGAGAAAAAAATACTAGGGAGTCCAAATAATAAAACGAAGATGTATTATTGATGTTGGGGGATGATCCGGACCCATCAGTCATGACAGCCCGGGTCGGGTCCGGGAGAAGTTTTCAGACTAGGGTGCGGAGGTGGTCGGTGGCTGTGCAGAGGGAGATAAGACCAATGTGTGCAAGTGTGTGGTTGGTCTTGGGATGAACAATGATAACAACGGATATACGTGGCAACTACGAACGGACTAAGAGTTTTAAGAAAACAATGCGCATGCAATGCAGATGATGCCATGAAATGAGATGCATGACATGAACAAAATGCAAAACGAAAGACAAAAACCCAACCACAGAGAAAATAATATATCACATAGCCGGAAATGGCAAGAGTTGGAGTTACAATATGCAAAGTTACATCCGGGGTGTTACAACACTCCACCACTACAAGAGGATCTCGTCCCGAGATCTAGGATGGCAGCGGAGAGAAACGGAAGAGGAAGAGAAGAGGTAAAACTAAGTTGCTTCTTCGACCAATGGGTGAAACCAAAGAACCTTGAGAGGTTGAAAAGTTGAAAGAGAGAACACAACAGAGTTGAGCAAAATGGAGAGCACTGCAGTAAAGAATAGAAAGAAGGAACACCATGTGAACCTTGGAGGCTGCAAAGCTATGAATGACGAGTACAATGGACAAGAAGGAATTGGAACCACTCTGGTTGACACGATAAAAACAAGGAACAAGGAAGAACAAATTCGGACAACACTCCGATTGAAAAGAGATACAAGACTTGATAAGATGAAAAGAACTTAGCAGAGGACATAACACTCATGTTAAACGAATAAGCAAGGAAAAGAACATGATATTTACAAAATGAGATGATGGGTCGAAGAGAGTAACATCACAATGCCTCCGGAAGAAAGAATAGAAGATAGATCTTTGGAATAGCAGAATGGAGGGGAAAATGACAACTTCTGCCACAATTGAGCTTGGAAAGCACCCTTCCAATAAGGTTATGACGGAGTTGTTGGAGAACCAACAACGAAACAAATAAGCTTGTAGTGGGCTTATGGAAAACTTCTCAAAATTGAGGCGAAATTCTGCCACTACGGAACCAAATAATATAATTGATAACACCGACGAGATGAAAAACTTCTTCCACCAAGATGATAGAGAGATAACTTGGACCATTGATAACCACCACAATAGTAACATTCCTTAGGGAAGGCTTTACGTGAAATATGACACAAGATAACTCCAACGAAGAGATTAATGGATTTAGAATACCTCATTCTTGACAACATGTGAATCACGAAACATGAATGGAAATTGTCAAGAATGATATAACACCACCTCAAAAGATAAGGTAGAAAGAATTGCACTTCAAAATGCAAGAAGAAGAATACTTGAACTCCTCAGAAAAAACATGTGTTGAGCACCATGTTTATTTTTGAGTATAGCGTGGTGGATCTTAGCTTCGAGAGAAATATTGAAGTACAATTGAAGAATGAAAAGAATCCTTGACAAACCACCATGTACAGCCTCCATGAAGAACTCCGGTAATAAAAGGATGATAAAAAGAAAGAGAAGTTGAAAACACAGGGTGAAGCCTTGCAATGATTTAGATGGAGCTTCGCGACGAGATAATGCGGAAAACTTTGAACTCCGGAAAAGAAAAGATGAAACACATGAAACCGAGAATGTGATATGATGAACAAACTCCGGAAAGAAGAGACGAACAACTTAGAACTGAGAAATTGATACAATTATGAACTCCGGAAGAAGGAATTAATCACTTGGATGAAACAAGAACAAGAATTATGTTATGCGTATCCTTCACCAATTTAAATTGATGACAAGCAATGAATTTGGCATACTACTTATTCTCATTGAAAAATGATTAAAGATAGAGATCTAGCGCAAACTTGGGAAAAACTTGAACAAACCACCGTAGGATTCGGAAAGAATGAATTAATTGATATGATAACAAAGGAAGGGGAATGTTGAACGAACCACCGTAAGAATTGAAAATGAAAGTAGCAAAAGCACAATTCACCGGGAAGAATTTGAAAATGAATGAAGATACTTGAAGGGATTTAGATACATGAGAACAAAGAGATCATGAACTGATTGGAGGATATTTGAATGATGCACCGGTAAGATTTGGAGAACGATAGCTGCATGCTGAGAATGAAGAATTATGACGTGACGGCTTCGAAGGAAAGAAATGGAAACAACTCATGAAATGCTCCGGACGGGTGAAAAGAATTCTCACAATTGATAACAATTATGAGAGGATGGAATCAAGCTAGAACCATGAATCTCTGGAAGAACGGGTAAGGATTTAAGAGGAACTCTTCTTCGGTCTTCAAAATTCGAGAATGACGACGAGAAACACCACCATGAATTGTTGAGATACTCCGGGAGAATGAAAAACCAAGAGGTTGAGCCAACGATGAAAAATAATTTGAAATCGATCTTGAAAAACATCTGACTAGTGAAATTCATTCTTACATCAAACTTCGAAAAGCATTTGGGAATGGCTCCGGGAAAATTAGAAGAGTCAGGTAATTTCCTGGGAAAAGACCTTTGGGTTAGGGCCCACCCAAAAGATACACCATTGAACGATTGATTGAAAGGGGGGATTGCACCGGTTGAATTAAATGGCTTGAATGGGATAACAATCTCCAAATAGCTTGAACGGATTAAGAATGGAAACACGAATCTTCTGAGATATCTTCAACACTCCGGATATGAACTGGGCAAGGTGAATAAACAAGAGATCCTTGGATAAGAAATTCACATGGGAAGATAAGTGAAACAAAAGGAAGAGATATGATCAACACCGAAGCTTGAAATTAATCCACCGGAGAAGAATACGAGAATGAAGAATGATGAACTTGAAGCTCCGTTAGTATCTTCCTGAGAACCACCGGATAAGAACATTGACGGAAAAGAATGGAGAGACTTCCCATCAATAAAATGAATACCCAATTAAGAAATCTGAGTCCTTGAAGAAAAACAGGTGGGAGGGCAGGTAAACGAAGGCAACTTGTGGCAGATGGAATGAATACCGTTGAGAAAACTTAGGATTGATTTTGCGGATGTTGAAATGATCGGATCCACTTGAAGAGAAGCACGCCGGTAGGAAAAGAATTAACATGACAACCTCAATGATCAAGAAGGATTAGCACTCCCATTGAAATATGAGAACACCATTTAGGGAAGGTATGGATCAACACTTGACATCGAAGCAACTCGAATACCACAACTCAAAACAAAACAAAGGATTTGGCTTGCAGAATAAGCCGGAACAAATACATATGATAGATATTTCGTCTGAAGTTTTCATGGTGTAGCGACCAGACTTCAAACAGTCTGATCTCTGTGCTTAGTGTCATCCCTAGATCAGTAATGCTGACACCACACAGTACTTGGAGGATTTATAACAGAGTAGCAATCACACACTTATTACATCGAATGTCTCAAGAGAGAACTTATTGAAATAAATATGGCTTAAGGCCATCTAAAATCGATAACAGCGGAAGACTTGGAAGATAAGCGAGTCCATCAACTCCAACGGCATCACTGAGTATAGAACCACGACCTAAAAGCGTCTTACTCGTCGTCTGAAAAGTCTGCAACATGAAACGTTGTAGCCCGAAAACGGGTCAGCACATGGAATATGCTGGCAATGTAACACATAGAGAATAACAATGGAATAAGCTATAATACATGCATAATTGGCTGGTGGAAAAGCTCTATGGTTACAGTTTTGCATAAAGCCAATTTTTCCCTACTGCAAAGGAATAAATTTATGTAACTATCATGGTGGTTGTTAAACATTGAGAATGGTTGACAGCATCCTCAATCCCAATTAAAAGTACTCATTAAACCCAACAATATTAAATTAGAGTAACATGTTGAGATTCACATGATATCCAAGTACTAGATACTCAAAACGTCCATAACCGGGGACACAGCTAACCATGATTAGTTTATACACTCTGTAGAGGTTTGCGCACTTTTCCCCACAAGACTCGATCGCCTCCGTTGGATTTCTCGCACTACATGATGTTTGAGAAATAGATGACCGAGACATAGTCTTTCGGAAGCACTAGCACCTTACATGTGGGTAGACCGGTACACCTTCTTTCCCCTACATCTGCTAGTCTACCCGTAAGAGTTCGCACGACGTAATCAACTATGCCAGAGCCCATAATGGCTTGTGGCTGCACACGTAAGTTTCTAGTTTGAATAATCTCATGATCCCTTTGAGCCTGGGTGGCGGTCCGAAGAAATACAGGCAAGTCCCGATAGAAACCAGGTGCCTCAATCCACCCAGATGTGTGTTCAAGTTGCCACCTTAAATAAACCATTAATTTAACAATCTCACATCTGTCATGGATACACTCACCCAATCCACGTCTACTAGCATAGTATGGCATAATAAGCAAACGTAGAAGTAACTCCCAAAGGTTTGATAATAAAACAGGTAATAGGTACTACCTCATCTACTTCCCATAACCCACAATTTAATTAGATCCTAATCATGCAATGTTTGAGGATAGATCTAATGCATAAAAACTGGGTATGAGAAAAGGTATGATCAAAGTGTTACTTGCCTTGCTGATGATCCGCGAAACTTAGAGACTCGAAGTAACAGGCGGCGCACTCCGGGTATTCTATCGCAGACAAACAAACAAACAAACATACAATAAGTACTCATCTAATGCACAGGTAAAACTCGAATAAAAGATCTAACCTAAAAGTTCAACTTAAGAACTCCGGTTTGCAAAAAGAATCAAATCAAACAAAGCAACGAAAGTCAAACGGCGAAAGAAAACAGCTTCGTTTTCCTAATCTGGATCTAAGTCAAATTTTACAGAAGCAAAAACTTGTTTAAGTTGATTATTCTGAAAGAGGGTTTCGAGACGAAACTCCAGGCGCTTGAATCGCCTGATTCCGATAAACGAGCGAAAAGTTATACTAAAATGAAAATCTGATCAGGAATCGCGATCAGAAAAATCGCGGATTAAAATCCGAGAAAAAGAAAAACAACGAACAGGTTAACGAACGAACGTTCGTTAACTAAACTAATCTGACGAACACGTTCGTTAAAACGAACGAACGAGCGAACACTCGCTAATTAACCGAACCGAAAAAACCGATCTAACGAAAAACCGAAAAAAACGAAGAAAAATCCGCTCGGTTTTCTAAAAAACCCGGCGGCACGCGGATCGTGGCGGCGGCGAACCTCAGCGGCGGCGGCGGCGAAGTCCGGCGAGGCTCCAGCGGCGGCGGCGGAGTCCGGCGGCGGCGGCGGCTGGCAGCGGCGGCGGCGGATCTGGCGGCGGCGGCGATTAGGGTTAGGGTTCGGGCGGTGTGGGCCGGCGGCGGCAGAGTGGGCTGGCGGCGGCGCGGGGCTGACGGGCCTGGGGGGGTCGGGGCTGCGCTTATATAGTGCGCCCCCGAGCGGAGTCCCGCTCAGGCATGGCCCAGAGGCGGTTCGCGTTTTTTTTAAATAATTCCGCGCAGAAGAAAAATAAAAAGAAATACTAAACGGACTCCAAAAATTCCGAAATAAATTTTCCCCGGCTTTTAAAATCAAGCCGGACTAGATGAACATTTATTTGGGGCCTAAATGCAATTTTAAAAAATGCGCATTTTTCCTAAATCCAAATAAAAAGGCGAAAAACTCCAGAATAAATCTTATTTGATTTTTTATTAAATCTTCATTATTTCTTTATTTTGGGAAAGTCATTTTATTCCCTCTCTGAAATTTTGGTAGTAAAAATAATTGAAGATAAAATAAATAAAATCAAATGATCTTATTTTCAAAATTTGAGAAAACTCAAATAAGAAAATAACGAAATCCCCAACTCTCTCCGTGGGTCCTTGAGTTGCGTAGAATTTCTAGGATCGAGCCAACAATGCAACAAAATATGATATGCAATGATTTTCTATGTATAACATTCCAAGTTGAAAATTTGGGATGTTACAAACCTACCCCCCTTAAGATGAATATCGCCCTCGAGATTCGGGTTGGCTAGCAAATAGGTGAGGGTGGGCCTTGAGCAGATCTTCCTCTCGCTCCCAGGTGGCTTCCTCCTCGGTGTGGTGGCTCTACTGTACTTTGCAAAACTTGATAACCTTACTGCGGGTAACTCGGCTGGCATATTCCAGAATCTTAACTGGTTTCTCTTCATAAGTCAAATCATCTTTCAACTGAATCGCTTCCAGAGGCATTGTATCTCTGAGTGGTATATCAGCCATCTCTGCGTGACACTTCTTCAACTGTGAAACATGGAACACGCCGTGAACACCTGACAACTCCTCGGGTAATTCCAACTTGTACGCTACTTCTCCCATGCGTCCCAGAACTTTGTATGGTCCCACAAAACGTGGCGCTAACTTTCCTTTAACTCCAAAACGCTTAACTCCTTGAAGTGGAGATACTCGAAGATAAACTCCGTCTCTGACTTCGTATTCTGTCTCCTTGCATTTTGAATCTGCATAGCTGTTCTGCCTTGACTGAGCTACCTTGAGCCTGTCGCGGATCAACCTTACTTTCTATTCAGACTCCTTAATCAAATCCGGTCCAAACAACTGGTGGTCTCCAACCTCATCCCACAACAACGGGGTTCTGCACCTCGTTCCGTACAAGGCTTCGAAAGGGGCCATCTTCAAACTGGATTAGTGTATTGACATGGCTCTTACGGCTCAACGCGTCTGCTACAACGTTAGCCTTCCCGGGGTGATAATGCAATCTCATATCATAATCCTTAATAAGCTCCAACCATCTCCTCTGCCTGAGATTTAACTCCTTCTGCGTGAAGATGTACTTCAAACTCTTGTGATCCGTGTACACCTCAAATTGATTTCCAATGAGAAAATGTCTCCACGTTTTCAGTGCGTGCACTACGGCTGCGAACTCCAAATCATGAGTAGCATAATTCAACTCATGAGGCTTAAGCTGTCGTGAAGCATACGAAACAACTCCTCCCTCCTGCATAAGCACTGCTCCAAGTCCTCGGCGTGAAGCGTCGCAATACACTTCATAATCCTTGGTCTGATCTGGCAAAATCAATACGGGTGAGGTAACCAAACGTTTCTTCAACTCCTGGAAACTAGCCTCACACTCCTCCGTCCAAATGAACTTGGTATCCTTCTTCAACAATTCTGTCATAGGCTTCGCAATCTTCGAGAAATTTTCAATAAATCTCCGGTAGTATCCTGCGAGTCGAAGGAAACTCCTGATCTCTCCAACTGTGGTTGGTGCTTCCCAGTTTGTCACAGTGACAACTTTAGTGGGGTCTACTGTGATACCTTCTCTAGATATAACATGTCCATGAAATCCAACTTCCTTCAACCAAAACTCACACTTGCTGAACTTGGCTTATAGCTGATGTTCTCTGAGCTTCTCGAGTACCAAATGCAAGTGCTCCTTATGTTCCTCTTCATTCTTCAAGTAAACCAAAATATCATCAATGAACACCACGACGAACTTATCCAAAAACTCCATAAACACTTTGTTCATCATGTTCATAAAATAGGCTAGGGCGTTAGTCAGACCAAATGACATAACGGTATACTCATACAGCTCGTACCTGGTGGTAAAAGCCGTCTTCGGTATATCCTGCTCCCAAATCTTCAACTGATGGTACCCTGATCGCAAATCGATCTTGGAAAATACCTTAGCTCCTTGCAACCGATCAAACAGATCATTGATCATTGGTAGTGGGTACTTGTTCTTGATTGTTACTTCATTCAATCCGCGATAATCAACAACCATTCTTAACGATCCATCCTTCTTCTCCAACAGAAGTACTGGCGATCCCCAAGGCGAAGAACTTGGGCGAATAAAACCTTTGTCCAACAACTCCTTAATCTGCTTCTTAATTTCCTCCAAATCTTGGGCTGGCATCCTGTAGGGTCTCTTGGATATCGGCCCAGTGCCTGGCAGTAGTTCAATTAAGAACTCAATGTCTCTATTCGGTGGCATGCCTGGCAACTCTTCTGGAAATAAATCGGGGAAATCCCTTATGGTACTTCCTCCTGCACAACTCCTGATAAGGAATTTACATGTGCTCTTCTCGGCTCATGCCGTGACACATACTTGATTCTTATTCCTTCTGGTGTCGTAAGCAAAATTGTCTTACTAGCGCAATCAATGTTTCCTCCATACATCGACAGCCAATCCATACCAAGAATTACATCCAAACCTTGGGATTCCAATATAATTAAATCCATTGGGAAAACATGCCTTCCTATACTTAATGGCACCTGAAAGCATCCTTGACTGACCGTAAACTCAGCTCGCGGTGAACTTACTAGCATGGGTGTCTTAAGAGTCTTAGTGAGCAGGCTAAACTTATCCACAAATCCCCTTGATATGTATGAATGCGATGCACCAGTATCGAAAAGAACAACTGCAGTAAATGCCTTAACCAAAAACTTACCTATTACTGCGTCTGGCTGAGCTTCAACCTCCTCCACGGTAACGTGGTTCACTTGCCCCCTGTTGAAAGGGTTCGGCTTCTTTCCTGAGCTTCCATTGCCATTTCAATTTTGGGCTTCTGGGCAATCATTTACATAATGCCCAGTCTTACGGCATTTATAACAAGTGATATGACTCAGGTCTACCTTGGACGGTGTTGACGGGTTGGTGTGGCTTTGTCCATTGCTTCCTCCATTCCCGTTTCCATTCTTTGTGCCATTATGATTGTGCGAGCTGCCTCCTCCGTGAGTATGATGAAAATGTCCTCCTGACTTCGGGGTAAAGCATAGCTTCTGCTGAGCTCCAGAATTGTACTTCCCCTGTCCATACTTCCTCTTACGATTATCAATCTGCTGCTGCTTTCACTCAATCATCAGAGCACGATCTACTAACTCCTGGTAGTTATTGAAAGTGGCTACCATCAACTGCATGCTCATCTCATCATTTAATCCTTCTAGAAACTTCTCCTGCTTAGCTGCATCCGTAGCAACGTCATTTGGGGCATAATGTGCTAGCTTACTGAAATCATCTACATACTGGCCAACTGTCCGTCCTCCTTGGCGTAAGTTGCGAAACTCATGCTTCTTCATGGCCATAGCTCCGGCTGAAACATGGGCAGTTCGAAAAGCTTGCTGAAACTGATTCCATGTGACAGTGTCTACAGGGTAAGTGGCTGTAAAATTCTCCCAACATGCTACTGCGGGTTCGTCAAGCTGATGTGCGGCAAACTTCACCTTTTCTCCATCTGTGCATCCTGCTGTGGTCAACTCCCTCCCTATCTTACGGAGCCAATCATCTGCTACTATCGGCTCGGTGCTACTGGAAAACACCGGCGGATTTAGCCTTAAGAATTGTGCCAGATGCTCAACAGGTGGTGGTGGTGGTGGGTTGTTGTTGTTGTTGTTGCCTTGTTCTGTACCAATGTTTGAATCAAGGTATTCTGCTACTGAATCAACTGAGTGATCTCCGGCGGAAAAACAAACTCGGGGTCGTGTCTCGGAGGCATCTGAGGTTTAAAGAGGAGAGGAGAGTTAAGAATAGAATGAGGTCTAGTGAGATAACACTACCCATATGCACATGAGACAAAAGCACACAATATCATTCCAATCAATTCAAACAAGGGCATACAACGGTCTATCTATCGTTACAAAAGTGCTTGGACTAAAACTAATTAAATGATGGAAAATTCTACTACTGTTATGGTGGTCAACTAGAAGAACTGCTCCGATGCAGATTCCATGATATCTGCTCCAGCTTCATCAACATAGTCATCATCGCTGTCGTCAGGATCCGAGTCAGTGTCATCGATGATGATATAATTATCTGGACAAGTAGGTTCATCCTCTCCTCCTCTGGGTGCTGATCCTCCCATGAATACTCCAATCTTCTCCTTAAGGTCGCCGTTTTGTCTTACTAGAGGGACGATTTCTTCCATATAGTCTTTACGTGTAGCCTTGAGTTCTTCTTCTAGCTCCTTGATCCTGGTCATAGACTTCTGTAGCTCCTCCATATCTGTGCACATCTGATTCTCCTGGCGTCGGATGTGTTGGTTTAACTCCTGGATATAAGCTGCGATTGATCTGTCCTTCCTGGTGGTGATCATCTCCCAATGCTCATCTCGGCGCCCACAAATCTGGTAGATAGTATTCTTGAGATCGTTGTGGTAAACTTCTCCAATTCATCCCATGGCGATGTGAGCTGCCATGCTCTTTCCTAGGCTCCATGTTGGTGCATCAAAGGTAAACTCTATTGGCTCAGTGGCTGGTGCAAATGTCCTTCCTGGAATGTAAACTTGAATCCTCCAGCGCTCCTCTTCGGGTAAAGTGGCGTTGAAGATCCCGGTGAAACTTGGTACTCCTATGTTCAGGTATCTAGTGGCTTCCTTAAAGTGATATCCAAAAGGTGAGTTTTCATCTGGTTGTGTGAAGTTGATCCTTGCATCCGCCATCCTAAAGAATAGAAAAGATGAGGAGTCAGAAATGAGAACAAAGAGTAGTGATCTAGGGCTTAAGCTTAGTGGTCGTGTCCTACAGTCATCGTGTGCTCTGATACCACCTTGTAGCGACCAGACTTCAAACAGTCTGATCTCTGTGCTCGGTGTCATCCTTGGATCAGTAATGCTGACACCACACAGTACTTGGAGGATTTATAACAGAGTAGCAATCACACACTTATTACATCGAATGTCTCAAGAGAGAACTTATTGAAATAAATATGGCTTAAGGCCATCTAAAATCGATAACAGCGGAAGACTTGGAAGATAAGCGAGTCCATCAACTCCAACGGCATCACTGAGTATAGAACCACGACCTAAAAGCATCTTACTCGTCGTCTGAAAAGTCTGCAACATGAAACGTTGCAGCCCGAAAACGGGTCAGCACATGGAATATGCTGGCAATGTAACACATAGAGAATAACAATGGAATAAGCTATACTGCATGCATATTTGGCTGGTGGAAAAGCTCTATGGTTACAGTTTTGCATAAAGCCAATTTTTCCCTACTGCAAAGGAATAAATTTATTTAACTATCATGGTGGTTGTTAAACATTGAGAATGGTTGACATCATCCTCAATCCCAATTAAAAGTACTCATTAAACCCAACAATATTAAATTAGAGTAACATGTTGAGATTCACATGATATCCAAGTACTAGATACTCAAAACGTCCATAACCGGGGACACAGCTAACCATGATTAGTTTATACACTCTGCAGAGGTTTGCACACTTTTCCCCACAAGAATCGATCGCCTCCGTTGGATTTCTCGCACTACATGATGTTTGAGAAACGGATGACCGAGACATAGTCTTTCGGAAGCACTAGCACCTTACATGTGGGTAGACCGGTACACCTACTTTCCCCTACATCTGCTAGTCTACCCGTAAGAGTTCGCACGACGTAATAAACTATGCCAGAGCCCATAATGGCTTGTGGCTGCACACGTAAGTTTCTAGTTTGAATAATCTCATGATCCCTTTGAGCCTGGGTGGCGGTCCGAAGAAATACAGGCAATTCCCGATAGAAACCAGTTGCCTCAATCCACCCAGATGTGTGTTCAAGTTGCCACCTTAAATAAACCATTAATTTAACAATATCACATCTGTCATGGATACACTCACCCAATCCATGTCTACTAGCATAGCATGGCATAATAAGCAAACGTAGAAGTAACTCCCAAAGGTTTGATAATAAAACAGGTAATAGGTACTACCTCATCTACTTCCCATAACCCACAATTTAATTAGATCCTAATCATGCAATGTTTGAGGATAGATCTAATGCATAAAAACTGGGTATGAGAAAAGGTATGATCAAAGTGTTACTTGCCTTGCTGATGATCCGCGAAACTTAGAGCCTCGAAGTAACAGGCGGCGCACTCCGGGTACTCTATCGCAGACAAACAAACAAACAAACATACAATAAGTACTCATCTAATGCACAGGTAAAACTCAAATAAAAGATCTAACCTAAAAGTTCAACTTAAGAACTCCGGTTTGCAAAAAGAATCAAATCAAACAAAGCAACGGAAGTCAAACGGCGAAAGAAAACAGCTTCGTTTTACTAATCTGGATCTAAGTCAAATTTTACAGAAGCAAAAACTTGTTTAAGTTCATTATTCGGAAAAAGGGTTTCGAGACGTAGCTCCAGGCACTTGAATCGTCTGATTCCGATAAACGAGCGAAAAGTTATACTAAAACGAAAATAGGATCAGGAATCGCGATCAGAAAAATCGCGGATTAAAATCCGAGAAAAAGAAAAACGAAGAACGAGTTAACGAACGAACGTTCGTTAACTAAACTAATCTGACGAACACGTTCGTTAAAACGAACGAACGAGCGAACGCTCGCTAATTAACCGAACCGATAAAAACCGATCTAACGAAAAACTGAAAAAAACGAAGAAAAATCCGCTCGGTTTTCTAAAAAACCCGGCGGCACGCGGATCGTGGCGGCGGCGAACCTCAGCGGCGGCGGCGGCGAAGTCCGGCGAGGCTCCAGCAGCGGCGGCGGAGTCCGGCGGCGGCGGCGGCTGGCAGCGGCGGCGGCGGATCTGGCGGCGGCGGCGATTAGGGTTAGGGTTCGGGCGGTGTGGGCCGGCGGCGGCAGAGTGGGCTGGCGGCGGCGCGGAGCTGACGGGCCTGGGGGAGTCGGGGCTGCGCTTATATAGTGCGCCCCCGAGTGGAGTCCTGCTCAGGCATCGCCCAGAGGCGGTTCGCGTTTTTTTAAATAATTCCGCGCAGAAGAAAAATAAAAAGAAATACTAAACGGACTCCAAAAATTCCGAAATAAATTTTCCCCGGCTTTTAAAATCAAGACGGACTAGATGAACATTTATTTGGGGCCTAAATGCAATTTTGAAAAATGCGCATTTTTCCTAAATCCAAATAAAAAGGCGAAAAACTCCAGAATAAATCTTATTTGATTTTTTATTAAATCTTCATTATTTCTTTATTTTGGGAAAGTCATTTTATTCCCTCTCTGAAATTTTGGTAGTAGAAATAATTGAAGATAAAATAAATAAAATGAAATGATCCTATTTTCAAAATTTGAGAAAACTCAAATAAGAAAATAACGAAATCCCCAACTCTCTCCGTGGGTCCTTGAGTTGCGTAGAATTTCTAGGATCGAGCCAACAATGCAACAAAATATGATATGCAATGATGATCTATGTATAACATTCCAAATTGAAAATTTGGGATGTTAGACATGGTGGGGCCCACACGGGCTCGATCGTACAGCACCATCATGTACAAGGCAGTGCACATGACATACGAAGTGTCCCCGAACCAGCATAGCCAAGGGCTCTTTAAGACACAATGAGACCACTGTAAAAACGACCGTGGATAGGCGGGCCACTAGACGTCGAACCCCAATCTCATATCATGCATCTGTCGGAAAAAATACTAGAGCTACTTGAATTCCCACCTATAAAACTCCCGAAAACTTTCTGGTTATGCAATCTAGTGTTGGGGATACAGGGGAAGCAATATATATCTCACCCTAAACTAACAATACCTACATCCAGCTGTATCCATCCGTCAACACATAACCAAGAAAACTCCGTAAATCGTGTACCTCAACCTTCGAAAAGCATCCATTATACGAGCTATGGCAATACTCCCGAACTCCCCAGTACTGGGTGGCGTTGAGGTTATCTTACCACTAGCTGCATAAAAGAGATTTTCGATGTCGGCAAAACTCAGGTATTCCAGAACTGCAACGATAAAATTATGACGACAACACCTCGGAGCTCAACTCCCCAGGACACTGCCACAACCCCTAAATGTCAGGAGGCACCAAGAACAATGTTCTCGTCATAAGAATATCGAAACGATCCCAAGATACCCACGTGATCCTAGAAAAATTTAGTGAAATTTGAGGCAAGGAAAGACAAAACATCTACATCAGGAGGCCTCACTAGAGCGACGAAGGGACTGAGGAGTAAAAAGAATCCTACTCTCCGATATATATAATCCTAAGACTCAAAACATTTTTGTTCTAGACTCAACAACGCCAGCGATTCGATCAAGCAGGGGGGCTCCTAAGTCGGGGATGGCTCTGATTACCAACTTGTAACACCCACGATGCGGCTATATCTCCCACGTGTCGAAGCACGACTTAGAGGCATAACTGCATGGTGGTTTTGTTGCAAGAAGGGTCATCTTCACACAATCCCATGTAATGAACAAGAATGGGATGAAGAGTTGGCTTACAATCGCCACTTCACACAATGAACATATAACTCATACATCATTCAGAGCACACACATAGTCCGACTACGGACGAAGACAAAAGAAAAGAAGATAACCCAACTGCTAGATCCCCGATCGTCCCAACTGGGCTCCACTACTGATCAGCATGAAATGAAACATAGCAACAACAAAGCTCTTCGTTGAGCTCCCATCAGAGCTCGGTTGTATCACCTGCACTGGTATCATCGGCACCTGCAACTGTTGTGATAGTATCTGGTGAGTCATGAGGACTCAGCAATCTCAAAACCCGCGAGATCAAGACTATTTAAGCTTATGGGTAGGAAGTGGTAATGAGGTGGAGTTGCATCAAGCAAATATACGCAAATAA
The DNA here is from genome assembly GCA_963921465.1 of Triticum timopheevii. Lineage (NCBI taxonomy): Eukaryota > Viridiplantae > Streptophyta > Magnoliopsida > Poales > Poaceae > Triticum > Triticum timopheevii. The sequence goes on from OY997270.1 coordinate 583,777,577, forward strand.
GAGCGAGAAGAGAAGCAACGGAACGGTCGAGAAGCTAGAAGTGATCAAGAAGTGATCCTAAAACTGCTTACGCACAATTATAACACCAAGACCGTGTTCACTTCCTGGACTCCACCGAAAAGAGACCATCATGGCTACACACGCGGTTGATGCATTTTAATTAAATCAAGTGTCAAGTTCTCTACAACCAAATATTAACAAAATCCCATCTGCCACATAACCGCAGGCACGACTCTCGAAAGTTTATACCCCGCAGGGGTGTCCCAACTTAGCCCGAGCTCTCACGGTCAACGAAGGATATTCTTTCTCCCAGGAAGACCCGATCAGTCTCGGAATGCCGGTTTACAAGACATTTCGACAATGGTAAAACAAGACCAGCAAAGCGTCCCGATGTGCCGACAAATCCTGATGGGAGTCGCACATATCTCGTTCTTAGGGCACACCGGATGAGCCAGACGTCGGGTTAGCATAGACCCTGGTTGCCCAGGGGGCGTCGGACATCGCTCGGTTTGGACCAACACCCGGAGGAGCACTGGCCCGGGGGGGGGGGGGTAAATAAAGATGACCCTTGAGTCTGCAGAACCCAAGGGAAAAAGGCTTAGGTGGCAAATGTTAAAACCAAGGTTGGGCCTTGCTGGAGGAGTTTTATTCAAAGCGAACTGTCAAGGGGGTCCCATAAATCACCCAACCGCGTAAGGAATGCAAAATCAAGGAACATAACACCGGTATGATGGAAACTAGGGCGGCAAGAGTGGAACAAAACACGAGGCATAAGGCCGAGCCTTCCACCCTTTACCAAGTATATAGATGCATTAATTAAATAAGAGATATTGTGATATCCCAACATAATCCTGTCCATCATGGAGCAATCTTCAACTTCACCTGGAACTAACAACGCTATAGGAGGGGCTGAGCAAAGCAGTAACATAGCCAAGCAATGGTTTGCTAGGAAGGGTGAAAAGGTTAAAGGCTGACATGACAATATGGGAGGCATGGTAAACAAGTGATAGGTAGCGCAGCATAGCGATAGAACGAAGCAACTAGCAAGCAAAGATAGAAGTGATATCGAGGGTAATGGTCATCTTGCCTGACATTCCGCTAGGAAGAAGAACGAGTCCAAGAAGAAGATAAACAGATGTAGTCAAACAAATCCTCACAACTCCGGAACGAAACCAAAGCTACCAAGAGAAGCAAACCAGAAAGAAGCAAACAACATGGTAAACCAACAAGCATAAGCAATGCACGGTGCACAACCAAGTATGATGCAAGTCCGGTGTAATGAGGCATGGCATGGCCAAGTGCAACAAACAAAACTACAAGTTAAGTGGAGTTCAATATGCAACGAGTTGCATATCGGCGAAACACCACATCCATTTATTTAGTTCGCTCTTGTTTATGTACCCAACAACATTAAAGGTTTTTAAACATGACAAGAGGTGAAGCATAAGTAAACTAACTATTTAGGCAAGTTTAAATGAGGCCGGAACAACAAACAACAATTCCGGAAAATTCCCATGTGCATAATTTGAGTTTGGCACTCTTCTGTCCTAAACCATATTTTAATGTTGTTAAACAATAAAACAAAGTGCACCAGGTAAATCTATGCATTTTCCACCCCATTTACATATAAAGTTTGTTTAATTTGGAGCTACGGTTATTTAGTTATGAAATAAATCATTTTAACATGGCATTTATGCAAATTAAAGCAAACAGCAATTTAAACATTTCAAACATGGATGAAAATTGAATATTATGAAACTACATGAAATTCTAAGCATGTTACACGTTTAAATCATTTTATTATGATGCATGGTTTGTTAGTTATTAAATGCATGAACTTGAGGGACTAATCTGTAAAACAATGTTCTTGTGGATAAATGATAAAATCGCCATGGGAAAAACGACATGGGCCAAACTACTGGCCCAACAGCGGAAGAAAAAACAGGAGGGCGCTGGAGGTGGCCTCACCATGGGCCTTGGCCCGGTCGGTGGAGGAGGCAGGCCGGGCGAACAGGCGGCTTGGCAGGGCGCGATGCAGCTGGGCCTTCGCGAGATGCGGCCCAGGCGCGTCGCTGCGACTGGCGGGCGAGCGGGTCAGCGAGGAAGCGCGGTAAACACGGGGCGGGGTGCTCGTCTTCGATACAGAGGAAGCAGGGCCAGTGGACTTGGCGAAGGACGGCGCGACGGACAACGGCAGCAGACCAAGGCGAAGCAAGGGGAGCACCGGCAGAGGCGCAGGTCTCCAGAATGGCGGATCTGGCCGGGAACGGGCTTGGACGGCGGCTTGGACGAGGCAGCGGCAAGCTCCGGCTGGGCAGATGGGCGCCGGCCTTGGCGCGATGGCGACGAGGCGGGCGACGGCTGGGAAACCCTGGTATGGACGAGCCAAATCCGAAGGCCGATGAGGACGCCAGGGGAATGAGGCAAGCTCAGGCGCGGTCATGGCGTGGTGGAGAAGTTCCTAGAGAGGGAGAGAGAGGTTACGGGGAGGAGAGAACAGATCAGAAGAGAAGATGAAGGGCAGGGGCTTCGCGACCTGGTTCTGCTGCGGGGTCGATGGGGCACGGTCCAGGTGGGTGGGACGCCGACGTGAGAAGGCTCGGGGTGGCACGAGGCCGAGGGATGGAGGCGTTCGTCTTGGGCAGCGAGAGGAAGCACAAGGAGGCGCCATGGACGAGCTCCTGCTCGGGCACGAACGTGGAGGGGGAACGCAGGGCCGCGGGCAGAGGAGTTGTGGATCTCATGGATCGAGGGGAGGAGGCTGGTTTGGATCCATCGATGCTCGGGGGCGATTCCTTCGATCTGGAACGAGCGAGGCTGTGGGTGATTGGGTTGGCATGGAAATCAAGGAAGACAAGATTTGATTTGGGTGGATGCGGTTGGACTGGTGGAAGAAACAAGGGAGGGAGAAGCTGGTTGCGGGTTGGATCCTGATGGAGAGACTGGCGGCGGTAGGTGAGGAGATTTGGTGGATGGGACAAGCCTAGACTAGGGTTTGGACATAAATATATAGCATGTGGGTTAGGTTGGGGTGATCTAGTCCCTCCGATCAAAATCAGACGGACCAAGAAAAAAATACTAGGGAGTCCAAAGAAGAAAACGGAGATGTATTATAGATGTTGGGGGATGATCCGGACCCATCAGTCATGACAGCCCGGGTCGGGTCCGGGAGAAGTTTTCGGACTAGGTTGCGGAGGTGGTCGGTGGCTGTGCAACGGGAGATAAGACCAATGTGTGCAAGTGTGTGGTTGGTCTTGGGATGGACAATGATAACAACGGAGATACGCGGCAAATACGAACGGACTAAGAGTTTTAAGAAAACAATGCGAATGCAATGCAGATGATGCCATGAAATGAGATGCATGACATGAACGAAATGCAAAACGGAAGACAAAAACCCAACCACGGAGAAAATAACATATCACATACCGGAAATGGCAAGAGTTGGAGTTACAATATGGAAAGTTACATCCGGGGCGTTACATCCCAGCTCCTAGGCAAAGGAACCCGTAAATAAATCCTTGGATGTCTATGACATGGCGCACAAACAAAGTTATAAAACTTTAAACAAATGCCACTCCCCACTAATCAACCACACATTTCTTTTAGGATTCCATGCAAATGATTTCCGGGTGAATGTCGTGCCTTGAGTGCAGACCTGATCTCATGGGATCTTCAATGAGGTCACTCAAACCGCCCACATACATTAGTACTGTGCAGTCCGGACGTGTTGTGTCATCCAACTTGGTCCTATATAGGTCCGCTGGATGATTCAGACACATTTTTTCCACAAACTAAAGCATTCAGACTGTTGCCCACGCCGTGTCTGACTGCATTGGCCCACCAAAAGCCACTCCCTTGCTCGCGCGCGCTTCTCGCCAGAAACAGTTGGCGCCGCTCCAGAGCGCCAGTGCCGCATTCATGCCGGCCAGAGCGGACGCGACCTCTCGCTGTTGTCAGCATTGAAGCAGCGCGCTGACTGAGAGAGCATCGCCCGCACCGCTTTCGAGTGCAAGCGACTGCCCTGTGTTCAAACAACACCCCATCGGTCCATCGCCCCATATTAATAATATGCGGTTGCCAAGGAACCTACTCTGGCACCACCCATCCCTCCGTCTGCCGCCCTCCATTAACCGCACCACTATGGCCCATTGTCATCCGCCTACTATATAAACTCCAGCCCCGACCATAGTCGTTGTCATCCTTCTCCGGTCCCTTTCTCCTCTCTGCACCATGCCCTCCATGGCCTCCTCGCGCTCCAAAACCCTCTGGGACACCCTCTCCTCATAGCAGAAGGAGATGGCCACCATTGCTGCTGGCTGGCAGGCCGGCCAACAGATGGAGGCCGACACCCCCTGTCGGTGTCAAAACCGGCGGATCTCAGGTAGGGGGTCCCGAACTGTGCATCTAGGCGGATGGTAACAGGAGACGAGGGACATGATGTTTTACCCAGGTTCGGGCCCTCTCGATGGAGGTAAAACCCTACGTCCTTCTTGATTAATATTGATGATATGGGTAGTACAAGAGTGGATCTACCACGAGATCAAGGAGGCTAAACCCTAGAAGCTAGCCTATGGTATGATTGTTGTAATGTACGTTGTGTCCTACGTACTAAAGCCCTCCGGTTTATATAGACACCGGAGGAGGCTAGGGTTACACAGAGTCGGCTACAATGGTAGGAGATCTACATATCCGTATCGCCAAGCTTGCCTTCCACGCCAAGGAAAGTCCCATCCGGACACGGGACGGAGTCTTCAATCTTGTATCTTCGTAGTCTTGGAGTCCGGCGGACGATGATAGTCTGGCTGTCCGGACACCCCCTAGTCCAGGACTCCCTCAGTAGCCCCCGAACCAGGCTTCAATGACGATAAGTCCAGCGCGTTTATAGTCTTCGGCGTTGCAAGGCGGGTTCTCCCTTCAAGTTCCACGTACCTGCCGAACAGTGTCCGGCTTCACCATAAACACTGTGCTTCTCGGCTTCTACGCCCAATAATGGCATTTTTCCACGCGTCGCACGAATGCGAAAAGCCAGGGTGTCTTTTACGTTTCACCCCCTAGTCGTGCGAGTCGTTCGCCTACAAAAGAGGCAAAAATCCAGATCCAAACCACACCATCTTCCTTCCGCGAATAGTTCATCGGAGCGCCCTTGACCTAAAAATCCATTCCATCATGGACCATCGACGCGGCTCCTCTTCTCGCGCTCCCAGCCCACCGCCAGGGGATTGGAGGAGGTGCTCGGTTTCGCACAACGAGCTAGCGAAGCTCCAAGCGGGGGGATATCTCCCTCCGGCCTTCATGGTCCCAGTCCGGGCCGGACTGGTTACTTATCAAGGTGGGAGGCAAGCGGAGGCTACCCCAAGCCCCAATAAAGGGGAGCGAGTATGCTTCGTCCCTTATCTGATAAGGGGACTCGGATTCCCAATACATCCGTTCCTCTGCGGGCTCCTGGAGTTCTACGGACTCCAGCTCCACCATCTCACGCCCGCCTCTGTCCTGCATATCGCGGGCTACGTAGCTCTTTGTGAGCTATTCCTGGGCATTGAGCCCCATTTTGCATTGTGGAAGAGGCTGTTCTGCCTCGTACCCCGTTCTCACGAGGGGTCCATATATCAAGTGGGCGGCGCCGAAATATGGCGCATTGCCGGGACCGGATACCCATCCGGTACTCCCAAGAAGGCGTCCGAAGACTGGACTTCAGAGTGGTTTTATAGAGGAGACGCTCCGCTGCCGCACCCAGTCCGGATCGGCCTCCCGGAGTTTAGTGCTGCTCCTTTGAAGAAACGCCTCAGCTGGCGTCCACGGAGCCCCCGATTGGAGGAAGACAAGAGCGTCCATTACTTGATGGGCCGAATAAGATTAATGGCCCATTCTGGCTTGACCATGATCGGAGTCATGGTGACATGCATCATGCGGGGGGGTACAGCCATTGCAATACAGAGGCCACCCCATGTGGGATTTCAACGGGGAAGACGATGCCACCCGTCATGGCTGCAAAGGGCCGGATTCGACCGAGGATCTGGTGGAGATCCTGTCCAGCCTGTACAAGGGGGAGAAGGAGGACTTCCTTCGAACGAACCCTTTGAATGGGTTTTCCATGATCAACCCTAGAGGATGGGTAAGCGAACACCTTCAAGGGCTCAACCCATGCCTTCGAAGTTTAGGCTTCTTACATTATGTCTTCGGCGCAGGATCTACGCCGGACTGTGGAGGACATGGTAAGTCCTGCTCCACAACCCGAGGATCCGGCAAGATCCCTAGATCCGGCCTCCGAAGAGGATCCGGACATCGAGGTGGAGCTGATCGACGGGGTGTTTCACCAGCTCAGCATAGACAATGCTTTGGTTACCATTACGGCGGACTACCCCGGACTATATCCGGCTTCTCAGGTGACCGTGACCGAGGTCCGAACACCATTATCTCTTCCTTTCCCCTTTCTAACCTTCGCGAACGATGGTATGTTACAGGAAGTGCCTTTACGGCAAGAAGCCGAGCCCGCGGCGGCTGACCAACAGAGGCCAGTCCGGACCAGCATGCGGAAAAGGAGCGCGGTGCGGACGGAAACGTCGCCGCAAAGGTATAGCTCGTATTTGAATTTTCATAGCAACGTTCCTAGGAAACGCCTGAGTGCTCATGATCTTTGTAGGAGCAAAAGCGCTCGCCGGACTGCGGGTGCAGAAGTTGCTAATCCAACCTACACCGGCCAGGCTCCAGTGCCCGGCCTGGAGGGGGAGGCAAGCGCAAGACGCGGGCCGGATCCTTCTCCAACGGAGGACACCGACAGACTGTCCGCCACCAAGTCTGAGGTGGAGAGCGCCATGAACCATAGGCGCCGCCGAACAGTATTTCGTGAAGTGTGCTTCTCCCCTGAGGCATTGGATGCCTTTAACGTAGGGGACGCGCATCTCCGTGCCGCTCAAGATGGTTTTACCAGAGCCACGGAGTATTATGTGAAAGACATACGGGTAAAGGAATTTTAATGGTTATATATACCAGCAGCCCCCGAGACTTAAAGTAGTTATGTTAACTGATTTAAGGATCATTTGAAAATGTAGGCTCTTACCGAGAAGAATGCCCAGCTGTCTCGGGAGCTGCAAGATTGCAAGGCCCAACTTGAGGCCGCACTTGCTGCCGCAGGAGGAGACGCAGAGACCCCTCCTGGTAACACATTTTTATTAGTAAATATAAGCGCTGTGCGGCGTGCGCGCGAGTCTAATAATGACATTGCAGGTGCCGCCAGACAAGATCCGGACAGGCAAGCATTGCTGCGCCAGCTAAAGGCCGGTGAGACTGTGCTGAATAGAGTTCAGCAAGAAAGGAATAAACTCCAGGATGCCAACGCCAAGCTCGGAGAAGAGCTGAAAGGCACTCGCGCCGGGCTGTCCGGCTCCGTTAAGGAGAATGAGCGGCTTCGTCACGACATTTATAGTAAGTGCTTGAGCGGACTCCTTTGAAAAGAAGAGTTCGGCGAGGAAGTATATTGACATGATATGTCTTGTAGGTATACTCACAGGTCGTCCTGCAGAGGAGATGCCCATATCAACGGGTGATCAACTTCCCGAACTGTTGCAACTGCTCGAACGAGTTCGGCAGGCAATGAGCGGCGTCGTCCGGGCTTTATGGCCAGCCCTCTCCCTACCCGAGGGCCTTGGGGAGCTTGCGGAGAAGCTTCAGGGAGTGCGGCAGCGCTTCCGTTTGTGGAAGATTTCGGCGTGCCGTCAAGGTGCCAGGGAGGCTTGGGCCATGGTGAAGACGCGTTACAAGAAGGCGGATCCCAACAACATGGCCGAAGTTGGACCGGTGGGGCCCGATGGGAAGGAGATCCCTGTGAGTTTGGTATACAGCCAAGTAGAGTTGGCTGCTAACTTTTCCCAACGGGACTGTAAATTAGACAGCCTGTTAGACAGGATTGAGGAGGAATACAATCAGTAAATTTGACAATGTAAGTTTTCCTTTAAAGTGACATGTGAAATGCCTTCTAGCCGGATTGTAGATCGTTTGTCTTTGCCGACCTTTTCGCTTCAACCTCGGGACCCTAGAGTCCGGAGTGTGTCCGAATAACTTTTTGGTTAAGAAACAACCGTGGTATGCATGGAGACCAGGCGTAGGGGTTATTAGTGCTTTATCAGACAAGTGCCCAACTAGTTATGTTATATTACATGGTTAGTAAGAAACATCTTCCAGGGAGAATAGTTCCGTTAAGGGTTCCTTTCCCTGGGAGGCATGCCCTAAAGTGCATGTACGGACTACAAAGAAAGCAGTAAAACATCTCGGGGCAGATAGATAAATAGGTAAAAAGTCATCTTTTAAGTCACTGACCGAATATTCCCTTAAGAACGCTAGCTTTCGGCTTCACCCAGTCTGAGGTACACATCCGGTTGACCCGGCAGTAACAATCGCAGAGGTGCTCCCTTTACCTCCTAGCCGAACAATCGGGAACGTAGGGGTAAGCACAGGAGCCAGGCAACCCAGCTTGGCCAAAACTTAAGTCATATCGATGCATATAATGGCGATTAAAAGGTACATGTGGAAGCTTGACACATGTGCTGGGTATGAAACCCGTATAATTAAACTTCTATAAAAGAAGCCCCCAGGAATAATGAGTGCGGATGGCACATCATGTGTATGCGAAAAATGCAAAAATAGGCCCGCAAGGGCTTTTGAATAAAAAGGCATGAAAAGAGAAACAAAAGACAGCCAAGGTATAAAAATTTGGACGAAGGGAGGGGACGAACTCTTACTCCGGCGCTAGGCATAGAATCTTCGGAGGCGGGCTGCGTTCCATGGGTTCAGCTCGAGTCGGTTATCCGACGCATTTCGTAGACGGTATGCTCCGCCGGTCAGGACTTGATCGATAATGAAAGGGCCCTCCCACTTGGGCTTGAGCTTGTCCTTTTTCTTGTCCGGCAGGCATAGAACTAGTTCACCGACGTTGTAAGTCTTGGCCCGTACTTCTCTGCTTTGATATCTTCGAGCCTGCTGCTGATAGAATGCGGAACGAGCTTTGGCGACGTCGCGTTCTTCCTCCAATGTGTCCAAGCTGTCCTGCCGATCCAGCTCGGCCTCTCTTTCCTCGTACATGCGCACTCGAGGTGAGTCATGAATAATGTCGCAGGGTAAGACTGCCTCTGCGCCGTATACCATAAAAAATGGCTTGAATCCGGTAGTACGGTTAGGCGTTGTCCGCAGCCCCAAGAGTACGGAGTCGAGCTCCTCGACCCAGTGCGTGTCAGATTTAGTAAGCGACCGCACTAGTCTGGGTTTAATGCCGCTCATTATTAGACCATTTGCTCGTTCCACTTGACCGTTGGTTTGAGGGTGATAGACTAAAGCGTAGTCGAGCTTGATGCCCATATTCTTGCACCATGACTTAACCTCGTCGGCTGTGAAGTTCGTGCCGTTGTCGGTGATGATGCTGTGGCGGACTCCGTAACGGTGTACTACCCCGGATATAAAGTCTATCACTGGTCCGGACTCTGCCGTTTTGACCGGCTTGGCCTCTATCCATTTGGTGAATTTATCCACCATGACCAATAGGTACCTTTGCTTGTGGGTTCCCCCTTTAAGGGGTCCAACCATATCAAGCCCCCAGACCGCGAACGGCCAGGTAATGGGTATAGTTTTGAGGGCGGTAGGCGGCATATGGCTCTGATTAGCAAAGAGCTGACAACCAACGCATCTCTGGACTAAGTCCTGGGCATCTGCCCAGGCCGTCGGCCAATAAAATCCTGTACGGAATGCCTTTCCTACAAGGGCCCGGGCTGCTGCATGGTGTCCGCCTAGTCCGGCATGAATTTCAGCCAGGAGGTTTCGCCCTTCCTCTTCGGAGATACACCTTTGAAGGACTCCAGTTGTGCTTTTCTTATAAAGTTCTCCCTCATGGACTTTGTAGGCTTTCGATCGCCGGACTATGCAGCGGGCCTCGTTTTGGTCTTCGGGGAGTTCCTGCCTAAGCAAGTAGGCTAGGAATGGTTCTGTTCATAATGGCAATTATTGCCATTATGTCGTGGGCTGACGGTGTTATGTCATCAGCTGGATCGCCGATTGGCTCGGTTTTTTCCGGTTTGTCACTTTCGGGCTCCTCTTCCCATAGTACGGATGGCTTGAAGAGCCATTCCAGGAAGATATTTGGAGGGACAGCATCACGTTTCGCACCGATGCGTGCCAGTACGTCGGCCGCTTGGTTATTATCTCAGGCTATGTGATGGAATTCGAGTCCTTCAAACCGAGTTGACATTTTTAGAATGGCGTTGCGATATGCTGCCATTTTCGGATCCTTGGCGTCAAAGTCTCCATTTATTTGGGATATTGCAAGGTTTGAGTCCCCGCGTACCTCTAGGCGCTGAATACCCATGGAGACTGCCATCCGGAGACCATGTAATAGGGCCTCGTATTCGGCTGCGTTGTTGGAGTCCGTGTACATTATTTGAAGTACGTACTGGACTGTGTCCCCGGTTGGGGACGTCAATACGACGCCAGCCCCCAGTCCAGCCAACATTTTAGAGCCGTCGAAATGCATAACCCAATTGGAGTATGTGCCGTACTCTTTAGGGAGTTCGGCTTCGGTCCATTCAGCGACGAAGTCAGCCAAAACTTGTGACTTTATAGCTCGCCGAGGTTTGTAAGTTATATCGAATGGTAAGAGCTCAATGGCCCATTTTGCAATCCTGCCCATTGCGTCGCGGTTATTTATAATGTCATTGAGTGGTACTTCAGAGGCCACTATTATCGAACACTCTTGAAAGTAGTGTCGGAGCTTCCGGGACGCCATGAACACCGCATATGCTATCTTCTGATAGTGCGGGTAACGGGATTTGCAGGGGGTTAACACAGTGGATACATAATACACTGGTTTTTGAAGAGGGAATTTATGCCCTTCTGTCGCTCGTTCGACGACTAGGACCGCGCTTACAACTTGATGCGTTGCTGCGATGTATAACAACATTGGTTCGCCCAGAGTGGGCGCAGCCAGGACCGGATTTGTTGCCAATATGGCCTTTATTTCTTCGAGTCCGGCAGTGGCAGCATCCGTCCACTCAAAGTGTTCGGTGCGCCTGAGGAGGCGATAGAGGGGCAACGCCTTTTCTCCTAGACGGGAGATAAAGCGGCTTAAGGCCGCCACACATCCTATTAATTTTTGTATTTGTTTGAGGTCTTTTGGAATATCCAACTGTGACAGAGCTCGGATTTTAGTTGGGTTTGCTTCAATTCCTCTACCAGATACAATGAAGCCCAGCAGCTTTCCGGCTGGTACGCCGAAAATGCATTTGTACGAATTCAGCTTGATGTCATATGCTCTGAGGTTGTCGAATGTGAGCCTCAAATCGTCTACTAGAGTTTCGACGTGTTTTGTTTTGACGACTACGTCGTCTACGTATGCCTCGACTGTTTTGCCGATCTGGGTGGCCATACATGTTTGAATCATGCGCTGATATGTTGCGCCGGCATTTTTAAGTCCGAAGGGCATCGTGTTGAAGCAGAATGGTCTGTATGGAGTGATGAATGTCGTTGCGGCTTGGTCTGCTTCCGCCATCTTGATTTGATGATAGCCAGAGTATGCGTCTAGGAAGCACAACGAATCGTGCCCTGCGGTAGCATCGATAATTTGGTCGATGCGGGGGAGAGGGAAGGGATCCTTTGGGCAAGCCTTATTGAGGTCTTTAAAATCGACACAGAGGCGCCAGGATTTATCCTTCTTTGGTACCATTACCAGATTTGCTAGCCAGTCCGGATGTTTGATATCTCTAATGAATCCGGCTTCCAATAGTTTGGCTAGCTCTTCTCCCATTGCCTGTCTTTTGGGTTCAGAAAATCGTCGAAGAGCCTGTTTGACTGGCTTAAATCCTTTTAGGATGTTTAGGCTGTGTTCTGCCAACCTGCGTGGGATTTCGGGCATATCCGAAGGATGCCAGGCGAAGATGTCCCAATTTTCCCGAAGGAATTCACGCAGTGCGGCGTCTACTTCGGGGTTCAATTGTGCCCCAATGGAGGCCATCTTTGTTGGGTCCGTTGGATGGACCTGGAATTTTATTATTTCATCTGCTGGTTTGAAGGAGGTGGACTTGGATCTTTTATCGAGTATCACATCGTCCCTGTTCACCGTAGAGCGCAACGCGGTGAGTTCTTCTGCTGCTAAGGCTTCGGATAGTGCCTCCAGGGCTAGTGCAGCTGTCTTATTTTCAGCGCGGAGTGCTATGTCTGGATCACTAGCGAGGGTGATTATTCCGCCGGGCCCAGGCATTTTGAGCTTCATGTGCCCGTAATGGGGTACTGCTTGAAAAATTGTGAATGCCTCTCGTCCTAATATAGCGTGATATCCGCTGTTGAACGGGGCCACTTGGAACGTGACTTCTTCGGATCTGTAATTGTCCGGCGAGCCGAACACCACATCGAGTGTGATTTGTCCGGTGCAGCGTGCCTCCCGGCTAGGGATTATTCCTCTAAAGGTTGTGCTGCTTCACTCAATACGGCTCCAATCGATTTCGATTTTTTGCAGAGTTTCCTCGTAAATGAGGTTTAGTCTGCTGCCGCCATCCATGAGGACTTTTGTCAGTCGAAAGCCGTCCACTATGGGACTAAGTACCAGTGCAGCTGGCGCTCTGGCTGTTCGGAATTTAGGCTCGTCGCTGGCGTTGAAGGTAATAGCTGTGTCGCTCCATGGATTTGCTGTTGCTACTTGGTAGATTTCGGCGAGTCCGCGGATTGTTCATTTTCGCATATTGTTTGATGCGAAGGTCTCGAAGACTGTTGATACCGTACTGGTATTGTTGGAGTGGTTTTCTGGGGCTAGAAGCTCCTCGCCACTTTTGGCCACCTGCCGTAATATCCAACATGCTCGAAGGCTATGAGTTGGGACGGCTCCCTCTGTACTATGAAGCTTACAGGGTCCATTGAGCCATCCCTCCAGTACGGTTCCGTTTCCCTTATTGGGTTTTTGTTTTTTCGTTTTTGCATCTGGGGCCTGAGTGTAAGGCGCCCTTTTGCTGCGGACTGGGTTTAGAGCCGGATTATCCCAAAATTGATTTTCGGTTTTCCGGAAACTCTCCATCGCACAGTACTTTCGTACTATGGATGCCAGATCGGTGAAGCACATGATTTTGCGACGATCAATGGCATTTAGTATTCCCTTGTCCGTGCAATTATTGCAGAAGATTGAGATTGCGTTTTCCTCTCGGCAGTCCTTTATCCTGTCCATAACCAGGAGGAATCTGGCCCAGTAGTGATGTACTGTTTCAGCGGGCTCTTGCCGTATTAGAGATAGATCGCATATGTCTGGGCGGGTGGGTGGACTAAAATCCAGATCCCTGCCCATCTTGGGGCTTAAAGGCCGAAGAGCTTCCGAATTCGGGAGCTTAGGTTGCTGGACACAATCCAGCGGGTCCGGAGTGATGCATGACTTTAAGTTCAATGCTCGATCAAAGTCCGTCCCTGCGCGGAAATCCGGCGTGGAGGGTTCGGGAATCCGGACATGAATAGTTTTCAATACAGGCAAAGAGTTGCCGTATTGCTCATCTACCACTGCGACGTGGTGGGTGGCCTGGGGAGAGTTAATCTCTCTCAGATCGGTTTTGAGCCCAATCTGGTTGTAGTCCATAGCGACTCCCAGGGCGGCGATGCGATCCAAGAGCTTGTTAACAGACGAGAGCTCTATTGGGTCCAACTGTTCGGCAGCTTTCGGGCTGACGCGAAGATTGCTTCTGACGACTTGAGAAGTCATTGTCGAAGCGGCAGCCGGGCAGGCGGTCATAAGAAAACCACCTAGCCGGATAGTTTGGTCGGCGGCCAAGGCCCCTTCGGCGAAAACACCGTCTTTGTAGACGGGTGGAGGCATCCTTCCTATCGGTGACAACACAGAGGAACTCTCAATGAAAGCACCAATGTCGGTGTCAAAACCGGCGGATCTCGGGTAGGGGGTCCCGAACTGTGCGTCTAGGCGGATGGTAACAGGAGACGAGGGACACGATGTTTTACCCAAGTTCGGTCCCTCTCGATGGAGGTAAAACCCTACGTCCTGCTTGATTAATATTGATGATATGGGTAGTACAAGAGTGGATCTACCACGAGATCAAGGAGGCTAAACCCTAGAAGCTAGCCTATGGTATGATTGTTGTAATGTACGTTGTGTCCAATGGACTAAAGCCCTCCGGTTTATATAGACACCGGAGGAGGCTAGGGTTACACAGAGTCGGTTACAATGGTACGAGATCTACATATCCGTATCGCCAAGCTTGCCTTCCACGCCAAGGAAAGTCCCATCCGGACACGGGACGGAGTCTTCAATCTTGTATCTTCGTAGTCTTGGAGTCCGACGGACGATGATAGTCCGGCTGTCCGGACACCCCCTAGTCCAGGACTCCCTCAACCCCCCTCCCAATGGAGGACAAGGTGACGCCACCCTCCTCACCGGTGCGTGCGGGCCTCACCATCGGTGAGGTCCGTGCGCACTACACGGACATGGTACGGGAGGAGGAAGAGGAGGAGGGAAAGTTCCAATAGGCACAGGCCGACAATGCATACAACCTCAGCCTCCTTTAGGGGTACCAGTGCGCAGATGACCAACTCGCTGCCGACACGGCCATCAGCCGGACGTGGACGTGGCGGAGCAGGAGGAGCTGGTCGACTCATGACAACGCACACGTATAGGGGCTCGGTTGTAGCCTTTTTTGATGAGTAAGAGTGTCAAACCCAACAAGGAGCTAGAGGTAGAATTAATATTCTCTTCAGTTTCTATCAACCACTAATGCAACTCTATGCACACCAACATTTACTCTACCTAAAAACAAGTAATAAACTACTTCATAAGTGTAATGGGATAAGTTTGCAAGATAATAGAGAACGAGAAAATAAAAGTTAGGTAGTGTTTTAATAAAAGAACAATAAGTTAGTATGTTGAGTGCGGAAAAGTGGTGGTAGGATTTATGAAATTGTCCTAGGAAATTGATTAATTGATTAGTAATCATTATTTCAATTTTATATGAGGGAGAGGCATGAGCTAACATACTTTCCATATTTGAATCATATGCACTTATGATTGAAACTCTAGCAAGCATCTACAGCTACTAAAGATCATTAAGGTAAAACTCAATCATAGCTTTAAGTGTAAAGTCCCCTTTAATCCCATACGTAATAATCCTCTTACTCGGGTTTAGGTTGTCATCACCCTCGTAATCCACTATAAGCAAATCATGAACGTATTGCAACATCCTACAACAAGAATCCCCCACATGTGCGCAGCGCAGAAGGCACCATAGGGCAGTACCAAAATAAAACAAGCAAGTTAAATCAATCAAGACCATCAATCAACCCATAGGACAAAAAGAATCTACTCAAACATCATATGGTGGCTATGCATCATTGGATAATAATATATAGCATAAAGCACCATGTTCAACTAGGGGGCACAACGGGTTGTGGAATAGTGGATCGCTAAAAATAGATGAGGGGAGGTGATGGAGGTGTTGATGAAGATACAAAGTTGTTGGAGTAGATCGTCATCACATGGTGGTTTCTTCGGCGACGTTCCTGTGTCACCTGGACAAAGGGGGGAGATCCCCATCATTCCCTGGACAAAGGGGGAGAGATCCCCATCATTCTTCTTCTTGCTTGGCCTCCCCCTAGATGGGAGGAGGGTTTCTCCTTTGGTCCTTCGCCACCATGGCTCTCGGAGGAAGGAGCCCCTGCGAGATTGCATCTCTCTCTCAGTTTCCCTTCTATTTAGCATATGTTTTCGGAGCCCTTCACAGTTTTTTATATTTCCGGAGATTCATAACTCTAATTTGGAGGAAATTTGAGGTGATTTTTCTCTGGAAAATATCTTTCTTGCATCGAAGAAGGGTTCTAACCGACCGACGAGGTGACCACAAGACATAAGGGCGCACCTGGTGGGTTGGGCTCGCCCAGTTGTCTTGCGGGGCTCTCATGCACCATCTTGCGTTCGTTTTTTTCTTCCTAAAATCACATATATTTCAAAAAAAAACTTCATAAAATCTTATCACGTTTGGACTTTGTTTGATATGAATTTTCTGCGAAACAAAAAACATGCAACAAACATGAACCAATACTGGGCACTGGATCAATACATTAGTTCAAGAAAAACATATAAATTGTTGCCAAAAGTATATGAAAATAATAAAATATTGGCATAAAACAATAAAAAATTATAGATATTACAGAGACGTATCGGCATCCCCAAACTTAATTTCTGCTCGTCCTTGAGTAGGTAAATATAAAAATATAATTTTTGATGTGGACTGCTACCTAACATAATCTTGAACTAATAATCCAATCATGTCATGAATATTAGGATATGAGTGATTCGAGGCAATAGTCTATCATTTGATATAAACACATTCATACTCTTTTTTTGCAAAGAAAACACATCCATACTCAGGCATACTAACAAGCGATCATACCCTTCAAAATAAAGAATGCTAAAGAACGATATCCCAACAAAATCATATAGCTTAATTAGCATGCTTAGTCTTCCAAGCATAAAGTATAAATCATGAGCACCCCGGTGCCAAACCAAACAATTGTATCATACTTTTTCTCCCTTCGGCTTCTCGATCTCACTCAAAGCATGAGCTGTGGACTTAGCACTTTGGATGGCAAAGAGAATGATGATTGGGGTTTATAATGGAATACAGAAGTATAAGAAAGTCTCAAATCAACGCGGTTGATCGTTAGGCAATGTTGAGGCCTTACAATCGATGTTAATTGAGGAGTAGGGATTGTCATGCACCATTCAGCTCCGGCTATCTAGCTGGTACCCCGCCGAGATATCGTGCGATGGGAAGTGACATCGGCTAGGGAACTTCGACACGTCGGAGCTTGCGGCAAGCATGTTCAAGGTCGCATGTTGGATATTTAGCCGGCCGAAGTGCGAGTTGAGCTTTCTCGAAATTGCATCCCGGGAGGTGACAAAGTTCATTGGCCCCAAGTGCAGATTGTGTCCCACAAGGAAAAGATGGAAGACTATATCATCCTAGAGCAGCACACAACTGTGAGAGCGATAAGGTGCCTATGGCGAGGTTCGCCACAGAAAATCCGCACCTCATGCAGAGTAAGGGTTCTTTGCCAGTAGGGATGCACAAGGTAAGAAGGCGGTCAAAAAGGAGGATGAGGCAGGCCCCTCGGTGATCAAGCTTGAGTTGGGCGGCAACAAAGCCGAGGAGCACACGGATAGTGAGGATGAGGCGATCCTAGAGATTTGGAACTGTGTCGACGGCAGGAATAATGATGATGAGTTGTGTGTGTGTGTAGTAAGTCTTTATGTTTAAGTTTGAACTTGTGTCTTCATGTTTAAGCTTGAATTCGTGTTTAGGTTTGAATATTTGGTAGTTTGCAATGTTGAAATATGCAATAATTTGTGACCTAATTTACATTATCTACTACGCAGAAAATGTCTGGATGCCCTATTTTATATCACGTGTTGAAGATGCTCTAAGAGCATCTATAGCCGCGATGGGCCAATTTGGCCCTTCAAACGCCCGCGGGCACTGACCGGGCACGCCTCATATCTGCCACTCTGCATCCGCGTATCTCATATCTGGCACCTTATATCCATACTACACATGCAACATTGAGCTACTCTACATGATCAAACAACGGACAACAAAAATCAGCTACAAACGAACATAAGATTGGTTACAAACGGGCATGAATAAACTTTGCAACATCTAAAAGATCATTTTAGTTCATCACTGGACAAGTTCTTAAACTTCTACAACTACAAACGATATAAACATAGGAGGATGGGCGGGATCAGCACTTCCTCACCAGGCCTTTGCCCTTCCGGTCGCCGGTGCAATTGTAGGCATCCACGGCTGGTGGAGGGTCTTGGTTGTGTGAAGAGGAGGTGCAGCTGTCGCGGTAGTCGTAGTCATCGTCAGAGTCGGAGAGGACGATGAGTCCCTTCATCCGACTGACCGCCCTGTCTTACTCCCACTTCAACTTGCGAACCCAAGACTTCCCCGACGCTGCCTCCTTCATCTCGCGCTCCAACTGCTCAATTGCAAGCCTGAGCACCTTGGTGTTCTTCCGTCGGAGGTGCCGAGCGTCCGTCTCTGCCGTCACCAGGGACTGACGGTAGACCCATGTGAGAAGTTGCGCGTCCTCGTCGGGCTCCGCCTGCATCCCATGGCGGCAGTGCATGGACTGCTCCACCTCGTCCCTCTCCCGTGCACGCTGCCTCTCGCAGCGTGTGCCTCCGATTCCAGAGTGCGCAGGCATGCTACGTCTTGAGCTTGCGTTCGTTTTCCTTGAAGAGGAAAGGGTGATGCAGCAATAGTAGCGTAAGTATTTACCTTAGTTTTGAGAACCAAGGTATCAATCCAGTAGGAGGCTCCTCAAAAGTCACACGCACCTACACAAACAAACAAAGAACTCGCAACCAACACAATAAAGGGGTTGTCAATCCCTTCACGACCACTTGCGAAAGTGAGATCTGATAGAGATAGTATGATAAGATAAATATATTTTTGTTATTTTATAATATAAATTGGAGAAGTAAAGATGCAAATAAAAGTAGATTGAAAGCTTATATGATAAAAGATAGACCCCGGGGCCATAGGTTTCACTAGTGGCTTCTCTCAAGATAGCATAAGTATTACGGTGGGTGAACAAATTACTCTCGAGCAATTGATAGAAAAGCGAATAATTATAAGATTATCTAGGCATGATCATGTATATAGGCATCACGTCCGCGATAAGTAGACCGACTCCTGCCTGCATCTACTACTATTACTCCACACATCAACCACTATCCATCATGCATCTAGAGTATTAAGTTCATAAGAACAAAGTAACGTATTAAGAAAGATGACATGATGTAGAGGGATAAACTCATGCAATATGATATAAACCCCATCTTTTTATCCTCGATGGCAACAATACAATACGTGCCTTGCAACCCCTACTGTCACTGGGTAAGGACACCGCGAGATTGAACCCAAAGCTAAGCACTTCTCCCATGGCAAGAAAGATCAATCTACTAGGCCAAACCAAACTGATAATTCGAAGAGACTTGCAAAGATAACTCAATGATACATAAAAGAATTCAGAGGAGATTCAAATATTTCTCATAGATAAACTTGATCATAAACCCACAAGTCATCGGATCTTGACAAACACATCACAAAAAGAGTTACATCAAATAGATCTCCACAAGAGAGGGGGAGAACATGGTATTGAGATCCAAAAAGAGAGAAGAAGCCATCTAGCTAATATCTATGGACCCGAAGGTCTGTGGTAAACTACTCACAACTCATCGGAGGGTCTATGGTGTTGATGTAGAAACCCTCCGTGGTCGATCCCCCCTCCGATGGAGCACCGGCGAAGGCTCCAAGATGGGTTCTCGTGGATACAGAAGGTTACGGCAGTGGAAATTGTTTTTCGTTGGCTCCTTGGATGTTTTCGGGGTACGTGGGTATATATAGGAGGAAGAAGTAGGTTGGTGGCCACCCGAGGGGCCCACGAGACAGGGGGCACGCCCTCCACCCTCCTGGCCGCCTCGATCGCTTCTTGACTAGCACTCCAAGTCCTCTGGATCACGTTCATTCCAAAAATCACGCTCCCGAAGGTTTCATTCCGTTTGGACTTCGTTTGATATTCCTTTTCTTCGAAATACTGAAATAGGCAAAACAGCAATATGGGTTGGGCCTCCGGTTAGTAGGTTAGTACCAAAAATGATATAAATGTGTAAAATAAAGCCCATAAACATCCAAAAGGGGTAATATAATAGCATGGAACAATCAAAAATTATAGATACGTTGGAGACGTATCAAGCATCCCCAAGCTTAATTCTTGCTCGTCCTTGAGTAGGTAAATGATAAAAACAGAATTTTTGATGTGGAATGCTACCTAGCATAATTCTCAATGTAATTTTCTTTATTGTGGCATGAATGTTCAGATCCAAATGATTCAAAATAAAAGTTCATATTGACATAAGAAATAGTAATACTTCAAGCATACTAATAAAAGCAATCATGTCTTCTCAAAATAACATGGCTAAAGAAAGTTCATCCCTACAAAATCATATAGTTAGGCTATGCTTCATTTTCGTCACACAAAAATGTTCCCAAATTCTACACCCCCAATGACAAGCCAAGCAATTGTTTCGTACTTAAATAATCTCAAACTTTTTCAACTTTCACGCAATACATGAGCATGAGCCATGGATAGAGCACTATGGGTGGAATAGAATATGATGATGGGGATTGTGTGGAGAAGACAAAAAAGGAGAAAGTCTCACATTGACAAGGATAATTAACGGGCTATGGAGATGCCCATCAATTGATGTCAAATGAGGAGTAGGGATTGCCATGCATCGGATGCACTAGAGCTATAAATAAATGAAAGCTCAACAAAATAAAACTAGTGGGTGTGCATCCAACTTGCTTGCTCACGAAGACCTAGGGCATTTTAGGAAGCCCATCGTAGGAATATACAAGCCAAGTTCTATAATGAAAAATTCCCACTAGTATATGAAAGTGACAACATATGAGACTCGGTATATGAAGAACATGGTGCTACTTTGAAGCAAAATATATGAGACTCGCTATATGAAGAACATGGTGCTACTTTGAGGCACAAGTGTGGAAGAAGAGATAGTAACATTTCCCCTTTTTTATTTTCTTTTTCTTTTTTCTTTTTTCTTTTTTTCTTTTTTTCTTTGGCCTTTTTTCGGCCTTTCTTTTTTTCTTTTTTTTCTTGGGACAATGCTCAAATAATGATGATACACACGTTTATTGATTACAACACATGAATTACAACTCGAAACTAGAACAAGATATGACTCTACATGAATGCCTCCGGCGGTGTACCGGGATGGTGCAATGAATCAAAAGTGACATGTATGAACAATTATGCATGGTGGCTTTGCCACAAATACGATGTCAACTACATGATCATGCAATGGCAATATGACAAAAGTAATGCGTGTCATGATGATAAACGGAACGGTGGAAAGTTGCATGGCAATATATCTCGGAATGGCTATGGAAATGCCATAATAGGTGATACGTCTCCAACGTATCTACTTTTCCAAACACGTTTGCCCTTGTTTTGGACTCTAACTTGCAAGATTTTAATGAAACTAACCCGGACTGACGCCATTTTCAGCAGAACTGCCATGATGTTGTTTTATGTGTAGAAAATAAAAGTTCTCGGAATGTCCTGAAAATCCACGGAGGCACTTTTTGGAAAATATAAAAAATACTGGCGAAAGAATCAAGACCAGGGGGCCCACACCCTGTCCACGAGGGTGGGGGCGCGCCCCCTGTCTTGTGGGCCCCCTAGACCTCCACCGACCTCAACTCCAACTCCATATATTCACGCTCATGGAGAAAAAATATCAGAGATAAAGTTTCATCGCGTTTTACGATACGGAGCTGCCGCCAAGCCCTAATCTCTCTCGTGAGGGCTGATCTAGAGTCCGTTTGGGGCTCCGGAGAGGGGGATTCGTCGCCGTCGTTGCTACATCTTGAGCTTGCGTTGGTTTTCCTCGAAGAGGAGAGGGTGATGCAGCAAGTGTAGGTAAGTATTTCCCTCAGTTTTGAGAACCAAGGTATCAATGCAGTAGGAGGCTCCTCAAAAGTCACATGCACCTACACAAACAAACTGAGAACTCGCAACCAACGCAATAAAGGGGTTGTCAATCCCTTCACGGCCACTTGCGAAAGTGAGATCTAATAAAGATAGTATGATAAGATAAATATATTTTTGGTATTTTATAATATAGATTCAAAAAGTAAAGATGCAAATAAAGTAGATTGAAAGCAAATATGATAAGAGATAGACCTGGGGGCCATAGGTTTCACTAGAGGTTTCTCTCAAGATAGCATAAGTATTACGGTGGGTGAACAAATTACTGTCGAGCAATTCATAGAAAAGCGCATAGTTATGAGACTATCTAGGCATGATCATGTATATAGGCATCACGTCCATAACAAGTAGACCGACTCCTGCCTGCATCTACTACTATTACTCCACACATCGACCGACTCCTGCCTGCATCTAGAGTATTAAGTTCATAAGAACAGAATAACGCATTAAGCAAGATGACATGATGTAGAGGGATAGACTCATGCAATATGATATAAACCCCGTCTTGTTATCCTCGATGGCAACAATACAATACGTGCCTTGCAACCCTTTCTGTCACTAGGTAAGGACACCGCAAGATTGAACCCAAAGCTAAGCACTTCTCCCATGGCAAGAAAGACCAATCTAGTAGGCCAAACCAAACTGATAATTCGAAGAGACTTGCAAAGATAACTCAATCATACATAAAAGAATTCAGAGAAGATTCAAATATTATTCATAGATAAACTTGATCATAAACCCACAATTCATCGGATCTCGACAAACATACCGCAAAAAGAGTTTACATCGAATAGATCTCCACAAGAGAGGGGGAGAACATTGTATTGAGATCCAAGAAGAGAGAAGAAGCCATCTAGCTAATAACTATGGACCCATAGGTCTTGTGGTAAACTACTCACAACTCATCGGAGGGTCAAGGATGTTGATGTAGAAGCCCTCCATGGTCGATTCCCCCTCCGGCAGAGTGTCGGCGAAGGCTCCAAGATGGGATCGCGGATACAGAAGGTTACAGCGCTGGAAATTGTGTTTCGTGGTGCCCCTGGATGTTTTCGGGGTACGTAGGTATATATAGGAGGAAGAAGTACTTCGGTGACCGCCCGAGGGGCCCACGAGACAGGGGGTGCACCCTACAGGGGGGCACGGCCCCCTATCTCGTGGGATCCTCGGGAGCTTCTTGACTTGCACTCCAAGCTCTCCGGATCACGTTCGTTCCAAAAATCACGCTTCCGAAGGTTTCATTCCGTTTGGACTCCGTTTGATATTCCTTTTCTTTGAAATACTGAAATAGGCAAAAAAACAGCAATATGGGTTGGGCCTCCGGTTAGTAGGTTAGTCCCAAAAATGATATAAATGTGTAAAATAAAGCCCATAAACATCCAAAAGGGGTAATATAATAGCATGGAACAATCAAAAATTATAGATACGTTGGAGACGTATCAAGCATCCCCAAGCTTAATTCCTGCTCGTCCTCGAGTAGGTAAATGATAAAAAAGAAATTTTTGTTGTGGAATGCTACCTAGCATAATTCATAATGTAGTTTTCTTTATTGTGGCATGAATGTTCAGATCCAAATGGTACAAAATAAAAGTTCATATTAACATGAAAATGGTGATACTTCAAGCATACTAATCAAAGTAATCATGTCTTCTCAAAATAACATGGCCAAAGAAAGTTATCCCTACAAAATCATATAGTCTGGCTGTTGCTCTATCTTCATCACACAATGTATTTAATCATGCACAACCCCGATGACAAGCCAAGCAATTGTTTCATACTTTAGTAATCTCAAACTTTTTCAACTTTCACGCAATACATGAGCGTGAGCCATGGACATAGCACTATATGTGGAATAGAATGGTGGTTGTGGAGAAGACAAAAAAAGGAGAAGATAGTCTCACAACAACTAGGCATATCTTCGGGCTATGGAGATGCCCATTAATAGATATCAATATGAGTGAGTAGGGATTGCCATGCAACGGATGCACTAGAGCTATAAATTTATGAAAGCTCAACAAAGGAAACTAAGTGGGTGTGCATCCAACTCGCTTGCTCACGAAGACCTAGGGCACTTTGAGGAAGCCCATCATTGGAATATACAAGCCAAGTTCTATAATAAAAAAATTCACACTAGTATATGAAAGTGACAACATATGAAACTCTCTATCATGAAGATCATGGTGCTATTTTGAAGCACAAGTGTGGAAAAAGAGATAGTAGCATTGTCCTTTCTCTCTTTTTCTCTCATTTTATTTATTTTTTTATTTTTTATTTCTTTGGCCTTCTTTTTTTCTTTTTGGCCTTTCTCTCTTTTTTTCCTTCTTTTTTTCTTTTTTTCTTTTTGTAAAGTCTGAAGTCTCATCCCGACTTGTGGGGGAATCATAGTTGTTGGGGATATAACTATTTGTGTAAGCCGCCCAGGAGGGGCCGGGTTACGCAAAGAGGACTCACCAGAAGGAAGCCCAAGACCAACCATGAAGATGGCGGTTCAGTAAAGGGTCTAAAGACCACAGGCGACTTAAGGCCCGTCATAGTAAACCGCCGTAATGGCATGACTTGTATCATAAGGTAGATTTAACTAGTCACCGAGCCGGACACTATTTATAAGCCGGCCGGGGCTCTGTAAGCCGCAGGGCGTCAACCCGTGTATATAAGGGGACGACCCACCGGCGGCTTAGGGTAAGAAACAACTCACCGAGAGCCGGGCATAGCGTGTCTCGCTCCCTGGTCATCGAAACATCATTACCAACCCAACTAGACGTAGGCCTTGCCTTCACCGTAAGGGGCCGAACTAGTATAAAACCTCTCGTGTCCCTTGTCCCTATTAACCCCTTCAAGCTTCCTAGTTGCGATGGCTCCACAACTAAGTCCTTTCACGAGGACATCTGACATGACAATTCCACGACAGTTGGGGCCCACCGTGGGGCCAGCGCATGGTGGATTTGAGTTCTTGAAGGGCAACTTCGAAGGGCTCAAGGGGTACGTAGTGGGCCGGATGCCAAGAGTCATCGCGGCAAAATCTACATCGACAATGAAGGCTGGGGCCTCGACGCCGGTTCAATTGACTAAGGTTACCGGGTCCCCTTTGGTGGAATCCACATCTTCATCGGCCGGATTGGTGAGCTGGGCCCTGAGCCGGACATCTGCACCGACCTCATCGAGACGGCTCAGCGTGCGAGAAAGGCCCAAGCCCAACCTATCATGAAGCGTGCCTTCGTGGGCTGCATCCACAGAGAGGAACTTTCTGAAGGACCTGAAGATGGTGGTGAGACGGTCGTCCTCTCGGACGGTGATTCGTCCGCCGGTTCAACAGATTCGTTGTACAAAGTGCAAGACGGCGTGGTCGAGGGCTGTTCCGATGGCACCAGTATTCTGGACCCCTATGAGCCGCGAAGATGGGCAGGAGTCTTCATGGCTGGGACTCAACCCGGCTCAAATTCTACAGCCGCTACAGTAATAATGTCCGGGACAGGAGCAGCCGGGGCAGGAGGCCCTGTGCGCCCGCCGGCTCAGGTGCTGATAGATCTCATGGACAAGCTTACGGCCCTGTTAACCGCCACGGTTATTCCTGCAAATAAAGATGAGCATGACGCAGAGGTGGCACGGGTGCGTGAGGAGATAGCTCGGGCCAAGGAGGCCTTGGCAGCTGAGGACACTAGATTGGCCATAGAGCGGGCGGCTCTAGATGCACGGGCACAGCGACTACAGTCAGAAGCCTACCAGCTCACGATGAGCCTAAACGCGTCCAACGAGGTTATGAGGAGGAGACATCAGAAATCTCAGTCCCGTTTACCTCCGGTTTATGATCCTCGAAATCTCTTTGCTACACCCGGAGCAGGTCCTAGTAACCCGCCAGATGCAAATCAGTTTATGACAGCCGGAACAGGAGGGACGGCTCAGCCTCGGGAGATGGTACCTCCTCGTGGGAGTATGGCTCTGCCCCGTTACGTGCCAATACCGCCGGGTCACTTTTCCAACCCCATGGAGAACTTAATCACGGCATCAGTGCGCTTGGCGGCTCTTCCCGTGGACGGTGACGACCCGACAGCAGTGGAGACCCGGAGGGTCAGAGAGCTTCTCCAGACGGCCCTGGCTCAGCAAGAGACCTATTCTTATAGCCGGGACATGATTCATTCAAATCCCCCGCCTTGGTTAGCACCGCCTCATCAAAACCGGAGCCCGAGTTACAGCAGGCACATGGAGTCTGAAGCTTTATCAAGCAATGCCCAGCGCTGTAACCAGCCCGGTGGCTATAATCCGGTGCAAGACCGAGTACGCCAGGAGAACGAGCGGGCGGCTCAGCTAGCGGCTCAACAGACGGCTCATCAAGATTTCCCAGAGTATCCGACGACTTCCGTTGAGACGGGAGTAGCCACTAGAACCGGCGGTGTTCCTTGTTTGGTACCAGCTCTGCGTAATGTGCGCCTACCCAACGACTTCAAGGGACCTCGAAAGGTGCCGAACTACACGGCTGAATTACATCCCAGAGCATGGATTGAAAGCTATGATATGGCCATGGAGCTGTTAGAGGTCAGCGACGCAGCAATGGCTAAGTACTTCACCGTGATGTTAGATGGAATGGCCCGATCTTGGTTGAAGGGTTTGCCGCCCAATTCCATTGGTTCATGGGCCAAGTTAAAGGCCCGTTTCATCCAGAATTTCAAAGACACTTGTAAGCAATCTATGTCGATTGTGGACTTGACAAATTGTAAGCAGGAGGAGGGTGAATCCACGACTCATTGGGTACGCCGGGTCAAGGAGATAATACATTCATCTTACCAGATGGATGCCGGCTCTGCAGTCCTCATGTTGGAGAAGAATTGCCGTTTTGAGCCGCTGAGGCAGAAACTGGGGCGCCTTAAGCGTGATTGTAACGATATGAGTACGTTGATGGCGGCTTTAGTCAAATATGTCGACTCTGATAGTACCAAGGATCCCGCGTCTGATGAGGAAAAAATAGGGAAGGGAAAGAAGAACGGCAGTGGAAAGGGTCAGCAGCATAACCCGATGAATCAAGGTGGCAATAAGCGTAAGGCGGATGGTAGCCTGCAGTTTGTGGCCAATTCTAATGCACAAGGTAACAATCAGAGACGTAAGGGCAAGCCGCCCCCTCGATCTGGCGGGTCAGGCCCATCTCTTGAGCAATTACTTAATGAGCCTTGCCCGAGACACGGTACCCGGGAACGACCCGCCACCCACTTATGGAAAGATTGTGCGATCATGAAGGCTTTTAAGAATTCCAACACGTTTGGTGACAATTCTAGGTCCGGCGGCGGTTCAGGAGCTGGCGGTTTTCATGGCCCGGGCGGTGGTTCAAACTCCAGCTTTCAGGGACATCAAGGCGGTTATAATCAACAGCAGTCTGGTCAAGGAGAGCAACAGCAGCAGCAGTCGGGTTATCAAAGCCATCCGAAGCAGTTGAATAGTGGGCAGTATCACGTGTTTACCACTAGCATATGCAAACGTGACCAGAAGGTTCATAAGAGCCGTGAATTCTGTTGAGCTGGCAGTTCCTCGTTATTTGAGGTGGTCAGAACGGCCCATTGTATGGAGCAGAGAAGATCACCCTCCACGGGTTGATAATCCGGGTCAGTTAGCCTTGGTGGTAGCACCTCAGGTTGGTGGATATAAATTCACTAAGATACTCATGGACGGAGGTAGCAGCATCAATATCCTCTATTATGAGACCTTTCAACGCATGGGGTTGACTGATAAGAATTTGAGGACATCCAACACTGTTTTCCATGGAGTGGTTCCTGGTAAGTCGGCTTACCCAGTTGGCAAGATTGAACTGGAAGTGGCCTTTGGAGATGAGTATGACTCCAGGGCTGAGAAATTGATGTTTGAAGTGGTTAAGATCAGGAGTCCATATCATGCTCTTTTCGGGCGACCGGCTTATGCTAAGTTCATGGCACGGCCGTGTTACGTTTATTTACAGCTCAAGATGCAGGGTCACAAGGGCACCATCATTGTGCATGGGAGTCGAAAGGTAGCCTTGGAGTGTGAAGAGGGTGACGCGGCTTATGCTAAGTCTGCCTATGTAGCGGAGGAGCTCAAGTTTTATCAAGATAATGTTGACCCGGCAGATATGACCTCCCTGAAGAAGCCAACTACAGAGCATGACCCAGCATTGAAGTTTAAATCGGCCGCTGAGATGAAGCTTGTTGACTTTACCCCAGGCGATTCTTCTAAGCAATTCAGCATCAGTACCAATTTGGATCCTAAATAGGAAAGCGCGCTCATCGAGTTCATCCGTGAGAACCGGGACATCTTTGCATGGAAACCTTCTGACATGCCGGGTGTACCGAGGGAACTCGCTGACCACACTCTCAATATTGATCCGAAGTATAAGCCGGTCAGGCAGTTTCTCCGATGGTTCAACGAAGAGAGACCGAAAGCTATTGGGGAAGAGGTCGCCCGGCTCTTAGCGGCCGGGTTTATTGTGGAAGTTTTTCACCCGGAGTGGTTGGCTAACCCGGTGCTTGTACTCAAGAAGAACGGCACCTGGCGGAATTGTGTTGATTACACGGACTTAAACAAGGCTTGTCCGGCTGATCCCTTTGCTCTCCCCCGTATTGATCAAATCATTGATGCTACGGCGGGTTGTGAACGTTTGAGTTTTTTGGATGCTTACTGTGGTTATCATTAGATCAAAATGGCATTTAAGGACCAGGAGAAGATGGCTTTCATCACTACGTTTGGAGCCTTCTGTTAGGTATCTATGTCGTTTGGGCTCAAGAGTGCTGAGGCGACTTATCAGTGATGTGTGCAGAACTGTTTACACGATCAAATCGGGCGTAATCTTTATGCTTATGTGGATGACATTGTGGTGAAGTCCAGAGAGAAGGAAACCTTGATATCTGACTTGAAAGAGACCTTTGATAATCTCCCCGTTTATAAGATGATGCTTAACCTGGCCAAGTGCGTGTTTGGTGTACCTGCAGGCAAGCTCTTGGGGTTTCTGGTCTCAAACAGAGGCATTGAAGCTAATCCGGAGAAGATCAAGGCGATTACCTCTCTGGCTAAACCAGCATGCATTAATGATGTTCAACGAGTGGCAGGTCGTGTTGCCGCTTTAAGCCAGTTCATAAGCCGGTTGGGTGAGAAGGCCCTACCACTGTATCAGATGATGAAGAAAACAGACACCTTTGTCTGGAGCGATGCTGTCAATGCTGCCTTTGAAGATTTGAAGAGACAGTTGTCAAAACCACCAGTCCTTGCGGCTCCCATTGATAAGAAGCCATTGCTGTTATATGTGGCTGCTAACTCACAAGCCGTCAGTGTTTCCATTGTGGTAGAGCGTAAGGAAGCTGGCAAGGAGCATCCGGTTCAACGGCCGGTTTACTACATCAGTGAGGTGCTCATTGAGTCTAAACAAAGGTATCCACAATGGCAGAAACTTGTTTACGGAGTGTTTATGGCAAATCAGAAGTTGAAGCAGTACTTCCAAAGTCATCCTATAACGGTGGTAAGTTCTGCCCCTTTGGGAGACATCATCCAGAATAGGGAAGCCACAGGACGAGTCACCAAGTGGGCTATTGAGCTTGGGCCTCATGGTTTGAAACATATGCCACGTACTGCTATCAAGTCCCAAGCCTTGGTGGATTTTATCAATGATTGGACAGAGTTGCAGGCACCTGAGGAGAAGCCAGATAACACGTATTGGACTATTTACTTTGACAGGTCCAGGCAGTTAGAAGGCTCGGGGGCTGGAGTTGTTTTAACTTCCCCTCGAGGTGACAAATTTTGTTATGTGCTCCGGCTTATGTTTCCTTGTACTAACAATGCAGCTGAGTACGAGGCCTTACTCCATGGTCTCCGGATGGCTAAGGAGATGAACTTAAGCCGGGTAAGGTGCTTGGGCGATTCAGATCTCGTGGTCCAACAGGTATCAGGCAAGTGGACTCCAAGGATCCTCTCATGGCGGCTTATCGTCGTGAAGTAGATGCTGTGGCTGGGCACTTCAAGGGCTATCAAGTGGAGCACATTGATCGAAGGAAGAATGAGGCGGCTGATGCTTTAAGCCGGCTGGGATCTCAACGTAAACCGGTGCCGCCTAACATCTTTCTCGATGCTTTGCATAACCCTTCTGTCAAGGTGCCTACAGAGGAAGAACTAGCAGTGCCAGACCTGGAAGCACAGCTGGTAGCAGCTCTTCACGTCATCCCAGATTGGACAGTGCCATATTTGGCCTATATGACCCGGGGAGAGTTGCCTGAGGATGAGACCTTGGTAAGACAAATCGTCAGGCGATCCAAATCCATGACGATTGTTCATGGCGAGTTACATCATCGAAGCGTCACTGGGGCGCGTCAACGTTGTGTGTCGCCTGCGGAGGGACAAGAGATACTTCATGAGATCCATGAAGGGGATTGTGGCCACCATGTCGGGTCAAAATCTCTTGTGGCCAAGGCTTTCCGTCATGGTTTCTATTGGCTGACGGCTCATGCTGATGCGGAGGATCTGGTCAGTAAATGTGACGGTTGTCAAAAGTTCTCATGACGAGCTCATGTGCCGGCTCAAGAGTTGAGGATGACTCCAATCACTTGGTCGTTCGCAGTCTGGGGGCTTGACATGGTTGGGCCTTTCAAAAGGTCTAAAGATAAAAATACACACCTCCTGGTGGCGGTGGATAAGTTCACAAAGTGGGTTGAGGCAGAGCCAGTCAGTAAGTGTGATGCAGCCACGGCGGTTCAGTTCATGAAAAAGGTGATCTTTCGTTTTGGTTTTCCACACAGCATTATAATTGATAATGGCACCAATCTCTCCAAGGGTGCCATGGAAGAGTTCTGTCAACGAGAGCATATCCGGCTTGATGTCTCGGCTGTAGCTCATCCTCAATCCAATGGTCAAGCAGAAAGAGCTAATCAAGAGATCCTGAAGGGTATCAAGCCCCGGCTCTTTGTCCACTTACAGCGGACTCCGGGTTGTTGGGTGGAAGAGTTACCCTCTGTATTGTGGAGCATCAACACTACGCCTAACAGATCTACAGGCTACACACCTTTCTTTATGGTGTATGGTGCAGAGGCGGTTCTGCCAAGTGACATCCGGCATGATTCCCCCCGCGTGGCGGCTTACGTTGAGGCTGACAACGAAAAAGCTCGTCAAGATGCACTTGAATTGTTGGATGAGGAGCGAGACTTGGCAATAGCCCGCTCGGCGATTTATCAACAAGACCTGCGCCGCTATCACAGCCGTCGGGTTAGGAGCAGAACCTTTCAGGAAGGCGACTTGGTACTCCGGCTTATCCAGGATCAGTCTGACATGCACAAACTATCCCCACCTTGGGAAGGACACTTTGTGGTCACCAAGAATCTGCACAACAGGTCATATTACCTCATCGATGTTTGAGAGCACAAAGACTCACGTAAGTCAGAGGAGGAGACCCGCCGGTCGTGGAATATTGCTCATCTCTGGCCTTACTATACTTGAGCCACCGGCTCTCAAGATGTATATATTTTGACAATGTGTATATATTATCAATAAAGTAGGACCTCTGTCCTTTTTAATCCTCAAAAATTGTATATGTCTTCTTTATCAGGTGGTGAAAACAACCAACAGGGAGCGGATCATCTAAATCCGGCTTTCCTTTTGGTTCGGCTTATGATAATATCTGAATCCAGCCATGATCACTTGGGGGCTTCCTGTTCAAACATAGTTTGTATTCGAACCAAAGAGAACATAGCTGTCGATACCCATTTGATCGGCATACTGCCAAACCCACTTGGGGGCTTCTTGATCATATTTGAATCATAGCTTAAACCCTTTGGGTCTAACGTGGATTGTATTCGAATCAGCATCATTAAACAAATCTTATGGTCACTTGGGGGCTTCCTGTTCAAACATAGGTCGTATTCGAACCAAAGAGAACACAGCTGTCGATACCCACTTAATCGGCATCGCCAAAGCCACTAGGGGCTATATGATCGTATCCGAATCTTAGCTTAACCCCTCTGGAGCGGTTTACTGATCGTATTCGAATCAGAAGCCTTTGAATATTGTTTATTATCCATTATATTTCATAAGTATAATTACTTGACTACTTTGAGACCTTTTTTGAAAGCACTATGAGGTGGTTTTTTGTTCTTCCGGCTTAATATTGATCACCCTAGATTTCTAAGTGCCAGGTGAACATTACATGTTCCGACTTTCAGGAGTTGAATTTAACCGCAGGGTGAAGGTCATGTAAGCAGTCGAGGTTACCAAAGGGATCGCAGGTATGCTATTGTGAATATATTTAGTAAATATAGTCATAAACCAGCATATATATAATATTTTGGGTTTACCCTCTGGGTTATCAATACTTTATGTAACCCCTGATGCGATAAACCGCCAAGGGAATTTTGATTGTTTTATATGTAGGTTAAGGCAAGCAAAATTTAACATCAAGGAAATAAACGATCTGCATAAGCTGGAAATATATATAGTGACGGCGGCTTACGAAAGTGTTAAGGTGCCATAAACATGCGCGAAGGCATGACAAACATTGAGAGGTTTTTTCTACCCTATTACAAGACTCCCTGAGTCTGAATAAATGGGGCATTGTTTTTTGCAAAGTCATAAAACGCCTGGCGGTTCACTCCTTCGGCGGGCTTGAAGATTCCGGGTTATCCTTCTCCGTCTCTCCGTCCGCCGCTTTGTCCTGGAAGGTTGACGAGGCCCAGTCAATGCCACTCAAGGCTTCAAACTCAGCTTCATCATCTATTAAACTGGCTGGGTCCACTTCAGGGGCAAAAGTATGCTTACGAGTTGGAGGGATCAGGCTGACTTGGTCATATGGAGTGTTTGGAATTCTCCGGTTCTCACTGTCATAGCCCGACGAATACTTGGTAAGGTCAGTGTCGTTCCCAATAAGGGTAGCCACGAGACGTATGTCTTTGATGCAGGCGGTGAAATCATGATCATCAAATATGATACCGTCCTCCTTCAGACTCGGGTATCCAAGGGCAAGGTCGGCCGGGTCTTGTTCTGGAATCCATGCCTTTGCCCGGCTCAATGCGGCTACGACCCCGGCTCTTGAGGATGCCCGCCTTAAATCTTGGATCCGCTGAGGTAGCACAGCGAGGCACTTCAGCACGTCTTGCAGAATGTGGGGAGTGGTATTTGATAAAGCTACAACGGTCAAAGCACGTTGTGACCCGGTGTACAGCTGCTCCACTAGAGTGTAAACCGCCTTAAGTTTGATCAGCATGTTCTGCTTAAGGTTGGTGCTCCTGGGGCCTGTGTTCACAAACATAAAGTGAGCCGGAGATAACGATTACAATAGTCATCAAAGGAAGGATTACAATGTTTGAGGTTATGTACAGTAAATTACCGAAGATGGCTGAGACCATTTGAGATATCTGGCGCTTTAAGTCAGACAGCTCGGTTGTTGCTTCTGCAAGTGATGCCTCTGCCCTCTCGGCCCGGGTCACCAGTGAAGCTTTTTCATCAGCCCAGATTTTCTTCTCTGACTCAAAATTCTTCTTCAATTTCTCTTGTTCAGAGACGCTGAATTCGAATTTGGAGTTGGCTTTTTGAGTTTCAAGTTCTTGAGCTGTCAGACGGCTTTTCAAGTTAGCAATCTCCGACTCAAATTGACTTATGGTGGCCTGCATTGATATCGGGTTATGGTAAGAATCATGGTAAGATAACATTAAGTCCCAAGTACTTTACAAGCAAAGATACTTGACACTTGGGAGCTAATGTGTGCTTAAGAATTTTTACTTAAAATACCGGTTCATGCAATTAAGTCTCGAGCACTTTACAAGAAAAGATACTTGACACTTGGGGACTAATGGGTATCGCAAGTTCAAAATATTATGTTACAACCGGGTTACTTTTCTTCTTCTAAACTGGACAAAACAGTGGTAAGCAGTTTTCTAAGTCTATAGCATATTTATTCATAAGGAATAGACTTGGGGGCTGATACGATAAGTATGATTCAGAAAAGAGGCATAAAGGCATACCTTAGATTTTTTTGGTGTATCTGCTTCACCATGTCAATTTCCAGGTCATGGCTGTTATGCACTTGATTAAGATAGCCAGAGACTATATCTACAATGCTTAAGTGAGTATAGTCAGTAATGTACAGCTCGGCCTTCCGGCGTTCGATGAGTTCTTCCTTGGCAGTGCATTTGGCAAGAACAGTGGGCCGCGCCGGCTCAACAAACAGACTTTTCAGAATCTCAACTTCCGGGTCATTTGTCTTGACCGGGCTAGGAGCTTCCGGGTTATCAGAGCTATTGAGAGTATCTTTGGCAGGCAGGTCAGAGGTTGGCCCCAGAATGTCAGAAGCCGGTTCAGGCGGCGGCTAATGGGTGGAGCTGTCAGGAACTGACGTGTCAAGCTCCAGTTCAGTCACGACCGGGTTTTGGGACGGCTTATTCTTCTTTGCCCTCTTACTGGGCTTCACTTGCATGCTGTCAATAAAGGTAGAAGGATGAATACAAAAGCATGAGTAAGGTAAAGCCTAGGGTAAACAAAGTTGCATTACCCGGGGGCGGTTTGAAAGCCAGCGTGTTTGATTGCATAGACTCGCGGGAGGAAGGAGAGGAATCCTGATAATTGGAGTCAGATGAATTGAGAGGTTGGCGAATTAAACCCGCCAAAGGTAAAACAGAACGTAAATCAGAGATAACCTCAGTCCAACGCTTCCTAGTTACATCAGGTAAGCGGGAGGAGAGTTCTGCATCCTTGCTAGTCCAGGTCTGCCTCCGGTTTTCAAGCTGCTGTTGCTTCAAAAGAAATTGAGGATCTTGATAAGCTAGAGGATGTGAAAATCTTACTTTCCGGGTCACCCTTCGGATTTTTTGCTTTGGCAAAGGCTCTGAGTCGGAGGAGATTAGAGTTACCTCTTCGTCAACCGCTTGGCTGTTCCCCGTATCCTCCTGAAAAGACAGAATGTCAATAAAACAATGACAAAGAAGTTAAAAGAATTAAGGATTACTTCTTCGTCATCCTCAGAGGTATCATCCAATTTGAGTAAATCGGAAGCACTTGGCTTCTTCTTCTTTGAAGTTCCCGTTTTGGCGGCTTTCCTTTCGGTTTTCTTTGTTGTCGGGCTTGTTTGGCAGCCTCATGATCATACTTGACCTTCCAGAAGTTGTCATCGGCCTATGGAAAAAGATAAGAGATTATAAGTAAAAACAAGTTGTAACATAGCAAAGAGTATTCATTAAGGTTGATGACTCACCGCGGGGGCCGGGTTCTTCTTGCAGAAGGGAAGTAAGCCGAAGGCATTACTAGTCACTGTGCCCTCTTTCAGCAGCGATTGGGTCGTAGCCTCCACCACATCATCTGGTAAGTCGTCAGGGCTATGACGCAGTGGATCATCCTTTTCGCCTGAGTAAGTGCACAATAAGCCGGGACGGCGGCTTAACGGAAGTACTCGCCAAGTGACCCAGACTCGGACCAGGTCGATGCCGTTTAAGCCATTTCCCAAAAGAGCTTTGATTTTCTTAATGGTGGGGGCGAGAGGCAGACGCTCAATAGCAGTCAGTTTATCCGCCAGCGGGTGGTTGGACTCAAGCCATAGAGCGCGGAAGCCGGGCAGAGGGCTCTCGTCAGCCGGAGAGGTGTCCTGACAATAGAACCACGTCTGATTCCAATCTTTCGGATGACTCGGCAGTTCAGCATAAGGGAAAAGGCAGTCTCTCCGCCGCTGAATTGAGATGCCGCCAAGTTTGAGACTGGGCCCGTTGGCGCATTCATTCTGCCGGTTTAAGTAGAAAAGCTCTCTGAACAAAAGCAGATTGGGCTCCTCTCCCAGGTACACCTCGTAGAAGACTTGGAAATTGTAGATATTTGATACGGAATTGGGTCCAACGTCTTGAGGTCTAAGGTCAAAGAACTTCAATACATCCCTGAAGAATTTTGAACCCGGAGGAGCAAATCCCCGGTTCATGTGATCCGTAAAAACTATCGCCTCCCCTTCTTTGGGTTGAGGCTTCTCTTCAGACGGGTCAGGGGCACGATAAGACATGACCTTTTTCTTAGGCAGATCACCAAACTTCACAAACTTTGACAGTTTACTTCTTGTGACTGTGGATGGGACCCAGTTACAGGTCATAGGAGCTTTGGTTGCCTTAGGCGCCATGACGTAAATAGAAGCCCATGTCAAAATAAGAAATTCCGGTTCAACTTTAAACCCGGAGTAAAACAGTTTAAATCTATTCAAGATGGCGGCTTAAGAAGGGGCCTAATGATATATGGGCAATTACACAATGATATTTAAGCCGCTATGGATGTCAAGAGCAATTGAATATCCTTAAATCTGAGAGAAGCAAGTAAGGTTGACAGATCAGTGTTATTTACTTAAACCGGCTGCATGGACAGTCATGGTTAAACATATTTTACAGAGGCATGTTTCTATTTCCGGGTGAAACAAACAAGTTTCACAAGTTGCCGCTGTTATTTTGGATCAAACAGTTGTTCTGAAAAGAAAATTTTCTAGACCTAGGACTGGCACAAATGAAGCTCAAGGGCTCGAACGGGGCTTCTGTGCAACAAAAAGGGATCTATTCACGTTTGAAATGGGTGCGGAATATGTACCACATTGGTTTTATACCATCTTCAAGATCAAGAAACAGCGGTGGTGATGAAATCTATGAAGGGTTCCTAATGAATAGCGAAGAACGCCGAAGAACTCGAAGGTTCTAATGCGGATCTGAGGAGCAAGAAAGAGGAGACTTACAGATGCAGGATTGCTGTGGAGGATCGTCATGTTTTTCTGGTCAAACTAGGTTAATGCAGCAGGCTTGAGTTGGTGAAGACGAGGAGATCTGTGACGGTGGCGGCGGCGGAGCTCGAGCGGCAGAGAAGCAACGAGAGGAAGAAGACGACTAAAGGAGGAGAATGGGAAGACCTAGGTCATGCCTATTTATAAGGAAAGGATAACTGAGACGGCACGAGAAACGAGGAGATAAAAATTATTATCCAGCGGCCCCGGCGCCTCGGTTTTCAGAACAGTCAGTAAAGGCAAAGATCCGTTGGTGGATACGGTGGAATAAAGAATGAATTTAATTAAAGATGACGTCACGGCGGGTTAACGCGGATCCAAAAGATGACGTCACGGCGGGTTAAAGAAAACCTTTGCTCAGGCAGAAGACTGGAGACTTATTTCTTAAGGTATTTTAAGATTGACATGAACCGGTTCAAATCAATCTGGGGCCTAATGTTGGGGATATAACTATTTGTGTAAGCCGCCCAGGAGGGGTCGGGTTATGCAAAGAGGACTCACTAGAAGTAAGCCCAAGACCAAGCATGAAGATGGCGGTTCAGTAAAGGGTCTAAAGCCCACAGGCGACTTAAGGCCTGTCGTAGTAAACCGCCGTAATGGCATGACTTGTATCATAAGGTAGATTTAACTAGTCACCCATCCGGACACTGTTTATAAGCCGTCCGGGACTCTGTAAGCCGCAGGGCGTCAACCCGTGTATATAAGGGGACAACCCACCGGCCGCTTAGGGTAAGAAACAACTCATCAAGAGCCGGGCATAGCGTGTCTCGCTCCCTGGTCATCGAAACATCATTACCAACCCAACTAGACGTAGGCCTTGCCTTCACCGTAAGGGGCCGAACTAGTATAAAACCTCTCGTGTCCCCTGTCCCTATTAACCCCTTCAGGCTTCCTAGTTGCGATGGCTCCACAACTAAGTCCTTTCACGAGGACATCTAACGTGACAATTCCACGACAATAGTCTTCATCATCCTTTCCTCACTAGGACAATGCTCTAATAATGAAGATCATCACACTTTTATGGATTTACAACTCAAAGCTAGAACAAGATATGACTCTATATGAATGCCTCCGGTAGTGTACCGGTATATGCAATGAATCAAGAGTGACATGTATGAAAATTATGAAGATGGCCTTGCCACAAATACAATGTCAACTACATGATCATGCACAGAGCAATATGACAAAAGTGATGCGTGTCATATGAACGGAACGGTGGAAAGTTGCATGGCAATATATCTCGGAATGGCTATGGAAATGCCATAATAGGTAGGTATGGTGGCTATTTTGAGGAAGGAGTATGGTGGGTGTATGGTACCGGCGAAAGTTGCACGGTACAAGACAGGCTAGCAATGGTGGAAAGGTGAAAGGGTGCGTATAATCCATGGACTCAACATTAATCAAAAGAACTCATATACTTGTTGAAAAAATCTAGAAGTCATCAAAAACCAAAGCACTACGCGCATGCTCCTAGGGGGGTAGATTGGTAGGAAAAGACCATCGCTCGTCCCCGACCGCCACTCATAAGGAAGACACTCAATAAATAAAATTTTGCTCCAACTTCATCACAAAGCGGTTCACCATACGTGCATGCTACGGGAATCACAACCCTCAACACAAGTACTTTTCATAATCACCTCAACTAGCATGACTTTGATATCACTACCTCCATATCTCAAAACAATTATCAAGCATCATATTGATCATAGCATCCAATTCTTTTTCTATGATAGTTTTTATTATACACAACTTGGATGCTCATCATTCTAGGACCAACTTTATGATAATAGCAAATACCATGCTGTTCTAAAAGGCTCTCAAAATAATATAAGTGAAGCATGAGAGACTAGCAATTTCTTCAAAATTAAGACACCATCGTGCTCTAAAAGATATAAGTGAAGCACTAAAGCAAAAACTCTCAAGCTCAAAAGATATAAGTGAAGCACATAGAGTATTCTAGCAAATTCTAATCAAATAGGCTTCTCCCAAAAGGTGTGTACAGCAAGGATGATTGTGGTAAACTAAAAAGCAAAGACTAATATAATACACGATGCTCCAAGCAAAACACATATCATGTAGCGAATAAAAATATAGCTCCAAGTAAAGTTACCAATGAACAAAGACGAAAGAGGGGATGCCTTCCCGGGGCATCCCCAAGCTTAGGCTTTTGACTATTCTTTAATATCTTGGGGTGCCTTGGGCATCCCCAAGCTTAGGATTTTGCCACCCTTTATTCTATAGTCCATAAAGGCTTTACCCAAAACTTGAAAACTT
The DNA here is from genome assembly GCA_963921465.1 of Triticum timopheevii. Classification (NCBI taxonomy): domain Eukaryota; kingdom Viridiplantae; phylum Streptophyta; class Magnoliopsida; order Poales; family Poaceae; genus Triticum; species Triticum timopheevii. Next base: position 583,816,167 of record OY997270.1, read on the forward strand.
CACAACACAAAACTCAACAGGAAATCTTATAAGCTCCGTTAGTGAAAGAAAACAAAACCACCACATAAGGTACTGCAATTAACTCATTCTTTATTTAATTAGGTGTTAAACCTACTGTATTCCAACTTTATTATCGTTTATAAACTAATTTACTAGCCATAGATGCATTGAAATAAGCAAACAACACACGAAAAACAGAATCTGTCAAAAACAGAACAGTCTATAGCAATCTGTAACTAAGGCAAACTTCTGGAACTCTAAAAATCCAGCCAAAATTGGAAGTCCTGGACAATTTGTCTATTGAATAGAAGCAAAAAAGAATAAACGCAAAAGCACATTCCTGTGATTTAACAAAATTATATTCGTGCGTGCAAAGTTTCTGTTTTTCAACAGAATCAAATCAATTATCATCGTAGGTTATCCTATAGGTTCTACTTGGCACAAACACTAGTTAAAATATAAAAGCACATCTAACCAGAAGGTAGATGCAAGATTTATTACTAAATAGGAGCAAAAGCAAAAAACATAAAGAAAATTGGGTTGGCTCCCAACTAGCGCTATCGTTTAACGCCCCTAGCTAGGCATAAAAAGCAAAGATAGATCTAACGGGTGCCATCTTTGGCACTAAATTCATAAGTAGCACGCATGATAGATTCATAAGGTAATTTGACTTTCTTTCTTGGAAAGTGCTCCTTGTCTTTCTTTAAGGGAAATTGGAATCTAATGTTCCCTTCCTTCATATCAATAATCGCACCAATCGTTCTAAGGAAAGGTCTACCAAGAATAATAGGGCAAGAAAGATTGCAATCTATATCAAGAACGATAAAGTCTACGGGCACCAAATTTCTATTTGCAACAGTAATAACATCATTAATCCTTCCCATAGGATTTTTAATGGTGGAATTCGCAAGGTGCAAATTTAAAGAGCAATCATCAAGATCATGGAAACCTAGAATATCACATAAAGTTTTCGGAATCGTGGAAACACTAGCACCCAAATCACACAAAGCAAAACACTCATAATCTTTAATTCTAATCTTTATAGTAGGTTCCCACTCATCATTAAGTTTTATAGGTATAGAAACTTCCAAATTAAGTTTTTCATCATAAGATTGCATCAAGGCATCAACAATATGTTTGGTAAAAGGTTTATTTTGACTATAAGCATGAGGAGAATTAACAACGGATTGCAACAAGGAAATACAACCTTTTAAAGAACAATTATCATAATAAAATTCCTTGAAATCCGAGATAGTAGGTTCAACATTATTAGAAGTTGAGGATTCTCCGATCTCACTTTTACCAAATTTAGCATCAAGATCTAAAGATTCCGAATTCTTGGGACGCCTTCTAGGCAAAGTTGATTGATCATCAGTCCCATAATCATCAAAATTCATATTGCAAAACATAGATCTAATAGGACACACATCAATAACCTTGAGATCCTCATCATTATTTTCACAGAAACTAGAAGAACACGCTTTTATAAAGCTATCTTTCTTAGCACGCAATCTAGCGGTTCTTTCCTTACACTCATCAATGTAAATTCTCATTACTTTGAGGAACTCATTGATATCATGCTTAGGAGGAGAATGTCTAAGTTTAAGAGAATCAACATCAAGCGAAAGTCTATCAACGTTTCTAGCCAAATCATCAACTTTGAGCAATTTTTCTTCAAGAAAAGCATTAAAATTCTTTTGAGAAATCATAAATTCTTTCACACTATTCTCAAAATGAGAGGGCATCTTATTAAAATTACCATAAGAATTATTGTAGGAATTTCCATAATTATTAGAGGAATTACTAGGGAACGGTCTAGCATTAAAGTTTCCTCTATAAGCATTGTTTCCAAAACTATTCCTACCAACAAAATTCACATCCATAGATTCATTATTATTCTCAATCAAGGAAGGCAAAGGCATATCATTGGGATAAAGAGGAGTATTTTTAGTAGCAAACATCTTCATAAGTTCATCCATCTTTCCGCTCAAAACATTGATTTCTTCTATAGCATGCACTTTTTTACTAGAAGGTCTTTCGGTGTGCCATTGAGAATAATTATCCATAATATTATCAAGAAGTTTTGTAGCATCTCCTAACGTGATTTCCATAAACGTGCCTCCCACGGCCGAATCTAAGAGATTTCTAGAAGCAAAGTTCAAACCGGCATAAATATTTTGTATGATCATCCATAAATTCAAACCATGAGTAGGGCAATTGTGAAGCATCAATTTCATTCTTTCCCAAGATTGGGCAACATGCTCATGATCAAGTTGTTTAAAATTCATAATATCGTTCCTAAGAGTGATGATCTTAGCGGGAGGAAAATAATTAGAGATAAAAGCATCTTTGCATTTGTTCCAAGAGTCAATACTACTTTTAGGCAAAGATGAAAACCAAACTTTAGCATGATCTCTAAGTGAAAACGGAAATAACTTCAATTTGACAATATTGATATCCTATCTTTCTTCTTTTGCATATCACACAAATCAACAAAATTGTTTAGATGAGTAGAGGCATCTTCACTAGGAAGGCCGGCGAATTGATCTTTCATAACAAGATTCAGCAAAGCGGTATTGATTTCACAAGACTCATCATTATTAAGAGGAGAAATCGGAGTACTAAGGAAATCATTATTATTGGTATTCGAGAAATCACACAATTTGGTATTATCTTGTGCCATGGCAACTAGTAATTCAACACACAAGCAAGCAGAAAAACGGTAAGCGAAAGAGAGGAGGAGATTGGGAAAGAGAGGGCGAATAAAACGGCAAGGGTGAAGTGGGGGAGAGGAAAACGAGGGGCAAATGGCAAATAATGTAAATGCAAGGGAGATGGGTTTGTGATGGGTACTTGGTATGTCTTGACTTGAGCGAAGACCTCCCCGGCAACGGTGCCAGAAATCCTTCTTGCTATGTCTTGAGCTTCCGTTGGTTTTCCTCAAAGAGGAGAGGGTGATGCAGCAAGTGTAGCGTAAGTATTTCCCTCAGTTTTGAGAACCAAGGTATCAATCCAGTAGGAGGCTCCTCAAAAGTCCCACGCACCTACACAAACAAGCTGAGAACTCGCAACCAACGCAATAAAGGGGTTGTCAATCCCTTCACGGCCACTTGCGAAAGTGAGATCTAATAAAGATAGTATGATAAGATAAATATATTTTTGGTATTTTATAATATAGATGCAAAAAGTAAAGATGCAAATAAAAGTAGATTGAAAGCAAATATGATAAGAGATAGACCCGGGGGCCATAGGTTTCACTAGAGGCTTCTCTCAAGATAGCATAAGTATTACGGTGGGTGAACAAATTACTGTCGAGCAATTGATAGAAAAGCGCATAGTTATGAGATTATCTAGGCATGATCATGTATATAGGCATCACGTCCATAACAAGTAGACCAACTCCTGCCTGCATCTACTACTATTGCTCCACACATTGACCGACTCCTGCCTGCATCTAGAGTATTAAGTTCATAAGAACAGAGTAACGCATTAAGCAAGATGACATGATGTAGAGGGATAAACTCATGCAATATGATATAAACCCCATCTTGTTATCCTCGATGGCAACAATACAATACGTGCCTTGCAACCCTTTCTGTCACTAGGTAAGGACACCCCAAGATTGAACCCAAAGCTAAGCACTTCTCCCATGGCAAGAAAGACCAATCTAGTAGGCCAAACCAAACTGATAATTCGAAGAGACTTGCAAAGATAACTCAATCATACATAAAAGAATTCAGAGAAGATTCAAATATTATTCATAGATAAACTTGATCATAAACCCACAATTCATTGGATCTCGACAAACATACCGCAAAAAGAGTTTACATCGAATAGATCTCCACAAGAGAGGGGGAGAACATTGTGTTGAGATCCAAAAAGAGAGAAGAAGCCATCTATCTAATAACTATGGACCCGTAGGTCTTGTGGTAAACTACTCACAACTCATTGGAGGGACAAGGATGTTGATGTAGAAGCCCTCCGTGGTCGATTCCCCCTCCGGCAGAGTGCCGGCGAAGGCTCCAAGATGGGATCTCGCGGATATAGAAGGCTACGGCGGTGGAAATTGTGTTTCATGGTGCCCCTGGATGTTTTCGGGGTACTTAGGTATATATAGGAGGAAGAAGTATGTCGGTGGCCGCCCGAGGGGCCCACGAGACAGGTGGCGCGGACCCCTATCTCGTGGCGTCCTCGGGAGCTTCTTGACTTGCACTCCAAGCTCTACGGATCACGTTCATTCCAAAAATCACGCTTCCGAATGTTTCATTCCGTTTGGACTCCGTTTGATATTCCTTTTCTTCGAAATACTGAAATACGCAAAAAAAACAGCAATATGGGCTGGGCCTCCAGTAGTAGGTTAGTCCCAAAAATGATATAAATGTGTAAAATAAAGCCCATAAACATCCAAAAGGGGTAATATAATAGCATGGAACAATCAAAAATTATAGATAAGTTGGAGACGTATCAGTCGTCATCATCAACCATCCTCCATCACCAATTTCATGATGCCCACTGCCGTGCGTGAGTAATTCCATCGTAGGCTTGCTGGACGGTGATGGGTTGGATGAGATTTACCATGTAATCAAGTTAGTTTTGTTAGGGTTTGATCCGTAGTATCCACTATGTTCTGAGATTGATGTTGCTATGACTTTGCTATGCTTAATGCTTGTCACTAGGGCCCAAGTGACATGATTTCAGATCTGAACCTATTATGTTTTCATGAATATATGTGTGTTCTTCATCCTATCTTGCAAGTCTATAGTCACCTATTATGTGTTATGATCCGACAACCCCGAAGTGACAATAATCGGGATACTTCTCGGTGATGACCGTAGTTTGAGGAGTTCATGTATTCACTATGTGCTAATGCTTTGTTCCGGTTCTCTATTAAAAGGAGGCCTTAATATCCCTTAGGTTCCGCTAGGACCCCGCTGCCACGGGAGGGTAGGACAAAAGATGGCATGCAAATTCTTTTCCATAAGCACGTATGACTATTTACGGAATACATGCCTACATTACATTGATGAACTGGAGCTAGTTCTGTGTCACCCTATGTTATAGCTATTACATGAGGAATCGCATTCGGCATAATTATCCATCACTGATCCATTGCCTACGAGCTTTTCACATCTTGTGTTTCACTTATTTACTTTTCCGTTGCTACTGTTACAATCAGTACAAAACCCAAAAACATTACTTTTGCTATTGTTACCTTTATTATCATATTACTTTGCTACTAAATATTTTGCTGCAGATACTAAGTTATCCGTGTGTGCTTGAATTGACAACTCAACTGCTAATACTCAAGAATATTCTTTGGCTCCCCTTGTGTCGAATCAATAAATTTGGGTTGAATACTATACCCTCAAAAGTTGTTGCGATCCCCTACACTTGTGGGTTATCAAGACTAATTTCTGGTGCCGTTGCCGGGGAGCATAGCTCTATTCTCTGAGTCACTTGGGATTTATATCTTTTGATCACTATGAAGAACTTGAAAGACGCGAAAACTACGATCTATCCCTCAACTACGAGGGGAGGTAAGGAACTGCCATCTAGCTCTGCACTAGATTCTCCTTCTGTTTTGAGTAAGCTTGCGACACCTAAACCTTCTACTGCTATGAATTCTGATATGTCGCATGTTATTGATGATGCCACTTCTACTATGCATGATACTTATGATGAAACTACTTATGTGCGTGATACTACTTTTCCATTAGGTGAATTTCTTGATGAACAACTTGCTAGAGTTAGGGGGGATGAAATTATTAAAGATGCTATTATTGATGATAGTGATGATGAAAATTCTCCCAATGATTATGAATTTCCTGTTGTTCCTGAGGGTTATGTTATGAATGAAGAAGCTGCTAGAGCTATCTTTGCTTGCAATGATAGATATGATCTTAAGAAATTATTAGCTAAATGGAAGCAGCAGTCTCTTAATGCTAGAATGAAACCTGACCCTGCTTTTGTTACTTCACCTATCTGTGTTACTGATAAGGATTATGAATTCTCTGTTGATCCTGAAATTATCACTTTAGTTGAATCTGATCCTTTTTATGGCCTTGAATCTAAAACTGTTGTGGCACATCTTACCAAGTTGAATGATATAGCCACCCTGTTTACTCATGATGATAAATCTCGCTATTATTATATCCTTAAGATATTCCCATTCTCGTTAAAGGGTGATGCTAAGACTTGGTATAATTCTATTGCTCCTGGTTGTGTGCGTAGTCCCCAGGATATGATTTATTACTTCTTTGCTAAATATTTCCCTGCTCATAAGAAACAAGCTGCTTTGCGGGAAATATATAATTTTGTGCAAATCAAAGAAGAGAGTCTCCCACAAGCTTGGGGGAGGATTCTCCCACAAGCTTGGGGGAAATATATAATTTTGTAAAAATAAAATACTTGATATCTTTTGTAATGGACTAACCGATGCTTCCAAGGACTACTTGGATAGTTGTGCTGGTTGTGTTTTCAGGGAAAGAACAGTCGACGAAGCTGGATTACTATTGAATAATATGTTGACTAATGAAAATAATTGGACTCTCCCTGAGCAAATTCCTGAGGAAATTCCTGAACCAATTGAGCCAACTCCTGAGCCTATTCCTAAACCCACTCCGAAGAAGAGAGGCGTTTTATTTCTCAGTCCTGAAGATATGCAAGAGGCAAAGAAATCAATGAAAGAAAAAGGTATTAAAGCTGAAGATGTTAAGAATTTACCTCTTATTGAAGAAATACATGGTCTTAATATACCGCCTGTTGAAGAACCACATTGTCTTAATAACCTGACACAGGTAGTAAAGGTAAATTCTCTCTATAGATATGATAAAGTTGAAATCCCCTCTACTAAATTTCATAGCTCATGCTTAGATGAATTTGATGATTTTATGGCTAGACAAGAAAGTTTTAATGCTTATGTTGGTAGAGAGTTAAAGAATAATGCTTTTGAGATAGGACGCGTGAGCGATAATATGGCTAGAGTTAAAGGTGAACTCAAACTCATTAGCAAATATACTTCTATGGTTGCTACTCAAGCTGAGCAAGTACTTAAAGCTCAAAATGATTTGCTTGATGAATTTGAACAATAAAAATGACTTTGCTGTTAGGGTGGCTACTAGAATTGGTAGAATGACTCAGGAACCTTTGTATCCTGAAGGCCATCCTAAGAGAATCGAGCAAGATTCTCAGAGAAATAATTTAGAGGCACCTAGTTCCTCTAAAAAGAAGAAAAAGAAATACGATAGAACTTCGCATGCTTCTAGTGAACCTACTTTAGACACACCTGCAAATCCCAATGATATTTCTATTTTTGATGCTGAAACACAATCAAGTGATGAACATGAACCTAGTGATAATGTTAATGATAATGTTCATGTTGATGCTCAACCTAGCAAAAACAATGATGTAGAGATTGAACCTGCTGTTGATCTTGATAACCCACAATCAAAGAATCAACATTATGATAAGAGAGATTTGTTGCTAGGAAGCACGGTAAAGAAAGAGAACCATGGGTTCAGAAACCCATGCCCTTTCCTCCCAAACCATCCAAGACAAAGGATGATGAGGATTTTGAGCGCTTTGCTGAAATGATTAGACCTATCTTCTTATGTATGCGCTTAAGTAATATGCTTAAAGTAAATCCTTATGCTAAGTATATGAAGGATATCATTACAAATAAAAGAAAGATACCGGAAGCTGAAATCTCCACCATGCTTGCTAATTATACTTTTAAGGGTGGAATACCAAAGAAACTTGGAGATCCGGGGGTACCAACTATACCATGCTCCATTAAAAGAAATTATGTTAGAACTGCCTTATGTGATCTTGGAGCCGGTGTTAGTGTTATGCCTCTCTCTTTATATTGTAGACTTGAATTGAATAAGTTGACACCTACTGAAATATCTTTGCAAATGGTTGGTAAATCAACTACTATACCTGTCGGTATTTGTGAGGATGTGCCTGTTGTGGTTGCAAATGTCACTATCTTAACGGACTTTGTTATTCTTGATATTCCTGAGGACGATAGTATGTCTATTATCCTTGGTAGACCCTTTTTGAATACTGCAGGGGCTGTTATTGATTGCAACAAAGGCAATGTCACTTTTCATGTTAATGGTAATGAGCATACGGTACACTTTCTGAGGAAACAATCTCAAGTTCATAGCATCAATTCTATTGGGAAAGTTCCAACTATCATTATTGGAGGTTTTGAATTTCCTCTCCCTACTGTCAAGAAAAAGTATGATATTCTTATTGTTGGGATTTTCATATCGCCGTTGAGGTAACTTAGTGTTATTCGAAATTTCTCAGGTTCCGTGTTATTCGGAATGAGTTTGTTAGCAAGACTTGATCAACCTTGTTAGTGGATTCATTTTGATGATCATGAGATGGATGAAACTACAAGGCACAACCTTCTGTACCCATTTTTTACTTTCTGTTATTTAGAATAAATAAAGCAAAAATAGTATTATCTGTATGTTTTCTAAATTATCCGTGCATTAAAAAATATCCCGAAAATAAAAGTGCTCCAAATGCCCTGCAAATTTAGTATGATTTTTTATGGAATATTTGAGGATTTTAGGCACTGAAATCACTGCAGGAGGGGCAAGCACTAGGCCACGAGAGAGGAGGGCGCGCCCACCCTACCTGGGCGCCCCCTGTCTCATGGGCCCCTGGTGGCCCCCCTCCACTTATGCCAGCACCCACACACTTCATCTTCTACCCAAAAATCCCCATCCAGCTCAAGCACGAGTTCTAGCTAGTTTTGCTGCGATTTTCGATCTCCTTGCTCAAAGCTCCATTCACAAAACTGCTTTGGGAGATTGTTGCTTGGTATGTGACTCCTCCATTGGTCCAATTAGTTTTTGTTCTAGTGCTTTATTCATTGCAAATTTTTGCTGCATAGGTGACCATGTTCTTGACCTTGCATGTTAAATTTATGAGGTCCCAAGCAATTCTAATGCATGATATAGGCTCTAGGCACTTGTAGGAGTAGTTGCTACCAATCTTGTTTAGTTTTATTCACTTTTATTTTGAAGTTACTAAAATTTCAGAAATTTTTCAGAAAAAGAATTATGTCTAGGAGAATGTACCAAGGTGATTCCTCGGTAAAGAAAGGACCCAGAATTGCTATACATGAACAAGATGTTGAATTACCGAGGGACGCGGATGTACGAGCTTGTGAGTGGCCATCCGATGATTTTATGGTCGAAGTAGGCTTTAAGGAGGAATTTTACGCGTATGTGCGTAATGCTGAGCTAGAGGACTTCTTACAAGATAAGTGTCCTCGGTACTATCAACTGACTGATTCCTTTGTACGGAGGTTTAAATATAATTGTACGTGAATTCTCCTAGTGTCCTATTTGATATTTATGATACATCTTATACCATGGACTTAGAGGATTTTACAACTGCTTGCAAACTCCCGCAGTGTGGTAATATTAATGATCCTCACAAATCTGAATTTAGAGATTTCCTTGCTAGTATTACTATGGGAGAATCCATGGACATAGCACAAGCTACCATAGGGAGCATTCATTTTCCTGCTATACATTATTTTGCTCTCTTCATTGGTAGATGCATTAACGGTAAAAATGAAGCATGTCACACGTGTGTCCCTGATCTGTGTGTCCTCAAGAGTGTTGTGTTAGGTTATAAAGGTTATAACTTGGGGGCAATAGTCGCACATAGGTTGCAGAATAATAGTAGAACTGGAGATTTATTTGGAGGAATTTATGCAACCCATGTGGCTAATTATCTTGGTATAGCCCCACGAGAAGGGGATATGATGATACCTCCTGCTTATTTAGATTATGACGCTATGGTCAATCATCAATTTCTTAGGAGGAATGAACAATTCCTCCAATATCGACTAATCTATGACAGACGCAACGTCGTCCATGTTACTCTTCCTGCTCCTCTCCTTTTTGATTATCAGGCAAAAGGAAGATATGTTGTTACCAGGGAGGAAGCAGCTGAACACGAGCAGAGAGTGGAGGCAGCTCGCCAACATGCCGTAGCTCAGGAAGCGGTTGCCGCTGCGTCTTAGTACGACCCCAGCTACAACTATGGATATCAGCCAGGCGGTCATTGGTATTAGACCAACTTAGGCCAAAAGCCTAAGCTTGGGGGAGTACGTATTTCTCACCGACTTTACATTCATGTTCACACACTAGTCGTCGGTGCTCATACTCTTTCATTGTATTATCCATGTTAGTTTAATTTTCTTTTTCTAGTTTTATTCTTGTGTGTTTGATAAACCTTAAGAAAAACCAACAAAATTAGTTAGTTTAATTTCCATGCTTGTAGTAGAATTAAAATGAAAACCCAAAAATATTTCTCGTTCTTCTTCTTACTTGTTGGGAGCTTTCCCGTGTAAATAGTTTTATTTTCTTTTCTTTCCTTTGGGGGTCGAGAAGACTATATTGAAAATGTTTAGTGGCTCTCATATGCATGATTGTTTATTTAATTTAGAGCCCATATTACCATGTCTTCTCTCTTGAGTTGAATGCTTGCAGATTCTAGCTTAGTCCAATGCACGTGCACTATTATTATTATACACATCATTTGGTCGTGCAAGTGAAAGGCAATAATGACGATATATGATGGACTTATTGAGATGAGAAAAGCTGGTATGAACTCGACCTCTCTTGTTTTTGTAAATACGATGAGTTCATCGTTTCTGATTCAGCTTATTATGATGTAAACATATTTGTAATGACATTTAGAGATTATAGTTGCTTGTGTCATGCTTGATTAGCTATGAGTTATAATGATTTACCTTGCGTGCCAACATGCTATTAGAATAATTATGATGTGGTATGATGGGATGGTATCCTCCTTTGAATGAATTGAGTGACTCGACTTGGCACATGTTCACGCATGTAGTTGAAACAAATCAACATAGCCTTCATGATATTTATGTTGATGGTAAATTATATCCTACTCATGCTTGTACTCGGTGTGAATTAATTTTAATGCATGTTTATGACTGTTGTCGCTCTCTCAGTTGGTCGCTTCCCAGTCTTTTGCTAGCCTTCACCTGTACTAAGCAGGAATACTACTTGTGCATCCAAACTCCTTAAACCCCAAAGTTGTTCCATATGAGTCCACCATACCTACCTATCTGCGGTATTTACCTGCCGTTCCAAGTAAATTTGTATGTGCCAAACTTCAAACCTTCAAATGAAATTCTGTTTTGTATGCTTGAGCAGCTCATGTTTCAACTAGGGCTACCTATATCTTCCATGCTAGGTGGGTTATTCTCAAGAGGAGTGGACTCCTCTCCTCATTCACGAGAAAGGGCCGGTAACCGGGATGCTCAGTCCCATGATCTAAAAAGATCAAAGCAAATCAATATAATTAAACAAAACTCCCCCAGGGCTGTTGTTAGTTGGAGGCACTCGTTGTTTCGAGCAAGCCATGGATTGATGCTTGTTGGTGTTTGGGGGAGTATAAACCTTTACCATTCTGTTTGGGAACTGCCTATAATGCATGTAGTATGGAAGATACAGCCATCTCATAGTTGTTGCGTTGACAGCGAAAGTATGCTGCTCAAAATGTTATTCAATCTCTATTTTAAAATCGAGCTCTAGCACCTCTACAAATCCCTTCTTCCCTCTGCGAAGGGCCTATCTATTTACTTTTATGTTGAGTCATCACCCTTCTTATTAAAAAGCACCCGCTGGAGAGCACACTGTCATTTGCATTCATTACTATTGGTTTATATTGAGTATGACTTGACTGGATCTCTTTTACCATGAATTACAATGTTTAGTCAGTCCTTCATCTTTAAAGGTGCTCTGCATTTATGTTTTGCGGTCTCAGAAAGGGCTAGCGAGATACCATTTTGTTATATCATGTTATGATTGTTTTGATAAAGTGTTGTCATCCGAGTTTTATTATTATGGATCGCTAGCTGATTATGCTATTGATATGAGTAATTGTGAGACCTGGGTGTTATTATGAGTACGGTTAGTTCATAATATTTGCTGAAACCTAAATGATGGCTTTGCATGTTTACAACAAGAAGAGCAAACAGAGTTTGTAAAAGTTTTTCTTTATCACTTTCAGTTTATCAACTGAATTGCTTGAGGACAAGCAAAGGTTTAAGCTTGGGGGAGTTGATACGTCTCCAACGTATCTACTTTTCCAAACACGTTTGCCCTTGTTTTGGACTCTAACTTGCATGATTTGAATGAAATTAACCCGGACTGACGTTGTTTTCACTAGAACTGCCATGATGTTGTTTTATGTGTAGAAAAGAAAAGTTCTCGGAATGTCCTGAAAATCCACGGAGGCACTTTTTGGAAAATATAAAACATACTGGCGAAAGAATCAAGACCAGGGGGCCCACACCCTGTCCACGAGGGTGGGGGCGCCCCCCTGGACCTCCGCCGACCTCAACTCCAACTCCATATATTCACGTTCGGGGAGAAAAAAATCAGAGAGAAAGTTTCATCATGTTTTACGATACCGAGCCGCCGCCAAGCCCTAATCTCTCTCGTGAGGGCTGATCTGGAGTCCGTTCGGGGCTCCGGAGAGGGGGATTCATCGCCGTCGTCATCATCAACCATCCTCCATCACCAATTTCATGATGCTCACCACCGTGCGTGAGTAATTCCATCGTAGGCTTGCTGGACGGTGATGGGTTGCATGAGATTTACCATGTAATCAAGTTCGTTTTGTTAGGGTTTGATCCCTAGTATCCACTATGTTCTGAGATTGATGTTGCTATGACTTTGCTATGCTTAATGCTTGTCACTAGGGCCTGTCGGTGTCAAAACCGGCGGATCTCGGGTAGGGGGTCCCGAACTGTGCGTCTAGGCGGATGGTAACAGGAGACAAGGGACACGATGTTTTTACCCAGGTTCGGGCCCTCTCGATGGAGGTAAAACCCTACTCCTCCTTGATTGATATTGATGATATGGGTAGTACAAGAGTGGATCTACCACAAGATCAAGGAGGCTAAACCCTAGAAGCTAGCCTATGGTATGATTGTTGTAATGGTTGTTGTCCTATGGACTAAAACCCTCCGGTTTATATAGACACCGGGGAGGGCTAGGGTTACACAGAGTCGGTTACAATGGTAGGAGATCTACATATCCGTATCGCCAAGCTTGCCTTCCACGCCAAGGAAAGTCCCATCCGGACACGGGACGAAGTCTTCAATCTTGTATCTTCATAGTCTTGGAGTCCGGCTGACGATGATAGTCCGGCTGTCCGGACACCCCCTAGTCCAGGACTCCCTCAGTAGCCCCTGAATCAGGCTTCAATGACGATGAGTCCGGCGTGCATTTTGTTCGGCATTGCAAGGCGGGTTCCTTCTCCGAATAATTCATAGAAGATTGTGAACACCAGGATAGTGTCCGGCTCTGCAAAATAATTTCCACATTCCACCGTAGAGAGAATATGATGTACACAAGTTCAATCCGCTGACGTATTTTGTGGCATGACGTCACGCCACCACCAAGCCTTTACTTGAATCGTTCTTTATTATACCACCTCAGCGCGTTTAGCGGAGCGGTTTCCTTGGCACGTCTTCTCGAAGCAGAGACCGTGTTCCCCTTATCCCGGGATTCTCATCAATACGGACGTGGGTAACCCAACCGCGCCATCGATGGTGGCGCTTGGGAGATAAGCGAGTTTTACCAGGCCGGTGGGGACGCATGGTCTTCGTCCGCACATATATAAGGGGATAAGGATCCACCTTTTTACCTACGCCTTCTTCCTCCTTTGCTTATCCATCTCCGCGCACTCGAGCTCCAGCGCCCAAGCCCGCACATCTCATCTCGACCTTCTCCATTCATGTCCAGAGCGGGAGGCAAGTGGTTGGCTTCCTCCGTTACGGAGGAGCACATCAAAAAGTTGCGCGGCGCCGGATACCTGTCCGGCGACATCGCGCACCGGCTGCCCGACAAGGGGCAGCTCATCCCCACCCCCAAGCCCCATGAGAGGGGCGTATTCCTTCCCCACTTCCTCCGCGGACTGGGCTTCCCGTTACATCCCTTCGTCCGGGGGCTCATGTACTATTACGGCCTGTATTTCCACGATCTGGCGCCAAACTTCATCCTCAACATCTCGGTGTTTATCGTCGTTTGCGAGGCCTTCCTCTGCATCCAGCCCGACTTCGGCTTGTGGCTCAAGACCTTCAACGTCAAGCCGAAGGTAGTGAAGGGCGTCCAAGCGGAGTGCGGAGGCGCCATGTTGGGCAAGATGCCCAACATCATCTAGCTCGAAGGGGCATTCGTGGAGTCCGTCAAGGGGTGGCAATCGGGGTGGTTCTACATCACCGAGCCGCGTGACCCAAAATGGGCGGCGTCCCCCGAGTTTAGATCTGGTATCCCGATGCAGCTCACCTCCTGGAAAGAGAAGGGCTTGCTATGGGGCAGTTTGGAGGAGCTGACATGACTCCAGTCCTCTCTCCAGACCTTGGTGAACAAGAAGCTTAGGATTGTCAATGTGATCCAGGTCATGCTCGTCCGCCGGATTCTCCCCTGCCAACAGCGGGCCTTTTATTTGTGGGAGTTCGATCCGGCACAGCACCGGACCCTGAGCGGGCTCTTCGACACGACGTACGAAGATGCCTGGAGGGTGTTGTTCAAGGGCGGAGAAGCCCCCGCGTCCGCGACGGAAGACCGCGGATTTAGCACCAAGCGCCCGGCCGGCGAGGTAAGCTTTGTTATCCTCTATGGGACATTTATTTTCTTTCACAATTTAATGTTATGTGGGATCTAAAACTCCCAATGCCTTTGACAGGACTTGCAGAGGACGTCCGGACAGGTAGACTGTCCGGCTCCCCTTCCCGAAGAACCAGCAGACGCCCGGTTAGCGGGGCTGCTAGTCCCGGCACTTTATGTGGTGCCGGAGAAGAAGGCCAAGAAGAAGGCCGCGGGAACTCGAAGAAGTTCCCGGCGCCAGGTGATATCGAACTCATCGTCTGATGGCTCCGAGGTGGACTCCTCCCCCGAAGACGAGGAGGAGAAAGAGGACTCTCTCCCAGAGGAGGGAGAGAGGAAGAGGAAGGCTCCCCCAATGGGGGAGGCCGAAGAGTCCAAGAGGGGAAGGACTATTCCCCCGGACAGCTCCGCCAACGCCAACGTTGGCGACGAAGAGTGGCCCTCGAGGGCCAGGCCTCCGACAAGATCGTAAGTATCCGGATTCCCGAATGATTCATAATTTATCTTTTGTGTCATATAGTGTCCTTCTAATGCCGCATACTGCCTGTAGTCCGGCCGATGATGATCTTCCCGCTTCATCGAGCGGGTCCTTGGCTCCGTCGGACGTGGATTCCATTCCGACCGCCTCCACCCCTCGCGGTGCTGACGACACCGAGGTGGGATCCCAGGAGGGGACCCATCGGGAGGAGGCTCCGGAGGTGCCGCAAGGCAACCTCCCGGACTCTGCGCCGGACTCCGCGCCGGAACCCGCAGTGGTTCCGGAGTCCGGCAGGCGGCCCCTTCGTAAGAAGGGCAAGACCGTGACACCGGCAGCCTCCGTCCAACCGGAGGCGCCGGACAACTTGTTGGAGGCGCTCAACGGCGCTTCCATCGAGGAAGAACACCGCACTATTATGAGTGCGGTGATTCAGAAGGTTCAGCTCGCCAAGAGCGGGCTGACCGAAGCCTGCAGTAGCCTTCTAACAGGCTTTGAGGTAAGAAGTTTAAAATATGTAATGTAGTACCGCATAGACAGTAGCCCCTGATGCTCGGTTCGGTGTTCGGAAAGAAAAACCGGATTGACGATCTAAAAAAGATATACGCAGGAGTGCTAAAAATTATGTCAATATGGGTTTGCAGGCTGCGCTGCTGACCTCTGCCGCACTGACTGTGGAGGTTGGTGCTTTGAAGCAAGACCTCGAGCGGTCCGAGCAAGAGCTCAGCCTTGCTAAGAAGCAGCTCGAGGATAAAGAAGGTGAGTAACACCACTTTAAAATTTGTACCTTACAGAAAAGGATTTTGGTTGCAATAAAAATAACAAGGATAACGTGGGTACTGCAGGGGCCACGAACGAGGTGGCGACCCTGAAGGAGGCCGTGTCCGCGGCCGAACACAATGCGGCCGCGGAACGAACAGAGCGAGAGAGGCAGGAGGCGTGGGTGGCGGAGGTGCGGCAAGAGCTCCAGGCTCTCATGGAAAAGCATGAGAGTTTGGAGCGTGACTCAAAGACTCGAGAGTCCGAGCTTGCCTCGGCTCTTGAAAGTGCCAAAGCCGCTAAGGCCGAGGCCCATAAGGCCCTCCAGGAGATTGAGGCGGTGAAGAAAATAGCGGCGGGTAAGGCATTTTTCATGCAAAGCAAGCATGTTAAAGTAAATTACCTGTTACTTACCCGAATTCGGAGCTCTCCAGGGGCGTTTGCAGATCTGCCTCGCAGTGTGTCTGATGCTGCCGCATTCTACCGAGCCGAGGAGGGGAGCTCAACGGAGAAGGTCTTCTGGTCTCAGTATGCTGAGGCCGGACATCCGGTGCCCCCTAGCGACCAGCTGAAGCAGCTGGTCGAGCTCCACAAGGTAGCCGAGCAGGCCATGAAGGGCCTCATAGTCCGGCTGTGGCCTGGAGAGGCCATGCCTGGGAGCTACTTCGGCCTTGTGCGGCGGCTGGTGGATGTGTGCCCCTGGGTGGAGGTGATCAAGCACTCCGCCTGTATTGAAGGTGCCCGTCGGGCCCTTGCCCGCGCAAAGGTGCACTGGGGCAGGCTGGATGCGGAGAGGCTTATCACTGACGCACCGCCAGCGGGCAAGGAGTATCGTACGCCCGAGATGTACTATAAGACTGTCCAGAAGGGTGCCCGCAAGATTGCGGATGAGTGCCCCAGAGATGTAATTATTGAGTAAACTCGCAATGTGTTATCCTGTGCACTGAAAACTTTGTTCATATGCGCTAAGCAACGCTTATTGATTTAAAATATTACCTTCTGTGCGGCCATTTATTAAATCTGAGAGATGGCAAGTCGTCGGCTTCAGCCCCCATGCCACGAGTGCTGGGGTGTTCGGGATAAACTTGAGCACTCTTGTTCCCATTTTTGGGTCCATCTAGGGAGGCGCTCAACACAACGAACAAGGCAACCAGACTTATAATGCTTGAACACTCTCACTTAGCCATAGAATTCTATAATTTTAAATTTCGGCGAAGCCCCTAGTATTCGGAAGACCGAGTTCGTGGCGCTATCCACGCCTTGGCCGGACATTATATGGTTCTTCGCTCGAAGCGGCATAAGTCTTTAGGGACTCGAAAAGACCTCTCGAACAGCGACCAGTCTCTCGCCTTATCATGACAGTCAGTTTTAGCTTTCTCCACTGAGGCGCTCGCCCAGCTCAACTGGGGCGCAATCGCAGTGGTTCTCCCAGTGCTACCTTAGCCGACAGAACGGAACGTAAGGTACCAAAACATGGGAGCCGGGCAAACCCAACTATTGACCCAAGACATGATTCGGAGCCGATGCATATAATGCTATAAGTTTGGGGTGCCGCACTTGTGAAAGTGTTCGGACTTGTCACACCATAATGCGGGGAACATAAGCCCCTGGTGTATTCGGCCGTACCAAAATTGTACGGGTGCAAGATGTCAAGAATAAACATATATGTAAGAAAGGTAATGCAATTATAAACAAAAAGTGATGCATTCTTTATCCAAGGAGTTCTGCTATGAGTGCAGAGCGATACAAATAGTGTGGTAAGCAAGGGATTGGACTAATTAAGCATGTCCCCCTCCAGGGGTGGGCTGCGGACTGGTGTATTTAACAAATTTAATGCTCGTAATGGAGGCCACCTGAGTGTTCACCACAGCCTTTGTCCCTCCCTGGCTGTTGCATCATGAGTTCGGCAGGTTCGCCGCCGGACAGGGCCTCTGGTGAACGGAGTCCTGTGTATAAAAAAGAATAAAAATTAAAAATAAAAAGAGCGACACACTTGGGAGCCCCTGGTGTGGTTGAGCCGCACGTTGGGCCTGTCGTGGTCGTGCCCCTCCCCCTATGCCCATGGTATCTCCAGGGCGTAATGATGTACGAAGAGAGCTGGTCTTGCAATCATACAAGGGCTGGGGTTGGGGCCGCATTGCTATGCGTGCTCGGAACGTGCCAGATGGTCTTGATTGATGTTGCTCTCGGCGCGTTTGGCCGTGTCCGGTTGTTTAACGGCCGGACTCGAAAATTGCCTTAAAAGGCTGCTCTGTACTTCTGCCGCGAGAGCCGCTGTGTGTTCCTCCGTTCGGAGGGAGCGTTCCATATTTCCGTTGACCGTGATGACTCCATGAGGGCCTGGCATCTTGAGCTTGAGGTATGCATAATGCGGCACCGCGTTGAACTTCGCGAACACGGTTCGTCCGAGTAGAGCGTGATAGCCGCTGCGGAACGGGACTATGTCGAAGATTAACTCCTCGCTTCGGAAATTATCCGGGGATCCGAAGACCACTTCCAGTGTGACTGAGCCTGTACAATTGGCCTCAACACCTGGTATGACGCCTTTGAAGGTCGTCTTTGTAGGTTTAATCCTTGAGGGGTCTATGCCCATCTTGCACACTGTATCCTGATAAAGCAGGTTCAGGCTACTACCGCTGTCCATCAGGACTCTCGTGAGGTGAAATCCATCGACGATTGGGTCTAAAACCAATGCGGCGAATCCGCCATGGCGGATACTGGTCGGGTGGTCTCTTCGATTGAAAGTGATCGGGCAAGAGAACCATGGATTGAACTTCGGGGCGTCTTGGGTATATGGGTTGCGTATATCATGTTTACCGTCCGCACTTGTGGGGGGAAACCCTTCTGTCCTCTGCTGTTCGGCGGCCGGGTCTCTTCCTCGTCGTCGCTGTGCAGCCCCTTGTCATTGTTTTCGGCAATTAACTTGCCTGCCTGCTTGAATACCCAACAATCCCTGTTGGTGTGGTTAGCTGGCTTTTTGGGGGTGCCATGTATCTGGCAACAGCGATCGAGTATTCGGTCCAAATTGGACGGACCCGGAGTGGTTCTTTTGAATGGCTTCTTCCGCTGACCGGGTTTAGAGCCTCGGAATCCGACGTTGACTGCCGTATCCTCATTGTTGTCACCGTTAACGCGGCGTTTGTTTTTGTTACGACGCGAGCTGCCATTGTGGTCCTTAGTATCCGGACTGCCAGCATTTTTACTGAGGTTGTTGCTGCGAGCTAGCCAGCTATCCTCTCCCGCACAGAAGCGGGTCATGAGTGATGTGAGGGCTGCCATGGATTTTGGCTTTTCCTGTCCTAGGTGCCGGGCCAGCCACTCGTCGCGGATGTTATGTTTGAAGGCTGCGAGGGCCTCTGCATCCGGACAGTCGACGATTTGATTTTTCTTTGTTAAGAACCGTGTCCAGAATTGCCTGGCCGATTCGTCTGGCTGCTGAATTATGTGGCTTAGGTCATCGGCGTCTGGTGGTCGCACATATGTGCCCTGGAAGTTGTCGAGGAATGCGGCTTCCAGGTCCTCCCAACACCCAATTGACTCTGCGGGCAGGCTGTTAAGCCAATGCCGAGCTGGTCCTTTAAGCTTGAGCGGGAGATATTTGATGGCGTGGAGATCGTCGCCGCGGGCCATATGGATATGAAGGAGATAATCCTCGATCCAAACCGCGGGGTCTGTTGTGCCATCGTAGGATTCAATGTTGACGGGTTTAAACCCTTCAGGGATTTGATGATCCATTACTTCGTCTGTGAAGCATAGTGGGTGTGCGGCGCCTCTATATTGAGCAATGTCACGACGTAGCTCAAGAGAGCATTGTCTGCTGTGTTCGGCCCGGCCGGAGTTGCTGTATCCGGCGCGACGGTATTCGTCGTGGGTCGTGGGCCGCCCGCGTGATCCATAGATAGATCTGGATTGTCTTGCCTTGTCCTCCAATATATCCCGCAAGTCAGGCGCGTTCCCCCGTGGCTTCGTACTTTTTGAGCGGTGCCGGGGTACGGTCCTGGTGGAGGGCCTAGATGCCTCTCCATCGCGGCCACGAGATGGTTGGTCTGCCGTATTGTGCGCTGGTGATCAAGGTTTGTATGTCTCCTCCTTTAATCGGGGGAGCAACTTGCGTTTGGGTAGCTTTTGGAGGGGCGTTCGAGTTCATATTCTTCGGCCGCGAGGACCTCGGTCCATCTGTCGGCCAGCAGGTCTTGATCAGCTTGAAGCTGTTGCTGCTTTTTCTTTAGGCTATTTGCTGTGGCCATTAGCCTATGTTTGAAACGCTCTTGTTCGACGGGATCCTCAGGCACGACGAATTCGTCGTCGTCGAGACTTGCCTCGTCTCCGGAGGGAGGTATGTAATTATCATCCTCGACCTCTTCGTCTGCCGCTCTCTCGTGAGGGCTGGCTTCTGCGTCCTCCTGCGCTGAATCTTGCTGGAGGGGGTTGTCTTCGGCACTTTCTGGGGTGTTATTATCTCCTGTGCCGGAATCTCCATTCTTGCTGTGGCGGGATTTAGAGCAGCGCCGCTGACATCGGCGCTTGGGCTGTTTCTTTAAGGAATCTGCCTCCGGTGCTTCTTCGCCGTCCCCATCTTTTGGGGTGTCCACCATGCATATGTCATATGACGAGGTGGTCTTCCAGTGCCCTGTAGGCGCTGGTTCTTGATCGTCTCCGGCATCGTCGTCCATACCGTCGATGTCTTCGGAGTCGTAGTCTAGCATGTTGGTTAGATCGTCGACAGTGGCTACAAAGTGAGTGGGGGGGGCTTTGAATTCCTTCGTCGTCCGCATCCCAACCATCCTGACCGTAGTCCGGCCAGGGCTCTCCTGATAACGAGAGATGCTTTAGCGATTTTAGGATGTCGCCAAAGGGTGAGTGCTGAAAGATGTCCGCGGCGGTGAACTCCATGATCGGCGCCCAATCGGATTCGATTTGCAGGGGCGCAGGAGGTTCGGAGTCCGGCAAGGAGTCCGACGCCTCGGAGTCACGAGCTTTATAAGGGACAAGGTCGGTATTCAGCTCCATCGCCGTAGAAGTTGCAGCTCCTGAGGCGGTGTCCAGCCACCTGTCCTCGATCTGTGTGGTCTGCTCCGAACTATGGGTTAGAGCGGACTCGTGTGCGGCCTCCAGGGCACTGTCCGACGGCAGAGCTAAATCATGCCCATCGTGACAGCGCGGCACGCTCGGCTGTGGCTCGAATCCGTCGAAGATCAAGTCTCCACGGATGTCGGCCGTGAAGTTTAGGCTTCCAAACCTGACCTGATGGCCAGGGGCGTAGCTTTCGATCTGCTCCAGATGGCCAAGTGAATTGGCCCGCAGTGCAAAGCCGCTGAACACAAAGATTTGTCCGGGGAGAATAGTCTCACCCTGGACGGCGTTGTTGTTGATTGAAGAAGCCATCAAGCCTGTTGGTGACGACACAGAGGAACTCTCAATGAAAGCACCAATGTCAGTGTCAAAACCGGCGGATCTCGGGTAGGGGTCCCGAACTGTGCGTCTAGGCGGATAGTAACAGGAGACAAGGGACACAATGTTTTTACCCAGGTTCGGGCCCTCTCGATGGAGGTAAAACCCTACTCCTGCTTGATTGATATTGATGATATGGGTAGTACAAGAGTGGATCTACCACGAGATCAAGGAGGCTAAACTCTAGAAACTAGCCTATGGTATGATTGTTGTAATGGTTGTTGTCCTAAGGACTAAAACCCTCCGGTTTATATAGACACCGGGGAGGGCTAGGGTTACACAGAGTCGGTTACAATGGTAGGAGATCTACATATCCGTATCGCCAAGCTTGCCTTCCACGCCAAGGAAAGTCCCATCCGGACACGGGACGAAGTCTTCAATCTTGTATCTTCATAGTCTTGGAGTCCGGTTGACGATGATAGTCCGGCTGTCCGGACACCCCCTAGTCCAGGACTCCCTCAGGGCCCGAGTGACATGATTTCAGATCTGAATCTATTATGTTTTCATGAATATATGTGTGTTCTTGATCCTATCTTGCAATTCTATAGTCACCTATTATGTGTTATGATCCGACAACCCCGAAGTGACAATAATCGGGATACTTCTCGGTGATGACCGTAGTTTGAGGAGTTCATGTATTCACTATGTGCTAATGCTTTGTTCCGGTTCTCTAAAAGGAGGCCTTAATATCCCTTAGTTTCCGCTAGGACCCCGCTGCCATGGGAGGGTAGGACAAAAGATGTCATGCAAGTTTTTTTTTCATAAGCACGTATGACTATTTACGGAATACATGCCTACATTACATTGATGAACTGGAGCTAGTTCTGTGTCACCCTATGTTATAGCTATTACATGAGGAATCGCATCCGGCATAATTATCCATCACTAATCCATTGCCTACGAGCTTTTCACATCTTGTGTTTCGCTTATTTACTTTTCCGTTGCTACTGTTACAATCACTACAAAACCCAAAAACATTACTTTTGCTACTATTACCTTTATTATCATATTACTTTGCTACTAAATACTTTGTTGCAGATACTAAGTTATCCAGGTGTGGTTGAATTGACAACTCAACTGCTAATACTCAAGAATATTCTTTGGCTCCCCTTGTGTCGAATCAATAAATTTGGGTTGAATACTATACCCTCGAAAGCTGTTGCGATCCCCTACACTTGTGGGTTATCAATAGGTAGGTATGGTGCCTGTTTTGAGGAAGATATCAAGAGGTTTATGTGTGATAGAGCGTATCATATCGCGGGGTTTGGATGCACCGGCAAAGTTTGCACCAACTCTCAAGGTGAGAAAGGGCAATGCACGGTACCGAAGAGGCTAGCAATGATGGAAAGGTAAAAGTGCGTATAATCCATGGACTCAACATTAGCCAAAAGAACTCATATACTTATTGCAAAAATTTAGAAGTCATCAAAAACCAAGCACTACGCGCATGCTCCTAGAGGGATAGATTGGTAGGAAAAGACCATCGCTCGTCCCCGACCGCCACTCATAAGGATGCACAATCCAAGTACACTTCATGTTTCAAATTTGTTACACAACTTTAACCATACGTGCATGCTACGGGACTTTCCAACTTCAACACAAGCATTCTTTAAATTCATAATCACCCAACTAGCATGACTTTAATATCACTACCTCCATATCTCAAAACAATTATCAAGTATCAAGTTGATCATAGCATCCAATTCACTTCCTATGATAGTTTTTATTATACCCAACTTGGATGCCTACCATTCTAGGACCAATTTTATAAGCATAGCAAATACCATGCTGTTCTAAGAGACCCTCAAAATAGTATAATTTAAGCATGAGAGACTAGCAATTTCTACAAAATTAATCCACCGCCGTGCTCTAAAAGATATAAGTGAAGCACTAGAGCAAAAACTATCTAGTTCAAAAGATATAAGTGAAGCACATAGAGTATTCCAATAAATTTCAATCAAGTAGGCTTCTCCAAAAAGGTGTGTACAGCAAGGATGATTGTGGAAAACTAAAAGCAAATACTAATATCATACACGACGCTCCAAGCAAAACACATATCATGTGGAGAATAAAAATATAGCTCCAAGTAAAGTTACCAATGAACGAAGACGAAAGAGGGGATGCCTTCCCGGGGCATCCCCAAGCTTAGGATTTTGGATACTCTTAAATATCTTGGGGTGCCATGGGCATCCCCAATCTTAGGCTTTTGCCACTCCTTATTCCATAGTCCATCAAATCTTTACCCAAAACTTGGAAACTTCACAACACAAAACTCAACAGGAAATCTCGTAAGCTCTGTTAGTGAAAGAAAACAAAACCACCACGTAAGGTACTTTAATGAACTAATTCTTTATTTATATTGGTGTTAAACCTACTGTATTTCAAGTTCTCTATGGTTCATACCACTTAATACTAGCCATAGATGCATCAAAATAAGCAAACAACACACGAAAAACAGAATCTGTGAAAAACAGAACAGTCTGTAGCAATCTGTAACTAACGCAAACTTATGGAACTCTAAAAATCCTACCAAAATAGGAAGTCCTGGAAATTTGTATATTGATCAGCAGAAAAAAGAATCAACGCAAACGAACGTTTGTGTGATTTAACAAAACTAATTTCGTGCGTGCAAAGTTTCTGTTTTTCAGCAGAATCAAATTAACTATCACCATAGGTTATCTTATAGGTTCTACTTGGCACAAACACTAATTAAAACATAAAAACACATCTAAACAGAAGGTAGATGCAAAATTTATTACTAAACAGAAACAAAAGTAAAAAACACAAATAAAATTGGGTTGCCTCCCAACTAGCGCTATCGTTTAACGCCCCTAGCTAGGCATAAAAGCGAAGATAGATCTAAGTAGTGCCATAATAATAAGATAGATCTTGAAAACTCATCCATATTCTCTACGTTCAGCAGCAAGTTTTCTTTGAGGCAAGAAAAAGTAATCAAAAGGGCTAAATTTAGCGGGACAAAAGTCCCCAAGATCAATCACAGGAGGAACGGGTTCCTCCTTTTGCCCTTCATAATGCACAACTAATTCATCACTATAATCATTCTTTTGGCAAAATTTCGTGAGCCTATACTCAAGAGAGTATCCTAGCTCATTATTTCGAAGAGCAAAATCATTATTAAGTTCGGAAATTATATCAACTAGGACATTGGTAGGAACCTTTTTTCTAAGGTTTTCACTGAAAGCAACATATCCAAAGATTGAAAACGCCTAATTTCCTCTTGATCAAAGAGGATCGCCTCTATGGGAGGACGACCGGCGTCCACCCTATAGTGTGCAAAGATCTCCTTGGCCTCTCTTATTATAAATCTAAAATCATGAGCCAAAAAGATAGTAACAGCACGCTTAACAGAAGAATGCTCAATATTAGAAAATTCTAGAAAAATTCTTTGTATGCAAGGATGCATATGCATAAATTGTCTTTCATGTTCAACTACAAGCATAGTGATAGCATCCGCAAGACTACTAGTTCTATGAAGAATAGAACCACCCATGGAGGGTAAAGCACCGGCACAAGTAAAGAAATCTTGAATAACACATTTTCCAATAATGTTACCACTACCGATTCAAAACTTTTTAGTATGCAAGATAGGGGGTTCTTCAGCCGGAGCCTCAGAATTTTCCATGTTATCATTATTGTCCATATCGACGATAATCTCCCCAATTTTAGACATAACGGCAAACAAAAGCGAGGAAGAAGAAGAAGGCTAACGAAAGAGAGAGAGGAAGATTGGGAAAGAGAGGGCGAATAAAACAGCAAGGGTGAAGTGGGGGAGAGGAAAACAAGAGGCAAATGGCAAATAATGTAAATGCGAGGGAGATGAGTTTGTGATGGGTACTTGGTATGTCTTGACTTGAGCGAAGACCTCCCCGGCAACGGCGCCAGAAATCCTTCTTGCTACGTCTTGAGCTTGCGTTGGTTTTCCTTGAAGAGGAAAGGGTGATGCAACAATAGTAGCGTAAGTATTTCCCTCAGTTTTGAGAACCAAGGTATCAATCCAGTAGGAGGCTCCTCAAAAGTCCCACGCACCTACACAAACAAACAAAGAACTCACAACCAACGCAATAAAGGGGTTGTCAATCCCTTCATGGCCACTTGCGAAAATGAGATCTGATAGAGATAGTATGATAAGATAAATATATTTTTGGTATTTTATAATATAGATTGGAAAAGTAAAGATGCAAATAAAAGTAGATTGAAAGCTTATATGACAAAAGATAGACCCGGGGGCCATAGGTTTCACTAGTGGCTTTTCTCAAGATAGCATAAGTATTACGGTGGGTGAACAAATTACTTTCGAGCAATTGATAGAAAAGCGAATAATTATGAGATTATCTAGGCATGATCATGTGTATAGGCATCACGTCCGCGACCAGTAGGCCGACTCCTGCCTGCATCTACTACTATTACTCCACACATCGACCGCTATCCAGCATGCATCTAGAGTATTAAGTTCATAAGAACAGAATAACGCATTAAGAAAGATGACATGATGTAGAGGGATAAACTCTTGCAATATGATATAAACCCCATCTTTTTATCCTCGATGGCAACAATACAACACGTGCCTTGCAACCCCTGCTGTCACTGGGTAAGGACACCGCAAGATTGAACCCAAAGCTAAGCACTTCTCCCATGGCAAGAAAGATCAATCTAGTAGGCCAAACCAAACTGATAATTCAAAGAGACTTGCAAAGATAACTCAATCATACATTACAGAATTCAGAGGAGATTCAAATATTTCTCATAGATAAACTTGATCATAAACCCACAATTCATCGGATCTCGACAAACACACCGCAAAAAGAGTTACATCGAATAGATCTCCACAAGAGAGGGGGGAACATGGTATTGAGATCCAAAAATAGAGAAGAAGCCATCTAGCTAATAACTATGGACCTGAAGGTCTCTGGTTAACTACTCACAACTCATCGGAGGGGCTATGGTGTTGATGTGGTAGCCCTCCGTGGTCGATTCCCCCTCCGGTGGAGCGCCGGCGAAGACTCCAAGATGGGATCTCGCGGATACAGAAGGTTATGGCGGTGAAAATTGATTTTCGTTGGCTCCCTAAATGTTTTTGGGGTGCGTGGGTATATACAGGAGGAAGAAGTAGGTCGGTGGCCGCCCGAGGGGCCCACGAGACAGGGGGCGCGCTCTGTAGAGGTGGGCGCGCCCTCCACCCTCGTGGCCGCCTTGATCTCTTCTTGACTTGCACTCCAAGTCCTCTGGATCACGTTCGTTCCAAAAATCACGCTCCTGAAAGTTTCATTCCGTTTGGACTCCGTTTGATATTCCTTTTCTTCGAAATACTAAAATAGGCAAAAAACAACAATTCGGGTTGGGCCTTCGGTTAGTAGGTTAGTCCCAAAAATAATATAAATATGTAAAATAAAGCGCATAAACATCCAAAAGGGGTAATATAATAGTATGGAACAATCAAAAATTATAGATATGTTGGGGACGTATCAAGGCACTAGCACCCACCGCTGCCCGCTTGGAGGAGCGGCTGGCGGGGGAAGGAGACGGCGCGAGGGGGGGTGCGGACTGCGTTGTCCTAGCAGAGCTGGGCGCGAGCCGGGAGGGTCCAGCTCCGATGTCCGCGATGCGCCAGCGTGGGTGCTGTGGCGACGCTCCAACCGGAGTTGCCGCCCATGTCCACCTTGGACCGCTCTAGCGCAATCCGGAGGGCCATCTCCTCCTCGTGGTCGAGCTCGGAGCCGGACTTGCTGCCGGAGCTGGACATCGGTGTGGATAGGATCGGAATCGAAGAGGGAGAAGGAAGGATGGGGCGAGAGAGTGAGCGAGCTAGGGTTTGGAGCGAGGTGCCCGGATTGGGGTTTTTGTGGGGCGGCAGTGCGGTCGGTGGTGGACCGGGCCTGTCAGGCGGACGCGCTCGGGCATGCCCGGGCCGCCCTATATTTGGCTTGGATATGAGGGGTGCCGGTTAGCCCGGACGTTTGTCCGCGGTTTGAAAGGTCCAGTTGGGTCTTTTTTGACCGGTCAGTGACCGGACGGCCTGACCGGGCGTTTGCGACGAGTATGAGAGGCCCGGCTATAGATGCTCTAATATTCATAGCAAGCGTAGTTCAATGGTTAAACATCTCTGTGGACATGACTTTTGCTGCTTGTATCTAGATTCTTGGACACCTGTTACAGCATACGTAGATAGTTCTAGCTCTGATATTTGAATCGAGTGCAACGTTGGTTGTTAGTCATAATAGCAAAAATACCGTACGTTGCAACGCGGGAAACAAAATCTCACACACATAACACACATTTCTGTTGTCACTTCTTCTGTTCGTCACCTTGATTTGTAATTGTGTGGACTTGTAATACCCGTATCCAGATGTCACCTTTCTTTCGTCCATCACTTTGTGCACGCACCGTACCCACACTCATGCACCATAGTCTAGTTTCCACTCTTCCCTCAAAAAAAAAGGTCTAGTTTCCACTCTTGTCGTCGATCCTCCCCACACATACTTGTAACTACTTTTAATTATGATGAGCATCACCACTGTCTGATAAAATGAATGCATAAAGAATAATACTATAATTAGAAAAATCATGAGCCGACACTCAGTAAGTTTATTAAAATTAGTCAGTTCACTTGTGTTCCAACAAATCAAAATAAAGACTACATCAAGTTCGATTGGTTCAATCGTGTTCCAGCTAACCGTAATACTAAAAAGAATCAGTAACATTTTTTTCGATGATGCACGCAATTTCCTGGAAATAAACATAAGAGGAGGAGGACTAAAATCTGAAAAGTAATATTTGGTGGGGCATGTGCGTCCCAGGCAGGCTTTCATTAACAAGCAAGCCTCTATTCTGATGAAAGCAAGTGCTAGCGTAGCTGGTTGGGCCCTTGCGTGCAAATAGGTGGAGGTTGTAGGTTTGATCCTCATCAGAATCAATGATTTTTTTCCAATTCCAAAAAAAACTCAATACTCCCTCCATTCCTCAATATAAGGTGTATTATTTTTTCAAAGAGTCAAACTTCTCTAAGTTTGACCAAGTTTATAGACAAAAATATCAATGTCTAGAATACCAAATCATTATCACTAGATTCATCATGAACTATATTTTTACATTTTATATTTTTACATCACTAGTATCATAAATCTTTATATACTTTGCTGTAAACTTGGTCAAACATAGACAACAGTTGACTTTTTGAAAAACTAATACACCTTATATTTAGGAACGGAGGGAGTATTTTTTTGGTTCGAACTTTCTTTTACCATTAACAAAAAATAGAACCACTGGTTTAGTACAAAAATATCAATGGGGTTTCTGCAAAGTAGTCTGACGAATTAAGAATACTTTACTGATAGGTATAGATAAGTAGGGGCGTAGGGTACTACATACGTGTCAGATTGAAGTCCGATGAGTTGTCTAGATTTTACTTGGCGCAGATTATTTATCAATCTGGCAGCAATGACTTCCATGGATGGATGTTTTGTGCGCTGAATATCCAGCCTCCCGATTGAGAGAAAATCCCTTATTTGACACTATTTTGAAATCTGCTTCCTTATTTGATACTGAAAAAGTTTTTCTTTCCTATTTAACACAAGTTCTAAATTTTATTCCATATATAACATTTCCGTCCATTTTGAACCTAAATGACATCTGAAAAGACACTTTTGCCCTTCATGTGGTATATGTGTGTGCGGGGCAGTAGCGCACACACGCAACATCAGTGCGAGGGCAGGAGCACACGCGCAGCAGCACATACACATACAGCAACACACACGCAGCAACACGCGCCCGCGCACGCGCGCGCACACACAGCAACACACATGCACGCGCACACATACGCAGTAACACACACACACACACGCAGCAGCACACACGCATGCAACACATAGGCACGCAACAGCACACACACACACGCACACACGTACACACGCAGTAGCAAACACACACGCAGCAGCACACATGTGCGGCGCGCACCCACGCACGCAACATCACACACGCGCGCATACACACACATACCGCATGAGGGGCAAAATTGTCTTTTCACGTGTCATTTAGGCTCAAAATGGACGGAAGTGTGATATAGGGAATAAAATTTAGGATTGGTGTCAAATAGGGAAGAAAAACTTTTCCAGTGTCAAATAAGGAAACAGATTTTAAGACAGTGTCAAACAAGAAATTTTCTCCCCGATTGAAACGGTGTAGTGTCATCAAGCCAAGCCAGCCAGAACCGTAACTTGTGGTGCAAAGACATGACACTTTCTTGATGTGAAACCACGATGCGATAGGGTTCACCACTTGTGGTGCAATGTCGCCCCCCGGTCCTGGTCCTGGTAAAAGACCTCCCAAGTCAAGGCCGGACCTGGGGGACAGAGTCGTTTTCCATTTCTGTTACGTGGGGCAGGTTTCCGTTAGGGATACGAACAAACCGTGTTTGTAAATAAAACCAGTACAGTATAACCTGCTCCCCCCACGCCACGCGTATGCGTACTGCTGTGGGTGAGACCGTGAGAGTGATGCAAGCAAGCTAGGTTGTGCGAATGCGAACCAACATGTGGTTGGATGGTTAGAGGGACCGTGGTATCTCCAGCCCACCAGGGTTTAAATCCTGGTGCTCGCATTTATTCCTGGATTTATTTCAGGATTTCCGGCGATGCGCATTCAGTGGGAGGAGACGTTCCCGTCGACGACGAGGCGCCTACGGTGACTTCGTAAATCTCAAGATGATATGCCGGCTCAGTCTTTCGGAGGTGCTCATAGGGGTAGGGTGTGCGTGTGTGCGTTCATAGGGGTGAGTGTATGCGCGTCTATATGAGCGCTTGTGCCTGTACTGATGTTCAAAAAAAAAGCTAGGTTGTGCGAGCCGTAGGTAGAGGGATGGGTGTGAACAGTTCTGGATGTTTTCTCCCTTTGTCAGCTGCATGCATGGGCTCGAACGGTCATAGCACACGAAAAATAAGAAATAGAAAGGATGTGGCTTAGATCTCACCAAGTGTCCGTCAAGTAGCATAATAACATATAAAAAAGAACAGAAATTTTGAAAAGAATTATTTTGCAAGAATCTCCATGTAAGGTCTGACAAATATAACATCGACTAAGACTTAGGTTAAGTCTTAGTCCACTGAGATTTAGCAATCCTAAAATGAAAATAGTCAGATACCCATGCTAAGGCATCTCCAAAGCAATGTAGAATGCCGAAACACCCCCAAATGTCTGGAACAAACCGTTCGGACACCGTTAGACAGGGCGACACCCGAGCTCTCTGGAGCCGAGCTCGATGGTGGACAATATTGGTGGAGGACAACCCGATGGCCGTGGCGGATGTCGCGGTGAAGGACGAGGTGCCCGAGGTGGAGCAGGAGGCGACTGCCGTCCACACCGCACCAGTGTCCGGCTTCAGGCTGTTGCGGATGGAGCATCAGTACAACTTGGCACTCTTGGAGGAGCACGGTTGGCGGAGGCTTAGTCGGAGGGGGAGCGTGTGTCCAACTTTTAGTCGCAGCCATGGTTGAGGCGGACCTGGGCAACGTGGACGTGAACCGAGTGGTGCTTGCATCCTACAGAACGCATGTGCGGTCCCCGTGAGCGTTGGAAGCTTCGCGTCAAGGAAGCGTGGTGCCCCCGGCACTTCGAGGAGCCGGAGGCCAAGGACAACGAGGCGCCGAAGAGCATGATGTTGATGCCAACAAAGCACACGTCGGCGGCTCTGACTCGTTCACATCGGCCCCTATCAATGACGAGGCCGGACCGTCCGACGTGGGGGTCGACCTCACCTTCCATGACGACGAGGGGTAGATTAGGTTTTTTGTTGTTTAGTTGTTTTTAGGGTCTTTTTCCTTGCAAAAAGTAACACAGAGATCGATAAAAAAATTGATTTCCGTGGAATTTTAGAGGATGCGGTTGGATGGTGCGTGCTAGACGTGTCCATCGATATTTGGTGATGTTTGATTTGGTGATCCTTGAAGTCTTTGATGCCCGAACTTAACTTGAGGCCAGACCGTTGTGTTCCCGTGAACAAGATTTGGACATTCCTTGATTTCGTTGCATATGCGCCTTGAGAATCTACACATGAACAAGAACAAGGTATATGTCGTCGTCTTCGGCTCACTCTTGCATATTTGACACAACCCACAATTTGGCCAACCTCTCCATTACAGCCATTCTATTGTCCACACACGCTTTTGGATGATAGCCGCGCGACTAATTTATGCTTAGGTTGATCCCAAAATTTCCCCACACCCTGCTTCGGAAAAGAATTGTTTGTGTGAGCCAAGTAGACTGTCGAAGTAGACTACTCACCTGATTTTCATGGCAGTTTCTTCCTGAAGGGAAGCCATGATAGGATGCACTGTCTCGTCCTCGCAAGACCTCTCAAGTCAAGCCAGACCTGGGGGGCACGCAGACGCAGAGTCCAGTTGTTGCCGCTTTCCGTTCCGTGAGGCAGGTTTCCGTTACGATATGCATAGTGCAGTGGGTGAGCGTGATCCAAGCAAAGCCAGGTTGAGCGAGCCGTAGAGGGATCGGTGCGAGTGTGAACGGGTCCGAATGTTTTCTCCCTTGCGTGAGCTGCATGCATGGGCTCGAACGGCCAGAGCACACCAGAAATAACGATGCTAGCTTCGCCCTAGTAAGCTAGGGCAGCTCCAACGGGACCGCCAAATCGCCCCTAAACTTTTGGACATTTTTTGCTTCACCAATACCAATCCTCAAACTGCCCGCAACCATTCGAACCACGCGGTTTGAAGTGTTGTGTTATTTAACGCGGTCATGTATCAATTGTCTGCAACCATCCGAATCACGCGGTCCGAAGTGTTGTGCCATATAACGCGGTCCTGTGTTGGTCCACAGGACGGTCCAAATGTACTTTCTTCCGCAAACCAGAGACAAAGATGGAGGGGCTTTGCGGGCGTCCGGACAGCATCCGCGCCCACTTGTGACCACTCTAGCCCACCCAAACCCCCTCCTCTCTCGCCCCCGCGCGTTCTTGACGTCCGCGCCTGTGCTCGGCTCACTCATGCCGCTATACAGCGGTCGCTCCACATTGAAGCCGACGTAGAGCGGACGCGACCTCGCACCGCCTCCATTGAAGTGGTGCGCCGGCTGAGGGCGTCACACTACTAGGGAAAAGCCTAGCAGCAGCGCGGGTTTTGGCCCTCTCAGTAGCGCGGGTACCGGCGCTACTAATAAGGCGCTACAGCTAACGTATAGCAGTAGCGCGTGTTGACCCACGCTACTGCTACACATGAATAGCTGCAGCGCTCTTTAGAAAAGGGCGCTACTGATATTATCTGCAGCGCCCTTTGTAGGGAAGCGCTACTGGTAAGTCGGCGCTACTGCTAAATCCCCCCCCCCCCTCGCTACTACTAGTTTTATTAGTTTTTTTCCCTGTATATTTGTTTTGCATTTGAATAGACTTTATACAATAATCTTTAGCATATCATCCACATACAAATGTAATCATAGCATATACATACAATTAGTCTCATCAAATCATGTCATCATCATAATCATCATCCAACACAAAGTGGTCTCTCGTCATCAATCTCGAAAATAGCGATACAAGTCTCGATTACTTGCAAATACATCGTCATCCATCTAAACAATGATATACACGAGAATAGCTATCACTTTGAGTACATGAGTTCGTATCCCTCTCTCGCATTAGCGTGAACCTAAACTAAGTACTGCGTGTCGCTCGGAAGCCGAAAACCGGTACACCTGGGCCTGACACTCCGGCCACTTGTCGTATATATACTCCTGGCGTAGCACTTCTTCGCCATTTATGATCTATGCACCTGCATCGTCACATGAGTCGATGATATGTAACATATATAGTTGAGCAACACAAAGAGACAGACTTGGCAAAAATAGAAACAACATATCATAAGCATAAATAACAAAGTTCATCGTACCCAAAATGACCTAACTAGAGTGATTTTCGCTAGTCGAGGAGGAGGACGGTTTAATTACATCACAAATAAAGTTTCACCGTGCATAACTCAAAGTTTTGTCATAAAAGAAAGTATGGACTAAACGGACACATTGTCATATATCGACAATCACTCCATCATGTCGTGCCATCCATCCAAGTCAGGGAGATAGTCATCGAGCTTAGTGAAAGGCTTCATGTCGAGACGCTGAGAGGCTATCCATGTTCGGACGTCTTCCCGCGACATTTGTCCTTCTGCATGGAACATCCCTGTTTTTCCGACGACCTCATTCATGATGATTTGGGCAAGTTCGCGCTGGATGTTATAGAACTCAGCTCGAAGTCGATGATCCTCGATATCTCCTATGTCCTTTGCCCATTGCAGAATATGGGCATCGCTAGATCTAGGTGCCATGTGAAGGTTCTGGTGATCCCGTCGGTACTCCAGCATGTGGTGTAGGACATAGAATCCATCATTAAGAGAATCGTTCGGTTGCTGGATGCAGCAGAAGTCGGTCTTATGGCTGAAGGCGGGCCTGCCGCCCCTGCTCTTCTTGTCCCTAACCTCTCCAACCCTTGCTTGGTAGTAAAACATAGCACTGTCGAGAACATATTTGATGTGGGTGTAATCCTTTTTGTGAATGTTCTTCGACGAGTCCAAGTAAAGAGCGTGGGAGAATCGGGGGTAGAGGATGATGAGGACGGCGCGCCCGCCGCTGCGCAAAATAAGTACACCTCAAATTAATTAGCCTCCACCGTGCAAATGAATTATTGAAATCGAAGGAAGGATAGCAGCGCGGATGACTTACACGGGATGATAAGGCACGAGAATCGCCTCCTTGTCCTTATTGGTGAGCATGAAACTGACGATGTAATCCCTCGCGTATTCACGATGCTGTGCACAGACTCCCAAGAAGGCCTCGTGCATGTAGTACGGGTCAACGACACAGATATGAGCTATCTGCTCAACCCCAATGATGTAGCTCATGTGCAAGGCATAAAGGCGGACAAAAGTAAAATCCAGCTTCTTCACGTGAAACATGTCGAATATGTAATCGAATCGGAGGAAGAACTTATCCGCGGGGAAGCCCTTGACGTACGACATTTGCTGCGGAACGTTAACCACGTAGAGTGGGTATCCTGGATCTTTCGAGGCGATGAGGCCTTTCTCTACTCGCAGCACATCGTCATGAAGTCTCCTTAGATCGCCGAATCTGGCCCGTAGCGCTGTTTCAGGTAGGATTGGTCGACCGAGGATATGCCATTTATCCGCATCGGGGATATCTACATGGTCCCGAAGCCGAGGCTGCTGAGGCGGTTGGATCATAGAATCAGCTTTTTTGCCTTTCCTAGCTCTCTTCCTAGGCTTCTTTACTACCGGATGGTCGTCAATAACACGTTTAGACGGTAATTCAGGCACCGACTCATTATGCTCAAACCCTGAGGAGGCGCCAGTATAGACATACTGTTCAGCGCCATCGTCATCCTCATCCTCATCCATGGCGACGTCATCAGCCTCTAATGGAGCCACCTGCTTACCCCGTCCGCTATCACCCAACCCGACACCCGACGCTAATTGGGTAGGTGGGGTGTTGATGTTCATACCTTGCTGAGGCTACGTGCTCGTGGGTGTGCTCCCGGCCGCCTCCAGACGAAGCAGACTCTTTGGCCACAACAGGACCCACCCATTGCATCAATCACCAAGCCGCCGCGGGGTCTCGTCGTCATCCCCCACTAGTATTAGAGGAGGCAAATTCTCGTGGCCCGGTTTGACACTGGCCACGGAAACCTTGAAGACGTTCGGGGGGATCGACCGGCTGTGGAACAATGGTTCCTTCGGCTCCATTATCGTCCCCTTCCCCACGTCCACCTTCTGTTCGCCGATGGTGTACAATATGGTGCACGGGGTTTCGTCGGCCTGCAAATAAAAGTCTGCGACGTGAGACATCCGAAAGGCAACAAAAACGGGAGATTATACATTTATATTGAAGGGGGCCGGTGTGGAAGATACCGTGAGGGCGTCGAGCTCAACCAAAGAGGAGACACCACCGAGCACGTCCGGTGCGGCAGCCGGTGCGGGAGTAGGTGCGGGAGCCGGTGCGGGAGCAAGTGCTGCCAAGAAGTCAGCAAGGGGAAAGTCCTCTGCATTTTTTTTGGATTTTCCCTTGTCCAAGTGTGAACGCCCGTCACCAAGGAAGTACATATATCTGCAATCGCCTGTTTTGCGGCAGCTACCGCTGTTGCGACTGTCTGAGATGATTTCTTCTCAACCGCAATCTCAACCTTCTTGTCAATGCTTTCTTTAGTTAACCTCCGTCTTTCCTTTTTATCCTCCGTGGTCTCACGGTAGTACTTCTTCCACGTGGCGCCGTCTCCGACACCGTGCACGCGTCCATACGACGGTCGAGTATCCACCGGTTGTCGTTTCAATATGTTCAACGCCCGGTTGAATGGAGTGTCCCACTTGGGCCTCGCCAATGCCTCAGACGGCGAGTCGCTTTCGGCCACAATCCGGTGTTGCTCTCTCTGGAAAAGGCACAAGGATCGTTTACAAATATGACTAACGTGTGCAGTCGAATTGATCAGAAACTAAAATTACCGGCAGTCTCATGAACTCCGTAATGACCGGTGTTGTCTCATAAACCTTCTTCAGTGGGTCCCAACGGTGGCGGGCCCTCAGGACGTCACGCTCCTGCGGGACGGTGAAATCCGCCAAGGGGTCTGGGATGCCCAGACTCGCGGCTTCCGCGTCCTCCTTGGCCCATTTGGACCTCTTTCCGCCATAACCACAGCTTCCGAGGTGGTGGGTCCCAATGTTCCTCTTTTGAAGCCCCTTCATGTACTTAGACTTTTCTTTGGCAGCTTCGGCCTCGCAAGCCTCCTTGAATATTTGAAACTGCTCTTCCGTGATTGTCGGACTATCCTTTACAATCTCGGAGTAGGGTTCCCCGTCGTTGATCTTTGCTTTCACTCGATTTTTCCAGGCGGCCAACGCGTTGCTAAACTTGGTCATGGCGTGTTTGTTTATCTTCTTCATTGCCGGGTCATTGTCTGGATCTTCATAATCCTTCTCATTCCGGCCCGGGAACAAGAATATCTGGTGAAACTTCTTTAGGAGGGAGCTCCTCATATTTTCTATCTTCTTTAGATTCTCATCGTTGATGGGGGCGGTTGTCCGTATGATGCAGCCTATTTGATTGCCGTAGCACGCGCGCGCTTCCTCGAGCACCTTTCGCTCAAAATTGTTGTTGTCCACCTCCGTGACCACCAGTCTAGTAGTCCTGAGTTTGTTAGGAACCCGTTGCCTCTTTGCTTTTGGTTCTACACCGGCTCCGCTCCCCGAGGCAGCACCGGTCTCAGCGCCGATCTCGATGCCGGTCTGAATCTCAGCGCCGGTGTCAGTCTCAGCACCGGTCTGTGTATCGGTCTCAGCACCGGTCTGCGTGTCGGTCTCAGTCCCCGATGCCACCGATGGGCCCAGCAACAACATCTGTTGATCGTCGGTAAAGCTAAAAAATTCGTCTGCCGCCCGGTAGACGTCGTCGCAATCACCAGAACCCTGTCCTTCATCGTTGCTAGCCATGTTTCCTATGATTAAATCTAGTCAATTAATTCTAGACCTAATAAAATGAATAATGACATAAAAAAGGACTATTGTTTTGCAGGAATGTTGACTCCTTCCTGGTGCGGCAAATCCCGGGCACTCGATATGTCCTAGTTTGTAGCACAAGTCATGCCGAAATTCACGGGAAATTTCGGCATGACCTTTGCTAAAAAGTGGACAAATCGAGAACCTGAAATTTGCCGGAACAGAAATGAATCAATATTCCGGCAAAACATAGGCCACTCAGCATCATTCCCTGGAAACAACAAAGCCACCACTTGGGCACAATCGAACAACTTCAACGAAAAGATATAACATGACCACTTCAATGAAAAATAAAATTTGCCTAAATTCTTTTCCTTGAAAAATAGTGGTCTTTTGAAAAATCAAAAACCTTTGCCAATCTACTTAACCTAGCTTCTTAATCCAACGAACCTAATTAACCTACCTATTTAACCTAGTTAGTTAATCTAGTTTACCTAGATAATTAACCCTAATTAAACTAGTTAACGCAGCTAGTTCTCTGTCAAAGCCTAAAATAAATTTTTGCACTAATTAACATGGATAATTAACCTAATTAAACTAGTTAACCTGACTAGTTCTCTGTCAAAGCCCTAACTAAGTTTTTGCACTAACCTAGATAATTAACCTAATTAAACTAGTTAACCTAACTACTTCTCTGTCAATGCCCTAACTAAATTTTTGCCCTAACCTAGATAATTAACCTAATTAAACTGGCTAACCTATGCATGAGAGAGAGAGGAGGGGTGGGGGCTTACAGATGATGGCTCCGGTGGTGGCGACGGAGGCAGTGTGGTGGCGAGGGAGGCAAGGGCGTCTCCGGTGACGGCGAGGGAGGCAGGGGCGTCTCCGGTGACGGCGAGGAAGGTGGCGTCGACGGCGGCTCCGGTGGCGTTGACGAGGCCACGCGGCTCCGTGGCATTGGGGGCGGCTCCGGTGTCGTCGACGGCGCACGGCTCTGGTGGCGTCGGCGGCGGCGGCGAGGTGTGGGGCGACTGTGAATCAGGAGACGGCGGCGCGCGCGCGGGGTGGGTTTGAGGGATTTGGGGGAAGTGGTGGCCGGGGGGGGGGGGGGGGGACGGTTTTTTGGCTAAGTCAAACTTAGCGGTAGCGCGTTTCGCAAAACGCGCTATAGCTAAGTTAGCTATAGCGCTTTCCTCAAAACGCGCTGCTGCTATAGCTAATTTCCTATTCTGTTTCTATAGCGGGGGTCTAGGACACGCGTTGCAGCTACGTTAGCTATAGCGCCTCTTACAAACAAACGCTGCTGCTATGCCTTCCTCCGATTTTTCGCTTTTTCGTTTATTTTGCTTTACTTTTTATTTTTCCCTTTTTCCTTTTTCTATTTCTTTCATTTTCATTTAAATTTCTATTTGTTTATCATCTTATTTTATTTCCGTTAGTAGTAGCGCTCTTCTTAGGAAACGCGCTGCTAACTGTGCTCTAGCAGTAGCGCATTTCTGTTAAGCTCGCTACTGCTATGCGTAGCCTAGCATTCTGCCAATGGGAATATTAGTAGTAGCGCTTTCTCAACAACAGGCGCTACTGCTAAGTTTGTATCTGTAGCGCAGTTTTTATTTGGTCGCTACTGCTATATAGCACTAGCGCAGTTTTTTGACCCGCGCTGTTGCTATATTTCTGTGTATAAGGTTTTCCCTAGTAGTGTCACCCGTGACGCTTCCCCGGTGTTCACGCCTGTTAAATGCTGGAGACATGTTACTGGACGGGATGAGACAGATATCTACCACGTCTGTTCAATGCGCCGTCCGTCTGTATGCCGCCATTAAGCAGGCTCGCTGGCCGAGAAACCCACTCTGGTGCCACGCATTTATGCCCCTGGACGTCTGGGCTCACCGGAAGCCGCTATTTAAAACGTGGCCACACCCGGCTAACTCCACGCCACAACATAAGCTGCTCCCCATCCTCCTCATTTGCACCGCATCCACCATGACTGCAGGCGGCAAAGCTCTGTGGGTGACCCTTTCCACAGAGATGACACACGAGGTGCCCGCCCTTACAGTCGCCTAGCAGAGCCGCCATGCCAGGCGGATCGAGGCCGGCTTGCCGGCCAGCTCAGCTCGCCCGATATCTCCGACAATGAGGACGACCCCAGGATGGAGACGGGCTCCGACGACACCGCACCGGCGTCCCTTGTTTGTGCACGCCGGCTTCACCATCGATCAGGCACATGCGCACTACAACAACGCCATGGCGGATGTGCATCCTGCGCTGGCGCCTATGTCGGCGTTCCAGCTGGCGTAGGAGGAAAATCGGTACAACCTATTCCTCTTGAAGTAGCACCGGCTGGCGGAGGGCCAGATCGACGACGCGCACATGAGCAAGGAGGGTGTGGCGGCCATGGCCGCATCGAACCCCAACTTCATCGGGGAGTAGCGTGCGATCTACTAGGTCGTCCGCGCTCAAGCCGTCGTTCGACAGGAAGCGGCCTCCGCGGAGGCCCAGCTCCAGGCGATCGTGGAGGAGAACAACGCCACCTGTGCCTCCTATGAGTTGCCAACAAACTATCCGGTGGCTCGATGGGACGACAATAGCGGCGACACCATTTCCATCGTGGACCTCACGTCCACCGGCGACAGACGGGCCGTGGACTCCTCCGAGGATGATTAGAGCACCGGAGGCGGCAAGGCCTGGTGTCCCATGTCGGCCGGACCTTCTTCCGTGTTCTACTCTTTCTCGTCATAGACCGCACCTTCACTTCATGGGTCTTATCACCGGCACTCATGGAGACGGTGGATGGAGGAGGCGGTCCCATGAAGGGAACAACAAGAGCTTGGGCGTTGGCGGCCGCTGTAGTTTTTTGGTTCTAAATGTTTGAAAAATGTAATGAAAACTCGCCGTGTCTGCATGCATGTCGCCCATTTATGTAAATTATGTCCTAAATTTGAATGAAATCCGGCCGTGTTTGCACGATTTTCGTCCGGTTAGTTAGGATGGTAATTAAAATGTATGCGGACAATGTTGGATGGCGGCCTCCCGCATCCGTGTCCGCGGACTGGTTTCCCCTGCCTGCGGGAGGAAATTTGCGGGTCGCCGTTGGAGATGCACTAATGCCATGCCTCAAAACGTTCGTGGAGTGTCCAGGCGTCCGAAATCCCAGGAACCGGTTGTAACACTGAGGGAGGTTTGTGAGTGTTGAGACCCCCGCCATGTAGACATCTGATAATCCGAACTCAGCCAAAACCAAGGCAGAGCCCGCGCATTCTGACCATGCCATGTTGTTTTTGCGCGAAAGCCTGCCCTTTCCCACCCTTCCTTCACCCCAGTTCCCGTTCTTTTCACCGTCCACCACCGCGATGGAGTCACATGACAACATGAAGATGTTCCCCGTGCCACCAAAGCCGGAGACGGAGGACCCAAAGGTGGTTACTAGGCCAACTCGGACACACTGAGCAATGGCGCAAACAGAAGATCGGGGAAGTATCAGTTGCGGCGACCGATCAACCGTCACCTCGTCCGGCAAAGAAGGTGACCGGGCGGGAGGCGGTGCCCGTGCAATCACTGCTCTGGCCGGAGGAGCTGCAGGGAACGTAATACTACCCAGCCACGCAGCTGGTGCACAGCAGAATTCTCCAGCCTCCTTCATGTCTGCCGCGCCGCGCGTGCCCTATATGACCGGCCTCTACGCGGGCTACCACTTCACCAAGTCACCACCGCCACAACTTGTCCGGTCACGGACGCCGCATGTATCCAACGATCGTCGGTGCCCTCTCTTTGTTTGATGCACGCGGTTAGATGGCCGACTCCCCTATACGTGTCCATGGACTCGTCCGTGAATGTTTTTTTTTAATTGTTTGGTTTGCTTACCACATGTGTCACGTGGTCGTCCGTGAATGTTTGATGTGTCTGATTTGGTGATCGGCTTTGGACTTGTCCTTCCGTTACGTGACAGTACGATGTGGGAATAGTAAACGGGGACGTCGATCAACAGAATTTCCGCGAAGTTTCCCACCTAGTAGCAACTTTCCAGTAATGTCGCTGTAGTCTGTAGCCAGTGGATAGCGAGAAGGACACCAGTGTCGCTCGTCTGGCCGGCACCGCACGCGCTTTTGCCGCGCCTTGGATTCGAAGCTGCATAGTACATCAGTCATCACGACTTTATTGGCAGTATATCATCATCGGTGCGCCATGCGTTTGTTTACGCGACCGCGCTTGACTTGACGCCGGCCGGTCAACTCTGGAAATTTGCTCGACCCTCGCTCCTCTCCTCTCTCACATTCGATTGGCTGAACAATTAGGTAGGTGTTTCCAAGTGTAGAAAGTTCCAACGCACACTTCTATGAGTCCTGCCAACCAAGTGGGGTACACACGAATTTTCAAGATAAACATGCATACGCTTGTGTGTGCTCTATATTTTGTAGACCATTCTGAAGGCTACGTACCCACTGGATCCTTGGTACATACTACAGCGTGTGGAGCGCGGTCGGAATATATGACTACAAGGTGCAACCGTTTAAGAATCAACGTGTGGTTGGATGGTTAGAGGGATTGTGGTATCCCTAGTGTTAGAAGGGAGAGAGGGAGATTGGTGGAATAGTCGTTGTTGTATTGCTTGAGCCTCATGGGCATATATATAGGAGTACAATCATCTACTTGGAGTACAAGACAAGCCAAAACAAATCCTAGTCTATCTCGTCTTTCCTTATAAACATTATACTCAACATCCCCCCGCAGTCACAACGGTAGCGACGCAGACGGTGAGACTGGAGAAGAATCCGACGGCAAGCCGACAAACCCCCACAGTCAGAACGGTCGACGCATCGCGGAGTCGTGGCTGGAGTGAAAACCGACGAGGTTGCTCAAGCAGGCGGTAGCCCTTTGTGCCGTTGTCGAGGTAGCCGAGAGCGTGGGTGGTGGAGCCGTGGTCGAGGTAGCCGTGCAAAGAATGCTGTGGTTGATGTCAAGTCGGGGTGGCCGGTGTCGAGGAAGTCGCCGTGGAGCCCCAGGCGCAAGGTGGCGCCGAGTTAGTCATGGGCGCAGTGGTGTCGAAGTAGTGGTGCGCCGGGAAGAAGATGTTGTTGACGACGCGTCTTGGTGGATTTGCCAAGCCCGGGGACACATCGTGGACGAAGGCACGCATCGGTGTTGCCAGCACCGGGCATGCGTAGACAGACGAAGACGAAGTTGACGAAGTGCCGCACCAGGCTTGCCAGGCCCGGGGACATGTCGTGGACGAAGGCACGCATCGGTGTTGCCAGCACCGGGCATGCGTAGACGAGGGACCTGCACGAGCTGTACGCCATGTCGGAGAAGTCGGAGCGGCCAGCAGAGAAGAACTCGACGACGATTGCGGCGTCCATCGGCGCGGGGCTAATGTCACCAACGGTGGTCGGAGTAGACGAGGTGGTCGGGGTAGATGACGGCGATGCTGGCGACAGGCTGGCGCTTGGATGAAGACGAAGGGGGTGGACGGGCGGCGGCGGCGGCTACGAAGGTAGCGGCGGCGGCGGCAGCTAGGTTAGGAGTGCGACGGCGGTGCTCAAAGTAGGGGAAGAACCCTGACAGCGTGACGAAGACCGACGCAGACGGTGGTGTTCCCGCGCCAACGGAGGCGGCGCGGCGCATACCACGGGAGATCGACGCGCGGTGACGGCAGATTGGACCGCGGGCCGCGGCGCTACAGCCCAAACGGGCGACGCAACGGCGGCAGGCGGGTCGGGGCGACGGCGGGAAGACCTCGGGGCGGTGGCAGGGCCCGCGGGCCGCAACGCTGCGGCTCGAAGGGGCGACGCAACGGCGGTTCGCGAGTCGGTGCAACCGCAGGGACGGCAGCGTGGACCGCATGCCATGCTCACTACGGCCCGACGGGGCGAGGCAGCGGCGGCGCGAGGGTCGATGCAGCCACGGGACGGCCTAGAGCGGACGCCCTCGGGGCGGCGGGGGACCGCGGGCCGCGGCACTACGGCCCGAAGGGGCAACGCAGCGGTGACGCGGGTCGGTGCAGCCGGGAGAAGAACCACAGGGCGGCGGCGCTGCGGCCCGACGGGGCGACGCAGCGGCAGCCCGATGCTCGATCGGTGGAGAGGCGCGCTGAACTCGGGGACAATCTTCACGGGACCTGAGGAGGCGCGCGTAACCGACGGGCCAAGTCGGTCGCGCGGCGTAGATGAGACGGATCGTGGCGGCGAGCGGGTGATCAAGCCGATCGCGCGCGAGGTCGGGTACGCCGCTCGGTGGAGGCGTGGTGGCGGCGGAGTCCGAGATGAAGCCGGCGGCGGCGGGCAGCAGGGCGGCTATGATTGGCTGCCGCATGGCGCGAGGCCGTCGGGTCAGGGTGATGCAGGAGTCCCGGTCGGAGCAGGGGCGGTGACAGCCGGCGTAGATCGACGGGCGGGCCGTCACGCGAACGGCGGCGGTGAAGGGCCGCCGCATGACGCGAGGCCGCCGGGTCGGGGCAACCGGCGGGCCGACGCGCGGACGACGCGCGAGGCCGCCTAGTCGGGGCGACCGACGGGCAGACACGCGGACGACGCGGGAGGCCGCCTAGTCGGGGCGACCGACGGGCAGACGCGCGGACGACGCGGGAGGCCGCCGGGTCGGTGAAGAAGCCGGCCAATCGCGCCGCTGTTGGA
This sequence comes from Triticum timopheevii, assembly GCA_963921465.1. NCBI lineage: Eukaryota > Viridiplantae > Streptophyta > Magnoliopsida > Poales > Poaceae > Triticum > Triticum timopheevii. The sequence continues at coordinate 583,859,671 of OY997270.1, forward strand.
GTAGAGGCGCACGGGGTCGACGGCAACGGTGGGCGACGCAAACCGGATCACATAGACCGGAAAACCAAAAAGTAGACGCCGATCAAGGCGACTGGCGAGAGAGAGAAAACCCGGATCAAAGGATCGAGAAAAAAGACTCTCTAGGGCAGCCGGCCAACACGGCCGGCGAACGAACCCTAGGTACGGGCGGCGCGGCCCCCGGCGGCGGTCATGGAGGCCGACCGCCCCGGGGGCGGCGCGCGGGTGCGAAAGCAGCGGCGGCTAGGGTTTAGGATCGACTTGCGATAGATACCATGTTAGAAGGGAGAGAGGGAGATTGGTGGAATAGTCGTTGTTGTATTGCTTGAGCCTCGTGGGCATATATATAGGAGTACAATCATCTACTTGGAGTACAAGACAAGCCAAAACAAATCCTAGTCTATCTCGTCTTTCCTTATAAACATTATATTCAACACCTAGCCCACCAGGATCAAGTCCTGATGCTCGCATTGTATGTGCGTTCATAGAGGTGAATGCATGCACGTGTATAGAATATCAAAATTCATATACTCCATTTGGTTGGCAGTATTAAGTAGCACACACCCATACAGAAACACCCTTGCATAAACTGAAAAATACATCCAAAATTTTTGGGGCGTCGAAATATTTTTTTTCCTCATGCATCCACCAACGGCGCGTTGTGAGCAAAGCTCATTGTCGTCTTTGGGCCTTCCTCTCAATGAATCAAACTTGTTCAAATTTAGAAGCGTGTAGAAACAACAGCTAGAAAGTCATCGATATAGATTAGAAGACACCGACGCCATGATCTGCTAACAAACCGCTGCCCGCAAGAAGATAATGTTGAAAATGGCATGTAGAACACCTCTGGTTCGGCTAGACGAAGTCGGAAATACAAATCTCACATGCTCCCCAACAAGGGTGAGGCTGGCCAAACTTTGTCAGTCAAACCGGAGTCCGGTAACCATAAGACATAGTCACGTTGTCCATGACACTAGCGTCACAACCGCAAGAAGGGCCGAAGTGGTGCACAATGAAGATCTACATGACCGTCCAATCTCGTCGATGGATCCGATGCACGCATCTCCAAGGACGGAGAAAAAGTCGGACGAACCATTATTAAACACCACCACCACCACCACCAGGAGGGCCAAAGTGACGGACAAGTGAAGACCTACCTAAGAGCATCTCTAAGCGATCCCTAAAAGGCTATAGAGGAGTAAAATTTTGATTTACTCCTTTGATAGGCACCCAGCCGGACCCCTAAACCATATAAAGGAGTAAAACAATTGCTACTTGACTTCAGGGACGCCTAAATTTACTCCTCCGCCAAACCGTGAACTAAAAAAAACTTCTCACCCCTTTGGCTACTCCCACCCACGCACCGCAACTACTCCGGCTCACCCATTGCCACCTGTGCCGACGACCACTCGTCGTCGTTGACGCTCCGGAGGACCCGCCGCGGTCCGCACCCACATGGATTTGGGCCTCTCTCGCAGTCGCCAGCGCCTAAATCGACAGATCTATGGGCCTCACCGCCGGCGCTGGATTCGACACGTATGGATGCCATCGCCGTCGCGTTTGGGATGGATTTGATGGGTACCTACTCGTGCAACCCCTGCAACGACTCTGCGTCACATCTTGGTATGGATTCCTCTCCTAGGCGCTCGGATCTCAGTCTCGACTGGCTACCGGCACAGCTACGCATGGCGGCAGTCGTCCGGGCTCAGCACTAGCCCAGCAGCTCGTCGGCTACCCGTTGCCGGTCATCAAGTGTGACCACTGCCCGCGCCAGGTGCTGTGGCGAGTTTTGACCACGCCGCAACATCCCGGATGGGTGTTCTACAAATGTGGGGTGAGTGCTTGTTTGTCCGGTTATTCATCGGATTCGTCGCAATTTGTAGCTTATTGTTTGATTAAAATTGTGTGTAGGATTGATGCAAATTATGATATTGGAAAGAAAAGTACATCAGTCTATGGATAGCAAGAAATTTGCGAGATGTTCATGCACTCCTGGCTAGAGTGGAGACTAGAGATGAAAGTAGAGACGACGCAATGTCCAATTGCATGGAGGCGGAGAAGAATGAAGTGTACAACCTCAAGAAGACGATAGAGAACCGCAACAGCGTGGGCAACGAAGACATAGTAAAAATAAAATATTAATCTAATTAGTGGGAGTAGTTATGGATGTTGCATTTTCTATTAAAGTGTCTATTTATGGTTCTAATTTTCTTTGGATCAGTTCTCTTAGCGAAGAATTGGTGAATTATGTACTCCGGTCTATCAAGATGTCGCTGAAGAAAATAAATGAGTAGTCAAGTTTATTTCGGTGGCCAAAAATGAAAGAATTTGACAAAAACAAAAATTTACTCCACTAAATTTAGGAGTTCGGCTAGGTCCGTCCGAAACTTAGTGATGTAGATTTACTCCACTATAGCTAACTCCGCAGTTTACTCCACTATTCTTTAGGGATCAGCTAGAGATGCCCTAATGCCCCAATATGGGTAAATTAACTAAACTCCCACCTGTTGATCATGTTAACTTTTTTCAGATCCTTCCCAAAATTTGAACTTTGTCACATTTGCATTTTGGATTTTCAAAAATTCAGGCCCATGGGAGCCTGAGCTCACACTTGCATTTTCAATGCATGAGCAGCGTTATTTTATAGGAGTTTATGTGTTGTAATTGAATGATAGATACGTCAATAGATGGTACTTACGCCGATGGATGTGAAGGCCATAGGTTATCGTCCTTAAAAAACATTCCACGAATTTGAGCTTTACTTTTATTTTAAATCCTTGATACCTAGTGGATCGCATAGCTTAATTTAGACGATGGCGGGACGCATATGGTGGTTTCGTTAATCTTGAATTTCTTTAACTCTAATCACTAGTTTTTTCGCAAAAAAAAAATTCTCTAATCTCTAGACGTTGTACCTGGTGTTTCTGAATGAGAATTAAAAGGAAACTTCTACGATGACGCGCCATGCTTCTTCATTGTACTCGGTGTTTCTCAAAACTGTTAAAAGTAAACTTTCATTGAGTAAACTTTCGCAATGACGCGCCATGCTTCTTCATTGTACTCACTGTTTCTCAAAGAACAATTAAGGCGAAACTTCCACGACGGCTCGACTGTGCTTTCAGCCTGTACCACTCACATGAACAGTTTTTTTTTTTGAGACATGTAGACTAGCTAGTAGGAAACTAATCATCACTCACTAAAGTCTGAAAGTCATGCACAAGGTCAGCAAGTGGGTTAAAACAACGGTCGAGAAGACCAAAAAAGTAGTATCCGTATCATATTCCTATAACGACTTGCCGCGAACTTCCACCACGCTTTGGCGCTTTGCGTGCATCCCGCTCCAAGTTTGATCCTGTCTCCCTATATATATGCAGTCGATCATCCATGGGCATACATCAACAGCACAAGTTCAGTAATTTACAACGCCATCTCCACGTGTTTGTCGATCTGCATAGTACTGTAAGTCTGTAAGTGCCAGCCGCGACCGCAAGCATGTGCCAGGCCGCGAGAATGTGCCACAACAATGGCCTGGTCGCGTCGGTGTCATCTCTCCTGATCTCGCTCGTCATCAAGCCCCTGGCCAAGAACGCCATCCTCACGGGCCGGAGCGTCCTCGCCCTCCTCGCCGGCGACGGCACCGGCAACGCCAGCGGCGCGGCCGCTCCACGTGGGCAGCATTGCGAGCAGTGCGCCGCGAGGGACGGCGCGCGCCTATCCAGCTCGGACGCGGCGGCGGTCATTGCGAGCCTCGGCCTCGTCCCGCGCCGACGACGCTGTGGCAATGACGACGACGACGACGACGACGACGGGATGGTTGTGTGTGGCGGGTGCGAGGCGATGGGGGTGGTGGAGGAGGTGGCGTGGGGGAGCAAGGAGGCCGGGGAGGCGGAGCTGCGGGAGGCGTTCGGCGTGTTCGACCGGGACGGGGACGGGCTCGTGAGCGCGGCGGAGCTGTGGGGCGTGCTGCGGCGGCTCGAGATGACCGAGGGCGCCAGGTACGAGGACTGCGCCAGGATGGTCGCCGCCGCGGCCGCCCGCCACGGCGGCGTGGACGGCGGGCTCGGGTTCCCCGAGTTCAAAGCCATGATGGAACACGCGGTTTGAGCACGTACACGTAGTAAACGTTGGCGCACTGCGAATTTGCACCGTTTAACTCGTCCTGGTTAGTCATGTCCCTATTTTTCATTGTTTTGTTCGTGTGTAGCTTCGGGTTGTTCCTCAATGCGTTTGAAATCGAGTGTGATCGACTGTAGGAAACCAGTATGTTGTTATCAGTGTCGTGGAATAATACATTACATGTTTTTATCAGTGTCGTTCATTAATAAGATCGATGTGTACAAGCTTCATGTTAATTAATTAATTAGTTGACCGGAAATGCACGACTCAAATGCGTGGGCTTGACCAAAGTAACACAAGGTCCTTCTCGCTTCTGAGTGGGCAGTGACATCGATGCGCATTCTGCTTGAGATGCTGCTCTAGCACACTAGCACCGTGCATCGGATGCGCACGGCAACTCGCAAATTTTCTTCCTCATCCGTCCACGGACAGAAAGGCCAGTTCACGGACACGGATGCGTAAGGCAATCATTCAACCGTAGCCGTCTACATTTTCACAACAACTCGTACCAACCGGACGAAATTCGATCAAATCGAACGAATTTTGATATAAACACGGCGGGTCTCATTGAAAGTAGGATAAATTCTACATAAAAACCGGACGATATTTTGTCCGGTGAACTAAAAACCTAAAATTAAAACCCTAAACTATACTATACTTCACGGTGACCTCGTAGGACATGCCAGGTTGGCGGCGGCTCCTCCTCTGTCATCCTTGCCCGACCCGCCTTCGTCGGAGTTGGGCTTGGGGCGGTGTCGTGGCTAAGGGATGACGATGCTGCTCCCGATTATGGCGCCCCGGGATGACGACGAGGAGCCGCTGATGCAGAGGTAGCGCAGAATACGCCCGCACGCCATGGGAAGGGACGGCGGCGAGCGGCGCTCCTCCTTGATGTAGCGCCGGGGCGGTGGTGAGCGGTGCTCCTCCTTCATGTCGCATCGTGGCGGCGGCTGCGGCTGCGAGAGCAGTTCTTCCTTGACACGGCTCCGGCTTCATAGGTAGGAGCGCCCTCGGTGGCGGAGCCGGGCCGTTGGTGTGGACGACGGAGCAACGGAGCATCAGCTCCATCTGCTCCTCGAACTCCGCGTCGGTGCTGGCGTAGACCTGGCCCGGCACCGCCGACGCGGCGGCGGCTGGTAGTCCTCCTCGTCACCGAAGGAGATGACGATCTCAACCCGCATCGAGTCGCTGCCAGACGACGAGGACGACCGCTCCGGAGTTCGAGGGCGGCGTCTCCACGAGTCGCCAGATCCCGCCCCGACACCCCCTACCGACACCGGCGTCTGGGACTTGCTCATCGTCGGAGATGTGGAGGGAGATTGGCGAGGAGGAGGAGGAGGATGCAATGTGGATGGCGCAGGAGCGCCGCTTAAATAGCCGCGGCCAGGCCATGCGAAGGTTCGGTCAGTCGCTTCAATGCGGCGCAGCGGCCGAAGTTGGTTAATTTCTCGGGAATCTGCATCTGCATTGAAGCGGGCTGCCGAGAGGTCGCGTCGGTCAATGTCGCCCTCCCTCCCTCTGATCACATCGCAGCATCAATGCCGGCCTCTACGTGCTCTGGGCCGGCATGAATGCAACGCGGTAAGCGGCGCGTGCATTGAAAGGAAAGCGCGGGAGAAGTGGATGACGGATTTTTGGTGGGCCATGGGGGGGGGGGGGGGGGCTAGAAGCGGGCTTGAGAACGGTTCTGACTCTGCAAACCTTCCCCTTTTGTCTCCGATTTACGGGAGAAATTATGTCCGGCTCGGCACATGGACTGATGCAGGTCGACGTCGAACGGCTTTCACGGTTTGAACAACGGGCTTCGAACGGTTGCGGGAGGTTTGCGGATTCGTGTTGAAGATGTCCTTTCAAGACAACGGTACACAACACACGTAGTCCGTTTCGATGCCTTGGCGTGCAATTCTCCCTTCCAGTTCCAGCAAGTACTGGCCAGAACAAAATGTTGACTGCAAATTACATTTTGCCAAGGTGAGGGATGTGGCCGATGCGCGCCTGACCAAGACGGAAGCTCGCACGAAACATTGGCTGCAGCAATAATCTTAGCTCCGAAACATGGGTGGTCAGCAATAATCATGGCCAGTTGCTGGTCTGCCGGCGGGCAGGCAGCGGCCACCGACGTATCGTTCATTTGTTCTTTGCATGCATGCCTGCAGACGTGGTCGGTCATGTCGGCAGCCTGCGGTACATACATCAGCACCGAAATGTATCTGCCGACCACCGATGTTTACTAGGTTGTCGGTTGTCCTTATGTAGGAAGCCTCGTCAGGGGCATTGCTTAGTCTATAAGCTAATCTTTTTTTCGGATTCTCTCGACAAAAACTCTGAGGATGAGAAAAAGACAAGTGAGTTTGCCGGAACCATCGGTGAACCTGATGTCTATCTTCCGACAGCAGCACACGTTGATGCTTTCTTCTTCAGAAATGGAGCTACTATACACCCATGCTCACAAAATAAAAACTACCGAAGCAGATGTAGAGTACTGCCGTTCACTTCTAGGTGAAGATCGACTAGCCAATTACCCGCACAGCCGCACTTTGCTACAAAGTGAAAATATATCTCGAGAAGTCGCGTCGAGGTACATCTGTTGTGTTGTGAGCACGAGGGTGAGGATAATTTCCTTACCACCTCACAACAAGCGTCGACGTCCTTTTCTGATTGCCTCTGCCGGACATGTACGCCTCTTAGGATTATTTCATCCTCTTTGTGCGTCTTCTTTTCTTTTTTGAAAAAGACTCAAATCTATTATAGAAGTTCATAAAAACTACAAGGCAACATTCAAATCATAAAAAGGATACATCAAGGTCCCTGGATCACCGAACAACCACTGCCGTCATCATAACGAGTCACAGGCGCGCCAATGTCACCGCTGCCATATTGGAGCCAACCTGACCTTGTCGATGTCACCTGACAAGTTTTTGTCATGCATGTACCCCTAATGATCAATGTCCCAAAGCCACAGTAGTTGTCATTGAACCCTTGAGTCTATCTAAAGGACTAACACCAAATCCCGCCGCTCTGAATAGCTAGTAGGAATCTTGGAGCTCCGTCTAATCCACCCCAACGGACGGACTTGAGGAGGATCAGAGCCCGAAGATTGACTCGAAGAAGAACCGTCACCATCTGTCCGAGCACTGCCTTTTCTTCTTCGAAGACCAAGTTCAAAGGTATCCCGTGCATGGAGGCCTGCTACATCAGAATGGTCACCCTAGACATGGTGTTCGGTATCCCGGATAACTATCGTTTGGAGTCTTTATGCTTTAACATAGTACCCTTCAGAAGCGGCTACCATGTCTTCCTAGGTCGGACGACGTTCGCTCAATTCAGTGATGTACCACATTATGCTTACCTGAACAAACATTAAGGGTCGACCCTCTCAATAAAGAGTACTTGGTGCGCTTGGTGATTGGCTCGATTCAGTGTTGTCTCCACTTGCGAACCGATTTCATACGCCGCTATGGTTGCGCCGCGTACACAACCCATCTATGGATCCACCCCGCCCATCACCTCCCTTCCGCCCTTACCTAACAATCACCTCAGCTCAGGTTCCGGTTCAGGCTTGACTTCCCTCCGTATGATGGTTCGGTTAATCCTCTCGGTTGGCTCCATAGGTGTGAGTAGTTTTTTCACGGAGAGCGCACGACCGAAGCTAACAGGGTCTGGCAGCAGTGTACCACCTTACCAATGACGCTCAGTTCTGGTACTTATAGTTTGAGCGTGATTTTGGCTTGCCGACATGGGAGCAGTTCAAGGAAAGCTTGTCATGTTCAGCTTGGGCCATCACTCTGCGCCAATCCTTTGGGCGAGTTAGCACGTCTGCCATTCACTTCCTCAGTTGCCGACTATACTAGCAGGTTTCTAGCGCTCATGTGGTGCAAACAATGAGCTGTTAACACCGTCCCAACAACGATTTTGTACACAGCAGGGCTGCACGATGGCCTTCGGGTTGATGTGAGCTTCAACGGCTATCTGACCTCCACATTGCCATCTCCTTTGCCAAGGCCTATGAGGAGCGACATTTCCCTCCAAGAATGTCACCACACTTGCCTTCCGATCCTACATGGCTCTTGTGCACCTCCGATCTTCCTGTGGTCAACGCAACTACAAATACCTTCCCTGCCAGCCCCACTAGCACATATTCTGTCGTAAACCACTCCAAAGCCACGGCAGGTTCAGAGCCTCACTCCAGCTAAGTTCACTACTGGAATCAGCTACTTTGCCATCTGCCAGATCTTTGCCGTCCACTAGCGGAAGCTCTTTGCCATCAGCTACCGAAAAGCAGACGGCAAAGAAACGGCAGACGGCAAAGAAGCTCTTTGCCATGCGCCATTTCTTTGCCGTCCACTAGCTGACGGCAAAGAATCTTTGCCGTCCGCTGGCTGACGGCAAAGAAGGAGGTGGCACCCACCCACCCGCCCGTTTAAAAAAATTAACGCTCCACCTCTTTGCCGTCTGCTAGCAGACGTCAAAGAGAGAACGGCGGGCGGCAAAGAGCGGCGGACGGCAAAGAGCCACGTAACTAACGGACGCCACCCCCCTGCCCGTTACTCTCTCTTCTCTTCCTCTCTCCTCCTCGACGCCCCGCCCTAGCTAGATCCACCGCCGCCCCCGCCGCCCGGCGCCGCCCCCGCCCCCGCCGCCGCCCCCGCCCCTGCCGCCCAGCGCCGCTCCCGCCCCCGCACCCTTGGCCCGTCGCCCCACCACCCCTCCACCCCCACCCCACCCGCCGACGCCCCGTCGCCCCACCACCCCTCCGCCACCCGCCGCCCCCGCCCCCCGGCGTCGCCCCCGCCCCGCCGCCGCCCCCGCCTCCGCACCCTTGGTCCGTCGCCCCACCACCCCTCCGCCCCCACCCCACCCGCCGACGCCCCATCGCCCCGCCACCTGCCGCCCAGTGCCGCACCCGCCGCCCGCCCCCCCCCCCCCCCCCCCCCCCGCCGACCGTCCCATTGCTCCGGTGAGGGACTACTACTTTTTTCTTCTGTTTTTTCATTTTTTGCTGTTTAATTGTTAGTGCTAGATTGTGTTAGTGTTAGTGTTAGAAAAGAATTAGAAGAAGTAGAAGAAGTAGAAGAAAGGAAAGAAGAAGAAGAAGATAGGAAAGAAGAAGAAGAAGAAGAGAAAGAAAGAAGAAGAAGGATAGAAAAGTAGAAAAAAGATGAAAGAAGAAGAAGAAGAAAGGAAAGAAGAAGAAGAAGAGAAAGAAAGAAAGAAGAAGAAGGATAGAAGGAAACACCCCGACCCCCTGACCCCGACACCACACCCCGACCCCCTGACCCCCCGACCCCGACACCCCGACCCCTTGACACCTGACCCCGACACCCCGACCCCGACACCACACCCTGACCCCGACACGACACCCAGACACCCCGACACCCGACCCCCCGAGGCCGATGGGGTCTTATATTTGCGAATAATTATTAGTTAGGTCATATTTTTTTCGATTTTGTTATGAAAAACATCATATATAATTGTGTTGATCGGGTTGATTTAAATGTGCAGTTGTTTCACCGCTGCGAGGTTTGGTGTTCGACGACCTCGCCGTGCGTTTGACGAGCTTTGCCCCTTCGTTCGTGGGTGAGCACAAATGACATGTCCTCCTCCCCCATTAAATATTTGCTCTGTTCCGGTGTTCATGCCGATGAAATTTGATAGCTAGCTATATATGAAGCAAATACGCCCTAGATGCAATAATAAAGTTATTATTTATTTCCTTATTTCATGATGAATGTTTATTATTCATGCTAGAATTGTATTAACCGGAAACATAATACATGTGTGAATACATAGACCAACATAACGTTACTAGTATGCCTCTACTTGACTAGCTCATTAATCAAAGATGGTTATGTTTCCTAACCATAGACATGTGTTGTCATTTGATTAATGGGGTCACAATCATTAGGAGAATGATGTGATTGACATGACCCATTCCGTTAGCCTAGCACTTGATCGTTTAGTATGTTGCTATTGCTTTCTGACTTATACATGTTCCTGTAACTATGAGATTATGCAACTCCTGTTTACCGGAGGAACACTTTGGGTGCTACCAAATGTCACAACGTAACTGGGTGATTATAAAGGAGTACTACAGGTGTCTCCAAAGGTACATGTTGGGTTGGCGTATTTCGAGATTAGGTTTTGTCACTCCGATTGTCGGAGAGGTATCTCTGGGCCCTCTCGGTAATGCACATCACTATTAGCCTTGCAAGCAATGTAGCTAATGAGTTAGTTACGGAATGATGCATTATGTAATGAGTAAAGAGACTTGCCAGTAACGAGATTGAACTAGGTATTGGATACCGACGATCGAATCTCGGGCAAGTAACATACTGATGACAAAGGGAACAACGTATGTTGTTATGCGGTTTGACCGATAAAGATCTTCATAGAATATGTGGGAGCCAATATGAGCATCTAGGTTCCGCTATTGGTTATTGACCGAGAATAGTTCTAGGTCATGTCTACATTGTTCTCGAACCCGTAGGGTCCGCACGCTTAAGGTTTCGATGATAGTTATATTATGAGTTTATGAGTTTTGATGTACTGAAGGAGTTCAGAGTCCCGGATGAGATCGGGGACATGACGAGGAGTCTCGAAATGGTCGAGACGTAAAGATCGATATATTGGATGACTATATTCGGAGTTCGGAAAGGTTCCGAGTGATTCGGGTATTTTTCGGAGTACCGGAGAGTTACGGGAATTCGCCGGGGAGTATATGGGCCTTATTGGGCCATACGGGAATAGAGGAGAGAGGCAGAAAGGAAGGAGGCGCGCAGCCCCCCTCTGGTCCGAATTGGACAAGGGGTGCGGCCCCCTTTTCCTTCCTCCTCTCCCCCTCTTTCCCCCTTCTCCTACTCCAACAAGGAAGGAGGGAGTCCTACTCCCGGTGGGAGTAGGACTCCCCTTGGCGCGCCCCCTCCTAGGGCCGGCCTCCTCCCCCCTTGCTCCTTTATATACGGGGGCAGGGGGGCACCCCATGACACACAAGTTGATCTACGGATCGTTCCTTAGCCGTGTGCGGTGCCCCCCTCCACCATATTCCACCTCGGTCATATCGTCGCGGAGTTTAGGCGAAGCCCTGCGCCGGTAGAACATCATCATCGTCACCATGCTGTCATGCTGACGGAACTCATCCCCAACGCTTTGCTGGATCGGAGCCCGGGGATCGTCATCGAGCTGAACGTGTGCTGAACTCGGAGGTGTCGTACGTTCGGTACTTGGATCGGTCGGATCGTGAAGACGTACGACTACATCAACCGCGTTGTCATAACGCTTCCGCTTATGGTCTACGAGGGTACGTGGACAATACTCTCCCCTCTCGTGGCTATGCCATCACCATGATCTTGCGTGTGCGTAGGAAATTTTTTGAAATTACTACGTTCCCCAACAATGGCATCCGAGCCTGGTTTTATGCGTAGATGTCATATGCACGAGTAGAACACAAGTGAGTTGTGGGCGATACAAGTCATACTGCTTACCAGCATGTCATACATTGGTTCGGCGGTATTGTGAGATGAAGCGGCCCGGACCGACATTACGCGTACGCTTACGCGAGACTGGTTTCACCGTTACAAACACTCGTGCTTAAAGGTGGCTAGCGGGTGTCTGTCTCTCTCACTTTAGCTGAATCGAGTGTGGCTACGCCCGGTCCTTGAGAAGGTTAAAACAACACTAACTTGACGAACTATCATTGTGGTTTTGATGCGTAGGTAAGAACGGTTCTTGCTAAGCCCGTAGCAGCCACGTAAAATTTGCAACAACAAAGTAGAAGACGTCTAACTTGTTTTTTGTTGAGATGTGATATGGTCAAGACGTGATGCTATATTTTATTGTATGAGATGATCATGTTTTGTAACCGAAGTTATCGGCAACTGGCAGGAGCCATATGGTTGTGGCTTTATTGTATGAAATGCAAACACCCTGTAATTGCTTTACTTTATCACTAAGCGGTAGCGATAGTCATAGAAGCAATACATGGCGTAACGACAACGATGCTACGATGGAGATCAAAGTGTCACGCTGGTGACGATGGTGATCACGACGGTGCTTTGAAGATGGAGATCACAAGCACAAGATGATGATGGCCATATCATATCACTTATATTGATTGCATGTGATGTTTATCCTTTATGCATCTTATCTTGCTTTGATTGACGGTGGCATTTTAAGATGATCTCTCACTAAAATTATCAAGAAGTGTTCTCCCTGAGTATGCACCGTTGCGAAAGTTCTTCGTGCTGAGACACCACGTGATGATCGGGTGTGATAGGCTCTATGTTCAAATACAACATGTGCAAAATAGTTACACACGCGGAATACTCAGGTTAAACTTGACGAGCCTAGCATATACAGATATGGCCTCGGAACACGGAGACCGAAAGGTCGAACGTGAATCATATAGTAGATATGATCAACATAGTGATGTTCACCATTGAAACTACTCCATCTCACGTGATGATCGGACATGGTTTAGTTGATTTGGATCACGTGATCACTTAGATGACTAGAGAGATGTCTGTCTAAGTGGGAGTTCTTAAGTAATATGATTAATTGAACTTAAATTTATCATGAACTTAGTCCTGGTAGTATTTTGCAAATTATGTTGTAGATCAATAGCTCGCATTGTTGCTTTCATATATTTATTTTGATATGTTCCTAGAGAAAACTGTGTTGAAAGATGTTAGTAGCAATGATGTGGATTGGATCCGTGATCTGAGGTTTATCCTCATTGCTGCACAGAAGAATTATGTCCTTGATGCACCGCTAGGTGAAAAATCTATTGCAAGAGCAGATGCAGACGTTATGAACGTTTGGCTAGCTCAAAATGATGACTACTTGATAGTTTAGTGCACCATGCTTAACGGCTTAGAATCGGGACTTCAAAGACGTTTTGAACGTCATGGACCATATGAGATGTTCCAGGAATTGAAGTCAATATTTCAAGCAAATACCCGAGTTGAGAGATATGAAGTCTCCAACAAGTTCTATAGCTAAAAGATGGAGGAGAATCGCTCAACTAGTGAGTATGTGCTCAGATTGTCCGGGTACTTCAATCGCTTGAATCAAATGGGAGTTAATCTTCCAGATAAGATAGTGATTGACAAAATTCTCTAGTCACCATTACTAAGTTAATAGAACTTTGTCATGAACTATAGTATGCAAGGGATGACGAAAACGATTCCCGAGCTCTTCGTGATGTTGAAATCAACGAAGGTAGAAATCAAGAAAGAGCATCAAGTGTTGATGATTGACAAGACCACTAGTTTCAAGAAAAGGGTAAAGGGAAAGAAAGGGAAACTTCAAGTAGAATGGCAAACAAGTTGTCACTCCCATGAAGAAGACCAAAGCTGGACCAAAGCCTGAAACTGAGTGCTTACACTGCAAAGGAAATGGTCACTGGAAGCGGAAATGCCCTGAATATTTGGTGGATAAGAAGGATGGCAAAGTGAACAAGGGTATATTTGATATACAGGTGTTTGATGTGTGCCTTACTAGTGTTTATAGTAGCCCCTGAGTATTTGATACTTGTTCGGTTGCTAAAAATTTTAGTAACTCGAAACAGGAGTTACAGAATAAACAGAGACTAGTTGAAGGGGAAGTGACGATGAGTGTTGGAAGTAGTTCCAAGATTGATATGATCATCATCACACACTCCCTATACTTTCGGGATTAGTGTTAAACCTAAATAAATGTTATTTAGCTTTTGCGTTGAGCATGAATATGATTTGATCATGTTTATTGCAATACGTTATTCATTTAAAGTCAGAGAATAATTGTTGTTCTGTTTACATGAATAAACCTTCAATGGTCATACACCCAATGAAAATAGTTTGTTGGATCTCGATCGTAGGGATACACATAGTCATAATATTGATGCCAAAAGATGCAAAGTTAATAATGATAGTGCAACTTATTTGTGGCACTGCCGTTTAGGTCATATTGGTGTAAAGCGCATGAAGAAACTCCATAAAGATGGATTTTCAGAATCACTTGCTTATGAATCATTTGATGCTTGCGAACCGCGCCTTTTGTGCAAGATGACTAAAACTCCGTTCTCCGGAACAATGGAACAAGCTACTGACTTATTGGAAATAATACATACCGATGTATGCGATCCAATAAGTGTTGATGCTCGTGGCAAGTATCGTTATTTTCTGACCTTCACAAGATGATTTGAGCAGATATGGGTATATCTACTTGATGAAACACAAGTCTGAAATAGTTGAAAGGTTCAAACAATTTCAGAGTGAAGTGGAAAAATCATCGTAACAAGAAAATAAAGTTTCTGCGATCTGATCGCGAAGACGAATATTTAAGTTATGAGTTTGGTCTTCAATTAAAACAATGTGGAATAGTTTCACAGCTCACGCCACCTGGAACACCACAATGGAATGGTGTGTCCGAATGTCGTAATCGTACTTTACTAGATATGGTGCGATCTATGATTGTCTCTTATCGGTTTACCACTATCGTTTTAGGGTTATGCATTAGAGATAGCTACATTCACGTTTAATAGGGCAGCATCTAAATCCATTGAGACGACACCGTATGAACTATGGTTTAGCAGTAAAACCTAAGCTGTCCTTTCTTAAAGTTTGGGGTTGCGATGCTTGTGTGAAAAAAGTTTCATCCTGATAAGCTCAAACCCAAATCAGAGAAGTGCGTCTTCATAGAATACCCAAAGGAAACTGTTGGGTACACCTTCTATCACAGATCCGAAAGCAAGACTTTTCATTGCTAAAAATGGATCCTTTCTAGAGAAGGAGTTTCTCTCGAAAGAAGTGAGTGGGAGGAAAGTAGAACTTGATGAGGTAACTGTACCTTCTCCCGAATTGGAAAATAGTTCATCACTGAAATCAGTTCTAGTGATTCCTACACCAATTAGTGAGGAAGCTAATGATGATGATCATGAAACTTCAGATCAAGTTACTACAGAACCTCGTAGGTCTTCCAGAGTACAGTCCGCACCACAGTGGTACGGTAATCCTGTTCTGAAAGTCATGTTACTAGACCATGATAAACCTACGAACTATGAGGAAGCGATGATGAGCCCAGATTCCGCAAAGTGGCTGGAGGCCATGAAATCTGAGATAGGATCCATGTATGAGAACAAAGTGTGGACTTTGGTGGACTTGCCCGATGAACCATAAATAAATAAATGGATCTTCAAGAGGAAGACGGACGTTGATAGTAGTGTTACTATCTACAAAGCTCGACTTGTCGCAAAAAGGTTTTTCGACAAGTTCATGATGTTGAATACAATGAGATTTTCTCACTCGTATCGATGCTTAAGTCTGTCCGAATCATGTTAGCAATTGCCACATTTTATGAAATCTGGCAAATGGATGTCAAAACTGCATTCCTTAATGATTTATTAAAGAAGAGTTGTATATGATGCAACCAGAAGGTTTTGTCAATCCTAAAGATGCTAACAAAGTGTGCAAGCGCCAGCAATCCATCAATGGACTGGTGCAAGCATCTCGGAGTTGGAATATACGCTTTGATGAGTTGATCAAAGCATATGGTTTTATACAGACTTTTGGAAAGGCCTGTATTTATAAGAAAGTGAGTGGGAGCACTACAGCATTTCTGATAAGTATATGTGAATGACATATTATTGATCAGAAATAATGTAGAATTATTCTGCAAAGCATAAAGGAGTGTTTGACAGGAGTTTTTCAAAGAAAGACCTCGGTGAAGCTGCTTACATATTGAGCATCAAGATCTATAGAGATAGATCGAGACGCTTGATAAGTTTTTTCAATAAGTACATACCTTGACAAAGATTTTGAAGTAGTTCAAAAATAGAACAGTCAAAGAAAGAGTTCTTGCCTGTGTTACAAGGTGTGAAATTGAGTAAGACTCAAAGCCCGACCACGGCAGAAAATAGAAAAGAGAATGAAAGTCATTCCCTATGCCTCAGTCATAGGTTCTGTAAAGTATGCTATGGACCAGACCTATTGTATCCTTGCTCTGGATTTGGCAAGGGAGTACAATAGTGATCTAGGAGTAGATCACTGGACATTGGTCAAGAATATCCTTAGTGAGGACTAAGGAAATATTTCTCGATTATGGAGGTGATAAAAGAGCCCGTCGTAAAGAGTTACATCGGTGCAAGCTTTTACACCAATCCAGATGACTCTAAGTCTCAATCTAGATACATATTGAAAGTGGGAGCAATTAGCTAGAGTAGCTCCGTACAGAGCATTGTAGACATAGAATATTTGCAAAATACATACGGCTCTGAATATGACAGACCCGTTGACTAAGCTTCTGTCACAAGCAAAACATGATCACACCTTAGTACTCTTTGGGTGTTAATCACATAATTGATGTGAAATAGATTATTGACTCTAGTAAACCCTTTGGGTGTTGGTCACATGATGATGTGAACTATGGATATTAATCATATACAGATATGAATATTGGTGTTAAATCACATGGTGATGTGAACTAGATTATTGACTCTAGTGCAAGTGGGAGACTGAAGGAAATATGCCCTAGAGGCAATAATAAAGTTATTATTTATTTCCTTATTTCATGATGAATGTTTATTATTCATGCTAGAATTGTATTAACCGGAAACATAATACATGTGTGAATACATAGACCAACATAACGTCACTAGTATGCCTCTACTTGACTAGCTCATTAATCAAAGATGGTGATGTTTCCTAACCATAGACATGTGTTGCCATTTGATTAATGGGATCACATCAGTAGGAGAATGATGTGATTGACATGACCCATTCCGTTAGCCTAGCACTTGATCGTTTAGTATGTTGCTATTGCTTTCTTCATGACTTATACATGTTCCTGTAACTATGAGATTATGCAACTCCCGTTTACCGGAGGAACACTTTGGGTGCTACCAAACGCCACAACGTAACTGGGTGATTATAAAGGAGTACTACAGGTGTCTCCAAAGGTACATGTTGGGTTAGCGTATTTCGAGATTAGGTTTTGTCACTCCGATTGTCGGAGAGGTATCTCTGGGCCCTCTCGGTA
This sequence comes from Triticum timopheevii, assembly GCA_963921465.1. Taxonomy (NCBI): domain Eukaryota; kingdom Viridiplantae; phylum Streptophyta; class Magnoliopsida; order Poales; family Poaceae; genus Triticum; species Triticum timopheevii. The sequence goes on from OY997270.1 coordinate 583,876,816, forward strand.
ATGCACATCACTATAAGCCTTGCAAGCAATGTAGCTAATGAGTTAGTTACGGAATGATGCATTACGTAACGAGTAAAGAGACTTGCCGGTAACGAGATTGAACTAGGTATTGGATACCGACGATCGAATCTCGGGCAAGTAACATACCGATGACAAAGGGAACAACGTATGTTGTTATGCGGTTTGACCGATAAAGATCTTCGTAGAATATGTGGGAGCCAATATGAGCATCCAGGTTCCGCTATTGGTTATTGACCGAGAATAGTTCTAGGTCATGTCTACATTGTTCTGGTCCGCATGCTTAAGGTTTTGATGACAGTTATATTATGAGTTTATGAGTTTTGATGTACCGAAGGAGTTCGGAGTCCCGGATGAGATCGGGGACATGATGAGGAGTCTCGAAATGGTCGAGACGTAAAGATCGATATATTGGACGACTATATTCGGAGTTCGGAAAGGTTCCGAGTGATTCGGGTATTTTTCAGAGTACCGGAGAGTTACGGGAATTCGCCGGGGAGTATATGGGCCTTATTGGGCTATACGGGAATAGAGGAGAGAGGCCGAAAGGAAGGAGGCGCGCAGCCCCCCTCTGGTCCGAATTGGACAAGGGGTGCGGCCCCCTTTTCCTTCCTCCTCTCCCCCTCTTTCCCCCTTCTTCTACTCCAACAAGGAAGGAGGGAGTCCTACTCCCAGTGGCAGTAGGACTCCCCTTGGCGCGCCCCCTCCTAGGGCCAGCCTCCTCCCCCCTTGCTCCTTTATATGCGGGGGCAGGGGGCACCCCATGACACACAAGTTGATCTACGGATCGTTCCTTAGCCGTGTGCGGTGCCCCCCTCCACCATATTCCACCTCGGTCATATCGTCGCGGAGTTTAGGCGAAGCCCTGCGCCGGTAGAACATCATCATCGTCACCACGCCGTCGTGCTGACGGAACTCATCCCTGACGCTTTGCTGGATCGGATCCCGGGGATCGTCATCGAGCTGAACGTGTGCTGAACTCGGAGGTGCCGTACGTTCGGTACTTGGATCGGTCGGATCGTGAAGACGTACGACTACATCAACCGCGTTGTCATAACGCTTCCGCTTACTGTGTACGAGGGTACGTGGACAATACTCTCCCCTCTCGTTGCTATGCCATCACCATGATCTTGCGTGTGCGTAGGAATTTTTTTGAAATTACTACGTTCCCCAACAATATATGTGTCTTGAATCATCAGTATGCGTAACCAATATGTGTCTCCCGTTCGAAAGCGTCATAGTTATAAATATGCATGCATTTGCATATTTATAACCTTGATTCTTTCGAATTGTCCAACGCTATCCATGGACAGCCCGAGTATGTGTAGATTGGGTTCATATTCCCATATGCTTTGCTCCGGATCCGACGCATAAATTCCGTTAGTGCCTCCTTTGTTGTTCTCCGGGTACACATTCTCTCTATTTATTGCAGAGACGTGTATCAGGAGAACAGGGGGGAGGTGTTGCCGAAATTTTGCGTCGGATTCGGAGCATAGCATGGGAAAATGAACCCAATCTACACATATTCGGGTGGGATTAGGACCTATCATTACCTATTAGAGTGTAGGTTGCATGGACGTAATAAAATTGACAAAGTAGATCAACTGATGAATATATACATGATGAATTATATATATAATTGTTGTGTGTCCAGTAGCTCTGGAAGTCAAGATGAGTGATCGTGCGTGGATGTATACCGGTCACGCTGGTCAGAACAAATGGAGTGTTGAATGGTTCACAAAAACCAAGGGGTTTGTGCAAGCCGCATTTGCAAATGGCCAGAGGAAAAACTGGTGCCCCTGTTTCCGGTGCGGCAATTGGGAAAAGAGGACAGAGGCTGAAATGGGCAAACACCTGCAAAAGAATGGTTTTACGCCCGATTATACGCTGTGGACATTTCATGGTGAGTCTGCCCAACATGATCGAGTTGAGGTGGATCGTCCTCTCACCGACGAGCATGGTACCGGGATGGAAAACATGGTGCAAGACTATGATGATGCTCGGGATTCGGACGAGGAGATGGAGGAATCTGCAAAGGCCTTCAATGAAATGTTGGAGTCTTCAAAACGTCCACTCCACGAGCACACTGAGCTTTGTCAGTTGGATGCCATCTCACAAGTAATGGCTCTGAAGGCTCAGTTCAACTTGGGCAGAGAATGCTACGATGCAATTATGACAGTATTTGGACGCTTTCTACCCAAAGGCCATGTAATGCCTGCAAACCTGTACCAGTCGGACAAAATCCTCCGTGCACTGAAGATGCCCTATGAGAAGATACATGCCTGTGAGAAAGGATGTGCCTTATTTAGGCTTGACTATGCGGACTTGAACTATTGTCCCATTTGCAAGTCTTCCAGGTATATTGTGGTAGACAACGGTATGGGTGAGAAGACACAGACCAAAATCCCCATTAGTGTTCTTCGGTATATGCCAATCGTACCAAGACTTCAACGTCTTTTCATGGTCGAAGAGACGGCCAGACAGATGACATGGCACAAAACAGACAAAAGAACCGAACTAGATGCAGATGGGAATCTGATGATGGTACACACATCGGATGGTGTTGCGTGGAAAAAGTTTGATGAATTACATGCTGACAAAGCGGCAGATCCGAGGCATCCTCGAGTCGGCATCAGCACGGATGGGTTCAGTGTGTTTGGTATAACGGCAGCCCAATACAGTGGTTGGCCCGTATTTGTCTTTCCACTCAATCTCCCCCCGGACAGATTATGCAAAGAAAGAACATTTTCCTGACGTTGATAATTCTAGGGCCCAACTATCCTGGGAAAAATATGAATGTGTACATGCAGCCGCTTAAGGACGAATTGCAAGAAGCCTGGGATAATGGGTTCAAGACATACGACGCCTATAGCAAACGAAACTTCATAATGCGTGTCTGGTACATGTACTCGACGCATGACTTGCCGGCGTATGCGCTATTCGTCAATGAATTTTGCCGTCAGCGGCGGACGGCAAAGTCCTGTCGTTAGCCACCTAACAAACTAACAGCGAAATTTTTGTCGTCTGTGTTCTTTGCCATCCGCTGCTGATGGCAAAGGCCCCTTTGCCGTCAGCCACCAAAAGCAGACGACAACGTAGCTCTTTACTGGACCTTTCTTTGCCGTCCACTTTTGCCGTCCGTGGCGGACGGCAAAGACCTTTGCCGTCCGCCAATCATGCCTTTTCCGTCCGCCATGGCAGATGGCAAAGTAGCTGATTCCTGTAGTGGTTAGCAGAACGTCATCGCCAAGGCCTTTGCTTCAACAGGACGAGATTTACGTTTGGGGTCATTGGTGCAACTCTTCTTCACCAAGGCTGATGACTATGACCAAGAGAGTTCCACATCAGAAAAAACATCCATTTTACTACCCTGAATAAAGTTGGTGGTTCACATTACCACCTCATCTATTTTTTTGCTCCTTTCACCCCCTAAACAAACCCACACCGGATGAAATAACCCCTTGGGTGGTTTGTCTCCACTTGCTGCTGACGTGGCACTGGTCAATGGTGGTTTTGACCTGCGGATGGCCTCCCTTGTTAGGCGCGGTTGAGATTCATGGGTGGGGCCCAGAGAAGGCAGGGCCTTCCTGGCAGGTCTGTCTCCTTCCTCCGTCGCTTGCCTGCAGGACAGAGAGGAGCTCGACATTCATCGTAGCGGCAAATGCCACCCCCCCCCCCCCCCCCGCGGAGTGACCCCTGCGATGTGGCGCATCCTCCCAACCGGTTCATGAAGTCCGGGAATGATAGGGGCCACGATGGTATCGGGTAGGGTGGTCGGTGGAATCGGCTGATGATGGGCATGGCCTTTAGGTTGCGGGAAGAAGAAGGCAAAGTGCGGGAGAGATCCCTAGTGGACAGGGGAGTTCTCTAGTGGGTAGAGTTGCGCAGGGGGGGAGCAGTAATTGGCTCGAATTTCAGCGATGGAAGCCAGCGGCAATGGTGATCATGACGTAGGAATTCGAGCATGGGAGTTCGAATGCTTCTGGACGGGGATCCTGGGAGGGGAAGGGAGTGGTGTGGGTCCTAGAGGAGCTCGAGCAAGTAGCTATCTATCGCTGGTCGAGGAAAGTGGATGAGGATGGCCACCGCAGACGGAATCCCTAACCCTAGCTTCCATGGGTGGTGACAGAGGTGCGGGAGCTCTCTCTCGCCTGCTCCTGACAAAGGAGGCACACACGCAGGTCAAAACAACGGTTGACTAATGCCAAGTCAGTTGCAAATCGAGACAGACCATCCAGGTTTTTTGTTTGTTATTGGTTTGTTTAGGGTGTTAAAAGAGCAGAAAAATAGATGAGGGGATAATGTGAACCACACACTTTATTCAGGGGGCACATGACAACCTACAGCTTGTGGACAAGCTATTTTTCAAGCAAGGGAGAGATGTTATATGGACCAGCCCATCAAATGTGGAGTCTTATCCCTTAATTAGAGTCCTAGTTGATTAAGCATTTTTGTTAGGAAAGAGTTCGGTCAGTTTAGAGATTGTATTAGAGTTTGAATAGATTTTCAGCTTGTTGGCCAACTCTTGTTTATTATATAAAGGGGCCGGCCCCTCTCAATAAAGCAGAGAAGAATATTGTCGTCTACTTTTATCTACTTTTTAGTAATTAGGGTTAGGTCAGTAGCAGTTATTCCCAACATCAAAAGCACATGTATATGTAGCTACACAACCCAAGCCAGTGAAAACCGTTGACTTGTAGCAAATTGCATTGGAGAAGAGGCCAGAAAAGGTCAAGTAGGTTTTAGAACTACGAAAACTACTTTCAAAATAACCAATGAAGAGAGATAAATAGGTATATACAAGTCTGAATCAACAGCTTCTTGGTTTTGCTTCATCTTATCTCTACTGAACCCGATAACATGATGCGGTGATGTTGCACGTTCCCACATGAGCAGTATCATATGTATATTTGATCAATTCAAAAGTAATTTGAGATAGTTGCCGAAGATAATTTCAGTTAACAAGTGCAGAAATCTCCTGGCTAATTTGCTAAATGTTCACTGTCCTACCTTTCAAACATGAGAATTTTGTTCATAATCTCAGTAAAGCAAATAAATATAGTAACAAAGCAAATCATTTTTGTGGTCATTGATCACTAATAATGCCAAAAGAAGTTATAAGGAACTGTAACAAAGAGTAGTGTTTATGATATACCATACTATCTTCATGATGTTTTCAATTGATAGTGCACAGAAAAATGGAGTAAGAAAGTAGGAATATGTTCTCCATTTTATCTTAAGTCAGCCACTCACACATAAAATATTTCAGGACTTCTAATATGCCATGAGGTTTTATCTTGCTAACAGATGAGTACCATTTTAGGCATTTTGGTTTGCATTTGATGAGTACCATCAGACTGAAAGTAATGTACATGTTACTTATTTTGTAGTGTGCACCATTCATGGGTATGAATGCAAATCTAAATTAAGTTCTTTTTTTGGCGAGGAATAATATTATTTTCATGTGAACTAAAGTATCTGATTGTTCGTCCTCGTGATGAATTAATTGCATAACCTGGGCCTACAACATCATAAACTCATGTAACTCTGGTGATAACATCAGGAAATGATATATGTATTTGATCTGTTATTTCTCTCATTCCTTGCTTGCTGGGTCACAGGGTCAGTTTCTTGACCATTTTCCGACCACGACATTAGGCTTGGTGTGTTTTATCTTTCCGACTGTATGTGTTGGACCAAGTCTGTTGGAATTGTAACAGGTGCACCTTCAAAGATCATCTCCAAAAGCATGAGCACACTGAAGAGAGTGCAGACAACACAAAAAAGAACCTTGCAGTAGCCCAAGCTGCTGCGTCAAAAGTACTCGTAGCACCAATGTTCACCTAGTTTCAATGGATATGCCATTGACCTTTTGCATCGACGGTGCCTCTAGCTTATGCTGGCAACCCAACAGTGAGATTCTGAGCACTTGAAAGCCATGCCTAATCACCGTTGTTACTGAAGGACGTACCTCAGAACCACTGAATCTCACTGCCTAGGTGAATTCCGAAGATACAGTGCTTGGCCTAAACCTCCTGAACAGAGCCGGTAGCGATCATAGAGTGAAGGGCCCACTTTCAAGTTCTGCACGTCTGGTTTCGAATGCGCTAAGGGCTTGGAGTAACACAACAGATTCTTGTACATTCTCACTGCAGATGTGATTAACATGAGAGATAAAATAACTCTGAATTTGAAGAGCAATGGATGTCGAATCAGCAACTAGCTGTTGGGGAACGTAGTAATTTCAAAAAAAATCCTACGCACACGCAAGATCATGGTGATGCATAGCAACGAGAGGGGAGAGTGTTGTCCACGTACCCTCGTAGACCGAAAGCAGAAGCGTTAGAACAACGCGGTTGATGTAGTCGTACGTCTTCACGATCCCACCGATCCAAGTACCGAACGTACGGCACCTCCGAGTTCAGCAGACGTTCAGCTCGATGACGATCCCCGGACTCCGATCCAGCAGGGTGTCGGGGAAGAGTTCCGTCAGCATGACGGCGTGGTGACGGTGATGATGTTCTACCGACGCAGAGCTTCGCCTAAGCACTGCAATGATATGACCGAGGTGGAATATGGTGGAGGGGGGCACTGCACACGGCTAAGGAACAATCACGAAGATCAACTTGTGTGTCATGGGGTGCCCCCTGCCCCCGTATATAAAGGAGGGAGGAGAGGGGGCCGGCCAAGGGGATGGCACGCCCTAGGGGGGAGTCCAACCCCAACCGGGAGTAGGACTCCCCCCTTTCCTATTAGGAGTAGGAGAGGGAAGGAAGAAGGGGGAGGGAAGAAGGAAAGGGGGGCCGGCCCCCCTCCCAATTCGGATTGGGCTTGGGGGGGGCGCACCCCCTCCTTTGCTCCTTCTCCCTCCTTTCCACTAAGGCCCAATAAGGCCCATATACCTCCCGGGGGGTTCCGGTAACCTCCCAGAGATCCGGTATTGTCCCAATCTCACCCGGAACCTTTCCGGTGTCCAAATATAGTCGTCCAATATATCGATCTTTATGTCTTGACCATTTCGAGACTCCTCGTCATGTCCGTGATCACATCTGGGTCTCCGAACAACCTTCGGTACATCAAAAACTATAAACTCATAATAAAACTGTCATCGTAACGTTACGCGTGCGGACCCTACGGGTTCGAGAACTATGTAGACATGACCTAGAACTGTTTCCGGTCAATAACCAATAGCGGAACCTGGATGCTCATATTGGCTCCTACATATTCTACAAAGATCTTTATCGGTCAAACTGCATAACAACATACGTTGTTCCCTTTGTCATCGGTATGTTACTTGTCCGAGATTCGATCGTCGGTATCCAATACCTAGTTCAATCTCGTTACCAGCAAGTCTCTTTACTCGTTACGTAATGCATCATTCCGTAACTAACTCTTTAGCTACATTGCTTGCAAGGCTTATAGTGATGTGCATTACCGAGAGGGCCCAGAGATACCTCTCCGACAATCGGAGTGACAAAACCTAATCTCGAAATACGCCAACTCAACATGTACCTTTGGAGACACCTGTAGAGCTCCTTTATAATCACCCAGTTACGTTGTGATGTTTGGTAGCACACAAAGTGTTCCTCCGATAAACGGGAGTTGCATAATCTCATAGTTGTAGGAACTTTGTATAAGTCATGAAGAAAGCAATAGCAACATACTAAACGATCAAGTGCTAAGCTAACGGAATGGGTCAAGTCAATCACATCATTCTCCTAATGATGTGATCCCGTTAATCAAATGACAACACATGTCTATGGTTAGGAAACAGAACCATCTTTGATTAATGAGCTAGTCAAGTAGAGGCATACTAGTGACATTATGTTTGTCTATGTATTCACATATGTATCATGTTTCCGGTTAATACAATTATAGCATCAATAATAAACATTTATCATGATATGAGGAAATAAATAATAACTTTATTATTGCCTCTAGGGCATATTTCCTTCACTAGCTGCGGCCTGTAGCTTGTTCACCACCATCAGACAATCTGAAGCCAGAATCATCACTCGCCCGTAGCTGTCTGACAGAGCAAAATGCAGACCTTTGGTCAAATCGCTATTGCTTCAGCCAGTTTTGGGATGGTGACCCCTTGAAGAGTCTGGTCAGAGCGAGCCGGGACATCGCTACCCCACGTCCATCATTTGATCATCAATGAAACACCGCAGCATCAACATTACTATAGTAACCATGTTGGCACTCACAATGATGGCTCACACCTAGAGGTAGACACAGGGGAAATAAGACGTTGTCGAATCATATCAATATGAGCCTCCTGATCTTATGCTCAATCCTGCACGGTACAGGACCGCCTTTGCTGTTCTGAGCCTCGTTGTGTGCGTGTCGTGGGAACCAACACGTAACAAAAATAGCAGTGGATGTTTCTTCATTTTTACTAGAGTTGTTTTGACAGTAACTATATTCTTTGGATTGTGATGTAATGAATGGTTTCAACTCGCTATATCTTGCAGATACTTTGAGCGCCTCAATCATTGGTTTGTCGATATATTATTGTTAGGCATGCAAATGTGCCAAATTAAGTAAGGAAAAAAAAGGCAACTTACCTAAATCGTATGCTGAAGAATCTGTATTGCTCCCAAGCAAGGCGTTCTGCAAAAATGCAGCAGCTGTAAGCTTGTCATACTAGTGATTTGATTGCGGCACAGACTGAAAAGAATGTTGCTTGAGAACATGGAATAAGTGATTGCAACCTTTGAGTGTCGATCATATATATTCATAGACCTGACGTCGCGGCACATCACCTTTACCGCATGATGTGAGATGCCAATTGTGACAAGCCTAAGTGTGAAGGTAGCATTTATCTGCACGCCTGGTTTCGAATGCTCCTTTGGCAGATATTGTAGATGGGTTTAATTACTTTATTGTGAATGCCGAGGGCTTAGAGTAACAGAGCAGATTGCCGTACATTTTCTTACGCCCTTTTATTTTACTTTTCCTAAAAGTTAGATTGATCTTTTTGTTGAGTGATGGCAGCCTTGTTGTTGTTGTTGTTGTTGTTGTTGTTGTTGTTGTTGTTGTTGTTGTTGTTGTTGTTACAAAATGCGTAGAGCAACTCTAGTCATGCAATAGCAGATGGCTCCTGCTGCTAGATGGTGATGTTACGTAATGGCATGAGATTACCAGGAGAGGCCATAAATTTCAAACAGTAAACAAGCAGGTGCCAGATTAGAGTATCCAGAATGTTTGTATTATGGTGATGCTTCCTGTCACTTTATTTCATGACTAGAGTTGCTCTGATACTGTGTGCTTTTGGTTATTATAAGGTAATTAATGAATGGTTCAACAAACCACAAGTTTGCGGTTGTAATCCTTGGTCCAAGTTCCAGGATACTTTGAGCGCCTCAAAACAGTGGTTGGTCGATATCCCGTGGTCATGTTAGGCATGCAATGTACCAGATTTTTAGCAAGAAAAGGTAACTGTGCACTGAACCATTAGTACCTCAAAATTATGCTTAAAAATCCATGTTCCTTCTCCGAACAAAATTGAACACTACTATTCTACAAAAATGCAGCAGTTGTGTGCATGTCAAACCAGTGGTTTGATTTGATTTGCGGTGCAGGCTGAAAGGAATGGTGGAGGAATTGGAATAAGTAAGTTTTACCAAAACCTCGAAACAAAGTTCTACCTGTGTACACTAATATAAGACATTTTTTGCAGTTCATTTGGAGTAAGTTTTACAAAGAATTACCAGTTTCAAAGAGATGACGTCGCCGGCACATCACCTTTACCTCATGATCCGATGCCCAGTTTGCCAAGTCTGACAGTAACATTTGTCTAAGCATGTGAGCGAGATCTGTGTACTGTGTGGCCATGCAGACATCGGAGTGTGGTCACCAACGGCGGCGAGTGTGAACATTTGCCTCTATAAGTAAGCGAAGCGAGATCCTCTGTTGAGTCAGGAGACAACAGTGAGCGTCATGCTTTGACTGGTACTGCTGCTGCACTGGTGTTGTTTCTGGTGACTGCGTGGACTCTATCCATCAATCCATGGACACGGCAGACTAGTGAGAAGCATCGCGTTCAGATGGTGAGCTTATCTGGCAATCCTAGATGCTCATTCTGCAGAGACGTTGAAACGTCGCAACATCTGTTTTTCACTTGTCCCGTTGCTCGGGTGGTTTGGAGGACAGTCGGGTGTGTGCTGGGCACGACTCTATGCCCGAACAACATTTGGCAATACTTCTCCTGGTGCTATGTTTTCCTACCAGATGGAGCCAGGTTCTATACCTTTGGCTTGGTAGCCGTGTGTTGGGCGATCTGGAATTGTCGCAACCAGGCTACCTTTGAACAGAAACAGCTCAAGACTCCATTTAACGTGGTATATTCTGCTTGTGGTTTTTTGACATATTGGGTAGATTTGATGGCTAGTGCTGATCGGGAAGCCATGGAACATGGAGCCAAGATGCTCAGGACGAATGCTTCGACGATGATGAGAATCTGTGCGGCTCCAGCTAAGGTAGCAATGGATTGATGCTCTCTTCGACACTGCGGTGGACGGGGGGGCTTCCTCCCTGTCCTGTCTGATTATATCCTGCTAGTTCTCCGCTCCTGCGCGAGTTTTTACCTGCTCGCTTGTGAGCCTTGTGGATTGTGAGCTGCTGTTGGTTTCCTTTTGAGTGTCAAACTGTCTGAAAGTCTCTAGGTTTTAGCTTGATGTATGGTGTCACTGGGTTTTCGTCCCACAGTGGGCTGCTCGATGACGAGTGCTCGCGGTGGGTTTCCCAGTGATGCTTTAAACTCGCTTTCCCCTTTCTAGTTTCCTTAAGTTAGTTTGTGTTGGAAGTGTGGTGTTACTGAACTATATGTATTTCCGTTATGATAAGTAATGGAAATGGGTTATGCCCGGTTTAAAAAAAAGCTTATCTGATTATTGAATAATAACAAAATACACAAGAGAAAAAACTGAATTCTAGAGGGGTAAGAACTGAGAACCAAGTTGGGATAGAGCTGGATTGTAGCAAAGAAAATAAATATATGAATTTATTTTTTCCATGTTATATATATTAAATGGCGTGCAAAGCGCGTACAATTTACTAGTTATATCTAATAGCCAAACCTTTTCGCTCTCTTCTCATGTGAGAATTAATATTAAAAAAAATTGATCAGTACAATGTGAAAATCCCTCTTAATGTTGTGTTACGCTCACGAGCTCAACCCAACATTCAGTACAAATTAATCTTGATTTGAGACAGCAAACCCCCTCGGGGGTATTCATTGATTACATAAACTTGTTACACGTATGATTGTTGTGACATAAGCCTGATTACACCGAACAGAGAGAACAGGGCAGGAAGCATGGCTTTCCTATTTCCAATCATCGCTTCCTTTATCGAAACGGAAATGTTAACGCCCATACGTGTGGGCGTTTGCATCTCGCCCACACGCGTGGATCCGCGTCCGTTCGTGAGCGCACGAATCTTGGCATGTTTCTAGTGCCACGTAGGACTGTCCTGGTGTGTGGGCGTTCATCTGGTCGCTCACATGGCCGTTTCACCACACAGGAGGGGCTGGTGTGTGGACGTTCAGCAGTTCGCCCACACGCCACTTTGCACGCACACACAAGGGCTAGTGTGTGGGCATTTGCCATCTCGCCCACACGCCGTCTCCTCTCCCACACCCAAGCTGCTAGTTGCCATGTGTTTTGCAGTGCACATGGCAACTGCCCCTAGTGTGCTTTATAAGCAGGTGGCAACTCTCTTTTTTACCCGAGTTGCCATGTGTTTTGCAGGGTACTCGGCAACTGCCTAGTGTGCACGTAAGCAGGTGGCAACTCTCTTTTACCGAGTTTGCCATGTCTTTTTGCATGTTACATGGCAACTGCCCTGACGTGCACGTACATGGCAACTGCCTTAACGTGCACGTAAGCAGATGTCAACTCTTCCTTTTTACATGGCAACTGCCCTACCATGCTTGTGAGCACATGGAAACTCTCTCAACTGCCTAGTGTTAGTATGTGGCAACTCCTAAAGTTATGAAATCATGGCAACTACATTAGATCAGACCATACATGGCAACTGCAGTTGAGCAACCATGGCAACTGCAATTGTCCGACATGGCAACCGTAGTTCAGCGACATGGCAACTGCAGTTAAACGAACATGGACGAGGGTCTGGACCATGGAAACTGCGGGCACGCGGTGACCGTCACGCGTGGCATGCGGGACCAGGAGGTACGAGGCCTGACATACGGGCGTGTGGGCGTTATCAACTTCGCCCACACGCACGCGTGTGAGAGGGATCGGGAGGGGAAAAAAGAGGTGTGTGGGCATTACTTGTTTTGCCCACACGTAGGTGTGTGGGTTGTTCCTCTTATACACCACACAAAATGTGTGGGCGGACTCCCTAATGCGCCCACGTGTGGCACTTATAGGCGTCCTATCGAAAAAGGCTTTCGCCCCGCTTTATAGATAAAGCAAACTGCCCAAGCCAAACATCCAACAAGGTTCACACACATACACACCCAAGTTCCGCAAACATACATAGTAGCAAAATGGGTTAATGTTGAGGGCACAACTCAACAAGCACTGAAAACCAAAACACAGACACACGCACAGCAGCCCAAACAGCAGGCCTAATCGGGCTCCGGAGGTGGGGTGGGGGGGCAGCAGGGGTGCCATGCGGAAGGCCATCGAGCAAAGATCGGCGAGGAGGGTGTTGATGGCGTCCCAGTCCTGGGGGCGGCTAAGCGGCCGCCAAAGCGTAACCACACATTTTAAAGATCGCGTCAGTCGCACGTCGAAGAGGCACTTTCTGAATCACAAGCTTGTCGCGGATGGTCCAAAGCGTCCAAGCAAGGACCTCAACGCACAACTATCTAATATGGCGGTGGCGAGGAGCGGAGGCGTGGATCTCAACAAGCAGGTCGGGGAAGTTGGTGTTGCACCACTGTCCACCGATCGTCTCACGGAAGTAAGACCACAGAAATTGGGCAGTGGAGCAGCAGAAGATGTGGTTAGCATCCTCCTCCGTGCCACATAAGGGGCACAACCCGTCTCCTCCTCAATCCCAGAGGGAAGGGGTCCCCGGATCCACTGCCACAAGATCCTGATCTTCAAAGGGAGGCGAATGTCCCAGATCAAGCTAAATGGCTCAGGGGCCAACGAGGGAGCAATAGCCGTGTATAAGGACCAGATCAAGCTAAATCGCTATCAGCCTCTTTATTCAATCTCTAGATATGTGAAAGAATCTGCACTAATGGCATGACAAACTTCTCTGATCAAAGAGATGGTTGCCCTGAGTAGCTATTCAACGGCATATAGGAATCTGTAGCATTGATTGCTTGAAAAACAGCCATATTATCAGACCAACAATAGGGTGCAGTTATTGATTTGAAGCAAGCTAAATAGCTAATCGAGCATATTTCCTCCTGTTTGAAATTCAGCCATCATTATCATCATATGTTCTTGTTACTGTAAAAAGAACAGATGATAATAACAACTAAAAGAGCAGAGTTCCAAAAGATTCAGATTCTAATTTTCTTTTCTTCCTTGAAATAAAACTACCAAAGGAGGTGGTTACAAAAGGCGACTATACAAACTACCAAGAGGAAAACTAAGAACTACACACGAGGCAAACCCAAAAACAACATGTACAAGAGGTTACAACAAGCTGCTGTTCCATCTATTTATACGTTCAAACCTGCTCGGTAAACCTATGTCGAAGAAGTTGGACATCATTCAAACCAGACCTCCAACCTTGAAAGGAAAGATGAATATGCTCACAGATTTTGCCCCATGCGTTGCTTCCAAATATTCCATGAAGAAAGGATGACCAAGACTGGTCCATAATAATCTTCCGAAGTGAGCCTGCCGCCAGCCACTCTACTTGCAGCTCAGAAGTACTCCCTCCGTCCCATAATGTAAGACGTTTTTTGACACTAATATAGTGTCAAAAAACGTCCTATATTATGGGACGGAGGGAGTACATGTTTTCCTAGCTGCAGGTCAATTGGTGGATAGCCTTCAATGCAGTTCACCGTAATCTGAGACAAAGGCAAACGTATAAGAGCCAAATAATAAACTTCCTGAACGCTGTTAGAACATTTTTAGATAGCCCTACTACCTTGCCATTTCCAGCCTGGAATTCGCTCTTCAGTCTGGCCAGAGACCTTGACAGCAAATAAGCTCTTAATGCATCGACGTGGTCACTGTTGCCTGTTCCATCAAAGCACACACATAAAATCACTTGCAAAATTCCTCCCAAAGAACGGTATGGTATGAACAACGAAAAGAGTGAGTACATGCACGAAAGATCTGCATTTGCGCTCTAGCAGAAGCGTAACAGTTTACCTGCAGCATGGGGAAGGAGATCAGATGTGACCACGGGGATGCACCTTGCAATGTAGATGACAAACGACATGCCGTGTACAACGTGGGAATCCTCACAGATGAAAACCTGCAAACCACATCATAACATCACAACTGGAAGTTCTCTAACTAACTCAAGTTACCCAAAACCACATTACATTCAAATTATTCACGAAGTCAAATTTATTGCATTACAAGGAAGTTGCAACATAAACTTCAAAACTTACACAGCACACAAGCTGCATGAAAACTGTTTCTAAAAAAAACAGCTTCTTATGCTAACAAAGTAAGCAAAAAGAAACTGTTTTTCTTTTCATATTGTTGGCTTTATGAAGATGTGAGAACATCAGCTTAAAGCAGGCTAACTACCATACTGGAATGTGCCATAGTACAGAAATCTCTCAGAATGAAGCAAAGTTTCATGGATTGCTAGCTGACTAAGGTTGAAGTCAGAAAGCCCCCGCGTCGCTCCAACGGGGCGACACGGGCGGCTAACCCTACCCGCCGCCGGCGGTCTCCCCTCCCTTTCCTCTCCTCCTAGTCGCCACCAGAGGAGCCGCCGATGCGTCGCGCGGCTGCCGAGGAAGGTGGCGGCGAAGCCTTCGTCGTCCCTTCACGGAGATCCGGATCCACGGGGCGGCGGCCCCTGCTGGTTCGGTGCCGCCGTTCGCGCCCTGGACGGTGTGTGCGGGGACACTGCCCGGCATCCTCGACCGCTCGGGTGGTGGGGAGTCGGCGCTTGGCGGCAGCAGTTCGGGGGCCTTCGTCCTCGCCAGATCTGGAGGCCTGCTGCTCCCTCGTTCCCGCTCCTCCCCCTTTGCGCTTGATGCCGGTGGATGCTGCTGGTTCCGGTGCTTCTGGGGATGGTGGTGCAGATTGGGACCGGGGGAAACCCTAGGCCGGCTGGTTCAGCTCGACAGCGGCGTCGGCTTCGGGCGACGCATCCTTCCTGTAGGCGGTGTCGTGGTCCTTATTCTTGTCACCTCCTGTCCTCTCCCGGGTGAAAACCCAAAATCCGACCTGGATTGGGCAGCGGTGGCGCCATGGGTGTCATCCTTTCCTTGGAGGCGTTGCCTGGGGAGCTAGGACTCGGGTGTGGGCTCATGAAGGTGGGGGCTTTGGCCGCCGGCTGGATCTCTGCAGCTGCTCGCGGCGGCTTTCATGTTGTGCAGAGTGCCCCTTGTATCTTTAGGGCGTTTCCTGTTTTTGGTGTTCGCGTCAGAGGAGCGGCGTGGCATCTGGCACGTCGACAACGGCGAGTCTCAGCGGCATGGAGCAGTAGGGGTATCGCCGGTGGGCGTGTGATGATGGACGAGCGCAGGATGGTGGCGCTGTCTGGCGTCGTGGTGGCGTCGTTGGCAGAGTGACCTGGCACGGTTCATGCAACAGTACAACTCTGAAGA
Source organism: Triticum timopheevii (assembly GCA_963921465.1). Taxonomy (NCBI): domain Eukaryota; kingdom Viridiplantae; phylum Streptophyta; class Magnoliopsida; order Poales; family Poaceae; genus Triticum; species Triticum timopheevii. The sequence goes on from OY997270.1 coordinate 583,892,570, forward strand.
TGGATTGATGGTACGTGGCTGCGGCGGCCTCATACCCGGCAGGGGTCCTGGTTGAATAGCACGCCGGACTGGTGGGTGCCCATACCCGGCAGGTGTCCTAGTTGGGACCTCAGGTCTTAGATGTTAGGTTTGGCTGCGAGGTCTGTTTGGTATTAGGCCCAGACCATCAGCGCCCCTTCATCGGTTAGATAGGAGTAGCGACAGAGGTTGCGAAGATGGTGGCTTTGGTCTTACTGTTGTACGACTTTGTAAGGTCTTGTGTTAATAATTAACTAGTAAAATGGCCCGTGCGTTGCAACGGGAGAAAAAAGGCCATGAGCCCATGACTACATTTTGCTGCATCACCAAGATACACTATCACTCTCATTTTCATCAAATCGTGAACAATTTTTGAAAATCATGAACATTTTCTAAACTCGTGAACATATCTGAAATCGTGAACATTTTTCAAATTCTTTAACATCTTTACGGATTTTGAACATTTTCTAAAATCATGATTATTTTTTGAATCCATGAACATTTTATATACTATCTGCAAAAAAAAATCTAAAAATTGGGAATATTTCTTAAAACATTTTTCTCAAATAGGCGAACATATTTTTGGAAATTGTTGGAATAATTTTTGAAATTCATGATTTTTTTATTTAACAAACATTTTTCTAAAATGCATGATCATTTTTTCAATTAGCGAACATTTTATGAATCAATAAACTATTTTGTAAGTCGCGAAATATTTTTCAATTCATGAATATTTATTGAATTGGCGAAATTTTGTTCAATTTCATTAACATTTCTTAATAAAACAAAATTTATTAAAAATCATGAACATTTTCTGATTTCCTGAATGTTTATTTCAAAATTGCATTTTGTAATATGTGAACATTTTTTTAAATCAAAATTTATCTGAATCCCAAACATTTGTAAATTACTAAACATTTTGTTTCAAAATTCGATTTTTTTAATTTCGGAAGTCTTTCGGTTCCCAAATTATTTAAAGTAGAAAAAACAAAGACGAAAAGAGAAAATGAAAAAAGGAAAATTTGAAAAACAGGTTGCCCGGACATGGGCCGGCCCAAACAGGTGCACTATGTCTTCCCTGTGTGAAACGTTTTCTATCACTTATAAGTAGCATCGGAGGGTAACATTTTATAACATCTGGGATAATTTTGATGACGTACCGCCAGAAGAAATAGTTCCTTTATTATTAAGCAAACATGTCCGTGCACTGCAACGAGACAATAAAAATTGATATGCCTCAGCAAACATCAATTTTCATTAATCAGGTTGGGCAGGTAGAGCTTAAGTTTGACAATGACCAAAAAGATGGATCAATTAACAATAGAACTCTTTGGGATGCTGGATTAATTATTGTATTACCATTAGACAATAAAAATGTTGTGCATGCAGCACTTTGAAAGTAATTTTACCTGAATACAATTGTTGTTGTTCCTTCATAGCATTAATGTTTGAGCTAAAAGTGTGAATAAGGTGGTTGTCAAGTTTTCTTCATACCACATCCAACTCGCCTATCTTTACGGACTTCAGACATGACATCATTTTCCTGATCCGGAACAATGGTTTTATTAAGATCAACTAAAAACTATTACCATGACATGTAAATACCTATGTTTTGACATCGATGGTTCATTATGCACTTGTATGAATCGGGATCAATAGTGCCTAGATTGTGCACTTCTATGAACCGGGATCAATAGCGCCAGGAGACAATTTATTTTGTATTTACTTTACTGGACATGCAAGCATATATGTTTTTTGCTGTGCGTGCCCTACTTTTGTGCATATATACTAGGCCAACTTCAGCGGACGATTCCAAACAGACATCTATTTTGTTTGGATTTTCTCCGTTTGGTTTGGGTAAAGGGGCACCGTTCGGCCTCTTTTGCGGACGCGTTCGGACGACGCATTTGGTCCGTCCTGCCGGACGGCCAAATGTAGACAATTTTTGTTCTTAATATTGCATATAGCTTCACAACCGAATAAAATCACTCATTGCATATAGTTTACAACCACATAAATCATATTGTGTCATAATAATAAAAAATTAAAATTCCAGATAAAAACCAAAAGATAACAACCAAATTCAGTTTGTGTTAGTTTCACCTCAAACGGAGGCGGCCGGACGAAATGGGATTGTTCACTGAAGTTAGCCTTAGTTCAACATTATCTAATCATAATCCATAAGAGCAACTTCAACCGGCCAATCCATTTCGTCCGCGTATGTCCATTTGGGTTAAGGCGGACAAAAACGTTGGCCCAACGCGGAGACCCATTTCTATTTCGTGTCCGTTTTGTGTCAGTACGGACCCATTTCGGTCTCAAATTTGTGTCACATTTGGGTAGGAAGCGGACCTTTTATGTGTCCTCTTCATCCGCCTCTGTACGCTGCATGCGAGGCATGGCCTACCTGTCACAACCCGCTTCTCTCTCCTACTTTTCTCTCTGCTGACCCACGACCTACGCACCACATCTCGCCTCCGTCTCTCTCTGCCGCTCGTCCCTGTCGACGCCCATCCGTGCTCGCGCCCGTCGCGTAGGCACCCATCCCCGCCGATGTCCGTTCCCATCGGCGCTCGTCCGTGCCGACGCGCAGGCATCAACCGCCAATCCCCGCCTGTGCCCGTTCCCGCTGGCTCGCGTCATCGTCCCTGCCGGCACGAAGGCAACATGCACTCTTCCCGCGCGGCCCTCCTCCATGCCGGCGCTCGTCCCCGTAGGAGCTACTCTGTGCCTGGCATCCATCCCCTGCCGGAGCTACACCCGCTCAGCGCCCATCCCCGTAGGCGATGCTCGGCCCGACATAGGTTCGCCGCGCCTGGTAGCGCCTGGTATCACGCGACCGCGCCCAGCCGTGCCGTGCCCGGTCTCGCCTCGCTCGGCCTCGCGCTCACCACGCCATGCTCACCACAGTCGATGTGCTGCCCCCGGCCTCGTGCTCGCTATGCCGCCCCCGCCGCAGGGCTCGAGCTCGCCCGCCGGCCTCCTCGCACTGCGAGCTCCCCTGCCCGCTACATGTTTGACGAATGTCAGGGCGGACATGTCAAAAATGAATCAGCTACCGTTAGCGCGCACCGGCTGACCCCAAACGAGAAAATGGACATAGACGTCCGCTCGGCCGACACAAATGAATAAAAATAGACAAATCACGTGTGTCTGTTTGGGTCACTGCGTTGGAGTTGCTCTAAACAGAGTAAAATTGGACCTTATTGAAACGAAAAGTAATTCAGCACGCTAACACACGTCGCGATGGACTCGGAGATTTTAATCGTCAACACGGGCTAGCTAGCTGTCACACGTCAGCTCGTCTAGAAGAAACGAGACTCCACGCGTCCTATGGAATCTGCCGTCGCAAACTTATCTTCTCATTTTCTCGGCACGGAACAATCCAACCTCCCCTAGGACACGCCACCGCTGCCGCCAGGATCCTCCCCTCTGCGCATCTCCCGCACACCCCCACCACCTCCGCACGCCGGTGGATCCTGCGCTCCACCTGCGGCCGCCGTCGCTCCAGCTCCGACGGCCACTCTTGGCCCGTTTTTTTCTTCAGGTTTTTCAGATCAGATCGGTTCTGTCACTCCTCCCGCTCGAGGCCGCCATCGCAGCTCGAGCACCGCCTTCGCTGCCCCCTCCCCCTCCAAATCAGACACAGGTCGGTCTCAAGCACGAGCACGGCGCCGCCCACGGCCCGCAGCACCTGAGCAACATGTCGACGCTCGCACTTCGCAGGAACCAAGAGCCCCATGACCGCTTCCCTTTCTTCAGCTCGCTGCCGAGCGTCTCCGGCCAAGCCCCGCGTCGGTGAGCCCTCCCTTTCTTCCACCATCTCGCTTATCTCTCTCGTTCTTCTTTTCTCAAAGAGCTCTCTCTGTCTTTTATTTTTCTCCAGAGAGACGGCCATGGCCGCCCGATGCCCGAGCGCCGCAGGCCAAGGACCCGCCGGCGTCCAGACCCCCTCCACATCTCGTCGAAGACCTGCACAAAGTCCCATCCAGCACCCGCGCCACCCTTCGGCCCCTGCCCCCGCAGCTCTGCACTCTGAGCGCTTCAGCCGCCTCCCGCCCGAAGCAGAGGAGAGGAGCTCCCTGCCACGAGCCTCTCCAGCGCCGTCAAACCAGTAGGCGGACCCCTTCCTTGGCTCCTGCGGCGTGGACGCCGGCGGCAAGTGGCGGCCCGTGCCCGGCGACGGTGCCTGGTGGTGAAGCAGTTTAATTAAGGAGCGCGGGTACAATTGTAACTAATGCAGGTTTTTTTGCAAAAACTGAAGCGTTTTCTAAGATACCCACTTAAATCAGAACTGCGGGTTAAATTCTCAAGAACAGAGGGGCTTTTCTGCAAAATTGTCGCGACGTACGACAGAAACCCAATTTTCTTTATTATTAGGTAAAGATAAAATGGCCGTATGCATCGTTCAGATGCAGAGGCCGGGGGTATTCCTCCTTTTCGAAAAAAAGAAGAAAGCTGAAACTGTATAAGATCCAAACTCACCACATCTGATTGTGCCATTGCCTTTGGGATTGGTGAACTACCAAGCACATCCCTAATGTACTGATCCTGCAGATAATAACATTAAATTTCATGAAGAAATATTCTGATCTCCGAAACAATAAACCTTTATTTAAACTAAACTAGCTTACCTGTGACTGCAAAATTTCTTGAAGTGTGTTGTTATCATCTTTAGATTTGTAATACACATCAACCAGGTCCGTAGGTTCCAGATGAGCAACCTTACGTAACTTCTGGATTTTGTTTATGACCTGGATAGATAAAAGTAAAATTATGAGACCACATTGTGTGTTCATCAAAACAGCTCATCATGGTTCCTGCGACAGTGTTATCTTTTAGATCTCCATTATGACATTATTGGAGTTTCAGGTAAGCCTTTGATCTATTACTAAACCATCATGACATGGGTCAAGCAAAATTAGTGAATTCAGGCATCAAGAAATGAACCCATGCGACGGCAGACAGCGAACATCGATCGTATGTAAATTTCATTACAGGAAATACTGAAACAACCTATCCCTGTGGTGTGCGTGTATTGTATCCTGCTACCTGAACCGTGTGGTTGTTGCTGTGGTCGTTGCTTTATAATATAAAAAGCGGGGGAAACCCTTTTTCGTCAAACAATCTATATAAAAACAGAGAGCACCAGTTCTACACAAAGAAAGAATTAGTTCACTACCTCGCGAGCCACTCCAGCTTCAAACAACGATTGATCAGCTGTAAGATCCAATATGACCAAAACATCACCTACTACCAAAAGACAGCATACCAATGTTACAGCGCAACTGCTACCATGATTAATATAATTAGTGCCATACCATCTCCTGCAGCATCCATTTCTTTCTCTGACATATGTGCTGGACGCTTGAATTGTCGGACCACCTAAATATACAAATTTTATCAGGTATATTTCGAAGAAATCAAAACACAGTAAAATCTGTAGGTTCTGTGCCAACTGGTGCAAATCTGATATGTAAATTCATGAAGGATGATGAGACATGAGCTTGTGATATTCAGGAAGAATACCAGTAGAAAATATGCCAAATATATCTTGTCATTTGAAGAAGTATTAGGGGACTTTATTTTTTAATCTAATGGATATACAAAATAGAGCAACATAATTTCCCTTCTTGACACAAACTAAAACTTTATGATAAAAATCACCGAATCCTAAAATCAACAACCACTAGAATCATGGACTATTACCTTAATATCGTCTGCCGTCAAGCAATGACCAAGGGATGAAACCTTTCCACTTCGTTCAAATGCCAAGATTTGGTCCTGAGTCATTTTCTTAACTTCACTTGATACTTTGCCCATGTCTTTTCCCAGTCTTTTGCCCAGTACGCTGAAAAAATGCGAAGGGCTAAGCCATGGGTAAAAATGTGCAACGATTCTTGCGCATTTAGGAACACATACCTAAAATTGGGTTCTGCCCGTGAAACAGAATACTTCATGGGATCATCACATGTTGTGACAGTCTTAACATTCATCTCCTCCATGACATACTATTACATTGAAAAATAGATAAAATATCAACACATCTGATATAACGAAACTAATTAGGAAGTACTAAAGCACAACTAATTAATCTACTTGCTCAATAGATACGACTATATACAAGCACTAGACATATGAATATTCAAATTCTTGATAAATATTAAATAATGATCTCAAGCAGACAGATCGACAGTAACAATGACTTATTGACATAAAGGAAGAGAATATTTACAAATAATTATAGAAGGTAGTTGCATAATTTCAGAATGGCAAGATTTACGGGCACATAATAAGTTTGGCCTTTTAAACAAACCTCTTTTAGCTTTCCACCAATGTCTTCCAGAAATTCATTGTCAGGATGAACGACCACCATCTCCCTGAAATTCAACTTAATTAACCCATATTGCATAGTTGAATGACAACAATGATACTAATGAACACATCCGTTTTTATAGGTCTGATGAGAAAAAAGAGTTACAGCAAATATATTTATACTATTCTTCAAGCAGATAAACATAGGGAATGCAAAAGCAAAATAAAAACCGAGCAAATATGTTACAGCACAACTACAACCAAAAAGGTTCATTCAACTTAATGGTTGTAAAGAAAAAAACAAAAACAAAAGTCTCCTTGAAGTTATCACTTGCCTTTCTACTGCATTTATATTTAGAGAAATACAAATCATATAATACGATGTCAACAACTTTAACTAAATGTTCCTACATAAAAATAATATTACAGAAAATAAGAACGTACAAGCAGGGTACGGACATACTTAAGTGGCGTTTTGAGAGCTTTGCTGCACCGTTCTCGAATATTGCGAGCAAGATCAATGATGGTTATCATCCTGCTTACACTCTGCTCAACACGCCCATCTCTCTGATCATGTGTGGAAAGAAAGCATAACATGGAGTTACATGCAATTTCAATGGAACAAAAAGTAGTAAATACTATTTTTGATATAAAAAGTTACCTCCCCAGTTGTGGATGGAAACTAAAAAATGAATGCTCTGCTCTGATTTACTTGAAACCTTTCGCAGATTTTGATAAAGAACCGCTGTAAAGAAAGGCGTAAATGGAGCCATCGCCACACAAGTTGTTACAAGTGCCTAAAATGCAGGTTAACATGCCTTAGAGAATTGTAGAGAGAACCACCAAGAAGGTATAGCTAATTTCCTTTTCAAAATTAAGAAGAGGACACTAGGAATAAAATCGTCACCTAAACTAACCTAGTAACGGAAAGGTGCATGTAAAAATGCTAAAACAGAAAGCCATGATACGGTCATACAAGGTGGGAAGAGATGCAAATGCAACCTTAAGATTTTGTGATACAGGAATATTTCATATATCACTAGAAGATAACATAAAATCATCAATCCATAGACAATTTGCAACATTACTATCTCCTAGACTAAGTTTGAAACTGTGCATCACTGGATATATTTATATATACTTACATGGTAGAGAGTTGAAAGTGAAACTTTACAGTCTTCTTCTCCAGTGCGTCCTTTTAGCCGTTTGCGGTTGAAACGCACGTATATATTAGTAAGATTGTCAATGTATTTTACCAAATATGGCACAACCTGCAAAGGTAGGCAAACGAACAAATTACCTAAGTGACCATCACATATAATGCATATATGTCCATGAAACTTATATTGAAAAGATAATCTGTTGAGCAGTCAACCGTGTAAAGCCGATAGGCATCCATCTCCTGCCGAACAAAGCTGACCAGACTTTCAGTTGCGGACTTTATCCAGTGATCTAACACATTGGATGATTTCAGAAGTGAAGTTTGATCAATCGGAGAAAATGCTCCGAGGCCCTCAACCTCAAATCTCTTCGCATTTTGGACAAGAAATCTATATGCATTATACCATGGGAGGAAAACATCTTTCACCTGGTCAATTTAAAACATGTGAAATTGGGTGAATACACTTTTATCAAGGAAAGAGCATAACTGAAGCATTTAGCTATTGATGTGAATTACACGCAGACCATTAGCATTGTTAATTATACTAACCGAGAATGTAAATCTATATACAGTACAAGAGGACTGAACAGGACACACCCAAACCCTAGACACTAGGAAGTGACCATAATCAAATTTGACCATAATACCGTTTAACAAGCATAACCACATCGTATAACGGAGCCTGAAGGATTGAAGAAAGGCACTTACAACACCAAAAACACCACTCCTTTTGAATCGTAGAGACTCTGCGCGTACAACTGGCAAATTTACCAAATATAGCCTCAACGCATCCTACAAAGAAGAGAAACAACAACTTAATTGTAGTTCTAACTCGGAATAATAAGGCGAACACAATTCACAGGCCTTACTAAGTCGAAATGCATGTATATGCAGACCAAACAAGTGTGTAGACTGATGAGGACATCAATACCATTGTTACACCCACAGCCCCTGCTGCTATACATACTGGACCAATTACTAGAGCTCGCGCACGCCAATTAAATTACCAGGTACTTTCGTTTCTTGGTAATGATTCTAATGTTCATGAGAATATGATGCTGCCTAAATTGGATACATTTGTTTTGCTTACAAATGAAGGGCCTAGCTTGGAGAAGGATGAACATTGGAGCAAGAACAAGCATGGAGATGATGGCATGCGCAAGGGGAACAAGAGCGGAGTTACAAGTGATGATTTCAGGACGTTGAAGCCACCATAATGTGTGCATGAAGCCTTGGACGAAATATACAAGATGCCACTTCATAACTTTCATCCAGAGGCTATTCTAGGTGCTGCATCTCCTTATTATTGGGCCAGGCCCATGTATTTTCGAAATACTTCAGTATAGGCTATTTTTAGAGTCCGTATGTGTGGGGAAACAAGAGATAGGGTTGGTTTCGGACCCCTTCCCCAAGGGCGACGAAATTCCCCCCCCCCCCTCCCCTCTTCCTCCATATATACAGCCCTTAGGGCGTCATTTAGACTTTGGGTTTTGTTTAGACTAAAGTTCGCCATAGCTGCAACTTCGCGTACTTCGTTTGTGTTCAACGACCAGACAAAGGCGTCACAGAACCCCACCTTGATCAATAAAGCTTTCCTCTTATATTCGCAATATCCAGATTGCAATCTTAGTTTCTTGCTTGTTCTTCGTTTGCCTGCAGGAAACAGACCTTCGTGGTCAGGTTGATCGTGCTCCGGCATGGTCAATAACCTCTCGGAGTTGGTTTAGCGATTGCTAAGGCGTGACGTCCTCGCATGTTCGTAGTCGGATCGTCAAAGTCAACTTCCTCCAAAATGAAAGCCACCATATCATCGAAAGACGGGACACCTTTGGCTCTATCAAGTGGTATCAAATTTCCAGGTTGCTCGGTGAGATTTTACAGTTTTTCGTAGTTTAAATCGAGTCGGTTCTTCATACCTACAGTCCACGAAAAAGCCACAAAAAAATTAGGGTTAGTTCATCATATCCGAGCCAATCTGAGCCTTTGCATAATCTTTTTAGGGTTTTGCTTTGTTGAATTTGCGGTTGCATCGTCGTGTCTAGTTGTTGGTCTTAGCGTCTAGTCCTTTAGAGTTTCGAGTTCTGTCACAGTTTGTCACACCGCCGCCGCACCATCTTCATTGTTGTTGCCATATACCACCACCGCTGCCATATCCCACCAACGCTGCCTTATACCACCACCGCTGCCATTACTACCACCGCTGCCATATCCCACCAACGCTGCCATATACCACCGATCCATATCCATATACCACCATCGCTATCATATACCACCACCGCTGCCATATCCTACCACCATATATCCACCACCAATCCGAGTTCTTTTCGTATTAGGTTTGTTTCCGAGATCCATCTAATTTCCGATTTGTGTTTCCTTGCCTGAGTAGGTTTCGGAAGAAAAAAAAAGTCTGGAGACCCCCGGACAGTCTTTAGGCCAAAATTTCGGCGACCGAAAATATTTTTTCCCTATCCTATTTTTAGGTCCCCAGGAGTGTTTTGGGACATTCGCCATCATAGTGATTTTTTGTCGCACTTTTTCGTCATCGCTGCCCTGATTTCCGAAAAAAAATTGTCAAAAAATCTCGTGCCCATCTTGTCAGTTTGACCTGGGAAGAGTTTTGAGACACTCGCCATTATAGTGATTTTTCGCAAAAATAAAGCAGCGGAAAAAAAACAAAGTGAAAAAAAGTTCCAGAGTGTGCTTTTCCCTTGTTTACGTGCAGCGCCGTGATTTTTTGGTGTTCTAGGCTCGCGTCTCTAGCACGGTCTAGCCTAGGACCAGCACAGTACTGTCATTGAGCGTTTATTCAACTTTGTATCTCTGAATTGATTATTGCTGACCCTTTTTGCTATCATATTATAAGCCTTCCCAGCTCCAGATACATCTACGCCATGCGTTTGACTCTCCCTAGTAATCGCTTTATCCAAGCTTTGAGAGTTTTGACTATAACGGTTGCCGATCACCTCTTGTTGCTGGGTAAGAACTGGTAACAATTTGAGATTTGCTTTACGGGTTTGTGATACACCACCACCTATTCCTAGTAGTCTATAGGATCATATTCTTGTTTGTTTCTATTTGATGCTAACCATGGTAGGATCACAAGCCGATGAGACTGATTGGGAGAACCTGACAAACAAACAGCTACATGATAAATTTCAGCAAATGATGAGTGGACAGGTGCAAGATGTGCTAAACAGATTTGAAGAGGCCATGGAGAAGATAGATGGCATTGAGAAGACGTTCAAAACAAAGCTTGATAACAAGTTTAAGGAATTGCTCGCGCGTTTTCCACAACCACCGCCGGCTGCACCTATCACACCTCTGCAACGACAACAACAACGCCCCCTTCCGAATCAGTATGGACGAGCGCAGCGTGTTCCTCTTGAGGATGGCCAAACTTCTGGTGCTGCTGTACCTATTGTTGATGCTTCTTTGGCTCCTGCTACTGCTGCTGCTAGTACCCAGGAGGATGATGAGTATGCAGGCGATTATGAGGATAAGGTTGATCAAAATCAGAACTACGTGCACCCACCAGCACCACCACCAGCAGGTCGACCTCAGGTATATAATCGCAATGGTAGGCTTGCACCACCACCTCAGGTACGAGATCATGACCATGTTCCTAAACTGAAATTGAATATTCCACCATTTGAGGGTAGATATGTTCCTGATATATATCTTACTTGGGAGTTAGAAACTGAACAACGTTTTACATGTTTACAATATCCTGAGGAGAGACGGGTTGCTACCGCTGTTTGTGCTTTCACTAGTTTTGCATGTGTAGGGTGGTCTGGACATTGTAGATTATATCCTATTCCAGCTACTTGGGCTGCTTTGAAAATTGCTATGCGTACTCGTTGGGTTCCACCATATTATCAACGTGAATTGCTTCAAAAATTGCAGCGTTTAAGACAAGGAAAAAATTCTATAGAAGAATATTATCAGGAATTACAAACTGGCATGATTAGATGTGGTATTGTTGAGGAGAATAAAGCTATGCTTGCACGTTTTACGGGTGGCTTAAATAGAGAGATTCAAACCATTCTAGAGTATAAGGAGTATACTAATATCACTCGTTTATTCCATCTTGCTTGTAAAAGCTGAACGTGAAGTGCAGGATCGACAAGCAATGGCGCGCACTAACTTTTCTGCAGGTCGACCTTCCTCATGGACACCGCATGCATCTTCTACTTCCACTACACCAGCACCTCCATCAGGTGCCACCTCCAGCCGTGATACAAGAAAGCAGGCACAACCACCACTATCTGCCAAGAGCCCACCTGCCGGACCTACACAGAGCTCTTCTTCTTCCATGGCATCAACAGGGCACACAAGTGATATTATTTGTCGTCGTTGTAAAGGAAGAGGTCATTATGCGCGAGAATGTAAATCTCAGCGTGTGATGATTGCTACTGAGGATGGTGGGTATGAGTCCGCTAGTGACTATGATGAGGAGACTTTGGCCCTTATTACACGTGAAGAACATGGTGGATATGATTCTGATCATAAGATGCAATACATGGCTCCTGAAGACGCTGATAGGTATGCATGTTTAGTTGCTCAAAGTGTTTTGAGTGTGCAGGTTACACAAGCTGAGCAAAATCAGAGGCATAATTTGTTCCATACAAAGGGAGTTGTGAAAGAACGTTCTGTGCGCGTTATCATAGACAGAGGGAGCTGCAACAACTTGGCTAGCATGGAGATGGTGGAGAAGCTCTCTCTCACCACAAGACCACATCCACATCCTTACTACAACCAATGGTTCAACAACAGCGGCAAGGTTAAGGTAACACGTACTATTCGTGTGCATTTTAGTATCTCTATATATGCTGATTATGTTGATTGTGATGTGGTACCTGTGCAAGCATGTTCCTTATTACTTGGTAGACCATGGCAATTTGATAAAAATTCTGTACACCATGGTCGAAACAATCATTATACTCTTGTTCATAAGGATAAAAATATTACTTTGCTTCCTATGACTCCTGATTCCATTTTGAAAGATGATATTAATAGAGCTAATAAAGCAAAACAGGAGAAAAATAAGAGTGAAAATCAGATTGTGGCAAAAGAATTTGAGCAACAAATGAAGCCTAATAATAAACCATCTAGTGTTGCTTTTGAAATTAAATTGAAAAGTGCATGTTTACTTGCCACTAAATCTGATATTGATGAGCTAGATTTTAGCAAATCTGTTTGCTATGATTTTGTGTGTAAAGAGGCATTATTTTCATTCGAGGACGTGCCATCCTCTTTGCCCCTTGTTGTCACTAACATTTTGCAGAAGTTCGCTGACGTCTTCCCACAAGACGTGCCACTGGGATTACCACCTATTCGAGGGATTGAACATCCAATTGACTTAATTCCCGGTGCATCATTACCCAACTGTGCACCATACCGTACCAATCTAGAGGAGACGAAGGAGATTATGTGTCAAGTACAGGAGCTGCTCGACAAAGGTTATATACGCGAATCCCTTAGTCCTTGTGTTGTTCCTATTATTCTAGTGCCGAAAAAGGATGGTACATCACGTATGTGTGTTGATTGTAGAGGCATTAATAATATTACTATTCGTTATCGTCATCCTATTCCTAGGCTAGATGATATGCTTGATGAATTGAGTGGCTCTACAATATTCTCCAAAGTTTATTTGCGTAGTGGATACCATCAAATTCGTATGAAATTGGGAGATGAATGGAAAATAGCATTTAAAACTAAGTTTGGATTATATGAGTGGTTAGTCATGCCTTTTGGGTTAACTAATGCACATAGTACTTTCATGAGATTAATGAACAAAGTTTTACGTGCTTTTATTGGACGATTTGTGGTAGTCTATTTTGATGATATACTGATTTACAACAGATCTTTAGAGGAACATTTGGAACATTTACGTGATGTTTTTATTGCTTTACGTGATGCACGTTTGTTTGGTAACCTTGGGAAGTGCACCTTTTGCACCGACCGAGTATCTTTTCTTGGCTATGTTGTTACTCCACAGGGAATTGAAGTTGATAAAGCGAAGATTGAAGCTATTGAGAGTTGGCCGCAGCCCAAAACGGTCACACAAGTGAGGAGTTTTATTGGCCTCGCTGGATTCTATAGGCGTTTTGTGAGAGATTTCAGCACCATTGCTGCACCTCTCAATGAGCTTACAAACAAAGATGTGCCTTTTCTTTGGGGTACCGCACAGGAAGAAGCCTTCACGGTATTGAAAGATAAGTTGACACATGCTCCTTTACTCCAACTTCCTGATTTTAATAAGACTTTTGAGCTTGAATGTGATGCTAGTGGAATTGGATTAGGAGGTGTGTTATTACAAGATGGCAAACCTGTTGCATACTTTTGTGAAAAATTGAGTGGGCCTAGTCTGAATTATTCTACTTATGATAAAGAATTATATGCTCTTGTTCGGACTTTAGAAACATGGCAACATTATTTATAGCCCAAAGAATTTGTTATACACTCTGATCATGAATCTTTGAAATATATTAAAATTCAAGCTAAACTGAATCGTAGACATGCTAAATGGGTTGAATTCATTGAGACTTTCCCTTATGTCATTAAACACAAGAAGGGTAAAGAAAATGTTATTGCTGATGCATTGTCTCGTCGCTATACTATGCTTGCACAACTTGACTTCAAAATATTTGGTTTGGAGACCATCAAAGATCAATATGTGCATGATGCTGATTTTAAAGATGTATTGCACAATGTAATGAAGGTAGAACATGGAACAAGTTCTTATTAATGATGGCTTTGTGTTCCGTGCTAACAAGCTATGCATTCCAGCTAGCTCCGTTCGTCTTTTGTTTTTGCAGGAGGAACATGGAGGAGGATTAATGGGACACTTTGGCGTGAAGAAGACGGAGGACGTACTTGACACATTTCTTTTGGCCAAAGATGAGACGGGATGTTGAGCGCTTTGTTGCTCGCTGCACTACATGTCAAAAAGCTAAGTCACGACTCAATCCTCATGGTTTATATATGCCTTTGCCCGTACCTAGTGTTCCTTGGGAGGATATATCTATGGACTTTGTTTTAGGTTTACCTCGAACAAAGAAGGAGAGGGATAGCATATTTTTTGTCGTGGATAGATTCTCGAAAATGGCACACTTTATACCATGTCATAAAAGCGATGATGTTGTTAATGTTGCTAATTTGTTCTTTCGTGAAATTATTCGCTTGCATGGTTTGCCAAATACTATTGTTTCAGATCGTGATACTAAATTTCTTAGCCACTTTTGGAGATGTTTATGGACTAAGTTGGGGACTAAACTGCTTTTTAGTACTACTTGTCACCCCCAAACTGATGGACAAACTGAAGTAGTCAATAGAACATTGTCTACTATGCTTAGAGTTGTTTTGAAGAATAATAAGAAAATGTGGGAAGAATGCTTGCCTCATATTGAATTTGCTTTCATTGCATTCTACTACTAAGATGTGCCCTTTTGAAGTTGTGTATGGTTTCCTACCTCGTGCACCTATTGATTTGTTGCCTCTTCCATCTTTGGAGAAGGTTAATTTTGATGCTAAAGAACGTGTTGAATTGATTTTAAAAATGCATGAGTTAACTAAGGAAAACATTGAGCGTATGAATGCTAAATATAAACTTGCTGGAGATAAGGGTAGAAAACATGTTGTGTTTCCACCTGGAGATCTTGTCTGGTTACATTTGCGTGAGGATAGATTTCCTGATTTGCGCAAATCAAAGCTAATGCCACGTGCTGACGGACCTTTTAAGGTGTTAGAGAAAATAATTGATAATGCATATAAACTTGAGCTGCCTGCAGATTTTGGGGTTAGTCCCACTTTTAACATTGCATATTTGAAGCCTTATTTCGGAGAGGAAGATGAGCTTCCGTCGAGGAAGACTCCATTTCAAGAAGGAGAGGATGATGAGGACATCAATACCATTGTTACACCCACAGCCCCTGCTGCTATACATACTGGACCAATTACTAGAGCTCGTGCACGCCAATTAAATTACCAGGTACTTTCATTTCTTGGTAATGATTCTAATGTTCATGGGAATATGATGCTGCCTAAATTGGATACATTTGTTTTGCTTACAAATGAAGGGCCTAGCTTGGAGAAGGATGAACATTGGAGCAAGAACAAGCATGGAGATGATGGCATGCGCAAGGGGAACAAGAGCGGAGTTACAAGTGATGATTTCAGGACGTTGAAGCCACCATAATGTGTGCATGAAGCCTTGGACGAAATATACAAGATGCCACTTCATAACTTTTGTCCAGAGGCTATTCTAGGTGCTGTGTCACCTTATTATTGGGCCAGACCCATGTATTTTCGAAATACTTCAGTATAGGCTGTTTTTAGAGTCCGTATGTGTGGGAAAACAAGAGATAGGGTTGGTTTCGGACCCCTTCCCCAAGGGCCATGAAACCCCCCCCCCCCCTCTTCCTCCATATATACAGCCCTTAGCACTACAAAAAAAGACACATCCGTGACATTTTGGGCCGAACGAAAAAAATTTCTGTCATACATATGACACTTCTATGATGATAATTGTGAGAAAACCCAGTATCATCATAGATGTGGTGGGCTCCTACTTCTATGACAAAAAATCATGACAGAAAATGGGCATTTCGTCCTGGGTGGGCCGGAGACGCAGCTGCATGACATTCTTTGGGCCGTCCATGACGGAAAAAACTGTGGTAGAAGAGAGGGGGAGGAAAATTTCGGGGAGTTGTCGGTTACGGTGGGAGGTCGGGGGCGGAGCGATGCACGTTTCTCTCGTACGTACACGCGTGTGTGCGAGGCGTTGGCTCTAACTGAAGCCGAGCGAGGCGTTGGGCTCTAACTGAACCCGAGCGATTGCACTACAGGCTATGCGTTACTGAACCCGAGCGATCGATCGATTGCTGTTAACTGAACCCGATGGAGCGATTCCTTCGCTACTGCTGCTAACTGAAGCCGATCGATTGGATGAACAGTGGGCGTTGCGGGGGGGTTTGGATGAACAGTGAGCGGTGGCGTTGCCTCTGGATGAACATGAACCCATGGTGTGGAGGGCTGGATGAACTGTAGACGGTGGAGGGGTGGCCATGGAGGGGTGGTTGAACAGGACCCCGTGGTGTGGAGGGCTGGATGAACAGTAGACGGTGGAGGGGTGGCCGTGGAGGGGTGGTTGAACAGGACCCCGTGGTGTGGAGGGCTGGATGAACAGTAAATGGTGGAGGGGTGCCCGTGGAGGGGTGGTTGAACAGTAGCCGGTGGAGTAGCACGCGGTGGAGGCTGGATGAACAGGAGCCCGTGGAGGCTGGAGGAGGTCGACGGTAGCCCGTGGAGGCTGGAGGAGGTCGACGGTGGAGATGAACAGTATCCCGTGGAGTCCCGTTTTGCGGTATGCCACACCCCTCCCCTCCCCCCCTGTTTCGACCGTAGCGCTCCAACACAAGTCCGTTTCGTCCATTTTGCGGTACGCCACACCCCTCCCGATCAACAGGACCCCCGTTTCGACCGTAGGAGGTCCGTTTCGTCCGTTTTGCGGTACGCCACACCCCTTCTGATCAACAGGACCCCCGTTTCGACCGTAGGAGGTCCGTTTCCTCTGTTTTGCGGTACACCACATCCCTCCTGATCAACAGGACCCCCGTTTCGACCGTAGGAGGTCCGTTTCCTCCGTTCTGCGGTATGCCAGGCCTCGTTTCCATTGCCTGTTCCGTCCAAGCCGGTTGGCTCCCACGCGTTCTGCTGCCTCCTAATGAACACGACGCATTCCGTTGCCTCCCTATGAACACGACGCATTCCGTTGCCTCCCCATGAACACGACGCATTCCGTTGCCTCCCCATGAACATGACGACGACACTGTTTCTCCGTTCCGACCCAGCCATGTACGTATGCGCGAGTAGGCGCTCGAGACCCTGCCCGTATGTACGTATGTGGCCGTATTTTCTTTCTTGCACCCTCGCCGTTGTACGTACATGTACGTGCGCGCCTCTACTACGACCAGTATGTACATACACGTTCGTGACCAGAATGGCAACGCTACGTACGCTTCGACCAGGTGGGTCCCGACTGTCAGGCAGTTCCTTGCGTGCGAAAATGTAGCTGGTGGGTCCCAACAATCAGAGGGGCGAATCGTTTTTTTTGCCCGGACGCACTTCCTTTCCGTGCGAAGATGTAGCTAGTGGGTCCCAGCAGTCAGGGGGCGAATCGTTTTTTTGCCCAGACGCACTTCCTTGCATGCGAAGATGTAGCTGGTGGGTCGCACTTCCTTGCGTGCGAAGGTGTAGCTGGTGGGTCCCAGCAGTCAGGGGGGAAACGTTTTTTTCGCGAAATATGGTGGCCCGTCCGGTGGGTCCCCGCTGTCAGGTGGAGGAATAATTATTTTGCGCGTAATAAGGAGGCACTTCCTTGCTGCGGCCGTGGACCCAGCTGTCAGCCTCTCCACGTATAGTCCACGTCCGATGGAAGTCGTTCCTTGACCACGTTGACCACGCCGCGCCGAGAGCACCAGGGCGGTGGACGACGGCGAGGCCTAGGAAGGGGACGACGCAGAGCCGGGGAAGACGCGGCAGTGGATACCCACGCGTAGAGGAGTACGAGGGTTCACTGGTTCGTTGCGGTGTGAGGCTGCCGTCGCCACAGAATAACAGGGGTGTGGGTGAGTAGAGGGATGGCCTGGCCAGCGGTGGGAGTAGTAGGGGGCGGTGAGGCCTCCGCTGCATCGCAGCCGGCCACGGGAGGCAGGAGGACGAGGCACGACCGGCGCTGGTTTGGGCGGCTGGAGCAAGAAGACCAGAGGTTGAAGAAGCACTACGGCCGTTGGATGGACATCGTACGTTCACTGGAGCTAGAATCCTGCATATTGACTAAGTTGACAAAGCCCTCCGTCCCCGTCAACTTAGTAGGCCCACAAGTTAGCCTACCACTATACTGGGTCCCAGCTAACAGGGGGAGTATTCATTTTTTTGTGCGTAATAAGGAGGCACTTCTTTGCGTGCGAAGATATAGCTGGTGGGTCCGAGCTGTCAGCGGCGGTAACATTTTTCGCAAAATACTGAGGCCCTTTCGGTGGGTCCCCGATGTCAGGTGGAGGAATCATTATTTTGCACGTAATAAGGAGGCATTTCCTTGCGGGCGGCCGTGGACCCAGCTATTAGCCTCTCCATGTATAGTCCACTTCAGATGCCTGTCGGTCATTGACCACGTTGACTAGGCCGCGCCGAGAGCACCAGGGCGGTGGACGACGGCGAGGCCTAGGAAGGGAACGACACGGAGGCAGGGAAGACTCCGCAGTTGTTTCCCACGCGGAGGGGAGTACGACTGAACGAGGGTTTACTGGTTCGTCTACCGTCACCGGAGAATAACAGCAGGTGTGGGTGAGTAGAGGGATGGCTAGGCCAACAGTGGGAGTACGGTGGGGCGGTGAGGCCTGCACGGCAGCACAGCCGGCCCCCGGGAGGAGGGAGCAGGTAGTCCCACCGGCGCTTGTTTGAGCGGCTGGAGCAGGAAGAGCAGAGATTGAAGAAGCACGACGGCCGTTGGATGGCCATCCAACAGTCACTTGTGCATCAACCTTTTTTTAGCAAAGCCTCAAATCTGTGGAAAACAGCATACAGCCCATCTGCCATTATTTCTAATAATTTACAGCCCATTTGCTAATTCTTAAGGGTTTTTTTGGAGCCCATATTCTTTTTGTTAGCATCACAGCCCATATTGTGGTCACGGTTAAAAAATTATACAAAATTTTGCATATTTCGGTGCGGTCCGAACTGTTTTTAATCCTGAAATTTCGACTCACATTCAAATTGATTTTAAAACTAAATGTATATCAATATAAAATCCAACAAATTCTCCACGCATAAAAATTAATGGAATTTAAAATCTCGAAATGAAAAAAAAAGATATTTGAAACTAATTGCCGCTTCGATGTGTTTTAAAAATGTACATCTCATTTCTCATTACTGATGGGCCATTTTCTCGGCCAGTCGAATGAAAGCTCTCCTCGTCTTGAAAGATTTGCAGCCCAACAGGCCTGACAAAGCGACTTGGCAAATCACAAAAAAACTGGGCTGTGGCCGTGGACCCAGCTGTCAGCCTCTCCACGTGCAGTACTCTTCCGATGGAAGTCGTTCCTTGACCACGTTGACCACGCCACGCGGAGAGCACCACGGCGGTGGACGACGGCGAGGCCTAGGAATGGGACAACGCGGAGCCGGGAAAGACGCGGCAGTGGAAGCCCGCGCGGAGAGGAGTATGAGGGTTCACTGGTTCAGCTGCGGTGTGAGGCTGCCGTCGCCGCAGGGCCTGGCCAGCGGTGATAATAGTAGGGGCGGTGAGTCCTCCGCGACAGCACAGCCGGCCACGGGAGGCAGGAGCATGAGGCACGACCAGCGCTGCTTTGGGCGGCTAGAGCAAGAAGACCAGAGGTTGAAGAAGCACTACGGCCGTTGGATGGACATCGTACGGCCACTGGAGCTAGAATCGTTCATATTGACTAAGTTGACAAAGCCCTTTGTCCCCGTCAACTTAGTAGGCCCACAAGTCAGCCTCCCACCAAGGTGGGTCCCAGCTAGCAGGGGGAGTATTCATTTTTTTGTGTGTAATAAGGAGGCACTTCTGGTGGGTCCGAGCTGACAGCGGGGGGGGGGGGGGACGTTTTTTCGCGAAATACGGTGGCCCGTAAGGTGGATCCCAGCAGTCAGGGGGCAAACGTTTTTTTGGCAAAATACGGTGGACCGTCCAGTGGGTCCCTGCTGTTATTTGGAGGAATCATTATTTTCCACGTGATAAGGAGGCACTTCCTTGCTGCGGCCGTGGACCCAGCTGTCAGCCTCTCCACGTACAGTATACTTCCAATGGAAGTCGTTCCTTGACCATGTTGACCTCGCCGCGTTCCGTTGCATGCATGCGTCCATGGGCGTGGTGCGTCCCCACTGTCAGCCTCTCACGTACAGTCATCTTCCGATGACTCTCGGTTGTTGACCATGTTGACCACACCGTGCCGAGCGCACCCAGACTGGAACGACCCAGATATGGGGAAGACGATGCAGTAGAGTCGCAGATGGAGAGGAGTGGGAAACTTCACTGGTTCGGGTGCGCGGCAGCACATCCATGGTGCCGCCCACGGGAGACAGGAGCAAGAACAGAGGTTGAAGAAGGAGCACGGCTATTGGATTAACATCCAACGGTCCAGCTGCTAGAATCATTTGTTGATTAAGTTGACAAAGCCGTGCGTACACGTCCGCTTAGCAGGCCCACAAGTCAGTCACCAAATCTGACGGGTCCCAGCTGTCAACGGGATGAATAATTTTTTTTGCAAAACAAGGAGGCACTTCCTTCTGTGCGAAGATACAGTCGGTGGGTCCCAGCTGTCAGGTGGAGGAAACATTTTTTTTCATCTTAATAAGGAGGAACTTTCCTTGTGTGCGACCATGGACCTCGTGGGTCCCAGCCATCAGGCTCTCCACGTACAGTCCTCTTCCGATGACTCTCGTTTGTTAACCACGCCGCACCGAACACAGCGAGGCGGTGGACGACGGCGAGGCCCCGGACGGGAACGACTCGGAGATGGGAAAACGCGGCAGTGGAGTCACAGATTGAGAGGAGGAGAAGGGTTATAACAGGTTCTGTTGCAATTCATATCAAACTCAGGTTCACAGGACACGTTCATATTCATAGCCAACATTCACTATCAACAACTCAAAAGATTCATATATACACAAGCTCAGCATATCTATGCATCCAAATGATTGATAGATCACACGACAATATTCATACATAATTCACAAAAAGATTCAGATATACACATGTTCAGTATGTTTATGCATCCAAATGACTGAGATCACAGCCAATATGATCCATGGACGAACTTTAATTACCTAGGGTACAGACTGGTAAATGGTGTTCAATCAGAGGTACTTCTTGCTAAAATTAGTTCTTGTACGAGTAAACTTTCGAGTACATAAGAGGCGGCACAGACAATCTGAACTTTGCTTGTAGGTTTATTCTTAAATAGTGGCCTCGTGCCGACGAAGGTTTGAGCAACTTGGCCACTACTTTCATCCAACTAGTTTACTGGCTCATCTTGGTCCTGTATCTCGCCAAAATTCTACAATGCAGATGAGAAAGGAGGCGGTTGAGAAAATGAACCACCCAAATTTTTTGTGCAGTTCAACTGAAATGGAGCATCCTTGGCGTGCAGACTGATTAAGTCCCAGATGAATATATGCGTCAACCAACTTGTCTGAAATCTTTAGACTCCATGCCATATAGTTCGCTACCATATGTGCCGATAAACAAAAGGCACAAGTTGGGACCAAAGACTGGACTGCGTTTTTCTGGGCTATGCACCAAGCAATATTTTTGGCGTTCACTCTCCTAATACTTGGAGTTTGACAATTGGTTGACGCTGGTTGATACTCGAATGAATATAGTCACTTCTTGTCAATATCGATGCTTGTCTGAGTGAACTTTGGAGTACATAGCAGCAGCATAAGTACCTGTCCATCTGATCATTTTGTGCAGTTCTACTGAAATCACCCGATGTAATGATTTGCCTGCGAGTTTAGGCTCCAAATTACTCCCTTATGAAATCGGCAAACAGTAGCACAATACCAAATTACCAATACATATGATAGGCGCAATAATCAGGATAAAGACCAGTACCAACCTGTGTGAGGTAGCATATCAATTACTATTTCCTTTGACTGGAAGCCGAGATAAGCCAAGCGACTGACAGCAAAGGAAGAAAGCAAGCGGAGATTAGTGACTGACAGGAAAGGACAGAAGCTGTCGAGGCAATGAAGCACCCAAAGTTTTTGTGCAGTTCCACCAAAATCGAGCATCCGTGTTGGCACATATATTGAGAGAGTGAGACTACTGTAATAGTGGGACTAGTTGATGAAACATACACTAACAAATAGAAGCACCCTCATTATCTTAATGGGTAAAGTTAGCAACATAGTAGTCTTACTTAAAGAGAGGTATTAGTTTATTTAATCAGTGCCAATTAGCTCAACTCAACACTCAAAGCATTGCCATTTATCATAGGTTGCAAAACTTAAAAGTGCAAAGATAAAGGAGTTTCTCATGACAGTAGCACGATACAAATAGAGATGACAGCAAACTAATATGGATGAAGGCCTTAGGCCCGTACCAACCTGAGAAAAAAAGCTTATTCATGTAGTCCCATAAGAGATGATAAAGCACTCACTGGAATCACACAATAGTATATATTTTTGTGCACTTCAAATGTATGGTTGAAATCACTCTTGTTTACCGGTGCTGAGATTATATCGAAAGATTATCAAGAACTTCCAGCAGAGTTAAAGCACTGGCTGGGATACAGTTCATTGTATTGTCTTGTGTAGTTCCACTAAAATGTATGATTGGCACAACATGATCCATGTTTGCACAAGTAGGAGCAAGGTGAAACCTTCATTAGCTTAGTGAGAAAGGATAGGAAGACATTAGCATATTACTCAAACCGTAGCGTCAAATTCATGATGGACAATACGCAAAACATTGCCTCATTGAACCAATGGCAATAAATTGACATGCAAAACAATAGAACTATTATGTCATGACACTAATAATATTCCCTCCCTGCTCCACCACATGATTCACCTCCATAGACAAACATTCACACGTACATGATTCAGCATAGGGTCCTACTAAAGATTTGTTTAACTCCAATAGGAAAATTAGGCAGTAATAAATTAGTGGTACTTAAGTGCTCCTAATTAATTAAGTGAGACAGCAGAAGTGGAAGGGCTCCCTGGAGGATCGTCTCACATGTAAGGTAGTCGTTGCCGAAGCCCTTGAATAGCCTCGACTGAGGCCTCTGGCTTCAGCAAGATCGCCTTGGCACTGTTCATTCTTCTTCTTCTTCTTCCTCTTCATGCTATGTTTCTCTTTCTCCTCACCAGTTGGTGAAACCAAGTACATGATTGGCCTTCTAATTCAAAATTGGTTTTGTCAGTGAGGGAGTACAAGTGTACTAGTAAAAAACAGCATTATTTTCTCATGGCAGTCGGAAAATAGAGATGAACACATGCATTAAATATCATTCTTACCTAAAGGAAGGTTATGGCACCAATATGGATGATGAGGATTGGAACAAAGATCTCCCTTTGTGCAGTTCCACCAAAATGAACCAACTGTTCCATCTGACATTCCAGTTAAACAGCACAAAAGTCACTTCTTTTAAGAAGAGTTTTGTGCAGTGCACCAAAAGGTCACAACAGCAACCAGGTGAATTGGGTATCCCTGTTTGCACAAAAAGGCACAGAGGAAACAGTCAGAGTCTCAAACAATTACAGGCAAAAACATTTGGCTAAACTTGTCAGAGTCTCAAACAATTACAGGCAAAAACAGTGGCATGGCTTCATTTTTACCAGGGACATTATATTAAGAACAGCTAAGGCTGCATTCGGTTCACGGGTTTGGTGCAGGATTTTCGTAGAAACACAATTCCTACCGTATTCTTTCCCTTCCAACCGTTCGGAACACGGGAAAGGTGAATAGTGTTTCATAGGAAAGCAGGTCTGGTACTACTGATTCGATCGGATTAGAAACATCCACGTGCTGCTCATTTTTTGGGCGGAAGCCCGAGGCAGGCGCTCGCTGCCATGCGTTAGACAGGTTGCTGTGCTGTGTTTGCCGGAATAAAAAAATCAACCTATGTGTGGTACGTGAGGTGAGGACAAGAGTAGTCACTATGCAGCTGAATAAACACATAGCATCTCATACTGCCAAGCATGCTACTCTAAAAAAACAAATTTGTACATTTCGTAGTCCATCCGAACACATTCTCTTGAGAGTTTCCTCTGGTTCGCTGTTCCATAGTTTTATACCTACATTCCTTTCCTATTCCTCTATTTTCATCAAGACCTATGTTTTCTGCCCCTTTATTCCGACCGGAGCCTAAATATTTGGTATAAGGGCATGGGACAGTGGGTGCACCAGCAGTACAGCACCATGTACGTAAACAGGGGCATAAAGTGGTTATTCATAGTTTGTTGCCCCGAGAAACAAACATCCAAGAAACATATCTGGGTTGGTCCCATTTTTTCGCTCT
Organism: Triticum timopheevii; assembly: GCA_963921465.1. Classification (NCBI taxonomy): domain Eukaryota; kingdom Viridiplantae; phylum Streptophyta; class Magnoliopsida; order Poales; family Poaceae; genus Triticum; species Triticum timopheevii. The sequence goes on from OY997270.1 coordinate 583,917,113, forward strand.
AACCACCTACTCCTATGTGTGGATAGCAAATCTAGTCCTGGTCATACCACTGTGTACAGCGTTACCCCTATATTTCCCTTTTCGACCAAGAGACCGGTTGGATGACCAGTCTGTACTACTTTCATCCCCTTTCCCTCTTGTTTGTACCAAGTCCGATGTACATACTAAATTCCCCCACCCCCACTTTATTTCAATGACAAGTATTTTCGGACGGAGGGAGTACAAGATTCGACTCCATGAAGTAGCTTTACCTCTAACAATAGAAGAAAAAAAAAGGTGACGTTGGACCATCCGATCAAGAGGGGCTGAGAGGTAGAAAATGATGCACAAAGATATACCTGAAGGTCGTCGGGATGTGGATAGGTGGGCGGCGGGAGGCCGGATCTTCCCACAGGCAACGACGAAGGGATCGGAGGACCTCCCGCGCTGGCGCTCGGCCAGAGATAACGGTGCGGCCGGCAGTGGGTCTCCTCCCTCGCTGTCGATGATGACCTAAACGCTGCCCCTCCTCCCCTTCACCGGCGGAGGGGGATACGTCCGGATCTGTAACCAGCGGTGAGGATAGAAAGCCAGTGTTTTTTGAAGGGAGAAAGACAGGGTTGCTACCCCTATCTTGTTTAGATCTGGAGAGGATGAGAGTGTGTGAATAGAGCAGCCCTAGCAAGCAAGCGCGGAGGCTCCGACCTATATATAAGTAGTGGGGTAGTTTTCCTTTTTCACTCCATCAAAACAATCGTTTAAAATTGTGTACTATACTACATGCCAGGTCGCGGTTTTTTTTAGTTGTTGATTTTTTTGAGATAGCTACCCGCTTGTTCCAAGTGGTGTTACGGTGTGCCAGGTCGCACTTTGTATCGTTCAAGTCTGGTAGTACTACAAGTCCCTCCATTAAATGAACAACCACCCCCTCGTAAAAATTGTGAACAAGCCCACGGCTAAAATTAGCGGAAACGTGGGTTGCCCCAACATGCATTATTATTTATATTTTCTACTCCCTCCGTTCCTAAATATAAGTCTTTTTTATTAGCAACATCTAAGACAAGAATTTTTTTATTAGCAGTGAACCCCACATGTCGTAGACACAAATTTTTTGCAAGATTCCCTTAGGCAAGCCAAAGTGTGTCTAACAATTTGAGCAACTCAGGTTAGGCAAGTGTGGCAAGTGTGGGAAAAATAATGTGGCAACATAAGACAAACATAGTCACAATCCAAACAGCCCCGTGATTTTTTGTGACATGCATGAAAAATTGGTTAGTTAAATTTATAGTCAAAAATTGGCAAGGTGCATCAAATCAACACATGCAAGTATCAAAAGGAAAGTCACGGCATGCATGCATGCGTTGTACTCCCTCCGTTTCCAAATATAAGTCTTTTTAGAGATTGCAACAAGTGACTACTCCCTCTGTTCCTAAATGTAAGTCTTTTTAGGGATTCCACTACAAACTACATACGAATGTATATAGACATATTTTAGAGTGTAGATTCACTCATTTTGTTTCGTATGTACTGTTCATAGTGAAATCTCTAAAAAAGACTTATATTTTGGAACGAAGGGAGTACATACGAAGCAGAATATGTCTACTCCTACATACGAAGTAGCCCATTTGAAATGTGTAAAAAGAGTTTTATCAAATGCAGTGCTTTGATGTATCGCGTCAACTCGTACAAGCCCGAGAAATTTGATTACTACGACACCCTCTCCCTCACGGACTGAGCTCCGGTGCCTTAACTGCACCTGCCTTTGGCTGCATGACAGGTGGGCCAACCACCTGTTGGGCCCACCTATCATGGACGCAAAGGCAGGAGCAGTAAGTAGAAGCTTTCGCTACACGCTATCCCTCCCGCACGAGGTGGACGGACATGCAGCAGTGGATTCGATACTGTAGAAGTAGGAGTAACATCATTGTTCGTCTTCTCGAAGAGGCGAAGAGCCAAGTGCAAACCGAACGTGGCAGTTGCGAACGCTCACGTGGTGCGGTTCCTTGCAGTACTAGCCAGGCTCTTGCATGAGACAAAATTGCTATTGTTTAACAATTAAACTCCATTATCCATTGGTTGATACTCATTCTGCATAGGTCCACGCGCTTAGCACCGTTTCCTCCTGGGGTCACCAATGTTTATTTGCTAATTAACAGCATTCCATGCAATGAACTAGCCATTGCAAGTCATTAAAAGCATGCACACCTCTCATCTCTTATTGGTTGATACGTATGTCAAGAAACAAGAAACATGGTAGAAGTTAATGCACCGCGCCTAAAGCAAGCCATAGTGGGAGTAAACTTAGGTAGTAACATAACACATCCCAAGAATCAATTGCTTATGTGGCATGGAGTTAATGAGGAAAGAGATGCTTGTGGTAACATAATATGTTACTGTAACATAACACACCCCGAGGCAAAATGAGTCTATATCTCAGTTAATGAAGGCTTGTATGTTACCATTCATATGTTACTACCCACTATGAAGGTAGTAACATAGACTAATAACATATGCATGTCACTAGTCTAAGTTACTCCCCACTATGACCAGCCTAAGTGTTTTGGGACTATTTGGTTTTCGTAAGATGACTTACACACCTAGACGGAGGGAGTAGTATAGACCTGTAAACCGGAAAGGAGTATTTGCCTTTCTAGAGATTTCAACAAGTGACTAGACTTCGGCTCAAAAAAAAAAACAAGTGACTAGACTACACCGTGTGCAGTACCCCCTCCCCTCCGGTTTATAGGGCTCAAATCTCAAATCTCATGAACCAAGGCATTTTGTGATTGGAGGAATGTATCTCGTACTTTACAAAACTACCCTAATTAAACTCATGCATTAATTATGTAGTTCTCTCATTTTCCTCTCCGCCTTGGTCACGGTGCACAATATTGAGAGAGTGCTTTGATACGTTTTAGTCTCATGACTAGCCACACTTTGACTTGGCCACACTAGTCTCCAACCAAACAGACCCTAAAAGTAGTGGGACTAAAACTTGTTAGCCTCATCCATGCTTGGATCCAAATACTAAAGAGACTAAAATCAAGTTAATGACATTTCAAAGCATCCGGGCCCGCGTGCCATCCACCAAATCACAGCGAGGTGCTACAGTCGAGACTCACCTGTCACCCCGATGTGGCAGTCATGACCCGTCATATCACAAAACCCACACCTTTACCAGCAGTGGTAAGGTGGCCTCCAAGTTGGACTGGACGAAGCAACCATCATTTCATTGGAACGCTCGTTCAAGCCCTTTCTTCCCTTTCTTGAAGAAAACCTCACTCCAGGCTACTCACTTCTGCCATTTTTCTTCTCTACTGACGAAGGAAAGGTGGGCGAATCAGTTATGCTGCTACAATTTCATTCCAATAATCTTCTTTTTGTGAAGCACCGACCGATTCTCATATCATATTATTTTCCCGTTTTCATTGCGATTGTGGTTTCCTTTCGATTGCTTTCTGTTTGTCAGTTCATTGATGGATCCTGGAGCACTAGGCAAAGAGTTGCCGGTGGATAACCCACTGGAGACAGCGATCTCCAGGAAGCGAGCACCGACCAACGAGTTAACCGTGTTGGCGGGCCAACCCATGGAGACAAAGAACTCCAAGAAACAAGCACTGGCCAAAGAGTTTAGGACGTTGGCGGACGAACTCCTCAAAGAAAGTTGGAAGAACAGCAAGGGCCCCGCCGTGCCTACCCCAGGAGCTCTGATTGCCACCTATGTGAGGCTCAAGACCGAGTTTGAGGAGATAGTCGCCGTTGAGAAGCAGTATTCCCCTGGCAAGGTGATGGCCCCCATCGAGGACGAGGAGATGGCCCCCGAAGGGATGAGATCCCCCGGTGAGCTGCACAAGGTAAAAAGTAATGACTGATTACCATAGTTGTGGCTTTTGATTATTTGCAATGTGCTTGCTTTTTGATTATTTGCATTGTGCTTGCTAATATGTTAGTGTTGTGTAGGTGCTGGTGGTTGTCCTTGATGATTCCGATGTCGTGGCCCGTCCTGTTGGCATCGCCCCGGAGATTGATTACGATGCCGCTGTTCAACCTGTGGACATCGCCCCAGAGATCGATTCCGATGTCGCGGTCTGTCCTGTGGACATCGCCCCAGAAATCGATTCCCATGCTGTTGTTCGTGCTGTGGTCATTGCCCGAGAGATCGATGACAAGAAATAGTTGGTCGCGCTAATCCTTCAGGGTAGTTTGCATTGCCCTGTGTTTAATTACCATAACGATGCGTGTTATCAAACCATCTTAGGGCTAGTGCACTGTCTTGTGTGGGCAGATCTTGCTACTTTTGTTTGATAGTGAATCATGCGATGAATCATGCGAACCCTCTCCGAGTTATGGACACAGATGTATCCTCACTAGCTTTTGATGTAATATATGACATGCTTAGATGTAAGTTTGAACTGTTTATCATATCAGCAGGGCTTCTTTGATGATTCTTGGTGTTAGTAGGCTAGCTACTGTGCGAGCTATAGTACTTGCAAAACACTCACCAAAGAGAAACGTTCGGGCTGATGAGCTCGTGGTACGCTTATAGTTATCCCTCGTCGATCGACCAATAGCCCTAGCTCCTAAAATTTTAGGCTTAGCGATTGATCAGACAATAGTCGACATACATTCAGGCCTCATTTGGTTCATAGGGTAGGAAAATCATAGCAAAAGTACAGAGAACGTGCAACACAAAATCATAGCAGTGTAGAGACGTACTCCCTCCATTCCAAAATAGATGACCTAGGCACACTAGTTTGGCCTAGTGGGTTTTAGTGATATGACGTGGTACAGTGCCGTCCAGTCTTCGCGTGTGGTAGCAGTATTGAGGGTACAGTAAGTTTTCTTGAAGAAGCGGAATTCAAGGAAGTCATGATGGTTCCTTTGTCCAAACAACTTACGATGGGAAAGGTTGGGCCTGTGATACAACATGGGTACACCAGGATAATTTTGTGCATGGCAGGTGGACCAGGATGGTCGACGTCCCACATGTCGGCGAATGAAAGTATTCTTTCCGATATAGAGGACGAGCAACGAGTATTCATTGTTTATTTTTGATGAAAGCTATTGTCTCCACTGTTACTCCTTGACTTTGTCAATGCCTCTCTCTCCACCACATAAGCGGGGACTACTTGCTATGCATGCAGCAGGCAGCTGGCGTCTTGAGGGACAGGGCGGTGAGAGCGGGCTTCAGAAGCGGTCCGGACTCCAGCATGGCCCACCTCACATTATCACCATATATTTCATGGATTCCGTGCGCAGCGGGCGGGCGATCTCTTCTCCCTCCCCCGTTTCTCTCTTCTCAGCCGACGCCCGCCGAGCGATTAGATTTCGGCTATCGACGGTTTATTCAATTACGGTCCCACATGTCAGTGAAATTGCAAGACAACGCGTGTCCCCTTTGGTGAGCGGCGTGCGAGCCGGACTGTCGGGGTTGCGACGCGTACGAGTCGTAAGTGTGCTGCCTTTTCCTTTAGAACTTGCGAAGCGTAACTTTTTCGCGCGATCGATCGATAGAAATCCAGAACAAAATGACGAGGGCGGTGCTTTCCCACTCGTTAGGCGGGCTAGTTCGAGTGATATGACGTGCTACAGTGCCATCCACTTGCTCCATTTTTATGTAAGCAAGAGTTTACACTCGTACGCGGGAGGAGTGCGAAACACCGCGAATCTAATTTTGATCGAGGGATAACTGTTCCCTGCCAAATAATGGAAGATTGTTAGCGATTATAGCATGATAGTTAGGGCATCTCCAGCGCTGGCCCACAAATTTACACCGGCATCTCTCCAAGGACACTGATGGATGCCATCCGATGCTGCCTGCATACCTTTCGACAACTATATGAACTAACCGGACGAAATTCGTGCAAACAAAGCAAATTTCAAATTAACCGGATGAAATTCATTACATTTCGAAAAGTTTTCCTACAAACTGGACGAAATTCATTACATATTTTGCACAAACCGTACTAAACCTACTGTAAACCTAATCTAAACGATCGCCGGCGCCCGACCACCAAGTCCGGCCATGAACCCGAGAAAGCCGGCCATTGCCTTTGCCTCCTCCTCATCCTCCTCGATAACCTCCTCCTCCTGCCGGAGCACAAGGTTATGAAGATTTCTGCCTCCATGTCGCCGTCAAGCGGCTAATCGGCCGCTGATGTTTACCCCACCAAGCTTGGCGTTGACTGAGTGGAGTAGCGGTGCACTACTAGGGAAAAGGCTAGCAGCAGCGCGGGTTTTAGATGTATCAGTAGAGCGGGTACCCGCGCTACTAATAAGGCGCTACAGCTAACTCATAGCAGTAGCGCGTGTGCACCCGCGCTACTGCTACACAAGTGTAGCAGCAGCGCGGTTAGGGGAAGCTCGCTACTGCTAGTAGCGCTAGCGCTCTTTGGCTGGACGCGCTACTGCTACTGTGGCGCTGCTGCTAACTTTTATACACTCGCTACTGCTAATTTAAGTAGTTTTTTTGGCATATTTGTTTTGTATTTGAACAGGCTTTGTAGAAGAATCTTTAGCACATAGAAATGTCATCATGATACACATACAAATGCCTGCGAGACCACAAATGTAATCATAGCATGTACATATAAATAGTCTCATCATAATCATCATCCAACACAAAGTGATATCTTGTCATCATCTCGAAAATAGCGATACATGCAAGTCCCGAATACTTGCAACTACAACAACGTCATCCATCTAAACAAAGGTATACGCAAGAAGTGCTATCACTATGAGTGAGAGCGGAACTATGCAGTACATGAGGTGGCGGTTACGAGTCCTCTCTCGCGCTAGCGTGAACCTCAAGTAACTAGCTTCTCCTTCTTGTCTGCTTTTGAAGCCTTTATGGCTGGCGCCCGTGAACCCATTCACTTGCCTCTGACACTCTTGCCACTCGTTGTACACCCTCGGAACCTTCCCTTTGTACACGGCATAGCATTTCCATCTCGCCATCAAGAAACTAGGTACCTGTTAGAGATGCATGTTCATGAAGAGGATGTACAATCATATATATGCAACAAAATATACTAGAGCAACACCAAAAAAGAAAGGGTTAGCAACTAGATGCAACATATATAGTATGCAAATTAATTAACTAGAGGTACGCAGGTCATCGTACGCAAACTAACAAAGTAGCGTTACGCAAGTTCGGCGGGGACCGTGGACGATCACAAAGTTTCATCGCTACAAAAAGTATACAAGTTCAACCGACACATATCATCATCATCGGCATCATAAATCACTAGAAGTTCCGTCCTTCCATATCATCGAGGACGAACCCTAGCTTCTTGAACGGCGTGAGGTCTAGACGTTGCATGCCTATGCGAGTTCGTACATCAGCACGCGATATAGGGCCGTGGTGGAACATCCCTGAGGGAGTCCTGGACTAGGGGGTGTCCGCACAGCCGAACTATCATCGTCCGCCGGACTCCAAGACTACGAAGATACAAGATTGAAGACTCCGTCCCGTGTCCGGATGGGATTTTCCTTGGCGTGGAAGGCAAGCTTGGCGATACGGATATGTAGATCTCCTACCATTGTAACCGACTCTGTGTAACCCTAGCCCTCTCCGGTGTCTATATAAACCAGAAGGCTTTAGTCCGTAGGACACAACAACCATTACAACAATCATACCATAGGCTAGCTTCTAGGGTTTAGCCTCCTTGATCTCGTGGTAGATCCACTCTTGTACTACCCATATCATCAATATCAATCAAGTAGGAGTAGGGTTTTACCTCCATCGAGAGGGCCCGAACCTGGGTAAAAACATCGTGTCCCTTGTCTCCTGTTACCATCCGCCTAGACGCACAGTTCGGGACCCCCTACCCGAGATCCGCCGGTTTTGACACTGACATTGGTGCTTTCATTGAGAGTTCCTCTGTGCCGTCATCGATAGGAAGGATGCCTCCTCCCGTCTTCAAGGACGGTATTTTCGCCAAAGGGGCCTTGGCCGCCGGCCAAACTATCCGACTAGGTAGTTTTCTTATAACCGCCTGTCCGGCCGCCGCTTCGACAATGACCTCTCAAGTCGTCAAAAGCAATCTCAACGTCAACTCGTAATTCGCCGAGCGGCTCGATCCAGTAGAGCTCTCATCCGTAAACGAGCTCTTGGATCGCATCGCCGCCCTGGGAGTCACTACAGACTACAATCAAATTGGGCTTAAAACCGATCTGAGAGAGATTAACTCTCCCCAGGTCATCCACCACGTTGCAGTGGTAGAGGAACAATGCGGCGACTCTTCTCCTGTATTGAAAACTAGTCATGTCCGGGCTGCTGAACCCTCCATGCCGGATTCCCGCGGAGGGACGGACTTCGACCAAGCACTGAACTTAAAGTCAGGCATCGGACCGGACTCGTTGGACAACGTCCAACAATCCAAGCTTCCAAATTTGGAAACTTCTCGGCCTTTGAGCCTTGAGATGGGTAGGGTTCCGGACTTAATTCCACCCGCCCACCCAGACATATGCGATCTATATCTAATCCGGCAAGAGCCCGCTGAAACAGTACATCATTACTGGGCCAGATTCTTCCTGGTTATGGATAGGATAAAGGACTGCCGAGAGGAAAACGCAATCTCAATCTTTTGCAATAATTGCACGGACGAGGGAATCTTGAACGCCGTCAGCCGTTGTGAAATTACACGCTTTGCCAACCTGGCGTCCATAGTACGAAAGTACTGTGCGATGGAGAGTTTCCGGAAGACCGAAAATAAGTTTTGGGACAATCCGGCCCCAACCCTAGTCCGCAACAAAAGGGTGCATCACACTCAGGCACCAGATACAAAAACCAAAAAGAAAAAACCCCATAAAGGGCATGGAACCGTACTGGAGGGGTGGCTTAGCGGACCCTGTAAAATTCACAGTACAGAGGGCGCCACCCCAACACATAGCCATCGAGCATGTTGGATATTACGGTAGGTGGCCAAAAGTGGCGAGAAGCTTCTAGCCCCGGAAAACCACTCCAACAATACCGGTACGGTATCAACAGTCTTCGAGACCTTCGCATCAAATAATATGCGGAAACGAACAATCCGCAGTCTCGCTGAAGTCTACCAAGTAGCAACAACAAATCCATGGAGCGACACAGCCACCACCTTCAACGCCAACGACGAACCTAAATTACGAACAGCCCGAGCACCAGCCGCGCTGGTACTTAGTCCAATAGTGGACAGCTTTCGACTTACAAAGGTCCTCATGGATTGTGGCAGCGGATTAAACCTCATCTACGAGGAAACTCTTCAAAAAATGGAAATAGACTGGAGCCACATTGAGCGAAGCAGCACAACCTTCAGAGGAATAATCCCTAGCCGGGAAGCGCGCTGCACTGGAAAAATCACACTCGATGTGGTGTTCGGCTCGCCGGACAATTACAGATCCGAAGAAGTCATGTTCCAAGTGGCCCCGTTCAACAGCGGATATCACGCTATATTAGGACGAGAGGCATTCACAATTTTTCAAGCCGTACCCCATTACGGGTACATGAAGCTCAAAATGCCTGGGCCCTGCGGAATAATCACTCTCGTTAGTGATCTGGACATAGCACTCCGCACCGAGAACAAGACAGCCGCATTAGCCCTGGAGGCACTATCCGAAGCCCTAGCGGCAGAAGAACTTACTGCGCTACGCTCTACTGTGAATAGAGACGATGTGATACTCGATAAGAGATCCAAGTCCACCTCCTTTAAATGGGCGGACGAAATAATAAAATTCTAGGTCCATCCAACGGACCCGACAAAGACGTCCTCCATCGGGGCACAGTTGAACCCTGATGTAGACGCCGCACTGCGAGAATTCCTTCGGGAAAATTGGGACATTTTCGCCTGGCACCCTTCGGATATGCCCGGAATCCCACGCAGATTGGCAGAACACAGCCTAAATATCCTAAAAGGATTCAAGCCAGTCAAACAGGCTCTTCGACGATTTTCCGAACCCAAAAGACAGGCAATGGGAGAAGAGCTAGCCAAACTATTGGAAGCCGGATTCATCAGAGATATCAAACATCCGGATTGGCTAGCAAACCTGGTAATGGTACCAAAGAAGGACAAATCCTGGCGCCTATGTGTCGATTTTAAAGACCTCAACAAGGCCTGCCCAAAGGATCCCTTCCCCCTCCCCCGCATCGACCAGATAATCGATGCTACCGCAGGACACGATTCACTGTGCTTCCTCGACGCATACTCCGGCTACCATCAAATCAAGATGGCGGAAGCAGACCAAGCCGCAACGGCATTCATCACTCCATATGGACCATTCTGCTTCAACACGATGCCCTTCGGACTTAAAAACGCCGGCGCAACATATCAGCGCATGATTCAAACATGTCTGGCCACCCAGATCGGCAAAACAGTAGAGGCATACGTAGACGACATAGTCGTCAAAACCAAACACGTCGAAACTCTAGTAGACGACTTGAGGCTCACATTCGACAACCTTAGAGCATACGACATCAAGCTGAATCCAGAAAAATGCGTTTTCGGCGTACCAGCTGGAAAGCTCCTGGGCTTCATTGTATCCGGTAGAGGAATTGAAGCAAACCCAGCCAAGATCCGAGCTCTGTCTCAGCTAGATATTCCAAAAGACCTCAAACAAATACAAAAATTGACTGGATGCATGGCGGCTCTAAGCCGCTTTATCTCCCGTCTAGGAGAAAAGGCGTTGCCCCTCTATCGCCTCCTTAGGCGCACCGAACACTTCGAGTGGACGGATGCCGCCACTGCCGGACTCGCAGAAATAAAAGCCATATTGGCAACAAATCTGGTCCTGGCTGCGCCCAACCTGGGCGAACCAATGTTGTTATACATCGCGGCAACACATCAAGTTGTAAGCGCGGTACTCGTCGTCGAACGAGAGAAAGAAGGGTATAAATTCCCTCTTCAAAAACCAGTGTACTACGTATCCACTGTGTTAACCCCCTGCAAGTCCCGTTACCCGCACTATCAAAAGATAGCGTATGCGGTGTTCATGGCATCCCGGAAGCTCTGACACTACTTTCAAGAGTGTTCGATATCAGTGGCCTCCGAAGTACCCCTCAACGACATTATAAACAACCGCGACGCAACAGGCAGGATTGCAAAATGGGCCATTGAGCTCTTACCATTCGATATAACTTACAAACCTCGGTGAGCTCTAAAGTCACAAGTCTTGGCTGACTTCGTCGCTGAATGGACCGAAGCCGAACTCCCTAAAGAGTACGGCGCATACTCCAATAGGATTATGCACTTCGACGGCTCTAAAATGTTGGCCGGATTGGGGGCTGGCGTCGTATTGACATCCCCAACCGGGGACACAGTCCAATACGTACTTCAGATAATGTACACGGAGTCCAACAACGCAGCCGAATACGAGGCCCTTTTACATGGCCTCCGGATGGCAATCTCCATGGGCATTCAACGCCTGGAGGTGCGCGAGGATTCAAACCTTGCAATATCCCAAATAAATGGAGAATTTGATGCCAAGGATCCGAAAATGGCAGCATATCGTAATGTTGTCCTAAAAATGTCAGCTCGGTTTGACGGACTTGAATTCCACCACGTAGCCAGGGATAATAACCAAGCAGCCGACGTATTGGCACGCATCGGCGCAAAATGTGACGCTGTCCCTCCAAATATCTTCCTGGAACGGCTATTTAAGCCATCCGTACTATGGGAAGAGGAGTCCGGAAACAACAAAACGGAAGCAGCCGCACCAGCCGACACAAAGCAATCTGACATAACCGGCGATTCAGCCGACGAAATAACACCTTCAGCCCATGACATAATGGCAGTAATCGCCCCGTGGACAGAGCCATTCCTAGCCCACTTGCTTAGGCAGGAACTTCCCGAAGACCAAAATGAGGCCCGCTGCATAGTCCGGCGATCTAAAGCCTACAAGGTCCATGAGGGAGAACTCTATAAGAAAAGCACAACCGGAGTCCTTCAAAGGTGTATCTCCGAAGAAGAAGGGCGAAACCTTCTGGCTGAAATTCATGCCGGACTAGGCGGACACCACGCAGCAGATCGGGCCCTTGTAGGAAAGGCATTCCGTACAGGATTTTATTGGCCAACGGCCCGGGCAGATGCTCAGGACTTAGTCCGAAGATGCGTCGGTTGTCAGCTCTTTGCTAATCAAAGCCATATGCCACCCACTGCCCTCAAAACTATACCCATTACCTGGCCGTTCACGGTCTGGGGGCTTGACATGGTCGGACCCCTTAAAGGGGGAACCCACAAGCAAAGCTACCTATTGGTCATGGTGGATAAATTCACCAAATGGATAGAGGCCAAGCTAGTCAAAACGGCAGAGTCCGGACCAGTGATAGACTTCATATCCGGGGTAGTACACCGTTATGGTGTCCCCCATAGCATCATCACCGATAACGGCACGAACTTCATGGCCGACGAGGTTAAATCATGGTGTAAAAATATGGGCATTAAGCTCGATTACGCTTCAGTCTATCATCCTCAAACCAACGGTCAAGTGGAACGAGCGAACGATCTAATAATGAGCGGCATCAAACCCAGACTAGTGCGGTCACTTACGAAATCTGACACGCACTGGGTAGAGGAGCTTGACTCCGTACTCTGGGGGTTGCGGACAACGCCCAACCGTACCACCGGATTCACACCATTTTTTATGGTATACGGCGCAGAGGCAGTTCTGCCCTGCGACATCATTCATGACTCACCTCAAGTGCGCATGTATGAAGAAAGAGAAGCCGAGCTGGATCGGCAGGACAGCTTGGACGCATTGGTGGAGGAACGTGACATCGCCAAGGCTCGTTCCGCATTCTATCAGCAGCAGGCTCAAAGATATCAAAGCAGAGAAGTACGGGCCAAGACTTACAACGTTGGCGAACTAGTTCTACGCCTGCCGGACAAGAAAAAGGACAAGCTCAAGCCCAAATGGGAGGGGCCATTCATTATCGATCAAGTCCTGACCGGCGGAGCGTACCGTCTACGAAATGCGTTGGACAACCGACTCGAGCCGAACCCATGGAATGCAGCCCGCCTCCGAAGATTCTATGCCTAGCTCCGGACTAAGAGTTCGTCCCCTTCCCCCGTCCAAATTTTTACATTTCATCTGTCTTTTGTTTCTCTTTCTTCCCTCATCTCTTTTCCTAAAAAGCCCTTACGGGCCCACTTGCGCATTGTTCACACACATTTGATGTGCCATCCGCACTCATTATACCTGGGGGCTTCTTTACCAGAAGCTTGCTTATAAGGGCTTCATGCCCAGCACATGTGTCAAGCTTCCACATGTACCTTTTATTCACCATTATATGCATTGATATGACTTAAGTTTTGGCCAAGCTGGGTTGCCTGGCTCCTGTGCTTACCCCTACGTTCCCGATTGTTCGGCTAGGAGGTAAAGGGAGCACCTCTACGATTGTTACTGCCGGGTCAGCCGGATGTGTACCTCAGACTGGGTGAAGCCGAAAGCTAGCGTTCTTAAGGGAATATTCGGTCGGTGATTTGAAAGATGATCTTTTTTTCCCTACTTATTTATCTACCCCCAGATGTTTTTCTGCTCTTTTCGCAGTCCGGACATGCACTTTAGGGCATGCCTCCCAGGGAAAGGAACCCTTAACGGAACTATTCTCCCTGGAAGATGTTTCTTACTAACCATGTAATATAACATAACTAGTTGGGCAGTTGTCTGATAAAGCACTCATGACCCCTACGCCTGGTCTCCATGCATACCCCGGTTGTTTCTTAACCGAGAAGGTATTCGGACACACTCCAGACTCTAGGGTCCCGAGGTTGAAGCGAAAAGCTCGGCAAAGACAAACGATCTACAATCCGGCAAGAAGGCATTTTACATGTCATTTTCAAATACATTGTCAAATCTATTGATTGTATTCCTCCTCAATCCCGTCTAACAGGCTGTCTAATTTACAGTCCCGTTGGGAAAATTTAGCGGCCAACTCTACTTGGCCGTATACTAAACTCACAGGGATCTCCTTCCCATCGGGCCCCACAGGTCCGACCTCGGCCATGTCGTTGGGATCCGCCTTCTTGTACCGCGTCTTCACCATGGCCCAAGCCTCCCTGGCACCTTGGCGGCAGGCCAAATTCTTCCATAAACAGAAGTGCTGCCGCACTCCCTGAAGCTTCTCCGCAAGCTCCCCAAGGCCCTCGGGTAGGGAGAGGGCTGGCCATAAAGCCTAGACGACGCTGCTCATGGCCTGCCGAACTCGTTCGAGCAGCTGCAACAGCTCGGGAAGTTGATCACCCGTTGATACGGGCATCTCCTCCGCAGGGCGACCTGTGAGTATACCTACAAGACATATTTTGTCAATTGACTTCCTCGCCGAACTCTTCTTTTCAAAGGAGTCCGCTCAAGCACTTACTATAGATGCCGCGACGAAGCCACTCAGTCTCCTTAACGGAGCCGGACAGCTCGGCCCGAACACCTTTCAGCTCTTCTCCGAGCTGGACGTGGGCATCCTGGAGCTTGTTCCTTTCCTGCTGCACCCTATTCAGCACCCTCTCACCGGCCTTCAGCTGGCGTAGTAGTTCTTGCATATCCGGATCTTGTCCGGCAGCACCTACAACCTCATTATTAGACTTGCGCGCACGCCGCACACCACTTATCTTTTTAAAATAATGTGTTACCAGGAGGGGTCTCTGTATTTCCTCCTGCGGCAGCAAGTGCGGCCTCGAGTTGGGCCTTGCACTCTTGAAGCTCCTGAGACAGTTGGGCATTCTTCTCCGTAAGATCCTGCATTTCAAATGATCCTTAAATCAGTTAATATAACTACTTTAAGTCTCGGGGGCTACTGGCATATACAGCTATTAAATTCTCTTACCTGTATGTATTTTACATACTGCTCCGTGGCTCTGGTAAAACCATCTTGAGCAGCACGGAGGTGCGCGTCCCCCGCGTTAAAGGCATTCAACGCCTCAGGGGAGAAGCACGCATCACGAAATACTATCCAGCGACGCCTGTGGTTCATGGCGCTCTCCACCTCTGACTTGGTGGCGGACAGTCTGTCGGCATCCTCCATTGGAGGAGTGTCCGGCTCGCGCCTTGCGCTCGCCTCCCCCTCCAGACCAGGTGCTGGAGCCTGGCTGGTAGAGGTTGGATTGGCAACCTCTACACCCGCAGTCCGGCGGGCGCTTTTTCTCCTACAAAAGTCATGAGCACTCAAACGCTTCCTAGGAACGTTGCTCCAAGTAATTAACTGTGAGCTATACCTTTGTGGTGACGTTTCAGTCCGTGCCGTGCTCGTCTTCCGCCTACTGGTCTGGACTGGCCCTTGTTGGTCAGCCGCCGCGGGCTCGGCTTCCTGCCTTGAAGGCGCTTCCTGCAAAACACCATCGTATGTGAAGGTCAGAAACGAGCAAGGAGGAGATAATGGTGTCGGGACTTTGGTCACAATCACCTGGGAAGCCGGATATAGTCCGGGGTAGTCAGCCGTAATGGCGACTAAAGCATTATCCATGCTGAGCTGGTGGAACACCCCGTCGATTAGCTCCACCTTTATGTCCGGATCCTCTTCGGAGGCCGGATCCTGGGATCTCTCTGGATCCTCGGGTTGCAGAGCTGGACTTAGCATGTCCTCCACAACCCGACGCAGCTCCTGCGTTGAAAACATGATATAAGAAATTTAAACTTTGGAGGCATGGGTCGGGCCCTTAAAGTGTTCGCTTACCCAACGCCGAGGGTTATTCATGGAGAACCCATTCAACGGGTTCGTCTGGAGAAAGTCCTCCTTCTCCCCCTTGTACAGGCCGGACAGGATCTTCACCAGATCCTCGGTCGAATCCGGTCCTTTGCGGCCATGATGGGTAGCATCGTCTTCCCCGTTGAAATCCCACATGGGGTGGCCCCTGTATTGCAGCGGCTGCACCCCCCGCGTAATGCATGTTGCCATGACTCCAATCATGGTCAACCCGGACTGGGCCAGTAATCTTATCCGGCCCATCAAATAATGGACGCTCTTGTCTTCCTCCAGTTGGGGGCTCCGCGGGCGCCAACTAAGGCGTTTCTTCAGAGGAGCATTACTGAACTTCGGGAGGCCGATCCGTACAGGGTCCGGCAGCGGAGCGTCTTCTATGTAAAACCATTCCGAAGGCCAGTCTTCGGACGCCTTCTTAGGGGTTCCGGATGGATATCCGGTCCCGGCAATGCGCCATATTTCGGCCCCGCCCACTTGATATATGGACCCCTCGTGAGAGCGGGGTACGAGGTAGAACAACCTCTTCCACAGTGCAAAATGGGGCTCGATGCCCAGAAATAGCTCGCAAAGAGCTACGTAACCCGCGATATGCAGGATAGAGGCAGGCGTAAGGTGATGGAGCTGGAGTCCGTAGAACTCCAGGAGCCCGCGGAGGAACAGATGTATAGGAAATCCGAGTCCGCTTATCAGATAGGGGACGAAGCATACCCGCTCCCCTTTGTTGGTACTTGGGGTAGCCTCCGCTTGCTTCCCACCTTGGTAGGTGGCCAACCCGGCTCGAACCGGGACCATGAAGGCCGGAGGGAGATATCCCTTTGCTTGGAGCGTCACCAGCTCGCTGTGCGGGACAGAACATCTCCGCCAGTCTCCTGGCAGTGGGCTGGGAGCGCAAGAGGAGGAGCCGCGTCGACGGTCCATGATGGAATGGATTTTTTTGGTCAGAGGAACTCCGATGAGTACTCGCGGAAGGAAGATGGTGTGATTTGGATCAGGATTCTTGCCTCTCTTATAGGCAGATTATTTGCACAGCCAGGGGGTAAAACATAAAAGATACCTTGGCTTTTCACATTCATGCGACGCGTGGAAGATGGCCATTATTGGGCGTGGAAGCCAAGAAGCGCAACATTGATAAGGAAGCCGGACACTGTTCGGCAAACACACGGAATTTGGAGGAGAACCCGCCTTGCAACGCCGAAGACTATATACGCGCTGGACTTATCGTCATTGAAGCCTGGTTCGGGGGCTACTGAGGGAGTCCTGGACTAGGGGGTGTCCGGACAGCCGGACTATCATCGTCCGCCGGACTCCAAGACTACGAAGATACAAGATTGAAGACTCCGTCCCGTGTCCGGATGGGACTTTCCTTGGCGTGGAAGGCAAGCTTGGCGATACGGATATGTAGATCTCCTACCATTGTAACCGACAATGTGTAACCCTAGCCCTCTCTGGTGTCTATATAAACCGGAAGGCTTTAGTCCGTAGGACACAACAACCATTACAACAATCATACAATAGGCTAGCTTCTAGGGTTTAGCCTCCTTGATCTCGTGGTAGATCCACTCTTGTACTACCCATATCATCAATATCAATCAAGCAGGAGTAGGGTTTTACCTCCATCGAGAGGGCCCAAACCTGGGTAAAAACATCGTGTCCCTTGTCTCCTGTTACCATCCGCCTAGACGCATAGTTCGGGACCCCCTACCCGAGATCCGCCGGTTTTGACACCGACAATCCCCTTCTCATCGACGACTTCTTTCATGATGATCACCGCAATGTCGCTTTGGATGCGAAAGAAGTCATCTCTAAGTTAATAATTCGCTTCTCCATGAGATTCTAGCCACTTGTGGATATGATCATCATTTCTGCTGTTAATGCGAAGCTTTTGGTGATCCGTGTTGAACTGAATCATGAGATGGACGATGTAGAATCCATCCTTCTTGCTTGGTTTTGGGACATGGATGCAGGAGAAGTTAGTTTTATGCGCGAAACCCATCTTCTTGTTCCTTTGTTTCTTGATATGCACGTGGCCACCTCTAAGCTGAAGCCTTGGAGAGCATCATCTAGAATATTCATTATGTGGGTGTAGTCCTTTTTCTCGTAGTCTCTGGAAGGGTCAAAATACACGGCGTGGGAGACTTGTGGGTAAAGAACGATAAGGACGGAGCGCCCGTTGCTGCGGGGAAAAGACACCTCAAATTATTCCCCATATGAGAGAGAAGGAATGATTGAAATGTACGAAAGGGTTGTCCGGAACTGACTTACTTTGGATGATAAGGCACGAGGACAATTTCCCGGTCCTTATTCTATACCATGAAGTTTTGGAGGTACTCCCTAGCAGTTTCACGCTCAAAGTCGCCGAGACTCAAGAAAGACTCATGCATGTAGTACGGATCCGCCACACAGATTTGCGATACTTCTTCACTCTTCATGACGGAGCTCATATGTAGCGCAAAAAGGCGGACGATAGTAAAATCAAGCCGCCTTGTTAGAAACATCTCAAAGATATGGTCAAACCGCAGGAAGAACACCTCCGCGGGCCGGGGGTTCGACATAGCACTTCCCCTCAGGCACACGAGCCGCGTATGTCGGATATCCTGGATCCTTTGAGGCTAGTAGGCTTTTCTCAGTCGACAGCACATGGTCGTGCAGTCTCCTGAGATCCCTTGATAGTGCCTCCAGCTGTTTCGGCGGTAGCATCGGCTCGCCCGTGAGATGGAACATGACCGCACCTTTCACGGGTACACGCTCTTCAGAATGCATCGTCTGGCTGCTGTGTGCTCTGGCTTGTTTGGAGGCAGTTACCTTCCCCGATCTCTTCCTCTCCTTTTTCTTGGGCACACCTTCCAGACCCTTCCTTAACCCCTGCCCAAGTGTTCCCGGGCTAAGTACTGAACGACCCTCGCGCCCGGCTAGTTGAGCCTATGTTGAGGCGGCATCTTCAGGCGTGTCCTGTGAGGATTTCATGAAGAGAGACTTTTTGCAATCCATGGTACAACCTTGCCCGGGCATATCATCCATATCCTCATTAGCAAGCTGATAGCCCGATTCGTCATATGGTTGACTCATCATATCTATGTCACAGTCATACGCGTTTGTATTGAGGTAATCCATAGGGTCGACCTCCGTCTCATCATCCATTCTCTGTTCTACAGGAGAAATTACATCAGCCAGTACTATTGCACCCCCTTCATCATGTCGTTCGCCGCTCTCACCCGGCACTACAAGAGCTGGTAATTGCGTAGGCGGGGTGGTGGTCTCCGCACATGCTTGTTGATGTGTGGTAGTTATTGGTGTGCTCTCGGCCGGCTCCAGACGAATAAGATTCTTCGGCCATAGCAGCACCCAACCCTTGCAGCTTCCAATCCGCGGCGGGGTCTCGTCGTCCGCTCCCACATGCTGTACTGGAGGAGGCAAATCCTCGTGCCCCGATTTCACACTGGTCAAGCTAACCCTGAAGTGCCCAGCGGGGATCGGCTGGTTGTGGAACGTGCGTTGAGAGGGGTCCATTATCATCCCCTTTCCCACGTCCACCTTCTGGCATTTGATCAAGTAGAGTATGGTGCACGGGGTTTCTTTCGCCTGCAAACACATATGTCTGTGGCGTAAAACAATCGAAAGGCAAAAAAAGGAATATTATCTATATATATATATATATATATATATGTTGGTGCGACATGTAATTACCGTGACGGCGTCGAGCTCAGCCAAAGACGAAGGCCCACCTAGCGTGCCTGAGACTGAGGATGGGCTGCTATGAGCGGGAGCGGCTGCGAGAGGAGGCCCAGTTGCTTGAGCAAGTGATGGTGCGATGGTGTTGTTGTTCATGGAGTTGCTCGCGACGAAACTGGGCATCGGGAAATCAAGTACCGTCTTGTCTGGATTTTCCTTCGCCCAGTTGATGATAACTGGAACCAAGTTAGTAGCAAAATCATTTCTGCAAGCAGTTACAGCTGCATTGACTGCCTGCTGTAGCAACTCATATTTGTCCTCGGCTGCTTTTTTCGCGTCCTCAGCTGCTTTTTTCTCGACCGCAAGCTTCACCTTTGCATCGATGTCCGCCTGACTAAACTTCTTTTTCTGCTTCTTGGCCTCCAGGCCATCGTTGTAAAACACCTTCCACGTGGCGTCGTCTCCAGCGCCGTGCACACGACCATATTGCGGCCGCTGGTCCAACGGGAGTCCCTTAAGTTCGTTCAAGGCCCGGTTGAGAGGGGTGTCCCACTTGGGCCTCATCGGAGAAGTAGGGCTTTCGGCTGCAAGCCGGTGTTGCTTCTCCAGTAGTCTAATCAATTTCCTCGTGATCTTGTCCGTGTAGAAAACCTTTTTCTCCTTGTCCCACTTGTAGCGGGCCCTGATGAAGTCATGCTCCAAGGGGTTGGTGAACTTCGCGAAGGGGTCTGGGAGACCCGCGGCTTCACGTTCCGCGTCCTCCTTATCCCAGATGGGCCTTTTACCGAGGTAGCCACGGCTTCCGAGGCGATGCTTCCCCATGTTCCTTTGCTGAAGGCTTTTGAATTTCGCAGCCTTAGCCTTGGCTGCCTCGGTAGCGCAAGTGTCCTTGAAATTTTCGAACTCCTCTTCCATAAGTGTCGGATTTTCCTCCAGAATCTTGGACAGGGGTTCATCAGCCTCAATAGCTCATTTCACCCTCCCTTTCCAGGAGGCCAAATCATTGCTGAACATGCCCATGGCGTGATTGTTAATCTTTTTCATCTTCGGATCATCCCACGGTTGTTCTATGTTACCATCCCGGTCGGGGAACTTGAATCTCTTGTGCAACTTCGTTAGGAGCAACTGCGTCAAATGTTCTTTACTCCTTAAGTCATCGTCATTGATGCTCGCGCATTCCCATAGGATGCATCCTACTTGGTTTCCATAGCACTTGCGAGGTTCTTCCGGCTCTAAAGGCTCAAACTTGCCAGGTGCCATCTTTGTGATCACAAGTCGTCCAATCCCTAGTTTGTTAGGTTTTCGTATCCTCTGCTTCTTATGCTTCCTCTTTTCGGTAGCGGCATCGGGGCCGGTACCTTCCCCGCCGGTACCTTCCCCACCGGTCTCGGTGCCGCCATCGGTGCCGGCGCCGTCGGTGTCGATGTCGGCGTCAGTACCATCATCGAGGACGACCTGCAAACCTTGCTTAGCAGTCAAATAGTTGAGGTACTCTTGTTCACCCTCATAATCCATCTCGTCTGCATCTTGGTCAGAAGGCCCAGTTTCTTCATTGTTCGACATGTTTCCTATGATTAAGTGGCCTCATTTATTTCTAAAAGTATGAATAAATGAGAAATGACATAAAAAGAAATCTATGTGCCAGCACTCGATATGCCAACTATGTAGCACAAAACATGCCTTTATTCACGGGAAATTTCGGCATGACCTTTGCTAAAAAATGGACATATCGAGCGCCTGAAATTCACCGGAACGGAAATGAATCAACATTCCGGCGTAACATAGGCCACTCGGATCATTTTCCAAACATGACATGTCCAAAACATGACATATGCACATATCACATGTCCAGTTCAAATTTGCATATAAATTCAGCTAATTTTGAAACCTAGCTAAATTCATAACTAAAATGATAAGCTAATTAATTTAACATAACCGGAAACCCCTAGCAGAAAGGGGGGGTTTATAGAGAGTGCAGGGGCAAGGAGGCAGGCCCGACGACGGTCGGCAGGAGAGAGGAGGGAGGCGAGGGCCGACGGGTCGGGGGCGAGCGCGCCGGGGTCGGGGGCGAGCGCCGGCGTCGGAGTCGGGGGCGAGGGCCGGCCGGGTCGGGGGCGAGTGGCGGGGTCGGGGTCGAGGGTCGGGGGCTAGCGCTGGCGCCGGGGTCGGGGTCGAGTGCCGGGACGGGGGCGAGCGCCGGGGTCGGGGGCTAGCGCCGGCACCGGCGGAGTCGGGGGCGAGCGCCGAGGCCGGGTCGGGCGCGGCGGTGCGACGGGGGAGAGAGAGTGGGGATTTGGGGGGAAATGGCGGGATGAAGCAGGGCGAGTGAGAATTTTGGGTTAAGTGGACGTAGCAGTAGCGCGTTACGTCAAAACGCGCTGCTACTAACATCAGTAGCTGCAGCGGTTTAGGTAAAATGCGCTACTACTAAATTCAGTAGCTGCAGCGGTTTATGCAAAACGCGCTGCTACTACCGTAGCTACTGCCAGTTTTCCTTTTTCTTTTCCTTTATTTTATCCCACTTTTATTTCCCGAGGGCAGTAAACGAAGGGAGGGCGATATATATTGCATCATTTGACGGTTAAATATGTATGCAAAATAGGAACATATATATTACACATCATTGGACCCATGCATAATAATGGCTAAGTGTGTATACAAAATAGGAACATATATATATATATATATATATATATATATATATATATATATATATATATATATTACACATCATTGGACCCATAACATACGTTTCCTCAGTGCTGACGTTTTCGTTTTTGAGTCAGCTTCTTTCCCTTCTTGTTCGTCGAAGAATAATTGAGCCCCTCATTGTGACTTTGCCTTTTCCATGGAGTACGATTTTTCTTAGGTAATGTAGTATTGATTCTTCTTTTGACGTATACTTCATCATCATTGTCATCTTCCCTCATTGGGTTGTCGTACTGATCATAGTCTTCCTCGTTGGCGACTCCATCCATTCCAATGATGTTCCTTTTGCCTCTCCTCATGACAACACGGCTGGGATTGCGCGGGTCAGTTATGCAGAAGCATTGTGTCACGTGCTTAGCGTGTACCCATGGCTCGTTTTTTGCGATAGCGTTCACGGTAGCCCTCTTGGCGTCGGGTATAGTCATGGTAGTGAACATCCGGCTTTCTCTTTTGACATTCTTAGCCCATCTGACACGGAACATCGTCGTGTTGTGCAGTCCAGAGTAGTCAAGCTCCCAGATCTCCTCGACCCTTCCATAAAATCGTTCAGTTGTGCCGTTGTCGCTGCCGGTCATGCATTCCATCGTCACCCCTGAGTTCTGATCATCACTATCCATATCTTTTGCCTCCGTGTAGAACGTGTATCCGTTGATATCATATGCCTGATAGGTTACGAGGTTGGGCGAGGGGCCATGTGCTAAGGCGTATATGAGCAATCCGTCCTTAGAGCCCTCCTCCGGGGGATTAGCAATAATATGCTCTTCGAACCAATGCAGGAAAGTGGAGTTGTGCTCTCTAGTAACTTCGGCGTCCGTCCTGCATACCCCCAGGTCACGATACTTCTTTGCGATAATTTCTTTGTGCAGTGCCACGAAAGGATCTACCTCGTCTAGGTGTTGTAGCACCACCAAGTTTGCTCTGTCAAAGTCGCTGCGTCGATCTGAGTATGCCATGTGCAGTTCCCTGCGACCGTTGCAGTGACCATCTCCTTCGAGCCTCCCATCGTGCTTGTTAACGGGCAAACCAACACTAACACCAGGCGGCTGGTCTGCGCCATATAGAAAATTCTCACAGAAAGAGATGCACTCTTGTGCCAAATAGCCCTGGATGATGCTTCCATCCGGACGGGACATGTTACGAACGAATCCTTTGATGATCCCATTCATCCTCTCAAACGGCATCATGTTGTGCAGGAATGACGGCCCCAGGTCTATTATGTCATCCACAATATGGACACACAGATGCACCATCACGTCGAAGAACGCGGGCGGGAAGTACATCTCAAGATCATTCAGTATCACAACGATCTCTTCCTATAGCCTTTGGAGCTGCTTCACACTGATCGACTTTCGAGAGATGACGTCGAAAAAGTTGCAGAGACCAATAAGCGTGTCAGGGGCGTGCTTGTCCATTATCCCTCTAAGGGCAACAGGTAGTATCTGCGTCGTCATCACATGACAGTCATGAGACTTCATCCCGCTGAACCTTTTCTTGTCCGTGTCTAGATATCTGCTTATCTTGCCACAGTAACCGGAACTAACTTTGACTCCGGTAAGGCACTTAAAGAATTGATTAATCTCAGCCTGACTTAAGGTGAAGCAAGAAGGGGGCAATAATCCTCTTTCTTTATTTTCTTGCCCTTCTTCTCCCGTGCCTCTGTCTCCGTCTCTATCTCATCTGACATTTTACGGGCCGGCATGTGCAGATCTTCCCTGATTTTCAAATCTTGCAAGTCTTTTCTTGCCTTCAGCCCATCCTTGGTCTTATCCGGCATGTTCATCAGTGTTGCGAGCAAGCTCTCAAGGACATTCTTACAGATATGCATTTGATCAAGGCAATGAGGTGTATCAAGTTTGTGCCAGTACTCCAAGTCCCAGAACACAGACCTCGTCTTCCATACCTTCAGCAGCGGCTCCGGCGCCTTTCTCATCGTCTTTCCCGGCGCGGGGCACTCCTTCCAGTTTTTCAACAGCTCATCGATTTCGGCACCGCTCCGCTTACGTGGAGGTCCTCGATGCTCAGCGTGACCATTGAATAGATCTCCACGGTTTCTCCACAGGTCGTCCTGTTCAAGCCATCTTCGATGCCCCATGTACACGATTTTCCCAGACCCGCCATCTTTCCTTGATGTTAGCTGCTAAGAAGTCGTATCATCCATGCACCGCGTGCATCCGCAATATCCATGGCACACCTAGCCTGCCACATATCCGTAACCGAGATAGTCCTGCACTGTCGTGATCAGCGCGGCTCTCATGTTGAAATACTCACCTTTGCTGGCGTCCCATGTCTTGGCCGGTGTTTTCCATAACGTGTCTAACTCCTCTTGGAGTAGCCCCAGATACAAATTAATATTATTTCCTGGTTGTTTCAGCCCTTGAATAAGCATGCTCATGTGAATGTACTTCGATTTCATGCACAACCAGGGGGGAGGTTGTACATCCATACAAACACGGGCCATGTGCTATGGTTGGTGTTCTGGATGACAAACGGATTCATGCCATCGGTACACGTGCCGAGCACGATGTTCCTTGCATCACATTCAAAATACCGATAGAAGTTGTTCAACGCTCTCCACTGGCTTCCATCCTTCACGTGTCTCAGCTTTGGATCATCTCCATCGTCGGGCATCTTCCTCTCCGTGTGCCAGCGCATTAGCTTTGCTTCCTTGGGATCTACAAAATACCTCTGGAGACGGGGAGTGATCGGTAAGTACCATACAACTTTCTAGGGACATTTCTTCCTGGCCTTCTTGTATCGAGAAGCATTGCACACCGGACAGCTTGTTTTTTCGCGTGCTCCTTCCGATAAATTATCCAATCGTTGATGCATGTATGGTATCTAACATGTGGCAGATCAAGAGGGCACACGATCTTCTTGGCCTCATCAACACTAGTAGGACATAGATTACCCGCGGGAAGAATATCCTGTAGGTACTTGGGATGCTCATCGAGGCTAGTGTCGGTCCATTTGTTTTTAGCCTTCGTCTTCAGTAGTTGGAGCGTGAAACTCAAGCGGGTCACCTCAGGATTGCAACCATCATACAATGGAGTGTTCGAGTCTACCACCAGTTGCTCCAGCTTAGCCTCCTCTCTAGAAGCAGCTCTCTCAGTACTCGTCTCCTTGCTAAGCAATGCTTGAACATGAGGGTCCCGCACAATTGAACTTAGTACCGACGAACTCTGTTGCGTGGAGTCCATGTCATTCTCTCCGCCGCCATGCCCGGCCCCTTCTCCTCCGCCATGTCCGGCCCCTTCTCCGCCGCCATGTCCGGCCTCTTCCCCGCTGCCATTATCGATCATCTCTTCGTCTTGCCCCGTGTCATCATTGCCTGCCCCGTCGGCATCCTCAACATCGTCATCCTCATCTTCAATTATCCACCGAGTATAGCCATCCATGAAACCAGTCATGAGCAGGTGCGCTTCGACACGGCCATCGTCATGGGGGTCGAGCCAAATTATTCATTTGCATTTTCGACACGGACATAAAACCTCTGTCCGGTTATTTTCTTTCATTTCCTGCACCTCCGACCGCAACCACCTGTCCACCATCGTTCCACTGACCATCGTCAACTCTGCACGGTAATAATAAGCAAATTGATTATAAAAATGCATGCATGCATCAAAGTCATAAAAAAATTTGGCATGACCTTCCCTAAAAATAGGACATATATGGATCTAGAGTTTGCCCAGAATTCACCGAAACAGAAATAAATCGACATTTCGGCAAAACATAGGCAACTCAAAAGCACAATTTGGCGGCGTCAACTCATGCCACACACACAATTTCCACAAACATATCACACACACATAAACATATTTCCATTTTGCAAAAGCATGAAATTTTCATCACCTCTATCTCGATCGAGATCGAGCACACGGTGGAGATGATGTTGTAGGGAGATCAAAAGTGCACAAAGCTCTTCTTGACAAAGATAGATCTAGTTAGGGGGCAAATAGGTCACTTAACTAAATCCTACATCTACCTACCTACCTAATTTGGGAGGAGACAACTTCAACTAGTGTAGGGGGAAGGAAAAAGAGAAAGGAGATGCATTAATGGAGGTGGTGTAATTATGTAGGAGTAATGAAGAGAGAGAAAGGTGGAGGTAGGGGGAAGTATTGAGGAGAAGAAGAAGAAGAGTGAGAGTGGGAGCATGTGGTGGAGGTAGGGGGAAGGGAAGAGAGGAGGGGGAGGTAGGGGAAGGGAAAAGAGGAGGGGGAGGGGAGGGACGGGTGGGGAAAGGTGTTGGGTTGGTGCGGGTTAGCAGTAGCGCGGGATCTAAAACACGCTGCTGCTAAGGATTTAGCAGCAGCGCGCTTTGGGATACGGCGCTACTGCTAACTGGGACAAAAAAGTGTGGCAATTTGGAATTTACCAGCAGCGATCTCAGAAAAAGCGCGCTACTACTACATACTTAGCAGTAGCGCGGTTCTTGCGACCGCGCTACTGCTACTTAGAGTTAGGTGAACACCGCCGGTCAATATTTGTAGCAGCGCGTTTTAGGCTGAGCGCGCTACTGCTAAATCCATATCAGCAGCGCGTTTACAGAACGTGCGCTGCTACTAGTTAGCAGCAGCGCTCCTTTTTGAACCGCGCTGCTGCTAACATTCTGTGTATAGGCTTTTCCCTAGTAGTGGTGGCCTTCCCGGGACCAGAGCGGCGACGACCTACCGTATACTACTCTTCCTCGCTGCCGACTGCGCCCGCGCACGCGCGCCGGCTTTGTGGTCGTGGCGGCGGAGGGCGGCTCGGGGGGTGCGGGCGATCTCCTTCGTTTGCTCCTCCGACAGTACGTCGAAGAGAGCTTTCGAGCGCGCCCGGAGCAGAGCCGCCGATGTCCCTCGTCTTCTCCTGCGACAATACGTCCAATAGAGCTTCGGAGCGCCACGAGGCCATGGTTGAAGTGGTGTCGACAGAAGGAAGGGACCGAAGGAGAATAAGTGTGGGTCTTTGGCTATGGCTGGAGCTGGGGCTCAAGTTAATATAGCGGGCGAATGGCAATGAGACGCGGCAGACGGATGGACAACTGGCGCTGGAGTAGGTTCGTCGGGCGTGAATGCGGACGCTGCTTCAGTGACTTAACTGCAGATGCGTTTGGGTGTCTGACATGTGGGCCCAACGGGCGTCTGGCCCGCATGTCAGTGACACACCAATTGCACCTGCAGTTAAGTCCAGTGAATGCGGCATTGACATTCTGGAGAGACGGTGACCGTTTCAGGTGCATGCGGATTGTTTGAATTTTCAACCATACAAATACGGAGCAATACGCTGAGCCAGCGACCGTATAATCACCATATCTCGTATACAATGATCAAAGTGAGCTATCAAGACAAGTTCGATGACTGCCAATGCATTTTACTCGGTAATAAATGACCATGATTGAAGGGGAATCCTAATTTGCTTCGTCTTCTGTCGTTGAGCTCTTGACAAACCAATGCACTATACGGTTGTCCGGCCACTCCACCCCAGAGCTCTCACCAAGCGTCGTTCATGCCACCGCGCCGCACACTAACCGGTAAGGCAGCGATGGCATCCCGCCGCGCCGAGTTCCTCGCCGCCCACGAACGCACACAAAATGGTAGGGAAGCGATGGCATCCCGTTGTGCCAAGTTCATCGTCACTCGCGACCTCACAACTATGTGGGAGGAATTTGAAGATGCCAAGGCCGAATGGGCGGTAGAGCAAGAGGCGGCCAAAGCCGCACAGAGGGAGCGGAAAAGTCAGAAAGCACTCAAGAAAAGAGAGGCCCGCCGCCGTAAGAAAGAAAAGGACGCACGCGCTGCGGCAGAGAGGTCGGCGGAGATCCAAGCATGGTGGGGTGTCGCCGACAAAGCCGGGAAGGAGAACGACGGCGTCTGGCCAGCATGTGTGAAGTAGTAGTACTAGTAGTTAGTGTGTGTGTCTGTGTCTGAGTACGAGCTTGTACCAGTACTACTAGTTACTACTGTAGTTTTCAGAGCAAATTACCAGTACATTAGCCTAGACTAAGTGGAAAAATTCCTATCCTATGCATCAAATGGCATCTCTTTATCTATAGGAATTGAGATGCATGTCATCTCACTTCCTATGATTTTCATATTCCTATCCTATGAACAAAAGGAGGCCTTTGTTGGAGTAAATATTGTAGCTAGCAGTACTGCTGGTACAGTAGTTTTCTTCAAGAAGCGGAATTCAATGAAGTCATGATGGTTCCTTTGTCCGAGCAACTTCAAAGTGGGAAGTGGGCCTGTGATTTGACGGCTCATTAGTCATTGTTACTGTAGCGCGATGACCTGGGTGACTCTCCCTTGGAGTTCTGCGTGCATGGCAAGTGGACCAGGATGGTCGACGTCCCACATGTTGGCGAACGGAAGTATTCTTTCCGATATCAAGGCGCAAGGAAACCGCGTGGTATAGTATCACTGCTGATTGGTTCGCAAAAAAAATAGTATCACTGCCGATTTATAATTATTTTTTATTTCTGATGAATGCTAGCGTTTCAACTCTTACGACGAAGGGTGCCAAACACGGCATGTGCTGGATGTCCCACACGTCAGCGAAAGGAGTGGGACATGAACAGCATGGTAGACCCGGCGTAAAAAAAACAGGGTGGTAGAGCGTCTCCACTTCTTCCACTTCTGGGTTGGAGACCACACGTAGTAGTACTTAGCTGTATGAACGATACAAAGTGCGACCTGGAGAGAAAGACACGTCTAGTTGGAAGGTCTCGGGGCATACACGTAAACAAATATAAAAGTTAATACGTGCCTCCAACTAATATAGTAGTAGTAGAGTACTTAGACATGTACTCCATAACATCACCGTGCATTGCACGTACAACATTTATTGGTAGTACGTAGTAAGAGACAAATGTTAGCATTCTAGGAACGGGGGTCCCCAGACTTGCCTGCCTGCGGCCTGCGGCGTGGCTCAAAGGAGGCCCAGCGTAGCCCTTCTTCATCAACACGAACTCAAGACCCTCGCGAGGGGCCAAGCCTCGCGGGGCGGACGACAAGGAGCTTCCTCAGGCACGGCCTCATCAGGTGGGCTCGCGAGGAGGCGGAGAGTTCAAGGCAGGGTACCTCGCGAGGTGCCCATGACGCAAGCCATGACGACCAAGGGCGCCAGTCGGGCGCCAGCGCGCGCAGTGTCCTCCTTTCCTCTTTGGTGCAAAGGGAGCAAGCGCAGGCGAGAGCATCAAGCAAAGGCATCCATATCGGTGCAACAAGACCAAGACCAGCCCAACGGCAGGACAAAAGTCATTGTGGAGCCCAAGCAGGCGTTACCACCAGATCCTTTGGCAGGCGAGGACCAACTTTAGTCAGGATAAGTGTACCCGCTGTTCCCCTTCAAAATGGCCAATTGTTGGTGCCCTTCCCGCTCAATATTTGGGAAGAGGCCCAGGGCCTTTGCCTATAAATAGGACTAGCCACCCCCAGGGTAGGGCATCTGGATCCTCACCAAGAAACCAGTAGATAGAGCGATTGAACTCCTCCTAGTAGTTCGTCGCACCAGCCAAGAACAGACCCTCGCGAGGCTGTTCTTCCTTGTATTGTTCATCATCAGCCCAAGAGGCAATCCACCACACCACACACTGGAGTAGGGTATTACACCACAACGGTGGCCTGAACCAGTATAAATCTTGTGTCTCTTGTGTTGTTCTGTTTGGTAGTTTAGATCCTAGCGATTCGGCGAGGAGCAGGCAGGCAGAGGGTTAAATCTCCGCGCGCACCCCAGTGTTCGAACCTCAAGGGTCTGCCGGAACCCGAAATCCGACATTTGGCGCACCAGGTAGGGGTGCGCCGGAATTTGCCTTTCGTCGTCTTGTTCTTCTCCGACCACCGCATCCATGTCTGACGCTCGTCGGGCTCGCACCGAGCGCCGAGCCGCCCTCTCTTCCCATGTCGCCCAGACGGCTCCCATCGGCGGGCACCCTCGTCGTTCCCCATCACCTGCCGTCAACGCCGCCACCGGCCCGGCGGGGAACGAACAGCAAGCATCGTCCCAGCATCCATCCATGAGGCGGGATGGCCGCACTGCCACACCCTCGCTCACCCCCGCTGGTTTCATCACGCGCGTCCCGCGCGGCCATGAAGACCCAAGCTGCGCTC
Source organism: Triticum timopheevii (assembly GCA_963921465.1). Lineage (NCBI taxonomy): Eukaryota > Viridiplantae > Streptophyta > Magnoliopsida > Poales > Poaceae > Triticum > Triticum timopheevii. The sequence goes on from OY997270.1 coordinate 583,947,224, forward strand.
ATCGCGGCAAACAAACTCCTGCGCTACCGCCCCATCGACGACGTCTACGAAGAGTGGCTCGACCGAGTCGCCGAGATCGTCCGCGCCGCCGGGGCCTCCCCCGCACCATCCTTCTCGCTGCACCGCGCCCCGCCCTGCGTGGGCAATGAAGCTCCTAGGGCGCCTCAGCCGCCTCCTCCTCAAGAAGGCGCCCTGGCCCCTAGGCGCGCGGCCCCTGGGCGGAACCCGCTCCGTCAGGCGCCAGGGCGGCAGGAGCAGAGCTGCCAAGAAGTCCCTCGCCCTCGAGAAGCTCCCCGAGCGCTCCCTGCTCCAGCACGTCAAGACCCTGCGCTGCCCCCAGCCGCGGCGCATGGGGACCCGCTGGACCAAGCTCTTCGTCGCCCAAGGCCTCCTGTGGCCACAGCGGGCTGCCGCGCCTTCACCTCCGAGCTACGCAGCGTCGTGTGGCCCGGCAAGTTCAAGCCAGACGTGCCTCCTCGCTACGACGGCACGGCTGACCCTGCGGAGTTCCTCCAGCTCTACGAGTTGGGCATCGAGGCTGTCAACGGAGACGAGAAGGTCATGGCGAACTGGTTTCCCATGGCGCTCAAAGATGGAGCCCGCACCTGGCTCCTGAATCTGGCCCCAGGCACGATCTCCTCCTGGGACGAGATGCGCACCCGCTTCATCGCCAACTTCCAGGGTACTCGCGACCGGCCACCCGCCATGAGCGACATGCGCCGTATCAAGCAGCAACCAGGGGAAACCCTGCAGAAGTACATCCAGCGCTTCAACAACGCACGCCTCAAGATCCCCAAGGTAACGGAGGAGGCAATCATCTCAGCCTTCTCCGACAGCGTGCGCGACGTCAAGATGAAGGAGGAGCTGGCGATGCATGAAGACCTGTGCACCTCCTTGGAGCTGTTCAACTTGGCGACCAAGTGCGCCAGGGCTGAGGAGGGACGCCTCTCCCTCCTCGAGCTGCCTGCCGCGGACTCGGAAGAGAAGAAGCCCAAGGCCAAGGACGTGAAGCGCAAGGGGGCTGCCGTACTTGCGGCAGAGCCAGACACCAAGCGGGAGATCATCCCGAATCCTCCAAGGGTAGTCGGTACTGCGTGTACCACGACCTCCACACCCACAACACCAATGAATGCCAAGAGCTCCAGGCCGTGCGTGAAGGAAGGGTTGGCAGACGTCCCGACCGCAGCGACCGGGGCTACGACCGAGGAGGAGGAAGGAACACAGGACGTTGGGAAGACCGCGGCCCACGCCAAGGGTGGCGCGACCAACCTCATGAGGATCGCTGGCAGGACCCGCCTCGCGAGGGATGCTGGAGGGATCAGCCTCGAGAGGATCGCCCGCAAGGGAACGCGGGCCTCCCTCCGCGGCCGCCGCAGCCAAGGAGAAATGAAGACCGTCATCAGGACGAGGGGGCTGGGAGCTTCCAGGAACCACGTGCAATTGCCTGCATCCTGGGTGGAGCTCAAGCCCCAGCCTGTCGACGCATCTTCAAGCATTTCCCCCGCGAAGTGAATGCAGTCCTCCCCAAGCTCGAGGCCACGCGCCCTCTTAGGTGGTCAGCATGCGCCATCACGTTCAGCTCAGCGGATCAGCTCAAGTGCGCGGCCACAGCTGGGGTCCTCCCGATGCTTTGTTCCCCAATCATCAGCAACGTGCTGGTCACTAGGACCCTCATCGACGGCGGGGCAGGGCTCAACGTCCTGTCCGTGGAAACGTTCAACAATCTCCAAGTGCCCTACAGCCAGCTTCAGCCAACCAAGACTTTCTCCAGAGTCACCGACGGCTCCACGGTCCCGATTGGGCAGGTCCTCCTTCCTGTCACCTTTGGGGCATGCGACAACTACCGCACGGAGCTCATCGACTTTGACGTCACTCACATTCGCCTGCCGTACAACGCCATCCTCGGGTACCCAGCGTTGGCCAAGTTCATGGCCGTAACCCACCACGGCTACAATGTCCTCAAGATGCCAGGAAGTGGCGGGGTCATCACAGTGCCCTGCGAAGAGAGAGACGCAGTGTGCTCCCTGGAGCGAGCCTTTCAGGCCACGTCACTGGAAGACCCGGACCGCGAAAGCAAGAGGCTTCCCGAGGCTGCCCCCAAGAAGAAGAAGACATTGTCTGGCCCGGCCCCTCAGGAGGCAGGCCCCTCAAGGCCCGTGCCTGCTCAGGGGGAACCTCCTTCCATCGCATAGGGAAGCGCGCCCGGCGCCCTCCTCAGGCAGGGCTCGGGGCTCTCCCCTGGAGGGCCGCCGACCTCGCCAAGGTCACAAGGGAGGCGCTCGGGCACCACGTGGAGGCGTGTTTTGAAGCATGTTACCCTCAAGAAGGAGCAAGGCAAGGAGGGTCAAACCCTCAGGAGTTCATCAGCAAGGCCATTCAGGAGCTACAGGAGTCAAGGGTCATGAGAGGCAGCCGCCGCTTACCCGCTGTGGCCCCCCATCCAGGCGAGGATGGTGGGCTGCGCGTCTGCATCGACATACCAGGGCTCAACCGAGCCGCGTCTCAGGAGTGCCTCTGGCCCTCGCAAGTGGGACGCTGCGAGGGTCTGCCCCACAGCTACGTTCGCATGCCTTATGGCTTGCCGAACGCGGCTGCTGCGCACCAGCGCCTCATGAGGGCCATCCTGGAGGCTCAAGAGGCCAGGCGTTCCGCAGCCCTGGTGGAGATGGAGATGGCCCGTGAGGAGCCGCCAGCGCCTCCGAAGCCTCCTGAGGCCCCTGGGCCTGGGTGCTCGTGAGGATCGGCTCCCGCAGCCCACCGAGTCTGCTGCACGAACAACCCTTCGTCCCCAACATCATCAGGTGACATCTTTCAAGTTTCATTTCCGGCTGGGAGCGCCCTCAGGGCCGCATTATTCCCAGGCCGCGTGGGTCCGTCCCTGCGGCGTGTATCCCTTTTATTTCATGTTCTTAGCTTACCTTATTGGGGGCGCCCCTCGGGCTGCATCATCCCCAAGTCGCTCGGGCCTGACCCAGCGGTGTGTACCCTTCTTGCGTTTATCTTCGGGCTATGCTTTCGACCCATCATGCTTGTTATTTGGTGCCTTTTCCTCCTGGGTGTCGGAATCTTGGGCGTTAAAGGGGGGTGCCTGAGCATCGCGACTCAGGGCTCCTACCGGCTCTCCAGCCCTCACCCTCTGGTCTTGTCCATGGCATCGCGACCTGGCATGCCAGCGACGGCTGAGACCAGATCGAGAGCCGGGACCCGAGGACGTAGAGTTTCGACATCTAACCCAGCTTGCGCGTTAAAGGGGGGGTGCCTGAGCATCGCGACTCAGGGCTCCTACCGGCTCTCCAGCCCTAACCCTCTGGTCTTGTCCATGGCATTGCGACCTGGCATGCCAGCGACGGCTGAGACCGGCTTGAGAGCCGGGACCCGAGGACGTAGAGCACCGGCATCTTGCCAAATTTGCAGGAACACACTCCAAGATAAGGCCCAGAGCCAGGCGCAACCCGCCTTGAGGTAGGGCCCCGTGAGTCCCGCGCTGGCCCACGGGTGCCCAGATACACCTCGTCAAGCCCTACCGTGCCAGCCACGTGTCAGGGTGGTGTTGTATACGCCCCGGGGGCTCCTCCCGGAGGGGAGCCCCCTCCCACGCACCAGTGGAAGCACCATGCTCCGCGCTGGCTGAAGACACTGCCAAGGAGAGGCTATGCCCGTACGCATACGGAAGCGCTATGCTCCGCGCTAGTGATAAACAACTGAGGGTGGCCCCCGGGCCGCATCAACCCCAGGGAGCCCGGAGCTCAGTGTCTGGCCTCATCGCAACGCCTCCCCTCGGGAGTGCTGCGCGAAGGGGCTGGGAACGGGGGCTGGGCCTGGGTCACGCCCAAACGCACGCCACCTGGCCAGCCCCCCCCCCCCCCCCCGGGCCTGGTTCGTCGCACGTCCCTCCCCGAGCGGAGCCAAGGTACGAAGGCCGTTTGAGCGTCAAGGGGGACTCCTGAGCATCGTGACTCAGGAGCCTAACTGGTCACGTAACCCCTCACTCCTTAGTTCCGAAAGGCTAACTGCGGTTGAGGTATGCGCGGGGTCGGGCTCTGCAGACGTAGAACGGCAGATCCACCCGTAACTCACCTCCCTAAGGAGTCACCCCCACATCTCACCTACCTACTTGTTGTTTGAGTGCCAAGGGGGACTCCTGAGCATCGCGACTCAGGAGCCTAACTTGTCACGTAGCCCCTCACCCCTTGGTCCCGTCCTGGTTTCCGGTCGGGGCCAACGGCGGCTGAGGTATGCGCGGGGCCGGGCTCTGCCGGCGTAGAACATAAGCAAGTAGGAAGGAATAGCGCAAATTTCAGGGAATTCAAAAGCAAATATTACAGTCCATACTATTATCACAACACCAAATGCACGTTTTAACGCCTCCTCGAGACATGGTACGTGCGCAGGAATTAAAAGCAGGACGGGAGCCACGACGGAGTCACTTGCCGGCGGTGGAGCTGCGCGGAGCAGGTTCGCCTTGTGGAGCAGCAGGGCTAGCAGCGCTCCGCTTCGGCTTGGTGCTGAAGGCCCGGAACTTCCCCAACAGAGCCTCCGCACGACCCTTCACGGCCTTAGTAGCGGCAGCGGCACGCTCGCTGCTCGCTGGCTCCAGCAGGCTGTCGAGGTCGATGTTGAGGTCACGAAGATAGATGTGGGTGAAGACCCGCATCAACGCTGCGGAAGACAAGACGCGTGCCTCGGCCTCAGCCGTAGGGCCAAGGCCAAGGGTGACATCTTCAAGGGCGCGAACCAAGAAGGGAAGCAGCTTGGCGGGGCCATCCTCCTCGCCGGCCAGCGGGCTCTCAAGGCCGCTATCATAAAGCGTCTTCAATGAAGTGAGAACCCGGGCCTTGCCATCTAGCTCAACCTTCCTCGCCTCCAGCTCTTGCTCCAGCGCGCCTAGGCGGCCACGGCGCCTCTTGAGCTTGGCGTCCAAGTCCTTGACGGCCGCCTCGCGAGCCTTCATGCTTTCCTCCTGCTCTTGGCAAAGGCGGGCCTCCTCGGCAAGCTAGTTCTGCAGGCCCTTTAGCTCGCTCTCCAGCGCCTCGCAGCGACCTCGGACACTAGCCACCTCCCCCAAGGCAGCATTGCGGGCAACCTTCGCCCCAAGGACGGCCTACTTCTCCTCGTCGCAAGTCGTCGAGGCTTGGACCAGCGCCGCCCATATTGAAGCGTCGGAGCGAATCCAGCCAGAAGCTAGCTCCAAGCGCCCAGCCACTAGACGAGGGTCGGCGCCCAGAAGATCCTGCCGCAGACGGTCCAGTTCGGAAATGGCGCGATCCAGAACAGTAGTCGGGGAAGCAGCAGTTGATGGAGTAGGAGGAGAAGGCGGCAGCGTGATCACAGTATCCTGAGGCGGAACCTGCTGCGCCACGACGGCTGTGGTGGCGGCGTCAGGTAAGGGCACCTCGGGAGTCGCCTGGGCCATGGGGGCTGAGCTCACCCCAGCAGGCTCAGCCAGGCCTCGCGAGGACGCCCGGGCAGGAGAGGCCCATGCGTCACAGTCACCTTATTTCTCGGGCAGAGGCGCTGCCACGGATGGGACCTCAGGAGCTCCCTTCGACTTCTTTGCCGCGGGCGCCAGCCTAGCCAGGAGACACGAACATCAAGCCTCAGCAACAGAACAATAATCAAGACAGGAATCAAGCACTTACAGGTCGTCGCTTGCAGGCTCAAGCAACCTCCGGCCGTACTTAAAGCCCGAGAGCCGGGTGCAAGGATCAGCTTCAAGGAGCTCGGGAGCAGGAGGTGCCCCTGCGGATCGCCTCAAGGCTGGGGCAGACCCACGGGGGATCAGCCCGGTCCGGTCCTTCTTCGGGATCGGAGGCAGGCTCCCGCCGCCCTGCTCATCATCATCCTCATCGTCGTCACTCAGAGAGAGGCGGAGAGCGCGGGACCTGCGCCGAAGGGGGGGAGCCCTTGACTCCGCCTCGGAGTCAACCCCCTCTTCCCGCTCCCTTTCTTCCTTCTCTTCGCTGGAGTCGCCGGAGGACACGTCCCCCAGGTCCTCTGGAGCCTCCACGGGCATGGGCCCGTCCCCGTTGAAGACGGGCATGGACCCCACTACCTGCTCCCAGTCCTCGCGGAGGAACCGGGGCGTAGGAGCGCCCTCCAACCTCGCCACGTTGCCCCCAACCAAGGACTGGAGGACCGCAGCCAGATCCTCATCGGCCAAGACCGCGGGGCTCGGGTGGGGCCCCCACAACGGAAGTGAGTACTGACGAAGCGGAGCCAACTGGTGCTCCAGGAACTCCCTCAGCAGCGATGCACCGGTCAGCTTCGTCGCCGCCATGCTAGCCGGCCTCAGATCCGCGTCCATCTTCTCCAACACCGGCTTCGCACGGGGATCCACAAGCTCCACTTGGGACCAGTCATCGGAGCTCGCGGGGTGCCCTGTGGGCAGGATCAGCCGAGGGTGGATACGCCCAGCATCCACCAAGACCCACTTGCTCCTGAAGCCCTCAATCCTTTTCCCAAGATTCGAAATGGCGATGAAACTGCCGTACGAGACGAAGCTCACACACGTAGAGACGGAACCACGGGAGGTCCGGAGGGAGAAGTAGTGGCGCAGCAAGGCCACTGAGGGCTTCACCCCTACGTGAGCCTCACAATAATAGGCGAAGATCGCCAGAAGAAGAACAGAGTTGGGATGGAGGTGCAAAGCTTGAAGGTTATAATGGCGGAGGACAGAGAAGAAGAACTCGGAAAAGGGAGCCACCAGACCGGCGACAATGGCGCTCACGAAGAGCGGATAGAAAGTGCTCCCTTGGCCTTCAGGGATGGCAGAGCCGGCCTTGAACACCTTCGCCCCGTCGATGCCCTGCGCCGCCGCCATCTGGCGCACCCGGGCAAGGCTCGCCTCCGACACGTTCGGCGAGTCCAAGGCGGACGAGTACCAAGCTCCGACCGGGGCTTGGCGAGGCGCCATGTCTGGCTAGGGCGCGCGGACGGAGTAGATCTGAAGATTTCGGAAGCGGGGAGGAGAGGCGCAAGAAAGGGGATCTGAGCAGCAACTGGAGGAAGCAAAGGAGGCAAGGGACAGATGCTGCTCCTTTATCAACTCGCGCAGCTGCAGGGGCGCCCACGTCCAATCAACCGCCACGCGGCGCCCAAGGCCGCAGGCTGTTAGGGCCCACGACGCTTCGCACTTGCCCTTTCGCCTCTCTGCTCGGCCAAGTTCGGGCGCGCCGCGGGCCCGGGGGCTACCGTCGGCGTTCTGGGAACGGGGGTCCCCAGACTTGCCTGCCTGCAGCCTTCGGCATGGCTCAAAGGAGGCCCAGCGCAGCCCATCTTCATCAACACGAACTCAAGACCCTCGCGAGGGGCCAAGCCTCGCGGGGCGGACGACAAGGAGCTTCCTCAGGCACGGCCTCATCAGGTGGGCTCGCGAGGAGGCGTAGAGTTCAAGGCAGGGTACCTCGCAAGGTGCCCATGACGCAAGCCATGACGACCAAGGGCGCCAGTCGGGCGCCAGCGCGCGCAGTGTCCTCCTTTCCTCTTTGGTACAAAGGGAGCAAGCGCAGGCAAGAGCATCAAGCAAAGGCATCCATTTTGGTGCAACAAGACCAAGACCAGCACAACGGCAGGACGAAAGTCATTGTGGAGCCCAAGCAGGCGTCACCACCAGAGCCTTTGACAGGCGAGGACCAACTTTAGTCAGGATAAGTGTACCCGATGTTCCCCTTCAAAATGGCCAATTGTTGGCGCCCTTCCCGCTCAATATTTGGGAAGAGGCCCAGGGTAGGACATCTGGATCCTCACCAAGAAACCAGTAGATAGAGCGATTGAACTCTTCCTAGCAGTTTGTCGCACCAGCCAAGAACAGACCCTCGCGAGGTTGTTCTTCCTTGTATTGTTCATCATCAGCCCAAGAGGCAATCCACCACACCACACACTGGAGTAGGGTATTACACCACAACGGTGGCCTGAACCAGTATAAATCTTGTGTCTCTTGTGTTGTTCTGTTTGGTAGTTTAGATCCTAGCGATTCGGCGAGGAGCAGGCAGGCAGAGGGTTAAATCTCCGCGCGCACCCCAGTGTTCGAACCTCAAGGGTCTGTCGTAACCCGAAATCCGACAACAAATGCCGCCCAAGAGTTCCCTTCTCGACCTACTTTTGGGTGTTTGGTAGAGTGTATGGAGGGTGCATGAGTCCACACTAGTTTAGCACAAATACACTAGAAGCATGCATGAAGAAAGCATGCATGAAGAGGGGTGTTGAGTTGAGCATGCATGAAGGGAACAACTATGCTGAGACGAGAACACAACCAAACACACCCTGTATGCCACGCATGTTCATACCATTTGTGCCTTTCTACTTCACTTACTGCGCTACATTACTCAGGTTCGTACGTCCACTCCTGGGTACATGTCCGTCTCGTAGTTCCAGTGCCACGTGTCCTTCATATAGATGGAACGATCATTGCATAACACGTGCGCCTTGATGCTAGATGTCTCGCGTGTTGGCAAAAGGATGAACAAAGCTCACGTAAAAAAATAGAGTGGAAGAACATAGATTCCGGACGACCGAGAAGGAGCAAGGAACCTCATGGTGGAGCGTCTGCACTCATAATATTTAATATTATTTAGCGATATAAAATTAACCAATCATCTCCACAGTGGACTGGAAGAGTACGAAACACGGCAGCCCAGTGGAGTTACATCATACTAGTACATGGCTAACCCGCGCTATCACCATATTTCTTGGCTTTCGTGCGACACCTATCTCTAGTAATCCAGCAGCCTGTATCGCTTCTCCCTCCTCATCTCTATCAAAGTGCGGTGGGCTGGCGTTTCTGCCGTCTATTGAGGTCGGTTAACTATCACATGTTAGCGACATGCCAAGAGCATTCTAAAAAAATTCCTTTCACGTTCCGTTTTCAAAAAGAAAAAAATCCTTTCACGTACAAATTTGCCTGTATGCTTTGAGCAACTTGCATGTCCTATACTGCTCCTATTTGATACTCTAACTTAGCTAGAGGTTAGACTAACTCATGACTAACCCTGAAATAAATGTAGCCAAAGAGGTGTTTGGGTGACAGGGTTAGATTGACAATAAATGCACTTCATGGAGAGAGAAAAGTGATTTTTCAGTGGTCCCAATGAGAACTATCTCCAGTTAGCATCTGTTGGGTGGGATAGTTTTTTTTGGTGGGTTCGGTGCAACTTGCTCCAATTTAAACCCTCATGCTTGGATACTTTAGGGCTATTTGAGCCCCAACTAGCTCAAACTAACTCTAACCCATGGATCCAAACAGGGCCTATGGCCAGTCGCGACACGGAGCAGTCACGTGCACCGGGAAGCGGCACTCTCTCGGCCGTCGCGCCACTTCAAAGCCGGCGCCAGTGAGAGGTCACCTCCGCTCTGGCCGGGCATTAATGCGGCACTGACGCTCCAGGCGACGCTGACCGTTTCACGCGGGAAGCGCGCGCTGGCAAGGGAGTATAGGTTTTGAACCGTTTCAGGTATAGTAGTAATGGTAGTTTGCAAAACTACTCAATTATTGCACTGAGTTTCCTAAGAAATTGTGGTAAAAAAAGTTACTCCACAGCCCGCTTCCCTTCTCCTTCCTGCTCGTGATTTGCGTGGCCATGTTAACGTGGTTGTGTCAAAAAAATGTCACTTCCTGCTCATGATTTGCGTTATATAATTACAAGCAAGATTCTCGTGCATTGCACAGAACATCAATATGCATTTTTTTACAAAACACCTGTTGTGATTGACCCATGCAGGAGTAATCCCATGTGTAAAAACTAATGATATCTCGAGAATTTTATCGGAAAACTGGTATCTCGAGAATGTCATCGAAAAAATTGAAAGATGAGAGATAAGGCGAGGAGGAGTGGAGCGTGGTGGTGACTGGTGGTCGGAATGGGCGGAGGCATGGGGATGGACGGCGCCGGCAGGCGGCAGCGGCCACCATGCATGCTAGATTGTTCCAGAGACTTATTCCTTTTTTAATTGCTGAGCAATGAGGTTGCGGGAGATAATGATGTGGAGAGAGGTGCGGGTATCTTTTGTAAAATTATCATAGTTTGCTTCCTATCCGTCAGATATAGATCATACGGTCTGTATTACAAGATGGCAGGCATGTTGGGGAACGTTGTAGAAAATAAAAATTTTCCTACGGTTTCACCAAGATCCATCTATTAGTTCATCTAGCAACGAGTGATAGGAGTGCATCTACATACCCTTGTAGATCGCTAGCGGAAGCGTTCAAGAGAACGGGGTTGAGGGAGTCGTACTCGTCGTGATCCAAATCACCGATGACCAAGTAGCGAACGGACAGCACCTCCGCGTTCAACACATGTACGGAGCAGATGACGTCTCCTCCTTCTTGATCCAGCAAGGTGGAAGGAGAGGTTGATGAAGATCCAGCAGCACGACGGCGTGGTGGTGGATGCAGCAGAGTTCCGGCAGAGCTTCGCCGAGCTTCTGGGAGAGGGAGAGGTGTAGCAGGGGAGAGGGAGGCGCCAAGACTTCAGGGTGTGGCTACCCTCCCTCCCCCCTCCTTTATATAGGGCCCCAGGGGGAGCGCCGGCCCTAGAGATGGGATCTCTAGGGGGGCGGCGGCCAAGGGGGGTGGAGTGCCCCCCAAGGCAAGTGGAGGCGCCCCCTCCCCTAGGGTTCCCAACCCTAGACGCAGAGGGGGCCCAGGGGGGGCACACCAGCCCACCAGGGGCTGGTCCCCTCCCCACTTCAGCCCATGGGGCCCTCCGGGATAGGTGGCCCCACCCGATGGACCCCCGGGACCCTTCCGGTGGTCCCGGTACAATAACGGTGACCCCTGAAACTCTCCCGATGGCCGAAACTGCACATCCTATATATTATTCTTTACCTCCGGACCATTCCGGAACTCCTCGTGACATCCGGGATCTCATCCGAGACTCCGAACAACTTTCGGTTTGCTGCATACTCATATCTCTACAACCCTAGCGTCACCGAACCTTAAGTGTGTAGACCCTACGGGTTCGGGAGACACGTAGACATGACCGAGACGGTTCTCCGGTCAATAACCAACAGCGGGATCTGGATACCCATGTTGGCTCCCACATGCTCCTCGATGATATCATCGGATGAACCACGATGTCGAGGATTCAATCAACCTCATATACAATTCCCTTTGTCAATCGGTATGTTACTTTCCCGAGACTCGATCGTCGGTATGCCAATACCTCATTCAGTCTCGTTACCGGGACATCACTTTACTCATACCGTAATGCATGATCCCGTGACCAGACACTTGGTCACTTTGAGCTCATTATGATGATGCATTACCGAGTGGGCCCAGAGATACCTCTCCGTCATGCGGAGTGACAAATCCCAGTCTCGATCCGTGTCAACCCAACAAACACTTTCGGAGATACCTGTAGTGCACCTTTATAGTCACCCAGTTACGTTGTGACGTTTGGTACACCCAAAGCACTCCTACGGTATCCGGGAGTTACACCTCATGGTCTAAGGAAAAGATACTTGACATTGGAAAAGCTCTAGCAAAACGAACTACACGATCTTGTGCTATGCTTAGGATTGGGTCTTGTCCATCACATCATTCTCCTAATGATGTGATCCTGTTATCAACGACATCTAATGTCCATAGTCAGGAAACCATGACTATCTGTTGATCAACGAGCTAGTCAACTAGAGGCTTACTAGGGACATATTATGGTCTATGTATTCACACGTGTATTACGATTTCCGGATAATACAATTATAGCATGAATAAAGACAATTATCATGAACAAGGAAATATAATAATAATCCTTTTATTATTGCCTCTAGGGAATATTTCCAACAGTCTCCCAGTTGCACTAGAGTCAATAATCTAGTTACATTGTGATGAATCGAACACCCATAGAGTTCTGGTGTTGATCATGTTTTGCTCGCGAAAGAGGTTTAGTCAATGGATCTGCGACATTTAGATCTGTATGTACTTTGCAAATATCTATATCTCCACCTTGAACATTTTCACGGATGGAGTTGAAACGACGCTTGATGTGCCTGGTCTTCTTGTGAAACCTGGGCTCCTTGGCAAGGGCAATAGCTCCAGTGTTGTCACAGAAGAGTTTGATCGGCCCCGACGCATTGGGTATGACTCCTAGGTCGGTGATGAACTCCTTCACCCAAATTGCTTCATGCGCTGCCTCTGAGGCTGCCATGTACTCCGCTTCACATGTAGATCCCGCTACGATGCTCTGCTTGCAGCTGCACCAGCTTACTGCTCCACCATTCAACATATACACGTATCCGGTTTGTGACTTAGAGTCATCCAGATCTGTGTCGAAGCTAGCATCGACGTAACCCTTTACGACGAGCTCTTCGTCACCTGCATAAACGAGAAACATGTCCTTTGTCCTTTTCAGGTACTTCAGGATATTCTTGACCGATGTCCAGTGTTCCTTGCCGGGATTACTTTGGTACCTTCCTACCAAACTTACGACAAGGTTTACATCAGATCTGGTACACAGCATGGCATACATAATAGATCCTATGGCTGAAGCATAGGGGATGACACTCATCTCTTCTTTATCTTTTGCCGTGGTCGGGCATTGAGCCGAGCTCAATCTCACACCTTGCAATACAGGCAAGAACCCTTTCTTGGACTGATCCATTTTGAACTTCTTCGAAATCTTATCAAGGTATGTGCTTTGTGAAAGACCTATGAGGCGTCTCGATCTATCCCTATAGATCTTGATGCCTAATATGTAAGCAGCTTCTCCAAGGTCCTTCATTGAAAAATACTTATTCAAGTAGGCCTTAATGCTGTCCAAAAGTTCTATATCATTTCCCATCAAGAGTATGTCATCTACATATAATATGAGAAATGCTACTGAGCTCCCACTCACTTTCTTGTAAACGCAGGCTTCTCCATAAGTCTGCATAAACACAAACGCTTTGATCATCTCATCAAAGCGAATGTTCCAACTCCGAGATGCTTGCACCAGCCCATAAATGGATCGCTGGAGCTTGCATACTTTGTTAGCATTCTTAGGATCGACAAAACCTTCCGACTGCATCATATACAGTTCTTCCTTAAGATGTCCGTTAATGAATGCCGTTTTGACGTCCATCTGCCATATCTCATAATCATAGTATGCGGCAATTGCTAACATGATTCGGACGGACTTCAGCTTCGCTACGGGAGAGAATGTCTCATCATAGTCAACTCCTTGAACTTGCCGATAACCCTTAGCGACAGGTCGAGCTTTATAGATGGTAACATTACCATCCGCGTCCGTCTTCTTCTTAAAGATCCATTTGTTTTCTATCGCTCGCCGATCATCGGGCAAGTCTATCAAAGTCCATACTTTGTTTTCATACATGGATTCTATCTCGGATTGCATGGCTTCAAGCCATTTGTTGGAATCTGGGCCCGCCATCGCTTCTTCATAGTTCGAAGGTTCACCATTGTCTAACAACATTATTTCCAGGACAGGGTTGCCATACCACTCTGGTGTGGAACGTGTCCTTGTGGACCTACGAAGTTCAGTAGCAACTTGATCCTAAGTACCTTGATCATTAATTTCCTCTCTAGTTGGTGTAGGCACCACAGGAACATTTTCCTGAGCTACACTACTTTCCGGTTCAAGAGGTAGTACTTCATCGAGTTCTACTTTCCTCCCACTTACTTCTTTCGAGAGAAACTCTTTTTCCAGAAAGGATCTGTTCTTGGCAACAAAGATCTTGCCCTCGGATCTTAAGTAGAAGGTATACCCAATGGTTTCCTTAGGCTATCCTATAAAGACGCATTTTTCCGACTTGGGTTCGAGCTTTTCAGGTTGAAGTTTCTTGACATAAGCATCGCATCCCCAAACTTTTAGAAACGACAGCTTAGGTTTCTTCCCAAACCATAATTGATACGGTGTCATCTCAACGGATTTAGACGGAGCCCTATTTAAAGTGAATGTAGCTGTCTCTAGAGCATATCCCCAAAATGATCACGGTAAATCAGTAAGAGACATCATAGACCGCACCATATCCAATAGAGTGCGATTACGACGTTCGGACACACCGTTACGCTGAGGTGTTTCAGGCGGCGTGAGTTGTGAAACGATTCCACATTTCCTTAAGTGCGTACCAAATTCGCGACTTAAATATTCTCCTCCACGATCTGATCGTAGGAACTTTATCTTTCGGTCACGTTGATTCTCTACCTCATTCTGAAATTCCTTGAACTTTTCAAAGGTCTCAGACTTTTGTTTCATTAAGTAGACATACCCATATCTACTCAAGTCATCAGTGAGAGTGAGAACATAACGATATCCTCCGCGAGCCTCAACGCTCATTGGACCGCACACATCGGTATGTATGATTTCCAATAAGTTGGTTGCTCGCTCCATTGTTCCGGAGAACGGAGTCTTGGTCATTTTGCCATGAGGCATGGTTCGCATGTGTCAAATGATTCATAATCGAGAGACTCTAAAAGTCCATCAACATGGAGCTTCTTCATGCGCTTGACACCAATGTGACCAAGGCGGCAGTGCCACAAGTATGTGGGACTATCGTTATCAACTTTACATCTTTTGGTATTCACACTATGAATATGTGTAACATTTCGTTCGAGATTTATTAAGAATAAACCATTGACCATCGGGGCATGACCATAAAACATATCTCTCATATAAATAGAACAACCATTATTCTCGGATTTTAATAAGTAGCCATCCCGTATGAAACGAGATCTAGATACAATGTTCATGCTCAAACTTGGCACTAAATAACAATTATTAAGGTTTAAAACTAATCCCGTAGGTAAATGTAGAGGTAGCGTGCCGATCACGGCGATCACATCGACCTTGGAACCATTCCCGACGCGCATCGTCACCTCGTCCTTCGCCAGTCTCCTTTTATTGTGCAGCTCCTGCTATGAGTTACAAATATGAGCAATGGCACCGGTATCAAATACCCAGGAGTTACTATGAGTACTGGTAAGGTACACATCAATTACATGTATATCACATATACCTTTAGTGTTGCCGGCCTTCTTATCTGCTAAGTATTTGGGGCAGTTCCGCTTCCAGTGACCCTTCCCCTTGCAATAAAAGCACTCAGTCTCAGGCTTGGGTCCATTCTTTGACTTCTTCCCGGCAATTGTCTTACCGGGCGCGGCAACATCCTTGTCGTCCTTCTTGAAGTTCTTCTTACCCTTGCTCTTCTTGAACTTGGTGGTTTTATTGACCATCAACACTTGATGTTCTTTCTTGATTTGTACCTCTGCCGACTTCAGCATTGAAAATACTTCAGGAATAGTTTTCACCATCCCCTGCATATTGTAGTTCATCACAAAGCTCTTGTAGCTTGGTGGGAGCGACTGAAGGATTCTGTCAATGACCGCCTCGTCCGGGAGGTTAATGTCCAGCTGGGACAGGCGGTTGTGCAACCCAGACATTTTGAGTATGTGCTCACTGACAGAACTATTTTCCTCCATCTTACAACTATAGAACTTGTCAGAGACTTCATATCTCTCGACACGGGCATGAGCTTGGAAAACCATTTTCAGCTCCTTGAACATCTCATATGCTCCGTGTTGCTCAAAACGCTTTTGGAGCCCCGGTTCTAGGCTGTAAAGCATGCCGCACTGAATGAGGGAGTAATCATCAGCATGTGATTGCCAAGTGCTCATAACGTCTTGGTTCTCTGGGATGGGTGCTTCACCTAGCGGTCCTTCTAGGACATATGCTTTCTTGGCAGCTATGAGGATGATCCTCAGGTTCCGGACCCAGTCCGTATAGTTCATGCCATCATCTTTCAGCTTGGTTTTCTCTACGAATGCGTTGAAGTTCATGTTGACATGAGCGTTGGCCATTTGATATACAAGACATATTTGCAATGGTTTTAGACTAAGTTCATGATAATTAAGTTCATCTAATCAAATTATCTAATGAACTCAGATTAGACATCCCTCTAGTCATCTAAGTGTTACAAGATCCGAGTCGACTAGGCCGTGTCCGATCATCACGTGAGACGGACTAGTCATCATCGGTGAACATCTCCATGTTGATCGTATCTTCCATACGACTCATGTTCGACCTTTCAGTCTCTGTGTTCCGAGGCCATGTCTGTACATGCTAGGCTCGTCAAGTTAACCCTAAGTGTTTTTGCATGTGTAAAACTGTCTTACACCCGTTGTATGTGAACGTAAGAATCTATCACACCCGATCATCACGTGGTGCTTCGAAATGACAAACTTTAGCAACGGCGCACAGTTAGGGGAGAACACTTTCTTGAAATTATTATAAGGGATCATCTTATTTACAACCGTCGTTCTAAGTAAACAAGATGCATAAACGTAATAAACATCACATGCAATTATATAGTAGTGACATGATATGGCCAATATCATATAGCTCCTTTGATCTCCATCTTCGGGGCTCCATGATCATCTTCGTCACCGACATGACACCATGATCTCCATCATCATGATCTCCATCATCGTGTCTCCATGAAGTTGCTCGCCAACTATTACTTCTACTACTATGGCTAACGGTTTAGCAATAAAGTAAAGTAATTACATGGCGTTAAATCATTGACACGCAGGTCATACAATAATTAAGACAACTCCTATGGCTCCTGCCGGTTGTCATACTCATCGACATGCAAGTCGTGATTCCTATTACAAGAACATGATCTCATACATCACAATATATCATTCATCATTCATCACAACTTTTGGCCATATCACATCACAAAGCAATTGCTGCAAAAACAAGTTAGACGTCATCTAATTGTTGTTGCATCTTTTACGTGGCTGCAATAGGGTTCTAGCAAGAACGTTTTCTTACCTACGAAAAAGCCACAACGTGATTTGTCAACTTCTATTTACCCTTCATAAGGACCTTTTTCATCGAATCCGCTCCAACTAAAGTGGGAGAGACAGACACCCGCTAGCCACCTTATGCAACTAGTGCATGTCAGTCGGTGGAACCTGTCTCGCGTAAACGTACGTGTAAGGTCGGTCCGGGCCGCTTCATCCCACAATACCGCTGAAGCAAAATAAGACTAGTAGCGGCAAGAAAGTTGACAACATCTACACCCACAACAAATTTGTGTTCTACTCGTGCAATAGAGAACTACGCATAGACCTAGCTCATGATGCCACTGTTGGGGAACGTTGCAGAAAATAAAAAATTTCCTACGGTTTCACCAAAATCCATCTATGAGTTCATCTAGCAACGAGTGATAGGAGTGCATCTACATACCCTTTTAGATCACGAGCGGAAGCGTTCAAGAGAACGGGGTTGAGGGGGTCGTACTCGTCGTGATCCAAATCACCGATGACCAAGTGTCGAACGGACAGCACCTCCGCGTTCAACACACGTACGGAGCGGATGACGTCTCCTCATTCTTATTCCAACAAGGGGGAAGGAGAGGTTGATGAAGATCCAGCAGCACGACGGCGTGGTGGTGGATGCAGCAGAGTTCCGGTAGAGCTTCGCCGAGCTTCTGCGAGAGGGAGAGGTGTAGCAGGGGAGAGGGAGGCGCCAAGACTTCATGGTGCGGCTGCCCTCCCTCCCCCTCCTTTATATAGGCACCCAGGGGAGGGCGCCGGCCCTAGAGATGGGATCTCTAGGGGCGGCGGCCAAGGGGGGTGGAGTGCCCCCCAAGGCAAGTGGAGGCGCCCCCTCCCCTAGGGTTCCCAACCCTAGGCGCAGAGGGGGGCCCAGGGGGGGCGCACCAGCTCACCAGGGGCTGGTCCCCTCCCCACTTCAGCCCATGGGGCCCTCCGGGATAGGTGGCCCCACCCGGTGGACCCCCGGGACCCTTCCGGTGGACCCGGTACAATACCGGTGACCCCCAAAACTCTCCCGATGGCCGAAACTGCACTTCCTATATATTATTCTTTACCTACGGACCATTCCGGAATTCCTCGTGACGTCCGGGATCTCATCCAGGACTCCAAACAACTTTTCGTTTGCTGCATACTCATATCTCTACAACCCTAGCGTCACCGAACCTTAAGTGTGTAGACCCTACGGGTTCGGGAGACACGTAGACATGACCGAGACAGCTCTCCGGTCAATAACCAACAGCGGGATCTGGATACCCATGTTGGCTCCCACATGCTCTCGATGATCTCATCGGATGAACCACGATGTCGAGGATTCAATCAACCCCGTATACAGTTCCCTTTGTCAATCGGTACGTTACTTGCCCGAGACTCGATCATCGGTATCCCAATACCTCGTTCAGTCTCGTTACCGGCAAGTCACTTTACTCGTACCATAATGCATGATCCCGTGACCAGACACTTGGTCACTTTGAGCTCATTATGATGATGCATTACCGAGTGGGCCCAGAGATACCTCTCCGTCATACGGAGTGACAAATCCCAGTCTCGATCCGTGTCAACCCAACAAACACTTTCGGAGATACCTGTAGTGCACTTTTATAGTCACCCAGTTACGTTGTGACGTTTGGTACACCCAAAGCACTCCTACGGTATCCGGGAGTTACACGATCTCATGGTCTAAGGAAAAGATACTTGACATTGGAAAAGCTCTAGCAAAATGAACTACACGATCTTGTGCTATGCTTAGGATTGGGTCTTGTCCATCACATCATTCTCCTAATGATGTGATCCCGTTATCAACGACATCTAATGTCCATAGTCAGGAAACCATGACTATCTATTGATCAACGAGCTAGTCAACTAGAGGCTTACTAGGGACATATTATGGTCTATGTATTCACACGTGTATTACGATTTCCGGATAATACAATTATAGCATGAATAAAGACAATTATCATGAACAAGGAAATATAATAATAATCCTTTTATTATTGCCTCTAGGGCATATTTCCAACAAGGCACACCATCATCGCCAACTCGTTTTTTATAAGGGTATACAGATGATAAGTTTGTTGACTACTAAAGTAAAGTGGAATCTGTCCATGTTATGCAAGTAAATAAAGGTGATTGTTTATCATACGGGTAAGGTTGGATGAAGGGTGGTAGGAACAAATGCTCCGCCTAGAGCATGTGTGTGAGATGGAGTCTTAGTGTGTGTGTGGTGTGTGTGTGAGAGAGAGAGAGAGAGTGAGAGAGAGAGGAGAGAGAGAGAGATGGAGTCTTAGTTTGTGTGTGTGTGAGAGAGAGAGAGAGATGGAGTCTAAGTGTGTGTGGGGGGGTGCGTGTGTGTGTGTGTGTGTGTGTGTGTGTGTGTGTTTGTGTGTGTATGTGTGAGAGAGAGAGAGATGGAGTCTTAGTGTGAGAGGGGGGTGCGTGCGTGTGTGCGTGTGTGTGTGTGTGTGTGTGTGTGTGTGTGTGTGGGCGCACGCACGCGCGCGCGTGTGTGTGTGTGTGTCCCGGGGTCCTCTGTGGCGGATGTAATTTAAGTGTGCATGGCTTCATCATAGAGAGGTGATGTGTATGGCAGAGGCCACCAACGATGGGGTGCGAGAGAGAAAATGCCCATATGAGGGAAGAGAAGGTGCGTGCGCGTGAGAGGAGTCGACATCGAGAGAACGTGTTTGTTCGAGAGACACCATGGAAGACTACTATATATCGATGGTGCATGTAGGCGGGAATTAAATAAAGGGATGGTCTTATTGGTTTCGGGGATATATAGGGGAAGAGTGAGAGGCGCACGGGACGGGGGGTAGCCAGAAGGAGATTGTTAAGTGTGAGTGTGTGTTTTGCCCATCCAGGCGGAAGTTATGTGCACAAAAGAGGAGAATGATTCGACGTGGCGTTAGGATTGAGGGTAATTAACTACGTATGGAGACATAGAGACCTTGAACGTGCATGTGTGAGAGGTATACATGTATACGTGGGATGTGTGTGTGTGCGCGCGCATGATCGAGATAAAAGAAAGAAGACATAAGTCCTAAGATCAACGACATGGGAGAGACGGATCGGTATGACAATATGCATGCATGTGAGAATGCAGGGAAGAAGGCCCGACAATTGAGCATGTGTTTTTGTCTTTAAGAGATAGTGGCGTGGGCTGAAGCATGCATCTATGGCGAGCAGAGGGGGTGAGGCGCAACGATTGTGCAAAAGAGATCAACCTATAAATGCATATGTATGGATAGACATATATAGTGTGGGTGATAGGAAGCAAGACTCCGTGCGAGAAAGAAATGTTGATGGAGAAACTACAGATAGATACAGAGATGGAGATGCTAGCTAGAGAGACATCCGTTAGTTTGGGTGTCGGTGATGACCGTCGGGTGGTTCAAAGGGTGAAGTTATATATGTGTGTGAGAGGGCATTTGACTGCATGCATGTAGAGAGAAACATATGTAGTGTGCATGATAGGAATCAAGAGTGAGGGCGAGAAAGAAGGATGATGGAGAAACAGATAAATAGAAAGATAAAGATGCTAGCTAGTGTGCGCTAGAGATAGGAGTCGAATGGATCAGAAGGCTGGGTTATGCGTGTGGGTGTGAGAGAGATAGAGAGAGGGTGCATGTGAGTCACATACAAACAAATATCAGAGAGAAATGAGATCCAGAGAGACAGAGTTTTGTGTCTGCGAGAGAGCACAAGTGCAGAACCGGGCATTAGCACCGGTTCGTAAGGCCCTATAGTGCCGGTTACATAACCGGCACTAATTTGTGGTCACTAAAGCCCCCCCCCCCTTTAGTACCGGTTCAGCACGAACCGGTGCTAAAGGGCAACCACGTGGCACGAGCCAGCTCCGGGGACCTGGAGCCCTTTAGTACCGGTTGGTAAGACCAACCGGTACTATAAGGTTTGGGGGGTTTTTAGTTTTATGATTTCTTTTTCATTTAATTTTGTGTTTCCATTTTAATTCTTTTTCGTTTGCTGGTATTTTACGATACTACACATTGTACATGTTATGCATATATATATATATATATATATATATATATATATATATATATATATATATATATATATATATATATATATAATTTCTAGTAGAACCAATCATGCATATATATATCACATCAATGTCTCACAAATTAAACCACCATATTAATTAATTCACACATACACACATGTATAGCTATATACAATTTCTCCTACATATGAATGTTGCCTTCGGAGCTAGTGGCATTAGCCTAATTGGTGCCTTCGGAGCACGATGACAATTGAAAGTGGTTTTCATGGGGGCGGTAGCGGGTAATAGAATTCTCCATTCGGATTTATGACCTGGTCGAGCAAAAATCCCGCTATTTCCTCTTGAAGTGCTTCTACGCCCTCCCTTTCTATGAGCTTCTCCCGCACCTCTTTGAACTGTTAAGAAGGAGATCAATATGCATGTGTATTATTTGTGTGACTAGATATCGATAATGGTGTAAAAATTGTGAATAGTGTTCTGACAAGCGTACCCATTGCTGTCTTTGAGATCTGCTCCTTTCGGACGCCATCATGCGAATGTTCTCGCAAACGCAGAATGCACACAGATCAGTCCCCTGCGCCTTCTTCAGGGCCTTTACGAGAATGGAATTTGATCAGATAAAAATTAATCAAGCATGATAATTAAAGAGATGGCAGCTAGCTAGCTAGCTAGTACTACTTAATTACTTACCTTGGGTCGAAACCATTGAAGCTTTTGTTTCCATTCACCTTCCGTGACGCTGATGAATCTTGCCCAAGCCCTGCCCGCCGACAAAGAAAATGAATAAAGGGGTTATTAAATAGTTCATATCATGAAATGACGAACTAAATAGGCCGAGATATATAGTTAATAATGATTGAAATTACCTGTTGACTATCCCATACAAGATGTTAAAGTTAGTGTTTTTTGAGATTAGTGAGTCCAGTATTTCAACTGTTCTGGCGTCAACTTTAATGATACACAAGACCAAGTGAAATCTGCATGCACACACGTTTACATGTCTTAATTAAGCGGGCATATGTAAGCAAAAACATGTAGCTAGCTAGTAGGCAAAAACAGAGAATTTGTAGTACAAGACAGTGTGACTCACCCAAAGTGGTAAGGAAGTAGTATATCTTCATTGTATTTGAGGCGCTTCAAGAACTCTAGCATGATGTCCTCTACTTCCTTTGCAAGACGTTCATTTATCTTCCATGTGTATTCATTAACGGTGTTTGGGTCAATGAACCCAATGCCAAAGCGTCCACCTTTTCTCATTTCATATATCTTCATCCTGCATAATACCACAGAAAAGAATATAGTGAGGATAATTACAGGCAATGATTGATCAAAAGGATCACTACAACTACCTTGAGACTTAAATTATAGAAAGAAATCACTTACAGACAATAGCAACTGACGATCGATTTGTCGAGTGTGTCTTGATTGTATAACTGAAACAGTTCTGAATACTCAACGGACCCAGCTTTCTCATGGTAGTAATGGTCCTGCTTGACATTCACCATGAGGGACAATCGCTCTAAAATCTTGGTAATGTTCATGTACCATTTATGCAATTCATACATTCTCGTTGGGAGGTTCTTGACCTTGTCTGGCGCGACCAAAGGTTGGCCCCGGACATATTTCCGTTTTACTTCATCCTCTCTAAGCAAAGGCATGGGCTCGATCTCGAGGAGTTGTCCAACAGTGATGTTGAGAACTTCAACCTGCATTATATGCTCCTCCATTATTACCACATTGCCCACCTCGGGAACATGCACTGTTTGCCCACAATAATATTGGGGGCGCGTACTGTCACCTGTTGTTGGCACAACAAGCGAGGGGATCGATTGCGCCGCCTGTTCTCCCAGCTGGGGAATGGTTTTCCCGCATTTTTTGGCAGCTGCTTCTTGTTTGCTCGATCCCGATGTAGACGTGCTCGCCTCCCTTTGTAGACGTGCTTGATTTAACTTCCTGATGTGGCGCTCATAGTCTGTGTCAACAGGATTGGAAGCTGGTGGTTGAGCCATACGAATGAAGTGGTCAATCGTTTCCTCAGGCACTTTCTCCCTTGGCGGCGGTGGCAGTTTCGGTGCAAAATGGGCTTCCACCTCGGCCTTCGATATGGCTGTGATTTCCTCCTCGGACCTGTCATAAGACCTCTGCGGAAGAGGCTTGAGGCTTGGACCAAATTTATATCGCTTGCCTCCGCCTGTACTTCCTGTACTACCTCGACTCGTACCGCTACGCACCATAGCTGCGGGGTGTCTCTTCTGCGATTGTTGAGGCGGCGGAGACGGCTGACGGGACTGAGTTGGACGAGGAGGAGTGGCCTGAGGTTGTGCCGGACTTGGAGGAGGAGTGGACGTCTGACGCTGTGGCAGACTTGGAGGAGGAGGATTGTCCTGACACTTTGCCGGACTTGGAGGAGGAGGATTGTCCTGACACTTTGCCGGACTTGGAGGGGCGGGAGTCTGCTGACTCGGTGGCGGACTTTGACGAGGACTCGGGTGACGCGGTGTCGGTGGCCTTGGAAAGATGATGCAATCCTTTTTCCATAGGATGATACGATGTTTGGCCTCTCCGAGAAAGCGCTCGCCGTCACCTCCAGCAATGTCAAGCTGTAGCCCCAAATATGGTGGGTGAGGGAGTCCTGGACTAGGGGGTGTCCGGACAGCCGGACTATCAATATCCGCCGGACTCCAAGACTACGAAGATACAAGATTGAAGACTCCGTCCCGTGTCCGGATGGGACTTTCCTTGGCGTGGAAGGCAAGCTTGGCAATACGGATATGTAGATCTCCTACCATTGTAACCGACTCTGTGTAACCCTAGCCTCCTCCGGTGTCTATATAAACCGGAGGGCTTTAGTCCGTAAAACAACATACATTACAACAATCATACCATAGGCTAGCTTCTAGGGTTTAGCCTCCTTGATCTCGTGGTAGATCCACTCTTGTACTACCCATATCATCAATATTAATCAAGCAGGACGTAGGGTTTTACCTCCATCGAGAGGGCCCGAACCTGGGTAAAAACATCGTGTCCCTCGTCTCTTGTTACCATCCGCCTAGACGCATAGTTTGGGACCCCCTACCCGAGATCCGCCGGTTTTGACACCGACATTGGTGCTTTCATTGAGAGTTCCTCTGTGTCGTCACCGATAGGCTTGATGGCATCTTCAACCAGCAACGCTGTCCAGGGTGAGACTTTTCTCCCCGGACAGATCTTCATATTCGGCGGCTTCGCCCTGCGGGCCAATTCACTTGGCCATCTGGAGCAGATCGAAAGCTACGCCCCTGGCCGTCAGGTCAGATTTGGAAGCTTAAACTTCACGGATGATGTCCGCGGAGACTTGATCTTCGACGGACTCGAGCCACAGCCGAGCGTGCCGCACTGTGACGATGGGCATGATCTAGCTCTGCCGCCGAACAGTGCCCTGGTGGCCGCACACGGATCTGCTCCGGCCATTAGCCCGGAGCCGATCGCCCAGATCGAGGGCCAGTGGATAGACGCCGCCCTGGGGGCTTCAACATCCACGGCGATGGAGCCGAACACCAACCTTGTGCCCCGCGAAACTCGTGATTCCGAGGCGCTGGACTCCTTGCCGGACTCCGAACCACCCGCGCCCCTACCAATCGATCCGGATTGGGCGCCGGTTATGGAATTCACCGCCGCGGACATCTTCCAATGCTCGCCTTTTGGCGATATCTTGAATTCACTAAAGCATCTCTCGTTATCAGGAGAGTCCTGGCCAGATTATGGCCAGGATGGTTGGAATACGGACGACGAAGAAATTCAGAGCCCACCCACCACCCACTTTGTAGCCACTGTCGACGATCTAACTGACATGCTAGACTACGACTCCGAAGACATCGACGCTATGGACGACGATGCCGGAGACGAATAGGAACCAGCGCCTACAGGGCACTGGAAGACCACCTCGTCATACGACATATATATGGTGGACACCCCAAAAGATGGGGATGGCGAAGAAGCAGCGGAGGTAGACTCTTTAAAGAAGCAGCCCAAACGCCGGCGTCAGCGGCGCCGCTCCAAATCCCGCCACAGGAAGAATGGAGATTCCGGCACAGGAGATAACAATACCCCAGAGAGTGCCGAAGACAATCCCCTCTAGCAAGACTCAGCGCAGGAGGATGCAGAAGCAAGCCCTCACGAGAGGGCGGCAGACGAAGAGGTTGAGGATCATAACTATATGCCTCCCTCCAAAGACGAAGCAAGCCTCAATGACGACGAACTCGTTGTGCCCGAGGACCCCGTCGAACAAGAGCTTTTTAAGCGCGGGCTCATCGCCACAGCAAGAAGCCTCTAGAAGGAAAAGCGGAAGCTCAAAACAGCGGAAGACACGCTCAGAATGAGATGGAGCAAAGTGCTCAAAACCGCAGATAAATACGGCAATGGCCACCAATCGAAGAGCTACCCGAAGCGTAAGCTGCTACCAGAATTCGACGAGGAGGCCATAGAGCCTCCACCGTCAAATGGCCCAGCCAGGTCCATCTACGGACCCAAAAAGAAGGCCCCAGGAAGCAAGGTAACACGTCAAGTGTCCGATGATAGCGGCACATACAAGTACAGGGGCGCCGCACACCCGCTATGTTTCACCGATGAGGTGCTGGACCATGAATTCCCAGCAGGGTTTAAACCCATAAACATAGAGGCCTACGACGGAACAACAGACCCTGGAGTCTGGATAGAAGATTATATACTACATATACACATGGCCAGAGGAGACGATCTCCACGCCATAAAATATCTACCCCTCAAGCTCAAAGGGCCAGCCCGTCATTGGCTCAAAAGCCTCCCAGAAAACACTGTTGGAAGTTGGGAAGAGCTCGAGGACGCGTTTAGAGCGAATTTTCAAGGTACTTATGTCCGTCCTCCGGATGCAGATGATCTAAGTCATATAACTCAATAGCCCGGAGAGTCAGCGCAGAAATTCTGGAACAGGTTTCTTACCAAAAAGAACCAAATAGTCGATTGTCCGGATGCCGAAGCCTTAGCAGCTTTCAAGCACAACGTCCGAGACAAATGGCTCGCCAGGCACCTCGGTCAAGAGAAACCGAGGACAATGTCCGCACAAACAAGCCTCATGACCCGCTTCTGTGCGGGAGAGGATAGCTGGCTAGCAAGAAGCAGCACCAGCGACCCAAGTACATCCGAGATAAGAGATGGAAACGGAAAATCACGGCGCAGAAAAGAGAAGCGCCGGAATAAAGAGAAAAGCCCAAAGAGCACGGCAGTCAACGCCGGATTCAAAAGCTCGTGGCCCAACAACAAAACACAGCCTCTCAAGGATGACAGTGACGAATTGTCCAACTTAAACAAGATTTTGGGTCGGATATGTCAAATCCACAGTACCCCCGGAAGGCCTGCAAACCACATCCACATGGATTGTTGGGTTTTCAAACAGTCCGGCCGACTAAATGTCGAACACAAGGGGCTCGATGCGTCAAGCGAAGAAGATAAACCCCACCAGCAGAGCACCGGAAAACAAAAGACTTCCCCACAAGGGGTCAAAGCAGTAAACTCACTTCATGTGATAATACGGAGAAATAGTGCGGCACTTTCTAAAAAGAGCTTCGCGCGGTCCAACCTAGCAGACCGTAGAGATTGGATATCAAAACCAATCACTTTCGACCACCTGGACTATTCCAGAAGCGTTCGAACTGCGGGACAGACTCCCTGATATTGAATCCCATAATAGACGGATTACAATTTACTAACGTCCTAATGGACGGAGGTAGTGATCTAAACTTGCTACATTCAAACACAATCCGTCGGATGGGGATAGACCCTACCAAAATCCGACACAGCCGCACTTCCTTCAAAGGAGTGACGCCAGGCCCTTACGCCAAGTGCACAGGCTCCATATTACTCGAAGTCATGTTCGGAACGCCGAACAATTTTCGACGCGCAAAATTAATTTTTCACATCGTCCCATTCGAAAGTGAATATCAAGCACTCTTGGGACGAAAGGCTTTTGTCCGCTTCAACGCCGTACCGCATTACGCGTCTCTTACACTCAAGATGCCCGGTCCGCGTGGTGTCATTTCAGTGCGAGGGTCACTCAAAGACCCCCGACTCGGATAAATGAATCCGGCTTCAGCAGGCTAGGGGCTCCCTAGCCGCATACCTCTTCACAGGGGGCTGCGCACCGCGGGTTCATACAAACCCCGCTTCAATTATTTATATTTCTTCTTTTACACATATTTTTCGCACGATTTATTTTCAAACTAAGCGTTCCTCTATTTTTACAGATGAACAACGTGCATACCCGTCCAGGATAACGGCACAACGAAGACACAGGCGCAGACGTGCAGTAGGGACCCGTTGCGAGGATTCTTTTCAGATTAAGACCCTGCGCAGACTTTTTTTACTGTCTCTTGTTGTTACTCTCCCTTGGTTTCTTCCTATAGCCAAAGCGGAGCCTGACGTTTTGGCATCGGCCGCGTTAGAAGACCATGCCCGTACCTGGACACTGGGGGCTTGGAGCATCTCTGCCCATTATTATAAAGACCGAACACCTTAGGGAGTGTTCGGCGTCTCGAGTTAGGCATTATATGCATCAGCTCCGAATCATGTCTTTGGTCAAATGTTGGGTTTGCCCGGCTCCTGTGTTTTGCTGCCTTACGTTCCGTATCACAGGCTAACGCGGCACCAGGAGAACTACTGCGATTGTGCCCCAGTTCGGCTGGGCGAGCACCTCAGTAGAGAAAGCCGAAAACTGACTGTCATGATACAGCGAGAGACTGGTCAACCACTCGATCGACTACCGGAATGTTTAGAATTCCCCGCTTTGACGAAGGACCGTTTCCCGGTCAGGCACATATGCACCCCTAATTCGGATATGTGCGGTGCCACCAGGGGCTATATCGTAGCCCCACCCTCGAGCTCCACTGGCTAAGTGAAAGTGATAAAGCATTATAGTCCGGATTGCCTCGTTCGCTACGCTACCACCTCCTTAAACAGGACCGAGACGTCGGATTAAGTGTGAACACGCGCTATTTTTGCGAACACCCCCGCACCCTGTGCGTGGGGGCTGAAGCCAAAGACTGCAATCTTTCAAGTTATACAAATGTATACGCAAACGGCCGCACAGGAGAAGTTTTACTACTTGGGATGCACAAGTATAAAAGCAGTTATAACATAATCATCGTTTTACAAGCTAATATGTTCATTTGAACGTGATATTTTTCGAGCACTGCGACTCTATTACACGAGCGCCACGCATAACTTCCCCGAAGTGGTGCTCGGCAGGGAGCCGGCTTTCATCCGAACCCTGGGCGGCAACAGCGGTGGCATCCATCTCCGGACAATGCGCCTTCACACGGGCAAGAGCCATCCGCGCGCCCTCGATGCAGGCCGACCGCTTCATGTCCTTTATATGCGGTACCGCTCCAAGGAATTGTTGCAGTAAGCCGAAGTAGCTCGTCGCCTTGGACCTCTCTGGCCAGACATGGGCCACGATGTCAGTCATGGCAAGTCCGGACAATCTATTTAGCTCGGCCCATTCGGCTAACCGGTCTGTCAACGGAAGTGAGCGATCCGGACTGTGGAATTGAGACCAATATAGCTCTTCCGTCTCGTGATCCCCCTGGCTCCGGAAGTGCTTAACGGCATCGGCCGCACTTGCAGCTAAGTCCATATACGGATCCTCCGGACTCCACAGCCGCTCAAATTGAGCATACTTTCCATCCATAAACCGGCGACGCAGCAGAAAAGGCTTGCCAGCCACGATCTCTCCGGCCTGGCGCAGTTCCTCCTTCATAGCCCGCATTGTAGAGCGGGCATCCTTGGCTTCGGCGATGGCCTTCTTCAGGTCTTCCCGCTCTGATAGGCGCTCCTTTTCAAGAGCCTCATTGCGGTCGGTAGCATCCTTTAATTTCATGGCCAATTCGGCCACCTCTGCCCTGCTTAGGCAGTGCGCAGCCTTCTCGGCTTTCAACTCTTCGGCCGCCCTCGAGGCAGCCGCGTCACTCCTTCGGGCTTGCTCCTTAGCTTGGGCAAGTTCGGCCCGAAGGTTCTCCACAGCAGCAGCACCGTCTGTACAACAGCATAAAATTTATCAGAGGAGGGCTTCGACCCCCTTAAATAAAGCGACTGCGGAGAATTTTTTTTTACCTTGCGACTCGTCCAGTCGCCGGTTGACAAGTGCGATGTCTGCATCCGCCATGTCAAGTTGCCGACTTAACTCGGCAAATTCATTAGTCCGGCTGGCCCTCGGACTATCCGCCACCTGCATAGGAACAGCGGTATTTATTACTTGAGATTTCGATCCTCGGCACGCTGTCGTTCCCGACAACCTACCGAGTCCCAGGGGCTACTATCTATACAGGGCGCATTTTTATGTGCAAAACTGTTAAAAGACAAAAGGATGCATCATTCTCGCATACCTCAAATCCCGCCAGCAAACTCATGGCGGCATTACACAATCCGCTCTCAGCGGACGAAATCCTTCCAACCACCATACGCATCAACGCACGGTGATCTTCTGAAATGGACGCCCTCTCAAGCAGATTTTTTAGTTCTCCCGGCCGGATACTGTTGGGTGCCGAACTCTCTGGCCCCTCCGAACTCGGGGATACCCTCCGTGACGATACTTCAGGCTCGCCCGCCTTATCTGATGGCGCTGCAGACGGAGGTGTATCACTCTCCATCATCTCCGGAAGAAGGTCCCCCGAAGATGAACTCATCTGAGAAGGCTGCAGATCCGAACTGCAATATAAATATTTCGGTTACCCACAGAAGCATAAATGAAGGTATTTACCTACTAATTAATTCCCTCTTTTCATACTCACGGCTCGTTGGAGGGCTGATCTTTTGGCGATGATTGTGCGTCCGGATTCTCTCCAGACGCCGGACCCCCCGGGGAAGATCTCTTCCCATGTTTAGGGGCTTGGGCCTCCGGATCTTCGGAGGCGGTCCTCTTCTCCCCCTGAAGGGAGGGGTTTTTGGTTCCCCCCTCTTCAGTCGCCCCTTTGGGCGAAACATTAGCTCCTCTATTTTCCCCTTCGCCCCCTTCTGTGGGCGCGACCTCCAACATTCTGACCAGCACGGGCTCCAGTGCGGTCTCTGGGAGGGGGGGCGGACACCTTATCAGCCTCGATCGCGCCACCCATTCCTGCGAAAAGTAACGGGTCAGGAGGCGAACTCTAGAGAGGCATATAAACAGAATGTCCGGACTCTGAGCTTTTTTACCTGAGTATCCGGGCGATTGCGGCTTAGGCCTGCGTCCTCGGCTGATTCCGGACACGCCACCTGCGGTCCGAAGAACAACTTGTACATCTCCACGGGTGTCGCACCCATCAAGTGTTGGAGAATCCGAGGTCCCTCCGAGTTGAATTCCCATAGACGGAGAGGACGGCGTTTGCAGGGCAGAAGATGCCTGATTAGCATAACCTGCATAACCTTGATCAGGTCGATCTCCCTCGCTTGGAGGTCTCGAATCCGGCCCTGCAGTAAGGGCACGTCTTCGGACGGCCCCCAATTGAGCCCTTGGTTGACCCACGACACCAGCTGGCGTGGAGGTCCCGGGCGGAATAAAGGCGGCGGCTTTTGCCTGCTGCCCTTCGGAGCAGTGATGTAGAACCACTCCTGTTGCCACAATCCGAGTTCCTCTTGGAAGGAACCTTCGGGCCACGGGGCATCGGCCTTTTTGCTTATGGCCGCCCCGCCGCACTCCGCTTGACGCCCCCCGATCATCTTCGGCTCCACCTTGAAGGTCTTCAGCCACAGGCCGAAGTGGGGAGTGACGCGGAGGAAGGCTTCGCAGACGATAATGAATGCGGAGATGTGGAGGATGGACTCCGGAGCCAAGTCGTGAAAGTCCAGCCCATAGTAGAATATGAGCCCTCTCATGAAGGGGTCCGTCGGGAAGCCTAAACCCCGATGGAGGTGGGATACGAAGACGACGTATTCACCGGGCTCGAGGGCGGGCACGGCCTACCCTTGGGCAGGCAACCTGTGCGAAACCTCGTAGGCCAGGTACTTGGCTTCACGTAACTTCAATATGTCCTCCTCTGTGACGGAGGAGGACATCCACCAACCCTGGAGGTCGGAGCCGGACATGGTTGAGGATCCGAAGCGCTCGAATCTGAAGCTCTGGGTGTTGGAACTGGGAGCGAGGAGGAGATTCGATGCGAGATTGAAGAACAAGGACGAGCCTTGGTCCTCTTATAAAGGGTATGAAATACCAAGGGCCGTCTCCGTGACCGTTTGGGATTCACCTTCGATAGAGGAGGCGTGGCGACGGGAACGGTTGGGTTACCCACGCACGTATTGATGAGAATCCCGGAATAAGGGGAACACGATCTCTGCTTCGACAAGACGTGCCAAGGAAACCGCTTCGCTAAACGTGCTGAGGTGGTATAGTAAAACACGATTCAAACAAAGGCTTGGTAGCGGTGTGATGTCACGCCACGTAATACGTCGGCAGATTGAACTAAGTGTACATTTTATTCTCTCTACGGTGGAATGTGGAATTTATTTTGCAGAGCCGGACACTATCCTGGTGTTCATGATCTTCTCTGGATTATTCAAGGGAGGAACCCGCCTTGCAATGCCGAACATTATGCGCGCCGGACTAATCGTCATTGAAGCCTGGTTCAGGGGCTACTGAGGGAGTCCTGGACTAGGGGGTGTCCGGACAGCCGGACTATCAATATCCGCCGGACTCCAAGACTACGAAGATACAAGATTGAAGACTTCGTCCCGTGTCCGGATGGGACTTTCCTTGGCGTGGAAGGCAAGCTTGGCAATACGGATATGTAGATCTCCTACCATTGTAACCGACTCTGTGTAACCCTAGCCTCCTCCGTGTCTATATAAACCGGAGGGCTTTAGTCCGTAGGACAACATACATTACAACAATCATACCATAGGCTAGCTTCTAGGGTTTAGCCTCCTTGATCTCGTGGTAGATCCACTCTTGTACTACCCATATCATCAATATTAATCAAGCAGGACGTAGGGTTTTACCTCCATCGAGAGGGCCCGAACCTGGGTAAAAACATCGTGTCCCTCGTCTCTTGTTACCATCCGCCTAGACGCACAGTTCGGGACCCCCTACCCGAGATCCGCCGGTTTTGACACCGACAGTGGGTCCACCACCTCATCAACCAAGACACGAGCATAGCCCGCTGGAATCGGGTTGCAATGGAAGGTTGCCTCGGGGGGATTTGTGAAAGCACAGCCGTCCGCCACCTTCATGGATATGTTCTTCATTTTGACGTGTAGCTCGCAGTTAGTGTTCTCCGTGATGTCATCCACGGGGTATCTACCCAGCATTGCGTCGTCCGGGACGGAACCCACGCTGCTTCTCGGCATGGATGGGCCGGTGCTATCCAATGCTGGATCATCCGCTAGCTGCTGCAGCTACTGAGACCCCCTTTGATGGGTAAGTGAGTCGATCTGCTCCTGCTGCCGCTGGAATTTGACTGCCAATTCCGCTTGACTTGCTTCTAGGCCTTGAAGGCGTTCATAGTCCCGCTTCCTCTGCTCCTCCTCCATCTTCCTCTTCTTCTCCTCTACAATCTTCTTTCTCGCACGGGTTCTGTAGTCATTGTTCTAGTCTGAAAACCCCTCATACCACGGCATAGCGCCCTTGCCTCGTGTTCTTCCCGGGTGTTCAGGATTTCCCAGGGCACGCGTAACCTCATCGTTCTCTTTGTTGGGCTGGAACACCCCCGTTCGTGCCTCTTCTATTGCAACAAGTATCGCATCGTCGGCTCCCTTCAGACTTGCCCTCGTCGAAACATTGCCTGTCTCCCAGTCCAACTCCCCCCATGCGCATAGAACCAAGTCCTGACCCTGGGGGGCCAGCTCTTAGTAGCCGGAGTGACACCTGCATCCTCCATCTCTTTCTCAGACTTATCCCACTTAGGCATTGCCACCGCATAGCCACCTGGCCCCAGCTTATGGAACTTATCCTTTTTTCGGCATTCTTCTTGTTTATTCTCGACCGTTCCTTAGCTAATTCCGAATCCTTGAATTTCACGAAATCGTCCCAATGATCACGTTGGTTCTCCAGTGTTCCCTTGAATACTGGAGTCTTCCTTCCTCCGTTGACATACTTGTTCCATTCACGATTCTTGTAGTTCTTGAATGCAGTCGCCATCATCCTAAGAGCAGCCTCTTTGACTTTCTGCACATCTGCTTCTGCGAAATGATCTGGTAGGGTGAAATGTTCCATGAGAGTATCCCAAAGAAGATCTTTTTGATTCTTGTCGACAAAAGTAACATCTGGACGTGGCTTTGCTGGCGCTCTCCATTCTTGAAGTTTGATCGGGAATTGGTCCTTCACAAGAACTCCGCACTGAAAACGAACTTGTCCGCAATCTTCTTAGGCGCTAATGGTTTGCCAGTAGGGCCGCATGCCTCGATATTGTACTTTCCGCCCGGTTTCAACTTTTTGTTCGGGCCTCGTTTCGTCATTTTGCCTGAAGATTTGCTCGATCCGGATGGCTGAAAGAACAAAGATCGATTCGTTAATATATCTTCAAGTCATTTAAAACATGTGATGATCACCAGATGCCTGCTTATATAAATATATATACCTCGTCGGTGTTTGTTGTTTCAGGATCAACATGTTCTTCGTCATCGTCATAATCATAGTTCATGACTTCGTCGCGATCGAATATCATATCACCCTCTCCGGTGTTGTTTAGAAATTCGGAGTCGTCATAATCTTCTTCATTCTGATTATCATCTGCCCCGCGTATCATATCGAACATGGTCTGTTCTCCCTCTCTGTCGGTATTGTCTGCCATAGCTTTTGTTTAACTAATACAAAAGAAATATAAAACAATTTAGTATTCAAATCTCGAATAATAGATATAATCTCGAATACATCGTCCAGAATAATAGATATAATCTCGAATACATCGTCTCGAATAATATATAATATTGAATAGTACATCACTGGCTATTAGCTAATAAAGATCGAATACTACAGAAGAATCTAGGACACTCGCGGTTCCTCCGGCGCGGGCGGTGGACACCCAAAGAGAAGGAACCCTCACAGGATCATAGCTGAAGTGAGATCCCCGAAGATACTGCCACGTATTGGAGAACCTGCCGCCCTCTAACGCAACCATGTAGCGATGGACGTGCTCGTCCTCCTCCCTGACACGGCGACGTACCACCTCCGGCGGGGCCGGGTCCCTCCGCACCGTAACTGGCCCACGAGATCAGGGTCGACGACGGGACCCACGGCCGGGTTCCTCGTCAAGCGGCGCACCCCTCCAAGCAGCACCTCCCAGTGCCAGCCCGGCGGAGCCCAGTCCCGGACATGGGTCGGCTGGACGTCGTCGCGGACGGGTCGACGGCGAGGATGCGGTCCGGGCATCGTCGAGAACAAATACTAGCTATATGCCTGTAAAAAGTAACATTTTTTTAATGATTGGATTTTGATAACTAAAATTTCTAGCATTTCTATATAACTAACATTTCTATAACATTTCTAACAATGCTATATATAACTAACATTTCTAATATTTCTATAACTAAAAAACAGAAAAAAAAATTATAACATTTCTATATATATAACTAACATTTTTATAACTATTTCTATAACTAAAAAACAAAAAAAATTCTAACAATTCTAACTTTTTTATAACTATTTCTATAACTAAAAAACAGAAAAATTTCTAACAATTTCTAACAATTCTAACAATTCTAACATTTCTAACTATTTCTAAAAAACAGAAAAATGTCTAACAATTTCTTAAAAACAGAAAAAATCTATAACTAAAAATGTATGTGTGTGTGTGCGCGCTCATCGGCTGGCGAGGCGAGAGGCGACGGGGGGCGCGCGGCAACGGGGACGGCGACGGGCGCGGCGACGACGGGCACGGGGACGTACGGGCGGGGGCGGCGACGACGGGGACGGGGACGTACGGGCCGGGGCGGCGACGACGACGGGGACGGTGATGACGCGGCCGGGACGGGGCGGCGGTGACGACGGGGACGGGACGACGGGGCGGCGACGACGGGTCCGGGCCGGCGACGGGGGCGGCGACGGGCCGGGGCGGCGTCGGGGGACGGGGGCAGCGGGCGACGGTGCAGAGGAGAAGAAGCAGAGGGAGAGATGAGAAACTGACGAAATTTTGAAGTGTTTTCTTATATAGAAGGCACCTTTAGTACCGGTTGGAGCCACCAACCGGTACTAAAGGTCTGTTTTGGCCAGGCCAAGCGGCGGGAAGCGACCCCCTTTAGTACCGGGTGGTGGCACAAACCGGTACTAAAGGCCCCCCTTTAGTACCGGTTGGAGCGACGACCCGGTACTAAAGGGTGTGCGCTGCCAGGCGAGGGGCGCAGAAGTTTAGTCCCACCTCGCTAGTTTAGGAGCGCCAGGAC
Organism: Triticum timopheevii; assembly: GCA_963921465.1. Taxonomy (NCBI): domain Eukaryota; kingdom Viridiplantae; phylum Streptophyta; class Magnoliopsida; order Poales; family Poaceae; genus Triticum; species Triticum timopheevii. The sequence goes on from OY997270.1 coordinate 583,982,374, forward strand.
CAGTTTATAAGCCCCGGCGCGGGCACTGCATTGAACTCCTCTCAATAGCAGGCCTTCTGGGCCTACCTCTCCTACTCTGCCTGTGAGCCTACTGGGCTTGCGGGCCTGCATCCTGGCCCAACTACAGGTTGGGTTTCTAGTCGTATGCAGGCTGCTATGGCGCAGTAGGCGGGCTTTTTTATTTTCTTTTTTTTTTGATTTATTTATTTTTGTTTTATTTATTTTTGAGTTTTTTTGCTGTATTTAGAGTTTCTTTGTGAATATTTTTGCTTTAGGTACAAAAAATTACAAACTTTCTGTTAGTGCCGGTAGATTTCAAATTTGAATAGTTTAAATTTTGAATTATTTGAAATTTGTGTGAATCACTAGTTTGTGAATAACTTAACTTTGAAAAAAGTTTTTTCAGTGATTCTTTTTTCTTATGTTTAATATTAGTGTGTTTTATCATTATATTCAATTTAGTAATGCTTAGGTTATTTAAAAAATGAAATGCCTTTGTAACAGTTCAGTTTTCGTCGGAAACCCTGATACTTCGAAAGAGATTGTCCATTTTGTACACGAAGTGCATCCAGTTTTTGCCGTAACCCTCTCTACTTTCTTGCAGATGCTATTTGTATGAAATTATGATACCATGCCAACTTTCAACCTTTTCTGAGTTCATTTGAATTGCTTTTCAATTTCAGGGTCATTTAGCTGGAAAAAAATCAGTAAATGCATGAAAAGAATTTGTTTGCACATAAAATTTCTTCGTGTTTCAAATGCCAAAACACTTAACTACCCTAACTATTACAGACATTCCCTCCTGGGTGTGAAACACAGAAGAAAGTGATGATAGTGAAGCCGATCACATCCCAGATCTTTGGGTGTGAAACTTTTTCTTCGCGTGTGTCCCTTTGCGCCATAACCATGGAAAATCTTCATCATTTAACAGGATGCTCGGGTCAATATTCACTGTGAATGGACCAATTTCATCAAACTTTTCATAATCTTCTGACTTGTCTGTCTTGTCATCCACTCCCACGATGTTTCTCTTCCCAGAAAGAACTATGTGCCGCTTTGGCTCATCGTACGATGCATTCGCTTCCTTATCTTTTCTTTTTCTTGGCTTGGTAGACATGTCCTTCACATAGAAAACCTGTGCCACATCATTGGCTAGGACGAATGGTTCGTCTGCATACGCAAGATTGTTGAGATCCACTGTTGTCATTCCGTACTGCGGGTCTTCCGTTACCCCGCCTCGTGTCATATTGACCCATTTGCACCGAAACAAAGGGACCTTTAAACCACGTCGATAGTCAAGTTCCCATATGTCCTGTATATAACCATAATATGTTTCCTTTCCCGTCTTGGTTTCTGCATCAAAGCGGACACCACTGTTTTGGTTGGTGCTCTTCTTATCTTGGGCGATCGTGTAAAATGTATTACCATTTATCTCATACCCTTTGAAAGTCATTATATTCGAAGATGGTAACTGGGACAGCAAGTACAGGTCATCTTCAATAGAGGTGTCATGCATGGTACGTGTCTGCAACTAGTTGGCGAAACTCCTGGTTTGTTCACGTGTAATCCACTCATCAGACCGCTCCGGGTGTTTGGAGCGTAGCAAATTCTTGTGTCCATCCATATACGGAGCCACCAAGGTGGAATTCTGTAGAACTGTGTAGTGTGCTTCAGTGAGAGAATGTCCGTCCATACATATTATTTGTTCCCCTCCTAGCGTGCCTTTTCCATCTGCCCTTATGCCGCGATTCAGGAACACCAATCGGCTTAAGGTCAGGAATAAAGTCAATACAAAACTCAATGACCTCCTCATTTTGATGGCCCTTGGAGATGCTTCCTTCTGGCCTAGCACGGTTATGAACATATTTCTTTAAGACTCCCATGAACCTCTCAAAGGGGAACATATTGTGTAGAAATACAGGACCCAAAACGTTAATCTCTTCGCATAGGTGAACTAGGACGTGCGTCATGATGTTGAAGAAGGATGGTGGGAACACCAACTCGAAACTAACAAGACATTGCACCAAATCATTCTGTAACCTTGGTATGATTTCTGGATCGATTACCTTCTGAGAGATTGCATTGAGAAATGCACATAGCTTCACAATGGCTAATCAAACGTTTTCCGGTAGAAGCCCCCTCAATGCAACCGGAAGCAGTTGCGTCATAATCACATGGCAGTCATGAGACTTTAGGTTCTGGAACTTTTTCTCTGCCATGTTTATTATTCCCTTTATATTCGACGAGAAGCCAGACGGTACCTTAATACTGAGCGGGCATTCAAAGAAGATTTCCTTCTCTTCTTTGGTAAGAGCGTAGCTTGCATGACCCTGATGTATGCCGTCTTCTCCATGCATACGTTGCTGGTCCTCCCGTGCCTCAGGTGTATCTTTTGTCTTCCCATACACGCCCAAGAAGCCAAGCAGGGTCACGCAAAGATTCTTTGTCACGTGCATCACGTCGATTGCGGAGCGGACCTCTAGGTCTTTCCAATATAGCAGGTCCCAAAATATAGATTTCTTCTTCCACATGGGTGCGCGTCTGTTCACGTCCTTCGGAACAGGTTGTCCGCCAGGACCCTTTCCAAATATCACCTTCAAATCCTTGACCATATCATGTACATCAGCACCAGTACGGTGGCGAGGCTTCGTCCGGTGATCCGCCTCACCTTTGAAATGCTTGCCTTTCTTTCTTACGGGATGCCTGCTCGGAAGAAATCAACGATGTCTCAGGTACACATTCTTCTTACAACTATTCAAATATATAATGTCGGTATCATCCAAACAGTGCGTGCATCCGCGGTATCCCTTGTTTGTCTGTCCTGAAAGGTTACTGAGAGCAGGCCAATCATTGATGGTCACGAACAGCAATGCCTTGAGGTCAAATTCTTCCCCCATGTGCTCATCCCACGCACGTACACCTGTTCCATTCCACAGTTGTAAGAGTTCTTCAACTAATGGCCTTAGGTACACATCAATGTCGTTGCCGGGTTGCTTAGGGCCTTGGATGAGCACTGGCATCATAATGAACTTCCACTTCATGCACAACCAAGGAGGAAGGTTATACAAACATAGAGTCACAGGCCAGGTGCTATGGTTGCTGCTCTGCTCCCCAAAAGGATTAATGCCATCTGCGCTTAGACCAAACCATACGCTCCTTGCGTCATCTGCAAACTCCTTCCTATACTTTCTTTCGATTTTTCTCCACTGCGACCCGTCAGCGGGTACTCTCATCTTTCCGTCCTTCTTACGGTCTTCTCTGTGCCATCGCATCGCCTTGGCATGCTCTTTGTTTTGGAACAAGCGTTTCAACCGTGGTATTATAGGAGAATACCACATCACCTTGGCAGGAATCTTCTTCCTAGGGCGCTCGCCCTCGACATCACCAGGCTCATCGCGGCTGATCTTATAGCGCAATGCACCACATACCGGGCAAGCGTTCAAATCCTCGTATTCACCGCGGTAGAGGATGCAATCATTAGGGCATGCATGTATCTTCTGCACCTCTAACCCTAGAGGGCAGACAGCCTTCTTTGCTTCGTACGTACTCTCGGGCAATTCGTTGTCCTTTGGAAGCATATCCTTTATCATTACCAGCAACTTTCCAAATCCCTTGTCAGATACACCATTCTCTGCCTTCCATTGCAGCAATTCCAGTGTGGTGCCCAGCTTTTTCTTGTCACCTACGCAATTCGGGTACAACAATTTTTTGTGATCCTCTAACATGCGCTGCAACTTCTTCTTCTCCAAATCACTTGCGCAGTTTCTCTTTGCATCGGCAATGGCCCGACCTAGATCATCAACGGGCTCATCTGATGCCTCTTCTTCAGCTTCTTCCCGCATTGCCGGCTCAGCTTCTTCCCGCATTACCGGCTCAGCTTCTTCCCCCATTGTTGTATCATCGTATTCAGGGAACCCATGGCTAGGATAGATGTCGTCATCCTCTTCTTCTTCATTGTCTTCCATCATAACCCATCTTTCTCCGTGCTTGGTCCAAACATTATAGTGGGGCATGAAACCGGACTCAAACAGGTGGACGTGAATGGTTCTTGACGTAGAGTAATTGTGACCATTCTTATAGCCAGCACATGGACAAGGCATAAAACCATCCGCCTGCTTGTTTGCCTCAGCCGCAAGCAGAAAAGTATGCACGCCCTCAATGAACTGGGGAGAGCATCGGTCATCGTACATCCATTGCCGGCTCATCTTCATTACACAACACCGAATAGACCAAATTAATACAAGTTCATACATAAAGTTCATACAACACTTAAATGCAACAAACAAATAACTCTCTAGCTAAAGCATTTAAATGCAACAAAAAATGCGATCAAGATCGCAACTAAGGTAACAATTGATCCAACAGCATAATGATACCAAGCCTCACTATCGATGGCATATTTTCTAATCTTTCTATTCTTCAAGCGCATTTTCTCCATCTTGATCTTGTGATCATCGACGACATCGGCAACATGCAACTCCAATTCCATCTTCTCCCCCTCAGTTCTTTTCAATTTTTCTTTCAAGTACTCGTTTTCTCTTTCAACTAAATTTAACCTCTCGACAATAGGGTCGGTTGGAATTTCCGGTTCACATACCTCCTAGATAAAAATATCTATGTCAACTTGATGGGCATAATTTGTCATAAACACGAAATGCAACTAATAGTTTTAAAAGAGAATATACCACATCCGAATCATAACAAGGACGAGGGCCGACGGGGACGGATATCAAAACCATGGCACTATGTATAACAAACAACGTACGGGTAAGATAATTATTACATGATTAACTATATATCCAAATCACATAAACATCAATTTTTTATATAAAATTTCATGAACAAGAGGCTCACCACAAGGTGGTGCCGGTGACGGGACGGTGCGGGCGATCGACGGTGGTTACGACGGAGATTTAGAAGGCACTAAGTAAACCACACCTACATATGCAAACTAAGTGTTATTTTTGACCTCAAATTGCATATAAATCAAATACTAGCACATATATATATATCCTCCCAAATTACTAAACTCACAAATTAGTAACTATACAAAGCATGGGAAGAGCTAATCTGGCAATGAGAGTTGAAAGGACAAAGTTGCTAACCTTTGTGATCATTTGAATGGATGGGGGCCTTCAAATCTTGACAAATTTTGGGCAAAATTTGTGAGGATCTCGAGGGGAAAGGGGAAGAACAGAGGAGAAGTGAGGGGAAAGGGGAAGAATAGAGTGGCTCGGGTGGACGAAGGGTTTATGTACGTCGACCTATAGTACCGGTTCGTGGCACGAACCGGTACTAAAGGTGCTGGAGGGGGCCCAGACTGACAACATCCTGCCACCACCCTCATTAGTACCGGTTCGTGGCACGAACCGGTGCTAAAGGTTAGCCACGAACCGGTACTAATGAGAGCGGCCCGGCTAGCCGTTGGAACCGGCACTAATGTATACATTAGTGCCGGCTCTAATACAAACCGGCACTAATGTGCTGCACGTTTGACCCCTTTTCTACTAGTGGAGAAAGATATTTCTCAACGAGAGTGATAGCTAGAGAGATATATGAGGGAACGCAAGATATCTCTAGGGAGAGAGGGTGTGTTTGAGCAACATACAAGATAACAATGGAGAAATTTGAGACCCTGGGAGATAGAGTTTGTGTTTGTGTGTGAGAAAGAGATATTGAAGAGGAAGAGTCGTAGGTTCTCATATCTAAGGAGCGAAAGACATCTCTGTATGAGGGGTGTGCGAGTGGCACACATGGGAATAGTTGAGACAAATGAGACCCCGGGAGACAAAGTTTTGTGTTTGTGTGAGAGAAAGAGATTCCACATGGAGAATCATAGCTAGAGACACATAGCAGGGAGCGAGCTATACTTAGAGAGAGAGATAGAGTGATGAAGGTCGATGGAGAGAGTACCGTTAGTGTGTTACGAAGATAAAAGATCATTGTCGACATACAGGTAGCACGAGAGATGCCTGAGAGACGATGAACGCGTATAGGTCCAGAGAGATAGTCCTATATAAGCATGAGTGATAGCTATATGAGACGAATATCTGGATTAAAGGGGATTCAAATATTTAAACTGGAGATCACGACATCGATAATACCATAACACAAATTGGTGTATCAAACATGCATATTCATTTGAATTTGAGCACACGTGTAATGTTATATAGTTTATCAATATTGGTGATCCATAGATTCTTCAATTACAAACAATGCATGGTTTATATGCAATTAGTGTCTAAACGGGATTACACTATATGTTGCGTGTGTGGAACACATTATACATGTTTGAGAAGTTAAAAAAAACCCCGCATGAAACACACATTAACTGGAGACAATTAGCAAAGAATGCATACATTGGATTTCAACATAAAGTGGTTTCAAATATTTGAAAATCCAAATTGATGGATACAACCTTATGAATCTGAGATCATGCCATTTGTAAACCATATTTATGTATAAATGGTGTTGTGCTTTTGAAAGTATATATGTAAAAAAATGATGTATATAGAATGTAATTCCAATTGAAAATGGATCCTGCCCGAAAAAAATAGTAGAATACAAACGGGATTCGGATTGAGTTGGCACGGTAAACATGCACTGCGCAAAATTTGAACGAAGCGAGGAAAGTCGCAGTAACCGCCCGAAACCAAAATCTGCGAGATGGAAATCACTACTGCCTATCCCTGCCGCGCAAAGCCTATCTGCTGGATTTCTATAGGTTTCGATAGGGGTAGGTTTGTAATTTCAACCAAACGTGACGCAACCACCTCTCACCCGAATTCATACACGGTGGGCGCCAAAACACAGTGTGCCCTCGGCCAAAATCGACTCCCTCCCCGATTCATGTTCATACACGATGGGCGCCAAAAACAAACTCTCGTCGGCAAATATTCGGTGTATGCGAGATTACCGTCCTATCCCCAACCGACTAATGTTGTTGTGATGTAGTAGAAATTTGAAACGGGGGCTAAGTTTGTAAATTTCCTCGCATTTGAGACAAGCGCGCCCTGACTACATGGTCCCCCCTTCCTCTCTACCTCCCTTTTCCCCGTTCGTACTCCGTGGGCGCCAAAACACCCTCTCCACCCCACCCTCCTCCGTCCGCCACCCCATCCACCGCCGTCCTCCTCCACCATGCAAGAGCTGATACCCCGACGCCACCGTCCATTACAAGAGATCGACCTCTCTCATCCACGCCTTCGGACCGGGATCCTTGCATCCCGTCCTCTCGCTTCATCCCCGCCATCGTCCACCTTGTCGGCGCCGCTCCTACGACCGTCTCGTCCACCGCGCCCCGCCGCCACTGTCTACCCTCCTAGATCTGCTTCCACGCCGCTGATAGCCATCGCTACTACAGCACTGTCAAATTCTCACCAGATGCGTACACGGCGCCGCACCAGAGGCGGTACTCTTTCGTATCTGCTCAACTTATTTATCGCAGCAAGCAAATAGATTGCCACTGCTTTACTCTGATTTCTTGTCTTGGTTGCAAAGTTTCCTTTGTCCGTTTGCACCTTCAGATCCGCCAGGCACGCTCAACACTATACTCCCAATGCTTATGGTTTTCCCCTTTTATATTCCACACTAGTTAAATCACAGTATACTAAATTTCAAAATTGGGTCAGTCGATTTTTCAGAGCTCGCCGGAGTTCGCCGGTGCGATCCAAGGGGCTCGGGTGGTTGTGGGGCCTCGCCGAACAAAGAAAACTCAACGCGGGTGGGGGTGGGGGTGGCGGAGGAACACAGGCGGTGGGGGCCGGTGGTCCGGCCGGCGGCCCGTGCGGTGTTCTTTATGGGAAGAATCACAGACGAGGAAGAAGAAGGGTTAGGAGACGTAGGATCTTCATCCAACTGCCTGAAATGGTCGAGAGACAGCTGGGAGTTGCATTCTTAATGCGCTCTGGTTCATCATGTGTGGGCACTGCGCAACCAACATTTTATTATCCAAAATCTGCTTGCTCTTCTTTACCATGTTCGATAGTGATGGCCTGTATGTGATCGATAGGGTTTCAATTACTAGCGGCAATACAACACCGTATTTTCAAGTCAGTTCCACTTTCCCGATTTATATATCGTGGTTATGGTGTACCCCTGTTATGTACACTATGATCTGCCTAGTTGTTGTGTGCTCTTGTTATCATGGTTTGGCAATAAACTATCTATACAGTATATTATGAACCTATCATCTGCCAGCTATCCTTACTTCTGGAGCCTATTTTTTGTGTACTTGTGTCAGATTATATAAATGCACGCACGATATTACAGCACACATGAGCTCTCTCATCAGAATCCAGTGATAGCACATAAGTGTTTACAGAGGCGCCCCTATATTAGAATATCATCTGCATTACAAAGATAATCTCACAACTATTTATGTTTTCATGGTTCTCAGATATTATATGCAATTACAGTGAATATCAGAATCCACGCATCAGAAGAATATTGTGGAACACTGCAATGACTTACAAAATTGGCACCAAGGCATTGAGTGCCATTTTGGAAGCAATGAAACTCGTACGCTCCCCACCTGTTGATTCTTGTTCAGAATACCATTCTAATGACTATTCTAACCTCGAGGAGTCAAAGGCAGATGGCATGTCCTGTTCACCCATCAAGGTGCCTGTTCTAATTTGGCAAGGTTTTATTGATTGCGCGTATCTTGCATATGTTGTCTTGCATTTCTTCTATTTTGTTGCACCACCATCTGCTTAGTTTATTCATCATATAACTCGAGATGCTATGCCCATCCACTATCAATACATATTCCATCTGTCGTCATACCATGTTTTTCCACTCAAATGCTGTTCTTGTGCATTAGACATCAAAAAGGAAGAGGGTGATTACCGAACCTGAAGGAGCACCAGCAAAGTCCTTGAAAAACATGGTGGTGCCGGAGAAATCAGACAGCGCCCCACTTATATTGGTTGTACAACCAGTGACACAAAACATACGACCGACTCCAGCAGACTCTACCCATACTTCACTGGCCACACCACTAGCCCCACCACACAGGACCTGCACTCCAGCAAAAGGTACACCAATTTCATTTGCCATAGCACCAGCCATACCACAGACAAATCCCACTCCAGCAAAAAGTACAGCAAGTCCACCGGCCGAAGACATATCCCAACTGTAGAGACGGCCAATTCCTGCAGATTGGAACCCCATTCCATTTATTCCCAGTTTAAAAGACAATGCTTTCAATGTTGTTAGGGACTACGTGCATATATTCCCATCATGGGAAGATTATATAGAAGACAAACACCATTTTCACATCTTCCTGTCCAATTTAGTGTAAGTCTATTATTCATGGTTATTATTTTCCTGTTTTCTGCTGATCGAACACATCAATGATTTACATTACATTTTTGTAACTAGGTGAGGGTCAATCTGGATAGTCATGACGAGCAAAGCTTGCTTGTGCTTTTCAAGGAAGCATTGCAGTAGTATCGGTGTTACTTGAGAAAAATCACACTTCGATGGCAAGTCTATAAACGAATTTTCGGTGAAGTCTCATGTGCTAAATTTAGAAGACATTGAATGGAAAAACCTTGTTATGCACTGGTCTCCTTCCCAGGATGAGGTACTGTCTATGAAATCACATGACAATTTGAACTTCTACTTTTCCGCATGTGCCTTACGGATCTTTTTTGCAGGAAATCAGCTCGAAGAAGAATTCCGGTTTGAAAAGAACGACAGGATATCGCAAATATGTTGCCCGCTACTTTGCTCTTGTTAGTACCTGTTGTCCTGTATCACTGTACTTGCATACATACCTGGTTCATTATGTGACATCAGTATGCATGATAGCTTGCTTATCAATTGTTCGCTCCAAATTATCTGATCTGTATGAATGGTTACATTAGTGTAGAATATATCCAATGCCAATGAATTTTTTTAGCTCTGCATTGTTCTTGTAAGTACATGTTGTCCTTTATCAGTGTACTTATATTGACAGGTAGTTGTTCATGTACCATCACTGTGCAGCTTATTTTCCTTTGCCCTCCATTTTCCACACATCAGATCTATATTTACTCTTATCATAAGGTTGGTACTGAAGAAGTTTAGTTGTGCATTGCTCTTGGCTGTGCCTTTTGCCTGTATCGCTGCACATACATTTATAGCTACTTGGTTATGTAGCATCACTCTTCATCTTATCTTAAATATTCTCCATTTTTTCGTATATTATCACATCTATATTTACTCTTAACAAAATGTAGAATAAAGGCAATGCTTATGAAGAACATTCTGTGCTAAACTTCTTGAATTGCCCCCCCCCCCCCCATCAGCATGGACAAGGGCTTTATAGAGCATGTCTTCACCAGTAATGTAAGTTTGTCCTTCTCAAGCCTCCAAACTTTGTTGTGTATATTTGGTTAGGCATGACTGCAACAGCTGTTTATTTTTGGTGTTTGCATCAAATTGCATGCTTAAAGTTTATTATGTAGTTCATAAACAAAAGTTTGTCCTTCTCAATTTAAGTTTTCAGTTGTACAACCAAGTTCCTTCTTCATACCATGTAAATTAAACTATACAGAGCAAGTGATCTTCTTTTCCACTGCATGTATGCTTCTGTTCTTCATCCGTAATCCAGTGGTGTGGTGAACCTACCCACTATAGCACAATGTCATATTCTGCAATGTCTTAACTATGAACAATGTCATATCATTCTACTATTATTTAAACCGCCTCTTTATTTGCCAATCTGAAATTGGATAAATTGGCAGCACACTAACCATTGATACTTATGAGTTCTTGATCTGTAATCCAGTGGTGTCGTGAAGCTGCCTACTCCTTCACAATGTCAATTCCTGCCATGTCTTGACCTGAACAATACCATATTGTGTTAATGCAATTTTAAATTGTGTCACTTTATTCGTCAGTAAGAAATGTGATGAATTGTCAGCACTAATACTTTTATGTGCAAAACCGGTCATCTGTCTGCTTGTTTCTCTTTCAGAGTGAGGAAGATATAAGTGTTGAACAAGCATAGTCTCATCATCTTGCTCAGCTGCTTGCGCTGCACCTCCCCAGCAGGGCTAACCTTTTTTGAACTCTATTGAAGTGCTGTCGGTTTTGTATATTATTTTTTCAGCGTGTTTATTTGCACTGGTGGCGATCTTTGATGCCCAGTGTATGTAATCTGATGTCTTCTTGTGCTTTATTATCATAGTGGCAAACTTTGATGCCCACTGGATGTAATACGCCGTAATTTCTTTATTGTATAGTCTAGATTTTTTCTTATTCACGATACTGCAGTTATTTTACTGTATATATATTATGTCTTCGCAGTAAACCGGCCAAACCGTAAAATTACGGTACATAATCGGGCCGTCATGCAATCATGATGTATGATCCGCATCATGGGCCCCGTCAGACTGGCCCACTAGTAGATTCGGGCCTTTAATAGGCCGAGTAACCCCCGGCCCTCTTTTCGCAAGAAAACTCAATGGGCTTTTAGGAGGCTGAGAAGTAGGCTAGGCCTGAAACGTGCCGAATAGCTCACGGGCCGGCGGCAGCCCGAAATGGAACCCGGCCCATGATTGTGCGAATCAATTCACGGGCTTTTAACAGGCCAAAGTTGTCTCGGTCCTTGTTTGGCCCAATCAGATATCGGCTGCGAGCAGGCCGGATGCAAACCGGGCCGTAGTTAGCCCAACTATATGACGGGCTTTTAACAGGCCGAAATTAATATAGGGCCGAAATGTTAAATGGGCCCTTAACAGGACGAAACTAATATCGGGCCGAATTACTAAATGGGCCTTTAGCAGGTGGGCCCAAAAGCATAGCGTCTAGTCAACGGGCCGAATCTGATATGGGCCATAATTGAGCCCAAAGCCTCTTAAAGGGCTGGACCTGATTTGGGCCGTGATTTGGCCCAAAAAGTGGGAGGCTTTTAAGGGGCCGGATCTTATATGGGCCATTACTAGGCCCGGAACGTGGTAGGCCATTAATGGACTGGATTAATTATGGGCCGGCATTTGGCCCAAAACATGGCAGCCAGTTAATGGGCCGGCCTACTAGGGTCCTCAAAATCTTGTGGGCCTACAGCTGGGCCGGCCCATTAATGTCGGCGAAATCTCGTGGGCCTTTAGCTGGGCTGGCCCATTATGATCCGCAAGAATTTTGTGGGCCTTTACTTGGGCCGGCCCATTATGGCACACAAAAATCTTGTGGGCCTTTACCTGGGCCGGCCTATTATGGCCCGCAAAATCTTGTGGGCCTTTAGCTGGACCAGCCCATTATAGTCCGCAAAATCTCGTGGGCCTTTAACTGGGCCGGCCCATTATGGGCCGCCAAATCTTGTGGGCCTTTAGTTGGGCCGGCCCCTTTAAACTTGATTGGTCGTGCCACGTGTCGACATATCATAGGCGCCTTCCGTCCAATGAGTGGATGACATCTGTCCCAACGATGAGCCGACACGTGTTTCCTCTAGCCAATGATGATTTTACACATGGAAAATCCCCATTGGTCGGGGCTGTTAACGGGTTATCGGATCCAAAACCCGACCCGATAGCTTAACAGTGTTCCGTTACGGTGGATGCCACGTGTCGGTCACCCTTGACGAAAGCACTTCTGTGACGCGGGATTTATCGTCATGGAAGTGGACACTTCCGTGATGATAATTTTGGTAATGTCATGGAACACTTCTACGACAGCACATGTATGACTATCTTGATTCTGTCATAAATTTGTCATGGATGTACATGCATGACAAAAAACGCGACCTACTATGACAAACACGTATCATCACGGAAGTGTATTTTTTTGTAGTGTAGGGCGTCGTTTAGACTTTCGGTTTTGTTTAGACTAAAGTTCGTCATAGCTGCAACTTCGCGTACTTCGTTTGTGTTCAACGACCAGACAAAGGCGTCACAGAACCCCACCTTGATCAATAAAGCTTTCCTCTTATATTCGCAATATCCAGATTGCAATCTTAGTTTCTTGCTTGTTTTCGTTTGCCTGCAGGAAACAGACCTTCGTGGTCAGGTTGATTGTGCTCTGGCGTGGTCAATAACCTCTCGGAGTTGGTTTAGCGATTGCTAAGGCGCGACGTCCTCGCACGTTCGTAGTCGGATCGTCAAAGTCGACTTCCTCCAAAACGAAAGCCACCATCTCATCGAAAGACGGGACACCTTTGCCTCAGAATTCGGCACTATAATAAAGAGTCTTTTAGAGCACCATTTCTAGACACTGCCAAATCTTTTTGCTGAGACATAAACAGATATAGCAATGTAGTACAAACTGAACAATAACACTGGTGTTTCATTTTCACTTTACTGTCCTAGTTCTTTCTGAACTACAGAATGCTGTCCGTCTCCATGAAGCTTAAAATCTTGTCCAAATTCACAATGCAAGCTCAGAATTCAGCCATATATTGTAAAGTGCAAAGCACAGTCTCAAACATATTAACCAGGCGAGCTTAATTAATATCGGAAATCTGACCTTGAAGCCCTTGTACACGAGGTCCTTGTGCCAGAGCTGCGCGAAGACCCACCAGACGCTCTCCATGAAGTTGATGTCCATGGTCTTGTAGCCGGCCTCGAAATCAATCCACCTCCCAAAGCGCGTGACGACGGCCTCCCACTCGGTGACATACTTGGTGACGATGCCGCGGCAGGCCTCGTTGTACACACCGATGCCCTTGTCGAGCACATCCTGCCGGGTCTTGATCTCGAGGAGCTTGTCGATCTCGTGCTAGACGGGGAGGCCGTGGCAGTCCCAGGCTCCCAGCCGAAGCGCCGTGCGACGTGGTGGCCCCGCATCGCCTGGTGCCGGGTGACCACATCCTTGATGGTGCCCGCGAGGATGTGGCCGTAGTGCGGCAGGCCCGTGGCGAAGGGGGGGGCTGTCATAGAAGACGAACTCCTCGCCGCCCTCCGTGCGGCGGAGCTGCTCGCGGAAGGCGTCGAGCTCGGGCCAGAGGCGGAGCACGCGCTCCTCCTCCGCCGGGAAGGAGAAGTCCTTCCCTTCGCAGACGTCCTCCATGGCTGATGGATAACTGTCGTGGATTTGTCACGGCAGATGTCCTAGTGAAAGGACTTAGTCATGGAGCCATCGCTACGAGTTTACTTGAAGGGGTTAAAGCGGACACAAAGACACGAGGGTTTTATACTAGTTCGGCCCCTTCGATGAAGGTAAAAGCCTACGTCTAGTTGTGATGGAATTGATGTAGTCTCGATGGCTAGGGAGCAAACAAGCTTCGCCTAGGCTCGAGTTGTGGTTGTCCGTCCTGAACCGCCGCAGGGTCGTCCCCTTATATACACGGGTGACGCCCGTCGGTCCACAGAGTCCCAACCGGTTCATACTCGTATCCCGGTCGGTGTCTCTCTATTCCTAACTTACAATACAAGTTATACATCAAGCCGGTTTACGGCTACATGTTCTAAACCGACTACAGGCCTTGGGCCTCCATCTGCTTATACCACTAATCAAGTTAACCCGGCCCAAGTAGGCCGGTTTACGCCTAGTGGTAATATCCCCAACATTAGGCCCCAGATTGATTTGAACTGGTTCATGTCAATCCTTCAACAAATCTTGTGTCCTGGACATCTTCGGGTAATTGGTAAACCGCCATGTCGTCATCATTTCTGGTTGCTGTAAACCGGCATGACGTCACCATGAAATTTGTCATTTATAATGCCCTCTTTTAATAATAACTCCTGGATCCGCGCGCTTGACCTAGCTCTGTTGCCTTATAAATAAGACCGAAGGGTCATTTCTTTCCTTTCCCCTTCGCCCCTTCTTCTTCGTCTTCCTTGCGTCGCCAGCTTTGGAGCTCTGCCACCGCCGTCGACCTCTGCCTCGTCTTGGGCCGCCGCATCAACCTGAACGTACCAGAGCATTGTGGCGTCTTTCCGCACCTTCTCCGTTCCCGGTAAGCTTTCTCCTCTTTTTGACCTAGATCTGTTCTTAGGGTTCCATGTTCATGCTGTGTTCATCGCGTGCTCATATCTGTCCTCTGACCTTGAATGAATCCGTGAACTCCTGCTGTTTTTAGTAGTGATCTCTAAGCATCCGCCTGTAGTTTCTTATCTAAGCCCATAGATCTCCCGCACATATCCGCTCAATGGTTCACTTCTGTTTCTGCCTTACTCTTCAAAATATTTTCTGTTTTTGTGAGCTCGCTGTAGATCCGCGGCTGTAATAAGATCTTGTGAAACTTGTTTCTGCATACCTAGTTATCCATAGCTTCAATTGCTTCCGATGCTTAGGTCAGGCAGTTTAACTTACCATAGAAAAAATTGCTAAACCGGTATATATCATTAGTCCCCTGGTTGAACCGCCAGAATCCATATGACGCCGCATTGTAGAAGACCAGTTTATAAGTACTGCCTCCGGTTTATCGTAGTTTAGATCAACACCTTCTTTTATCTAGCGTGTTCTTGAACCGGATCACCTATTTCTTGTAGATCCCGCCATGGCTAAACAAGTGTATGAGTGCAATTGGGTTCCCTCTCGCGTCACAGAATCACAGTTGGACGATCTAGTCCTGATCGGCGCTTTGGATAGTAAAGATACAATCCACTGGAGGGTTCCTGGAGATGAATGTCCTCCCACACCCCAGGAAGGAGAGGTCGTGGTCTTCGCAGATCACTTGGCCCGGGGATTCAAACCGCCCGGATCTAAATTTTATCGGGATGTGTTAGCCAATTTTCAGCTCCGTCCACAGGATATTGGCCCCAATTCCGTCACCAATCTATGTCACTTTCAAGTACTCTCTGAGGCATATCTTCAAGAGGAGCCTTCAGTTGAGTTGTTTAGAGACCTCTTCCATTTAAACCGTCGCACTGAATTTACCGACGGCCCCAATACAGAATTGGGCGGTATGGCCATTCAGAAGAGGAAGGAGATCACCTATCCCCACGTCAAACTCCATACTCACCCCAAGGAGTGGAATGCAACTTGGTTTTATTGCAAGGATACCTCCCCTGACAATGAAAATCCCTTGCCTGGCTTCCGTCCGGAACGGCTCAGCAACACTCACCCTTTTCCACAAAGGCTAAGCGCCAAGGAGAGAATTAAATATGCTCCGCAATTGTCCAAGCTCCGGGCCTTTATGGCCAATGGTTTAACAGGAATAGACCTTGCACGCTGTTGGATATCATGGAGCATACTGCCTCTGAGCCGGCGCCCCGGTCTGATGTGCAAGTACACTGGTAGCGTCGATGACCCACTCCGACACATTAAAATCCAACTCTCCGACGACGAAGTCACAGATTCTGTAAAGAAGATGTTGAATGAACCGGAGCACCTCTGTGCTCAAACCGGTCTGCTTCCTTACTGCACCACCAACAAACCGCCAGCGGTAAGATTTTAGTTGCTCTATTGTTGAATTTGTTGCTGCTTTATCTGTCTGACATTCAATTACTGTTGATCCAGGGTGATAATCCGTTTTGGAGCAAGAAGCTTCCACAAGATAAAACGGAGAAGGCAGGGCGGCCAACCCGGCCCAAGACCAAGGTTCTCAAGAAGCCAGCTCATAAGAGAAAAACCACCGCCTCATCTGATCCAGCTATTGATGATGATGTGGGTAACCCGGACCTTGAGGTAGAACTTGATTCACTTGGCTTACTTTTTACACGCCTAATTGATGATGATGCTTGTCAGGACGACGCTGAAGCCAGCAATGCGGGATTCGTTGAGGTAACTATTCTCTCTTCCGATTCAGAAATCTTGCCTTTGCCAAAATTTCGTCAGGCAAACCGGAAAGTTAAATATTCTCATCCTCTTGCTTATTTGGATCCCAAATTTCTTATGAAGACCCAGCAACATGAAGCTCGCCGCACAACCCGGCACAGTGGCCAGGTAGTTACCTCTGCCGGTTTACCGAATAGCCCGGTTCGAAAACGCCGCTCCGAGGTCTCCGACCTTTTTATTGATTTAAATCCTAAAGCGGGTTTCTTCCGTCAACCTCTTAATCCATCCGACTCCGATTATCAGGTCACTTCTCATTCATCTTCTGGTGAATCGTCGGCCACTCAGCTACCACCATTGAAAATAGTTGCTGGGTAAGCTAAACTGAACATATGCTTCCAGTATACTGTGTTATGGCTTATGCTTTTTCTTGACTCTTTGTTTTCCTTTCAGGGCCAAACCGAAACCAAGCAAGAAGGCCCGCCTGGACAAAGCGGCTGAAGAAGATGTAGCCCCAGAACATGACCAAGCGCCAGATCTTGAAACGTTTGCTCGTGAGGATATTCCCAATGATCCTCCTTTGCAAGACGATGTTATTCCCGAAGAAGGGCCTATTAACATTGCAGTCTCTGCTGACCCGCCTGCCAGCTCCGTCCGGATTGAGAAATCCCACACTCCTGCTGACAGACCGACCGCACCAACACAAACCGGCGAGTCCAAAGATGATGATGTTGTGATTACCGGTGTAGGCCGCTTTGAACCCGGGAATCCTGTCACCTTAACCAAGCATACCATAAAAGAAGATTTTTCCTCTATGAACAAAGGGAAATGGGATATTGAACTGGAAACATATGCTGCTCTGAGTGCCCAAGATCTTCATTCCGGCTATTTAAACCGGCTTTACACTAGCCGTGATTGTGAAGCTGGCCTGGTCAAGATGATGAGGGATAAATTTGAGGTAACTTACTTCTTTTCTTGCTGCCATTGTATCCATCCTTCTAGCCCCCAAGGGCCGGTTTGTAACCTTGGTCAAACCGGGACTTGAATATGATCCTGAACACCTTTGAAATCCATCGGTATAGCCCTCAAGGGCCGGTTTAACTTAACATAAGTAAACCGGGGCTCCAATAGAAAACTGTCCTTAGAACATAATTTGATCAAATGGCCATTAGCCCCCAAGTGCCAAGTTGAATACTTGTATTGAGCTTGGGACTTTGCAATCTAGTAATATATAAAAATTGAAGGTGCATTAGCCCCCAAGTATCAGGCATATAACTTTGTTATGTGGTTGATACTTCAATTTCTTGGACCGCTTGTGTAAAGCTTAAACGCTATCTGTATGCAGGCTGAGGTGAAAATCAAGGAGGACCGGATTGCCGATTTGCAGGAGGCCTTGAAAACCCAGCAGGCTGAAACAAACAAGGCGAAGGAAGAATTAACCAGCGCCTTGAACATCACTGAACAGTTGAAGGAAGGCTTCAAGAAAGAGCGAGCTGATTGGGCTACTGAGAAAACCGCTTTGACCAAAAGGGCTGAAAATGCTGAAACCGCCCTTAAACCGGTGGTGGATGAACTTATGGCCGTAAAGCGGCAAATACACTCCATGACCGCTGCGATCTTTGGTAAGATCCTTTTAACTTCTGTGATAACTTGAACCTTTCTGTAGTATAAATCCGGTTTGAGACCGTCCCTATATTGTTGTAGGCACACGCATCGGGCACTTAGGAAACGATGTGCGGAAGAAACTGAAGGCTGCCTACACCTTAGTGGAACAATTATATACCGGAGTCCAGCGGATCATCACCACAGCCTCTCATAACAACCCGGCACCTTCCTTAATCCAAGACACTCTTAACAGGTTGTCGATGCTTCCGGCCCAGATCGAGGAGCTGAAAAAATCCGCTGCTCGAACCGGAGCTATTAACGCCTTGATCCGGGCAAAGGCATGGGTGCCAGATTTCGACCCTATGGAAGCAGCTCAAGGCTATCCCAGCCTGAAGGAAGATGGCTCTGAATTCAACGAAGAGGATTTAAGGGCAATAAACCGTGCAGTGCGCCCTCTGGCTTGTCAGCTAGCTGAAGAGGCAGACTTGACGCATTATCAAGCACAATACAATGATCAGAACAAGCGAGTGCCTGCCCCAACTCTTGAAGCGGAGAATCTGATTCCCCCAATCCGTAAGCATACTTACGCTCCTGATATTGAACCGTCTTCCCTGATCCATGAAGAGGCTATTTTCCAAGCTTTAATGGGAATCGACTGGACCACTGTTGATTTCCAGCCAATGGGTAGAGACGAGGAAGCTGAAGCGGCGGATGATGAGGAGCAGGCTTGAACCGGAAGCCGGTTTGGATAGCTGTCTTTGGCATCTTTCCAAAAGAACAATGATCTTATTTGGGCACCGTGTTGCCTTGTAATAGGATAGTTAATACTTCTGTCTTGAATATGCCTTCGTGCATAAGTACTGAAGCTTTTGTTTGAAAAACTTCAATTCATATTTCCTGCAATCAGAAAAATTTGAACTTCGGTGGCGGTTATACCGCCAGCCGGTTTATGGTCTTGATATGTGTATCAGCAATGTAACAAATAGGTGATACAGAAATACCTGCCATGTTTGGGCATGAAGCTGGCTTAGCCAAGCTTGAAGCGGCGGTTTTATAAACCATTACCGTAAATAAGGGGGGAGAAAACAGCTCCCGTATAAACCGTACTGAATCAATACGAGCCCCCTTGTTACTCCATGATGTTAACAGGAAAAGGTAAACCGGGCATACTTCTCCGGATTAAAAGGGAATCAAATCCATCGGCTGAACCGGAAAAAAGGTGTTTGTTGGCATAAAAGAAATTCAACAAAGCAAAGAACAAACAAACCATGAAAATAACATGGAAGCAAAGGCAATGATAAAAACCGTTTGCAAAAATATGCTATACTGAGCTGATCAGATGGTATTACCATGGTCGGACAGGACCAAGCCCCCAATAGGAGTGACAATGATTCAAGTCAGCCAGGTCCCCAAATGATTCGTGGCATATATGCCAGATCAAGAGGCGTGACTGGTTCAGACTTGACCATGTCCCCAAATGATCTGGTGGTTGTCGCCTATCAAAAGGTGTCGCGTTGGTTCGGACACGACCAAGGCCCCCAGTGATATATCAAAAGCAAATGTTAAGGGGTAAACCGGAGGCCGTTTTAAAAACAGAGCCACTCCATGTAACCACACATGATAAGAAAGACAGAGACCCCGCTTTAGCTGAGGCTCCGATTTTATTATATCAAAGATAATATATACATTGTCATGATATGTACATAGATAGAGCTGATGGCTCAAGTATAGTAAGGCCGAAGATGAGCTATGTTCCACGGCCTGTTGGTCTCCTCCTCTGATGTGCGTGAGTCTTGATGCTCTCGAATATCAATCAGATAGTACGACCCGTTGTGCAGATTCTTGCTGACCACGAAAGGTCCCTCCCAAGGTGGGGATAACTTGTGCATATCTGTCTGGTCTTGGATGAGTCGAAGCACCAAATCTCCTTCTTGAAAAGTTCTGGTTCTAACCCGGCGACTGTGATAGCGACGAAGATCTTGCTGGTAAATCGCTGAACGGGCAGCCGCTATATCACGCTCCTCGTCCAATAGGTCCAAAGCGTCTTGCCGTGCTGTCTCATTGTCCGCTTCAACATAAGCTACCACACGAGGCGAATCGTGCCGGATATCACTAGGGAGAACTGCCTCTGCTCCATAGACCATGAAAAATGGTGTGTATCCTGTGGACCGGTTTGGCGTAGTATTGATACTCCATAGCACAGATGGTAGCTCTTCAACCCAACATCCTGGTGTTCTTTGCAATGGGACCATAAGCCGGGGTTTGACGCCTCGCAAGATCTCTTGATTAGCTCGTTCTGCCTGTCCATTGGACTGGGGATGTGCTACTGACGACACGTCTAGTAGGATGTGCTCACGTTCACAGAACTCCTTCATAGCGCCCTTGGATAAATTGGTACCGTTGTCAGTAATGATACTGTGTGGAAAGCCAAACCGGAAAATCACCTTTTTGATGAACTGCACCGCTGTTGCTGCATCACACTTGCTGACAGGCTCTGCTTCAACCCACTTGGTAAATTTGTCAACTGACACCAAAAGGTGGGTTTTCTTATCCTTGGATCTTTTAAAAGGTCCGACCATATCTAGCCCCCAAGTTGCAAACGGCCATGTTATTGGGATCATCCTCAATTCTTGAGCCGGCACATGAGCATGCCTTGAAAATTTATGACATCCATCACACCGTTTAACCAAGTCCTCCGCGTCAGCATGCGCTGTCAACCAGTAAAACCCGTGACGAAACGCCTTTGCCACCAGAGACTTTGAACCGGCGTGGTGTCCACAATCCCCTTCATGGATTTCTCTTAAGATTTCACAGCCTTCCTTAGGAGAAACACAACGTTGAAACGCCCCTGATACACTGCAATGATGCAACT
Organism: Triticum timopheevii; assembly: GCA_963921465.1. Taxonomy (NCBI): domain Eukaryota; kingdom Viridiplantae; phylum Streptophyta; class Magnoliopsida; order Poales; family Poaceae; genus Triticum; species Triticum timopheevii. The sequence continues at coordinate 584,003,495 of OY997270.1, forward strand.
CACCATTGAGAATCGTCATAGACTTGGATCGCCGGACTATCTGCCTGGCTAGAATCTCATCCTCTGGTAACTCCCCCCGGTTCATGTATGCAAGATAAGGAACCGTCCAATCCGAAATAGCATGTAATGCTGCCACCAATTGAGCCTCCGGATCAGGAATAGCCAAATCCGCTTCACCTGGGAGCTGGACTGACGGATTGTGCAACACGTCCAAAAAGACATTAGGCGGGACCGGTTTGCGCTGAGAACCCAACCGGCTTAAAGCGTCCGCCGCTTCATTCTTCCGACGGTCCACATGAACCACTTGATAACCCTTGAAGCAGCCCGCAATATTATCCACTTCCTGACGATATGCAGCCATGAGCGGGTCCTTAGAATCCCAAGTGCCAGACACCTGTTGAGCCACGAGGTCCGAGTCACCGAAACACTTAACCCGGCTTAAGTTCATCTCTTTAGCCATCCGGAGACCATGGAGCAAGGCTTCGTACTCAGCTGCATTATTAGTACAAGGGAACATTAAGCGGAGAACATAACAAAACTTATCACCTCGTGGGCAAGTTAATACGACTCCAGCCCCCGAGCCTTCCAATTGCCTGGATCCATCAAAATGAATAGTCCAATATGTGTGATCCGGCTTCTCCTCTGGCGCTTGTAACTCCGTCCAGTCATTGATGAAATCAACAAGTGCTTGAGACTTCACCGTCGTCCGAGGTACATACTTCAGTCAGTGTGGCCCAAGCTCTATAGCCCACTTGGCAATCCGGCCAGTCGCCTCCCGGTTCTGTATGATATCACCCAAGGGAGCTGAACTGACCACTGTGATGGGGTGCCCTTGAAAATACTGCTTCAACTTCCGGCTGGCCATGAAGACACCATAGACCAGCTTCTGCCAATGCGGATACCTTTGCTTGGATTCAATAAGCACCTCGCTGATATAATAAACCGGCCGCTGAACCGGATATTCCTTTCCTACCTCCTTGCGTTCCACCATAATAGCCACGCTAACTGCCCGAGCATTGGCTGCTACGTATAATAATAGTGGCTCCTTGTCAACCGGAGCTGCAAGAACAGGCGGATTGGCTAACTGCCGCTTCAAGTCCTCAAATGCTTCATCAGCAGCCGGACTCCAGACGAAATTGTCTGTCTTCCTCAGCATTTGATACGAAGGGATGGCCTTCTCTCCGAGGCGGCTGATAAACCGGCTCAGTGCAGCGATTCGGCCCGATAAATGCTGAACATCGTTGATACACTTCGGTTTAGCCAGGGAGGTAATAGCCGTAATCTTCTCCGGATTAGCTTCAATTCCTCTGTTAGACACCAGGAAACCCAGTAACTTGCCTGCCGGAACACCAAAGACACACTTGGCCGGATTAAGCATCATCTTGTAAACTCGCAAGTTGTCAAAGGTCTTCTTCAAAGCATCCACCAGCGTCTCCTTCTGCCTTGACTTTACTACAATATCATCCACATAGGCATGCACATTGCGGCCGATCTGTTTATGCAGGCAATTCTGTACACACGTTGATAGGTGGCTTGGGCACTCTTGAGCCCGAAGGGCATAGATACATAGCAGAAGGCTCCAAAGGGAGTAATAAACGCTGTTTTCTCCTGGTCCTTAACCGCCATCTTGATCTGATGATATCCAGAGTATGCATCCAAAAAACTCAAACGCTCACAACCCGCCGTGGCATCAATGATCTGGTCAATGCGGGGGAGGGTAAAAGGATCCGCTGGACAGGCCTTGTTAAGATCTGTGTAATCCACACACATACGCCAAGTGCCGTTTTTCTTAAGAACCAGCACCGGATTAGCAAGCCACTCTAGATGGAACACCTCAATGATAAAACCAGCTGCTAAAAGCCTGGCCACTTCCTCTCCAATGGCTTTGCGCCTTTCTTCGTTAAACCGGCGGAGGAATTGTTTCACCAGTTTATACTTAGGATCCACATTAAGAGTGTGCTCAGCGAGTTCTCTCGGTACACCTGGCATGTCGGACGGTTTCCATGCAAAGATGTCCCGATTCTCACGGATGAACTCGATGAGCGCGCTTTCCTATTTGGGATCCAGGTTGGCACTGATAGTGAACTGCTTGGACGAATCGTCGGGCACGAAGTCAACAAGCTTGGTCTCAGCTGCCGATTTGAACTTCAAATCCGAATCATGCTCTGTAGTTGGCTTCTTCAAAGGGGTCATATCCGCCGGATCAACATTGTCCTTATAGTACTTTAGCTCCTCCATGGCACAAACCGACTCTGCATAAGCCGCATCACCTTCCTCACATTCCAAAGCGACCCTACGGCTCCCATGAACTGTTATCGTCCCCTTGTAACCCGGCATCTTGAGTTGTAAGTAGATATAACAAGGCCGCGCCATAAACTTGGCATAAGCCGGCCGCCCAAACAAGGCGTGATACGGGCTCCAGATCTTCACCACCTCAAAGGTTAGTTTTTCCGACCGGGAATCGTGCTCGTCCCCAAAAGCCACATCCAGGGCTATCTTACCAACAGGATATGCAGATTTGCCAGGCACCACACCATGGAACACCGTATTGGACGGTCTGAGATCTTTGTCTGTTAGACCCATGCGGCGGAATGTCTCGTAGTACAGTATGTTAATACTGCTTCCTCCGTCCATGAGTACCTTGGTGAATTTATAACCCCCCACCTGAGGGTCTACCACTAATGCTAGCTGGCCCGGATTATCAACCCGGGGCGGGTGATCCTCTCTGCTCCACACGATAGGCTGCTCCGACCAGCGCAAGTAACGTGGTAAGGCCGGTTCAACAGAATTCACCGCTCGCTTGTGGAGTTTTCGGTCGCGTTTATCCAAGCTAGTTGTGAAAACATGATATTGCCCATTGTTCAACTGTTTTGGCTGGCTCTGATAACCCAACTGCTGCTGCTGGCCGTTCTGATTATTCTGGTTGTTGTGACCGCCCTGATTGAGACCTGAACCGGATGCTCCATTGTGACCCGGTCCATGGAAACCGGATCCTGAACCGCCACCTGACCCGTGGTCATACCGGAAGGCATTAGAGTTTTTAAACTCCTGCATAATATAACAATCCTTCCAAAGGTGGTTAGCCGGCGATTCCTTCGTCCTGTGCTTTGGGCAAGGCTGATTCAACAAATAGTTCAAACGGCTTGCGTTAGGATTGGGAGCCCCATTACGATTTGCCGCTTTACCTCTGCGCCACTGCCGCCTATCCTGCTCATTAGTGTTGGCCACAAAATCCATGCTGCTATCCGCCTTGCGCTTGCCTCCGTTTCCATGACCCGCCGGTTTGTACTGCTGCTGTTTGGAGTTGCTATTCTTCCTTCCCTTCCCTGCTTCATCATCCTCAGTCTCGGGATCCTTGGTACTGTCCGAATCAGCATACTTCACTAAAGCAGCCATGAGGGTTCCCATGTCATTACAGAACCGCTTCATGCGTCCCAATTTCAATTTTAAAGGCTCAAACCGGCAGTTGCCTTCCAGAGTTAAGATCGCAGAGTCAGCATTAATCCTATCAGACGAGTGCAAAATTTCCGAAACGCGGCGCACCCAACGGGTCGTTGATTCTCCTTCCTCCTGGACACAAGCCGCCAGGTCTACTATGGACTTGGGCTGCTTACACGTATCCTTAAAATTCTGGATAAACCGGGCCCGCAACTGGGCCCATGAGCTGATAGAATTGGGCGGTAGGCTCTTCAACCAAGTACGAGCCGTGCCTTCAAGCATCATGGTGAAGTATTTTGCACACGTGGTCTCATCCACGTCTAGCATCTCCATGGCCATCTCATAACTCTCTACCCACGCTTCAGGGGATAAATCAGCGGTGTAATTCGGCACCTTGCATGGACCCTTGAAATCTTTGGGCAGGCGCACATTGCGTAAAGCGGGGATTAAACAAGGTACTCCCAAAGCGGATGCGACTCCTGGTCCGGCGAAGGTGGTAGGGCGAACCGGTGTAAGTTGACCCGCATCATCCTGTGCTGCTAACTCGGCCTCCCTTCGTGCCCGGGCCCGGTCCACCACATCCTGAGCATCGCGAACACCCCCTGCCGGGTTATTGCCACGGGCCGTTTCACGGCCTCGTGCATTGCTTGATATGGCCGGTTCATCCATGCGCCTGCTATAGCTCCGGCTTGGACGGGGCGTAGAGTGAATCCGATCACGGCTGTATGAATATGCTTCCTGCTGAATTAGCGCAGTCCGGAGAAGTTCCTTAACCCGGCGCGTCTCTATCGCTTGCGGAGAGTCCCCTTCGACCGGGATAGCCTCTAATCGCGCGGCGGCTGCAACAAGGTTGTCCATAGGATTCGAATAATGACCCGGGGGCGTTTGGACCGGCGGAGGGACCACAATGTTCTGCTGAGGAGGTTCCATCAGGCGAGGTTGGACCGTCGCCCCTGCCCCTGGTGCCTCCGTCCGGTTTGTCTCCAGGTACTGCGGCGGATTACTGGGTCCAGCTCCTGGGGTGTGAAAGAGATTTCGGGGGTCAAACCCTAACGGCAGGCGCGATCTGTGCTTTTGCTTCAAAACCTCCTGTGATGCGTTCTGGTCAAGCATGAGTTTATAGGCCTGGGCATCCAAAGCGGCCCGCTCTGCAGCCATCCTGTCCTTTTCTGCCGCTAGATCCGCTTTGGCTTGCACGATCTGTTCTCTCACCTTTGCAATCTCTGCATCATGGGCCTCCTGATCCGCTAGGTTGGCCTCTGCCATAAGCGCGGTTAGTGCATCAAACAGATCAGATAGAACTTGAACCGGCGGGCGCACAAGGCCTCCTGCCCCTGCTGCCGCTGCCGCTGCTGATCCGGAGAGCACTGCTGCGGCGGTCGAAGAGTGATTCGCCGCCTGGGTGCCGGCCATGAATATTCCAACTCGGTTGACCTGGCCCGGGGGGTCCGGAATACTGTCGCCATCGGAACAGCCCCTGACCTGGTCGTCTTGCAACTGGTATAGCGATTCGGTCTCTCCGGTCGAGGATTCGTCGCCGGAATAGACAACGGTCTCGCTACCGTGCTCTGACTCGTCCTCACGCTCTCCTCCGTGGATAACTCCAACGAAGGCATGCTTCATGGCCGGTTTAGCCTGGGTAGATCTCGCACGCTGAGCCGTCTCGACGAGGTCGGTGCAGATGTCTGGCTCAGGCCCAGGCTCACCGATCTTGCCAATGAAAACGTGTATGCCACCAAAGGGGACCCGGTACCCGTACTCGATCGAATCGGCCTCGGGACCCCATCCTGCGTCATCGATGTAGATCCTGCCACGACGACTCTTGGTCATCCGGCCCACAACATAGCCTTCGAGTCCCTTGAGCTTGCCCTTCAAGATCGTCAAACCATCGTGCGATAGCCCCACGGTGGGCGCCAACTGTCGTGGATTTGTCACGGCAGATGTCCTAGTGAAAGGACTTAGTCGTGGAGCCATCGCTACGAGTTTACTTGAAGGGGTTAAAGCGGACACAAAGACACGAGGGTTTTATACTAGTTCGGCCCCTTCGATGAAGGTAAAAGCCTACGTCTAGTTGTGATGGAATTGATGTAGTCTCGATGGCTAGGGAGCAAACAAGCTTCGCCTAGGCTCGAGTTGTGGTTGTCCGTCCTGAACCGCCGCCGGGTCGTCCCCTTATATACACGGGTGACACCCGTCGGTCCACAGAGTCCCAACCGGTTCATACTCGTATCCCGGTCGGTGTCTCTCTATTCCTAACTTACAATACAAGTAATACATCAAGCCGGTTTACGGCTACATGTTCTAAACCGACTACAGGCCTTGGGCCTCCTCTCTCCTCGTCGGCGGCGGGAGCGGTGGCGATGGCTTAGGGTTTTGTCAGGAGCTCTGAAACTCTGAAGAATTCAACACTTGCGTTTGGTTGCCAGGCCCAGATAGGCCCGCCCGGATATTTTTAGGATAAAATTCCTTATTTGACACTGTCTTAAAATCTGATCCTTATTTGACACCGCAAAAGTTTTTCTTCCCTATTTGACACGAGTCCTAAATTTTATTCCCTATACGACACTTCCGTCCATTTTGAGCCTAGATGACACCTAAAAAGACCATTTTACCCCTCATGCGGTATGTATGTGTGTGCGCGTGTGTGTGCTATTGCGTGCGTGGGTGCCCGCACACATGTGTGCTGCTACTATGTGTGTGTGTGTGTGTGTGTTTGCTACTGCATGTGTACGTGGGCGCGCGTGTGTGTTGTTGCGTGCCTATGTGTTGCATGTGTGTGTGTGCGCGCGTGTGTGCTATTGCGTACGTGGGTGCCAGCACACATGTGTGCTGCTGCTATGTTGTGTGTGCGTGCTGCTGTGTGTGTGTTTGCTACTGCATGTGTACGTGCGTGTGTGTGTGTGCTGTTGCGTGCCTATGTGCTGCATGCATGTGTGCTGCTGCTGCTGCGTGTGTGTGTGTGTGTGTGCTGCGTGTGTGTGTGTGTGTGTGCTGCGTGTGTGTGTGTGTGTTGTTGCGTGTGTGTGTGTGTGTGCATGTGTGTTGCTGCGTGTGTGTGTGTGCGCGCGCGCACGCGCGCGTGTGTGTGTGCGCGCGTGTGTATGTGCTGCTGCGTGTGTGCTCCTGCCCTCGCAGTGATGCTGCGTATGTGTGCTACTGCCCCGCACACACACATACCATATGAGGGGCAAAAAAGTCTTTTCAAGTGTCATTTAGGCTCAAAATGGACGGAAATGTCATATAGGGAATAAAATTTTAAACTTGGGTCAAATAGGGAAGAAAAACTTTTCCAGTGCCAAATAAGGAAGCAGATTTTAAGATAGTGTCAAATAAGGAATTTTCTCTATTTTTAGCCCGTTTGTTCGCCTGATCGCGTTTAAAAGTTGGTCCACACGAAACTTCATCTTTTTTTAGCAACACACGAACTTCATCTGTGAACCTGCATCCAGAGAACACTCGAATCAATATTTTTTAGCAAGTCAGACTGGGTCGAGCCACAATCCAGCGTATATGGTGGATCAGGTTGCACGAGAGCATGCGAGCTAAGCTAATGTACCCCATGTACTCGGTTTCTGTATTAACTCCAGTAAGCTTTATCTCTAATCATTTTTTTCGAGAAAACTTCCGATCGAAGCGAGACAAAGATGCACCGCTGATCCCTCCCTCGTTGGAGCCGGACAAAATATTTTATAGTAGACAGTCAGGAAGTCATCGTGTTAAGGCCCCGTAGGACTAGCACAACAGAACAACAACCGTCGTCGATGAAGAGCAGCGTAGATCGAAATGATCCAACCTGAAGACACGCGAACGTAGACAAACTACGACGAGATCCAAGAAAATCCACCAAGGACAGAGACGCCAGAGACACACCTTACACACCCACCGGTGATTCTAGACACACCACCGGACGGGGCTAGGCGGGGAAAACATTATTCCGTCTTTCAGGAGCCGTCATCGTCTTGTCTCTCTGAGCAAGACACAAATACTAACAAAACTCAAAGGTACATCTAAAAACAGAGCCCTCTCGTTGGCAACGATTAGGATCCCCCGCGCAACCATGGTTCTAAGGCCACCAAAGACGAGACGGACCGATGACGTACGGCGTCGGTGGGCGGCAAAAGAACCCTAGGTTTTTCCTTAGGGAGGAGGCGGCTAGGTACTAGGTGGAAATGGCATAAAATAATGCTTTAGCTTTCTTCTAATCCATTTTCCTTTGTTCCTTCTCATCTACGTAACGGTGCTTCAATTTGAGATAAACTTTATATGAAAAAGACACATATTGATGCTATAGTTCCATTGTTGCGATCAATTCGTAGTTTTGTCAATCGTAAATGTTCAATTTTATGTTCATGCTCGAAGCTATTTTGAATGAATTTTGTTAATTTTTTATCGCATGTTCGATCGTTGGAAATTTCATTTGATCAGTAGCTTCATCTTATAGTTTCACATGACTCATATGTTGCACATTTTTTGTTTTGACGATCGTAGATGATCATATCTAACTTCATTGTGAAGAGCATACACGCATGCGTGTGATATGTGTTAATGACACTCCTTAATCTCGGTTTCCTCTCGCGTGTCATGCTACACCGGTGTCACCGCCGGCGTCGCTCCTCTCGGCCTCCTCACCCGCGTGTTTTTGCACTGGCGCCACCGCCGGCATCTTTTCTCTCGACCTCCTCTCCCATATCCTACTACACCCGCGCGGTTGTCGTTCATCTATACATTCTCTCTCATGTCCTGCTACACTGAGGCCATCGCCGGCGTCATTCCTCTCGGCTGCCTCGCCCGCATCCTACTAGACTGGCGCCGTCGCTGAGGGAGTCCTGGACTAGGGGGTGTCCGGACAGCCGGACTATCAATATCCGCCGGACTCCAAGACTACGAAGATAGAAGATTGAAGACTCCAGCTCGTGTCCGGAAGGTACTTTCCTTGGCGTGGAAGGCAAGCTTGGCAATACGGATATGTAGATCTCCTACCATTGTAACCGACTCTGTGTAACCCTAGCCTCTCCGGTGTCTATATAAACCGGAGGGCCTTAGTCCGTAGGACGAACATACATCTCAACATTCATACCATAGGCTAGCTTCTAGGGTTTAGCCTCCTTGATCTCGTGGTAGATCTACTCTTGTACTACCCATATCATCAATATTAATCAAGCAGGACGTAGGGTTTTACCTCCATCGAGAGGGCCCGAACCTGGGTAAAAACATTGTGTCCCTCGTCTCTTGTTACCATCCGCCTAGACGCACAGTTCGGGACCCCCTACCCGAGATCCGCCGGTTTTGACACCGACATTGGTGCTTTCATTGAGAGTTCCTGTGTGTCGTCACCAATAGGCTTGATGGCATCTTCAACCAACAACGCTGTCCTGGGTGAGACTTTTCTCCCTGGACAGATCTTCGTATTCGGCGGCTTCGCACTGCGGGCCAATTCTCTTGGCCATCTGGAGCAGATCGAAAGCTACGCCCCTGGCCGTCAGGTCAGATTCGGAAGCCTAAACTTCACGGTCGATGTCCGCGGAGACTTGATCTTCGACGGACTCGAGCCACAGCCAAGCGCGCCGCATTGTGACGATGGGCGTGATCTAGCTCTGCCGCCGGACAGTGCTTTGGTGGCCGCACTCGGATCTGCTTCGGCCATTAGCCCGGAGCCGATTGCCCATATCGAGGGCCGGTGGATAGACGCCGCCCTGGGGGCTTCAACATCCACGGCGATGGAGCCGAATACTAATCTTGTCCCCTGCGAAACTCGTGATCCCAAGGCGCCGGACTCCTCGTCGGACTCCGAGCCTCCCGCGCCCCAGCCAACTAATTCGGATTGGGCGCCGGTTATGGAATTCACCGCCGCGGACATCTTCCAGCACTCGCCTTTCGGCGATATCCTGAATTCACTGAAGCATCTTTCGCTATCAGAAGAGTCCTGGCCGGACTGTGGCCAGGATGGTTGGAGTTCGGACGACGAAGAAATTCAGAGCCCACCCACCACCCACTTTGTAGCCATTATCGAGGATTTAACCGACATGCTAGACTACGACTCCGAAGACATCGACGCTATGGACGACGATGCTGGAGACGAACAGGAACCAGCGCCTACAGGGCACTAGAAGGCCACCTCGTCATATGACGTATACATGGTGGATACCCCAAAGGAAGGGGATGGCGAAGAAGCAGCGGAGGCAGACTCCTTAAAGAAGCAGCCCAAACGCCGGCGTCAGCGGCGCCGCTCTAAATCCCGCCACAGCAAGAATGGAGATTCCGGCACAGGAGACAACAATACTCCAGAGAGCGCCGAAGACAATCCCCTCCTGCACGACTCAGCGCAGGAGGATGCAGAAGCAAGCCCCCACGAGAGGGCGGCAAACGAAGGGGTTGAGGACGATAACTATATGCCTCCCTCTGAAGACGAAGCAAGCCTCAACGATGACGAATTCGTCGTACCTGAGGATCCCGTCGAACAAGAGCGCTTCAAGCGCAGGCTTATCGCCACAGCAAACAGCCTAAAGAAAAAGCAGCAGCAGCTTCAAGCTAATCAGGACCTGTTGGCCGATCGATGGACCGAAGTCCTCGCGGCCGAAGAGTACAAACTCGAACGTCCCTCCAAAAGTTACCCAAGACGCAAGCTGCTCCCCCAATTAGAGGAGGAAGCATACATACCTTCTTCACCAGCGCACGACATGGCTGACCGACCACCCCGTGGTCGCGACAGAGAGGCATCGAGGCCCCCAGCCAAGACCGTACCCCGGCATCGCTCCAAGAGTACGAAGCCAAAAGGGAACGCGCCGGACTTGCGAGACATATTGGAGGACAAAGCAAGACAATCTAGATCCATCTATGGATCACGTGGGCGCCCTACGACCCACGACGAATACCGTCGCACCGGACATAACGCCGGCCGGGCCGAACATAGCAGACAACGCTCCCTCGAGCTGCATCGCGATATTGCTCAATACAGGGGCGCCGCACACCCGTTATGCTTCACTGATGAAGTAATGGATCATCAGATCCCCGAAGGGTTTAAACCCGTAAACATCGAATCTTACGATGGCACAACAGACCCCGCGGTGTGGATCGAAGATTACCTTCTCCACATCCATATGGCCCGCGGCGACGATCTCCACGCCATCAAATATCTCCCACTCAAGCTTAAAGGACCAGCTCGGCATTGGCTTAACAGCTTGCCCGCAGAGTCAATTGGGTGTTGGGAAGACCTGGAGGCCGCGTTCCTTGATAACTTCCAAGGCACATATGTGCGACCACCAGACGCCGATGACCTAAGCCACATTATTCAGTAGCCAGACGAATCGGCCAGGCAATTCTGGATACGGTTCTTGACGAAGAAAAATCAAATCGTCGACTGTCCGGATGCGGAGGCCCTTGCAGCCTTCAAACATAATATCCGAGACGAATGGCTAGCCCGGCACCTGGGGCAGGAGAAGCCGAAATCAATGGCAGCCCTCACATCGTTAATGACCCGCTTTTGTGCGGGAGAGGACAGCTGGCTAGCCCGCAGCAACAATCTCCGCAAACATTCTGGCAGTCCGGACACAAAGGACAACAACGGCAGGTCACGTCGAATCAAAAACAAGCGCCGCATTAACGGCGACGATAAGGAGGATACGGCAGTCAATGCCGGATTCCGAGGCTCCAAACCCGGTCAACGGAAGAAGCCATTTAAAAGAACCACTCCGGGTCTGTCCAATTTGGACCGAATACTCGACCGCTCATGCCAGATACATGGCACCCCCGAAAGGCCAGCTAATCACACCAATAGAGATTGTTGGGTGTTCAAGCAGGCTGGCAAGTTAATTGCCGAACACAATGACAAGGGGCTAAATAGCGACGACGAGGAAGAGACCCGGCCGCCGAACAATAGAGGACAGAAGGGTTTCCCCCCACAAGTGCGGACGGTGAATATGATATACGCGACCCATATACCCAAGAGGGAGAGGAAGCGCGCACTACGGGACGTCTATGCGATGGAGCCAGTCGCCCCAAAGTTCAATCCATGGTCCTCCTGTCCGATCACTTTCGATCGAAGAGACCATCCGACCAGCATACGCCATGGCGGATTCGCCGCATTGGTCTTAGACCCAATCGTCGATGGATTTCACCTCACAAGAGTCCTGATGGACGGCGGCAGCAGCCTGAACCTGCTTTACCAGGATACAGTGCGCAAAATGGGAATAGACCCATCCAGGATTAAACCTACAAAAACAACCTTTAAAGGTGTCATCCCAGGAGTGGAAGCCAACTGTACAGGCTCAGTCACACTGGAAATGGTCTTCGGATCCCCGGATAATTTCCGAAGCGAAGAATTAATCTTCGATATAGTCCCGTTCCGTAGCGGCTATCATGCCCTGCTCGGACGAACCGCGTTTGCAAAATTCAACGCGGTGCCGCATTATGCATACCTAAAGCTCAAGATGCCAGGCCCTCGTGGAGTCATTACGGTCAATGGGAATACGGAACGTTCCCTCCGAACGGAGGAACATACAGCGGCTCTCGCGGCAGAAGTACAGAGTAGCCTTCTACGGCAATTCTCAAGTCCGGCAACTAAAAAGCCGGATACACCAAAGCGCGCCCGGAGCAACACTAACCAAGACCACCTGGCGCGATCGGAGCACGCGTAGCAATGCGGCCCCAACCCTCGCCCGCGCATGATCACAAGAATAACACTCCGCGCACATCATTACGCTTTGGAGATACCATGGGCGCGGGGGAGGGGCTCGATCACAAGGGACCAAGAGTGCGGCTTGACCACACCAGGGGCTCACGCGAGCACCCCCCTTGATTTTATTTTATTTTTATCTTTTCTTCTTTTTATGTATACAGGACTCTGTTAATCAGAAGCCTTGTTCGACGGCGCACTTGCCGAACTCACGATGCAAACAGTCAGGGACTAAAAGAGGCCGCGGCGAATATTCAGGTGGTCTCAATTACGAGCATTAAATTCAATTACATACACCAAGTCTGCAGCTCATCCCTGGAGGGGGACATGTTCATTTAGTCCAAATCCCTTGCTTACCGCACTATTTGTATCAGTCCGCTTTATTAGCAGACCTTCTTTCATAAATAACGCAGCACTTCTTTTTTGCAAGTACATTACCTTTTCATTGTAATTGCGTTATCTTTTATACATGTTCATTATATGACATCTTGCATCCGTATACTTTGGTACGGCCGAATACGCCAGGGGCTTCTGTTCCCCAGATTATGGTGTGATTAAGTCCGAACACTTTCACAAGTGCGGCACCCCGAACTTATAGCATTATATGAATCAGCTCCGAATCATGTCTTGGGTCAATAGTTGGATTTGCCCGGCTCCCACGTTTTGGTGCCTTACGTTCCATTCCGTCGGCTAAGGTAGCACTGGGAGAACCACTGCGATTGCGCCCCGGTTGAGCCGGGTTAACGCCTCATTGGAGAAAGCTAAAACTGACTGGCATGATAAGGCGAGAGACTGGTCGCTGTTCGAGAGGTTCTTTCGGGTCCTTAAAGACTCATGCCGCTTCGAGCGAAGTTTCGGATGATGTCCGACGAAGGCGTGGATAGCGCCCCGGATTCGGTCTTCCGAATACCAGGGGCTTCGCCGAAATTTAAAATTATAGAATTCTATGGCTAAGTGAGAGTGTTCAAGCATTATAAGTCCGGTTGCCTTGTTCGTCGTGTTGAGCGCCTCCCTAGATGAACCCAATAATGGGAACAAGAGTGCTCAAGTTTATCACCGAACACCCCAGCACTCGTGGCTTGGGGGCTGAAGCCAACGACTTGCCATCTCTCAGATTTTACAAACGGCCGCACAGAAGGTAATATTTTAAATTAAACAAGAGTTGCTAATGGCGCATATAAACGAAGTTTTCAGCGCCCAGGATAAATAAACAGCGAGTTCACTCAAAGATTACATTTCGGGAGCACTCATCTGCAATATCGCAGGCTCCCTTCAGGACAACCTTATAATACCGCTCCGGCGTACGATGCTCCTTGCCCGGCGGCGGCGGATCCGTGAGAAGCTTCTCCGCATCCAGTTTGCCCCATTGCACCTTTATGCGGGCAAGGGCCCGACGAGCACCTTCAATGCAGGCGGAGCGCTTGATTACATCCAGCCTGGGGCATGCATTCATCAGCCGCCGCACCAGGCCAAAGTAGCTTCCAGGCATGGCCTCTCCAGGCCACAGCCGGACTATGAGACCCTTCATGGCCTCCTCAGCTACCTTGTGGAGTTCGACCAGCTGCTTCAGCTGGTCGCTTGGGGGCACCGGATGGCCGGCCTCAGCATACTGAGACCAGAAGACCTTCTCCGTCGAGCTCCCCTCCTCGCCACGATAGAATGCGGCGGCATCAGACGCGCTACGCGGCAGATCTGCAAACGCCCCTGGAGAGCTCCGAATTCGGGTAAGTATCCGGTAATCCACATTAACATGCCTGCTTTGCATGAAAAATGCCTTACCCGCAGCTATCTTCTTCATGTCCTCGACCTCCTGAAGGGCCTTCTGGGCCTCGGCCTTGGCGGACTTGGCACTTTCGAGAGCCGAGGCAAGCTCGGACTCTCGAGTCTTGGAGTCACGCTCCAAACTCTCATGCTTTTCCATGAGAGCCTGGAGCTCTTGCCGAACTTCCGCCACCAGTGCCGCTTGCTTTTCTCGCTCAGCCCGTTCCGTGGCCGCATTGCGTTTGGCCACGGACACGGCATCCTTCAGGGCTGCCACCTCGTTAGTGGCCCCTGCAATACACACATTATCCTTGTTAATCTTTTTTGCAACCAAAACCCTTTTCTGTAAGGTACTTATTTAAAGTGGTGTTATTCACCTTCTTTTTCCTTGAGCTGCCTCTTGGCATGGCCGAGCTCTTGCTCCGATCGCTCAAGGTCCTTCTTCAGCACCTCGACCTCCGCCGTTAATGAGGCAGAGGTCAGCAGCGCAGCCTGCAAACCCATATTGACATATTTTTAGCAACCCTGCGTATATCTTGTTAGATCCTTAGTCCGGCTTTTCTTTCCGAACACCGAATTAAGCATCAGGGGCTACTGTCTATGCGGTATTACATTACATATTTTAACTTCTTACCTCAAAGCCTGTTAGAAGGCTGCTGCAGGCTTCGGTCAGTCCGCTCTTGGCGAACTGGACCTTCTCAATCACCGCACTCATGAGAGTGCGGTGTTCTTCCTCGATGGAGGCGCCTTTAAGCGCCTCCAGCAGGTTATCCGGCGCCTCCGGTTGGACGGAGGCCGCCGGCGTCACGGTCCTGCCCTTCTTTCGAAGGGGCCGCTTGCCGGACTCTGGAACCACTACGGGTTCCGATGTAGAGTCCGGCGCAAAGTCCGGGAGGTCGCCCGACGGCGCCTCCGGAGCCTCCTCCTGATAGGTCCCTCTCTGGGATCCCACCTCGGCGTCTTCGTCGGCGCATGGGGTAGAGGCAGTCGGAAGTGAATTCACATCCGACGAGGCCAAGGACCCGCTTGATGAAGCGGGGAGGTCGTCATCGACCGGACTACGGACAGAATGCGGCGTTAGAAGGATGCTACGTGACAGGAAAGGTATGGCATATGAACGATCCGAATATTTACGATCCGGCCGGACGCCTGGCCCTTGGAGGCCATTCATCCTCGCCAACGCTGATGTTGACGAAACTGTCCGGGGGGATAGTCCTCCCCCTCTTGGACCCTTCGGCCGCCCGATTGGGGAGGCCTTCCTCTTCCTCTCTCCCTCCTCCGGGAGAGAGTATTCCTCCTCCTCCTCGTCTTCAGGGGAGGAGTCCTCGTCGTCGTCAGACGCCTGATTACGGGAACTCTTTCGAGTCCCCGTGGCCGCCTCCTTGGCCTTCTTCTCCGGCACCACGTGCGGTGCCGGAACCAGCAGCCCTGCTAAGCGGGCGTCCACTGGTTCTTCTGGCATGGGAGCCGGGCTGATGAGCAGCTCGGCCTTCTCCATCCATTCCTGTCAAAGGAAGAGGCAGATTAAAAACCTCACTAGAGTTAATCTAATTACCACGAGTGTCCCGTAATGGGGTTGAATCACTCACCTCGTCAGTCGGAGACTGCGAGCTGAATCCGCAGTCTTCGGTCGCAGATGCGGGGGCTTCGGCGCCCTTGAACAGCACCCTCCAGGCACCTTCGTGTGTTGTATCGAAGAGTCCGCTCAACGTCTGGTGCTGTTCCGGATTAAACTCCCACAAATTAAATGCCCGTTCTTGGCATGGGAGAATCCGCCGGAGGAGCATGACTTGGATCACATCGACAAGCCGGAGCCTATTGCTCACCATCTTCTTGATGCAGGCTCGGAGTCCCGTCACCTCCACCGGATCACCCCACTGCAAGCCCTTCTCTTTCCAGGAGGTGAGCTGCGTGGGGATTCCAGATCTAAATTCGGGGGCCGCCGCCATGTAGGCTTGCGCGGCTCGGTGATGTAGAACCACCCCGATTGCCACCCCTTGACGGAGTCCACGAAGGTCCCTTCTAGCCAAGGGACGTTGGGCAGTTTGCCCAACATGGCGCCTCCGCATTCCGCTTGTGTCCCCTTCACAACCTTCGGCTTGACGTTGAAGGTCTTGAGCCACAGGGCGAAGTGGGGCCGGATGCAGAGAAAGGCCTCGCACACGACGATAAACGCCGAGATGTTGAGGATGAAGTTCGGCGCCAGATCGTGGAAATCCAGGCCGTAGTAAAACATGAGCCCCCGGACGAATGGATGGAGCGGAAAGCCCAGTCCGCGGAGGAAGTGGGGAAGGAAGACGACCCTCTCATGGGGCCCTGGGGTAGGGATGAGCTGCCCCGCGTCGGGCAGCCGATGCGCAATATCGCTGGAAAGATATCCGGCGTCGCGCAACTTGGTGATGTCCTCCTCCTTAGCGGTGGAGGCTAACCATTTACCTCCCGCTCCGGACATATTCGGAGAAGGTCGAGGCGAGATTAGCGAGCTTGGGCGTTGGAGCTTGAGTTCGCAGGGATGGATAAGCAAAGGAGGAAGAAGGCGTAGGCGAGAAGGTGAATCCTTATCTCTTATATGTAGGCGGACAAAACTATGCGTCCCCCCACCAGCCTGGTAAAACTCGCTTATCTCCCAAGCGCCACCATCAATGGCGCGGTTGGGCCCACACACGTATTGATGAGAATCCCGGAATAAGGGGAACACGATCTCTGCTTCGACAAGACGTGCCAAGGAAACCGCTTCGCTAAACGTGCTGAGGTGGAATAGTAAAAAACGATTCAAACAAGGGCTTGGCTGCGGTGTGATGTCACGCCGCATAATACGTCAGCAGATTGAGCTAGTGTATATGTTTCATTCTCTCTACGGTGGAATGTGGAAATTATTTTTGCAGAGTCGGACATTATCCTGGTGTTCATTATCTTCTCCGGATTATTCAAGGGAGGAACCCGCCTTGCAATGCCGAACATTGTGCACGCCGGACTTATCGTCATTGAAGACTGGTTCAGGGGCTACTGAGGGAGTCCTGGACTAGGGGGTGTCCGGACAGCCGGACTATCAATATCCGCCGGACTCCAAGACTACGAAGATAGAAGATTGAAGACTCCGGCTCGTGTCCGGAAGGTACTTTCCTTGGCGTGGAAGGCAAGCTTGGCAATACGGATATGTAGATCTCCTACCATTGTAACCGACTCTGTGTAACCCTAGCCTCTCCGGTGTCTATATAAACCGGAGGGCCTTAGTCCGTAGGACGAACATACATCTCAACATTCATACGATAGGCTAGCTTCTAGGGTTTAGCCTCCTTGATCTCGTGGTAGATCTACTCTTGTACTACCCATATCATCAATATTAATCAAGCAAGACGTAGGGTTTTACCTCCATCGAGAGGGCCCGAACCTGGGTAAAAACATTGTGTCCCTCGTCTCTTGTTACCATCCGCCTAGACGCACAGTTCGGGACCCCCTACCCGAGATCCGCCGGTTTTGACACCGACAGTTATTGCACTAGCTTCACCGCCAGTGTCGTTCCTCTCAACCTTCACTCCCACGTTCTACTACACTCGTGCGGTTGTCGTTTCTCCTGGTCTCCTCTGCCATGTCATGCTACATCGAAGTCATCACCGACGCCGTCCCTCTCGGCCTCCTCGCTCGCGTCCTACTACACTGGCGTCGTCGCCATCGTCGTTCTTTTCGGCCTCCTCCTCCGCATCCTACTACACTGACGCCGCCATGGCGCACACACTACATTTTTTTTCCATCATCCTTTGCCTCAACTCCCTACTATTCATTACTCCACACGGACTTTCTCTGCGGCGACGACGCTAGCAACTAGTTCACCGCGCCGTTGATGAGATCGCTCGCCTTGCCACGACTCCATGCTCGTCGTATCGGACTCGGCGCCGCGACCACCGCCTACCGCTGTAGCCGAGGCACTCTAATGTAACACTGTGTTACATCTAGTTGTTAGCTTTTAATCATGTCTAGTATATGCAACCAAACAACATGCACTAGTATGAACGCACCCTTACTGTAGCTGTAGTTTGTTTTTGGAGAAATACTTTACCTGCAGTTTTTTAGGCGAACTTTAAGTGCAGCTTTTTTTTAGCAACTCTTTTCCCTGCAGCTTTTTTTTTTTTGAGTGGTCTTTACCTGCAGCTAAACTTGCCGTTTCGCGGACAGAGGCCCAGTACCTCTGACATCAAACTGGCCTGGCCCAACTGCAAGGCAGGTCTCCACCAATCAGCCCATACGGGGTTGGACGGCCTGGATCCTCTCCAAGGGCCGTATAAAACTACAGGGCTGGTGCCCGGCGAAAACCCTAGCAGAGGAGGCGGCGGAAGCAGAGCAGGAGAGCGGCAGGTCGCGCGCGCGCGCCCCCATTGCCGCCGCAGCAGGAGCTCGCCGATTCCAATCAAAGGTGAGAGAGCTCTTTTCCCCAGTCGACTCACCAATCCGCCTCTCGATTTGTTGCTAGATTGCGTCATATGCGCGCATTACATGCGTTGTTGGTTGGTTCATGCCGTTGTATAAGAACTACTTGAGAGTTGAGATCCTGTAGTAGTAGTTTATTTATCATTTGGTCATGTTACAACTGCTAAACGGGCAGGAAATCAACCCTAGCGCCTGCCTCTAGTGCCTTGCGTTGTAGATGCCCTTAGGGGGCGATGCTTTCTTGTATTGAATGATATTGTGGGCGCTGATGTCCTTGCATTTATTTTGTAGGAGGAGCTTTGAAGGTTTGTCAGGGCGGAGAAAGATGGTTCTCAAGTATGCTACTCTCTCTGATGTTGTGTGGCGATGTTAAAGATTTATAAAACTGCTTGCTACAATCTTACTTATTCCTGCAACTGTGTTCATACAGGACAGAGCTCTGCCGTTTCAGCGGTGCCAAGATATACCCAGGGAAGGGGATCAGATTCATCCGCTCAGACTCTCAAGTAAGCCTGTGTGTCCCTGTTGTTGTTGTGCATGGAATGAAAACCAAGTAGAAGTTCGCTGACATTATGCTGTGTGTTCTTCGCGTGCACCCAAAATCAGGTCTTCCTTTTCTCCAACTCAAAGTGCAAGAGCTACTTCCACAACCGTCTCAAGCCAGCTAAGCTCGCATGGACGGCCATGTACAGGAAGCAGCACAAGAAGGTACATACTGATAAGCCAATTCCCTTGAATGATATACTCCATATACTAGTTCAGCATATGTTCCATAATCTTAATAGTATGTCCTGTTAGGGTGATCTGATTAGGCAGTATAAGTGCAATGATCTGGTAGTTAATTGGCCTGCTTAAATATTTGCCCTGATTGATAGTTTCTTTTCCGGTAGCTACTGGTGGTAAAAGAAAGTGACATATCTAATCAGGCTCAGGGACTAGAATAATTTGGTTGCTGACAACATAAATGATATATATTGCTTAATCATGTATTCATGTGTAGTTTTCATCCCTTTTGCTCTGTTGCAAGTGGATGTTTGTGCAGTTCTCATCTCTGTTTAATTGTGTTTTAACAAAACTCTGTATTCCCCTGCTTTGCTTTTTTAAGCAACGTCAAACTGTACAGGCTTATAATTTTTTGTGGTGTGTTGCAGGATATTCATGCTGAGGCTGCAAAGAAGAGGCGCCGCACCACCAAGAGGCCGTATTCTAGGTCAATTGTAGGTGCTTCCCTTGAAGTTATCCAGAAGAAGAGAGCTGAGAAGCCGGAGGTTCGTGATGCAGCCAGGGAAGCAGCTCTGCGGTAATACTTTCGCATGGCTTTTGACTCCTAGATATTGTGATTTGTTATAACGAGAAACTTACTATGAACAAACATGTTTTTATGATGCATGTTACACTCACACTAGGATAGCTATATCCTATATATATGCTGGCTCAGTTAGTATTGAACTATGTGGTGATTTAATGCCTGACTTCTAATTGCTCGTATAGCATTTGAAAGAAATACCTAGTTATGTATGCATTAGAGAAGGTTGCTCTAATTTGAGTTTTGAGAGGCTAGTTTTTTAGATGACACCTGTCAACTGAACATCATCCATGTAATATGCACCTGCGTATTTCTATTCCTGTTTAATGAGCGTACAGCATCTAGGCAGTCTTGACATCATAGTTTTTCTATCTGATGTATATCTGTATAAGGTCCTTACTGCGGTAACTGCTCTATAACAGTGAGATCAAGGAGCGCATTAAGAAGACCAAGGACGAGAAGAAAGTTAAGAAGGTGGAGGTGACGAAATCCCAGAAGACCGCCGGCAGAGGCAATGCCCCCAAACCCGGGAAGGCCCCCAAGCTTGGCGGTGGTGGCGGGAAGCGCTAGATGGCATCCCTGCGGATCAATGTGAAATTTTGAACTAGTTACATGATGTCTTACCCCGTATCTTTTAGGAAGTTTTTGGCTCAAACCTGCTGTTGCTGTCGGTATGCAGCATCTGGGTGCCAGTGGTGGATCAGTGTGAAAGATTGTTTTATGTTTCTCATCAATGTGAGATTGTTTTATGGTTATCTGTTCTTGTTTCAGCTTTTGTCTAGCTGGTGTTTCTTCCGCACCACATTGTGCATGTTTGTCTGTCGTTTCCTCATGCCCTTGTAACTTGGTGTTAAGCGATCGATGTGGTGCACTGCCGTCATAATGCGAGCTTGAACTGGTTATTCGTGCCTTGGTATTACTAGCAAGTGTCCATGATTAGCAACACGCAAGCATATCCTGGAAAATATCAATTGAAGTGAAAGTTTGACCCCGTGGTTTTTGCTTTCAAGATATTCGAAAAAATCCACCAGCAGCCACAAGGTTTCCAAATTTGAAGATGGTTAATGTAAACTAACAAAAAAATACTGCTACATGTTATTTGAGCACATTATGCTTAAATTTATTTGGATTCTCTAACAAAAAGAAAGCACGATTGGTAGTTACAGTTATTAAAATCAACACATTTCAGTGACTTTAAGCAATGTATGTATGTCTCTTTGTACATATAAGATTAGAAATGGAAATGATAGGTAATACAAATGTTGAGATACACATAGAATAGAAATGTATCAGTGAATTAACACATACAGTGAAGGGGCTGCTAGTTTTATTATAGATAAAGTACCAACCGAGCAGCATTGAAGGGTAACACGCACACGTGCACAAAGAGAGGTACTACCAAACATAGACAAAGCAGAACAAAGCACGGGAACTAAAGGGGCTTGGTTGCGTTGATCACGACGACGAGCTACAAGATGCACCCTTGATCTACACATAGACATGGTCTAACCTTGGGCGCCCTTGTTATTGAAGAAGAGCAGGCAACGCTCACCGACGCCGCGTTGGCAAGCGTATATGTCGATCCTGTCTCCCACGGAGATACGGTTATCCCTCAGGAACGCCCTCAACCCAGGCCCAAAGATCCGGTAGGCCGTGATGGCATTGTCGTACTGGAGCGCGGCCACCTTCTCGACGCCGGCCTCAACGTCGATGAGGACGGGCACCGCCAGAATGTTCGGCATGCCGTTCTGGCCAACCTGCTCCAGCTCTCGGAACAGCCTCGGGATGGGGCCAGCCTGCACCATCCCCTGAGTAAACAGCAGCCCGTTCTGGCCTGGAGCGACGTCTGGCCACCGCATTACCTTGGAGAGCGCCCACTCGGCCTCGTGCACGCCAACGGCGGCCATCAGCATCTGGTGACGCCGGCGGACGAAGGAGGGGTCGGCCACAGCGGCGTGCCACCGCTTGCACGTGGTGGCACAACGAAGGAGGGTCGCTGCATCAGCTACGTGTGTGAGAATCTCCAGGACGACGTCTTCCGGGAGGTCCGTCCGTTTGATTTCCGCCCACAGATTGATCATATCAAAATAGCCAAACCCTTGGCCAAAGGTATGTCTCGTGCCTTCTGATCTGCCTTTATTTTTCTTCTAACAAGTCAATTTCATGATCTCGAGTCTCTAACAAAAGCACTCAGTATCGATCCTACACCGAAGAGGCGAAGACGACGACTCGAACTACAACTCCTGTATATTGCACGGGCAAGGCCAAAGACACAAGTGCATACGGCAACTCAGTATCGATCCTACACCGAAGCCGTTCTTTATTAAGATAGGGAAAAGGAGAATTTACATAGCGGCGAAGGCCGCCAATATTAGGGCATCTCCAACTCTGTCCCATAAATTTGCTCTGGCATCCGTTCGTTGATAAAAGGACTAGTCCGCGTACACGTATGCGGAAGCCGGCCATACAATGCTGCTAACATACATTTGAAGCCGGGTTTAAACTAGCCGGACAAAATTTATGCAAACACGACGGATATTCATATAAATCGGACAAAATCATTACATTTTGAACATTTTTTATTAAAAAAAGGCTAACCCTAAACCTTCATCCACTTTATTTGTAGTCCGCATTGGCAACAACATCCTCCTCTGCCGTCTCCATGAATGGCGAGGGGTTCAAGACTCATGAAGTGGAGGTGTGGTCTCCGCTAAGGAAGGGTAGAACATGGGAGACGGACCGGTCCACTTGCACCACAATGCCTTGCCGCCTCCAACGCCCTACTCGTCCTCAAATGAGTCCGCGACCTGTCCGTCACCGGCGTCGATGGTGGACGTGGACGGTCCTTCATCGTTCAGCTGTCACGTGCCCCCCCCCCCCCCCCCCCCCGAAAGTTGAACGGTGGCGTTTGGTGGGAAATGTAGTAGAAAAAAAATGGAGCTGTCATATGAAGATGCATTAACGGTTTGGATTCGATAGTTACCGACTCCGAGTTGCAGCAAAAAAAGACGAGTCGGTGTAGATCATACTTGGTCTCCCTTGAGCCGTAGATGCACGATCCTGTGAACTGCCCACGAACGGAAAACCGAAAGCATGACCTCTCTACGAGGTGCAAGCATACAATCTTCACGATCAAGCAATGCTTTCAGAGCTAATCGTCGCCGGAGAATTAGATGGAATAGATTAGAACCACACTAAACTTCTAATTATGAGGATTAGACGATCTAGATCAAGCTCTGATTGATCAACTAGGATCAATTGGAACTAGAGAACTAGAGGATGCTTCAAAACTTTTGTGTATAAAAGTGCCCAAAGTGTCTAGCATATATAGGTTGGAGGGGACCGCCTCAAGGGGGGAGGACTTCCTTACCCTTGCATCGGCAAAGGGGGAAAGGAGGAGTCCTTCCCTCACCCCAACACCCCCCCCAAGGGAAAGGCGCTTCCCCTATTGGGCCTATGTAGTCTAATTCTCCTTCCATCACTTGGCCTTTTAAGACCCATTGATACTAAATTAAATATAAAATCCTCCTAAAAATTATTAGAGACTTTTATTATTATTTTAACATCATAGAAAAACATTTTTCACCTATATATTATTTATCGGTAATACCCGGTATTGCCCGATAAACTCTGAAACCCTTCCGCTGACCCGAAACACTTCCGGTTCCTCTCAAAACTATTCCGAATATTAACAAAACTATATCACAAATAAATCATCGATACTCCGGTCATACTAACACTCAGCAGATCATGATTACCTTAAACTTGTGACACTGCAGGTTCGGTAAAACATAGACATGAACGAAACTCCTTCTTTCAATGACCGGCATCGGAACCGTGGACGTCCATATCAATCCCTATAATCACAAGAATGACATTCGAGTGAACCTTATGTTATTATGCGATCTTCCCTTTGCTTCACGATACTTTTCAATACCTGAGGTGAGATGTGTCCCTATCCTCTTGAGGCATACACATGCTCACTATACCGGTCTTCTCATTGTTGTTTTTGATCTTCTTTCTCGTTGCCATGTTCCGGCATCCCTGTGACGTAGTTACCTGTGTCTAACCAGACGATGATGGATGCCGTCACACTGAGAGAGCCCTAAAAATATCTCTTCATTGTCGGAGGAGCAAATTTCACTCTTGAGCTATCAAGTCCCTTGTCAAACTTTCCGATGAACCTGTAAGTTGTCGTTATGATCACCGTGTTACAGATGACATTTGAGCAACCCCAAAGCTCATTGTATGATAAAAAGCGACTACGATACTCTCATGGTCTAAAGAACTAAAATACACGTGTTATAACAAATTGAATTATGACGATATTATTTCCGAGTAAAAATTGAATTGCTGAGTAGTAAATATTTTAGACAAATTTTGAGCGCTAGTTCTAAAAACCCAAAATATTTTTAACAAGAATCACCCGACCTAAATTTCCGGGTAAACCCGAACGCCCCACACTACTAGGGAAAACCTTATACACAGAACTTTAGCAGTAGCGTGTATCAAAGAAGCACGCTGGTGCTAAATAGCAGCAGCGAGCCTGCCGAAACCGCGCTGCAGATAATGTCGTAGCAGTAGCGCGTCTCGCTGAATACACGTTACTACTAAAATTCTCACGGCTTAGCCGATATGGTACACATAGTAGTAGCGATCTACATGGAACCGCGCTACTGCTACTTTCTTTGTAGCAGCGCGTTTTGCTCTAAACTCGCTACTACTAAAGGATATAAAATTAAATGAAAAGCAAATAGAAAGGTAATTGAAAATGAAAGAAATAGAAGAAGGTGAAAGGAAAAAAATAAAATGTGAAGAAAAATAAGTTAAAAAGGGAAAAAGGAGAAAGTTGTAGCAGTAGCGCGTATCGCAGAATACGATGTAGCTAATGTAACAGCAGCGTGCTTTCAGGAACGCGCTACTGCTACTTCTAACTTAACCACCGCGTTCGTCCTTCCCCACGGCCACTTCTCCCAAATCGAACTCCTCCGCTCTCGCCGCCGCCGTCGCCCGTTGGTCGCCGCGCGCTCTCCACACACCCTCTACGCCGCCCCCGACCCCGGATTCAACGCCGCCCCCGCCCCCGACCTCAACGCCGCCCCGGACGCCGCCCCCGACCTCAACGCCGCCCCGGACGCGGCCCCAAGCCTGACCTCGACGCCGCCTGCCCCTCTCTCGCCGCAGGCACCCGATCGAGGTGAGCACGCCTGCTCCTCCCCCTCCCCTACCTCTGCCTAGATAGGATTCTTCAAATTTTAGTTGCATCAAATAGTTAGGTTTCATCTATGGGTGGAAATGAATTGGATACGGATGCGGCTGGGATTTTTTCTTAGGTGATGTTTTCTTAGATGATGAATAAACACTAGTGTAATGCATAATAAAACGAGTAAAATTTGACCTTCTTCTATTTAGTTAGGAAGAACTAGTTAGTAAGAACTAGGTACTAATTAGGTGATTTTTTAGTTAAAGCAATTTTTCCCGCCTCGACGTGGACGATGCCTATCCCGCATCCTCGTCGTCGAGTCGGCGGAGGACGACACCTGCTTGACCAGATCGGCCATGTCCAGGACTGGGCTCCGCCGGGGTGGTACTGGGAGGCGCTACCTACCGGGGGGCGCAGGTTGGTGAGGAGCCAGCCTGTCGTTGACCCAAACCTTCTTTGGTGGCGGTCGCGTGGGCCAGTGACGATCCAGAGGCTCGAGGACTCCGCGGAGGTGGTGCGTCACCGTGTCAGTGAGGATGACGCGCACGTCTGTCGCTACTTGTTTGCGTTGGAGCACATGCCATTCTCCAATACCTGGCAGGTTCTCCGGGGATCTCACTGGAGCAATGATCCCGTGATGGTGCCTTCTCTGTGGGTGTCCACCGCCCGCGCCGATACCCGTCGTGTGCTAGAGTTTTAGTTGTATTAGTGATGTTATATGTATGACACTATTCGTGATGTATTAGTGATAATATTCGACGATGTACTGACACATGAGATGATCTACTTTTGCTTATTGAATGCATGCTAATTTGAGTCCTATAAGATATTTTGAAATGTATATCTTGTGTTGCTCAATATCCAAGTGGCCAGTCATGTTTGCAGGTTACACCTTCGAGTGGCCTATATTTTGCCGGAGTGTTGATTCATTTCCGTTCCGGCAAATTTCAGGCGCTCGATATGTCCTATTTTAGCAAAGGTCATGCCGGATTTTTCCGTGAATTTTGGCATGACTTGTGCTAGAATATGTAGGAAATATCGAGTGCCCCGGATTTGTGTGTTGAGTATCTTGGTAGTTGTCTTCGATCGATTTTCAATTAATGTTTTAACTATAAACATAGGAAATGTCTGACGACGAGAAGGATTTCGGTATTTGCAAATACTGCGAAGACGAGCGCGGCCTGTGCGACGGAATCTTCCTAGATGATGATAGGCGCTTCAGCATCAAGCTGGACGAGAACTTCGAAGTGGATACAGTAAGTCACAACGACAAGTCTTTTTTCGTAATTAAGCATGACATCTGCTTCATTTGCTTCAACTTATATTTTTTTACTATTCTACTAGCGTATCCCCTGCCATGCAAGAGTTCTTGTATTGGATAAGATAGGTTTCAGTCATAGTATGGAGGAAAATAAAATTTAGTTGAAGACCGAGCATGGTTATATTTTCCATGCGAAGTTATACAATTCAGACGACTACACCTATTTTGGATGCAAAACATGGCGAGCACTATGCAAGACTTATGCATTTGAGCCTGATATGGTTATCACCTTTGATATTCGTTCGGAAGATGATATTGAAGGTAATACCGACATCTGGGTCGATGTGCAAATGCCTCCAGTTATACCATTATGTAAGTTTCTCAACCATATTTATGTCTTTGATATTGTTTATTCAAAAATAGTTGACAACTAATTTGTATTGTCAGCTTATTTCCGTGCAAGCAAACATGTCCAGCGCTTGGTAGACAGGACCGTATACTGTCCTGGGGCTGAACTCAACTGCGAGGAGCTCAGTCATTATGTTTCATGGCTTGAGGATCTTGATACTGTCAAGATAAATTTTCTTCCTGCATTTAGAAATGTTAGTACTGAAAATGTGCGACCAATAGTGTTTGTAATGAACTACGGTCACATCTATTTAGGAAGGATGGTAAGATTTTTACTATTTGTCATCGGTGCATCTTTTCCATACATTATTTTTGAAGCTAAACTTCATTGCTAAGTATGTTACCGTACGGTGTTCTTCAACAGGGACTCCCAATGAATGTTG
Source organism: Triticum timopheevii (assembly GCA_963921465.1). NCBI lineage: Eukaryota > Viridiplantae > Streptophyta > Magnoliopsida > Poales > Poaceae > Triticum > Triticum timopheevii. The sequence continues at coordinate 584,030,351 of OY997270.1, forward strand.
TGCCTTATGGGATCGAGACTAAAGGTACCATGAGTATTATCTGCTTACGGCCTAGATATCCTACAGATTACTTTAGTGCATTCAAGATTAGCGACGGATGCTTAATAGTGCAAGACTGGACCAAATATGTGATGGGGGAGCGCAGAGAAGTACTAGGGGGCAACAAACAGATGCGCTACCCACGATTAGGAGACAGGTTCATCTGCATGCTCCAGTTTGATCGAGGAGGAGAGCTATATATGTTTTATGTTATTTTACCTAAGAGAGAGCAGCAGGAGTGATTAGCTAGCTAGAAATGAGTTTGAGAATGATGATGTGCTACACTATTACTATGATGATAAAATAGCTAGTGTTGGTGGTAATGATTATGATGATTATTATTAGCTAGTGTTAGCGCTGATTAAATAAATACTGTTGGTGGTAATGACTATGATGATGATTAAATAGTTTGTGCTGGTGGATTAGATTCAAGTGGAGGCAACATGTTGTGCACATCGAAAGTACTACTAATCCAAACTAGATCAAGTTTGGATTAGTAGTATACTTTTGACATGCACCACATATTGCCTCCACTTGAACCTAATCCACCTTCATTTAATACACTGTTATGGACATAATGATGTAAACCTCATAACAGCTGGTATTGTACCAATATTTGTATGATGGCGCATAAATACACTAAAAAAACTAGTAGCGATGGAAAGAAAACACGCTGCAAGTAGATACCTTAGCAGTAGCGCGGTAGTGAACAAGCGCTGTAGCTATTTGTCCTAACAGTAGCGCGTGATGGCACGCGTTACTGCTAAGCAATAGCTGTAGCGCCTTATTAGTTGCGTGGCCACCCGCGCTACTAGTGGGCACAAAACACGCGCTACTGCTAGGGTTTTCCCTAGTAGTGCCAGGCTGAGGGGAAATCCTATGTGACACATACTGCATCAAATTGTTGACGTTTTGCACAGGCTGGTGATTGAAGTGGTAAGCTGGGCCTGTCGTGGTTCTAAGTCTGACAGTAGAGTGGGGGGTAGGTATGGAGAGGCAAGGTCCTAGCTATGGAGCAGTTGTAAACACAAGAGATGTACGAGTTCAGGCCCTTCTCAGATGAAGTAATAGCCCTACGTCTCGGAGCCCGGAGGCGGTCGAGTGGATTATGTGTGTATGGATTACAGGGGTGCGAACCCTTTACACTGAGGTGGGGGGTGGCTTATATAGTGCCTGCCAGACCCCTCCGGCCCTCAGTAATGCGGGGTTTAAAGTACATTAAGTGTGGGCGTTACTGGTAACGCCCCACATAAAGTGTCCTAAATACCATAAAGTCTACTTAATTACAGACCGTTGCGGTATAGAGTGCTTCTTGACCTTCTGGTGGTCGAGTGAGTCTTCATGGTCGAGTCCTTCAAGTCCGTCGAGTGAAGTCCTCCTTAGTCGACTGGAAGGTAGTCTCTTCTAATGGTGTCCTTGGGTAGGGTACTTAGATCAGGTCTATGACCCTACCCTAGGTACATGACTCCATCAGGGCCAGCCCATTAACCTGTTGCAGCGATTCCGGTTTCAGGAACCTTCCAGAGATTCCCAGACGGTTTTTATTGGTTTTGGAAACTTTCTAGAAGGTTCCTGAACCGGGTTTTCTTCTTTTTTTTTATTTTTTTTTCTGTTTATGCATCTTTTTCGTGTTACTTTTTTCCTTTTCTGTCATTTTTCTTTTGTTCTTTTTCATTTCCCTATTTCCTTTGTTCGGAAATTTCTAATGTTGTTCTAAATCTAAAAAATGTTCTTCGTTCAAAAATTTCTTCACATTTAAAAAAAATGTTCGTGCTTCAAAAAATATTTAGGACTTTAAAAAATCTCATTTATAATATTTTTTCACAATTTCAAAAATTATTCGTCTTCCAAAAATGTACAAGAATTTCAAATAACTTTCCCGTTTTAAACGTTGTCACATTTCAAAAAAATGTTCGTGATTCAAGAATGTTTGCAGTTTCAGCATTTTTGTTCGCAATTTCAACAAATATTCTCATGTTCCAAATTTTGTTCGCATTTCCCAAAAATCATACAATACAAATTTTATTTGCACTTTTAAAAAAAGTTTGTGTTTTAACTTTATTGGTGCTGAATTTTAAGAATGTTCCTGTTTTCCATTTTTTATTCAAAATTTAAAAAATTGTTCCTAATATCAGAAAATATTCTAAAATTATAAATGATGTTCATGCTTTACGTAATTTGTTTGTTTTTTCAGAAAATGTTAATTTTTGAAAAAATGTTCACGTTTTTGGAAACTGTTTGAGATTTGCAAATTTTGTGTGTTCACTTTTCCAAAAAAATGTGGCATTTCAAAACTCCTTGCAATTTTCTAGAACTCTTTTCAAAATGTTTTCCAAATCTCAACGCTGCTTTGTGTTCTTATTGTGTTTTGCACCTAGATGTTCAGTTTGTCTCGTGTGGTGTAGTCGCCAATGGCTGGCGGTGGTAGTGTGAGGTCGGTGTGTCGATTCCTGGACACACGCTGCTTGTTTTTTCACCTTTTTTTGTCTTGGGCGGGCCGCGCCTGGGCCCGGCGGTCTCCGCCGCCGCCGGCCGCGGCCCCGCCGCCGCCCGCGCCGCCCCGCCGCCGCGGATCCTCGCCGTCCGGCGCCGGCAACCTCCGCCCCTGCCGCGCCTCTCGCCGCGTTCACCGCCGCCGGCCTCCCCGCCGCCCGCGCCTCCATGGCCGCCGCCCGGCCCGCTCCCCGCCGACGCCCCCGCCTCCGCGCCTCCATGGCCGCCGCCCGGCCCGCTCCCCGCCGACGCCCCCGTCTCCGCGCCTCCATGGCCGCCGCCCGGCCCGCTCCCCACCGACGCCCCCGCCTCCGCGCAACCGGCGCCGCCCGCCGCCGCCCACGCCGGAGCCGGCCTGCTCCTCCCGCGCCGCCCCGCCTTCTCCCCGCCAGCGCCGCACCTCCCCGTCTCCGGCGCCCTCCCTCCGGCCGCCGCACCGACCGTCTCCGGCGAGCCCGGCCCGCCTCGGTCCGCGTGCCTCAGATCCAGATCCAGAAACTCGAAGGTTGACCCCGTTTTCCCACGAAGTCCCTAAATTTTGTCAGTAACATGCCATATTCATCGCATCACATCTCTGCATCCGTAGCTCCGTTTCGTGCGTGTAATATGTCAAATTGTTCGCCTCGACGAGTAGATCATTTCATTCCATTGCATCATTTTTATTTGAGCTCATCTTGATGCCCGAAATGCTGTTGGAAGAGTGCATGTTGATGTTAATCTGCTGAAACTGTTATAACTTGTTGTTTTATCATTTTTGCCATGATTGATGTGTGCATCCTATGAGGTTGATGTCTACATGAATGTTGATCTATGCCATGCCATCTTTCCAGAGGTGTTAACCATGTATTTTTGTGAGTTGTGTGCTGAGTGCATCAAGCTTGTTAAGTAGGGTAGTTGCTGTTGCTGTTTTCCTGACAGATTCTGTTATATTTTGTTGCTATGTTAACATGCTTCTACTAATCATTCTATGCATAATATGGAGATGCTCTATAAACATGTTTTGATCTACATGTCATGCTCTATCCATTAATGCCCTTGATTGCAATTATAGCCTGCTGGAACATGTTGTAATCTTGCTTTAAAGTTGCTTGAAAATGTTGTTGTCAGCCTGTTAACATTAAGTTCACTTGTTCCCATGTGTTTTCCTAGTGATCCATGCACCCTATGACCTTGCTCTTGCCATGCTTAGCTTCATAAACATGCCTTCTTACTGTTGTTTGCCTTTCCATGCCATGTATTGCTCTGTGGTGAGTGGATCAAGCTCACGAACATGCCTACTTATTGTTGTTTGTCATGTATGAATCTGTAATATAACTTGCCATGTTTACATGGGTGCCATCATATGTTCTATGCCTTTTTGGCTCATGGTCAGTAAGGGACTTTTGATCTATGCAATTAGTAGATTCATTCCATGCCTTTGTTTGCCATGATATGTTCTTGTAACATGTTGTTTGCTTGCTCTAAACATTGCAACCTGATGTTATTTCTGCTAAAGTCTGAAACTGTTATTATTTGCAATATCTCCATGTGTTTTGGAGCATGTTCTAGTTGTTTCTGGAGATAGCTCAGTGTTCATGTTTTGTTATGCTTTACCTGTACTTCATGCCCATGCCTTTTGTTATTATGTTGGGGTGCTGTAGCATGTTGTTTTGATGCTTGCAAGATGCCTAGTTGCTGTTATGGACAGATTGTTGCTATGACTTGTATAATGTGTGTGTGTTGAACCGTTGCTCCGTTTTGAGTGTGCTCTATATGAAACTTGCTTGATTTTGCATGTAGTTTCATATTACCATGTTGCATCCTTGTTTTGATGTGTTTGCTTGATGTTTGGGTGCATTTTGCATCAATGCCATGTTTAACTTGTTTTGCTCATATCTTCTAGGCCGTAGCTCCGAATCTAATGAACTTTATATGTAACTTGACTAGAATTTCGTGTAGATCATCTTGGTGCATCTTAACTTGTTATTTAACAACTTGAACATAAGGTTTGTTCAGTTCTGGACCAATTTCGAAATTTGCATATGAGGACTTACCGGAATTGTTATATGTTGTTTCCGGCCTCATTTAAACTTGCTTTGATGTGTTGTTCTTGTTTGCATCATCTCTTGCCATGAGTAGCTTCATGTAGCTTTGTCATGCATCATGCTTGTTGTGCATCATGTCTTGTTCATGTGTGGTGCGTTTACTATGTTGTGTGCTTCCTATCGATAGTTCCCGTTTTGTTGCGATCGTGAGGATTCGTTCGTCTCCGCTTGGTTCGTCTTCGTGGTTTCATCTTCTTCATGGACTCGTTCTTCTTCCTTGCGGGATTTCAGGCAAGATGACCGCTACCCTGGATCTCACTACTATCATTGCTATGCTAGTTGCTTCGTTCTATCGCTATGCTGCGCTACCTATTACCTGTTTATCAAGCCATCCCATATTGCCATGAACCTCTAACCTTTGACACCTTTCCTATGCAAACCATTGCTTGGCTATGTTACCGCTTTTGCTCAGTCCCTCTTATAGCGTTGCTAGCTGCAGGTGAAGTTGAAGATTTTCTCCATGGTGGACAGGATTTTGGTTGGGATATCACAGTATCTCTTATATTATTAATACATCTATATACTTGGTAAAGGGTGGAAGGCTCGGCCTTATGCCTGGTGTTTTGTTCCACTCTTGCCGCCCTAGTTTCCGTCATACCGGTGTTATGTTCCCGGATTTTGCGGTCCTAACGCAGTCGGGTGATTTATGGGACCCCCCTGACAGTTCGCTTTGAATAAAACTTGTCCAGCAAGGCCCAACCTTGGTTTTACCATTTGCCTCATCACCACCTATCCCTTTTCCCTTGGGAGTCGCTCTCTCGAGGGTCATCTTTATTTCAGACCCCCTCCCCCCCGGGCCAGTGCTTGTCTAAGTGTTGGTCCGAAACGAGCAACCTGCGGGGCCACCTCTTGGCAACTCGAGGGCTGGTTTTACTCGTAGCTTGACTTATCCGGTGTTGCCCTGAGAACGAGATATGTGCAGCTCCTATCGGGATTGTCGGCGCATCGGGCGGCTTTGCTGGCCTTGTTTTACCATTGTCGAAATGTCTTGATGTACCGGGATTCCAAGACTGATCGGGTCTTCCTGGGAGAAGGTCTATTCCTTCGTTGATCGCGAGAGCTTGTCATGGGCTAAGTTGGGACACCCCTGCAGGGTTTAAACTTTCGAGAGCCGTGCCCGCGGTTATGTGGCAGATGGGAATTTGTTAATGTCCGGTTGTAGATAACTTGACACCAGATCCGAATTAAAACGCATCAACCGCGTGTGTAGCCGTGATGGTCTCTTCTCGGCGGAGTCCGGGAAGTGAACACGGTTTCTGTGTTATGTTTGACGTAAGTAGGAGTTCAGGATCACCTCTTGATCATTGCTAGCTTAACGACCGTTCCGCTTGTTCTCTTCTCGCTCTTCTTTGCGTATGTTAGCCACCATACTTGCTTAGTCGCTGCTGCAACCTCACCACTTTACCCCTTCCTTTCCTATTAAGCTTTGCTAGTCTTGATACCCATGGTAATGGGATTGCTGAATCCTCGTGGCTCACCAGATACTTCCAAAACCAGTTTGCAGGTGCCTATGATACCGAGCAGATGACGCAACCAAGCTCAAGGAGGAGCTCGATGAAGATCTTGCCCTTTGTGTTGTTTCGTTCTAGTTGATCAGTAGTGGAGCCCAGTTGGGGTCGATCGGGGACCTTTGTCGCATTTGGAGTTCTTCTTTTATTTTGGTTCCGTAGTCGAACCTTGATTGTATCTGTATGATGTAATGCTTTATTCATGTAATTGAGTGAAGTGGCGATTGTAAGCCAACTATGTATCTCTTTCCCTTATGTATTACATGGGTTGTGTGAAGATTACCTCACTTGCGACATTGCTTTCAATGCGGTTATGCCTCTAAGTCGTGCTTCGACACGTGGGAGATATAGCCGCATCGAGGGCGTTACAAGTAGAAACGAGACAACAAGCGTGTTGGTGGGCCGGCCCAATCGTTCGTCAACCCTGTGCGTCCACCTCCTGTATAACGCAAAATGCGCCGAGTCCTCCGGCGATTCCTATTTAGCGCTGCAGGCGCCGGTTATAGGCTGTTTCTGCAAACCGGCGCCTGCAGCACCGTTAGCTGGGCTCGGCCCATTCCATTTTTTAGTCGTAAACAAAAATTAATACAGTCTTCGTTGCGATTCGATCCTGCTACCTCCAGGTCAATGGCACGAGGCGCCAACCCCACAGCACCTACGGTTAACTGCACAGCTACAACTTCTTCCTCTATTTCTTCTTAAGTCGTTTCCTTTTTCTATTTATTTTGCATTTTTATTTTTTCGTCTTTATTTTTTATTCGGAACGGTTTTGTTCTGTTTTTTATTCTTTTATTCTTTTTCTTTTTTTCTTTTTATACAGAATGGTTTTCTTTGATTTTTTATTCTTTATTCTTTTTTCCTTTTCCTAATTTGAATGAACAGTTTTTCAAAATCCATGAACTCATTTCAAAATCGATGAACTCTTTTTCAGACGGATGAACTTTCTTTCCAAGTTGATGAACTTTTTTTCAAAATCCATGAACTCTTTTTGAAAACAGATGAACTCTTTTTTGAATCGATGAACTTTTTTTAAAATCGATGAACTATTTTTTAAATTGATGAACTTTTTTTCAAAATCGATGAACTTTTTTTCCAATATCAATGAACTATTTTTAAAATTGATGAACTTTTTTCAAAATCAATGAACTTTTTTCCAAAATCAATGAACTCTTTTTAAAATTCATGAAATCTTTTCAAAATCGATGAACTTTTTTGAAACGATGAACTATTTTTCAAAATCGATTTTTTAATAAATGATGAACTTTTCTAAAAATGGATGATCTTTTTTTAAAATTTACTTTTTTCAAAGAGATTTACTGATACGTTAACGTTTTGCTAAAGGAAGCATTAACTAGGTCAGGTTTGTACTTGCATACAAAGGAGCAAATATGGTCTGGTGGTTATTGCGTTAAGTTATTCCTAGTGAGGTGCTTGGTTCGAGTCCCATATCCCATTAGGATTAGTTTCTTCTCTCTTTTTTTTTCGCGTTTTCCATACTGAGCCCGTGGCTGGGCCGGCCCGCGAGGGGTCGCTAGCGAGCGCCGGTGGCATCAACTGGCGCCTGCAAGCTTCCCAAAATCGCGGCATTTCCTATTCGGCGCTGCAGGTGCCGGTTATAGCCTGTTTCAACCGAAGATCTCCGGGGTCCCATCGCACTGTGGTTACCACCCCGCCACACAAACTTTATACACTAGTTCCATCACTTTTCTTCCTTACCATCCTTACTTTCGTTTTTTTTGTTTTCTTTTCTTTTCATTTTTTCTGTTTTCTGTTTTCGTTTTTTTTTTTGCATTTTTCCTTCTTCCTCATTCGATGATTTTCTTTCGAATGTATCCACAATTTTTTTCAATTGATGAACCTTTTCAAATTCTATGAACCTTTTTCTAATACAATGAACTTTTTCAAATTTGATAAACGTTTTTTCCAAATTTGTGAACGTTTTCAAATCTGATGAATTTTTTCTTAAATTCGATGAACTTTTTTCAAGAGTGATGAGTTTTTCCTTCAATTTTGTGAACTTTTTTCAAACTCGCTGAACTTTTTTTTAAAATCAATGATCTTTTTTCGAAAATGATGAACTTGTTTTCAAAACCAATGAACTTTTTTCGAAAATGATGAACTTTTTTCAAGATCGATGAACTTTTTTTTGAAAAAGATGATCTTTTAAAAAAATCATAATATTTTTTACAAAATCGGTGAACTTGTTTAAGTTTGTGTACTTTTCTTCAAAAATGATGAACTATTTTTAAGTTTGTGAACTTTTTGTCTCAAAATTGTGAACGTTTTTAAATTCACGTTTTATAAAAAAATTAAAAAAAACTGAATGCTAAATAAATAGCGTGGCCATAGTGCTTCACAAGTGGTTCATGTATCGTTAGCGCTAATGAAAAGCACTAGTATCCGATGGCTGTGGTGGTCAGCTAACGTTGGGCCGGCCTCGTGTTCGCGAGCGACGCGGGTTCGATTCCTGAAGTAGCCACATTTGGGCGCTTAAGGCGCCGAACAGGAGCTCCCGAGTCCTCCTCATTGGTGCCTTACACGCCGCTTTTGCCTGCTGGCGCTCACGTCCCAGCTCCCTTGGCCGGCATGCTTAGCTAGATCGACTCCCTTCCTTCGATAGCTCGACAAACAGAAACCTCACTGGTTCGATTCAATTGACGTGTTGATCGTTCAATTTAGTTGATCGTTAAACTTTTGACCAATTCGCAGCTGACTGTGTTGACTTCAATAAAAACAAAAAATTGAAAAAGAATTCCTCAATTTGAAAAAGTTCATCGATTTAGAAAAAGTTTATCAAATTTTGGAAAAAGTTCATCAGTTTTGAATAAAAAGTTCATCAATTTTGAAAAAAGCTCACCAATCTTGGAAAAGGTTCATCAGATTTGAAAAAATCATCAAATTCAAAAAAATCAATTTTTTTAAAAGTTCACCCAATTTTTAAAAAGTTCATCGAATTTGAAAAAAAAGATCATCGAATTTGATAGTTCATCAAGAAGTTCATGAATTTGAAAAAGGTTCATCGAACCTAGGAAGAAGAAAAACGAAAACAAAAGGAAAAAAGAAAGAAGAAAAGAATAAAGATATGGAATTTATCATGTCGTTGGGTCTGGCGGGGTGGTTACTGCCGCTTATACGATTATAAAACAGGCCGTAACCAGCTCGATTCACGGTTTTAGCAGATTTTTTTTGCGTTTTCATAAACACGGAGAAAAGCAAGATGGGCCGGCCCAGCGGAGAAGGTGGGTATGCCGAAAATCAGGTAACAACCATCTCAAGCCTGCTAAGCTCACATGGACGGCCAGGTTCAGGAAGCAAATAAGCCAATCCCTTCAATGATATACTCCACATCCTAGTTCAGCATATGTTTCATAATGTTACTAGTATGTCGTATTAGAGGTATCTGCTTAGGCAGTTTAAGAGGTGCATTCATCTGGTAACTAATTGACTTGCTTAAATATTTCACCTGATGAATAATTTCATTTGTCAGTAGCTAGCGACAGTCAGAGAAAATGGCATATCTAGTAAGTCTCAGGGACTAGAATGATTTGATGACCAGTTTACCACAATGTCGGATAGTCTGCTGACAACATAGATGATATGTATTGCTTAATCATGTGTAATTTCCATTCCTTTGCTTTGCACAAACGGGTGTATTGTTTCTTAGCTTAGGTCCCTATTTTATTGTGTTTTCACCAATGCTCCATCACTCGCTATCCTTGTTTCTATAAGCAACTACAAACTTTATGTTTGTGCATATGAAATTCTGAAGTTGTGCTTATAACTTTTTTGTGGTGTATGGTTGCAGGATATCCATGCTGAGGCTGCAAAGAAGAGGCGGCGCACAACCAAGAGGCCGTATTCCTGGTCAATTGTAGGTGCTTCCCTTGAAGTTATCCAGAAGAAGAGAGCTGAGAAGCCTGAGGTCCGTGATGCAGCCAGGGAAGCAGCTCTCCGGTAACACTTCCTTCGCCCTGGCTTCCGACCCCTGCTTCTAGATATTGTGATGTGATATACCATGAAAACTAGCATGAACTAACATGTTCCTCTTATGTTGCATGTCAAACTAGGATTGTTATACCTGTCAACTGAGCATCATCGGTGTAATATCCACTATGTGTTTCTGTTCCTGTTTAATCAATGTACAAACACGAGGGCAATCTTGGCACTCTCGATTTTTTATACGATGCGTATCTGTGAGTTACTAACAGTGGTAACTATTTTACAACAGTGAGATCAAGGAGCGCATCAAGAAGACCAAGGACGAGAAGCGAGCTAAAATGGTGGAGGTGTTTATCCAATGTGACTTACTTACAGTGGTAACTGTTGTACAACAGTGAGATCTGTGAGTTACTTACAGTGGTAACTGTTGTACAACAGTGATATCTGACCGATGTGAAGATTGTGAGGATATGTTTATTCAATTGGTGTTCCTTTCGCACCACGCTGTTGATGATTATTTGTCCGTGGCCTACTGAAGCCGGTCTCCGTAGACCCTTTCTCAAGACATGCCTGTCATTATCTCCGAAGCTTCCCCTTAATAACTGGATGTTAATCCATGCGGCGCAGGGCCGAAATGTCTTCGGAAGGCGACCTTGCGAGGCGATGCTGCTTTTGGCTGGGTCAGGCCGCCACGGAAGCAGTTGGTTCAACGGCCGTGGTCGCCAAGCACTTATTACCCCGTCATTCGCACACTAGTAGATTAGTCGTGGTAGGTGTTGGGATTAATTTCGCGGGCAGGTCGGTGCCAGGTTCAGCGCACCTTGATCCCGGAGAAAACTAAGGTTCAGTGAACCTCGTACCGACACCAACCTCAGGATCACGTGTTTTGCCTTACAATTTGTTTAGCGTGATTGTATTGATAAGACCCAAGGGGTGCCTTAAAGAAACGGTCGTTGTCTCAGACGGACAGGATCATATCCGATCGTACGGCTAGTCGGCGCCGACATGTCACTTGAGCGACAGAAAAGCACGCGGTAGGTGAAGCTCGCCACATGCTTTCCTCAAAGATTGTTTGCGCAAATCACGTGTCATCACAGTTTTGCTCTGTTCATCTGATTGAAAATTTTTGTCTAGTTTGCATCTAATAGAAAAGGAGTTTCGTCTATTTTTTGGGATCAAAATCTGCATTGCCAAGCAGGCGTGGAGATTGGTGGTTAACCGTGAATCCTTGTGCGCCAAGGTAATCAAGGCAAAATATTATCCTAAAGGGCATATCCTTGATACCGCTTTTCCACAGGCGTCATCACTCTCTTGGCAAGGTATTTTACATGGATTGGATCTGCTAAAATCAGGGGTAATTTGTAGAGTGTGTTGATGGGTCTAATATTAATATTTGGAGAGATAACTGGCTACCTAGAAACTCTGGCCTTAAAGTTAGGACCAGAATTAAATGGGTGTGGGATTTGATCGTCAGTGGTACTAGGAGGTGGGATGAGGATTTGGTTAGCCATCTGTTTTACCCGCATGATGCGGAGGAGATCCTTAGTTTGCGCATTCAATCAGTAGGGGATGGTGATTTTGTTGCTTGGCATTTTGAGAAGAATGGGTTGTTCTCGGTTAAAAATGCGTACAAGCTTGCGCTCACTCTATAGGAAAAAGTAGAAGATGAGGGGCAATATAGTGGGACTGTGTTGGGGGGTCTGGACAATTTGGGGTTGGATGTGGAAGGCTAATGTTCCTCAGAAGATTCATATTTTTGCGTGGCGGGCTGCTACCATTAGCTTGGTTGTTCAGGTTAACAGTGATGCATCACCAAAGCCACTATTAATACTTGCTCAATTTGCGGAGTGGGGGATGAAAGTACGTTTCATGCGCTTGTCTAGTGTCCGAAGGCTTATGTTTTGCGTATGGATATGAGGGACACTTGGGATTTACCGGCGAAGTAGGTGTTCAGGTACGTTGGGAGTGATTGGTTTCTTATTCTTCTAAATCATTTGAGTCCTATGATGCATGACCGAATTATCTTCATTTTCTGGAGAGCCTGGCATTTGAGAAATGATTTGATTTTTGGTAAGGGGAAGGAATCCGTCTCAAGCTCTGCTAGGTTTGTGGTGAATTGCTGGACGTCTTTTGTTGCTTGCCACTCCTATCCAATGGTGGATTCGAAGAATAAAGGTAAAAGACCCGTTCCTGGACTAAGAACTGCTCCTAATACTTTGGGAAGTCAGGTGGCCTGGCAACCCCCTCCTTCGGAATACATCAAATTAAATGTCGACGCAAGTTTTGTGGAGGACATTAGCGCTGCAAGTGTGGGTGTGGTGGCTAGGGATTCCTCTGGGAATGCCATAGTTTCTTCTTGGGATTTCATTGGGCTTTGTAAAAGCGCGGAGGAAGCGAAACTCCGGGCATGTATTGCTGGTCTTTATATAGGTATTACTTACACTATCCTATAATTTTAGAGGTTGACGGTGCGTTTGTTGTTGCGCCTCTTGCAAAGGATAATTTTGAGAGGTCAACACTTTTTGATTTGAAGAAGGAAGTGTCGTGGTTCTAAGTCTGACAGTAGAGTGGGGGGTAGGTATGGAGAGGCAAGGTCCTAGCTATGGAGAGGTTGTAAACACAAGCGATGTACGAGTTCAGGCCCTTCTCGGAGGAAGTAAAAGCCCTACGTCTCGGAGCCCTGAGGCGGTCGAGTGGATTATGTGTGTATGTGTTACAGGGGTGCGAACCCTTCTGCCTGTGGAGGGGGGTGGCTTATATAGAGTGCGCCAGGACCCCTGCCAGCCCACGTAATGAAGGGTTTAAAGTACATTAAGTCTGGGGTGTTACTGGTAACGCCCCACATAAAGTGTCTTAACTACCATAAAGTCTATTCAATTACAGGCCGTTGCAGTGCAGAATGCCTTCTGACCTTCTGGTGGTCGAGTGAGTCTTCATGGTCGAGTCCTTCAATTCAGTCGAGTGGGTTCCTCGTAGGTCGACTGGAAGGTGATCTCTTCTAAAGGTGTCCTTGGGTAGGGTACTTAGATCAGGCCTATGACCCTACCCTAGGTACATGAATCCATCATTAGCCCCCGAATGGATTGAGGCTTGAGTGAGGAAGGAGTTGATGTCGTTTCCGATTGACTTTTGCATACTGGCTATGCGTCGTTTTGGATCAAGATCTTCTTTGTTGATAACGAGCAACTTTTCTTCAGTCGACTCGATCCATTCTTGTCTTTCGTCGAGTGCCTTTTCGGACTTCGCCGGTTCCCGAGCGACGGATCGCAGGAGATCTTGCGTCTGACAGACTAATCTGCCGTTCGCGGATTCCACGGGATAAGAAATTTGGGGAAGCGCGCGAAGCGGGGCGGACCGCGGCGTTTGGAAGGGATAGGACATAGACGCCTCGATCCCCGCGCCGCCTTTTCCGCCACGTATCACGTCAATGCAACTGTTTCGGGATATGATTAGATTGACCGAGTCCACCTGTCATCCACTCGGAAGGGACGTTATAAATGCGACCAGCGAGGGTTTTCTGAACAGTGCTCCATTCTTTCTTCTCTTCTCTCCTCGTCTCCGCCCAACGCAGCCGCTTTCACCTCCGCAAAGCTCCTCTTCGCGCATCTCGCCGGCAGCCATGGTCAAGGATAAGACGGCGGTGCTGGAGCGCGCAAAGAAGGCGTCGGCGACGGAGAAGGCGAAGGGGAGATCCACCAGCCGCGGCGGGTCTTCGTCTAGATCTCGCCTGCCGAAGGGCTGGGTCCAGGGAGATTGGATCCAGTCGACCATCAGGGAGAAGGACCTCCTCGACATGGCCGACGACGGGCTGATCCCCCACGGCGCCGCAAGGCTTCCAGGGAAAGAGTGGCAACCCCAGCCGAAAGAGGGTGAGTGCGTGCTCCTAGCCACTCATGTTGATCGCGGATTTTCTCTGCCACCAAGTGTTTTCTTTCGTGGTTTTTTGAACTTCTTTGGAGCCCAACTCCACCACTTCACCCCAAACTCCATCGCGTATCTTGCTGCGTTTGTATCCATGTGTGAGAATTTCCTGGGCTGTCGACCGCACTGGGGCTTGTTCAAGCACATCTTCATGTGTCGCTCTCAGACCGTGAAGAAAGCGAGTCCAGGCGATGAGAAAACCCAAGTTGTCCAAATGTGCGGGGGCCTGGGGATTCAAGTGAGGAACAAGAGCACCTTCCCAGCCATGACGTTTCCCAAGTCGGTCAGGGGCTGGCAGTCGACCTGGTTCTACTGCAAGAATGAGTCGACGCCAGGACAGTCGAGTGGACTCCCGCAATTCACCATGGACCGAGTGAACAAGCCCTCCTCTCTGAAGGTGATTCCGGAGGAGAGAGCTGACGTGAAGATGTTGATGGATCGCGTGGTGCAGTTGGTTCGGGACGGTGTTACTGGCATGGAAGTTTTGGAAGTTTTCCTTCGGCGACGTATCCAGCCTCTTCAGTTCCGGAGCCATTGCATGTGGCTGTACTGCGGAACTGAAGACGAGACTCGGGTCCACCCGGAAGCAGTCGACGACGCCACGGTGGAAAGGTGGATGGCCGCGGTCACTGGGAACAAGGACAATCCCCGTGGATCCAGGAGGATTCCTCCACTCGACCATCACAGCGTTCCAGACAAGGTACTTCTGCTCTGCCTTCCATCGTATACTTGTCGTATTTGTTTCTGTATGTTCTGCAAATTGGTCGATTGATCTCTGGCTTGACGTCTTTCAGGCCCTCACCGAGCTGTACTCGATGCCCAATGGAGCTCAGGCTCCGACTGAGGAGGGAGAAGCCAGTGGGACTCAGACGCTGCCGGAGATGACGATGATGACGACGACGATGATGAGGATGAAGAAGAGGAGGAGGAGGAGGTTGCACCATCGCGCTCGGAAAGGTGGTCGAAACTTGTCCATGACCCCGCGACTGAACGCGGTAAGGGGGTTGCGACTGTCCCGCAGTTGACCAAACGCCCTCGGACCGCTTCTCCGGCGCCGACTGAAAAGGCGCCGAAGCAGTCGAAGGTGGCTCCGTCAAAGCCCACCAAGCTCCTGCCGAAGATGAAGGTGTCCATCCCCACCATATCAGGGTAAACATGTTACTTAAGTCTCCTTGTTTTGTACAAGCTTTATCTCTGGTTGATACTTGAGCTAGTTCGACTGATTCTTTGGAACTTCAGTGCTGCAACTTCTGAGACCTCAGGCAAGGCTGAAGACCATGAGATGGAGGACGCAGCAACTTCAAATCCTGGTACTATACTCTTAATTCCGTCTTTAGTCGACTGACTCATGATTTCTAACTTTGATTCTTTTCTGAAGCTCCATCCAATGTCGTTATCACCCTTCCTGATGATGATGATGAGGATGAGGAACCGCTGAAGCATAGGAGGAGCAGGAAGGCGTCTACTGGTAAAGCAGCCCAGGATGTGACGGCGCCCGAGATTGTGGCCACGGAGGGGGAGAACACCACTCGACACACCGTGTCTTTCGCGGTGCCGTTGACGAGTGCTCGTCCCACTTCGTCGAGTGCTGCGCAACCTTCGCTCTTCACAACGCACCACGTCCCGGAGGACCAAGCCAGCGCTGCTAAGGAAGCGATACGCCAAGCAGGGATCATGATGGAGCAGGTTAAGACCATCCGGGATGCAAGCCAGGCAGCTTATGACGCCAGCTCCGCCCTTCAAAGCAATGTTCAGGTCAGTCGACCACCGCCTGTTCTGTTAGGATATGCTATCAAAACTTTTCTTTCTGGAATCCATAGCAATCACCCACTGGGTGTGTCGATAAAAAACTCTGTGTTAGCGGGGGCACGCTGAGTGCACCCGCTGGGTGTAGTCCCCAAGGCTAAGGTCGACTGCTGGCAGTCGGCCTTAGGCTTTATAAGTAGAGGCTTTTCGTCATTCGACTGGATCGAATGGATTTCTAAAACCGGTGGGGGCACGCTGAGTGCACCCACTGGGTGTAGTCCCCGAGACTGTGGTCGACTGCTGGCAGTCGATTACAGTCTGAAGAGTACTTCTGTTTTTGGGGGGGGGTCGACCGGTCGACTCTGTCTTTAATAGAACTAGTGAGGGCACGTTGAGTGCACCCCCTGGGTGTAGTCCCCGAGACTACGGTCGAATGCTTGCATTCGACTGTAGTCTTAGAAACGTATGGTTTTCTCTCATCCACTCGGAAGTGAATTATCTTTGATATTTTGTCGATTGGTTCTTCATAGAAATCCTGTGACCTTGCTTCCCGCTATACCGAGATGGAGCAGAAGCACATTCAGCTCGAGCTGGATCTGAAGCTGGTGCAGGAGAATCTGACGAAGTCGAAGGAGGAGACCAAAGGTATGTTTGGTGAGACCTCGACGACTCCTTTTTCCCTTCATTTGTTTCAAAATCTGACTTTGCTGT
Source organism: Triticum timopheevii (assembly GCA_963921465.1). Taxonomy (NCBI): domain Eukaryota; kingdom Viridiplantae; phylum Streptophyta; class Magnoliopsida; order Poales; family Poaceae; genus Triticum; species Triticum timopheevii. Next base: position 584,046,792 of record OY997270.1, read on the forward strand.
AACTTGCAGGCAAGGTGAAGGAGGCCCGGAAGAAGAAAGACCTTGAGCTAGCTGAGAAGACCAAGCTTGCTGACGAGAAGTTAGCTTCAGTCACCAAGCTTGAACAGGAGAATACCAATCTGAAAGCTGCTCTGGCGATTGCCAATAAGGAAGTCGACCGACTGAAAACTGACAAGACTATTCTGGCCGAGAAGATCAATCAGTTGACTGGGAAGAAGAATGACCTGGAAGCCTTCCTGGGTGGTCTTGCCAAGAAATTGTTCCTTATGCTCGAAGGTAACCTTTTACACTCGACCAACATTTTCAACTGTGATGCTTCCATTCGACCACTGTCTTGACTTGGCGTTTTGTCCTTGCAGAATTCTGTCGAAACTTTGAAGAAGAGACTAGCCAGCTGGAACCAAACCTTGACCCCGTCAATTCTCCAGTGAATGATGAAGTTGCTATGAATGTCTTCAGACTGGAGTCCCGTGTTGCGGCTGTCGTGGACTACCTTGCAAGGCTGAAGGTTGCTACGTCCCGCATCGACTCGACGCTCTGGCCCAGGGCGACACTCCAGAATGACCTCGAGTCGCTGATGGCTCGACTGAACACCGTTCCTGACCGAGTGCAAGAGTGGAAGAAGTCCTCGGCTTGTTGCGGTGCTGATGTTGCTCTGTGTCTGGCCCGTGTCCACTGCAAAGACGCGCGAGAAGACAAGCTGGCGGCTCTCCGAGTGGCCAACACCAAGAAACACGACTTCAGGTCCTTCATGGAAACCTTCATCGCTGCTGCTACCCGGATCGCAGATGGAATCGACCTTGATGAGTTCGTTGCTCCTTCCAGCCCTCCACAGGAGGGGTAAAAAACTTCCTTTAAGCCCGACACTTTAAATTTGCCTCGGTATGCCGAGTGGAATTGTAACCGATAAACCTTAACAGGCTTAGCGCCTGAGCACTCTCGGTTCCTTTAGGTATCGACCTAAACTTGGATTTTATGTTTGGATATGATTGCTTTTGGCTTGAATTGTCCTTTGCAGGTTCACAGCAAGATGCTTTCTGCAGTCGACTTATTCCTTAGGCGAGCATTGAGCCGCAGCTAAGCCTCCGAGTGAGAGGTTTGCTCTTCACTCGGTAGGATTTTTATAACTTAGGCGAGCGCTGGGTTGTAGCTAAGCCCCCGAGTGAGAGGTTTGCTCTTCACTCGGTAGGATTTTTATAACTTAGGCGAGCGCTGGGCTGCAGCTAAGCCCCCGAGTGAGAGGTTTGCTCTTCACTCGGTAGGATTTTTATAACTTAGGCGAGCGCTGGGCTGCAGCTAAGCCCCCGAGTGAGAGGTTTGCTCTTCACTCGGTAGGATTTTTATAACTTAGGCGAGCGCTGGGCTGCAGCTAAGCCCCCGAGTGAGAGGTTTGCTCTTCACTCGGTAGGATTTTTATAACTTAGGCGAGCGCTGGGCTGCAGCTAAGCCCCCGAGTGAGAGGTTTGCTCTTCACTCGGTAGAATTTTTATAACTTAGGCGAGCGCTGGGCTGCAGCTAAGCCCCCGAGTGAGAGGTTTGCTCTTCACTCGGTAGGATTTTTATAACTTAGGCGAGCGCTGGGCTGCAGCTAAGCCCCCGAGTGAGAGGTTTGCTCTTCACTCGGTAGGATTTTCACGTTGTATTTGTGGCGAAGCTCAGAGGAGAGGGTCGCAGTCGACCTGCACCTCGTCCTCCTTGCGAGCACACATTATACTTATGGCGTAGCTCAGAGGAGAGGGTCGCAGTCGACCAGCACCTCGTCCTCCTTGTGAGCACACATATTGTACTTATGGCGTAGCTCAGAGGAGAGGGTCGCAGTCGACCTGCACCTCGTCCTCCTTGCGAGTGTACGTTGTACTTAGGCGAGTACTTGGACTGCAGCTAAGCCTCCGAGTGGAAGTCTGGCTTACCACTCGGTAGGATTTTTTATAACTTAGGCGAGTACTTGGACTGCAGCTAAGCCTCCGAGTGGAAGTCTGGCTTACCACTCGGTAGGATTTTAATAACTTAGGCGAGCACTGGGCTGCAGCTAAGCCCCCAAGTGGAAGTCTGGCTTACCACTCGGTAGGATTTTTATAACTTAGGCGAGCACTGGGCTGCAGCTAAGCCCCCGAGTGGAAGTCTGGCTTACCACTCGGTAGGATTTTTATAACTTAGGCGAAACGGATTCGCAGCTAAGCCTCCGAGTGGAAGTCTGGCTTACCACTCGGTAGGAATTGTACAAACTTAGGCGAAACGGATTCGCAGCTAAGCCACCCACCGGGGGAAAATTTTACTGGACAAAAATAAAAAGTGACAAAAATTATGAAGGAGTTATGGCACTATTATTTTGAAATCCATGAACTACAGAAGTACTTTATTACAACTCATCCGAGTGAAAAACTTTAGGTGTAAAATGGGCGGAGCAGATCCGTATTCCAAGCTCGGGGCTCTTCGATATTGTGTTCGACGTTGTAAAGACGGTATGCCCCATTGTGGAGAACCTTGGTGACGATGAAGGGTCCTTCCCAAGAAGGAGCGAGCTTATGCTGTTTCTGCTGATCCACTCGGAGAACTAGATCTCCTTCCTGGAAGGCTCGACCTCTCACATTTCTGGCGTGAAAGTGACGCAAGTCCTGTTGGTAGATGGTCGATCGGATCAGAGCCATCTCCCTTTCTTCCTCAAGGAGGTCGACTGCGTCCTGACGCGCTTGCTCAGCTTCTGCTTCGTTGTAGAGTTCAACTCGAGGAGCATTGTGAAGAAGATCACTCGGCAAGACTGCTTCAGCTCCATAGACCAAGAAGAATGGAGTTCTTCCGGTCGACCGATTGGGTGTGGTCCTCAACCCCCAAAGCACCGAAGGGAGTTCGTCGACCCATGCTCCAGCCGCATGCTTGAGATCATGCATCAGTCGAGGCTTCAAACCCTTGAGGATTAAACCATTGGCTCGTTCTGCTTGTCCATTCGACTGCGGATGGGCGACTAAAGCGTAGTCGACTCATATGCCCTGAGAGTTGCAGAAATCCCTGAATTCTTCCGAGTCAAAGTTCGACCCATTATCTGTAATGATGCTGTGCGGAACTCCATATCTGAACGTCAGCTCCCTGATGAAGGTAACGGCAGTACCGGCGTCAAGATTCTTGATTGGTTTAGCCTCAATCCACTTGGTGAACTTGTCGACTGCTACCAGTACATGCGTGAAACCACTTCGACCTGTTCTCAAGGGACCGACCATGTCCAGCCCCCATACTGCGAACGGCCAGACGAGTGGAATAGTCTTCAGAGCTGACGCAGGCTTGTGTGACATATTGGAGTAGAACTGACATCCTTCGCACTTGTCTACTATTTCCTTCGCCATCTCATTCGCCCTCGGCCAGTAAAATCCGGCTCAGTATGCTTTGGCTACAATGGTCCGAGAGGACGCATGGTGACCACAGGTCCCCGAGTGGATATCATTGAGAATGATTCGACCTTCTTCTGGCGTTATGCATTTTTGACCAACTCCAATCGGGCTCTCTCTATATAACTGTCCTTTGATAACGGTAAAGGCTTGGATCGACGGACGATCTGCCGAGCCTCTTCCTCATCCTTTGGGAGCTCTTTTCTCAGGATATACGCGATATAAGGAATTGTCCAGTCGGGAGTGACCACTAAAACCTCCATGACCAAGTCGACCACTGCTGGGACCTCAACCTCAGTCGGATCTGTGGCACTCTTGGGCTGTGGAGCTTCTTCCGTGAAAGGATCTTCTTTGACTGACAGAGTGTGTATATGCTCCAAAAACACGCCACTCGGAATGGCTTCTCTTTTGGAACCTATCTTTGCCAGATCATCTGCTGCCTGATTTTTCAGTCGGGGGATGTGATGGAGCTCTAACCCCTCGAACTTCTTTTCCAGCTTCCTCACTACATTGCAGTATCCAGTCATTGCTGGGCTTCTCACGTCCCACTCCTTCATCACCTGGTTGACCACTAAATCTGAATCGCCATAGACCATCAGGCGACGGACGCCGAGTGAGATGGCCATGCGCAATCCATATAAAAGGGCCTCATACTCTGCCTCATTGTTGGAGGAATCAAAGTGAATCTGGAGCACATACCTAAGCTTATCTCCTCTGGGGGAAACCAGAACAACCCCAGCACCAGAACCATTCAGCATCTTAGAGCCATCGAAGAACATGGTCCAGTGCTCCGAGTGAACTTCAGTCGGCTGCTGTTGTTCGATCCACTCGGCGAGGAAATCTGCTATTGCCTGGGACTTAATGGCTTTCTTTGCCTCAAACTTGATATCAAGGGGAAGAAATTCAATCGCCCATTTCGCCACTCGACCGGTTGCATCTCTGTTGTGCAGAATCTCTGATAGTGGAGCGTCGCTGACGACTGTGATAGAATGATCAGAGAAATAATGAGCAACCTTCTTTGTGGTCATGTATATCCCGTATACAAGCTTCTGATAGTGAGGGTATCTCTGCTTGGATGGAGTCAAGACTTCAGACAAATAATACACTGGGCGCTGAACTTTGAAGGCTTTTCCTTCCTCTTCCCGCTCGACCGTAAGCACTGTACTGAAGACTTGTCCTGTGGCTGCGATATAAAGCAACAGAGGCTCTTTGCTGATTGGAGCAGCAAGCACCGGCTGGGTGGAGAGCAGAGCTTTTAGCTCGGCAAACGCTGCATCAGCTTCTGGAGTCCACTCGAACTTGTCTGCCTTCTTCATCAGTCGGTAAAGAGGCAATGCCTTTTCACCGAGTCGTGAGATGAATCAACTTAATGCGGCCAAGCATCCAGTAAGCTTCTGGACATCGTGCACTCGCACAGGGCGTTTCATTCGGAGAATAGTGCCAATCTTCTCTGGATTAGCATCGATCCCTCGTTCGGAAACGAGAAAACCGAGTAACTTTCCACCAGGAACTCCGAATGTGCACTTTGATGGATTGAGCTTGATATCATACCTTCGGAGGTTGGCAAATGTTTCGGCGAGGTCAGCAAGCAGGTCGAAACCTTTTCACGACTTGACGACGATATCATCCATATATGCTTCCACATTCCGACTGATTTGAGTGAGAAGACACTTCTGAATCATTCGCATAAATGTGGCTCCGGCATTCTTGAGGCCGAATGGCATGGTGATATAGCAGAAGCACCCGAATGGAGTGATGAAAGCTGTTTTTATTTCGTCGGGCCCATACAGACGGATCTGATGATACCCGGAATATGCGTCTAGAAAAGACAATCTCTCACATCCCGCGGTCGAGTCAACAATTTGACCTATGCGAGGGAGAGGAAAATGATCTTTCGGGCAGGCCCGATTGATGTGCTTGAATTCAATGCACATGCGGAGTGACTTGTCCTTCTTGGGAACCATGACGACATTAGCGAGCCACTCGGAGTGGTATATCTCTTGGATAAATCCTGCCGCCAATAGTCGAGCCACTTCCTCACCAATAGCTTTTCTCTTTTGGACGACGGACCGCCGAAGATGCTCTTTGATTGGTTTTGCTGATTTGTCGACTCTGAGGCGATGCTCAGCCAGTCCCCTGGGAACACCTGGCATGTCGGCTGGCTTCCATGCGAAAATGTCCCAGTTCTCACGGAGGAACTGGATGAGCGCTTCTCCTATTTCGGGTCGAGTGTTGTGGAGATGTGGGTCGGGGCTGCATTGGGGTCAGTCGGGTGAATGTGAACAGGCTTCGTCTCACCAGACGACTGAAATGCAGATTCTGTAGCGTGTTTCTTGGATCGCAACAAATCACTCGGATCTGCGTTTTGTTTGTACTCTTCGAACTCGACCGCTGTCACCTGGGAATCGGCAATCTTCGAGCCCTTCTGAAAGCACTCTTCTGCCTTTTTACGATCGCCAGTGACAGTGATCACTCCTTTGGGATCTGGCATTTTCAGTTTGAGGTACACGTAACATGGTCGAGCCATGAACCGTGCATAGGCTAGCCTCCCCAAAATGGCGTGGTACGCACTCTGAAAATCCACAACCTCAAAGGTCAACTTTTCCTTGCGAAAATGCTTTGAGTCACCAAAAACCACGTCCAGAGCTATTTGGCCGAGTGACTCAGCTTTCTTCCCTGGTATGACTCCGTGGAAACTCATGTTACTGGTGCTCAGTCGGGACATCGGGATGCCCATTCCTTTCAGTGTGTCTGCATACAACAAGTTCAGCCCACTACTACCGTCCATCAGCACTTTCGTCAGTCGAGTGCCTTCGACAACTGGATCGACCACCAAAGCTTGCCTCCCAGGGGTGGCAATATGAGTCGGGTGATCAGATTGGTCGAATGTGATGGGTGTTTGGGACCATCTCAGATAACTTGGTTTTGCTGGGGCAACCATGTTCACCTCTCGGTTGATGACTTTCAGTCGACTCTTGCTTTCCACGTCTGCGAAGATCATCAGAGTGGAGTTGACATGCGGATATCCTTCCTCACTGTCCTCCTTGTTTTCGGCCTTGTCCGACTCCTTCTCCTTGTCCTTAGGCTGTTTTCTCTGAAACTGTTGGATCAGGAGTCGACACTGGTGAGTGGTGTGCTTTGGGTAAATGATGTTGCCCTCTTCATCTTTCTTCGTGTGGATGTGACACGGCATATCCATCACGTCGTTTCCTTCTTTATCCTTTACTTTCTTAGGATTCCAGGAACCTTTTGGCTTCCCCTTGAACTTTCCCTGAGTCACGGCCAGGGCCTCTCCAGGAGCTGCTGGCTCGGCTTTCCGCTTCTGTTTCCGACTGGAATTTCCCTTCTCCGACTAACTTGGCTTGTACTTGCCGCTTCGGAGTCGGTCCTCTTCCTCGCCGTTGGCGTACTTGGTAGCAATCTCCATCATTCGACTCAGGGTCATGTCTCCGGTTCGACCAAACTTCAGACTCAATTCTCTGTTCTTGACGCCATCTTTGAAGGCGCAAACTGCTTGATGATCAGACACATTTTCCACAGTATGGTGCAGAGTGATCCACCTCTGAATGTACTCTCTGAGAGTCTCATTGGTTTTCTGCACACAGACTTGCAGCTCTGTCAATCCAGCTGGTCGCTTGCAAGTTCCTTCAAAGGTTCTGACGAACACTCGGGACAAGTCTTCCCAAGTGTAAATACTGCTAGGAGGTAACTGATTCAACCATACTCTGGCTGAACCTTCCAGCATGAGGGGCAAATGCTTCATGGCCACCTCGTCATTCCCATCACCAATCTGAACAGCCACTCGGTAATCTTCAAGCCAAGTTTCAGGCTTGGACTCACCAGTGAACTTGCTGACTCCTGTTGCCAACCTGAAATTGGGGGGAATCACTGCGGCTCTGATAGCCCTGCTAAAACACTCTGAACCAGAAACATGCACTCGACTGCTCGTGGGCGCATCTCTCTCGGGTCCACCTCGATGGGCTCTGTTCCGGTCGACCAAGCCTTGCACGATAATGGATCGCGCGTCGAAGCCTGGTTCCCTGAGGTCGACTGGAGCTCTTCGCCCCGCACTGAACTGACGCCTGTCATCCTGTCGCCGAGGAGCGTAAGACCCATCCCTCGGAGGGGAAGCGGGCACTCGACGCCTGTCATCTCGGTCGTGTCGGTCTCCATACTGATCTCGCCGGTTGTCGCGTCCTTCCCGCCGCGGAGGCGATCTGGGACTGTGAGCCGACTGAATTGTATTCGCAGCGACGGATCGACTGTGAATTCTGTTGCGCGACTGCGACACGGCTGAGTTTTGGTCACCTGCTGCCCGGAGCAAATCCCTGATCTGCATCAAACCTCTGCCAGCCTCCGACTGAGAGGGCTGGATGGACTCTGCTATACGGGTTGCAGCTGCTAAGTTCTGGATTGGGGTTCGATATACCTGAGTCGGCGGAAAGAGTTGACGTCGATTGGCGTCGGGAACTCATTGCCGCGCGCGCTCGTCGAGTGCTCGCTGGAGGTTCTCCAGACGAGCGCGTTCAGCCAGATTGGCCAAACGTGCCTTCTCCAAGGCGTGAGCCTCGGGGGTTTCTCCCGCGATGGGAGTATGCAGGGCATCCATGTTCCTGCGGCGAAGCTCTTCTCTCTGCAGAGAGTCGAGTGTCTCGGGCTGGTACTCTTCGTGGTCTTGTGCGGGGTCGCCTCCACCGCCTACTCTGCCTCCATGAGCGAAGCCAGGAGGACTGCGGGGTCCGTCGACCATGAGAATTTCCGCCGCCGGATCACTGCTATCACATTCGGATGCAGTCTCTACGGAGCCAGTCGACAGATCGAACAGGCCATAGAGAGACTCGTCGGGCTCAATTGCCGCGACCTGGGCGGTGGCTGTCTGGCGAGCCACCGCGTGCTTCACCCACCGCTGGAGCCTCGACCGACCAGAGCGCTTGCGCTGGTGGGAGACCGGGTGGGTGGCCGATAAAGGAGTCGACCGATACGAAGTCGACGGTTGCCGCAGCAGAACGCCGCGGACACATGCGCGAAAATGCGTCGCACCGCGGACGGGGAGCGCATCGACGTCGAGTGGAGCCTCCTGGAGCCACGCGGAGTCGTCGGCGACAAAGGTGAGAGCGCCGAGACGGATCTCGCGTCCCTCGACCAAAACTCCAGCAGTCATCATGATGAAAGTACTCGGAAGTACCGCAACTTCTCCACAAATCGCTAAATCACCTGCCCCACGGTGGGCGCCAACTGTCGTGGTTCTAAGTCTGACAGTAGAGTGGGGGGTAGGTATGGAGAGGCAAGGTCCTAGCTATGGAGAGGTTGTAAACATAAGCGATGTACGAGTTTAGGCCCTTCTCGGAGGAAGTAAAAGCCCTATGTCTCGGAGCCCTGAGGCGGTCGAGTGGATTATGTGTGTATGTGTTACAGGGGTGCGAACCCTTCTGCCTGTGGAGGGGGTGGCTTATATAGAGTGCGCCAGGACCCCTGCCAACCCACGTAATGAAGGGTTTAAAGTACATTAAGTCTGGGGCATTACTGGTAACGCCCCACATAAAGTGTCTTAACTACCATAAAGTCTATTCAATTACAGGCCGTTGCAGTGCAGAATGCCTTCTGACCTTCTGGTGGTCGAGTGAGTCTTCATGGTCGAGTCCTTCAATTCAGTCGAGTGGGTTCCTCGTAGGTCGACTGGAAGGTGATCTCTTCTAAAGGTGTCCTTGGGTAGGGTACTTAGATCAGGCCTATGCCCCTACCCTAGGTACATGAATCCATCAGGAAGCAATGAATATCTCCAAGATGCTAAATGGGTTCAAAATTTCAAAGATTAATTGTTCAACCAATGTGGTGGCTCATTTCATTGCTAAGTATAGTCTTTACAATAGATCAAATGGTATTCTAGTTAATGATTTCAATCCTGTGTGGTGAATTTTGTATCGAGTGATTGTAATAACTATGTTGGTTAATTAATATATGTAGTGGTTTTAAAAAAAATAGCATTGCCAGAGCTTTTGAGATGGCTCCCGGCCGTATTTGCAAGGGCGGTTTGATCAGGCCAGGAATCTTTAGCTCGGCCAGGAACTTGCAAAAGCTACCTGTCGGACTTCAGATCGAGGTTGATCTTCCTCCAATGAATCGAAGTCACCCCTGTGTCAGTTTCGTTTGTCTCCCTCAGCGCCTAGCGTGGCATGCCAATGAGTGTTGATGGGCACACGACCTCACCTCACTCCCCTCTACCAGGCAGGGATGGGATCGACCTCCAGCCTTGTGTGTGCAGACAAAGTTCCAGCGGAAAGGCGTTCATACCATCTCCGGCGTCCGTGCAGGTGCAGTGCACCCCGGCCCATGCGTGCAAATGGATCATTGCGCTCTAGAAAAGGAAAAAAAATATGCATGGTATACATCTGTTAGCTCAGCAGCGGGCCGTGCCTGCCGCAGCCACGTACGGCGAGCCCGTCGACCCGATGGACCACCCACGCCTTTCCGATATCTCCCCGACGTGTCTCCGTGCGTGTCGCTCGCGGTCGACACCCGCCGAGAGCGACGGCACGTCGCACGCCGACCAACCCACTTGACCCCGGCCCCGGCTTCCCCAGAAATGCGGACCCACCCACTTGACCACGGACGCCGATGCACCTGGACACCCCACGCCGAGCGGCACGCACAGGCACAGGAGATCGACCGATCGTGTCGACGCGCGCCCAGCGCCACGCGCCGGCCCGCGATTCGGTGGTCACCGTCGCGCTGCACGCGACAGAGGGGTCCGGGCGGGGGAAAGCGCGCTGCGCTTTTCAGCGGGGCATGTGTCCGGCCAGCCGCCTGGTGGGGGTGGGTCGGCTCGGCCACGAACGATCCGGTGGACCGGTTGGTCGCCGCGTGTGCGGCTGCGTGACCGCAGCAATCCGGGGGGAAAGCGTAGGGACTGTGTCGCGACTTGCGAGGGGATAAAGCTTGCGCTGCTAGCTGCGGTGTGGTGTTGTGCACCGGGCGGGCGAATCTTCCCGACGAGTGCCGAGCCTGCATCGCGGTGATGGCGACCGGCGCGAGCGAGACGACGGCGGTGATTCGGTTGGCCGTTTCCGGCGCTGGTATCATTGCGTGGTCGCGTGCAGAGGTAACGGGAGAGAGAAGGGCTTGCTGTCGACGGGCAGATCTTACCCTCTTCTGGTCTGTCACATGGATATGTACGTGACTGTTATCCCTGTTGAGTATCATTGTTATTATGGAGGCCGTAGCTTTGAATCTACTCCCTCCGTTCCTAAATATAAGTCTTTGTAGGGATTTTATTGTGGACTACATACGGAGCAAAATGAGTGAATCTATACAATAAAATGCATCTATATACATCTGTATGTGATTCATAGTGAAATATCTACAAAGACTTATATTTAGGAACGGAGGGAGTAGCTTCGAGTACTCCCATAGCTTCCTAGCATAGTGGTTCGTTTGAAAACACACAGTTACAATGGCATAGTCATTCGATCCCATGGTATTCGAGCTTGTTTGATTAAATTCAATCCTATGGATCAAACAATCCCATACTAAAAAATCCTTAGATTCTTATTCCCTCAAAATCCAAGGAAAATCTTATGAATCAAAGGAACCCTTAGTAAATTAAAAAAGACATGCCTCTATCATGTACTCATAATGGTGTTTTCATCCTCCTGCAACAAATGGCGCATTATCCTGAATTTATTTCAGGACTTTTGGCGATGCACGTTCAGTCACTTCATTCATCACAAGATGCAAATGATGATCAAAATGGAGCTGTTGATTTTCTAGTTCTTTAGCTGACTCGGGACCTTCCCTAGAAAACCGAGTACAAGCAACGGGAGGAGACGTTTCCGTCAACTACGACGCGTCTGTGCCGACTTCATGAATCTCAAGATGATATGCCGGCTCAGTATCTGAGAGGTGCTCATAGGGGTAGGGTATGCTTGTGTGTGTTTATAGGAGTGAGTATACGTGCGTATATATAATCGTCTGCATTACTGTGTTAAAAAGCAAATGGTGCAGGTATGGAAATAATAATGCGAACATGCCATAGTGTTTATGCCGCTGAGCATACAACACCCGTCCTTTGATGCTGTCTGCACATACGGTATAGTTCTTGTCTTCCTAGGATGTTCGGGTGATACCCTAGATCTCGGTCTTTCCAGGTCTAACGTTGACTCTTGTTCTTTCTAGTTTTTTTTTTTGAACACATTGTTCTTTCTAGTTTGTCTTCCTAATTGAAGCCTTGCCGTCGCCCGTGCTGACGACTTTTTTGCATGGATCGTTGGTTTCAAACGGTTATTATGGCACCGGATTAAGCGATGGTCGTCGATTATAAAACCAGAGTAGCTATTTTTTCTGTTTTAAAATAGACGACCCAACTTTGTACTAACCTAAAGTTAGTATAAAGTTAGGTCATCTATTTTAAAATGGAGGGAGTAGCTCTTAAGAGTATAGATAACGATGACGAGACATGCACACAACCCCGCACACTTCTTGGCGGCATAGTGGAATGTTTTATTGTGAGCCAGATCAACCGGTGGTGCTCCGGGACAGCGGTGACCGATGGTGGCGGCAAGCGTCGACGGCGAGACAACTCCGGGGAGCTTCTAGCACCTGACCGGGATTCGCGACGCCGATGCCAGGTGCTTCGGACGGCGGCTGCGGGTGAGCCGTGCCTCACTGGATTAGAGTCGCGTTTTAGAACGAAGCTGTTTGGATAGAGGAGATAATCGAACGGATGTGTTTATGTTAATCGGGCGGTGCACATCCGACCGGCCGAAAGTTTCGGCCGGGGCGCCGGCACAGAGTGCTTCCCCCGGATTAAGCGATGGTCGTCGATGATAAAACCAGAGTGGCTAGCTATTGGAAGAGCGTCGACAACGATGACGAGACATGCACAACAACCTTCGCACACTTCTTGGCGGCATAGTGGAATGCTTTATTGTGAGCCAGGTCAACCGGTGGTGCTCTCTGGACTATCATGTCCCATGACAACTTGTGTCAGTTTTTACACAAGTAATTTTCCAAATTTTGTCGATTTATCCACACATTAATTGGATATGTATACCACTTGAGCCAAAGTACCTGCTTCTATCAGAATATGCACATGTACTCAGAATAGTGTGTTCCATCCTCCTGCAACAAATGGTCCATGTATACAAATAATGTTACAAACTTGCCATAGTGTTATTTTTTATGCCAATATTTAAGCATACAACAACTGTCTTTGTCCTAGGCAGAATGTACCACCCCCCCCCCCCCCCTCTCCCTCCACCCTAATGTCATCACTGAATGATGCCACTGACCTAAGCTTGCACACTAAACTAGAGGCAAAGGGGTTGCTTGCAACAATTTCCTCCAAGGTTCGGGGTATGGTCTCCCTCATCGACAACAGCACCTTCGGTGGCGGAGAGCAGGTGTTGCCCTCGGGCACCGATAGGAACGAATTTGCACACGACATGGCTCTGGTGCGGCCTTTTGTTACAATTACAACTATGTGGATAGAGCAACATACATGGCCAGGCTCCAGTGATGTTGAATATGGCCATGGAGGGATAGGCAGACCAACGAGATGCGGGATTGGGGAACGTGAGGTTGGCGATGAAAGCCATGTTCAACTTTGATCGGAGCAGATGATGTCGTATGCGGGTGGCATTACTTTGTTGAAGGCGTCACAGGGTATAGTTGTCGCCTTCCCGGGATGCTCGGGAAGAACCCTAGATCTTGGTCTTCCCGGGTGAAACGATTAATTGGGAATTCTTGTGTCTTTGATCATCTCACGCTTCTCCGGTTTTATCATGTAGATCAGAGCCAATTGTAACTATCTCGTTGATCAATGTCTATTTTTTTAGAATAACAGTTCTCGAAAAGAAGTTAACCACAAGAATTTCAGCTTAGTTCATACCGAATCTGTCTCAAAATGTAAGACGTTCTTTGACACTATCATAATGTTAAAAAATGTCTTACATTTATTTTATGACAAGAGGGAGCATTTAATTGGATGGGCACTTGAGTGGCGGATAAGAGGGACATGAACATGATAGATCGATGCTCCCTTTCACTGACAACGCATACGGCTATCACTTCAGCTCGAGCTTATCTAGACAATCGATCAATAGTGCTTTGTTTCGTTGACTATGTTTGTGATGTGCGCACGCACGCCATGTCGTGGAGGACAGGTCGGGTGATCACACCCTAGATATTGCGTAACACCAAACACGCTTAGGCACGCCCAGGGCATCATTTGGTCAGGACTGAACACGAGACTTCTTTCGCCTGTCTCGAAAACTATTTCAGCCAAATAACTTGGTTCCCACGTAACTGGATGTTAATCCCGCGCTGCGGCGCACGGAGGCCGCCATGCCGTCGTAAGAAGGCGACCTGCCGATCTGACATTTGTCTACGAAATGCGTCGTCTGAACCGGTCGTGGCCATCCATCGGGTCCTCTTTGTGCCGGTAGGTATATAGAATCGCTGCGGCTGCAGCTTTTGACGGCGGCTCTCGGTGGTTGCTTTGCTAGGTTCAGAGTACCTCGCCTTTCTTTGCTCCGGTCCATTGCAAGAAAATGTTCGGTGTACCGCTCGTGCCACCGATCTGAGGAGCACGTGCGATGTTTGTTTATTAGCGTGCATGGTTGTAGTATGGATAAGACTGGAGGCGATTGATGATGTCGCGGACAATATTGCGGCTCGGCGGCGCCCACATATCACTTCCCAATGAGAAAAGCAAGTTTTTTTTTTGACAAACTCCGAAGCTTTTTATTCCAACGTCACAATGTTTACAGGACGAAAGTGAGACCGTCCGGCTGTCCCAACCAAACATGTCGGCCAGCCCGAAGGGATAATGCATGCTTCACGAGCTTGTGAGTCTCGATATTCGAGCTCCTAAATTCGTGAGAAATATTACAAACTTGGAAAGATAGTGTATGCTCTATTATTTCATGTATGATCGCACCATACTCTGTCAGATTCTTCTCTTGGATATCTTGGACCACCACCCTCGCATCGGAGGCCACCTGGATGTTTGCCACGTTCAAATCATCAGCTAGAGCTAGAGCCTCCCTGATCGCCATGCATTCGAGAGTCGCCGGTTCTGAAATACCTCTTAAGACCACAACCGAGGCTCCCAAGAAGTGTCCGTCTGAATCTCTAGAAATCGCAGCTACAACTCTATGTTCTCTTGCTCTCCCCACTGCAGCATCAACATTAAGCTTTGCCAGCCCTCCAGGTGGAGCGATCCAACCTGATCGTCGTGGCACAGGTCTTGCAATCTGCCTCGAGTTGATGGACTGTAGTGCGTTGAGTTCATTCATGTAAGAGTGTACAAATGCTTGAACAGAAGACGTGCTTTGATAGAAATGCTCATATATTGCCTTGCGGCGTGCTCCCCACAGAGCCCAAAGAGTGACCACAAAGTTTGTAAACTCATCATGAGATAGCGCCTCTTGCATGAAGAAAAGCCACCTCTTCGGATCCGGTTCCTTGTTTCTGTTCAGCACATCAATAATATGTTTAGAAGACAGCGCCCATGTGCTTCGAGAGACAGTGCAGTTTAACAACACATGCCTCCAAGTATCTTCGGCTCCGCATAGGCAACACGCGGCCGAATCCCCCATGTTTCGGTGATGCAAAAGTGCAGCCGTCGGAGTGGTACGCCTAGCAAATCTCCACAGGAAGACCTTGAGCTTCGATGGTACCTTGATTCCCCAAAGTTTTGTCCAACCATCGCCATCTGCGTGTGTGTGAGAAGACCAATCTTGCTCATATAACCAAGCTTCACGACTTAATTTCCTCTGCTGAATCATCCCATAGGCGGTTCTCACCGAGAATATCCCCCGCCTATCTTCGCTCCATGCCCAAAAATCGTCAATCTGTCTGGTGCAAAGAGGGATCTGCAATATTGCCTCCGCATCAATTGGTATAAAGGTTGACCGAACTAACTGTTCATTCCACGAGGATGTAGCGTGGTTGATTAGTTCTGACACTTTCTGTGGCGGATGTTGGATAAGAGATGTGATCGATCTCTTCATAAGTGAGCGAGGTAGCCAATTGTCAAGCCATATGTCGGTAGTTTCACCGTTTCCAATTCTCCTTACTAGTCCTTGCACCATGATGTCTCTCCCGTCCAGAATAGCCCGCCAGATCTGTGATGGATGGTAGCCCAATTCTGCTTCAAACAAAGATACGTCTGGGAAATAAACACTCTTGAGAATGCGTGCGCTCAAGGATGTAGGGTGTTGGAGCATACGCCATGCCTGTTTGGACAGTAGGGCCTAGTTAAAAATTTCCAAGTCCCTAAAGCCAAGCCCACCAAGATGTTTTGGCTTCATCATCTCGTCCCAGGATACCCAGCTTGGCTTGCGTTTTTCTTGCTTACTCCCCCACCAAAACTGCCTAATCAAGGAAGTGACACTCTCACATAAACCCCTTGGCAGGCGGAAACACGACATAGAAAACACCGGTATCGACTGCGCCACTGACTTGATAAGCACTTCCTTTCCCGCAGCTGACAATATTTTTTCCATCCAGCCTCTGATCTTCTCCCATACTCGGTCTCTCAAGTATCTGAAAGTGCCATTCTTTGAATGCCCAACATCCGTAGGCATCCCCAAATACCCGTCGCTGAGAGATTCATTCTGAACATTCAAAGTGGTTTTGATGCTTTCTCTCCTACCCTGCGGACAGCCTCTGCTGAAAAAGATAGATGATTTCTCGTGATTTATGCGATGTCCTAAAGCCAAACAGTAGCGCTCCAACATGTTTGATACTGCAACAGCCCCTTCAACACTCGATTTAAACATCAAAAGGCTATCGTCAGCGAAAAGGAGATGGTTCATGACGGGCGCGGTGGGTGCCACCTTGATCCCTTCTAGCCGAGACGACGAAGAACTGGATTTCAGTAGGCGCGAAAGGCCCTCTGCTGCGATTAAAAAGAGATATGGGGATATCAGATCTCCCTGCCGAATACCTCTGGATGGATAAAAAGTGTCTAGTCTCTCACCATTAAAAAGCACTGAGAACGATACTAACCGCACCATGTTCATGATGATTTGTACCCAGGCTGGAGCGAAACCCAGCTTGATCATTATCACCTGCAAGTAGTCCCACTCTAGTCTGTCGTATGCTTTCATCATATCGAGCTTTAGGGCACAAAAGCTGTTAACCTTGGCTTTGCTGTGTTTCATAAAGGGAACACACTCACAAGCACTAATGATGTTATCTGTAATATGTCTTCCTGGCACAAAGGCCGACTGCTCCTCTGAAATAATCTCTGGGAGAACTTGCTTCAATCTGTTTGCAATCACCTTGGACGCGTTCTGGTATAACACATTGCATAAACTAATCGGCCGGAATTGAGTTAGCAAAGATGGATTCATTACCTTAGGGATGAGAAACAAAACAGTATCATTAATGCTTTATGCACTCTCCTCTCCCCGAATTATCCTTAGCACTACCTCCGTCACCTCAGCGCCACATAACTCCCAATGATGTTGATAGAAATGAGCTGGAAAACCATCGGGGCCGGGCGCTTTGGTTGGAAACATCTGAAAGAGGGTTGTCTTAACTTCTTCCTCCCTGTATGGTGCAACGAGAAGATCGTTCATCTCTACTGAGACCTTAGTTGGTACACAATTGAGGACCGTTTCCATGTTGCCAATGCCATCCGAAGTATAAAGAGATTTATAGAAATCATGTACCGTTGCTTTGAGTTCCTCTGGGTCATCAGTCAGAGTCCCAAGAGAGTTTTGCAGGGCCTTAATCATATTTTTCTTCCTCCTAATGCTTGCTCTCAAGTGAAAAAACTTCGTGTTCCTGTCCCCCGCCGTGAGCCACTCTACCCTGGACCACTGCCTCCATAAGATTTCCTCCCGATGGTAAAGCTCTACTAGATTTTCATTAATCTTCATCTCAACATGAGATGATGCAGTTCTGCTTGGGTCCGCATGAAGTTTCTCCAACTCCCTTTTAACCTTTTAATCTCTTTCGGCACATTACAAATGTCTCTTTATTCCAGCGCCCTAAATCAAGTGATATCACCTGAAGCTTAGCTGGTAAGCCTTCTGCTCCATTACTGACTCTGCCTCCCGTCCATGCTGAGGTAATAGTATCGCTCTAGGTTTCATGCCCTTCCCACATGACTTCATACCTGAAGGGTTTTTGCTGCCGGCTGCTTTGCTGATCTCTATTCAGGCGCATTAAAATTGGACAGTGATCAGAAGTCGCCGCCGTCAAGTGTGTCAAATCTGCTAATGGAAACCTTGCTCGCCAATCACCACCGACCAGCACGCAATCCATTCGGACCCTAGTGTAGGATCCACCCCTTACCTTCTTTTCAAATGTCCAAAAACGACCATTATAGCCTATGTCCAGCAACATGCACACGTCTACTGCCTCCCGAAAACTCTGTATCTATGCGTTGCTCCGTTGTCCCGCTCCCTCATGCTCCTCGGGATGCAAAACTTCATTGAAATCACCAAGGCAAAGCCAAGGGAGGTTGCATGAAGAGCTAATGTTTTTTAGGGTGTCCCACGTTTTGTAACGTAAATGGGTTTGTACTTCGCCATACACTACCGTGGCTCTCCAAGGATCAAGCCCCTCCTCCACAACAGAGCAATCTATATGGTAATCCGAATAACCAAGAATTTCAACTTTTATTTCATTGTTCAAAAAAATACCAATACCTCCACTTCTACCTCGATTATCAATTGCAAAACTATTATCATAACCAAAGGTGCCTGCTAATTATTCTACCCTCGAGCCTTCTATCTGAGTTTCGACGATACATGAGAGGGTAGGGGTAAATTTGTTCGCAAACTCGCGAACCTCTCGAACTGTCGCGACTTTACCCACGCCCTGACAGTTCCAGCATAGAACACTCATTGGACCCGGCGGTGCTCCTCGAAGGAGCCCGCCAAATTCTTCATAGTTGATGCTGACACGTCGGAGTCTTCTTCCGCCTTCTTGGTTCTCTTCAGGTCCCTATGCGGTGGGGGGGGGGGGGCGGGCTGGCTGCTGTTATACCCGCAGGCACAATCGCAAGTGAGTTCGCAACTGTAGGTGCCGTTTCTGAATTTTGGCGAGGCATGGGGTGTTTGGCTCCCAGCTCAGCTCCTGCGTTCCTCTTCCTGCTCAAGTCCTCCATCCCTGCGTCGCTAGCAGCCTTGCTTGGGTCATAATCCTGGGTTGTTCCATGCACATGTCTCTCTGTCATAACATCTCTGCCCTCCTCAAACCGGCCACTTGAGCGCCCCCCAGCACGTCCACCTCTACGGCCACCTCACTGGCTACGACCTTCTCCCGGGCCCCTTCCATTGCGCATGACCCAGCTAGCTCGGAGATCCTTGAACACAAGGGCTAACGGAGGGTGAATGCCATTGACGTGTTCCTTAAACTGGTGACCAAGCATGCCACATACAGCACACCAGTTGGGAAGCCTCTCGTACTTAACTCTGTATATCTGTCTCTTCCCCTTCCTAATCATAGAGACCACATTCTTGAGAGGGTTGTTGACGTTGATTCTAACCCACACTCGGTGGAAGTTGCCGACAAAGTCATGTGAGTTAGGTTCAGAGAAAAGAACCTCTCCCACCTTTGCTGCCAAAGGAGCCACCATATGGGCATACAACTCTGGTACGTCATGGGTTTGGATCCATATGTCGATTGTCTCAAGCTTCACAGTGGACGGCTTCGTTATCCCATCATATGGCAGCAGAATCATCGCATCTCCCCTGAAATTCCATGGGCCATCGTTCATAACTCTCTCCCAATCACCCAAGCAAGTGAATGTGACCGTACACAAGTTTTCCTCCAGAGGCTTGAACTTGGCCTCCTGCGTAATATCCCATGCCGATCTCATGTTTCTAAAAAACCAAGTCTGGCTGTAGGTTTTGGAGGTGTTAACCCTAGCTAGGGCTACCCATCTCGGCCCCTCCGGCGGCGCAGGTTGCTCATCGAAGACCACGTCATCCAAGTCCTCCTCCTTCAGTCCCAACTCCTTCATCATCCGCTTGACATCACTGATCCCGGAGGAACTAGCTCCGGAATTCTCCATGAATACTCTCACCGAAGAACAGATCGGGTAGCTTGATGGGGAACCCTAGTTTCCGCCGACCCCTTCCTTGCCACGGGCGAGATGACAGCCTTGGGAAGCCGTCCCCTCCTTTCCGCGTCGAGAACGGGGCTTGATCGGTGATACGTCTCTGTCGTATCTATAATTTTTTATTGTTCCATGCCAATATTATTCAACTTTTATATACTTTTGGCAACTTTTTATACTATTTTTTGGAACTAACATATGGATCCAGTGCCTAGTGCCTGTTCCTGTCTGTTGCATGTTTTTTGTTTCGCAGAAACCCAATATCAAATGGAGTCCAAACGGGGTAAAAACGCACGGAGATTTTTTTTGGAATATTTATGATTTTCGGGAAGTTAAATCAACGCGAAACGGTGTCCGGGGTGGCCACGAGACAGGGGGGCGCGCCCTCCCCCCTGGGCGCGACCTGGGCTCTTGTGGGCCACCCGTAAGGCGGTTGACGCTCTTCTTTTGGCGCAAGAAAGCTAATTTTATGAGAAAGATCTGGGCGAAAGATTCACCCCAATTGGAGTTACAGATCTCCGGATATTTAAGAAACAGTGAAGAGGTAGAATCTGAGAACGCAGAAACAAAGAGATAGATCCAATCTCGGAGGGGCTCTCGCCCCTCCCACGCCATGGGAGCCAAGGACCAGAGGGGAAACCCTTCTCCCATCTAGGGAGAAGGTCAAGGAAGAAGAAGAAGAAGAAGGGGGCTCTCTCCCCCTTGCTTCCGGTGGCGCCGGAACACCGCTGGGGGCCATCATCATACCGCGATCTTCACCAACACCTCCATCATCTTCACCAACATCTCCATCACCTTCCCCCTTCTATATTCAGCGGTCCACTCTCCCGCAACCCGCTGTACCCTCTACTTGAACATGGTGCTTTATGCTTCATATTATTTTCCAATGATGTGTTGCCATCCTATGATGTCTGAGTAGATTTTCGTTGTCCTATCGATGATGGATGAATTGCTATGATTGGTTTGAGTTGCATGATTTATTATTGGTGCTGTCCTATTGTGCCCTCCGTGTCGCACAAGCGTGAGGGATTCCCGCTGTAGGGTTTGCAATATGTTTATGATTTGCTTATGGTGGATTGCGTGAGTGACTGAAACACAAACCCGAGTAAGTAGGTTGTTTGCGTATGGGATAAAAGGGGACTTGATGCTTTAATGCTATTCTTCAAACTACACTATATAGGAGAAGTTTGTGCTTATTAAGGATTATATTGATGGGTTGCCTTTTACCATTGCATATGATGATTTTGATGAATGTAATATGCATGTGCTTGCTGCTCCTACTTGCAATTATTATGAGAGAGGAACTATGTCTCCACCTCTCTACGTTTCCAACACGATAGAATTGCAAGAAACTGCTTATACTATGCATTGGCCTTTACTATGTGTGCATGAATTGTTCTTTTATGACATGCCGATGCATAGGAAGAGAGTTAGACTTCGTTGTTACTTGATATATGTTACTTTGTGCTCACTACTAAATTACAAGTCATTGTTAATTAAAATTGGCTTTGATATACCTTGGGATCCGGGTGGATTCATTATTTGAGCACTAAATGCCTAGCTTAATGGCTTTAAAGAAAGCGCTGCCAGGGAGACAACCCGGAAGTTTTAGAGAGTCATTTATTTTTGTTGAGTTCTTTTATATAGTTTAAAAACAAAAAAATAAAGAGGGGAACCTGAAAACTTTTCAAAAAGGAAAGTGAAAGTGAGAAAGACAAGCCTTGTTGAAGTGGGAGCTAGCCTTGAACTTTGTTCATGCTCACGGAAACTTTGTGAATCTTTATTACAGAAAATTTTCATCAAAAATAATTATCCCCTTGTATATTTCCATTGTTTGATAAAAATAATGTGCCAATGTTTGCCTTTAGGATGTTTACAATGCTTGTTGGTTTGTACGGTGCAGGACAGAAACTTTGGCTGTAGTGCGCGATTTTACATTTTTAACTGAAACGTCAAACGGTTCTGATTCGTTTTGCACTGTCTTGCTGTACAACTTGTTTAGTTTTCTTTGTGGTAGAATTTTTGGTGTACCAGAAGTATGGTGGATGTTCATATTGCTACAGACTGTTCTGTTTTTGACAGATTCTATTTTTGATGCATAGTTTGCTTGTTTTGATGAAACTATCAATTTATATCAGTGGATTAAGCCATGGAAAAGTTATATTACAGTAGACACAATGAAAAAACAAAATATGAATTGGTTTGCAACAGTACTTAGAGTGGTGATTTGCTTTATTATACTAACGGATCTTACCGAGTTTTCTGTTGAAGTTTTGTGTGGATGAAGTGTCTAAACGAGAAGGTCTCGATATGAGAAAAAGGAAGAGAGGCAAGAGCTCAAGCTTGGGGATGGCTGAGGCATCCCAAGTAAATATTCAAGGAGACTCAAGCGTCTAAGCTTGGGGATGCCCCAGAAGGCATCCCCTCTTTCTTCAACAAGTATCGGTATGTTTTCGAATTCGTTTCGTTCATGCATTATGTGCAAGTCTTGAAGCGTCTTTTGCATTCAGTATTCACTTTTCTTTTATGCACCATGCTGGTATGAGATAGTCCTTGGTTGATTTATAGAATGCTCATTGCACTTCACTTAAATCTTTTGAGTATGACTTTATAGAATGCTTCATGTGCTTCACTTATATCATTTGAAGTTTGGATTGCCTGTTTCTCTTCACATAGAAAACCGTCATTTGTAGAATGCTCTTTTGCTTCACTTATATTTGTTAGAGCGTGGGCATATATTTTGTAGAAAGAATTAAACTCTCTTGCTTCACTTATATCTTTTTAGAGAGATGACAGGAATTGGTCATTCACCTGGTTAGTCATAAAATCCTACATAAACTTGTAGATCGCTGAATATGATATGTTTGATTCCTTGCAATAGTTTTGCGATATAAAGGTGGTGATATTAGAGTCATGCTAGTGGGTGGTTGTGGATTGTAGAGACACTTGTGTTGAGGTTCGCAAGTCCCGTAGCATGCACGTATGGTAACCATTGTATGACAAATTTGAAGCATGGAGTGTTTCTTTGATTGTCTTCCTTATGAGTGGCGGCCGGGGACGAGCGATGGTCTTTTCCTACCAATCTATCCCCCTAGGGGCATGCGTAGTAGTACTTTGCTTCAAGGGCTAATAAACTTTTGCAATAAGTATATGAGTTCTTTATGACTAATGTGAGTCCATGGATTATACGCACTTTTACCTTTCCATCATTGCTAGCCTCTTCGGTACTGTGCATTGCCCTTTCTCACCTCGAGAGTTGGTGCAAACTTCGCCGATGCATCCAAACCCCGTGATACGATACGCTCTATCACACATAAGCCTCATTATATCTTCCTCAAAACAGCCACCATACCTACCTATCATGGCATTTCCATAGCCATTCCGAGATATATTGTCATGCAACTTCCATCATCATCATATTCATGACTTGAGCATTCATTGTCATATTGCTTTGCATGATCGTAAGATAGCTAGCATGATGTTTTCATGGCTTGTCCGTTTTTTGATGTCATTGCTACGCTAGATACACCGCCGGAAGCATTCATATAGAGTCATATCTTTGTTCCAGTATCGAGTTGTAATATCGAGTTGTAAGTAAATAAAAGTGTGATGATCCTCATTATTACAGCATTGTCCCCAAAAAGAAAAGAAAAAGGAAAGGCAAAAAAAGGCCAAAGAAAAAAAAGAAAAAAAAGAAAAAAAATAAATAAAAGGGGCAATGTTACTATCTCTTTTTCCACACTTGTGCTTCAAAGTAGCACCATGTTCTTCATGTAGTGGGTCTCATATCTTGTGCTTCAAAGTAACACCATGTTCTTCATATAGATTGTCTTCTATGTTGTCACTTTCATATACCAGTGGGAATTTTCATTATAGAACTTGGCTTGTATATTCCAACGATGGGCTTCCTCAAATGCCCTAGGTCTTCATGAGCAAGCAAGTTGGATGCACACCCACTTAGTTTCTTTTGTTGAGCTTTCATACACTTATAACACTTAGTGCATCCGTTTTATGGCAATCCCTACTCCTCGCATTGACATCAATTGATGGGCATCTCCATAGCCCGTTGATTAGCTGCGTCGATGTGAGACTTTCTTTTTTGTCTTCTCCACATGACCTCCATTATTATATTCTATTCCACCTATAGTGCTATATCCATGGCTTGCGCTCATGTATTGCGTGAGGGTTGAAAAAGCTGAAGCGCGTTAAAAAGTATGAACCAATTGCTCGCCTTGTCATCGGGGTTGTGCATGATGGGGGCATTTTGTGTGACGAAAATGAAGCATGGCCAAACTGTATGATTTTGTAGGGATAAGCTTGCTTTGGCCTTGTTGTTTTGAAAAGACATGATTGCTTTATTGGTACGCTCGGAAGTATTATTGTTTTTATGTCAAATGATAGACTATTGCTTTGAATCACTCGTGTCTTAATATTCATGCCATGATTAGACATATGATCAAGATTATGCTACGTAGCATTCCACATTTTTTTATCATTTACCTACTCGAGGACGAGCAGAAATTAAGCTTGGGGATGCTGATACGTCTCCCCGGAACTATAATTTTTGATTGTTCCATGCCAATATTATTCAACTTTTATATACTTTTGGCAACTTTTTATACTATTTTTTGGGACTAACATATTGATCCAGTGCCCAGTGTCAGTTCCTGTCTGTTGCATGTTTTTTGTTTCGCAGAAACCCAATATCAAACGGAGTCCAAACGGGATAAAAACGGACGGGGATTTTTTTTGGAATATTTATGATTTTTGGAAAGTGAAATCAACGCGAAACGGTGTCCGGGGTGGCCACGAGACAGGGGGGCGCACCCTCCCCCTGGGCGCAGCCCGGGATCTTGTGGGCCACCCATAAGGTGGTTGACGCTCTTCTTTTGGCGCAAGAAAGCTAATTTTATGAGAAAGATCTGGGCGAAAAATTCACCCCAATCGGAGTTACGGATCTTCGGATATTTAAGAAACGATGAAGGGGTAGAATCTGAGAACGCAGAAACAGAGAGATAGATCCAATCTCGGAGGGGCTCTCGCCCCTCTCACACCATGGGAGCCAAGGACCAGAGGGGAAACCCTTCTCCCATCTAGGGAGAAGGTAAAGGAAGAAGAAGAAGAAGAAGGGGGCTCTCTCCCCTTGCTTCCAGTGGCGCCGGAACGCCGCAGGGGGCCGTCATCATCACCGCGATCTTCACCAACACCTCCATCATCTTCACCAACATCTCCATCACCTTCCCCCTTCTATATTCAGCGGTCCACTCTCCCGCAACCCGTTGTACCCTCTACTTGAACATGGTGCTTTATGCTTCATATTATTTTCCAATGATGTGTTGCCATCCTATGATGTCTGAGTAGATTTTCGTTGTCCTATCGGTGATTGATGAATTGCTATGATTGGTTTGAGTTGCATGTTTTATTATTGGTGCTGTCCTATTGTGCCCTCCGTGTCGCGCAAGCGTGAGGGATTCCTGCTGTAGGGTTTGCAATATGTTTATGATTTGCTTATGGTGGGTTGCGTGAGTGACTGAAACACAAACCCGAGTAAGTAGGTTGTTTGCGTATGGGATAAAAGGGGACTTGATGCTTTAATGCTATGGTTGGGTTTTACCTTAATGAATCTTTAGTAGTTGCGGATGCTTGCTAGAGTTCCAATCATAAGTGCATAGAATTCCAAGTAAGGGATGATATGTTAGCTTATGCCTCTCCCTCAAATAGAATTGCAATAGTGATTACCGGTCTAGTAACATAGTCAATTGCTTAGGGGCAATTCCACAACTCCTACCACCACTTTTTCACACTCGCTATATTTACTTTATTGCTTCTTTATCTAAACAGCCCCTACTTTTTATTTACGCGTTCTTTATTATCTTGCAAACCTATCTTATCACACCTACAAAGTACTTCTAGTTTCATACTTGTTCTAGGTAAAGCGAACGTCAAGCGTGCGTAGAGTCGTATCAGTGGCCGATTGGACTTGAGAGAGTATTTGTCCTACCTTTAGCTCCTCGTTGGGTTCGATACTCTTACTTATCGAAAGAGGCTACAACTATCCCGTATACTTGCGGGTCATCAAGAATCGGTGGTAGGGAACAAAAGCTCGACGGCGGCGAAGATCTTCCCGGGAGAACTCGGCGAAACCCTAACTAGAGGGAAGAAAAACTTTATGTTATGAGAAAAGCAAGTGGCAGGCAGAGTTTACGCACGGGATTTATTACATGAGATGTTAAAGTCACACGGGCTTAAAGCTAACTCCAATGAGCCCACATATTTTCTTTCGCCGGCGTTTGTTTAGGTCCGTACGAAAAAACCCGTCCCAATGCACCGACATAAACAGACGAACGTCTATTTCCATGTTTGCTTCGATCTATTTTCAACTCGAAATTGTGTTTGAGTTTACATTCATGCGGAAGTCCGTAACATCATTCCCTGGTCCGCATGTTGATGGCACATAGGTGATAGGCCATTCCATCCCCTCCTGAAACGAGCTCGGCCTCCCGGCCTTAGTCGCCCTTGCCACCGCCACCCAGCTTCAGGCCTCTTCGCCACCTCTGACGCCCCCATCGACCCGCTCGTTGCATCCAAAGTCGCCCCACCGTCGTGTTGGTTCCGCTTCTCGCCGCCGATGGTTAGCTCACGGACCGCATTGTACCCAGTGTCGTCACCGCCCTTCGGCACACCACCGCTACCTTCACGGTCACCGCCAGAGGACGTGGGGTTTGCCAGCCCTGCTGCCAGAACGGGCCAAGGACGGGGCCCTTCACCGGTCGTGACTCGTCCATGCACGCTCACGAGGTGTTCGGCCGTTTGCCAGGCTGAGACTCATCCACGCTCGCCGCTGTCTAGTGAGGTATGATTCACATCACTCGGAAGGATCATGGTCGATAGTTTGGATGTGTTTTTATTTTACAATAACATCATGTGTGCATAATTTGATGATGATGATGTTGTGGTTGCAAGACTTCTAGTGAATGAACACATTGCAAGGCAGTGACCATTGTCCAAGGGATCGATACCTGACCATGTGCCTGGGTTGAACCGTAAAAGAGAAAACAACCATGTCCTACTCTTTAACGATTATTTTCATCGGACAAAACCACTATTCCCTGCCAAGCTTTTTCGGCGATGCTTTCGGATAGGGAGACCATTGTTCAACCGTATTTAGCAGGGATTGATGGCTTATGATGATTACTTCACTCGCAAGTATGATGCCATTGGAAAGGTTGGCTTCACCTCTTATCAGAATTGCATTGCAGTTATTTGGATGCTTGCATACGAAGTTCCCGATGATCTAGTTGTTGTTGGTCGCGGCCAGGGCAGGTGGCGGCTTCCTCGTCGGCGGCAGGGTGGGCGCGTGTGGGGCAGTCGGGGTGCAACGGAGCAGACACATCCTCCTCGACGTCCACAACCACCTTTGATCAGAACTTCCATCGTCGTCGCTCCCTTCGGATGACATTCTCCGCCTTGCATCTCACTCCCACGGACGACGCCGAGGCACCATCCGTGCCGGTTGTGGGGAACGGTGTACCCGGGGTCCGGGGACGACATTTAGGGCGGTGGCGCGGATAGAGAAGCAAGGATGAAGAACGGATTGGAGGTGGGTTGGTCTATCTAGTTCTACCTGGCGGACGCGTCCGAGTCTTTCTATATTTGTCTCAAATATGAACTAATACGAGACGTATATGGCTGGTGTCAAAGAGCACGGCTGGATCGTGATTTTTCGATTGATCGCTAATCAGAGAATCCGCACAGATATACTCCCTCTGTTCCTAAATATAAGTCTTTGTAGAGATTGCATTAGTGGACTACATACGGAGAAAAATGATGAATCCAAACTTAAATGCATTTATATACATCCGTATGCGTTTTATAGTGGAATCTCTACAAAGACTTACATTTAGGAACGGGGGAGTCATGGGAGCCGGGGTGTAGATGCTTCTGCGCGAGTTTGAGTAGTGAGGAGCCTTGAACATGTTCAGGGTCAGGCATGTGTATGGTCTCACTTTCACTCTAATGCCAACTCCACCGCGCGACCCTATCCTGTCCGCCCCCGTCCGTTCGGGGTAAAAGGGACAAACGAGACGGCCCAGCACGCGGGCGCAAACGGACTTTTGTCCGTTTTGTGCCCGCTTTCGACCCATCCGCGGCCCAAGTTTGCGCCGCTTTTGGGGTGAAACGGACACCACACGGACGCGCGGGTCGTCTGCGCGTATCTTCCCCTGGCCCGCCTGTCGGTGGCACAGGACGGGCCTTTTTCTATTCGCCCCCTCCCTCCCTCTGGCCGCATCCACTCCACTCTTCCCCACTCTTCCCCTCTCTCCCCCTCGCCGCCGCCGGCCGCCCGCTGCCATTGCAGCCGTGCAACTCGGACGCACGCTTGCCCAGCCCTTCCTCTCGTCGCCGCCGAGCTATCCAAGCATGGCCACCTTGTTTGCGCACCCGCCGGCCGGATTTTGGGCGGATCCAGTCGGTCTTGAACTCGCCCGGCTGCGGGAGGCCGGGCCGCGCCATGGACTGGCCGGGCACCTTGCCGGAAGACCCTGGCAGGGCCGCAAGGCCACATGCAGGCAGTGGCTCGTCCTCTAGCCGCTCGGATCTGCACCGTCGGTGGTCCGCCGGCAGATACGCGAATGGCGGCCGGCCGGGCTCGGTGCTTGCCCAAAAGCTCGTCGGCGCACCGTTGCCCCTCATCAAGTGCGACCACTGCCCAAGGGTGGTCGTGCGCCGCGTGTCTACAACGCCGGAGCATCCCGAATGGGTGTTCATCAAGTGCTTAAACGATGGGGTATGTGCTCTTTTAGCTTCGGTTTGTGCTCTTGGATTAGACTAGTGGTGCTAAATTTAAGTTTTATTGTGTAGACCGGATGCAAGTTTTGGTATTGGGAAGAAGAGTACATCGATATGTTGATAGAGCGAAATGTAGTGCATGTTCGTGCACTTTTAGCTAGCCTAGAGGCTTTAGATGAGACAAGTGCACTTGTTGCTAGATTAGAGTCTAGGCACGATACTACGTGCGAAGAAGCAACAAGGCACGATACTACGTGTGAGGAAGCAACGTCGACTTCTGGCTTGAAGAAGAAAGGAGGGGGCAACGTCGTGCGGATGAGACTTGCCTGCTCCCCGCATGTGCGCCCATCCGTGCTCCCGCATACGTGCCTTAATTTGATTGGAACAAAATAAGATCCGGCCCCACCCCCTTAAAATCAGGGGGAGATTATTAGATTAGAAAGGAAAAAGGAAAAAAGACAGCCGTAGGATGAGGTGGGAGTACAGATGGAAGCATGGGAAGGAAGCGGGCAAGCCGGATCCACGTCGTGCCTCCTCCATAGATCAACAATGAGTGCATTGAGAAGGCGCTAACCCAACTCAAGGGAGCAATTATGAAAGTTGGGTATCTTCTCAAATGTATTCTTGTCGTTCTTGTTTTCTTTGGCCTTACTTTACTAGTCAAAATGTGATGATGTATTGTCATGTACCAAAAATGAATGATAAAAAAAGTTTAAGGACTTGCAAAGAAATATACGCGGACAGGATGGGGCAAATGGATGCGGCCGCGCGCTGGGCGCACGGCCACCGCATCCCAGAACAGGCCCGGACTCGACCCCAAACCCCTACCCAAACGGACAGAATCCGAACAAAACGGACGTCCATTTAAGGTCGCGCGGTGAAGTTGGCCTAATTCACTGCAGCAACGACGGGGGGCGGATATCCGGATACGACCAGCGCGCGGCCACCGCATCCCAGGACAGGCCCGGACTCGACCCCAAACCCCTACCCAAACGGACAGAATCCGAACAAAACGGACGTCCATTTAAGGTCGCGCGGTGAAGTTGGCCTAATTCACTGCAGCAACGACGGGGGCGGGATATCCGGATACGCGATGCTCGATCGGCCCAGCGTGTCGGCGTCCGTACGGCAGTGCAGTGCGCCCAGACGGGCCGACCTGAACAAAATCCCGTGGCGATACCTGCAGGTGCAGTCATGCATCACTGCGCTCTCGAGAAGCACATGGTCCTCGCTTTGCACCCCCGTGCGTCCACCGCCGTCGATCGATCCTTTCTCCGAACACATTAATTTCGCCGCAGCAGAAAAGTGACTGTGACCACTTTCCTATACTCTGCAGCCCACTCGATGCCGCCGTAGGTGATTTGGTAGCTACTCTAGGTAGCTAGGGTGTCAATTTCATCGGTAATCACTTGTACCACAGCAAACTGATTGCTCCTGCCTAAAAATGTCAGATATTTGTTGCCTAGCCATGGACCTACCAAGGTACCGCTAGCAGGCGCGCCAGAGGCACATGGGCTCAGAGCAAGCACTTCACTCTCGACAGTGGTCAGTGGGCATCAAGCAGGATATTGGTATCATGCGAAAAGCGTTCACACGCACACCCCCATCGTGTATCATCGACTTCCCAAGATCCCTCAGGCGTACGTACGCACTGCAACTGTAAAAAGGAAACACGGTCGGTAGGCAGGTGGCCAGTAGCCGTGCGACCACGGCCGCATGCACGCACGCACGCCGAGCCGATCCTCCGGCCCTGCGTACGTGTCCCGCTCGCGCGCGGTCGACATGCCAGACAGCGACGGCAACCGAAGTATGTACGGATGACACGAGAGACGAGACTCCAAACCGGTCGTGACCACGTCGCGGCCCGGACACGGAGCCACGCGCCATGGCACCTGCTGCCGCACGTAGTACGTACGCGTCCACCCCGCCGTCGACCGGGGCATGTGCACGCGACGCGAGGTCCACCGTCGGCACTCGTGTCGACGATCCCCTGCCGCCTGCCGGCGGCGCCTCTCCCGTGGCGCCACGCGCCGGCTCGTGATTCGGGGCCATGCGATCATTGCGGGAAAGCTGGGAAAGCGTGCTGAACTCTTTTCGGCAGGCATGTGTCCGGGCATCTGGGCCGGTTGCGATCCGGTCGCTCGGTTGGCCTCCACGTGTGCGGCGCGTACCGGCCGAATGGAGCGAGCAGTCCGTGGCGTGGGGAAAAATAACGTAGAAGATGTGCGGGACGATAAGGCTGGTCATAGTGGGGAGTAACTTAGACTAGCAATATGCATATGTTATTAGTCTATGTTACTACCTTCGTAGTGGGTAGTAACATATGAATGGTAACATGCAAGCCTTCATTAATTGAGATATAGACTCATTTTGCCTCGGGGTGTGTTATGTTACAGTAACATATTATGTTACCACAAGCATCTCTTTCCTCATTAACTCCATGCCACATAAGCAATTGATTCTTGGGATGTGTTATGTTACTATCTAAGTTACTCCCACTATGGCTAGCCTAAGCGCTGGCCGCCGGAGAAGCGGCGGGGCAGCGGGCGAATCTTCTGGACGAATGCCGAGCTCGCAACCGCGGTGACGGCGACGGCAGGAGCAGATGGGACGGTCATGATTCGTCGGGGCCGTTGGCCGTTTCCTGGCGCGCCATCATTACGTGGTCTTGCTGGATGGATCGAGTTCACAAAAAGGAGGGAAAAGTTCATTTTACAGTCCAACAACTGATGGTTGTTACCACTTCGGGAGGAGCTTGCCGCACAATTTTTTTTTTTTTGGCAAATTCTAGCCGCTCCTGCTGTGGAGACTCTAGCACAGCGATCAATTTTTGGTCGCACAAAACGATATGTGAACACGTATTGCACAAGGTGTCCACAAGGAAGAAAACTGAAATTTAGTTACAAGTTTGGAGTGGTTAATCCAAGAGATCGAATCGCAAAATAAGTAACCCCCTCTAAACTTGTACTGGAGCTGCGTTGCACTGACCCGCTCGTTGATCGAAATTTGTTGAACATATGTGTACATGTACATAGGTATGGGTTTCGTATGCAGTACCTGTAGTGTCTGTCTTCCTCTGTATGTACGTGTATCTTAGGAGACAAGATACCGGTCGCACCCCTTGTACATATATATATATGTGCCTAGTGCACGATCAATCAATTATCGATGCACCAAATCATTCTCTATATGGTATCTATCGCAAGTCGATCCTCCCGCTTCCGCCAATCCTAGCCGCCGCCGCCACTGCGATCTACCACCGCCACCTCTCTCCATGCGCGCCTTCCCGCGCGCCCTTTCCTCCCCGCCGCGCCGCCCTTCCGCGGTTCCGCCGCGCCACACTTCTCCCACCGCCGCGCCGCCCTACCACAGCCGCGTCGCCTCCTTCCCCAAACCCTCGCCGCCATGTCGTCCAACGCCTCCACCTACTCCAACCCCTTCGCCGTCGAACCTGCTGAAATCCGCGACATCAATGTCCACGCCCGCATCCCCGCCGTCCTCGACGCCTCCAACTCCACGTACTTCGCGTGGAAGAAGTACTTCTCCCTGCTCTTCCACGAGAACAACCTCGTGGATCGTGTGGACGACACCATTGACTCCCGCGCCATGGTGGACGACCCCGAGTGGACCGCGATCGACGCCACGATCTTCTGGCGGTTCTTCACCACCATCTCCAAGGACTTGTTCCACACGGTCGTGAGCGCCGGCGACGACGCCCGCGCCATGTGGGTTAAGCTGAACGGCCTCTTCACCGACAACAAGCTTCAGCGCCGCGTTTTTTTGCAGCAGGAATTTTTTGACTGTCACCTAAAGTCACTCTGCATGCAAATGGTCTGCCATTAAATAGCTTTTATGGTCATCATAGCACTTTATTTGTGGCGTTATCAGTAACGCCCGACCTTAATGTACTTTAAACCCTGCATAACTGACGGCCGGAGGGGTCTGGCGGACTCTGTATAAGCCACCCCCCCTCCTCAGTGTAAAGGGTTCGCACCCCTGTAACTCATACGCACATAATACAGTCGACCGCCTCCGGGCTTCGAGACGTAGGGCTTTTACTTCCTCCGAGAAGGGCCTGAACTCGTAAACATCTTGCGTATACAACTACTCCATAGCTAGGATGTTGCCTCTCCATTCCTACCCCCCTATTCTACTGTCAGACTTAGAACCACGACAGTTGGCGCCCACCGTGGGGCAGGTGTCTTAGCGACTTATTGGAGAAGTTGCATTTTTTTCGATCTCCTTCATCATGGTTTCAGGCGGAGTTTTGGTCGAGGGCCGCGAGATCCGTCTCGGCGCGCTCACGTTCATCGCCGACGACTCCGCTTGGCTTCAGGAGGCTCCACTCGACGTCGACGCGCGCTCCCTGTTCGCGGGGTGACGCATTTTCACGCGTGCGTCCGCGGCGTCCTCCTGCGGCAACCGTCGACCCAGTATCGGTCGACCCTTGTGTCGTCCTCCCTCCCTGTTTCCGGCCGGCGCAAGCGCTCCGGTCGGTCGAGGCTTCAGCTGTGGGTGAGACACGCGGTGGCCCGCTAGTCGGCCACCCCCCAAGTCGCGGCAATCGAGCCCGACGAATCTCTCTACGACTTGTTCGATCTGTCGACTGGCTCCGCAGAGACTGCATCCGAGTGCGACAGCAGTGATCCAGCGGTGGAGGTTCTGATGGTCAATGGACCATGCAGTCCTCCTGGCTTTCCTCGCGTCGACGGAGGCGACGGCGGAGGCGATTCGAGAGTACCAACCCGAGCCCCTCACTTCGCTGCAGAGGGAAGAACTTCGCCGCCGGAACATGGATGCGCTACACACTCCTATCGTCGGAGAAACCCCCGAGGCTCGTGCCTTAGAGGACGCGCGCTTGGCCAACTTGGCTGAGCGTGCTCGACTGGAGAACCTCCAGCGAGGACTCGACGAGTGTGCACGGCAACGGGTTCCAGACTCCAGTCGACGCCAATTCTTTCCACCATCGACTCAGGTATATCGGACTCCGATTCAGAATTTAGCAGCTGCAGCCCGTATAGCAGAGTCGATTCAGCCTTCCTAGTCAGAGGTTGGCAGAGGTTTGTTACAGATCAGAGCATTACTCCTGGCAGCAGGAGATCAAAATTCAGTTGTATCGCAGTCGCGGAATAGGATTCACAGCAAGTCCGTCGCTGCAAATACAGTCCAGTCGGCCCATAGCCCAAGATCGCCCCCGAGGCGTGAGGGACGTGAGGACCGGCATGATCAGTACCGGAACCGGGAGCAGTATGATCACCGACTCGATCGCGATGGTCGGTGTCGAGTGCCCACCCCTCCTCCAAGGGGTGGATCGTACGCGCCTTGACAGCAGGATGACAGACGCCATCACAGTGTTGGGCGAAGGATTCCAGTCGACCCCAGGGAACCAGGCTTTGATGCGAGATCCATTATCGTTCAAGGTTTGGTCGACAGGAACAGAGCTCGCCGAGAAGGTCATGACCGAGATGTACCCACCAGCAGCAGAGTACACGTCTCAGGACCAGAGTGTTTCAGCAGAGCCATCAGAGCTGCGGTGATTCCTCCCAACTTCAGGTTGGCGATTGGAGTCAGTAAGTTCACTGGTGAGTCCAAGCCTGATACTTGGCATGAAGACTACCGAGTGGCTGTTTAGATTGGCGGCGGCAACGATGAGGTGGCCATGAAGCACCTGCCTCTTATGTTGGAAGGCTCGGCCAGAGCATGGTTGAATCAGTTAGCACCCAACAGCATTTATACTTGGGAGGATCTTGCCCGAGTATTTGTCATAACATTTGGGGGAACTTCCAAGCGACCAGCAGGGCTGACAGAGCTGCAATCTTGTGTGCAGAAGTCGAATGAAACTCTGAGGGATTAAATCCAGAGATGGATCACGTTGCATCACACGGTAGAGAACGTATCTGATCACCAGGCAGTCTGTGCCTTCAAGGAAGGTGTTAAGTACAGATAGCTAAACCTAAAATTCAGTCGAACCGGAGACATGACTCTGAGTCGAATGATGGAGATTGCCACCAAGTATGCCAGTGGTGAAGAAGAGGATCGGCTCCGGAGTGGCAAGCACAAGTCAATCGCCCACGAAACCGGAGGAGGTAACTCCAGTCGGAAGCAAAAGCGGAAAGCCGAGCAAGATGCTCCTGGAGAAGCCTTGGCCGTGACTCAAGGAAAGTTTAAAGGGAAGCCCAAAGGATCTTGGAACCCTAAGAAGGTGAAGGACAAGGAAGGAAATGACGTGATGGATTTGCCGTGCCACGTCCACACGAAGAAAGATGAGGAGGGTAAATTCATTTACCCGAAACATACCACTCGACAGTGTCGGATCTTGATCCAGCAATTCCAGGGGAAACAACCCAAAGATAAGGAAAAGGAGTCAGACAAAGTCGAAGACAAAGAAGATAGTGATGATGGATATCCCCAGGTCAATTCCACCCTGATGATTTTTGCTGATGTTGAAAGCAAAAGTCGATTGAAAGTTATCAACCGAGAGGTGAATATGGTTCAGGCCCGAGCCCATGGGTGTGCCACCTGTGCGCCCGCACAGGGCCTCCACTTTTTCAGGGCCCCGATTTTCGAAACTACAGCCCAATGCGCAAGAGCAGGCCCAGTGGCTGGCATGCAGATTAATTCACTTTTGGGCTGTGCGCGCGATGAAGCAGCAACCAGCGGGCCACCCGATTTGATGCGACAGCCCATAGTCCCACCTGTCAAATCATTCGTCTCAATGAGATCTGAACGTCCGGCGACCACGCTGCAGCGGCAGCTCGGGGTCTCTTCTTTTCCTCTCTTCCTGAGCGGCGTCAATCCATTCATCAGCCAGGACGACACCAACAAAAACTTTCTCGTCTTCCTCGACCAAGAGATGATGGCATCGCAAAGATCACAATTTCTTTTATTCTACTACTAGGTCTGTTCGTTTTTCTCCCTACTCTCCATCTGATTACATAGTATTGCTCCCCTAGTTCTTGCCTAATCCCCATATTCAATACGTTTGAGAGAAAGTTGTGGGCAGCGGAAAGGGATTGTTGGCAGCCACATCCTTCGGGGATGTCCAACCCTCCAAAGGCAAGGTCCCGTGGGATTTTGATTCATGTTACTAAGGCAGCGTTTCATTCTTCCAGCGACACCACAACAGGACACAGGCAGACAGGCCTAGTCTTGATCCTTCAGGTCCTTTTATTTCAACTTCATTTATAATTTGCATATTGTTTGTGTTACATGTTGCATACTAAGATGCCATGTACAAAGTATATGTCTGGGTATAGAAAAAATCTGTTTTAGCTTTTCTCTTCAATTCAACATTGTGATAATCAGATGATGAGTAGTTTCCATCCAGTTATTATATAGTACAACTAATGAGCGAAGATAATATTTATATGATATGTTCACTATAGTTGTTACTGAAATATAAGCAAGCATTCTAAAAATATCTTCGTGGAGAGGCCCTGATATGGTTGCTCCGGTGACACCCAGTTATCTGAAATGGTCTCAGACTGCCATCACATTGGACCAATCTGATCATCCGACGCACATAGCCACACCTGGGAGGCAAGCTTTGGTGGTCGACCCAGTCGTCGAGGGCACTCGACTGACTAAAGTCTTGATGGATGGTGGCAGTGGCCTCAATATATTGTATGCAGAGACGCTGAAAGGGATGGGCATTCTGATGTCCAGACTCAATACCAGCAACATGAGTTTCCATGGAGTCATTCCTAGAAAGAAGGCTGAGTCACTCGGCCAAATTGCTCTTGGTGTGGTTTTCGGTGATTCCAAGAATTACTGCAAAGAAAAGTTGACGTTTGAAGTTGTGGCTTTCCAGAGTGCTTATCACGCTATTTTGGGCAGGCCAGCTTATGCACGTTTCATGGCTTGACCATGTTATGTGTACCTCAAATTGAAGATGCCTGGTCGCAAAGGTGTGATCACTATTACTAGCAATCGGAAGAAGGCAGAAGAGTGCTTTCAGAAGGGCTCAAAGATCGCCGATGCTCAGATGGCAGTGGTAGAGCTGCAAGAATATCAGAAAACTGCAGATCCGAGTGACTTGTTGCGAGCCAAGAAGCATGCTACGGAATCAGCATTTCAGTCGTCCGGTGAGACAAAGCCGATTCATATTCACACGACTGACCCCAGTGCTGCTCTGACTCATATCTCAACAACACTCGACTCCAAATAGGAAGAAGCGCTTGTCCAGTTCGTCCGTGAGAACTGGGACATCTTCGCATGGAAGCCTTCTGACATGCCGGGTGTTCCCAGAGGGCTGGCTGAGCACCGTCTACGAGTCGACTCAAAGGTGAAACCTGTCAAGGAACATCTTCGATGGTCCGCCGTCCAGAAGAGAAAGGCCATTGGCGAGGAAGTGGCTCGGCTCTTAGCAGCAGAGTTTATCCGAGAGATTTACCACTCCGAGTGGCTCGCCAATGTTGTCATGGTCCCCAAGAAGGACAAGTCATTTCGCATGTGCATTGACTTCAAATATATCAATTGGGCCTGCCCGAAAGATCATTTTCCTCTCCCCCGCATCGACCAAATAGTCGACTCGACTGTGGGATGTGAGCGCCTGTCTTTTTTAGACGCCTATTCCGGTTACCATCAGATCCGTTTGTATGGACCCGACGAGATCAAAACAGCTTTCATCACTCCATTCGGGTGCTTCTGCTATGTCACCATGCCATTCGGCCTCAAGAATGCCGGAGCCACATTCATGAGGATGATTCATAAGTGTTTGCTCACTCAAATCAGTCGGAATGTGGAAGCATACATGGATGATATTGTGGTCAAATCACGGAAGGGTTTTGACCTGCTGACTGACCTTACTGAAACATTTGCCAACCTCAGGAGGTATGATATCAAGCTTAATCCATCAAAGTGCACATTCGGAGTTCCCGGCGGAAAGTTACTCGGTTTTCTCGTTCCCGAACGAGGAATCGACGCTAACCCAAAAAAAGTTGGTACTATACTCCGAATGAAACGCCCTGTGCGTGTGCACGATGTCCATAAGCTTACTGGATGCTTGGCTGCTTTAAGTCGATTCATCTCTCGCCTCGGTGAAAAGGCATTGCCTCTTTACCGACTGATGAAGAAGTCAGACAAGTTCGAGTGGTCTCAAGAAGCTGATGCAGCGTTTGCAGAGCTAAAAGCCCTGCTCTCCACCCAGCTGGTGCTTGCTGCCCCAATCAGCAAAGAGCCTTTGCTACTTTACATTGCAGCCACGGGACAAGTCGTCAGTATAGTACTTACGGTCGAGTGGGAAGAAGGAGGAAAAGCCTTCAAAGTTCAGCGCCCGGTATATTATCTTTCTAAAGTTTTGACCCCATCAAAGCAAACATACCCTCATTATCAGAAGCTTGTATATGGGATTTATATGACCATGAAGAAGGTTGCTCACTACTTCTTGTTGGGGAACGTAGCAGAAATTCAAAATTTTCCTACGTGTCACCAAGATCTATCTATGGAGAAACCAGCAACGAGGGGAAGGAGAGTGCATCTACATACCCTTGTAGATCGCTAAGCGGAAGCGTTCAAGAGAACGGGGTTGAAGGAGTCGTACTCGTCGTGATCCAAATCACCGGAGATCCTAGTGCCGAACGGACGGCACCTCCGCGTTCAACACACGTACAGCCCGGTGACGTCTCCCATGCCTTGATCCAGCAAGGTGAGAGGGAGAGGTTGGGGAAGACTCCGTCCAGCAGCAGCACGACGGCGTGGTGGTGATGGAGGAGCGTGGCATTCCTGCAGGGCTTCGCCAAGCACCGCGGGAGAGGAGGAGGACTTGGGAGAGGGGGAGGGCTGCGCCAGAACTTCGTGTGTAGCTCCCATGCGCCTCCCCACTATATATAGGGGTGGAGGGGCTGGTTTCTTGCCCTCCAAGTCCATTGGGGCGTTGGCCAAGGTGGGAGGAAAGAAATCCCATCATTTCCTTCCCCACCGATTGTTATCCCCCCTTTTTAGGGATCTTGATCTTATCCCTTCGGGATATGATCTTATTCCTTCTAAGGGGGGAACTTGGTGCGCCTTGACCAGGGGTGTGGGGCCTTGCCCCCACTACCCACGTTCATGTGGGTCCCCCCATGCAGGTGGGCCCCACTCCGGTGGCCAAAATAGGACTTCCCATATATAAATCTTTACCTCCGGACCATTCCGGAACTCCTCGTGACGTCCGGGATCTCATCCAGGACTCCGAACAACATTCGGTAACCACATACAAACTTCCTTTATAACCCTAGCGTCATCGAACCTTAAGTGTGTAGACCCTACGGGTTCGGGAGACATGTAGACATGACCGAGACGTTCTCCGGTCAATAACCAACAGCGGGATTTGGATACCCATGTTGGCTCCCACATGTTCCACGATGATCTCATCGGATGAACCACGATGTCAAGGACTCAATCGATCCCGTATACAATTCCCTTTGTCTAGCGGTATTATACTTGCCCGAGATTCGATCGTCGGTATACCGGTACCTTGTTCAATCTCGTTACCGGCAAGTCTCTTTACTCGTTCCGCAACACATCATCCCGTGATCAACCCCTTGGTCACATTGTGCACATTATGATGATGTCCTACCGAGTGGGCCCAGAGATACCTCTCCGTTTACACGGAGTGACAAATCCCAGTCTCGATCCGTGTCAACCCAACAGACACTTTCGGAGATACCTGTAGTGCACCTTTATAGTCACCCAGTTACGTTGTGACGTTTGATACACCCAAAGCACTCCTACGGTATCCGGGAGTTACACGATCTCATGGTCTAAGGAAGAGATACTTGACATTGGAAAAGCTCTAGCAAACGAACTACACGATCTTTGTGCTATGCTTAGGATGGGTCTCGTCCATCACATCATTCTCCTAATGATGTGATCCCGTTATCAATGACATCCAATATCCATAGCCAGGAAACCATGACTATCTGTTGATCACAACGAGCTAGTCAACTAGAGGCTCACTAGGGACATATTGTGGTCTATGTATTCACACGTGTATTACGATTTCCGGATAATACAGTTATAGCATGAATAAAAGACAATTATCATGAACAAGGAAATATAATAATACTTTTATTATTGCCTCTAGGGCATATTTCTAACACTTCTCTGACTATTCCATTACAGTCGTCAGCAACGCTCCATTGTCAGAGATTTTACACAACAGAGATGCAACTGGTCGAGTGGCAAAATGGGCGATTGAACTCCTTCCCTTGGATATCAAGTTTGAGGCAAAGAAAGCCATCAAGTCCCAAGCAATAGCAGACTTCATAGCCGAGTGTGTTGAGCAGCAACTGCCGACTCAAGTTCACTCGGAGCACTGGACCATGTTCTTTGATGGTTCTAAGATGCTGAATGGTTCCGATGCTGGGGTAGTGCTGGTTCCCCCTGAGGAGATAAGCTCAGATATGTGCTCCAGATCCACTTTGATTCCTCCAATAACGAAGCAGAATACGAAGCACTTTTGTATGGGTTGCGTATGGCCATTTCACTCGGCGTCCGTCGCCTCATGGTCTATGGCGACTCAGATTTGGTGGTAAATCAGGTGATGAAGGAGTGGGACGTCAGAAGTCCAGCCATGACTGGTTACTGCAATGCGGTGAGAAAGCTAGAGAAGAGATTCGAGGGGTTAGAGCTTCATCATATACCCCGACTGAAAAATCAAGCAGCTAATGATTTGGCAAAAATAGGTTCCAAGAGAGAAGCCATTCCTAGTAATGTGTTTTTAGAACACATCCACACACCATCAGTTCAAGAGGATCCTTTCACCGAAGAAGCCCCGCAGCCGAAAAGTGTTACAGATCCAACTGAAGTCGAGGTCCCAGCTGTGGTCGATCTGATCATGGAAGTTTTGGTCATCACTCCCGACTGGACAGTGCCATACATCGTGTATATCCTAAGGAAAGAGCTCCCAGAGAATGAAGAAGAGGCTCGACAGATCGTCCATCGATCCAAGGCCTTTACTGTGATAAAGGGACAGTTATACAGAGAAAGCGCGCCTGGAGTCGGCCAGAAATGTATAACACCAGAAGAAGGTCAGATAATTCTTGATGATATCCACTCGGGGACCTGTGGTCATCATGCGTCCTCTCGGACCATTGTGGCTAAAGCATACCGAGCGGGATTTTACTGGCCAAGAGCAAATGAGATGGTGAAGGAGATCATCGACAAGTGTGAAGGATGTCAGTTTTATTCCAATATGTCACACAAACCCGCCTCAACCTTGAAGACTATTCCACTCGTCTGGCCCTTCGCTGTGTGGGGATTGGATATGGTTGGACCACTGAGAACTGGTAGGAGCGGCTTCACCCATGTACTGGTGGTAGTTGACAAGTTCACTAAGTGGATTGAAGCTAAGCCTATCAAGAATCTTGATGTCGGCATTGCTATCAGCTTCATCAGAGAGTTGATATTCAGATATGGAGTTCCGCACAGCATCATCACTGATAATGGGTCAAACTTCGATTCCAATGAATTCAGAGCCTTTTGCGCCTCTCAAGGCACACGAGTCGACTACGCTTCAGTCGCTCACCCCCAGTCGAATGGACAAGCGGAACGAGCAAATGGTCTAATTCTCAAAGGACTGAAACCCCGGTTGATGCGTGATCTCAAGCATGCAGCAGGAGCGTGGGTCGACGAACTTCCATCAGTTCTTTGGGGATTGAGGACCACTCCTAATCGGTCGACTAGGCGAACTCCATTCTTTCTGGTCTATGGAGCTGAAGCAGTTCTGCCGAGTGACCTGCTTCACAATGCACCCCGAGTCGAGCTCTACACTGAAGATGAAGCAGAACAAGCCCGGCAGGATGCAGTCGACCTTCTAGAAGAAGAAAGAGAGATGGCCATGATTCGATCAACTATCTATCAGCAGGACTTGCGTCGATTCCATGCCAGAAATGTGAAGAGTCGAGCCTTCCAAGAAGGAAATTTGGTTCTCCGAGTGGATCAACAGAAGCCACACAAGCTTGCTTCTACTTGGGAAGGCCCCTTCATCGTCACCAAAGTTCTCCACAATAGAGCGTACCGTCTTTACAATGTCGATCGCCAGATGGACGAGCCACGAGCTTGGAATGCGGAGCTGCTCCGCCCCTTTTATACTTAAGTACTCACTCAGATGAGATGTAATAAAAGTACCTCTGTAGTTTGTTTATCAAAGGCGAGAATGTTATAATTTTCCCAGTGATTGTTGTTACTTTTTGTTTACACGAGAAATCCCCCAGTGGGTGGCTTAGCTACGAATCCGTTTCGCCTAAGTTTGTAAAAAAAAATCCCTACCGAGTGGTGAGCCAGCTTCCCACTCGGGGGCTTAGCTGCGAATCCGTTTCGCCTAAGTACTTGAAAATCCTACCGAGTGGTGAGCCAGCCTCCCACTCGGGGGCATAGCTGCAGTCGTAGTACTCGCCTATGTTTGAAAAATCCTACCGAGTGGTGAGCCAGCCTCCTACTCGGAGGCTTAGCTGCAGTCCAGTACTCGCCTAAGTATTTAAAAATCCTACCGGGTGGAGAGCAATCCTCCCACTCGAAGGCTTAGCTGCAGTCCAGTACTCGCCTAAGTATTTAAAAATCCTACCGGGTGGAGAGCAATCCTCCCACTCAGAGGCTTAGCTGCAGTCCAGTACTCGCCTAAGTATTTAAAAATCCTACCGGGTGGAGAGCAATCCTCCCACTCGGAGGCTTAGCTGCAGCCCAGTACTCGCCTAAGCATTTAAAAATCCTACCAAGTGGAGAGCAATCCTCCCACTCGGGGGCTTAGCTGCAGTCCAGTACTCGCCTAAGTATTTAAAAATCCTATCGAGTGGAGAGCAATCCTCCCACTCGGGGGCTTAACTGCAGTCCAGTACTCGCCTAAGTATTTAAAAATCCTACCGGGTGGAGAGCAATCCTCCCACTCGGAGGCTTAGCTGCAGTCCAGTACTCGCCTAAGTATTTAAAAATACTATCGGGTGGAGAGCAATCCTCTCACTCGGAGGCTTAGCTGCAGTCCAGTACTCGCCTAAGTATTTAAAAATCCTACCGGGTGGAGAGCAATCCTCCCACTCGGAGGCTTAGCTGCAGTCCAGTACTCGCCTAAGTATTTAAAATTCCTACCGAGTGGAGAGCAATCCTCCCACTCGGGGGCTTAGCTGCAGTCCAGTACTCGCCTAAGTATTTAATCCATTCCGATCTACAAGGATGACAAGGTGCAGGTCGACTACTACCTTCTCCTTCTGAGCTACGCCACAAATACAATGTGCGCTCTGCAAGGACAACGAGGTGCAGGTCGACTGCTACCTTCTCCTTTGGAGCTACGCCAAAAATACAACGTGCGCTCTGCAAGGATGATGAGGTGCAGGTCGACTGCTACCTTCTCCTTCTGAGCTACGCCACAAATAGAAGGTGCACTCTGCAAGGACGATGAGGTGCAGGTCGATTGCTACCTTCTCCTTCGGAGCTACGCCACAAATACAACGTGCGCTCTGCAAGGATGACGAGGTGCAGGTCGACTGCTACCTTCTCCTTCTGAGCTACGCCACAAATACAATGTGCGCTCTGCAAGGACGACGAGGTGCAGGTCGACTGCTACCTTCTCCTTCGGAGCTACGCCACAAATACAATGTGCGCTCCATCCTGATCCGGAAGGATGCAGGTCGACTGCAATCTGTGCTCCATCCCCGCCTGCAAGAGCGATGAAGTGCAGGTCAACTGGACTTTCAACCTCAGAGCTGCGTCTCAAGCATCAAAGTATCTTCCGAGTGAAGAACAAAGTTCGCTCGAAGGCAAATGCAAGCATATTCAATGATAAGCCAAGTTCAGATAACATCCTACGAATTCAGAAGTGCTCAGGCGTCAAGCCTGTAAAAGTTTATCGATTACAAAACCACTCGGCACTCCGAGGCAAATTTAAGGCAAAGCATAGAAGTTTTTCTTACTCCTCAAGTGGAGGGCTAGAAGGCGCGACAAACTGGTCCAGGT
Source organism: Triticum timopheevii (assembly GCA_963921465.1). Classification (NCBI taxonomy): domain Eukaryota; kingdom Viridiplantae; phylum Streptophyta; class Magnoliopsida; order Poales; family Poaceae; genus Triticum; species Triticum timopheevii. The sequence goes on from OY997270.1 coordinate 584,089,968, forward strand.
CGATTCCGTTAGCAATCCGAGTGGCAGCAGCAATGAAGGTCTCCATGAAAGATTGGAAGTCGTGCTTCTTGGTATTGGCCACTTTGATGGACGCCAGCTTGTCCTCTCGCGCATCCTTGCAGTGAACACGGACCAGGGACAGAGCAACATCAGCACCGCACCTGGCAGAAGACTTTTTCCATTCTTGCACTCGACCTGGAACGTCATTCAGTCGGGTCATTAAATCCTCAAGGTAATTTTGAAGCGTCTCGCCTGGCCAGAGTGTCGTGTCGATTCGCTACACCGCAACCTTCAGTCGAGCAAGGTAGTCAACCACACCAGCAACACGAGACTCTAGTCGGAGCACGTTCATAGCGGCTTCATCCTTCACAGGAGAGTTAATGGGGTCCAAGCTTGTCTCCACTCGACTGGTCTCCTCCTCGAAGTTCTGGCAGAATTTCGGAAACACAATTCGAGTTTAAGCCAATGGTTCTATGATGAGTCGGTGATAACAAGTCAGTCAGATGGAAGAGATTACCTTCAAGCATGATGAATAACTTCTGGGCGAGCCCTCCCAGATAAGCCTCCAGATCGTTCTTCTTCCCCGCCAGTTCGCTAGCCTTGTCACTCAGAGCTATCTTATCATTCTTCAGATGGCTGACCTCCTTGTTGGCCGCGTCGAGAGCAGCTTTCAGATTGGCGTTCTCCTCCTCAAGTTTACCGACTGAAGCCAACTTTTCTTCCGCAAGCTTCGTTTTGTCCAAAGCCGCCTTCTGCGCCTCGGCGAGGTCATGGTCCTTCTTCTTCAGAGCCTCCTTCAGTTTATCTGCAAAGTAACAATGAGATCAGAATCAGGAATGGACAGAAAGATAAAGACAGTCGTCAAGATTCTCACCAAACATACCTTTTGCTTCATCCTTCGCCTTCTTAAAGTTCTCCTGAACAAGCTTCAAGTCAAGGTCGAGCTGGATATGCTTGTTTTCCAATTCAGTATAACGAGCCACAAGCTCGCAAGATTTCCGCAAAGGGTCAGTCGACAGACATCAAAGATAGGTTGCTTCCGAGTGATTAAGAGAAAAACAGTAACATTTCTAAGACTACAGTCAAATCAAAATATTCAACAGTAGTCTCGGGGACTACACCCTGTGGGTGCACTCAGCGTGCCCCCACTGGTTCTACCGACTCGGTCCGATCAGTCGACCGAAAGAGACAAAAAGGTTCTGATCCTAAACCATGGCTCTCTGACAGCAGTCAGCCACGGTATCATCATGATCCAAAAAAACAGGTTCTTCAGACCTTAGTCGACCGCAAGTCGTCGACCATGGTCTCGGGGACTACACCCAGTGGGTGCACTCCGTGTGCCCCCACTGGTTCCAAGATTCCATTCGACATGGTCCCACCAGCCCGAGTGAAGAAGTTCAAAGAATAAAGACTATGGTCGACTGCCAGCAGTCCATCATAGTCTCGGGGACTACACCCAGTGGGTGCACTCAGCGTGCCCCCACCAATCCAAAAATTCAATCGACACACCCAGTGGGTGTACAGAGAAAATCTTCAGGTAGCATATCCTAATAGAACAAGTGGTGACCAACTAACCTGGACGTTGCTCTGAAGAGCTGAGCTAGCATCGTAGGCTGCTTGGCTGGCTTCCCGGATCGTCTTCACCTGATCCATCATGATCCCTGCCTGGCGTATAGCCTCCTTAGCATCACCCGCTTGGTCCTCTGGGACGTGGTGCGTGGCAAAAAGGGAAGGCGGGTCAGCAGTCGACGATGAAGGTCGAGCACTCGTCAGCGGCACAGCGAAAGACACAGAAGTCCGAGTGATGCTGCCACCCTCCTGAACCAGTGTCTCAGGCACTGATGCAACCTGAGCGGTCTTGCCAGCCGGCGCCTTTTTATTCCTCCTCGGCCTCAGCGGCGCCTCATCGTCATCATCAGGGAGATCAATGACATCAGGTGGGGCTACAGGAAAGATTCAAAGTTAAAAATGAAGATCCAATTGACCAAAAGCGAAACTACAGAGATCATACTAAGGTTGGAGGTGGCAGCATCTTCCATTTCCTGATCTTCATTCCTGGCTGAGGTCTCGAAGGTAGCAGCACTGCAGATTTCAGAAATCAGTCGGTTAGCCAACGAGTCGACCAAGAATTTGTCCATGCTAAACGAGAAAACACAAGTTCTGTTGTTACCCGGAAATGGTGGGAATGGCCATTCTCATCTTGGGTAGGGCCTTCGACGGCTTTGATGACACCGCTCAGGGATGCTTCGGCGCTTTTTCAGTCGGCGCTGGAGAGGTCGTCCGAGGGCGTTTCGTCGACTGCCCAACAGGCACAGTTGCTTTGCCACGCTCGACCGCGGGGTCATGGGTGAGCTTGGATCGCCTTTTCGTGCGAGGAGGGTCGACTTCCTCCTCCTCCTCCTCCTCTTCACCGGAGCCGTCGTCATCTTCATCCCCCTCACCATCAGATTGCCACTCCTCCTGACTTTCACCTCCGCTCGCCTCCTCCTCCTCGACCTGTTCTTGCGCCCCGTTGGGCATCGAGTACATCTCAGTAGTGGCCTAGAAGACAACAAACAAGACAAAAGTCAGTCGACTGATTTTAAGCAAGTAGAGTGAACAAAACATGATCACAGTCGGAGATGCGGAATTGGACCTTGTCTACTTCGTATGATTGGTCGAGTGGAGGAATCCTCCTGGCTCCTCAGGGGTTGTCTCTGTTCCCTGTGATGGCCGTCAGCCACCTCTCCAGCGTGTCTTCCTCGACCTCCTCCAGATGGATCCGAGTGGTGTCCTCAGTGCCAGAATACATCCACACCGGATGGTCTCGATATTGAAGCGGCTGAATGCGTTGCCGGAGGAAGACCTCCAAGAGATCCATGCCAGTCATCCCGTCACGGATAAGCTGGACTACACGCTCGACCAGCACCTTAACCTGCGCCTTCTCTTCCGGGATCACCTTCAAAGAGGAAGGTTTCCTCACTCGGTCCATAGAAAAAGGAGGGAGTTCGGTCGACTGCCCTGGCGTCGGCTGGTCTTTGCAGTAAAACCAGGTCGACTGCCATCCACGGACCGAGTCGGGAAGGACCATGGCCAGAAAAGCGCTTTTCCCCCTCATTTGGACCCCAAGACCCCCACACATCTGAATCACTTGTGTTCTCTCATCACTCGGATTGGCCTTTTTCACCGTCTGGGAGCGACAGGTGAAAATGTTCTTGAAAAGACCCCAATGAGGCCGACAACCCAAGAAATTCTCGCACGAAGACACGAAAGCAGCGAGGTACATGATGGTGTTGGGTGTGAAGTGGTGGAGTTGCGCCCCAAAGAAATTCAAAAATCCCCAAAAGAAAGGATGAGGCGGCAAAGAAAACCCACGGTCGGCATGAGTGGCCAAGAGAACGACCTCACCCTCCTCAGGCTGCGGCTCAGACTCCTTCCCCGGGAGCCGCGCCGATCCATGGGGGATCAGTCCTCCATTGGCCAGGTCTTCAAGATCTGCTTGACGAATCATCGAGCGGATCCAGTCACCCTGGATCCAGCCCTGCGGCAGGCCGGCCCTCGATGAAGATCCACTCCGACTGGTCGCCCTTCCCTTCGCCTTCGCCGTCGCCTTCTTCGCCTGCTCCAGGGCCGCCGTCTTCTCCTTCACCATCGTCGCCGGCGAGACGTGCACGGAGCAGCGGCATTGAGATGGACGCGAATGCAGCAGATAAGTCTGAGGAAGAGAGGAGGAAATGAGAGCGCACTGTTCAAAAACCCCCGTCCGGGGCCTTATATGAGGTTACTTCGGAGTGACTGACTTGTAGGCCCGGGCGATCCTGTCAAATCCCGCAATAGTCGCATGCGCGATACGTGGCGAAAAAGGTGGCGCGGAGATCGAGGCATCCCCTCCTTATCCCATCCGATTACTGCGGCTCCCTCTGCCCCGCGCGCTTCCCGAAATTCGAATCCCGCTAAATCCGTGGGCTACAGAGCAAATCATCAGACGGAGGATTTCCTCTGCCCTGTCATTCAGAGTTCTCCAAGTAAAGAAATTCACTTGACGGATACAGAGAATGGATCAAGGCGACTGCAAAGGAAGTTGATACCGTCACATGAGTTCATTGATCCAGAACAAGACATACTCATAGCAGGAAAATGGGTCGGAAGTATGTTCAACTCCTTCCCCACTGAAACCTCGATCCATTCGGGGGCTAATGATGAAGCCATGTACCTAGGGTAGGGTCATGGACCTGTCCAAGATACCCTCCCCAAGGACATCTCTAGAAGAAACTACCTTTCAGTCGACTTGGAAGGGTTCCACTCAACGGACTCGAAGACACTCAACCATGAAGCCAACCACTCGACCGCCAGGAGACCTAAAGTCACTCTGCACGCAAACGGTCTACCATTAAGTAGCTTTTATGGTAATCATAGCACTTTATTTGTGGCGTTATCAGTAACGCCCGACCTTAATGTACTTTAAACCCTGCATAACTGAGGGCCGGAGGGGTCTGGCGGACTCTATATAAGCCACCCCCTCCTCAGTATAAAGGGTTCGCACCCCTGTAACTCATACGCACATAATACAGTCGACCGCCTCCGGGCTCCGAGACGTAGGGCTGTTACTTCCTCCGAGAAGGCCCTGAACTCGTAAACATCTTGCGTATACAACTACTCCATAGCTAGGATCTTGCCTCTCCATTCCTACCCCCTATTCTACTGTCAGACTTAAAACCACGACAGTACTTCCCCTTATCGCCCGCGCCTCCCGCCCCTCCTGCTGCCCCCCAGCAGCCCGGTGGCGGGCAGCCGCAAGCAGCAACAGGCGCCGTGGAGGGGGGGGGGCTCGTCAGCAGCAGCAGGCAACTCCTCCGTGGACGTACGACACCAACCCGTGGACCGGCGTCGTTCACGCGTACTCGATGTGCTGGTCTCTCAGGCTCCCGCTCCGGGCGTCCTTGGGCCTTGCCCGGCGAGCCACCAGGCCCTCTTTGCCGTGTAGAACGCCGCTCTCTACAGCGGCTACGGTGCCGCGCATGCCTACGGTGCCTCCGCTGCGCCGGCCTTCGGTGTCGTCCCTGCGTCGGCCTATGGAGGGTTTTACCCTCCTCAGGTGCCGCTGCCATGGGACCCGCCCTTCTTACTGCTTTGCACTCCACCCCGTCCGCGAGCTCCTATGGTGGTGACGGTGACTGGTACATGAACTCGGGCGCCACCACTCACATGATTGCTCATCTCAGTAACCTCAGGTCTACCACACTCCTGTTCATACTCCCACTCGCATCACCGTTGGTAACGGTTCCTCCCTTCCCATTACACATGTCGGTCATATGTTATTTCCCTCTACTTCTACTCCCGTGAATATGTCTAATGTTCTTGTGTCTCCTGATTTAGTCACTAATCTTGTTTATGTTTGTCGCCTTGCTTGTGAGAATCCTATCACTGTTGAATTTGACGATATCGGTTTTTCTGTGAAGGACGCCCGTACACAGATGGTACTCCACCGATGTGACAACCTGGACGAGCTTTACCCGATGCATCCCTCCGGCGCTACCAGCACCCGTCGTCCCGACGCCTTCGCCACTAGTGTCGATCTTTGGCATGCCCGCCTCGGTCATCCCAACTCCACTGTTATGCATCAGATTCTTCAAAGTTTGTCTTTCTCATGTAATAAGGTTGATGACCACACTTGTGAGGCTTGCCTTCTTGGCAAGCACGTTCGTCTTCCCTTTAACGAGTGTACAAACATTTCCACCTTTCCGTTTCAATTATTGCATAGTGATGTTTGGACGCCCCCGGCTGCGAGCAACACGGGCTACTTATACTATTTGGTGATATTGGATGATTTTTCTCATTATGTGTGGACATTCCCTCTCCGTCGCAAGTCTGACGCTCTTGCCACACTCACAACCTTTTATTCATATGTCACCACACAATTCAGTCGTCCTATTCTTGCCTTGCAAACTGACAACAACAAGGAGTTTGACAACGTCGCCGTCCGCAATCTTCTTGCGTCCCACAACACCATCTTTCGCCTCACCTGTCCCTACACGTCACAACAGAATGGTCGCGCTGAGCGCGTCATTCACACTCTTAATGACTGTGTCCGCACGTTGCTCTTCCACTTCTACGTGCCTCCTCGGTTCTGGCCGGACACGCTCGCGACCGCCAGCCTCCTTATTAACATTCGCCCTTATTGTTCCCACTGGAACTACACTCCTCACCAGCTCCTCTTCGGCGCGGTTTTATCTTATGATGGTCTTCGCATCTTCGGGTGTCTCTGTTATCCTAGCACCGCGTCCACTGCTCCTCACAAACTCGCTCCCCGGTCGCTCCCTTGCATCTTCCTTAGTTATCCTCCCAACACAAAAGGTTACCGGTGCTATGATTCAGTGTCCCACCGCATTTTCACATCGCGGCATGTGTACTTTGATGAGCTGGTGTTCCCGTATCAGCAGGTACCGTCACCTTTGGCGTCTCCCGCGACGCGGTTCGCCCCTGCCTCCACCTCTGGCGGACCGCCCAGCCGTGCACTGGGCTTGGCCCTGCCCGCGCTCCCCACGCCGGCGGCCCTCGTCGTTGCGGCCCTTGCTGCGGCCTCTGTTATAGCCCCGGTCGCCGCGGCCTCCTCGACCGCCCCCGCAGCGGCCCCCTCGGCCGCCCCCGTCTCTGCGGCCCCCTCAGCGGCCCCCGTCACCGCAGCCGCATCCCTCACCGGTGTGGTCACCCGAGCTCAGATTAGGACACTTCGTCCTAGCACGCACTACCCGTCGGACGAGTACGTGTGTGCTGCATCTACCTCGGCACCGTTTCCGCTCCCCACCTCCGCTCGCGCAGCCCTTCCGGATCCGAACTGGCTAGCTACGATGCGTGAGGAGTTTGACGCCCTGCAGCGCAACCGTACGTGGCAGCTTTTCCCGCGGCCTCCCCGTGCTAATGTCATCACTGGCAAGTGGGTATTCCGCCACAAGACTCGCCCCACGGCTCTCTCGAGCGCTACATGAAGGAAATATGCCTTAGAGGCAATAATAAAGTTATTATTTATTTCCTCATATCATGATAAATGTTTATTATTCATGCTAGAATTGTGTTAATCGGAAACATGATACATGTGTGAATACATAGACAAACATATAGTCACTAGTATGCCTCTACTTGACTAGCTCATTAATCAAAGATGGTTATGTTTCCTAACCATGGACATGTGTTGTCATTTGATTAATGGGATCACATCATTAGGAGAATGATGTGATTGACATGACCCATTCCGTTAGCCTAGCACTTGATCGTTTAGTATATTGCTATTGCTTTCTTCATGACTTATACATGTTCCTGTAACTATGAGATTATGCAACTCCCGTTTACCGGAGGAACACTTTGGGTGCTACCAAACGTCACAACGTAATTGGGTGATTATAAAGGAGTACTACAGGTGCCTCCAAAGGTACATGTTGGGTTGGCGTATTTCGAGATTAGGTTTTGTCACTCCGATTGTCGGAGAGGTATCTCTGGGCCCTCTCGGTAATGCACATCACTATAAGCCTTGCAAGCAATGTGACTAATGAGTTAGTTGCGGGATGATGCATTACATAACGAGTAAAGAGACTTGCCGGTAACAAGATTGAACTAGGTATTGGATACCGACGATCGAATCTCGGGCAAGTAACATACCGATGACAAAGGGAACAACGTATGTTGTTATGCGGTTTGACCGATAAAGATCTTCGTAGAATATGTAGGAGCCAATATGGGCATCCAGGTTCCTCTATTGGTTATTGACCAAGAATAGTTCTAGGTCATGTCTACATAGTTCTCGAACCCGTAGGGTCCGCACGCTTAACGTTACGATGACAGTTTTATTATGAGTTTATAAGTTTTGATGTACCGAAGTTTGTTCGGAGTCCCGGATGTGATCACGGACATGACGAGGAGTCTCAAAATGGTCGAGACATAAAGATTGATATATTGGAAGCCTATGTTTGGACATCGGAAGTGTTCCGGGTGAAATCGGCATTTTACCGGAGTACCGGGAGGTTACCGGAACCCCCCGGTGACCTAATGGGCCTTATTGGGCCTAGTGGAGGAAGAGGAGAAGGGGCCAAGGGGCAGCCGCGCGACCCTCCCCCCCCCCCCCCCCCAAGTCCGAATAGGACATGTAGGGGGGCGGCGCCCCCCTTTCCTTTCCCCCCTCTCCTCCTTCCCCCCAAGTCCTAGTCCAACTAGGGAAGGGGGGAGTCCTACTCCCGGTTGGAGTAGGACTCCTCCGGCGCGCCTCCTCCTAGGGCAGGCCGCACCCCCCCTTGCTCCTTTATATACGGGGGCAGGGGGGCACCCTAGAACACACAAGTTGATCTACGGATCGTTCCTTAGCCGTGTGCGGTGCCCCCTCCACCATATTCCACCTCGGTCATATCGTCGCGAAGTTTAGGCGAAGCCCTGCGCCGGTAGAACATCATCATCGTCACCACGCCGTCGTGCTGACGGAACTCATCCCCGACACTTTGCTGGATCGGAGTCCGGGGATCGTCATCGAGCTGAACGTGTGCTGAACTCGGAGGTGCCGTACGTTCGGTGCTTGGATCGGTCGGATCGTGAAGACGTATGACTACGTCAACCGCATTGTCATAACGCTTCCGCTTACGGTCTACAAGGGTACGTGGACAATACTCTCCCCTCTCGTTGCTATGCCATCACCATGATCTTGCGTGTGCGTAGGAAATTTTTTGAAATTACTACGTTCCCCTACAGTGGCATCCGAGCCTGGTTTTATGCGTAGATGTCATATGCACGAGTAAAACACAAGTGAGTTGTGGGCGATACAAGTCATACTGCTTACCAGCATGTCATACTTTGGTTCGGCGGTATTGTGAGATGAAGCGGCCCGGACCGACATTACGCGTACGCTTACGCGAGACTGGTTTTACCGTTACGAGCACTCGTGCTTAAAGGTGGCTGGCGGGTGTCTGTCTCTCTCACTTTAGCTGAATCGAGTGTGGCTACGCCTGGTCCTTGCGAAGGTTAAAACAGCACTAACTTGACGAACTATTGTTGTGGTTTTTGATGCGTAGGTAAGAACGGTTCTTGCTAAGCCCGTAGCAGCCACGTAAAATTTGCAACAACAAAGTAGATGACGTCTAACTTGTTTTTGCAGGGCATGTTGTGATGTGATATGGTCAAGACGTGATGCTATATTTTGTATGAGATGATCATGTTTTTGTAACCGAAGTTATCGGCAACTGGCAGGAGCCATATGGTTGTCGCTTTATTGTATGAAATGCAAACGCCCTGTAATTGCTTTACTTTATCACTAAGCGGTAGCGATAGTCGTAGAAGCAATAGATGGCGTAAACGACAACGATGCTACGATGGAGATCAAGGTGTCGCGCCGGTGACGATGGTGATCACGACGATGCTTCGAAGATGGAGATCACAAAGCACAAGATGATGATGGCCATATCATATCACTTATATTGATTGCATGTGATGTTTATCCTTAATGCATCTTATCTTGCTTTGATTGACGGTAGCATTTTAAGATGATCTCTCACTAAAAATTATCAAGAAGTGTTCTCCCTGAGCATGCACCATTGCGAAAGTTCTTCGTGCTGAGACACCACGTGATGATCGGGTGTGATAGGCTCTATGTTCAAATACAACGGATGCAAAACAGTTGCACACGCGGAATACTCAGGTTAAACTTGACGAGCCTAGCATATAACAGATATGGCCTCGGAACACGGAGACCGAAAGGTCGAGCGTGAATCATATAGTAGATATGATCAACATAGTGATGTTCACGATTGAAACTACTCCATCTCACGTGATGATCGGACATGGTTTAGTTGATTTGGATCACGTGATCACTTAGATGACTAGAGAGATGTTTGTATAAGTGGGAGTTCTTAAGTAATATGATTAATTGAACTTAAATTTATCATGAACTTAGTACCTGATAGTATGTTGCTTGTCTATGTTTGTTGTAGATAGATGGCTCGTGCTGTTGTTCCGTTGAATTTTAATGCATTCCTTGAGAAAGCAAAGTTGAAAGATGATGGTAGCAATTACATGGACTGGGTCCGTAACCTGAGGATTATCCTTGTTGCTGCACAGAAGAATTACGTCCTGGAAGCACCGCTGGGTGCCAAGCCTGCTGCTGATGCAACTGACGACGTTAAGAACGTCTGGCAGAGCAAAGCTGATGACTACTCGATAGTTCAGTGTGCCATGCTTTACGGCTTAGAACCGGGTCTTCAACTACGTTTTGAACGTCATGGAGCATATGAGATGTTCCAGGAGTTGAAGTTAATATTTCAAGCAAATGCCCGGATTGAGAGATATGAAGTTTCCAATAAGTTCTATAGCTGCAAGATGGAGGAGAATAGTTCTGTCAGTGAACACATACTCAAAATGTCTGGGTATAATAATCACTTGATTCAACTGGGAGTTAATCTTCCTGATGATAGTGTCATTGACAGAATTCTTCAATCACTGCCACGAAGCTACAAGAGCTTCGTGATGAACTATAATATGCAAGGGATGGAAAAGACTATTCCCGAGCTCTTCGCAATGCTAAAAGCTGCAGAGGTAGAAATCAAGAAGGAGCATCAAGTGTTGATGGTTAACAAGACCACCAGTTTCAAGAAAAAGGGCAAAGGGAAGAAGAAGGGGAACTTCAAGAAGAACAGCAAACAAGTTGTTGCTCAAGAGAAGAAACCTAAGTCTGGACCTAAGCCTGAGACTGAGTGCTTCTACTGCAAGCAGACTGGACACTGGAAGCGGAACTGCCCCAAGTATTTGGCGGATAAGAAGGATGGCAAAGTGAACAAAGGTATATGTGATATACATGTTATTGATGTGTACCTTACTAATGCTCGCAGTAGTACCTGGGTATTTGATACTGGTTCTGTTGCTAATATTTGCAACTCAAAACAGGGACTACGGATTAAGCGAAGGTTGGCTAAGGACGAGGTGACGATGCTCGTGGGAAATGGTTCCAAAGTCGATGTGATCGCGGTCGGCACGCTACCTCTACATCTACGATCGGGGTTAGTTTTAGACCTAAATAATTGTTATTTGGTGCCAGCGTTGAGCATGAACATTATATCTGGATCTTGTTTGATGCGAGACGGTTATTCATTTAAATCAGAGAATAATGGTTGTTCTATTTATATGAGTAATATCTTTTATGGTCATGCACCCTTGAAGAGTGGTCTATTTTTATTAAATCTCGATAGTAGTGATACACATATTCATAGTGTTGAAACCAAAAGATGCAGAGTTGATAATGATAGTGCAACTTATTTGTGGCACTACCGTTTAGGTCATATCGGTGTAAAGCGCATGAAGAAACTCCATACTGATGGACTTTTGGAATCACTTGATTATGAATCACTTGGTACTTGCGAACCGTGCCTCATGGGCAAGATGACTAAAACGCCGTTCTCCGGAACTATGGAGCGAGCAACTGATTTGTTGGAAATCATACATACTGATGTTTGTGGTCCAATGAATGTTGAGGCTCGCGGCGGGTATCGTTATTTTCTCACCTTCACAGATGATTTGAGCAGATGTGGGTATATCTACTTAATGAAACACAAGTCTGAAACATTTGAAAATTTCAAAGAATTCCAGAGTGAAGTGGAAAATCATTGTAACAAGAAAATAAAGTTTCTACGATCTGATCATGGAGGAGAGTATTTGAGTTACGAGTTTGGTTTACATTTGAAACAATGCGGAATAGTTTCGCAAATCACGCCACCCGGAACACCACAACGAAATGGTGTGTCCGAACGTCGTAATCGTACTTTACTAGATATGGTGCGATCTATGATGTCTCTTACTGATTTACCGCTATCGCTTTGGGGTTATGCTTTAGAGACGGCCGCATTCACGTTAAATAGGGCACCATCAAAATCCGTTGAGATGACGCCTTATGAACTGTGGTTTGGCAAGAAACCAAAGTTGTCATTTCTTAAAGTTTGGGGCTGCGATGCTTATGTGAAGAAACTTCAACCAGATAAGCTCGAACCTAAATCGGAGAAATGTGTCTTCATAGGATACCCAAAAGAGACTGTTGGGTACACCTTCTATCACAGATCTGAGGGCAAGATTTTCGTTGCTAAATTCGGATCCTTTCTAGAGAAGGAGTTTCTCTCGAAAGAAGTGAGTGGGAGGAAAGTAGAACTTGATGAGGTAACTGTACCTGCTCCCTTATTGGAAAGTAGTTCATCACAAGAACCGGTTCCTGTGACAACTACACCAATTAGTGAGGAAGCTAATGATATTGATCATGAAACTTCAGATCAAGTTTCTACTGAACCTCGTAGGTCTACCAGAGTAAGATCCGCACCAGAGTGGTACGGTAATCCTATTCTGGAAGTCATGTTACTTGACCATGATGAACCTACGAACTATGAGGAAGCGATGATGAGCCCAGATTCCGCTAAATGGCTAGAGGCCATGAAATCTGAGATGGGATCCATGTATGAGAACAAAGTATGGACTTTGGTTGACTTGCCCGATGATCGGCAAGCCATTGAGAATAAATGGATCTTTAAGAAGAAGACTGACGCTGATGGTAATGTAACTGTCTATAAAGCTCGACTTGTTGTGAAAGGTTTTCGACAAGTTCAAGCGGTTGACTACGATGAGACTTTCTCACCCGTAGGGATGCTTAAGTCTGTCCGAATCATGTTAGCTATTGCTACATTTTATGATTATGAAATTTGGCAAATGGATGTCAAAACTGCATTCTTTAATGGATTTCTGTAAGAAGGGTTGTATATGATGCAGCCAGAAGGTTTTGTTGATCCAAAAGGTGCTAACAAAGTGTGCAAGCTCCAGTGATCCATTTATGGACTGGTGCAAGCATCTCGGAGTTGGAATAAACGCTTTGATAGTGTGATCAAAGCATATGATTTTATACAGACTCTTGGAGAAGCCTGTATTTACAAGAAAGTGAGTGGAAGCTCTGTAGCATTTCTGATATTATATGTAGATGACATATTATTAATTGGAAATGATATAGAATTTCTGGATAGCATAAAGGGATACTTGAATAAAAGTTTTTCAATGAATGACCTCGGTGAAGCTGCTTACATATTGGGCATCAAGATTTATAGAGATAGATCAAGACGCTTAATAGGACTTTGACAAAGCACATACCTTGATAAAATTTTAAAAAAGTTCAAAATGGATCAGGCAAAGAAAGGGTTCTTGCCCGTGCTACAAGGTGTGAAGTTGAGTCAGACTCAATGCCCGACCACAACAGAAGATAGAGAGAAAATGAAAGACGTTCCCTATGCTTCAGCCATAGGCTCTGTCATGTATGCAATGCTGTGTACCAGACCTGACGTATGCTTAACAATAAGCTTGACAGGAAGGTACCAAAGTAATCCAGGAGTGGATCACTGGACAGTGGTCAAGAACATCCTGAAATACCTGAAATGGACTAAGGATATGTTTCTCGTATATGGAGGTGACAAAGAGCTAGTCGTAAATGGTTACGTCGATGCAAACTTTGACACTGATCCGGACGATTCTAAATCGCGAACCGGATACGTATTTTTATTAAACGGTGGAGCTGTAAGTTGGTGCAGTTCTAAACAAAGCGTCGTGGCGGGATCTACATGTGAAGCGGAGTACATAGCTGCTTCGGAAGCAGCAAATGAAGGAGTCTGGATGAAGGAGTTCATTTCCGATCTAGGTGTCATAACTAGTGCATCGGGACCAATGAAGATCTTCTGTGACAATACTGGTGCAATTGCCTTGGCAAAGAAATCCAGATTTCACAAGAGGACCAAGCACATCAAGAGACGCTTCAATTCCATCCGAGACCAAGTCCAAGTGGGAGAAATATAGATTTGCAAGATACATACGGATCTGAATGTTGCAGACCCGTTGACTAAGCCTCTCTCACGAGCAAAACATGATCAGCACCAAGACTCCATGGGTGTTAGAATCATTACTATGTAATCTAGATTATTGACTCTAGTGCAAGTGGGAGACTGAAGGAAATATGCCCTAGAGGCAATAATAAAGTTATTATTTATTTCCTCATATCATGATAAATGTTTATTATTCATGCTAGAATTGTATTAACCGGAAACATGATACATGTGTGAATACATAGACAAACATATAGTCACTAGTATGCCTCTACTTGACTAGCTCATTAATCAAAGATGGTTATGTTTCCTAACCATGGACATGTGTTGTCATTTGATTAATGGGATCACATCATTAGGAGAATGATGTGATTGACATGACCCATTCCGTTAGCCTAGCACTTGATCGTTTAGTATATTGCTATTGCTTTCTTCATGACTTATACATGTTCCTGTAACTATGAGATTATGCAACTCCCGTTTACCGGAGGAACACTTTGGGTGCTACCAAACGTCACAACGTAACTGGGTGATTATAAAGGAGTACTACAGGTGTCTCCAAAGGTACATGTTGGGTTGGCGTATTTTGAGATTAGGTTTTGTCACTCCGATTGTCGGAGAGGTATCTCTGGGCCCTCTCGGTAATGCACATCACTATAAGCCTTGAAAGCAATGTGACTAATGAGTTAGTTGCGGGATGATGTATTACGTAAGGAGTAAAGAGACTTGCCGGTAACAAGATTGAACTAGGTATTGGATACCGACGATCGAATCTCAGGCAAGTAACATACCGATGACAAAGGGAACAACGTATGTTGTTATGCGGTTTGACCGATAAAGATCTTCGTAGAATATGTAGGAGCCAATATGGGCATCCAGGTTCCGCTATTGGTTATTGACCGAGAATAGTTCTAGGTCATGTCTACATAGTTCTCGAACCCGTAGGGTCCGCACGCTTAACATTACGATGACAGTTTTATTATGAGTTTATAAGTTTTGATGTACCAAAGTTTGTTCAGAGTCCCGGATGTGATCACGGACATGACGAGGAGTCTCGAAATGGTCGAGACATAAAGATTGATATATTGGAAGCCTATGTTTGGACATCGGAAGTGTTCCGGGTGAAATCGGCATTTTACCGGAGTACCGGGAGGTTACCGGAACCCCCCGGTGACCTAATGGGCCTTATTGGGCCTAGTGGAGGAAGAGGAGAAGAGGCCAAGGGGCATCCGCACGCCCCTCCCCCCCCAAGTCCGAATAGGACAAGGAGGGGGGGCAGCGCCCCCCCTCCCCCCCCCCCCCCCCCCCCCCGCTTTCCTTTCCCCCGTCTCCTCCTTCCCCCCAATTTCTAGTCCAACTAGGGAAGGGGGGGAGTCCTACTCCCGGTGGGAGTAGGACTCCTCCGGCGCGCCTCCTCCTAGGGCCGGCCGCACCCCCCCCCCCCCCGTGCTCCTTTATATACGGGCGCAGGGGGCACCCTAGAGCACACAAGTTGATCTACAGATCGTTCCTTAGCCGTGTGCGGTGCCCCCCTCCACCATATTCCACCTCGGTCATATCGTCGCGGAGTTTAGGCGAAGCCCTGCGCCGGTAGAACATCATCATCGTCACAACGCCGTCGTGCTGACGGAACTCATCCCCGACACTTTGCTGGATCGGAGTCCGGGGATCGTCATCGAGTTGAACGTGTGCTGAAATCGGAGGTGCCGTACGTTCGATGCTTGGATCGGTCGGATCGTGAAGACGTACGACTACATCAACCGCGTTGTCATAACGCTTCCGCTTACGGTCTACGAGGGTACGTGGACAATACTCTCCCCTCTCGTTGCTATGCCATCACCATGATCTTGCGTGTGCGTAGGAATTTTTTTGAAATTACTACGTTCCCCTACACTACAAGGTGCGTTGGGTGGTGCACGGCTTCCGCCAGCGTGCCGGCATGGACTTCACCGACACCTTCGCGTCGGTTGTCAAACCGGGCACGATTCGCGCTGTCCTCCAGCTTGCTGTTTCTTGCGCCTGGCCAGTCCACCAGTTCGATGTGTCTAATGCTTTCTTGCATGGCCATCTCGACGAGCAGGTGTTCTGCCAGCAGCCTACTAGTTTCGTCGACACCGACTATCCGGACCACATGTGCTTGCTCTCCCGTTCTCTCTACGGGTTGAAGCAGGCACCTCGAGCCTGGTACCAGTGGATCGCGGCCTTCCTTCAGCAGCAGGGGTTCCGGTCCACACGGTCCGATGCCTTCCTATTTGTTTATGACCAGGGCCCCGCCACCGCGTACCTCCTCCTGTATGTCGACGACATCATCTTGACTGCATCCTCGCCAGCGCTCCTTCAGCAGATCACAACTTGCCTCGGCACCGAGTTCTCCCTCAAGGACTTGGGGGCTCTCCACTACTTCCTCAACATCGAGGTCGTGCGCCGGGCCACTGGCTTCTTCCTGCACCAGCAGAAGTACGCCTAGGAGCTTCTGGAGCGAGTGGGCATGCTGTCGACCCGAAGGCTAAGGTCGTGCGTCGGGCCACTGGCTCCCTTCTACCGCTCCATCGTCGGTGCGCTTCAGTACCTCACGCCGACGCGTCCGTACATTCAGTACATTGTCCAGCAGGTGCGCCTTCATATGCATGCTCCTCGTGACACCCATTGAGCTCTGGTAAAACGTATTCTTCGGTACATACGTGGCACCACAGCCATGGGTCTCACCCTGACGGCATCACCTGACACCAGCCTTGTCGCCTACTCCGACGCCGACTGGGCTGGGTGTCCCGAAACTCGGCGCTCCACTTCCGGCTACTGCGTCTACCTCGGGCCCTCTCTGATTTCGTGGTCGTCTAAACGACAACACACAGTCTCATGATCGAGCGCCGAGGCTGAGTACCGGGCTGTGGCCAACGCCGTCGCGGAGTGCTCTTGGCTACGACAGTTACTTCAGGAGTTGCTATGTGAGGTTACCAAGGCGACGCTTGTCTATTGTGAGAACGTCTCCGCAGTGTACCTTGCTGCCAACCCTGTCCATCACCGACGGACGAAGCATATTGAGCTCGACATCCACTTCGTCAGGGAGCATGTCGCACTTGGTTGTGTTCGCGTTCTCCATGTACCCACCGATCAGCAGTTCAGCGATGTTATGACGAAGGGACTACCCACCTCGACATTCAAGGGCTTTCGGTCCAGTCTCTGTGTCACCAACGACGCTTCGACTGTGAGGGGGGGGGGGGGGGGTGTTGAACATGTGTACATGTACGTAGGTCTGAGTTTCGTATGGAGTACATGTAGTGTCTGTCTCCCTGTGTATGCATGTGTATCTTAGGAGACAAGATACCGGTCGCACCTCTTGTACCTACATATATATATGTGTGCCTAGTGCACGATTAATCAATTATCGATGAACCAAATCATCCTCTACGTCCGAACACGTAGCACGTCAAAGTGAGCGAGGTTTACATCAAATATAGGGCGTGACCGCGTGACCTTCATGCGTCACTTCACTTCACTCTAGCAAAGTAGCAAGCGGCCTTGGATGGGACGCAGTTACTGTAGCCACACACGTACGTCGGTAGGTGCACATGCACCATTGCGTTACACGCCCGAGAAACACATGGTCCTCGCCTGCCGTACCAGGCATGCCCGTGCGTCGACCGCCCCGGCCGGCGCGGCCACGCACCACCGGGACCGATCCTATCTTTTCCCCGAACGCATTTCCCCGCCGCAGAAAAGCGCAGCGTGTCGCGAGGCCCAGGCTCCGTACGTCCCGCTCGCGGTCGATCGACATGGGAGACAACGACGCTAGGCCACGCAGCCGACGACGCTCGTCCACGCAGCCACGCGCCCTCCCCGCGATGGCACACGTCGACGGCCGAGGCTTGTCAGTGGCACGCGAGACGGATCAGTCGGTCCATCGATCGTCACGCGTCTTTCCAGGAGCTGGGGCTCGAATCGAGCGCGCCACGCGCCGGCGCGCGATTCGGGTTCGGACGATCACCGCGCCGGTACAGTGACAGAGCTGGGAAAGCGTGCTCCGCGGCTTTTCGGCGGGCATGTGTCCGGTCACCATGCCGCCAGATGCGGCGGTTGCGATCGGGCGGTTGGCCAAATTAAGCAAGCAAACAGTGGCGTGGGCAACAAAATAATCGTAGAATACGCTTGTGGCGGCGAGAGGATAAGCACTGACCGCCGGAGAAGCGGCGAGGCAGCGGGCGAATCTTCCCGACGAATGCCGAGCTCGCTCGCTCGCACGCGGCCGCGGTGACCGCGACGGGAGTCGTCGTCCGTTTCTCGCGCTGCCGTCAGTGCTAGCGTGGTCACCCGCAGAAGAAGTGGAGGAAAAAGCAGCCCGTCTCACGGCCGAACTGCTTGCGATCACCTTCCTTTTTTTTCGATCTTTACCACTTGGGGCTGGGGATCGATCGACTTCGGCCGGCGATCGTGACCGCACGTACGTAGCTGGGCGGCTAGTGGCTACAGCGTGTTACTGTCTGGTAATTAACCATGCCGAAATTAAACGCGATGTGCATCGAATAAGGGATAAAGATCGTGCCGATGAATGATCCCTTTCGTTGACAGCGCACACGGAGGATAAATATCGCCGCTTCACAGGGGTCGGTCAGTCGACCTTATCTGTGTAGTGTGGTCTATTTGACTGTACCGGTGATGTGCGCATGCAGTCGACGTTTGTTTCTGTGGACGACCGCCGATCACATCTTTAGCTGGATTTCCTCGTGTAAGACAAGACATGCTAGCTGCATCCAAACTATCTTGGACGCGTTGGTCGATGCGCTGGAGACTTCTTTTGCAACTGCAAGGTGTTTGGTTTGGAGTCAAAAATATTTGGACCCTCCCTCGCAAAAGAAAGAAATAAATTATTTGGATCCTCATAACTAGCGAACGTATGTCGGGGAAGGTGACAATTTTTAGTTCTAAAAAGTTGATACTCCCTTTCAAAAAAAGAAAAAGTTGATACTCCATCGTTTGATTTTTTCAGAGCGGCATGCCGGTTTTACTTTTTTTTTTCAGAGAAGGCATTTCTCGTTTAAAATTGCCATCGTTTGGTTTTTCTTGTCCACTAAAACTACCATCAAATGATGTTTGCTCACCCCCTCTCATAGCGAACGTCAGTTGGGTAACATTACCGAAATATTTACCCATTCTGGAAATTTTCAAGAAGCATGTATACACGCTGCATGTCCCTGGTGCCCGCTTTTCATTTCGTCTTTCGATTTTTAAAATTTTATATTTTTAACAAGAATTCTAAATTAAGTTATGTTTTCATATTCCTGTTTATCTTGACATGTGCTTTCAAATAAGATATGTTTTGAATATTTTTGATGACTTTTTAAAAATATATGTTAACTTTCAATGCAGAAACTTAGTACGAGCGAGCGATAAAAATTAATTATTATTTGTCTACGACCGATGAAAAAAATTGCTTGAAATTAAACTGGTTGAAATTTGACAGTTTTAGATGCAAAAATCGTAAGTTTCATCGTTGAAACTTACTTTTTTTAGAAATTTTATATTTTACTGTGCCCTCGGGCGAGATTGAACTACTGCACGAATCGTGAGGCAAAACTAGTGGACAATATATAGGACTTTGGCAGGTGATTGCTCCCGCACTTGCGTGCCACAGCACAATCCCAGTTGCTGCGGGAATTGGTTGCGATATATTTCTGTGATTTGAGTGTATGAAACATGGGTTATTGAATTAATAATATATGAGCTAAAACTAAAAATAAACATTATATATTGCATTTGATTATTGTGTAGTTTAGAAATATTTTAAATATAAGTGACATGACATAATCGAAAATATTTTTTACATGTATGTTGAGCGCCCGTTCCCCATGTCCCACCGGCCATGAGCCACGAGAATTGAAGCTATCCACCTCCGTGAAGCCAGCAAGCGGCTAATCGGCCTTTCTAGGACCCGAGCGCTGGAGACCTCCCATGGTTTACTCTTCCTTGCTGCTGGCGGTGCCCGTGGACATGCCGACTTTGTCATTACGACGGCTTTGCATGACCGAGGTGCAATCCTTGTCCTTGTCGTACACTTCATCAGTCGCCTCGTCGATCCCCTTGAAGGAGGCTTCTAATTCTGTCGGATGGATGCGGTACCGCCTGTGGTCGCATCGGATGTCGTTGGTTGAGTGATAGGATTCGAGCAGCGCCTCCTGCTCGCCACGTCCATGTCCGACGCGACACCTGCTCCGATGGAAAGTTTCTCCTCCGCATGCCGGTGCTCGTCGAGGAGGCTGAGGTTGTAAGCTTGTTCGGCCGGTGCCTGCCCGGATGTGGCCTGCCACTCTTCCAACACCATCTCGATGTAGTGAGCACGTGTCTCGCCCATGGTGATGCCGGCATAGGCTGGCTCATTGTCGCCCGCCTCATCCATTGGGGCGTCCGCAGCGCTGGCCTCCGGCAAGCTCGTCCGTCTTCTTGCATCGGCGGCGATCTCCTTCTGCTCAGATGAGAGGTTGTCCCAGAGGGCTTTGGAGTTCGAGGAGGCCATGGCGGTCATGGTGTCGAGACGACATAGGGATCGAAGGAGGTTGGATGCGGCTGGTGTTGGGCTTGGAGTTTATATAACGGGCAGATGGCAGGGGCAAGCGGGAAGGTGGTTAATCATGGGCAGTAGATGGACGAACGAGTGATGCTGGAGCAGGTTCATCGGCAATCGCACATGTTAAATGTAGGGAGTTGGATGGACGAGCTGTCATTTGAACGCGAAGCAGTCACGCGCACCGGAAGTCACGCGGGCGGCGCTCTTGGTTGGCTCGCAGCTTCAATGCCGGAGCAATGTGAGAGGTCGTGTCCACTCCGGGTTGGCATGGATGTGGCATTGAACGCTTCGGAGCGGCGCTGACCACTTCCGCGCGGGACGGGGGGGGGGGGGGGGGGGGGGAGGATGGCGCGAGTGAGAAAAGGGTTTGGTTGGCCAGGGTTGTCGGATGCTTGCGTGATAGCGCTCCGGTCGCTCGCAAAGGCAGCTCCCCGTCGTTTGCTTTCGATTTACAAAAAAGATTTAGCAAGATGCCCATGCGTTACACGGGAGAAACAAGATGCATTTGTATGAGTAGTTTATCTTGTGAGAGAAAATGATGAACGAGGGAAGGCCTTATTTGCAAATGCGGAGAGGGGTGTGGGTATCTTTTCACAAAATTGCCATAGTTTCCTTCATATCTGTCAGATATAAATCAGACGACCTATATTGCAGGATGGCAGACACACTATCATCACAACTCTGTTTTCTATAAAAGTAGAGATAACGCCCGAACCGTCGAAGGAACCAATACAAGACTGCTTTCGATGGCATAACGCACCCGTATTGTGCGGTCTGGATGGTTGCGAACAGTCTGACGATCCGCGTAAGAGATGCCCTTAGGTTTATTGTAAAAAATATTACTTCCCTTTGTTTCTAAATATAAGACCTCTTAGAGATTTTACTATAGACACATATGAAGCAAAATGAATGAATGTACACTCTTAAGTATGTCTATATACATTCGTATGTACTTCCTTTGTTCCTAAATATTTGTCTTTTTAGATATTTCAAATGGACTACCATATACGAATGTATATAGACATATTTTAGAGTGTAGATTCACCCATTTTGCTTCGTATGTAGTTGCTTTTTGAAATCTTTAGAAAGACAAATATTTAGGAAGGAAGGAAGTACTTCATCCGTTCCAAAATAGATGACTCAACTTAACATTGAAATATTTGTGGAATCTGTCAAATATCTAATAGGAACGGACGAAGTAGATATGAGCTGTCTTTCATAAAAAGGCAGAAAATCAAACGCGGTAGATGCAGGTTAAAAAAAATCAAAAGAAAGCAATGGTAAATGACCACATTTATTTCCTCCCAATTTTGGTTTCGTAGGATATCCCACAAAACAGCTTCTGCCACGATATACGTCCGTTTCAAAAAAAGAAAGCAAAAAAAAGGACAGGTGCAGCCCCGAGCAACCGCCACGCATCCACAGTCCTCCCCACCTCTCGCCACGATCCGCGGCGGGCACAGCCACACACGCGCGTGCCGACCAGCTCCACGCCGCACCGCACAACCGAGCGGCAGCTCAAGTCGGCCATGACGCAACCCCGCGACCCCCGACCCTACCCCGTGTGCTGTGGCCAACCCCGCCCGGATACGCCTGCCACTGCCACTGCCACCCGCCCGCACCTTCCCCGAAACCCCCCCCCCCCCCCCCCACCTCATCCCCATCCCCCCCACACGTGCCCTTTTCCTCCCCAAGAAAACCCTCCACGCAGCCGCCGCCCCCCTCCCCTCCGAACCTTCCAGACCGCTCCCGCACCCCCTCCCCTATTTATCCCCTCCCCCCTCCCCCATTCACCACCACCATCACCACACCACACAGCTCGCTCACCACAACCTCAGCAGCCATCGGAATCAACAGCAGCAGCGGAGCGATTTCAACCAGGATTTCATCAACTCTCTACTCAACGGACATGGGGATGCCGGCGGTGAGGAGGAGGGAGAGGGACGCGGAGGCGGAGCTCAACCTGCCCCCCGGCTTCCGCTTCCACCCCACCGACGACGAGCTGGTGGAGCACTACCTGTGCCGCAAGGCGGCGGGCCAGCGCCTGCCCGTGCCCATCATCGCCGAGGTCGACCTCTACCGCTTCGACCCGTGGGCGCTCCCCGACCGCGCCCTCTTCGGCACCCGCGAGTGGTACTTCTTCACCCCGCGCGACCGCAAGTACCCCAACGGGTCGCGACCCAACCGCGCCGCCGGCAACGGCTACTGGAAGGCCACCGGCGCCGACAAGCCCGTCGCGCCCCGCGGAGGGCGGACCATGGGGATCAAGAAGGCGCTGGTGTTTTATGCCGGGAAGGCGCCTAAGGGGGTCAAGACCGACTGGATCATGCACGAGTACCGCCTCGCCGACGCCGGCCGCGCCGCCGCCAGCAAGAAGGGCTCCCTCAGGGTACGTTATTATTGGTTGATTACTAGTGGTTGATTTGGTTGGGATCTCAGATCCCTGCTGCTTTGATTGATTGATTGGTTTGGTGCTGATTTTGATGATTCCGATCTGAATTTGTTTCTTCAGCTGGACGACTGGGTGCTGTGCCGGCTCTACAACAAGAAGAACGAGTGGGAGAAGATGCAGCTGCAGCAGCAGGGGGGAGAGGAGATGATGGTGGAGCCCAAGGAGGAGCACACGGCGTCGGACATGGTGGTCACCTCGCACTCCCACTCGCAGTCCCAGTCGCACTCGCACTCGCACTCGTGGGGCGAGGCGCGCACGCCCGAGTCGGAGATCGTCGACAACGACCCGTCGCTGTTCCAGCAGGCGGCGGCGTTCCAGACCCAGAGCCCCGCGGCGGCGCACCAGGAGATGATGGCCACGCTGATGGTGCCCAAGAAGGAGACGGCCGACGAGGCCGGCAGGAACGACCTGTTCGTGGACCTCAGCTACGACGACATCCAGAGCATGTACAACGGCCTCGACATGATGCCGCCCGGGGACGACCTGCTCTACTCCTCCCTCTTCGCCTCGCCCCGTGTCCGGGGGAGCCAGCCCGGCGCCGGCGGCATGCCGGCCCCGTTCTAAGCAGAGCAAGACGGAGACGAAGCAGAACGGAAACAGAGACCTGAGATCGACACAAGTGGAACGGACGACTTCTTCGCCGCGAGCAAGATCGCTCGCGGACCAGTGTAAATACAGCATAGGAAACGGGAGGGAGGTGGCGTCGTGTCGAGAGAGCCAGCGTGGTGCGGGCGCCGGCGCCGGGGCGTGCCGCTGTACATGGAGAGCCCGGTGCCGGGGCCTGGCCGGCTGGGTTGATTCTTTTGTTCTTACTACTTTGTACTCTCAATGCGGATGTAGCTCTTTCTTCTCACTCAGAAGTAGAATCGACCGACCAAATACATATATAGCTCTGTTTCTTCCTTCTCTTCAATAGAAATCAACCAAATTTTGCTGTTATGCTGCTGCTCTACTATTTTGGTGTCGGGCAGGATGAACTGCCTCATTTTTCAGTCAGTCTGATCTAATGATCTGCCTCTGTTGTGTTTGCCTGCCTGCTTGGACACACCAAGAACCCTCCGGTTCTGCAGGTAGCTCGAGCTCCAGACCGTCCACTGGTCTCACTTTGATCTCACAGGCAGTACTTTTACTGAGACTAGGCGGCAGTGACCTTACTACGAACAGCAACAAACGCATCTTAAACTTCGGCCAACATAGAACTAGTGATAACTGATAAGCCAGGCCCAGGCAGGCAAACAAAACATTGAAAATGAGTTAATTCATCCTGCCTGATATCAGAATAGTACTAGCAACGTAGCCAGGCAGGGGCGAGAGACCGCGTACCAGAAGTGCAAGAGTAGTGACACGAGCTCAAATCTTCAGTAATATTGGATGATTTGGATAAATCGACACAGATCACGAAAAATTAGAAGACTGATAGCAGGAAAAAAAATCGGACTAAGATGTTGGAGGTGGCAAACTTGTAAAAAAATGTTTGGTTTTGAATATAGGGGATAATGTGCATTTGGGTAGTGATTTGTGGTCTGCCCAAGATCTAGTTACTGATGAAAAGAACTTGAATCTCCAAAAACCTTTCTCCAAGTGCCATCATGGGGTCTTTCTTTTTTACTGGAGATTTTGGAGTAGAATGGTAGTACTCTTCATTTTTATTGTCTTAATTTCTCTTACTTCTTTTTTTGAGAACTTGGTCCTCTCCTACTGACTTTAAACTAAAATGAACTAAGCGTCCAAAGGGGGAGAGAGTTAAGAGCACTAGTACTAAGCACTACACAAAGCTACAAAGAGAAGGGGCAGGCAGAAGCTGCACTTAGAGAGCACTAGACATCAAAGATTCAAGGGGGCTCTTACTTTAATTCCCAAAGAGAATAGTGCTAAGGAAATGGAAAAAAAGGCCTATCAACCTTAGCAATTTTGGTATTTTTTAAATGGCAACAGCGACCGTCCTACGTACGAGCAGCAGTAAACACCAACTTAATCTTCGGCCAATATGGAACTGGTGATAAGCCAGGCCCAGGCAGGCCAACACAACATAGCGGCATTTGATCGCACTGTCTTGAAAATGGGGTAATTCACCCTGCCTGCCCGACACCAGAATAGTAACACAAAGGAAGTGCAAGGATAGTAACACAAGCTCAAATCTTCAGTTATATTGGATCGTCTGGATAAATCGACTCAGATTAGGAAAAATCAGACTGAGTTGTCCGAGCGTAAGCACGCAAGCCTCACTTCCAAATCCATGAAGATCGCCCTACTATTTCTACAACATGGGAAAAACTCTATGCTTTTGCTGGAAAAACTACAGTGGACCAAGTCAACTAATTTTGTTTTTTGAAAATCATGTTAATTTTGTACACATTGTAAAAAGTCACATGGCAAAATTTATATGTTTTGGAAAACATAAATTTGATATGCTAATTTATTGAAAAAATAGTTTGCCATGGTAGACACAGCTAAAAATGCCATGGTCATACAAATAAAATTGCTAAGGTCAATGCAATAAATTTTCCGTAAGAACAGTTATTGGAATCTAAGTAAAATACTTCAGTGTGACCATAGCAAAAACATGAGAAAGTTTGCCATGGCTAGTTTACAACTAAAAACAAAGTAAATTTGTCAGTTAATGAACATAGATCTAGTACAAATTAAGATGAGGTGGGCATGGCAAAAGGGATGGCCATGGGCAAAATGGAAAATTTGCTATTTTTTCTTCTTCTTATTTTGAAAGAACAAGGTGAATTTCGGAATTTTGTTCTTTGGAAACAAGAAGGAAAAAATAGCAAATTTATGGACACGAATAGTAAACGGAATGTCAGATCTGTTGCTTCACCAGGGCGAGTTCGCCACAATGCCTTCTCCGCGTTATGTCACAAAAAAGGACCTTTTAAAAGCACAAAATTCCTGTTGACTAATACCAAGGCTTGAACCTGGTTTCGAGTAAAAAAATGAAAATTGCCATACACATGCATACAGAAAACCTGCGATCATATTCAAAATGGATCGGAAACTTCAAAATTTAACAATTACGTTTTTAAGCCATGTCAGTACGAGTAAACTATACCAATTATGAAACTAAAAAATGCAAGAAACTGAAAACATATAGAAGAAACTTAGCAAGAGTATGTTTCAACTTAAGTTTGCCACTGTTTCGTATAAAAAAAGATGACCGGAAAAAGTAAAAATAAAAATTGTGAACAAGTCTAATGAAAAACAATTGCATGCATCTAATAACAAAGATCTTTGCTATGTGAGGTTCAAGCAAAATTGCCTTGATGCAATTTTTTTACCATGCTTTATTGCATTTCTCTTGCCATTTTACAAAATTTAAACCTTATGATGGTGTATGCATTAAAATGTTTCTATGGTGGCGTGAACAAGTTGGTGTAAACTATAAATTTGCATGGTTAAAATAATAAGTCTGCCATGGTGTTTACAAAAAGTTTGCCATAGTTAACGTAACATTTTGCCATGATTTGAAAATATATTTTTTCCATGGTCTATGAAAATACAAGCTTGTCATGGTCCAATACAAAAAAAGTTGTCATGCTTGAAAAACATCTACCATGGTGCAAACAATAAAATTGCAATGGTTCAAAATATATATTTGCCATTGTTTGGTGTGTACAATCTTTTTGCCATGGTCTAAGCAAAAGTTTGCCATGGTTAAAGTAATAAATTTTCCATGGTCAAATTTTTCATGGTATAAATTACAAAATATATCATGGTTGAAACAATAAAATTGCCATGGTTGTAAAAATAAATCTGCCATGGTGCAAACAATAAACTTGCCATGGTACTAAATATAAATTTGCCATGGTTGAAACAATGAATATGCCATGATCTAAAAAACTAATTTTTCCATGTTTAAGAAAGTAAATTTAACATGGCCAAAAGATAAATCATGGTCTAACTTACAAAATTGGCATGGCCCAAACAATAGCTTTGCCATGGTTGAAGAAACAAAACTGACATGGTGCAAACAATAAGTTTGCCATGGTCGAAAATATAAATTGGCCATGGTCCAAGAAATACCTTGCAATGGCCAAAAACTTATGTAGGTCATGGCAAAAAATGCGTAGGAAAAAACTATGCATATCATGGCAATTATGCATATCTTGGCAAAAGCAATTACTGCCCATATGGCCAAGCATAGAAAGTGTGCAATTTATTTCTCCCTATTCCGAACATGATGGCGTTGGAAGAATGTTTGCGGTGTGGCACAAGGCAAATGCGGGAGTTTCTTTTTTTTCAAATTTAAGTAACATTAAGTAATTTTGCCAGGATATGGAAATAGAAAAATTGCAATGGTACTTGAATTAAGTTTACCATGATCCATAAATTAAGTTCGCCATGGTAGAGAAAATAAAATTCATGTTTGAAGGATTCTTTAATAAATTTTCCCTGTCCTATGAAGTAATATTTCACATGGTCCATAGATCAGAACTATTGATGTGGTGCATAAGGCTGCTGGATCGTCGATGTTTGGAGCTTTTCTGTATTACCTATGCATGATGCCTGCTAATGCAACTGCCGAAGAATGTTGTTAGGTCTTGACCTCCTATGGTTTCAATGCAGAAGAGTCATAATGTAGATCAGGGCTCCAATGTTTGGTCATTGTTTGCATTTTTAGGAAACTTGTTTAATAAATCTGAGTCATGTTGTACTTTTTCCTTTGATGCCCTGGTTTTGCTACTCAAGCATGTCTGGTTGCAATAATGACTCTGTGGTGACTTTGGTTTTCTCTCGAGTCGATAGATTTTTTTGTTGTTTGTATCATGTGTTGCTCGTTGTTGCCACCAGAGTATGTTGGTTTGAAGCAAGACGAATGGTGCACTATGCCCAGGATATACTATTCGGACATCAAACATGCATTGTGTTTGCCCGGTGGACGATGGGAGAAGCGCATTGGTTCTCCTAGACGCTTGCTTGTGCAGATGGTTCACAGTGTTGGCTTCGTCCACGAAATCAAATCGTGCGCAAGTATAGGTGACACAACAAATGCAAGCAACGAATCGAACTTGTGCTTGCTGTGATTTGAATAAAAGCAAGTGCGTGCATGGGCATTGGCAGTACTACATGTAGACAACAAGAAACAAACATGCAACACATATAAGACGAGTTGGATGAAATCGATACAAATCATGGTAAATCAAATTACATAAGAGGATTCCATTGATGGGGGTGGTAAAGCTCTCGAGTGAGATCCAACCATGAACATATCTGGAAGCAGGACTAACGATGCTGAAGAAATCCAACTGTATAGAATCAATGAGTCTGACTGTTCGGTTTTCATCGATCGATGTGATAGGCACTCCCTCCGACTAAAAATGGGCCCACACACTTTTTGAAATTTAACTTTGACCACAATTAGACCAATAATACATTAATACACAAGTAATGTAACTTAAAATTTATACCATTGGAAAAGGAATGTATGCAATTCAGCTTATACTTTAGAAGTTTGTGCAAATATGTTTATCTAGTCTACACTAGAAACCAATATCAAGATATTTGTTTGATTGCTTTAGACATCTCTACCATAATATATTCAAGTATGTAAAATACACGCACACACACACACACTCTTCATGCTCTGTAATTTATGTAAATGAAAATTTATTCAGAATTTTACATAGTATGGTTTAAATTGAGCACAAAGTAAATGTATTTTGCAACGAATTATACACAATAATTCTATAACACTGTAACTAATTTTAGCAGTGGTGTTAACATGGTTTACTATGCTAACTTGTCTAATTTTATCCTGATACAACAATGTTATAACGTTATAAAATAAGTTGTATGGAAGTATAAAAATTTAGTATAAACTATATTTATTTTAATTTTCCACGATACATCATGTCTCGTCCTAATAGGAGGCAAATTAGGGGGTTGCTCATAGTCATTGCAATTTGGCTGTTTGATCATGGTCGTTTCTTGTAGGCTTCTCGTGTCAGCCTCGTTGTTGCCACGAGTTGTAAAACCACCATTATTAGAATACTTATTAGCTTCTATTTGATATTTTCGATTCTTAGCCATCAACCAATTAAACATAAATTCTGAGAG
Source organism: Triticum timopheevii (assembly GCA_963921465.1). Classification (NCBI taxonomy): domain Eukaryota; kingdom Viridiplantae; phylum Streptophyta; class Magnoliopsida; order Poales; family Poaceae; genus Triticum; species Triticum timopheevii. The sequence continues at coordinate 584,118,889 of OY997270.1, forward strand.
ATTATACAACTTCGCTTAAAAGAACAAGTAAGAGACCAACATACTTTGTGCTTGGATAATATTTGAATTTGGACAAATGTATTAACTTTTAACTTTATCTCAACTAGAGATACTTGATCTGCCTGATTTAATGTAATTCATGACGAGTAGAGATACTTTTTAATGCAAAACTATCTGGATCCAACTTTGCAATCACAATGTGAATAATTCCTATGTCTTGTATTTGCTGGGATGCATGATCCATGCCGAACAAGATTTCTTGTGTTTGCTGTTGTTTTTATTAGGTTTACAAAGAGCTCTAGTTTTTGCATCATCTGTAGTCTTGTTTTGTCATTAAATGTGGCGTTGCCAAGATTTTTACCAACTGAAATACTCACCTACCTTGTTTAGTAAAACACCTGGCTCATGATCTCAAGCATAAAGTTCTTGACCTGATTACTTTGCGTACGGAGAAAGACATTTGAATGATTACTGTCAATTTCTGACGCTTCAGTAATGCTTCGAACATGCATATTGCTTTCTCTTTGACATCTTTAACAATAGAAGGAAAAGTGTGCTTTGCCGCGCCGTTCTATATCTTTTCATAGTTGGCATGTTGTTTATTGTCACCTTCTCAACCCGAGTTCAAATGAGTTCGGGTAAACAGTGAAATAAAATAAAAAAGATTCAAAAAAAATCTGAAATTATTTTGTGGCAAACATTGAAAATGCTCTACGAGCTTGCAAAATTTCATCATTATGAAAGCCATGGCAAAAAATAAAAAATAAAACAGTGCTCCAAAATGCTTTCGCAAGTAGCATTTTCAGAGTATCAATTTTGTTTTTTTGCTTCACGCCTTCCAGGAATGTGGTTCCATAATGGAATTTTTCAAGCTCTTAGAACATTGTCACGAAAAAAATTCAGAGTTTTTTGAATTTATTTGATTTTTTAATTTTACTGTTCACCCGAGCTCGGGCTTAGAAACTCCACTTCCTAAATAATAAGGCTATTTCAAGGCATACCTATGAGCACTAGGATAAAATAAACTAAATAAATCTTAAAGAAAGAAAACATGCAAACTAGCATTTGTAAGGTGCTCCCCATAAATAGAGCAATTACAGGTTCACTGTGACTTATGTTTAGAAAATGCCAAACGGAGACCGAGTTCCATGGAGGCCTTTATTTGAAAACTTCAATGTTCAAACTTTTCAGTTTCAAAAAATTCTGGAAATAAATACACTTATACCTAGAGACATAATGTACATGTGTGCAAATTTTCAAGTCGAAATACATTAAAACGTGAGCTACACAAAAAAGACAAATCCGAGGCTTTTTAGCATCTATGCTGTTCATCTTTAAAGGCCATGATTTCTTTTTGTGCAGCTGGCAATTCAAGGTATTTCATCCTGGATTTTTTCACACATACACTTTACATCTTTGCGTACATGTGTATTTATTTTAAGAATTTTTTGAAGCTGAAATTTAAGAATTTTGATTTTTTTTCAAAATAAAGGGCTCCATGGAGCTCGGTCTCCAAAATGTCCTACTCCTATGTCCAACTCAAGTTTGGATCTGAGTTGCTGTTGTTTTCTCCTACTAGCACATATGCCCGTGCGTTGCAAGGGGAGAGATATTTTTTTTGGGAGAAGCAACATGAAAGATTATTGACGTGTCATCCAAAAATAAGGGTCTCCGCAATGGTAGGCGACGGAGCAAAGGAGTTATGGTCTTCTCGCTGGACATGTTTGACATGTGAAATCTTAATAGTGGTGGGGTTGGTCGGCGTGGTGACGAGCATTCAACTCATGCCTTTTTCCTCCGGGTCTGCCACTATCATGGCTTCAACCACTATATCCTATGACGGCGTAACCGGGTGGATTATTAATTGCAGCGCATAAATCCCGTTTCATTAGCATAATCAAACATGAATGTTCCTTCTGTTTTAGTGTTTATTCTCTTTGATTATTTTAGTGCTCAATTGCCTATAATTTTGCTCTAATTAAAGTCAAACAACATATTCTCTTTCATTGGTACGTGCCCACAATTTCTTTCATTTATAGTCAACCAGCATAGAACGAACGTGCACCGCTAATCAATGGCCAACGCGAATATTTAAGAAAATATAGTAACGTCAGATAGAAATATTTTTTGATTTTTTTGAACATTAAAAAATAGGACTTGGCGAATATTCTTGGAAACATTAACAATTTTTAAATCCCGATTAATTTTCGAAAAATGCGAACATTTTTTTCAAAATACTAATATTTTTTGAAAAAACATGAACAAAACTAGAAACATTAATAGTTTCGAAAACATGAAAATTTTCTAAAAAAACAAATTTTCTGATTTTTTTCTTTTTTAAAAGGGGGGGGGACCATTCAAAGAAAATATAAAATGTTTTCTTAGACGCAAATATTATTTTGGATTTGTGATCATTTCATAGAACATGAATATATTAAAATACGGAACATTTTCTAAATTGTATTTTCTATAAATAAATCTCGAAGAATTATTGAAAACACGAACATTTTTGAAAAATGAGAACATTTTTTGAATGCTGAGAAAATTTTGAAACAATTATTTTCTGAATGTGTTGAAAATTTTTGGAATTCTGAAAAATTATGAATATTTGAACAAAAAATGATATTCTGAATATATGTGTAAACTTTTTACTTCACACCAAAAATAAAAATAAAGAAGGAAAAAAGGAAAATGAAATTCAAAAGAGAAAGAGAATGTAACAGAAAAACAAAAATAGAAATAGAGTAACGATAAAAGCTAAAACAGGCCGGCTAAATCTTAGGGGTACTGACGGACGCTTTAACTATTTACCACTCAATATGACAAATAAGTTTTCCTAACTGCATGGACAATAATAACTGGGCTGGCTTCGTTGGGCCGGAGCGCGCTAGGCCAAGTTACGGAATTCTGGAAAAAAAAACCTTTTCTAGCGGATAGACGCACAAAAATTTAGTACTACCTCGGATAGAAAAAAAAATCAACCGTGAACGAATGAAAAAGCATCTTACTTTATTAGTTGGTATAGATATGGCCAGGTTTGGATGGGAGGATTCTAGAGAACGAGAAAAGCGGTGAATGGTGGGGCGTGAGGATGTGGATGTTGACGAGCGGTAAATATGGCCTCCACGCACGAGGAGCTCCCATTTTCCGGAAGCTTGCTAATTAGCTTGGCTGAACGGAACAATGGAAACAAAACAGGCCGAACAAAAAGAAAAAGAAAAAAGAAAACACCAAATTACTTTTCAGGCAACTGACATTTAGCCTGCGCGTACGGACTGCATGCAAAAAAGGAACGTGGATCGAGGTTTCATAATTTTTTTTCTCGAATATGCATGAATGTGCATATCATATATTATAGAAGAAAAGGACAAAAATGCCTCCACCATGATTTACAAGGTTTTGTTATTACAAGCTAATCCCCATCACTCACCCACCTCTCTACCCTAGCAAAGAAAGACCTTACATCACCTCATAATAACCCAGCGGTTGACCAAGAGGAACTGAGGGAGTCCTGGACTAGGGGGTGTCCGGACAGCCGGACTATCAATATCCGCCGGACTCCAAGACTACGAAGATAGAAGATTGAAGACTCCGGCTCGTGTCCGGAAGGTACTTTCCTTGGCGTGGAAGGCAAGCTTGGCAATACGGATATGTAGATCTCCTACCATTGTAACCGACTCTGTGTAACCCTAGCCTCTCCGGTGTCTATATAAACCGGAGGGCTTTAGTCCGTAGGACAACAACCATTACAACAATCATACCATAGGCTAGCTTTTAGGGTTTAGCCTCCTTGATCTCGTGGTAGATCCACTCTTGTACTACCCATATCATCAATATCAATCAAGCAGGAGTAGGGTTTTACCTCCATCGAGAGGGCCCGAACCTGGGTAAAAACATCGTGTCCCTTGTCTCCTGTTACCATCCGCCTAGACGAACAGTTCGGGACCCCCTACCCGAGATTCGCCGGTTTTGACACCGACATTGGTGCTTTCATTGAGAGTTCCTCTATGCCGTCACCGATAGGAAGGATGCCTCCTCCCGTCTTCAAGGACGGTATTTTCACCAAAGGAGCCTTGGCCGCTGGTCAAACTATCCGGCTAGGTGGTTTTCTTATGACTGTCTGTCCGGCCACCGCTTCGACAATGACTTCTCAAGTCGTCAAAAGCAATCTTCACGTCAGCTCGGAATTTGCCGAGCGGCTGGATCCAATAGAGCTCTCATCTGTCAACGAGCTCTTGGATCGCATCGCCGCCCTGGGAGTCGCTACAGACTACAATCAGATTGGGCTTAAAACCGATCCGAGAGAGATTAACTCTCCCCAGGTCACCCACCACGCTGCAGTGGTAGAGTAACAATGCGGCGACTCTTCCCTTGTATTGAAAACTAGTCATGTCCGGGCTCCCGAACCCTCCATGCCGGATTCCCGCGGAGGGACGGACTTCGATCAAGCACTGAACTTAAAGTCAGGCATCGGACCGGACTCGTTGGACAACGTCCAGCAATCCAAGCTTCCAAATTTGGAAACTTCCCGGCCTTCGAGCCTTGAGATGGGTAGGGTTCCGGACTTAATTCCACCCACCCGCCCAGACATATGCGATCTATCTCTAATCCGGCAAGAGCCCGCTGAAACAGTACACCACTACTGGGCCAGATTCCTCCTGGTTATGGACAGGATAAAGGACTGCCGAGAGGAAAACACAATCTCAATTTTTTGCAATAATTGCACGGACGAGGGAATCTTGAACACCGTCAGCCGTCGTGAAATTACACGCTTCGCCGACCTGGCGTCCATAGTACGAAAGTACTGTGCGATGGAGAGTTTCCGGAAAACCGAAAATAAGTTTTGGGACAATCTGGCCCCGAAAAGAAAAAAACCCACAGTCCGCAACAAAAGGGTGCACTACACTCAGGCACCAGGTATAAAAACCAAAAAGAAAAAAACCCACAAAGGGCACGGAACCGTACTGGAGGGATGGCTTAGCGGACCCTGTAAAATTCACAGTACGGAGGGCGCCATCCCAACACATAGCCTTCGAGCATGTTGGATATTACGGCAGGTGGCCAAAAGTGGCAAGGAGCTTCTTGCCCCGGAAAACCACTCCAACAATACCGGTACGGTATCAACAGTCTTCGAGACTTTCGCATCAAATAATATGCGGAAACGAACAATCCGCAGCCTCGCCGAAGTCTACCAAGTAGCAACAACAAATCCATGGAGCGACACAGCCATCACCTTCAACGCCAGCGACGAACCTAAATTCCGAACAGCCCGAGCACCAGCCGCACTGGTACTTAGTCCAATAGTGGACGGCTTTCGACTTACAAAGGTCCTCATGGATGGCGGCAGCGGACTAAACCTCATCTACGAGGAAACTCTTCAAAAAATGGAAATAGACTGGAGCCGCATTGAGCGAAGCAGCACAACCTTCAGAGGAATAATCCCTAGCCGGGAAGCGCGCTGCACCGAAAAAATCACACTCGATGTGGTGTTCGGCTCACCGGACAATTACAGATCCGAAGAAGTCACGTTCCAGGTGGCCCCGTTCAACACGGATATCATGCCATATTAGGACGAGAGGCATTCACAATTTTTCAAGCCGTACCCCATTACGGGTACATGAAGCTCAAAATGCCTGGGCCCAGCGGAATAATCACTCTCGTTAGTGATCCGGACATAGCACTCCGCGCCGAAAACAAGACAGCCGCATTAGCCCTGGAGGCACTATCCGAAGCCCTAGCGGCAGAAGAACTCACCGCGCTACGCTCTACTGTGAATAGGGACGATGTGATACTCGATAAGAGATCCAAGTCCACCTCCTTTAAACCAGCGGACGAAATAGTAAAATTCCAGGTCCATCCAACGGACCCGACAAAGACGGCTTCCATCGGGGCACAGTTGAACCCTGATGTTGACGCCGCACTGCGAGAATTCCTTCGGGAAAATTGGGACATTTTCGCCTGGCACCCCTTGGATATGCCCGGAATCCCATGCAAATTGGCAGAACACAGCCTAAACATCCTAAAAGGATTCAAGCCAGTCAAACAGGCTCTTCGACGATTTTCCGAACCAAAAAGACAGGCAATGGGAGAAGAGCTAGCCAAACTATTGGAAGCCGGATTCATCAGAGATATCAAACATCCAGATTGGCTAGCAAACCTGGTAATGGTACCAAAGAAGGACAAATCCTGGCGCCTATGTGTCGATTTTAAAGACCTCAACAAGGCCTGCCCAAAGGATCCCTTCCCCCTCCCCCGCATCGACCAGATAATCGACGCTACCGCAGGACACGATTCACTGTGCTTCCTTGACGCATACTCCGGCTACCATCAAATCAAGATGGCGGAAGCAGACCAAGCCACAATGGCATTCATCACCCCATATGGACCATTCTGCTTCAACACGATGCCCTTCGGACTTAAAAACGCTGGCGCAACATATCAGCGGATGATTCAAACATGTCTGGCCACCCAGATCGGCAAAACAGTAGAGGCATACGTAGACGACGTAGTCGTCAAAACCAAACACGTCGAAACTCTAGTAGACGACTTGAGGCTCACATTCGACAACCTCAGAGCATATGACATCAAGCTGAATCCGGAAAAATGCGTTTTTGGCGTACCAGTCGGAAAGCTCCTGGGCTTCATTGTATCCGGTAGAGGAATTGAAGCAAACCCAGCCAAGATACGAGCTCTGTCACAGCTAGATATTCCAAAAGACCTCAAACAAATACAAAAATTGACTGGATGCGTAGCGGCTCTAAGCCGCTTTATCTCCCGTCTAGGAGAAAAGGCATTGCCCATCTATCGCCTCCTTAGGCGCACCGAACACTTCGAGTGGACGGATGCTGCCACTGCCGGACTCGAAGAAATAAAAGCCATATTGACAACGAATCCGGTCCTGGCTGCACCCAATCTGGGCGAACCAATGTTGTTATACATCGCGGCAACACATCAAGTTGTAAGCGCGGTACTCGTCGTCGAACGAGAGACAGAAGGGTATAAATTCCCTCTTCAAAAACCAGTGTACTACGTATCCACTGTGTTAACCCCCTGCAAGTCCCGTTACCTGCACTATCAAAAGATAGCGTATGCGGTGTTCATGGCATCCCGAAAGCTCCAACACTACTTTCAAGAGTGTTCGATAACAGTGGCCTCCGAAGTACCCCTCAACGACATTATAAACAACCGCGACGCGACGGGCAGGATCGCAAAATGGGCCATTGAGCTCTTAACATTCGATATAACTTACAAACCTCGGCGAGCTATAAAGTCACAAGTTTTGGCTGACTTTGTCGCTGAATGGACCGAAGCCGAACTCCCTAAAGAGTACGGCGCATACTCCAATTGGATTATGCACTTCGACGGCTCTAAAATGTTGGCCGGATTGGGGGCTGGCGTCGTATTGACGTCCCCAACCGGGGACACAGTCCAATACGTAATTCAGATAATGTACACGGACTCCAACAACGCAGCCGAATACGAGGCCCTTTTACATGGCCTCCGGATGGCAATCTCCATGGGCATTCAACGCCTAGAGGTGCGCGGGGATTCAAACCTTGCAATATCCCAAATAAATGGAGAATTTGATGCCAAGGATCCGAAAATGGCAGCATATCGCAATGCTTTCCTAAAAATGTCAGCTCGGTTTGAAGGACTTGAATTCCATCACATAGCCCGAGATAATAACCAAGCAGCCGACGTACTGGCACGCATCAGCGCAAAACGTGACGCTGTCCCTCCAAACATCTTCCTGGAACGGCTCTTTAAGCCATCCGTACTATGAGAAGAGGAGTCCGGAAATAACAAACCGGAAGCAGCTGCATTAACCGACGTAGAGCAATCTGACATAACCGGCGATTCAGCCGATGAAATAACACCTTCAGCCCAAGACATAATGGCAGTAATCGCCCCGTGGACAGAACCATTCTTAGCCTACTTGCTTAGGCAGGAACTTCCCGAAGACCAAAATGAGGCCCTCTGCATTGTCCGGCAATCTAAAGCCTACAAGGTCCATGAGGGAGAACTTTATAAGAAAAGCACAACCGGAGTCCTTCAAAGGTGTATCTCCGAAGAGGAAGGGCGAAACCTTCTGGCTGAAATTCATGCCGGACTAGGCGGACACCACGCCGCAGCTCGGGCCCTTGTAGGAAAGGCATTCCGTACAGGATTTTATTAGCCGACGGCCCGGGCAGATGCTCAGGACTTAGTCCAAAGATGCGTCGGTTGTCAGCTCTTTGCTAATCAGAGCCATATGCCACCCACCGCCCTCAAAAATATACCCATTACCTGGCCGTTCGCGGTCTCGGGGCTTGACATGGTTGGACCCCTTAAAGAAGGAACCCACAAGCAAAGGTACCTATTGGTCATGGTGGACAAATTCACCAAATGGATAGAGGCCAAACCAGTCAAAACGGCAGAGTCCGGACCAGTGATAGACTTTATCTCCGGGGTAGTACACTGTTATGGTGTCCCCCACAGCATCATCACCGATAACGGCACGAACTTCACGGCCGACGAGGTCAAATCATGGTGCAAAAATATGGGCATTAAGCTCGACTACGCTTCAGTCTATCATCCTCAAACCAACGGTCAAGTGGAATGAGCAAATGGTCTAATAATGAGCGGCATCAAACCCAGACTAGTGCGGTCACTTACAAAATCTGACACGCACTGGTTAGAGGAGCTAGACTCCGTACTCTGGGGGCTGCGGACAACGCCCAACCGTACTACCGGATTCACACCATTTTTTATGGTATACGGCGCAGAGGCAGTTTTGCCCTGCGACATCATTCATGACTCACCTTGAGTGCGCATGTACAAAGAAAGAGAAGCCGAGTTGGATCGGCAGGACAGCTTGGACGCATTGGAGGAAGAACGCGACGTCGCCAAGGCTCGTTCCGTATTCTATCAGCAGCAGGCTCGAAGATATCAAAGCAGAGAAGTACGGGCCAAGACTTACAACGTTGGCGAACTAGTTCTACGCCTGCCAGACAAGAAAAAGGACAAGCTCAAGCCCAAATGGGAGGGCCCCTTCATTATTGATCAAGTCCTGACCGGCGGAGCGTACCGTCTACGAAATGCGTCGGACAACCGACTCGAGCCGAACCCATGGAACGCAGCCCGCCTCCGAAGATTCTATGCCTAGCGCCGGACTAAGAGTTCGTCCCCTTCCCCCGTCCAAATTTTTACACTTCAACTGTCTTTTGTTTCTCTTTCTTCTCTCAACCCTTTTCCTAAAAAGCCCTTAAGGGCCTACTTGTGCATTGTTCGCACACACTTGACGTGCCTTCCGCACTCATTATACCTGGGGGCTTCTTTACCAGAAGCTTAATTATAAGGGCTTCATGCCCAGCACATGTGTCAAGCTTCCACATGTACCTTTTATTCACCATTATATGCATCGATATGACTTAAGTTTTGGCCAAGCTGGGTTGCCTGGCTCCTGTGCTTACCCCTACGTTCCCGATTGTTCGGCTAGGAGGTAAAGGGAGCACCTCTGCGATTGTTACTGCCGGGTCAGCCGGATGTGTACCTCAGACTGGGTGAAGCCGAAAGCTAGCGTTTTTAAGGGAATATTCGGTCGGTGACTTGAAAGATGATTTTTTACCTACTTATTTATCTGCCCCCAGATATTTTTCTGCTCTTTTCGCAGTCCGGACATGCACTTTAGGGCATGCCTCCCAGGGAAAGGAACCCTTAACGGAACTATTCTCCCTGGAAGATGTTTCTTACTAACCATGTAATATAACATAACTAGTTGGGCACTTGTCTGATAAAGCACTAATGACCCCTACGCCTGGTCTCCATGCATACCCCGGTTGTTTTTTTACCGAGAAGGTATTCGGACACACTCCGGACTCTAGGGTCCCCAGGTTGAAGCGGAAAGGTCGGCAAAGACAAACGATCTACAATCCGGCTAGAAGGCATTTTACATGTCATTTTAAAATACATTGTCAAATTGACTGACTGTATTCCTCCTCAATCCCGTCTAACAGGCTGTCTAATTTACAGTCCCGTTGGGAAAATTTGGCGGCCAAAATTCTACTTGGCCGTATACTAAACTCATAGGGATCTCCTTCCCATCGGGCCCCACAGGTCCGACCTCGGCCATATGGTTGGGATCCGCCTTCTTGTACCGCGTCTTCACCATGGCCCAGGCTTCCCTGGCACCTTGGCGGCAGGCCGAAATCTTCCATAAACGGAAGCGCTGCCGCATTCCTGAAGCTTCTCCACAAGCTCCCCAAGGCCCTCGGGCAGGGAAAGGGCCGGCCATAAAGCCTGGACGACGCCGCTCATTGCCTGCCGAACTTGTTCGAGCAGCTGCAACAGTTCGGGAAGTTGATCACCCGTCGATACGGGCATCTCCTCCGCAGGGCGACCTGTGAGTATACCTACAGACATATTTTGTCAATTGACTTCCTCGCCGAACTCTTCTTTTCAAAGGAGTTCGCTCAAGCACTTACTATAGATGCCGCGACGAAGCCGCTGATTCTCCTTAACGGAGCCAGACAGCTCGGCCCGAACACCTTTCAGCTCTTCTCCGAGCTGGGCGTGCGCATCCTGGAGCTTGTTCCTTTCCTGCTGCACTCTATTCAGCACCCTCTCGCCGGCCTTCAGCTGGCGCAGTAATTCTTGCCTGTCCGGATCTTGTCCGACAGCACCTGCAATGTCATTATTAGACTTGCGCACATGCCGCACACCGCTTATATTTTTAAAATAATGTGTTACCAGGAGGGTTGTCTGTGTTTCCTCCTACGGCAGCAACTGCGGCCTCGAGTTGGGCCTTGCACTCTTGCAGCTCCTGAGACAGTTGGGTATTCTTCTCCGTAAGATCCTGCATTTCAAATGATCCTTAAATCAGTTAATATAACTACTTTAAGTCTCGGGGGCTACTGGCATATACAACTATCAAATTCTTTTACCCGTATGTCTTTTACATACTGCTTCGCGGCTCTGGTAAAACCATCTTGAGCAGCACGGAGGTGCGCGTCCCCCGTGTTAAAGGCATTCAACGCCTCAGGGGAGAAGCACGCGTCACGAAATACTGTCCGGCGGCGCCTGTGGTTCATGGCACTCTCCACCTCAGACTTGGTGGCGGACAGTCTGTCGGCATCCTCCGTTGGAGGAGTGTCCGGCTCGCACCTTGCGCTCGCCTCCCCCTCCAGACCAGGTGCTGGAGCCTGGCTAGTAGAGGTTGGATTGGCAACCTCTACGCCCGTAGTCCGGCAGGCGCTTTTTCTCCTACAAAAGTCATGAGCACTCAAACGCTTCCTAGGAACGTTGCTCCAAATAATGAACTGTGAGCTATACCTTTGCGGCGATGTTTCAATCCGCGCCGCGCTCCTCTTCCGCCTACTGGTCCGGACTGGCCTTTGTTGGTCAGCCGCCGCGGGCTCGGCTTCCTGCCTTGAAGGCGCTTCCTGCAAAACACCATCGTATGCGATGAGCAAGGAGAAAATGATGGTGTCGGGACTTCGGTCACAATCACCTGGGAAGCCGGATATAGTCCGGGGTAGTCAGCCGTAATGGCGACTAAAGCATTATCCATGCTGAGCTGGTGGAACATCCCGTCGATTAGCTCCACCTTTATGTCCGGATCCTCTTCGGAGGCCGGATCCTGGGATCTCTCTGGATCCTCGGGTTGCGGAGCTGGACTTAGCATGTCCTCCACGACCCGACGCAGCTCCTGCGTCGAAAAACATAATATAAGAAACTTAAACTTTGACAAGCATGGGTTGGGCACGTTAAGTGTTCGCTTACCCAGCTCCGAGGGTTATTCATCGAGAACCCATTCAACGGGTTCGTCTGGAGGAAGTCCTCCTTTTCCCCCTTGTACAGGCCGGACAGGATCTTCGCCAGGTCCTCGGCCGAATCCGGTCCTTTGCGGCCATGACGGGTGGCATCGTCCTCCCCGTTGAAATCCCACATGGGGTGGCCCCTGTATTGTAGTGGCTGCACCCCCCGCATAATGCATGTTGCCATGACTCCAATCATGGTCAACCCAGAATGGGCCAGTAATCTTATCCGGCCCATCAAATAATGGACGCTCTTGTCTTCCTCCAGTTGGGGGCTCCGCGGACGCCAACTAAGGCGTTTCTTCAAAGGAGCAGTACTGAACTCCGGGAGGCCGATCCGAACAGGGTCCGGCAGCGGAGCGTCTTCTATGCAAAACCAATCCGAAGGCCAGTCTTCAGACGCCTTCTTAGGGGTTCCGGATGGATATCCGGTCCCGGCAATGCGCCATATTTCGGCGCCGCCCACTTGATATATGGACCCCTCGTGAGAGCGGGGTACAAGGCAGAACAACCTCTTCCACAGTGCAAAATGGGGCTCGATGCCCAGAAATAGCTCGCAAAGAGCTACGAAGCCCGCGATATGCAGGATAGAGGCGGGCGTGAGGTGATGGAGCTGGAGTCCGTAGAACTCCAGGAGCCCGCGGAGGAACGGATGTATAGGAAATCTGAGCCCCCTTATCAGATAGGGGACGAAGCATACCCGCTCCCCTTTATTGGGACTTGGGGTAACCTCCGCTTGCTTCCCACCTTGGTAGGTGGCCAACCCGGCTCGAACCGGGACCATGAAGGCCGGAGGGAGATATCCCTTTGCTTGGAGCATCACCAGCTCGCTGTGCGGGACAGAACATCTCTGCCAGTCTCCTGGCAGTGGGCTGGGAGCGCGAGAGGAGGAGCCGCGTCGATGGTCCATGGTGGAATGGATTTTTGGTCAGAGGGGCTCCGATGAGTACTTGCGGAAGGAAGATGGTGTGATTTGGATCTGGATTCTTGCCTCTCTTATGGGCAGATTATTTGCACAGCTAGGGGGTAAAACATAAAAGATACCCTGGCTTTTCGGATTCATGGGACGCGTGGAAGATGGCCATTATTGGGCGTGGAAGCCAAGAAGCGCAACATGGATAAGGAAGCCGGACACTGTTCAGCAAACACACGGAATTTGGAGGAGAACCCGCCTTGCAACGCCGAAGACTATATACGCGCTGGACTTATCGTCATTGAAGCCTGGTTCGGGGGCTACTGAGGGAGTCCTGGACTAGGGGGTGTCCGGACAGCCGGACTATCATCGTCCGCCGGACTCCAAGACTACGAAGATACAAGATTGAAGACTCCGTCCCGTGTTCGGATGGGACTTTCCTTGGCATGGAAGGCAAGCTTGGCGATACGGATATGTAGATCTCCTACCATTGTAACCGACTCTATGTAACCCTAGCCCTCTCCGGTGTCTATATAAACCGGAGGGATTTAGTCCGTAGGACAACAACCATTACAACAATCATACCATAGGCTAGCTTTTAGGGTTTAGCCTCCTTGATCTCGTGGTAGATCCACTCTTGTACTACCCATATCATCAATATCAATCAAGCAGGAGTAGGCTTTTACCTCCATCGAGAGGGCCCGAACCTGGGTAAAAACATCGTGTCCCTTGTCTCCTGTTACCATCCGCCTAGACGCACAGTTCGGGACCCCCTACCCGAGATCCGCCGGTTTTGACACCGACAGGAACCCTCAGCGCACACGCTTCTTAGTAACTGCTCGACCGAAGGGCGCGCGCCCTCGAAGACAATGGCATTTCTATGCTTCCACAACTCCCATCAAGTAAGCGCGAAGATGGTGCGAAGATCCTTCGTGCTGACGTTGTTTGAACCACGCTTGTCCACGGCCCACTCCACCAGCGTTTCCTGGGCAGTAGGAATCCAACTTGGTGTCCCCAACGCGATGAAAATCGCTGCCAACACTATGCGAGCAAAAACACATGTGAGTAGAACATGGTCAATCGTTTCCTCCTCTTGATCACACAAAGGGCATGCATCCTGATGGGGTAGGCCTCTGCGTGCTAGTCGATCCAAGGTTCAGCATCGATTCTTCATGGCTAGCCATGTGAAAAACCTGCATTTCATAGGAGCACGTGATTTCCATGTCAGGTCCGCTGTTTGGGCCACCTCCCGGCCCCAGAAAGCTGCCGCATAAGCTGATTTCACAGAGAACTGCCCATTTGTCTCCCACGACCATGCTATCTCATCGGGCTCATCATCCAAAAGCTCCCAACCATTGAGCAGTTGCCATAGCGCTAGAAACTGATGCAACGTTTCCGGTTAAAGGTTGGGGTTGATGTCCATCGCCCAAGAGCCGTCCTGCATGGCCGTACTGACCATCCTCCGGTTACGAGTGCGGGAGTGCACCAACTCATAGACTCACGGCGCCAACTCTTGTATTCTTTGTCCATGGATCCATCGGTCCTCCCAGAAGCGTGTTGTCCGTCCAGACCGCACAGTGCTCCTCATGGCTGCTTGACATAGCATTTGTGCTTCTTCCGGGACTTTAACTCTGAATTCGTTCCATGATCTTGACACATCGGTCCTCGTGAGCCACGGCCAGCGGGATTGCATGGCAATATTCATCCATCTTAGGTTTGGCAGCCCCAATCCACCTGCCCATTTTGGCGTACACACCATATCCCATGCAACAGCACAGTTACCACCATTTGCCTCAGCTCTTCGGCACCATAAGAAACCTCGGCAAATCTTATTCATTGCCGATATAGTTTTTGCAGGTAGGTCCAATGCCATCATAGCATGGATCGGCATTGCACACAGGACAGACTGCACCAGAGTTAGTCGCCCGCTCTTGGGCATCATCGCTGCTCTCCATTTCGGTAGCTGATTCGCCATGTGATCCACCAAGAATTGTAACTGCGTTGCGGTTTGCTTCCTTAGCGATAGGGGTAACCCAAGATACTTGATCGGGAATGATCCCAAGGGGCATTGCAACTCATTGCATGCCATAGCAATCTCCTCCTCAGATCACCTGATAGGTAGGGCCACGGATTTGCTCATGTTAATTCTCAGCCCTGATGCCTCCCCAAAGATCTCAAATAGGGACTTGCATGCCTCAAGGTCCATTGGATTTGGCTTGATAAATAGCACCACGTCATCAGCGAAGATAGAGAGACGTTTCCTCATGCCAGCACGCGCCAAGGGGGACAGCAGACCTCTAGCCATAGCCACCTCGAACAACCTTTGAAGGGGCTCCATCGTTAGGATGAAAAGCATTGGAGAGATCGGGTCCCCCTGCCTCAGCCCTTTACAATTGTATATCGTGTCTCCCGGCTCCCCATTCACCATGATCTTGGTAGTCGATGTTGCAAGTATCCCGCAAATCCAAGACCTCCACCTTGGTCCGAAGCCCATTTGATTCAACACCTCAATAAGGAAAGGCCACTGAACGGAGTCGAAAGCTTTAGATATATCTAGCTTTAGAAGCACACCTGGGCTCCTTAAAGCATGCAAGTGACATGCCATGCTCTGCACCAGCATGAAGTTGTCATGCAGCGATCTGCCCTTAACGAACGCACTCTGGTGGTTCCCAACCATCTTGGGGAGATCCTCAACCAACCGACTGGCCAAAACCTTTTCAAAGATCTTGATGGCAACGTGGACAAGGTTTATAGGCCGGAAGTCACTCACCTCCAAAGCCCCCTCCTTCTTTGGCAAAAGTGAGACAAGGGACTTATTGATTATGGCCAAACCCCTCATGTCTCCCTTGTAAAAACTGTTCATCGCTCTCATGAAATCCACCTTGATTATGTCCCAGCAAGTTGCATAAAAACGACCAATGAACCCATCCGGCCCCGGAGCTTTATCCATGGGCATGCTCTTGATTACTTTCTCCACTTCCTCATCCGTGAACGGGCTCTCCAAGTGCTGTAGGTCCAGATGCGGCAAGCCCAACATGTCAAGGTTGAGGGCATGTGACCTCTCCTCCACATCCCCAAAATCTGCACCAAAGTATGCGTCCACCGCCGATGCCACCTCGTCCTGCCCAGAGTACAGGTTACCGTTGTGCTTCACAACTCTAATGATATTCTTTCTCTGCCTATGACTGGCTTGCTAATGGAAAAGCCTAGTATTTCCGTCACCCTCACGTAGTTGCAACAGCCTTGATCTTTGCCTTGCGATCGTCCTCTCTAGAGATCTCAAACCCAGCATCTTCTTCTTTAGACACTTCCTTAGTGCCCTCTCAGCATCAGATAACGTCCTTGTCTCCATGGCCACGTCAAGCTGTTTGATAACTTCAAGTGCAAACAAAATTTGCAATTTCACATTGCCGATCGAGCGGTCACTCCACCTTTGGAGGCTCACAGCAGTTGCCCTTAACTTGTTATGCAACGTGAGGTAGTCATTATCGGCTACAGGTGTGGTGGACCAAGCCAGCTTTACTACATCCATGGAACCCGGGGCTCGAATCCAGAACGACTCAAACTTGAAACGGCTCTTCATATTGATGCTCACATTCATATCCAGCATCAGTGGGCAATGATCAGACACGGCCGTGCCCAGCGCGGATAGAAAACTTGTTGGATAGGCCTCGTCCCAGTCATTCGAAGCAAAGACATGATCAATTTTCTCCAAGGTAGCCACTCTATGTTCGTTCGACCAAGTGTATCTTCTGCCGTTCAAGTATATCTCTTTTAGTTCCAAAGCATTGAGCTTAGCCCGAAATCTCCCCATCATTCTTCGGTTGATCAAGGCATCGCAAGTGATAAGATTAAATCCCCGGCCACGAGCCAAGGCCCAGCGTGCAGGTCACGAATATCCACTAAATCCTGAAGGAACTCCACCTTATCTTCCTCCTCTTGTGGCCCATAAACACATGTAAGCCACCAGGGCTGGTCTTCCTCAGGGCATTTAACAAGCACAGTTAGAGTGGTTGGTATAGTGTGGGTTAGAGAGTTGAGTCATCGTGGCATCCCAAGCCACCAAGATCCCACCACGCGTGCCGGACGCAGGCAAATAGAAAAACTTCTCAAATTTAGCTCTGAGCATTGTCGTACAATGTTTAGCGACACATCATGCAACTTAGTTTCCTGGAGACACACAATGGCCGGACAGGCCTGATTGACCACCTGGAAAACCGCATTCCGACGAGCAGGTGTATTTAGCCCTCGGACATTCCACACCATGATCCTCAAAGGTTGCACATTCATTTCAAGCACCAACCGAGCCACCAGCGCGTGCATTAGCACACCTCCACCCCATCCAGGGGCTCAACCGTCGATTCCCAACCGAACAAAGCGAGCACAGCGGCAATGTGCACGTCCAAAAGCGGACGAGAGAACAGGTCGACGTACATCCTAAGCGCTTCATCCGAAATTGTCTCCCCTTCATGCGCCAGGCAGAGTTTATGAATGAGCACTTTCTGTTGCTTGGAGGCCCCTTGCTTTGCCAGTCTTGCACTCCTTCTTGGTGTTACGTCCAGTCTTCTTTTCTTCCTTGGGTTGCGCGTTTGCCCTGCCGGCGCGCGGGTGGTTGGGAGCGGCAGGAGAGGGGTTAGGGTTCTGCACATCTCCACGCGCATGGTCTCCAAGTCACCCTGCAACAGCAAGCCGGTACCAGCCCTCGGTGGCGTGGTCTGCACCGGCTTGTCCTTATCAGCGTGTGCTGCTACATGCTCTGGTGCGCCCTGGAACTGCCCATCTTCAGGCTCATCGACGGTAAATGATGCATGCACTGGCAAACTCCCCACATCCACACTACGTACCATGCATGCTGTATGGGTGCAACTTTCGTCCGATAGGCACACTTGGAAGGTCTCCATGGCTTCCACTTGGTTATTTTGTCCACAATCGCACATGTCGTTGTCCAGCAGGTGGGACCGTGAGTGCAGGGCCCAGGAATCCGTGGAAAAGCTGCGCCTGTCCTCATCCAGCTGGCCCGCCAGGGGGATACGACAAGAACGAACCAACACCGCATCGCTGTCGCGCAGGTCCCCAGCAGGCAGCAGATCCCCAGACCTATCCACCTCGGGCGCGCGGCCAATCCTGTCTGCCTCCACCCATCTCAACAACTGGACCGAGGCAGGAGAGACACGCTGATCAACAACGGGACCCACAGGCGCCTCGGGCCGAGCCCCAATTGGCTGTTCGCACTCCACATCAGCCGCCTGCCCAAAAGCCTGCAGCGTACGCAGCCCAATGACCTCGCCAACACAGCTGATGTTGACCAAATACTGGACCTGACCGAAGGCAGTTTGAACCTGACGCCCCGCCGGCGGTGGCGCCGCCGACGAGGATGAACCCACCATGCTGGCCGAAGAATCACCAGCAGCCGAGCCCCTCCAGGGCCTATGGAGACCAGAACCCGGTACATCCTCATCATTGCCGGAGTCTGGCGACGGCGGCGGTGGAGGAGGCGGAGGTCGCCGGCCGTCGTCGTCCCCGTCGTCCACCAGCACCGGCTCCGCAAGCACGGTGATATCAACCGGATACCAGAGGGTCTTGACTTGCCGTCCCGTAGCCACCCGGTGACCGATATCCTCTGCCCAAACGTTCCGCCTTGGCTCATCGATGAAGAGCAGCCGACATCGAGGAATCCGCCGTGGGCGGTCTGTACGAAGACAAACCCGGAAATCCGCCATGTCAAAACGCCGAGGTGTACTTTCATCCACGCCAACCACATACCCCAGACCCCGCAGGATCACACTGGCCGTCCTCTGGCAGCAAGCATGGGCAGGCACACCACGTAGGGCAATCGGGACAAGGAAAGGCCGCGAAGCCGCCGTCGCCTGCGCCTGCCTGTTCCATGGCCGGAGGTTGAGCTCGAACCATGAGGAGCGCGCGTGCCCTGCGCGTACCATCCTCTCCCGGACCGCCCCATCTTGGCACAGCACGAGGAAATCATCCAGGAAAAATGGCCGAATTGACATGTCCGTCGGGCCGATGTCGAACTCAGCGTGCAAGGCCTCTACCGCCGACACCAGATCCACCGTAGGCCTGTTGCCAGTCACCGTGACCAGAACGGCCTGAGCAAGCTCCGCCTCCATTTGCCAAACATCATCAGACGCCTCCATGAAGCAGGCTTCCACAGGTTCCTTTGGTTCCACCATCTCCACCTGGACGGGCACAGCCTTCGGCCGCGCCGGCTCGCGCTGCGTGAAGGGCACCGAGAACTCTGGCCCGGCAGCCATCCTGGCAGCCCGCGGTGAACCCTGGGCAGGCTCCTGCACAACATCCCTCCAGAGCCGGACAGCACCCGGAGGTGGCGGACTGGGGGGCGGCGGAGGAAGCGACTGCCAAGGGGAAGAACTCCGGGGCGACGGGGGGGGGGGGGGGGGGGGGCAGAGACCTCAACTCAACGGCGCAGGGCCGGCGGCTGCACCGGCTGATCCACCGGAGAAGGACTCCGCGGTCTGGTACATCTGCGCGAGATGTGGCCAAAACCGCGACAACGCACGCAGAAAGGCGGGTTCGAGCAGTCCGTCGAGATGTGGCCGTCGCTGCCGCAGTTGTAGCAGCAGCCATACAACTCCACCAGGAGGCGCGAAGCAGGCGGCGGACGCGGGGCCGACATCGCACACGGCCGACCCGGCGGAAGACGGCGCCTTGGACGCCGGTCCCGACGAGGCGGATCCCGCGGTCGGCGTCGCACCTTGGTCTGCCAAACCTCCTCCGCCCGCCGCGGAGCAGAGACGCGCGACAGACCACCCGCCTCCCCCTGGACTATCGGGCCAAAGGCCGTGCCAAGGACAGGCGGCACAATGATGGAGCATAGCAGGGGACGCGGCCGCACCGACGAGGACGGAGCAGGAGCAGGAGCTGGACGGGAAGCTGGCACCAGGGAGGAGGAGGGCGCCAGATTCGTCCGGGGCACCGAGGACTCACCAGATCCGGACGAGAGCGAGCCCGAGAGAGAGACACGAGAGGCCATGACGACGAAGACTGGGGTCGGCGCCACCACCGGAGTGGGGACGGCGCGAGACGGTGGCCGCCGGCGCCGGAGTGGCAGCCGGCGCGGAGCGCTAGGCAGGGAGGAGCGCTAGGCCCGAAGTGGAAAATTGAGCGGACCGGCCGACAACACTGATTTTGCTATCTTGGTTTCATAATTCATATTGAGCAGTTTGGATAAATCAAGACAAATCAACTGTAGCAAAGGGCGGTCAAATGTTGAATACTGCAAGGTATCAACTATATTAGATCTCATTGAACACGGCAAGGAGGTCATCGTCGATGTAGTCCTTGTCCACCAGGCTGACCAAGTAATAGCTCTTCTGAACCTGCAAGTGAAGAGCAAAAGAACATGTCAGTGAAATCCCTAGGGACGTAGTATTATCTGCTCACTGTGGTATGGACATAATCTTTGAAGCATTTTAGAAGTAGTACCAAACTGTCACTGGAACTTAGGTAGATGTGATGGAAAAGGTGGAGAGAATTTGGTACCAATTACAGCTGTAACATGTCGTAGGTAATTGTCTGAAAGGTGATTCTCTATTCTAGAGACGAGTTTTAAGCAAAAGCTGGGAGATCGATATTGGGAAGTACTACCTTGAATAGTGTAAGCTACAAGCAAAGGGTTTATCTGCACAAATGGTTCTGTTTGAGCCTGTTACTAGAGTATGGTGTTTTGAACTTTTTTCCAAATTTTCAGTTTCAAAAAATTCTGAAAAAATATACACGTATACAAGGATGTAATGTATAAGTGTAAAATTTCATGCTGAAATACCTTGAATTATGGGCTGCACAAAAAACAAGTCCTGGACTTTGCGGATCAACAATACATGTGCTGAAAAACCACTTTTTTTGTGTGTATAGCTCTTATTTTAAAGTATTACACTAGAAACCAATATCAACATATTTGTTTGATTGCTTTAGACATCTCTACCATAATATATTCAAGTATATAAAATACACACACACACACACACACACACACACACACACACACACACACACACACACACGCACACACACTTCACGCTTCGTAATTTATGTAAATGAAATTTTATTCAAAATTTTACATAGTATGGTTTAAATTGAGCACAGAGAAATTGTATTTTGCAACGCTATAGTACACTAACACTGTAACTAATTTTACCGGTGTTGTTAACATGGTTTACTATGCTAACTTGTCTAATTTCATCCTGATACAACAATGTTACAACGTTATAAAATAAGTTGTATGAAAATATAAAATTTAGTATAAACTATATTTATTCTAATTTTCCACGATATATCATGTCTGTTTCTAATAGGTGGCGAATTAGGGGTTGCTCATAGTCATTGCAATTTGGTTGTTCGATCTGCTACGTTTTTTGATCTTACTCGTTTGTTGTTGGCCTCACTTGTCATCCTCATTGTTGCCATGAGTTGTAAAATCATTATTATTAGAATCCTTATTATCTTCAAATGTCAGCCACCAACCAATCAAACACAAATTTTGAGAGATCATACATCTTCGCTTTATAAAAACAAGTAAGAGACTAACATACTTTGTGCTTGGATAATATTTAAATTTGGACAAAACAATCAGTTGATGTATTAACTTTATCTCAACTAGAGATACTCTATCTGCCTGATTTCATGTAATTCATGATGAGTAAAGATACTTTTTAATGCAGAACTATTTGGATCCAACTTTGCAATCAGAATGTGAATGAATCCTATGTCTTGTATTTGCTGCGATGCATGATCCATTCCGAACAGGATTTTCTTGTGCTCACTGCTGTTTTTGTTACGGTTTTGCTAGGATCTCTAGTTTTTGCTTCATCTGTATTCCTGTTTTGCCATTAAATGTGGTGTTGCCAAGATTTTTATCGACTGGAATACTCGTCTACCTTGTTTAGTAAAGACACCTGGCTCAGTGATCCCAAGCATAAAGTTTTTGACCTAATTACTTTGCATGCGGAGAGAAGACCTTTGAATAATTACTGTCAATTTCGGATGCTTTGGTAATGCTTCGAACATGCATATTGCTTGCAGCGCTGGATTTCTCTTTGCCATCGTTAACACTAGAAGGAAAAGTGCACTTTGTCGCGCCGTTCTATATTGTTTCATAGTTGACATGTTGTTTATTGTCACCTTCTCAGGCCGAGCTCGAATGAGTTCGGCTGAACAGTAAAATCGAAAGGAATCAAAAAGATTAAAAAACTAAAATTATTTTCTGACAAACATTGACAAATTTTATCATGAAATCACACTTGTGGAAATCATGGCAAAAAAACAGTGCTCCAAAATGCTTTCGAAAGTAGTAGAAAGTAGCATTTTCAGAGTATCATTTTTGTTTTTTTCGCCACGTTTTCCAGGAATGTGATTCCATGATGAAATCTTGCAAGCTCTTAGAACATTATTTTTGATTTTGTTTTGATTTATTTCTATTTTATTGTTCACCCGAGCTCATTTGACCTCGGGCTTAGAAACTCCACTTCCTAAATAATTAGGCAATTTCAACGGTAACGTTACGCGTCGGTCGTTATCCGCCGCCTCGCTGACCATTGGATGGACACGTCAATAGCCGCCCGATATGCCCACGTGAGCAACCACCACTTTTGCAACAAGAGTGATGTTGCAGAATATTTCCGCAGTAGAGGTCTTGTTGCAAAAAAAAATCCGCAACACAGGTCATGTTGCAGAAACTTTCGACAACAAAGGGCTTGTTGCAGACAAATTCCGCAACAAAGGCCTTGTTGCAAAATAATAATTCAAGGAGTTTTCTTTTCTGAAACAGGGCCCTTTTGCAACAAAGAGGCCTGTTGCAATTGCAACATACCCTTTGCTGCACAAACAAAACTGCCCCTGATGCCTCGTCACCTCCGCCACAAGATCTTGGCACCTGCTGACCGACTTTGCGGGCATTGCTGCAGGAGCTTGTTCGGCCAGATCCGGTGACACGAGCATTGTTGCAGGAGCTTGGGTGGTCAAATCCGGCGAGGAGGTCGGCGGAGACCATGCCGAGCTTGAGTGCACCAAGACGACCGCCGGCCCTGCAGCGGTAGCGGCTCCTGCACCGTACTCGACTACTCGGCTGCAACGACATCGATTCCCAGGTCAGCGACATAGATTCCCATGGCCGGCCGGTTGCCTCTTTATCCATTCGTGAGAGAGAGATTGAAGACGGAAGAAAGAATCGGTTGTTGTAGTGAAATAGTGACAGTGCTGAGTTAGCCCCCACGCAGAACACGAGTCGCACGTACAAGACGGCGGAGGTTCTTGTGTGATCCGCCGGCTGAACGCTAGTTTTTTTTTTCATATTTCAAGGCATACCTATAAGCACTAGGATAAAATAAACTAAATAATTTTTAAAGAAAGAAAATATGCAAACTAGCATTTGTAAGGTGCTCCCCATAAACAGAGCAATTACAGGTTCACTGTGACTTGTGTTTCATATAATAAGTCCATCCGCATCTTGCTCGCTCGGAATTTTCTGCCCCATGGACTAATCTATGCATGCCTAGGAGAAAACAACGACAACTCAGATTTAAACTGCACTACAATACATCGTACAAACGTAGATAATACTATGTCCAAACCTGGCCATATAAGATCATCTACAGTCGGACCTCTCAAACCCGCCTCATATGCCTGGGCGAGCCGCCCGGTCACGATTTTTGAACCCAGACGGGCCTCTCAAACGGCTGCCCGGGCTGACCGACACCCCCCCCATATCCAGCCCAATATGGGGCGGATATGGGAGCACCCGGGCGAGTCCGGGCACGTCCGCCACGTCGGACCGCCCCCACCCTAAATTGCACCAAATCCACTCCAAAGACCAGCCGTATCCATTTGCTATATCCTCTCTTCTTCCTCCTCCGCGCAGTCCATCTCGCGGTCGGTCGCCGTGCCCGCTCCGCAGCCGTTCCCAGGCTCTCCGCTGCCAGCTCCGGAAGAGCCCTCCCGTCCTCGCCGCGGGGGACGTCGTCGCAGGCGCGGACGCCACCGTGGTACGTCCGACAACTCTCTGGCTCCGCCTTGCGCTGTGTTCGACACATTGTCCGACCGGATTTTTGTGATTTTGTTAGGTAAAATGATGGATTCCGATGCTTCTCGGATTAGGCGTATGAACCGATGGAGCTTGACCAAATGATTCAAGATGAGT
This sequence comes from Triticum timopheevii, assembly GCA_963921465.1. Taxonomy (NCBI): domain Eukaryota; kingdom Viridiplantae; phylum Streptophyta; class Magnoliopsida; order Poales; family Poaceae; genus Triticum; species Triticum timopheevii. The sequence goes on from OY997270.1 coordinate 584,142,767, forward strand.
TCTTCGATTCGTCGGATTCAGATGAAGAAGTGGACATGATTACGCTCATGAGCATGCAAGAGGAAATGGACCGGCAAGTGGAGCATATTCTCAACTCCAAGCGCTCAATCAAAGGGAGAAGAGTGATCAACCGGGACAAGTTGTGTTATTCTGCACAATATGATTGTCGAGGATGAGGGTGATGGTGTAGCCCAAACCCATGATTTCGAAGCACCTGGAGAGCAAGTTGAAATCCCGGAAGATCAAGATGCGGCTCAGCTGATGAACTTTCCGCAGATGCACCAAAATCTTCGAGATCAGCAGGTGCAGACACAACTATTCAATGATCTTGTGGAGAACATGTGGACCCACAATGGCAACCAAGGAGACAATGCTTAAGTTTCGCACTTAAAATAAATTTTATGTAAACACTATCTATGCTTGGTACCAACAATTGCTATTTACGTGCGACATTGTGTTGCATGTTCGACGTGCATGTATTTGCATGGATTGGAGAGTCCGGATTTGAGATATGTGGATGCCCGGAAGGAAATATGAGGGGTCATCCGGATGCGCCCGCTGCCGTGCTCGGTCGTGTCCGCGAGCGTTTGAGGGGCCAGGTTTGCCAAGTCCGGCTGTAGATGCTCTAAACCAGTGAAGCCTCCTTTGGTTTGTAGGAATTATGTAGGAATTCTATAGGATAGGATTTGTAAAGAAAAAATTCCTTTGAAGCCCTTTGGTTTGTAGGAATGGATTCCTATTCCTATGTAGGATAGGAATCAATTCTTCACATTTTGGAGGAAAAAACATTAGCCTAGACTCTGTGGGAAAATTCCTATCCTATACACGAAACGACATCTCTTTCTCTATAGAAATTGAGATGGATGTCATCTCACCTCCTATGATTTTCTTATTTCTATAAAATTCCTATCCTATGAACCAAAGAAGGCCCGAGCAGATAATACTACATTCAACTCAAGTTTGAATCTGAGTTGCTGTTGTTTTCTCCTATATGGCCAGGTTTGGATGGGAGGACTGTAGAGAACGAGAAAAGCGGTGGGTGGTGGGGCCTGAGGCCTTTACATGTGGATGTGGACGAACGGTAAATATGGCCTCCATGCACGAGGAGCTCCCATTTTCCGGAAGCTTGCTAATTAGCTTGGGTGACCGGAACAATGCAAACAAAACAGGCCGAACAAAATGAAAAGAAAAAAGAAACACCAAATTACTTTTCAGGCAACTGACATTTAGCCTGTGCGTACGGACTGCACGCAAAAAAGGAACGTGGATCGAGGTTTCATAATTCATACTGAGCAGTTTGGATAAATCGAGACAAATCAACTGTAGCAAAGGGCGGTCAAATGTGGAATACTGCAAGGTATCAACTATATTAGATCTTATTGAACACGGCAAAGAGGTCACCGTCGATGTAGTCGTTGTCCACCAGTCTGACCAAGTAATAGCTCTTCTGAACCTGCAAGTGAAGAGCAAAAAAACATGTCAGTGAAATCCCTAGGGACGTAGTATTATCTGCTCACTGTGGTATGGACATAATCTTTGAAGCATTTTAGAAGTACCAAAGTGTCACTAGAACTTAGGTAGATGTGATGGAAAAGGTGGAGAGAATTTGGTACCAAAACAGCTGTAACATGTCGTAGGTAATTGGCTGAAAGGAACTATTGGGAAGTACTACCTTGAATAGTGTAAGCTAGAAGCAAAGCGTACAACGGGTTTTGTTTGAGCCTGTTACTAGAGTATGGTGTTTTTATTTCTTTTTCCAAATTTCAGTTTCAAAATTTTCAGAAAAAATATACACGTATACAACGATGTAATATATATGTGTAGAATTACATGATGAAATACCTTGAATTACGGGCTGCACAAAAAACAAATCCTGGATTTTGCGGATCAACGATACATGTGCTGAAAAACCACATATTTGTTTTTTTGTGTGTATAGCTCTCATTTTAATGTATTACATCATTAAAATCTACACACATGTACACTACGTCTTTGGATATATGTGTATTTGCTTTCAAAAGAAATTGAAACGAGAAAGTATGAATTTGAATTTTTCAAAATTAAGTCCTTAATCGAGCTCGGCCTCCATTTGGCAATTTCGCAGTTACTAGCTCAAGAAAGAGCAATGGGCGAACTGAAATTACCTGTTGTAGCAACTCCCTGGATGGGTCGCCCTCAAGGAACAGGCAGGCCCATCCCTTGGACCAGATCTCGAACGCTTCATCTTTCCAGACCAAGAAGCTCGCCGGGTCAACGCTATCCTCGACGATCTCCTTGCCGGGTAACACGCCCCATTTGACAGCGTTCACGGTGTTCGCAGAAATGTTCGACAGTGACCCGCCTTCCTTGTTCACGGCGATGTATGTTAGGGAAAGGAATGCCTTGCTCTTCTCGATGAGTTGGTCCAGCTGCTCCTTCGCACAGAAGAATTCCACGTAGGCCTTCTGGTAAACGTAGCCTCATGGGCCGCCCCATCCTGCAGAACATAGCAGACAATTCCTTTGATTCAAAGGAATTGCATAGGATTTTTGGAGGATTTGAACCCTTAAAAATTTTTCCTGTGATGCTCGTTTGATTCATAGGATTGGCATCCTTAGGAATTTTTTCATAGGATCCATTTGTACTACATTTTGGAGGAAAATTTCCATCCACTCAAACCTCTTTCTAGAATTCCTTTGTTTTTTCTGCGCTGTCAAACATTCTTTCAAATCCTGTAGGATACTATGGGACATGCATCCTATTCCTGCATTTGTCCTATTCCTTCATTTTGACAATCCTGCGAATCAAAGAGGCCGTAAAGCATGTTACTAAGGCACACACCACATAGGGCTATAGAAAAATTGCTGAAACATGGATGAACAAGGAAAAATGCTATCACACGGAAGAGACTTGATTATTAGAGTTCGGCGAGCATATTCTTTGCGACTTTTAGATATGAGTAGCACTAGCTTGTATGCTGATAACCGAAATAGACATAGCCCTATAATGTGCTGAGATACTGCTTCGTGCTGTGTGACTGCAAATTATCAGTGCATATCAAACATACTGCATTGGCTTGTATTTTTGCACGTCAAATGAGCATCGATTTCACTGCATTGAATAGAACCATAAACAATTGAACAACTTTCGCATCAGAAATTCAGAGACTAGACTTGCTGATGCATGGACTAGTGACAATTTATGTGCAATAGCTAAAGGGTTTTATGTCGGAAAATACAGTCTTGTACCTAAACCTTGCTCCCAGTAGTAGTGTCATAAGTATACCAAGCATAGAGCCAAGTAGATTTAACGTACCAACACTAGGAGAATCAGATTTCTCTCCATTTACAGCAGGTTGGCTGTTGATGGTAAGGAAACCCTTCAAGTTGATATTCTCCAGCTGATCGTCAACTATCACCGAAAAAGGCTTTCGCCACACTTTATATTATAAAGCCACCGCACAATAAGCATCCAACAAGGTTCAACACAAACCACGCACACACACACGGAGGTCCACAAGAACAAATAGGCGAGAAAGGGTCAATGCTGAGGGCACACAACAAGCCCTAAACCCAAAACACACACACCACAGGCCGCCAGTCGGACTAGTCAGGCTCTGGGGGAGGAGGTGGCAGCGGGGGAGCCACGCGGAGCGCCATCGAGCGAAGGTCGGAGAGCAGGGTGGTGATGACGTCCCGGTCCTGGGGGCAGCTAAGCGGCCGCCAAAGCTGCAGGTAACCACACATTTTGAAGATTGCATCAGTCGCACGTCGGAGGGGGACCTTCTGAATAACAAGCTTATTGTGAATGTTCCAAAGTGTCCAGGCGAGAACCCCAACGCACATCCATCTAATATGGCGGTAGCGAGTAGGGGAGGCGTTGAGCTCGGCAAGCAGGTCGGGGAAGTTGGTATTACACCACTGTCCACCAACCATTTCGCGGAAGCAGGCCCAGAGGAACCGGGCCGCGTAGCACGAGAAAAAGATGTGGTTGGCATCTTCAATCGTGCCACAGATGGGGCACATCCCATCACCCGGGCCATTACGCTTGAGGACTTCAACCCCATAGGGGAGACGTCCACGGATCCATTGCCACAGGAAGATCCTGATCTTCAGCGGGAGTCGGATGTCCCAGATCAGGCTAAACGGTTCCGGGGCCGTCGAGGGAGCAATGGCGCCGTACAGGGACTTCGTGGAGAAACGACCAGAGGGCTCGAGGCGCCAGGAGAGAACATCCCGGTCCTCCACGACGTTCATCGGCATAAGTGCGATGTCTTGGAGGAGGGAGTCCCAGGCGGCCACCTCAATGGGGCCGAAGGGGCGCCGGAAGGCGAGACGCCCTAAGTCAATAAGGGTCGTCTCGACAGAGACCCGAGGGTCAGCCGCAATGGAAAATAGATCGGGGAATCGCGCAGCCAGGGGGGAGTCCCCTAGCCAGCGGTCGAACCGGAACAAGGTCGAGGCCCCGGAGCCAACCGAGATGGATGTGCCGATGCGTAGTACGGGCAGAAGCTAGATCACGGACTGGATCCACCCGTACGTTGGCAAAAGGCAAGGGGTTGGCCACGAAGGTACTTATTACGGATGATGGTGAGCCAGAGACCTCCCTCCCCATTGACAAAATGAAAAAGAGAAAAGAAAACACCAAATTACTTTTCAGGCAACTGACATTTAGCCTGCGTGTACGGACTGCACGCAAAAAAGGAACGTGGATCGAGCTTTCATAATTCATATTGAGCAGTTTGGATAAAGCAAAGGGCGGTCAAATGTGGAATACTGCAAGGTATCAACTATATTAGATCTCATTGAACACGGCAAAGAGGTCACCGTCGATGTAGTTGCTGTCCACCAGGCTGACCAAGTACTAATAGCTCTTCTGAACCTGCAAGTGAAGAGCAAAAAAACATGTCAGTGAAATCCCTAGGGACGTAGTATTATCTGCTCACTGTGGTATGGACATAATCTTTGAAGCATTTTTGAAGTACCAAACTGTCACTGGAACTTAGGTAGATGCAGTGGGTAGATGTGATGGAAAAGGTGGAGAGAATTTGGTACCAATTACAGCTGTAACATGTCGTAGGTAATTGTCTGAAAGGTGATTCTCTATTCTAGAGACGAGTTTTAAGCAAAAGCTGGGAGATCGATATTGGGAAGTACTACCTTGAATAGTGTAAGCTACAAGCAAAGCGTTTATCTGCACAAATGGTTCTGTTTGAGCCTGTTACTAGAGTATGGTGTTTTGAACTTTTTTCCAAATTTTCAGTTTCAAAAAATTCTGAAAAAATATACACATATACAAGGATGTAATGTATAAGTGTAAAATTTCATGCTGAAATACCTTGAATTATGGGCTGCACAAAAAACAAATCCTGGACTTTGCGGATCAACAATACATGTGCTGAAAAACCACTTTTTTTGTGTGTATAGCTCTTATTTTAAAGTATTACACTAGAAACCAATATCAACATATTTGTTTGATTGCTTTAGACATCTCTACCATAATATATTCAAGTATATAAAATACACGCACACACACACACACACACACACACACACACACACACACACACACACACACACACACACACACGCACACACACTTCACGCTTCGTAATTTATGTAAATGAAATTTTATTCAAAATTTTACATAGTATGGTTTAAATTGAGCACAGAGAAATTGTATTTTGCAACGCTATAGTACACTAACACTGTAACTAATTTTAGCAGTGTTGTTAACATGGTTTACTATGCTAACTTGTCTAATTTCATCCTGATACAACAATGTTACAACGTTATAAAATAAGTTGTATGAAAATATAAAAAATTAGTATAAACTATATTATTCTAATTTTCCACGATATATCATGTCTGTTTCTAATAGGTGGCGAATTAGGGGTTGCTCATAGTCATTGCAATTTGGTCGTTCGATCTGCTATGTTTTTCGATCTTAGTCGTTTGTTGTTGGCCTCACTTGTCAGACTCATTGTTACCATGAGTTGTAAAAGCATCATTATTAGAATCCTTATTATCTTCTCTCTGATAATTTCAAATGTCAGCCACTAACCAATCAAACACAAATTTTGAGAGATCATACAACTTTGCTTTATAAAAACAAGTAAGAGACTAACATACTTTGTGCTTGGATAATATTTAAATTTGGACAAAACAATCAGTTGATGTATTAACTTTATCTCAACTAGAGGTACTTTATCTGCCTGATTTCATGTAATTCATGATGAGTAAAGATACTTTTTAATGCAGAACAATCTGGATCCAACTTTGCAATCAGAATGTGAATGATTCCTATGTCTTGTATTTGCTGCGATGCATGATCCATTCCGAACAGGATTTTCTTGTGCTCGCTGCTGTTTTTGTTACGGTTTTGCCAGGATCTCTAGTTTTTGCTTCATCTGTATTCCTGTTTTGCCATTAAATGTGGTATTGCCAAGATTTTTATCGACTGGAATACTTGTCTACCTTGTTTAGTAAAGATACCTGGCTCAGTGATCCCAAGCATAAAGTTCTTGACCTAATTACTTTGCATGCGGAGAGAAGACCTTTGAATAATTACTGTCAATTTCCGACGATTTGGTAATGCTTCGAACATGCATATTGCTTGCAGCGCTGGATTTCTCTTTGCCATCGTTAACACTAGAAGGAAAAAGTGCACTTTGTCGCGCTGTTCTATATCGTTTTATAGTTGACATGTTGTTTATTGTCACCTTCTCAGGCCGAGCTCGAATGAGTTCGACTGAACAGTAAAATCGAAAGGAATCAAAAAGATTAAAAAAACTAAAATTATTTTCTGACAAACATTGACAAATTTTATCATGAAATCACACTTGTGGAAATCATGGCAAAAAAACAGTGCTCCAAAATGCTTTCGAAAGTAGTAGAAAGTAGCATTTTCAGAGTATCATTTTTGTTTTTTTCGCCACATTTTCCAGGAATGTGATTCCATGATGAAATCTTGCAAGCTCTTAGAACATTATTTTTGATTTTGTTTTGATTTTATTCTATTTTATTGTTCACCCGAGCTCATTTGACCTTGGGCTTAGAAACTCCACTTCCTAAATAATTAGGCTATTTCAACGGCAACGTTACGTGTCGGTCGGCGAATAATGGAAAAATATCTGCCGCCCCGCTGACCATTGGATGGACACGTCAATAGCCGCCCGATATGCCCACGTGAGCAAACACCACTTTTGCAACAAGAGTGATGTTGCAGAATATTTCCGCAGCAGAGGTCTTGTTGGAAAAAAAATCTGCAACACAGGTCATGTTGTAGAAACTTTCGACAACAGAGGGCTTGTTGCAGAAAATTTCCGCAACAAAGGCCTTGTTGCAAAATAATAATTCGAGGAGTTTTCTTTTCTGAAACATGGCCCTTTTGCAACAAAGAGGCCTGTTGCAATTGCAACATACCCTTTGCTGCACAAGCAAAACTGCCCCTGATGCCTCGTCACCTCCGCCACAAGATCTTGGCACCTGCTGACCGACTTTGCGGGCATTGCTGCAGGAGCTTGTTCGGCCAGATCCGGTGACACGAGCATTGTTGCAGGAGCTTGGGTGGTCAAATCCGGCGAGGAGGTCGGCGGAGACCGTGCCGAGCTCGGGTGCACCAAGACGACCGCCGGCCCTGCAGCGGTAGCGGCTCCTGCACCGTACTCTACTACTCGGCTGCAACGGCATCGATTCCGAGGTCAGCGACATAGATTCCCATGGCCGGCCGGTTGCCTCTTTATCCATTCCTGAGAGAGAGATTGAAAACGGAAGAAAGAATCGGTTGTTGTAGTGAAATAGTGATAGTGCTGACTTAGCCCCCACGCAGGACACGAGTCGCACGTACAAGACGGCGGAGGTTCTCGTGTGATCCGCCGGCTGAACGCTAGTTTTTTTTTCATATTTCAAGGCATACATATAAGCACTAGGATAAAATAAACTAAATAATTTTTAAAGAAAGAAAAATGCAAACTAGCATTTGTAAGGTGCTCACCATAAACAGAGCAATTACAGGTTCACTGTGACTTGTGTTTCATATAATAAGTCCATCCGCATCTTGCTCGCTCGGAATTTTCTGCCCCATGGACTAATCTATGCATGCCTAGGAGAAAACAACAACAACTCAGATTTAAACTGCACTACAAAACATCGTACAAACGTAGATAATACTATGTCCATACCTGGCCATATAAGATCATCTACAGTCGGACCTCTCAAACCCGCCTCATATGCCTGGGCGAGCCGCCCGGTCACGATTTTTGGACCCAGACGGGTCTCTCAAACGGCTGCCCGGGCTGACCGACACCCCCCTCCCCCCCCATATCCAGCCCAATATGGGGCGGATATGGGAGCACCCGGGCGAGTCCGGGCACGCCCGCCATGTCGGACCGACCCCACCCTAAATTGCATCAAATCCACTCCAAAGACCAGCCGTATCCATTTGCTATCTCCTCTCTTCTTCCTCCTCCGCGCAGTCCATCTTGCGGTCCTTCGCCGCGCCCGCTCCGCAGCCGTTCCCAGGCTCTCCGCTGCCAGCTCCGGAAGAGCCCTCCCGTCCTCGCCGTGGGGGACGTCGTCGCTGGCCCGAACGCCACCGTGGTACGTTCGACAACTCTCCGGCTCCGCCTTGCGCTGTGTTCGACACATTGTCCGACCGGATTTTTGTGATTTTGTCAGGTAAAATGATGGATTCCGATGCTTCTCGGATGAGGAGTATGAACCGATGGAGCTTGACCAAATGATTCAAGATGAGTTCTTCAATTCGTCGGATTCAGATGAAGAAGTGGACATGATTACGCTCATGAGCATGCAAGAGGAAATGGACCGGCAAGTGGAGCATATTCTCAACTCCAAGGGCTCAATCAAAGGGAGAAGAGTGATCAACCGGGACAAGTTGTGTTATTCTGCACAATATGATTGTCGAGGATGAGGGTGATGGTGTAGCCCAAACCCATGATTTCGAAGCACCTGGAGAGCAAGTTGAAATCCCGGAAGATCAAGATGCAGCTCAGCTGATGAACTTTCCGCAGATGCATCAAAATCTTCGAGATCAGCAGGTGCAGACACAACTATTCAATGATCTTGTGGAGAACATGTGGACCCACAATGGCAACCAAGGAGACAATGCTTAAGTTTCGCACTTAAAATAAATTTTATGTAAACACTATCTATGCTTGGTACCAACAATTGCTATTTACGTGCGACTTGTGTTGCATGTTCGACGTGCATGTATTTGCATGGATTGGAGAGTCCGGATTTGAGATATGTGGATGCCCGGAAGGAAATATGAGGGGCCATCCGGATGTGCCCGCTGGCGTGCTCGGTCGCGTCCGCGAGCGTTTGAGGGGCCAGGTTTGCCAAGTCCGGCTGTAGATGCTCTAAACCAGTGAAGCCTCCTTTGGTTTGTACGAATTATGTAGGAATTCTATAGGATAGGATTTGTAAAGAAAAAATTCCTTTGAAGCCCTTTGGTTTGTAGGAATGGATTCCTATTCCTATGTAGGATAGGAATCAATTCTTCACATTTTGAAGGAAAAAACATTAGCCTAGACTCAGTGGAAAAATTCCTATCCTATACACCAAACGACATCTCTTTCTCTATAAAAATTGAGATGGATGTCATCTCACCTCCTATGATTTTCCTATTTCTATAAAATTCCTATCCTATCAACCAAAAAAGGCCTGAGCAGATAATACTACGTTCAACTCAAGTTTGTATCTGAGTTGCTGTTGTTTTCTCCTATATATGGCCAGGTTTGGATTGGAGGACTGTAGAGAACGAGAAAAGCGGTGGATGGTGGGGCCTGAGGCCTTACATGTGGACGTGGACGAACGGTAAATATGGCCTCCACGCACGAGGAGCTCCCATTTTCCGGAAGCTTGCTAATTAGCTTGGCTAACCGGAACAATGCAAACAAAACAGGCCGAACAAAATGAAAAAAGAAAAAGAAAACACCAAATTACTTTCCAGGCAACTGACATTTAGCCTGCTTGTACGGACTGCACGCAAAGAAGGAACACGGCTCAAGGTTTCATAATTCATATTGAGCAGTTTGGATAAATCGAGACAAATCAACTGCAGCAAAGGGCGGTCAAATGTGGAATACTGCAAGGTATCAACTATATTAGATCTCATTGAACACGGCAAAGAGGTCACCGTCGATGTAGTTGTTGTTCACCAGGCTGACCAAGTAATAGCTCTTCTGAACCTGCAAGTGAAGAGCAAAAAAACATGTCAGTGAAATCCCTAGGGACGTAGTATTATCTGCTCACTGTGGTATGGACACAATCTTTGAAGCATTTTAGAAGTACCAAAGTGTCAGTGGAACTTAGGTAGATGTGATAACTCCAGATGGAAAAGGTGGAGAGAATTTGGTACCAAAACAGCTGCCATATGTCGTAGGTAATTGTCTGAACAATTTTACTAAAGCACATCTAGACGTGTCATAAGTATTGCACATCTAAGTTCTATGTCATTGATTTTACGTTGAGATTCGTGTGAATATTTTCTTTTTCTTTTTTCTCTTCCTCTTGATGCTTGATTCACTCACTTAGATGTGCAATAATTAGAGCACATCTAGATGCGCGCTAGACACACCCTTGTCTGAAAGGTAATTCTCTATACTAGAGACAAGTTTTAAGCAAAAGCTGGGAGATCGATATTGGGAAGTGCTAGCTTGAATAGTGTAAGCTAGAAGCAAAGCGTTTATCTGCACAAAAGGTTTTGTTTGAGCCTGTTACTAGACTAGGTGTTTTGAAAAAAAAATTCCAAATTTTCAGTTTCAGAATTTTATGAAAAAATATACACGTATACAACGATCTAATGTATATGTGTAGAATTTCATGATAAAATACCTTGAATTACGGGCTGCACAAAAAACAAATCTTGGACTTGCGGATCAACGATACATGTGCTGAAAAACCACATGTTTGTTTTTTTGTGTATAGCTCTCATTTTAACGTATTACATCATTAAATTCTACACACATGTACATTACGTCTTTGGATATATGTGTATTTGCTTTCAAAAGAAATTGAAACGAGAAAGTATGAATTTGAATTTTTCAAAATTAAGGCCTTAATTGAGCTCGGCCTCCATTTGGCATTTTCGCTGTTACTAGCGCAAGAAAGAGCGATGGGCAAACTGAAATTACCTGCTCTAGCAACTCCATGGATGGGTTGCCCTCAGGGAACAGGCAGGCCCATCCCTTGGACCAGATCTCGAACGCTTCATCTTTCCAAACCATAGAGCTCGCCGAGTCAATGCTGGCCTCGATGATCACCTTGCCGGGGAACACGCCCCATTTGACAGTGTTCATGGTGTTCGCAGAAATGTTCGACAATGACTCGCCTTCCCTGTTCACGGCGATGTATCTATACCCCTATATAGTTTGCAAATAACTTTGAAAGATGGTCGTTGGATGAAGCCAATCTGACGGTGCAGAGATGGCAAATCCGAGCACTACTGGCCGTTGGATATCATCTACATTCCACTAGATTTTGCCACGTGTACAATATAGAAGATTCCATGGTTGAACTTAAGTATAATGCACAAACCTCAAAACACAAGCACTTCTTCTTTGTTCTAGAATCTTCCGTATCATAATTGCCCAATTTTTTTTACATGAATTGCCATTATTTATTTTTACTTTATGCTTTACAACACACAATTTTATGAATCTTAAAATAGATTAGCTTTTTTATAAAAACTAATTGATTTTGAATGAGATGAACTATAAAAATTAAACGAACATCTACATCATGCATATATACTCAAAGCTTACATGCTGTAATGTGGTATTTATTCATAATTTAATTGCCAAATCTCATGCGTGCAATGCACGTGTATCTTACTGGTATGCTATTAGGGAAGGGAATGCCTTGCTCTTCTCAATGAGTTGGTCCAGTTTCTCTTTCTCGCAGAAGAATTCAGCGTAGGCCTTCTGGTAAACGTAGCCTCCTGGGCCGGCCCATCCCGCAGAACACAACAGAAATAAAGCATGTTTGGTAAGGCACACAGCATTCAGAGCTGTTGAAAAATTACTGAAACATGGATGAAAAGGGGAAATTAGTATCACACACGGAAGAGAAGGTGTAGATCACATATGAATTAGTAAACGAGGCTTGATCTTGGTGACTGTTTTGTACGAGTAGCACTAGCTTGTATGCTGATAACTGAAATAGACATGGCCCTAGAATGTGGTGAGATTACTAGTTCGTGCTGCGTGACTGGAAATTATCAGTGGGTATCAAACACACTGCATTGGCTTTTATTTTTGCACGTAATACGAGCATCAATTTCACTGCATTGAATAGAACCATAAACAATCAAATAACTTTCACATCAGAAATTCAGAGACTAGACTTGCCGATGCATGGACCAGTGACATTTTAAGTTAGGTAAAGGATTTTATGTCAGAAAATACAGTCCTGTACTTAAACCTCTCCCAGTAGTTGTACCATAAGAAGACCAAGCATAGAGCCAAGTAGATTTGACGTACCAACACTAGGAGAATCAGATTTCTCTCCATTTACAGCAGGTTGGCTGTTGATGGTAAGGAAACCCTTCAAGATGATGCTCACCAGCTGATCGTCAACTATCTTCGTATCAGCGGGTTGAAGACCGCATAGCTCAGACCATGGGCTGCTTTCAAGTTTTCCTTGACAGAAGCTCACGAACCGCTGCAAGTGAGAAAGACAGGTTAGCAAAAACAGTGAAGCCTTTTGAAATTGTTTTTATGCTATACAGAATTACAGAGCAAATGAGCAACAATATGCTACTGCATCATGTAGTTCAAGAGTTACCTCATTAATGTCTTGCACAGATCTCAGTGGATCAGCCATTCCTCTTGGCCGTGCGAACTGTGAAAGATACAACGTAAAGAGCACTAGTACTAAGTAATCTTGGAAGCAGAGAATAGCCAATGCCCAACAACTGAATTACGTTGCCTTAGTTGCATTTGTTCTAAAAAAAACAGAGTACAGTTCTTTCTGGAAGACAGAGTCTACAATTTGTACTGATTCTGAGCTACTATCTGTAAATAAAGAACTAAATACCTGACCATTTAAGAGTGTTATGAAGCGTCAAGTTCAAAGAACAAAGACGGTGAAATTAACTGGTGGCCGGTAAGGCTGGTCACAATGGGGAGGAACTTAGGAGTAACATCACACACTCCAATACAACTTTGCTTATGTGGCACATATTTAATGAAGAGAGAGGTGCTTGTGGTAACTAGCTAAGTTACCGGAACATCACACACTCCAAGAAACAATGAGTCTATAACCTAATAAATACATCGTTGCATGATACTACATAGATGTTCCTACTCACTATGAAGGTAGTAATATAGTCTAGGAAAGTGTGTAAGTTACTAGCTTATATTCTTGCCCATTGTGACCAGCCTAAGTGGCACGCATGATGGGTTTCTGGAATCACCCCACCGCCCATCCCAACCTGCGGTCTGCTAGCCCTGCTCCTGCACTCGCATGGAGAAAAATAGTTCAGCGGAACAAGTCCAGTAGTGCAAATGAATTAAGAAATCTTCTCATAAGACGATCGACCGACCGTGTGTAGAGCAGGGAAACGGTCCAGGCGGCTTCCCGCAGATGGGAAGGAATCGGCAGGCGGCGCCCTGGTCGGTGATGAGTCGCGCAACTAGGGCACGGCGGCAGGCGAGCGGGGGAACGGGAAGGCGAAGCGAACAGGGCAACAAGCTGCAGCGATCGGTAAAAATGGGGGCAAGCGTGGGCTGGGCACTGCGTGTTTGGGCGATGCGCCGCAATCTGGGTCGTTGGACGTGGGCACCGGAGGGCTGTGCTCGTTTCGCTGCTGGGCTTTTCATTTTACTAGCAAAAGAGTCAGGGTGTTGCAACGGGAGAGAAAATAACACACGCTCTTAGCCTAATAACCATGGCTTAAGACTCCGATAGGTTCATGTCCTTTATTTCAACATGGCATCATATTTGTGTTACCGACGGTAGCTTTAGTGCTCACACAACGAAAACATGTCGCTTGGAATAAGATAAAAAATATTTTATTCCCTCCCCCCCCCCCAGAGTTTGTTTAGAGGTGTGCATGTGTGGCTATCGATGTTTTTTTTCCTCTTAATCTGGTTTGAATGGGTGTTTTTGAATTTGGTGGAACAGTTCTTTATTTAACGCACATTTTCTGAAATGCATGAGCATTTTTTAAATCAGCAAACATTTTATGAGAATAAACTGTTTTGTAAGTCACGAATAGTTTTGAATTTATAGGGTATTTTTCCATTCATGAACATTTTCTAAATTGATTTTTTTATTTCATTAACATTTTTAGTACAGGAACTTTTTAAAAAAACATGAAATGTTTTCAAAATTCCGTGAAGATTGTTTTAATCCACCAACAGCACCGGACGGCGTCTGTGCTCGTTTCACTGCTGTGCTTTTTATTTTAACTAGCTAATACCCCGCGTGTTGCCGCGGGAATTCATAGAACTATATGTGATCAATATTTGCGTAGTGAAGTAGAGTAATTTAACTAATATGATAGATGCAAGACAAAATATGGATATTGTAATTAGATACAGTTTACATTTTTTTCATGAATAATTCAGTGTTTAAATGTAAACACGATACCATCCATGAGAGTCAGACCTGAATCCATTCGTTCTAAAAATCAGATCCAAAGTTGAATTGCTATTACGATCGGTGCCTTCCAGGAAAAAATAGTTGAAAATGCACAATTCCATTTCTCATACAATCACGAGTTAAAACTGGATAATATATTGTTGTGGCTTTCTCATAAAAAAAAGAATATTTGTAATTTCACCATCCTACTTGGGTCAACAATATAAGAATTTCCCAAACATGTTCCACGATTTTGATGCAAATTTTTGTGTGTGGCCTAGCGAGATGCCATCCTCGGGTGAAGTCTAATGATGTTTGTTAATTAGGGACTTAGGGTAGAAGCACTGATACAAAAAAAGGAAAAATGTGGAGAGAATAAACATTAATTGAGGTGTTACCAATACCGTATCCATTCACGCAGAATCAATAATCAGGGTGCAGAACGAACTTGGAGAGCAGAGAGTGTTCAATTTCTAAGGATTGTTGACAAATCAGATTATTCGTAGTCAATTATGCCAACCAGATTCACTCTGAAGAGCTGCAGTGGCCAGCTCGGAAATATTCTAAAAATAAAATGGAATAACAATTCTTCCCTTGATTGTTTAGTTAGTTGAGACATTTCTTCAAGCATCTAATAGGCAATGTAGTAAGCTTGGATAAATGGTACTAAAATAAATCTGTACAATATAAATTATAATACATAGTACATTAGTTGCTATTTTGTTGAACCAGAACCAAAACAGGAGTACATTAGTTGCTAATTTGATGAAACAAAGGTCAGTATAATTAATCACACGCACAACCCTTTTGTTTGATTCTTGCCCTTAATCAATATGCATACTTATGTTGCATGTGGACGGAATAATGTCAACGAAAAGCAGAATAACATATGAAGACGCATTGATGCTGCGGTGGAGGGAGCGAAAGGGGGCTACCAATAAAGTTCATGCTGCCACACAGTAGATGGATACATGTATACACCCGGTCAGGGATCAGTGTTCTTTCATGGTATGGCCAATGGTGGCCCTCCAACCATGGCGACCACCATTGCCGCGTGCACTGCAGCGGAGCGGCCGTGGGCGTGGTCCCTTGACGGCGACGTACTCCCTCCTCTTGCCTCCCTTGTTCTGCTCTTCAGTGCCTTGATTTGTTCTTCGGTGCATCATTCCCTCCTTCCCTAGAAAGAATGGCACGGCTCCACCTACAGTGCAATGACAGAAACAACCCGGATGTCTCTACAACAACGTTTTTTATCGCGGGAGATTTCATTTCCGGGCAGCTCATCTCAAACGCTAAAACCGCTACAGCGGAGCAGGCAATAGCAGCCCCTAATCCATTTAGCAGGAAAGCATTTTCATCAGAAAAACAGGGGATCTTCAGCAGTGAAAAGGCTTACCGGAACAGAGTTGACTGCAACTGAATAGTGCTACAGTGGAAGAACTGGTGAAGAACTGAAGATTGACATAGTGTTGTACGTACTTGCTAGTGCTACTGAATCAGCAAACGGACAATCAGACATAGATGGCTTGCATGTACCTGCTGGGACTCGTCGTCGCCGCCTCGCTCATCATTGTCTCCGGCTAGCCGCGTGATCACTGGCCGCCGCCGCCGCCTCGCCCTTGCTGCCTCCAGCTTGCTTCGAAGTAGCCGCAGCATGTTAATACGTTAGGGGGTGAAGGGTGCTCGCCTGTCGCTGCCTCCAGGAACCATGGGCACATGAGGCAATGACAGGTGCGGGAGGACGCATGGGAGGGAATGGGGGAGAAAATAAACGGGCAGCAAGAAGAATCTCTCACCTGGAATCGTCCCGACCTACTCCTCCGGCACGTCTCTTGGTGAGGCCAGACTGACCGAGGACTTGCAATATATAGCACCTGCATCGGTTACTCCTGGATCTATCCGTTTCCTTCCTTACTGGAAAATAATTACAGGAGGTTGAGGAATAATATAGCGTGCGAAGGAGTCCTTTCGGAATAATATTTGGTGGAGAAGGTGGAAGGAAGGGGGAAATCAATAGGTGGAAGAGTAATTGCCGCGGAGAAGATTATGATCTCTCTCCTTAGTATAAATAGGAAGAGGGAAATTAATAGGTTGGAAAGTAATAACCGTGGAGAAGATTAGACCCGCAGCCGTGGAGAAGATGGGGAGTCCATGGACACCGAGCTGAAACGGATGTTTCGGGGGGGAAAATGACGTGAGCAGAGTGCTAGTCGTAACTGAACCGATGACATGTCATGCATGCTGAGGTTTCGTCACTGAACTGATGACATGTCATGCATGCTGAGGTGGACTATCCGCATGTTGAGAGAATGACTTGTGGTGGGGAGCAACT
The DNA here is from genome assembly GCA_963921465.1 of Triticum timopheevii. NCBI lineage: Eukaryota > Viridiplantae > Streptophyta > Magnoliopsida > Poales > Poaceae > Triticum > Triticum timopheevii. The sequence continues at coordinate 584,159,684 of OY997270.1, forward strand.
TCTTAAGAATGTAAGATTCGGATTAGCTAGCATTACACAATGCCTAGCAAAAATAAAAATGTTCAAGAAATTTCTGGTGAATTCCATGAATACATGTAGTACGGAATATGAAGTATTGCGTAAATAGTCATGTTGCAGCGTCGTCGTGCTCATCCGTGGTGGTATCTCTCCTGTCTCAAGTGGACATCGACACGACGACACGTTCCCCCCCCCCCCCCTACGCACGCGCTAGGGTTATTCTCCTCTTAGGCGATCGTGATCGCCTTCGAGTTCCAATCTCCGGCTGGCCTCGGCCTGCAACCCTTTCCGTTCCCAGGGTGGTCTTCCTGCCTCGGCTGGATGGCATCTCCCTCTGATGCTCACTCCGCCACAAGTGGCGGTGGCGGTGTGACTACTGCCAAAACCGATCTGGAGGATTTCTTTGATCAGTTAGATCTTAATGAGGAAGAGTTCGAGGATATGGTAATCGACGAGGATGATCCAGAGCTCCAGGAAAGTGCTAGGTGGCTAGCCCTTGCTAGGGTTCACACCGAGAAAACCTTCAGCCAAGGCGCCTTCTACAAGGATATGAGAGATGCGTGTGTAAGGGCATATTTCTCCCTATGTGGTTTTAGTGATTGATGACAATGCATTTGCGGACTAATCGTGTGCATTGAGCATTTCAGGTATCTCATGTCTAGGCACTAGACGATTTGGTGCCCCTCGGAGCCTAGTGAAGACGACGTTTCTCTACGTTTCTTTTCGGTGGATTTGAGTCGTAGGAAAGCCGTACTATTAAGAGGGGGTCCGCTTAGGAAAGGTAAGGGTGGAATCAACAGGTACACGTCTGTTCATTTGCACCACCTTTCCTTTGCTTCTTTGGAGCACCGCCCGTTTATCCGTGTCTTTATAAAATGAAGGACTCCAAGTGCTATTGTGCTGTGGCATGTGGTAGTACTGCTCAAGGGAGCAGTAGTACCGTAGTGGCCCACGGTAGTACCAGCCAGGGAAGCGGTAGTACCACGCTATGCGGTAGTACCGCTCCTCGGGAGCGGTAGTACCGTGGCCTCTAGCCCAGCAAACTGACGTGCGAGGAAGTAGGCGCAGAAGTAATTTTTTACATTCGCGCCCTACGCGGTAGTACCGCTCCCAGCGTGCGGTACTACCATGCCGAATTTTTGCACATACCGAAACTGAACAGAAGTAGCCACAGATGTAATTTTATTAGTCCGTGCCTTCCCAGCCTAGTCGAACCCTGCCTTGCGGTAGTACCGCAAGGACGCGCGGTAGTACCGCTCCGGCGGTTCTACCGCTCGTTGCTTTAACGCAACAAGGCCTCATCTAGTCTCTACCGCGGTAGCGGTAGTACCACACTGTCGAGCGGTACTAACGCAAGGCCTTGCGGTAGTACCGCAAGTCGGTGCAGTAGTACCGCATGTCGTGGGCTAAGTTAGTGGGTAACGGTTGGATTTTTCCTCTCACTATATAAGGGGGGTCTTATTCCCCAAGTTCACCACCTCTTCCCTCCCCAAGCTCCATTGTTGCTCAAAGCTCCATTTTCGTCCGATCTCTCTCCCTAGCCAATCAAACTTGTTGATTTTCTAGGGATTGGTTGAGAAGGCCCCAATCTACACTTCCACCAAGAGAAATTTGATCCCCCCACTAATCCCTTGCGGATCTTGTTACTCTTGGGTGTTTGAGCACCCTAGACGGTTGAGGTCACCCGGAGCCATATTCCATTGTGGTGAAGCTTCGTGGTGTCATTGGGAGTCTCCAATTAAGTTGTGGAGATTGCCCCAACCTTGTTTGTAAAGGTTCGGTCGCCGCCTCCAAGGGCACCAATAGTGGAATCACGTCATCTCGCATTGTGTGAGGGCATGAGGAGAATACGGTGGCCCTAGTGGCTTTTTGGGGAGCATTGTGCCTCCACACCGCTCCAACGGAGACGTACTTCCTGTCAAAGGGAAGGAACTTCGGTAACACACCCTCGTCTCCACCGGCTCCACTCTTGGTTATCTCTCACCTTTACTTGTGCGAGCTTATTATGTGTTGTATCCCTTGCTTGCTTGTGTGCTTTTTGTTGTTGCATCATATAGGTTGCTCACCTAGTTGCATATCTAGACAACCTACTTTGATGCAAAGTTTATTTTGGTAAAGAAAAGCTAAAAATTGTTAGTTGCCTATTCACCTCCCCCCCCCTCTAGTCAAATATATCGATCCTTTCAATTGGTATCAGAGCCTCGTCTCTTTATTAAGGACTTTACCATCCGAAGAGTATGGTTGACACCATAGACGGTGGGGAGGAGAACCCCGGTGTGAATCCATCCTCGTCTACGGCCGATCGGGGATCCTTGGTCTCTCGTGAGGAAGACACATTGAAAACTTCATGACGACCGAGGTCAAAGGCATGTTTAAGGAGTTTATTGATGGTCTTAAATTATCCACCGTACCGTTGGAAGTGGTCGATGCCACTAACAAGGTGATGGATGCTAACTTCGATAAGGGGGAAGCTACTAGTGATAAAGTTACTTTTCCTAGTGGTAGAAGTGGAATCGACATCTTTGCCCATGTTGAACCACCCCTTACTTATGGAGGACCGGTTCCCTCCACTCATTTGAATCATGTTGGTCCTCCTCATAAGTTTGTGAAAAATGAGGATTTTGCCTCTTGGGTCTACCATTTTAAACGTCATTTAAATCATAGCTCTACTAATCTTTGGAGAATTATTGAGCAAGGTTTCTACCTGCATGACCCAAGGAACCTCACTCCTAGATAAGCCGCGGATCATCAAGTCAACGAGTCCGCTCTCTTCATTATCCAAGATGCAATTCCACCCAAATATATTGCGCATCTCCGACCTTTCACCGTGGCCAAGGAAGCATGGTAGCATGTTGTTTCCATTTACAAGGGAAGCACAAGCATTCAACGCTCCAACTATGAAGTGGTGCAAGATGAAGCCGATGAGTTTGCAATGAATGGAGATGAAGAACCTCGTGAGCTCTACCGGAGATTAATCACTCTCGCGGTCTCACTCCAAGATCATGGGAGCAACGGTACGGATGACAATTGGATCAAGTGCAAGTTTCTCAAGGTCATGATGCCCTACCATAAGGCCATGTCATCTGCCATCCGTCAAAGGCCGAACTTTCATACCTTGTCCTCAAGTGAAGTGTTGGATGAGTTTGTTGCTATGAGAATCTTGGACAAGACCACCGACAATGCAGTGATGCGCTCTCAACGGGTAAACAAACCCAACCTTTCTTTGAAGCCCAAGGCTAGTGTGGAAGAAGAGGATGAAGAGGAAGAATAGGACAGTAACCCCGAAGATACAAAATATGCTTATCATGAGCACATGGCTCTCGCTTCAAGGCAATTTTGGAGCAAGAAGAACTCAAGGCCCAACTTCAACAAGAACAACTCAAGTGGCACCAAGGGCAAGCAACGTGTGAGGACATGCTATAATTGTGGCAATGTGAGCCACTTTGTTGCGGAGTGCCCTTACGAGAAGAGGGAAGACAATGGTGGCAAGCTTATCCGAAAAGACAATGCCAAGTCCTTCCCCAACAAGTACAACTTCACCAAGAAGACTCCACCCAAGGGGTTGGTGGCACAAGAAGAGTATAATGAGGATGATGATGATGGTGAAGACGGTGAGACGGTGGCCATGGCCTCCGTTGCCATTGCCACACCTCCACGGGTGTCCCTCTTCGACTCACCCAACGAGAATGTCACCGCCAAGTGCCTCATGGCCAAAGCCACCACCAAGGTAACCCCCAATATCAAAACTACCATCACTACTAATCCTTCCTTGAAGGATTGCATTGATGAAAGTGAGGGGTCTATGAGGAAGTAAATGAATTTGAGTCTTTTATGAGTAAGCTCAAGGGTAAATCCAAGAAGCACTTTGTTGCTCTCTTGGAACAACTTGGTGAAGCCAATGACATGATCGAGGCTCACGAAGAAACCATCTCTAAGATGGAAGGACATAGTTGTGACTATGCCGGTGAGATATCGGATCTCTCTAATGCGCTTGATGTTGGAAATATGCCCTAGAGGCAATAATAAAACGGTTATTATTATATTTCCTTGTTCATGATAATTGACTGTTGTTCATGCTATAATTGTATTAACTGGAAACCGTAATACATGTGTGAATACATAGACCACAACATGTCCCTAGTGAGCCTCTAGTTGACTAGTTCGTTGATCAATAGATGGTTATGGTTTCCTGACCATGGTCATTAGATGCCGTTCATAACGGGATCACGTCATTAGGAGAATGATGTGATGGACAAGACCCAATCCTAAGAACAGCACAAGATCGCGTAGTTCGTTTGCTAAGAGCTTTTCTAATGTCAAGTATCATTTCCTTAGACCATGAGATTGTGCAACTCCCGGATACCGTAGGAATGCTTTGGGTGTACCAAACATTACAACGTAACTGGTTGGCTATAAAGGTGCACTACAGGTATCTCCGAAAGTGTCTATTGGGTTGGCACGAATCGAGACTGGGATTTGTCACTCCGTATGACGGAGAGGTATCTCTGGGCCCACTCGGTAATGAATCATCATAATGAGCTCAATGTGACTAAGGAGTTAGTCACGGGATCATGCATTGCGGAACGAGTAAAGAGACTTGCCGATAACGAGATTGAACGAGGTATTGGGATACCGACGATCAAATCTCGGGCAAGTAACATACCGGTTGACAAAGGGAATTGTATACGGGATTGATTGAATCCCCAACATCGTGGTTCATCCGATGAGATTATCGTCGAACATGTGGGAGCCAACATGGGTATCCAGATCCCGCCATTGGTTATTGGCCGGAGAGATGCTCGGTCATGTCTGCATGGTTCCCGAACCCGTAGGGTCTACACACTTAAGGTTCGGTGATGCTAGAGTTGTTATGGGAAATAGTATGTGGTTACCAAAGTATGTTCGGAGTCCCGGATGAGATCCCGGACGTCACGAGGAGTTCCGGAATGGTCCGAGGATGAAGATTTATATATGGGAAGTCCTTATTCGGTCGCCGGAAGTGTTCGAGGGTTACTGGTATTGTATCGGGACCACCGGGAGGGTCCACCTGCCCCGGAGGGCTCTATGGGCTGAATATGGAGGGGAACCAGCCCCTAGGTGGGCTTGGCGCCAACTCCCCCTAGGTCCCATGCGCCTTGGGTTGGGGGAAACCCTAAGGGGGGCGCCCCCACCTAGCTTGGGGGGCAAGCCTCCCCTTGGTTGCCGCCCCCCTTAGATGAGATCTAAGGGGGCCGGCCCCCTCTCCCCTTCCCCTATAAATAGTGGGGGTGGGAGGGCTGCCACACCCCTTCCGCTGGCACAGCCCCTCCCTCCCCAACACCTCCTCCTCCGTAGAGCTTGGCAAAGCCTTGTAGAAATACCACAAGCTCCACCACCACGCTGTCGTGCTGCCAGAGCTCTCCCTCAACTTTTCCTCTCCCCTTGCTGGATCAAGAAGGAGGAGACGTCCCCGGGTTGTACGTGTGTTGATCAGGGAAGGAAATAATAAACTAACAGAAAAAAAATGGATCAGGGAAGGTTCTCAAACCTTTTCGAAACCGAAAGAGATAAAATACGGAAATTGGCCGGCCAATACGAAACCCCATCTTGTGAAGGGGTACGTGCTAGGTTGCTCGCGCGCGACCTGCTCGCCAGATAGGATGCAACCCAAATTAGGAGGTCTCCAGGATTAGGGCTGGACTGCAGCATGAAAAAAAAGCTCAAGCGTCGAGCGTGGGCTGGTAGCCTGGCGGCCCACTTGGTTATCTTCTTATTTCGCTGGTGCAACATGCTGTAGCAGCCAGTTTTCTTTTTATTTGGTTATAACATTGCTGTTTTCAATTTCAACTTTTTTCTTATGAAATGCCAATAATTTTAAAAATCATGAACATTTTTAGTAAATGAGAACATGTCGTGAATAATTTTTATAAACGAGATTTACAAAAAATATGTGAACATTTTTCTAATTCACGAACATTTCTTTATACAATGCAAATGCTCTTTTAAATTCACAAAATTATTTTGTAATCCACAAACATTATTTTAATTCATTACTAAATTTTCAAATTCTTGAAACAAAGTTTTTTATTTGCAATTTTTTTTTCATAAATTCATAATATTTTTAAAGTTGTGGTCATTATTTCAATTTGCGAACATTTGTTATAAAAAAGTGAACATTTTTTAGACTTGTGAAGTGTTTTTAAAAAAATAGATTGTATGGAAAAACATGAAAACTATTTTTTTCCAGGTGATATCAAACGTGCAAAAACCAGAAGGAAAAGAAAAAGGCAACCAAAAAAGACTGGAAATAGATTATTTGACATATTTAAGACATCTTTCTCCTGCACGCTTGTTGAAACTTCAGCCATCAATGGACCAATAATACATTAATACATAAGTTATGTATCATAAAATGTATACCTTTGAAAGAAAATGTAGGCAATTCCGCTTACACTTTAGAAGTTTCTGGAAATATGTTTATCTGATCATAGACTAGAAATAAATATCAAGATATATGTTTGATTGCTTTAGATATCTCTACTGTAATATTTAAATTTATTACAATATACACATAAACACACAATTCACACTTTGCTGTTTATATAAGTCTAAACAGTAATTCATTTTTTATAAATTATGATTTACAATTAGCACAATATAGTTGTATTTCGCAATGACATACACAATAATCGTGTAACATTATAACTAATATTTAGCAATATTGTTATCATAGTTTACTATGCTAACTTGTATAAGTTTACCCTGTTATAACATTGTCATAATATAATAAATAAATGAAGTTGTTTGAAAGTATAAAAGCTTAGTATAAAATATATTTATTTTATCTTTCTAAGATACAACATTGAGTATTATAAATGGTGAAAGACAATTATTATCTAAAAAAGCGTTAAGAGTTGTCTTCATGCTATGGTCCATAGTAGTGGCGGAGGACAAAATTGAGGTAGCCCAAACTCTAATCTAAATCATAAAGAATTTTATGCAAACCACTGTGTTACACATAAACAGTGCACGAGGGCATTTCTTCAACTATTATGAGAACTGATTTGCATATTGCTATGGAGGTAGATTCTTTGGAGGTGATAAAGTTAATTCAGTCCAGCGACATCGACAGATCACTCTTTGCTTTCGTGGTGAAGGAGCTAAAATATTTTATGTCTTTAAGGGAGACTAGTATTACCCATGTTCTTAGATCCTAGAATAAAGTTAGTGATTTTCTAGCTACTTTTGCTCGGGTAGAAGTTAGAACAATGATTTGGTTAAATTCCGCTCCACCTGGTGCTATAGAGTTGCTATATTTGATTGTATTCCTTTTGGGGTCTGAGTAATACAAGTTTCCCATTCGCAAAAAAATACTAATATATTTATGTGATATAAACATAAAAGTATGAGATGAATGATAAGAGACATATGTTTTCTCAAACTGTACATGCAACCAGGCCCTACTGTACACGCAACCAGGTCTAACGACTACGAGACTCAGGCAATCAGAACTACGGCGATAATATGTATGCAACATATCTGCATAAAGTGTTTTGTCGAAAATCAAGGTTAGGCGAGCGCCTACCTCACACTACTGGCTTCTCCGCCTGTGGGCCAGATCCCGATGTTACTTAGATATAGTGAACCTGATCATTTTTTATTTTTGTTTTGTACTCACAATACAATCAATAGAATAGTTTTGTTTTTAATAATATTTTTTGCATTGACAACTTAAGCTTTTTTATATATCTGTATTGGTGACATCTGGAAGACATCATTTATTCATTTAATGTTGGTATCTTAAACATTTTTACGTTTGTCTACAATTCATTTAAAATGTGTATTTTGATGCGAATGGCAAGCAATTAAGGTACTAATTTATGTGCCAAGTGTTAAAGCAGATTTTAGTCACAAGTGTCAAAGTTGCCTAGCGTCAAAGACCTCCCAAAAAAGAAAAGAAAAACGGTTTTCGTAGATTATTTATAATTCTATGTTGTCTGGTGATCTTATGATATCACCATTGAATCATTAGAGAGGCCACACTATTAAAAGGGGACAAAGATGTCAAAGTTGTTTGCTCGGTGTCAAGCATACTCATCTAGCCACCCACACGCCTCAAAAGAACGTAACGAAATCCTAAGCCATGTGAGAAAGCACGTGTCTAAAAGCTCAAGTCAGGGCAAGCCAGAAAGTCAGGGGCTACAAACCTGCAAGCCTGGATGGTCTGGACATACACCAGATGTCACAACCCAGTCCCAAGAGGGTCTCTGAATCTCTGTGCTTTATTTGCCAGACCCTGGATTGATTGCTGACACGCATAGCTGACGCTGAAATACCAATAAATAGCACATGGCATAGTATTACATCATAGATCCAGTCTTCAAGGCGTCACATACCTGCTACCTCATGGGCTAGCTTACAATACAATCATGCGGGGATAATGTTCTAGTCTCGTGGCGTCCAATCACGCACAGGCAGCAGTTGCGTATAACGGCATAACCCTACTTCATGTCTCTCTTTTGATACGAAAAATCCTGTAACATGATACGTTGCAGCCACAAGGGTCAATACTTTGAATGTATTGTGAAGTAACACTAGTTTTTTTTCGAAACGGAGGTAAAGATTGCCTCATCTATTAATTAAGCAGAAGAGAATTACCCAGTTAATTACGAAAAACCGGGCAAAAACCGGAACAACAAGGGCCAAGCCCCACTCCCATAGACTGAAACACACAGGGCAAAGCCCACCCTCATCGACGACAAGTCGACCTGCAGCCAAACAACACAGCTCCAACTCTGACGGAGAACTCAGAAGAACAAAACTAGGCACAGCTGGCGCCAAGAAAGATCGCCGAACAGGCTACATGCAGCCAGTCATCGTACACCACAGGGCCCTGCCGCCGCAGCTTCGACTCCACAGCAACAAGCAAACCGAGGCAAAGCCGTGGACACGCCGGAGAAGAGCCGACTACCGCAACCATTGCCCGTCGCCAACATCGATCTCACCATCATCGTTGCCACAAAAGTCTGGTCGCCGCAATGATTCTATCTGGGGCCGCCACCCCGACATCCACCGCTCTGTCGCGCCCAGCGCAATCAACCGACACTGCCTTCCGGGGCCGCCGCCCCGACATACCACCGCTCTCCTCGAGCAGCAACGCCGCACAACCCAGCTGCCCGCAGCCACGCTGCTCAGGGCAACCGCTCGCAGACCACGAACGTCGCACCACATCTGGGGTCGCCGCCCCGACGTAAAGTCAGACCGCCTCCTCTGGGGCGCATCGACCGAGCCAACACCCCTACCGCCCAAGCGGGACAAGGATGCCACCCAACCAATGTCGAGATAGAGCCCCGCCTCATAGAGCTGCCACTCACATTGTTCCCGAGATCGCCATCTCGACGCACAATCAAAAACCACCCGAAGCCGCTGCCCTGACGTCCACTGTCCCCGACGACGAAGAGATCCGTGCAAAAGGCAGCATGCTGACTCTCAAAGTCGATGCCTCAAAGAAGGAAACGACGTAGCCAACCTCATCGCCCGCTTCGACCATCCGAAGTTAGGGATTTCTCCCAGAGAGTCGTGTAATGGAGCTCCACGGCAACACCTTCAAGAAGGGGAATGACACCATGGCCATGGCGCCGCTGTTGCCGGCACCGACCCAAGGTCAGTGCTGGGCTTTTGCCCGGAGCTCCTCCACACCTCCAAATCCGAGAAGATCCGAAGCACTGCCCAGCACATAATCTCCATGGTCGACGTCCACCTGATCCACCTTCCCGCTGCGCCGCGCACCTCCAAGATCCAGATCCACGCAGCACGGAGTCCCCTCGCACCGAGCACGCGCCTACAGCGCCGCCATGCTCGGCCACGCCTGGCCGCTCGGCGCGACCACCACGTTTCGCCTCGCCCTCCCCAGCACCGGATCCCGCGAAATCAGTAGTTTGAAGTAAAGAATGTTTGGAAGACAATTTCACGTTGAATTGCTTAGCCATCAAGAACATAGGTTCCACTGCCAAACTATTTGCCCATTCAGGGTCACTACCCATTCCTTTACCAAACACATGGCTAACCAATGCCAACACACGACTCAGCCAACTCATGACCTTGTCAACAAATGACTTTGCCAACTCATGACATTCACTAATGGAATCAGGATCTTTGCCGTCAGCCAGCGTATGGCAAAGAAGGTCTTTGCCATCAGCTTATACAAAACTGACGGCAAAGAAAGAGCGGACGGCAAAGAGGGTGTTTGCCATCAACCCGCTCGTTGCCGTTCGTTAGCAAACGGCAAAGAAGCTTTGTTGTCCGCTAGCAGGCGGCAAAGAGGGAGGGTGGCCCACTAACGAGAACCACCTAACGACCACTTTGTTTGTTGTCCGCTAGCAGACGGCAAAGCTTCTTTGCCATCTGCTGGCGGACGGCGAAGAGAATAGCCAACCTAATGGCCGTTTCCCATCGGCCCCACCCCACTAGCAGACGGCAAAGAATTAAACCTAACTAAAAAATGGTTTGCCCCGCGCCCCACCCCTCTCTCTCCCTCACCTTACCCGCGTCGTCCCCGTGCCCGCCGCCCCCGCCGCCAACCCCCACCGCCCTCGCCACCCCCGACCCCCACCGCCCCCGCCGCACCCGACCACCACCGCCCCCGGCACCTCGCCGCCCGTCGCCGCTACGGCCGCCCGCCGTCCCAGCGCCTCGCCACCCGTTGCTGCTTCGCCCCCCGACGCCCGGCGCCGCTCCGCCCCCTGTCGAGGATTCTTCTTTTTTTTTCTTTTTTTCTTGTTGTTTTTTGATTTAGGTTAATTAGTTAGTTAGTTTTTTAGGTTAATTAGTTAGTTGTTTTACCCTGCGGTACATAGGTTAATTAGTTAGTTAATTATTTTTTAGTTTAATTACTTAGTTAGTTAATTAGTTAGTACATAGTCAAAAAATGAGATTTAGGTTAATTAGATTTTAGTTGATTTTAGGTTAGTTCTAGGTTAGTTAGGTTAGTTAGGTTAGTTAGGTTAGTTGCTAGGTTAGTTTGTAGGTTAGTTAGGTTAGTTCTTGTCAGGGTCCACCTAATCGCCGGTCCCCGACACCACCGACACCCGACCCCCGATACGACACCCTGAGACCGCCTCGACACCCTGACACGACACCACCGACACCTTGACCCCCGACACGACACCCCGACCCCGCCTCGACACCCCGACACCGCGACCCCGCCACAGCACCCCGACAAGACACCACCGACACCCGACCCCCGACACCCCGAGACCGCCTCAAGACCCCGACACGACACCCCAGACCCCGACCCCCGACACGACACCCTGAGACCGCCTCGACACCCGACACAACACCACCGACACCCCGACCCCCGACACAGCACCCCGACAAGACACCACCGAGGCCCTGACCCCTGACACGACACCCCGAGACCGCCTCGACACCCCGACACGACACCACCGACACCCCGACCCCCGACATGACACCCCGAGACCGCCTCGACACCCCGACACGACACCACCGACACCCCGACCCCTGACACGACACCCCAAACTCGCCTCGACACCCCGACACCGCGACCCGGACACAGCACCCCGACCCCAACATGGCACCCCCAGACCCCGACACAGCACCCCGACACGACACCCCGACCCCTGACACGACACCCCGAGACCCCGACACGGCACCCCGACCCCGAAACAGCACCCCAACCCTGAGACGACACCCCCGACACCTCCTGAAAAAGGTGCTCTTCGGCCTTCCAGAGGCCGACGGGGTCATACATTCGTGAATTATGAGTTAGGTCAGGTATTCTATTATTATTATGTACATATATATGTTATTAATTAGTTCATGTTATTAGGTTGTCAATTTTTTATTATGTTCATGATGATGATACACACTTAAAAATTTTATTATGTTTATATTGTACTAATTTCTTTTACTCTTTGTCATTGCAGGTGTTGATAGATGGTGGGCGCGGGTCGAGAGCGCTCCGAGCTTCCTTCCTCGGCGCTTGCTGGGAGGGGTGCTATTATTCCACCCCAACACCTTCGGAGAGCGCTGGTAGACAACATGCAGACACCGGCGGGCGCTTCTTCTTCGCCCGGGAGAGGTCGAGGGAAGACGAAGAGGGGTGCAGCTAGAGGTGGACGTGGCAGCGGGAGAGGTAGGAAGGCTGCCGCGCCTTCCTCGCCGCCACCCATAGCTCATTCTCCGGACCGCCGGAGTGCTCCATCTCAGGTGGACCCGTCTGACTCGGACCCGTCTCGGACTCCGTTCCACGAGCCTTGGGCCGACGAGCCTCGGGTCGCCAAGCCTACGTCCGACGAGACTCGGGTCCTAGAGTCTTCGACCCAGGAGACTCGGGTCCTAGAGTCCTTGTCCCACATGACTCCGGAGACTAGTGGCCATGATGGTGGCGAGGACACCTTCTCTTCTGATAGCTACAGCAAGGACGAGCTGGTTGAGGGGGGCAAGAAGGTCTACCAGCGCGGTGGTACAAAGCTCCCATCCGTGCCGACGACCCGTGACCAAAGGTGGTTGATTGAGCCTAACGGGGAGAAGTGCATTTAATATTTTTTAACCTTTTTCCTTCATGTTTCTTCAAAATAATATCTAATGTGTTGGCCTTGTCATACTGCATGGGTTGGATACACGCCTCTGGTGTCTGCAGGCCCAACCAGGTCCTTGGTGTGCTTTGTCGGCACCACTTCCCGGGGTGGGTCATGTTGCCCGGTGAGGGTGAGGTTCCACAGCTAGCACTGACCTGGGAGCTGTACCAGGCTGCCTCGGCCCCGCCGGAGGAGAGGGTCGCGGTGTCTTGTGCGAGACGGTGGTCGACATTGTGAGACGGTGGTTTTGGGTAATTTCTCCTTTACAGAATTAAAAATCAACAGTACCTAGTGATTGTACTAATCAGTGTTGTCTTGTTTGATTGCAGACCTTCTACAGGTGTCTTGAGGAACATGAGGCGGACGCGGCTATGGTTCTCGAAGCCGAGTGCAAGCGCCTACTTCAGAACTTACGGCACGAGGCTCGGGTGCAGGCTATTCGAGACTACTACGCCTCGACTAACATCAGGAGGGCCAAGAAGAAGTGTCGCGGCAAGTATCTGAGTAAGGAGAAGTACATGAAGGTAATTACCTATTCTTAAGGCCTTGTACTTAGTTTCCTTGATTTGATTCATAGGCGTAGCCCTGAAATTTCTCTTTGTCTAACTTAGGTGCCCCCGAGATGGTGTGCGGATAGGATGGACTGTTGGGAGAGGTTGGTGGATGAGTGGTGCTCTCCCCAATGGCTAGCCGTCCACAACAAGGCCAGGGATAAGTGTGCCTAGATAGAAGGTGTGCCACGCCATCAGGGGAGCTCCAACCTGTTTGAGTACGGGGATCAGTGGGTATGTGGTTTGAGCCCTTAACGATTCATGCAATTTCATTCTTCATGCTAGCTTGAGCCCTTAACTAATATTTTGTTCCTCTCTTTTATGTGTGACACAACAAGAAGGAGGTGCCACCGCTGTAGACCTCTATGCCATGGCCCATACTGCCCCGTACAAGAAGGCCAAAGCATTCTCGGAGGATGACCTCGATCATCCAGAGAGCTTCACCAACATCTCCTCCCACAACAAGCTCGTGAGGTACAGAGACTTTGGGAAGGCGATCAAAGGGGATGACTTCAACCCGAGCCAGAGTCCTTTTGATCCCGAGCTCGTGATGCTATCTGGTGACGGGAGGAAAGATGGCTCGGTAGCCATTGGGGATGGACTGATATGTTGTCCTAGAAGTCTCCCGGAGATCAAGAAGCGCCAGACGACGTCTCTTCCTGAGATGAGTCCTCGACCACGGCCAATGGAGCTCACCATCGAGGCTAGGCGGCGTAGAGGGAGAAGGAGTTGGAGGAGAGGATGGCTAAGATGTTGGAGAAGGAGAGGAACCGGAACGACGTGGGTCACCGAGCCCTATACGAGCTCCTTGTGGTAAGTTTCTCCTGCATATTAGCCAAATCATGCACGTAATGTTCGTTTCATTACTAACTAATATATATGACTGACTCGTGAAAACAAAATGTGTAGTCCGTGTGCGAGAAAAACGGTCAGACCCCTCCGCCGATGCCCCAGATTGGTATAGCGGGCACAGTGAGTTTCATTTGAATGGTCATTAGTTACTAGTATTCACATTTCAGTTGCATCATGCTAACTAGACATTGCAAATGGTCTTTGGTGCAGCACGCCTCCCGGCAAGCATCGACCGATCCTTCTCCGTCTCACACTAGCGCAACCCCGACCGGTCCTTCTTTGTATGGCACTGGCACAAAGCCGACCGGTCCTTCACCGTCGTGCTGATTGTAAGTTTTTTCAAGTGTTTTGCTTAACAAAAGCATACTTAGCTTAAGAAATGACCTACTTAGCATTTTTTTCCTCGTAAATGACTTAATATGCTTAGTTAGCTAAAAAATGTCATAACTACATAGGATAGCTAAATAATGATCTATACTTAGCTTACCTAGTTCATTTATGACATAATTAGCTTAATTAGGTAAAAATGGCATAATAACCTTGGTTTACCTCCAAACTATCATATAATTTGTTTACTTTATTTTTACTCTTGGACTGGCGTCAGTGTCCCCGATGAGCTTCAAATTGTGGATTACCATGGAGTTTGTTAAGGTTGTAGGTAAACATTAAGGCCAAGGTCGGTTTGTTTGGGTTTTTTTTATCGGTCGGTTTCTTTGGTTCATGAGAATTAGAGATGGAGAATGAGAGTTGAGGGTGAGGGGATTAAAAGTCCACTGATTGTTTAGAGGGGATGGAAGTTTAAGTAAGAAGAGGAATGGGAGTTTAATTTGTTATTAGGCTCCATCCCGAACTAATTTTCATCATGTACCAAACAAAGCAAAAAAAAATAAAAATAAACCCACACTCCCACCAACAAAGATTAGCTTCCCTCCAAGGACATGAACAGAGACATCATCGCTCATGCCAACTTTTTCCTATCTCTTATTACTTTTATAACTAATTTAGGTTGCTAAATGGCTTATATATCATATATGATCTTGGGTTAGTTACATTTGTAGAGAACTTATAATTCTACAAATATCTAAAATCACCTGCAAAAAGATTACAATTCGTAGTCGCCTATTCAAACCCCCCTCTCTCCCTAGTTGACATCTTCAATCCTTCATAGATGAGTAGTTCTCGTTTGAAATTATAACCCAAGTAAAGAACCGAGCTTCTGTCATGGCAGTAAACTGTATTACCACATATATACATTTAAAAAGCTTCAACTCATCTTTGGGGAAAATAAACCTAGGTAACAAATAAGCTAGACAAGGGCAGAGACTGCACACAAAGAAAGAACACAGATCGAAAATTCTTATTCATATTGAGTGGTTTGGATAAATCGACAGAAATCACGACAAATCATATTACAGGACTAGCGAAGGGCGGTCAAACACGACATACTGTAAGGTATCATCGAAATTAGATCTCCTTGAATGCAGCAAAGAGGTCCCCGCTGATGTAGTCATTGTCCACAAGGCTGACCAAGTAATAGCTCTTCTGAATCTGCAAGTGAAGAGCAAGAAAGATGTCATTGAAACCCCTACAGATATGTTATCTGCTTGCTGTGGGTATCGACATTATCTTTGCAGCATTTCAGAAATAGCAATATATCGGAGAGTCTGTGGAACTTAGGTAGATGTGCTATATAATGGAGGCCAGGTGGAAATGGTTAGATTATGGTTCAGAGAGCATGTGGTACCAAAACAATTGTAATATACTCCCTCCGTTCAAAAATATTTGTCGTTCAAAAATATTTGTCTTTCTAGAGATTTCAACAAGTGACTACATACGGAGCAAAATGAGTGAACCTTTAAAATAAGAGAAATACGTCTATATACGTCTATATCCGTTCAAAACAAGTGACTTTAAAATACGTCTGTATACATCCGTATGTGGTAGTCCATTTGAAATCTCTAAAAAGAGAAATATTTAGGAACGGAGGGAGTATTAGTATTAGCTGATTGTCTGAAAGGTGTCTCTCTATTAAAGACAAGTTTTTAGCAACAAAAGCTGGGAGATATCAAGACTTGTAACTACACCCTCTGTTCCTAAATATAAGCCCTTTTAGAGATTCCAATATGGACTACATACGGAGCAAAATGAGTGAATCTACACAACAAAATACGTCTACATACATCCGTATGTAGTCCGTATTGAAATCTCTAAAAAGGTTTATAATTAGAAACGGGAGGAATATTAGCTAAATGCAAAGCATTTATCTGCACAAAAAGTTTCTTTGAGCCTGTTACTAGCGCAAGAAAGAGCGATGGGTGATCTGAAAGTACCTGCTCTAGCAACTCCCTGGACGAGTCGCCCTCTGGGAACAGGCAGGCCCATCCCCTGGACCAGATCTCAAACGCTTCATCTTTCCAGACCATGAAGCTCGCAGAGTCAACGACGGTAGGCTGGATGATCTCCTTGCCGGGGAACACACCCCATGTGACAGCGTTCACAGCGTTTGCAGGGATGTTGGAGATCGATTCCCCTTCCTTGTTCACGGCGATGTACGTGAGGGAAGGGAATGCCTTGCTCTTCTTGATGAGTTGGCCCAGCTTCTCCTTAGCGCAGAAGAATTCGACGTAGGCCTTCTGGTAAACATAGCCTCCTGGGCCGCCCCATCCTGCAGAACAGAACAGAAATAAAGCAGGTTTGGTAAGGCACACACCATAAAGAGCAGCAGAAAAACTAATGACCCAAGGAGGTAAAGAAAGAATTACTAAAACAAGGATTGAAGGGTTTTATTTATGTCTGAGAATATCATCTCTGCCTAAACCTTGCCCCAGCAGTACCAGAAGAAGACCAAGCATACAGCGAAGCAGATTTGACGTACCAACACTAGGAGACTCAGATTTCTCTGCATTTACAGCAGGTTGGCTGTTGATGGTAAGGAAACCCTTTGAGTTAATCTTCACCAGCTGATCGTCAATTATTGTCGTCTCGGGTTGAAGACCATCTAACTCAGACCATGGGCTGCTTTTAAGTTTTCCTTCACAGAAGCTCACGAACCGCTGTAGGTGAGAGAGGCGGGTTGGCAAAAACATTGACACCTTGAAATTGTTTGTATGGCATACAGAGCAATAGTATTACTATCATGTAGTTCAAGAGTTACCTCATTAATGTCTTGCACAGATTTCAGTGGAACAGCCCATTCCTCTTGGAGCTTCTTACCACGTCCACGTGGCCGTGTGAACTGTGAAAGAGCGGATATGTTATCGCATACAACTATGACTTTATGAAATTTAAATCACAAAAAAGCAGGCCGACTACTATAGGTAATCTTTGAAACAGTGAATAGTCAATGCCAAGCAACTGAATTATGTTGCACGGGCAGATGGTTGAATTGGTACTAAGAAACAGATAAATGTTTCTTTTTGTAGAAAACTAAGAGACAGAGACCATCAACAAGAGTGTTGGACAACCAATATTTTCTGCTGAACCAATATTTCTGTATCTTATTTAAATGTTCACTTTCAACTATATTTCTTTCTGGAAGACAGAGTCTACAAGTTGTATTTTCTTTTAACAGAAGTCTACAAGTTGTATTGATTCTGGATTTAGAGTGTTATGAAGATGTTGCATGCAGTGTCTGTGCAAAACTGTTGTGTTGTGCATACCATTATTGTAGATTCAAGCAACAAGGCAATGAAATTACCTGGTGATCATTAAGTGCTCCGTATGATGGGTTCCTGGAATCACCCCACCGTCCATGTGGGTATTGATCCCAACCAGTGGTCCTTGAAATGTAACTCTTTGGTCTGTTGGCCCTGCTCAGTTATATCATAGACAAGACTGAATGAGTATATGTGTAGTACTAATACTCGATCAGCTTTCACAAAGAAAAATTCAGAAAAAAAATACCAGAATATAGGGCGAACATCCTCTTTGACACGGAAAACATTAGTTGGTGGCCTCCAAGGTAATGTTCTTGAAAGCTTGGATTCCTCTATTAATCCAAGATTCTGGAAAAAAAAAATTAGCCATTAGAAACTCGTCAGAACAAAATATTAAATCGAGCAAGGCAAGGAAATCACCATCAGAATTGCCAAAGCAGTCTTCTCCATGTTTAGTGTGTACAGGTGCAAAGTCTTGATCCCACTAGCCAAAATTTTCTTGCACATCTCAGTACCAAGGTGGATTCCATATGCTTTCACAGCCTCCTCATTGTCTTTAATAGGTTCCAAGGCAGCAGTAATCTCAGCTGGAATCTGTTTATACATTTGAAGTGGCATTCTGTTAGTAATGGTACCACAATCCGAAATTCAGTAAATGAATAAAATATCAGATTCTACACATTTTATATGTTCGATGTTTGTTGGATTATCTCCATAAAAAAGGTGTATCAGAAGCAATCCACCCCTTCAGGTGCTCCCATGAATCCCAGTTCAAAATACGGTGCAAATGGCCATGGAAAATTCCAAAGAAATCGAGGGCAAGGGTGCTATATTGATACAAAGTCAATATAGCACAAAAGGGAGATAATGAAGGTACTATTACCTAAAACATGTCTTTTTTTCAGTCCTGTAAATTTATATAATGACAGAATAAACCAATTTGCCATGTGTTTTGGGGAAAGATGTGAATCCAAAGGGGGGGGACAGATCAGATACACTTTCATCCATGTCATTACTTGTGATGGAGGTACAGCAACACACCATACCTTAGTTTTGCAGAATCCGGTCATGCGCACAAATCCTTTGTAGTTATTTATAGGCATTATGCCAGGAACGATAGGGCAGGTTATACCAATTTGACGGCAGTCGTTCACAAACTTGAGAAAGATATCGGTATCATAGAAAAGCTGGGTGACTATAACGTCAGCGCCAGCATCAACCTGCAGAGAAAATGTAGGTTGAGAATGAAGCTGAGAAAGAGCAATTTTATGCTCAACAAGTACGTAGGGTATGCAACAGGTTACATCATTAGGGAAGAAGATTCTATGCAAGACCATGTCCAGGCATCGATCAACAGAGTTAGCAACCATACAGTTTTCATTTTCAACTAAAAGAACCAACAAGATTGAAGAGAACCTTTCTCTTCAAGTAAGCAAGATCTTTGCTATATGCTTCCTCCGTAGCACCTTCCTCGCCTAGTATTACCTCAGGGTGTGCCTCTGACATTTGAAAAACAGAAATGACAATTATAATTTGTAACATTGAAACTGTCCACCGACTGTAGGGAGAAGCTAAGTTTTGCTAACCTGGATAACCAGCAACAGTTATGCCAAAGTAATCACCATACTTGGCTTTAATGTGCTCCACCTGCAATTGGAAAACAGAAGGCATCAGGACTCAACATCTGAAATCCTAGATATCAGAAGCAACAGCAACAGCAATCAGCTTGCCATCATGTCCATGCCTCTCCAATATAATAAGACTTAATCACATTCAATCTGTTGGAAGAAGTAAGAGGTACTTACCAGATCTAGCGCACAAGAAAATCCACCAGCAACTTGAACAAACTTGTCCTGGCCATGTGGAGGATCTCCTCTAAGTGCCAGAACATTTTGAATCCCATTCGACTTGATGGTATCCAAAGCATTATCGATCTTCTCCACTGGCATGTTGGTGCACGTCAAGTGCATCATCGTTTCCACGCATACCTGCAAAATAATAACAAGGAAATATTAAAAGCCCCGACAATATTTACGGCAGCAATGCATAGAATCATTGAAATTTAAAAGAAGCCTCAGAAACTGATTTGAAATTATCCAGAGCAACATATTGGCAAGACAGAATGTTTGCAGTAAACTTTAATACTATCAAATGAGTGTCTTCTTCCAATCTTTTTTAAAAACAACGGTCACTACTTTCGATGGAATTACCCATTAACAATTGTACATTTCCCTGTCCCCAGATAGATACACCCAACATTGAGCACATGACATAAGAAATTCAGACCACGATGCCATGAAACCCAGACAGGAAATCCTAACAAAATGACTCATCCCAGAAAAACTCAGAAAGCAAGTAAACAACAATCCCCTTACTGAAAGTGTTGACCGAGTCAAAATGGATGAACTCAATGAGTCAATGTGGCTCAGCTCATCAAAATTACTAATCTCAACAAAACCCCTACTGTTCCATAGCTTAAATGTGCGCTGAAGTAAGCATTATACAAGCATAAAAATAATAATATACCATGTCTATAACACTCCTCTGCTCCCGACGAAGCAAAAATTAGCAATAATTGTCTATTAAACACGATCTGCATTAATCAAAAACACAAATCAAGTAACTAAACCACATGGAAGTAGATGAACTCCTACTTGTCAATCAGTAACATTTCATCCAAAATCAGCTGTTCGCAGCAAATGCGCCCGCTCAATTTTGAAATTGGAGTAAAAGCCATTTAAACTAATTAGTGTTCCACCAATCTCAAGCAACAGTTTGTGGAATTAAGCATATCCGATCACCCCAAAACCGAGCACGGTTCCCAGCACCCCCGCACGAACTACAGAACCTCGCATTGCGCCTAAATCCGAGCCGGATCGAGCCCAGCACATCTCGCCAGCGGAAGGCCCGCGCCGAAACAGAGCAGAGTCAGAGCAGATCAGATCAGATCGCGCGCGCGCGGAGGGGGCGCAGCAGGCGGCGGCGACGGAGCGGCGGGGCGTGCGTGCGTACCATGTTCTGCATGCGGTTGGCGATGTCGAGGGTGACGTCGGCGGTGGATCCGCCGGCGCCCCAGGTGATGTCGCAGAAGTTGGGGCCGTGCGCCACCATGCGGTCCATCCGCTCGAAGAGGTTCTCCACGCCCTCCTCCGTCTTGGGCGGGAAGTACTCGAAGGAGAAGGCGGTCCGGCCATTCGCCGCCGCCTCCTGGATCTTCTCGATCACCTTCATCTTCTCCCTCTTCCTCCCTCTAGAACCTTCCCACGGCTCCAATGGCGTCGGGGCGGGCGGGTGGACGAGGGGTAGCGGCTGGTGGCGAGTGGGTTTATAGGAGATCTGACTCCACCAACCACTCCCGCTGGGTGGGCGCGGCGCACGAGGCTGGCCCGCGCGCTGCCCGGTGGGGCCTGGCTGTATGCGCGAAGGTGGTTAGGTGTGGCGCTCGTGGGACGGGTGCAGGGAGGGCGTGGTGGGGCGGGTGCACGGTCGGTCCCCCGGCGTCGCTGTCCTGCACCTACCCAAATGTGTGGGGCAGGACACTGACCACTGCCAAGCCGGGTTTGGAAATCTGGCCCTCCGTCACTGCCATGTGGGCCCCCTGAAACTCGGTGAAGATTTTTCTAGGCGATCTCATTTTGGAGTGGTAGGCAAGGCAACGACATGTCTACCTACGATTGATTCCCGTGGGATTCTTCCACGAGTGCTGTGGACTTCCGCTGATTTGGTGATCCGGTGACACTTGCCATATGTAAAAAAGGAAATTGAGTGGAGCTTGCCGTATGTGATTGAATTGCCACTGAATTTTGGGGGCGTTTCCATTATACGTAAAAGTTTCGACATTATCGGAGCACCAGAGGTCGTGCAACACGTGGACATAATAATCCAAGAGAAAAACAAAGGGAAATAAAAGGTGGGGACAAGACCACTCCTGCCGACTCGCCCAACTCCACAGAAATGGAATGGGGTGGCGCCATCGTGACAACAATCTCGATTCGCCTCTTCTTGTCATCTTCTCCTCTACAGGTTACAATGTATAGCAGATCAAAATTTATGGAGCTGGATCTGAAGAAAGCTACTCCCTCCGTCCCATAATATATAAATTATTTTTATATTTCTTTAAAACAAAGATGAAACAGCTCTCTTGTTCCATAATTAACTGACTGAGTGAATTCCAGTGAAAACCTATGTTTATAAGAAATTATTAAATAGTCCTTACTTCATATAGAACTAAAATCCTAATGACTACAAAATAACCTAAGTTTTAGAATGTCTTGTTTAAGAGACTCAGTATGGAACTAGCTCAATTCGCAGAGGGAGCACGTCTGAATTAAACTCAAAATCTAATTGTAGGAAAGCCAAAACATAGAGAAATATAACAAATTTTAGCACTTTGAACTTGGCATCTTTGATGCCATTGTTTTCTTCGTCTGAACTTCCCCCGCCCCCCTCCTTTCATTCATAGAGCTCGAGGTGTAATGAGTGGCGTGTATCAAGGGATGCCACCAGAGGCCTTTCGTGATGTTGGTTTAGAATGACATATCTCTAGTGTTAAAACGATTTTGTTGGCTTGGTTTCTACTCTTCGCATCTATACACGCTCTCTTCCATCGATTTTTTTTCAAACCAAGTGGTAATCATCATTTTTTTTAAATCAAACCGATACACGCTCTCTTCATTATTATTTTTCTAACAGATTTTTAAATCAGTAGAGGCCTTTCGTGATGTTGGTTTATAATGGCATATCTCTACTGTTAAAACGAGTTTGTTGGCTTGGTTTCTACTCTTCACGTCGATACACGCTCTTTTCCATCATTTTTTAAACCAAGTGGTAATCATCATTTTCTTTAAATCAAACCGACGCCCCACCTCCTCGTTTCTTGAGACAGAAATCCCTTGTAGGCAATCAACAAAAAATAAAAAATCATTAATAACAAGAAATCTCTTTGAAGCTAAAAAATATCAACTAACGTAGTTGTATGTACACGATCTCAATCTCAATGACACCACATACTTCCTTACCTTTGCCTATGGATTACCTCCTCATAGCACATCTCAATCTCAATGACATCACATACTTCCTTACCTTTGCCTATGGATTACCTCCTCATAGCACATCTCAATCTCAATGACATCACATACTTCCTTACCTTTGCCTATGGATTCCCTCCTCATAGCATATCTCAATCTCAACACAGTCAAAAATTTCCTACGACTGAACCAATAGAATAAATTTCCGTCGTTGCAACACATGGATATTTAACTAGTATCTATTATTAAAGGGGAATTCGTTCATT
The DNA here is from genome assembly GCA_963921465.1 of Triticum timopheevii. NCBI lineage: Eukaryota > Viridiplantae > Streptophyta > Magnoliopsida > Poales > Poaceae > Triticum > Triticum timopheevii. The sequence continues at coordinate 584,182,632 of OY997270.1, forward strand.
TTGCTTTCATCATTTCCACACCCCTTCCTATCAATACATGCCCCCTTTCCATCATTTTTTAGAACCGCACGGTAACCCCCATTATAATTTCAAACTGACCCCACCTTCTCATTTCTTAAAAAAGAAATCCCTTATAAATCAATCAACAAAAATCAAATAAATCGTCATTAGTAAGAATCCCTTTCAAGCAAACAACAAAATCAACTCACATAGTTGTACATACACAATCTCAATCGCATCGTATCTTTCCTTACCTTTGCCTATGAATTCCCTCCCCGCGGTATATCTCAATCTCAAACTCATCTAAAATTCATATGCTAAAACACTAGAAATAAAGTTGCCTCCGTTGCAACGCACGGGTATTTAGCTAGTTGTAATAAAAATGAGAGACATACTGCATTGGTGACACTAGCCTGGCGATTATTACCATTCAATAATTTTGATAGTGTTCTCAAGAAATAAAGTTTGATGTTATCAAAGCATACAAAATTGGTTTTAGTAATATGTGGACACAATACGATGGGAAAAAGAAAAAGACATGGACGTAATGGATAAATCGTTATCGAACACAGTAATTGACAAATAGACCGCCCTACAGGAAATGTTTCTCAACGTAATTATAAAAAAAAGGGCAGCCCGGTGCATGTAGCTCCCGCTTGCGCAGGGTCGGGGAAGGGTCCGACCACTTTGGGTCTATAGTACGCAGCCTTTCCCTACATTTCTGTAAGAGGCTGTTTCTAGGACTTGAACCCGTGACCTCATGGTCACAAGGCAGCAGCTTTACCATTGCGCCAAGGCTCCCCTTCTCTCAACGGAATTATATAATTCTAAATTTGTTTGTATGAAAATATTCCGACATAAATGGAATGGTGGCACTATAATGACAACAATCTTGATTATTTTCTTCTTGTCATGTTTTTCCTAGAGATTGAGAAAAATGTAGAAGAATATAGAGCGAACCAATAAAAGTTTTTCATAACTAAAAGCAAAGGGAGCACGTGAGATTTGTGTTCCTCGCCTCTAGGAGTGGAGACAGATTGGATAACTCTCTTCTCAGTTCCTATATTTCAAAACAAAATACAAATGCGAATATGGATTTTATTGAATATGAATACGGAGCGGATGTTATTTGAATATGGGTACATATCATATGTTTACTCCGTTTGGAAAGGATCCGAATAATAGCGACATAGTAGTTAAAATAAAATAAATCAACAGCTATGTGATACTAAATAATCAATTTGCGATGCACAATAATTCAAGCATATACATGTTATAAATAAATACTACTATAATGCATAATAATTTCTTTTTTGTGGGAATGCATAATAATTTCTAATTTAATCACTAAAACAATTTACCACTTCCTATGATTTTATGCTGGATAATTAGCATACTGGGACTAGTATTGCTTAAAGTAGATGATTCCCCGCACGATTGTTGCGGTAATCTCGTTAGAAAGACATGCATAATTAGGTGCAGCATAAACAACTAAAAGCAATGAAAATAAAATATAAGAGTTTTTTTATATAGACTTCAAAAATATTAAAATAATATGAAGTAGATAACAGAAGCATGTATAAAAGAGAAAAAATAGATTGTAGTTAAAAGAGTGTAATTCTAAAATAAGGTGAAATATCAACTTTGTAGGAGCAAACCTATAAAGATTGTATGTAGAAAAAAAATAAGTCGTACGTTGTAGCGATTTAAATAGAGAAAAAGAGTGTCATTTCTAAAAAAAATGAAGGATCAACTATATAGGTATGGTCAAAGCGCCCAACACATATACCATGTCTATGAGAGCACAAAACATAATGCCAAAAATTAACCAGTGACTTACATGATGATGTGGCAGTGTTACATGGATATGCTATTGCGAAAAATGTAACCTATAATTTACATGCATGACATGATGATGTGGCAGCTCGCATGGCTAAAAAAATAGTTAGTTGGTTGTTTTACAACTAAATTTAGTGTGATTTAATACCCACTTAGAATTCACTAATGCATGTTGCATGCTGGAGGACTCCCATGATCAAACGGATGATAATGCATCTAGATAGTAAATTTAACAAATATAACTATTTTAGTGATGTGGAAGCATGCTTGTTAAGATAATTAAAAGTAGCAGGATCAGTCTCTTAGATATAATATAGGATTAGCTCACGTAATTATTTGGATACGGATATATGCAGTTCCATATTCATATGTGTGTCAAAAATCTCATATCATATTTATATTTTAATATGCAAGATAATTTTGGATACCTTTCATTTTCATTTTAGTTCGGATGCGGATGTTTCAGATACAAATAGGCATTTTCTCAAATACGAATATCAACCCACTACCACTTTTCAGCATTACCCACCTCCATCTAGGCATCTAGCTGTACTTGAGGCTTTCTATAGTCCCTCTTCAACGTTTTCTTTTCCAAGGCGGCGTTTTGCTATGTAGATCGCGGCTGACACCGTTTTCTGGCCTACAATGATGACTTTTCGGCCGCTACTTGTACATGCTTTCGGGTTTAAACAAGCAGGAGAGGCAACGAGCTTCGCTCACGGTGCGCCACCGATGAATGCAGGAGAAAGAAGTCTTCAACAACCCAAGATATTTGTAATTTCTCATTTTCCGTAAGGATGTTTTTTTCATAAGGCTCTATGCTACTTAATATTTGGCCTTTCCGCAAAAAAGAAAGAAACTAAAGCTGGAGGGAGCCGAATCAGAAGAAAGTTATGTGCTAATAAAACTTGAATTATAATTCTAAGTTTAGGACAGCCAGACACTTGAAAAAAAAAACAAATTCTTGTGCATTGATCCTGGAATATTCGATGTCATCATTTTTGGCCGCCGGCATCATTTTAGTTATGCATACACAGTAAAACGTTGATATTATCAGAGCATAAAAACATTGGCTTTGGTGAGACGTAGACACAATACAAGAGGAAAAAACAAAAAAGATGTGGACGGAATGGACATGATATTGCTTTTTGCACATCTACTTTTGAACGTACATCTAACATAAGTTGCCTGCTTCTTTTTTCACTGCTTTAAATATTCTTTCCCCGTTCGAATGATTTTTGTTACATCTGATCACAAATGTTCACTAGATGACTGAACTTGTCTTTCTTGACTAAAACAGATGAGATCGAACTGATCGGTCTCTTGTGTTACTCAGATCAGCTGATTTCGCTTTACCTAATTTGCAAACATTCACTACTAGACGACTGAACTTGTCTTTTGACTAAAATAGATGAGATCGAACCTTCATAGCTCAGATTCATAGCTCAAACCTTCGTATATAATTATAAGAACGATTGGCCTTGACTAAACTAGTTGGTTTTTCAATGTGCCATGATTAGTCGATTCTGTGTGTTGCCATGCTGACAAATGCCCAGTGAAAAAATAACATCCGGAGGCAAAATCTGAAGAGTGTTTGATCACATCTAAGATTTTTCTTTAAAGAGGTCCCAAGAAGAAAGCGAAAGCTCTGAAGGTTTGCAACGTCGGTAACTAGCTAGGCTGGAATTGCTAGCTAGTTTAACTCGTTTTGTTTTGACAGAGATCGCTCATGTGTGTGTTACGAGTTCACATCCTTGCTGACACGTACTCGAAGGTGGAAGGCGCCTTCATACGAATACGTAAACGCCTCTCTGCGCGTTAATGCCGAGGGTAATGCCCATCCACATCATTTCCTAGTCTAGTTTTTTTAGAATTCATTCACTAGTTGCCTGTTTTTTTTTTTGGATATTTTTACTAGTTGCCTGTTTATCCTACAGATAACCCTTCGGTAATTAGTCGATTATAATTGCTCACCAAATAATCTCACACCGATGCCCTCTATATATTTACCTCGCCTCGTACAACTTTGCAGTGAGCACACAACACAGCAAACTTGCTTGCATCTTGCAAGCAATACCACATAGTCATGGCCGTCGTGCACGAGAGCTCCGCGCCGCTCCTTGTGTTCTTTCTGTCGCTAATGCTCTCCACGACCTCTTCCGCGCGCCACATGCCTGGCGACCCATTGCCGGTCATCCCCTCTCCACCGCCCCGCGACCACATGCCTGAAGATCCACCGACGGTCGTCCCCTCCCCACCGCCCCGCAACCACATGCCAAGTGACCCACCGTCGACCATCCCCTCCCCACCACCTCACAAGTCTGACAACCACATGCCTGGCGATGTCATCCCTCCTCCTTCGTCTTACATGCCCGACGACCTAGTGCCAGGTGTTCCTCTCCCGCTGCCAAACCTCCCACTACCCCCGCTTCCAAACCTGCCTCTGCCCCCGCTACCTAACCTTCCTCTCCCCCCGCTTCCAAACCTGCCTCTGCCCCCGCTACCTAACCTTCCTCTCCCCCCGCTACCAAATATTCCTCTGCCCCCGCTACCAAACCTTCCTCTGCCCCCGCTACCAAACCTCCCTCTGCCCCCGCTACCAAACCTCCCTCTACCACCGCTCCCTATCATCCCTTCCCCGCCTCTCCGCACGCTGTCTCCATCAATGGAGGAGGCGAGGGAAGGCCTCACGACAGTGCCGAGGCCAGTTCCTTCTGGGCCAGACCCCATACACCATGCTCATCGCGCCCCAGCACCACAGCCCCACAAACATCACCATCATCATCCCTCGCCGCCCTCTTCGATGGACGAGGTGATGGAAGGCCTCATAGTGGCACCCATGTTGGTTCCTTCCGGACCGGACCCCATACATCATGAAACTCCCACCTCGACGCCGCATCCCCACCATCATCATCGGCGTCATGCCCCGCCACCGGCTCCATCTCAGGCGTGATGGTAGCCCCATTGGCGACACATACACCTTTTACATATAGTTACACCGGAATCACTAGCAGAATAAGGGATGGATTATTACACCTTGTTAAACAGGTAGCATGTAACATGGATTGTTAGTTATCTGTGATGCATTGTATTGAATTCCATTATATTTCATATGGCTAGACAATAAAGTGATACTTAACATACAAGGTGCTTTTACTATACGTACCCCTCACTATCCTAGAGTACAACACCATTCCAAACGTCAATATGATCCGAGGTGTGGGACATGAGGATGATTACTGTGATATAATATATGCCACCGAGAGGTAAAAAAAAGTACTAAGGGCATCTCCGACACCGACCCTCAAATTGTCTGCAACCGTTCGAATCGCTTGGTCCAGACGTGTTTTGCCATCCAACGCGGGCCTGTCTCGATCCGACGAGCGGTTCAGACCTATTTTTTTGCAAATCGGAGACAAAAGTGTGTGTGTGTGTGGGGGGGGGGGGGGGGTGCGGGCATTCAGACCGCTGCCACGTCCGCGTCTGGCAACTGGCCCACCCAAAATGCTCCTCCCTCGCCCATGTGCTTTCCCGCCCGACGCCAGCTGGCCGCATTGACGCTGACCCAGAGTGGGCGCGGCCTCATACTGCCGACATTGAAGCGGCGCGGCGGTCGAGAGAGCACCACCTGACTGAACGCGCCTCCTCGCCGCATTCAAATGGCTACAGACTGCCTGCCTGCCTCCATTAAACATGTGTGTGTGTGTGTGCCGAGAAACCTACTTCGGCCACACATACGTTCGCGAGCCAGCGGGCATTAAACATAACGTCGATTGGCTCCTCGCGCCTGCCCACTATTTAAACAAGGCCAGACGCCGGGCAAACACCGCACCACACCTCCGCTCCCCATCTCCTCCTTGAACCATATTCTTCACACTCTTCATGGCAACCGTCGAGCAGGAAGAGGAGTTCTCCGGCATAAAAGTTGGCTGGGTGGCTTGCCGAATATGAGCCAGGCAACTCGCTGCTCCACCTCCCTCGCCACTCTAGGCCGTCAGTACCATGGGCGAGGCTATAGGCTAGCGCACGGAGGAGCAAGTGGCTACTACAAGTCGGTGTGTGGTTCAACAACTCGTCGCTCCAAGCCAGCTCACAGAGGAGTGGTGAAAGTGCTAGTATCGACTAGAGGGGGGGGGGGTGAATAGGCGATTTTTATGAAAGTCTTCAAAACTTAGTAGTTTCAAAGACAAACAACAGAAACAACCTAATTGATATGCAGCGGAAGTTAAACTACCCTAAAGAAGCCATAGTCAAGCATGTCATGAAGTGAAAGTACAGGACTAGTAGCAGTTGGGTAGTAAGGATCAATATGGAAGATAGTATGAAGCCAATCAACAATAGTAGTCAAGCAATGAAGTCAAACAGATAAACAGATAAGCAATGACTTCATGAAGACAAACTTAAGTAAGGTTGGAAGGGATAGAACTAGTTGCTTGTTGAAGACACAGGATTTGTTGGACCAGTTCCAGTTGCTGTGACAACTGTACGTCTGGTTGGGGAGGCTGAGATTTAACTCAGAAGACCGTGTCTTCACCTTATTCCCCTTGAGCTAAGGACACCCAGTCCTCGCCCAATCACTCTGGTAAGTCTTCAAGGGAGACTTCCAAACCTTCACAGACTTCGTTCACCGGCAATCCACAATGACTCTTGGATGCTCAGAACGCGACGCCTAACCGGCTGGAGGATTCACAGTCCTCAAGTGTAATAAGTCTTCAGGTCACACAGACAGAAAGACTTCAGTGATGCCTAACACTCTTTGGCTCTGGGTGTTTGGGCTTTGTCCTCGCAAGGATTTCTCTCTCTCAAATGCTTCCAGGTGGGTTGCTCTCAAACGACAAAAGCCGTGCACAAATTCTGAGCAGCCACCAATTTATGGTGTAGGGGGTGGGCTATTTATAGCCACTAGGCAACCCGACCTGATTTGTCCAAAATGACCCTGGGTCACTAAGGAACTGACACGTGTTCCAACGGTCAGATTTCAAACACACGCGACAACTTTACTTGGGCTACAAGCAAAGCTGACTCATCCAGCTCTGGATAAGATTTGCTCTCATTGTCTTTGCTCGAAGACATAGGATTTGGGTTGAGCATCACTTCAGTTACTCTGACTTAGTTCACTTGGACCCCACTTAACAGTACGGTGGTTCCTATGACTCAACAAAGAAGAAAATGAAACAGCGAATCCACACAGTCTTCGCGCTCCAAAGTCTTCACGCAATGTCTTCTCATGTCATAGTCTTCAATATAAATATCTTCTCATACCACCATAGTCTTCAATGTCTTCATACATTTTTAGGGGTCATCTCCGGTAGGTAAACCGAATCAGTGAGGGACACTACCTGCGTTATCCTGCAATTCTCACAAACGCATTAGTCCCTCAACCAACTTTGTCGTCAATACTCCAAAACCAACTAGGGGTGGCACTAGATGCACTTACAATCTCCCCCTTTTTGGTGATTGATGACAAACTGGTTGAAGTTTTCAACGGGGATAAAGTATGTGAAATTGTAAGGATAGATAATTGTCTTCATAAGCTGCAAGGGCTCCCCCTGAAGATGTGCATATAAGTAATTTGCTTTTGGAATGCAAATGCACATGGCAGGTTGTACTTGTGGAGATCCACTTCAACTTATGAAGATAATTCATCATGCATGAAATGATATAGCAATAAGAATGACATGCATAATGAAAAATGGACGTCTGCAGGATGATCTAAGTGCGGAAGTTATCATCGCACTTGCGGAATCGCATCATAATAAAGCAAATAAGTAGCAGACGACCATCAAGTTTAGGTGTTACAACTCAAAGAACCAAATGTTTCAAAACGCGAGAGTTGTAAGCACGCAGCAAAATATAATGCAACCGCCCATATGAACCCGCTTGAAGACTATCAACTCATACGCTTCTCCCCCTTTTGTCAGTAATGGCCAAAAAGGTTTGAAGACATAGAGCATCTACTCGTCATCATGAGTAGGTGAAGCAGCAGGGTTGTCGTCGTTGGTTGGCGGTGCAGACGAACTTGGTGCAGTGTCGATGCGCGTTGTAGTAGTTGGAGGTGGTGAAGTAGCGTCATCTTCATCATCGATCACTCTGGCAGTAACTGTTGCCGCGGAAGAGGAATATTCAGAGTCTTCAAGAGATGGAGTTCGACGCAGGGTAGTAGTACTTGGAGGAGTGGAGTCGAACTGGAATCTTTCATTGAAGCCATCATCTTGAAGATCAACTTCAGCACTGAGCAGAGTCTTCCACGATCTTCGGCAAGTTTCATGAGCAACAAAGGCATTCTTGGTGGCAAGGTTGCGAATGCGATTGACATCCACCAAGAGGCTTTGCATTTGGCGCTTGAGCCAGAAATGATGCTTATCCTGCTTCTGATGAAGAGCCACAAGAAGCTCTCGGTCATTAAGAACATGAGAACGCTTCCGAGGCCTTTGGGCGATTGTGCTTTCAGTGGCTTCAGTTGGCGCTCTGTGAGGCAGATGAGTGTTACCAGCCAGTGGATAGTATCTTGTCCTGCATGAACACCTTCAATAGGCTGAGTGAAGCTTTGGTGCTCAATGTTCTGAAGACAAAGCGGTGTCTTGGCAGGGTCAGAGTATACAGCATCAACTGACATATCAACCTCGGGCAGAAATATTATATGATTGCGAGCAGAGGGCTGATAATTGACAGATGAGTGTCTCTTGATGAGGCGCATGACCCATGGAGCATAAAACTTCAGACCAAACAAGTCAGATCCGGAAGCAGCAAGTTGCCTGATGAAGAATTCCTGAGTGTTGAAGCTGATGCCATTTAGAATATAGAAGACCAAAGTCTTCATGGCTCCTTCAAGCTTGGCCGCTGATGAATGTCCCTTAACTGGCCATAGAGTTCGCCTGATGATGTGATATATGGTTCGAGGCAGATACTCAAGGTCTTCAACAAAGAAATGTGTGGGATATTCAGCGTCAGATGGCAACGGCTTCATCATGCTCAGCATCTGGCTCATATGTTGGGGAACGTTGCAGAAAATTAAAAATTTTCCTACGGTATCACCAAGATCCATCTATGAGTTCATCTAAGCAACGAGTCATGGGAGAGAGATTGCATCTACATACCACTTGTAGATCGAGTGCGGAAGCGTTTAAGGGGATGGTGATGATGGAGTCGTACTCGCCGTGATTCAGATCACCGATGACCAAGTGCTGAACGGACAGCACCTCCGCGTTCAACACCCGTACGGGACGGGAGACGTCTCCTCCTTCTTGATCCAGCAAGGGGGAAGGAGAGGTTGATGATGATCCAGCAGCACGACGGCGTGGTGGTGAATGCAGCAGAACTCCAGTAGGGCTTCGCCAAGCGACTACGGGAGGAGGACGAGGTGTAGCAGGGGGGGGGGGGAAGGCGCCAATGCACAGGGTGCGGCTGCCCTCCCCCTGCCCTCCTTTATATAGGCCCCTAGGGGGGGGGGGCGCCGGCCCTGGGAGATTCAATCTCCCAAGGGGGCGACGGCCAGGGGGGGTGGAGTGCCCCCCAAGGCATGTGGTGCGCCCCCCCCCCACCCTAGGGTTTCAACCCTAGGCGCAGGGGGTGGGCCTAGGGGGTGCACCAGCCCACTATGGGCTGGTTCCCCTCCCACTTCAGCCCATGCGGCCCTCCGGGATGGGTGGCCCCACCCGGTGGACCCCCGGGACCCTTCCGGTGGTCCCGGTACATTACCGGGTGACCCTGAAACTTTCCCGATGGCCGAAATACCACTTCCTATATACAATTCTTTACCTCCGGACTATTCCGAAACTCCTCGTGACGTCCGGGATCTCATCCGGGACTCCGAACAACATTCGGTATGCTGCATACTCATATTCATACAACCCTAGCGTCACCGAACCTTAAGTGTGTAGACCCTACGGGTTTGGGAGACACGCAGACATGATCGAGACGACTCTCGGGCAATAACCAACAGCGGGATCTGGATACCCATATTGGATCCCACATGCTCCTCGATGATTTCATCGGATGAACCACGATGTCGAGGATTAAACAACCCCGTATACAATTCCCTTTGTCAATCGGTACGTTACTTGCCCGAGACTCGATCGTCGGTATCCCAATACCTTGTTCAGTCTCGTTACCGGCAAGTCACTTTACTCGTACCGTAATGCATGATCCCGTGACCAACCACTTTGTCACTTTGAGCTCATTATGATGATGCATTACCGAGTGGGCCCAGAGATACCTCTCCGTCATACGGAGTGACAAATCCCAGTCTCGATCCGTGTCAACCCAACAGACACTTTCGGAGATACCTGTAGTGCACCTTTATAGTCACCCATTTACGTTGTGATGTTTGATACACCCAAAGCACTCCTACGGTATCCGGGAGTTACACGATCTCATGGTCAAAGGAAGAGATACTTGACATTGGAAAAGCTCTAGCAAACGAACTACACGATCTTGTGCTATGCTTAGGATTGGGTCTTGTCCATCACATCATTCTCCTAATGATGTGATCCCGTTATCAACGACATCCAATGTCCATAGCCAGGAAACCATGACTATCTGTTGATCACAACGAGCTAGTCAACTAGAGGCTCACTAGGGACATATTGTGGTCTATGTATTCACACGTGTACTATGATTTCCGGATAATACAGTTATAGCATGAATAAAAGACAATTATCATGAACAAGGAAATATAATAATACTTTTATTATTGCCTCTAGGGCATATTTCCAACAGTCTCCCACTTGCACTAGAGTCAATAATCTCGTTACATTGTGATGAATCGAACACCCATAGAGTTCTGGTGTTGATCATGTTTTGCTCGCGAGAGAGGTTTAGTCAACGGATCTGCGACATTCAGATCTGTATGTACTTTGCAAATATCTATGTCTCCATCTTGAACATTTTCACGGATGGAGTTGAAACGACGCTTGATGTGCCTGGTCTTCTTGTGAAACCTGGGCTCCTTGGCTAGGGCAATAGCTCCAGTGTTGTCATAGAAGAGTTTGATCGGCCCCGACGCATTGGGTATGACTCCTAGGTCGGTGATGAACTCCTTCACGCAAATTGCTTCATGTGCTGCCTCCGAGGCTGCCATGTATTCCGCTTCACATGTAGATCCCGCCACGACGCTTTGCTTGCAGCTGCACCAGCTTACTGCTCCACCATTCAACATATACACGTATCTGGTTTGTGACTTAGAGTCATCAGATCTGTGTCGAAGCTAGCGTCGACGTAACCCTTTACGACGAGCTCTTCGTCACCTCCATAAACGAGAAACATGTCCTTTGTCCTTTTCAGGTACTTCAGGATATTCTTGACCGCTGTCCAGTGTTCCTTGCCGGGATTACTTTGGTACCTTGCTACCAAACTTACGGCAAGGTTTACATCAGGTCTGGTACACAGCATGGCATACATAATAGATCCTATGGCTGAAGCATAGGGGATGACACTCATCTCTTCTTTATCTTTTGCCGTGGTCGGGGACTGAGCCGAGCTCAATCTCACACCTTGTAACATAGGCAAGAACCCCTTCTTGGATTGATCCATTTTGAACTTCTTCAAAATCTTATCAAGGTATGTGCTTTGTGAAAGACCTATGAGGCGTCTGGATCTATCTCTATAGATTTTGATGCCTAATATATAAGCAGCTTCTCCAAGGTCCTTCATTGAAAAACACTTATTCAAGTAGGCCTTAATGCTGTCCAGAAGTTCTATATCATTTCCCATCGAGAGTATGTCATCTACATATAATATGAGAAATGCTACAGAGCTCCCACTCACTTTCTTGTAAACGCAGGCTTCTCCATAAGTCTGCATAAACCCAAACGCTTTGATCATCTCATCAAAGCGAATGTTCCAACTCCGAGATGCTTGCACCAGTCCATAAATGGATCGCTGGAGCTTGCATACTTTGTTAGCGTTCTTAGGATCGACAAAACCTTCCGGCTGTATCATATACAGCTCTTCCTTAAGATGTCCATTAAGGAATGCCGTTTTGACGTCCATCTGCCATATCTCATAATCATAGTATGCGACAATTGCTAACATGATTCGGATGGACTTCAGCTTCGCTACGGGAGAGAATGTCTCGTCGTAGTCAATCCCTTGAACTTGTCGATAACCCTTAGCGACAGGTCGAGCTTTATAAATGGTAACATTACCATCCGCGTTCGTCTTCTTCTTAAAAATCCATTTGTTTTCTATCGCTCTCCGATCATCGGGCAAGTCTGTCAAAGTCCATACTTTGTTTTCATACATGGATTCTATCTCGGATTTCATGGCTTCAAGCCATTTGTTGGAATCTGGGCCCACCATCGCTTCTTCATAGTTCGAAGGTTCACCATTGTCTAACAACATGATTTCCAGGACTGGGTTGCCGTACCACTCTGGTGCGGAACGTGTCCTTGTGGACCTACGAAGTTCAGTAGCAACTTGATCCGAAGTACCTTGATCATCATCATTATTTTCCTCTTCAGTTGGTGTAGGCATCACAGGAACATTTTCCTGAGCTGCGCCACTTTCCCGTTCGAAAGGTAGTACTTCATCGAGTTCTACTTTCCTCCCACTTACTTCTTTCGAGAGAAACTCTTTTTCCAGAAAGTATCCGTTCTTGGCAACAAAGATCTTGCCCTCGGATCTTAAGTAGAAGGTATACCCAACGGTTTCCTTAGGGTATCCTATGAAGACGCATTTTTCCGACTTGGGTTCGAGCTTTTCAGGTTGAAGTTTGTTGACATAAGCATCGCATCCCCAAACTTTTAGAAACGATAGCTTAGGTTTCTTCCCAAACCATAATTCATACGGTGTCGTCTCAACGGATTTAGACGGTGCCCTATTTAAAGTGAATGTAGCTGTCTCTAGAGCGTATCCCCAAAATGATAGCGGTAAATCGGTAAGAGACATCATAGACCGCACCATATCCAATAGAGTGCATATTTCCAACATCATATTGGGTTCTGGCTTATGAAAGATGCTCTCCACAACATTGCGGTGTAGCTGATAGTTAGGCTCATACAGTTCTCCAGGAGTGGCTAGCCCAGTAAGCTTGATGATGTCCATAGCTTTGGCTTCACGATGAACATTGCCAGTCATCCACTCGAGAACTCAAGTCTTGATGTCTCTGTAGTAGCCGCGAATGTGCAGAGTGGCATAGAATTGAAGCAATAGCTCTTCATTCCAATGTTCTTTGTCTGTCACAAAATGGAGCAGACCAGCATCACGAAAGCAATCAAGTGCTTCTTCCAAGCACGGCAGTCCAGCAATAGCTTCAGTGTCAAGACGCATATGAGGGAAGATGCGCCCTTGATCATATAACACGCAGGAGTAATAGCTTCTCTGCTGATAGCTCCAGAACCGATCTGATGAAATCCTGGGCTTGGAGTAGGGGTTCTTGGCGCTGTCAAAGAAGGTATTGTGGCTCTTGAAGCCATTTGCATTGAATGATCCTGGTGAGTTGGCAGTACCTGGAAACCTTGGCAATCTGGGCTTTGGCTTCTGTACCTGAGGCTGATGCTCAACATGATAATCAAATTGCGGGCCTGAGGCAGCAGGCGGAGGCACCAGAACAGGCCATCGGACAGTGACAAGCTGACCGTGATCGTATGCTTGCTCAATAGTGTGAGGCCTTGGTGGCGGAGCAGGAGCAGGGGCAACATCAGAGGATTCAGGCTGCACAACAGGTGCTTCAGGAGCAGTTGTCAGATTTGCTTCAGATGCAGCCTCTTCATTGGCGTCAGGTGCAGCATTCTCATGAGCTTCAGGTGCAGAGTCCTCATTGGTTTCAGGTTCAGTGGCCACATTTGCTTCAGGCACAGTGGCCTCATCGGTTTCAGGCACACTGGTTGGTGCAGGCTCCACATTGGCGTCAGCCATGACTACGTCACTGGCTTCATTGGCGTTGGTTGTGGCAGCCTCAACATTTTCAACCTCCTCTTGACGAGCAGGAGGGTCGGGCACAGGCACGTTCAGATCATGAACTGCTTCTTCTTCAGTCACAGGGGGAGTTGGTACACGTACTTCTTCTTCTTTTTCTTCGGCTGATGCAGCCGGAATGTCTTCAGCAGCATGTGCTTCAGACACGGAGATGTTCACTGTTGGAGCTGGTTCAGACAATACTTGCCGTGCAACAGGTGAATGTTGCACTTCTCCTTCAGGAACGCTCGACAGAGGGACTTCAGGCCTTTGTCCTCTGCGAAGCCTGCGAAGAGCTAGCTTCAAATTGGGAGATGGAGTTGGGTGAGCCTGAAAGTCTTCATCCTCTTCTCGCATTGGGGGTGTAGCTTGTTGTTGTTGTTGGGGAGTACTGGGGGAGTCTTGTTGTTGTTGTGGGTGATCAGCCCACGAAGCATCCTGAGCAATTGGCGTCAATGGATGACCAATGCTGATGATTTCGCTGTTCGTACGAACAGGCGATGATACCACTTGATGTTCAATCTGAGGAAGAACTTCATCATCATTTACATTGTCATCTTGACCAATGTCTTCAGCAGCGTTGGGTTCAGCTGCTGGAATATCTTCATCCTCATGAGCCTCTGTGTTAGCAGGCTCATGGACAACCATTCTTTGTTCTTGTTGTACGGACACAGGGCGAACCACGGAAATGGGTACAACGACCAAGGGCTCTGTGGAAGCAGCCCTAGTCTTCTTGGTCTCGCGCTTCTTCTTGGAGGGAGCGGCATCAGAGGCTTCAGCATGCTTTCTCTTTCTGGCATCAGCCTCAGCAGCCTTTGTCTTCTTCTGTTCTGAAGCGGTTGTGGTGACCTTTGGCTTCGAGCCAGTCATGCTGCTCGGGAAGATAATGCGAGGGGCTTCTTGGCTTGAAGGCTCAGGCTATTCGGCAGGGTGCTTCTTCTTCCTCTTTGCAGCCATTCTGGGGTCAATGCCCGGACGACCAAGGGACTTGCGCTTCTCAGCCTCATTGTAGGCAAGCACACACTTATCAGCCAAAAGCTTCATGCGTTCTCGAGAGCCCTGAGCTTCTTGGCGTTTCATCAGAAAGGCTTCTTTAAGCTCATGGAGCATGACCTTGAAGTTGCGGACGTCTTGAACACTCAGATTTGCCACATACTTCTTGAATTGAGCTTTCTCAAAATCAATCTTGTTTTTGAGCTCAACGATGCTCTGAGCGAGAGCTAGCTCAGAAGCAATGGTGTCATTGAAGGCGACACTGAGGCCAATTGGGAGCTGTAAATCTTCAAAGCTGACGTTGGGGGTGTCAAACCATTCATCAATGAAATTGTGAATGATGGCCACATCAAACAGAGGCAGGTTGCTGAAGATTTCTGCTTCTTCTTTGCTCTTGAGCAGCTGCTCAAGGGCATCATCAGCAAGGTCTTCATCACTTGATAGATCAATGGGTTCTTCACGCAGAAAGGCAGCAGGAGTCAAAGCTCGTTGATCAGATGGTCTAACAAGCTGCTTTTTCTTGTCCGTTCTCTTGGAGACACGGGACAGATCTTTAGATTGCACACTGGCTTCAGGAGGTGCAGCGGCCAGTGGCTTATCACGCAAAGTCTTCGGAGGTGGCTTTGCAGCTGAGGTTGAAGCCTTTGAGTTCTTTTGCTTCTGCGGCTTTGGAGATGGAGGAGCATGGGCTTCATCAGAGTCAGCACCATTGTCAGAATGATCTACTCTGGCGCCTTGGACCATGATGTAAGTGATGAGGCCATCAAGGTTGGCATAGGGGCCAATGACATTGGGATTAGCTTCACGGGAGCCATCAACACGGGGAGCAGAGGGACCTGGATTGAAGTCCAAACCCAAGGACTTCTTGTTCTCTTTGGCCGAAGCCACAGCAAACTGATAGTTGCGCTTGAAGAGCGAATCTTCACGACACCATAGTAGTGAAGTGGGATCTGCGTTCGCTGGCTGTGGCCCACGGACCATGCATGGATAGAAGCCTTGTTCAATGGCTTCAGCTCGGCTTTTGGGTTGAAGCCCTCGATAGAGGATATCACCCCATGGGCTCTTGATGGCATGCTTCTCTGCATATTCCTTTGTCACAAATCTGTACTTGAACCACTCCTCAGCCCAATAGCGTCGAATCCATTGGATTCGCGTCTTTCTCTGATGATAATTCTCTTCAGGATCTGTCTTGTACAGTTCTGCTAAGTCACCAGGCAAATATTTAGATGTGCCTCCTCTACGCTGTCTGCCACCCTTCCTTGCTGATTTCTCTGTTGCCATGAACTTCAAGCTGAAGGGCTTCAGTACATTCAAAGGCTTCAGAGATTTGCGCTTGCTGGTCAAGCAGGAACTGGCTTCAGGAGAATTTATATGATGCTGAAAGTATTCTGCAAACGAATGCAGACTATGAGAACCAAGGGATTCTCCCATGGACATGTACCTGTGACAGCATTAGAGATGCGAGGGAAGGGGAAGAGGTCATATGCATTCTCAGAAGATTTTGAAGATAAATCAGTTTGAAGACATTGACCTCATGTTGCGAAGACATTCACTTATATAGGTGAGTTGGTTCCATATTTGTACCAATCCGTGAATAAGTACAAGTGAGGAATCAAACTAGGCAAGAAATCTAAGTGAATTGACTAAGCAGTATGAGATGCAGACGGAATAGATCTAGCTTGAATAGGCAGAAACTACTTTCAGTAAACAGGATGAATCTTGAAGATAAAAAAGGTGGTAAAAATAGAGTTATAATTACCGCACGAAGAACTGCTAGATGGAGAAGAATAGGAGATCGAGAAGTTCAGCCCACCGTGCCCTAACTTGGCGACGGACGACACCTACGGCGATGGCGGAGAGGACGATGTCCGCGGCCGGCGTGAGGACGGCGTCGGAGAAGTTGCGGCAGCTAAGTGCTTCATCGCCGGCATCGTCTCGAGCTAGCGGTGGCGCTAGGGTTTTGACGGAGGTGGAGAGGTGGAAGAAGTATTTCTTTACCGCAGGGGGACAGGTAGTTATAAGTAGGTGAGAGAGACAGTGCAATTATGCTGGTGCCCCTGCCGGTTCATATCTAAGGGGTACGTGGCAAGCATGCAACACACCCAGGGTTGTCCCACGTTCCCACGCCCGCCAGGCATGTCGGAGAGTTGTTCCGGCTTCTCCGGATTTCAACAGTAAAGATAAGCCATTTAAAACAGATTTAATGTTTGTCTCTTTGCCTTCTGCTGACTAGGACGCAGAGAAGACATTCGACAGTTTCAACAGAATGCATATGATTTGGATAGATAGATTTTGAGATAGAAAGCATAGAGAGGTTAGGGTCCGATCACATTCACTTAGTTCAAAAGATTCAATCTTGAAGACATAGCTATAAGTGAATGCTGTAGAGGACAGAACACTAGTATGTATATATATGTCAGAAAGCGATCAAATCATCATAGTGTAGAAAGTCATGAAGACAAATTGAAACTGAAGACAAACCAAATGCGAAGTCATTGCAATATAACACCTCGAGTGAAACACTTCAAACAAAAAGGTTGGTGGTGGCGTTACCCACCGTATAGGAAGTATTAGACCCAGACACGGTGCACAATTATCGTGGCACTCCGAAGTCAAATTCCATGTTAATGTATTCACACTCAGAGTGTAAATCTTCATTGATTGAAGATATACATTACTTTGTGTGTTGCACATCTAAGTCATCAACATGCATAAGCGTTAGGATGTGTGCCTGATCACAGGACATTAGAGGATTCCAAGATATTTAGCTCACACCGTAACTTGCAAAACCTTTTCTCATCCAAGGGCTTTGTGAAGATATCTGCCAGTTGCTCTTCAGTGTTGACATGAATGATATCGATATCTTTCTTCATAACATGATCTCTGAGAAAGTGATGACGAATTTCAATGTGCTTTGTCTTCGGGTGTTGGACTGGATTGTTGGCTATTTTGATGGCACTCTTGTTGTCACAGAAGAGAGGTACTTGTGTCAGGTTGATGCCATAATCCTTGAGAGTTTGCTTCATCCATAGAAGCTGAGCACAACAGGATCTAGCAGCAATGTATTCAGATTCAGCAATTGAGAATGATACACAGTTCTGCTTCTTCGAAGACCAACAGACAAGTGATCGACCAAGAAAATGGCATGTGCCAGATGTAGACTTGCGATCCACCTTGTCACCAGCATAATCAGCATCCGAGAATCCAACCAAATCGAATCTTGAGCCCTTGGGATACCATAATCCGAGTGTTGGGGTGTAAGCCAAATATCGAAGAATTCGCTTCATAGCTAAGTGATGCGATTCCTTTGGTGCCGCTTGGTACCGAGCACACATGCAAACACTAAGCATAATATCTGGCCTAGATTCACATAAATAAGCAAAAAACCAATCATGGAGCGATATACCTTTTGATCGAACTCTTTACCATTGTCGTCGGGACCAAGATGGTGCTTGGCTGGCATTGGCGTCGTGTAGCCTTTGCAGTCTTCCATTCCAAACTTCTTCAGACAATCTTTGAGGTATTTCTCTTGAGATATGAAGATTCCATTCCTCTGCTGACGAATTTGAAGACCAAGGAAGAACTTCAGCTCACCCATCATGGACATTTGGTATTGCTCTTGCATCATGTACCCAAACTCATCACTGTACTTCTGGCTGGTGCACCCGAAGATAATGTCATCCACATATATTTGGCACACAAACAGTTCACCATCATATGTCTTCGTGAAGAGAGTGGGATCGAGGGATCCAGGTTTGAAGCCTTTGCTCTTCAGGAAGTCTTTGATTGTATCATACCAGGCGCGAGGGGCTTGTTCGAGGCCATACAGTGCCTTGTTTAGCTTGTACACCATATCAGGATGTTTTGGATCTTCAAAGCCAGGTGGTTGTGCGACATATACTTCTTCAATCTTGCCATTGAGAAATGAACTCTTTACATCCATTTGATATAGCAAGATATTGTGATGATTAGCATAGGCTAGTAGTATGCGAATAGCTTCAAGCCTAGCAATAGGAGCAAATGTTTCATCGAAGTCAATTCCTTCAACTTGAGTGTATCCTTGAGCCACAAGACGTGCTTTGTTTCTGACAACTTTACCATGCTCATCTTGCTTGTTTCGATATATCCATTTTGTTCCAATAATGTTATGCTTGCGAGGATCAGGTCGCTTGACAAGTTCCCAAACATTATTCAGTTTGAACTGTTGAAGTTCTTCTTGCATGGCTTGAATCCATTCAGGTTCCATAAAAGCTTCAGCAACCTTCTTGGGTTCTGATATTGACACAAATGAAAAGTGCCCACAGAAGTTTGCTAGCTGTGTTGCTCTTGATCGAGTGAGCGGACCAGGTGCATTGATGCTGTCAATTATCCTCTCTATTTGAACTTCATTTGCAACACGGGGATGAACAGGACGAAGATTTTTCTCTGGCCGATCATTGTCATCATTGGGAGGATCGTCTTCGGTCTGAGCAATGTCTTCATGTTGATTTGGTGCAGAGATGATAAGTTCCTCTTCAGGTTGTGCTTCAGAGGGCATGATTTCACCAGTTCCCATCAGCTTGATTGCTTCGTTTGAAGGAGCTTCATCTAGTGTACTTGGCAGAATCTCTCTCTGTGAGCCATTGGTTTCATCAAATTTCACATCCACAGTTTCAACGATTTTGTAGAGATAAAGGTTGAAGACTCTGTAGGAGCGTGAATCCTTTCCATAGACATGCATGAAGCCTTCGTGAG
Source organism: Triticum timopheevii (assembly GCA_963921465.1). Classification (NCBI taxonomy): domain Eukaryota; kingdom Viridiplantae; phylum Streptophyta; class Magnoliopsida; order Poales; family Poaceae; genus Triticum; species Triticum timopheevii. The sequence goes on from OY997270.1 coordinate 584,202,093, forward strand.
ACTTAGGTGCAAATTTTGACTTGTGATGGGGATCCTTTATCCAGCATCTTGCTCCAAATACTCTGAAGTAACTGACGTTTGGCTTCTTGCCAGTGAGCAGCTCATATGACGTTTTGTTCAGAAGCTTATGAATGTATACACGGTTGATGATGTGACATGTTGTATCAATAGCTTCGGGCCAGAACTTTCTTGGTGTCTTGTACTCATCTAGCATTGTTCGAGCCATCTCAATAAGGGTTCTGTTCTTGCGCTCAACAATGCCATTTTGCTGAGGTGTGTATGGAGCAGAGAACTCATGAGTGATTCCCATTGTATCCAGATACAGATCAAGTCCAGTGTTCTTGAATTCAGTGCCATTGTCACTTCTGATGTGCTTGATCTTCACACCATAGTTGTTCATAGCTCGATTTGCAAAGCGTCTGAAGACATCTTGCACTTCAGTCTTGTACAGGATGATATGAACCCATGTGTATCTTGAGTAGTCATCAACAATGACGAAGCCATAGAGACAGGCAGTTGTTGTGAGGGTGGAGTAGTGAGTAGGTCCGAACAAGTCCATGTGTAACAGCTCGAAGGGTTGAGATGTTGTCATGATTGTCTTCGAGGGGTGCTTTGCTCTTGTCATCTTTCCAGCTTCACAGGCACCACACAGATGATCCTTCTTGAACTTGACATCCTCGATGCCTATGACATGCTTCTTTTTGACCAGTGAGTGTAAGTTCCTCATGCCAGCATGTCCCAGCCTTCGATGCCAAAGCCAGCATTCCGAAGCTTTTGTGAGAAGACAAACGGCAAGCTGTGGACCTGCTGAGAAATCTACCATGTACAGATCATCTTTTCGATACCCTTCAAAGACTAGAGATTTGTCAGATTCCATTAGTACAAGGCAAAGATATTAGCCAAATATCACAATCATGTTCAAGTCACAAAGCATTGAGACAGACATTAAGTTGAAACCAAGGGATTCAACAAGCATCACTTTATCCATGTGTTGATCCTTTGAGATTGCAACTCTACCTAGACCCAATACTTTGCTTTTACCAGTGTCAGCAAATGTAATGTGACTATTGTCGGATGGACGTAAGGTTGAGTCCATGAGAAGACTTCGATCACCAGTCATATGATTTGTGCATCCACTGTCCATAATCCATTCTGAAGCTTTTGGTGATGTACCCTACAGTGCAGTTAGGAGGATAGGCTTCACACAAGTGTTGTGAAGCATATGCATTTGATACATATAGGGACAGTCACAGCTTATGACAAAGTAGGACATAGTATGACTGATAAGAAATTCAGATGTGAAGCATATATAGAATGACATTTCATCGTGCGTCCTCAGTAAGTTTTAGGTCCCCAGCAATAGTATCGGACGCCATTGATTGCTGGCTGGAGACCATTTTCTGCAAAAGAGAGTTAATTCTTCTTCGCCACCCACATTTTTAGTGGGGGCTTAGAAGCAATGAGTCTAAGTGCAGCATCTGAGAATTTTGGCTTTGGAGCCCTAGCAAATAGCCTTGCAGGAGATGAATGATACTCATATGAATAGGCAGAAAAGTTCTCAGTCCTATGAACATAGCGGTTCAAAGACACACGCTCATATTCATAAGTCTGAGCATGATTTCCCTGCAAAACATTGGTGTTAGGGTGACTCATGTGAGTCCTGTATCTGTATGAAGCCTTTGGGCCATATGAAGCCATAGGTCTGGGGTTTGTCTTCTTCCTTGATGGTGTCATGACGACATTCACAGGAAGATTCTCAATGTACCGCTTAGGTACCCAGATCTTCTTCATAGGTGGTCCATTCCTGCAGTTAGTACCGATGTACCTGGCAAACACTTCACCATTCTGATTTTTGAACAGCTTATAGTTTGCATCAAAGGATTCATCAATGATAATAGGATTAGCACAGGTAAAGCCAGATAAGGTAGATGGATCTACTGAAGGTTCCTTTGCAGCAACCCATGTGGTTTTGGGGTACTGCTCAGGCTTCCAGTACGAGCCATCAACATTCATTTTCCTTTCGAACCCAACACCCTCTTTCCTAGGGTTTCAGTTCAGAATCTGCTTTTTGAGGACATCGCAGAGAGTCTGATGTCCCTTCAAACTTTTGTACATCCCTGTTTCAAGCAATGTCTTCAACATAGCATTTTCATCAGCGACAGCAGTGGTATCCTCCGCAGAGGGGTTAGTGACCACATTAGTAGGTGAAGACAATGAAACAATAGCAGCAGTGGAACATTCAGCAAAACATGTAGCATTATCACGCTCAATGCATTTTAGACATGGTGGTTCAAATCCTTTCTGAGCGGAACTGATCTGTTGGGCGCGAAGTAACTCATTCACCTTTTGAAGATCTTCATGAGCCGCTCTCAATTTCTCAAGCTCTTGTTTCCTTTGAAGATAATCATAGGAGAGCCTTTCATAGGTAGTTGAGAGCGATTCATGACGACCTTCAAGTTCTTGGTACTTAGCATGAAGATTTTTTATGTCATCAACTAAGGACTGTGAACGTGTCATTTCAGCGTCCAATAGGTCATCGTTTTTGTCTAATAGTTTTTGAGTATGTTCCATAGCCTTTTGTTGTTCAGTTGCAATTTTAGCAAGTATTTTGTAGCTGGGTTTGGATTCACAGTCAGAGTCATCTTCACTTGAAGTTTGAAAGTAAGCATCACGTGATTTTACCTTGGCACCACGTTCCATGAAGCAGTAGGTGGGAGTAGGATCGTCTTCGTCATTAGCTTCAGCATTGGTGTGGAAGTCATTGTCTTCAGTGTTGAAGATGGACTTGGCAACATAAGCAGTGGCTAGAGCCAGACTTGCAACGCCAGGGTCAGACTCCTCTCCAAACTCCACCTCTGCCTCCTCCGAAGCAGACTCCTCCTCTGAATCCATTTCCTTGCTAACAAAAGCACTAGCCTTGCCAGATGAGCTCTTCTTGTATGATGAAGACTTGGAAGAAGACTTAGAGGACTTTGAGGATTTCTTCTTCTTCTTGTCATCGGAATCATATTCCTTGCTTTTCTTCTTCTTCTTCTCATTATCCCACTGTGGACACTCAGATATGTAGTGACCAGGTTTCTTGCACTTGTGGCAGGTTCTCTTCTTGTGATCATGAGTGGAAGCTTCATCATTCCTTGAGCTAGATCGTGAAGATTTTCTGAAGCCTTTCTTCTTTGTGAATTTCTGGAACTTCTTCACAAGCATAGCAAGTTCCCTTCCAATGTCTTCAGGATCTTCAAAACTGCAGTCAGATTCTTCTTCAGATGAGGAAACAACTTTTGCCTTCAAAGCACGAGTTCGGCCATAGCTTGGACCATAGATATCTCTTTTCTCAGGGCTATTTTTTTAAATAATACATTTTTTTATTAATTTACAAAAATATTACGCTTATATAATATTTTTCGAAAATATTATCCAATCGGCCCACAGCTGGCCGACTGGTCCTAGTCAGCCAGCTGCAGGCCGACAGGGCCCTTCTCGGCCAACTGCAGGCCGACAGGGGGGCAATCGGCCACGCGTGGGCCGACTATTGGCCCGGCCACGTCGCCCCGGGAGCTGTCGGCGCGGGCGCACTCACTGGCGCCCTAGTCGGCCAGCTGCCGACCGATCGGCCAGCGGCAGGCCGACAGGGAGCGGCCCCGCAACGCAGCCTCTTTTTCTTTCCCTTCTCCTTCTCCTTTCCTTCCCCACCTCACGCACAACACAACGTCTCTCTGTTCTTCTTCCTTCCTCCTCTCTCCAACCCGAAATAGCTCCAATTAATACACCAAAATGACCCGTTTTTTTGCGGATTTGGCACCGTGAATGGGTTCTACTTAGCTAGAGGAGCCAAAAGACACCTCGATCTACTGATGGGGTAGCTTGTGGTGGTTGTGCTGAAGATTTTGCTGGAGCATTTTTTCAGCTCATTTGTGGATGTTGTGGAGGCGGAGGTGGAGGTTGTGGCGGTGGTGGAGGTGGAGGTGGTGGTGGAGGTGAAGCTGCAGGAGTTTGGTGGAGTTTCCGGCTCCGGTTCCGGTGATTGAAGGCCGCCGTTCGTCGTTCGCGCGCACGCTTCAAGGGTATATTTGAGCAAACATTTATTTTTTGAAGTTGCGTGCAATTATTGTTATTTGCTTGAGTAGTAAACGTAAATATTTAGGTGGTCGTGGTGAACATTTTATTTCCCGTTTCGGTTAGCATTTTATTTAGATGTCAACTAATTGGTTGCGTAAAAATGTGTAGTTGCTCCGGTAATATTTCGGACTATATGAATATTATTTGCTCGAGTAGTAAACGTAAATATTTAGGTGGTCGTGGTGAGCATTTTATTTTCCCGTTCCGGTTTCGGTGAGCATTTTATTTAGATATCAACTAATTAGTTGTGTAAAAATGTGTAGTTGCTCCGGTAATATTCCGGACTATATATGGATGTGTACTAATTAGGATTGTCAATATTTGTAGTTGCTCCGGTTAAATCCGTAATATAGGCAGTGAGTGAAATATTAAAATCTTTCGTGGTGAGCATTTTTTTCCCATTCCGGTTCGGGTGAGCATTTTATTTAGATGTCAACTATTTAGTGCCTAATATTTGTTAGTGCGGGTATTTTAAGTTGTTGCTTAATAATTGTATTTCATTGTGAAAAAAATAGGTGAGCCGAGATGTCTGATGTAGTGAACATCAGATTTTACTACGGTCCTGGTACTGTCCAAACAACTGAGATGGGAGCTGATCTGAGTGAATTTACTCACATAGATGTGCCAATGAGCGCACCTCAAACATGGTCTGTCAGTCAGTTGAAAGAATGGATTGCGGCAAGTTTAGGTCTTGATACTGAAACACACACCGTCGGTGTTCATGCATTGTGGACACGGTCAAGTACAATAATTTACTTTTATTTGAGGCCAATAGAGCGAGACTCTGATTGGGTGCGGTGGTTACAAGGTTGTGAATGAAGGGGATGCAATCCTATTGCTTTAGTGCTTCCCGTCGTGAAGGGGGTCACTGCACATGAAGGCCAAGGTGGCAACAATCCTGGGCAGAGCAGTGTAGCTAGGCGGCTATCTATGTCAAATGCTAGAGATGATGGTTACGAACAAGGACAAAGCAGTCAGGTAGAAGGAGGAAATGCTTATGGTTATGAACCAGGGCAGAATAGTCAGGTAGAAGGGGGAAATGCCGATGGTGAATACAATGGCGAGGTTGACGCTGACGAGGTAGATGGGCACATGCAGGACCAGATGGAAGAAGAAGACACTGATGTTGAAAGGGGTTATGCCGATGATTCTGGCGAGTCAGATGAAGAAGAAAATGCAGTGGAGGTCCCGAATCCTGCATGGTGGAATCATGACTTCTCATCTGCAATGACCATGAATGATGGACATGATTCAGCCTGGCAATATCATCAGAACAATATTGCAACGGGTGCTATGTATCCGAACAAGCAAGCCTTGAAGGATGCAATAATTAATTGGGCAATGTCCACGCAAAGGGTTTTCACAACTCAGGTGTCCAGTCAGAAATTCCTGACAATGGTATGCAAGAATGCAGATTGTCCCGCTAGGGTGCACGGTTTTCTCCCCAAGTATGGCACAAGTTGGGTGATAAGTGACTTAGTTAATCACACTTGTCTTATTCCCTGCATCCCTCAAGATCATGCCAACCTTTCATCCACGCTTATAGCTCGGTTGTTTTACGATGAGATAGTGCAGGGCAAAGCTATGGAAGTGAAGGCAGTCCAGACAAAAGTCTTTGCCAGGTTCAAGTACAGAATTTCTTATGGAAAGGCTTGGAGGGCTAAGCATGCGGCGCTTGAGAGGAGATTTGGTTCTTATTTTGATGCATATGACTCTGTTGTCCAGCTCCTCCACACCCTGCAGCAGCGGAATCCAGGCACCTATATCGATATCCAAGACATGTTCATGCCAGAGTTCCCAACTGTGAGGGTGCTGCATCGCCTATTCTTCTCTTTCGGTGTATGCATCGAAGCTTTCAGGCATTGCCGACCGGTGATATGTGTTGACGGTACTTTTCTCACAGGCAAGTACAAGGGTCAGATCCTGATAGCCATAGGTCAAGACGGCCAAAATCAAGTCGTCCCACTCGCATTTGCTTTTGTGGAGAGTGAGAACATTGAAAGTTGGACACGGTTCTTCAGGCAGTTGAAAATATCAGTTGTGAAGGAGAAGCCCAATGTGTGCATCCTTCATGACAGGCATGCAGGTATACTCAGTGCGATAAGGACACTGACAAACCCAGGCCCTGAGGAACAAGTTCCATGGCAGGACTTGCAGAGTCGTTGGTGCATGCGCCATCTGGGGGCTAATTTCTTCTCGCAGTTCAGAAATAAGAACCTGATGAATCTGTTCAAAAAACTCTGCAAGCAGAACCAGTTATGGAAGTACAATTTGATACGCGAAAGACTTAATGTGTGCACGCAGAGACACGTGAGGGACAGGAAAGCTGCAAGAGATGCAGCGGTGAGGGCACATGTTGAAGCAGTAGCTGCACAGTTGGCAACAGGAACAGCGGCCGTGGAGGAGGAGCCTGTTGGGCTATGTGACTTGCCAGGCTTTGACCCACCTGGTACTAGGAGAAGGCTTGGGAGGTCGATTAAAACCTTCGAGCAGTGGATAGAGCATGAGCCTCTGGAGAGGTGGTCTTTGCTACATGACACACATGGGGCAAGGTACGGTGTCATGACAACGAACCTTGCGGAAACATACAATTTTGTCCTCAGAGGAAACCGAGGATTGCCACTTACAGCCATCGTTGAGGGTATTTTCTATGGCACCGTCAAGTATTTCAGAGATAGACGTCAAAAAGCAGAGCAACATATCTTCAACAACCCGAATACACGGTATTGTGAAAGAGTCACAAAGTACATGGACAACAAGATGCAAAAAGCTAGGTCACACAGTGTAGTCGCCATCGGTAATCAAGAAAGAAGGTTTGAGGTCTGCTTAGCCAATAACAAATTTGGATGTGCAAATGAGTTGAGGACGCATCAGGTGAAAATTGGTAATGAAGCCTGGCCAACGTGTGAGTGCACATGCAACAAACCGAAATTGCTTCACCTACCTTGCTCACATGTACTTGCTGCTTGCGGGCAGCTTGGAATGGACGCAATATCGTTTGTGTCTCCATATTTTCTGAAAGAGGCTGTCCTCAATACCTAGACTGGTGAGCTGATGAGTTTTTGATCAATGGGTAATTTCAACACCGTCAACCCCGCTGAAAGGCGTTACATTCCAAACCCAGAGCATATGCGTACAAGTAGAGGCAGACGGTAGTGTCAGCGCATCCAGAATGATATGGACGAATCTGAAGCAGGAGGTCCGACTATTCAATGCATTCTATGCAATGAATTTGGCCATAGGGACACTAATTGTCCCACTTTCGTCACTGGGCGTGGACGAGGCAACCGGGGACGAAGAGGAGGTAGAGGAAACAGAGGAGTAAGAGGGAGAGGAAGAACCTAAGCTAGCAGTACTATGTTCTGAATTTGTATTAAGTGTGGCACTATGTTCTGAATTTGTATTAAGTGTGGCACTATGTTCTGAATTTGTATTAAGTGTGGCACTATGTTCTGAATTTGTATTAAGTGTGGCACTATGTTCTGAATTTGTATTAAGTGTGACACTATGTTCTGAATTTGTATTAAGTGTGGCACTATGTTCTGAATTTGTATTAAGTGTGACACTATGTTCTGAATTTGTATTAAGTGTGGCACTATGTTCTGAATTTGTATTAAGTGTGACACTATGTTCTGAATTTGTATTAAGTGTGGCACTATGTTCTGAATTTTTTATGTGCAGGAATGTCGGGACTGTGGTTGCTGAACGGGGACATTGATAGGGTTCATCGTGCTGCGATATGGTATGAGCGCAAGCTTGAGCCTCTGGTCACTCGCTCTCCTAAGGAAAACTGGAGGATACACCCAGGATGGCTACAGTGGTACGTGCTTTATTAATTTGCACACTGACATGCATATTAATGGGAGACACTAACTGAAATGTTCTCTGATGAAGGTTGAAATGGGCCGGCCTTTTACCTTTCGTGCATCTGGTTGAGTCTATCCCGGGTGAGAAACGCCTCGCCATCGACGGGTCCTTGCTGAGCTGCTTAGTGGACCGTTGGAGGCCAGAGACCCACACGTTTCACTTCCGATGGGGAGAGATGGCTCCTACTCTTGAGGATGTGTCACTTTTGCTCGGACTACTGTTGGTAGGTCATGCCATAGGACTGTTGGAAGCACCGGCTGGTTGGGAGCAAGCTCTTACACAACGTTTTCACGGGGTTTTTCCGGGTGGTCCGGATCCGGTATGGGAGCATCACGGGCCTACGTATGCGTGGTTGCTCAATTTCCGGGTAATTTGCCCTACCTCTTATCTTCAAGTTATCGTGCATACGGTTTTATAAAAAATAACTGCGGCTTACTAAAACTTTCTCTTTGCTTAATGCAGAACCAGAACTTCCAGGCGCCGTTGAATGCAGAACAGATCACTCGGAGCCTGGAGGCCTACTTAATGTGGCTTTTCGGGAAGGTGATGTTCACAGAGAACCATGTCACCACTATTAGCACGCTCTACATCCCTATGGCACTCGAGATAGCAAGCGCTCAGACGGCGGATCAAATCAGACAGAGGAGTTGGTGTTCGGCAGTCTTGGCGGCTACATACCGAGGTATGTGCAACGCTTGCCAGCTTACATCGAAAAAGCCAGCCCTTCTTGGATGCCCTCTATTCCTACAGCTGTGGTCGTGGGAGAGGTTCTCTATAGGGCGACCAGATGTACGTGTTCATGAGCCTATAGACGCCATGTTTGATGTTGACGGCATCGACATGCCTACTTTCGGTCTGTGTTGGACACGTCGCAAGGTATGCACCGTGTTGTAGTTTAATGCAACTTTTTCCTGCACAAGAGATAGTTCGATGCTAGCGGATACTAACTTTTGTTTTCTGCAGAGACGCTTTGCTAGTGATCAGACCAGGAAAGCATACACAACATTGAACGAGCAGTTCGATGCGTACACCGGGGTCATCTGGCAGCCCTATACGGAAGCAGCCATACAAGCGAGATACCCTGGTGGTATGTCCGTGCTATGCACAAGGGACAGAGATTACTGGATGACAAAATCAAAGATCATCTTTGATGTCTTCGTTGAGGAGATGGCACAACAGAGGGTTATGAGACAATTTGGTCTTCTGCAGTTGGAGCTGCCTCCCCCTATAGAGATCCCGGTGCCAGACCACATCCACAGGTATTAACCAGTTTTTCAGTGTTGCATTATCTTTCATAGTACTCCATTCGAAGCTTTAGGTAATTGTTGAACACACACCACAATTTTAGGACAACAAGGAAGGGCGTGACTAGGACAATTACTGAGTGGCTAGTAAGACTAGAGCCATATGTTATAGAATGGGAGACAACAAACACAAATCTATGGAACGAGGATAATAATTTTGAACTCAATGAATTCAATCTCTATTTGCGGCGCTACATGAGCGGAACACGGTTACGCATCGTTGAGCACTCTCACCCAGAGGAGATACCTAATCCTACTCCGTCGGATACGTACCCGAGCTATGATACTTCAGGCTCTAGGCAGTACGCGGTAAGATATATTTTCTTTAAGTAATGTTGTCACATACATTGGCGTGCATACTTAATAATCGTCCTGAAAATTTGCAGGCTACCTTGACAAACGAACTCTACAACAACGTGACAAGCTTTGGACGATCACTGTCATCAGGACCTCTTCTTCATCACCGTCCTGTCATACAACCCTTCTTGGAACGGATGCAGAACAAAATACGGGCTGTCTACGAGGCTATCACGTGCACCCGGAGAAGCGATGTTGTTCAGCACCAACCACAGCATCCGCGTCCCTCCATGCACCAACATCAACCACGTCCACGTCTAGCACATTAGCCGACGACCAGGCCACCCCCTCCTGAACAACCTGGCAGTTCATCGTGGCAGCATCCACAGCACTATGGTCCCACGTCGAGCTTAGTGTTTTCTCCACAGCCACAGCACCACGGTCCCTCGTCGAGCTTTGTGTTTGAGCCACAGCAGCCGTCACAGCCAGCAGGTGTGTGTCTTCATATTTATTGTTTTCAATATTAGTTCAGACGACATCAGACTTCATGACTTAAAGTTCCGTCGTGCAGGAGCCTATGGATATCATGCGTCTATGTCGGCATCACATGATACGTGGGGGAGTGATCATCATCCCGAGGATCACATACAGGCTCCGATGTCGCAGCAGACCCATTGGATGAACATGTTTTCGAGTCCTCCACCAGGCCCCACACAGGATACACAGCATGACCAGGAAGAGTCTGAGATTGCACCGCGTCCCATTAGGGCACCTGACAGATGGGGATGGACGCCGATTCCAGATCCGCCTCCCCGCGAGGCCAGATGTCGTCACTGATGCTTCTATCTATCAGTACAGACATTACCATCTATTTATCTGTGAGACTTATGTCTATTGTATGTATGAGACAAATGACTATGTACTTATGTATGAGACATATGCCTACTCTATTTTAGTACTATATTATCCAAACTACAACATCATATTTAGATAGAACAGAATGCTCGTACAACAAGACAGTACAAACAACTACATATAACTACATCTAAATTAAACGGTACGTATGAGTGCACTTACAACATACAACATAAAACTACATGAAGTCATCATCGTCATCCTCCATCGATGCAGAACTCTTGCCCTTTGACGATGAAGAACTCGTGCCCTTCGACGATGAAGAAACCTTGCCCTTCGACGATGAAGAACTCTTGCCCTTCGAAGATGCAGAACCCGGAAGCGGTGGCATGAAGATATCATCTTCGTCCTCGCTCTCCTCAATCCATAATAATGGATTATTTGCTGAAAGCCTTCTGAAAGATTCACTCTTCGGCACCACCACCTTCTTCCACCTTTCATGTATCCTAAGAAGTTCTTTACGTACCTCTTCATACGTCCTTTCTGGCCACCCAGACCTACGTAATTGGTGAGCCAACTCATTCATTATGGTGTCACTACCGGTAAGTTCGTCCCATGGAACTATCCTGTTATCCATCCTGAAATCGGTAGCTAGGCTCAGAAGAGTCCTGCTCATCCCAGGGTGAAAACTACGATCGAAAGGATAATGAGACATCTCAACTAAACTACACTGGAATGCTTATCCACCTCGGTCTGAAGGGGGTTTTATAGGTAGAGAGGAGAAAATGGCGGGAAAGAACGACAACAGTTGGCGGGAAACGAGTGGCGGGAAAGAGTTGGCGGGAACATATGGCGGGAAACGAGTGGCGGGAAAGAGTTGGCGGGAACATATGGCGGGAAACAAGTGGCGGGAAAGAGTTGGCGGGAACATATGGCGGGAAACGAGTGGCGGGAAAGAGTTGGCGGGAACATATGGCGGGAAACAGGTGGATGAGAAATGGGTGGCGGGAACGAGCTGGCGGGAAAATATGTCATAGTTTTGAAAAAAAAATCCTACGGGTCAAAAAAAAGTAATGTGGTATGCATGCACTAGTCGGCCTACAGCAGGCCAATTAGTCCCTGTCGGCCCACAGCTGGCCAATTAGTTCCTGTCGGCCCACAGCAGGCCGACTGGACCTTATCGGCCGGCAGTTGGCTGACTGGACTTGGGTCTGCTGGCCGACAAGCCAATCGGCGTGCAGCAAGTAGATAGGATCCCAGTCGGCCTGCTGTGGGCCGACTAGGACCAGTCGGCCAGCTGTGGGCCGATTGGATAATATTTTCGAAAAATATTATATCAGCGTAATATTTTTGTAAATTAATAAAAAAATGTATTATTTAAAAAAAATTAGCCTTTTCTCAGATAGCTGGAACTCATGTGTGTTGAGCCTCTCAAGTATATCAGACGGATCGAGTGTCTTGAAGTCAGGACGTTCTTGTATCATGAGGGCAAGGGTGTCAAAAGAGCTGTCAAGTGATCTCAGCAGTGTCTTGACGATTTCATGCTTGGTAATTTCAGTTGCGCCAAGAGCTTGAAGTTCATTTGTGATATCAGTGAGGCGATCAAACATGAGCTGGACATTCTCATTGTCGCTTCTCTTGAAGCGGTTGAAGAGGTTGCGAAGAACACTGATTCTTTGATCTCGCTGGGTTGAAACGCCTTCGTTGACCTTGGATAGCCAGTCCCAGACTAGCTTCGACGTTTCCAGAGCACTCACATGGCCATACTGTCCTTTGGTCAGATGACCACAGATGATGTTCTTCGCGGTAGAATCCAGTTGAATGAACTTCTTGACATCAGTGGGGGTGACACCTTCACCAGTTTTGGGAACGCCATTCTTGATGACATACCAGAGGTCGACATCAATGGCTTCAAGATGCATGCGCATCTTATTCTTCCAGTAGGGATATTTAGTTCCATCGAACACGGGGCAAGCAGCAGAGACCTTGATTATCCCTGCAGTCGACATAGCTGAAACTCCAGGTGGTTAAACTGAATCACACGGAACAAGGGAGTACCTTGCTCTGATACCAATTGAAAGTGCTAGTATCGACTAGAGCGGGGGGGGGGGGGGGGGGTGAATAGGCGATTTTTATGGAAGTCTTCAAAACTTAGTAGTTTCAAAGACAAACAACAGAAACAACCTAATTGATATGCAGCGGAAGTTAAACTACCCTAAACAAGCCATAGTCAAGCATGTCATGAAGTGAAAGTACAGGACTAGTAGCAGTTGGGTAGTAAGGATCAATATGGAAGATAGTATGAAGCCAATCAACAATAGTAGTCAAGCAATGAAGTCAAACAGATAAACAGATAAGCAATGACTTCATGAAGACAAACTTAAGTAAGGTTGGAAGGGATAGAACCAGTTGCTTGTTGAAGACACATGATTTGTTGGACCAGTTCCAGTTGCTGTGACAACTGTACGTCTGGTTAGGGAGGCTGAGATTTAACTCAGAAGACCGTGTCTTCACCTTATTCCCCTTGAGCTAAGGACACCCAGTCCTCGCCCAATCACTCTGGTAAGTCTTCAAGGGAGACTTCCAAACCTTCACAGACTTCGTTCACCGGCAATCCACAATGACTCTTGGATGCTCAGAACGCAACGCCTAACCGGCTGGAGGATTCACAGTCCTCAAGTGTAATAAGTCTTCAGGTCACATAGACAGAAAGACTTCAGTGATGCCTAACACTCTTTGGCTCTGGGTGTTTGGGCTTTGTCCTCGCAAGGATTTCTCTCTCTCAAATGCTTCGAGGTGGGTTGCTCTCAAACGACAAAAGCCGTGCACAAATTCTAAGCAGCCACCAATTTATGGTGTAGGGGGTGGGCTATTTATAGCCACTAGGAAACCCGACCTGATTTGTCCAAAATGACCCTGGGTCACTAAGGAACTGACACGTGTTCCAACGGTCATATTTCAAACACATGCGGCAACTTTACTTGGGCTACAAGCAAAGCTGACTCATCCAGCTCTGGATAAGATTTGCTCTCATTGTCTTCGCTCGAAGACATAGGATTTGGGTTGAGCATCACTTCAGTCACTCTGACTTAGTTCACTTGGACCCCACTTAACAGTACGGTGGTTCCTATGACTCAACAAAGAAGAAAATGAAACAGCGAATCCACACAATCTTCGCGCTCCAAAGTCTTCACGCAATGTCTTCTCATGTCATAGTCTTCAATATGAATATCTTATCATACCACCATAGTCTTCAATGTCTTCATACATTTTTAGGGGTCATCTCTAGTAGGTAAACCGAATCAATGAGGGACACTACCTGCGTTATCCTGCAATTCTCACAAATGCATTAGTCCCTCAACCAACTTTGTCGTCAATACTCCAAAACCAACTAGGGGTGGCACTAGATGCACTTACAAGTGGCGAGTTGCTCAGGCCAGCACACGAGGGAGCTTGGTACCGCATGCATCGTGGCTGCCGTCAACAGAGTCGTGTTGTACGGCTCCTCCCGCGCCACCCACCATCAATGTTTGCGAAACTACGCCCTGCCGACGGAGAAAGAAGCCGGCTTTGCGGATATCAATGAGGTGGACAATGATGGCTCGTGTCCACGTCAGTTTTTCCCCGAGGAGGAAGGGATGATGCAACATAGCTACGGTAGGTATTTCCCTCAGTGATGAAACCAAGGTTATCAAACCAGTAGGAGAACCAAGGAACACTATGTAAACGGTACCTGCACACAAAGAACAAATACTTGCAACCCGATGCGTAAGAGGATTTGTCAATCCGTCCCTGGTAAACAGATAGATTGATTTGTATGATTTTGGATAAATAGATCTCTCGATAAAACAAAATAAATTAAATAAATAAAAAGTGCAGCAAGGTATTGTTGGGTTTTTAGAATAATAGATCTAAAAACAAAAGCAAATAAAAATATATCTCAAAGCAAATATGATAAAGAATAGACCCGGGGCCGTAGATTTCACTAGTGGCTTCACTCGAGAAAAATAGCATACGGCAGGTAAACAAATTACTGTTGGGCAATTGATAGAACTGCAAATAATTACGACAACATTCAGGCAATGATCATTATATAGGCATCACGTCCAAGATTAGTAGACCGACTCCTGCCTGCATCTACTACTATTACTCCACACATTGACCGCTATCCAGCATGCATCTACTGTATTAAGTTTATTGAGAAACAGAGTAATGCAATAAGAATGATGACATGATGTAGACAAGATCTATTCATGTAGGAATAGACCCCATCATGTTATCCTTAATGGCAACGATCAATACGTGTCTTGCGGCCCCTTCTATTAATGGGAAAGAACATCGCAAGATCGAACCCATCACAAAGCACCTCTTCCCATGGCAAGAAAAATTGATCTAGTCGGCCTAACTGAACCAAAGATTCGAAGAAGAAATACGAGAGTATAAGTAATCATGCATATAAGAGATCAAAACTCAAATAACTTTCATGGATAAAATAGATCTGATCATAAACTAAATATTCATCGGATCCCAACAAACACACCGCAAAAAGAGTTACATCAAATAGATCTCCAAGAGACCATTGTATTGAGAATCAAAAGAGAGAAGAAGCCATCTAGCTACTAACTACAGACTCGTAGGTCTACAATGAACTACTCACGCATCATCGGAGAGGCACCAATGAGGATGATGAACCCCCCCGTGATGGTGTCTAAATTGGATCTCATGGTTCTGGAATTTGCGGCGGCTGGAATTGTGTTTCGTCGACTCCCCTAGGGTTTCTGGAATATTTCAGAATTCATAGGACGAAGAGGCGGTGCGGGAGGCCACCGAGGTGGGCACAACCCACTAGGGCGCTTGGGTCCCCAGGCGCGCCCAGGTGGGTTGTGCCCCCCTCGGGGCACCCCTCCGGTACTTCTTTGGCCCATCTTGTGTCTTCTGGTCCAGAAAAAATCTCCAAAAAGTTTCGCTGCATCTGGACTGCATTTAATATTGATTTTCTGCAAAGTAAAAAACAAGTAAAGACAGCAACTGGCATTGGGTACTATGTCAATAGGTTAGTCCCAAAAATGATATAAAATTGCTATAAAATGATTGTAAAACATCCAAGAATGATAATATAACAACATGGAATAATAAAAAAAATATAGATACGTTGGAGACGTATCACTCCTCTGGCCTCCTCCCGGAGCTTCATGGTTGTCTTCTGGTAAGAAAAATCCTCAAAAAGTTTCGTTCAGTTTGGACTCCATTTGGTATTGATTTTCTATAAAAAACAAAAATAAGGAAAAAACAACAACTGGCACTACGCACTAGGTTAATAAGTTAGTCCCAAAAATAATATAAAATAGCATATTAATGCGTATAAAACATCCAAAATGGATAATACAATAGCATGGAACAATTAAAAATTATAGATACATTGGAGACGTATCACTCCACCTCGTCATCGGTGTCGAACCCGGCCACTACAGACCGCGCCACCGCCACCACTGCACGCGCGGTGTTGCCTGTGTGCGAACGAGCCTAGCAGTGCCTCCAGCAGTGCCCCTTAGTCGATTTCTGGCGAGGCCGGGCCCCCTCCGCGTATTTTTAGGCGCCGACAGCTGAACACCGGCCAACACAGCCACCCTGGGCCACTGCTTAGTGGGGCCCAAAACCCCCCTCTAATTAGCAGTAACCTAATTAGTAACTAACCCCTTCCCTAATAGGCACTGACGTGTGGGCCCCCTATTAATTCAACTGAAGTAAATAAAATCTAATAACTAATAGACACTCACACGTGGGTCCCTATGACCCTGTTGACTGGTCAACATTGACCCAGTCAACACTGACTATACTGCTGACTGGGCACTGATACGTCTCCGTCGTATCTATAATTTTTGATTGTTTCATGCCAATATTATACAACTTTCACATACTTTTGGCAATATTTTTTATGATTTATTTGGACTAACCTATTGATCCAATGCCCAGTGTCAGTTCCTTTTTGTTGCATGTTTTTGTTCCGCAGAAAATCCATATCAAACGAAGTCTAAATGCAACAAAAATTTACGGAGAATTATTTTGGAATATTCGTGCTTCACCGATTCCACCGAAAACTCTCATTTGTTGAAGTGGAGCATAGTGTGGCGTCGAGCGAGAAAGGTCTCTTTGAATTTTGGGAGGTGGAATCAACATAAACGGGGGCCCACAGGCCCCAAGATACACCAGGGCGCGCCAGGGGGTACCCGGCACCCAGGTGTCTTATGCCCTCCTCGTAAGGCAGTTGGGGCCCTTCTTTCACCGCAAGAGAGCTAATATCCGGATAGAAGTCGTGTTAAAATTTCAGCCCAATCGGAGCTACAGATCTTCGAGAATTTAAGAAACGGTGAAAAGCCAGAATCTGGGAGCGCAGAAACAGAAGGAAACAGAGAGAGATCCAATATCGGAGGGGATCCCGCCCCTCCGCCGCCATGGAAGCGGAGGACCATAGGGGAAACCCTTCTCCAATCTAGGGGGAAGGTCAAGGAAGAAGAAGAAGAAGGGGGGCTCTCTCCCCCTCTCTCCTGGTGGCGCCTGAACGCCGCCGGGGCCATCATCGCGACAACGATCTACACCAACAACTTCACTGCCGTCATCACCAACTCTTCCCCCCTCTATGCAGCGCTGTAACACCCTTTCTCCCTGTTGTAATCTCTACTTGAACATGGTGCTCGATGCTATATATTATTTCCCAATGATGTATGTGTTGGGGAACGCAGTAATTTCAAAAATATCCCTACGATCACACAAGCTCTATCTAGGTGATGCATAGCAACGGGGGACAGTGTGTCCACGTACCCTCGTAGACCGAAAGTGGAAGCGTTATGTAACGCGGTTGATATAGTCGAACGTCTTCATGATCCAACCGATCAAGTACCTAACGCACGACACCTCCGCGATCTGCACACATTCAGCTCGGTGACATCCCTCGAACTCTAGATCCAGCTGAGGCCGAGGGAGAGTTCCGTCAGCACGACGGTGTGGTTATGGTGATGATGAAGTTACTGGCGCAAGGCTTCGCCTAAGCACTACAACGATATGACCGAGGTGGAAATCTGTGGAGGGGGGCACCGCACATGGCTAAAAGATCAACTTGATCAACTTGTGTGTCTATGGGGTGCCCCCTCCCCCGTATATAAAGGAGGAGAGGGGAGGCCAGCCGGCCCTCCTTGGCGCGCCCCCAAGAGGGGAATCCTACTAGGACTCCAAGTCCTAGTAGGTTTCCACCAAAAGGGAGAGAGGGGGAAGGAAGGAGAGGGAGAGGGAGAAAGAAAAGGGGCACCGCCCCTCCCCTTCCTTGTCCTATTTGGACTCAAGGGGGAGGGGGGGCGCGGCCTGCCCTGGCCGCCCCTCTCTCTCTCCACTAAGGCCCATCGAGGCCCATTAGTTCCCCCGGGGGTTCCGATAACCCTCCGGCACTTCGGTTTTATCTGAAACTTCTCCGGAACACTTCCAGTGTCCGAATATAGTCGTCCAATATATCAATCTTTATGTCTCGACCATTTCGAGGCTCCTCTTCATGTTCGTGATCACATCCGGGACTCTGAACAACCTTCGGTACATCAAATCACATAAACTCATAATACCAATCGTCATCGAATATTAAGCGTGCGGACCCTATGGGTTTGAGAACTATGTAGACATGACCATGACTAATCTCCGGTCAATAACCAATAGCAGAACCTAGATGCTCATATTGGTTCCTACATTTTCTACAAAGATCTTTATCGGTCAAACCGCATAACAACATACATTGTTCCCTTTGTCATTGGTATGTTACTTGCCCGAGATTCGATCATCGGTATCATCATACCTAGTTCAACCTCGTTACCGGTAAGTCTCTTTACTCATTCCGTAATACTTCATCCCGCAACTAACTCATTAGTTACAATGCTTGCAAGGCTTAGAGTGATGAGTATTATCGAGAGGGCCCAGAGATACCTCTCTGAAACACGGAGTGACAAATCCTAATCTCGACCTATGCCAACCCAGCAAATACCTTCGGAGACACCTGTAGAGCACCTTTATAATCACCCTTTTATATTGTGACGTTTGGTAGCACACAAAGTGTTCCTCCGATATTCGGTAGTTGCATAATGATAACCCACAAGTATAGGGGATCAATTGTAGCCTCTTTCGATAAGTAAGAGTGTCGAACCCAACGAGGAGCTAAAGGTAGAACAAATATTCCCTCAAGTTCTATCGACCACCGATAGAACTCTACGCACGCTTAGCGTTCGCTTTACCTAAAACAAGTATGAAACTAGAAGTACTTTGTAGGTGTTATTGGATAGGTTCGCAAGGATATAAAGAGCATGTAAATAAAAATAAGGGGCTGTTTAGATAAAGAAGCAATAAAGTAAATATAGCAAGTGTGGAAAAGTGGTGGTAGGAGTTGTGGAATTGTCCCTAAGCAATTGACTACTATACTAGACCGATAGCAAGTTTTATGTGGGAGAGGCATAAGCTAACATACTTTCTCTTCTTGGATCATATGCACTTATGATTGGAACTCTAGCAAGCACCCGCAACTACTAAAGATCATTAAGGTAAAACCCAACCATAGCATTAAAGTATCAAGTCCCCTTTATCACATACGCCACAACCCCCTTACTCGGGTTTATGCTTCTGTCACTCAAGCAACCCACTGTAAGCGAATCATGAACGTATTGCAACACCATACAGTGGGAATCCCTCACGCTTGCGCGACACGGAGGGCACAATAGGACAACAACATAACCACAAGCAAATTAAACCAATCATAGCAATTCATCAATCACCGATAGGACAACGAAAATCTACTCAGACATCATAGGATGGCAACACATCATTGGATAATAATATGAAGCATAAAGCACCATGTTCAAGTAGAGGGTACAGCGGGTTGAGGGAGAGTGGACCGCTAAATATAGATGGGGGAAGGTGATGGAGATGTTGGTGAAGATGGCGGAGGTGTTGGTGAAGATCGCGGTGATGATGATGGCCCCTGGCACCATTCCGGTGCCACCGAAAGCAAGGGGGAGAGAGCCCTTCTTCTTCTTCTTCCTTGACCTTCTCTCTAGATGGGAGAAGGGTTTCCCCTCTGGTCCTTGGCTCCCATGGCGTGGGAGGGGCGAGAGCCCCTCCGAGATTGGATCTGTCTCTCTGTCTCTCTCTGTTTCTGCGTTCTGGGATTCTGCCCTTTCACCGTTTCTTATATATTCGGAGATCCGTAACTCCGATTGGATTGAAACCTTCGCACAGATTTTTTCTCCGAAAATTAGCTTTCTTGTGGCAAAAGAAGAGTGTCAACCGCCTTATGGGGTGCCCATGAGGGTCAGGGGCGCCCCCTGCCTCGTGGCCCCCTCGAGCACCGTCTCGCGTTGGTTTTTCTTCCCAAAAATCATAAATATTCCAAAAATGATCTCCGTCCGTTTTTATCCTATTTGTATTGGGTTTCTGCGAAACATAAAACATGCAACAAACAGGAACTGGCACTGGGAACTGGATCAATATGTTAGTCCCAAAAATAATATAAAAAGTTACCAAAAGTATATGAAAGTTGTAGAATATTGGCATGGAACAATCAAAAATTATAGATACGACGGAGACGTATCACATAGTATCATAGTCTGAGGAACTTGTATAAGTCGTGAAGAAAGCAGTAGCAATGAAACTGACACGATCATAATGCTAAGCTAACGGATGGGTCATGTCCATCACATCATTCTCCTAATGATGTGATCTCGTTCATCAAATGACAACACAAGTCTATGGTTAGGAAACATAACCATCTTTGATTAACGAGCTAGTCAAGTAGAGGCATACTAGGGACTATATGTTTTTTCTATGTATTCACACATGTACTAAGTTTCCGGTTAATACAATTCTAGCATGAATAATAAACATTTATCATGAATTAAGGAAATAAATAATAACTTTATTATTGCCTCTAGGGCATATTTCCTTCAGTTTCCCACTTGCACTAGAGTCAATAATCTAGATTACATATTAATGATTCTAACACCCATGGAGCTTTGGTGCTGATCATGTTTTTCTCGTGGAAGAGGCTTAGTCAACGGGTCTGCAACATTCAGATCCTTGTGTATCTTGCAAATCTCTATGTCACCTTCCGACACTTGATGACGAATGGAATTGAAGCGTCTTCTGATGTGCTTGGTTCTCCTGTGAAATCTGGATTCCTTTGCCAAGGCAATTGCACTAGTATTGTCACAAAAGATTTTCATTGGACCCGATGCACTAGGTATGACACCTAGATCGGACATGAACTCCTTCATCCAAACTCCTTCATTTGCTGCTTCCAAAGCAGCAATGTACTCCGCTTCACACGTAGATCCTGCCACGACGCTTTGCTTGGAACTGCACCAACTGATAGCTCCTCCATTCAATAAAAATACGTATCCGGTTTGCGACTTAGAGTCATCCGGATTAGTGTCAAAGCTTGCATCGACGTAACCATTTACGACGAGCTCTTTTTCACCTCCATAAACGAGAAACATATCCTTAGTCCTTTTCAGGTATTTCAGGATGTTCTTGACCATTGTCCAATTCTCCACTCTGGGATTACTTTGGTACCTCCCTGCTATGCTTATAGCAAGGCATACATCAGGTCTGGTACACATCATTGCATACATGATAGAACCTATGGCTGAAGCATAGGGAATGACTTTCATTTTCTCTCTATCTTCTGCAGTGGTCGGGCATTGAGTCTGACCCAACTTCACACCTTGTAAAACAGGCAATGACCCTTTCTTTGACTGATCCATTTTTGAACTTCTTCAAAACTTTATCAAGGTATGTGGTTTGTGAAAGTCCAATTAAGCGTCTTGATCTATCTCTATAGATCTTCATGCCCAATATGTAAGCAGCTTCACCGAGGTCTTTCATAGAAAAACTCTTATTCAGGTATCCCTTTATGCTATCCAGAAATTCTGTATCATTTCCAATCAACAATATGTCATCCACATATAATATCAGAAATTTTATAGAGCTCCCACTCACTTTCTTGTAAATACAGGCTTCTCCAAAAGTCTGTATAAAACCATATGCTTTGATCACACTATCAAAGCGTTTATTCCAACTCCGAGAGGCTTGCCCCAGTCCATAAATGCATCGCTGGAGCTTGCACACTTTGTTAGCACCCTTTGGATCGACAAAACCTTCTGGTTGCATCATATACAACTCTTCTTCCAGAAATCCATTGAGGAATGCAGTTTTGACATCCATTTGCCAAATTTCATAATGATAAAATGCAACAATTGCTAACATGATTTAGACAGACTTAAGCATCGCTATGGGCGAGAAAGTCTCATCGTAGTCAAAAACCTTTCGCAACAAGTCGAGCTTTGTAAACAGTAACATTACTGTCTGCGTCAGTCTTCTTCTTAAAGATCCATTTAGTTTCTATGGCTTGCCGATCATCAGATAAGTCCACCAAAGTCCACACTTTGTTCTCATACATGGATCCCATCTTAGATTTCATGGCCTCAAGCCATTTCACAGAATCTGGGCTCATCATTGCTTCCTCATAGTTCGTAGGTTCATCATGGTCTAGTAACATGACTTGTAGAACAGGATTATCATACCACTCTGGTGCAGATCTTACTCTGGAAGACCTACAAGGTTCGGTAGTAACTTGATCTAAAGTTTCATGATCATCATCATTAACTTCCTTGCTAATTGGTGTAGGAATCACTGGAACTGATTTCCGTGATGAACTACTTTCCAACAAGGGAGAAGGTACAATTACCTCATCAAGTTCTACTTTACTCACACTCACTTCTTTCGAGAGAAACTCCTTCTCTAGAAAGGATCCATTCTTAGCAACAAAGATTTTGCCTTCGGATCTGTGATAGAAGGTGTACCCTACAGTTTCCTTTGGGTGTCCTATGAAGACGTACTTCTCCGATTTGGGTTCGACCTTATCAGGTTGAAGCTTTTTCACATAGGCATCGCAGCACCAAAATTTAAGAAATGACAACTTTGGTTTCTTGCCAAACCACAGTTCATAAGGCATCATCTCAACCGATTTTGATGGTGCCCGATTTAAAGTGAATGCAGTAAGAGACATCATAGATCACATCGTATCCAATAAAGTACGATTACGACGTTCGGACACACCATTTCGCTGTGGTGTTCCAGGTGGCGTTAATTGTGAAACTACCCCATGTTGTTTCAAATGAGGACCAAACTCATAACTCAAATATTCTCCTCCTTGATCAGATCGTAGAAACTTTATTTTCTTGTTACGATGATTTTCCACTTCACTCTGAAGTTCTTTGAACTTTTCAAATGTTTCAGACTTTTATTTCATCAAGTAGATATAACCATATCTGCTCAAATCATCTGTGAAGGTAAGAAAATAATGATACCCGCCACGAGCCTCAACACTCATTGGACCGCATACATCAGTATGTATTTTTTTCCAATAAGTCAGTAGCTCGTTCCATTGTTCCGGAGAAAGGAGTTTTAGTCATCTTGCCCATAAGGCACGGTTCGCAAGCACCAAGTGATTCATAATCAAGTGATTCCAAAAGTCCATCAGCGTGGAGTTTCTTCATGCGCTTTACACCGATATGACCCAAACGGCAGTGCCACAAATAAGTTGTAGTATCATTATCAACTTTGCATCTTTTGGCTTCAATATTATGAATATGCGTTTCGTCACTATCGAGATTCAACAAAAATAGACCACTTTGCAAGGGTGCATGACCATAAAAGATATTACTCATATAAATAGAACAACCAGTATTCTCTGATTTAAATGAATAACCGTCTCGCATCAAACAAGATCCAGATATAATGTTCATGCTTAACGCTGGCACCAAATAACAATTATTCAGGTCTAAAACTAATCCCGATGGTAGATGTAGAGGTAGTGTGCCGACGGCGATCACATCGACCTTGGAACCATTTCCCACGCGCATCGTCACCTTGTCCTTAGCCGATCTTCAGTTAATCCGTAGCCCCTGTTTCGAGTTGCAAATATGAGCAACAGAACCAGTATCAAATACCCAGGCGCTACTACGAGCATTAGTAAGGTACGGATCAATAACATGTATATCAAATATACCTTTCACTTTGCCATCCTTCTTCTCCGCCAAATACTTGGGGCAGTTCCGCTTCCAGTGACCAGTCCCTTTGCAGTAGAAGCACTTAGTTTCAGGCTTAGGTCCAGCCTTGGGTTTCTTCTCTTGAGCAGCAACCTTTTTTCCGTTCTTCTTGAAGTTCCCCTTCTTCCGTTTGCCCTTTTTCTTGAAACTAGTGGTCTTGTTGACCATCAACACTTGATCTTGATGCTCCTTTTTTGATTTCTACCTCTGCAGCCTTTAGCATTACGAAGAGCTCGGGAATAGTCTTGTTCATCCCTTGCATATTATAGTTCATCACGAAGCCTTTATAGCTTGGTGGCAGTGATTGAAGAACTCTGTCAATGACACTATCATTAGGAAGATTAACTCCAAGCTGAGTCTAGTGGTTATGGTACCCAGACATTCTGAGTATGTGTTCACTGACAGAATTATTCTCCTCCATTTTGCAGCTGTAGAACTTGTTGGAGACTTCATGTCTCTCAACTCGGGCATTTGCTTGACATATTAACTTCAACTCTTGGAACATCTCATATGCTCCATGACGTTCAAAACGTCTTTGAGGTCCCGATTCTAAGCCGTAAATCATGGCACACTGAACTATCAAATAGTCATCAGCTTTGCTCTACCAGACGTTCTTAACGTCATCAGTAGCATCTGCAGCAGGCCTGGTACCTAGCGGTGCTTCCAGGATGTAATTTTTGTATGCAGCAATGAGGATAATCCTCAAGTTATGGACCTAGTCCATTTAGTTGCTGCCATCATCTTTCAACTTAGCTTTCTCTAGGAACGCATTAAAATTCAAAGGAACGGTAGCACGGGCCATTGATCTACAATAACATAGACATGCAAAATAACTATCAGGACTAAGTTCATGATAAATTAAAGTTCAATTAATCATATTACTTAAGAACTCCCACTTAGATAGACATCCTTCTAGTCATCTAAGTGATCACGTGATCCAAATCAACTAAACCATGTTCGATCATCACGTGAGATGGAGTAGTTTTCAATGGTGAACATCACTATGTTGATCATATCTACTATATGATTCACGTTCAACCATTCGGTCTCAGTGTTCCGAGGCCATATCTGCATATGCTAGGCTCGTCAAGTTTAACCTGAGTATTCTACGTGTGCAAAATTGACTTTCACCCGTTGTATGTGAACGTAGAGCTTATCACACCCGATCATCACGTGGTGTCTCGGCACGACGAACTGTAGCAACGGTGCATACTTAGGGAGAACACTTGTACCTTGAAATTTAGTAAGGGATCATCTTATAATGCTACCGCCGTACTAAGCAAAATAAGATGCATAAAAGATAAACATCACATGCAATCAAAATATGTGACATGATATGGCCATCATCATCTTGTGCTCATGATCTCCATCACCGAAGCATCGTCATGATCTCCATCATCACCGGCGCGACACCTTGATCTCCATCGTAGCAATGTTGTAATCTCGCCAACTATTGTTACTACGACTATTGCTACCGCTTAGTGATAAAGTAAAACAATTACATGGCAATTACATTGCATACAATAAAGCGACAACCATATGGCTCCTGCCAGTTGCCGATAACTTTGTTACAAAACATGATCATCTCATACAACAATTTATATCACATCATGCCTTGACCATATCACATCATAGCAAGCCCTGCAAAAACAAGTTAGACGTCCTCTACTTTGTTGTTGCAAGTTTTACGTGGCTGCTATGGGCTTCTAGCAAGAACCGTTCTTACCTACGCATCAAAACCACAATGATTTTTCATCAAGTGTTATGTTTTAACCTTCAACAAGGACCGGGCGTAGCCACACTCTATTCAACTAAAGTTGGAGAAACAGAAACCCGCTAGCCACCTATATGCATAAGCACGTCGGTAGAACTAGTCTCATGAACGTGGTCATGTAATGTCGGTTCGGGCTGCTTCATCCAACAATACTGCCAAATCAAAGTATGACATGCTGGTAAGCAGTATGACTATTATCGCCCACAACCCTTTGTGTTCTGCTCGTGCATATAACATCTATGCATAGACCTGGCTCGGATGCCACTATTGGGGAACGCAGTAATTTCAAAAAAAATTCCTACGATCACGCAAGATCTATCTATGTGATGCATAGCAACGAGGGGAGAGTGTGTCCACGTACCCTCGTAGACCGAAAGTGAAGGCATTATGTAACACGGTTGATGTAGTCGAACGTCTTCGCGATCCAACCGATCAAGGACCGAACGGACGGCACCTCCGCGATCTGCACACGTTCAGCTCGGTGATGTCCCTCGAACTCTAGATCCAGCTGAGGCCGAGGGAGAGTTCCATCAGCACGACGGTGTGGTGATGGTTATGATGAAGTTACCGGTGCAGGGCTTCGCCTAAGCACTACAACGATACAACCAAGGTGGAAATCTGTGGAGAGGGGCACCGCACACGGCTAAAAGATCAACTTGATCAACTTGTGTGTATATGGGGTGCCCCCTCCCCCGTATATAAAGGAGGAGAGGGGACGCCGGCCGGCCCTCCTTGGCATGCCCCCAAGAGGGGAATCCTACTAGGACTCCAAGTCCTAGTAGGTTTCCACCAAAACGGAGAGAAGGGGAAGGAAGGAGAGGGAGAGGGAGAAGGAAAGGGGTGCGCCGCCCCTCCCCTTCCTTGTCCTATTCGGACTCAAGAGGGAGGGGGCGCGCGGCCTGCCCTGGCCGCCCCTCTCCCTCTCTCTCCACTAAGGCCCATTGAGGCCCATTAGTTCCCCCGGGGGTTCCGATAACCCTCCGGCACTCCGGATTTATCCGGAACTTCTCCGGAACACTTCCGGTGTTCGAATATAGTCGTCCAATATATCAATCTTTATGTCTCGACCATTTCAAGACTCCTCGTCATGTCCGTGATCATATCTGGGACTCCGAACAACCTTCGGTACATCAAATCACATAAACTCATAATACCAATCGTCATCGAATGTTAAGCATGCGGACCCTACGGGTTCGAGAACTATGTAGACATGACCGAGACTCATCTCCTGTTAATAACCAATAGTGAAATCTGGATGCTCATACTGGTTCCTACATTTTCTACGAAGATCTTTATCGGTCAAACCGCATAACAACATATGTTGTTCCCTTTGTCATCAGTATGTTACTTGCCCGAGATTCGATCATCGGTATCATCATACCTAGTTCAATCTCGTTACGAGCAAGTCTCTTTACTCGTTCTGTAATACTTCATCACACAACTAACTCATTATTCACAATGCTTGCAAGGCTTATAGTGATGAGTATTACTGAGAGGGCCCAGAGATACCTCTCCGAAACACGGAGTGACAAATCCTAATCTCGATCTATGCCAACCCAACAAATACCTTCAGAGACACCTGTAGAGCACCTTTATAATCACCATTTTACGTTGTGACATTTGGTAGCACACGAAGTGTTCCTCCAGTATTCGGGAGTTGCATAATCTCATAGTCTGAGGAACTTGTATAAGTCATGAAGAAAGTAGTAGCAATGAAACTGACATGATCATAATGCTAAGCTAACGGATGGGTCATGTCCATCACATCATTCTCCTAATGATGTGATCTTGTTCATCAAATGACAACACATGTTTATGGTTTGGAAACATAACCATCTTTGATTAATGAGCTAGTCTAGTAGAGGCATACTAGGGACTATATGTTTTGTCTATGTATTCACACATGTACTAAGTTTCTAGTTAATACAATTCTAGCATGAATAATAAACATTTATCATGAGTTAAGGAAATGAATAATAATTTTATTATTGCCTCTAGGGCATATTTCCTTCAGTATGGCTATCCTATGATGTTTGAGTATATCTGTTTTGTCCTATGGGTTCATTGCTGATCGTGATTGGTTTGAGTTGCATGTTTTATTATTGGTGTTGTCCTATGGTATGAGGAATCCCCGTTGTAGGGTTTGCAATATGTTCATGATTTGCTTATAGTGGGTGGCATAAGTGACAGAAGCAAAGACCTGAGTAAGTAGGTTGTTTGCGTATGGGAATAAAGAGGACTTGATACTTTAATGCTAAGGTTGGGTTCTACCTTAATGATCTTTAGTAGTTGCGGATGCTTCTAGAGTTCCAATCATAAGTGCATATGATCCAAGAAGAGAAAGTATGTTAGCTTATGCCTCTCCCTCATATAAAATTGCAATAGTGATTACTGGTCTAGTTACCGATTGCCTAGGGACAAATAAATTTCTCGTGACAAAAAGCTCTCTGCTAAAACTAACTTAGTTGTGTCTTTATCTAAACAGACCCTAGTTTTTATTTACGTGGTCTTTATTATCCAAACCTATCCCACAACACCTACAAAGTACTTCTAGTTTCATACTTGTTCTAGGTAAAGCGAACATTAAGCGTGCATAGAGTTGTATCGGTGGTCGATAGAACTTGAGGGAATATTTGTTCTACCTTTAGCTCCTCGTTGGGTTCGACACTCTTACTTATCAAAAGAGGCTACAATTGATCCCCTATACTTTTGGGTTATCAAGACCTTTTTCTGTTGTTGCCGGGGAGCAATAGCGTGGGGTAAATATTCTCGCGTGTGCTTGTTTGCTTTATCACTAAGTAGTTTTTATTTTCTGTTCTAAGTTGTTCTCTATTTTTAGTTATGGATATGGAACACAAAATACCAAAAAAATTAGGTGTACTTGCTACTCATGGAGATGGGGAACCTCCTAAAACCCTCGATGCTCATTATGTGAAAGATATTATGCACTACTTTAATAATCCTGAGAAAACCCATTCAATTATATAATGGGAGACATGTTGGATCAACATGAATACTTTAGGGAGTATCGCTTGACTCAAAAAGGGAAACTATTATGGGATCAAATTCATATGTTGCATTGGTATGCTCGGCAACTATGCTTTAGATATGATTATACTTGTTACTCTAGGATGAAGGCTCCACACCTTCCCTTTTCATGTAGATTTAGTGATAATGAAACCTTGGCTTCTTATGCTAATGGTATATATGATTACTATGATGTGGAACGAATAGAAGAATTTGTTGCTTTTAAGGGTGCTTATGAAATTGAATCTTTATTTGAAAAGTATGAAACTTTTGATAATGATATTTATAGGCCTGAAAATTTTGCTATACTTAAATTTTGCTATGAGAATTATGAATAAAATGCTGATGTTGATGCATTTATTGAGAAGTCTTCGTTGTCCAAGAAGAGACTAATATTTCGCAGGAATCTATGGACGAAGAAGTTGCCGAAACTGTGAGCTCATTGGATGAAAAAGATGATGAGGTGAGCGAAGAACAAAAGGAGGAAGAGCGGATTAGCTACCCGTGCCCGCCTTCTAATGAGAGTAACCCTCCAACTCATGCATTTTTTAATGTCCCTTCATTCTTACCGAAGGATGAATGCTATGATAATTGCTATGATCCCATTGATTCATTTGAAATACCCCTTTTTGATGAACTTGATGCTTGCTATGCTTATGGCCATGATGCCAATATGAATGATGCTTATGGAGATGAACTTGCTATAGTTCCTTATGTTAAGAATGAAATTGTTTCTATTGCACCCACGCATGATAGTCTTATTATCTTTTTGAATTCTGCCAACTGCACTATATCAGAGAAGTTTGTGCTTATTAAGGATTATACTGATGGGTTGCCTTTTACCGTTGCACATGATAATTTTGATGAATGTAATATGCATGTGCTTGCTGCTCCTACTTGCAATTATTATGAGAGAGGAACTACATCTCCGCCTATCTATGTTTTCAATATGATAAAATTGCAACAAACTGTTTATACTATGCATTGGCCTTTACTTTGTGTGCATGAATTGTTCTTTTATGACATGTCGTTGCATAGGAAGAGAGTTAGACTTCGTCATTACATAATATATGTTACTTTGTGCTCACTACTAAATTACAAATCATTGTTAATTAAAATTGGCTTTGATATACCTTGGGATCCGGGTGGATCCATTACTTGAGCACTATATGCCTAGCTTAACGACTTTAAAGAAAGCGCTGCCAGGGAGACAACCCAGAAGTTTTAGAGAGTCATTTATTTCTGTTGAGTGCTTTTTATAAAGTTTAAAAACAAAAATAAATAAAGAGGGGAACCTAAAACTTTTTCAAAAAGAAAAGTGAAAGTGAGAAAGACGAACATTGTTAGAATGGGAGCTAGCCTTGAACTTTGTTCATGCCCATGGAAACTTTGTGAACCTTGATTACATAAACTTTTCAACAAAAATAGTTATACCCTTGTATAAATCCATTGTATTATAAAAATAATGTGCCAAGATTTGCCTTTAGGATGATTAGATTGCTTGTTTGTTATGTGCAGTGGAAAATAGAAACTTTGGCTGTAGCGCGTGAATTTACATTTTTTACTGGAAAGTCAAATAGTTCCGAAACATTTTGCACAGTACTTATATACAAATTGTTTATATTGTCCTAATTTTTCAGAATTTTTGGATTTACAGAAGTATGGTAGATGTTCAAATTGCTACAGACTGTCCTCTTTAAGACAGATTCTGTTTTTGATGCATTGTTTTGCACGTTTTGATGAAACTATCAATTTATCAATGGTATAAGCCATAGATAAGTTATAATAAAGTATCTACAATGCAAAAATAAAATATGAATGGTTTTGCAACAGTACTTAAAGTGGTGATTTATTTTATTATACTAACGGATCTCACGAGGGTTTTGTTAAGTTTTGTGTGATTGAAGTTTTTCAAGTTTTGGGTGAGATCACGATCGATGAAGGAATAAGGAGTGGCAAGAGCCTAAGCTTGGGGATGCCCGAGGACCCCAAGGTAATATTCAAGGACTCTCAAGCAACTAAGATTGGGGATGCTCTGGAAGGCATCCCCTCTTTATTCTAATGATAATCGGTAATTTTACTTGGAGCTATATTTTTATTTGTCGCATGATATGTGTAAATCTTGGAGCGTCGTGTGATTTTTATTTTTATTTTTATTTTAGTAAGTGCACCATGATGGTATGAGATAGTCCTTGGTTGATTTATAGAATGCTCTTTGCACTTCACTTATATCTTTTGAGTATGGCTTTATAGAATGCTTCATGTGCTTCACTTATATCATTTGAAGTTTGGATTGCCTGTTTCTCTACACATAGAAAACTGCCATTTGTAGAATGCTCTTTTGCTTCACTTATATTTGTTAGAGCGTGGGCATATCTTTTGTAGAAAGAATTAAACTCTCTTGCTTCACTTATATCTATTTAGAGAGCCAACAGGAATTGGTCATTCACATGGTTAGTCATAAAATCCTACATAAAACTTGTAGATCACTGAATATGATATGTTTGATTCCTTGCAATAGTTTTGCGATATAAAGATGGTGATATTAGAGTCATGCTAGTGAGTAATTGTGGATTGGTAGAAATACTTGTGTTGAGGTTTGTGATTCCCGTAGCATGCACGTATGGTGAACCGTTATGTAACGAAGTTGGAGCATGAGGTATTTTTTGATTGTCATCCTTTGTGTGGAGGTCGGGATCGCGCGATGGTTAACTCCTACCAACCCTTCCCCTAGGAGCATACGCGTAGTGATTTGTTTCGATAACTAATAGATTTTTGCAATATGTATGTGAGTTCTTTATGACTAATGTTGAGTCCATGGATTATACGCACTCTCACCCTTCCATCATTGCTAGCCTCTTCGGTATCGTGCATTGCCCTTTCTCACCTCAAGAGTTGGTGCAAACTTCGCCGGTGCATCCAAACCCTGTGATACGATACGCTCTATCACACATAATCCTCCTTATATCTTCCTCAAATCAGCCATCATACCTACCTATCATGGCATTTCCATAGCCATTCCGAGATATATTGCCATGCAACTTCCATCATCATCATATACATGACTTGAGCATTCATTGTCATATTGCTTTGCATGATCGTCAGATAGCTAGCATGATGTTTTCATGGCTTATCCGTTTTTTGATGTCATTGCTACACTAGATCATTGCACATCCCGGTACACTGCCGGAGGCATTCATATAGAGTCATATCTTTGTTCTAGTATCAAGTTGTAATATTGAGTTGTAAGTAAATAAAAGTGTGATGATCTTCATTATTAGAGCATTGCCCCATGTGAGGAAAAATAGAAGAGGCCAAAGAAGCCAACCAAAAAAAGAGGCCAAAGAAGCCAAACAAAAAAAAGCAAAAAAACAAAAAAACAAAAAAACAAAAAAATGAGAGAAAAAGAGAGAAGGGGAAATGTTACTATCCTTTTACCACACTTGTGCTTCAGAGTAGCACCATGTTCTTCATAAAGAGAGTCTCCTATGTTGTCACTTTCATATACTAGTGGGAATTTTTCATTATAAAACTTGGCTTGTATATTCCAACGATGGGCTTCCTCAAATGCCCTAGGTCTTCATGAGCAAGCAAGTTGGATGCACACCCACTTAGTTACTTTTTTTGAGCTTTCATACACTTATAGCTCTAGTGCATCCGTTGCATGGCAATCCCTACTCACTCACATTGATATCTATTGATGGGCATCTCCATAGCCCGTTGATATGCCTAGTTGATGTGAGACTATCTTCCTATTTTTGTCTTCCCCACAACCACCATATTCTCTTCCACCATATAATGCTATGTCCATGACTCACGCTCATGTATTTCATGAATGTTGAAGAGGTTTGAGAATACTAAAGTATGAAACAATTGCTTGGCTAAAACCGGGGTTGTGCATGATTTGAGTATTTTGTGTGATCCAGATGGAGCATAGTGTCGGGGGTTGGGTGCGACATATGCCAAAGGATGGCTTATCATGGTGGGGGCGAGTAGAACGTTGCCGGTGCCTGGAAACGGGATGAGGCGTAGGCATGCACGCCGGTGAATCTTACCCAGCTTCGGGGCTCTCCGGGGAGATAACACCCCTACTGCTGCTCTGCGGGGTCTCCGCATGATCACTAAAGCAAAGTGACAACAATGGTGCTCCTCGAGCTGTATCGGGAGGCAGGAGAGAGCAAGGCTAGTTCTCTCCTCCCTGTGCTATCTGGTCTATCTCTATCAAGGTCCGAACCCTTTGTATGGGTGCCCAGGGGGGTTTATATAGGCCTACCCCCCGGGGGTACAATGGTAAACTGGCTGGGCGCGGGTCCCAGCCGTCTGTCTCTCACGCCGCCGTCCTTCCCGCCGGCTTCTGGGGCCCGCCGACTGGTGGGTCCCTCGGACAGGCCTGACACTGTGCGGCGCTCCTGATGACGCAGGCTTGGTCATTGGGTCGTGGCAACAGTGCCGCCGTCTATCGGGCGATCACTGTCGCCATTCCCCATCCTGTCTGGTTAATGGCTCGTGGGGACCTGGAGGGGAGGCGGCCGACTCCAGGGAGGCCGACTCCCACAGGGCCGTCTTCGGGGCACTCAGGCCGCCTTCGGTCCACCCACTGACAGGCGGACCCGCGGTCTTCGGGCCGTACAGGCCGGCGTCATGGGTACAGTGCGTCGCGCACTGTGGCTGATGTCAGGGCAAGCATGGCAACAGTGCTGCGCCTCGCCGGAGATCTTCCGGCTATACGGCTTACTGTAGCCATGCCGGCCCCTCGTAGGCAGGGGGAACAGCCACGTCGTGATCGTACCCCGCATCGGGTTTCGGGAAGTGTCATGGGCCGACTCCCATAGTCGGCCTCTCTGGAGGTCGCTTGCTTGGACTCGGCTTGTCTTGGAGTCGCCGTCTGGGACTCGGCTTGTCTTAGAGTCGCCGTCTGGGACTCGGCTTGTCTTGGAGTCGCCGTCTGGGACTCGGCTTGAGGGGCGCGACCTGCCCCGATGTCTTGAAAGATCCTGGGACCCGGCTTAGCCTACCCGTGGCCCATTACTCCGACAGTAGTCCCCGAAGCTGGTGAAGCCCCGCGGACACTGCCTTGTGGGGCTTCAACAGTTTCATTCTTCCCTGCACAGATTCTGGGACTCGGCTGCCGTCTTCTCTTCGGCCGACTCGTTGAAAGTCGGATCCTTCCTAGCGAGGGGTCGCTGCTTGAAAGTCGCGGCGGGAAATTAGGCGGCGTATCCGATACGCTTCCCTGCTGCTATCGAGGCGGTCCTATCGCGTGGCGCCACGTGGGGAGGACAGTCTGCCCACCCACGCGCGCGACGGGACGGTCCGTCAGGCGGGGCCCGCCACCACAGTGCCTCGGCATACTGTAACGCCCTTGATGCGGCTATATCTCCCACGTGTCGAAGCACGACTTAGAGGCATAACCGCATTGAAAGCAATGTCGCAAGTGAGGTAATCTTCGCACAACCCATGTAATACATAAGGGAAAGAGATACATAGTTGGCTTACAGTCGCCACTTCACACAAATACATAAATGAACATCCATCATTCAGTTTACACTCAAGGTCCGACTACGGAACCAAAATAAAAGAAGACTACCCCAAATGCAACACAGATCCCCGATCGTCCCAACTGGGCTCCACTACTGATCGTCTGGAAATGAAACATAGTAACGACCAAGGGCCTCATCAAATTCCCACTTCAGCTCAGTTGCGCCATCTGCGCTGGTATCACCAGTACCTGCATCTGTTTTGGTAGAATCTGTGAGCCACGGGGACTCAGCAATCTCACACCCGCGAGATCAAGACTATTTAAGCTTAAGGGAAGGCTGGTGTAATGAGGTGGAGCTGCAGCAAGCGACTAGCATATATGGTGGCTACGATCGCAAAAGAGAGCGAGAAGAGAAGCAAGGCACGGTCGTGAAGCTAGTAGCGATCAAGAAGTGATCCTGAAATTACTTACGTCAAACATAACTCCAACACCGTGTTCACTTCCCGGACTCCGCCGAGAAGGGACCATCACGGTTACACACGCGGTTGATGTATTTTAATTAAGGTCAACTTCGGGTTTTCTACAACCGGACATTAACAAATTCCCATCTGCCTCATAACCGCGGGCACGGCTTTCGAAAGATAATACCCTGCAGGGGTGTCCCAACTTAGCCCATCACAAGCTCTCATGGTCAACGAAGGATAAACCTTCTCCCGGGAAGACCCGGTCAGTCTCGGAATCCCGGTTCGCATGACATTTCGACAATGGTAAAACAAGACCAGCAAGACCACCCGACTGTGCCGACAAATCCCGATAGGAGCTGCACATATCTCGTTCTCAGGGCACACCGGATAAGCTAAGCGTACAGGAACTGACGTAATCCAAGTTGCCAAGGAATGGTCCCGCACGGTGCTCTAGTTTGGACCAACACTCAGAGGAGCACTGGCCCGGGGGGGGGGGGGGGGGGTAAATAAAG
Organism: Triticum timopheevii; assembly: GCA_963921465.1. Lineage (NCBI taxonomy): Eukaryota > Viridiplantae > Streptophyta > Magnoliopsida > Poales > Poaceae > Triticum > Triticum timopheevii. The sequence continues at coordinate 584,236,921 of OY997270.1, forward strand.
ATGACCCTCGGGCTCGCGAAAACCCAAGGGAAAAAGGCTTAGGTGGCAAATGGTAAAACCAAGGTTGGGCCTTGCTGGAGGAGTTTTATTCAAAGCGAACTGTCACGGGGGTCCCATAAATCACCCAACCGCGTAAGGAATGCAAAATCAAGGAACATAACACCGGTATGATGGAAACTAGGGTGGCAAGAATGGAACAAAACACCAGGCATAAGGCCGAGTCTTCCACCCTTTACCAAGTATATAGATGCATTAATTAAAACAATAGATATTGTGATATCCCAAAATATCCGTGTTCCAACAAGGAACAAACTTCATCTTCACCTGCAACTAGCAACGCTATAAGAGGGGCTGAGCAAAGCGGTAACATAGCCAATCAACGGTTTGCTAGGACATGGATGGTTAGAGGTTTGACATGGTAATATGGGTGGCATGATATAGCAAGTGGTAGGTATCGCAGCATAGGCATAGCAAAAGAGCGAGCATCTAGCAAGCAAAGATAGAAGTGATTTCGAAGGTATGGTCATCTTGCCTGCAAGGTTCTCAAAGTTGTCGAAGGCTTGATCCTCGTAGGCGTTCTCAACAGGTTCCTCGTTCACGTACTCGTCTCCCGGCTCTACCCAAAGCAAGAACACAAGCAACGGAACCACAATCAAACAAGGAACAATGCACAAGCAATATGATGCAATACATGACATGCTATGCGAGATGTGATATGCAATGCATATGTGTGCACCGGAAGGAAAATGATGAACCGGGCATCAACTTGGCAAACCAAGTATGTCGCTGGAAAGATGAGATGATTTCGGTTGAAATCGATATAAAGATCACCGGAATAGGATGCACGGTTTGCAAATGGCAAGCAAAACGATAATGGCACAAATCTGCGTTTAACAGCACGATGCTACTTAGCATGCAACAAGAAACTATGCTACAGCACTCCAACATGCAAACAAAGCATATGACAGTGATCTACAGGAGATGCTTAACAAAAGAGGAACACTAAGCTACGGCTAAATCACATCATAACAGGTTCAAACAAGCATGGTGAAAGTGCAAAAATATCAGGTTCACAGACTTAGTGAAAATACTAGCATGCCAGAAATTAACATCAGGAAGGCATGTTTAGAGCAAGCAAACAACATGCTACAGGAACTTATAATAGCAAAACAAGGCATGACATGAATCTACTCAAAGCATAGATCAAAAGTCCCTTACTGACCATAAGCCAAAAAGGACCATAAGAAATGATGGCACCCATGTAAACATAGCGAGTTTTATTACAGATCTCAGACTTAGCAGAAAAACTGGGCATGGCAAAAACAGATATCAAGTAGGCATGTTCGTGAGCTCGATGCACTCACTACAGAGCATCTCATGATAAACTAAGCATACACCCATCAAGAAGACATGGCATAGAAGATATACATGGCAAGAACAACATCATAGCATACACGGATCAACTACAACAACCTTGTGAAAATTGAATCTCATGCAAACAATCTGCCAGGAAACATTTTGATGCAAAAGTAGAGCACGAAAATGACATGCTAGAATACTCCATAAATGTCAAAAAAGGCATGGATGGATAGTGCACATCCATATGTTCAAAACACCCTTACTGATCATGCTCAAAAAGGGCATAGATCTCTCTGAAACAACATGAACACATGGCATAAAAATAACAGCAGGACATGACTTAGTGAAACTACTAAGTTCCTGAAATCAGCAACATTATCATCCCTAGTTTGCATGCTTGTGCTAGTCACCACATAACTCACAAAAATACATGGCATACACCCCTGGAAAGATAGCATGGCATAGATCAAAGCATATGTAGGGCTCAAGTTCATAAGGTGCACACATTAATCATGGCAAAAATGATAAAAGTGCAAGTTCTGTTAAGAAACAGAAACTAACATCACATAGCCCTCTTCCAACAGCATTTCTGGCATCAAGATGAGCTCAAATGAAAATGATGCAATGAGATGAAATGATCTACTCTTCGAGACGAACAATTTGATATGCTACACGCCCAAAACGGAGCCACGGGTGCAAAGATGTGATGCGATGAAAATGCAAGAAAATAATGACAGGAAATGTCTTAGTGAGATTTGGGGGGGGGAGAAGTCAACCGGGGCGATTGTGGATCTGGATCCGGGCACGCGGCTCGAGGTCGCCGGCCGGAGTCTTGCCGGAGATGGCTCCGGCGAGGGAGGCGGAGGCGGCCGGCGCCGGCGAGGGTCTTCGGGCGGCGGAGGGACGGCGCGGCCGGGCAGCGAGGGCGGCGCGGGACCGCGACAGCGGGGCGGCCGGAGGCGGCCGGCGGCCGGAGCTGCGGAGATGGGCGGCGGCGGCGCGGGGCGCGGCCCGGGTCGGGCGCGCGGAGGGCCCGCAGCGGGCTTCGCGGGCCGGCGGCGGGGGCGGCGCGGCGGCGCCACGTGGCGGCGCCCGATTGGCTGCGGGCGCGGCGGCAGACGCGTCCGTCCCGATCCGGACGTGTCCGGCGGCGGCGGAGGAGCGGGCTAGGGTTTGGGGATCCGGGAATTCGGGGGAGTGCACATATTTATAGGTAGAGGGAGCTAGGAGACTCCAAATGGACTGCGGTTTTCGCCCACACGATCGTGATCCAACGACGGAGAGCATGGAAGTGACTTAGATGGGTTATTGGGCTGTTTTGGAGGGGTGTTGGGCTGCAACTTAAAAGAGGCCTTTGCGAGAGTGCGGTTAACCGTTGGAGTACCAAACGAGCTCCAAATGACCCGAAACTTGACAGGTGGTCTACCGGTGGTATACCAGGGCCACTTGGCAAGGCTCGGTCCATTCCGAGAATGTTCAACACCTGCACACCGAAAAATGTAAAAAGGGAGCGCCGGGGAACATAGGAGTGTCAGATTGCAAAACGGACAACGGGGAAAATGCTCGGAATCATGAGACGAACACGTATGCAAATGAGATGCACATGATGACATGATATGAGATGCATGACATGGACAAAATGCAAAACGAAAACAAAACCCAACCACGGAGGGAATATCGTAGCACATAGCCGAAAATGGCAAGAGTTGGAGTTACAAATATGGAAAGTTACATCCGGGGTGTTACAACACTCCACCACTACAAGAGGATCTCGTCCCGAGATCTAGGACTGAAAGAACTCCGGATATTCGGAACGGAGGTGATCCTCGCGCTCCCAGGTGGCTTCTCGGTCGGAATGGTGTGACCACTTCACTTTCAGGAATTTGATTGACTTGTTGCGAGTCTTGCGCTCGGTTTCTTCAAGAATAGCAACGGGGTGCTCAAGATAAGAGAGATCTTCTTGGAGGTCAATTTCTTCGAAGTTGATAGTGCGTTTAGGAATCTTGAAGCACTTGCGAAGCTGTGACACGTGAAACACATCGTGCACATTTGCAAAGTTGGATGGAAGCTCAAGTTTATAGGCGAGATCGCCTATTTTGCCAATGATCTTGAAAGGACCCACGTATCTAGGGGCAAGCTTCCCTTTGATACCGAAGCGACGAGTGCCTTTCATTGGAGAGACGCGGAGGTAGACATGGTCTCCGATTTCAAAAGCCACATCACGGTGCTTGTCATCATAATAGCCCTTCTGGCGCGATTGCGCGGCTTTGAGATTCTTGCGAATGACTTTGCACATTTCTTCAGCTTCTGTGATCAAGTCATTGCCAAGAAGTTGGCGTTCACCTGTCTCGGACCAATTGAGAGGAGTACGACACTTCCTGCCATAGAGAATTTCGAATGGGGCCTTGCCCGAACTCGCTTGGAAGCTGTTGTTGTAGGAGAACTCGGCATATGGAAGACAATCTTCCCACTTCATGCCAAAGGAAATGACACAAGCCCTGAGCATATCTTCAAGGATTTGATTGACTCGCTCGACTTGGCCACTTGTTTGAGGATGGAAAGCTGTGCTGAAACGAATGTTGGTTCCCATGGCCTTCTGAAAGGAGTCCCAGAACTTAGAAGTGAAAATGCTTCCATGGTCTTAAGAGATCAATTGTGGAATACCGTGCAAGGAGACAATTCTGGAGGTGTATAGCTCTGCGAGCTGAGCTGCTGTGATAGATTCTTTGATAGGAAGAAAATGAGCCACTTTAGTAAGCTTGTCAATGACAACGAAGATAGCATCATTTCCATGCTTGGACGTGGGAAATCCAGTCACGAAGTCCATCTCGATATGATCAAACTTCCATTCCGGAATAGCAAGAGGTTGGAGGAGACCAGCTGGTCTTTGGTGTTCTGCTTTCACCCTTCTGCAGACATCACATTCATTCATGAACTGAGCAATTTCTCGCTTCATTCGAGTCCACCAATACGACTGCTTGAGGTCATGGTACATCTTCGTACTTCCAGGATGAATGGATAGAAGAGAATTGTGTGCCTCATTCATGATGACTTTTCTTAGATCGCCTTTAGGAACCACAATACGATCCTCAAAGAAAAGAGTATCTTTGTCATCCAAGCGATAGCACTTGTATTTGGAAATGCCCTTGTCAATACCACGTTTCACCTTCTTCACCATGGCATCCAGGAGTTGTGCCTCACGAATTCGATCTTCCAAAGTAGGAGATACTATGAGGTTGGCAAGAAAACCTTGAGGAACAACTTGAAGATTCAGCTTGCGGAAAGCTTCACAAAGATCCGGTTGGAAGGGCTTGAGAATTAAGCTGTTGCAATAAGCCTTTCTGCTCAGAGCATCTGCAATCACATTCGCCTTGCCAGGAGTATATTCAATACTTGGATTGTACTCTTGAATCATTTCGACCCATCGAGTTTGCCTGAGGTTGAGGTTTGGTTGAGTGAAGATATACTTGAGACTCTTGTGATCGGTGAATATGTCCACTTTCCTTCCCAACAAGAGATGTCTCCATGTTATCAATGCATGGACAACTGCCGCCAACTCAAGATCGTGAGTGGGGTAGTTCTTTTCATTGGGCTTCAACTGACGAGAGGTATAGGCCACAACTTTCTTCTCTTGCATTAACACAGCACCGAGACCTTGCAAGGAAGCATCACAGAAAACTTCGAATGGCTTGGATTCATCAGGAGGAGTCAAGACAGGAGCTGTAACTAGCTTCTCTTTTAGGGTGTTGAAAGCGACATCACACTCAGGCGTCCAGACATACTTGACATGCTTCTGGAGGAGGTTGGAAAGAGGCTTTGCAATCTTAGAGAAATTCTCAACGAATCTTCGGCAATAGCTTGCAAGACCGAGAAAACTGCGGAGCTGCTTGACATTCTGAGGAGGTTCCCAATTCACAATTGAAGACACCTTCTCGGGATTAACAGCGATGCCCTTGGCGGAGATGATGTGACCAAGATAAAGAAGTTCATCAAGCCAGAACTCACATTTGGAAAACTTCGCATAGAATTGATGCTCTCTGAGCTTGTCGAGCACCAATCGCAAATGTTTGGCATGATCCTGCTTGTTCTTGGAGAAGACCAAAATATCATCGAGATACACCAAGACGAAATCATTGGTGTAGGGGTTGAAGATAAAGTTCATCATTCGAGAGAATGTTGGAGGAGCATTGACAAGGCCGAAAGACATGACAGTATATTCATAAGAACCAAAGCTTGTTCTGAATGCTGTCTTGGGGATATCTTGTTCACGAATGCGAATCTGATGATAACCCATACGGAGGTCAAGCTTGGAGAATACTTTAGCACCTTTGAGTTGCTCGAATAGCTCATTGATGTTGGGAAGTGGATACTTGTTCTTGATTGTCTTCTTGTTCAATGGACGGTAATCGACGCAAAGTCGGTCCGTGCCATCCTTCTTCTGGACAAAAAGAACTCCACATCCCCATGGAGATGAACTCGGTCTGATCAAACCCAGACGCTCTTGTTCATCGAGCTGTTTCTTCAATTCTTTCAGCTCCTTGGGTCCAAGCTTGTAAGGACGCTTGGAAACGGGTTCAGTGCCAGGCTCAAGATCGATAACGAATTCGACTGGCCGATGAGGAGGCATACCCGGAAGCTCTTCTGGAAAGACATCTTGGTACTCACAAACGACTGGAATTTGAGAGATAGCATCCAACTCGCCCTTCTCATTGAGAGAAAACAACTGAATGGTTTCATCACGAGCGGCATAGATGATAACATCCTCAGAAGAGTATGTCAATTGAATCTGCCTGGCAGCACAATCAAGTTGAGCTTTGTGCTGAGAAAGCCAGTCCATCCCGAGAATTAGATCAATATCTGAGTCACCAAGAACAAATGGTTTAGATAGAAATCTATAGTCGCCCATCTTCATAGAAACATCCAGAATCATTGTGGTAGCCCTCATAGAAGAGGCCGGAGAAACAACTCCCATGGGTTTTTCCAACATTTCCGAAATGAAATCATGCTTTGCGACAAATGATCTAGACATGAAACAATGCGATGCACCGGTATCAAATAAGACTTTTGCAGGAATATCATTAACTGGAAGATTACCCATTATCACGTCAGAAGAATCCTCTGCTTGTGCTGCATTCATCATGTTCACCTTGGCAGACTTTGGATTATGCTTGACCACTGCATTGCTTGAAGACCTCACAGGAGCAGGAGGAGTAAGGCGCCTTTGGTTGAAGCATTTGTTCGCATAGTGACCCTTCTGCTGGCACTTGTTGCAGGTCACCTCTGAGAGCGGACGGTGATAAGGAGCATTTGACCTTGGAGCTTGAGGCTGAGACTTGTTCTGGTAGCTTGGGTTGGGTGGGTGGGAAGATCCACGACCACCTGAGTTCTTCTGTTGGTAAGGCTGACGGAACGGAGGAGGAGGAAGGTAGAACTTTTGCTGCTTAGCTGCACCTTGAGAGGAAGAAGACGACTAAACTTCATCCCTGATTCTTTTCTTAGAAGCCTCACACTTGAGCTGAGCACCTTCTTGCTTGAGTGCCATATTGTAGAATTGATCAAACTGAGTAGGCTCAACAAGAACGAGAGCTAACTGCAGATCCTCTCTAAGGCCACCTCTGAATTGATAGATCATACTCTTCTCATCAGGAACGTCTTGTTTAGCAAAGCGAGCAAGTTTCTGAAACTGTATGTTGTATTCGTACACTGACATGTTGCCTTGCTTGAGATTGCGGAACTCCTCACGCTTGCTCTCAACAACACTGGTAGGAATGTGGTGAGCTTTAAAGTCCCGACAGAAATCAGTCCAAGTAATCACTCGACCTCCTCTGGAATCCTTGTATTGCTGGAACCAATCAGCTGCTTGATCCTTGAGCTGAAAAGACGCGAACTTGACATAGTCCTCAGGTCTGACATTGCTGCATTCGAAATGCTTGTTGATATCCACGAGCCAATCGTCAGCGTGTGTGGCCTCGGCATAGTAGCTGAAAGACTTTGGCTGATTTGCAAGGAACTAGTTGAGGGTAGGGAACTGAGGGTGATGGTAGAACTGCCCTTGACCTTGATTCCCTTGGTTGCCTTGGCCTTGGTTACGCTCTTGCATTAGCTGAATCAACAACTGAGCGTTGGCGTTTGTGGTTGCCATCAAAGTTTGCCATGCCTCCGGAGGCGGAGGTGGAGGTGGAGGGTTCGCCTGACTCCCATCACTGCGTTCCGGATTCTGACGCGTTGGCGGAGCCATCCTGAAGAGGGTGACATCCGTTAGCATCTTGATTGACAGATAGACAAGTTGAATCAACGGATAGAAATTTGCAACATATAGTCTTCACAATAAACATTCGAACAGGGATGAACGAATGAATTCCAAAGTAAACATCACGTCTGTTAAGGTGAGAAGCCACTTGATAAGAGATTGATGAATGAAAATAAAAACAAGGTATGAATGGAACAAATAAGTGGTAAGGATTACCCAATCACAAACCAAATATCTGCGGGAAGAAGTGCTAGAGCTACTTGAATCCCACCTATAAACTCCCGAAACTTTCCGGTTATGCAATCAGGTGTTGGGGATATAGGGGAAGCAATATATCTCACCCAAACTAACAATCCCTACATCCAGCTGTATCCATCCGTCAACACATAACCAAGAAACCTTCGGAAATCGTGTACCTCAACCTTCAAAAAACATCCGTTATACGAGTCATGGCAATACTCCCGTACTCACCTCAGTACTGGGTTATCGGGGTTATCTCACCAACGAACTGCATAAAAGAGATTTTCGATGTCGGCGTACTAAACTCAGGTATTCCAGAACTGCAACGATAAAATTATGACGACAACACCTCAGAGCTCAACTCCCCGGGACACTTCCACTAAACCCCTGACAGGAGGCACCAAGACAATGTTCTCATCATAAAACCATCGGAACGATTCCAAGATACCCGCGTGATCCTAAATTTTTTTAGTGAAATTTGAGGAGAGGAAAGTCAAAACTTCTACGTCAGGAGACCTCACCAGAGCGACGAAGGGACTGAGGAGTAAAAAGAATTCCTAACTCTCCGATATATATAATCCTAAATGACTCAAAACATTTTTCTAGACACAACTCGGCCGCTAAAAACGATCAAGCAGTGGGGCTCCTAAGGTCGGGGAAGGCTCTGATTACCAACTTGTAACGCCCTCGATGCGGCTATATCTCCCACGTGTCGAAGCACGACTTAGAGGCATAACCGCATTGAAAGCAATGTCGCAAGTGAGGTAATCTTCGCACAACCCATGTAATGCATAAGGGAAAGAGATACATAGTTGGCTTACAGTCGCCACTTCACACAAATACATAAATGAACATCCATCATTCAGTTTACACTCAAGGTCCGACTACGGAACCAAAATAAAAGAAGACTACCCCAAATGCAACACAGATCCCCGATCGTCCCAACTGGGCTCCACTACTGATCGTCTAGAAATGAAACATAGTAACGACCAAGGGCCTCATCAAATTCCCACTTCAGCTCAGTTGCGCCATCTGCGCTGGTATCACCGGGACCTGCATCTGTTTTGGTAGAATCTGTGAGCCACGGGGACTCAACAATCTCACACCCGCGAGATCAAGACTATTTAAGCTTAAGGGAAGGCTGGTGTAATGAGGTGGAGCTGCAGCAAGCGACTAGCATATATGGTGGCTACGATCGCAAAAGAGAGCGAGAAGAGAAGCAAGGCACGGTCGTGAAGCTAGTAGCGATCAAGAAGTGATCCTGAAACTACTTACGTCAAACATAACTCCAACACCGTGTTCACTTCCCGGACTCCGCCGAGAAGGGACCATCACGGTTACACACGCGGTTGATGTATTTTAATTAAGGTCAACTTCGGGTTTTCTACAACCGGACATTAACAAATTCCCATCTGCCTCATAACCGCGGGCACGGCTTTCGAAAGATAATACCCTGCAGGGGTGTCCCAACTTAGCCCATCACAAGCTCTCACGGTCAACGAAGGATAAACCTTCTCCCGGGAAGACCCGATCAGTCTCGGAATCATTCGCATGACATTTCGACAATGGTAAAACAAGACCAGCAAGACCACCCGACTGTGCCGACAAATCCCGATAGGAGCTGCACATATCTCGTTCTCAGGGCACACCGGATAAGCTAAGCGTACAGGAACAGACGTAATCCAAGTTGCCAAGGAATGGTCCCGCACGGTGCTCTAGTTTGGACCAACACTCAGAGGAGCACTGGCCCGGGGGGGGGGTAAATAAAGATGACCCTCGGGCTCGCGAAAACCCAAGGGAAAAAGGCTTAGGTGGCAAATGGTAAAACCAAGGTTGGGCCTTGCTGGAGGAGTTTTATTCAAAGCGAACTGTCACGGGGGTCCCATAAATCACCCAACCGCGTAAGGAATGCAAAATCAAGGAACATAACACCGGTATGACGGAAACTAGGGTGGCAAGAGTGGAACAAAACACCAGGCATAAGGCCGAGTCTTCCACCCTTTACCAAGTATATAGATGCATTAATTAAAACAATAGATATTGTGATATCCCAAAATATCCGTGTTCCAACAAGGAACAAACTTCATCTTCACCTGCAACTAGCAACGCTATAAGAGGGGCTGAGCAAAGCGGTAACATAGCCAATCAACGGTTTGCTAGGACATGGATGGTTAGAGGTTTGACATGGCAATATGGGTGGCATGATATAGCAAGTGGTAGGTATCGCAGCATAGGCATAGCAAAAGAGCGAGCATCTAGCAAGCAAAGATAGAAGTGATTTTGAAGGTATGGTCATCTTGCCAGCAAGGTTCTCAGAGTTGTCGAAGGCTTGATCCTCGTAGGCGTTCTCAACAGGTTCCTCGTTCACGTACTCGTCTCCCGGCTCTACCCAAAGCAAGAACACAAGCAACGGAACCACAATCAAACAAGGAACAATGCACAAGCAATATGATGCAATACATGACATGCTATGCGAGATGTGATATGCAATGCATATGTGTGCACCGGAAGGAAAATGATGAACCGGGCATCAACTTGGCAAACCAAGTATGCCGTTGGAAAGATGAGATGATTTCGGTTGAAATCGATATAAAGATCACCGGAATAGGATGCACAGTTTGCAAATGGCAAGCAAAACGATAATGGCACAAATCTGCGTTTAACAGCACGATGCTACTTAGCATGCAACAAGAAACTATGCTACAGCACCCCAACATGCAAACAAAGCATATGACAGTGATCTACAGGAGATGCTTAACAAAAGAGGAACACTGAGCTACGGCTAAATCACATCATAACAGGTTCAAACAAGCATGGTGAAAGTGCAAAAATATCAGGTTCACAGACTTAGTGAAAATACTAGCATGCCAGAAATTAACATCAGGAAGGCATGTTTAGAGCAAGCAAACAACATGCTACAGGAACTTATAATAGCAAAACAAGGCATGACATGAATCTACTCAAAGCATAGATCAAAAGTCCCTTACTGACCATAAGCCAAAAAGGACCATAAGAAATGATGGCACCCATGTAAACATAGCAAGTTTTATTACAGATCTCAGACTTAGCAGAAAAACTGGGCATGGCAAAAACAGATATCAAGTAGGCATGTTCGTGAGCTCGATGCACTCACTACAGAGCATCTCATGATAAACTAAGCATACACCCATCAAGAAGACATGGCATAGAAGATATACATGGCAAGAACAACATCATAGCATACACGGATCAACTACAACAACCTTGTGAAAATTGAATCTCATGCAAACAATCTGCCAGGAAACATTTTGATGCAAAAGTAGAGCACGAAAATGACATGCTAGAATACTCCATAAATGCCAAAAAAGGCATGGATGGATAGTGCACATCCATATGTTCAAAACACCCTTACTGATCATGCTCAAAAAGGGCATAGATCTCTCTGAAACAACATGAACACATGGCATAAAAATAACAGCAGGACATGACTTAGTGAAACTACTAAGTTCCTGAAATCAGCAACATTATCATCCCTAGTTTGCATGCTTGTGCTAGTCACCACATAACTCACAAAAATACATGGCATACACCCCTGGAAAGATAGCATGGCATAGATCAAAGCATATGTAGGGCTCAAGTTCATAAGGTGCACACATTAATCATGGCAAAAATGATAAAAGTGCAAGTTCTGTTAAGAAACAGAAACTAACATCACATAGCCCTCTTCCAACAGCATTTCTGGCATCAAGATGAGCTCAAATGAAAATGATGCAATGAGATGAAATGATCTACTCTTCGAGACGAACAATTTGATATGCTACACGCCCAAAACGGAGCCACGGGTGCAAAGATGTGATGCGATGAAAATGCAAGAAAATAATGACAGGAAATGTCTTAGTGAGATTTGGGGGGGGGGGAGAAGTCAACCGGGGCGATTTTGGATCTGGATCCAGGCACGCAGCTCGAGGTCGCCGGCCGGAGTCTTGCCGGAGATGGCTCCGGCGAGGGAGGCGGAGGCGGCCGGCGCCGGCGAGGGTCTTCGGGCGGCGGAGGGACGGCGCGGCCGGGCAGCGAGGGCGGCGCGGGACCGCGACAGCGGGGCGGCCGGAGGCGGCCGGCGGCCGGAGCTGTGGAGATGGGCGGCGGCGGCGCGGGGCGCGGCCCGGGTCGGGCGCGCGGAGGGCCCGCGGCGGGCTTCGCGGGCTGGCGGCGCCACATGGCGGCGCCCGATTGGCTGCGGGCGCGGCGGCGGACGCGTCCGGCCCGATCCGGACGTGTCCGGCGGCGGCGGAGGAGCGGGCTAGGGTTTGGGGATCCGGGAATTCGGGGGAGTGCACATATTTATAGGTAGAGGGAGCTAGGAGACTCCAAATGGAGTGCGGTTTTCGCCCACACGATCGTGATTCGACGACGGAGAGCATGGAAGTGACTTAGATGGGTTATTGGGCTGTTTTGGAGGGTTGTTGGGCTGCAACTTAAAAGAGGCCTTTGCGAGAGTGCGGTTTACCGTTGGAGTACCAAACGAGCTCCAAATGACCCGAAACTTGACAGGTGATCTACCGGTGGTATACCAGGGCCACTTGGCAAGGCTCGGTCCATTCCGAGAATGTTCAATACCCGCACAAGGAAAAATGTAAAAGGGAGCGCCGGGGAACATAGGAGTGTCAGATTGCAAAACGGACAACGGGGAAAATGCTCGGAATCATGAGACGAACACGTATGCAAATGAGATGCACATGATGACATGATATGAGATGCATGACATGGACAAAATGCAAAACAAAAACAAAACCCAACCACGGAGGGAATATCGTTGCACATAGCCGAAAATGGCAAGAGTTGGAGTTACAAATATGGAAAGTTACATCTGGGGTGTTACACATACGAACGGATCCGTTGCGGCCGTGGACGGTTAGTTTCCCCCACGTTGTTACTGCGCGCAGTAACTTCGTGGGGTAGGTCGTGGGCGCCGTGGGGCATCGGGCGCAGTTAATCCCACGCCCGCCCCCTCGGCTTCTCAGCCCACAGGGCTATAAATAGGCGGGGGGGGGGGGGGGGGGGGAGTGGGGCGGCACCGGACGCGCACCCCTCTCCCCCACTCTCCCGCCTCGTCTTGCCTTTTCTTCCTCCTGCCCCCACCTTCGAGCGAGAACTTTTCTCACCGCGGCGATGAGCTCTTCCTCTGTCGCGGCCCCCGCCGTGCGCTCCGGCGTATGGGACGGCTCGGAGGTGGAGGAGGAACACATCGAGTTCCTCCGCCAGACGCGCCGCCTCCCCAGCGCGGACCTCATGCGCACCCGCCCCGGCGGGAGAGACCCGGCCGGCGCCGGAGGAGGGCGAGCGGGTCATCTTCCGCTCGCATCTCATGCGCGGCCTGGGGCTGCCGGCGAGCAGTTTCTTCCGCTCGTTCCTGGAGTTTCACAACCTTCAACCACACCACCTTACTCCCAACACGGTGGTGTTGCTCTCCGCCTTCGCCACTCTGTGCGAAGGTTTCCTCGGCGTTCTCCCCACCCTCGAGCTGTGGGGAGAATTCTTCTCTTCGAAGCTCGGCACGCAAGCCGCCGGCATTCCGGCTCAGTGCGGCACCTACGTCGCGGTGCGGCGCTCGACGGCCGACAACCCCTTTCCTCCCATCTCGCTGATAAAGTCGGTGAAGATGTGGCAGTGCTCATACTTCTATGTGAAGAACCTCTCCACCGACGGCAACTGGGTCAACCTGCCGCCCTTCAACGCCGCCCCCCTGGAAGGGAGGCTCCCCAGCTGGTCTCACCGAGCCAGGTCGCTGACTCCCTCCAGAGCCGCTGCCGTAGCGCGACTCCGAGTCTTGCTGCAGTCGGAGGGACTCGTCGGATCCGACCTTCTGGCCGCCTTCGTAGCGCGCCGAGTCCTCCCGCTCCAAGGTCGGCCTCACCTGATCTGTTAGATGAGCGGCCTCCGAGACCTGAGTCGGATGAGCACCAAGGAGATGCCCCGCAAGGAGGTGGCGAACTTGGTGAACCACATCGCCCACTACGAGTTCACAGAGGACTGGCAATTCGGCAAGGAGCCGTATTCGCGCGACAACCCCCCACCAGCGGTTTTCTTGCAGTTTTGTCTTTCTTGCGGCCGACTCCGGCTTCTAACTCTTGTTGGCTTCTCCTGGCTAGAACCCACTCATGGAGCCTGCCGCCGGCGCCACGAGAGAGCCCCACGAGTACACCCCGACCGTGCGGACAGCGACGTCGACGACCCGACTTGGGGGCGGCGGCGTTGGAAGCCGACGCCGAAGGCGGCGGAGAAGGAGCAGACGGCGGCTTCAAGCCCTCGGCCACCTTCGCCGACTGGCCTGATGACGATGCCGACGGGGAAGTCGCCCCGCGCCACCAGCCAAGAGCCGGCCTGGCCGGCCAAGGCGGCATGAAGAGGCGTCACGCCGGGCCGAGTGCACCCGATGGTAAATTGAAGAAGTTTAAACGGGCGGCTGCCGCGACGAAACAGGAGGAGGCGGCCGCGAAGGCCAACCGCTTCCGAAGGGAAGTGAGGAGGCCGCCGCTAGTCTCAGCGTAAGTCTTCACGCTTTTTATTTTCTTTTGTTGGATTTGCCCGAATTTTCCTTTATTCTTCCTCCGCTCTTCTTCAGGGCTCCCCTCTCCCTAGAGAGAGTCGCCGTCCCCTCTGTCATGGGGTCGGTAGAGACATCCGCCAACGCTCGGCGGGCTGACCCCGCCGCCGACCTCCGGGAGGCGACGGAGCGGAATGCGCAGGAGAAGCGCGACGAGGTGGAGGCCGACCGCCTGGAGAAGGAGCAGGCCGAGAAGGCGGCCGCCAACGCCTAGAAGAGGCTTGAAGATGCCGAAGCCGCCCTTGCGGCGAAACGGCATGCTGAGGAGGCCGCGCGTCGCCGATCGGCGATGCTCGTCCCCCCATTGTCGTCGGCGCCGCCGCCTCCGGAGTTCACGGGGCAGACCGGAGAGGTCGGCACCAAGAATCCCCTCGTGGAGGAGGGCGGCGAGGCTTCTAGCTCGGATACCCTCGTGCCGTCTCCGCCGCCTCCGCCACCGTCTGGGAGGCCGCACGGCAAACAGCCGGTGGGCCAGTCGGATCCGCCGGCCGCGGACGAGACCGAGGCGCGGCTGCTTCTTCAAGTCGCCGCGCCGGTATGCCACCGTCTTGAGAGGGCGACCTCGGTGCCGCGACCTCGGGAGATCGGCACTGCCAGCTCGGCGACCCTGGACGTCGAGGCGTCCAGTGCCACGCCCACAGGGTGGTTGCGCGGAGGCAGCACCGGACCGCTGAATCAAGCGCTCCTGGACGTCCAGGCGAAGCTGCGTGCAGAAAGCGACGCCCTTCAAGTCTGCACCAGGGCGCATCTGGCCGCGCGGACATCTGTCCGAGTATGTTTTCTTTTTCTTTCTGATTCTTCTTTTTCTTTGTGGGGGCGCGCCAGTGCACCCACTAGGTGTAGTCCCCGAGTTCCGGGCCGGTTGCTGAGCAGGCGGGTCGGAACTCCCTCTGGCGAGTTCCGAATACTGACCTTGTCTTCGTCGGCTTTTTGTAGGAGTATCATAACCTCCGCGCTGCTGCCTTCAACCGTAATGTTGAGGAGTTGAACGAGCAGACCGCCGACTTGGTGGAAAGCCGGGGTAAGCTCTTTTCTTCCTTCTTTGCGGGGGCGCGCTAGCGCACCCGCGGGCTGTAGTCCCCGAGATTCGGGCCGACTGCTGAGCAGTCGGGCCGGATCTCCCCGGCGATCTACTTTTCTGACGACTTACTTGTCTCTTTTTTGCTCTTTAGGTGCCAACGCCGCTCTTCAAGAGCAGCTGGGCGAGGCCAACACTGCTCGGCGTGCCAAGGAGGAGGAGTACGGCAAGCTCGCCAAGGAGCGTGACCTGCTGGCGGCGCAGCTGGCCGAGCAAAAGGAGCTGCTCCAGAAGGCGCAGGACGAGGCCAAGACGCGGGAGGCTGCTCTCATGGCCGAGTTCGAGATCGAGCGCTCCGCCTGGACCGACAGGGTGGCAATGCTGACCTCTGGCTACCACGAGATCGAGGACATCGTTGATGGTAAGTCTCTTTCGTTTCTTTGGGCTTCTGACTGTGTGAGGCCGACTTCTGATTTTCCAACTTTCTTCTTTTTTTGTCCTGGCAGACTTCTTTCCTGGTCATTCACAGGCAGTCCCTCTGGCCATCGAGGCTGCTCGGGAGGCGCGAAGGGCGAAGGGTGAGGAGATCGCCGCCAATGCCCCCCGAACCATCGACGAGCAGCTCCTGAGCATTGGAGCCCGTCTTCGTCCGGCTCACCGGCTGCTGCGCCGGCTTCAGCGTGCCGGCGCCCAGGCGGTTGCCGCCCTGTGGCCGGACATGCCGGCTCTGCGCACCGCCGACTGGCTGGAAGTCGCCGCCGACCGTCTTGAGGCTTGGAAGGGCTCCTCGGCCCGGGCCGGAGCACGCCGGGCCTTGGAGTTCGTCAAGGCGTGGTATCCAGGGCTGGACCTGGACCGTCTGGCCGCATTCCGGTCAGAAGCCCAGGCCGAGTTGGAGGCCGTGGAGGGCGCCCTTGTCGAGCGCGCGGCGGCCATCGCCGAGTACACGGACACCAATGTCTTCGTGCCCGAGCGGGCTGAAGGCGGTGAGGAAGTGCCGCCGGACTGGTTCGGGATGGACCCGGAGTATGGCGAGGACTCGGCGGAGGTGGTCGACTCCAGCACCGAGGAGGAGGACGAGGCGGAGGACGGAAGCGAGGCAGAGGCGCCAGAGGATGGAGCAGGTGGCCAGCCTCAGCTCGATCGCGCTTCCAGCAACGAGCCGCGTGGAGACAAGGCGACTGCCACCGGAGGCGACCAAGCCGAGACCGCCCAGCCGACTGCCCCAGCACCCGGCACCGTCGTTAACTCCGATCCGCCGGCCCCGAAGACCGCCTCCTAGGCTGCTTTTTTCGCCTTTGTTTTATCTGTCTCTAGTAATCTTTTGAACACTTGTTAGATTCGAACAGTTCCACCCGCGGGGTGTATCTTGAACTTCTATTCGAAGATTCGGTCAAGGGCCTATGTAAATATTTATCCGATTTCCGCCTTTCCTTGCTCATTGCTCCTTAGGCTTTTTCCTTTGCCGCCTTCCTTCAGTTGCTGCCTTGCCAGCTTGGAAGCCGCTCTGCGGACTGTCGCCGGGTCAAGTGCTTGGCTACTTAGGGAAGGCAAGTACTTGGCCGTTTAGAGTTTCTTTAGCAAGTTGTCTAGAAAGCGACAGGCCGACTATCCGCGAGTCGACCGTCTTTGATAGGAGCTAAGTCGGCGTGCCGACTACTTATGAGTCGGCTTTGCAGAGAGAGGCTGGGAGCTGGCTTGAGCTATGTATATGCTTTAGGTCCTTAGCCATTTTTCGTGTGTGCACCCATTCTTGCTTGTTCTCCGCCTACCAACAGTCGCTCTGCAAGCTGCGGCTTTCGACGAGAGACGGCTTGAGCGCAACACATTACTTGTCCGACTGCAGGAAGCATTTCATAGCGCAAGACGGCAAGTCCCCGGGCCGACTAGTCGGACCCGGTGCCAGACAGTATGATAAAAAAGAGTAGCATATTCAGAAGCGTGATTTTTATCATACAGATAACAAAAAGGGCAGTCCCCGAGCTCGTCTCGGGGGGCCCAAGGTCTTTAGTGCTTTAATACAAAAAAGGGGGTAGTGCGATACATACTGCCTCAACTGTAAAATCTTCGAAGAAGATTTGCGTTCCACGGGCGCTCTGTTTCTTTGTCGGAGTCATCCCTCTTGCGCGCTCGGGGCTTCTGGGCGTCGATTAGGTAGTAGGAGCCGTTGCCCAGCACCTTGCTGATGATGAAGGGACCTTCCCAAGGTGCCGACAACTTGTGCTGGCCGGCTGTTCTCTCAATCAGCCGGAGCACAAGGTCGCCCTCTTGAAACGATCTCGGCTTGACCTTTCGGTTATAGTATCGGCGCAGACTCTGCTGGTAGATGCTGGACCGACTGAGTGCCAACAGCCGGCCCTCTTCCAGCAGGTCAACGCCGTCTTGGCGTGCTTCTTCAGCTTCCTCTTCGGTGTACATGGTGACTCGTGGAGAGTCGAACTCTATATCCTTTGGGATGACGGCTTCGGCACCGTAGACGAGGAAGAAAGGCATGAAGCTGGTTGACTTGTTTGGAGTCATGCGCAGACTCCAGAGGACGGCTGGTAGCTCCTCAACCCAGCAGCCGGCCGAACGCTCAAGTGGTTCGACCAGTCGAGGCTGGATGCCGGACAGGATGAGGCCGTTTGCTCGTTCCACCTGGCCGTTTGACTGCAGATGGGCAACGGACGCTAAGTCCAGTCAGATGCCCTGCGTCACGCAAAAACAGGCCAAGGCGCCCTTCGCAAAGTTCGTGCCATTGTCGGTGATGATGCTGTGCGGTATGCCGTACCGCACCGTGATGTCGGCGATGAAAGTCACTGCAGTCGGCCCGTTCAACTTCTTGATGGGCTTTGCTTCTATCCACTTGGTGAACTTGTCCACCATGACAAGCAGATGAGTTAGGCCGCCTCTGGCCGTCTTGAATGGTCCTACCATGTCCAGGCCCCAAACTGTGAAGGGCCAGGCGATGGGGATTGTCTTCAGCGCCGAAGCCGGCTGAAGTGGTTTGGAGCGGAACTTCTGGCACCCCTTGCATTTTTGGACTAACTCTTTGGCCTCTTCAAGGGCAGTCGGCCAAAAGAACCCGTGCCTAAAAGCTTTGGAGATGAGTGCCCTTGAAGCCGCATGGTGGCCGCACTCGCCCTGATGAATGTCTCTGAGGATTGCTTGGCCTTGTTCTGGCTCTAGCGCTGGTAGACACCAGTGACACTGCGCCTGACTAGCTCTCTGTTGACTATGGTGTATGCTGCTGCTCGGCATTGCACTTGCCGAGCCAAGATCTCATCAGTTGGCAGCTCTCTGTTTACTAGAAACTTGAGGATGGGCTGCGCCCATGAAGGTGCTACTATTTCTTCGACTGCTACCACAGCGACTTGGACAAGGGTGGCCGGGCTGGGAGGCGGCGGGCTGGAGTCTGCGGCCGCTTGCTGGATTGGCGGAGTCCCTGGGCTGACTGACGCAGTCCCCGAGCCAGGCTCCGAAGTCCCCGGGTCGGCTGGCGCAGTCCCCGGGCCGGGCTTCGAAGTCCCCGGGCCGGCTTCTACTGTGGTTTTCTTGGGTCCGTCTGCTGGGGTTCTGGAGTCGGATCCGTCTACTTCTGGAGGGGCCTGCACAAAGATGGATTCTGACTCTGGTGAAGGCTTGATAGACGGCTTGAGGAGGCGCTGAAGAGCGATGCCGGCAGGTATTGCTTGGCGAGTGGAGCCGACTCGTGCCAAGGCGTCTGCTTGATCATTGTCATTTCTTGGCACGTGAAGGAACTCACACCCCTCGAAGTATCCGCTGAGTTGCTGCGCCAGGGAGCGGTAGCTCGCCATGTTTGCGTCTTTGGCATCCCAGTCACCGGATGATTGCTGAACCACCAAGTCGGAGTCGCCATAGCACAGGATCCGGCGAATGCCGAGTTCTTTGGCAAGCCAGAGCCCATGAATGAGTGCCTCATATTCGGCGACGTTGTTGGAGGCGGCGAAGTGGATCTGCAGCACATACTTGAGCTTGTCGCCTTTAGGGGAGGTGAGGACGACGCCGGCTCCCAGGCCGGTGCGCATCTTGGAGCCATCGAAATGCATCCGCCAATGGGTGGAGTCAGGCGCCGGTGGCAGGTACTGGGTCTCGGCCCAGTCGACGAGGAAGTCGGCCAGTGCCTGTGACTTGATGGCAGTGCGGGGCTGGTAGTAGATGGTGTAAGGAGCCAGATCTATAGCCCATTTGGCTACTCGGCTGGAGGCGTCTCGGCTTCCAATGATCTCGGCCAGCGGAGCCGTGCACACCACGGTGATTGGGTGCTCTTGAAAGTAAGGCTTCAGCTTCTTGGCGGCAAAATGCACACCGTAGCACATCTTCTGGTAGTGAGGGTAGTTCTGCTTGGAGGTCGACAGTACCTCGCTCAGGTAATATACCGGCCTCTGGACTGGGAGCGCCTTGCCTTCCTCCTTGCGCTCGACTAGAATGACTGTGCTGACTACTCGGCTGGTGGCGGCGATGTACAAGAGCATGGGCTCTTTGGGAGTCGGAGCCGCCAACACAGGGGGAGTAGTCAACATCTTCTTCAGTTGGAGAAATGCCACATCCGCCTTGTGATTCCACTCAAAAAAGGTGGTCTTCTTCATCAATTGATACAAGGGCAGAGCTTTCTCGCCCAGCCAACTGATGAATCAGCTGATGGATGCCAAACAGCCGGTGAACTTCTGCACATCTAACAGTCGGCTGGGTACCTCCATCCTCTCGATGGCCTTGATCTTCACGGGGTTGCACTCTATGCCGCGTTCGGAGACCAGGAAGCCGAGGAGCTGGCCGGCTGGTACTCCGAAAACGCACTTCTCAGGGTTGAGCTTGATCTGGAATCGGCGCAGGTTCTCAAAGGTCTCCTTGAGGTCTTCCAGCAGCATCCCACGCTTCTCCATCTTTACCACCACATCATCCACATAGACATGTGCATTCCTGCCGAGTTGCTTGAGGAGGCACTTCTGCATGCAACGCTGAAAGGTGGCGCCGGCATTCCTCAAGCCGAACATCATTGTCAGGTAGCAGAAGGCTCCGAATGGCGTGATGAAGGCGGTCTTCAGTCTGTCCGCCGGGTTCAGCTTGATCTGGTGATATCCTGAGTATGCGTCTAGGAAACTTAGCAGCTCGCATCCGGCTGTGGAGTCTATCACCTGATCGATTCTTGGCAAGGCAAACGGGTCCTTTGGGCAGGCTTTGTTGAGGCTTGTGTAGTCGATACACATCCGCCATTGCTTGTTCTTCTTCAGCACCAAAACCGGGTTTGCCAGCCACTCTGGAAAAAACACTTCCATGATGAAGCCGGCTGCAAGAAGCCGGGCTATCTCCTCTCCAACAACTCTTCTCTTCTCTTCTGATAGGCGGCGCAAGGGCTGCCTAACGGGTTTCACATCTGGCCTGACGTGTAGCTTGTGCTCGGCGAATTCCGTCGGTACACCTGACATGTCTTTGGGGGACCATGCGAAGATGTCTCGATTCTCACGGAGGAAATCGACGAGCTCGCCTTCCTATTTGCTGTCAAGGCCCGTGCCCATGACAGCGTATCTTTCTGGGTGCTCCGGGTCCAAGGGTATCTTCTTGGTCTCTTTGGCCGGCTTGAATGATCCTTCTGCTTCCGACTCCTTGGGGTCGGGCGATATCTCTGGCTGCTTTCCGGCCATCGCCACGACTCGGTCAAGGAGCCGCTTCTCTGCCGTGATCACCAGGGACTCAGCCAGCTGACTGCTCTCGGCTGCACAGGCGGACGACTTCCGGTAGTCGTCGGCTACGGTTAGAATCCCCTTGGAACTCGGCATCTTCATCTTCAAGTATGCGTAGTGAGGGACCGCCACGAACTTGGCCAAAGCAGGTCGGCCAAGCAGTGCGTGGTACGGGCTTTCCAGGTCCACTACTTCAAACCAGACCGGCTCTCGGCGGAAATGATCTTTGTCTCCGAAGAGGACGTCTATCAGGATCTTGCCGATTGGCGAACAGGAAAGGCCAGGTACGATTCCATGGAACACGGTCCGGCTGCTCTGCAGCTGTCTTCGCTTGATTCCTAGCTTCTCCATGATGTATTTGTACAGGATGTTGATGCTGCTGCCTCCATCTATCAGTACTCTTGAAAAGCGGGCGGCCCGCCTATCAGTGGCCAAGGTGGCACTTAGGACCAGGGCATAAGAGCCCGGACTCGGCATCACCTCTGGGTGATCCGCCCTACTTCAACCGATAGGCCTCTCGGGCCAATGCATGAACTCTGGGGCATCTGTTGCTACTGCATTTAATTCTTGCTGCTGTTGGCGCCTGCTGCGCCTGTCATCCGCCACGCTGGTGAACACCACGTAGGCTCCATGCTCATCTGGGAACTCGTCTTGTACTGCGCCGACTGGCCGAGCCGCCGGCTGCTGGGGCGGCGGTGGAGGCGGCGGTCCAGCAGGCGGCGGTGGAGTGAGGCCGTCTCCCTTGGCGATTCTTGCGAGCCAGTGGCACTTTCGGGCGGTATGATTCGACGGCTTCGCGCCGCTTTGAAACTTGCAGGGACCATCCAAAGTCTGCTCATAGGAGAAGGCTGGCAACCAATTGGACTTGCCGCCTTTCTGCCGCTTGGCCGGAGGCTGCCCCTCCGGGTGTTGATCTTCAACTGCCGCCACCTGCTGACTATTGGAGGTTGGCTGTTGGGCCCTGCGCTTGTTATCGTTTTGCTGTTGGCACCGACTGGTGTCTCCAGCCGGGGTTTTGGGAGCCTGAGGGGTCACCTTGCCAGCAGCGCTGACTTGGATCTCTGTCTTCATGGAAGAGTCGGCCGTGGCGTACTTGTCTGCTATGATTAGCAGTTCGTCGAGGGTCTCTAGCTCGTCGCAGAGGAGCCTGTGCTTGAGGAGGGTGCCCTCTCGGCACCCAGCGGTGAAGTACTCGATAGCCTGCACCTCGTGCACGCCCTCGCAGGAGTTCCGAAGCTCGCCCCAGCGCGTGAGGTAGTCGCGTGTTGATTCATCAGGGCCTTGCACGCATAAGGAAAGCTGACGCGGCTTGGGAGGTCGCTTGTACGTGCTTGTGAAGTTGCGGATGAAGGCTTCAGTGAAGTCGACCCAGCTGTTGATGCTGCGGGGCTTTAGGCTGTTCAACCATGTCCGGGTCGTGCCCTAGAGCATGAGGGGAACGTACTTCACGGCAACTCGCTTGTTGCCGTTCTCTATGCTGACGGTTGTGGAGTAGTCTATCAGCCAGTCCTCCGGCTTCATGGAGCCGGTGTACTTGGGTGTGTCTCGGGGGAGTGTGAACCCTTTGGGGAAGGGCTCGTCTCGGATGCGGGGCCCAAAGCAAGGCGGACCCAGCTCGTCTTCTTCTTCCAGCGCCAGGGATCGGTGGAGTCGGTCGATCCGATGGCGGGCGTTGTTCTCTCCGACTCCCTCTCGGCGGCCAAGGCGACCTCCGAGAGTCGGATGCTCAACAGGCGGCGGGGAAACTAGCCGTTCTCTTCTGGGCGGGGGAGGTATGTAGTCGTCCCGTCGCTCTACTGCTCTCGGGCGGCCGTCTTGATCGCGTTCGATGGTGATGTGAGTCCGACTGTGACTGACAGCCGGCTCCTTTTCTTTTCTCCCGCAGACTCCGCTAGTCGGCGTCCGAGATGTTGCGCCTTGATCTCGGCAGGGAGGCAAGTCATTGTTCGGCTGCTGCAGCGCGTCTGCGCGGCCGCCGGCCGCGTTCTGCGCGGCAACCGCGTCGAGGAGTTGCTGGACTCGCTCCGTCATCAAACGGCGCTCTTCTCCCTCGAAGTTCTTCAGCTCGTCAGTCGCCGCTTGGGCGGCGCGGATGTTCTCCGCTAGGGTGGCGTATACGGGGCGTTTTGCCCCGAACAAGTCGGCGATGGCCGTGCCGTGCTGCCGGATCGCGCCTAGACGACTCGGCCCAGTTGGAGCCGGCGAGCCGCCTACGGCGCGATCCATCTCGCACTGGTATGCTTCTGACAAGCGCCTCATGCTTGCCAACTTCTGGACGCCTTCGATGATCTGAAGGCGGCGTGTCTCCAGCGTCTCGGCGTCTGCGTCCTTTGGAATGGGCACGGTAAGGTCTTGCAGGGCCGCAGCGAACGGGTCCTGGGCTTCTTCGCCGGAGCGCTCGCCATGGCTGATGATGAGTACCTCCGTGACGGCGCTTCTGCCGCTCTCCTCGTACGGAAGCGGCTCGTCATAGACCACCACGTTGGTGGGGAAAATGTCGAACGACACGGCGTCGGAGTCGACCAGCATCGGGTCGGTGGAGCCTACAGACTCCAAGTCTACGGCGGGCTCGCCGGCGACGTGGAGTTGGTCAAGGAGGCCCGCGAGGAGGCTCTCGGGGCCACCCGTGCCTGCATCGGATGCAGGCTCGTCGGAGAGGCGCACCTCACCGACAAGTTCGGCGAGGCTACTCGCGGCGCAGGCGGCCTCGATGCCGCGCAGCGTGTCGATGCAGACTCCATATGGCGAGCCTGGCTGGCTGCGCTCGCCAGGGAGGAAGAGGGTTCCCGTCAAGAACAGATCTCCGGACAACGGTGCACCTCGCCCCACGGTGGGCGCCAAATGTCGGGGGTTGGGTGCGACATATGCCAACGGATGGCTTATGATGGTGGGGGCGAGTAGAACGTCGCCGGTGCCTGGAAACGGGATGAGGCGTAGGCATGCACGCCAGTGAATCTTACCTAGCTTCGGGGCTCTCCGGGGAGATAACACCGCCACTGCTGCTCTGCGGGGTCTCCGCATGATCACTAAAGCAAAGTGACAACAATGGTGCTCCTCGAGCTGTATCGGGAGGCAGGAGAGAGCAAGGCTAGTTCTCTCCTCCCTGTGCTATCTGGTCTATCTCTATCAAGGTCTGAACACTTTGCATGGGTGCCCCGGGGGGTTTATATAAGCCTACCCCCCGGGGGTACAATGGTAAACTGGCTGGGCGCGGGTCCCAGCCGTCTGTCTCTCACACCGCCGTCCTAACTACCGACTTCTGGGGCCCGCCGACTGGTGGGTCCCTCGGACAGGCCTGACACTATGCGGCGCTCCTGATGACGCAGGCTTGGTCATTGGGTCGTGGCAACAGTGCCGCCGTCTATCGGGCGATCACTGTCGCCATTCCCCATCCTGTCTGGTTAATGGCTCGTGGGGCCCTGGAGGGGAGGCGGCCGACTCCAGGGAGGCCGACTCCCACAGGGCCATCTTCGGGGAGCTCAGGCCGCCTTCGGTCCACCCACTGACAAGCGGCCCCGCGGTCTTCGGGACGTACAAGCCGGCGTCATGGGTACAATGCATCGTGCACTGTGGCTGATGTCAGGGCAGGCATGGCAACAGTGCCGCGCCTCGCCGGAGATCTTCCGGCGATACGGCTTACTGTAGCCATGCCGGCCCCTCGTAGGCAGGGGGAACGGCCACGTCGTGACCGTACTCCGCATCGGGCTTCGGGAAGTGTCATGGGCCGACTCCCATAGTCGGCCTCTCTGGAGGTCGCTTGCTTGGAGTCGGCTTGTCTTGGAGTCGCCGTCTGGGACTCGACTTGTCTTGGATTCGCTGTCTGGGACTCGGCTTGTCTTGGAGTCGCCGTCTGGGACTCGGCTTGTCTTGGAGTCGCCGTCTCGGACTCAGCTTGAGGGGCGCGGCCTGCCCCGATGTCTTGAAAGATCCTGGGACCCGGGTTAGCCTACCCGTGGCCCATTACTCTGACACATAGCCAGACTATATGATTTTATAGGGATAACTTTCTTTGGCCATATTATTTTGAAAAGACATGATTGCTTTATTAGTATGCTTGAAGTATTATTGTCTTAATGTCAAATGATAGACTATTGCTTTGAATCACTCGTGTCTTAATATTCATGCCATGATTAGATTAGATGATCAAGATTATGCTAGGTAGCATTCCACATCAAAATTTATCTTTTTAGCATTTACCTACTCGTGGACGAGTAGGAATTAAGCTTGGGGATGTTGGTTAATCGTGATAGGGGATCACTCAACTCCATATATTATTTCACAATGATTTATGGTTATCCTATGATGTTTGAGTAGATCCGTTTTGTCCCGTGGGTTAATCGTGATCTTGATTGGTATGATTGAATATTTTGTTTATGGTGCTGTCGTACGGTGCCCTCCGTCTCGCGCAAACATGAGGGGTCCCCGTTGTAGGGTGTTGCAATACGTTCATGATTTGCTTATGGTGGGTTGCGAGAGTGACAGAAGCTTAAACCCGAGTAGGTAGGTTGTTGCATATGGGATAAAGAGGACTTGATACTTAATGCTATGGTTGGGTTTCATGACCTTAATGATCTTAGTAGTTTTGGATGCTTGCTAGGGGTCCAATCATAAGTGCATATGATCCAAGTAGAGAAAGTATGTTAGCTCATGCCTCTCCCTCATATAAAATTGCAAGAATGATTACCGATACTTGTTATCGATTGCCTAGGGACAAATGACTTTCTTATTGACAAAAGCTATCTCCTTTTATTACCTTGCAATTTATTCGTAGTTTTATTCTCGCAAAGTACTCGTTTTATTCTTGCAAAATAGTTTCATATAATGTTCTAGGTAAAGCAAACTTCAAGTGTGTGTAGAGTTGTATTGGTTGTTGATAGAACTTGAGGGAATATTTGTTCTACCTTTAGCTCCTCGTTGGGTTCGACACTCTTATTTATCAAAGAAGGCTACAAAAGATCTCCTATACTTGTGGGTTATAAGGCACGAACTGGCCCAACATGTCATTGACTGTGGCTGGATCTGCCCTGTGTAATAAAAGTACTTAACTGTTTAATTCAAATTAAATAAATTCCATAAATTCTAGAAAATGTTAAAACTTTGAAAATTAATATAAAATAATCTATAATTCGGCTAAAAATAATTTATACATGAAAATTGCTCAAAAAAAATCACCGAATCTGATTATGCGATCTGTTCAACTGTCACATGCCCTAGCATGCTGAACATGGAACCATCCCCCTCTTTTCATTTGTCCGGAAAATTCCAAACGCCGGGAAAACCCCTTTGGATGTCTTCCCTCTCTGTCCACAACGTGTAGTACCGCGTTAGAACACCTCTAGCACTGCAAGTTGTCATGTCATTAGTACCAGTGACCCCTCACCTTGTCCCAGTTGCCCCCGCTTTATCTCTGGTGACTCTATCAACGTGATCGACGTCCAAGCCCGACACATCACACCCCCTTAGTTGTACGACACTGCAGGGATATTATCGAGTGCCGAGGGTGATGCGAATGATGTGACTTCATCCAAATTGATGTTAGTTGCATAAGCTCAAACCACATCATATCTCCATGTCATGATCATGCATCATATTCTTGCATTGCTATGTATTGATTGCATCTCCGGTATTGTTCTTCTCGATACTATGATTTAGTTTTTGCTTATTGAACGCATTATAATTTAAATACTAAATTGTTTTATCTTTCTTCTGGATTAGTTAAGCTATGGACGATAGCGGCAGAGACCATGAAGAGGATATCATCTTTGACATGATACACTCCTCCCAAAACCAAGAGAATGAACCAGATCATGGCTCACAATTTCTGGACAACTCCGCTGTGGAACTTGAGGAAGAACCAAGAGACGAAGGGAAACCAAACTATGATGGCGAAGGAAATGGTATACAATTAACAAAGTCCGGTGAGGTATATATATTAGGCCTCTGGTGACCATTAGATGTATTAATTGATTTGTATATATATATTAACAAATCTTTGTTCTTTTAGCCCTCCGGATCAAGCAAATCTTCTAAAAGGGCACGAGGCTGGGCCAAAAAGTTGGTGATGACATAAATTTCAACATAGATGAAGTCGCAGAAGATGGGAAACCAATTACTCCTAAAAAGAATGCCCGTAAATTTGTAAATCAATGTGGATTTATTTTTAGGGACAACATCCCGATCATCGTTCGAGAATGCAATAAGACAAAGGAAGATCGAGGAGTTAGTTATGTCGATGAAAGATCAAAAAATTTGCATTGGGATACACTCATGACACATTTCAACCTACCAGAGGGTCTCAGTTCAACCTACCAGAGGGTCTCACAGAGGGCCAATGGTTGATAGTCAAGCAGTTTGCTCTTAAGAAGATGGCCAAACAATTTCAGAGCTGGAAGAAAAGATTATACAGCGACTACATCAAGGCAGAAAGGAAGACTCCAGAATTCACTTGAGCACTAGAGAAGGTAAAAGGTCACTAGGACGAATTTGAGAAGTACAAGGAATCCGATGAAGTTATAGAAAGGTCGAGAAAAAAATAAGATAAATGTTGCAAAAAAGGAGTATCACCATGTTCTGGGGATAGGTGGCTACAAGAGAGCCACGCCTAATTGGGAAGCAGCTGAGGCCAAGATGCTTGCTGAAGGGGTCATTCCAAAAACAGCGGATTGGCCCGAGAGTCCAAGAATTGGTTTTATGCACATGGGGGAAAGTTGGACCCAACGACATGGGAGATTATTGAAAAGGCAGATCTTAAAACAGCCTCAAACGCTTTACTTGAAGCAATAGAATATGCTCAAAAGGGGTTGTTCCAGCCCGAGAGAGAACGACGAGCTTACACGCGCCCTCAAGAATCCTGAACACGTTGGACGAACACGAGGAAAATGCGTTGTTCTGTGGGTTCAGGGTTTTTGGAGTGGAACGACACTTATAGAAGCCGTCAGAGAAAAAAGAAGTAGGATACAGACCGGCTGAAGAAGATAGAAATAAAGAATGAGGAGTTGGAACTCATGTTAAAGCGGCAGTAGGAGCATATAAACACAATCAGCCAGCAAAGGGTGTCTTCACGGCAGGAGCAAGCAAATCCAACATTGGATAGTACCGTCCCATTTATGCTAAAAAGCAGCATGGGTTCCACAGGGGTGCGGGCCGATGATGCATTGTTGGCTCACTACCCCATGGATGATATCAAGGAGAGGAAAAGTTGTGAGCTACATGAGAAAATAAAGAACATATCCATGAAGGTGGCAGTCGGCTTTGCTTTACCTAATGCACCAGAAGCAACCATCCACGGCAATCCGATTCAAGCTCGCTATGCTTGTGTCGGGGTGTATGAAGTTCTGCCGGGATATGACTCACTAGAGCTTGACATTCCTGGAGGTGAAGGGGAGCGGATACTGGGAGAAGTCATACGTGGTGTCATTGCATGGAGAAAGGAATGCATCATGTTTCCAAACCCGGCGCCAAGGCTACCGACTCCTCCGAGCAGCAATATGCTACCTCTTGAGCTTGCGTTGGTTTTTCCCTTGAAGAGGAAAGGGTGGTTGTCGGTGTCAAAACCGGCGGATCTCGGGTAGGGGTTCCCGAACTGTGCGTCTAAGGCTAATGGTAACAGGAGGCGGGGGACACAATGTTTACCCAGGTTCGGGCCCTCTCTATGGAGGTAATACCCTACTTCCTGCTTGATTGATATTGATGATATGAGTATTACAAGAGTTGATCTACCACGAGATCGTAGAGGCTAAACCCTAGAGGCTAGCGTATGATTCTGATTGTTGCTGTCCTATGGACTAAACCCTCCGGTTTATATAGACACTGGAGGGGGCTAGGGTTACACAGAGTCGGTTACAGAGAAGGAAATCTACATATCCGAATTGCCAAGCTTGCCTTCCACGCAAAGGAGAGTCCCACCCGGACACGGGATGAAGTCTTCAATCTTGTATCTTCATAGTCCAACAGTTCGGCATAAGTATATAGTCCGGCTGTCCGAGGACCCCCTAATCCAGGACTCCCTCAGTAGCCCCTGAACCAGGCTTCAATGACGATGAGTCCAGTGCACAGATTGTCTTCGGCATTGCAAGGCGGATTCCTTCTCCGAATACTCCAAGAAAGATTTTGAACACAAGGATCGTGTCTGGCTCTGCAAAACAAATTCCACATACCACCGTAGAGAGCACAATATTCCACAAGTCTAATCTGCTGACAACTTTTTCATAGCATGACATCACACCACGGCCGGTCATTATTCGAACCGTTTTTCTGAACCTGCTGTTTCACATCTTGCGAGGTAGTTTCATAGGCACGTCTTGTCGAAGCAGAGATCGTGTCCCCTCATCACGGGATTCTCATCAATACGGGTGTGGGTAACCCAACCACGTCATCAACACGGCGCTTGGGGAATAAGCGAGTTTACAGGGCAAGTGGGGAGGCGCATAGTTTCTACCACCTTTATAAAGAGATAAGGATTCCCCTTTTTCACCCACGCCTTCTTCTTCCTCTACTCATCCATTCTTTGTCGCTCGAGCTCCAGCGCCCAAGCTTTCACCTTCCCCGCAAAGCCATTCCGAGCATGTCCGGAGCGGGAGGCAAGTGGATGGCCTCCTCCGTTACGGAGGAGGACATCACGAAGCTTCGGGAGGCCAAATACTTATCCATAAACATCACGCACCGGCTTTCGGCTGAAGGGTAGATCGTCCCTACCCTGAAACCCAGGAAAGGGTTGTATTCCTCTCTCACTTCGTCCGCAGACTAGGATTCACCGTCCACCCGTTCGTCCACGGACTTATGTTCTACTACAGGCTAGACTTCCATGATCTGGCCCCCAATTTCATCCTCAACATCTCAGCGTTTATCGTCGTGTGCGAGGCCTTCCTCCTCATCACACCCCACTTCGGCCTCTGGCTGAAGACCTTCAACGTGAAGCCAAAGGTGGTGGGCGGCCAGCAAGCGGAGTGCGGGGGCGCCATGGTGGGCAAGATGCCCAATGTCACCTGGCCCAAAGGCTCCTTTGTGGGGACCGTGAAGGGGTGGCAATCGGGGTGGTTCTACATCACCGAGCCACGCGACACCAACTGGGCGGCGACCCCCGAATTTCAATCTGGCGTCCCCATGCGGCTCACCTCCTGGAAAGAGAAGGGCTTAGCCTGGGGCTCAGCGGTGGAGCTGACCGGACTTCAGACCTACGTCCAAAATATGATAGGCAAGAAAATCAAGCTTGTCAACATGGTCCAGGTCATGCTCATCCGCCGGATCCTTCCATGTCAGAGACGGCCTTACAATCTGTGGGAGTTCGACCCGGCCGAACACCAGATGCTGCAAGAGCTCTTTGGCATGATGCACAAAGACGTCTGGAAGGTGCTCTTCAAGGCCAACAAGGTCCCTCCACCCATAACCAAAGATCACGAACTCAGCGTGAAACGCCAAGCCCATCCGGTGAGTTTTTATATTTTGCAAGATGTGCCTTTTACCAGCACATTCACAGGAGGAATCTAAGCCTCCATGCCGATTTAACAGGATGGGGTAGCGATAGTGGAGCGGATTGACTGTCCGGCTCCACTACCTGAAGATCCAGAATCGACTCTTCTAACGAAGATGTTGTTGCTGGCGCCCTATGAGGTGCCGGAGAAGAAGGCCAAGAAGAAGGCCGTGGGGACCAGGAAAGGTCTCCGGTGCAAGGTTGCATCGGACGTGACGTACGAAGACACCAAGGCGCACTCCTCCAACAAAGACGAGTCGGAGGAAGAGGAAATCCCTCCCCCCCAACCGGGGGGGGGGGGGAAGAAGAGAAAGGCCGCCACGCAGGGGGAGGCCGAGGCGTCCAAGAAGGGAAATACCTTCCTTCTGGACCACTCCACTACAACCACCTACAGCGGCAAGGAGTGGTTGCCCAGGGACAAGCCCCTGGCTAAGTCATAAGTTTCCGGACACTATAATACTTCCATTATGTTTTGCTTTATTGCTTCTTATCATGCCGATCATGCATATGCAGTCCGGCCAAATCCCACATCGAGGTATCCTCTTCGGAGGGGTCCCTAGGCCCGTCGGCGAGGAACAGCGATTCACTCCCGAGAGCCTCCTCCCCCAAGCCCACGGACGAGACCGAGGTGTTGTCTCAGAGGATATCGGATCAGGGGGAGACAGTTCTGGAGATGCCCCCAGGCGAAATCCCAATCGCCGGGCACATGGGGGGGGGAGAGACCCCCATGGACTCTGATAACGGGGGCCGCAGCAAGTTTGGCCCTTAGCCGAATACGGCTCCGGAAACCCAAGCGGTTCCAAATTTAGGCAGGCAGCCTCTCTCTAAGAGGGGCGAGCTGCCTGTACCGATGACCTCTGTCCATCCAGAGGCATCAGACAACTTGCTGGAAGCACTTCGCGGCGCTTCCATTGATGAAGAACACCGTACTCTTATGAGTACGGTGATTGAGAAGGTCCGTTCCGCCAAAAGCGGATTGACAGAAGCCTGCGCTAGCCTCCTAACAAGCTTTGAGGTAAGTAATAAAATTATAAGAGAATATCATAGTATAGACAATAGCCCCTGATACTTTGTTCGGTGTTCGGAAAGAAAAGCCGAATAGAGGATGAAATAACATTCGCAGGAGTCTAACAGAAGATGTCTATATGAATAAGCAGGCGTCGTTGCTAGCCACTGCCACTCGTACTACGGAGGTCTCTGTACTGAAGCGGGACCTGGAGCGGACCGAGGGAGAGCTCGGCCTCGTGAAGAGGCAGCTCGAGGAAAATCAAGGTACGTAATACCCCGTCTGTATATTTATAAAGGAAAAGTGGTATCCGCTAATAGAAGCGTTTATGAACTTTAATAGGGGCCACGACCGAAGTGGCGGCCCTTAAGAAGGTGCTATCCGAGGCCGAAGGCAAAGCGGCCAAGGAACGCGCCGAGCGCGAGAAGCAAGAGGCCCGAGTCAACGAGGTCCAGCAAGAGCTCCAGGATTTCGTCCAAAAATACGAGTCCTTGGAGCGTGACTCTAAGACTCAAGAGTCTGAGCTTGCAAAGGCCCTGCAGAGCATGCAAGACGCCAAAGCCGAAGCCCAGAAGGCCCTCCAGGAGATTCAGGCGGTCAAGAAGATTGCGGCGGGTAAGGAATTCATTATGCAAAGCAAGCATGTGAAGGAGACTTTCCTTTTACTTACCCGAATTTGGAGCTCTCCAGGAGCGTTCGCAGATCTACCGCGCAACACATCTGATGCCGCAGAGTTCTATCGAGCCGAAGAAGGGAGCTCGACGGAGAAGTTGTTCTGGTCTCAGTATCTTGGGGCAGAACCTCCGATGCCCTTGAGCGACCAGCTGAAGCAACTGGTCGAACTGCACAAAGCGGCCGAACTGGCCATGAAGGACCTCATAGTCTGGTTGTGGCCAGCCGAACCTATGCCCAGCAGCTACTTCGGTCTCATAAAGCGGCTTGTGAGTGCCTGCCCGCGGCTTGAAGTCATAAAGCGGTCAATTTGTATTGAAGGTGCACGCATGGCCTCCGCCCGCGCAAAAGTTCACTGGGCGAAGATGGATGCCGAGAAGCTGATGACGGAGGGGCCACCGAAGGGCAAGGAGCTCCGCCAGCACGAAAAGTATTATGACAGTGTCCTGAAGGGCTCCCGCCTTGTGGCGGAGCAATGTGCGAAGGATGTAATCTTTGAGTGAATGCACTCATTTTATCCTGTAATATGAAACAAGTTCATTTGCACAATATAATGCTTGTTGATTTAAAAATTTACCTTATGTGCCGCTGTTTATAAAATCTGAGAGTTGGCCAGTCGTCAGCTTCTGCCCCCATGTAACTAGTACAGGGGTGTTCGGGATAAATCTAAACACTCTTTATCCAAACTTTTGGTCCTTTAAGGAGGTGTTTAGCGCAACGAACAAGGCAATCAGACTATACAGCTTTATAACCCTCACTTAGCCATAGAAGTTCTATAATTTTAAATTTTGGCGTAGCCCCTGGTATTCAGAAGGCCGAAGTTGGGGCGCTATACACGCCTAAATCGGACAAAGGCTGATTCCTCGCCCAAAGGGGAAAAAATCTTTAAGGATTTGAAACCTCTCGAACAACGACCAGCTCTCGCCGCATCATGACAGTCAGTTTTCGGCTTTCTCTACTGAGGTGCTCGTCCAAAAGAACCGGGACACAATCGCAGTAGTTCTCCCTGTGCCACCTTATCCGATATAGAGGAACATAAGGCAGCAAAACATGGGAGCCGGGCAACCCAACTATTGACCCAAGACATGATTCGGAGCTGATGCATATAATGCTATAAGTTCGGCGTGCAAAACCGTCGAAAGTGTTTGGACTTTTCTTGCCGTGTTATGGGGTACACTGAAGCCCCTGGCGAACTGAACGTACCAAAATGTACGGGTGCAATTTGTAATAAATAAACAGTCAAGGAAAAGAGAAAAATAAATGTAATAATAAGCTGACGCTGTACATTATTTTCCATTGTTGTTTGAATGATACATCAAGGCATATGTATACGTGTAGTGCGATAAGCAAAATAGGACTATTTGACATGTCCTAACCAAGAGCGAGTTGCATGTGGGTATGTAAAAACAGGTATTGCGATTGTTATCAGAGACCACCTAGGGATTCCCTCGTACGTCAAAGCTTCTTGCCTTCTTGGTGTTTCCTTCCCATGATGGGTCCGATGAGTAGGTTATCGGAAGAGACTCAAGAAGATAGGAACCTGAAAGACAGAAAAGGGTGAAGGTATACGGGTCCTAGGGCAGTTGAGCCGCATTGTGGACCGCATTGTAGCTGTGCCTCCGCCTATGCCCATGGTATTTTAAGTGCGTAATTATGTACGCGCGGCACACTAGGACGGAGGCCGAATTGCTAGGAGAGCTCCGGACGTGCCGGCCGATCCTGTTGTAGAGTACTTCGGACTCGCTTGATGGTGTTCGGGGGGATTTTTGCCGAATTGGATGTTTGCCTAATGAGGCTGCTCTGTACTTCTGCTGCGAGGGTCGTAGTGTGTTCCTCCGTATGGAGGGAGCGCTCTGTGTTTCCATTGACTGTTATGACCCCACGAGGTCCTGGCATCTTGAGCTTGAGGTAAGCATAATGCGGTACCACATTGAACCTGGCGAATGCGGTTCGTCCGAGCAGTGCATGATAGCCACTGTGGAAGGGGACTATATCGAAGATTAACTCCTCGCTTCGGAAGTTGTCCGGAGATCCGAAGACCACTTCCAGTGTAATTGAGCCCGTGCAATAGGCCTCTACACCTGGTATGACACCTTTAAAGGTGGTTTTGGTGGGTTTGATCCTTGAGGGGTCGATGCCCATTTTGCGCACTGTATCCTGATAGAGCAGGTTTAGGCTGCTGCCGCCATCCATGAGGACTCGTGTGAGGTAGAATCCGTCGATGATAGTGTCAAGGACCAGTGCGGCCGAACCGCCATGACGGATACTGGTCGGATGTTCCCTGCGATCAAAGGTGATCAGAAAAGAAGACCATGGGTTGAACTTTGGGGCAACTGGCTCCATCACGTAGACGTCCCTTAGTGCACGCTTCCACTCCCGCTCGGGAATATGGGTGGCATATATCATATTTATCGTTTTTACTTGGGGAGGAAATTTCTTCTGTCCTCCGGTGTTCGACAGCCGGGGCTCCTCGTCGTCATCACTATGCGACCCCTTTTCCTTGTTTTCAACATTTAACTTGCCAGCCTGTTTAAACACCCAACATTCTCTGTTGGTATGGTTGGCTGGTTTGTCGGGGGTGCCGTGAATTTGACATGAGAGATCGAGTATGCGGTCCAGACTGGGCGGGCCCAGATTGTTTCTTTTGAATGGCTTTTTCCGCTGACCAGACTTAGGGCCACTGAATCCGGCATTGACAGTCGTGTCTTCAGCGTTATCGCCATTATTGTGACGCTTGTGTCTGTTGCGTCGGGGCTTGCCGTTGCAATCTCTAGCATCTGAGGTGCTAGGATTTCTTGATGTGCTATTGCTACGAGCTAACCAGCTATCCTCGCCCGCACAAAAGCGGGTCATGAGTGTCATGAGGGCTGCCATGGACTTCGGCTTCTCTTGGCCGAGGTGTCGGGCAAGCCACTCGTCACGGATGTTATGCTTAAAGGCCGCTAGGGCTCCGCATTCGGACAGTCGACAATTTGGTTCTTTTTAGTTAGGAACCAAGTCCAGATTTTTCCTAGCTGACTCTCCGGGCTGTTGGGTTATGTGACTTAAATCATCAGCATCCGATGGTCGCACTTAAGTGCCCATGAAGTTATCCAGGAATGCGTCTTCTAGGTTCTCCCAACTTCCAATGGAGTTTGCCGGCAAACTATTCAGCCAATGCTGAGCTGGTTCCTTGAGTTTTAGTGGGAGGTACTTGGTGGCATGTAGATCATCACGGTGGGCCATCTGAATGTGGAGAAGGAAATCTTCTATCCATACCGCAGGGTCTGTAGTCCCATCATAGGGCTCGATGTTCACGGGCTTAAACCCTTCTAGGAATTCATGCTCCATTACTTCGTCAGTGAAGCATAGGGGGTGTGGGGCGCCTCTACGCCAGGCTACATCACGACGCGGTTCAAATGAGTCTGATCTGTTGTATTCGGCTTGGTCGGATTTGTATTTAGTATATCCGGCGTGGCGGTCACCGTCACGCGTTGGGGCGTGCCCCCATGATCCATAGTTCGATCTTGACTGTCCTGCTTTATTTTCCAATTCGTCTCGCAGGTCCTACGTGTAGCCCCGGGCCTTCGTGTTTTTATTTGTTTGGCGACGGGGTGCGGGATGGTGTTCTTGCTGATACGCCACTTTGTCTCGGCCACGAGGTGGCCGGTGAGCCGCATCCTACACTGGTAGTGTAGGCTCTAGTGCCTCCTCCTCGAATTGAGGTAACAACCTGCACTTCGGGTAACTTTTGGTTGGGCGCTCGAGTCCGTATTCCTCGGCTGCCAGGACCTCAGTCCATCTATCAGTTAGCAGATCTTGATCAGCTTGAATCTGCTGCTGTTTTTTCTTCAGGCTTTTTGCAGTGGCTATAAGCCGGCGCTTGAAGCGCTCCTGCTCGACGGGATCCTCAGGCACGATAAATTCGTCGTTGTCGAGGCTCACCTCGTCTTCGGAGAGGGGCATGTAATTGTCATCCTCCGAGTCTCCACCCATTGCCTGTTCATCAGGGCTAGCTTGCCTATCCTCCCGTCCGACTTCCTCGAAGCTTGGCTGGGCGGGATTGTTTTTGTCTTCGGCATCATCCAGAGTGCTATTGTCTCGTGTGCCGGTATCACTATTTTTGCTATGGCGGGGCTTAGAGCGGCGCCGCTGACACCGGCGCTTAGATTGCTTCTCAAGGGGATTATCATTCGTTGCCTCATCGCCATTGCTTTCTTTGGGTGTGTCCAACATATATATCACTAGCAAAGAATCCGTGCGTTGCAACGGGAGAAAAAAACATAACACACACTCTTAACCCAACAACCATCACTCAAGACCATAGTAGGTCCATCTCCTTTATTTTTGCGAGGCATCATATTTGTGCTGCCGCTTATCCTCCTTCTCACCCTCACTGGCGATGGCCTCGGTGTTCACACAAAACAAAACAAAAACGTGTTTGAATATGTTTAATCCTAAGGCGTCTCTCTCTCCCTCTCTCCTCCCTCTTCCTCCCTCCCTCCCTCTCTCTCTCTCTCCCACTCACTCTCGCGATGAGAAATTTGTTGTTTTCCCCTGCGAGATTTTTCAGAGGTATGCATGTGTAGTTATTGATGTTTTCTTTTCCTTATATTGTTATAGTGGGGTGTTTATTTGCAATCCGGGTCGCCGCCGGTACGAAAGGAAAAGGTATATTATGCTATAAATTATAAGTTTTCTCCCAAAATGATATTTTAAAAATATTTTAATAGGTAAAATTAACATCATATTTAGATTCCACATATTTTTCTAATAAAATTTCATATATAATATGTTAAAATCAAAGTTACAGTTTAAAAGATATGGATAATTTAAAAAATCATTGGTTTGACTTAAATATATTCCAAAATAATATTTAAAAATACTTAATAGGTGAAAATAATCTCATATTCATATTCTACATATTTTTCTAAACAAATTTCATATATAACATGTTCAAATCAGAGTTACGGTTTAAAAGATATGGATGATTTAAAAAACATTATTTGACTTAAATATGATCCGCGGATGAATTACCTAAAACATCAGGGGGGGCTTGAAAATGTAAAATGATGGTTCGGGTGTGACTTAAATCCGGACTGCGGGTTGATTTCAACAAAATACAGTGACTTTTGTGTAAAATATGAAAAAACAATTCGTTTTAACTTAAAACAGGACTGCGGGTTGAATTTTCTAAAATAGAGGGACTTTTGTGAAAGATGCCATGACGGACGAAAGAAACCCAATTTGCTTTATTATTAGGTAAAGATATGATGAGGTGGCTGTCCAGCACCCTGTGGGCGGTGGTTCCTGTTCTTCTCTGGCATCGTCGTCCATACCGTCGATGTCTTCGGAGTCGAAATCAAGCATGTCGGTTAAGTCGTCGACAGTGGCTATTAAGTGGGTGGTGGGTGGGTAACGAATTTATTCGTCGTCCGCTTCCCACTCAAGCCGGGCATAGTTTGGCTAAGAGTCTCCTGACAAGGAGAGATATTTTAATGAGTTTAGCATGTCGCCCAAGGGCGAGTGCTGAAAGACATCCGCGGAGCTAACTCCACCATCGGTGCCCAGTCAGATCCGATGGGCACGGATGCACGCGGTTCGGAGCCTATGGCCGGAGACGAGTCCGAGGGTCCGATGATACAGGTCTCATTGGAAGTTAGACCTGTGTTCGGCTCTATCGCCGCTGAGTGTGCGGCCTCCATGGCGGGGTCCATCCACCCGTCCTCGGATGGCACGATCCGCTCTGGATTTCAAACCAGGGCAGCTGTAGGTGCGATCTCCTGAACACCGTCCGATGGCAGATCTAGGTCATGCTCATCGCGACTGTAGGGTGCACCTGTTATGGGCTCGAATCCGTTGAAGATCAAGTCTCCGCGGATATCGGCAGTGTAATTCATGCTTCCGAACCTGACCTGATGGCCAGGGGCATAGCTATCGATCTGCTCCAGATGGACAAGCGAGTTGACCCACAGTGTGAAGCCGTCGAATACGGAGATCTGTCCGGGAAGGAAAACCTCACCCTGGACCGCAACGCTGTAGACGATTGAAGGAGCAATCAAGCCTTATGGTGATGACACAGTGGAACTCTCAATGAAAGCACCAATGTTGGTGTCAAAACCGGCGGATCTCGGGTAGGGGGTCCCGAACTGTGCGTCTAAGGCTAATGGTAACAGGAGGCGGGGGACACAATGTTTCCCCAGGTTCGGGCCCTCTCTATGGAGGTAATACCCTACTTCCTGCTTGATTGATCTTGATGATATGAGTATTACAAGAGTTGATCTACCACAAGATCGTAGAGGCTAAACCCTAGAGGCTAGCCTATGATTCTGATTGTTGTTGTCCTACGGACTAAACCCTCTGGTTTATATAGACACGGAGGGGGCTAGGGTTACGCAGAGTCGGTTACAGGGAAGGAAATCTACATATCCGAATTGCCAAGCTTGCCTTCCACGCAAAGGAGAGTCCCACCCAGACACAGGACGAAGTCTTCAATCTTGTATCTTCATAGTCCAACAGTCCGGCATAAGCATATAGTCCGGCTATCTGAGGACCCCCTAATCCAGGACTCCCTCAGTAGCCCCTGAACCAGGCTTCAATGACAATGAGTTCGGTGCGCAGATTGTCTTAGGCATTGCAAGGCGGGTTCCTTCTCCAAATACTCCAAGAATAAACCACCGAATACCTGCACAAATAAACACCAACTTGCACCCAACGCGATAAAGAGGTTGTCAATCTCTTCACGGTTATTTGCAAAGTGAGATCTGATATAGATGGATAAACGGTAAAGTAATATTTTTGGTATTTTTGGTTTATTGAACGGAAAGTAAAATATTGCAAAGAAAGTAAATAGGAAACTAAAATTGTAGATCGGAAACTTATATGATAGAAAATAGACCCAGGGGCCATAGGTTTCACTAGAGGCTTCTCTCAAGATAGAAAATATTAAGGTGGGTGAACAAATTACTGCCGAGCAATTGATAGAAAAGCGCAAAGTTATGATGATATATAAGGCAATGATCATGAATATAGGCATCACGTCCGTATCAAGTAGACAAACTCCTGCATGCATCTACTACTATTACTACACACATCGACCGCTATCCAGCATGCATCTAGAGTATTAAGTTCATAAGAACAGAGTAAGGCTTTAAGCAAGATGACATGATGTAGAGGAATTAAGTCAAGCATTATGAAGAAAACCCCATCTTTTTATCCTCGATGGCAACAATACAATATGTGTCGGTTCCTCTTCTATCAGTAGGATCGAGTGATATGTCTCCAACGTATCTACTTTTCCAAACACATTTGCCCTTGTTTTGGACTCTCACTTGCATGATTTGAATGGAACTAACCCGGACTGACGCTGTTTCCAGCAGAACTGCCATGGTGTTATTTTTGTGCAGAAATAAAAGTTCTCAGAATGACCTGAAACTCCATGGAGTCACATTCTGGAATTAATAAAAAATATTGGTGAAAGAATCAACAGAGGGGACCCACACCCTGTCCAGGAGGGTGCAGGGCGCGCCCCCTGCCTCGTGGGTCCCCTGGACCTCCACCAACCTCAACTCCAACTCTATATATTCACTTTTGGGGAGAAAAAAAATCAGAGAGAAGGATTCATCGCGTTTTACGATACAGAGCCACCGCCAAGCCCTAATCATCCTCGGGAGGGCTGATCTAGAGTCCATTCGGGGCTCTGGAGAGAGGGGAATCCGTCGCCATCGTCATCATCAACCATCCTCCATCACCTATTTCATGATGCTCACCGCCGTGCGTGAGTAATCCCATCGTAGGCTTGCTGGACGGTGATGAGTTGGATGAGATTTACCATGTAATCGAGTTAGTTTTGTTAGGGTTTGATCCCTAGTATCCATTATGTTATAAGATTGATATTGCTATGAATTTGCCATGCTTAATGCTTGTCACTAGGGCCTGAGTGCCATGATTTCATATCTGAACCTATTATGTTTTCATGAATATATGTGAGTTCTTGATCCTACCTTGCAAGTTATAGTCACCTACTACATGTTATGATCCGGCAAACCCCGGAGTGACAATAGTCGGGACACTTCCGGGTGATGACCGTAGTTTGAGGACTTCATGTATTCACTCAGTGCTAATGCTTCCGTCCGGTACTCTATTAAAAGGACGCCTTAATGTCCCTTAGTTTCCAATAGGACCCCACTGCCACGGGAGGGTAGGGCAAAAGATGTCATGCAAGTTCTTTTCCATAAGCACGTATGACTATATTCGGAATACATGCCTACATTACATTGATGAGCTGGAGCTAGTTCTGTGTCACCCTATGTTATAACTGTTGCATGATGAATTGCATTCGACATAATTATCCATCATTGATCCATTGCCTACGAGCTTTTCACATATTGATCTTTGCTTAGTTACTTCGCCGTTGCCACTGTGATGATCGCTACAAAACTGCTATTGTTACTTTTGCCACCGTTATCGTTACTTCCATACTACTTTGATACTAAATACTTTGCTGCAGATATTAAGTCTTTTAGGTGTGGTTGAATTGACAACTCAGCTACTATAATGGACTAACCGATGCTTTTAGAGACCACCTGGATAGTTGTGCTGGTTGTGTTTTCAGGGAAAGAACTGTTGAGCAAGCTGAATTGCTATTGAATAATATATTGAGTAATGATAATGATTGGACACTTCTTGAACCAACTCCTAAGCCAACTCAGAAGAAAGGGGGTATTCTATTTCTCAACCCTGAAGATATGCAAGAGGCAAAGAAATCTATGAAAGAAAAAGGGTATTAAAGCTGAAGATGTTAAGAATTTACCACCTATTGAAGAAATACATGGTCTTGATAACCCGACACAGGTAGTAAAAGTAAATTCTCTTTATAGATTTGATGAAGGTGATATTCCCCGTAATAAGTCTGCTAGTCAATGCTTGGATGAGTTTGATAATTTCATGGTTAAACAAGAAAACTTCAATGCTTATGTTGGTACACAATTGAAACGTAATGCTTATATGGTTGAACACTTGAGTGATTATATGTCTAGAGTGAAAGGTGATCTTAAGCTTATTAATAAACATGCTTCTATGGTTACCACTCAAGTAGAACAAGTGCTTAAGGCACAAGATGATTTGCTCAATGAGTTAAATAATAAGAACAATGATAATGATGTTAGAGTTATGACTAGAGGTGGTAAAATGACCTAGGAACCTTTGTATCCTGAGGGCCATCCTAAGAGAGTTGAGCAAGATTCTCAGAGAACTAATGTTGATGCACCTAGTCCTTCTAAGAAAAAGAGAAAGAAAAATGATACTCCCTCCGTCCCAAAATAAGTGTCTTGAGCTTAGTACAAATTTGTACTAGAGCTAGTACAAAGTTGAGACTTATTTTGGGACGGAGGGAGTGGGACTTTGCATGCTTCTAGTGAACCTGTTATTGACACACCTCAGAATCCCAATGATATTTCTATTTCTCATGCTGAAACACAATCTAGTAATGAACATGAACCTAGTGATAATGTTAATGATGATGGTCATGTTGATGCTCAACCTAGTAATAATAATGATGTAGATATTGAACCTGTTGTTGATCTTGATAAGCCACAATCAAAGAATCAACGTTATGATAAGAGAAACTTCATTGCTAGGAAGCATGGTAAAGAAAGAGAAACATGGGTTCAGAAACCCGTGCCTTTTCCTCCTAAGCCATCCAAGAAAAAGGACGATGAGGATTTTGAGCGCATCGCTGAAATGATTAGACCTATCTTTTTGCGTATGCGTTTGACTGATATGCTTAAAATGAATCCTTATGCTAAGTATATGAAAGATATTGTTACAAATAAAACAAAGATACTGGAAGGTGAAATTTTCACCATGCTTGCTAATTACACTTTTAAGGGCGGAATACCAAAGAAACTAGGAGATCCAGGAGTACCAACTATACCATGCTCCATTAAAAGAAACTATGTTAAAACTGCTTTATGTGATCTTGGAGCCGGTGTTAGTGTTATGCCTTTCTCTTTGTATCATAGAGTTGATTTGAATAAGTTGACACCTATTCAAATCTCTTTGCAAATGGCCGATAAATCAACTGCTATAGCCATCGGTATTTGTGAGGATGTGCCTGTTGTAGTATCAAACATTACTATTTTAACGGACTTTGTTATTCTTAATATTCCCGAGGACGACAGTATGTCGATCATCCTTGGTATACCTTTTCTTAATAGTGCAGGGGCTGTTATTGATTGCAACAAAGGAAATGTTACTTTTCATGTTAACGATAATGAGCATATGGTACACTTTCCAAAGAAACAACCTCAAGTTCATAGTATCAATTCTATTGGAAAAATCTCAACTATTACTATTGGAGGTTTTGAATTCCCTCTTCCTATTGTCAAAAAGAAATATGATATTCTTATTGTTGGGGACATGCATATCCCCGTTGAGGTAACCTAGTGTTATTCGAAAATTACCCGGTTTCATGTTATTCGGAAGAAGTTTGTTAACAAGACTTGATCAACCTTGTTAGTGGATTCCTTTTGATGATCATGAGATGGATGAAGTTAGAAAGCACAACCTTCTGTACCCTCCTTTTACGTTCTATTATTTAGAATAAATAAAGCAAAATAGTATTTTCTGTCTGTTTTCTGAATTATCCTTGGAATAAAAAATACCCTGAAAATAAAAGTTCTCCAAATGCCCTGAAAATTGAGTATGATTTTTTGTAGAATATTTGAGAATTTCTGGCACTTAGCACACACAAAGGGGACCCACCATTTGGTCATGAGGGTGGAGGGCGCGCCCCCTGCCTCGTGGGCCCCACGTGCACCCCCTCCACGTCTTCCTCGAGAAAAAATCATCCCGTAGCTCAAACCCGTGTTCTAGCTCATTTTGCTGCCATTTTCGATCTCCTTGCTCAAGGCTCCATTCACAAAACTGCTTTGGGGGATTGTTCTTCGGTATGTGACTCATCCAATGGTCCAAAGTAGTTTTAATGCATGATATAGCCTCTAGGCACTTGTGGAAGTAGTTGTTATCAATCTTGTTGAGTTTGGTTCACTTTTATTTTGAGTCACTAAAAATTTTAGAAATTTTTCAGAGGGAGAAAAATGTTTAGGAAAAGGTACCAAGGTGGTTCTTCAAGGAAGCAAGAACCGAGGCTCGCAATACGTGATCCGGACCTTGAACCACCAAGGGAAGCTCAAGTGCGGCCTTGTGAATGGTCGTCGGAAGAGTTTATGGTCCAAGCATACTTCAAGGATGAATTTGATGTGTATGTACGTAATGCTGATCTTGAGGACTTCGTATCAGATAAGTGCCGACAATACTATTACCTCACTGATTCCTTTGTGATGAGGTTTAAATTTTCATCCACGCGCAACACTCACACTATTTTATTTGATCTCTATGATAAATTATATACCATGGACCTTGAAGATTTTAACACTGCTTGTAAAATACCACAATGGGGCAACTTTAGTGAACCTCGCAAATCTGAATATAAAGATTTTCTTGCTAGTATTACTCTGGGAGAAACTAGAGATATCACACAAGCTACCAGGAGCATTTATTTTCCTTCCATACATTACTTTGCTCTCTTTATGTGTAGATGCATTAACGGTAAATATGAGGTTTGTCACATGTGCGTTCTAGATCATAGTGTCCTCAAGAGTGCGATATTAGGTGATAAACAATATAACTTGGGGGCCTTTATTGCATGGAGGTTACATCTTAATGGTAAAAGTGGGGATTTATTTGGTGGAATTTATGCAACTCGTTTAGCTGATTATCTAGGTGTACCCATAAATGGAAATGATATTGAGTTGCCACTTGCTTTTCTAGATTATAATACTATGGTTTGCCATCAGTTTCTTGAGAGGAATGAACAGTTCCTCCAGTACCGACTAATCTTTGACAGACGGCGTGTTGTCCATATTACTCTCCCTGCTCCTACTTTCTTTAACTTTCAGGCAAACATGAGATATTTTATAACCAGGGAGGAGGCAAATGAATATGAGAGAAGGAATGAGGCGGCTCGCCACCTGGCTGCATCTTTCCAGGCAGTAGCTGCTGCATCTCAGTACAACCCTAAATACAACTTTGGATATCCGCCAGGCCAGCCATGGCCTTAAACCAACTTAGGCCAAAAGCCTAAGCTTGGGGGAGTACATATTTCTCACCGACATTACATTCATGTTCACACACTCATTCCAGTTGTCGGTGTTCATATTTTTTCATTGTACTATCCATGCTAGTTTATTTTCTTTTCTTGCTTTCTTCTTGTGTATTTGAAAACCCTTGAGAAAAACCAAAAAAAATTAGTTGTAGCTTTTAGCTAGTTTACTTTCCATGCTTGTAGTAGTAATT
Organism: Triticum timopheevii; assembly: GCA_963921465.1. NCBI lineage: Eukaryota > Viridiplantae > Streptophyta > Magnoliopsida > Poales > Poaceae > Triticum > Triticum timopheevii. The sequence continues at coordinate 584,281,535 of OY997270.1, forward strand.
AAAAGGAAACCCAAAAAGATTTCTTGTTCTTCTTTTGCTTCTTGGGAGCTTTCCCGTGTAAATAGTTTTATTTTTCTTTGAATTTTTTTTCTTTTCATTGGGGGTCGAGAGGAGAAGACCACGATGAAATTGATAAGTGGCTCTCATATGCATTATGGCTGATCTAACCAAGAGCCCATATTACCTTGTCTTCTCCTATGAATTAAATGTTTGCATATTCCATCTTAGTCCAATGCACGTGCACTATTATTATTATCCACACCGTTCGGTCGTGCAAGTTAAAGGCAGCAATGATGATATATGATGAAATGATTGAGATGAGAGAAGCTGGTATGAACTCGACCTATCTTGTTTTTGTAAATATGATTAGTTCATTGTTCCTGATTCAGCCCATTATGAATGAAACATGTTTACAATGACAATTAGAGATTATAGTCATTCATGCCATGCTTAATTGGCTAGGAGTTTATAATGGTTTACCTTGCGTGCCAACATGTTATTAAAATGGTTGTGATGTGGTATGATAGGGTGGTATCCTCCTTTGAATGATTCGAGTGGCTTGACTTGGCACATTTTCACGCATGTAGTTGAAACAAAATCAACATAGCCTCCACTATATTTATGTTCATGGTGATTTATATCCTACATATGCTTGCACTCATTGTTGGTTAATCTTAATGCATGTTCATGACTGCTGTCGCTCTCTAGTTAGTCGCTTCCCAGTCTTTCTAGCTTTCACTTGTACTAAGCAGGAATACTGCTTGTGCATCCACTTCCATAAACCCCAAAGTTATGCCATATGAGTCCACCATACCTTCCTATATGCGGTATTTACCTATCGTTCCAAGTAAATTTGTATGTGCCAAACTCTAAACCTTCGAATGGAACTCTATTTTGTATGCTCGAATAGCTCATGTATCAACTAGGGTTGTCTATATCTTCCATGCTAGGTGGGTTATTCTCATGATGAGTGGACTCCGCTCATCATTCACGAGAAAATGGCTGGTAACCGGGATGCCCAGTCCCATGCTCAAATCAAATCAAAATAATTGCAAACAAAACTCCCCCGGGATTGTTGTTAGTTGGACGGTACCCATTATTTTGGACCAGCCGTGGAATGTGCGTGTTGGTGGTGGGGGAGTATAAACTTTACCATTTTGTTTGGGAACCGCCTATAATGTATGTAGCATGGAAGATATCGAGATCTCTTGGTTGTTATGTTGACAATGAAAGTATGCCGCTCAAAATATTATTTATATCTGTTTCAAAACTCAAGCTCTGGCACCTATGCAAATCCCTGCTTCCCTCTGTGAAGGGCCTATCTATTTACTTTTATGTTGACTCATCATCCTCTTATTAAAAAGCACTAGTTGGAAAGCACCACTGTCATTTGTATGCATTGCTATTAATTTACATTGAATATGGCTGTGACTGGATCTCTTTTTCCATGAATTACAATGTCTAGTTAGTCCTTGATCTTCGGGGATGCTCTGCATTTATGTTTTGCTGTCTCAGAAAGGGCTAGCGAGATACCATCTTGTTATATCATATTATTATTATTTTGAGAAAGTGTTGTCATCTGAGATTTATTATTATTGCTCGCTAGTTGACTATGTCATTGATATGAGTAAATGTGAGACCTAGGTGTTATTGTGAATGTGGTTAGTTCATAATCTTTGCTGAAAACTTGAATGCTGACTTTACATATTTGCAACAACAAGACCAAACAGAGTTTCTAAAACTTTTTCTTTATCACTTTCAGTTTGTCAACTGAATTGCTTGAGGACAAGTAAAGGTTTAAGCTTGGGGGAGTTGATACGTCTCCAAGGTATCTACTTTTCCAAACACTTTTGCCCTTGTTTGGACTCTAACTTGCATGATTTGAATGGAACTAACCCGGACTGACGCTGTTTTCAGCAGAACTACCATGGTGTTATTTTTGTGCAGAAATAAAAGTTCTCGGAATGACCTGAAACTCCACAGAGTCACGTTCTGGAATTAATAAAAAATACTCGCGAAAGAATGAACAGAGGGGACCCACACCCTGTCCACGAGGGTGCAGGGCGCGCCCACCCCCCTGGGGCACGCCCCCTGCCTCGTGGGTCCCCTGGACCTCCATCGACCTCAACTCCAACTCTATATATTCACTTTCAGGGAGAAAAAAAATCGGAGAGACGGATTCATCGCATTTTACGATATGGAGCCGCCGCCAAGCCCTAATCATCCTCGGGAGGGCTGATCTGGAGTCCGTTTGGGGCTCCGAAGAGGGGAATCCGTCGCCATCGTCATCATCAACCATCCTCCATCACCTATTTCATGATGCTCACCACCGTGCGTGAGTAATCCCATCATAGGCTTGCTGGACGGTGATGAGTTGGATGAGATTTACCATGTAATCGAGTTAGTTTTCTTAGGGTTTGATCCCTAGTATCCATTATGTTCTAATATTGATGTTGCTATGAATTTGCCAGGCTTAATGCTTGTCACTACGGCCCGAGTGCCATGATTTCAGATCTGAACCTATTATATTTTCATGAATATATGTGAGTTCTTGATCCTATCTTGCAAGTTATAGTCACCTACTACGTGTTATGATTCGGCAAACCCCGGAGTGACAATAGTCGGGACACTTCTCGGCGATGACCGTAGTTTAAGGAGTTCATGTATTCACTTAGTGCTAATGCTTTGGTTCGGTACTCTATTAAAAGGAGGCCTTAATATCCCTTAGTTTCCAATAGGACCCCACTGCCACGAGAGGGTAGGGCAAAAGATGTCATGCAAGTTCTTTTCCATAAGCACGTATGACTATATTTGGAATACATGCCTACATTACATTGATGAATTGGGGTTAGTTCTGTGTCATCCTATGTTATAAATGTTGCATGATGAATTGCATCTAACATAATTATCCATCATTGATCCATTTCCTACGAGCTTTTCACATATTGATCTTTGCTTAGTTACTTCGCCGTTGCCACTATTACGATCGCTACAAAACTGCTATTGTTACTTTTGCCACCGTTACCGTTACTTCCATACTACTTTGCTACTAAATACTTTGCTGCAGATATTAAGTCTTTCAGGTGTGGTTAAATTGACAACTCAGCTGCTAATACTGGAGAATATTCTTTGGCTCCCCTTGTGTCGAATAAATAAACTTGGGAATACTCTACCCTCGAAATTTGTTGCGATCCCCTATACTTTTGCGTTATTGATGACCCACAAGTGTAGGGGGTCTATCGTAGTCCTTTCGATAAGTAAGAGTGTCGAACCCAACGAGGAGCAAAAGGAAATGACAAGAGGTTTTCAATAAGGTATTCTCTGCAAGCACTGAAATTGTAGGTAACAGATAGTTTTGTGATAAGATAATTTGTAACGGGTAACAAGAATGAAAGTAAATAAGGTGTAGCAAGGTGGCCCAATCCATTTTGTAGCAAAGGACAAGCCTGGACAAATTCTTATATAGAGAAAAGCGCTCCCGAGGACACATGGGAATTATTGTCAAGCTAGTTATCATCACGTTCATATGATTCGCGTTCGTTACTTTGATAATTTGATATGTGGGTGGACCGGTGCTTGGGTGCTGTCCTTTCTTGGACAAGCATCCCACTTATGATTAACCCCTATTGCAAGCATCCGCAACTACAAAATAAGTATTAAGGTAAACATAACCACAGTAAGAGACATATGGATCCAAATCAGCCCCTTACGAAGCAACACATAAACTAGGGTTTAAGCTTCTGTCACTCTAGCAACCCATCATCTACTTATTACTTCCCAATGCCTTCATCTAGGCCCAAAAAATGGTGAAGTGTTATGTAGTCTACATTCACATAACATTCCTAGAGGAAAGACAACATACATCTCATCAAAATATCGAACGAAAGACTTCACCCATGTCCTTAGGAACAAACTAACTACTCACGAAGCATGTTCATGCTCATGATCAGAGCGGTATAAATATGCATTAAGGATCTGAACAAATAATCTTCCACTGGATAAACCAAGTAGAATCACCTACAAGGAGTAATCAACACTACTAGCAACCCACAGGTACCAATCTGAGGTTTGGGTACAAAGATTGGATACAAGAGATGAACTAGGGTTTGAGAGGAGATGGTGCTGGTGAAGATGTTGATGGAGATTGACCCCCTCCTGATGAGAGGATCGTTGGTGATGACGATGGTGATGATTTCCCCCTCCCGGAGGGAAGTTTCCCTGGCAGAACAGCTCCGCCGGAGCCCTAGATTGGTTCCGCCAAGGTTCCGCCTCGTGGCGGCGGAGTTTCATCCCATAAGCTTGCTTATGATTTTTTCCAGGGTAAAAGACTTCATATAGCAGAAGATGGGCACCAGAGGGCCACCAGGGGGCCCACGAGGCAGGGGGCGCGCCCTGTAAGGGTGGGCGCGCCCCCACCCTCGTCGCCAGGGTGTGGGCCCCCTCCGGTACTTCTTTCGCTCAATAATTATCATTAATTCCAAAAATGACTTTCATGGAGTTTCAGGACTTTTGGAGATGTGCAGAATAGGTTTCCAATATTTGCTCCTTTTCCAGCCCAGAATCCCAGTTGCTTGCATTCTCCCTCTTCATGTTAAACCTTGTAAAATAAGAGAGAATAGCCATAAGTATTGTGACATAACGTGTAATAACAGCCCATAATGCAATAAATATTGATATAAAAGCATGATGCAAAATGGACGTATCAACTCCCCCAAGCTTAGACCTCGCGTGTCCTCAAGCGGAAGCCGAAATCGAAAAATATGTCCACATGTTTAGAGATAAGATGTCGATAAAAATAAAATACGAACATGAGGGCATCATGATCATTCTTACAGCAGCAACATATATATAATTTTTTCATCTGATTTCTTATGCTCAAGTAACAATCTATTCACAATGTCAAGTATGATTCAGAAACTTCATTAAGAACTAACGAACTATAATCTCAGTCATTGAAGCAATTGCAATTTATCATAACATTGGAAAGAGTCAATAATAGAGCTTTTCAGCAAGTCCACATACTCAACTATCATTTAGTCTTCCACAATTGCTAACACTCATGATATACTTATGGTTCTGGAGTTTTAATCGGACACAGAGAAAGATAGGGGCTTATAGTGTTGCCTCCCAATGTTTTACCTCAAGGGTAATGTCAACAATAATAGTCCATGCTAACTTACATCCAATTGGATATATATATCAGGATCTTTCCAACACGAGGTGCTTGCCAAAGGATAAAATGTAAAAGGGAAAGGTGAAGATCACCTTGACTCTTGCATAACGTAAAAGACATAAAGTAAAAGATAGGCCCTTCGCAAAGGGAAGCAGAGCTTGTCATGTGCTTTTTGGTTGGATGCACAAAATCTTAATGCAAAAGAACGTCACTTTATATTGCCACTTGTGATATGAACCTTTATTATGCAGTCCGTCGCTTTTATTACTTCCATATCACACGATCGTATAAAGCTTATTTTCTCCACATTAATAAGTCATACATATTTAAAGAGCAATTTTTATTGCTTGCAACATGACAACCTACTTGAAGGATCTTACTCAATCCATAGGTAGGTATGGTGGACTCTCATGGCAAAACTGGGTTTAAGGATATTTGGAAGCACAAGTAGTATCTCTACTTGGTGCAAGGAATTTGGCTAGCATGAGGGGGAAAGGCAAGCTCAACATGTTTGAATGATCCATGACACTATACTTTAACTGAGACGTGAGAAAACATAACCCATTATGTTGTCTTCTTTGTCCAACATCAACTCTTTAATTAGCATGTCATACTTTAATGAGTGCTCACAATCATAAAATATGTCCAATATAGTGTATCTATATGTGAAAACCTATCTTTCTTTATTACTTCCTATTAATTGCAACGGTGACCAAAACTATGTTTGCCAACTCTCAACAACTTTTAAGCCTCATACTCTTTATGTGTGAAGTCATTACTATCCACAAGATCAATATGAACTCTATTATTTCTTTTTATTCTTTTGTGCACTTAAGATCATAGCAAGATAGCAAAGCCCTTGAATCAACACTAATCTTTATTATATATAGCTCACGGACTTGATTACATAGAGGGATCACAAAGCAAAACTCAAAACTAATTCATACCAAAACTTTATTCTACTAGATCAAGATATTACCAAAAGGATAGAACTAAGAAAAAGGGTAAAGGTAGGAGTGTGATGGTGATACGATACCGGGGCACCTCCCCCAAGCTTGGCAGTTCCCAAGGGAAGTGCCCATACCCATGTGATTATGTCCTCGGAAGTGGTGAAGAAGGAGTTCTTGATGATGTAGGCTTGTCGTCCGTCTTCCAAGGCATAGGCTCACCATCATAGAAGGATGATCGAGTCTCCGAGATCCTCAAATCTTCAGCTAAACTCATCCTCTTGAATCTATATTCATACTCACAGTTTTGGTTTTGCAGGTCATAGATCTAGGCTTGGAGGTGCTCGATTTTCTCATGAAGCTTGAAGATGGTCTCCCCAATGTTCTTGGCGTCCAGCTTGTGGTTGTTGGTGAACTCCGCGATCATCATCTGGTTGGCATTAAGTCCGCGCTCCACCATCCCTTGGCACTTGAAAACTTGTTGTTCCATCACTTCGAGCTTTGTCTCCACGCTTTCGGTACTCCTTGGTCCCTCCACATCGCGGATGTGCAGAACCCCCTCACGCATCTCAATGGTTTGAGGGTGATGCAGCACCTCTGCAAGGGATTGATGACCCTCTCGAAAAACTTGTCCTTGGGAGCGCTTGAAGACGTCATGGTGCTCTAGATTTGTCAGAAAAACAGCTTGAAACGAAAACAGAAGATTTTTGCATGATATGGTGGTCAAAACCTTCGGAAGATTATATAATGAATTTTTACCGACCAAAAGAAGTATCGCGCAAGAAAACGGAGTCTGGAGAGCACACGAGGTGCCCACAAGGCAGGGGCGCTCCCGGTAGGGTAGGGCATGCCCTCCACCCTCATGGACGCCTCGTGTCCTTCCCGGACTACTTATTTTCCTATTTTCTTAAATATTCCAAAACGGAAAAAAATTGCTATTAGAACTGTTTTGGAGTCGGTTTACTTACCGTACCACATACCTTTTCCTTTTCGGAGTCTGAAACGTTCTGGAAAGTGTCTCTTATGTATTCCTCCGGGGTCACGGTTTCAATAATATTAGTTTCAAAATTAATAGGATTAACTGAGATATAATGTTTGATTCTTTGACCGTTCACCACCTTCGGATTTGTGCCTTTGAAGTTGTTGATTTTTATGGCACCGGAATGATAGACCTCCTCGATAACGTAAGGGCCTTCCCATTTAGAGAGAAGTTTTCCTGCAAAAAATCTTAAACGAGAGTTGAAAAGCAAAACATAATCACCTACGTTAAACTCACGCTTTTGTATCCTTTTGTCATGCCATCTTTTAACTTTTTCTTTAAACAGCTTCGCATTCTTGTAGGCTTGGGTTCTCCATTCATCAAGTTAGCTAATGTCAAATGACCTATTCTCACTGGCAAGTTTGAAATCATAATTGAGCTCTTTAATGGCCCAATATGCCTTATGTTCTAGTTCGAGAGTTAAGTGACAGGATTTTCCATAAACCATCTTATATGGAGACATACCCATAGGATTCTTATATGCAGTTCTATAAGCCCATAATGCATCATCAAGTTTCTTGGACTAATTCTTTCTAGATCTATTGGCAGTCTTTTGCAAAATTAATTTGAGCTCTCTATTACTCAACTCTACTTGACCACTAGATTGTGGGTGATAAGGAGATGCAATTCTATGATTAACATCATACTTAGCAAGCATTTTATGAAAAGCACCATGAATAAAATGTGAACCACCATCAGTCATTAAGTATCTAGGGACTCTAAACCTTGGAAAAATAACTTCTTTAAGCATCTTAATAGAGGTGTTATGATCAACACTGCTAGTTGGAATAGCTTCTACCCACTTAGTAACGTAATCAACAGCAACTAAAATATGTGTATATCCATTAGAGGCAGGAAAAGGTCCCATATAATCAAAGCCCGAAACATCAAACGGTTCAATAACAAGAGAATAATTCATAGGCATTTCTTGACGTCTACTAATATTACCAATTCTTTGACATTCATCACAAGACAAGACAAACTTACGGGCATCTTTGAAGAGAGTAGGCCAATAAAAACCGGATTGCAATACCTTATGTGCAGTTCTATCTCCAGCGTGGTGTCCTCCATATGCCTCGGAGTGACACTTAAGTAGGATCTGTTCCTGTTCATGCTCAGGTACACAATGTCTAATAACACCATCTACTCCTTCTTTATAAAGGTGTGGGTCATCCCAGAAGTAATGTCTTAAATCATAAAAGAACTTTTTCTTTTGCTGGTATGTGAAACTAGGTGGTATAAATTTAGCAACAATGTATTTAGCATAATCAGCATACCATGGAGTAGTACGAGAAGCATTTATGACAGCTAATTGTTCATCAGGAAAGCTATCATCAATAGGTAGTGGGTCATCTAGAACATTCTCTAACCTAGACAAGTTGTCTGCAACGGAGTTCTCAGCTCCCTTTCTATCAACAATATGCAAATCAAATTCTTGTAGAAAGAGAACCCATCTAATAAGTCTAGGTTTAACATCTTTCTTTTCCATAAGATATTTAATAGCGGCATGATTAGTGTGAATAGTTACTTTAGAATCAACAATATAAGGTCTGAACTTATCACAAGCAAATACAACTGCTAAGAATTCTTTTTCGGTAGTAGCATAATTTCTCTAGGCAGTGTCTAGAGTTTTACTAGCATACTGGATAACATTTAATTTCTTATCAACTCTTTGCCCTAAAACAGCACCTACAACATAATATCTAGCATCACACATAATTTCAAAGGGTAAGTTCCAATCAGGTGGCTGAACAATAGGTGCAGAAGTCAAAGCTTTCTTAAGTATTTCAAATGCTTCTACACAATCATCATCAAAGACAAAAGGAATATCTTTTTGCAATAAATTAGTCAGAGGACTAGAGATTTTAGAAAAGTCCTTAATGAACCTCCTATAAAAACCGGCATGACCAAGGAAACTTCTTATACCTTTAATGTCCTTGGGACATGACATCTTTTCAATAGCATCAACTTTAGCTTTATCAACTTCAATACCTCTTTCAGAAATTTTATGCCCCAAGACAATGCCTTCATTAACCATAAAGTGGCACTTCTCCCAGTTCAAAACAAGACTAGTATCTTCGCACCTCTGTAAAACTCGATCAAGGTTGCTCAAGCAATCATTAAAAGAGGATCCATAAATAGAGAAATCATCCATGAATACCTCACAAATCTTTTCACAAAAGTCAGAGAATATAGCCATCATGCATCTTTGAAAGGTAGCAGCTGCATTACATAAACCAAAAGGCATACGTCTATAAGCAAAAGTACCGAAAGGGCAAGTAAAAGTAGTCTTTGCTTGATCGTCCGCTGACACAGGTATTTGAGAGAAACCAGAATAACCATCTAGAAAGCAGAAATGTGTATGTTTGGATAGTCTTTCTAGCATTTGATCAATAAAAGGTAAAGGGTAATGATCTTTCTTAGTAGCTTTATTTAATTCACGAAAATCAATTACCATCCTATAACCTGTAATAATTCTTTGCGGGATCAATTCATCTTTATCATTAGGAACAACTGTATTACATCCCTTCTTAGGGACACAATGGACAGGACTTACCCACTCACTATTAGCAATGGGATAAATTATACCTGCCTCAAGGAGCTTTAGTATTTCCTTTCTTACCACTTCTTTCATCTTAGGATTTAACCGTCATTGATGATCTCTAACTGGTTTGGCGTCTTCGTCCAATTTTATTTTGTGTTGGCATAGAGTGGGACTAATGCCCTTAAGATCATAGTCAAAAAAAGAGTATATCCAATAGCAGAATGGTGCTTCTTCAAAGTTTTCAATAATCTTTCCTCTTCCTACTCTGAAAGGTTAGCACTAATAATAACAGGATATATCTTCTTTTCATCGAGATTAGCATACTTAAGAGTATCAGGTAATGGTTTAAGCTCAAACACGGGATCACCCTTGGGTGGAGGAGGATCCCCTAGGATTTCAACAGGCAAGTTGTGTTTCAAAATAGGACCATGTTTAAGGAATACTTCATCTATTTCCCTTCTTTCATTCATAAACATATAATTTTCATGGTCTAGCAAATATTGTTCTAACGGATCAGTAGGAGGTACGGCAATAGAATCAAGACCAATAATTTCATCCTTACTAGGCAATTATTTATCATGGGGTTGTCTATGAAATTTAGCAAAATTAAACTCATGTGTCATATCCCCCAAGCCAATTGTAACAACATCCTTTTCACAATCAATCTTAGCATTAACAGTATTCAAGAAGCGTCTACCAAATATAATGGGACAAAAGCTATCTTGTGGGGAACCAAGAACAAGAAAATCAGCAGGATATTTAACTTTCCCACACAAGACTTCAACATTTCAAACAATCCCAATTGGTGAAATAGTATCTCTATTTGCAAGCTTAATTGTAACAACAATATCTTCTATCTCAGCAAGTGCAATGTCATGCATAATTTCTTTATATAAGGAATGAGGTATTGCACTGGCACTAGCACCCATATCACATAAGCCATGATAACAATAATCTCCTATTTTAACAGAAATAACAGGCATGCCTACAACAGGTCTATGTATCTTAGCATCGGGTCTAGCAATATTAGCAGCTTCATCACGGAAATAAATAACATGCCCATCAATGTTATCAGCCAAGAGATCTTTAATCATAGCAATACTAGGTTCAACTTTAATTTGCTCAGGTGGTGTATATGTTCTAGTATTACTCTTACGAACCACAGTTGAAGCTTTAGCATGATCCTTTATCCTAACAGGGAAAGGTGGTTTCTCAACATAAGTAGTAGGAACAATAGGATCATTATAAGTAATAGTCTTTTCTTCAACTGTAATAGGTGCAACTACTTTTACTTTAGTGGGAGGATTATATTTAAACCACTTTTCCTTAGGGAGATCAACGTGAGTAGCAAATGATTCACAGAAAGAAGCTACTATCTCAGAGTCAAGTCCATATTTAGTGCTAAATCCATGAAAAGTATCGGTATCCATAAAAGATTTAACACAATCAAACTTAGGTGTCATACCTAAATCCTTACCATCGTCGGAACCCCAGTCTTCAGAGTTGCGTTTAATTCTTTCCAATAAGTCCCACTTGAATTCAATAGTCTTGAGCATATAAGAACCAACACAAGAAGTATCGAGCATGGTGCGATCATTGAGAGAAAGACGAGCATAAAATTTTTGAATAATCATTTCTCTTGAGAGCTCATGGTTGGGGCATGAATATAACATTGACTTAAGCCTCCCCCAAGCTTGAGCGATGCTTTCTCCTTCGCGAGGTGTCGGTGTACTAAAGTAGGGGTACCTTAGTATCCCGAACTTGTGCACGGGCAGTCGCAGCGCCCCGCGGCAAGGCTCGCCGGGTGCCCACCAAGATCCTCCGTAGTTCATATTAGAGCCATTCAAGAACAAAGTGTTTTAACTGAGAAGACAAGGCCCCGGCAAGAGGAGCTTGCCGGGAAGGTCAAGGCCCCGGCAAGAGGAGCTTGCCGGGAAGGCTAAATAAAGCATTTCAAGGAACTTGCCGCGACGCGCTGCGCGTCCCGGCAAGACCCGGCGAGCGACAGGCTTCCGGGCGCGACAAGACAACGACCGCGGCAAGGCGCTTCCCGCGGCGAAGCCACCACTCTGTGCCCATGCTCCAGCGCATCTGTCAACGTGTCGCCACAGGGCCGTTCCAGGCGCACATGGCGGGGAGCTGTGCAGCCAAGCGGTGCGAGGTGGCAAGTGGAGATGACGAGAAGGCCATCGTGGCAAGCGGTGGCGCCCCTAACGGTCGCTTTTCTGCAGTGTTTGGGCGACGCGGACGGGCATTCAATGCCTTTGTCCCCTGCCATCAGAGTTAGGTAGGATCCACTGTAGAAGCAGTTGTACCAACCACACTTTTTACACTTTTACCCCTGCATGCGTTGCCACCTGTCGGTGACCCCTTTATCCTATAAAAGGAGACCCATGCGCAATGTAGAAAGGGGTCGACTCATTCGAAACCACAACACTCTCACGCTCTCGAGCAAGAACAGAATACAATCACAAAGCAGCAGTAGGAGTATTATCTCTCCGGAGAGCTCCGAAGCTGGGTAAAAATCGCTCGCGCGCTTCGCCTCGATCCGCTCTTCGTGCGCTCTCCGCTCCCTTGCCGGACCGAGAGGGGCCCTGCCCCATAGGTGTTCGTTTCCCACGACATCTTTGGCGCACCAGGTAGGGGACGTCGAGGTTGTGTGAATCCGATCCGGCGTTCGCGCGGGCCAGATCTTCATTTTCTTCATCATCATCATCAACATGCCACCGAAGAAGAAGACTTCGGGGGTGGCTGCTCCGTCCACGTCGATCCCACCGTCACCGGAGCAAACGGGTGGTGGGTGGACGCCGGCGGAGGAGCGGGCGCTGACGAAGGAACCCACGCTGCCGCCAGGTCCAAGGACAAGGCCGCGCAAACTTCGGCGTCCGTACACGCACCGCACCCGTCCCAGGAGGTGCGGGACCAACAGCGTCATGGTACTCGCGGTACCATACGCTCGTTGGACCAAAATCGAGCTGGCGGATCTTGAGATGCTCAAGACCAGCACGCACGCCAACCTGCTGGTACGAGCAAAACACGGTCGCCTGGACGAGATCCTGCTCCTTCTAACATAGTTAGAAGTCCGAGCATATCCCGCTCCTCGCACCGTTCTCCACCGCCACCGAAGACTCCAGAAGAAGCGTTGGCTCGAGCCCAACTGCTCCTGGATTACCCTCCAACGGTGGACAAGATTGATGGTTGGAGGGCCACCATTCAGAGCCTCATCGGCTTCGCCAATGGCGACACTCCCCGGCAACCGAGCACATCGAAGCCGCGGCAAGACGCCCAGGCGCGAGCCGATGGCGACAAGACTGGTGGCGGTGCAACCACCATGCACTCCCCGCCCCGAAGGCCAAGATCGCCGACTCGCCGGGTCAACCTCGACCCTGACTCCACAGCGTCATCAGACCCACGAGCCCGTCGTGATCAGCGCCAAGTTCTTCAAGAACGGCAACAAGAGGACGCTCGTACTCTCATCGAGCGTCGGAGAGAAGCGCGGCGTCAGTCGGACCAGCGTGCTGGGCCCACTATTGACATGCATGCGCCAGGGGAACCAGGCGACTTGCCGTACGCGGTAGGTTGCCCAGCATTCACCCGTGAGCTGCGGCAAGTCCAGTGGCCCAGTACAAAGAACTTCAAGCCAGACGTACCAGAGAAGTATGATGGCAGGTTGCATCCGTCGGAGTTCCTCAGCATCTACACCACCGCGGTGCAAGCTGCCGGGGGGCGCGACGAGAAGATCCTTGCCAATTACTTCCCACTGGTGCTCAAGCCCAATGTCAGATCCTGGCTCATGCACTTGCCGGACGACTCCATTTCTTCATGGGCGGATCTGTGCCATCAGTTTGTCGGCGCCTTCACAGGCGACCACAAGCCCCATGGCCAGGAGAGCGATCTTCATCTGCTCGCCCAGAAGGAAGGAGAGCCCCTGCACAAGTTCATTCAAAGGTTCAGCCAAGTGCAGCGCAACATCCCAGATGTCCACCCTGCCGTAGTCATCAGCGCGTTCCATCAGAACGTGCGTAACCGCAGGATGAGGGAGGAGATGGCGATGTCCAAGATTAGAGACGTCAGTGAGCTCTATGCCCTAGCCGACAAGTGCGCACGTGCTGAGGAGGGGAGGAAACTCCCCAGAGAGAATGCAGAAGCAGGAGGATCTGACAGTGAGGATGCCGCCCCGGCAAAGAAAAACCGGCGGCGGAACAACAGAAGAAGGAAAGGCAAAGATGTGGTAGCTGTCGAGCACTCCGGCAATGGAGGTGGCGCCAAGGAAGCAGAACCTGTGGCGGCCGCTGACAAGCAGGGCAGCTCCGACAAGCAGTACTGCAAGATCCACCGTACCAAGGGCCGCGATCTCCAAAGTTGCAAGAAGGTTGAACAGCTTGTCGAGCTGCAGAAAGCTGAGTACGAGCGACGCGACAAGGAGAAGGCCCGGGAAGGTACTGGCGGGTCCGGCAAGAAGCGTCCCGGCCGAGGAGGGCGCCGCGGCAAGGCCAAGCAGCAGCAAGGAGACAGGCCTCCCCGCGGCCGCGACAAGGATGAAGATGAAGACGAAGATGAGGATATGGATGAAGATGAGGCCGACGAGCAGGAGTTTCAGAAAGCGACAGAGGTTCTGTGTGTTGACGGCGGTGCTTCTCTGCATACTTCGCACCGCCAGCTCAAGCAGTCGGTGCGGGAAGTTAATGCAGCAGAACCATCAGTTGAGTCACGTAAGCCTCTGAAGTGGTCCAGCACGCCCATCATCTTTGACGTTGAGGATCACCCTGAGCTCATAACTGCGGTCGGGTGCTTTCCGATGTTGGTTTCACCAACTATCCGCAACCTCAAGGTCACAAAGATGCTGGTTGACGGTGGGGCCGGCTTGAATCTGATTTCCTCCGCGGTACTCAAGAAGCTCCAGATCCCCGACAGCGAGCTCAAAGAGACCGGTACATTCCAAGGAATCAATCCAGGAAGGAGCAAGCCGAAGGGGAAGATCACGTTGCCAGTAACATTTGGCAGCGAGCTGAATTTCAGGACAGAGAAACTCACCTTTGACGTTGCTAATTTCCCATTGCCCTACAATGGGATACTCGGCCGTCCAGCGCTCGCCAAGTTCATGGCAGCCTCACACTATGCCTACAACGTGCTCAAGATGCCAGGTCTGATAAGTGTCATCTCTGTCCCTGGCGACAAGAAAGATGCCCTTATCTGCACCGACAAGATCTACCGGGAAGCAGCAGCCGCAGCAGATCACAAGACACTTGCCGCTGAAGCTCCCGGGGGGAAGAAGAAGACCAAGTCCGGCAGGAGCTCTGATGCCCACTCCGGCAAACGCACCTCTTCGGAGTGCTGCGCTACCGTCGAGGATGCACCATCGAGCTCCACCGGCAAGTGTAAGAAGGCGAAGGCAACTCCGCCAGAAACCAAGAAAGTGGCCGCCAAGGAGGACGGCACTGGTGGTACCTTCACCATCAGTGCCACGCTTGACCCTAAATAGGAAAGCGCGCTCATTGCTTTCCTGCGGGCGAATGTCGATGTGTTTGCATGGCAACCATCTGACATCCCCGGTGTTCCCAGGAAAGTAATTGAGCACCACCTTGCCGTCTGTCCCCACGCGCAGCCCGTCAAGCAGAAAGTTAGGAAGCAAGCAGTGGAGCGACAAGAATTCATTGCTGAAGAAATCAAGAAGTTGGAAGCAGCAGGCCTTGTCAGAGGAGTGCTCCATCCTATGTGGTTGGCCAATCCTGTAGTCGTGCGCAAGGCAAACGGGAAATGGAGGCTTTGTATTGACTTCACTGATGTTAATAAAGCTTGTCCCAAAGATCCATTTCCCTTGCCGCGCATTGACCAGATTGTCGACTCCACGGCAAGATGTGATTTGCTTTCATTTCTTGATGCATATTCAGGATATCATCAGATCTTCATGGCAGAAGAGGATGAAGAGAAGACCGCATTCATCACTACGTGTGGCACGTACTATTTCGTACGAATGCCCTTCGGTTTGAAGAATGCAGGATCAACGTTTGCAAGAGTAGTCAGTCATGCTTTTGAGCCACAGTTACACAGGAATGTGGAAGCTTACATGGATGACATAGTGGTCAAGAGCAAAGACAGAGCAACTCTGATCCAAGATTTGGATGAGACTTTCACAAATCTGCGCAAGATCAACCTCAAGCTTAACCCCGAGAAGTGCATGTTTGGAGTCCCATCCGGCAAGCTTCTCGGGTTCTTCATGTCTCAGAGGGGAATTGAAGCCAACCCCGACAAGATCAAGGCCATTGAGCAGATTGAAGCACCGAAGCGCGTCAAGGATGTACGAATGCTTGTCGGCTGCATGGCTGCTCTAAGCAGATTTATCTCTAAGTCCGTTGAGCGCGCCCTGCCGTTTTTCAAAATATTAAAGAAGGCAGGTCCAATGAAATGGACTCCAGAAGCGGAGGCTGCGCTGCAGGACTTGAAGAGATATCTGTCCTCCACTCCAATACTTGTCGCACCTAGGCCACAAGAGAAGTTGCTGCTATATCTAGCGGCAACCAATCAAGTGGTTAGTGCTGCGTTAGTAGCGGAGAGGGAGGCAGATGATGAGCCAGCGGCCGCGACAAGCACATCCAGCGACAAGAAGGAGACTTCCCTGGCAAGCTCTGGTCCCGACAAGAATGGATCTGCGCAGAAGGAGGTGCAGAAGAAAATGGTGCAGCTCCCAGTTTACTTTGTCAGTTCCCTTCTACAGGGGGCTAGGTCAAGGTACTCTGGTGTGCAGAAATTGCTTTTCGGCCTTCTCATGGCCTCGAGAAAGCTGCGCCATTACTTCCAAGCACATGAGATCACAGTTGTCACTCGCTTTCCGCTGAAGAGGATACTGCAGAATCCAGAAGCAACAGGCAGGATTGTCGAGTGGGCACTGGAACTGTCGAGCTTTGGCCTCAAGTTTGAGAGTACTTCAACTATCCAGAGCCGAGCATTGGCAGAATTCATAGCAGAATGGACGCCAACGCCTGATGAAGAAATTCCAGAGACGAGCATCCCCGTCAAGGAAGCAAGCAAAGAATGGGTCGTGTACTTTGATGGTGCCTTCTCGCTGCAAGGCGCCGGTGCGGGCGTGTTGCTTGTCGCACCCACCGGAGAGCACCTCAAGTACGTGGTCCAGATGCACTTTCCCAAGGAACAAGCAACAAACAATACTGCAAAGTATGAAGGTTTGCTTGCCGGACTCAGGATTGCAGCAGACCTTGGGACCAAGAAGCTTATTGTTAGGGGTGACTCGCAGCTTGTCGTCCGCCAAGTTAACAAAGATTATCAGAGCCTGTTGATGGAAGCCTACATTGATGAAGTGAGAAAGTTAGAAGAGCACTTTGAAGGCCTACAGATGGAACATGTTCCGAGAGCTCAGAACGACATTGCAGATGGCCTGTCAAAGTGCACCGCACTCAAGTTACCTGTGGGGCAGTCTGCTCCGGCAAGCCCTAGGGTTTGTTCCGTTGAAGCAGACGCTCCCGACAAGTTTTGCTCCGGCAAGCTTGCCGGGGAACATCAAGCTCCGACAGAGCCTCAGGTTCTTGCCGTAGAAGCAGATGTTCCCGCAGCAGCATATGCGCCTTTAGTTCTTGTTGTTGAGCCGCAAGCTCCAGCATGGGCACAGCAGATCGTCCATTTCCTTCAGACAGGAGAACTTCTCGAAGAGCAAGAAGAAGCGGAGAGAGTAGCCCGGCAATCAAGTATGTACCAGTTTGTCGACGACATACTGTACAGAAGAAGATTCAACGGAGTGAAATTGAAGTGCATTCCCCGGGAAGATGGACAAAAGCTGTTGGCGGAGATACATGGAGGCATTTGTGGTCACCACATTGGCGCAAGAGCACTTGCCGGCAAAGCTTTACGGCAAGGTTTCTTTTGGCCGACAGCCCTCCAGGATGCAACTGCACAAGTAACAAAGTGTGAAGCGTGCCTGTTCCATTCCAAACAGATACACCAGCCAGCTCAAGCTCTCCAGACGATCCCTTTATCCTGGCCATTTTCGGTCTGGGGACTCGACATCCTCGGCCCCTTTCCCTGAGCTGTCGGGGGCTTTGAGTACTTGTATGTAGCAATCGACAAGTTCACAAAGTGGCCGGAAGTGGAAGCAGTGAGGATGGTGATAGCACAGTCAGCAGTCAAGTTCTTCAGGTCGATTGTTTGCCGTTTCGCAGTCCCTAACAGGATCATCACCGACAACGGCACGCAATTCACGAGCCGCACCTTCATGCAGCACGTCCAAGATCTTGGCGCCAAGGTCTGCTTCGCTTCTGTTGCTCACCCGAGAAGCAACGGTCAAGCGGAGAGGGCAAACACTGAAGTGCTGCACGGGCTCAAGACCAGGACTTTCGACAGGCTGCACAGGTGCGGAAAGAACTGGATCGAGGAGCTGCCGGTGGTTCTTTGGTCGATCAGGACGACGCCAAATCGAGCCACTGGCCAAACACCTTTCGCTCTAGTCTATGGAGCAGAGGCAGTTCTCCCCACGGAACTCGTATACGGATCGCCTCGAGTGCTCGCTTATGATGAGCTTGAGCAAGAGCAGCTGCAGCAGGATGACCCGCTGCTCCTTGAGGAAGATCGTCTTCAAGCTGCTGTACGAGCTGCTCGTTACCAGCAAGCTTTGCACCGCTACCATAGCCGCAAAGTTAATGCCAGAAGTCTCGAGGAAGGCGACCTTGTTCTTCGGCGCGTTCAATCCGCCAAGAATTCCAACAAGTTGACGCCGAAGTGGGAAGGCCCTTATCGGGTAAAGCGAGTCACTAGGCCTGGCGATGTCCGCCTTGAGACCGAAGATGGCTTTCCGGTGAGCAACTCCTGGAACATAGAGCATCTTCGTAAGTTTTACCCATAAGGCGCGGTTGCCGGAACCTGTTCCGGCAACCACCTTTTGTACAAGCCTTGCCGCTGTTGCATGTAACCCTTTGTACAAAGCCGGGCACAGATCCCGTGCATGAATAAAGATCATATGCTCCGCACATCATGTCAAATTTCATTCTTTTTCTTTTTTGCATGCATTATCTGACATTTTGTGCAGCACTTGCTCCCGGTAAGCAATAACGAGCCTTAAGGCTCCATATCTTTGTTTTCTCTTCTTTCTTTTTCTCAAAAAGGAAGGTTCCCTCGCCCACAAGTTTGCCGAGGGGGAAGGAGAAGATAATGGTATGGACCAGGCGTCGTTCAAGAAAAGTATCGCCTTGCCAGGACGCGAACAACAGAAAAGCTAAGTTGCCAAAGTTTGAGCACAACCAGTTTTAAAATTTTTAAGTTATCTTCCTTGAATGACCACACTTTGTATGGAAAACCTGTGCGCGGAGGAACCAACTCGTAGCTAGTTGCGCCCTTACTTTGTTTCGAGTCCGCTCAACAACTTAAGTGTGCTGCGACTAGTTGCGACAAGGTTTCTTGCCGGAGGCGACACCGCCAGCAGACTGCTGATGTCCCGCACTCAGCGCTCGCGGCAAGGGTGCCTGCGCCGGCAAGTTCCCTGAAAGCGTAGGGTGAAAACATACAAGGGAAGGAGTCAAGTAAAGGAAGTAACATAACAAATACTGCCCAAGATAAAGTTATATTACAAAGGTAACTTGTCGCAGTACTGACTAAATTGTTCTCATAACATAAATGGCAGCGGCAAGGAAAGGAGAAAACACGCGGCCTAATCTACGCGACCGCCATCAAGCCTCCTGACTTCATTCACCTTGTCCACAATGGGTGCGACAAGGGCCTTAAGCTCTTCAAGATCAGCACCCGTCAGCAGCTTCTTGAGGACATTGGTGAGGTTGAGGCCTGGATTGCGGAAGACCACCTTCACCAACACCTTCTCCAGGACTCTGGCGCAGATCGTGCGCGACTCGTCGGCCAGCTGCTTTGGGATCCTTTCCCGGAGTTGCTGGAGAGCCGTCGCCACGCCCTTGAAGAACAGAGTGAGCTTGGCGCTAGGCTGGAGGTTCTCATCAGAAGAGTACCCGAAGCCCTCCAATTCCAGCTGCGCCAGCTCCTCGTCGATGACTGCAGCGATGTTGACGAGGCCCTCCGTCCAGAGCTCCACAGTAGCCCTGAAGGTGTTCTGGGTTTCGGCGGCCCTCGTCAGCAGTGCCTCATTGGCCTTGATCTCTCCCTTCAAGTCCTCCTCCCGCTTCTTGGCGCCGTCCAGCGTCTCAGTCAGCGTGGCCAGCTTCAGCTCCAGATCAGCATTTGAGCCCCTGGCAGCGCTCAGCTCTTTACCCCTCTCGAGGAGACGACCTTGTAGCTCACCATGGGAAAGGGCGTCCTTCTCGCGCTCGCGCTGGAGCACGGCAAGCTCTTCATTCTTCTCCTTGAGATTGGCTTCTAGCTGTGTCACCTTCTCCTCCAGCTCCTTCTTGGCGGCCTCGGCAGCTGTAGCAGCATCCTTCACTTCCTTGAGAGCCCCGCCAAGTGTCTCCTCGCGCGCAGCGAGCTCCTCTTCATAGCTGTCCAGATTGACCTTCCTCTGCGTCAATTTTCCTTCCCGCGCGGACTGCTCCTCGGCGGCAAGCCGCTGTTGCTCTTCGGCTTCTGCCTTCTCGAGGAGGAAGGCCTTCCGCGCCTCGACAAGCTGCGCCCTCTCCTCTGCAATGGACCGGAGGGCCTCTTGGTTGCGACTCTGAAGCTCCTCAGCATGCTTCTCAATGTCAACTCCCGCCTGCGCGACAAGCGCTTCCCGAGACTCCAGTTTGGCTTGTCGGGCGCGGTAGAGCGATAACAGCTTCCGCAGCAGCTGTTCCTCCTTAGGCTCGCCGCTGCTGCTGCTTGGCGCGTCGACCATCGTCAACCCAGCGGAGGCAAGCACTTCTCCGTCAAAAACTTCTCCTTCGACCGGCGCCTTGGAGCTTGACGCCCAGGGAAGCTTGATGAAGATACCATCGCCGGCCTTCAAATAGGCGCTGGGCTGGGGCTCTTCGGAGCCCGGTGCTGTGTCAGCGGCGGAGGGATCGGCGGTCGGCGTAGCACCTTGCGCTCCTGCGGCCCCAGGGTCATCAGTGCGATCGCCGGACCCCTCGCCAGCTCCTGCGCCGGCAGCCTTGGCGGCCTCTTCATCGGCAGGATCATCAGCATCGGCCTCCTCCTCAGTGGCGGCGGCATCATCAGTGTTGCCGCGCGCGTCCTCCTCGCCGGTGGCTTTGGTCTCCATTGGCTCCGGGGAAGGTGGGTCTGAAGACAGGAAGAGGGAGAAAAAGTCAAGCAAATATCCAAAAAAGAAGATCAGAAGAAAAAGAACCCAAGGGAAGTTTTCTGGCAAGAAGGATTACCTGTGCTGGGCTCTGTAATCATGGGCTCCACCACCGGGGGATCACTGGTCCCGTCCCTTGCCGGAGAACTGCCCCTTGCCGGGGACCTCTCCCGTGCCGGAGAGCGCTCCCTTGCCGGGGAATCATCCCTTGGCGGCGTGGTCGAAGCGGATAGCACCTCAGGGGCGGCTTCTGGTTGTTCCTGGTGAACCTGTTCTGCTCCTACACAAGCAAACCAACAATCAAGATATCAGCAAGGAAAGAGCACCCATGCGCGCCCCACAACAGGAAGTGAACAAGTACTTACGCTTGGGGCTGCGCTGGGGGCTGCTTCGAGGAGTGGTCCCCGGGTCCGACAAGGTGGTCTCGGACGCGCCCTCTGTTGTCACAGCAGGATCGTCCTCGATGACAACCACGGGGACCTTGGCCCTCTTCGCCGCCCTCTCGGCCAGAGTTCTGAAAAGGAACGAGGTTCAGAGGAAAGCAGATCAGATACAAGACAAGAATCAGCAAGAATTGAAGGAATACAAACACAACAGAAAAACTTACTCCTCTTCTTCCTCCTCGTCGGAGCTGAGCGCAGAGAGGTCGAAGTCCGGTACTCTTTCAGCGCGACGGGGCGGAGGAGTAGGCTCCCTTGGCCGCTTGGCGGGAGCTGCGGCAGGGTCAGAAGCGGTGGCCAAAGAGGACCCCGCTCCAGTCCCCGACGCGGCGTGAGGCGCTCCCGCGACAACGGTGCTTGCCGCGGTGGAGCGTGTCCCGCGGCACTGCGGCTATTGACCCGCTTGCCGCCCTGCTATGTCTCCGGTCCTGCGGAGGCGCCTTCTTGGTGGAGCTGGGGGCTGCGCTGGGAGCTCCGCCTGCGGCAAGTTGCTTGAAGACGGCTGGCCGCTTGCGCCCTCGACGGGCTCGCTCACTTCGGCTTCGGGCTCTCCCTCGCCGACGACCTCCTCGACAAGCTCCTCTCGGTCGGCAAGGCTTGTCGCCTCGGCTGCCTCCGCCTCCTCCAAAGTAAAACCAAACTCGCCCGCGGCGGCGGCTGCCGCCGCCTCCTCCGCCCTGGTGGCGATGCGCCGCATCTCATCGTCAGTGGTGTCGCGGGTGAGGAGCCTCTGCTCGTCGGCGTGGACCGCCACCTCCACCAAGTCGTCGAAGAGTTGCTGCACGACGTCGTCGGCGGGCTCCTGCCAAGTTGGGATAATCCCATGCGAGTCGCACTCCGGCATCATTGCGCGGATGCGATCGAGCGCGGAGTTGTTGCACAATGGGACGACGCCCTGCGGCAGCCTGAACCACTCGGGATGGTTGGGGTCGTGCTTGAACAGCTCCTTCAGCGTCCCATCCAACTCCATGACAGTAAAATTAAAGTTGAGGCCCGGGCGCATCCTCATGATGTCACAAAAGAAATCGGAAAAGGGCGGGCAGAGCCCGCAAAGGAAGAACAGTGCAAAGAAAGGGTATCCTTTTGGACACCGTTTCGAAGTGGAAGCTTCGGCGGAGAGTACCTGCGTGCGCGGATGCGCCCGCGTCTCCATCGACCAGAAGAGGTAGAACCATTCCCTCAGCTCCTTCGCGGAGAGATCAAGGGGGAAGAGTGCCCGCTCCTTCCGCAGCGCCTCAAGCCGCAGCGCCTCGGCCGACTTCGCACCCTTCCCGGTCTTCGGAGCCATGGCGAAGGCGGAGGGGAGAGCGAGGGCGTTGGCGGCGACAGCGGCGACGGGGGGCGGAGCGCTGCTCTCTTTCGGCTTTGGGAAGCGGAGGGGAGCGACGGAGATTTCTGAGGAAAGAACCGCAAGTGGCGAAGGTGGGGGAACAACCTCTGTTTCCCCTGCTTATAAAGAGGAGGAGGCGAACGTTACGCTTTTTCCGAATAAAGAATCGCCCACGATCTCTCCCACGACGCCGCGTTCGACGCGTGCCGTTATGGGAGGGCGCGGTGGATACGGAGTTAGATACAGTGTGGACCCAGGCCGCGCGTGCCCGTGCCCTGTTTTGGGCCTGGCCCAACAGCGCTCGGCACCGTGTATGGTCCAGGCCCGGGGGCTCCTGTCGGTGTACTAAAGTAGGGGTACCTTAGTATCCCGAACTTGTGCACGGGCAGTCGCAGCGCCCCGCGGCAAGGCTTGCCGGGTGCCCGCCAAGATCCTCCGTAGTTCATATTAGAGCCATTCAAGAACAAAGTGTTTTAACTGAGAAGACAAGGCCCCGGCAAGAGGAGCTTGCCGGGAAGGTCAAGGCCCCGGCAAGAGGAGCTTGCCGGAAAGGCTAAATAAAGCATTTCAAGGAACTTGCCGCGACGCGCTGCGCGTCCCGGCAAGACCCGGCGAGCGACAGGCTTCCGGGCGCGACAAGACAACGACCGCGGCAAGGCGCTTGCCGCGGCGAAGCCACCACTCTGTGCCCACGCTCCAGCGCATCTGTCAACGTGTCGCCACAGGGCCGTTCCAGACGCACGTGGCGGGGAGCTGTGCAGCCAAGCGGTGCGAGGTGGCAAGTGGAGATGACAAGAAGGCCATCGTGGCAAGCGGTGGCGCCCCTAACGGTCGCTTTTCTGCATTGTTTGGGCGATGCGGGCGGGCATTCAATGCCTTTGTCCCCTGCCGTCAGAGTTAGGTAGGATCCACTGTAGAAGCAGTTGTACCAACCACACTTTTTACACTTTTACCCCTGCATGCGTTGCCACCTGTCGGTGACCCCTTTATCCTATAAAAGGAGACCCATGCGCAACGTAGAAAGGGGTCGACTCATTCGAAACCACAACACTCTCACGCTCTCAAGCAAGAACAGAATACAATCACAAAGCAGCAGTAGGAGTATTATCTCTCCGGAGAGCTCCGAAGCTGGGTAAAAATCGCTCGCGCGCTTCGCCTCGATCCGCTCTTCGTGCGCTCTCCGCTCCCTTGCCAGACCGAAAGGGGCCCTGCCCCATAGGTGTTCGTTTCCCACGACACGAGGCCAAAAATTATATATATAATTACGATCACGATGAACAAGATGCATAGGATAGAACTTCTGGTGAAATTCCAATTTCAATCGTTTATAGTCCCAAGATCCCGTATCATCACATAGCCTATACCATGTCAATGCATCTCCCTTCAAAGATAAAGGGAAGACCTTCCTCTTAACAACATCATCGGGCATACCTGCAAGCTCAAATAATCCACAAACTTCATCCACATATATAAGGTGTACATCAGGATGCAATGTTACATCTCCTGCAAAGGGATTAGCTAGCAGCTTCTCTATCATACCCGAAGGAATTTCAAAGTAAACATTTTAAGTAGGTTCAGTAGGTTGAGGAGCAACTCTTTGCTCTACTGGTCGGGGTGAAGATGCCCCGAACAAGCCCCTCAAAGGATTAGTTTCCATAGTAATAAGTGACAGTAAATTTCAGCACACTATATAAATGTTTCCTTACCAAGTTCCACTCACCAAAGGCGCTTCACTCCCCGGCAACGGCCCCAGAAAAGAGTCTTGATGACCCACAAGTGTAGGGGATCTATCATAGTCCTTCCGATAGGTAATAGTGTTGAACCCAACAAGGAGCAGAAGGAAATGACAAGTGTTTTTCAGAAAGGTATTCTCTGCAAGCACTGAAATTGTAGGTAGCAGATAGTTTTGTGATAATATAATTTGTAATGGGTAACAAGCAATGAAAGTAAATAAGGTGCAGCAAGGTGGCCCAATCCTTTTTGTAGCAAAGGACAAGCCTGGACAAATTCTTATATAGAGAAAAGTGCTCCCGAGGACACATGGAATTATCATCAAGCTAGTTTTCATCGCATTCATATGATTCGCGTTCGTTACTTTGATAATTTGATATGTGCGTGGACCGGTGCTTGGGTGTTGTCCTTTCTTGGACAAGCATCACACTTATGATTAACCCCTATTGCAAGCATCCGCAACTACAAAAGAAGTTAAAGGTAAACCTAACCCCAGCATGAGACATATGGATCCAAATCAGCCCCTTACGAAACAACGCATAAACTAGGGTTTAAGTTTATGTCACTCTAACAACCCATCATCTACTTATTACTTCCCAATGCCTTCATCTAGGCCCAAACAATGGTGAAGTGTCATGTAGTCGACGTTCACATAACACCACTAGAGGAAAGACAACATACATCTCATCAAAATATCGAACGAATACCAAATTCACATGATTACTAATAGCAAGACTTCACCCATGTCCTCAGGAACAAACATAACTACTCACAAAGCATGTTCATGTTCATGATCAGAGGGGTATAAATATGCATTCAAGATCTGAACAAATAATCTTCCACCGGATAAACCAACTAGAATCAACTACAAGGAGAAATCAACACTACTAGCAACCCACAGGTACCAATTTGAGGTTTGGGTACAAAGATTGGATACAAGAGATGAACTAGGGTTTGAGAGGAGATGGTGCTGGTGAAGATGTTGATGGAGATTGACCCCCTCCCAATGAGAGGATCGTTGGTGATGACGATGGTGATGATTTCCCCCTCCCGGAGGGAAGTTTCCCCGGCAGAACAGCTCCGCCGGAGCCCTAGATTGGTTCCACCAAGGTCCCGCCTCGTGGCAGCGGAGTTTCGTCCCGTAAGTTTGCTTATGATTTTTTCCAAGGTAAAGGACTTCATATAGCAGAAGATGGGCACCGGAAGGCCACCAAGGGGCCCACAAGGCAGGGGGCGCGCCTTGTAAGGGTGGGCGCGCCCCCACCCTCGTGGCCAGGGTGTGGGCCCCCTTTGGTACTTCTTTCGCTCAATAATTATCATTAATTCCAAAAATGACTTTCTGGAGTTTCAGGACTTTTGGAGCTGTGCAGAATAGGTTTCAAATATTTGCTCCATTTCCAGCCCAGAATCCCAGCAGCGGGCATTCTCCCTCTTCATGTTAAACCTTGTAAAATAAGAGAGAATAGCCATAAGTATTGTGACATAACGTGTAATAATAGGCCATAATGCAATAAATATTGATATAAAAGCATGATGCAAAATGGACGTATCAGTTATCGAGACCTTTTTCTGGCGTCGTTGCTGGGGAGCATAGCTCTATTCTTTGAGTTACTTGGGATTTACATCTGTTGATCACTATGAGGAATTTGAAAGATGAAAGAACCAAGATTTTTCCCTCAACTACGAGGGGAGGTAAGGAACTGCCATCTAGCTCTGCACTTGATTCACCTTCTGTTTTGAGTAAACTTGTGACACCTACACCTGTTATTGATTTTGATATGTCGCATGTTATTGATGATGCCACTTCTGCTATGCATGATGCTTATAACGAAACTACTTCTCTGCTTGATAATACTGGGCCATTAGGTGAATTTCTGGATGAACAACTTGCTAGGGTTAGAGAGAATGAAATTATTGAAACTGATGATATTGATGAAAGTGATGATGAAGATTCCCCCCTAGATATGAATTGCCTATTATGCCTGAGGGTTATGTTATGGATGAAGAAACTGCTGTTGGGGAACATAGTAATTTCAAAAATTTCTTACGCACACGCAAGATCATGGTGATGACATAGCAACGAGAGGGGAGAGTGTTGTCCACGTACCCTCGTAGACTGTAAGCGGAAGCGTTAGCACAACGCGGTTGATGTAGTCGTACGTCTTCACGATCCGATTGATCCAAGTACCGAACGTACGGCACCTCCGAGTTCAGCACACGTTCAGCTCGATGACGATCCCCGGGCTCCGATCCAGCAAAGCTTCGGGGATGAGTTCCGTCAGCACGACGGCGTGGTGACGATGATAATGTTCTACCGGCGCAGGGCTTCGCCTAAACTCCGCGACGATATGACCGAGGTGGAATGTGGTGGAGGGGGGCACCGCACACGGCTAAGGAACGATCCA
Source organism: Triticum timopheevii (assembly GCA_963921465.1). Taxonomy (NCBI): domain Eukaryota; kingdom Viridiplantae; phylum Streptophyta; class Magnoliopsida; order Poales; family Poaceae; genus Triticum; species Triticum timopheevii. The sequence goes on from OY997270.1 coordinate 584,308,333, forward strand.
TAGATCAACTTGTGTGTCATGGGGTGCCCCCCTGCCCCCGTATATAAAGGAGCAAGGGAGGGGGTGGCCGGCCTAGGAGGAGGCGCACCAAGGAGGAGTCCTACTCCCACTGGGAGTAGGATTCCCCCCCCTTCCAAGTAGTAGGAGTAGGAGTCAAGGAAAGGGGGAAGAGAAGAGAAGGAAGGAGGGGGCGCAGCCCCTCCCCCTAGTCCAATTCGGACTAGGCCTTGGGGGGCGCCCAACCTCTCCTCTCTCTTTCCCCTATTGGCCCATATACTCCCGGCGAATTCCCGTAACTCTCCGGTACTCCGAAAAATACCCGAATCACTCGGAACCTTTCCGAACTCCGAATATAGTCGTCCAATATATCGATCTTTATGTCTCGACCATTTCGAGACTCCTCGTCATGTCCCCAATCTCATCCGGGACTCCGAACTCCTTCGGTACATCAAAACTTATAAACTCATAAAAAAATTGTCATCGTAATGTTAAGCGTGCGAACCCTACGGGTTCGAGAACTATGTAGACATGACCTAGAACTATTCTCGGTCAATAACCAATAGCGGAACCTGGATGCCCATATTGGCTCCTACATATTTTACGAAGATCTTTATCGGTCAAACCGCATAACAACATACGTTGTTCCCTTTGTCATCGGTATGCTACTTGCCCGAGATTCGATCGTCGGTATCCAATACCTAGCTCAATCTCGTTACTGGCAAGTCTCTTTACTCGTTACGTAATACATCATCCCGCAACTAACTCATTAGTTACAATGCTTGCAAGGCTTTAAGTGATGTGCATTACCGAGAGGGCCCAGAGATACCTCTTCGACAATCGGAGTGACAAAACCTAATCTCGAAATACGCCAACCCAACATGTACCTTTGGAGACACTTGTAGTACTCCTTTATAATCACCCAGTTATGTTGTAACGTTTGGTAGCACCCAAAGTGTTCCTCCGGTAAACGGGAGTTGCATAATCTCATAGTTACAGGAACATGTATAAGTCATGAAGAAAGCAATAGCAACATACTAAACGATCAAGTTCTAGGCTAACGCAATGGGTCATGTCAATCACATCAGTCTCCTAATGATGTGATCTCCTTAATCAAATGACAACTCATGTCTATGGCTAGGAAACTTAACCATCTTTGATTCAACGAGCTAGTCAAGTAGAGGCATACTAGTGACACTATGTTTGTCTATGTATTCACACATGTATTATGTTTCCGGTTAATACAATTCTAGCATGAATAATAAACATTTATCATGATATAAGGAAATAAATAATAACTTTATTATTGCCTCTAAGGCATATTTCCTTCAGTCTCCCACTTGCACTAGAGTCAATAATCTAGTTCACATCGCCATATGATTTAACACCAATATTCATATCTGTATATGATTAACACCCATAGTTCACATCGTCATGTGACCAACACCCAAAGGGTTTACTAGAGTCAATAATCTAGTTCACATCGTTATGTGATTAACACCCAAAGAGTACTAAGGTGTTATCATGTTTTGCTCGTGAGAGAAGCTTAGTCAACGGGTCTGTCAAATTCAGAGCCGTATGTATTTTGCAAATATTCTATGTCTACAATGCTCTGTACGGAGCTACTCTAGCTAATTGCTCCCACTTTCAATATGTATCCAAATTGAGACTTAGAGTTATCTGGATTGGTGTAAAAGCTTGCATCGTTGTAACTTTTTACGACGGGCTCTTTTGTCATCTCCATAATCGAGAAACATCTCCTTAGTCCTCACTAAGGATATTCTTGACCGCTGTCCAGTGATCTACTCTTAGATCAAAATTGTATTCCTTTGTCAAACTCAGAGCAAGGTATACAATAGGTCTGGTTCACAGCATAGCATACTTTATAGAACCTATGACTGAGGCATAGGGAATGACTTTTCATTCTCTTTTTATTTTCTGCCATGGTCGGGTCTTGAGTCTTACTCAACTTCACACCTTTGCATCACAGGCAAGAACTCCTTCTTTGACTGTTCTATTTTGAACTATTTCAAGAATTTATCAAGGTATGTACTCATTGAAAAAATCTTATCAAGCGTCTTGATCTATCTATATAGATCTTTATGCTCAATGTGTAAGCAGCTTCACCGAGGTCTTTCATTGAAAAACTTTTATTCAAGTATCCCTTTATGCTATCCAGAAATTCTATATCATTTCTGATCAACAATATGTCATCTACATATAGTATCAGAAATGCTACAGAGCTCCCACTCACTTTCTTGTAAATACAGGCTTCACCGCAAGTCTGTATAATACTATGTGCTTTGATCACACTATCAAAGCGTTTATTCCAACTCCGAGATGCTTGCACCAGTCCATAAATGGATCGCTGCAGCTTACACATTTTGTTAGTACCTTTAGGATTGACAAAACCTTTTGGTTGCATCATATACAACTCTTCTTTAAGAAAACCATTAAGGAATGCAGTTTTGACATCCATTTGCCAGATTTCATAAAATGTGGCAATTGCTAACATGATTCGGACAGACTTAAGCATCGCTACAGTTGAGAAAATCTCATTGTAGTCAACACCTTGAACTTGTCAAAAACCTTTTTGCGACAAGTCGAGCTTTGTAGATAGTAACACTACTATCAACGTCCGTCTTCCTCTTGAAGATCCATTTATTTTCTATGGTTTGCTGATCATCGGGCAAGTCCACCAAAGTCCACACTTTGCTCTCATACATGGATCCTATCTCAGATTTCATGGCCTCCAGCCATTTTGTGGAATCTGGGCTCATCATCGCTTCCTCATAGTTCGTAGGTTTATCATGGTCTAGTAACATGACTTCCAGAATAGGATTACCGTACCACTCTGGTGCGGACCGTACTCTGAAAGACCTATGAGGTTCGGTAGTAACTTGATCTGAAGCTTTATGATCATCATCATTAGCTTCCTCACTAATTGGTGTAGGAATCACTGGAACTGGTTTCTGTGATGAACTACTTCCCAATTCGGGAGAAGATACAAATTACCTTATCAAGCTCTACTTCCTCCCATTCACTTCTTTCGAGAGAAACTCCTTCTCTAGAAAGGATCCATTTTTAGCAACGAATATCTTGCCTTCGGATCTGTGATAGAAGGTGTACCCAACAATTTCCTTTGGGTATTCTATGAAGACGCACTTCTCCGATTTGGTTTTGAGCTTATCAGGATGAAACTTTTTCACATAAGCATCGCAGCCCCAAACTTTAAGAAATGACAACTTGGGTTTCTTGCTAAACCACAGTTCATATGGTGTCGTCTCAACGGATTTAGATGGTGCCCTTTTTTAACGTGAATGCAGCTGTCTCTAATGCATAACCCCAAAACAATAGTGGTAAATCAGTAAGAGACATCATAGATCGCACCATATCAACAAAGTGCGGTTACGACGTTCGAACACACCATAACGTTGTGGTGTTCCAGGTGGCGTGAGCTGTGAAACTATTCCACATTGTTTTAATTGAAGACCAAACTCGTAACTCAAATATTCGTCTCCGTGATCAGATCGCAGAAACTTTATTTTCTTGTTACGATGATTTTTCCACTTCACTCTGAAATTCTTTGAACCTTTCAACTATTTCAGACTTATGTTTCATCAAGTATATATACCCATATCTGCTCAAATCATCTTGTGAAGGTCAGAAAATAACGATACTTGCCACAAGCATCAACACTCATTGGATCGCATACATCGGTATGTATTATTTCCAATAAGTTAGTAGCTTGTTCTATTGTTCCGGAGAACGGAGTTTTAGTCATCTTGCCCAAAAAGGCACGGTTCGCAAGCATCAAATGATTCATAACCAAGTGATTCCAAAAATCCATCTTTATGGAGTTTCTTCATGCGCTTTACACCGATATGACCCAAACGGCATTGCCACAAATAAGTTGCACTATCATTATTAACTTTGCATCTTTTGGCATCAATATTATGAATATGTGTATTACTACGATCGAGATCCAACAAACTATTTTCATTGGGTGTATAACCATCGAAGGTCTTATTCATGTAAACAGAATAACAATTATCCTTTAACTTTAAATGAATAACTGTATCGCAATAAACATGATCAAATCATATTCATGCTCAACGCAAACGCCAAATAACATTTATTTAGGTTTAACACTAATCCCAAAAGTATAGGGAGTGTGCGATGATGATCATATCAATCTTGGAACTACTTCCAACACTCATCGCCACTTCCCCTTCAACTAGTCTCTGTTTATTCTGTAACTCCTGTTTCGAGTTATTAATCTTAGCAACCGAACAAGTATCAAATACTCAGGGGCTACTATAAACACTAGTAAGGCACACATCAATAACCTGTATATCAAGTATACCCTTGTTCACTTTGCCATCCTTCTTATCCACCAAATATTCAGGGCATTTCCGCTTCCAGTAACCATTCCCTTTGCAGTGTAAGCACTCAGTTTCAGGCTTTGGTCCAGCTTTGGTCTTCTTCACGGGAGTGACAACTTGCTTGTCATTCTAATTGAAGTTCCCTTTCTTTCCCTTTGCCCTTTTCTTGAAACTAGTGGTCTTGTCAATCATCAACACTTGATGCTATTTCTTGATTTCTACCTTCATCGATTTCAACATCACGAAGAGCTTGGGAATCACTTTTGTCATCCCTTGCATATTATAGTTCATCACGAAGTTCTACTAACTTAGTAATGGTGACTAGAGAATTCTGTCAATCACTATCTCATCTGGAAGATTAACTCCCACTTGATTCAAGCGATTGAAGTACCCAAACAATCTGAGCACATGCTCACTAGTTGAGCGATTCTCCTCCATCTTTCAGCTTTAGAACTTGTTGGAGACTTCATATCTCTCAACTCGGGTATTTGCTGGAAATATTAACTTCAACTCCTGGAACATCTCATATGGTCCATGACATTCAAAACGTCTTTGAAGTCCCGATTCTAAGACGTTTAAGCATGGTGCACTAAACTATCAAGTAGTCATCCTTTTGAGCTAGCCAAACATTCATAACGTCTGCATCTGCTCCTGCAATAGGTTTGTCACCTAGCGGTGCATTAAGGACATAATTCTTCTGTGCAGCAATGAGGATAAACCTTAGATCACGGATCCAATCCGCATCATTGCTACTAACATCTTTCAACACAATTTTCTCTAGGAACATATCAAAATAAACATATGAAAGCAACAACGCGAGCTATTGATCTACAAAATTTGAAAAATACTACTAGGACTAAGTTCATGATAAATTTAAGTTCAATTAATCATATTACTTAAGAACTCCCACTTAGACAGACATCTCTCTAGTCATCTAAGTGATCACATGATCCAAATCAACTAAACCATGTCCGATCATCACGTGAGATGGAGTAGTTTTCAATGGTGAACATCACTATGTTGATCATATCTACTATATGATTCACGCTCGACCTTTCGGTCTCCATGTTCCGAGGCCATATCTGTATATGCTAGGCTCGTCAAGTTTAACCTGAGTATTCCGCGTGTGCAACTGTTTTGCACCCGTTGTATTTGAACGTAGAGCCTATCACACCCGATCATCACGTGGTGTCTCAGCACGAAGAACTTTCGCAAAGGTGCATACTCAGGGAGAACACTTCTTGATAATTAGTGAGAGATCATCTTAAAATGCTACCGTCAAACAAAACAGAATAAGATGTATAACAGGTAAACATCATATGCAATCAAAATATGTGACATGATATGGCCATGATCATCTTGCGTCTTTGATCTCCATCTCCAAAGTACTGTCATGATCTCTATCGTCACCGGCACGACACCATGATCTTCATCATCTTGATCTATATCAATGAGTCATCACATGGTCGTCTCACCAACTATTGCTCTTGCAACTATTGCTATCGCATAGCGATAAAGTAAAGCAATTATTTGGCACTTGCATCTTATGCAACAAAGAGACCACCATAGGGCTTCTGCCAGTTGCCAATAACTTCAACAAAACATGATCATCTCATACAACAACTTATATCTCATCACGTCTTGACCATATCACATCACAACATGCCCTGCAAAAACAAGTTAGACGTCCTCTACTTTGTTGTTGCAAGTTCTACATGGCTGCTACGGGCTGAGCAAGAACCGTTCTTACCTACGCATCAAAACCACAACGATAGTTCGTCAAGTAGGTGCTGTTTTAACCTTTGCAAGGACCGGGCGGTAAAACTAGTCTCGCGTAAGCGTACGCGTAATGTCGGTCCGGGCTGCTTCATCCAACAATACCGCTGAACCAAAGTATGACATGCTGGTAAGCAATATGACTTGTATCGCCCACAACTCACTTGTGTTCTACTCGTGCATATAACATCAACGCATAAAACCTAGGCTCGGATGCCACTGTTGGGGAACGTAGTAATTTCAAAAATTTCCTACGCACACGCAAGATCATGGTGATGACATAGCAACGAGAGGGGAGAGTGTTGTCCACGTACCCTCGTAGACCGTAAGCGGAAGCGTTAGCACAACGCGGTTGATGTAGTCGTACGTCTTCACGATCCGACCGATCCAAGTACCGAACGTACGGCACCTCCGAGTTCAGCACACGTTCAGCTCGATGATGATCCCCGGGCTCCGATCCAGCAAAGCTTCGGGGATGAGTTCCATCAGCAGGACGGCGTGGTGACGATGATGATGTTCTACCGGCGCAGGGCTTCGCCTAAACTCCGCAACGATATGACCGAGGTGGAATATGGTGGAGGGGGGCACCGCACACAGCTAAGGAACGATCCATAGATCAACTTGTGTGTCATGGGGTGCCCCCCTGCCCCCGTATATAAAGGAGCAAGGGAGGGGGTGGCCGGCCTAGGAGGAGGCGCACCAAGGAGGAGTCCTACTCCCACCCGGAGTAGGATTCCCCCCCTTCCAAGTAGTAGGAGTAGGAGTCAAGGAAAGGGGGAAGAGAAGAGAAGGAAGGAGGGGGCGCAGCCCCTCCCCCTAGTCCAATTCGGACTAGGCCTTGGGGGGGCGCCCAACCTCTCCTCTCTCTTTCCCCTAAAGCCCAATAAGGCCCATATACTCCCCGGCGAATTCCCGTAACTCTCCGGTACTCCGAAAAATACCCGAATCACTCGGAACCTTTCTGAACTCCGAATATAGTCGTCCAATATATCGATCTTTACGTCTCGACCATTTCAAGACTCCTCGTCATGTACCCGATCTCATCCGGGACTCCGAACTCCTTCAGTACATCAAAACTTATAAACTCATAATAAAACTATCATCGTAACGCTAAGCGTGCCGACCCTACGGGTTCGAGAACTATGTAGACATGACCTAGAACTATTCTCGGTCAATAACCAATAGCGGAACCTGGATGCCCATATTGGCTCCTACATATTCTACAAAGATCTTTATCGGTCAAACCGCATAACAACATACGTTGTTTCCTTTGTCATCGGTATGTTACTTGCCCGAGATTCGATCATCGGTATCCAATACCTAGTTCAATCTCGTTACTGGCAAGTCTCTTTACTCGTTACGTAATACATCATCCCGTAACTAACTCATTAGTTACAATGCTTGCAAGGCTTTAAGTGATGTGCATTACCGAGAGGGCCCAGAGATACCTCTCCGACAATCGGAGTGACAAAACCTAATCTCGAAATACGCCAACCCAACATGTACCTTTGGAGACACCTGTAGTACTCCTTTATAATCACCCAGTTACGTTGTGACGTTTGGTAGCACCCAAAGTATTCCTCCGGTAAACGGGAGTTGCATAATCTCATAGTTACAGGAACATGTATAAGTCATGAAGAAAGCAATAGCAACATACTAAACGATCAAGTGCTAGGCTAACGGAATGGGTCATGTCAATCACATCATTCTCCTAATGATGTGATCCCGCTAAACAAATGACAACTCATGTCTATGGCTAGGCAACTTAACCATCTTTGATTCAACGAGCTAGTCAAGTAGAGGCATACTAGTGACACTATGTTTGTCTATGTATTCACACATGTATTATGTTTCCGGTTAATACAATTCTAGCATGAATAATAAACATTTATCATGATATAAGGAAATAAATAATAACTTTATTATTGCCTCTAGGGCATATTTCCTTTAACTGCTAGGGACCTTTTTGCTTGCAATGATAGATATGATCTTAAGAAACTGTTAGCTAAGCTGAAAGAAAAGTCTTTGAATGCTAGAATGAAATATGAGCCTGCTTTTGCTACTTCACCTATCTATGTTACTGATAAGGATTATGAATTCTCTGTCGACCCTGAGTTAATTACTTTGGTTGAATTTGATCATTTCTATGGCTATGAATCTGAAATTGTTGTGGCACATTGAAAGAACATGCGGTGCCCCCATGTTTGGTTTTGGTAATTGATGACAATCTCTATGGACTAATGGTTACCCTGAGTTATACTTGAAGGGTTTGTCCATAGGCTTTTCTTGGAGTTCATTTGTTGGTTTCAAGAAGAGTTTGTGATGACCACAGTGCTATTAAGGAATTATCCAAAGTTTGGTCATGTGAGTGTTGAGCTTATTGCAAGCATGTCTTGAAGAAGAAGATTGTGTGATCATTCATGTCCACCTTCAAGACATCATCCAAATGAAGAGAGTTGGAAAGATTCAATACACAAAGCGCACAAGATGTACTGAGGGATCAAGTGATCCCATGGTATGGTAAGCATTGTCCATTATGCTTGTGTGTGCTAACCCATGGTCTTCGTGAGAGTTCTTTGTGGGGTTAGGTTGCGGTGTGCAAGTTCAAGTGATGCATCACGAAGACATCAAGTGCTTGAAGCTTGCCGTCCATTGTGGTGACAATGGACTTGTGAAGATGAGCGGAAGAGTGGCTCACCCATAGTGGAGTATGGGGGAGCAATCAACTAGTCTTCATCGAGCCAACGCAATCAATAAAGGTGGTCCATCTTGAGGAGGAGTAGATCGTCATCATCTAGATCAAGTGGACTTTGTGCAAGGCAAAGGTTTGCCCTTGATAGGTTTTCTATTTTACCGGTCTCATGGTAGTTGTGGGAGACCAGGTTATAGGATTGATTGCCGTACTATCAAGGGGGGCTCTCGATGAGTTGCTTGATCGTATCGTTCGTAGAGAGCTCAAACCATTGCATCCTTGCATCATCTTTATTGGTTCTTGTTTGGTTCTTCTCCTTGTGAGATTTGGAGCTTTTGGTCATTTTCATGACAAGCTCGAGTTCATCGAAAACGGAGTTCACATGCTTCTTCTATGATGTTTTCGATGTTGGAGGTTCTGCCGGTTCTTCTCTGTTGGAGGTTCTACCGGTTCTTCTCTGTTTTGATGCTACTCGTTGTCTTGTATCCAACAAGCTTGAGTTTGCTCAATTCGGAGCTCATTTGCAGAAGTTATGGCAGTTCTGGTTTTATCGTTTCCCTCTGTTGTCTTCTCTGCAAAATGAAGGACTCCTAGTGTTGCTGATCTGGGGCATGCGGTAGTACTGCTCTCCGGAGCGGTAGTACCACAGGCCCTTGCGGTAGTACCGCTCTGTGGGAGCGGTAGTACCGTGGCCTCAGGCCAGGCGCAACTGCTCGAGCGGTAGTAGGGGCGGATGTAATTTTTTACATCCGCGCCCTACGCGGTAGTACCGCACCGCGAGCGCGGTAGTACCGTGGACTCTGGCCAGGCTTAGCAGCATGAGCGGAAGTAGTGGCGGATTTAATTTTTTACATCCGCGCCCTACGCGGTAGTACCGCTCTTCGTGTGCGGTAGTACCGTGCCGGAGTTTTGTGCAGGTCCTCCCTCAGCGGAAGTAGGTACGGAAGTAATTTTTTACATCCGTGCTTTCTCTGCGCCTAGTGTTGCCTGCCTTACGGTAGTACCGTAGGGGCGCGCGGTAGTACCACTCCGACGGTTCTACCGCTCGTTGCCCTGTGCAACAGGCCTTCATCTGGCCAAAGCTGCACACGCGGTAGTACCGCAACCTGCAGCGGTAGTACCGCAGCCAACCGCGGTAGTACCGCAGCTCCCTGCGGTAGTACCGCGTCGTGCGGGCTGAGTGAGGGGATAACGGTTGGATTTTCTACCCACCTATATAATGGGGGTCTTCTTCCCCGTTGGGACATCATCGGTCGAGCTCGTGTTCTTCCCCCATTGTTGACCTTCTCCGAGCTTGCTATCTCTCAATCCCTCCATGGATTCTTGCTAGTTTTTGGGGAAAAGAGAGAGGAGATCTAGATCCACATTTCCACCAATCACTTTCTCCTCTAAGTGAGGGGAACCCCTTGGATCTAGATCTTGGAGTTCTTCGTGTTCTTCCTTCGTTCTTCCTCTCATTTTCCTCCCTAGCATTAGTTGCTATGGTGGGATTTGGGAGAGAAGGACTTGGGCACTCCGTGTGCCCTTGCCATTGCATTTGGTGCATCGGTTTGAGTTCTCCACATGATACGTGGAAGTTACAAGTTGAGAAGCTTATTACTCTTGGGTGCTTGGTGCCCTTGAGCTTGTTTATCTTGGGTGCTTGGGCCCCCTAGTTGATTGGTGGTGTTCGGAGCTCAATCATTGTGGTGTGAAGCTCCGGGCAAGCGTCGGGGTCTTCAATTAGGTTGTGGAGATCGCCCCGAGCATTTTGACGGGTACCGGTGACCGCCCCCAAGGGTTGCCAAAGTGTACGGGTTCGGTGACCGCCCCCAAGGGTCGCCATTTGTATGGGTTTGGTGACCGCCCTCAAGGGTCCCTTAGTGGAATCACAGCATCTTGCATTGTGCCAGGGCGTGAGGAGATTACGGTGGCCCTACTGGCTTCTTGGGGAGCATTGTGCCTCCACACCGCTCCAAACGGAGATTAGCATCCGCAAGGGTGTGAACTTCGGGATACATCGTCGTCTCCGCGTGCCTCGGTTATCTCTTACCCGGGCCCCTTTACTTATGCACTTTACTTTGTGATAGTCATTTTGTTCTTTGTCATATATCTTCCTATCACATAGTTGCTTATATTGCTTAGCATAAGTTGTTGGTGCACATAGGTGAGCCTAGTTGTTTTAGGTTTTGTGCTTGACAAATTAACCGCCAGGTTTATTCCGCATTTAGTCAAGCCTAAACCGTAATTATTTTAAAACACCTATTCACCCCCCCCCCTCTAGGCGACATCCTTGATCTTTCACACATCTTACTAAATTGAATGATAGCCACCCTATTTACTCATGAGGAAAAAAATTCACTATTACTATATCCTTAAGTTGTTTCCTTCCTCATTAAAGGATGATGCTAAGATATGGTTTAATTCTCTTGCTCCTGGTTGTGTGTGTAGTCCCCAGGATATGATTTATTACTTCTCCGCAAAATATTTCCCCGCTCATAAGAAACAAGCTGCCTTAAGGGAAATACTTAATTTTGTGCAAATTGAAGAAGAGAGTCTCCCACAAGCTTGGGGGAGGCTTCTCCGATTACTTAATGCTTTGCCTGATCATCCTCTCAAGAAAAATGAAATACTTGATATCTTTTATAATGGACTAACCGATGCTTCGAGAGACCACCTGGATAGTTGTGCTGGTTGTGTTTTCAGGGAAAGAACTGTTGAGCAAGTTGAATTGCTATTGAATATTATATTGAGTAATGATAATGACTGGACACTTCCTGAGCCAATTCCTAAGCCAACTCTGAAGAAAAGGGGTATTGTATTTCTCAGTCCTGAAGATATGCAAGAGGCAAAGAAATCTATGAAAGAAAAAGGTATTAAAGCTAAAGATGTTAAGAATTTACCACCTATTGAAGAAATACATGGTCTTGATAACCCGACACAGGTAGTAAAGGTAAATTCACTTCATAGATTTGATGAAGGTGATATTCCCCGTAATAAGTCTGCTAGTCAATGCTTGGATGAGTTTGATAATTTCTTTGTTAAACAAGAAAACTTCAATGTTTATGTTGGTAGACAATTGAAACATAATGCTTATATGGTTGAACACTTGAGTGATTATATGTCTAGAGTGAAAGGTGATCTTACGCTTATTAGTAAACATGCTTCTATGGTTACCACTCAAGTAGAACAAGTAAAGGCACAAGATGATTTGCTCAATGAGTTAAATAATAAGAACAATGATAATGCTGTTAGAGTTATGACTAGAGGTGGTAAAATGACCCAGGAATCTTTGTATCCTAAGGGCCATCCTAAGAGAGTTGAGCAAGATTCTTAGAGAACTAATGTTGATGCACCTGGTCCTTCTAAGAAAAAGAGAAAGAAAAATGATAGGACTTTGCATGCTTCTAGTGAACCTGTTATTGACACACCTCAGAATCCCAATGATATTTCTATTTCTGATGTTGAAACACAATCTAGTAATGAACATGAACCTAGTGATAATGTTAATGATGATGGTCATGTTGATGCTTAACGTAGTAATAATAATGATGTAGAGATTTAACCTGTTGTTGATCTTTATAACCCACAATCAAAGGATCAACGTTATGATAAGAGAGACTTCGTCGCTAGGAAGCACGGTAAAGAAAGAGAACCATGGGTTCAGAAACCCATGCCTTTTCCTCCTAAGCCATCCAAGAAAAAGGATGATGAGGATTTTGAGCGCTTTGCTGAAATGAGTAGACCTATCTCTTTGTGTATGCGTTTGACTTATATGCTTAAAATGAATCCTTATGCTAAGTATATGAAAGATATTGTTACAAATAAAAGAAAGATACCAGAAGCTGAAATTTTCACCATGCTTGCTAATTACACTTTTAAGGTCGAAATTTCAAAGAAACTTGGAGATCCAGGAGTACCAACTATACCATGCTCCATTAAAAGAAACTATGTTAAAACTGCTTTATGTGATCTTGGAGCCGGTGTTAGTGTTATGCCTTTCGCTTTGTATCATAGACTTGATTTGAATAAGTTGACACCTACTAAAATCTCTTTGCAAATGGCTGATAAATCAACTACTATACCCATCGGTATTTGTGAGGATGTGCCTGTTGTAGTTGCAAGCGTTACTATTTTAACGGACTTTGTTATTCTTGATATTCCCGAGGATGACAGTATGTCGATCATCCTTGGTAGACCTTTTCTAAATAGTGCAGGGGCTGTTATTGATTGCAACAAAGGCAATGTCACTTTTCATGTTAATGGTAATGAGCATACGGTACACTTTCCAAAGTAACAACCTCAAGTTCATAGTATCAATTCTATTGGAAAAATCTCAACTATTACTATTGGAGGTTTCGAATTCCCTCTTCCTACTGTCAAAAAGAAATATGATATTCTTATTGTTGGGGACATGCATATCCCCGTTGAGGTAACCTAGTGTTACTCGAAAATTCTCCGGTTTCATGTTATTCGAAAGGAGTTTGTTAATAAGACTTGATCAACCTTGTTAGTGGATTCCTTTTGATGATCATGAGATGGATGAAGTTAGAAAGCACAACCTATTGTACCCTCCTTTTACCTTCTGGTATTTTGAATAAATAAAGCAAAAATAGTATTTTTCTGTCTGTTTTTTGAATTATCCTTGGAATAAAAAAATACCCCGAAAATAAAAGTTCTCCAAATGCCCTGAAAATTGATCCTATCTTGCAAGTTATAGCCACCTACTACGTGTTATGATCTGGCAAACCTCGGAGTGACAATAGTTGGTACACTTCTCGGTGATGACCGTAGTTTGAGGAGTTCATGTATTCACTCAGTGCTAATGCTTTGGTCCGGTACTCTATTAAAAGGAGGCCTTAATATCCCTTAGTTTCCAATAGGACCCCGCTGCCACGAGAGGGTAGGGCAAAAGATGTCATGCAAGTTCTTTTCTATAAGCACATATGACTATATTCGGAATACATGCCTACATTACATTGATGAACTGGAGCTAGTTCTGTGTCACCCTATGTTATAACTGTTGCATGATGAATTGCATCCGACATAATTATTCATCATTGATCCATTGCCTACGAGCTTTTAACATATTGATCTTTGCTTAGTTACTTCGCCGTTGCCACTGTTATGATCGCTACAAAACTGCTATTGTTACTTTTGCCACCGTTATCGTTACTTCCATACTACTTTGCTACTAAATACTTTACTGCAGATATTAAGTCTTTCAGGTGTGGTTGAATTGACAACTTAGCTGCTAGTACTTGAGAATATTCTTTGGCTCCCCTTGTGTCGAATCAATAAATTTAGGAATACTCTACCCTCGAAAACTGTTGCCATCCCATGTACTTGTGGGTTATCAAGACCTTTTTCCATCGCTGTTGCTGGGGAGCATAGCTCTATTCTTTGAGTCACTTGGGATTTTTATCTGTTGATCACTATGAGGAATTTGAAAGATGAAAGAACCAAGATTTTTCCCTCAACTATGAGGGGAGGTAAGGAACTGCCATCTAGCTCTGCACTTGATTCACCTTCCGTTTTGAGTAAACTTGCGACACCTACACCTGTTATTGATTCTGATATGTTGCATGTTATTGATCATGCCACTTCTGCTATGCATGATGCTTATGATGAAACTACTTCTCTGCTTGACAATATTGTGCCATTAGGTGAATTTCTGGATGAACAACTTGCTAGGGTTAGAGAGAATGAAATTATTGAAACTAATGATATTGATGAAAGTGATGCTGACGATTCTCCCCTAGATATGAATTGCCTGTTGTGCCTAAGGGTTATGTTGTAGATGAAGAAACTGCTAGAGACCTTTTTGCTTGCAATGATAGATATGATCTTAAGAAACTGTTCGCTAAGCTGAAAGAAAAGTCTTTGAATGCTAGAATGAAATATGACCCTACTTTTGCTACTTCACCTATCTATGTTACTGATCAGGATTATGAATTCTCTGTCAATCCTGAGTTAATTACTTTGGTTGAATCTGATCCTTTCTATGGCTATGAATCTGAAACTGTTGTGGCGCATCTTACTAAACTGAATGATATAGCCACCCTATTTACTCATGAGGAAAAAATCGCTAATACTTGAGAATATTCTTTGGTTCCCCTTGTGTCGAATCAATAAATTTGGGTTGAATACTCTACCCTCAAAAATTGTTGCGATCCCCTATACTTGTAGGTTATCATCGAGCACCGCAAGATTGAACCCAAAGCTAAGCACTTCTCCCATTGCAAGAAAAACCAATCTAGTTGGCCAAACCAAAATCAATAGTTTGAAGAGACTTGAAAAGATATCAAATCATGCATATAAGAATTCAGAGGAGATTCAAATAATATTCATAGATAAGCTGATCATAAATCGACAATTCATCGGATCTCGGCAAACACACCGCAAAAGAGTATTACATCAAATAGATCTCCAAAACATCGAGGAGAAGATGGTATTGCGAACCAAAGAGAGTCAAGAAGCCATCTAGCTACTAGCTATGGACCCGTAGGTCTGTGGTAAACTACGCATGCTTTATCAGAGAGGCAATGGTGTGGATGTAGAAGCCCTCCATGATCGAAAGCCCCTCCGGCAGCATGCCGGAAAAGGCCCCTAGATGGGATCTCACGGGTACAGAAGGTTGCAGCGATGGAAAAGTGGTTTTTTGGCTCCCCTGGTATGTTTTTGGTTATTTGAGAATATATAGGCGGAAGAAATAGGTCGGTGGAGTCACGAGGGGCCCACAAGGGTGGGGGCGCGCCCTACCCCCTGGGCGCACCCTCCGACCTTGTATCCGCCTCGTGGCTTTCCTGGCGTGTACTCCAAGCCCTCTGGATGTCTTCTAGTCCAAGAAAAATCATCGCGAAAGTTTCATTCCATTTGGACTCCGTTTGGTATTCCTTTTGTGTGAAACTCTAAAAACAAGGGAAAACAGAAACTGGCACTTTGCTCTAGGTTAATAAGTTTTCCCAAAAATCATATAAAATAGCATATTAATGCATATAAAACATCCAAAACAGATAATATAATAGCATGGAACAATTAAAAATTATAGATACATTGGAGACGTATCAAGCATCTCCAAGCTTAATTCCTGCTCATCCTCGAGTATGTAAATGATAAAAAAAGAATTTTTGATGTGGAATGCTACCTAACATATTTATCCATGTAATTCTCTTTATTGTGGCATGAATGTTCAGATTCGTATGATTCAAAACAAGAGTTTAATATTGACATAAAAACAATAATGCTTCAAGCGTACTAACAAAATAATTGTGTCCTCTCAAAATAACATGGCCAAAGAAAGCTTTTCCCTACAAAATCATATAGTCTGGCTATGCTCCATCTTCATCACACAAAATATTCAAATCATGCACAACCCCGATGACAAGCCAAGTAATTGTTTCATACCTTTGACATTCTCAAACCTTTTCAACTTTCACGCAATACATGAGCGTGAGCCATGGACATAGCACTATAGGTGGAATAGATGGTGGTTGTGGAGAAGACAAAAAGAAGGAGATAGTCTCACATCAACTAGGCGTATCAACGGGCTATGGAGATGCCCATCAATAGATATCAATATGAGTGAGTAGGGATTGCCATGCAACGAATGCACTAGAGCTATAAGTTTATGAAAGCTCAAAAAAAAAGAAAACTAAGTGGGTGTGCATCCAACTTTCTTGCTCATGAAGATCTAGGGCATTTTTAGGAAGCCCATCGTTGGAATATACAAGCAAGTTCTATAATAAAAATTCCCACTAGTATATGAAAGTGACAACATAGGAGACTCTCTATCATGAAGATCATGGTGCTACTTTGAAGCACAAGTATGGAAAAAGGATAGTAACATTGTCCCTTCTCTCTTTTTCTCTCTTTTTTCGGGCCTTTATCTTTTTTTCCTCACATGGGACAATGCTCTAATAATGAATATCATCACACTTCTATTTACTTACAACTCAAAAATTACAACTCGATACTTAGAACAAAATATGACTCTATATGAATTCCTCCGGCGGTGTACCGGGATGTGCAATGAATCAAGAGCGACATGTATAAAAAATGATGAATGGTGGCTTTGCCACAAATACGATGCCAACTACATGATCATGCATAGCAATATGACAATGATGATGCGTGTCATAATAAACGGAAATGGTGGAAAGTTGCATGGCAATATATCTCGGAATGGCTATGGAAATGCCATAATAGGTAGGTATGGTGGCTGTTTTGAGGAAGGTATAAGGTGAGTGTATGGTACCAGTGAAAGTTGTGCGGTACTAGAGAGGCTAGCAATGGCGGAAAGGTGAGAGTGCGTATAATCCATGGACTCATCATTAGTCATAAAGAACTCACATACTTATTGCAAAAATCTATTAGTCATCGAAACAAAGTACTATGTGCATGCCCCTAGGGGGATAGATTGGTAGGAAAAGACCATCGCTCGTCCCCGACCGCCACTCATAAGGAAGACAGTCAAAAAATATCTCATGCTCCAACTTCTTTACATAACGGTTCACCATACGTGCATGCTACGGGACTTACAAACCTTAACACAAGTATTTATCAAATTCACAACTAGTTACTAACATGACTCTAATATCACCATCTTCATATCTCAAAACAATCATAAGGAATCAAACTTCTCATAATATTCAATGCACTTTATATGAACGTTTTTATTATATCCCTATTGGATGCCTATCATCTTAGGACTAAATTATAACCAAACAAATTACCATGCAGTTTTAAATAATCTCAAAATAATATAAGTGAAGTGCGAGAGTTCATCAATTTCTATAAAATAAAACCACCGCCATGCTCTAAAAAGATATAAGTGAAGCACTAGAGCAAATTTGCCTAGCTCAGAAGATATAAGTGAAGCACATAGAGCATTCTAGTAAAACATGATTCATGCATGTATATTTCAAAAGGTGTGATTAGAAATGATGATTGTGGAAAACTAAAAAGCAAAGAGTCAATGCATACAAGACGCTCCAAGCAAAACACATATCGTGAATAAAAATATAGCCTCAAGTAAAGTTTTTTTTTTGACTGGGGACTGCAGGGCTTACACCCCACAGCATTTTATTAAAACCAAGAACAGCAAGTACATAGAAAGGTTCCTTAAGAAAAGGAAGAAAACAAAAGAAGAAGATAAAAGAAAACTATGTACAATCTAACCTAAAAAAGAAGGAAAATGTAACTATACATGTCACCTCTCAAGGAGGAAGGAAATCAATCCATTTAAGCAATGCCTCCCTGTGTTTTGACTTGATTCTGTGAGCCAAAAGCGAAATGTCATGGACAAAACCATTTCTCCACTGTCTGAAGGTAGGTCTGATAAACCTGAAAGCTTTATCATTTCTGACTTTCCAGATATTCCACCAAGTAAGAAACACCACTTCAGAAAAGAAAGGTTTATTGAACTCCTTCCTAGCATGGCATGCAATCTGAACCATATCCTGATTGTTGGGCCATGAAATCTGCAGGTAATTCCAGACTCTCATGCTGAAGTTACACTGAAAAAACAGATGATTCCTGTCTTCAAGAGTTCCTGTAGGGCAAAGCACACATTCAGGCCCATCATTGATCTTCCACTTCCTGCGCTGAATCATATCCTTGGTGTTTAAGCCTCAAGTAAAGTTACCGATAGACGAAGACGAAAGAGGGGATGCCTTCCCTGGGCATCCCCAAGCTTAGGCTCTTGGTTGTCCTTGAATATTAACTTGGGGTGTCTTGGGAATCCCCAAGCTTAGGCTCTTGCCACTCCTTATTCCATAGTCCATCAAATCCTTACCCAAAACTTGAAAACTTCACAACACAAACTCCAACAGAAATTCTCGTAAGCTCCGTTAGTATAAGAAAATAAATCAACCCTTTTGGTACTATTGTGAACTCATTATTTATTTATATTGGTGTAATATCTACTGTATTCAACTTTTCCATGGTTCATACCCCCCGATACTAGCCATAGATTCATCAAAATAAGCAAACAACACGCGAAAAACAGAATCTGTCAAAAACAGAAAAGTCTGTAGCAATATGGATATTTCGAATACTTATGTAACTCCAAAAATCCTGAGACATTAGGAAGTCCTAATAAATTTGTTTATTAATCTTCTGCAAAAAGAATTAACTCAAAATCACGTTTCTGTGATTTATGAAAATTATTTTCGTGCGTGCAGAAGTTTCTGTTTTTCAGCAAGATCAAATCAACTATTACCGTAAGCTATCCCAAAGGTCTTACTTGGCACAAACACTAACTAAAACACAAAACCACATATAACCAGACTCTATATAAAATATTTATTTAAAAACAGGAAATAAAAATATTGGGTTGTATCCCAACAAGCGCTTTTCTTTAAAGCCTTTTAGCTAGACATTGATAATTTCAATGATGTTCACATAAAAGAGAAGAATTGAAGCACAAAGAGATCATCATAAAACACGTGACAAACACATCTAAGTCTAACATACTTCCTATGCATAGGCATTTTATAAGCAAACAAATTATTGAGGCAAGCAAAAACTACCATATGCAAGGAAGAAGAAAGAAACAATAGCAATCTCAGCATAACGAGAGGTAATTTAGTAACATGAAAATTTCTGCAACCATATTTTCCTCTCTCATAATAATTACATGTAGGATCATAAGAAAATTCAACAATATAGCTATCAAATAACATACTCTCAACACGATCCACATGCATGCGAAATTGACACTCTTCCAAAATAGTGGGATTAACATTAACTAAAGTCATGACCTCTCCAAACCCACTTTTATAAAAAAATCATAAGATTGGACATTCTCCAAATATGTGGGATCTAAGGTTGACACTCTTCCAAACCCGCTTTCAATATTATTAAAAACACTATTATCAATCTCATATTCATCATGGGGCTTAAATAAATTTTCAAGATCATAAGAAGAATCACCCAATCATGATCATTGCAACAAGTACTGGACATAGCAAAACTAGCATCCCCAAGCTTAGGGTTTTGCATAATATTAGCACAACTGATATCAATATAATTTAGAGTAAAATCGTTGCAATCATGTGATATGTCTCCAACGTATCTATAATTTTTTATTATTCCATGTTGTTTTATTATCAATCTTGGATGTTTTATAATCATTTTATATCATTTTTGGCACTAACCTATTGACATAGTGCCAAGTACCAGTTGTTGTTTTCTGCATGCTTTTACATCGCAGGAAATCAATATCAGACGGAGTCCAAATGCCACGCCAATTTACGATGATTTTTTATGGACCAAACGGAAGAAGATGGGCCCTAGTTGCACCTGGGGGAGTCCCGAGGAGGGGACAACCCACCAGGGCGCGCCAAGAGGCCCAGGCGGGCCCTGGTGGGTTGTGCCCACCTCGGGTCCCCCCCGGACCGCCTCTTTGCTCTATAAATACCCCAATATTCCAGAAACCCTAGGGGAGTCGACAAAATATTCATCCAGCCGCCGCAGAGTCCAGAACCACCAGATCCAATCCAGACACCATCACAGAGGGGTTCATCACTTCCATTGGTGCCTCTCCGATGATGCGTGAGTAGTTCTTTGTAGACCTTCGGGTCCGTAGTTAGTAGCTACATGGCTTCCTCTCTCTCTCTCTCTCTCTCTCTCTCTCTCTCTCTATTATCAATACAATGATCTCTTGGAGATCCATATGATGTAAGTCTTTTGGTGGTGTGTTTGTTGGGATCTGATGAACTTTGAGTTTATGATCAGTTATATCTTTTTATATCCATGAAAGTTATTTGAGTTTCTTTGATCTCTTATAGCCTTGTATTTGTCCGTTTTGTCTGGACAACTTGATCTATTTATCTTGCAATGGGAAGAGGTGCCCGGTAGTGGGTTTGACCTTATGGTGCTTGATCCCAGTGACAGAAAGGGAACCGACATGTATGTATCGTTGTTACTAAGGATAAAAAGATGGGATCCTGCTGCAATAGATAAACGGATCTTGTCTACATCATGTCATCGTTCTTATTGCATTACTTTGTTTTTCCATGAACTTAATACACTAGATGCATGCTAGATAGTGGTCGATGTGTGGAGTAATAGTAGTAGATGCAGACAGGAGTCGGTCTACTAATCTTGGACGTGATGCATATGTAATGATCATTGCCTGGATATCGTCATAATTATTTGATGTTCTATCAATTTCCCAACAGTAATTTGTTTACCCACCGTTTGCTATCTTTCTTGAGAGAAGCCACTAGTGAAACCTACGCCCCCAGGGTCTTCTTTCTCATATATTTGCCTTGCGATCTACTTTTTCCTTGCGTTTATTTTCAGATCTATTAAACCAAAAATACAAAAATACCTTGCTGCAATTTATTCTTATTTATTTTATTTGGTGTTCGATCTATCAATCTACTACAAATTTACCTCACGTCCTTTGCCTATCTTGAGGCACCGTACCCCGAAAGGATTGACAACCCCTTTAACACGTCGGGTTGTGAGGTGTTTTTATTTGTGTGCAGGGGCTCTTTACGTTGTGTTGCTTGGTTCTCCTACTGGTTCGATAACCTTGGTTTCATATTTGAGGGAAATACCTACCGCCGTTGTGCTGCATCATCCCTTCCTCTTTGGGGAAATACGGACGTAGCTTCAAGCAACATCATCATGCTTTTTATTCAAGGAACTATCATGAATCACTTCATAAATTTCTTCATCACGGTTTTCAGGTTCACGAATTTCAAGGAGAACTTCATAAAGATAATCTAGTGCACTCAACTCACTAGCAATTGGTTCATCATAATTGGATCTCTTAAAAAGATTAGCAAGTGGATGAAGATCCATAAACCTTAGGTTCTTTGATTTGCAATAAATACACAATTATTCCAACCAAACAAGCAAATGAGCCAAGTAAGACATAAAGGCAAACGAAAAGATGAACGGAAAGAAGGGCGAATAAAAGGCAAATCTTTTCGAAAATCGTTTTAGAAGTGGGGGAGAGGAAAACGAGAGGCAAATGGCGAATAATGTAATGCAAGGGATGAGAGTTTATGATGGGTACTTGGTATGTCTTGACTTGGCGTAGATCTCCCCGGTAACGGCGCCAGAAATTCTTCCTGCTACCTCTTGAGCTTGCGTTGGTTTTTCCCTTGAAGAGGAAAGGGTGATGCAGCAAATAAGAGTAAGTATTTCCCTCAACTTTTGAGAACCAAGGTATCAATCCAGTAGGAGACAACACAACACATCGAATACTTGCACAAACAAACACCAACTTGCACCCAACGCGATAAAGGGGTTGTCAATCCCTTCACGGTTATTTGCAAAGTGAGATCTGATATAGATGGATAAACGGTAAAGTAATATTTTTGGTATTTTTGGTTTATGGAACGGAAAGTAAAAGATTGCAAAGAAAGTAAATAGGAAACTAAAATTGTAGATCGAAAACTTATATGATGGACAATAGACCCGGGGGCCATAGGTTTCACTAGAGGCTTCTCTCAAGATAGAAAATATTATGGTGGATGAACAAATTACTGCCGAGCAATTGATAGAAAAGCGCAAAGTTATGACGATATCTAAGGCAATGATCATGAATATAGGCATCACGTCCGTATCAAGTAGACTGACTCCTGTCTACATCTACTACTATTACTCCACACATCGACCGCTATCCAGCATGCATCTAGAGTATTAAGTTCATAAGAATAGAGTAACGCTTTAAGCAAGATGACATGATGTAGAGGAATTAGCTCAAGCATTATGATGAAAACCCCATATTTTTATCCTCGATGGCAAAAGTACAATACGTGTCGGTTCCCCTTCTGTCACTAGGATCGAGCACAGCAAGATTGAACCCAAAGCTAAGCACTTCTCCCATTGCAAGAAAAACCAACCTAGTTGGCCAAACCAAATTGATAGTTCGAATAGACTTGCAAAGATATCAAATCATGCATATAATAATTCAGAGGAGATTCAAATAATATTCATAGATAAGCTGATCATAAATCTACAATTCATTGGATCTCGGCAAACACACAGCAAAAGAGTATTACATCGAATAGATCTCCAAGAACATCGAGGAGAACATGGTATTGAGAATCAAAGAGAGACAAGAAGCCATCTAGCTACTAGCTGTGGACCCATAGGTCTATGGTAAACTACTCACGCTTCATCGAAGAGGCAATGGTGTTGATGTAGAAGCCCTCCATGATTGAATCCCCCTCCGACAGGATGCCAGAAAAGGCCCCTAGATGGGATCTCACGGGTATAGAAGGTTGCGGCAGTGGAAAAGTGGTTTTGTGGCTCCCCTGGTAGGTTTCGGGATATTTGAGAATATATAGGCGGAAGAAATAGGTCGGTGGAGTCATGAGGGGGCCACAAGGATGGGGGTGCGCCCACCGACCTTGTGTCCGCCTTGTGGCTTTCCTGACGTGTACTCCAAGCCCTCTGGATGTCTTCTGGTCCAAGAAAAATCATCGTGAAAGTTTCATTCCATTTGGACTCCATTTGGTATTCCTTTTCTATGAAACTCTAAAACAAGGAAAAAATAAAAACTGGCACGGGGCTCTAGGTTAATAGGTTAGTCCCAAAAATCATATAAAATAGCATAGCATATTAATGCATATAAAACATCCAAAACAGATAATATAATAGCATGAAACAATCAAAAATTATAGATACGTTGGAGACGTATCACAATACACCTCTAAGTCTACCCCACCTCGAGAGGGATCCCAATGCGAGTCCGCCATATCGATATCTGCCGCGTCAGCCGACTCCATGCCTATGTCCCAGCAGCAGGGCCAAGAGCGGAAGAGAGCACCAAAGAAGAAAGCCAACGATGAGCCTCATGCCAAAAAGAAGTTAGCTTACGATATGACTGATGAGGAAACCAGAGCGGTCGTGGATTCTGAAGTGAAGTCCCATTTTGCTCCGAAATCGGCCCCGCCCCCAAAGGAGATAATAACTGCGAAAACCGTAGAGCACTTTGTGGAACTTCTAGAGCGAGCCCCGGCACATGTGCAGAATAGGCCATCAGACTATGAGCGCTCTATTAGGAAGTCATATCATGAACAAATGCAGAGTCGAGATGTACAAGTAATAATAAAAGTGGAAAAACAATTCCCCAGCTCAGAGAACAGGCAATGCAATCGACCCCCCCCCCTCTCAAGGTGATTACCAATAAGGTAACCGACGCTGCTAAAATATTTGGTATCGGTGTTGATCAACTCGTAGGCACCGAGGAAGTCCCCATGGCTGAGTTAGCACGAAAATATGTCCCTGGGAACCCTCTGGTCAGACCTGAGTAGGTCCCGTAGCTATCAACAGAAATGCGAAGATTGCATGAGTGGTACATGAAGAATTAAAGAACGGGCGAGAGATGCTCATGGTGAAAGTCAAGGAAGAGCATTACTTCTATGGAAACAAGATAATGATTGAGTTTTCAGAAATTTTTCAGTTATACAATCAAGACGCACTCGACAAATCTATCTTCAGTTGCTATTGTCTGTAAGTGATTTCTTTTTGTAATTTAAGTATGTAGCTCTGGTCGTTCATTGCCTGTAATTATCTTCACTATATTCTTTTGTGCGTTACTATGCAGAGTGAGGATTTTCCAATGCAAAAGAGATGGAATCTATGACATTGGGTTCGTTGACCCATATATCATTAATGAAATTAACATATATCATTAATGAAATTATGAAACAAAACCATGCCAAAGACTCACGGAATAACTTGCTAAGGTTTATGAAGGAACTAAATAGTCGAACAGAAATACTATTTCCTTACAACTTGAAGTGGGTGTTACTATCTTGTACTACAAATTGCATGCATGCTTATATAAACGTGTGCGCAGGTTTCACTAGATCCTGCTAATCATTAGAGTTGACGTTGGAACTGTTGAAACCCTGGACTCACTAGGTAAAGACACTTGAGAATACACCAGCATGGTTTTGATGCTCGACAGGTAATTTCAATCATTATCGTAATATATCGGCCTCTTTCGTTCATTTTCTGATATCAAGTAATTAATAACTCCTTTATTCATTTTTTTTGCCGGGTAGGTTTTGGAAATGGTTCATCAAAGAGGTTGTTAGTGAATGGAAACCGAAGCAGAAATGGCGATAGACCAAGGTAATTAAGTAGTACTAGCTAGGTCCGCGCATCTCTTTAATTCTAGTTTCAGTATCATTATTATTCTTGATTATTATCTGATTGAATTCTAATCTCGCAAAGTGCATGAGGCAGCAACAGGAGACTAATTTATGTGCATACTACGTTTGCGAGAACATTCGCATGACGACCGAATGGCGCAGAGATGTAAGACAATTTTGGGTATGTAAACACTATTCACATTTTTTATGATGATCTAATAGGCAAATTCGAATCTGAGCCCGAGCTCATCTGCACCTGCGCTCACGAAAAAAATCAAAATAAATACTAAAAAAATTCAAAAAATTCCAAAAAAAAATTTGGGTGGTGGACAATTTGATGCGTGAGGTACGCTCCAATTTTCAAAACATTTGGACTTCTGTGCAGCTCTCACCAAAAAAGACAAATCGGAGGTCTGTAAAAATGTGTACTGTTCATATACTGTTCTGGTCTGATTTGTCTTTTTTGCTGAGAGCTGCACAGAAGTCCAAATGTTTTGAAAATTGGAGCGTACCTCACACATAAAATTGTCTACCACCCAAATTTTTTTTGGAATTTTTTGAATTTTTCTGATTTTTTTACGGATTTTTTTTGACCGGGTGCAGATGCACCCGGGCACCGAAACGCCGTTCTCGATCTAATATATATACACACAACTAATATATTCATATTGATCTCCTTCTTTAAAGATGAAAGAGATGCGGGAGAAGCTCCTATTAGAGAACCGCATACGAGTAATTCAAGAGAAAATTGCGGGATTTGTTCTTATGAAGGTCATATCTGAAAGGGGAGAATACCATTGCGCCTAATGGCTGCATGTAATGATCTGCAAATTGTAGGAGAAATTATATATACCTAATTGTATATATATATACGAGAAATCATATGATATATGTATGGTCGTACGAGAAATTATATTATATATGCATAACGTGTACAGTATGTAGTGGCGTAAAATATGTTTGAAATGAAAAAGAATTGAATGGAAAACACAAAATGAAAAGGAAAAACTAAACCATAAACCCCAACACTAAATCAATAGTCCCAATTAATGTCACCAACCGGGACTAAAGGCCTTCAGCCCCCGGCGCTAGCTCGCGTCCACGTGGAGGGACCTTAGTCCCAATTGGTGTCACCAACCGGGACTAAAGGTCCTCCAGCCACCGGCGCGCGCTCGCGGCCACGTGGAGGGACTTTAGTCCCGGGTTGTAGCCAACCGGGACTAAAAGGTGGGGGCATTTAGTCCCATTTTTGTTGTCCCGGTTGGTTACCCGGGATTAAAGGCCGTTTCTAACCGGAACTAAATCCCCGTTCGAATGATTTTGTTACATCTGATTACAAATGTTCACTGGATGATTGAATTTGTCTTGACAGCAGAGAGAGAGATGATTGAATTTGTCAGCGCGCGCGCGCAGAGAGAGAGAGAGAGATCGGACTGATTGCTCTCTTGTTTGGCCAGATCAGATGATTTCGCTCTACCTGATTTGCAAATATTCACTACTAGACGACTGAACTTGTCTTCAGATAGAACTACTAAAGTATGATTCTGTGTGTTGCCATGCTGTATAGAATTATAAGAACGATTGGTCCTGACTGAAAATGAAATAGTTGGTCTTTCAACCTGATCCGACTAGATGATTCTTTGTGTTGCCATGCCGACACATGTCCGGTGAAAAAAATAGTACTAGTGAGCATTGCAAAGGTGCAACAACGTACTCCCTTTATCCGAAAAAGCTTGTCTCTCAAATGGATGTATGTAGCACTGACTTGGTGCTAGTACATCAATTCGAGGGATAAGCTTTTCCGGACGGAGGGAGTATGAGAGTTTCCTCGATACTAGTGTTTTCTCCCGAGAACATCTAGAGGTACGTACAATCTGAAGAATGTTTGATCACATCTAAGATTTTGTTTAAAGAGATCCCAAGAAGAAACAGAAGCTCTTGGTAAGTTGCTAGGCTGGAACTGCTAGCTAGTTCAACCAGTTTTGTTTTGCCATAGATCGATCATTTGTGTATTACGAGTTCACATACTGTTGAGACGTACTCCAAAGTAGAATGCACTTTCATACGAGTACGTATACGTCTCTCTGCGCGTTAATATTGAGGGTATCGCATATCCATCCATCTCATTTACTAGTTTCTTTTAGAAGTCCTTTACTAATTGCCTGTTTATCTTACAGATAATCCTCTCAGTAATTAGTCCATTGATTTCTCATCAAATAATCTCATACCGACGCCCTCTATATATTTGCCTCGCTCCGTACAACTTTGCAGTGAGCACAAAAACACAGAACTATTGCTTGCATTTTGCAAGCAATACCACATAGTCATGGCCGCCGTGCACAAGAGCTCCGCGGCTCTCCTTGTGCTCTTTCTGTCGCTAATCCTCTCCTTCACGACGTCTTCGGCGCGCCACATGCCTGGCGACCTATTGCCAGTCATCCCTTCTCCACCACCCCGCGTCCACATGCCTGGTGACCCAACGCCGGTCATCTCCTCCCCACCGCCCCGCGACCACATGCCTGGCGACCCACCATCGGTCATCCCCTCCCCACCGCCCCACAAGTCCGTCGACTACATGCCTGGCGATGTCATCCCTTCCCCTTCGCCTTACATGCCTGACAACCTAGTACCAGGCGTCCCTCTCCCGCCACCAAACCTTCCTCTACCCCCACTTTCAAACCTACCTCTACCCCCGCTACCTAATCTTCCTCTACCTCCGCTTCCAAACCTTCCCTTGCCCCCGCTGCCAAACCTCCCTCTCCCCCCGCTGCCAAACCTCCCTCTTCCCCCACTCCCGATCATCTCCTCCCCGCTGCCCAACACCCCTCCTCTCCCGACCATCCCCTCCTCGTTGTCGACCATCTCTTCCCAGCCTCCCCACATCTCGTCTTCATCATTGGAGGATGTGAGGGAAGGTCCCATGGCAGTGCCGAGGCCAGTTCCTTCTGGGCCGGACCCCATACATCATCCCCGGCCGCCTTCATCGATGGACGGGGCGATGGAAGGCCCCATGGTAGTGTCGAGGCTAGTTCCTTCTGGGCCGGACCCCATACATCATCCCCGACCACCTTCATCGTTGGACGAGGCGATGAAGGTGGCACCCATGTTGGTTCCTTCCGGACTGGACCCCATACATCATGAAACTCCCGCCCCGGCATCGCATTCCCACCATCATCATCGACGTCATGCCCTGCGGCTGGCTCCACCTCAGGCGTGATGGTTGCCCCACTGGCGACACATACACCTTTTACGTTTAGTTACACCGGAATCACTAGCGGAATAAGGGATGGATTACTACACCTAGTTAAACATGTGGCTTATGATATGGATTGTTAGTTATCTGTGATGCATTGTATTGATTTCCATTATATTCCGGTATGGCTGGACAATAAAGTGATAACTTAACATGCAAGATGCTTTTACTATACCCCTCACTATCCTAGAGTACAACACCATTCTAGCCGTCAGTGCGATCTGATGTGCGCGACGGGAGGAGGATTGCTGTGATATAAATATGCCACTGAGAGGTGAAAAAAGTACCAACACGAATCTTAGGGTATTACACCTTACATCGCTCCGTCCCACCGCACTACCTCACTCTGTACCACAGCTAAGCTTCCTGGTAGACCGAAACATGTTGTATGAAATGTTTAATTGCATAGCAGTCTACTAGTCGTATGCATGTGTGTATCTTGTTCTTCCGGTCTTGTATAAAATGAAGCCAGCTACTATCAATACTTGGTCGGTTTGTGTTGCCAACACACATCTGGTGCAAGAATAGCGAGTATTGCAAACGACCAACGACGTGGGAGAGTTTCATGGATACTATTGTTTGTCCTGGAGAACATCCAGTGGTAAAATCTGAAGAACGTTTGATTACCATCTAAGCTGTAACGCTAGCTAGTTTAATTAACTCCTTTGCTTCATCAAGCGTCCACGTCTTCTCAGTACGTGACTTCTTCGTAGGGATTACGTAAATCATCATGGCATGAGCTTAGCCGATACATACTCCGTATAGCGTATATTCATATCAATGTGGAACACGCGCGCCTTGGTATGAATACATAACATATCATGAAACTCCCGCCCTGGTGCTGCATCCCCACCATCATCATCGGCGTCATGCCCCGCCATCCGCTCCATCGACTAGCCACAATGGGTAGTAACATAGACTAGTAACATGCCCATGTTACTAGTCTATATTACTACCTCTATAGTGGGGAGTAACATATGTGTGATAACATGGAGCACTTCATTTATTAGGCTATAGACACATCTTGCCTTGATATGTGTGATGTTACTCATACTAGTAGTAACTAGCTATGTTACCACTTTCATCTTTTTCTTCATTTATTGCATGCCACATCATCTATTTAACCTAGATATGTGTGATGTTACTACCTATGTTACTCCCACTGTGGATAGTCTGAAATGACTTGCCCCACTAGTGACACAAACACCTTTTACATTTAGTTACACCGAAATCACTGGGGAAATAAGAAATGGATTATTACACCTAGTTAAATACTCCCTCCATTCCTAAATATAAGTCTTTTTAGAGATTTCAACAAGGGACTACATATGGAGCAAAATGAGTGAATCTACACTCTAAAATATGTCTATATACATCCGTATGTTGTAGTTCATTTGAAACCACTAAAAAGACTTATATTTAGGAACGGAGTAAGTAGGTGACATGTAACATGGATTATTAGTTATCCGTGATGCGTTGTGTTTGAGTCCATTATATCCCATTAAGGTTAGACAATAAAAATTATAACTTATCGTGCAAGATGTTTTACTATACCCTCACTGTCCTAGAGTACAAACCATTTTAGACGTCGATACGAACTTAGGGCATCTCCAACGCTAACTCTTAAATTTGCCCTGGCATCTATACGCGAACATAGAGACCAGTCATGTGGACACATATAAGCCGGACGCCGGACACATATAAACCGGACGCCTGCCACCAACCGTGTTGCGGCATCTATCCGCCCTGCCCGCATATATTTCAACCACTGTTTGAACTAACTTGACGAAACTCATGCAAACACTACTGATTTCATATAAGTCGGACGAAATTCATTTCATTTTGGACAATTTTTATCTAAAAACTATACCGGCCTAAGGTAAAGCTAGTCTACGGCCGGCGCCGGCAAATATCCATTCCGATAACACGGATACCCTTGACTAGTCTACGGCCGGCCGCGGCAGATCTCCATTGTCTTTTCCATATCTGGCAGCCCGCTCGTCGGACTGCCGTGAGCCCCAGAGGTATATGCTTTGGTGCAAAGGGTGACTCGCTTCCCCATGTTCGGTAGCATCGCTCATCGGAGTGGAACCTCCGTGATGTGCTTCAGCCGGAGGGAAGGGAACGACAGTGGCCTGTGACCGGAAAAGACATCGGCTACGTACGTCGGCGTTGCCACGGCAGTGGCCTTCATACGACCCAAGCGGCGGTGGCCTCCCATGTTCTACTTCTCCTCAATGATGGCGGCTGGCGCGGACATGCTGGCCACCGTTTCATCCATCTCCGTGATGTTGGCTTCTTTCCCCGCCAGCAGGGCGCGGTTACACGTACGTTGACGGCGGATGGAGCTCGTGGGCACGGGAGGAGCGTACGACACAGCTCCATCCACGATAGCCATGATTCATGTGTCGTCGTGCTCCCCCGGGTCCCGGCTTGGAGCAACTCGCCCCTCCTCAGCGAGCTGGCTTGGAGCGACGAGTTGTTGAACGACGCGCTGGCTTCGAGCTTCTTCATGCGTGAGCCGGCCCACGGCGGGCTGGGGCGTCAAGGGTGATGGAGCAGAGAGTTGCCTGGCTCGTATCCAGCGGGCTCGATAGGCCACCCAGCCGGCTTTTATGCCAGAGAACTCCTCTTCCCGCTCGCCGGATGCCATGGAGATTGTGGAGAAAACGATGTAAGTAGGAGATGGGACCGGAGTGTGGTACAATTTTTGCCCGGTGTCTGGCATCGTTTAAATAGCAGGCGGACGGCTGGATTCAACCGGCTTTGTGTTTAATGACGGGTGGCTCACGAACGAACATGTGGCCGGAGTAGATTTCTCGGCACGTGTGTGGGTTTTAATAGAGGAAGGCGGGCAGTCAGTGGATGTTTGAATGCAGCGAGGAGTCGTGCTCAGTCGGGCGAGCAGCGGGCGGTGCGCTCTCAGCTGGCGTGCCGCTTCAGTGCCAGTAGTGAGAGGTCGCATCCATCTCCGCCATCATCCTATCTGGTCAAATTGCGGGCATCAATGCTGGCCGTTGCATGCTCTGAGCCGGTATGAATGCGACGCGGGCGTTCCATGGAAAGCGCGGGAGAGGCTGGTTGAATTTTCTGTGGGCCAAGGCTGTCAGGAGCGGACTTGACAGCGGTCCGGATGCCCACAAAGCCCCTCCTGATTTGTCTTCGGTTTGCGGGGAAAAACGCGTCCGGACCACCTGACAGACCGATATAGGACTGCGTTGGATGACACAACACGTCCGAACAGTGTGGTCCAGACATATGCGGTCTGTTTGAGGGTCGGCATTGGAGATGCCCTTAGAACTAATTTGCATTGCGTTGGCATAGTAGCACCATAGCTCCTCCTGCAACGCAAGCTCATGTAGGAAGATGCAGAGTTTGGCGATGTATGGGCTGTTTGGTTCTAGGCCTTGCATTGTCACGTAGACGCATCTAAGCTTTCGTGGTAGACCGAAACATGTTGTATGAAATGTTCAGTTTCGCATAGTAGGCTAGTGGTATAGTACACCTGTACATGTGTATCTTGTTCTTCGGGTCTTGCATAAAAGGGAGAGAGCTGCTATCAATACTGGGTCGGTTGTGTTGCCAACACACGTCTGGTGCAAAAATATCGAGTATTACAAACGACCAACGAGGTGGGAGGGTTTCATGGATATATAACTACTAAGTGTATTGTTTATCCCGGAGAACATCCAGATGTGGAGTAAGTTTAATTAACTCGTTTGCTTTTGCTAGCAATAATTGCCTGAGTTGGGAGTTCACATCCGGATACGAGTGTCTTTTCTTCTTCAGCAAGCGTCGATAGTGAAGACAATACATATATGCATGTTATAGTAGAACGCGTTTTGTTAACAATACATATTTTACGTCTCTTTGCCCGTTAATGCTGGGTAAAGTGAAGGCGTTTCTCTTGCTGACCGCCGAGAATGCCGGATATCCATCCAGCCCATTTACTAGTTGCATGTTTATCTTACTAGAGATAAACATCTCATTAATTGGTCGCCAATTAATCTCAAATGAGGCCCTCTATATATTTCGCCCACTCCCTAAGAGTGAGCACACAACACAACAACAGGTTGCAAGAAGTAGCCAAGATACACAGCCATGGCTGCCATGCACGAGAGCACTCCGGCGCTCCCTGTGCTCTTCTTGTCGCTAATTCTCTTTTTCACGGCGTCTTCCGCGTGCCACATGACTGGTGATCCACCACTCCTGCCCCCGCCGCACATGCCCGGTGACCCATTACCGGTTATCCCTTCCCCGCCGCCCCACATGGCTCCTCCAACAAAGGAGGAAGCATGGGAAGGCATTATGGTGGCACCGAGGCCCGTTCCTTCCGGGCCAGACCCTATACACCATCGTCCTCCTGCCCCGGCTCCCCACAGGCCCCCTCCATCACCGGAGGAGGCGAGGGAAGGTGTCATGGTGGCACCGAGGCCTGTTCCTTCCGGGCCAAACCCTATACACCATCGTCCTCCCCACGGGCCTCCTCCATCAACAAAGGAGGTGAGGGAAGGTTTCATGGTGGCACCGAGGCCGGTTCCTTCTGGTCCGAACCCTATACATCACTTTCCCGCCCCGGCGCCGAAACCCCACCATCATTATCGATGTCATGCCCCACCGCCTGCATCAACAGAGGAGACGTGGGAAGGCGATATCATGGCGCCGAGGCCGGTTCCTTCTGGATCGAACTCCATACATAATCAGCCCACCCCAACGCTGCAATCCAACCATCATCGCCGACGCAAGGCCCCACCGCCAGCATCGATGGAGGAGGCGAGGGAAGGCGACAACATGTCACCATGGAGGCCACTTCCTGTTTCCGGACCGAACCCAAACCACAACCGCCACGCTAAGGCACCGGCTCCTCCTCCTCATGAGTAACGATTGCCC
The DNA here is from genome assembly GCA_963921465.1 of Triticum timopheevii. Lineage (NCBI taxonomy): Eukaryota > Viridiplantae > Streptophyta > Magnoliopsida > Poales > Poaceae > Triticum > Triticum timopheevii. The sequence continues at coordinate 584,341,432 of OY997270.1, forward strand.
CCGTGGCGACACATGCGCCTTTTACATTTAGTTACACCAGAAGCACTAGCAAATAAGAGATAAGTTACTGCACCGATTGAATAATGGGCGTGTAACCTTGATTGTTATCTTTGATCCTTGTATCGGCACTCCATTTCGCCATGTCTGAATATTATCGGGTGATAAGATGCAAGGTGCTTTTACTATAACTCTCTCCGGTTTTTTTTTTTTTGAGAAGGTTACTCTACTAAACGACGTTTTGGGCGTTATCAAGGGCCCATTCTCGAGTTGCCCATATCCATATACTGGGCCCATACCTCCCAGCCCGGCCCAGCGGAACCCAATCGGCAGCAGAAATCCAAACGTTATCCGCTTCAAAGCCGAGCGGCGTCGCCACCCCTCTCCAGCCAAACCCACACCCCTCCTCCGCTCCGCTCGCTCGCTCTCCTTCCCTCCCCCATGGCGGCCTTCGCCTCCACCTCCCCCTCGCCGGCGATCTCCGCCTCGGCCTGGCGCATGGACTCCCTCCGCGCCGCGCTCCCCGCGCTCCGCCCCTCCCCGTCGGCGGCCGTCCGGCCTCGCAGGCAGGCGGCCTCCGCCGCCCCGTTCCTCCGGAGCTCCTTCGTCTCCACGCCCCCCGCCTCGTCCTCCGTCTCCCCCGCCCCGATGTCCTCCGCGGCCTCGGCGTCGCTCGCCTTCTCCTACACCTCCTCGTTCTCCGGTGAGACCTCCTCGTTTTCCGGTCCTTACGTTTGAGCCCGATTGTGGCCGCAAATGCTGCTTATTTACACGCAGTTTCAGTTTGGGCACTCGAGTGTCACAAATGCTAAAATTCACCAGCCGCCAATCCAAAAAATTCTTCAACTGGGCAAGCTGCATATTCATTCTCCGTGGCCACCTGGGTTCCATATTGTAGTATCAGGGGCACACCATTTATTTAGTTATTTTCTGATGACCTTTCAGATGGTCTGTAGCTTTGGAATCGCGTTTCAGTGTTCAAGGATGCTCAACTCATTAAATCCTCAACAATGTATTGAACAATTGACAATTTCTCTCATTTTTTGGAAGAGCATTTATCCTATTACCCATTTCGTTACTCATGTGGTGTCATATATGTAGTGGAGCATACGTTGGCAATTTGTTTGGCAGTTACAAATAGGAGATAACAATGAACTAAACAGATGGCGAATTGGGCACTTATGTTGAAGAAATATGTGCCATTTCTCATTTCTGCCACCAACAGATTCCTCAACACTTGCACCCATTGTATTATAGCTCTGTTCCTTCCACTTTCTTCATCTGTTTAATAGCGATGATCATTTTACCCCTTGTGATCATAAGCAGAAAAAAGGAAAGCATAATGAATATGAACTACTATAGCTGTGTTTCGAAAACGTTTTTAACATAGACTTGTGGAATCGGAAGGGCAGAAGAGCTTTGAATGGTGAAGTTACTTGTCATTCCATGCATAATTGTTTATCTTGCTGATTAAGCGGACAAATATTATCATGAATAGAAAAATGGTCCTATCACCTTACATTTGCCTAAAAGCTAGTTTTCCTTAGTATGTCGAATATCACCTAACTGATTCTGATTGACCACACCATACAAATGTCAAACAATATAAGTATGTTCTGGAGACATTAACGAACTCAGTTGTTACATGCCAAATATGTCAGATCAGCCTAAAAGTTCTTGAGCCAGCCACCCTAACAATAAGATTAGGGTGGTTTTTTGAGAATTTCCTATGAATTTCACAATGAACTCATTCACTGACCTTTCTGGAAATATTGCAGTGGAATCAAGCTTTGCTCACCGACTGTTTGGCATTGATGTCCGTGGAAGGATATTGGCGATGAGGCACGGGAAGCGCATTCCTAGGCTCAACAGGCCTGCAGATCAGCGGAAAGCACTCCTGCGTGGGCTGACAACACAGCTGCTGAAGCATGGGCGGATAAAGACTACCAAGCCAAGGGCTAAGGCGATGAGGAAGTGGGTTGACAAGATGATCACGATGGCGAAGGATGGATCTCTTCACAAGAGGAGGCAGGCCCTGGGGTATATTTATGAGAAGCACATAGTCCATGCATTGTTTGCTGAGGTTCCAGACAGGTACGGGGAAAGAGAGGGGGGCTACACAAGGATCATCCCGACATTCCCAAGGCGGGGAGATAATGCACCTATGGCTTACATCGAACTTGTCTAGGTGAAGTGAGTCCCTTTTATAGTATCACCAAATTTTTCTTATTTTTCATTCTTGAAATAGACTGTTTCATTATCTTGACTCTGTACATGCTTCCTTAAGTGTTATTAAGGACATGAATTTAGAGAATCGCTATATGTGTTTGATAGGCAGTAAAAGACCACGGAACTGTATTTACAAACACTAATTGTCATGAATTTGGAGAATCACTATATGTGTTTGATAGGCAGTAAAAGAACACGGAACTGTATTTACAAACACTAATTGTGCAAATACATGGTCTGCTAAAAGTCTGTTTCCTTACATAGTGTATTTCAGAGTTTTGCTGCTAACGACTATCCTTCTAATTCATGTATTCTTATCTGCAGAGAATTATCCATTGGTTGCAGTCCATCCATCGACGCTGTTCAAGCCGGGTGTCTGCGAATCGCCTTTTGAACTTGTGTTTTCATATTTATTTTGTAACAACAAAGTGTAGATCATGTCGTGGAATTTTTGAACAAACAAATATCATCCTGTAACAGCAAGATCAGTGTGCTATACTAGTATTTTTGGAATGCCTCCTTACTGCAACCTGTTTTCTTTTGCGCTCTTCATCCTGGGAACTGTTCATGACATTGTTGGCGTGCCTCCCCAATGTTTATGCGAGTCTGCCCTGGTTCTGGACAATACTACATTGTTTGTATATCCAACTGACGATCATGTAGTTGAGCGTGCGAATAATGATGTACTCACAGGAAAGATCGATCTTTATCGTGTGATGTCTTCTCTTGTTGATACTTAAGCTAAAGAGTTACATGTACATACATATAGGATTTGGCCACGGTAATAAGCATGAAGTCAGGATGGCCGAGTGGTCTAAGGCGCCAGACTCAAGTTCTGGTCCTCTTACGAGGGCGTGGGTTCGAACCCAACTTCTGACAATTACTTTTGCTTTTCTCTTTTTCTCTTTTTCTTTTTTCTTGCAATTGCATTTCGAACCCCGCTTTTGACAATTACTATTTTTTATTTTCATTTTCCTTTTCCTTGCAATTGCATTTCTTTTTCTTTTTTTTTGCGAGGAACAATTGCATTTCTTTTGTCCCGTTTATTTATGTCACGAACGCAGTCTCAATCTTCTTCGTATTCTTTTTTTCCTTGCGGGGGTAATCTTCTTGGTATTCGTTCGTTCCGACTTCTTCTCCCGCTAGTATTTTTTTTTTCGTTCAACACCTCCCACTAGTAAATCTCGATCTTGGCTCTGTACAAGTGGACCCCAGCCATGCAGTGACCACAAACGTACTAGGGCAGAGATGAATCTGTCAGAGGGGGAGGTGTGTAAGTGTAACTAAACCGTACCATGGGTAGATATCTTTGTCACGTCGTTTCTTGGAGCGTTGCAATTCCGCGAGATTCGTGCGGCAGCATTCGATGCGCTGCGCGACGCGGGAGGAGGCCGGCACCGGCAGCGATCATGCACACGCTGTCCGTCCCCGCCCGCGAGGCGCACCATAGATCACCGACGGCTGGGGCAGCCTCCGGGCCGGGGCAGGTCCAACCGCGCGCCGCACGGACGAGACGGGAGCGTGCGCGCGTGTAGCGTACGCATGCGCTGGAGTGTACGTATACGTGTTACGTACGGTGTATAGCTAGCTGCTCGAGCCTGCGCAAGCAAAGCCATTGCAGCCGGCCTGCGTACGTGCTGGGTAGTAGAAGCACTGTAGAGCTGCCCCCCATGCCGCCTGCGTACGACGTACTGGTCAGTGTAAACACAGCAGTGGAGCCTGCGCCCCGTGCATGCCACGAGGGCCGGGCAGCACGCCCGCACTGCGGCCGCAACGTGCGCTGCCTCCCCTCCCCGCCGGCAATAAACATCCCTCTCCAAGACTCCAACCATCCATCTACAAGATTCTACAGGGGATCCTATGCTACGCTCGCATCATCATTCATGGGTTTTACTTGGATCCAAGGCTAGCGGCGCCCCAAAAGAAAAGACGGAAAATGCATCTCGTAATCTAATCAGAAACTCCACCTCATCAACCATGCCAAGCATCCACAATGTTGCGTTTTGTTGCCTCTAAGGCAGCCTCTAAGCCTTTAGAGGCAGGCGCTATACACTGTGGGCATGCACCTCTAAGCCAAAATTCTTGGCATCGACGCCAAGCTTGGAGGCTGCCTCTAGTTCTTGCTTTGGACTAAAATAATCAGCTAACCCCACATGTCATGGGTAGAAAGAGTGATGGCCATGCAAAGAGATGAGACACAATCGGTTGAAGAATCAAATACTTTACTCTATGTGGGGACACCTTAGAGGCTGAGAATATGTGCTACACACTAGGCACTTTTGAGCCAAGTTTTACTACAGGACATGGGGCCCAGCTTAGAGGCTGGCTTGCCTCTAAGCACTGTGGATGCCCTTAGAATCATCACCATGAAGCTAAAGCCTGTTTTAAAGCGTGTGAAGATATAATTAAATACTACTCCCTCCGTCCGAAAATACTTGTCATCAAAATGGATAAAAAGGGATGTATCTGAAACTAAAATACATCTAAATACATCCTCTATTATTCATTTTGATGACAAGTATTTCCGGACGGAGGGAGTACGATCTCAATTTTCAAGTGCAAGGATTTAAGAAGTGCTGCTTGGATTAGAATTTGTTCTTGGGTTTGTGTGGCTCCTCTCCTTGTGGAGCAGATCATTGCCGGGCGCATGTGGGAAGCTGACCGACGGGCGAGGAAGCATGGCACTCAAAAGGGCCAACACAAAAGTTGACGCTAGGAATCAGACACAGCATCCCGCCCTGCTGCCTACCTGGCTTCTCTCTCGGGGCAAAAAAGTACATGTGAAAGTTACTACCTGACAGGCTCCACGTTCACCTGTTTGCCGAATCCAGCACACAGCAAAAAACAGCACGCACAACAGAGCAAAAGTTAGACAGGAAAGAGCAGAAAGAATCACTTGAAATGAACAGTATGGAGAGAACGTGTCCGTGTGTGTGTGATAACCAGATCACAGCATAGCTCGCGGCATCTCCTCCTGGGAAAAATAACCGATCGCACGCACTAGTTGATTGCTAGTGCTCTTGTTTTCTTAGTGTTTAATTATTTTTCTCTCTTTCGCTAGTGTGGTCCATGATTGATTATGTACTCGCACTTCTGTCAAGCGAAACGATAAATAAAGCGGGGTCGCTGGCCCGATTCATCCGTTGAGCGTACGTGCAATGAATGGGGGGCACGGTGAGCCGTAGATTTCTCTCGATTCATCCGCCTTGGAGATGTACGTACCAGAAATTGTTAGCAGGAGTGTCTTCCACAGGGTAAAAAATAGTACTAGCCACCGTCTCAAAAAACAAAGCCTAGGGTTTCTCTGCCTCCCACGGGCGCCGCCGCCGGTCCGCCTCGTCTTCAATTTGCGGCGCGGTGGGTCCCGGTCCTTGTCGGCAGGAGGGCTTCGTTTTTAGATGTTTGTTCGAGTTTGTGTCCAGCTCAGGAAGATGAGACATCGGCGCCTCTCAGAAGTGGAATAAGGTTTAACCTCGCCTAGTCCCGCCCCGGCGGTGCGTCTAGCACCGTCGGTGGGCGTGTGAAGGTGTGTCTCCGGCGGATCTGTCCTTGATGGATTTGCTCTGATATGGTCATAGTTTGTCTACGGTCGTGTGTCTTTAGGTTGGATCCTTCTGATCTACGCTACTCTTTGACGATGGCGGTTGTTGTTCTGGTGTGTTAGTCTTACGAGGCGTTTGCACGACGACTTTACGACTGTCTAGTACAACAATTTTTGCCCGGCTCCATTGAGGGAATGGCGATGACGATGGCGCGTCTTCGGCTCACTTTAGTGCCTATATTTTTCGTTTGGTGGTCTATGAATCTGGATGTAATTTTTATTATTTCTGATGTTCATTGTACTATCATGATTAAAGATGAATAAATCAAAAGTTCTCTAAAAAATGTATTTCACATATAAGATAAGATTGATCGGCGCTGGCTAATGAGGATTATCCTTTCTACACCGCACGCTTGCTTGGCTTTTCACTTGTTTAAAACAAATAGTGGACCCTCCATTTTTTAAACCAAAATATTACAACTTAAGTTCACATTATTACTTCAAATTATTATTTTTGCAAAAAGGCCAAAGGCCAAAGACCATATCCTATATGCCTAAAAGAGTGATTTCCACTACTTCTAATTATCTCAACATGTGTGCTTTCACATCATCAACAAAGAGCCATTTACTAGCTTGATCCACTAGCATCTGTCAGATGTAAGCACAAGAATCATCTACCATGCAACATGTATCAGTGCATTCTAAGTGAGATTCAAATCATATTTCTTCCACATCAACATGCATAAGAAAAGACCCATTACTATCAAACCATGCATATAGAGAGAAAAAACCTACCTCAGCATGCAAAATATTCACTAGATTTTTCATTGTACTATGCTACATATTTTACAATTATCCAATAATCAAACACAGTAAATCACATGTATTTTTAGTTTTTGTTCTCATATTGTTACTTAAAATATTCATGTTCCATGCAATCAAAACGCATCGAAAATGTGTGCAAAACATTCTGCATCAACTTGCAAGGTATCATCTAGTGGTTCTAAAAGAGGCAGTTCTATGTGTAATGGGGGGAGGGGGGGCACTGCCCCCGGCCTTTGACCAAATTGCGAAGGAAAAAATTTATGAGGGTTTAAGTTAGGGGGAAAATAGTCTTTGGCCCTACCAAACACTCATATGCCCCCCCCCCCCCCCATTCCCCAAGAAACTTAGTCTGGCTCCGCCAGTGCTAAACTAGGACCTAGTTTGTGTGAGATGTGGCTTGGCTAAGTTCCGGACTTTGTAAAAGAAGTTGTTGTTGCCTATTTGTCCAGCCATGTTATGTAATGGAACACATTGTGTTCCTTTAAAAAAGTTCATATAGATTAGCCGAGTTGTGTTCTACTTGTACATTGTGAGGTAAGTGCACATGACGTGCTGACACAGATATGCGCTCCCGCAGGTTGCCAGAGGCCATGATGAGCAACCCGAATTGAACGGGTCGACCCCGCCTAGCACGGCCACACCTTTCTCCTCGCACAACTTCTACGGGTCCAACAACCACTTGGGCTCGAAGGTCACCGGCCCTTCCAAGGCATGGATCTGGAAGACCGGCCTCCATGCCAGCATGTGCGCCCAGTGATCTCCTTCACCCCACCGGTGTTCACGTGCACTCCAACCAACTAGAGCTCCTCGGTGTCTTTATCTCCTCAATCGGCCATTCTTGCAGCTGCTTCCCGTCGCCGTTCAGCCACACCTTCATCTGTATGCGCACATCATAGGCAATTATATAAGTAGAGACCTTTTACAATACATCAACTATCCAACCATGTGCAGGAAAAAATCACCTCAACATGCAAACATTCATTGGAATTTCAATTCTGCCATGGTACATATTTTACAACTACCAAATAATCAAACATAATAAATCAAATGTATTTTTGGGTTTAATTCTCATATTGTTACTTCAAATATTCATGTTGCAAGCAATCAAACCATATTGAAATGTATTGCAAAACATTCCGCAACAACGTGAGAGGTATCATCTAGTGGTTCTAAACTACTATGGCGAAACTATGTGTACTCGGGGGGGGGGGGGGGGGGGCACTGCCCCCAGCCTTTGATCAAATTGTGAAGGAAAAAATTAGGATGGTTTAGCTTGGGGGGGGGGGGGGGGGGGATAGTCTTTGTCCCACACCAGTGATCTTCTTCACCCCACCGATGTTCATGTGCACTCCAACCAACTGACGACCGACTCTTTTGCTCCTCAGTGTCTCTACCTCCTCAATCGGCCATTGTCGCAGCTGCTCCCCGTCGCCATCCAACCGCAGCTTCCTTGGAACGGTCTACATGTGCACGCCATATGCAATTATATAAGTAGGAACCTTTTACAGTACATCAAACTATCCATCCATGCATAGGAAAAAACACCTCAACATGTGAACTTTCACTAGAATTTCCATTCTACTATGCTACATATTTTACAACTATCCAATAATCAAACACAATAAATCACATGCATTTTTAGTGTTAGTATTGTTACTTCAAATATTCATCTTCCATGCTATTAAATTTTGAAATGTATTGTGAAATATTTCGCAACAACGTGTGGGGTATCATTTACTATATTAAGAAACACGAACCCTTAAGAAAATACCCTTACAAAATTTGGAAAATGCATTCAAATCATTAGGGTGTCGAAGTACCAAGCTTATTAATGCAAGCTCGAACATTACGTGGTAAAGTAGGACAAACACATTATTTGAAAAATATGGAGCGTGTCAATTTTCTAAGAAGATTGAGCATGATGATTATTTGTTGAATTAGTAGGGAAAAAGATCACTATTGGACACGGTAAAACCTCTTGCAACCCGTGCAAGCGATTTGATTGGTTTTCAACTATTGCACTCAAGAGTGGAAGTGGATACAAATTGATACTTGAGATCGAAGATGACACATTATCTTTGTGTAACACCGGTTCATTGGACGTGAAGTTTCTGCTCGCGAGCTCCTATCCTCCCTACAAACAGTAAAATCTGTTAAAAAAAGTTGAAAAATCAACAAAAATCGTTTTTTTTTTTTGGAACAAACATCAACAAATTCCAAAATGAAAGTTTGTTTTTAGGGAGCATTTCAGACCATCTTTTATGCATGAAACTTTGCACGCAAGTAGAAGATTCGTCAATGTTTGTTTTTACTATTTATTTGCCGAATTTACTGTCCAATGAGGATGCGTATGAGCTCGTGAGAAGGGCACTTTCGCGATTCATGAGTCATCTAATTTTATTTCTTATTAAACACATGGAGCATGTAAACTATCCGTTGAGTTTTTTTTACTTATGGTTATTCGTGGACTTATTTAAATCTAGATTTTTTGTGAGGATAAATCTAGAAAATTCTAACAAACAAACTATTCTCATAGGGGTAGGGGCGTGCACGCGCGCGTCACAATGGCGAGTGTATGCGCGCGTTTATGAGCAACTCTGATTGTGCTATATGCTAAAAAAAGATTAAACCATTCACTTTCAACAATACACATATAAACCCTCGTATGTCCCGAGCAAAAGTCTACGATAATCACCACGGGTTTTCGTCCACCGCATTCTAGAGCGGGTCTAGCCGTCAAAAAAGAAATACTCGAAACCGAATACGACAACTTGTTTTATTTTAACATAACACCGTCCCATTAATCCTCTAGTTGTTTTTCTAATTTGTTCGCGTTGGGTCGGTGCAATGTAATCCATCGTCGTCGTCGATTGTATTTATAAGATGTATGTATGTATAGAACTAGCTCATCACATCACAACTACTCCTTAGTATAAAGTTGAGTCATCTATTTTGAAACGAAGAGAGTCTATAGGTTGTGCGCTGACGGTGACGGCCATGTTTTGCACAAACCAACCAACTGCCGACGATCCCATACGGGAAACAGCAGCATCACGAAATACGGGTGGATGGAGCGAATTCGTGGGCCTCTGCTGGACACTCGGTTAGCAGCTGAAACGGTGATTAGAAAGTGTTCCTGTCGCGTGCTTGGACAAATGCATAGACCTATTTATGTATGTGGGCTATTACGTATGTATTTTTTTATTTGTATTTGTGTACGGTCTTGGTCAGTAGGGGGGCCATGCCCACTAAATGCGTGAAAGCCAAAATTTTTGGGAGATAATAAAAGAGCCACCTGCATGTTGGATGGGGAATTAAATTTAGGTTTGGGGAAAAATGGAGAAAAGGCTGGATTTGGAATTGACTCCAGCGTACGAAATGGACAGCTTGGAAGAAAGAGTGTGACATGGGGATTTTGGCTTGCCCAAATTTGCCAGGTATTTCGATCACTACACTTGAGAGCGAGGGGGACCCCACTAACATGTATCTCATGTTTATTAGATGCTAATTCATTCTTTTCTTTTAATTTTAATAATTTCTTAGCACACTGAAACAACAGGTTTTTTTTAGCTGTTGACACCTAGACAACCACATTTTACTTTGATGCACTAATAAAGGAAATTAATTAGTAGATTTATTGCAGGGAATTAATTAGTAGATTTGTGTTGCTGCATATATTTGCCTCAAAGGGTTTGTAGGGAAATACAGGCTGGACATTATCACTCTACATATATTTAAAAAGGGATGTGATTCGACGCGTTAAAATATTTAATGAGTGATAACCATGATAAATTCAAAAAAATCTTGTTTTTTGGGGTAATTATTAAATAGGCAACACGTTTTATTTTGAAACATATATGTCGTGATCAATAAGTTTGTGCATCCATATCCACAAGACAAGAGTACAACTATGGGAAGACATCATTTTCCCTGGGATGACAAAGTCTATGTGCCACATTGACTAATTCTTTTTTTTTTTTGGTGATGGAAGAAGAGTTTTACATGTTTGGAAAATTCACATATGCATAGGTACTCCTAAACTATACATATGAAAAACAAAATCTTCACATGTGGTGGCAAAATAACCAAAATACTCTATGCAAAATATATTGATTTCAGGTGTGATCTATAAAAATAGCAACAACACAGTTTCCTATAGGAAAACTAGCAAAAATCAAGATTAGATAGGTAAACATATTTTTCCAGCGGTGCTTCTTTCTTTACATCTTGGGAGTGATTTGTTGACGTGCCAAACATACATGTGGAAGTGGCTGTACCACCCAGGCGTTCCGCAGACATTTCAAAGGAGAAAATGATTTCTGAATAAACCACAAAACTACCGATGTCTACTAAAACAATGTTGTTGATTTAAAATATAACGGAGAACCCCTTTTCAATGGTATTACGTCTTATTTTAAACATTAAAAATAAAATCTGTCAACACGACGAAAACAAGCTACGAAAACGTGTGGCGACAGCTGCACCGCCCGGACCTTTCGCCGAAAGAATAAAACGGCCTACACAAAAGCCACAAAAAACTTGGTGTTATCATGCACAGTCCAGACACAGACACAGACACGATGTGACTCACAAAAAAAATCGAAAAGACCTATTTTGCTCCCCCATTTCATTGCTGCGAGAAAATTGTGGCTTTTGGTGCCGTGCTGGCGCGTTGCAACCTAGCGGGCGAGAGAGAGAGAGAGAAAAGGGTTCCAGAGCGGCAGCCCCCCCAACCCTCGCCCCCCTCTCTCTCCCCCCCTACGCTGGCTGCTGCCGCTGCTGCAGCCTGCACGCACCCTAAAGCAGCGAGCCTTTCCACCTCTCCTCGCCCTGCCACCCCCACCCACACACCCCCGCCACCACCCTGCCTCGGCCTCGGCTGCGGCGCCCTGTACGTGTCTCCGCCTCTCCGGAGCGGGAGCGGCCGCCGCCGCCGCCATGTCCGGGCTCTACGGCCAGCAGGGGTTCTCCCCTTCCAGGAACATGTCCCCCCAGATTAGAAGCAACCCAGATGTCGATAGGTAGAGGCGGCGCCTGGATTTTCTTGGCTTCTTTGCTTGCTTCTTGGTCAATTCGTGGTGGCAAGATTGTTTTTTTATTTATCGCGTGTGCTGTTTTTTCTTCTTTTCCTGTTGGGTTGTGTTTGCTTGACGGACGGATGAATGGGGATGGTGATGTGATTGCTCTGTAATTAATGGTTTTGTGCAGCCAGTACCTGGCCGAGCTGCTCGCCGAGCACCAGAAGCTGGGGCCTTTCATGCAGGTGCTGCCCATATGCAGCAAGCTGCTGAGCCAAGGTGAGATCTCCTGATCTCCCCTTTTCACTGTTCTCTCTGCAGGCTGATGTGATTTTCCTCTGTTTATGCACGGGAGTGGTGTTGCTCTGCAGCCATGGATAGGGAAGTACATACATGGCTGCGGGGCTTGGATAGCGCCCACTTTAGATTATTGGCATTCGTTGCTGCTGCTTGCTCGTATGGTCTCTGGTGCATTCACTGCTTGGATGACACTCTGTTTTCGTTTTGTACATACTGCGATGTTTTCATTCGTCGGGCCGAGATTAGATGATTGCAGTTATGCGCGATAATGTTGATCAATCCTTCTGTTGCAATCTATGTTTGCAATGAGTGGATCGATCTTCTTCTTGACTGACACATGGTGGTCGATTGCTGTTGGAAACTTGTCTGGTATCTCAGCAAATCATCTCATCATTGGTGAGAACCATATGTCTGATTTAGGGTTCATCTTAACTGTACTATGTAAAAATGCAGTGCTTAAGTTTGTGGATTGTGTATGCACTGGATAACACTAAATGCTGTATATGAACATCAATATATATATTGCTGTCAAATAAATCAATGACATTATCAACGAGAGAGTTGTTGAGATATCCTGCAGCCTTGCTCATTTCCATCCCCACGACATATAAACATCTTTTGATATAACTATGAAGTTCTTCTGCAAACTGGGCTGATTATAGGAATACTTCACTTGATACTCAGCCTCTTTCTATAGGGCATGCTTAGACCATCTGAGTCTCTTTTCTGCGCGCAGCACACATGCTTGGATCATGATTTATGGGATTTTCTTTATCTCACATATTAGACTGAGGGATTCACTATCTTCGGTGAGGCTATCAAGAATTCTTTTGTTTAAATGGTGGTATTTGATAAAAATTTAAATCGACTGCATAACACTCTAATGTCTCTTGGTTAGACCAGCATGTAGAACAAACCATATGCTGGCCATCAGCATGTTGTATGTATATTAGATAAGTATATCTAAGGAACGGTTGATGTTTTTATGAGGATTGAGAAAGGAATGGTTTTGTGTTATGGACCTACTGTGAATGATCATACGAATATGTTGGATCTGGTTCCTATGTGCATATGCTTTTTGATATCTGCCTTTGGCCAGTCAGTATTTATCCATTGTATGATTATATCGTGCCTTGGTTGTGAAAAATAACCTAATATCGATGTACAAAATTCTGATTATAATCAATAGCTTATCCATTTCTTTTGATCTAAATTCTCACCTGACCTTCTTGTTACTCAGAGATTATGCGTGTGTCAAACTCTGCCCACAACCCTGGATTCAGTGATTTCGATAGACATCGATTCAGAAGTCCTAGTCCAATGTCTTCACCAAATCCAAGATCCAATCTCTCTGGCAATGGGTTCAGTCCTTGGAATGGACTACACCAAGAGGTACACATTCATTCATTACATATTTATTTGTTAGGGAAGAAATAAAATATGTTTACAATCCAGTAGATCATGCTACTGCACTTTTATACTCCAAGAAGGTGCATGCTTCACTGTGGGAGTATTAGCCATTATTTTCTATAAAATGGACCCTGTAGATACATAAGTTATAGTGAACTTTTGGGTATGATATATGATACTACGATAGATTGATAATACTATGTAAATGTGGGTTTCTTTGGTGAGAAATATTGTCTGTTATTCATGTTGTGCACATTCTTCCAAATATTTTTATTTCATAAAACAATACTGATGAATCGTTTGTGCTTGCCATTTTTAACTATTCCAAAGAGATTAGGCTTTCCTCAAGGAAACAGTATGGATTGGCAAGGAGCGCCACCAAGCCCTAGCTCTCATGTCATGAAGAAGATTCTACGCTTGGAGGTCCCAGTTGATTCTTATCCAAGTGTATGCTGCCTCTAACTTGTGCATTTTTAATTTTACACAGGATGATGCTTGATCCATTTCCGATCCCTTTGCTGATAAAGTTTTTACTTTCACGACAGTTCAATTTTGTGGGACGTATTCTAGGACCTAGAGGTAATTCTCTAAAGCGGGTAGAAGCATCTACTGGTTGTCGTGTTTTCATCAGAGGAAAGGGTTCCATCAAAGATCCTGGGAAGGTAACCAAAGTTTGCAATGTTTGATTTGCACCCCTTAAGTTAACTTACTAGTGCTTCTTCAGTTATTTGATCATCATTATGACACATAGTTGTAGCAATATAATTTTGCTTTAGCATTTTACACTTTTTTGAAGTATGCAAATTGGGTTGCATAGTAACTTAGTAAGTTGAGTAAGTTTACTGGAACCGTCTTCCAGTTCTAGGATCTCATCCATAACCATGTTTGGCTTTTCATAACCCTAACATTGGATTATGTGTTCTAACTTTCTCCTGGAAGTCCCTACCCTTTTTCTAATCCATAATTATGTAACTGCAAGCTAATAGTTTTTCTTCATGTTAACTTTACTTTTACACCGAGGTGCAATATATTTCTATTCTGTCCAGTTTACCTGTCAACTTTCTTTTTGTTCCTCATAAATTTGTTTTCCTGTTTCGCTATTTATACCTGTAGTTTCCATTGCTTGGTTTTTTGCCTCTCGGCCTTGTGTTTCTCCTACGTTGCTAAGAGCTTAAGTTTTACATATTTTCTTCTTTATTTCTTCCAGGAGGACAAGCTACGAGGAAAACCAGGCTATGAGCATCTGAGTGAACAACTTCATATCTTGATAGAGGCTGAGTTCCCAGCCAATATTATTGATGCCAGATTGAGACATGCACAGGAAATTCTAGAGGAACTGCTAAAGCCAGTGGTAAGTGATTAATGTTTCCATGTACATATTCGCTTTCTGGAGAAAGCCAATGAAATACTCAGTTATCCTTTTATGGTTTATAATACCATGAAAATTCTTTTTAATAAAATAATAACTGATAATGTGAGGAATCACGTATAAAATGTTGCTTCCACCTTCTCTAGTGCTAGTGGTCACCACCTAGCAGATATATTTTTTCTTGAATTTGGATTATTACCGTTGTTGATCTCTCTTGATTGGTTCCCTTTATATTTTGTGGAGTACATTTTCATTTCTCATTTATTATCTGGAACTTGTGTTTACTTACAATTGCACATACATACCATGGCTGCTTGCTTGTCCAAGAATGCTTTTTGTTTACAGACGGCTATCACTCTGGACATGCCTCACCCACAAAGCCATGTTGGTTTCTGCTGCAGGATGAGACACAGGATATCTACAAGAGGCAACAGCTCAGGGAGCTGGCGATGCTAAACTCAACCCTGAGAGAGGACAGCCCTCATCCGGGAAGCGTCTCCCCATTCAGCAACGGTGGCATGAAGCGTGCGAAAACAGGCCAGTAGGGAAGGAGCCACCCCTCATCGTTACCGGTATTGTCCAGGTGCTTTATGCCCCCCAATGGGGACGCCATGTCTCCGGGCAACGTTTGCCGCGGGCGCACTTGAAGGAAGCGACGCCCTGCATTTCGCTAGACGAGTCAGTATGAGTCTGCGGTCTCTCCTGCGGACAAGGAGAAACTGCTGGGACAATGGAAGTAGTAGTGGTCCTGGGCCCGTGGGTCGGCCCAGCTTTGGTTGCTGTAAGGTCCTAGAACATTCGCTTTATTTGTTAATTGACTGTTAACCCTAGTAATGTGGTGCTATGATGGTAGGTGATGTCCATGACAGACAGACTAGAGAGGCCCGAGTATGTGAGCTTTCATGTTTTCCTTATCACCCCCTGTTAGGCGTCGGAACTTCCTTGTATATTATCCACCCTTCTGCATTATGGAGTCGCGGATAATAATAAAAAGGGTATAAGGATCATCGGCTTGTGCCTTGTGGAGTTGTCGTGTCTGGTTCAGACCGTGGAGGGTTCGAATCGACAATGTCGAAGTCTGGTTTTTAATGTCATCAGTGTCCATGTATCTTTGTGGTTTGTATTGTTGAACTGTGATGAATTCGTTGCAGTTTTGGGTTCTGGCATGTTTGTTTGCCTCTGATTTACTGCTGGGAATCCCGTGGGAGACGTTTGCCGGGGTAATACTGTATTATTGTTGTTTGCCGAGCTTAATAAGTTTTCAAACAATGGACATTTGGACTAAAGGAAGAAAGTTGTAGCTGCGTTCAAATAGATATCAGTTTGATAGATTGTTCAGCCCTTAGACTTGTATCAACAGATTTGTTCAATCCCTAGACTAATATCATGAGATTTGTTAGCCAGATTGGCGAAAAAAGTAGAATAACACGCCATAGAAAAAAAATTGACAGTGCTGTAGCGAAACATTGCGCATTAAGTTTCAAAATCTTAAGACCAAAATGAACATTGTTCCACATCCATGTGCACCAACCTGAAAGACAAGGCTGTGCGTTTCTATATGTTACTCCACGCATGTTATATCAGGAGTAGAATTGTAGATGAATGGTAAGCAATTCAAACAATTCAAAAAGGAGTAGAATTGTAGATGAAAGGATAATTTTTCAACTTAAAACCACAAATACTAGAACAGCATCATATTGAGACATATAACTGGATAAAGCAAACGGCCGAATTCCACTATCACAATATTGCTGTCATCAAGGTTCATATTCCACCAAGTCGTTCAATAAGAGATATAAGTCATGCCATGGTAGGTAGGACATGACATGATACAGAGCTTACAAAGGGCTAACTGAAAATAACTGAATCTGGAAATGGACACAGGCAAACAAAAATCATTTAATAATACTGATGTAACTGGAAGAAGCACATTTGTTCTGAAGAAGAATTAAAAAAGACCACCCATCTTTCTAAAAAGAAAGACCATCTTAAATTCTTATCTTGTACTACCATTTCACGAGTGATTTTTTCCCACTTTCTTTCATACCGCTCCGAGATGAAAGCTACATATCTCATTTAAGGTATAAGGATCATCAGCTTGTGCCTTGAGGTGTTTGGTTCGGTCTAGGAGCTTTCGAGTTGACAATGTAGCAACCCAGTTCTTAATGCCATGG
The DNA here is from genome assembly GCA_963921465.1 of Triticum timopheevii. Taxonomy (NCBI): domain Eukaryota; kingdom Viridiplantae; phylum Streptophyta; class Magnoliopsida; order Poales; family Poaceae; genus Triticum; species Triticum timopheevii. The sequence goes on from OY997270.1 coordinate 584,358,295, forward strand.
TTGTTGGTGGATCTTGGCGGTTTATATTAGAGGACTGTGTCTGTATGGATTCATGACAATTTTGGGTTCAGGCGTGTTTGGTTGTCTCTGGTTGGCATCATAGATGGGATATGCTGGTGCGGGGGTATCACCTGGGCGACGTTTGCCATGGGAATGCCGTATTGTCGTTTCGAAGATAAGACACATATGCAGACTTTATTTTATACCTTGAACATGCTCGGCAAAAACGAGAATTGACTGCGGATCCTGTGAAAATGATCAGCCTAAGTAGTTTTCAAACATTGGACTGTGAGTTTGGACTCTTGAAATTATAGGATAGATCTGTCGTACCCTGCCTTTGCTGTGAGATTATAAGATCTGTCGTACCCTGCCTTTGAAATTATAGGATCCTGTGAATATTAACTTTATTCGCCATCATACCCTGCCTTTGCTGTGACCTGTGCTTCTCCCAGAGGCGGAGAACGTTGGACGCAAAGGCTTGCATTGCCTTGACGACTTCCTTCTCGGATATCCTCGCCACGCCGGCTGCCCAGTTATTACATATCACAAAGATGGGCGGTGCACCTAACCGTCCAGGAGAAAACGGAGGGACACCGTCATCCGTTTCCTCGGGCACATACTCAACTCCTTTTCGCAGCCAGTCATTTAAGGTACTAACATAGTAGAGCAAAGCAGAGCTAGTAGATCAGACCATCCTCACTGCATCATCCGGTATCATTTTTCCTACTACTCCCTCCGTCCGCAAATTCTCGTCAGAGAAATGGATGTATCTAGAACTAAAATATGTCTAGATACATCCATTCCTCCGACAAGTATTTCGGGACGGAGGGAGTACATTTTAAGAGAAAATAGGTACTACTAGTGAGCAGGTTCTCCATCACACGCTGAATTCGCGTTCATAAGCACTTGCTTTTTATTGTGAATCCATATCATAAATTTATATTAATAATGGAATAATCGTTGGACAAACTGTCTGACCAATCAAAATATGCTTTATATAGCCGGACCCAAGGAATACTTACTAAATTGGGTTCCGTATTTCTAGTGACTATACTCCGCATGTGGTGCTGCAGTACGATGTAGCTGCATCTACAGAGCAACAAGTGGTGATGAAAAAGTTCCGCACCGGTACAAGCAACTAGATGAAACTTTTTTTTTCTCCTTTTCAAAAAAAGGAAAAAACTTGATGAAATTGTTGAGCCCCTCAGACTGATAAACATGGGCTTTGTTAGCAAGACTGGTGAGGCAAAACAGTTCGACAAGACTGTAAATCTTTCTACTACCAAAATGGGCATCGTTCCACATCTCAAGTGGTTGTATCCAGAGGGAATAATTGTTGGTCAAAACTGTCTGAACAATCAAAATACACTTTATATAGCCGGACTGAGAGAGTACTTACTAAATTGGATTCCTCATTTCTGTCCATATGTGGTGTGGTCTTACAGCAGTTGTAGCTGCATCCGTAGAACAGTTGAGAGCAGCGAGGGAAAAAAAGCGCTAGGCATTAATTGTGTGTTTTACCACTGCCGAGCGCCTATCTCGCCTAACCGCATGCCTAGCATTATTAAGTGTTAGGCGTTCTGTTGTCGCCTAGCGCCTAGGCACACCCGAGTCATTGCACTGGTACAAGCTACTCGAGTACTCCCTCCGTCCCAAAATTCTTGTCTTAGATTTGTCTAAATACGGATGTATCTAGCTACGTTTTAGTGTTAGATACATCCGTATCTAGACAAATCAAAGACAAAAATTTTGGGACGGAGGGAGTATAAGATTAAACCTTTTCAGTTGATGAAAATTCTAGCCCTCAGATTGTTAAGAGAGCCTTGTTATCCAGACTGGTGAGGCAAGCAGAATAACACACCACACAGAAATAGGTGACTAGCAAAACAGTTAGGCATAACTTCGACAGAATCTTTCTATAAAAATGAGTTTTTTTTTCACTTCAATGTGCACCAATACAAAAGAAAAGGCTGTGTGTTTCTAGACTTTAGATTTGTAAATAAAAAGAGAATATTCAGAACTTTAGACCACACAAATTAGAACAGTATCAGATTGAAGCTACAGAATTGATGGAGCAAATTCTAATCAACAAGATTCATATCTTACCAAGTCATTCAGTTAGAGATATAGTCATGCCATGGTGATGTTAACACCATGGCATGACACAAAACAGAGCGTACATAGGCCTTTAACTGAAAATAACTGAACCTGGACATGGACACGTAAGAAAAATCATTTTAACACTATGATCTAACTGGCAGAAGCACATCTCTTCCGAAGAAGAATTCACAAAGGTGAGCACTGGAATGGTTGCTGCAATTCGCAATAAACATCATGCAGTTTAGCAAATACTTGCTGGAATGGTTGTATCCACAGCTTTATTTTCGTCTGTTCCCAGCTTGAGCTTACCTTTCCTGTGACCAAAGGTGAAGACTGACATCTTATAGAGTATGGACCCGGACACCTCACGCGGTGAATTCGTATTCAAAAGTACTTACTTTTTGATTGTCATTTTGTAGCTCCTAAGCCATATATTAATACAACATAAATGTTGGTCAAAACTTGTCTGACCAATCAAAATACGCTTTATATATTGGAACTGAAGGACTACTTACTAAATTGGATTCATTATTTCTAGTGAATGGACCACATGTGCTGCTGTTACAGTACTAGACAGCACTTGTGGCTGCATAACACCAAGTAGTCATGACTAACTTATTGTACCGTCACAAACTTGTTCTGTTGATGAGATTGTTCAGTCCCTCCGATCGATGACGGGTCACACTCACACAGAAATAGGTGAAGCAAAAGCAGTTAGGCACAAGTTGGGCAGACTCCAAAGGCGGGTGTAGTAAGTCACTGAAGCTGCATCCATTCTATGGAAATGTATATAAAAGGAGAACATCTGAACTTGATGAACACACAAATTAAAACAGCATCGTTCTATGGCATGTCAGGTTGCTCTGTACCAGGTGATCTTCTCAAGATCATCTTTAGTATATTGATCTAACAATTATGGGGAAAACTGCCGTTTAATTCGTATACGGAAGTAGTACTTATTTTTTGGTGTGATCTCCTCATCAGTCATCACATAAGCTATATAGCATAGCAAAAGCATAACTGTTGGTCAAAACTTTGTCTGGGTAATCAAAATATGCTTCATATATCCTGACAGAGGGAGTACTTACTAAATTGGATTCTTTATTTCTAGTAAATACTTGCAGCTGCATCAATGGTACTTCCTCCGTAAACAAATGTAAGACATTTTAGATCACTAAAGTAGTGACCTAAAACGTCTTATATTTGTTTACAGAGGAAGTAGAACACAGCTAGTCATAACAAAGTTATCATACAAGTACAAGAGATTAGGCAATTGTTCAGCCCCTCCTGACATTCACGAGGTCAGCATTGTCAGATAGCCATATTGGTGAGACGAGCAGAATAACCATCACACAGAAATAGGTGACTGCAGTAGCAGAACAGTTTGGGCATTAGTTCGACGCAGGATCCAGCATCGTTCCATACTTCCATATGCACCAACACAACAGAGAAGTTTATAAAATGAGAACTTCTGAACTTAAGAAAACCACAAATATTAGGACAGCATCAGGTTGAAACAATAGATGCCACTGACTTCAGCTGCGAAACTGGATGAAACAAACTGCCGAATTCTACTACTCCCTCCGATCCATATCAATTGACGCTGATTTAGCACAAAGTTTTACTAAATCAACGACAATTAATATGGATCGGAGCGAGTATCATAACATTACTGTCATCAAGATTCTATGAAGTCATTCAATTAGAGACATCATCATGCCATGGCGATGTTAAACACCAGGACATGACATAAAGATAAAACAGAGCTTACAGAGGCCTAACTGAAAGTAACTGAATCTGGACACACAAGACAAAAGTCATTTATAACAGTACTGAACTAACTGGTAGAAGCCCATCTGTTCTGAAGAAGAATTCGCAATGACCATCATCATTCTAGAAAGAAAGACCATCTCAAATTCTTAACTACTACTCCCTCCGTTCCGAAATAATTGTCTTTCTAGCCATCTCAAATGGACTACAACATACGGATGTATGCAGACATGTTTTAGAGCGTAGATTCACTCATTTTGCTCCGTATGTAGTCACTTGTTGAAATCTCTAGAAAGACAATTATTTTGGAACGGAGGGAGTACCACTTCACGAGTTATTGATATACTTTCCCACTAACTTCCATATTGATCCAAGTTGAAAGCTACATATCTCAGACTGAAACAATAGGTTCAGTCGTGGAGCTTTCGAGTCGACAATGTGTCTTTTTGAGGAATTGCAGTTTTCCTGCCTGTATATTAAGGAGTAAAAGTAACAAATATTCAGTTACAAATTGGCTGGAGCAATAAGGAATTGCCACAGAAACAGTAACCGAATGGCCACATTAATCCGGCTCCGGTGGTGGATCGTTTTCGCAATCTGAAACCCAATGCATAGGTACAGTAGGCTGTAGGATGTCTTGCTTGATGAGGTGCAGAATGCCAGGTTCGTTCATAGGGTTGGACTCAAAGACTCTTTGGTTCCGTTCTTTCCATAAGTTCCAGAAAGTGTAGATGGCAGCAGAGGTGGACCTCGGATTGAGCTTGCAGGTTAGATCATCCCACAAGTGACTCATGTTCTAAGCATGAATAGCATTATCAAACAGATTCTGGCAATGCAACCAGTCAGCAACCGAGTGCCAAACGGTGCGAGAGAAGGCAGGTGCAAAGGATTTTCCTCCTCTTGATCACAAAGGGCGCACGGGTCATTGTGAGGCAGTCCCTTCTTAGCAAGATTGTTGTTGGCAAGAGTTGTTTCACGCAGGCATAGCCATGTAAAGAATCTGCATTTAGGCTCCACCTTGGCCTGCCAAACCTTGCGGTAATTTGCGCTGGGAAAAGATCCTAGGAACCGACTCAAATAGGCAGATTTGGCAGGGTAAACCTGGGAGTCACACAAGTTCCACGCAATTGTGTCATCAATATCCGGGTCGACAATTTAGCCATCCAGTTTTTGAAGTCAATCAGTGTTCATGGACCGTTGCGGTTTGCATTGGAGAACTGTATGAGTTCGTGGCAGTTTTGGGTTCAGGCGTGTTCGTCCGTCTCTGCTTGGCATCATAGATGAGATAATGCTGCTGGGAATCAAGTGGGAGACGTTAGCCGCGGTAATGCTGCATTTTCATTTTGAAGTTATGTAGAGGCGTATGCATATTAATGTTATACCGAAAATGTACTATGCGAAAACGAGAACCGGCTGCGAAGTCTGAAAAAATTAGCTCAAGTTTTCAAACATAGGACTATGAGTGGACTGTCCAAAATTTAAGATAGATCTAGCTGGAAGTACTTACCTTGATGATGATTTTAATTTTATATCACGTAAACTTTCTATTTATATAGAAAATAATCGTTGGACAAAAGCCAATCAAAGTACGCTTTATATAGCCGGACAGAGGGAATACTTACTAAACAGGATTCCTTGTTTCTAGTGAACACTCGACATGTGGTGCTACAGTACTTGTTGTAGCTGCATCTACAGAACACCCAAGTGGTCATAACAAAGTTGTTGCACCGCTACAAGCAACTAGATTGAACTTTTTCAGTTGATAAATTGTTCAGCCCTCAGACCGATAAGATGAGATCTGTTAGCCAAACTGGCGAGACAGGCGGAGTAACTGAAGAACACACCACACAAAAATAGTGACAGCGCCGTAGCGAAACAGATAGGAATAAATTCAGACAAGACTCCAAGTTTTTCTACCAAAATGATCATCGTTTGAGCTAAAATGCATGTTTTTAGATCTAGATAAAAGGAGAACGCATGGACCTAAAGCCACAGATGTTCAGCTTCAGATTGAAGCAACAGAAGCCGCTCATTTGAGCTAAAAACTGGATGAAGCGGGTTGCCAAATTCTACTATTATAACATTATCACTGTCACGAAGACTCATATTCCACCAAGTCATTCAATAAGAGATACAGTCAGTCATGCCATGGTGATGTTAACACCTAACACCAGGACATGCCATAAAACAGAGTTTGCAAAGGCCTTAACTGAAAATAACTGAATCTGGACATGGACACACTTAGGACAAAAAAACATTTAATAGTACTGATCTAACGGGCAGAAGCACATTTGTTCAGAAGAACATCAATCTAAAAAGAAAAACCATCTAAAATTTTTAACTACTTTTTTTTTCGAGTCTAAACACATTTGGCCCGGACACCTCAAGATCACTGGCTAAATTGTACTGTATTCAGAAGTACTTACTTCAGATGATGATTTTATTTCAAATAAACTTTGTATTAATAGAATAATCGTTGGACAAAACTCTGTCTGAGCAATCAAAATACGCTTTATACATCCAGACAGAGGGAATACTTACTAAACTGGATGCTTGTTTCTAGTGAATACAATAGCCCACATGTGGCGCCAGGCATGCTTTGGTGTCAGGCATGTTTGTCTCTGCTTGGCATGATAGATGGGATATGCTACTGCCAGTGCCATGAATCACCTGGGAGACATTTGCCACGGTAATGCCGTATAGTTGTTTTGGAGATGCAGAGGCATCTGCAGATGTAATTTTATACCCTTGAACAATACTCGGCGAAAACAAGAGTCTGTCACGATGTTCCGTGGAAAAGGCAGCTTAAGAAGTGTTCAAACATTCGACTATGGATCAGACCTGTTCAAATTTGAAGACAGATCTAGTGACGTTTGAATAAACACTTGCTGGAATGGGTTGTATCCAGCCTTTCCTTTTCGGTTCCAGCTCAAGTTTCCTGTGACCATATGAAGGCAGAACACTGGACACCTTCTGGCCCAGGGCACAATCAAATCAAAAGTAATTGCTACCAAAAAGTAGTTACTTTTGATTATGCTAATAGAATAATTGTGATCGAAATGTTATCTGACCAATCAAAATACGCTTTATATGGCAAGGACATGGTAAGTACAGTACTTACTATATTGAACTCCTCATCTAACATGCGGTGCTACAGTATTACTGCACCGGCACGAGCAACTAGAATTGAACCTTTTCAATTGATGAAATTGTGCAGCCCCTCAGACTGATAACATGAGATTTGTTGGCCAGAATGGTGAGACAAAGCAGGATAGAGCATCACAGAACAATATTTTTCTGTGCCCGCAGCAGAACAGTTAGGCAAAGTTGGGCAAGACTCCAAATCTTTCTACCAAAATGAGCACTGTTCCACATCCATGTGCACCAACACAGCAGAAAAGGCTGTGTGTGTGTTTTTTAGATGTGAAGATAAAATGAGAACATCTGAACTCAAACCACAAATATTAAAACAACATCAGATTGGAACAGAGGTTACAAAGGAAAATGGAAGGAAACTGGATGAAGCAAATTGCCGAATTCTACAACCATAACATTACTGTCACCAAGATTCATATTCCACCAAGTCATTCAATAAGTGATATAATAGTCATGCCATGGTGATGTTAACACCAGGACATGACATAAAACAGAGGTTACAAAGGAAAATGGAAGGAAAATAACTGAACCTGGACATGGACACATGAGACAAATCAAGTAACAGTACTGATCTAACTGGCACAAGCACATCTGTTCTCAAGAAGAATTCACAAAGACCATCATTCTAAAAGGAAAAGACCATCTCAAATTCTTAATTACTACCACTTCAGGAGTGATTGCTATAGTTTCCCACTAACTTTCATATTGATCCAAGATGAAAGCTACATATATGATATATCTCAATAAAGAATTTTAGTTTGGATATTATAGTACATCAGTTTCATTGCACATCAAAGTGGCATCCTTGGCATCGACTATCGACCATATTGAAGGGTGTATATACATTAAATCATCCACAATCATATCACAGGATGGTCATGAGTTTGCACATCAAGGAGTTTAGTACTTGACAAAAATTACACAATACCAAAGAAGTTCGGACGACGACGCTAGGCAGAAGAGTAGAAGATCTAACGATAGTAATTACGGGGATAGTTGGACCCTCCCTCAGGTCCCGCCAACTTCCTCGACGCAGACGGAGGAGGCGTGGAGGGCGCCGACACGGGTGCCGCAGCCTGACCGCTTCTTTCGTTTCCCGGTGATCATCGCCCACATCGGCTTGACCGCCTGGACCTCAGAGCTACCGCCAGCCTCCTTCGACCCATCTGCACAGCCAACACCCTCCACCTTGACCTCCCCTGCACAGCCCCCAGCCTCCACCTTGACCTCGCCCGCAATGCTCACATCCCCAACCTTTGCCTCGCCATCACATCCCCCGTCCTCCTCCTCCTTGACATCGTCTGCAGAGCACCAGTTCCAACCCTTGTCCTTGACCTGTGCATTGAAGGAAAGCTTCAGCCTCAGCTTCAACGGGAGGGCGAACGGCTTAGCTGGCAGAGGAGGCGGCGAGATGGCCGGCTTGGCAGGCTCGGGCGGAGGAGGAGGCGGCGGCAGCGAGGTAATCCGCTTGGCAGGCTGTGGCATGGGAAGCCGCAGGATGGTGGGCTTGGAAGGCTGCGGCATGGGAAGACGCAGGACGGTCGGCTTGGCAGGCTCTGGCGGCGGGAAGGAGAAAGGGAAGCCGTCGGCCGGGCGGCGGCTCCCGCTGATGCGGATCTTGGCGGCGTCGTAGGCGGCGGCGGCCTCCTCGGCGGTGTCGAAGGTGCCGAGCCAGAGGCGGCGGCCCTGGATCGGGTCGCGGATCTCCGAGGCGAACTTGCCCCAGCGGCGCTGGCGCACGCCGCGGTAGCGCACCGAGGGCGTGCGCGCCCCGGCGGACGGCGGCGGCGGCCCCGAGTCGTCCCTCCTCCCGGCCTCCATGACGCGGCGGCGCTTCTTGCGCTCCCTCCGGCGCTCCTCCTTGGTCGTCGGCATCGCGGCCAGCGGCGGCGGCGCCGACTCGTCCTCGCTGGAGGAGGAGTCGGTGGCGTCGGCGTCGTGCACGATGATCCGCACCACGCGGCCCCTCGGCTGCGCCTCCGCCGCAGCCTCCGCGGCCGCTGCCGACTCCATCCCCGCCGCGGCGGCCAGCATGTCCAGGCTAGGGTTGGGCCCCATGCCTCGGGTCCCGGCGGGCTCAATCCATCCTCGCGCGCGATCGGGGGCTGGCGCTCAGCAGCCTCGGCGCCCCGCCATGGGAGCGCGTGCGGCGTGTGCGGCGGGGAGGGGGCGGCGGGCTAGGGTTAGGGTTTCGTCCGTCGGTGGGTGGGGCGGATGCGGCGGGGGTGTTGGTGGCGTGCGGTTGTGGGGTTGCGGTGGAAGCCGGAGGACGAGTGGCGGAGGAGGCGGGGGCTAAAAGGGAAAAAGGGTGGGGAGCACGGGCCGGTCGGTTCAGGGGCACTCTCGGGATTTCATTTCATTTTCCCTCCCCTCTCCTCCTGGCTCGGGAGTATCGCGCCACGGATCGAACGGAGGGCGGGATATTCTCGAGGGCGGGCTCGGACTTGGCTCCGAAGAAAGAAATGTGGAGAGGCGAAATTCAAATTCGTGGGGTGGACCGGAGGATAAGAACGACCACTTGGAGGTTTTCAAATGGTTATTGGCATAAACCATGTGGACCAAGACTAGAAGCATCTAGTAACCAGTTTTTTTCCTTAAAAAAATGATTCAGATCTATTATCAAAGTTCGCTCGAAGGACAAAGCACCTCAAATCAAACATAATAAAAATTACATCGAGATTATGAGACCAGCGAACGGAAGGAGCAGCCGTTGTTGCCGCTCCCTCACCGGAGCCGGCTTGACCTTGTCGATGACAGCCAGGAAGTCTTCATGCATGTGTCCCCAAGGACAAGCGCCCTGGAGCCGCGGTCATCGTCGTTGAACCCTTGAATAGATCTGAATCACCTGGCACCAAATCTCGCCACATGATGAGAAACCCTAGCTGCACTGCCCCAAGGATACGACAGGAATATGCGCTGGGGTTCCGACGACTACGTCCAGATGAGCGAACTTGAGAAGGATCGGAGCCCAGACAAACTCGAAGAAGAAGCGTAGCCCTCCTCCCAAGCGCCGCACCTGTGAAGACTAGAAAACCCTAACCTAAACTACTAATCGGAGCAAAGGCACTGGGATTCCCTTCCCCGCCATCGGCCGCCGGAGTTGCAGGCAGGGGGAAGGCGAATCCACGGGATCACGGGCGAAGCCTGAAGGGGAGAGTCGCCCTAGCCCCCATGGGGATAGAGGAGGGACAGAGAAACCCTGAGAAAGAAAGAGAAGCCGATTAATTTAAGGAAAAAGGAACGAAAACCGTCAGTACACCAGCAAGACAAGCCATCCCAGCAGGCATGTCTATTCATAAGACCCACACGTACACACCGCCAAAACAGAGAAACACCAACATGATTGCGTACGACCCCGACTCCAAGGCGGACGACCGATAGGACAGGCCCTGGACCATAGTGAAGAGTGCAACCGCCTAGGGGCCAAGCCAAGCAGTAGCCCATACCCTGCGCTTATGCGCTTGTAACATTCCAGACATCCTACGGATCTCACTTTGCAGTTAAAATATCCCTGACCACTAGGCGTGGAACTTTGAAAAAAGTGGGACGTTTACTGTAAGTTCGGTATATAGGATGATTGTGGGCACAGAGATGAGGAGAGGGGCCTAGTTGGATGGCGTTTCGGGCTCCTCCAACTCGGACCATGATGCGACCCCATGGAAACTATTGTGGAAAGCTTCGGTCCCAAGTAAAATACGGATGTTCTTGTGGAGGCTAGAAAAACACTCTTTACCTATCGAAGATGTACGAGCACATGTGGATTATCCAGCGCATAGGACTCCTGGCAGCATTCCATGCTTAAGTGTTCGATGGCCAGGTGCATCTGGGCACTAATCGATGGAGAATTGGCAGAACACTTGTGTGAAACAACATAGCCTAGTGCCAAACAGTGATTTTTTTTGGAAATATGTCCTAGATGCAATAATATTGTATTATTATATTTTCATATTCATAGCTAAAAGTTTATATTCCATGCTATAACTGCTATGATCCTGGAATATGCGATTTAGTGGAAAACTCGTATGTATGTGTGGAGTGATAAACGGTAACAAGAGGTTCCCGGTCTTGCCTCTAAGACTGGCTCAAGTGTTGTTGGTGATCACGTTTTCCGAATCTTAGGATATCGTTAAGTGTAACGATAGTCCTAAAACAACATTGAGGGTATGACGTTAGAAAAACGATCATATTGAATCGGCCCACTACTTGTTTGTTATACTTTGTGATTATATCGTCTAAAATCATCTGTTATAACACGGAGTTTTAGCATGTGTTTTAGATCCTCAGACCATGAGAGTACCTTGGTCACTTCCTACTAGACGGTGGGCTTTGGGGTTGCTCAAACGTCATCTGTAACAAGGTGATCATAACAACAGCTTTCAGGTTTATCGAAAAGTTTGACAAGTGGTCGGATAGCTCAAGTGTGGGATTTGCTCCTCCGATGATGGAGAGATACTCTTAGGGCCCTCTCAGTGTGACGGCATCCATCATCGTCTGGCCAGTCACAGGTGACTACGTCACGGGGATGCCAGAACACGTCAATGAGAAAGAAGAACAAAATCGGTAACAGGAGCAACGATATAGTGAGCATGGTGATGACTCAGGAGGATGCCGATGCACACCAAGGTTTGTAAAGTATCGTGAAGAAAAGGGAACATCACATGATAACCAAAGGTTCACTCGAATATCATTCATGTAATCATAGGGCCTGATATGGATGTACACGGTTCGCTATCGGTCATTGAACAAAGGGGTTTCGTTCATGTCTATGGTTTACCGGACCTATGGGGTCACAAGCTTAAGGTCATCACGATCTGTTAAGTGTTAGTGGGATGGGAGTGATGATAATATATTTTTGGAATTGTTTCATTAATATCCAGAATAGTTCCGAGAGGTTCTGAAAGCGTTTTGGGGTCACTAGAAGGGTTTCGGTGAATATCGGGTAATACCGGGTATTATCGATTAATTATATATAGGTGAAAAATGTTTCCGGAGATGTTAAATTATATATATAATGGTCTATAAGTATTTAAAACATTTTATATTTAATGTAATTATTAACGGGTCTTAAAAGACCAAGAGGTGGAAGGCAACTTGTGCCACAAGGGCCCAAGTGGGAGAGGCTTCCTTAGGGCCCTAAGGAAGGGGGCGAATTGGGGAAGGGGAGAAATCAGACTCCTACTCCCCTTGGCTGGACACCCCAAGGAGGATTTTCCTCCTTGGTGGCAACCCTCCCTCTCCCCAGTAACCTATATATAGTGGAGGTTTGGTGCCCAATAGAGTACAGAAGTTTTGGAACCTCCTCTAGTTGATATAGTTCTAGTTCTAGTTGGTCCTAGTTGACTAATAAGAGCTAGCCTAGCCACCTCTAATCCTCATAATTAGAAGTTCAGTGTGGTTCTTGATGGGGAACGCGGTAATTTCAAAAAAATTCCTATGGTCATGCAAGATCTATCTATGTGATGCATAGCAACGAGAGGGGAGAGTGTGTCCACGTACCCTCGTAGACCGAAAGCGGAAGCGTTATGACAACGCGGTTGATGTAGTTGTACGTCTTCACAATCCGACCAATCTTAGCACCGAACGTACGGCACCTCCGCGATCAGCACATGTTCAGCTCGGGGACGTCCCTCGTACTCTTGATCCAGTTGAGGCTGAGGGAGAGTTTCGTCAGCATGACGGCGTGGTGACGGTGATGATGAAGTTACCGGCGCAGGGCTTCGCCTAAGCGCTACAATGATATGACTGAGGTGTGTAACTGTGGAGGGGGGCACTGCACACGGCTAAACAATGTCAACTTGTGTGTCTATGGGGTGCCCCCTCCCCCGTATATAAAGGAGTGGAGGAGGGGGAGGGTCGACCCTCTATGGCGCGCCCTGGAGGAGTCCTACTCCCACCAGGAGTAGGATTCCCCCCTTTCCCTAGTTGGACTAGGAGAGAAGGAAAGGGGAGAGAGGGAGGAAGGAAAGGGGGGGCCGGCCCCCCACCCAATTCGGATTGGGCTTAGGGGCGCCCTACACATGGCCGCCTCCTCCTCTCTCCCACTATGGCCCAATAAGGCCCATATACTTCCAGGGGTCCCGGTAACCTCCCGGTACTCCGGTATATGCCCGAACTCACCAGGAACCATTCCAATGTAAAAACATAGGCTTCCAATATATCAATGTTCCTATCTCGACCATTTCAAGACTCCTCGTCATGTACATGATCACATCCGGGACTTCGAACTACCTTTGGTACATCAAAACACATAAACTCATAATACCAATCGTCATCGAACATTAAGCGTGCGGACCCTATGGGTTCGAGAACTATGTAGACATGACCGAGACATGTCTCCGGTCAATAACCAATAGCGGAACCTGGATGCTCATATTGGTTCCTACATATTCTACAAAGATCTTTATCGGTCAAACCGCATAACAACATACGTTGTTCCCTTTATCATCGGTATGTTACTTGCCCGAGATTCGATTGTCAGTATCATTATACCTAGTTCAATATCGTTACCGGCAAGTCTCTTTACTCGTTCCGTAATACTTCATCCCGCAACTAACTCATTAGTCATAATGCTTGCAAGGCTTATAGTGATGAGTATTACCGAGAGGGCCCAAAGATACCTCTCCAAAACACGGAGTGACAAATCCTAATCTCGATATATGCCAACGCAGCAAACACCTTCAGAGACACTTGTAGAGCACCTTTATAATCACCCTTTTACGTTGTGACGTTTGATAGCACACAAAGTGTTCCTCCGGTATTCGGGAGTTGCATAATCTCATAGTCTGAGGAACTTTGTATAAGTCATGAAGAAAGCAGTAGCAATGAAACTGACACGATCATAGTGCTAAGCTAACGGATGGGTCATGTCCATCACATCATTCTCCTAATGATGTGATCCCGTTCATCAAATGACAACACATGTCTATGGTTAGGAAACATAACCATCTTTGATTAACGAGCTAGTCAAATAGAGGCATACTAGGGACTATTAGTTTTGTCTATGATTCACACATGTACTAAGTTTCCGTCTAATACAATTCTAGCATGAATAATAAACATTTATCATGAATTAAGGAAATAAATAATAACTTTATTATTGCCTCTAGGGCATATTTCTTTCAGTCTCCCACTTGCACTAGAGTCAATAATCTAGTTCACATCACCATGTGATTTAACACCGATATTCACATCTGTATGTGATTAACACCCATAGTTTACATCGTCATGTTACCAACACCCAAAGTGTTTACTAGAGTCAATAATCTAGTTCACATCGCTATGTGATTAACACCCAAAGAGTACTAAGCTGTGATCATGTTTTGCTCGTGAGAGAAGTTTAGTCAACGGGTCTGTCACATTCAGAGCCGTATGTACTTTGCAAATATTCTATGTCTACAATGCTTTGCACGGAGCTACTCTAGCTAATTGATCCCACTTTCAATATGTATCCAGATTGAGACTTAGAGTCATCTGGATCGGTGTAAAAGCTTGCATCGATGTAACTCTTTACGACAAGCTCTTTTATCACCTCCATAATCGAGAAATATTTTCTTAGTCCTCACTAAGGATAATCTTGACCGCCGACCAGTGATCTACTCCTAGATCAAAATTGTACTCCCTTGCCATACTCAGGGCAGGGTACACAATAGGTCTGGTACACAACACAACATACTTTATAGAACCTATGGCTGTGGCATAGGGAATGACTTTCATTCTCTTTCTATTTTCTGCCGTGGTCGGGCTTTGAGTCTTACTCAACTTTACACCTTGTAATACAGGCAAGAACCCTTTCTTTAATTGATCCATTTTGAACTTCTTCTAAACTTTACCAAGGTATGTGCTTTGTGAAAGTACAATTAAGCGTCTTGATCTATCTCTATAGATCTTGATGCCCAATATGTAAGCAGCTTCTCCAAGGTCTTTCATAGAAAAACTCTTATCCAGGTATCCCTTTATGCTATCCAAAAAATTTATATTATTTCCAATCAAAAATATGTCATCTACATATAAGATCAGAAATACTATAGAGGTCCCACTCACTTTCTTGTAAATACAGGCTTCTCCAAAAGTCTGTATAAAATCATATGCTTTGATCACACTATCAAAGCGTTTATTCCAACTCCGAGAGGCTTGCACCAGTCCATAAATGGATTGCTGGAGCTTGCACACCTTTCTAGCACCCTTTGGATCGACAAAACTTTCCGGTTGCATCATACAGAAATCTTCTTCCAAAAATCCATTCAGGAATGCAGTTTTGACATCCATTTGCCAAATTTCATAATCATAAAATGCAGCAATTGCTAACATGATTCGGACAGACTTAAGCATCGCTACATGTGAGAAAGTCTCATCGTAGTCAACTCCTTGAACTTGTCGAAAACCTTTCGCAACAAGTCGAGCTTTGTAAACAGTAACAGTACCGTCTGCGTCGGTCTTCTTCTTAAAGATCCATTTATTTTCTATGGCTTGTCGATCATCGGGCAAGTCCACCAAAGTCCACACTTTGTTCTCATACATGGATCCCATCTCAGATTTCATGGCCTCAAGCCATTTCACGGAATCTGGGCTCATCATCGCTTCCTCATAGTTCGTAGGTTCATCATGGTCTAGTAACATGACTTCCAGAACAGGATTACCGTACCACTCTGGTGCGGATCTTACTCTGGAAGACCTACGAGGTTCGGTAGTAACTTGATCTGAAGTTTCATGATCATCATCATTAGCTTCCTCACTAATTGGCGTAGGAATCACTAGAACTGATTTCTGTGATGAACTATTTTCCAATTCGGGAGAAGGTACAATTACCTCATCAAGTTCCACTTTCCCCCCACTCACTTCTTTCGAGAGAAAATCCTTCTCTAGAAAGGATCCATTCTTAGCAACGAATATCTTGCCTTCGGATCTGTGATAGAAGGTGTACCCAACAGTTTCCTTTGGGTATCCTATGAAGACGCATTTCTCCGATTTGGGTTCGAGCTTATCAGGTTGAAGCTTTTTCACATAAGCATCGCAGCCCCAAACTTTAAGAAACGACAACTTTGGTTTCTTGACAAACCATAGTTCATAAGGCGTCGTCTCAACGGATTTTGATGGTGCCCTGTTTAAAGTGAATGCAGCTGTCTGTAATGCATAACCCCAAAAAGATAGTGGTAAGAGACATCATAGATCGCACCATATCCAATAAAATGCGGTTACGACGTTTGGACACACCATTACGCTGTGGTGTTCCATGTGCGTGAGCTATGAAATTATTCCACATTGTTTTAAATGAAGGCCAAACTCGTAACTCAAACGATCAGATCGTAGAAACTTTATTTTCTTGTTACGATGATTCTCCACTTCACTATGAAATTCCTTGAACTTATCAAATGTTTCAGACTTGTGTTTTATTAAGTAGATATACCCATATCTGCTCAAATCATCTGTGAAGGTCAGAAAATAACGATACCCTCCACGAGCATCAACACTCATTGGACCGCATACATTGGTATGTATTATTTCCAATAAGCCAGTAGCTCATTCCATTGTTCCGGAGAACGGAGTTTTAGTCATCTTGCTCATAAGGCACGATTTGCAAGCACCAATTGATTCATAATCAAGTGATTTCCAAATCCATCTTTATGGAGTTTCTTCATGTGCTTTACACCGATATGACCAAAACAGCAGTGCCACAAATATGTTGCACTATCATTATCAACTTTGCATCTTTTGGCATCAATATTATGAATATGTGTATCACTATGATCAAGATTCAATAAACCATCAACAATAGGTGTATGACCATAGAAGGTTTTATTCATGTAAACAGAATAACAATTTATTCTCTGTCTTAGATGAATAATCGTATCGCAATAAACATGATCTAATCATATTTATGCTCAACACAAACACCAAATAACATTTATTTAGGTTCAACACTAATCTTGAAAGTATAGGGAGTGTGCGATGATGATCATATCAATCTTGGAACCACTTCCAACACACATCGTCACTCCACCCTCAACTAGTCTCTGTTTATTCTGTAACTCCTGTTTCGAGTTACTAATCTTAGCAACCAAACAAGTATCAAATACCCAGGGGCTACTATAAACACTAGTAAGGTACACATCAATAACATGTATATCAAATATACGCTTGTTCACTTTGCCATCCTTCTTATCCACCAAAAATTCAGGGCATTTCCGCTTCCAGTGACCATTTCCTTTGCGGTAGAAGCACTCAGTTTCAGGCTTTAGTCTAGCTCTGGGCTTCTTCACGAAAGTGACAACTTGCTTGCCATTCTACTTGAAGTTCTCTTTCTTTCCCTTTGCCCTTTTTCTTGAAACTAGTGGTCTTGTCGATCATCAACACTTGACGCTTTTCTTGATTTCTACCTTCGTCGATTTCAGCATCACGAAGAGCTCGGGAATCATTTTCGTCATCCCTTGCATACTATAGTTCATCACAAAGTTCTAGTAACATGGTGATGGTGACTAGAGAACTCTGTCAATCACTATCTTATCTGGAAGATTAACTCCCGCCTGATTCAAGCGATTGTAGTACCCAGACAATCTGAGCACATGCTTACCGCTTGAGCTATTCTCCTCCATCTTTTAGCTATAGAACTTGTTGGAGACTTCATATCTCTCAACTCGGGTATTTGCTTGAAATGTTAACTTCAACTGCTGGAACATCTTGATACGTCTCCAACGTATTTATAATTTTTGATTTCTCCATGCTACTTTATTTACTGTTTTAGGCAATATTGGGCTTTAATATCCACTTTCATATTATTTTTGGGACTAACCTATTAACCAGAGGCCCAGCCCAGATTTGCTGTTTTATGCCTATTTCAGTGTTTTGAGGAAAAGGAATATCAGACGGAGTCAAAACGGAACGAAATCAACTGGAGAAGTTATTTTTGGAAGGAAAGCCACCCGATGGACTTGGAGTGCACGTCAGGAAAGAAGGGAGGTGCTCACGAGGGTGGGGGGCGTGCCCACCCCCCTTCGGTCCACCGACGTACTCCTTTCACCCATATATACCTACGTACCCTAAAACTTCCAGAACAGAAGATAGATCGGGAGTTCCGCCGCCAGAAGCCTCTGTAGCCACCAAAAACCTCTCGGGAGCCCTTCCCGGCACCCTGCCGGAGGGGTGACCCATCACCGGTGGCCATCTTCATCATCCCGACGCTATCCATGACGAGGAGGGAGTAGTTCACCCTCGGGGCTGAGGGTATGTACCAGTAGCTATGTGTTTGATCTCTCTCTCTCTCTCTCTCTCTCTCTCTCTCTCTCGTGTTCTCTCTCATGTTCCATCTATGGCACGATCTTGATGTATCCCGAGCTTTGCTATTGTAGTTGGATCTTATGATGTTTCTCCAACTCTACTCTCTTGTGATGAATTGAGTTTCCCCTTTGAAGTTATCTTATCGGATTGAGTCTTTTATGAGAACACTTGATGTATGTCTTGCCGTGATTATCTGTGTTGACAATGGGATATCATGTGCCACTTGATGTATGTTTTGGTGATCAACTTGCGGGTTTCGTGACATTGGGAACCTATGCATAGGGGTTGGCACACGTTCTTGACTCTCTGGTAGAAACTTTGGGGAACTCTTTGAAGTACTTTGTGTTGGTTGGATGAATCTGAGATTGTGTGATGCATATCATATAATCATGCCCACGGATACTTGAGGTGACAATGGAGTATCTAGGTGACATTAGGGTTTTGGTTGATTTGTGTCTTAAGGTGTTATTCTAGTACGAACTCTTTTATAGATCGATCCGAAAGAATAACTTTGAGGTGGTTTCGTACCCTACCATAATCTCTATGTTTGTTCTCCGCTATTAGTGGCTTTGGAGTGACTCTTTGTTGCATGTTGAGGGCTTGTTATATTATCTATCTATGTTATTATTGTTGAGAGAACTTGCACTAGTGAAATTATGAACCCTAGGCCTTGTTTCCTATCATTGCAATACCATTTACGCTCACTTTTACCTTTAGTTACCTTGCTGTTTTTATATTTTCAGATTACAAAAACCTTTATGTACCATCCATATTGCACTTGTATCACCATCTCTTCGCCGAACTAGTGCACCTATACAATTTACCATTGTATTGGGTGTGTTGGGGACACAAGAGACTCTTTGTTATTTTGTTGCAGGGTTGTTTGAGAGAGACAATCTTCATCCTATGCCTCCTACGGATTGATAAACCTTAGGTCATCCACTTGAGGGAAATTTGCTACTGTCCTACAAACCTGTGCACTTGCAGGCCCAACAACGTCTACAAGAATAAGGTTGTGTAGTAGACATCAAGCTCTTTTCTGGCGCCGTTGCCGGGGAGGCAAAGGTAAAGGACACTCACTCACACCTCGTCAACTAAGCTCTTTTCTGGCGCCGTTGCCGGGGAGGTGAGTGCTTGAAGGTATATCTTTAGATCTTGCAATCAAATCTTTTTGTTTCTCGTTTTAGCACTAGTTAGTCTATAAAAGAAAATTACAAAAAAATGGAATTGAGTTTGTCTCATACGCTTCATCTCTTTAATATCTTTCGGGAGTATGATGGAAAGGAAAATTGTGCCCAAGTGTTAGAAGAAGAATGCATTAAAATGTTTGGCACTAAATCTTTGAATGATGAGCATGATTGCAATGTTGTTAGTATGAATTCCTTGAATATTCATGATGCTAATGATATGCAAAGCCACAAGCTTGGGGAAGCTATGTTTGATGAAGATGATATTTTTTGTCCCCCAAGCTTTGATGAGCAAATTTACTATGATGAAAGCATGCCTCCTATCTATGATGATTATTGTGATGACACGTATGCTTTAAAGAATAATGATAACCATGAAACTTGTCATCTTGATCTTAATTTTCAATCATATGATAGTTATTTTTATGAGTTTGCTCCCACTACTATTGATGAGAAGAATTTTGCTTATGTGGAGAGTAGTAAATTTTCTATGCTTGTAGGTCATGAAAAGAATGCTTTAGGTGCTGGTTATATTGTTAAATTCATTCATGATGCTACTGAAAATTATTATGAGGGAGGAACATATGCTTGTAGGAATTGCAATAATGTCAAGTTTCCTCCCTATGTGCTTAAATTCTTGAAGTTATGCTTGTTTTACCTTCCTATGCTTGTTGATTATTGTTCCCATAACTTGTTTGCTCACAAAATCCCTATGCATAGGAAGTGGGTTAGGCTTAAATGTGCTAGTCATATGCTTCATGATGCACCCTTTATGTTTCAATCCTTATCTTTTATGTGAGCATCATTGTCATCATCATGCCTAGCTAGAAAGGCATTAAAGAAAAGCGCTTGTTGGGAGACAACCCAATATTTATCCTTACTTTTTGTGTGTGTCCACATGATTATGCTACTGTAGTAATCAGTTTTATAGCTTTTGTTTCAATAAAGTGCCAAGTAAGACCTTTAGGATAGCTTACGGTGATAGTTGTGTTGATCCTGCTGAAAATCAGAAACTTTTGCAGCCAGTAAATTAGTTTTGTTAATTCACCGAAACGCGATCTTGATCTAATTCTTTTTTATCTGGATTCGTACACAAATTTCTTAGGTCTTCCTAATTTGGTAGGATTTTTGGAGTACCATAAGTACACGTTTGATACAGATTACTACAGACTGTTCTATTTTTGACAGATTCTGTTTTCTATGTGTTGTTTGCTTATTTTGATGAATCTATGAGTAGTATCGTAGTGTATGAACCATAGATAAGTTGGAGTACAGTAGATATTACACCAATATGAACTTAGAATGAGTTAATTATAGTGCCTAAGTGGTGGTTTTATTTTCTTATATTAACAGAGCTTACGAGTTTTCTGTTGAGTTTTGTGTTGTGAAGTTTTCAAGTTTTGGGTAAAGATTCGATGGACTATGGAATAAGGAGTGGTAAGAGCCTAAGCTTGGGGATGCCCAAGGCACCCCAAGGTAATATCCAAGGACAACCAAGAGCCTAAGCTTGGGGATGCCCCGGAAGGCATCCCCTCTTTCGTCTTCGTTCATCCGTAACTTTACTTGGAGCTATATTTTTATTCACCACATGATATGTGTTTTGCTTGGAGCGTCATTTTCTCTTGTTAGTATTTGCTTGCTGTTATTTATAATAATTTTTTGCATATTTAGTTTCAATAAAAATGTCAAGGATAGCCCTTGCCATGCTTATTTTGCTAGTATACATTTTGCTGTTTGAAAACAGAAAGTTTACCGCTGTTGCAAAAATTCCCTAGAAAACAGTAAGCTTGGGGATGCTTGATACGTCTCCAACGTATCTATAATTTTTGATTGCTCCATGCTACGTTATCTACTGTTTTAGGCAATATTGGGCTTTAATATCCACTTTTATATTATTTTTGGGACTAACCTATTAACCAGAGGCCCAACCCAGATTTGCTGTTTTATGCCTATTTCAGTGTTTCGAGGAAAAGGAATATCAGACGGAGTCAAAACGGAACGAAATCAATTGGAGAAGCTATTTTTGGAAGGAAAGCCACCCGATGGACTTGGAGTGCACGTTAGGAAAGAAGGGAGGTGTTCACAAGGGAGGGGCGCGCCCCCCTGCCTCGTGGCCCCCCTTCGGTCCACCGACATACTCCTTTCACCCATATATACCTACGTACCCTAAAACTTCCAGAACAGAAGATAGATCGGGAGTTCCGCCGCCGCAAGCCTCTGTAGCCACCAAAAACCTATCGGGAGCCCTTCCCGGCACCCTGCCGGAGAAGGGACCCATCACCGGTGGCCATCTTCATCATCCCGACGCTATCCATGACGAGGAGGGAGTAGTTCACCCTCGGGGCTGAGGGTATGTACCAGTAGCTATGTGTTTGATCTCTCTCTCTCGTGTTCTCTCTTGTGTTCCATCTATGGCACGATCTTGATGTATCCCGAGCTTTGCTATTGTAGTTGGATCTTATGATGTTTCTCCCCCTCTACTCTCTTGTGATGAATTGAGTTTCCCCTTTGAAGTTATCTTATCGGATTGAGTCTTTTATGAGAACACTTGATGTATGTCTTGCCGTGATTATCTGTGATGACAATGGGATATCATGTGCCACTTGATGTATGTTTTAGTGATCAACTTGCGGGTTTTGTGACATTGGGAACCTATGCATAGGGGTTGGCACACGTTCTTGACTCTCCGGTAGAAACTTTGGGGCACTCTTTGAAGTACTTTGTGTTGGTTGGATGAATCTGAGATAGAGTGATGCATATCGTATAATCATGCCCACGGATACTTGAGGTGACAATGGAGTATCTAGGTGACATTAGGGTTTTGGTTGATTTGTGTCTTAAGGTGTTATTCTAGTACGAACTCTTGTATAGATCGATCCGAAAGAATAACTTTGAGGTGGTTTCATACCCTACCATAATCTCTACGTTTGTTCTCCGCTATTAGTGGCTCTGGAGTGACTCTTTGTTGCATGTTGAGGGCTTGTTATATTATCTATCTATGTTATTATTGTTGAGATAACTTGCACTAGTGAAAGTATGAACCCTAGGCCTTATTTCCTATCATTGCAATACCGTTTATGCTCACTTTTACCTTTAGTTACCTTGCTGTTTTTATATTTTCAGATTACAAAAACCTTTATCTACCATCCATATTGCACTTGTATCACCATCTCTTCGCCGAACTAGTGCACCTATACAATTTACCATTGTACTGGGTGTGTTGGGGACACAAGAGACTCTTTGTTATTTGGTTGCAGGGTTGTTTGAGAGAGACCATCTTCATCCTACGCCTCCTACGGATTGATAAACCTTAGGTCATCCACTTGAGGGAAATTTGCTACTGTCCTACAAACTGTGCACTTGCAGGCCCAACAACGTCTACAAGAAGAAGGTTGTGTAGTAGACATCACATCTCATATGGTCCATGACGTTCAAAACGTCTTTGAAGTCCCGATTCTAAGCCGTTTAAGCATGGTGCACTAAACTATCAAGTAGTCATCATATTGAGCTAGCCAAACATTCATAACGTCTGCATCTGCTCCTGCAATAGGTCTGTCACCTAGCGGTGCATCAAGGACATAATTCTTCTGTGCAGCAATGAGGATAAACCTCAGATCACGGACCCAGTCCGCATCATTGCTACTATCATCTTTCAACTTAGTTTTCTCTAGGAACACATATAAAAACATAGGGAAGCAACAACACGAGCATTTGATCTACAACATTATTTGCAAAATACTATCAGGACTAAGTTCATTATAAATTAAAGTTAAATTAATCATATTACTTAAGAATTCCCACTTAGATAGACATCCCTCTAATCATCTAAGTGATCACGTGATCCAAATCAAATAAACCATGTCCGATCATCACGTGAGATGGAGTAGTTTTCAATGGTGAACATCACTATGTTGATCATATCTACTATATGATTCACGTTCGACCTTTCGGTCTTAGTGTTCTGAGGCCATATCTGCATATGCTAGGCTCGTCAAGTTTAACCCGAGTATTCTGTGTGTGCAAAACTGGCTTGCACCCATTGTATGTGAACGTAGAGCTTATCACACCTGATCATCATGTGGTGTCTCGGCACGACGAACTGTAGCAACGGTGCATACTTAGGGAGAACACTTGTACCTTGAAATTTAGTAAGGGATCATCTTATAATGCTACCGATGTACTAAGCAAAATAAGATGCATAAAGGATAAACATCACATGCAATCAAAATATGTGTCATGATATGGCCATCATCATCTTGTGCTCATGATCTCCATCACCGAAGCATCGTCATGATCTCCAACATCACCGGTGCGACACCTTGATCTCCATCGTAGTATCATTGTCGTTTTGCTACCTATTGTTACTACGACTATCGCTACCGCTTAGTGATAAAGTAAAAAAATTACATGGTGATCGCATTGCATACAATAAAGCGACAACCATATTGCTCCTGCCAGTTGCCGATAACTTTGTTACAAAACATGATCATCTCATACAAAAATTTATATCACATCATGCTTGACCATATCACATCACAGCAAGCCCTGCAAAAACAAGTTAAATGTCCTCTACTTCGTTGTTGCAAGTTTTACGTGGCTGCTACGGGCTTCTAGCAAGAACCGTTCTTACCTACGCATCAAAACCACAATGATTTTTCGTCAAGTGTGTTGTTTTAACCTTCAACAAGGACCGGGCGTAGCCACACTCGATTCAACTAAAGTTGGAGAAATAGACACTCACCAGCCACCTATGTGCAAAGCACGTCGGTAGAACCAGTCTCGCGTAAGCGTACGCGTAATGTCAGTCTGAGCCGCTTCATCCAACAGTACCGCCGAATCAAAGTATGACATGCTGATAAGCAGTATGACTATTATCGCCCACAACTCTTTGTGTTCTACATGTGCATATAACATCTACGTATAGACCTGGCTCGGATGCCACTGATGGGGAACGCGGTAATTTCAAAAAATTTCCTATGATCACGCAAGATCTATCTATGTGATGCATAGCAACGAGAGGGGAGAGTGTGTCCATGTACCCTCATAGATCGAAAGCGGAAGCATTATGACAACACGGTTGATGTAGTCGTACGTCTTCACGATCCGACCGATCTTAGCACCGAGCGTACGACACCTCCACGATCAGCACACGTTCAGCTCGGGGATGTCCCTCGTACTCTTGATCCAGTTGAGGCCGAGGGAGAGTTTTGTCAGCACGACAACATGGTGACGGTGATGATGAATACCTGCGCAGGGCTTCGCCTAAGCGCTACGACGATATGACCGAGGTGTGTAACTTACTGTGGAGGGGGGCACCGCACACGGCTAAACAATGTCAACTTGTGTGTCTATGGGGTGCCCCTCCCCCGTATATAAAGGAGTGGAGGAGGGGGAGGGTCAGCCCTCTATGACGCGCCCTGGAGGAGTCCTACTCCCACCGGGAGTAGGATTCCCCCCTTCCCTAGTTGGACTAGGAGAGAAGGAAGGGGGAGAGAGGGAGGAAGGAAAGGGGGGCCGACCCCCCACCCAATTCGGATTGGGCTTGGGGGGGGGGGGGCCTCCACCTGGCCGCCTCCTCCTCTCTCCCACTATGGCCCAATAAGGCCCATATACTTCCCGAGGGGTTCTGGTAACCTCCCGGTACTCCGGTATATGCCCGAACTCACCCAGAACCATTCCTATGTCCAAACATAGGCTTCCAATATATCAATCTTCATGTCTCGACCATTTCAAGACTCCTCGTCATGTCTGTGATCACATCCGGGACTTCGAACTACCTTCGGTACATCAAAACACATAAACTCATAATATCAATCGTCATCGAATGTTAAGCGTGCGGACCCTACGGGTTCGAGAACTATGTAGCCATGACCAAGACATGTCTCCGGTCAATAACCAATAGCGGAACCTGGATGCTCATATTGGTTCCGACATATTCTACGAAGATCTTTATCGGTCAAACCGCATAGTAACATACGTTGCTCCCTTTGTCATCGGTATGTTACTTGCCCGAGATTCGATCGTCGGTATCATTATACCTAGTTCAATCTCGTTACCGGCAAGTCTCTTTACTCGTTCTGTAATACTTCATCTCGCAACTAACTCATTAGTTACAATGCTTGCAAGGCTTATAGTGATGAGTATTACCGAGAGAGCCCAGAGATACCTCTCTGAAACACGGAGTGACAAATCCTAATCTCGATATATGCCAACCCAACAAACACCTTCGGAGACACCTGTAGAGCACCTTTGTAATCACCTTTTTACATTGTGATGTTTGGTAGCACATAAAGTGTTCCTCCGGTATTCGGGAGTTGCATAATCTCATAGTCTGAGGAACTTTGTATAAGTCATGAAGAAAGCAGTAGCAATGGAACTGACACGATCATAATGCTAAGCTAACAGATGGGTCATGTCCGTCACATCATTCTTATAATGATGTGATACCGTTCATAAAATGACAACACATGTCTATGGTTAGGAAACATAACCATCTTTGATTAACGAGCTAGTCAAGTAGAGGCATACTAGGGACTATTAGTTTCGTCTATGTATTCACACATGTACTAAATTTCGGGTTAATACAATTCTAGCATGAATAATAAATATTTATCATGAATTAAGGAAATAAATAATAACTTTATTATTGCCTCTAGGGCATATTTCCTTCAGTTCTAATCTTCTCCCTTATAATTCTCCGGCGACGATTAGCTCTGGACGGCGAAGCGCTGCCGGATCGTGAAGACCATACGCTTGCAACCAAGTAGAGAGGCCGTGCGGTCTTCTGTTCGAGGGATCGTTCGAGGGCGGTTAATGGGATCATC
The DNA here is from genome assembly GCA_963921465.1 of Triticum timopheevii. Lineage (NCBI taxonomy): Eukaryota > Viridiplantae > Streptophyta > Magnoliopsida > Poales > Poaceae > Triticum > Triticum timopheevii. The sequence goes on from OY997270.1 coordinate 584,384,603, forward strand.
ATCGACGTTCGACAGACTCCAAGTACAATCTACACCGACTCGTCTACTTCCGCCGCACTCCCGAAGTTGGTAAGGATCGTTGATCACAACCCGTTATGCATCTTCGTATTGTTCCTGGGTGATCGTAGGGTGAGTTTTTTTTTTGTTTTCTACTACGTTTTCCAACAGTTTTCCCATAATAGATACATTATCGCATGTTGCATTTGTGAGATTTGTGTTACCCTTTGGGCGATTTGGTGGGCATGGAGAAAGGCCATCCACGAGAAAAAAAATCAGAGTTCGGTGACTATGCATCAATTCATATACAGTTTCATAAAAGGAGCTCGATGATTTGCCAACATAGATAACTAAAGAACCGAATGTTAGGGGGGTGCGATGGTTCGGCCTAAATCCCCGCCACCTGCGTATGTAAAGATCCATGTTGACGCGGGTACCGCGAGGAATCAGATAAGGGGCTCGGTAGCGGCTATTTGTAGAGATGCAAAAGGCAACTAGTATATGGGAAGCTCTTCTTTAGTAATTCATGGTATACATCTCGTTGCGACGTTTGAGGCTATTGCTTGCCGAGAGGCTCTTTCTCTAGCATAGGATCTGATGATAAGCAACTCCGTCGTCACCTCAGACTCGAAGCAGATAATGAATGACATTGAGAGAAAGTCATGGAGTTTATGGAAACATCATCAACAAGATCAAGCAAAGGACGATAATGTTTAATTGTAATTTCACCTATGAAAGCCAAGCTGCTAATTATGATGTCGATAGCTTAGCCAAGTTTTCTCATTCTCTTGATCAGGGGCGAACACGTCTGACCGGTTCAACCCCATGATCCCTTTGTAATCCCACTACATGTGGATTTTGATTAAAAAGACTTGGTTATACCCCTAAAAAATATGTACTTGTATGTATAGTAAATCTACAACATTTGTACACAAAACATTATGACAAGATGGCTAGCGCGCGGAATTCGACCGTGGAATTAGATATTCATAATGTTAAACAACGGCATATGCGGTGAAGTTATATATTTTATTATTTTTACACCTATTGGGCCCATTCTACCTAGTTCGCACAAGGGCATTCGGAATGCTAGGGCCGGCCCTGGCGACTAACCAACCAGGAGCCCTTATACCGAATGAAGCTCGAGAATCCTGGGAACCTATGCCTAATAGTCAACCAAATGCATCGAGAACTAGGCAGCTCTGACTTTGGTAACGAGCCTCATTGGAGAAAAAAAAGAGAAAAAAGCGCGACTTGCGCCAACATAGCTCGACATGACCATCGCATGGCATTGTTGCCGTTACATCGCCCTTGCAATGCTACAAATCCGACTTCCGACATCGGGACATACAGAACGGCCGAGGAAGGATATCCCGTAACCCGGCTCCTGCTGCCATTGTTATGATTGTCACACAAGTCACAACGCCACCGGATTTGAGGCCGATGACTCGCCATCCACGCAACCAAAAGTTGCCACACCAGTGGACCGCCGCCATCGCCGACATGTGTATAACACTCTCTTGTCGCAAATTACCGGTCCCTCTAACGAGATCAAGCTCCAAAAAGGACACTCTCCCATTGCACCACACGATTAGATTCCTTTAAAAATTTGTGTGTGATGAACTATCATTATTCCGTGGAGATTTTAGAAGAAATCAAACACATAGAAGTCCAAAATGCATGGCACCATGATTGTTGTGGTTTCCGTGTACTACTCCCTTCAATCCATATTAATTGTCTCTGATTTAGTATAAAATAGTACATTTTTTATTTTCTCCGCTCCAAAGAGGCTTTTACAGCGGTTATGTAGAACATCTTGAATCATGCTTATAATACCTTTAACGATGAACATGCATTTTCTATTTTTCCATGCTAATATTTCAACTAACAATGCAGTATATTACTTCTCTAGAGACGTCTAGAAATACTATTACTCAGCCTTTTTTTAGGGATACTATTACTTAGCTTAGATGGATGGCGTGAGGAGTCCGTTGAGTACATACAGATACATGGGGGCCTGGCTTAATTTAGATCTCGAAGTTGATGGATACCTTGCTTTAAATATCCAAAATCAAACAACCACGTTACTTCTTTGTGTTTTGCGGGACCATGATGCTCGATGGCAGCACATGCGGGATGAACCTACCAACCCATTCAAAGAAGCAACTATGTACAGGTCACAACCACATGGCACATGTGCTAAGCCATCTTGTTAAAATTTCAAAAACATAAATCAAAGGCAGGGGTAGTTAATTCGATTCTTTCGCAAAAAAAAGTAGGGGTAGCTTGTAGGGTGGTAACTACGCTGATCACGTTGAGAGCGAGGCGAGGGAATCAACATACCCAAGAAATCAAACGACCAAAATGCTAGCTATATTGGTGTAGTGTCAGAAACGCTCTTATATTATGGGACGGAGGGAGTAGTACAATGACAGCAAAACAGAGCCAAACTGGCTCAAGTTTTTTTCTCCCCAACTAGCAGGAGTAGCAGCACCGAAAAGCAGCCCTACCAATCTACCATCGCCATGGGTTGGTTGCAGCACGATTAATAGAGAGTGGTTGTGAGCAGACAGGGCCAACCACACGATGCCGGGATACTTTTCCTCGAGGAAAAGATGGCGCTCACTTGCTGTTGATAGAGGCGTGTAGGGTCCATAACTTATAGCAGTAGCGGCAAATCAAGAGGACCCGGCCTCTCTTCCCGGACAAGAGGAGCACGAGCGGATACGTACGCCTGCCAAACCTTTTGAATCAAAACCTGGTTTGTGGTTAAGTGCAATATAATAAAACTAAACCTGTTTGCGCAATAATACGTACGCCCAATTTTTATTTTTATTTTTATTTTGCCTCGAGAGAGAATATACATACGGCACTTCGTTGATTCAATGGAAGGAACATCCTTAGATCCAGAAGACCGTGCCGGCCGGCCGGAGGAGAAAAATATACGCCGGCTACCGTGTTCAATTTGTTAATACAGACGTGTACGGTACACGCAGGCAGGCAGGCTTAACGTAGGGAGCTCGCCAGGTTGTGCTACGCAACAACTCATCATGACTCCATCCGGGGAAAAGCAACAGCTCACCATGACTCCATCACGAACCCATCCATGATACGTACATCAAACGGAAATAGTAACCGGCGAACGTTCACCCGGTAGAAACTGTCAGTGAACGCCCTAACTTCCACACAATTTTGATCCTATGATGCAGTTTGGATGGCTTTTTTTACACTAAAAATATATATTAAAAAATGTCATGGCAGTTCCGCAGAAAAAACTGACTTTGAGTTTTACCTGGCGGCGGTCAACTAGCTTGTACTTGTACCGTCTGAGCAGAGCAGGTCAGGTTCCACAAGGTCAAGAAGGAACGAGGGAAAAAAGAAAGCAAGAAGCAGCATGCCCTCGAGCCCTCATGTACGGAGAAACGATAGAGTAGCAGCCGCAGCCGCAGCCTGGCTGTCAGTGTCAGATCGGAACGCTGCAGCGGAATAAACATTCCACCAGCAGCAGGTGTGTGTGTGTGTCCAGCGAGTCGGGTCAGCGGTTGTTGCATGCAGTGCACGCACGTCACCGACGGATCCCATCGGCGGCGCCCCCCGGGTCTTCCGCTCCGCTGGTGGGTGTACGTCGTCTTCCGCTGGCCGCACCGCACCGCACCGCACCGCCCGCGTTTGAACCGGTCCGGTCCGGTCCATGCCTTTGGCGCGGCACGACCGGGGGATAAATACGACTTGGGAACAGGCCAGCTCATGTATTCCTCACGCGTCTATGCAGATTACACCATCTAGGGTGGGGTAATACTTTCATAACAAGTAAGCTTCATCTCTGTATGTGTCTGTCTCCGTCTCGTCTGCCTCGTCTCCGGCATGGGCGACCGTCGTCGTCGTCTCCGATGACGGTAAGCGGGGTACGACCACCATCCATCCCTCGCCTGTTAGGTCGTTAGGTAAGGTGTATGGTCGATTTTGCTGTTACATAACGCATCAATGATTTTAATAAGCCAGAGCGCCCTCCATCCCTTGACTCATGTGAGTGCTACAGTGCTCTATCATATACAAAGTTAGAAAGCATAACACAAGTCAGAGTGTGCACGTAGCTGTTGATTTCGATCTCAACTTCACATACGTGTTAGCAGGTTGGGAATTATCACCCATGATGCTAAAAAAAATTCCTGACAACATGGTTTGACCTGATGGGTGATCCTTCCCAACCTGCTAAGTTCTACCTAGTAGATGCTGGATATGCATGCTGGCCTAGGGTTCTTTCATCGTTCAAGAAAATCATGTGCCATCTCAACGAGTTCTCTTCTAGGAACTATCCTAAGACCGCCAAGGAATTGTTGACACTCTAGTCCGTGAGTTACGGTTGATAAGGTATTTGGCGCTCTGAAGAATAGATTTCACATCCCTGATCAGAAGCGATTTCACCATTTTTCCGCTCAAGTTAAGATTTTTCTTGCTTGTTGCATTCTTCATAATTGAATCCTATAGTGGGCTTTTGATGAGTACATGCTGGAGGAGAAAGATGTGACAGTTGACGACATTGAATCCGACCATGGTGTGATGCCACATGGCAATGAAACTTGAAAGACACAGAGGTCAGAGTAAGCCGAGGCAATGTGGGCTAACAAAGCAACACAAGCCTCAAAAAGAAGAACAAGAAGCGGAAGAAGAAAAATAACACGGTGAACTTTCCCATTCATCGCCATTGATGAACAAGAAGCGGAAGAAGAAAAATAACACGGTGAACTTCCCCATTCATCGCCATTGATGAATCCCCCCCCCCCCCCCCCCCCCCCCGAGCCATATGATTGTTCATTTGTATTGGCTTTTTTAGCAGCTAGGACAAACAACCATTTGTTTAGTAGTTTGTTTTGGCTTTTTAGTAGGTAGGACAAACAACCATTTGTTTAGTAGTGAGCGAAACAATGTTATTTTCATACTGGATGATGTTTATTTGACAGCATCTATGTCATAAAATGTGTGGTAAGACACCGCTATTGAGAATGAGTGACCACAATAAGCTGTGAGCAACCAAACGCCATATTTCCGCATCTTCACATCCATAACTAAAACAAAACGCCATGTATCAAACAACCTCTGCAGCCAAATAAAGTGCGGAACATAGTTTAGACCCTGTATTACCTCAGCTAGGCTCTACCGGGCAACAAATGAAAAGAGGTCAAAATGGATGCAGGCAACCAAACACGCCATAATTTCATCTATGCAGTTTACACCATCACGCCATAAATTGGTTGGAAATATACCCTAGAGGCAATAATATTTGTATTATTTCCATATTCATAATTATAGAGTTTATATTCTATGTTATAAGAGCAACACCAACGGGTCGACCCAAACGGACGCGTGCTTTGTCCGCTTTTCGTCCGTTTGGGTCGGCTAGGCGGACGTGCACGTCCGCATCCTGAAATGGGTCGGCTTGACCGCTCAACGGGGAAGCTGACCCAAATGTGCCGACGTGCAAAAAAAAAAATGCTTGCACGAAATAAACATAAAATTAACATAATTAAACATAAGTGGCTGGTCAAACGCCACCCAAAGTCCACGTAAACCTAATTAAAACATTAAAAAAAGTCTGTGCCTGCCTTCTGCCGCCTCGCACGCTGCTCTAGACGTCGTCGGCCTTGCCCTTGCCCTTGGCGTCGACGCCGCCGTCGCCATCGCCGGTGAGGTCGATGAAGACGGGAGCAGGGCCAGCCCACCCGAACGCCGCCTGGTACGTTGCCAGGGCAGCCTCCTCCGGCGTCTGCTGGGGCGGCGGCATTGCGGCTAGCCGCGCGCGCTCCTCCTCCTCCTCCTCGAGCCGGAGCGCCTCCGCATCGCATTGGAGCATGGCCTCGTAGCGCATCTGCTCCTTGCCGTCGGCCTGCTTCCGGTGGAGCTAGTGCGCCTTCCAGCGCTCGAGGTGGGCGGCCTCCTGCTCCGGCGTCGCGGCGAAGTGGACGGGAGGCGCGCTCACCCACTCGCGGTACTGGCCCATCCACGAGTAGGCCTCCTCCGGACAAGTGGGTGGAGGCGGGGAGCGCTTCCGCGTCGGCTTCGGCTCCGGCTTGGGCTGGATGGGCGGCAACGGTGGTGGTGGCGGCACGAACAACGGGGTGTGGACAGAGACCCCCGCCGCCGACAGGGCAAAGGCTTGCTCCAGCCCATCCTAGCGGGCGTCCTCCTCGAGGCGGCTAGCCTCCAGCGCCTGCTGCAGGGCCTTCTCAAGGGCGGCTTGGTACTCCGCCTCTGCCTCCATGTCCTCCGGCTGTACCTGCGAGGGCGGCGGTGGGAACGGCGGCGGGACATCGTCGACACCCGAACGTCGTTGCTCCTCGTGTTCGAGGGCGAACCAAGCCTCCTATTTGGGAGAGTCGGCGGCGTACTCAGGCAGCTGACGCTGCTCCAGCGTCAACTGCATGCGGCGCCGGAGCACCTCGTCGTCGTGCGCCCGCTGGCTCCATGGAACCGCCAGTACCTGGATCCGCTACGGATCCAGGTGCCAATGGTGCGGCAACGTGACATCAGGGTACGACAGTGGCTGCCTGTGCCACCGCGCTTGGTGCACCGGGATGTGCAGGCGCCGGTGTTCAGGGCAGAAACACACTGGCGCCGGAGAAGGAGGGGAGGGAGAGCATGGGAGGACGAGGCGCTGGGGGTGCCTTGCCCTTGCCCTTGCCATTGCTGCTGCCGAAGAGGCCCATGGCATGCTAGGGTTTGCTTGTTGGGGAACGTAGTAATTTCAAAAATTTGCCTACGCACACACAAGATCATGGTGATGGCATAGCAACGAGAGGGGAGAGTGTTGTCCACATACCCTCATAGACCGTAAGCAGAAGCGTTAGCACAACGCGGTTGATGTAGTCGTACGTCTTCACGATTCGACCGATCCAAGCACCGAACGTACGGCACCTCCGAGTTCAGCACACGTTCAGCTCGATGACGATCCCCGGGCTCCGATCCAACAAAGCTTCGGAGATGAGTTCCGTCAGCACGACGGCGTGGTGACGATGATGATGTTCTACCGGCACAGGGCTTCGCCTAAACTCCGCGACGATATGGCCGAGGTGGAATATGGTGGAGGGGGGCACCGCACACGGCTAAGAAACGATCCGTAGATCAACTTGTGTTCTAGGGTGCCCCCCCGCCCCCGTATATAAAGGAGCAAGGGGGGAGGCCGGCCGGCCCTTGAGGGCGCGCCAAGGAGGAGGAGTCCTCCTCCTAGTAGGAGTAGGACTCCTCCTTTCCTACTCCTACTAGGAGGGGGAAGGAAGGGGGAGAGGGGGAAGGAAAGAGGGGGGCGCCGCCCTCCCCTCCTAGTCCAATTCGGACCAGAGGGAGAGGGGGCGCGCGGCCCACCCAGGCCGCCCCTCTCTCTTCCCACTAAGGCCCATGTGGCCCATTAACTCTCCCGGGGGGTTCCGGTAACCCTCCGGCACTCCGGTTTTCTCCGAAAACACCCGGAACACTTCCGGTGTCCGAATATAGCCGTCCAATATATCAATCTTTATGTCTCGACCATTCTGAGACTCCTCGCCATGTCCGTGATCACATCCGGGACTCCGAACAAACTTCGGTACATCAAAACTTATAAACTCATAATAAAACTGTCATCGTAACGTTAAGCGTGCGGACCCTACGGGTTCGAGAACTATGTAGACATGACCTAGAACTATTCTCGGTCAATAACCAATAGCGGAGCCTGGATGGCCATATTGGTTCCTACATATTCTACGAAGATCTTTATCGGTCAAACCGCATAACAACATACGTTGTTCCCTTTGTCATCGGTATGTTACTTGCCCGAGATTCGATCGTCGGTATCCAGTACCTAGTTCAATCTCGTTACCGGCAAGTCTCTTTACTCGTTACGTAATGTATCATCCCGTAACCAACTCATTGGTCACATTGCTTGTAAGGCTTATAGTAATGTGCATCACCGAGAGGGCCCAAAGATACCTCTCCGACAATCGGAGTGACAAAACCTAATCTCGAAATACGCCAACTCAACATGTACCTTTGGAGACACCTGTAGTACTCCTTTATAATCACCCAGTTACGTTGTGACGTTTGGTAGTACCCAAAGTGTTCCTCCGGTAAACGGGAGTTGCATAATCTCATAGTTTCATGAACATGTATAAGTCATGAAGAAAGCAATAGCAATATACTAAATGATCAAGTGCTAGGCTAACGGAATGGGTCATGTCAATCACATCATTCTCCTAATGATGTGATCCCATTAATCAAATGACAACACATGTCTATGGTTAGGAAACACAACCATCTTTGATTAATGAGCTAGTCAAGTAGAGGCATACTAGTGACTATATGTTTGTCTATGTATTCACACATGTATCATGTTTCCGATTAATACAATTCTAGCATGAATAATAAACATTTATCATGATATGAGGAAATAAATAATAACTTTATTATTGCCTCTAGGGCATATTTCCTTCATTGCTGTCGCCAGCGAGGAAGCAAAGGGAGAGGTGGGGGCCAGATGTGGACGGGAGAAGTGGATGAGGCCGGCCCCTGCCGCATGCCTGCTTAAAAAAGGACACTTCCACTGGCTGACTAGTGGCCCCGCTGTCGGTGGTCGTCATAAATAAGATGACCGGTGGCGTTTGGGTGGCCTATAGGTGGGGACGCGGCGGACGACAAGGAGACGGGTGGCGCGTCCGCTTCGCGTCCGCGCTGACGCATTCCAGGCGCAATTTTGGGCCGGAAATGGGTCGGCGCAGACGGCAGGCAGACTCGATTTGCGTTTGGGTCGGCGCGTTGGGCCTCCACTTTTGTCCGCGCCCCCCAAACAGAAGCAGGCGAACAAAATGGGTCGCCCCATTGGAGTTCCTCTAACTGCTATGGTGCTGGAATACACGATTCAATGGAAAACTCGTATGCACGAGTGGAATGATAAACGGTTATATAAAAGATTCCTAGTCTTGCCTCCAGGACTAGCTCAAGTGTTATTGGTGATCACATTTTCCGGATCTTAGGATAACGTTTAAAGTGTTAAACAACAGTCCTAAAATAACATTGAGATTATGATGTTAGAAGAAGGATCATATTGAATCGACCCAAATTTGTATTTTATTAACTGAATAGCATCATAGTCACTTCTTACCATATGGTGAACTTTGGGGTTGCTCAAACGTCGCCTGTAACACGGTGATGATAACGACAACTTACGGCTTCATCGGGAAGTTTGACAAGGGACTAGATAGCTCGAGAGTGGTATTTGCTCCTCTAATGGTGGAGAGATATTCTTAGGGCCCTCTCGATGTGACAACATCCATCATCGTCTGTCCAAACACAGGTGCCTACGTCATGGGAATGCCAGAACACACAACAACGAAAAAAAGGGAACAAAACCGGTAATGAGGATTTCGGTATAGTGAGCACATGTTGACTCAGGAGGATACCGGTGGATCCCGGGTTTTGTAAAGTATCATGAAGCAAAGGGAACATCACATCATAACCAAAGGTTCACTCGAATATCATTGGTGTGCTCATAGGGATCGATATGGACGTCCACGGTTCCGCTGTCGGTCATTGAACGAAGGGGTTTCGTTCATGTCTATGAGTTACCGAACCTATGAGGTTACAATCTTAAGGCAATAACGATCTGCCGTGTGTTAGCAGTATGGGAGTGATGATAATATATTTATGGAATTGATTCATTAATATTCAGAATAGTTATATAGGTGGAAAATGTTTCTGGGGATGTTAAATTATAACTATAAAATGGTCAGAAAGTATTGGGATTAATCTTATATTTAATTAAATATCAACGATCCTAAAAAGGCCAAGTGGTGGAAGGCGACTTGGGCCACAAAGGCCCAAGTGGATGTGGCACCTCCTTCCCTAAAGGAAGGTGGCCGAATTGGACTAGGGGGAGGAATCCTCCTCCCCCTCTTGGCCGGTGCCCCAAGGGGGACTCTTTTCCCCCTTGGTGCAGCCCCTCCTCTCCCCTCAAACCTATATATACTAGAGGATTTTGTCCTTTGGGACATACAAGTTTTCGAGCCTCCTCTAGTTCTTCTAGTTCTAATTGGTCCTAGTTGACTAATTAGAGCTAGATAATCCTGTTGTCCTCATAATTAGAAGCCCCGTGTGGTTCTAATCTCCCCCTTCTAATTCTCTGGCAACGATTAGCTCTAGACGGCGAAGCGTTGCCGGATAGTGAAGGCTGCACGCTTGCAACCAAGTAGAGAGGTTGTGCTTTCGATCTTCGGTTCGAGGCATTTGTGGGCGGTACGAGGGATCGTTCATCGATGGTTCGAGGGACTCCAAGTACAATCTAAAACGACGCATTCTTCTTTTGCTGCAACTCTTTGATGGTAACGATCGTGATCTCAACCCATTATGCATCTTTATATTGATCTTGGGTGCGCGTAGGCGCGATCTTTTTTTGTTTTCTACTACATTTCCCAATAATGGCATCATTAGCGGTTATATGAGACGGTGCAGGTTGCGATCTAGAGCACATGTGATTGTGAGGGTTCATGTTCTTGCCATGCTTCCCTCGAGTGTTGCTTTGGTTCAATTCATCAATGACATGGTGTCGCTTTTTACAAGGTTCTGACAATCGATAGACTCTGGCTGTCGACGATCTGCTAATAGTTCGTTGGGCTTCACAATAGTTGAGAATAGTGAACCGTCGCATACACAAGAGAGTGCTGAAGATGGATAATCTTCTAGGGGGTCATGCGTATTTGACGAAGTTTATTGTGGGATTAGAGATTTTAATTAAGTATCTTGTTTCACGCACCCCAAAACTTAATCTAGCATCAAGAGTCATCTCCTAAATCCTAAATTGTGGATGTAGGTAGCTAGTATTACTTGTTAAAACTGGTTAATGGCATAATTAAAATTTTGCTAAAACCGATTAGAGGACGTCTAACTTGGTTTTGCAAGGTATGCATATGATGTGGTATAGCCTTCGTCATGATAATGAGTTTGTATATGAGATGGTTATATGTTGTAATGTTAAGTGGCCTATGCGTCACGACATGATGGCCGGAGCCATGAGATTGCCACATTAATGTTAATTTCGTAGAGATAGCCTACATGTTATAGGTGACGATAGCAAAACGTACACGGAGGACCCTGGCATAGGACGAGCTATAATTTTGTGCCACGGCGGAATTTCTGAATTTGGTGCCATATGAAAGAGTTGCCACGACAACGTTTTCTGAAATTGCTGCCACAACAACGTTTTTGAAACGGTTGCCATGGCAACAAAATATTGGCCATCATGACGCTTCAACAGAAGATTGAATATGATCACAAGGGATTCCCGACGCCCAGGGTTATACCATATCATGCTTTTATGAACTGCTTGAGATGTTTATCCCTTTGTTGTTTGCACCCTTTGGTTGCGCAGTATTCAATTATTAGGGTGATCTCACAGTAAATATCAAGTTAAAAAGGTGCTCTTCCCAGTGTTGCAACCGTCTATGTCATTCTAGCATCACGGAGTACGTCATGTCCACATGAGTAAAAACGGGGTGAGAGGTGTAAGACGGATATGGTCATACCATGTATGCAGATAGCACTCGGTTGTCTTGAAGTTTTGGCAAAATCATTCTAAGCTCGGAGCACAAAGCATCAAAAGATGAACAAGAGTCATATGGTGATATGATTGACAATTGCTTGCCCACCGGTCAAAATTCTTGTCATTAGTGATGTCCACATCCATGAATGAGAACTAGATTTGGATCTTGAATCACTCACTATCAATTATAAGAGATATTGATTTGAGCGGGAGTGCACTTTATACTAAATTTGGTTAATCACTAGTGAAATATTAATTATGGATAAATGTCTAAATGAATTTTCTGTCTATCATTGTAGATCAATGGCTCACAATATGTTCAACTTAGCCCCTATGTTAGAGAAATAAAAGTTGGCTGCTACTAGTGGAAACTATGTGGATTGGATCCTGAACCTGAGATTTGTTCTCAGGAGGTGCTAAGAAGGAGTACATGCTGGATCGACCCCTAGGTGATGCTCTTGGAAAGGATGCAACACTAGAAAAAGTTGTTCCTTACGCTGCTCGTAGTGATGACTATGATTCAGTACAGTGCCTCATGTTAACTTGCATGGATCCTGAACTACATAAGCATTTTGAATGATCTGCTACTCAATTCATAATTGGGTCACTGGAAGTTCTATACAAGAAGAAGGCAAGGACCGAATGGTGACGCACAAGTGTAAGGTGTCAATTGTAGCCCTTTTTGGTATGTAAGAGTGTCAAACCCAACAAGGAGCAGAAGGAAATGACAAGCGGTTTTCAGTAAGATAATGTCTACAAGTGCTAAAATTGTGAGTAGAGGAGTAGTTTGGTAGCAAGATAACTTGTAACGAGCAAGTAACAATAGTAGTAACAAAAGTGCAGCAAGGTAGCCCAATCCTTTTGAGGTAAAGGACAGGCCAAAACGGTTTCTTATGATAAGCAAAGTGTTCTTAAGGGCACATGAGAATTCATGTAGTCACTTTCATCATGTTGGCTTAATTCGTGTTCGGTACTTTGATAATTTGATATGTGGGTGGACCGGTGCTTAGGTGCTGTTATTACTTGAACAAACCTCCTACTTATGATTAACCCTCTCGCAAGCATCCGCAACTACGAGAAAAGTATTGAGAATAAATTCTAACCATAGCATTAAACTTTTGGATCCAATCGGTCCCTTACGAAATAGCGCATAAACTGGAGTTTAAGCTTCTGTCACTCTCGCAACCCACCATCTAATAACTACTCCACAATGCATTCCCTTAGGCCCAAATATGGTGAAGTGTCATGTAGTCGACGTTCACATGACACCACTAAGAGAATGACAACATACATACCATCAAAATATCGAACACATATCAAGTTCACATGATTACTTGCAACATGATTTCTCCCATGACCTCAAGAACAAAAGTAACTACTCAAAAATGATAAACATGCTAAAGATCAGAGGGGTATTTAATAGCATAATGGATCTGAACATATAATCTTCCACCAAATAAACCATATAGTAATCAACTACAAGATGTAATCAGCACTACTAGTCACCCACGGGCACCAATCTATAGTTTTGATACAAAGATTGAACGCAAGAGATGAACTAGGGTTTGAGAGGAGTTGGTGCTGTGAAGATGTTGATGAAGATAGCCCCCCCAGGATGGGAGAGTTGTTGGTGATGATGATGACGATGATTTCCCCCTCCGGGAGGGAAGTTCCCCCGACGGAATCGCTCTGTCGGAGGGCAAAAGTGCTCCTACCGAAGTTCCACCTCGAGGCGGCGACGCTTCGTCCCGAATGTCCTCTCCTCATTTTTTATAGGTAAAAATGACTTATATACCAAAAGATGGGCACCAGATGTGGGACGAGGAGGGCAGCACCCACCAGGGCACGCCTGGGCCTCCTGGCACACCCAGGTGGGTTGTGCCCACCTGGTGGCCCTCCTCTGATACTTATTTGCTCCAATATTTATTAAATATTTCATAAAAAATCCTCGGGGAGTTTCAGCTCATTTGGAGTTGTGCAGAATAGGTAGCTTGACGTAGCTTTTTCAGGTCCAGATTTCCAGCTGCCAGAATTCTCCCCCTTGGTGCATACCTTGCATATAGGTTGATTCCATTTTGTAAACCGATACATGGACTACATTGAGCTCACAGGGAGCAAAGAAATGAAGTCATGATACAATTCAAGAATGCTAATGGGATTGCTGCTTGGTGACGATCAAAGTCATGTCTTTAGTTTCTCTTCAAGATTTATCTTAGAACTGAAATAATAGTTATTTTGCTTCGAAGTTATGTAATGCATTACCCAATGGGTTATGCGATGGATATTCTTATAAGTTTCAAGACAATAGTTGTTTGGATTATTATGAGAATATGCTTTTTGATTAAACCTCCATTATGTGATGGTTTATTCATGATGAATCTTGAAGTTTGTGATCTATAAAATTAAAGCTAAAATTCTTGAGTAGATTGATAAAACCATTTGTGTGTGGCATAAAAAACCTTCAACTCCAAAACAATTGCCTCCTTCAAATACCTACAAGCTTCTAGAGAAACCTGACATTTCCTGGGGTAGATGGTTTCTACAGCTCTACTCACTTGATTTCTCCATGTCACCCCTTACTCCTCCTTCTTGCGGAAGATAGTTAAAAGCTAAATTCGCATCCTTCTCTCCATTTCCTTTGCCCTAACAGACAATGGCACATTGATAACCCGCAAGTATACGGGATAGTTGTAGCCTCTTTCGAGAAGTAAGAGTGTCGAACCCAAAGAGGAGCTAAAGGTAGAACAAATACTCTCTCAAGTCCAATCGGCCACTGATACGACTCTACGCACACTTGACGTTCGCTTTACCTAGAACAAGTATGAAACTAAAAGTACTTTGTAGGTGTTGTTGGATAGGTTTGCAAGATAATAAAGAACACGTAAATATAAACTAGGGGTTGTTTAGATAAAGAAGCAATAAAGTAAATCTAGCGAGTGTAGGAAAGTGGTGGTAGGAGTTGTGAAATTGTCCCTAAGCAATTGACTACATTACTAGACCGGTAATCACTATTGCAATTCTATTTGAGGGAGAGGCATAAGCTAACATACTTTCTCTGCTTGGATCATATGCACTTATGATTGGAACTCTAGCAAGCATCCGCAACTACTAAAGATTCATTAAGGTAAAACCCAACCACAGCATTAAAGTATCAAGTCCCCTTTATCCCATACGCAACAATCCCCTTACTCGGGTTTGTGTTTCAGTCACTCACGCAACCCACTATAAGCGAATCATGAACGCATTGCAACACCCTACAGCGGGAATCCCTCACGCTTGCGCGACACGGAGGGCACCATAGGACAGCACCAATAATAAAACATGCAACTCAAACCAATCATAGCAATTCATCAATCACCGATAGGACAACGGAAATCTACTCAGACATCATAGGATGGCAACACATCATTGGATAATAATATGAAGCATAAAGCACCATGTTCAAGTAGAGGGTACAGCGGGTTGCGGGAGAGTGGTCCGCTGTAGATAGAGGGGGAAAGGTGATGGAGATGTTGGTGAAGATGATGGATGTGTTGGTGAAGATCGCGGTGATGATGATGGCCCCCGGCAGCGCTCTGGCGCCACCGGAAGCAAGGGGGAGAGAGCCCCCCTTGTTCTTATTCTTCCTTGACCTTCTCCCTAGATGGGAGAAGGGTTTCCCCTCTGGTCCTTGGCTCCCATGGCATGGGAGGGGCGAGAGCCCCTCCGAGATTGGATCTATCTCTTTGTTTCTGCATTCTCAGATTCTACCCCTTCACCATTTCTTAAATATCCGGAGATCCGTAACTCCGATTGGGGTGAATCTTTCGTCCAGATCTTTCTCATAAAATTAGCTTTCTTGCGCCAAAGAAAGAGCATCAACCGCCTTACGGGGGGGCCAGGAGAGTCCAGGGCGCGCCTGCCTCCCCGGGGCATGCCCCCTATCTCCTGCCCCCCTCGGGCACCGTCTCGCGTTGATTTTACTTCCGAAAAATCACAAATATTCCAAAAAAAATCTCCGTCCGTTTTTATCCCGTTTCGACTCCGTTTGATATTGGGTTTCTGCGAAACAAAAAAACATGCAAGAGACAGGAACTGGCACTTGGCACTGGATCAATATGTTAGTCCCAAAAATAGTATAAAAAGTTGCCAAAAGTATATAAAAGTTGTAGAATATTGGCATGGAACAATAAAAATTTATAGATACGATGGAGACGTATCACACATCTACCTACTTTTGGTTTGACACCTGGCTTACTCATACCCCTCTAGCCCGAACATACACCATCCTCTTCTCCCACTCCACACAACCCTATGTCTTAGTCCCAGAGGTTCTGCATGATGGCTTACTCGTAGCCCTGCACAACTGCCTAACCGATGATGCATTCATCGAGCTTGCTACTTGATACGTCTCCAACGTATCTATAATTTTTAATTGTTCCATGCTATTATATTATCCATCTTGGATATTTTATACGCATTTATATGCTATTTTATATGATTTTTGGGACTAACCTATTAACCTAGAGCCCAGTGCCAGTTTCTGTTTTTCCTTGTTTTTGAGTATCGCAGAAAAGGAATATCAAACGGAGTCCAATTGACCTGAAAATTTACGGAGATTATTTTTGGACCAGAAGAAGCCCACGGATCATCAGAGATGGACCACAAGAGTCCCGAGGCCACCACGAGGGTGGAGGGCGCGCCCCCTACCTCGTGGTTGCCTCGTAGACCCCCCTGACTTGTTCCCGACGCCAACACCTCTTATATATCCCCAAATTTCCAGAACAGAACAAAGATCGGGAGTTCCGCCGCCGCAAGCCTCTGTAGCCACAAAAAACCAATCGGGACCCTGTTTCGCCACCCTGCCGGAGGGGGGATCCATCACCGGTGGCCATCTTCATCATTCCGGCACTCTCCATGACGAGGAAGGAGTAGTTCACCCTCGGGGCTGAGGGTATGTACCAGTAGCTATGTGTTTGATCTCTCTCTCTCTTGTGTTCTTGATTTGGCACGATCTTGATGCACCATGAGCTTTGCTACTATAGTTGGATCTTATGATGTTTCCCCCCCTCTACCTTCTTGTAATGGATTGAGTTTTCCCTTTGAAGTTATCTTATCGGATTGAGTCTTTAAGGATTTGAGAACACTTGATGTATGTCTTGCATGTGCTTATCTGTGGTGACAATGGGATATTCACGTGATCTACTTGATGTATGTTTTGGTGATCAACTTGCTGGTTGTGTGACCTTGTGAACTTATGCATAGGGGTTGGCACACGTTTTTGTCTTGACTCTCCGGTAGAAACTTTGGGGCACTCTATGAAGTTGTGTTGGTTTGAATAGATGAATCTGAGATTGTGTGATGCATATCGTATAATCAAACCCGCAGATACTTGAGGTGACATTGGAGTATCTAGGTGATAATAGGGTTTTGGTTAATGTGTGTCTTAAGGTGTTATTTTACTATGAACTCTAGGGCTTCTTGTGACACTTATAGGAATAGCCCAATGGATTGATCGGAAAGAATGACTTTGAGGTGGTTTCGTGCCCTACAATAATCTCTTCGTTTGTTCTCCGCTTTTAGTGACTTTGGAGTGACTCTTTGTTGCACGTTGAGGGATTGGTATATGATCTAATTATGTTATCATTGTTGAGAGAATTTGCACTAGTGAAAGTATGAACCCTAGGCCTTGTTTCCAAGCATTGCAATACCGTTTTCGCTCACTTTTGTTACTTGCTACCTTGCTGTTTTTATATTTTCAGATTACAAAAACCTATATCTACCGTCCATATTACGCTTGTATCACCATCTCTTCACCGAACTAGTGCACATATACAATTTACCATTGTATTGGGTGTGTTGGGGACACAAGAGACTCTTTGTTATTTGGTTGCAGGGTTGTTTGAGAGAGACATCTTCATCCTACGCCTCCCACGGATTGATAAACCTTAGATCATCCACTTGAGGGAAATTTGCTACGGTCCTACAAACCTCTGCACTTGAAGGTCCAACAACGTCTACAAGAAGAAGGTTGCGTAGTAGACATCACTACTGTTCTACCTTTGTTGTAGGCGTCGCTCCCATGGTTCACCCCAACGACAGGTTCCTCACCCACGGCGTCACGTTCTCCACGCGGTGCGCCTACTTGCTGCTTTCCTCCACCAACGAGCTTGACCCTCACTCCGACTACATTTGGAGTTCGAAGGCCACTATCAAGGTCAAGACTTTTGCTTGGCTGCTTTTCAGGGATAGGCTCAACACCAAGGCGAATCTACGTCGTAAGACCATTTCCCCCGACTCCCTCTCCCGGGGTGTGCCCATTACCTCGAGGCCGCGTCCCACCTTGCCTTCTCCTGCACTAGGGTGGTCCAGGTGTGGCACCTCATCGGACTTCACTCGTCCCTCGACATCGACCTCATTTGGAGTACCGTCACTGCGAACGACCTCGACATCAACATCTGACCCACTATCACCCTCGCAATCCTTTCGAAGCTCTAGGACTCTCGCAATTCCCAGGTGTTCCGTTCTGAGACTCACTTAGCTATGGATACTCTTCGAAATGGAATCTCTGATTTCATGCTTTGGGTCTTTAGGTTTAAAGACCCGGTTACTAGAGAGGCCGCCTTGTCTTGGCGTCTCTTCCTCTCCTCGTGTTGTACTCCCAGATGTAACTTCGACCCCCGAGCTCTATTTTGAGTAATATATTCAGGTGGGGAAGCTCTCCCCGGTGATTGTTTGAAAAAAAAACTAGTAAGGTACACGTGCATTGACGTAGCTTAGATAACCGTAGTACACATTAAGATTGAGTGATTGACACAAAACATTATAACATGTCAATACGTAACTTTGGAGTCATGCGTCTATGACACGGATATAGATTTCATTCTCGTAGTTCCTCCTATTGAAAAATCAAATTATAGCTATAAATATTTGTACAATGCACAGCATAATACTACACAAGACTCATGTCAAATATATACAACACAATTTTATTTATGTATGTCGTATTGCAATTCTGAGTTGCTAGTATTGCATTTTAAAAGATAAACATAATTTATGAACCCCATAAGCCTTGAATCAAAAATTCGCAAAGTAACAACATTGAATGATAACTCTTTGAAAAGAAGGAAAAACTTGGGAGAATTAAAGTAGGGAAGAGCCTAGAAGAAATGAGAAGTGCCTATGATGTGAGATTTATGTATGTTATGCATTGTGAACCATAAAGTACAAAACGAATGTCAATTCATCTAGAAGATTTTTTTTTGGATAATGGAAGTATGAAATATATTCTAGAACAATGGAGAAGTGTTTGCCTTCTGAGGTATGTCCATACTGGGCCTTTTAGAGGAGAAGCTCAAATAATGCCCCCCCCCCCCCCCCCCCCCAAAAAAAATCCAGAAATGGGGGTTGAGATATTGAAAATCCATAGACATACAATACCTAATGTTGGATTATAATTTTGTCAAATTGCTTCAGTAAGGGGTGTTAAGGTTTTGAATTTTATTTACACTAATCAATCTCACAAGTTTTCCGAAGTTTTGTGCGAATGAACTTTTTAAAACCCAAGGGAGAATGTGATATGAGAAGAACGGCGGAGATACAAGAGCTTAAGCGTATAGATGTCTAACGCACCCCAATGTGTATTTTAAGAAGGCTCAAGCATCTAAACTTTGGGAGGCCCGAGATACACGTGCAACCAAAGCTGTCAAAGTCATGATTTTGTATCGTAGAGGTTCTCTACAGAAACTACAAATTGCAAGGTAATAAGCATAATATTTTTATTGTTAACACAAAGGGAAAAAGGGACTGCTATATGCAAGTCAACTAATTTTTTTAGTGCAAGTCATTATTTTGCCATCAAATTTCCATCCAATGGCAAAAATCATGCCGCAACTGTTCATCTTATTTTTTGCGGGGAACACTGTTCATCTTTTTTCTTCGGCTTATTCCTTCCGTGCGTCCTCGCAGCCTAGCTCTAACCGGAAGCCTCCACCATCCGTATCTGGTGGCGCTACCATGACCGCCTCGCCGCGCCGCCCTCCCCTCGACCTCGACCCACCGCCGTGCTAGCCGCCGCCCAAGGCCATCCCTCTAAGCCCCCTTCCCCCTGACCTCATGTTCCCGTAGCCCCTGCACCCTGGCACTTGCACTTGCACCCATACATGTTAACATTCTTCCTCGCCTCCAACTGCAGCGCCGCCACTCGCAGCATCGCCCCCGTGTCCAGCGAGGTCTGGCTCGGCCTCGCCGTCGCCGTCTTCAGCCTTGAGCTACGCCCAAAATTGACTTACGCAAATTCGTTATTCAGTCGACTTCCCAATAGCTCGTGCCAAAAAAAAAATACCTCCATAAACTAATATAAAACTGTTTTATTAGATCACTAAAGTAGTAGTACACTAGTTAGTCCATCATGATGTTCTAGTAAGTTGATCAACTATATTTTTTGCAAACAAGTTAACCATTTATTTTAAACCGATGAACCAAAAAATAATAATCTGCGGGCGATGAGTTTTCCCCGCCAGATGCGGGAGTGGTACACAGGAGCTCAGTGGTTCGTCCGGACAGGAGTTGGCCACTCACATCGATCGAGTTTGACCGCCGTCTGGAGCAGAAGTAGTGGGGGTGCGCCACATCTCAGGATATGGATCGACGCATGCGGCGGTTGCCCAGTCGCCCAGCCCAGCCCAGCCATCGCCTCTGCTCCACACAAGTGCCGCCGCGCGAAGAGCTCCAAATCCTCCAAATTTAGCCACCTCCCAAACCCTATAAGAGTTGATCCGCCATGCATGCTCCGATTGGTTCTTGTTGAGGTGATCAGCGCGCGCGCACTCGATCTCAGTGTGGATCGACCGGCCGCCACGCATGTGCTCTGGCTGACTGAGTGAGTGACCGCGGAGGATCGCCGGATGCATGCGCGGAGAAGAAGAATAAAGGATCGGTCGTGAGGAAGAGGAAGCGGAAAGGCAGGGATATTAAGTGCTGCCGATCGAGGATTTTTATGCGCTTCTACTGCTAGCTGCGGTAACGGGTGAGGAGCTAGCTAGGTAATCAAGTCGATCGATCATGGAGGCGCGGTCGCCGGTGTTGGCCATTATCGTCGTCGCGCTGTGTGTTGTATCCCTCTGCGGCGGTGTGGCCCACGGCACGGCGGTCACCTACAACGTCAAGAACTACGGCGCTAAAGGCAACGGCGCCACCGACGATACCAAGGTACGCATCTCAGGCCGGATCTCGTCGCGCTCGCTCGCTCGCTCGCTCGTTGATATGATCTGTTTGTGATCGCCGTGCTTTACATGCAGGCGCTAATGGCGGCGTGGAAGGTGGCGTGCGCGGCGGCCGGCGCGGTGACGCTGCAGGTCCCGGCGGGGGTATACTACATGGGCCCGGCGCAGTTCCACGGCCCCTGCAAGGCCTCCTCCCTCACCTTCTTGCTCCAGGCAAGCAAGCATGCACCATGCAGTTGTGTTGGCGGCGTACGTCGTGCGCGCGTGCGGTTAGCACATTGCACGTACGATGGGGACTCATTTTGTGTGCGTGCGTGCGTGCGTGCATGCAGGGGACGCTGAAGGCGGCGACGGATCTGAGCCGCTTCGGCAACGACTGGATCGAGTTCGGGTGGGTGAAGGGCCTCATCGTCGCCGGCCAGAACGGCGCATCCATCGACGGCCAGGGCGCCGCCTCCTGGCCCTTCAACAAGTGCCCCATCCGGAAGGACTGCAAGGTCCTCCCCACCGTGAGTACCCGTCCCCATCTCTCCTCTCCGGTCACGAGCGGCGGCCGGCACGGCGCTGACCGTAAAGAAATGTGGCGTGGTGCAGAGCGTGCTGTTCGTGAACAACGAGAACACGGTGGTGAAGGACATCTCGTCGGTGAACAGCAAGTTCTTCCACTTCGCGCTGCTGCAGAACAAGAACACCCAGATGATCAACCTGCGGATCAACGCGCCGGGGAACAGCCCCAACACGGACGGCGTCCACATCGAGCGCTGCTCCGGGGTGACCATCGTCGACACCAAGATCAGCACCGGCGACGACTGCATCTCCATCGGCCAGGGCAACGACAACATCGACATCCAGCGCGTGACCTGCGGCCCGGGCCACGGCATGAGCGTGGGCAGCCTGGGGCGGTACGTCGGGGAGGGGGACGTGACCCGCGTGCACGTCAAGGACATGACCTTCGAGGGCACCATGAACGGGGTGCGGATCAAGACGTGGGAGAACTCCCCCACCAAGAGCCTGGCGGCGCACATGGTGTTCGAGAGCCTGGTGATGAAGGACGTGCAGAACCCGGTTATCATCGACCAGAAGTACTGCCCCTACTACAACTGCGAGCACAAGTACGTGTCCGGGGTCACCATCAAGAACGTCACCTTCAAGAACATCAAGGGCACCTCGTCGCTGCCCGTCGCCGTGCTGCTCCGCTGCGGCATGCCGTGCCAGGGCGTCGTGCTCCAGGACCTCGACCTCAAGTTCAAGGGCGCCGGCACCACATCGTCCAAGTGCGAGAACGCCAAGGCAAAGTACGTCGGCTACATGTACCCCAAGCCGTGCGTATAGACATACTACGACGGACATTTTTATTCTCGATCTTCTTTTTTCTTCTTCTTCCTCTTCTTCTTCTTCTTCTAGTTTTTGATTGGTTGATGTTTCCTAGACGATTTTGTCATTGTTTCTTGTTGTTGCTTAGAAGATTTCGTTTTCTTTTTGTTTTAGTGTGTGTGTGTGTGTGTGGCATAAGGGGAGCTGCTGGTTGCTGGCCTTTTGAGTAAGTAGTAGTAGCAAGCTTTGTACATTCTGAGGTGAATAATACTGCTCGGCTCTGACTAGAATTATACCCGTGCCTAGCCTAGCTAGTTCATCCAGGAGATAAACGCACCATTCGTCACTGAACTCTCATGAGATGAGCACTTCTCACAAAATGTGATCAACCGGTCACTTTGTTTTGTTTCATGAGCGATCGAGTCACTCGGCCGCTTCAAACCATAACCCTGGTCGACGTGGCGTGCTGACTAAACCTGGGACCCACAGTCGTTGCATTTGGCCTTCACTTTTATGCAACGTGGCCCTTCAGTTTTATTTAGGGTTGCAAATCAACATTTCAGGTAAAATCCCCAAGTCTACTAGCCCTAAATCCCAAACGGGCCAAATCCCTAGCTCTCGCTCACTCTCACCCAACTCCGTCGCTCAAACCGACCCCGCCGTCACCTAGCTTCAGATGGAGGGAGAGAGTTGGTGGTCGGAGAATAGGGAGGGGTGCATCTTCTTCCCAGCGCAGATCTGGCGGCACGGCTAACCGGGGCAGCAACCAAAGGTGGATCGTTGCGTTCTCCAGCGCACGACAGATATGTACCGGCTGGAGGAGAAGCTACGCGGCCGTGCGCTGCTTGGTATAGTGCAAGACGATCGGCCTCCCGTCTCGCCGACACATGTGGTGGCAGCAGTGGCTCTGTTAGAGATAACGGGCTAGGCCCATGTACAATTTCTGAAATCTCAAATTGATCCATGAATAAAATTGCAAGCGGTCGTTCTAAAGTTTAGTCCCGCCTTGAAAGTTGAGGATGTGTGAGACCTCTTTAGGCCTTGTTCGGTTAGGCGGGGTTTGAAGAGGTTTGAAAGGGATTGAGGGGGATTAACTCCCTTGCAAGTCAAAATCCCCCTCAAACCTCCCCAATCCCCTTCAATCCCTATGGTGAGGGGATTAACCGGATATGGCTGTATATAGTGGATTCTCCCCATCACACTAAGTGATGTGTTGAGGAGACAAGACCACACGCGCGCTCGCCTGGCTGGACTGGGTCGGGCTCGGGTTGGGGCCAAACGAGAGTGTGACATGCGCGTGAATGGTATGCCAAAATCCGGTATGTGACCTTGCAGCGGTGCGACTTCCTTTTGCCAGTTTTTTTATGCCTTGGCAGACAAGTTGAACCTTTACTTGTCCGGTAAGTTCACGACTTGTAGACCAAGTCGATTTGAGATCGTGATCGCGACACGATACCACCTTGGTCCTCCTATATATACTTCTTGAAGGAAATATGCCCTAGAGGCAATAATAAAGTTGTTATTTTATATTTCCTTATTTCATGATAAATGTTTATTATTCATGCTAGAATTGTATTAACCGGAAACTTGATACATGTGTGAATACATAGACAAAATACTGTGTCCCTAATAAGCCTTTACTAGACTAGCTCGTTGATCAAAGATGGTTAAGTTTCCTAATCATAGACATGTGTTGTCATTTGATAAACGGGATCACATCATTAGGAGAATGATGTGATGGACAAGGCCCATTCGTTAGCTTAGCATTATAATCGTTCGATTTTATTGTTATTGCTTTCTTCATGTCAAATACATATTCCTTCGACTACGAGATTATGCAACTCCCGGATACCGGGGGAGTGCCTTGTGTGCTATCAAACGTCATAACGTAACTGGGTGGTTATAAAGATGCTCTACAGGTATCTCCGAAGGTGTTTGTTGGGTTGACATAGATTGAGATTAGGATTTGTCACTCCGAGTATCGGAGAGGTATCTCTGGGCCCTCTCGGTAATGCACATCATAGGAAGCCTTGCAAGCAAAGTGACTAATGAGTTAGTTGCATGATGATGCATTACGGAATGAGTAAAGAGACTTGCCAGTAACGAGATTGAACTAGGTATGAAGATACCGACGATCGAATCTCAGGCAAGTACCATACCGATGGACAAATGGAATAAGGTATGTTGTCATTACGGTTCGACCGATAAAGATCTTCATAGAATCCGTGGGAGCCAATATGAGCATCCAGGTTCCGCTATTGGTTATTGACCGAAGAGGTGTCTCGGTCATGTCTACATAGTTCTCGAACTTGTAGGGTCAAACGTTCGATGATGATATTGTATTATATGAGTTATGTGATTTGGTGACCAGATGTTGTTTGGAGTCCCGAATGAGATCACGGACATGACGAGGAGTCTTTAAATGGTCGAGAGGTAAAGATTGATATATAGGACGATAGTATTCGGACACCGGAAGTGTTCCGGAGGGTACCGGGTACATATCGGGTCACCGGAAGGGGTTCCGGGCACCCCCAGCAAAAGATATGGGCTTAATGGGCCAAGAGGGGAAATGTAGCAGCCAGCAGGGGCTGCTGCGCACCCCCCCCCATATGGGCCGAACCAGAGGAGAAGGAAAGAGGGGAGAGAGAAGGAAGGGGAGGGATTCGGCCTCCCCCTTCCTTCCCTCCTCCCTCCTCCTTCCTTCCCCCTTCGAAACTTATGGAAGGGGGGAGGCCGAATTGGGGAGGCGCCCAAGTAGGATTCCTCCTACTTGGGGCGTCCTCTTGCTTCTCCCCTCCCTCTCCCACCTATATATACATGGGGAGGGGCGCCTAGAAGACAAAACAACATCTATTAGCCGTGTGCGGCGGCCCGCTCCACAGATTACACCCTCGGTCATATTCTCGCGGTGCTTAGGCGAAGCCCTGCGTAGATCACTCCACCATCACCGTCACCGCGCCGTCGTGCTGATGGAACTCATCTACTTCCTCGACACTTTGCTGGATCAAGAGTTCGAGGGACGTCATCGAGCTGAACGTGTGCAGAACTCAGAGGTGTCGTACGTTCGGTACTTGACCGGTCGGAACGAGAAGAAGTTCGACTACATCAACCGTGTTGTCAAACGCTTCCGCTTTTGGTCTACGAGGGTACATAGACACACTCTCCCCCTCTCATTGCTATGCGTCTCCTAGATAGATCTTGCGTGAGCGTAGGAATTTTTTTGAAATTGCATGCTACGTTCCCCAACACTTCTTACCGGCTGCGGCCAAATACACAAAAAAACACCTAGGATTTTATCTCATCTCACAACTTGAGTCGCCACCGTAGTCTACTCTATTCCGAACAAGGCGTACATCGGCGTGCGGGAGATCAGGTATTCTAAATTGCTCGTCCTTTTGATCCTTCACCGGGAGAGGACAAATCAGGTTTTTACGAAGCACTATGCACGACTGCTCAAGTTCGTCACCATGGATCATCTTTCGTCCAAGTCAAGCATCGCTACTCATTGTCGTCTTCAATGTCGTCTGCATGAGGCCGTCACAAACATCGTCATCAACAACGTCGCTCTAGCAACAACATTGTGATCTATTCATGTTCCAAATTATGGCTGTCGTTACATGTGTGATGTTGTTGTGCATGTGTTTCCTATTCATCATGTATGCTAGATTGTTGCATGCTAATTATTATTCTGGTAATGACTTATTTACTATAATTAATCACAACTTTGCCTAATATTCCAATAATCACAATGCAGCATCCCTCGCACGGTGTCATGGTAGAGATATGTTCGCCTCCGGTCGATTTCATTCTCCGATTCTGGTCTAGCGATGATTGCACTCGACTGCTCATTAAGCACTCTTGCAAGCCATGGTGAGACCATCAATCTGAGGGGTTGGCAGCATGGGCTGGGTGGCAAGGCATCATCCCTGGAGTTTCTGACAAGGATGAGCTTCGATGGGCTCCCACAAGAGCCATGGGAGCTGGAGTTCACCATGAAGCTTGTTAACCATCTCAGTGTCGATCCCGTGAAGATGTTTAAGCCTACTGATCGTTGTTTTGACGTTATGGAAGAGTGGATGAAACATCCAACAGATTGCCTAAATTGTACGAGGTGTAGCTCCCGGAACCTAACACACTCATGACTATCTTTCCTCGGATTCTGACGGACCAAATTTGTTGCCTATGCCTTGTCTGATAATTGAGAAGCGGATAGTGGTTCATCATGTGAAGATTCATGTGCTAAAGGTTATTAATCGCAGTCCAATCATAACTGAGTTGCTGCATATGTACGATTACAATGAGGATTCCAATACTACTCGTAGTCACACATTCACCTGCTATCCTGGTATAATTGATGACATAAGAGGAACTATGTTGGTGATGGGCATGGTTCTGCAGGGCCAAGCTCCGAGGGGCGTGCAAGTGGACTATCTAAGATGTGAAAACATACTTATTTTGTAGTTTGAATTAATTTTGAATGGTGGGAATATAACAGGCCCGTGTTAGGTTTATGAATGTAGACTGAATTTATGAAATTAATGTTGGGTTTGTGCAATGTGTTGTGAACCTATGTGATGTCAACTGTTGCATCTAAATTTGGCAATGATATGTCAATTATGTATCTAAATTATCTACTCACTTTGATCCATATTAGTTGTCGCGTTGTACTAAATCAGCGACAATTAATATGGATGTGAGGGAGTATCTAAATTTGTTGTTGTGATGTATCGATGTGAGATGATCATGATCTTGCTACTCTCCTAGTACTTGTTGCAGCCTAGCTCCTCTCCTAGTACCAAACGAAAGATATTCAAACGTTGTAGAACCTGCATTTTTCCTCCTCTTCCCATGTTGTTGCTTTCAAAAGTACCTGCATTTCCTCTTCCCCTGTTGTTGTTGCTGCCAGTAGTACCTACATTTCCTCTTCACATGTTGTTGCTACCGACCTCTTTCCATGTTACTTGCATTTTCTGTAGCTCTGGCCACTCTCTTTCCAGACCGATTCCTACCTATACCTCTTAAACCTTATGTGGTTAATGTTGTAGTCATTGGGGCTGGAATATTTTCTCCGTGGCAACAACAAATGCTGACTCGAAAGGAAATGGATGAAGGTATTCAAAGACAATCTTTAGAGCCACCATTTATAGAATTCAAAATTACTACCAGGAACTAATGCATAATTGCAAAAACAAAATAGTGAATCTGGGCTAGGTGAGATACCATACATACTTTGACATTGGAAGAATCTCTTCCTGTGATCTAGTTCAACATGATCAATGTTGAAAGGATCGATATGGTTGACTAGAGGGGGGGTGAATAGGCAACTAACAATTTTTAAGCTTTTCTTTACCAATTTAAACTTTGCAACAAATAGGTTGTCTAGATATGCAACTAGGTGAGCAACTTATATGATGCAAATACAACTAGCACATAAGCAAGCAATGGAAACAACACAAGTAGGCTTGCAAGAGTAAAGGCACGAAGTAACCAAGAGTGGAGCCGGTGGAGACGAGGCTGTGTTACCGAAGTTCCTTCCTTTTAAGGGGAAGTGCGTCTCCGTTAGAGCGGTGTGGAGACACAATGCTCCCCAAGAAGCCACTAGGGCCACCGTATTCTCCTCACGCCCTCACACAATGCGAGATGCCGTGATTCCACTATTGGTGCCCTTGAAGGCGGCGACCGAACCTTTACAAACAAGGTTGGGGCTATCTCCACAACAATTGGAGGCTCCCAACAACACCACGAAGCTTCACCACAATGGAGTATGGCTTCGAGGTGACCTCAACCGTCTAGGGTGCTCAAACACCCAAGAGTAACAAGATCCGCTAGGGATAAGTGAGGGAATCAAATTTCTCTTGGTGGAAGTGTAGATCGGGGCCTTCTCAACCAATCCCGAGCAAATCAACAAGTTTGATTGGCTAGGGAGAGAGATCGGGCGAAAATGGAGCTTGGAGCAACAATGGAGCTTTGGGGGAAAGAGGTAGGTCAACTTTGGGGAAGAAGACACCTTTATATAGTGGGGAAATCAATCCAACCGTTACCCCACTGTACATCCCTGCATAGAGCGGTACTACCACTAGGGTAGGGCGGTACTACCGCTGAGAGCGGTACTACCGCTCCCACCCAGCGGTACTACCATGCTGAAGAG
Source organism: Triticum timopheevii (assembly GCA_963921465.1). Classification (NCBI taxonomy): domain Eukaryota; kingdom Viridiplantae; phylum Streptophyta; class Magnoliopsida; order Poales; family Poaceae; genus Triticum; species Triticum timopheevii. Next base: position 584,412,825 of record OY997270.1, read on the forward strand.
GAAGACAGGGCCCTGGCCCCAGAGCGGTACTACCGCGGGAGTAAGAGCGGTACTACCGCTTGGAGCGTTACTACCGCTCCTAGTACCGCAAAACCCGACACGAAAAACATCGGTCTCGAATCGAGGAGGTAGTAGCCCGGAACTACTGCGGTACTACGGCCGAAGCCCGCAACCGGTACTACCGCTCTGGGAGCGGTACTACCGCTTCATGGAGCGGTACTACCGCTGGAGAGCTTCGGCGGTACTACCGCTGTTGACCGCGGTACTACCACTGGGACAGAACGGAGCAGGTACGGAAGAAAAGGGCAGCTCCAATGATGCGGAAGGAAGACGACGGGTGTGATAAGGATGTGTACGTGTTGATTCCACCCTAGTCTTACCAAAGCGGATCCCCTCTTGATAGTACGGTGACTCCTACGAAACTAGTCCACCAACAACGAAATAAAGGAGCTACACCGTCTTGAATAAAACACCGAGGGGAGGTAATCGTCTCGTGCCAATGGATGAATCTCTGAAAGAACTTAACGCACATGATTAGTCCGCAAAAGCATTGTCATCAATCACCAAAACAACTTGGGGATAAACATGCCCTTACAATCTCCCCCTTTTTGGTGGATTGATGACAATACGGGATTTGCACAAACAAGAGAGATATAGGACAAGCGCAAAACCCCACCGTCCTAAAATGTAGATGGGCTCCCCCTAGATGTGTGCTATCTCGATAAGTGCTTTGGACTGCATGGCACACATACTAGGATCAACACTCCCGCTACATTTTAGAGACCGACCAAACACCTAAGCATGGTATATGAGAGGAGCATAGATAAACTTAACAACATAAGCATGCAACTCATAAGATAGATGGTGACATAGATAATGATACTCGAAAGATAAGGTAGCATATGTCTCACACCATATGACGGGAACTTAGGTCTTACTGACACAAACCAACTTAGGTCTCACTGACACAAACCAACCAAAGCAAATAGCGAGGGAAACACAAACACAGAAGACGGAAGACACAAAGCACAAATCCCTAAACTCTCTCCCCCTTTGGCATCGAGACACCAAAAAGGAGAAGGAGTGTTGCTACGGCTCCAGGTTATAGCAGTAGAAGGACACACACATCGGATCTCAGCGGGATCATCTGCGCCACCGTCATCGGTCGGGAAGTGCTCGGCATCAGAATCGGTCCACGGGCAGTGCTGCTGAATCCACTCCTCCTCCTCAGTAAGCTGGTCCTCAGATCCACTGTTCACTGTAGCACCCAACTGACGCATGAGCTCCTTGTGGCGACCTCGAGCCTTCTTCTTAGCCACATGAGTCATGTACTGACTGTGAGCCTCCATGCAGAACAACTTCTTCATCTTAGACTTGAGCTTCTTTGCCCAAGAGGGCTCTGCCTCAGAAGGCATGTAGTCATCATCATCATCCTCAGCCCCAGTCTCCTCCTCGGTCTCCATGGCAGTAGCAGACGAAGGAACTCCAGTCTTAGGGGCCTGAGTGCCCCAGTTATCCTTCTTCCTCAGACGCTTGATGTCGTGAGAAACCAACTCTCCAGTCTCCAGCATCACCTTGGGATAGACACGAGCCCAGGCCTTCTCAATAAGCAGCATGATGAACGGACGTAAATCGGGCACTTGTGCTCGGAGATAGGAGACAACAGCTCAGACCACATAACATGGGAAATATCCAGGGACTCTTCGGTGTTCTGTTCCTTCTGACGCTGGCAAAAGAGAAGCATGTCCACGATATAGGGGTGAACCTGATCCAGATTCCCGATACGAGGGAAAAGAGTCTCTCTGAAGACACGGTGAAGGATATCCAGATAGGCAGGCAGCTCATAAGTTTCCTTCTTCGTCTCAGGGTTGATCCTCAAAGTGCAGTAGGGCCATAGAGCTTGCTTGTGAGTGGTGTTGGTGTTGCGGTGTGGGCGAAAGCCAATAGGAGACTCAGGTCCTAGATCTTGTACCCCAATCAACTCCATGAAAGCTTTCCACTTGACAGAAAGCAGCTTGCCATTGGTCATCCAAGTAAGTATCCTGTCCTCATCAGTCCCGAGATGAACCGTGGCATAGAATTGGGCCACAATATCAGCATCATAATCTTTGTTGAACAGCATGACCCCAAGAATGTTCAGTTGAGTGCACATCTCAAGAGCTTCACCAAAGTATTCAGGATCCTTCTCCATATGGTCGGTGTCGATGGAGTGCACGTTGACAAAGAGGTTCTTCTTGGCTTTGAGAACATCAAAGAAGATGGCAAACTGGAACTTGTTCCAGAACGAACGGTTGACCAAAGTGGGATCTTGGTCAGCCTCATAGGGGTTGCGGCGATGCCCTGCCCAGAACTCCTTGGTTTGCATTTCTGTCACGGTCTTGCCAGAGTGCTTTGGCTTGACACCAGTCTTCTTTTGGAGTTGAGGTGGAGGTGGAGGTGGAGGTGGAGCACTTGAGGAACCTCCGGCAGACTCAGTGGCGTGGTAACGCTTGGACGTGGCACGACCAGGGTTGACACGACGAGCCGGATGCTCAGGAAGCTCATCACCTGGAACCACACACAAGAACACGCAAACAACCAGAAAGGACGAGAATAAGCCACAAAACACGAGCAAAAAGATCACTGAGAGGTAAGAGCATGATGGAAGCTGGTAGGGAGCGGTAGTACCGCGACCTGCTAGCGGTAGTACCGCTCCACAAAGAGCGGTAGTACCGCTCTGGTAGGGGGCGGTAGTACCGCTCGAGACAGGGAAACAACAGTTTCCTACTACCGTGGTCAGATCCGGCACTACCGTCCTACCAAATTCAAAAGTACTCCAACCAAACATCAATCCAAACTGCCTAGAAGCATTCTCCATCCTACTCAAGCCTAGATTTGGCCAAAAATCTAGAGATGCAACTGCTACTGCCCCTAAGATGCTAGATTGGAAATCTAGACAAGAAGAATGAGGGAACGGGGGCAATACCGGCATCCATGGCAAGAGGACAAGGTGGGGATCGACTCCACCGAAGGAAATGGAGAGAAACGCCCCAGAGAGGAAGATCCGCGGGAGCCCTCCCGCGGCGCCGGTTGCTTGAGAGAGAGGAACAGAGCGAGGGGCATGCAAATGGGTATGGGGGAGAAGAAAACTCCCCCTGCCCCGATATAACCCCCTGCCCACGCCTCACAGCGGTAGTACTGCGCTGGTGGGCGGTAGTACCGCTCGCCAGCAGCGGTAGTACCACCAGCAACCAAAAAGGCCTCTAGACAAAAACTCAAGCACAACAAAAAGAACGGGAAAGCAAGGCCAAAAAAATAAAAGACCAACAAGGCAACACACACACTAACAAAGGTCCAGAACCCACTCCTTCAAGACAACCACATGAAAGTAGAGCGAGCTCTAGCCTCTCTCAAGATAGGGCGGTGGCCGGAGCCACCTATGTTTGAGTCAATTGGTATGGCACCGCGAAGAATTATCCTTGGGACCATGACCAAAACTCGTCTTTGAAGCACAAGTACCATCAAAAATGGCTAATGTGAAAGAGTTGATTGTTTTATGCATAATGGGGGGAGGGAGAGTTCATTGAGAGAACAACACTCCCCCTATGTCCATGCCTACACCTAAACTAGACAACATGTTGAGTGTGGTGGGGGGGCAAGGGTTCAAGTCACATTGCTCGAATCAATGATATTTAGCTCATGCCTTAACTCGCGAAATCTTGCTTCATCCAAGGGCTTCGTGAAAATATCTGCAAGGTTATCATGAGTGTTGTCATACTTGAGCTTGATCTCCCCTTGCCTAATGTGATCCCGGATGAAATGATATCGAATCTCAATATGCTTCGTCTTGAAGTGTTGCACCGGGTTGAGAGAAATCTTAATGGCACTTTCATTGTCACACCAAAGAGGCACTTTGTCACAAATGACACCGTATTCCTTTAAAGTTTGCCTCATCCATAAGAGTTGTGCACAACAACTACCGGCCGCCACATACTCCGCTTCGGTGGACGTGAGAGACAGACAACTTTGCTTCTTGGAAGACCAACTCACCAAAGAGCACCCAAGAAACTGGCACCCTCCGGAAGTGGACTTCCTATCCACTTTGTCTTCCGCCCAATCAGAATCCGTAAATCCTTCAAGCTTGAAGTTTTCCCCTCTTGGGTACCATAAGACAAAGTTTGGGGTATGAGCCAAATATCGAAAGATTCGCTTGACCGCCACATAGTGACTTTCCTTCGGTGCGGCTTGAAACCGTGCACACATCCCCACACTCAACATGATATCCGGTCTAGATGCACAAAGGTAAAGCAAGGAGCCAATCATGGAGCGATATACCTTTTGATCCACCGCTTTACCATTGGGATCAATGTCAAGTTGGCACTTGGTGGGCATTGGAGTAGTAGCCGGCTTGACATCACTTAGCTTGAATCTTTTTAGCATGTCTTGAGTGTATTTGGCTTGGTTGATGAAGGTTCCTTCTCTTCTTTGTTTGATGTCAAAACCAAGGAAGAACTTCAACTCTCCCATCGAAGACATCTTGAACTTGGAGGTCATGAGAGCGGCAAATTCCTCATTGAAAGCTTTGTTAGGAGAACCAAAGATAATATCATCAACATATAGTTGGCATACAAACAACTCCCCTTTGACCTTCTTAGTAAAAAGAGTGGGGTCGATTAGCCCCACCTCAAATCCACGATCTTGTAACAACTTGGTAAGGTGGTCATACCACGCACGTGGGGCTTGTTTAAGGCCATAGAGTGCCTTATCGAGTTGATACACATGATCCGGAAAGTAGGGATCCTCGAACCCGGGGGGTTGCTTGACATAGACCAACTCATTAATAGGACCATTAAGAAAAGCACTTTTCACATCCATTTGTTGCAACTTAAAGTTGTGATGGGAAGCAGAGGCAATCAACAAATGTATGGATTCAAGACGAGCAACGGGAGCAAAGGTTTCACCGTAGTCGATACCCTCGACTTGGGAGTAGCCTTGTGCTACCAATCTAGCCTTGTTGTGAACAATGTTCCCATGAGCACCTTGCTTGTTCTTGAAGATCCACTTGGTTCCAATGACGTTGTGGTCCCCCGATGGCCTTGGCACCAATCTCCATACTTTGTTGTACTCGAAGTTGTTGAGTTCTTCATGCATGCCATTGAACCAATCCGAGTCTCCGAGCGCCTCATAGACCTTTTGGGGTTCAACACAAGAGACAAACGTGTGATGTTCACAATAGTTTACTAATTGTCTACGAGTTCTTACCCCCTTTCTTAGGCTTCCAACCACATTTTCCATGAGATGGCCTTAGGTGGTGAGCTTGGAAGCAATCTTCACGGCACGACGCTCTAATTCGTCCTCGGGTGTGGAAGGAGGAGGGTTGACTTGATCATCTTGAGCGCCGTCTTGAGCTTGTTCTTGATCTTGAGCTTGCCCCTGATCTTGAACTTGCTCGAGGGGGAGAACTTGACCTTTGGCATCATTTAGAGGTTCACCACCATCTTGAGGTTGATCTTGCCCTTGGTCCTGTTCACGAGGTTGAGGGCCTTCACTTTGTTCTTCGGAAGTGTGTGGGTCTTGGTGAGGTGATGGCTCCACTTGAGTAGAGCATTGTCCTTCTCCTTCGGCCACAAGGGGTTCCTCAATGGGTAGAATTTGACCAATACCCATTCTTCTTATGGCTTGGGGAGGAATTTCATCACCTACATCACAAGTACCACTTTGCTCCACTTGGGAGCCGTTATTTTCATCAAACTCCATGTTACACGTCTCCTCAATGAGTCTGGTGGACTTGTTGAGAACACAGTAAGCATGAGAGTTTGTAGCATAACCAACAAATATGCCCTCATGGGCTCTAGCCTCAAATTTAGACAAACGAACACCTTTCTTGAGAATGAAACACTTACAACCGAAAACCCGGAAGTACTTGAGGTTGGGCTTGTTGCCGATGAGTATCTCATAAGGGGTCTTGTTCAAGCCTTTGCGGAGATAGAGCCGATTGGATGCATGACATGCGGTGTTGATGGCTTCGGCCCAAAAGTTGTATGGAGACTTGAACTCCGCCATCATGGTCCTTGCCGCATCCATCAACGTCCTGTTCTTCCTCTCCGCTACACCATTTTGTTGAGGGGTATAAGGTGCAGCATATTGATGCTTGATCCCCTCATCACTGAGAAACTCATCCAAGGTGTAGTTCTTGAACTCAGTGCCGTTGTCACTTCTTATTGTCAAGATCTTTGCATTATGTTGATGTTGAGCTTCATTTGCAAAGTCGATGACGGTTTGTTGAGTCTCACTCTTCCTCTTGAAGAAGTATACCCAAGTGTATCTTGAATAGTCATCCACAATCACCAAGCAATACTTTCTACCTCCAAGACTATCAAAAGATGGAGGCCCAAAGAGATCCATGTGAAGGAGCTCCAAGGGTCTCTTCGAGTAGATGATGGTTGATGGAGGGTGAGCCTTTTCATGAAGCTTTCCTTCGATACAAGCACTGCAAGCACGATCTTTGGCAAAACTAACATTTGTTAGTCCACGAACATGGTCCCCCTTGAGAAGACTTTGCAAAGATCTCATATTGACGTGGGCCAAACGGCGATGCCAAAGCCATCCCACGTCAACTTTAGCCATTAGGCATGTCGCGGTCTTAGTGGGTCGCTCTGAAAAGTTAATCACATAGAGACCGTTCTCGACATGCCCAACAAAGGCTACTTTAAGAGTCTTGCTCCACAAGAGGGCCACGGTATCAATATCAAAGAACGTAGCAAAACCCATGAGTGCAAGTTGATGAACGGAAAGCAAATTGTATGCAAGGGATTCAACAAGCATGACTTTCTCGATCGTTAGATCATGAGAAATGACAACCTTGCCGAGACCCAATACCTTAGAATGTGATGCATCACCCCACTCAACATTGGTGGGCATAGATGGAATCTTTTGCACGTCCACCACCAAGTCCTTGCTCCCGGTCATATGATTTGTTGCTCCACTATCGAGCAACCATGATCCCCCACCGGAAGCAAACACCTACAAGAGATCAATGCTTGGTTTTAGGTACCCATTTAGTAATGGGTCCTTTGATGTTAGTAACAAGGGTCTTGGGAACCCAAATAGACCATTCAATGTACTCATAAGGAGAACCAACAAATTTAGCATAAACATGTCCATCACTAGCACGGCACAACACATATGACGGGTTAAAGTTGCCGACTTTGTTTGAGGAAATGCTCTTGCCCTTTTGGACATCAACTCCCTTCACTTTTTCCTTCTTCTCCTTAGGAGCACCCTCTCCCTCTTTCACAAACGTTTGCTTGAGAGGAGGAGGACGTTTGGTCTTGTTGTTCTTCTTCTTCTTGCTCTTGGACTTGGGTGCAAACTCAATTCCTTCCTTGGCCACAACTTCCTTTTGATTGCTCAAAAGGTCGTTGAGGTTTTTCTCACCTTGAATGCAAGTCACAAGGCCTTTCTCAAGTTGATCCTTCAACTTGGCATTCTCCTCCACAAGATGCACATGCTCACAACACGGGTTAGTAGCACATGCATTATCAATTAATACCATATGAGGAAAGGTGGCCTTTTCCTTGACTAGCTTAACTTGGAGTTGAGCATGAGACTCCTTGAGGTTAGCGTGAGCACCCTTCAAGACCTTGTGGGCCTTGTCAAGTATCTCAAACTCCTCTTTGAGTCTAGCATGATCAAACCCAAGTTTAGCCTTCTCGGAAGTTAGCACACGAGGCACGACAAGAGCATGATCAAGATCTTTATTTAACTTAGCATGGTCATCATTGTGTGACTCCTCAAAAGTCAAACTATGCACATGCTCTTCCTCAAGAGCATTAGAGAGATCCGATATCTCATCGGCATAGTCACGACTATGACCTTCCATCTTAGAGATGGTTTCTTCGTGAGCCTCGATCATGTCATTGGCCTCACCAAGTTGTTCCAAGAGAGCAACAAAGTGCTTCTTGGACTTACCCTTGAGCTTACTCATAAAAGACTCAAATTCATTCACTTCCTCATTAGACTCAACATGTTCATCAATGCAATCCTCCAAGGAGGGATTAGTAATGATGCTGGTTGTGATGTTGGTGTTGGGGAACGTTGCAGAAAATAAAAAAATTCCTGCGGTTTCACCAAGATCCATCTATGAGTTCATCTAAGCAACGAGTGATAGGAGTGCATCTACATACCCTTGTAGATCGCGAGCGGAAGCGTTCAAGAGAACGGGGATGTTGGAGTCGTACTCGCCGTGATCCAAATCACCGATGACCAAGTGCTGAACGGACAGCACCTCCGTGTTCAACACACGTACGGAGCGGATGACGTCTCTGAAGGAAATATGCCCTAGAGGCAATAATGAAGTTATTATTTATTTCCTCATACCATGATAAATGTTTATTATTCATGCTAGAATTGTATTAACCGGAAACATGATACATGTGTGAATACATAGACAAACACATAGTCACTAGTATGCCTCTACTTGACTAGCTCATTAATCAAAGATGGTTATGTTTCCTGACCATAGACATGTGTTGTCATTTGATTAATGGGATCACATCATTAGGAGAATGATGTGATTGACATGACCCATTCTGTTAGCCTAGCACTTGATCGTTTAGTATACTGCTATTGCTTTCTTCATGACTTATACAAAGTTCCTACAACTATGAGATTGTGCAACTCCCGTTTACTGGAAGAACACTTTGTGTGCTACCAAACGTCACAACGTAACTAGGTGATTATAAAGGTGCTCTACAGGTGTTTCCGAAGGTACATGTTGAGTTGGCATAATTCGAGATTAGGATTTGTCACTCCGATCGTCGGAGAGGTATCTCTGGGCCCTCTTGGTAATACTCATCACCTAAGCCTTGCAAGCATGTAACTAATGAGTTAGTTATGAGATGACGTATTACGGAACGAGTAAAGAGACTTGCCGATAATGAGATTGAACTAGGTATTGGATACCGACGATCAAATCTCGGGCAAGTAACATACCGATGACAAAGGGAACAAAGTATGATGTTATGCGGTTTGACCGATAAAGATCTTCGTAGAATATGTAGGAACCAATATGGGCATCCAGGTCCCGCTATTGGTTATTGACCGAGAATGGTTTTAGGTCATGTCTACATAGTTCTCGAACCCGTAGGGTCCGCACGCTTAACGTTTCGATGACAGTTTTATTATGAGTTTATAAGTTTTGATGTACCAAAGTTTGTTCGGAGTCCCGGATGTGATCACGGACATGATGAGGAGTCTCAGAATGGTCGAGACATAAAGATTGATATATTGGACAACTATATTCGGACACCGGAAAGGTTCCGTAAGTTTTCGGAGAAAACCGGAGTACCGGAGGGTTACCGGAACCCCCCCGGGAAGTAATGGGCCTTGATGGGCCCTAGTGGAGAAAGAGAGGGGCCGGCCAGGGCAAGTGGCGCGCCCCCTCCCCTTGAGTCCGAATAGGACAAGGAAGGGAGGGGCAGCGCCCCCCTTGCCTTGCCCCTCTCCTACTCCTTCCTTCCCCCTCCCTCTTGGATTAGGAAAAGGAGGGGGGAAACCTACTTGGTGTAGGTTTCCCCCTCCTAGGGCGCGCCTCCCCTTAGGCCGGCCCCCTCCTCCCTCCCTCCTTTATATACGGGGGCGGGGGGCACCCCATAGACACACAAGTTGATCTACGGATCGTTCCTTAGCCGTGTGCGGTGCCCCCTTCCACCATATTCCACCTCGGTCATATCGTCGCAAAGCTTAGGCGAAGCCCTGCGCCGGTAGAGCATCAAGATCGTCACCACGCCGTCGTGCTGACGGAACTCTCCCTCGACACTCGGCTGGATCGGAGTTCGAGGGACGTCATCGAGCTGAACGTGTGCTGAACTCGGAGGCTCCGTACGTTCGGTGCTTGGATCGGTTGATCGTGAAGACGTACGACTACATCAACCGCGTTGTGCTAACGCTTCCGCTTACGGTCTACGAGGGTACATGGACATACACTCTCCCCTCTCATTGCTATATCATCACCATGATCTTGCGTGTGCGTAGGAAATTTTTTGAAATTACTACGTTACCCAACAGTGGCATCCGAGCCTAGGTTTTATGCGTTGATGTTATATGCACGAGTAGAACACAAGTGAGTTGTGGACGATATAAGTCATACTGCCTACCAGCATGTCATACTTTGGTTCAGCGGTATTGTGAGATGAAGCGGCCCGGACCGACATTACGTGTACGCTTACGCGAGACTGGTTTCACCGTTACGAGCACTTGTGCTTAAAGGTGGCTGGCGTGTGTCTGTCTCTCTCACTTTAGTTGAACCGAGTGTGGCTACGCCCGGTCCTTGTGAAGGTTAAAACGGAGTCTATTTGACAAACTATCGTTGTGGTTTTGATGCGTAGGTAAGAACGGTTCTTGCTAAGCCCGTAGCAGCCACGTAAAATTTGCAACAACAAAGTAGAGGACGTCTAACTTGTTTTTGCAGGGCATGTTGTGATGTGATATGGTCAAGACGTGATGCTATATTTTATTGTATGAGATGATCATGTTTTGTAACCGAAGTTATTGGCAACTGGCAGGAGCCATATGGTTGTCGCTTTATTGTATGAAATGCAAACGCGCTGTAATTGCTTTACTTTATCACTAAGCGGTAGCGATAGTCGTAGAAGCAATAGATGGCGTAACGACAACGATGCTACGATGGAGATCAAGGTGTCGCGCCGGTGACGATGGTGATCATGACGGTGCTTCGAAGATGGAGATGACAAGCACAAGATGATGATGGCCATATCATATCACTTATATTGATTGCATGTGATGTTTATCCTTTATGCATCTTATCTTGCTTTGTTTGACGGTAGCATTTTAAGATGATCTCTCACTAAAATTATCAAGAAGTGTTCTCCCTGAGTATGCACTGTTGCCAAAGTTCGTCGTGCCGAGACACCACGTGATGATCGGGTGTGATAATCTCTACGTCCATCTACAACGGGTGCAAGCCAGTTTTGCACACGCAGAATACTCAGGTTAAACTTGACGAGCCTAGCATATGAAGATATGGCCTCGGAACACAGAGACCGAAAGGTCGAGCGTGAATCATATAGTAGATATGATCAACATAGTGATGTTCACCATTGAAAACTACTCCATCTCACGTGATGATCGGTTATGGTTTAGTTAATTTGGATCACGTGATCACTTAGATGACTAGAGAGATGTCTGTCTAAGTGGGAGTTCTTAAGTAATATGATTAATTGAACTTAAATTTATCATGAACTTAGTACCTGATAGTATCTTGCTTGTTTATGTTTGTTTGTAGATAGATGGCTCGTGCTGTTGTTCCGTTGAATTTTAATGCGTTCCTTGAGAAAGCAAAGTTGAAAGATGATGGTAGCAATTACATGGAATGGGTCCGTAACCTGAGGATTATCCTCATTGCTGCACAGAAGAGTTACGTCCTGGAAGCACCGCTGGGTGCCAGGCCTGCTGCTGATGCAACTGACGACGTTAAGAACGTCTGGCAGAGCAAAGCTGATGACTACTCTATAGTTCAGTGTGCCATGCTTTACGGCTTGGAACCGGGTCTTCAACGACGTTTTGAATGTCATGGAGCATATGAGATGTTCCAGGAGTTGAAGTTAATATTTCAAGCAAATGCCCGGATTGAGAGATATGAAGTCTCCAATAAGTTCTACAGCTGCAAGATGGAGGAGAATAGTTCTGTCAGTGAACACATACTCAGAATGTCTGGGTATAACAATCACTTGATTCAACTGGGAGTTAATCTTCCTGATGATAGTGTCATTGACAGAATTCTCCAATCACTGCCACCAAGCTACAAGAGCTTTGTGATGAACTATAATATGCAAGGGATGAACAAGACTATTCCCGAGCTCTTCGCGATGCTGAAAGCCGCGGAGGTAGAAATCAAGAAGGAGCATCAAGTGTTGATGGTCAATAAGACCACTAGTTTCAAGAAGAAGGGCAAAGGGAAGAAGAAGGGGAACTTCAAGAAGAACGGCAAGCAAGTTGCTGCTCAAGAGAAGAAACCCAAGTCTGGACCTAAGCCTGAAACTGAGTGCTTCTACTGCAAGCAGACTGGACACTGGAAGCGGAACTGCCCCAAGTATTTGGCGGATAAGAAGGATGGCAAAGTGAGCAAAGGTATATGTGATATACATGTTATTGATGTGTACTGAGGGAGTCCTGGACTAGGGGGTGTCCGGACACCCGGACTATCATTATCCGCCGGACTCCAAGACTACGAAGATACAAGATTGAAGACTCCGTCCCGTGTCCGGATGGGACTTTCCTTGGTGTGGAAGGCAAGCTTGGCAATACGGATATGTAGATCTCCTACCATTGTAACCGACTCTGTGTAACCCTAGCCTCCTCCGGTGTCTATATAAACCGGAGGGCTTTGGTCCGTAGGACAACGTACATTACAACAATCATACCATAGGCTAGCTTCTAGGGTTTAGCCTGCTTGATCTCGTGGTAGATCCACTCTTGTACTACCCATATCATCAATATTAATCAAGAAGGACGTAGGGTTTTACCTCCATCAAGAGGGCCCGAACCTGGGTAAAAACATCGTGTCCCTCGTCTCTTGTTACCATCCGCCTAGACGCACAGTTCGGGACCCCCTACCCGAGATCTGCCGGTTTTGACACCGACATGTACCTAACTAGAGCTCGTAGTAGCACTTGGGTATTTGATACTGGTTCTGTTGCTAATATTTGCAACTCGAAACAGGGACTACGGAATAAGCGAGCACTGGCCAAGGACGAGGTGACGATGCGCGTGGGAAATGGTTCCAAAGTCGATGTGATCGCGGTCGGCACGCTACCTCTACATCTACCTTCGGGATTAGTTTTAGACCTGAATAATTGTTATTTGGTGCCAGCGTTGAGCATGAACATTATATCTGGATCTTGTTTGATGCGAGACGATTATTCATTTAAATCAGAGAATAATGGTTGTTCTATTTATATGAGTAATATCTTTTATGGTCATGCACCCTTGAAGAGTGGTCTGTTTTTATTAAATCTCTATAGTAGTGATACACATATTCATAATGTTGAAGCCAAAAGATGCAGAGTTGATAATGATAGTGCAACTTATTTGTGGCACTGCCGTTTAGGTCATATCGGTGTAAAACGCATGAAGAAACTCCATACTGATGGACTTCTGGAATCACTTGATTATGAATCACTTGGTACTTGCGAACCGTGCCTCATGGGCAAGATGACTAAAACACCGTTCTCCGGAACTATGGAGAGAGCAACAGATTTGTTGGAAATCATACGTACAGATGTATGTGGACCGATGAATGTTGAGGCTCGTGGCGGATATCGTTATTTTCTCACCTTCACAGATGATTTGAGCAGATATGGGTATATCTACTTAATGAAGCACAAATCTGAAACATTTGAAAAGTTCAAAGAATTTCAGAGTGAAGTGGAAAATCATCGTAACAAGAAAATAAAGTTTCTATGATCTGATCGTGGAGGAGAATATTTGAGTTACGAGTTTGGTTTACATTTGAAACAATGCGGAATAGTTTCGCAACTCACACCACCTAGAACACCACAACGAAATGGTGTGTCCGAACGTCGTAATCGTACTTTACTTGATATGGTGCGATCTATGATGTCTCTTACCGATTTACCGCTATCGTTTTGGGGTTATGCTTTAGAGACGGCCGCATTCACGTTAAATAGGGCACCATCTAAATCCGTTGAAATGACGCCTTATGAACTGTGGTTTGGCAAGAAACCAAAGTTGTCGTTTCTTAAAGTTTGGGGCTGCGATGCTTATGTGAAGAAACTTCAACCAGATAAGCTCGAACCCAAATCGGAGAAATGTGTCTTCATAGGATACCCAAAAGAGACTGTTGGGTACACCTTCTATCATAGATCCGAAGGCAAGACATTCGTTGCTAAGAATGGATCCTTTCTAGAGAAGGAGTTTCTCTCGAAAGAAGTGAGTGGGAGGAAAGTAGAACTTGATGAGATAACTGTATCTACTCCCTTATTGGAAAGTAGCTCATCACGAGAACCGGTTCCTGTGACGACTACACCAATTAGTGAGGAAGCTAATGATATTGATCATGAAACTTCAGATCAAGTTTCTACTGAACCTCGTAGGTCTACCAGAGTAAGATCCGCACCAGAGTGGTACGGAAATCCTATTTTGGAAGTCATGTTACTTGACCATGATGAACCTACGAACTATGAGGAAGCGATGATGAGCCCAGATTCCGCAAAATGGCTAGAGGCCATGAAATCTGAGATGGGATCCATGTATGAAAACAAAGTATGGACTTTGGTTGACTTGCCCGATGATCGGCAAGCCATTGAGAATAAATGGATTTTTAAGAAGAAGACTGACGCTGATGGTAATGTTACTGTCTATAAAGCTTGACTTGTTGCGAAAGGTTTTCGACAAGTTCAAGGGGTTGACTACGATGAGACTTTCTCACCCGTAGCGATGCTTAAGTCTGTCCGAATCATGTTGGCTATTGCTGCATTTCATGATTATGAAATTTGGCAAATGGATGTCAAGACTGCATTCTTGAATGGATTTCTAGAAGAAGAGTTGTATATGATGCAGCCGGAAGGTTTTGTTGATCCAAAAGGTGCTGACAAAGTGTGCAAGCTCCAGCGTTCCATTTATGGACTGGTGCAAGCATCTCGGAGTTGGAATAAACGCTTTGATAGTGTGATCAAAGCATATGGTTTTATACAGACTTTTGGAGAAGCCTGTATTTACAAGAAAGTGAGTGGGAGCTCTGTAGCATTTCTAGTTTTATATGTTGATGACATATTATTAATTGGAAATGATATAGAATTTCTCGATAGCATAAAAGGATACTTGAATAAAAGTTTTTCAATGAAAGACCTCGGGGAAGCTGCTTACATATTAGGCATCAAGATCTATAGAGATAGATCAAGACGCTTAATAGGACTTTCACAAAGCACATACCTTGACAAAATTTTGAAAAAGTTCAAAATGGATCAGGCAAAGAAAGGATTCTTGACTGTACTACAAGGTGTGAAGTTGAGTCAAACTCAATGCCCGACCACAGCAGAAGATAGAGAGAAAATGAAAAATGTTCCCTATGCTTCAGCCATAGGCTCTATCATGTATGCAATGCTGTGTACCAGACCTGACGCATGCTTAGCAATAAGTTTGGCAGGAAGGTACCAAAGTAATCCAGGAGTGGATCACTGGACAGCGGTCAAGAACATCCTGAAATACCTGAAAAGGACTAAGGATATGTTTCTCGTATATGGAGGTGACAAAGAGCTAGTCGTAAATGGTTACGTCGATGCAAGCTTTGACACTGATCCGGACGATTCTAAATCGCAAACCGGATACGTGTTTTTATTAAACGGTGGAGCTGTAACTTGGTGCAGTTCTAAACAAAGCGTCGTGGCGGGATCTACATGTGAAGCGGAGTATATAGCTGCTTCTGAAGCAGCAAATGAAGGAGTCTGGATGAAGGAGTTCATTTCCGATCTAGGTGTCATACCTAGTGCATCGGGACCAATGAAGATCTTCTGTGACAATACTGGTGCAATTGCCTTGGCAAAGGAATCCAGATTTCACGAGAGGACCAAGCACATCAAGAGACGCTTCAATTCCATTCGGGACCAAGTCCAAGTGGGAGACATAGAGATTTGCAAGATACATACGGATCTGAATGTTGCAGACCCGTTGACTAAGCCTCTCTCACGAGCAAAACATGATCAGCACCAAGACTCCATGGGTGTTAGAATCATTACTATGTAATCTAGATTATTGACTCTAGTGCAAGTGGGAGACTGAAGGAAATATGCCCTAGAGGCAATAATAAAGTTATTATTTATTTCCTCATACCATGATAAATGTTTATTATTCATGCTAGAATTGTATTAACCGGAAACATGATACATGTGTGAATACATAGACAAACACATAGTCACTAGTATGCCTCTACTTGACTAGCTCATTAATCAAAGATGGTTATGTTTCCTGACCATAGACATGTGTTGTCATTTGATTAATGGGATCACATCATTAGGAGAATGATGTGATTGACATGACCCATTCCGTTAGCCTAGCACTTGATCGTTTAGTATACTGCTATTGCTTTCTTCATGACTTATACAAAGTTCCTACAACTATGAGATTGTGCAACTCCCGTTTACTGGAAGAACACTTTGTGTGCTACCAAATGTCACAACGTAACTGGGTGATTATAAAGGTGCTCTATAGGTGTTTCCGAAGGTACATGTTGAGTTGGCATAATTCGAGATTAGGATTTGTCACTCCGATCATCGGAGAGGTATCTCTGGGCCCTCTCGGTAATACTCATCACCTAAGCCTTGCAAGCATGTAACTAATGAGTTAGTTATGAGATGACGTATTACGGAACGAGTAAAGAGACTTGCCGGTAATGAGATTGAACTAGGTATTGGATACCGACGATCAAATCTCGGGCAAGTAACATACCGATGACAAAGGGAACAAAGTATGATGTTATGCGGTTTGACCGATAAAGATCTTCGTAGAATATGTAGGAACCAATATGGGCATCCAGGTCCCGCTATTGGTTATTGACCGAGAATGGTTTTAGGTCATGTCTACATAGTTCTCTAACCCGTAGGGTCCGCACGCTTAACGTTTCGATGACAGTTTTATTATGAGTTTATAAGTTTTGATGTACCGAAGTTTGTTCGGAGTCCCGGATGTGATCACGGACATGACGATGAGTCTCGGAATGGTCGAGACATAAAGATTGATATATTGGACGACTATATTCGGACACCGGAAAGGTTCCGGAAGTTTTCAGAGAAAGCTGGAGTACCGGAGGGTTACCGGAACCCCCCCGGGAAGTAATGGGCCTTGATGGGCCCTAGTGGAGAAAGAGAGGGGCCGGCCAGGGCAAGTGGCGCGCCCCCTCCCCTTGAGTCCGAATAGGACAAGGAAGGGAGGGGCGGCGCCCCCCTTGCCTTCCCCCTCTCCTACTCCTTCCTTCCCCCTCCCTCTTGGATTAGGAAAAGGAGGGGGGAAACCTACTTGGAGTAGGTTTCCCCCTCCTAGGGCGCGCCTCCCCTTAGGCCGGCCCCCTCCTCCCTCCCTCCTTTATATACGGGGGCGGGGGGCACCACATAGACACACAAGTTGATCTACGGATCGTTCCTTAGCCGTGTGCGGTGCCCCCTTCCACCATATTCCACCTCGGTCATATCGTCACGAAGCTTAGGCGAAGCCCTACGCCGGTAGAACATCAAGATCATCACCACGCCGTCGTGCTGACGGTTCTCTCCCTCGACACTCGGCTGGATTGGAGTTCGAGGGACGTCATCGAGCTGAACGTGTGCTGAACTCGGAGGCTCCGTACGTTCGGTGCTTGGATCGGTTGATCGTGAAGACGTACGACTACATCAACCGCGTTGTGCTAACGCTTCCGCTTACGGTCTACGAGGGTACGTGGACATACACTCTCCCCTCTCGTTGCTATATCATCACCATGATCTTGCGTGTGCGTAGGAATTTTTTTGAAATTACTACGTTACCCAACAGTCTCCTCCTTCTTGATCCAGCAAGGGGGAAGGAGAGGTTGAGGAAGAAGGCTCCAGCATCAGCATGACAGCGTGGTGGTGGTGGAGATGCAGTACTCCGGCAGGGCTTCGCCAAGCAACTACGGGAGGAGGAAGAGGTGTAGCAGGGGGAGGGAGGCGCCAAGACTCAGGGTGCGGCTGCCCTCCCTCCCCACTCCTTTATATAGGCCCCCAGGGGGGGCGCCGGCCCTAGAGATGGGATCTCTAGGGGGGCGGCGGCCAAGGGGGGTGGAGTGCCCCCCAAGGCAAGTGGAGGCGCCCCCTCCCCTAGGGTTCCCAACCCTAGGCGCAGAGGGGGGCCCGGGGGGTGCACCAGCCCACCAGGGGATGGTCCCCTCCCCACTTCAGCCCACAGGGCCCTCCGGGATAGGTGGACCCACCCAGTGGACCCCCGGGACCCTTCCGGTGGTCCCGGTACAATACCGGGTGACCCCGAAACTTTCCCGATGGCCGAAACAGCACTTCCTATATATAAATCTTCACCTCCGGACTATTCCGGAACTCCTCGTGACGTCGGGGATCTCATCCGGGACTCCGAACAACATTCGGTAATCACATACAAGTCTTCCTAATAACCCTAGCGTCACTGAGGGAGTCCTGGACTAGGGGGTGTCCGGATAGCCGGACTATCATCGTCCGCCGGACTCCAA
The DNA here is from genome assembly GCA_963921465.1 of Triticum timopheevii. Classification (NCBI taxonomy): domain Eukaryota; kingdom Viridiplantae; phylum Streptophyta; class Magnoliopsida; order Poales; family Poaceae; genus Triticum; species Triticum timopheevii. Next base: position 584,431,051 of record OY997270.1, read on the forward strand.
GACTACGAAGATACAAGATTGAAGACTCCGTCCCGTGTTCGGATGGGACTTTCCTTGGCGTGGAAGGCAAGCTTGGTGATACGGATATGTAGATCTCCTACCATTGTAACCGACTCTGTGTAACCCTTGCCCTCTCCGGTGTCTATATAAACCGGAGGGCTTAGTCCGTAGGACACAACATACATTACAACAATCATACCGTAGGCTAGCTTCTAGGGTTTAGCCTCCTTGATCTCGTGGTAGATCCACTCTTGTAATACCCATACCATCAATATTAATCGAGCAGGATGTAGGGTTTTACCTCCATCAAGAGGGCCCGAACCTGGGTAAAACATCGTGTATCTCGTCTCCTGTTACCATCCGCCTAGACGCACAGTTCGGGACCCCCTACCCGAGATCCGCCGGTTTTGACACCGACATTGGTGCTTTCATTGAGAGTTCCTCTGTGCCGTCGCCGACAGGAAGGATGCCTCCACCCGTCTTCAAGGACGGTATTTTCGCCAACGGGGCCTTGGCCTCCGGCCAAACTATCCGGCTAGGTGGTTTTCTTATGACCGCCTATCTGGCCACCACTTCGACAATGACTTCTCAAGTCGTCAAAAGCAATCTTCACGTCAGCTCGGAATTTGCCGAGCGGCTGGATCCGATAGAGCTTTCGTCTGTCAACAAGCTCTTGGATCGCATCGCTGCCCTGGGAGTCGCTACGGACTACAATCAGATTGGGCTTAAAATTGATCTGAGAGAGATTAACTCTCCCCAGGTCACCCACCACGTCGCAGTGGTAGAGGAACAATGTGGGGACTCTTCTCCTGTATTGAAAACTAGTCATGTCCAGGCTCCCGAACCCTCCATGCCGGATTCCCGCGGAGGGACGGACCTCGATCAAGCACTGAACTTAAAGTCAGGCATCGGACCGGACACGTTGGACAACGTCCAGCCATCCAAGCTTCCAAATTTGGAAACTTCATGGCCTTCAAACCCTGAGATGGGTAGGGTTTCGGACTTTATTCCACCCACCCGCCCAGACATATGCGATCTATCTCTAATACGGCAAGAGCCCGCTGAAACAGTACATCACTACTGGTCCAGATTCCTCCTGGTTATGAACAGGATAAAGGACTGCCGAGAGGAAAACGCAATTTCAATTTTTTGCAACAATTGCACGGACAAGGGAATATTGAACGCCATCAGCCGTCGTGAAATTACACGCTTCGCCTACCTAGCGTCCATAGTACGAAAGTACTGTGCGATGGAGAGTTTTCGGAAAACCGAAAACCAGTTTTGGGACAATCCGGCCCCGAATACAACTCTAGTCCGCAACAAAAGGGTGCATTACACTAAGGCCGCAGATACAAAAACCAAAAAGCAAAAACCCCATAGAGGGCACGGAACCGTACTGGAGGGATGGCTCAGTGGACCCTGTAAACTTCACAGTACCGAGGGCGCCGTCCCAACACATAGCCTTCGAGCATGTTGGATATTACGGCAGGTGGCCAAAGGTGGCGAGGAGCTTCTAGCCCTGGAAAACCATTCCAACAATACCGGTACGGTATCAACAGTCTTCGAGACCTTCGCATCAAATAATATGCGGAAACGAACAATCCACGGCCTCGCCGAAGTCTACCAAGTAGCAACAACAAATCCATGGAGCGACACAGCCATCACCTTCAACGCCAGCGACGAACCTAAATTCCGAACAGCCCGAGCACCAGCCGCGCTGGTGCTTAGTCCAATAGTGGACGGCTTTCGACTTACAAAGGTCCTCATGGATGGCGGCAGCGGACTAAACCTCATTTACGAGGAAACTCTTCAAAAAATGGAAATAGACTGGAGCCGCATTGAGCGAAGCAGCACAACCTTCAGAGGAATAATCCCTAGCCGGGAAGCACGTTGCACCGGAAAAATCACACTCGATGTGGTGTTCGGCTCGCCGGATAATTACAGATCCGAAGAAGTCAAGTTCCAAGTGGCCCCGTTCAACAGCGGATATCACGCTATATTAGGACGAGAGGCATTCACAATTTTTCAAGCCATACCCCATTACGGGTACATGAAGCTCAAAATGCCTGGGCCCGGCGGAATAATCACTCTCATTAGTGATCCGGACATAGCACTTTGCGCCAAAAACAAGACAGCCGCATTAGTCCTGGAGGCACTATCCGAAGCCCTAGCGGCAGAAGAACTCACCGCGCTGCGCTCCACGGTGAATAGGGACGATGTCATACTTGATAAGAGATCCAAGTCCACCTCCTTTAAACTAGCAGATGAAATAATAAAATTCCAGGTCCATCCAACGGAACCGACAAAGACGGCTTCCATCGGGGCACAGTTGAACCCTGATGTAGACGCCGCACTGCGAGAATTCCTTCGGGAAAATTGGGACATTTTCGCCTGGCACCCTTCGGATATGCCCGGAATCCCACGCAGATTGGCAGAACACAGCCTAAACATCCTAAAAGGATTCAAGCCAGTCAAACAGGCTCTTCGCTGATTTTCCGAACCTAAAAGACAGGCAATGGGAGAAGAGCTAGCCAAACTACTGGAAGCCGGATTCATCAGATATATCAAACATCCGGATTGGCTAGCAAACCTGGTAATGGTACCAAAGAAGGACAAATCCTGGCGCCTATGTGTCGATTTTAAAGACCTCAACAAGGCCTGCCCAAAGGATCCCTTCCCCCTCCCCCGCATCGACCAGATAATCAACGCTACCGCAGGACACGATTCACTGTGCTTCCTCGATGCATACTCCGGCTACCATCAAATCAAGATGGCAGAAGCAGACCAAGCCACAACGGCATTCATCACTCCATATGGACCATTCTGCTTCAACACGATGCCCTTCGGACTTAAAAACGCCGGCGCAACATATCAGCGCATGATTCAAACATGTCTGGCAACCCAGATCGGCAAAATAGTAGAGGCATACATAGACGACGTAGTCGTCAAAACCAAACACGTCGAAACTCTAGTAGACGATTTGAGACTCACATTCGACAACCTCAGAGCATATGACATCAAGCTGAATCCGGAAAAATGCGTTTTCGGCGTACCAGTCGGAAAGCTGCTGGGCTTCATTGTATCCGGTAGAGGAATTGAAGCAAACCCGGCCAAGATCCGAGCTCTGTCACAGCTGGATATTCCAAAAGACCTCAAACAGACACAAAAATTGACTGGATGCGTGGCGGCTCTAAGCCGCTTTATCTCCCACTTGGGAGAAAAGGCATTGCCCCTCTATCGCCTCCTTAGGCGCACCGAACACTTCGAGTGGACGGATGCTGCCACTGCCGGACTCGAAGAAATAAAGGCCATATTGGCAACAAATCCCGTCCTGGTTGCGCCCAACCTGGGCAAACCAATGTTTTTATACATCGCGGCAACACATCAAGTTGTAAGCGCGGTACTCGTCGTCGAACGAGAGACAGAAGGGCATAAATTCCCTCTTCAAAAACCAGTGTACTACGTCTCCACTGTGTTAACCCCCTGCAAGTCCCGTTACCCGCACTATCAAAACATAGCGTATGCGGTGTTCACGGCATCCCGGAAGCTTCGACACTACTTTCAAGAGTGTTCGATAACGGTGGCCTTCGAAGTACCACTCAACGACATTATAAACAACCGCGACACGACGGGAAGGATTGCAAAATGGTCCATTGAGCTCTTACCATTCGATATAACTTACAAACCTCGGCGAGCTATAAAGTCACAAGTTTTGGCTGACTTTGTCGCTGAATGGACCGAAGCTGAACTCCCTAAAGAGTACGACGCATACTCCAATTGGATTATGCACTTCGACGGCTCTAAAATGTTGGCCGGATTGGGGGCTGGCGTCGTATTGACGTCCCCAACCGGGGACACAGTCCAATATGTACTTCAGATAATGTACACGGACTCCAACAACGCAGCCGAATACGAGGCCCTTTTACATGGCCTCCGAATGGCAATCTCCATGGGCATTCAACGCCTAGAGGTGCGCGGGGATTCAAACCTTGCGATATCCCAGATAAACAGAGACTTTGATGCCAAGGATCCGAAAATGGCAGCATATCGCAACGTTGTCTTAAAAATGTCAGCTCGGTTTGAAGGACTTGAATTCCATCACATAGCCCGAGATAATAACCAAGCAGCCAACGTACTGGCACGCATCGGCGCAAAACGTGACGCTGTCCCTCCAAACATCATCCTGGAACGGCTCTTCAAGCCATCTGTACTATGGGAAGAGGAGTCCGGACACGACAAACCGGAAAAAACCGCGCCAATCGGCGATTCAGCCGATGACATAACACCTTCAGCCCATGACATAATGGCAGTAATCGCCCCATGGACAGAACCATTCCTAGCCTACTTGCTTAGGCAGGAACTTCCCGAAGACCAAAATGAGGCCCGCTGCATAGTCCGGCGATCTAAAGCCTACAAGGTCCATGAGGGAGAACTTTATAAGAAAAGCACAACCGGAGTCCTTCAAAGGTGTATCTCCGAAGATGAAGGGAGAAACCTTCTGGCTGAAATTCATGCCGGACTAGGCGGACACCATGCAGCAGCTTGGGCCTTTGTAGGAAAGGCATTCCGTACAGGATTTTATTGGCCGACGGCCCGGGAAGATGCTCAGGACTTAGTCCAAAGATGCGTTGGTTGTCAGCTCTTTGCTAATCAGAGCCATATGCCACCCACCGCCCTCAAAACTATACCCATTACCTGGCCGTTCACGGTCTGGGGGCTTGACATGGTCGGACCCCTTAAAGGGGGAACCCACAAGCAAAGGTACCTATTGGTCATGGTGGACAAATTCACCAAATGGATAGAGGCCAAACCAGTCAAAACGGCAGAGTCCGGACCAGTGATAGACTTTATATCCGGGGTTGTACACCTTTACGGTGTCCCCCACAGCATCATCACCGATAACGGCACGAACTTCACGGCCGACGAGGTTAAGTCATGGTGCAAAAACATGGGCATTAAGCTCGATTACGCTTCAGTCTATCATCCTCAAACCAACGGTCAAGTGGAACGAGCAAATGATCTAATAATGAGCGGCATTAAACCCAGACTAGTGCGGTCACTTACGAAATCTGACACGCACTGGGTAGAGGAGATCGACTCCGTACTCTGGGGGCTGCGGACAATGCCCAACTGTACTACCGGATTCACACCATTTTTTATGGTATACGGCGCAGAGGCAGTTTTGCCCTGCGACATCATTCATGACTCACCTCGAGTGTGCATGTACGAAGAAAGAGAAGCCGAGCTGGATCGGCAGGACAGCTTGGACACATTGGAGGAAGAACGCGACGTCGCCAAGGCTCGTTCCGCATTCTATCAGCAGCAGGCTCGAAGATATCAAAGCAGAGAAGTACGGGCCAAGACTTACAACGTTGGCGAACTAGTTCTACGCCTGCCGGACAAGAAAAAGGAAAAGCTCAAGCCCAAATGGGAGGGCCCCTTCATTATCGATCAAGTCCTAACCGGCGGGGCGTACCGTCTACGAAATGCATCGGACAACCGACTCGAGCCGAACCCATGGAACGCAGCCCGCCTCCGAAGATTCTATGCCTAGCGCTGGACTAAGAGTTCGTCCCCTTCCCCCGTCCACATTTTTTACACTTCAGCTGCCCTTTGTTTCTCTTTCTTCTCTTAACCCTTTCCCTAAAAAGCCCTTGAGGGCCTACTTGCGCATCGTTCGCACATACTTGATGTGCCATCCGCACTCATTATACCTGGGGGCTTCCTTTCCAGAAGCTCAAATATAAGGGCTTCATGCCCAGCACATGTGTCAAGCTTCCACATGTACCTTTTACTCACCATTATATGCATCGATATGACTTAAGTTTTGGCCAAGCTGGGTTGCCTGGCTCCTGTGCTTACCCCTACATTCCCGATTGTTCGGCTAGGAGGTAAAGGGAGCACCTCTGCGATTGTTACTGCCGGGTCAGCCGGATGTGTACCTCAGACTGGGTGAAGCCGAAAGCTAGCGTTCTTAAGGGAATATTCGGTCGGTGACTTGAAAGATGATTTTTTACCTACCTATTTATCTGCTCCCAGATGTTTTTCTGCTTTTTTCGCAGTCCGGACATGCACTTTAGGGCATGCCTCCCAGGGAAAGGAACCCTTAACGGAACTATTCTCCCTGGAAGATGTTTCTTACTAACCATGGAATATAACATAACTAGTTGGGCACTTGTCTGATAAAGCACTAATGACCCCTACGCCTGGTCTCCATGCATACCCCGGTTGTTTCTTAACCGAAAAGGTATTCGGACACACTCCGGACTCTAGGGTCCCGAGGTCGAAGCAAAAAGGTCGGCAAAGACAAACGATCTACAATCCGGCTAGAAGGCATTTCACATGTCATTTTAAAAATACATTGTCAAATCTACTGACTGTATTCCTCCTCAATCCCGTCTAACAGGCTGTCTAATTTACAGTCCCGTTGGGAAATTTAGCGGCCAACTCTACTTGGCCGTATACTAAACTCACAGGGATCTCCTTCCCATCGGGCCCCACAGGTCCGACCTCGGCCATGTGGTTTGGATCCGCCTTCTTGTACCGCGTCTTCACCATGGCCCAAGCCTCCCTGGCACCTTGGCGGCAGGCCGAAATCTTCCACAAACGGAAGCGCTGCCGCATTCCCTGAAGCTTCTCAGTAAGCTCCCCAAGGCCTTCGGGCAGGGAAAGGGCCGGCCATAAAGCCTGAACGGCGCCGCTCATCGCCTGCCAAACTCGTTTGAGTAGCTGCAACAGTTCGGGAAGTTGATCACCCGTCGATACGGGCATCTCCTCTGCAGGGTGACCTGTGAGTATACCTACAGACATATTTTGTCAATTGACTTCCTCGCCGAACTCTTCTTTTCAAAGGAGTTCGCTTAAGCACTTACTATAGATGCCGCGACGAAGCCGCTGATTCTCCTTAACGGATCCAGACAGCTCGGCCCGAACACCTTTCAGCTCTTCTCCGAGCTGGGCGTGGGCATCCTGGAGCTTGTTCCTTTCCTGCTGCACTCTATTCAGCACCCTCTCGCCGGCCTTTAGCTGGCGCAGTAGTTCCTGCCTGTCCGGATCTTGTCCTGCAGCACCTGCAATGTCATTATTAGACTTGCGCGCACGTCGCACAGTGCTTATATTTTTTTTAAATGTGTTACCAGGAGGGGCCTCTGTGTTTCCTCCTGCGGCAGCAAGTGCGGCCTCAAGTTGGGCCTTGCACTCTTGCAGCTCCTGAGACAGTTGGGTATTCTTCTCGGTAAGATCCTGCATTTCAAATGATCCTTAAATCAGTTAACATAACTACTTTAAGTCTCGGGGGCTACTGGCATATATTACTGCTAAAATCTTTTACCCGTATGTCTTTCACATACTGCTCCATGGCTCTGGTAAAACCATCTTGAGCAGCACGGAGGTGCGCGTCCCCCGCGTTAAAGGCATTTAACGCCTTAGGGGAGAAGCACGTGTCACGAAATACTGTCCGGCGGCGCCTATGGTTCATGGCGCTCTTCACCTCAGACTTGGTGGCGGACAACCTGTCGGCATCCTCCGTTGGAGGAGTGTCCGGCTCGCGCCTTGCGCTCGCCTCCCCCTCCAGACCGGGTGCTGAAGCCTGGCTGGTAGAGGTTGGATTGGCAACCTCCACGCCCGCAGTCCGGCAGGCGCTTTTTCTCCTACAAAGATCATGAGCACTCAAACGCTTCCTAGGAACATTGCTCCAAATAATTAGCTGTGAGCTATACCTTTGCGGCGACATTTCAGCCCGCGCCGCGCTCCTCTTTCGCCTACTGGTCCGGACTGGCCTTTGTTGGTCAGCTGTCGTGGGCTCGGCTTCCCACCTTGAAGGCACTTCCTGCAAAACGCCATCGTACGCGAAGGTCAGAAATAAGCAAGGAAGGAATAGTGGTGTCGGGACTTCCGTTACAATCACCTGGGAAGCCGGAAATAGTCCGGGGTAGTCAGATGTAATGGCGACTAAAGCATTATCCATGCTGAGCTGGTGGAACAGCCCGTCGATTAGCTCCACCTGAATGTCCGGAATGGGCCAGTAATCTTATTCGGCCCATCAGATAATGGACGCTCTTGTCTTCCTCCAGTTGGGGGCTCCGCGGGCGCGACCTAAGGCGTTTCTTCAGAGGAGCAGTGCTGAACTCCGGGAGGCCGATCCGAACAGGGTCCGGCAGCGGAGCGTCTTCTATGTAAAACCATTCCGAAGGCCAGTCTTCGGACGCCTTCTTAGGGGTTCCGGATGGATATCCGGTCCCGGCAATGCGCCATATTTCGGCGCCGCCGACTTGATATATGGACCCCTCGTGAGAACGGGGTACGAGGCAAAACAACCTCTTCCACAGTGCAAAATGGGGCTCGATGCCCAGAAATAGCTCGCAAAGAGCTACATAACTCGCGGTATGCAGGATAGAGGCGGGTGTAAGGTGATGGAGCTAGAGTCTGTAGAACTCCAGGAGCCCGCGGAGGAACGGATGTATAGGAAATCCGAGTCCCCTTATCAGATAGGGGACAAAGCATACTCGCTTCCCTTTGTTGGGACTTGGGATAGCCTCCGCTTGCTTTCCACCTTGGTAGGTGGCAGCCCGGCTCAAACCGGAACCATGAAGGCCGGAGGAAGATATCCCTCCGCTTGGAGCTTCACCAGCTCGTTGCGCGGGACAGAGCATCTCCTCCAATCTCCTGGCAGAGGACTAGGAGCGCGAGAAGAGGAGCCGCGTCGACGGTCCATGATGGAATGGATTCTGGGTCGAAAGCGCTCCGATGAGTATTCGCGGAAGGAAGATGGTGTGATTTGGATCTGGATTCTTGCCTCTGTTATAGGCAGATTATTTGCATAGCTAGGGGGTAAAACATAAAAATACCCTGGCTTTTCGCATTCGTGCGACGCGTGGAAGAAGGCCATTATTGGGCGTGGAAGCCGAGAAGCGCAACATTGATAAGGAAGCCAGACACTGTTCGGCAGGTACATGGAACTTAAAAGGAGAACCCGCCTTGCAACGCCGAAGACTATATACGCGCTGGACTTATCGTCATTGAAGCCTGGTTTGGGGGCTACTGAGGGAGTCCTAGACTAGGGGGTGTCCGGATAGCCGGACTATCATCGTCCGCCGGACTCCAAGACTACGAAGATACAAGATTGAAGACTCCGTCCCGTGTCCGGATGGGACTTTCCTTGGCGTGGAAGGCAAGCTTGGCGATACGGATATGTAGATCTCCTACCATTGTAACCGACTCTGTGTAACCCTAGCCCTCTCCGGTGTCTATATAAACCGGAGGGCTTAGTCCGTAGGACACAACATACATTACAACAATCATACCGTAGGCTAGCTTCTAGGGTTTAGCCTCCTTGATCTCGTGGTAGATCCACTCTTGTAATACCCATACCATCATTAATCGAGCAGGACGTAGGGTTTTATCTCCATCAAGAGGGCCCGAACCTGGGAAAAACATCATGTCCCACGTCTCCTATTACCATCCGCCTAGACGCACAGTTCGGGACCCCCTACCCGAGATCCGCCAGTTTTGACACCGACAGTCACCGAACCTTAAGTGTGTAGACCCTACGGGTTCAGGAATCATGCAGACATGACCGAGACAGCTCTCCGGCCAATAACCAACATTGGGATCTGGATACCCATGTTGGCTCCCACATGTTCCACGATGATTTCATCGGATGAACCACGATGTCGAGGATTCAATCAATCCCGTATACAATTCCCTTTGTCAATCGGTACGTTACTTGCCCGAGACTCGATCGTCGGTATCCCAATACCTCGTTCAGTCTCGTTACCGGCAAGTCACTTTACTCGTACCGTAATGCACGATCCCGTGACCAAACACTTGGTTACTTTGAGCTCATTATGATGATGCATTACCGAGTGGGCCCAGAGATACCTCTCTGTCATACGGAGTGACAAATCCCAGTCTCGATCCGTGTCAACCCAACAGACACTTTCGGAGATACCTGTAGTGCACCTTTATAGTCACCCATTTACGTTGTGATGTTTGGTACACCCAAAGCACTCCTACGATATCCGGGAGTTACACGATCTCATGGTCTAAGGAAAAGATACTTGACATTGGAAAAGCTCTAGCAAAACAAACTACACGATCTTGTGCTATGCTTAGGATTGGGTCTTGTCCATCACATCATTCTCCTAATGATGTGATTGTTGGAAATATGCCCTAGAGGCAATAATAAATTGGTTATTATTATATTTCTTTGTTCATGATAATAGTCTTTTATTCATGCTATAACTGTATTATCCGGAAATCGTAATACACATGTGAATACATAGACCACAATATGTCCCTAGTAAGCCTCTAGTTGACTAGCTCGTTGATCAATAGATGGTTACGGTTTCCTGACCATGGACATTGGATGTCATTGATAACGGGATCACATCATTAGGAGAATGATGTGATGGACAAGACCCAATCCTAAGCCTAGCACAAAGATCGTGTAGTTCGTATGCTAAAGCTTTTCTAATGTCAAGTATCTTTTCCTTAGACCATGAGATTGTGCAACTCCCGGATACCGTAGGAATGCTTTGGGTGTACCAAACGTCACAACGTAACTGGGTGGCTATAAAGGTGCATTACAGGTATCTCCGAAAGTGTCTGTTGGGTTGGCACGAATCGAGACTGGGATTTGTCACTCCGTGTAAACGGAGAGGTATCTCTGGGCCCACTCGGTAGGACATCATCATAATGTGCACAATGTGACCAAGGGGTTGATCACGGGATGATGTGTTACGGAACGAGTAAAGAGACTTGCCGGTAACGAGATTGAACAAGGTATCGGTATACCGACGATCGAATCTCGGGCAAGTAAAATACCGCTAGACAAAGGGAATTGTATACGGGATCGATTGAGTCCTTGACATCGTGGTTCATCCGATGAGATCATCGTGGAACATGTGGGAGCCAACATGGGTATCCAGATCCCGCTGTTGGTTATTGGCCGGAGAGTCATCTCGGTCATGTCTGCATGGTTCCCGAACCCGTAGGGTCTACACACTTAAGGTTCGATGACGCTAGGGTTATAAAGGAAGCTTGTATGTGGTTACCGAATGTTGTTCGGAGTCCCGGATGAGATCCCGGACGTCACGAGGAGTTCCGGAATGGTCCGGAGGTAAAGATTTATATATAGGAAGTCCTGTTTCGGCCATCAGGACAAGTTTCGGGGTCATCGGTATTGTACCGGGACCACCGGAAGGGTCCCGGGGGTCCACCGGGTGGGGCCACCTGCCCCGGGGGGCCACATGGGCTGTAGGGGGTGCGCCTTGGCCTACATGGGCCAAGGGCACCAGCCCCAAGAGGCCCATGCGCCAAGAGAAGAGAAAAAGGGGAGAGTCCTAAAGGGGGAAGGCACCTCCGAGGTGCCTTGGGGAGGATGGACTCCTCCCCCCCTTGGCCGCACCCTTTCCTTGGAGGAAGGGGCAAGGGCTGCGCCTCCCCCCTCTCCCTTGGCCCTATATATAGTGGGGAAAAGGAGGAGCAACCATACCTAAGGCCTGGCGCCTCCCTCTCCCTCCCGTGACACATCTCCCTCCTCCCGCAGCGCTTAGCGAAGCCCTGTTGGAATCCCGCTACTTCCACCATGCCGTCGTGCTGCTGGATCTCCATCAACCTCTCCCTCCTCCTTGCTGGATCAAGGCATGGGAGACGTCTCCGTTCCGTACGTGTGTTGAACGCGGAGGTGCCGTCCGTTCGGCGCTAGGATCATCGGTGATTTGAATCACACGAGTACGACTCCTTCAACCCCGTTCTCTTGAACGCTTCTGCTTAGCGATCTACAAGGGTATGTAGATGCACTCTCCTTCCCCTCGTTGCTGGTTTCTCCATAGATAGATCTTGGTGACACGTAGGAAAATTTTGAATTTCTGCTACGTTCCCCAACAGTGGCATCATGAGCTAGGTCTATTGCGTAGATTCTTTGCACGAGTAGAACACAAAGTAGTTGTGGGCGTTGATTTTGTTCAATATTCTTGCCGTTACTAGTCTTATCTTGATTCGGCGGCATCGTGGGATGAAGCGGCCCGGACCAACCTTACACGTACGCTTACGTGAGACCGGTTCCACCGACAAACATGCACTAGTTGCATAAGGTGGCTGGCGGGTGTCTGTCTCTCCCACTTTAGTTGGATGGGATTCGATGAAAAGGGTCCTTATGAAGGGTAAATAGCAATTGGCATATCACGTTGTGGTTCTAGCGTAGGTAAGAAACGTTCTTGCTAGAAACCCATAGCAGCCACGTAAAACATGCAAACAACAATTAGAGGACGTCTAACTTGTTTTTGCAGGGTATGCTATGTGATGTGATATGTCCAAAAAGGATGTGATGAATGATATATGTGATGTATGAGATTGATCATGTTCTTGTAATAGGAATCACGACTTGCATGTCGATGAGTATGACAACCGGCAGGAGCCATAGGAGTTGTCTTTATTTATTTATGACCTGCGTGTCAACTTAAACGTCATGTAATTACTTTACTTTATTGCTAACCGTTAGCTGTAGTAGTAGAAGTAATAGATGACGTGACAACTTCATGGAGATACGATGATGGAGATCATGATGATGGAGATCATGGTGTCATGCCGGTGACGATGATGATCATGGAGCCCCGAAGATGGAGATCAAAAGGAGCAAAATGATATTGGCCATATCATGTCACTATTTGATTGCATGTGATGTTTATCATGTTTATGCATCTTGTTTACTTAGAACGACGGTAGTAAATAAGATGATCCCTTACAACAATTTCAAGAAGTGTTCTCCCCTAACTGTGCACCGTTGCTACAGTTCGTCGTTTCGAAGCACCACGTGATGATCGGGTGTGATAGATCCTTACGTTCACATACAACGGGTGTAAGACAGATTTACACATGCAATACACTTAGGGTTAACTTGACGAGCCTAGCATGTACAGACATGGCCTCAGAACACGGAGACCGAAAGGTCGAGCAAGAGTCGTATAGTAGATACGATCAACATGAAGATGTTCACCGATGATGACTAGTCCGTCTCACGTGATGATCGGACACGGCCTAGTTTGACTCGGATCATGTGATCACTTAGATGACCAGAGGGATGTCTATCTGAGTGGGAGTTCATAAGATGAACTTAATTATCCTGAACATAGTCAAAAGGTCTTCACAAATTATGTCGTAGCTCGCGCTTCAGTTCTACTGTTTAGATATGTTCCTAGAGAAAAAATTAGTTGAAAGTTGATAGTAGAAATTATGCGGACTAGGTCCGTAAACTGAGGATTGTCCTCATTGCTTCATAGAAGGCTTATGTCCTTAATGCACCGCTCAGTGTGCTGAACCTCGAACGTTGTATGTGGATGTTGCGAACATCTGACATACACATTTTGATAACTACATGATAGTTCAGTTAAACGGTTTGGAATTGAGGCACCAAAGACGTTTTTGAAACGTCGCGAAACATATGAGATGTTTTGAGGGCTGAAATTGGGATTTCTGGCTCGTGCCCACGTCAAGAGGTATAAGACCTCCGACGATTTTCTTAACCTACAAACTAAGGGAGAAAAGCTCAATTGTTGAGCCTGTGCTCAGATTGTCTGAGTACAACAATCATTTGAATCGAGTGGGAGTTGATCTTCCAGATGAGATAGTGATGTTTCTCCGAAAGTCATTGCCACCAAGCTGCTAGAGCTTCGTGATGAACTATAATATATCAAGGACATATATGATGATCCTTGAGATATTCGCGATGTTTGACACCACAAAAGTAGAAATCAAGAAGGAGCATCAATTGTTGATGGTTGGTGAAACCACTAGTTTCAAGAAGGGCAAGGGCAAGAAGGGATACTTCATGAAACGGCAACTCAGCTGCTGCTCTAGTGAAGAAACCCAAGGTTAAACCCAAACCCGAGACTAAGTGCTTCTGTAATAAGGGGAACAACCACTGGAGCAGAATTACCCTAGATACTTGGTAGATGAGAAGGCTGGCAAGGTCGATAGAAGTATATTGGATATACATTGTGTTAATGTGTACTTTACTAGTACTCCTAGTAGCACCAGGGTATTAGATACCGGTTCGGTTGCTAAGTGTTAGTAACTCGAAACAAAAGGCTACGGAATAAACGGAGACTAGCTAAAGGTGAGCTGACGATATGTGTTGGAAGTTTTTCCAAGCTTGATATGATCAAGCATCGCACGCTCCCTCTACCAAAGAGATTGGTGTTAAACCTAAATAATTGTTATTTGGTGTTTGCGTTGAACATAGACATGATTGGATTATGTCTATCGCGATACGGTTATTCATTTAAGGAGAATAATGGTTACTCTGATTATTTGAATAATACCTTCAATGGTCTTGCACCTAAAAATGAATGGTTTATTGAATCTCGATCGTAGTGATACACATGTTCATGCCAAAAGATAGTAATGATAGTATCACCTACTTGTGGCACTGCCACGTAAGTCATATTGGTGTATTTGCATGAAGAAACTCCATGCAAATGGACCGTTTGGACTCACTTGATTTTGAATCACTTGAGATATGCAAATCATGCCACATGGGCAAGATGACTGAAAGCCTCGGTTTCAGTAAAATGGAACCAGAAAGCAACTTGTTGGAAGTAATACATTTTGATGTGTGCAGTCCAATGAGTGCTGAGGCATGTAGTGGATATCGTTATGTTCTTACTTCACAGATGATTTGAGTAGATGTTGAGTACATTTACTTGATAAATCACGAGTCTGAATTATTGAAAGGTTCAAGTAATTTCAGGGTGAAGTTGAAAGATCGTCGTGACAAGAGGATAAAAGATCTATGATATGATCATAGAGATGAATATCTGAATTACGAGTTTGGCACAGAATTAAGACATTGTGGAAATTGTTTCACAACTAATACAGCCTGGAACACCATAGTGGGATGGTGTGTCCGAACATCATAGTTGCACCCTATTGGATATGGTGCGTACCTTGATGTCTCTTATCAAATTACCACTATCGTTCATGGGTTAGGCATTAGAGACAACCGCACTCACTTTAATAGGGCACCACGAAACTCCGTTGAGATGACACCGTATGAACTATGGTTTGGAGAAACCTAAGCTGTCGTTCCTTAAAAGTTTGGGACTGCGACGCTTATGTGAAAAAGTTTCAGGCTAATAAGCTCAAACCCAAAGCGGATAAATGCATCTTCATAGGACACCCAAAACAGTTGGGTATACCTCCTGTCTCAGATCCGAAAGCAATAAGGGATTGTTTCTAGAATCGGGTCCTTTCTCGAGGAAAAGTTTCTCTCGAAAGAATTGAGTGGGAGGATGGTGGAGGCTTGATGAGGTTATTGAACCGTCTCTTCAACTAGTGTATGGCAGGGCACAGGGAGTTGTTCCTGTGGCACCTACACCAATTGAAGTGGAAGCTTATGATATTGATCATAAGACTTCGGATCAAGTCACTACCAAACCTCGTGGGATGACAAGGATGCATACTACTTCAAAGTGGTACGTGATCCTGTCTTGGAAGTCATGTTGCTAGACAACAATGAACCTACAAGCTATGGAGAAGCGATGGTGGGCCCGGATTCCGACGAATGGCTCAAAGACATATAATCCGAGAAAGGATCCATATATGAAAACAAAGTGTAAACTTTGGAAGAACTACTTGATGGTCGTAAGGCTGTTAGGTACATATGGATTTTAAAAGGAAGACGGACAATGATGGTAAATGTCACCATTAAGAAAGCTCGACTTGTCGTTAAGATGTTTCCCGACAAGTTCAAGGAGTTGACTACGATGAGACTTTCTCACTCGTAGCGATGCTAAGAGTCTGTTGGAATTATATTAGCAATTACTGCATCATTTATGAAATCTTGCAGATATGATGTCAAAACATTGTTTCCTCGACGACTTTTCTTGAGGAAAGGTTGTATGTGATACAACCGGAAGGTTTTGTCAATCCTGAAAGATGCTAATAAGTATGCAAAGCTCTAGCAATCCTTCTAAGGACTGGAGTAAGCATCTCGGAGTTGGAACGTATGCTTTAATGATGATCAAAGATTTTGGGTTTATACAAAGTTTATGAGAAACTTGTATTTCCAAAGAAGTGAGTGGGAGCACTATAGAATTTTTGATGAGTATATGTTGTTGACATATTAATGATCAGAAATGATGTAGAATTTCTAGAAAGCATATAGGGTTATTTGAAAGGTGTTTTTCAATAGAAAGCCTGGATTAAGCTACTTGAACATTGAGCATCAAGATCTATAAGGATAGATCAAAACGCTTAATGGTACTTTCAAATGAGCACATACCTTGACATGATCTTGAAGGTGTTAAAGATGGATCAGTCAAAGAAGGGGTTCTTGCCTGAGTTGTAAGGTATGAAGTTAAGACTTAAAGCTCGACAACGGCAGAATAGAGAGAAAGGACGAAGGTCGTCCCCTATGCTTAAGATGTAGGCTCTACAGTATGCTATGCTGTGTACCGCACCTAAAGTGTGCCTTGCCATGAGTCAGTAAAGGGGTACAAGAGTGATCCAAGAATGGATCACGGGACAACGGTCAAAGTTATCCTTAGTAACTAGTGGACTAAGAATTTTCTCGATTATGGAGGTGGTAAATGTTGGGGAACGTAGCAGAAATTCAAAAAATTTCCTACGTATCACCAAGATCTATCTATGGAGAGACCAGCAAAGAGTAGAAAGAGAGTGCATCTACATACCCTTGTAGATCGCTAAGCGGAAGCGTTCAAGAGAACGGGGTTGAAGGAGTCGTACTCGTCGTGATCCAAATCACCGGAGATCCTAGTGCCGAACGGACGGCACCTCCGCGTTCAACACACGTACAGCCCGGTGACGTCTCCCATGCCTTGATCCAGCAAGGAGAGAGGGAGAGGTTGAGGAAGACTCCATCCAGCAGCAGCACAATGGCGTGGTGGTGGTGGAGGAGCATGGCAATCCTGCAGGGCTTCGCCAAGCACCGCGAGAGAGGAGGAGCACTTGGGAGAGGGAGGGCTGCGCCAGGGGCAAGGGTGAAGCTCCCATGCGCCTCCCCACTATATATAGGGGTGGAGGGGGCTGGTTTCTTGCCCTCCAAGTCCATTGGGGCGTTGGCAAAGGTGGGAGGAAAGAAATCCCATCATTTCCTTCCCCACCGATTGCTATCCCCCCTTTTTAGGGATCTTGATCTTATCCCTTTGGGATATGATCTTATTCCTTCTAAGGGGGGATCTTGGTGCACCTTGACCAGGGGTGTGGGGCCTTGCCCCCACTACCCACGTTCATGTGGGTCCCCCCATGCAGGTGGGCCCCACTCCAGAACCTTCTAGAACCTTCCCGGTACAATACCGAAAAATCCCGAACATTTTCCGGTGGCCAAAATAGGACTTCCCATATATAAATCTTTACCTCCGGACCATTCCGGAACTCCTCGTGACGTCCGGGATCTCATCCGGGACTCCGAACAACATTCGGTAACCACATGCAAACTTCCTTTATAACCCTAGCATCATCGAACCTTAAGTGTGTAGACCCTACGGGTTCGGGAGACATGTAGACATGACCGAGACGTTCTCCGGTCAATAACCAACAGCGGGATCTGGATACCCATGATGGCTCCCACATGTTCCACGATGATCTCATCGGATGAACCACGATGTCAAGGACTTAATCAATCCCGTATACAATTCCCTTTGTCTAGCGGTATTGTACTTGCCCGAGATTCGATCGTCGGTATCCTTATACCTTGTTCAATCTCGTTACCGGCAAGTCTCTTTACTCGTTCCGTAACACATCATCCCGTGATCAACTCCTTGGTCACATTGCGCATATGATGATGTCCTACCAAGTGGGCCCAGAGATACCTCTCCGCTTACACGGAGTGACAAATCCCAGTCTCGATCCGTGTCAACCCAACAGACACTTTCGGAGATACCTGTAGTGCACCTTTATAGTCACCCAGTTACGTTGTGACGTTTGATACACCCAAAGCACTCCTACGGTATCCGGGAGTTACACGATCTCATGGTCTAAGGAAGAGATACTTGACATTGGAAAAGCTCTAGCAAACGAACTACACGATCTTAGTGCTAGGCTTAGGATTGGGTCTTGTCCATCACATCATTCTCCTAATGATGTGATCCCGTTATCAACGACATCCAATGTCCATAGCCAGGAAACCATGACTATCTGTTGATCACAACGAGCTAGTCAACTAGAGGCTCACTAGGGACATATTGTGGTCTATGTATTCACACGTGTATTACGATTTCCGGATAATACAGTTATAGCATGAATAAAAGACAATTATCATGAACAAGGAAATATAATAATAATACTTTTATTATTGCCTCTAGGGCATATTTCCAACAGTCTCCCACTTGCACTAGAGTCAATAATCTAGTTCACATCGATATGTCATTAACACTCAAGGTCACATCCCCATGTGACTTACACCCAAAGAGTTTACTAGAGTCAATAATCTAGTTCACATTTACCATGTGATTAACACTCGATGAGTTCTGGGTTTGATCATGTTATGCTTGTGAGAGAGGTTATAGTCAACGGGTCTGAACCTTTTAGATCCGTGTGTGTTTTACAAATCTCTATGTCATCTCCTAGATGCAGCTACCACGCTCTATTTGGAGCTATTCCAAATAACTGTTCTACTTGGAGCTATTCTAAATTGTTGCTCCATTATACGTATCCGGTATCTCTACTCAGAGCTATTTGGATAGGTGTTAAGCTTGCATCGACGTAACTCTTTACGTCGAACTCTTTATCACCTCCATAATCGAGAAAATTCCTTAGTCCACTAGTTACTAAGGATAACTTTGACCGCCGTCCTATGATCCATTCTTGGATCACTCTTGTACCCCTTGACTGACTCATGGCAAGGCACACTTCAGCTGCGGTACACAGCATAGCATACTGTAGAGAGCCTATGATAAAAGCATAGGGGACGACCTTCGTCCTTCCTCTTTCTTCTGCCGTGGTCGAGCTTTTATGTCTTAACTTCATACCTTACAACTCAGGCAAGAACTCCTTCTTTGACTGATCCATCTTGAACACCTTCAAGATCATGTCAAGGAATGTGCTCATTTGAAAGTACCATTAAGCGTCTTGATCTATCCTTATAGATCTTGATGCTCAATGCTCAAGTAACTTAATCCAGGTTTGCTATTTGAAAAACACCTTTCAAATAACCCTATATGCTTTCTAGAAATTCTACATCATTTCTGATCATCAATATGTCAACAACATATACTCATCAGAAATTCTATAGTGCTCCCACTCACTTCTTTGGAAATACAAGTTTCTCATAAACTTTGTATAAACCCAAAATTTTTGATCATCTTATCAAAGCACACATTCCAACTCCGAGATGCTTACTCCAGTCCTTAGAAGGATCGCTGGAGCCAGCATACCTTTTAGCATCCTTAGGATTGACAAAAACTTTTGGATTGTATTACATACAACCTTTCCTTACGAAAACTGGTAAGGAAACTTGTTTTGATATCCATCTGCCAGATTTCATAAATGCAGCTAATGCTAACATGATTCCGACAGACTTCAAGCATCGCTACAGATGAGAAAATCTCATCGTAGTCAACTCCTTGAACTTGTGAAAAACTCTTCGCCACAAGTCGAGCTTCATAGATGGTGATATTACCATCCACGTCCGTCTTCTTCTTAAAGATCCATTTATCTCAATGGCTTGCCGATCATCGGGCAAGTCCACCAAAGTCCATGCTTTGTTCTGATACATGGATCCTATCTCGGATTTCATGGCTTCTAACCATTTGTCGGAATTTGGGCCCACCATTGGTTCTCCATAGCTCGTAGGTTCATTGTTGTCTAGCAACATGACCTTCAAGACAGGATTACGTACCACTCTGAAGTAGTACGCATCCTTGTCATCCTACGAGGTACGGTAGTGACTTGATCTGAAACTTCATGATCACTATCATAAGCTTCCACTTCAATTGGTGTAGGTGCCACAGGAACGACTTCCTGTGCCCTGCTTCACACTGGTTGAAGTGATGGTTCAATAACCTCATCAAGTCTCCACCATCCTCCCACTCAACTTTTCGAGAGAAACCTTTCCTCGAGAAGGGACCCGATTCAAGAAACAATCCATATTGCTATCGGATCTGAATTAGGAGGTATACCCAACTGTTTTGGGTGTCCTATGAAGATGCATTTTATCCGCTTTGGGTTCGAGCTTATCAACCTGAAACTTTTTCACATAAGAGTCGCAGCCCCAAACTTTTAAGAAACGACAACTTAGATTTCTCCAAACCATAGTTCAAACGGTGTCGTCTCAACGGAATTATGTGGTACCCTATTAAAGTGAATGTGGTTGTCTCTAATGCCTAACCCATGAACGATAGTGGTAATTCGATAAGAGACATCATGGTACGCACCATATACAATAGGGTGCAACTATGATGTTCGGACACACCATCACACTATGGTGTTCCAGGCGGTTTTAATTGTGAAACAATTTCCACAATGTCTTAATTGTGTGCCAAAACTCGTAACTCAGATATTCATCTCTATGATCATATCATAGACATTTTATCCTCCTGTCACAATGATCTTCTACTTCACTCTGAAATTACTTGAACCATTCAATAATTCAGACTTGTGTTTCATCAAGTAAATATTCTCAACATCTACTCGAATCATCTGTGAAGTAAGAACATAACGATATCCACTACATGCCTCAACACTTATTGGATTGCATACATCAAAATGTATTTCTTCCCACAAGTTGCTTTCTAGTTCCATTTTACTGAAACCGAGGATTTCAGTCATCTTGCCCATGTGGTATGATTTGCATGTCTCAAGTGATTCAAGATCAAGTGAGTTCAAACGGTCCATATGCATGGAGTTTCTTCATGCATATACACCAATAGACATGGTTCGCATGTCTCAAACTTTTCAAAAACGAGTGAGCCCCAAGATCCATCAACATGGAGCTTCTTCATGCGTTTTATACCGATATGACTTACGTGGCAGTGCCACAAGTAGGTGGTACTATCATTACTATCTTTTGGCATGAACATGTGTATCACTACGATCGAGATTCAATAAACCATTCATTTCAGGTGCAAGACCATTCAAGGTATTATTCAAATAAACAGAGCAACCATTATTCTCCTTAAATGAATAACCGTATTGCAATAGACATAATCCAATCATGTCTATGCTCAACGCAAACACCAATCTCGATGGTAGAGGGAGCGTACGATGCTTTGATCATATCAACACTTGGAAACACTTCCAACACATATCGTCAGCTCACCTTTAGCTAGTCTCCGTTTATTCCGTAGCCTTTTGTTTCGAGTTACTAACACTTAGCAACCGAACCGGTATCTAATACCCTGGTGCTACTAGGAGTACTAGTAAAGTACACATTAACATAATGTATATCCAATATACTTCTATCGACAGCCTTCTCATCTACCAAGTATCTAGGGTAATCCTGCTCCAGTGGCTGTTCCCCTTATTACAGAAGCACTTAGTCTCGGGTTTGGGTTCAACCTTGGGTTTCTTCACTAGAGCAGCAGCTGATTTGCCGTTTCATGAAGTATCCCTTCTTGCCCTTGCCCTTCTTGAAACTAGTGGTTTCACCAACCATCAACAATTGATGCTCCTTCTTGATTTCTACTTTCGCGGTGTCAAACATCGTGAATACCTCAAGGATCATCATATCTATCCCTGATATGTTATAGTTCATCACAAAGCTCTAGCAGCTTGGTGGCAATGACTTTGGAGAAACATCACTATTTCATCTGGAAGATCAACTCCCACTCGATTCAAGCGATTGTTGTACTCAGACAATCTAAGCACAAGCACAACAATTGAGCTTTTCTCCGTTAGTTTGTAGGTTAAGAAAATCGTCGGAGGTCCCATACCTCTTGACGTGGGCACTAGCCTGAAATCCCAATTTCAGCCCTCGAAACATCTCATATGTTCCGCGACATTTCGAAAAACGTCTTTGGTGCCTCAACTCTAAACCGTTTCACTGAACTATCACGTAGTTATCAAAACGTGTATGTCTGATGTTCGTAACATCCACAAACGACGTTTGGGGTTCAGCACACTGAGCGGTGCATTAAGGACATAAGCTTTCTATTGTCCGCATAATAGCTACTATCAACTTTCAACTATATTTTCTCTAGGAACATATCTAAACAGTAGAACTATAGCGTGAGCTACGACATAATTTGCAAAAGGTCTTTTTGACTATGTTCAGGATAATTAAGTTCATCTTATGAACTCCCACTCAGATAGACATCCCTTTGGTCATCTAAGTGATCACATGATCTGAGTCAAACTAGGCCGTGTCCGATCATCACGTGAGACGGACTAGCCAACGTCGGTGAACATCTTCATGTTGATCGTATCTACTATACGACTCATGCTCGACCTTTCGGTCTTCGTGTTCTGAGGCCATGTCTGTACATGCTAGGCTCGTCAAGTTAACCCTAAGTGTTTTCGCTGTGTAAATCTGTCTTACACCCGTTGTATGTGAACGTAAGGATCCATCACACCCGATCATCACGTGGTGCTTAGAAACGACGAACTGTAGCAACGGTGCACAGTTAGGGGAGAACACTTCTTGAAATTTTTGTAAGGGATCATCTTATTTACTACCGTCGTCCTAAGTAAACAAGATGCATAAACATGATAAACATCACATGCAATCAAATAGTGACATGATATGGCCAATATCATTTTGCTCCTTTTGATCTCCATCTTCGGGGCTCCATGATCATCATCGTCACCGGCATGACACCATGATCTCCATCATCATGATCTCCATGAAGTCGTCTCGCCAACTTATTACTTCTACTACTATGGCTACCGGTTAGCAATAAAGTAAAGTAATTACATGGCGTTGTTCAATGACACGCAGGTCATACAATAAATTAAGACAACTCCTATGGCTCCTGCCGGTTGTCATACTCATCGACATGCAAGTCGTGATTCCTATTACAAGAACATGATCAATCTCATACATCACATATCATTCATCACATTCTTCTTGGCCATATCACATCACATAGCATACCCTGCAAAAACAAGTTAGACGTCCTCTAATTGTTGTTGCATGTTTTACGTGGCTGCTATGGGTTTCTAGCAAGAACGTTTCTTACCTACGCAAAACCACAACGTGATATGCCAATTGCTATTTACCCTTCATAAGGACCCTTTTCATCGAATCCGTTCCGACTAAAGTGGGAGAGACTGGCACCCGCTAGCCACCTTATGCACCAAGTGCATGTCAATCGGTGGAACCTGTCTCACGTAAGAGTACGTGTAAGGTCGGTCCGGGCCGCTTCATCCCACAATACCGTCGAAACAAGATTGGACTAGTAATGGTAAGCATATTGAACATCATCAACGCCCACAACTACTTTGTGTTCTACTCGTGCAAAGAATCTACGCAATAGACCTAGCTCATGATGCCACTGTTGGGGAACGTAGCAGAAATTCAAAAATTTTCCTACGTATCACCAAGATCTATCTATGGAGAGACCAGCAAAGAGTAGAAAGAGAGTGCATCTACATACCCTTGTAGATCGCTAAGCGGAAGCGTTCAAGAGAACGGGGTTGAAGGAGTCGTACTCGTCGTGATCCAAATCACCGGAGATCCTAGTGCCGAACGGACGGCACCTCCGCGTTCAACACACGTACAGCCCGGTGACGTCTCCCATGCCTTGATCCAGCAAGGAGAGAGGGAGAGGTTGAGGAAGACTCCATCCAGCAGCAGCACAACGGCGTGGTGGTGGTGGAGGAGCATGGCAATCCTGCAGGGCTTCGCCAAGCACCGCGAGAGAGGAGGAGCACTTGGGAGAGGGAGGGCTGTGCCAGGGGCAAGGGTGAAGCTCCCATGCGCCTCCCCACTATATATAGGGGTGGAGGGGGCTGGTTTCTTGCCCTCCAAGTCCATTGGGGCGTTGGCAAAGGTGGGAGGAAAGAAATCCCATCATTTCCTTCCCCACCGATTGCTATCCCACCTTTTTAGGGATCTTGATCTTATCCCTTTGGGATATGATCTTATTCCTTCTAAGGGGGGATCTTGGTGCGCCTTGACCAGGGGTGTGGGGCCTTGCCCCCACTACCCACGTTCATGTGGGTCCCCCCATGCAGGTGGGCCCCACTCCAGAACCTTCTAGAACCTTCCCGGTACAATACCGAAAAATCCCGAACATTTTCCGGTGGCCAAAATAGGACTTCCCATATATAAATCTTTACCTCCGGACCATTCCGGAACTCCTCGTGACGTCCGGGATCTCATCCGGGACTCCGAACAACATTCGTTAACCACATGCAAACTTCCTTTATAACCCTAGCGTCATCGAACCTTAAGTGTGTAGACCCTACGGGTTCGGGAGACATGTAGACATGACCGAGACGTTCTCCGGTCAATAACCAACAGCGGGATCTGGATACCCATGATGGCTCCCACATGTTCCACGATGATCTCATCGGATGAACCACGATGTCAAGGACTTAATCAATCCCGTATACAATTCCCTTTGTCTAGCGGTATTGTACTTGCCCGAGATTCGATCGTCGGTATCCTTATACCTTGTTCAATCTCGTTACCGGCAAGTCTCTTTACTCGTTCCGTAACACATCATCCCGTGATCAACTCCTTGGTCACATTGCGCATATGATGATGTCCTACCGAGTGGGCCCAGAGATACCTCTCCGCTTACACGGAGTGACAAATCCCAGTCTCGATCCGTGTCAACCCAACAGACACTTTCGGAGATACCTGTAGTGCACCTTTATAGTCACCCAGTTACGTTGTGACGTTTGATACACCCAAAGCACTCCTACGGTATCCGGGAGTTACACGATCTCATGGTCTAAGGAAGAGATACTTGACATTGGAAAAGCTCTAGCAAACGAACTACACGATCTTAGTGCTAGGCTTAGGATTGGGTCTTGTCCATCACATCATTCTCCTAATGATGTGATCCCGTTATCAACGACATCCAATGTCCATAGCCAGGAAACCATGACTATCTGTTGATCACAACGAGCTAGTCAACTAGAGGCTCACTAGGGACATATTGTGGTCTATGTATTCACACGTGTATTACGATTTCCGGATAATACAGTTATAGCATGAATAAAAGACAATTATCATGAACAAGGAAATATAATAATAATACTTTTATTATTGCCTCTAGGGCATATTTCCAACAGTAAAGGGGTTCGTCGTAAAGGGTTACGTCGATGCAAGCTTAACACCTATCCGGATAGCTCTGAGTAGAGATACCGGATACGTATAATGGAGCAACAATTTAGAATAGCTCCAAGTAGAACAGTTATTTGGAATAGCTCCAAATAGAACGTGGTAGCTGCATCTAGGAGATGACATAGAGATTTGTAAAGCACACACGGATCTGAAAGATTCAGACCCGTTGACTATAATATCTCTCACAAGCATAACATGATCAAACCCAGAACTCATCGAGTGTTAATCACATGGTAATGTGAACTAGATTATTGACTCTAGTAAACTCTTTGGGTGTTAGTCACATGGGGATGTGACCTTGAGTGTTAGTCACATAGCGATGTGAACTGGATTATTGACTCTAGTGCAAGTGGGAGACTGTTGGAAATATGCCCTAGAGGCAATAATAAATTGGTTATTATTATATTTCTTTGTTCATGATAATAGTCTTTTATTCATGCTATAACTGTATTATCCAGAAATCGTAATACACATGTGAATACATAGACCACAATATGTCCCTAGTAAGCCTCTAGTTGACTAGCTCATTGATCAATAGATGGTTACGGTTTCCTGACCATGGACATTGGATGTCATTGGTAACGGGATCACATCATTAGGAGAATGATGTGATGGACAAGACCCAATCCTAAGCCTAGCACAAAGATCTTGTAGTTCGTATGCTAAAGCTTTTCTAATGTCAAGTATCTTTTCCTTAGACCATGAGATTGTGCAACTCCCGGATACCGTAGGAATGCTTTGGGTGTACCAAACGTCACAACGTAACTGGGGTGGCTATAAAGGTGCATTACAGGTATCTCCGAAAGTGTCTGTTGGGTTGGCACGAATCGAGACTGGGATTTGTCACTCCGTGTAAACGGAGAGGTATCTCTGGGCCCACTCGGTAGGACATCATCATAATGTGCACAATGTGACCAAGGGGTTGATCACGGGATGATGTGTTACGGAACGAGTAAAGAGACTTGCCGGTAACGAGATTGAACAAGGTATCGGTATACCGACTATCGAATCTCGGGCAAGTAAAATACCGCTAGACAAAGGGAATTGTATACGGGATCGATTGAGTCCTTGACATCGTGGTTCATCCGATGAGATCATCGTGGAACATGTGGGAGCCAACATGGGTATCCAGATCCCGCTGTTGGTTATTGGCCGGAGAGTCATCTCGGTCATGTCTGCATGGTTCCCGAACCCGTAGGGTCTACACACTTAAGGTTCGATGACGCTAGGGTTATAAAGGAAGCTTGTATGTGGTTACCGAATGTTGTTCGGAGTCCCGGATGAGATCCCGGACGTCACGAGGAGTTCCAGAATGGTCCGGAGGTAAAGATTTATATATAGGAAGTCCTGTTTCGGCCATCAGGACAAGTTTCGGGGTCATCGGTATTGTACCGGGACCACCGGAAGGGTCCCGGGGGTCCACCGGGTGGGGCCACCTGCCCCGGGGGGCCACATGGGCTGTAGGGGGTGCGCCTTGGCCTACATGGGCCAAGGGCACCAGCCCCAAGAGGCCCATGCGCCAAGAGAAGAGAAAAAGGGGAGAGTCCTAAAGGGGGAAGGCACCTCCGAGGTGCCTTGGGGAGGATGGACTCCTCCCCCCCTTGGCCGCACCCTTTCCTTGGAGGAAGGGGCAAGGGCTGCGCCTCCCCCCTCTCCCTTGGCCCTATATATAGTGGGGAAAAGGAGGAGCAACCATACCTAAGGCCTGGCGCTTCCCTCTCCCTCCCGTGACACATCTCCCTCCTCCCGCAGCGCTTAGCGAAGCCCTGTTGGAATCCCGCTACTTCCACCATGCCGTCGTGCTGCTGGATCTCCATCAACCTCTCCCTCCTCCTTGCTGGATCAAGGCATGGGAGACGTCTCCGTTCCGTACGTGTGTTGAACGCGGAGGTGCCGTCCGTTCGGCGCTAGGATCATCGGTGATTTGAATCACACGAGTACGACTCCTTCAACCCCGTTCTCTTGAACGCTTCCGCTTAGCGATCTACAAGGGTATGTAGATGCACTCTCCTTCCCCTCGTTGCTGGTTTCTCCATAGATAGATCTTGGTGACACGTAGGAAAATTTTGAATTTCTGCTACGTTCCCCAACAGTGATCCCGTTATCAACGACATCTAATGTCCATAGTCAGGAAACCATGACTATCTGTTGATCAACGAGCTAGTCAACTAGAGGCTTACTAGGGACATATTATGGTCTATGTATTCACACGTGTATTACAATTTCCTGATAATACAGTTATAGCATGAATAAAGACAATTATCATGAACAAGGAAATATAATAATAATCTTTTATTATTGCCTCTAGGGCATATTTCCAACAGTCTCCCACTTGCACTAGAGTCAATAATCTAGTTACATTGTGATGAATCGAACACCCATAGAGTTCTGGTGTTGATCATGTTTTGCTCGCGAAAGAGGTTTAGTCAACGGATCTGCGACATTCAGATCCGTATGTACTTTGCAAATATCTATGTCTCCATCTTGAACATTTTCACGGATGGAGTTGAAACGACGCTTGATGTGCCTGGTCTTCTTGTGAAACCTGGGCTCCTTGGCAAGGGCAATAGCTCCAGTGTTGTCACAGAAGAGTTTGATCGGCCCCGACGCATTGGGTATGACTCCTAGGTCGGTGATGAACTCCTTCACCCAAATTGCTTCATGCGCTGCCTCCGAGGCTGCCATGTACTCCGCTTCACATGTAGATCCCGCTACGACGCTCTGCTTGCAGCTGCACCAGCTTACTGCTCCACCATTCAACGTATACACATATCCGGTTTGTGACTTAGAGTCATCCAGATCTGTGTTGAAGCTAGCGTCGACATAACCCTTTACGACGAGCTCTTCATCACCTCCATAAACGAGAAACATGTCCTTTGTCCTTTTCAGGTACTTCAGGATATTCTTGACCGCTGTCCAGTGTTCCTTGCCGGGATTACTTTGGTACCTTCCTACCAAACTTACAGCAAGGTTTACATCAGGTCTGGTACACAGCATGGCATACATAATAGGTCCTATGGGTGAAGCATAGGGGATGACACTCATCTCTTCTTTATCTTTTGCCGTGGTCGGGCATTGAGCCAAGCTCAATCTCACACCTTCAATACGGGCAAGAACCCTTTCTTGGACTGATCCATTTTGAACGTCTTCAAAATCTTATCAAGGTATGTGCTTTGTGAAAGACCTATGAGGCGTCTCGATCTATCCCTATAGATCTTGATGCCTAATATGTAAGCAGCTTCTCCGAGGTCCTTCATTGAAAAACACTTATTCAAGTAGGCCTTAATGTTGTCCAAAAGTTCTATATCATTTCCCATCAAGAGTATGTCATCTACATATAATATGAGAAATGCTACAGAGCTCCCACTCACTTTCTTGTAAACGCAGGCTTCTCCATAAGTCTGCATAAACCCAAACGCTTTGATCATCTCATCAAAGCGAATGTTCCAACTCCGAGATGCTTGCACCAGCCCATAAATGGATCGCTAGAGCTTGCATACTTTGTTAGCATTCTTAGGATCGACAAAACCTTCCGGCTGCATCATATACAGTTCTTCCTTAAGATGTCCATTAAGGAATGCCGTTTTGACGTCCATCTGCCATATCTCATAATCATAGTATGCAGCAATTGGTAACATGATTCGGACGGACTTCAGCTTCGCTACGGGAGAGAATGTCTCATCGTAGTCAACCCCTTGAACTTGCCGATAACCCTTAGCGACAAGTCGAGATTTATAGATGGTAACATTACCATCCGCGTCCGTCTTCTTCTTAAAGATACATTTGTTTTCTATCGCTCGCCGTTCATCGGGCAAGTCTGTCAAGGTCCATACTTTGTTTTCATACATGGATTCTATCTCGGATTTCATGGCTTCAAGCCATTTGTTGGAATCTGGGCCCGCCATCGCTTCTTCATAGTTCGAAGGTTCACCGTTGTCTAACAACATGATTTCCAAGACAGGGTTGCCGTATCACTCTGGTGCGGAACTTGTCCTTGTGGACCTACGAAGTTCAGTAGCAACTTGATCCGAAGTACCTTGATCATCATCATTATTTTCCTCTCCAGTTGGTGTAGGCATCACAGGAACATTTTCCTGAGCTGCACTACTTTCTTGTTCAAGAGGTAGTACTTCATCGAGTTCTACTTTCCTCCCACTTACTTCTTTCGAGAGAAACTCTGTTTCCAGAAAGGATCCGTTCTTGGCAACAAAGATCTTGCCCTTGGATCTTAAGTAGAAGGTATACCCAATGGTTTCCTTAGGGTATCCTATGAAGACACATTTTTCCGACTTGGGTTTGAGCTTTTCAGGTTGAAGTTTCTTGACATAAGCATCGCATCCCCAAACTTTTAGAAACAACAGCTTAGGTTTCTTCCTAAACCATAATTCATACGGTGTAGTCTCAACGGATTTAGACGGTGCCCTATTTAAAGTGAATGTAGTTGTCTCTAGAGCGTATCCCCAAAATGATAGCGGTAAATCGGTAAGAGACATCATAGACCGCACCATATCCAATAGAGTGTGATTACGACGTTCGGACACACCGTTACGCTAAGGTGTTCGAGGCGGCGTGAGTTGTGAAACGATTCCACATTTCCTTAAGTGCGTACCAAATTCGTGACTTAAATATTCTCCTCCGCGATCTGATCGTAGAAACTTTATCTTTCGGTCACGTTGATTCTCTACCTCATTCTGAAATTCCTTGAACTTTTCAAAGGTCTCAGACTTGTGTTTCATTAAGTAGACATACCCATATCTACTCAAGTCATCAGTGAGAGTGAGAACATAACGATATCCTCCGCGAGCCTCAACGCTCATTGGACCGCACACATCGGTATGTATGATTTCCAATAAGTTGGTTGCTCGCTCCATTGTTCCAGAGAACGGGTCTTGGTCATTTTGCCCATGAGGCATGGTTCGCATGTGTCAAATGATTCATCATCGAGAGACTCTAAAAGTCCATCAGCATGGAGCTTCTTCATGCGCTTGACACCAATGTGACCAAGGCGGCAGTGCCACAAGTATGTGGGACTATCGTTATCAACTTTACATCTTTTGGTATTCACACTATGAATATGTGTAATATTACGTTCGAGATTCATTAAGAATAAACCATTGACCATCGGGGCATGACCATAAAACATATCTCTCATATAAATAGAACAACCATTATTCTTGGATTTAAATGAGTAGCCATCTCGTATCAAACGAGATCCAGATACAATGTTCATGCTCAAACTTGGCACTAAATAACAATTATTAAGGTTTAAAACTAATCCCGTAGGTAAATGTAGAGGTAGCGTGCCGACGGCGATCACATCGACCTTGGAACCATTCCCGACGTGCATCGTCACCTCGTCCTTCGCCAGTCTCCTCTTATTCCGCAGCTCCTGCTGTGAGTTACAAATATGAGCAACGGCACCGGTATCAAATACCCAGGAGTTACTACGAGTACTAGTAAGGTACACATCAATTACATGTATATCAAATATACCTTTAGTGTTGCCGGCCTTCTTGTCCGCTAAGTATTTGGGGCAGTTCCGCTTCCAGTGACCCTTCCCCTTGCAATAAAAGCACTCAGTCTCAGGCTTGGGTCCATTCTTTGACTTCTTCCCGGCAACTGGTTTACCGGGCGCGGCAACATCCTTGCCGTCCTTCTTGAAGTTCTTCTTACCATTGCCCTTCTTGAACTTGGTGGTTTTATTGACCATCAACACTTGATGTTCTTTTTTGATTTCTACCTCTGCCAACTTCAGCATTGAAAATACTTCAGGAATAGTTTTCACCATCCCCTGCATATTGTAGTTCATCACAAAGCTCTTGTAGCTTGGTGGGAGCGACTGAAGGATTCTGTCAATGACTGCCTCGTCCGGGAGGTTAATGTCCAGCTGGGACAGGCGGTTGTGCAACCCAGACATTTTGAGTATGTGCTCACTGACACAACTATTTTCCTCCATCTTACAACTATAGAACTTGTCGGAGACTTCATATCTCTCGACCCGGGCATGAGCTTGGAAAACCATTTTTAGCTCCTCGAACATCTCATATGCTCCGTGTTGCTCAAAACGCTTTTGGAGCCCCGGTTCTAGGCTGTAAAGCATGCCGCACTGAACGAAGGAGTAATCCTCAGCACCTGCCAAGCATTCATAACATCTTGGTTCTCTGGGATGGGTGCTTCACCTAGCAGTCCATCTAGGACATATGCTTTCTTGGCAGCTATGAGGATGATCCTCAGGTTCTGGACCCAGTCCGTATAGTTGCTGCCATCATCTTTCAGCTTGGTTTTCTCTAGGAACGCGTTGAAGTTCATGTTGACATGAGCGTTGGCCATTTGATCTACAAGACATATTTGCAAAGGTTTTAGACTAAGTTCATGATAATTAAGTTCATCTAATCAAATTATTTCAATGAACTCCCACTTAGATTAGACATCCCTCTAGTCATCTAAGTGTTACACGATCCGAGTCGACTAGGCCGTGTCCGATCATCACGTGAGACGGACTAGTCATCATTGGTGAACATCTCCATGTTGATCGTATCTTCCATACGACTCATGTTCGACCTTTTGGTCTCTGTGTTCCGAGGCCATGTCTGTACATGCTAGGCTCGTCAAGTTAACCCTAAGTGTTTTTGCATGTGTAAAACTGTCTTACACCCGTTGTATGTGAACGTAAGAATCTATCACACCCGATCATCACGTGGTGCTTCGAAACGACGAACTTTAGCAACGGCGCACAGTTAGGGGAGAACACTTTCTTGAAATTGTTATAAGGGATCATCTTATTTACTACCGTCGTTCTAAGTAAACAAGATGCATAAACATAATAAACATCACATGCAATTATATAGTAGTGACATGATATGGCCAATATCATATAGGTCCTTTGATCTCCATCTTCGGGGCTCCATGATCATCTTCGTCACCGGCATGACACCATGATCTCCATCATCATGATCTCCATCATCGTGTCTTCATGAAGTTGTCACGCCAACGACTACTTCTACTTCTATGGCTAACGCATTTAGCAATAAAGTAAAGTAATTTACATGGCGTTCTTCAATGACACGCAGGTCATACAAAAAATAAAGACAACTCCTATGGCTCCTGCCGGTTGTCATACTCATCGACATGCAAGTCGTGATTCCTATTACAAGAACATGATCTCATACATCACAATATATCATTCATCATTCATCACAACTTTTGGCCATATCACATCACAAGGCAATTGCTGCAAAAACAAGTTAGACGTCCTCTAATTGTTGTTGCATCTTTTACGTGGCTGCAATAGGGTTCTAGCAAGAACGTTTTCTTACCTACGAAAAAGCCACAACGTGATTTGTCAACTTCTATTTACCCTTCATAAGGACCCTTTTCGTCGAATCCGCTCCAACTAAAGTGGGAGAGACAGACACCCGCTAGCCACCTTATGCAACTAGTGCATGTCAGTCGGTGGAACCTGTCTCACGTAAGCGTACGTGTAAGGTCGGTCCGGGCCGCTTCATCCCACAATACCGCTGAAGCAAAATAAGACTAGTAGCGGCAAGAAATTTGACAACATCTACGCCCACAACAAATTTGTGTTCTACTCGTGCAATAGAGAACTACGCATAGACCTAGCTCATGATGCCACTATTGGGGAACGTTGCAGAAAATAAAAAAATTCCTACGGTTTCACCAAGATCCATCTATGAGTTCATCTAAGCAACGAGTGATAGGAGTGCATTTACATACCCTTGTAGATCGCGAGCGGAAGCGTTCAAGAGAACGGGGATGATGGAGTCGTATTCGTCGTGATCCAAATCACCGATGACCAAGTGCTGAACGGACAGTACCTCCGCGTTCAACACACGTACGAAGAGGATGATGTATCCTCCTTCTTGATCTAGCAAGGGGGAAGGAGAGGTTGAGGAAGAAGGCTCCAGCAGCAGCACGACGGCGTGGTGGTGGTGGAGATGTAGTACTCCGGCAGGGCTTTGCCAAGCAACTGCGGGAGGAGGAGGAGGTGTAGCAGGGGGAGGGAGGAGCCAAGACTCAGGGTGCGGCTTCCCTCCCTCCCCCCTCCTTTATATAGGCCCCCAGGGGGGGCTCCGGCCCTAGAGATGGGATCTCTAGGGGGGCGGCGGCCAAGGGGGGTGGAGTGCCCCCCAAGGCAAGTGGAGGCGCCCCCTCCCCTAGGGTTCCCAACCCTAGGCGCAGAGGGAGCCCCAGGAGAGGCGCACTAGCCCACCAGGGGCTGGTCCCCTCCTCACTTCAGCCCACGGGGCCCTCTGGGAT
Source organism: Triticum timopheevii (assembly GCA_963921465.1). NCBI lineage: Eukaryota > Viridiplantae > Streptophyta > Magnoliopsida > Poales > Poaceae > Triticum > Triticum timopheevii. The sequence continues at coordinate 584,464,580 of OY997270.1, forward strand.
AGGTGGCCCCACCCGGTGGACCCCCGGGACCCTTCCGGTGGTCCCGGTACAATACCTGGTGACCCCGAAACTTTCCCGATGGCCGAAACAGCACTTCCTATATATAAATCTTCACCTCCGGACTATTTCGGAACTCTTCGTGACGTCCGGGATCTCATCCAGGACTCCGAACAACATTCGGTAATCACATACAAGTCTTCCTAATAACCCTAGCGTCACCGAACCTTAAGTGTGTAGACCCTACGGGTTCGGGAGTCATGCAGACATGACCGAGACAGCTCTCCGGCCAATAACCAACAGCGGGATCTGGATACCCATGTTGGCTCCCACATGTTCCACGATGATTTCATCAGATGAACCACGATGTCGAGGATTCAATCAACCCCGTATACAATTCCCTTTGTCAATCGGTACGTTACTTGCCCGAGACTCAATCGTCGGTATCCCAATACCTCGTTCAGTCTCGTTACCGGCAAGTCACTTTACTCGTACCGTATTGCATGATCCCGTGACCAAACACTTGGTCACTTTGAGCTCATTATGATGATGCATTACCGAGTGGGCCCAGAGATACCTCTCTGTCATACGGAGTGACAAATCCCAGTCTCGATCCGTGTCAACTCAACAGACACTTTCGGAGATACCTGTAGTGCACCTTTATAGTCACCCAGTTACGTTGTGACGTTTGGTACACCTAAAGCACTCCTACGGTATCCGGGAGTTACACGATCTCATGGTCTAAGGAAAAGATACTTGACATTGGAAAAGCTCTAGCAAAATGAACTACACGATCTTGTGCTATGCTTAGGATTGGGTCTTGTCCATCACATCATTCTCCTAATGATGTGATCCCATTATCAACAACATCCAATGTCCATAGTCAGGAAACCATGACTATCTGTTGATCAACGAGCTAGTCAACTAGAGGCTTACTAGGGACATATTATGGTCTATGTATTCACACGTGTATTACGATTTCCTGATAATACAATTATAGCATGAATAAAGACAATTATCATGAACAAGGAAATATAATAATAATCTTTTATTATTGCCTCTAGGGCATATTTCCAACAGTTGGGGGTTACCTTGTTTGAAGCTTTAGCCATGAGGCACTTGGCAGTGATGTTTTCGTTGGGTGAATCAAAGAGAGACACCGGGGAAGTAGTAGCAATGGCAACGGATGCCATGGCCATTTATTCTCCACTTTCATCATCATCGTCATCCTCTTGGTATTCTTCTTGAACTACCAACCCACGAGTTGGAGTCTTCTTGGCGAAGTTGTTCTTGTTGGGGGAACGACTTGGCTTTGTCTTTGCGGATGAATTTGCCACCATTGTCTTCCAGCTTCTCGTAAGGGCAATCCGCAACGAAATGGCTCACATTGCCACAGTTGAAGCAAGTTCTAACTCGTTGCTTGCCCTTGACACCACTTGAGTTGTTCTTGTTGAAGTTGGGTCTTGAATTCTTCTTGCTCCAAAATTGTCTTGAAGCAAGGGCCATGTGCTCATGATAATCATACTTGGTGTCTTCGGGATTACTCTCCTCATCTTCCACTTCTTCCTCTTCTTCCATGATAACCTTGGCCTTCAAAGCAAGGTTGGGCTTCTTTTCCCTTTGAGAACGGAGCACCACATTGTCGGCAGTCTTGTCCAAGATGCTCATTGCAACGAACTCATCCAACACTTCACTTGAGGTCATGGAGTGGAAGTCCGGTCTCTGACGAATGACGGAGGACATGCCCTTGTTGTAGGGCATCATGGCCTTGAGGAACTTGCGCTTGATCCAATTATCATCCGTGTCCTTGCTTCCATGATCTCGGAGTGAGACCGCGAGTTTGGTCACTCTTCGAAAGAGCTCACGAGGTTCTTCATCTTCTTTCATTGCAAACTCATCGGCTTCATCTTGCACCACTTCATAGTTGGAGCGTTGAATGCTAGCACTCCCTCGATAGAGAGACTGAACACATTTCCATGCTTCTTTAGCCATGGCATGAGGTCGAAGATGAGGGAGATCTTCGGGAAGGATTGCATCTTGGATGATGAATAGAGCACTCTCATTGAATTGATTGTCCACGGCTTCTCGAGGGGTGAAGTTGCTTGGGTCATGAGGATAGAAACCTTCTTCAATGATTCTCCAAAGGTTAGTGTTCACATGTTTTAAATGACGCTTGAAGCGATAAACCCAAGAATCAAAATCTTCATGTTTCTCATATTTAGGAGGAGGACCGGCATGATTCAAATGAGTGGAGGGGATCGGCCCTCCATAAATTGGGGGTTCCACATGGGCAAAGATGTCGGTGCCATTTCTACCACTAGTAGAAGGACTCTTTTCACTGTTAGCTTCCCCCTTGTCGGAGGTAGCATCCGTCACCTTGTTAGTGGGATCACCCACTTTCATCAGCGAGGTAGATTGTTTAAGCCCTTCTAAGAATTCCTTAAACATGTCCTTGACCTCGGTCGTCATGGAGGTTTTCAATGTGTCCAAAGCCACATTGAATTCCTCATGTGAGATCGAGTTACCCCCATCGCCCGTAGATGATATCAGATTCGCACCGGAGTTCTCTCCCACATCATCCACGACATCAACCATACTCTTCGGATGGTAAAGTCCTTAAAAAGAGACGAGGCTCTGATACCAATTGAAAGGATCGATATGGTTGACTAGAGGGGGGGTGAATAGGCAACTAACAATTTTTAAGCTTTTCTTTACCAATTTAAACTTTGCAACAAATAGGTTGTCTAGATATGCAACTAGGTGAGCAACCTATATGATGCAAATACAACTAGCACATAAGCAAGCAATGGAAACAACACAAGTAGGCTTGCAAGAGTAAAGGCACGAAGTAACCAAGAGTGGAGCCGGCGGAGACGAGGATGTGTTACCGAAGTTCCTTCCTTTTAAGGGGAAGTACGTCTCCGTTAGAGTGGTCTGGAGGCACAATGCTCCACAAGAAGCCACTAGGGCCACCGTATTCTCCTCACGCCCTCACACAATGCGAGATGCCGTGATTCCACTATTGGTGCCCTTGAAGGCGGCGACCGAACCTTTACAAACAAGGTTGGGGCTATCTCCACAACAATTGGAGGCTCCCAACAACACCACGAAGCTTCACCACAATGGAGTATGGCTTCGAGGTGACCTCAACCGTCTAGGGTGCTCAAACACCCAAGAGTAACAAGATCCACTAGGGATAAGTGAGGGAATCAAATTTCTCTTGGTGGAAGTGTAGATCGGGGCCTTCTCAACCAATCCCGAGCAAATCAACAAGTTTGATTGGCTAGGGAGAGAGATCGGGAGAAAATGGAGCTTGGAGCAACAATGGAGCTTTGGGGGAAAGAGGTAGGTCAACTTTGGGGAAGAAGACACCTTTATATAGTGGGGGAATCAATCCAACCGTTACCCCACTGTACATCTCTGCACAGAGCGGTACTACCACTAGGGCAGGGCGGTACTACCGCTGAGAGCGGTACTACCGCTCCCACCCAGCGGTACTACCACGCTGAAGAGGAAGACAGGGCCCTGGCCCCAGAACGGTACTACCGCGGGAGTAAGAGCGGTACTACCGCTTGGAGCAGTACTACCGCTTGGAGCGGTACTACTGCTCCTAGTACCGCAAAACCCGACACGAAAAACATCGGTCTCGAATCGAGGCGGTAGTAGCCCAGAACTACTACGGTACTACGGCCGAAGCCCGCAAGCGGTACTACCGCTCTGGGAGCGGTACTACCACTGAGAGCGGTACTACTGCTTCGTGGAGCGGTACTACCGCTGGAGAGCTTCGGCGGTACTACCGCTGTTGACCGCGGTACTACCGCTGGGATAGAACGGAGCAGGTACGGAAGAACAGGGCAGCTCCAATGATGTGGAAGGAAGACGATGGGTGTGATAAGGATGTGTACGTGTTGATTCCACCCTAGTCTTACCAAAGCGGATCCCCTCTTGATAGTACGGTGACTCCTACAAAACTAGTCCACCAACAACGAAACGAAGGAGCTACACCGTCTTGAATAAAACACTGAGGGGAGGTAATCGTCTCGTGCCAATGGATGAATCTCTGAAAGAACTTAATGCACACGATTAGTCCGCAAAAGCATTGTAATCAATCACCAAAACAACTTGGGGATAAATATGCCCTTACAAATGTGTTGTTGAAAAGAAAATAATTTGAATTAGTAATGTAGTGCTTGTGAAAAAGCTAACAATTGTAGTGGGTATCTCATTGTAGTTCATATTACTTGTAGTATCTGAAGGATATATCCATCACCATTTTCATCAATCATTGTTGGCCCTTTGTGGATGTTTGACATGTTAACTTATTCTTGCATTGTTTTTCTTTTCCTACTGCTTGGTCTTTCTGGTTGTTGTGCTTATGCCTGATAGTCTACACTTCCTTGAGCAGGTTGTGCTGCTTGAGCTGCTGCTTCTACTCTAGCCATCTCCTTGAATCTTGGACATCCTTTCTTGTTATGACACATTCTCAACAAATCCACGGCAAATTATGACCCTAGCTTTGCACAATTTGGTCCCATCCTCATTTTTTATTAGAGCCTTTCTTCCTTTTTTTTGCTTGTGGGCCTACTGTAAGTGCATCTAGTATCACCCCTAGTTGGTTTTACAGTATTGACGACAAACATGGTTGAGGGACTAATGTGTTTGTGAGATTCACATGAGAACACAGGTAGAACTCTTTATTGATTCGATTTACCCATCAAATATGACCCCTAAAAATGCATGAAGACATTGGTTGTTCATGAAGACATTCGCGTTGAGGATAATGATGTGTGAAGACATTCGTTTGAAGACAATGGAGTGCAAAGACATAGTTCTTTTCGTAGTTTCATTTTCTTCTTTCTTGAGTCATAGGAATGACCGAACTGTTAAGTGGGGTCCAAGTGAACAAAGTCAGAAAATGGACGTGATGCACAACCCAAATCCTATGTCTTCGAGCGAAGACAAATGAGAGAAATCTTATCATGTGTTGGATAAATCGTCTTTGCTTGTAGCCCAAGTAAAGTTGATGTGTGTGTTTGAAAACCGACCGTTGGACACGTGTCGGTTCCCCAATGACCCAGGGTCATTTCGGACATATCATGTCGGGTTGCCTCCTAGCTATAAATAGCCACCCCCTTCCACCATAAATTGGCGGTTGCTCCGAGTTAAGAGTATGTCTTTTGTCGTTTGAGAGCAACCCACCTCCGAAGTGTAACGCCCCGGATCCGATGCGCCAGGTGTCTGCCAGTTATTCGCCGTTGTTGCCATGTCATGTGCTTGCGTGTTGCACTTTGCCATGTCATCATATGCATTTCATATCATGTTATCATGTGCATCGCTTTTGCATACGTGTTCGTCTCATGCATCCGAGCCTTTTCCCCGTTGTCCATTTTGCAATCCGGCACTCCTATGTCATCCGGCGTCCCCTTCTTGACTCTTTTCGTGTGCGGGTGTTAAATGTTCTCGGAACGGCCCGAGGTTTTCCAAGCAGCCTTGGTATAGCACCGGTAGACCGCCTGTCAAGTTTCGTGCCATTTGGAGGTCGTTTGATACTCCAACGGTTAACCGGGTAACCGCAAAGGCCTCTTTTGTGTGCAGCCCAACACCCCCTCCAAAGTGGCCCAAAGCCCAGCAAACTCCCCTCCATGCTCTCGGTCGTTCGATCACGATCGCGTGGCCGAAAACCGCTCCTCATTTGGACTCTCCTAGCTCCCTCTACCTATAAAACTAGCCCCTCCCCCGAAATCCCGGATCATTTCCGCAGTCCAAACCCTAGCCTAGCCTCCCTCTCGCCCGCCGGACAGGTCCGTGCGTCGCCGGACGTGTCCGCCGCCCTCAGCCACGTCGCCCGGCCAATCCCGGGGCGACACGTCGCCTCCGCCACTGCTCCTGGCCAACCGGCCGCCGCCACGTCATCGCCCGCGCCTCCCACCTCGCTCCCCTCCACCGCGAGGCCCGCTGAGCCCGTGCGCGGCCCGCCATGGGCCGGAGCGAGCCCGACCCCGCCGCCGCTCGGGCGCCTCGCCCCCGCGCCCGCGCGCCTCCCGGCCGCGCCGCCGGAGCCTCCGTCGCTGGCCTCCCGCGCCACCGCCGCCAACCGCCGCCGCCGCGGGCGCGCCGCCCCGCGCCCGGCCGCCCGGTCGCGCCTCCCGGCCTCCCCAGTCACCGCCGCCTCCGCGCACACCTCGTGCCCCGCTCCTCGGCGCCGGAGGCAAGCCCGACCTCCATGGCCGGCGCCGCCATGGAGCTCGCAGGAGCACGGCGCTGCCGCCTCCGCCCGCGCCCGGTGCCGCCCCGGCCTCCTCCGCGCCGGATCCGCTCCGTCCGGCCTCCTCCTCGACCTCCCCGGCCGCCTTCCTCCCCAACCCCGGCGGATCTCCGGCGAACCTCGGGTTCCGCGCCAGATCCAGTTTTCCTCAGGTTGACCCCCGAAAACGCCCAAGTCCTGTAATTATTGCATTATCATGCCATGTTTGACCTGCTGTATCTCTGCATCCGTAGCTTCGTTTCGTGCGTATAATATATCAAATTGTTCGTATCAACGAGTACTTCATTTCATGCCATTGCATCATTTTCATTTGAGCTCATCTTGATGCCCGAAATGCTGTTGGAAGAGTGCATGTTGATGTTAATCTGCTGAAACTGTTATAACTTGCTCATTTGTCATTTCTGCCATGATTGATGTGTGCATCCTATGAGGTTGCTGTCTACATGTGTTTTGATCTATGTCATGCCATCTTTCCAGGGGTGTATGCCATGTATTTTTGTGATCAATGTGGTGACTAGCACAAGCATGCAAACTAGGCTTCGTGATATTGCTGATTTTAGTCCCTGTTCTGCTGTTAGTTTGATGCCATGTAAACTTGATGCTACAGAGAGATCCATGCATATTTTGAGATACTTCAGTAAGGGTGTTTTGAACATATGGTTATTGTCTATCCATTCATGCCCTTGTTTGCAATTATGGAGTAGTCTAGCATGTCATTTGAGTGCTCTACTTTTGCTTCAAAATGTTTCCTGGCAGATTGTTTACTTGTTATTCAATATAGCCAAGGTTGCTATAGTTGATCCTTGCATGCTATGGACTTGTTCTTGCCTTGGTTTGTTTCACAAACATGTCTTCTTGATGATGCTATGCTTATCTTGTCATGCAATGACTTGTGGTGAGTGAATCGAGCTTGTTAAGTAGTGTACTTGTTGTTGCTGTTTTGCTAGACTGAATCTGTTATATTTTGTTGCTATGTTAACATGTTGCTACTAATCATTCTATGCATAATCTGGAGATGTTCTATAAACATGTTTTGATATACATGTCTTTCTCTATCCATTCATGCCCTTAGTTGCAATTATAGCCTGCTGGAGCATGTTATTATCTTGCTCTAAAGTTTGCTAAATGATGTTGTTGTCAGCCTGTTAACATTAAGTTCACTTGTTCCCATGTGTTTTCCTAGTGATCCATGAACCCTATGACCTTGCTATTGCCATGCTTAGCTTCATAAACATGTCTTCTTACTGTTGGTTGCCTTGCCATGCCATGTATTACTCGGTGGTGAGTGGTTCAAGCTCACCAACATGCCTACTTATTATTGTTCCTGCCATGTTTGAATCTGTAATATAACTTGCCATGTTTACATGGGTGCCATCATATTTTCCGTGCCATTTTGGCTCATGGTCAGTAAGGGACTTTTGATCTATGCTTTTAGTAGATTCATGCCATGCCTTTGTTTTCCATGATATGTTCCTGTAACATGTTGTTTGATAGCTCTAAACATAGCAACCTGATGTTATTTTTGCAAAGTCTGAAACTGTTATTATTTGCCATCTTACCATGTGTTTTGGAGCATGTTCTAGTTGTTTCTGGAGATAGCTCAGTGTTCATGTTTTGTTATGCTTTACGTGTACTTCATGCCCATGCCTTTTGTTATTATGTTGGGATGCTGTAGCATGTTGTTTTGATGCTTGTAAGATGCCTAGTTGCTGTTATGGACAGATTGTTGCTATGTCTTGTATAGAGTGTATGTGTTGCACCGTTGCTCCGTTTTGAGTGTGCTCTATATGAAACTTGCTTGATTTTGCATGTAATTCCATATTATCATGTTGCATCCATGTTTTGAGGTGTTTGCTTGATGTTTGTATGCATTTTGCATCAATGCCATGTTTAACTTGTTTTGCTCATATCTTCTAGGCCGTAGCTCCGAATCTAATGACCTTTATATGTAACTTGACTAGAATTTCGTGTAGTTCCTCTAGGTGCTCTTTAACTTGCTGTTTAACAACTTCAACTTAATGTTTGTTCAGATCTGGACCAATTTCGAAATTTGCATATGAGGACTTACCGGAATTGTTATATGTTGTTCCCGGCCTCATTTAAACTTGCCTTGATGTGTTGTTCTTGTTTGCATCATCTCTTGCCATGAGTAGCTTCATGTAGCCTTGTCATGCATCATGCTTGTTGTGCATCATGTCTTGTTCATGTGTGGTGTGTTTACTATGTTGTGTGCTTCTTCTCGACAGTTCCCGTTTCGTTGCGATCGTGAGGATGCGTTCGTCTACGCTTGGTTCGTCTTCGTGGCTTCATCTTCTTCATGGACTTGTTCTTCTTCCTAGCGGGATTTCAGGCAAGATGACCGTTACCCTGGATCTCACTACTATCATTGCTATGCTAGTTGCTTCGTTCTATCGCTATGCTGCGCTACCTATTACCTGTTTATCAAGCCATCCCAAATTGCCATGAACCTCTAACCTTTGACACCATTCCTAGCAAACCATTGATTGGCTATGTTACCGCTTTGCTCATCCCCTCTTATAGCGTTGCTAGTTGCAGGTGAAGTTGAAGATTTCTCCATGGTGGACAGGGTTATGTTGGGATATCACAATATCTCTTATATTATTAATGCATCTATATATTTGGTAAAGGGTGGAAGGCTCGGCCTTATGCCTGGTGGTTTGTTCCACTCTTGCCGCCCTAATTTCCGTCATACCGGTGTTATGTTCCCGGATTTTGCGTTCCTAACGCGGTCGGGTGATTTATGGGACCCCCCTGACAGTTCGCTTTGAATAAAACTTGTCCAGCAAGGCCCAACCTTGGTTTTACCATTTGCCTCACCACCACCTACTTTTTCCCTTGGGAGTCACTCTCTCGAGGGTCATCTTTATTTTAGCCCCCCCCCCCCCCAGGCCAGTGCTTGTCTAAGTGTTGGCCTGAACTGGGCAGACTGTGGGGCCCCCTCGGGGCAACTCGAGGTCTGGTTTTACTCGTAGGCTGACCTATCAGGTGTTGCCCTGAGAACGAGATATGTGCAGCTCCTATCGGGATTGTCGGCGCATCGGGCGGCTTTGCTGGTCTTGTTTTACCATTGTCGAAATGTCTTGTAAACCGGGATTCCGAGACTGATCGGGTCTTCCTGGGAGAAGGTCTATTCCTTCATTGATCGCGAGAGCTTGTCATGGGCTAAGTTGGGACACCCCTGCAGGGTATAAACTTTCGAGAGCCGTGCCCGCGGTTATGTGGCAGATGGGAATTTGTTAATGTCCGGTTGTAGATAACTTGACACCAGATCCGAATTAAAACGCATCAATCGTGTGTGTAGCCGTGATGGTCTCTTCTCGGCGGAGTCCGGGAAGTGAACACAGTTTCTGTGTTATGTTTGACGTAAGTAGGTGTTCAGGATCACCTCTTGATCGTTGCTAGTTCACGACCGTTCCTTTGTTTCTCTTCTCGCTCTCATTTGCGTATGTTAGCCACCATACTTGCTTAGTCGCTGTTGCAACCTCACCACTTTACCCCTTCCTTTCCCATTAAGCTTTGCTAGTCTTGATACCCATGGTAATGGGATTGCTGAGTCCTCGTGGCTCACAGATTACTACAACAACAGTTGCAGGTACAGGTTATGCGATGATCATGACGCGAGAGCGATGTTTGCTTGTTTGGAGTTCTTCTTCTGCTTCTTTTTCGATCAGGGGATAGGTTTCAGGTCGGCAGCCTGGGCTAGCAGGGTGGATGTTGTTTGAGTTTCTGTTTATGATTCATCCGTAGTCGGATGTTGTTCTTGTATGTGGTATTGTTGTATTCATGTGGCATTGTATGCCTTTTGTATGTATCCCCATCTATTATGTAATGTTGATGTAATGATATCCACCTTGCAAAAGCGTTTCAATATGCGGGTCTATCCTTGGTGGGACCTTCGAGTTCCTTTTGGATAGGGTCGCATATTGGGCGTGACACGAAGCCTTTGAGAGAGAATCCTTGCGAGGACAAAACCCAAAACACCTAAAGCTCAAAGAGTGTTTGACATCACTGAAGTCTTTCTGTCCGCGTGATCTTAAGACTTATTACACATGAAGATTGTGATCTTCCAGTCGGTTAGGCGTCGTGTTTTGAGGATCCAAGAGCCATTGTGGATTGTCGGTGAACTAAGTCTGTGAAGGTTTGAAAGTCTACCTTGAAGACTTACCTGAGTGATTGGGCGCGAACTAAGTGATCTTAGCTCAAGGGGAATAAGGTGAACACGTGGTCTTCTGAGTTCATTCTCAGCCTCCCTAACCAGACTTACAGTTGTCACAAAAATTGGAACTGGTCTACCAAATCCTTGTCTTCGTCAAGCAACTGGTTCTATCATTTCACCCCTTTACTTATAGTTTAGCTTCGTGAAGTCATTGCTTTCCTACCCTGGTTGAATACCTTGTGTGGAGACATTCACCCTGATTTCATATTTGGCTTCATACTCTCTTCCTATTCTGATATGCTCTACCTAGCAGCTGTTTGTCTTTGTGATGTCTTTGTACTATTTCTTTGACTATGGCATGGCTAGTGAAATTTATCTTCCGCTGCATCTTGTTTAGGTGTTATTTGACAGTCTTTCTCCGAAGACATTACTTGTTTCAAAGACTTTCACAAAAATCACCTATCCCCCCCCCTAGTCGATAACTAGCACTTTCACTTACCAACAACCTTATCACGGTATGGATGTTTCACTATAGGGGTATTAACATGGGAATTCAACGGAGGAAGAGCCGGCGAGATGGAAAGAGGAGAGGAACATCAACACTGTCATGCGACCACTGGGACGGTCAGATCTAGAGCCCATCCGGCTAGATTCGTGCAAGATTCGAGGGAGGAAGAGTTGGAGATGCTTGATCTGGAGCCCAACCAGCTGGATCCGCGCAGGAAGTTGAGGGAGGGAGAGGCGGAGATGTTGGATCTGGAGCCCAGCTAGTCAGATCCGTGCAGGAAGTCGAGGGAGGAGAGCCGGAGACTGAAAGAGGAAAGGAACATCACCGCCACCATGTAGCCACTGGCTGTCGAGACGATCAGATCTAGATCTTGCTACTTGTGAGCTCCGTTGGGATTTCCCTGAAGAGGAGAGGATGATGCAGTACAGTAGAGATAAGTATTTCCCTCAGTTGTGAAACCAAGGTTATCAGCCCAGTAGGAGAACCAAGCAACGACTCGTGAACATCACTTGCACACAAACAACAAATACTTGCAACCCAACGCAAACAAGGGGTTGTCAGTCCCTTGACGGTTACGAGCAAGATTAATTGTATAGTTTTTGATTGATAGATAGAATCGAACAAAAATACAAATAAAAGAAATAAAAGAAAATTGCAGCAAGGTATTTTTAGTTTCAATATATGATAAAAGATAGACCCGAGGGCCATAGTTTTCACTAGAGGCTTCTCTCCTAAAAATAGCATATGGTGGGTAAACAAATTACTGTTGGGTAATTGATAGAAAAGCAAATGATTATGATGATATCCAAAGCAATGATCATGTATATAGGCATCACGGCCGAGACAAATAGACCGAAATGATTTTGCATCTACTACTATTACTCCACACATTGACCGCTATCCAGCATTGCATCTAGTGCATTGAGTTCATGGGAAAACAGAGTAACGCCTTAAGCAAGATGACATGATGTAGACAAGATAAACTCGCGTATAAAGTAAATCCCATCTTTTTACCCTTAATAGCAATGATACATGCGTGTCATGTCCCTTTCTATCACTCGGATTGAGCACCGCATGATCGAACCGATTACAAAGCACCTCTTCCCATGGCAAGATAAATCAATCTAGTTGGCCAAACCAAACCAATAAACCAGAGAAGAAATACGAGGCTATAAAAATCATACATAAAAGAGTTCAGAGAAAACTAAAATAATATTCATGAATAGATCTGATCATAAACTCACAATTCATCGGATCCCAACAAACAAACCGCAAAAAGTCAATACATCGAATAGATCTCAAAGAACACCGAGGAGAACATTGTATTGAAGATCAAATAGAGAGAAGAAGTCATCTAGGTACTAACTATGGACCCATAGGTCTGTGGTAAACTACTCACGCATCATCGGAGGGTAGCAAGGATGATGTAGAGCCCCCTCCGTGATCGAATCCCCCTCCGGCAGAGTGCCGGAAAAGGCCTCTAGATGGGATCTCGTGGTTCTGGAACTTGCGGCGGCGAAAAAAGTATTTCGTGGACTCCTCCTTTGGGTTCATGATTTTAGAGAATTTATAGAGGCGGAGTTAGGACAAACGGAGCCATGTGTGCCCACGGTTCATCATCTGGTCTTCTCCCGAAGTTTCTAGTGTCTCTTTTGTCCAGAAAAAAAAATCTCCAAAAAGTTTTGTGGCATTTGTCTTTGTTTGTTATTGTTATTCTGCGAAAACAAGCAAAAACAGCAAGGGGCATTGGGCACTAAGTTAATAGGTTAGTCCCAAAAAATGATATATAATTGCTTAGAAGTGTATATAAAACATCCAAGATTAATAATATAATAGCATGGAATAATCAAAAATTATAGATATGTTGGAGACGTATCAGATCTCAGCCAGCCGGATCCACGTAGGAAGTCGAGGGAGGAAAAGTCAGAGACAAAAAGAGGAAAGAAACATCACTGCCGCCATGCAGCCACTGATGTGGTCGGATCTGGAGCCCAGCCAAGCAGATCTGTGTAGGAAGTTCAGGGAGGATGAGCCGAAGGCATACAAAGGAGAGAAACATTACCATCGGCGCTCAACCGTCGACCGCCAGGACGGCCAGATCTGGAGCCCAGCCAACAGGATCCATGTATGAAGTCAAGGGAGGAAGAGCCGGAAATAGAAAGAGGAGAGAAAGATGACCTCCGCCACGCTGTTGACGACCATCGGGAGAACTGGATCTAGAGCCCAGCCAGCCGAATCCACATAGGAATTCGAGGGAGGAAGAGTCGAAGACGGAAGGACGAGAGGAACATCACTACCGCCATCCAACCACCGCCGAACCATGCCTGCAGCGCTACTGCACGCCACCCATCCATCGCACCCTGTGCCAAAGCGAGGCATCCCCGCCAACATGCCACACTCGCATCTTAACAAACTAGACAAGGAGGAAGAGGATCCCCGTCACCGTTGACGCCGGTCGAGCTTTGCCCAAGGGCGCACTCTAGTGGCGGCTAGGGAGGGGGGGAAGAAAGGGGCGGGGACGGCGGCGCGTAGGGTTTCGTCCAACAAGACGACTCTCACAAAATGCCATGGTATTGGTTCCTTTTGTTGAACCAACACACCAGGGTTCAAGTTCTAGACTTGGCATTGGCGGTCGCATTTTTCTGGATTTATTTCATACTTTTCGGCAATGTGCATCGCGGAAGGAGATGTTCCCATCGACTAATAAGGCGTCTATGAAGACTTTGTCAATCTCAAGATAATGTGTCGGCTCAGTTTTTCGGAGGTGCTCATAAAGTTAGGATATGTGTATATGTGTTTATAGGGATGAGTCTATATACGTATGTACGAGCGTCTGCGTCGGTGTTGTGTTAGAAAAAGTTTAAAAATTTTGGTCAGTGGTGGAGCAGATAGGAAAGAAAGAGGGGCGCACGCGAGGATGTCGTGCGGAGAAAAACAGCATCCTTCTTTTTCTGCGAGGGAAAAAATATCGCCTTCGGTTGTTGACGGAGGCGTGTAGGGTCTTAGCAACAACCAAATCAAAATCTTGTGGTTGGAGCAGCAGCACCCGATTAGTAGTACGAGTTAAATAGGTGAACTAGCACCGAATCGATCGATCTATCGCTCGCCGGGACGACATACCAACACCCTAGATTGCAATAAGCTGGCCCTGTGTTACGCTATCCCGGTCCGCTAACCAGTGTTTCCAACTCACATGTGTTAACCAGGCCCAATCAAAAAGCAATACCGACTTATACCAGGACTTGGGTCCTCTCCCGAAATCACTAGTTAAGGAGTACTTCTTGCGGAGATCACTCAAACTTCCCCAGGTTGCGACAAGTGGCGCGAACCGGGGAGTTTTTCCTTTTTCGTAGATCCGTTTATTCAAAACGTTTTATCTCTTAATCGTGCGTGCAAATCTCGAACCGCTTTCGCCGTTGGATTCCTCGCGTTGAGATCTTCAAAACTATATCCCATGTTGATAGGTTTTGACGAACTTTTTTTTCACGAAAAAAACTGACGAAATAACCGAACGGAAGCACGGGGTTTTTCCCTTTCCGAAAGAGGCATGCCCGTGCCTCTGACGAAATCACAACCATGCCTCTCGCGGAAGCAAAACCGTGCCTCTCGCGAAAAAAAACAGAAAACGCGTTTTTTTTCGTTTCCGAGAAGGCACGGCCGTGACTCTCGTGAAAGCACAACCGTGCCTCTTGCGGAAGCAAAACCGTGTCTCTCGCGAAAGAAAGAAAAAACAGAAAACATGCTCTTTTTTTCGTTCCAAGAGGCACGGCCGTGACTCTCGCGAAAGCACAACCGTGCCTCTGGCGAAAGGAAAAAAACAGAAAACGCGTTTTTTTTCGTTTCCAAGAGGCACGGCCGTGCCTCTCGCGAAAGCACAACCGTGCCTCTCGAGAAAACAAACCGTGACTCTCGCAAAAAAAATGTGTTTTTTGCACAAAAAAAATTCCCCCAAAAAAATTTTTTTGGTCGAAAAGTTAGGGAAGACCGGTGGAAAACCAAAACGTAAAAAAAACCGTTTAAAGGCCGAAAACGCGTGCGGAAAAATAAAAAAAAATCCAGAGGGAGCGCCCAGAGCGCGACACGTGGCGAATGGCTGAGAGCGCGCCAAGTGGCGCTGATCGTTGCGAGGCTCCCGAAGGAGCGCTCGTTAATTAGTTGCTCCCGTCCTCTCCCCATAAAAGACTAGTGAGTTAGGAGAGGATACCCCGACCTAATAAATTGTGTTCTGCTTCCTCCCATAACTTATGTGGGAGAAAATATTTATTATGTTGCGAAGGTTATAGATAGACTGTCAATATACATAGATCCTCGAGCTAGGACATGCAACTCGGTATTTAAGTTACTTATAGAATAAATATTTTCTTCAAACTTCGCAACATAATAAGTTTCCCCTATGATCATGAATTTCTTTAACCTTCATAGCATAATAAGACCTTGTTTGTTTCAACTTTGATGAGGTTTGAATCACTTGTGAATTTGCTTTAGTGGCAAAGCTAATTCATAGTGATACAAGACCACGTTTATTTCAGCTTTGATTGGATTTGAATCACCTTCAGACCGAAGTACACTTTAAGGTGCTTCAGCAAGTTGCACTGAAATGACCAGAATCAAGATTCAGTTTCACTAGCAAAACTGATTCGAAATAGCTTTTTGTTTCAGATTTCATATTCAGTTTCACTAACAAGGTTGATTTGAAATAATTATTTGTTTTGGATTCGAGATTCAACTTCACTGGCAAAGCTGAAAAGCTCAAACAGACAGGGCCTAAGTAGTCAACATGATTTTGATTTTCTTCAACTTTCACAACACAATAAGTTGCCCCTACGGTTCTGACTAGTGTCTTTGATATAAAATTATGTAGTGTGTAAGACCTTGTGGTTGTGCACACCTTTTGTCATGGGAATCGCCTTCCGCACTTTGTGATAGAGTAAATATGCTAAACCAAGTCGATTAGCCTTTTAAGGGTCCAAAAATTGGTGTCAAGGTTGTTGGCACATGGACAAAACCAAGATACTAATGGTGCATTTTCTACTACATCTGCTGGCCCTGAGCCCAACCAAACAACAGCTCTATTCTCAGTTCTAAAGTTTACCAAGAAATCACCAGCAGCATTTTGGCTACGCTTAATATGAGTGATAATACAAGTTCTACAAAAGGGAAGGCAAATATTTAATCTCTGCCGCCAAAGAAGCAAGCAGCAATCTGTCAAAAACTTCATCCTTGAGAATGTTCACCGCTGAGACTAAATCCACCTCTAGCAGAATAGGAAGAACTGATCATTGCAAAGATAAAGATCGACCCTCCATACAAGCACAGAGTTCGGCTTCCATTGCATCTCTACAGGAAAAAAATTATATTGCTTGTGTTGTCTCGGAGAATCATTCCAGCTCCAGCCCTGCCATCTGAGGACCAAGAACCATCCATGTTTAATTTGACCTAGCCGGCCCCCTAGAGGAACAACCCACAAATGAAGATAATCAGTCAGTTTGAGTGCCTTCTTTGCCTCAATATTCATCTTTAAATCATCTGGATAACCAGTGCTTTATTCGCAACTTCATGATACTTATCCTCCACTTGTGTCTCCTCACCTTGATAAGATAGTATGCTCTTTCTTCTCTTAACTTTGCATCCTCTTTCTCATTTGATCAGGTTCTTCCAAGTTGCAACCTTCACCACCATCATAGTACATGAATACTAAAAATTCACAAATATATTTCTTCTAGAGCAACGCCGGGATACAGAGGCCAGGGGAAAACCCTTTTCAAAGAAAAAATATATGTTTCTTCGTATGGAGTCGTCTACTTCTTCGATTTCTTCTAGAGCAACGCCAGGATAGATGACCACTCTCCATCAAGTTTCTTCATATAAAACATACTACTAACTTTCATTTTCCTTTTTTTCTGGTTAAGTTTATTAACATTAAACCCATACTACCAGATCCGACGTTATGCATAAGCTGTCGTGAGTAGCATCGCTCACCTCCCTGATCATATGACTAATAAGCAAATAATAATCTTCATAAGCCAGGACTTGGATATGATGCAATCCCTGTGTGCAAGAATATAAAAGAAAATACGTAAGAAGACATAAACACGGCGGCACAAGTTGAAGTGGCAACTATCACCGAAAATGAAATGAGGCATCCAGCCAATAGGGGGGGCATGGGAAGGCTTTGGTAGGAGAACATATGTCCTGATACCGCAAGAGGCAAGGAACTTAAGACCTGTACATATGGTTTCAGAGTTTCAGTCCATCTGGCAAATATGAGCACGTTGAGAAGCTCAAATATAAAGCTCATCCCCGGCAGCACGTTGAGAAGAAGGTGCATTAGGTAGAAGAAGATATGAATAGGAGAAATAAGGCACGAGAAGAGATCCATCCATTGCACCCACTTCTGCTAGAGCATTCCAAAGGCACCAGAATAACTCCTTCGGGTTCTTCACTATGCGATCCACCAGCATCCACAGCACAGCAGGCCTGTATAATATAACAACTCAACTCCGATACCCTCATGTCCCCATCTCAATGAGAGCAACACCGTCCGTTCCTTCTTAATTACTATCACAGTATCACTATGTGAGTGTATATACATAACTAACACAGAACAATCTCTTCATAAAACTTGCATCAGGCAACATGAGTTCATCCAACAACATTTATGCGGTCAACTAGTACACAATCTGAATAAATCAGGGTTCTTAATAACCACAGAAAAAACAACACAAGAAAACAGTCTCCTCCTAAGCATACGAAAAAACGGACCAGCCTACCTGTCAAGACTGAAACGGCATCGCTAACAGGAAAAACACGCTAGCAGTTGCAGCAGAGTCGCCGGCGCTCAGCAGAACTTCCAGTGGTTGTTGCAGTTGACGCACGTCACAAACGTCGTCATCGGCTCGTCCGCACTCCGGGTCTGCAGCTGGTAGTAGGTCGTCTTGCGCTGCCCGCAACGCCCGCACTTGAACTGGTCCGTCGACGCCTTGGGCGCTGACGCGCGCTCGCAGTCAAACAGGGCCTTCTCCTTGATCTGCTGGTTCTCCAGCTTCCGAGCGTCGCTCGCCATCTCGTCCGCGGGCATGTCCACCAGGCTCCCGGGCCTCACCTCGCCCAGCAGCACCCTCCGCCGGAAGTCGGGGTTGTTGTCGGCCTTCAGGTTGAATAGTATCGACCTGTATTTCACCTTGTGGGTGCCGGTGGAACGCCCGATCCTCTCAAACAAGGCCGACTCCACTGTCACAGCAACTCTATATGGGTCGCATGCATTTACCTGGTCCAGGAGGTCTCTTATTTCCTCTCTGTCATCCTCGCTAGTTTCCTTGGAAACCTTGACGAAAGCGTCAACAAGAAGCTCCCTGTATTTATCTCGAGCAGCATCGTTGCATCTGACAAGGGAAGTCAGCTTTGGGGGACCATTTGGAACAGAAGATGGTTTCTTTGTTTCAGATGTTCTGCTAACTTCCTTTGAAACCTTCTCTACCTTAACTTGGACTTTGGAATCATTATTCGCAGTCTTCTCAATCTTCACAGTTGCCGACATAGAATTCTTTTCAGTCTTCACAGTTGCATTCTTTTCAGACTTCACAGTTGTCGACGTAGAGTTCTTTTCAACCTTCACGTTCGCCGACTTCCTTTCAACCTTCATGGGCTGAGGTTTCTCAGCCTTAGCTGCAGAGTTATCTGATTTTCCATTCGCTGGTGTGCCGTTTTTCTTTCCTGTCTCTTCAATAACAACCTTCTTCCAGTACCCAAAAAGGTCTGCAGCCACCGCCTGTATGTCTGAGTTAGGGTGCTTCGTCAGGTACCGAAGACGTTTGCCAACCTGACAAAACAAAACACAATCTGTAAGTTGCAAGTTCCCAAAGCCCTATGAAAACAACTGCATGGGGGAAGTAGCTGAATGAAATAAGCAATAACCATTTAGGAGGGAAAGCAGATGTTTAGTAACAACATATTAACTTAACTAACTAAGCTTCAGTAAAAAAGACAATATTTTACTTAGCAATGCAATTCACAAAAGATGTCTCACAAACCACCAACCAGTACAACTAATAGATGCAGACCCGTGAAACCAGAATCACTCTGCTCATCAATATTGAGTGTTTGCCGCTCATGCTCAAAACACATCTGCACCTTTTGGAATTAAATGTGCTTTTGCTAGATAGGTTAGCAAACTTAAAGCTTTCTAAATTGAAACCGGTCACTGAAAGGCAACTCAGACATGAAAGAAAATGTCACCAACCCAGCACAACTAATAGATGCAGACCCTCGAAACCAGAATCACTCTGCTCATGAATATTGAGTGCTTGCCACTCATGCTCAAAACACATCTGCACCTTACGGAATTATATATGCTTTCGGTAGATAGGTTAGCAAACTTGAAGCTTTCTAAATTGAAACCCAGTCACTGAAAGACAACTCAGACATGAATGAAACTGGCACTGCAGCCCCTTTAGGAGGCCTAGACTCCTAGAAACTGTTCCAGAATTATTATTTGTTACGCTCAATGCCCCATGGCACTTATGTCGGTGTCCACGAAGGAGACAACTCATATCCCAATTACAGAGGACCTTACCTAGTTTTATAAATCATTAAGGTGTTAAAACTAAAAGTAAAATTTAAAGACTACGGAGCTGTTTGGTTTGATGGCAAAAATTGACTTGCCAATATGCAGGCAAGCGGAAAAAAAATGGATTTATCAACTTCTGGAGTTGCCATTTGGCAGGCCCTATGATGAAAGTCTGGTGTAAGTGGCTGGCTCGAAGACATACTAATTGTCGGGTAGTGTGCACCATAACGGTCGAGAAACCGTTACAGGTTCAGATCAGATATACACAAAATGGCAAAACAGGAGCACAATATGACATACTAATTGTCGGGAAGTGAGCACCTTAAGGTCGAGAAACCATTACAGCTTCAGATCACACAAAATGGCAAAACAGGAGCACAATAATTATTGGTTCAGTAACTCAAGGAGGTGGCTTTTATGGAAAGACATGTCGAATACGAAAACTTAAAGATCCAGTAAGTTATGACTTGCCCAAATTATATAGAATATTTCTTGATCTAAACTGCTCACGTTCTGCACACTTTACTTACCAAATCAAGTTTTCCACATAAACACGTGAAACAAAGATCGGCAGATTTTTTTAGGGAACTGGCAGAAACACAGTCCATTCATCAAGGCAAAGTTATATACACAAAGGACTTGCTAGCAGAAGATAGGGTACAACGCCGAAAATCCATGAAATCCAGAGGAAGAGCCACTGATTACACGCTGGTGCAAGTCCAGTCAACTGCAAATTCATTGTCTTTGTTCATATTTTGTGAAATTCAAAACATAGTTTCATGTTATAGATAAATCAGTTATGAGGTGTTCTCCAGCCAAATTGTAAAACTGTGCCATCATAGGCGGATCAAAACAGTGTCAATCAGTACCAGTTGATCAATTTACAGTGTTTATTATCACTGGAAGACATTATGTATTGCTGAGAACCCAAGAAAGATGATGGTTGGGAGACCACTTCATGCAGAATCCAATTAAGATGAAACTAGCAGGTAGCATCAATCTGACCCACGGCAAAGACCAAACCGTCACCGAGACATATTAATCCTCACCTCAAAAGCATCAAAAACACAAATCCCAGTCTTTGTCCTGAATGGAAACTGCGAATCTGCGGTAATCCGCAGCATTCCACAAATCCCAGCGGCCTGCCTACCCACCGTCTCTGCGAGACATCCAGGCACCGAGCGCGCATGCCCTGTCACCCACAATCCTACCAATCCGAGGCACAAAAAGAAGAGGAAAAAGGTGTAACCTACCCCCCTCGCACAAGATCTAATTCCCAATTCCGCTTTTCGCACCTCTCCGTCACCCTTCAAAAAGGGGGGAAGAACAGCATGCCTCGCATAAGCACACGGTAATTTCTAGCGAACCAGGCAGGATAAAAAAAAATGCCCAAATTGAAGGCAATGAGGCGCATTGCACCCGAAATTCATCCTCGATTTCACCGCACCAGCCGGAACCAACGCAACGAGAGGCCACGAGTAGCCTAATTTCTCATCAATCGAGCGGGGGGGAGGGGGCGGCTGACCTGCGTGGAGACGAGGACGTCGGTGTTGACGCGGAACTCGCGGAGGCGGCGGAGGGCGTCGAGGCAGCGCTCGGCCTCGGGGGAGGAGCCGTCGGCCTCCTCGGCGGCGGCGTCGGCGGCCTTCTTGGCGGCCTCGAAGGTCTCCATGAGCTCCCTCTCCATGGCCATCCGGCTGGGGGAGGCGGCGGCGGCGGGGATCGAATCAAAACCCTAGGCGCAAAGCAGGAGGCCTCGCCGCCGCGGTCTACCCTCTCGCGTGTCTGGCTCGGAGGCGTGGAGGAAAAAACGGTTGGATTTGGGGGCAGCGCGGGGATTTATACGCCGCCCGCCGCCGTTGATTCGGAGGCGGGTGAGATCCTTCTGGAGCCCGGCCGGATCGGACGGTGGATTCCGCGCCACGTGGCGCGCGCCCGGGGGTTCGCTTGCTTGCTGTTGGGTAGAATCCGTCCCGTCCTGTCTGTCTGTCTGCAGATGGCGTGTCATTTCCGATTTCTCGCGAGGACAGAAGCTCTGCAGCGGTGGCTGGCCTTTATTTATGACAGACGCCTGACCCTGCCGTTTCCTGCACAGATTACATTGTAGGTGACCATTAAACCTTCACTAGTTGCTCAAAAAAAAAAAAAAAAACTTCACCAACGTTGCCCTTGAATTCGAAGGGGGTCATCCTCACCCCGGGCCCGGCGGCAGCGGACTAGGGTTGGTGTATGCATTTTGGGGCCAAGGGTTTTGCGTCGACTCTAGAGTGTGGCGGGAGCGGCGATCCGACGATGTGGTGAAATGGCGTCTAGACGACGGTAGCATCGTCGGGGGGTGAACTAAGGCGATGGATGGCCTGTGGTGGCATCGTCGGGGGGGGGGGGGGGGGGGGGGGAGGGTCCCGGCAGTGAATAAGTCGGGGAGAAGGCGTGTCGGCATGATCAAAAGAGGTGAGCCACGCGGAACTACCATGTGTGCCCTAAAACAAAGCACGCTCGAACAACATACACGACGATGTTGTTTTCCCCCGATAAATGGCGCTTTTATTATACGATGTTGTGTCCTACTTACTTAAGAAAAAGAACCATTTTTATCATGAATGCTTGTTTAACCAAACTCCCGTGTATTGGGTGTGCCCTCTGCTTGCACCATGCTTACTTCCCCCTTTGATGTTGTGTTTCCTTATCCACGGCCCTTTGGTGGCACCGGGAATTAGCGGTGTAGTGAACTGTGGCTAGTAAAGCTACGGTAGACGGAATCGAACAAGGCATGGGTGACAAGCGAGGCATATAGGACCACCAAGAAAGAAAGAAAACGAGGGGAGGACCGGCGGTGAAGAAGTCCGGGGGAAGGCGCGCCGACAAGATCAAAAGAGGCGGAGCGCGTGGGGAGTACCCACCCATGTGCATACTAAAGCGAAGTATATCTTAACAACAAATACGACAATGTTGTTGTTTTCCGATAAATGATGCTTTTATTAAGATGGTGTTGTTCTTACTTAAAAAGGAACCATTTTATCATGAATGCTTGTTTCACCAAACTCCCTGTTGTTGGTTGTCCTTTGGTGGTACCTTGATTGCTTCCTCATTTGAAACCCAAGTATAAATTACGCTTTTTATTGAGACAGTGTTGTTCTTAGAAAAGAACCATTAATGTTGAATGCTTGCTTCACCAAAACTCCTATGTGTTGGTTGTGCCATTTGATTGCGTCATGCTTGCTTCCTTCTTTGATGTTGTATTTCCTTATCTAGGCCCCTTCGGTGGCACCGAGAGTTAAGCTACGGTAGAAGGAATCGAACGAAGCATGGGTGACAAGCGAGGCATATAGGACCACCGCAAAAAAAAAAAAGCGAGGGGAGGACCGGCAGTGAAGAAGTCGGGGAGAAGGCACGCCGACAAGATCAAAAGAGGCGCGCCGGGCGGGAGTACCCACCCATGTGTGCCCTAAAACAAAGCATACACAACAATGTTGTTGTTTCCCAATAAATGGCGCTTTTATCAACACAATGTTGTTCTTACTTAAAGAAATGAACCATTTATCCTGAATGCTTGTTTCACCAAACTCCCTGTTGTTGGTTGTCCTTTGGTGGTACCTTGATTGCTTCCTCATTTGAAACCCAAGTATAAATTACGCTTTTTATTGAGACAGTGTTGTTCTTAGAAAAGAAACATTAATGTTTTTCTTTTGCGGGGATTATTTTATTTTATTTTGCGGGGAAAAGAACCATTAATGTTGAATGCTTGCTTCACCAAAACTCCTATTTGTTGGTTGTGCCATTTGATTGCGTCATGCTTGCTTCCTTCTTTGATGTTGTATTTCCTTATCTAGGCCCCTTCGGTGGCACCGAGAGTTAAGCTACGGTAGAAGGAATCGAACGAAGCATGGGTGACAAGCGAGGCATATAGGACCACCGCAAAAAAAAAGCGAGGGGAGGACCGGCAGTGAAGAAGTCGGGGAGAAGGCACGCCGACAAGATCAAAAGAGGCGCGCCGGGCGGGAGTACCCACCCATGTGTGCCCTAAAACAAAGCATACACAACAATGTTGTTGTTTCCCAATAAATGGCGCTTTTATCAACACAATGTTGTTCTTACTTAAAGAAATGAACCATTTATCCTGAATGCTTGTTTCACCAAACTCCCTGTTGTTGGTTGTCCTTTGGTGGTACCTTGATTGCTTCCTCATTTGAAACCCAAGTATAAATTACGCTTTTTATTGAGACAGTGTTGTTCTTAGAAAAGAAACATTAATGTTTTTCTTTTGCGGGGATTATTTTATTTTATTTTGCGGGGAAAAGAACCATTAATGTTGAATGCTTGCTTCACCAAAACTCCTATTTGTTGGTTGTGCCATTTGATTGCGTCATGCTTGCTTCCTTCTTTG
Organism: Triticum timopheevii; assembly: GCA_963921465.1. Classification (NCBI taxonomy): domain Eukaryota; kingdom Viridiplantae; phylum Streptophyta; class Magnoliopsida; order Poales; family Poaceae; genus Triticum; species Triticum timopheevii. The sequence goes on from OY997270.1 coordinate 584,488,477, forward strand.
ATGTTGTATTTCCTTATCTAGGCCCCTTCGGTGGCACCGAGAGTTAAGCTACGGTAGAAGGAATCGAACGAAGCATGGGTGACAAGCGAGGCATATAGGACCACCGCAAAAAAAAAGCGAGGGGAGGACCGGCAGTGAAGAAGTCAGGGAGAAGGCACGCCGACAAGATCAAAAGAGGCGCGCCGGGCGGGAGTACCCACCCATGTGTGCCCTAAAACAAAGCATACACAACAATGTTGTTGTTTCCCAATAAATGGCGCTTTTATCAACACAATGTTGTTCTTACTTAAAGAAATGAACCATTTATCCTGAATGCTTGTTTCACCAAACTCCCTGTTGTTGGTTGTCCTTTGGTGGTACCTTGATTGCTTCCTCATTTGAAACCCAAGTATAAATTACGCTTTTTATTGAGACAGTGTTGTTCTTAGAAAAGAAACATTAATGTTTTTCTTTTGCGGGGATTATTTTATTTTATTTTGCGGGGAAAAGAACCATTAATGTTGAATGCTTGCTTCACCAAAACTCCTATTTGTTGGTTGTGCCATTTGATTGCGTCATGCTTGCTTCCTTCTTTGATGTTGTATTTCCTTATCTAGGCCCCTTCGGTGGCACCGAGAGTTAAGCTACGGTAGAAGGAATCGAACGAAGCATGGGTGACAAGCGAGGCATATAGGACCACCGCAAAAAAAAAGCGAGGGGAGGACCGGCAGTGAAGAAGTCAGGGAGAAGGCACGCCGACAAGATCAAAAGAGGCGCGCCGGGCGGGAGTACCCACCCATGTGTGCCCTAAAACAAAGCATACACAACAATGTTGTTGTTTCCCAATAAATGGCGCTTTTATCAACACAATGTTGTTCTTACTTAAAGAAATGAACCATTTATCCTGAATGCTTGTTTCACCAAACTTTTGTGTTGGTGGTTGCCCTTTGGTGGCACCATGATTGCTTCCCTCCTGTGATGTTGTGTTTCCTGATTTATCACAGCAGCCTGGATAAGGGTGTACTGGAATGGTAGTATTCTACAAAGCCTCACATCACAAGGACACTGACTGACACCACATGGTACCTAGTTGCTGCCACAGAAAGAAAAAGGAAAGGAAAGAGGAGCACCATAAAGATTGACACTGTGATTGGCTACCAAAAAAGGATAATGTTCCACACTCTACTGTTTGCCTCCTCCTGGAAACAGCAAAAGATGGGGGCCTGGAGATCTGATTCTGATCTGATCTAAAACACCATGATGCAGCTTCTACATATCAGCAACTGCTTGTACTCAGCATGGTCTGCTTTTGTACCTTCCAAGTCACAACCAGCTTGTGTTCCGGGAACTGTTGGAGACCACGGCAGGAGGCTCGCCGCCGCCTCCGTCGACGAACTTCGCCAGGGAGCGGTACTGCAGCTTCACGCTTTCCGCGTTGTCCAAAGTCTTCACCACGTACCTGCTCAACACCGGTAAGTGTCGCGCTTGGTTTCGAAAGATGATTGGGTGAACGAATTAAAGGTACTACCATCCATTCAAGCACTGTGCTGTCACCACCGCCACGCGCCCCACGAACCGCTCCGGGGTCCTCTTGTTTCCCTGATGGTTTGTTCTGGTCATCATCGCGAATAGGAAAAGACTGGAGAAAAACAAAAGTGTATATGCTTGGCGGAGTAAAGAGAGAGAGAGAGATGCCTACCTTGATTATCACTCGGTCGAAGACAGCGAAAGGATACTGGACGCCTTTGCCTCTTGAAACCTCGGCTGGGCTCGGGTCATCGTTGCCACATTTGTCCTCATTTTACAGAGAGAACAGATTTAAGAACATCGTGTAACATGTTCAACTGTCCATGTTCAGGCATTCAGTAACATAAACCCGGAAAAAAGTGTATACCTGTTCCAGGCGGTCTCTTTTTCTTTTCAACGTTTTTGCCGACTCTTCCTCTCGTCTAAATGCCTGGACTGCAAGGCCAAGAGCTGAAAACATGGCGGGCAAAAAGGGAACATTAGAGATCTTGGTGAGAACAGGACAGGAAGGAAGCAAAGAAACCCAGTATATATGGCATGCACCGATTTCTGTGAGATAGCTGAAAGTAAACCTCAAAAATCATGGCGAAATAGCCTGGCAATTTTAAGTCCATACCCAGGTTTGGCCGAATGGAGTCCTTGGTAATTGGCTGACCACATTTACCACAAGCTTTCTGCATAGCAGGACAAAAACAATTCTCTGTTACTTTCACATGCACTTGAAGCTTCACAAAATCCTTCTTTTAGTAGGGTTGCAATATCACGTTGACCACCTTGCAGGATTGTCTCAAATTAATGTTCTACCTAGAAAATCAAAGCTTGCCTAATGTGGTTATCCATGCTGACACAGCAAATGGATAACTATGAAATACCTCTAGTTTTAGTTTGGACAACACAATATATCTTTTCACCGAAAATTAGCTGGGGAATGGGGAGGCCCTGACAATAGAGTGCACTCCAATTATTCTAGAACAGTAAGATATGTGTAATGCGTTACCTTGAAAGCAAAGTTTGTCTAATGTGGTTACCCAAGCTGAGAGCAAATGGATAACCACGAAATACTTTTAGTTTCACTTAGGACAACACAATACATAAATGGAAAAGATGCAGTTGGAGATTTTCATTCTATTGAATGCACATCCGCATATGTTTTCACCAAAAAAAAATGTTGGTGGATTAGGAGGCCCCGACAGTAGAGTGCAGTCCTATTATTTCAAGAACAGTAAGACATGTGTAAAAGGAAAACGCTGTGCTTCAAAAGCACATCAAGTCACTATGATTAGTATTTCAAAAAGAAGGAGCTAATATTAAAGGCAATCCTAACACTAAAATGAAGAGATGTAGCAACAAGCAGGAGGATACAGAATATCTAACTGCAAACTACACTGTATAACAAACTAAGAAGAAAGTTTGAAAAACTACTAGACAGTAAGGATCATTGGACAAACCATTCTGTAGATATGCTGCATCCCACTACTTCCATAAGAATGCCCACATGACAGAATCATCGCGTCGTCCATGAGAATGCCTCTACACATTCAGACACGGTAAGATAAATGGATGAGATACTGGAACCCTCTTTTCCCCAGTACCGCTAACCGGCATGATATTTGGATACCACAAATTTAGTTCCCTTTTTCTTTCCTATGAATTAATGTGGAACTACCAAAAGCCTACAAACAAAGCGGGTAGACGAGATGCTTGAAAGCATGCAGAGTCTCAATATACGAAGTTTACATACAGTCAACAACGAAGGTGAGATAGTTAACTGAATACTCATCAAAGAACAAAATTCTCAAGAGAACAACAATCATTTGCAGATGCTACTCACGTCAATGGGTCGGAAAGGTGTGCTCTGAGCAGGTCCCAGTAGCTAGATGCAGGGCCTCCCTCTCTTCTCCCAATGACCCCATACCCATCCTCCACCCTCATCTCCCTGGGAACAGAACCAGGCTCTTCGTCCCCTCTAGATGAACTGCGACCGTGCTGCTCGGTTCCACAGCTGTACAGCTGCCATTGCTGCCCCTCCTGGATTTGCCTCGTCCCATTCTCCCCATTCACCACAGGCCGCCCGATTCCTGCTGCGTGAACCAGCAAGCAACAGCGTCAGTGATCACCTTCATTCAGATAAATCAGATACACACACAAAAATCCTAAATGGAGATATTTTACTGCTCAGAGGGAGATCATATTCACATGAAACTAACTTAGCTTCAGATTTCTCAGAAATTCAGCTCACCTCGTACTACTAGAAGCTGCATAGTACTGTAATTTTTACAGGAGCTAACCCTTGGGTTGGGTTGACTCACCTGGAGAGGAGGCGCGTCGCTGCTGCGAGCTGCGGGCCGCCAGCTCGGCATCCTGATCCTCCCCATCCTCCTGCTCCTCGTCATCGTCGTCGTCATCTTCGTCGAACTCATCCATGGAGGCGCCATCGGAGTCGCCGCCGAGAGGATGTTGATGCCGGAGGAACGGGCCGGCGGCGCGGGCCGCACCGCCGGGGAAGGGCGAGAGCGGCCCTCTCGATGAGGAGGAGAGCGGGCGGTGGGCAGACCCCGGGCCCGGAGGAGACGCCATGGCGGCCGCGGAGCGCACGGCGGGGTGGGGTGGGGTGCGGCCGTGCGGGGGAAGGTTTGCTGCCCGGGACTACAGTCTGCAGTGCGCTGTGTGCTGGTAGAGTGGTAGCATCACCTGTGCTAGTTTTCAAATGCTGAAATAATTTCACACAGAATTTGTAAAAGACACTAGTGATTTGAAATAGCTGGAGGTAGGACATCTTTGTATTGTACTTACTGTATAAGGTTCAAAAATGCTTCAAAAAAATTGAGTTTGTCTGCCAAATTTTCATTCAGTATTACATCAGGATTCAGGAGATCTTTTATATTTGTTAGTCCACAGGGATTGACAATTCATGGGCATTTATTCATTTATCCAACAAATATCAACTACTGCAAAATTTACATATTGTGAGTAACTTCCTTTTTTGGGAAGAAATTGTGAGTAACTTGGTCACCCTAGAAATTGGTACACTTTTTGTCAACTTCGATAGTCCAAACAATATAATCATCAAGAGTCAGTGATCAGTAACCATCTCTAAGATCCATTGATCATCCCTATCAAGTCTGTTTGGATCACATGATTGGCAAAGGGCTAAACATTGCAGTGAAAACAAGAGGGGATTGGATTGAGCTCAATGGCAGCATACAAAAGTTTATGGTAGAGCAGCCGCCAGCTATACATCACATAGCTTGCACAAGTATGCATTTCAGCCTTTTTTCTTCTGTATCATCAAAACACAAAACAAGCAAAAGCTAACCCTAGACTAAACAAGATCCCTCCTCTTGTATCATCATCACCATCCCCCACCACTGTATCATCATTAACCTAGGCTAACACCTTTACAGCACCAAGGAAAAACGTCTCAGGGGCATGACCTGCGGACACGGATCATGCCTTCCCATTGCTGCCCCCCTTCTTCGAGGCGAACAGATGGCGGACGACCGAGAGCTTGCTTGTCGCGCGGGAAACGATGGAGGACACCGAGGAGCTCTTGCTGCTCAGCGACGACGTTGTGTCTTCCGACTCCGTCGCATCCTCGTCTGCCTCCGAAGGGGGCGGCGGAGGGATCGTCGTGAGGAAGGCGTCCAGCATGCGGATGATCTGGCTGAAGCTGGGCCGCATCGCGGGGTCCTCGACCCAGCATGACTGCACGATGGACGCGAGCTCCTGGGGGGTGTCCTCAGGAAAAGCTGGGCGTACTTGCTGCCATGGTAAACAAGAGAAAATATGGGTAAGATTAGTGGATTCCAATAGAAACCAATGTCAAAAACAGTCATCAGAAAAGAAGTTTATGCTCAAACATTCTTTGAAAATAGACTATGACTAGTTCGTTTGTTGGTGCTAACATATGTTCCTTAAAACATAACAGTGTAAAAAATACAGAACTAATGTGTGGCCTTCTTCCCACAAACGTCTGGACATTTGTCTCACAATTTTGCTATCATTCATTTTTCAGGTAGCCAAGTGATTTTTTTAGCCAAGACTTCAAAACATACAGTACTTTTACTTTAGCAGTAGTAACAGTTTTGTCCAGTAAAGAGACATTACTAATGGCCTGCCGGTATGGACAAGATTTGCAAAGTGAAACAGCAGAGTTGTAACTCATTTAGAGTCGCAGGATTTTATAATTGCTAGACAACATTCTAGGAAGTGGTATCATTCGGTAACAAAATGATAGTCTCATATACTTACTTTAAAAGCAGCAGCATATGCAGCTTGTAGATTCGACATGCCTTCGAATGGCATTTTATTGGTCAGCAACTCCCACAGGACGATGCCAAAGCTGTACACATCCACTTTATTTGTGTAGTGCTTTTTTTCACCACGTTGAAGTGTGACAGTGCTGTATAACTGCAAAAGCATAAGACAACGAGTCAGGTTTTGGAATCACAGAGATCAGTGCTAGAGCATCTGATTTCTCTTTGTATAGAAGGTCCCGAAATCAGTGAACTCTAGAAACTACAGCCAGGAAATTATCAAGTGGGCATACAAATAGAAGTATAATTTCAAGCATCAACTCTAGAGTTTGTTCTGGTTTCAGTTCATAATTTATTAATGTTGACTAGATATTGCAGAAAAAAGTGATTTACAACCTCTGGGGCCATCCATCGGTATGTCCCAGTTTCAGCCGTCATCATTTCAGTCACAGTTTCCTCTCGTGCAAGTCCAAAATCAGTAAGCTTCAGCTTCTTACGGTTTGCAGTAAGCAGCAAATTATCTGCACACACAAACATTTATTAGGACACTGTGAAAGCATAAAGAGTGCAACAGAACAGCTTTGACAGAAAGGAACAAAACAACTACTGGAAGAACCTAGAAGGTAAAGCAGGTAAAACAGAAGGGTAAGACTGAGAGAGCGAAAGAAACATATTTTGGAAGAAACGTGAACGGGAATAAAGTGGATACCATGGATATGGAGATAGGAACATTCAAGAATCAGATGCAGAAACATCTTACTGAAAATTTTAAATGATTAACCAGCCAAGATGCTTCTCTTTCAACGCACATGCTCTTGCCTTTGACACAGAAATATATGCCTGATACAATTTCTTAGCTTTGAACTTTAAAGTGTATATATTATGTACCCATGTTTTGGCATCTTCAGAAAAAACTTGGTAAATATGCCACCCGGTATTGGTTACACCAGCAGAAATGCAACTTACTATGCACGATAAAGGAAAAAAAAATGGAGATGCAACAGGAAAAGTAAAACAGTCCAAGCACATACCAGGTTTCAGGTCTCTGTGTATAATTCCATTGGCATGTAAACATTCCATTGCACGAGCTATGTTGAGTGCATAGCCTAATGCAGTATGGATATCTAGTTGGCTGGGCCGGATGCTGTTCAAGTAATTTTTCAGCGACATCCCTGGTAGCAGCTCACTTACAATCACCATCAATGGCTCCTTGCAGGCTCCAATGAACTGTAGAAGTGCGGAATTTTTTGTGAGAAGAAGGCCAGAAGAAAATTAATGATTTAGGAGTAGTTAGCAATGGCTATTCTAAAATTGAATTGGGCACAGTAATGTTGCCGTTCAGGCAAGGATGTACCTTCACAAGATTATCATGTTTCACTTTACACATCATATTTACTTCTCTGATGAAACGATCTTCAAGTGTTACTTTTTCTTCGGGGGTACTGCCACTGTTGAGAACTTTTATGGCTACAATCTGATCACCATACCTATTGGAAAACAGACACACAAACTAGTTAATTACTGATGCAAGCCAGCAAGAGTAAGAGTATCCACATGGACAAAACAAAACCACAATATAGAATATAATTAAACAGCATAGGTTTCTCCTTGGGGGGACAAGAATGTCAGGCTGACAGCTCAACTTGTGAGAACATCAACAATTAGCAGCAGAAGATAATGGTTTTATTTGTTAATATACACCCATGTTGTACATTGAAACATAAACAAATTTGAGAATCAACTCTTTGCGAGTATTAGAACAAGACTCAAACTTAAAATAAATTCAGAATCCTTGAGCATAGCAGGATTAGCAGATATCTACAACCTGCTGGCAAAGCTAAATTAAGCACAAAATATATCAGATCACTGGAGGTATTACTGCCGTCGATTTAATGGGAACCCTAAAGCGGCTCCCAAGCATACTATGCAATTTTGCCGATTGTTGTGTCTGTACGTACACCTTGTACAGGCACAGTTGGAGGTGAACAAATTAAAATCATACCAACTCATACCCCCTACTTCGTTGATACATAACTCCTGGACTTTTTGCAATAACACCCATTAGTTTGGATTGGACAGCTGCTAGTACTAAAGCTGAGGAACATAAATTCAAATCTGGCCGGGGCAGTTGATGCAAGTACTGCCGACCTTCGGCTGAAACACGCAGTATGAAACACTATGCACGGGTTATTGTCATAAAGGTTCATCCACTTACTTCCCCTTGTAGACCTTCCCGTGGGCGCCCTCCCCAATCTTGGATCCGACGAACAGCATCTTGGGATCGACCAGCAGCTTCCTGTCAATCCAGGAGCCCGGCGGCGAGGTGGCGTCCGAGCACCGCGCGGGCTCCACCGAGTCGTCCGCCGCGACCTTGCTCGGCCGCGACCGCCCGAACCCCTCGCTGCCGCCGCCGCCGCCGCCGCTGCCTCCGTCCCTGCACCCGTCGCTGCCGCAGCTCATGGTGTCCGGCCGCACGCGATGCGACGCCGCCGCCGCGGAGGGGACGACCGTGTCGGGGTCGGCGAACTTGCAGCCGCAGGTCAGCCGATGCATTAACACGAGCACCCCGCGCGCGCGCCCAGGCGACCGGAGCCCCGGCCCGCGCTCATGGAAAAATCGGCGAGGCCTTCAGCAGCCGCAACGCCTGAAACCCGCGGCGGGCAAGGGACTGCTCCAGAGTACCCTAGCCCTAGACGGACGCGGTCGGGGCGGAGGGGGTCGCTTCGCCGTGCGGCTGGGGGGTCGCCGTCGCGGCGGTGGTGCGGGGGGGAAAGGAAGGAAGGGGAGGGGAAGGTATCGTCGGGGTGAGCAGAGCCGCAGTGGGCAGAAACTTTATAGGCGCGGGGTATAAAGCTGGGGTGGAAGTTGGTGGGCGAAATGCCATGCGCCCCCCCGTGTGCGTACCACGGGATGCGCCCGCCCCATGGCCCGGCCAAAATATCTCTTCCCTCCCTCACAAGGCCTCCACCATGGTCCTCCTCAGCCCCCACCATTGATCAAAAGATCTTCTTTTCCCTGGGATTTGAGATCCAAATCTCCTGGTTATTAGCCTTGTTGTGTGATGTATCTGTCGGGTAATGGCGATGCATTTTGTGCGTAGGTTGAACGAGATTTGTCGTCTAAGGAATGTGATATATCTGTCGAGTAACGGCAGCGTGTGTTTGCATGTTTGCTTGTGTGGTATGTATCTGTCGAGTAACGGTGATGCAGTCGTGTGTGGATTGGCCGAATATTTGTCTACACGATATGTATGTGCAGAGTAACGGTGATGCATTTACACATAGATCGGTCGAAATTCACCGTTTCACGGGTGTGATATATTCGTGGGGTAGTGGTGATTTGTTGTATACATCTGCTTATGTGATATGTATTAGTTTAGTAACAACTGTGTATTTATATGTGGATCAATCCAAATCCACCACTTGAGGTGTGTGATCTATTCTCCGAATGCTGATGTATTTTATAGATTTGCTTATGTGATGTACTTTGTCGAGTCTCGGCGATGCATTTACGTCTAGGTTGATCAAAATTCACCACTTAATTTGTGTGATATATTCGTCGATTAATGGTGAATCTTGCTTTGTGTGATATGTGTTTGCCCAGTAATGGCAATGCATTGATATGTTCCTCGCTTGATGTATGTGCTATATTTTGTCGAATAATGGTGGTGTGTGTATATCTTTGTTTATGTGATACATATCCGTCGAGTAATGGCGGTGTGTGTATATCTTTGCTTATGTGATACATATCCATCGAGTATTTATATATAGATCGATGAGATATCGTTAAGCGGTGATACATATCGCCACTGCCCGAGGGGATTAGTATGAGTGTCATTAAGCGGTGCTAACGTTACGTGTGCCGTATCCTCTTGGGGTCGGATGCTGACGGTGGACCAGTGGCTTGTGGCATGTGGGCATGACGAGACAATTGTCATGGATGTAGGAAGCGGTGTGTATTTGTCTGCAATGGTGATGGCATCAGGTATGTCGGGTTTGTCAAGGGCCTGATAGTCGACTATTACATGTGTACTAGGGGGTCTGTCGGTGCCGCACGGCATGTAGAGGCTGCAGCGTGGTTGCCCGGGTGGAGATGATGATCGGTGGTGGGCAGCCCAGCTGCGTTTGACATGTTTGAAGGACACTTTGTATACTTCCCTACTCTCTGGCAAAGCTCGCAGTAGAAAATCATAGGTGCAGGGACGTGTGGCCGTCTGTTTAGGCCCTCTCGATTGCAAAAAATTGTAAGATTCCGATCCTTTGGAAAAAAAACCTAAGGATTGTCTTTGGATTAAAGGAATGGTGTCACGCAAAATTCATATGGAATGGATTCCAATGCATCAATTCACACGGGAAATTGAACATCCACTTCAACCTCCCTTTCTAGACTCAATAGCGTAGGTCAACCATTTTGGAGTCATGCGTGTTTTGTATTTTTGTGTTTCACAAACCTGGGATCAAAGGGGCATTTAGATGTCGTGCCGGCTTAGTATCTTGGAGGCACTCATAGAGATATGCGCGTGCATGTATGCGTTTATAGAGATGAGTGTGTTTATTTGTGAGCATTTGTGATTCTACTGTTTAAAAAAAGGAATGATGCGGCAAGGGGTTTTATCCGGTGGTGGTGAAGTGAAGGTGAAGTGTTGAGCAGGAGGTGGCGGGGGACACTTGGACGGTGGACGATTAGCCAAATCCTCTCAGAGTTTTATTTTATTTCGCTGCTATTATCTACGGGGAGGGGCGAGTGGGCGCATTTGACTGGACTGGATTGGGTGGTGGAGGGGAAGGCCCGGGGTGGGCCCATGAAGGACGTGGGGGCCGCGACTCGATCCATTTCGTTTCGTTTCAGCCTCGTGCTCCCCTGTGCGCCGGGCCCCGCGTCTCCCCTCCCCTGTCCTCTCCCGTGGCAGTTGGCGGACAAACGAACCAAAGAATACGCAGCGGCAGCGCGCTCTCCCCTTCCGCCGCCGTGCGCTCCGGCGCGACGTGGCCACGCAGGGAGGCCGCCGCATTGGCACGCACGGCGCATTCTGGCGCCACCGTACCGTTCCGCTCCCCTCGGGCCGGTGGTGTGCTTCCTTCTCCATCGCCGTCACCGGCCACACCGGCCACCACGGTCTGTACTCCGTGCTGAGGTCCCGGAGTGAAACTCGCCGCCGTACCGACCGACCGATGCGGCGCAGATTCGACTCTATCTTCTTCGCCGCCGACGCCGACGCGGAGCACGTGCCGCCGTGCGGGAGGCATTGTAAAGATGTACGCGAGCGAGCGGGCGGTTGAAGTTGATGGCGTGGCGTCGGTCGTCGCGCGCCGAGGTCGCCGGGAGAGGAAGAAAAAGGGGAACGCACGGCCAGCAGGGGGGGCGTCAATTTTCGCGCCGGAGGGAGACGTGAGATGTTGACCTCTCCTACCTAGCAGCCCTTCTCTTCTCGTGCAAGGTCACGTCGCGGGTGGTTAACTAGCCAACCACCCCGCTCGCTTCTGCCAAGGCTCTACGGCGTCCCGGCGCGAGGATTCAAGGAATTTGTTTTTCTAGAAACGTCGAGTAGAATATTAACATGGAGCCTTGCGTTGACAAAGTCAACACCCGCCTCATTGTCGAGGTGTACATCCCTTCCCACTTGAAGAGTGAAAATGTAAACGTGCCAAAGGTTTGCTACTCATGGGAGCCTGCCAATTCTTGGTCCTCGGCCGGATTCTTGTATAGGAGTATACATACTTGCATGGATTTATCATTGTATGAGTAGATTTAATGAAATTTCTACATAATAACTCGGTGTGCACGAGTTTTGGAGCAAATTTACCATGAGAGCATGAATCATAATTTCCGTGTATGTGCCGCTCTTTCTATTTCTTTTTCCATTCAATCAATAGAGCAGAATCCCCCTTTCGTCTGACAATCATCATGCCCACAAGTCCATTTAATCCTATCATTACATAACCCGAATGAATATACACATGTTGACAGGCTAATGGAGGGGCATGCACTCGAAGCGTCCTCGGAACGTCTAGGAGGTGTAAACTTGAGAAAGATCAAGTGAAGCAGCGAGCTAACGGTCCAACCAGTGAAGACCTGAACCGGTAGGGTCTTCGATTCGCCCGTTGCCAGTTTTTCAGAACTATGATCGGATGCCGAGTCTACAACCACATATAAGGTGAAGAGTTTGCTCTTATATAAATTAGTTTTAAGATTGGAAAGCGCATAAAAGCGGCTTGAGGTTTCTTGCTCTATCCAAATCATGGTATGTTTTGGGAAAACGGAGGAGAGTGCACTTGAAGCGTCCGCAAAATGTTTAGAGGGTGCAAACTTGGAAATGTTCGAAGATTTCATCAATCGGAAATCACAGTTTCAAACAAATTCTGAAAAGTAAGTTCCCGCGGAAAGTGGTGAATGGTGTGCATACTTGTCTCTTCAGGATCTTGTCATATTCTTGCGAAGCGTCCACGATGTGGTATTACCTTTTTCCTACTTGTCCATGTTTTTACAGGAATTAATTTCTTTCTTGAGAAACTCTTCCCCCTACACGTAACTTTGATTAACAGTATTCTCAAAATGCATGAATGAGAATTTTTTTTGCAAAACTAGAGTGTTATGTCATCTTGAATCCCATAGGAATAAAAAAGTACATGAATTTGGATGAAGTAGTGTTTGATAGCACATAAAAAACAAAAGAATTCTACAAAGAGGTTTGAGTGGATGGAAATTTTCCTTCGATTAGGGTGCAATTAATCCTATGGAAAAATATCTAAGGATCCCAATCATGTGAATCAACCTACCCACGTTGATTCTAAGGATCCGGAATCTTCAAAAATCATGTGAAAGTCCTTTGAATCAATGGAACCCTAAATATTTTTCTGAGGATTTTTTTCCTTTTTTTAGAAACTTCTATTTCTTTTTTTTCAATAGGACATAATCCCCCTTTTGTCCGAGAATTAACATGCCCACAATCCTATTTAATCCCATCACTAGATAAACCGAATGAATAAATATGTTATCAAGCTAATGGACGGGAATGAACTTGAAGCGTCCTTGAAATGTTTTGGAGGTGTAAACTTGAGAAAGATCAAATGAAACAGTGAAATACTGTCCAACTAGTGAAAACCTGAACCGACCGGGTCACCGATTTGATTGTCGGTCTGTTTTCCAATATTATGCTTGAATGCCGAGTCTACAACCTAATAGAAAGTGAAAAGTTCGCTCTTATAGAAATTAATTTGAAGATCGAAAAGCGCATAAAAATAGCTTGAGGTTTCTTGCTTTATCCAAGTTAAGGTCTGTTTCTGGCAAACGGATGAGCATACACTAAAACATCCACGAAACATTTAGGGGTGCAAACTTGGAGAGATAAAAAATCCCATCAAAAGGAAATCACAATTTCAAAAAATATCTGAAAATAAGTTCATACAGAAAGTGGCGAATGGTGCGCATAGCTTCTCCATTCATGATCTTTTCATATTCTTGTGAAGCATCCATAGTGTGGTATTATCTTTTTCCTACTTCTCCATGTTTTTACATGAATAATTTTCTTTCTTGAGAAACTCTTGCTCCAGGCCTCTTTGGTTCACATTTTTCTTAAAACGCACGAAGAGAAAAGAAAATGCAGAATTAGAGTTTTATGTCATCTTGAATCCCACAGGAATAAGAAAAGTACATGAATTTGGATGAAGGAGTGTTTGATAGCACAAAAAAAAAACTACAAAAGAATTCTACAAAGAGGTTTGTGTGGATGTAAATTTCCCTTCAAATAGAGTGCAAATTAATCCTATGGAAAAATATCTAAGGATTCCAATCATGTGAATAAAACTACCCACGTACTTTAGATGCTAAGGATCTAAATTCTTCAAAAATCCAGTAGGAACCCTAACTATTTTCTAGAAACTTCTCCCCCTACATGTGTACCACGTGGAAATTATTATGTCCTCCCAAATCCTCGGTCCCACGCTTCAATTGTCGTCTAACTAGAACGTCACTTGCGTTGCCATGAAAAGTCAAAGGAGTAGTTAAATTAGTGTTTGCAATGAGTGAAAGTCTAAGCTAAGCTAGCTTTACCTAACGCTTGCGCAGCGACCACCGAATCGATCCACACCCCTACAAACCATAATAAACAAGCTAATGGGCTGTTCACGTGGATTGCCTTTAAAAGTCCAGTGTAGCGTGTTTTAGCTAAAGTACGTCCAAATTATTGATGAAATCCAGCCACCCGGCCAGTGGGAATTTAGTTGGTTACAAGGATCCTTTTCGGGATGCACCATGGTAGTACTAGCATTTCTGATGAATGGCCACATGTATGCACACGTGATGCTGGGTAAGATTGGTAGGTGAACACTCCTAATATGTCCTAATTATAGCTTATTAGGACGTAAATATATAGATCAAAGCTTGAAATGGGGGGCAGAAAAATCACATCAGCTAGCTAGCACATCTATCGGCCACAGAACTGCTGTGACTTGTGAGTGAGTGACCAAGATGGATCAAGAACCGTGAAGCAATGCATATGGGACCGTGCATGGTCTCATCACACCCAATAATTGTGCCACAAAAATGTGCGACGGAAATTGTGCAGAACTAGCAGATAGCTCCTGTTTCTGACCGTCCCCTCAAATGAAAAAAATGGAGTAGCTCATTTTGCTTTATTGTTTTGTTTTTGTTTTCTTCTCCTACTTCGCTTTTAGGTGTTTTTTAAGTTCGTCTAGGGTTTGTGTCATGTTTAGAAAGCCGAGGCGGCGATGGCTCCCTGAAGCTGGAATAAGATCCTCCCCGCCTAGCCCCCGTTTCGGCGGTGCGTCTAGCATCATCAGAGGGCGTGTGGAGATTTTTCTCCGACGGATCTTGCGAGATTCGGTCGGCTTTTGTTTTCGGTGGATCCACTTGGATCTGGTCTTCGTTCGTATGTGTTCTTGTGTTTTCACATCAGATCTTTGCGGTCTATGTTTCTCTTCATCGGCGGCTGCTGTTGTTCTGGCGCGTTGGTCCTATTGGGCCTTAGCACGATGATTTCCCGACCGTCTACTACAACAAGTTTTGCCTGGCTCCGGTGATGGAGGGCAATGACGGCGGCGCGCCTTTGGCTCGCACTAGTGCTTGTAGTCGTTGCTAGGTGGTCTACGAACCTGGATGTAATTTTTACTTCTAGTGTTCTTTGTATTGCGTAGGCAGTTGATGAATAGATTGAAAGTTTTTCTCGCAAAAAAAAGATATGGTGGAGCCGGCTTACTTTTCCTCTCGCTCTTTCCACGAGCGAATCCCACACTAGGGTTTTCCCGCCTCCCGCCACCGCTGCTGCCGATCTACCTTGTCATATGTGGCCTTAGGGCCATGGAGACGCGGTGGCAGGACCCTTGTTTTGTTTTTGTTTTTTTTTTCTTCAGTTTGTGTCCTGCTCAGGAAGACGATCTCACGGGATTCAATCGGTATTTGTCTTTGGTGGATCTGCTTGGATCCGGTATTCGTTCGTCTGTGTTTGAGTGTCTGCATGTTGGATAATTTTGATTTACGCTTCTTTCATCGGCGCGTGCTGGTTCTTTGGAGCCTTAGCACAACGACTTTTCGATTGTCTAGTTATTATAGCTTATTTTGAAAGTATAAATGGACCAACACTTGAAAAATGGTGACAGAAAAAATCACATCAGCTAGCACATCTATCATCAGCCACAAAAATGTTGTGACTTGTGAGTGAGTGAGTGACCAAGATGGATCAAGAACCGTGAAGCAATAGCATATGGGACCGAGCATGATCGCATCACTCCCAATAATTGTGCTCCTCCTCCCGTCCCCTAAAAAAGTTAGCTCGTTCGGTTGTGCTTTTAAATTTTTGTTTTTTAGGAAGAAAACAGCACGGTGGCGATTGCACTTGCTTTCATGGAAGCTTTCATTCATTCACAAAAAAAAGGAGGAGCAATAGCTAGAAGGTCCATTGAATCGGACAAGCCCCCCTGCCAAATGAATATGTGGAGGTCGCTTTTGATTGCTCTTGTCAGTTGTCACCTTGTGTCTTTAGCTAGAGCTTTCTGTTGTGCTCCTCTTATCACAATTTTAACATATCCATCACTTTCTAGCTATGTCATTAGTTTTGTATGTGTCAAAACTTATGTCTCGTTCTTCTTAAGTTAGAGCTCGTTTGGAACCTGTGAGCTAGTTTCAGGAGAGATGTCTCAGTGTTTCCTACATGGCTGGAGGAATTTTCCATGCTCCACATAGAGCCTTAAGGCTTGTTCGGCATCCCTCTGACTCCACGCTCTCGCTCCCGGAGCTGGCGGAGCTGAAGGTAAAAAGTACAGAGCGGGGGAACAGGGGCTCTGCGGATCCTTGAATTTCAGGAGCAGTGGATTGCCGAACAGCCCCTTAGTCTCGATGGCTGTTCATGGGTCTCAAATGGTAGGTCATGCAGTATGTATGTATGTATGTATGTATGTATGTTGTGTAGGAATATAGTGGACAGAAAGCTTGTGGGTTAAAGAAAGAAGCTGCGGTGTGGTAGCAGGTCGCTGTCCTTCACCGGCTCACCGGCGTATCTTTCACAGGGCGTACGCAGAGATCATGTGTGTCACGCACGCACCTCGCCTGTGCTTTTCATTGCTTCCCAGTGTTGCGACTAGGTGAGGAGAGGTGAGGTGGGAGTGCGGCGTCAACAACGACTTGTTGCGCCCTGCGCGCGTCACGCCGTGTGTGTCTCGCACTATTGCTATTGGTATCGGGGCTCTTCTTCTTTTTATCTCCTAGCCGAGAGCGAGCTGGTGCCTTGGTTAAGCACTTGAGCTCACTGGCGTCTGGTCTAGCGGAGCAGTGCTTTGCCACTTGGGTTGATGTGTGGAGCATCATGATGGGGTTGGGGCGCCACTTGTAATCCGCCGTCTCAATCATTTTGCGCGCTTTTTGTCCCGGCTTTCGAGTCCTTTGAGTAAATTAATACTATATATCGCATGCCAATTGTTGAGGAAACAAATACAACAAACAAGATGCCGATAGTCTTGGTCTTCGACTACAACACGATTTTGCCCGTAGCAAGACGCGGAGCCCACAATCACCGTTGTTGCGCCGAGCAGGCTGTTAGAAGGAAGAAGAACAATTTAATTCATTCTCTCTCTCTTTCTCTCTCTCTCTCTCTCTCTCTCCAAATAATTATCATCAGATCACACTAGGAGAGAAGTGGAAGGAATGGACCTTCCCACTGTAATTTCATCTGCCTATGAAGATGGAGTTCATAATTATTTGATGTTATTTTCAAGGTTCGAAAGATAGCCACCGCGGCTACTATATCTCACTTCACGCGAGAAGGAAGGATCTCTTGTGTTAAGCGGGTACAGTAACGGGTCGACCCATTGGTCTAAAACAATAGATATAGGAAGTAAACACGACCTCCCACGGAATCGATCCCAACTCGACTGCGTAGTGCGAGGTGCTGCTACCATCGCGCAGAGGTCGAGCCCATGGTAACAGAGGAGGTGCGGCCTCTACTTGAGGGAAAATACCTGTTTTTTCCTCCCTTTTTTTTGTTTCTTTTGTTTTTGGTCTGGTTTTCTTATTTCTCCTTCACTTTTCTTTTCTTTTCTTCGTTGTATTTTGTTTTTCTGTTCACTTTTCTTTTGGTTTCTCCTTTTGTCTTTCATGGTTTTTATCCGTTTTACTTTTCTTTCTCGTTTTCCTTCTTTTTTCATTTTATTTTTTGTTTAGTTTTCAATGTTTTTTAGTTTTTCTTTGTTTCTTTACCGGTCATTGTTTTCCATTCTTTTTTGCATTTGTTTCTTTGGTTTTTTGTTATCTTTTTCCTTTGGTTTCTTTTTTATTTTCATTGGGTTTTTTATTTTTCTTTCTTTTCCTTTTGATTCATTCTACAATTTTTATATATATCAAGAACACTCTTCAAATACACACTGAGTTTTTTTCAAATACGAGTTTAACGTTTTCTACATTTTTGAAAGGTTTGATTAACATTTTTCAAATACAAGGTTAACTTTTTTTAATACATGGTCAACATGTTTTCTATACACACTTTTAAACATTTTTAAAAAGCCTGAATAAAAATTTCAATTATAAGATTAACATATTTTTGAATACATGGTCCATACACATTTAATATTTTTTAAATGCTTGATTTTCTTTTCAAATGCAATACTAACATTTTTGAACACATGATCATCATTTTTTATATATACATTTAACATTTTCAAATGCTTGATTGACATTTTACAAATACAACTTAAACATTTTTAATACAATACAAGATTATGTTTTTTGACGTTCCCGTCGATGACGAGGCACCTACGGTGACTTCGTAAATCTCAAGATGATATGCCGGCTCAGTCTTTTGAAGATGCTCATAGAGATAGGGGGGCCATGTGTGCGTCATAGGGGTGAGTGTATGCGTGTACATATGAGCGCTTGCGTTTATACCATGTTCAAAAAAATAGAAGCGAGACATAAGGACACCCATATAGCCACCATACTTACCATGGATGATGGGCTAAACACTGGAGGATATGCTTGAATGTGATATCTCGCTTACAGCGAGAGTAACATCCGTCCTGAAGGGCTCACGCGTATGGGCCGAGACGTTAGCACTGTCAGTCAATCACTAGTTCAGTCACTCGCTCGCTCGTTTTAAATATGGTTTCATTTGTTTTTTTTGTTTCCTTTTTCTTTTTTCTATTTGGTTCTTTTTTCTTCATCAGTTTTGTATGCTTTTTTTTTGTTTTTTTCATTATTTTTCTATGTTTCTCCCACAGTTTTTACTGGTTTTTTCTTTTCTTTTCTTTCTTCTTTCGTTTGTTATTCGGTTTGTACTCGTTTTCTTTCTTTTCTTTTGTGTTTCCTTTGTTTCTCTTTGTTTTTGTGCTTCCTTTTTGTTTTTTATAGGTTTTTTTGTTCTGTTGTACATTTTTTGTATACACCAGGAACAATATTTATATCATGTTTAAAAAAATTTAAATACACAATTAATTTTTTTGACAAGTTATATTTTTTGATGTTTACTTTTCCTATAAACATTGTGCATTTTTTGTACACACCACGAATACTTTTATATAGACATTTAAAATTTTGGAAATATATGATTAACAATTTTCGACACATATATTTTTTATGTTAACTTTTTTTTATAAACGTTATACATTTTTTATACGTCAGAAACATTTTATATATACACATTTAAAAAATTTCAAATTCATGATTAATTTTTTAACATATATTTTTATGTATTCTTTTTCCATTCACAGTCTATATTTTTTGCATACATCGGGAATACCTTTATATACATGTTTAATATTGTCCAAATATATAATTAACATTTTACAATTTTTATATTTTTATGTCTACTTTTTTCATACACATTATACATTATTTGTATACATCTGAAAAAAATTTAAATGCACATTTAACATTTTTAAATGCATGATTAACATTTTTCACAAAAATTCAAAAGTTGCATATTTTATATCTACTTCATTCCATAAGCATTGTATATTTTTGGTATACACTGTAAACATTTTTCTATACAAAGTTTATATTTTCAATGCATGATTAATATTTTTCAACTTTTGTATATAGAGACCGTGCAAAAAAAACTTTTGTGCATAAAGTGATTTTTTTATAATAAATATACCCACAGTATTTCCAAATATAAGAGAAGTTTTAAAAATAAAACAAAAAGTGAATGCAATAAAGAGAAAAATGGAAGAAAAAAAAAGCACTCGAGGCATGTGTCCTCGCTAGCCTGACCCAACCGGATGGCTGCCATTAGCGAGATGTCCTACTGTCTCGCTTGAAAAAGAAAATAGGCACGCCCCCACACAAGTCGGAGGATAGCCCCCCCCCCCCCCCCCAACGTTCCCTCGGATGTGTAGCATAGCACATGGGGCGGACTGTATATGCTTTTCTTCCGTCATTTTCCCACAGTTTTGGGAAGATTCTAGACCTTCCTTGAACTATTTTTTTCTTTTGGTTTCCCTTTTTCCCTTTCGTTCTTACTGTGTTTTTTCTTTTGGTTTTCTTGTTTTACCTTTTCAATTAATGCTATATCTCATGCCAATTGTTTAGGAAAAAATACAACAAACAAGACGCCGACAGTCTTGATCTTCGCTAGAACACGATTTTACCATAAGGAGAGGCAGAGCCCAAGAATCACCGTTTTTGTTCCAAGTAGGCTGTTAGAAGGAAGAAGAACAATTTAGTAATTCATTTTCTTTCTCAAGAGAGAAGTATCCGGACTCTAGGAGAGGAGACGCAGAACTGATGGAAGTCCATAATTATTCAATGTTATTTTCAAGCTTGGAAATATAGCCTCTATAATTACCATGGATGATGGGTTGAAAATTGGAGGATATGCTGGGCCTTGCTTAGCCACGGCCGCTGAGTTCATGCTATATTTTAAAGTAGTTACAAGTCCTTGAACAGGCGTGAATGCTATATCTCGCTTATAGCAAGACTAGAATTCGTCTCGCCTGAAGGGCTCGAGTGTATGGGCCGGCCCGTTAGCGCTGTCAGTCGGTCGCTCATTTTACATACGGTTTGGTCTAATTTTTTTGTTTCTTTTTTTTTTCTTTTGGTTTCCTTTTTTCTTCATCGGGTTTCTTTGGTTTTCTGTTTTGTTACATTGTTCTTCATTTCTTTCACAGTTTTGCCATTTTTTATTTTCTTTCTTTTTCCTTTATTTTTTACTGTCTTATTCGGGTTTTAATGGTTTTTGTGCTTTCTTTTGTGTATCATTTGTTTTTTGTGTGCTTCATGTTCGGTTTTTATAGGTTTTTCTTTGTACATTTTTCGTATACATAAGGAACAATTTTTAGCTACATGTTTAACTACTCCCACATACGTGATTAACATTTTTACAACTTATATTTTTTATGTCTACCATTTCCATACAGATCGTACCTTTTTGTATACACCACAAACAAGTTTTATATACATGTTTAACTATTTCCAAATACGTGATTAACAATTTTGACAACTTATATCCATTTTTAACACGGTACAGATGCAAAGGCTCATATAGGCACATACACTCACCTTTATGAGCACACACGCACATCCGACCCCCATGAGCACCGGCATATCTGAGATTTTACGAAGTCAACGTAGGCGCTTTGTATTCGACGGGAACGTCTCCTCCCACTGAACATGCATCATCGGAAATCCTGAAATAAATCCAAGATAAATGTGAGCACCAGGACTTGAACCTTGGTGGCCTGGGGATACCACTGTCCTCCTAACCATCCAACCATAGGTTGGTTCGCTGACAACTTATACAAATTGTACATTTTTTGTATACACCACGAACCTTTTTTATATACACGTTTAACATTTTGAAAATACATGATTGACATTTTTTGAAACATATATATGTTGATGTCTACTTTTTCCGTAAACGTTGTAAATTTTCTGTATACATCAAGAACATTTTATATGTACACGTCTAATATTTTCCATATTCATGATTAATATTGTTGTAAAATGTTTTTCTTTGTATACTTTTCCATACACATTCTATATTTTTTGTATACATCAGTAATAATTTTTATATACATGTTTAACATTGTACAAATACATTATTAACATTTTTGGAAATTTATATTTTTCATGTCTACTTTTTTCATACACATTGTACATTGTCCATATACATCAAAATATTTTTAATGCACATTTAACATTTTCTAATGCATGATTGACATTTTTCAAAAAATGGAAAACCTACATTTTTCTATATATACTTTTTTACTATACACGTTATATTATATATATTTTTCTATACAAATTTTGTATGCAAAGGGATTTTTTTATAATAAACATATGCAGAATATTTCCAACTATATGAAAAAAAATTTAAAAAATGAAAAAGGTGAAACAAATGAAAGAAAAACAACATTAAAGGCATGTGTCCTCGCTAGGCTGACCCAATCGGGCGGTTGCCATCAGCGAGACGTCCTACTCTCTTGCTTGAAGCAAGACATAGGCGCACCCCCGCATAGGTCGGAGGATGCCCCCTGATGCGGCTTGAACTACGTCGGTGTTTCCCCAAAGAGGAAGGGATGATGCATCACAGTGACGGTAGGTATTTCCCTCAGTGATGAGACCAAGGTTATCGAACCAGTGGAGAATCAGGCAACACTACGTAAACATCACCTGCACACAAAGAACAAATACTTGCAACCCGACTTGTTAAAGGGGTTGTCAATCCCTTTCGGGTAATGGTGCTAGAAATTGTCAAGTTGACGGGATAAAATTGTAGTAGATTGATAGATGCAAATAAAATTCAGCGAGGTATTTTTGGGTTTTTGATAATATAGATCTGAAAATAAAAGATGCAAATAAATAAAAAGGCAAATAGCAATATAGATCTGAAAATATATGATGAGAAAATAGACCCGGGGCCCGTAGATTTCACTAGTGGCTTCTCTCAAGAAAAATAGCATAGGGTGGGTAACAAATTACTGTTGGACAATTTATAGAACTTTAAATAATTAAGACGATATCCAGGCAATGATCATTATATAGGCATCACGTCCAAGATTAGTAGACCAACTCCTGCCTGCATCTACTACTATTACTCCACACATCGATCGTTATCCAGCATGCATCTAGTGTATTAAGTTCATGGAGAAACGGAGTAATGTAATAAGAATGATGACATTATGTAGAAAAGAACTAATCATGTAGGAATTTGACCCCATCTAGTTATTCTTAATGGCAACGATACATACATGTCGTTTCCCCTTCTATCACTGGGATGAAGCACTGTGACGCCTCCGATTCAATCGTACACTAATCATGCACGCAAACGTGTACGATCAAGATCAGAGACTCACGGGAAGATATTACAACACAACTCTAAAAACATAAATAAGTCATACAAGCATCATAATACAAGCCAGGGGCCTCGAGGGTCTCGAATGCAAGTGCTCGATCATAGACGAGTCAGCGAAAACAACAATATCTGAGTACAGACATAAGTTAAACAAGTTTGCCTTAAGAAGGCTAGCACAGACTGGGATACAGATCGAAAGAGGCGCATGCCTCCTGCCTGGGATCCTCCTAAACTACTCCTAGTCGTCGTTAGCGGCCTGCACGTAGTAATAGGCATCGGCGGTGGCATCTGGCTCTTGGGCTTCGACATCTGGTTGCATCAACCGAAAAGAAGAAGAAAGGGGGAAAAGGGGAAGCAAAGCAACCGCGAGTACTCATCCAAAGTACTCGCAAGTAAGGATCTACACTACATATGCATCGGTATCAATGAAATGGGCTGTATGTGCGGACTGAACTGCAGAATGCCAGAAGAGAAGGGGAAAGCCTAGCCTATCAAAGACTAGCATCTTCAAGCAGCTCCAAACAACTTGCAGCATCAGAAGAGATAAGAGTAGCATAAAGTAAAGTAGTAGTAGTGTTATCAACCTCGGCCAGAGATCCTTTCTCGACTCCCTGCGAGAAAGCAATCCTAGAGCCATACTATCCAGTTCTCATATCCATTTCTCATCTCAAGTATCCAGTTCTAGTTGTATCAATCGGGATACAACTCCGAGTGTCCGTTACCGTAGGACAGGCTATCGATAGTTGTTTTCTTCCCTGCAGGGGCGCACCAACTTACCCACCATGCCCGATTAACTCCGGCCGGACACACTTTCCTGGGTCATGCCCGGCCTCGGCCAAACAATATGCCGCAACCCGACCTAGGCTTAATAGAGAGGTCAGCATGTCGGACTAAACCTATGCCCCCAGGGGTCATGGGCCATCACCCCGGGAACTCCTGCACGTTGCGTACGCGGCCGGTGAGCAGACCTAGCTACCTCCTTCAAAAGGCAGGTGCTTACCAGTCCAACCCAGCGCGTGCCGCTCAGTCACTGACATCTATTAAGCTTCGGCTGATGCATACGACGCAGAACGCCAATACTATGCCCATGTGATGGTTAGTGCTATCAGGCTAGAGGCCCCTCGGATCAAATATCCAAATCTTAGTGGAATAGGAACGCGCGGTAACAAGCAGAGACTCAAGAAAGATGTGACCCCGTAGCCCCGTCTCGATGACTTGCGGCAAGGGCTAGGAATGCCCGGCCACGCCTCGTAATCATCTCGCGGGCACCCTCCAGGTCAACCCGTCTCCACATCACTCGCGGATACCCCTCAGGTTTGACCCGCCTTTCCAAGTAAAAGTTGTAAAGTCCAAGTATCCATGTGTCCAAACATCAAAAGGGGAAAACCCGAGGAATCACCCCCGGTGAATTCCACTCGATGTAATCATCAAGGTGAACGTAAGAGGATCCACCCTCGAGGTTCACACTTGAGGGGTTGCACGACAGAGTCGTATCGGAAGTGATTAAGGAGGAATCACCCTCGATGACCACGACCGAATAGCTACTCTACAGGGTTAACATCAGAAGTGCTGATGAGGCACTAGTAGAAAAAGGGTCAAACGTGTACAAACCGGCACTAATGTATACATTAGTGCCGGTTCCAACGGCTAGCCGGGCCGCTCTCATTAGTACCGGTTCGTGGCTAACCTTTAGCACCGGTTCGTGCCACGAACCGGTACTAATGAGGGTGGTGGCAGGATGTTGTCAGTCTGGGCCCCCTCCAGCACCTTTAGTACCGGTTCATGCCACGAACCGGTACTATAGGTCGACGTACATAAACCCTTCGTCCACCCGAGCCACTCTGTTCTTCCCCTTTCCCCTCACTTCTCCTCTGTTCTTCCCCTTTCCCCTCGAGCTCCCTCACAAATTTTGCCCAAAATTTGTCAAGATTGGAAGGCCCCCATCCATTCAAATGATCACAAAGGTTAGCAACTTTGTCCTTTCAACTCTCATTGCTAGATTAGCTCTTCCCATGCTTTGTATAGTTACTAATTTGTGAGTTTAGTAATTTGGGAGGAAATATATATATGTGCTAGTATTTGAGTTATATGCAATTTGAGGTCAAAAATAACACTTAGTTTGCATATGTAGGTGTGGTTTACTTAGTGCCTTCTAAATCTTCGTCGTAACCACCGTCGATCGCCCGCACCGTCCCGTCACCGGCACCACCTTGTGGTGAGCCTCTTGTTCATGAAATTTTATATAAAAATTGATGTTTGTGTGATTTGGATATATAGTTAATCATGTAATAATTATCTTACCCGTACATTGTTTGTTATACATAGTGCCATGGTTTTGATATCCGTCCCCGTCGGCCCTCGTCCTTGTTATGATTCGGATGTGGTATATTCTCTTTTAAAACTATTACTTGCATTTCGTGTTTATGACAAATTATGCCCATCAAGTTGACATAGATATTTTTATCTAGGAGGTATGTGAACCGGAAATTCCAACCGACCCTATTGTCGAGAGGTTAAATTTAGTTGAAAGAGAAAACGAGTACTTGAAAGAAAAATTGAAAAGAATTGAGGGGGAGAAGATGGAATTGGAGTTGCATGTTGCCGATGTCGTCGATGATCACAAGATCAAGATGGAGAAAATGCGCTTGAAGAATAGAAAGATTAGAAAATATGCCATCGATAGTGAGGCTTGGTATCATTATGCTGTTGGATCAATTGTTACCTTAGTTGCGATCTTGATCGCATTTGTTGTTGCATTTAAATGCTTTAGCTAGAGAGTTATTTGTTTGTTGCATTTAAGTGTTGTATGAACTTTATGTATGAACTTGTATTAATTTGGTCTATTCGGTGTTGTGTAATGAAGATGAGCCGGCAATGGATGTACGATGACCGATGCTCTCCCCAGTTCGTTGAGGGCGTGCATACTTTTCTGCTTGCGGCTGAGGCAAACAAGCGGGCGGATGGTTTTATGCCTTGTCCATGTGCTGGCTGTAAGAATGGTCGCAATTACTCTACGTCAAGAACCATTCACGTCCACCTGTTTGAGTCCGGTTTCATGCCCCACTATAATGTTTGGACCAAGCACGGAGAAAGAGGGGTTATGATGGAAGACAATGAAGAAGAAGAGGACGACGACAGCTATCCTGGCCATGGGTTCCCTGAATACGATGATACAACAATGGGGGAAGAAGCTGAGCCGGTAATGCGGGAAGAAGCTGAGCCGGCAATGCGGGAAGAAGCTGAAGAAGAGGCATCAGATGAGCCCGTTGATGATCTAGGTCGGGCCATTGCCGATGCAAAGAGAAACTGCGCAAGTGATTTGGAGAAGAAGAAGTTGCAGCGCATGTTAGAGGATCACAAAAAATTGTTGTACCCGAATTGCGTAGGTGACAAGAAAAAGCTGGGCACCACACTGGAATTGCTGCAATGGAAGGCAGAGAATGGTGTATCTGACAAGGGATTTGGAAAGTTGCTGGTAATGATAAAGGATATGCTTCCAAAGGACAACGAATTGCCCGAGAGTACGTACGAAGCAAAGAAGGCTGTTTGCCCTCTAGGGTTAGAGGTGTAGAAGATACATGCATGCCCTAATGATTGCATCCTCTACCGCGGTGAGTACGAGGATTTGAACGCTTGCCCGATATGTGGTGCATTGCGCTATAAGATCAGCCGCGATGAGCCTGGTGATGTCGAGGGCGAGCGCCCCAGGAAGAAGATTCTTGCCAAGGTGATGTGGTATTCTCCTATAATACCACGGTTGAAACGTTTGTTCCAAAACAAAGAGCATGCCAAGGCGATGCGATGGCACAGAGAAGACCGTAAGAAAGACGGAAAGTTGAGAGTACCCGCTGACGGGTCGCAGTGGAGAAAAATTGAAAGAAAGTATGGGAAGGAGTTTGCAGATGACGCAAGGAGCGTATGGTTTGGTCTAAGCGCAGATGGCATTAATCCTTTTGGGGAGCAGAGCAACAACCATAGCACCTGGCCTGTGACTCTATGTTTGTATAACCTTCCTCCTTGGTTGTGCATGAAGCGGAAGTTCATTATGATGCCAGTGCTCATCCAAGGCCCTAAGCAACCCGGCAATGACATTGATGTGTACCTAAGGCCATTAGTTGAAGAACTCTTACAACTGTGGAATGGAACAGGTGTACGTGCGTGGGATGAGCACATGGGGGAAGAATTTGACCTAAAGGCGTTGCTGTTCGTGACCATCAATGATTGGCCTGCTCTCAGTAACCTTTCAGGACAGACAAACAAGGGATACCGCGGATGCACGCACTGTTTGGATGATACCGACAGTATATATTTGAATAGTTGTAAGAAGAATGTGTACCTGGGACATCGTCGATTTCTTCCGAGCAGGCATCCCGTAAGAAAGAAAGGCAAGCATTTCAAAGGTGAGGCGGATCACCGGACGAAGCCTCGCCACAGTACTGGTGCTGATGTACATGATATGGTCAAGGATTTGAAGGTGATATTTGGAAAGGGTCCTGGCGGACAACCTGTTCCGAAGGACGCGGATGGACGCGCACCCATGTGGAAGAAGAAATCTATATTTTGGGACCTGCCATATTGGAAAGACCTAGAGGTCCGCTCCGCAATCGACGTGATGCACGTGACGAAGAATCTTTGCGTGACCCTGCTTGGCTTCTTGGGCGTGTATGGGAAGACAAAAGATACACCTGAGGCACGGGAGGACCAGCAACGTATGCACGGAGAAGACGGCATACATCAGGGTCATGCAAGCTACGCTCTTACCAAAGAAGAGAAGGAAATCTTCTTTGAATGCCTGCTCAGTATTAAGGTACCGTCTGGCTTCTCGTCGAATATAAAGGGAATAATAAACATGGCAGAGAAAAAGTTCCAGAACCTAAAGTCTCATGACTGCCACGTGATTATGACGCAACTGCTTCCGGTTGCATTGAGGGGGCTTCTACCGGAAAACGTTCGATTAGCCATTGTGAAGCTATGTGCATTTCTCAATGCAATCTCTCAGAAGGTAATCGATCCAGAAATCATACCAAGGTTACAGAATGATTTGGTGCAATGTCTTGTCAGTTTTGAGTTGGTGTTCCCACCATCCTTCTTCAACATCATGACGCACGTCCTAGTTCACCTATGCGAAGAGATTAACGTTTTGGGTCCTGTATTTCTACACAATATGTTCCCCTTTGAGAGGTTCATGGGAGTCTTAAAGAAATATGTTCATAATCGTGCTAGGCCAGAAGGAAGCATCTCCAAGGGCCATCAAAATGAGGAGGTCATTGAGTTTTGTATTGACTTTATTCCTGACCTTAAGCCGATTGGTGTTCCTGAATCGCGGCATAAGGGCAGACTGGATGGAAAAGGCACGCTAGAAGGGGAACAAATAATATGTATGGACGGACATTCTCTCACTGAAGCACACTACACAGTTCTACAGAATTCCACCTTGGTGGCTCCGTATATGGATGAACACAAGAATTTGCTACGCTCCAAACACCCGGAGCGGTCTGATGAGTGGATTACACTTGAACAAACCAGGAGTTTCGCCAACTAGTTGCAGACACGTACCATGCATGACACCTCTATTGAAGATGACCTGTACTTGCTGTCCCAGTTACCATCTTCGAATATAATGACTTTCAAAGGGTACGAGATAAATGGTAATACATTTTACCCGATCGCCCAAGATAAGAAGAGCACCAACCAAAATAGTGGTGTCCGCTTTGATGCAGAAACCAAGACGGAAAAGGAAACATATTATGGTTATATACAGGACATATGGGAACTTGACTATCGACGTGGTTTAAAATTCCCTTTGTTTCGGTGCAAATGGGTCAATATGACACGAGGCGGGGTAACGGAAGACCCGCAGTACGGAATGACAACAGTGGATCTCAACAATCTTGCGTATGCAGACGAACCATTCGTCCTAGCCAATGATGTGGCACAGGTTTTCTATGTGAAGGACAAGTCTACCAAGCCAAGAAAAAGAAAAGATAAGGAAGCGAATGCATCGTACGATGAGCCAAAGCGGCACATAGTTCTTTCTGGGAAGAGAAACATCGTGGGAGTGGATGACAAGACAGACAAGTCAGAAGATTATGAAAAGTTTGATGAAATTGCTCCATTCACAGTGAATATTGACCCGAGCATCCCGTTAAATGATGAAAATTTTCCATGGTTACGGCGCAAAGGGACACACGCGAAGAAAAAGTTTCACACTCAAAGATCTGGGATGTGATCGGCTTCACTATCATCACTTTCTTCTGTATTTCACACCCAGGAGGGAATGTCTGTAATAGTTAGGGTAGTTATGTGTTTTGGCATTTGAAACGCGAAGAAATTTTATGTGCAAACAAATTCTTTTCATGCATTTACTGATTTTTTTTCCAGCTAAATGACCCTGAAATTGAAAAGCAATTCAAATGAACTCAGAAAAGGTTGAAAGTTGGCATGGTATCATAATTTCATACAAATAGCATGTGCAAGAAAGTAGAGAGGGTTACGGCAAAAACTGGATGCACTTCGTGTACAAAATGGACAATCTCTTTCGAAGTATCAGGGTTTCCGACGAAAACTGAACTGTTACAAAGGCATTTCATTTTTTAAATAACCTAAGCATTACTAAATTGAATATAATGATAAAACACACTAATATTAAACATAAGAAAAAACAATCATTGAAAAAACTTTTTTCAAATTAAGTTATTCACAAACTAGTGATTCACACAAATTTCAAATAATTCAAAATTTAAATTATTCAAATTTGAAATCTACCGGCACTAACAGAAAGTTTGTAATTTTTTGTACCTAAAGCAAAAGTATTCACAAAGAAACTCTAAATACAGCAAAAAAACTCAAAAATAAATAAAACAAAAATAAATAAATCAAAAAAGTAAGAAAATAAAAAAGCCCGCCTACTGCGCCATAGCGGCCTGCATACGACTAGAAACCCAACCTGTAGTTAGGCCAGGATGCAGGCCCGCAAGCCCAGTAGGCCCACAGGCAGAGTAGGAGAGGTAGGCCCAGAAGGCCTGCTATTGAGAGGAGTTCAATGCAGTGCCCGCGCCGGGGCTTATAAACTGGTCCTGGCGCTCCTAAACTAGTGAGGTGGGACTAAACTTCTGCGCCCCTCGCCTGGCAGCGCACACCCTTTATACCGGGTCGTGGCTCCAACCGGTACTAAAGGGGGGGCCTTTAGTACCGGTTTGTTCTACCACCCGGTATTAATGGGGGTCGCTTCCCGCCGCTTGGCCTGGCCAAAACAGACCTTTAGTACCGGTTGGTGGCTCCAACCGGTACTAAAGGTGCCTTCTATATAAGAAAACACTTCAAAATTTTGTCAGTTTCTCATCTCTCCCTCTGCTTCATCTCCTCTGCACCGTCGCCCGCCGCCCCCGCCGTCTCCATATCCCTCGACGCCGCCCCGGCCCGTCGCCGCCCCCGTCGCCGCCCCGTCCCCGTCGTCGCCGCCCCCGTCGCCGCCCCGTCCCCGTCGTCGCCGCCTCGTCCCCGTCGTCGCCGCCCCGTCGCCGCCCCCGTCGCCGCCCCGGCCCGTACGTCCCCGTCCCCGTCGTCGTCGCCGCGCCCGTCGCCGTCCCCGTCGCCGTGCCCCCCGTCGCCTCTCGCCTCGCCGGCCGGTGAGCGCGTACACACACACACACATACATTTTTAGTTATAGATTTTTCTGTTTTTAAGAAATTGTTAGACATTTTTCTGTTTTTTAGAAATAGTTAGAAATGTTAGAATTGTTAGAAATGTTAGAAATTGTTAGAAATTTTTCTGTTTTTAGTTATAGAAATAGTTATAAAAAAGTTAGAATTGTTAGAAATTTTTCTGTTTTTTAGTTATAGAAATAGTTATAAAAATGTTAGTTATATATATAGAAATGTTATAATTTTTTTTCTGTTTTTTAGTTATAGAAATATTAGAAATGTTATAGAAATGTTAGTTATATATAGCATTGTTAGAAATGTTATAGAAATGTTAGTTATATAGAAATGTTAGTTATCAAAATCCAATCATTAAAAAAATGTTACTTTTTGCGGGCATATAGCTAGTATTTGTTCTCGACGATGCCCGACCCGCATCCTCGCCGTCGACCCGTCCGCGACGACGTCCAGCCGACCCATGTCCGGGACTGGGCTCCGCCGGGCTGGCACTGGGAGGTGCTGCTTGGAGGGGCGCGCCGCTTGACGAGGAACCCGGCCGCGGGTCCCGTCGTCGACCCTGATCTCGTTTGGTGGCGTTCGCGTGGGCCAGTTTCGGTGCGGAGGGACCCGGCCCCGCCGGAGGTGGTACGTCGCCGTGTCAGGGAGGAGGACGAGCACGTCCATCGCTACATGGTTGCGTTAGAGGGCGGCAGGTTCTCCAATACGTGGCAGTATCTTCGGGGATCTCACTTCAGCTATGATCCTGTGAGGGTTCCTTCTCTTTGGGTGTCCACCGCCCGCGCGAGAGGAACCGCGAGTGTCCTAGATTCTTCTGTAGTATTCGATCTTTATTAGCTAATAGCCAGTGATGTACTATTCAATATTATATATTATTCGAGACGATGTATTCGAGATTATATCTATTATTCAGGATGATGTATTCGAGATTATTTCTATTATTCGAGATTTGAATACTAAATTGTTTTATATTTCTTTTGGATTAGTTAAACAAAAGCTATGGCAGACAATACCGACAGAGAGGGAGAACAGACCATGTTCGATATGATACGCGGGGCAGATGATAATCAGAATGAAGAAGATTATGACGGCTCCGAATTTCTAAACAACACCGGAGAGGGTGATATGATATTCGATCGCGACGACGAAATTGATGAAGTCATGAACTATGATTATGACGATGACGAAGAACATGTTGATCCTGAAACAACAAACACCGGCGAGGTATATATATTTATATAAGCAGGCATCTGGTGATCATCACATGTTTTAAATGACTTGAAGATATATTAACGAATCGATCTTTGTTCTTTCAGCCATCCGGATCAAGCAAATCTTCAGGCAAAATGACGAAACGAGGCCCGAACAAAAAGTTAAAGCCGGGCGTAAAGTACAATATCGAGGCATGCGGCCCTACTGGCAAACCATTAGCGCCTAAGAAGATTGCGGACAAGTTCGTTCGTCAGTGCGGAGTTCTTGTGAAGGGCCAATTCCCGATCAAACTTCAAGAATGGAGAGCGCCAGCAAAGCCACGTCCAGATGTTACTTTTGTCGACAAGAATCAAAAAGATCTGCTTTGGGATACTCTCATGGAACATTTCACCCTACCAGATCATTTCACAGAAGCAGATGTGCAGAAAGTCAAAGAGGCTGCTCTTAGGATGATGGCGACTGCATTCAAGAACTACAAGAATCGTGAATGGAACAAGTACGTCAAGGGAGGAAGGAAGACTCCAGTATTCAAGGGAACACTGGAGAACCAACGTGATCATTGGGACGATTTCGTGAAATTCAAGGATTCGGAATTAGCTAAGGAACGGTCGAGAATAAACAAGAAGAATGCCGAAAAAAAGGATAAGTTCCATAAGCTGGGGCCAGGTGGCTATGCGGTGGCAATGCCTAAGTGGGATAAGTCTGAGAAAGAGATGGAGGATGCAGGTGTCACTCCGGCTACTAAGAGCTGGCCCCCCAGGGTCAGGACTTGGTTCTATGCGCATGGGGGGGAGTTGGACTGGGAGACAGGCAATGTTTCGACGAGGGCAAGTCTGAAGGGAGCCGACGATGCGATACTTGTTGCAATAGAAGAGGCACGAACAGGGGTGTTCCGGCCCAACAGAGAGAACGACGAGCTTACGCGTGCCCTGGGAAATCCTGAACACCCGGGAAGAACACGAGGCAAGGGCGCTATGCCGTGGTATGAGGGGTTTTTAGACTGGAACAACGACTACTGAACCCGTGCGAGAAAGAAGATTGCGGAGGAGAAGAAGAGGAAGATGAAGGAGGAGCAGAGGAAGCGGGACTATGAACACCTTCAAGGCCTAGAAGCAAGTCAAGCGGAATTGGCAGTCAAATTCCAGCGGTAGCAGGAGCAGATCGACTCACTTACCCATCAAAGGGGGTCTCAGCAGCTGCAGCAGCTAGCGGATGATCCAGCATTGGATAGCACCAGCCCATCCATGCCGAGAAGCAGCGTGGGTTCCGTCCCGGATGACGCAATGCTGGGTAGATACCCCGTGGATGACATCACGGAGAACACTAACCGCGAGCTACACGTCAAAATGAAGAACATATCCATGAAGGTGGCGGACGGCTGTGCTTTCACAAATCCCCCCGAGGCAACCTTCCATTGCAACACGATTCCAGCGGGCTATGCTCGTGTCTTGGTTGATGAGGTGGTGGACCCACCATATTCGGGGCTACAGCTTGACATTGCTGGAGGTGACGGCGAGCGCTTTCTCGGAGAGGCCAAACATCGTATCATCCTATGGAAAAAGGATTGCATCATCTTTCCAAGGCCACCGACACCGCGTCACCCGAGTCCTCGTCGAAGTCCGCCACCAAGTCAGCAGACTCCCGCTCCTCCAAGTCCGGCAAAGTGTCAGGACAATCCTCCTCCTCCAAGTCCGGCAAAGTGTTAGGACAATCCTCCTCCTCCAAGTCCGCCACAGCGTCAGACGTCCACTCCTCCTCCAAGTCCGGCACAACCTCAGGCCACTCCTCGTCCAACTCAGTCCCGTCAGCCGTCTCTGCCGCCTCAGCAATCGCAGAAGAGACACCCCGCAGCTATGGTGCGTAGCGGTACGAGTCGAGGTAGTACAGGAAGTATAGGCGGAGGCAAGCGATATAAATATGGTCCAAGCCTCAAGTCTCTTCCGCAGAGGTCTTATGACAGGTCCGAGGAGGAAATCACAGCCATATCGAAGGCCGAGGTGGAAGCCCATTTTGCACCGAAACCGCCACCGCCACCAAGGGAGAAAGTGCCTGAGGAAAAGATTGACCACTTCATTCGTATGGCTCAACCACCAGCTTCCAAGCCTGTTGACACAGACTATGAGCGCCACATCAGGAAGTTAAATCGAGCACGTCTACAAAGGGAGGCGAGCACGTCTACATCGGGATCGAGCAAACAAGAAGCAGCTACCAAAAAATGCGGGAAAACCATTCCCCAGCTGGGAGAACAGGCGGCGCAATCGATCCCCTCGCTTGTTGTGCTAACAACAGGTGACAGTACGCGCCCCCAATATTATTGTGGGCAAACAGTGCATGTTCCCGAGGTGGGCAATGTGGTAATAACGGAGGAGCATATAATGCAGGCTGAAGTTCTCAACATCACTGTTGGACAACTCCTCGAGGTCGAGCCCATGCCTTTGCTTAGAGAGGATGAAGTAAAACGGAAATATGTTCGGGGCCAACCTTTGGTCGCGCCAGACAAGGTCAAGAACCTCCCAACGAGAATGTATGAATTGCATCAATGGTACATGAACATGACCAAGATTTCAGAGCGATTGTCCCTCATGGTGAATGTCAAGAAGGACCATTACTACCATGAGAAAGCTGTGTCCGTTGAGTATACTGAACTGTTTCAGTTATACAATCAAGACGCACTCGACAAATCTATCGTCAGTTGCTATTGTCTGTAAGTGATTTCTTTCTATAATTTAAGTCTCAAGCTAGCTGTAGTGATCCTTTTGATCAATCATTACCTGTAATTATCCTCACTATATTCTTTTCTGTGGTATTATGCAGGATGAAGATATATGAAATGAGAAAAGGTGGACGCTTTGGCATTGGGT
Source organism: Triticum timopheevii (assembly GCA_963921465.1). Taxonomy (NCBI): domain Eukaryota; kingdom Viridiplantae; phylum Streptophyta; class Magnoliopsida; order Poales; family Poaceae; genus Triticum; species Triticum timopheevii. The sequence continues at coordinate 584,522,766 of OY997270.1, forward strand.
TCATTGACCCAAACACCGTTAATGAATACACATGGAACATAAATAAACGTTGTGCAAAGGAAGTAGAGGACATCATGCTAGAGTTCTTGAAGCGCCTCAAATACAATGAAGATATACTACTTCCTTACAACTTCCAGTGAGTCACACTATCTTGTACTACAAATTCTCTGTTTTTGCCTACTAGCTAGCTACATGTTTTTGCTTACATATGCCCGCTTAATTAAGACATGTAAATGTGTGTGCATGCAGATTTCACTGGGTCTTGTGTATCATAAAAGTTGACGCCGGAACAGTTGAAGTACTGGACTCACTAATCTCAGCAAAAACTGACTATAACATCTTGTATGGGATAGTCAACAGGTAATTTCAATCATTATTAACTATATATCTCGGCCTATTTAGTTCGTCATTTCATGATATGAACTATTTAATAACCCCTTTATTCATTTTCTTTGTCGGCGGGCAGGGCTTGGGCAAGATTCATCAGCGTCACGGAAGGTGAATGGAAACAAAAGCTTCAATGGTTTCGACCCAAGGTAAGCAATTAAGTAGTACTAGCTAGCTAGCTAGCTAGCTGCCATCTCTTTAATTATCATGCTTGATTAATTTTTATCTGATCAAATTCCATTCTCGTAAAGGCCCTGAAGCAGGCGCAGGGGACTGATCTGTGTGCATTCTGCGTTTGCGAGAACATTCGCATGATGGCATCCGAAAGGAGCAGATCTCAAAGACAACAATGGGTACGCTTGTCAGAACACTATTCACAATTTTTACACCATTATCGATATCTAGTCACACAACTAATACACATGCATATTGATCTCCTTCTTAACAGTTCAAAGAGGTGCGGGAGAAGCTCATAGAAAGGGAGCGCGTAGAAGCACTTCAAGAGGAAATAGCGGGATTTTTGCTCGACCAGGCCATAAATCCGAATGGAGAATTCTATTACCCGCTACCGCCCCCATGAAAACCACTTCCAATTGTAATCGTGCTCCGAAGGCACCAACTAGCTAGGCTAATGCCACTGGCTCCGAAGGCAACATTCATATGTAGGAGAAATTGTATATAGCTATACATGTGTGTATGTGTGAATTAATTAATATGGTGGTTTGTGAGACATTGATGATATATATATATATGCATAACGTGTACAATGTGTAGTATCGTAAAATACCAGCAAACGAAAAAGAATTAAAATGGAAACACAAAATTAAATGAAAAAGAAATCATAAAACTAAAAAAACCCCAAACCTTATAGTACCGGTTGGTCTTACCAACCGGTACTAAAGGGCTCCAGGCCCCCGGAGCTGGCTCGTGCCACGTGGTTGCCCTTTAGCACCGGTTCGTGCTGAACCGGTACTAAAGGGGGGGGGGGCTTTAGTGACCACAGTTTAGTGCCGGTTATGTAACCGGCACTAAAGGGCCTTACAAACCGGTGCTATTTCCCGGTTCTGCACTAGTGAGGTCTCACCCTCAGCACTCAATAGTAACCTAGTAGTGTCGAGCAACTAAGGAGAAGGTGATCTGCGGTGCCGGGGTCTGGTCTTTGATCCCATTGATCGGGTCTTTGATGATGTAACAGGGGCAATAAGGACAAGGTGGGGGTCACTGATGGATCACTAACCAACCTATACTAAGCAGTTTAGGATAAGCAGGTAAGGTACAATGAGCAGGTTACAAAAGCAGGCTATGCACCAGAATAGGAGCAAACAATAACAGTAGCAAAATCTAATGCAAGCATGAGAGAATGGAATGGGCGATATCGGAATGATCAAAGGGGGGGCTTGCCTGGAAGCTCCGCTGAAAGAGAAGAAGGGGTCGTCGTCGACGTAGTCGATCACAGGGGCATCAGCAGCGGTCTCGGGGTCTACTGGAGAGAATAGGGGAAGAAACAATAAATACAGAGCAAACAAGTGCAATACTATGCATGACAAGACAAAAGCAGTGCTAGGGGTGTTCTATCATAGCACTACACAATACCGGCGAAGGGGAATAACATCCGGGAATGTTTCCCTAGTGTTAGGCATTTTCGGACAAACGAACCAAAGGGGAAAGTTCGATGTTCACTATGCTAGGGGCATGTGACAGAAGAACGGAGAGCATATTCCAATTCGTCTCATCGTTCTGAGCAACTTTCATATATAAAACATTCTCATCCGTGTTACGGTTTATTTTCTATGAATTTTCAAAGATTAAACCATTTTCAGAAATTATTTGACTTAACAGAAAAGAAATATTGCACCAGCATGATGTCATAGTGACGTCAACAGTCAACAGCCGCACTGACTAGGTCAAACCTGCCCAGTAGGGCCCACCTGTCATTAGCAGTGGGCTAATAGCAGTTCATTTTAATTTAAAAAGAGTAATTAGTGACTAGACCCCACCAGTCAGTGACTCATTAGTTTAGCTAATTATTTTTATTTAGGAAAATGTTTTAATTAGGTTAATTAGGCGGGGGGCCCGTGTGTCAGTGGCACTGAGTGCCCAGTCAGCATAGTTGACCACGGTCAACGTGGTCAACTAGGTCCAGGGGCCCCACATGTAGCGACCCAGAGGCGGCCCTGCCGATGCCAGGTCAGCGCCGGCGCCGGAGCAACGCCGGCGAGGCCATCCGCGGCGGCCGAACACCAGAGACGGCCAGAATCGCGCTATGGAGCATCATTTGAGCCGTGGTCGGGCGCGTTCGGAAGGTAACGATCTCGCGCGTCGAATGGTACCAACGTTTGAGCTTGGGAATGGCCGGAACATCGCCGGCGTCAACATTTGGCGGTGGCGGTTTTCGGGCGATGGCGGAATCAAGAAGCCGTGCGTGTTAGCTCAAACTAAAAGCATGGAGGTGACTACGCAACGCGGCGAGCGCTTGGGCACCAGCCCGTGACCAAATGGTCGACGGAGACACGCCAGCGACATGCCCGGGCGGCGGCGCGTTCGGGCGCTGCGGAGGAAGTAGCTAGCGAGCGTGCGAGAGCGACCAGAGAGATGGGGAAGGAAGAGGGGCTCACCGAGTGGCACGCCGATGGCCCTTGGCAGTTTAGGAGCGCAGGAGAAGGCCGAATCGACGACGACGGTATTGCGGTGGCCGAAGATGGGGATGAGGACGAACGACGGCTGTGGTGCTTCCCGGTTCCAGCGGAGGGCGCCAGTCGAAGGAGTCGACCCCGGCGGAGCTCACCGACAGGGTCAGTGGGCGCGGGGCCGCTGGTGGCCGCGACAACGACGGAGGGCGGGGTCGACTGCGCTCGAAGGTGGACGGGAACGAGGGGGGAGGCGAGGAGGAATCTGGTGGGGAGTGGGAGAGGCGGAGCGGGGCAAGTGGTGAGGTGAGTGGGAGAGGCGCCCGAGGCGTCGCCCTTATCCTCTCCCGGCAGGTGGTCGGGTGGCGCCGAGGCGCCCGGTCGGTCGAACAATGGGAGGTGGGAGACGACAGGGGAGGGTGAGTGGGCCACATGGCCCGTTGAGCTTAGCCCGGGGGGTTAGGCCCAGGGGGGGTCAGGGGCCTTTTCTCTCTCTCTCTCACCTCCTCTTTTTCTTTTAGTTTTCTTTTTATCTTTTTAAACTTCTGTTTCAAATAGTTTAGGCCAGTTAACACTTTGCAAAAATGTTGGTTCACTACCAATATTAATTATGCATTATTTGGCACAAGATGAACATTTTAGTTTTCATGTTTGAGCAATTTCGAATTTCACTCAACATTTGAAATTGAATTCAACTGGAATTTGAAATGGAATATAGATCAAAGTGACTGAGCACCGTTATAGCAAAATGATTAGCTTGATCTCATGGATTACTGTAGCATCATTACACCGGGGTGTTACAACTCTCCTCCTCTAAAAGAAATTCTCGTCCTGAGAATTAAGAGGTAGAAGGGAACAGGTCGGGGTATTCAGCCCGGAGGTTATCTTCGCATTCCCAAGTGGCTTCATCTTTAGTATGATTTGACCATTGCACCTTGAGGAACTTGGTAACCTTCTGGCGGGTTCAACGTTCAGCTTCTTCGAGAATGCGGATCGGATGCTCTTTGTATGTGAGATCATCTTGAACTTCAATCAATTCCGGATCCACTTCACGTTCCGGATCCTTGAAGCATCGACGAAGTTGCGACACGTGGAAGATGTCATGGACATGAGAGAACTGAGATGGCAACTCCAATTGATAAGCCACCAGACCACGACGGGCGAGGATGCGGAAGGGACCAATGTAGCGTGGAGCTAGCTTGCCCTTGACTCCGAACCGATGAGTGCCTCTCAAAGGAGTGACACGCAGATAAGCTTGTTCACCAGGTTGATAAGTTGAACCCCAGTGTTTCCGGTGATAGTTGCTCTTCTGGCGGGACTAGGCCGCCTTGAGATTATCCTGGACAATGAGAACCTGCTCTTCAGCTTGTTGAATAATGTCTGGACCAATGAGCGTCTGTTCCCCAGTTTCTAACCAATTCAGAGGGGTTCGACACTTATGTCCATATAGCACTTCAAAGGGTCCCATCTTCAAGCTGGCTTGATAGCTATTGTTATAAGAGAACTCCGCATAAGGGAGAGATTCTTCCCACTTCTTGCCGAAAGAAATAACACAAGCTCGAAGCATGTCTTCAAGAATTGATTGACTCGCTCGACTTGGCCTTGGGATTGGGGATGATAAGCAGTGCTCCAGGCAATATGAGTTCTGATACGTCTCCAACGTATCTATAATTTATGAAGCATTCATGCAATTATATTATCTGTTTTAAATGTTTATGGGCTTTATTATACACTTTTATATCATTTTTCGGACTAACCTATTAACCGGAGGCCCAACCATATTGCTGTTTTCTTGCCTATTTCAGTGTTTCGAAGAAAAGGGATATCAAACGGAGTCCAAACAGACTGAAACCTTCGGAAAAGTTATTTTTGGAACAGAAGCAATCCCAGGAACTTGGAGTGTAAGCCAGGGAAGCTTCGAGGAGGCCACGAGATAGGGGGCGCACCCTCCACCCTCGTGGGCCCCTTGAGGCTCCCCCGACCGACTTCTTTCACCTATATATTCCCATATACCCTAAAAACATCAAAGAACACAATAGATCGGGAGTTCCGCCGCCGCAAGCCTCTGTAGCCACCAAAAACCTCTTGGGAGCCCATTCCGGCACCCTGCCGGAGGGGGGGATCCCTCACCGGTGGCCATCTTCATCATCCTGGTGCTACCCATGACGAGGAGGGAGTAGTTCACCCTCGAGGCTGATGGTATGTACAAGTAGCTATGTGTTTGATCTCTCTCTCTCTCTCTCTCTCTCTCTCGTGTTCTCTCTATGGCACGATCTTGATGTATCGCGAGATTTGCTATTATAGTTGGATCTTATGATGTTTCTCCCCCTCAACTCTCTTGTGATGAATTGAGTTTTCCCTTTGAAGTTATCTTGTCGGATTGAGTCTTTAAGGATTTGAGAACACTTGATGTATGTCTTGCCGTGCTTATCTGTGGTGACAATGGGATATCACGTGATCCACTTGATGTATGTTTTGGTGATCAACTTGCGGGTTCCGCCCATGAACCTATGCATAGGGGTTGGCACACGTTTTCATCTTGACTCTCCGGTAGAAACTTTGGGGCACTCTTTGAAGTACTTTGTGTTGGTTGAATAGATGAATCTAAGATTGTGTGATGCATATCGTATAATCATGCCCACGGATACTTGAGGTGATAATGGAGTATCTAGGCGACATTAGGGTTTTGGTTGATTTGTGTCTTAGGGTGTTATTCTAGTATGAACTCTATGATAGATTGAACGAAAATATAGCTTCGTGTTATTTTACTACGGACTCTTGAATAGATAGAATAGAAAGGATAACTTTGAGGTGGTTTCGTACCCTACCATAATCTCTTCGTTTGTTCTCCGCTATTAGTGGATTTGGAGTGACTCTTTGTTGCATGTTGAGGGATTGTTATATGATCTATCTATGTTATTATTGTTGAGAGAACTTGCACTAGTGAAAGTATGAACCTTAGGCCTTGTTTCCTACCATTGCAATACCGTTTATGCTCACTTTTATCATTAGTTACCTTGCTGTTTTTATATTTTCATATTACAAAAACCTATATCTACCATCCATATTGCACTTGTATGACCATCTCTTCGCCGAACTAGTGCACCTATACAATTTGCCATTGTATTGGGTGTGTTGGGGACACAAGAGACTCTTTGTTATTTGGTTGCAGGGTTGTTTGAGAGAGACCATCTTCATCCTACGCCTCCCACGGATTGATAAACCTTAGGTCATCCACTTGAGGGAAATTTGCTACTGTCCTACAAACCTCTGCACTTGGAGGCCCAACAACGTCTACAAGAAGAAGGTTGCATAGTAGACATCAAGCTCTTTTCTGGCGCCGTTGCCGGGGAGGTGAGTGCTTGAAGGTATATCTTTAGATCTTGCAATCAAATATTTTTGTTTCTTGTTTTATCACTAGTTTAGTTTATAAAATAAAACTAAAAAATGGATTTGAGTTTGTCTCATACGCTTCATCTTTTTAATATCTTTCGTGAGTATGATGGAAAGGAAAATTGTGCTCAATTGCTAGAAGAAGAATGCATTAAAATGCTTGGTACTAAATCTTTAATTGATGAGCATGACTGCAATGTTGTTAGTATGAACTCTTTGAATATCCATAGTACTAATGATGATTGCACTAGTTATGATGAAAATATCTCCTATAAGCATGTCGATTTTTGTGGAGAGCATCAGGTTTGCAAGTACGCACCAAATAGGGAAAATAGATATTGCAAGAGGCATAAGCATTTAGAAACTAAATGGTTGCAAGAAAGGCTTAATGTTAGTGCTGAAAATTTAAGATATCTTTATCGTACTTGTGAACTTTGCAATGAACATGGTCATTTAAATCTCTGATGCAAATTATTTCATGATCGAATCGTGTCCAAAAATTGTGATGACTTGATTTCCCTTGCACATCATAATGAACTTAGTTTGCTTTTGGGTTATAAAGAATTGAAACGTCCAACTAAGCATATTCCAGAATTTAATCTTGAGAATTTTCTTGATATTGATCTAGAAAAGATTTATTTGTATTGTGCAGTGAATTGCATTGAAAATCCTTATATTGCCAATTACCTAAAGAAAAGAAAGCAAATAGAAGATGAAGAGAATACTAATGAAAGGGAAGAGACTTCCCAATCTCCTCCTATTATTTCTTATGATGAATCAGGTAACGAGGAGGAGCTTTCTATTCAACCAATCTCATTAATAAAGAGCTCAAAGAAGAAGGTTGAACCCACACATAATGTGAAGAAGAAAAAGAAAAGTAGGAGCAACAAAGGTAGAAAGGTATCCCTCCCAAATGATGTTGCTCCTACTACTCATTATGATGATGATAATTGCTATACTATTGGTGCTATCCATACTATTAATGATGAGAGTGATTATGCTTATGATATGAAAGGGCCCAAGCTTGGGGAAGCTATGTTCGATGAGAATGAAATATTTGAGAATATATTTGTTGCAATTAATGTTTGTCCCAAGCTTGGGGATGCTATGTTTAATGAAGATGATATTTTTAGCCTCCCAAGTTTTGATATGCAAAGTTGTTATGATGATAGCATGCCTCTTATCTATGATAATTATATTGATGAAAGTGGGTTTGGAAGAGTGTCAAATTTAGGAAGTAGTTATCCCACTATTTTGGAGTATGTTGAATCTTATTTTGATGAATATGAAAGTGGATTTGGAAGAGTGTCAACTTTATTTAGTGATGATTCCACTATCTTGGAAGAGGTTTCAATTGATTATGATGAGAACAGAGTTGCTACTTATGATGATTATTGTGATAAAACTTATGATATAAAAATTAGTGATGATTATATTTATAAAACTTTTCATTATTATGATTACCCTTTTTCTGAACATTACTCTTTTATTGTGGAAACAATTTATAGTATTCAAGTCTCTTATGATACTCCCACTATTCCGAATAAGAAGAATTTTGCTTATGTGGAGAGTAGTAAATTTTATATGCTTGTAGATCATGAAAAGAATGCATTATGTGCTGGTTATATTGTTGAGTTCATTCATGATGCTACTGAAAATTATTATGAGGGAGAACATATGCTTGTAGGAATTGCAATAATGTCAAGTTTCCTCTCTATGTGCTTCAAGTTTTGAACTTATGCTTGTTTTGCCTTCCTATGCTAGTTGATTATTGTTCCCATAAGTTGATTGCTCACAAAATCCCTATGCATAGGAAGTGGTTTAGACTTAAATGTGCTAGTCATATGCTTCATGATGCTCCCGTTATGTTTCAATCCTTATCTTTTATGTGAGCATCATTGTCATCATCATGCCTAGCTAAAAAGGCATTAAAGAAAAGCGCTTGTTGGGAGACAACCCAATATATACCCTTACTGTTTTTGTGTGTTCACGTGATTATGCTACTGTAATAATCATGTTTTATAGCTTTTGTTTCAATAAAGTGCCAAGTAAGACCTTTAGGATAGCTTATGATGATAGTTGTGTTGATCCTGCTGAAAATCAGAAACTTTTGCACCCAGTAAATTAGTTTTCTTAATTCACATAAACGTGCTCTTGATCTGATTCATTTTTTTCTGGATTGGTACACGAATTTATTAGGACTTCCTAATTTGGTAGGGGTTTTGGAGTTCCATAAGTATACGTTTGATACAGATTACTACTGACTGTTCTGTTTTTGACAGATTCTGTTTTCTATATGTTGTTTACTTATTTTGATGAATCTATGAGTAGTATCAGAGTGTATGAACCATAGAGAAGTTAGAATACAGTAGATATTACACCAATATGAATTTAGAATGAGTTCATTGCAGTACCTAAGTGGTGGTTTTGTTTTCTTATACTAACGGAGCTTATGAGTTTTCTGTTGAGCTTTGTGTTGTGAAGTTTTCAAGTTTTGGGTAAAGATTCGATGGACTATGGAATAAAGAGTGGCAAGAGCCTAATATTGGGTATTCCGCACCCCAAGGTAATATTCAAGGACAACCAAGAGCCTAAGCTTGGGGATGCCCCGGAAGGCATCCCCTCTTTCGTCTTCATTCATCGGTAACTTTACTTGGAGCTATATTTTTATTCACCACATGATATGTGTTTGCTTGGAGCGTCATTTTATTTTGTTAGTATTTGCTTGCTGTTATATAGAATAATGTTTTGCATATATTTTTTCAATAAAAATGTCAAGGATAGCCTTTACCATGCTTATTTTGCTAGTATACATATTGCTGTTTGAAAACAGAAAGTTTACCGCTGTTGCAAAAATTCCCTAGAAACTTCAGAGAATGGTATAATGTTGAAACTTTTTGCATATTGAGCTCTGATAAATCTTCTACTGTGTAGTATTTTTATCATAATTTTTGGAGTGAGTGAAGTATGATAAATCTTGCATTCTTTACAGACTATACTGTTTTGGCAGATTGCTGTTATGTTTGCATTGTTTGCATATGTTTGCTTATTTAATGATTCTATTTGAGGATAGGGATATTAAATATGCAGAGGCATTTATTATGCAATGTTGAATAATAATTTTAGTGATTTTTTACAGTAGAAAATAATAAGGTTTTGCATTGGTTTATACTAACTTATCTCACGAGTTCTTGTTGAGTTTTATGTGGATGAAGTTTTTGAGAAATAGAGAAACCATGATATGAGAGGAATTAAGGAGACACAAAAGTTCAAGCTTGGGGATGCCCAAGGCACCCCAAGATAATATTCCAAGAAGTATCAAGCATCTAAGCTTGGGGATGCCCCGGTAGGCATCCCACCTTTCTTCTTCAACAACTATCGGTTAGTATCGGTTGGACCTAAGTTTTTGCTTCTTCACATGAGTTGTGCTATCCTTGCAATGTCATTTTATTTTGTTTTGCTTGCTGTTTGAATAAAGTACTTAAGATCTGAAATTCTTAAATGAGAGAGAGTCTTCACATAGTTACATAATTATTTAGCTACTCATTGATCTTCACTTATATCTTTTTGGAGTAGTTTGTCATTTACTCGTGTGCTTCACTTATATCCTATGAGTAAATGGTTGAATGCATTGAATGTCATAAATCTGAAATTATATATGTTTCATTTGCTTATCCCGTGGGGAGTAATGACTTCACATCTAAGAAGTAGAGGTTGTAAATTTATTGAAGGTTAGCAAGCATTGTATTGGTCATTTGAACAATTCATGAAAGAATATTGAAGGAAGAGAAATTTCACATATAAATATACTATCTAAGACATCTTTTATAATTGTGAGCACTCATTAAGTATGACATGCTAAAGAGTTGATGTTGGACAAGGAAGACAACATAATGGGTTATGTTTTCTCACATTTCAGTTAAAGTATATTGTCATGGATCATTCAAACATGTTGAGCTTGCATTTCCCCCTCATGCTAGCCAAAATTTCTTGCACCAAGTAGAGATACTACTTGTGCTTCCAAATATCCTTAAACTAGTTTTTCCATGAGAGTTCACTATACCTACCTATGGATTGAGTAAGATCCTTCAAGTAAGTTGTCATCGGTGCATGCAATAAAAATTGCTCTATAAATATGTATGATCTATTAGTGTGAAGAAAATAAGCTTTATACGATCTTGTTATGGAAGCAATAAAAGCGATGGACTGCATAATAAAGGTCCATATACAAGTGGCAATATAAAGTGATGTTCTTTTGCATTAAGATTTTGTGCATCCAACCATAAAAGCGCATGACAACCTCTACTTCCCTCTGCGAAGGGCCTATCTTTTACTTTATGTCTTTTACTTTATGCATGAGTCAAGGCGATCTTCACCTTTCCCTTTTTATTTTATCCTTTGGCAAGCACCTCGTGTTGGGAAGATCCTGATATATATATCCAATTGGATGTAAGTTAGCATGAACTATTATTGTTGACATCACCCAAAGGTGAATATGTTGGGAGGCAACACTATAAGCCCCTATCTTTCTCAGTGTCCGATTAAAACTCCATAACCATAAGTATTGCATGAGTGTTAGCAACTGTAGAAGACTATATGATAGTTGAGTACGTGAAGTTTTCTAAATCAAAGCTCTGACATAGACCCTTCCTAAAAATAAGATGAATTACAATTGTTTGATGACTCAGAATGAAGTTTGCTAGTTTTCAAGAAAGTTTATGGTCTATGCTTTAACATGTGAATAGCTTGTTACTTGAGCTTGAGAAGTTTTATTACTGTTATGGCATATAATCATGCTAGAAAAGGTGATTGAAATTATCATTGATCAAACTTGTGCACCTGCTAGCATTCACACTTCATAAATTCTTTCTTTTGTCATTTACCTGCTCGAGGACGAGCAGGAATTAAGCTTGGGGATGCTGATACGTCTCCAACGTATCTATAATTTATGAAGCATCCATGCTATTATATTACCTGTTTTGAATGTTTATGGGCTTTATTATACACTTTTATATCATTTTTGGGACTAACCTATTAACCGGAGGCCCAGCCCATATTGATGTTTTCTTGCCTATTTCAGTGTTTCGAAGAAAAGGGATATCAAACGGAGTCCAAACGGAATGAAACCTTCGGAAAAGTTATTTTTGGAACAGAAGCAATCCCGGGAACTTGGAGTGCAAGCCAGGGAAGCTTCAAGGAGGCCACGAGATAGGGGGGCGCGCCCACCCCCCTGGGCGCGCCCTCCACCCTCGTGGGCCCCTCGAGGCTCCCCCGACCGACTTCTTTCGCCTATATATTCCCATATACCCTAAAAACATCAAAGAACACAATAGATCGGGAGTTCCGCCGCCGCAAGCCTCTGTAGCCACCAAAAACCTCTCGGGAGCCTGTTCCGGCACCCTGCCGGAGGGGGGGATCCCTCACCGGTGGCCATCTTCATCATCCCGGCGCTACCCATAACGAGGAGGGAGTGGTTCACCCTCGAGGCTGAGGGTATGTACCAGTAGCTATGTGTTTGATCTCTCTCTGTCTCGTGTTCTCTCTATGGCACGATCTTGATGTATCACGAGCTTTGCTATTATAGTTGGATCTTATGATGTTTCTCCCCCTCTACTCTCTTGTGATGAATTGAGTTTTCCCTTTGAAGTTATCTTGTCGGATTGAGTCCTTAAGGATTCGAGAACACTTGATGTATGTCTTGCCGTGCTTATCTGTGGTGACAATGGGATATCACGTGATCCACTTGATGTATGTTTTATTGATCAACTTGCTGGTTCCGCCCATGAACCTATGCATAGGGGTTGGCACACGTTTTCGTCTTGACTCTCCGGTAGAAACTTTGGGGCACTCTTTGAAGTACTTTGTGTTGGTTGAATAGATGAATCTGAGATTGTGTGATGCATATCGTATAATCATGCCCACGGATACTTGAGGTGACAATGGAGTATCTAGGTGACATTAGGGTTTTGGTTGATTTGTGTCTTAAGGTGTTATTCTAGTATGAACTCTATGATAGATTGAACGGAAAGAATAGCTTCATGTTATTTTACTACGGACTCTTGAATAGATAGAACAGAAAGGATAACTTTGAGGTGGTTTCATACCCTACCATAATCTCTTCGTTTGTTCTCCGCTATTAGTGGCTTTGGAGTGACTCTTTGTTGCATGTTGAGGGATTGTTATATGATCTATCTATGTTATTATTTTTGAGAGAACTTGCACTAGTGAAAGTATGAACCTTAGGCCTTGTTTCCTACCATCGCAATACCATTTATGCTCACTTTTATCATTAGTTACCTTGCTGTTTTTATATTTGCAGATTACAAAAACCTATATCTACCATCCATATTGCACTTGTATCACCATCTCTTCGCCGAACTAGTGCACCTATACAATTTTCCATTGTAATGGGTGTGTTGGGGACACAAGAGACTCTTTGTTATTTGGTTGCAGGGTTGTTTGAGAGAGACCATCTTCATCCTACACCTCCCACGGATTGATAAACCTTAGGTCCACTTGAGGGAAATTTGCTACTGTCCTACAAACCTCTGCACTTGGAGGCCCAACAACGTCTACAAGAAGAAGGTTGCGTAGTAGACATCAAGTTCCCATTGACTCTTGGAAACTATCCCAGAACTTTGAAGTGAATATACTTCTGCGGTCCGAACTGATCTCCTTCGGAATGCCGTGGAGTGACACAATTCTAGAGATATACAAGTTTGCTAATTGACTAGCAGTGATTGTCTCCTTGACTAGCAGAAAGTGAGCAACCTTTGAGAATTGGTTGATGACGACAAAGATAGCATCGTTACCTTTCTGAGACTTGGGAAGGCCAGTGACGAAGTCCATATGTATCTTATCCCACTTCCATTCAGGAATCAGAAGCGGTTGTAGAAGTCCAGCCGGTTTCTGATGTTCTGCTTTGACGCGATGACAAACATCACATTCTTCAATATATTGAGCAATGTCTTGCTTCATCTTAGACCACCAATACTTCTGACGAATGTCTAGATACATCTTGGTACTTCCCGGATGAATAGAGAGAGGGGTGTCATGCGCTTCTTTCATCACCTTCTTTGTCTTAAGCTCGAACCAGGGTACTACAATGCGATCTCTGAAGTACAAGGTTCCATCTTCACCAAGTTAGAAATCTCTGGATTTCTCTAAGGCAAGATCCTTTTTCATCAGATCAACGTGAGCATCTTTGGCTTGTGCAGACTTAATTGCTTTCAGAAGAGTTGGTTCCAGGACAAGGTTATTCAGAGAACCCTGTGGAACTAGTTGAAGGTTCAGCTTGCACAGCTCTTCATAAAGGCGGGGTTGAGCTTTGTAGACCATGTGATTATTGCAATAAGACTTGTGGCTCAGGGCATCAGCCATTACATTAGCCTTGCCAGGGGTATAGGATATACCACAGTTGTAGTCAGCAATAGCTTCCATCCATCACTGCTGACGGAGGTTCAGATCTGGCTGAGTAAATAGGTACTTCAGACTCTGATGATCGGTGAAGATTTCGCAACGATTACCGAGAAGGTACTGTCGCCATAGCTTCAGTGCAAAGATAACTGCAGCAAGCTCGAGGTCGTGAATTGGGGTAGTTCTCTTCGTGAGGACGCACTTGACGGGAGGCATAAGAAATCACTCTACGCTCTTGCATTAGGACACAGCCTAATCCTTGTCGTGAAGCGTCTCAATAGATGACAAAGTCCTTGCGAGAATCAGGGGAGCAAGCACTGGGGCAGAAGTCAGCTTGTCCTTGAGTGTCTAGAAACTTTCCTGACATTTGTCTGTCCAATCGAACTTAACGCCCTTGTGAAGCAGATTGGTCAGTGGCTTGGCAATCTTCGAGAAGTTCTCGACAAAGCGGCGACAATAGCTGGCTAGTCCGAGAAAGCTTCTAACTTGCTTGACAGTCTTCGGAGGGGTCCAGTCAAGAATAGCCTGAACGCGCTCTGGGTTGACAACAATACCATCCTCGGAGATGACATGCCCAAGGTAGGTTACTTCAGGAAGCCAGAATTCACACTTGGAATACTTGGCATAAAGTTGATGCTCTCAAAGCTTTTCCAGAACAAGACGAAGATGTTCAACATGTTCTTCTTTATTCTTCGAATATACCAGAATATCATACAGATAGACTACGACGAACTTGTCGAGGTAATCCATGAAGAAACAATTCCTTATTTAACGCTATTTTAAATTTTGTTTCCTTATTTGACACTGAAAACCTTTTTATTCCCTATCTAACAACGAGTCTAAATTTTATGCCTTTTATAACATTTTCGTCCATTTTGAGCCTAAATAACACATGAAAAGACTATTTTGCCCCTCATGTGATATATGTGTGGAGGGCAGTAGCACACAGGCAACATCAGTGTGAGGGTAGTAGCACACACACATCAGCACATAAACACGCAGAAACACACAACAGCACATAAACACGCATCAGCACACACACATGCAACACTGTTAGGATTAAACCCGACGTCCGGTTACATGTTTGTGTATACGTGTCCGTGTAGTACTGGAGTCCAGAACCGACTAGGTTTAACTATAGGGTAGCTCGATCAGTATATATACGTGCATACCCCTTGTAATTAAACCAGACCAGATAGATCAACGAAAAAGTAATAAAGAAGTGTTCCACAGGTGCGACAGGCACTTGTGGCCATCAAATCGATTCAACTTTTTGCGTCGTGAGTTCCCGGCGAGAGAGAGAGCCAAGTCGCTGTGTTCCGTCGAGATCGATCTGATCCGATCCGAAGAGAAGCTAGCCATCCCAGGGCGTATACATACATAGCCAACGTGCACTGCTTGCTTGCTTGCATAGCTTTGTACTTGCTTGCATAGCTTTCTACTTGTACGTGCTGCTTTTGGGAGGATACGTCTAGCGTTCTAAAACCAACAAACACACTCACAGGGGCACGCAACAGCACACACACATACATACACATGCACTAGCAAACACACACGCAGCAGCACACGCACACAAACACACACAGCAGTAGCACACGGGTACGCGTGCACACACACACAACATCACACACACGCGCAAACAAACATACCACATGAGGGAAAAAGGGTCTTTTCAGGTGTCATTTAGGCTCAAAATAGACAAAAATGTTATAAAAGGCATAATATTTAGACTTGTTGTTACATAGGGAAGAAATTATTAGTCGATGTCAAATAGGACATAAAATTTAGACACGATGTTAAATAAGGAATTCTCTCATCCATGAATATGTAGTTCATCAGACGAGAGAATGTAGCTGGAGCATTGGTTAAACCGAATGACATGACGGTGTACTCATAAGAACCATAATGAGTGACGAATGCGGTCTTTGGAATATCCTCTTCACGAACACGGATCTGGTGGTAACCCAACCTCAGTCGCGTTTAGAGAATATCGATGAACCAGCCAGTTGATCATACAGATCATTGATCCGAGGAAGGGGGTATTTGTTCTGAATTGTAGCTTGGTTGATAGGACGGTAGTCTTGGACCAAACGGTTCATTCCGTATTTCTTCTTGACGAAGAGAGAAGGTGCTCCCCAAGCAGAGGAACTTGGACGAAACCCTTGCGAAGGGATTTGTCGGTTTCCTCCTTAAGTTCAAGGAGCTCATGAGGCGCATCTTGTAGGGTCATTTGGCGATAGGAACGGTGCCTGGTTTCAAGTCGATGACGAACTCGACAGCCCGGGCAGGGGATATCCCTGGAAGTCTTCTAGAAAGACATCTTGGAAGTCGTGAACGATTGGAATCTTTTCAACTCCCTCAAGAGGTGCTGCGTTCAACACATTCAAGACATAAAGTCATGCTTCAGCATTTTGAACAAGCTGGGCATGGTAGCTTACTATCTCATCGGAAGGATGTAGGAGGTGAACGGCCTTGGTGGCGCAAATGATAGAGGTAGTATGCGCTTTCAACCATTCCATTCCCAGAATGTGGTCAATATTGGAAGACTCCAGAATAATGGGAGAAACAAGGAATTCCAGCCCTTCAATCTCAACGGGAACGTCGCGACCAATCATGGTAGTTTGACAGCGGCTCGCAGGGGTGCGTACCACTATTGGGGTGTTCATGGGCTCGCATCTGATGTCGTGTGCGTATGCAAAATTTTCTAGCATGAATGAATGCGATGCTCCTGAATCAAATAAAACAAAAGCCGGTACTGAATTAACGAGAATAGTACCCATCACAGTCGTAGGCTGGTCTTGTGCTTCATTCAGATCAACATGATTAGCCTGACCACAACCATAAGGCCTGGCACTATTGTTAATGGGCTGATTGTTACAGCCAGTTGAAGGCAGGGCCAGCTGGTTCTTTTTCTGATTACACTCTTTGGCAAGGTGACCTGGACGGCCACATCTGAAGCACATACCATCATTGGGATTGGGAGTAGGAGCTTGGGGTGGTACAGCTTGAAGAGGCTGCCTCTGTGGTGGAGGAGGCAGACGAGGTGCAACATAGGACTGTCTTGGTGCAGGTGCAGTTGGACGATACATGCTGTGGGGAATCCATATCCGACGCTTCTGCGCTGATGGGCCCGAAGATGAGCCAGCGTCACGGCTGTGCCTGAGGGATCCCTGGTGTTCCTGAAGACCAGTCTCAACCTGAATAGCCTTGTTCACCAAGGTAGCGAAGTCGGCAAAGTCATGAACAAGCAGTACTAGCTTGATATCAGGTGAAGTCTGTCATGGAACTTTTCTTGCCTACGAGCATCAATAGCAATGTCTTCTTCAGCTTAACGAGACAAGTCCAAGTATTCCCGCTGATAAGCATCTACAGACTTGTTGCCTTGGATGAGGTTGCAGAAATCTCGCTTCTTCCTGTCCATGATTCCCTGAGGAATGAAGCGGGCACGAAAGGTAGCTTGGAAATCCGGCCAAGTGATGGCCGTTCCAGTAGGCA
Organism: Triticum timopheevii; assembly: GCA_963921465.1. Lineage (NCBI taxonomy): Eukaryota > Viridiplantae > Streptophyta > Magnoliopsida > Poales > Poaceae > Triticum > Triticum timopheevii. The sequence continues at coordinate 584,540,084 of OY997270.1, forward strand.
GGGTACGCTTGTGGCTATCCCACCGTGGAGCAGCGGGACCCTTCAGAAAGAATGATGCAAAGGTGACATAGCTAGCAAGGGCCACACTAGCAGACTCCATTTCATACGTGATGTCACAGAGCCAGTCATCAGCATCACGGGGCTGAGTTGAGCTGCGGTAAATAGTTAGGTTGAGGCGCATGAAGTCTTGCAGAGTTACTGGGGTTGGTTGTTGATTCATGTTCGGATGAGGAAACTGAGCCATCATTCCTTCCATGAACTGGCAGTTCATCTCAAATTGTTGCATCATTCTAGCAAAGAATTCGGGCGGTGGTGGATTGTTGGCACCACGGCCACGACCAGCGGGTCTAACCATCCTGCTAACATGTAACAGGGGGTGGTTCAGCATTGAGCATTTGCAAAGACAAGGATCATTCATGATGAAACATGCATAATGAAAGAGGTACGATGGATACCACTTCGTAGTCAACACGACAGTGTGTGTACTATTCAGAATACTATTCTAAGGAATAACTATGGCTTATCCAACTTTGGGGTGAATGTGGTCACGGGATCCTAATGTTAGAGTTAGTAAATTCGTTTAACCCGAATGGAAGAGAGATCAGAGTCCCAGAGTAAAGACGAGGAGTAAAAGATCCTAATACCACCCAATGGCGATGTGGGCCCGTAAGACACACAACCAATGTTAGTAAAAAAATTTGTAGTGACTAGACTCAACTTCGGCCAAGGAGTTGGAAAGGGGGTTTCTACAGGTAGTCGTCTCTGATACCAACTTGTGACGCCCCCGATTTAATCGTACACTAATCATGCACGAAAACGTGTACGATCAAGATCAGGGACTCACGGGAAGATATCACAACACAACTCTAAAAACATAAATAAGTCATACAAACATCATAATACAAGCCAGTGGCCTCGAGGGCTCGAATACAAGTTCTCGATCATAGACAAGTCAGCGGAAGCAACAATATTTGAGTACATACAGAAGTTAAACAAGTTTGCCTTAAGAAGGCTAGCACAAACTGAGATACAGATCGAAAGAGGCACAGGCCTCCTGCCTGGGATCCTCCTAAACTACTCCTGGTCGTCGTCAGCGGCCTGCACGTAGTAGTAGGCATCGGCGGTGGCATCTGGCTCCCGGGCTCCGACATCTGGTTGCCTCAACCGGAAAGAAGAAGAAAGGGCGAAAAGGGGAAGCAAAGCAACCGTGAGTACTCATCCAAAGTACTCGCAAGCAAGGATCTACACTACATATGCATCGGTATCAATGAAATGGGCTGTATATGTGGACCGAACTGTAGAATGCCAGAAGAGAAGGGGAAAGCCTAGCCTATCGAAGACTAGCATCTTCAAGCAGCTCCAAACATCTTGCAGCATCAAAACAGATAAGAGTAGCATAAAGTAAAGTAGTAGTAGTGTTATCAACCTCGGCCAGAGATCCTTTCTCGACTCCCTGCGAGAAAGCAATCCCAGAGCCATACTATCCAGTTCTCATATCCATTTCTCATCTCAAGTATCCAGTTCTAGTTGTATCGATCGGAATACAACTCTGAGTGTCTGTTACCGTAGGACAGGCTATCGATAGTTGTTTTCTTTCCTACAGGGGTGTACCAACTTACCCACCACGCTCCATTAACTCCGACCGGACACACTTTCCTGGGTCATGCCCGGCCTCGGCCAAACAATACGCCGCAACCTGACCTAGGCTTAATAGAGAGGTCAGCATGTCGCACTAAACCTATGGCCCCAGGGGTCATGGGCCATCGCCCCGGGAACTCCTGCATGTTGCGTACGCGGCCGGTGAGCAGACCTAGCTACCTCCTTCAAAAAGGCAGGTGCTTACCAGTCCAAACCGGCGCGCGCCGCTCAGCCACTGACATCTATTAAGCTTCGGCTGATGCATACGACACAGAACGCCCATACTATGCCCACGTGATGGTTAGTGCTATCAGGCCAGAGGCCCCTCGGATCAAATATCCAAATCATAGTCTATTAGTAACACGCGGTAACAAGCAGAGACTCACGAAAGATGTGACCCCGTTGCCCCGTCTCGAGGACTTGCGACAAGGGCTAGGAATGCCCGGCCACGCCTCGTAATTATCTCGCGGGCACCCTCCAGGTCAACCCGTCTCCACATCACTCGCGGATACCCCTCAGGGTCGACCCGCCTGTCCAAGTAACAGTTGTAAAGTCCAAGTATCCGTGTGTCCAAACATCAAAGGGGGAAAACCCGAGGAATCACCCCCGGTGAATTCCACTCGATGTAATCATCAAGGTCAACATAAGAGGATCCACCCTCGAGGTTCACACTTGAGGGGTTGCATGACAGAGTCATATCGGAAGTGGTTAAGGCGGAATCACCCTCGATGACCACGACCGAATAGCTACTCTACAGGGTTAACATCAGAAGTACTGATGAGGTCTCACCCTCGGCACTCGATAGTAACCCAGTAGTGTCGAGCAACTAAGGGAAAGGTGATGTGCGGTGCCGGGGCCTGGTCTTCGATCCCGTTGACCGGGTCTTCGATGATGAAGCAGGGGCAATAAGGACAAGGTGGGGGTCACTGATGGATCACTAACCAACTTATACTAAGCAGTTTAGGATAAGCAGGTAAGGTACAATGAGCAGGTTACAAAAGCAGGCTATGCATTAGAACAGGAGCAAACAATAACAATAGCAAAATCTAATGCAAGCATGAGAGAATGGAATGGGCGATATCTGAATGATCAAAGGGGGGGCTTGCCTCGAAGCTGCACTGAAAGAGAAGAAGGGTCGTCGTCGACGTAGTCGATCACAGGGGCATCAGCAGCGGTCTCGGGGTCTACCAGAGAAAAGAGGGGGAAGAAACAATAAATACAGAGCAAACAAGTGCAATACTATGCATGACAAGACAAAAGCAGTGCTAGGGGTGTTCTAACGCAGCACTACACGATACCGGTGAAGGGGAATAACATCCGGGAATGTTTCCCCAGTGTTAGGCATTTTCGGACACACGAACCAGAGGGGAAAAGTTCGATGTTTGCTATGCTAGGGGCATGTTACAGATGAACGGATAGCGTATTCCAATTTGTCTCGTCGTTCTGAGCAACTTTCATATATAAAACATTTTCATCCGAGTTACGATTCATTTTCTATGAATTTTCAAAGATTAAACCATTTTGAGAAATTATTTGACTTAACAGAAAAGAAATATTGCACCACGTCATAGTGTCGTCAATAGTCAACTGTCGCACTGACCAGGTCAAACCTGCCCAGTAGGGCCCACCTGTCATTGGCAGTGGGCTAAAAACAGTTCATTTTAATTTAAAAAGAGTAATTAGTGACTGGACCCCACCAGTCAGTGACTCATTAGTTTAGGTAATTATTTTTATTTAGGAAAATGTTTTGATTAGGTTAATTAGGCGGGGGGACCCGTGTGTCAGTGGCACTGAGTGCCCAGTCAGCATAGTTGACCACGGTCAACGTGGTCAACTGGGTCCAGGGGGGCCACGGGCAGCAACCTAGAGGCAAGCCCTTCCGGTGCTAGGTCAGCGCCGACGAGGCCATCCGCGCCGGCTGAACGCCGGAGACGGCCGTAATCGCGCTACGGCACATCATTTGAGCCGTGGTCGGGCGCGTTCGGAAGCTGACGATCTCGCGCGTCGAATGGTACCAACGTTTGGGCCTGGGAATGGCCGAAACATCGCCGGCGTCGACGTTTGGCAATGAAGTGGGTGGTGGGTGGGCAACGAATTCCGTCATTGTCTGCTTCCCACTCGAGCCGGACATAGTTCGGCCCGGACTCTCCTGACAAGGATAGAGACTTCAATAAGTCCAGGATGTCGCCACAGGGCGAGTGCTGAAAAACGTCCGCCGCGGTGAACACCATCACCGGAGCCCAACCAGGATCGGCAGGCTCGGGGGCGCGCGGACTGGATCCTGTGTCCGGATATGAATCCGGGGGTCCGGAGTCACGGGTTCCCTCAGAGGCGAAACCTGTGTTCGGCTCTGCTACGTCTTGAGCTTGCGTTGGTTTTCCTCGAAGAGGAGAGGATGATGCAGCACAGTAGCGTAAGTATTTCCCTCAGTTTTTGAGAACCAAGGTATCAATCCAGTAGGAGGTCACGCGCAAGTCCCTCGTACCTACACAACACGATAGCAACTCGCAACCAACGCTTAGGGGTTGTCAATCCCTTCACGGTCACTTACGAGAGTGAGATCTGATAGAGATAATATATTTTGGAATTTTTGATAGATAGATACAAAGTAAAAAGTAAAGGCAAAGTAAAAACAAAACAAGTAAATAAAGTGATATAGATTGATATGATGAAAATAGACCCGGGGGCCATAGGTTTCACTAGTGGCTTCTCTCAAGAGCATAAGTATTCTACGGTGGGTGAAGAAATTACTGTTGAGCAATTGACAGAATTGAGCATAGTTATGAGCATATCTAGGCAATTATCATGTATACAGGCATCACGTCCGTGACAAGTAGATCGAAACAATTCTGCATCTACTACTATTACTCCATTCATCGACCGCTATCCAGCATGCATTTAGAGTATTAAGTCAAAAACAGAGTAACGCTTTAAGCTAGATGACATGATGTAGAGGGATAAATTCATGCAATATGATAAAAACCCCATCTTGTTATCCTCGATGGCAACAATACAATACGTGCCTTGCAACTCTTTCTGTCACTGAGTAAGGACACCGCAAGATTGAACCCAAAGCCATGCACTTCTCCCATTGCAAGAACTACCAATCTAGTTGGCCAAACCAAACGGATAATTCGAAGAGACTTGCAAAGATAACTCAATCATACATAAAAGAATTCAGAGAAGAATCAAATATTTTCCATAGATAATATTGGATCATAAACCCACAATTCATCGGTCTCAACAAACACACCGCAAAAAGAAGATTACGTCGAATAGATCTCCACGAGAGAGGGGGAGAACATTGTATTGAGATCCAAAAAGAGAGAAGAAGCCATCTAGCTACTAGCTATGGACCCGAAGGTCTGAAGTAAACTACTCACACTTCATCGGAGGGGCTATGGTGATGATGTAGAAGCCCTCCATGGTGGATGCCCCCTCCGGCGGAGCTCCGGAACAGGCCCCAAGATGGGATCTCGTGGATACAGAAGGTTGCGGCGGTGGAATTAGGTTTTTGGCTCCATCTCTGGTCTATTGGGGATACGTAGGTATATATAGGAGGAAGGAGTACGTCGGTGGAGCTCCGAGGGGCCCATGAGGTAGGGGGGCGCGCCCAGGGGGGCGCCCTCCACCCCCGTGACCTCCTCGGAAGCTTCTTGGAGTAGGGTCCAAGTCTCCTGGATCACGTTCGGTGAGAAAATCACGTTCCCGAAGGTTTCATTCCGTTTGGACTCCGTTTGATATTCCGTTTCTTTGAAATACTGAAATAGGCAAAAAAACAACAATTCTGGGCTGGGCCTCCGGTTAATAGGTTAGTCCCAAAAATAATATAAAAGTGGAAAATAAAGCCCAATATAGTCCAAAACAGTAGATAAAGTAGCATGGAGCAATCAAAAATTATAGATATGTTGGAGACGTATCAAGCATCCCCAAGCTTAATTCATGCTCGTCCTCGAGTAGGTAAATGGTAAAAAAGAATTTTTGATGCGGAGTGATACTTTGGCATAATTTCAATGTAAATCTTCTTAATCATGGTATGAATATTCAGATCCGAAAGATTCAAGACAAAAGTTCATATTGACACAAAAATAATAATACTTCAAGCATACTAATGAAAGCAATTATGTCTTCTCAAAATAACATGGAAAAGAAAGTTCATCCCTACAAAATCATATAGTTAGGCTATGCTTCATTTTCGTCACACAAAGATGTTCCCAACTTCTATACCCCCGATGACAAGCCAAGCAATTGTTTCATACTTAAATAATCTCAAACTTTTTCAACCTTCACGCAATACATGAGCGTGAGCCATGGATATAGCACTATGGGTGGAATAGAATATGATGATGGGGATTGTGTGGAGAAGACAAAAAAAGGAGAAAGTCTCACGTTGACGAGGCTAATCAACGGGCTATGGAGATGCCCATCAATTGATGTCAACATGAGGAGTAGGGATTGCCATGCAACGGATGCACTAGAGCTATGAATGCTCAACAAAAGAAAACTAGTGGGTGTGCATCCAACTTGCTTGCTCATGAAGACCTAGGGCACTTTGAGGAAGCCCATCATAGGAATATACAAGCCAAGTTCTATAATGAAAAATTCCCACTAGTATGAACAAGACAACTTAAGAGACTCACTATATGAAAAACATGGTGCTACTTTGAAGCACAATATATGAGACTCACTACATGAAGAACAAGGTGCTACTTTGAAGCACAAGTGTGGAAAAGAGATAGTAGCATTGCCCCCTTTTTTTGGAACTTTTTTTGGGCCTTTCCCTTTTTTTGGGCCTTTTTTGGGCAATGCTCTAATAATGATGATCATCACACTTTCATTACAACATAAGGATTACAACTCGATACTAGAACAAGATATGACTCTATATGAATGCCTCCGGCGGTGTACGGGGATGGTGCAATGAATCAAGAGTGACATGTATGAAAAATAATGCATGGTGGCTTTGCCACAAATACGATGTCAACTACAAGATCATGCAATGGCAATATGAAAAAAGTAATGCATGTCACGATGATGATGGTGGAAGTTGCATGGCAATATATCTCGGAATGGCTATGGAAATGCCATGATAGGTAGGTATGGTGACTGTTTTGAGGAAGATAAAAGGAGGTTTATGTGTGATAGAGCGTATCGTATCACGGGGTTTGGATGCACCGGCGAAGTTTGCACCAACTCTCAAGGTGAGAAAGGGCAATGCACGGTACCGAAGAGGCTAGCAAAGGCGGAAAGGTGAGAGTGCGTATAATCCATGGACTCAACATTAGTCAAAAGAACTCATATACTTATTGCAAAAATTTAGAAGTCATCAAAAATCAAGTACTACGCGCATGCTCCTAGGGGGATAGATTGGTAGGAAAAGACCATCGCTCGTCCCCGACCGCCACTCATAAGGATGCACAAGCCAGGTACACTTCATGTTTCAAATTTGTTACATAACTTTAACCATACGTGCATGCTACGGGACTTGCAAACTTCAACACAAGTATTTCTCAAATTCATAATCACCCAACTAGCACGACTATGATATTATCACCTCCATATCTCAAAACAATTATCAAGCATCAAACTTATCTTAGTATTCAACGCACCCAAAAGAAAGTTTCACATATCTTGAATACCAAGTATATTAACATTAAGCAAATTACCATGCTATTAAGGACTCTCAAAATAATCTAAGTGAAGCATGAGAGATCAAGTTTCTTTAAAATAAATCCACCACCGTGCTCTAAAAGATCTAAGTAAAGCACTAGATCAAAAATTATCACGCTTAAAAGATATAAGTGAAGCACTATGAGCAAAACTATCAAGCTCAAAAGATATAAGTGAAGAACATAGAATATTCTAACAATTTCAAATCATGTATGGCTCTCTCAAAAGGTGTGTACAGCAAGGATGATTGTGGTAAACTAACAAGCAAAGACACAAATAATACAAGATGCTCCAAGCAAAACACATATCATGTTAGTGAATAAAAATATAGCTCCAAGTAAATTACCGATGGAAGTGGACAAAAGAGGGGATGCCTTCCGGGGCATCCCCAAGCTTTGACTTTTTGGTGTCCTTGGATTATCTTGGGGGTGCCATGGGCATCCCCAAGCTTAGGCTCTTTCCACTCCTTGTTCCATAATCCATCGAAAGAATTCACCCAAAACTTGAAAACTTCACAACACAAAACTCAATAGAAATCTCGTGAGCTCTGTTAGAGAAAGAAAACAAAAGACTACTTCAAGGTACTGTAATGAGCTCATTCTTTATTTATATTGGTGTTAAACATAATGTATTCCAACTTCTCTATGGTTTATAAACTAATTTACTAGCCATAGATTCATCAAAATAAGCAAACAACACACGAAAAACAGAATCTGTCAAAAACAGAACAGTCTGTAGTAACCTGTAACTAACGCAAACTTATGGAACTCTAAAAGTTCTACCAAAATAGGAAGTACTGGAAAATTTGTTTATTGATCAGCAGCAAAAAGAATCAACGCAAAAGCACTCTCCAGTAAAAAATGACAGCTAATCTTGTGAGCGCTAAAGTTTCTGTTTTTCAGCAGAATCAAATCAACTATCATCGTAGGTTATCCTATAGGTCCTACTTGGCACAAACACTAATTAAAACATAAAACCACATCCAAACAGAAGGTAGATGTATTATTTATTCCTAAATAGAAGCAAAAACAAAAAACACAAAATAAAATTGGGTTGCCTCCCAACAAGCGCTTTTCTTTAAAGCCTTTTTAGCTAGGCAATGAGATTTCAATGATGCTCACATGAAAGACAAGAATTGAAGCACAAAGAGAGCATCATAAAACATGTGACAAACACGCTTAAGTCTAACATACTTCCTATGCATAGGCATATTATAGGCAAACAAATTTGCAAGGCAAGCAAAAACTAGCATATGCAAGGAAGAAGAAGGTAACGATAGCAATCTCAACATGGAGAGAGGTAATTTAGTAACATGAAAACTTCTACAACCATAGTTTCCTCTCTCATAATAATTACATGTAGGATCATAAGCAAATTCAACAAAATAGCTATCACATAACATATTCTCAACATGATCCACATGCATGCAAAGTTGACACTCTTCCAAGATAGTGGGATTAACATTAATTAAAGTCATGACCTCTCCAAACCCACTTTTATCAAAAATACCATAAGATTGAACATTCTCCAAATATGTGGGATCTAAAGTTGACACTCTTCCAATCCCACTTTCAATAGTATTGCTAACGTTATTATCAATCTCATATTCATCATGGGGGTTAAATAAATTTTCAAGATCAAAAGAAGAATCATCCCAATCATGATCATTGCAACAAGTAGTAGTCATAGCAAAACTAGCATCCCCAAGCTTGGGGTTTTGCATATTATTAGCATAATTTACATTAAAAGAATTTATCATAAAATCATTCCAATCATGCTTTTTATTTAAAGATCTATCATGAAGCACTTCATCACAATTTTTAGATCTACGGGTTTTAGGAAAAAGCTTATAAAGATAATCTAGTGCATCCAAATCACTAGGAATTGGTTCATCATAACTAGATCTCTTAAAAAGATTGGCAAGCGGATCAGGATCCATAGACTTTTAGCAAGCAAAGATGCAAGCAAAAAGAAGGCACAAGCAAACATAAGATCGAACGGAAGAAGGGCGAATAAAACGGCAAGGGTGAAGTGGGGGAGAGGAAAACGAGAGGCAAATGGCAAATAATGTAATGCGAGAGATAGGGATTGTGATGGGTACTTGGTACGTTGACTTTTACGTAAGCCTCCCCGGCAACGGCACCAGAAATTCTTCTTGCTACATCTCGAGCTTGCGTTGGTTTTCCCCGAAGAGGATAGGATGATGCAGCACATTAGCGTAAGTATTTCCCTTAGTTTTTGAGAACCAAGGTATCAATCCAGTAGGAGGTCACGCGCAAGTCCCTCGTACCTGCACAACACGATAGCAACTCGCAACCAACGCTTACGGGTTGTCAATCCCTTCACGGTCACTTACGAGAATGAGATCTGATAGAGATAATATTTTTTGGTATTTTTGATAGATAGATGCAAAGTAAAAAGTAAAGGCAATGTAAAAAACAAAACAAGTAAATAAAGTGATATAGATTGATATGATGAGAATAGACCCGGGGGCCATAGGTTTCACTAGTGGCTTCTCTCAAGAGCATAAGTATTCTACGGTGGGTGAACAAATTACTGTTGAGCAATTGACAGAATTGAGCATAGTTATGAGCATATCTAGGCAATGATCATGTATATAGGCATCACGTCCGTGACAAGTAGATCGAAACGATTCTGCATCTACTACTATTACTCCACTCATCGACCGCTATCCAGCATGCATCTAGAGTATTAAGTTAAAAACAGAGTAACGCTTTAAGCAAGATGACATGATGTAGAGGGATAAATTCATGCAATATGATAAAACCCCCATCTTGTTATCCTCGATGGCAACAATACAATACGTGCCTTGCAACTCTTTCTGTCACTGAGTAAGGACACCGCAAGATTGAACCCAAAGCCATGCACTTCTCCCATTGCAAGAACTACCAATCTAGTTGGCCAAACCAAACGGATAATTCGAAGAGACTTGCAAAGATAACTCAATCATACATAAAAGAATTCAGAGAAGAATCAAATATTTTCCATAGATAATACTGGATCATAAACCCACAATTCATCGGCCTCAACAAACACACCGCAAAAAGAAGATTACATCGAATAGATCTCCACAAGAGAGGGGGAGAACATTGTATTGAGATCCAAAAAGAGAGAAGAAGCCATCTAGCTACTAGCTATGGACCCGAAGGTCTGAAGTAAACTACTCAAACTTCATCGGAGGGGCTATGGTGATGATGTAGAAGCCCTCCGTGGTGGATGCCCCCTCCAGCAGAGCTTCGGAACAAGCCCCAAGATGGGATCTCGTGGATACAGAAGGTTACGGCGGTGGAATTAGGTTTTTGGCTCCGTCTCTGGTCTATTGGGGATACGTAGGTATATATAGGAGGAAGGAGTACGTCGGTGGAGCTCCGAGGGGCCCACGAGGTAGGGGGGCATGCCCAGGGGGGCGCCCTCCACCCTCGTGACCTCCTCGGAAGCTTCTTGGAGTAGGGTCCAAGTCTCCTGGATCACGTTCGGTGAGAAAATCACGTTCCCGAAGGTTTCATTCCGTTTGGACTCCGTTTGATATTCCGTTTCTTCGAAATACTGAAATAGGCAAAAAACAGCAATTCTGGGCTGGGCCTCCGGTTAATAGGTTAGTCCCAAAAATAATTTAAAAGTGGAAAATAAAGCCCAATATAGTCCAAAACAGTAGGTAAAGTAGCATGGAGCAATCAAAAATTATAGATACGTTGGAGACGTATCAGCTCCATCGCTGATGAAGGTACGGCCTACGGGACAGGGTCCAGCCCTTCGTCCTTAGGCGAAGCAACCTGTCCCGGATTTATATCCGAGGTTTCTGCCGGGACGATATCCCAAGCAACGTCCGACAACGGGTCAAGGCCGTGCTCATCGCGACTGTTCGGCGCTGGCCCGAATCCGTCGAAGATCAAGTCTCTGAGGATATCCGCCGCGTAGTTCAGGTTTCTAAACCTTATTTGATGGCCGGGGGCATAGCTATCGATCTACTCCAAGTGGCCAAGTGAATTGGCCCGCAGCGCGAAGCCGCCGAACACGAAGATCTGTCCGGGGAGAAAAGTCTCACCCTGGACTGCGTCGTTAGTGACGATTGAAGGAGCCATCGAGCCTGATGGCGACGTCACAGAGGAACTCTCAATGAAAGCACCAATGTCGGTGTCAAAACCGGCGGATCTCGGGTAGGGGGTCCCGATCTGTGCGTCAAGGCTGATGGTAACAAGAAGTAAGGGACACAGGTGTTTACCCAGGTTCGGGCCCTCTCGATGGAGGTAAAACCCTACTTCCTGCTTGATTAATATTGATGATATGGGTAGTACAAGAGTAGAGCTACCGCGAGATCGTAGAGGCTAAACCCTAGGGGCTAGCCTATGATGGTATGAATGTAATTGTGACCGGCCTTCTAAGGACCAACCTCTCCGGTTTATATAGACACCGGAGAGGGCTAGGGTTTACACGGAGTCGGTTACAAGGAAGGAATATAATATCCGGATCGCCAAGCTTGCCTTCCACGCCAAGGAAAGTCCCATCCGGACACGGGCCGAAGTCTTGAGTCTTGTATCTTCATGCTTCAATAGTACGGACGTTGTACACAGTCCGGCTGTCCGGATACCCCCTAATCCAGGACTCCCTCAGTAGCCCCTGAACCAGGCTTCAATGACAATGAGTCCGACGCGCAATATTGTCTTCGGCATTGCAAGGCGGGTTCCTCCTCCGAATTCTCCAAAGTAATTATCGAATACCCAAATCGTGTCCGGATCTGAGAAATGATCTTCGCATACCACCGTAGAGAGAATGATATTTTACAAATGCAATCTGCTGACAACTTTTCCAACGACGTGACACGTTATTACGGTCGGATCACTATTCGAACGGTTTCCCCACAACCAGCTACAACGCATATCACGAGGCGGTTTCTGTGACACATCTTGTCAAAGCAGAGATCGTGTCCCCTTATTACGGGATTCTCATCAATACGGGCATGGGTAATCTAACCGTGCCATTAACCGTGGCGAGCGGGAGGCGGACGGGTTCCACCAGGCAGGTGGGGAAGCTCAAAAAGCTTTTATCGCCCTTATAAGGAGGTCAGGTTCCTTTCTCTTTCACCCACGCCTCCTTCTCCTGCTAGCTCATTCCCCTTTGCGCGAGCCCTAACGCCCAAGCACTCTCCTCCGCACCGAAGGGAAGTCTTTCTGAAGATGTCCAGAGCAGGAGGCAAATGGATGGCCTCAACTGTCCAGGAGAAGGACATCAAGAAGCTCCGGGGAGCCGGGTATCTGGCCCAGAAGATCGGCCATCGTCTTCCACCGGCGGGACAGGTCGTCCCTACTCCGGAGTCTCATGAGACAGTCGCGTTCCTTCCCCATTTCGTCCGTGGGCTCGGGTTTCCCCTTCACCCGTTCGTTCGGGGAGTCATGTACTACTACGGGATCGATTTTCATGATCTTTCCCCCAACTCCTTCCTCAATATCTCGACGTTCATCGTCGTGTGCGAGGCTTTTCTCCGGATCCCACCTCACTTCGGCCTATGGCTGAAGATTTTCAATGTGAAGCCCAAGGTGGTGAGTGGCGAACACGCCGAATGTGGCGGCACCATGGTAAGCAAGATGCCCGATGATGTCTGGCCGAAAGGCGCTTTCAATGACTCCATCAAGGAGTGGCAGCAGCAGTGGTTCTATATCACCGAACCACGCGGCAAGAAGTGGGCGGCAGCTCCAGAGTTCAGATCCGGAGCGCCACTGCGGCTCACGTCCTGGCCCAAGAAGGGCCCGAACTGGTGCTCGTCTAACGAGCTGTTACTGCTCCAGACACGCATACAGGGCGTGATTGACAGGGACGTCAAACTTGTAGACGTAGTCCAGGTGATGCTAGTTCGCCTGGTTCTCCCTTGTCAGCGCCGAGCTTGTACCTTGTGGGAGTTCGATTCAGCCGAGCACCAAACCCTTCAGGAGCTTTACGACTCCACCCACAAGGATATCTGGAAGGTGCTCTTCAAGTCCGACAAATCGTGGCCGGGCCCCGCTGAAGACCGTGGGTATTAATTGTCTCATTCTCCCAGCTCGGTAAGTCACAGCCACACTCCATCTATTCGCGCTTTAATTGGCACAGCATGCGGGAGGCATCCTGATCATATTTCATTGCAACCTCAGGGATGGGCAAATAAGGTGGAGCGGCTACATTGTCCAGCCCCCCTGCCGGAGGAACCGGACGGACCTCTTCTGACGAAGATGTTGGTCCCCGCTCCTTACAAGGCGCCAAAGAAGGAGGCATCCGGGAAGGTCAAGAAGACCCGGGGTGGTCTTCGCCGTCGCGAGGTTTCGGACGCCAGATCCGAAGACTCCAACGACGATCCTTCGTCCGAGGACGAAGAGGAAGAAGCAGAGGAGGATGAGCCTCACTCTGACGATGGGAGGAAGAGATCAGCGTCCGTATCTCTGGAGGCCGGATCGCCCAAGAGGGGGAAACATTCCCTCCCAGGGGCATCCCCCACGGCTGCCGATAGCAGCCCGGAGTCGGATCCCAGGGCCCAGCCCCTGGACAAGTCGTAAGTATCCGAACACGTATATGCGTCCGGGATCGTTTTTTGGGTATAGTGGTTTTGACTGTTGCCTACATATTGCACAGTCCGGCAAGGTCCCGCGCCGGCCAGTCCTTGTCGGAGGATTCACTGGACTCGGATGCTTTGGCGAGCGAGACGCCTCCGCGGGCCCCTTCCCCCAAGTCTGGGCGCGACACCGAGGTGTCGTCTCGACAAGACCCGGACCAGGGAGGACATATCCCTGGCGCCGAACACGCAGGGATGGATACGGCCCCCGGGACCTCTAGGGTTATGGGATCGAGCAAGCAGCCCCCCTGATGGCGGGGGCCAGCCAACGCCGCCGGTGTCCTCTGTTCAAGCAGAGCTGTCGGGCGGTCTATTGACAGCATTGAAGAATGCATCCACTGTCGACGAGCATCGGGCCCTTGTGGGCGAGGTGGTTGAAAGGATTCTGTCCGCCGAGAGCGGGCTGAACGCGTCCTGCCTTAGTCTTATAAAGGCTTTTGACGTATGTTTCCTGGGAAACCCTTAAGGAATTGTCATAATATAAGTAGTAGCCCCTGATACACTGTCCGACAAAGGAGACAGAGCCGGGCAGGGGATTGAAACCCCCTGCCTTCGCAGGAGCTTGTGTAAATGACGTATGCCCTTTGGTGTGAAAACAGGCATCCACAGAGAGGACTTCCGCTTTCAAGGCGGAGGTTTCCGAACTAAAGCAGAACCTTGCACGGTCCTAGGAAGAACTCGGCCATGTGAGGAAGCAACTGGAAGACAAGCAAGGTATGTTGAAAACATTTGTCTTGGAGTTGGCACGAACAAATGGTTGTGCAGACCAAAAAAAATTAGTATCTTGTGTGCTAGGAGCGTGTGCCGAATATGAGGCACTAAAGAGAGCTTTGGCTGATGCCAACAAGAAGGCTGAGGCCGAACAGGCGCTTCGTAAAAAGCACGAGGCCAGGGTTATTACCGCTGAGTGGGAGCTCCAGGAAGCTGTGGAGAAAAGTGAGAGCTTGGAGCAGAGTCTAAAAGGGAAAGAATCCGAGCTCGCCCAAGCTCTCGAGGATGCAGAAGGTGCTCGAGAAGAAGCCCGAGGTGCTGCGCGGGACATTCAGGAGGCCCGAAAAGTGGCGGCTGGTAAAGCCTTCTGTATTCTGAGCTTCGTATATGTTAGAATGTGAAGAATCCAAGCGGCAGGCTGAAATTCTTATTTTTTCCAGGGGCTTTTGCGGATCTACCTCGCAGCATATCAGATGCTTCTCAATTCTTTTGCACCGAGGAGAAGAAGACTGCAGAGAGAGATTTCTGGTCGCAGTATCAACTATCCGGTGCCATTTATCGATCAGATGAAACATCTGATTGAACTGCACCAGGCGGCCGAACTAGCCATGAAGGACTTAGTTGTCCGGCTGTGGCCTGCGGATCCGATTCCCAGTAGCTACTTCGCACTCGTCAAATGGATCGTGGGCGCCTGTCCTCGGCTAGATGCTATCAAGCGATCGGTCTGCATAGAAGGTGCGCGTATGGCGTTTGCCCATGCGAAAGTGCATTGGGGGAGGCTTGACGCAGAAAAGCTGATCACTGAGGGGCCGCCGGAGGGTAAGGAGCACCGCAAGCCCGAGCAATATTATGAAGGTGTGATGAAAAGGGCCCGCCTAGTGGCGGACAGGTGTACTAAAGACATCATATTTCCTTGAGGGCATCTATGCCACTTGTTGTAATATGGGATAATGGCATGTTTGTTATATATTGCCTGTTTTATTTGAACATATGTTCTTCCTGTGCGGCTGTTTATTGTATGCAAATTCTGAGAGTTGGCTAGTCGTCGGCTTCTGCCCCCTCGTAAAAAGGATACGGGGGTGTTCGGGATATATCTGAACGCTCTTTATCCCATAGTTGTGTCCTTTTAAGGAGGTGTATCTTTCCGCGAACCAGGCAATTGGACTATAGGGCTTTATTACTCTCACTTAGCCATAGGAATTTGAGTATGGTCGGCGCAGCCCCTAGTGTTCGGAAGGCCGAACTGGGGGCTCTATTGGCGCCTGATCAGAAGACCGATCCATCGCACTTAGCATTTATGATGGCGTTATGCGGAATAAATCTTTAAGGATTTTATGACCTCTCGAACAGCAGACCGGCTCTCGCTTCATCGTGACAGTCGGTTTTCGGCTTTCTCTACTGAGGTGCTCGTCCGGCTGAACCGGGACACAATCGCAGTAGTTCTCCCAGCGCTACCTTAGCCGATAGAACAGAACGTAAGGTACCAAAACATGGGAGCCGGGCAAACCCAACCAATGACCCAAGACATGATTCGGAGCAGATGCATATAGTGCTA
Source organism: Triticum timopheevii (assembly GCA_963921465.1). Classification (NCBI taxonomy): domain Eukaryota; kingdom Viridiplantae; phylum Streptophyta; class Magnoliopsida; order Poales; family Poaceae; genus Triticum; species Triticum timopheevii. The sequence goes on from OY997270.1 coordinate 584,556,259, forward strand.
TAAGTTCGGGGTGCCGAACGACCGAAAAGGTGGTCGGACTTGCTTGCCGTACTGTGGAGCCCCTGGTGCAACCAGGCGAACGCGGAGCGTGGCTTTCATTTTCGGCAAAAAGGTGTCGGCGATAAACGACAGCCGGTAATTGCTATTTACGCATTGTAGTAGAATTTTATGTCTATGCATATTAGTATGATGTATGGAAAGAGGTGTTGTTTGACGGAACCTATTATGGCCGGACTAGAGGGGGCTGTGAGCGGGTCGAGAATGAATCCGAACTGCCTTCTACCTGCATGTTCCTTCCTTTGTGTGTCCGGGATAATTCCATCCTGCCAGTTCTGTTCTGCGTCAATTGTTAGTTTGCAAATGCGAAATGTTTGAAGACAGCCAGGTGTCCTCTTTGCTGTTGCTCCCAGGGTCCCTAATCAGGCCCTGGTGTGCCCAGTCGTTAGACCGTGAGGCAGTACGGACTCTGCAGTGGATGTCCGGATGGTTGGCCTGGGTGATGTACCACATAGAATCTAGTTGACGTGGTTTTTCCCATTATCATACGGTAAGCTATCGTATGGGAAGGTGCCGAGGATTTATTCTTTGGCGTAACATTTTTGGATGGTCCGAAGACAACCGTTTAGAGTGGTGGGCCAACAGAACTTGGACTTTGCGCCTTACATCTTTTATGAGATGTTTTCCGTGGCGTCATACCCTTGTGGGCTTTGTGTGTTATGGAGCCCCTGGACTACTAGGTCTAGAGGCACTGCAATTAACTTGTCGTGGTTTAGGTGGTCTAGGGCGGTCGGCCGTACTGTTATGTTCTGGGGGGGTTCTTGACGAGGCATCTCCCCTTTATTGCTTCCGGCGCGCGACCAGCCGCTTTGTTTTGAGAATCCTGCATTCTCTATTGGTATGCTTTGCCGTCCTCCTCGGGGTACCGTGAATTTCACATGGCTGGTCCAGCGTGTATCTTCGGTCGAGTAGGCCTGTGTTGCTCTTTGCCTGTTTGTCGAACTGAGCGTTGCCGGACTTGGCACTAGCTTCCTTGTTTTGATGCTTACGGCCTTTATGCCGAGGTCTGAGGGTGCCTCTTTGCATCTGCTGCTTGCCGCCTTGTACCGTAGTGATGCGTGGGCGTCTGTGTGCGTACCCGTGGTTTTCCTGCTCGAGTTGAGGTAGCCAGTTTTGGTGTGGCGGGGTTTGGAGTGGTGCCGATAATGCACATGTTTTGACTTTCTCTCTGAGGGGTTGTCCTCCATTGCCTCGTCGCCATTAGTTTCCTTCGGAGTGTCCACCATATATATATCATATGAGGAGGTGGCCGTCCAGCGCCAGGTCGGTGGTGGCTCCTGTGATTCTCCTACATAGTCGTCCATACCGTTGATGTCTTTGGAGTCGAAGTCAAGCACGTCGGTTAGATCATCGATCGTGGCAATGAAGTGGGTGGTGGGTGGGCAACGAATTCCATCGTTGTCTGCTTCCCACTCGAGCCGGACATAGTTTGGCCCAGAGTCTCCTGACAAGGAGAGAGACTTCAATAAGTCTAGCATGTCGCCAAAGGGCGAGTACTGAAAAACGTCCGCCGCGGTGAACTCCATCACCGGAGCCCAACCAGGATCGGCGGGCTCGGGGGCGCGCGGACTGGATCCTGCGTCCGAATATGAATCCGGGGGTCCGGAGTCACAGGTTCCCTCAGAGGCGAAACCTGTGTTCGGCTCCATCGCCGATGAAGGTACGGCTTGCGGGACGAGGTCCATCCCTCCGTCCTTAGGTGAAGCAACCTGTCCCGGATTTATATCCGAGGTTTCTGCCGAGACGATATCCCGAGCAACGTCCGACAGCGGGTCAAGGCCGTGCTCATCACGACTATTCGGCGCTTCTGGCGCTGGCCCGAATCCATCGAAGATCAAGTCTCCGAGGATATCCGCCGTGTAGTTCAGGTTTCCGAACCTTATTTGCCGGGGGCATAGCTATCGATCTGCTCCAAGTGGCCAAGCGAATTGGCCCGCAGCGCGAAGCCGCCGAACACGAAGATCTGTCCGGGGAGAAAAGTCTCACCCTGGACTGCGTCGTTAGTGACAATTGAAGGAGCCATCGAGCCTGGCGGCGACGTCACAGAGGAACTCTCAATGAAAGCACCAATGTCGGTGTCAAAACCGGCGGATCTCGGGTAGGGGGTCCCGATCTGTGCGTCAAGGCTGATGGTAACAAGAAGTAAGGGACACAGGTGTTTACCCAGGTTCGGGCCCTCTCGATGGAGGTAAAACCCTACTTCCTGCTTGATTAATATTGATGATATGGGTAGTACAAGAGTAGATCTACCACGAGATCGTAGAGGCTAAACCCTAGGGGCTAGCCTATGATGGTATGAATGTAATTGTGACCGGCCTTCTAAGGACCAACCTCTCCGGTTTATATAGACACCGGAGAGAGCTAGGGTTTACACGGAGTTGGTTACAAGGAACGAAATATAATATCCGGATCGCCAAGCTTGCCTTCCACGCCAAGGAAAGTCCCATCCGGACACGGGCCGAACTCTTGAGTCTTGTATCTTCATACTTCAATAGTCCGGACGTTGTACACAGTCCGGCTGTCCGGATACCCCCTAATCCAGGACTCCTTCAGCGGCGACTGCGCTCGGAGGTGGACGGGGAACGAGGGGGAGACGAGGAGGAATCTGGTGGGGAGAGGGAGAGGCGGAGCGGGGCAAGTGGTGAGGTGAGTGGGAGAGGCGCCCGAGGAGTCGCCCTTATCCTCTCCCGACGAGGCCGGCGAGGTGGTCGGGTGGCGCTGAGGCGCCCGGTCGGTCGAACAGTGGGAGGTGGGAGACGACAGGGGAGGGTGAGTGAGCCACATGGCCTGTTGGGCTTAGCCCGGGGGGTTAGGCCCAGGGGGGTCAGGGGCCTTTTCTCTCTCTCACTCACCTCCTCTTTTTCTTTTAGTTTTCTTTTTATCTTTTTAAACTTCTGTTTCAAATAGTTTACGCCAGTTGAACACTTTGCAAAAATGTTGGTTCACCACCAATATTAATTATGCATTATTCGGCACATGATGAACATTTTAGTTTTAATGTTTGAGCAATTTCGAATTTCACTCAGCATTTGAAATTGAATTCAACTGGAATTGGAAATGGAATATAGATCAAAGTGACTAAGCACTGTTATAGCAAAATTATTAGCTTGATCTCATGGATTACTATAGCATCATTACACCGGGGTGTTACAAGCACCGTAAGATCGAACCAATCACAAAGCACCTCCTCCCATGGCAAGAAAAATCGATCTAGTCGGCCTAACCAAACCAAAGATTCAAAGAAGAAATATGAGGCTATAAGTAATCATGCATATAAGAGATCAAAAGACTCAAATAACTTTCATGGATAAAAACATAGATCTGATCAAAAACTCAAAGTTCATCGGATCCCAACAAACACACCACAAAAAAGAGTTACATCAAATAGATCTCCAAGAGACCATTGTATTGAAAATCAAAAGAGAGAGAGAGAGAGAGAGAGAGAGAGAGAGAGAGAGATCTAGCTACTAACTATGGACCCGTAGGTATACAATGAACTACTCATGCATCATCGGAGAGGTACCAATGAGGATGATGAACCCCTCCGTGATGGTGTCTAGATTGGATCTGGTGGTTCTGGAACTTGCGGCGGCTGGAATTGATTTTCATCGACTCCCCTAGGGTTTCTGGAATATTGGGGTATTTATAGAGCAAAGAGGTGGTGCGGGAGGCCACCGAGGTGGGCACAACCCACTAGGGCGCGCCTGGGCCTCCAAGCGTGCCTAGTTGGGTTGTGCCCCCCTCGGGGCACCCCTCTGGTACTTCTATGGCCCATCCTGTGTCTTCTGGCCTAGAAATTTTTTCCAAGAAGTTTCGCTGCGTTTGGACTCGTTTGATTTTCTGCAAAGTAAAAAACAAGCAAAAAACAATAACTGGCACTGGGCACTATGTCAATAGGTTAGTCCCAAAGGATGATATAAAGTTGCTATAAAATGATTGTAAAACATCCAAGAATGAGAATATAACAGCATGGAACAATAAAAAATTATAGATACGTTGGAGACGTATTAGCATCTCCAAGCTTAATTCTTGCTTGTCCTCGAGTAGGTAAATGATAAAAAACAGAACTTTTGATGTGGAATGCTGCCTAACATGTTCATCACATATTATTTTCTTTGTATCATGGACATATGGACTTTATATGATTCAAAACAATAGTCTAGTTTTGACATGAAGATTTCAATACTCAAGCATATCAACAAGCAACCATGTCTGTCAAAATATCAATACTAAAGCAAGTTATCCCTAGCCCATTATGCTCAATCATTGATCCATTCATGAAACACACTCGCATATTGGCTACACCCAATGCTCAAGTACGATCATAATGCCCCTAAGTTGTGTTGGGGAACGTAGTAATTTTAAAAAAATTCCTACGAACACGGAAGATCATGGTGATGCATAGCAACAAGAGGGGAGAGTGTTGTCCACGTACCCTCGTAGACCGAAAGCGGAAGCGTTAGAACAACGCGGTTGATGTAGTCGTACGTCTTCACGGCCTGACCGATCAAGCACCGAAACTACGGCACCTCCGAGTTCTAGAACACGTCCAGCTCGATGATGATCCCCGGACTCCGATCCAGCAGAATGTCGGGGAAGAATTCCATCAGCACGACGGTGTGGTGACGATATTGATGTTCTACCGTCGCAGGGCTTCGCCTAAGCAGCACTACAATATTATCGAGGACTATGGTGGAGGGGGGCACCGCACACGGCTAAGAGATCAAGAGATCAATTGTTGTGTCTATGGGGTGCCCCCTGCCCCCTTATATAAAGGAGCTAGGGGGAGGCAGCCGGCCAAGGAGGAGGGCGCGCCAAGGGGGGAGTCCTACTCCCACCGGGGAAGAGAGAAGGGAAGGAAGGAGGGGGCGCAGCCCCTCCCCCTAGTCCAATTCGGACTAGGCATTGGGGGGCGCATGGCCTGCCCTAGGCAGCCCCTCTCTCTTTCCCGTATGGCCCAATAAGGCCCAATACTTCTCCCCGGCGAATTCCCGTAACTCTCCGGTACTCCAATAAATACCCGAACCACTCGGAACCTTTCCGAAGTCTGAATATAGTCGTCCAATATATCGATCTTTATGTCTCGACCATTTCAAGACTCCTCGTCATGTCCCCGATCTCATCCGGGACTCCGAACTCCTTCAGTACATCAAAACACATAAACTCATAATAAAACTGTCATCGAAACCTTAAGCGTGCGGACCCTACGGGTTCGAGAACTATGTAGACATGACCGAAAGACGTTTCCGGTCAATAACCAATAGCGGAACCTGGATGCTCATATTGGCTCCTACATATTCTACGAAGATCTTTATTGGTCAAACCTCATAACAACATACGTTGTTCCCTTTGTCATTGGTATGTTACTTGCCTGAGATTCGATCGTCGGTATCTCAATACCTAGTTCAATCTCGTTACCGTCAAGTATCTTTACTCGTTATGTAATGCATCATCCCGCAAATAACTCATCAGCTACATTGCTTTCAAGGCTTATAGTGATGTGCATTACCGAGAGGGCCCAGAGATACCTCTCCGACAATCGGAGTGACAAATCCTAATCTCGAAATACGCCAACTCAACATGTACCTTCGGAGACACCTGTAGAGCTCCTTTATAATCACCCAGTTACGTTGTGACGTTTGGTAGCACACAAAGTGTTCCTCCTGTAAACGGGAGTTGCATAATCTCATAGTCATAGGAATATGTATAAGTCATGAAGAAAGCAATAGCAACATACTAAACGATCAAGTGCTAAGCTAACGGAATGGGTCAAGTCAATCACATCATTCTCCTAATGATGTGATCCCGTTAATCAAATGACAACTCATGTCTATGGCTAGGAAACTTAACCATCTTTGATTCAACGAGCTAGTCAAGTAGAGGCATACTAGTGACACTTTGTTTGTCTATGTATTCACACATGTATCAAGTTTCCGGTTAATACAATTCTAGCATGAATAATAAATATTTATCATGAAATAAGGAAATAAATAATAACTTTATTATTGCCTCTAGGGCATATTTCCTTCAGTCTCCCACTTGCACTAGAGTCAATAATCTAGTTCACATCATCATGTGATTTAACACCAATATTCACATCTGTATGTGATTAACATCCATAGTTCACATCGTCATGTGACCAACACCCAAAAGGTTTACTAGAGTCAATAATCTAGTTCACATCGGTATGTGATTAGCACCCAAAGAGTACTAAGGTATGATCATGTTTTGCTCGTGAGAGAAGCTTAGTCAATGGGTCTGTAACATTCAGAGCCGTATGTATTTTGCAAATATTCTATGTCTACAATGCTCTGCATGGAGCTACTCTAGCTAATTGCTCCCACTTTCAATATGTATCCAGACTGAGACTTAGAGTCATCTGGATCGGTGTAAAAGCTTGCACCGATGTAACTCTTTACGACGGGCTCTTTTATCACCTCCATAATCGAGAAATATTTCCTTAGTCTTCACTAAAGATATTCTTGACCAATGTCCAGTGATCTACTCCTAGATCACTATTGTACTCCCTTGCCAAATTCATAGCAAGGTATACAATAGGTCTGGTACATAGCATAGCATACTTTATAGAACCTATGACTGAGGCATAGGGAATGAATTTTATTCTCTTTTCTATTTTCTGTCGTGGTCGGGATTTGAGTCTTACTCAATTTCACACCTTTGCAACACAGGCAAGAACTCTTTCTTTGACTGTTCTATTTTGAACTATTTCAAAATCTTGACAAGGTATGTACTTATTGAAAACTTATCAAGCGTCTTGATCTATCTCAATAGATCTTGATGCTCAATATGTAAGTAGCTTTACTGAGGTCTTTCTTTTAAAGAACTCCTTTCAAATACTCCTTTATGCTTTCCAGAAAAATTCTACATCATTTCTGATCAACAATATGTTACTCACATATATTTATCAGAAAGGCGGTAGTTCTCCCACTCACTTTATTGTAAATACAGGCTTCACTGCAAGTTTGTATAAAACTATATGCTTTGATCAACTTATCAAAGCGTATATTCCAACTCTGAGATGCTTGCACCAGTCCATAGATGGATCGCTGGAGCTTGCACATTTTGTTAGCACCTTTAGGATTGACAAAACCTTCTGGTTGCATCATATACAACTCTTCTTTAAGAAAACCATTAAGGAATGCAGTTTTGACATCCATTTGCCAGATTTCATAAAACGTGGCAATTGCTAACATGATTCGGACAGACTTAAGCATCGCTACAGTTGAGAAAATCTCATTGTAGTCAACACCTTGAACTTGTCGAAAAACCTTTTTGCGACAAGTCGAGCTTTGTAGATAGTAACACTACTATCAGCGTCTGTCTTCCTCTTGAAGATCCATTTATACAATATGGCTTGCCGATCATCGGGCAACTCCACCAAAGTCCACACTTTGTTCTCATACATGGATCCCATCTCAGATTTCATGGCATCAAGCTATTTCGCGGAATCTGGGCTCATCATCGCTTCCTCATAGTTCGTTGGTTCATCATGGTCTAGTAACATGACTTCCAGAATAGAATTACCGTACCACTCTGGTGCGGACTGTACTTTGGAAGACCTACGAGGTTTTGTAGTAACTTGATCTGAAGTTTCATGATCATCGTCATTAGCTTCCTCACTAATTAGTGTAGGAATCATTGGAACTGATTTCTGTGATGAACTACTTTCCAATACGGGAGAAGGTACAAATTACCTTATCAAGCTCTACTTTCCTCCCACTCACTTCTTTCGAGAGAAACTCCTTCTCTAGAAAGGATCCATTCTTAGCAACGAATGTTTTGCCTTCAGATCTGTGATAGAAGGTGTACCCAACAGTTTCCTTTGGGTATTCTATGAAGACGCACTTCTCCGATTTGGGTTCGAGCTTATCAGGTTGAAAACCTTTTTCATATAAGCATCGCAACTCCAAACTTTAAGAAACGACAGTTTAGGTTTACTGCTAAACCATAGTTCATACGGTGTCGTCTCAACGGATTTAGATGGTGCCCTATTAAACATGAATGCAGCTGTCTCTAATGCATAACCCCAAAACGATAGTGGTAAACCGATATGAGACATCATAGATCGCATGATATCTAGTAAAGTACGATTACGACGTTCGGACACACCATTACATTGTGGTGTTCAGGTGGCGTGAGTCGCGAAACTATTTCACATTGTTTCAAATGAAGTCCAAACTCGTAACTCAAATATTCGTCTCCACGACCAGATCATAGAAACTTTATTTTTCTTGTTACGATGATTTTCCACTTCACTCTGAAATTCTTTGAACTTTTCAAATGTTTCAGACTTATGTTTCATCAAGTAGATATACCCATATCTACTCAAATCATCTGTGAAGGTCAGAAAATAACGATACCCGCCGCGATCCTTAACACTCATCGGATCGCATACATCAGTATGTATTATTTCCAACAAGTCAGTAGCTCATTCCATTGTTCTGGAGAACGTAGTTTTAGTCATCTTGCCCAAAAGGCACGGTTCGCAAGCATCAAATGATTCATAACCAAGTGATTCCGAAAATCCATCTTTATGGAGTTTCTTCATGCGCTTTACAATGATATGACCCAAACGGCAGTGCCACAAATAAGTTGCACTATCATTATTAACTTTGCATCTTTTGGCATCAACATTATGAATATGTGTATCAGTATGATCAAGATTCAATAAACCATCACCATTGGGTGTATGACCATAGAAGATTTTATTCATGTAAACATAATAACAATTTATTCTCTATCTTAGATGAATAATTGTATCGCAATAAACATGATCTTATCATATTTATGCTCAACGCAAACACCAAATAACATTTATTTAGGTTTAACACTAATCTCAAAAATATAGGGAGTGTGTGATGATGATCATATCAATCTTGGAACTACTTCCAACACTCATCGTCACTTCCCCTCAACTAGTCTCTGTTTATTCTGTAACTCCTGTTTCGAGTTACTAATCACAGCAACCGAACAAGCATCAAATACTCAGGGGTTACTATAAACACTAGTAAGGCACACATCAATAACCTGTATATCAAATATACCCTTGTTCACTTTGCCATCTTTCTTATCCACCAAATATTCAGGGCATTTCCGCTTCCAGTGACCATTTCCTTTGCAGTGTAAGCACTCAGTTTCAGGTTTTGGTCCAGCTTTGGGCTTCTTCGCAGGAGTGACAACTTGCTTGTCATTCTACTTGAAGTTCCCCTTCTTTCCCTTTGCCCTTCTCTTGAAACTAGTGGTCTTGTCAATCATCAACACTTGATGCTCTTTTTTGATTTCTACCTTCATCGATTTCAACATCACGAATAGCTCGGGAATCGTTTTCATCATCCCTTGCATACTATAGTTCATCACGAAGTTCTAGTAACTTGGTGATGGTGACTAGAGAACTCTGTCAATCACTATCTTATCTGGAAGATTAACTCGCACTTGATTCAAGCGATTGTAGTACCCAGACAATCTGAGCACATGCTCACTAGTTGAGCGATTCTCCTCCATCTTTTAGCTATAGAACTTGTTGGAGACTTCATATCTCTCAACTCAACTTCAATTCCTGGAACATCTCATATGGTCCATAATGTTCAAAACGTCTTTGAAGTCCCGATTCTAAGCCGTTAAGCATGGTGCACTAAACTATCAAGTAGTCATCATATTGAGCTAGCTAAACATTCATAACGTCTGCATCTGCTCCTGCAATAGGTCTGTCACCTAGCGGTGCATTAAGGACATAGTTCTTCTGTGCAGCAATGAGGATAAACCTCAGATCACGGATCCAATCCGCATCATTGCTACTAACATCTTTCAACACAATTTTCTCTAGGAACATATCAAAATAAACATATGAAAGCAACAACGCGAGCTATTGATCTACAACATAATTTGCAAAATACTACCAGGACTAAGTTCATGATAAATTTAAGTTCAATTAATCATATTACTTAAGAACTCCCACTTAGACAGACATCTCTCTAGTCATCTAAGTGATCACGTGATCCAAATCAACTAAACCATGTCCGATCATCACGTGAGATGGAGTGGTTTCAATGGTGAACATCACTATGTTGATCATATCTACTATATGATTCACATTCAACCTTTCAGTCTCCGTGTTCCGAGGCCATATCTGTATATGCTAGGCTCGTCAAGTTTAACCTGAGTATTCCACATGTGCAATTGTTTTGCACCCGTTGTATTTGAACGTAGAGCCTATCACACCCGATCATCACGTGGTGTCTCAGCACGAAGAACTTTCGCAACGGTGCATACTCAGGGAGAACACTTCTTGATAATTAGTGAAAGATCATCTTAAAATGCTACCGTCAATCAAAGCAAGATAAGATGCATAAAGGATAAACATCACATGCAATCAATATAAGTGATATGATATGGCCATCATCATCTTGTGCTTGTGATCTCCATCTCCGAAGCACCGTTGTGATCACCATCGTCACCGGCGCGACACCTTGATCTCTATTGTAGCATCGTTGTCGTTACGCCATCTATTGCTTCTACAACTATCGCTACCGCTTAGTGATAAAGTAAAGCAATTACAGGGCGTTTGCATTTCATACAATAAAGCGACAACCATATGGCTCCTGCCAGTTGCCAATAACTCAGTTACAAAACATGATCATCTCATACAATAAAATATAGCATCACGTCTTGACCATATCACATCACAACATGCCCTGCAAAAACAAGTTAGACGTCCTCTACTTTGTTGTTGCAAATTTTACGTGGCTGCTACGGGCTGAGCAAGAACCGTTCTTACCTACGCATCAAAACCACAATGATAGTTCGTCAAGTTAGTGTTGTTTTAACCTTCGCAAGGACCGGGCGTAGCCACACTCGGTTCAACTAAAGTGAGATAGACAGACACCCGCCGGTCACCTTTAAGCAACAAGTGCTCATAACGGTGAAACCAGTCTCGTGTAAGCGTACGCGTAATGTCGGTCCGGGCCGCTTCATCTCACAATGCCGCTGAACCAAAGTATGACATGCTGGTAAGCAGTATGACTTGTATCGCCCACAACTCACTTGTGTTCTACTCGTGCATATGACATCTATGCATAAAACCAGGCTCAGATGCCACTATTGGGGAACATAGTAATTTTAAAAAAATTCCTACGCACACGCAAGATCATGGTGATGCATAGCAACGAGAGGGAGAGTGTTGTCCACGTACCCTCGTAGACCGAAAGCGGAAGCGTTAGAACAACGCGGTTGATGTAGTCGTACGTCTTCACGGCCCGACCGATCAAGCACCGAAACTACGGCACCTCCGAGTTCTAGCACACGTTTAGCTCGATGACGATCCCTGGACTCCGATCCAGCAGAATGTCAGGGAAGAGTTCCGTCAGCACGACGGCGTGGTGACGATCTTGATGTTCTACTGTCGCAGGGCTTCGCCTAAGCACCACTACAATATTATCGAGGACTATGGTGGAGGGGGCACCGCACACGCCTAAGAGATCAAGAGATCAATTGTTGTGTCTATGGGGTGCCCCCCTGCCCCCGTATATAAAGGAGCTAGGGGGGAGGCGGCCAGCCAAGGAGGAGGGCGCGCCAAGGGGGGAGTCCTACTCCCACCGGGAGTAGGACTCCTCCTTTCCTAGTAGGAGTAGGAGAGAATGAAGGGGAAGAGAGAAGGGAAGGAAGGAGGAGGCGCAGCCCCTCCCCCTAGTCCAATTCGGACTAGGCATTGGGGGGGCGCGCGGCCTGCCCTAGGCAGCCCCTCTCTCTTTCCCGTATGGTCCAATAAGGCCCAATACTTCTCCCCGGCGAATTCCCATAACTCTCCGGTACTCCGATAAATACCCGAATCACTCGGAACCTTTCCGAAGTCCGAATATAGTCGTCCAATATATCGATCTTTACGTCTCGACCATTTCGAGACTCCTCATCATGTCCCCGATCTCATCCGGGACTCCGAACTCCTTCAGTACATCAAAACACATAAACTCATAATAAAACTGTCATCGAGACCTTAAGCGTGCGGACCCTACGAGTTCGAGAACTATGTAGACATGACCGAAAGACGTTTCCGGTCAATAACCAATTGCGGAACCTGGGTGCTCATATTGGCTCCTACATATTCTACGAAGATCTTTATCGGTCAAACCGCATAACAACATACGTTGTTCACTTTGTCATCGGTATGTTACTTGCCTGAGATTCAATCGTCGGTATCTCAATACCTAGTTCAATCTCGTTATCGGCAAGTCTCTTTACTTGTTATGTAATGCATCATCCCGCAACTAACTCATTAGCTACATTGCTTGCAAGGCTTATAGCTAGTGATGTGCATTACCGAGAGGGGCCCAGAGATACCTCTCCGACAATCGGAGTGACAAATCCTAATCTCGAAATACGCCAACTCAACATGTACCTTCGGAGACACCTGTAGAGCTCCTTTATAATCAGCCAGTTACATTGTGACATCTGGTAGCACACAAAGTGTTCCTCTGGTAAACGGGAGTTGCATAATCTCATAGTCATAGGAATATGTATAAGTCATGAAGAAAGCAATAGCAACATACTAAACGATCAAGTGCTAAGCTAACGGAATGGGTCAAGTCAATCACATCATTCTCCTAATGATGTGATCCCGTTAATCAAATGACAACTCATGTCTATGGCTAGGAAACTTAACCATCTTTGATTCAACGAGCTAGTCAAGTAGAGGCATACTAGTGACACTTTGTTTGTCTATGTATTCACACATGTATCAAGTTTCCGGTTAATACAATTCTAGCATGAATAATAAATATTTATCATGAAATAAGGAAATAAATAATAACTTTATTATTGCCTCTAGGGTATATTTCCTTCAAGTTGGTGCTTTATAAGAGAAGATGGAGACTCAAAATAAAAATTGCATAAAGTAAATAGAAAGGCCCTTCGCAGAGGGAAGTAGGGATTTGTAGAGGTGCCAGAGCTCAAAGCGAAAAAGATAGAGATAAAAACATTTTGGGTGGCATGCTTTTCCTATCAGTGAAAACGATCGAGTAGTTCCCAATACTTTCCATGCTAGATATATCATATGCGGTTCCCAAAAAAAATAGAGTTTATTCCTTTTCCCACCATACTTTCACATTCCATGGCTAACCGAATCCACGGGTGCCGTCCATACCAACACTTTCCAATGAATTTATTATTTGACAACATAAAGTAAATTCATTTTTTATTTCGCGACTGGGCATCCCTAATACCTTTGCAGTACTCTCGTGCATTGACATGTGAAAAACACTCATCTTGAGAATAACACATCTAGCATGGAAAAATATCAGCCACCCCCTACCATTTCATGAGCGGTACGAGCACACAAAAGAGAAATTTATTTTGAAAATTAGAGATGGCACATACAAATTTGCTTAGAACGGCACAGAAAAACCGCATATAGGTATGTATAGTGGACTCATGTGGCAAAATTGGGTTTAAGGATTTTGGGTGCACAAGTAGTGATCATACTTAGTGCAAATGAAGGCTAGCAAAAAATTCAGAAGCATCCAACCAAGAAACGAAAAATATCTCATAAGCCAGCATTAAGCATATCTAACACTGAATAATGCACCACAAGTGGGATGTAATTTCATTGCATAACTATTGACTTTCGTGCTTGCATAGGGAATCACAAACCTTAACACCAATATTCTTACTAAAGCATAATTACTCATCAACATGAATCACATATTATATCATCATATCACAAAACTATTACAAGGAATCAAGTTTAGTTTGTCCAATGATCTTCATGAAAGTTTTTATTATATCCCTCTTGAACATCTATCACTTTGGGACTAATTTCATATGTTGCTTTTGATAGCCCAAACAAATCTAAGTGAAGAACATGAGCATAAAAATTTCTTCTCCCAAAATAATTTAAGTGAAGCATGAGAGAATTTCTAAAAAAAATACTAAAGCACACCGTGCTCAAAAAGATATAAGTGAAGCACTAGAGCAATTCCATAGCTCATAAAGATTTAAGTGAAGCATCATAGAGAGCAATTCTAACATGTCATAGCATAATTTTGGCTCTCTCAAATAGGTGTGTCCAGCAAGGATAGATGACTTAAAATAAAAAGCAAAACAAGCAAAAGATTCATATCATACAAGACGCTCCAAGCAAAACTCATGATATGTGACGAATAAAAATATAGCTCCAAGTAAAATACAGATGATCGTTAGAAGAAAGAGGGGATGCCACTCGGGGCATCCCCAAGCTTAGTTGCTTGCTTCTCTTTTAGATAATAGCTTGGGATGCCATGGGAATCCCCAAGATTATGCTATTCTTACTCCTTATTCGTTTATCCATAGTGATCTCACCCAAAACTTGAAAACTTTAATCATACAAAACTCAACAAAACCTTCGTGAGACCCGTTAGTATAACAAAGCAAATCGCTACTATAAGTACTGTCGCAAACCCATTCATATTTTATTTTTGCATTATATCTACTGTACTCCAACTTTGCTATAGCTTATACCCTTCAATACAAACCATAGATTCATCGAAATAAGCACACAACGCAAAGAAAACTGAATCTGTCAAAAACAGAACAATCTGTAGCAATCTGAAAACTTTGAATACTTATGTAACTCCAAAAATTCTGAAAAATTAGGACAACGTGGGAAATTTGTATATTAATCTTCTGCAAAAAGTATCAGTATTTTATGTGCTTCTGTTAAAATGAAAATTATTTTCTGGGCGAAATTTTTTCTGTTTTTCAGCAAGATCAAATTAACTATCACCCAACTTGATCCCAAAGGCTTTGCTTGGCACAAACATTAATTAAAACATGAAAAACACAATAATAGCAGTAGCATAATTGTGCAAACATTCAAGAATAGAAAAAATGAAAAAAATAAATTTTATTCATTGGGTTGCCTCCCAACAAGCGCTATCGTTTTAGCCCCTAGCTAGGTATAATGCAAAGATCTAAGTATTGTCATCTTTGGTTCTAGATCCATAAGATTCCCTCATGATTGACTCATATGGTGGCTTAATTCTTGTTCTAGGCAAGTGTTCCATACCCTTCCTTAGTGGACATTGAAATTTAATATTGCCTTCTTTCATAGCAATCACGACACCAATAATACGTAAAAACAGTGTACCAAGTATAATTTGAGAAGACAGATTGCAATCAATATCAAGAACAATAAAATCTATGGCACATAATTCCTATTTGCAAGAATAAGAACATCATTAATTCTTCCTATAGGCTTTTTAATAGTAGAATCCACCAAGCAAGTTTAAAGAACATTCTTCAATATCGGTAAGACCAAGCACATCACATAAAGATTTCAGAATTGTAAAAACACTAGCACCCAAGTCACATAAAGCAAAACACTCATAATTTTTAATCTTGACTTTGATAGTAGGTTACCATTCATCATAGCAACAACAATATGTTTAGTAAAAGCTTTATTTTGTTCATAAGCATGGGGTGAATTTATCATGGATTGCAACAAAGAAATACAATCAATCAAAGAGCAACTATCATAGTTAAAGTCTTTGTAATCCAAAAGAGTGGGCACATCACTAGTTAAAGTTTTGACCTCTCCAAACCCATTTTAATAAATTTTCTCAACAAGATTTTCACCCTCTGAATTATCGGGATGCCTTCTAGCTAAAGTTGACTCTTCTTCAGTCCCTTTATTATCAACCTTAATTTTACTAAATAAGGAATAAATAGAAGAAACACCAATCACTTTAAGATCTTCATCATTTTTATGAAAGCAATCGCTAGAAAACACTTTTTCTAGAATTCTCTTTTAGCTCTAAGCATAGCGGTTCTTTTATTACTTTCATCCATAGAAACATATAAAGCTTTAATTGATTCCTCGACCTTAGGCACTAAAACTTTCATCTTGAGATTTTCTACATCATGAGAAATTCTATCAATGCTTCTAGACATATCATCAATCTTACTCAACATTTCTTCTATCATAGTATTAAAATTCTTTTGAGCAATGATAAATTCTTTAATATTATTCTCAAGATCAGAGGTGTTCCTATTATTAATATGAGAAGGATTACCATAATTATTATAGGAATTTCCCGGAAAAGGTCTAGGATTAAAATTACCTCTATAAGCATTGTTATCAAAATTGTTTCCTGAAACGAAATTCACATCTACGGCATCACTATTTTTCTCAATCAAAGTAGACAAAGGCACATCGTTAAGATCAATAGGAGCATTTTTATTAGCAACCAACTTCATAAGAGCATCAACTTTTTCACTCAAAGTAGAAATTTCTTCAACTGAATTAACCTTTTTACTAGTAGGAGCTCTTTGAGTATGCCATTGTGAATAATTTGCCATAATATTATCAAGCAATTTAGTAGATTCACCCAAACTAATTTCTGTAAAAGTACCACCCGTGGCGGAATCTAAAAGATTTCTAGAAACAAAATTCAATCCCGCATATTTTTTTTGTATGATCATCCAAAGATTTAAACCATGAGTAGGACAATTTCTTAGCATCAATTTCATTCTTTCCAAAGATTGCGCAACATGTTCATGCTCAAGTTGTTTAAAATTCATGATTTGTGTCCTAAGGGAAATAATTTTTGCGGGCGGAAAATACTTAGTAATAAAAGCATCTTTGCACTTATCCCAAGAATCGATACTATTGTGAGGCAAAGAAGAAAACCAAATTTTTGCACGATCTCGCAAAGAAAACGGGAATAGTTTCAACTTTAAAATATCATTGTCCACATCTTTTTTCTTTTGCATATCGCATAATTCCATGAATGTGTTAAGATGGGACGCGACATCCTCACTAGGAGTACCGAAAAATTGATCTTTCATAACAAGATTCAACAAAGCAGCATTAATATCACAAGACTCCACACTAGTGGTGGGAGGAGCAACTGGAGTGCTAATAAAATCATTATTGTTGGTATTGGAGAAATCACACAAGTTGGTGCTCTCTTGAGTCATCGTGACTACGCAACAAGATTACACTCAAAAACAGATCTGACGAGAAAACGGCGAACGAAAAAGAGGGCGAATAAAACGGCAAATGTTTGTGAAGTGGGGGAGATGAAAACGAGAGGCAAATGACAAATAATGTAAATTGCAAGGAGATGAGATTTGTGATTAGGAACCTGGTAGATGTTGATGATGTCTCCCCGGCAACGGCGCCAGAAATTTCTTTTGATGCGGCTTGAACTACGTTGGTATTTCGCCAAAGAGGAAGGGATCATGCAGCACAGCAATGGTAGATATTTCCCTCAGTGATGAGATCAGGGTTATCGAACTAGTAGGAGAATCACGCAACACTACGTAAACAGCACCTGCACACAAAGAACAAATAACTGCAACCCGACATGTTAAAGGGGTTGTCAATCCCTTTCGGGCAACGGTGCCAGAAATTGTCAAGTTGACAGGATAAAATTGTAGTAGATTGATAGATGCAAATAAAGGCAAATAAAATTCAGCGAGGGATTTTTGGGTTTTTGATAATATAGATCATAAAATAAAAGATGCAAATAAATAAAAAGGCAAATAGCAATATAGATCTGAAAATATATGATGAGAAAATAGACCCGAGGGCAGTAGATTTTACTAGTGGCTTCTCTAAAGAAAAATAGCATACGGTGGGTAAACAAATTACTGTTGGGCAATTGATAGAACTTCAAATAATTATGACGATATCCAGGCAATGATCATTATATAGGCATCACAACCAAGATTAGTAGACCGACTCATGCCTGCATCTACTACTATTACTCCACACATTGACCGCTATCCAACATGCATCTAGTGTATTAAGTTTATGGAGAAACGGAGTAATGCAATAAGACGATAACATGATGTAGACAAGATCTATTAATGTAGGAATTAGACCCCATCTTGTTATCCTTAATGGCAACGATACATACGTGTCATTTCCCCTTCTGTCACTGGGTTCAAGCACCATAAGATCGAACCCATCACAAAGCACTTCTTCCCATGGCAAGAAAAATTGATCTAGTCGGCCTAACTAAACCAAAGATTTGAAGAAGAGATATGAGGCTATAAGTAATCATGCATATAATAGATCAAAAGACTCAAATAACTTTCATGGATAAAAACATAGATCTGATCATAAACTCAAAGTTCATCGGATCCCAACAAACACACCGCAAAAAAGAGTTACATCAAATAGATCTCCAAGAGACCATTGTATTGAGAATAAAAAGATATATATATATATATATATATATATATATATATATATAGAGAGAGAGAGAGAGGAGGCCATCAAGCTACTAACTACGGACCCGTAGGTCTATAATGAACTACTCACGCATCATCGGAGAGGCACCAATGAGGATGGTGAACCCCTCCGTGATGGTGTCTAGATTGGATTTGGTGGTTCTAGAACTTTCGGCGGCTGGAATTGATTTTCGTCGACTCTCCTAGGGTTTCTGGAATATTTGGGTATTTATAGAGCAAAGAGGCGGTGCGGGAGGCCACCGAGGTGGGCACAACCCACCAGGACACACTTGGGCCCCTAGGCGCGCCCAGGTGGGTTGTGCTCCCCTCAGGGCACCCCTCTGATACTTCTTTGGCCCATCCTGTGTCTTCTAGCCCACAAAAATTCTCCAAAGTTTTGTTGTGTTTGGACTCGTTTGGTATTGATTTTCTGCGAAGTAAAAAACAAGCAAAAAACAGCAACTGGCATTAGGCACTATGTCAATAGGTTAGTCCCCAAAAATGATATAAAGTTGCTATAAAATGATTGTAAATCATCCAAGAATGATAATATAAGAGCATGGAACAATAAAAAATTATAGATACGTTGGATACGTATCAACCCCAACACATAGAGACACGAGCGCTCCCTTGGATGTGTAGCATAGCATATGGGCCGCCTTATATACACTTTTGCTTCTGGATTTTTCCCATGGTTTTGGGAAGATTCTAGAACCTTCCTTTAACCATTTTTTCTTTTTGGTTTCTTTCTTTCCTTTTCTTCTTACTCTGTTTTTCCTTTCGGTTTTCTTCATTTGTCTTTTCATTTTTCCAATTTAAAACTTCATGACAGTTTTTTCAAATTCACGAACATTTTTGAAAATTACAAACATCTTTGAAATTTATGTATATTTTTACATAATGATTTTTAAAATTGTGAATATTTTTAAAATTTGTGAATAATTGTCGGAATCATGATCTTTTTTCATATTCATGAACATTATTTGCAACTCAAGAACATCTTTTTGTATCAGAGAACATTTTTTGAGTTGTGCGAATATTTTTTCAAATTTGTGATTTTTTTAAATCCAAGATCATTTTTCTAGTTCATGAACACCTTTTGAAATTATACCTTTTTTCAAATTTCTTTTTTCTAATTGTAGGAACATTTTTCAAATTCATGAACATGTTTTTGAAATTTAGAACACTTTTTGAAATTCTGGACATTTTAAAATCTCAAACATTTTTTAAAGAAGCGAAAATATATAGACAAGAAATATGAAATAAGAAATAAAAAAGAAAAATACAGGGGAGCATATGGGCTGGTCCAAAGCTAGCATGGGGGTAGGGGAGAGGGGAGTGCGTGTTATCTCGCTATTCCCCGCGTAGGTTAGGGAATAGGAGGTTTCCATGTGCACCCTACACCGAATAATTCTATGTTAATTTCCTACTGGATATTTTTTCACCCATTTGTTTTAGTTACCAAATGATTTAGTTCAATGGCTGATGAACCAATTTTAAAAAGGTTTTGAGATACTAAGACAAATGTGGCGAACATAGATAATGAAGCCCCCTGCCGATATGTTACTATTTTGAGGAAGATCAAGCACCAGCGGAGCACTTTCCGAGCCCTCATGTTCATCCACGAGAAGCGACAACACAACAGAGAGGCTCATGCCCTTGCCAAAGCGGCTTCCTCTCTTTCTTCTGGGCGCCATGTGTTGCTTGCAGTTTTGCCCGATATCATATGTATCCCTATGAACATTTACATTTAATAAAGAAAGCATATGCTAAAAAAATAACTCCATGTTAATTTTCTACTGGATATTTCTTTTCGCCCATGTGTTTCAGTTACCAAATGATTTATTTTAATGTCCGATGAACCAATTTCAAAAAGGTTTTGAGATACTTAGATTCAAATGTATCTCAAGTTGTAGTCTAGTTTTCATAGATGTTCACAATATCTACCGACTCACTAAATACAAGATTGCCACAAGGTTTCAATCTCGTCCTATGTACCTTGATAACCTTCGACTACGAGAATACATTGCAATTTAACAGGAACACTATGAATTCTAAAGAAAACAATTAATATAATGTATCTATCCAGCATCGCTGAAGTTCTCCTTGCACGCAACAAGATCTCATGCGTGCTAATGCAAGCATTACTATGTATAGACACATGATTAGAGGTGCACACAAGAAAAAATAAGCATGGTGGCATCGATGAATCTAAAAGCTAATCTCATAAATAAAAATTATTTGCAACTCATATCCTCTCAGTTGAAAATTCATTTTCAATGTTAACTCTGTACCGATGAGGGCTTCAAAACAATCTTCTCCGATAAAACGATTGTCGGTGACCGTAAACAATCTTTTGATTGCATCCTTCTTATGTGTTGCAATAGCTAGTAATCGTCATGTTTCTTCCTTTCTTCTAATCATAACTTAGTACATGTCCTATTAGCAGTAGGTCGTGGCAAACTATTTGTGGCACATGGATGATGCACTTTTTTCTATTTCGTATCCTCGTGATAGCGCAATATGGGTCCGTATGAAAAATATGGCATCATCTTTCAATGGAAGAAAAGAAAAATAATTATTATTCTGCATACAGTATACATGTACATCTTTCATAGCTTTTGTAGCTACAAGAACTCTTTCACCACCCAATAAGGTCTATTTGTCCCGCACTTCTTTTGATTTGGACCACAGGAAAATGTAGATCCCAACAATCACCATTGTTGTACCTAGTAGGCTACACATTCAGAGGAAAAAGAACAACTTAATTCATTTTTCTCTCACAATATCAGCTACAGAGATCTATCCTCTTATTGGGATTAGAAAGACAAAAGTGAGAGAAAAAGGAAACAAACATATATACCTTCCTACTGTAATTTCATCGCCTATGAAGATGGAGTCTAACAAAGTTGTAAACACTAGAGATAATGGGTTGAACATCGGAGGGTATGTTGGGCCTCGCTTGGCCACGACCCATGAGTTCAGGCTATATCTCCCTGCCGTTGCAAGTGCACCCTACACCACATGGTTCCATGTTAGTTTTCGAGTGAACAATTTCCATCCAGGGTTTTAAAATACCAAATGGTTTAATTTAATCCCTAATGTGATAATTTAAAATAAATTTCAAGTTGTGTAACTTCAAATGTGTCTCAATTTTTAATCATTTTTTGGATGTTTGGAAGGTCTACTCACTCACCGAGTATATAATGGTCACAAGGTTGAGATCCCATCCTAGCGTCCATGTGTTCTTGTCTCTTCTCAATAGTATTCCAACTAGTGATGTCTGAAATCCTCCAACCAAGCATGTTGTCATGGACGACCAGTATTTGTATGGGTACACCTTGAGAACCTTTGACTGCAACAACATGTTGCAATTATGTTAAGCTTTGGTTTCTACTAACATATATAATACATTAAAAACATCATAATTATGGATCTATGGCACGACCTAATCCCTCGTCGAAGTTCTCCTTCCATGCAACAAGGTCATCATCAACTCTTTCATGACATCCAAGGAAATACATTGCTAGGTACACACAGGGAAAAAAAATATGAAACCGCTAGGTGCACATAGGAAACAACAAGATGATGCCAGAAACAAAGTATTAGCTTATTGTGAAAATAAGAAATGATTTGCATCTCAAACCTTCTCGTCGATTCTTTGTTTTCCACCATTAGCATCGTATCAACGAGGGCTTCAAAACTAGATCCCGTTTGTGTATGTTTCAGTTTAGACGTTTTTTACATGTGTCAATGCACTAGTTACTATCTTGTTGTGTAGCATGTCGGTGAAAAATGCGGACCACGGTGATTGCTAGGTCATAATACTTCTCACCAGACTTCATAGTAAATGCATCCTCATTATGATAACTACATCACCACTATGATGGAAAGGTTTTCAAAGCATAGTGGCAATTGGTTATCATCACACCAGATAGTATGTAATACTAATTGATGTGGTTAGTTTATCACCATTACTATGGCACTTTTTTACAATGTTACGGTAAATACAACACCGCTATTGGGGTATCTTCGAGGGACATGTCCTTGCTATAGCACCTCCCCGTAACTTAGTGCTTACATGTCTATATAGTGACAAATACTTAATGGTTGACCAATGATCCTAGAAATTTGCTTAGTATTCTTAAGTTTATATCTTTACATGAGATTTTGACATCATAGGCTTAAATTGGTAGCACCGCCACTAGTTGGTGCACCTAGAACCAAATTCAACAAGGATACTGAAAGGTGGCAACTTTGGTACTAATAGGATACTAACTCCGCAAATTACTCGATGGTAACTTTTAAGGCAAAAAAATCGCTGCAACATACTCATATGGGATCTAGTTCTCCTCAGTGAAGTTGACATTATAGACAATATTGATGACATCTTCTTTTTCTCTTAATGCATGCATGCAAGTAGCTCTTTCACATACTCTAGTCGTGAGTACCCCACATAAGACTAGCGAGGATGAATAATGTAATGAACTTGAGAAGAAGAAAAGTGAAATACCAACAACATGGCAGTCACCTGAATCAGGTACTAGCAAGCAAATGTGAAGCTGCTGCCTACCAAGAATATTGTCCCTCGTAAGTGATTGCCTGCAACCTCAGCCACATGATGTTCCTTGTGGTGGTTCACAATGATAGGATCCCACAGGTGCAACGTCTTGCCCTTGTAAAGGCTAAGCAGCATCGTGCCTCCCACAGAGAGTAGAACACCTACGATCTTCAGCAATCCAGCTATGCTCCAGATTTGCAGCGCCTCCATTCTAATATGTTCATGCATACCACATAAGTGTGTTGAAAATATGATATAATAGAAGTTATTGATCAGTAGTTGGAACACTTAAATCTGTTTTGGACTTGACTTTGCATTTTTTTTGTGGGTTGTCAAGATGTCTATTTTAGGCCCAATACATCAAATATGGAGTTTATTGTGAATCCCTGAATAATATAAGAAATTTGTTACCTGAAGACGAGCGATAGAACGAAGGTGAACAGTGGGATCATATTTACAAAGATGACGGCATAAGATGGGGTTGTATCATTGAGGCCATAGTAGAGTAGACTCATTGGCACCGCGTACCTGCATACAACATACCATGACGTGTGGTCACTTGAATTAGTTCATGTGATCAAATAGTGTGTTCACACGTTTGGCCCTCTAATAGTCTAATCAACTATCGTAGTGTTAAAAACATTCTTATATTATGAGACGGTGGAAGTATGTGTTAGATTGAAAATGGCTAGCTAGTTTTCTCTCTGCTTTGTTGCGTAGGTACTTTTCTCTCTGCAACTAAGCACTAATGTATGAGACGGAGGGAGCACTAATATTTGACCCGGAGATCCCATAAAAAAATAGGGTCCTGATAACGCCCACATGTGTGGCATATTAGACATCCGCCCACTCACCGTGTGTGGCATGAGCAGGAGGCAGCCCACACGGGCTGTGTGTGTGGACGAACATTAGAATTGCCCACACGTGTAGGCGCAGCTACTTCGCGCCACACGCCCAACAAGTACTACTCATCCCCACCCCGTGTGTGTGGCACGAAGCAAATATGCCCACATGTCCTGGCGCAGCTACGTTAGGTACCCGCGGGATGACGATTTACTTGCCATCCGGGGTGGCAGATGTAGTTATCCGGGATGGGAAATGCAGTTGTAAAAGCATGTCAACTCTCTCTGTTTTGGTTAACTATAGTTGACATGCCTAATTTATGGTAGTTGCCGTGTGTGATTAACTATTTGCCACATATGGTCAAACAATAGTTGACATGTGTTTACCTAGTTGCCACGTGTAGTCCAACCATAGTTGTCATGTATGGTTAATCACAGTTGCCATATGTGTTTACCCTGGTTGCCATGTACGCGCAACTGCAGTTGCCGTCTAGTAACGAATCATAGTTGCCATGTGTGTTTACCTAGTTGCCATGTACGCGCAACTGCGGTTGCCATCCAACAACGTACGAGTGTCGTGTGGGCGAAAAGCAGTTCGCCCACACGTGCGTAGCTGGCAAACCGCGTGCTGCGGGGCGTGTGGGCGAACTCTCCAACGCCCACACACACGATGATGTCCACATGGCACTCAGATTCTTTTTTTTGCGGGTGAAAAGGGGTTTTATTGATCACTCAATGATTAAATCATTCTTACAGAGGTACACATCACTGGGCCCTGAACCAAGCCACACAGCAGTGCGCTCTTGTACTCTACCAAAACTTGCTAGGTAGTGGCTGACGCCATTTTGCTCCCGAGCTACATGTGTGAGCTTACAATTTCTTCCTTCCCTCATAAGTCTCTTGGTTTGGTCAACCAGCATGGCATACCGAGATCTATCACGCTCCGGTCCTGTTAACATATTATAGCCGACCAAGCAATCAGTCTCCACCTTAACTAGCATTTGCGTCCACTACAGTGCAAGGTTGACGTCCTCCATGCATGCAGATAGTTCTGCCTCCGGTGCATCCGAGCACGCACGAAGTTGTCTGCATGATGAGAAGATGATCGCCCCTGAGCTGTCTCGAAGCACCATTCCCGCACCTGCCGAGCCAGTACGCGGACAGAAAGAACCATCGACGTTCAGTTTCGTCCATCCGGCCGGCGGCAGCACCCATCTCGCCTGTGGTCTAGCTGGCCGGGGAGCACTCAGATTCTAACATATTCCTTTAGGATTCGTGCAAAACAAAATCAACGTGGATCAAGGCGTGTGGGCAATGTGCAAACATGTCACACGTGTGGACGTTATCATTTGCGAAAATAATATTTGACCTGCAGAAGAAATTCGTACCCTGTTACTTATCAGTATTGACATGGCGGCCGGCTTTAACTTGTGAGGAGTTCATTTGTTGGTCAAGCATCTAACCTAAGGATCATCATGGGATCTTTTTTAACCCATGAGCTATCACACCTTTCTGTGCATTCAAAACAATGGTTTTAACAGTTCCAGAGGGAATGTACGCATTTGATGAACGTACCCAATGAAGGCATTGAGGAAGATCCATCCTGTGGCGTGCCAACCCATCTCCCTCCACTTGTCCCTACCAAGAACGAAATGAGATCCACGATCGAGAGATGATGAGAGTCGAGAGCTTCTTCCTTTCGTTGGATGAAGGTTTGGGCACACAGCCAGCGCACAGTACCTTTCGGAGAGGAGCGCGAAGGGGAGGATGAATGCGGCGCCGAGGAAGCTGCGGTAGGCGAGGAGCGCGAAGATGAACATGCCGGCGCCGATGGAGACCTTGGACAGCAGGAGCATCCCCGTGATGAACAGCTGCACCAGCACCATCGACGCCGGCGTCCTCCAGTCCCACGGCCCCGCCTCCGTCCCCGCGTTCATGGCCATCGATCGGTTGCAGTTGAACCTGCCAACGGTCGAGGGCAGAGGGCATGCACTCGGAAGAAGCTGAAACCTGCCAAGGGCTGATCCATGGTGTTGTGGTCAGGGACCGGAAGTGAATTTGGCCCTGCACGCATCGTGTGTCGTGTGTTGTAACAAGCTCACGACATGCATCCGTGCATGGGTCATGCACACCCGACCGGCCGCTATATCCGCCGAAACAAGGGCAAAATTTTGGATCCAACGTCCTCCCTGGATCACTCCTCGAAAATTTAGAATCGGCAAACGAACCTACCCTGGTCGGCAAATCACGCGACCTCCTCGTCGCTCGGCGTCGATCGACGCAACGGCCGGCCGGCCTGCCGAGCTCTTCCCCCGCGGTGGCGAGGTGCAGGGACGGCTGCGGTGCCAACGGAGAGGAGGAAGAGAGCGCTGTGGAGAGAGCTGCAAGCGCCACTGGCGGCTCGTCTTGTGTAGCTGAGTGGAGCGGTACTGGCGAGAAGGCGAGTGGGCAAGGTGATGATAGATCGATGTGTCAAGCATGATCGATGGGCTGGCCACTATCTCGTCTCAACTATTTTACACAACTTTGTGGCGTTGTCCCGGGCCTTTTAAGCCTTTTTGAGGAAACATACAATTGGATGGTTGTGGTAAGAAATGCTAAGGATGAGATAAAAATGGAAAGCAGAATGAGATTCTGACTATCTTTGTCGGGCGAGGCTTGCCTGCTCCGCGAAAATGCTCCCATTGGTGCTCCGTGATACGTGGCGCTCATCCAACGATCGCACGCTGCTGCCCTCCTTTTCGATTAAAAACCCCCAGCAATTAAACAAAACCGGTCGGCCCCGCGTCTCTTAATTAAACGCAGGAAAAGACCAGCCACTCGTTTCGTTTCATCTCCTCTCTTATCCACTCACTTTCCCCACAGGCAAAGCAGTAGCTTCTCCACGGCCGGCGAACGCCGCGATGTTGACCTGCTTGCATGTCGGAGCAGGAGGGTTTGGGACATCCCCGCAAGCTCATCCAGCCGGTTGTCTTATCTGGCGTGCTCGTCCCGGCGTGGCGCTCGTGAGCGAGCTACGCACCAACCCTGTGGCCACGGTGTCCCTCGCCCCGCGCGGCGCTCGTAGGCGAGCTGCGCGCCGTTCCTGAGGCCGCAGCCTCCGTCGCCCGGCGCGGCCCTCGTAGGCGAGCTGCGCGCCGTTCCTGAGCTCCATCGCCCGGCGCGGCGCTCGTCGGCGAACTGCGCGCCGTTCCTTCTCGGCGGTCATCTTCGTGGCCCTGTTTGTCGCGTTCGTCACGCCCCAGCTAGTGAGCTTCGTCCAGCACGTACCATAACATGGCTGCGAAGACTTGCCGTGGTTGAAGGTGCGTCGTCCAATTACTCAAGTACATGGCAGCTGTTCTTCTAATTTCTGAACCAAATGCTACTTTTGTCCGTGTGAGGTCAGTGAGATGCAAACAACTATGCTTTTGGTCTGAATTGATTAAGCTACGCATGTCAATCAACTAATATACTTACACCTTCTTAAATCTATGCTTTTGGACAGCAAATATGCATTGTTCTCACTTAATTAAGTAGTGCATTCGATCGATATGCACAGACTCCCCATGAATCCAGTAGTGTATTGCAAGTTTTCAGTAAAGTAGCAAAAAAAACATGAGTCTCTGACAACGATGGCAGATTAAGTTGGCCTCTGTTGTTGAAAGAAGACTTGATTTTGACCTGTCATTGTACCAACGGATGGCTGTAGTGGGGGATTTGATGCTGGGTGTCCTATCATCATACCAATGGGGTGCTGTGGTAAGGCATTCGAAGTTGGGTGTCCTGTCATCGTGCCAACGGATGGCTGCACTGAGGCATTTGGAGCTTGGTTCATCGTACCAATGGACGACTGCAGCGAGACATTTAGAGCTGGGTGTCCTCTCATCGTACCAACAGTTGGTTGCAGCGAGGCATTTGGAGTTGGGTGTCCTCTCATCGTACCAATAGACGCCAATAGTGAGGCATCCAGAGCAGAGTTGCATTGTTCTGAATAGGTATACACGTGATTTGTCGGAACTCCCAAATGACCCTGTGAGTTGTAGTAGTACCAAAGGTTAGTGTCCATAAATCTTTAAAATGATAAAACTGAAATATGAGTGTAGGTAGCTTATACCATTAAGCTATTGTAATGTTGCAATTCAGCTGGCAATCTTTGGTCTTGTCCATACATCGCCATAGGATTTAGATTGGGTTGTACTGTGGTAGGTATGCAGGCATTTGATTCGTAAAAACCTCCGAATGACCCTATAAAACATGGTGAGATAAATCTTGTATAACTTAAAGTTTTTATGTCAGATCAAGTGTGAATTTATTTATACCATTGAGGTGCCATGAGGTTGTAGTGCTGCAGGATTATCTACTTTCCTTTTCCTCTTTGATTTTGCTTTCTCTAAGCCACTAATAGGTCTACTTGCTTCTTGAATAGTCTTCTCCTTCAACTTGATACCTTTTGGCTTAGCAAGCCCCTTATTTTGTTTTGAACTTGTAGATGAGTTGATGTTTGGTTCTGCAAATATATATTTAAATAACATTATAAAACTACACACCCATATCAACGGTTCTACTTGACCCTCGAACAGTCTTCTTTTCAACCTTGTTACCTGTTGGATTGGCAAATCCCTCATTTTGTTCTGAACTTGTAGACGAGGTAATGTTTGGGTCTGCAACTATTAAAGCAAACATAGGTCAGTTTGATGAGATCATAAAACTAAACTTACAGACCAACAATTAAAGAAGCGCAGCACCAAACACAATAGTTTTCTTGTGATTATTCACACCAACAATTAAACCAAACGGACGCCCATCGTCTAGTTTCCTATATGTGGTGTCAAAGCATATGACATCACCAAATAATGCATAGTCTGAGACCATTTTGGAGTCCGTCCAAAATATATTAGTTATCAAATCATCCTCATCAACTTGAATTGAATAAAAAAACTTGACATCTTCTGAAACCTTCTTCTCCATATATTCTAAAACTCCACCTGTGTCACCCACCTTTGCTTTTAGTGTTCTCTTTGAGTACAAACGATTTTTCATGTCTGTGCTTATAAAGCCAAGGTTTTCAGGTCCACATGCCTCTTTCGTCATTAAATCAATAGTTGCTTTATTTGAAATGCCCACTGACTTTGCGACCTCGGCATTGGCTAGTTGAGCTTCAGTTACTTTCCTGTGTGATCTTAAGTATTGCGACATACTTCCAGTAGCAAGACTATGGTTGTGGGCTTCTTTAAATTCGTATACATAATAAATCCCATTATTAAGACTTATCTTCATACGTGCATCACAACCACATCGTGTCTCAGGCCTACTATAACTGAATTTCTCCTCTCTTTTATCTTCCGCACGAACTCCTATTAGTTGAAGTAATTTTCTTAGTCCCATCTAAAAATTCATATGACGAAAACATGTGAATGTCCGTTGTTGTATTATACTGGAATTTTTTACTTTATGTTGATTGCCTCTTCGGATGCTAAAACCCATGGAATAAGCATACTTATTATAAAAGGAATAAGCTTCTTCTTCGGATAAAAACTGCATGCCAAGCTTTGGAACCCTTTTTTCAATTTGCTCTGTTGCATTGCTAGCTGTAGTTTCTTCGACTCCCTGTTTAAATTAGTAGTCACTTTAGCAATTGGTTCAAATACAAGGAAAAGGAGAAGAAACATATCCGTGTTGTAAATCAGCAAATAACCTTGCTATGTCTATTTATTTTGATTCACGGTGGACTAAAAAGGAGTGGAATCTGTGTGGTTTTCCCATTTTGAACAAGGTGGTCATTAATTTCAATCTTCTTAGAAGGCATTCCCAACTAATCAGAGGTATGTCTTTGCCCCTTGAGCCATTACATTTCTCTTATATGTCTTTGCCCCTTGAGCCATTACATTTCTCTTATATGTCCAGCATCACTATCAGTTTTCATTTATATGTATCCATTAGTAATACAACTTTGTATTGTGTGATCTGTGCAAGACATATTGTTAACTGGATATTACGCGCAGGAGTACGAAATATTCGCTTCTGTTGTCTAGGTTTATTTAGCTATGCCTTAACAGTGACAACAATCACGAAAACCTGAAAGTCATACATCCGTGAATTGCAGGACTGGGAGAAGACACTGGATCAGAGAAGGTTAGGACTCAATGGAAGAACGCAATGGAACGAGATAGCTTACATTTGGGGGATCTGATTCCTCATTGGTCCCGGCAAGAATTGGTGAAGACGCCATCAAGTTCCTCGTATCCCTTTTGTCGGATCTATGTTTGTAGATAGATTTGATGAAGGCGTATGATTTGATCTGTTTGGGGTAACTGTGTACGAGAAAAGTTCACCGCCAATGTTTTGGCGCGCAAGAGTTACATATTTCCCTCCAAATTTTGGTTCTGTTGCGTTAATTACAATGGCTGGAGAAAGTCTAGAGCGGACGGTTTAATTAAGAGACGTGGTCGGCCGGTTTTGTTTAATTGCTGGGGTTTTTAATCAAAAAGGAAAGTAGCAGCGAGCAATCGTTGGATGAGCGCCACGTACCACGGAGCACCGATGAAAGCATTTTCGCGGAGCAGGCAAGCCTCGCCCATCTTCGTCTTCCACTCGAACACGGTCGTAATGGCCATCGTCATAGCCGGCGCACGCCACATGCTCAATGAAATGCTAATCTACATGACCAGTGAGTTTTTCTTTTCTTTTGGGAAAACATAGTCTTGTTTGTCAGTGGCGGAGCTACCCAAAAGTGGGTGGGCGGGCCAACCAGGCCTAGCTGAAGGGAAACATATCTGTTTTCCTCAAAAGGCCCAACTTTACCTATAGTCTTCAATGTTTTTACCATGGACAGGACCGAAATCACTAGTTAAGGAGTACTCCTTGCGAAGATCACTTCAACTTTCCCAGGTTGCGGCAAGTGGCGCGCATGCGGCGCGCCACTTGTCGCAACCTGGGAGTTTTCCCGTAGATCCGTTTATTCAAAATGTTTTATCTCTTAAACCGTGCGTCCAAATCTTGAACCGCTTTCGCCGTTGGATTCCTCGCGTCGAGATCTTCAAAACTAGATCCCATGTTGATAGGTTTTGAAGAACTTTTATTTCACCAAAAAACCGGACGAAAAAAACCGAAGAAAAAACCGAACCGGGAACACGGGTTTTTTCCCTTTCCGAAAGAGGCACGCCTGTGCCTCTGACGAAATCACAACCGTGCCTCTCGCGGAAGCAAAACCGTGCCTCTCGAGAAATAAAAAACAGAAAACGTGTTTTTTCCTTTTCCGAAAGAGGCACGCCCGTGCCCCTCGCGAAAGCACAACCGTGCCTCTCGCGGAAGCAAAACCGTGCCTCTCGCGGAAGAAAAAAAACAGAAAACGCGTTTTTTTCCTTTCCGAAAGAGGCACGCCCGTGCCTCTCGCGAAAGCACAACCGTGCCTCTCGCGGAAGCAAAACCGTGCCTCTCGCGAAAGAAAAAAAAAAGAAAACGCGTTTTTTCCCTTTCTGAAAGAGGCACGCCCGTGCCTCTCGCGGAAGCAAAACCATGCCTCTCACGAAAGAAAAAACAGAAAACACATTTTTTTTTCGTTTCCAAGAAGCACGGCCGTGCCTCTCGCGAAAAACAATGCGTTTTTTTGCGCAAAAAAATATTTTTTTCGAAAAAAAATTTTGGTCGAAAAACTAGGGAAGACCGGCAGAAAAGCAAAACGTCAAAAAAACCGGAAAAACCGTTTAAAAAGTCGAAAACGCGTGCGAAAAAAAATCCGGAGGGAGCGCCCAGAGCGCGACACGTGGCAAATGGCTGAGAGCGCGCCAAGTGGCGCTGATTGTTGCGAGGCTCCCCAAGGAGCGCTCGTTAATTAGTTGCTCCCGGACAGGACACAATGGCGACTCCAGAACAAAACTGGAGGATGGCTCAAAGTTAACGACGAAAAAAACAAAGCGTTCCTTCGTAGAAAAACAACATCGTCTCGTAATTCTTTTGTCCAAATGAGATTTCACAGAATACTATTGGAAGCATCTAGTATTTACTGTAATTGTTTTGGGATTCTTGAAAAATGTTAAATTTGAGCCGAAATTTGAATCTATATAGCTAAACAGCCATTATCTCCTTGTCCTTTTGCCCAAATGTAACCAAACTATCCCAGATTCATAGATCAAGGCATCAAAGTACTAGAGAAGCAACAACAAAGACAATGAGATGTTGCTTATTACTAATGGTATTGTAGTTATAGAATAGTTTCACACCAAAAAATAGAAATGTATGCCCAAGTTTCCTCGCTCAAGTCACCAACCACAAGCCATCTGTCCAAATTAGCACACTTGTTACTTGTTAGTGATACAACAATAAGGCATGCACAACTAAGTATTAAAACTAGTAACACTAACATCTATACCTTTAAGGAATCACATTAAACTCATGAGGCAAATGTCCTTTCTGGTAACTCATTTTCTGAAATTGTATCATGAATTTGGCATCATGAATGCTTCTGAATATCTATATCTCACAGTAGCACACCATTAAATCATTTATCCAATCATCTGATAGTTTGTTGCACTCAACTATCTTCATTGCTGAAAATATCCGCTCAACTGATGAAGTGGCTACATGAAGAATGAGTGTCGTCTCAATGAGGCGATATACCAACTGGAAAGTTGTGTGTTTTGTTGTTTCAATCATCAACCGAGCAAGTGTGGACACATCCCGACATCCATTAAATTCATCACTTCTCCTAATGTTCATAAGGAATCTTGGGAGGCACTAGTAGAAAAACACCTATTAGACCCGGTTCGTAAGGGCCTTTAGTCCCGGTTCATGAACCGGGACTAATAGGTCGTTACTAATACCTCCCCCCTTTACTCCCGGTTCTAAAACAAACCGGGACAGATGGTCCTCCATGTGGCCGGTGCGCCGAGCCCAGGCAGGGGGGCCTTTGGTCCCGGTTGGTGGCACCAACCGGGACCAAAAGGCATCCACGCGTCAGCATTCCAGTGGCTGGGTTTTTTGTTTTTTTATAAGTGGGGGTTGGGGGTTTTGGGGGTTAATTTAGGTGTTTCATATATTGTGTTAGCTAGCTAATTAATAGAGAGAAGTGTCCTCTCTTATGTCCGTGCTTGGTCGACGCTACGTACTATATACATATACCCCTCGACACGCTAGCTAGTAAGAAAATGAAGGGAACCATCGAGTACAGAAATTCATCATGCATACCGAGAGAAATGATCGATCGACCTCTCCTTCTCCGAGAGATTGGTCGAACAACAAGTTTTCGTATCATGTACGTCCGACGCTACTGGCTACATACATGTACAATATATAAGATCTCTCAATTACAGTCCCCTAGCATTTGAAATCAACTTCCACATGGTATTCTCCGGCTTTATTGATGACGTGGTCAAGAAAGAATCCCGCCAATTCCTTTTGAATTGCTTTCATGCGATCTGGTTCTAGGAGTTCATTCCGCATCTGCCACGTCTAATTTGAAGAAAGGGGTTAATTAATACATACATACATATATATATATATATATATATATATATATATATATATATATGAATGAATGAAACTCAACAGAAATAATGGTATAATAAAATGAAATTGTGAATATTATTAATTGCTTACGCACTTCATATTGTCTTTGAGAGTAGCCCCGCTTATTTTTCAAAGTCGCGGTGTGGATGAACTCGCACACGTAGTATCCACAGAAATCATTCCCTTGTTCCTGCCACAAGCACTTTACGAGAAATAGAGGTCAATCAAACTGATAATGAAGCATTATAAATGGCATTGATGAAAGTATAGCTATAGAATCAACGGGAGATGCGCACAACTAGCTAGCCAGTAGTACTTACTTTCGGGTATGTATATGGCAGCTCCTTCGGCAGTCCCGAAGCTTGTGCGGTGAACTGTTTCCAAACCCTGCAAGACAAAGAAAATAATTATTATTACTTGAGATATCGGGAAATGAACAAAAAGTTGCCGATATGGTGCGATAATGATCGATTGAACTTACTTGCTGAGCATTTCAGTCATGTCCGCATAGGTGCTGGGATCTTAACGTCTCGAGTCTAAGACGGTTACTAGTCCACGCTCAAGCTTAATCTCCAGAAGAATATAGTGGTACCTGCGCACGCATGCATAACTCATCAATTACATTACTATAACCTCGCTCGAGTAATAAGGGAAACCGAATATGCAAACGATCAGTAACACTCACTTGCCGTTGTAAGGAAAGAGTATGGTATCTTTGTTTTGATTTTTGATCAACGATTGTAGAAAGTTGTCCTCGGCCTCTTTGACGTCCTTTTCAACTAGAAATACATCTATGATATTTGTGTTAATGAACCCAATATCATAGATTTCATTTTTTTTGCACTCGACGATCTTCAATCTGCATAATATATTGAGGATAATTAATTATAAATACATGCAATGAAAGAGCCGAGCTATATATAGAGACTTAATGACAGAAATAGTACTTACAGGCAGTAGCAAAAGACCGTTAATTTATCGAGGGCCTTTTGATTGAAGAACGCGAAGAACTCCTCAAATGGAACACACAACAGATCAGTTCCAATGAGGTCGTGCTCCTCTTTAATGTGCAGATACAAAATATTCATCCCCCCAGACTCTCTGCAGGTTTTCATGTACCAAGTATGGAATCTTCGCATCATCGTTGTTAGAGATTTTTCATCTTTGACAAGAGGCTTCCCGTACTCGTATCTATGTTCTTCCACCTTCATGTAATCAGGAAGTGCATCATCAGGCAGGTAATCTTCTAGATTGCCATAACCGGCCACCATCCCCGGAACATTAGCGACGATGTTTGTCGCTAGACACATTGAGCGGGGGGCACGATTGGTTTGCTTGTTCGCCGAGTTGGTCAATTTTTTTCGCAGCTGCTCGTTCTTTTGCTCTTTGATGTCTGACAGTACTTCCCGACCGCTCCGCTTGGAGATATGTCTGTTCAGTAATGCGCTCATAGTTGGTTCTCGGCGGAGACTTTGCCGGTTTCCTCAGGGCATCGAGAGTGCGCTTTGCTTTCACCGGATCTACCTTCTCCTTCGGAGGTGGATGTCTCTTTGCTTTCACCCCTTCAAAGAACTCCTTCACGTGGGTCTGCACGATCGTATTGTTTTCCTCCTCGGTCCTCTAGTACGGTAACTTCTCTAGAGGCTTTAGAGGTGGACCGTATCTATATTGCCTCTCTCCTCTTCTTGTGATGCTAGATGCCGGAGCAGATGGAGCGGCTGCGGCGTCTGTCTTCTTTCGTGCTTGCTTACGAGGCGGAGGAGAAGGACTACGACGCACCGGAGCAGCCGGGGCGGCGGCGGGTCTCTTTCGCCCTTGCTGGCGAGGCGGAGAATGAGGAGGCTGCTGGCTGCTCGGGAGCGCCGGCGCAGGCGGAGAAGGAGACAGAGTGCCGCCACGCGCCGGAGAAAGAGGCGAAGTGCCGCCATGCGCCGGAGAAGAAGGCGGAGTGCCGCCACGCGTGCCCTGATCGTCACTCGCCGAAGGAGGAGGCGGTGGAGGAGGCGGAGTGCCCTGACTCGCCAGAGGAGGAGGAGGAGGCGGAGGCGTCCAATTCGGAAGGTTGATGAGCTCCTTCCGCCATAGGCATGGAGTCTTCAGAGCAGAACCCAACCTAGTCTCCCCTTCACCGGTAGGGTGGTCAAGCACGAGGTCCTCAAATCCCTACGTTATTTCATCCACCATCACCTTAGCATATCCTTCTAGAATCGGCTAGCAGTGATAAGTTGTGCCGGGTCCACTAGGATAAACTTGGCCAACAGCCGCCTTGACCTTCAAGTTCGTCCATCGCGCCATAATGTGGCAATTTTGAGACTCCGTGATACCATCCATAGGATAGCTAGCAGGAGCCGTCAAGACATGCCCCGGCTGAAGCAGCTCAGTGGAAGCCACGCTGCTTCTCCGCTGAGATGGCGGGGTAGCTTCAGGGGAAGCTTCGGCAGGTCGTTTGTTGCGATCTGCTGCTTCTTGTACCTCTTCTCGTTCCTCTAGCCCCATTACCCTTTCGTGCAGCGCCTACAGTTGGTCCTGCTCCAGTTTCTTCCTCCTCTCATGGGTTTTGTAACCCCCTGCGTCCGGAAAACCAACCTTCCACAGAATGGAGCCTGGCGTGCCTCGTGTCCGTCCAGGGTGCTCAGGATTCCCAAGGGCCATTGTGAGCTCGTCCTTCTCCCTGTTTGGAAGGAACGTCCCTCGCTGCGCTGCATCGATATAGTGTCGAAGGTTCTTGACTGGTATTTGCAGTTGCTCGTCTGTCCACTGGCACTTCCCTGTTACAGGGTCCAAGGTTCCGCCAGCCCCGAAGAACCAAGTCCGGCAACGGTCTGGCCAGTACATTGTCTCTGGTTCGATCCCTTTTTCAAGCAGATCATGCTCAGCCTTGGACCACTTAGGCCGGGCTTTGAGGTAGCCACCTGACCCCGTGCGATTGTGAACCTTCTTCTTGGCAGCATTTTGCTTGTTTGTCGCCGACATCTTCTTACTCTTTTCTGATGTCTTGTGGGCCACAAATGCGGGCCAGTGATCTTTGATCTTCTCATATTTGCCGATGAATTCTGGTGTCTTTTTTTTCTCGACAAAATGGTTCAGCTCTTTCCTCCACCTCCTCATTAGGGTTGCCATCTTCTTAAGAGCACAAGACTTGATTAATTGCTCTTTAACTGGCTTCTCCGGATCCTCCTCTGGCGGTAGGGTGAAATTTGCCTTCATCTCAGTCTAAAGATCTTCTTTCTGCATATCATTGACATAAGACACCTCAGGGTCTTCCTCCTTAGGCTTATACCATTGCTGGATGCTGATCGGGATCTTGTCCCTAACAAGAACCCCGCACTGAGCAGAAAATGCCTTCCTTGTCCGGATGGGTTCAATCGGTTCGCCGTCGGGCGCGATTTCTATGATCTCAAACTTTTCATCCGAGCTCAACTTTTTCTTCGGGCCTCGTCTCCTTACCGAAGTTGTGCTCGATCCGGAGGGCTAGAAATTATAAGGAAGAAAGACGAGAGTAATTAATATGTGTACATATACCAAAACAATGGATGCATCAATTAACTAGTCAGCACAGGCTTAACTAATATATATATACCTGGCCGGCCTCGGTTCGGTCACCGGAGCAGTCAGCACGGTCTCCTTCTTGTACCTCCATTGTGTCACCGGAGCCATCATGAACATAGTCCTCTTCTTGTACCGGCATTAATGGGTCGAAGCCATCATGAACATAGCCCTCTTCTTCACCCGGTCCTTCCTGACCATCGGTCTCGTTGAGAAATGACGCAACTTCATCACTTCCTTGTGCGATTATGTCCCCCAACATCACTTCTGTTTCTTCGTCTCGGGAGTGCTCCATAGTTTTTGCAAATATTTACAACATGTCAATTATTATTCAAACATGGTACAGATGGATATATATATATATATATATATATATATATATATATATATATATATATTAGTGGCAAACGTAGAACTAGCTAGCTAATCACAATAAGGAATCATGTTAGTGGCCTCGACGCTGCTTCTCTAGGGTTTGGGGTCGCCTCGACACAACGCTTCAAGGGTTTGGGGTCGCCTCGACACAACGCTTCAAGGGTTTGGGGTGGCCTCAACTTGGGGAAGGCTAGAAATCAAGATTCTTGCAGTAGGATTGGAATGTTTTGATCTCAACACATGAGTAGGTGGTTCTCTCTCAGGAAATGTATGGTGGAAGTGTAGGCACATTCTGATGGCTCTCTCTCAAATGGAGAAGGGGGTGGAGGGGTATATATAGCCTCCACACAAAATCCAACCGTTACACACATTTGACACATCTTGGTGGGACCGAATAGTTAAACTCGGTGGCACCGATCTGTTAAAAAATGTGAATGTTAGGAATCTCGGTGGGACCGACTAGAATAACTCAGTGGGACTGATGTGCTAGGGTTTAGGGCAAACATCATCTCGGTGGCGCCGATTGCATCAACTCGGTGAGATCGAAGTGAAACAATAAGGCAACAGATAATCTGTCAAGCCAACTCAGTGAGACCAATTGCATAACTCGTTGAAACCGAAATAAATGCAACAAGTCACAGAGCGTTGGCAAGGCCATCTCGGTGAGACTGAGACCCGTATCAGTGAAACCGAACTACTAGGGTTTCTGGCTATGGCTATGTCATGTGAACTCGGTGGCTCCGGATAGAAAGAATCTGTGGGGCCGAGTTGGAGTTAGGGGTTTGACATATTTGGATGGAGAAAGTGGCTGAGGGTTTTGGAGCAATATCACTGAGTATTTGAGCAAGAAATCCATTAAGAAACACCTCATCCCCTCTTAATAGTATTGGCTTTCCTATGGACTCAATGTGATCTTGAATCACTAAAATAAAGATGAAGAGTCTTGAGCTTTTGCCAATATTTGTCCTTAGCATTTTGAAGGGGTTCCACATCCTCTTGTCCTTGCCACGCCATTGTCAAACTTATCTGAAACATACTAGATAAAACCATTAGTCCAACAAGGGATATGTTGACATTAATTACCAAAATCACCCAGGGAGCACTTGTGCTCTCACAAACGCATGGCCTCAACAATATTTTGATTCTTTCTTTGCAAAGCTTGGGATAGATGATTTGTGTTGCTCAACAAGTTTATTAAGAACAACATGATGAACTCAAATTCAAAGCATTCTATGTTTTTAAGCAAACCTCTAGCTCCACCTTGGCATGTATGTTCCCGAGCATCAACCACAAAAATTCCTAGCACATCCACCACTACATTCCACATTGTGAATATAAGAAACAAGGTTTTGAGATGTGAGCCCCAACGAGTATCTCATGGTCTTGTTATATTAGATTCTTGATGCAACCCAGTATCGGCTAAAATCTTTCCATTCTCCAACAAATCTAACAATTCATCTTGATGTTTGGCAAGTAATGCATCTTTCCTTTTGCAAGATGAACACACTTGAGACTACATTGAGCAAGGTGACAACCACCAATCGTAACTGGTGAGCAAAGCAATGAAGATAGAATGCATACAGAGCTTCATCTCCTACCAATTCATGCAAACCATTGATTCCCCTCTCATATTTGAAGCCCCATCATAACCCTGACCACGTAGCCTAGAAAATTGACAAACCATGATATTCCAACACATCAACCAAAGCTTCTTTAATTCTAGCAGATGTACAGTTTGTGATGTGCTTAATGGTAAGGAATCTCTCTTGGAGCACTCCAGACTGGGCGGGCCACAACCCTTCTGGCCTTGTTGTAGCTCCGCCAGTGTTGTTTGTAGGTAACCATAGTATACCCCTCAAAGCATATCTAACCCATCCCAAAGAAACATTTTGGTCCAAATGAAGCAAAAACTCTAAATCAAATAAGATGAACACATGATGAACTATTGCTCACAAAATCCCCACACGCGCTTCACAAGATCGTCTTGGAGTTGCTCATGAGTTTGTGGGTCATTCATCCATCAATGCATTTCAATAAATGCATGGATTGCGTTTGCATAGATTTAGATAGGCAACAGGCGTTCCATTAAGCTCATAGTCACTCTTTTCGACAGCGGTTACAATGCGCATAATGAGCTCCCTCGTCACACCAAAATGTTGCTTGAAAATGTCTTGGGGTACATTACTTGATATAGGAAGTAATCTCTATCATGTTTGGTATAGTATTATTTCGAGAACCATGTATACTTTCCCTCACCTCCCCTTGAGTGATCAACCCCAATGCCATCTCAAAAGCATCATATTTTTACTCCTCAAACAACTAACTCATCGATGCTACTAGGTCTCTTAAGTAAATTGCTTACTAAATATTAGTTTGCTTGTAGTGCATGTTGACCATGACTCAATAACAGCTAGCTAGTCTTTGTGAGATTGTGTCGTTAAGTGACTGTTCACTACTAAGTTTAGCTTGCGCTAGACTTATTGCCGGTCAAATTTCTTGTTTCATGTGTGCTGTTGCAATGCGAGATGCAAAATGCTCTATTGTGTGGCAAAATATATTTTTTTGCCTGCAGAACATGTTGGTGGCGTGCATATAACAAGATACGTTAGTAGGTGAAATTATAGCGGCGGCGTTGGAAATGTGGCACGCCATTAGAACCAATAATACTGCTGATGTTGGCATCCAATGCCACCACTGTTTTTTAACACTGACGCCATATTGATGGCGTCGGGTGCCAACTCCAGCAAGGCCTTTTTACAACTCCATAGTTAGGCTTTCCAGCACTAGTGAGTTCCCCCAACATTCTAGGAAGTTGCCTAAAAGCATCTCTGGATATAGCAACAGGTCCACAACGCAATCCATCATCAGCCTGGTCTGTCCTTCTGCCCTATTTGCGACGAATACACAGATAACCGATTAAGAACCATGCCTACTTTCCTCCCCTCCACTTGAATGATCAACATTGACATCATCTTCTCTCTCCTCAAATGGATGCAATCTTGGATCTTCAAATAGGAACTCATAAGGGAAAAAAGGTCAGCTTATGGACATTTAGTCAAACACGTTGCGTGTGTCACCACATATATTGTGTGGCACCGACGGGAAGTGGCGTCGAGTATGTGATGGCTAGAGGGAGGCACCCAGGCGCTGAAAGTCGACTGGTAGCCTTGTTGGGGCTCCCGGTCACGACACGGGAGGCTGAAAGGGTGTGAAGGAACCCGAGAGACCGCGCAGTGTCCAACGATGTCCGCGAGCATGGCTCTGGTGGTGGGAGGTGGCCGCGACAATAACTTGAGAGGGTTCTTCGGCGGCTCCAAGCAAGAGGGAAGAGCGTGAATAAGCCCTAGCATAGACGGTGTTGTCGGAGGGACACCGAGGATGGGCACTGGCAATTTGGTTGGGAGGTTTCATACCGCCGAAAAAACGTGTATTGTGAGGGGTAGGGTTGTACACGGAAGCAAAATCTCTTTACTTTTTTCGGCAGGAAGGGGCTGTTTTCTAGAAGCTCCTAATTTTTATTTGTTTTATATTTTTTTAGGGTGAAATATAGATGCTCGGGTAGTCTGACCTCAACAAAGACACTCTAGCAGTGTAGTTTTTTTTTTTTTTTGACATAGAAGCGTATAGTTAGAAAAACAAACCCAAGCCTATTTAAAAAAAACCCCAAGACCATGGGCCAGTCATAACCGGCCACACGAACAACATTTAGATGCCGGCCCAACCTGTGCTCCAAAAAGCGAGACGACATCCAGGCCCATGACCCCAGAGCCGCTTCACGGTCCACAAAAGCCCAGCATTCGCCCTACTTAAACCTGGCACCATTCCCTCAACCCTTCCCACCAAGCCGCCGCCGCAACCCTAGAGCCTCGCCTCCCTCCTCCCCTCTCCCGGGCGCCTCCACCCCCCGCCTAGCGGCGCGAAGCGACCATGGTAAGCCCCGCCGTCCTCGGATCTCCTCCATCTGATCTCGCTCCCCAACTGCCTCCCGTCTAAGCGTTCCTCGCCGTGTTTTGCAGACGTTCAAGCGGAGGAACGGCGGGCGCAACAAGCACGGCCGCGGCCACGTCAAGTACATCCGCTGCTCCAACTGCGCCAAGTGCTGCCCCAAGGTATGACCGCCATCATTTCTCTTCTGTTCCCCTCCTGGATGTGATCTGTAGTGGGTAGGTCTGGTCGTTTTCGTAGTGGTAGAAGCCGTACGAGCAAGAAGATCTGTGCTAGTGTTATTTCCATGGTGCGATCTGTATATTACTGCTCTAGCGTTGTGCTGTTGAAATCATGTTCGATGTTGGATGTTGCCGTCTAGATGTATTTCTATCTCGCCGGAACAGTGATGAGTATGCATCCATGGGTAGTTTTAGGTATTATTTGTCTGATTTGTTCTCTAGTCAACAATTGGTACTATTCAAATTATGCGTGTCATATGTTTGATACGCTCCTACATGTTAATAGATAATAATAAATGTCATGGTA
Organism: Triticum timopheevii; assembly: GCA_963921465.1. Classification (NCBI taxonomy): domain Eukaryota; kingdom Viridiplantae; phylum Streptophyta; class Magnoliopsida; order Poales; family Poaceae; genus Triticum; species Triticum timopheevii. The sequence goes on from OY997270.1 coordinate 584,597,827, forward strand.
TCGTCTTATTTCGAACAGGACAAGGCTATCAAGCGTTTCTTGGTGAGGAACATCGTGGAGCAGGCTGCTGTGAGAGATGTGCAGGAGGCTTGTGTGCATGATGGTACAGTCTCTTGTTGACTATTACATTTGTATTTGACAGTTCTTATTAATGAATAGCAACTGTGTAATGAAAACACCTCACTTGGGTGCTCTTTTGTCCAGGATATGTTCTTCCCAAGCTGTACGCCAAGGTGCACCACTGTGTTTCCTGTGCCATCCATGCTCACATTGTCCGTGTCCGCTCCCGTGAGAACAGGAGGAACCGTGAGCCCCCGCAGCGTTTCAGGCGCAGGGTATGATTTTAACAACCAACCATCTGTTCTTCATTTTAAAAGTTATGAAGTTTTCTTGTATGCTGTTCCATATATTTTTAACTGTTAGATAGAAGTTTGAAGTTCATGATGAGTAGTGCACCATGATTAGTTCTTCAGTTTTTAGTGTTGCTTTTGGCGTTGCATTCTCTGTGTATATGTCACAATGGATGCGTCAACGGAAGCATAAATAAACATGTCTTGATGCATTGCAGGCTTATGTGTGATGACTGGTACCTAATCAGTCACCACTTCCTCATTGCACACATGTGAAACAAAATTTCAGTACTGTCCTAGTGTTGCTTTTGGCGTTGCATTCTCTGTGTATATGTCGCAATGGATGCGTCAACGGAAGCATAAACAAACATGTCTTGTTGCATTGCAGACTTATCTGTTATGACTGATCTCTACTTCATTCATGACCTCCTCAATGCACTCATTTGTTATACTTTCTACAGTTGGTGCTTGGTTTCAGTGTTTATTTGTTTGTTTACAACATGTGATATAAAATTCATCAGATTGTGGGACTTCTTATCTGCCCCATTGGCTATAACAAGCGAGATTGCCTATGGGATGAAGCAGTCCCTTACATCTGATAACCAACCTCTTCACTTTGTCTGCTAAAACCTCCAGTTTTTAGCTGATCATTAATGGATGGGACATTTATATACTCATCTCCTTCACTTTGTCTGCTAAGACGTTCTGTTTCTAGCTGATCATTAGCTGATGTGACATTATTTCATGACTATTGTTGTTTCTTGTCTGTCTTTCATCATTCTTCTTGATTGCCTCAGTTATGTCTCTTACAATTTTGACTGACTTGTTTTGGCAACTTGGTTGTAGGATGACGGCCCGAGGCCTGGACAGGGTGGCCCGCCCCGTGCTGGCGGCCCTGGTGCACCTGGTGGTGCGCCCGCTGGTGCTGGTGCCGTTCCTGGTGCCCCTGCTCCCCGTGTCTAGTTTGGGAATGTTCGTGATATGGCGCCAGCCTTAGTTTTACTTGTCTCTGGATGTTGAACTATTCTACCTAGTTTTTGCTGCAATCGGTTGTACTGAAAGTTGGTTGGTCAAGCACAATTTGTGATCAGGTCTATTATGTTTTGACAATTTCGCTGCTATCTATATCGGAGAGAACCTTTTGGTTTGTCTGGGGATGCCCACTTGTGGTTTTGTGTTCATGCATCATATCATTTTGTAGTTCTCCTACGAGACTGTCATTTGCGATCTATCTTCTCTTCTCTTCTCTTGCTAGTTAACAATGCTGAGTTAAAAATGACTCGTGAATTGGTATTGGATATAGATAGCCTTGTAGAGATAACATATCGCAGATTCCAACAGATATAGATGGCTGGTGCTGTGTCTTGTGCTCCGGTTCTCCATCATTAGTGTGTAGCTCCATGACAGGAGCCCTTCTCTATCCTGGGAAACCTAGCAGCCGAAAGCACCACTTAGTCGCTGTGATGGCTGACGGATAACAAGCCGTCCCCCGGGCCGACTCCTGTGAGCACTGTGCCCAGACCGCCCCGTTCCCATCTTTGTCAATCGAAGTGTCGGTAACTGTTGAATCTTCTCAGTACTTCGTTAGATTCTGCAACGTGTAATATCTAGAAGATTCTATGGTTGAGCTCAAACCATATGGACATTTTGCACGACTCCTACATACTATACTCTCTTAACTTTTTTTTGGACAACTCCTAACTTCCTTTTGTAACCAAACTATCATCCATTTTTACTTCATAAATCATATTTATCTTCCTTTGTGGATAGAACATTAGCTTTGAGATAGCCAAAAAAGGCACCTAACAAAACAGCTCAATACACTTCATGCATATGCCTTTGCTTTTGTCATGTCCCTTGTTTATTTAGTAGAATTTAGTTGTATAATTCTTAGCCCCACAAAAAAGGACAATGGAAATACGTATCATAGTATCATAAGTTGGCCTTTGAACCATTAACCAAGTAGGTTCATACCCGCAAAAAAGGCAGGATGCTAGAAATAAGATGTTGATTTTGAGCATTATTATTGAGCAAGTACTTCGGAGAAGATGGTTATGTGGAAAAAAGTTAATATACACATACATGACAATTAATACAATACTATGTCTATCTTTGACTGTAAATTGACTATCTGAACCGATTTAGAGCATGGTTGATAATAGAGCTAACAATCGGCTATAAGGAGTTGCCATGTCATTTACAGCCAACCTAATAGCCGGCATGTATAATAGTACATTTTAAATATGTACTATTTTATGAATAGTTGACCCACCTTACAACCTCACAAATTGTCTTGGGGCTTGTGCTGAAACTGGCTACTAAAAGAGTCCACTTCTTTTCTCTCTGCTCCAAGTAAGCCAAGAATAATATTTTAGTCCTTATAGCCTCCTTATGTCCAAAAGGTCACTTTGTAGGACGGGTGCATTGGAGGCTTATATTTTGAATAGTAGCAAAATGATTTTTTGAAGTTTCAAAAAATTCTGAAAATAAACTAACATGCTTATATCCATGTATATTGCACACATGTAAATTTTGAAGCTGAAATAAGTAACCATGTGAGTTGCAAAAAAAATGACGAAATCATGATTTTGGAAAGATAAATAGTGCATTATTATTCACTATTTGGAAATCACCGTTTTGTCATTTTTGTATACCTTACATGTTTACTCATTTCATCACCAAACTTTACACATGTGTAATATACATCGATATGATCATGTAGAATTTTCTGAAACTTTAAATGTGATTTTTAAATTATCTAAAATAAGGTCCTCCAATACACCCGGGTTTCAAAAATCCACTATCCCTTATATCACCTTATTGTACTTGCTCTTATACTATGTCGCGGACAACATCATATGTACAGGCGCGTTGACATGGAAGTTTGTTACTTCGTCAGAGAGACAATGCCTCAATGATAAAAATGCACAATCTTTTCTCTGAGAAGGCGTTAACATGCAAGATGTATCTAGCTTTCAAGGGAAATTCTGACATGACACGTTGTATTTTCCTGCTTTCCTTTATGAAGCCCTGGGTTCTGTAACACATCCATACTTAAATTTGTGTACTCATTGCCCTCAATCAGCGTAGATGTTTATTTAAGACATGATTTTTGCTAATACAGTGCAAATACACTTTGCAAAAAAAAAAAACACCGCACAGTATCCTTCTAGTAGCCTCTAAATGATAGAATCTCCTCTCTGACAGGGAAATGGTTCGGTGATCCAAATCTTAGATACAACATGGCGTCATATCCTACCCTAACAAGGACCTCAAGGCCTAAAGGCCGAACCACTTTGGCATTTATCTTCCCCTGAACCATGCACTCCAGGCCAGGTCATCGCCTCCCTACGGCTTGATGAAGCGAGCTAGCTTCCCAAGGACGCCTCTCAGGTTGCGTATGCCGGCCCCCGTCTTGGAGCTCACCATCATCTACAAGACATGTATAGCGGTATCAGAATGACATGGTTCAGGAGTAGGTATAACAGATTGGGGATGATCCGATGGTTCAGGAGCTCACCACGGGCTTCACGACCGACTTATTCTTCTTCAGGCTCTGGGGTTGAGGAAATGAGCGGTTTCGGTTCAGGTCAGACAATGAATCAAAACGTGCATGGGAGGAAGGGAGGGAGGGTGTGTATAATAGGGAGGGAGCGAACCTCTTGGATTTCCATGGCACGGCGAGCGACGTCTATAGGGAAAACCAAATCAGTCTTGGTTAATACAATCTGGTATGGTGTCTTGTATCTGCCAGTGTATTTGGAGATGTCATTCACAGTCGAACGTAACACCACTATGCATATCACCCCAAACGTAAGCAAATGCTTTGATCAAACAATGTCTTCCAGGAAAAAACTGCATGACTCTAATCAATGAACTTGATTGCACTGGCAGCAAAGTTTTTTTAACTTTGCACTGGCAGTGATGTACTTCAATTAAGATAGCGAAGGTGCAAAACCACTTAACATTACTGCATTAGAGAGAAAAACGAAAGTAGATATGAACACTGCCTCTGTAAGGATTTAAACAAACCTTTCCATTAGATCTATAAGCTCGTAGTCCAATGGTTTCATTCCACGTTTAGTGTGCACAAGAAGGCACACTCTATCCAGACCAACCCTGTTTGAAACATACTCCTTCACCTACAAATTTCAGAGTGCTCCTAAGAACCAATATCAATAACCAATAGGCACAATCTTTCAAAAAAAAAACCCCAATATATAGGCACATCTTGAAGACAGTGATTTCTTTGACAGACAGATCCAATAGTTCAAATTGTCAAGAATACTGCATGGGGACTAGGAGATAGTTCGTCTAATTAAGTGATCATAAATATGCATTGTGAAGCTGCTCGATTCTTGATTTGAAATTGTGCTCAGTTGGACATCCAGACCAGATGTTCCTTGTTATTAAAACAAGTAATCAGCAGCAGCGCTTATAAAAGTTATAGAGCAAGAGCTTAAGGAATTTCATTACTAATGTACAACAGTTATGTGATCTACGAGTATTTACATTTCAGAGTTAAGAAGAACCAAGAATAACCATAACCAATAGGCACATGTTAAAGCTTATGTCTTGAAGAGTTAAAACTAAAACAAGAGATTTCTTTGATGAACAGATCCGGTGGATGTATTCAAATCATCAAGAATACTGCATGGGGGGCAGGAGATAATTTATCTAATTTTGTGATCATAAACACGCGTCGTGAAGCTGCTCGGTCACTGATTGTGCTCAGTTGGATATCCAAACCAGAGGTTCATTATTATTAAAACAAGTAATCAGCAGCAGCACCCATAAAAGTTGTAGAGCAAGACCTCAAGGAATTTCATTACCAATGTACAATAGTTTTGTGATCTACAAGTATTTACAATGAAATTCAGGATTTTAATAAATTATCATAGACAATGAGATCAGTGGTCAGAAACCCCAAATTCATGCAAGGTGACATGATTCATGAAAAGGCTATTATGCAGATTGTACTTACAAGCTCCTGCCAAGACTCTTTAACTTCATCCTTTGCATAAGCAAAACCATATCCGGGCAAATCAACAAGGCATAACTTTGATGCAAGTTTGAAGAAATTTATACTCTGTGATTCAGAAGTAATATGTTATATACATATAAACAAATTAAGTATTTGAACACTGATAAATAAATAGATGAAGATATGCAAGCGTTACTTGTTTATTCAACTTACTTGAGTAAGTCCTGGCTTATCTGATGTCCGGACAATACCCCACTGTCTTGTAAGTGCATTAAGTAGTGATGATTTCCCAACGTTTGATACGCCTTGAATTTCAGTAAAGTAAGAGAAGTTGTTAGGGCAGATTTCAAACCCTTTAAGAAACAGGGAATTATAGATATGTTGAATACTATATTTGATTCAGTAATGAAAGCATTGTTTTGACAACAGAACTAGCATAAAATATCTAAAGAATACATGCAAAATGTTATATTTCCTATACAAAGTTTCAAACACAGCCAGATAAGGAGCAGCACTAAATGTCATATATGACACAAAAATTATCATGTCTGTTATCTGTAAATTTACTTAAAGACTTAAATTAAGCACGGGGTTATGATTTGACGTTTGTCCTAGTAAAAAGAGCCTTCTACAAGATGTGAAGTTTCACTTTCACCAGTAGTTCAATGGATAATACACAACCAAACATTTAGAAGCTCCGTGATATAGAGTTGAACTGAGCAGAACATAAGATGGCTGAAAGTTGAAACATACAACAAAGTAGAGGCCTGGTTAGTTGACTACAAAAGGTCAATGTGCAATTCATCATCAATGTTTCAGTGTGATAATGCCATAGAACCAACAAAACATACATTTTCAGTGCAAATAATTGCTCCACTATTTGCAAAACATTGTAGGGGATACATGTAGAATGATATATGACATACTGAATTCAGACACAGCGCATCAAAATGACACGATGGACAACTTTCCATATAAATAAGAAAGGGGAGATGGAACTAATATCGTGCATTCCTTCCTAGGATGTTTACCTGCAAATGCTATCTCTGGAACTGTAGGAGGAGGGAAAGATGATGGGATCTTTGCAGCGGCAAAAAAGTCCAACTTATTTCTGAACACCTGTTGATAGTTTTTTGTGAGAAAAAACAACTAATATTGGATAGAAAAAAAACATAAAATATACTACCTCCGTTCTAAAATACAAGACGTTTTGGTAGGCTAAAATGGCCTACCAAAAGGTCTTATATTTTGAAACAGAGGAAGTAGAACCTAAAATCATAGAGCAGCCAAAAATAAATGACTAAAACAAGAGAAACATACAACTTTCTGCACTGATTATATGTTATCTTTCTTACACTGTCTTCTATCCGGTCACGCTCAATTCTGGTTGAGAAGGGGACATTATCCAGAGGAGCAGAAAGCTTGGTATTGTAGCCAGCATTTTTTATGTCAATTAGACGCCTACGACCAAGTAGCTGTGAAGAGCAGTAAAATTATGTTATACATGCATTCATAGAGCGTAAGAGTCAAAGAGGTATGAGGAGGTAATCGTGTATACATTATCTTCAACATATTGAAGGATTGAAGAACTTGGCTGTATGTCACGAAATTTAGCATTTATAGACATTTCAGTCTCTTCAGGTTCAGGTATGCTCTTTTCTGGAATCTTCTCTGTTATGCAAACTAGAAAAAAAATGGAGATATTAAAGCATCAGATTGATAATTAGACACATTCCTCATAAGACCAAAAGTTTCGAATAAGTAAATAAATTATAAGTGGGTGAATGCTCTAAGACGTTCAGGAAAGTTTTCATATTACTAAGGAAACAATTAAAATATGTAGCAATTTCGTGAAGTTATCAGTTGAAAGAAGAGATTTGAATCAACAATGTTACATAACAAAGCATGCAAATATATTTCTAAAAGGGGGGAATGGCACAGATTGGATAAAACTAGAACTTGTAAGCGGTTCTAGTGTGTGTGCATTTTTTTAATCTTAACAGGATATCATTAAGCATATCATATCGAGTAGTATACATAAGTTGCACTACATTTTCTTGACTTCCCGAGCTCTATACCCGCATTTAAATAATACGGAATATTTCTTCTTTGTTAGCATGAACTTCAGATAAGAAATGGAATGCTACTTTCAGGGGCAAAGCAAGAAACTATCCATGAGAGGGTGCCTTCTCACACAGGATTTGAGGGGCCGTGCACATGAAACAGGATGTACATATGCACAAATGAATCCTCTGCGCCACTTTAATAATGGTAAGATAGCATTCGTACCATCTTGTTTGGGAGTTGCCTCCTCTATTCGTTTGTTTGATGTGTCATAAGGATCTAGTTTCATTCGCTTTCTCATCTTAGGAGGAGCAATTTCCTCAGAATCAGAAACTGAATCCTTCTTATAGACCCTGAGTTTCTTCCCAGTCTTGTCCAGCACTCGAGTAGGACGAGCACGGGGCTTCTCTTCAGTATTCTGGCGTGAATCATCAGCCTTCCTGCTTCCCGCATCATGCTCATCCAAATCGGCATTTGTGGAGCCACCATTTCGACGATCGACCCTGATGTCTTTGTCAAATTTCTTCCACTTGGAGGCTTGTGAATTCATACAGACCATTGATCGTCCCTTGTCCCCTTTACTTCCACCATAAACCTTGCTGCTATCCCTTCTCATTGAACGGAAGCCATCACCTTCCGAACCTCGAGGCTTGAACCTTTCGCCTTCCCCTCTGCCCATACCAGAACCTTTGATGCTATCCCTTCTCACTGAACGAAAGCCATCATCTTCCATACTTCGAGGCTTGAACCTATCACCACCCCCTCTGCCCATACCAGAACCATTGCTGCTACTCCTTCTCATCGGCCGGAATTCACCCTCTTCGGATCTCCGGGGCTTAAATCCGTCGCCTCCTCGAGAAGAAAACTTCCCACGGGTTCCAGCAGAAGGGTTCTTTCTGTCCATCCTTGGCTTAGAAAACGACGCGGCATTGTAATCGCCGTACCCCGAGTCACGATCAGCCTTCCTCTTCCTGCTGTCAAACCCAGACGAACCCCTCCTGGCGTCCCCTTGAGACCCTGCATCGCTCCGCCACCTCTTCTGCTCCGTACCCCCTCCGCGCCCACGCCCACCGCGCTCTTCTCTCTCCTCCCCATTGCCCCGGCCACCGAACCTGGCCCCTCCTTTCCCTCTGGCGTCCTCCCTCCTGTTACCCGTCTTCCCGCCGGCCATCCCGGTCCCGCCGCCGCTCATGTCCCTTTTGGCGCTCAGTTGGCTCGCCGCGCTCGTCTGCCGCCACTTCAGCCATACACCGAGCGGCATTTCTCAGCTCCCCTTTGTCTGACGAAAACCACCTGCACAGAGACGACAACGGGTTAGACACTCTCGCCGTTGGTCTGGCAGCATGCGGGCGCGAGCAGTGAAGGTGTTCGGAGGAATGCCTAGGCGGAAAAGGGGAGGATGGAAGAGATGGCTGCTGTGGGCGCGGGCGCGCGGGGGATGGGGCGGCAGTGCGCTCACCTGGAGCGGCGGCCGCGTTGCTGTCGCGCCGGGCGGAGGCGGCTGCCGGCGGGCGGCGGGTAGGCGTTGGTGGGAGTAGCAGAACGAACTGAACGGAGGCGCGCGTGTACTGAGGAGGCTTAAGGTTTTCCTATGGAGTGTTGGATACAGATCCGACGGTGAGAATGGGGTGCGGCGGCGAGCTTATGTTTGGGCCGTTGTAGTTCCGAAGCACCTGGGCCTAAATAAATGGGCCAGTTTGTTAGTCATTTACCATTCGGCCTCTCACAATCCCAAAAGGGAAAATGGTGTCCTTCTCCAACGAGGTTACAATCCTTTTTTCTGGTCCATGGAGACCCTTCTGTTCCGGAAACTCTGCCTTGCAGAATTTGGGAGATCAAGTCAAGGATAGCTGAATTTGATGAAGTCACTTATGTCCATGAAGGGAGGTCCTCCAAGTCAAGTCCGAGGCTAATAATATTGCTCCTATGCTCTTCCTTTAAAGGCGGGTCGCCATTCTTGCCTTCTCCGGCCGCATGCTGTACCCCTAAAAGTTACACACTACTTCCTCTGTTCGCTCACAAATGCAAGACATTTTGAAACTTTAAATTAAACAGCCAAAGTGTTCCATATTTAGGGACAAAGGGAGTAGTAGTGAAGCGAGTGGATTGTTCTAAAAGAATAATTTTAATAGCGTGCTTTATTTATAGTATTGTATGAAGCACGCCAAAAATTCCGGATGAGCGACATGAGATGCTGGCAAAGTCCCCTGAGGCAGTTTAAAACTCGCCATTTAGTATGCGGGTATTGTTATCATGTATGACTTTTGTTCCAATTTATTTTCTTATTTCTCCATTATTTTTTGACATTTCTGATTTTCCTGTTTATTAGTTTTCCCTATTTATATTTAGTTCTATTCTATTTTTAATTCTTTGTCTCATTTTTTGTTCTATTTTAATTTTGAGAGAGTAGCTTCCGGGTTAGCACCTCACATTCTATTTATATTACCGTATGAAATGTCAATTTAATATTTGCTTTGCTCATTGCTCTATAGTTTATTTTAATAGTATATCTTTTGTTTTGATTGAAAAATTGCACAGAGGAAAATTTAAAATTAAGCACAATGAATTTTATCATATTTTTCTATGAAATATGGAAAGTTTGAACTAAATTATGTGATTTTTTTTCTATAAAATACCTGTACATGTTTGTGCGTGTGTTCTTGATCCATGTAAAATATTTCTATTTATGAATCTTGTTTGCATCATTTTCTGATTGCTTTTTATTTTGAACATTTTTAAGAATATACATTGAACATTTTGTAACATACGTTGAATTTTTTTAATATACTATGAAACATAAGACTGAACATTTTCTTAATATATTGTGAACATTTTCGAAAAAAATATGAATGCATACATTGAACAAATTTCAAATACACATTGAGCATTTTGTACTATATGTTGAATAATTTTTTGATACGCATTGAATGCTTGGGTAATGTACGTAGAACAAATTGGAAAAATACAGTGAACACTTGTATATTCGTTGAATAATTTCAATAAACGATAAACATTTTTATAATGCATGATAAACTTTTTGTAGTGTATAATGAACATTGTTTCAATATACAAAGAACATTTTTGTAAGATGCAATGAACTTTGTATAATACACAAAAAAAAGAAAAGATTAAGAGGAAAAGAAAAGAAACAGAATAGAAATAAAAACTGGAAAAAAAGGGAAAGAAAAAGGGAAAGGAAAAAGAAGCAGAAAAAAGAAGAAACAACAGGCGACTGTGGTCCTGCCCAAACTAGGGCGTCGGAAGGCCATGCTACAAGAAGCCATGCCCTTTTGACGCTTACGAGCGTCAAATAGGAATCACCTTGTTCTCTCGTCGACGGGATGTGACGCGTTCTGTGCGAAGATGCAGGCAATTTCTTTTTATTTGGCTCAGAGGAGGGCAATTTCAAACCCTAAAATTTATCTGCCGAAGTTTGCTCTTGCCAGTTGTCATCAATATTGAAGTACGATTAAAGCCATGATTGCACTTTTACTATCCAGGAGATACACTTTGAACTTACCTGATCATATCCTACAAAACATCATTAAGATATTTATTACACTGTATGTTTTGAATATCTCCACCATGATGTACCACACAGATATATGTATACAATACATAGTCGCTGCAATGCCAAAACATAATTCACAGTAAACTTTTGTTACACATTACAATTTAAATTTAACACAACTCTAAGTTTTCAATGATAATGACGTATATACTACAACTACATAAGAAAGAAACATAACAATTAATATTTAGCAACATCATTATGTGGTTGACTATGTCAACTCAGTAATAGACAAATTATACTAACTAAAAATTTATCACAATAAAAATAATTTAAAAAAACATAGAAAAGTTTAATATAAATCATGTTTGATTTATTTTTCATAAAAAATATAAAAAATTGCATCATGATCAGTAAGAACTATACAAAGAATCTTGTTCACTAAGAAGACACGAACAATATACACTTACACGGTGAGATACCACCGAATAAAGTTATGACCACCAAATCCTTTGATGGTGTGAGTACCGACGCCGGACAATGCAAAGCCTTTGATTGGCGGACCACCAAATCGACGGTGCAGAAAATGAGCCAAACCACAGCTCGGCTATCTACTTCTCCTATGACATCTGCCAGCAATGGTCATGTTCCGTCAAACTTGCACCACAAACAAGAAATCATTGGGCACATATCTAAAAACATAATGCATTATTTCATGTACGGCGATGTGACGTGCATAAAGAAGACAACGCTCCACTGTTAACTTTGTTTGGTTACTCCGCTGTTAGTGACTTAACAAAAAAATTAATGAAACAAAAATAGAACCGAATAACCTAATTAGCAAAAAGTAAGAAAGATGGCAGAGGGCTCGGGGACGGCTACACCCCGCCATGGGTCTACCCCTGGTCATGCCAGACATAGCCACCATGCCGCCGCCTCCGTAGGACCACCCTGTCCCAAGCTCGCTCCCATGTCATACCTCACCACAAGCTCATGGTCGCGCCGGTCCATGGCTAGGGGGAGAGATAAAATGAAAAAAAAATTCACTCACATATAAATGGACCCTGCATGTATTGGAGATCTTTTTCTAGGAATGTTCGAAAAGGAAGGGGAGCTCCCCCACATTAGTATATTACTCAAGTTGTAATTAGTACAAGACCGATACAAAAAGCGGTCGAGATTAACTGACTTACGGTCAATCATATGTGGGCCATTTGGTTTGCGGCCCCATATGTCGTGACCCTAAGTCACCTGAGCCCTAAAGAAAGTGTCAGGAATTACATGGACACACATATGTGCGAGGAGAGGAATGTCCTCTGCGAGAAGGCAAACTCCTTGTATCAATGCTTAGTAAGTCTATGAGACCAAAGTGTATTGGAGATCTGTTGTGCAACTTCGCCTGCGGGTAGTTTCTGTCATGCAAAATTGCAGCTCGAGTGCGAGCAGTGGTATGTCGGGGCGGCGACCCCGGAAGGTTGTGCTCGTGGACCACATAGGACACGCAGGAGTGGATGGAAGTCGGGGCGGCTGTCCAGACAGTTCGACAACTTTGAATACATTGACCTCGCGTCGCGTGGGCGGCGAGGTTGCTCTTGAGGTAGGTCGTTGGTGTACCGTGAGTCACATTGAGCACGGGTCTAGTGGAGTGCAAACATCTTCACCGTTGTGGGAGGGTCCTGGGTCTGCTCCTCCTATAGCAGTTGCAATTTCTTCTTGGCAATGTGGTTGGATGCTGGCTGGTTCGGTGGAGCGGGTCACAGTTGACTTGTGTGACTTTGGTTGTTGTGTTGATGTGATGTTTGTCGAGCCGTCGCCGAGAGTGGTTGTGGGATTGTAATGTCATTGTTCGAGTGGACATGGCTCTGTTTGTATTAGTTTTTGCCTAATTTTCATGATTAACTAGGCAACAACCATCTTCTAATTATTGAAACGGGCAAAGCTTTTGCCTTGTGTTTCAAAAACACCTCTCCACTAATAAAAAGAATGATATTGGATTAGTCCAATAGTACCCTATTGGAGATGGAACCGGTTAAACTGAGCTGCAAAATAAAAAAATAATGAAACAAATTTAAAAAAAACTCAAATTACCTGTAGGAAACATTTACAAATATTTTGATAGTTTGCAAAGTTTGAACATCGCATGCCATTCGTGGAAAACGTGGCAAAAGAAAAACAAAATCGATGCTTCAAAAGTATTATTTTCAAAAGCATTTTGAAGCATCTTTTTTTGACATGTCTTCCACGAATGTCATTTCGTGATGAAACTTTTTTGCAAACAATTTGTCAAAGTTTGCTACAAAATATTCAGTTTTTTTTTAATTTTACTGTTCATTTGAACTCACGTGAGCTCGAGCCGAGAAAAAAACTATCGAATTATTGAGAACAGCTAGAGACGACACAGACAACTTACACATGATAGCATGTAAAGCAGAAGTGAAAAGTTTTAAAGGAAAACAGAGCAAAAGTGATCCACGTGGTGTTCATAATTAATCGCTCGTGTTGTTTAACGATGTCGCCAGCATGTACCTACTACAAGTCTACAGCACACACGTTGCAACATCGGCAGCTCGGGTGAGGAGGTGGTTCGTCATTCTTTTCTTTGATGGCTGCTGTGATGGTGCCGGAGGCAGGTAACGGGCGTTGGTGTCAAGCTCAGAGATGTTATGCTATCTTTTCAGTTTTGTCATGTCGATCTTTATGTGACTTGTACTTTGTTCTATACGATATGAATGAGACACGTATTACTATGCAAATAAAAACACCGCTAGACGGGACGCCGGCGGTGGCTTTTCCTGAGCCCAAGCACGCCGAGCAGCGCCCTCACGATGCCACCCGCCGCCGCCGTCCAGGACGACCTCCTCCCCTTCCGCTGGAACGGCGACTGGTACGACGGCGGCGGTGAGAGGGGAGGAAGCAGCATCGCCGCCCCACGGATGGGCGACTCCGGTGAGACGGCGTCCGCGTCCCTCTTTGGCGTGCCGGGCGCGGACTCCCACAGGAACGGCACGGCGCCGGCGCGCAGGCTGTAGTACACCCTGAAGGACGCGTTCGTCAGGCTCGACCGCTCACTCAGCGACGCCGCCCTGCCGTAGCCACCGCAGCCTCTCTCGGCGGCGTTCGGCCGGAGCGCGGGCTGCTGCTTCGAGCCCATCCCTGCTCTGCCGCAGAGAGCGTGGCCCGTGGCGTTTTATACGTGGCGAGGCCTCTGGACTGGAGCTGCTGGAAGGAGAGCTTGGGTTTAATAATGGAGTGCGGTACTACGAGAGTGTGAGCTGCAAGCCTCGGTTTTATTAACGACTGACCACAAGCCTGCATGGCTGCATCCACTAATAATGACCAGCTGACGCTGCACCGTCAGATTGGTCATGATTAATTTGTTTCTTGAAGCTTTACTGCTTAACCATCACGATTTGTTTCTTCAGTTCTGTCTAGTACTACTACTGTACCACTTACTTTCTGACAATGCACCTCACCTAAAGCACAGCAAAATGGATTGAAAAGAGACAGGTGAATCAATCGCCCAACTGACCAAGCGAAAGCCACCCGGCCGGACCAAGTCGTAAAAGAAGAGGAATTTGTAGCTAGTAGCTCGCCCGAAGCTTTTGTCTGATGCTGAACTTGCTGCCCGTGCCATGAATCCTTCTCATCCAAGTGGAAGAGAGTTACCGTTTCAATGCTGCAGCAGGTTAGGTTAGCTAACCTTAGTATTTGACTGGTTGATTACTGCAAGTTATGGTCAAGTTAAGCAGGGAACCTTCAGCTCCAAGTCAGAAATCGACATTCACCAAATCTATTGCGGCCTTTACTTGAATGTCAAGATCTCCAAAACTAATTACAAATATGTGCCTAATTATCTCATCTCGTTTTGACAGGGATTCTGGAACATAAATGGATTCGTGTTGTTTGACTTCCCAACAGCTCATAGCAAATAAAACATGGCATATTTTAGTTATCAAACAAGCAACCATGCTAGCACACTTCTTGTTAAATAAAAGAACATAAAAAGACAATGTAAAATATTGCTTCGATTGACAATCATGAACCAACTAAACACCTATTGTAATTCTGAAATATTTCTAAGATTGTTGGGGCTGCACAATAACAATAAGATGCACCAGGACATGATAAATGTGCACACCACAACCACTACCAAATTGTAATGAACTTCACGTAGAGCTTCAATCAATAAGAAAGCAGTGGGATAGTAAAATAATATGCACAATTGGCGCAAGTGATTTATGTCAGAGAACCTTGAGACGAGGAGGAAAAAACCAAGGGACCAACCATTCCACTTCTTCCACCATAACAAAGTAGTGGGTACAAGTTATGGTTAAGTTTAACCAGGGAGCCTCCAACTCCAAGCCAGGAATCAACACCCATCAAATCGGGGCCTTTAATTGAATGTAAACATCTCAAAACTAAATCATGGAATAATTAAACATGCATTATTTGGCTGTAATTTCAAAGCATTTCTAAATGCCTAGAAAAGATTGTTCGGGTTATATAGTAATAGTGTGATGTACCAATCAAACACAAATATGCACAACACAACCCCCTCAATTTGTAGTAAAACTTTAAAGAGCGATTTACCAACAAATAAGAAACGAAAATACAAAATAACATGCACATGTGGTTTATGTAGAAAAATTTCCTTGCCAGTTGAGATGATGTGTAAAAACCACAAGGCCAACCTGTCCACTTCATCTCTAGAAAACAACAACAACCACAAATTCATGAACTTTTTTTCAAAATCGATGATCTTTTTCAATCTAATATTTTTCCACAATCCATGAAGACTTTCAAATTGTGATCTCTTTTTCAAAATTGATGAACTATTTCCAAATCCGAGATTTTTTTTTCAAAACTGATGAATTTTTTTATAATTTGATGATATATTTTAAATCGATGACTTTTTCCCATAATTTATGATTTATTGTTAAAAAATCAATGTTTTTTTTGGAATCCATAGACTTTTTGTCGAAAATATATGAACTTTTTTCAAATTCACGATTTTTTTCAAAATTGCTGAATTTTTTTAAAATCAAGGAACTTTTGTTCAAATTAATGAACTTGCTTAAAATTGTAAACATTTCTTAAAAAATGGTGCACTTTTTCATTTCTTCAACTTTTTAAAACTTTGTAATTTTTTGACTATATGATCTTTTTTCATGAATTTATGGTTTTTTTGAAAACTTTTATGTAAAAGTCAACAGGCAACAACCTGGCCACTGGTCCATTGTCATGGTCAAAAGTCAACCAGCGATCGGGGATCGAGCGACGAGCAAAGAGCGAGCGCTCATGTATTATGGGCCGGCCAAACTTCCATCCGTGTGAGCGCTGATTGGCTTATTGGCATAGAATCCACGGTATAGGGGGTCCCAGACGCCAGGGCTATATATTGCATGTAGATTCCTAAAAGGAATCACCTACGAGCGACAATAGCATGCTGATCCATTTCCGCGCGCCTAGGTTCGGTCTGTTCATACCGGTCACTTCAGGTCCAATTTACTATGGTTTTTCTTCTTCTTTATAGTTTCTTTTGTTTTATTTGATTTCCAACGAGTTTCCCCACCTTTTCTTTTTTCTTCGTTTTGCTTTGGTTTTCTCTTCTTTTTTTGGTTTTTCTTTCTTTTCTTTGTTATACTTTGTTTTTCTTCTGTTTCTTTCTTGTTTTCTTTTCTTTTGTTTATTTGACGGTTTTATTGGTTTTCTTGTCACTTTTGTTTTCTTTTTTTTCAACACATATCTATATTTTCCATAGTTATTGTACTTTTTTTTGCGTACACTACAAACATTTTTTTACACACATTTGCAAATACATTATTACCATTTTTAAAATATGGTTGATTTCTACTTCTTGTTCATACATGTTGTGCATTTTTTTTCATATGCCTATAAACATCCTTTTATAAATGTTTCACATTTTTCAAATACATTTTTTTGCAAAAACATGCTCTGAATATTTTTTTCAATACGTGTCAAACATTTTTTATATACACTTTGGAACATTTTTAGTGATAAAAACATTTTTTATGAACTATGCAACCTTTTTTTTACATTGCACAAACATTTTTCTGAAAATGTCTCGAACACATTTTTTGAAACTTATGTACATTCTTTATTCTAACCTATATTTTATCGAATATAAACAAAGTGAAAACTAAAAAACACGAAATAAAAAATGTCAATAAAAAGGAAAAAAATATAACAAAAAAAGTGAACAGGCGAGCCACAGCCAGCCGTGGTAGGGCTCGCTGCGGGCGGCACATAGCAGCGCCCATGGTCATACACGAATGAACATTTTTTTTTTAGGTTATCGTACCCGTGAACCAGTCTCATACTTCAAGCTAGGCCTAGACGCCTAGTCATTTGTCACGCTGGGATTTTTCCAAGCCGGGCTTTAAAAATCCCGACCTACTACAAGAAACAGGTTACTCTCAAAAACTGTTCTAAAAAATGTTACTCCAAGAAAAGCTACAACAAACAAGTTTCAACATCGAGCAGTCCAAAGACACGCCGAGGCGGGACTCTGGCCGTGGCTTTTCCTGAGCCCAAGCATACCGAGCAGCGCCCTCACTATGCCTCCCCAGGTGGACAACCTCCCACTGTAAATGCCCGAACAAACCAAAAACCATGCAGCAACCCATTTGACATTTGTTGCAAGGTTTTCAGTTTGTTACTCCCTCCGTTCCAATTTACTCGTCATGGTTTTAGTTCAACCGATTTACTCGTCGTGGTTTTGATTCAAATTACGTCGTGGTTTTAGTTCAAATTTGAACTAAAAGAAACCAAGATGGACACGACCATGAACAATAATAGAGAGCAATAAAGCACGTACTGTATGCATTAAGAAAAACCTAAAACCAAAGAGCTTTTAATTGCCACTAGTGATGTTTAACGATCAGTCGCCTTTCCAGAAATCAAGAGTGTACGTACTACAGCAGACCGGGTTGCAACGTCGGCAGTCAACGACATGACATGTCGGGGCGCCGGCGCGACCGGCGGTGTCTCTTCCTGAGCCCAAGCACGCCAAGCAATGCCCTCACGATGCCTCCCGGCGACGCCGTCCAGGACGGCCTCCTCCCCTTCCCATGGAACGGCGACTGGTACGACGGCGGCGGCGAGGGGGGCGGAGGCAGCAGCGTAGCACCACCAGCGCCGCTGCTGGAAGCTTTGGTGGCGGGGAGGGACGACTCCGGGGAGACGGCGGCCGCGTCCCTCTTTGGCGTGCCGGGCGCGGACTCCCAGAGGAACGGCACGGCCCCGGCGCGCAGGCTGTAGTACACCCTGAAGGACGCGTTGGTCACGCTCGATCGCTCCCTCACGGACGCCGCCCTGCTGTCGCCGCCGCCGCAGCCTCCGTCGGTGGAGGTCGGCCGGAGCGCCGGCTGCTGCTTCGAGCCCATTTCTACCTTCTACGATCGCTCTGCTGGAGAGAGAGGCCTGCCTGCCTGCCTGTGCCGTTTTATAAGTACCGAGATTCTGAACTGGAGTATTTTTTTTTGTTGACAATTGAGCTGCTGGAAGAAAGGATCCTGCATCAGAACAATTGATTGGAAAGAATTAGGTTTAATAATGAGACAGCAAGAAGTGTGAGCTGGAAGCCTAGGTTTTAATGGCTGACAACAAGCCTGCATCCACTAACAACGACCAGCCGCTGACGCCGCACCGTCAGATTGGCATCGACAAGAAATTCCTCCAATCCTGCTCAGCTTGTTTCCTGAAGCTTTATTGCTTAACCACCACGATTTGCTGCTCCGATTCTGTTTAGCACTGTACCGCTTACTTCCTGACAACGCCGCCTCACCTAGAGGACAGCAAATGGAGATGGAAAGCTTGCTGGTTTCGGCTATCAACAGAGGATGTGATTAATTTCTGGTAGCCGATCTTGTACCATCCTTAACAACGATGGATCGATGTAAAGAGACTGATGAATCACCCAACTGACTAAGTGAAAGCCACCCGGCCGGACCAAGTCGGAAAGAACAGGAATTTGTGTGCAGTAGCTCGCCCGAAGCTTTTGTCCGACGCTGAACTTGTTGCCCGTACCATCTGTGCTGCACTTGACTACGTCCCTCGCATTGTCGTTTGTCACTGCTGCAGCGTGTTAGGTTATCTAACCTTAATTACCATTTGATTGATTGCTTAAAGTCATGGTTAAGTTAAGCAGGGAACCTCCCAACTCGATCCAAGTCGGAATTCAACGTCCACCAAACCTGATCCTTTACTGGGATGTAAACATCACCAAAATTAAATGATGAAATAATTAAATATTTATTGTTCGACTGTAATTTTAAAATATTTTTAAATGTTCAAAAAAGATCGTTTGGGCGGCACTAATAGTACAGTGAACTAAACTATCAAATGGTCAATATACACAACACAACCCCTCAATTTTCTACTAGTGGACTTTAAAGGAGAGCTTCAACCAATAAATAAGCAGCGGAATAACAAAATAACATGCACACGTGATTTATGTGGAAAAACCTCCTTGAGAGTTGAAATAGGTGCAAGAACCACATGACCAACCTATCCACTTCATCTCTAGAACAATAACAACAAAATTTTCAACAAGCTGCGAGCTTGACATAAAAAAAAAACCATACCAACTAATAAGAGGCAAGGTAAGCAACTAGTCAAAGATGATATGGTTTATGTCTCGTTCGGTAATCGTTTTTTATCTCACAAACCACGAATCCAAACTGCACAGAATTGGGTAGGCAAGCAGATCCACAACTTCTCAACAAACTGTCAATCTTTCAGCTTCCTGGACACCGTTTTACTACCGAAACCAACTACTACCCAAATTGCTTTGTGCAAAAACTATAGCGTCGAACGAGCTGACAAACTCCGTCTCAAATATGATGTTCCACTTCAGCAAGGCTCAAACAAACCAACCAAATCAGGACTAATCTACTACCCTATAAAAGGAAGAGAGGGGGAGGATCCAAACAATGAGATCCATCCATCTACGAGATCTAATGGCTCGTAATTCTCCGGTGTTTAACGCTACAAGCCACGTAATTAAGCCAGTAATCTATCGATCATTAACCCCGCCCGTCGTTCGAAAAACAAAACCGCTGCGCACCACGCCCGCACGACTTTCGCCCGCTCCTCCTCCTCCGAGTGGACGCCACAGTATAGGGGCGACGAGGTCCTCCCAAACTCCCGAAAACGCAAAAAACCTGGCCGGCCCACTCCCTCTCGCACCACCTCTGCCGACCACCTCCCACCGGCGGCCACCACCCCTCTGCGCGTCACCCGCCGCCGACACACCCTCCACCCAGCCCGATGCGCCTCCTGGCGCCGCCGGACCCCCCGCACCACCGTGCGCCGCTGGATCCCCGGAATCCAGCGCGCCGCCGCTGCCCATGGGTCCGCCCCCGGGACCAATCCCACCACCTCGCGCGGCCCGTCGGATCTCCTAGACGCCGCTGCTACTCCCCAACGCTCCACCAACCTCGTCCTCATCCCGTCGCCGTGTTCTTCGACGAGGTTGCTGCCCGGAGGTCCACCAGCGCAGATCCACTCCCGAGCTCCCTGCCGGCACCCCCACCCTCGATCTTCTTCCTGCATAGGCGTGACTGTTGGAAATATGCCCTAGAGGCAATAATAAAAGTGTTATTATTATATTTCTTTGTTCGTGATAATAGTCTTTTATTCATGCTATAACTGTATTATCCGGAAATCGTAATACACGTGTGAATACATAGACCACAATATGTCCCTAGTGAGCCTCTAGTAGACTAGCTCGTTGTGATCAACAGATAGTCATGGTTTCCTGGCTATGGACATTGGATGTCGTTGATAACGGGATCACATCATTAGGAGAATGATGTGATGGACAAGACCCAATCCTAAGCCTAGCACAAAGATCGTGTAGTTCATATGCTAAAGCTTTTCTAATGTCAAGTATCTTTTCCTTAGACCATGAGATTGTGCAACTCCCGGATACCGTAGGAATGCTTTGGGTGTACCAAACGTCACAACGTAACTGGGTGGCTATAAAGGTGCACTACAGGTATCTCCGAAAGTGTCTGTTGGGTTGGCACGAATCGAGACTGGGATTTGTCACTCCGTGTAAACGGAGAAGTATCTCTGGGCCCACTCGGTAGGACATCATCATAATGTGCACAATGTGACCAAGGGGTTGATCACGGGATGATGTGTTACGGAACAAGTAAAGAGACTTGCCGGTAACGAGATTGAACAAGGTATCGGTATACCGACGATCGAATCTCGGGCAAGTAAAATACCGCTAGACAAAGGGAATTGTATACGGGATCGATTGAGTCCTTGACATCGTGGTTCATCCGATGAGATCATCGTGGAACATGTGGGAGCCAACATGGGTATCCAGATCCCGCTGTTGGTTATTGACCGGAGAACGTCTCGGTCATGTCTGCATGGTTCCCGAACCCGTAGGGTCTACACACTTAAGGTTCGATGACGCTAGGGTTATAAAGGAAGTTTGTATGTGGTTACCGAATGTTGTTCGGAGTCCCGGATGAGATCCCGGACGTCACGAGGAGTTCCGGAATGGTCCGGAGGTAAATATTTATATATGGAAAGTTGTTGTTCGGGTTCCGGAAAAAGTTTGGGTTTTTTCGGTATTGTACCGGGAAGCTTCCAGAAGGTTCCGGAGGATTCCGGAGGGGTCCGAAGGTCCGGAAATTGTTCCACCACGTCCAATACAGCAGCATGGGCTGTAAGGGGGCGCCCTAGCCTTAATGGGCCAGGGGAACCAGCCCCCCAAGGCCCATGCGCATGGGAGAGGGGAAACCCTAAGGGGGAGGGCCTCCACTTGACTTGGGAGGCACTCCTCCCCCCCTTGGCCGCACCCCTTCCTTGGAGGAAGGGGCAAGGCTGCGCCTCCCCCCTCTCCCTTGCCCCTATATATAGTGGAGGGGAGGGAGGGCATCCATACCTGAAGCCCTGGCGCCTCCCTCCCTCCCGTGACACCTCCTCCTCTCCCGCAAGTGCTTGGCGAAGCCCTGCAGGATTGCCACGCTCCTCCATCACCACCACGCCATTGTGCTGCTGCTGGATGGAGTCTTCCTCAACCTCTTCCTCTCTCCTTGCTGGATCAAGGCGTGGGAGACGTCACCGGGCTGTACGTGTGTTGAACGCGGAGGTGCCGTCCGTTCGGCACTAGGATCTCCGGTGATTTGGATCACGACGAGTACGACTCCTTCAACCCCGTTCTCTTGAACGCTTCCGCTTAGCGATCTACAAGGGTATGTAGATGCACTCTCCTTCCCCTCGTTGCTGGTTTCTCCATAGATAGATCTTGGTGACACGTAGGAAAATTTTGAATTTCTGCTACGTTCCCCATCAGTGGCATCATGAGCTAGGTCTATCGCGTAGATTCTTTACACGAGTAGAACACAAAGTAGTTGTGGGCGTTGATTTTGTTCAATATGCTTACCGTTACTAGTCCAATCTTGTTTCGACGGTATTGTGGGATGAAGCGGCCCGGACCGACCTTACACGTACTCTTACGTGAGACAGGTTCCACCGACTGACATGCACTTGGTGCATAAGGTGGCTAGCGGGTGCCAGTCTCTCCCACTTTAGTCGGAACGGATTCGATGAAAAGGGTCCTTATGAAGGGTAAATAGCAATTGGCATATCACGTTGTGGTTTTGCGTAGGTAAGAAACGTTCTTGCTAGAAACCCATAGCAGCCACGTAAAACATGCAAACAACAATTAGAGGACGTCTAACTTGTTTTTGCAGGGTATGCTTTGTGATGTGATATGGCCAAGAAGAATGTGATGAATGATATGTGATGTATGAGATTGATCATGTTCTTGTAATAGGATTCACGACTTTCATGTCGATGAGTATGACAACCGGCAGGAGCCATAGGAGTTGTCTTAATTTATTATATGACCTGCGTGTCATTAAACAACGCCATATAATTACTTTACTTTATTGCTAACCGGTAGCCATAGTAGTAGAAGTAATAAGTTGGCGAAACGACTTCATGGAGACACGATGATGGAGATCATGATGATGGAGATCATGGTGTCATGCCGGTGACGATGATGATCATGGAGCCCCGAAGATGGAGATCAAAAGGAGCAAAATGATATTGGCCATATCATGTCACTATTTGATTGCATGTGATGTTTATCATGTTTATGCATCTTGTTTACTTAGAACGACGGTAGTAAATAAGATGATCCCTTACAACAATTTCAAGAAGTGTTCTCCCCTAACTGTGCACCGTTGCTACAGTTCGTCACTTCTAAGCACCACGTGATGATCGGGTGTGATGGATTCTTATGTTCACATACAACGAGTGTAAGACAGATTTACACACGCGAAAACACTTAGGGTTAACTTGACGAGCCTAGCATGTACAGACATGGCCTCGGAACACAGAGACCGAAAGGTCGAGCATGAGTCGTATAGTAGATACGATCAACATGAAGATGTTCACCGATAATGACTAGTCCGTCTCACGTGATGATCGGACACGGCCTAGTTGACTCGGATCATGTAATCACTTAGATGACCAGAGGGATGTCTATCTGAGTGGGAGTTCATAAGATGAACTTAATTATCCTGAACATAGTCAAAAGATCTTTGCAAATTATGTCGTAAGCTCACGCTTTAGTTCCACTGTTTAGATATGTTCCTAGAGAAAATATAGTTGAAAGTTGACAGTATCGATTATGCGGACAGTAGAAAGCTTATGTCCTTAATGCACCGCTCAGTGTGCTGAACCCCAAACGTCGTTTGTGGATGTTGCGAACATCGGACATACACGTTTTCATAACTACGTGATAGTTCAGATAAACGGTTTAGAGTTGAGGCACCAAAGATGTTTTCGAAACGTCACGGAACATATGAGATGTTTCGAGGGCTGAAATTGGGATTTCAGGCTCGTGCCCACGTCAAGAGGTATAAGACCTCCGACGATTTTCTTAACCTGCAAACTAACGGAGAAAAGCTCAATTGTTGTGCTTGTGCTCAGATTGTCTGAGTACAACAATCGCTTGAATCGAGTGGGAGTTGATCTTCCAGATGAAATAGTGATGGTTCTCCGAAGTCATTACCACCAAGTTGCTAGAGCTTCGTGCTAAACTATGATATATCAGGGACATATATGATGATCCTTGAGATATTCGCGATGTTTGACACCACGAAAGTAGAAATCAAGAAGGAGCATCAATTGTTGATGGTTGGTGAAACCACTAGTTTCAAGAAGGGCAAGGGCAAGAAGGGATACTTCATGAAACGGCAATTCAGCTGCTGCTCTAGTGAAGAAACCCAAGGTTGAACCCAAACCCGAGACTGAGTGCTTCTGTAATAAGGGGAACAACCACTGGAGCAGAATTACCCTAGATACTTGGTAGATGAGAAGGCTGGCAAGGTCGATAGAAGTATATTGGATATACATTATGTTAATGTGTACTTTACTAGTATTCCTAGTAGCACCAGCGTATTAGATACCGGTTCGGTTGCTAAGTGTTAGTAACTCGAAATAAAAGCTATGGAATAAACGGAGACTAGCTAAAGGTGAGCTGACGATATGTGTTGGAAGTATTTCCAAGGTTGATGTGATCAAGCATCGCACGCTCCCTCTACCATCGAGATTTGGTGTTTGCGTTGAGCATAGACATGATTGGATTATGTCTATCACAATACGGTTATTCATTTAAGGAGAATAATGGTTACTCTGTTTATTTGAATAATACCTTCAATGGTCTTGCACCTAAAGGAATGATTATTGAATCTCGATCGTAGTGATACACTTTTTCATGCCAAAAAGATATAAGATAGTAATGATAGTACCACTTACTTGTGGCACTGCCACGTAAGTCATATCGGTATAAAACGCATGAAGAGGCTCCATGTTGATGGATCTTTGGACTCACTCATTTTTGAAAAGTTTGAGACGTGCGAACCATGTCTATTGGTGTATATGCATGAAGAAACTCCATGCAAATGGACCGTTTGGACTCACTTGATCTTGAATCACTTGAGACATGCAAATCATACCACATGGGCAAGATGACTGAAAGCCTCGTTTTAGTAAGACGGAACAAGATAGCAACTCGTTGGAAGTAACACATTTTGATGTGTGCAGTCCAATGAGTGCTGAGGCGTATAGTGGATATCGTTATGTTCTTCACAGATGATTTGAGTAGATGTTGAGTATATTTACTTGATGAATCACGAGTCTGAATTATTGAAAGGTTCAAGTAATTTCAGGGTGAAGCTGAAAGACCGTCGTGACAAGAGGATAAAATATCTATGATATGATCATAGAGATGAATATCTAAACTACGAGTTTGGCACACAATTAAGACATTGTGGAAATTGTTTCGCAATTAATACCGCCTGGAACACCATAGTGTGATGGTGTGTCCGAACATCATAGTTGCACCCTATTGGATATGGAGCGTACCATGATGTCTCTTATCGAATTACCACTATCGTTCATGGGTTAGGCATTAGAGACAACCACATTCACTTTAAATAGGGCACGACGTAATTCCGCTGAGATGACACCGTATGAATTATGGTTTAGAGAAACCTAAGTTGTCGTTTCTTAAAGGTTTGGGGCTGCGACGCTTATGTGAAAAAGTTTCAGGATTGATAAGCTCGAACCCAAAGTGGATAAAATGCATTTTCATAGGACACCCAAAATAGTTGGGTATACCTCCTAATTCAGATCCGAAAGCAATATGGATTGTTTCTTGAATCGGGTCCTTTCTCGAGGAAAGGTTTCTCTCGAAAGAGTTGAGTGGGAGGATGGTGGAGACTTGATATGGTTATTGAACCATCACTTCAACCAGTGTGTATCAGGGCACAGGAAGTTGTTCATGTGGCACCTACACCAATTGAAGTAGAAGCTTATGATAGTGATCATGAAGTTTCAGATCAAGTCACTGCCGTACCTCGTAGGGTGACAAGGATACGTACTACTTCAGAGTGGTACAGTAATCCTGTCTTGAAGGTCATGTTGCTAGACAACAATGAACCTACGAGCTATGGAGAAGCGATGGTGGGCCCAAATTCCGACAAATGGTTAGAAGCCATGAAATCCGAGATAGGATCCATGTATCAGAACAAAGCATGGACTTTGGTGGACTTACCCGATGATCGGCAAGCCATTGAGATAAATGGATCTTTAAGAAGAAGACGGACGTGGACGGTAATGTCACCGTCTATGAAGCCCGACTTGTGGCGAAGAGTTTTTCACAAGTTCAAGGAGTTGACTACGATGAGATTTTATCATCCGTAGCGATGCTTAAGTCCGTCAGAATCATGTTAGCATTAGCTGCATTTATGAAATCTGGCAGATGGATGTCAAGACGAGTTTCCTTACCAGTTTTCGTAAGGAAAGGTTGTATGTGATACAATCAAAAAGGTTTTTGTCGATTCCAAGGATGCTAAAAGGTAAGCTAGCTCCAGCGATCCTTCCATGGACTGGAGTAAGCATCTCGGAGTTGGAATGTGCGCTTTGATAGGATGATCAAAGATTTTGGGTTTATACAAAGTTTATGAGAAACTTGTATTTCCAAAGAAGTGAGTGGGAGCACTATAAAATTTCTGATGAGTATATGTTGTTGACATATTGATGATCAGAAATGATGTAGAATTTCTAGAAAGCATATAGGGTTATTTGAAAGGTGTTTTTCAAATAGAAAACCTGGATTAAGCTACTTGAACATTGAGCATCAAGATCTATAAGGATAGATCAAAAACGCTTAATGGTACTTTCAAATGAGCATATACCTTGACATGATCTTGAAGGTGTTCAAGATGGATCAGTCAAAGAAGGAGTTCTTGCCTGAGTTGTAAGGTACGAAGTTAAGACTTAAAGCTCGACCATGGCAGAAAAGAGAGAAAGGACGAAGGTCGTCCCCTATGCTTCAGACGTAGGCTCTATAGTATGCTATGCTGTGTACCGCACCTGATGTGTGCCTTGCCGCTTGTCTGGCAAGAGGGTACAAAGGTGATCAAGGAGTGGATCACTAGATAGCGGTCAAAGTTATCCTTAGAGGAATAAGGATTTATTTCTCGATTATGGAGGTGATAAAGGGTTCGGCGTAAAGGGTTACGATGATGCAAGCTTTAATACTTATCCGAATGACTCTGAGTAGCAAACCGGATACGTATAGTGGAGCAACCATTTGGAATAGCTCCAAGTGGAGCGTGGAAGCAGCATTTACAGAATGACCTAGAGATTTGCGAAGTACATACGGATCTGAAAGTTGCAGGCCCGTTGACTAAAACCTCTCTCACAAGCAAAACATGATCAAACCCCAGAACTCATTGAGTCTTAATCACATGATGATGTGAACTAGTTTAATGACACTAGTAAACTCTTTGGATGTTGGTCACATGGCGATGTGACATGTGAATGTTAATCACATGACGATGTGAACTAGATTATTGACTCTAGTGCAAGTGGGAGACTGTTGGAAATATGCCCTAGAGGCAATAATAAAAGTGTTATTATTATATTTCTTTGTTCATGATAATAGTCTTTATTCATGCTATAACTGTATTATCCGGAAATCGTAATACACGTGTGAATACATAGACCACAATATGTCCCTAGTGAGCCTCTAGTAGACTAGCTCGTTGTGATCAACAGATAGTCATGGTTTCCTGGCTATGGACATTGGATGTCGTTGATAACGGGATCACATCATTAGGAGAATGATGTGATGGACAAGACCCAATCCTAAGCCTAGCACAAAGATCGTGTAGTTCGTATGCTAAAGCTTTTCTAATGTCAAGTATCTTTTCCTTAGACCATGAGATTGTGCAACTCCCGGATACCGTAGGAATGCTTTGGGTGTACCAAACGTCACAACGTAACTGGGTGGCTATAAAGGTGCACTACAGGTATCTCCGAAAGTGTCTGTTGGGTTGGCACGAATCGAGACTGGGATTTGTCACTCCGTGTAAACGGAGAAGTATCTCTGGGCCCACTCGGTAGGACATCATCATAATGTGCACAATGTGACCAAGGGGTTGATCACGGGATGATGTGTTACGGAACGAGTAAAGAGACTTGCCGGTAACGAGATTGAACAAGGTATCGGTATACCGACGATCGAATCTCGGGCAAGTAAAATACCGCTAGACAAAGGGAATTGTATACGGGATCGATTGAGTCCTTGACATCGTGGTTCATCCGATGAGATCATCGTGGAACATGTGGGAGCCAACATGGGTATCAAGATCCCGCTGTTGGTTATTGACCGGAGAACGTCTCGGTCATGTCTGCATGGTTCCCGAACCCGTAGGGTCTACACACTTAAGGTTCGATGACGCTAGGGTTATAAAGGAAGTTTGTATGTGGTTACCGAATGTTGTTCGGAGTCCCGGATAAGATCCCGGACGTCACGAGGAGTTCCGGAATGGTCCGGAGGTAAATATTTATATATGGAAAGTTGTTGTTCGGGTTCCAGAAAAAGTTCGGGTTTTTTCGGTATTGTACTGGGAAGCTTCCAGAAGGTTCCGGAGGATTCCGGAGGGGTCCGGAGGTCCGGAAATTGTTCCACCACGTCCAATACAGCAGCATGGGCTGTAAGGGGGCGCCCTAGCCTTAATGGGCCAGGGGAACCAGCCCCCCGAGGCCCATGCGCATGGGAGAGGGGAAACCCTAAGGGGGAGGGCCTCCACTTGACTTGGGAGGCACTCCTCCCCCCCTTGGCCGCACCCCTTCCTTGGAGGAAGGGGCAAGGCTGCGCCTCCCCCCTCTCCCTTGCCCCTATATATAGTGGAGGGAAGGGAGGGCATCCATACCTGAAGCCCTGGCGCCTCCCTCCCTCCCATGACACCTCCTCCTCTCCCGCAAGTGCTTGGCGAAGCCCTGCAGGATTGCCACGCTCCTCCATCACCACCACGCCGTTGTGCTGCTGCTGGATGGAGTCTTCCTCAACCTCTCCCTCTCTCCTTGCTGGATCAAGGCGTGGGAGACGTCACCGGGCTGTACGTGTGTTGAACGCGGAGGTGCTGTCCGTTCGGCACTAGGATCTCCGGTGATTTGGATCACAATGAGTACGACTCCTTCAACCCCGTTCTCTTGAACGCTTCCGCTTAGCGATCTACAAGGGTATGTAGATGCACTCTCCTTCCCCTCGTTGCTGGTTTCTTCATAGATAGATCTTGGTGACACGTAGGAAAATTTTGAATTTCTGCTACGTTCCCCATCAGTGACCCCACACTACAACGCCCCTGCTCGTTGGCGTCGCCATGGCGCTGACCTCAAGTGCGAACTCGCGCACTTCCTCAGCTCCGCTCCTCCACTTGCCCATGCCCGGAGGCTCTTCTGACCATGGCTCCTCTAGGTTTCGTGCTCCCCCATTGTTATTACGTTAGGTGAACTTGATTGGCTCTTCTGTTTGAACTGCAAAAAACAAGTAATGGCTCTGCTCTTCCGTTCGGTAATCGGTTTTTATCTCACAAACCACGAATCCAAACTGCACAAAATTGGGTAGGCAAGCGGATCCACAAGTTCTCAACAAACTGTCAATCTTTCAGCTTACTGGACACCGTTTTACTACCGAAACCAACTACTACCCAAATTGCTTTGTGCAAAAACTATAGCGTCTCGAGCTGACAAACTCCGTCTCAAATATGATGTTCCACTTCAGCAAGGCTCAAACAAACCAACCAGATCAGGACTAATAGTATAAGTGCAGGACGAGCTCACAACGGTCGGTCTCGATCTTAAGCTACCAAATCTAGACATATTCATTTATCTTTCTTCTTCTCCTCTCTAAGGTTGTGGTGTTCCTTTGTGTGGCCCTCCCCTCCCACAATGGCAGTCAGAACAAGCCGTGGGCTGCGGTTTTTTCTTTCTTTATCTTTCATTTATCAAGGAGCATCTTAGCCGTTTGATATGCTTGAGATGAGATCAACAAGCCACATGTGTTCAACTTATGTTCTACAAATGCTTTGCCAACACACCTCGTGGATGAATTTCACCCAAAAAACTCCCCCGCTCAACATCGTGGAGGGTGTCATTGCCTGCAGTCATACCAATGAACATTTTTTTCGAGAATGGTAAAAAAATCTGACATCAGATTTTTAATCATGGCAAATCAAATGATTTTATGATAAATTATGTTGTTGCGAGGATGTCAATTTCCTTTAGAAAGCATGACAAATCCTGGCCAAAAATTGAACATACCAAAGGTTTGTCATGTTTGCTAAAGAAAATTGCCATCCTCATGGCAACATAATTTGTCATCTTGGGCATTTGATTTGTCATGCTAAAAAAAATCTAACTTTTGAATTGTAGCGTAATCCTTTTTTAAGGAAATCTTGTTGGTGGAAAAGCCGCATAATTTAATGTTTGAATTTGTCGGGGTGGACCTTTTTCAGGACAAGCTTTACAAATCCTGACACCAAGTTCTATGCCTAAGCTCACCCTGGTTTAGCTCGAAAAAAACAAATATTGTCTTTTCCAATTTGAAAGTATTTTCTTTATTTTCTCCAAGCTATATAAATGTATTATTATAGCTATATTTATATTGAAATTTTAATTTGAGATATAACTACTACGTATAACACAAAAGATAACTCGGGCCGACAAAAATCATTAATGGCCTCACGACACATTTGAACTTGCAGTTGAAATACTAGGTATTGAATCTTTTCTTTTTATCTCTCCTTTCCTCCTCCCCAAGAAGCTACTCCTAGGCGACTAGGGTTTCTCCTCCTCCCATCGATGCCACCGATGGTCCATCACGCCTCTGATGGCCTTTGGGCCATGGATGTGTGGAGGACCCCCACCCTCGCTAGGGGAGGGACCCTGCTCTCGTTCTTGTTTGGTTCAGCGTCTCGGTTGGGGTTGTGTGATGGCGATGATGTTCCTTAGTAGGAATACTGTCTCCCATGTCCCATCCCTGGCCCAATGGTGTGTCTAGAGTTATCGAAGGGCGTGTGATGGCGTGTCTCCATCACATCTTGTGGAATTCGATGGGTGTTGTTCTTTCGTGGATCTATTTGATCCATTCTTCATTCGTCCTCGGTCTTGTGTCTACTGGTTTGATCCTTTTGATTTACGCTTCTCTTCATCGGCAGTGATTGTTGTTATGGTGCGTTGATCCTATGAGGCCTTTGCATGATGATTTTTGGACGGTCTATTACAACAACATTTTCCGACTCCGTTGAAAGAGGGGTGATGACGACGATGTGCCTTCGACTCACTCCGGTGTTTGTAGTTGTCGCTAGGTGATCTACTGATCTAATTGTAATTTTTGTTCTTCTAATATTCTCTGTATTCCAGATAATAAATACATTTGAAGTTTCTTCATTTTTTTCTTGTCCAATATTTTTTTGTAGTCTTAGACAACATGTGATCCCAAAAATTTAAATGCCACAACAATATTGTCGCCTATAGTTTACACGGAACTGTCAGTAATGTTTGTAACGACCGAGATTGATTCCCGAATGTCCAATTCTGCACTCGAGCTCATCTGATCTTGATGAACAGTAAAATAAAAAAAATACTAAAAAAATTCAGAAAAAAACTAACTTTTTTTGCTGGAAATATGTTTGAGTGTATGTGATCCGTGCCAATTTCTGGCATGTTTGGAGATCTTAGTAGCTCTCAGAAAAAACTAAATCGGTCCAAACAGTGCATAAAAACAAACTTTTTCCCAGACCTCAAATTTGTCTTTTTGCTGAAAGTTAATTAGATGTTTAATCACGATGAAAATTGGCACAGACATCATGCACTCAAACATCTTCGCTGCAAAAAAAAAAGTTCAGAGTTTTAAAAAATTGTCTACTCCCTCCATTCCCTTATACAAGGTCACTATGAAAAATACGATTTGCATCTATACAAGGCCACTAACTGTAATTGAGGCAAAACTTAATGATGATTTCTCGTGCTACCAACTGTTTTAATACTTGCATGTATGTAGTCATAATGACATTGTGCTAATTCCTTTCTTGCATGCACGTGGGCGTATTAATGATCCTAGTTAACGAAAAGAAAAGTGGACTCCAAAGAAGTCATTAAATTTTATCTTGGTACCGTAATTTGAGTTTGTGGCCTTGTATAAGGGAATGGAGGGAGTACTATTCTTTTTAGGGTGTGGCTAATTCTCACTTGACTGAGAATAAACAAAGTCTAAGTCAAGTGACATAACATTTAAGAAAGAAAAAAGAAAAATTTAAAAGAAAAGTTTGCACGGATCTCCATATAAGATCCAATGAACGTAGCATTAAGTCCCAATCGAGATTTAGCAATCACGTTTTATTTATTTTACTGTTCACTTGATGTATCATTATGCTTACTAGATAACTGGTGATACTAGAGCTGTCAAGAAGGCATTGTTTGCAGTAACAACCATCATCTAGCAATGCCCGTCAAAAGAGACAATTTCTGTTGAAACTACTGTTGACGGGCGGGGAGACATTTCGCCGCTCTGATTGATTCGTTCCTAGCTACTAGTCCGGTGGCGAACAAACTAGCAATGCAGCGGCAGCTCATAATAGGAGGCCGGATGCGGACCCGACCGCCGGCGGCTCTTCCTCGTACAGAGCACTCCGAGCAGCGCGCTCACGATGCCTCCCGGCCACGACTGCGCCTTCTTCCGGCACCCCTTCTTCCCCTTCAGCTGGCACTGGTACGACGGTGGCGGCGAGATGGGCGGCAGCAGCATCGTAGCACCACCACCCACGCCGGCAGCGCCGCCGCCCGCCCGCGTCGTCGCCGTCGTGGCGTGGCGTGACTCTTTTCCCGGGGAGACGGCAGCCGCGCCCCTTTTTGGCGTGCCGGGCGCGGACTCCCACAGAAACGGCACGGCCCCGGCGCCGGCGCGCAGGCTGTAGTACACCCTGAAGGAGCCGTTCGTGAGGCTCGACGGCTCCCTCGCCAGCACCGCCCTGCCGTCGCTGCCGCCGCCGCAGCCTCTCTTGGTGGAGATAGGCCGGAGCGCGAGCTGCTGCTTCGAGTCCATGCTGTTGCTCGCCCTCTCCGACCCGCCGGAACCTCACGGCAACTTCAAACCCACACCGGATTGGATTCCCTAGGTTCTAGACAAGGTGCATGTGAGTTGTGACACGATGCTCAGATCAACTGGGGAAGCAATATATAAGCAGTGAGGCTTTGACTTTCAGCTAGGCTGGATCTCAAGGCACCCTACAGATTCTTGTACTACGTGGAGACTGATTGGAAGCTCGAGGGTTTAATAATGGGGTTAATATGAGCGTGTGAGTTGGTAGCCTTGGGGGTTTAATCATTGATTGATTGATTACAAGCCTTTCCACCCATGAATAATGAGCAGCTAGCTAATGGTGCATCATTGTCAAAACTGAACCAAAAAGTTTCTCTAATAGAGTGGTGGAGTTCATGTTGGAAAGCCTTGGCTTAGCTAAGCTATTCTTCACGACTTGACGACTTGGGTCTTGTTCTGTACGTATAGTAGGTTGATGAGAGCCAAACTTTATTTAGGTGAGAGATCACGCGTTGATTACAGTACGCGATCTGAATGCAGAGGCCGGGGAATCCCCCTTTTCGAAAAAAAAACCAGTACGCGATCTGAACCCCAAGGTCGGTTTTAAATGTAATTTTCTGTGAGAAGTATTATTTTTTTGCCTTTTGACAGTGCTGCCTCACCTAAATGACAGTAAAATTACGCGTGATGATCCACGCGATGAGGTCACTGCCCGCCGTCGTCGCCACCTCGTCTCGCCCCCTGATGATCCATGCGATGAGATCACTGCTGAACTGAACTGCCAGAGGTTAGGCTGTCTAACCTCGGGACTAATGTCTCATTGCAGCAAGTTCTGGTTAACTAATCCAACATGGAACCCCCAAGCCTGACTGACTTGGTGCATAGAAGTTCCAGGGTAGACTTTCAGGTGTCATGTTGAAATGTCACTTGCTTGCTTCAGATGCATACAAAGATACTAGTGCGGACACCATGTGTTTCTATTGACTTTGCCACGGTTTAGCAAGGAAAATGTGGTTAAATTCGAAAAGACATGGTTGTACAATTTTTCATTATCTGAAAACATAGCAAGCATTTTCTTATGAATAGTGGCGGAGCCAGGAATTGACCCTCATAGGTCAGAGCACAAGAGCATGCCGTACTTATGTTTACACATCACATGCTTACAGCTCACACACACACATTTTTCTTTTGAAAAGGAGGATGTACCCGGCCTGTGCATCTGGACGATGAATATAACTAATTTATTAATTATTCACAAAGTCCTTACAAGATAATACATCAGTAAGCCTGAAGCCATCATCTTGGCAACACCTGTCGCTACTCCTATCCCCTTGATGAGGGGGTGCCGAATGTCCGAGCCTAATACCAAACAGACATCGCCACCAACACCTAATATCTAATGCCGGATGCCCCATACAAGCCACAATACATGGACTGGG
The DNA here is from genome assembly GCA_963921465.1 of Triticum timopheevii. Lineage (NCBI taxonomy): Eukaryota > Viridiplantae > Streptophyta > Magnoliopsida > Poales > Poaceae > Triticum > Triticum timopheevii. The sequence goes on from OY997270.1 coordinate 584,632,124, forward strand.
TTACACACCAGTCCGGACTCCGGCGCACTTTCAGTGGACACCACATGCGCACGCTGCAAGGGTCGTCACCTCCTTCATCCATCTATCCATCCTTAGATCAGATAATGACGCATCGACCTTGCCAGGCTTCTCTGCCATCGACGCCAGACATCGTCGTCCTCCTGCACGAGTCCATCGCCACCCATCGGATGCCGAGTCTCCACTGCGCACGCCGCCGAGATCCGACGACATGGATGTGTAGGATGAAGTGCCGCTCGACCACCTACCGATGCCCGACCACCAAACCGTCCACATGTCCGTCCAGCCGATGAATGTCTTCAAAGATGATGCCCCCACGGGGGTAACGACGAAGCCGTTGCCATCATCCGGTCTAGGAGGCCCCTCAACGCCTTCAATGAGGGCTACGACGCCCACTGGCGCTGCCGTCAATGGTAGCCTCCTCCATATACGAGGTTTCACCATAAACAATGGAGCGAGGGATGCCCCCACCATCGCCTCCAACGAGGAAAACGACACCCACGGGCGCGCCAGCGATGGTGGCATCCTCACCCGCTTCAGCAGCTAGGCCACCGTCTCCTCCTCCAATTGATCCGTCATCGGGAAGCCATCACGAGGCAACACCCACCAACCAGATCCCTTTGGACCGACGATGAAGACAACCAAAAATAAAGGAGGTCACATCGCTGCGTGACCGGCGCCATGGCCGCACACACGTCGTCCCGAGGCGCCCGCTCAAGATCAACTGTCAGAACCACACCTCCAAGCCACGACGGAGGGATGCCCCGCCGCCGCCATCATCCCCCCGTACGGTCTTTGCCCAGCCAGGATCCGGCAGCGGCGGGAGGGGAGGCAGAGGGGAGGGGAGGCGAAGGCGGATAGAAAAAAAAGATCTGAATTGGGAGGGGAGGGGCAGGCGGGCGGGAGGCGGAGGCGGAGGGATCTGGATCGGAAGGCGGAGGCGCAGCGATCTGATGAGTGCTTCGTTTTTCTCACACACACATATAAATCGCAACTAGTAAACCATAGCCGGCGCTGGGCTTTGATATCCTCTATGATTTCTAAATTTCTGATTGATGTGACAAAATGACATTACTAATAGTGCATTATGTCCAGCTCGAGCCGGTGAACTTCTGGTTCGGTTGCAGCGCCGGTGTAGTACGCCCGGGTCGCACAACACTGAGAGCATCTTCAGCCGTTGGAGCCCCCAAAAACACCACCGAACCAAAAAAGTTGGTGTCTTGGGGGTCATCCGGCGAAATATGGGGGCATGCGGAGGGCATCTTTCCAGTCACATCCCACCTCAAGCAAAAATTTGTGAGGAGAATGATTAAGTGGGCCAAGAAAAAGGACATGTGGGGCTGCACGATTCGCCGAAACTTTCGCCGGTGCTCCCAAGAGGCCCCCAACGCGCTGGGTTTCGCCTGGGTTTGCCGGCACTATTTCGACGTCCTGAGGGGCGCTGGGGGCGTGGCTGGGCCGTTTTTCAGCAAAAAGCGCCGTTCGAACCTAAAACCAAGGCTAAAAAGGTGTCCTGGGGGCGTCCCGGGGGACGGGTGGAGATGCTCTGAAGACAGTAGAATCTGAACATGTAGTTGACTGAACATCATCTCCCGCTTTCTGAACCCATTCGCCAGCTTCAGGCTGCTCTTCGCTCCCATCCACTAACAGTTTCTGAACCGGGATAGTAACAGAGATCCTGGGCATCGGCAGAGATCATTTTCCGCATGTAGTTAATTAAAGTCAACCCACCGCCAATGTCTAAAAGCTGTTTGCATCCCTAAATTTCTTCTCACCAACTTATAGCATGTGGTTCTTGGCAGTGGCGGAGCCAGAATTTTTGTGAAGCCTGGGCAAACTTGAAACCAAGTTTCTAATCGGGGATGAAAGTTGGGTGTCCGATACACAACATATAAAATAGCGCCAAACTTTTGAAAAACAAAAACCATCTTACTAATGAAGTAAAATTTTTAAAAATAGTAGTCATATGAATGAAATTTTAGAGCAAACTAATATATAATATATCAATATTCAGTTTCATAGACCAAAATAAAGTTTTTTTTCGACTGAAGACCAAAATAATGTTGAGACTCTAGTTCTGTTTCTGGCTGCATATCATTCACAGTTTCACTGCTTGCTTTATTAAGAAAAAAACTTCTTCATCTATGAAATTTAATTATTTGAATTTGGAAGTTAGAACTTTGCTTCGGTACACCATCCCTAAATTTTTTTACGGATTCCGATGCAGATTAAAGATGTAGATTTGTGGCAACTTTTAAGAGGGTGCACCGAAGCAAACTCTCGAAGTTAACATGTACTCCTTTCGTTTCTAAATATAAGTCAGTTTAGAGATTTTAATACAAACTACATATAAATGTATATAAACGTATTTTATAGTGTAGATTCGCTTATTTGCTCCGTACGTAGTTCGTATTGAAATCTCTAATATGACTTATATTTTGGAACGAAGAGAGTACTTTATGGAACAAATCCCTGAACCAAAAACTAGGCTCATATGGATAATTCCCCAAGTTTTGACTTCAAAATTCAAGCCCTAAATCTATCAATGCAATCTTTAGATGTGGACGAATAGATCAATAAGAATTTTACCAAAACCAATTACAAAGGAGGGCACGAGTAGACGGGGATGCAAGCCGTTCCTTCCTTCCCGGGGATGGATCCGCTCTGCCTGCCGCCGGCTGCGCGCCCAGCCAAAGCCAGTCAGCTCCGCTCGCCACCGCCAGTCCGTCTCCGCGCGATGCGCAGTTCTGGCGATCCGTGAGCCTGAGATACGAACATCCGTCGACAGGCAAAAGGAGGTGGAGCGATTAGCGAACAGCGATGGATTTTTTTGGCAACACAGCGATGACCTATCCAGGCGCCAGGCGAGGAGTGGTGGACCTATCCAGGCGCCAGCCCAACATGCGTACGTTGCTAGGCGTACCTCTCACAAAGCCCAATCTAGCCCAAGTAAATTCTGCCCGGGAAAACACGACGTGGACGTGGATTTGCCCAACTATGACAGGGCATCGTGCAACGTACGAGTAGGCAGGGAGCCCGGGCAAGTGCCCAGGGTGGCCGGGCGCTGCCTCCGCCACTGGTTCTTGGCAATAAGGCGATGCGACTGAACCTATTCTTCAGGTTGATTCACTCATCTTGTCACATCAGTATTCAGAAATTTAGAACAACTCTCAAGTCTCAACAAGTGTTCAGGAGCCACGGGACATCGTTGAGCACACGAATACGACGCTGTTATAATCTTCTACAGAGTATACAAAATCACATTGTGATGGAGCTTTGGAGCGCCGCCGCCGAGTAGTTACGAACGACAAGGGCTTGTGAACAATGTTGAACGGCTCGCTGAATGCAGCCGATTAACTCTCCTCCGAGAAGGTGGTTGACTTCTTGTCCTAGGCCGGCATGAAGTCGGACCTTGACAGGCGAATGTACAGAGATAATTATGAGAGAGATCACCAAAAGAAATGCAACACCCTCAAGAAAAGAGTGGGAGAGGGGGGGGGGGGGGGGGGGGGCGCAGAGTTGGATTCTGTCAGTTATCTTGCTCCCTTTTTAAGTATCCAAGTGCTTGTTCATGCGTTGTCTACAAATTGATGCTCTTATATCTTGTTCCTGATCGCTTAGTGTTAAACACCTTGCCTGGTAGTTATGACAACTTATGAATATGTTATTAGTAATGTTTCGTCATCACCTTGCCCACTCCGCATGTGCACTCAATGGCTGCATTGTAGCACTATCTTTGCTAAGAACGTGAGGAGGTGGGGCTCCAAGGATCTTCACGATTTTCGGCTTGACCCTTGTCTACTGCTCCAAAGATCCATCAAAAGAAGAAGGGTAATGATGTGACATTGACCCACATCTCTATTATCTATCTCACCTGAGCCCGCTCAAAAAATCAAAGTAATGCAAAGCAAAGCAATCACACTTGTTGACACTGCTATGAGCATCCGAGATATTTGCTTTGACAAAGTGAGACCGTCACTTTAATCCTATAATTAATTCCATTTTACCCTCATGATTCACCCTTTTTATAAATTCTACACAATTTAGGAAAATCCTCAATTTATACCGCCATTCATCACCTTTGTGCCACATTTTACCTCTAACAGGATTTTCCTCCAATTTGGTACTGACTAGGCATGCCACATAGACGGTTTATTTTTTCTTTTGGCTTTTCTATGGTTTGCTCTTGGTTCCCCACTTAGTCGATTTCTCTCTGAGGCATATCATCGAACAACTTGTGTGTGTGTAGGGTGTTGGAAAACGTAGCATGCAATTTCAAAAAATTTCCTACGTTCACGCAAGATCTATCTAGAAGATGCATAACAACGAGAGGGGAAGAGTGTGTCTATGTACCCTCGTAGACCAAAAGCGAAAGTGTTTGACAACACGGTTGATGTAGTCGAACTTCTTCTAGCTCCGACCGATCAAGTATCAGACGTACAACACCTCCGAGTTCTGCACACGTTCAGCGTGATGACGTCCCTCGTCTTCTTGACCCAGCAAGGTGTCGAGGAAGTAGATGAGTTCCGTCAGCACGACGACATGGTGACGGTGATGGTGAAGTGATCCGCGCCGGGCTTCGCCTAAGCACTAACGAAAATATGACCAAAGGCGTAAACTGTGGAGCGGGGCGCCACACATGGCTAACGATTGTTGTTGTGTGTTCTAGGCGCCCCCTCCCCACGTATATATAGGTGGGAGGGGGAGGGGAGCAGCCATGCGGCGCCCCAAGTAGGAGGAATCCTACTTGGGGTCCTATCCCAATTCACCCCCTTCCTTATTTCACCGGAGAGGAAAAGGGAAGAGGGAAGGGAGGAAGGAAAGGGGGGCCGAACCCCCTCTTCCTTCTCCAATTCGGCCTCTTGCCTAGGGGAGGGGGGGGGGGGGGGGGCGCCACCCTTTGTGGACTGGTGTGCTTCCCTCTTATGGTCCATAAGACCCATTATTCCCCCGGGGGGTTTCGGTAACCCTCCCGGTACTCCGATAAATACCCGGTACTATCCGGAACACTTCCGGTGTCCGAATACTATCATCCTATATATATATATATATATATATATATATATATATATATATATATATATATATATATATATATATATATATATATATCAATCTTTACCTCTTGACCGTTTCGAGACTCCTCGTCATGTCTGTAATCTCATCCGGGACTCCGATCAACATTCGGTCACCAAATCACATAACTCATATAATACTAAATCGTCATCGAACGTTAAGCGTGCGGACCCTATGGGTTCGAGAACTATGTAGACATGACCGAGACACCTCTCCGGTCAATAACCAATAGCGGAACCTGGATGCTCATATTAGCTCCTACATATTCTACGAAGATCTTTATCGGTCGAACTGTTATAACAACATACGTTATTCCCTTTGTCATCGGTATGTTACTTGCCTGAGATTCAATCGTAGGTATCTTCATACCTAGTTCAATCTCGTTACCGGCAAGTCTCTTTACTCGTTCCGTAATACATCATCCCGCAACTAACTCACTAGTCACTTTGCTTGCAAGGCTTCTTATGATGTTCATTACCGAGAGGGCCCAGAGATACCTCTCCGATACTCGGAGTGACAAATCCTAATCTCGATCTATGCCAACCCAACAAACACCTTCGAAGATACCTGTAGAGCATCTTTATAATCACCCAGTTACGTTGTGACATTTGATAGCATACAAGGTATTCCTTCGGTATCCGGGAGTTGTATAATCTCATAGTCGAAGAAATATGTATTTGACATGAAGAAAGCAATAGAAATAAAAATGAACGATCAATATGCTAAGATAACGGATGGGTCATGTCCATCACATCATTCTCCTAATGATGTGATCCCGTTATCAAATGACAACTCATGTCCTTGGTTAGGAAACTTTAACCATCTTTGATCAATGAGCTAGTCAAGTAGAGGCTCACTAGGGACACAGTGTTTTCTATGTATTCACACATGTATTAATGTTTCCGGTCAATACAATGCTAACATGAATAATAAACATTTATCATGAATAAGAAAATATAAAATAACAACTTTATTATTGTCTCTAGGGCATATTTCCTTCACAGGGTGCTGTAGCACGCCCACTCGTTTCCGGTAGCTCGCTGCCAGCCGCTAACCCCGGCCCTCTCAGTTGGTTTTGTCATAAATCACAAAAGTCCAATAGGGTAATCCAAGAGATACACTTTGAACCTACCTAATCATATCCTACAAACCACCATAAAGATATTTTTTAGATTGTATGTTTTAGAGATCTCTACCTTTATATACGACACAGATATCTATACAATACGTAACATGTACAATTGTCGAAACATAATTCACAGAAAGCTTTTCTGACACATTACAATTTTTAATTTTAGCACAACCCAAAGTTTTCAATGATAAGGATATATACACTACAACTGTATAACAAAGAAACACTATAATTAATATTTAGCTACATTATTATGTGGTTGAATATTCAACTAAGTAATAGACACATTATGCTCAGTAGAAATGTATTATGATAAAAATAACATATAAATAAGTATAAATGTATAATATAAATTGTGTTTAATTTAGTTTGCATAGCAAAATATAGAAAATTGCAGTAAGAACTTTGGTCGTTATGAAAACTCAACCAATAATATTTCCATAGTATTGTTTGCACAGACTAAATAGTTGGGCGTACCAAAGCGCTGTCTTGTCTTCTTCTGTGCGAAAAAACCGAATAGGATTCGCCGGTTGGATGCAACACCCGTGACCACCCTGTAAAAGTTCCCCTTGGATGTAGCATTTGTCACACCAGAGTCCCCGTGCCAAAAAGGAATACAACCCGAGTCAGCCTACACGTAAGCAGGCCGGACCAATGACGACGGGATGCTGGGAGAGGGACAATCACACACCCCCCGCCGCCGCCGACGAGGCAAGCCTCGGCAACGACGAATTCGGTGTACCAGAGGACCCAGTGGAACAAGTTCGCTTCAAGCGACGGCTCATGGCTACAGCAAGGAGCTTGCAAAGGAAACAAGAGCAGCTCACAGCTGACCAAGATGCGCTAGAGGATAGGTGGACCAAGATACTGGCCGCCGAAAAACACGAACTCGAGAGCCCCAATAAAGGGCACACACGGCGCAACTAGCTACCTCAACTCGAGCAGGAAAACCACGGGCACGCACACAGACGCCCAAGCATCACTACGGTCCAAGGCGGCAAGCAGCAGATACGAAGAGGCACCCTCAGACCTCAGCATAAAGGTCATAAACATCAAGACAAGGAAGCTGGTGCCAAGTCCGGCAACGCTCAGTCCGACAAACAGGCAAAGAGCAGCACAAGCCTACTCGACCGAAGATACACGCCGGATCAGCCATGTGAAATTCACGGTACCCCGAGAAGGACGGCAAAGCATACCAATAGAGAATGCAGGATTCTCAAAACAAAGCGGCTGGTCGCACGCCGGAAGCAATAAAGGGGAGATGCCTCGTCAAGAACCCCCCCCCCCCCAGAGCGTAACAGTACGGCCGACCGCCCAGGACCACCTAGACCACGGCAAGTTAACTGCAGTGCCTCTAGACCTAGTAATCTGGGGGCTCCATAACACACAAAGCCCACAAGGGTATGACGCCACGGAAAACATCTTCTAAAAGATGTAAGGCGCAAAGGCCAAGTTCTGTTGGCCCACCACTCTAAACAGTTGCCTTCAGACCATCCAAAAATGCTACGCCAAAGAATAAATCCTCGGCACCTTCCCATACGATAGCTTACCGTATGCTAAGGGGAAAAACCACGTCAACTAGATTCTACGTGGTAAATTACCCAGACCAACCATCTGGACATCCACTGCGGAGTTCGTACTACCTCACGGTCTAACGACTGGGCACACCAGGGCCCGATTAGGGACCCTGGGAGCAACAACAAGAGGACACCTAGCTGTCTTCAAGCATTTCGCATTTGCAAACTAACGATTGACGCAGAACAGAGCTGGCGGCATGGAATTATCCCGGACACATAAAGGAAGGAACATGCAGGTAGAAGGCAGTTCGGATTCATTCTCGACCCGCTCACAGCCCCCTCCAGTCCGACCATAACAGGTTCCGTCAAACAACACCTCTTTCCATACATCATACTAATATGCAATAGACATAAAATTCTACTACAATGTGTAAACAGCAATTACCGGCTGTCGTTTATCGCCGACGCCTCTTTGCCGAAAATGAAAGCCACGCTCCACGTTCGCCTGGTTGCACCAGGGGCTCCACAGTACGGCAAGCAAGTCCGACCACCTTTTCGGTCGTTCGACACCCCGAACTTATAGCACTATATGCATCTGCTCCGAATCATGTCTTGGGTCATTGGTTGGGTTTGCCCGGCTCCCATGTTTTGGTACCTTACGTTCCGTTCTATCGGCTAAGGTAGCGCTGGGAGAACTACTGCGATTGTGTCCCGGTTCAGCCGGACGAGCACCTTAGTAGAGAAAGCCGAAAACCGACTGTCATGATGAAGCGAGAGCAGGTCCGCTGTTCAAGAGGTCATAAAATCCCTAAAGATTTATTCCGCATAACGCCATCATAAATGCTAAGTGCGACGGATCGGTCTTCTGATCAGGCGCCAATAGAGCCCCTAGTTCGGCCTTCCGAACACTAGGGGCTGCGCCGGCCATACTCAAATTCCTATGGCTAAGTGAGATAATAAAGCCCTATAGTCCGATTGCCTGGTTCGCGGAAAGATACACCTCCTTGAAAGGACCCAACTATGGGATAAAGAGCATTCAGATATATCCCAAACACCCCCGTATCCTTTTTACGAGGGGGCAGAAGCCGACGACTGGCCAACTCCCAGAATTTGCATACAATAAACAGCCGCACAGGAAGAACATATGTTCAAATAAAACAGGCAATATATAACAAACATGTCATTATCCCATATTACAACAAGTGGCACAGATGCCCTTAGGGAAATATGATGTCTTTAGTACACTTGTCCGCCACAAGGCGGGCCCCTTTCATCACACCCTCATAATACAGCTCGGGCTTGCAGTGTTCCTTACCCTCCGGCGGCCCCTCAGTGATCAGCTTTTTCGCGTCAAGCCTCCCCCAATGCACTTTCGCATGGGCAAACGCCATACGCGCGCTTTCTATGTAGACTGATCGCTTGATAGCATCTAGCCGAGGACAGGCGCCCACGATCCGCTTGACGAGTGCGAAGTAGCTGCTTGGAATCGGATCCGCAGGCCACAGCCGGACAACTAAGTCCTTCATGGCTAGTTCGGCCGCCTGGTGCAGTTCGAGCAGCTGTTTCATCTGATCGATAAATGGCACCGGATAGTTCGGCGCCAGATACTACGACCAGAAATCCCTCTCCGCAGTCTTCTTCTCCTCGGTGCGATAGAATTGAGCAACATCTGATATGCTGCGAGGAAGATCCGCAAAAGCCCCTGGAAAAATAAGAATTCAGCCTGCCGCTTGGATTCTTCACATTCTAACATACGCGAAGCTAAGAATACAGAAGGCCTTACCAGCCGCCACTTTTCGGGCCTCCTGAATGTCCCGCGCAGCACCTCGGGCTTCTTCCCGAGCACCTTCTGCATCCTCGAGAGCTTGGGCGAGCTCGGATTCTTTCCCTTTTAGACTCTGCTCCAAGCCCTCGCTTTTCTTCACAGCTTCCTGGAGCTTCCACTCAGCGGTGATAACCCTGGCCTCGTGTTTTTCATGAAGCGCCTGTTTGGCCTCAGCCTTCTTGTTGGCATCAGCCAAAGCTTTCTTTAGTGCCTCATAATCGGCACACGCTCCTAGAGCACACAATACTAAAACTTTTTATTCTGCACAACCATTCGTTCGTGCCAACGCCAAGACAAATGTTTTCAACATATCTTGCTTGTCTTCCAGTTGCTTCCTCACGCAGCCGAGTTCTTCCTCGGACCGTGCAAGGTTCTGCTTCAGTATGGACACTTCCCCATTGAAAGCGGACATCCTCTCTGCAGATGCCTGTTTTCATACCAAAGGGTATATGTCATTTACATAGGCTCCTGCGAAGGCAGGGGGTTTGATCCCCTGCCCGGCCCTGTCTCCTTCGCCGGACAGTGTATAAGGGGCTACTACTTATATTATGACAATTCCTTAAGGGTTTCCTAGGAGACATACCTCAAAAGCCTTTATAAGACTAAGGCAGGACGCGTTCAGCCCGCTCTCGGCGGACCGAATCCTTTCAACCACCTCGCCCACAAGGGCCCGATGCTCGTCAACAATAGACACATTCTTTAACGCTGTCAATAGACCGCCAGGCAGCTCTGCTTGAACAAAGGACACCGACGGTGTAGGAAGGCCCCCCACCATCAGGGGGGCTGCTTGCTCAATCCCAGAACCCTAGAGGTCCCCGGGGCCGTATCCATCCCTGCGTGTTCGGCACCAGGGATATGTCCTCCCTGGTCCGGGTCTTGTTGAGATGACACCTCGATGTCGCGCCCAGACTTGGGGGAAGGGGCCTGCGGAGGCGTCTCGCTCGCCAAAGCGTCCGAGTCCAGTGAATCCTCTGACGAGGACTGGCCGGCGCAGGACCTTGCCGGACTGTGCAATATGTAGGCAAGTCAAAACCACTATACCCAAAAAACGATCCCGGACGCATATGCGTGTTCGGATACTTACGACTTCTCCAGGGGCTGGGCCCTGGGATCCCACTCCGGGCTGCTGTCGGCAGCCGTGGGGGATGCCCCTGGGAGGGAATGTTTCCCCCTCTTGGGCAATCCGGCCTCCAGATATGCAGAGGCCGTCCTCTTCCTCCCACCATCAGAGTGAGGCTCATCCTCCTCTGCTTCCTCCTCTTCGTCCTCGGACGAAGGATCGTCGCTTGAGTCTTCGGATATGGCGTCCGAAGCCTCGCGACGGCAAAGGCCACCCCGGGTCTTCTTGACCGTCTTGGAGGCCTCCTTCTTTGGCGCCTTGTAAGGCGCGGGGACCAACATCTTCGTCAGAAGAGGTCCGGCCGGTTCCTCCGGTAGGGGGGCTGGACAATGTAGCCTCTCCACCTTCTTTACCCATCCCTGGGTTGCAGTGAAACACGATTAGGGTGTCTCCCGCATGATGTGCCAATTAAAGCATGCATAGACAGAGTATGGCTGTGACTTATCGAGCTGGGAGAATGGGATGATTGATACCCGCGGTCCTCGGCGGGGCCCGGCCATGATTTGCCGGACTTAAAAAGCACCTTCCAGATATCCTTGTGGGTGGAGTCGTAAAGCTCCTGAAGGGTTTGGTGCTCGGCCGGATCGAACTCCCACAGGGTACAAGCTCGGCGCTGACAAGGGAGAACCAGGCAAACTAGCATCACCTGGACTACGTCGACGAGTTTGACATCCCTATCGATCATGCCCTGGATGCGCGTCTGGAGCAGTAACAGCTCGTCGGACGAGCACCAGTTCGGGCCCTTCTCGGGCCAGGACGTGAGCTGCAGTGGAGCTCCGGATCTGAACTCTGGAGCTGCCGCCCACTTCTTGCCACGTGGTTCGGTGATATAGAACCACTGCTGCTGCCAGTCCTTGACGGAGTCATTGAAAGCGCCTTTCGGCCAAACAGCCTTGGGCATCTTGCTTACCATGGCGCCGCCGCACTCGGCGTGTTCGCCACTCACCACCTTGGGCTTCACATTGAAAATCTTCAGCCATAGGCCGAAGTGAGGTGGGATCCGGAGAAAAGCCTCGCACACGACGATGAACGTCGAGATATTGAAGAAGGAGTTGGGGGAAAGATCATGAAAATCGATCCCGTAGTAATACATGATCCCCCGAACGAACGGGTGAAGGGGAAACCCAAGCCCACGGACGAAATGGGGAAGGAGCATGACTCTCTCATGAGATTCTGGAGTAGGGACGACCTGTCCTGCCGGGGGAAGACGGTGGCCGATCTTCTGGGCCAGATACCCGGCTCCCCGGAGCTTCTTGATGTCCTTCTCCTGGACAGTTGAGGCCATCCATTTGCCTCCTGCTCCGGATCCGGACATCTTTGGAAACCTTCCCTTCGGTGGGGAAGAAGAGTGCTTGGGCGTTAGGGTTCGCACAGAGGGGAATGAGCTAGCAAGAGAAGGAGGCGTGGGTAAAAGAGAAAGGAACCTGACCTCCTTATAAAGGTGATAAAGGCCTTTTGTGCTTCCCCACTTGCCTGGTGGAACCCGTCCGCGTCCCGCTCGCTGCGATTAGCGGCACGGTTAGATTACCAATGCCCGTATTGATGAGAATCCCGTAATAAGGGGACACGATCTCTGCTTCGACAAGACGTGTCACAGAAACCGCCTCGTGATATGCGTTGTAGCTGGTTGTGGGGAAACGGTTCAAATAATGATCCGACCGTAATAACATGTCACGTCGTCAGAAAAAGTTGTCAGCAGATTGCATTTGTGAAATATCATTCTCTCTACGGTGGTATGCGAAGATCATTTCTCAGATCCGGACACGATTTGAGTGTTCGATAATTACTTTGGAGTATTCGGAGGAGGAACCCGCCTTGCAATGCCGAAGACAATACTACGCGCCGGACTCATCGTCATTGAAGCCTGGTTCAGGGGCTACTGAGGGAGTCCTGGATTAGGGGGTATCCGGACAGCCGGACTGTGTACAACGTCCGGACTATTGAAGCGTGAAGATACAAGACTCAAGACTTCGGCCCGTGTCCGGATGGGACTTTCCTTGGCGTGGAAGGCAAGCTTGGCGATCCGGATATTATATTTCCTTCCTTGTAACCGACTCCATGTAAACCCTAGCCCTCTCCGGTGTCTATATAAACCGGAGAGGTTAGTCCTTAGAAGGCCGATCACAATTACATTCATACCATGATAGGCTAGCTCCTAGGGTTTAGCCTCTACGATCTCGTGGTAGATCTACTCTTGTACTACCCATATCATCAATATTAATCAAGCAGGAAGTAGGGTTTTACCTCCATCGAGAGGGCCCGGACCTGGGTAAACATCTGTGTCCCTTACTTCTTGTTACCATCAGCCTTGACGCACAGATCGGGACCCTCTACCCGAGATCCGCCGGTTTTGACATCGACACCGACCACCTCCCATCGGTGGCCACCGCCCCTCAGCGCGTCACCCACCGCCGAAACACCCTCCACCCAGCCCGATGCGCCTCTTTGCACAGTCGGACCCCCCGCACCATCGTGCGCCGCTGGATCCCCGGAATCCCGCGCGCCGCCGCTGCCACGGGTCCGCCCCCGGGACCAATCCCAACCCCTCGCGCGTCCCACCGGATCTCCTAGACACCGCTGCTACTCCCTACAGCTCCACCAACCTCGTCCTCATCCCGTCGCCGTGTTCTTCGACGAGGTTGCTGCCCGGAGGTCCACCAGCGCAGATCCACTCCCGAGCTCCCTGCCGGCACCCCCACCCTCGATCTTCTTCCTGCATAGGCGCGACCCCACACCACAACACCCCTGCTCGTTGGCGTCGCCATGGCGCTGACCTCAAGTGCGAACTCGCGCACTTCCTCAGCTCCGACCCTCCATTGCTTCCACTTGCCCATGCCCGCAGGCTCTTCTGACCATGGCTCCTCTAGGTTTCGTGCTCCCCCATTGTTATTACGTTAGGTGAACTTGATTGGCTCTTCTGTTTGAACTGCAAAAAACAAGTAATGGATCTTCTCTTCCATTTGGTAATCGGTTTTTATCTCACAAACCACGAATCCAAACTGCACAGAATTGGGTAGGCAAGCAGATCCACAAGTTCTCAACAAACTGTCAATCTTTCAGCTTACTGGACACCGTTTTACTACCGAAACCAACTACTACCAAAATTGCTTTGTGCAAAAACTATAGCGTCTTGAGCTGACAAACTCCATCTCAAATATGATGTTCCACTTCAGCAAGGCTCAAACAAACCAACCAGATCAGGACTAATAGTATAAATGCAGGACGAGCTCACAACAGTCGATCTTGATCTTAAGCCACCAATATAGACATATTCATTTATCTTTCTTCTTCTCCTCTCTAAGGTTGTGGTGTTCTTTTGTGTTGCCCTCCCTCCCACAATGGCAGTCAGAACAAGGCGTTGTCTGCTAGTTTTTTCTTTCTTTATCTTTCATTTATCAAGGAGCATCTTAGCCATTGGATATGCTTGAGATGAGATCAACAAGGCACATGTGTTCAACTTATGTTCTACAAATGCTTTGCCAACACACTCGTGGATGAATTTCGCCCAAAAAACTCCCCCGCTCAACATTGTGGAGGGTGTCATTGCCTACTCATACCAATGAACATTAGAATGGTAAAAAAATCTGACATCAGATTTTTAATCATGGCAAATCAAATGATTTTATGATAAATTATGTTGTTGCGAGGATGTCAATTTCCTTTAGAAAGCATGACAAATTCTGGCCAAAAATTAAACATACCAAAGACTTGTCATGTTTGCTAAAGAAAATTGCCATCCTCACGGCAACATAATTTGTCATGCTCAAAAATCTAATGTTTGAATTGTATTGTAATCCTTTTTTTAAGGAAATCTTACTGGTGGAAAAGCCGCATAATTCAAGTTAGACCTAGTCATTTGTTGGGGTGGACCGTTTTCAGGACAAGCTTTACAAATCCTGACACCAAGTTCTATGCCTAAGCTCACCCTGGTTTAGCTCGAAAAAAACAAATATTGTCTTTTCCAATTTGAAAGTATTTTCTTTATTTTCTCCAAGCTATATAAATGTATTATTATAGCTATATTTATATTGAAATTTTAATTTGAGATATAACTACTACGTATAACACAAAAGATAACTCGGGCCGACAAAAATCATTAATGGCCTCACGACACATTTGAACTTGCAGTTGAAATACTAGGTATTGAATCTTTTCTTTTTATCTCTCCTTTCCTCCTCCCCAAGAAGCTACTCCTAGGCGACTAGGGTTTCTCCTCCTCCCATCGATGCCACCGATGGTCCATCACGCCTCTGATGGCCTTTGGGCCATGGATGTGTGGAGGACCCCCACCCTCGCTAGGGGAGGGACCCTGCTCTCGTTCTTGTTTGGTTCAGCGTCTCGGTTGGGGTTGTGTGATGGCGATGATGTTCCTTAGTAGGAATACTGTCTCCCATGTCCCATCCCTGGCCCAATGGTGTGTCTAGAGTTATCGAAGGGCGTGTGATGGCGTGTCTCCATCACATCTTGTGGAATTCGATGGGTGTTGTTCTTTCGTGGATCTATTTGATCCATTCTTCATTCGTCCTCGGTCTTGTGTCTACTGATTTGATCCTTTTGATTTACGCTTCTCTTCATCGGCAGTGATTGTTGTTATGGTGCGTTGATCCTATGAGGCCTTTGCATGATGATTTTTGGACGGTCTATTACAACAACATTTTCCGACTCCGGTGAAAGAGGGGTGATGACGACGACGTGCCTTCGACTCACTCCGGTGTTTGTAGTTGTCGCTAGGTGATCTACTGATCTGATTGTAATCTTTGTTTTTCTAATATTCTCTGTATTCCAAATAATAAATATATTTGAAGTTTCTTCATTTTTTCTTGTCCAATATTTTTTTGTAGTGTTAGACAACCTGTGATCCCAAAAATTAAAATGCCACAACAATATTGTCGCCTATAGTTTACACGGAACTGTCAGTAATGTTTGTAACGACCGAGATTGATTCCTGTTATTGAAAAAAGAGATTGATTCCCGAATGTCCTATTCTGCACTTGAGCTCATCTGATCTTGATGAACAGTAAAATAAAAAAATTTCAGAAAAAACTAACTTTTTTTGCTGGGATTATGTTTGAGTGCAGGTGATCTGTGCCAATTTCTACCGTGTTTGGAGATCTTATTAGTAGCTCTAAAAAAAACTAAAACGGTCCAAACAGTGCATAGACAATACACTTTTTCCCAAACCTCAAATTTGTCTTTTTGCTGAAAGTTAATTAGATGTTTAATCACGCTGAAAATTGGCACAGGCATCATGCACTCAAACGTCTTCGCTGCAAAAAAAAGTTCAGATTTTTTAAAATTTGTTTACTATTCTTTTTAGGGTGTGGCTAGGTCTCACTTGACTGAGACTAAACAAAGTCTAAGTCAAGTGACATAACATTTAAGAAAGAAAAAAAATAAAAAGAAAATTTTGCACGGATCTCCATATAAGATCCAATGAACGTAGCATTGCAATTACGTTTTTTATTTATTTTACTGTTCACTTGATGTATCATTATGTTTACTAGATAATTGGTGATACTAGCAGGGCCGGGCCGGCAAAATCCGGGGCCCTGTGCTAAACTAAAAAATGGGGCCCTACCTTACAAAAAAAAGTAACGAGCAACTATAATGTACATAGTGTAATGTCTTACATAATAATTAGAAATATAAATCTTTAATGATATCCTCGTAATCAATCTTCTCCAACACTTCACTTTCAAGGGCTATTTGTGTCCAAATCATCGAGTCTTCGATGTCGCATAGTAGTACGCATATAGGACTTTAATAGCTTCAAGGTAGAACAGCTACACTTTGATCTTTAATTGAGGTTTTAAGAACCGATCTCTAACGATATAACGATCCTTGCCAATATTAAAAAAATTTAAGAATTAGGAGTAGAAACTGAAGTTAATCGAAAAGAAGGACTCACTAGTCGTTAAGCACCTGAAGCCTGGAGTCGGTCACCGATCAATCAGACGAGACGATGAATCCGAAATTTGAGAGAGGAGGCGAGGAAGGCAATGGCGGGAACGTCCTGATTCCGATCACAGGCCTGTCCGATCGATCTAAGAAGGCGATGAGACGTTTCCTATGGCGACGCCGTCCGGCCGACGCGACTGCGGTTTCCCGTTTCCTGGTCGAGATTCGAGACGATCCCCGTTCCCCGATCCCGATCGACTGTTGTTGTAGGCTACGATCCTGTTGTTCTTTTAGACCGATGAGGGCACGAGGCAGCGATCCCGTTTCCATCTTTTTTTTTTGAGGGATCCATCTAGTACAACATAGATCGAGAGGACGAGGAGACGATCCCGTTTCAGCGCTCGATGGCCTCGTCGCCTCGACTCAAGCCCAACTCCAGCGCCCAGCGGCCCAGTGCGCTAGCGCTTAGATTTTTTTTTATACTAAGCCTACATAAAAGATTTGGGGGCCCTCAAAATTATGGGCCCTGGGCCGGCCGCACATTTGGCACCACTATGGGCCCGGCCCTGGATACTAGAGCTGTCAAGAA
This sequence comes from Triticum timopheevii, assembly GCA_963921465.1. NCBI lineage: Eukaryota > Viridiplantae > Streptophyta > Magnoliopsida > Poales > Poaceae > Triticum > Triticum timopheevii. Next base: position 584,649,299 of record OY997270.1, read on the forward strand.
GGCATTGTTTGGTGAGGAGACATTTCGCCGCTCTGATTGATTCGTACTAGTCCGGTGGCTAACAAACTAGCAATGCAGCGGCAGCTCATAATAGGAGGCCGGATGCGGACCCGACCGCCGGCGGCTCTTCCTCGTACAGAGCACTCCGAGCAGCGCGCTCACGATGCCTCCCGGCCACGACTGCGCCTTCTGCCGGCACCCCTTCTTCCCCTTCAGCTGGGACTGGTACGACGGTGGCGGCGAGATGGGCGGCAGCAGAAGCGTAGCACCACCACCCACGCCGGAAGCGCCGCCGCCCGCCCGCGTCGTCGCCGTCGTGGCGTGGCGTGAATCTTTTCCTGGGGAGACGGCAGCCGCGCCCCTTTTTGGCGTGCCCGGCGCGGACTCCCACAGGAACGGCACGGCGCCGGCGCCGGCGCGCAGGCTGTAGTACACCCTGAAGGAGCCGTTCGTGAGGCTCGACGGCTCCGTCGCCAGCACCGCCCTGCCGTCGCCGCCGCCTCCTCTCTCGGTGGAGATCGGCCGCAGCGCGAGCTGCTGCTTCGAGTCCATGCTGTTGCTCGCCCTCTCCGACCCGCCGGAACCTCACGGCAACTTCAAACCCACACCGGATTGGATTCCCTAGGTTCTAGACAAGGTGCATGTGAGTTGTGACACGATGCTCAGATCAACTGGGGAAGCAATATATAAGCAGTGAGGCTTTGACTTTCAGCTAGGCTGGATCTCAAGGCACCCTACGGATTCTTGTACTACGTGGAGACTGATTGGAAGCTCGAGGGTTTAATAATGGGGTTAATATGAGCGTGTGGGTTGGTAGCCTTGGTTTAATCATTGATCGATTACAAGCCTTTCCACCCATGAATAATGAGCAGCTGCAGCTGATGGTACATCATTATCAAATCGGCTTCAAGGACAAATGGGGCTGCGAAAGGAGGTGTTGAGTTCATGTTTGTCCCACTAATTGGAAAGCCTTGGCTTAGCTAAGCTATTCTTCAGGACTTGACGACTCGGGTCTTGTTCTGTATGTATAGTTGATTGATGAGATCCTAACTTTATTTAGGTGAGAGATCACGCGTTGATTACAGTACGCGACCTGAACCTCGAGGTCGGTTTTAATTGTAATTTTCTGTGCGAAGATTTTTTTTTCCTTCTGACAGTGCTGCCTCACCTAAACGACAGTAAAATTACGCGTGATGACCCACGCGATGAGGTCACTGCCCGCCGTCGTCGCCACCTCGTCTCGACCCCCTGATGAGCCATGCGATGAGATCACTGCTGAACTGAACTGCTGGAGGTTAGGCTGTCTAACCTCGCGACTAATGTCTCATTGCAGCAAGTTCTGGTTCATTAATCCAACATGGAACCCCCAAGCCTGACCGACTTGGTGCATAGAAGTTCCAGGGTAGACTTTCAGGTGTCATGTTGAAATGTCGCTTGCTTTGGATGCATACAAAGATACCAGTGTGCACATCATGTGTTTTCATTGACTTTGCCACGGTTTAGGAACGAAAATGTGGTTAGTTTTCGGATAGACATGCTCTATTTTTCATTATCTTGAAACATAGCAAGCAATTTCTTATGATCAGTGGCGTGGCGGAGCCAGGAATTGACCCTCACAGGTCAGAGCGTCAGAGCACAAGAGCATGCCATTAGTAAACCATAGCCGGCGCTAGTAAACCATAGCCGGCGCTGGGCTTTGATATCCTCGTTTTGATTTCTAAATTTCTGCTTGATGTGACAAAATGACATTACTAATAGCGCATTATGTCCAGCACGAGCCGGTGAACTTGGGGTTCGGTCGCAGCGCCTGAGCAGTACGCCGGGGTCGCACAACACCGAAGGCAGTAGAATCTGAACATGTAGTTGATTGAACATCATCTCCCACTTTCTGAACCCATTCGTCAACTTCAGTCTTCAGGCTGCTCTTCGCTCCCATCCACTCCCAGCTTCTGAACCGGGATCGTAACAGACCCTGGGCTTCCTGCAGAGATCATTCTCTGCATGTAGTTAAAGCCAACCCACCGCCAATGTCGAAAAGCTGTTTGCACCCCTCCATTTTTTCTGGGCGACTTATAACGTGTGGTTCTTGGCAATAAGCTGGTGTGACTGAACCTGTTGTTCAGTTTGATTCATCCATCTTGTCACATCAATTAGAAATTTAGAAGAACTCTCAAGTCTCAACTAAGTGTCCATGAGCCACGGGACATTTTTTAGCATACGCATGATGCTGTTATAATCTTCTACAGAGTATACAGAATCACATTGGGATGGAGCTCTGGAGCGCCGCCGCCGAGCAGTTACGAACCACAAGGGCTTGTGAACAATGATGAACGGCTCGCTGAATGCACACTGCAGAATCAATACCAGATCCCTGCTAATAAGATAGGGTATGCATCTAGATGACCCATCCTGCCCAAACTGCAATCAGGGTGCTGAAGAAACTACAATGCATTTGCTCTGGGACTGCCACTTTGCACAGGACTGCTGGAACACTATCTTTTTTGAAACGAAGGCAAAAGTTTTGCCTCATTCATTGATTAAGAAGAAGAGAGTTGCCTGGTTAATTTACGGAAAACCGGGCGAAAACCGTTACATGCTTGGCCCTGAAGGACAACCAAGCCACAATCCCATGATACAAGCGGACTACTCCCAAATCATAAGACCACAAGACCACAAAGAAAGACAGACAAACTCCCCCATCACGCCACCCCTACAATCCGCTTGCACATGAAATTCAACTTCACAAGTGAGCCCCCACATATCGAAGGTAACTAGAGGACCCAACATAGGCAAAGGCCACGGACCTGAGCACACCCGTGATGACATGTCCAAACACTGGGAGCTATCCATCAAGCAACTGCCGACGCCTTTTCTATAGCGCCACTCTTCTTGGTTCTGCACTTGTTTGATTTCTCCTTCAAGACGACAGGACGAGAGCTAGCACCACCACTTTTCTTATCCCTGATGGCCTTCTCCTTAAGGAGACGCCCAATCGTCTTGCCGGATCCAGGGTTAGCAACGTCCAAGGTAGCGAGGAAATCGGAAATCTCTTTCGCTATGAGAGCCCCAGGCACACGAGCCAATGCTCTGGGTGCGACAACCATATCACCTACAGGAACCACGTGCCCAATGGACACGGACGAGCAAGACATTGCAACGTCGGAATCCCCCTTCTCGAAGTCGAGCATCTGGCTGGGCTCGAGGGGTGGTAATGGCGGTAATGCCACAACCGAGGTCTCGAGGGGGTCCACCTTCAGTTGCTCGACGGACAGAGGCGGAGTCGACTCCCCACACAGCTCTAGAAGCTCGGGCATGATCTGTAGCACCGGAGCCACAACCACATCAATGCACGAACCCTCAGAGGCAGATAACGGTGATCCGACCCGAGCACGAGGAGAGAAACGTCCATGAAGCCCATCTCCATTCTCGTCCTCAAGGCTGACATCAGGCACAATCAGGGGGTGCTGCATAGGAGCAGTTTCCAACACAGGGGACACCTGTGAGAGCCCACTCAGAACAGCCTCATCTCACTCAAGAAAGTTCCCCATCTGAAGCATCCAACCTTTCATGGAGTCAACGACATCGCGCAGAGGTTGAACCATTTCCTCGAGTCGAAAGGAAGCCATGTTGAGGAGCTCAGAGCGCAGCAACTCCACTTGTCCCTCCATGGCGGACCGCAACGACACATCTGCCATGGCCACAGAGGCAACAGGAGCAGAAACAATGGATGCACAAGAATCACGATGAAACGTCTTGGGAAGGAGTGGGGCTTCTATCTAGGCCTGGCAAGGAGCTGGAGCTTCACGATGCTCGGCGACGGGGCAGGTCAAAGGCGATGTGGCAAGACTTGCCAACAAAGCTGAGCGGACGCCAGGCGTTGCAACATCCGCGCGCGCGGTGGCCATTCTCAAGGCACCGAGAGCACCTAAACGGGTCTCTGCAATCCGCTGCACAATGGCCATGAAAAAGACATCTACAACATCGACCACGAAGACAAGCCAGAAGGGGGCGAGGAGCCACTGTAGGAGCCAGCGGCGTTGAATGACGCGGGCCTCGCCGTGGCAAAACCTTCTGCCAACCCCCACAAGCCTCTGCCTCATGCACCACGCACGGCCGAGCGGGCAGAACTGAGCATTTGGCAGCCGATGTTGGTGTTCGCGGGACTAGCTCTTCATCGTCTTCGTCTTCATCTTCATCTTCAGCAGCGAGGGAGCTCCACGAAATAGGCTGCCCGGTGGCGGGGCCCAAAAGCCTCAGATCCGTTGCGCTAGGCCCGCGCTGGAGCAGCAGCCCGCCAGAGGTGAGGCCACTCGAACCACCAGGCACCAACCACGGGGTCGGCCTGTGTGTCCCCGGCTACAGCATCCCGACACGGAGGAGCTCGGGAGTAGGCCCAGGGACGGCAGCGGGAGCAAAGCCGGTTGACATCAGGGGCAAAGCGGCCGAGGCCATCATCGCGGGCGACAACAACAAGCAATCGGAGGCGCCAGCAGAGGGAACAACAGCCAGAGCAGAAAGGGCGGCGGCCGGTGGTGTCGAAGTGGCCGCCGTCGTCGCGGGCGGCAGCAGCGAGCCGGTGGAGGCGCCAGCAGCAATGGTGTAACGCCCCGGATTTGATGCGCCAGGTGTCTTCCAGTTATTCGCCGTTGTTGCAATGTCATGTGCTTGCGTGTTGCACTTTGCCATGTCATCATCTGCATTTCATATCATGTCATCTTGTACATTTCATTTTGCATACGTGTTCGTTTCATGCATCCGAGCATTTTTCCCGTTGTCCGTTTTCCAATCCGGGTCTCCTATGTCCTCCGGCGTCCCCCTTTTTGTCTCTCATTGTGAGCGGGTGTTAAACTTTCTCAGAAGGGCCCGAGGTTTGCCAAGCGGCCTTGGTATAGCACCGGTAGACCGCCTGTCAAGTTTTGTGCCATTTGGAGGTCGTTTGATACTCCAACGGTTAACCGGGTAACCGCAAAGCCCTCTTTTGTTGCAGCCCAACACCCCTTCCAAAGTAGCCCAAAACCCAGCAAACTCCCCTCCATGCTCTCGGTCGTTCGATCACGATCGCGTGGCCGAAAACCGCTCCTCATTTGGACTCTCCTAGCTCCCTCTACCTATATAAACATCCTCTCCCCCAAAATTCGCGGATGAATCCCCCCTAACCCTAGCTTCTTCCTCCTCCCGCAGCCGGACATGTTCGCCTCCGCCGCCTGCCCAATCAGACGCCGCCACGTCGCTCCCGCCGCCGTCTCCATCGCGCGGGCCCGCAAGCCCAGATCCGGCCCGCGGGGCCCGAGCCGCCGCCCGCCGCCGCCCGTGCGGATCCCGCCTCCGCGCCCGAGGCCGCCTACGAGCGTCGCGCTGCCGTCCTCGCAGCCGGTCACCGCCTCCCCGCGCGACGCCCTCCGCTGCCGGTCGCCGGCCCTCGCCGCGCTGCTTGCCGCCGCCCGGATCCGACCGGGTTGGGCCAGATCCGGTGCCTGGGGACCGGATCCCGCCGCCGCCGCCTTGTTTCAGCCATCCCCGGGCTCCGCCCCTCGCCGGAGTTGCTCCCTGCCGCCGTCGCCATGGATCGTGCTCGGGAGCGAGCAGAGGAGCTGCTCCTCCCGTGCGCCGCTCGGGACCCCTGCGTTGGCCCCAGCCCAGCTCCCCGTGAGGCCCAGCCAGACCAGCCCAGCGCCCGGCCTGCCCCGGCCTCTCCACTTCTGGGCTCAGCCCAATGGGTGAGAAACCCTCTTTCCCCCGCCCCGTGCGACTTTTAGCCATATAGCGCCCGTCTGTTTTTTTCTTCTTCAGAAAACGACTAAGTCCCAGATTTTTGTCATAATCATGCCATGTTCATCGCATTGTATCTCTGCATCCGTAGCTTCGTTTTGTGCGTCTAATATGTCAAATTGTTCGCCTAGACGAGTACTTCATTTCATTCCATTGCATCATTTTCATTGGAGCTCATCTTGATGCCCGAAATGCTGTTGGAAGAGTGCATGTTGATGTTAATCTGCTGAAACTGTTATAACATGCTCATTTGTCATTTTTGCCATGTTTGATGTGTGCATCCTATGAGGTTGATGTCTACATGTGTTTTGATCTATGCTATGCCATCTTTCTAGAGGTGCAATCCATGTATTTTTGTGAGTTGTGTGCTGAGTGCATCAAGCTTGTTAAGTAGGGTACTTGCTGTTGCTGTTTTCCTGACAGATTCTGTTATATTTTGTTGCTATGTTAACCTGCTGCTACAAGTCATTTCGTGCATTATTCTGGAGATGTTCACTAAGGATGTTTTGTTATACATGTCATGCTCTATCCATTCATGCCCTTGGTTGCAATTATAGCCTGCTGTAGCTTGCTGTAATCTTGCTCCAAACTAAACCCGGGCATGGGCAACCCGGCCCGACGACCCGGCCCGAGCCCGGCCCGAAAAACCCGGGCCGGGCTGGGCCGGGCTTGATATTCGGGCTGGGCTCGGGCTTTGTTTTGCAGCCTGAAAGATAGTTTGGGCCGGGCTCGGGCTTCAATTTTTCCGTATTTCGGGCCGGGCTTTCGGGCTTCGAGCTGGGCTTGCACGTGCGCGTACTAGAAAATAGCATTCGGGCCGGGCTTTCGGGCTTTGGGCTTGACTTCGGGCCGGGCTCGGGCTTGAAAATATGGAGTATTTCAGGCTTCGGGCCGGGCTCGGGCTTGAGAAATGAAGGTCGGGCTTTTCAAGCCCGGCCCGAAACCCGGCCCGGCCCGACGTTTGCCCAGGTTTACTCCAAACTTGCTAAATAATGTTGCTGTCAGCCTGTTAACATTAAGTTCAATGTTTCCATGATTGTTTGCTAGTGATCCATGCATCCTATGAACTTGCTCTTGCCATTCTTAGCTTCATAAACATGTCTTCTTACTGTTAGTTGCCTTGCCATGCCATGTATTGCTCTGTGGTGAGTGGTTCAAGCTCACCAACATGCCTACTTATTATTGTTCCTGCCATGTATGAATCTGTAATATAACTTGCCATGTTTACATGGGTGCCATCATATTTTATGTGCCCTTTCGGCTCATGGTCAGTAAGGGACTCTTGTTCTATGCAATTAGTAGATTCATGCCATGCCTTTGGTTGCCATGATATGTTCCTGTAACATGTTGTTTGATAGCTCTAAACATTGCAACCTGATGTTATTTCCTGATAAGTCTGAAACTGTTATTATTTGCAATCTTTCCATGTCCTTTTGAGCATGTTCTAGTTGTTTCTGGAGATAGCTCAGTGTTCATGTTTTGACATGCTTTACCTGTACTTCATGCCCATGCCTTTTGTTATTATGTTGGGGTGATGTAGCTTATTATTTTGATGCTTGCAAGATGCCTAGTTGCTGTTATGGACAGATTGTTGTTATGACTTGTATAGAGTGTATGTGTTGAACCGTTGCTCCGTTTTGAGTGTGCTCTATATGAAACTTGCTTGATTTTGCATGTAGTTCCATATTATCATGTTGCATCCTTGTTTTGGTGTGTTTGCTTGATGTTTGTATGCATTTTGCATCAATGCCATGTTTAACTTGTTTTGCTCATATCTTCTAGCCCGTAGCTCCGAATCTAATGAACTTTATATGTAACTTGACTATAATCTCGTGTAGATCATCGTGGTGCATCTTAACTTGCTGTTTAGCAACTTGAACATAAGGTTTATTCAGATCTGGACCAATTTCAAAATTTGCATATGAGGACTTACTGGATTTGTTATATGTTGTTTCCAGCCTCATTTAAACTTGCCTTGATGTGTTGTTCTTGTTTGCATCATCTCTTGCCATGAGTAGCTTCATGTAGCTTTGTCATGCATCATGCTTGTTGTGCACCATGTCTTGTCCATGTGTGGTGTGTTTACCATGTTGTGTGCTTCTTCTCGATAGTTCCCGTTTCGTTGCGATCGTGAGGATTCGTTCGTCTACGCTTGGTTCGTCTTCGTGGCTTCATCTTCTTCATGGGCTCGTTCTTCTTCCTTGTGGGATTTCAGGCAATATGACCGCTAACCTGGATCTCACTACTATCATTGCTATGCTAGTTGCTTCGTTCTATCGCTATGCTGCGTTACCTATCATTTGCTCTTGAAGCCTCCCAAATTGCCATGAACCTCTAACCTTTGACACCCTTCCTAGCAAACCATTGATTGGCTAGTTACCGCTTTGCTCAGCCTCTCTTATAGCGTTGCTAGTTGCAGGTGAAGTTGAAGATTGCTCCATGGTGTACAGGATTTTGGTTGGGATATCACAATATCTCTTATATTATTAATGCATCTATATATTTGGTAAAGGGTGGAAGGCTCGGCCTTATGCCTGGTGTTTTGTTCCACTCTTGCCGCCCTAGTTTCCGTCATACCGGTATTATGTTCCCGGATTTTGCGTTCCTTACGCGGTCGGGTGATTTATGGGACCCCCCTGACAGTTCGCTTTGAATAAAACTCCTCCAGCAAGGCCCAACCTTGGTTTTACCATTTGCCTCACCACCAACTACTTTTCCCTTGGGAGTAATTAACCCAAGGGTCATCTTTATTATAGCCCCCCCGGGCCAATGCTTGTCTAAGTGTTGGTCCAAACTAGAGCACCGTGCGGGACCATCCCTTGGCAACTTGGGTTACGTCGGTACCTGTACGCTTAGCTTATCCGGTGTTGCCCTGAGAACGAGATATGTGCAGCTCCTATCGTGATGTCGGCGCATCGGGCGGTTTTGCTGGTCTTGTTTTACCATTGTCGAAATGTCTTGTAAACCGGGATTCCGAGACTGATCGGGTCTTCCTGGGAGAAGGAATATCCTTCGTTGATCGCGAGAGCTTATCATGGGCTAAGTTGGGACACCCCTGCAGGGTTTAAACTTTCGAGAGCCGTGCCCGCGGTTATGTGGCAGATGGGAATTTGTTAATGTCCGGTTGTAGATAACTTGACACCAGATCCGAATTAAAATGCATCAACCATGTATGTAGCCGTGATGGTCTCTTCTCGGCGGAGTCCGGGAAGTGAACACGGTTTCTGGGTTATGTTTGACGTAAGTAGGAGTTCAGGATCACTTCTTGATCATTGCTAGTTGACGACTGTTCCTTTGCTCCTCTTCTCGCTCTCATTTGCGTATGTTAGCCACCATATCATGCTTAGTCGCTGCTGCAACCTCACCACTTTACCCCTTCCTTTCCCATTAAGCTTTGCTAGTCTTGATACCTATGGTAATGGGATTGCTGAGTCCTCGTGGCTCACAGATTACTACAATAACAGTTGCAGGTACAGGTTGCGATGATCTTGACGCGAGAGCGATGTTTGCTTGTTTTGGAGTTCTTCTTCTGCTTCTTCTTCGATCAGGGGATAGGTTCCAGGTCGGCAGCCTGGGCTAGCAGGGTGGATGTCGTTTGAGCTTCTGTTTGTGTTTCATCCGTAGTCGGATGTTGCTCTTATGTATGATGTTGTATTCGTGTGGCATTGTATGCCTCTTGTATGTATCCCCATCTATTATGTAATGTTGATGTAATGATATCCACCTTGCAAAAGCGTTTCAATATGCGGGTCTATCCTTGGTGGGACCTTCGAGTTCCTTTTGGATAGGGTCGCATATTGGGCGTGACAAGTTGGTATCAGAGCCTCGACCGACCCTAGGAGCCCCCTTGATTGATCGTGTAGTTTGGCCATTGTTGAGTCTAGAAGAAAACTATTTTCGGAGTCTAGTTATATCGGAGAGTAGGAATTCTTTTTACTCCTCAGCCCCTTCATCGCTCTGGTGAGGAACCTTGACGTAGGTGTTTTGAATTACTCCTCTTCCCGTTCAAATTTTTCTTTAGGATCACGTGGTTAGTTTCGTGAGTTGTCCATCCTCTTTTGTTCGGTGCATTTCTCGTCAAGTTGACTCGAGTCTCTTCTTCCTTGCCAAGTTCAATCCTCAGTTGTCTTCTTTTCCACTCGCCCACCCCTTTTTCATCTCGGAGCCGGAGTCCGTAATTGAGTATCCATCCTACTCGTGCGAAGCCTTTGCATTCTCTCCTCAATTATTTCAACCGGTGTTTTCTCTTCAAGATATTCGTCGATTTCCCCTTTCAAGTTGCCTTTGTTTTCCCGCCCTCCCACCCTTTTTCTTCCCGGAGCCCGAGTCTCTTTCGACCATCAATTTCATTCACTCGGAGCCTCTTCAGTCTTCCCTCAATTATTTCAACAGGTGAATTCTCATTTTGTTCGGCATTCTCTTCTCCGGTGGACTCAATTCAAGTTTTTCGGTGTTGATCATATTCTTTCCCTCGGCTCAAGTGTTTTTCCTGCTCGTTCGCCTCTCGCCAGTTTATCCTTCCTGAGTGTTCAAGACATCTCAGGAATTTCGTCAGTGTTTGAATTAATTCGAGGTTGTCTCCTCATTCAAATATTTTAATTGTTCTAGTGCATCATCTATTGCACAATCCTTTTCAACGGTGTTTTCTTCAGTGGGCCCTAACCCACAGGTCTTTTCCCAGGATCTTACCTGACTCTTCTAATTTCCCCGGAGTTATTCTCAATTCTTTTCAAGTGTGATGTAAGAATGGATCCCATCAGTCACTTCCTTCTCCAAGACCTCTTTCAAATCATTTCATTGTTGGCTTAACCTCTTCATTTTTTCATTCTCCCGGAGTATCTCGGTAATTTTGGTGTTGTTTACCGTCGCCATTTGAAGACCGAAGAAGAGTTTTCCTCTAAATCTTGCCCGTTCTCCCAAAGTTTCGTGGTTCTAGCTTCTTGTTATCCTCTTGAATTATTCCATTTGCCAGATGTTCTTTCTTACCCATCCGGACTATGTCAGGAGTTGTTTTTCCATTTCTTTTCACCGGAGGCCATCATTCCAGTTATCGTTCTCTAATTATCCCGGTGCTTCGTTGAAGTGTTCTTTTATCAGCTCATGATCTCTTCGTTCTTGTTTGCATCTAAATCCCCTCAAGCATATTTGTTCTGCTAATTCTTCCCGGTGATTCATTCTCTTTCATCAGTCATTTCCAAATTCTTTCGGTGGTTCGTTCAAGATTCTTCTTCTTTGTTTATCATACTAATCCATTCGTTCTTTTCAACCTACCGGTGGCTCATTGAAGACCTTCTCAAGTTCACGATATGCCACTTCTCAATCCTTTTCAAGAAGAATAAGTAGTATGCATAAACCATTGCTTGCCATCAATTTAATTTGATGAAGGATAAGCATACAATAAATATTATTCTTATTTCATCATCGTCTAATAATCCCTTCCTTCGGAGTTTGTTCTTTATGAATAAATTCTAGTTCCAAGTGTTTTCATCTTTTCTTTTCCGGTGTTCAATTATTTCCTCGGCCATCTCGTTGGAACCTCCATCTAAGTCACTGCAAGGCTCATCTTATTCTTTCCATCCTTCAATTATATCTCATCATCATTTTGTCACCAGAGTACTTCATGGCGATTCTTCATGATTTAATTCATTCTTCAAGAGTTCATCAAGTACCATTCCATCCTCTCAAGTTCGTTCTAATCCTCCCATTTTCAGCCGGAGTGCTACCTAAATTCTTTCAGTCTTATTCGTTTCTTTTCTCATTCTAACCACTCCGATTAGAACGAGTCGTTTCATAGTCTATCTGATTCCGTGAGCTTTCGATTCTCGTCATTCCTCTGTTCTTCTCGAGTGCTCTCGATTCTTTGCTTCTTCTCTTGAGTTCTTGTTTCACCTCATCCCTTTTTCCCTTCCATCTCAGTCCTAAGATCTCGGGACGAGATCTCTTGTTAGTGGAGGAGTGTTGTAACGCCCCGGATTCGATGCGCCAGGTGTCTTCCAGTTATTTGCCGTCGTTGCCATGTCATGTGCTTGCGTGTTGCACTTTGCCATGTCATCATCTGCATTTCATATCATGTCATCTTGTGCATTTCATTTTGCATACGTGTTCGTTTCATGCATCTGAGCATTTTCCCCGTTGTCCGTTTTCCAATCCGGCTCTCCTATGTCCTCCGGCGTCCCCCTTTTTGTCTCTCATTGTGAGCGGGTGTTAAACTTTCTCGGAATGGCCCGAGGTTTGCCAAGCGGCCTTGGTATAGCACCGGTAGACCGCCTATCAAGTTTTGTGCCATTTGGAGGTCGTTTGATACTCCAACGGTTAACCGGGTAACCGCAAAGCCCTCTTTTGTTGCAGCCCAACACCCCTTCCAAAGTAGCCCAGAACCCAGCAAACTCCCCTCCATGCTCTCAGTCGTTCGATCATGATCGTGTGGCCGAAAACCGCTCCTCATTTGGACTCTCCTAGCTCCCTCTACCTATATAAACACCCTCTCCCCCAAAATTCGCGGATGAATCCCCCCTAACCCTAGCTTCTTCCTCCTCCCGCAGCCGGACATGTCCGCCTCCGCCGCCTACCCAATCAGACGCCGCCACGTCGCTCCCGCCGCCGTCTCCATCGCGCGGGCCCGCGAGCCCAGATCCGGCCCGCGGGGCCCGAGCCGCCGCCCGCCGCCGCCCGTGCGGATCCTGCCTCCGCGCCCGAGGCCGCCTCCGAGCGCCGCGCTGCCGTCCTCGCAGCCGGTCACCGCCTCCCCGCGCGAAGACCTCCGCTGCCGGTCGCCGGCCCTCGCCGCGCCGCTTGCCGCCGCCCGGATCCGGCCGGGTTGGGCCAGATCCGGTGCCTGGGGACCGGATCCCGCCGCCGCCTTGTTTCAGCCATCCCCGGGCTCCGCCCCTCGCTGGAGTTGCTCCCTACCACCGCCGCCATGGATCGTGCTCGGGAGCGAGCAGAGGAGCTGCTCCTCCCGTGCGCCGCTCGGGACCCCCGCGTGGGCCCCAGCCCAGCTCCCCGTGAGGCCCAGCCAGACCAGCCCAGCGCCCGGCCTGCCCCGGCCTCTCCACTTCTGGACTCAGCCCAATGGGTGAGAAACCCTCTTTTCCCCGCCCTGTGCGACTTTTAGCCATATAGCGCCCGTCTGTTTTTTTTTTCAGAAAACGACTAAGTCCCAGATTTTTGTCATAATCATGCCATGTTCATCGCATTGTATCTCTGCATCAGTAGCTCCATTTTGTGCGTGTAATATGTCAAATTGTTCGACTAGACGAGTAATTCATTTCATTCCATTGCATCATTTTCATTGGAGCTCATCTTGATGCCCGAAATGCTGTTGGAAGAGTGCATGTTGATGTTAATCTGCTGAAACTGTTATAACATGCTCATTTGTCATTTTTGCCATGTTTGATGTGTGCATCCTATGAGGTTGATGTCTACATGTGTTTTGATCTATGCTATGCCATCTTTCCAGAGGTGCAATCCATGTATTTTTGTGAGTTGTGTGCTGAGTGCATCAAGCTTGTTAAGTAGGGTACTTGCTGTTGCTGTTTTCCTGACAGATTCTGTTATATTTTGTTGCTATGTTAACCTGCCGCTACAAGTCATTTTGTGCATTATTCTGGAGATGTTAACTAAGGATGTTTTGTTATACATGTCATGCTCTATCCATTCATGCCCTTGGTTGCAATTATAGCCTGCTGTAGCTTGTTGTAATCTTGCTCCAAACTTGCTAAATAATGTTGTTGTCAGCCTGTTAACATTAAGTTCAATGTTTCCATGATTGTTTGCTAGTGATCCATGCATCCTATGAACTTTCTCTTGCCATTCTTAGCTTCATAAACACGTCTTCTTACTGTTGGCTGCCTTTCCATGCCATGTATTGCTCTGTGGTGAGTGGTTCAAGCTCACCAACATGCCTACTTATTGTTGTTCCTGCCATGTATGAATCTGTAATATAACTTGCCATGTTTACATGGGTGCCATCATATTTTCTGTGCCCTTTTGGCTCATGGTCAGTAAGGGACTCTTGTTCTATGCAATTAGTAGATTCATGCCATGCCTTTGGTTTCCATGATATGTTCCTGTAACATGTTGTTTGATAGCTCTAAACATTGCAACCTGATGTTATTTCCTGATAAGTCTGAAACTGTTATTATTTGCAATCTTTCCATGTCCTTTTGAACATGTTCTAGTTGTTTCTCGAGATAGATCATTGTTCATGTTTTGACATGCTTTACCTGTACTTAATGCCCATGCCTTTTGTTATTATGTTGGGGTGCTGTAGCTTATTGTTTTGATGCTTGCAAGATGCCTAGTTGCTGTTATGGACAGATTGTTGCTATGACTTGTATAGATTGTATGTGTTGAACCGTTGCTCCGTTTTGAGTGTGCTCTATATGAAACTTGCTTGATTTTGCATGTAGTTCCATATTATCATGTTGCATCCTTGTTTTGGTGTGTTTTCTTGATGTTTGTATGCATTTTGCATCAATGCCATGTTTAACTTGTTTTGCTCATATCTTCTAGCCCGTAGCTCCGAATCTAATGAACTTTATATGTAACTTGACTAGAATCTCGTGTAGATCATCGTGGTGCATCTTAACTTGCTGTTTAGCAACTTGAACATAAGGTTTATTCAGATCTGGACCAATTTCGAAATTTGCATATGAGGACTTACCGGATTTGTTATATGTTGTTTCCAGCCTCATTTAAACTTGCCTTGATGTGTTGTTCTTGTTTGCATCATCTCTTGCCATGAGTAGCTTCATGTAGCTTTGTCATGCATCATGCTTGTTGTGCACCATGTCTTGTCCATGTGTGGTGTGTTTACCATGTTGTGTGCTTCTTCTCGATAGTTCCCGTTTCGTTGCGATCGTGAGGATTCATTCGTCTACGCTTGGTTCGTCTTTGTGGCTTCATCTTCTTCATGGGCTCGTTCTTCTTCCTTGCGGGATTTCAGGCAAGATGACCGCTAACCTGGATCTCACTACTATCATTGCTATGCTAGTTGCTTCGTTCTATCGCTATGCTGCGTTACCTATCATTTGCTCTTGAAGCCTCCCAAATTGCCATGAACCTCTAACCTTTGACACCCTTCCTAGCAAACCATTGATTGGCTATGTTACCGCTTTGCTCAGCCTCTCTTATAGCGTTGCTAGTTGCAGGTGAAGTTGAAGATTGCTCCATGGTGGACAGGATTTTGGTTGGGATATCACAATATCTCTTATATTATTAATGCATCTATATATTTGGTAAAGGGTGGAAGGCTCGGCCTTATGCCTGGTGTTTTGTTCCACTCTTGCCGCCCTAGTTTCCATCATACCGGTATTATGTTCCCGGATTTTGCGTTCTTTACGCGGTCGGGTGATTTATGGGACCCCCCTGACAGTTCGCTTTGAATAAAACTCCTCCAGCAAGGCCCAACCTTGGTTTTACCATTTGCCTCACCACCACCTACTTTTCCCTTGGGAGTAATTAACCCAAGGGTCATCTTTATTATAGCCCCCCCGGGCCAATGCTTGTCTAAGTGTTGGTCCAAACTAGAGCACCGTGCGGGACTATCCCTTGGCAACTTGGGTTACGTCGGTACCTGTACGCTTAGCTTATCCGGTGTTGCCCTGAGAATGAGATATGTGCAGCTCCTATCGGGATGTCGGCGCATCGGGCGGTTTTGCTGGTCTTGTTTTACCATTGTCGAAATGTCTTGTAAACCGGGATTCCGAGACTGATCGGGTCTTCCTGGGAGAAGGAATATCCTTCGTTGATCGCGAGAGCTTATCATTGGCTAAGTTGGGACACCCCTGCAGGGTATAAACTTTCGAGAGCCGTGCCCGCGGTTATGTGGCAGATGGGAATTTGTTAATGTCAGGTTGTAGATAACTTGACACCAGATCCGAATTAAAACGCATCAACCGTGTATGTAGCCGTGATGGTCTCTTCTCGGCGGAGTCCGGGAAGTGAACACGGTTTCTGGGTTATGTTTGACGTAAGTAGGAGTTCAGGATCACTTCTTGATCATTGCTAGTTGACGACCGTTCCTTTGCTCCTCTTCTCGCTCTCATTTGCGTATGTTAGCCACCATATCATGCTTAGTCGCTGCTGCAACCTCACCACTTTACCCCTTCCTTTCCCATTAAGCTTTGCTAGTCTTGATACCCATGGTAATGGGATTGCTGAGTCCTCGTGGCTCACAGATTACTACAACAACAGTTGCAGGTACAGGTTGCGATGATCTTGACGCGAGAGCGATGTTTGCTTGTTTTGGAGTTCTTCTTCTGCTTCTTCTTCGATCAGGAGATAGGTTCCAAGTCGGCAACCTGGGCTAGCAGGGTGGATGTCGTTTGAGCTTCTGTTTGTGTTTCATCCGTAGTCGGATGTTGCTCTTATGTATGATGTTGTATCCGTGTGGCATTGTATGCCTCTTGTATGTATCCCCATCTATTATGTAATGTTGATGTAATGATATCCACCTTGCGAAAGCATTTTAATATGCGGGTCTATCCTTGGTGGGACCTTCGAGTTCCTTTTGGATAGGGTCGCATATTGGGCATGACAAATGGCGGCGGTCGAACGTGTCGGAGTGGCCGTCGTCGTCGCGGGCAGAAGCAACAAGCCGACAGAGGCGCCAGCAGAGGGGACATCGACAGGGCAGCAAGGGCGGCGGTGGTTGTGCCGGAGTGGCCGCCATCGTCGCGGACTTGCGGAGGTGGCCTAGGATGGCCGGGCCTGCCCTGAGGAGGGCGAGGGCCACCGCGGCAAGCTCAGCAGCGGGAGCTGGGGTAGCGGGCGGCGAGGTCGGAGAGGACGCCGGCTGGGAGGCACGCGAGGTCGGCTGCATCGTCCAGGGAGGTGGAGGAGCTCGAAGGAGGGGCGGTGGAAAGAGGACGTGGCAGAGGTCTCAGATCTGGTCGCGGCGGGAGTAGGGGACGCCGGAGGACGGAGATCAGGCCGGTGCCGCCGGCGCGCTCACCCGTCCTGGGCGAGGACGCGAGAGCCTTTCTCGCACGACATCTCTCTCCCACTCCGCATTCTTCTCCGTGAGAGCATCCTGCTGGAACACTATCATTCCTGGCAGGAAAAGAGGCACTTCCATCTTTGAAGATATAGTTCTTGCAATGGATAAACTTCCCAAAAACTTTGCCTCAGAAATTGTCATGCTGGGATGTTGGAACCTTTGGACACAACGTAATGGCAAGATATTCAGACAACAATAGTAGTCTGTCCAAGCTTGGCGTTTCTACCTTAAGAAAGATCTCAAGCTGCTTAGATTCAAAGTGAAAGAGAAGCATTTCCAAGAGTTCTCAGACTGGATTAGACATAACATGTAAAGCAATGGTTTCTTTTCCTAGAGCAGGGATTGGCTAGACCCTCGGGTCTCCCCCCTTGTAAATTGTAACATATTTTATTTTTAATATAATTATACCGTTGAACTCTTGTTCTACGGTTTTCAGGTCAAAAAAATCTAAGAGATACACTTTGAACTTACCTAATCATATCCTACAAACCACCATTAAGATATTTTTTGGATTGTATGTTTTAGAGATCTCTACCATGATATACCTCACATATGTTTATACAATACATAATATGTACAATTATCGAAACATAATTCACAAAAAAATTTGTTACACATTACAATTTTAATTTAGCACAACCAAAGTTTTCAATGATAAGGATATATATACTACAACTGCATAACAAAGAAACACTATACTTACTATTTAGCTACGTCATTATGCGGTTGAATATTCAACTATGTAATAGACACATTATGCTCACTAAAAATGTATTACGATAAAAATAACATACAAATAAATAAAATTGTTTAATATAAATCATTTTTAATTTAATTTGCATACGAAAATATAAAAAGTTGCACCTTGATCAGCAAGATCTATGTTAGGAATTTTGCTCGCTAAGAAAATTCGACAAGTAATATTTCTGTAATATTATTTGCACTGACTAAATGGGTGGGCGCACCAAAGCGCTGTATTCGCCTTATTCCGTGCGAAAAGTCAAATATAATTCGCCGCTTAAATGCAGCAACCGTAACCACCCTGTAAAAGTTCTCTGTGTATATAACTTTGTCAATTAAAAAGGATCAGAGGGAATTCCAGATTGCAGTATACAAGGAGATAGGGATAAGCTCAGATAAGATAAATCAATTCAGTGGGGCTAACAAACAAAGGGTTACGACAGTGGATCATTCACATCCCAAATCAATCTTCCAACATTGCCAACCAGTCAATGTGACAGCAAAATTTCATCCACCAAAAGTCATCACTCTACCTAAAATCCATGGCAGGCAATTTCATAGCAAAATCTCATCCACCAATAGTCACTACCTAAATTCCATGCAATCTAAAGTTTACACCCGCACGACTCACTTGAAGCTGACGGAGAAGCCAACCTTGGGTCCCTTGCTCACCTCGTACAGATCAGCATGGGCAGAGGCCCTCAGCTTGGCACGCCCTTCCCCTGCAAGCTCAACAACTGCAGCAACTGAACCGTTGGAGCTGACCCTGTTGGAAATATGCCCTAGAGGCAATAATAAATTAGTTATTATTATATTTCCTTGTTCATGATAATCGTTTATTATCCATGCTATAATTATATTGATAGGAAACTCAGATACATGTGTGGGTACATAGACAACACCATGTCCCTAGTAAGCCTCTAGTTGACTAGCTCGTTGATCAATAGATGGTTACGGTTTCCTGACCATGGACATTGGATGTCGTTGATAACGGGATCACATCATTAGGAGAATGATGTGATGGACAAGACCCAATCCTAAGCCTAGCACAAAGATCGTAGTTCGTATGCTAAAGCTTTTCTAATGTCAAGTATCATTTCCTTAGACCATGAGATTGTGTAACTCCCGGATATCGTAGGAATGCTTTGGGTGTACCAAACGTCACAACGTAACTGGGTGGCTATAAAGGTGCACTACAGGTATCTCCGAAAGTGTCTGTTGGGTTGGCACGAATCGAGACTGGGATTTGTCACTCCGTGTAAACGGAGAGGTATCTCTGGGCCCACTCGGTAGGACATCATCATAATGTGCACAATGTGACCAAGGGGTTGATCACGGGATGATGTGTTACGGAACGAGTAAAGAGACTTGCCGGTAACGAGATTGAACAAGGTATCGGCATACCGACGATCGAATCTCGGGCAAGTACAATACCGTTAGACAAAGGGAATTGTATACGGGATCGATTGAGTCCTTGACATCGTGGTTCATCCGATGAGATCATCGTGGAACATGTGGGAGCCAACATGGGTATCCGGATCCCGCTGTTGGTTATTGACCGGAGAACGTCTCGGTCATGTCTACATGTCTCCCGAACCCGTAGGGTCTACACACTTAAGGTTTGATGACGCTTGGGTTATAGGGAATAGATATACGGGGTTACCGAATGTTGTTCGAAGTCCCGGATGAGATCCCGGACGTCACGAGGAGTTCCGGAATGGTCCGGAGGTAAATATTTATATATGGGAAGTCCTATTTTGGCCACCGGAAAATGTTCGGGATTTTTCGGTATTGTACCGGGAAGGTTCTAGAAGGTTCCGGAGTGGGGCCCACCTGCATGGGGGACCCACATGAACGTGGGTAGTGGGGTCAAGGCCCCACACCCCTGGCCAGGGCACACCAAGATCCCCCTTAGAAGGAATAGGATAATATCCCGAAGGGATAAGATCAAGATCCCTAAAAAAGGGGGATAACAATCGGTGGGGAAGGAAATGATGAGATTTCTTTCCTCCCACCTTTGCCAACGCCCCAATGGACTTGGAGGGCAAGAAACCAGCCCCCTCCACCCCTATATATAGTGGGGAGGCGCATGGGAGCTACACGCTTCCCCTGGCGCAGCCCTCCCCCTCTCCCAAGTACTCATCCTCTCCCGCGGTGCTTGGCGAAGCCCTACAGGATTGCCACGTTCCTCCATCACCACCACGCCGTCGTGCTGCTGCTAGACAGAGTCTTCCCCAACCTCTCCCTCTCACCTTGCTGGATCAAGGCATGGGAGACGTCACCGGGCTGTACGTGTGTTGAACGCGGAGGTGCCGTCCGTTCGGCACTAGGATCTCCAGTGATTTGGATCACGACGAGTACGACTCCTTCAACCCCGTTCTCTTGAACTCTTCCACTTAGCGATCTACAAGGGTATGTAGATGCACTCTCCTTCCCCTCGTTGCCGGTTTCTCCATAGATAGATCTTGGTGACGCGTAGGAAAATTTTGAATTTCTGCTACGTTCCCCAATAGTGGCATCATGAGCTAGGTCTATTGCGTAGATTCTTTGCACGAGTAGAACACAAAGTAGTTGTGGGCATTGATTTTGTTCAATATTGTTGGGGAACGTTGCAGAAAATTAAAATTTTTCCTACGGTTTCACCAAGATCCATCTATGAGTTCATCTAAGCAACGAGTCAAGGGGTGAGTTTGCATCTACATACCACTTGTAGATCGCGTGCGGAAGCTTGCAAGGGGATGGTGATGATGGAGTCGTACTCGACGTGATTCGGATCACCGATGACCAAGTACTGAACGGACAGCACCTCCGCGTTCAGCACACGTACGGGACGGGAGATGTCTCCTCCTTCTTGATCCAGCAAGGGGAAGGAGAGGTTGAGGAAGAACGCTCCAATGGCAGCATGATGGCGTGGTGCAGTTGGAGTAGTAGTATTCCGACAGGGCTTCGCCAAGCACTTATGGAGGAGGAGAGGTGTTGGGGAGGGGAGGGGCTGCGCCTTGGCTTGTGTTGATCTCCCATGCGCCTCCCCACTATATATAGGGGTGGAGGGGCTGGTTTCTTGCCCTCCAAGTCCATTGGGGCGTTGGCCAAGGTGGGAGGAAAGAAATCCCATCATTTCCTTCCCCACCGATTGTTATCCCCCCTTTTTAGGGATCTTGATCTTATCCCTTCGGGATATGATCTTATTCCTTCTAAGGGGGAATCTTGGTGCGCCTTGACCAGGGGTGTGGGGCCTTTCCCCCACTACTCACGTTCATGTGGGTCCCCCCATGCAGGTGGGCCCCACTCCGGAACCTTCTAGAACCTTCCCGGTACAATACCCAAAAATCCCGAACATTTTCCGGTGGCCAAAATAGGACTTCCCATATATAAATCTTTACCTCCGGACCATTCCGGAACTCCTCGTGACGTCCGGGATCTCATCTGGGACTCCGAACAACATTCGGTAGTCACATACTAGTCTTCCTAATAACCCTAGCGTCACCGAACCTTAAGTGTGTAGACCCTACGGGTTCGGGAGACATGCAGACATGACCGAGACGCTCTCAGGTCAACAACCAACAGCGGGATCTGGATACCCATGTTGGCTCCCACATGCTCCTCGATGTTGTCATCGAATGAACCACGATGTCGAGGATTCGATCAAACCCTGTATATAATTCCCTTTGTCAATCGGTACGTTACTTGCCCGAGACTCGATCGTCGGTATCCCAATACCTTGTTCAGTCTCGTTACCGGAAAGTCACTTTACTCGTACCGTAATGCATGATCCCGTGGCCAACACTTTGGTCACCTTGAGCTCATTATGATGATGCATTACCGAGTGGGCCCAGAGATACCTCTCCGTCATACGAAGTGACAAATCCCAGTCTCGATCCGTGTCAACCCAACAGCTACTTTCGGAGATACCTGTAATGCACCTTTATAGTCACCCAGTTATGTTGTGACGTTTGATACACCCAAGGCACTCCTACGGTATCCGGGAGTTACACGATCTCATGGTCTAAGGAAGAGATACTTGACATTGGCAAAGCTCTAGCAAACGAACTAAACGACCTTTGTGCTATGCTTAGGATTGGGTCTTGTCCATCACATCATTCTCCTAATGATGTGATCCCGTTATCAACGACATCCAATGTCCATAGCCAGGAAATCATGACTATCTGTTGATCACAACGAGCTAGTCAACTAGAGGCTCACTAGGGACATATTGAGGTCTATGTATTCACACGTGTATTACGATTTCCGGATAATACAGTTATAGCATGAATAAAAGACAATTATCATGAACAATGAAATATAATAATACTTTTATTATTGCCTCTAGGGCATATTTCCAACAGTCTCCCACTTGCACTAGAGTCACCAATCTAGTTACATTGTGATGAATCGAACACCCATAGAGTTCTGGTGTTGATCATGTTTAGCTCGCGAGAGAGGTTTAGTCAACGGATCTGCGACATTCAGATCCGTATGTACTTTGCAAATTTCTATGTCTCCATCTTGAACATTTTCACGGATGGAGTTGAAACGACGCTTGATGTGCCTGGTCTTCTTGTGAAACCTAGGCTCCTTGGCAAGGGCAATAGCTCCAGTGTTGTAACAGAAGAGTTTGATTGGCCCCGACGCATTGGGTATGACTCCTAGGTCGGTGATGAACTCCTTCACCCAAATCGCTTCATGCGCTGCCTCCGAGGCTGCCATGTACTCCGCTTCACACGTAGATCCTGCCACGATGCTCTGCTTGCAGCCGCACCAGCTTACTGCTCCACCATTCAACATATACACGTATCCGGTTTGTGACTTAGAGTCATCCGGATCTGAGTCGAAGCTAGCGTCGATGTAACCCTTTACGACAAGCTCTTCGTCTCCTCCATAAACGAGAAACATGTCCTTTGTCCTTTTCAGGTACTTCAGGATATTCTTGACCGCTGTCCAGTGTTCCTTGCCGGGATTACTTTGGTATCTAGCTACAAAACTCACGGCAAGGTTTACATCAGGTCTGGTACACAGCATGGCATACATAATAGATCCTATGGCTGAGGCATAGGGGATGGTATTCATCTCTTCTATATCTTTTGCCGTGGTCGGTGACTGAGCCGAGCTCAATCTCACACCTTGTAACATAGGCAAGAACCCTTTCTTGGACTGATCCATTTTGAACCTTTTCAAAATCTTATCAAGGTATGTGCTTTGTGAAAGACCTATGAGGCGTCTCGATCTATCTCTATAGATCTTGATGCCTAATATATAAGCAGCTTCTCCAAGGTCCTTCATTGAAAAACATTTGTTCAAGTAGGCCTTAATGCTGTCCAGAAATTCTATATTATTTCCCATCAAGAGTATGTCATCTACATATAATATGAGAAATGCTACAGAGCTCCCACTCACTTTCTTGTAAACGCAGGCTTCTCCATAAGTCTGCATAAACCCAAACGCTTTGATCATCTCATCAAAGCGAATATTCCAACTCCGAGATGCTTGCACCAGCCCATAAATGGATCGCTGGAGCTTGCATACTTTGTTAGCGTTCTTAGGATCGACAAAACCTTCCGGCTGCATCATATACAGTTCTTCCTTAAGATGCCCGTTAAGGAATGCCGTTTTGACGTCCATCTGCCATATCTCATAATCATAGTATGCGGCAATTGCTAACATGATTCGGACGGACTTTAGCTTCGCTACGGGAGAGAATGTCTCGTCGTAGTCAATCCCTTGAACCTGTCGATAACCCTTAGCGACAAGTCGAGCTTTATAGATGGTAACATTTCCATCCGCGTCCGTCTTCTTCTTAAAGATCCATTTGTTTTCTATCGCTCGCCGATCATCGGGCAAGTCTGTCAAAGTCCATACTTTGTTTTCATACATGGATTCTATCTCGGATTTCATGGCTTCAAGCCATTTGTTGGAATCTGGGCCCGCCATCGCTTCTTCATAGTTCGAAGGTTCACCGTTGTCCAACAACATGATTTCCAGGACAGGGTTGCCGTACCACTCTGGTGCGGAACGTGTCCTTGTGGACCTACGAAGTTCAGTAGCAACTTGATCCGAAGTACCTTGATCATCATCATTGGTTTCCTCTTCAGTTGGTGTGGGCATCACAGGAATATTATCCTGAGCTGCACCACTTTCCCGTTCGAGAGGTAGTACTTCATCGAGTTCTACTTTCCTCCCACTTACTTCTTTCGAGAGAAACTCTTTTTCCAGAAAGCATCCGTTCTTGGCAACAAAGATCTTGCCCTCGGATCTTAAGTAGAAGGTATACCCGACAGTTTCCTTAGGGTATCCTATGAAGATGCATTTTTCCGACTTGGGTTCGAGCTTTTCAGGTTGAAGTTTCTTGACATAAGCATCGCATCCCCAAACTTTTAGAAACGACAGCTTAGGTTTCTTCCCAAACCATAATTCATACGGTGTCGTCTCAACGGATTTAGACGGTGCCCTATTTAAAGTGAATGTAGCTGTCTCTAGAGCGTATCCCCAAAATGATAGCGGTAAATCGGTAAGAGACATCATAGACCGCACCATATCCAATAGAGTGTGATTACGACGTTCGGACACACCGTTTCGCTGAGGTGTTCCAGGCGGCGTGAGTTGTGAAACGATTCCACATTTCTTTAAGTGTGTACCAAATTCGTGACTTAAGTATTCTCCTCCACGATCTGATCGTAGGAACTTTATCTTTCGGTCACGTTGATTCTCTACCTCATTCTGAAATTCTTTGAACTTTTCAAAGGTCTCAGACTTGTGTTTCATTAAGTAGACATACCCATATCTACTCAAGTCATCAGTGAGAGTGAGAACATAACGATATCCTCTGCGAGCCTCAACGCTCATTGGACCGCACACATCGGTATGTATGATTTCCAACAAGTTGGTTGCTCGCTCCATTGTTCCGGAGAACGGAGTCTTGGTCATTTTGCCCATGAGGCATGGTTCGCATGTGTCAAATGATTCATAATCAAGAGACTCCAAAAGTCCATCAGCATGGAGCTTCTTCATGCGTTTGACACCAATGTGACCAAGGCGGCAGTGCCACAAGTATGTGGGACTATCGTTATCAACTTTACATCTTTTGGTATCCACACTATGAACATGTGTAATAATACGCTCGAGATTCATTAAGAATAAACCATTGACCATCGGAGCATGACCATAAAACATATCTCTCATATAAATCGAACAACCATTATTCTCAGACTTAAATGAGTAGCCATCTCGTATTAAATGAGATCCAGATACAATGTTCATGCTCAAACTTGGTACTAAATAACAATTATTAAGGTTCAAAACTAATCCCGTAGGTAAATGTAGAGGTAGCGTGCCGACGGCGATCACATCGACTCTGGAACCATTCCCGACGCGCATCGTCACCTCGTCCTTCGCCAGTCTCCGTTTATTTCGCAGCTCCTGCTGTGAGTTACAAATATGAGCAACGGCACCGGTATCAAATACCCAGGAGTTACTACGAGTACTGGTAAGGTACACATCAATTACATGTATATCAAATATACCTTTGGTGTTGCCAGCCTTCTTATCCGCTAAGTATTTGGGGCAGTTCCGCTTCCAGTGACCCTTCCCCTTGCAATAAAAGCACTCAGTCTCAGGCTTGGGTCCATTCTTTGACTTCTTCCCGGTAACTGGCTTACCAGGCGCGGCAACCTCCTTGCCGTCCTTCTTGAAGTTCTTCTTACCCTTGCCCTTCTTGAACTTAGTGGTCTTATTGACCATCAACACTTGATGTTCTTTCTTGATTTCAGCCTCTGCTGACTTCAGCATCGAGAACACTTCAGGAATGGTCTTTTCCATCCCCTGCATGTTGTAGTTCATCACAAAGCTCTTGTAGCTTGGTGGGAGCGACTGGAGGATTCTGTCAATGACCGCCTCGTCGGGGAGGTTAATATTCAGCTGGGTCATACGGTTGTGCAACCCAGACATCTTGAGAATATGCTCACTGACAGAACTATTTTCCTCCATCTTACAACTGTAGAACTTGTCGGAGACATCATATCTCTCGACCCGGGCATGAGCTTGAAAAACTAGTTTCACCTCTTCGAACATCTCATATGCTCCGTGATGCTCAAAACGCTTTTGGAGCCCCGGTTCTAAGCTGTAAAGCATGCCGCACTGAACGAGGGAGTAATCATCAGCACGAGTTTGCCAAGCATTCATAATTTCTTGGTTCTCTGGGACGGGAGCGTCACCTAGCGTTCCTTCTAGGACATATTGTTTCCTGGCAGCTATGAGGATGATCCTCAGGTTCTGGCCCCAGTCCGTATAGTTGCTGCCGTCATCTTTCAGCTTGGTTTTCTCTAGGAACGCGTTGAAGTTCATGTTGACATGAGCGTTGGCCATATGATCTACAAGACATATTTGCAAAGGTTTTAGACTAAGTTCATGATAATTAAGTTCTAATCATATTATGAACTCCCACTCATATTAGACATCCCTCTGGTCATCTAAGTGTTACACGATCCGAGTCGACTAGCCCGTGTCCGATCATCACGTGAGACGGACTAGTCATTGTCGGTGAACATTTTCATGTTGATCGTATCTTCCATACGACTCGTGTTCGACCTTTCGGTCTCCGTGTTACGAGGCCATGTCTGCACATGCTAGGCTCGTCAAGTTAACCCTAAGTGTTTTCGCTGTGTAAAACTGTCTTACACCCGTTGTATGTGAACGTAAGAATCCATCACACCCGATCATCACGTGGTGCTTAGAAGCGACGAACTGTAGCAACGGTGCACAGTTAGGGGAGAACACTTCTTGATATTTTGTAAGGGATCATCTTATTTACTACCGTCGTCCTAAGTAAACAAGATGCATAAACATAATAAACATCACATGCAATTATATAGTTGTGACATGATATGGCCAATATCATATAGCTCCATTGATCTCCATCTTCGGGGCTCCATGATCATCTTGTCACCGGCTTGACACCATGATCTCCATAATCATGATCTCCATCATCGTGTCTTCATGAAGTTGTCACGCCAACGACTACTTCTACTTCTATATCTAACGCGTTTAGCAATAAAGTAAAGTAAGTTACATGGCGTTCTTCAATGACACGCAGGTCATACAAAAATAAAGACAACTCCTATGGCTCCTGCCGGTTGTCATACTCATCGACATGCAAGTCGTGAACCCTATTACAAGAACATGATCTCATACATCACACTTCATCATTCATCACAACTTCTGGCCATATCACATCACATGATCAATCGCTGCAAAAACAAGTTAGACGTCCTCTAATTGTTGTTGCATCTTTTACGTGGCTGCAATTGGGTTCTAGCAAGAACGTTTTCTTACCTACGAATAACCACAACGTGATTTTGTCAACTTCTATTTACCCTTCATAAGGGCCCTTTTCATCGAATCCGCTCCAACTAAAGTGGGAGAGACAGACACCCGCCAGCCACCTTATGCAACTAGTGCATGTCAGTCCGTGGAACCGGTCTCACGGAAGGGTACGTGTAAGGTTGGTCCGGGCCGCTTCATCCCACAATGCCGTTGACGCAAGAAAAGACTAGTAGAGGCAAGTAAGTTGACAAGATCCACGCCCACAACAAAATTGTGTTCTACTCGTGCAAAGAGAACTACGCATAGACCTAGCTCATGATGCCACTGTTGGGGAACGTTGCAGAAAATTAAAATTTTTCCTACGGTTTCACCAAGATCCATCTATGAGTTCATCTAAGCAACGAGTCAAGGGGTGAGTTTGCATCTACATACCACTTGTAGATCGCGTGCGGAAGCTTGCAAGGGGATGGTGATGATGGAGTCGTACTCGATGTGATTCGGATCACCGATGACCAAGTACTGAACGGACAGCACCTCCGCGTTCAACACACGTACGGGACGGGAGATGTCTCCTCCTTCTTGATCCAGCAAGGGGAAGGAGAGGTTGAGGAAGAACGCTCCAATGGCAGCACGACGGCGTGGTGCAGTTGGAGTAGTAGTATTCCGACAGGGCTTCGCCAAGCACTTATGGAGGAGGAGAGGTGTTGGGGAGGGGAGGGGCTGCGCCTTGGCTTGTGTTGATCTCCCATGCGCCTCCCCACTATATATAGGGGTGGAGGGGCTGGTTTCTTGCCCTCCAAGTCCATTGGGGCGTTGGCCAAGGTGGGAGGAAAGAAATCCCATCATTTCCTTCCCCACCGATTGTTACCCCCCCTTTTTAGGGATCTTGATCTTATCCCTTCGGGATATGATCTTATTCCTTCTAAGGGGGAATCTTGGTGCGCCTTGACCAGGGGTGTGGGGCCTTTCCCCCACTACTCACGTTCATGTGGGTCCACCCATGCAGGTGGGCCCCACTCCGGAACCTTCTAGAACCTTCCCGGTACAATACCGAAAAATCCCGAACATTTTCCGGTGGCCAAAATAGGACTTCCCATATATAAATCTTTACCTCCGGACCATTCCGGAACTCCTCGTGACGTCCGGGATCTCATCTGGGACTCCGAACAACATTCAGTAGTCACATACTAGTCTTCCTAATAACCCTAGCGTCACCGAACCTTAAGTGTGTAGACCCTACGGGTTCGGGAGACATGCAGACATGACCGAGACGCTCTCAGGTCAATAACCAACAGCGGGATCTGGATACCCATGTTGGCTCCCACATGCTCCTCGATGTTGTCATCGAATGAACCACGATGTCGAGGATTCGATCAAACCCTGTATACAATTCCCTTTGTCAATCGGTACGTTACTTGCCCGAGACTCGATCGTCGGTATCCCAATACCTTGTTCAGTCTCGTTACCGGCAAGTCACTTTACTCGTACCGTAATGCATGATCCCGTGGCCAACACTTTGGTCACCTTGAGCTCATTATGATGATGCATTACCGAGTGGGCCCAGAGATACCTCTCCGTCATACGAAGTGACAAATCCCAGTCTCGATCCGTGTCAACCCAACAGCTACTTTCGGAGATACCTGTAATGCACCTTTATAGTCACCCAGTTACGTTGTGACGTTTGATACACCCAAGGCACTCCTACGGTATCCGGGAGTTACACGATCTCATGGTCTAAGGAAGAGATACTTGACATTGGCAAAGCTCTAGCAAACGAACTAAACGACCTTTGTGCTATGCTTAGGATTGGGTCTTGTCCATCACATCATTCTCCTAATGATGTGATCCCGTTATCAACGACATCTAATGTCCATAGCCAGGAAATCATGACTATCTGTTGATCACAACGAGCTAGTCAACTAGAGGCTCACTAGGGACATATTGAGGTCTATGTATTCACACGTGTATTACGATTTCCGGATAATACAGTTATAGCATGAATAAAAGACAATTATCATGAACAATGAAATATAATAATACTTTTATTATTGCCTCTAGGGCATATTTCCAACAAATATGCTTACCGTTACTAGTCCAATCTTGATTCGGCGGCATTGTGGGATGAAGCGGCCCGGACCGACCTTACACGTACACTTACGTGAGACAGGTTCCACCGACTGACATGCACTTGTTGCATAAGGTGGCTAGCGGGTGCCAGTCTCTCCCACTTTACTCGGAACGGATTCGATGAAAAGGGTCCTTATGAAGGGTAAATAGCAATTGACATATCACGTTGTGGTTTTTGCGTAGGTAAGAAACGTTCTTGCTAGAAACCCATAGCAGCCACGTAAAACATGCAAACAACAATTAGAGGACGTCTAACTTGTTTTTGCAGGGTATGCTATGTGATGTGATATGGCCAAGAAGAATGTGATGAATGATATGTGATATATGAGATTGATCATGTTCTTGTAATATGAATCACGACTTGCATGTCGATGAGTATGACAACCGGCAGGAGCCATAGGAGTTGTCTTTATTTATTGTATGACCCGCGTGTCATTGAACAACGTCATGTAATTACATTACTTTATTGCTAACCGGTAGCCATAGTAGTAGAAGTAATAAGTTGGCGAGACAACTTCATGGAGACACGATGATGGAGATCATGGTGTCATGCCGGTGACGATGATGATCATGGAGCCCCGAAGATGGAGATCAAAAGGAGCAAAATGATATTGGCCATATCATGTTTCTGTTTGATTGCATGTGATGTTTATCATATTTATGCATCTTATTTGCTTAGAACGACGATAGTAAATAAGATGACCCCTCATTAAAATTTCAAGAAAGTGTTCCCCCTAACTGTGCACCGTTGCGAAAGTTCGTCGTTTTGAAGCACCACGTGATGATCGGGTGTGATAGATTCTTACGTTCACATACAACGGGTGTAAGCCATATTTACACACGCGAAACACTTAGGTTGACTTGACGAGCCTAGCATGTACAGACATGGCCTCGAAACACAAGAGACCGAAAGGTCGAGCATGAGTCGTATAGTAGATACGATCAACATGAAGATGTTCACCGATGATGACTAGTCCGTCTCACGTGATGATCGGACACGGCCTAGTTGACTCGGATCATGTAATCACTTAGATGACTAGAGGGATGTCTATCTGAGTGGGAGTTCATAAGATGAACTTAATTATCCTGAACATAGTCAAAAGATCTTTGCAAATTATGTCGTAAGCTCGCGCTTTAGTTCCACTGTTTAGATATGTTCCTAGAGAAAATATAGTTGAAAGTTGATAGTAGCGATTATGCGGATAGTAGAAAGCTTATGTCCTTAATGCACTGCTCACTGTGCTGAACCCCAAACGTCATTTGTGGATGTTGTGAACATCAGACATACACGTTTTGATAACTACGTGATAGTTCAGTTAAACGGTTTAGAGTTGAGGCACAAAAGACGTTTTCGAAACGTCGCGGAACATATGAGATGTTTCGAGGGCTGAAATTGAGATTTCAGGCTCGTGCCCACGTCAAGAGGTATGAGACCTCCGACGATTTTCTTAGCCTGCAAACTAAGGGAGAAAAGCTCAATCGTTGAGCTTGTGCTCAGATTGTCTGAGTGCAACAATCACTTGAATCGAGTGGGAGTTGATCTTCCAGATGAGATAGTGATGTTTCTCCAAAGTCATTGCCACCAAACTGCTAGAGCTTCGTGATGAGCTGTAACATATCAGGGATAGATATGATGATCCTTGAGGTATTCGCAATGTTTGACACCGCGAAAGTAGAAATCAAGAAGGAGCATCAATTGTTGATGGTTGGTGAAACCACTAGTTTCAAGAAGGGCAAGGGCAAGAAGGGATACTTCATGAAACGGCAAATCAGCTGCTGCTCTAGTGAAGAAACCCAAGGTTGAACCCAAACCTGAGACTAAGTGCTTCTGTAATAAGGGGAACAACCACTGGAGCAGAATTACCCTAGATACTTGGTAGATGAGAAGGCTGGCAAGGTCGATAGAAGTATATTGGATATACATTATGTTAATGTGTACTTTACTAGTACTCCTAGTAGCACTAGGGTATTAAGATACCGGTTCGGTTGCTAAGTGTTAGTAGCTCGACATAAAAGAGCTACGGAATAAACAGAGACTAGCTAAAGGTGAGCTGACGATATGTGTTGGAAGTGTTTCCATGTTTGATGTGATCAAACATCGCACGCTCCCTCTACCATCAAGATTAGTATTAAACCTGAATAATTGTCATTTGGTGTTTTGTGTTGAGCATAGACATGATTGGATTATGTCTATCCCAATACGGCTATTCATTTAAGGAGAATAATGGTTACTCTATTTATTTGAATAATACCTTCAATGGTCTTGCACCTAAAGGAATGGTTTATTGAATCTCGATCGTAGTGATACACATTTTCATGCCAAAATATATAAGATAGTAATGATAGTACCACTTACTTGTGGCACTGCCATGTAAGTCATATTGGTGTAAAACGCATGAAGAAGCTCCATGTTGATGGATCTTTGGACTCACTCGTTTTTGAAAAGTTTGAGACATGCGAACCATGTCTATTGGTGTATACGCATGAAGAAACTCCATGCAGATGGATCGTTTGGACTCACTTGATTTTGAATCACTTGAGATATGCAAATCATACCACATGGGCAAGATGACTAAAAAGCCTCGTTTTCAGTAAAATGGAACAAGATAGCAACTTGTTGGAAGTAAACACATTTTGATGTGTGCAGTCCAATGAGTGCTGAGGCATGCAGTGAATATCGTTATGTTCTTACTTCACAGATGATTCGAGTAGATGTTGAGTATATTTACTTGATGAAACACAAATCTGAATTATTGAATGGTTCAAATAATTTCAGAGTGAAGTTGAAGATCATCGTGACAAGAGGATAAAATGTCTATAATATGATCATAGAGATGAGTATCTGAGTTACGAGCTTTGGCACGCAATTAAGACATTGTGGAAATTGTTTCACAATTAATACCGCCTGGAACACCATAGTTTGATGGTGTGTCCGAACATCATAGTTGCACCCTATTGGATATGGTGCGTACCATGATGTCTCTTATCAAATGACCACTATCGTTTATGGGTTAGGCATTAGAGACAACCACATTCACTTTAAATAGGGCACCACGTAATTCCGTCGAGATGACACCGTATGAACTATGGTTTAGAGAAACCTTGTCACGCCCAATATGCGACCCTATCCAAAAGGAACTCGAAGGTCCCACCAAGGATAGACCCGCATATTGAAACACTTTTGCAAGGTGGATATCATTACATCAACATTACATAATAGGTAGGGATACATACATAAGGCATACAATGCCACACGAATACAACAATACATCATACATAAGACCAACATCCGACTACGGATGAAACACAAACAGAAGCTCAAACGACATCCACCTTGCTATCCCAGGCTGCCGACCTAGAACCTATCCCCTGATCGAAGAAGAAGCAGAAGACGAACTCAAGCAAGCAAGCATCACGCTCGCATCAAGATCATCGCATAACCTGTACCTGCAACTGTTGTTGTAGTAATCTGTAATCCACGAGGACTCAGCAATCCCATTACCATGGGTATCAAGACTAGCAAAGCTTAATGGGAAAGGAAGGGGTAAAGTGGTGAGGTTGCAGCAGCGACTAAGCATGATATGGTGGCTAACATACACAAATGAGAGCGAGAAGAGAAACAAAGGAACGGTCGTGAAGCTAGCAATGATGAATAAGTGATCCTGAAATCCTACTTACGTCAAACATAACACAGAAACCGTGTTCACTTCCCGGACTCCGCCGAGAAGAGACCATCACGGCTACACACGCGGTTGATGCGTTTTAATTCGGATCTGGTGTCAAGTTATCTACAACCGGACATTAACAAATTCCCATCTGCCACATAACCGCGGGCACGGCTCTCAAAAGTTTATACCCTGCAGGGGTGTCCCAACTTAGCCCATGATAAGCTCTCGCGATCAACGAAGGATATTCCTTCTCCCAGGAAGACCCGATCAGTCTCGGAATCCCGGTTTACAAGACATTTCGACAATGGTAAAACAAGACCAGCAAGACCGCCCGATGCGCCGACATCCCGATAGGAGCTGCACATATCTCGTTCTCAGGGCAACACCGGATAAGCTAAGTGTACAGGTACCGACGTAACCCAAGTTGCCAAGGGATGGTCCCGCACGGTGCTCTAGTTTGGACCAACACTTAGACAAGCATTGGCCCGGGGGGGCTATAATAAAGATGACCCTTGGGTTAATTACTCCCAAGGGAAAGGTAGGTGGTGGTGAGGCAAATGGTAAAACCAAGGTTGGGCCTTGCTGGAGGAGTTTTATTCAAAGCGAACTGTCAGGGGGGTCCCATAAATCACCCGACCGCGTAAGGAACGCAAAATCCGGGAACATAACACCGGTATGACGGAAACTAGGGCGACAAGAGTGGAACAAAACACCAGGCATAAGGCCGAGCCTTCCACCCTTTACCAAATATATAGATGCATTAATTAAATAAGAGATATTGTGATATCCCAACATAACCCTGTCCACCATGGAGCAATCTTCAACTTCACCTGCAACTAACAACGCTATAAGAGGGGCTGAGCAAAGCGGTAACATAGCCAAGCAACGGTTTGCTAGGAAGGGTGTCAAAGGTTAGAGGTTCATGGCAATTTGGGAGGCTTGAAGAGCAAAAGACAGGTAACGCAGCATAGCGATAGAACGAAGCAACTAGCATGGCAATGATAGTAGTGAGATCCAGGGTAGCGGTCATCTTGCCTGAAATCCCGCAAGGAAGAAGAACGAGTCCATGAAGAAGATGAAGCCACGAAGACGAACCACACGTAGACGAACGCATCCTCACGATCGCAACGAAACGAGAACTATCGAGAAGAAGCACACAACATGGTAAACACACCACACATGAACAAGACATGATGCACAACAAGCATGATGCATGACAAAGCTACATGAAACTACTCATGACAAGAGACGATGCATACAAGAGCAACACATCAAGGCAAGTTTAAATGAGGCCGGAAACAACATATAACAATTCCGGTAAGTCCTCATATGCAAATTTCGAAATTGGTCCAGATCTGAATAAACATTATGTTCAAGTTGTTAAACAGCAAGTTAAGTTGCACCACGATGAACTACACGAAATTCTAGTCAAGTTACATATAAAGTTCATTAGATTCGGAGCTACGGCCTAGAAGATATGAGCAAAACAAGTTCAACATGGCATCGATGCAAAATGCACCCAAACATCAAGCAAACACACCAAAACAAGGATGCAACATGGTAATATGAAACTGCATGCAAAATCAAGCAAGTTTCATATAGAGCACACTCAAAACGGAGCAACGGTACAACACATACACTCTATACAAGTCATAACAACAATCTGTCCATAACAGCAACTAGGCATATTGCAAGCATCAAGACAATATGCTACAGCATCCCAACATAATAACAAAAGGCATGGGCATGAAGTACAGGTAAAGCACAACAAAACATGAACACTGAGCTAACTCCAGAAATCACTAGAACATGCTCAAAAGGACATGGTAAGATTGCAAATAATAACAGTTTCAGGTTTATCAGGAAATAACATCAGGTTGCAATGTTTAGAGCTATCAAACAACATGTTATAGGAACTTAACATGGCAAACAAAGGCATGGCATGATACTACTAAATGCATAGATCAACAGTCCCTTACTGACCATGAGCCAAAAAGGATCAGAAGATATGATGGCACCCATGTAAACATGGCAAGTTATATGATAGATTCAAACATGGCAGGAACAACAATAAGTAGGCATGTTGGTGAGCTTGAACCACTCACCACAGAGCAATAAATGGCATGGAAAGGCAACCAACAGTAAGAAGACATGTTTGTGAAGCTATACATGGCAAGAGCAAGGTCATAGGGTGCATGGATCACTAGCAAACAATCATGGAAACATTGAACTTGATGTTAACAGGCTGACAGCAACATCATTTAGCAAACTTTGGAGCAAGATAACAACATGATACAGCAGGCTATAATTGCAACCAAGGGCATGGATCGACAGAGCATGACATGTATAACAAAACATCCTTAGTGAACATCTCCATAATAATGCACGAAATGACTTGTAGCAGCAGGTTAACATAGCAACAAAATATAACAGAATCTGTCAGGAAAACAGCAACAGCAAGTACCCTACTTAGCAAACTTGATACACTCAATACAAGAATCACAAAAATATATGGATAGCACCTCTGGAAAGATGGAATGGCATAGATACAACACATGAAGACATCAACCTCATAGGATGCACACATCAAACATGGCAAAAATGACAAAACAGCAAGTTATAACAGTTTCAGCAGTTTAGCATCAACATGCACTCTTCCAACAGCATTTTGGGCATCAAGATGAGCTCAAATGAAAATGATGCAATGGAAATAAATGAAGTACTCGTCGAGGCGAACAATTTGACATATTACACGCACAAAACGGAGCTACGGATGCAGAGATATGATGCGATGAACATGGTATGATAATGTCAAAAATCTGGGACTTGGTGGATTTTCACCTCCGCGGAAAAGTGGACGGGGACGTTCCGGGACGGAGAGATCCAGGACGGGCGGAGGCGTTTGGTTCATCTCCCGGTGGATCTCATCCACCCGGGGTAGATCCGGCCGGAGTGGAGCTCGGGCGAGCGGCATGGGGACGCGGAGGAGGTCGGAGGGAGGGCGCGGTCGCCGGAGGAGGTTGGCGGGGCAGCGGCCGGAGCTTGGGCCGACGGGAGGCGGCGCGAGGCCGGGCGCGGCCGGAGGCGGCGAGGTGGCGCCGGGGTCCGGCGGCTGCGCGGGGCGCGGGCCGCGGCGGCGGGCGGCTCGCGCCCGGGCGGGCCGCGGCTGGGCCCGACGGGCCCGCGTGGTGGAGGCGCGGAGGAGACGGCGGCGGCGACACATGGCAGCTTCCGGTTGGGCGGGGCACGGCGGCGGACGCGTCCGGCGGCGGAGTGGATGAGGGAGTCCTGGACTAGGGGGTGTCCGGACAGCCGGACTATCATAGTCCGCCGGACTCCAAGACTACGAAGATACAAGATTGAAGACTCCGTCCCGTGTCCGGATGGGACTTTCCTTGGCGTGGAAGGCAAGCTTGGCAATACGGATATGTAGATCTCCTACCATTGTAACCGACTCTGTGTAACCCTAGCCCTCTCCGGTGTCTATATAAACCGGAGGGCTTTAGTTCGTAGGACAACATACATTACAACAATCATACCATAGGCTCGCTTCTAGGGTTTAGCCTCCTTGATCTCGTGGTAGATCCACTCTTGTACTACCCATATCATCAATATTAATCAAGCAGGACGTAGGGTTTTACCTCCATCGAGAGGGCCCGAACCTGGGTAAAACATCGTGTCCCTCGTCTCCTGTTACCATCCGCCTAGACGCATAGTTCGGGACCCCCTACCCGAGATCCGCCGGTTTTGACACCGACATTGGTGCTTTCATTGAGAGTTCCTCTGTGTCGTCACCGATAGGCTCGATGGCGTCTTCAACCAACAACGCTATCCAAGGTGAGACTTTTTTCCCCGGACAGATCTTCGTATTCGGCGGCTTCGCACTGCGGGCTAATTCGCTTGGCCATCTGGAGCAGATCGAAAGCTATGCCCCTGGTCGTCAGGTCAGATTCGGAAGCCTAAACTTCACGGCCGATGTCCACGGAGACTTGATCTTCGATGGACCCGAGCCACAGCCAAGCGCGCCGCACTGTTGCGATGGGCATGATCTAGCTCTGCCGCCGAACAGTGCCTTGGTGGCCGCACACGAATCCGCTCCGGCCATTAGTCCAGAGCCGATCACCCGGATAGAGGATCGGTGGATAGACACCGCCTCGGGGGCTTCAACTTCCACGGCGATGGAGCCGAACAATAATCTTGTCCCCCGCGAAGTTTGTGATTCCGAGGTGCCGGACTCCTTGCCGGACTCCGAACCTCCCGCGCCCCTACCAATCAAATCGGATTGGGCGCCGGTTATGGAATTCACCGCCGCGGACATCTTCCAATACTCGCCTTTTAGCGATATCCTGAATTCACTAAAGTATCTCTCGTTATTGGGAGAGCCCTGGCCGGACTATGGCCAGGATGGTTGGGGTACGGACGACGAAGAAATTCAGAGCCCACCCACCGCCCACTTTGTAGCCACTGTCGACGATCTAACCGACATGCTAGACTACGACTCCGAAGACGTCGACGCTATGGACGACGATGCCGGAGACGAACTGGAACCAGCGCCCACAGGGCACTGGAAAACCAGCTCGTCATATGACATATACATGGTGGATACCCCAAAAGATGGGGACGGCGAAGAAACAGCGGAGGCAGACTCTTTAAAGAAGCAGCCCAAACGCCGGCGTCAGCGGCGCCGCTCTAAATCCTGCTACAGCAAGAATGGAGATTCCGGCACAGGAGATAATAATACCCCAGAGAGTGCCGAAGACAATCCCCTCCAGCAAGACTCAGCGCAGAAGCAAGCCCTCACGAGAGGGCGGCAGACGAAGAGGTTGAGGATCATAACTATATGCCTCCCTCCGAAGACGAAGCAAGCCTCAACGATGACGAATTCGTCGTACCTGAGGATCCCGTCGAACAAGAGCGTTTCAAGCGCAAGCTTATCGCCACAGCAAACAGCTTAAAGAAAAAGCAGCAACAGCTTCAAGCTGATCAGGACCTGCTGGCCGATCGATGGACCGAGGTCCTCGTGGCCGAAGAGTATAAACTCGAATGCCCCTCCAAAATCTACCCAAGACGCAAGCTGCTCCCCCGATTAGAGGAGGAAGCATACACACCTCCATCACCAGCGCACGATATGGCTGACCGACCACCCCGTGGTCGTGACAGAGAGGCATCCAAGGCCCCAGCCAAGACCGTACCCCGGCATCGCTCCAAAAGTACGAAGCCAAGAGGGAATGCGCCGGACTTGCGAGATATATTGGAGGACAAAGCAAGGCAATCCAGATCCATCTACGGATCACGTGGGCGCCCCACGACCCACGACGAGTACCACCGCGCCGAATACAATAACCCCGGCCGGGCCGAGCACAGCAGACAGCGCTCCCTCGAGCTGCATCGCGATATTGCTCAAAACAGAGGCGCCGCACACCCACTATGCTTCACTGATGAAGTAATGGATCATCAAATCCCTGAAGGGTTTAAACCCGTAAACATTGAATCCTACGATGGCACAACAGACCCCGCGGTTTGGATAGAAGATTATCTTCTCCACATCCATATGGCCCGCGGCGACGATCTCCACGCCATCAAGTACCTCCCACTCAAGCTTAAAGGACCAGCTCGGCATTGGCTTAACAGCCTACCCGTAGAGTCAATTGGGTGTTGGGAAGACCTGGAGGCCGCATTCCTTGATAACTTCCAAGGCACGTATGTGCGACCACCAGACGCCGATGACCTAAGCCACATCATTCAGCAGTCAGACGAATCGGCCAGACAATTCTGGACACGGTTCTTGACAAAGAAAAACCAAATCGTCGACTGTCCGGATGCAGAGGCCCTTGCAGCCTTCAAACATAACATCCGGGACGAATGGCTAGCCCGGCACCTGGGGCAGGAAAAGCCGAAATCCATGGCAGCCCTCACATCGTTAATGACCCGCTTTTGCGCGGGAGAGGACAGCTTGCTAGCTCGCAGCAACAATCTCCGTAAAAATTCTGGCAGTCCGGATACTAAGGACAACAACGGCAGGTCACGTCGAAACAAAAACAAACGCCGCATTAACGGTGACGATAAGGAGGATACGGCAGTCAACGCCGGATTCCGAGGCTCTAAACCCGGTCAGCGGAAGAAGCCATTCAAAAGAACCACTCTGGGTCCGTCCAATCTGGACCGAATACTCGACCGCTTATGCCAGATACATGGCACCTCTGAAAAGCTAGCTAACCACACTAACAGAGATTGCTGGGTGTTCAAGCAGGCCGGCAAGTTAATTGCCGAAAACAATGACAAGGGGCTAAACAGCGATGACGAGGAAGAGACTCGACCGCCGAACAATAGAGGACAGAAGGGTTTTTCCCCACAAGTGCGGACGGTGAATATGATATACGCGACCCATATACCCAAGAGGGAGAGGAAACGCGCACTAAGGGACGTCTACGCGATGGAGCCAGTCGCCCCGAAGTTCAATCCATGGTCCTCTTGTCCGATCACTTTCGATCGAAGAGACCATCCGACCAGCATACGCCATGGCGGATTCGCCGCATTGGTTTTAGACCCAATCGTCGATGGATTTCACCTCACGAGAGTCCTGATGGACGGCGGCAGTAGCCTGAACCTACTTTATCAGGATACAGTGCGCAAAATGGGCATAGACCCCTCAAGGATTAAACCTAC
Source organism: Triticum timopheevii (assembly GCA_963921465.1). Classification (NCBI taxonomy): domain Eukaryota; kingdom Viridiplantae; phylum Streptophyta; class Magnoliopsida; order Poales; family Poaceae; genus Triticum; species Triticum timopheevii. The sequence continues at coordinate 584,688,587 of OY997270.1, forward strand.
AAAGACAACCTTTAAAGGTGTCATACCAGGAGTGGAAGCCAACTGTACAGGCTCAGTCACACTGGAAGTGGTCTTCGGATCCCCGGATAATTTCCGGAGCAAAGAGTTAATCTTCGACATAGTCCCGTTTCGCAGCGGCTATCACGCTCTGCTCAGACGAACCGCGTTTGCAAAATTCAACGCGGTGCCGCATTATGCATACCTAAAGCTCAAGATGCCAGGCCCTCGTGGAGTTATCACGGTCAATGGGAATACGGAACGCTCCCTCCGGATGGAGGAACATACAGCGGCTCTCGCGGCAGAAGTACAGAGTAGCCTCTTAAGGCAATTCTCCAGTCCGGCCGTTCAACAGCCGGATACAGCAAAACGCGCCCGAAGCAATACCAACCAAGACCACCTGGCGCGATCAGAGCATGCGTAGCAATGCGGCCCCAACCCTCGCCCGCAAATGATCGCAATAATAACACTCCGCGTACATCATTACGCTTTGGAGATACCATGGGCACAGGGGAGGGGGCACGATCGTAGCGGACCCAGAGTGCGGTTCGACAACACCGGGGCCTCGCAAGTGTGCCCCCCTTTTTTTATATTTTTTATTTTTCTTCTTTTATGTACACAGGACTCTGTTAACCAGAAGCCCTGTCCGGCGGCGAACCTGCCGAACTCATGATGCAACAGTCAGGGACTCAAGAAGGCTGCGACGAACACTCAGGTGGTCTCAATTACGAGCATTAAATTCGATTATATACACCAAGTCCGCAGCTCACCCCTGGAGGGGGACATGTTTACTTAGTCCAAACCCCTTGCTTACCGCACTATTTGTATCAGTCCGCTCTACTAGCAGACTTTCTTTCATTAATAATGCAGCACCTTTTTGATTGCAATTGCATTACCTTATATATATATATGTTCATTATCTGACATCTTGCGCCCGTATATTTTGGTACGGCCTAATACGCCAGGGGCTTATGTTCCCCACTCTATGGTGTGATAAGTCCGAACACTTTCACAAGTGCGGCACCCCGAACTTATAGCATTATATGAATCGGCTCCGAATCATGTCTTGGGTCAATAGTTGGGTTTGCCCGGCCCCCACGTTTTGGTGCCTTACGTTCCGTTCTGTCGGCTAAGGTGGCACTGGGAGAACCACTGTGATTGCGCCCCGGTTGAGCCGGGCAAGCGCCTCAGTGGAGAAAGCTAAAACTGACTGGCATGATAAGGCGAGAGACTGGTCGCTGTTCGAGAGGTTTTTTCGGGTCCTTAAAGACTCACGCCGCTTCGAGCGAAGTTCCGGACAATGTCCGACGAAGGCATGGATAGCGCCCCGGATTCGGTCTTCCGAATACCAGGGGCTTCGCCGAAATTTAAAATTATAGAATTCTATGGCTAAGTGAGAGTGTTCAAGCATTATAAGTCCGGTTGCCTTGTTCGTTGCGTTGAGCGCCTCCCTCGATGGACCCAACAATGGGAACAAGAGTGCTCAAGTTTATCCCGAACACCCCAGCACTCGTGGCTTGGGGGCTGAAGCCAACGACTTGCCATCTCTCAGATTTTATAAACGGCCGCACAGAAGGTAATATTTTAAATTAAAAAAGTGTTGCTCAAAGCGCACATGAACAAAGTTTCAGCGCACAGGATAATACATAGCAAATTCAATCAAAGATTACATTTCTGGGGCACTCATCCGCAATATCGCGGGCTCCCTTCAGGACAGATTTATAATACATTTCGGGCGTGCGATATTCCTTGCCCGGTGGCGGTGGGTCCGTGAGAAGCTTCTACGCATCCAACTTGCCCCATTGCACCTTCGTGCGGGTGAGGGCCCGACGAGCGCCTTCAATACAGGCGGAGCGCTTGATGACATCCACCCAGGGGCATGCATCCACCAGCCACCGCACGAGGCCAAAGTAGCTCCCAGGCATGGCCTGTCCAGGCCACAGCCGGACTATAAGGCCCTTCATGGCCTCTTCAGCTACCTTGTGGAGTTCGACCAGCTGCTTCAGCTGGTCGCTTGGGGGCACCGGGTGTTCGGCCTCAGCATACTGAGACCAGAAGACTTTTTCCGTCGAGCTCCCCTCCTCGCCACGATAGAATGCGGCGGCATCAGACGCACTACGCGGCAGATCTGCAAACGCCCCTGGAGAGCTCCGAATGCGGGTAAGTGTCAGGTATTTTACATTAACATGCTTGCTTTGCATGAAAAATGCCTTACCCGCCGCTATTTTCTTTACATCTTCCATCTCCTGAAGGGCCTTATGGGCTTCGGCCTTGGCGGACTTAGCACTTTCGAGAGCCGAGGCAAGCTCGGACTCTCGAGTCTTGGAGTCACGCTCCAACCTCTCATGTTTCTCCATGAGAGCCTGGAGCTCTTGCCGTACTTTCGCCACCCGCGCCTCCTGCTTTTCTCTCTCTGCCCGTTCCGCGGCCGCACTGCGTTCGGCCGCGGACACAACCTCCTTCAGGGCTGCCACCTCGTTAGTGGCCCCTGCAATACATATATTATCCTTATTAATTATATTGCAACCAAAATCCTTTTCTGTAAGGTAACTATTCAAAGTGGTGTTACTCACCTTCTTTGTCCTCGAGCTGCTTCTTGGCATGGCCGAGCTCTTACTCGGACCGCTCGAGATCCTGCTTTAGCACATCGACCTCCGCCGTTAGTGCGGCAGAGGTCAGCAGCGCAGCCTGCAAACCCATATTGACATATTTTAAGCAACCCTGCGTATATCCTGTTAGATCCTTAGTCCGGCTTTTTCTTTCCGAACACCGAACTAAGCATCAGGGGCTACTGTCTATGCGGTATTACATTACATAATTTTAACTTCTTACCTCAAAGCCTATTAGAAGGCTACTGCAGGCTTCGGTCAGCCCGCTTTTGGCGAGCTGAACCTTTTGAATCACCGCACTCATGATAGTGCGGCGTTCTTCCTCGATGGAAGCGCCTTTCAGCACCTCCAACAAGTTATCCGGCGCCTCCGGTTGGACGGAGGCCGCCGGTGTCGTGGTCTTGCCCTTCTTTCGAAGGGGCTGCTTGCCGGACTCTGGAACCACTACGGGTGCCGATGTAGAGTCCGGCGCAAAGTCCGGGAGGCTGCCTGACGGCGCCTCCGGAGCCTCCTCCTGATGGGTCCCTCTCTGGGATCCCACCTCCGCGTCTTCGTCGGCGCGTGGGGTAGATCATCATCAGCCGGACTACGGACAGAATGCGGTGTTAGAAGGACACTACGTGACATAAAAGATATTGCATATAAAGGATCCGGATACTTACGATCTTGCCGGACGCCTGGCCCTTGGAGGCCACTCATCCTCGCCAACGCTGGTGTTGGCGAAACTGTCCGGGGGGATAGTTCTCCCCCTCTTGGACCCTTCGGCCTCCCCTATTGGGGAAGCCTTTCTCTTCTTCTCTCCCCCCTCCGGGAGAGAGTACTCCTCCTCGTCTTCGGGGAAGGAGTCCGCGTCGTCGTCAGACACCTGATTGCGGGAACTCTTTCGAGTCCCCGCGGCCACCTTCTTGGCCTTCTTCTCCGGCACCACGTGCGGTGCCGGAACCAGCAGCCCTGCTAAACGGGCGTCCACTGGGTCTTCTGGCATGGGAGCCGGGCTGATAAGCTGCCTGGCCTTCTCCATCCATTCCTGTCAAAGGAAAGGAAGGGATGAAACCCTCTTATAATCAATTCGATTATTACAAAGTGTCCCGTAATGGGGTTGAATCACTTACCTCGTCAGTTGGATACTGCGAGCTGAATCCGCGATCTTCCGTCGCGGATGCGGGGCCTTCGGCGCCCTTAAACAGCACCCTCCAGGCGCCTTCGTATGTCGTATCGAAGAGCCCGCTCAGCGCCTGGTGCTGTTCCGGATTGAACTCCCACAGATTGAATGCCCGTTCTTGGCATGGGAGAATCCGGCGGATGAGCATGACTTGGACCACGTCGACGAGCCTGAGCTTATTGCTCACCAGCTTCTGGATGCAGGTTCGGAGTCCAGTCACCTCCTTCGAATCGCCCCACAGCAAGCCCTTCTCTTTCCAGGAGGTGAGCTGCGTGGGGACGCCAGATCTAAACTCGGGGCCACCGCCCATGTGGGCTTGCGCGGCTCGGTGATGTAGAACCACCCCGATTGCCACCCCTTGACGGAGTCCACGAAGGCCCCTTCGAGCCAAAGGACGTTGGGTAATTTCCCCAACATGGCGCCTCCGCATTCCGCTTGCGTACCCAGCACAACCTTCGGCTTGACGTTGAAGGTCTTGAGCCACAGGCCGAAGTGGGGCCGGATACAGAGGAAGGCCTCGCACACGACGATGAAAGTCGAGATGTTGAGGATGAAGTTCGGCCCCAGATCGTGGAAATCCAGGCCGTAATAGAACATGAGCCCCCGGACGAATGGATGGAGCGGAAAGCCCAGTCCGCGGAGGAAGTGGGGAAGGAAGACGACCCTCTCGTGAGGCCCGGGGGTAGGGACGAGCTGCCCCTCGTCGGGCAGCCGATGCGCGATATCGCCGGAAAGATATCCGGCGCTGCGCAGTCTGGTGATGTGCTCCTCCTTAACGGTGGAGGCCAACCATTTGCCTCCCGCTCCATACATATTTGGAGAAGGTCGAGGCGAGATGCGCGAGCTTGAGCGTTGGAGCTTGAGTACGCGGAGGTGGATAAGCAAAGGAGGAAGAAGGCGTAGGTGAGAAGGTAAATCCTTATCCCTTATATATAGGCGGACGGAAACTGTGTGTCCCGCTGGCCTGATAAAACTCGCTTATCTCCCAAGCGCCACCATCAATGGCGCGGTTGGGTTACCCACGTCCGTATTGATGAGAATCCCGGAATAAGGGGAACACGATCTCTGCTTCGACAAGACGTGCCAAGAAAACCGCTTCGCTAAACGTGCTGAGGTGGTATAGTAAAAAATGATTCAAACAAAGGCTTGGTAGCGGTGTGATGTCACGCCGCATAATACGTCAGCAGATTGGACTGGTGTACATTTTATTCTCTCTACGGTGGAATGTGGAATTTATTTTGCAGAGCCGGACACTATCCTAGTGTTCATGATCTTCTCTGGATTATTCAAGGGAGGAACCCGCCTTGCAATGCCGAACATTATGCGCGCCGGACTTATCGTCATTGAAGCCTGGTTCAGGGGCTACTGAGGGAGTCCTGGACTAGGGGGTGTCCGGACAGCCGGACTATCATCGTCCGCCGGACTCCAAGACTACGAAGATACAATATTGAAGACTCCGTCCCGTGTCCGGATGGGACTTTCCTTGGCGTGGAAGGCAAGCTTGGCGATACGGATATGTAGATCTCCTACCATTGTAACCGCTCTGTGTAACCCTAGCCCTCTCCGGTGTCTATATAAACCGGAGGGCTTTAGTCCGTAGGACAACATACATTACAACAATCATACCATAGGCTAGCTTCTAGGGTTTAGCCTCCTTGATCTCGTGGTAGATCCACTCTTGTACTACCCATATCATCAATATTAATCAAGCAGGACGTAGGGTTTTACCTCCATCGAGAGGGCCCGAACCTGGGTAAAACATCATGTCCCTCGTCTCCTGTTACCATCCGCCTAGACGCACAGTTCGGGACCCCCTACCCGAGATCCGCCGGTTTTGACACCGACAGTGGACATGTCCGGCGGGCGAGAGGGAGGTTTGATCTAGGGTTAGACCGGGATTTTTGGAGGGGGAGGTGTTTATATAGGTAGAGGGAGCTAGGAGAGTCCAAATGAGGTGCGGTTTTCACCCACACGATCGTGATCGAACGACCGAGAGCATGGAGGGGAGTTTGCTGGGTTTTGGGCCACTTTGGAAGGGGTGTTGGGCTGCACACAAAGGAGGCTTTTACGGTTACCCGGTTAACCGTTGGAGTGTCAAACGAACTCCAAATGGCACGAAACTTGACATGCGGTCTACCGGTGCTATACCAAGGCCGCTTGGCAAACCTCGGGCCATTCCGAGAACGTTTAACACCCTCACAAGAGAAGAGGCAAAAAGGGGACGCCGGATTACATAGGAGTGCCGGATTGCAAAACGGACAACGGGGAAAATGCTCGGATGCGTGAGACGAACACGTATGCAAAATGAGATGCACATGATGACATGATAAAATGCAACATGCAAGCAAATGACATGGCAATGACGGCGAATAACTGGCAGACACCTAGCGCAACGAATCCGGGGCGTTACAAACCTAAGCTGTCATTTCTTAAAGGTTTGGGGCTGCGACGCTTATGTGAAAAAGTTTTAGGTTGATAAGCTCGAACCCAAAGCGGATAAAATGCATCTTCATGGGACACCCAAAACAGTTGGGTATACCTCCTAATTCAGATCCGAAAGCAATAGGAATTTTTTCTTGAATCGGGTCCTTTCTCGAGGAAAAGTTTGTCTTGAAAAGTTGAGTGGGAGGATGGTGGAGACTTGATATGGTTATTGAACCGTCACTACAACTAGTGTGTAGCAGGGCACATGAAGTTGTTCCTGTGGCACCTACACCAATTGAAGTAGAAGCTTATAATAGTGATCATGAAACTTCGGATCAAGTCACTACCGTACCTCGTAGGGTGACAAGGATGCGTACTGCTTCAGAGTGGTACAGTAATCTTGTCTTGAAGGTCATGTTGCTAGACAACAATGAACCTAGGAGCTATGGAGAAGCAATGGTGGGCCCAAATTCCGACAAATGGTTAGAAGCCATGAAATCCGAGATAGGATCCATGTATCAGAACAAAGCATGGACTTTGGTGGACTTGCCCAATGATCGGCAAGCCATTGAGATAAATGGATCTTTAAGAAGAAGATGGACGTGGATGGTAATGTCCCCATCTATGAAGCTCGACTTGTGGCGAAGAGTTTTTTCACAAGTTCAAGGAGTTGACACGATGAGATTTTCTCATCCGTAGCGATGCTTAAAGTCCGTCGGAATCATGTTAGTATTAGATGCATTTATGAAATCTGGCAGATGGATGTCAAAACGAGTTTCCTTACCAGTTTTCGTAAGGAAAGGCTGTATGTGATACAATCGGAAAGGTTTTGTCGATCCTAAGGATGCTAAAAGGTATGCTAGCTCCAGCGATCCTTCCATGGACTGGAGTAAGCATCTCGGAATTGGAATATGCACTTTGATAAGATGATCAAAGATTTTTGGTTTATGCAAAGTTTATGAGAAACTTGTATTTCCAAAGAAGTGAGTGGGAGCACTATAGAATTTCTGATGAGTATATGTTGTTGACATATTGTTGATCAGAAATGATGTAGAATTTCTGGAAAGCATATAGGGTTATTTGAAAGGTGTTTTTCAATAGAAAACCTGGATTAAGCTACTTGAACATTGAGCATCAAGATCTATAAGGATAGATCAAAATGCTTAATAATACTTTCAAATGAGCACGTATCTTGACATGATCTTGAAGGTGTTCAAGATGGATCAGTCAAAGAAGGAGTTCTTGCCTGAGTTGTAAGGTATGAAGTTAAGACTTAAAGCTCGACCACGACAGAAGAGAGAGAAAGGAGAAGGTCGTCCCCTATGCTTTAGATGTAGGCTCTACAGTATGCTATGCTGTGTGCCGCACCGGAAGTGTGCCTTGCCATGAGTCAGTCAAGGGGTACAAGAATGATCCAGGAATGGATCATTGGACAACGGTCAAAAAATTGTCCTTGGAGTAAATAAGGACATGTTTCTCGATTATGGAGGTGATAAAGAGTTCGGCGTAAAGGGTTACGTCGATGCAAGCTTTAACACCTATCCGAGTGACTCTGAGTAGCAAACCGGATACGTATAGTGGAGCGACCATTTGTAATAGCTCCAAGTGGAGCGTGGAAGCATCATTTACAATATGACCTACAGATTTGCGAAGTACATACGGGTCTGAATGTTGCAGACCCGTTGACTAAAACCTCTCTCACAAGCAAAACATGATCAAACCCCAGAACTCATTGAGTCTTAATCACATAATGATGTGAACTAGTTTAATGACAATAGTAAACTCTTTGGATGTTGGTCATATGGCGATGTGACCTGTGAGTGTTAATCAAATGGCGATGTGAACTAGATTATTGACTCTAGTGCAAGTGGGAGACTGTTGGAAATATGCCCTAGAGGCAATAATAAATTAGTTATTATTATATTTCGTTCATGATAATCATTTATTATCCATGCTATAATTGTATTGATAGGAAACTCAGATACATGTGTGGGTACATAGACAACACCATGTCCATAGTAAGCTCTAGTTGACTAGCTCGTTGATCAATAGATGGTTACGGTTTCCTGACCATGGACATTGGATGTCGTTGATAACGGGATCACATCATTAGGAGAATGATGTGATGGACAAGACCCAATCCTAAGCCTAGCACAAAGATCGTAGTTCGTATGCTAAAGCTTTTCTAATGTCAAGTATCATTTCCTTAGACCATGAGATTGTGTAACTCCCGGATACCGTAGGAATGCTTTGGGTGTACCAAACGTCACAACGTAACTGGGTGGCTATAAAGGTGCACTACAGGTATCTCCGAAAGTGTCTGTTGGGTTGGCACGAATCGAGACTGGGATTTGTCACTCCGTGTAAACGGAGAGGTATCTCTGGGCCCACTCAGTAGGACATCATCATAATGTGCACAATGTGACCAAGGGGTTGATCACGGGATGATGTGTTACGGAACGAGTAAAGAGACTTGCCGGTAACGAGATTGAACAAGGTATCGACATACCGACGATCGAATCTCGGGCAAGTACAATACCGTTAGACAAAGGGAATTGTATACGGGATCGATTGAGTCCTTGACATCGTGGTTCATCCGATGAGATCATCGTGGAACATGTGGGGGCCAACATGGGTATCCAGATCCCGTTGTTGGTTATTGACCAGAGAACATCTCGGTCATGTCTACATGTCTCCCGAACCCGTAGGGTCTACACACTTAAGGTTCGATGACGCTTGGGTTATAGGGAATAGATATACGTGGTTACCGAATGTTGTTCGAAGTCCCGGATGAGATCCCGAACGTCATGAGGAGTTCCGGAATGGTCCGGAGGTAAAGATTTATATATGGGAAGTCCTATTTTGGCCACCGGAAAATGTTCGGGATTTTTCGGTATTGTACCGGGAAGGTTCTAGAAGGTTCCGGAGTGGGACCCACCTGCATGGGGGACCCACATGAACGTGGGTAGTGGGGTCAAGGCCCCACACCCCTGGTCAAGGCGCACCAAGATCCCCCCTTAGAAGGAATAGGATCATATCCCGAAGGGATAAGATCAAGATCCCTAAAAAGGGGGGATAACAATCGGTGGGGAAGGAAATGATGGGATTTCTTTCCTCCCACCTTTGCCAATGCCACAATGGACTTGGAGGGCAAGAAACCAGCCCCCTCCACCCCTATATATAGTGGGGAGGCGCATGGGAGCTACACGCTTCCCCTGGCGCAGCCCTCCCCCTCTCCCAAGTACTCCTCCTCTCCCGCGGTGCTTGGCGAAGCCCTGCAGGATTGCCACGCTCCTCCATCACCACCACGCCGTTGTGCTGCTGCTGGACGGATTCTTCCCCAACCTCTCCCTCTCACCTTGCTGGATCAAGGCATGGGAGACGTCACCGGGCTGTACGTGTGTTGAACGCGGAGGTGCCGTCCGTTCGGCACTAGGATCTCCAGTGATTTGGATCACGACGAGTACGACTCCTTCAACCCCGTTCTCTTGAACGCTTCCGCTTAGCGATCTACAAGGGTATGTAGATGCACTCTCCTTCCCCTCGTTGCTGGTTTCTCCATAGATAGACCTTGGTGACACGTAGGAAAATTTTGAATTTCTGCTACGTTCCCCAACAGACCCTCCCCTTCACAAGCACTTTCTCGTCGACGCGCAGCGCGACGCCACCAGTTGCCAACACCTTGCCTTTCTCGGCATCAAATGCCACACCGGCAGCAAAACTGAAACTTGGATCGACCTCCTTGGAGTAGAGAGCCCGGATCTTTCTCAGCTTCTTCTTCTTCTCACCCTTAGGGTCCAAAACAAAGCTCGCAGAAACAGATGCATTCCCCCATTCACTCCAGAGGCAGTTCACCCCGAGATCAAATCCTTTAACCAGGCCAGTCTTGGTGCTAAACGCCATCTCAAACCCACCATCGACGCCAAAGCCTGTTCCAACCATGGCAGACCAGTAAACCTCCGGGCTGGCATGGAGCCCAACCCGAACACCAAGAACGGCCTTCTCATAAGCATAATCCAGCTTTGCCATGGAAGTATCCGAGTCGGCTTCCCCCTGCGCTACTTAGGACTTCCCATCACCACGTCCCGCGTCCGGCTAGTCCACCTGCAATTCATCCTCGATCGCATTAGAGCCAGGCTAGCAGCATGGAAAGGACGCCTCATGTCGATTGCAGGCCGTAGGGTTCTAGTACGCTCCGTCCTAACGGCACTGCCTACATTCGCTCTGACGGTACTGCGGGCTCCAAAAAAGTTACTCAAGGACATAGATAAGTGTAGACGGCGCTTCCTTTGGGCTCAAGACGACGAATTGGCGGCCCGGTCGTCGGCTTCCCCCTGCGCTACTTAGGACTTCCCATCACCACGTCCCGCGTCCGGCTAGTCCACCTGCAATTCATCCTCGATCGCATTAGAGCCAGGCTAGCAGCATGGAAAGGACGCCTCATGTCGATTGCAGGCCGTATGGTTCTAGTCCGCTCCATCCTAACGGCACTGCCTACATTCGCTCTGACGGTACTGCGGGCTCCAAAAAAGTTACTCAAAGACATAGATAAGTGTAGACGGCGCTTCATTTGGGCTCAAGACGACGAACTCTCCGGCGGAAAATGCAAGATCAACTGGCCCACAGTTTGCTCCCCGACGGACTACGGGGGTCTTGGAGTTCTTGATCTGCAGCAGTTCGCGCGAGCGCTCAGGCTTCGGTGGCTTTGGTTCACCTAGCGCAGCCTGGACCGGCCCTGGGCGGGCTCAGAGCTGCCCTGCGACGAGTCTGACAGGAGGCTTTTCGCTGCAGCAACAAATGTGACTATCGGCAACGGGGAAACTGCTTCTTTCTGGCACTGTACCTGGCTGGGATCATCGAACCTGCGTGCTTCCTTCCCAGCTCTGTTTGCACACGCGAGGAGAAAGAACAGAATAGTCAAAGAAGCCCTTTCGGCTGACATTTGGATCCGAGATCTCGCCCATGGACACACGATTGACCTGCTGCAGGATTTCCTTCGGCTGGCCAGGCACATCCGTCTTGCCGCGGTACAGTTGCAGCCGGGGACCCCGGACGAGATCACCTGGAAATTCACGGCTTCAGGGAACTACACTGCAGCTTCAACCTACAACATGCAACTCCTGGGCAGGATCAAATCCCCTATGCACAAGCTAATTTGGAATGCCTGGGCACCTGGAAAAATCAAGATATTCTGCTGGTTATTAAGCAAGCAACAAATCTGGTGCAATGACAGGCTACAAAGAAGAGGATGGCCAAACTGTTACTTCTGCCAACTATGTCTCGGAAACCTAGAAACGGTGACGCACCTCTTTTGGCAATGTAACCTGGCCAGGGAAGTTTGGCAGAGGCTGGCGATATGGAACGGTTGCGACGCCGTCGACCCGGTCAGATGGCAACCGATGACAAACTCCATGCTCATCGCCGCCAAGATAATCAATGGCACCAGCCTGGTTTTCAGAAAAGCTGTCAACTCCCTCATCCTCCTGACTCTGTGGGAAATTTGGAGAGAAAGAAACGATTGCACTTTCAGGGGCAAGGTGGCATCTGCCTCTCAGATAGTCTCGTCCATCAGAAGAGCCATCAAGCTGTGGCGCGCTGCGGGCGCGACGAACCTAGAGCCCCCATTCGGGGATACGTATAGATATGTAACATGGTCAAACCCTAGTTTTTCTTTTCCCTTTCTCTCCACTTTCTTTTCTCTTTAATCCTTGACCTACGGGTCACCCACCTCATGTTTGTTCCCCATTTGCTCTCTGCTAAATCAATGCAAAGCCAGGAATCCCTGGATCTTTCAAAAAAAAAGTTCCCCGTGTATGTAACATTGCTCCCGTCAGAGTCCACCGCGTGGAACACTCCACTATCAGAGATCCCATCATTGACATAACTAACTTAACTGCCATCAACATTCTTGATCATTTTCTTCTGTTTCTCCCATCCGCTCCCCCTATAAACCCAGCACCACTCTGCACATCCACATCACCCCGACAAACTGTGTATGTTATCAGTCACAAGACATTACCAGTGTTTTATAAGTTATTGATGGCTCGACCGCTCACTTTCTTCTTCCTCCTGCACGTCGCTACTGCCGTGTTCATGCAGGGCACTGATGTCGGGCTCGTCACGCCGGTGCATATCAGTAAGAGGTACATCGTCGACGGTGCGGATGGATAGCGCGTGCCACCGCGGAAGAAAAATGACATGTACATAAAGTGGGCATCCACCATCCAGTTCTTCGTCGAGGAACCATTGGTAAAGAGGAGTAAATAGTAAAAAAAGTTCTATCAATTAACTTTTGTTTTTAGTCGACAATAACTCTCGTTCATCTTCGGCCCGGGAACAATTCATTAAAAAAATGACTCGATCGGGTGGTGGAGTTCATGTTTGTCCCACTAACCGGAATGCCTTAGCTTAGCTAAGCTATTCTTCAGGACTTAGAGATTATTTGGGTCTTGTTCTGTATGTATAGTTGATGTGAGGCTTAACCTTTTTTTAGTGAGAGATCAACACGTTGATCAGAGTGAGCGACCCGACCCTGAGGTCAGTTTAAATTGGCTTCTGTGTGAAGTCTTCTTCCTTTCTGAATGTGATGCCTCACCTAAACGACAGTAAAATGGCGCGCGATGGGACCGACCTTACAACGATGGACGAAAGGGGACGGATGAATCGCCCAACGTACTAACTGAAGCCAATATGCACCAACCCTCGACCAAATAAACAGATGGACTGAAGCTAACAACACATACCAGGTTTGCGTGTCAATCGTTAGTAAAGAGCCCGAATTTGTAGCTCGCTCAAAGTTTTGTCTGGCGCTGAATTACTTGCCGCCGCCGTCACCTCGTCTCCCCTGGTGATCCGGGCTGTGAGGTTACTGCTGAACTGAACTGCCGGAGGTTAGGGTATCTAACCTCGGGACTAGTTGCAGCAACCCCCAAGCCTGACAAAGATACTAGTGCATACAAGTAGTTGGAGGGTAGATTTTGAGGTGTCGCTTGCTTCGGATGCATACAAAAATACTATTGCGGACCAATTTATACATCATGCTATTTTTACTGACCTTGCCACGGTTTAGCAAGGAAAATGTGGTTGATTTTGGGCATCAACCAAACATGCTCGTATTATTGTCCATTATCTGAAAAAATACGTGCCCTCTGAGTTTGGGCCAAGACCATGTAAGAAGAGGGATACAGGTGAGATGAGAGTCGTTTCATCTGTTCTATGTTAGTTTTGTGTAAGCGTCTCTACCTTCATACAGAGGAGTGCATGGTGTATATATTGATTGGGAGAGACCCATCTCTCATAGGTTACAACCGAAGAGATACTACAGGAGGTTTTACACGAGGGATAAGAGAGAATAACAAGAAAAGAATCCTACTCCTATACAACCACCTTGGCACACAAGGCAGCCTCAAGGCGTGACACAATTACATGTTTAACACCTTCCTTTAATCATAACTTAGCTAAGTTAAGATTATGTTTAAACTCTTCAAACTGTCTTGTAGGCAAAGCCTTTGTGAACCCATCTACAACTTGATCCTTAGAGTGAACAAAGCGAATTTCCAATTCTTTGTTTGCCACTCTTTCTCAAACAAAATGATAGTCAATTTCAATATGCTTTGTTCTTGCATGAAAAAAAGGATTAGTAGATAAATATGTGGCACCAACATTATCACACCAGAGACACAGGGTTGTGTATGACATATTCCAAGTTATCTGAGCATGGATTTGACCCAAATGATTTCTGATGTTGCATTTGCTAAAGCCTTGTATTCTGCCTCAGTACTTGATCGTGAGACTATGGCCTGTTTTCTTGCACACCATGAGATGAGGTTAGGTCCAAAGAAAACAGCAAAACCACCTGTTGAGCGTCTATCATCTTGGCATCCTGCCCAATCAAAATCAGAGAAATTACTAACAAGAGTGGATGGTGACTTGCTAAATGTCAGACCAATACTCAAAGTGTCCTTCACATATCTCAATATGCGTTTTGCAGCAGTCCAATGTGCAGTGGTAGGCGCATGAAGGAATTGACAAACTTTGTTTACAGCAAAGGAAATATCAGGCCTTGTAAGAGTTAAGTACTAAAGTGCTCCTACCATGCTCCTGTACCTGGTACTATCATCTTGGCTCAAAGGTTCACCTCCTTCAAGAGATAACTTTACTGTACTAGACAGTGGTGTGGGTGATGATTTGCACCCTTGCATGCCAACCTTGCTCAGGAGATCAGCCGCATACTTTTCCTGAGAAAGATGAAGACTACCTTTCCTGTTTCTCTTGACTTCAATACCAAGAAAGAAGTGCAAGTCTCCCAAATCCTTGAGAGCAAAGTCCGCATTCAAGTATTTTAACAAAGCTGTTACTGTTGTACTGGATGAACTTGTAACGATAATATTATCAACATAAATAAGCATAAATATGGATATATGTGACTTATTATAGATAAATAGAGATGTATCAGACTATGAAGGCACAAAACCAAGTGACTGAAGTTTTGCACTTAGCCGTGAGTACCAAGCTCGAGGAGCTTGCTTCAGTCCATAAAGAGATCTGTCAAGCTTGCACACATATGAGGGTTTGTTCTTGTCTTCAAAGCTAGGAGGTTGATGCATGTACACTTCCTCTTCTGAAGAAATGCATTCTGTACATCTAGCTATCTGAGGCTCCATCCTCTGGACACAGCGATGGACAAAACAAGACGGATAGTTGCAGCTTTAACGACAGGACTAAATGTATCCTCATAATCAATACCATACCTCTACTTGAAACCTTTTGCAACAAGTCTATCTTTGTAATGATCTATTGTGCCATCTGATTTCTTCTTTATCCCGAGTACCCGTTTGCAATCAATCAAATTTTTACCTCGATGCGCATGAACTAGATTCCATGTTTTGTTTTCCTGCAAGGCTTGGAATTCTTCTCCCATTTCTTTTTTCCAACGTGAATCTCTGCATGCTTCTTGGAATGTACGAGGTTCACCTGTGGAACATGTCAGACCAAATTTAACTTTGTAATTTGTGTGTTGAATTACCCCTGATTGAAGGCGTGTGCGCGGTGCATCAAGGATGGATACATCCACTGTTGGCGCAGAGGATCCCGTGATCTGCTGCAGCTGATCTGATCCACGCACGTGATCCGAAGCAGATTACCCTACCGGATCATCTGTGGCAGGCGCTGATGAAGACCCGGGCGAAGGCGGTGTAGAAGATCCAGGCGGAGCCGCCGCCGAATTGGGATGGGATCCCGCGCCCGCCTCTGGTTGGTGCAGTCACCCGGTGTAGACCCGCGGTTCCACACCAAACTGCTCGGTCGGGTGGTCCACAGAGGCCAACACACGCGTGGGGGATAGCTGGCCCGCGACCCGCCGCGTGTCATCTCTTGGTTGGCGAGGCGCGCGTGGCGTGGACGGCTGGCCCGCAGTACGCCGCATGGCTGTCTCTGGTAGGTCCGGCGCGGAGTCTGGGGAGGTACTGCCGTCCAAATCCTGGTGTGGCGACAGGTCTGACAAAGACGATCCCGAGGCGGATTCTGGCGGGGGCGATCCCGAGGGGGATTCAGTGGTAGGGTTGTTGCACCGTGGGGGACACATGAAATACTGCTCGTTTGACATGTTTTCTTCACGATTTTGGACCAAATTTTTTCCTGTTGCTTCAACATTCGACCCTGCAGTACCAGAAGACTCATGTTCAAGGTTAAGAGGGTTAGTCATGTGATCACAATTATTGTCCCTGTGATGCAAAGAGGTCAAATGAGGAGGAAGAAGTAGTATTTCCTTTCGAAGGAGAGCGCCAGCATTAGGATGAAGTTTGGCGAAAGGAAAAACAGTCTCATCGAAGACGACATCCCGGAAGATATAGACACGTCCCGTGGGTACATCAAGACATTTGACTCCCTTGTGCTGGGCATTATAGCCAAGGAACACACATTGTGTGGAACGGAACATAAGTTTACTATTATTGTAGGGACGAATATTGGGCCAACATGCACACCAAAAAACACGGAGAGACTTGTAATATGGTGTAACTTGAAGAAGCCATTGCATGGGAGTATCATTATTAATGACACGACTAGGAAGCATATTAATGAGATGGACAGCTGTGAGGAACGCTTCGTCCCAAAACTTTAAGGGCATAGATGCACCCGCAAGAAGAGCTAGGCCTACTTCCACAATATGCCTATGCTTGCGTTCAGCAGAGCCGTTCTGTTGGTGCGCTTGGGGGCAAGAAAGATGATGGGAAATGCCAAGTTTGAAAGAACGAGTTTAGTTTCTCATACTCGCCACCCAGTAAGACTGGACGGCAATTATCTTGCGGTCAAACTTGCGTTCAATAAGTGCTTGAAATTTTTTAAATACTTGGAAAACATCAGAACGACGTTTGAGAAGATAGATCCAAGTGAATTTGCTAAAATCATCGATGAAGCTAACATAGTAAGTATGTCTACCAACCGAGGAGGGTGCAGGACCCCATACATCAGAAAAAATAAGCTGGAGCGGTTTGGTAGAAATACTAGTAGAAATATGATATGGCAATTGATGAGACTTTGCCTTTTAACAAGAATCACAAACAGTGTCAATACTACGCTCACCAACACATGGGAGCTTATTATTTCTAAGCACTTGTTGAATGACATAAAAAGATGGATGTCCTAGTCTAGAATGCCACCTGTCCGGTGAGATTTTGATGACACTGAAAACTTGTTTATTGAAGCTTCTGAACTCGGGAAAAAGGGGGTAGAGTCCATGCACGCATCTACCGCGATAGAGAATTCTCCGTGTGACCTGATCCTTGATAAAAAAGAAATAGGGGTGAAATTCAAGAAAAACTTTGTTGTCAAGAGCAATGCGATGTACAGAAAGAAGATTTTTGGCAGTTTGTGGAACATGCAAGATGTTTTTACGATGAATGTCACGATGAGGGGTTGCAATAATTGAATGACCAACATGAGCTATCTCCATACCTTCTCCATTTGCGTTACGAACTTGATCTTGCCTGGGGTACTTGTCATGCATGGTCAGCTTGTCCAGCTCATGAGTGATGTGATTAGATGCGCCGGTGTCGGCGTAGCAGTTGGTGTCCACACCATAGGACGTGTCCGCGGCGGCTGCAACCTTCTTGCATTGGGAGTTGTTCTCGGCATAACGCCAGTCACAATCCTTCACAATATGATTATCTTTCTTGCAAATTTGACACTTGTTAAAGTATTCATCATAACCTTCGAAAGGACGACGATTGTTGTTGTTGTTGCGGCGCTGAGAGTTGTTGTTGCCACGCTGGTTGTACTGGCTGCCGCCACCACCACCACCATGCCGCCACCACCGCCGCCATGCTGGAAGTGGCCACCACCACCACCACCACCATGCGGATAGGGAGCGCCGCCACCGCCACCGCCATTCTGGAAGTGGGCGCCGCCGCTGCCACCTGGACCGCCATGATAGCCCCCCCCCCCACCACCCTTGGAAGAGTTCTGGGAGGGTTTGGGAGGCCCGCGACCTCGATAGGCGGCGTTGGCAGAAGATTTGAAGGCGTCGGGACCAGTTCCTTGGAACAGCTCGACGCGCTGATCGAAGTTGGAGATCATGCCAAATAGCTCATCTATGGAGACAGGATCAGTTCACACATCTAGAGCAGAGATAATGGGCTGGTATTCCATGTCGAGACCGGCGATGATGAAGGAGACGAGTTCATCTTCGCTGATGGGCTTTCCTGCCGCCGCGAGTACATCAGACAGCGCCCGCATCTGCCCAAAATAGGCTGCGGCACTGAGGGAACCCTTCTGGGCATTGGAGAGGGAAATACGGCAGTTGTTGATGCGAGACTTGGATTGGGCTGAGAACATGTTCGCCAGGGTAGACCAGATGGCGTGAGAAGTCTCGATGGAAGCAACTTGCACTGGGACTTCTTTAGAAAGGTTTCGGAGCAAGTAAGCAACGATTTGTTGATCTTGGATGGGCCATGGGGTATGAGCGGGGTTCGGACCGATCTGATCCTTCCCATCTGAGGATTTGGTGGTGATGGTTTTAGGTGGCTCGGGTAGGGTTTCATCAAGGTACCCATATAGCCTTGCTCCCATGATCTGGGAGCGAGCTTGGCATCACCAGAGGATGTAGTTGGTACGTGTGAGAGGCTCGGAGATGGTGTTGTTCAGGCCGGTGGAGAGGGGTTAGCTGGAGGAGGCCATGGCGCCGGAGATGGGAGGGTGGGAAGGGTGTGGGCGAAGGAAAAACTTTCTGGGCGATAGGATGGAAATGATGATCGTTAGATGAGGAAGAGGGAGGCTCTGATTACCATGTTAGTTTTGTGTAAGCGTCTCTACCCTCATACAGAGGGCCGCGTGGTGTATATATTGATTGGGAGAGACCCATCTCTCATAGGTTACAACCGAAGAGATATTTAAGGGGGATTTATAGGAGGGATGAGAGAGAATAACAAGAAAAGAATCCTACTCCTATACAACCACCTTGGGGCACAAGGCAGCCTCAAGGCGTGACAAAATTACATGTTTAACATTCTGATCAACGACTGACGATCCTCACGGATGGGCCTATCTTCCTCAAGTACTCCCTCCGTTCCGATTTACTCGTCGTGGTTTTAGTGATTAACTAAAACCACGACGAGTAAATCGGAACGGAATACTTATTAGAGTGTCCAGCTCGAGCCGGTGAACTTCGGGTTTGGTCGCAGCGCCTGCGTAGTACGCCTGAGTCGCACAACACTGAAGACAATAGAATCTGAATATTTACTCGACTGAACATCCTCTCCCATTTTCTGAACCCGTTTGCCAGCTTCAGCCGTTGCGTTCGTGCTACAGTGTCAGGGCATCCTGCAGAGATCGTTCTCTTCATGTAGTTAAAGCAAATCCGGTAATCCACATGTAGTTAAAGCAACCGTTTGCATCCCTCCGTTTCTTCTGAGCAACTTATAGCGTGTGGTTCTTGGCAATGCGACCGAACCTATTGTTCAGGTTGATTCATCCATCCATCTTGTCACGTCCATATTCAGAAATTTAGAAGAACTCTCAACCAAGTGTTCACTGTTCAGGGGCCACGGGACATTGTTTATAGCACACGTACACCGCTGTTATAATCTACTACTAGTACAGAGTATACAAAATCACATAGGGATAGAGGTTTGGAGCCTCAGATGACGACTAGTTACAAATCACAAGGGTCAAGGGCTTGTGAACAATGATGAACGGCTCGCTGAATGCGGCGGAGTTACTCTCCGCCGGTGGAGCTGGTGGTTGATTTCTTGTTGTAGTCCGGCATGGTGTCGTACCTAGACAGGCATATGTATAGAGATCATCATAAGTAAGAGACAAAAGAATATGCAACACCCACAAGAATGGAGTGGGAGGGGGAGAAACAGAGTTGGGCTCTGTCAGTTATGTTGCCATACGAGCTTGTCAGCTCTGTGCAATGTTTTGTTCTTTTTTCAGGTATCCAGGTGCTTGTTAATTTTTTTAGAAAAGAGGTGCTTGTTAATGTGTTGTCTACAAATTGATGCTCGTGTTACCTTGTATTTTGGACGCTGCCTTTTTCATGAGAACCCATTCATCATCTTATTTTTGGTGTTATCACGTAGTGGTACACTACTTGCCTGGTAGCTAGAGTGGTACTCCCTCCGTCCGGAAATACTTGTCATCAAAATGGATAAAAGGGGATGTATCTAGATGTATTTTAATTCTAGATACATCTCTTTTTATCCATCTTGATGACAAGTATTTTCGGACGGAGGGAGTACTAGTTACTGGCAACTTATAACTGATGAAGATGCTATCAGTGTGTTACAGCATCATTTTGCCCATTTTACATGCCAGTAGCGTGCTGGGTGGCATTGCCTGTTTGTTGTGCTTGTGACTACAAATGCATGTCAGCATGTGCACCCAATAACTGCAGTTTAGTACTATTTTGCCAAGAATGTGAGGGGGTGGGTCTCCAAGGGTTTACACGGTTTTGCGTTTCAAAAAAAAAGGACTGCACACTTTGGCTTACCCTTGTCATATAAGTGCTGCTCCTTTTTCAAGTATCCAAGTGCTTGTTAACGATTAAGGCGAAGGCCACACTTCTAATGTTGGTGGTATGGGAACTTTGGAAGAAGAGGAACACAAGGGTCTTCCAAGGCAAATCCACATTGCCTTCAAGGACCCTAGCAATGATTAAGAATGAAGCTAAACATTAGATGATTGCCGGGGCAAAGAAATTGAGTTCTATCAGTGCCGTGAGAGTAAGCATTTTGTGTTATGGTGCCATTTGTGGAGGAGTACCTCTGAGATCTGTTTTACCCCCATTCTTTATTAATTAGATGAGACAAAGAGTTTTTGCCTCCGTTTCGAAAGAGAAGTGCTTGTTAATGTGTTGTCTACAAATTGATGCTCTTATTACCTTGTACTCCCTCCGTCCGGAAATACTTGTCATCAAAATGGATAAAAGGGGATGTATCTAGATGTATTTTAGTTCTAGATACATCTCTTTTTATCCATTTTGATGACAAGTATTTTCGGACGGAGGGAGTAGTATTTTGGACAGTGCCTTTTCATGAGAACCCATTCGTCAGCTAAGTTTTGGTCTTACTCCTGTTGGTGCAATGGTAAACTACTACTTGTCTGGTACTTAAGGGTGGTTGTTACTTGGAACTTATAGCTGATGAAAAAGTTATTAGTAGTATGTTACAGCATCACCTTGCCTATTTTTCAAGACAGTAGCATGCTGCGTGCCATTGCCTGTAGTACTACAAATGTATGTAAGCATGTGCACTGAATGACTGCACTGTACCAAACGGCCCTATTGGTTAGCTGTCAACAAAAAAATTGCAACCAATGACTGCACTGTAGTACTATTGTTTCCAATAACGGGAGGAGGTGCAGGTCCAAGGGTCTACACGGTTTTCTGTTTCACAAAAAGCAGGACTGCCCATCAAAAGAAGAAAGGGGTGATGATGCCTGGTGACATTGTTTGCTTGACCCTTGTCTCTATCATCCATCTCACCTTAACCTCCTGGAGTGAGACGGTCACATTTTAATTTGTTCTGAACGCCTGGACAATCGCCCGAGCAAAAGTGTAGAACTCTCAACACACGAATGTTGGCATCTGGCAAGAAATCAAGATCCTTGCCAATTAATCTCTTGCGTTCTCATAGCTTACCAAATCGATACTTGCTACTGCTAATAAAATTTGTTTTTAAGGTCATGTGTGTGACGGATCAAAAAACAAAGAGGGCGACTCCAAAACCCTAGCACCGCCAACTATCCCAAGCTCCCCTCCCTTGCCGCTGGCTTATTGTTCAGGTTGATTCATCGATCCATCTTGTCACATCAATATTCAGCTATTTAGAAGAACTCTCAACCAAGTGTTCACTGTTCAGGGGCCACGGGACATTGTTTAGCACACGTACACCGCCGTTATAATCTAGTACTGGTACAGAGTACACAAAATCACATGGGGATGCAGGTTTGGAGTGTAGATGACTACTAGTTACAAATCACAAGGGCTAGTGTCAAAAACGTTTTTATATTTTGGGACAGAGGGAGTAAGAGACAAAAGAATATGCGACACCGACAAGAATGGAGTGGGAGGGGGAGAAGCAGAGTTCGGCTACTGTTAGTTATGTTGCCATACGAGCTTGTCAGCTCTGCGAAATGTTTTGCTCTGTTTTTCTTCAAGTATCCAAGTGCTTGTTAATGTGTTGTCTGCAAATTGATGCTCGTGTTACCTTATAATTAGGACGCTGCCTTTTTCATGAGAACCCATTCATCATCTTATTTTTGGTGTTATCACGTAGTGGTAAACTACTTTTCAGGTAGCCAGAGTGGTACTAGTTACTGGAACTTGTAACTGATGAATATGCTATCAGTGTGTTACAGCATCACTTTGCCCATTTTGCATGCCAGTAGCGTGCTGGGTGGCATTGCCTGTGTGTTGTGCTCATGACTACAAATGCATGTTAGCATGTGCACTGAATGACTGCACTGTAGTACTCCCTCCGTTCCTAAATAATTGTCTTTCTAACCATCTCAAATGGACTACAACATACGGATGTATGTAGACATGTTTTAGAGTGTATTCACTCATTTTGCTCCGTATGTAGTCATTTGTTGAAATCTCCAGAAAGACAATTATTTAGGAATGGAGGGAGTACTATCTTTGCCAAGAATGTGAGGAGGTGGGGCTCCAAGGGTCTACACGCTTTTGCGTTTCAAGAAAAGGACTACACACTTTGGCTTGACCCTTGTCATCCAAGTGCTGCTCCTTTTTCAAGTATCCAAGTGCTTGTTAACGATTAAGGCGTCGATTTTTTTTAAAAAAATTACCTTTTTTCTAACAAATTACAAAAATAACTGACCTAATTTGGAAATTACAAATATATGAGACGATGTCTTCGGGCCGTGTATGGGCCGAAGACCAGACGGCCTGGGTAGGGGAATATATGGTTTGGGAGGTACATCGATCGATCGATCTGGCAGGAATATGATTGCAGAGATGAATTTCAAGCTCAATTCGAACTCAACACTAGGTACGTCGCCAAAAAAAAACCCAGGCACCTACTATTTCTAGTAGAACCAGCAGGAATATGGTGCATGAATTAATACCATGTCAATTTTACATGCAGGTACTACTACTAGCTAGCTGGAATCGTACCAAACTGCACTAAAAGTAGACAGACTCATCGATCAGCCATGGCTTAGCTAGCTTGTACATGTGCATGGCCGTCGACCAAACAAATTTATGGAGTGTCTGGTCTACTGCTCGAGAGCTAGCACTGCTCATGCATGCACGACAAAAGCGAGATGAGACACTACACACACTTCTCGGCCTTGCCAAAGCCGAAGAGTTCAGTAATTTCGGCCATTTGTTTAAGCGAAGTACTCTTCGGCCTGGTAAAAAAAGACTGAAGAGTGTCTCTTCGGCTCTGGCTCTTCGGCCTACAGAAGCCGGAAGACATCCAACATCCTCTTTGCCCTAAGTGAGGCCAATAGAGTACCTCTTCGTAAGCCAACGAGGTCATATATTTGTAATTCTCAAAATAGGTCAGTTATATTCGAAATTTGTTATAAAAAAGTTGTATTAAAAAAAGTTCTAAAGGGACGGCCATACTTCTAATGTTGGTGGTATGGCAACTTTGGAAGGAGAGGAACGCGAGGGTCTTCCAAGACAAATCCACCTTGCCTTCGAGGATTGTGGCAATGATTAAGAATGAAGCTAAAAAATGAGTTCTATCATGCCGTGCGAGTAGGCTTTTTGTGTTATGGTGCCGTTTGTGGAGGAGTAATGGACCTCTGAATTCTGTTTTATCCCCCTTCTTTATAATTAGATGAGGCAAACGTTTTGCCTCCGTTTCGAAAAAAAAGTGCTTGTTAATGTGTTGTCTACAAATTGATGCTCTTGTTACCTTGTATTTTGGACGGTGCCTTTTCATGAGAACCCGTTCATCAGCTTATTTTTGGTCTTACTCCTGTTCGTGCAGTGGTAAACTACTTGTCTGATAATTAAGAGTGGTGGTTAGTTGCAACTTATAGCTGATGAAAACGTTATTAGTAGTATGTTATAGCATCACCTTGCCTATTTTTCAAGCCAATAGCATGCTGCGTGCCATTGCATCGAGAAGCATTAACGTGTGCGGAAGGAGCGCCCGCTCGCGCTATCCACGTAGGATGGGCTGGGCCACGCCACATCTAGAAAAAAAAAGAGAGAGAAAAAAAATGGTAAAAGCGTAAGCGCATTGTATCGTCAATCCTCTGCTCGTCTCCTCGACTTCGCCCTCTCTCTCGTTTCCTCCCTCGAGTGGCGGCTAGGGTTACCGTAGTCACCGCTCAATCCCTGCTCGTAGCCTCGGCCCAACACACATCTCCTACTTCTCTCCCTCTCTCCCTCGCCTCCAGGCACGCACAGGCAACCGCTCAAGGAGAGCAACAACGGCCGGATGCGGCCGCCGGAGGAGCAGCGGTGGCCGACTGGCTCGTGGCAGCAACGACTGCAGAGAGCTGCGGTGGCCGGCTGTGGAGGAGCAGCAGCGGTCGACCGCAGATCGACGTGTGACGGGAGCGGATACGGCGGCAGTCACGAGCAGAGCAGCGCGACGTCCGGGCCCTCCAAGCCCACAACCACTGCCTCCTCGCCTAGATACGCTAGCCTGCATCTACAAGGTGAGTCCCCAACTGCAATTTTGTGAGTCCTCAACTGCAATTTTTTTCTTCAGATTTTTGAACAACATGACTGTACATCTACTCTAGCAATTTGTTATGTTGGTCAGATGTGTCCTATGGATGGTTTGGATTCCTATAATAAGGAAGATATCGTATTTGGCTGATTTCTTTTGTGATGTTTGTTTATTAGATTTTCCTGTTGTGGTGTTATTGCAATGCAGGAACTTGGTCGTATGGTGTTCACTAAAAAGAAGAATCTGCTAAAAGGTTGGTCCATGCTTATCTTCAGTGATTACATCTTCTTTGTGGTTAACTATGGTCACAATCATTGATTACTGCTACAGAAATTATAGCACACATTGTTTCTTTCTATGTATGTCTGTGCATAGGTTGAATGTGGGCTGTACGTGGACATGAACATGTTCCTGGGATTCATAAGGGAGCACATGCCATGGAACTTCGAGAAGACGGAGAACCATGTGTACCTCCAGGTGTGATCTTGCTAATTTTGTTCCCTGTTAGAAGTGGCCACCCTATGGGATTTTTATCACATTTTCTTGATCTGGGATGACTGTGTGTCCTTGTGACTGATGCATGCCATCTGCTGGTTCTGTTGGGATTCCACCATTAGCATAAAGATCAAGGTGGCGGGCGGTTGCGTTACTGCTCCCCATCAAGCTCGGATGTCTCCATTGGGGGGACGAGTGGAGGCTGTTGCGGACTTGCGGTCATGTCATCCAGAGTCGGTATGTGCAGCCATGGCCTACTCCTCCTACCCACATGGTCTCTCGACTGTGGTATTTGGGTATGCTGATGAATCATGAGGTAACTGATTTACAATCTAAATATTCAGAGGTTTACAACTGATTTATGTTAAGGGGAACATGGTCTCATATTCTCATTAATGTTACACCTGTAAAGTTATCATATGGTTGCTGAAAAAATGTAGATGGAGGGAGTACTATATTTATTAAAAAAAAAATACCAAGAAGTAGCAGAGCCCCCTACAGTCCTACTACACTATAAATAGGTAATAGAGTCTAGCCAAATGATTGTTGAATATATTATTTTCAATGGTTAATCCTGATAATTCGACATAATCCTGCCAAACGAGTAAGAGCCATATAAAACAGCGCCCATAGTCAAACAGGAATACAATCTGAGTCTATTGACAAGATAGGTGCTTACACTAAATAGATTTGTTGTTGTATGTGCATCAACAACACTGAAAGGGTCATCTTTTTTTGCGGGAACGCTGAAATGGACATCAAGAAGATAGATGTCAACATTCTGGTATAGTACACAAGCAAGCTGACCACCACTTAGATATACTCCTCTTTCCCCAATTTGTATACAGTCGCCGAATGGCGGCATTTCAAGTTTATTCCAATGAGCACCTCTCGATTGCTTCTTGGTATATTTGTCTGTCCATCAATGATCCAACGAGAACATTATCTTGTATGATTCCTGTTTGGATCCATGCTGCCTGAGAAACAAATGCTATTTTCCTAGACTTCAGTATGAAATATGAACATAAAGGTTAAAATTCTTATGAAAAAAGAATTAGCCTTTGTTCGCTCAATCTCTATGAGATCATATTTTTTTGAGGTTTCAGAGAGAAATATAGTGATTTTGAATTGTAACGTTTATCAGGACTTTGCTTGCCATGTGTACAAAAGAAAATACATGCCTTCAAACTGTCATTTGGAGTTGAACATAATGTTGTTTTCATTATTTAATCTTCAACAATCATAACTGAAGTTCTGTTATGTGATTTGTCAGTGTGTATCTTACCTGTTTTAGAATCCATCATGCAACACATTTGTTTGTAACAAACATCCAACATGTTTCCGTTGCTGTTGTATGCTCAGTAGTGTTTGATCAGCATTACAACCTGTTTCGTCGCTGCTGTATACTCTTTTTTTAACCGTGTATTTCAAATGTCAAGGTTGTTGCATTTGCTTTACTAAACTTTAACTGAAGATCTAACTTTCTACTGTAGGGATGCCAAGTTCGAAATCATTATTGTGGATGATGGAACTCAAGGCATTGTAAAGCAGATGCAGCAAGCATACAACGAAGATCGTGTTGTAACTAACTTAACAAATATGCCGATGTATGAGTATGTATATATATGTGGTCCAGATTTTGGTTTGGTGTTCCTCCTTGCCAAGACCTGCGTCGAGCGCAACAAGATAGCCGAGGTGTGCGTGCAGATAGAGGCGGTTCTACAGGAGATGAGGGAGTAGCTGCTGGTCAGGACGATGGTGATCAGCACAACGACGGCTGCTTTGCCATGCCAGCGCCACACTTAGGCTGGTACACGCACAGACGGCCATGGCGCTGGCGCCACACTTTGGCTGGTCCATGTACGGATGGGCATGGCGCCGGCGTCACAATTTGGCTGGTACACGCACAGACTGCCATGTCGCCCGGCGACTTCTTCATCTAGCCCCGAACCGGCTCGTCCCTGCCATTTGTGTTGGGATAAACGAGTTGGAGGAAGACAGAGTGATGAGCTGTTCTACTCACTGACAAGAAATCACTTGGACAGAACTTCCTTTTCACAATGAGAGGAAAATGCTCCCATGAGGTTGATTGATTTGGGGTTCTCTAATTTCATTAGACCAAGTATAGTAAATTGACTTTCATCCTTATATGCACTAACATGTGGTACACGCATATTATTTATTATTGGTCTGTTATTGCCAAGGGATCATCAGCTTGATCAAGCAAATCCCATTTCCTTTTCTATTTGTTTCATGTTCATTGTACATCTTTCTTTCCATCTTAATTACTTATTATAAAAAGAAAGAGCACATGAATCAACTTACAACAAAGAAATACCGGTGCGGTTTGTTGTGCTACTTTGGTCAGTTTGCTTGAAAGATTTGACATGTCTAATCCTGTCATATTCCTGTGCATTGTCTCTCATGAGCGCATCAAGTTCACATCACTTGTATAGTTGTATGTACATGTTCTGCCCATAGGATAAAAAAGTAACTGAAAGGTGCAGCCACCAACCTGGCACCGCAGTATAACGCCTCAGGCGGCGCGCCATGGGCGCGCCCCAAATGCTAGTGTAGTACTACAAATGTATGTAAGCATGTGCACTCAATGACTGCACTGCACCAAACGGCCCTTGGTTAGCTATCAACAGAAAAATTGCAACCAATGGCTGCACAGTGAAAGGTTGAGGTACCACCATCCACGGTCGCCCTATTTAGTTGCCGTGTCGCCTCAACCAAATCAGACAAACCAGGCGGTGATTCAGTTTTCTTTGCCTCAGATTTGGTGTTCATTGGTTTTACATGTAAATTTATGGAGGATTTGCTAGAACAATGGTGAAAAAATAAATTATATTTGTTTAAGTGGGAGAGGGTGCACCGAAGTGCACATCCCGGGTTTTGGTCCATATTTTTTGGTATTGAGAGACCTGACCCTCACAGGCTTTGTCATAGGGCATTACGGGCCCTCTTTTAAGATTGTGTGACCGGGACCTCGAATAGGATTGGAATACCTTCCAATCGGAGACATGGTACCCTGGCTTTGAGTGCTCTCTTGTGATTGAGGTCCTTTATTCATGCACTTTTCTTTGGGGAGCTAAATTGTCATGCTTATCCACACACCACACACTATAGGAGCACTCAAATTCTTAGATGTTCGAAGCACCCGTACATTGTTTGGTGAGCACTTTCTCATGTCAAACTGTCAATTTCATCAATTGTGTTCGTGCCTCTCGTCCAAAGATTTTTGAGCCAGATGACCATGGACACAATCGAATAAATCTTGGCATGTCTCCCTTGGAATATGTGATTGTATGATTCAACATATCGATGACCACGGTTTGGTCGAATTTGGCATACACTCACTTGTTCTGGTGAAAGGTTGAGTGTAAACACGTAGGTTTTCTTGGGCCCGATGTTATATATAAAGAAACACCCTTCCTAAGACATTGGATTTGAGTGGTTGTCAAGTCTGGGTCATACGTCCAAGCATATATTTTGACTGTGTCGAAGGGTTGCTCTACAATGCTTGGCCCAAAGATTATTCAACCTTTATATGCATGCCATGGATAGCATGCACGAAGGTTTTTATGACGCTACACTGAAAAATACCATGCTCGCTTCTGGTATATTAGGGGCACAATGGCAAGTGCAAGAACCAGTAGGGTTGCCCACGATGTGGCCATGGTGGAGCAAGATAGCCAGATAGCGGCACATGGCTTGTCCATTGGCGGTGCCTCTTGGTCAAGGTGCGGTGTAGTGGGCATGGTAGGACATCTCGGCATGAGGCAAGTGGCGACGAGACATACGTGGTACACCGCGACACAAATCATCATGTTGTGGGCATTGCGAGATTCAGGAATGATGAGTTCGTCTTGCGGATCCACCATCTAAGCAACACATGCGTTGAGAGGATGCGTGCACATCCCTTGTATCATGATGGTTAAGTTTGTCATCCCTTTAAGAGTCAATGATCACTTGATTTCCTATGACATAATTATACCAATTCTGCAACATATTTAAAACTTGAAGTGCACATGGATTCCCATCTAAAATCTGACGCAAGCTATTTTGATTTAATGTTTAAACTTACCTTGATGAACTTGGTATGTCGTACGTTCTCTGAAACATCGGTTGATAGTAAACAAAATTATGGGTCGTAGCAAAAATCAATTAGAGGTATGGTTGTCACTAAACAAAATTATGGGACGTAGCAAAATCGTATAGAGGTACGGACTTTTGGTATCATGTGAGGAACAAATTCACTAGGATCTTCATTTGTTATGCTAGATGCCAAAATGTTTCATGTGTTGAGAGGTCCGGATATTTAATCCTTTGATTTTTCATGTTTTCAAATAATGTTCGTCTCAGTTACTTCAAGCAACTAGTTGGTAATCTAGGCTCTGGTGGTCCAACAACATATGAACTATATTTTTTTTGAAAAGGATCAGATATATTATAAAGATTCACCGGAAGTACATAGCGCCTCAAACATAATAACGATTACATCGAGGTTCATGCACCACCGAACAACCACTGCTACCGTCAGAACGAGCCGCCGTCACTGCTCCCATACCAGAGCCGGCCTAATCTTGTCGATGACAGCCGATAATTCTTCGTGCACGTGCCCCTGAGGACCAGTGCCTCGGAGCCGCAATCATGACCATTGAATCCTTGAATCCATCTAAAGAAGCTGCCACCAAATCTCACCGTGGCGTACGTAAGACGAGAAATCCTAGCCTCACCACCCCGAGGAGCTGGCGGGAGTCTACGCCAAAGATCTGTCCAATCGGTAAACTAGCTCAAAGAAGAAGCCCTGCCATCCGTCTGAGTGCCGCCTCTGCAAGGACTAAAACCCTACCTATTTACTAGCCGGTGCCGAGGCACTAGGATTCCCCTTCCCGCCACCGGCCGCCAGAGTGGCTGGCAGTGAAGAGGCGAATCCATGGGCTTGCCGGCGAAGATCGATGGGAGTAAGGTTTTCCCTTAGTTGCCTTGCGTAAGGCGAAAGAAAAGCACAACCATTTCTTACATTTGTTAAAAAAATACAAGAAAACAAATGTTTAATAACAACACATGAACTGTTGCTTTTAGAGTAAAGCTAATTTTTATGGAGGTGTCTGGTCTCTTTCTAAGCCTTACTTCTTGGGTCCGAATAACTGTCACACGTGTGGCATGTTAGACATCCGCCCACACACCGTGTGTGGTGTAAGGAGGAGGCAGCCCACACGAACCGTGTGTGGGCGAATATTAGATCTACCCACACGTCAGGGTGGTACGCAGACCGCCCACACAGAAACGTGTGGTAGGAAGGCAGCATCGCCCACACATACACGTGTTTTTTTGAGTCTAAGCACACTTTACATACACGTGTGGTAGGGAGGCTCGTTCAATCCGAGACGCCCCCCAGCACGACCGCCTCCGCTGGACACCCTGGGCCGCAAGCGGGCAAAAAGCCCAACAACGCTATTCTCTGAAAATAAATAAAAACAGAAATCGTTGGTACACCTCAAAAAAAATGTTGGTTAAAAAAACACATAGTGCAGTCAAAAACAGAAAATTGCCATGGTTGCAAAAAATTGCAATGACCAAAAACAGAACGAAATTCCCTAACTTTTAAGAAACAAAATTGCCATGAAATATCCATTGGACTACAAAATATGACAATGCCAATAAAATCCCTTTACTTTTATGAACTGTTGCTATAAAAATGCCAAAAAAAAGTAATTAGGCAATACTTTAAGTTTTGCCGCATGGTTAGTAAACATGATGGCAAATATAAACATATTACAAAAATGGACAAGGAAAAAAGCATGGCAGAAAAAAATCTGCCATGGAAATGCCATGCAATTTAAAGTTCATTTGCCCATGGTTGTATTGTTAAATTGTTGTGGGATTTTAAGTTAATTTTCCATGGTTTTCAAAATTGCCATGGGAAAAAAGGAATAAAATGCCATGTTCTATGGAGTTAAATTACCGTGAGATTGATTTGCCATGGCTGCAAAAAGGTTAATTTACCATGGACTTCAAATTAAAATTGTCATGGATTTTCTGGAAAAAATTTCATGTTATGTATTTGACATGTATGTAAAAGGTTTAAAATTTGCCTTGGCAATATAGGTAAATTTGGCATGGGAACAAAATTAAATTTGCTGTGTAAAATTTATAAGTAAGATTTGCCGAGTAGAAATATTGTAGAATTTTCCATGGAAACATAAAGTAAAATTTGCCATATCATTTAAAAGTAAAAAATTGCCATGAAAAAAAACATAGAAATTTGCCATGGCAAAAGTAGAGTAGACATTTGCCGTGGAAAAAACGAAGTAGATTTGCCGTGCTAGAAACGTAAAAATTGCCATGTATTTGAAAGTAAAATTTGCCATGGGGAATATTGTAGAATTTGCCATGGCAAAATAAAGTAAAATTTGCCATGGCAAAAAACGTAGATATTTGCCATGGCAAAAGTAGAGTAAACATTTGCCATGGAAAATGAAGTAAATTTGCCATGCTACAAATGTATAAATAGCCATTTATTTGAAAGTAAAATTTGCCGTGGAGAAATATTGTAGAATGTGGCATGGCAAAATGAAGTAAAATTTGCCATCTCATTTAAAGTAAAATTTGCCATCTTATTTAAAGTAAAATTGCCATGGCAAAAAACGTAGAAATTTGCCATGGCAAAAGTAGAGTGAACATTTGACATGGAAAAAGAAGAGTAAAATTGCGATGCTACAAACGTAGAAATTGCCATGAATTTGAAAGTAAAATTTGCCGTGGAGAAATATTGTTGAATTTTCCATGGCTAAAAAGTAAATTTTGCCATCTCATTTAAAGTAAAATTGCCATC
Organism: Triticum timopheevii; assembly: GCA_963921465.1. Lineage (NCBI taxonomy): Eukaryota > Viridiplantae > Streptophyta > Magnoliopsida > Poales > Poaceae > Triticum > Triticum timopheevii. Next base: position 584,720,267 of record OY997270.1, read on the forward strand.
ACATTTTGCATGATGTGTTTGATGAACTAGAACTTGTTGGGGCATTTTAAAAAATGAACAAAAATTGCCATGTCATATGCATATTAAAATTGTCATTGTACTTGTTTTATAATTGCCATGGCAATTATTACTTGAAAATGAAAGATGGTGGCTATAAGTCTCGATAACTGCCACACGTGTCGTGTATCGGGTAGTTGTGCCACACGCCTCGTGTGGCATGGACAACAACCAACCCACACACCTACTTGTGGGCAAAACAACTAATGCCCACACACCTCTTTTTTTCCCTCCCGAACCCTCTCATACGTGTGCGTGTGGGCGAAGTTGATAACACCCACACGCCCGTATGTCAGGCCTCGTACCCTCCTAGTCCCGCACGCCACGCGTGACGCCCACCGCACGTCCGCAGTTGCCATGGTCCAGACCCTCGTCCATGTTCGTTTAACTGCAGTTGCCATATCGCTGAACTACGGTTGCCATGTCGGACAACTGCAGTTGCCATGGTTGCTCAACTGCAGTTGCCATGTATGGTCTGATCTAATGTAGTTGCCATGATTTCATAACTTTAGGAGTTGCCACATACTAACACTAGGCAGTTGAGAGATTTGCCATGTGCTCACAAGCATGCTAGGGCAGTTGCCATGTAAAAAGGAAGAGTTGCCATCTGCTTACGTGCACGTTAGGGTAATTGCCATGTACGTGCACGTTAGGGCAGTTGCCATGTACGTGCAAAAAACACATGGCAACTCGGTAAAAGAGAGTTGCCATCTGTTTACGTGCACACTAGGCAGTTGCCGTGTACCCTGCAAAAACACATGGCAACTCGGGTAGAAAAAGAGAGTTGCCACCTGCTTATAAAGCACACTAGGGGCAGTTGCCATGTGCGCTGCAAAAACATATGTCAACTAGCAGCTTGGGTGTGGGAGAGGAGACGGGCGTGTGGGCGAGATGACAAATGCCCACACACTAGCCCTTGTGTGTGTGTGCAAAGTGGCGTGTGGCGCGAACTGCTGAACGCCCACACACCAGCCCCTCCTGTGTGGTGAAACGACCGTGTGGGCGACCGGATGAATGCCCACACACCAGGCCAGTCCTACGTGGCACTAGAAACATGCCAAGATTCGTGCGCTCACGAACGGGCGCGGATCCACGCGTGTGGACGAGATGCAAACGCCCACACGTGTGGGCGTTAACATTTCCGAAAGGATAGAATACCATGCTCCGTAAACTACATTTGCCATGTCTCATGAACTGAAGTTGCCACGTTCCATTAGAAAGTAATTTTTTTCCATTGTTGCAGGAGATAAATTTGCCATAATGCATAAACTACAAATGCCATGCTCCATGAATTTAAATTGCCATGGTCTCATAGAAAGTAACTTTTTCCATGTTGCAAAGAGAAAAAGAATTTAGCTCTACAAATTCATATAATTTTTTTTGCCATGGCAACTATTTACAAAAGTGAAAGAGCGCTAGAAGATTGTGAATTTGCCATGGCAAAATGATGTCTATTCATGGTGATTTGCCATTGTATAAGAAATTAAACAATGTCTAATAAACATGAGAAATTAAGAATAAAAAAATAGGTATGAATTATAGCAAGTTGTCATGGTGACTATTTACTAAACAAAGCTATCATGGCACCTGTTTTACTAATAATTCGATGTGGTTTATCGCACAAAAAACATAACAAATTAATAGCAATTCTTCCGTGACAACCATTTATTAAAACAGAAGCTACCACGAACAATAAGCGGAAAAAAATGACACTAATAAAATGGAGGTAGAAGTAGACCATCATGAGATGGACCCTAGGTGTAATTGTTTGTTCCCTAAAACAGTGGCAAATTTGCCATGAACCAACTAACCTAGAAATTGCCGTGTGAGTTAATCCATTCATTTTACGAAAACAAAAAATTGCCATGTGCTACAAATTTGTTTTTCATGAACTTGCCTTGCAACTGTTACAAAAGATTTCTAGATTTGCCATGATAAATGTGTGAACTAGTTCTTTACAATCCTAAGAACATGGCAATATAGCATGGTAATTGAATTTGAAAGCATGACAAAAAAATGTTAGACATGGCATCATTTTCGGAGGAAAAACAATGGCAAAATTGCCCAAGATTTGCTGAAATGTAAAAAGCATACAGAGGTGGAGCGAGGCCACGGCAATTTTGGAGGTGGAGGTATTACCTGTAGGAAATGGAGCCAGCGCCATAACCGTTGCAGTGCGACGACATAGTGGTAGAGCTCGAGCTGAGGTCCCAGTCGTCGCCTATGACGCCGTCTCGCTCCACCCCCGCGAGCCTTCGGGAGCTGCTGCAGCCGTGCTTCAGGTCGAACCCCCGACGGGAGGCAGAGGCGAGCTCGCCATCGTCCCCACCGTGTCGTGGAGCCGCAGATGCGTCGTGGTGGCCGTGCGCTCCGTCTGCGCCTGCTACCCGCCATCGCAGCCATGACGCCTCCGGCTCCTTGGGGTCGGCGGGCCCATGCCTCCCCTGTCGAAAAGACAGCGCCGCCGCATACGGACATGGCGAGCAGGCGCCGGGCGTCGCTGCAACCCCCCTCCTCGTGGATACAACGACCTCACCCCCTGGCCGCCATCCCCCGCCTCAGAAGTGAACTATCGTCGGCGCGCTGGATCCCGCGCCACCCTCGCCGGGAATCACTGAGAACTCACCGGGATCCGCGCAGCACCATACCACCGACAGCTGCCCCCCGACCCACAGCCGCCGCCCGAGGCCTCCTGCCTCCGCCCGCCTCCGCTCGGGCCAACGCCCGCCACCGCCCGGGGCCTCCGCCCACCTCCGCTCGGGGCCTTCGCCCGCCTCCGCCCGCCTCCGCTCGGGCTATTGTGTGTGTGTGTGTGTGTGTGTGTGTGTGTGTGTGTGTGTGTGTGTGATGTGCGAGTAGGTGAGGAAGAAGGTGAGGCAGAGTGGGGGAAGAAGAACGAGAGAACGGGAGTGAGGGTGTGCGGCACAGTTTGTCGAGGCCCGGACGAGGCTGTGGGATGACGTGGCGACGTACAGTGCTCCAAAAATTGTGCAAAGTGATCCAACGATAGATGACGCGTGTGGGCAGGATGCTACACACCACACGTGTGGGCGTTAACATTTCCGTACTTCTTTTGGCACGCTATTCATGTGGACGCCTAAACCGTGAACCTTTGGAACCCCACCATGCATTCTCAATTAAGAGAGATAAACTTATGAATGTGCTCCTAGCTAAAAACTCGTATGGATGATCCACATCACGTAGTAATACCCTACAATGTAACTCAAAGTTGAGGTTGTACCCAAGTACCACCACCACCGGATTTATTAGCCTCCTTCATATTTTGTGTCAAACTTGGACCATATATTTGGCAAGCAAAATATAATTAATATGTAGTAAAAAATAGTACCATAGAAAACTACATTCAAATAAAAAGTCTAACAACATAATATAAGTCTTCTTAGAAATTTCAATATGGTCTACATAGGGAGCAAAATGAGTGAATCTACACTCTAAAATATGTCTACATACATTTATATGTAGTTTATATTAAAATCTCTAAAAATACTTATATTTAGGAACGGAGTGAGTAATTAAATACTCCCTCCGGTCCTTTTTAGTTCGCATATAAGATTTGTCTGAAGTGAAACCTCGTAAACTTTGACCAAGTTTATTGAAACAAAATACCAATATTCAGAATGTAATCAACAACATTAGATGCGTCATGACTTTCATTTTCATATTGTATAAATTTAGCATTGTAGATGTTAATATTTTTTCATATAAATATGGTCAAACTATACGAAGTTTGACTTCAGACAATTCATATATGCAGAGTTCGATCTACGTTATTCTTCATCGGCGGCAGTTGCTGTTCTGGTGCGCTGGCCCTATGGGGCCTTAGCACAGCGGCTTCCCGACTGTCTACTACAACAAGTTGTGTCCGACTCTAGCAAAGGAGGGATGATGACGGCAGCGCGACTTCGACTCGCTTTAGTGCTTGTAGTCGTCGCTAGTTGGTCTACGGATCTGAATGTAATTTTTATTAATTTTGGTATTCGTTGTAGTGCCATGATTGAAGATGAATAGATCGAAAGTTTTGCTGCAAAAAAAAGACCCAAGGGATTACATGGTAAAACATTGACACAGGCGGGTACTAGGCACCGGCGCGCCGGCCCAATAGTTCGGCCGGTCGCACGACAACCCTCAGATTTAAGCGCTGCGAACCGTCTGATCTTATCCCCTTTCTCCTCTGATGCACACCGGATCCCCTGCAAGCGTTACAGCCAGAGCACCGCCCCCGAGCTAGCCGGATCCCTCGCGTGGCTGTAGCAGAGAGCGCCGCCGCCCCAGCTTGGCGGATCCCCCGCATGTTGTTGCCCCTCCCAACCATCTCCCTCGATCGCAGCTCCGTCATTGTTGGATCCCTGCCAAGCTTGGCCATGTCTGACATGTATCCTCCGTCGACAGCTGTTGAAGCTCCCCGCCCAGGGGTTGCAGCATCTGGTGCACCGTCCCTCTCCATCCTCGCCGTCGAGCTCGCCGCAGGGTGCACGTTGCAGGCACCGCTGCTGTCTTCTTCCTTGGGTAACCCAATTCTACATGTCGTCGTTGTAGCAAAACAGCTCGGCGTTTGTAGCTTATCAAAATCCCCGATGTAGCAAAAAACCGAGCGCCACCACGTCACCCAGTACCACTACCTTGGATGTAGCAAAAAAACGTAGGTTCCAGCTTCTATCGACGCTGATTCCAGCAATTCTGCTTGCCGGTTGAAACCTTTTGTGCCGCCCCTTCCAGCAAAAACGGCGGCGACAGTGCAGCCGCTCTCTACCGCCGCGACAAATGCCATGGCTGGTTCCAGCAAAATAATTTGCTGGTTCCAACAAAACGTTGGATCCAACAAAAAACAGACTGGGTGGTAGCAAAAATCTAAGACAGTGGCTGCAAAAACAAAGGACGGTGGTAGCAAAAAAATTAGAATTGATTTCAGCACAAAATCTTTCAGCAACAAAACAAAGACGGGTGGTAGCAAAAAATCAAAATAGACAGTAGTAGCAAAAATCAAGATGGTGGCAGCAAAAAATGAAGCTAGTTCCAGCAAAAAGCACCCCTGACACTAGTAGAAAACCACCCATTAGACCCGGTTCGTAAGGGCCTTTAGTCCCGGTTCATGAACCGGGACTAATGGGTCGTTACTAATGCCTCCACCCATTAGTCCCGGTTCAAACACGAACCGGGACCAATGAACCTCCACGTGGCCCTGTGCGCCGAGTCCAGTCAGGGGGCCTTTGGTCCCGGTTGGTGGCTCCAACCGGGACCAATAGGCATCCACGCGTCTGCATTCCAGTGGCTGGTTTTTTTTGAAAGGAGGGGGGTTGGGGGTTTAATTTAGGTGTTTCGTATATTGTGTTAGCTAGCTAATTAATAGAGAGAAGTGTCCTCTCTTATGTCCGTGCTTGGTCGACGCTACGTAGTATATATACATAAGTTATCGAGAGAACCATTCAGTACAGAAGTTCGTCATGCATACCGAGAGAAGATCGATGGACCTCTCCTTCTCCGAGAGATTGGTCGAACAACAAGTTTTTTATTGGCTACATACATGTATAAGATCTCTTAATTACAAACCACTAGCATTTGAATTGAAGTTCCACATGGTATTCTCCGGCTTTACTGATGACGTGTTCAAGAAAGAATCCCGCCAATTCCTCTTGAATTGCTTTCATGCGATCTGGTTCTAGGAGTTCATCCCGCATCTGCCACGTCTAATTAATTTGAAGAAGGGGGTTAATTAATACACATATATGAATGAAACTCAACAGAAATGATGGTGTAATAAAATGAAATTGTGAATATTGCTTACGCACTTCATATTGTCTTCTAGAGTAGCCCCGCTTGTTTTTCAAAGTCGCGTTGTGGATGAACTCGCACACGTAGTATCCACAGTAATCATTCCCTTCCTCCTGCCACAAGAACTTTACGAGAAATAGAGGTCAATCAAACTGATAATGAAGCATTATATAAAGGGCATTGATGAAAGTATAGCTATAGAATCAACGGGAGATGCGCGCCAGTAGTACTTACTTTCGGGTATACATATCGCAGCTCCTTCGGCAGTCCCGGAGCTTGTGCGGTGAACTGTTTCCAAACCCTGCAATACAAAGAAAATAATTATTATTACTTGAGATATCAGGAAATGAACAAAAAGTTGCCGATATGGTGCGATAATGATCGATTGAACTTACTTGCTGAGCATTTCAGTCATGTCCGCATAGGTGCTGGGATCTTTCCGTCTGGAGTCTAAGACGGTTACTAGTCCACGCTCAAGCTTAATCTCCAGAAGAATATAGTGGTACCTGCACGCATGCATAACTCATCAATTACATTAACCTCGCTCGAGTAATAAGGAAAACCGAATATGCACACGACAGTAACACTCACGGGCCGTTGTAAGGAAAGAGTATGGTATCTTTGTTTTGATTTTTGATCAACGATTGTAGCAAGTTGTCCTCGGCCTCTTCGACGCGCTTTTTAACCAGAAATACATCTATGATATTTGTGTTAATGAACCCAATATCATAGATTTCATTTTTTTGCACTCGACAATCTTCAATCTGCATAATTTATTGAGGATAATTAATTATAAATACATGCAATGAAAGAGCCGAGCTATATATACAGACTAATGACAGAAATAGTACTTACAGGCAGTAGCAAAAGACCATTAATTTATCGAGGGTCTTTTGATTGAAGAACTCGAAGAACTCCTCAAATGGAATAGCCAACACATCATTTGAAACGAGGTCGTGCTCCTCTTTAATTTTCAGATACAAAGTGTTCATCCCCTCAGACTCTCTGCAGGTTTTCATGTACCAACTATGGAATCTTCGCATCATTGTTGTCAGAGACTTTTCATCTTTGACGAGAGGCTTCCCGTACTCGTATCTGAATAAGTCCACCTCCATGAAATCAGGAAGTACATCGTCAGGCAGGTAATCTTCAAGATTGCCATAACCGGCCACCGTCCCCGGAGGATTAGACACATTGAGCGGGGGGCACGATTGCTGTGCATGTTCGCCGAGCTGGGCAATTTTTTTCCCCTTTGCTCGTTGTTCTTTTGACCTTTTATCACTGACAGTAGTTCCCGACCGCTTGGCTTGGAGATATGTCTGTTCAGTAATGCGCTCATAGTTGGTTCTCGGCGGAGACTTTGGTGGTTTCCTCAGGGCATCGAGAGTGCGCTTTGCTTTCACCGGATCTACCTTCTCCTCCGGAGGTGGATGTATCTTTGCTTTCACCCTTTCAAAGAACTCCTTCACTTGGGCCTGCACGATCGTATCGTTTTCCTCCTTGGTCCTCTCGTACGGTAACTTCTCTACAGGCTTTAGAGGTGGACCGTATCTGTATTGCCTCTCTCTTCTTGTGCTGCTAGACGCCGGAGCAGACGGAGCGGGTGCGGCGTCTGTCTTCTTTCGTGCTTGCTTACGAGGCGGAGGAGAAGGACTACGACGCGTCGGAGCAGCCGGGGCGGCGGCGGGTCTCTTCCGCCCTTGCTGGCGAGGCAGAGAAGGAGGAGGCGGAGTGCCGCCATGCGCCGGAGAAGGAGGCTGAGTGCCGCCACGCGTGCCCTGATCGTCACTCGCCGGAGGAGGAGGCGGCGGAGGAGGCGGAGTGCCGCCACGCGTGCCCTGATCGTCACTCGTCGGAGGAGGAGGCGGTGGAGGACGCGGAGTGCCCTGACTCACCGGAGGAGGAGGAGGAGGCGGAGGCGTCCAGTTCAGAAGGTCGATGAGCTCCTTCCGCCATAGGCATGGAGTCTTCAGAGCAGAACCCAGCCTAGTCTCCCCTTCACCGGTAGGGTGCTCAAGCGCGAGGTCCTCAAATCCCTCCATTATTTCATCCACCATCACCTTAGCAAATCCTTCTGGAATCGGCTGGCAGTGATAAGTTGTGCCGGGTCCACTAGGATAAACTTGGCCAACAGCCGCCTTGATCTTCAAATTCATGCATCGCGCCATAATGTGGCAATTTTGAGACTCCGTGATACCATCCACGGGATAGCTGGCAGGAGCCGTCAAGACATGCTCCGGCTGAAGCAGCTCGGTGGAAGCAACGTTGCTTCTCCGCTGAGATGGCGGGGTAGCTTCGGGGGAAGCTTCGGCATGTCGTTTGTTGCGATCTGCTGCTTCTCGTTCCTCTTCTCGATCCTCTAGCCCCACTACCCTTCCAAGCAGCGCCTGCATTTGGTCCTGCTCCAGTTTCTTCCTCCTCTCGTGGGTTTTGTAACCCCCTGCGTCCGGAAAACCAACCTTCCACGGAAGGGAGCCTGGCGTGCCTCGTGTCCGTCCAGGGTGCTCGGGATTCCCAAGGGCCATTGTGAGCTCGTCCTTCTTCCTGTTTGGAAGGAACGTCCCTCGCTGCGCTGCATCGATATAGTGTTGAAGGTTCTTGACTGGTGTTTGCAGTTGCTCGTCTGTCCACTGACACTGCCCTGTTACAGGGTCCAAGGTTCCGCCAGCCCCGAAGAACCAAGTCCGGCAACGGTCTGGCCAGCGCATTGTCTCTGGTTCGATCCCTTTTTCAAGCAGATCATGCTCAGCCTTGGACCACTTAGGCCGGGCTTTGAGGTAGCCACCTGACCCCGTGCCATGGTGAAGCTTCTTCTTCGCAGCATTTTTCTTGTTTGTCTCCGACATCTTCTTACTCTTTTCCGATGTCTTGTGGGCCACAAATGCGGGCCAGTGATCTTTGATCTTCTCATATTTGCCGATGAATTTTGGTGTCTCTTTTTTCTTGACAAACTGGTTCAGCTCTTTCCTCCACCTCCTCATTAGGCCTGCCATCTTCTTAAGAGCACAAGACTTGATTAATTTCTCTTTAACTGGCTTCTCCGGATCCTCCTCTGGCGGTAGGGTGAAATTTGCCTTCAGCTCAGTCCAAAGATCTTCTTTCTGCATATCATTGACATAAGACACCTCAGCGTCTTCATCCTTAGCAGGCTTATACCATTGCTGGATGCTGATCGGGATCCTGTCCCTAACAAGAACCCCGCACTGAGCAGAAAATGCCTTCTTTGTCCGGATGGGTTCAATCGGTTCGCCGTCGGGCGCGATTTCTATGATCTCAAACTTTTCATCTGAGCTCAACTTTTTCTTCGGGCCTCGTCTCCTTACCGAAGTTGTGCTCGATCCGGAGGGCTAGAAATTATAAGGAAGAAAGACGACAGTAATTAATATGTGTACATATACCAAAACAATGGATGCATCAATTAACTTGTCAGCACGGGCTTAACTAATATATATATACCTGGCCGGACTCGGTTCGGTGACCGGAGCAGTCAGCACGGTCTCCTTCGTCTTGTACCTCCATTGTGTCACCGGAGCCATCATGAACATAGTCCTCCTCTTGTACCGGCATTAATGGGTCGAAGCCATCATAATCATAGCCCTTTCTTCATCCAGCTGACCAACGGTGTCGATGAGAAATGACGCAACATCATCACTTTCATTTGCAATTATTTCCCCCAACATCGCTTCTGTTTCTTCGTCTCGGGAGTGCTCCATAGTTTCTGCAAATATTGACAACATGTCAATTATTATTCAAACATGGTACATAGTGGCAAACGTAGAACTAGCTAGCTAATCACAATAAGGAATCATGTTAGTGGCCTCGACGCTGCTTCTCTAGGGTTTGGGGTCGCCTCGGCACAAAGCTTCAACGGTTTGGGGTGGCCTCGGCGATAACGCTCTTTTAACTTGATAAATTTGGGTGGCCTCGAGAGAGTTAATTTGTCGGGTAGGGGCGCGGCGGGAGGGGGTACGTAGGAGACCTGCAACATCGTTTTCTCTCTAGGGTTTGGGTGTCCTCGAGAGTTTTGGTCGAGCGAGAGGGCCGAGGGGGGTGCTGCAGTTGTATCTAGAGGGGGTTATATCGACAACGACGCGACATACATATACATGGGAAAATAATGTTATCGGGGAGGGGGTATCGGTACCACCCCCTCGTGTTGAAGTTTCTTCTTTCTCCTTTCCTTTCTTTCTTCTTCTCCTCTTCTCTTTCTTCTTCTCCCTCGAGAAAGGAAAATAATTAAGGAAAAGGAAGAAAAGAGGAAGAAGGAAGAAGGAAGAAGAAGAAGAAGTAAAAGAAGAAGAAAAAGAGGAGAAGAAGAAAGGATTAGAGGAGAAGAAGAAAAAAATAGAATTTCTTCTTTCTCCTCTATTCCTTTCTTCTTCTCCTCTTCTTTTTCTTCTTTTTTCCTCTTCTTATTTTTTTCTCCTCTTCTTCCTCTCCTCTTTTTCTCCTTTCTTCCTCTTCTTATTTTCCTTTTTCCTCTCATTCTTTTAGTATTGCTTGTTTTAAAAAAAATGTTCAAATAGAAAATTTCGAAAAAAAACAAAGGTTTTGCCTAATGCATTGTTCATATGAATATACAAACATTTGCATATTCTACAATAATTAATATCAACAAAAAAAATCTATGAACAGAAAAAAAACCTAACTTTTCTAAAAATCTATCTTTTGCATATATGAAGAAATTAATACACATATGAACAATAAATACATATATCAACAAAAACATAATCTGAACAATTTTTAAACATTACATACACATAGCCACATACATACACATATACATTATATATATATATATATATATATATATATATATATATATATATATATAAACAAAAAAACTAAACTAATAAAAATGAAAAAAAACAGAGCCGCATATATATATAGCCACATACATACACACATATATATACATTGAACAAAAAAATAAAACTAATAAAAATGAAAAAAAATAGAGCCGGTGCGGCGCGGCGGCTCAGCGGTGGCGGCGCGCGGGGGCGGGCGACGGCGACGGGGCAGGGGCTCGGGGCGCGGGGCGCGGGGGCGGGCAGCGGCGACGGGGGAGCCTGGCGGCGACGACGGCGGGCGCGGGCTCGGGGAGGACGGCGCGGGCTCGGGGAGGACGGCGACGACGACGGGCGCGGGTGACGGCGGGGGCGGCGGGCGGCGTCGGGGCAGCCTGGCGGCGTCGATGTGTTCGGCGTCGTCGGGGGGGGGGGGGGGGCAACTGGTGGCGATGAACTCTAGAAAACTGCGAAGTGCTACTTATATACAAGGAGCATTGGTCCCGGTTGGTGGCTCCAACCGGGACTAATGCCTCCTTTAGTCCCGGTCGGTGCCACCAACCGGGACCAAAGGCCACCAAAGGCCTCTTTTTCGGCAGCCCAAAGGGCGGGAAGCTGCGGCCTTTGGTCCCGGTTGGTGGCACAAACTGGGACTAAAGCCCCCCCCCCCTTTAGTCCCGGTTGGTGCCACCAACCGGGACCAAAGGCCCCTGTGCTGCCCGCATCGGGGCCAAAGTTTAGTCCTACCTCGCTAGTTGAGAGGGGAGCGCAGTGGTTTATAAGCCCCACTGCCGCTCCCCTCTTGAACTCCTCTCTACTGCAGGCTTGTGGGCCTACTTGCTACTGCTTTGCCCGATGGGCCTTCTGGGCCTTCTGCGGGCCTGAATCCTGGCCCAAATTAGGGATTCAAGTCGTATTCAGGCCGTGGAGGCCCAGTAGGGGGCACTTTTTTTTGTTTTTTGTTTTCTTTACTTATTGTTGCTATTTTTATTTTTTTCCATTTTCTGTTTTGTTTTCTGCATTATTTATTTTCTTTTGTTTTTTGCTTTATTTTTTAATTCTTTTTTGCTTTTAGTTTTAGGAAAATTATAAACTTTCTGTTAGTGCCATTACTTTTCAAATTTGAAAACACTTTTTTTGTTTTCTTTCTTGCTTTATTTATTTTATTTTGTTTCTACTTACAACAAAATACTTATTGTTGTTTTTTTGTTTTGTTTTCTGCATTATTTATTTTCTTCTGTTTTTTGCTTTATTTTTTAATTCTTTTTGCTTTTAGTTTTAGGAAAATTATAAACTTTCTGTTAGTGCCATTACTTTTCAAATTAGAAAACACTTTTTTTTTTGTTTTCTTTCTTGCTTTATTTATTTTATTTTGTTTCTACTTACAACAAAATACTTATTGTTGTTTTTTTGTTTTGTTTTCTGCATTATTTATTTTCTTTTGTTTTTTGCTTTATTTTTTAATTCTTTTTGCTTTTAGTTTTAGGAAAATTATAAACTTTCTGTTAGTGCCATTACTTTTCAAATTTGAAAATACTTATTGTTGCTATTTTTAATTATTACGAGGGCCGAACCATAAGACATTAAAGCCTTTCAAATGAACTCTGAAAAAGTTGAAAGTTGGCATGGTATCATAAATTGACCCACACATAGCATGTGCATGTACAAAACGAACAATGGTATCATACTCGTCAGTTACAAAGTTGGCATGGTATCATCATAATAGTTGCGGGAGAAAGTCTTCACTTTTTCTTCGCTTGTGTCATTTGCTTATTGCGCCGTAACCATGGATAATCTTCATCGTTTATCAGGATGCTGGGGTCAGCCTTGACTTTAAAGGGAGGAATTTCATGAAACTTTTCATAATCTTCAGACATGTCTGTCTTGTCCTCCACTCCCACGATGTCCCTTTTTCCTGAAAGAACTATGTGGCACTTTGGCTCATCGTATGATGTATTTGCTTCCTTATCTTTTCTCTTTCTCGGTCTACTGGACATGTCCTTCACATAGATAACCTGTGCCACATCATTGGCTAGGACGAACGGTTCGTCAGTGTACCCAAGATTTTTCAGATCCACTGTTGTCATTCCGTACTGTGGGTCTACCTGTACCCCGCCTCCTGACAGATTGACCCATTTGCACTTAAACAAAGGGACCTTAAAATCATGTCCGTAGTCAAGTTCCCATATGTCCACTATGTAACCATAATATGTGTCATTTCCCCTCTCGGTTGTTGCATCAAAGCGGACACTGCTGTTTTGGTTGGTGCTCTTTTGATCTTGGTCAATCGTGTAAAATGTATTCCCATTTATCTCGTATCCTTTCCAAATCAATACAGTCAAAGATGGTCCCCTGGATAACAAGTACAGCTCATCACAAACAGTGTTGTCACCTCTGATACGTGCTTCCAACCAACTGCTGAAAGTCCTGATGTGTTCACATGTAATCCAGTCGTCGCACTGCTCCGGATGTTTGAAGCGCAGACTGTTCTTGTGTTTATCGACATACGGGGTCACCAAGGTAGAGTTCTGTAGAACTGTGTAGTGGGCTTGAGACCAAGAATATCTGTCCCTGCATATTATTGAGTCCTTTCCAAGCGTGCCTTTTCCAGTCAGTCTCCCCTCATACCGCGATTTAGGGAGACCTATCTTCTTAAGGCCAGGAATGAAGTCAACACAAAACCGATGACATCCTCTGTTTGATGGCCCATGAACCTCTCAAAGGGGTACATATTGTGTAGAAATACGGGGCCCAGAATGACAATCTCGTCAACTAGATGAACTAGGACGTGCGTCATGATATTGAAGAAGGATGGTGGGAGCACCAGCTCGAAACTGACAAGACATTGCACCACATCACTCCTTAGCCTTGGTATGATTTCTGGATCGATCACCTTCTGAGATATTGCATTGAGGAATGCACATAGCTTCACAATGGCTAATCGGACGTTTTCCGGTAGAAGCCCCCTCAATGCAACCGGAAGCAGTTGCGTCATAATCACGTGGCAGTCATGAGACTTTAGGTTCTAAAACTTTTTCTCTGCCATATTTATTATTCCTTTTATATTCGACGAGAAGCCAGTCGGGACCTTCATACTAAGCAGGCATTCAAAGAAGATTTCCTTCTCTTCTTTGGTAAGAGCATAGCTGGCAGGACCTTCATACTGCTTTGGAGGCATGCCGTCTTTTTCGTGCAAACATTGCAGGTCCTCCCGTGCCTCAGCTGTATCTTTTGTCTTCCCATACACGCCCAAGAAGCCTAGCAGGTTCACGCAAAGGTTCTTCGTCACGTGCATCACGTCGATCGAAGAGCGGACCTCTAGGTCTTTCCAGTAGGGTAGGTCCCAAAATATAGATTTCTTCTTCCACATGGGTGCGTGTCCCCCAGCGTCACTCGGAACAGCTAGTCCGCCGGGACCATTTCCAAAGATTACGTGTAAATCATTGACCATAGCAAGTACGTGATCACCGGTACGCATGGCGGGCTTCTTCCGGTGATCTGCCTCGCCTTTGAAATGCTTGCCTTTCTTTCAACATTGATGGTTGGTCGGAAGAAATCGACGATGGCCCAGGTACACATTCTTCCTGCAGCTTGCCAGGTATATACTATCGGTGTCAAGTAAACAGTGTGTGCATGCGTGGTATCCCTTGTTTGTCTATCCTGAAAGGTTACTGAGAGCGGGCCAATCGTTGATGGTCACGAACAGCAACACCTTTAGGTTAAATTCCTCCTGTTTGTGCTCATCCCACGTACGTACACCGTTTCCATTCCACAGCTGTAAAAGTTCTTCAACTAATGGCCTTAGGTACACATCAATGTCATTGCCGGGTTGCTTAGGGCCTTGGATGAGAACTGGCATCATACTGAACTTCCGCTTCATGCACATCCAAGGAGGAAGGTTATACATACATAGAGTCACGGGCCAGGTGCTGTGATTGCTGCTCTGCTCCCCGAAAGGATTAATGCCATCCGCGCTTAAAGCAAACCATACGTTCCTTGGCTCACTTGCAAACTCATCCTAGTACTTTCTCTCGATTTTTCTCCACTGCGACCCGTCAGCGAGTGCTCTCAACTTCCCGTCTTTCTTACGGTCCTCACTGTGCCATCGCATCAACTTGGCATGCTCTCCGTTTCTGAACAGACGTTTCAACCGTGGTATTATAGGAGCATACCACATCACCTTCGCAGGAACCCTCTTCCTGGGGGGCTCGCCGTCAACATCACCAGGGTCATCTCGTCTGATCTTATACCGTAATGCACCGCATACCGGGCATGCGTTCAGATCCTTGTACGCACCGCGGTAGAGGATGCAGTCATTAGGGCATGCATGTATCTTCTGCACCTCCAATCCTAGAGGGCATACGACCTTCTTTGCTGCGTATGTACTGTCGGGCAATTCGTTATTCTTTGGAAGCTTCTTCTTCAATATTTTAAGTAGCTTCTCAAATCCTTTGTCAGGCACAGCATTCTCTGCCTTCCACTGCAGCAATTCCAGTACGGTACCGAGCTTTCTGTTGCCATCTTCGCAATTGGGGTACAACCCTTTTTTGTGGTCCTCTAGCATGCGATCGAACTTCAGCTTCTCCTTTTGACTTTCGCATTGTGTCCTTGCATCGACAATGACCCGGCGGAGATCATCATCATCGGGCACATCGTCTGGTTCCTCTTGATCTTCAGCAGCTTCGCCTGTTGCAGCATCATCGTACACATCGTCTGGTTCCTCTTGATCTTCTAGAGCATCACCGTATTCAGGGGGCACATAGTTGTCATCGTACTCTTCTTCTTCACCGTCTTCCATCATAACCCCTATTTCTCTGTGCCTCGTCCAAACATTATAGTGTGGCATGAAACCCTTGTAAAGCAGGTGGGTGTGGAGGATTTTCCGGTCAGAGTAAGACTTCATATTCCCACATATAGGGCATGGACAACACATAAAACCATTCTGCTTGTTTGCCTCAGCCACTTCGAGAAAATTATGCACGCCCTTAATGTACTCGGAGGTGTGTCTTAAACCGTACATCCATTGCCGGTTCATCTGTGTGCATTATATATAATTAAGTGTGTCAAAAATCATTACAGAACATCATGAATAGATAATTAAGTGACCAAATTAATAGAAGTTCATCATCACATTAAAACCAAAGTACATACATAGTTCTCATCTAACAACATAAAGCTCTGCAGAGCATCTAAATTAATTAAACCATACATTGAAACTATGTAAAACATTTCAATGCGAAAACAAATGCGATCATAATCGCAACCAATGTAACAACTGATCCAACGGCATAATGATACCAAGCCTCGGTATGAATGGCATATTTTCTAATCTTTCTAATCTTCAAGCGCATTGCATCCATCTTGATCTTGTGATCATCGACGACATCCGCAACATGCAACTCCAATATCATCTTCTCCTCCTCAATTTTTCTAATTTTTTCCTTTAACAAATTGTTTTCTTCTTGAACTAAATTTAACCTCTCGACAATAGGGTCGGTTGGAATTTCCGATTCAACAACCTCCTAGATGAATAAAATCTATGTCACGTTGGTCGGCATAATTGTCATAAACAATAAATTAACCAATAGTTATGAAAAGATAATATATACCACATCCGAATCATAGACAGGACGAGGGCCGACGGGGGCGGATACCAAAACCATCGCACTATATAAGATGCAATAATAAAAGTAAGAAAATTATACAAGTATATATCTATCTAAACATACAAATAAGAATATTTTTCCTTTCAGAAAGAAGATAAGAACAAGAGGCTCACCACGGTGGTGCCGGCGATGAGATCGGTGCGGGTGATCGACGACGTTGAAGACGGGGACGGGGCGTGACGGACCGCTAAACCTAGACAAATATGGAGGAAAATGGAGCTTGGCGGTCGAGCTTGGAGAGGAAAACCTTAAGTAGTGTGGCTCGGGCATTCCATCGAACACCTTGTGTGCATAGGAGGTGAGCTAGAGCACCACCAAGCCCTCTCCCCCTCGGCCAGAAAAAACAGAGTAGTGTGCTCTGCTCTTGCGCGAGGGGGGTGTATATAGGCACCACCATTGGTCCCGGTTAGTCGCTTGAACCGGGACTAAAGGTTTGCCTTCGGTCCCGGTTCATGCCACCAACTGGGACCAATTGTGGTGGGCCAGGAGTGCGGCCCATTGGTCCCGGTTCGCCCCACCAACCGGGACCAAAAGGTCCAGACGAACCGGGACCAATGGCCCACGTGGCCTGGCCGGCCCCCGGGGCTCACGAACCGGGTCAAATGCTCCCATTGGTCCCGGTTCTGGATTGAACCGGGACTAATGGGCTGGACCGGCCTGGACCATTGCCCCCTTTTCTACTAGTGTGATTACAGATCCTAGCAAGAAGAAGTCACTGATTCCAGCAAACCACAAACTCAGTTGTAGCAAAAATTGCCGCCGATTGCAACCCTCGCCGAGGATGGTTCCAGCAACTCCGGTGTGGTCCGTGCCTTGCAGCAGCGGCTCCACCGCCCATCCCCTTGGTACAGCTGCAGCAACTCCGGCATGGTGCGTGACTGGACAGCTCGCAGCGGTTGCCACCGCGCATCCCCTTGGTACGGCTGCAGCAAACTCTGGCAAGGTGCGTGGCTGGAAGCTTGCAGCGGCTAGCGGCCGTGGTGCTGATACAGGTCGCCGGCAGCGGCGCGTGGTCATGAGACTTGTGGTCTCTGCCTCTCTGGTGTGTTGGAGAAAGGGGAGGAATGGAGATAGGATGCATCAGTGTGCTTGTGAGAGAAAACGAGAGGACGAGAGATTCGCAATGAACAGATAAGGTAGCACGCGTCAGCCGTGTGTGGTCCCGCACAAGTTGCATGGCAAAATGTCATGATACTCAGGTGGGGTCGAAGGGCAGGCGTCCCAGGATCATAGCGCGCGCATGCGACCGGCCGAGTGTTCGGCCGGTCGACCGGTAGGGAACGTTTCCCAAATGAAAAGGGGGCTGATAAACTCAGATCCACACGGAGGTAGCAGTGCCCTGACTAGGGGTGGATGTACCGAGCGGGCTTTTTGGCCCGATCGTGGCCCGCTCGGTCTTGGACGGCTCCTGACCCGCTAGATAAATTGAACGGTCCGGTCTGCCAAATCAGGCCCGGGAAAAGTCAGTCTGGTCCGGTCTTTAACCGAGCCGACCGAGAAACACAATCATCGTTGTTACCCTTCCTCATCGTCGCAGCCACCGGCAGCCCCTCGGTGAACCACCGTGTCCCCGAGCTTGCCCTATCCGTCCCTCCTCTCCTGCCGGTGCCGCATAGCCTCTTTCCGGCCCTAGCCGTGGCTACCGAGCGTGCACTGCCGCTGTTCGCGAGTTCCCGGCCATGGCAACAGTTTCAGGCTTTCAGCTCAGCATGCACGCATAAAACGCCCGGCCGTGATTTTGGGATCGTGGGAGAAAAGCTCAGCCGTGATTTTCTCGTCCAACAAATGAGGCAAGTGTTGTTTTGGAAGGTGCTAGATTTAGAGCATCTCCAACAGGCGCCGAACGCGCGACACGCTAAATTCTGCTTTATGGCGCGCCCTTCCAAGTTTGGCGCGACGCGCAGCGCTGGCTCCAGCGGCCGCGCTAAAATGCAGCGCGCACCCACAGTTTCAGCAGGCGCGCTAAAATGTAGCGCGCGCTCATTCTACAATATTTTTTAAATTAATTTTGCATAGATAAAAAACGATACATAGTTTTAGCATAGATAAAAAATGATACATAGTTCATCATAACATAGATAAAAAAGGATACAAAGGTATTTTACATCGGTGCAACTAGATAGATAGTTCGAAAGCATAGATAGATAGAACTACGGTGCAACTAAATAGAAAAAACTACGGTGCAAGGAGACAAACTACGGATGACTCCCAGCTGCCATCACCATCACCATCATCATCCTCGGTGGTGTTGTCCGAGGTATCGAGCCATATGTCCTCCCAAAGCAGATCATTGGGGAAGAAGATCGACTGCCCGCTGTTCTCGACAATATTGCACAGCGATATCGCCAGTGCCTTGCGCCGACGCCTGTCGGCACACTCCGCGCGGCGACTTGCCGTCCTCTCTGCCCAGAACTCGTTCTCGGCGACGACGTCCTTCGGGTGGCGACGACGCCACTCTGCCATGGCTCGCTCGTCCTCCTCGGCGATGAGGAGGCGGCGCTGCTGCCGCACGTGGTCCGCACTGTCCTGGTCGGTGATGAGACGAGGCGAAGGGACGAGGCGCTGCGCCTGCTCGCGCGTGAAGACGTCGCGGAAGTTCATCTGCGACCGGGGCCTGTCCAGGCGCCACGCCGCCGCGTCGTACGCGCGGGCTGCCTCGTGCGCGCACCGGAACGAGCCGAGGCCGAGCCGGATGTCGCTGGACCGGATCTCAGCGGAGTACTAGCCCGAGAGGCGCTCGCGGACGCCGCGGTAGCCCGAAGAACCCCGGCGACGCGGCGGCATGGTGGCGCGATGCTGGCAGGACCGGTCCTGAGATTTCCGGGGCCCGGGGCGAGACAACACGGAGGGGCCCTAAAGCCACATAAACATGTGCATATTTTTATGTCTATTTCAGTTGCAAATAAATATTTGGCAGACTATAATTTATGATGCCTTGTCTTCTTGACTATTAAGAAACTGGGGTCATAAACATTCACAGTAAAAGTGGATCTTGTTAATCCACCCTTATACTGTATATATTTGTATTATTAGGTGAATTATAGTAGCACTATCATGCCTACTAATTTTTTTATCTTCCTATAGTTTTCACTAGTTGTTCTTGAACAACAACTAAAGCTAACTCCTTGGAGTTCCTAGCAGTAGAAATATTGTTTATTTTTACAGGGAATCCGTAGAGCACTTGTATCTGCTCTAAAAAAATGCCAACAACTCATGTGAGACTCAATTAACTCATATGCATGTTTTTCCTCAATTATCAGATGGATTTTTTCGGAATAGCATCTTGCTAAATGAATGGCAATCTTGCTAATCAGCACACAACATATGATACAAGAAATTAAGAGTACTGCTAATTAAATAAAAGTGCTAAGGAAGGTATGGAACAAGGTACCTGGATGGCTAGAAAAATTGAAATCGCAAAATTTTGCTGTTGCGTCACGAACAGAAGTCCAAGTTTCTGTTTTCTAATCCCAATCAATACAAGAAACTGGAGTATGAGAAAGAGAGACGTACGAGGATAATCTTCAGGAAACAAACGATCCATCAAGAATAGAAAGAAAAAATTTGCATTGAAGAGAAGATTGATGGGAATCTGGAAACCGCATTACCTTCTTCCACTAATGGCGCCTAGCAGCCAAAAATTACAATTAGACGAGTGGGAGGGGCGCCGTCATTCATGGCATGGCTGATTTGTTGCCAGTTGGGGAGGAAGAGTATTAAGACGAGAAGACTGCACGGCGTGCTAATCCATCAATTATTTTTTGTTTCCTTTTGAAGAATCAATCAACCGGCAAAACAATCACAGGTATACAGGGAAACCAAATCAGTCGGGGGCCCCTTCCTACTCGGGGGCCCGGGGCGGCCGCACCCCCTGCCCCCCCTCAGGGCCGGCCCTGGATGCTGGCGGGGAAAGCCGCGAGGTGGCGAGGAGGAGGGCGCGTGGCGCGCGCCGGATTTTATAGGCACGCGCGAAGCGACGCGGCAAATCTACCGTGAGCCTTCGAATAATCATGCGCAATCCCACGGTGCCGTTTCCTTTTATTCAGTCAAAACAGAAAACCGAAAGTAACAGAGAAAAAAGGTTTGATCCAAATTCACGTCACCGTCATGGTTAACTCCACGTCTGATTTGATCTGCTAATCACGCAAGGCCCGCACACGGGAAATCATGGGCTCATGCACACGACAGATTACTTGCATGCAAATAGAAAAACTGCTAAGATGGTGCCCACGCACTTCCCTCGGCACGTCGCCTACCTCGACACCGGTGCTCGCGCATGTCACCCACCTCGCCACAGCATCCGCGCACGTCATACACCTCGCCGCTGCACCCATGCATGTCGCCGCCGGTGGTCGTTGGCCTGTCCGCTCGGTCCGGTCGGTCCGGCCCGGGCTTTGTCATCACCGGTCCGGTCCCTGAAATCAGGACCGTCATGCCGCTCGGTCCAGTCCGGCTCGGACCGGCGGCGGCCGGTCCAAACGACGGCTCGGACTGGGATTTGGACCGCCCGGATCGTGTCCACCCTGAGCCCTGACTCATACTATGCTACTAGAAATCAAAATAGTAGCAGTTGCAAATGAGCGTGCAGCTAGCTAGCACAACACTAAAATGAGCTAGCTATCTTTTTACTGTCATGCATGTTCGTGTGCTGAGCTTTCACTCCATTTCTGTACATCTGAAAGGAATGTATGCATCGCCGAAGATGGTATGCCCGCTTTCCTTCCCCATGGTTTTGTTCTGCCCGTAATCACTGTCACGAGAGGAGATCATCAGAAGCACCACGCTCGCATAGCAGGCTAGCTACGGAGTAGGGAGTAGCGGAGCAGCAGGGAAGCACCTCGCCACCTCTCACACCGATCCATCAGCGACAGTGAGTCCCTCCCATCCCGCGCCGATATTCTTCTTCTTCTTTTTCTTCTTCTTCTTCTTTCGCGACAGATCTAGCTTCCTTCGCGACAGATCTAGCTTCAATTCTTCTCATGTTTATTTGATGCTTCACTGGTCTTGAGTCCAAGCTTCTTCCCCGGTTGAAAATTGGACCGTTTCTTTGGTGAGTGGTGACAGATCTAGCACCGATCTTCTTCTTCTTCTTCTTTGTCGACAGATCTAGCTTCCTTCGCGACAGATCTAGCTTCAATTCTTCTCCTGTTTATTTGATGCTCCCCTGGTCTTGAGTCCAAGCTTCTTCCCGGGTTGAAAATTGGACCGTTTCTTTGGTGACAGGATCTAGCTTAATTGGATCCATGGACTCCGCGCAGAAGAAGAAGGTTGAATCCATGGAAGTGGAGATGCCTGGTGTGGTTCCTATGAGCGCGACGGTGGCCGCTCTTCCGGCCGCTGTCGGATTTGTGAGCGTTTGGGTGCTCTTCACCCCCTTCGTCTTGTTCCTCGTCTACGTCGTTTGGGCGTTCCTCACCTCCGCACTGGTAAGTGGTAATTACGACTACGACCCGTGTTAATTCTGTGGCCATGTTTCCGATGGAATGATGTGCATCGTCCTCTGCACTGCACTGCAGTCCATGTTCTTTCCGCAGAAGGACCCGGAGGCGAGCGCCCTGGAAGTCGGGATCGTGTGCTGCGCCGTGCTCCAGGCCGCCGTGGCGGTGCTGGCTGTGCGGCTCCCATGCCGCCGCGTCTGGGTCCGCTACGCCTTGGCCTACCTCGGCCTCGCGCTCACCATCGCCGGCCACTGGATGTACTTCGCCCAAGCAGACTGCTTCTCCAGAATCACCTGCACCGTGGGCATCTACGAGTGCGCTGCGGGCGATATCATCTGCTTCCTGGCCCTCCTCCTTGGCCCCTTCCTGGGAGATTTGGAGAAGGAGCCGGCCAAGCCCAAGAATACGTTGCCGATTACTTCAGCTAATTAAGCTAGCTGCAAGCCTGCAAGGGAGGGGAGCAGCTCATGAGGTACTGACTAGTGCGTCGTTTCTAATTAAGGAATAATGTAGAGTATGCATGCTGCTGTACGATTCATCTCCGTCTCCGTGCGATCGGTCGTCTGAATCTACTAGTGTCGTGTGATGCGTCGTACAATCACCCTAGATAATTGTGGTTTGTCTTTGATGAATTTGATCTGTAACCAGACGTCAGTTATATGCATGGTCATATATATCTAGTTTCCCGATAATTGATGCTTTTGAAAATGGTACTGCATGCAGTTCGTATGCGTGCACACATATGTTGTTTCTCGTGTTGAGAATTATTTCCCATTTTTCCTGGCAAACTGCTGGCTATCAATAATGCATTCCATCAGTGAGGAGTGGGAGCAGTGCCGCCCTTCCCATTGAGGTTCTTATTATTAATTTTGATGTCTTCTTCAAATGTGGATGTATGCCTTGAAGCATATGTTTGTATACGTTCAGCGCTGCTCGTTGTTATATTATGAAAAGAGATGCTTGGTCATAGGTCCGATTGCATCGTTCCACTATGTCGAGGAGCTACTCTACAATGGTTGGTTCACTCAACTTTTATACGCGTGTTGCGTTTATATAGCTCCTCCAATTTGTCATGGCTTGGACACAATATGGCTGGCCCGATATTGGAGAAACTTCAGGAATGTGGTGTCAAGCATACGAACCAAGTGCAAGGGGCTCCCATTGGTCTGAGATCACATAAGTACCTATGCTTCCGGGGTTTCAGGTGGGTTTGGTCTTTTGTTTTGGTGGGGGTGGGCATGCTGGCTCTATAGTACGTGCAGTGTGTAGATCGATTCTCCCACAATGCAGCGGGCTCGGTCGTGGCAACATGAGACGGAAATAGTTAGTCATTCATGGTATGAAGGTAGTTCAACGGGTTCGGCTTTTCTCGGTTTGGTTCGGATTTTTCGGTAAGGAGTGGATGTATGTCTTGGAGTGTCATTCTTTTCATTGAGGCCCTTCTTAGTTTTGATATCTTGCTTTCACATGCCGGCTACTTATATGAGCACTCAGCAGTGGCGGTGCCTGAACTTTTGTGAAGCCTAGGCAAGTTTGAACCCAAGTATGTAATGTAGAAATCAAAATCGAGTGTTTGGATACACAACATATAAAATTAACACCAAACTTTTGAACTAATATTCCACATTAATAATTTACCAAAATATAACCAAAGTAATTAATCATACAGATGTAATTTTAAAGTGAACTACTCTCTTGATCCATAATAATTGTGGTGGTCTTAGTTCAAATTTTGAACCAAAACTATAACACTTGGTTCATTTTTGTTCAAATTTAAATCAAAACCATAACACTTCTTATGGATCGAAGGGAGTAATACATAATATATTATTTGTTAGTTTCACAGACGAAAATAAAGTTGAGACTTGACAACATAAGTCATAGAATCTGACCCGGATAGAACCAAACTCACCATGTTATCCAAATTATCATCGAAACATTCTACTCCGGACATTTATAGCTCCACCACTTTGTCATGACGTGGCTTGGATACACAATGGCTGGTCCGATATTGGTGAATCTTTAGGAAGGTGGTGTCAAGCTTACGGACCAAGTGCAAGGAGGTCCGATTGTTCTAGATCACGTATGTACGGATGCTTATGGGGTTTCGGGTGGGTTTGGACTTTGGTTTCGGTGGGTGGGCAAGGCTATCTGCATAGTATGTGCAGTGCAGATCGATTCTCCTAGTATGCAGTGGGCATGGTTGGTTGTATGTATGGATTGGATTGGTAGTTCGAACTCGTAGTCTGGGTCATACATTCTGGCATAAATTTTGACCATGCCAAAGAGTTGCTCTACAATGTTTGGCCTATGGAGAGATAGCTCAACCTTTATATGCATGTCGTGGATAGCATCCATGAAGGTTTTCATGATGCTACGCTAAAAAATACCATCCCATAATGTTGACGCCCCTAGAGGACTTGTCCTGGCATATTAGGGGTGTAGTGGCAAGTGCGAGAACCAATAGGGTCGCCCATGATGTGGTCATAGTGGAGCATGGTATGCCGGTGGCGGCGGCACATGGCTTGACCATTGGCGTTGCTATTTGCTCGAGGTGCAGTGTAGTGGGCATGGTAGCACAGCTCGTCTTGTGGCAAGTGGCGACGAGACGTACGTGGTAGACCGTGACACACATCATCGGGGTGTGGGCATTGTGAGATTCATGAATGATGAGTTCGTCTCGTCAATCCACCATCTGGGAGACGCATGCGTTGAGGGGACATATTCACATCTGGTGTATTGTGATGGTTAAATGTTTTCATCCCTTTTAAGGAGTCAATCTTCACTTGATTTCCTATGACATAATTCCTTTAGACCAGTTCCTGAACATATTTACAACTCGGTGTGCACATGGATTCCCATATGAACTCTGTGCAGACTAGTTTAATTTAATGTTTAAACTTACGTTGATGAAGTTGGCATGTTGTACCTTCTCTGGACATCGGTTGACACTAAACAAAATTTATGGTCGTAGCAAAAGCCGTTTAGAGGTATGGACTTTTGGTATATCATCATGTGGGGAACAAATTCACTAGGATCTTCATTCGTTTTGCTGGATGCCGAAATGTTTCATGTTTTGAGAGGCCCGTACTTTTGATCAATCGATTTTCCATGTGTTCAAACAATTACGGTCACTTTGTTCAAGAAACTAGTTGGTAATGTAGGCTCCGCTGATCTAACAACAGCTGAAGTGTTGCTTTTACAGTAAAGCTAATCCCTATGGCGGAGTCGGTCTCATCCTGATTACAAAGTAAAGAGAAAGAAGGAAAATCAATAAAGAATGCCTTGGATTTGTTGTCATACTCTAAAAAGTACCAGGAAAAGTGCACAAAGAAAGAAAAATTAAGCTCACTCAAGATTATGTCTTGAAAACTTGCATTGTTGGGTAGTACATGATGCCACACCATTTTATGCTTTGGTAGAGGCATCTCATCATCAATCACCATCGCCTTGTTTTTTTTTTCTTTTAACACCGCTTTTCAAGTAGATGCCTAAACCGTGTACACCTTGAGAACCCCACCACCCATTCTCAAGAGTAAATACCATAAAACTACTACTTTACAGGTTAGGGTTCCAAAAAACTACCGATTTTTAATTTTTCGCCGATAACTACCAACTCGGGGGTTGGCTGTTTCAAAAAACCCCAAATGCCCGTTGGTTAAAAATTAAACCTGTTTATGACAAGCCAGGCCCGCACCTAAACATTCCGTCTATTTGACCGTGTGTTGACCGTTAACTAACATCTGGGGTCCACATGTTAGTTTCATCTTCCTCTTCTCTTTCCCTCTTCTCTTCTTCCTCCCTCCCCTCCCCAGCCTCCCCATGGTCGTGGGAGGTCCTCGCCGGAGCTCATGGTGGTGGAGTTGGCGACGAGGAGGCATTCCAGAGGCGGGCCTCATCCTTGGCGGCGGGAGGTGCACGTTGCTGGCAAGGCAGCGGCCGGCACGGGCAAGGCAGAGTGTGGCCGCCGGCGCAAGCGAGACATGGCGTGGTGGTCGGCGCACACAGGCGAGGGGCGGCGTGGTGGTCGGCGCAGGCAGGGGCCGCGTGGCGGCGGCCACAGGCGAGGGCCGGCGTGGCGGCGGCCACCACAGGTGAGGGGCGGCGTGGATCCGGCTACGGCGGGCGTGGCTCGCCGGCTGCAGGTGGTGCGGCGGCGTGGATCCCACTACTAGGGAAAAGGCTAGCAGCAGCGCGGGTGGCCGCGCTACTAATAAGGCGCTGCAACTAACTCATAGTAGTAGCGCGGCCCCAACCCGCGCTACTACTGTTGACGATATCAGCAGCGCTTTTTGTGAACGCACTACTATTAACTAGCAGTAGCGATTTCGCCATCCCTCGCTACTGCTATATCTTTCACCATTTACCCACTGCCCCATTCCCTTTCAGTTCTCCTTTCAGATACTACATACTAGGTACTGCTAGTAGATATCAAATTCTTAAACCATTACTAGGTACGGTAGTACTCCCTTTGTTCCAAATTACTCGTCGTGGTTTTAGTTCAAACCACGACGAGTAATTTGGAACGAAGGGAGTACTAGATAATTTCATGCATAGCCAACATGCATCCTCAAGCAGTACAAGGTCATATCAACGGCCATCATCATATGTAGTTCTAGATGATATCGACGACGATCATCATATGTAGTTTTAGATGATATAGCCACACACACATATGTAGTTCTAGATGATATAGCCACACACACATATGTAGTTCTAGATGATATAGCCACACACATATGTAGTTCTAGATGATATTGAAGACAATCATCATCCTCAAGTCTGGGTGGTTGGTGTTCTTGATAGTAATTAGGATGGCCTGTCCAACATGAAGATTCTTGCCATCGAGGAATTTCTTCCACCCAACCAAGTTTAAGTGTGTGTGACCGTCCGTGTCCACGCGGTAAGTACAGGTTGTGACGGAGCCCCTTGCAGTAAGGCGTAGTCCAGCTGAGCCTTCTTCATCAGGCTCGATGCCATAACTCACAGATATGCTCTTTGCCAATTTCTGAATAAGAAAAACATATCAATTAATAAGCATGTGATCGAACTCTACACTAAAACATATATATCATCGACTAGATTCCACACAACATACCATATCATTGGACTGTACACTAAGTAATTCACACTATTAATTTGCATTTGTAAGTATAACATACCATATCATGTCGATCAACCATGGTATTTGTTAAGCGGGTCACGAATGGCACCCCGACAAAGTCAGCACGTGGCGGAATTATGTCCCACAGGTTGGACACCTCCTCCTCACTCAGCCTTGTTCTTTGAGCTATGATGGCTTCATGAAGTGGGTCCTCATCATCTTCATCGAGTGGGTCCTCATTATCTTCATCATCTTCATCATCTTCGTCATCTTCATCATCTTCCACCAGGTTGAGATAAATGACAGCTAGCTTGGGTCTTTCTGCTCGGAAGTTGAAGCTGATCAACTCACCACCAGTAAGATGCATGCAAACGACGAAATGGGCCCATCCATCTCCTCCAATCTGCGACATATTGCGTCCTTTCTCGACCTCCATAGTGTACGACCCCCCAGGAGCCTCAAATGTCACAGTGTCTCCTGTCAGCTTGTTGAATTTCAACCTCACATTGCATGGGACGATCTGTGTAAAATAAGCAAAATGACACAATGCAGTAATGCCAACACTAAAAATAAAATAGTTATTACATTTCATCTAATTTCTTACCGCCGCATGACGAAAACTCGGCTGGAAGTAGATGCAGAACAGCTTGCCAGTTGCAAGGCTGCTGGCGCATCTTGACTTGCACAGTTGACATAGTGGTGGTGGTGGCGGCGCCATTCTTCCTAAAGCAATATGAGCAAAGGATTACTAAATCGACTAAATCAAAATGTTCCTAAGTCAACTAAATCAACTAACCTACTAAATCAACTAAATCAAAATGTTCTAAGTCAACTAAATCAACTAGCCTACTAAATCAACTAAATCAAAATGTTCTAAGTCAACTAAATTAACTAAATGAATTAGCCTACTAAATCAACTAAATCAAAATGTTCTAATTCAACTAAATCAACTAGCCTACTAAATCAACTAAATCAAAATGTTCTAAGTCAACTAAATCAACTAGCCTACTAAATCAACTAAATCAAAATGTTCTAAGTCAACTAAATTAACTAAATGAATTAGCCTACTAAATCAACTAAATCAAAATGTTCTAAGTCAACTAAATCAACTAGCCTACTAAATCAACTAAATCAAAATGTTCTAAGTCAACTAAATCAACTAGCCTACTAAGTCAACTAAATCAAAATGATCTAAGTCAACTAAATCAACTAGCCAACTAAATCAACTAAATCAAAATGTTCTAAGTCAACTAAATCAACTAGTCTACTAAGTCAACTAAATTATATCAACTAAATCAAAATGTTGCATATGAGCAGGAGGGAGAAGGAGGGCGACTCGAGGAGGGAGAAGAGAGTAGGATGAAGGAGGAAGGCGGAGCGAGGAGGGGCCGGCCGGCGCGGCCAGTTGAGGGACAACGGAGGAGGAAGGCGGAGCGAGGAGGGGCCGGCCGGCGCGGCCAGTTGAGGGAGGACGGAGGAGGAAGGCGGAGCGAGGAGGGGCCGGCCAGCGGCGAGTGGAGAGTGAGGACGGATTATTTTGGCAGCGAGTTTCGTCTGTACGCGCTACTGCTAATTAGCAGCAGCGAATTATTTTGGAGCGCGCTGCTGATAAGATTCTGTGTATAGACTTTTCCCTAGTAGTGTCCGGCCACGGCGGGCGTGGCTCGCCGGCTGCAGGTGGTGCACGGTGTCGGCCGGAGGAGGTGGCATCGCAGTTCCAGGCAGAGGGCTCGAGATCGAGCTCCTGCCATGGCGGGTGCGCCTCCTCTGGATCTAGGGACTTGATTGCTTTTTCTGAAAACTTCCAGGGGTCCGATTGCTATTTCAGAAAATTTTCAGGGCCCCGATTGCTTTTTCAGACACTGACATGTGGGCCCTACATGTCAGTTAACGGTCAACACACACGGTCAAATAGATGGAATGTTTAGGTGCGGGCCCGACCTGTCATAAACAAGTTTAATTTTTAAACAATGGTCATTTGGAGTTTTTTGAAACAACCGACCCCCGAGTTGGTAGTTATCAGCGAAAAATTAAAAACCGGTAGTTTTTTGAAACCATAGCCTGTAAAGTAGTAGTTTTATGCTATTTACTCCATTCTCAAGCAAGATAAATAAGGTTATGAATGTGCTTGTAAAGACCCTTATGGATGATCCATCGCGTATCAAAGTTGAGGTTGTGCCGCTAGTACAGTGCCCATGGCGTATGCTACTAGAAATCAAACTATTGGTTGAAAATGAGCGTGCAGCTAGCTAGCAGTACACTAAAATGAGCTAGCCAGCTATCTTTTTACTATCATGTGCGTGTGCCGAGCTTTCACTCCATTTGTGTGCAACTGCAAGAAAAGTATGGACCCATTGCATCGACAAAGATGGTACGCGCGCTCCTTGCCCGTGGTTTTGTTCTGCCCAAGGAAAGTCGCTATGCATCTCTCCTACATTCCCATTGCATCGCCAAAGCGCTCAGACACCAGGCTCCAACACAAACCCCCCCTCCAGCAGGACGCTCACCGATCCACCAGAGACGGACGGTGAGTCCCTCCCCTCCGCACCGAACTTCTTCTTCTTCTTCTTTTTCTTAGACCGCTTCTTTCACGACAGATCTAGCTTGGATCCATGGACTCCGCGCAGGACAAGAAGGTTGTGTTGAGTATCGTGATTATTAGAAAAGCTAGGATAGCGTAGGATATTATTCTACCTTGCATTGTATTTCAAGATGACCATGTATGTATGTATATATATATATATATATATATATATATATATATATATATATATATATATATATATATATATATATATATATACCCACGAGGCTCAAGCAATACAACAACGATTCCACCAAAATCCTCTCTCTCCCTTTATCCCGTCTTACATGGTATCGGCCTAATCTCGATCCAAAACCCTAGCTGCCGCCACCGCTTCCGCACTGTGCCGCCCTCGGTGCGGTCGATCTTCATGATCGTCACCGGCGGCTGCGCGACTCGTACCTAGGGTTCGTCCGTCGATCCGGTTGATCGGCTATTCTAGAGAGTCTTTTTCTCGATCCATTGATTGAGGTTTTTCTCTCTCGCTGATCAATCGATAGGTGTTCTTTTTTGGTTTTTCGATCTACGATCGGTTTGCGTCGTTCAGCGCCGCCTGTTGTCTAGAACACGTGTCTACTCCGTCGCCATCTTCATCAGGCATCGACGCCGCTGCCACGTCCAACGCTTCAGCGGCAGCCGGGCGCACCTTCCCGCGCTGACTCGTCGTCGCAAGCCGTGTGGCCTGTGGCCGCACTCACGTCCCGCGCGGACATGGACGGTCGTTGGCGTGCCCGCGTGGTGTGCCTGCACTGCTCCAATGACTCACGGTGTACAGGATGGCTCATGCATTGCGTGGATGCGTTTGTTTGCACCTATTTCGTTTCATGTGGGCTTTGCAGGATACATGAAGGTCAACGCTAGGTTTACACGTTTCTACACCGATCAAGCAATGGGCTGCCGCTGCGTCGCCCCGTCGAGCCACAGTGCCGCCGCCCTGTAGTTCTCTTCGTGGCTGCACCGATCCGCGCCGTCGCTGCGTTGCCCCTTCGGGACGTAGCGCCGATGCACATGGTCCCCGCCGTCGCTGTTAAATTATGATCTAAATTCTAGTACCATGTTGGACTAGACGTAGTACAACCGGTGTGGGCCTTTGCGTTCACGTCGACGCGTACGAGTACAACTCGTTTACTTGTCCTTCAAGGACTCTCATGTATTGTCCTCTTATATATCCCATGTAGTCACACCTCAGACGGTCTGTCGTCTCGTGCTTGTAATATTCCTCCTCATAGTGATTGCGCCTTCGTGCGTCCGTGGTTTTCTCCCGCAAGGGTTTTCACGTAAAAATCCGTGTCTCTTTGTCTCGTTTATTTCTCATTATTATTTAACAAGTGGTATATAGAGCCATGTTGATCTGAGATCGCATACGAGATTTGAGATCAAGGAATTAGAGTTCGTTGTGCGCCGCCACACACGTCTGGTGATCCGTGGCGGATCGATTTACCCTGCAGCCACGACTGACATGTATTCTGCCGCTGATCAATTTTCTATCCGAGCAGTTCATCGAGACGGACACAGGCTTCCGCCGCCGAGCCGCCGTACGCCGCGTCATATCCATCCGCAAGTTGCCGCTGCTGCGTATATAAACTTAAAGCCCCGAGTACGCAGCGTTCACATCAGCTGGCCGTTCCACCGAGTTCTGCTGCTCCATGTACAGCATCGCCGAGTAGCTGCTGCTGTTTCGTTCAAGTCCCGAGGCTGCTGCTGTTACTTCGCATCACGTCAAGCATAAGTCAGATCGGTTTTAATTACTAGTACATCAATCAAAGTTGCTTTTGCTCAAAAAGGTTGCTGTTGCTACTCCACGTGGGATCACCAGGCTCAAGTCTCGAGGTGCAAACCTGATTTGATCTAATCTGCTACTAGTACTACTCTACGTGAGGCTAGTGTTGCTAGTTTTGTTCTTCGTTCAACTACTACGTCCACTATCTAATACCATCAGGTGCTATTTACTCCGTTCTTTGCTAAATTAAAATCTGTCAGGAATTTTTCTTCGGCTTGTGCTACTTGTGTTCATCGATTTATTACCTTTTCGCTGTTGGATCATGACACAAAGTTTACCCTATGGCAACTCGAGATGTGAGCATTGTTGGCACAAGCCAATTATCAGGATGCACTCAGTATTTTTCTTCAAGGTGGAGTTTTGGGGATTATGACCCGTCGGGATAATTGATGCAATATTGCTGCAGTTATTTGAAGAACACAATTCAGTTATCAAGAAGAAAAAAGGTATGGAGGAGGTAATTATTAAGCCTGTTGGTAGCCAACATATACACTATTCTCTCCATAGTGTTTTGTTGTTATGCATGTGAAGGTTTTGTTTTGATATTCATGTTCGTGATGAGAATCAGTTGAGGTGCAAGAAGAAGATTGTTTTGTTTCTGCTAGATACTACAACATTTAGCGCTGTTAAGTTTCAAATGCAATTCAGTTGTCTTTGCTCTTTCAAGAGGGGTCTATTGTAGAGTTGAAACTCCGTTGCATGTTAAGATGGTTCCTTTATCCGACAGTTGTTCTACAAGGACAGTTTATGACCATGTCATGGATTTTCACAAGTCGGCAGTTTTTTGGGTGCACGCGATGCCATCCGTACCATATGCTCTTGCTTGAGTATTGTTTGCCGAGGTTTGTGCTTTCTGTTTTGAAGCACGTTCAGATTCCGTGAGATGAGTTCTTCACAATGCGATGTGCACCAAGATGTTGCACTATGAGCTATGCGCTCGTTCAGGCACCACAGGAGATATGATGACTTATGTCATTTGATGATTTAGCAGTTTCAGTTTTTGAGGTCAGTGGCACAGACTCAGACTTTTTTTTGGAGACCAAGTTTTGTTAGTCTGCTTTGTTAATAGTTGTGTTGTTTTCTGGACGACCTACTGGTTGATTTGCTCGATATGACTTCATGAGAAGTTTATTAGTCCTATGGACGTTTCCAGGCACAAGGTTTACTTGTGATGACTTTAATTGAGGAGTTGATGCTATCTATGATTATTGTAAGGGATTTCGTCTCAAGGTGGAGTGTTATTTTATTGTGTTCCGAATCCCATACAAGTGTTGTACTACAGATGGAGTCCTACCGGACTACGGCAATGCCAACCTTGCTAGACGTAGCATGACTACAACTCTGTTTCGTGTCCACAAAGAAAGAGAGTTGTTTGCCCCTTTATATAGTACCAGCTAGTCATAGAATAGATGAGAGAGAGATCTCCACCAGATTAGCACGTAGAAGGTTTGTCCTCTCGTGTAATGTAATACTCCTCCCAATTATAGTGATACGCCACCGTGCGTTCCGTGGTTTTCTCCCGCAAGGGTTTCCACGTAAAAATCCGGTGTCTCTTTGTCTCGTTTATTTCTCGTTATTATCTAACAGTCGCCCTGAGGCCGTTCCCGTGGTTGCACCAACCCGCGTGTTGCCGCTGCGTCACCCCTTCGGGCCGTAGTGCCGCGGCCCGCGGTCAACCGACGCCCTGAGGCCGTCCGCTCCAGACCGTCCCCGAGGCTACACCGACCCTCACGCTGCTGCTGCGTCGCCCCGTCGGGCCATAGCAAGCGTGGCACGCAATCCCATCAACCATCCCGAGGTCTTCCCCGTCGTCGCACCGACCCGTGCGCTGCCGCTGCGTCGCCCCTTCGGGCCGTAGCGTCGCGGCACGCAGTCCACTCCACCGTACCCGCGCATCGACTTCTACGTGGTATGCGTCGCGCTGCCTCCCTAGGCACGGGAACGCCACTGTCCGTGCCGGTCCTTGTCACGCTGTCGGGTTCTTCCTCCCCTACTTCGAGCACCGTCGTCGCGCTTCTGACCTAGCGCCGTCGCCACCGCCGCTCTAATTCCCGGTCCACGGCGACTAGCTCGACACCAGTCACCCTGACTCGACATCGACCCCGGCGTCCCTCGCACGGCTACCTCAACAACGGCTACACCACTCTACGCTCTCGGCTACATCGACATCGGCATAAAGGGATACAACTTTGCTTGAGCAAACTTATCGGTTTTCACTCCAGCCACGAATTCCGTGATGCATCGACCGTTACAATTGTTGGGGGGTGTCCGTCGACTTACCTTCGGATTCTTCTCCAGTCTCACCGTCTGCGTCACTACCGTTGTGACTGCGGGGGATGTTGAGTATCGTGATTATTAGGAAAGCTAGGATAGCATAGAATATTCTTCTATCTTGCCTTGTACTTTAAAATGACCTTGTACTCATATATATATGCCCACGAGGCTCAAGCAATACAATAACGATTCCACCAAAATCCCCTCTCTCTTTTAACAGGTTGGATCCATGGAGGTGGAGATGCCTCATGTGGTTCCTGTTAGTGCGACGGTGGCCGCTCGTCCGGTCGCTGTCCTATTTGTGAGCGTATGGGCACTCGTTAGCCCCCTTCGTCTTGTTCCTCCACTACGGCTTTTGGGCGCTCGTCACCTCCGCACTAGTAAGTGGTAACTATGACCACGGCCCGTGTTAATTTTGCGGCCATGCATGCATGTTTCCGATCAAATGATGTGCATCGTCCTCTGCACTGCACTGCAGTCCATGTTCTTTCCGCAGACGGACGCGGAGGTGGAGGCCGGCGAGCCGAGCGCCCTAGACATCGGAATCGTCTGCTGCGCCGCACTCCAGGTGGCCGCGGCGGTGCTGGATATGGTGCTCCCGTGCCGCCGCGTTTGGGTCCGCTACGTCTTCGCCTACCTCGCCCTCACGCTCACCGCCACCGGCCACTGGATGCTCTTCGCCCAAGACCGCACCGTCGCCATCTTCATGTGCGCTGCGGGCGATATCCTCTACTTCCTTATCCTCCTCCTTGGCCCCCTCCTGAGAGTACGTTGCCGATTAGCTCAGCTAAGCTAGCCGCATGCAGGGGATCAGCTCATGAGGTACTGACTGACTAGTGCGTCGTTCTTAATTAAGGAATAATGTAGAGTATGCATGCTGCTGCGACGATTCATCTCAGGGCTGTCTGTCTTAATCTACTAGTATTGTAGTGTTAATCTCAGTACTAGTACGTAGTTAGTACTCCATAGATTGTGTGATGCGTCGTATAATCACCCTAGATAATTGTGGTTTGTCTTCGATGAATTTGTCATGTTACCAGTTATATTGGTATTATGCATGGTTATATATATCTAGTTTTCGGATAATTGATGCTGTTGAAATTGGTACTGCATGCAGTTCATAACTTCATATGCGTGCACACATATGTTGTTTCTCGTGTTGAGAATTATTTCTCATTTTTTCTGGCAAACCGCTGGCTATCAATAGTGCACTCCATCGGTGAGGAGTGGGTGGATGTATCATGTATGGCTTGAAGCAGTGCCGTCCTTCCCATTGAGGTTTTTATTGTTAATTTTGATGGCTTCTTCAAATGTGGATGCATGCCTTGAGGCAGTGCCGGGCACTTGTATAAGTTCAGCGCTGCTCGTTGTTTTATTATTATGAAAAGAGACGCGTCCGCCATGAACCATTAAAGCTAGCGGCTGTCCAAAACTCCAAACCTGTATGGTTTTCTCGGTCATAGGTCCGATTGCATCGTTCCATTATGTGGAGCAGCTACTCTACGATGGTTGGTTCATTCAACTGTTATACGCGCGCGTGTCCCGCTTATATAGCTCCTCCAATTTGTCATAACGTGGCTTGGACACAATATGGTTGGCCCGATATTGGTGAAGCTTCAGGAATGTGGTGTCAAGCATACGTACCAAGTGCAAGGGGCTCCCATTGGTCTGGGATCACGTCCGTATGGATGCTTCCGGGTTTCAGGTGGGTTTGGTCTTTGGTTTGGTGGGTGGGCATGGCTGGCTGTATAGTACGTGCAGCGTGTTGCGTGTAGACCGATTCTCACACAACGCAGCGGGCACGATCGTGGCAACACGACACGGGGATTGTTAGCCATCCATGGTACATCAACGCAACACGTCAATGTAGCTAGCGAAGCCCGCACACTAGACGACGGTGGGATCTTCGTCATTGTGGGCGACTAGATCCAAGCACCTTGTTGCTATATCTGGGTGTCTCTTGGTGCTCCATCCAATGCTCGGCTCCAGATCGATTGCCCCCACGCCCAGCTCTCCACTATAGTGGGGTTCCTTGGCTTGTCCTCGTTCCTCGTGAGGATGGTGGTTGCCCTATTTGGTCGAGGTGTTGCCTCCTACGATCATCATTTTCAGGTGTTTTGGTATTTGATTTAGTGTGTCTTGGTCATGTTCGGCCAAATCGGGCAGTGATTTGTCAGATATGACGCATCGTCTCCCATCGTCTCATCTCCTAATGGTGGGTGTTTTTGGTCGTGGGTGTGTGGTGGTTGGTCATTGGCTTGCCGTGGGCTAGGATGCCCTTGGCGGTTCGACTGTCACTGTTTGGGGATGCATCTGTAGCTCCCTCAAGTCGTGCTTGCCTTGATCTTTGGTCCTCATGCCCTTTAATGGTGTTCCAGATTGGGGGGCACTCACCACGTCGTTTCCCCAGCCAGTGGGCCGGGCCGAGGGCCCCCATGTCTGTTCACCAATGGGACATGTCGAGAACGCACATGGCGTATGAAAGGAAGGCTCCGAAGACTTGTCGCATACTCCAAGACATTACAAGTTGTCTACAACATGTTTACCTGATATGTAGCCGACCTAGATGTAACCCTAGCCCCCCCCCCCCCCCCCCCCCCGCGGTATTTATAAACCGAGGGGCCGAACTCGTAGAAGACACACAACGATCTCGAGGAAGATCATCTGTACTTTCTATCCCACTTGAACGCAATAAACCACAAGCATCACATAGGGTTTTATCTCTTCAAGAGAGCCTTAACCTGCATACAAACTTGTGTATTTGTTACCATTGTCTCAAGACCCTCAGTTTGGGATCCCCTACCCAAGATTTCCTGGATTTTACTCTATCACCCGTCAAATTCCCACGGTTTTGTGTCCTTCAACCTCCATGGCCCTCTTATATATATATATGGCCTTGGTGGAGAAAGGTCTAGTAGAGTTGGATAGGTGGCCTTGTCATTGGGTGATGTTGTGCCTATACTCGTGCAAGTGGTTTGGATCAATGTTTTTGGCAAATTTTTCCCTGTGATGCTTGTATTTCAGTCATCGTCGTCATCATGTTTCTTGAGTTTGGGTCATGTTGTTGTAGCAGGGTTTCTAGTTTTGCAGCATATTGTGCCTTTTTCTCTAGTTTAGGTTGGACTCTGTTGTCTTCTACTTGTGGAGTGCTAACTTTTGGGTCGATGATCCTTTCTTTGTTTAGGTTTCTATGTTGAGTCGTGCCTCTATGGCATTGTATGGGCATATGCTTTCCCCAGTGATGTATTATCTTCTTTCTGAATGAATAAACATGCAACTCTTCAGCATGGTTCAAAAAAAATTATGGGCCTATGTTTAGTGTCAGCCAAGGTTCATCGAATGTAAGTCATAATGAGATCTTCAACATAAGTTTAACCAGTACATTAAAGCAGCTTGTGCTACAATTCATATGGGAATCCGTATGCACATAAAGTTGTAGATATGCTTTAGAATTGATCAAGAGGAATTCTGGCATAAGAAATTGAGTGAAGATTGGCCTTAAAGGATAATAGGCTGGTGCGTGGCCTCGGGGCCGGTGTGGATGTCGGAGCGGCGGCTCCGGAGCCCAGTGTTCTGTTGTAGGGTGTCGTCTCTGGTCACTTGGGTGACAGTGTCGTCGACTCGAGTGGTGCGCAGCCTCGGGGCTGGCGTGTGCGTGTATCGCAGATGTATTAGTTTTCGGCCAGTTTTCCTTATAAACTGGTCAATTCTCTTCTTCTTAATGAAAAGGCAGAGCTCCTGCCGGTTGCTCGAAAAAAATAACAATACCAAAAATTTTCATAAAGTTTGCAAGTGGCAACATAAAGAGAAACGTTATCTTGTGTTTGAAAAAAGAGATTAATATTATTTTTACAAATAATATTTTGGCATGTTGAATATTTTAATGTAAACTTAGGGTGGATGTCTAGAACTGTGGTGAAAATTTGAATTGATTTTTTGAAGTGGTGGGGGAGGGGGTACCGAAGTGCACCTCCTCGGTTTTGGTCCATATTTTATAGTTGAGTGACCTGGCCCTCACGGGCTCTCTGGCATTGCAGGCCCTCTTTTGCGATTGTGCGATCTCGACCGTGAATAGGATTGTAATACATTGCAATCGAAGACATGATACCATGGCTTTGAGTGCCCTCCTGGTGATTGAGGTCCTTGTTTCATGCATTTTCATTTGGGGTACCAATTGTCATGCTTATCCACACGCCAGACGCTATATGAGTGCTCAATCTCTTAGATGTTCAAAGCACCTGTATATTGTTCGGTGAGCCTTTTCTAATTTCGTCAACTATGCTGGTCACTCTCGGCCAGGGATTATTGAGCCAGATGTCCATGGAGACAATTGGATAAATCTTGGCATATGTCTCCCTATGGATTTGTGATTACATGCTTTAACATATCGATGACCATGGTTTTGATCGAATTTGGCATACACTCACTTGTTCCGGTGAAAGGTTGTGTTTAGTCGCGTAGGGCTTATTGGGCCTGATATTTTATATAAAGAAACATCCTCCCTAAACCTTTGGATTGGAGTGGTTGTCTGAACACATAGTCTAGGTCCTGAGCATATTATTTGACTATGTCCATTGAGAGATAGCTCAACCTTTATATACTTGTCGGGATAGCATGCATGAAGGTTTTAATGGTGCTACACTAAAATAATGAGATTCTCTAACGTTGACGTCCCCTAGAGGACATGTTCTGGCATATTAGGGGTGTAGTGTGGCAAGTGCGAGAACTACTAGGGCTGCCCACAACGTGGCCAAGGTGGAGCATGGTAGCCCGATGGCAGCTGGCTTGGCTATTGGTGCTGCTGCTCGGTTGAGGGAGGTCGTGACGACACGTACGTGATGCACCGCGACGTGCGTTATCGGGGCGTGGTGCATTGCGAGCTTCAAGAATGACGACTTCATCTCGTTAATCCAACATCTAGGCGGCACATGTGTTGAGGGGGCGCATGCACATCCGGTGTATCATGACGGTTAAGGGTTGTCATTCCTTTAAGGAGTCAATCTTCTTAATTTCCTATGAAAGAGTTCCTCTAGACCAATCACACAACATATTTACAACTTGATGTGCACATAGACTCCCATCTGAACTCTGACGCAAACTAGTTTAATTTAATAATTAAACTGATGTTGGTGATCATGACAATGCCAACATTCTCTGAACATCGTTCGACACTAAAAATAATTTAAATAGGTCACAACAAAAACCGTTTAGAGGCATGGACTTTTAGTATGTGAGAATGTGAAGGACTAGCTCGCTAGGATCTCGGTTTCTTTTGATGGATGCATTCATGTGTTGAGGGGCCCAGACTTTTCGATCGATTTTCCTTATGTTCAAACAATTGTTGTCTCACTTCGTTAAGGAAGCTAGCTGGTGATGTAGGCTCCGGTGGTCCAAACATTTGAGTTGTTGCTTTCGGAGCAAAGTTAATTCATATTAAAGAGTCGGTCGGTTCATGACAAAGTAGAGAATGACTTAGGTTTGTTGTCTTCGCCTAGAAATAATGAAAAGGTCCAAAAAGTTAGAAAAAAAAAATACTCAAGACAATGCCTTGAAAACTTGCGGTGTTGGGTAGCACATGATGCTTCACCACTTTATGTCTTTGGT
The DNA here is from genome assembly GCA_963921465.1 of Triticum timopheevii. NCBI lineage: Eukaryota > Viridiplantae > Streptophyta > Magnoliopsida > Poales > Poaceae > Triticum > Triticum timopheevii. The sequence continues at coordinate 584,759,351 of OY997270.1, forward strand.
GGAGTCATGTCATCAAGCGCCATATTAGCTTTTCCATTTTTTTGACACACTTTTTGAATAGATGACAAGGGGCCAGCAGAAACCATGTAGACCTTGGGAACCCCACCACCCCATTCTCAACCAAGATAAACAAGCTTATGAATTTGCTCATAGAAAACCTTATGGATGATCCGAGTCACGTAGTTACTACTAGAAATCAAACTACTACTCCCTCCGTTTGGAATTACTCGTCCAAAAAATGAATGTATGTAGATATATTTTAGTTATAAATACATCCATTTTTATCCATTTTTGTGAAAAGTAATTTCGAACGGAGGGAGTAGTTGAAATTGAGCGTGAGGCTAAAATGAGGTAGCTATCATTTTACTGTCATGTAACGTGTGTGCTGAGCAGAGCTCCATTCACATTAATTTGCTTACATCTGCAAGGAAAGTATGCATCCCTCCCATTGCATCGCCAAAGACGGTACTATGAGCGCTCCTTCCAGGTGGTTTCCAATGCCCATCATCACTGCTACGAGACGGGATCATCACATGCTTGGCTGCTAGCTTCACTCTCTCTCTCTCTCTCTCTCACACTGTCACACACACACACACACACACCTCTGTGCAGCAGGATCAGGCTCGACGCGTCGTGGGTGTTGGGGCGGGTCCACGCACGCGGCGTCACTTTGCTTCTTGGCTCTCTCTCTCATTCGCCTTGAACAGCCCTCAGCCAGCCACACCTCGCATAGCAAGCTAAGGGCCTGCCGGAGCAGTGAAGCAAGCACCTCCCACACAGATCGACCAGCGACGTACGGTGAGTCCCTCCCCTCCCACGCCGATCTTCTTCTTCTTCTTCTTCTTCTTCTTCTTCTTCTTCTTCTTTCGCGACACAAAATTAAGCTTGTTGCTGTTTTCGTCCTCGCTAGCTTGGATCCATGGACTCCCCGCAAAAGAAGCTCGGATCCACCATGGACGGAGAGATGCCAGATCTGCTGCCTGTGACTGTGAGCGACACCGTGTCCAACTCCAAGGAGACGCGGGCCGCTCCTCCTCCGGACGCTGTCGTGATTGTCAGCGTGTGGGCGTTCTTTCCCGGCTTCATCGCCTTCCTCTTCTACACCCTGTGTTACGCAATCACCTCCGCACTGGTAACTAGGACCCGATGCTGGTGTTTCACTCAATTATTCACTCGACTTTTCCGATGGAATATATGATTCGTCGTCCTCCTCTTCTTCAGCCCTTGTTCTTTCTGCTGACGGGCGCGGAGGCGGAGCCCGCCAAGGTGAGCGTCCTACAAATCGGGATGATGTGCTTTGCCGCACTCCAGGCGGCCGCGGCTGCGGTGGCTCTGCGGCTCCCGCGCCGCCGCGGCTGGGTCCGCTACGCCTTCGCCTGCCTCGCCCTCGCGCTCGCCATCGTCCTCCACTGCATGTTGGCCGCTGATGCCCGCCGCTTAATCGTCGCCGACCCAGGGAACCACTTCTTCAGGATCTTCTGCACCGTCAGCATCTTCATCTGCGCTGTGGGCGATGTCTTCTGCTTTCTGGTCCTCCTCCTCGGCCTCCTGGGAGGTGAGGACTGAGGAGTAGGACAGAAGAAGGGCAAACAGTATCCAGGGGATCAGCTCAGGAGGTACTGATGAGTGCGCAGTTACTTCTAATTAAGGAATAATGTCGAGTATGCATTACGATGTGAAGACTGATCTCAGTGCTGGCCGTATGCGTGAATCTACTAGCTAGTGTAATGTTAATTGGATAAACCAACTATACTAGCTAGTTAGTATTTGTGTGATGCGTCTGAAAATCACCTCGCTAGATTGTGCTTGTCTCATGTTGACAATTATTTCTCATTTTTTTCTGGCAAACCGCTGGCGTATCAATAATGCAGCCATCGGGGTTCGGCTTTCCTTTGGTTTCGATTTTGGTGAGGAGTGGATGCATGTATGGCTTGGAGTGTCGTCCTTTCCATTGAGGTTCTTCTACTTCTACAAATGTGGATCCATATATATGCTGGCCAATTGTATGAGCGCTTGAGCTGATACGTTGAGCATTTTTGTTTTATTATGAAAAGAGACGCAATCGTTCACCATGAACCTTTCGAGTTAGCAGCTGTTCAAACCTGTAGGGTTTTCTCGGTCATATAGGTTGTATCACATTGTTCCAGTACGTCGAGGAGAGCTGCTCTAAACTGGTTTGTTCACTCAACTTTTACACGCATGTCACGTTCATAGCTCCTGTACTCTGTCATGACGTGGCTTGGATACACACGATGGCTTGCGCATTTACTGTACTTTTTTATGAACTAGTACAGTGGCCTGCGCAATTGCATTGGTAACACTTGAAGTATTTTTTATATTTCAGAATACATTATCGATCTAGCTGAAAGTAATAGGTTTAGTTGCCAAATTTTAAATTTTGTACCTACTAAATATCTTAATATGACCAAACTAAATATTCAGCATATTGAGCCATTTATTTTTTATTTTTAAAATATGAGAAATGGATGTCATTTTTAAGTGAAATGGAACTGTTCAATAAGTATCAGTACATTGTGTTCACTTGGCAAAAGTTTTTCGATCAGAAGTAGGTTCGATTGAGAAGGAAATATGAACATGTATGAATAAACCACCAAAGTCTCGGCGATGGGTGATGTTGCGCCTATACTCGTGCAAGTGCTTTGGCTCAAGGTTGGTGGTGGATTTTTCCCTGTGATGTGTGTACTCCAGTCACCGTTGTCGTCATGTTTGTTGACTTTAGGTTGGGTTTTTGCAACAGGGTTTCAAGTTTTGTAGCAGATGGTTCTTGCTTCCATGCCTTGTGTTGTACCTTTTGCTTCACTTTAGATTGGAACCTGTCGTCTTTTTACTCATGGACAGCTGCCAACTTTCTGGTTGATGATCCTTTCTTTGTTTAATTAGGTTTTTATGTTGAGTCGTCCCTCTTTTGCATTGTATGGGCCTATGACTTCTTTGGCATCGTACTATCTTCTTTCTCAACGAATACACATGAATCTCTCGTATATGGTCCAAAAAAATTGTTTAACGGATTAGCTGAGGTTTAAGGAATTTACATCATAATGAGACCTTCAATAAGTTTAACTGGTAAATTAAAGCAGGTTGCACCAGAATTTAGATGGGAATCGCATGAAGTTCTAGATATGCTTTAGAATTTATCAAAAGGAATTCTAGCATACAAAATCAAGCGAATGTTGGCCTTGAAAGGGAATGTGAATAACAATACTAAATCCTTTCATAGAGTTTGCAAGCGGAAACAGAAGGAGAAATTTTGTTCTGTTTGAAACATGGACATAATATTATCTAGGAGACACCTGTCATCTTGGATCATGCTACTTTATTTTACAAATAATTGTTTGACCATGTTGAATATTTTGCATGTAAACTTTGGGACGATGTCTAGAAGAACGAAGAAAAACAAAGTTGATTTTTTTAAATATGCATGTGTGTATCTGGGGGGGTAGTGAAATGCACCTCTGATCCAGATTTTTCAGTGTTGAGGGACCTGACTTCACAAGCCTTCTATGGGCTATTGCAGGCCCTTAGTTGAGATTGTGTGACCCCTACCTCGAATAGGATTGCAAGAACTTGCAATCAGAGACACTACACCATGGCTTGGATGTCATCCTGCTTATTGAGGTCCTTCTTTTCATGCATTTTCCTTTGGGGAGCCAAATTGCCATGCTTATTCACATGCCACACGCTATATGAGCGCTCAAATGGCTAGATGTTAAAAGCACCCATATATTTCATGGCCATCATATCACCAGAATGGGCGAAGCCCGTTAGCGGACGATCTAGTTTAGAGAGATGGCAAAACAAGATTAGGCATCTACGACATTTTTGCGGGGTTGGGCTAGAAACAAAAGTGGGATTTACAAACAAGAAAAAGAAAGACTCACCCAACTGATCGAGGCTTTGGACCTAAAAGCAGAATTGAACCTGCTAGATGTGGTGGAACATGCCACAAAGTCCGAAGCTGAGCAAAACCTACGTGCTCTTCTTAGAGAAGACGAACTAAAATGGGCCTTGCATGCTAAGGTTCTCAAAGTTGTCCAAGGGGATGACAATACACAATTTTTTCACATGATCACGAACGGTAAACATCGGAAGAAGATTCTCATCTAGCTTGAATAGGATGAGGGGACCGTGGTGGGTCATGAGAACCTCAAGTCCCATATCTCCAACTATTATAAACAACTTTTCGGGCCGCCGGTGGAGAATAAGGTCTCCCTGGATGAGACTATTTTGGGAGATATTCTCAGCTACGGGAAGAGGAAAATGAGGTTCTATCTGCACCGTTCACTGAAAAAGAGGTTCTCGATGTAATTTCTCAAATGAAACCGAATAAAGCACCGGGACCGGACGGGTTCCCTACGGAATTCTATAGGAAATGTTGGCATATTATTAAGGATGATCTTATGCCTATGTTTCATGATTTTTTCAATGGCCACCTAGAACTGTTTCATCTTAACTTTGGTACATTTACGCTTTTGCCAAAGAAAGAAGAGGCGGTTCGCATCGAGCAGTTCTGACCGATTTGTCTTCTCAACGTGAGCTTCAAAATATTAACGAAAGTGGGTACTAATAGACTGACACGGATCGCCCATTCGGTGGTGCAACCGAGTCAGACGGCTTTTATGCCGGGAAGACATATCCTAGAAGGGGTTGTTGTCCTCCATGAAACTCTACATGAAATCGATTCGAAGAAACTAGATGGGGTTATATTCAAAGTGGATTTCGAGAAGGCATATGATGAAGTTAAGTGGCCTTTCCTTCAGCAGGCAATGCGTATGAAGGGTTTTAACGAGACATGGCGGAACCTGGTGGGTTCTCTTGTCCAAAAAGGTAGTGTTGAAATAAAGGTTAATCAGACATTATTTTCAGACCCATAAGGGCTTGATACAAGGGGATTCGATGTCTCCTCTCCTGTTTAATATAGTGTCTGATATGTTGACCGTTCTGATCAGTAGGGCCAAGGAGAACGGCCAAGTTGGTGGACTTGTCTCACATCTAGTTGATGGGGGAGTATCCATCCTGCAGTATGCCGATGACACTATTCTTTTCGTGGAGCACGACATTGCAATGGCCCGGAATATGAAACTAGTGTGATATCTTTTTGAACAATTGTCGGGACTAAAAATTAATTTTCACAAGAGCGAATTGTTCTGCTTTTGCAGGGCTAAAGAGGAACAAGATGCATATAGACAATCGTTCGGATGTGAATTAGGTTATGTGCCATTCAGTTACTTGGGCATACCGATTCTTCATCGCAAACTTTCAAATAATGAATGGAAATGCATCGAAGATTGAATTGAGAAAAAGCTTAGCTGCTGGAAGGGAAAGCTAATGTCGTATGGAAGCCGTTTTGTGCTTATTAATTCAATATTAACTAGTATGCTGATGTTCCTGTTATCTTTCTTCGAAGTATCCAAAGGGGTACGGAAGAGATTAGACCTTTTTTGATCTTGGTTTTTTTGGCAGTCAGATGAGGCTAAAAAGAAGTATCTCTTGGCCAGATGGGATATCATCTGCCGACCTAAGGACTAGGGAGGTCTCGGTATTGAGAACCTGGTAATTAAAAATAAATGCCTCATGAGTAAATGGTTGTTTAGGTTATAGTTGAGATGGAGGGTATGTGGGCACAGATCTTACGCAACAAATACTTGCAATCTAAAACTCTTTCCCAAGTGACCGTGAGACCTAATGATTGGCCTTTCTGGAAAGAGCTTATGAGAATGAAAGATTTGTTCTTCCATAGGGTCAAATTCTTTGGTGGTAATGGAATGACAACAAGATTTTGGGAGGATACGTGGTTAGGGGAGACACGTCTAGCCATGCAGTATCCCACCTTATATAATATTGTACGACGTAAGGAGGATTATGTGGGCACAGTATTACAATCGATACCATTAAATATCTAGTTTAGGCGATCTTTAGTTGGGGAGCGCTGGAACTCCTGGATGCACTTGGTATGAAGGTTGATGGAGGTTCAACTATCCGACCAACCTATTTCATTTCACTGGAAGCTAGCTAGAAACGGTGTGTTTACGGTCAAATCAATGTATGTGGATCTAATTAATTCTGGCCCAATCCCGAGATCGATACATATCTGGAAAGTTAAGGTTCCCTTGCATATTAAAATTTTTATGTGGTTTGTCCACAAGCAAGTGATGCTCACCAAGGATAATCTAAAGCGACGTTGGGTAGGCAGTGCATGATGTTGTTTTTATGATCTTGATGAAACAATAAAACAAGTATTCATAGATTGCCCTCTCGCGAAATTATTGTGGTGAACGATTCATATATCCTTTAACATTATTCCTCTAGTTAGCAGTGAATCGTTATTTGGGACGTGGTTAGCTAGAGTAGATCATATTACTGCATCTCGTATTCGGATTGGAATATGCGCGCTTATTTGGGCCATATGGAACTGCAGGAACGACATGATTTTTAACAGACAACACATCTTATACTTTTTGCAGGTCATTTCAGAGCTACGACATGGATCCGTACGTGGTCCTTACTCACTCCTACGGATCCAGGGAGCCTTTGGTTACTGGGTGCAACCAGTGGGAGATGGTAGCACATGCTATATTCAACCAGTTTGGATGGCGGTCTCATAATAGAATAGGAGTCTAGGGATCTTGTCCTATTATACATACCGGCTGTGGTATTGAGTTTTATTTTTTCTTTTTTGCTCCCCTTTCAAGCTGTAATGAATCTAAGACCTAGTGCTTTTTTCGAGACTTTTAATAAGATGGCTGCATGCATCGCTTAGATGCAGAGTCCGGGGCAAGCCTCCTTTCCCAATTTTGTTTTTCTTGCTGAGCATTTTCTCATGTCCGGCTATCAATTTCTTAAATTTGTGCTTGTCCCTCTCAATCCAAGATTTTAAGCCAGATGACCATGGAAACAATCGGGTAAATCATGTCGTCGTATGTCTCCCTAGGGATCTAAAACTACGAGCTTTAACATATTGATGACCATGGTTTTTGTCGTGGATTTAACACGACGGATGCCCTAGCAAAAGGACTTAAAGGGGTTGAGCGGGACAAAGGACACAATGAGTTTTTACCCAGGTTCGGCCCCTCTCAACGAGGTAAAAGCCTACTCCTGCTTTCAATTGTGTTGCTTGTGTTCCGATTACCAAGGAGCGAATCCGCTTGACCTAGTACTAGATTAATTGTTTCCTAAGTTAACCCGCCGCCGAATCTCACCTTTATATACACAGGTTGAGGCCTGGCGTCATACAGAGTCCTGGCCGGCTCACAGAGCGTGACCGGCTCAGTTTCTAATAGCACTTGCCTTACAGAACAAGTTAAACATATGGCGGCTCATCCCTTTGGGCCTCAAATCGCATCCGGGTCTTGGGCCTTCAATAAGCTTGCTTTATGAACCGCCATCTTCATATCCTCTTGGGCTTCTTCATCTTAAGTCGCCCGTAACTTGACCCGGCCCCTCCTTGGCGGGTCATACTTCAATAGTTATATCCCCAACATTAGGCCCCAGGTTGATTTGAACTGGTTCACATCAATCTTCAACACTTGACTTAGTAGATTCTTCTTTCCTCAACTTTCACTAAGTCACCGTAACCCGCCATGATGTTACATCACCGAACCATAGTAACCCGCCATGACATCACGCGCATTAAGTCCGCACAGGGCACGTAATATCTCAACGGATCTTTACCTTAATGGTCTTCCTGAAAATCGAGGCATCCATATAGCCACTTGATAATTTTTTCGGTCTCCTCAATTCCCGCGCATGCCATCTATCCATTCCCTTCTAAATACGGGCAAGGAGTCCATCCTTTCAATTTCACCCCTGCCCTCATGTGTTCCACTTCCTCCTCACGCTGTCCAGCACTGCTCAAGCTCCGCCGCCACCGTCTCCGACTTCGTCGACTCCGGCCGCTACATCACCCTGATTGTGTCCAGAGAAACGTGGTGCTCCTTCGCTGTCCATCAGCACCATCAGGTATCTTTCTTGCTGCATCTCAGATCCAAACTAGTGTTTCCTCCGTACATCGGAGTTCTTCGGCGTTCATCCAAAAACTTCCTTAGCACCCCCTGCTGATGACTTGTTTGATCCAACTGTAGTATATAATTAGCGTTGTAGTTGTTTCAGCCCTTGTCGCAAAATATAGATGCGTTTCATCTACTGAAGCACCATCCCCAGCTCGCGTGTTCTTCGGCCGCAGTAACTAGGTTAACTTTATTTTCCATTTTCGGGATGCTGCAGATCCAAAATTGTAAAACCAATGTGGAACTTATTTACCGAAGACTTAGCAAAATTCAGCTCCACTCCATATCTATAGGCATTAGCCCCTCATGGCGGCTTAAATGATATACTCATAGGTCATCACATAGTTGCCGGCTTAAATTTGAGCACTTTTAAACTGCCAATGCAATATCCTGACGTAACCCTCTTCCAGAACGGATCAGCACAGAAGCACGGGCCAAATATATGGCCACTTTTTTTTAAAGATTAGAGCCTTAATGGCTAACGGCTTAATTGGAATTGATCTAGTCCGGTGCTGGGTCACATGGAGGATCATGCCCTTGAGCCGCCGGCCCGGCTTAATGTGCGAATACACTGGTAGCGTCAACGATCCCCAACGCCATTGTCAGATAGAGATGGATGACGACGCCATCAACACCATGACAAATTCTCTACTTAATGAGAGTTGTAAGGATTGCAGTAAGACCGGGTTAGCTCCATTTTATACGAAGAACAAATCTCCAGATGTAAGTACTTTAAATCATCTCCCATATATTCAATACATGTCGATCTGCTTTCTCATTTTTGCTTTGAATTTCTGCAGTCTGGCTCTTCATTTTGGAAGAAGAAGCTCCAAGATAAACCGACCAAGAAGGCCAGGGCAAAGAGCAAGGTTGTGAAGAAACCTGCCAAGAAGAAGGCCAACCTCGTAGATTAGCTTGCTCTGGATGATACTGAGTCGGAGGTAGAACTTGACTCTCTTGGCTTATTTTTCAATCATCCTATTGACACTGATTACCATCAGGATGAAGCGGAAGCGAGCCGAGCAGATGATGAAGAGGTAATTATCCTTCCCTCCGGCTCAGAATCTCTACCAAGACAGAAAATTCGACAAACGAGCCAGAAAGTAAGGTTTTCTCACCCTTTGTCTTACTTGGATCCCAACTTTATTTTGAAGAAGCAGCATCATGAGGTTCGCCGCACGACCCGAAATAGTGGCGGCAGGGTTCTTTCTTCCGGCTTACCCAACACGCCGGCTCCTCACAAATGCCGATTAGAGGTTTCACCGCTTTCCGACTTATCTTGTCCAAAGGCGGATCTCATTCGACAACCCCTTAATCTTTCTGATTCAAATTATCAGGGTACTTCCAATTCATCGTCTGGCGATCTTGAAATTGTAAATATATATTCTCTTTTCATTTTTCCTTTATCAGCGGAATGGCCAAGCCAAGCAAAAAGGCAAAAATAAACAAACCAGTTGATGACCCGAAGGCACACGAGATAGAACAACAACGGCTTGAGTCTGAAAACTCAATGCAGAATGTTGAAAATCCTGCTGATGAGCCACTGCCAGAAATCCCATAGGCCTCTATGGACCCCATAACTGCTGATGAATCAGGCGCTAAGCCGCCAAGCCCTGCCAAGCCTACTTAAGCTGAAGATAATGTCGTAGTTACTGGGACGGCTTACACAGCACCAGGCAATCCCACCGTCATGTCCAAGCACAGCGCCAAGGAAGAATTTTCAGCTGCTGACAAGGGCATGTGGAAATTGGACTTGGAGAGCTATGCTCAATTCAATACTCAAGAGCTTCACGCGGTTATCTGAACCGCCTTCATACCAGCTGTGACTTTGAAGCCAACTTGGTCAATCTTATGATGGAATGCTTTGAGGTAAGCATTTAACAAGACCTTTCTCATATAAGTTTATATCAATGAGCCGCAAAGTCTACTGAATATAGAAGAATGAAATATACTGTACACTTGGATAATCTTTTTGATCTTGTAGCTATACCACTGCCATTGGTAACTGCTGAATCATAACATGTAGCCCCCAAGGGCCGGCTTAAAATTAGAAAATTGTAAGCCGGGACATAAAAACCGAATTGCTAAAATTCACATATGTAGCCCCCAAGGGTCAGCTTAATCTTCATAGTTAAGCTGGGACTTACCATCATATGTAGAAACAAATTCAAACATGTAACCCCTAAGGGCCGGTTTAATCTTCATAGCTAAACCGGGTCATTGAAAGTTCTGCTGTAAAGGTGCAACGTACATTAGCCCCCAAGTGCCAAGTAAAATACTTGTATTATGCTTGGGACTTCAAAGAATACCACAAAAATAATGTCCATCTTTTTTTCATTGCAGGCTGAGCTGAACATGAAAGAATGCCAAGTCGCTGATCTATAACAAAACATGAAGTCCCAGCAGTCTGAGATTTCCAAAGCCAAGTCAGAGCTGAAAGCCGCTTTAGAAAATGCTGAAAAGTTGAAGAAGGACTTCTATGCTGAAATAGCCGGCTGGGATACTAAAAAGGCGGCTCTGACAAAGAGAGCTGAAGATGCCGAAGCTGCTCTTAAACTGGTGACTGATGAGTTATCCGGTTTAAAGAATCAAATCAATAACATGACATCGGCCATCTTTGGTAAATATCATTGCACTTAAAACTTTCAACACCAATGCTTATCAATCATAAGCCGGCTCATCAATACCTTTATCAATATATGCTCCCATAGCTCAAAACTGGGTCAAGACATGCGTGTCAGGCTTAAAGCTGCATACACCTTGGTGGAACAATTATACACTGGCACCCAAAGGCCATCTTTCCCTCCTCTCACAAGAAGCAACCACCTTCCCTTATCAAGGAAGTGTTGGAAAAATTATCTGTGCTACCATAGAGGGTTGAAGAGCTAAAGCTATCAGCCGCCCGAGCCGGTGCCATCACCACACTAAGCCGTGCCAAAGCATGGAAGGCAGAGCTTGACCCGGAAGAGTTGGCAAGTGGTTGCCCAAGGTTTAAAGAAGACGGGTCTCCCTTTGAAGCGACATATTTCACCAATATTGTAAGGGAGATGCATCCTTTGGCTAGCAAACTAGCTGAGGAAACTGATCTTTCCAAGTACAATCCGGCTTACGATCCTGAAAACGCAAAAGTGAAGGCGGCGGTTTATGAGGCCGTGGACCTTATCCCGCCAACACGTAAGCATACCTTCGCTCCTGACATTGACCCGTCAACCCTTATAGACGTTGAAGATGTTTTCAAAGCTTTGACTCGGATCAATTGGGCCACATTTGACTTCCAGCCAACGGGTAATGAAGAGGAAGATGAACCAGCGCAAGAGGACCCGGAGTCGTCCACACACCCAGACCAGGACATCTGATCCTCTACAGTGGCTCATGAATTTCATGATGATACTTGATGCCTCAAAACACTTAATCATTTGGGCTGCATGTTGGCCTTGTAATAGGCTAGTTGAAAACAATGATCTGCCATGCCATCGTGCATGTTTTGTGATTTGAATATGTTTAAACGGTCGTGCTGATGATTGAAGACCTATAGTTTATGCTTCATCATATTGATTTATCAGACAGGTCATATCCAATATTGTTGTGCTGCCTGCATGTGCACAAATAAACATCTGCCCTGGCGGTTTACCACAGGGCGGGTTATACTGCTCAACACAATATTTTAAGATGACTTTTCAAAGCCTTGTAATCAAGGCGGGTTACCAAAACCTCACATATTCATATTCACAAATAAAACATACTAGCGAAGTTAGTTCATACTGCTGGCTTAAATCGCCATATCCAATAGGATGACAGGTCCATAGCTTAAAGCATAAAACTCCAAGTGCATAACTCAAACATGCTGGCGACTTATTGTCCAAAGCCAGAACGGGTTATCAAAACCTCACATATACTCATAGCATGAGCCATAATGATTAAGGCTACATGGCCTAAACCATGTTAAACCATATGTCAATATGGTACAAAAATATCAACTTGAAATAATGTTTAGAAAACAAGAAATAAGAAAAAGAAGGCGTTCATAGGCTGCCAAGCCTCAATATCAAGTGCTTTTCATGGGCTGCACTGCCACTAGATTCATCCTTCATTCAAATCTTTAAGTCGGGCCTTGATACGTCTCCAACGTATCTATAATTTATGAAGTATTCATGCTATTATATTATCCATCTTGGATGTTTTATATGCATTTATATGCTATTTTATATGATTTTTGGGACTAACCTATTAATCTAGAGCCCAATGCCAGTTTCTGTTTTTTCCTTGTTTTTGAGTTTTAAAGAAAAGGAATACCAAACGGAGTCCAATTGACGTGCCAATTTTTTATGATTTTTTATGGACCACAAGAAGCCCACGGAGCATCGGAGATGGACCATAAGAGTCCCGAGCCGTCCACGAGGGTGGAGGGTGCGCCCTACCCCCTGGGCGCGCCCCCCTATCTCGTGGACGACTCGGAGACCCCCCTGACGTGAAACCGATGCCAACCTCTCCTATAAATGCCCAAAACTCCAGAAAATAACCTAGATCGGAAGTTCCGCCTTCGCAAGCCTCTGTAGCCCTGAGAAATCAATCTAGGACCTCTCTGGCACCCTGCCGGAGGGGCCATCATCACCGGAGGCCATGGGGAAGGATCTCGGATGGGCCATCATCGCCATGAAGGCCAAGGACCAGAGGGGGAACCTCTCCCCATCCAGGGGGCATGGAGGAGGAAGCACACAGGGGAGAACCTCTCCTCCTCTCTCTCGATGGCGCCGGAGTGCCATCGGGAGGGGAATCATCACCGCGGTGACCGTCTTCATCAACATCACCATCATCATCACCATCCTCATCTGTACGCGATCCACTCTCCCGTACCCCGCTGTAATTCCTACTTGAACATGGTGCTTTATGCCACATATTATGATCCAATGATGTGTTTCCATCCATGATGTTTTGAGTAGATATACTTTGTCTTTGGGTTGATTGATGATCTAGATTGGTATGAGTTGTATGTTTTATTTTGCTGCTGTCCTATTGTGCCCTCCATGTCGCGCAAGCGTGAGGAATTCCCGTTGTAGGGTGTTGCAATACATTCATGATTCGCTTATAGTGGGCTGCTTGAGTGACAGAAGCATAAACCCGAGTAAGGGGGTTGTGGCGTATGGGATAATGGGGACTTGATATGTTAAAGCTATGGTTGGGTTTTACCTTAATGATCTTTAGTAGTTGCGGATGCTTGCTAGAGTTCCAATCATAAGTGCATATGATCCAAGAAGAGAAAGTATGTTAGCTTATGCCTCTCCCTCATATGAAATTCCAATGACGACCACCGGTCTTGTTAACAATTGTCTAGGATAATTCCGCACACCGACCCAACATTATTCCACACTCGGTATTTATAATATTTAGTAATATATTCTAAATTTATGATAACAGCACCTACTTTTATATTTTTTCTCTCCGATATCATGCAAAGTTATTCTCTTCTTACCCACAACATGGTATTATTTCTCGTTTCTAGTTGGAAGCAAACATTCGGTGTACGTAGAGTCGTATCAGTGGTAGATAGGACTTGAGAGAATATTGATCTTACCTTCAGCTCCTTGTGGGTTCGACACTCCATACTTATCACTTCCACCTTTGGGAATTGCTACGATGATTCCCTGCACTTGGGGATTATCAAGCTGTTTTCCGGCGCCGTTGCCGGGGAGCAATATCGTGGGGTTGAAGTTCTTGCGTGTGCTTGTTTGCTTTCTTCACTAATTAGATTTTGTTTTTCCTTTTTGTTTATGTTTTTTAGTGGGTGAAACATACAATTTTTTTTGAAAGAATGAAAATACAAAAAAGTTTACTTGCCTCTCATGCCTAAAAAGTTTTTCAATGAGAGAAGTGATTGGAAGGTTATGCATTGAAGAAGTGAGGGTTGACCTTGAGCACTTGTGTTCATGCTCATGGAAACAATGTAAAAAAATTCATGGAAGCTTCTCGGAAAATAATTATCCCTTGTATATATCCATTGTATATAAAAATAATATGCCAAGCTTTGGTTTAGGATGATTAGATTGCTTGTTTGCTATGTGCAGTGCAAAAACAGAAAATTTGGCTAAAGAGCGTGATTTTACATTTTTTACTGGATAGTCAAATGGGTCTGAAACTTTTTGCACATCACTTCTGTACAAATTTTTTAAAGTTTCATATTTTTTAGAATTTTTTGGAGTTACAGAAGTTTACTAAATTTTGAGATTACTACATACTGTCCCGTTTTTGACAGATTCTGTTTTCTATGTGTTGATCGCTTATTTTGATGAATCTACGGGTAGTATCGGGGGGCATGAACCATGGTGTAGTTGGAATACAGTAGATAAGGTGCTAATATTAAATTGGAATGAGTTTGCAACAGTACCTAAAGGTAGTGATTTTCTTTATTATACTAACGGATCTCACAATGTTTTTGTTAAATTTTTGTGTGGATGAAGTGTTCGAAGAACGAGGGGTTACCGATGTGAGAAGAATAGAGAGAGGCAAGAGTTCAATCTTGGGGATGCCAAGGCACCCCAAGTAAATATTTCAAGGATACTCAAGCATCTAAGCTTGGGGATGCCCCAGGTGGCATCCCATCTTTCTTCTTCAACAATTATCGGTATACATTGGTTTTTGTTTTGTTCGCATGATTTGTGTCCTTTGTGTTTTTATTTTTCTTTAGGAACCATGCTAGTATGAGATAGCCCTTCAATGATCTTATATAATTCTCTTTGTGCTTCACTTAAATCTTTTGAGTATGATTTTATATAATGCTTCGTGTGCTTCACTTATATATTTTGAGCTTGGATATTGGTTAGTCTATATTAATTATAGAATGCTCCATGAACTTCACTTATATATTTTGGAGTATGAATAATACTATCATCTAAAGTGGGTTTGGAAGAGTTTCAACTTTAGGAATTAGCGATCCCACTATTTTGGAGGGTTTTGAATCTTAGTGTGATATTTATGAAAGTGGATTTGGAAGAGTGTCAACTTTAGTTAGTAATGATCCCACTATTTCGGAAGATGTTCCAATTGATTATGAGAATAAAGTTGCTATCTATGATGATTATTGTGATGACATGTATGCTTTAAATAATAATGTTAACCATGAAACTTGTCATCATGATTTTAAATCTCAATTGGATTATGCCTCACATGACAGTTATTTTGTTGAGTTTGCCTCCACTATTCTGAATGAGAAGAATTTTGCTTATGTGGAGAGTAGTAAAATTTCTATGCTTGTAGATCATGAAAAGAATGCTTTATGTGATTTTTATAATGTTGACCTCATTCATGATGCTACTGAAAATTATTAAGAGGGAGGAATACATGCTTGTAGGAGTTGCAATAATATCAAGTTTCCTCTCTATTTGCTTGAAGTTTCGAAGTTATACTTGTTTTACCTTCCTATGCTAGTTGATTATTGTTCCCATAAATTGTGTGCTCACAAAATCCCTAGGCATAGGAAGTGGGTTATATTTAAATGTGCTAGTCATATTCTTCATGATGCTCTCTTTATGTTTCAATTCTTATCTTTTATGTGAGCATCATTGAAATCTAAAAGGCATTAAAGAAAAGCACTTGTTGGGAGACAACCCAATATTTACCCTTACTGTTTTTGTGTGTTTACATGATTAAGATACTGTAGTAGTCATGTTTTATAGCTTTTGTTTCAATAAAGTGCCAAGTAAGACCTTTGGGAAGACTTGGGTGAAAGTTAATGTGATCTTGCTGTAAAAAACTGAAACTTTACGCTCACGAGATTAGCTGTCATTTTTTACAGAAGAGTGATTTTGAGTTGATTATTTTTGAATAAGATTAATAGACAAATGCCTCACGTGCACCAATTTATTTCATAATTTCTGGAGTAGCAGAATTATGGTCGCTCTTCAGATCATTACAGACTGTTCTGTTTCTGACAGATTCTGTTTTCATTGCATAGTTTGCTTGTTTTCTAGTTTCTATGGCTTATATTTCTCAGAATAAATTGTAGAAATGATATGGTACAGTATGAATTGTGTGAGAACAATTTTGAACCTTGTCTTTGACAGTACCAAAGTGAATGGTTTACTCTTTATCATACTAACCCATCTCACGAAGTTCCGCTAAGTTTTGTGTGATTGAAGTTTTCAAGCTTTGGGTGAGATATCGATATGAGGAGAATAAGGAGTGGAAAGACCCTAAGCTTGGGGATGCCCAAGGCACCCCAAGGTAATATTCAAGGAAGACTCAAGCGCCAAGCTTGGGGATGCCCCGGAAGGCATCCCCTCTTTCGTCTTCAAAACTATCGGTATACCTTACTCGGAGCTATATTTTTATTCCTCACATGATATGTGTTTTGCTTGGAGCGTATTTTCAATTTTACTTGCTATTTGAATAAAATCATTGGATATGAAATCTTGAATTAAAACGAATCCTCCCATGGCTAGTTAATTATTTGACTACTCAGTGTTCTTCACTTATATCTTTCTGGAGTAGTTTGTCATTTACTCACGTGTTTCACGTATATCCTATGAGTAAATGGATGAATGAATTGAATATCATAAATCTGAATTTATATATATGTTTCATATGCTTATAACATGGGGAGTAATGACTTCACACATAATAAGTATAGGTAGTAAACTTATTGAAAGTTAGCAAACGTAGAATTGGTCACTTGAACAATTCATGAAAGAATATTGAAGGAAGAGAGATTTCACATATAAATATACTATCTTGGACATCTTTTGTAATTGTGAGCACTCATTAAAATATGACATGCTAAATAGTTGATGTTGGACAAGGAAGACAACTCAATGGGTTATGTTTTCCTATATCTGAAACGTTATATTGTCTTGGATCATCCAACATGTTGAGCTTGCCTCTCCCTCTCATGCTAGCCAAATTATTTGCACCAAGTAGAGATACTACTTGTGCTTCCAAACATCCCTTAAACCAGTTTTGCCATGAGAGTCCACTATACCTACTTATGGATTGAGTAAGATCCTTCAAGTAAGTTGTCGTTGATGCATGCAATAAAAATTGCTCCTTAAATATGTATGATGTATTAGTGCGAAGAAAACAAGCTTTATACGAATTTGTGATAGGGAAGAAATAAAAGCGATGGAGTGCATAATAAAGGTCTTTATCACGAGCGGCAATATAAAGTGACGTTCTCTTGCATTAAGATTTTGTGCATCCAACCATAAAAGTGCATGACAACCTCTGCTTCCCTCTGCAAAGGGCCTATATTTTACTTTTATCTTTTACCCTCATACAAAAGTCTTGGTGATCATCACCTTTCCTTTTTACACTTTTTCCTTTGGCAAGTACTTTGTGTTGGAGCGATCCGGATATATATATTCACTTGGATGTAGGTTTTCATAAAGTATTATTGTTGACATTACCCTTGAGGTAAAAGGTTGGGAGGCGAAACTATAAGCCCCTATCTTTCTCTGTGTCCGATTGAAACTTTGAACCCATAAATATCACATGAGTGTTAGCAATTGTGAAAGATTAAATGATAGTTGAGTATGTGGAGTTTGCTGAATCCAAGCTCTTACATGGACCCTTCCTGAAAATAAGATGAATTGCAATTGTTTGATTACTAAGAGCATGGTTTGTTAGTTTTCAAGAAAGTTTATGATCTATACTTTAAACATGTGAATAGCTTGTTACTTGATCATGAGAAGTTTTATGAGTTGAGCTACTGTTATGATATATAATGATGCTAGAAAAAGTGATTGCTATCATTGATCAAACTTAAGCAGTTCCTAGCATTCACACTTCATAAATTATTTCTTTTATCATTTACCTACTCGAGGACGAGCATGAATTAAGCTTGGGGATGCTGATACGTCTCCAACGTATCTATAATTTATGAAGTATTCATGCTATTATATTATCCATCTTGGATGTTTTATATGCATTTATATGCTATTTTATATGATTTTTGGGACTAACCTATTAACCTAGAGCCCAGTGCCAGTTTCTGTTTTTTCCTTGTTTTTGAGTTTTATAGAAAAGGAATACCAAACGAAGTACAATTGACATGCCAATTTTTGACGATTTTTCATGGACCAGAAGAAGCCCATGGAGCATCGGAGATGGACTAGAAGAGTCCCTAGCCATCCATGAGGGTGGAGGGCGCGCCCCTCTATCTCGTGGACGACTCGGAGACCCCCTGACATGAAACCGACGCCAACCTCTCCTATAAATGCCCAAACCTCTAGAAAATAACTTAGATAGGAAGTTCCGCCACCGCAAGCCTTTGTAGCCCCGAGAAATCAATCTAGGCCCTCTCTGGCAGCCTGCCGGAGGGGGCCATCATCACTGGAGGCCATGGGGAAGGATCTCGGAGGGGCCATCATCACCATGAAGGCCAAGGACCAGAGCGGGAACCTCTCCACATCCAAGGGGGAGGCCATGGAGGAGGAAGCACAAGGGGGAGAACCTCTCCTCCTCTCTCTCGATGGCACCGGAGTGCCGTCGGGAGGGGAATCATCGCCGCGGTGATTGTCTTCATCACCATCACCATCATCATCACAATCCTTATCTCGTTTACGCGGTCCACTCTCCCACACCCGCTGTAATCCCTACTTGAACATGGTGCTTTATGCCACATATTATGATCCAATGATGTGTTGCCACCTATGAAGTTTTGAGTAGATATACTTTGTCTTTGGATTGATTGATGATCTAGATTGGTATGAGTTGTATGTTTTATTTTGGTGCTGTCCTATTGTGCCCTCTGTGTCACGCAAGCGTGAGGGATTCCCGATGTAGGGTGTTGCAATACATTCATGATTCGCTTATAGTGGGTTGCTTGAGTGGCAGAAGCATAAACCCGAGTAAGGGGGTTGTGGTGTATGGGATAAAGGGGACTTAATATGTTAAAGCTATGGTTGGAATTTACCTTAATGATCTTTAGTAGTTGCAGATGCTTGCTAGAGTTCCAATCATAAGTGCATATGATCCAAGGAGAGAAAGTATGTTAGCTTATGCCTCTCCCTCATATGAAATTGCAATGACGACCACCGGTCTTGTTAACAATTGCCTAGGATAATTCCGCACACCGACCCATCATTATTCCACACTTGCTATTTATAATATTTAGTAATATATTCTAAATTTATGATTATAGCACCTACTTTTATATTTTAGCTCTCCGATATCATGCAAAGTTATCCTCTTCTTACCCACAACGTAGTTTTATTTCTCATTTCTAGTTGGAAGCAAATGTTCGGTGTACGTAGTGTCGTATCAGTGGCAGATAGGACTTGAGAGAATATTGATCTTACCTTTAGCTCCTTGTGGGTTCGACACTCCATACTTATTACTTCCACCTTTGGGCATTGCTATGATGATTCCCTGCACTTGGGGATTATCATGCCTCACATGACTAACCACCGTTGTAAATTTAGGCAAATTCAGGGTCTTTAGAAGATTGACTGTCATGAGTACGGAGGGTCATTCCAGGATTACCTGGGCAGAGTGGCAGACAAACAAGGCAGGATAAACCGGAATTTTGGGGATTTACACATGGCATTCCAGCCAATCAAAAGGGTTTAATAAAAGCTATGTTCATTGAACAGGAAGCCCCCAAGTGACATATATTAAGCTTTTCCAGGTAGGATACCTACGTTTGAACTGTGCAATGTGATGTCTCTTGAAGCTACATCGGTATTTCCCCCAAGAGGAAGGGATGATGCAGCACAATAGTGGTAGGTATTTTCCTCAGATATGAAACCAAGGTTATCGAACCAGTAGGAGAACCAAGCAACACAACATAAACAGTCCCTGCACACAAAGAACAACACCTCACAACCCAAGTGTTAAAGGGGTTGTCAATCCCTTTTGGGGTACGGCGCCTCAAGATAGGCAAATGACGTGAGGTAAATTTGTAGATGGGATAAATAGACCGCGGAACAAATAAATTGCAGCAAGGTGTTTTTGTATTTTTTATTTTAATAGATCTGAAAATAAACGCGAGGAAAAAGTAGATCGAAAGGCAAATATATGAGAAAGAAGACCCGGGGGCCGTAGGTTTCACTAGTGGCTTCTCTTGAGAAAAATAGCAAACGGTGGGTGAACAAAGTACTGTTGGGCAATTGATAGAACTTCAAATAATCATGATGATATCCAGGAAATGATCATTACATAGGCATCACGTCCAAGATTAGTAGACTGACTCCTGCCTGCATCTACTACTATTACTCCACACATCGGCCGCTATCCAGCATGCATCTAGTGTATTAAGTTCATGGAAAAACGGATCAATGCAATAAGAACGATGACATGATGTGGACAAGATCCATTTATCTGTTGTGGCAGATATGGATCCCGTCTTTTTATCCTTAGTAGCAATGATATATACGTGTTGGTTCCCTTTCGGTCACTGGGATCAAGCACCATAAGATCGAACCCACTACCGGGCACCTCTTCCCATTGCAAGATAAATAGATCAAGTTGGCCAAACAAAACCAAAATATCGGAGAAGAAATACAAGGTTATAAGAGATCACGCATATAAGAGTTCAAAGAACTCAAATAACTTTCATGGATATAAAAATATATAACTAATCATAAACTCGAAGTTCATCAGATCCCAACAAACATACCGCCAAAAGACTTACATCATATGGGTCTCCAAGAGACCATTGTATTGATAATCAAGAGAGAGAGAGAGAGAGAGAGAGAGAGAGAGAGAGAGAGAGAGAGAGAGGAAGCCACCTAGATACTAACTACGGACCCGAAGGTCTACAAACAACTACTCACGCATCATCGGAGAGGCACCAATAGATGTGGTGAACCCCTTCGTGATGGTGTCTAGATTGGATCTCGTGGTTCTGGACTCTGCGGCGGTTGGATGAAAATTTCGTCGACTCCTCTAGGGTTTCTGGAATATTGTGGTATTTATAGAGCAAAGAGTCGGTCCAGGGGGCACCCGAGGTGGCCACAACCCACTAGGGCACGTTCCCTCCTTGGGACTCCCCCTAGGTGTAACCTGGGCCCGTTGTGTTCCTTCTGGCCCATAAAAAATCATCGTAAATTGGCGTGGCATTTGGACTCCTTCTGATATTGATTTCCTGCGATCTAAAAAACATGCAGAAAACAACAACTGGCACTTGGCACTATGTCAATAGGTTAGTACCAAAAAATGATATAAAACGACTATGTAATGATTATAAAACATCCAAGATTGATAATAAAACAACATGGAATAATAAAAAATTATAGATACGTTGGAGACGTATCACAATGCCACAAGTTCTCTTTGGTAACCTTAACTTGGGAAAGAAGCCCCCAAGAATTTATAACAAGGGATATAAGGCGGGGTAGTCATAGCTATGCTCAATGAGCAGGAAGCCCCCAAGTGATCTTATGAGTTGACAATAAAGACTCAGATACTCAGAAATGAAACGATAGAGGCCCTGAATTATCAGGGATGCCGTCTTTATTATAGTTGACCATAATATATACATGGATGAAAATATGTACAACACAAGACACTAGTAGAAAAAGGGTCAAACGTGCAGCACATTAGTGCCGGTTTGTATTAGAGCCGGCACTAATGTATACATTAGTGCCGGTTCCAACGGCTAGCCGGGCCGCTCTCATTAGTACCGGTTCGTGGCTAACCTTTAGCACCGGTTCGTGCCACGAACCGGTACTAATGAGGGTGGTGGCAGGATGTTGTCAGTCTGGGCCCCCTCCAGCACCTTTAGTACCGGTTCGTGCCACGAACCGGTACTATAGGTCGATGTACATAAACCCTTCGTCCACCCAAGCCACTCTGTTCTTCCCCTTTCCCCTCACTTCTCCTCTGTTCTTCCCCTTTCCCCTCGAGCTCCTCACAAATTTTGCCCAAAATTTGTCAAGATTTGAAGGCCCCCATCCATTCAAATGATCACAAAGGTTAGCAACTTTGTCCTTTCAACTCTCATTGCTAGATTAGCTCTTCCCATGCTTTGTATAGTTACTAATTTGTGAGTTTAGTAATTTGGGAGGAAATATATATATGTGCTAGTATTTGATTTATATGCAATTTGAGGTCAAAAATAACACTTAGTTTGCATATGTAGGTTTGGTTTACTTAGTGCCTTCTAAATCTCCGTCGTAACCACCGTCGATCGCCCGCACCGTCCCATCACCGGCACCACCTTGTGGTGAGCCTCTTGTTCATGAAATTTTATATAAAAAATTGATGTTTGTGTGATTTGGATATATAGTTAATCATGTAATAATTGTCTTACCCGTACGTTGTTTGTTATACATAGTGCCATGGTTTTGATATCCGTCCCCGTCGACCCTCGTCCTTGTTATGATTCGGATGTGGTATATTCTCTTTTAAAACTATTAGTTGCATTTCGTGTTTATGACAAATTATGCCCATCAAGTTGACATAGATATTTTTATCTAGGAGGTATGTGAACCGGAAATTCCAACCGACCCTATTGTCGAGAGGTTAAATTTAGTTGAAAGAGAAAACGAGTACTTGAAAGAAAAATTGAAAAGAATTGAGGGGGAGAAGATGGAATTGGAGTTGCATGTTGCCGATGTCGTCGATGATCACAAGATCAAGATGGAGAAAATGCGCTTGAAGAATAGAAAGATTAGAAAATATGCCATCGATAGTGAGGCTTGGTATCATTATGCTGTTGGATCAATTGTTACCTTAGTTGCGATCTTGATCGCATTTGTTGTTGCATTTAAATGCTTTAGTAGAGAGTTATTTGTTTGTTGCATTTAAGTGTTGTATGAACTTGTATTAATTTGGTCTATTCGGTGTTGTGTAATGAAGATGAGCCGGCAATGGATGTACGATGACCGATGCTCTCCCCAGTTCATTGAGGGCGTGCATACTTTTCTGCTTGCGGCTGAGGCAAACAAGCAGGCGGATGGTTTTATGCCTTGTCCATGTGCTGTCTATAAGAATGGTCGCAATTACTCTAAGTCAAGAACCATTCACGTCCACCTGTTTGAGTCCGGTTTCATGCCCCACTATAATGTTTGGACCAAGCACGGAGAAAGAGGGGTTATGATGGAAGACAATGAAGAAGAAGAGGACGACGACAGCTATCCTGGCCATGGGTTCCCTGAATACGATGATACAACAATGGGGGAAGAAGCTGAGCCGGTAATGCGGGAAGAAGCTGAGCCGGCAATGCGGGAAGAAGCTGAAGAAGAGGCATCAGATGAGCCCGTTGATGATCTAGGTCGGGCCATTGCCGATGCAAAGAGAAACTGCGCAAGTGATTTGGAGAAGAGGAAGTTGCAGCGCATGTTAGAGGATCACAAAAAAATGTTGTACCCGAATTGCGTAGGTGACAAGAAAAAGCTGGGCACCACACTGGAATTGCTGCAATGGAAGGCAGAGAATGGTGTATCTGACAAGGGATTTGGAAAGTTGCTGGTAATGATAAAGGATATGCTTCCAAAGGACAACGAATTGCCCGAGAGTACGTACGAAGCAAAGAAGGCTGTCTGCCCTCTAGGGTTAGAGGTGCAGAAGATACATGCATGCCCTAATGATTGCATCCTCTACCGCGGTGAGTACGAGGATTTGAACGCTTGCCCGGTATGTGGTGCATTGCGCTATAAGATCAGCCGCGATGAGCCTGGTGATGTCGAGGGCGAGAGCCCCAGGAAGAAGATTCCTGCCAAGGTGATGTGGTATTCTCCTATAATACCACGGTTGAAAAGTTTGTTCCAAAACAAAGAGCATGCCAAGGCGATGCGATGGCACAGAGGAGACCGTAAGAAAGACAGAATGTTGAGAGTACCCGCTGATGGGTCGCACTGGAGAAAAATCGAAATAAAGTACGGGAAGGAGTTTGCAGATGACGCAAGGAGCGTATGGTTTGGTCTAAGCGCAGATGGCATTAATCCTTTTGGGGTGCAGAGTAGCAACCATAGCACCTGGCCTGTGATCCTATGTTTGTATAACCTTCCTCGGTTGTGCATGAAGCGGAAGTTCATTATGATGCCAGTGCTCATCCAAGGCCCTAAGCAACCCGGCAACGACATTGATGTGTACCTAAGGCCATTAGTTGAAGAACTCTTACAACTGTGGAATGGAACAGGTGTACGTGTGTGGGATGAGCACATGGGGGAAGAATTTGACCTCAAGGCATTGCTGTTCGTGACCATCAATGATTGGCCTGCTCTCAGTAACCTTTCAGGACAGACAAACAAGGGATACTGTGGATGCACGCACTGTTTGGATGATACCGGCAGCATATATTTTAATAGTTGTAAGACGAATGTGTACCTGGGACATCGTCGATTTCTTCCGAGCAGGCATCCCGTAAGAAAGAAAGGCAAGCATTTCAAAGGTGAGGCGGATCACCGGACGAAGCCTCGCTGCCGTACTGGTGCCGATGTACATGATATGGTCAAGGATTTGAAGGTGATATTTGGAAAGGGTCCTGGCGGACAACCTGTTCCGAAGGACGCGGACGGACGCGCACCCATGTGGAAGAAGAAATCTATATTTTGGGACCTGCCATATTGGAAAGACCTAGAGGTCCGCTCCGCAATCGACGTGATGCACGTGACGAAGAATCTTTGTGTGACCCTGCTTGGCTTCTTGGGCGTGTATGGGAAGACAAAAGATACACCTGAGGCACGGGAGGACCAGCAACGTATGCACGGAGAAGACGGCATACATCAGGGTCATGCAAGCTACGCTCTTACCAAAGAAGAGAAGGAAATCTTCTTTGAATGCCTGCTCATTATTAAGGTACCGTCTGGCTTCTCGTCGAATATAAAGGGAATAATAAACATGGCAGAGAAAAAGTTCCAGAACCTAAAGTCTCATGACTGCCACGTGATTATGACGCAACTGCTTCCGGTTGCATTGAGGGGGCTTCTACCGGAAAACGTTCGATTAGCCATTGTGAAGCTATGTGCATTTCTCAATGCAATCTCTCAGAAGGTAATCGATCCAGAAATCATACCAAGGTTACAGAATGATTTGGTGCAATGTCTTGTCAGTTTCAAGTTGGTGTTCCCACCATCCATCTTCAACATCATGACGTACGTCCTAGTTCACCTATGCGAAGAGATTAACGTTTTGGGTCCTGTATTTCTACACAATATGTTCCCCTTTGAGAGGTTCATGGGAGTCTTAAAGAAATATGTTCATAACCGTGCTAGGCCAGAAGGAAGCATCTCCAAGGGCCATCAAAATGAGGAGGTCATTGAGTTTTGTATTGACTTTATTCCTGACCTTAAGGCGACTGGTGTTCCTGAATCGCGGCATAAGGGCAGACTGGATGGAAAAGGCACGCTAGGAGGGGAACAAATAATCTGTATGGACGGACATTCTCTCACTGAAGCACACTACACAGTTCTACAGAATTCCACCTTGGTGGCTCCGTATATGGATGAACACAAGAATTTGCTACGCTCCAAACACCCGGAGCGGTCTGATGAGTGGATTACACGTGAACAAACCAGGAGTTTCGCCAACTGGTTGCAGACACGTACCATGCATGACACCTCTATTGAAGATGACCTGTACTTCCTGTCCCAGTTACCATCTTCGAATATAATGACTTTCAAAGGGTACGAGATAAATGGTAATACATTTTACACGATCGCCCAAGATAAGAAGAGCACCAACCAAAATAGTGGTGTCCGCTTTGATGCAGAAACCAAGACGGGAAAGGAAACATATTATGGTTATATACAGGACATATGGGAACTTGACTATCGACGTGGTTTAAAGATCCCTTTGTTTCGGTGCAAATGGGTCAATATGACACGAGGCGGGGTAACGGAAGACCCGCAGTACGGAATGACAATAGTGGATCTCAACAATCTTGCGTATACAGACAAACCATTCGTCCTAGCCAATGATGTGGCATAGGTTTTCTATGTGAAGGACATGTCTACCAAGCCAAGAAAAAGAAAAGATAAGGAAGTGAATGCATCGTACGATGAGCCAAAGCGGCACATAGTTCTTTCTGGGAAGAGAAACATCGTGGGAGTGGATGACAAGACAGACAAGTCAGAAGATTATGAAAAGTTTGATGAAATTGCTCCATTCACAGTGAATATTGACCCGAGCATCCCGTTAAATGATGAAGATTTTCCATGGTTACGGCGCAAAGGGACACACGCGAAGAAAAAGTTTCACACCCAAAGATCTGGGATGCGATCGGCTTCACTATCATCACTTTCTTCTGTGTTTCACACCCAGGAGGGAATGTCTGTAATAGTTAGGGTAGTTATGTGTTTTGGCATTTGAAACGCGAAGAAATTTTATGTGCAAACAAATTCTTTTCATGCATTTACTGATTTTTTTCCAGCTAGCTAAATGACCCTGAAATTGAAAAGCAATTCAAATGAACTCAGAAAAGGTTGAAAGTTGGCATGGTATCATAATTTCATACAAATAGCATGTGCAAGAAAGTAGAGAGGGTTATGGCAAAAACAGGATGCACTTCGTGTACAAAATGGACAATCTCTTTCGAAGTATCAGGGTTTCCGACGAAAACTGAACTGTTGCAAAGGCATTTCATTTTTTAAATAACCTAAGCATTACTAAATTGAATATAATGATAAAACACACTAATATTAAACATAAGAAAAAAGAATCACTGAAAAAACTTTTTTCAAAGTTAAGTTATTCACAAACTAGTGATTCACACAAATTTCAAATAATTCAAAATTTAAACTATTCAAATTTGAAATCTACCGGCACTAACAGAAAGTTTGTAATTTTTTGTACCTAAAGCAAAAATATTCACAAAGAAACTCTAAATACAGCAAAAAAACTCAAAAATAAATAAAACAAAAATAAATAAATCAAAAAAAAAAGAAAATAAAAAAGCCCGCCTACTGCGCCATAGCGGCCTGCATAGAACTAGAAACCCAACCTGTAGTTGGGCCAGGATGCAGGCCCGCAAGCCTAGTAGGCCCACAGGCAGAGTAGGAGAGGTAGGCCCAGAAGGCCTGCTATTGAGAGGAGTTCAATGCAGTGCCCGCGCCGGGGCTTATAAACTGGTCCTCGCGCTCCTAAACTAGCGAGGTGGGACTAAACTTCTGCGCCCCTCGCCTGGCAGCGCACACCCTTTAGTACCGGGTCGTGGCTCCAACCGGTACTAAAGGGGGGCCTTTAGTACCGGTTTGTGCCACCACCCGGTACTAAAGGCGGTGGCTTCCCGCCGCTTGGCCTGGCCAAAACAGACCTTTAGTACCGGTTGGTGGCTCCAACCGGTACTGAAGGTGCCTTCTATATAAGAAAACACTTCGAAATTTCGTCAGTTTCTCATCTCTCCCTCTGCTTCTTCTCCTCTGCACCGTCGCCCGCCGCCCCCGCCGTCTCCATATCCCTCGACGCCGCCCCGGCCCGTCGCCGCCCCCGTCGCCGCCCCGTCCCCGTCGTCGCCACCCCCGTCGTCCCGTCCCCGTCGTCCCCGTCGTCACCGCCGCCCCGTCCCGGCCGCGTCGTCACCGTCCCCGTCGTCGTCGCCGCCCCGGCCCGTACGTCCCCGTCCCCGTCGTCGCCGCCCCGACCCATACGTCCCCGTCCCCGTCGTCGCCGCGCCCGTCGCCGTCCCCGTCGCCGCGCGCCCCCCGTCGCCTCTCGCCTCGCCGGCCGGTGAGCGCGCACACACACACATACATTTTTAGTTATAGATTTTTCTGTTTTTAAGAAATTGTTAGACATTTTTCTGTTTTTTTAGAAATAGTTAGAAATGTTAGAATTGTTAGAATTGTTCGAAATGTTAGAAATTGTTAGAAATTTTTCTGTTTTTTAGTTATAGAAATAGTTATAAAAAAGTTAGAATTGCTAGAAATTTTTCTGTTTTTTAGTTATAGAAATAGTTATAAAAATGTTAGTTATATATATAGAAATGTTATAATTTTTTTCTATTTTTTAGTTATAGAAATATTAGAAATGTTATAGAAATGTTAGTTATATATAGCATTGTTAGAAATGTTATAGAAATGTTAGTTATATAGAAATGTTAGAAATTTTAGTTATCAAAATCCAATCATTAAAAAAATGTTACTTTTTGCGGGCATATAGCTAGTATTTGTTCTCGACGATGCCCGGCCCGCATCCTCGCCGTCGACCCGTCCGCGACGACGTCCAGCCGACCCATGTCCGGGACTGGGCTCCGCCGGGTTGGCACTGGGAGGTGCTGCTTGGAGGGGCGTGCCGCTTGACGAGGAACCCGGCCGCGGGTCCCGTCGTCGACCCTGATCTCGTTTGGTGGCGTTCGCGTGGGCCAGTTTCGGTGCGGAGGGACCCGGCCCCGCCGGAGGTGGTACGTCGCCGTGTCAGGGAGGAGGACGAGCATGTCCATCGCTATATGGTTGCGTTAGAGGGCGGCAGGTTCTCCAATACGTGGCAGTATCTTCGGGGATCTCACTTCAGCTATGATCCTGTGAGGGTTCCTTCTCTTTGGGTGTCCACCGCCCGCGCCGGAGGAACCGCGAGTGTCCTAGATTCTTCTGTAGTATTCGATCTTTATTAGCTAATAGCCAGTGATGTACTATTCAATATTATATATTATTCGAGACGATGTATTCGAGATTATATCTATTATTCTGGACGATGTATTCGAGATTATATCTATTATTCGAGATTTGAATACTAAATTGTTTTATATTTCTTTTGGATTAGTTAAACAAAAGCTATGGCAGACAATACCGACAGAGAGGGAGAACAGACCATGTTCGATGTGATACGCGGGGCAGATGATAATCAGAATGAAGAAGATTATGACGGCTCCAAATTTCTAAACAACACCGGAGAGGGTGATATGATATTCGATCGCGACGAAGTCATGAACTATGATTATGACGATGACGAAGAACATGTTGATCCTGAAACAACAAACACCGACGAGGTATATATATATTTATATAAGCAGGCATCTGGTGATCATCACATGTTTTAAATGACTTGAAGATATATTAACGAATTGATCTTTGTCCTTTCAGCCATCCGGATCGAGCAAATCTTCAGGCAAAAGGACGAAACGAGGCCCGAACAAAAAGTTGAAGCCGGCCGTAAAGTACAATATCGAGGCATGCGGCCCTACTGGCAAACCATTAGCGCCTAAGAAGATTGTGGACAAGTTCGTTCGTCAGTGCGGAGTTCTTGTGAAGGACCAACTCCCGATCAAACTTCAAGAATGGAGAGCGCCAGCAAAGCCACGTCCAGATGTTACTTATGTCGACAAGAATCAAAAAGATCTGCTTTGGGATACTCTCATGGAACATTTCACCCTACCAGATCATTTCACAGAAGCAGATGTGCAGAAAGTCAAAGAGGCTGCTCTTAGGATGATGGCGACTGCATTCAAGAACTACAAGAATGGTGAATGGAACAAGTACGTCAACGGAGGAAGGAAGACTCCAGTATTCAAGGGAACACTGGAGAACCAACGTGATCATTGGGACGATTTCGTGAAATTCAAGGATTCAGAATTAGCTAAGGAACGGTCGAGAATAAACAAGAAGAATGCCGAAAAAAGGATAAGTTCCATAAGCTAGGGCCAGGTGGCTATGCGGTGGCAATGCCTAAGTGGGATAAGTCTGAGAAAGAGATGGAGGATGCAGGTGTCACTCCGGCTACTAAGAGCTGGCCCCCCAGGGTCAGGACTTGGTTCTATGCGCATGGGGGGGAGTTGGACCGGGAGACAGGCAATGTTTCGACGAGGGCAAGTCTGAAGGGAGCCGACGATGCGATACTTGTTGCAATAGAAGAGGCACGAACGGGGGTGTTCCAGCCCAACAGAGAGAACGATGAGCTTACGCGTGCCCTGGGAAATCCTGAACACCCGGGAAGAACACGAGGCAAGGGCGCTATGCCGTGGTATGAGGGGTTTTCAGACTGGAACAATGACTACAGAACCCATGCGAGAAAGAAGATTGCGGAGGAGAAGAAGAGGAAGACAGAGGAGGAGCAGAGGAAGCGGGACTATGAACGCCTTCAAGGCCTAGAAGCAAGTCAAGCGGAATTGGCAGTCAAATTCCAGCGGCAGCAGGAGCAGATCGACTCACTTACCCATCAAAGGGGGTCTCAGCAGCTGCAGCAGCTAGCGGATGATCCAGCATTGGATAGCACCGGCCCATCCATGCCGAGAAGCAGCGTGGGTTCCGTCCCGGACGACGCAATGCTGGGTAGATACCCCGTGGATGACATCACGGAGAACACTAACTGCGAGCTACACGTCAAAATGAAGAACATATCCATGAAGGTGGCGGATGGCTGTGCTTTCACAAATCCCCCCGAGGCAACCTTCCATTGCAACCCGATTCCAGCGGGCTATGCTCGTGTCTTGGTTGATGAGGTGGTGGACTCACCATATTCGGGGCTACAGCTTGACATTGCTGGAGGTGACAACGAGCGCTTTCTCGGAGAGGCCAAACATCGTATCATCCTATGGAAAAAGGATTGCATCATCTTTCCAGGGCCACCGACACCGCGTCACCCGAGTCCTCGTCGAAGTCCGCCACCGAGTCAGCAGACTCCCGCTCCTCCAAGTCCGGCAAAGTGTCAGGACAATCCTCCTCCTCCAAGTCCGGCAAAGTGTCAGGACAATCCTCCTCCTCCAAGTCCGCCACAGCGTCAGACGTCCGTTCCTCCTCCAAGTCCGGCACAACCTCAGGCCACTCCTCCTCGTCGAACTCAGTCCCGTCAGCCGTCTCCGCCGCCTCAGCAATCGCAGAAGAGACACCCCGCAGCTATGGTGCGTAGCGGTACGAGTCGAGGTAGTACAGGAAGTACAGGCGGAGGCAAGCGATATAAATATGGTCCAAGCCTCAAGCCTCTTCCGCAGAGGTCTTATGACAGGTCTGAGGAGGAAATCACAGCCATATCGAAGGCCGAGGTGGAAGCCCATTTTGCACCGAAACCGCCACCGCCGCCAAGGGAGAAAGTGCCTGAGGAAACGATTGACCACTTCATTCGTATGGCTCAACCACCAGCTTCCAAGCCTGTTGACACAGACTATGAGCGCCACATCAGGAAGTTAAATCGAGCACGTCTACAAAGGGAGGCGAGCACGTCTACATCGGGATCGAGCAAACAAGAAGCAGCTGCCAAAAAATGCGGGAAAACCATTCCCCAGCTGGGAGAACAGGCGGCGCAATCGATCCCCTCGCTTGTTGTGCCAACAACAGGTGACAGTACGCGCCCCCAATATTATTGTGGGCAAACAGTGCATGTTCCCGAGGTGGGCAATGTGGTAATAACGGAGGAGCATATAATGCAGGCTGAAGTTCTCAACATCACTGTTGGACAACTCCTCGAGATCGAGCCCATGCCTTTGCTTAGAGAGGATGAAGTAAAACGGAAATATGTCCGGGGCCAACCTTTGGTCGCGCCAGACAAGGTCAAGAACCTCCCAACGAGAATGTATGAATTGCATCAATGGTACATGAACATTACCAAGATTTCAGAGCGAGTGTCCCTCATGGTGAATGTCAAGCAGGACCATTACTACCATGAGAAAGCTGGGTCCATTGAGTATTCAGAACTGTTTCAGTTATACAATCAAGACACACTCGACAAATCTATCGTCACTTGCTATTGTCTGTAAGTGATTTCTTTCTATAATTTAAGTCTCAAGCTATCTGTAGTGATCCTTTTGATCAATCATTACCTGTAATTATCCTCACTATATTCTTTTCTGTGGTATTATGCAGGATGAAGATATATGAAATGAGAAAAGGTGGACGCTTTGGCATTGGGTTCATTGACCCAAACACCGTTAATGAATACACATGGAAGATAAATGAACATCATGCAAAGGAAGTAGAGGACAGCATGCTAGAGTTCTTGAAGCGCCTCAAATACAATGAAGATATACTACTTCCGTACCACTTTGGGTGAGTCACACTGTCTTGTACTACAAATTCTCTGTTTTTGCCTGCTAGCTAGCTACATGTTTTTGCTTACATATGCCCTCTTAATTAAGACATGTAAACGTGTGTGCATGCAGATTTCACTGGGTCTTGTGTATCATTAAAGTTGAAGCCGGAACAATTGAAGTACTGGACTCACTAATCTCAAAAAACACTGACTTTAACATCTTGTATCGAATAGTCAACAGGTAATTTCAATCATTATTAACTATATATCTCGGCCTATTTAGTTCGTCATTTCATGATATGAACTATTTAATAACCCCTTTATTCATTTTCTTTGTCGGCGGGCAGGGCTTGGGCAAGATTCATCAGCGTCACAGAAGGTGAATGGAAACAAAAGCTTTAATGGTTCGACCCAAGGTAAGTAATTAAGTAGTACTAGCTAGCTAGCTAGCTGCCATCTCTTTAATTATCATGCTTGATTAATTTTTATCTGATCAAATTCCATTCTTGTAAAGGCCCTGAAGCAGGCGTAGGGGACTGATCTGTGTGCATTCTGCGTTTGCGAGAACATTCGCATGATGGCGTCCGAAAGGAGCAGATCTCAAAGACAGCAATGGGTACGCTTGTCAGAACACTATTCACAATTTTTACACCATTATCGATATCTAGCTAGTCACACAACTAATACACATGCATATTGATCTCCTTCTTAACAGTTCAAAGAGGTGCGGGAGAAGCTCATAGAAACGGAGCGCGTAGAAGCACTTCAAGAGGAAATAGCGGGATTTTTGCTCGACCAGGTCATAAATCCGAATGGAGAATTGTATTACCCGCTACCGCCCCCATGAAAACAACTTTCAATTGTCATCGTGCTCCGAAGGCACCAATTAGGCTAATGCCACTGGCTCCGAAGGCAACATTCATATGTAGGAGAAATTGTATATAGCTATACATGTGTGTATGTGTGAATTAATTAATATGGTGGTTTAATTTGTGAGACATTGATGTGATATATATGCATGATTGGTTCTACTAGAAATTCTATATATATATATGCATAACGTGTACAATGTGTAGTATCGTAAAATACCAGCAAACAAAAAAGAATTAAAATGGAAACACAAAATTAAATGAAAAAGAAATCATAAAACTACAAACCCCCCAAACCTTATAGTACCGGTTGGTCTTACCAACCGGTACTAAAGGGCTCCAGGTCCCCGGAGCTGGCTCGTGCCACGTGGTTGCCCTTTAGCACCGGTTCGTGCTGAACCGGTACTAAAGGGGGGGGGGGCTTTAGTGACCACAAATTAGTGCCGGTTATGTAACCGGCACTATAGAGCCTTACGAACCGGTGCTAATGCCCGGTTCTGCACTAGTGAGAGCCAATGGCTCAAGTGTAATAAGGCCGAAGATAAGCAATGTTCCAAGGCCGGCGGGTCTCCTCCTCCAATGTGCGTGAGTCCTTGTGGTCTCGAACATCAATGAGGTAGTATGAGCCATTGTTCAAATTCTTGCTGACCAAAAATGGTCCTTACCAAGGTGGGATAGTTTGTGCATATCCGTCTGATCTTGGATGAGCCGGAGCACCAAGTAACCTTCTTGAAAGGTCCGGGTCTTAACCCGGCGGCTATGATAATGGCATAGATCTTGTTTGTATATTGCTGAACAAGCCGCTGCAAGGTCGCGTTCTTCATCCAACAAGTCAATAGCATCTTGTCGTGCCTTTTCATTATCAGCTTCAACATAAGCTGCCACGTGGGGCGAGTCATGATGGATATCACTGGGGAGAACCACCTCTGCTCCGTAAACCATGAAGAAAGGCGTGTAACTCGTGGATTTGTTGGTGGTAGTATTAGTACTCCAAAGCACCGATGGTAACTCCTCAACCCAACAACCCGGCATCCTCTGCAAAGGGACCATAAGCCAGGGTTTTATACCTCTCAAGATTTCTTGATTGGCTCTTTCAGCTTGACCATTGGACTGGGGGTGAGCCAGTGAGGATATGTCAAGACGTATATGCTCTTGTTGATATAATTCTTTCATAGCACCCTTAGACAGATTAGTGCCATTATCAGTGATGATGCTATGAGGACAACCAAAGCGAAAAATCACCTTTTTAATAAATTGAACCACCATTGCCGCATCACATTCGTTGACCGGCTCAGCCTCAACCCATTTTGTAAACTTGTCAATCGCCACCAAAGGGTGGGTCTTCTTGTCCTTGGATCTTTTGAAAGGTCCAATCATATCCAGCCCCCAGACTACAAACGACCAAGTAATTGGAATCATCCTCAATTCTTGAGCCGGCACATGAGCCCGTTTTGAGAATTTCTGACAGCCATCACACTTGCTAACCAGATCTTCTGCGTCAGCATGAGCCGTCAGCCAATAAAATCCATGACGAAAAGCCTTAGCAATGAGAGATTTAGAGCCGACATGATGGCTGCAATCTCCTTCATGAATCTCCCTTAGAATTTCATTGCCCTCCTCAGGAGAGATGCATCATTCAACACCCCTGTAACACTACAGCGGTGTAAATCGCCATTGACAATGGTCATTGACTTAGACCTCCAGGTTATTTGCCTGGCCAATTTTTCATTATCAGGTAACTCACCCCGGGTAATATAAGCCAAATATGGAACAGTCCAATCAGGAATAGCATGGAGAGCCGCCACCAACTATGCCTCCAGGTCAGGGATAGCAAGATCCTCTTCTGTAGGCAATTTAACCGAAGGATTATTCAGAACATCAAGAAAAACATTAGGTGGTACCGGCTTATGCTGGGACCCCAGCTGGCTTAAAGAATCACCTGCCTCACTTTTCCTGCGATCAATATGTTCCACCTGATAGCCTTTGAAATGACCAGCAATATTATCAACCGCCCGGCGATAAGCCGCCATGAGCAGGTCTTTGCCAAGTTCCTGAGACCCGTTGAGCCACCAGATCAGAGTCACCAAAACACCTGACCTGGCTTAGGTTCATCTCCCTAGCCATTCGAAGACCATGGAGCAAGGCTTCATATTCAGCTGCATTGTTAGTGCAAGGAAACACCAACCTCAAAACATAACAGAACTTGTCACCTCGTGGGGAAGTCAGAATAACTCCAGCCCCCGAGCCTTCCAATTGCCTGGATCCATCAAAATGAATAGTCCAATATGTGTTATCCGGCTTATCCTCAGGCATCTGCAATTCTGTCCAATCATTGATGAAATCAACAAGGGCCTGAGACTTATGGCTGTTCGTGGCACATATTTCAAACCATGGGGTCCAAGTTCAATTGCCCATTTAGCCACCTGTAGCTTCTCTGTTTTGAATAATATCCCCCAGAGGAGCAGAACTGACTACAGTGATGGGATGACCAAAGAAATAATGCTTCAGCTTGCGACTAGACATGAACACTGATACGTCTCCAACGTATCTATAAGTTTTGGTTGTTCCATGCTATTATACTATCTATTTTGGATGTTTAATGGGTTTTATTATGCACTTTTATATTATTTTTGGGACTAACCTATTAACCAGAGGCCCAGTGCAAATTGTTGTTTGCCTATTTTAGTGTTTCGTAGAAAAGGAATATCAAATGGAGTCCAAACGGAATGAAACCTTCGGGAGAATCGTTTTTGGAACAAATGCAATCCAGGAGACTTGGAGTGGATGTCAAGGAAGCAACGAGGCGGACACGAGGTAGGAGGGCACGCCCCCACCCTCGTGGGCCCCTCATGGCTCCACCGACCTACTTCTTTCGCCTATATATACTCATATACCCCGAAAACATCCAGGAGCACCATGAAACCCTATTTCCACCGCCGCAACCTTCTGTACCCATGAGATCCTATCTTGGGGCCTTTTTTGGTGCTCCACCGGAGGGGGAATCGATCATGGAGGGCTTCTACATCAACACCATAGCCTCTCCGATGATGTGTGGGTAGTTTACCACAGACCTTCGGGTCCATAGTTATTACCTAGATGGCTTGTTCTCTCTCTCTTTGATTCTCAATACAAAGTTCTCCTCGATCTTCTTAGAGATCTATTCGATCTAATACTTTTTGCGGTGTGTTTGTCGAGATCCAATGAATTGTGGGTTTATGATCACGATTATCTATGAACAATATTAGATTCTTCTCTAAATTCTTATATGTATGATTTGATATCTTTGCAAGTCTCTTCGAATTATCAGTTTGGTTTGGCCTACTAGATTGATCTTTCTTGCAATAGGAGAAGTGCTTAGCTTTGGGTTCAATCTTGGGGTGTCCTTTCCCAGTGACAGCAGGGGCAGCAAGGCACGTATTGTATTGTTGCCATCGAGGATAAAAAGATGGGGTTTATATCATATTGCTTGAGTTTATCCCTCTACATCATGTCATCTTGCTTAATGCGTTACTCTGTTCTTATGAACTTAATACTCTAGATGCATGCTGGATAGCGGTCGATTTGTGGAGTAATAGTAGTAGATGCAGAATCATTTCGATCTACTTGTCACGGACGTGATGCCTATATACGTGATCATGCCTAGATATTCTGATAACTATGCGCTTTTCTATCAATTGGTCGACAGTAATTTGTGCACCCACCATAAGATATGCTATCTTGATAGAAGCCACTAGTGAAACCTATGGCTCCCGAGTCTCTTTTTCATCGTATTATATCTCTTTTATTTACATTGCATCTCGTTTACTATTTTGCAATCTTTACTTTTCAGTCTATACAACAAAAATACCAAAAAATATTTATCTTATTATCTCTATCAGATCTCACTTTTGCAAGTGGCTGTGAAGGGATTGACAACCCCTTTATCGCGTTGGTTGCAAGGTTCTTATTTATTTGTGCAGGTACAAGGCGACTTGAGTGTAACCTCCTACTGGATTGATACCTTGGTTCTCAAAAAATGAGGGAAGTACTTACGCTACTTTTCTGCATCACCCTTTCCTCTTCAAGGGAAAACCAACGCATGCTCAAGAGGTAGCAAACACCCCATAAACTAGCTTCTGCCAATGTGGGTATCTCTGTTTAGATTCAATTAATATCTCACTGACATAATAAACCGGCCTTTGAACCAGATATTCCTTGCCTGACTCCTTCCTTTCCACCACAACTGCCACACTGACAGCTCTGCTGTTAGCAGCTACAGACAAGAGCAAGGGCTCCTTATCAGTAGGCGGCTGCAAGAACCGGCAGCTCAGCCAGCTGTTTCTTAAGCGCCTCAAACGCCTCATTGGCAGCATCACTCTAGACAAAGTGGTATGTCTTCTTCATCATCTGGTAAAGAGGAATAGCCATTTCACCCAGGCGGCTTATAAACCGGCTTAAGGCCGCAATATGACCCGCCAAATGCTGAACGTCATTGATACACACCGGTTTAGCCAGGGAAGTGATAGCCTTGATCTTTTCCAGGTTAGCTTCAGTACCTCTCTCAGAGACCAGAAAACCCAAGAGCTTACCCGCTGGTACAACAAAAACACATTTATCCGGGTTAAGCATCATCTTGTAGACATAGAGATTGTCAAAGGTCTCCTTCAGATCATCTATCAAGGTTTCCTTCTTCCTGGATTTCACAACGATGTCATCCATACAAGCATGAACATGGCACCCAATCTGGCTGTGGAGACAATTCTGCACACAACGCTGATAAGCCGCCTGGGCACTCTTGATCCCAAAAGGCATAGACACATAGCAGAAGGCTGCAAAGGGAGTGATGAAAGTTGTTTTCTCCTGGTCCTTAACTGCCATTTTGATCTGATGATGACCAGAATAAGCATCTAGAAAACTCAAACGCTCACAACCCGCCATAGCATCAATGATCTGATCAATACGAGGGAGAGCAAAAGGATCAGCCAGGCAAGCCTTGTTAAGGTCCGTTTAGTCCACACACATACGCCAAGTGTCGTTCTTCTTAAGCACCAGCACCGGGTTAGCCAACCATTCAGGATGAAAAACTTCAACAATAAACCCAGCCGCCAAGAGCCGGGCCACTTCTTCAACCATGGCCTTGCGCCTTTCTTCATTAAAACGACGAAGGAATTGCTTTACCGATTTAAACTTTGGATCAATATTAAGAGTGTGCTCAGCGAGTTCCCTCGATACACCTGGCATGTCAGAATGCTTCAATGCAAAGATGTCCCGGTTCTCATAGATGAACTCGATGAGCACGCTTTCCTATTTCGGATCCATATTGGCACTAATGATGAACTGCTTGGACAAGTCACTAGGAACGAAGTCAACTGGCTTAGTATCATCCGCCAACTTAAACTTCAATAGCAAGTTCTGCTCTGTGGTTGGCTTATTCAAGGGTGTCATATCTGCGGGTCAACATTATCTTTATAGAACTCTAGTTCCTCTGTTGTGCAAACTGACCCAGCATAGGCAGCATCACCCTCCTCACACTCCAAAGTTATTTTTTCTGTTGCCATGCACCATAGTGGTTCCCTTATAACAGGACATCTTAAGCTATAGATAAACATAACAAGGCCGCGCCATGAATTTAGCATAAGCCGGTCGTCCAAACAGGGCATGATAATGTCACGCCCAATATGCGATACTATCCTAAAGAGACTCGACGGTCCCACCAAGGATAGAACCTCATATTGAAACGCTTTTGCAAGGTGGATATCAGTACATCAACATTACATAATAGATGGGGATACATACAAGAGGCATACAATGCCACACGAATACAACATCATCATACATAAGAGCACCATCCGACTACAGATGAAACATGAGCAGAAACTCAAACGACATCCACCCTGCTAGCCCAGGCTGCTGACCTGGAACCTATCCCCTGATCGAAGAAGCAGAAGAAGAACTCCAAAACAAGCAACATCGCTCTCGCGTCATGATCATCGCATAACCTGTACCTGCAACTGTTGTTGTAGTAATCTGTGAGCCACGAGGACTCAGCAATCCCATTACCATGGGTATCAAGACTAGCAAAGCTTAAAGGGTAAGGAAGGGGTCAAGTGGTGAGGTTGCAGCAGCGACTAAGCATATATGGTGGCTAACATACGCAAATAAGAGCGAGAAGAGAAGCAAAGGAACGGTCATCAACTAGCAATGATCAAGAGGTGATCCTGAACTCCTACTTAGGTCAAACATAACCCAAAGACCGTGTTCACTTCCCGGACTCCGCCGAGAAGAGACCATCACGGCTACACACGCGGTTGATGCATTTTAATTCGGATCTGGTGTCAAGTTATCTACAACCGGACATTAACAAATTCCCATCTGCCACATAACCACGGGCACGGCTCTCGAAAGTTTATAACCCTGCAGGGGTGTCCCAACTTAGCCCATGATAAGCTCTCGCGATCAATGAAGGATATTCCTTCTCCCAGGAAGACCCGATCAGTCTCGGAATCCCGGTTTACAAGACATTTCGACAATGGTAAAACAAGACCAGCAAAGCCGCCCGATGCGCCGACAATCCCGATAGGAGCTGCACATATCTCGTTCTCAGGGCAACACCGGATGAGACTAGCTACGAGTAAAACCAGACTTCGAGTTTCCCCAAGGTGGCCCCGCAGGCAGCTCAGTTCGGACCAGCACTTAGAGAAGCACTGGCCCGGGGGGGGGGGGGGGGGCTAAAATAAAGATGACCCTCGGGTTGGCCGACCCAAGGGAAGGGTATAGGTGGTGGTGAGGCAAATGGTAAAACCAAGGTTGGGCCTTGCTGGACAAGTTTTATTCAAAGCAAACTATCAGGGGGGTCCCATAAATCACCCGACCGCGTTAGGAACGCAAAATCCGGGAACATAACACCAGTATGATGGAAACTAGGGCGGCAAGAGTGGAACAAAACACCAGGCATAAGGCCGAGCCTTCCACCCTTTACCAAATATATAGATGCATTAATAATATAAGAGATATTGTGATATCCCAACATAACCCTGTCCACCATGGAGCAATCTTCAACTTCACCTGCAACTAACAACGCTATAAGAGGGGCTGAGCAAAGCGGTAACATAGCCAAGCAATGGTTTGCTAGGAAGGGTGTCAAAGGTTAGAGGTTCATGGCAATTTGGGAGGCTTGAAGAGCAAAAGATAGGTAACGCAGCAAAGCGATAGAACGAAGCAACTAGCATAGCAATGATAGTAGTGAGATCCAGGGTAGCGGTCATCTTGCCTGAAATCCCGCAAGGAAGAAGAACGAGTCCATGAAGAAGATGAAGCCACGAAGACGAACCAAGCGTAGACGAACGCATCCTCACAATCGCAACGAAACGGGAACTATCGAGAAGAAGCACACAACATGGTAAACACACCACACATGAACAAGACATGATGCACAACAAGCATGATACATGACAAAGCTACATGAAGCTACCCATGGCAAGAGATGATGCAAACAAGAACAACATATCAAGGCAAGTTTAAATGAGGCCGGGAACAACATATTACAATTCCGGTAAGTCCTCATATGCAAATTTCGAAATTGGTCCAGAACTGAATAAACCTTATGTTCAAGTTGTTAAACAGCAAGTTAAGATGCACCATGATGATCTACACGAGTTTCTAGTCAAGTTACATATGAAGTTCATTAGATTCGGAGCTACGGGCTAGAAGATATGAGCAAAACAAGTTAAACATGGCATTGATACAAAATGCATACAAACATCAAGCCAACACCTCAAAACAAGGATGCAACATGATAATATGAAGTTACATGCAAAAACAAGCAAGTTTCATATAGAGCACACTCAAAACGGAGCAACGGTTCAACACATACACTCTATACAAGACATAACAACAATCTGTCCATAACAGCAACTAGGCATCTTACAAGCATCAAAACAATAAGCTACAGCACCCCAACGTAAGAAAAAAAGGCATGGGCATGAAGTACAGGTAAAGCACAACAAAACATGAACACTGAGCTATTTCCAGAAATCACTAGAACATGCTCAAACACACATGGTAAGATTGCAAATAATAACAGTTTCAGGCTTAGCAGAAAATAACATCAGGTTGCAATGTTTAGAGCTATCAAACAACATGCTACAGGAACTTATCATGGAAAACAAAGGCATGACATGAATCTACTAAACCCATAGAACAAAAGTCCCTTACTGACCAAGAGCCAAAAAGGCACAGAAAATATGATGGCACCCATATAAACATGGCAAGTTATATGACAGATTCAAACATGGCAGGAACAACAATAAGTAGGCATGTTGGTGAGGTTGAATCACTCACCACAGAGCAATACATGGCATGGCAAGGCAACCAACAGTAAGATGACATGTTTATGTAGCTAAGCATGGCAAGAGCAAGTTCATAGGTTACATGGATCACTAGCGAACAATCATGGAAACATTGAACTTAATGTTAACAGGCTGACAGCAACATTATCAAGCAACTTTGGAGCAAGAGAATAACAAGCTACAGCAGGCTATAATTGCAACCAAGGGTATGAATAGATAGACCATGACATGTAGATCAAAACATGTTTATAGAACATCTTCAGATTATGCATAGAATGATTAGTAACAACATGTTCATATAGCATCACAAAATAAAGATTCAGCCTAGCAAAACAGCAACAGCAAGTACACTACTTAATAAGCTCGATTCACTCACCAAAAGTCATTGCATGACAAGATAAACATAGCATCATCAAGAAGACATGTTTTTGAAACAAACCAAGGGAAGAACAAGTCCATAGCATGCAAGGATCAACTATAGCAAGCTTGGCCAAATTGAATAACATGTAAACAATCTGCCAGGAAACATTTTGAAGCAAAAGTAGAGCACTCAAATGACATGTTAGACTACTCCATAATTGCAAACAAGGGCATGAATAGATAGACAATAACCATATGTTCAAAACACCCTTACTGAAGTATCTCAAAATAAGCATGGATCTCTCTGTAGCATCAAGTTTACATGGCATAAAAATAACAGCAGAACATGGACTAAAATCAGCAATATCACGAAGCCTAGTTTGCATGCTTGTGCTAGTCACCACATTGATCACAAAAATACATGTCATACACCCCTGGAAAGATGGCATGGCATAGATCAAAATACATGTAGACATCAACCTCATAGGATGCACACATCAATCATGGCAAAAATGACAAATGAGAAAGTTATAACAGTTTCAGCAGTTTAACAGCAACATGCACTGTTCCAACAGCATTTCGGGCGTCAAGATGAGCTCAAATGAAAATGATGCAATGGAACGAAATGAAGTACTCGTCGATGCGAACAATTTGACATATTACACGCATAAAACGGAGTTACGGGTGCAGAGCTACGATGCGATGAACATGGCATGATTATGCAAAATATTTCGGGGACTTAGGCGAAATCGGGGACAATCTTCAGATTTGCGCGGAAAACGAGGATGGCCGGGGTTGCTCGCCGGACATGACGGGGAAGATGTCGGGGAGGGCCGGAGATGGCGGATCCGGGCCGGATCTCGCCGGATCCGGCCGGATCTGGGCGCGGGGAGGCGGAGGAGGACGCGGCGGAGGGCGGCGGGCGGCGCCTGGCGGCAGCGATCACCGGCCGAGGCTGCGGGCGGAGCGGAGGGGCTCGGCTCCGGCCGGGAGCAGAGCGGCGGCGGAGCTCCGCGGCGGAGTGGGACGGGCGCGGGGTCCCGGTGGTGGCGCAGGGAGGCGGTGGCGAGGGGCGGCGCGGCGCGCCGGCGAGGCGGCGGCGGGCGCCGGCGCGGGAGCCGGGCGGCGCGCGGGAGGCGGCGGCGGCGGCGCGCGGGCCGCGGGGGTCGGCTGCGGGGCCCGACAGCGGAGGCGGCGGGGAGCGCCACGTGGCGGCTGCTGGTTCGTCCGGGGCGGCGGGCGGACGTGTTCGGCCCGAATCGGACACGTCCGACGGCGGTGAGAGGAGCGGGGCTAGGGTTAGGGGTGAATTGATCCGGAATTTCGGGGGAGGAGGTGTTTAAATAGGTAGAGGGAGCTAGGAGACTCCAAATGAGGAGCGGTTTTCGGCCACGCGATCGTGATCGAACGACCGAGAGCATGGATGGGAGTTTGCTGGGTTTTGGGCCACTTTGGAAGGGGTGTTGGGCTGCATAGAAAAGAGGTCGTTACGGTTACCCGGTTAACCGTTGGAGTATCATACGACCTCCAAATGGCACGAAACTTGACAGGCGGTCTACCGGTACTATACCAAGGCCGCTTGGCAAACCTCGGGCCATTCCGAGAAAGTTTAACACCCGCTCACAACGAAAGACAAAAGGGGAACGCCGGAGGACATAGGAGTGCCGGATTGCAAAACGGACAACAGGGAAAATGCTCGGATGCATGAGACGAACACGAATGCGAAATGAGATGCACATGATGACATGATATGAAATGCATATGATGACATGGCAAAGTGCAACACGCAAGCAAATGACATGGCAACAACGACGAATAACTGGAAGACACCTGGCGCATCGAATCCGGGGCGTTACAGATAAGGGCTCTTGATCTTGACCACTTCAAAAGTCAATTTCTCAGCCCTGTAGTCATACTCATTACCACAAACCACCTCCAAGGTTATCTTGCCCACTGGATATGCCGACTTACCGGGCACCACCCCATGAAAAACTGTAGAAGATTGCTTAAGATCT
The DNA here is from genome assembly GCA_963921465.1 of Triticum timopheevii. Classification (NCBI taxonomy): domain Eukaryota; kingdom Viridiplantae; phylum Streptophyta; class Magnoliopsida; order Poales; family Poaceae; genus Triticum; species Triticum timopheevii. The sequence goes on from OY997270.1 coordinate 584,802,775, forward strand.
TTGTCAGTCAAATTCATATGGAGGAAAGTATCATAATAGATGATATTGATGCTACTGCCTCCATCCATGAGCACTTTAGTGAACTTATACTCTCCAACCTGTAGTGCCACCACCGAAGCCAGCTGACCCGGATTATAAACCCGGGGCGGGTGATCTTCGCGGCTCCATACAATGGGCTGCTCTGACCATCGTAAGTGTCGGGGAACTGCCGGCTCAACTGCGTTCACCGCCTGCTTGCGAATCTTCTGATACTGATTGCATAAACTCGTGGTAAACACACGATCTTGACCACTATTCAGCTGCTTCAGATGACTCTGATAACCAGACTGCTGTTGTTGCTGCTGATTATGCTGATTATGTTGCTGGTTAAAACCACCTTGATTACCTGTCCCTGGAATCCAGAGTTTGAGCCGCCACCTCCAAAGCCGGATCCATGAGAGCCGGATCCTGACCCGCCGCGCGGGCCCTGGTTACCCTGATAAAAACTGGAGTTTCTATATTCCCTCATGATGAAGCAATCTTTCTAGAGATGAGTGGCCAGCCAATCTTGAGTACCATGCTTTGGGCAAGGCTAATTTATTATGGCTTCAAGGTTGAATTTTGGCCCACCAAACAGGGGTGCTGATGACTTTCCTTTATGTTTACCATTATTTCTCTGTGTGTTAGCCACAAAATCTGGACCGACGTCAGCTTGCTTGAGCTTAACAGTATTGCCTTGACCTGCCACGTTGTGCTATTGTCCCTTTGCATTGCCATTCTTCTTCCCCTTACAGCTTTCTCCTCATCAGACTCAGGGTCCTTTACTGCTGTCAGAATTAACATATTTGACAAGGGCTGCCATGAGCTCTCCCATGTCATTGCAATGGCCTTAAGCTGCCCTAGCTTCTGCTTGAGGGGAAGGAAACACCAATTTTTCTCCAAAATCAGGACAACTGAGTCGGCATTGATGTTGTCTGATGAGTGGATGATGGCCGAAATCCGGCACACCCAATGGGCTGTTGACTTACCCTCACTCTGGACACAAGTGTCTAAATCAAGAATCGACATGGGTTGTTTGCACGTATCCTTGAAATTCTGAATGAAACGCGCCTTCAATTCATCCTATGATCTGACAGAGTTAGGGGGTAATCCTTTCAACCAGGTATGAGCCGGCCCATCCAGCATCATGGTGAAGTACTTAGCGCACGCAGCATCATTGACATCCAACATCTCCATGGCCATCTAGTAGCTTTCAATACAAACCTCCGGGGGTTGATCTGCTATATAATTGGGTACCTTTCGAGGGCCCTTGAAGTCCTTAAGCAACCGCTCATTTTGTAGAGCCAACACTAAACATGGCACACCCACCGTCCTGGAGGTCATGCCAGCCTCTGTGGACGTCAAAGGGGGCAACTGAGGCTGCTGAGCCGCCAACTAAGATGCCAGGTCCGCCACACAACGAGCCCGTTCTTGATATACCAATAACTGAGCATGGTTATCAACCCGGGGCAGGTCATGCCCACGGGGCTGGTTACGATGCCGCTCACTGCTTGAAACCACCGGTGACTCCATGTGCCGGCTATAGCTTCGACTCGGACGAGGAGTTGAGTGGATTCGATCGCGGTTGTAAGAGTAAGTCGTCTGCTGACCCACCGCTGTTTGAAGAAGGTCCACACTTTCCAAGCCTCGAACCCCTCAGGGATCTCATCCGTCATCGAGAGAGCCGCCAATTGTATGCTATGGTGATCATGTTATCCAATGGGTTAGAAAAGTGACCCGAAGTTGTTGAGATTCACTAAGGCGGAGTGATACGTCCATTTTACATCATGCTTTTATATCAATATTTATTGCATTATGGGCTGTTATTACACGTTATGTCACAATACTTATGCCTATTCTCTCTTATTTTACAAGGTTTACATGAAGAGGGAGAATGCCGGCAGCTGGAATTCTAGGCTGGAAAAGGAGCAAATATTAGCGACCTATTCTGCACAACTCTAAAAGTCCTGAAACTCCACGAAAGTTATTTTTGGAATTAATAAAAAATATTGAGTGAAGAAATTTCCAGAGGGGGCCCACAACCTGGCCATAAGGGTGGGGGCGCGCCCTAGCCCCCTGGGCGCACCCCCCTGCCTCATGGGCCCCCTGGCAGGCCTCCGGTGACCATCTTCTGCTATATGAAGTCTTTTGCCTTGGAAAAAATAATAAGCAAGCTTTCGGGACGAAACACCACCGCCACGAGGCAGAACCTTAGCGGAACCAATCTAGGGCTCCGGCAGAGCTGTTCTGCCCGGGAAACATCCCTCCGGGAGGGGGAAATCATCACCATCATCATCACCAACGATCCTCTCATCGGGAAGGGGTCAATCTCCATCAACATCTTCACCAACGCCATCTCCTCTCAAACCCTAGTTCATCTCTTTTATCCAATATTTGTCCCAAAACCTCAGATTGGTACATGTGGTCTGCCAGTAGTGTTGATTACTCCTTGTAGTTGATGCTAGTTGGTTTATTCGGTGGAACATCATATGTTCAGATCCTTTATGCATATTAATACCCCTCTGATTATGAACATAAATATGATTTGTGAGTAGTTACATTTGTTCCTGAGGACATGGGAGAAGTCTTTCTATAAGTAGTCATGTGAATTTGGTATTTGTTTGATATTTTGATGAGATGTATGGTGTCTTTCCTCTAGTGGTGTTATGTGAACGTCGGCTACATGACACTTCACCATTGTTTGGGCCTAGAGGAAAGAATTGGGAAGTAATAAGTAGATGATGGGTTGCTAGAGTGACAGAAGCTTAAACCCTAGTTTAGGCTTTGCTTCGTAAGGGGCTGATTTGGATCCATATGTTTCATGCTATGGTTAGGTTTACCTTAATACTTCTTTTGTAGTTGCGGATGCTTGCAATAGGGGTTAATCATAAGTGGGATGCTTATCCAATAAAGGGTAGTACCCAATCACCATTCCACCCACATATCAAATTATCAAAGTAACGAACGCGAATCATATGAGCGTGATGAAAACTAGCTTGACGATAATTCCCATGTGTCCTCGGGAGCGCTTTTCTCTATATAAGATTTTGTCCAGGTTTGTCCTTGTCTACAAAAAGGATTGGTCCACCTTGCTGCACCTTATTTACTTCTGTTACTTGTTACTCGTTATGAATTACCTTATCACAAAACTATATGCTACCAATAATTTTAGTGCATGCAGAGAATACCTTACTGAAAATCGCTTGTCATTTCCTTCTGCTCCTCATTGCGTTCGACACTCTTGCTTATCGAAAGAACTATGATATATTCCCTACACTTGTGGGTCATCAATACTCTTTTCTGGCGTCGTTGCCGGGGAGTGAAGCACCTTTGGTAAGTGGAACTTGGTAAGGAAAAATTTATATAGTGTGCTGAAATTTACTGTCACTTATTACTATGTAACATAATCCTTTGAGGGGCTTGTTGGGGTTATCTTCACCCCGACCAGTAGAGCAAAGAGTTGCTCCTCAACCTACTGAACCTACTGAAAATGTTTACTTTGAAATTGCTTCGGGTATGATAGAGATACTGCTAACTAATCCTTTACAGGAGATGGAATATTGCATCCCGATTTGCACCTAATCTATGTGGATGAAGTTTGTGGATTATTTAAGATTGCAGGTATGCCCGATGATGTTATCAAGAAGAAGGTCTTCCCTTTATCTTGGAAGGGAGAGGCATTGACATGGTTTAGGTTATGTGATGATATGGGATCATGGAACTACAACCGACTGAAATTGGAATTTCATCAGAAGTTTTATCCTATGCATCTTGTTCATCGTGATCGTAATTATATATATAATTTTTGGCCTCGCGAAGGAGAAAGCATTGCTCAATCTTGGGGGAGGCTTAAGTCAATGTTATATTCATGCCCCAATCATGAGCTCTCAAGAGAAACGATTATTCAAAAAATTTATGCTCAGCTTTCTCTCAACAATCGCCCCATGCTCGATACTTCTTGTACTGGTTCTTTTATGATGAAGACTATTGAATTCAGATGGGATTTATTGGAAAGAATTAAACACAACTCTGAAGATTGGGATCTCACCAAAGGTAAGGAGTCAGGTATGACACCTAAGTTTGATTGTGTTAAATCTTTTATGGATACCGATGCTTTCCGCGAATTTAGCACTAAATATGGACCTGACTGTCACACCCTAGCTAGTTCATGCATTAGAGTGTTTGCATCATGATTATTTTTTATCAGAAACTTGAAATGGGGATGACAAAACCCCCAGCACACCCCTAAAACCAACTAGGGTTTACTAAAAATATTTTCAATGAACCTGAAATGCCCTTCTAAAATGTTCATCAGCTCTGTCTTGGTCTTAAACCACCGCCAAAAGTGATGCACAAATTTCTAGGTCATTCCAAGGTCACTGGATTAAATCATTAGTTATTTGAGTTTGGGCATTTAAATAATATATAATATTTCAAATGCTCAAATAATCCAAACTAAAATGTTCCATGCTGGATATATTCCAAACAGTGGCCATGTGCAGTTTGGTGATTTTTGAAGTTGCCTAAGTATTTTTAGAAATCCAACAAACTTATAGAAATAAAATAAAACAGAAATAAATGGGAAAGGGACTTACCTGGCCAAAACCATGCCCCGACCCATCTGGCGGCCCAGCACTATGCTGGCTCGTGGCAGCCAGCTGCTTCGTCCTCGCCTGGCAGGCAGGGAGGTGACGGCGACGAGCGCGGGCTCGCCATGGCTCCACCTGCTTGCCGCTTCGCCCGTGGACGAGCTGGACGACCTCCACGTCGCGCCCTCAACCCCCTGGACACATCCATTTGCCCCCGTCGCCTCTCCCTCGCCTCCCTCCACCATGGTCGACGCAGCCGCTGCCACCACGCCGTCGTAGTCATAGCCACCATCGTCTCTGCGTCGCCTGACCGTGTCCAGCAGTTCCGCCGTCGTCTTCTCCATCGAGCAGGCCGAGCCCGGAGTGCTTGCGTGCCCCGAAACCACCGCATCAACCTCGCCCGACTCTGCCACCGCCGGAGATCCCCTTCGCTGTCACCGTCGCAGCAGCTCGTCCCCGACCGCGCCGCCTAGCTCATCATCTTCGCCATGAGCTTTTGTCCCTTCCTCTCCCGCTCGTTCTTGTTGCCGCCCTATGCTTCGACCGCAACGAGCAGCACCGCACGCGCCGCCGCCTAAGCTTGTCGCCGTCGACGCTCCGGCCAACTAACAGCCACTCCACCTTGTCCAACGAGTTTACCTCGTCACATAGGCCACGTAGGAGCTGGCCTTGAGCCTCCAAGAGCACCACAACGATGTGTTCAACCTCACCCGAACTCCGGCAGCCGCATAGCTCGTCGCCGGCATCGTTTCCGGTGACTTGGAGCTCCACCACCATCACCACTCGACGCGGCTCACTCCCAGCTATGCGTAGATGGTCTTCGCCGTCCATTTGGTCGCCGGAGGGCAAATCCCACAGCCTCCGCCATGTCTGGATGTCGCCGGCAGCTAAACGCCGGCGAGTGAGCGTGGTTTGACCACGTGTTTGACTCCCGAGAGTCATTGACATGTGGGCCCTACATTCTGGTCAAACCTGGGTTAGTTTTAAACTAATCCTAATTAACTTAATTAACTAAACAGAGACACTGACCAGTGGGTCCCACTGGTCAGGTTTGACCTGGGCGCCCCTGTTGACCTGTTGATGTAATGCTGACACACTAATCCCTTTTTCTGGATTTAATCTTATTCAGGAAATTCTAGAAAATAGTGCAAACTTAAAAAAATCTTAGAAATTAATCTGTAACTCCAAATGCAAAGTGTTATATATGAAAAATGATCAGAAAAATCCAATCTATCCATCTGTACTAGTTTCATGCATGTTTAAACAAGTTAACTTGCTGTTTAGTGCAAAACATGATAAAGCACTATTTAAGATCATATATGGGTTTCCAATTTGAATCTTTGGTTCAAAATGGCTCAAACTCATCTGGTCATAGTTGCATTAGCCCAATACACTCATTTTGCCATGTATCGTGCATGCATCATATTGTTGCACATGGTTTGGTGTTGATAGTATATCGGTGCTCTCTGCGGCAGGTTCTGCCCCGGAAGAGTATCGTGAGTATCCAAACGAGGAGCAATACCAGTCCACGGAGCCGGAAGGCAAGCAACCAACCATTTGATCATATCGATACTAACCCATGTTCTCGCTTCTGCTCTCTTTTACTGCATTTAAGACAACCTGTTTCAAACTGCTGTGTGCTACGGTAATTGAACTCATTTCCTCCGCATGACCTTTCATTGCCACAGTAACTAGATGAAACCCACTAGCATGTGTAGGAGTTGATTGAGCCATGTGTATGTGTTTCCTACCTTGCTATGCCTGCTATGCTTAGAGTTGTGTCAGGTCTGGTTCATATGGGTGATGGCCTAGAGTGAAATGATCATGTCGGTAATGAGAGTGATGATGTTGAACATGATTTGGTAAAGGTATCGATGAGAGGCCATGTAGGAGTACATGGTGGGTTGTTTTATTGGAACCATCCTTAAGCACTGAGATCTGTATGAGTGATTTAAGAATCAGCAGCTACCATACATTGGGATCCTTAATTGACTCGCTCCACTTCTTATCCACCCTAGTCCTCTGTCCAGGAGTTGCAAGTAGTTTCTGGTGTCTGTAGCTTACTGGAGGCCGTGGGCAGCTGATACGTCTCCAACGTATCTATAATTTTTGATTGCTCCATGCTACTTTATCTAATGTTTTGGACTATAATGGGCTTTATTTTCCACTTTTATATTATTTTTGAAACTAACCTATCAACCGGAGGCCCAGCCCAGAATTGCTGTTCCTTTTTCAGTATTTGGAAGAAACGGAATATCAAACGGAGTCCAAATGGAATGAAACCTTCGGGAACGTGATTTTCTCATCAGATAAGATCCAGGAGACTTGGACCCTCCGTCAAGAAAGCCATGAGGCGGTCACGAGGGTGGAGGGCACGCCCCTCCCCCTGGGCACGCCCCTGCCTCGTGGGCCCCTTGAAGCTCCACCGACGTACTCCTTCCTCCTATATATACCTACGTACCCCAATAGATCAGAACAGGAGCCAAAAACCTAATTGCACCGCCGCAACCTTCTGTATCCATGAGATCCCATCTTGGGGCCTGTTCCGGAGCTCCGACGGAGGGGGCATGCACCATGGAGGGCTTCTACATCATCACCATAGCCCCTCCGATGAAGTGTGAGTAGTTTACTTCAAACCTTCGGGTCCATAGCTAGTATCTAGATGGCTTCTTCTCTCTTTTTGGATCTCAATAGAATGTTCTCCCCCTCTCTTGTGGAGATCTATTCGATGTAATCTTCTTTTTGCGGTGTGTTTGTTGAGACCGATGAATTGTGGGTTTATGATCCAGTATTATCTATGGAAAATATTTGATTCTTCTCTGAATTCTTTTATGTATGATTGAGTTATCTTTGCAAGTCTCTTCGAATTATCCGTTTCGTTTGGTCAACTAGATTGGTAGTTCTTGCAATGGGAGAAGTGCATGGCTTTGGGTTCAATCTTGCGGTGTCTTTACTCAGTGACAGAAAGAGTTGCAAGGCACGTATTGTATTGTTGCCATCGAGGATAACAAGATGGGGTTTTTTATCATATTGCATGAATTTATCCCTCTACATCATGTCATCTTGCTTAAAGCGTTACTCTGTTTTTAACTTAATACTCTAGATGCATGCTGGATAGCGGTCGATGAGTGGAGTAATAGTAGTAGATGCAGCATCGTTTCGATCTACTTGTCACGGACGTGATGCCTATATACATGATCATTGCCTATATATACTCATAACTATGCTCAATTCTGTCAATTGCTCAACAGTAATTTGTTCACCCACCGTAGAATACTTATGATCTTGAGAGAAGCCACTAGTGAAACCTATGGCCCCCGGGTCTATTCTCATCATATCAATCTATATCACTTTATTTACTTGCTTTGTTTTTTTACTTTGCCTTTACTTTTTACTTTGCATCTATCTATCAAAAATACCAAAAATATTGTCTCTATCAGATCTCACTCTCGTAAGTGACCGTGAAGGGATTGACAACCCCTAAGCGTTGGTTGCGAGTTGCTATCGTGTTGTGCAGGTATGATGGACTTGCGCGTGACCTCCTACTGGATTGATACCTTGGTTCTCAAAAACTGAGGGAAATACTTACGCTACTGTGCTGCATCATCCTCTCCTCTTCAGGGAAAACCAACACAAGCTCGAGACATAGCAAGAAGAATTTCTGGCGCCGTTGCCGGGGAGGCTTACGCAAAAGTCAACATACCAAGTACCCATCACAATCCCTGTCTCTCGCATTACATTATTTGCCATTTGCCTCTCGTTTTCCTCTCCCCCACTTCACCCTTGCCGTTTTATTCGCCCTCTCTTTTCCGTTCGCCGTCTTTCCGTATGTATCTTTGTTTGTGTTTCCATGTGCCCTCTATTTGCTTGCATGTTTGCTTGCTAAAAATCTATTGATATGGATCCACTTAAGGTATTCTACTTGGATCATCTTCGATCCTTATGTGCTCGTGCTGAAACCCCAACTAGCCTAGTTGATGGGAAATCTTTAGATGAGCATTTTTATTTTGTGCATCATCGTTTGTGTAAAAAGGGGAGACTCTTACGGTATCATATAAATAGGTTGCTATGATATGCTTTGAATCTTTGTGAAATGTGTGATTTTACTTGTTGCTCTAAGAACCCTAAGAAACACCTTCCCTACCTATGTGAGTTCAATGATAATGAAATCTTATCTTCTTATGCAAAGGGTGTTTATAGTTACTATGATATCGAACAAATTGAAGAATTAGTCGTTTTTAAGGGTGCTCATGAAGTTGCTTCTTTGATTGAAAAGTATGATTTTACTCTCAACAAATCTGAAAATTTTGTCATACTTCAGTATTGCAATGAAAACCTTGTTCATAATGTCTATGTCCAAGAGTTTATTGAAAGAATGACCGTTGCTTTGGAAGAAAATAATGATATGCATGAATCTATAGATAATGATGATTCTGATGATTTGATTGAAATATCCCTTGATGAACATGATGCTTGCTATTCTTTAGGCCATGATGCCAATATTTATGAAGACTAATTTGCTATAGTTCCATATGATAAACATGAGATCGTTGCTATTGCACCCATACTTGCTAGTTCCTTTGATAAAAAACATGATTGCAATGATTTTACTATAAATCCTCTTGATGTCAATTATGCTAATAATATGCAAAACCCTAATCTTGGGGATGCTAGTTTTGTTGTGTCCACTACTTGTGGCAATGATCATGATTGGGGTGATTCTTCTTATGATCTTGAAAATTTATTTAATCCCCATGATGAATATGAGATTGATAATATTGTTTGCAATAATATTGAAAGTGGGTTTGGAAGAGTGTCAACTTTAGATCCCACATATTTGGAGAATATTCAATCTTATGAAATTTTTGATAAAAGTGGGTTTGGAGAGGTCATGACTTTAGTTAATGTTAATAGCACTATTTTGGAAGAGTGTCAACTTTGCATGCATGTGGATCGTGTTGAAAATATTTTATGTGATAGCTATTTTGTTGAATTTTCTTATGATCCTACATGTAATTATTATTAGAGAGGAAAATATGGTTGTAGAAGTTTTCATGTTACTAAATTACCTCTCTTCATGTTGAGATTGCAATCGTCACCTTCTTCTTCCTTGCATATGCTAGTTTTTGCTTGCCTTGAAAATTTGTTTGCCCATAATATGCCCATGCATAGGAAGTATGTTAGACTTATATGTGTTTGTCACATGCTATATGATGCTCTATTTGTGCTTCAATTCTTGTCTTTCATGTGAGCATCATCGAAATCTCAATGCCTAGCTAAAAAGGTTTTAAAGAAAAGCGCTTGTTGGGAGACAACCCAATATTTATCCTTTCTTCCTAGTAATAAATAATTCATATACCTTCTGTTTGGATGTGGTTTTATGTTTTAATTAGTGTTTGTGCCAAGTAGGACCTATAGGATAACCTACGATGATAGTTGATTTGATTCTGCTGAAAAACAGAAACTTTAGCGCTCACGAGATTAGCTGCCATTTTTTATTGGAGAGTGATTTTGCGTTAATTCTTGTTTCTGCTGATCAATAAACAAATTGTCCAGGAATTCCTATTTTGGTAGAATTTTTAGAGTTCCAGAAGTTTGCGTTACTTACAGATTACTACAGACTGTCCTGTTTTTGACAGATTCTGTTTTTCGTGTGTTGTTTGCTTATTTTGATGAATCTATGGCTAGTAAATTAGTTTATAAACCATAGAGAAATTGGAATACAGTAGGTTTAACGCCAATATAAATAAATAATGAGTTCATTACAGTACCTTGAAGTAATCTTTTGTTTTCTTTCTCTAACGGAGCTCACGAGATTTCTGTTGAGTTTTGTGTTGTGAAGTTTTCAAGTTTCGGGTGAATTCTTTTGATGGATTATGTAACAAGGAGTGGAAAGATACTAAGCTTGGGGATGCCCATGGCACCCCCAAGACAATCCAAGGACAGCAAAAAGTCAAATCTTGGGGATTCCCCGGAAGGCATCCCCTCTTTCGTCCACTTCCATCGGTAATTTACTTGGAGCTATATTTTTATTCACTAACATGATATGTGTTTTGCTTGGAGCGTATTGTATTATTTGTGTCTTTGCTTGTAGTTTACCACAATCATCTTTGCTGTACACACCTTTTGAGAGAGCCATACATGAATTGGAATTTGTTAGAATACTCTATGTTCTTCACTTATATCTTTTGAGCCTGATAGTTTTGCTCATAGTGCTTCACTTATATCTTTTGAGCGTGATAATTTTTGCTCTAGTGCTTCACTTAGATCTTTTTGAGAATGGTGGTGGATTTCTTTTAAAGAAACTTGATCTCTCATGCTTCACTTAGATTATTTTGAGAGTCTTTAATAGCATGGTAATTTGCTTAATGTTAATATACTTGGTATTCAAGATATGTGAAACTTTCTTTTGAGTGCGTTGAATACTATGATAAGTTTGATGCTTGATAATTGTTTTGAGATATGGAGGTGATAATATCAAAGTCATGCTAGTTGGGTGATTATGAATTTGAGAAATACTTGTGTTGAAGTTAGCAAATCCCGTAGCATGCACATATGGTTAAAGTGGTGCAACAAATTTGAAACATGAAGTGTACCTGGCTTGTGCATCCTTATGAGTGGCGGTTGGGGACGAGCGATGGTCTTTTCCTACCAATCTATCCCCCTAGGAGCATGCGCGTAGTATTTGAATTTTTGATGACTTCTAAATTTTTGCAATAAGTATATGAGTTCTTTTGACTAATGTTGAGTCCATGGATTATACGCACTCTCATCTTTCCGCCTTTGCTAGCCTCTTCGGTACCGTGCATTGCCCTTTCTCACCTTGAGAGTTGGCGCAAACTTCGCCGGTGCATCCAAACCCCGTGATACGATACGCTCTATCACACATAAACCTCCTTTTATCTTCCTCAAAACAGCCACCATACCTACCTATCATGGCATTTCCATAGCCATTCCGAGATATATTTCCATGCAACTTCCACCATCATCATCGTGACATGCATTACTTTTGTCATATTGCCATTGCATGATCTTGTAGTTGACATCGTATTTGTGGCAAAGCCACCATGCATTATTTTTCATACATGTCACTCTTGATTCATTGCACCATCCCGGTACACCGCCGGAGGCATTCATATAGAGTCATATCTTGTTCCAGTATCGAGTTGTAATTCATATGTTGTAATGAAAGTGTGATGATCATCATTAGAGCATTGCCCAAATAAAAAAAAGAAAGACCAAAAAAAGGCCCAAAAAAAGATAAAGGCCAAAAAAGGGAAGGCCCCAAAAAAGAAAATAAATAAAAAGGGCAATGCTACTATTTTTTTCCACACTTGTGCTTCAAAGTAGCACCATGTTCCTCATGTAGTGAGCCTCATATATTGTGCTTCAAAGTAGCACCATGTTTTTCATATAGAGAGTCCCATAAGTTGTCTTGTTCATACTAGAGGGAATTTTTCATTATAGAACTTGGCTTGTATATTCCTACGATGGGCTTCCTCAAATGCCCTAGGTCTTCATGAGCAAGCAAGTTGGATGCACACCCACTAGTGTTCTTTTGTTGAGCATTCATAGCTCTAGTGCATCCGTTGCATGGCAATCCCTACTCCTTGCATTAACATCAATCGATGGGCATCTCCATAGCTCATTGATTAGCCTCGTTGATGTAAGACTTTCTCCTTTTTTGTCGTCTCCACACAATCCTCATCATCATATTCTATTCCACCCATAGTGCTATATCCATGGCTCACGCTCATGTATTGCGTGAAGGTTGAAAAAGTTTGAGATTATTTAAGTATGAAACAATTGCTTGGCTTGTCATCGGGGGTATAGAAGTTGGGAACATCTTTGTGTGACGAAAATGAAGCATAGCCTAACTATATGATTTTGTAGGGATGAACTTTCTTTTGCCATGTTATTTTGAGAAGACATGATTGCTTTATTAGTATGCTTGAAGTATTATTATTTTTGTGTCAATATGAACTTTTGTCTTGAATCTTTTGGATCTGAATATTCATATCACAATTAAGAAGATTTACATTGAAATTATGCCAAAGTATCAATCCGCATCAAAAATTCTTCTTTTTATCATTTACCTACTCGAGGACGAGCAGGAATTAAGCTTGGGGATGCCTGATACGTCTCCAATGTATCTATAATTTTTGATTTCTCCATGCTACTTTATCTACTGTTTTGGACTATAATGGGCTTTATTTTCCACTTTTATATTATTTTTGAGACTTACATATTAACCGGAGGCCCAGCCCAGAATTGTTGTTTTTGCCTTTTTCAGTATTTCGAAGAAAAAGAATATCAAACGGAGTCCAAACGGAATGAAACCTTCGGGAACGTGATTTTCTCATCAGATAAAATCCAGGAGACTTGGACCCTCCGTCAAGAAAGCCACGAGGCGGTCACGAGGGTGGAGGGCGCGCCCCTCCCCCTGGGCACGCCCCCCTGCCTCGTGGGCCCCTCAAAGCTCCACCGACGTACTCCTTCCTCCTATATATACCTACGTACCCCCAATAGATCAGAACAGGAGCCAAAAACCTAATTCCACCGCCGCAACCTTCTGTATCCACGAGATCCCATCTTGGGGCCTGTTCCGGAGCTCCGCCGGAGGGGGCGTCCACCATGGAGGGCTTCTACATCATCACCATAGCCCCTCCGATGAAGTGTGAGTAGTTTACTTCAAACCTTCGGGTCCATAGCTAGTAGCTAGATGGCTTCTTCTCTCTTTTTGGATCTCAATACAATGTTCCCCCCCTCTCTTGTGGAGATCTATTCGATGTAATCTTCTTTTTGCGGTGTGTTTGTTGAGACCGATGAATTGTGGGTTTATGATCCAGTATTATCTATGGAAAATATTTGATTCTTCTCTGAATTCTTTTATGTATGATTGAGTTATCTTTGCAAGTCTCTTCGAATTATCCATTTGGTTTGGCCAACTAGATTGGTAGTTCTTGCAATGGGAGAAGTGCATGGCTTTGGGTTCAATCTTGAGGTGTCCTTACTCAGTGACAGAAAGAGTTGCAAAGCACGTATTGTATTGTTGCCATCGAGGATAACAAGATGGGTTTTTTATCATATTGCATGAATTTATCCCTCTACATCATGTCATCTTGCTTAAAGCATTACTCTGTTTTTAACTTAGTACTCTAGATGCATGCTGGATAGCGGTCGATGAGTGGAGTAATAGTAGTAGATGCAGAATCGTTTCGATCTACTTGTCACGGACGTGATGCCTATATACATGATCATTGCCTAGATATACTCATAACTATGCTCAATTCTGTCAATTGCTCAACAGTAATTTGTTCACCCACCATAGAATACTTATGCTCTTGAGAGAAGCCACTAGTGAAACCTATGGCCCCCGGGTCTATTCTCATCATATCAATCTATATCACTTTATTTACTTGTTTTGTTTTTACTTTGCCTTTACTTTTTACTTTGCATCTATCTATCAAAAATACGAAAAATATTATCTCTATCAGATCTCACTCTCGTAAGTGACCGTGAAGGGATTGACAACCCCTAAGCATTGGTTGCGAGTTGCTATCGTGTTGTGCTGGTACGAGGGATTTGCGCGTGACCTCTTACTGGATTGATACCTTGGTTCTCAAAAACTGAGGGAAATACTTACGCTACTGTGCTGCATCATCCTCTCCTCTTCGGGGAAAACCAACGCAAGCTCGAGACGTAGCAGCAGCGCTGACCCTCGGGGTAGGCTGTCATGCGGTAGGTACATGGCCGGGCATGTCGGGCACCCGTCATGTGTCTCGGAACCCTGTACACATCATTCGGGGCCGTATGTGGAAACCTCGGCCGGACTCCCTGCGGATGGAACCTGAATAGGCGATAAACCTGGACTAGAGACTTAGGTGTTTAGGTAGATCGTGGTCTACACCCACATCGGCTTTCGCTTGAAGTCTGCCGAGCACATGTCTTGTGCAGACGCTAAGTGGTGGAAACATGCATGAAGAAGTACACCCTGCAGGGTTAACATCATCTATTCAAATAGCCGCGTCCGCAGTAAAGAACTACTTGGTTGCCTATACAGTTCATAGACCAGTAAATGGATACTACTAAAAGCCTCAAGATAAGTGTGAGTGCCGAGGATGGCTCTTCCGTAGGATGACGGGGTTGGATCCTCGGTGGTGTATTGAAGTGGTGTGTAGTGGACTCGAGTGTGCAAAACAGTTACAAAGTTGGTGTCTCTTAAGATTGCTTAGCCAAGAGTCAAAGATGGCTTGCTGCAATAACCCCACCAACCCTTCTTGATAATGTGCGTGTATGTAGGATCTAATGTAAGTCTTGTTGAGTACCTTTGTACTCATATTTGCTTAATTTACGTTCTAAAGAAGATGCTACAACCCCTTCTGAAGGGTTCTTCATTGACGTTGATGTGGACGAGTAGGCTGAAGCCCAGGAGGTGATCCTGAGGTCACGATGGACCATGTAGAATAGTCAGGCTTCCTCAAGCCTCTTTTATTTTCTAGATGTCTGTACTCAGACATGTTACTTCCGTTGTTGGCTTGTATGTTTGTATGACTTGAATGCTGGGTCGTGTGACCTGTACTTGTGTGTATGTGTCACATCCCTAGCTTTTGGCAATGCACTAGGCTAGCTTCATGTGTGCATCATGTTTAATTTTGAAAGAAAATTGAAATGGGGATTGCCTAAACCCTAGCATCAATGGAATTCACTAGGTTCAACTAAAATATTTCCAGTGAATCCAAATGGCTTTAAAAAATGTTCATCATTTCTGGAAAATGCTAGAAACCATAACCAGAGGTGTTGCACATTTTTCCATGACATATTGGGGCTCTGAATTAAATGATATAGTATTTGCATTTGGGCATTTAAATGCTATTAAACATTTTAAATGCTCAAATAATCATAAACTAAAATGTTTGCTGTTGGCTATATTCAAAACAGTGGCATTGAGCAGTTTTATGATTTTTTGGATCTGTCTAGGTATTTTTAATAAAGCCCAGAACAAAGTTACAAAAAAAAACAGAAAGAATTAGAAAAGAGAGAGAGGGAAATTACCTAGCGCTTACCTGCATCATAGCCGGCCCAGCTCCTGTTCTAGCCCAACCCACCACCGCAGCCCCCTGTCGTCTTCCTCCCTGGACAGAAGGACAGGGGTGCGTGGTTGCCGCGCACGGGCACGTGTCCTGGCCAGCTCCCCCCTGCCTGCTAGCCCCGGCCTCCCCTGAGGGTGCCACACGACCCCCAGAGCCGTCCAGCTCTCCCTCTCTCTCCCTCGAGCGCTCTTCCTATAGAAAATGAGGCTTAAGCCTATGCGGTTAGTAGGGACGCGTGCGTGTTAATATAGCCACTAAGGGCTGCGAGATTACAAGGTTGTTAGGTTGTGGATTGATCTCCAAGTCATAGGCTAGGATAAGATGCAATCACAACAACCTAACCAGGTACAACAACTACACGCACACATACACTATACGGTTTATAGAATATCGTATGTACATCGTTTAACACTCCCCCTCAATCACAACTTATCTAAGTTGAGGTTGCGTCGAAATGCCTCCAGCTGCCTCAAAGAAAGGGGTTTAGTAAACCCATCTGCAGCTTGATCACCAGTAGGGACAAAGCAAACATTCAACAGCTTGTTAGCTACCCATTCTCGAACAAAGAGATAATCTATCTCTATGTGCTTCGTCCTGGCATGAAAAACAGGGTTGGCAGATAAATACGTAGCACCCAAATTGTCACACGATAATGATGCTGCCTTGGGATGATGAACACCCAATTTTGTCAACATGTTTTGAACCCAGATTACTTCAGCAGTGGCATTAGCTAGGGCCTTGTACTCAGCCTCTGCACTAGATCTGGAGACGGTAGCCTGCTTACGAGCACTCCATGAAACCAGATTACCTCCAAGGAAAACTGCAAAACCTCCTGTGGACCTCCTGTCATCAGGACAGCTGCCCAATCTGCATCAGAAAACGCACTGACAAGCATAGATTCTGACTTGCAAAGCTTAAGTCCATGACTCTGTGTTCCTTGAAGATATCTGAGTATCCTTTTTACAGCAGTCCAATGAACAGTAGTAGGAGCATGTAAGAACTAACAAACCTTATTAATAGCATATGCAATGTCTGGCCGGGACAACGTGAGGTATTGTAATGCTCCTACAATACTCCTATACCGAGTGGAGTCTTCAGATGTAAGAATATCGCCATCTCGAAGAGATAACTTTTCGGAGGTGGACAAAGGTGTAGGGGAAGGTTTAAATCCTGTCATTCCCATCCGTTGAAGTATCTCTTGCACATATGTCTCTTGTGACAGAAGAACTCCACTTGCAACATTTTTCACCTCAATACCAAGGAAGAAGTGCAAAGCACCTAAATCTTTTAAAGCAAAATCCAAACTCAGATCATTAAGAAGAGCTGCAACTGCTTTGGGTGAGGAACTTGTAACAATAATATCATCAACGTATATGAGCATAAACATAGTTACTCCATGCCGATGATAGAAAAACAATGAGGTGTCTCCTTTGGAGGCAAAGAAACCAAGTGACCGAAGTTTGGAGTACAATCGATAATACCAGGCTCTTGGTGCTTGCTTCAAGCCATATAATGCTTTATCAAGCTTGCAGACATGGCATGGTGAGACTGAGATCTCATAACCAGGAGATTGCCTCATAAAGACTTCCTCTTCTAGAACACCGTGCAAAAACGCGTTCTTCACATCTAGTTGACGCATGCACCAATTTCGAGAGATTGCAATGGAAAGAATTAACCAGATAGTAGCAGCTTTTACCACAGGGCTAAAAGTGTCTTCATAGGCAACTCCATACCTTTGCTTAAAGCCTTTAGCAACTAACTGTGCCTTATACCTGTCAATGGTGCCATCAGACTTCCTCTTTATCTTGTACACCCATTTGCAGTCATTCACGTTCCTCCCTTTGACAGGTGGAAGTAAGCACCAAGTTTTGTTGTCCATGAGAGCAGAGTACTCCTCATCCATTGCCTTTCTCCACTTCGGATCATCAAGAGCATCTCACAAGTTCCTAGGTTCACCTGCAGCACAAAAGACCCCCACCGAATACACCCGTCTTAGTAAACTTTTGGTTTAGTAAAACCACTCTGAGACCTGGTGTGTGTACAAGCAGGAGAGGCCGGAGGTGGTCGATCGGCTTGAATTTGCAGCCTGTTGGAGGAAGCAGAAACAGCAGAATCCGAATGAGCAATAGAAGATCCAGAGTCAGCCGCACCAGATCCGAGGGCGAACTCCTGTGGAGATTCGGCCGATCCAGCCGCAGCGCCTGGTGCAAAGCCGCCACTTGGCCACGGCGGACTCGACGCGATTGGCTGGGAGGGGCCCGGCCCACCCGGGCCAGTGCGTGTGGTCAGCTGGGTGGGTCCCAGCTCGCCCGGGCCAGTGCGCGCGGTTGGCTGGGTGGGGCGCGCCGCACCAGGCCGGCCACGTGGAGCACGCTCACCCGCAGGAAGGGAATCCACCGAGGCGCGGGTAGCCCGACCAGGGGACAGCGGGGTAGAGGGCCCGGCTGACCGATCGCCTGGCACATCTGCTGGAGCCGATCCCATGGGAGATCCACCTGACGCGCCTGCAATGCCGGATCCCGAGGAGATTCGCCCGCTAGAATCAGCATCAGAGGCTGCGCCTGGATCATCTGTGTGCTGCATAAAATCATGCATGTTTTCACTAATTTCTTCACCAATTTCTAGACGAGTTTCCGGCCCTGTTTCCTGCACACTATGAGCAGACCCTTCATCAAACGTATTAGCAATAGACATAGGACCAGTAGCATCGACTCCCCCTGGAACAAAATTGGGTGAAGGCAAAAGATCAGGTGGTAACAAAACAAGTTCTTTGCGGAGTTGGGCGCCGACATTGGGATGAAGAGTAGCAAAAGGGAGAACTTGTTCATCGAAGACGACATCTCGAGAAATATACACACGCCCGGAGGAGATGTCTAGGCATTTGTAACCTTTGTGGAGATTACTATAACCCAAGAAGGCGCATTGCTTCGAACGGAACTCGAGTTTGTGGTTGTTGAACGGGCGCAAATTAGGCCAAACAGCACAACCAAAGATACGAAGAAAACTATAGTTGGGTTTAGTTCCAAAGAGTCGTTCTAGTGGAGTTTGATTTTTGATAACTCTACTAGGAACACGATTAATGAGATATACTGCTGTGAGGAATGCTTCATCCCAAAACTTGAGAGGCATAAAAGCATGAGCTAGAAGGGAGAGGCCAACTTCCACTATGTGACGATGTTTTCGCTCGGCAGATCCATTCTGTTGGTGAGCATGAGGGCAAGAAACATGGTGAGTGATACCAATGCGTTCAAAGAAAGAGTGCAAACTCTGGAACTCACTACCCCAATCTGTTTGCATAGCAATAATTCTGCGATTAAACAAACATTCAACATGAGCTTGAAAAAGATGAAATTTATCAAACACATCAGACTTGTTCTTAAGCATATAGATCCAACTGAATTTGCAAAAATCATCAATGAAACTTACATAATATTTTTGTCTGCCTACAGAGATGGGTCCAGGACCCCAAACATCTGAAAAAATAAGCTCTAAAGGAGCTTTGGATTCACTAACTGAGCGAGGATAGGGAAGTTGGTGGCTCTTGGCCATCTGACAAGCATCACACACCAGGAGATGATCCTGTTTATTGGACACGAGTAGATTAAAATCTCGAACAATTTTCTGGACTACCGGAAGGGAGGGTTGTCCTAGGCGCTTGTGCCACCGGGATGTAGATGGTTTAATTGCTCCAAGGGCTTGCCGTTGGGTAGCACTGTGGTGCCCGGTGACCGGGAACAGATGCCATCTACTCTTGTTTTGAAGTATGGTTGAGGGAGTCCTGGACTAGGGGGTGTCCGGACAGCCGGACTATCATCGCCGGCCGGACTCCAAGACTATGAAGATACAAGATTGAAGACTTCGTCCCGTGTCCGTACGGGACTTTCCTTGGCGTGGAAGGCAAGCTTGGCAATACGGATATGTAGATCTCCTACCATTGTAACCGACTCTGTGTAACCCTAGCCCTCTCCGGTGTCTATATAAACCGGAGGGTTTTAGTCCGTAGGACAACAATCATACCATAGGCTAGCTTCTAGGGTTTAGCCTCCTTGATCTCGTGGTAGATCCACTCATGTACTACCCATATCATCAATATCAATCAAGCAGGAGTAGGGTTTTACCTCCATCGAGAGGGCCCGAACCTAGGTAAAAACATCGTGTCCCTTGTCTCCTGTTACCATCCGCCTAGACGCACAGTTTGGGACCCCCTACCCAAGATCCGCCGGTTTTGACACCGACATTGGTGCTTTCATTGAGAGTTCCTCTGTGTCATCACCGATAGGCTTGATGGCTTCTTCAATCAACAACAACGCCGTCCAGGGTGAGATTTTTCTCCCCGGACAGATCTTTGTATTCGGCGGCTTCGCGCTGCGGGCCAATTCGCTTGGCCATCTGGAGCAGATCGAAAGCTACGCCCCTGGCCGTCAGGTCAGATTTGGAAGCCTAAACTTCACGGTGGATATCCACGGAGACTTGATCTTCGATGGATCCGAGCCACAGCCGAGCGTGCCGCACTGTCACGATGGGCATGATCTAGCTCTGCCGCCGGATAGTACCTTGGAGGCCGCACACGAATCCGCTCCGACCCATAGTCCGGAGCCGATTGCGCAGATCGAGGACGGGTGGCTGGACACTGCCTCGGGAGCTGCGACTTTCACGGCGATGGAGCCGAACACTGACCTTGTCCCTCATAAAGCTCGTGACTCCGAGGTGCCGGACTCCCTACCAGACTCCGAACCTCCTGCGCCCCTGCCAATCGAATCTGATTGGGTGCCGATCATGGAGTTCACCGCTACGGACATCTTTCAGCACTCACCCTTTGGCGACATCTTAAATTCGCTAAAGCATCTCTCGCTATCCGGAGAGCCCTGGCCGGACTATGGCCAGGATGGTTGGGATGCGGACGACAAAGAAATTCAAAGCCCACCCACCACCCACTTTGTAGCCACTGTCGACAATTTAATCGACATGCTAGACTACAACTCCGAAGACATCGACGGTATGGACGACGATGCCGGAGATGATCAAGAATCAGCGCTCACCGAGCACTGGAAAGCCACCCCGACCCATGGTGTATATATGGTGGACACCCCAAAAGGAAGCGATAACGAGGATCAACGGGGCGCGACAAAGGATAATCCCGCCGACAAACAACCAAAACGGCGACGCAGACGCCGCCCCAAGTCCCGCCTCGACAAAAACAGCGCTCCTAATGACCCAACAATAGAGCAGGGCAAACCAGTGGACGACGAACATGCAACCAAGCAACCGTCCGAACAGGACGAATTGGATAATCAATCCATACTCGGCAAAACCAACAGTCCAGACGACCTCACGCCGGACACACCACCGGAGCATAAGAACCTTCACAAAAGACTCGTCGCTACTACAAGAAGTCTAAAGAAGGAAAAACGGAAGCTCAAAACAGCGGAAGACATACTCAAAATGAGGTGGAGCAAAGTGCTCAAAACCGCAGACAAATACGGCAATGGCCATCAATCAAAGAGCTACAAGAAGCGCAAGCTGTTGCCAGAATTTGACGAGGAAGCCATAGAGCCACCACAGTCAAAAATTATAGAAGCCGCCTGGCCGGATAGACGACCAGATGACAGGCAAAAAACAACAAGTGGCGCCGCACACAAGCCAACATATGATCCTGGGAAAACAGACGGCCCAGCCAGGTCCATTTACGGGCCAAAACAGAGGGCCCCAGGAAGCAGCATAACACTCCAAGTATTCGAAGACAGCGACACACCGAAATACAGGGCGCCGCACACCCACTATGTTTCACCAATGAGGTGCTGGATCTTGAATTTCTAGCAGGGTTTAAACCCATAAACAAAGAGGCTTACGACGGAACAACAGACCCTGGAGTCTGGATAGAGGATTATATACTACACATACACATGGCTAGAGGAGATGATCTCCATGCCATAAAATATCTACCCCTCAAGCTCAAAGGGCCAGCTCGGCATTGGCTCAAAAGCCTCCCAGAAAACACTGTTGGAAGTTGGGAAGAGCTTGAGGACGCGTTTAGAGCAAATTTTCAAGGGACTTATGTCCGCCCTCCGGATGCAGACGATCTAAGTCATATAACTCAACAGCCCGGAGAGTCAACGCGCAAATTTTGGAACAGGTTCCTTACCAAAAAGAAGCAAATAGTCGACTGTCCGGACGCTGAAGCCTTAGCAGCTTTTAAACACAATGTCCGAGATGAATGGCTTGCCAGACACCTCGGCCAAGAGAAGCCGAGGACAATGGCCACGCTAACAAGCCTCATGACCCGCTTTTTTGCGGGGGAAGACAGCTAGCTAGCAAGACGCAGCACCAGCGACCCAAGTACATCCGAGATCAGAGATGGAAACAGAAAATCACGGCGCCGAAAGGATCAGCGCCGAAATAAAGAAAAAAGCCCAAAGAACACGGCGGTCAACGCCAGATTCAAAAGCTCGCGGCCAAACAACAAAACACTGCCTCTTAAGGACAACAATGATGAGCTATCCAACTTAAACAAAATCTTGGATCGGATATGTCAAATCCATAGTACCTCTGGAAGACCTGCAAACCACACCCACCGAGATTGTTGGGTTTTCAAACAGTCCGGCCGACTCAACGCCGAACACAAGGGGCTCGACGCACCAAGCGAGGATGACGATGAACCCCACCAGCAGAGCACCGGAAAACAAAAGACTTTCCCACAAGAAGTCACAACAGTAAACTCACTTCATGTGATATTACGGAAAAACAATGCGGCACCAGCTATAATAAGTGCCGCACGGTCCACCCCAGCGGAACATCGAAGCTGGATGTCAAAACCAATCACTTTCGACCACCTAGATTATTCCAGAAGCTTTCGAAACGCAGGATGGACTGCTCTGATATTGGATCCTATAATCGACGGACTACAATTTACACAAGTCCTGATGGACGGCGGCAGCGATTTAAACCTGCTATATCCGAACACAATCCGCAAGATGGGGATAGACCTTACTAAAATTCGATATAGCCGCACTTCCTTTAAAGGAGTGACGCCAGGCCCTTACGCCAAGTGCACAGGCTCCTTATTATTAGAAGTTGTGTACGGATCACCGGACAACTTCCGACGCGAAAAGCCAATCTTTCATGTCGCCCCATTCAAAAGTAGCTATCAAGCACTATTGGGACGCGAAGCTTTTATCTGCTTTAATGCAATACCACATTACGCGTCTCTTACACTTAAAATGCCCGGTCCACGTGGCATCATTTCATTAAAAGGTCATTCAAAGATCCCGGACACGGCTAGACGAGTCCGGCATAAATAAGCTGGGGGCTCCCTAGCCGCACACCCCTTCACAAGGGGCTGTGCATATAAGCAGCAATGAGCTAATATAGGCTCAGCTTTATTAATTTATTAATATTTCGATTTTTTATGCACTTTTCGCACGATTTCTTTTCAAACTAAGTTCGTCTCTTTTTACAGATGAACAACGTGCACACCCGTCCAGGATACGGCACAACGGAGACACAGGCGCAGACGTGCAGTAGGGACTCGTTGCAAGGATTCTTTTCAGAATAAGACCCTGTGTAAACCTTTTTTACTGTCTCTTGTTGCTATAATCCCCTGGTTTTTCCTGATAACCAGAGAGGAGACTGATGTTTTGGCATTGGCCGCGTCAGAGGACCTGGACCGTACCTGGACACTAGGGGCTTAGGGCTTCCGCCCGTTATTATAAAGACCGAACACCTTAGGGAGTGTTTGGCGTCTCAAGTTAGGCCTTATATGCATCAGCTCCGAATCATGTCTTTGGTCAAATGTTGGGTTTGCCCGGCTCCTGTGTTTTGCTGCCTTGCGTTCCGTATCATCGGCTAACGCGGCACCAGGAGAACTACTGCGATTGTGCCCCAGTTCGGCTGGGCGAGCACCTCAGTAGAGAAAGCCGAAAACTGACTGTCATGATACAGCGAGAGACTGGTCAACCACTCAATCGACCACCGGAATGTTTAGAATTCCTCTACTTTGACGAAGGACCATTTCCTGGTCAGGCACATACGCGCCCCAAGTTCGGAGAGCGCGGTGCCCCTAGGGGCTATATCGTAGTCCCACCCTTGAACTCCAATGGCTAAGTGAAAGTGATAAAGCATTATAGTCCGGTTGCCTCGTTTGCTATGCTATCACCTCCTTAACAGGACCGAGACGTCGGATTAAGTGTGAAAAGGCGCTATTTTTGCGAACACCCCCGCACCTTGTGCGTGGGGGCTGAAGCCGACGACTGCCATCTTCCAGGTTATACATACGTATACATAAACGGCCGCACAGGAGATATTTCAATACTTGAACGCACAAGTACAAAAAGTGCCTACGTCATAAACATTGTTTTATAAATTTAAACGTTCATTCGAACGTGACATTTTTCGAGCACTGCGACTCTATTACACGAGCACCACGCAGAACTTCCCCAAAATAGTGCTCGGCGGGTAACCGGCTTTCGTCCGAACCCTGGGTCGCAACAGCGGTGGCGTCCATCTCCGCCCAATGTGTCTTCACACGGGCGAGTGCCATCCGTGCACCCTCTATGCAGGCCGACTGCTTCATCTCCTTGATCTGCGGCACCGCTCCAAGAAATTGCTGCAATAAGCCAAAATAGCTCTTTGGCTTGGACCTATCCGGCCAGACATGAGTCACGATATCTGTCATGGCAAGTCCGGACAACCTATTCAGCTCAGCCCATTCGGCCAACCGATCGGTCAGCGGAAATGAACGATCCGAACTATGGAATTGAGACCAAAATAGCTCTTCCGTCTTGTGATCCTTCTGACTTCGGAAGTGCACAACGGCATCCGCCGCACTAGCCGCTAAGTCCATATAAGGATCCTCCGGACCCCACAGCTGGCCAAGCTGGGCATACTTTGGATCCGTAAACCTGCGGTGCAGCAGAAAAGGCTTGCCAGCCACAATGTCTCTGGCCTGACGCAGCTCCTCCTTTATAGCTCGCATTGCAAAACGGGCATCCTTGGCTTTGGCGGTGGCCTTCCCCGGGTCTTCTCGCTCTGATAGGCGCTCCTTTTCAAGAGCCTCATTGCGGTCGGTAGCATCCTTCAATTCAACGGCCAGTTCGGCCATCTCTTCCCTGCTTCGGCAGTGTGCAGCCCTTTCGGCTTCTAACTCTTCGACCGCCCTCGAGGCAGCCGCATCACTCCTTCTGACTTGCTCCTTGACTTGAGAAAGCTCTGCCCGAAGGCTCTCCACAGCAGCAGCACCATCTGCGTCAAGCATAAATATTGTAAGAGGTGGGCTTTGTCTCCACTAATAGGTGACTGCGGAGAAACAACTTACCTTGCGACTCGTCAAGTCGCTTGTTGATTAGCGCAATGTACGCATCCGCAACATCGAGTTGCCGCTTTAATTCAGCAACTCCCTCAGTCCGGTTAGCGCCCGGACTATCCGCCACCTGCATAGGAAAGGCGACACTCAATACCTGCGATTTTGATCCTCGGCACGCTGTCGCTTTCGACAACCTATCGAGTCTCAGGGGCTACTATCTATACAGGGCGCACCTTATGTGCAAAACTGTCAAAAAGGGGTGTCATTTTTACATACCTCAAACCCCGCCAGCAAATTTCTGACGGCATTATGCAATCCGCCTTCGGCGGACGAAATCCTTCCAATCACCATGCTCATCAATGCACGGTGATCTTCTGAGATGGACGCCCTCTGAAGCAGATCCTTCAGCTCCCCCGGCCGAACATTATTTGGCGCCGAACTCTTCGGCTCTGCCGGGCTCGGAGATACCCTCCGTGATGACACTTCAGGATCGTCCGCCCTATCTGACGGTGCAGCGGACAGAGGCGTCTCGCTCTCCACCATCTCCGGACAAAGATCCCCCGAAGATGAGCTCATCTGAGAAGGTCGGAGATCCGAACTACAAGGTAAAAATTTCGGTTATCCTCAGAAGCACAAATAGGGATTTCTCTTATTACCAAGCTCTCTTTTTTTTCTACTTACGGCTCGCAGGAGGGCTGATCCTTTAAGGGAGACTGTGCGGCCGAGGCCTTCCCGGACGCAGGACCCTCTGGTGAAGATTTCTTCCCCCGCTTAGGGGCTTTGGCCTCCGGGTCTTCGGAGGCGGTCCTCTTCCCCCCTCTTTCAAGAGCCTCCTTGGACGAGGCAGTAGCTCCTCTACTTTCCCCTTCGCTTTCTTCTGAAGGCGCAACCTCCAGCATCTTGACCAGCACGGGATCCGGCGCGGTCTCTGGGAGGGGGGACGGACACCGTATTAGCTTTGCTTGCGCTATCCACTCCTGTTGAAGGATAACGGGTTAAAAGGCGAATTGTAGAAAGGCAAACAAATGGTACTTCCGAACACTGAGCTACTTACTTGAGTATCCGGGCGATTGCAGCTTAGGCCGGCATCCTCGGTCAATTGCGAACACACCTCCCGTGATCCAAAGAACAACTCGTACATCTCCACGGGTGTCGTACCCATAAAGTGTTGGAGAATCCGTGGTCCCTCCGGATTGAACTCCCATAGCCGGAGAGGACGGTGCTTGCAGGGCAGGAGACGCCTAATCAGCATAACCTGCATCACTACGACCAGATCGATCTCCCTTGCCTGGAGGTCTCGAATCCGGCCCTGCACTAGGGGCACGTCTTTTGACGGCCCCCAGTTGAGCCCTTGGTTCACCCACGACATCAACCATCGTGGAGGTCCCGAGCGGAATAAGGGCGGCGGCTTCTGCCTGCTGCCCTTTGGAGCGGTGATATAGAACCACTCCTTCTGCCACAAGCCAAGCTCCTCTTGGAAGGAGCCCTCGGGCCACGGGGCATCGGCCCTCTTGCTTACGGCCACCCCGCTGCACTCTGCTTGACGCCCCCCGATCATCTTCGGCTCGACATTGAAGGTCTTCAGCCACAGGCCGAAGTGGGGGGTGACGTGGAGGAAGGCTTCGCAGACGACAATAAATGCGGAAATATGGAGGATGGACTCCGGAGCCAAGTCATGGAATTCCAGCCCATAGTAGAACATGAGCCCTCTCACAAAAGGATCCATCGGGAAGCCTAAGCCCCAACGGAGGTGGGACACAAAGACGAAGTACTCGCCGGGCTCGGGGGTGGGGATGGCCTGCCCTTCGGCGGGCAACCTATGCGAAATCTCGTAAGACAGGTACTTGGCCTCTCGCAGCTTTAGCACGTCCTCCTCCGTGACGGAGGAGGGCATCCACCGGCCCTGAAGGTCGGAGCCGGACATTGTTGAAGGTCCGAGGCGCTCGAATCTGGGGCTCTAGGTGTTGGAACTTGGGGCATGGAGAAGATTCGATGGAGGATTGAAGAAAAGAAACGAGCCTTGGTCCTGTTATAAAGAGGAAGAATACCAAGAGCCGTCTCCGTGACCGTTCGGGACTCGCCTTCGATAGAGGGGGTGTGGCGACGGGCGCGGTTGGCTTAACCACGTCCGTATTGATGAGAATCCCGGAATAAGGGGAACACGATCTCTGCTTCGACAAGACGTGCCAAGGAAACCGCTTCGCTAAACGTGCTGAGGTGGTATAATAAAAAACGATTCAAGTAAAGGCTTGGTAGTGGCGTGACGTCATGCTACATAATACGTCAGCAGATTGAGCTTGTGTACATAATATTTTCTCTACGGTGGTATGTGGAATTTATTTTGCAGAGCCGGACACTGTCCTGGTGTTCACAATCTTCTATGGATTATTCGGAGGAGGAACCCGCCTTGCAATGCCGAACAATATGCGCGCCGGACTCATCATCATTGAAGCCTGGTTCTGGGGCTACTGAGGGAGTCCTGGACTAGGGGGTATCCGGACAGCCGGACTATCATCGTCGGCCGGACTCCAAGACTATGAAGATACAAGATTGAAGACTTCGTCCCGTGTCCGGACGGGACTTTCCTTGGCGTGGAAGGCAAGCTTGGCAATACGGATATGTAGATCTCCTACCATTGTAACCGACTCTGTGTAACCCTAGCCCTCTCCGATGTCTATATAAACCGGAGGGTTTTAGTCCGTAGGACAACAACCATTACAACAATCATACCATAGGCTAGCTTCTAGGGTTTAGCCTCCTTGATCTCGTGGTAGATCCACTCTTGTAATACCCATATCATCAATATCAATCAAGAAGGAGTAGGGTTTTACCTCCATCGAAAGGGCCCGAACCTGGGTAAAAACATCGTGTCCCTTGTCTCCTGTTACCATCCACCTAGACGCACAGTTCGGGACCCCCTACCCGAGATCCGCCGGTTTTGACACCGACAATGGTCCTCCAGGAAGCCTGATCCTTGACAAGAAAAGTTTCAGGATGAAGTTCAATAAACACGTCATTATCTTTCATGAGTTGATAAGCAGAAAGAAGGCTTTGCTCAGATTTAGGAACATCAAGAATATTGTTCAAGTTTAATGAGCCAGAGGGAGTAGATAAAACTGAATGTCCAACGTGTGCAATGACCATACCTTGCCCGCTAGCGGTGTGTATCTGTTCATTGCCGGTGTAGCGGTCCCGAATAGCAAGCTTGTCGAGTTCGTCGGTGATGTGATCGGTCGCCCCAGTGTCAAGATACCAGTTGGTATCTACACCATATGAATGCGCAACATTGGCAGATCGATGTTGGCCTTCATTGCCACCTCTGCCGCCATTATTGTTGCGGCCACCATGTCCGCCACCACCGCCTCCTGCGGGGTTTCGGACATTGTTTTTGAAGCCCTTGTCGTAGCATTTCCTGCATCACCACGCTCCATGGCCATCCTCTTTGCAGATCTGGCAGCGTTCGCGGTCAGCGCGATCACCACCTTGCCTGCGTGGCGCACCACCAGAGGAGCCACCGCTGGAGTTGTCGTTGTAGCGAGGAGGGTCGGAGTTGTTGTTGTAGCCGCCTCGTCCGCCACTGCTGCCACCTCACGACCACCACGGCGACCACCACGGGAAGCAAGGTTGGCGGAGTGGTTGGGGGAGAAGGCCGCCTACTGGGCGAGGATGCGTGACTCGGCCGCCAAGAGCAGCGAGAAGAGCTCAGAGAGCCCAATCTGCTGGTCCATGGCAGCGCAGGTGGAGATCGTGGAGGCAAAGCTGTTGTATTCTGGCTCATGCACCAGACCTTGGAGAATCTGGTCGACGAGGTCATCTTCTCCAAGGGGCTTGCCGGCGGCTGCGAGCTCATCAGCGATCCCCTTCATATTGGTGAAGTAGGTAGCGACCGAGAGATCCCCCTTGCGTGTGTTTCCCACGACTGAGCGGATCTGGATGGTGCGGGCTCTGGATTGCGAAGAAAAAGTTTGGCACAAGGCTTGCCAGATGCCAACAGCAGTGGTGTGGTTCGAAACTTGCATGAGAACATCACGAGAGAGGGAGGCAATCAAGAACATGGGAACCTATTGATCCTGCGTTACCCAGATGGCGTGCTCCGGGTTGGGCATGCTAACGATCTCCTTTTTCCCTTCAGTGATCTCCTTCTCAGAGAGGAGGACGGTGTTCGGCTCCTTGACCGAGCCATCGAGGTAGCCTTCATCCCTGCCGCTTTGATGTGCTGCAGAACTTGTGCCTTCCACACCAGGAAGTTCTCCCTAGTGAGCTTCTCTGTGATGGTGTGGCCAAGCAATGCGAGGGAGTGGGAGGCCATGGTGACGGGAGAGGAGGAGGAAGACATGACCTAGATGCGTTTGGAAGAGTTAGGCTCTGTATACCATGTAGAAAATGAGGCTTAAGCGTATGCGGTTAGCAGGGACGCGAGCGTGTTAATATAGCCACTAAAGGCTGCGAGATTACAAGGTTGTTAGGTTGTGGATTGATCTCCAAGTCATAGGCTAGGATAAGGTGCAATCACAACAACCTAACTAGGTATAACAACTACACGCACACATACACTATACGGTTTATAGAATACCGTATGTACATCTCGCTCTTCTCCCCACACACGAGCGCGCCCGAGAGCGCCGTCGTGTACCACTGCAGCAACCACCTCCCCCTGGATCCCTCTCCATGCCCTAGAGATCCGCTACGACCTCCTCTTCATCCTCACCAAGCCACGTTTCACCGGAAACTCTGCTTCTCCCGCATGTTGTCGTCTTCATCCTCGGATCGCCGGAGATAACCGTCGTCGATGCGCCACCTCCAGAGCTGCCCGACCATGCCGAGCCTTCCGTTGCAAGCGTCGTGAACCACTCTCCCTTCTACCCTTTCTCCCATTCTCGCTGGCATGCCGTAGCGCCATTTCCACCATGACTGGAGCTCACCGCCGCCCGGCTTTGTCATCGCCGTGGCCTGAGCTCGAACCACCAACGCCCTTGCCTCCAGCCACCGCCTCGCTCGCCGCTGTTGCAGTTTCCGACCCCCCAGCACCTCTCGCTGCTACCAAACGACGCGCCTCGACGCGCTGCATCCGTAGAACCTAGCCGCGTGAGCTCTTGTCGCCGGAGATGGCTGGACGAGGAGCGCCGCCGCCTCCTGCTTAGCACCGGCGGCTAACCGCCGGTTAGCCGACGTGGCATGCTCATTAGGACTAACCCCCACCCTTAGCCACCTCACTGCCACCGACAACGGGCCCCACCGCTGGTAAAACCCAGTCAGTGCTGGATTTAACCGGGTTTGCCCAGTATGTCACTGACGAGTGGGCCCCACTAGTCAGGTTTGACCTGGACCGGGTCAGTCAATCTGCTGACCTCAGCATTACGTCATGCTGACGCAGTAGGTATTTTCTGGAATTAAAATAAATCAGAAAAGGTTTATAAATTTCAAAAAATGCCTAAAACTTCTACAAATCATAGAAATTAATCTGTAACTCAGAATGAAATAAGTTATATATGAAAAATGATCAAAAAAATCCAATCTATCCATATATACTGGTTTCATGCATGTTTAAACAACTTAACCCTGCTGTTTAGCTCAAAACATGATAAAGCACTATTTGAATTCATAAATTGAATTTGGGGTTGAACCTTTGGTTCAATATGACCCAAATCCATCTGGTTGTGGTTGCATTAGGCCAACACACTTATATTGCCATATGATGAGCATGCATTATATTGTGCATTACATTGAGTGAGTTTCCTTCTCTGTTGCCGGTAATTGTCCCCTCTCGATAGACGTGGTTTCGACGATGAGTTCGATGACACCAATGAAGAGCTATACTATCTTCAGAAGTGCCAGGCAAGCAAAACCCCCTTGTTCATTCCGATATAACCCCACTCTCTCGCTCCTGCTCTATTTTACTGCATTAGGACAACAACGATACAACTGTTACTTGCTGCGGTAGTTGAACCCCTTTATCCTCTGCATGACCTGTCATTACCACAGTAAATAGATGAAACCCACTAGCATGAGTAGGAGTTGTTTGATCCTTGATGTGCCTACTCATTCATGCTTGTTTGTCATACCTGCTACTTCCTAGAGTTGAGTCAGGTTTGATTCATCGGGGATGAATTGGAACGTTCTGAACATGTCCTACTGTGTGTGAGCTAAGTGTGTGAACACGATTTGGTAAAGGTAGAGGTGAGAGGCCATGTAGGAGTACATGGTGGGTTGTCTCATTGAAACCATCCTCAGGAATTGAGTTCTGTGTTTGTGATCCATGAAACAGTTACTACCATGCATTGGGCCTGAAACCAAAGGACCCTCTCGGCTTCTTAATCACCCTTGTCCTCTGTCCAGGAGTTGCAAGTAGTTTCTGGTGTTTGTAGTATGCTGGAGGCCGTGTGCAGCGCTGACCCGAGGGATGGGTTGTGATGCGGTAGGCACGTGGCCGGGTATGCCGGGCGCCCGTTTGGTGTCACGGAACCATGTACACATCGTTCGGGGTCGTATGTGGAAACCTCGGCCGGACTCCTTGCGGATGGAACCTAAATAGGCGATAAACCTGGACTAGAGACTTGAGTGTTTAGGTAGGATGTGGCCGACACCCTCGTTGGGCTTCTGCTCGAAGGATGCCGAGTACATGTCGTGTAAACGACCGTAAGTGGTGAGAGCGTGTCTGAAGAAGTACACCCCTGCGGGGTTAACATAATCTATTTGAATAGCCACGTTCGTGTCGTAGTTTCAGGATAGCCACCGAGTCAAAGCTAGCTTGTTGCAGTTAAATCCCACCATCCCTTTGTTGATAATGATTCTGATGTAAGTCTTGTTGGGTACATTTGTACTCACGTTTGCATATTTTATGTTTTTGCAGAGAGACTTCAGTCTCACTAGTGGTTCCACATGGACTTCGACCTTTAGCTTGTTACCTCAGCTACGATCTTGTGCCCTTGGCAGGATCTGGTAGATAGTCAGGCTTCTCAGCCTTTTTCATTTTTAGATGTCTGTACTCAGACATGTTAAGCTTCCGCATGTGCTTTGACTTGTATGCTCGGAATGCTGGGTCATGAGACCCATGTTTGTAATATCTCGCTCCTTGGAGCCTATTGAATATAATACTTGAGTTTTAAAGTCATGTTGTGAGGCCATGTTGTATTTGCACATATCGAGCATACTGTGTGTATGTTATCGAAATGCTTGGTATGTGTGGGATCTGACTATCTAGTTGTTTATCCTTGGTAGCCTCTCTTACCGGGAAATGTCTCCTAGTGCTTCCACTGAGCCTTGGTAGCTTGCTACTGCTCCGGAACACTCAGGCTGGCCGGCATGTGTTCTTCTTCGTTCCTGTGTCTGTCCCTCCGGGGAAATGTCATGCGGTGTCTACCGGAGTCCTGTTAGCCTACTACAGCCCGGTTTACCAGAGTCCTGCTAGCCCAGTTGCTCCAGCCTGGATTCACTCGCTGATGACCGACACGTTCGTTGCTGGGTCATGTATGACTGTCCCTGTAAGTTAGTGCCACTTTGAGTTCACGACTAGCCATGTCAGCCCGGGCTCCTTGTCATATGGATGCTAGCGACACTATCATATACGTGTGCCAAAAGGTGCAAACGGTCCCCGGCCTGGTAAGGCGACACCCATGGGAATACCATGCATGAGGCCGCAAAGTGATATGAGGTGTTACATGCTAGATCGGTGTGGCATTGACTCGGGGTCCTAACAGCTTTGGTATCAGAGCCTGACTGCCTGTAGGATTACCAAGCCAAACTGGTCGAAGTTGAGTCTAGAAATTATTTAGTTATATAAGGGAATTGATTGTGGTTGGGAACGTAAGGCTCTTTTTACTTCTTATACCTTATGCCATCTGATCCGAGTCATCTTATCTTTCCTATGGGGTTAAGGAACTAGGCTTTCTCTTCTTCCTATCAGGATCACGTGTTAGTAATCCATAGACTTATAGGATTAATGGTTCTAAGCTTCAGTTTAGTTCCTACTATCTTATGTATGTTCGTAGTTGGTCTCGGAACCTTGATATTGTGATTCTGAGTGGTTATGCCACCATTTTGCAGGATGTCTCAAATTTTCTTGAGCATTTACAGCCGTTATGCTGTCCGAGTCGTCCCAGGTTTCTAAACAATCTAATGCGTCTGCAAAATCCTTTCCCTCTGGTTTCGATGTTCCTTTAGGCCAGATTAACCACACTAATCGGCGAGTTGAGGTACTCTATTGCCTCGACGTTTATGTTGGAGCTATTATTATGACCCTAGGTGTCTAGAGTATCACCTAGTAACATAGCCATACTTTGTGTTCCCAGTGTGATGATTCTGGCCTTCATTCTTGAAAGCACCCCGTGATGCCACTTAGTATGTAGGTATTCTACTTCTGGGTTTCTGAATCCGAGATTCACACTACTTACTTCATTTTGATTGTGTTTGCTAGTTCCTTTAGGTTATTAGTTACCTTTGTGATAGTCCTCGAGGCTCGTGGTCTATCCTTCCTCCAAATACTATGAACCACTTATGGCAGAAGTTTGTTGGTTCAAAAGATCACAACAGGAGTGCTCTCAATGAGTTCTCCATTCTATATTGTGACTCTGCCAGCTCAATCTTTCTGCATGGGTTATCCGGAAGAAATATGTTGAACTCCTTCGACATGCCAGTCCATGCATCCAAAACTCAGAAAATCATATGTTCTTCTGAGTCGTCCTTCTTTAGTTGTTTTCTGGCCCTCGTCTATCAATTGATAGTTAGGAGTAGTCGTGCACCCGTGTTACCGATCCCATTACTCTTGTGGTCCGTCAAGCCATTCTATTCCGGAATGACTAGGAGAAACAAACTCCAGTACCTTATCCATTTCCAGGATTGGGTCAAAGCAATAGTATTCCGCAGATGAAAATGCCAATCCAGCTTTTGTTCTATTCTACCCTCAAGTATTACCATCTTTATATCAATATGTCATGGGAATTGCACACCATCATATGAACTCTTGATACAGTGATACTCTCTCCATCATTATTCATTTCTTGGTTCCCGTGTTGTTGCAACCAGAACACCGACAAGTGAATCGTGATGTGTGAAATCAATACTCCTAGCAACTCTATTGCTCAGTAGCTAAAGGACAATAATTTCATTCTTAGCATGTTGGTTATTCAATCACCATTCTGAGGCTGATTGAGCTACCTAGTCCTTATTCCCGGTGCACTTCTCGATCAATGAGTTAGGATAGTGTCAATCCTTGCTTATCCGATCATATCGTCTTTCCTGAAAAGCAAGATTGTTCTCGAGCTTAGTAACATATCGGTGGTTCGTGATTTTCTGAATATCTTCTCGGAAGTATCACGAGATCATCACCTGACCGCTATGTTGAGTTCGTGATCAAGTTGGTTTTCTTGTAAACCAGCCTCCAAGAATCTGTGTCGGATACCCCAAGCGAGTTGGTTAGGCTAAACAACAACTCAGAGAGTTGGAAGATGAAAGCTTGTCCGACTTAGTTCATTTTAAGAGATATCTTGTGTGTGTGTGTGTGTGTGTGTGTGTTGAAGATAGATGATATCCTCCTTGATTGAACCTCATGGTCAATCATTGGATCTATTGTCTTGCGAAAACTTTGATTTGAGTATGGGTTATCCTCAAATCAAATCAGAACCAACGATATTAGTAATGTTGTCTTACTCATGGTTGATTCCTCAGGCCAATGCTATCACCTTGTTCACATAATTATGGAATTCCATTTACATGGAAATCTTGATGACTTGTTGTTAAGCTCATCAGCAGCATCGTGTCTCCTCCATGATTCGTGTTGAACATCCAACAAGTATTGGAAACTTCTATAAGAATTTCTTCATGCTAGCTCATGAAGCATATGTTCGGATGTAAGAAGTGACTTCCTCTAGTTCATGTGCATTTGATGCAAGTTGCCGTCATGGATTCGAGAAGGTCAATGTTGCTCCCTTTGGAATTATCCCAAATCGATCATGCATACGTGCGAAGTATTCTGTGGTTTGGAGATTTGCAACCTTCATTCTATATGTGTCCCTAGCACACCACACCACTGACTGATTTGTTCAAGGAGAAGGAGTTCCTTCATAAGAGCTAATCTGGACTTATGTAAGGACTTCGATATCCTTGTTGATGGTTCCCAACCAGAACTCGATAGTGTTTCATTATAAGACTACTACGTGGGCATGATTGTCTGGGACATCATGTTCACATGTTTGTAGCAGAACCAGCTCATGTTTTGGAGCTTACTACCGTAGATCATTCCCCGAGAATCTCGCAACGCCGTCTCGTTGATTTGTGTTGCAAACTTTCATTGTTCTTTCTAGACTCGATGAGTCTGAATTATTCTAACACCAACCAGATCTGAATCTCAGGCAGATATGATGGTTGGAATGTTTCCCAAGAACTACAATATTGGTCTCTCTGTAACCCGGTAAAGTGGATGTCGTGGGCAACACACCCAGCCGGAAGACCTATTATTTTAATATCTTGATTGAGGTAGTTGGCCACCTCCCATAAGGATTTCGTAAGGTTTACTCCTTAGTTATTCCTTATGGATTCTTGTGCTCCGGAAGTCCGGCCTTTTACTTGATGTTCTACGTACCAAACCATTTTAATAAATGGGTTGCACTAGCACATCAAGGAGAACATTAGAAGCGGAGTGCTAAATGTCTCTTGGCCGATCGTCTAGATTTTGATCCCTTGGCCTCGCTAAGGTGAAATCTAAGAAGGTGTTATCTTCCTTTGCAACTGCATCATCCATCACTATTTATCATGGTAGTATGTTGTGTTGCCAGGATCCTTGACACGGATATTGGTAAAACCCTGATGAATGTGGAAATGCTCAAGTTCTTGAGAGCATGCGCAAGCACTAGGTTTCATCGTTGGCATTAATTGGGATCTGGTCCTAGTTTTCCTCGATTATGTTATAACCTTTCAAACAGTGGATCCACTCTCTACTGTTTGGTTTCTCCCCAATAACTAGAATCATTCCCAGCATTAGCATTTTGTTCCTAGCTTGCATGGCCATTGTGCCACCCTACCATGGACTACCCTTCTCAGTAAATACTGATCATGATCATTCTCAAAAGTGGTCCCACCATGGGTTCCATCCATCTCCGATGATAAGAAAAATCATCCATTGTGTTGTCTTCAACAAGGTGATCCACATCATCCATACTAGTTCGGGTATGCCATTCTATCGAACTCCTCTAAACGATCGCTCAAGATTTACCCTAGGCTGGTATAGAGAGTCTCAATGATCTCTATATCAAAGGTAATTCTTTTTTCCACTTAAGGTAATAACTCTACGAGTCACCTCCTCTAAGATGTCTCGTTATGGTATCATGGCAATTCAACTCCTCGCTACATTCAAAACTGTTCACCACCTTCTTAAGTGTGAAATTGTTGTCTACCTGGTGAACCTCCCTCATCTGTTCCACTCCTTTCCTCTAGATGTGTGCTTCGTGTCTCAGCTCGAGAGATGTTGCTATGACTCACTCCGTGAGTTGATCCTAAGTTGTCTGATCTTTGAGAAGATCGATCCTTTGAGAGTTTTCCCTTTCCTCTCGTTGTCATGTTAATTGGAGTCCACAGAGCAAGATTTCGAGACAATGATGTTGATCAAATCAACGTTCTTATGAAGTGCACCCTGGATCGTGAAGATTGTGTTAGTTTGTGTTCCCCCTTCATCTTACCCTACGCTTGAATCTCGGGACGAGATTCTTGTTTAGTGGGGGTAAGTTGTCACATCCCTAGCTTCTGGCTATGCACTAAGCTAGCTTCATGTGTGCATCATGTTTAATTTTGAAAGAAAATTGAAATGGGGATTGCCTAAACCCTAGCATCAAAGGAATTCACTAGGTTCAACTAAAATATTTTCAGTGAATCCAAATGGCTTTCAAAAATGTTCATCATTTCTGGAAAATGCTAGAAACCATAACTAGAGGTGTTGCACATTTTTCCATGACATATTTGGGCTCTGAATTAAATCATATAGTATTTGCATTTGGGCATTTAAATGTATTAAACATTTTAAATGCTCAAATAATCATAAACTAAAATGTTTGCTGTTGGTTATATTCAAAAAAGTGCCATTGAGAAGTTTTATGATTTTTTGGATCTGTCTAGGTATTTTAAATAAAGCCCAGAACAAAGTAAAAAAGAGAAAACAGAAAGAATTAGAAAAGAGAGAGAGAAGTTACCTAGTGCTTACCAGCATTGATGAAGTCATGTACCTAGGGTAGGGTCACGGACCTTTCCTAAGTACCCTTCCCAAGGACATCCTCAGAAGAGGCTGCCTTCCAGTCGACCAAGAGAGACTTCGCTCGACGGACTCGAAGGACTCGACCATGAAGACTCACTCGACTACCAGGAGATCAAGAGCCACTCTGCATCCAAACGGTATGTAATTAAGTAGTCTTTATGGCATTGATGACACTTTATACAGGGCGTTTCCAGTAACGCCAAACCTTTATGTACTTTAACCTTGCATAACTGAGGGCCGGAGGGGTCTAGCAGACACTATATAAGCCACCCCCCTCCTCAGTGTAAAGGCGCACCCCCTGTAACCTACGCACAGATAGTCCAGTCGACCGCCTCCGGGCTCCGAGACGTAGGGCTGTTACTTCCTCCAAGAAGGGCCTGAACTCGTAAATCCCTCGTCTGTACAGCTGCTCCATAGCTAGGATCTTGCCTCTACATACCTACCCCCATTCTACTGTCAGACTTAGAACCATGACAGTTGGCGCCCACCATGGGGCAGGTGTCTTAGCGATTTTTGGAGAAGTTGCAATTGTTCCGATTGCTTTCATCATGGTTTCAGGTGGAGTTTTGGTCTAGGGCCGCGAGATCCGCCTCGGTGCACTCACCTTCATCGCCGACGACTCTGCTTGGCTCCAGGAAGCTCCACTCCACATCGACGCGCTCCCCGTCCGCGGTGCGACGCATTTTCGGGCATGTCTCCGCGGTGTCTTGCTGCGGCAACCGTCGACTCCGTATCGGTCGACACCCGTGTCGTCGCCTCTCCCTATCTCCCGCCAACGCAAGCGCTCTAGTCGGTCGAGGCTCCAGCGGTGGGTGAGGCACGCAGTGGCTCGCCAATCGGCCACCACCCAAGTCGCGGCAATCGAGCCCGACGAATCTCTCTACGGCCTATTCGATCTGTCGACTGGCTCCGTAGAGACCGCATCCGAGTGCGACAGCAGCGATCCGGCGGCTGAGGTTCTGATGGTCAATGGGCCTCGTAGTCCTCCCGGTTTCCCCCGCACCAAAGGGATAGACGGCGGAGGCGACCCCACTCAGGCCCACGAGGAATATCAGTCCGAGCCACTCACTTCCCTGCAGAGAGAAGATCTTCGTCGCCGGAACATGGATGCCCTGCATACTCACATCGCAGGAGAAACCCCCGAGGTTCGCACCTTGGAGGAGGCACATTTGGCCAACTTGGCTGAACGCACTCGACTGGAGAACCTCCAGCAAGCACTCGACGAACGCGCGCGGCAATGAGTACCCGACTCCAGTCTACGTCAACTCTTTCCGCAACCGACTCAGGTATATCAAGCCCGATTCAGAATTTAGTAGCTGCAGCACGTATAGCAGAGTCAATTCAGCCCTCTCAGTCGGAGGCTGGCAGAGGCTTGATGCAGATCAGGGATTTGCTCCAAGCAGCAGGAGATCAGAATTCAGCTGTGTCACAGTCACGCAACAGGATTCACAGTCGATCCGTCATTGCGAATACAGTTCAGTCGGCTCATAGCCCAAGATCGCCTCCGCGGCGTGAGGGACGCGAAGGTCGACGTGACCAGTACGGTGACCGATTCGATCGAGATGATAGGCGTTGAGTGCCCACTCCTCCCCCAAGAGGTGGGTCTTACGCCCATCGACAGCAAGATGACAGGTGCCAGCTCAGTGTTGGGCGAAGAGCTCCGGTCGACCCCAGGGAACCAGGCTTTGACGCGCGGTCCATCATCGTGCAAGGTCTGGTCGATCGGAACAGAGCTCATCGAGGTGGCCATGACAGAGATGCGCCCACTAGCAGTCGAGTCCATGTTTCAGGTCCAGAATGTTTCAGCAGGGCTATCAGAGCTGCAATGATTCCCCCCAACTTTAGGTTGGCGACTAGAGTAAGTAAGTTCACCGGTGAGTCCAAGCCTAAAACCTGGCTTGAAGACTACCGTGTGGCGGTACAGATTGGAGGCGGGAATGATGAGGTGGCTATGAAGCATTTACCACTCATGTTGGAAGGTTCGGCCAGGGCGTGGTTGAATTAGTTAGCTCCTAGCAGCATTTACACTTGGGAAGATCTTTCCCGAGTGTTCGTCAGGACATTCGAGGGAACTTGCAAGCAACCAGCTGGATTGACAGAGCTGCAAGTCTGTGTACAGAAGTCGAATGAAACCTTAAAAGATTACATTCAGAGATGGATTACTTTGCACCATACGGTGGAGAACGTGTCAGATCATCAGGCAGTCTGCGCCTTCAAGGATGGCGTTAAGAACAGAGAGTTGAGTTTGAAGTTTGGTCGGACCGGAGATATGACCCTGAGTCGAATGATGGAAATTGCCACCAGGTACACCAATGGTGAAGAGGAGGACCGACTCCGGAGTGGCAAATACAAGCCGAGTCAGTCGGAGAAAGGAAACTCCAGTCGGAAGCAGAAACGGAAGGCCGAGCCAGCGGCTTCTGGAGAGCCCCTGGCCGTGACTCAGGGTAAATTCAAAGGAAAGCCCAAAGGATCTTGGAACCCCAAGAAAATGAAAGATAAGGAAGGAAATGACGTGATGGATCTGCCGTGTCACATCCACACGAAGAAAGACGAAGAGGGTAATTTCATCTACCCGAAGCATACCACTCGACAGTGCCGGCTCTTGATCCAGCAGTTCCAAGGAAAACAGCTCAAGGACAAGGAAAAGGAGTCGGACAAAGCTGAGGACAAGGAGGACAGTGATGGAGGATATCCTCGTGTTAATTCCACTCTGATGACCTTTGCTGATGTGGAAAGCAAAAGCCGATTGAAGGTTATCAACCGTGAGGTAAACATGGTCGCCCCGGCGACACCAAGCTATTTGAGATGGTCTCAAACTCCCATTACATTCAACCAGTCCGATCACCCGACTCATATAGCCACCCCAAGGAGGCATGCTTTGGTGGTCGACCCGATCGTTGAAGGCACAAGACTGACGAAGGTGCTAATGGATGGTGGTGGCGGACTGAACATATTGTATGCGGAGACGCTGAAAGGAATGGGCATTCCGATGACCAGACTAAGCACCAGCAACATGAGTTTTCATGGAGTTATACCTGGAAAGAAGGCCGAGTCACTCGGCCAAATAGCTCTGGACGTGGTGTTCGGTGACTCAAAGCACTTCCGCAAAGAAAGGTTGACATTTGAAGTCATGGATTTTTAGAGCGCTTACCACGCTATTTTGGGGCGACCAGCTTACGCACGGTTCTTGGCTCGACCATGTTATGTGTACCGCAAACTGAAGATGCCCAGCCCCAAGGGCGTGATCACTATCACTGGCAATCGGAAGAAGGCAAAAGAGTGCTTCCAGAAAGGCTCGAAGATTGCCGACTCCCAGATAACAGTGGTAGAGGTAGAAGAGTACAAGAAAAATGCAGATCCGAGTGATTTGTTGCGAGCCAAGGAGCCTGCCACAGAATCAGCGTTTCAGTCGTCTGGCGAGACGAAGCCCGTTCACATTCACCCGACCGACCCCAACGCAGCTCCGACTCATATTTCCACAACACTCGACCCTAAATAGGAAGAAGCGCTCATCCAGTTCCTCCGTGAGAACTGGGACATCTTTGCATGGAAGCCTGCTGACATGCCGGGTGTTCCCAGGGGGGCTGGCTGAGCATCGCCTTAGAGTCGACTCGAAAGCAAAACCTGTCACAGAACATCTTCGACGGTCCGCCGTCCAGAAGAGAAAGGCCATTGGCGAGGAGGTGGCTCGACTATTGGCAGCAGAGTTTATCCGAGAGATATATCACTCCGAGTGGCTCGCCAATGTCGTCATGGTCCCCAAGAAGGACAAGTCACTTCGCATGTGCATTGATTTCAAGCATATCAATCGGGCCTGCCCGAAATATCATTTTCCTCTCCCTCGCATCGACCAAATTGTCGACTCGACTGCGGGATGTGAGAGATTGTCTTTTTTAGACGCTTATTCCGGATACCATCAGATCCGTCTATATGGACCCGATGAGATCAAAACAGCTTTCATCACTCCATTCGGGTGCTTCTGCTATGTCACCATGCCATTCGGCCTCAAGAATGCTGGAGCCACGTTCATGAGGATGATTCAGAAGTGTTTACTCACTGAAATCAGTCGGAAAGTGGAAGCGTACATGGATGATATTGTGGTCAAATCGCGAAAGGGTTCCAACCTATTGACTGACCTCGCTGAAACATTTGCCAATCTCAGGAGGTATGATATCAAGCTCAATCCATCAAAGTGCACATTCGGAGTTCCTGGTGGAAAGTTACTCGGTTTTCTCGTTTCCGAACGAGGAATCGACGCTAACCCAGAAAAAATTGGCACTATACTCCGAATGAAACGCCCTGTGCGGGTGCACGATGTCCATAAGCTTACTGGATGCTTGGCCGCGTTAAGCTGATTCATCTCTCGTCTCGGTGAAAGAGCATTACCTCTTTACCGACTGATGAAGAAGGCAGACAAGTTCGAGTGGACTCCAGAAGCTGATGCAGCGTTTGCCGAGCTAAAAGCTCTGCTCTCCACCCAGCCGGTGCTTGCTGCTCCAATCAGCAAAGATCCTCTGTTGCTTTATATTGCAGCCACATGACAAGTCGTCAGTACAGTGCTTATGGTCGAGCGGGAAGAAGAAGGGAAAGCCTTCAAAGTTCAGCGCCCGGTGTATTATCTTTCTGAAGTTTTGACTCCATCGAAGCAAAGATATCCTCATTATCAGAAGCTTGTGTATGGGATCTACATGACCACGAATAAGGTTGCTCATTATTTCTCTGATCATTCCATTACAGTCGTCAGCGACGCCC
Source organism: Triticum timopheevii (assembly GCA_963921465.1). Taxonomy (NCBI): domain Eukaryota; kingdom Viridiplantae; phylum Streptophyta; class Magnoliopsida; order Poales; family Poaceae; genus Triticum; species Triticum timopheevii. Next base: position 584,844,763 of record OY997270.1, read on the forward strand.
CACTTTCAGAGATTCTGCACAACAGAGATGCAATTGGTCGAGTGGCGAAATGGGCGATTGAACTCCTTCCCCTTGATATCAAGTTTGAGGCAAAGAAAGCCATTAAGTCCCAAGCAATAGCAGATTTCCTTGCCGAGTGGATTGAACAACAGCAACCGACTCAAGTTCACTCGGAGCATTGGACCATGTTCTTTGATGGCTCTAAGATGTTAAATGGTTCCGGTGTTGGGCTAGTTTTGGTTTCCCCCAGAGGAGATAAGCTCAGATATGTGCTCCAGATTCACTTTGATTCCTCCAACAATGAAGCAGAATACGAGGCCCTTTTATATGGGTTGTGCATGGCCATTTCACTCGGCGTCCGTCGCCTTATGGTTTATGGCGACTCAGATTTGGTGGTTAATCAGGTGATGAAAGAGTGGGACGTTAGAAGCCCAGCCATGACTGGTTACTGCAATGCAGCGAGGAAGCTTGAAAAGAAATTCGAAGGGTTAGAGCTCCATCATATACCCCGACTGAAAAATCAAGCGGCTGATGATTTGGCAAAGATAGTTTCCAAGAGAGAAGCCATTCCCAGTGATGTGTTCTTGGAGCATATCCATACTCCGTCAGTCAAAGAAGATCCTTTTACCGAAGAAGCTCCGCAGCCCAAGAGTATCACAGATCCGACTGAGGTTGAAGTTCCAGCAGTGGTCGACCTGATCATGGAAGCTTCAGTAATCACTCCCGATTGGACAGTGCCATATATTGTGTATATCTTGAGGAAAGAGCTCCCGGAGGACGAAGAAGAGGCTCGACAGATCGTCCACCGATCTAAAGCCTTTACCGTGATAAGGGGGCAGCTGTACAGAGAAAGCGCGACTGGAGTTGGTCAGAAATGCATAACGCCAGAAGAAGGTCGAATAATCCTTGACGACATCCACTCGGGGACCTATGGTCACCATGCGTCCTCTTGGACCATCGTGGCCAAAGCATACGGAGCCGGATTTTACTGGCCAAGAGCGAATGAAATGGAAAAGGAGATAGTCGACAAGTGTGAGGGATGCCAATTCTACTCCAATATGTCACACAAGCCCGCATCAGCTTTAAAGACCATACCACTCGTCTGGCCCTTTGCAGTATGGGGGTTGGATATGGTTGGACCCTTAAGAACAGGCAGAAGCGGCTTCACACATGTGCTGGTAGCAGTCGACAAGTTCACCAAGTGGATCGAGGCTAAACCCATCAAGAACCTTGATGCCGGTACTGCTGTCAGCTTCATTAGAGAATTGATATACAGATATGGAGTCCCGCACATCATCATCACTGACAACGGGTCAAACTTCGATTCGGAGGAATTCAGAGCGTTCTGCACATCTCAAGGCACACGAGTCGACTATGCTTCAGTCGCCCATCCTCAGTCGAATGGACAAGAAGAGCGAGCCAATGGCTTGATTCTCAAAGGGTTGAAACCCCGACTAATGCGTGATCTCAAGCATGCGGCTAGAGCATGGTTCGACGAACTTCCCTCAGTGCTTTGGGGGTTAAGGACTACGCCTAACCGGTCGGCTGGGAGAACTCCGTTCTTCTTGGTCTACGGAGCTGAAGCGGTCTTGCCGAGTGACCTGCTTCACAATGCTCCTCGAGTCGAGCTCTACACCGAAGATGAAGCAGAACAAGCACGGCAGGATGCAGTCGACCTTCTAGAGGAAGAAAGGGAGATGGCTCTGATCCGATCGACCATTTACCAGCAAGACTTGTGTCGCTTTCACGCCAGGAACGTGAAGAGTCGAGCCTTCCAGGAAGGAGATTTGGTTCTCCGAGTGGATCAACAAAAACCACACAAGCTTGCTCCTTCTTGGGAAGGTCCCTTCATCGTCACCAAGGTTCTCCACAACGGAGCATACCGTCTTTACAACGTCGAGCACAACATCGACGAGCCCCGAGCTTGGAACGCGGAGTTTCTCCGCCCCTTTTACACCTAAGTATTCACTCGGATGAGTTGTAATAAAAGTACTTCTGTAGTTCATGTTTCACAAGATAATAGTGTCATAATTTCCCCAATGACTGTTGTCACTTTTATTTGTTCAATAAAATTCCCCCTCAGTGGGTGGCTTAGCTGCGAATCTGTTTTGCCTAAGTTTCAATAAAATCCTACCGAGTGGTGAGCCAGCCTCCCACTCGGGGGCTTAGCTGCGAATCCGTTTCGCCTAAGTTTCAATAAAATCCTACCGAGTGGTGAGCCAGCCTCCCACTCGGGGGCTTAGCTACAGTCCAAGTACTCGCCTAAGTTTCAATAAAATCCTACCAAGTGGTGAGCCAGCCTCCCACTCGGAGGCTTAGCTGCAGTCTAAGTACTCGCCTAAGTTTTAGTCAAATCCTACCGAGTGGTGAGCCAGCCTCCCACTTGGGGGCTTAGTTGTAGTCTAAGCACTCGCCTAAGTTCAAGTACAACGTGCGCTCAGCAAGGAGGACGAGGTGCAGGTCGACTGCTACCCTCTTCCTCCGAGCTACGCCACAAGTACAACATGTGCTCCGCAAGGAGGACGAGGTGCAGGTCGACTGCTACCCTCTTCCTCCGAGCTATGCCACCAATACAACGTGCGCTCCACAAGGGGTACGAGGTGCAGGTCGACCGCCACCCTCTCCTTCCGAGCTACGCCACAAGTATAATGTGCTCTCCATAAGAAAGACAAGGTCGATTAGCGCCTTATCCTTCAGAGAGACGCTGTAAAAATCCTACCGAGTGGAGAGCAGACCTCCCACTCGGGGGCTTAGCTGCAGCCCAGTGCTCGCCTAAGTTTTTGAAAATTCTACTGAGTGGAGAGCAGACCTCCCACTCGGAGGCTTAGCTGCAGCCGAGTGCTCGCCTAAGTTTTTGAAAATCCTACCGAGTGGAGAGCAGACCTCCCACTCGGGGGCTTAGCTGCAGCCCAGTGCTCGCCTAAGTTTTTGAAAATCCTACCGAGTGGAGAGCAGACCTCCCACTCCGAGGCTTAGCTGCAGCGCAGTGCTCGCCTAAGTTTTTGAAAATCCTACCGAGTGGAGAGCAGACCTCTCACTCGGGGGCTTAGCTGCAGCCCAGTGCTCGCCTAAGTTTTTGAAAATCCTACCGAGTGGAGAGCAGACCTCTCACTCGGGGGCTTAGCTGCAGCCCAGTGCTCGCCTAACTTTTTGAAAATCCTACCGAGTGGAGAGCAGACCTCCCACTCGGAGGCTTAGCTGCAGCCCAGTGCTCGCCTAAGTTTTTGAAAATCCTACCGAGTGGAGAGCAGACCTCTCACTCGGGGGCTTAGTTGCAGCCCAGTGCTCGCCTAAGCATATTGGGGAACAAGTCGATTGCAATAAGCACTTCGCTTTAGCCTGCAAAAGACACCTCAAACCAAATGCAAACAAATTTAACGTCGAATCCAAGTTCGGATAACACCTAACGGAACCGAAAGTGCTCAGGCGTTAAGCCTGTTAAGGTTTGTCGGTTACAAAAGTCACTCGGCTTACCGAGGCAAATTTAAGGTATCAAGCTCAGAAGGTTTTTACCCCTCCTGTGGAGGGCTGGAAGGTGCAACAAACTCATCCAGGTCGATTCCCTTTGCAATTCGAGTGGCGGCGGCGATGAAGGTCTCCATGAAAGACCGGAAATCGTGCTTCTTGGTATTAGCCACCCTATGGGCCGCCAGCTTGTCCTCTCGTGCTTCCTTGCAGTGAATGCGGGCCAGAGACAGAGCAACATCCGCACCACACCTGGCAGAAGACTTCTTCCACTCCTGCACTCGACTTGGGACTGCGTTCAGTCGAGTCATCAGAGACTCGAGGTCATTCTAGAGCGTCTCTCTTGGCCAGAGTGTTGTGTCGATGCAGGAAGTTGCGACCTTCAGCCTTGCGAGATAGTCGACGACGGCAGCAACGCGAGATTCAAGTCGGAGCACATTCATGGCGACTTCATCCTTCACAGGAGAGTTGATGGGATTCAGATTTATTTCCAGTCGACCAGTCTCCTCTTCAAAGTTCTGGCAAAATTCTGCAAGCACAACCACCGAGTCAAGACAACAGTCGGATGGAAAGATCACAGTTAAAATGTCTGTTTGATACAAAAGATTACCTTCAAGCATGAGGAATAGCTTCTTGGCGAGTCCACCCAGATAAGCCTCCAGATCGTTCTTCTTTCCCACCAACTCACTGGCCTTGTCACTCAGGACAATCTTATCACTCTTCAGTCGACTGACCTCCTTGTTGGCAGCATCAAGAGCAGCTTTTAGATTGGTGTTTTCTTCTTCGAGCTTGGTGATTGAAGCCAGCTTCTCATCTGCGAGCTTGGTCTTCTCTAAAGCCGCTTTCTGCATTTCAGCCAAGTCAAGGTATTTCTTCCTATGGGCATCCCTCACTTTGTCTGCAAAGTTACAGTGAGATCAGACTCCAAAGCGGATAAGAGGCAAGGGCAGTCATCAAGGGTCTCACCAAACATACCTTTTGCTTCCTCCTTCGTCTTCGTTAAGTTCTCCTGGACCAGTTTCAGATCAAGCTCGAGCTGGATGTGCTTGTTCTCCAACTCAGTGTAACGAGCCGCAAGCTCACATGATTTCTGCGAAGAACCAATCGACAGACGTCAAAGACAATTCACTTCCGAGTGACTAAAGAAAAATCATATCATTTCTAAGACTACGGTCGAATACAAACATTCGACCATAGTCTCGGGGACTACACCCAGTGGGTGCACTCAGCATGCCCCCACTAGTTTTATCAGTTAGAATCGACCAGTCGACCAAAAAAATGGAAGATGTTCTTCAGACTGTAGTTGACTGCCAACAGTCGACCACAGTCTCGGGGACTACACCCAGTGGGTGCACTTAGCGTGCCCCCACCGGTTTCTCAATCCATTCGACCTGATCGAGTAAAGAAAGAGCTTAAGACATAAAGACTATGGTCGACTTCCAACAGTCCACCATAGCCTTGGGGACTACACCCAGTGGGTGCACTCAGCGTGCCCCCACTAATCCAAAATTTCAAACAACACACCCACTGGGTGTAGGACAGATACTACAATTTTCAGAGAGAAAGATTTTCAGATATCATATCCTAACAGAACAGGCGGTGACCGACTGACCTGAACGTTACTCTGAAGAGCTGAACTGGCGTCATTTGCTGCCTGACTAGTGTTTCGGAGTGCCTTCACTTGCTCCATCATGACTCCTGCCTAGCGTATTTCTTCTTTCGCAGCACTGGCTTGGTCCTCTGGGACGTGGTGGGTCGAGAAAAGTGAAGGCTGTGCAGCACTCGACGATGAGGGGCGAGCACTCGTCAACGGCACCGCAAAAGATACGGTAGGCCGAGTGACGTTCTCCTCCTCCGCGACCAGTGTCCCGGGTGCTGGCACATCCTGAGTCGCCTTGCCAGTAGACATTTTCCTATTCCTGCTCTGCCTCAGTGGTTCGTCATCGTCGTCGCCAGGAAGGTCAATAACGACGTTTGATGGAGCTGCAGAAAAGAATCAAAATTAGAGACAAGGAGCCAATCGACTGAAGACGGAACTATAAAGGTCATACCAGGTTTAGAAGTGACAACGTCTTCCATCTCATGATCTTCAGCCCTGGCCGAAGTATCAGAAGTAGCAGTGCTGCAATTCCAGAAGTCAGTCGGTTGACTCGAGTCGACCAAGAATAAGTTCATGTGGAACAGGAAAACTCAATTAGCACCATTACCCTGAGATAGTGGGGATCACCATCTTCATCTTCGGCAAGACCTTCGCTGGCTTCGACGGCGCCACTCGAGATTGCCTCGGAGCATTCTCAGTCGGCACCGGAGAAGTTGTCCGAGGGCGCTTGGCCGACTGCCCGACAGTCGGGACCCCCTTACGACGCTCGGTTGCAGGATCATGGACAAGCTTCGAGCATCTTTCCGAGCGAGGAGGCGCAACTTCCTCCTCCTCCTCCTCCTCTTCCTCCTCACTAGAGTCATCACCTTCATCATCGTCATCCGCATCCGAATCCCACTCCTCCGGGCTTTCTCCCCCACTTCCTTCCTCCTCCTCAGTCGGCATTTGCGCTCCATTGCGCATCGAGTACAGTTCGGTGGTGGCCTGACAGACAACCAAACAAGACAAAGGTCAATCGACCAATTTGCAATGAAGCAGAATGAATAAAGCAAGATTACAATCGGAGATAAGCGATCATACCGTGTCCGGTGTGTAGGAATGGTCGAGTGGTGGGATCCTCCTAGCTCCCTGTGATGGCGGCCATCCACCTCTCTAGTGTGGTGTCGCTGACCACTTCTGGATGGACACGAGTGGTGGCTTCGGTACCGCAGTACAGCCACATCTCGGTACTGAAGCGGTTGGATGCGCCGTCTAAGGAAGACCTCCAGAAGGTCCATACCCGTCACTCCGTCCCGAACGAGCTGGACTACACGCTCCATCAACATTTTTACTTGAGCTTTCTCTTCAGGAAGCACCTTTAGAGAAGAGGGTTTGTTCACTCGGTCCATGGAGAACGGAGGGATTCCAGTCGACTGCCCCGACGTCGACTCGTCTTGGCAGTAGAACTAGGTCGACTGCCACCCTCTGACCGACTCAGGAAGGGTCATGGCCGGAAAAGTACTCTTACTCCTCATCTGAATCCCAAGACCCCCGCACATCTGAATAACATTAGTCCTCTCATCATCCGGACTCACCTTTTTCACCGTCTGTGAGCGACAGGTGAATATGTGCTTAAAGAGACCCCAGTGTGGTCGACAACCCAGGTAGTTCTCGCACATGGACACGAAAGCAGCAAGATAGGCAATGGAATTTGGAGTAAAATGGTGGAGTTGCGCCCCAAAGAAGTTCAGAAACCCTCGAAAGAAAACACTCGACGGCAGAGAGAACCCACAGTCTACATGAGTAGCTAGGAGAACGCACTCACCCTCCTGCGGCTACGGTTGCCACTCAGTCCCCGGGAGCCTTGCTGACCCATGAGAGATCAGACCCTCGGTGATGGTCAAGCGTATCCAATCCCCTTGGACCCAACCTTGTGGCAGGCGGGACCTTGACGAAGATCCGCCCCGACTGGACGCTCTTCCCTTCGCTTTCCCCGTCGCCATCGCCTTCTTCGCGTGCTCCAAGGCCGCCGTCTTCTCCTTCACCATTGTCGTCAGCGAAGCACGCGAGGGTTCGATGGGCGGAGGCGAGAGCAGGCACTGCGGGCGGAGGCGAAGTGGGCGGAGGGGGAAATGGGGAGGCACTGTTCAAAAACCCTCGCCCGGCGCCTTATATAAGGACACTTCCGAGTGGCTGACAAGTAGTCCTGGGCGATCCTGTCACATCCCGAAACAGTCGCGCACGCGTGATACGTGGAGAAAAAGGCGGCGCAGAAATCGAGGTGTCTATGCCTTATTTCATCCAAGCACCGCGGTCCGCCCCGCTTCGCGCGCTTCCCAAAATTCGGATCCCACAAAATCCGCTAACAGCAGATCAATCTGTCAGACGGTAGATTTCCTGCGATCCGTCGCTCGGAAGTTTACTAAGTTCAAAAGTTCACTCGACAGAAGAAAGGAATGGATCAAGGAGACTGAAAGAAAAGTTGCTGCCATCATTAAAAAATTATTATTGGTCCAAGATGAGACGTGTTCAGGACACAAATAACAGGTCGGAAAGATTATCAACTCCTTCCTCACTCAAACCTCGATCCATTCGGGGGCTAATGATGAAGTCATGTACCTAGGGTAGGGTCACGGACCTGTCCTAGGTACCCTTCCCAAGGACGTCCTCAGAAGAGGCTACCTTCCTGTCGACCAAGAGAGACTTCACTCGACGGACTCGAAGGACTCGACCATGAAGACTCACTCGACCACCAGGAGATCAAGAGCCACTCTGCATCCAAACGGTTTGTAATTAAGTAGTCTTTACGGCATTGATGACACTTTATACATGGCGTTTCCAGTAACGCCAAACCTTTATGTACTTTAAACCTTGCATAACTGAGGGCCGGAGGGGTCTGGCAGACACTATATAAGCCACCCCCTCCTCAGTGTAAAGGGTTGGCACCCCCTATAACCTATGCACAGATAATCCAGTCGACCGCCTCCGGGCTCCGAGACGTAGGGCTATTACTTCCTCCGAGAAGGGCCTAAACTCGTAAATCCCTTGTCTGTACAGCTGCTCCATAGCTAGGATCTTGCCTCTCCATACCTACCCCCCCATTCTACTGTCAGACTTAGAACCACGACAAGCATCACAGCCGGCCCAGCTCTTATTCTAGCCCAACCCACCACCGCAGCCCCCTATCGTCATCCTCTCTGGATAGAAGGACAGGGGTGCGTGGTTGCCGCGTGCGGGCACGCGTCCTGGCCAGCTCCTCCCTGCCTGCTAGCCCCGGCCTCCCCTGAGGGCGCCAGGCGACCCCCAGAGCCGTCCAGCTCTCCCTCTCTCTCCCTCAAGCGCTGTTCCCTCCTCTGTCTCGCTCTTCTCCCCGCACCCGAGTGCGCCCGAGAGCGCCATCGTATACCACCGCAGCCACCACCTCCCGCTGGATCCGTCTCCGTGCCCTAGAGCTCCACTACGACCTCCTCTTCATCCTCACCATGCCACGTTTCACCGGAAGCTCTGCTTCTCCCGCACGTCATCGTCTTCATCCTCGGATCACTGGAGATAACCGTCATCGATGCGCCACCTCCAGAACTACCCGACCATGCTGAGCCTTCCGTTGCATGCATCGTAAGCCACTCTCCCTTCAACCCTTGCTCCCATTCTCGTTTGCATGCCGTAGCGCCGTTTCCAGCATGACCGGAGCTCACCGCCGCCCGGCTTTGTCATCGCAGTGGCCTGAGCTCGAACCACCTGTGCTGTTGCACCGCATCGCGCTCCTGGTGCCTCCAGGAGGCCGCCTAGCCCTCTACGCGCTCGCCTGCTAGCTCTAGAGCCACATTCGCACGAAGCCGAGCTCCGGCCGCCGCCTCGCTCGCCGCCGTTGCAGTTTCCGACCACCCCAGCACCTCCCGCTGCTACCAAATGACGCGCCTCGACGCGCTGCATCCGTAGAGCCCAGCCGCAAGCTCTCGTCGCCGGAGATGGCCGGACGAGGAGCGCCGCCGCCGCCTGCTTAGCACCGGCGGCTAACCGCCGGTTAGCCGACGTTGGACGCTCATTAGGACTAACCCCCCACCCTTAGCCACCTCACTGCCACCAACAATGGGCCCCACCGCTGGTCAAACCCAGTCAGCGCTGGATTTGACTGGGTTTGCCCAGTATGTAACTGACCAGTGGGCCCCACTAGTCAGGTTTGACCTAGACTGGGTCAGTCAATCTGCCGACCTCAGCCGTACGTCATGCTGGTGCAGTAGGTATTTTCTGGAATTAAAATAAATTAGAAAAGGATTACAAATTTCAGAAAATGCCTAGAACTTCTAGAAATCATAGAAATTAATCTATAACTCAGAATGAAATAAGTTATATATGGAAAATGACCAAAAATATCCAATCTATCCATCTGTACTAGTTTCATGCATGTTTAAACAAATTAACCATGCTGTTTAGCTCAAAACATGATAAAGCACTATTTGAATTCATAAATTGAATTTGGGGTCGAACCTTTGGTTCAATATGACCCAAATCCATCTGGTTGTAGTTGCATTAGGCCAACACACTCATATTGTCATATCATGAGCATGCATCATATTGTGCATTGCATTGATTGAGTTTCCTTCTCTGTTGCTGGTAATTGTCCCCTCTCGATAGACGTGGTTTCGACGATGAGTTCGATGATACCGATGAAGAGCTATACTATCTTCAGAAGTGCCAAGCAAGCAAAACCCTTGTTCATTCTGATATAATCCCACTCTCTCGCTGCTGCTCTATTTTACTGCATTAGGACAACAACGATACAATTGTTACTTGCTGCGGTAGTGGAATCCCTTTATCCTCTGCATGACCTGTCATTGCCACAGTAAATAGATGAAACCCATTAGCATGAGTAGGAGTTGTTTGAGCCCTGATGTGCCTGCTCATTCATGCTTGTTTGTCATGCTTGCTACTTCTTAGAGTTGAGTCAGGTCTGATTCATCGGGGATGAATTGGAACGTTGTGAACATGTCCTACTGTATGTGAGCTAAGTGTGTGAACACGATTTGGTAAAGGTAGCGGTGAGAGGCCATGTAGGAGTACATGGTGGGTTGTCTCATTGAAGCCATCCTCAGGAACTGAGTTCTATGTTTGTGATCCATGAAATAGTTACTACCACGCATTGGGCCCAAAACCAATGGACCCTCTCAGCTTCTTAATCACCCTTGTCCTCTTTCCAGGAGTTGCAAGTAGTTTCTGGTGTTTGTAGTATGCTGGAGGTCGTGCGCACCGCTGACCCGAGGGTTGGGCTGTGATGCAGTAGGCACGTGGCCGGGTATGCCAGGCGCCCGTTTGGTGTCGCGGAACCCTGTACACATCGCTCAGGGTGGGTATGCGTCCTTGGTTGCTGTTGCATATTCAGCTCCTGTTGCAGCTGCTACTGCTGTTTTCTTGATTTACCCTATTGGTCAAGGAATCTTTTCTGATGGTATGCCTTTAGGAATCTCTGGCACTTTCAACTTTATGATTGTATTCCAGGCAGAGCACAACATCCTTATGCATCCATTCCACATGTTAGGTGTAGCTGGTGTATTTGGCGGTTCCCTATTTAGTGCTATGCATGGTTCCTTGGTAAGCTCTAATTTGATAAGGGAAACTATTGAGAATGAATCTGCTAATGAGGGTTACAAATTTGGTCTAGAGGAAGAAACTTATAATATTGTGGACCCCCTGCAGATGGAACCTGAATAGGCGATAAACTAGGACTAGAGACTTGAGTGTTTAGGTAGGCTGTCGCCGACACCCTCGTTGGGCTTCTGCTTGAAGGTTGCCAAGTACATGCCATGTAAACGACGGTAAGTGGTGAGAGCGTGTGTGAAGAAGTACACCCCTGCAGGGTTAACATAATCTATGCGAATAGCCGCATCCGCGGTAAAGGACCTCTGGGTTGCCTATATAGTTCATAGACAAGTGAAAGTGGATAATCTAAAATACTCAAGATAAGCGTGAGTGCTATGGATGGCGTTCTCGTAGGGAGATGGGAGCGGATCCATAGTGGTGTATTGATATGCTGAATATGTGGACTCATGTGCGCCACCTCAAGAGAGTTGCTTATAGTCGTAGTTTCAGGATAGCCACCGAGTCAAAGCTGGCTTGCTGCAGTTAAACCCCACCATCCCATTGTTGATAATGATGCATATGTACTTAGTTCTGATGTAAGTCTTGCTGGGTACATTTGTACTCACGTTTGCCTATTTTATGTTTTTGCAGAGAGACTTCTGTCTCACTAGTAGTTCCGCATGGACCTCAACGTTTAGCTTGTTACCTCAGCTACGATCTTGTGCCCCTCGGCAGGATCTGGTAGATAGTCAGGCTTCTCAGCCTTTTTTATTTGTAGATGTCTGTACTCAGACATGTTAAGCTTCCGCATGTGCTTTGACTTGTATGCTCTGAATGCTGGGTCATGAGACCTGTCGGTGTCAAAACCGGTGGATCTCAGGTAGGGGGTCCCGATCTATGCGTCTTAGGCTGATGGTAACAGGAAGCAAGGGACACAATGTTTACCCAGGTTCGGGCCCTCTCGATGGAGGTAAAACCCTACTTCCGGCTTGATTAATATTGATGATATGAGTAGTAAAAGAGTAGATCTACCACGAGATCATAGAGGCTAAACCCTAAGAGCTAGCCTATGATGATTATGATTGAAATTGTGATCGGCCTTCTAAGGACCAACCTCACCAGTTTATATAGACACCGGAGAGAGCTAGGGTTTACATGGAGTCGGTTACAAGGAAGGAAATATAATATCCGGATCGCCAAGCTTGTCATCCACGCAAAGGAGAGTCCCATCCGGACACGGGACGGAGTCTTGAGTCTTGTATCTTCACGCTCCAATAATCTGGACGAAGTATATAGTTCGGCTGTCCGGATACCCCGTAATCCAGCACTTCCTCAGTAGCCCCTGAACCAGGCTTCAATGACAATGAGTCCGGCGCGCAGTCTTGTCTTTGGCATTTCAAGGCGGGTTCCTTCTCTGAATACTCCAAAGTAATTATCGAACACTTAAACCATGTCCGTATCCGCAAAATGATTTTCACATACCACCATAGAGAGAATGATATTTCACAAATGCAATCTGCTGACATCTTGCTTAGATAACGTGACATGTCATTATGGTCGGGTCATTATTCGAACCGTTTTCCCACAACCAGTCACAATGCATATTGCGAGGCAGTTTCCTTGACACGTCTTGTCAAAGCAGAGATCGTGTCCCCTTATCACGGGATTCTCATCAATACGGGTATGGGTAATCCCATCACACCATCAATCGTGACGTTTGGGAAGTAAGCGATTCTCAACGGGCAAGTGGGGAGGCGCACCGCTTTCGTCGCCTCTTATAAAGGGATAAGAGTTCCCCATTTTTACCCACGCCGTCTTCCTCCTTTGCTCACCCTTTCCCCCTCGAGCTCCAGCGCCGTAGCCCAAGTCTTCTCCGCATACCTAAACATGTCCGGAGCAGGAGGCAAGTGGGTGGCCTCCACCGTGAAAGAGAAGCATATCGCGAATCTTCGGGCGGCCGGATACTTGGCCGCAAACATCGCGCACCGGCAACCGGACAAAGGGCAGGCCGTTCCAACCCCGGAACCTCACGAGAGGGTCGTGTTTGTCGCCCACTTTGTCCGTGGACTGGGATTTCCACTTCATCCCTTTTTCCGCGGGCTCATGTTCTACTACGGGCTAGATTTCCATGATCTAGCCCCAAATTTCATCCTCAACATCTCGGCATTCATCGTAGTATGCGAGGCCTTCCTCCGCATCAAGCCTCACTTCGGCCTGTGGCTGCAAATCTTCTGCGTGAAGCCGAAGATCGTGAGCGGCCAGCAAGCGGAGTGCGGAGGAGCCATGGTGGGCAAGATGCCTAACGTCACCTGGCTTGATGGCTCCTTTGCGGAGACCGTGAAAGGGTGGCAGTCGGGGTGGTTCTACATCACCGAGCCGCGCGGTGCCAACTGGGCAGCGGCCCCCGAGTTCCGATCCGGAACCCCCATGCGGCTCACCTCCTGGGAAAAGAAGGGCCTGGCCTGGGGCGAACCTATAGAGCTGACCGGACTCCAAAACTGCATCAAGAACATGAAGGACAAGAACATCAAGCTTGTCAACATGATCCAGGTCATGCTCGTTCGCCGGATTCTGTCGTGCCAAAGGCGGGCATTTAATCTATGGGAGTTTGTCCCGGCCGAACACCAAACGCTTCGGAGGCTCTACGGCATGACGCATAAAGATGCATGGAAGGCGTTGTTCAAGGCCTCTGAAGTACCTCCTCCCACATCCGAGGACCGTGGACTTCACGCCGCGCGGCCTCCTCGTCCGGTGAGTTTTCTGACTACCACCGGATTCAGCTCTTCCCAATATATTCGTGGGGGAGTCTTAAATAATTGTGCATTTTTAATCAGGATTATGTGGAGACAACGGAGAGGATTGAATGTCCGGCTCTGTTGCCAAAAGGCGCAGCTAATTCTCTCCTGACGGAGATGTTAGTCCCGGCGCCCTACAAGGCACCGGAGAAGAAGGCCGAAAATAAGGCCCCAGGAACCAGGAAGGGTCTCTGGCGTAAGGTTGTACCGGAAGCCTCGTCCGAAGACGATGAGGCACACTTCTCCCCTGAAGGGGAGGATGAAGAAGAAGGGGCCACCCCATCCGGAGAGGATGAGGGGCCCGAGAAGGCGGACCAGGGGGCCGGGAAAGGCCCCCGGCGCAAGGCCGTCATACCCTCGTCGTCCAACGATGATGAGGCAGATTCCTCCCCCGGAGGCGGGGGAAGCAAGAAGAAACTCTACCTCCCCGCACTGGGGAGGAGAAAAAGAGGAAGCCGCCCCGGAGGAGGAGGCTGGGACGTCCAAGAAGGGAAAGGTGTCCCTTCCGGACTACTCCGCCACGGCCACCCATAGCGAGGAGGGGTGGCTGCCCAGGGGGAAGCCCCTAGCGCGATCGTAAGTATCCGCACTCTGTCGTGATTTTACTTCATAGTCTTTTTATAACGCCAAACATATATGTAGTCCGGCCAGGGTTCATCTCGAGGTATCGTCTTCGGGTGAGTCCCTGAGCGATTCAGCGATGAACTCGCTCCCGACGGCCACTACTTCTCAACCCATGGATGACATAGAGGTGTTGTACTGAAGGCTCCCAGAGCGGGGGGAGGTAACTTTGGAGACGCCCCAAGGTGGAATTCTAGATGTCGGACATGCGGGGTTCAAGATCCCCACAGATCGTGTCGATGTGAGCCGTAGTAGGCCGGGCTCTCAGCCGAACACTGTTCTGGAACCTCCAACGGTTCCGGACTCAGGCGGACAACCCCTGGTTAGGGAGGGCGAGCCGTCCGTGCCGAGGACTTCCGTTACGCCCAAGGCGTCAGATTATCTGCTGGAAGCGCTTCGCGGCGCTTTCATGGATGGAGAGCAGCGTACTCTTATGAGTGTGGTGATTCAGAAGGTTTTGTCCACCAAGAGCAGACTAACCGAAGCTTGCACCAGCCTCCTGACAGGCTTTGAGGTAAGTAATAAAAATGTGTGAAATTACCACCCGATAGGTAGTAGCCCTTGATAATCTGTTTGGTGTTCGGAAAGAAAAGCCAAACAGAGGGTCAATGATAATCCGCAGGAGTCTAATAATAAGTGTGCATCTGAATAAGCAGGTTGTGCTGCTTGCAGCTGCTGTCCGCACAGCCGAGATCGCCGGACTAAAGCGGGACCTGGAGCAGGCGCAGGGGGAGCTCGACCTCATGAAGAGGCAGCTCAAAGAGAACAAAGGTGAGTGATTCCCTGCTCTCATGTAATGAAGGATAGATAAAATTGGTTATTCTAACGATGAATCGTCGTGACTGTGTAAAAGGGGCCACCACCGAAGTGGCATCTCTAAAGAAAGCACTGTCCGAGGCCGAAGACAAGGCGGCCTTTGAATGCAAGGAGCATAAAAAGCAAGATGCTAGAGTGGGCGAGGTACAGCAAGAGCTCCAGGAGCTCGACAAGAAGTTCGAGTCCATGGAGCATGATCTTAAGATGAAAGAGGCCGAGCTTGCGAAGGCCCTTGCGAGTATGAAAGACGCCAAGGCTGAAGCCATTAAGGCACAACAGGAAATCTAGGCGGCCAAGAAGATAGCGGCGGGTAAGACATTCTTCATGCAAAGCAAACATGTGGAGGAGACGTTTCTTTTACTTACCCGAATTCAGAGCTCTCCAGGGGCATTTGCAGATCTGCCAGGCAGCATATCAGATGCCGTGGAGTTCTACCGTGCCAAGTAGGGGAGCCCAAAGGAGAAGCTGTTCTGGTCCTAGTATGTTGGGGCCGAACACCCAATTCCTCTGAGTGACCAACTGAAGCAGTTGGTCGAACTCCACAGGGCGGCCGAAGTGGCTATCAAAGATTTCATAGTCCGAATGTGGCCTAGTGAGCCCATGCCCACTAGCTACTTCAGCCTGATCAAGCGGATGGTGAATGCCTGTCCGAGGCTTGAAGTTATCAAGCGATCCATTTGCATTAAGGGTGCCCGTCGGGCCTTTGCCCGCGCGAAGGTGCATTGGGGCAAGCTAGATGCGGAGAAGCTGGTGAAGGATGGGCTGCCGGAGGGCAAGGCGCATCGCTATCCCTGTCGGCATTCTGGAAGTGGGGGTCCCCAGACTTGCCTGCCTGCGGCCTGCGGCGTGGATCAAGTGGGGGCCCAATGCAGCCCAGCTTCATTAGCTCAAGCTCAAGACCCTCGCGAGGGGCCAAGCCTCGTTGGGTGGATGATAGGAAGCTTCCTCAGGAGCAGCCTTCTCAGGAAGGCTCACGAGGAGGCAGAGAGATCAAGGCAGGGCACCTCCCGAGGAGCCCGTGACGGAAGCCATGATGATCGAGGCCAGGCGGGCGCTAGGCGGGCACCGGCCTGTGCAGTGTCCTTGTTTCCCTTTCGGTGCAAAGGGGGCAAGCACAGGCCAAGGCATCAGGCAAAGGTTACCATTTCATTGCAACAAGACCAAGACCGGCAGAACAGCAGGATGGAGGTCATCGTGGAGCCCAGAGCGGCGTCATCGTCCGAGCCTTTGGTAGCCGAAGACTAGCTTTAGTCAGGATAAGTGTACCACACGTTCCCCTTCAAAATGGCCAATTGTTGGCGCCCTTCCCGCTCATTATTTGGGAAGAGGCCCAGGCCTCGCTCTATAAATAGGACTAGCCACCACAGGGTAGAAGCATCAAAAAACAGATTGGTCAGAGAGAGAGAGAGAGAAGCGACTGAACTCACCCTACCAGTTCATCGCACCAGCTCAAGAACAGCCCCTCGCGAGGCTGTTCTCCCTTTGTACTGTTTACCATCAGCCCCTGAGGCAATCCACCACACCACACACTGGAGTAGGGTATTACACCATAATGGTGGACTGAACCAGTATAAATCTCGTGTCCCTTGTGTGTTCATCTTTCTTGCTTAGATCCTTGCGAGACTTCGAGATGTGAGCTGGTAGGCGAGAGATCTTCGTGCGCACCCCAGTGTTCGAGCCTCAAGGGTCTGCCGGAATCCGAAATCCAACATTTGGCGTGCCAGGTAGGGGTGCGCCGGAATCATTCTTTCGCCGCCTCGCGTTTCACCGCCTCGCCGCCCTGATGTCAAGCGACCCGACTGCCAACACCGACCGTTGGGAGGCGTGGCCCGTCCACGCCGTGCCCCGGGCCCAGGGCGACCGCAACCATGCGCCTCAGGCATCTTGCGCTCCGTAGGGCGCTGCAAGGCGCGGGCGACGCGGCCAAAGGCCACCGGCCCTCACACCGCGGTAGGTGCGGTCAGCAGCAAGAGCTTCGAACCACGCCGCGGTCACAACGCCGCACACCGACGGGAGCAGGCGAACTCCAGGGCGGCGCTCACGGTGGCCTGAGAACTGCTATGGTGCCGGCTGCTGGAGGGCGGCCCTGACGTGTTGCTGGAGTGACTAGCCGAACTCCTGGACGCCACCGCCTCGGGAGCGCCGCCTTTCTGCGTCCAACTGCCACCCCAGGTCCAGGGCGGGCCGTATGGCGGCCCCATACGTGCCCACGCGACTCCAAGTGGACTCCAGGCCCAGCTCAACGCCAACCCGAGCATGAGCACCGGGCGCCAAGTCGCGCCGGCCCCATCTCTGGCCGGCGAAGGAGCACACGCCGCGACCTTCGGCCTCGGCGGGCCACCGCGCCATCACTCTCAAGACAACGCTCCAGGCCGAACTGCGTGGCATGTGGGGCACTACGGCGAGAACCGTGGAGTTGCGGTGCCAGAAGCTTATGTGCCCCACATGGTGGATCGAGAATGCGCATTGGAAGAATACCATGGCTCGTTCCTTGGGCTAGGCTGGGGCGAGGAGCCACCAGAAGTTGAGCTCTTTCAAGAGCCCCAAGAGGGCCTCGACGGCCGCGCCGGTGGCAACAACTATCTGGTACCACTACTTCCTCAGGAGCAAACTTATGCTAACCATGGGTCGCAGGAGGTATAGGTCCCCATAGCAGATGGCTGCCCCAATGCTGCAGCCTCCTACCCCTCGGGAGGAAGGCACCGGGGGCTGTAGGAGAGGGGCCGGGATCCGGGTTTGTCCCAGCGGAGCTCGGCACCAGGCGCACTCCGGAGTTAGGCCCTCAACCGGGGAGGTGCCACAGGGCCTGCCCCCGGCAGAGGACCCGTGGTCGTTGGGGGAACAGCTGGCGACCGCCCTACCCCATTGGCACCGTCCTTGGTTTCCGGTCGCCGTCAATGGCGGTAGAGTGCGGCGCAAGGCGGGGCCCTCGTCTGGTGATATGAAGCAAGGCCGGTACCTGTGAAGAAGGCCCAGTTCCTGTGAAGCTCGCCGCCCCATGACACTCTCACGTATTAATGAGTGGGGCTGTACACGCCCCGGAGTCTCCGGAGAGCCGCCCTCGGGCCTTGGGGGCTCCCGCCCACGTCCAGTGGCAGCACTTAGCTCCGCGCTGCTGAGAAGACTTTGAAGACTAGACTAGGTGCCGGACATGGCTTTTTGCCTTTTGCCTTTTCCTCTGTTGACAAGTTTCTTCGATTTGAATTTAAGTTGGATTTGAGCTTGAGACTTGCGTGTGTCTGGGGAAGGGGAGCTTAGTCTCATTCGAGCAATATCTCGTGTTCTGGTTTCGGCTTTACGTCCAAGCTAGCGTCAGCTGCCTCCCCTTCCGAGCCCCTCATGAGCCGGGCCAGGCCAGGCACATCTACAATCCAGACCGCTGTTGCCGCACCCTCTCCGGAGGTTCTCACCACAGGATCAATGGGACCATCCAGAAAACACTCGAGGCGTCGCGGCCCCCACAGGCCCGCTCGGGACTCGTCGGGGTCAAGAGGTAAACAGGTCAGCTGACCCGTCGCCGGGCCAGTAGCTAAGCTCACACTCAGCGTTACGCTTACAAGGATATTGATCGCAAACCTTTACCTGAGGGGCTTCCCCTCCCAAAATGCTCTTACAATCTTTAGGGCCAAGCCCGAACTTTCTTCATGCAGGGTGAACAGCGGTGACGTACGATCAGTCGGACATATCACTTGCCGCATCATCTGGGGCGCCTCCAGAGGCGTCGCTGGCGTCATCACCATCACTACCAACACCTCCGCCAGCGCCAGGCGCGTCCACCACGCCACCTTCATCGGTGTCCACGATCATGCTATCATCATCAGACGCGAAGGCCCTAACGAGGGCGTCCAGGTTGTCCTCCACCCATTGCGCCAGGTCGCCTCGGATGGCTATGGGCACAGGTGCAATGGCGGCATCGAAATCGAAGTGGGGATCCATGTTCTGCAGATGGCAGAAGACACGGGAGAAGGCACGCCCAAGCAAGGCTCGGCTCCTCTCCTCGACGAGCCAACGAGACCTCTCGGAGCGGTTCTCCAAAAGTGTCACCACGTCAGTGAAATATTGGAGGTTGCCGGCATAGTTGGTCTCATGCAGCACCTCGGCAGCGGCCTCGCAAATGTTGCCTAGGGCCGTGTTAGCCCGTTCCCTGAGCATTCGGAGCATGGGGGCGTGCTCATGCTCCAGGACCCGCCTCTGACGGATCTCGTCCTCGTTCTGCTGCGCGATGGCCTCGGTGCCATCAACCCTCTGTCGGAGAAGAAGCAGCTCGGCGCGGGAAGAGGCCTGCTCCGCCTGCGCTGTGCCAAGGGCAGCCGTGGAGAGGTCCGCACCCCGCGTCACTTCGACCTATTTGGCCCTGAGGTCCGCGGTCCTACCTTCAGCTTCGGCCTTGATCAGCTCCAACCTCGCTTCGTATTGGCGCTCGAGACCCGAACGAGCTTTCGCCACGCGGCGGTCGACCTCTTCTTGGGCTCGGGCTTCGCACGCGGCGACGTCATCCTCCGCCTGAGCCACCAGGTGCTCCCTCGTCTCCAACCGCTCAAGGTCAAGGTTGCGCTCGGCGGCCTGCAGCGTCAGTGTTTCCACGCGTTTTTGGAGCTCCGCCTGGTCGACAGAGGCCTCCTTCAGCGACACAAGGGCCGCCTGGCGCAGTTCCACTTGCTCCTCCAGAGATTTGCTCCAGGCTAGGAGCTCCCACACGCGCCCCTCCGCATCCTTGCGCCGTCGGTCTGCTTCCCGGGCCTCCTCGACAGCTCGGGAGCAGGTGATACGTCTCCAATGTATCTATAAATTTTGATTGCTCCATGCTACTTTATCTACCGTTTCGGACTATATTGGGCTTTATTTTCCAGTTTTATATTATTTTTGGGACTAACCTATTAACCGGAGGCCCAGCCCAGAATTGTTGTTTTTTGCCTATTTCAGTGTTTCGAATAAACGGAATATCAAACGGAGTCCAAACGGAATGAAACCTTCGGGGACGTGATTTTCTCACCGAACGTGATCCAGGAGACTTGGACCCTGCTCCAAGGAACAAAAGAGGCGGTCACGACGGTGGGAGGCGCCCCCCGTAGGGCGCGCCCGCTACCTCGTGGGCCCACTGTTGCTCCACCGACGTACTCCTTCCTCCTATATATACCTACGTACCCCCAAACGATCAGAACAGGAGCCAAAAACCTAATTCCACCGCCGCAACCTTCTGTATCCATGAGATCCCATCATGGGGCCTGTTCCGGAGCTCCGCCGGAGGGGGAACCACCACAGAGGGCTTCTACATCAACACCATAGCCCCTCCGATGAAGTGTGAGTAGTTTACTTCAGACCTTTGGGTCCATAGCTAGTAGCTAGATGGCTTCTTCTCTCTTTTTGGATCTCAATACAATGTTCTCCCCCTCTCTCATTGAGTTCTATTCGATGTAATCTTCTTTTTGCGGTGTGTTTGTTGACACCGATGAATTGTGGGTTTATGATCCAGCTTATCTATGAATATATTTGAATCTTCTCTGAATTCTTTTATGTATGATTGAGTTATCTTTGAAAGTCTCTTCGAATTATCCGTTTGGTTTGGCCAACTAGATTGGTAGTTCTTGCAATGGGAGAAGTGTTTAGCTTTGGGTTCAATCTTGTGGTGTCCTTTCCCAGTGATAGAAGGGGTAGCAAGGCACGTACTGTATTGTTGCCATCCAGGATAACAAGATGTTTTTTTATAATATTGCATGAATTTATCCCTCTACATCATGTCATCTTGCTTAAGGCGTTACTCTGTTTTTAACTTAGTACTCTAGATGCATGCTGGATAGCGGTCGATGAGTGGAGTAATAGTAGTAGATGCAGAATCATTTCGGTCTGCTTGTCTTGGACGTGATGCCTATATACATGATCATACCTAGATATACTCATAATTATGCTCAATTCTATGAATTGTTCGATAGTAATTTGTTCACCCACTGTAGAATACCTATGCTCTTGAGAGAAGCCACTAGTGAAACCTATGGCCCCCGGGTCTATTCTCATCATATCAATCCCCATTACTTTATTATTTGCTTTCTTTTTACTTTGCCTTTTACTTTTCACTTTGCATCTATATACCAAAAATACCTAAAGTATTATTTATCATCTCTATCAGATCTCACTCTCGTAAGTGATCGTGAAGGGATTGACAACCCCTAATCGCGTTGTTTGCGAGGAGCTATTGTTTTGTGTAGGTACGAGGGACTTGTGCGCGGTTTCCTACTGGATTGATACCTTGGTTCTCAAAAACTGAGGGAAATACTTACGCTACTTTGCTGCATCATCCTCTCCTCTTTGGGGAAATCCAACGCAGTGCTCAAGAGGTAGCAAGAAGAATTTCTGGCGCCGTTGCCGGGGAGGCTCACGCAAGAGCAAGTCAACCATACCAAGTACCCATCACAATCCATATCTCTCGAATTACATTATTTTCCATTTGCCTCTCATTTTCCTCTCCCCCGCTTCACCCTTTCCGCTTTATTCGCCCTCTCTTTCCCAATCTCCTCCTCTTTTTCCTGTTTGCCTTTTCCGTTGCCTTTCTGTTTGCTTGTGTGTTGGATTACTTGTTGCCGTGGCGCAAGATAATACCAAATTGTGTGACTTCTAGAATACCAATAATAATGATTTCCTTAGTACTCCAATTGCTCCTCTTAATAATGATGAGTCTTGTGAAATCAATACCGTTTTGCTGAATCTTGTTATGAAAGATCAATTCGCCGGCCTTCCTAGTGAAGATGCCGCTACTCATCTAAACAATTTTGTTGATTTGTGTGATATGCAAAAGAAGAAAGATAAGGATAACAATATTGTCAAATTGAAGTTATTTCCGTTTTCACTTAGAGATCGTGCTAAAGTTTGGTTTTCGTCTTTGCCTAAAAATAGTACTGATTCTTGGAACAAGTGCAAAGATGCTTTTATCTCTAAGTATTTTCCTCCCGCTAAGATCATCACTCTTAGGAATGATATTATGAATTTTAAACAACTTGATCATGAGCATGTTGCCCAATCTTGGGAAAGAATGAAATTGATGCTTCGCAATTGCCCTACTCATGGATTGAATTTATGGATGATCATACGATTTTTTTATGCCGGATTGAATTTTGCTTCTAGAAATCTTTTAGATTCGGCCGCAGGAGGAACGTTTATGGAAATTACGTTAGGAGATGCTACAAAATTGCTTGATAATATTATGGCTAATTATTCTCAATGGCACACCGAAAGATCTTCTAGTAAAAAAGTGCATGCTATAGAAGAAATCAATGTTTTGAGTGAAAAGATGGATGAACTTATGAAGATGTTTGCTACTAAAAATACTCCTCTTGATCCCAATGATATTCCCTTGTCTACTTTGATTGAGAATAATAATGAATCTATGGATGCGAATTTTCTTGGTAGGAATAGTTTTGGAAACAATGCGCATAGAGGGAATTTTAATCCTAGGCCTTATCCTAATAATCCTTCTAATAATTATGGAAATTCCTACAACAACTCTTATGGAAATTTTAATAAGATGCCCTCTGAATTTGAGAGTAGTGTTAAAGAGTTTATGAATTCACAAAAGAATTTTAATGCTTTGGTTGAACAGAAATTGCTTAAAGTTGATGATTTGGCTAGGAATGTTGATAGAATTTCTCTTGAAATTGATTCTTTAAAGCTTAGATCTATTCCTCCTAAGCATGATATCAATGAGTCTCTCAAAGCCATGAGAATTTCCATTGATGAGTGCAAAGAAAGAACCGCTAGGATGCGTGCTTCCAAAGATGCCTTTATTAAAGCGTGTTCTTCCAATTCCTATGAAAATCAAGATGAAGATCTAAAAGTTATTGATGTGTCCCCCGTTAAATCTTTGTTTTGCAATATGAATCTTGATGAAACTGAATATGATTTTCCCTTACCTAGAAGGCATTCTAAGAATTCGGAGTTTCTATATCTTGATGATCAAATTGATAAATGTGGGATTGAAAGAAATAAAAACCTAGATGTTGCTAAACCCACCATTTTGGATCTCAAGGAATTTAATTATGAAAATTGCTCTTTAATTGATTGTATTTCCTTGTTGCAATCCATGCTAGATTCTCCTCATGCTTATAGTCAAAATAAGACCTTTACCGAACACATTGTTGATGCCTTGATGCAATCTTATGAAGAAAAACTTGAGTTGAAAGTTTCTATCCCTAGAAAACTCTATGATGAGTGGGAACCTACTATTAAAATTAAAATTAAAGATTATGAGTTTCATGCTTTGTGTGATTTGGGTGCTAGTGTCTACTATTCCCAAAACTTTGGTGATTTGCTAGATTTCCGTGACTTTGATGATTGCTCTCTAAACTTGAATCTTGCGGATTACACTATTAAAAAGCCTATGGGAAGAATTAATGATGTTCTTATTGTTGCAAATAGGAATTATGTGCCCATAGATTTTATCGTTCTTGATATAGATTGCAATCCTTCATGTCCTATTATTCTGGGTAGACCTTTCCTTAGAACAATTGGTGCAATTATTGATATGAAGGAAGGGAATATTAGATTCCAATTTCACTTAAAGAAGGGCATGGAACTCTTCCATAGAAAGAAAATAAAATTACCATATGAATCTATCATGAGAGCCACTTATGGATTGCCTACCAAAGATGGCAATACCTAGATCTATCCTTGCTTTTATGCCGAGCTAGGGGCGTTAAACGATAGCGCTTGTTGGGAGGT
Organism: Triticum timopheevii; assembly: GCA_963921465.1. Classification (NCBI taxonomy): domain Eukaryota; kingdom Viridiplantae; phylum Streptophyta; class Magnoliopsida; order Poales; family Poaceae; genus Triticum; species Triticum timopheevii. Next base: position 584,868,325 of record OY997270.1, read on the forward strand.
AACCCAATTTTATTTTTGTTTTTTTATTTTTTCTTCTGTTTAGGAATAAATAATCCATCTAGACTCTGTTTGAATGTGGTTTTATCTTTTAATTAGTGTTTGTGCCAAGTAGAACCTATAGGATAACCTACGATGATAGTTGATTTGATTCTGCTGAAAAACAGAAACTTTGCGCGCACGAATATAATTTTGTTAAATCACAGAAACGTGATTTTGCGTTCATTCTTGTTGCTGCTGTTCAATAAACATTTGTCCAGGACTTCCTATTTTGGTAGGATTTTTAGAGTTCTAGAAGTTTGCGTTAGTTACAGATTACTACAGACTGTTCTGTTTTTGACAGATTCTGTTTTGCGTTTGTTGTTTGCTTATTTTGAGGAATCTATGGCTAGTAAAATAGTTTATAATCCATAGAGAAGTTGGAATAAAGTAGGTTTAACACCAATATAAATAAAGAATGAGTTAATTACATTACCTTAAAGTAGTCTTTTGTTTTCTTTCTCTAACGGAGCTCATGAGATTTCTATTGAGTTTTGTGTTGTGAAGTTTTCAAGTTTTGGGTGAATTCTTTTGATGGATTATGGAACAAGGAGTGGAAAGAGCCTAAGCTTGGGGATGCCCATGGCACCCCCAAGATAATCCAAGGACACCAAAAAGTCAAAGCTTGGGGATGCCCCGGAAGGCATCCCCTCTTTCGTCTACTTCCATCGGTAATTTACTTGGAGCTATATTTTTATTCACCACATGATATGTGTTTTGCTTGGAGCGTCTTGTATTATTTGCGTATTTGCTTGTTAGTTTACCGCAATCATCCTTGCTGTACACACCTTTTGAGAGAGCCATACACAAATTGGAATTTAATAGAATACTCTATGTGCTTCACTTATATCTTTTGAGCTTGATAGTTTTGCTCATAGTGCTTCACTTATATCTTTTGAGCGTGATAATTTTTTCTGTAGTGCTTCACTTAGATCTTTTAGAGCACAGTGGTGGATTTGTTTTAAAGAAAATATTGATCTCTCATGCTTCACTTAGATCATTTTGAGAGTCGTTAATAGCATGGTAATTTGCTTAATATTAATATACTTGGTATTCAAGATATGTGAAACTTTCTTTTGAGTGCATTGAATACTAAGATAAGTTTGATGCTTGATAATTGTTTTGAGATATGGAGGTGATAATATCAAAGTCATTCTAGTTGGGTGATTATGAATTTAAAGAATGCTTGTGTTGAAGTTAGCAAGTCCCGTAGCATGCACGTATGGTTAGAGTTGTGTAACAAATTTGAAACATGAAGTGTAACTGGCTTGTGCATCCTTATGAGTGGCGGTCGGGGACGAGCGATATTCTTTCCCTACCAATATATCCCCCTAGGAGCATGCGCGTAGTACTTGATTTTTGATGACTTCTAAATTTTTGCAATAAGTAAATGAGTTCTTTTGACTAATGTTGAGTCCATGGATTATACGCACTTTTACCTTTCCGCCTTTGCTAGCCTCTTCTGTACTGTGCATTGCCCTTTCTCACCTTGAGAGTTGGTGCAAACTTCGCCGGTGCATCCAAACCCCGTGATACGATACGCTCTATCACGCATAAACCTCCTTATATATTCCTCAAAACAGCCACCATACCTACCTATCATGGCATTTCCATAGCCATTCCGAGATATATTGCCATGCAACTTCCATCATCATATTCATGACATACATTACTTTTGTCATATTTCCATTGCATGATCATGTAGTTGACATCGTATTTGTGGCAAAGCCACCATGCATTATTTTTCATACATGTCACTCTTGATTCATTGCACCATCCCGGTACACTGCCGGAGGCATTCATATAGAGTCATATCTTGTTCTAAGTTTCGAGTTGTAATCCTTATGTTGTAATCAATAGAAGTGTGATGATCATCATTATTAGAGCATTGTCCCCAAAAAGAAAAAAAAGATAGGCCAAAAAAAAAGAAAAGCCCAAAAAAAGGAAGAAAAAAAGAACAAAAAAAAGGGGGCAATGTTACTATCTCTTTTTCCACACTTGTGCTTCAAAGTAGCACCTTGTTCTTCATGTAGTGAGTCTCATATATTGTGCTTCAAAGTAGCACCTTGTTCTTCATGTAGTGAGTCTCATAAGTTGTCTTTCTATATACTAGTGGGAATTTTTTGTTATAGAACTTGGCTTGTATATTCCTACGATGGGCTTCCTCAAATGCCCTAGGTCTTCATGAGCAAGCGAGTTGGATGCACACCCACTAATTTTCTTTTGTTGAGCATTCATAGGTCTAGTGCATCCGTTGCATGGCAATACCTACTTCTCATGTTGACATCAATTGATGGGCATCTCCATAGCCCGTTGATTATCCTCGTCAATGTGAGACTTTCTCCTTTTTTGTCTTCTCCACACAATCCCCTTCAGCATATTCTATTCCACCCATAGTGCTATATCCATGGCTCATGCTCATGTATTGCGTGAAGGTTGAAAAAGTTTGAGATTATTTAAGTATGAAACAATTGCTTGGATTGTCATTGGAGGTATAGAAGTTGGGAACATCTTTGTGTGACAAAAATGAAGCATAGCCTAACTATATGATTTTGTAGGGATGAACTTTCTTTTGCCATGCTATTTTGAGAAGACATGATTGCTTTGATTAGTATGCTTGAAGTATTATTATTTTTATGTCAATATGAACTTTTGTCTTGAATCTTTCGGATCTCAATATTCATGCCACAATTAAGAAGATTTACATTGAAATTATGCCAAAGTATCACTCCACATCAAAAATTCTTTTTTATCATTTACCTACTCGAGGACGAGCATGAATTAAGCTTGGGGATGCCTGATACGTCTCCAATGTATCTACAATTTTTTATTGCTCCATGCTACATTATCTACTGTTTTGGACTATATTGGGCTTTATTTTCCACTTTTATACACTACTAGGGAAAAGCCTAGCAGCAGCGCGGGTTTTGGCCCTCCCAGTAGCGCGGGTACCCTCGCTACTAATAAGGCGCTACAGGTAACGTATAGCAGTAGCGCCTGTTGACCCACGCTACTGCTACACAAGAATAGCTGTAGCGCTCTTTAGAAAAGGACGCTATTGATATTATCTGCAGTGCTGTTTAGCGGGAAGCGCTACTGGTAAGTCGGCGCTACTGCTAAATTTCCCCCCGTCGCTACTACTAGTTTTATTAGTTTTTTTCCCGCATATTTGTTTTTTATTTGTTTTGTATTTGAATAGGCTTTATACAATAATCTTTAGCATATCATCCACATACAAATGTAATCATAGCATATACATACAATTAGTCTCATCAAATCATGTCATCATCATAATCATCATCCAACACAAAGTGGTCTCTCGTCATCAATCTCAAAAATAGCGATACAAGTCTCGATTACTTGCAAATACATCGTCATCCATCTAAACAATGATATACGCGAGAATAGCTATCACTTTGAGTACATGAGTTCGTATCCGTCTCTCGCATTAGCGTGAACCTAAACTAAGTACTGCGTGTCGCTCAGAAACCAAAAACCGGTACACCTGGGCCTGACACTCTGGCCACTTGTCGTATATATACTCCTGGCGTAGCACTTCTTCGCCATCTATGATCTATGCACCTGCATCATCACATGAGTCAATGATATGCAACATATATAGTTGAGCAACAGAAAGAGAGAGACTTGGCAAAAATAGAAACAACATATCATAAGCATAAATAACAAAGTTCATCGTACCCAAAATGCCCTAACTAGAGTGATTTTCACTAGTCGAGGTGGAGGATGGTTTAATTACATCACAAATAAAGTTTCACCGTGCATAACTCAAAGTTTTGTCATAAAAGAAAGTATGGACTAAACGGACACATTGTCATATATCGACAATCACTCCATCATGTCGTGCCATCCATCCATGTCAGGGAGATAGTCATCGAGCTTAGTGAAAGGCTTCATGTCGAGATGCTAAGAGGCTATCCATGTTCGGACGTCTTCCCGCGACATTTGTCCTTCTGCATGGAACATCCCTGTTTTTCCGACGACCTCATTCATGATGATTTGGGCAAGTTCACGCTGGATGTTCTAGAACTCAGCTCGAAGTCGATGATCCTCGATATCTCCTATGTCCTTTGCCCATTGCAGAATATGGGCATCGCCAGATCTAGGTGACATGTGAAGGTTCTGGTGATCCCGTCTGTACTCCAGCATGTGGTGTAGGACATAGAATCCATCATTCGGTTGCTGGATGCAGTAGAAGTCGGTCTTATGGCTGAAGGCGGCCCTGCCGCCCCTTCTCTTCTTGTCCCTAACCTCTCCACCCCTTGCTTGGTAGTACAACATAGCATCGTCGAGAACATCTTTGATGTGGGTGTAATCCTTTTTGTGAATGTTCTTCGACGAGTCCAAGTAAAGAGCATGGGAGAATCGGGGGTAGAGGATGATGAGGACGGCGCGCCCGCCGCTGCCCAAAATAAGTACACCTCAAATTAATTAGCCTCCACCGTGCAAATGAATAATTGAAATCGAAGGAAGGATAGTAGCGCGGATGACTTACACGGGATGATAAGGCACGAGAATCGCCTCCTTGTCCTTATTGGCGAGCATGAAACTGACGATGTAATCCTTCGCGTATTCACGCTGCTCTGCATAGACTCCCAAGAAGCCCTCGTGCATGTAGTACGGGTCAGCGACACAGATATGATGTATCTGCTCAGCCCCAATGATGTAGTTCATGTGCAAGGCATAAAGGTGGACAAACGTAAAATCCAGCTTCTTCACGTGAAACATGTCGAATATGTAATCGAATCGGGGGAAGAACTTATCCGTGGGGAAGCTGTCGACGTATGACATTTGCCGCGGAACGTTAACCACGTAGAGTGGTATCCTGGATCTTTCGAGGCGATGAGGCCTTTCTCTACCCGCCGCACATCGTCATGAAGTCTCCTTAGATCGCCGAATCTGGCTCGTAGCGCTGTTTCAGGTAGGATTGGTTGACCGGAGATATGCCATTTATCCGCATCGGGGATATCTACACGGTCCTGAAGCCGAGGCTGCTGAGGCAGCTGGATCATAGAATCAGCTTTTTTGCCTTTCCTCGCTCTCTTCCTAGACTTCTTTACTACCGGAAGGTCGTCAATAATACATTGAGACGGTAATTCAGGCACCGACTCATGACGCTCAAACCCTGAGGAGGCGCCAGTATAGACATACTGTTCAGCGCCATCATCATCCTCATGCTCATCCATGGCGACGTCATCAGCGACTAATGGAGCCACCTTCTTACCCCGTCCTCTATCACCCAACCCGACACCCGACGCTAATTGGGTAGGTGGGGTGTTGATGTTCATACCTTGCTGAGGCTGCATGCTCGTGGGTGTGCTCCCGGCCGCCTCCAGACGAAGCAGACTCTTTGGCCACAATAGGACCCACCCATTGCAACAATCACCAAGCCGCCGCGGGGTCTCGTCGTCATCCCCCACTAGTATTAGAGGAGGCAAATTCTCATGGCCCGGTTTGACACTGGCCACGGAAACCTTGAAGACATTCGGGGGGATCGACCGGCTGTGGAACAATGGTTCCTTCGGCTCCGTTATCGTCCCCTTCCCCACGTCCACCTTTTGTTCACCGATGGTGTACAATATGGTGCACGAGGTTTCGTCGGCCTACAAAGAAAAGTCTGCGACGTGAGACATCCGAAAGGCAACGAAAATGGGAGATTATACATTTATATTGAAGGGGGCCGGTGTGACAGATACCGTGAGGGCGTCGAGCTCAGCCAAAGAGGAGGCACCATCGAGCACGTCCGGTGCGGGAGCCGGTGCGGGAGCAGGTGCGGGAGCCGGTGCGGGAGCAGGTACGGGAGCCGGTGCGGGAGCAGGTGCTCCCAAGAAGTCAGCAAGGGGAAAGTCCTCTGCATTTGTTTCTAGATTTTGCCTTGTCCAAGTGTAAACGCCCGTCACCAAGGAAGCAGATATATCTGCAATCGCTTGTTTTGCAGCAGCAACCGCTGTTGCGACTGTCTGATATGATTTCTTCTCAACCGCAATCTCAACCTTCTTGTCGATGCTTTCTTCAGTTAACCTCCGTCTTTCCTTTCTCTCCTCCGTGGTCTCACGGTAGTACTTCTTCCACGTGGTGCTGTCTCCGACACTGTGCACGCGTCCATACGACGGTCGAGTATCCACCGGTTGTTGTTTCAATATGTTCAACGCCCGATTGAATGGAGTGTCCCACTTAGGCCTCGCCAATGCCTCAGACGGGGAGTCGCTTTCGGCCGCAATCCGGTGCTGCTCTCTCTGCAAAAGGCACAAGGATCGTTTACAAATATGACTAATGTGTGCAGTCGAATTGATCAGAAACTAAAATTACCAGCAGTCTCATGAACTCCGTAATGACTGGTGTTGTCTCGTAAACCATCTTCACTGGGTCCCAACGGTGCCGGGCCCTGAGGACATCACGCTCCTGCGGGACGGTGAAATCCGCCAAGGGGTCTAGGATGCCTAGACTCGCGGCTTCCGTGTCCTCCTTGGCCCATTTGGACCTCTTTCCGCCGTAACCACGGCTTTCGAGGTGGTGGCTCCAAATGTTCCTCTTTTGAAGCCCCTTCATGTATTAGACTTTTTTTGGCAGCTTCGGCCTCGCAAGCATGCTTGAATATTTGAAACTGCTCTTCCGTGATTGTCGGATTATCCTTTACAATCTCGGAGTAGGGTTCCCCGTCGTTGATCTTTGCTTTCACTCGATTTTTCCAGGAGGCCAACGCGTCGCTAAACTTGGTCATGGCGTGTTTGTTTATCTTCTTCATTGCCGGGTCCTTGTCTGGATCTTCATAATCCTTCTCATTCCGGCCCGGGAACAAGAATATCTAGTGAAACTTCTTTAGGAGGGAGCTCCTCATATTTTCTATCTTCTTTAGTTTCTCATCGTTGATGGTGGCGGTTGTCCGTATGATGCAGCCTATTTGATTGCCGTAGCAGCGGCGCGCTTCCTCGGGCGCCTTTGGCTCAAAATTGCTGTCGTCCACCTCCGTGACCACCAGTCTAGTAGTCCTGAGTTTGTTAGGAACCCGTTGCCTCTTTGCTTTCGGTTCTACACCGGCTCCGCTCCTCGAGGCAGCACCGGTCTCAGCGCCGGTCTCGATGCCGGTCTGAATCTCAGCGCCGGTCTCAGTCTCAGCACCGGTCTACGTGTCGGTCTCAACACCGGTCTGCGTGTCGGTCTCAGTCCCCGATGCCACCGGTGGGCCCAGCAACAACATCTGTTGATCGTCGGTAAGGCTAAAAAATTCGTCTGCCGCCCGGTAGACGTCGTCGCAATCACCAGAACCCTGTCCTTCATCATTGCTAGCCAGGTTTCCTATGATTAAATCTAGTCAATTAATTCTAGACCTAATAAAATGAATAATGACATAAAAAGAACTATTGTTTTGCAGGAATGTTGACTCCTTCCTGGTGCGGCAAATCCCGGGCACTCGATATGTCCTAGTTTGTAGCACAAGTCATGCCGAAATTCACGGAAAATTTCGGCATGACCTTTGCTAAAAGGTGGACAAATCGAGAACCTGAAATTTGTTGGAACAGAAATGAATCAACATTCCGGCAAAACATAGGCCACTCAGCATCATTCCCTGGAAACAACAAAGCCACTTGGGCACAATCGAACAACTTCAATGAAAAGATATAACATGAGCAAACACTATTGAGGAATTTTCATATAACATGGCCACTTCAATGAAAAGATATAATCAACAATAATGGAATATGCAAATGAACATCAATGACATATATCATATAAAAACAATCTTGTTTTTTGTTTACATAGAAACAATTAGTTTGACCAAGTTTTTGAAAAGAAAAACAATTATGTTTTTTGTTTATAGCTAAATGCCATAGCTACTGTTTTTATTTATAGCTAAATACTTTTTTTTTGTCTAAAGCTAAAAGTCTAGGAACTACATTTTCTCTAACCCTTTTGAGCTCACCAAAATTTCCACATCAAGACCTTAGTACCTACACCCAATTTCTTCAAAAATATTCAGGTCCATAGTCCAAATAATTCAAATTTCATTTCAACTAATTCAAAATATTTTTTATAGCTAAGTGTTTTTTGTTTATACCCTCTGTTAATTTAAATCTAAATGCTACTGTTATTTATATACCCTCTATTAGTTTAAAGCTAAATGGAATTACTGTTTAGGAATTTTCATAAAAATTGCCCTAGCTAATTTCCTAAAAAAATTGCTAATCATTTTTCCTAAATGCTATAAAATGCCTACTGCCCCAAAAAATCTAGGGTTCGTATGAACACCTAGGGTTCATATGAACATCAACACAGTATCAACATATATATAATTGCCCTAGCAGAGAGAAATAGGAGGGTAGGGGACAGGAGAGGCATAGCCTTACGGTCGGCGGCGAGGCCAGGCTCTGGGTCGGGCAGTGGCAGTGAGGTCGAGGGCGGCGGCGGTGAGCTCGAGGGAGGCGACAGTGAGGTCGACGACGGCCGAGGGCGGCGGTTGTGAGGTCGAGGGGGCGGCCTCGGGCGGCGGCAGTGTGGTCGAAGGCGGCGGGCGGCGGCGGTGTGGTCGAAGGCGGCCTCGGGCGATGGCGGTGTGGTCGAAGGCGGCCTCGGGCAACGGCGGCGATGGAGCAGTTGGGGGACAGGGGGGAGTAGAGAGAGGGGGGGAAGGACTTAGCGAAATTTTGAGCCCGGGCCGCCGGGATTTGAGTCAAACTAGCAGTAGTGCGTATTGCCGAAACACGCTATAAATAAGTTAGCTATAGCGTGTTCCAGGGAAACGCGCTACAGCTATCCCTTTCCGTTTTCTTTTTCTTTTTCTTTTGTTTTCTTTACATTTTCTTTTTTTGATTTCTCCTTTTTCTATTTCTTTCATTTTCATTTACTTTTCTACTTATTTTTCTATTTATTTTCTTTTACATAGCAGTAGCGCTCTGCAGCAGAAACGCACTGCTACAATGTTTTTAGCAGTAGCGTGCTTCTGGGAGAACCGCTACTACTATTCCTAGCTTACCGGCACTGGTGAGGGAATTTTAGTAGTAGCGCTTTTCTGTGAGGACGCGCTACTGCTAAAATAATGTTTGTAGCATCGTTTTGCAACAAGCGCTACTACTAAGTAGCGCTAGCGCCGAGTTTTGACCAACGCTACTGCTATACCTCTGTGTATAGCGTTTTCCCTAGTAGTGATATTATTTTTGGGACTAACCTATTAACCGGAAGCCCAACCTAGAATTGTTGTTTTTTTGCCTATTTCAGCGTTTCAAAGAAACGGAATATCAAACGGAGTCCAAACGGAATGAAACCTTCGGGAATGTGATTTTCTCACCGAACGTGATCCAGGAGACTTGGACCCTCCTCCAAGGAACAAAAGTGGCGGTCACGAGGGTGGGGGCACCCCCCCTAGGGCGCGCCCCTGCCTCGTGGGCCTCCTGTTGCTCCACCGACATACTCCTTCCTCCTATATATACCTACGTACCCCCAAACAATCAGAACAGGAGCCAAAAACCTAATTCCACCGCCGCAACCTTCTGTATCCACGAGATCCCATCTTGGGGCCTATTCTGGAGCTCCGCCGGAGGGGGCATCCACCATGGAGGGCTTCTACATCAACACCATAGCCCATTAGATGAAGTGTGAGTAGTTTACTTCAGACCTTTGGGTTCATAGCTAGTAGCTAGATGGCTTCTTCTCTCTTTTTGGATCTCAATACAATGTTCTCCCCCTCTCTCATGGAGATCTATTCGATGTAATCTTATTTTTGCGGTGTGTTTGTTGAGACCGATGAATTGTGGGTTTATGATCCAGCTTATCTATGAATAATATTTGAATTTTCTCTGAATTCTTTTATGTATGATTGAGTTATCTTTGCAAGTCTCTTCGAATTATCCTTTGGTTTGGCCAACTAGATTGGTAGTTCTTGCAATGGGAGAAGTGTTTAGCTTTGGGTTCAATCTTGCGGTGTCCTTTCCCAGTGACAGAAGGGGCAGCAAGGCACGTATTGTATTGTTGCCATCAAGGATAACAAGATGTTTTTTTATCATATTGCATGAATTTATCCCTCTACATCATGTCATCTTGCTTAAGGCATTACTCTGTTTTTAACTTAATACTCTAGATGCATGCTGGATAGCGGACCATGAGTGGAGTAATAGTAGTAGATGCAGAATCGTTTCAGTCTACTTGTCTTGGACGTGATGCCTATATACATGATCATACCTAGATATACTCATAATTATTCTCAATTCTATCAATTGCTCAACAGTAATTTGTTCACCCACCGTAGAATATCTATGCTCTTGAGAGAAGCCACTAGTGAAACCTATGGCCCCAGGGTCTATTCTCATCATATCAATCTCCATTACTTTATTATTTGCTTTGTTTTTACTTTGCCTTTTACTTTTCACTTTGCATCTACATACCAAAAATACCAAAAATATTATTTATCATCTCTATCAGATCTCACTCTCATAAGTGACCGTGAAGGGATTGACAACCCCTAATCGCGTTGGTTGCGAGGAGCTATCCTTTTGTGTAGGTACGAGGGACTTGTGCGTGGTCTCCTACTGGATTGATACCTTGGTTCTCAAAAACTGAGGGAAATACTGACGCTACTTAGCTGCATCATCCTCTCCTCTTCGGGGAAATCCAACGCAGTGCTCAAGAGGTAGTAACAGGCCTCTCGCCAGGTCACCAGTGACGCTTCAGCCTTCACGTTGTCAAGGTCACGCTGGTGACGTGCAAAGGCAACAGCTACCTTCAGCTTTCGCCTCTCTTCAGCAAGGCGCAAGCCTTCAGCCTCGAGGCGCGCATCCTCGCCAGCAAGCTCTGCTCCGATCCGGCTTACTGCATCCATCGCCCCCTGGAGGAATTCTTGGCGAAGGGCACGGCGCTCGCGAGCACGCCTGAGTACATCTTCCGCGTCATCCTCCGCCGCCGGCAAACCCGGGGGGCACTGGGGCGGCATGCCCCCTCCCGGCGCAGGGCTGGGGGCTGGTGCCCCAGCAATCACCAGACGGGCCACGCCAGCAGCCCGGCCTGGCACCGGTCCATCCCCAGAAGAGAAGCTTAAGACCGACTTCAACCAATCGCCGTTGATGATCAAGGAAGGAGTACGGGGCAAGCTGGTTTTGCCCCAGGAGAACCCGTGAAGGGAGGACAGCAGGAGCGTAGGATCGAGATGCCCGGCAGGACGGGCCACTTCTCCGACTGGCCGAGCGGCAGGAGTGCCGCTCGAGCCCGGCACGCCCAGGGTCAGCAGCGAGGACAAAGCTAGGGGGGATGGCTCCTTGGTCGTCTCCGCGAATTCAGCGGGAAGGACCCTGAGAAGGCCACGATCAGCTGCGAGAACAGAGAAATAAAGGAGCAAAGAAAGAAGAGGACTTACTCATCCATGGAAAAGTACTTCCTACACTTCAACAGGCGGCAAGGGCAATCTTCACCACCCAAGGCCTCCTTCCTCTTGCGGAGGGCCTCGAAATCTACTCGAAACCGACCTAAGCGCTTGGTGCAGGGGTCGGTTTGTGGCATGTCGGAGGCGTCAGGGCGATCCGTGCTAAGGGGACCAGCCTGAGGAGCGCCACCGGGCACCGCCTCATGAGGGACGACCGGAGCCTCGGGAGCCTCAACCTCGGGAGCCGTAGGCCGCAACTCCTCTCCTGCCACTGCTCTGGGGCGGGCTTCATGAGATGTCGCCTCTGGGGCTCCACGCGGCATCAACACCTCCACAACATCGTCCCTTTCGGCTCCCGACAGTTCTCGCCTCCCCGCTCCATCACCTGAGATGGGGCCGCTTTGGGCAACCGGAAGGGCAACCACGGCGACAGGATTCTCATGGGGCCCCCTGAGGCCAGTCGTCGGGCGCAGCCCCCACTCGTCGAAGCTGGGCATCTGCTTCACGAAATCGGGCCTGCCTGAACAAAGATACAGGAGGGCACCATCATGTCGGAGGCTGCTTGGGGAAGGGTCGCCAGTCAGGACCTTGAGCACTGTCCTCAGTGCTTCAAGCGCCAGGTCCTCCTCCTGGAGCCACATGCGGTCTTTGTGCCCCGCATAGTCCCACATACGGTGAGAGTGGTGCTGGAGAGGAGCAATGCGACACTTGAGGAACTCCTTCACCACCTTGGGCGCCGTCACGTTGAGCGCCCTCAAGGTCTCGAAACGGACCCAGACGAAGATGAGCCGGGGGCTCACGAGTGCCTCATGAACCCAGCCTGAGCTGGGAACAGCAGGCGCGGTTGGGTGCGAGAGTAGGGGGCTGGGTACCCCAACGTCCACATACCGCCACCGCTCTCTGAACTTGGCCTCAGAGGGAGGAAGGCCAAGGCGATGCCTGAAGCAGCCGTCTCTGGAACGGCAAGGAAGCTCACACACCCCGAGCATTGAGTGGGGTCGCTCAGGCGCAAAGAGAAGAAGTGGCGCAACAGGGCAACATAAGGAGGAATGCCCACCATTGCCTCGCAAACAAAAGCAAAGACAACCAGGAGGGTAATGGACTCAGGCCCGAGGTGCATCATGTGGATCTGATAATGGGAGAGCACCGCATTGAAGAAAGCAGAAGAAGGGGGAACCAGACCCGCCCACAAGGCGTCGGCAAAGAACCGGACCTCTGTGACGACCCTATCAATGGAAGCATGGGACGCAGGCTAGGCCATGGTCCGTCCACACTCGTTGAAGATGGTGGCAAGAGCAGAGCGGACCTTGCGCAGGGCCTCGGGATTGAGTATGATCGACTGATCGACGGCGGGGGCCACCGCTGGAGGCGAGCGGGACGAAGGCACGGGCTTTTTCCCGTTTTCCTTCTTCGTGGGCGCCATGGCGGATGAAAAAGGGGAGAGCTCGAGTTGGATTAGAGGCGGAGGTTGAGGCTCGAGGAAGGAAGAAAGGCAGGCAGTGCACGAGCGGCGAAAAGGGAATAGCTGTGTGCAACAACGGGTCCGCCTAGCCGGGCTCAAAATGAGGCGTCGTGGGGAAACGAAGACGCCCACGTCCAATCAACCACCACGCGGAGCCCAAGGCCGCAGGCTGTGGGGCCTGCGGCGCTTCACACTTGCCCCTTCGCTTCTCTGCTAAGCCAAGTCCGGGCGCGCCTTGGGCCCGGGGGCTACTGTCGGCGTTCTGGGAACTTGGGTCCCCAGACTTGCCTGCCTGCGGCCTGTGGAGTGGCTCAAGTGGGGGCCCAATGCAACCTAGATTCATCAGCTCAAGCTCAAGACCCTCGCGAGGGGCCAAGCCTCGCAGGGCAGACGGCAGGAAGGTTCCTCAGGAGCAGCCTCCTCATGCAGGCTCGAGAGGAAGCGGATAGATCAAGGTAGGGCACCTTCCGAGGAGCCCGTGACGCAAGCCATGACGATCGAGGCCAGGCGGGCGCCAGGCGGGCACCGGCCTGCGCAGTGTCCTTGTTTCCCTTTCGGTGCTAAGGGGGCAAGCACAGGCCAAGGCATCAGGCAAAGGTTACCATTTTGGTGCAACAAGACCAAGACTGGCAGAACGGCAGGATAGAGGTCATCGTGGAGCCCAGAGCGGCGTTATCGTCCGAGCCTTTGGCAGCCGAAGACCAACTTTAGTCAGGATAAGTGTACCAGATGTTCCCCTTCAAAATGGCTAATTGTTAGCGCCCTTCTTGCTCATTATTTGGGAAGAGGCCCAGGGCCTCGCTTTATAAATAGGACTAGCCACCACAGGGTAGAGGCATCGAAAAATAGACTGGTCAGAGAGAGAGAGAGAGAGAGAGAGAGAAGCAACTGAACTCACCCAAGGAGTTCATCGCACCAGATCAAGAACAGCCCCTCGCGAGGCTGTTCTTCCATTGTACTATTTACCATCAGCCCTTGATTTGTACTGTTTACCATCAGCCCCTGAGGCAATCCACCACACCACACACTAGAGTAGGGTATTACACCACAATGGTGGCCTGAACCAGTATAAATCTCGTGTCCCTTGTGTGTTCATCTTTCTTGCTTAGATCCTTGCGAGACTTCGAGACGTGAGCTGGTAGGGGAGAGATCTTCATGCGCACCCCAGTGTTTGAACCTCAAGGGTCTGTCGGAACCCGAAACCCGATAATCCCGAGAAGTATTACGATGTCATTATGAAGGGCGCTCGTCTCGTGGCCGATGAATGTACCAAGGATACGGTCCTTGGGTAAATGTACCTCTGTCGTTGTTGTAATATTAAGACGAAGTTATGTTTGATTTAATTACCTTCTGTGTGGCTGTTTATAAAATTCTGAAAGTAGGCCAGTCGTCGGCTTCTGCCCCCACGTAACTAGTACCGGGGTGTTCTTGTAAAAACCTGGATACTCTTTATCCAAATTTTTGGTCCCTTAAGGAGGTATCCGGCGCAGCGAACAAGGCAATCGGACTATGCGGCTTTATAACTTTCACTTAGCCATAGAAGTCTACAATTTTAAATTTCGGTGAAGCCCCTAGGATTCGGAAGACCGAATTGGGGCGCTATATATGCCAAGATCGGACGAAGCCGATTCCTCGCCTACTGCGGAAAAATCTTTAAGGATTTTAAGACCTCTCGAACAGCGACTAGCTCTCGCCGCATCATGCCGGTCAGTTTTCGGCTTTCTCTACTGAGGTACTCATCCGGAAGAACTGGGACACAATCGCAGTAGTTCTCCCTGCGCTATCTTAGACGATATAACGGAACGTAAGGTACCAAAACAAGGGAGCCTGGCAAACCCAACTATTGACCCAAGATTTGATTCAGAGCTGATGCATATAGTGCTATAAGTTCGGGGTGCCGCACTATTGAAAGTGTTCGGACTTGTTTTGCTGTATTATGAGGTGCCATAAGAAGCCCCTGGCAAAATTGATCGTACCAAGGTGTACGGAAGCAATATTAAATAAACATTTGTGAGAAAAACTGCTCAAATGATAATAATAAGCTGATGCTATGTATGATCTCCCATTGATGAATAACACGTTTCAGCGTATGTTTACAATGGGTGCTTTTAAGCGGAAGTAAATAGGACTATTTAACATGTCCTATCCAAGGACATGTTGCATGTAGGTATATAAAACAGGTATAACGATGGTGAACAGATTCCACCTGGGTATTTCCTTTTGTGTGCAAAGCCTGTTGCCTCCTTGGTTTTCTCTCCTATGTAAGTCCGACAATCCGGCTGTTTTGAAGAGGCTGTCCTAAAGCAATATCCTGAAAGATAAAAAGGGAAGGTTATGAAGGTATGTTGCGGTGATACCGCACTGTTGACTAAGTCACTGCTGTGCCTCCGAATGTGCCCATGGTATTTTGAGTGCGTAATTGTGTACGCGTGGCACGAATGCTGCTTTGATGGGTCTTAAGTGGAGGCGGGACTGCTAGTTGCGCTCTTTGCGTGCCTGGTGATCCTGTTGTGGGGCGCTCCGGACTCGCTTGACGGTGCCCGAGGTTCTCGTCGCCGGATTGGTGGTTTGTCGGAGGAGGCCGCATTGTACTTCCACCGCGAGGGCTGAAGTATGCTCTTCTGTACGGAGAGAGTGGTCCATATTTCCCTTGACTGTTATGACCCCGCGTGGTCCTGGCATCTTGAGCTTGAGGTATGCATAGTGTGGTACTGCATTGAATCTAGCGAATGCGGTTCATCCGAGCAGTGCGTGGTAACCACTACGGAAAGGGACGATATCGAAGATTAACTCTTCGCTTCGGAAGTTATCCGGAGATCCGAAGACCACTTCCAATGTTATAGAGCCCGTACAACGGGCCTCTACTCCAGGAATTACACCTTTAAAGGTGGTTTTGGTGGGCTTGATCCTTCAAGGGTCGATGCCCATTTTGCGCACTGTGTCCTTATAAAGTAGGTTCAGGATGCTGCCACCGTCCATAAGGACTCGCGTGAGGTGGAATCCGTCGATGATTGGGTCTAGGACCAATGCGGCTGAGCCGCCGTGACGGATGCTAGTAGGGTGATCCCTATGATCACTGGTGATCGGACAAGCTAACCATGGGTTGAATTTGGGGGTGAATGGCTCCATCGCATAGACATCCCGTAGTGCTCGCTTCCGCTTCCACTTGGGAATGTGAGTGGAGTAGATCATGTTGACCGTTTTCACCTGGGGGGGGGGGGGAATTTCTTCTGTCCTCCCGTGTTCAGACGCCGGGGATCTTAGTCATCGTCGCTGTGCAGCCCCTTGTCCTTGTTTTCGGCGTTTATTTTGCCAGCCTGTTTGAACACCCAATAGTCTCTGTTGGTGTGGTTGGCTGGCTTGTCTGGGGTGCCATGAATTTGGCACGAGCGCTCCAGTATGCAGTCCAGACTGAACGGTCCGTGATTGTTTCTTTTGAATGGATTCTTCCGCTGACCGGATTTGGATCCACTGAATCCGGCGTTGACTGTCATGTCTTTGGTGTTGTTGCCGTTGTTCCGTCGCTTGTGTATGTTGCGCCATGGCTTGCGTTATTGTCACGAACATCCGAAGTGCTAGAATGTGGCGTGGTGCTGCTGCAAGCCAACCAGCTGTCCTCGCCCACGCAAAAGCGGGTCATTAGTGTCGTGAGAGCTGCCATGGACTTGGGTTTTTCCTGGCCGAGGTGTCGGGCGAGCCACTCGTCACGGATATTATGCTTAAAAGCCACCAGGGCTTCGGCGTCCGGGCAGTCGACTATTTGGTTCTTTTTAGTTAGGAACCGAGTCCAAAATTTCTGGCTGACTCTCTGGGCTGTTGAGTAATGTGGCTCAAATCATCGGCGTCCGGTGGTCGCACGTATGTGCCCTGGAAGTTGTCGAGGAACGCGTCTTCCAGGTTTTCCCAACTGCCAATGGAATTTGCGGGCAGGCTATTTAGCCAGTGCCGGGCGAGTCCTTTGAGATTAAGGGGAAGATACTTGATGGCGTGTAGGTCATCTCCGCGGGTCATGTGAATATGGAGAAGGAAATCTTCGATCCATACTACGGGGTCTGTTGTGCCATCGTATGATTCAATGTTTACGGGTTTGAATCCTTCTGGGAATTCATCATCCATCACTTCGTTAGTGAAGCAGAGGGGGTGTGCAGTGCCTCTATGCCGGGCTATGTGGCTACACAGTTCGAATTGGTCTGGGTGACTGTATTCGGCCCGGTCGGACTTGTTGTTAGTGTATCCGGCGTGACGGTCATCGTCGTGTGTTGGGGCACGCCCCCGCGATCCGTAGATCGATCTTGGCTGGCCTGCTTTGTTTTCCAGTATATCTTGCAGGTCTTGCCTGTTGCCCCGGGTCGTAGTGTATTGGCGTGAGGGTGCGGGCTGGTATTCGGGCTGATATGTCGTTTTATCCCGGCTGCGGGGTGGCCAGTCAGCCGAGTGGCGCTCTAGTCCATATTCCGCGGCTGTCAGGACCTCAGTCCATCTATTTGTGAGCAGGTCTTGATCAACTTGGAGTTGCTGCTGCTTCTTTCTCAGGCTCCTCATAGTGGCCATAAGCCGACGCTTGAAGCGCTCCTGCTCCACGGGATCCTCAGGCACGCCGAACTCTTCGTCGCTGAGGCTAATCTCATCTTCGGAGGGGGGCATGTAGTTGTCCTCCTCCAGATATCCGTCCATCGCCTGTTCATCTGGGCTGACCTGCTCATCTTCCTGCTCGGCCTGCTCCAAGGCGGGCTGATCAGGGTTATATTCCTCTTCGGCACCATCCGGATTGTTTTCTTTTCCTGGGACGGTATTGCTGTGGCGGGGCTTGGAGCAGCGTCGACGACGCCCATGCTTTGTTTTTCTCCCTGAGGGGTTATCCTCCGTTGCCTCATCGCCATTGGTTTGCTTCGGAGTGTCCACCATATATATATATATATAAATATATATATATATATATATATATGTATATATATATATATATACATATACATATATATATATATATCATATGAGGAGGTGGCTCTCCACCGCCCTGTGAGCGGTGGTTCATGTACTTCTCCTGCATCGTCGTCCATACCGTCGATGTCTTCGGAGTTGAAGTCAAGCACGTCGGTTAGATCATCGACCATGGCAATGAAGTGGGTGGTGGGCAGCGAATTCCTTCGTCGCCTGCTTCCCACTCGAGCCAGACATAGTTCAGCCAAGAGCCTCCTGACAAAGAGAGAGACTTTAATGAGTTCAGCATGTCGCCAAAGGGCGAGTGCTGGAAGATATCCACAATGGTAAACTCCATTAACGGAGCCCAACCAGGCTCGGCGGGCTCGGGAGCATGCGGACCAGAACCTACAACCGGACACGAGTCCGGGGGTCCGGAGTCACAGGCCTCCTTAGAAGTGAGGCCTGTGTTCGACTCTACCGCCGATGAGTGTGCAGCCTGTGGGGCGGGGTCCATCCACCCGTCCTTGGGCCACGCAGTCTGTTCTGGATTTAGGTCCGGGACTTCTGCAGGGGTAATATCCCGAGCACTGTCCGACAGCAGGTCTAGGCCGTGCTCATCGTGACTGCCCGGCACTCCTGGCACAGGCCCGATTCCGTCGAAGATCAAGTCTCCGCGGATATCGGCCGTGTAGTTCAGGTTTCCGAACCTGACCTGGTGGCCAGGGGTGTAGCTATCGATCTACTCCAGATGGCCAAGTGAATTGTCCTGCAGTGCGAAGCCGCCGAACACGAAGATCTGTCCGGAGAGAAAAGTCCCGCCCTGGATCGTGTTGTCGATGATTGAAGGCGCCATCAAGCCTTGCAGCAACGACACAGAGGAACTCTCAATGAAAGCACCAATGTCGGTGTCAAAACCGGCGGATCTCGGGTAGGGGGTCCCGATTTGTGCGTCTTAGGCTGATGGTAACAGGAAGCAAGGGACACAATGTTTACCCAGGTTCGGGCCCTCTCGATGGAGGTAAAACCCTACTTCCTGCTTGATTAATATTGATGATATGAGTAGTACAAGAGTAGATCTACCACGAGATCGTAGAGGCTAAACCCTAAGAGCTAGCCTATGATGATTATGATTGTAATTGTGATCGGCCTTCTAAGGACCAACCTCTCCGGTTTATATAGACACTGAAGAGAGCTAGGGTTTACATGGAGTCGGTTACAAGGAAGGAAATATAATATCCGGATCGCCAAGCTTGTCTTCCACGCAAAGGAGAGTCCCATCCGGACACGGGACAGAGTCTTGAGTCTTGTATCTTCACGCTCCAATAATCCAGACGAAGTATATAGTCCGGCTGTCCGGATACCCCTAATCCAGGACTCCCTCAAGACCCATGTTTGTAATATCTCACTCCTCGGAGCCTATTGAATATAATACTTGAGTTGTAGAGTCATGTTGTGATGCCATGTTGTATTTGCACATATCGAGCATACTGTGTGTATGGTATTGAAATGCTTGGTATGTGTGGGATCTGACTATCTAGTTGTTTATCCTTGGTAGCCTCTCTTACCGGAAAATGTCTCCTAGTTCTTCCACTGAGCCTTGGTAGCTTGCTACTGCTCTGGAACACTTAGGCTGGCCGGTATGTGTCCTTCTTCATTCCTGTGTCTGTCCCTTTGGGAAATATCACGCGGTGTCTACCGGAGTCCTGTTAGCCTGCTACAGCCCGGTTTACCGGAGTCCTGCTAGCCCAATTTCTACAGCCCGGATTCACTCGCTAATGGCCGACATGTTTGTTGCTGGGTCATGTATGCCTATCCCTGTAAGTTAGTGCCACTTTGAGTTCATGACTAGCCATGTCAGCCCGGGCTCCTTGTCATATGGATGCTAGCGACACTATCATATACGTGTGCCAAAAGGCGCAAACGGTCTCGAGCCTGGTAAGGCGACACCCGTGGGAATACCTTGTGTGAGGCCGCAAAGCAATATGATGTGTTACATGCTAGATCGGTGTGGCATTGAGTCGGGGTCCTGACAGTATGATATGCATGGCTCTGTGAGCCTTTAAATAAAGTACTTGAGTGGTAGAGACATGTTGTGATGCCATGTTGTATTTGCACATATCGAGCATATTGTGTGTATGATTGAAATGCTTGGTATGTGTGGGATCTGACTATCTAGTTGTTTATCCTTGGTAGCCTCTCTTACCGGGAAATGTCTCCTAGTGCTTCCACTGAGCCCTGGTAGCTTGCTACTGCTCCGGAACACATAGGCTGGCCGGCATGTGTACTTCTTCGTTCCTGTGTCTGTCCCTATGGGGAAATGTCACGCGATGACTTCCGGAGTCCTATTAGCCTCCTACAACCCAGTTTACCGGAGTCCTGCTAGTCCAGTTGCTATAGCCCGGATTCACTCATTGATGACCAACATGTTCGTTGCTGGGTCACGTATGTCTGTCCCTGTAAGTTAGTGCCACCTTGGGTACATGAATAGCCATGTCAGCCCGGGCTCCTTGTCATATGTATGCTAGCGACACTATCATATACGTGTGCCAAAAGGCGCAAACGGTCCCGGGCAAGGTAAGGCGACACCCGTGGGAATACCGTGCGTGAGGCCGCAAAGTGATATGAGGTGTTACATGCTAGATCGGTGTGGCATTGAGTTGGGGTCCTAACATCATTGGCATTAGAGCCGGACTGCCTATAGGTTCTTCAAGCCAAACTGGTCGATGTTGAGTCTAGAAATGCTTTAATTTTATGTAGGGGAATTGATTGTGGGATCGAACGTAAGTTTCTTTTTACTCCTTTACCGCATGGCATTCTAATCTGGATTAGTCCATTCTTTCCACCGGGGGTTAATGACTAGGATCTCTTCTCTCTATTAGGCTCACGTGTTACTAATCCGTAGTACCTTATAGGATTGGTGGTTACAAGCCTAGTTCATTTCTACTTCCCCAACATGTTGATAAGATGGACCCAGAATCTTGAAATGATGTTGTTGAGTGTCTATGCAATCTTTTGCAAAGCGTCTCAAAACCCTTTTTGAGCATTTACAGCCGTTATGCTGTCCAATTTCTGCTAGAAATTCTAATGTCTTTGAATTGTAGTGTTCTAGATGTCGACCCGCACTGTTCATCAGGTGGTTCGCTTGAGCCGTGACATTGATGTGCCCGGGCATACAGTTATGTTGGTACGGGTGATAACTGAGGTCGGTTATTGATGGTATCTGAGTATACCGTCGAGGAGCCGTTCCCCGATTTCAACCAGAGCTAGTTCATCTGTACTGTGAGGATTTTTCCAGCCTATCCCCGTTCCACTTACCCTCTGCATTGGTCCTATGGACTCGGTATCACCATAGAGATGTCAGTTCAGGACGCAGCCCACTCGATGATTTCTATCGTCCGAGCTGGGTATGCTTCACCGAATGACACTGAGTTCCGCTATTTACCAGTAGCACACACTGGTCCCCGAGCTTCGCGTGATCTCCGTCTGCATAAATGCACTTCCTTCTAGAAGCTTGTGAACAAGGCCATCAGTGCTGAGACAGGCCAGACTGATTTCGATGCTTCACGCAAGCATGGCTGTGACACTGGTTTCTCCTCCGGTTCTGGCTCTCAGAAGTGCCGGGTGTGGGTGCCTAACACCGCCTTGCCACCCAGGTTCACATCGAGGCCATCCTATCAGGCGCCTCGCCCAACCCAGTAGTACTGATAGGATGCATACTGCTGGGTTGGGCGAGGCGCCTGATAGGATGCAATGACCCATTGGTCTGGGGACACTCTCGCATGTAGTGACCTGGTTCTCCACACTTGAAACACATCACAGTGCTGGTGCGTGGAGGAGCATTATTTGTTGATCCACAACCCCAACCCCAACCAGTCCGGAAAGGCTGTTGGCCGTGGTAAGCCAACAGGAAAGGTGTACTACGCCAAGCCGGCCACCGCTGCACGTGGCCATGTGAACTGTGTCTCAGCTAAAGAGGCTCAGGAGGATCCTACCGTCGTTCTCGGTATGCTCCTTGTTAATTGCCACCCGGCATCTGTTCTTTTTGATACTGGAGCATCTCATTCATTCATATCTGAAAACTATGCTCGTTTGCATAACACCGCATTCTGTGACATGCCCTATTTCTACTCCTAGTTCTAGATGGCAAATTCTAGAATAAGCCATGGGAATCAAATTCAGGTTGACAGACTTGTTTTCCTTGCATCCTTGATAGCTCCCAAATCTTCAAATATTAATATCATCTTGGGTATGGACTGGATGTCAACCCATCATGCCAAGATTGATTGCTTCTCTAGGACTATTCAACTTACACACCCATCAGGAGAGGTAGTCAATGTCTTGACTCGAATAGCAAAGCACCAGCTATATTCTCTCAATGTCAGTCCTTTGCCAGACCTCGAAGAAGTTACGGTAGTCCGTGACTTTCCGGATTTCTTTCTAGAAGAATTGCCAGGTGTTCCACCTGACCCGGATGTCGAGTTCGTGATAGATCTTATCCCAGGAACTGTCCCAATCTCTAGAAGACCCTATAAGATGGCACCACTAGAGCTAGCTAAGCTTAAGAAACAACTTTATGAGTCCTTGAAAAAGGGTTTCATCCGCCCTAGTTCGTCTTCATGGGCTTGTCCCGTCCTCTTCGTCAAGAAGAAGGATGGTACGGATCGGATGGTTGTAGATTATCGACCCATTAACTTGGTCACAATAAAGAACAAGTATCCACTCCCCAGGATCAACGACCTATATGATCAGCTCGCTGGATCCTCAGTGTTATCTAAGATGGATTTGAGGTTGGGCTACCATCAAACCAAAATCAAGAACGGGGACATTCCCAAAACGGCCTTTGTTACTCGTTGTGGCCAATACGAGTACACTATCATGTCCTTCGGTTTAACCAATGCTCCAGCCACTTTCTCTCAGTTAATGAACTCAATCTTCATGGAATATTTGGATAAATTCATCATGGTTTACCTCGTTGATATACTCATCTACTCCAAGAATGAGGAAGACACTAGTGCAGAACCGGGCAATAGCACCGGTTCGTAAGGCCCTTTAGTGCCGGTTCCGTAACCGGCACTAAAGTGTGGGCACTAAACCCCCCCCCCCCCCTTTAGTACCAGTTTAGCACGAACCGGTGCTAAAGGGTAACCACGTGGCACGAGCCAGCTCTGGGGGCCTGGAGCCCTTTAGTACCGGTTGGTAAGACCAACCGGTACTATAAGGTTTGGGGGGGTTTTAGTTTTATGATTTCTTTTTCATTTAATTTTGTGTTTCCATTTTAATTCTTTTTCTTTTGCTGGTATTTTACGATACTACACATTGTACACATTATGCATATAAATATATATAAATAGAATTTCTAGTGGAACCAATCATGCATATATATATCATCAATGTCTCACAAACCACCATATTAATTAATTCACACATACACACATGTATAGCTATATACAATTTCTCCTACATATGCATGTTGCCTTCGGAGCCAGTGGCATTAGCCTAATTGGTGCCTTCGGAGCACGATGACAATTGGAAGTGGTTTTCATGGGGGCGGTAGCGGGTAATAGTATTCTCCCTTCGGATTTATGACCTGGTCGAGCAAAAATCCCGCTATTTCCTCTTGAAGTGCTTCTACGCGCTCCGTTTCTAGGAGCTTCTCCCGCACCTCTTTGAACTGTTAAGAAGGAGATCAATATGAATGTGTATTAGTTGTGTGACTAGATATCGACAATGGTGTAAAAATTGTGAATAGTGTTCTGACAAGCGTACCCATTCCTGTCTTTGAGATCTGCTCCTTTCGGACGCCATCATGCAAATGTTCTCGCAAACGCAGAATGCGCACAGATCAGTCCCCTGCGCCTGCTTCAGGGCCTTTACGAGAATGGAATTTGATCAGATAATAATTAATCAAGCATGATAATTAAAGAGATGGCAGCTAGCTAGCTAGCTAGTACTACTTAATTACTTACCTTGGGTCGAAACCATTTAAGCTTTTGTTTCCATTTGCCTTCCGTGACGCTGATGAACCTTGCCCAAGCCCTGCCCGCCGACAAAGAAAATGAATAAAGGGGTTATTAAATAGTTCATATCATGAAATGACGAACTAAATAGGCCGAGATATATAGTTAATAATGATTGAAATTACCCATTGACTATCCCAAACAAGATGTTATAGTCAGTTTTTGCTTTGAGTATTGAGTCCAGTATTTCAACTGTTCTGGCATCAACTTTAATGATACACAAGATCCAGTGAAATCCGAAGTTGTAAGGAAGTAGTATATCTTCATTGTATTTGAGGCGCTTCAAGAAATCTAGCATGTTGTCCTCTACTTCCTTTTGATGATGTGGATTTATTAGCCATGTGTATTCATTAACGGTGTTTGGGTCAATGAACCCAATGCCAAAGCATCCACCTTTTCTCATTTCATACATCTTCATCCTGCATAATACCACAGAAAAGAATATAGTGAGGATAATTACAGGTAATGATTGATCAAAAGGATCACTACAGCTAGCTTGAGACTTAAATTACAGAAAGAAATCACTTACAGACAATAGCAACTGACGATAGATCTGTCTAGTGCGTCTTGATTGTATAACTGAAACAGTTCAGAATACTCAACGGACAGAGCTTTCTCATGGAAGTAACGCTCCTCCTTGACATTCACCATGAGGGACAATCGATTGGAAATCTTGGTAATGTTCATGTACCATTGATGCAATTCATACATTCTCGTTGGGAGGTTCTTGACCTTGTCTGGCTCGACCAAAGTTTGGCCCCGGACATATTTCCGTTTTATTTCATCCTCTCTAAGAACAGGCATGGGCTCGATCTCGAGGAGTTGTCCAACAGTGATGTTGAGAACTTCAGCCTGCATTATATGGTCCTTGGTTATTACCACATTGCCCACCTCGGGAACGTAAACTGTTTGCCCACAATAATATTGGGCGCGTGTACTGTCACGTGTTGTTGGCACAACAAGCGAGCGGATCGATTGCACCGCCTATTCTCCCAGCTGGGGAATGGTTTTCCCGCATTTTTTGACAGCTGCTTGTTGTTTGCTTGATCCCGAGCTCGCCTCCTTATGTAGACGTGCTGGATTTAACTTCCTGATGTGGCGCTCATAGTCTATGTCAATAGGCTTGGGAGCTGGTGGTTGAGCCATACGAATGAAGTGGTCAATCGTTTCCACAGGCACTTTCTCCCTTGGCGGCGGTGGTAGTTTCGGTGCAAAATGGGCTTCCACCTCGGCCTTCGAAATGGATGCGTTTTCCTCCTCGGACCTGTCATAAGGCCTCTGCGGAAGTGGCGTGAGGCTTGGACCATATTTATATCACTTGCCTCCGCCTGTACTTCCTGTACTACCTCGACTCGTACCGCTACGCACCATAGCTGCGGGGTGTCTCTTCTGTGATTGCTGAGGCGACGGAGACGGCTGACGGGGCTGAGTTGGACGAGGAGGAGTGGCCTGAAGCTGTGCCGGACTTGGAGGAGGAGTGGCCTGAGGTTGTGCCGGACTTGGAGGAGGAGTGGACGTCTGACGTTGTGGCGGACTTGGAGGAGGAGGAGTGGCCTGAAACTTTGCCGGACTTGGAGGAGGAGTGGCCTGACACTTTGCCGGACTTGGTGGACTTGCAGGAGCGGGAGTCTGCTGACTCGATGGCGGACTTCGATGAGGAGTCTGCTGACGCGGTGTCGGTGGCCTTCGAAAGATGATGCAATCCTTTTTCCATAGGATGATACGATGTTTGGCCTCTCCGAGAAAGCGCTCGTCGTCACCTCTAGGAATGTCAAGCTGTAGCTCCGAATATGGTGGGTCCACCACCTCATCAACCAAGACACGAGCATAGCCCGCTGGAATCGGGTTGCAATGGAAGGTTGCCTCGGGGGGATTTGTAAAAGCAATGCCGTCCGCCACCTTCATGGATATGTTCTTCATTTTGACGTGTAGCTCGCAGTTAGTGTTCTCCGTGATGTAATCCACGGGGTATCTACCCAGCATTGCGTCGTCCGGGGCGGAACCCACACTACTTCTCGGCATGGATGGGGCGGTGCTATCCAATGCTGGATCATCCGCTAGCTGCTGCAGCTGCTGAGACCCCCTTTGCTGGGTAAGTGAGTCGATCTGCTCCTGCTGCCGCTGGAATTTGACTGCCAATTCCGCTTGACTTGCTTCTAGGCCTTGAAGGCGTTCATAGTCCCGCTTCCTCTGCTCCCCCTCCATCTTCCTCTTCTTCTCCTCTGTAATCTTCTTTCTCGCACGGGTTCTGTAGTCGGTGTTCCAGTCTGAAAACCCCTCATACCACGGAATAGCGCCCTTGCCTCGTGTTCTTCCCGGGTGTTCAGGATTTCCCAGGCACGCGTAAGCTCATCGTTCTCTCTATTGGGCTGGAACACCCCCAAGCGTGCCTCTTCTATTGCAACAAGTATCGCATCGTCGGCTCCCTTCAGACTTGCCTTCGTTGAAACATTGTCTGTCTTCGGGTCCAACTCTCCCCCATGCGCATAGAACCAAGTCCTGCACTTGGGGGGGCAGCTCTTAGTAACCGGAGTGACACCTGCATCCTCCATCTCTTTCTCAGACTTATCCCACTTAGGCATTGCCACCGCATAGCCACGTGGCCCCAGCTTATGGAACTTATCCTTTTTTCGGCATTCTTCTTGTTTATTCTCGACCGTTCCTTAGCTAATTCCAAATCCTTGAATTTCACGAAATCGTCCCAATGAGCACGTTGGTTCTCTAGTGTTCCCGTGAATACTGGAGTCTTCCTTCCTCCCTTGACGTACTTGTCCCATTCACGATTCTTGTGGTTCTTGAATGCAACTGCCATCTTCCTAAGAGCAGCGTCCTTGACTTTCTGCACATCTGCTTCTGTGAAATGATCTGGTAGGGTGAAATGTTCCATGAGAGTATCCCAAAGCAGATCTTTTTGATTCTTGTCGACAAAAGTAACATCTGGACGTGGCTTTGCTGGCTCTCTCCATTCTTGAAGTTTGATCGGGAGTTGGTCCTTCACAAGAACTCCGCACTGACGAACGAACTTGTCCGCAATCTTCTTAGGCGCTAATGGTTCGCCATTAGGTCTGCATGCCTCGATGTTGTACTTTACGCCGTCCTTCAACTTTTTGTTCGGGCCTTGTTTCGTCCTTTTGCCTAAAGATTTTCTCGATCCGGATGGCTGAAAGAACGAAGATTGATTCGTTAATATATCTTCAAGTGATTTAAAACATGTGATGATCACCAGATGCCTGCTTATATAAATATATATACCTCGCTGGTCTTTGTTGTTTCAGGATCAACATGTTCTTCGTCATCGTCATAATCGTAGTTCATGACTTCATCAATTCGGTCGTCGCGATCGAATATCATATCACCCTCTCCGGTGTTGTTTAGAAATTCGGAGCCGTCATAATCTTCTTCATTCTGATCATCATCTGGCCCGCGTATCATATCGAACATGATCTGTTCTCCCTCTCTATCGGTATTGTCTGCCATAGCTTTTATTTAACTAATCCAAAAGAAATATAAAACAATTTAGTATTCAAATTACAACGTCTCGAATAATAGATATAATCTCGAATACATCGTCTCGAATAATAGATATAATATCAAATACATCGTCTAGAATAATAGATATAATCTCGAATACATCGTCTCGAATAATATATAATATTGAATAGTACATCACTGGCTAGGTAGCTAATAAAGATCAAATACTACCGAAGAATCTAGGACACTCGCGGTTCCTGCGGCGCGGGTGGTGGACACCCAAAGAGAAGGAACCCTCACAGGATCATAGCTGAAGTGAGATCCCTGAAGAAACTGCCAGGTATTGGAGAACCTGCTGCCCTCTAACGCAACCATGTAGCGATGGACATGCTCGTCCTCCTCCCTGACACGGCGACGTACCACCTCCGGCGGGGCCGGGTCCCTCCGCACCGAAACTGGCCCACGCGAACGCCACCAAACGAGATCAGGGTCGACGACGGGACCCGGGGTCGGGTTCCTCATCAAGCGGCGCGCCCCTCCAGGCAGCACCCCCCAGTGCCAGCCCGGCGGAGCCCAGTCCCGGACATGGGTCAGCCG
The DNA here is from genome assembly GCA_963921465.1 of Triticum timopheevii. Classification (NCBI taxonomy): domain Eukaryota; kingdom Viridiplantae; phylum Streptophyta; class Magnoliopsida; order Poales; family Poaceae; genus Triticum; species Triticum timopheevii. Next base: position 584,896,193 of record OY997270.1, read on the forward strand.
GACGTCGTCGCGGACGGGTCGACGGCGAGGATGCGGGCCGGGCATCGTCGAGAACAAATACTAGCTATATGCACGCAAAAAGTAACATTTTTTTAATGATTGGATTTTGATAACTAAAATTTCTAACATTTCTATATAACACTAATTATGCTATCATTGCATATGTCAAAAATCTATATACTATTTCATACTAATTAAGCATCTAACACTAAAAACAGAAAACACAACTTCTATACATCCATTAAAAAACTAAAGAACAACATTATATAAAAAAATTTCCATACTAATTAAACACTAATTATATCCATCAAACATGCATTCATACATATATAATAGTGAAAAAATAATAATCTAAATAATCTAAACTAATTAAACATACAAAATACGTATATACTAATATATACATGCATTAATTCATACATATGTACGTGTGTGTGTGTGTGTGTTCATCATGCTTGTGTGTGTGTATGGGGCTCGAGGAGGGGCGGCGCCCATGGTGGCCGCCGGGGGCGAGGGAGAGGGGTTAGAGGGGGAGAGCTCACAGCGGGGCGACGGCGACGGCGAGGCGATGGCCGGGGGCAGTGACGGGCCGGGGCATGACGCGGGGGCGGCGACGCGGGGACGCCGTGACGGGGATGGGCCCGGGGCGGCGACGGAGACGAGGGCGGCGAGGGGGACGGGGGCGGCAACGGGGACGGGGGCGGCGACGGGGACGGGGGCGTCAACGGAGACGAGGGCGGCGACGGGGACGGGGGCGGCGACGGAGACGAGGGCGGCAACGGAGACGAGGGCGGTGACGGGGACGGGGAAACAGAGGAAGAAACAGAGGGAGAATGAAATTTTCGTAAGTGTTGTATATATAGAAGGCACCTTTAGTACCGGTTGGAGCCACCAACCGGTACTAAAGGCCTGTTTTGGCCAGGCCAAGCGGCGGGAACCGTACCCCCTTTAGTACCGGGTTGTGGCACCAACCAGTACTAAAGGGGGGTCTTTAGTACCGGTTGGAGCCACGACCCGGTACTAAAGGGGGTGCGCTGGCTCTAGGCGGTGCGCAAGTTTAGTCCCACCTCGCTAGTCGAGGGGCTACCGCACTGGTTTATAAGCCCCAGTGCGGTAGCTCTCTCGAGCTCCTCTCCTAACCAGGCCTACTGGGCCTACCTATCCTCTTCGCCCACTGGGACTACTGGGCCTTTTCGGGCCTGCATCCTGGCCCAACAAAAGGTTGTGTTGCTAGTCGTATGCAGGCCGCTTTGGCCCAGTAGGCGGGCTTTTTTCTTAATTTTTTTTCGCTTTATTTATTTTTGTTTTATTTATTTTTGAGTTGTTTTTTGATGTATTTAGAGTTTCTTTGTGAATATTTTTGCTTCAGGTACAAAAAATTACAAACTTTCTGTTAGTGCCGGTAGATTTCAAATTTGAATAGTTTAAATTTTGAATTATTTGAAATTTGTGTGAATCACTAGTTTGTGAATAACTTAACTTTGAAAAAAGTTTTTTCAGTAATTGTTTTTTCTTATGTTTAATATTAGTGTGTTTTATCATTATATTCAATTTGGTAATGCTTAGGTTATTTAAAAAATGAAATGCCTTTGTAACAGTTCAGTTTTCGTCGGAAACCCTGATACTTCGAAAGAGATTGTCCATTTTGTACACGAAGTGCATCCAGTTTTTGCCGTAACCCTCTCTACTTTCTTGCACATGCTATTTGTATGAAATTATGATACCATGCCAACTTTCAACCTTTTCTGAGTTCATTTGAAATGCTTTTCAATTTCAGGGTCATTTAGCTGGAAAAAAATCAGTAAATGCATGAAAATAATTTGTTTGCACATAAAATTTCTTCGCGTTTCAAATGCCAAAACACATAACTACCCTAACTATTACAGACATTCCCTCCTGGGTGTGAAACACAAAAGAAAGTGATGATAGTGAAGCCGATCACATCCCAGATCTTTCGGTGTGAAACTTTTTCTTCGCGTGTGTCCCTTTGCGCCGTAACCATGGAAAATCTTCATCATTTAACGGGATGCTCGGGTCAATATTCACTGTGAATGGAGCAATTTCATCAAACTTTTCATAATCTTCTAACTTGTCTGTCTTGTCATCCACTCCCACGATGTTTCTCTTCCCGGAAAGAACTAGGTGCCGCTTTGGCTCATTGTACGATGCATTCGCTTCCTTATCTTTTCTTTTTCTTGGCTTGGTAGACATGTCCTTCACATAGAAAACCTATGCCACATCATTGGCTAGGACGAATGGTTCGTCTGCATATGCAAGATTGTTGAGATCCACTGTTGTCATTCCGTACTGCGGGTCTTCCGTTACCCCGCCTCGTGTCATATTGACCCATTTGCACCGAAACAAAGGGACCTTTGAACCACGTCGATAGTCAAGTTCCCATATGTCCTGTATATAACTATAATATGTTTCCTTTCCCCTCTTGGTTTCTACATCAAAGCGGACACCACTGTTTTGGTTGGTGCTCTTCTTATCTTGGGCGATCGTGTAAAATGTATTACCATTTATCTCGTACCCTTTGAAAGTCATTATATTCGAAGATGGTAACTGGGACAGCAAGTACATGTCATCTTCAATAGAGGTGTCATGCATGGTACGTGTCTGCAACCAGCTGGCGAAACTCCTGGTTTGTTCACGTGTAATCCAGTCATCAGACCGCTCCAGGTGTTTGGAGCGTAGCAAATTCTTGTGTTCATCCATATACGGAGCCACCAAGGCGCAATTCTGTAGAACTGTGTAGTGTGCTTCAGTGAGAGAATGTCCGTCCATACATATTATTTGTTCCCCTCCTAGCGTGCCTTTTCCATCCAGTCTGCCCTTATGCCGCGATTCAGGAACACCAATCGGCTTAAGGTCAGGAATAAAGTCAATACAAAACTCAATGACCTCCTCATTTTGATGGCCCTTGGAGATGCTTCCTTCTGGCCTAGCACGGTTATGAACATATTTCTTTAAGACTCCCATGAACCTCTCAAAGGGGAACATATTGTGTAGAAATACAGGACCCAAAACGTTAATCTCTTTGCATAGGTGAACTAGGACGTGCGTCATGATGTTGAAGAAGGATGGTGGGAACACCAACTCGAAACTGACAAGACATTGCACCAAATCATTCTGTAACCTTGGTATGATTTCTGTATCGATTACCTTCTTAGAGATTGCATTGAGAAATGCACATAGCTTCACAATGGCTAATCGATTGTTTTCCGGTAGAAGCCCCCTCAATGCAACCGGAAGCAGTTGCGTCATAATCACGTGGCAGTCATGAGACTTTAGGTTCTGGAACTTTTTCTCTGCCATGTTTATTATTCCCTTTATATTTGACGAGAAGCCATACGGTACCTTAATACTGAGCAGGCATTCAAAGAAGATATCCTTCTCTTCTTTGGTAAGAGCGTAGCTTGCATGACCCTGATGTATGCCGTCTTCTCCGTGCATACGTTGCTGGTCCTCCCGTGCCTCAGGTGTATCTTTTGTCTTCCCATACACGCCCAAGAATCCAAGCAGGGTCACGCAAAGATTCTTCGTCACGTGCATCACGTCGATTACGGAGCGGACCTCTAGGTCTTTCCAATATGGCAGGTCCCAAAATATAGATTTCTTCTTCCACATGGGTGTACGTCCGTCAGCGTCCTTCGGAACAGGTTGTCCGCCAGGACCCTTTCCAAATATCACCTTCAAATCCTTGACCATATCATGTACATCAGCACTAGTACGGTGGCGAGGCTTCGTCTGGTGATCCGCCTCACCTTTGAAATGCTTGCCTTTCTTTCTTATGGGATGCCTGCTCGAAAGAAATCGACGATGTCCCAGGTACACATTTTTCTTACAACTATTCAAATATATACTGTTGGTATCATCCAAACAGTGCGTGCATCCGCGGTATCCCTTGTTTGTCTGTCCTGAAAGGTTACTGAGAGCAGGCCAATCATTGATGGTCACGAACAGCAACGCCTTTAGGTCAAATTCTTCCCCCATGTGCTCATCCCACGCACGTACACCTGTTCCATTCCATAGTTGTAAGATTTCTTCAACTAATGGCCTTAGGTACACATCAATGTCGTTGCCGGGTTGCTTAGGGCCTTGGATGAGCACTGGCATCATAATGAACTTCAGCTTCATGCACAACCAAGGAGGAAGGTTATACAAACATAGAGTCACAGGCCAGGTGCTATGGTTGCTGCTCTGCTCCCCAAAAGGATTAATGCCATCTGTGCTTAGACCAAACCATACGCTCCTTGCGTCATCTGCAAACTCCTTCCTGTACTTTCTTTCGATTTTTCTCAACTGCGAACCGTCAGCGGGTACTCTCAACTTTCCGTCTTTCTTACGGTCTCCTCTGTGCCATCGCATCGCCTTGGCATGCTCTTTGTTTTGGAACAAACGTTTCAACCGTGGTATTATAGGAGAATACCACATCACCTTGGCAGGAATCTTCTTCCTGGGGCGCTCACCCTCGACATCAGGCTCATCGCGGCTGATCTTATAGTGCAATGCACCACATACCGGGCAAGCATTCAAATCCTCGTACTCACCGCGGTAGAGGATGCAATCATTAGGGCATGCATGTATCTTCTGCACCTCTAACCCTAGAGGGCAGACAGCCTTCTTTGCTTCGTACGTACTCTCGGGCAATTCGTTGTCCTTTGGAAGCATATCCTTTATCATTACCAGCAACTTTCCAAATCCCTTGTCAGATACACCATTCTCTGCCTTCCATTGCAGCAATTCTAGTGTGGTGCCCAGCTTTTTCTTGTCACCTACGCAATTCGGGTACAACAATTTTTTGTGATCCTCTAACATGTGCTGCAACTTCTTCTTCTCCAAATCACTTGCACAGTTTCTCTTTGCATCGGCAATGGCCCGACCTAGATCATCAACGGGCTCATCTGATGCCTCTTCTTCAGCTTCTTCCCGCATTGCTGGCTCAGCTTCTTCCCGCATTACTGGCTCAGCTTCTTCCCCCATTGTTGTATCATCGTATTCAGGGAACCCATGGCCAGGATAGCTGTCCTCGTCCTCTTCTTCTTCATTGTCTTCCATCATAACCCCTCTTTCTCCATTCTTGGTCCAAACATTATAGTGGGGCATGAAACCGGACTCAAACAGGTGGACGTGAATGGTTCTTGACGTAGAGTAATTGCGACCATTCTTACAGCCAGCACATGGACAAGGCATAAAACCATCCGCCCGCTTGTTTGCCTCAGCCGCAAGCAGAAAAGTATGCACGCCCTCAACAAACTGGGGAGAGCATCGGTCATCATACATCCATTGCCGGCTCATCTTCATTACACAACACCGAATAGACCAAATTAATACAAGTTCATACATAAAGTTCATACAACACTTAAATGCAACAAACAAATAACTCTCTAGCTAAAGCATTTAAATGCAACAACAAATGCAATCAAGATCGCAACTAACATAACAATTGATCCAACAGCATAATGATACCAAGCCTCACTATCGATGGCATACTTTCTGATCTTTCTAATCTTCAAGCGCATTTTCTCCATCTTGATTTTGTGATCATCGACGACATCGGCAACATGCAACTCCAATTCCATCTTATCCCCCTCAATTCTTTTCAATTTTTCTTTCAAGTACTCGTTTTCTCTTTCAGCTAAATTTAACCTCTCGACAATAGGGTCGGTTGGAATTTCCGGTTCACATACCTCCTAGATAAAAATATCTATGTCAACTTGATGGGCATAATTTGTCATAAACACGAAATGCAACAAATAGTTTTAAAAGAGAATATACTACATCCGAATCATAATAAGGACGAGGGCCGATGGGGACGGATATCAAAACCATGGCACTATGTATAACAAACAATGTACGGGTAAGACAATTATACGAGTAACTATATATCCAAATCACACAAACATCAATTTTTTATATAAAATTTCATGAACAAGAGGCTCACCACAAGGTGGTGCCGGCGACGGGACGGTGCGGGCGATCGACGGTGGTTACGACGGAGATTTAGAAGGCACTAAGTAAACCACACCTACATATGCAAACTAAGTGTTATTTTTGACCTCAAATTGCATATAAATCAAATACTAGCACATATATATATTTCCTCCAAAAATACTAAACTCACAAATTTCAACTATATAAAGCATTGCAAGAGCTAATCTAGCAATGAGAGATGAAAGGACAAAGTTGCTAACCTTTGTGATCATTTGAATGGATGGGGGCCTTCAAATCTTGACAAATTTTGGGCAAAATGTGTGATGAGCTCGAGAGGAAGAGGGGAAGAACAGAGAGGAGAAGGGAAAGGGGAAGAACAGAGCGAGCTCGGGTGGACGAAGGGTTTATGTAGGACGACCTTTAGTACCGGTTCGTGCCAAGAACCGGTACTAAAGGTGCTGGAGGGGGCCCAGACTGACAACATCCTGCCACCTCTCATTAGTACCGGTTTGTGGCACGAACCGGTGCTAAAGGTTAGCCACGAACCGGTACTAATGAGAGCGGCCCGGCTAGCCGTTGGAACCGGCACTAATGTATACATTTGTGTCGGCTCAAATACAAACCGGCACTAATGTGCTTCACGTTTGACCCTTTTTCTACTAGTGAGAACATGTCGAGCATCTAAGGCTTGTGTTGATGAAACTTCGAGAGCATCGCCTTTATGCCAAATTCTCTAAATGTGAATTTTGGTTGCCAGAAGTGACCTATCTAGGCCATGTAATCTCTGGTAAGGGTATTGATGTCAATCCCGAGCGAGTTCAATCCGTTCTTAATTGGACTCCACCTGAATTGGTCAAGCAAGTTTGGAGTTTCCTTGGCTTAGCGAGCTATTGTTGCCGCTTTGTCGAGAACTTCTCCAAAGTTGCTAAACCTCTAACTGAACTCCTCAAGAAAGATAAAAAGTTTGAGTGGACCCCGCAGTTCAAGCATAGTTTTCAGGAACTAAAAAGACGCCTAACATCTGCTCCCGTACTGGTACCACCAGATTTCTCCAAGGACTTTGTTATCTATTGCGACGCCTCGCGACAAGGACTAGGTTGCATTCTCATGCAAGATCATCACGTAATTGCTTATGCTTCAGGGCAATTGCACCCACATGAGGAAAATTATCCTACTCATGATCTAGAGCTTGCAGCTGTAGTCCATCCACTCAAAACCTGGCGACATTAACTCCTCGGTAATCATTGTGAAATCTTCACCGATCACCAAAGTCTGAAGTATATATTCACCCAACCGGATTTGAATCCCAGGCAAAGACATTGGGTCGAGTTGATCACAGATTTCGACTTAGGGATAAGTTACACCCCAGGAAAAGCCAACGTCATGGCTGATGCACTAAGTCGTAAATCTTATTGTAACAATCTGATGTTACAACAAAGTCAACCTCTTCTCCATGAGGAATTTCGAAAGCTTAACCTTCACATTGTTCCTCAAGGATTTCTTTCCACCTTGGTGGCAAAACCTACCCTTACGGATCATATCATGCCCGCTCAGCGGTATGATACGGGGATATCTCGGATCAAGGAGAACATTGCTAGTGGAGTTGCTACATGTTTCTCTGTGAATGACCAAGGTGTCGTGTACTTCGGAAACCGTTTAGTGGTTCTGAAGAAGTGGCAACTATGATAGTTGATCCATAAGGAGGCTCATGAATCCCCTCTCACTTTTCATCCCGTAAGTACTAAGATGTATCACGACCTACGCCGGAGGTTCTGGTGGACTAGGATGAAGAGAGATATTGCTCAATTTGTTGCTAACTGCGACGCCTGTCGTCGTGTAAAACCAGAGCATCAACAGCCTGCTGGCACCCTTCAACCCTTATAGCTATTCCTGAATGGAAATGGGATAAAATTGGTATGGATTTCATCACCAATTTGCCCAGGACCAAGAGAGGGAATAATGCTATCTTCGTCGTTATCCATCGTCTTTCCAAAGTGTCCCATTTCTTGCCTGTTTGCGAGAGTATAACCGCTAGTCAACTAGCAGACTTGTATATCTCCCAAATAGTGTCTCTCCATGGAGTTCCATTGGAAATTAACTCGAATCGAGGAAGTCTCTTCACCTCTCGATTTTGGGAAAGTTTCCAAAATGCTATGGGAACCCGTCTTTCTTTTAGCACCGCCTTTCACCCTCAGTCAAGTGGTCAAGTAGAACACATCAATCAAATTCTAGAAGACATGCTTCGAGCTTCTGTTATCTCTTTCGGAATGGATTGGGAAAAATGCCTTCCATTTGCCGAATTTTCTTATAACAATAGCTATCAATCTAGCTTGGGTAAAGCTCCTTTTGAAGTTCTCTATGGACAAAGGTGTCGAACACCTCTTAACTGGTCAGAAATCGGGGAAAGACAATTCTTTGTCCCGGATATGATCCAGGAAGCAGAAGAGCAAGTTCGCATCGTTTGTGAAAAGCTGAAAACAACCTAATCTCGTCAAAAGAGGCAATATGGTTGTAAGCATAAGGCTATGACTTTTGAGGTTGACGAGAAGGCTTACCTTCGGGTTACTCCTCTGAAGGGAACCCATCGCTTGGGTATCAAAGGCAAATTGGCTCCTCGCTACATTGGACCCTTTCGCATTCTTGGCAACCGAGGAGAAGTTGCCTACCAATTGGAACTACATCCGCACCTCTCCAGAGTCCATTATGTCTTCCATGTTTCTCAACTCAGGCGTTGCCTCTCGGATCCTATCTGTGGAATGGAACACGAAACGCTTGATCTCCAAGATAATCTAACATATCGAGAATAACCCGTTCGTATCATCGATCAAGCCGAGCATACCACTCGACGCCATAACATAAAGTTTCTCAAGGTTCAATGGTCGCACCATTCTGAGAAAGAAGCAACCTGGGAAAGGGAGGATTGTCTTCGACATGAGTATCCTGCCTTCTTTCCGGAGGATCCTAAATCTTGGGACGAGATTTTTCTGAGTGGGGGTGAGTTGTCACACCCTAGCTAGTTCATGCATTAGAGTGTTTGCATCATGATTATTTTTTATCAGAAACTTGAAATGGGGATGACAGAACCCCCAGCACAACCTTGAAACTAACTAGGGTTTACGAAAAATATTTTCAATGAACCTGAAATGCCCTTCTAAAATGTTCATCACCTCTGTCTTGGTCTTAAACCACCACCAAAAGTGATGCACAAATTTCTAGGTCATTCCAAGGTCACTGGATTAAATCATTAGTTATTTGAGTTTGGGCATTTAAATAATATAAAATATTTCAAATGCTCAGATAATCCCAAACTAAAATGTTCCATGCTGGATATATTCCAAACAGTGGCCATGTGCAGTTTGGTGATTTTTGAAGTTGCCTAAGTATTTTTAGAAATGCAACAAACTTACAGAAACAAAATAGAACAAAAATAAACGGGAAAGGGACTTACCTGGCCAAAACCACGCCCCGGCCCACCTGCCGGGCCAGCACTGTGCTTCCCCGCGGCAACCAGCTGCTTCGTTCTCGCCAGGCAGGTAGTGTGGTGACGCCGACGAGCACGAGCTCGCCTTGGTGCCACTTGCTTGTCTCTTCGCCCGTGGACGAGCTGGACGACCTCCACGTCGTGCCCTCGACCCCCTGGACACACCCATTCGCCCCCGTCGTCTCTCTGTCGCCTCCCTCCGCCATGGCCAACGCAGCCGCTGCCACCTCGTCGTGGTAGTCGTAGCCACCGCCGTCTGTGCGTCGCCTGACCGTGTCCAGCAGCTCCGACGTCGTCTTCTCCATCGAGCAGGACGAGCCCCGAGCGCTCGCATGCCCCGAAGCCACCACATGAACCTCACCTGACTCTGCCATCGCCGGAGATCCCCTTCGCCGTCACCGTCGCAGCAGTTTGTCCCCGACCACGCCACCTAACTCATCATCTTCACCGTGAGTTCTGCCCCTTCCCCTCCCTCTCGTTCTTGCTGCCGCCCTCTGCTTCGACCGCAACGAGCAGCACCGCACGCGCCGCCGCCTGAGCTCGTCGCCGGTGACGCTCCGGCCAACTAACAACCACGCCACCTTGTCCAACGAGTTTACCTAGTCACATAGGCCACGTAGGAGCTGGCCTTGAGCCTCCAAGAGAACCACAATGATGGGTTCGACCTCACCCGAACTCCGGCAGCCACACGGCTCATTGTCAGCATCGTTTTCGGCGACTTGGAGCTCCACCCCCACCACCACTCTACGCGGCTCACTCCCAGCTAAGCGTGATGGTCTCCGCCGTCCATTTGGTTCATCTGGGTGATGGGCTAGAGTGAAATGATCATGTCGGTAACGAGAGTGATGATGCTGAACACGATTTGGTAAAGGTATCGATGAGAGGCCATGTAGGAGTACATGATGGGTTATTTCATTGGAACCGTCCTTAAGCACTGAGATCTGTATGTGTGATTTAAGAATCAGCTACTATCATACATTGGGATCCTTAATTGACTCGCTCGACTTCTTATCCACCCTAGTCCTCTGTCCATGAGTTGCAAGTAGTTTCTGGTGTTTGTAGCTTACTGGAGGCCGTGGGCAGTGCTGACCCTCGGGGTGGGCTGTGATGCGGTAGATACGTGGCCGGGCATGCCGTTCACCCATTAGGTGTCTCAGAACCCTATACACATTCTTCGGGGCCGTATGTGGAAACCTCGGCCGGACTCCCTGCGGATGGAACCTGAACAGGCGATAAACCTGGACTAGAGACTTAGGTGTTTAGGTAGGTCGTGGTTTACACCCACGTCGGCTTTCGCTTGAAGTCTGTCAAGCACATGTCGTGTGTAGACGCTAAGTGGTGGAAACATGTATGAAGAAGTACACCCCTGCAGGGTTAACATCATCTATTCAAATAGCCGCGTGCGCAGTAAAGGACTACTTGGTTGCCTATATAGTTCATAGAAAAGTAAATGGATACTACTAAAAGCCTCAAGATAAGCATGAGTGCCGAGGATGGCTCTTCCGTAGGATGACGGGGGTGGATCCTCGGTGGTGTATAGTGGACTCGAGTGCGCAAGACAGTTACAAAGTTGGTGTCTCATAAGATAGCTTAGCCAAGAGTCAAAGGTGGCTTGCCGAAATAACCCCACCAACCCTTCTTGATAATGTGCATGTATGTACGGTCTGATGTAAGTCTTGCTGAGTAGCTTTGTACTCATGTTTGCTTAATTTGTGTTTTACAGAAGATGTTGCAACCCCTTCTGATGGGTTCTTCATAGACATTGATGTCGACGAGTAGGCTGAAGCCCAGGTGGTGATCCTGAGCTCACGATGGACCGTGTAGAATAGTCAGGCTTCCTCAAGCCTCTTTTATTTTCTAGATGTCTGTACTTAGACATGTTACTTCTGCTGTTGGCTTGTATGTTTGTATCACTTGAATGCTGGGTCGTGTGACCCATACTTTTGTGTATGATATGTATGGCTCTCTGAGCCTTTAAATAAAGTACTTGAGTTGTAGAGTCATGTTGTGATGCCATGTTGTATTTGCACATATCGAGCATATTGTGTGTATGATTGAAATGCCTGGTATGTGTGGGATCTGACTATCTAGTTGTTTATCCTTGGTATCCTCTCTTACCGGGAAATGTCTCCTAGTGCTTCCACTGAGCCCTGGTAGCTTGCTACTGCTCCGGAACACTTAGGATGGCTGGCATGTGTCCTTCTTCATTCCTGTGTCTGTCCCTACGGATTCACGCGATGACTTCCAGAGTCCTGTTAGCCTGCTATAGCCCGGTTTATCAGAGTCCTGCTAGCCCATTTGCTACAGCCTGGATTCACTCACTGATGACCAACACATTCGTTGTTGGGTCACGTATGTCTGTCCCTGTAAGTTAGTGCCACCTTGGGTTCATGACTAGCCATGTCAGCCCGGGCTCCTTGTCATATGGATGCTAGCGACACTATCATATACGTGTGCTAAAAGGCGCAAACGGTTCTGGGCAAGGTAAGGCGACACCCGTGGGAATACTGTGCGTGAGGCGGCAAAGTGATATGAGGTGTTACATGCTAGATAAGTGTGGCATTGAGTTGGGGTCCGGACAGCGACTCTGAGATAGTAGCTTCTTTCTATGAATCATTTGCTACTCATGTTGACCTCCCTAAGGAGAAGTGGTTTAAATATAATCCTTCCACTTAAGTAAAAGTAGTTGCACCTATTAAAGTTGAAGAAAAGACTATCACTTATAATGATCCTATTGTTCCTACTACCTATATTGAGAAACCACCTTTCCCTATTAGGATAAAGGATCATGCTAAAGCTTCAACTGTGGTTCGTAAGAGTAATACTAGAACACCTCACCACCTGAGAAAATTAAGGTTGAACCTAGTACTGCTATGGTTAAAGATCTCTTGGCTGATAATATTGATGAGCATGTTATTTACTTCTGTGATGAAGCTGCTAGAATTGATAGACCCGATACTAAAAATAAACATAGAACTGTTGTAGGCATGCCTGTTATTTCCGTTAAAATAGGAGATCATTGTTACCATGGCTTATGTGATATGGGTGCTAGTGCTAGTGCAATACTTCATTCCTTATATAGAGAAATTATGCATGATATTGCACCTGCTGAGATAGAGGATATCGATGTTACAATTGAGCTTGCCAATAGAGATACTATTTCACCAGTTGGGATTGTTAGAGATGTTGAAGTCTTATGTGGGAAAGTTAAATATCCTGCTGATTTTCTTATTCTTGGTTCCATACAAGATGACTTTTGTCCCATTATATTTGGTAGACCCTGCTTGAATACTATTAATGCTAAGATAGACTGCGAAAAGGATATTGTTACTATTGGTTTGGGGGATATGTCATGTGAGTTTAATTTTGCTAAATTTCGTAGACAACCCCACAAAATTGCCTAGTGAGGATGAAATTATTGGTCTTGCTTCTATTGTCGTGCCTCCTAGTGATCCTTTAGAACAATATTTGCTAGACCATCAAAATGATATGTTTCTGAATGAAAGAAGGGAGATAGATGAAGTATTCTTTAAACAGGGACCTATTTTGAAACACAACTTGCCTATTGAAATCCTAGGGGATCCTCCACCACCCAAGGGTGATCCCCTGTTGAGATTAAACCACTACCTGATACTCTTAAATATGCTTATCTTGATGAAAATAAGATATACCCTGTTATTATTAGTGCTAACTTTTTAGAGCAGGAAGAGGAGAAATTATTGAGAAGTCTGAAGAAGCACCGTGCTGCTATTGGATATACTCTTGATGATCTTAAGGGAATTAGTCCCACTCTATGCGAGCACAAAATAAAATTGGGGAAAGACGGTAAACCGGTTGTTGATCACCAACGACGGTTAAATCCTAAGATGAAAGAAGTGGTAAGAAAAGAAATACTAAAGCTCCTAGAGGCAGGTATAATTTATCCTGTTGCTCATATTCAGTGGGTAAGTCCTTTCCATTGTGTCCCTAAGAAGGGAGGTATTACTGTCATCCCTAATGATAAAGATTAATTGATCCTGCAAAGAATCGTTACAGGTTATAGAATGGTAATTGATTTCCGCAAATTAAATAAAGGTACTAAAAAGGATCATTGCCCTTTGCCTTCTATTGATCAAATGCTAGAAAGATTATCCAAACATACACAGTTTTTCTATCTAGATGGTTACTCTGGTTTCTCTCAAATACCTGTGTCAACAGAGGATCAAGAAAAGACCACTTTTACTTTCCCTTTCGGTACTTTTGCTTATAGACATATGCCTTTTGTTTTATGTAATGCACCTGCTACCTTTATAGATTTATGATGGATACATTGTCTGACTTTTGTGAAAAGATTTTTGAGGTTTTCATGGATGATTTCTCCGTTTATGGATCTTCTTTTGATGATTGCTTGAGCAACCTTAATCGAGTTTTGCAGAGATGTGAAGAAACTAATCTTGTCTTGAATTGGGAAAAGTGCCACTTTATGGTTAATGAAGACATTGTCTTGGGGCACACAATTTCTGAAAGAGGTATTGAAGTTGATAAAGCTAAAGTTGGTGCTATTGAAAAGATGTCGTGTCCTAAGGACATCAAAGGTATAAGAAGTTTCCTTGGTCATGTCAGTTTTTATAGGAGGTTCATTAAGGACTTCTCTAAAATTTCTAGGCCTCTGACTAATCTCTTACAAAAAGATATTCCTTTTGTCTTCGATGATGATTGTGTAGAAGCATTTGAAATACTTAAGAAATCTTTGATTTCTGCACCTATTGTTCAGCCACCTGATTGGAATTTACACTTTGAAATTATGTGTGATGCTAGTGATTATGTCGTAGGTGCTGTTCTAGGACAAAGAGTTGATAAGAAAGTAAATTTTATTCAATATGCTAGTAAACTCTAGATAGTGCCCAGAGAAATTATGCTACTACTAAAAAAGAATTCTTAGCAGTTGTATTTGCTTGTGTAAGTTTAGACCTTATATTGTTGATTCTAAAGTAACTGTTCACACTAGTCATGCTGCTATTAAATACCTTATGGAAAAGAAAGATGCTAAATCTAGATTTATTAGATGGGTTCTCCTACTACAAGAATTTGATTTGCATATTATTGATAGAAAGGGAGCTCAGAACCCCGTTGCAGACAACTTGTCTAGGTTGGAGAATGTTCTTGATGACCCACTACCTATTGATGATAGCTTTCCTGATGAACAATTACCTGTCATAAATGCTTCTCGTACTGCTCCATGGTATGCTGATTATGCTAATTACATTGTTGCTAAATTTATACCACCTAGTTTCACGTACCAGCAAAATAATTTTTTTCTATGATTTAAGACATTACTTGTGGGACGACCCACACCTTTATAAAGAAGGAGTAGATGGTGTTCTTAGATGTTGTGTACCTGAGCATCAACGGGAACATATCCTATGCAAGTTTCACTCCGAGGCTTATGGAGGACACCACGCTGGAGATAAAACTGCGCATAAGGTATTGCAATCTGGTTTTTATTGGCCTACTCTCTTCAAGGATGCCTGTAAGTTTGTCTTGTCTTGTGATGAATGTCAAAGAATTGGTAATATTAGTAGACGTCAAGAAATGCCTATGAATTATTCTCTTGTTATTGAACCATTTGATGTTTGGGGCTTTGATTATATGGGACCGTTTCCTTCCTGTAATGGGTATACACATATTTTAGTTGTTGGTAATTACGTTACTAAGTTGGTAGAAACTATTCCAACTAGTAGTGCTGATCATAACACCTCTATTAAGATGTTTAAAGAAGTTATTTTTTTCGAGGTTTGGAGTCCCTAGATACCTAATTACTGATGTTGGTTCAAAATTATTCATGGTTCTTTTCATAAAATGCTTGCTTAGTATGACGTTAATCATAGAATTGCATCTCCATATCACCCATAGTCTAGTGGCCAAGTAGAACTGAGTAACAGAGAGCTTAAATTGATTTTGCAAAAGACTGTTAATAGATCTAGAAAGAATTGGTCCAAGAAACTTGATGATGCATTATGGGCTTATAGAACTGCATATAATAATCCTATGGATATGTCTCCATATAAAATGGTTTATGGAAAAGCATGTCACTTACCTCTCGAACTAGAACATAAGGCATATTGGGCCATTAAAGAGCTCAATTATGATTTCAAACTTGCCGGTGAGAATAGGTTATTTGACATTAGCTCACTTCATGAATGGCGAACTCAGGCCTATGAGAATGCCAAACTGTTTAAAGAAAAAGTTAAAAGATGGCATGACAAAAGGATACAAAAGCATGAGTTTAATGTAGGTGATTATGTGTTGCTTTTCAACTCTCATTTAAGATTTTTTGCAGGAAAACTCCTCTCTAAATGGGAAGGTCCTTACGTTATCGAGGAGGTCTATCATTTCGGTGCCATGAAAATCAACAACTTCGAAGGCACAAGTCCGAAGGTGGTGAACGGCCAAAGAATCAAACATGATATCTCAGATAATCCAATAAATGTTGAACCTAAAGTTATTGAAACCGTAACCCTGGAGGAATACATAAGGGACACTTTCCGGAACATTTCAGACTGCAAAAAGGAATAGGTATGTGGTACGGTAAGTAAACGGACTCCAAAAAAGTTCTAATAGCAATTTTTCTCCGTTTTGGAATGTTTAAGAAAATAGGAAAATAAGAAGTAGTCCGGGAAGGACACGAGGCATCCACGAGGGTGGAGGGCGCACCCCCTACCTCGTGGGCACCTCGTGTGCTCACCGAACTCTGTTTTCTTGCACGATACTTCTTTTTATCGATAAAAATTCATTATATAATCTCCTGAAGTTTTTGACCACCGTATCACGCAAATATCATCTGTCTTTGTTTCGAGCTATTTTTCTGACAGATCTATATTACCATGACGTCTTCAAGTGCCCCCAAGGACAAGTTTTTCTAGAAGGTTATCGACCCCTACCTCATGGAGGTGTTGCAACACCCTCAAACCATTGAGATGCGTGAGGGGGTGCTGCACATCCGCGATGTTGAGGGACCAAGGAGGACCGAAGCATGGAGACAAGACTCGAAGCAATGGAACAACAGGTTTTCAAGTGCCAAGGGATGGTGGAACATGGACTCAATGCCAACCAGATGATGATCGTGGAGTTCACCAACAACCACAAGTTGGATGCCAAGAACATTGGGGAGACCATCTTCAAGCTTCATGAGAAAATCGAGCACCTCCAAGCCCAGATCTATGACTTGCAAAACCAAAACTATGAGTATGAATATAGATTCAAGAGGATGAGTTTGGCTAAAGATTTGAGGATCCCGGAGACTCGATCATACTTCTATGACGATGAGCCTATTGTTGGTGTCAAAACCGGCAGATCTCGGTAGGGGGTCCCAAACTGTGCATCTAAGGCAGGGGATACAATGTTTACCCAGGTTCGGGCCCTCTCGATGGAGGTAATACCCTACTTCCTGCTTGATTGATCTTGATGATATGAGTATTACAAGAGTTGATCTACCACGAGATGTAGAGGCTAAACCCTAGAAGCTAGCCTATGGTTATGATTGTTGTTGTCCTACGGACTAAGCCCTCTGATTTATATAGACACCGGAGGGGGCTAGGGTTATACAAAGGTGGTTACAGAGAAAGGAATCTTTACATCTGAATCACCAAGCTTGCTTTCCACGCAAAGGAGAGTCCCCTCCGGACACGGGACGAAGTCTTCTATCTTGCATCTTCACAGTCCAACAGTCTGGCATACGCATATAGTCCAGCTGTCCGAGGACCCCCTAATCCAGGACTCCCTCACCTATGCTTTGGAAGACGGACGACAAGCCTACATCGTCAACAACTCAATCATCACCTCTGAAGAAGGAGACATAACCACATGGGTATGGGCACTCCCCTTGGAAACTGCCAAGCTTGGGGGGAGGTGCCCCGGTATCGTATTACCATCACACTCCTATCTTTACCGTTTTTCTTAGTTTGATCCTTTTGGTAATATCTTGATCTAGTAGAATAAAGCTTTAGTATGATTTAGTTTTGAGTTTTGCCTTATGATCCTTCTATCTAATCGAGTCCGTGAGCTATATATAATACAGATTAGTGTTGAGTCAAGGGTTTTGCTATCTTACTTTGATCTTGAGGGAATAAAAAGAAAAAGAAAGAATGAAAAATAAATAAAAGATATCATGTTGATCTTATGGAGAGTAATGACTTCACATATTAAGAGTATGATGAATAAAAGTTATTGAGAGTTGGCAAACATAGTTTTGGTCATCGTTGCAATTAATAGGAAGTAATAAAGAAAGAGAGGTTCTCACATATAAATATACTATCTTGGACCTCTTTTATGATTGTGAGCACTCATTAAAGTATGACATGCTAAAGAATTGATGTTGGACAAGGAAGACAACGTAATGGGTTATGTTGTCTTATATCCGAAACAAAGTATATTGTCATGGATCATCCAACATGTTGAGCTTGCCTTTCCCCCTCATGCTAGCCAAATTCTTTGCACCAAGTAGAGATACTACTTGTGCTTCCAAATATCCTTAAATCCAGTTTTGCCATGAGAGTCCACCTTACCTACCTATGGATGAGTAAAATCCTTCAAGTAAGTTGTCATTGTTGTACGCAATAAAAATTACTCTGTAAATATGTATGACTTATCAGTGTGGAGAAAATAAGCTTTATACGATCTTGTGATATGGAAGCAATAAAAGCGATGGACTGCATAATAAAGTTCCATATGACAAGTGGCAATATAAAGTGATGTTCTTTTGCATTAAGATTTCGTGCATCCAACTACTACGTCTTGAGCTTGCATTGGTTTTCTTGAAGAGGAAAGGGTGATGCAGCAATAGTAGCGTAAGTATTTCCCTCAGTTTTTGAGAACCAAGGTATCAATCCAGTAGGAGGCTCCTCAGATGTCCCGCGCACCTACACAAACAAACAAGAACTTGCAACCAACGCAATAAATGGGTTGTCAATCCCTTCACGGCCACTTGTGAAAGTGAGATAGATTGGAAAAGTAAAGATGCAAATAAAAGTCGATTGGAAAAGTAAAGATGCAAATAAAAGTAGATTGAAAGCTTATATGATAAAAGATAGACCCGGGGGCCATAGGTTTCACTAGTGGCTTCTCTCAAGATAGCTTATAAGTATTACGGTGGGTGAACAAATTACTGTCGAGCAATTGATAGAAAAGCGAATAATTATGAGATTATCTAGGCATGATCATGTATATAGGCATCACGTCTGTGACAAGTAGACCGACTCCTGCCTGCATCTACTACTATTACTCCACACATCGACAGCTATCTAGCATGCATCTAGAGTATTAAGTTCATAAGAATAGAGTGACGCATTAACAAAGATGACATGATGTAGAGGGATAGACTCATGCAATATGATATAAACCCCTTCTTTTTATCCTCGATGGAAACAATACAATACGTGCCTTGTTGTCACTGGGAAAGGACACCGCAAGATTGAACCCAAAGCTAAGCACTTCTCCCATTGCAAGAAAGATCAATCTAGTAGGCCAAACCAAACTGATAATTCAAAGAGACTTGCGAAGATAACTTAATCACACATAAAATAATTCAGAGGAGATTCAAATATTTCTCATAGATAAACTTGATCATAAACCCACAATTCATCGGGTCTCGACAAACACATCGCAAAAAGAGTTACATCGAATAGATCTCCAAGAAGATCGAGGAGAACTTTGTACTGAGATTCAAAGAGAGAGAAGAAGCCATCTAGCTAATAACTATGGACCTGAAGGTCTGTGGTAAACTACTCACAACTCATCGGAAGGGCCTTGGATATGATGTAGAGGCCCTCCATGGTCAATTCCTCCTCTGGTGGAGGGCCGGCGAAGGCTCCAAGATGGGATCTCGCGGATACAGAAGGTTACAACGATGGAAATAGTTTTTCATGGTCGCTTCTGATGTTTTCAGGGTACATGGGTATATGTAAGAGGAAGTATGTCGGTGGACGCTCGAGGGGCCCATGAGGGTGGGGACGCGCCCACCTGTAGGGGGCGCGCCGGGCACCCTCGTGGCCGCCTCACTTGTTTCTTGACTTCCACTCCAGGTCCTCTGGATTACGTTTGTTCCAAAAAGACCGCTCCCGAAGGTTTCATTCCGTTTGGACTCCGTTTGATATTCCTTTTCTTCGAAACACTGAAGTAGGCAAAAAAACAGCAATTCGGGCTGGGCCTCCGGTTAGTATGTTAGTCCCAAAATGATATAAAAGTGTAAATTAAAGCCCATAAACATCCAAAACGGGTAATATAATAGCATGGAACAATCAAAAATTATAGATACGTTGGAGACGTATCAAGCATCCCCAAGCTTAATTCCTGCTCGTCCTCGAGTAGGTAAATGATTAAAACAGAATTTTTGATGTGGAATGCTACCTAGCATAATTCTCAATGTAATTTTCTTTATTGTGGCATGAATGTTTAGATCCAAAAGATTCAAATAAAAGTTCATATTGACATAAGAAATAGTAATACTTCAACCATACTAATCAAAGCAATCACGTCTTCTCAAAATAACATGGCTAAAGAAAGTTCATCCCTACAAAATCATATAGTTAGGCTATGTTTCATTTTCATCACATAAAATACTCCCATCAAGAACAACCCTGATTTCAGCCAAGCAATTGGTTCATACTTTTTAACGCGCTTCAGCCTTTTTCAACTCTCACGCAATACATGAGTGTGATCCATGGATAAGCACTATGGGTGGAATAGAATATGATGATGGAGGTTGTGTGGAGAAGACAAAAAAGAGAAAGTCTCACATTGACGAGGATAATCAATGGGCTATGGACATGCCCATCAATTGATGTCAACATGAGGAGTAGGGATTGCCGTGCAACGGATGCACTAGAGCTATAAATGTATGAAAGCTCAACAAAAGAAACTAAGTGGGTGTGCATCCAACTTGCTTTCTCAAGAAGACCTAGGGCATTTTGAGGAAGCCCATCGTAGGAATATACAAGCCAAGTTCTATAATGAAAAATTCCCGCTAGTATATGAATGTGATAACATATGAGACTCTCTATATGAAGAACATGGTGCTACTTTGAAGCACAAGTGTGGAAAAGGATAGTAACATTGCCCCCTTTTTATTTTATTTTCTTCTCTTTTTTTTCTTTTTGGGCCTTTTTTGGCCTTTCCTTTTTTTCTTTTTTTTTCTTTGGCCTTCCTTTTTTGGCCTTTTTTTAATTTGGGTACAATGCTCTAATAATTATGATCATCACACTTCTATTTATTTACAACTCATGAATTACAACTCAAAACTAGAACAAGATATGACTCTATATGAATGCCTCCGGCATTGTACCGGCATGGGCAATGAATCAAGAGTGACATGTATGAAAAATTATGCATGGTGGCTTTGCCACAAATACGATGTCAACTACAAGATTATGTAAGGCAATATGACAATGATGATGCGTGTCATGATAAACGGAACGGTGGAAAGTTGCATGGCAATATATCTTAGAATGGCTATGGAAATGCCCTAATAGGTAGGTATGGTGGCTGCTTTGAGGAAGATATAAGGAGGTTTATGTGTGATAGAGCGTATCGTATCATGGAGTTTGGATGCACCGGCGAAGTTTGCACCAACTCTCAAGGTGAGAAAGGGCAATGCACGGTACCGAAGAGGCTAACAATGATGGAAAGGTAAAAGTGTGTATAATCCATGGACTCAACATTAGTCATAAATAACTCATATACTTATTGCAAAAGGTTTATTAGCCCTCGAAGCAAAGTACTACTATGCATGCTCCTAGGGGGGAGGTTGGTTGGAGTTAACCATCGCGCGCCCCCGACCTCCACTCAAGGGAAGGCAATCAAAAGAGCACCCCATGCAATAAATTTGTTACACAACTTTTACCATACGTGCATGCTACGGGACCTGCCAACTTCAACACAGGCATTCTTTAAATTCATAATCACCCAACTATCATGACTCTAATATCACTACCTCCATATCTCAAAACAATTATCAAGTATCAAATTGATCATAGTATCCAATTCACTTCCTATGTTAGTTTTTATTATACCCAACTTGGATGCCCATCATTCTGGGACCAATTTTATAACCATAGAAAATACCATGATGTTCTAAGAGACTCTCAAAACAATATAAGTGAAGCATGAGAGATTAATAATTTCTACAAAATCAAGCCACCGCCGTGCTCTAAAAGATTTAAGTGAAGCACTAGAGCAAAACTATCTAGCTCAAAAGATATAAGTGAAGCACATAGAGTATTCTAATAAATTCCAATCAAGTGGGTTTCTCCCAAAAGGTGTGTACAACAAGGATGATTGTGGTGATCTAAAAATCAAATACTAACATCATACAAGATGCTCCAAGAAAAACACATATCATGTGGCGAATAAAAATATAGCTCCAAGCAAAGTTACCGATAGACGAAGACGAAAGAGGGGATGCCTTCTGGGGCATCCCCAAGCTTAGGCTTTTGGTTATCCTTGAATATCTTGGCTCTTGCCACTCCTTATTCCATAATCCATCAAATCTTTACCCAAAACTTGAAAACTTCACAACACAAAACTCAACAGGAAATCTCATAAGCTCCGTTAGTGCAAGAAAGAAAAACCACCACATAAGGTAGTGTAATGAACTCAGTCTTTATTTATATTGGTGTTAAACCTACAGTATTCCAACTTCTCTATGGTTCATACCACTTAATACTAGCCATAGATGCATCAAAATAAGCAAACAACACACGAAAAACAGAATCTGTCAAAAACAGAACAGTCTATAGCAATCTGTAACTCTAGAATACTTATGGAACTCTAAAACTCCTACCAAAATAGGAAGTCCTGCTAAATTTGTCTATTGATCTACATAAAAAAGAATCAACGCAAAATCACGTTTCTGTGAATTATTAAAATTATTATCGTGCGCAAAGTTTCTGTTTTTCAACAGAATCAAATTAACTATCACCATAGGTTATCCTATAGGTTCTACTTGGCACAAGCACTAATTAAAACATGAAAACACATCTAAACAGAAGATAGATGAAAAAATTATTACTAAACAGAAACAAACAAAAAACAATAATAAAATTGGGTTGCCTCCCAACTACCGCTATAGTTTAACGCCCCTAGCTAGGCATAAAAGCGAGGATAGATCTAAGTAGTGCCATAATAATAAGATAGATCACGAAAACTCATCTCATATTGTCTACGTTCAGCAGCAAGTTTTCTTTGAGGCAAACAAAATTAATCAAAGGGGCCGAATTTAATGGGACAAAAGTCCCCAAGATCAATCTCAGGAGGTATGGGTTCCTCCTTGGGCCCTTCATAATGCACAACCAATTCATCGTTATAACATTCTTTTGACAGAACCTCTTGAGTTTACACTCAAGAGAATATCCTAGCTCATTATTTCGAATAGCAAAATCATTATTGAGTTCAAAAATTTTATCAACTAGAACAGTGGTAGGAACCTTTTTTCTAAGGTTTTCATTAAAAGCAATATAGTCCAAACATTGGAAATACATAATTTCCTCTTGATCGAAGAGGATCGCCTCTATGGGAGGACGGCCGACGTCCACCCTATAGTGCGCAAAAATTTCTTTTGCTTCTTTTATTATAAATCTAAACTCATGTGCCAAAAAGATAGTAGCTGCGTGCTTAACATAAGAATGCTCAATATTAGAAAATTCTAGGAAAATTCTTTGTATGCAAGGATGCATGTGCATAAACTGTCTTTCAAGCTCAACTATAAGCATGGCGATAGCATCAGCAAGACTACTAGTTCTATGCAAGATAGAACTCCCCGTAGAAGGTAAAGCACCAGCACAAGTAAAGAAATCTTGACTAACCCCTTTTTCAATAATATTACCACTATCGATTCGAAACTTTTTAGTATGCAAGATAGGGGGTTCTTTAGCAGGAGCATCAGAATTTTCCATGTTATCATTATTGTCCATATCGATGATAATCTCCCCAATTTTCAGACATAATGGCAAAAAAAAGCGAGGAGGAAGAAGGCAAACAGAAAAGAGAGGGCGAATAAAACGGCAAGGGTGAAGTGGGAGAGAGGAAAACGAGAGGCAAATGGCAAATAATGTAAGTGCGAGGGAGATGAGTTTGGGATGGGTACTTGGTATGTCTTGACTTGAGTGAAGACCTTCCCGGCAAAGGCACCAGAAATCCTTCTTGCTACGTCTTGAGCTTGCGTTGGTTTTCCTTGAAGAGGAAAGGGTGATGCAGCAATAGTAGCTTAAGTATTTCCCTCAGTTTTTGAGAACCAAGGTATCAATCCAGTAGGAGGCTCCTCAGAAGTCCCACGCACCTACACAAACAAAGAAGAACTCGCAACCAACATAATAAAGGGGTTGTCAATCCCTTCACGGCCACTT
Organism: Triticum timopheevii; assembly: GCA_963921465.1. Taxonomy (NCBI): domain Eukaryota; kingdom Viridiplantae; phylum Streptophyta; class Magnoliopsida; order Poales; family Poaceae; genus Triticum; species Triticum timopheevii. The sequence goes on from OY997270.1 coordinate 584,919,986, forward strand.
GCGAAAGTGAGATCTGATAGAGATAATATGATAAGATAAATATATTTTTGGTATTTTATGATATAGATTGGAAAAGTAAAGATGCCAATAAAAGTAGATTGAAAGCCTATATGATAAAAGACAGACCCGGGGGCCATAGGTTTCACTAGTGGCTTCACTCAAGATAGCATAAGTATTACGGTGGGTGAACAAATCATTGTCGAGCAACTGATAGAAAAGTGAATAATTATGAGATTATCTAGGCATGATCATGTATATAGGCATCACCACTACAAGAAATATGTCAACTAGTGACCTTCTGTTAATGGCCCTGGAAGAATTGGTCATAGATCTATGACCATTTGAGACCAATTGGTCAAAAGCTGTTCGGGGGGCTCCAAACCCTAAACCATTGCGACCATTTTGGTCCAAAAGGTCGTAATTTCCTTACACAAAATGGTCATAAAGCAAACAGTGCTGGTCTGATGCCTTATTTCTAGTTGTTAACGACCAATATAGATGGTCATAGACTCGTAGATTGTGGTGGGTTGTGATGACTAGGCGCCATCTCATCAATTTTTCCTATGTGTCATGTCCATGTGTCAATTTTTGTCCTAGGTTGTGAAGAAACCTATATTTCTGTTATTCCAAAAATTGCCAAAAAATTCTCATAAATTTTTTGGATCATATCTTCATCAAATATGTCAAAAACATTCCTTGCCTAGTTCAAAAACAACTCAACAATATTCATTTTCCTATTTTGTTCAGAGCAGCACTTTGTGAAGGAAGTACCACTTTGGCATGTCCAAATGGTATCCATTTTCTACAGTGCATTCCCATGCCCAAATAACCATCCTCCAACAAATGCCAGCTCAATCCATTCATTATTTTGAGCCCAGCTTCAACATTCGTATTTATGTCCAGTGTGGTACTTTGCAAAGCAAGTACCACCTAGGGTCCTCCTTTTGAGCTGAAAATTTGTGAAGACGATCTTCTTAGTAACTGATCATCCTCAGCCAACGCTCACGCACATTAGCCATATGCATTTCCCGTACCGCTAATCAAACACTTGGCTGCTTATTCATGTTTGAGCATCGATGGGTCTCCTCGTGAGAATCTTATGTTTGTTATTTTCTTCCTAGCACCTACCCCGGGAGTGTCCAACCCACTAGACATGCCTAGGCCGCCAACAACACATGACAACGCCACGGTCACGCGGTGACCACGCGGCGACCACGCGGCGGGCATGCGAGTTTATGCGCTCTAGAGTTGGGGCCCTCGGCCACCATCCAAACCTCGACGTATCGCCACCAAACCATGTATTTATGATTAAATAGTTACTTATGTAACTAGAAATGATTTTTGGAAAAAATAAATAGCAAACTATGAGGCAGCTGCAGTTCAAATTTGACTCGCTTCCTACTGAATCGGCAGGAATTTGTCTTTTTCACCAGAGGTGGATCAAAACTTTTGACACCCAACCATTTTGTCAATTGTGCATTATATATTGCCTAGTATTTTACAAAACTGATTATGTCCAATTTTGCAACAAATATATGGTAGGTCCTTCACAAAAAAACTCATTTTAGGCACTCGAAAAAATGGAAAATGAATTTTTCGTGCAAAGAAAATGAAAACTTCCTTAGGCAACATTGTTTGTCATTCCAAGATGCACCCTTGTGCATGATATGAGGTCATTTGAACAAACTATGCCATGAATGTGGCCATAAGATTGGTCATTTGGCTTGAAAGCCATGAATCTTCATACATGATAGCTCATTTCTAAGAACACTTTTTTAAAATAATTACCGTATTACAAGTTTATTATTTTTTCTGGAAACTTGGTCACATATAATGACACAATGCGAAGGTTTTCCAATTTTGTGATTTTTTTTAACTTTTTATGCCCATTTCAAAATTAGGTCAAAATGGCTGGAATGACCATTCCTAGCTAGTGGTTGAATCTTGGAATTTTTTTGGTGTTTCTCTGATTAAATAGATACTTATGTACCTAGAAATGATTTTTGGAAAAAATAAAGAGCAAACTATGATGTAGCTACAGTTCAAATTTGACCCGCTTCCTACTAAATCTACGGGAATTTGTCTTTTTCACCAGAGGTGGATCAAAACTTTTTACACCCAACCATTTGGACAATTGTGCATTAAATATGTCCTAGTAGTTTAGAAATTTTATTTGGTACAGTTTTGCAACAAATATATGGTAGGCCCTTCACAAAAAAACCTCATTTCGGGCACTCGAAAAATGGAAAATGAATTTTCCGTGCAAAGACAATGAAAACTCCCTTAGGCAACATTCTTTGGAATTCCAAGATGCACCCTTGTGCACGATATGAGATCATTTGAACAAACTATGCCATGAATGTGTCCATAAGATTGATCATTTGGCTTGAAAGCCATGAATCTTCACGCATGATAGCTCGTTTCTGAGAACACTTTTTTAAAATAATTGTCGTATTACAAGTTTATTATTTTTCCTGGAAACTTGGTCACACATGATGACACAATGCGAAGGTTTTCCAATTTTTTGATTTTTTTGAATTTTTTATGCCCGTTTCAAAATGCGGTCAAAACGGCGGAATGACCGTTCCTAGCTAGTGGTTGAATCTTGGAATTTTTTTGGTGTTTCTATGATTAAATAGATACTTATGTAACTACAAATGATTTTTGGAAAAACTAAATAGCAAACTATGAGGCAGCTGCAGTTCAAATTTGACCCGCTTCCTCCTGAATCGGCGGAAATTTGTCTTTTTCACCAGAGATGGATCAAAGCTTTTGACACCCAACCATTTTGTCAATTCTGCATCAAATATGTCCTAGTATTTTAGAAAATTGTTTTGGTACAATTTTGCAACAAATATATGGTAGGTCCTTCACAAAAAAACCTCATTTCGGGCACTCAAAAAATGGAAAATTAATTTTCCGTGCAAAGACAATGAAAACTCCCTTAGGCAACATTCTTTGGAATTCCAAGATGCACCCTTGTGCACGATATGAGATCATTTGAACAAACTATGCCATGAATGTGTCCATAAAATTGATCATTTGGCTTGAAAGCCATGAATCTTCACGCATGATAGCTCGTTTCTGAGAACACTTTTTTAAAATAATTGTCGTATTACAAGTTTATTATTTTTCCTGGAAACATGGTCACACATGATGACACAATGCGAAGGTTTTCCAATTTTTTGATTTTTTTGAATTTTTTATGCCCGTTTCAAAATGCGGTCAAAATGGCGGGAATGACCGTTCCTAGCTAGTGGTTGAATCTTGGAATTTTTTTGGTGTTTCTATGATTAAATAGATACTTATGTAACTAGAAATGATTTTTGGAAAAAATAAATAGCAAACTATGAGGCAGCTGCAGTTCAAATTTGACCCGCTTCCTCTTGAATCGGCGGAAATTTGTCTTTTTCACCAGAGATGGATCAAAGCTTTTGAGACCCAACCATTTTGTCAATTGTGCATCAAATATGTCCTAGTATTTTAGAAAATTGTTTTGGTACAATTTTGCAACAAATATATGGTAGGTCCTTCACAAAAAAACCTCATTTCGGGCACTCGAAAAATGGAAAATGAATTTTCCATGCAAAGACAATGAAAACTCCCTTAGGCAACATTCTTTGGAATTCCAAGATGCACCCTTGTGCACGATATGAGATCATTTGAACAAACTATGCCATGAATGTTAACGTAGATTCTTTTTTGAAACATAATTTATCTTTTTGATGAGAGGTGGATCGAAAGCATTTTAGATGTTAAGATTTGGTCCACTGTACATAAAATGCACTCTTATAGTTTTGGAAAATGGTGTGGTGCCATTTTCAAACAAATATTCGGTAGATTCTTCACAAAAAAAATTATCACTTCGAAAATAGAAAAAGATTTTTTCCTAGAACTCATTTCTCAAAACACTTTTTAAAGATATTTGTCTTATTCCAAGTCCAAGTTTGTTAGTTTTCCTAAAAACTATGTCACATTTGGTGACACAATGAGAATGTTTTTTTATTGAATTTCTCATATCAGAAAACTGATTATATGATTCAACACTTTTTTTGAAAAAATATGGTTCAACACCTTATTTTTAGTCGATTACGACCAATTTGAAAGGTCATAACGTGTACTGGGTTTCTGATTGGTCCATGGACATGTCACACGGATCGTGCTCAAACGCCGTCGGATGCTCTCGGATCTGACGGCAGCCCTTTCTCACTCACCCCTCCCCCTCTTTGTCTCAAAAAAAAAAGAAAAATAAAAAAAACTCCCTCACCCTCTCACCCCACGAACCCTAGCGCTCCAGATCTGCCACCCACCTCACGCGCTCCCCCTCGTCTCCCACATCACCGCAGCCACCCCGCCGATCCCATCCCTCCCGATTCAGATCCGACCCCGCCGCCCGCGCCCGCGCACCACCACCCGCTCCTCCTCGCCTCCTGGAGTACATCTTCCTCCGCCCATCCCCTCGCCCCCACGCTGGTTCCACCGCCGAGCCCAGTTCCCCTCACTTCTCCGTCCAGGCGTCGTCGCCATCAATCAATCTCTCGAGCAAGCGACCTCCCTCCCCCGTCGTCAAGGGGCCACCACGAACCAAGCCGGCAACGTCTACCGCGCGCCGGATCCGACACGAGGACGATGAGCAGGGAGCGGACTTCCTCACTCTGCTCCTTCTCCGGCGACGACCTTCCCCTCGGTGCACGTGTTCTAGCAGCAGGCTTCTCCTTCCACTTGCTTCGCGTCGCGGAGCCGCGGAGGAAGACCCACAGGCGCGGCGCCACTCCTGCCGCGAGCGATCGTCGGCGGTGGCTGCTGCATCGTAGGTCAGTCCCGCCTCGCTCGTGCCCTTCCCCCGCTTCCTCCTCCCTCCCCTCGCTAATGTCCCGGCCGCGCGCAGGTTCGACGACGTTGAAGAGGTCGACGGCATGTGGTTCTCTCACCACCCGCTTCTCCTCCGTCGCCCCGCCTGCGTGTCTAAGTGCATCATCCTCTCCTCCCCCGCTTCACCTTTGATTTCTCTCTTGCGTATGCTCTGGCCTGTCAACAAATAGCATCTTCAAATTCATAGACCACCAATGCATGTCTCAATTTATAGATACATCTGCACTGCACTAGGTACAGATATTGCATTCTAAAGAAAAAGGTACAGACATTCTGAAGGAGATGCACCTAAATTTTATGCATGAAGCTCCTATATCTCATATGCATCCATGGAACTTTTGTTCTTTTCTTTTTGACATGATATGTTGCAACCTCTTTTCTTTATTAGATAGATAGATAGATAGATAGATAGATAGATGCAAGTGTTTTTTCCGTCTTAAGTAACAAGTGACCATCAATCTACCGACGCTGTTTCAAACCAGAACCTCATCCAACCATCTGGAGTAATATCTTAGCGCGGTAGTTTCACAGCTGCTGCTACTACTAGGCTAATATTCTCATTCATAAACTTCTTGAAAAATGTCCTTTACATGCCTGCTACATGTGCATTGTCTCCATTGGAATTCTGCTCTTAAACTAGGCAATCATACATGATCTGCAACTTTAGGGTACCAAAATGTTTATTTTCGTAGACAGTACACAACTGATCTTTTTTGTAGGGAGCTATGCTTATCATCAGAAACTCTTGGTGATGATGTTATTCCTCTTTTGGTTCATGAGTTGCAATTAAATACCACCATAGAATTCTACACCATGTGGTGGACTTAAGTATCTTAGCGACTTCATTTGATGTGTGTATTTCTGTTAATTTTAAGCTTCTGTTGCTGTGAAAATGTACCTCACTGACCGCTTGTCTTTTTATTGTGTACTTCTTGCATGAGGAGGTGACTAGTGATGCGGCGCAGCAAGCAGCAGTAGGGGAAGGGGGTCTCCTGCTCGAGGAGGCGGAGGAGTAGGGGCGTGCCCAGCCGGCAAACCTGTTCTGCTCATGGGGGAGGGGCAGGAGGAGTCTGCTCCTCCCCCACTATAGTCACTTGCTTCCTAATCTAGCACGTGATTTTTTGGACAAATTGCTCTTTTCTTTTTTGTGAATCATATTCTGGACTGACTGTTAGTGTTGTCGAATGCACATATTACTTTGTTACTGGGTATGTGAAAGACAATTAGCTAGGTTCAATTTCTGCTGCTGCTAATGCCTATTGATCCATATGTTCTTGTTTCTGTACACATGGGTAGCTTACACCTAACGCCATGTAGTATACTAACAACCGCCTTTCCTCTAGCAATGCCTTTCCATATGTTATTGTTTATGATGGCCTTTGTGAATTCTTCTTGAGAACAGATGTGCTTGTGAAAGTTAGATCGGTACTGTTGCTTGACTTGTCTCATGTGTCCATGTCCAGGTTCAGTTATTTCCTTTGTAATAAGCTCTGTTTTATGTCATGTCCTGGTGTTAACATCACCATGGCATGACTATTATATCACTTATTGAATGACTTGGTGGACTATGAATCTTGGTGACAGTAATGTTATGGCTGTATAATTCGGCAATTCGCCTCATCCAATTTTGTTTGCTTTTGCTTTTGCTTCATACTGTTTGGTGGTTGATCAATGATTAGATGCTAGGTTCAACTGGTTATGATGCTGTTAACTAACATCTTGCACATGTTTTAGTAGTAGCAGTAGTTGATATCTCATCCAGTACTTTGCAGTCTAGTTTTGGGATTGGCATAGTGGGTTTCTGGAAGCAGATCTCCAGACATTAGAATGCCTGAAATGCGTTTATTCTATTGTTCTTGATGGGCATAGTATTGTTCTGGTAGCATGTACCAACTTCATGTGCTTCATTCTATACTGGTTTATACACAACAATGTGGCTGGAGTTTGATCTCAAAATTTCTGACTCCTCCTATCCATGTGCAACAGCGATGCTTTGGATTTCATCCGTGCAACAGAGGACAAGGTCTTCATGGACAACCAAGGTGAATGGTGCTTGCAAGCAATGAACGGAGGCTGTTCGACATCGGCTGCACAAACCACCACTGTGAGCTCATCCCTTTGTTATGCTACAACCATGCTCTGTTTCATGTGTTAGTTAGGATTTTGATGTTTTTTTGCACCGTGGTTGAGTCTTGCCGACTGTTGTGTTGATGATCAAGTGCGGGTGCTTCATCTGGCTATTTGATTTACTGCTGGTAAATAGTAGTATTAGAGTGTCGCTGGTTTATTAGGATGTGGCTAAAATCATTGGATGGCCTTCCTGGACATGTTATCCAGAATTAGTACTTGTCCCATTTTTTGTTTCCTTGTTGGACATCATATTTTTACATAAAATGCTCTAGTGAACTGGATTCATACATAAGCTGGCTACTTTTCCTCAAGTTATTTGTGCATTTATAAACCTATTTGAACTTTTCTAGTTCTTGAATGTATCCATGCAAAAATGTTTTATACAGATAGTTTTGGAATGTGATTTTTTGTTAGCTTATGACAAGTTCCAGTTTTAGTTTTGTTGTTAACCTCTACAATCCATGTCAGCATATAATAAGTATATGAATGAGTATCTGAAATTAGATGTTTTGTTGCTCATAGTAATTAAAAAGAGCAGTCAGTTTCTCATCACACAATGTTATTATCACTTCATGGCTTTATCTATTGTGTCAGGCTGTTGTAGGTGCTGAACTGTGATCATGTTTTATGGCCCACATGCATGCTACGTGTTGGCCGACTTGGCATGACGTGCACGAAAACTTCATGGCATTCATACTGAATAGCACTTCTTAATTTTCATGCAGAATTGCTCTAGCTCTTCTTAATTTTCATGCACCCCATCACTTGCTGTTGTTGTTATTCACTATATCCTCGATGTTCTGTTTTCTTGTTGGCAGATATTTTGCCTAAATTCAAGACGAAAGAAGATGTTCAAAGAAGCGCCAAGACCTTTTTGTATAGCAAGTTATGTAATAATAGCTAGGTTATTTGGCATTGTGAACCCCAGAATTTCATGTATCTTCTCTCTATTTTTGAATGAAATGTTGTATGTGTGTTGATGTAACAGATTGTTGATTCTTGTTATTCGAAGTATTACACTTGTTTTCTGTCTATTTTGATTTAAATATTGGTTGTTTAATTATTGGCATATTGAAATCTGAGGAACATGACCGAGGGAGTCCTGGACTAGGGGGTGTCCGGACAGCCGGGCTATCATCGTCCGCCGGACTCCAAGACTACGAAGGTACAAGATTGAAGACTTCGTCCCGTGTCCGGATGGGACTTTCCTTGGCGTGGAAGGCAAGCTTGGCGATACGGATATGTAGATCTCCTACCATTGTAACCGACTCTGTGTAACCCTAGCCCTCTCCGGTGTCTATATAAACCGGAGGGTTTTAGTCCGTAGGACAACACAACCATTACAACAATCATACCATAGGCTAGCTTCTAGGGTTTAGCCTCCTTGATCTCGTGGTAGATCCACTCTTGTACTACCCATATCATCAATATCAATCAAGCAGGAGTAGGGTTTTACCTCCATCGAGAGGGCCCGAACCTGGGTAAAAACATCGTGTCCCTTGTCTCCTGTTACCATCCGCCTAGACGCACAGTTCGGGGCCCCCTACCCGAGATCCGCCGGTTTTGACACCGACATTGGTGCTTTCATTGAGAGTTCCTCTGTGCCGTCACCGATAGGCTTGATGGCTTCTTCAATCAACAACAACGCCGTCCAGGGTGAGACTTTTCTCCCCGGACAGACCTTCATATTCGGCAGCTTCGCACTGCGGGCCAATTCACTTGGCCATCTGGAGCAGATCGAAAGCTATGCCCCTGGCCGTCAGGTCAGATTTGGAAGCCTAAACTCCACGGCGGATATCCACGGAGACTTGATCTTCAATGGATCCGAGCCACAGCCGAGCGTGCCGCACTGTCACGATGGGCACGATCTAACTCTGCCGCTGGACAGTACCTTGGAGGCTGCACACGAATCCACTCTGATCCATAATTCGGAGCCGATCGCGCAGATCGAGGATGGGTGGCTGGACACCGCCTCGGGAGCTGCAACTTCTACGGTGATGGAGCCGAACACTGACCTCGTCCCTTATAAAGCTCGTGACTCCGAGGTGCCGGACTCTCTGCCGGACTCCGAACCTCCCGCGCCCCTGCCAGTCGAATCCGATTGGGCGCCGATCATGGAGTTCACTGCCACGGACATCTTTCAACACTCACCCTTTGGCGACATCCTAAATTCGCTAAAGCATCTCTCGCTATCCGGAGAGCCCTGGCCGGACTATGGCCAGGATGGTTGGGATTCGGATGACGAAAAAATTCAAAGCCCACCCACCACCCACTTTGTAGCCACTGTCGACGATCTAACCGACATGCTAGACTACGACTCCGAAGACATCGACGATATGGACGACGATGCCGGAGATGATCAAGAACCAGCACCTACAGGGCACTAGAAAACCACCTCATCATACGACATATACATGGTGGACACCCCAAAAGATGGGGATGGCGAAGAAGCAGCAGAGGCAGATTCCTTAAAGAAACAGCCCAAGCGCCGGCGTCAGCGGCGCCGCTCTAAATCCCGCCAAAGCAAGAATGGAGATTCCGGCACAGGAGATAATAACACCCACTACACCATGACACCACAATGGCGACATGCATCTGTCGGTACAAGTGTATATTACCGACACATTATTTGTCCACAACAATGCCGACACATGAACGGTTGAGGTAGCTCTAGATCTTCAATGGTGTATCCGTCGGTAGTGCTAGTCGGTTTGTGGACATACTATGTGTCGGTATAAGTTTCTTTGCTCTTAGATTATCTGTCGTTGTTTCTTTGCGATGGAAAAAGTGTCGGCGTAAGTTTGGACCTGGCCCACTTATTTTGAGCCACGCGGGACAAGTTGCGCGCGAGACACGCGGAGACTCCAAATTTTGGACGATCTTATCTCTTTCTCCACCTCCCCCTCAGCAAAAAAAATCTCTTTCTCCACCCGGCCACCACCGCATCTTATCTCTTTCTCTTTCCCACACACCATACACGCTCCCTCCGCCGCCGCCCCCTAACTTGCCGGCCGATTTGCTCGCGCCGCCGCCTTTCCCACCAGCGATGGAGCCTCCCTCAGCCTCCTTCTAGAATGTGGTGCTCCCCCCCACGTTCCAAGCCGAAGGTGCCCCCTGAAGATAGGACAAGAAAAGAGGGAGGCAGATCCACCGCGACCAAGAGCAGGTCAGGCGGCGGCTATGGCACGCCCAGATCCGCCAGCGCCAGCTTCGTCGAGCACCTCTGCTCCGAGCGTCGGGTCCACCTCGGACTCCATCTACACAACCACGCACTAGCAGCCGCTGCCATGGAAGGTCTCCTCCCCGCCCCTCTCCCACCCAGACGGTTGGTTAGTTTTGATTTGGCCGCTCCCTTCCCTGATGTGTCTTCCTCACACGCGTGCAGGTTATATATGTGCTTTCTTCTTCCCTTCCAAGACGCTGTTGCTCCGACCCCATGGATAATGTAAGAATCTCTCTTCCCTCCCCTTCTGTTCGTCTCCTTCATCCGGCCTAAATTTGCTTACTGCACCACAATAAATATTTCTTCAGAGAGGATAAGAGGAGAGGTCCTGCAATCCAACTTGTCTTCTTGAACAATTGAAGCACAATTCTTTGTAGCACCTGAAGTTTCAGGCTAAATAAATTATGTTGGCCACCTGTATTTGGAAAATTACCCTATGTAGCATGCAACTTTAGTTTCCTGTAGAAGGCCGTTGTGCTTTCTGTTCCAAAAGTGCCACCAGTATTAGCAACGGACGTTCCAAAAGTGCCGGTGGAAAATTATGAAATCGGTAGTGCAGTTTGCATCTTTGTAACAGAACATGTTATAAGATGCAAACTAAAACTTGGACTCTGTATCTAGTGTATGGAAGTTTAAGTGATTATGTGAATCTCCTTTTCCTCCAGTTGTGCTGCAGATTTCAATCATTATTTATTTGGTTTAGAGACTGAAAAATCAGAGAGATTATGAAGTGTTTCTTTGCTGCTGAGAACATTGTATGTATTCACTGTAATTGACATCCCTACTGTATCAATGTGTCTCCTTGCCCATGCAGGTGCAAGACAGAGCCGCCATATGGTGTGCACGGTGATTCTTTTTCCACTCTAATGCCTTCCGCGCTACGTGTCCGATGGACCCGATTTTACTTCCACTCCTACATAGCTAATGGTAAGCCACTGGTGTTCTCTCCCGCTCTCATGCTCTATGTGTCCACGGCCATCATGCCATGCTGATTTATAGTTGCCACCCAGATTGTTATTATCTAGCTGCTGCTTGGAGTTGTGAAAAGATGTAGAAAGGGACTTGTTTGTTCACTGTTAACTGTGGTATGATGCTTGGTTCAAAAATAAAGGGCTAGAATGGGAAAAAGGGTCATCAGTGTGAACTAAAAGTCTATTGTTTTTTCTGGGTCTCCTTTGCATTTTTATTGTCATGTTTCATGCTTCATAACATGTGTATGTGCATATAATTACACACATATACACTAGTTTTTAATGTCACTATAAATAGATGATTCATCAGACCATCAGAGTTTGCATCAGACTATAATCGATGATGCAACAAACCATCAAATCGAAAGGAGGATAATCTGCTACTTCAGGCATTTACATGATAGCTTGTTTCTATGTGTACTGTGTAATATGAAGTAAAAAAGTGTAGTTTGATTCAGTGTCATGCTTTACCATTGAATGATCTCGAGCAACATTGCACCAGCACGTGTCTGGGGTGGAAAAGGTCAAGGGAAAACTATCCCGGAGTCCGTTCTGAACTTATATTCAAAGCAATGGGTATTGAGCCTGATATTATGTTTGCCCGACAACTCGAATCTAAAAGTGCAGGTCAAGAAACACCAGAATTATTTAATGTTTGTATATTTTTTATTTAGTCTGTCGTTTGTTTATGTTTCCAGATTACTGTCAAGATGTAGCTCGTTTGGTTCATATAAATCTTATTCCAAGCCTTTATATAGTTGTTTTAGGTCTAATATTTCACAGCATTTCGAAGCCATTAAAGTTATCATTGACTTACACTGCACTGGACATATGAAAGTTATCTTTTATTTCACTCAAGTTTAACCTCAAGCCTAAGACTTATTGGTCGATAAGCACTGCTGATGTTCAGATTGAAAACGAAGCCCTAGAGTAACTATCTGGTGCTTCAACACCAGCCAGAGTGAATTCTACACCCAGGTTTCTTCCTTCTTGTTGATAAAAGTTAAGGGGCCCCTCCTCATGTTGTGTTGATTTATAGTGTCCAGATTGGTTAAGTTCCACCTTGCTCGATGAAAGATCTGCTTATAGCACTTGAGAAAGGAATTGTCAGTTCCTAAATTCTCTTTTGCATTTATGATAATTAGCGGAGTTGCATGGTCTCACAATGTTTATGTGGTGGTTAGTTGCTCGAGCTTTTTTCTGCTTGTATTTCAATACTAGAAAATAGAAGAGGCTATCAATGTCAGCACAGAGCTGCTGGGCTATAGCAATCTAACTAATCAAGTTTCACAATGAAATGTTGGTTCTCAACTGTTGTAGTTCAGAGCTGTATGTCTAGTTTAAACTCGAGCTAACTCTGACTAATGTAGATGGTTTCCAATATAATGCTACATAATCTCCCCTTTTGTATTCCTCACCCTTGTTTGGCACTACTTTTTTTTATCAGCATATGCAAACTTTCATGTAACATGCAAACTCTCATGGATCTATAGTACGTGTGTTTGTAAGAACTTGAATGCTGGTTTGATGCTTTATTTTCTACAAAGCTGGGCTATATATTCATGGCTGTTTCTTGATAACTGTGCATGTAACTGGGTTTGTTCATTGCATCTAAATAAGTATGTTTTTGGCTTTGGCCTATATGCTGCCTAATTAAACTTGAAAATTAGAGAGAAATAAGAAAACTAGGAGAGATGCATAGATTTAATTAGAGAGGAAGTGCAATCAAGTATTTGTTTACTTTTCATTTAAGCAAGCCAGTTTGTTGTACATCTTCTATTTTTGATTTTTAGACTCAAGACCAACTCAGAAGTTTGAACAAATGATATTGCTGAAACATATGAGTGATTTTGCAGGGTATAATGGCAGAAGGTATCAAATCGAAGATGTTATGACTTTTCTTCATGGCATGCATGATCGACCTACTTTCATCATATGGAACTTATTGTTGGTTCGATGAACAAAGACTTGGTGTGTTCCATAGTGTTTTATATAGTGACCAGACATGAGTCTCTTATGAACTTTGAACTTAGCCCGTATTTTGTGACATGTCACAACTTGTATATCGACCTATGTATTTCCTTAGTGGATGTAGCTAACTTGAGTGAAGAAAACTAATGAATCTTCTATATGTTCTATATATATATGTATTTATCAATGGTATCTTGTGATGAATACAAGAGTGCAATTGTTTATATATGTATTGCGCATTGAATATGAATTGAATATTATGAATGTAATTTCATTCAAAATATGGTGCATTTGCATTTGTGCTGAAATGTAGGACCCTGGCAGTAAATATGTCGGCATAAGTATTGGACTTCACACTATCTGTTGGTATAGTGCGTTGACAAACAAACTGTCGGCGTAGCAATGGATGTCACACAATGTGTCGGCATAGCACACTGTCAAATGATCTGTCGGCATAGCTTTGTCTGTCGCTGTAGAAATGTCTGTCGCCATAGATCTCACCAACGTCGTCATACTATCTGTCGGCATAGATTTGTCTGTCGGCATAGATCTTTCCTGGCAAGACTATAGGTGACAACTCCTTTATGTCGGGAAAGGTCTTTCCCGACACTAAATGTGTCGCCTTAGGTGACCTATGCCGACAGATTGTTTGACGCTGCTTTGAGTGTCGTGGTGTAGTGACCCCAGAAAGTGCCGAAGAGAATCCCCTCCTGCAAGATTCAGCGCAGGAGGATGCAGAAGCAAGCCCTCACGAGAGAGCGGCAGACGAAGAGGTCGAGGATGATAATTACATACCTCCCTCCGGAGACGAGGCAAGCCTCGACGACGAAGAATTCATCGTGCCTGAGGATCCCATCGAACAAGAGCACTTCAAACACAGGCTAACGGCCACAGCAAATAGCCTAAAGAAAAAGCAGCAGCAGCTTCAAGCTGATCAAGACCTGCTGGCCGACAGATGGACCGAGGTCCTCGCGGCCAAAGAGTATGAACTCGAACGCCCCTCCAAGAGCTACCCAAAGCGCAAGTTGCTCCCCCGACTAGAGGAGGAAGCATATATACCTTCATCACCAGTGCACAATACGGCAGACCGACCACCCCGTGGTCGGGACAGAGAGGCACCTAGGCCCTCCATCAAGACCGTACCCTGGCATCGCTCAAAAAGCACGAAGCCACGGGGGAACGCGCCGGACTTGCGGGATATATTGGAGGACAAGGCAAGACAATCCAGATCTATATATGGATCATGAGGGCGCCCCACGACCCACGACGAATACCATCGAGCCGGATACAACAACTCCGGCCGGGCCGAACACAGCAGACAATGCTCCTTTGAGCTACGTCGTGATATTGCTCAATACAAAGGCGCCGCACACCCGCTATGCTTCACTAACGAAGTAATGGATCATCAAATCCCTGAAGGGTTTAAACCCGTAAACATTGAATCCTACGATGGCACGACAGACCCCGCGGTTTGGATCGAAGATTATCTCCTTCACATTCATATGGCCCGCGGCGACGATCTCCACGCCATCAAATATCTCCCGCTCAAGCTTAAAGGACCAGCTCGGCATTGGCTTAATAGCCTGCCCGCAGAGTCAATTGGGTGTTGGGAGGACCTGGAAGCCGCATTCCTCGACAACTTCCAGGGCACATATGTGCGACCACCAGACGCCGATGACCTAAGCCACATAATCCAGCAGCCAGACGAATCGGCCAGGCAATTCTGGACACGGTTCTTAACAAAGAAAAATCAAATCGTCGACTGTCCGGATGCAGAGGCCCTCGCAGCCTTCAAACATAACATCCACGACGAGTGGCTAGCCCGGCACCTAGGACAGGAAAAGTCAAAATCCATGGCAGCCCTCACAATACTAATGACCCGCTTCTGTGCGGGAGAGGATAGCTGGCTAGCTCGCAGCAACAACCTCAGTAAAAATGCTGGCAGTCCGGATACTAAGGACCACAACGGCAGGTTGCGTCGAAGCAAAAAACAAACGCCGCGTTAACGGCGATAACAATGAGGATACGACAGTCAACGCCGGATTCTGAGGCTCTAAACCCGGTCAGCGGAAGAAGCCATTCAAAAGAACCACTCCGGGTCTGTCCAATTTGGACCGAATACTCGACCGCTCTTGCCAGATACATGGCACCCCCGAAAAGCCAGCCAACCACACCAACAGAGATTGTTGGGTATTCAAGCAGGCAGGCAAGTTAATGGCCGAAAACAATGACAAGGGGCTGCACAGCGACGACAAGGAAGAGACCCGGCCGCCGAACAGTAGAGGACAGAAGGGTTTCCCCCCACAAGTGCGGACGGTTAACATGATATACGCAACCCATATACCCATGAGGGAGCGGAAGCGTGCACTAAGGGACGTATATGCGATGGAGCCAGTCGCCCCAAAGTTCAATCCATGGTCCTCTTGCCCGATCACTTTCGATCGAAGAGACCATCCGACCAGTATCCGCCATGGCGGATTCGCCGCATTTGTTTTAGACCCAATCGTCGATGGATTTCACCTCACAAGAGTCCTGATGGATGGCGGCAGTAGCCTGAACCTGCTTTATCAGGATACAATGCGCAAGATGGGCATAGACCCCTCAAGGATTAAACCTACAAAAACGACCTTCAAAGGCGTCATACCAGGCGCTGAGGCCAATTGTACAGACTCAGTCACACTGGAAGTGGTCTTCAGATCCCCGGATAATTTCCGGAGCGAGGAGTTAATCTTCGACATAGTCCCGTTCCGCAGCGGCTATCAGGCTCTGCTCGGACGAACCGCGTTCGCAAAATTCAACATGGTGCCGCATTACGCATACCTCAAGCTCAAGATGCCAGGCCCTCGTGGAGTAATCACGGTCACCGGAAATACGGAACGCTCCCTCCGAACGGAGGAACATACAACGGCTCTCGCGGCAGAAGTACAGAGCAGCCTTCTAAGGCAATTTTCGAGTCCGGTCGTTAAACGACCGGACACGGCCAAACGCGCCCGGAGCAACATCAATCAAGACCACCTGGCACGTTCCGAGCATGCATAGCAATGCGGCCCCAACCCCAGCCCTCTCATGATTGTAAAACCAGCTCTCCGCGTACATCATTATGCTCTGGAGATACCATGGGCATAGGGGGAGGGGCACGACCACAACAGACCCAGAGTGCGGCTCGACCACACCAGGGGCTCCCAAGTGTGTCGCCTTTTTTATCTTTATTTTCCTTCTTTTTTACACAGGACTCCGTTCACCAGAGGCCCTGTCCGGCGGCGAACCCGCCGAACTCACGATGCAACAGCCAGGGAGGTAACAAGGCTGCGACGAACACTCAGGTGGTCTCCATTACGAGCATTAAATTTGATTATACACACCGGTCCGCAGCCCACCCCTGGAGGGGGACATGTTTAATTAGTCCAATCCCTTGCTTACCGCACTATTTGTATCATTCCGCACTCATAGCAAAATTCCTTAAATAAATAATGCAGCACTTTTGCCTATAATTGCATTACTTTACATATATGTTCATTAATGACATCTCGCACCCGTATATTCTGGTACGGCCGAATACACCAGGGGCTTATGTTCCCCGCATTATGGTGTAATAAGTCCGAACACTTTCACAAGTGCGGCACCCCGAACTTATAGCATTATATGAATCGGCTCGGAATCATGTCTTGGGTCAATAGTTGGGTTTGCCCGGCTCCCATGTTTTGGTACCTTACGTTCCGTTCCGTCGGCTAAGGTAGCACTGGGAGAACCACTGCGATAGCGCCCCGGTTGAGCTGGGCGAGCGCCTCAGTGGAGAAAGCTAAAACTGACTAGCATGATAAGGCGAGAGACCGGTCGCTGTTCGAGAGGTCTTTTCGAGTCCCTAAAGACTTATGCCTCTTCGAGCGAAGAACCGGATAATGTCCGGCCAAGGTGTGGATAGCGCCCCGAACTCGGTCTTCCGAATACTAGGGGCTTCGCCGAAATTTAAAATTATAGAATTCTATGGCTAAGTGAGAGTGTTCAAGCATTATAAGTCCGGTTGCCTTGTTCGTTTGTTGAGCGCCTCCCTAGATGGACACAAAAATGGGAACAAGAGTGCTCAAGTTTATCCTGAACATCCCAACACTCGTGGCATGGGGGCTGAAGCCGACGACTTGCCATCTCTCATATTTTATAAATGGCCGCATAGAAGGTAATATTTTAAATTAAACAAGTGTTGCTTAGCGCATATGAACAAAGTTTTCAGCGCACAGGATAACACATAGCGAGTTTACTCAATAATTACATCTCTGGGGCACTCATCCTCAATCTTGCGGGCACCCATCAGGACAGTCTTATAGTACATCTCGGGTGTACGATACTCCTTGCCCGCTGGCGGCGCGTCAGTGATAAGGCTCTCCGCATCCAGCCTGCCCCAGTGCACCTTTGCGCGGGCAAGGGCCCGACGAGCACCTTCAATACAGGAGGAGCGCTTGATGACCTCCACCCAGGGGCACGCATCCACCAGCCGCCGCACGAGGCCGAAGTAGCTCCCAGGCATGGCCTCTCTAGGCCACAGCCGGACTATGAGGCCCTTCATGGCCTGCTCGGCTACCTTGTGGAGCTCGACCAGCTGCTTCAGCTCGTCGCTAGGGGGCACCGGATGGTCGGACTCAGCGTACTGAGACCAGAAGACCTTCTCCGTTGAGCTCCCCTCCTCGCCACGGTAGAATGCGGCGGCATCGGACGCACTACGAGGCAGATCTGCAAACGCCCCTGGAGAGCTCCAAATTCGGGTAAGTATCAGGAAGTTTACACTAACATGCTTGCTTTGCATTAAAAATGCCTTACCCGCCGCTATTTTCTTCACATCCTCAACCTCCTGAAGGGCCTTATGGGCCTCGGCCTTGGCGGCTTTGGCACTTTCGATAGCCGAGGCAAGCTCGGACTCCCGAGTCTTCAAGTCGCACTCCAAACTCTCATGCTTTTCCATGAGAGCCTGGAGCTCTTGCCGCACCTCCGCCACCCGCGCCTCCTGCTTCTCTCGCTCTGCCCATTCCGCGGCCGCATTGCGTTCGGCCACGGACACAGCCTCCTTCAGGGTTGCCACCTCGTTCGTGGCCCCTGCAGTACCCACGTTATCCTTGTTACTTTTATTGCAACCTAAATCCTTTTCTGTAAGGTAACTATTCAAAGAGGTATTACTCACTTTCTTTGTCCTCGAGCTGCTTCTTGGCACGGCTGAGCTCTTGCTCGGACCGCTCGAGGTCCTGCTTCAAAGCACCGACCTCCACAGTCAGTGCGGCAGAGGTCAGCAGCGCAGCCTGCAAACCCATATTGACATAATTTTTAGCAACCCTGCGTATATCTTTTTAGATCCTCAGTCCGGCTTTTCTTTCCGAACACCGAACCGAGCATCAGGGGCTACTGTCTATGCGGTATTACATTACGTAATTTTAACTTCTTACCTCAAAGCCTGTTAGAAGGCTACTGCAGGCTTCGGTCAGCCCGCTCTTGGCGAGCTGAACCTTCTGAATCACCGCACCCATGATAGTGCGGTGTTCCTCCTTGATGGAAGCGCCTTTGAGCGCCTCCAGCAAGTTGTCTGGCGCCTCCGGTTGGACGGGGGCTGCCGGCGTCACGGTCTTGCCCTTCTTGCGAAGGGGCCGCCTGCCGGACTCCGGAACCACTGCGGGTTCCGGCGTGGAGTCCGGCATAAAGTCTGGGAGGCTGCCTTGCGGCGCCTCCGGAGCCTCCTCCTGATGGGTCACTTCCCGGGATCCCACCTCGGCGTCCTCAGCGGCGCAAGGGGTGGAGGCAGTCGGGATGGAATCTACATCCGACGGAGCCAACGACCCGCTCGACGAAGCGGGAGATCATCATCGGCCGGATTACAGGCAGTGTGCGGCATTAGAAGGACACTATGTGACACATAAGAAATTATAAATCATTCAAGAATCCGGATACGTACGATCTTGCCAGAGGCCTGGCCCTCGAGGGCCACTCTTCATCGCCAATGTTGGCGTTGGCGGAGCTGTCCGGGGGAATAGTTCTTCCCCTCTTGGACCAACAGGGGAGGCCTTCCTCATTCTCTCTCCCTCCTCTGGGAGAGAGTCCTCTTTCTCCTCCTCGTCTTCGGGGGAGGAGTCCGCCTCGGAGCCATCGGACGATGAGTTCGATACCACCTGGCGCCGGGAACTTCTTCGAGTCCCCGTGGCCTTCTTCTTGGCCTTCTTCTCCGGCACCACATAGAGTGCCGGGACCAGCAGCCCCGTTAAGTGGCCATCCGCTGGGTCTTCGGGAAGGGGAGCCAGACAGTGTACTTATCCGGACGTCCTCTGCCAGTCCTGTCAAAGGCATTGGGAGTTTTTAGATCCCATATAGAGTCGAACTATGAAAGAAAACAACTGTCCCGTAGAGGATAACGAAGCTTACCTCACCGGCCGGGTGCTTGGTGCTGAATCCGCAATCCTCAGTCGCAGACGTGGGGGCTTCTCCGCCCTTAAACAGCACCCTCTAGACGGCTTCATACGTCGTGTCGAAGAGCCCGCTCAGAGCCCGGTGCTGGGCCAGATCAAACTCCCACAGATTGAAGGCCCGTTGTTGGCAGGGGAGGATCCGGCGGATGAGCATGACCTGGATCACATTAACAAGCCTAAGCTTCTTGTTCACCAGGGTCTGAAGACAGGACTGGAGTCCTGTCAGCTCTTCCGAACTGCCCCATAGCAAGCCCTTCTCTTTCCAGGAGGTGAGCTGCATAGGGATACCAGATCTGAACTCGGGGGCCGCCGCCCACTTAGGGTCGCGTGGCTCGATGATGTAGAACCACCCCGATTGATACCCCTTGACGGATTCCACAAAGGCCCCTTCAAGCCAGATGACGTTGGGCATCTTGCCCAACATGGCACCTCCGCACTCCGCTTGAGTGCCCTTCACTACCTTCGGCTTGACATTGAAGGTCTTGAGCCACAAGCCGAAGTGGGGCTGGATGCAGAGGAAGGCCTCGCACACGACGATAAATGCCGAGATGTTGAGGATGAAGTTCGGCGCCAGATCGTGGAAGTCTAGGCCGTAGTAGAACATGAGCCCCCGGACAAAGGAGTGAAGTGGAAAGCCCAGTCCGCGGAGGAAGTGGGGAAGGAAAACGACCCTCTCATGGGGCCTGGGGGTGGGGATGAGCTTCCCCTTGTCGGGCAGCCGGTGCGAGATGTCGCCGGAAAGGTATCCGGCGCTGCGCAGCTTTGCGATGTGCTCCTCCGTGACAGAGGAGGCCAGCCATTTGCCTCCCACTCCAGACATGGTCGGAGAAGGTCGAGACGAGATGCGCGAACTTGGGCGCTGGAGCTCGAGTGCGCGAAGATGGATAAGCAAAGGAGGAAGAAGGCGTAGGTGAAAAGTTGGATCCTTATCCCCTTATATATATAGGCGGACGAAGACTATGCGTCCCCACCGGCCTAGTAAAACTCACTTATCTCCCAAGCACCACCATCAATGGCGCGGTTGGGTTACCCACGTCCGTATTGATGAGAATCTCGGAATAAGGGGAACACGATCTCTGCATCGACAAGACATGCCAAGGAAACCGCTTCGCTAAACGCGCTGAGGTGGTATAATAAAAAACGATTCAAGTAAAGGCTTGGTAATGGTGTGACGTCATGCTACATAATACGTCAGCAGATTGAGCTTGTGTAGATAATATTCTCTCTACGGTGGTATGTGGAATTTATTTTGCAGAGCCGGACACTATCCTGGTGTTCACAATCTTCTATGGATTATTCGGAGGAGGAACCCGCCTTGCAATGCCAAACAATATGCGCGCCGGACTCATCGTCATTGAAGCCTGGTTCAGGGGCTACTGAGGGAGTCCTGGACTAGGGGGTGTCCGGACAGCCGGACTATCATTGTCCGCCGGACTCCAAGACTACGAAGGTACAAGATTGAAGACTTCGTCCCGTGTCCGGATGGGACTTTCCTTGGCGTAGAAGGCAAGCTTGGCGATACGGATATGTAGATCTCCTACCATTGTAACCGACTCTGTGTAACCCTAGCCCTCTCCAGTGTCTATATAAACTGGAGGGTTTTAGTCCGTAGGACAACACAACCATTACAACAATCATACCATAGGCTAGCTTCTAGGGTTTAGCCTCCTTGATCTCGTGGTAGATCCACTCTTGTACTACCCATATCATCAATATCAATCAAGCAGGAGTAGGGTTTTACCTCCATCGAGAGGGCCCGAACCTGGGTAAAAACATTGTGTCCCTTGTCTCTTGTTACCATCCACCTAGACGCACAGTTCGGGACCCCCTACCCGAGATCCGCCGGTTTTGACATTGACAATGACCATGATAGCAAGGACCCACAAACCAGAATCAGAAATTTGGGACCCACATATCAGATCTTGACAATTGGGACCCATTTGAAAAAAGAAAAAATGGGCCACAACCCAAAAATAAAAAGGCCGAATTATAGGCCGAATTATAGCTGGGCCAGCCCATGTAGCTAGCAAAAATTAATAGGAAAAATAAATATTAAAAAGGCCGAATTAATGGGCTCGGCCCATATAAACACCGAATTGGACCGGGCTGAATCTTGTGCCACATCAGCTTGGCACGCTGGATGCCTACATGGCCTGGGGAGGTTGCTAGTGACAAACACGCCACAGTAGACATATTTTGGTCATAAACGTCTACGACCTTCTCACGGAGAAGGTCGTTAATTTCAGTTTACGACTGCCAGCTTTTGACCTTCTGTTTTTGGTCACAAAAAGGTCGCAAATGAAAAACAATGAACTTTCGGTGACCAATAGTCAAGGTCAAAAGTTGACATATTTCTTGTAGTGCACGTCTGTGACAAGTAGACCAACTCCTGCCTGCATCTACTACTATTACTCCACACATCGACCGCTATCCAGCATGCATCTAGAGTGTTAAGTTCATAAGAACTAAGTAACGCATTAAGAAAGATGACATGATGTTGAGGGATAAACTCATGCAATATGATATAAACCCCATCTTTTTATCCTCGATGGCAATAAGACAATACGTGCCTTGCTGCCCCTGCTGTCACTGGGAAAGGACACCGCAAGATTGAACCCAAAGCTAAGCACTTCTCCCATTGCTAGAAAGATCAATCTAGTAAGCCAAACCAATCTGATAATTCGAAGAGACTTGCAAAGATAACTTAATCACACGTAAAAGAATTCACATGAGATTCAAATATTTTTCATAGATAAACTTGATCATAAACCCACAATTCATCGGATCTCGACAAACACACTGCAAAAAGAGTTACATCGAATAGATCTCCAAGAAGATCGAGGAGAACTTTGTATTGAGATTCAAAGAGAGAGAAGAAGCCATCTAGCTAATAACTATGGACCCAAAGGTCTGTGGTAAACTACTCACAACTCATCGGAAGGGCCTTGGAGATGATGTAGAGGCCCTCCATGGTTGATTCCCCCTCCGGCGGAGTGCCGACGAAGGCTCCAAGATGGGATCTCGCAGATACATAAGGTTACGGCGGTGGAAATAGTTTTTCGTGGTCGCTTCTGATGTT
Source organism: Triticum timopheevii (assembly GCA_963921465.1). Classification (NCBI taxonomy): domain Eukaryota; kingdom Viridiplantae; phylum Streptophyta; class Magnoliopsida; order Poales; family Poaceae; genus Triticum; species Triticum timopheevii. The sequence continues at coordinate 584,942,672 of OY997270.1, forward strand.
TTCAGGGTACATGGGTATATGTAAGAGGAATAAGTAGGTCGGTGGATGCTCGAGGGGCCCACGAGGGGGGGCGCCCACCTGTAGGGGGCGCGCCGGGCAACCTTGTGGAGGCCTCGCTTGTTTCTTGACTTCCACTCCAAGTTCTCTGGATTATGTTTGTTCCAAAAAGATCGCTCCCGAAGGGTTTCATTCCGTTTGGGCCTCCGGTTAGTAGATTAGTCCCAAAAATGATATAAAAGTGTAAAGTAAAGCCCATAAACATCCAAAACGGGTAATATAATAGCATGGAACAATCAAAAATTATAGATACGTTGGAGACGTATCACCAACGATAAAAGCACATGACAACCTCTGCTTCCCACTGCGAAGGGCCTATCTTTTATTCTTGTCTTATACATTATGCGAGAGTCATGGTGATCTTCACCTTTCCTTTTTATATTTTATCCTTTGGCAAGCACCTTGTGTTGAAAATATCCTAATAGATATATCCAATTGGATGTAAGTTAGCATGAACTATTATTGTTGACATTACCCTTGAGGTAAAAGGTTAGGAGGCAACACTATTGTAATGCCCACGATGCGGTTATATCTCTCACGTGTCGAGCCATGACTTAGATGCATAACCGCATTGTTGGTTTTGTCGCAAGAAGGGTCATCTTCACACAATCCCATGTAATGAACAAGGATGGGATAAAGAGAGTTGGCTTACAATCGCCACTTCACACAATACATAAATTAATTCATGCATCATTCAAAATACACTCATAGACTGACTATGATCAAATCCAAATGAAAAGAAGATAACCCCAAATGCTAGATCCCCGATCGTCCCAACTGGGCTCCACTACTGATCATCCGGAAATGAAACATAGTAACGACCAAGGTCCTAGTCGAAATCCCACTTGAGCTCGGTTGCGCCACTTGCACTGGTATCCTCGGCAGCTGCAACTGTTTTGGTAGAATCTGTGAGTCACGGGGACTCAGCAATCTCAAACCCGCGAGATCAAGACTATTTAAGCTCATGGGTAGGAAAGGGTAAGGTGGTGGAGCTGCAGCAAGCACTAAGCATATATGGTGGCTAACATACGCAAGTAAGAGCGAGAAGAGAAGCAACGCATCGGTCGAGAAGCTAGAAGTGATCAAGAAGTGATCTTGAAACTACTTACGTTCATACATAACCCAAACCATGTTCACTTTCCGGACTCCACCGAAAAGAGACCATCACGGCTACACACCCGGTTGATGCATTTTAATTAAGTCAAGTGTCAAGTTCTCTACAACCGGACATTAACAAATTCCCATCTGCCACATAACCGCGGGCACGGCTCTCGAAAGTTTATACCCTGTAGGGGTGTCCCAATTTAGCCCATCACAAGCTCTCACGGTCAACGAAGGATATTCCTTCTCCCGGGAAGACCCGATCAGTCTCAGAATCCTGGTTTAAAAGACATTTCAACAATGGTAAAACAAGACCAGCAAAGCCTCCCCAAGTGCCGGCAAATCCCGATAGGAGCTGCACATATCTCGTTCTCAGGGCACACCGTATGAGCCAGACGTCGGGTTGGCATAGACCCTGGTTGCCCAGGGGGCGCAGGACATCGCTCAGGTTGGACCAGCACTCGGAGGAGGACTGGCCCGGGGGGTAAATAAAGATGACCCTTGAGTCCGCGGAACACAAGGGAAAAAGGCTTAGGTAAGCAAATGGTAAAACCAAGGTTGGGCCTTGCTGGAGGAGTTTTATTCAAAGCGAACTGACAAGGGGGTCCCATAAATCACCCAACCGCGTAAGGAACGCAAAATCAAGGAACATAACACCGGTATGATGGAAACTAAGGCGGCAAGAGTGGAACAAAACACCAGGCATAAGGCCGAGCCTTCTGCCCTTTACCAAATATATAGGTGCATTAATTAAATAAGAGATATTGTGATATCCCAAAATATCCATGTTCCAACCAGGAACAAACTTCATCTTCACCTGCAACTAGCAACGCTATAAGAGGGGCTGAGCAAAAGCGATGACATAGCCAAACAACGGTTTGCTAGGAATGGATGGTTAGAGGCTTGACATGGCAATATGAGAGGCATGATAAACAAGTGGTAGGTAGTGCAAACATAGCGATAGAGCGAACAACTAGCAAAGTTCTCAGAGTTGTCGAAAGCTTGATCCTTGTTAGCATACTCAACAGGTTCCTCGTTCGCGTCTCTCGGCTCTACCCAAGGCAAGAATACAAGCAACAAAACAACAATCAATCACGGTGCAATGCACACGCAACATGATGCAATACATGGCATGATATGCAAGATATGATATGCAATGCATAAGCATGCTCCGGAAGGGAAAGAATGATCAAGGCATCAACTTGGCAAACCAAGTATGCCGCTGGAAAGATGAGATGATTTCGGTTGGAATCGATATAAAGATCACCGAAAAAGGATGCACGGTTTGCAAATGGCAAGCAAAACAAGAATGACACAATTCTGTGATTAACAGCACGATGCTACTTAGCATGCAACAAGAAACTAAGCTACTGCGCTCCAACATAACAACAAATCATATGGCAGTGCAGTACACAAGATTCTTGAGAAAACATGAACACTGAGCTATGGCTAAATCACACAAGAGCAGGTTCAAACAAGCATGGCAAAAGTGCAAAAGATAACAGCATCACAGACTTAGTGAAAATACTAACATGGCAGAAACAGCATCAGGAAGCAATGTTTAGGGCAAGCAAACATCATGCTACAGGATCATATCATAAAAACTTAAGGCATGGCATGATACAACTATATTCATAGAACAAAAGTCCCTTACTGACAATGAACCAAAAAGGTTCAAAAGATATCATGGCACCCTTGTAAACGTAGTAAGTTTCGTTAACAGATTCAGAATTATGAAGGCATCTTTGCGAGCTCGATTCACTCATCAGAGCATGGCATTAACAAAATTATGAAGGAATCCTTGCGAGCTCGATTCACTCATCACAAGTCATTGCATGACAAGATAAGCATAGCATCAGCAAGAAGACATGTTTATGAAACTAACCATGGCAAGAACAAGTTCATAGCATGCTTGGATCACTAGCAAAAACCATCGCAAAATTGATTAGCATGTTAACATTCTGCGAGGAACATTTTATAGAAAAAGTATAGCAAGAAAATGACATGCTAGATTACTCCATAATTGCAAGCAGCGGCATGGATGGATAGACCATAACCATATGTTAAAAACATCCTTACTGAAGTATCTCAAAATAAGCATGGATCTCTCTGTAGCATCAAGTTTACATGGCATCAAAATAACAGCAGAACAGGGACTGAAATGAGCAACATCACGAAGCCTAGTTTTCATGCTTGTGCTAGTCACCACATAGATCACAAAAATACATGGCAAGCATCTCTGTAAAGATGGCATGTTGTAGAATAAAACACCTATAGAGCTCATGCCCATAGGATGCACACACTAAATGCAATGAAAAAGACAAATCACCAAGTTCTGTTAACACACAACAGTTAACATCATATATCACTCTTGCAATGATTATTTAGGCATCAATATGAACTCAAACAAGCATGGCACTATGGAACAAAATGAAGAGCATCTCACGATGAACATTTTGACATATTATATGCACAAATCGGAGCACCAAGCATGAAGTTATGGCATGATGAGCAGGGCATAAAAATATTGCAGAAGGACTTGGAGGAATTTCACCTCCGAAATCCCAGATCTAGGGTTCTTCGCACGAGAACCGAGGCAGGCCGGAGCCTCGCCGGAGTTGGTGCTTGAGAGGAGGAAGATGGCCGGAGGAGGCACGACGATGCGGCGGGGCGCCCGGGGCGGCGCCGGTTGTCAGCGGGAGGCGTGGAGGCGAGGGTGAGGCGGCGGCGCGGGGGCGCGCTGGAGGGCGCGGGGGCGGCGGACGGCGGAGTCTGGCGGCGCGGCGGAGTCGCTACGGAGGCGGCGGCGAGTGGTGGCGCAAGGCGATGGAGGATGGTGGCGGGGCGCACGGGAGAGGCCGGGCGGCGGCTCGGGCTGCGGGGGTCGTCCGCGGGCCTGGCGGGCCGGCAGCGGCGGGCGGTGGTGGCGGCCACGTGGCTCTCCGATTGGCTGCGGGCACGGCGGCGGATGCGTCTGGCCTTATCCGGACGTGTCCAGCGGCGGAGAGGGGTGGAGCTAGGGTTGGACTGCGCGAAAATTTCGGGGGGATGCATATATTTATAGGTAGAGGGAGCTAGGAGACTCCAAATGGGGTGTAGTTTACGCCCACATGATCGTGATCGGACGACGGAGGACATGGAAGGGGTTAGATGGGTTATTGGGCTGTTTTGGAGGGGTGTTGGGCTGCAACACACAAGAGGCCTTTGCGGTTACCTGGTTAACTATTGGAGCATCAAATGGCCTCCAAATGGAACGAAACTTGACAGGTGGTATACCGGTGGTGTACCAAGGCCACTTGGCAAACCTCGGTCCATTCCGAGAATGTTTTTCTCCCGCTCATGAAAAGAGACAAGAGGGGTGCGCCGGGTGCATGTGGGAGTGTCGAATTGCGAAACGGACAACGGGGAAAATGCTCAGATGCATGAGACGAACACGTATGCAAAAGGGATGCACATGATGACATGATATGAAATGCATGACATGAAAAAAATGAAAAACGGGAGACAAAAACCCAACCATGGAGGGAATATCATAACACATAGCCAAAAATGGCAAGAGTTGGAGTTACAAACATGGAAAGTCACACACAGGGTGTTACAACTATAAGCCCCTATCTTTCTCTGGGTCCGATTAAAACTCCATACCCATAAGTATTTCGTGAGTGTTAGCAATTGTGAAAGACTAAATGATAGTTGAGTATGTGAACTTGCTGAAAAGCTCTTATATTGACTCTTTCTGATGTTATGATAAATTGCAATTGTTTCAGTGACCGAGATTATAGTTTGTCAGCTTTCAATGAAGTTTTCTGATTCATACTTGACATTGTGAATAGATTGTTACGTTAGTATAAGAAATCATATGACAATATATATATATGTTGCTGTTATAAGAATGATCATGATGCCCTCATGTCCGTATTTTATTTTATCGACACCTCTATCTCTAAACATGTGGACATATTTTTCGTTATCGGCTTCTGCTTGAGGACAAGTGAGGTCTAGGCTTGGGGGAGTTGATACGTCCATTTTGCATCATGCTTTTGCATCGATATTTATTGCATTATGGGCTGTTATTACACGTTATGTCACAATACTTATGCCTATTCTCTCTTATTTTACAAGGTTTACATGAAGATGGAGAATGCCGGCAGCTGGAATTCTGGGCTGGAAAAGGAGCAAATATTAGAGACCTATTCTGCACAACTCCATGAAAGTTATTTTTGGAATTAATGAAAAATATTGAGTGAAGAAAGTGCCAGAGGGGGCCCACACCCTGGCCACGAGGGTGGCGGCTGCCTCGTGGGCCCCCTGGCAGGCCTCCGGTGACCATCTTCTTCTATATGAGGTCATTTACCCTGGAAAAATAATAAGCAAGCTTTCGGGACGAAACACCACCGCCACGAGGTGGAACCTTGGCGGAACCAATCTAGGGCTCTGATGTCTACTACAGAACCTTCTTCTTGTAGACGTTGTTGGGCCTGCAAGTGCACATGTTTGTAGGACAGTAGCAAATTTCCCTCAAGTGGATGACCTAAGGTTTATCAATCCGTGGGAGGCGTAGGATGAAGATGGTCTCTCTCAAACAAGCCTGCAACCAAATAACAAAGAGTCTCTTGTGTCCCCAACACACCCAATACAATGGAAAATTGTATAGGTGCACTAGTTCGGCGAAGAGATGGTGATACAAGTGCAATATGGATGGTAGATATAGGTATTTGTAATATGAAAATATAAAAACAGCAAGGTAACTAGTGATAAAAGTGAGCGTAAATGGTATTGCGATGATAGGAAACAAGGCCTAGGGTTCATACTTTCACTAGTGCAAGTTCTCTCAACAATAATAACATAGATAGATCATATAACAATCCCTCAACATGCAACAAAGAGTCACTCCAAAGCCACTAATAGCGGAGAACAAACATAGAGATTATGGTAGGGTACGAAACCACCTCAAAGTTATCCTTTTTGATCGATCTATTCAAGAGTTCATAGTAAAATAACATAGAGCTATTATTTCCGCTCGATCCATCATAGAGTTCATACTAGAATAACACCTTAAGACACAAATCAACCAAAATACTAATGTCACCTAGATACTCCATTGTCACCTCAAGTATCCGTGGGCATGATTATACGATATGCATCACACAATCTCAGATTCATCCAACCAACACAAAGTACTTTAAAGAGTGCCCCAAAGTTTCTACCGGAGAGTCAAGAAAACGTGTGCCAACCCCTATGCATAGGTTCATGGGCGGAACCCGCAAGTTGGTCACCAAAACATACATCAAGTGGCACGTGATATCCCATTGTCACCACAGATAAACACGGCAAGACATACATCAAATGTTCTCAAATCAAAGACTCAATCCGATAAGATAACTTCAAGAGGGAAACTCAATTCATCACAAGAGAGTAGAGGTGGAGAAACATCATAAGATCCAACTATAATAGCAAAGCTCGCGATACATCAAGATCGTGCCATAGAGAGAACACAAGAGAGAGAGAGAGAGGGAGATCAAACACATAGCTACTGGTACATACCCTCAGCCCCGAGGGTGAACTACTACCTCCTCGTCATGGATAGCGCCGGGATGATGAAGATGGCCACCGGTGATGGATTCCCCCTCCGGTAGGATGCCGGAATGGGCTCCCGAGAGGGTTTTGGTGGCTACAGAGGCTTGCGGCGGCGGAATTCCCGATCTATCTTCTTATTCGATGTTTTCAGGGTACGTAGGCTTATATAGGCGAAAGAAGTCGGTCAGGGGGTGCTCGAGGGGCCCATGAGACAGGGGGCGCGCCCGGTAGGGGGGGCGCCCTCCTATCTCGTGGAGTCCTCGAGGATCTTCTGACGTGAACTCCAAGTCTCCAGGATCATATTCTTCCCAAAAATCACGCTGTCGAAGGTTTCATTCCGTTTGGACTCCATTTGATATTCCTTTTCTTTGAAATACTGAAACAGGCAATAAAACAGCAATATGGGTTGGGCCTCCGGTTAATAGGTTAGTCCCAAATGTAATATAAAAGTGTATAATAAAGCCCGTAATCATTCAAAACAAATAATAAAATAGCATGAATGCTTCATAAATTATAGATGCGTTGGAGACGTATCAGCATCCCCAAGCTTAATTCCTACTCATGCTTGAGTAGGTAAATGATAAAAGAAAGAATTTATGAAGTGTGAATGCTAGAAGGTGCACAAGTTTGGTCAATGATAATTTCAATCACCTTTTCTAGCACGATAATATGTCATAACAGTAGTTCATCTCATAAAACTTTTCACGATAAATTAACAAGCAATTCACATGTTAAAGCATAGACCATAAACTTTCTTGAAAACTAGCAAACTTCATTCTCAGTCATCAAACAATTGCAATTCATCTTATTTTCAGGAATAGCAAACTCCACATACTCAACTATCATATAGTCTTGTACAATTGCTAACACTCACGCAATACTAATGGTTATGGAGTTTTAATTGGACACTGAGAAAGACAGGGGCTTATAGTGTTGCCTCCCAACATATTCACCTTTGGGTGATGTCAACAATAATAGTTCATGCTCACTTACATTCAATTGGATATATATATCAGGATCTCCCCAACACGAGGTGCTTGCCAAAGGATAAAATGAAAAAGGGAAAGGTGAAGATCACCTTGACTCTTGCATAAAAGTAAAAGACATAAAGTAAAAGATAGGCCCTTCGAAGAGGGAAGCAGAGGTTGTCATGCGCTTTTAGGGTTGGATGCACAAAATCTTAATGCAAATGAACGTAACTCTATATTGCCACTTGTATATGGACCTTTATTATGCAGTCCGTCGCTTTTATTGCTTCCATAACAAGATCCTTATAAAGCTATTTTCTTCACACCAAAAGATCATACATATTTAGAGAGCAATTTTTATTGCTTGCACCGATGACAACTTACTTGAAGGATCTTACTCAATCCATAGGTAGGTATGGTGGACTCTCATGGCAAAACTGGGTTTAAGGATATTTGTAAGCACAAGTAGTATCTATACTTCGTGCAAGGACTTTTGGCTAGCATGAGGGGGAAAGGCAAGCTCAACATGTTTGAATGATCCATGACAATATACTTTAACTGAGATGTCGGAAAACATAAACCATTACATTGTATTCCTTGTCCAACATCAACTCTTTAGCATGTCATTCTTAATGAGTGCTCCCAATTATAAAGATGTCTAGGATAGTATATTTATATGTTAAATCTCTCTTCCTTCAATATTCTTTCATGAATTATTCAAATGACCAATACAATGCTTGCTAACCTCCAATAAATTTACAACCTCTACTTCTTAGACATGAAGTCGTTACTCCTCATGGGATAAGCAAATGAGACATATATGATTTCAGATTTATGGCAATCAACTCATTCAACAATTTACTCATAGGATATAAGTGAAGCACACGAGTAAATGACAAACTACTCCAAAAAGATATAAGTGAAGATCAATGAGTAGCTAAATAATTATGTAACTATGCAAAGACTCTCTCTCATTTAATAATTTAAGATCTTGGTATTGTATTCAAACAGCAAGAAAAACAAAATAAAATGACATTGCAAGGATAGCACAACTCATGTGAAGAAGCAAAAACTTAGGTTCAACCGATACTAACCGATAGTTGTTGAAGAAGAAAGGTGGGATGCCTACCGGGGCATCCCCAAGCTTAGATGCTTGAGACTTCTTGAAATGTTATTTTGGGGTGCCTTGGGCATCCCCAAGCTTGAGCTTTTGTGTCTCCTTAATTCCTCTCATATCATGGTTTCTCTTTTTATCAAAAGCTTCATCCACAACAAACTCAACAAGAACTCGTGAGATTGGTTAGTATAAACCAATGCAAAACCTTATCATTTTCTACTGTAACAAATCACTAAAATTATTATTCAACATTGAATACTAAATATCTCTGCATATTTAATACTCCTATCCTAAAATAGAATCATTAAACAAGCTAACATATGCAAGCAATGCAAACATAACAGCAATCTGCCAAAACAGTAGAGTCTGTAAAGAATGCAAGAGTATCCATACTTCCCTAACTCCGAAATTTATGAAATAAAATTCCCACTGTAGTAAATTTATCAGATCTCATTATGCAAAAAGGTTCAACATTATATCATTCTCTGACTTTTCTAGGGAATTTTTGCAATAGTGGTAAACAACAGCAACATGTATACTAGCAAAATAAGCATGGCAAAGGCTATCCTTGACTTCTTTATTGAAAATATAGATGCAAAACATTATTCTAAATAACAGAAAGAAAATACTAACAAAATAAAATGACACTCCAAGCAAAACACATATCATGTGGCGACTAAAAATATAGCTCCAAGCAAAGTTACCGATGAACTAAGACGAAAGAGGGGATGCCTTCCGGGGCATCCCCAAGCTTAGGCTCTTGGTTGTCCTTGAATATTACCTTGGGGTGCCTTGGGCATCCCCAAGCTTAGGATCTTGGTTGTCCTTGAATATTACCTTGGGGTGCCTTGGGAATCCCCAAGCTTATGCTCTTGCCACTCCTTAATCTTTACCCAAAACTTGAAAACTCCACAACACAAAACTCAACAGAAAACTCGTAAGCTCCGTTAGTATAAGAAAATAAAACCACCACTTAGGTACTGTAATGAACTCATTATAAATTCATATGGGTGTAATATCTACTGTACTCCAACTTATCTATGGTTCATACCCTCCGATACTACTCATAGATTGATCAAAATAAGCAAACAACACATAGAAAACAGAATCTGTCAAAAACAGAACAGTCTGTAGTAATCTGTATCAAACGTATACTTGTGGAACTACAAAAATCCTACCAAATTAGGAAGTCTTAAGCAATTCGTGTACCTCCAGAGCAAAACTAATCAGATCATAAGCACGTTTCTGTGAATTAACAAAACTAATTTACTGGGTGCAAAAGTTTCTTATTTTCAGCAGGATCAACACAACTATCACCAAAAGACATCCCAAAGGTCTTACTTGGCACTTAACTGAAACAAAAGCTATAAAACATGATTATTACAGTAGCATAATCATGTGGACACACAAAAACAGTAAAGGTAAATATTGGATTGTCTCCCAACAAGCGCTTTTCTTTAATGCCTTTCTAGCTAGGCATGATGATGACAATGATGCTCACATAGAAGATGAGAATTGAAACACAATGGGAGCATCATGAAGCATATGACTAGCACATTTAAGTCTAACCCACTTCCTATGCATAGGGATTTTGTGAGAAAACAACTTATGGGAACAATAATCAACTAGCATAGGAAGGTAAAACAAGCATAACTTCAAAATTTTAAGCACATAGAGAGGAAACATGACATTATTGCAATTCCTACAAGCATATGTTCCTCCCTCATAATAATTTTCAGTAGCATCATGAATTAATTCAACAATATAACCAGCACCTAAAGCATTCTTTTCATGATCTACTAGCATAGAAAATTTACTACTCTCCACATAAGAAAAATTCTTCTCATGAATAGTAATGGGAGCAAACTCAACAAAATAATTATCATGTGAGGCATAATCCAATTGAAAACTAAAATCATGATGAAAAGTTTCATGGTTATCATTATTCCTAATAGCATACAAGTCATCACAATAATCATCATAGATAGCAAATTTGTTCTCATAATCAATTGGAACCTCTTCCGAAATAGTGGAATCATCACTAAATAAAGTTGACACTCTTCCAAATCCACTTTCATATTCATCACAATAAGATTCAACATCCTCCAAAATAGTGGGATCACTACTTCCTAAAGTTGCTCATCAAAACTTTCATCAATATAATCATCATAAATAGGAGGCATGCTTTCATCATAATAAATTTGCTCATCAAAACTTGGGGGACAAAAAATATCATATTCATCAAACATAGCTGCCCCAAGCTTGTGGCTTTGCATATCATTAGCATCATGGATATTCAAGGAATTCATACTAACAACATTGCAATCATGCTCATCATACAAAGATTTAGTATCAAACATTCTATAGATTTCTTCTTCTAGCACTTGAGCACAATTTTCCTTTTCATCATACTCACGAAAGATATTAAAAAGACGAAGCGTATGAAACAAACTTAACTCCATTTTTTTGTAGTTTTTCTTTTTTAAAACTAAACTAGTGATAAAACAAGAAACAAAAAGATTTGATTGCAAGATCTACAGATATACCTTCAAGCACTCACCTCCCCGACAACGGCGCCAGAAAAGAGCTTAGTTGACGGGGTGTGAGTGAGTGCCTCTTACATAGCCTCCCCGGCAACGGCGCTAGAAAAGAGCTTGATGTCTACTACAGAACCTTCTTCTTGTAGACGTAGTTGGGCCTGCAAGTGCACAGGTTTGTAGGACAGTAGCAAATTTCCCTCAAGTGGATGACCTAAGGTTTATCAATCCGTGGGAGGCATAGGATGAAGATGGTCTCTCTCAAACAACCCTGCAACCAAATAACAAAGAGTCTCTTGTGTCCCCAACACACCCAATACGATGGCAAATTGTATAGGTGCACTAGTTCGGCGAAGAGATGGTGATACAAGTGCAATATGGATGGTAGATATAGGTATTTGTAATATGAAAATGTAAAAACAGCAAGGTCACTTGTGATAAAAGTGAGCGCAAACGGTATTGCAATGATAGGAAACAAGGCCTACGGTTCATACTTTCACCAGTGCAAGTTCTCTCAACAATAATAATATAGATAGATCATATAACAATCCCTCAACATGCAACAAAGAGTCACTCCAAAGCCACTAATAGCGGAGAACAAATGTAGAGATTATGATAGGGTACGAAACCACCTCAAAGTTATCCTTTTTGATCGATCTATTCAAGAGTTCGTAGTAAAATAACATAGAGCTATTCTTTCCGCTCGATCCATCATAGAGTTCATACTAGAATAACACCTTAAGACACAAATCAACCAAAACCCTAATGTCACGTAGATACTCCATTGTCACCTCAAGTATCCGTGGGCATGATTATACGATATGCATCACACAATCTCAGATTCATCCAACCAACACAAAGTACTTCAAAGAGTGCCCCAAAGTTTCTACCGGAGAGTCAAGAAAACGTGTGCCAACCCCTATGCATAGGTTCATGGGCGGAACCCGCAAGTTGGTCACCAAAACATAGATCAAGTGGCATGTGATATCCCATTGTCACCACAGATAAACACGGCAAGACATACATCAAGTGTTCTCAAATCAAAGACTCAATAGGATAAGATAACTTCAAGAGGGAAACTCAATTCATCACAAGAGAGTAGAGGGGGAGAAACATCATAAGATCCAACTATAATAGCAAAGCTCACGATACATCAAGATTATTCCATAGAGAGAACACGAGAGAGAGAGAGAGAGAGAGAGAGAGAGAGATCAAACACATAGCTACCGGTACATACCCTCAACCCCGAGGGTAAACTACTCCCTCCTCGTCATGGATAGTGCCGGGATGATGAAGATGGCCACCGGTGATGGATTCCCACTCCGGCAGGATGCTGGAACGGGCTCCTGAGAGGTTTTTGGTGGCTACAGAGGCTTGCGGCGGCGGAACTCCCGATCTATCTTCTTATTCGATGTTTTTAGGGTACGTAGGCTTATATAGGCGAAAGGGGGGCGCAGCCAGTAGGGGGCGCGCCCTCCTATCTCATGGAATCCTTGAGGATCTTCTAACGTTAACTCCAAGTCTCCAGGATCATATTCTTCCCAAAAATCACGCTGTCGAATGTTTCATTCCGTTTGGACTCCGTTTGATATTCCTTTTCTTCGAAATACTGAAAAAGGCAATAAAACAGCAATATGGGCTGGGCCACTGGTTAATAGGTTACTCCCAAAATTAATATAAAAGTGTATAATAAAGCCCGTAATCATTCAAAACAGATAATAAAATAGCATGAATGCTTCATAAATTATAGATGCGTTGGAGACGTATCAGGCTCCGGCGGAGCTGTTCTGCCGAGGAAACATCCCTTCGGGAGGGGGAAATCATTACCATCATCATCACCAACCATCCTCTCATCGGGAGGGGGTCAATCTCCATCAACATCTTCACCAGCACCATCTCCTCTCAAACCCTAGTTCATCTCTTGTATCCAATCTTTGTCCCAAAACCTCAGATTGGTACCTGTGGTCTGCTAGTAGTGTTGATTACTTTATGCATATTAATACCCCTCTGATTATGAACATAAATATGATTTGTGATTAGTTACGTTTGTTCTTGAGGACATGGGAGAAGTCTTGCGATAAGTAGTCATGTGAATTTGGTGTTCGTTCGATATTTTGATGAGATGTATGTTGTCTTTCCTCTAGTGGTGTTATAGGAACGTTGACTACATGACACTTCACTATTGTTTGAGCCTAGAGGAAGGCATTGGGAAGTTATAAGTAGATGATGGGTTGCTAGGGTGACAGAAGCTTAAACCCTAGTTCAGGCGTTGCTTCGTAAGGGGCTGATTTGGATCCATATGTTTCATGCTATTGTTAGGTTTACCTTAATACTTCTTTTGTAGTTGCGGATGCTTGCAATAGAGTTTAATCATAAGTGGGATGCTTGTCCAAGAAAGGCCAGTACCCAAGCACCGGTCCACCCACATATCAAATTATCAAAGTAACAAACGCGAATCATATGAGCGTGATGAAAACTAGCTTGACGATAATTCTCATGTGTCCTCGGGAGCGCATTTCTCTATATAAGAATTTGTCCAGGTTTTTCCTTTGCTACAAAAAGGATTGGGCCACCTTGATGCACCTTATTTACTTTTTTTACTTGTTACCCGTTACGAATTACCTTATCACAAAACTATCTGTTACCGATAATTTCAGTGTTTGCAGAGAATACCTTACTGAAAACCGCTTGTCATTTCCTTCTGCTCCTCATTGGGTTCTACACTCTTACTTATCAAAAGGACTATGATAGATCCCCTACACTTGTGGGTCATCATGGAGTTGAATTGACACGAGCCGGATCCGGCACATGGGGTTGAGCCGCCACTGCGGTCCTGGGCACTTTAGGGCCCCGGGTCATGCTGGGCGGGTTACTTGGCCCTGCCCAGGCATATTGAAGAGATTTCTTGCCTCAAACTCAGGAGGCAGACGACTATGATGTCTCCAATTAAAGATAATGTTTGATTCATTATGGTCCAAACTCAGGTGAAAGTTTTCTGCTTGAATCCAATGTGCTTCCCTCTCCAAGGCGGCTCTCTTTGTCGCCATCCGGGTATTCTCTGTGTTAAGATCCTTTTTGGCTTGAGCTATCTCATCATGTAACTTCGCAACGTCCATGTTGGGTTGCCCTTGGTTCTCCTGGGTTACCTCCACCGTTACAAAAGTTGCCAGATCCTCCAAAAGTTCCGGTAAAACTTGAGCCAGCGCACGCACAAGGCCTCCTGCCCCGGCTGCCGTAGCCGTTGCTGAACTGGAGATCATTGCTGCCACAGCTGAAGAGTTTTGCATGGGCTGTGTGCCAGCCATGAAGATCACAACCCGGCTCGGCGGCTCACAGGGATCCGGAATACTGTGGCCATCGGAACAACCCCCAAGCCTACCATCTTGCAATTGATACATGAAATTGGTCTCGCCGGTTGAAGACTCATCGCCTGAATAGACGACCGTCTCTCCACCGGATACATATCCTCCCTCAAGATCCACTCCTTGAGTAAAGACAATAAAAACATGCATCGGGGCAGCTTGAACCTTGACGGGCCGTGCCCGCTAAGTCTTCTCGTTGATGTCGGTGTAGGTGTCGGGCTCAGGTTCCGACTCGCCGATCTTGCCGATGAAGATATGAATTCCGCCGAAGGGGAGCCGGTACCCATATTCGGTTGAATCGGCCTCAGGACCCCATCCTGCATCGTCGATGTAGATTTTGCCGCATTGACTCTTGGTCATCTGGCCCACGGCGTATCCCTTGATCCCTAAGAAGCTGCCCTTCAAGAACTCGAAACCACCGTGCTCTGGCCCCATGGTGGGTGCCAATTGTCATGGATTTAACACGACAGATGCCCTAGCAAAAGGACTAAGGTGTGGAGCCATCGCATCTAGGTTAGCTTAAAGGGGTTGAGCGGGACAAAGGACACAGAGAGTTTTTCCCAGGTTCGGCCCCTCTCAACGAGGTAATAGCCTACTCCTGCTTTTGGTGTATTGCTTGTGTTTCGATTACCAGGGAGCGAATCCGCTTAACCTAGTACTCGATCAATTGTTTCTTAAATTAAACCGCCGCCGGGTCTCACCTTTATATACACAGGTTGAGGCCTAGCGGCTTAAAGAGTCCCGGTCAGCTCACACAACATAACTGGCTCGGTTTCTGATACGTCTCCAACGTATCTATAAATTTTTATTGTTCCATGTTGTTATATTATCATTCTTGGATGTTTTACAATCATTTTACAGTCATTTTATATCATTTTTGGCACTAACCTATTGACATAGTGCCCAGTGCCAGTTGTTGTTTTCTGCATGTTTTTACATCACAGGAAATCAATATCAAACGGAGTCCAAACGCAGCGAAACTTCTTGAGTATTTTTTTGGGCCAGAAGACATCCATTAGGCCAAGGAAGCACCAGGGGGTGCCTCGAGGGGGGCAGCACCCACCAGGGTGCGCCTTGGGGCCTAGGTGAGCCCAGGTGGGTTGTGCCCACCTCGGGTGCCCCCTGAACCGCCTCTTTGCTCTATAAATACCCCAATATTCCAGAAACCCTAGGGGAGTCGACGAAAATCAATTCCAGCCGCCGCAGAGTCCAGACCCACCAGATCCAATCTAGACACAACCACGGAGGGGTTCACCACTCCATTGGTGCCTCTCCAATGATGCGTGAGTAGTTCTTTGTAGACCTACAGGTCCGTAGTTAGTAGCTATATGGCTTCCTCTCTCTCTCTCTATCTCTTTATTATCAATACAATGGTCTCATCGAGATCCATATGAGTAAGCCTTTTTGTGGTGTGTTTGTTGGAATCCGATGAACTTTGAGTTTATGATTAGATCTATGTTTTTATCCATGAAAGTTATTTGAGTCTTCTTTGATCTCATATATGCATGATTACTTATAGCCTCATATTTCTTCTCCAATATATGGGTTTTGCTTGGCCAACTTCATCTATTTACCTTGCAATGGGAAGAGGTTCTTTGTAGTGGGTTCGATCTTACGGTGCTTGATCCCAATGACAGAAGGGGAACCAACACGTATGTATCATTGCTACTAAGGATAACAAGATGGGATCCATACATAAATAGATCTTTTCTACATCATGTCATTGTTCTTATTGCATTACTTCGTTTTTCCATGAACTTAATACACTAGATGCATGCTGGATAGCGGTCGATGTGTGGAGTAACAGTAGTAGATGCAGGCAGGAGTCGGTCTACTAATCTTGGACGTGATGCCTATATAATGATCATTGCCTAGATATCGTCATGATTATTCAAAGTTCTATCAATTTCCCACAGTAATTGTTTTCCCATCGTTTGCTATTTTTCTCAAGAGAAGCCACTAGTGAAACCTACGGCCCTCGGGTCTCTTTTCATCATATTTGCCTTTGTGATTTATTTTCCTTTGCATTTATTTTCAGGTCTGTTAAAACCAAAAATACAAAAATACCTTGCTGCAATTTATTTGTTCCGCGATCTATTTATCCTGTCTACCACTTTTACCTCACGTTATTTGCCTATCTTGAGGCGCCATACCCGAAAGGGATTGACAATCCCTTTAACACGTCGGGTTGCGAGTATTTGTTATTTATGTGCAAGTGATGTTTACGTGGTGTGAGGAGGTTCTCCTACTAATTCGACAACCTTGGTCTCATCACTGAGAGAAATACCTACCGTCGTTATACTGCATCATCCCTTCCTCTTTGGGGAAATACCGACATAGTTCTAGCAGACATCAAAAGAATTTTTGGCTCCGTTGCCGGGGAGGATCTTCAACATCAACCAGGTTCCTAATCACAAATATCATCTCCTCGCAATTTACATTATTTGCCATTGTCCTCTCATTTTCCTCTCCCCACTTCACAAAAAGATTGCCGTTTTATTCGCCCTCTTTTTCGTTCGCCGTTTTCTCGGTAGATCTTTTTTTCGTGTGCAATCTTGTTTATCACTTTTTGTCGCTATTAATTTTTCTTCTTCTATTGCGTGCAACCCCGAGAACGAGGTTCTCAACTTTAAACAAAGGGGAGGAGATAATTTAAAAGATGTTTGGTATAGGATTTGCAATGCTCATAATAGATCTATCTATAAGCAATCTACCGTTGTTCTTCTTTGTTGTTTTTATGTGGGCATTACCAGTTGGTATAGCTTCGTCCTTGATACGATTACCGGTGGGAATTTCTTGATGTGCCCTTCTCTTGATGCTTTTAATTATTTAGAAAATTTAGTGGGTTCACCACCACTTGTGATCAGGGAAACAATATTGACTCTCGAGCATGTTATGAAAAGACTAGATGCTATTGAAAAGAAAATGCTTACCGTAGAACATATTGAAAACTTGGATAGAAAATACAAAGTTATGCTACTAAAGTTGGGTCAAAAGTGGGACACGTTATTAAGTTGCTAAAATAAAAAGGAACTATAATTCATGAAAGAATCGAAGAAAGCCCGTCTAGGATTGATAAACTAGAAGAATTTTTGGAGTTACAGAAGTATTCGAAATATTCAGATTTCTACAGGCTGTTCTGTTTTTGATAGATTCTGTTTTCTTTGTGTTGTGTGCTTGTTTTGATGATTCCATGGTTTTCTTTGATGAGTTTTTGCCATAGAAAAGTTGGAAAAAATATATATAATGCAAAAACAAAATAAGAATAGGTTTGCAACAGTACTTATAGTAGTGGTTTGCTTTCTTATACTAACGGATCTCATGAAGGTTTTGTTGAGTTTTGTGTGATTGAAGTTTTCAAGTTTTGGGTGATCTTATGATGGATGAAGGAATAAAGATTAGCAAAAGGCTAAGCTTGGGGATGACCGAGGCACCCCAAGATAATATTCAAGAAGTAGCAAGCAAATAAGCTTGGGGATGCCCCCGAGTGGCATCCCCGCTTTCTTCTAACAACCATCGGTATTTTACTTGAAGCTATATTTTTATTCGTCACGTACTATGAGTTTTGCTTGGAGCGTCTTGTATGATATGAGTCTTTGCTTGTTTTGCTTTATGTCTTAAGTGTTGAATCCTTGCTGGACAAACCTTTTTGAGAGAGCAAAAAATTATTCTATGCTTGCTCCTATGCTTCACTTAGATTTATTTGGGAGTTCGTAAAATTTTCAGAAATTCTCTCTTGCTTCACTTAGATTATTTTGAGAGAAAGAAAAATTATGCTCATGTTCTTCACTTATATTTGTTTGAGCTTATCAAAAGCAACATATGAAAATAGTCCCAAAGTGATAGATATCAAAGGAGGATATAATAAAAAACTTTCATGAAGATCATTGGACAAAATAAACTTGATTCTTAGTAATGGTTTTGAGATATGACGATATGATATGTGAGTCATGTTGATGAGTAATTGTGCTTTAGTAAGAATATTGATGTTAAGGTTTGTGATTCCCTATGCAAGCATGAAAGTCAATAGTTATGTAATGAAATTTATATCCTACTTACGGTGCATTATTCGGTGTTACTATGCCTAATACTTGGGTATGAGATTTTTCGCTTTTTGGTTGGTCGCTTCTCAATCTTTTTTATAGCCTTCATTTTGCACTAAGTATGATCACTACTTGTGCATCCAAAACCCTTTAAACCAGTTTTGCCTTATGAGTCAACTATACCTACCTATATGTGGTATTTCCATATCGTTCTAAGCAAATTTGCATGTGCCATCTCTAATTTTCAAAATAAATTTCTCTACCGCTCGCGAGGCGGTGATGGGTGACTAATATTTTCCATGCTAGATATGTTATTCTCACGATGAGTCTTTATTCAGTTGTCATTACACGAGAGTATGGCAAAGGTATTAGGGATGCCTAGTCCCGAAATGAAAAATGAATTTACTTTATGTTGTCAAATAATAAATTCCTTGGGAAGTGTTGGTATGGAGGGCACCCGTGGTATGGAATAAACTTTATTTTCTGTTTGGGAACCGCCTATGATGTATCTAGCATGGAAAGTGTTGGGATCTCTAAATCGTTTTCGTCGGTGGGAAAAGTATGCCTCTCAAAAATATGTTTATCTCTCAATTTAAGCTTTGAGCTCTGGCACCTCTACAAATTCCTACTTCCCTCCGCGAAGGGCCTTTCTTTTACTTATGCAATTTTTATTTTGAATTTGAGTCTCCATCTTCTCTTATAAAGTACCAACCAAGGGGCACTATGATCGTATTTGAGCATTGGGTGTAGCTAATATTCGAGTGTGTTTCATGAATGGATCAATGATTGAGCATAATGGGCTAGGGATAACTTGCTTTAGTGTTGATATTTTGAAAGACATGGTTGCTTGTTGATATGCTTGAGTATTAAAGTCTTCATGTCAAAACTAGACTATTGCTTTGAATCATATAAAAGTCCAAATGTCCATGCTATAAAGAAAAGAAATGCGATGAACATGTTAGGCAACATTCCACATCAAAAAATTTGTTTTTATCATTTACCTACTCGAGGACGAGCAGGAATTAAGCTTGGGGATGCTGATACGTCTCCAACGCATCTATAATTTTTGATTGTTTCATGATGTTAATCATTCTTGGATGTTTTACAATCATTTCATATCATTTTTTTGGTACTAATCTATTGACATAGTGCCCAGTGACAGTTGATGTTTTCTGCATGTTTTTTACATCACATGAAATCAATATCAAACGGAGTCCAAACGCAGCGAAACTTCTTGAGGATTTTTTTGGGCCAGAAGACAACCATTGGGCCAAGGAAGCACCTAGGGGCGCCTCGAGGGGGGCAACACCCACCAGGGCGCGCCTAGGGGGCCCAGGCACGCCCAGGTGGGTTGTGCCCACCTCGGGTGCCCCCTGAACCGCCTCTTTGCTCTATAAATACCCCAATATTCCAGAAACCCTAGGGGAGTCAACGAAAATGAATTCCAGCCACCGCAGAGTCCAGAACCATCGTATCCAATCTAGACACCATCACGGAGGGGTTCACCACTTCCATTAGTGCCTTTTCGATGATGCGTGAGTAGTTCTTTGTAGACCTACGGGTTCGTAGTTAGTAGCTAGATGGCTTCCTCTCTCTCTCTCTTGATTATCAATACAATGGTCTCTTGGAGATCCATATGATGTAAGTCTTTATGCTGTGTGTTTCTTGGGATCCGATGAACTTTGACTTTATGATGAGATCTATGTTTTCATCCATGAAAGTTATTTGAGTCTTATTTGATCTCTTATATGCAGCCTTGTATTTCTTCTCAATATTTGTGTTTTGTTTGGCCAACTTGATCTATTTATCTTGCAATGGGAAGAGGTGCTTTGTGATGGGTTCGATCTTACAGTGCTTGATCCCAGTGACAGAAGGGGAAACGACACGTATGTATCATTGCTATTAAGGATAACAAGATGGGGTCTATTCCTACATAAATAGATATTGTCTACATCATGTCATCGTTCTTATTGTGTTACTCCGTTTCTCCATGAACTTAATGAAGGAAATATGCCCTAGAGGCAATAATAAAGTTATTATTTATTTCCTTATATCATGATAAATGTTTATTATTCATGCTAGAATTGTATTAACCAGAAACATAATACATGTGTGAATACATAGACAAACATAGTGTCACTAGTATGCCTCTACTTGACTAGCTCGTTGAATCAAAGATGGTTAAGTTTCCTAGCCATAGACATGAGTTGTCATTTGATTAACGGGATCACATCATTAGGAGAATGATATGATTGACTTGACCCATTCCGTTAGCTTAGCAATTGATCGTTTAGTATGTTGCTATTGCTTTCTTCATGACTTATACATGTTCCTACAACTATGAGATTATGCAACTCCCGTTTACCGGAGGAGCACTTTGTGTGCTACCAAACGTCACAACATAACTGGGTGATTATAAAGGAGCTCTGCAGGTGTCTCCAAAGGTACATGTTGAGTTGGCGTACTTCGAGATTAGGTTTTGTCACTCCGATTGTCGGAGAGGTATCTCTGGGCCCTCTCGGTAATGCACATGACTATAAGCCTTGCAAGCAATGTGACTAATGAGTTGGTTGCGGAATGATGCATTACATAACGAGTAAAGAGACTTGCCGGTAACGAGATTGAACTAGGTATTGAGATACCAACGATCGAATCTCGGGCAAGTAACATACCGATGACAAAGGGAACAACGTATGTTGTTATGCGGTTTGACCGATAAAGATCTTCATAGAATATGTAGGAGCCAATATGAGCGTCCAGGTTCCACTATTGGTTATTGACCGGAAACGTGTCTCGGTCATGTCTACATTATTCTCGAACCCGTAGGGTCCGCACGCTTAAGGTTTCGATGATAGTTATATTATGAGTTTATGAGTTTTGATGTACCTAAGGAGTTCGGAGTCCCGGATGAGACCGGGGACATGACGAGGAGTCTCGAAATGGTCGAGACGTAAAGATCGATATATTGGACGACTATATTCGAACTTCGGAAAGGTTCCGAGTGATTCGGGTATTTATCCGAGTACCGGAGAGTTACGGGAATTCGCCGGGGAGAAGTATTGGGCCTTATTGGGCCATACGGGGAAGAGAGAGGGGCTGCCTAGGGCAGGCTGCGCGCCCCCCAAGGCCTAGTCTGAATTGGACTAGGGGGAGGGGCCGCACCCCCTCCTTCCTTCCCTTCTCTCTTCCCCTTCCTTCTCTCCTACTCCTACTAGGAAAGGAGGAGTCCTACTCCCGGTGGGAGTAGGACTCCCCCCTTGGGCGCGCCTCCTCCTCCTTGGCCGGCCCTCCTCGCCTTGCTCCTTTATATACGGGGGCAGGGGGGCACCCCAGAGAGACACAAGTTGATCTTCGTGATCGTTCCTTAGCCGTGTGCGGTGCCCCCATCCACCATATTCCACCTCGGTCATATCGTTGCGGTGCTTAGGTGAAGCTCTGCGTCGGTAGAACATCATCATCATCACCACGCCGTCGTGCTGACGGAACTCATCCCTGACACCCTGCTGGATCGGAGTCCGGGGATCGTCATCGAGTTGAACGTGTGCTGAACTCGGAGGTGCCGTACGTTCGGTACTCGGATCGGTCGGATCGTAAAGACGTACGACTACATCAACCGCGTTGTCATAACGCTTCCGCTTACAGTCTACGAGGGTACGTGGACATCACTCTCCCCTCTCGTTGCTATGCATCACCATGATCCTTGCGTGTGCGTAGGAACTTTTTTGAAATTACTACATAACCCAACAGTGGCATCAGAGCCAAGTTTTATGCGTATATGTCATATGCACGAGTAGAACACAAGTGAGTTGTGGGTGATACAAGTCATACTGCTTACCAGCATGTCATACTTTGGTTCAGCGGTATTGTGAGATGAAGCGGCCCGGACCGACATTACGCATACGCTTACGCGAGACTGGTTTCACCGTTACGAGCACTCGTGCTTAGATGTGACTGGCGGGTGTCTGTCTCTCTCACTTTAGTTGAACCGAGTGTGGCTACGCCCGGTCCTTGCGAAGGTTAAAACAGCACTAACTTGACGAACTATCGTTGTGGTTTTGATGCGTAGGTAAGAACAGTTCTTGCTTTAGCCCGTAGCAGCCACGTAAAATTTGCAACAACAAAGTAGAGGACGTCTAACTTGTTTGTGCAGGGCATGTTGTGATGTGATATAGTCAAGACGTAATGCTATATTTTATTGTATGAGTGATCATGTTTTGTAACCGAAGTTATCGGCAACTGACAGGAGCCATATGGTTGTCGCTTTATTGTATGAAATGCAAACGCCCTGTAATTGCTTTACTTTATCACTAAGCGGTAGCGATAGTCGTAGAAGCAATAGATTGCGTAACGACAACGATGCTACGATGGAGATCAAGGTGTCACGCCAGTGAAGATGGTGATCACGACGGTGCTTCGGAGATGGAGATCACAAGCACAAGATGATGATGGCCATATCATATCACTTATATTGATTGCATGTGATGTTTATCCTTTATGCATCTTATCTTGCTTTGGTGACGGTAGCATTTTAAGATGATCTCTCACTAAATTATCAAGAAGTGTTCTCCCTAAGTATGCACCGTTGCGAAAGTTCTTCGTGCTGAGACACCACATGATGATCGGGTGTGATAGGCTCTATGTTCAAATACAACGGGTGCAAAACAGTTGCACACGCGGAATACTCAGGTTAAACTTGACGAGCCTAGCATATACAGATATGGTCTCGGAACATGGAGACTGAAAGGTCGAGCGTGAATCATATAGTAGATATGATCAACATAGTGATGTTCACCATTGAAACTAATCCATCTCACGTGATGATCGGACATGGTTTAGTTGATTTGGATCACGTGATCACTTAGATGACTAGAGAGATGTCTGTCTAAGTGGGAGTTCTTAAGTAATATGATTAATTGAACTTAAATTTATCATGAACTTAGTCCTGGTAATATTTTGCAAATTATGTTGTAGATCAATAGCTCGCGTTGTTGCTTTCATATGTTTATTTTGATATGTTCCTAGAGAAAATTGTGTTGAAAGATGTTAGTACAATGATGCGGATTGGATCCTTGATCTGAGGTTTATCCTCATTGCTGCACAGAAGAATTATGTCCTTAATGCACACCTAGGTGACAGACCTATTGCGGGAGCAGATGCAGATGTTATGAACGTTTGCCTAGCTCAATATGATGACTACTTGATAGTTTAGTGCACCATGCTTAATGGCTTAGAACCGGGACTTCAAAGACGTTTTGAACGTCATGGACCATATGAGATGTTGCAGGAATTGAAGTTAATATTTCAAGCAAATACCCGAGTTGAGAGATATGAATTCTCCAACAAGTTCTATAGCTAAAAGATGGAGGAGAATCGCTCAACTAGTGAGCATGTGCTCAAATTGTCTGGGTACTTCAATCGCTTGAATCAAGTGGGAGTTAATCTTCCAGATAAGATAGTGATTGACAGAATTCTCTAGATACCATCACTAAGTTACTAGCACTTCGTGATGAACTATAGTATGCAAGGGATGACGAAAATGATTCACGAGCTCTTCGTGATGTTGAAATCGACGAAGGTAGAAATCAAGAAAGAGCATCAAGTGTTGATGATTGATAAGACCACTAGTTTCAAGAAAAGGGCAAAGGGAAAGAAAGGGAAACTTCAAGTAGAATGGCAAACAAGTTGTCACTCCCATGAAGAAGACCAAAGCTGGACCAAAGCCTAAAGCTGAGTGCTTACACTGCAAAGGAATTGGTCACCGGAAGCAAAAATGCCCTGAATATTTGGTGGATAAGAAGGATGGCAAAGTGAACAAGGGTATATTTGATATACAGGTTATTGATGTGTGCCTTACTAGTGTTTATAGTAGCCCCTGAGTATTTGATAATTGTTCGGTTGCTAAGATTAGTAACTCGAAACAGGAATTATAGAATAAACAGAGACTAGTTGAAGGGGAAGTGACGATGATTGTTGGAAGTAGTTCCAAGTTGATATGATCATCATCACACACTCCCTATACTTTCGGGATTAGTGTTAAACCTAAATAAATGTTATTTGGCGTTTGCGTTGAGCATGAATATGATTTGATCATGTTTATTGCAATACGGTTATTCATTTAAAGTCAGAGAATAATTGTTGTTCTGTTTAAATGAACAAAACCTTCAAATGGTCATACACCCAATGAAAATAGTTTGTTGGATCTCGATCATAGTGATACACATATTCCTAATATTGATGCCAAAAGATGCAAAGTTAATAATGATAGTGCAACTTATTTGTGGCACTGCCGTTTGGGTCATATCGATGTAAAGCGCATGAAGAAACTCCATAAAGATGGATCTTCGAAATCACTTGGTTATGAATCATTTGATGCTTGTGAATCGTGCCTTTTGGGCAAGATGACTAAAACTCCGTTCTCCAGAACAATGGAACGAGCTACTGACTTATTGGAAATAATACATACCGATGTATGCGATCCAGTGAGTGTTGATGCTCGTGGCAAGTATCGTTATTTTCTAAACTTCACAAGATGATTTGAGCAGATATGGGTATATCTACTTAATGAAACATAAGTCTAAAATAGTTGAAAGGTTCAAAGAATTTTAGAGTGAAGTGGAAAATCATCGTAACAAGAAAAATAAAAGTTTTTTAGGATCTGATCGTGGAGACGAATATGTGAGTTACGAGTTTGGTCTTCATTTGAAACAATGTGAAATAGTTTTGCAACTCACGCCACCTGGAACACCACAAAGTGATGGTGTATCCGAACATCGTAGTCGTACTTTACTAGATATAGTGCGATCAATGATGTCTCTTACCAATTTACCAATATTGTTTTGGGGTTATGGATTAGAGATAGCTGCATTCACGTTAGATAGGGCACCATCTAAACCCATTGAGACGACACCGTATGAACTATGGTTTAGCAATAAACCTAAGCTGTCGTTTCTTAAAAGTTTGGAGTTGCAATGCTTATGTGAAAAAAGTTTCAACCTTATAAGCTCGAACCCAAATCGGAGAAATGTGTCTTCATAGGATACCCAAAGGAAACTATTGGGTACACCTTCTATCACAAATCTGAAGGCAAAAACATTCGTTGCTAAGAATGGATCCTTTCTAGAGGAGTTTCTCTTGAAAGAAGTGAGTGGGAGGAAAGTAGAACTTGATGAGGTAACTGTACCTGCTCCCTTATTGGAAAGTAGTTTATCACAGAAATCTGTTCCTATGACTACTACACCAATTAGTGAGGAAGTTAATGATGATGATCATGAAACTTCAGATCAAGTTGTTACTGAACCTCGTAGGTCAACCAGAGTAAGATCCGCACCAGAGTGGTACGGTAATCCTGTTCTTGAAGTTGTGTTACTAGAACATGACGAACCTATGAACTATGAGGAAGCGATGATGAGCCCAGATTCCGCGAAATGGCTGGAGGCCATGAAATCTGAGATGGGATCCATATATGAGAACAAAGTGTGGACTTTGGTGGACTTGCCCGATGATCGGCGAGCCATAGAAAATAAATGGACCTTGAAGAGGAAGATAGACACTGATAGTAGTGTTACTATATGCAAAGCTCGACTTGTCGCAAAAGGTTTTTCGACAAGTTCAAGGTGTTGAATACGATGAGATTTTCTCACTCGTATCGATGCTTAAGTCTATCCGAATCATGTTAGCAATTGCCACATTTTATGAAATCTGGCAAATGGATGTCAAAAACAGCATTCCTGAATGGATTTCTGGAAGAAAAGTTGTATATGATGCAACCAGAAGGTTTTGTCGATCCAAAAGGTGCTAACAAAGTGTGCAAGCTCCAACGATCCATTTATGGACTGGTACAAGCATCTCAGAGTTGGAATAAATGCTTTGATAGTGTGATCAAAGCATATGGTTTTATACAGACTTTTGGAGAAGCCTGTATTTACAAGAAAGTGAGTGGGTGCTCTGTAGCATTTCTGATATTATATGTAGACGACATATTGTTGATTGGAAATGATATAGAATTTCTGGATAGCATAAAAGGATACTTGAATAAAAGTTTTTTCAATGAAAGACCTCGGTAAAGCTGCTTACATATTGGGCATCAAGATCTATAAGATAGATCAAGACGCTTGATAAGTTTTTTCAATGATTATATACCTTGGCAAGTTTTGAAATAGTTCAAAATGGATTAGTCAAAGAAGGAATTCTTGTCTGTATTACAAGGTGTAAAGATTGAGTAAGACTCAAGGCACGACCATGGCAGAAAATAGAAATAGAATGAAAAGTCATTCCCTATGCCTCGTTCATAGGTTTTATAAAGTATGCTATGCTATGTACCAGACCTATTGTATACCTTGCTCTGAGTTTGGAAAGGGAGTACAATTCTGATCTAAGAGTAGATCACTAGAAAGCGGTCAAGAATATCCTTGGTGAGGACTAAGGAAATATTTCTCGATTATGGAGGTGATAAAAGAGCCCGTCGTAAAGAGTTACATCGGTGCAAGCTTTTACACCGATCCAGATGACTCTAAGTCTCAATCTGGATACATATTGAAAGTGGGAGCAATTAGCTAGAGTAGCTCCGTGCAGAACATTGTAGACATAGAATATTTGCAAAATACATACGGCTCTGAATATGACAGACCCGTTGACTAAGCTTCTCTCACGAGCAAAATATGATCACACCTTAGTACTCTTTGGGTGTTAATCACATAGTGATGTGAACTAGATTATTGACTCTAGTAAACCCTTTGGGTGTTGGTCACATGACGATGTGAACTATGGGTGTTAATCATATACAGAGATGAATATTGGTGTTAAATCACATAGTGATGTGAACTAGATTATTGACTCTAGTGCAAGTGGGAGACTGAAGGAAATATGCCCTAGAGGCAATAATAAAGTTATTATTTATTTCCTTATATCATGATAAATGTTTATTATTCATGCTAGAATTGTATTAACCGGAAACATAATACATGTGTGAATACATAGACAAACATAGTGTCACTAGTATGCCTCTACTTGACTAGCTCGTTGAATCAAAGATGGATAAGTTTCCTAGCCATAGACATGAGTTGTCATTTGATTAACCGGATCGCATCATTACGAGAATGATATGATTGACTTGACCCATTCCGTTAGCTTAGCACTTGATCGTTTAGTATGTTGCTTTTGCTTTCTTCATGACTTATACATGTTCCTACAACTATGAGATTATGCAACTCCCGTTTACCGGAGGAACATTTTGTGTGCTACCAAACATCACAACGTAACTGGGTGATTATAAAGGAGCTCTACAGGTGTCTCCAAAGGTACATGTTGAGTTGGCGTATTTTGAGATTAGGTTTTGTCACTCCGATTGTCGGAGAGGTATCTCTAGGCCCTCTCGATAATGCACATCACTATAAGCCTTGCAAGCAATGTGACTAATGAGTTGGTTGCGGAATGATGCATTACATAACGAATAAAGAGACTTGCCGGTAACGAGATTGAACTAGGTATTGAGATACTGACGATCGAATCTCGGGCAAGTAACATACCGATGACAAAGGGAACAACGTATGTTGTTATGCGGTTTGACCGATAAAGATCTTCATAGAATATGTAGGAGCCCATATGAGCATCCAGGTTCCGCTATTGGTTATTGACCGGAAACGTGTCTCGGTCATGTCTACATTATTCTCGAACCCGTAGGGTCCGCACGCTTATGGTTTCGATGACAGTTATATTATGAGTTTATGAGTTTTGATGTACCGAAGGAGTTAGGAGTCCCGGATGAGATCGGGACATGACGAGGAGTCTCGAAATGGTCGAGACGTAAAGATCGATATATTGGACGACTATATTCGGACTTCGGAAAGGTTCTGAGTGATTCGGGTATTTATCGGAGTAACGGAGAGTTACGGGAATTCGCCGGGGAGAAGTATTGGGCCTTATTGGGCCATACGGGAAAGAGAGAGGGCTGCCTAGGGCAGGCTGCGCGCCCCCCAAGGCCTAGTCCGAATTGGACTAGGGGGAGGGGCCGCACCCCCTCCTTCCTTCCCTTCTCTCTTCCCCTTCCTTCTCTCCTACTCCTACTAGGAAAGGAGGAGTCCAACTCCCGGTGGGAGTAGGACTCCCCCCTTGGGCACGCCTCCTCCTTGGCTGGCCCTCCTCTCCTTGCTCCTTTATATAGGGGGGCAGGGGGCACCCCAGAGAGACACAAGTTGATCTTCGTGATCGTTCCTTAGCAGTGTGCGGTGCCCCCCTCCACCATATTCCACCTCGGTCATATCGTTGCGGTGCTTAGGCGAAGCCCTGCGTCGGTAGAACATCATCATCGTCACCACGCTGTCGTGCTGACGGAACTCATCCCCGACACCCTGCTGGATCGGATTGCGGGGATCGTCATCGAGCTGAACGTGTGCTGAACTCGGAGGTTCCGTACGTTCGGTAGTCGGATCGGTCGGATCGGTCGGATCGTGAAGACGTACGACTACATCAACCGCGTTGTCATAATGCTTCCGCTTACGGTCTACGAGGGTACGTGGACAAGACTCTCCCCTCTCGTTGCTATGCATCACCATGATCCTTGCGTGTGCGTAGGAAATTTTTTGAAATTACTACATAACCGAACACTTAATACACTAGATGCATGCTGGATAGCGGTCGATGTGTGGAGTAATAGTAGTAGATGCAGGCAGGAGTCCGTCTACTAATTTTGGACGTGATGCCTATATAATGATCATTGCATGCATATCGTATTGATTATTCGAAGTTCTATCAATTGTCTAACAGTAATTGTTTTCCCACCGTTTGCTATTTTTCTCGAGAGAAGCCACTAACCTATGGCCCCCGGGTCTCTTTTCATCATATTTGCCTTTGCGATCTATTTTCCTTTGCATTTATTTTCAGATCTATTAAACCAAAAATATAAAAATACCTTGCTGCAATTTATTTGTTCCGCTATCTATTTATCCCATCTACCACTTTTATCTCACGTTATTTGCCTATCTTGAAGCGCCGTACCTGAAAGGGATTGACAACCCCTTTAACACGTCGGGTTGCGAGTATTTGTTATTTGTGTGCATGTGCTATTTACGTGGTGTGAGGAGGTTTTCCTACTGGTTCGATTAAGTTGGTCTCATCACTGAGGGAAATACCTACCATCGCTATACTACATCATCCCTTCCTGTTTGGGGAAATACCGACGTAATTCTAGCAGACATCAGTTTCTAATAGCACTTGCCTTACAGAACAAGTTAAACATATGGCCGCTCATCCCTTTGGGCCTCAAATCGCCTTCGAGTCTTGGGCCTTTAATGAGCTTGCTTTATGAACCGCCATCTTCATATCCTCTTGGGCTTCTTCATCTTAAGTCGCCCATAACATGACCCGGCCCCTCCTGGGCGGGTCATACTTCAATAATTGTATCCCCAACAGTTTTGGTCATATTTGGCATGCATTCACTTGTTTTGGTACCATACATTCCCAGAACAACTGTTGATGCTGAATTGAATTTACGAGTCATAGTAAAAACCATTTAGAGATATATAATTTTGGTATAATCATGTGAGGGGCTAATTGATTTGGATCTTGATTTCTTTTGCTGGATGCTGAAATGTTTCATGTGTTGAGAACTCCGGACTTTTCGGTCGATCGATTTTCCATGTGTTCTAACAATGACCGTCTTACTTTGTTAAAGCAACTAGTTGGTAATGTACTAATGTAGGCTCTAGTGGTCCAACAACATCTGAACTGTTGCTTGTTAAGAAAAGTTAATTCCATTTAAGAGTAGGTCTCTTCCTGACAAAGTAGAGAGAAATAAGAAAAATCAATACAGAATGGCTTAGATTTGTTATCTTCATATAGGAATTAGGAAAATGTGTGAAAAGTGAAAAAAGATAAGCTCACTCAAGACAATGTTTTGAAAACTTGCGTTGTTGGGTAGAACATGATGCCTCACCACTTTATACTTTAATGTAGGCATGTCATCAATCTCCGGCGCCTTCTTTTTATTTTGACATGCTTTTCAAGTAGTGACAAGGGGCAAGCTGAAACCGAGTAGATTTAATGGCTACCTGATCAAAATCTTCGGTTTATTTCCTATGACATAATTACAATCTTTTTATAACTTGACGTGCCCTACGATTCCAATCTAAATTCCGATGCAAGCTAAATTAATTCAATGATTAAACTAATGTTCATAATCTTGGCATGTGGTACATTCTCATAACGTGGGTTGACGCTAGACAAGATTTACCAGTCATATCAAAAACCATTTAGGGGTATGGAATTTTTCTACATGAGCATGTGAGGGACTAACTCACTAGGATCTTGATTTCTTTTGCTGGTTGCCAAAATGTTTCATGTGTTGAGAGGCCCAGACTTTTCAATCGATTTTCCTTATGTTCAAACAATTGCCGTCTCACTTTGTTAAGGCAACTAACTGGTGGTGTAGGCTCTGGTGGTCCAAACATCTGAATTGTTGCTTTGAAACTAAAGCAAATTCATATTGAAGAGTTGGTCTCTTCATGACAAAGTAGAGAATGACTTAGGTTTGTTGTCTTCATCTACAAATTAGGAAAAGGTGCGAAAAGTGAGAAAAAGAAAGCCAACTCAAGATAATGCCTTGAAAATTTGCGCTGTTGGGTAACACTTAACGCCTTGCCACTTTATTTTTTTGGTGGAGTCATGTCATCAACTGCCATCAACTTTTTTTTTTGACACGGTTGTCGACTGGGTGACAAGGGGCAAGCTAAAACCATGTAGACCTTCAGAACCCCATCACCCCATTCTCAACCGAGATAAATAAGCTTTTGAATGCGCTCATAAAAAACCTTATGGATGAACCGACTCACGTAGTAACTACTCATATTTCCTTACGTCTGCAAGGAAAGTATGCACCCCTCGCATTGCATCGCCAAAGATGGTATGAGCGCTGTGTGTGTGTGCGCGCGCGCGTGCGTGCGTGTGTGCACTGTGAAGCAGGATCAGGCTCGACGCGTCGTGGGTGCTGGGGTGGGTCCACGCGGCGTCACTTTGCTTCGCTCTCTGTCGTTCGCATCGATCGCCCACGTTGCGTTGCTTAAAAAGCCCTCCGCCTCCAGGCTCCGACACGCCCACACTCGCATAGCAAGCTAGGAAGCACCGGTCTTCACACCGATCGACCAGCGACCAGCGACGTACATCTTCTGCTGCTCCTGTTGAAATTAGACCGCTTCTTTCGCGACAGAAAATTAAACAAGGGAACCAACTAACACTCTAACAGTGCCTTGTTGCTGATTTCGTCCTAGCTAGGTAGCTTGGATCCATGGACTCCCCGCAGAAGAAGCTCGGATCCACCATGGACGGCGAGATGCCACATCTGCTGCCTGTGACTGCGGTGAGTGAGACCGTGCCCAAGGAGACGCTGGCCCCTCCTCCGGACGCTGTCGTGATTGTCAGCGCTTGGGCGCTCTACCCCGCCTTCGTCGTCCTCCTCTACTACGCCCTGCACTTCGCAATGATCTCCGCACGGGTAACTAAACCGCGTTTGTGCTTCTCCGATCGTATGAATATGATGCGCCAATTAAGTGGCTGTCCTCTCCTCTGTAGTCCATGTTCTTCCTGCTGACGCACGCGGAGGCGGTGGCCGCAGAGGTGAGCGCCCTGGACATCGGGTTGCTGTGCTGCGCCGCACTCCAGGCGGCCGCGGCGGTGCTGGCTGTGAATCTCCCGTGCCGCCGCGTCTGGGTCCGCTACGCCTTCGCCTACCTCGCCCTCGCGCTCTCCATCGTCCTTCAGTGCATGTCGGCCGCTGATGCCCGCCGCTTAATCGTCTCGTCGCCGACCCAGGAGACCATTTCTTCAAGATCTTGTGCACCGTCGGCATCTTCATCTACGCTGCGGGCGATGTCCTCTGCTTCCTGGCCCTCCTCCTCGGCCTCCTCTGCGGAGGTGAGAAGTAGGACAGAAGCCGGGCAAACAGTAGGCAGGGGATCAGCTCAGGAGGTACTGATGAGTGCGCAGTTACTTCTAATTAAGGAATAATGTCGAGTATGCATTATGATGTGAAGACTGATCTCAGACTCTCAGTGCTGGCCGTATGCATTATGATGTGAAGACTGAATCTACTAGCTAGCTAGTGTAATGTTAATTAATTGGATAAAAATACTATACTAGCTAGTTAGTACTTGTGTGATGCGTCTGATAATCACCTAGCTAGATTGTGGTTGTTCTTGATGAATTTGACCGTTTGTCTATGTGACCAGACATGAGTTATATGATGCTTATGGTTATATATGTATGGTACTGCAGTTCATATGCATGCACACATGCATGTTGTTTCTCATGTTGACAATTATTTCTCATTTTTTTTCTGGCAAACCGCTGGCGTATCAATAATGCAGCCATCGGGGTTCGGCTTTCAGTTTGGTTTGGATTTTTAGGTGAGGAGTGGATGCATGTATGTGGCTTGGAGTGTCGTCCTTTCCATTGAGGTTCTTCTTCAGATGTGGATCCATATATATGCCGGCCAATTGTATGAGCACTTGAGCTGATACGTTGTTGTTTTATTATGAAAAGAGACGCAATCGTCCACCATGAACCTTTAGAGCTAGTAGCTGTTCATATAGGTTGTATCACATTGTTCCAGTATATCGAGGAGAGCTGCTCTAAACTGGTCTGTTCACTCAACTTTTATACGCATGTCACGTTCATAGCTCCTACACTCTGTCATCACGTGGCTTGGATACACAATGGCTTGCACATTTACTGTATTTTTTATGAACTATCTCTCCGTTCCCAGATATAAGTCTTTCTAGAGATTCCAACAAGTGACTACATATGGAGCAAAATGGGTGAATGTACATTTTAAACTATGTCTATATACATTCATATGTTGCAATCCATTTGAAATGTCTAAAAAGACTTATATTTAGGAACGGAGGGAGTAGTACAATAGCCTGCGCAATTGCATGGGTAATACTTGAAGTGTTTTTTATATTTCAGAATACATTATCGATCTACCTGAAAATAATAGGTTTAGTTGCCAAATTTTAAATTTTGTACCTACTAAATATCTTAATATGACCAAACTAAATATTTAGCATATTGAGCCATTTATTTATTTTTTAAATATGAAAATGGATGTCATTTTTAAGTGAAATGGAACTGTTCAATAAGTATCAGTACATTGTGTTCACTTAGCAAAAGTTTTTCATTCAGATGTAGGTTGCGATGTTTGTGGTGAATTTTTCCCTGTGATGTGTGTACTCCAGTCACCGCTGTCGTCATGTTTGTTGACTTTGGGTTGGGTTTTTGTAACAGGGTTTCAAGTTTTGTAGTAGATGGTTCTTGCTTCCATGCCTTGTGCTGTACCTTTTGATTCAGTTTAGATTGGGACCTGCCGTCTTTTTACTCATGGACTGCCAACTTTCCCTCTTTTGCATCATATGGGCCTATGAGTTCTTTGGCATCGTACTATCTTTTTCTCAACGGATACACATGAATCTCTCCTATATGGTCCAAATTGTTTTAGCGGATTAGCTGAGGTTTAAGGAATTTACATCATAATTAGACCTTCAATATGTTTAACTGGTAAAATATAGCAGCTTGCACCAGAATTTAGATGGGAATCCATATGCGCATGAAGTTCTAGATTTGCTTTACTATTAATCAAAAGGAATTCTAGCATACGAAATCAGCAAATGTTGGCCTTGAAGGGGAATGTGGATAACAATACTAAATCCTTTCATAGAGTTTGCAAGCGGAAACAGAGGGAGAAATTCTGTTCTGTTTGAAACATGGACATAATATTATCTAGGAGACACCTGTCATCTCGGATCATGCTACTTTATTTTACAAATAATTGTTTGACCATGTCGAATATTTTGCATGTAAACTTGGGACGATGTCTAGAACAATGAAGAAAAACAAAATTGAATTTTTGGTTTTGATCCAGATTATTTCAATGTTGAGGGACCTGACTTCATAGGCCTTCTATGGGCTATTGCAGACCCTTAGTTGAGATTGTGTGACCCCTACCTCGTATAGGATTGCAAGAACTTGCAATCAGAGACACTACACCATGGCCTCGATGTCATCCTGCTTATCGAGGTCCTTCTTTTCATGCATTTTCCTTTGGGGAGGCAAATTGCCATGCTTATTCACATGACACACGCTATATGAGCGCTCAAATGGTTAGATGTTAAAAGCACCCGTATATTTCGTGGTGAGCATTTTCTCATGTCCATTATCAAATTCTTCAATTTGTGCTCGTCCCTCTCAGTCCAAGATTTTTAAGCCAGATGACCATGGAAACAATCGGGTAAATCTTGTCGTCGTATGTCTCCCTAGCTAGGGATCCGAGACTACGGGCTTTACCATATCGATGACCATGGTTTTGGTCATATTTGGCATGCATTCACTTGTTTTGGTACCATACATTCCCAGAACATCAGTTGACGCAGAATTAAATTTACGAGTCATAGCAAAAACCATTTAGAGATACAGACTTTTGGTATAATCATGTGAGGGGCTAATTGACTTGGATCTTGATTTGTTTTGCTGGATGCGGAAATGTTTCACGTGTTGAGAAGTCCGAAATTTTTCGGTCAATCGATTTTCCATGTGTTCAAACAATCACCGTCTTACTTTGTTAAAGCAACTAGTTGGTAATGTGCTAATGTAGGCTCCGGTGGTTCAACAACATCTGAACTATTGCTTGTTCAACAAAGTTAATTCCTATTTAAGAGTAGGTCTCTTCCTGACAAAATAGAGAGAAATAAGAAAAATCAATAGAGAATGGCTCAGATTTGTTATCTTCATATAGGAATTAGGAAAATGTGTGAAAAGTGAAAAAAGATAAGCTCACTCAAGACAATGTTTTGAAAACTTGCGTTGTTGGGTAGAACATGATGCCTCACCACTTTATACTTTAATGTAGGCATGTCATCAATCTCCGGCGCCTTCTTTTTATTTTGACATGCTTTTCAAGTAGTGACAAGGGGCAAGCTGAAACCGAGTAGATTTAATGGCTACCTGATCAAAATCTTCAGTTTATTTCCTATGACATAATTACAATCTTTTTATAACTTGACGTGCCCTACGATTCCAATCTAAATTCCGATGCAAGCTAAATTAATTCAATGATTAAACTAATGTTCATAATCTTGGCATGTGGTACATTCTCATAACGTGGGTTGACGCTAGACAAGATTTACCAGTCATATCAAAAACCATTTAGGGGTATGGAATTTTTCTACATGAGCATGTGAGGGACTAACTCACTAGGATCTTGATTTCTTTTGCTGGTTGCCAAAATGTTTCATGTGTTGAGAGGCCCAGACTTTTCAATCGATTTTCCTTATGTTCAAACAATTGCCGTCTCACTTTGTTAAGGCAACTAACTGGTGGTGTAGGCTCTGGTGGTCCAAACATCTGAATTGTTGCTTTGAAACTAAAGCAAATTCATATTGAAGAGTTGGTCTCTTCATGACAAAGTAGAGAATGACTTAGGTTTGTTGTCTTCATCTACAAATTAGGAAAAGGTGCGAAAAGTGAGAAAAAGAAAGCCAACTCAAGATAATGCCTTGAAAATTTGCGCTGTTGGGTAACACTTAACGCCTTGCCACTTTATTTTTTTGGTGGAGTCATGTCATCAACTGCCATCAACTTTTTTTTTGACGCGGTTGTCGATTAGATGACAAGGGGCAAGCTAAAACCATAGACATTGGGAAGCCCACCACCCCGTTCTCAACCAAGATAAATAATGTGGTCATAAAAAACCTTACGGATGAACCGAGTCACGTAGTAACTACTAGAAATCAAACTAGCTACTAGAGTACTAGTTGAAAATGAGCTAACTATCTTTTTACTGGCATGTCTCGTGTGTGGTGAGCTCCACTCACATTAATTTCCATACATCTGCAAGGAAAGTATGCATCCCTCCCATTGCATCGCCAAAGATGGTACTATGAGCTCTCCTTCCCGGTGGTTTCCAATGCCCATCATCACTGCTACGAGACGGGATCATCACATGCTTGGCTGCTTGCTCGCTTCTCTCTCTCTCTCTCTCTCTGGTGTGTGTTGTGAAGCGAGAAGGATCATGCTCGAGCTCGACACGTCGTGGGTGTTGGGGTGGGTCCACGCGACGGGGCGTCACTTCGCTTCGCTGTCTGTCGTTCGCATGTATCGCCCACGCTGCGTTGCTTAAGGGCATCTCGAGCCGCGCCCCCAAGAAGGCCTCCCCAGGCGATTTTTTCGCACCGGCGCCGAAAAACCGGCCCAGCCGCGCCCCAGGAGCCCGATTTTCGTCGGCTTGGGCCGAAAACAGCGCCGGCGGGCCCAGCCCGAACCCGGCGCGCTGGGGGGCGCCCGGGGGCGCCGGGGCGAGTTATTTTGGCGCGAAGAAGCCGCGGGCCAGCCGCGTCAGCGACTCGGCGCCTCATCTCCCCCCAACGGCCTCGGTTCCCGCGGGGAATCAATGGCAAGGCTGCCTCCGGTCAGCCTTGCCATTGATTCCTTCACGGGCGGCGCTTCACGGGACGGCGCGCCGACGCCTCCCCTCCCTCGCATGCGTACACACGGGCGCGGCCCGGCTATAAAAGCCGGCGGCCTCCACTCTCCTGTACCCACACTAGCCCCGCCCGCCCCCTCGCCGCCGTCCAGACCCTCCCTCTCCCTGCCTCTCCCGAGCGCCGTCGCCATGGCAGAATGTTTCCCTAGAGACGAGGCGGCGGCCAACGGTTTCGGCCGCCGTTCGCTCCGCGAACAGGAGTCCTGGCTCCTGTTCCAGGCAAACATCCCGGCGCCGCCGGACATGCGCGCCGGGCCATCGGGGTGGAGACTCAGCGCCGGGGGAGTGCCCATTCCCCCGTTGCCCGACGCTGTGGCGAAGCCGAAGTACTTCGCCGAGGAGGTCGAGATCGTGCGCGCGTCCCTCACCGACGCCCAACTCTCCCTCCCCCAGTACGCCGCTGTAAGGGCATATTTATCCCTAAGTGTTTTGGTGATTGATGACAATGCTTGTGCGGACTAATCGTGTGCCTTGAGTCCATCAGATACTTCATCATTAGGCACAAGATGATTCGGTGCCCCTCGGAGACTGTTGAAGCCGGCGTTGTTCTACGTTTCTCTTTGGTGGAGTTGAGTCGTAGGAGAGCCGTACTATTAAGAGGGGGTCCGCGTCGGAAAGGTAGGGTGGAATCACACGTACACTTGTCCCTCCTTTCCTTGCACTTTGGAGCTACCCGTCGTTATCTTGGTTGTGTGGAAAACTGGCGACTACTGCTGTACTTGCGGTAGTACCGCAGGTACAAGCGGTAGTACCGCGGCGTGTCACGGTAGTACCGCCCCTTCGGTGCGGTAGTACCGCGGCGCCCTGGCCTAGTGCCGCTCCGGTGCGGTAGTAGGGGCGGATGTAATTTTTTGAAGGAAATATGCCCTAGAGGCAATAATAAAGTTATTATTTATTTCCTCATATCATGATAAATGTTTATTATTCATGCTAGAATTGTATTAACCGGAAACATGATACATGTGTGAATACATAGACAAAACTATAGTCACTAGTATGCCTCTACTTGCCTAGCTCATTAATCAAAGATGGTTATGTTTCCTGACCATAGACATGTGTTGTCATTTGATTAGTGGGATCACATCATTAGAAGAATGATGTGATTGACATGACCCATTCTGTTAGCCTAGCACTTGATCGTTTAGTATACTGCTATTGCTTTCTTCATGACTTATACAAAGTTCCTGCAACTATGAGATTGTGCAACTCCCGTTTACCGGAAGAACACTTTGTGTGCTACCAAACGTCACAACGTAACTGGGTGATTATAAAGGTGCTCTACAGGTGATTCTGAAGGTACATGTTGAGTTGGCATAATTCGAGATTAGGATTTGTCACTCCGATTGTCGGAGAGGTATCTCTGGGCCCTCTCGGTAATACTCATCACTTAAGCCTTGCAAGCATGTAACTAATGAGTTAGTTATGAGATGACGTATTACAGAACGAGTAAAGAGACTTGCCGGTAACGAGATTGAACTAGGTATTGGATACCGACGATCAAATCTCGGGCAAGTAACATACCGATGACAAAGGGAACAAAGTATGTTGTTATGCGGTTTGACCGATAAAGATCTTCGTAGAATATGTAGGAACCAATATGGACATCCAGGTCCCACTATTGGTTATTGACTAGGGACGTGTCTCAGTCATGTCTACATTGTTCTCGAACCGTAGGGTCCGCACGCTTAAGGTTTCGATGACAGTTACATTATGAGTTTATGTATTTTGATGTACCGAAGGTTGTTCGGAGTCCCGGATGTGATCATGGACATGACGAGGAGTCTCGAAATGGTCGAGACATAAAGATTGATATATTGGACGGATATATTTGGACACCGGAAAGGTTCCGGGAGAGTTTGGGAATATACCGGAGCTCCGGGAGGTTACCGGAACCCCCCGGGAAGTATATGGGCCTTATTGGGCCCATGTAGGATGAAGGGAGAAGGAGCAAGGGAAGGGGGCGCGCCCCCCCAAGCCCAATCCGAATTGGGGAGGGGGGCCGGCCCCCCCTTTTCTTTCTCCTTCCCCCTCTTCC
This sequence comes from Triticum timopheevii, assembly GCA_963921465.1. Classification (NCBI taxonomy): domain Eukaryota; kingdom Viridiplantae; phylum Streptophyta; class Magnoliopsida; order Poales; family Poaceae; genus Triticum; species Triticum timopheevii. The sequence continues at coordinate 584,981,992 of OY997270.1, forward strand.
TTTCATACTACTAGTACTCCTTCCAACTACTAGTACTCCTTCCTTCCCCCTCCAAATAAGAATAGGAAAAAGAGGGGAAACCTACTTGGAGTAGGTTTCCTCCTCCTATGGCGCGCCCCCTCCTTGGGCCGGCCACCTCCTCCCTCCCTCCTTTATATACGGGGGTAGGGGGCACCCTAGAACATATAAGTTGATCATTGATCGTTCCTTAGCCGTGTGCGGTGCCCCCCTCCACGATATTACACCTCGGTCATATTGTAGCGGCTCTTAGGCGAAGCTCTGCAACAGGAGAACATCAAGATCGTCACCACGCCGTCGTGCTGACGAAACTCCCCCTCGGCGCCTCTACTGGATTGGAGGTCGAGGGTGCGTCATCGAGCTGTACGTGTGTCAAGAACTCGGAGATACCGGAGTAACGGTGCCTGGATCGGTTGAACCGGGAAGACGTACGACTACTTCCACTACGTTGTGTCAACGCTTCCGCTTCGGTCTACGAGGGTACGTAGACAGCACTCTCCCCTCGTTGCTATATCATCACCATGATCTTGCGTGTGCGTAGGAAAATTTTTGAAATTACTACGTTCCCCAAAACGTCCACGGTAGTACCGCGTTGCCTCGCGGTAGTACCGCTTCCTTGGAGCGGTAGTACCGTGAGTCGCGGGCAGAACATGTGGATAACGGTTGGATTTTTTCCAATACTATATAAGGGATGTCTTCTACCTCTAGTTGACTACCTCTTCTACCTCTAAGCTTCATTGTTGCTCCAAGCTCCATTTTCGCCCGATCTCTCTCCCTAGCCAATCAAACTTGTTGATTTGCTCGGGATTGGGTGACAAGGGCCCGATCTACACTTCCACCAAAGGATATTTGATTCCCCCCACTTATCCCTTGCGGATCTTGTTACTCTTGGGTGTTGAGCACCCTAGATGGTTGAGGTCACCTCGAAGCCATACTCCATTGTGGTGAAGCTTCATGGTGTTGTTGTTGTTGGGAGCCTCCGATTGTTGTGGAGATTGCCCCAACCTTGCTTGTAAAGGTTCGGTCGCCGCCTTCAAGGGCACCAATAGTGGAATCACGGCATCTCGCATCGTGTGAGGGCGTGAGGAGAATATGGTGGCCCTAGTGGCTTCTTGGGGAGCATTGTGCCTCCACACCGCTCTAACGGAGACGTACTTCCCCTTGAAAGGAAGGAACTCCGGTAACACATCCTCGTCTCCACCGGCTCCACTCTTGGTTATTTCGTGCCTTTACTTTCGCAAGCTTACTTATTGTTACATCTCTTACTTGCTTGCGTGCTAGTCGTTATTGCATCATATAGGTTGCTCACTTAGTTGCATATCTAGACAACCTATTTGTTGCAAAGTTTAATTTGGTAAAGAAAAGCTTAAAAATTGTTAGTTGCCTATTCACCCCCCCCCCCCCTCTAGTCAACCATATCGATCCTTTCAATTGGTATCAGAGCCTCGTCTCTTTATTAAGGACTTTGCCGTTCGAAGAGTATGGTTGACACCAACGATGGTGCGGAGGAACACTCCGGTGTAAATCCCATCTCGTCTTCGGCCGAAGGGGGAACCTCGGTCTCTCGTGAGGAATTCAATGTGGCTTTAGACACATTGAAAACCTCCATGACGGCCGAGGTTAAAAGCATGTTTAATGATTTTCTAGAGGGACTTAAACTATCTACCGCGCCTATGAAAGTGGGTGATCCTACTAACAAGGTGACGGATGCTATCTCCGACAAGGGGGAAGCTAACAATGAAAAGAGTCCTTCTACTAGTGGTAGAAATGGCACCGGCATCTTTGCCCATGTGGAACCCCCGGTCTATAAAGGGCCAATCCCCTCCACTCATTTCAATCATGCCGGTCCACCTCCTAAATATGAGAAACATGAATATTTTGATAATTGGGTCTATCGCTTTAAGCGTCATTTGAAACATGTGAATACTAACCTTTGGAGAATCATTGAAGAAGGTTTTTCCCTCATGACCCAAGCAACTTCACCCCTCGAGAAGACGTGGACAATCAATTCAATGAGAGTGCTCTCTTCATAATCCAAGATGCAATTCTTCCCGAAGATCTCCCTCATCTTCGACCCCATGTCGTGGCTAAAGAAGCATGGAAATGTGTTGAGGGTCTCTACCGTGGAAGTGCTAGCATTCAATGCTCCAACTATGAAGTGGTGCAAGATGAAGCCGATGAGTTTGCAATGAAAGAAGATGAAGAACCCCGTGAGCTCTTCCGAAGAGTGACCAAACTCGCGGTCGCACTTCGAGATCATGGAAGCAAGGACGCGGATGACAATTGGATCAAGCGGAAGTTCCTCAAGGCCATGATGCCCTACAACAAGGCCATGTCCTCCGTCATTCGTCAACGACCGGACTTCCACACCATGACCTCAAGTGAAGTGTTGGATGAGTTCGTTGCAATGAGCATCTTGGACAAGACCGCCGACAATGCGGTGCTCCGTTCTCAAAGAGCAAAGAAGCCTAACCTTGCTTTGAAGGCCAAGGTTACTATGGAAGAAGAGGAAGAAGTGGAAGATGAGGAAAGCAACCCCGAAGACACCAAGTTTGACTATCATGAGCACATGGCCCTTGCTTCAAGACAATTTTGGAGCAAGAAGAGCTCAAGACCCAACTTCAACAAAAACAACTCAAGTGGCGTCAAGGGCAAGCAACGAGTTAGAACTTGCTTCAACTGTGGCAATGTGAGCCATTTCATTGCGGATTGTCCTTACGAGAAGCGGGAAGACAATGGTGGCAAGTTCATTCGGAAAGACAAAGCCAAGTCCTTCCCCAACAAGAACAACTTCGCCAAGAAGACTCCCTCTCGTGGGTTGGTGGTTCAAGAAGAATACCAAGAGGATGACGATGATGATGAGAATGAAGAAGCAACGGCCATGGCGTCCATTGCCATTGCTACTCCCCGGGTGTCTCTCTTCGAATCACCCAACGAAAACATCACCGCTAGATGCCTCATGGCTAAGGCTTCAAACAAGGTAACCCCCAACATCACAACCACCATCATTACTAATCCCTCCGTGGAGGATTTCATTGATGGACATGTTGAGTCTAATGAGGAAGTGAATGAATTTGAGTATTTTATGAGTAAGCTCAAGGGAAAGTCCAAGAAGCACTTTGTTGCTCTCTTGGAACAACTTGGTGAGGCCAATGACATGATCGAGGCTCACGAAGAAACCATCTCCAAGATGGAAGGTCATAGTCGTGACTATTCCGATGAGATATCAGATCTCTCTAATGCTCTTGAGGAAGAGCGTGTGCATCGTTTGACTCTTGAGGAGTCACACAATGATGACCATGCTAAGTTAAAGAAAGATCTTGATCATGCTCTTGTCATGTCTCGTGTGCTAACCTCCGAGAAGGCTAAACTTGGGGTTGATCATGCTAGACTCAAAGAGGAGTTTGAGATACTTGAAAAGGCCCACAAGGTCTTGAAGGGTACTCATGCTAGCCTCAAAGAGTCTCATGCTCAACTCCAAGTTAAGCTAATCAAGGAAAAGGCCACCTTTCCTCATATGGTATTAATTGATAATGCATGTGCTACTAACCCTTGTTGTGAGCATGTGCATCTTGTGGAGGAAAATGCCAAGTTGAAGGATCAACTTGAGAAAGGCCTCGTGACATGCATTCAAGGTGAGAAAAACCTCAACGACCTTTTGAGCAATCAAAAGGAAGTTGTGGCCAAAGAAGGAATTGGGTTTGCACCCAAGTCCAAGAGCAAGAAGAAGAAGAACAACAAGGCCAATCGTCCTCCTCCCCTCAAACAAACGTTCGTGAAAGAGGGAGAGGGTGCTTCTAAGAAGAAGAAGGAGAAAGTGAAGGAAGTTGTTGTCCAAAAGGGCAAAAGCATTTCCTCAAACAAAGCCGGCGACTTTAACCCTTCATATGTATTGTGCAGTGCTAGTGATGGACATGTTTATGCTAGATTTGTTGGTTCTTCTTATGAGTACATTGAATGGTCTATTTGGGTTCCCAAGACCCTTGTTACTAACATCAAAGGACCCATTACTAAATGGGTACCTAAAACCAAGCATTGATCTCGTGTAGGTGTTTGCTTCCGGTGGGGGATCATGGTTGCTCGATAGTGGAGCAACAAATCATATGACCGGGAGCAAGGACTTGGTGGTGGACGTGCAAGAGATTCCATCTATGCCCACCAGTGTCGAGTGGGGTGATGCATCACATTCTAAGGTATTGGGTCTCGGCAAGGTTGTCATTTCTCATGATCTAATGATCGAGAAAGTCATGCTTGTTGAGTCCCTTGCATTCAATTTACTTTCCGTTCGTCAACTTGCACTCATGGGCTTTGCTACATTCTTTGATATTGATACCGTGGCCCTCTTGTGGAGCAAGACTCTTAAAGTAGCCTTTGTTGGGCATGTCGAGAACGGCCTCTATGTGGTTAACTTTTCGGAGCAACCCACTAAGACCGCGACATGCCTAATGGCTAAAGTTGATGTGGGATGGCTTTGGCATCGCCGTTTAGCCCACGTCAATATGAGATCTTTGCAAAGTCTTCTCAAGGGGGACCATGTTCGTGGACTAACAAATGTTAGTTTTGCCAAAGATCGTGCTTGCAGTGCTTGTATCGAAGGAAAGCTTCATGAAAAGGCTCACCCTCCCTCAACCATCATCTACTCAAAGAGACCCTTGGAGCTCCTTCACATGGATCTATTCGGGCCTCCATCTTTTGATAGTCTTGGAGGAAGGAAGTATTGCTTGGTGATTGTGGATGATTATTCAAGATACACTTGGGTATACTTCTTCAAGAGGAAGAGTGAGACCCAACAAACCGTCATCAACTTTGCAAATGAAGCTCAACGTCAACATGATGCAAAGATCTTGACAATAACAAGCGACAACGGCACCGAGTTCAAGAACTACACCTTGGATGAGTTTCTTAGTGATGAGGGGATCAAGCATCAATATGCGGCTCCTTATACCCCTCAACAAAATGGAGTTGCGGAGAGGAAGAACCGGACGTTGATGGATGCGGCAAGGACCATGATGGCGGAGTTCAAGTCTCCGTACAACTTTTGGGCTGAAGCCATCAACACCGCATGTCATGCATCCAATCGGCTCTATCTTCGCAAAGGCTTGAACAAGACTCCTTATGAGATCCTCACCGGCAACAAGCCCAACCTCAAGTACTTCCGGGTGTTCGGTTGTAAGTGTTTCATTCTCAAGAAAGGTGTTCGATTGTCTAAATTTGAGGCTAGAGCTCATGAGGGCATATTTGTTGGTTATGCTACAAACTCTCATGCTTACCGTGTCCTCAACAAGTCCACCGGACTCATTGAGGACGTGTAATGTGGAGTTTGACGAAAATAACGGCTCCCAAGTGGAGCAAAGTGGTACTTGTGATATAGGTGATGAAATTCCTCCCCAAGCCATAAGAAGAATGGGTATTGGTCAAATCCTACCCATTGAGGAACCCCTTGTGGCCGAAGGAGAAGGACAATACTCTACTCAAGTAGAGCCATCACCTCATCAAGACCCACACGCTTCCGAAGAACAAAGTGAAGGCCCTCAACCTCGTGAACAAGACCAAGGGCAAGATCTACCTCAAGACGGTGGTGAACCTCTAAATGATGCCCAAGGTCAAGTTCTCCCCCTCGAGCGAGTTCAAGATCAAGAGCAACCTCAAGATCAAGAACAAGCTCAAGACGGCGCTCAAAATGATCAAGTCAACCCTCCTCTTTCCACACCCGAGGAGGAATTAGAGCGGCGTGCTGCGAAGATCGCTTCCAAGCTCACCACTCAAGGCCATCTCATGGAAAATGTGGTTGGAAGCCTAAGAAAGGGGGTAAGCACTCGTAGACAATTGGCAAACTATTGTGAACATCACGCGTTTGTCTCTTGTGTCGAACCCCAAAACGTCTATGAGGCGCTCGAAGACTCGGATTGGCTCAATGCCATGCATGAAGAACTCAACAACTTAGAGTACAACAAGGTGTGGAGATTGGTGCCAAGACCATCCGGGAACCACAACGTCATTGGAACCAAGTGGATCTTCAAGAACAAGCAAGATGCTCATGGGAACATCATTCGCAACAAGGCAAGATTGGTAGCACAAGGCTACTCCCAAGTCGAGGGTATCGACTACGGTGAAACCTTTGCTCCCGTTGCTCGTCTTGAATCCATTCGTTTGTTGATTGCTTATGCTTCCCATCACAACTTTAAGTTGCAACAAATGGATGTGAAAAGTGCTTTTCTTAATGGTCCTATTAATGAGTTGGTCTATGTCAAGCAACCCCCCGGGTTCGAGGATCCCTACTTTCCGGATCATGTGTATCAACTCGATAAGGCACTCTATGGCCTTACACAAGCCCCACGTGCATGGTATGACCACCTTACCGAGTTGTTACAAGATCGTGGATTTGAAGTAGGGCTAATCGACCCCACTCTTTTTACTAAGAAGGTCAACGGGGAGTTGTTTGTATGCCAACTATATGTTGATGATATTATCTTTGGTTCCCCTAACAAAGCTTTCAATGAAGAATTTGCCGCTCTCATGACCTCCAAGTTTAAGATGTCTTCGATGGGAGAGTTGAAGTTCTTCCTTGGTTTCGACATCAAACAAAGAAGAGAAGGAACCTTCATCAACCAAGCCAAATACACTCAAGACATGCTTAAAAGATTCAAGCTAAGTGATGTCAAGCCGGCTACTACACCAATGCCTACCAAGTGCCAACTTGACATCGATCCCAATGGTAAAGCGGTGGATCAAAAGGTATATTGCTCCATGATTGGCTCCTTGCTTTACCTTTGTGCATCTAGACCGGATATCATGTTGAGTGTGGGGATGTGTGCACGTTTTCAAGCCGCACCAAAGGAAAGTCACTTTGTGGCGGTCAAGCGAATCTTTCGATATTTGGCTCATACCCCAAACTTTGGCTTATGGTACCCAAGAGGAGCAAACTTCAAGCTTGAAGGTTTCACGGATTCCGATTGGGCGGGAGACAAAGTGGATAGGAAGTCCACTTCCGGAGGGTGCCAATTTCTTGGTTGCTCCTTGGTAAGTTGGTCCTCCAAGAAGCAAAGTTGTGTGTCTCTCTCGTCCACTGAAGCGGAGTATGTAGCAGCCGGTAGTTGTTGTGCTCAACTCCTATGGATGAGGCAAACTTTAAAGGAGTACGGTGTCATTTGTGACAAAGTGCCTCTTTGGTGTGATAATGAAAGTGCCATCAAGATTTCTCTCAACCCGGTGCAACACTTCAAGACGAAGCACATTGAGATTCGGTATCACTTCATCCGGGATCACATTAGGCGAGGAGAGATCAAGCTCAAGTATGTCAACACTCATGATAACCTTGCAGATATTTTCACGAAGCCCTTGGATGAAGCAAGATTTCGCGAGTTAAGGCATGAGCTAAATATCATTGATTTGAGCAATGTGACTTGAACCCGTGCACCCGCCACCACACTCAACTTGTTGTCTAGTTTAGGTGTAGGCATGGACATAGGGGGAGTGTTGTTCTCTCAATGAACTCTCCCTCCCCCCATTATGCATGTATAGATCACCTCTTTCACATTAGCCATTTTTGATGGTACTTGTGCTTCAAAGATGAGTTTTGTTCATGGGCCCAAGGATAATTCTTCGCAGTGCCATACCATCCAACTCAAACATAGGTGGCTTCGGCCACCGCCCTCTCTCCTCGAGAGGCTTTGTCACTTAGGGATTTCCTGTTGTTCCCTTGGTATGTGCTTGTTTTTGTAGTTTTGGGTGTGTGTCTGTTTTTCCGTGCAAAGGCGGTTTTTTTTCTCTTGTTTCAAACCTTCGGTGTCGTGAGCTCACGGTACTACCACGGTCGGCCACGGTACTACCGCGGCCAACCACGGTACTATCGCTGATGGGAGCACGGTACTACCGTCCCCAAGCGGCAGTAATTTTTTTACTGCCGCCTGGTTGAGCGGTACTACCGCCTCAGCGCGGTACTTCCGCTCGAGCGGTACTACCGCGATGACCCGCGGTACTACCGTGCCGGTTCGAGTGCGTGGGGATAAGGCCGGGCAGGGGGAGTTCTAACTCCCCATACCCATTCGTCCTCTTTCTCTCCACGTCGTCTCTTCCTCTCCCGTGCTCACGAACGGAGCCGGCGTTCGTCGCCGGATCTCCTCCACCGGCTGCCCTCCCGTGATTCCGTCCGGTGGGATCGTTCCCCACCACGTGCTCTTGCTATGGACCAAGGTTTTTCCCCAAATCCTTCTCCTTTTGATTGTGTTTTGGTTCTTCTAGGTTTTGGGGGAGGCTTGTATGTTCTTCAGATTCCTAGACTAAATCTCTGCAAGAGTAGGATGAAGGAGTGTGGTATTGCATAGGATTTACACTTGTATTGTTGTCTTGCGCTAGATCTGATCACCGTAGCACCGCCATGGCTTCGCGGTTCTTTTTCAGATTCAAATCCTGTTAGATCTGACGCGACGCGGTACTACCGCCCGTAGGGAGCGGTACTACCGCTCGCACGGTACTACCGCCCCTAGGGCGCGGTACTACCGCGCACCGTGCGGTACTAAAAGTTTACTACTGCCCCAGCCACGGTACTACCGTGACCCCGCACGGTACTACCGCGTCTGGAGCTGTACTAAGCCTTTAGTACGGCAAACCATGGCAGATCTATCGTGGCTCACATCTATCGCATGCCAACTTTCTCGTTTATCTTCTATGGGTTTCATGTGCTGTCTTATGGCCTTTGCATTGATTCTTTTCGCCTTTTGTTTTGGTGCTTTGCGTGTGTGTCTCAGGTGGTGGCTCTCGCCGGTCTAATCCCATTCGTGACACTGGCTCCAAGCGTCTGCGCAACCCAGGAGAAGTTCCCGAGGGGTCATCTGCGTCCAAGCGCAATGTCAAGACCACCGCTAGCAAGCACAAGGAGCCCGCCAGGGGTATGGATGAGATAGGACCTACAGAGTATGTCCGTCTCAGGCAGCTTCACCCTTATGTGACCCCATGCTCCACTGTCAGAGGGTGCGAACTGTTCTGGAAGAAGACCCATACCCAAATCTATTTGGATGTCATCAAGAATAAGCAGAATACCTATGTGGAAGTGAAGTGGATTGATATGCACCACATGAGGAAGGACAAGTTCCGTGACTACTTTGGGGAGGCTCTGGACTTGGTGGAGCAGTTTGGCATTGAGCATGTGATCTCTTTCCACCTGGACTATGACCCTGAGATCATATGTCAGTTCTTTGCTTCAGTGTACTTTCACTCCAATGAAGAAAGAAGGATGACCTGGATGACCAATGGCCGCAAGCTGTCTGCTACCTGGAAGGAGTTCATGGATTTGCTTCAAGTTGCTGATGATGGACTTGACACTCCTGTGGGTGTTCGCCCTCATGGCAAGGCTGACTCTGCCGACAAGGACAAGCTCACCCCGTTCATGGTTGAGAAGACGCTCGCCAATAGCAAGACAATTTTGGTTCTCAACCCCTTTCTGGATATCATGTACCGCATCTTCCGCAACTCCTTGTTCCCACGCATCGGTGACAAAGACAAGGTTCATGCCTATATGGTGGACATGATGCTTATTTGCCAGGAGGCTCGCTCGTCTCAGACTCAGCCACTTGATGTCTCTCACATCATGTGGTGTGAGCTTCGGTTTGCTGTGTTCAACCGCCAGGTGCCTATTTATGGGCCCTACCTGTTTCTGCTGATTTCGAAGACTTGGGAGAAGATGTACCCTGAGGAGGAGTTCCTGGCTCCAGACTGGATTCGCCATGAGCCCATTTGTCTGCGGGTCAAACCCAACTGGGCTAACACCGCTACTCGTGCTGAGGCGTCTGCTGCTAGGGCTGCTGCTGTTGATGAGGATGTTGCTGGCGCCGAGGGCCGTTCTGCTAGGCCCTCTCAGAGTGACTCTAGGCCATCTTGGGCCAAGAAGTTGAAGGATAAGATGAAGTCTCTTTTCTGCATGCAAGCCAAGGGCCAGTACAGGGCTCACGTGGAGTCCAAGGAGAGTCGTCGCCGGCACAACAAGGTCTTGCAGCTCTATGGCGAGGATGTGTCTGGCGGGTCTAAGGAGCACATCACTCCTGAGACCGAGTGGATGGAGAAGCAAGGATACAGGTGGACTGATTCTGAGGAGGAGGTCGAGGAGTCCATTCCAGCTGCAGAGGCGTCTGACGAAGAGGCTTGGGACGACTTCTCTGCTTGAGCCACCTCTTGTGTGTGTAGGTGTCCTCTCTGCCTTTTTGGCGTCTCGATGCCAAAGGGGGAGAGAGTGTAGGGATTTGCGAGTTTGCGAGTCGTGTGTTTGCTGCTTTCTCAGTTGAACTCTTTGCTGTTTTTTCTTGTTTGAACCTTGGTTATCTTACTTCGTATGGTGTAATACATATGCACTCTATCTATCCTAGAAAGCTTGTATTATATTGTGCTATCTTCATGCTTTGCTATGCTTATTATCATGTCTTGGTCTCTAAAATATAGGGGGAGTGTTGATCCTAGTTTGTGTGCCATGCAGTCCAAAGCATTCATCTAAAGTGCACACATCTAGGGGGAGCCCGTCTATATTTTAGAGAGGTGGGGTTTGCCCCCGCTCTAAATTATCTTATCTTTGTGCAAATCTCGTGTTGTCATCAATCCACCAAAAATGGGGAGATTGTAAGGGCATATTTATCCCTAAGTGTTTTGGTGATTAATGACAATGCTTGTGCGGACTAATCGTGTGCCTTGAGTCCATCAGATACTTCATCATTAGGCACAAGACGATTCGGTGCCCCTCGGAGACTGTTGAAGCCGGCGTTGTTCTACGTTTCTCTTTGGTGGAGTTGAGTCGTAGGAGAGCCGTACTATTAAGAGGGGGTCCGCGTCGGAAAGGTAGGGTGGAATCACACGTACACTTGTCCCTCCTTTCCTTGCACTTTGGAGCTACCCATCGTTATCTTGGTTGTGTGGAAAACTGGCGACTACTGCTGTACTTGCGGTAGTACCGCAGGTACAAGCGGTAGTACCGCGGCGTGTCACGGTAGTACCGCCCCTTCGGTGCGGTAGTACCGCGGCGCCCTGGCCTAGTGCCGCTCCGGTGCGGTAGTAGGGGCGGATGTAATTTTTTACATCCGCGCCCCCCACGGTAGTACCGCTCGCCCAGCGCGGTAGTACCGCGGGGTCCCACGGTAGTACCGCTCCCTAGGAGTTGTAGTACCGTGCCCCTTCGACCTAGTACTGCAGTGTCGCGGTAGTAGGCGCGGATGTAATTTTTTACATCCGCGCCGACCACGGTAGTACCGCGCCTCTCAAGCGGTAGTACCGCGTCGGGTTTTTGCACCACCCTAGTTTCTGCGGAAGTAGGCACGGATGTAATTTATTTCATCCGCGCCCTTCCTAGGCCGTGACCCTCCTGCCTTGCGGTAGTACCACAAGGGGGAGCGGTAGTACCGCGCCAGCGGTAGTACTGCTCCTTCGTCAGGCCTGTTCTGGCCTGTGCAGTTGCCACGGTAGTACCGTGGTCGTCCACGGTAGTACCGTGTTGCCTCGCGGTAGTACCGCTTCCTTGGAGCGGTAGTACCGTGAGTCGCGGGCAGAACATGTGGATAACGGTTGGATTTTTTCCACGACTATATAAGGGATGTCTTCTACCTCTAGTTGACTACCTCTTCTACCTCTAAGCTCCATTGTTGCTCCAAGCTCCATTTTCGCCCGATCTCTCTCCCTAGCCAATCAAACTTGTTGATTTGCTCGGGATTGGGTGACAAGGGCCCGATCTACACTTCCACCAAAGGATATTTGATTCCCCCCACTTATCCCTTGCGGATCTTGTTACTCTTGGGTGTTGAGCACCCTAGACGGTTGAGGTCACCTCGAAGCCATACTCCATTGTGGTGAAGCTTCGTGGTGTTGTTGTTGTTGGGAGCCTCCGATTGTTGTGGAGATTGCCCCAACCTTGCTTGTAAAGGTTCGGTCGCCGCCTTCAAGGGCACCAATAGTGGAATCACGGCATCTCGCATCGTGTGAGGGCGTGAGGAGAATACGGTGGCCCTAGTGGCTTCTTGGGGAGCATTGTGCCTCCACACCGCTCTAACGGAGACGTACTTCCCTTGAAAGGAAGGAACTCCGGTAACACATCCTCGTCTCCACCGGCTCCACTCTTAGTTATTTCGTGCCTTTACTTTCGCGAGCTTACTTATTGTTACATCTCTTACTTGCTTGCGTGCTAGTTGTTATTGCATCATATAGGTTGCTCACTTAGTTGCATATCTAGACAACCTATTTGTTGCAAAGTTTAATTTTCTTACTTTTATTATTGCATCTTATATAGTGCGATGGTTTTGGTATCCGCCCCCGTCGGCCCTCGTCCTGTCTATGATTTGGATGTGGTATATATTATCTTTTCATAACTATGTTGGGGAACGTAGTAATTTCAAAAAATTTCCTACGCACACGCAAGATCATGGTGATGGCATAGCAACGAGAGGGGAGAGTATAGTCTACGTACCCTCGTAGACTGTTAAACGGAAGCGTTATGACAAGGCGGTTGATGTAGTCATACGTCTTCACGATCCGACCGATCCAAGCACCGAACGTATGGCACCTCCGTCTTCATCACACGTTCAGCTCGATGACGTTCCCCAGGCTTCAATCCAGCAAAGCGTCGGGGATGAGTTCCGTCAGCACGACGGCGTGGTGACGATGATGATGTTCTACCGGCGCAGGGCTTCGCCTAAACTCCGCGACGATATGACCGAGGTGAAATATGGTGGAGGGGGGCACCGCACACGGCTAAGGAACGATCCGTAGATCAACTTATGTGTCATGGGGTGCCCCCTTGCCCCCGTATATAAAGGAGAAAGGGAGGGGGTGGCTGGCCTAGGAGGGGGCGCACCAAGGAGGAGTCCTACTCCCACCGGGAGTAGGAGTCCCCCCCTTCAGGGTAGTAGGAGTAGGAGTCAATGAAAGGGGGAAGACAAGAGAAGGAAGGAGGGGGCGCAGCCCCTCCCCCTAGTCCAATTCGGACTAGGCCTTGGGCGGGCGCCCAACCTCTCCTCTCTCTTTCCCCTAAAGCCCAATAAGGCCCATATACTCCCCGGCGAATTCCTGTAACTCTCCAGTACTCCGAAAAATACCCGAATCACTCGGAACCTTTCCGAACTCCGAATATAGTCGTCCAATATATCGATCTTTACGTCCCGACCATTTCGAGACTTCTCGTCATGTCCCTGATCTCATCCGGGACTCCGAACTCCTTCGGTACATCAAAACTCATAAACTCATAATATAATTGTCATCGTAACGTTAAGCGTGCGGACCCTACGGGTTCGAGAACTATGTAGACATGACCTAGAACTGTTTCCGGTCAATAACCAATAGTGGAACCTGGATGTTCATATTGGCTCCTACATGTTCTACGAAGATCTTTATCGGTCAAACCGCATAACAACATACGTTGTTCCCTTTGTCATCGGTATGTTACTTGCGTGAGATTCGGTCGTCGGTATCCAATACCTAGTTCAATCTCATTACCGGCAAGTCTCTTTACTCGTTCTGTAATACTTCATCCCGTAACTAACTCATTAGTTACAATTCTTGCAAGGCTTAAGTGATGTGTATTACCGAGAGGGCCCAGAGATACCTCTCCGGCAATCAGAGTGACAAAACCTAATCTCGAATTACGCCAACCCAACATGTACCTTCAGAGACACCTGTAGAGCACCTTTATAATCACCTAGTTACGTTGTGACGTTTGGTAGCACACAAAGTGTTCCTCCGGTAAACGGGAGTTGCATAATCTCATAGTCATAGGAACATGTATAAGTCATGAAGAAAGCAATAGCAACATACTAAACGATCAAGTGCTAAGCTAACGGAATGGGTCAAGTCAATCACATCATTCTCCTAATGATGTGATCCCGTTAATCAAATGACAACTCATGTCTATGGTTAGGAAACATAACCATCTATAATTAACGAGCTAGTCAAGTAGAGGCATACTAGTGACACTCTGTTTGTCTATGTATTCACACATGTATTATATTTCCGGTTAATACAATTCTAGCATGAATAATAAACATTTATCATGAAATAAGGAAATAAATAATAACTTTATTATTGCCTCTAGGGCATATTTCCTTCAGTCTCCCACTTGCACTAGAGTCAATAATCTAGTTCACTTCACCATGTGATTTAACACCAATAGTTCACATCACCATGTGATTAACACCCATAGTTCACATCGTCATGTGATCAACACCCAAAGGGTTTACTAGAGTCAATAATCTAGTTCACATCGCTATGTGATTAACACCCAAAGAGTACTAAGGTATGATCATGTTTTGCTTGTGAGAGAAGTTTAGTCAACGGGTCTGTCACATTCAGAGCCGTATGTATTTTGCAAATATTCTATGTCTACAATGCTCTGCATGGAGCTACTCTAGCTAATTGCTCCCACTTTCAATATGTATCCAGATTAAGACTTAGAGTCATCTGGATCAGTGCCAAAACTTGTATCGACGTAACCCTTTACGACGAACCTTTTTGTCACCTCCATAATCGAGAAACATATCCTTATTCCACTAAGGATAATTTTGACCAATGTCCAGTGATCTACTCCTAGATCACTATTGTACTCTCTTGCCAAACCATGGCAGAGTATACAATAGGTCTGGTCTATAGCATGCATACTTTTATAGAACCTATGATTGATGCATAGGGAATGCCTTTCATTCTCTTTCTATTTTCTGCCGTGGTCGGGATTTGAGTCTTACTCAATTTCACACCTTGTAACACAAGAAAGAAACTCTTTCTTTGACTGTTCCATTTTGAACTACTTCAAAATCTTCTCAAGCTATGTACTCATTCAAAAAACTTATCAAGCCTCTTGATCTATCTCTATAGATCTTGATGCTCAATATGTAAGTAGCTTTACTGAGGTCTTTCTTTTAAAGAACTCCTTTCAAATACTCCTTTATGCTTTCCAGAAAAATTCTACATCCTTTCTGATCAACAATATGTCACTCACATATACTTATCAAAAAGGCTGTAGTGCTCCCACTCACTTTATTGTAAATACAGGCTTCACTACAAGTCCGTATAAAACTATATGCTTTGATCAACTTATCAAAGCGTATATTCCAACTCCGAGATGCTTGCACCAGTCCACAGATGGATTGCTGGAGTTTGCACATTTTGTTAGCACCTTTAGGATTGACAAAACCTTCTGGTTGCATCATATACAACTCTTCTTTAAGAAAACCATTAAGGAATGCAGTTTTGACATCCATTTGCCAGATTTCATAAAATGTGGCAATTGCTAACATGATTCGGACAGACTTTTAAGCATCAATACGTGTGAGAAAATCTCATTGTATTCAACATCTTGAACTTTGTCAAAAACCTTTTTCGACAAGTCTAGCTTTGTAGATAGTAACACTACTATCAGCATCTGTCTTCCTCTTGAAGATCCATTTATTCTTAATGACTCGCCGATCATCGGGCAAGTCAATCAAAGTCCACACTTTGTTCTCATACATGGATCCTATCTCAGATTTCATGGCCTCAAGCCATTTCGCAGAATCTGGGCTCATCATCGCTTCCTCATAGTTTGTAGGTTTGTCATGGTCAAGTAACATGATCTCCAGAACAGGATTACCGTACCACTCTTGTGCGAATCTCACTCTATTTTACCTACGAGGTTCGGTAGTAACTTAATCTGAAGTTACATGATCATCATCACTAGCTTCCTCACTAATTGGTGTAGTAGTCACAGGAACAGATTTCTGTGATGAATTACTTTCCAATAAGGGAGCAGGTACGGTTACCTCATCAAGTTCTACTTTCCTCCCACTCACTTCTTTTGAGAGAAACTCCTTCTCTAGAAAGGATCCATTATTAGCAACGAATGTTTTGCCTTCGGATCTGTGATAGAAGGTGTACTCAACAGTTTCCTTTGGGTATTCTATGAAGATGCACTTCTTCGATTTGGGTTTGAGCTTATCAGGTTGAAAACCTTTTTCACATAAGCATCGCAACTCCAAACTTTAAGAAACGACAGCTTAGGTTTACTGCTAAACCATAGTTCATACGGTGTCGTCTCAACGCATTTAGATGGTGCCCTATTAAAGTGAATGCAGCTATCTCTAATGCATAACCCCAAAACGATAGTGGTAAATCGGTAAGATACATCATAGATCGCACCATATCAAATAAAGTGCGGTTATGATGTTTGGACACACCATAACATTGTGGTGTTCCAGGTGGCGTGAGCTGTGAAACTATTCCACATTGTTTTAATTGAAGACCAAACTCGTAACTCAAATATTCATCTCCACGATCAGATCACAGAAACTTTATTTTCTTGTTACGATGATTTTCCACTTCACTCTGAATTTCTTTGAACCTTTCAACTATTTCAGACTTATGTTTCATCAAGTAGATATACCCATATCTGCTCAAATCATCTTGTGAAGGTCAGAAAATAACGATACTTGCCACGAGCATCAACACTCATTGGATCGCATACATCGGTATGTATTATTTCCAATAAGTCAGTAGCTTGTTCCATTGTTTCGGAGAACGGAGTTTCAGTCATCTTGCCCAAAAGGCACGGTTCGCAAGCATCAAATGATTCATAACCAAGTGATTCCGAAAATCCATATTTCATGGAGTTTCTTCACGTGCTTTACACCAATATGACCCAAACGGCAGTGCCACAAATTATTATCTTTATATCTTTTGGCATCAATTATTATGAATATGTGTATCACTACGATCGAGATCCAACAAACTATCTTCATTGGGTGTATGACCATTGAAGGTTTTATTCATGTAAACAGAACAACAATTGTTCTCTAACTTAAATGAATAACCGTATTGCAATAAACATGATCAAATCATATTCATGCTCAACGCAAACACCAAATAACACTTATTTAGGTTCAATATAAATCCTGAAAGTATAGGGAGTGTGCGATGATGATCATATCAATCTTGGAACCACTTCCAACACACATCATCACTTCACCCTTAACTAGTCTCTGTTTATTCTGCAACTCCCGTTTCTAGTTACTAATCTTAGCAACCGAACAAGTATCAAATACTCAGGGGCTACTATAAACACTAGTAAGGTACACATCAATAACCTGTATATCAAATATACCCTTGTTCACTTTGCCATCCTTCTTATCCACCAAATATTTAGGGCATTTCTGCTTCCAGTGACCATTTCCTTTGCAGTGTAAGCACTCAGTTTCAGGCTTTGGTCCAGCTTGGAGCTTCTTCGCGGGAGTGACAATTTGCTTGTCATTCTACTTGAAGTTTCCTTTTCTTTCCCTTTGCCCTTTCTTGAAACTAGTGGTCTTGTCAATCATCAACACTTGATGCTCTTTCTTGATTTCTACCTTCGTCAATTTCAACATCACGAAGAGCTCGGGAATCATTTTCGTCATCCCTTGCATACTATAGATCATCACGAAGTTCTAGTAACTTGGTGATGGTGACTAGAGAACTCTGTCAATCACTATCTTATCTGGAAGATTAACTCCCACTTGATTCAAGCGATTGTAGTACCCAGACAATCTGAGCACATGCTCACTAGTTGAGCGATTCTCCTCCATCTTTTAGCTATAGAACTTGTTGGAGACTTCATATCTCTCAACTTGGGTATTTTCTTGAAATATTAACTTCAATTCCTGGAACATCTCATATGGTCCATGACGTTCAAAACGTCTTTAAAGTCCCGATTCTAAGCCGTTAAGCATGGTGCACTAAACTATCAAGTACTCATCATATTGAGCTAGCCAAACATTCATAACGTCTGCATCTGCTCCTGCAATAGGTCTGTCACCTAGCGGTGCATTAAGGACATAATTCTTCTGTGCAGCAAAGAGGATAAACCTCAGATCACGGATCCAATCTGCATCATTGCTACTAACATCTTTCAACACAATTTTCTCTAGGAACATATCAAAATAAACATATGAAAGCAACAACGCGAGCTATTGATCTACAACATAATTTGCAAAATACTACCAGGACTAAGTTCATGATAAATTTAAGTTCAATTAATCATATTACTTAAGAACTCCCACTTAGACAGACATCTCTCTAGTCATCTAAGTGATCACGTGATCCAAATCAACTAAACCATAACCGATCATCACGTGAGATGGAGTAGTTTTCAATGGTGAACATCATTATGTTGATCATATCTACTATATGATTCACGCTCGACCTTTCGGCCTCCATGTTCCGAGGCCATATCTGCATATGCTAGGCTCGTCAAGTTTAACCTGAGTATTCCGCGTGTGCAAAACTGGCTTGCACCCGTTGTAGATGGACGTAGAGCTTATCACACCCGATCATCACGTGGTGTCTGGGCACGACGAACTTTGGCAACGGTGCATACTCAGGGAGAACACTTCTTGATAATTAGTGAGAGATCATCTTAAAATGCTACCGTCAAACAAAGAAAGATAAGATGCATAAAGGATAAACATCACATGCAATCAATATAAGTGATATGATATGGCCATCATCATCTTGTGCTTGTGATCTCCATCTCCGAAGCACCGTCGTGATCACCATCGTCACCGGCGCGACACCTTGATCTCCATCGTAGCATCGTTGTCGTTTACGCCATCTATTGCTTCTACGACTATCGCTACCGCTTATTGATAAAGTAAAGCAATTACAGGGCGTTTGCATTTCATACAATAAAGCAACAACCATATGGCTCCTGCCAGTTGCCGATAACTTCGGTTACAAAACATGATCATATCATACAATAAATATAGCATCACGTCTTGACCATATAACATCACAACATGCCCTACAAAAACAAGTTAGACGTCCTCTACTTTGTTGTTGCAACTTTTACGTGGCTGCTACGGGCTTAGCAAGAACCGTTCTTACCTACGCATCAAAATCACAACAATAGTTCGTCAAGTTAGTGTTGTTTTAACCTTCGCAAGGACCGGGCGTTGCCACACTATGTTCAACTAAGGTTGGAGAAACTGACACCCGCCAGCCACCTGTGTGCAAAGCACGTCGGTAGAACAGTCTCGCGTAAGCGTACGCGTAATGTCGGTCCAGGATGCTTCATCCAAAAATACCGCCGAACCAAAGTATGACATGCTGGTAAGCAGTATGACTTGTATCGCCCACAACTCACTTGTGTTCTACTCGTGCATATAACATCAACGCATAAAACCTCGGCTCGGATGCCACTGTTGGGGAACGTAGTAATTTCAAAAAATTTCATACACGCACACAAGATCATGGTGATGGCATAGCAACGAGAGGGGAGAGTATAGTCTACGTACCCTCGTAGACCGTTAAGCGGAAGCGTTATGACAACGCGGATGATGTAGTCGTACGTCTTCACGATCCGACCGATCCAAGCACCGAACGTACGGCACCTCCGTGTTCAGCACACGTTCAGCTCGATGACGTTCCCCGGGCTTCAATCCAGCAAAGCGTCAGGGATGAGTTCCGTCAGCACGACGGCATGGTGACGATGATGATGTTCTACCGGTGCAGGGCTTCGCCTAAACTCCGCGACCATATGACCGAGGTGGAATATGGTGGAGGGGGGCACCGCACATGGCTAAGGAACGATCCGTAGATCAACTTATGTGTCATGGGGTGCCCCCTTGCCCCCGTATATAAAGGAGCAAGGGAGGGGGTGGCCGGCCTAGGAGGGGGCGCACCAAGGAGGAGTCCTACTCCCACCGGGAGTAGGATTCCCCCCCCCCCCCCCCCTTCCAAGTAGTAGGAGTAGGAGTAAGGAAAGGGGGAAGAGAAGAGAAGGAAGGAGGGGGCGCAGCCCCTCCCCCTAGTCCAATTCGGACTAGGCCTTGGGGGGCGCCCAACCTCTCCTCTCTCTTTCCCCTAAAGCCCAATAAGGCCCATATACTCCCCGCCGAATTCCCGTAACTCTCCGGTACTCTGAAAAATACCCGAATCACTCGGAACCTTTCCGAACTCCGAATATAGTCGTCCAATATATCGATCTTTACGACTCGACCATTTCAAGACTCCTCGTCATGTCCCCGATCTCATCCGGGACTCCGAACTCCTTCGGTATATCAAAACTCATAAACTCATAATATAACTGTCATCGTAACGTTAAGCGTGCGGACCCTACGGGTTCGAGAACTATGTAGACATGACCTAGAACTGTTTCCGGTCAATAACCAATAGTGGAACCTGGATGTTCATATTGGCTCCTACATATTCTACGAAGATCTTTATCGGTCAAACTGCATAACAACATACGTTGTTCCCTTTGTCATCGGTATGTTACTTGCCTGAGATTCGATCGTCGGTATCCAATACCTAGTTCAATCTTGTTACCGGCAAGTCTCTTTAATTGTTCCGTAATACTTCATCCCGTAACTAACTCATTAGTTACAATGCTTGCAAGGCTTAAGTGATGTGTATTGCCGAGAGGGCCCAGAGATACCTCTCCGACAATTGGAGTGACAAAACCTAATCTCGAATTACGCCAACCCAACATGTACCTTCAGAGACACCTGTAGAGCACCTTTATAATCACCCAGTTATGTTGTGACGTTTGGTAGCACACAAAGTGTTCCTCCGGTAAACGGGAGTTGCATAATCTCATAGTCATAGGAACATGTATAAGTCATGAAGAAAGCAATAGCAACATACTAAACGATCAAATGCTAAGCTAACGGAATGGGTCAAGTCATTCACATCATTCTCCTAATGATGTGATCTCGTTAATCAAATGACAACTCATGTCTATGGTTAGGAAACATAACCATCTTTAATTAACGAGCTAGTCAAGTAGAGGCATACTAGTGACACTCTGTTTGTCTATGTATTCACACATGTATTATGTTTCCGGTTAATACAATTCTAGCATGAATAATAAACATTTATCATGAAATAAGGAAATAAATAATAACTTTATTATTGCCTCTAGGGCATATTTCCTTCAAACTATTGGTTCATTTATTGTTTATGACAATTATGCCGACCAACGTGACATAGGTTAAAAAGGACGCCCAAGAGGCCGAGGCCAACTTGCTACAATCGTTGATCAAAAATCAAAACAAAGATACCATACTCTTTCCTTACAACTTCAAGTGAGTGTTACTATCGTGTGCATATTCGGTTTCCCTTATTACTCGAGCGAGGTTATAGTAATGTAATTGATGAGTTATGCATGCGTGCGCAGCTACCACTATGTTCTTCTGGAGATTAAGCTTGAGCGGGGACTAGTAACCGTCTTAGACTCGAGACGAAAAGATCCCGAAACCTATGCGGAAATGACTGAATTGCTCAACAAGTAAGTTCAATCGATCATTATCGCACCATATCGGAAACTTTTTGTTCATTTCCTGATATCTCAAGTAATAATAATTATTTTCTTTGTCTTGCAGGGTTTGGAAATAGTTCACCGCATAAGCTCCGAGACTGCCGAAGGAGCTGCAATATACATACCCGAAAGTAAGTACTACTGGCTAGCTAGTTGCGCGCATCTCCCGTTGATTCAATAGCTATACTTTCATCAATGCCATTTATAATGCTTCATTATCAGTTTGATTGACCTCTATTTCTCGTAAAGTGCTTGTGGCAGGAACAAGGGAATGATTTCTGTGGATACTACGTGTGCGAGTTCATCCAACGCGACTTTGAAAAATAAGCCGGGCTACTCTAAAAGACAATATGAAATGCATAAGCAATAATATTCACAATTTCATTTTATTACACCATAATTTCTGTTGAGTTTCATTCATATATATGTATTAGTTAACCCCTTCTTCAAATTAGACGTGGCAGATGCGGAATGAACTCCTAGAACCAGATCGCATGAAAGCAATTCAAGAGGAATTGGCGGGATTATTTCTTGACCACGTCATCAATAAAGCCGGAGAATACCATGTGGAAGTTGATTTCAATTGCTAGGGGATTGTAATTAAGAGATCTTACATATTGTATATGTATGTAGCCAGTAGTGTCGGATAGATAATACGAAAACTTGTTGTTCGACCAATCTCTCGGAGAAGGAGAGGTTGATCGATCACTTCTCTCGGTATGCATGATGAACTTCTGTACTTTATGGTTCCCTTCATTTTCTTACTAGCTAGCGTGTCGAGGGCCTCTCTATGTATAGTACGTAGCGTCGACCAAGCACGGATATAAGAGAGGACACTTCTCTCTATTAATTAGCTAGCTAACACAATATATGAAACACCTAAATTAACCCCCAAAACCCCCAACCCCCCCCCCCCCTTCAAAAAAAAAACCCCAGCCACTGGAATGCTGACGCGTGGATGCCTTTTGGTCCCGGTTGGTGCCACCAACCGGGACCAAAGGCCCCCCTGCCTGGGCTCGGCGCACCGGTCACGTGGAGGACCATCTGTCCCGGTTCGTGTTAGAACCGGGACTAAAGGGAGGAGGTATTAGTAACGACCCATTAGTCCCGGTTCATGAACCGGGACTAAAGACCCTTACGAACCGGGACAAATGCCCCCTTTTCTACTAGTGTCAACTTTTCTAGCACATCTCCGTAGTCCGTACCAGTTCTCGAGCAATGCTTTGTTCCATAGCGAGGCCATTCCGTGAAGAAGGCCATGCAAAAGATGATTGCACGGTGATAATGTACTGTGAAATTTGTGGATCTGTTGCTCACGGGCAGTCAAAGTGACCAATTCTCAAGATGGTAAAACTGGTCGATGTCCTTCATGGCGAGAGCTCCTATTGGCCGCCCGTGTGCGTCCAATAATTGAGCTTTCGCTGAAGGAGGCAGCCCGACTAGGCTGACCATTTGGAGGGAACAAACTCGCGGCGTGCCAAGAAGTGTTGCGCGAGCAAGAAATTGAACTCCAGATGTTTTGGTGATTGATTTGCAGCACAAGAACTGAAAAACAAACTGCAGCGGCAGGACCAAACTCATTTTGAATTTTCTCAAACAATCACGAAAATTGTGAACAAAAAATTGAAATTCTAAACAATTTTGGACAACGTGAACAACTTTTGTAACTCCCAACAATTTTTGAAACTTGTCACCATTTTTTTAAAATATGAACAAAACTTGGAATTCAACAAAAAAATTAACTTATTTTTTAAAAAGTGAAAAAATATTTAAAAACAGAAATAATTTAAAACTTGAACAAAATTTTCAATGCTTGAAAAATATTAAAACATGAATAATTTTTCAAAAACTTAATTTTTTAAATCAGACCATTTATTGAAACTTCGAATAAAATTTGAAAACATGAATGTTTTTTGAATATGTGAACAGTTTTTAAACATGAACAGATTCTGAAACTCCAAAAAAACAAAATTTGAAAATACGAATACTTTGAAAATTTGGTGAACATTTTTGGGAATTGTGAACATGTTTTATGAAATCAAGAACATTTTTTGAATTAAAAAACAAAGAGTAAAAAGGAAAATTGAAAAGGAAAAAACATGAATTTATTTTGAGAAATGTGAAAATTTTAAAATCAGGATCAATTTTTGGAAAACATGAAACAATTCTTTAACCGTCAAAAAACTTGATTTTTCTTTGAAAAATTAAGGAGAAATAGAAATTCTAAACAATTTTGAAAGTTTTGACTGTATGAAAAAAATGCAGAAAAAGGGAAAATAAGAAAAAATGAAGAAAACCTGAAAAATGTAAAAGCAAAACAGGAAAAGACCGGACTAGGGATCCTTGGAACCTTCTAGAAGGTTCCCAAAACTGGTGGCTCGCTAGAAATGGGTCGCACCGTGTTATGTCGATCATTCGCTTCACTTCAGCAAAGCCGCGACTGTTTGATGCTTAGAGGTGGCAAATAGGATCCGTCCTTTGTGGCTATGGGGCGACCATCAGCAAGGGTAGGCTCAAAGTAAACAACGAGAAAACTAAAAACCATTTTGAAGGAAAAATACTATTATGACCTAATTATTTTGTCAAAAAAAGTTGAAATTTTCCTAGTGTACTACCGGAAACATGTAGTATATACTGGATTTTTAGGAATTGTTTGAAAGAAAATATAAAATTTTGAACAAAAGAATGGACATGTCAAACGTGGACCCCAACAACTTACGTGGATACGTCCGCGAAAAATGATATGGGAGCCAGTCATCCAACCATACCCGCATACATTTTATGTGGGATTTGAACAAACCCGACAATTTTCATGCAAGCCAGATGATTTTTATTTAAACTAGAACACATTCATTACATTTTTTTACATATTTCATTAAACAAAAGCGTCTCGAAGTTTGCCTAGTCAAAATCTTCGTTGGCGTCCGTCCACCAAGTTCTTGTTGTTCCCCTGTCCGGCATCCTTGCAGGCCGTGAGCCCCGAAAAGTGAAGCCATAGATCGCCGACAAGGAAGAATAATACATGGGACATGGACTGGCTCACATGGGACACTAGGCCGCCGTCTCCGATGGCCTACTCTTCCTCGTCGGTGTCGGCGTCCTGGACATCGCCGGTGGACATGATGTCCATGATGGACGTGGATGGGCCGGCCTCGTGGTCGTAGCGGCACGTACAATGTGGAATGAGCAAAATAGAGTGTTCAAAATGGTGAGAGATCACGTTGCAAAATGGTTAGGGTTGGAGGTGGAGGATGGGGATATGATATAGTTCTCCACACTAAGTGAGCATTGCCTACCGGTGGACCCCGTGTGCACGGGGAGTCCAAATGCTAAATCACTACCTCGTGTGCATAGGGGCCTGAGAACCCATGGGCACGGGGTGTCCAAAGAAATACGCACTACCCCATGCACACACGTGGTGTCCAGAAATTTTGGGCACTCCCTATGGGCGTAGTACGTGTATGAAAATGAAGAGTGAAGAGCTTCTTTTTGGTTGTACGTGTAGAAAGACTTATGTTATGTTTTTGAGTCGCCGACCCCTCTTCATAGTGTGGTTGTTCTACGACTGAAATAACTAAGAACAAAAGCTTTTGAGTCGTCAAAAAACCATACCTTTGAAGTTTATGAAGTGGGGGTCAACCGGCTCCTTATTAATTCTTCTGGGGAACTAGTGAACTTAGATAAATCATAACAACCATCCTTAGTTCCACTAACCACATTGTCATCATATCAAAACACCATTAAGAAATAGATGCACTTTCTGTCACATTTTAAAATTTTAATCCATTATGAACGCATGGAAGATCGAATGATCAAAATACCAGAGATCTCAACACATGAAACATATTGGCCTCCAACAAAGAATCAAGATCCTAACTAATATCCCTCACATGCTTATAGCTCACTACATGGACATTGCATACAACTCCTCCCCCGACCTCCAATCCCCTAGCACCACCAACTTCCCCATGCCCCTCCCTCCATGCTGATGAGTGAATCCCACGCAACCATGGGTGGATGTGGGCCCCAGGAAGCCCATGCCATTGCCTGGGACGTGGGGCATTTCCTTAGCCTATATTTAGGAGAAGAGAAAAGTTTGGCCTGGGGTGCAGCCCAGGCCAACTGGACTAGCCGCCCAGGGCGACTTCCTCACACGGCAGAACCCCAGCTGTAGCCGCCCGTTCTTCCTTTGTTCCCCGACTCGGCCATCTCGAGTCTAACGAACCCTAGGCACCTGACGTCGGTGCCACGCGCCACCCGGCTCCCCTTCCCGTCGTTCGGTAGCGCCTCCCCCACCTCCTGTCTTCTTCGTGCGTCAGTGCCCCCAGCCCGCCCCCTTCCCATCTTCTTCATGCGGCAGTGCCCCGGCCTCCCCTTTCCAGCCTTCCGTCTAGGTTGTGCCGCTGCCGGCTGCTGCCCTGCCCGACGTCCGGCGAGGTGGTCCTAAGAAACCAGCCGTGCTGACCGACACAAAGGCAGTGGTTATGTGATGCCACTATTTTTGTTTGTACATGCCACACTGCCACTGTTTGATGATGATTTTAGTTGCTAGATGGCATTGTTGTTGCTTGAGGCCACAATTTATTAGATGTGGAAACCGATTTAGACATTGAGTAATTTTTGTTTCTATAAAAATTTACAGGAAGGCAAGATGAGTAAAAGAAACAAGACATTGAATTCTTTTTTTCAAGTTTGAAGCACGGGTACGGTCACACGTCCGTCAACTCAAGATGAGTAAAATTTTCATTGAAGGTTTAGCTTCTTCAGCGATTGAAGATGTAGTCATGGGAGGCTCAGATCAACCAATCCTTTGGTATATCAATCTTTTGTATCTTCTATATATATGCTACATATTGTGTTTTGATTTCTTCTGTACTATATCACTTGACTGAGACTTGCGACTAAGACCTAGACACACCCATTGAGTTTTGTATGCCTTGAAACTGGAGTTTTTTGGGTAGTTTTTAGCCCTTAGTTTCTCGCCTGGGGCATCAGCCAATCCTGGGTCCGCCACTGCATGCAACATACGATGATAACATGCCATGTCTATTTGTTTTTTATTAGTTGTGGCTCATCTCCGCGATGGTGGGTGGTTTTGATCTTGGTCGTGTGCTGGTTGGTTGTTATCTTGTTGTGGGCTAGGACACAAAGATTTCAAATCCAGAGGTTAATCGTCCTGTGAAAACTTTATGTAAGGCAGTCCATAATAACGAACTTGCATAATGGATTCTTTAATCGTAAAGATACTCGTTGATCTAGACCCTACTTCACCTTAATTGTTATTTGAAAAAAAATCACAATAGACTTTAGTTAAAAGTTCCATCTTGGTCTTGGCGGTTTAGTTGTATCTGCTTGGGGATGCGTCTCCAGCTCCCCCAAGTTGTGGTTGGCTTCATCTTTGGTTCTCGTGTGCGTCCTTCTGCTTACCCCAGCTTGAGTGAGTCCACCTCCATGGCCATCCTCTATGTCCTGCGTGAAGGCAGGTCCATTGACATTGGGTAGGTTGCCTTGGTGCTAGGTGATGTTCAACTATACTTGTGCAAGTGTCTCAACTCAAGGTTTGTGGTGAGTTTGTCCCTGTGATGTTTGTACTTCAGCCGCCGTTTGTCATCTTGTTTGTTGAGTTTGGGTCATGTTGTAGCATCACTGTTTCAAGTTTGGCAGTAGATGGTTCTCGCTTCCATGCCTTGTGTTGTACCTTTTGCTCTAGTTTAGGTTGTGTTGGAACCAGTTGTCTTGTACTCGTGGACTGCCGACTTTTCGGTTGATGATCCTTTCTTCGTTTTGGTTTTCATGCTGAGTCGTGCCTCTGTTGTGTTGTATGGGCCTACGACTTCTTTGGCATTGTACCATCTTCTTTAACGAATACACATGCATCTCTCCTACATGGTCCAACAAAAATTGCTTAAGGTTAACTGAGGTTTAGGGAATTTACTTCGTAATGTCTTCTTCAACATAAGTTTAACTAGTAAATTAAAGCAGATTGCGCCAGAATTTAGATGGGAATAAATATGCAAATCAAGTTCTAAACATACTTTAGAATTTTTTAAGAGGAACTCTAGCATAGGAAATCAAGTGAACATTGGCTTTGAAGGAGAATATGGATAACAATACCAAATCATTCATGCAGTTTGCAAGTGGAAACATAAAGTGAAATTCTCGTCTGTTTGAAATATGGAGATAATATTATCTAGGAGACACATGCCATCTTGGAGCATGCTACTTCATTTTAGTAATTATTGTTTGACCGTGCAACATGTGTTTGCATGTAAACTTTGGGACGGTGTCTAGAACAATGGCGTAAAA
Organism: Triticum timopheevii; assembly: GCA_963921465.1. Classification (NCBI taxonomy): domain Eukaryota; kingdom Viridiplantae; phylum Streptophyta; class Magnoliopsida; order Poales; family Poaceae; genus Triticum; species Triticum timopheevii. The sequence continues at coordinate 585,009,596 of OY997270.1, forward strand.
TGAAATTGTAATGTTTTTAATGTGCGTGCGTGTGTGTGTTAGGGTGGGGGTGGGGAAGGCAGTTATGCTAAAGTGCACCTCCAGGGTTTTGATGCAGTGTTTTTCGTGTTGAGGGACCTGACTTCATGGGCTCTTCGATGGGGTGTTGTGGTCCCTTTGTTGAGATTGTGCGACCCTAAACTTGAATAGGACTGGAAGACCTTGCAATCGGAGACATGACCCCATGGATTTGTGTGTCATCTTGCCGATTGAGGTCCTTCATTTCATGCATTTTCCTCTGGGGAGCCAAATTGCCATGCTTATCCACACTCCACACACTATATGAGCGCTCAAATGGCTAGATGTTCAAAACACCAATACATTTTTTGGTGGAAATTTTCTCATGTCTGGCTATCAATTTCTTCAATTGTGTGCTCGTCCCTCTTGGTCAAAGATTTTTAAGTTGGATGACCGTGGAAATAATCGGGTAAATCTTGTCGTAAGTCTCCCTAGTCTGTGGCTACAGACGTTAACATATCGATGACCACAATTTTGGTTGAAATTGATATACATTCACTTGTTCTGGTGACGTACATTTCTGAACGTCGCTTGACGCTAAATAAAATTTCCGAGTTGTAGCAAAAACCATTTACTGGTACAGACTTTTGGTATAAGCATGTGAGGGACTAATTCACTAGGATCTTGATTTATTTTGTTGAATGCCGAAATGTTTCATGTGTTGAGATGTCTGGACTTTTCAATCCATCAACTTTCCATGTTTTCAAACAATGACCGTCTCAATTTGTTAAAGCAACTAGTTGGTAATGTAGTCTCAACATCTGAACTGTTGCTTTTAGAGCAAACTTAATTCCTATGGGATAGTCAGTCCCTTCCCGACAAAGCATAGAGAAATAAGTGAAATCATTTGAGAATGACTTAGGTTAGTTATCTTCATCTAGGAATTAGTAAAAGGTGTGAAAGTGAGAAAAATAAGCTCACTAAAGATAATCCCTTGAAAACTTGCGTTGTTGGGTAGCACATGATTCCTCACCACTTTATGCTTTGGTGAAGGCATGTCATCAACGTTGCTTTCTTTTTCTTTTGACACTTTTTGAGTAGATGGCAATGGGCAAGCTGAAACCGAGTAGATTTAGAAATCTTCAATTGATTTCCATTGACATAATTTCTTTAGATCAATTCCACAACATATTTAGAACTTAATGTGCGTAGGGGTTCCCATCTAAATTCCCGTACAAGCTAGCTGAATTTAATGATTAAACAGATGTTCCTAATCTTGGTATACGGTACCTTCTTAGGGCGTGGGTTGACGCTAAGCAAAATTTATCAGTCATAGCAAAAACCATTATTTTGAGATATGGGATTTTACTATATGAGCATGTGAGGGAGTAATTCACTAGGATCTTGTTTTCTTTTGCTGGATGCCAAAAAGTTTCATGTGTTGAGAGGCCGGACATTTGATCTATTTACATGTGTTCAACAATGGTCGTCTCACTTTGTTCAAGCAACTAGCAACTACTCCGTTCGTCCCATAATACGAGAGCGTTCTTTACACTAGCTGATAATGTAGGCTCTGGTGGTGTAACAACATCTGCACTGTTGCTTTTAGAGCAAAGCCAATTCGGAGAGAAGGAAAGAATTAAATAGAAAATGGTTCGAGCGATCCTGCTTCCCCGTCGCCCCATGATACTTTGCTTCACTCTCGACTCTCCCGTCTCTTTCCCTCTCTGCGTGTGCACTGTGCAGCAGCTAGCTCAGGCTCGACGCGTCCGTGTTGGGGCCAGCCGGGCCCACGCAGCGTCGCTTTGCTTCTTTGCTCTCTTTCGTTGGCATCGCACACCCTGAAAAGCCGTCGAGCACCACGCTCGCGCAGCGGTCGGTGTAGGGAGTAGGGAGTAGCGGAGCAGGAAGCACCTCCCACGCCGGCCGATCCACCAGCGGGTGAGTCCCTCCTCTCCCACATCGGTCTTCTTCTTCTTTCCTGACAGATCTTTGGCGACAGATCTAGCTTGGATCCATGGACTCGGCGCAAAAGAAGCTTGCATCCGCTCGTCCGGCCGCTGTCGTACTGGCCAGCGCTTGGGCTCTCGGCACCGCCTTCGTCCTTCTCTTCTCCTACGTCCTGGTGTACGCAACCACATGCGCATGCGCGCCGGTAAGTGGTAACCACGACCACGACCCGTGTTTGCTCTTTTACATCCCCAATTTTCCGATCGTATGTATGATGCGCCAAGTTGGTGCCCTCTGCTGTTCCTGTTCTTCCCGCAGACGGGGGTGAGCGTCCTAGACATCGGGATTCTGTGCTGCGCCGCTCTCCAGGCGGCCCCGGCGGCGCTGGCCTTGCGGCTCCCGTGCCGCCGCGTCAGGGTCCGCTGCGCCTTCGCCTACCTCGCCCTCGCGCTCACCATCGCCGGCCACTGCATGCTCGCCGCTAAAGCCCACCTCTCCATCGTCGCCCACCCAGGAGACCTCTTCTTGAGGATCGCCTGCACCGCCAACATCTTCCTCTTCGCTGTGGGCGACATCACCCTCTCCGCCTTCTTTTTCAGTGGCAAGTAGGACAAAAAAGCTGGGCAAGCAGTACGTACGTAGCCATTAGTTCATCTAGCCGCAGGGGATCGGCTCATGAGATGAGGTACTGATGAGTGCGTAGTTCTAATTAAGGAATAATATCGTAGAGTAGTATGCATTATGCTGTGACGATTCATCTCAGTGCCGTTTGTGTTAATCTACTAGTGTAATTAATTGGATAGACCGACTGTACTAGTTAGTATTTGTGTGATGGATCATATAATCACCAAGGATCAAGGTTGTCTTTGATGAATTTGACGTTTTCTCTATGTACAAACCAGACATCAGTTATATGGTATTATGGTTATATATAATATATATCTAGTTTCCATACAATTGATGCTGGGAAAATTGGTACTGCAGTTCATATGCATGCGCACATGTTGTTCCTCCTGTTGAGAATTGTATCTAATTTTTTCTACCAACAGCTGGTGTATCAATGTAATTCATGGGGGGGTTCGGCGGTTTGGTTAGAATTTTTCGGTGAGAACTGGATGCATGGCTTGGAGTGTCGTTCTTTCTTTTCGCGAATACGCATGATACGTATCATTCCATTGATAGAGAGGGGTGAAAGTACAGGGTTGCAAACCTCGACGAGCGTGCACTAGAGGTCGCTCGCGAGGATGCCGTTGAGCAGCAGAAGAATGCCGTTCTTTTCATTGAAGCCCTTCTTAGTTTTGACGTCTTTCCACTACATGCCGGCCACTTGTATGAGCCACCAAGCTGATAATAAGTTCAGCACTGTTGTTTTATTATGAAGAAGTGATGCAATCGTCGGGAGGTACATGGATGAACCCGGATACATATGAACCCACTTTGAAAAACACATTTCTAAATGCTAAAAAATACATCCCCTTGTCATAGGGTTTCTCGGAGCTAGAGGTGATGCAGTCGTCCCCTCGAACCTTCAGAGCTAGAAGCTGTCCGAACCCTTGGGGTATTCATACGGTTTCTCGGTCATACTCCCTCCGTCCGAAAATACTTGTCATCAAAATGAACAAAAAGGGATGTATCTAAAACTAAAATACATCTAGATACACCCCCATTTATTCATTTTGATGGCAAGTATTTCCGGACGGAAGGAGTAGATGTCATCGCTTTGTTGCATTATGCCGAGGAGCCACTCTACAACGGTTGGTTTTCATTCAACTTTTATACCCATGTCGCGTCTATAACTCCTCCACTTTATCATCACGTTGTTGTTGGATACACAATGGTTGGTCTAACATTGGTGAAGCTCCACCAAGGTGGTGTCAAGCTTACGAACCAAGTGTAAGGGGCTCCGATTGGTCTCGATCACGTACATATATACTTCCTCCGTTCGGAAATACTTGTCGTACAAATGGATAAAATTGAATGTATCTAAAATTAAAATACGTCTAGATACACCCATTTCCTCGACAAATATTTTCGGACAGAGGGAGTATGTACGTACGGATGCTTCCAGGGTTTCAGGTGTGTTTGGTCCTTGGGTTTGATGGGTGGGCATGGCTGGATGTATTGTACGTGCAAGTGCAGATCGATTCTCACACAATGCAGCGGGCACGATCTTTGCAAACGGCATGCTATCGCCAGTCTTTTGTCGGGTCAAGCTTCAGTTTGGAGGGATTACATCACTCGACTTGTTTTTTAGAAAAGAAGGTCGAAACCCCGGGCTTCTGCATCAAAAGATGCACACAACTATGTTTATTAAGTTATTCAACAATGGTTTGCCGAAAATATACATCAAACAACACAAAGCCACCACCCTACACCTACAACTTTGATAATGGGAGATGCCATCGCAACACCCCCACCGTCTAGCCGAGATGCCTTCGAGTGGCAATGCCATTGAACTTTCCGGACGACACTCACAACCGAAATTACACAGGCAGATCAAAAACGACTGGCTCGCCAGGACTAGTATCCACGGTGGACGTTATTAGGCGTGGGGGTCAATACTCGCCTAGACTGATGCAATTGCAAGGGAACCTGCCGAGCTGATCGTTACAATTGGCCTTTCCGGACGATACACCCAGACATCCATTGGTCTTTCCGGACGATACACCCAGACGTCCATTGGCCTTTCCGGATGATAGACCCTGGCGTAATGACACATGCAAATCAAAAACGACCGGCTTGCCAAGAGCAACCACGGTAGACATTACACCTACAAAGACCTACAAAGGTATACTTAGCCTTCGAAACTAATTCTCTCTCTCCTTCCTGATTTTAAGTGGGGTTGGGCCCCCTCATCCCCCTATTACTAATCAAAATCCCCCACATCAGTTTGTACGTAAAATCTTTAAGTAAACTTTTATAGATGAAACATTACTCGTGGACATTATTAGGCTTGGGTTCGATACTCGCCTATACCGATGTGCGCGTAAGGAAACCGGCCGAGTTGATTGTGTAGAAAATATGAGATGGCTGAATATTGTGTTGTTTCTGTTGTATTGATCCGACCTTCATATGGGGTATATATAGAATACATTGTGAGGGAGAGAGACTTGGAGTAGAGGGCAAGTCGTACATGTTAAACATGTTCTATCTCTAACTCCTACCTCTATCTTAAACACAATTATATTCTAACATTCCCCTCAGTCGCAGCGGGTGAAGCGGATGATTGCGACTGAATTTGTAGTCTTGCGCTTTCGTCGTCTTCTCCACTGCGCCATCATCAACTGCGTCTCTGATGGGTCGACACCTACGGCGGTGACTGCGTCCCCTTCTGGTGCCTCCCTTGTCTCTCCTCTATTCCCTCCCGCAGTCACAGCGGGAATGGCGTTGATGCTGGTGACGACGCGGACGCTGTTGACTGGAGTTGTCGCCGATGTGTTGCTGTACACGTGGTCGTGTATGTCGATGTCGATGTAGCTGTGGTCGAGGTAGTCGTGGTCGATGGCGTGGTCGTCGTGGATGATGAAACCGCACAAAGCCGGAGGCGCAAAAAAAAATGCACTATGACGGAGCTGCAGACGTGGACTATGCACCTTGCGGATGTCAGAGGGCGCCGTCGGCGATGAGTCCACCGGTTTTGCCAAGACCGGAGGAAGCCCATCGAGCACACATCGGTTTTGCCAGAACCGTGCGGCCGTGTAGGGTCGTCACTATAGTGATGTCGTGTCGATGCAGTCGTGCCGTCGTGGATGACGCGGTCGATGCCGTCGTCGTGACACGGTCATTGCCGTCATCGTGGTCGCGTCTTGCAGAAAACTCTGTCAGAGGACGCTAGGTGTCCATCTTGTGGACAAGGCGGCCGGCGGTGTGTTGACGAAGATGTTGGTGTAGACCATGTTGATGAAGACCTTGGCTCATGAAGAGTCGGCTATGACGCCGCAGCGGTGTGTCGACAATGTGTCGCTTGAAGGCGTCCCTCGCGGCGATGAAGTGTCGATGTCGTGTCACGTCGGAGAAGTTGATGAAGAATTGCATCGCTTTTCACAGAGGCCTGGCGTGTGGACGGTGCATGTCGTGGTCGCTTCTCGTAGGTGTGCTCAACGAAGTATGTTGGCTTGTAGCCTGACGTAGTCTTACAGCTTGATGATGCGGCGCAGATCGTGTAGATCGCTCGATGCAGTGGCTCGAAGAAGAATAACTGTGCAGATGGCGTGTTGATGTAGCGTGCTTGGGGCGCCCGCGGCTGATGCTAGCATGGTGCCCTCCCGTGATCCGAGACAAATTCTTGCGTCGTGGTCTCGTGGAACATAACTCTCGATGGAGTCCGTGTGCGCAGGGCCGGTTGGAGGTGCAGCCAGTTCAAGGATTGCATCTGGTCGCAGCCGAAAACCCTAGGTAATTAGCATCGATGAATAACCTGCATGCAACCATGTAATCTCTGGTCTCACGTCCATGCATATGTGGCCGAGTGATGTTTGCATGCACGTTGCCTGCCGGGTCGAAGCTGACTTGCGCGTGAGCTGGACGGAGTCCCGCGCCCGCCGCAGGGCGTCGCTGATTGAAGCCGGCTCTCCAGCGCCTAGGCTTGGTGCGCGCCTGCTGGATCATGCACGTGCCGCCGCGGAGAAGCCACGCGATTCTGGTCTGCTCGACGAAGCTTGCGGGGCTGGCTCGGGGAAGACTCGGGCGCTCGATGTAGTTCGCTCGGACGGCTCGTGGCTGGCTGTAGACTTGTATGGCTCGGCAATGTGTCAGCTGCCGAGGTTGGCGCCGCCGCCGTCGCCGCATGGATCGGGGTAGCTGCGCCTGCGTGTGAGCCTAAGGCCCACTGTAGATCGGATCCAAGCTGTGCGCGTGACCGAAGCCATGCATCCGCCTCGATCGGGTCGATGTAGATCGGAAGCGGCGCCTACGGGAGGAAGCCGACTGAAGTCGCTCGCGAACGCCGCCGGGAGATCTGCGCACTCGTTCGCGATGGAAATCTGGGCAGGAGACGCACTCCCGCGATCCCAGACTTCTCTGGCGGGCGGTGTGGTGCTCGGTGCAGAGGCAGACAAGGCATGACGTCCATGGCGATCGGATCGAAGCGGGTTGGAAGCCGACTGGTGCCTAGTGGTGCTTGATGTTGTCGCTTGCATCGGATGACCCGGCCGGCGCACATGATGGAGAAGCAGCCGCTTGTGTCGCCGTATTTGCACACGTTAACGATTGATCTGCACGAATTTTCACCGGACATAGGATTGTGGAGATCTAGGAATTCATTTGTGGCTAAGGAAAATTGATCTAACTGGAATTTCGAATTTTTGTATCTAATCTAAGAAATTGATCTAAACTACAAGAACCGATCTAATATCTGATTGATCGGGTGCCGCGCCCCCGGGAAGAGAAGATTAATCTCCCCGGGGGCGGCGAGCTGTGGAAGTGTGGAAGGTTCTAGGATCGGTGTCGTTGGACAAACCGCTCTAATACCATGTAGAAAATATGAGATGGCTGAATATTATGTTGTTTCTGTTGTATTGATCCGACCTTCATATGGGGCAGTGGCGGAGCGTGACACATGATTAAGGGGGGGCTAAAATCTGAACCAGAAGCCAAATGTGCTTGAAAACAGGCCCGAGTCGCACAAAGAAAAAAGAATCAAGCTCCTGTAAGTAACTACCTTACTGGTAAATCGATTTGTTCTCTAAAATCAACATACTTCACTGATAAAATGTACCAAAACGCTTACTATACATAGACAAAAAATATTTTCACTTTTGGAAGGGGGGGTCATGACCCCCTTTGGCCTCCAAGAGGCTCCGCCAGTGATATGGGGTATATATAGAATACATCGTGAGGGAGAGAGACTTGGAGTAGAGGGCAAGTCGTACATGTTAAACATATTCTATCTCTAACTCCTATCTCTATCTTAAACACAATTATATTCTAACAGATTGTAGTATTCAGTGGAAGAGCGCGTAAAAGAGCACGTACAAGCCATACGCACAGAGAATACGTTTGCTTTCCCTCTGGATTTGTTGGCCTCCAAGGCCAGGCAAGTGATCTAAACAAAACGGTCGAGGAGGCTCCACGTTGAGGAGAAGCCGGATAGGGCAGACCACTATCCAGTGTGTTAGAATTGTGTCAAATATTATTGTACAAGGTAGGTTATAGTTGGACTTGGTTTTGAACTGTGTGTAGACAGGGTAGGAGTTGTGTCCTAATAGGACACTTGTATCCTAGGCCTCTCATATATAGCGGGGGTAGACACACGATGTAACCTATGCCAACATAATAGCACGGGCACGCGGGGGAGCCGGCGGCGTGTGCCGGCGCCCGGGCGGCCGGCGTGCGGTATTGTGACGGTGTCATGGGGAGGAGCGCCCGTAGTCATTGCCCCGGGGATGTAGCCATATCGGTGAACCTCGTTAACAAATCTCAGTATCGTGCCTCGTGTGATTGCTTGGTCCCCGGTAGATCGACGGAGTGCCTCGGGTTATTCTAACAAGTGGTATCAGAGCCCAGGTGCCCGGAATGAATCTCGGTAGACTCACGGGTGGTCGGTCATGGTTGGTGGGCTGGAAACGCTAGTGTTAGCGGGCCCATGGATGACCGATGTGTGAGGGGGAGATTGTTGGGTTTAGTCCCACATCGGTTGTGGGGGAGACATAACACGACTTATAAGGGTGGGGGTGTCCCCTCCTAACAGGCTAGTCTTTTGGGGGGAGAGGGCCCAAGGCCTGTCAAAATATTTCTTAGGCCCAGCCCAGAAAAAACGGTCAAGCAGGCAACCCATCTAAGAATCGATGACTAACCCAGCATCCCGCACGCTCGCAAGCGCACGTAGCACATCAGGCGCACGAGCAGCGGCCACCCAATAACCTAGCAGCCGGCCGCCAGACGCCACCTCCTAGTCCGGCGCCGCCTCCCCGCCTCCTCGCCGTCGCTGCGTCCTCGCCGAGCGCCGCCTCCCCGCCGGACGCCGTCATCAGCCGAGCGCCCGAGCCTGCACGAGGGAGGGGGAGCCGGGCTGCACCTGCCGGGGAGCTCGTCGCCCACGACGCCCAGGGCTCTCTGCAGGTCGCCGGATCCGCCGACTCCCCACTGGACGCCGGACGCCTCTCTGCAGGGCTCTCTGCAGGTCGCCGGACACCAGTCCAAAGCAGTTCGAAATAGGTTGTCTGTTGTCTCTGTCTGACTCTGTTTGATTCTTCTTATAGTTTAGTTGATAGCAGTTGCTAGTTTAGTTAATTCTAGTCAGTACGTAGTTTGGTTCTAGTCAGTACTGGTTCTAGTAACAATTAATTCATGAACTAATTTATGTCCTTGTTTATTTTTTTTATAGAAAAATCGCAAAGGACATTTGCCTCCTGAGTATGATGTTATTTCTTAGAGGTATATCTCTGTTTTAGTACTAGTGTCGATAGTTAGTTGAGGGTACTTTACCATATCACTAACATTTGTGCCAATTTGGAAAGATGGCTTACAGTTTGTCACTTGCATTTTGGTGTGGAGGAGTTCTACAACTACAATATTGTTAGTAAGAAGCAACACCAGTATCTTGTCTTTGCCTTATTTTGGTTGATTCTCTAGTACTTGATGTATTGGTGTGCAGATTGTATGAAAATTTGCTGTTGGTCAATCATGCTACTAGTATTTGTCTTGAATATCATGTCCATTTGAGCACTGTTTGGCACATATTGTCTCTATAAATTGGTAAAACCATTTTTCTTTCAAAATTCCAGAAAAAAATCAGTAAATACTGTATGCTTCCAGTAGTAGGCTGGGAAATTTTGAGCTTATTTGGCCAAGAGGATTGGGAGATAATGGCCATTTTAGTCACCTGATTCAAAATTTGGTTCAAAATTTGATATTTCTAAAAAAATCCAGAAAAATTCTAGTATATTGTACGTGTTTCCAGTATTAATCTGGGAAAGTTTCAGTTTATTTATACAAAAGGACTAGGAGATAAGCAGCTTTTTCTTCAAAAGAGCGTTCGATTTTCTCGGCTTAAACTTTGAGCCCACCCTCCGTTTTTTCTGTAGATTCGCCACTGGGTATATCCCTCGTGGCCTCTTTCGTATTTCGCCTCGCTCGTGTGTGGACATTTTCGGTTGCCCGGAACGCTCTCTCTGTCGTTCGGTGGGGAGATGACATCGCAACACCCCACCATCTAGAACTGGGATGCCTTCGGGTGGCATGCATGCCATTGAACTTTCCGAACGACACTCCGAACCGAAATTACACAGGCAAACGATCGTTTACTTAACCTTCAAAAGTAGTTCTATCTCCTCCCCCCCCCCCTATTTTAAGTTGGGGTGGGCCCCTCTTCCCCCTATTACCAATCACAATCCTCCACATAAGTTTGTACGTAAAATCTTGAAGTAGACCTTTATAGATGTAGCATTACTCGTTGACATTATTAGGCTTGGGTTCGATACTCACCTATACCGATGCGCGCGGAAGGAAATCGACCGAGTTGATTGTAGTATTCAGTGGAAGAGCGCGTTCAAGAGCATGTGAGAGCCATACACACAGAGAATACGTTTGCTTTCCCTCCGGATTTGTTGGCCTCCAAGGCCAGGCAAGTGATCCAAACAAAACGGTCGGGCAGGCTCCACGTTGAGGAGAAGCCGGGTAGGGGAGGCCACTATCCAGTCGCGTGCCCTGGGCTGATGTACCCGGACTGTCTTCGAGAAAATGTCTGCAGGAGTGTATGTCGCAGGGCTCGCGATGGCCAAGGCCCTCCACCGCATCCGAGCAGCGGCAACTAGTTGGTGGAGGCGTCCTGGAAGGGCCAAAGCAATAATCCTAGACGCACGGAGCAATACAGACATCTCACGGGCATCTCAACGCTAATCAATCTCTGCCATCCCTGATTTTCATAGGTTGGGTCCCGCCTCACTCCTAATCTCTAATAAAAACCACCTGAGTACATTTCGTTGATTCTGTAAGCATAAGCCCGTGTGTGTAGCATTGCTGGGGCCAAAGCATGCGACCCGCTAGCGTCCGTGATGGCAGCAGTTTCGGTACACAAAGCCTGATAGAGTATATATACTCGTGTACTCGATCAGACCAACCAAACCTACTCGGTGACACCGAGTTGTGTACGAGACCAGCTGCAGGGCGCTATTAGACGATTAGGGCGTATTTGGTTGCCCGCATCGAGCCCAACCAGGCCCGCGCAGGAAGGAAGAGGCATGTTTGGTTGCATGGTTTCACTATTGGGTCTGCATCACACGCTTCTCAAAGCAGCGCAAAGCCTGGCTCGCTGGAAATGCTCGGATTGGCAGTTTCTCGTGAGCCATTCTAAGTGCGGCGCGAGGTCACATGGTCGCGTGCGAGGCGAGGGCGAGGGGGGATGGCGGGAGATGGAAATCTGGCGTGCCGTCCCGGCGCCAAATCTATCCTCACCCCCCTTTCACTCGCTCACCCATAGCCACTAACCCCCTTTCTTTACTACTGCCTCACCACCGGCGGCGACTGCGATTTCAGATCTGCGCTAGAGGATGAGGCGGCGGCGGCGGCGTTTGCGGCGGATCTGGTGCTCCCCTTGCTATTGACCACCATCTGGTCGACCTTGTCTGTGCCATGGCTCCCCCTACGCTGTCCTCGTCTCCGATACCGGTAAGCAGCACCCCCTCCCCCCTTTGTTAGGTCGGTGGTTAGGCTGTTAGGCTAGGTGTAGGATCGATTTCCCACTCAACGAACCGTCGATGTCGACTAGGTTATGGACGCACGGATGAGGCTGATAATTCAGGCAGCAGCACTGATTAGTGTGATTCAGGCATGGGTCATGTTCATGCACTAGAGAGTTGTTCGTCATGCTGGGAGACCTTTGATCCGCTATGGTCCATTGTTTATCTGGGAATAGGAGAGGATCCAAAATCTGAACTACATCTACAACTGCAATGACGTCGAGGCTCTGTGGATACTTTGAATGAAAAGAGCACCATTTGCTAGGCTTATTGAGACCTTAAGGAGCAGGGGGCTGCTACAAGATAACATCAACACCAATGTGAAAGAGCAAGTGGCCATGTTCCTCCATGTTGTTGGCCATAACTAGAGGTTCAAGGTCATTCACAACACGTTCAGGAGATCAATGGAGATCATCTATAGGTACTTCAAGCAGGTGTTTTTTGCTATTGGGGAGCTTAGAGGAGAGATGATCAGCAGACCATCTGGCCAGACTCCACCCAAGATTCGCGGAAACCCAAGATGGTATCCATACTTCAAGGTGAGCATTGACAATATACACTTTTCATGGCTTGATATGCTTGTATTATTCAAGTTGAACACTAACACGGGCTTGTGATACCATTTTCAGGATTGCATTGGGGCAATAGATGGTATTCATGTCACTACCAGAGTTCCTAGGTCACAGTCTGCAGCATACAGGGGAAGGAAGCACTACACAAGCCAGAATGTGCTTGCTGTTGTTGACTTTGATCTAAAGTTCACATATGTGTTGGCTGGCTGGGAGGGGTCGGCGCATGATGCTAACATTCTCAGTGATAGCATGAGTTGACCTGATGGGATCAACATCCCCGACGGCAAGTTCTACCTTGGAGATGTTGGCTATGCATGTCGGCCGGGTATTCTTCCATCCTTCAGGAAAATCAGGTACCATCTCAACGAGTTCTTTGGTAGGAACTATCCTAGGACTGCACAGGAGTTGTTTAATCTCAGAAACTCCAGCCTTAGATTAACTGTTAAGAGGGCATTTGAAGCTCTGAAGAATAGGTTTAAGATCCTGGATCAGAAGCCATTCCACCCATACTCCACTCAGGTTAAACTTGTTCTTGCTTGTTGCATTCTGCATAACTGGATCCTCCAGTGGGGCTTTGATGAACACGTGAGGAGAAAGAGGTCGAGCCTGACAATGTTGTTAGCTTCGGCCATGGTGTGGAGGCATTTGACAATGACGCTTGGAAGAACAAAAGGTTGGAGTGGGCAGAGGCAATGTGGTTTAACAGAGGTCAGTGCAGGATTTGAAGAAGAAGAAAATCTGGTAGCAGCAATACCGATGAACTATCCCCTATTTAGCCAATAGCTCTTAATAATTTGAACTGTCGTTTGATAGTTGTTAGGATGAACTGTCATTTGTTTAACTAGCTGGCACTACATGTTTAGATTGTGTGTGGTAAGCTCACCACTAGTTAGAAGTGGTAACAACACCTTATGCAGGTTGCAACCAAACACCATGTCATATGTGCGCCTAATGCAATGCGGGCAACCAAACGCGGGATCAAATTTGGTTGTCTCATGCAACTAGGTACATGCAGGCAACCAAACTATGTGCATCTAGGGTCTTTTTGCATGCATCCCCTCAAACCGGCTCACTAGAGCTAGGCTCGCCGGGCCAGGCTCGATTAGCAATGTAACCAAACATTCCCTTAGTGTGTCGGCGGAAATGTCTGGCCTTCTATGGACCCAACGTTGTTAGACGATAATAGTCCTGATTGCTCACCTAGTTTCCCGTAGGCTATGTTAGTGTGACCGAGGTAACTGGAAACGATCAAACCAAGAAACATACATAAGGTATCAAAAGTTAGTCCCAAACAGGTTGGAGGCTCCGAATGCTCACATCCGGAGGGACAAAATTGAACTTGTTCAAATTTTTTGATCACCAAAAATTGTTAATTGAGATAAAGTTACGAGAGATAGGTAGCTAGAAGAAGGGGTCCACTATTGTTACATCCAATTGGTCAACTGAACCAAATATAACAAGCCACACTATGGATGAGCTGGAATGGAATCATGCAATCCAACATGCTTAGCCAAAAAGATATGGAGGAAAATAAATAAAGAATTACTAGAACATGCACAATCAACCTAACATCTATCAATAAATTGATCGGCGAGTAGGTCACCTATATATGAGTATATTGACTTAGGAGCTAAATGAGAACATTTGATCATATGTATACCCCTCGTGGCCTCCTGTCGTATTTCTCTCACTTCGGGGTGCGATTACTCGCCTCGCTTGGGTGTGGACGTTTTGGGTTGCCCGGAACGCGCTCTCTGATCGAGCTCTTCCCTGGCTCTTGAATTGCTTCGTCTGTTTCCCTTGTCTCATTTGCTCATGTGGTGCTGCGTGGGACCAGCCTCTTATCATCACGACCCTTAGTAGTATGGCTTGTTTTGAAACGTGCACCCGCTTTTTGCATGTTGTGGTCTGCCCGGGTGGCATGTGTTCCGCATGTGCTCTCTGGTCGTGTTGTTTCCCGTCCCATGAGTTGTTTGGTCGGTTCGCCTGGTTTGCTTTCCCTTGCTTGGTGTCCGTTGCGAGTATGCATCAGAAGATTCGTGAGCCGACCCAACCAACCGCCTATCACACGAGTAGGCAAGCGGGTGAGTAGGCACTCCCACAAGAGGAATCATTGTTGTCCAGAGACTTCAGACCGCCGACCATAGATTGTTGACTTTTATGAAATTTGAATACAAAAGCAAGAAATTTCATGAATTTGGAAAACGTTTATGGATTCAAAAAAGTGAAGGAAATATGCCCTAGAGGCAATAATAAAGTTATTATTTATTTCCTTAATTCATGATAAATGTTTATTATTCATGCTAGAATTGCATTAACCGGAAACTTAGTACATGTGTGAATATATCGACAAAACATATAGTCCCTAGTATGCCTCTACTTGACTAGCTTGTTAATCAAAGATGGTTATGTTTCCTAACCATAGACATGTACTGTCATTTGATGAACGGGATCACATCATTAGGAGAATGATGTGATGGACAAGACCCATCCGTTAGCTTAGCATTATGATTGTGTCAGTTTCATTGCTACTGCTTTCTTCATGACTTATACAAGTTCCTCAGACTATGAGATTATGCAACTCCCGAATACTGGAGGAACACTTTGTGTGCTACCAAATGTCACAACATAAATGGGTGAATATAAAGGTGCTCTACAGGTGTCTCTGAAGGTGTTTGTTGGGTTGGCATAGATCAAGATTAGGATTTGTCACTCTGTGTTTCGGAGAGGTATATCTAGTTGATCACATTAGTGATGAGTTCCCGGCGCCTTAGCCGCTCGATCCGGGACTAAAGGTCCCATTTGAACCGGGACTAATGCCTTTCCGGCTCCTTAGTCGCTCGAATCGGGACTAATGCTCACATTAGTCCCGGTTCGTGATGCAACCGGGACTAATGTGTACAGGGAGATGTGACCAAAGCCCTATTTTCTACTACTGGCGTGATGCACGAAAGATCATTTGCAATGTTTAGTTAGCATGATGCAACTGAAATGTGAATACCAGTAACTAATTGTTGGGGAACGTAGTAATTTCAAAAAAATTCCTACGCACACGCACGATCATGGTGATGCATAGCAACGAGAGGGGAGAGTGTGTCCACGTACCCTCGCAGACCGAAAGAGGAAGCGTTAGCACAACACGGTTGATGTAGTCGTACGTCTTCACGATCCGATCGATCAAATACCGAATGCACGACACCTCCGAGTTCTTGCACACGTTCAGCTCGATGACGTCCCTTGAACTCCGATCCAGCCGAGCTTTGAGGGAGAGTTCCGTCAACACGACGGCGTAGTAACGATGATGATGTTCTACCGATGCAGGGCTTCACCTAAGCACCGGTACGATATTATCGAGGTGAACTATGGTGGAGGGGGGCATCGCACACGGCTAAGAGATCTCAAGGATCAATTGTTGTGTCTATGGGGTGCCCCCCTCCCCCGTATTAAAAGGAGTGGAGGAGGGGGCCGGCCAAGGGGGGTGGTGCGCCCTAGGGGGGAGTCCAACTCCCACCGGGAGTACGACTCCCCCCTTTCCTATTAGGAGAGGGAGAGGGAAGGAAGAGGAAGGAGGGAGGAAGGAAAGGGGGCCGGCCCCCCTCCCAATTCGGATTGGGCTTGGGGGGCGCCCCCTCCATTGCTCCTTTCCCCTCCTTTCCACTAAGGCCCAATAAGGCCCATATACCTCCCGGGGGGTTTCGATAACCTCCCGGAGCTCCGGTATTGTCGCAATCTCACCCGGAACCTTTCCGGTGTCCAAATATAGTCATTCAATATATCGATCTTCATGTCTCGACCATTTCGAGACTCCTCGTCATGTCCTTGATCACATCCGGGACTCCGAACAACCTTCGGTACATCAAAACACATAAACTCATAATATAACTGTCATCTTACTTTAAGCGTGCGGACCCTACGGGTTCGAGAACTATGTAGACATGACCGAGACACGTCTCCGGTCAATAACCAATAGCGGAACCTGGATGCTCATATTGGCTCCTACATATTCTAC
The DNA here is from genome assembly GCA_963921465.1 of Triticum timopheevii. Taxonomy (NCBI): domain Eukaryota; kingdom Viridiplantae; phylum Streptophyta; class Magnoliopsida; order Poales; family Poaceae; genus Triticum; species Triticum timopheevii. Next base: position 585,025,801 of record OY997270.1, read on the forward strand.
GAAGATCTTTATCGGTCAAACCGCATAACAACATACGTTGTTCCCTTTGTCATCGGTATGTTACTTGCCCGAGATTTGATCGTCGGTATCTCAATACCTAGTTCAATCTCGTTATCGGCAAGTCTCTTTACTTGTAATGTAATGCATCATCCCGTAACTAACTCATTAGCTACATTGCTTGCAAGGCTTATAGTGATGTGCATTACCGAGAGGGCCCAGAGATACCTCTCCGACAATCGGAGTGACAAATCCTAATCTCGAAATACGTCAACTCAACAAGTACCTTCGGAGACACCTGTAGAGCACCTTTATAATCACCCAGTTATGTTGTGATATTTGGTAGCACACAAAGTGTTCCTCCGGTAAACGGGAGTTACATAATCTCATAGTCATAGGACCATGTATAAGTCATGAAGAAAGCAATAGCAACATACTAAATGATCAAGTGCTAAGCTAACGGAATGGGTCATGTCAATCACATCATTCTCCTAATGATGCGATCCCGTTAATCAAATGACAACCCATGTCTATGGTTAGGAAACTTAACCATCTTTGATTAACGAGCTAGTCAAGTCGAGGCATACTAGTGACACTATGTTTGTCTATGTAATCACACATGTATTATGTTTCCGGTTAATACAATTCTAGCATGAATAATAAACATTTATCATGAAATAAGGAAATAAATAATAACTTTATTATTGCCTCTAGGGCATATTTCCTTCAGTCTCCCACTTGCACTAAGTCAATAATGTAGTTCACATCGCCATGTGATTTAACACCAATATTCATATCTGTATAGGATTAACACCCATAGTTCACATCGTCATGTGACCAACACTCAAAGGGTTTACTAGAGTCAATAATCTAGTTCACATAGCTATGAGATTAACACCCAAAGAGTACTAAGGTGTGATCATGTTTTTCTCGTGAGAGAAGTTTAGTCAACGGGTCTGTCACAATCAGAGCCGTATGTATTTTGCAAAAATATTCTATGTCTACAATGTCTGTACGGAGCTACTTTAGCTAATTGCTCCCACTTTCAATATGTATCCAGATTGAGACAAAGAGTCATCTGGATCAGTGTCAAATCTTGCATCAACGTAACCCTTTACGATGAACCTCTTGTCACCTCCATAATCGAGAAACATATCCTTATTTCACTAAGGATAATTTTGACCAATGTCCAGTGATCTACTCCTAGATCACTATTGTACTCCCTTGCCAAAACAGGGCAGAGTATACAACAGGTTTGGTCCATAACATGGCATAACTTTATAGAACCTATGACTGAGGCGTAGGGAATGACTTTCATTCTCTTTCTATTTTCTGCCGTGGTCGGGATTTGAGTCTTACTCAATTTCATACCTTTGCAACACGGGCAAGAACTCTTTCTTTGACTGTTCCATTTTGAACTACTTCAAAATCTTGTCAAGGTATGTACTCATTGAAAATCTTGATCTATCTCAATAGATCTTGATGCTCAATATGTAAGTAGCTTTACTGAGGTCTTTCTTTTAAGGAACTCATTTCAAACACTTATTTATGCTTTCTAGAAAAATTCTACATCATTTCTAATCAACACTATGTCACTCACATATACTTATCAGAAAGGCTGTAGTGCTCCCCCACACTTTATTGTAAATACATGCTTCACTGCAAGTCCGTATAAAACTATATACTTTGATCAACTTATCAAAGCGTATATTCCAACTCCGAGATGCTTGCACCAGTCCATAGATGGATCGCTGGAGCTTGCACATTTTGTTAGCACTTTTAGGATTGACAAAACCTTCTGGTTGCATCATATACAACTCTTCTTTAAGAAAACCATTAAGGAATGCAGTTTTTACATCCATTTGCCAGATTTCATAAAATGTGGCAATTGCTAACATGATTTGGACAGACTTAAGCATCGCTACAGTTGAGAAAAATCTCATTGTAGTCAACACCTTGAACTTGTCAAAAACCTTTTTGCGACAAGTCGAGCTTTGTAGATAGTAACACTACTATCAACGTCTGTCTTCCTCTTGAAGATCCATTTATTTTCTATGGCTTGCCGATCATCGGGCAAGTCCACCAAAGTCCACACTTTGTTCTCATACATGGATCCTATCTCAGATTTCATGGCCTCCAGCCATTTCGTGGAATCTGGGATCATCATCGCTTCCTCATAGTTTGTAGGTTCATCATGGTCTAGTAACATGACTTCCAGAACAGGATTACCGTACCACTCTGGTGCGGACTGTACTTTGGAAGACCTACGAGGTTCTGTAGTAACTTAATCTGAAGTTTCATGATCATCATCATTAGCTTCCTCACTAATTGGTGTAGGAATCACTGGAACCGATTTCTGTGATTAACTACTTTCCAATTCGGGAGAAGGTACAATTACCTTATCAAGCTCTACTTTCCTCCCACTCACTTCTTTCGAGAGAAACTCCTTCTCTGTAAAGGATCCATCTTAGCAACGAATATCTTGCTTTCAGATCTGTGATAGAAGGTGTACCCAATAGTTTCCTTTGGGTATTCCATGAAGACGCACTTTTCCAATTTGGGTTCGAGCTTACCAGGTTGAAACTTTTTCACATAAGCATCGCAGCCTCAAACTTTAAGAAACGACAATTTTGGTTTCTTGCTAAACCATAGTTCATAAGGCGTTGTCTCAACGGATGTTGATGGTGCCCTATTTAAAGTGAATGCAACTGTCTCTAATGCATAACCCCAAAATGATGGTGGTAAATCGGTAAGATACATCATAGATCGCACCATATCCAATAAAGTGCGGTTACGACGTTCGGACACACCATAACGTTGTGGTGTTCCAGGTGGCGTGAGCTGTGAAACTATTCCACATTGTTTTAATTGAAGACCAAACTCGTAACTCAAATATTCATCTCCACGATCAAATCGGAGAAACTTTATTTTCTTGTTACGATGATTTTCACTCTGAAATTCTTTGAACCTTTCAACTATTTCAGACTTATGTTTCATCAAGTAGATATACCCATATCTTCTCAAATCATCTGTGAAGGTCAGAAAATAATGATACCTGCCACGAGCCTTAATACTCATTGATCTGCATACATCAGTATGTATTATTTCCAACAAGTCAGTAGCTCGTTCCATTGTTCTGGAGAACGGAGTTTTAGTCATCTTGCCCAAAAGGCATGGTTCGCAAGCATCAAATGATTCATAATCAAGTGATTCAAAAATCCATTTTTATGGAGTTTCTTCATGCGCTTTACACCGATGTGACCCAAACGGCAGTGCCACAAATATGTTGCACTATCATTATCAACTTTGCATCTTTTGGCATCAATATTATGAATATGTGTATCACTACGATCGAGATCCAACAAACTATTTTCATTGGGTGTATGACCATTGAAGGTTTTTATTCATGTAAACAGAACAACAATTATTCTCTGACTTTAAATGAATAACCTTTTTTCAATAAACATGATCAAATCATATTCATGCTCAACGCAAACGCCAAATAACATTTATTTAGGTTTAACACTAATCGTGAAAGTATAGGGAGTGTGCGATGATGATCATATCAATCTTGGAACCACTTCCAACACACATTGTCACTTCACCCTCAACTAGTCTCTGTATATTATGTAACTCCTGTTTCGAGTTAGTAGTTTTTAGCAACCAAACAAGTATCAAATACTCATGGGCTACTATAAACACTAGTAAGGTACACATCAATAACATGTATATCAAATATACCCTTGTTCACTTTGCCATCCTTCTTATCCACCAAATATTCAGGGCATTTCCGCTTCAAGTGACCATTTCCTTTGCAGTGTAAGCACTCAGTTTTTAGGCTTTGGTCCAGCTTTGGGCTTCTTCGCGGGAGTGACAACTTGCTTTCCATTCTACTTGAAGATCCCTTACTTTCCCTTTGCCCTTTTCTTGAAACTAGTGGTCTTGTCAATCATCAACGCTTGATGCTCTTTCTTGATTTCTACCTTCATCGATTTCAATATCACGAAGAGCTCGGGAATCGTTTTCGTCATCCCTTACATACTATAGTTCATCACGAAGTTCCAGTAACTTGGTGATGGTGACAAGAGAACTCTGTCAATCACTATCTTATCTGGAAGATTAACTCCCACTTGATTCAAGCGATTGTAGTACCCAGACAATCTGAGCACATGCTCACTGCTTGAGCTATTCTCCTCCATCTTTTAGCTATAGAACTTGTTGGAGACTTCATATCTCTCAACTCGGGTATTTTCTTGAAATATTAACTTCAACTCCTGGAACATCTCATATGGCCCATGACGTTCAAAACATCTTTGAAGTCCCGATTCTAAGCCGTTAAGCACGGTGCACTAAACTATCAAGTAGTCATCATATTGAGCTAGCCAAACATTCATAACGTCTGCATCTACTCCTGCAATAGGTCCATCATCTAGTGGTGCTTCAAGGACATAATTCTTCTATGCAGCAATGAGGACAATCCTCAGATCACGGATCCAATCCGCATCATTGCTACTAACATCTTTCAACACAGTTTTCTCTAGGAACATATCAAACTAAACATATGAAGGCAACAACGCGAGCTATTGATCTACAACATAATTTGCAAAATACTACCAGGACTAAGTTCATGGTAAATTTAAGTTCAATTAATCATATTACTTACGAACTCCCACTATAGATAGACATCCCTCTAGTCATCTAAGTGATCACGTGATCCAAATCAACTAAACCATAACCGATCACCACGTGAGATGGAGTAGTTTTCAATGGTGAACATCACTATGTTGATCATATCTACTATATGATTCACGCTCGACCTTTCGGTCTCAGTGTTTCGAGGCCATATCTGCATATGCTAGGGTCGTCAAGTTTAACATGAGTATTCCGCGTGTGCAAAACTGGCTTGCACCCATTGTAGATGGACGTAGAGCTTATCACACCCGATCATCACGTGGTGTCTGGGCACGACGAACTTTGGCAACGGTGCATACTCAGGGAGAACACTTTTATCTTGAAATTTAGTAAGAGATCATCTTATAATGCTACCGTCAATCAAAACAAAATAAGATGTATAAAAGATAAACATCATATGCAATCAAAAATGTGTGACATGATATGGCCATCATCATCTTGTGCCTTTGGTCTCCATCTCCAAAGCATCGTCATGATCTCCATCGTCACCGGCATGACACCATGATCTCCATCATCTTGATCTATATCAATGTATCGTCACATGGTCGTCTCGCCAACTATTGCTCTTGCAACTATTGCCATCGCATAGCGATAAAGTAAAGCAACTATTTGGCGCTTGCATCTTATGCAATAAAGAGACAACCATAAGGCTTATGCCAGTTGCCAATAACTTCAACAAAACATGATCATCCCATACAACAACTTATATCTCATCACGTCTTGACCATATCACATCACAACATGCCCTGCAAAAACAAGTTAGACGTCCTCTACTTTGTTGTTGCAAGTTTTACGTGGCTGCTACGGGCTGAGCAAAAACCGTTCTTACCTATGCACCAAAACCACAACGATAGTTCGTCTAGTTAGTGTTGTTTTAACCTTCTCAAAGACCGGGCGTAGTCACACTGGTTCAACTAAAGTTGGAGAAATTGACACCCGCTAGCCACCTGTGTGCAAAGCACGTCGGTAGAACCAGTCTCACGTAAGCGTACGCGTAATGTCGGTCCGGGCCGCTTCATCCAACAATACCGCCGAAACAAAGTATGACATGATGGTAAGCAGTATGACTTGTATCGCCCACAACTCACTTGTGTTCTACTCGTGCATATAACATCAACGCATAAAACCTAGGCTCTGATACCACTATTGGGGAACGTAGTAATTTCAAAAAAAATCCTACGCACACGCACGATCATGGTGATGCATAGCAACGAGAGGGGAGAGTGTGTCCACGTACCCTTGTAGACCGAAAGCGTAAGCGTTAGCACAACGCGGTTGATGTAGTCATACGTCTTCACGATCCGACCGATCAAGTACCGAACGCACGGCACTCCTGAGTGCTTGCACACGTTCAGCTCGATGATGTCCCTCGAACTCCGATCCAGACGAGCTTTGAGGGAGAGTTCCATCAGCACGACGGCGTGGTGACAATGACGATGTTCTACCGACGCAGGGCTTCGCCTAAGCACCACTACAATATTATCTAGGTGGACTATGGTGGAGGGGGCATCGCACACGGCTAAGAGATCTCAAGGATCAATTGTTGTGTCTATGGGGTGCCCTCCTCCCCCGTATATAAAGGAGTAGAGGAGGGGGCCGGCCAAGGGGGGTGGCATGCCCTAGGGGGAGTCCAACTCCCGCTGGGAGTACGACTCCCCCCTTTCCTATTAGGAGAGGGGGAGGGAAGGAAGAGGAAGGAGGGAGGAAGGAAAGGGGGGCCGGCCCCCCTCAAAATTCGGATTGGGCTTGGGGGGGTGCCCCCTCCCTTGCTCCTTTCCCCTCCTTTCCACTAAGGCCCATTAAGGCCCATATACCTCCCGGGGGGTTCCGATAACCTCCCGGAGCTCCGGTATTGTCCCAATCTCACCCGGAACCTTTCCGGTGTCCAAATATAGTCGTCCAATATATTGATCTTCATGTCTCGACCATTTCGAAACTCCTTGTCATGTCCTTGATCACATCCAGGACTCCGAACAACCTTCGGTACATCAAAACACATAAACTCATAATATAACTCTCATCTTACTTTAAGCGTGCGGACCCTACAGGTTCGAGAACTATGTAGACATGACCGAGACACGTCTCCGGTCAATAACCAATAGTGGAACCTGGATGCTCATATTGGCTCCTACATATTCTACGAAGATCTTTATCGGTCAAACCGCATAACAACATACGTTGTTCCCTTTGTCATCGGTATGTTACTTGCCCGAGATTCGATCGTATCTCAATACCTAGTTCAATATCGTTACCGGCAAGTCTCTTTACTCGTTACGTAATGCATCATCCTGTAACTAACTCATTAGCTACATTGCTTGCAAGGCTTATAGTGACGTGCATTACCGAGAGGGCCCAGAGATACCTCTCCGACAATCAGAGTGACAAATCCTAATCTCGAAATACGTCAACTCAACAAGTACCTTCGGAGACACCTGTAGAGCACCTTTATAATCACCCAGTTATGTTGTGACGTTTGGTAGCACACAAAGTGTTCCTCCGGTAAACGGGAGTTACATAATCTCATAGTCATAGGAACATGTATAAGTCATGAAGAAAGCAATAGCAACATACTAAACGATCAAGTGCTAAGCTAACAGAATGGGTCACGTCAATCACATCATTCTCCTAATGATGTGATCCCGTTAATCAAATGACAACTCATGTCTATGGTTAGGAAACTTAACGATCTTTGATTAACAAGCTAGTCAAGTAGAGGCATACTAGTGACACTATGTTTGTCTATGTATTCACACATGTATTATGTTTCCTGTTAATACAATTCTAGCATGAATAATAAACATTTATCATGAAATAAGGAAATAAATAATAACTTTATTATTGCCTCTAGGGAATATTTCCTTCACTAATGATCATTCAAATGAAACTCACCGTGTCCGCTATAGCAATCTGGGGCATCGACGGAGGGGTCTGGCTGGTTTTCTTGCACAAGGACTGCAAATTTTGTTTTCACGAGTCAGTCATATGAGTTAGTAATGAAACGAACATTGCATGCATGATTTAACTAGTATGCGGGAGAAACTTACCACGAGGATCTCGTATAGGGCCTGGTGACTCGCGTTGTTCCGGTTCCTCTCCGCCTCCAACAGATTAGCCGTCCTCTCCTCCATGTCCCTCACCTTCTCGTTTGCCTGCCTGGTTGCCTCCGCCACAAGCTCCTGGGCCCTAGCCTCAATAGCGAGATCCACTGGCCGTGGTCGAGGCCCCATCTCGGGAAGAGACTTCGTCTGCTGCTTCTTGATCTCCGAGAGACTTCTAGGACAACGTATGAGGCCATCCCCAATGTCTACATGGCCATGTTTCCTCCCATCACCAGATAGCATCACAAGCTCAGGATCAAAAGGACTCTGGCTCGGGTTGAAGTCCTCACCTTTCATCTCCTTCCCCAGTCTCTATACCTCACAAGCTTGTTGTGGGAGGAGATGTTGGTGAAGCTCTCTGGATGATTAAGGTCATCCTCCTAGAATGCCTTGGCCTTCTTGTATGGGGCACTATGGGCCATGGCATAGAGGTCGTATAGCGGCGGCACCTCCTTCTTGTTGTATTTTGCCTGAAAGAGAGGAACAGGTGTAAATTAGTAATTAAAGCTAGCATGAAGAATGAAATTGCATGAATCAAACCATATACCCAGTGATCCCCATACTCAAACAGGTTGGAGCTCCCTTGATGGTGCGGCAGAACTCGCATCTGGGCACGCTTGTCCCTGGCCTTGTTGTGGGCGGCTAGCCATTGGGGAGAGCACCACTCATCCACCAATCTCTCCCAACAGTCCATCTTATCCGCACACCATCTCAGGGGCACCTAAGTTAGACAAAGAGAAATTTCAGCGCTACGCCTACGAATCAAATCAAGGAAACTGGTACAAGGCCTTAAGAATAGGTAATTACCGTCATGTACTTCTCCTTACTCAGATACTTGAGGCGGCACTTCTTCTTCTGCCTCCTGATGCTAGTCGAGGCGTAGTAGTCTCGGACAGCCTGGACGCGAGCCTCGTGCCGTGTGTTCTGAAGTAGGCGCTTGCACTCGGATTCGAGAACCATAGCCGCCTCCGCCTTGTGTTCCCCAAGACACCTGTAGAAGGTCTACAATCAAACAAGACAACACCGATCATTAGTACAATCACTAGGTACTATTTATTTTTAATTCTGTAAAGGAGAACTTACCCAAAACCGCCGTCTCACAATGTCGGCAACCGTCTCGCACACGACACCATCGACCATCTCCCTCGGCGGGGCTGGGGCAGCCTGGTACAGCTCCCAGGTGAGTGCTAGCTGTCGAATCTCACCCTCACCAGGCAACGTGACCCACCCCGGGAAGTGGTGCCGGACTAGAGTACCAAGGACATAGTTGGGCATGCGGACCTTATCTGCGTGTACCCACCCCCTGCAGTATGACAAGGCCAACACATTAGATATTAATTTGAACAAACATGAAGGCAAAAGGTTAAAAAGAGAAATTAATGCACTTACTTCTCCCCGTTAGGCTGAATCAACCACCTCTGGTTGCGGCGCGCCGGCACGGACGGTAGCTTAGTACTACCACGCTGGTAGACCCTCTTTCCCTCCTCAACCCGCTTGCTCTCGCTATAGCTATCCTCAGATAAGGTCTCGTCGAGATCATCATGATGGTCGCTAGTCTCCGGAGTCACATGTGACAAAGACTCTGGGGCCCTAGTCTCCTGGGAGGAAGACTGTGGGACCCGAGTCTCCTGGGAGGAAGACACTGGGGCCCGAGGCTCAGCGACCAGAGCCTCGTCGACCCGTGGCTCGGCGACCAGAGGCTCGTCGTCCCGAGGCTCGTGGACCGGAGTCCGACACGGGTCCAGGTCAGACGGGTCCACCTGAGACGGAGCACTCCGGTGGTCTGGAGACTCGGCGGGGGGTGGCGGCGAGGAAGGCAGAACAACCTTCCTCCTCTGCCAGCGCCCCATTCACCTCTACCCCTCTTCTTCCCCCGACCTCCTCTCCCGGCCGAAGAAGAAGCGCCCGCCAAAGGTGATGGGTGTGTGTGCATGATGTTTATCAGCACCCTCTAAAGGTTCTGGGGTGGAATAACAACACCCCTCCCACACGCCAAGGTAGGAGGCTTGGAGCGCTCTCGACCTAAGCCCACCATATGTCAACACCTGCAATGAGAAAGAGTAAACGAAATTAGTACAACATAAACATAATAAAAAAAATTAGTGTGTATCATCATCATGAACATAATAAAAAAATTCAGGGTGTCGTATCGGGGGTCGAGGGGTCGGGGTGTCAGGGTGTTGTGTCGAGGGTTGAGGGGTCGGGGTGTCGTGGTCGAGGGTCGAGGGGTTGGGGTGTCGGGGTCAGGGGGTCGGGGTGTCGTGGTCGGGATGGAAAATTCTCGACCCCACGACCCCTTGACCCTCGACACGACACCCCGACCCCTCTTCTTCTTCTTCTTCTTCCCCCTTCTACTTATTCTACTATTCTTCTTCTTTTTTCATCATTTTTTCACTTCCTTTAATTATGACTATTTAACTAAAACCTAACACTAATCTAATATAATATAATCTAATCTAGCTAACTATATATCTAATATATCTATTATCTAAAACAAAAAAAGAACTCCTCCTCCTCTTCTTCTTCTTCTTATTTTTCTTCTTCCTTCTATTACTTTTTCCTATTGTATTCACACCTTCTCCTCTTTTTCTTCTCCTCCTCCTCCTCTTCTTCTTCTTCTTCTTCTTCTTCTACTACTACTACTACTACTACTACTTTTCTTATTCTTTTTTCATCTTTTTTCACTTCCTTTAAAGATGACTATTTAACTAAAACCTAACACTAATCTGACATAATCTAATCAAATTAATCTAATCTAGCTAACTATATAACCTAAACTAATTAAACCTAAACCTAAACTAATTAAACAAAATAACCTAAACTAATTAAATTTAAACTGGAAAACTTAAACTACAAAACCTAATCTAAACAAAAAAGGAAATCAGAAAAGAAAACGGAAAATAAAATAGGGCAGGGGGTGGCAGGGGCTCACTGTGGGGGGCAGCGACGGGTCGGGGCGGGCGGCGACGGGGCGGGGAGGGTGCGGCGACGAGCGGCGCTTCTCGGGGGGCGGTCGACCCACGGCTGTGGCGAGGAGGCTCGGGAGGGGGTGGGGAGGCAGGGAGGGGGCGGGGATGGGGCGGGGAGGGGGCGGCGAAGGGGCGGGGAGGGGGCGGCGACGGCACGGGGAGGGTGTAGTGGCGACGGCGTGGGTTGGCACGAGGGAGGAAGAAAGAGGAGAGGAGACATAGAGAGAGGGTGACGGCGGGAGCACGGCGGTTAAGTCAATTTTGAAGCTTTCTCGTCTACCCCCTCTTTGCCGCCTGCTAGCGGACGGCAAAGAAAGATTTGCTGTCTGCTAGCGGACGACAAAGAGGGGCGGACGACAAAGAGGGGACCCGTTAGGGGTTGACAGCCAGTGGGCCAAACCCCCTCTTTATCGTCCGCTAGCTGACGACAAATCTTTCTTTGCCGTCCGCTAGCAGACGGCAAAGAGATGACTTATGGCAAAGCCAACCTTTGTCGTCCTCTGCCTCTTTGCCGTCTGCTTTCTGCTAGCTTATGGCAGAGCCTACCTTTGCCGTCAGCTAGCGGACGACAAAGAGTAGGCGGACGACAAATCTGCTGGTTCCAGCAGTGTGTGCTGCATCATCCCTTCCTTTTTGGGGAAATACCAACGTAGTTCAAGTGACATCAGCCGCCACGCGTCAGCCCCTGCCAACAGGGACTAATGTAGTAGATGGTCGGAAAGCCCATAGGAACAACGCAACAGAACAACAACTGTTGTCGAGCACACTGGGGCTACGGAGGAGGACAATGAGGCAACCGTCTGGTACCACCGTCTGTATCACACACACCCATGGCCGCATAATTAAGGCATATATAGGTGCTTATATGAGCTGCTAACCGCATTAATAAATTATTAATAAGTAAATCCCCCTCCAGTTTGCCTTCCAGGCTTGTTGCATGGGTTCTCCACGAGATTTCCGGTTGGGGCGCATCGCGGGTGCGGTGACGCAATGCATGCAGATGGATGGATAGATGTCGCGCCAATACCTCGTACTATAGCTAGCAGATCGGGTGGCTGGCATATGCGAAATGCACCCCCTTTGTCGATATGCGACACGCACCCATCTGATCGGGCGCGCTGCCATGTGTGACACGCGCCCATTTGACGTACTTTTAAATTAGACAACATGCATTACGCTCATCACAACTAAACATGAACTTCATTCAGGTTTGGGGGAGGGGGGCAATTGCCTCCCTCCCTCATGTGCCACCACGGTGCTCTCCCATGGCATCTCCCATGCGGAGCTGCGCACCCTCACTATGCTAGCCGCCACACTCACTCAGCCCGCGCGCAGCTCTACTGCACGGCTCTATGTCCACCTGGCCTCCCTGCTGATGACTCACAAGTATAGGGGGTCAATCATAGTCCTTTCGATAAGTAAGAGTTTCGAACCCAACGAGGAGCAGAAGGAAATGACAAGCGGTTTTCACCAAGGTAATATCTGCAAGCACTGAAATTATAAGTAACGAGTAGTTTGATAGCGAGATAATTTGTAACGAGCAAATAACGGTAACAGTAACAAAAGTGCAGAAAGGTAGCCCAATCCTTTTGAGGCAAAGGACAGGCCAAAACGAGTGTTCTCGAGGGCACACGGGAATTTCATCTAGTCATTTTCATCTTGTTGGTTTGATTTGTGTTCTCTACTTTGATAATTTAATATATGGATGGATCGGTGCTTAGATGTTGTTCTTACTTGAACAAACGTCCTATTTTTGACTAACTCTCTCGCAAGCATCCGCAACTATGAGAAAAGTATTAAGAATAAATTTTAACCGTAGCATTAAGCTTTTGGATCCAAATCAGCCCCTTACGACTCTCGCAACCCATCATCTAATAACTACTCCAAAATGCATTCCCTAAGGCCCAAATATGGTGAAGTGTCATGTAGTCGACGTTAATATGACACCACTAAGGGAATCACAACATATATACCATCAAAATATCGAAAACATATAATGTTCACATGATTACTTGCAACAAGATTTCTCTCGTAGCCTCAAGAACGAAAGTAACTACTCACAAATGATAATCATGCTCAAGATCAGATAGGTATTAAATAGCATAATGGATCTGAACATATAATCTTTCATAAAATAAACCATATAATAATCAACTGCAAGATGTAATCAACACTACTAGTCACCCACAAATACCAATCTATAGTTACATAGCGCTTTCACTTTCGGTCTACGAGGGTACGTGGACACACTCTCCCACCGTTGTTATGCATCACCTAGATAGATCTTGCGTGATCGTATGAATTTTTTTGAAATTACTACGTTCCCTAACAAAAAGTTCATGACTTCAAAAAAATGTTCATGAATTTAAAAGAAAAATCATGATTTTGATTTAAAAAAATTGTTATTTTTAAACAAGTTTGTGGATTTGAAAAATAAATGTTCATGAACTTTAAAAAGTTTGTGGGGTTGAAAAAAATCATGTATTTTGAGAAAATGCTCAAAAAGTTCAAAATTTTAAAAAGTTCATAGATTCAAAAATATATTCATGTATTTGTATAAGGTTCATGAATTTTAAGAAAATACGAATTAATAGGGAAAATAGAAAAGGAAATGAAAAAGGAATAACATAAAATAAAATAAAAAATAAAAAAATTAGTACAAAAAAATCCAAAGGATAACCGACCCATAAAGACTAGAGGGAACCTTCTAGAAGATTCCCAAAACCGGTCTAGGAGAGACTAATATGAGCAGGGACAACCTTCAAACATCCAAACTCGCTAATGACATGGACCGAAATTTCTCTTTCTATAAAAGGGTGACCCGGAAGACACTAGCATCATGGGCATTAATTAGAACAAGAGCGAGCACCGTGGGGAGGAATTTCTATTCGCCGCTCGCCACGGCGAATTGTTGCCGATTCGCACAGAGTAGGGATGTGAGCCACACGATATGGGCCAACCCACTTCAGCGCGGCCGACAGGTTTGAGACCTTCTAGAAGGTTTCCCTGAAACGTTTTTTCTCTATATAGTTTCTTTTCTGGGATTTTTTGGCTTCCTTTTTATTTTTCGTATTGGCTTTTTATTGATTGATTTATTTCTTATAGTTCTCACATTTTTCATAAAATGTTGTTCGTGATAAAAGAATATTCACATTTTTTTTGAAAAAGTTAAAGTCCTCAAATTTTATTCAAAATTTAGAAAAAATCCTGTTTGTGGATTTCAAAAAATGTCTGTGCATTCAAATTTTGAATGGAATATCGAAAAATGTTCCTTTTTCAAAATTTCTTACAGATTGAAAAATGTTTGGGATTGCAACAATTGTCCAGTTTTTAAAAAAAATCCTATTTATCAAAAAAAAAGAATTATGAAAAATGTTCACTTTTTTATAAACTGTTTGGAATTATAATAAATATTTTTGTTTTCCAAAACATTTGCCATTTAAATGTTCACATATTTCAAGAAATGCTCAAGAAAAAACAAAAAACGTTTGAAAATCTATTAGTGCAGGAAGTTCTTAAACACTCGCACTACCAATCTGTCACCGACAGTCAGCTGCTCCAGTGTTAGCGACAAATGTTTCGAGTGTGAGGTCGCGAGTTCCACTGCTCGCCAACCAACTGTTCCGGTGATTAGCAGCACATGTATATTCAGACGGGGAGGTCACGAGTTCGACTCCTCACCAGGGCACTCCATATTGGATTTTTACGCGATGTGCTTCGGTTCCTGTCATCAGGCCAGCCCAGTCACGATCCATCCCCTATGCGCGCTCTATTGGACAAGATGAGGAGCTCCCCCGAGGGGGGGGGGGGGGGGCGGGGGGGGGCGAGCCTTGAACCCGGCGGGCGAGGTGCAGATGCACCACACTAGCTCACCAAGCATTGCTCGGTTTTCGAAATTTCCAATCTATCAACAAATTCAATAAAAAAAGATGATTTATTCTGCTAAGGTACACAGCAGGAGAAACATCTTAAAGTCTCAATATTATACATACATACATAGCCGTGACAATAGATCAGTTATGTCCACGAGGGCTCATCTTGTGCAGCCATCACCACCGCATGCATGATAGACAACGGGGGGCGCATAATTTCATAGCCCGCGACATGGAAAACCCAATACATAAAACTCACGTACGTATATATCACCATTAATTGATAATGATATTAATCGTATGTATGTATATATAAGTCCCATCGATCTTATTGCGGTGTTCCTTCCTCAGCAGTCCCTTTGATCAGCAGTAGGCATGCAGCCTGGATCAGGCATCGTCCTTGTCTTCAAATATATCGAGGAGGGAGAGAGCCTCGGTGATGCTGAGCTCCAGCCGGAACTTGGGCCCGTCGTAGTGGTGCAGGATCGGGCGGAAGGCGTCCTCCTCCAGCGGGTCGCAGATCTTCCTTGTAGCAACCCTCACCTGAATTCATCGATCGTTAGCAAGACATACACAGGGATTAAGTACATATAGTACTCTAAGTTAGGATTGCTCATCCTTAATTTTGTTTACACGCAAAAGGCCACTACAAGATTAATTCAGCATTGTTAATTTAAGGCATCTTTCTTTTTTAGAAGAAGCAGTAACTTGAAATACTTCAAGCTAGTTATCTTGTTTGAGTCCCCAAAAAGAAAAGGTAATCATGTTTTCGAAAAGAGGCCTTTTATTACTTAAAAAGTTTAAGCATTACACCCTACCTCTGCATAACTAAGATTCTGCATAACTAAGATGCATAACGGTCACAAATAAAAAACAGAAACATATAATACGAAGAAACGTGTAGAGTCCGTGTAACGTCTAAAGCCTAAAGCAGTGGTGGGCCAGTCCTTAAAGTAATCATGTTTGAGTCCCTTTTAAAAGAGTTGATCTTGTTTGAGTCCCCTCTAGAAGAACCGACCGAGCGTGTGTTGACAAGTGTACTTTTTCTAGAAGAACAGGTGGTTGGCCTAGGATTGACCGGCCAACCTAATCTGAGGTGAGGTTGTTGGACAGTCACTAGCAAAGTTTTATGCCGACGATCTACTAGGTTCCAACTAAACAAGACAACAACATCCATCTGTGTAATAATAAATAAACTAATTGATTGCTTGATTGCTTTTGCTCGTCCTTGATCTGATCTGATCTCCTTCCGGTTCAAGCTAGCCTTGCAACTGGCTCGCCAGTAATAGATATCTCTAGCCAACTTTTGTTCGTAGAATTATATTGCTAATAATATCAACTTAATAAGTAGCTTAGCGGCACTCTGCCATGGCGAGTGAAGGTGAAGGTACAAACCTGTGCAGGGAAGCGGGACTCGCCGTTGCACTTCTTGTCCTCCCACGCCGCCGGGTCGATGTTCGCTCCGCCAAAGCTCGCCGCCTGTGCATGCGATTCAGTTAATTAATTTGTGATCAAATTGCAAACAAGAGAGCAGAGTAATTTTGATAGTTCTGATTAATTTACCTCGAAGATGCCGTGGAGCTGGTGGGTGGAGTAGTTGTAGAGGAAGAGGGGCAGCCCCGGCCTGATCGCCCTCACTGAATCTCTGTACCTGGATGGCAACCCTGCAAATCAAAGTAACCGAACCGTTCGTCACTAGATCTGATCAAATTAGTTTAAGAGATGACTTGATTAAATCTTCAGGATTAGGTGTGAGTGTGACTAATCTAATCGGACGTCAAAAGAAAAATTCAAGAGAAAAAATCTTGCGTACCGAAGAGCTGCCTCTTGAGGTTCTCCTCCATGGTATCGTTGTTGCAGACGAAGATGTAGCCACCGATGGGCTCGTTCCGGGGGAGCGCCTCGGACGCCGGCAGCGTCTTGAACCGCTTCTCCGACGCGGCGCCGTGGTTGTTGTCCCCTCGCTCGTTCTTGGCGTGCTTCTTCTTGCCATCCGCGGCGCCCTTCTTGCCGCCGTAACTGTTGAAGTTGTTGTTGGTGGTGTTGTTGCTGGCCGGCCTGCCGATGGACTTGTTGAAGTAGCTCTTCACCCCCTCGTTGCCGCCGTTGAAGTTGCTGTAGCCCCCGCCGCCGGCAGCCATCTTGTTGAGCCCGAAGCCGTTGTTGCTGGTGTTGTTGGGTTTGGCACCGTACACGCCGTTGGCGTTGGCGTAGGGCTTGGCGTCGGGGAGGCTGACGTTGTTGTAGCGGTCGGCCTTGCTGGTGGTGGTGGCGCCGAAGGCGAGCTTGCCAGAGCCGATGAGGCCGGGCCCGTTGAGGCTGCCGTTCATCTTGGCGGCGGCGAACCCGGCGTTGTTGTTGTCGGGCGCCGGGGAGGGGGAGAAGAGGCCCGGGTCGGCGTTGCGGGCGCGGGGGGCGGTGTTGTCGGCGGGGGACCAGATGGAGTCGCCGAGGGAGAGGCCGGAGAAGGTGGCCGTCTGGAGGCGCAGCTGGTCGCCGAACTGCCAGAACTCGCGGTCGTAGCCCTCCATCGCCATGATACGACCTCCGCCGGCTGCCGCTGCTCCGAGGTGTTCTGGTCGATTGAGCTGCGTGTGTTGCGGGATGGAAAGGAAAATGGAGGCCGTGGCCGGGGCGGAGGGGCTACTTTTATTATCGGCCGGACAAGGTGCGGTGTGGTTGGTTGGTGGGGTGGCGCAGTTGGATTGCTTCCAGTGGAAGTAGCTTCGACTGGACCTAGTCGTCTGCTCTCCTGTGATCTTGTCAACTGTCGCCGTGTCCGGTGGGTCACGCAGGCACTCGGACGTGGCCGTGTCGTCGGGGGAAGCTTCGTGGAGGGCGCGCAAACCGCGTCCGGGGATTCATCGGAGGGCGATGGGATTCAATGTTTCGGTGGAAGGAGGAGACGTGGAGGCCCCGGCCCGGCCCGGCCACGCGGCTTTCTTTGACTCGCGGCTCCAGTTTACCTTTCTTTTTTTCTGAAAAAAATAAACTGATCTTCTAGAACATGGGATGGGACATTGGGATGGCTTTGCTTCTACTCTCACTCTCGTGCCAACTTTCGGGCAAAATCCCTGTTTTGACCTTTGTGGCAAACTTAATCCCGAATTGGCCTTGATTCTGAATTTTTTTCGAATCTGACCTTTTTTGGTCACGCCAGCATCCATGGCGTCTCGGTTGCACGGGAGACGCCACGGTGCCCGGCGTTTGGCCCTGACCCACAATTGTCCGACTGGTGCTGACATGGCAAAGAGGAAACGCCGTTGATCTTGGCGTCTCGACGAAACGCCGTAGTCCTTGGCGTTTGGTCCTTTGTATTTCTCAGCCCGCACGCATGCATACACCAATTGATCGGTTTCTTCATTCTTTGTCCTCGTTCAATGCACCACGCCAGTACAACGTCGATTGGAAGTTTAAAACTCAAAAGAACATGTCTATAAATTCTTGCACTCCATCTTCTTACACTATAATTTTGTGCTCGGTCCTTTCCACTTCTCTCCTTTGTCATTCTATTCCAATGTGCGTCGTTGATGCAGTAGGCTGAAGTGGCAGTGGCGCCGCTCGCCTGGCTGGATGTGTGCCCGTCGCCAACAGAGCCCGGAGCACACTAATGGCAACCCTGGGCGCGCGCGAACACAAAGTAAAAAGGAGTACCCTACAAAACCTAGCTTAGCTTTTTGATAGTTTTCTCTTTTATTAGGGCATCTTCAAGGCAGATCCGCAAACCCCTCACAACCGTCCGGACCGTGCTATCCAGACCGCGCAAGCAATCCAACGCAATCCTGTATCGGTCTGCAGGGCGGTCCGGCCGCAATGTATCCCGCAAACCGAAGACAAACGTGGGGCCTTTGCGGGATTCCGGACCGCTGCCAAGCCCATTTCTAACCGCCCTGGCCCACCAAAAATCCCCACCCCGTCCCTTCTGTGCTTTCTTTCCGACGCACACGCCGCTCCCTTCTGTGCTTTCTCTCCGACGCACACGCCGCTAACTGCGCCGCGTTCATGCCGCCCTAGAGCATGCAACGGCTGACATTGATGTCGCAATGTGATCGAAGGGAGGGAGGGCGCACTGACCAACGCAACCTCTCAGTAGCCGTCACCTCAGTGCGAACGCAGGTTCCCGAGGAACCAATTCCGGCCATTATGCCGCATTGAAGTGGACCGTCCCTTCGCCTGGGCCTCGCCTCGACTATTCAACCAGATCGGACGCCGCGTGAAGAAGGAGCTGGCCTTGCCCCCGCACCACCGCGGCATCCAGATCAGACGCCGCATAAAGGACGAGCCTGTGTCCCCGCCACGCAGTCGGTACGGCCGCATCGACGTGACGCTCTCACCGCCGCGCCACTACCGCCGCGTCGTCAAGGAGGAGCTGTGTCCCACGATCAAGAAAGGTGTGGAGCCGCCTACTCCACTACAGCGGCGGTCCCTCGGTCTTAAGGGCCGTCGTGTCTGAGCTGGAGCGCGTCGCTCGACAGCAGGAGCGATATGACCAGCGCAATATCAGTCGCCGCTCCGCGTTCGCCAAGGGCGACGTGGCGCCGAATTGGGTCTGCAATGACCCAAGCCTCGCCGCCGCGTGGGCGCTTGATCGCTCCGTGACCACGGCGGAGACGGCCGCCAGGCGTCGCCGCTGCCTTGATGGCGAGTTCGCCAAGATCGGCGAGGAGTGGTCGCTTAGCGACTACTCCGCCAACGCTAGTCGTGGCAAGATCACCGCGAGTGCTCCGAAGGCCACGTCGGTAGTGGTCGCGGTGGCAGTCCCACATCCGTCCACGGACTGATCCCCGCGCCTAACCGCAGAGAGACGCGGGTTTTTTTTTGCGGTTTGCCGTTAAACATGCCCTTAGATGTTATGAGAGAGAAGGTAAAGGAAGCACCAGCGTTGCACATACAGGATAGGCATGCATGCATTGCATGCACACGAGAAACAGATGAACAACCAAGCGAGGAAGCATTCGTGTATACACAGGTGTATAGATGGTGACCAAACGCCAAGATCAGTGGCGTTTCCTCTTTGCCATGTCAGCGCCAACCGGAGGAGTGTGGGTCAGGGCCAAATGCCGGGCACCGTGGCGTCTCCCAGGCAACCGAGACGCCATGCATATTGGCGCGACAAAAAAAGTCAGATTCCAAAAAACTTCAGAAACAGAGTCAATTCGTGCTTAAGTTTGCCACAAAGGTCAGAACAGGAATTTTGTCCCCAACTTTCACACCAAATTTCTCACTGCGCCGGCTGCTCTTTTTTTTTTTCTGATTTTCTCCTCAACTTTACGGTGAACACGACAAGGGGCTCAAATTTTAGTCATCAACTTTTCTGAGTCACTCGCAGCTGCTCTGAAGACCGGTACTGCATATTAAAACAGAGTTTCAGCAGTTTACTTTATACTAGCTTATATATTATCAGGCTTTTCCATGCCCATCATTTGTTCAAATAACAAAGGGCATGCACTTGTACTGAACTCAAATATGCAGCTTAGCTTCTACACCTTTTTTTTTGCGGGATAAGCTTAGCTTGTACTACACGTTAACAACCAAAGACCAAAGTCCGAATCCTGAGTACTAATAGCTTGTGTAAAATAAATTTGCAAGAAACTTCAAATCTATTCATCTTCAATCATGGCAGTACAAAAAAACAATAGAGGTATTCCAACCATTTTCGTAGACTACCTAGCGAAGACTGCAAGCACTGAAGCGAGTCGAAGGCGCGCCGCCGTCATCGCCCCTCTTTCACTGGAGCCCGGCAAACCGTGTAGTAGACAGTCGGAAAGTCGTCGTGTTAAGTCCCCACAGGACCAGCACACTAGAGTAGCAACCATCGCCGGTGAAGAAAGTCGTAGATCAGAATAATCAAACCTGTAAACACCTAAATGAAGACGAACGAAGACCGGATCCAAATAGATCCACCGAAGACCAGCACCAACCAAATCCCTCATGATTCGACGAAGACAAATCTTCACACGCCCTTCGATGATGCTAGACGCACCATCGGGACACAGATAGAACATGGGAGACACTATTCCTGCTAAGGGACATCGCCACCGCCACACATCCCCAACAAAGACATTGGCTCTAAAGAATGAGAACGGGGTCCCTCCCGCTGGCGGGTGGCCTGATCCTCCGCGCCTCCATGGCCTAGAGGCCATCGGAGATGGGACAAACCGGTGACGACGTTGTACTAATAATCTTGAATAATCCAGATCAATGGTTAGATAAGAATTGAGAGTAGCATGTACTACACACTACTAAAAATGGAAGAAATTTAGTTTGGTCCTGGAGCTGCCACTTGCTCTTTGTTGCCAAGTAAAGGTCTTGATTAGACACAGTTTTCTTATCTCCGAGCCGCTAGGAAAAAAGTGGATGCCCGAGCACACCGTCTTCATCCTATACCTGGCCATGGGAAACGCGGCCCGATTCGGCCGGCTTGGTCTTGCCCCATGGGCCGGTCTTAGGCCTAGGTTTTGAGCCCGAACGACATGTTGGGCTGGGCCTAGTCTCGCCATTTTTTTGTTTCAGGGAAGAGGCCCGGCCCGAGGTCCAGCAGGCTATTTCATAACCGAGCTTGGGCCTGAAATCTAGGCCCGATGGCCGGCCTTGGGCCTAGATTTTCTGCTTTGGGCTTTGTTAGGCCCGGCCCGGCCTGACGAACGGCCAGGTATACTCCAACACCTCCTTCCTCCTGCTTCCCCACTACCAGAGGGAGCGGCCGGCGGTGGGGCGCTGGTGTTCTCCTGCACAGTGGGGCGGTGTGGTCTTGCTACACGACAAAAAAACATGCAGCTAGCAGGACACAAACCTGCACTTGCACTCGACTAGGACATGCAGCTAGATTGTACACCTGAACAGCCAAAGACCAATGTCGGCATCGTGAGTAACATTATCTTGTACTCCCTCTGTAAATTAATATAAGAGCGTTTAAATTACTAAAATAGTGACCTAAATGCTCTTATATTAGTTTACGAAGGTAGTAAAAATTAATACTAATAATCCTCAAGAATTTAGATTAATGGTTATATAAAAATTAAGAGTAGCATGTACTAGTACGAGCAAGTACTTCAAGGAGGGATTATATGTCTCGCCTGCTGCAGGCTGAAAGTATGGCTCGCCTCAGGCGACCTGAGAAAGGGCCACCCCAGCACGGGAGGAGCTCTTGCTATCCAGCGCATGTTTATTCATTTTTTATTAATTTTATTTATATTTTAAAAACCGAAAATATTTATAATTTTTTAAAGATGTTCATCGCACGTTAAGATTTTTATTTATAAAATGTAAAAAGTTTTTTTTGCAATTCAAAGAAAATATGACAACATTAAAATGCACATGAAGTTTTTGAAATGATCACACGTTCCAAAAAATTGTTCGTGGCATTTTTTCATGTAAAATAATGCCTACATAGTTCAGAAAAATGTTCCGTAGCATTCAAATATGTACGTTACATTTTAAAAAAATTCAGGTCATTCATAAAATGTGTGACACATTTAAAAGAATGTTTGTACAGTATACAGAAAATGCTCGCCAGTTCAAAAAAATGTTCATACCATTCAAAAAATGAATGCAGCATTTAAAAAGTTGTTCATGCATTACAAAATATGTTCATGAATCTTTTTAAAATATTTATACACTTAAAATTGTTCGCGTGGTTCAAAAATAGGTTTCATGCCTTTAAAACATGTTCAACGTGTATTTGAGTTTTTTTATCATGTATTCAATATTTATTTAAACATAATTTTTTAAAAATGTGCATCACGTATTCGAAAAATAGTGTTCAGCATGTACAAAAAAGTTTCACGTGTATACAAAATTTTATAATATATTAATATGTATTAAAAAAGTAGACATGTGTTAAAAAATAAAAATAAAGAAAAAAGGTAAAAAAAAACATAACCGAAGAAGAAACACAACTAATCGAACTCGAAAGAAAAACGGATGAAAACCAATACATAAATGCACACGTAGAAAAAAAAGGAAAAAACACGTGAAAACTTCTAAAACCATCCACACTCGCCACTCTCCATCCTGTTGCCACGCTCTCTTGGGGGGGGGGGGGGGGGGCGGAGCCGGTTGCCCATCGTCTGCAATGGTATGCGCCTAAGATAACTATTTCATCTCGAAGAATGATGTCGTGGGAAGCCAGATTCTATCAATGTGCTGCAACAGTCTCCATTCTTGTTAGGTTGACTGAACGATGAGGTCCTCCATGCAACTATACTATCAGTGGGCATGACTACAATATGTGCTACTATCTGGTAGATAGTAGATATCCTTCGTGTGCGACCTTCAAGACCATCTATGAGTTAGTTGGTCAGAAAAGAGCTCACTTCGCCCAAAGGCGGGAAGGAGCTAGAAAGAATGTAAAGATGACATTTGGAGTGCTCCAAGCCCATTTTACAGTTGTTTGAGGATGTGCAAAAATATGGAATCCGAAGACATTGTAAGACGCGACGACATGTTTTATTATCATGCAACATGATCATGGAGGATGAGGATGAATATGTTGCCGGAGGCAGGGTCGGCCCGGGGGGGGGGGGGGGGGGGGGGGGCGCCCCGGGCCCCTAACTACATAGTGGCCCCCAATTATTATTATTTTGAGTAACAGGGGCCCCAAATTTGTATCTGCTGTTATGATGCTATTGGGCCTAGCCCAAGTGGTAACACTAGATACGATCGTCATAACGGAGAAGCGATCAGTTTCCTACTCCCTCCGTCTCATAATATAAGAGCGTTTTTTACACTATATTAGTGCCAAAAGCAGGTAAAAAAAAGTGCCAAAAGCATTCTTATATTATGGGATGAAGGGAGTAGAATTTAGCGATCGTGATAGGATTTACAGGAGACAGCCTGGTAGGTGCGCCACATTCCCTCAGAAAGGGCAGTTGCGACGCATGATTAGGGCCTACACATGATCCATCAGATCTGGCATTCATTGGGGTCTTTCCTTTGGTCCTCTCTGATTCATTATGGACGTGTGGCAATTGTTGCAGCGGCAAGGCCGAGGCTCCCATCTCCTATACGCTGCGCATTATGGACGAGTAGTGCAGCATAAGCAGCAGCGGCGACATGCAGGATTCAGGGCTAGGCAAACTCGAGTTCTGCGACAGTCAGGTATACAAATGTGCTTTGTTTATCTGGACATTCTTCTCCGTAGATCGAAGGTTTAGAAAAAAAAAGATCTAGAGCATTCTCCCCTGTAGATTGGAGGTAGCTTTGAAAAGAAAAACAGAAAGATATACGAAAACACAACATTACATGAATTTCAATTGCTAGTTTTTAGTACTATATTGACTTTCATTTCCTTTATCTAATACCCATGCGTGAGGCCATATGGTTGATTCCGCTGCATTGTGGGATCAATAACATTGTAGATACTCCCTACGTCCGAAAATACTCGTTGGAGGAATAGATGTATCTAGATGTATTTTAGTTCTAGATGCATTCATTTTTATGCAATTTTTCCGACGAGTATTTCCGGACGGAGGAAGTATTAATTGGAAAATGCTCTATCAACAAATTCCTGACAATTTGTCCCAACAACTATCATTTACAACAGAAGCACTCCTATCATACATTGCATCTTGGTTGATAGCTCTTCACTCATTTCATAGCCCCCATATCAAGGGCCTCGGTTCTAGTTTCGCCCGGGGCCCCCGGAATCTCAGGACCGGCCCTGGCCGAAGATCTTAATTTTGAGAATATGGTTGATCCTATCCAGCTTTCAAATTAGAATCCGGCCACGTTTGATGAGTTTGTCCAAATGAATCAACAAATTCGGCATCAAACAACTCACGAGCAGTTTAAGAAAGATATGTTTAAGCTTCTGTGAGTGCTTAAAAGGGACAACTAAAACATATGTGTGAGTTGATTTCAAGTTTGAACTATTTTATTTCAAAACTTAGTTGGATTGTAACATTTACATTTAAACTAGTGTTGTATTTGAATATTTTCACTTATTGAATAATTGATATGCTATTATTTTGAGTGCCGAGGCCTTAAAAAACAGGGACAAATGCCTGGTGGACATAGTGGGACTGTCGACTCCTGCATTCGTGTCCATGGACGAGTCCAGCCCAACGGACAAATAGTGTGTCTGTTTTGAGGATCGGCGATGCTCTAACATACTCTGAAAAATATACAAGTCTTTGTTCAAATTTGAGGCTATTTTGATCTTGAATTTGGCTAGTACCTTCTCCGTTCAGAAATACTTCCACCGTTTCTTTTTAGTCTGCATATAAAATTTGGTCAAAATCAAACTTTGTGAAATTTGACTAACTTTGTTGGAAAAATATAAACATCTACAATATTAAAGCTATATGGTATGAAAATTAATTATGTGATGCATCTAATAATATTGGTTTTATATTCTGAATGTTGATATTTTTTTCTATGAACTTAGTCAAAGTTGATAAATTTTGACTTTGATCTAATCTTATATGCAGACTACAAAGAAACGGATCGAATACGAACTACATACAAATGAGTGAACAAACACGGTAAAATGTGTCTATGTACATCCGATTTTAAAATAAAAGTCAGAGCATCTTATATTCATGGAACGGAGGGAGTATTTCGATGTATAACATATCCCTTCTTTCGTCGAAGGAGGCAATGCCTAGGAGTAGAGAATCCAAGCCAAATTCACACCCTTTTTTCATCGGGAAAAAACTGCACGCCTTCTTTTCAGCTGAAAATTCACGCCTTTCGCTCCTCTCGCATCTTTTTCCAAAGAGCATTGCTACACAGACGACGATTGCTAGCCGATACATACATGACATGGCTCCTCGCACCATCGATTAGCAATTCCGAACAGCCGTAGGCGCTTGGATTAGCTATCGTGCAGGTATCGTTCAACCAAAAATGAGGTGATATCACCGGAAGTCATAGAACTTGCGTTGCATGTTCATTTGGTGCTAAAACTTTGAAAATACGGTTTTGTGGTCACCTAACTTGACTCAAGCATGCAGATACGGTCATAGTACGTGTATGCGGGTGTATCCATGTGTATGGCTCCACTTGTCGGTGACTAATGGCGCTAGGCGCGACGTATTTTTACACAGAACACCCTGTGTTTATTTATTTGCGGAAAAAGTCAACCACAATGCATTTTTTCACAAAACACCCTCACTCTTTTTATTTACAGAAAACAGGACCAAAATGCTGCACATATATGCGAAAATTAACAACAAAAAGCGTATGCCAGGACTCACTAATTAATTTTTAACATTTGAATGCAAATGCGAAAATTAACACCAAAAAAGCATCTAAACGTACATATATTAAACGAGGACACATGTATGTGGAGCTTAAATGGCCTACAGATACTACGGCCTATTCTGTCAGCGCTATTTTAAACATATCAACATGTGTACTATATAAATGTGCATACTGCATATTTGTATTCAAAATTACAATAAAAATATTATATTCATTATACAAACATTTCAATAATTATATATACGCACACTTGTATAGTTTAATGTTTGCATAGTTAAAAATATTAATAATTTAAAATTTAAACTGTTAATATGAATATTCAGTCGTGGCTAATATTTAAGTTATATAATTTTTTGAATATAAGTCATGAATAATTTTTTTACACAAGTGAATAGTCATGAATATTTAGTAAATGTTTGTGTTCATCGTTTTGTATAATTTAAATATAAGCTGCAAGTGTATATTTTTTTGGTTTCATCAAACATATTTATCTAATAAACATTTTCAACGTCCAAATTAACTAAATATTTTTTTACATAATACACAGATTTATATTTAAATGTTTTATTTACAAATGATCCTTTGCATATATTGTATTTAGACACACAAATATTTGAACATAATTTTATAAATTATGGTTTAGAAATATCTTAAATGTTTTTATTACTTATGTTTTACTAAGTATTGCTCCCTCTGTCCTAAAATATAAGATCGTTTTTAACACTAAACTAGTGTTAGAAACGTTCTTATATTATGGGACGGAGGGAGTAAATACATAATACACACTTTTATATTTAAATGTTTTTATCTACTAATCTTCTTCTGTATATATAATATTTTTAACACAGAAATATGTGAACGTAACTCTATTACTTTTTAAGGGGTTCGTAACTTTAATACTTTTTTTTAGAAACTCGCAACTTTATTTTTTTTGTGAGATCCCCAACTTTATTACATTTTTTGAGACACCGCAACTTTATTACTTATGTTTTACAAATTATCTTTAAAAAGTTAGCACATGCAAAATGGGTCGTGGTATCTGCAGCCCAATTAAGCTACACATTAGTCGTTGTGTAGTACATGTAGCTGCTTATCCATATAAAAGAACATTTTTTTGCGGGAAAAGTGTGTGTTTTATTTCTCGGTAATAGAATTACAGTCTACTAATACATCTTCTACACTCTCTGGCACACGGCGCAACCAACAAGCGGTGCTACCACCAGAACAACCAGTATTAGTAAGACTATGAGCAACTCTATTTTGATGACGCTCGATTTTCTGTGGAATGTACCGATGCAACTCCAGAAGTTTCTTGATCTCTAACATAAGATGTCCATAGGAGAACATGGCTAGAAAGTTCTGTTGGCTAGACTGTTTCGTGTTGCATAAATTGTTGGTGGGTTTGAGCCCGGTGCACACTTTTTTGTTGGTTAGTTTTCGCATACATGTACAGTACCGTGGCCCTGCTTTGCTGTGAATAAAAAATATGAGGGTATTTTGTGCAAAAAGTGTGTCGCTGTGGTTGATGTTTTCCGCAAAAATTTTAGGGTGTTCCGTGTGAAAATGCATCAGCCCAGCGCCACCTGTCACTGACAAATGGGGCCATATGCATTTATATGCCCGCATATGCGTAGTGTGACTGTATCTGCATGCTTGAGTCAAGTTATGTGGCCGCAAAACCGTATTTTTAAAAGTTCTAGCGCCAAACTGGACGTGCAACGTAAATTCTATGACTTCTGGTGATATTACGGGCCTGCTTGGATCCAAGGGACTATTTTTAGTCTGACGAAAAACTGTCTCTTTTAGAGGCTAAAGTTTCAAGCACCCTGACTAAAGAGAGGCTAGGACTAGTCTTGAGGCTAAATTCTTTTAGTATGTATTAGCCCTCTCTCTCCTCATTTAATTCCTCTCCTTTAACACATGCGAGTTTTGGATTGGAGGGTTTGGAGGATAATAAATGCTCAATAACTTGATTTTAATCTTTTTAGTATTTGGATCCAAGCATGGGTAAGACTAGCAAGTTTTAGTCCCATTACTTTTAGCTATGGGACTAAAACGTATCCAAGCACCCTCTTAATCGTGGGACTAAAACGTATCAAGCACCCTCTACGTCGCCAAAAATCGTCCGTGAAGTAGTTCTGCTTTTCAAATTCTCCTGAACTGGCGAAGACTCCGAGGTCTTTTTTTTAGAGAAATCTGGCGAAGATTCCAAGGTCAGTGGAATCGAATAGCAGTCGTCGAGTCGGTTCCGCTCCGCCCACGAACCACCTCGCCTCCCCCCCCCCCCCCCACCCCACACCCACCCCCACCCCCAACCAAATCACTCTGCTCGGCAGCAGAGCAGAGCCCCCTGCTTTTCCGCCTCCGCCACCGCGCCCATGGCAGGCGGCCGCGGCGCCGGAAGGAACCCGGCGACCCCCTCCTCCTCCTCATCCCGGCAGCGGAAGCCCCGGTCCTCGCGCGAGTTCGTACGTCCCTCCTTGCCGCCCTAACCTTTTTTTCCGCCTCTTCTGTTCCGTTGAACGCGAACCTACGGGGGGTTTCTTTCTGTTCGCCTTCCCGGCCCGCCGCTCCACCGGGGCTAGGGTTTGGGGTTCGCCGCCGGCCGTGGATTGACGCGGCGACATGGCGCCGGGATCATGGGATGCGCGGCGCCGCGGCATTTGTGCCGAGTGGCGGTTACGTGTCAGCGCCGTGTTCCGGTGTGGGTTTCCGTTTGGTACGAAATTACTGTAGGAATCTTCTCGTCTGCATCTGCATCTGCGGAAGCGGAAGTCGTAGCATCGAATCGCGGCGTTTCAGCATTGGTGCCCCTGATTGGGCCCGGAAATAGGGTCTGAATTGCCGGCTCACGAACTGTACCGGTACCACCTCTCATGTTCTCGCAGAACATCAGAGTTGTAGTCTTGTCTTGTGGATGGACCGAGCGTGTTATTTCTCCGGCTCTCTCTGTTTCTGCGCTGAAGATGGGATTTTTAGTTGTTTGCACAGGTTTTTTGTTCTGTCTGTCGGTTGAAGTATCAGAAACTTTCTGCTTTTGAACAAATTACATGAATACAGTCACTTGTTATCCCAAAAACATGAACACAGTCGCCCATTTGCAGTGTGGGGTGGCCATTTGCTGGACATGAATCAAAGAACGCAGGATCCTATGCCATTGCTTCAACTTACATTTTGCATCGCTTTTTTCTATAATCTCTGTAGGATTGTGTGTTTGCTCGCTCAATTAAAATTGGTATAGTTTTAGACTTCTGCTTAGTCATGTATATGTCCATTAAATGGTTGTGAGCATTAACATGGTGAAATTCAATTTGATAGTCATGTCATGCCTGATTATTTCTGAAGTTAAGTGCGTTATGTGTCTCATATTATTACACATTTTTGCTGGTCTTTCAGATATATCGATATTCTCTTGTTTCATGATGACAGTTGTAAATATCAACTTTATTCCGCAGGGCCGTGAAAGTCCCTTACAATCCCAAAAGGAGGGGTCGAGTTCATCTTCTCCCTCAGTCAGCAGTAAAAAATCACCGCAGCAGATAGTTACACCAGTTCTACCAAAGTCTCTAGATTCACCAGTTCAACCACCAAAGTCTCTTGATTCATCACTGATGATGGCTGAACAAGTTCAACCACTGGTCCAAAGGGCTGCATCGATTCAACTATCAAAACCTCTAGACTCCAGTAGCGCTTCATGTGTCTCTGGAACTGTGGGGTCTGATTTAGGAGCAGCTCCATTTGACATATGCATGGGTAACAGCAAAGGCGTTTTCAAGCTAAATCGCCCTTTACATGAGATAAAGAGAGAAGAAAAACGCCTCCGTGCAAGGGAGCTTTCAAACAGTGCAGCTCAGTTGCAACATCTGAGACCTGGGATGGTTCTATTGAAAAGCTTCTTAAAGCCGGAGGATCAGGTATGTCTATATTTACACAGTTTTGCTCTGTTTCTTATCTCATCTTAATTTCTTTCTTTTATCCTACCTCCATTGATTATTTTGTACCGCTCAGACGAAAACTGTTGCTTGACATTAGTATTCAAACTTGTTTCTGTGTGCCTTTGGAATCTTGCTTGCTCATTACTGAAGTTTTATGTTTCCATTCTTTTGTCAGCACGCATTGCTGCAACCTTCGTAACACTTTAACAGAACTCTGATAAGCCAGAAACATATATTTCCTTCACTGATTTTATTATTGTACCTCTCTTGTTATGCGTTCAAGTACGCTTGCAGAAAGCTTACCCCTAAGCATTTTTTGTTGTTGTGCATCTCAGGTTGAAATTATCAAGCTTTGTCGGGAACTTGGTGTTGGCACAGGAGGATTTTATCAACCTGGCTACAGAGAGGGTGGTAAGTTAAGTCTGCGGATGATGTGCTTAGGGAAGAACTGGGATCCAGAATCAAGATCATATGGAGATATACGAGCCTTTGATGGGGCTCAACCACCACAGATGCCACAAGAATTGACTAAGTTTGTGGAAGAAGCCATTAAAGCTTCCCATGATTTCTTGAAACAAAGAGGCAAGGGAGCTACTGATCCCGCTGTAGAACTTCCTCTGGTGTCACCTGACATCTGCATTGTGAACTTCTACACCACTGGCGGGAAGTTAGGTCTTCATCAGGTACAAAAGAAAAGCTTTCTCTAACAATATGCTTTCATACATTAGCATCATTACGTTTCCTATTTCTGGTAACAAAGAAAAGCTTTCTCTAACAATATGCTGACGGATTAATCCAGTAAACATGCATTTTTAGTATAATGTCTTGTGCTCACACTTGTTTACAGTTGGAATGCTAATACTGCTGAATTCTTTTTTCACGAGTACTATAGCTGGGCCCCAACTGATTTGTGTCACTTGACAGGACAAAGATGAAGATGAATCTAGCCTTGAAAAGGGACTGCCTGTTGTTTCCTTTTCATTGGGCGACACTGCAGAATTCTTGTATGGTGATGACAGAGATGTTGATAAGGCTTCAAAGATTAAACTTGAATCCGGTGATGTTCTGATATTTGGTGGTCAATCAAGGCACGTATTCCATGGGGTTTCCAGCATTGCGTCGAAAAGTGCACCGCTGTGGGTGACCGACAAGGCAAATCTTCGACCCGGGCGCCTGAACCTCACATTCAGGCAGCATAAGTATCTGCCCAGGGGATAAGGGCATGCTGCATTCAGCGTCTCCCTTTAGGCATAGTGCAAGCAGAGGGGAGGGTACTCTCGTGTTCTATTTAAGTGTCCTGTTAGCAAATGTCTGCAAGAACCCCCTACATAGCTATTTGAAAACCTGTGTTCGTCACTATTATGTGCGTTGTTCATGCACACTATTGTCGCCACTATCATTTTCATAGGTGGCTCGCATCTTGAGTGGAAGCAGTTCAATTGTTAACTTACAAACTACTTTCTCTGTCGCATAATATAAGGACGTTTTTGACACAAGAATCCCCCCGAGCATTCGATCTGAGCAACGGCGGCGCCGGCGTGGGTGACGGCGCAGTCTGTCCTGCGGTACCAGGGGCGGACGACGACGAAGTCGCGGCGCCTCTCGCCGTGGAGGTGCACGTGGATGTCCCCCGTGTTGGTCAGCGACGGCCGCACGACGGCGGAGAAGAGCAGGTCCTCGGAGCTCGTGCTGTCCCCCTCGAACGCCTTCCACGTCCGGCGGACCTCGAACAGGGACGGCCGGCGCTGCACGATGAGCACGGGGCGCGACGCGGCGTCGAGCAGGACGGAGCGGCGGGAGAGGAAGGACCGGTCGTCCACCCGCATCACCGCCGCGCCGCTGGCGTCCGTGACGGTCAGGTCGCGGTGCCACGGCCAGCCGGTCTTGGTCACGGTGAACGCCGTGGGGCGCCGAGCGCAGAACCGCGCGGCCACCACCGAGAACGCCATTGCTCGATCGGTGGGTGCTCCGTGCTCGTGACGTCGAGAGTCGAGACAGGGCCGCAACAGATCACCAGGTACGTCGTACGAACCTCCTACTCCAAAGGTTTCGTGTATAGTATCTAAAATTCTGGAGGCCGTCTAGGGTTTCTCCGGCGCGGGACGGAGCGGCTCCGGGCGGTGTCTTCAGGCGGTGGCGGTCCTGCGCGGCGGCGGGGGCGAGCTCTGGGCGGCGGCGCGGGCTGGCGGCGCCCGCCCGGCCCAGATCTGGGCCCTTCGGGCTCCATCTGGGTCGGGGTGGGCCGGTGATAGGCATAGCGCCGGCGTGGCCTTCAGGAGGCGGTGGCGAGCGGCGATGATCTGCGGGATGCTAGCGGCGTCGAGGCCTACTTGCTGCAGCGTGGCCGGCGGGGCTTAGCGGGCCCGTTTCGGGCCTGGCCGGGCCAGGGGTGGCCTGGTATGCTCCGCTGCCGTGTTCGGACGGCTACCGCGATGGTGCCGGAGGCGCGGGCCTCCCGCACGACGGCAGTGGAGGTGGTCCCCTCCCGCTCGACCTTGATGCTACTACTCCCGTCGCTCGGATCTTCTCTTCGGTCTTCTTGGCCTCGTGGTGGTGTTCGCAGCGAGACGGTGTTGGTGGCGGCGCAACCGTGATGGCGCATAGTTGGACGGTGTTTTGGCTGGTTGGCTCCGATTGGTTGGTGGGGTTTGGCGTGCGGGAGAAATCCTTGCCGGTTCGTCCGGCTCCGATGCGGTGACACCGGCGGGTGCCACTATCCCTTCTTGGAGGGTGTTGGGAGTGGCTATCCCCCACCTCCCTCCGCGTACTGGGGGAAACCCTAGGACTTGTCCGGGCAGCAGCGTCGTCGGCGTCGCATCCCTTCTTGAAGGTGATGCTTAGTTTGCGGTAGACGGGAGCCTCGGGCTGTGGTGGTTTGTTTCTGAAGGGCGCAGCGGTCGCGGGTCTTCCGCGCTTTGTCGACCTGCCACTGTTGGCATTTTTTCTTCTTCTTTTTCTTTGGGCTTTGTGCTGCTCGTCCCAGCATTGTGTACAATAGTGATTTGCTTTGGAATACAAAGCCGGGAAACCCTTTTTGGGTAAAATTCTGGAGGATCACTGTTTACTTTCTGTACGAGAGTGCGACGAACGCGGAGCTACGGGGCTATATATCATCTCGTCGACTCAACCAAGACGGGGCATCAACTTTTATCTTCAAATCTATCCAAGGCATGCACACCTTGTGCGCTGGTTGTCTGATTTCCACCTAAACAACACCCCTCTAGGTGGGGGAGAGGTGTACCCTATGGGAATGAGGTGGTGATCCTATTTTTTTTCAGATAAAACTTAGAATTTGCATGTGTTTTGCAATATGTGAACTTGCATGAATTAACCCTATGAATATGTGAATATGTGAATATGTGTATAATGTGCTCGAGGAATTTCTAGGGAGCTAGGAGCTCCCACATTCATTTGATATGATGTCATTTTCTGCATTGAAGATATAGATTGGAAATGCATTTATTTGTTTTCAGTTGCAGGGATTAGATAAATAAGAAACAACTTGACAACAAAAGCAATGGGACACATTTTCAAAAGCGACACTCGGAAATACTAATAGCTTTAACGAGAGGCATGCTCGAAAAAGGGGTCACCTGGACACTTTAACTACCGGAGTGCCATTCTTTACCGAGGGCCGTTCTTTTCCGAGCGCTGGCAAGTCTTCGGTAAAAGTACCACTGCCATGTGGGACACGGTCCACCCGTCAGGTACAAATGTTTCAGTCAACGATTGGATGCTGAGCGGTACCGGATAGCTCTCAGTAAAGAAAACACGTCATATTATCCTTTTTAGAAATTTAACAATTATTTTGAATGGTTCACTGACAAGTGGGGTCTAAGGGTCCACATGTCAGGTCAGAATGTGCATAAGTACTTCCCATTCATTCCCTCTCCTTCTCAATGTGCATATGACCTGGAACGAATGTAAAGAAAACACGTCATAAGTACTTCCCATTCATTCCCTCTCCTTTTCAAATCTAACCAAAGTTAGACGAACCACGACTCCGGCCATGGCAACCACCCTCTCCACCGACCTCCGCCTCTCCATCGCGCACCAAACCCGATTCGGCCTCCGCCTCGCCTCCGCCATCTCCTCCGACCCCGAGTCTGCTGCCAATAACGTTGCTTTCTCCCCGGTGTCACTCCACCTCGACGTCGCGCTCAGCCTCGTCGCTGCCGGCGCGAGGGGCGCCACCCGCGACCAGCTCGTAGCTGTACTCGGGGACGGTGGTGCAGGACAGGCCGAGGCACTCCACTCGCTCGCCGAGCAGGTGGTGCAGTTCGTGCTCGCGGATGCGTCCATCAACGGCGGTTTCGTCGATGCGTCGCTCTAGCTAAGCCATCCTTCGAGGAGCTCGCCGTATGCAACTACAAATCCGACGTCCAGTCTGGATTTTCAGGCTAAGGTAACCCCGTTCTTTGTCCTGCTAGTTCTTGACAAGAAATCATGGTTCTTCACGAGATAAAGAGATTTGCTACCCTAGTAGTATATTTATTGCTTTTACATGTCGGCATGCCATTGTTAATTACTCTGGAAGTGGTAGTTCGTACTGCTGGTATAATGAAGAGATGGATAACCATTGGCATTTCGCTAAATCTTTTAACCATTCTAGACTTGTCATTCACTGGTTATTTTCATGCAAATGTTTCTAACGCCATTTATTTAAATATAATTATGAAGATATAAGGATCTTGATCTATTTAGGTACAATTATGAAGGTCTATTATCATGACATTTTAGGTATACAAATAACAGTAGTTGTCTGTTTCGGGACAATAATTATGAAGATCTAATGGTCATGATATTTTTAGATACTCCATCCGGTCCTTTTTAGTTTGCATATAAGTTTTGTCCGAAGTCAAAATATCTCTACTTTGACCAAATTTAGACGAAAAAGATATCAACATTCACAATGCCAAATCAACATTATTAGATCCATTATGAAATGTAGTTTCATAGTATATATATATATATATATATATATATATATATATATATATTTAATATTGTAGATGTTGATATTTTTTAATATAAATTTGGTCAAACTTTGCAAGTTTGACTTGACAAAAATATAATATGCGGAGTAAAAAGGACCGGAGGGAGTACTATTATGAAGATCAAACTACAGTGATATGTTTGGTTACATATCTAAAGTTTGTGGTCCATTTCCATTAATAATCGAATGGTCAACTAAATCAATGATCGGATCTTTTTGGAATATCTACTCACAAAGAATCTACTTTTTTTTTTTGAGACAACAAAGAATCTACTGTATCTCCTTCCAGTTGTATTGTGCTTTTTAGTACTACATAATACAATACTAGGAATGCCAGAGACGAAGACAAGGCTTCAAAGATTAAGCTTGAATCCGGTGACGTTCTGATATTTGGTGGTCAATCAAGGCACATATTCCATGGTGCACTTTCCAGCATTGCGCAGAAAAGTGCACCCGCTGTGGGTGACCGACAAGACAAATCTTCGACCCGGGCGCCTGAACCTCACATTCAGGCAGCATTCAGTGGTGTGTTTTTTATGCACAATATTGTCGCCTCTATCATGTTCATAGGTGTTTGGCATCATGCATGAGTTGAAACAGTTCAATAGGTAACTAACAAACTAGATCAAAATATGTCCAAACTTATCCAATTTGGCCAACTGATTAGGAGCTGGAGCAAAGCATCTTGCGCGGAAAAAAATACATGAAAATAGCAACAATTCAGTACTTCTATTTCTAGCTCGTGACCTCTCGAGCGCGCGTGACCTCTCTTGTTCAGCGTCGTCGAGACGTATCCCCTCAAGAATCATGGTGAGCCCGAGGATGAAAGCATGGTCGACGCCCGCGCTGACACGAACGTCATACTTGGTCGGCCAGAAGAGGAACCCCCCGCAACTTTCGATCCGAGCAACGGCGGCGCCGGCGCGGTTGACGGTGCAGTCGGTCCCGCAGTACCAGGGGCGGACGCCGACGAAGTGGCGGTACCCCTCACCGGCGAGGCGCACGTCGATGTCCCCGGTGTTGGTCAGCGAGGGCTGCACGACGGCGGCGAAGAGCAGGTCCTTGGAGCTCGTGCTGTCCCCCCTGAACGCCTCCCACCTCCGGGTGATCTCGAACAGGGACGGCGAGCGCTCCACGGTGAGCACCGGCCGCGACTCTGCGTCCAGGAGGACGGAGCGGCGGAAGAGGCTGAAGAAGGGCCCGTCCACCCGCATCACCGCCGCGCCGCTGGCGTCCGTGACGATCAAGTCGCGGCGCCACGGCCAGCCGGTCTTGGTCACGGTGAACGCCGTCGGGCGCAGCGCGCAGAACCGCGCGGCCACCACCGAAAACGCCATTGCCTTGCCGATCGGTGGGTGCTCGTGACGTCGAGAGTGATCTGACACAGAGCCGCAAGAGATCGCCAGGTACACGCACACGTAGGTATGTGCACATGTACGTACGTACGGACCTCGTACTCTCAAGGTTTCGTGTATCTGCAAGTCTGTTTCGTCGGGCCGCTTTTCTTTCTTCCGCTCGAAGAAAGAAAAGGGGACCTTGCCGCTATGAGTTTCCCATGCCGCCGCCTTCCGGCGGCCTCGATCGTCGGTGATGAGGTGAATTGCCAGATCCATGCATATGTATCTTTTTTATTCTGGTCTGGGCTTCGGCGGCGGCGATGACGGCGCTGAATAAAATTTCTTTACATACTACTCCGACGAGACGATCGGTCCTATGATTGGGGATGGATTTGAAAATCAGTTTGTTCAAGCAAGGATGCGTGGCGGCGGCGACATCCTTGTGGTGGACCTGTGTCCTAAGGCTCCGCCGTTATGACGCCGTTTGCTCCAGCGCCGGCGCGGAGTTTGGGAGGTAGTCCAGGAGCGGATGCAGATTATCGTATGCATCGTCGGCATCTGAAAGACGGTGGATTGTGTGCTGGGTTCGTGGTTCATGGATGACAGGTGTGGTTTCTCCTTCGGCGTCATAGTCGCGTGGGGGTGCCAGATCTGGGGTTCGATGGCGTGTCCGGGGTGTTGCCCCAATCTGATTTGTTTAACGGTAATAATTTCGCTTTTGATGAACCACCTTGGAGGTCCACAAAACTACATATCAGCGATGAAGCCGCTTCGAGCTCAGGTGCGAAGGTGATCCGTCATTTTTTTTGTGGCTGCTATGGTGGTGCCAGAGGCATGTGACGGGTATTGGTGTCAAAGTTCAGAGGTTTCTTCTGTATTGATTGTATTTTTACTTCTTGGTTGTTATGATATAAATGAGACACGTATGACCTTGCAATTTTTTCCGTAAGGGGTCGCTATTTCGTTGCTGTACAAGGCATTATCCCTGACATATTTCAGTACGATGAACACGGAGCTACAAGCATAGAATGAAAAGGGCTTGGTGTTAAAAACTGCGATACTTATTGTTCTCGAAGGAAGCATCAAGCTTCTCGTCGACTTAACCAAGACCGGAGAGCTTCAAATTTTATCTTCATCTAGGTCCTCTTTGATTCGCGGGACTCTACATACACGGGAATAGGAAAAATCTAGGAGTGAAATGTGATGGTCATCTCAATTCTAGAGGATTTTAGGTTGTTTGATTGCATCATAGAAAAAAAAAGTCTATCTAGCGCACTAGTTATTGCACATCCAAGTGACTAAATCAAACTGAAAACGAAAAAAAGATACAAGAAAATGCCCGCATGAATCTTCGCTTAATAACAACCACAGAGGACTTAGATGTGCAATACTTAGGCAGAAATTTGCCGGGGCACGCGAGTGAGGGGCACTCACCTACTAAGTCCCGTCGCCTGCTCGTTTTGCTTCGCGATTCGTGCAGTAGTTAAATCCCGCATGAGGGCACACTAAGTTAAAAAAATGAGATCCATGAGCACTAGCACCCATGACATATTTTTATAGAAGAAGCCCACCCGGAGAGATAGTGGAAATTCGCTCACTATGAGAGCCGATCCCCGGTCTGCAAGGTAACGCCACTGCGTCCTTGCCACTGAACTACTGCCAAGTTTTAAGTTTCAACGTTTGAGTGGATGCTAGAAATCCTCTAAGAAGAAGTGTGACGGTGTCCTGAATAAGGGGGTACTAACCCAGACATCCCATTCTCCTCGGGTTGGGCCGACGAGCCCATTCGTGATCAAGATGGACTCCGGAGGCCGTGCGTAGGAGGCGACTGCCTCCCCCGAAAACTTGACATATACTCCAAGATCTCTTCCCCCGCCTAGCTCCTAGCTACTGACCTTGTAATCCTAGATACCCTCCTGGCATGTATATAAGCCATAGGGTTTACCCCGTAGAGGGGACACATCAACGCAAATCATTCACCTAACCTTAGAGTTAGACCACACATTGCGATCTCGATGTAGATCAATTTTGTACTCGATGCATCTTCATCAATATAAACAAGAGCAGGGCGTTGGGTTTTACCTCCATCAAGACGGCCCGAACCTGAGTAAACATCGTCTCCTTCGTTCATGTTATCCTCGATCCGAGATCCACGGCTCGGGACCCCTACCCCGAGTTCTTCCGGTTTTGA
This sequence comes from Triticum timopheevii, assembly GCA_963921465.1. Lineage (NCBI taxonomy): Eukaryota > Viridiplantae > Streptophyta > Magnoliopsida > Poales > Poaceae > Triticum > Triticum timopheevii. Next base: position 585,064,093 of record OY997270.1, read on the forward strand.
CACCGACATAGTGCAAAGAAATCTTTAGGCAAAATTCCTATAGGATCCAATCCTATGAATCGAACAACCAACATAGGAAAAAAATCTCAAAGATCCTAGTCCCCAAAATTCCTATGCAAATCTTTTGAATCAAAGGAGCCCCTAACCAATCAAATTGCCTTGCGTTGGTTATCTATTTTCCATGAGACAACACCCTTCTAGAAGGAGGGGAGAGGTGTCCTATGGAAATGAGATGGATCCTTCTTTTTGGCAGATAAAAAACTTATATTATTACTCAAAACTCCACATAATTACAATCAACCAAATTGAGCCCAACTGCTTATGGGGGACCCAAACCCACACATACAACAATTCTTCCTTCAAAACCAGCAAAGTTTGCTAAATAATTGCTAACCTCGTTTTGGCTATGACTAACGTGAGTAATACAAGTTTCACGAAGACTCAACAAATGCTGTATTTCCTTCACTAGGGAGGCAAACACCACGACATGCGAGTCAACCTCCAAGATGATCAACAACTCAGATCTTTGGATAGAAAATGATAAATCCTCCATACATTCAGATAGCAGCTTCCATTGCATCCCGACATGAGAATAATTTTTGACATGAAGAGAAGATGATAGCATCCCCCCCATTGTCTCCAAGCACCATACAAGCCCCAACCCTACCATGACGAGATAATAACCCATTCATATTCACTTAAATCCAACCAACTGGTGACTCTGTCCACTTGATCTTGGGCTTCTACAGCGATATCACATGTGGCTTTGACAAGTGATTGTAAGAGATGGCACCTTTACCTTTGATAGGATCGCAGTTAGGATGATGATAAATACCAATGAGGGGGCCAATGAGGGTGCAGGTTCGTGGTGGATCACACTAGTCAAGAATGAGGTGATGATCCAAGTGGATCACGAACTTGCTAGCCTGGATTCAAATGTAATCACAAGCTCTTTATGCAAAACATGGTGGAACAATATGACTAACAGGAGCCTTGGTAGACCTGAAGCAACACCTCTACTATGGTTTCATTTTTATGTTCATCTAACCAACCAAGGCATGCACACCTTGTGTGTTGGTTCTCTCATTGCTACCTAACAACACCCCTCTAAAAGGAGGGTGGCGGAGGGTGTCGTATGGGAACAAGGTGATCCAACTGAATCAAAGGGTTGCTATCTTGGTTTCAAATGAAACCATTAAGAAATTTCAACAAACTTGGTCAAAAACATGGACAACACCTGGAGCAAGAAAAAACTAGGATGTGGCTCACCTTCCTTTGCCACAACCAATTGCACCCGTGGACCTTATACCGACCAACTATGCTCCGACCGGGACGTCAAACAACCAACGACCATTGGTTTGAAGATGACACCCCGAAGGAGGATATTGTCGTTGTTCAATCTGGGTATGAGGTTTTTTCCAGGAGTGCACATGCCACCTGCCGAGTTCCACAATTACTAAGCGCATGGCCTGGCCACCCTCTGGCCTCACCTCAGCATCTGTGTACCAACCGGTCCTAGCACGAGGCAACAAAGATGCCATCATGCTAGATCAACACATCTCATTTCCAACGGAAGTGTTGCACTCGCACATGCATGAATCAGCCAGATTCACAGACTTCTAAGGCTGGAGACCTGGAGCACCGAAATAAGGGGGCAATTTAGTACCTCGTTTTGTGCAACTGCCTAGTAGTCGATGTGCAACTAGTTGACCGTGGATGTGCAACTTTCCGCCTACCCCGTGGACGTGTGGTTTTCAATTATGTCACCTCCACCCCCTCAAACTAACCCTTCCAATGAGATGTGCAATTTCGTCTGTTACTCAGGCCAACTGACTAGTAATTGACGTGCAACTTTCTGCTTGCCCGTGGATTTTCTTTCACTGTTTGCTGCATTCGCCAACTTCCTAGTAGTGGTTGTGCAACTTCGGACACTGTCACGGCCAACTGTCTAACAGTGATGTGCAACTTTTCGTTGTACCCCTCATGGATGTGTAGTTTTCCCTTCTACCAACCGGTTCAAACCACCCCTGCTTGTGAGATTTGCAACTTTAGCGCCCTTCTATATGCACCTTTTCACTATCCTTGTGAATGTGGAATTTCCACCATCCAACTATCCCCTGCTTGTGAGATGTGCAACTTCATATGTTTACCTGGCCAACTGCCTAGAAGACTATGTGCAACTCCGTATGATGCCCCCGCCAACCAAAACTGCATATCCCCAAGCAGGGAGGGGGAAGAGTTGCAGATCGACTAATAGATAGTTGGCATGAACAACATACTAAGTTGCGCATATCGCTGGTAGGGGAGGTGGGGTAGGGTGTGTCAACAGTAGACATCCTCAAGTAGGTAGGAGGGTTGCACATCTACTACTACGTAGTTGGCGGGGGCAGTAGACTAGTTGCACATCACAAAAGTCGGTTGTTAGTTGCTATGTTATGGCCTCATCGGAGGATGGATCATGCAAGTCATGCTGCCAGTGCTTGAGTGCGATAATGTAAACAACCGCGAAGGATGCAGGCATTATTGGGTCTTCAACATCAACCCGAGGGACGGATGTTTCGAAGTCCTTGATTAAAACAGAAATCTAGAATACAATGAGTTGATGAACACCGCCTCTACGATTGCGGGGCAGTACGCCAACTATGGAGGAAGCATTACCCAAAGCAGAGCATCGAGCACTTCCAGATTATTGACATCGACGTACCGAAGCAGATTAGCAAGTAAGACAAGAAGCATTACATTCTTCTTTATTTTTTCAATCAATCTATAGTCTTTTAAAATTTCCTACTTGTACAATCTATAGTCTTTTAAGACACAAAACTAGTTTGCAATATGTTTTTCATTTTTACGACTTTCTCAGTTGAACATCAGTAGTTGCACAGTGCCACATAATTAGTTGCACAGTGCCACATAAGTAGTTGCACAGTGACACATAATTAGTTGCACAGTGCCACAGAGTACATTGTCTTATTGGTTTTAAAAGCCTCCAACATTTTTTTCTTTTCCCCTACTGCAGCAATGAGTGTGGTCTGTTCGCACTACTTAACGCCACTAAGTGGAACGGGAGCCTACTGCCCAACTATGAGCCCAAGGAAGATCTCAACCTCAGGAAGAAGCTGACATATGATTGGGTCACCAGCACGCATGGAGGAAGGTGCTGAGATACGAAAAGGACTAGGTCAGTACACTTTTTTATTCTTTTGCCATTTTTTTCGATGCCTTGCAGGTTTGCACATTTTTTATAAAATTTTTGTAGTTGCATACTAGTAGTATTTCTTTTGCAACTCAATGTCATCACTTTTGTTCAAACATTACGAGAACTGGGCATACAATTGTTCGACAACTAAATATTAAATGATTTGCCAACAAAGGCACAAATAATAACCATTTTTACACAGTGCATTAACTAATTCAAGGAAAACAACTTAGAGAGGAAAAAACATAGTTGTTGTATGTGTCCACTTTTTGCCCCCTAAATTGCTTCAAAAACCATCATTCTTTTCCTTTTCCTTTTTTTATACAAACGATCACAACAGCCTGAGTGGACACACACCAGCAGTGTGCTCTGTAGATTGGTTGTGGCTGCATTTGTTTTTCTTCTTTGGGTGTAGCTCCAGCGCCGATTTGTACCGTCGACTCTTCGCCCTACCCTTTGTAGTAGACCTTAGAGGATCCCTAGGCACAAAATCATCATAGCCTTGTGCTGGTGATGGAGCCTCCAACTGGGCAGGACCATCACGAGCTTGTGTTTGATCACCTGTGGAATAATCATATAAAAAGTTTAGTTTTTTTCGCGCAACCACGACTGATGTTCTCTGCAACCACACAGCTTATGCTGTGCAACTAATTGGTTGCTGTGTGCAAATTAAGTTTAAAAGAAAACCTATAGTAGCACGGCCAGTCATGCCACTTGGTTGGTAATCACCTATAGCCAGAACAGGAAAAAGCAAGTTAGTTTGTTTGTCTTGATGCTTAAACTAACAGTGCGCGCGTAACTGGGTAGCCTGTTCTGAGCAACTGGGCACCATGATGTGCGCAACTGAAATCACACACACACTTGCTTGGGGAGTTGGGGCAGGTAATTACCTGGATGACAAGACCTTTGAGTACTCCCTGTAGTGCCATTGGGAGGAGCACGCGGGGCACTGCTTGTTGGGCCAGGCAGGGAAGGAGGTGGAGGACCATGCTGTGTAGGGCCTGGAGGTGGAGGAGGTCCTCGAGGGTTGCCATCAACTATAACCAGAACAGGAAAAACCAGTTAGTTGTTTTATCTTGATGTTCAAACTAACATAGCGTGCGCAACTGGGTAGCATGTTCTGTGCAACTGGGCACCACGATGTGTGCAACTGAAATCACACACCTAGTTAGATGGGGTGTTGGGCAGGTAATTACCTGGATGACGAGCCCTCTGAGTACTCCATGTAGGGCCATTGGGAGGAGCACGCGGGGCACTGCTTGTTGGGCCAGGCGGGGGAGGAGGTGGAGGACCATGCTGTGTAGGGCCTGGAGGTGGAGGATGTCCTCGAGGGTTGCCATCAACTATATCCTCAACAAATGTTGTATTTCCTTCACTAGGGCGGCAAACACCACGACATGCGAGTCAACCTCCAAGATGATCAACAACTCAGATCTTTGGATAGAAAAGGATAAATCCTCCATACATTCAGATAGCAGCTTCCATTGCATCCCGACATGAGAATAATTTTCGACATGAAGAGAAGATGATAGCATCCCCCCCATTGTCTCCAAGCACCATACAAGCCCCAACCCTACCATGACGAGATAATAACCCATTCATATTCAGTTAAATCCAACCAACTGGCGACTCTGTCCACTTGATCTTGGGCTTCTACAGCGATATCACATGTGGCTTTGACAAGTGATCTTAAGAGATGGCAACTTTACCTTTGATAGGATCGCAGTTAGGATGATGATAAATACCAATGAGGGTGCAGGTTTGTGGTGGATCACACTAGTCAAGAATGAGGTGATGATCCAAGTGGATCACGAACTTGCTAGCCTGGATTCAAATGTAATCACAAGCCCTTTATGCAAAACATGGTGGAACAATATGACTAACAGGAACCTTGGTAGACCTGAAGCAACACCTCTACAATGGTTTCATTTTTATGTTCATCTAACCAACCAAGGCATGCACACCTTGTGTGTGGTTGTCTCATTGCTACCTAACAACACCCCTCTAAAAGGAGGGTGGCGGAGGGTGTCGTATGGGAACAAGGTGATCCAAGTGAATCAAAGGGTTGCTATCTTGGTTTCAAATGAAACCATTAAGCAATTTCAACAAACTTGGTCAAAAACATGGACAACACCTGGAGCAAGAAAAAACTAGGATGTGGCTCACCTTCCTTTGCCACAACCAATTGCACCCGTGGACCTTATACCGACCAACTATGCTCCGACCGGGACGTCAAACAACCAACGACCATTGGTTTGAAGGTGACACCCCGAAGGAGGATATTGTCGTTGTTCAATCTGGGTATGAGGTTTTTGCCAGGAGTGCACATGCCACCTGCCGAGTTCCACAATTATTGAGCGCATGGCCTGGCCACCCTCTGGCCTCACCTCAGCATCTATGTACCCACCGGTCCTAGCACGAGGCCACAAAGATGCCATCATGCTAGATCAACACATTTCATTGCCAACGGAAGTGTTGCACTCGCACATGCATGAGTCAGCCAGATTCACAGACTTCTAAGGCTGGAGACCTGGAGCACCGAAATAAGGGGGCAATTTAGTACCTCGTTTTGTGCAACTGCCTAGTAGTCGATGTGCAACTAGTTGACCGTGGATGTGCAACTTTCCGCCTACCCCGTGGACGTGCGGTTTTCAATTATGTCACCTCCACCCCCTCAAACTAACCCTTCCAATGAGATGTGCAATTTCGTCTGTTACTCAGGCCAACTGACTAGTAATTGACGTGCAACTTTCCGCTTTCCCGTGGATTTTCTTTCACTGTTTGCTGCATTCGCCAACTTCAGAGTGGTTGTGCAACTTCGGACACTGTCACGGCCAACTGTCTAACAGTGATGTGCAACTTTTCGTCGTACCCCTCATGGATGTGTAGTTTTCCCTTCTAGCAACCGGTTCAAACCACCCCTGCTTGTGAGTTTTGCAACTTTAGCGTCCTTCTATATGCACCTTTTCACTATCCTTGTGAATGTGGAATTTCCACCATCCAACTATCCCCTGCCTGTGAGATGTGCAACTTCATATGTTTACCTGGCCAACTGCCTAGAAGACTATGTGCAACTCCGTATGATGCCCCCGCCAACCAAAACTGCATATCCCCAAGCAGGGAGGGGGAAGAGTTGCAGATCGACTAATAGATAGTTGGCATGAACAACATACTAAGTTGCGCATATCGCTGGTAGGAGAGGTGGGGTAGGGTGTGTCAACAGTATACATCCTCAAGTAGATAGGAGGGTTGCACATCTACTATTACGTAGTTGGCCGGGGCAGTAGACTAGTTGCACATCACAAAAGTCGGTTGTTAGTTGCTATGTTATGGCCTCATCGGAGGTTGGATCATGCAAGTCTAAAAGTTGCATCATGGAGTACTAAAGTTGCACTAGGCAATACTATAAGTTGCACAATATAGCCTCAAAGTTGGCATCGAAAAAAAATCGTCAAAATATACTCATGTGGGATCTAGTTTCAAAGATCTCGTCGTGAGGATTCCAATGATCAAAACAAATTTGAATTCTGACGCACGGTTTGAAAGATATGCTTTTTTGAAATCTTGAAAGCCCGAAATAAGTACGCATGAATCTTTCTTTTCCTACACTAAACGAGCAATGTGAACGCGTTTAATGCCACAATGACATGCTCTAGCAGAAAAAGAATTTAACGCATGCATGCGTTGTTAGCCAGGCCGCTCGCTTTGTCTAAAAAGTGCGCATGCACTTTAAAGAATTTAAGATGATTTTTTTCTAGTCTTCACATGTACAACTAAATCCATGGTTGATTGATTTATTTATGGAGAAGGCAATGGGTTTACTAGTACGTTCTCTGAATTTTGGATAACACTAGAAGACAGATCTGAGCAACTATTCTATTAATAAGCTGACATTCTTCTTATCGATCTAAATCACACTTATTTCAATCAAGTTGGGTAGTGGGTAGCAGGGCTCTATACGTAATGAGCTAAGTAGAAAATCAGTATTAGTGCACTTGTTTTTTTTTTTTTGCTGTTCACGTGAAAGACCAGAATTACTTGTTGATGTTATTTTGCCTGCAACCAATTAGTGTAAGGCTGGTACAGAATTTCACTACTGAGAATTTGTGACGTGTACTGTAATTTGTGAAGTATACTGTAGCATATAGGAACCATCAAAGCATATTGTGTTAAGAGATGAATTAACCAGATTGTTGATAGTAATTATTTTGCAGTAGAATGGATTCGTACCCACCCGGTGGTTTTTAAGTTATTTTAAAAATTCGTCGATTCCTGCCTAAGTAGGCCACATGAGAGTTGTGTGTGTCTTAAAAACATGAAGACTTAAAGCTGTCTTGGAAATTTTGAGGATTGCGGAAAACAAACAACTTTGTATCACAAAATGTAAATTGTCATAAAAGGCATGTTTTTCTATCACAAATCATCAGTTGACTATCTGTTATAATTATTCGTGTAAAAAGATAGTACTCCATCTAGTCCTTTTTACTCTGCGTATTATATTTGTGACAAGTCAAACTTTGCAAAGTTTGACCAAATTTATATTTAAAAGTATCAATATCTATAATACCAAATAAATATACTATGAAACTACATTTCATGATGAATCTAATATTATTGAATTGACATTGTGAATACTTTTTTGGATCTATCTAGGGAACATCTAGATGTGCCCTAATTATTGCACATCTAAGTGACTCAATCAAACAAGAAAGGAAAAGAAAAACGACAAAAGAAAATGCATGCACGAATCTTAATGTGAGACATAAAACTTAGATGTGCAATACTTAGAGCATATCTAGATGTGCTTTAGCAAAACTGTACCTTTTCTTATAAGTTTGGTCAAAATAGAGATACTTTGACTTTGGACAAAACTTATATGTGGACTAAAAAAGATCGAAGGGTGCATATGGTTATTTATGTATCATTAAAATGGCCTTTCTGCAATATTGAAGGCATCAACTAGTTTTGGAAAGCACTGCAGAGTTTGTTAGCCCTAAAGCTACTAGGTCATCTTTGTTAGACTTCAATGCTTCGTCGGAAATTGATGATTTGTGATAGCAAACACACATTCTTTTCTTTAACGAATTCGTTGGTATTAGCGTGAATTGTACTATGCTATTGACCTATTTATAATTGCATATAGAAACACAATATAATACATTAACATGCATAACAAGAAAAGGAAAAAGACAACATGCATAACGATGAACAGCCTCACGGTGAGACAGAGGTAACAACGATATGGCAGCAGCGTCCCAGGTGGCCAGGTGGAGGAGAGTCGGATATTTGACGGGCTTGGGTGTGTGTGCGCGCGGGGAGGAGTGCCGAGAGAACTCCGACGATTGGATCGTTCGGGGTTTAGAGGGAGGCCGGGAGCGGCGGTTCAGGGGAGGCCAAGGCACTTAGGCGTGTGCCCGGTATCGCAGTCGACGTGGGTTGGCGTTAGAGGGGGTTCAGGAGGAGGAAGATGACCCGGGGAGGAAGAAACGCTCTTGGTCGTTCGATCTAGCTCAAACGGTGTTGATTGATTTGACTAGACTAAAAGGAAAATCAGGCGCTCCCATACTATCCAAAACAGGCACTTTCTGTTCTCCAGCATCAGTTCCATAGAGAACACGTAATAAACTAACCATATTCATATCGCATCCTTGATCAGAGGTAATATTGCATGAAAAGAACCCATAGAATTGAATTGGAGCCGGCCGGCACTTCAGTTCCTGTGTCGCCAAGATTCGTCGACACGTATCTCGTCCAGAATCACGGTGAGCGCCAGGATGAAAGCACGGTCGACGCCTGGGTTGACACTAACCCTATACTCCGGCTGCTCATCGGATGGTTCGGTCGTGCGGTTGATCTTGGCGACGGCGGGGCCGTTGGCCCTGCCGAGGGAGACGGTGCACTCGCGCCCGTCCTGTCCGCCGCACACGACCACGTAGTCCACGCGCCTCTCGCTGTATCTCCGGTTGCCGCCGGCGAGGTGCACGTGGACCACGCCCCTGGAGAACACCCATGGCTGCGACACGGTGGCGAACAGCAGCTCCTCCGGGCTCGTGCTGCCCCCTCTGAACGCCTCCCACCTCCGGGTCACCGGGAGCAGCGACGGGCAGCGCTTCACCGTCACCACCGTCTGGCACGACGCCGCGTCCAGGAGGAGGGACCGCCGGGGCCAGCACCACAGCTGCCCCTCCACCCGCATCACCGCCGCGCCATCCGCGTCGTCCCTGATGCTCATGTTGCGCTCCGGCTTCTTGCTCACGGTGAACGCCGTCGCGTGCGCCGCGCAGAACCGCTCGTCTACCACCGGCCCCGTCGTCGTCGGTGCCATGCTCGTCTTTTCCTTGTCGATCGGCGGGTGCTCGTGGTGAGTCTTCTCGTGACCGGATCGATCGACGCCGACAGTCGACAAAGAGCCGCCGCAGACCACAGAGCCTAATAAACGTACACGTACGTACCGAGGCTGGAATACCAAACGAAACGACGGCCTTCCCTTGTATCGTGCACCACCCGGAAGGTTTTTTTTTTCTTATACAGGCCGAAAGATTAGTATTTCTTGTTGAACAAGACATTGCCCCTGGCATATCCATGACGTCGGTGACATTTTATTTCGTCAGAACTTCTTTGGAAAATCTTTTTGAACTTTCCAAGAGTTTAGCCCATGCATGGTTGCGTCCGGCAGGTTTTAATGTGGAGTAAATGCTATTCCAAAAATATTTAGGAAAATGATTCTGATCTACCGGCTGATCTAACGCGGTGCGTCCACCGCTTCCCTTGCTTGACACATGACCTACTGGATCACACACGTCTCTTTCATCTTCTGCAACAGCTGTGCTGTTATGGAACAAAGGCAGTGAGCGACAACTGAGCAAGTGCGCAAGTGGCCGGAGATGCTTTTGCAATTTTTGCAACCTGGATTTTGTTCCAGAAAATTAGAGACGAGTAGGTTTTGTATCAAGGGTCTTGTTGCAAAAATTATAGAAAAGAAGGTTTTGCCACAAAGATTTTGTTGCAGAAATATAAAATTCTGCAACAAAAGCCATGTTGCAGAAATAAGAAAAGAACTACGGGCAACTCCATCAACGAATTGGACGGCTCGCGAGGATTTATAGTCACATATGGGCCCCAAAGCCCATGGAGCTTGCCTACCTAACTCTTGTTGAATAATTAAGCAATTTTTCTACTATTAAAAAGCAATTTTTTATGAAGTTTAATCCAAAAAACAGTGATAAAGCATGATTAACATAATAGAGACGATAATCGAGACAAGCAACAGATTGTTCAAACTCGACATGCAATAGGAAACAAAAGGGACAAACATCATGCCCACACCGATTGCTACTGCTAGTAGACCAAAAGCAAAAAAGAAAATGCCGTGTTTAATTTTTTGCCAGGATTTGCTGTGCTCGCTAAAAAATAATCCATCCCCGTGTCAACATAAATTGCCACAAAAACCTTTCGATTTTAGATGCTTAAGAACCCAACGTCAGATTTTAAATTTCACTATTTCTAAAAATATTTATAATCACATGGGTCACAAAGCCCATGTAGTTCGGCCCTTTCTATAAAGCACTTACCTAACACTCGCCAGCGGAGTGGAGCTCACTGAAGACCTCGGGTCATTCCAGGTGGAGCATGGCGCGGTCTGCCATCCTCTCCACATGGCCGCTGACCCAGGAGCAGCCCTAGGCCATTGAGGATCTTGCCACGACTGCCACTCTTACTTTGAGATTGGAACCATCAGGCCACTGGAGGAGCTCGTCATCGCCAGGACAATAGAGGAGATGTTCGTTGCCGTGCCACTTGAGGAGCTCACCATCGTCGGGCCACTGGAGGAGCTCGCCGTCACCAGTCACCAGGATAATAATAGAGGAGATGATCATTGCCATGCCACTTGAGGAGCTCACCACCGTCGGCCCACTTGAGGAGCTCAGCTGCTGCCGCTGGTGAGATTTGTTACGTTCCTCCCCTATGCCGCTGCTGCACTACCAGTCTAACATGCATGGCTGGGAGGTGAGGTGGTGGATGTTCTTCACAAGATCCGTCACAACGTCTTCGTCGACCACTCTGACAAGATCTAACTAGCACGTGAGGCGGTGGATCTTCTTCCCAAGATCCGGCACAATGTCTTCGTCAACTACTTTTAGCAGACCCAACTGGGACACAAGGTGGTGTCTCTTCCTCAAAAGATCCGATGAGGTTGCATTCGCCGACTGGAGGTGGATGTCCGACACGGGCTGTAGCCGGAGATGGACCAAGGGACGTGAAAAGCATCGAGATGGACCTACAGGGTGTGATAATCCCCAGGTGCATAGAATTATCGTACCACTTTTCAAAGTGGATGTGGAAATATATGAGTGTCAATACCTCATAGGAGGTAAAGGTAGGTTTCCTATATTCTACCAAGTTATGTATGCTAATTACACAACTATCTATGCAATTTATGTTTTTTGCATGGTAATACGTGTCTCATTTACGTAGAATAAAGATCAAGTTACAAGGCACGTAAGCACCGACCATACATGACTGAAAAGATAGGAAAATCCTATACAAAATACCAGCGCCTGTCCCTTTCCTTCGACACCACCGAAGCGGCCACCAAAGGGTAAAAAGACAGATCACCTCTTCGCCCAAGCTCGACGCGGCTCCATCGCTGATCAGCAGCTTTACGGACCTCCAAAGTAGTTTGCCAAAAGCAAAACCATAGCCGTTGAAAGAATCAGCCCGGGGCAACATTGTTCCTGGACACGCCATCGAACTTCAGAACTGACACCCTCGCATGACGACGACGTCGGAGAAGGAAACCAGAACTGCCCGCCTTCGACCACAGACCCAACACAAGATACTCCATCTTCCAGCTATCACTTGCGTAGACAACCGCCTGCGCGTACTCCTGAACGACAAAACCTCCCTGCTCCACCATGACGTCGGAGACAACGCCACAGCAACGGGGACAGAGCAGAAGGAGAGACACACCTGATGGAATTGCTGCCGCCGCCTCGTCAACACCATCCATGAACCCTAACGTTGTCGATCTGAGGGATCGACAGAGACACGATGCCATCAACTCCGAGACGCCACCATGAAGGACACCGCCGGTGTGGGAGTGGGGTTGAGGCAGATTTATTCGTCCAGGCGCCGCTCCCACCACCCCAACGACGCACCACGACCTACAAATCCAAAACCTAACTACAGAGCGGAGGAACGGGGTTCCCCCTCCCTCCTTCCGCCGGAGCAGCAATCGAAGAGAGAGGGGGCCAGCGCATCGGCCGGTGGAGATCGGAGGAAAAAGTGCCTCGTCCTAGTCGCCTGGTGGCGGCGGCGGCTAGGGTAGGAAAACAGCGCCGCGACTTCCTATGCAATTTATGTTTGCTTTACATAGACTCTATAAGTAAGATAGGTTTCATGTGCAACTCAGGGGTATTAATACTATCGAAAACACTCACTATATGTTCTAAAGAATCATTGGCCACTTTCCACCACTGACATAAACTAATTCAAATTGCGCATCTTTGAAAAGAATATATTTTTAGAAGAAAAGAAGAAAAAAACATATTGATGAACTGATCGCAAAATAAGAGGCAAACATCTTGCATGCAAAGAGTACATAAAATTGTCGCGGAAAATTCAATTCCTGAGCTGGAGCCTCTGGATGCGTCATCGACTAGTTTCATCGAGACGTATCTCGTCCAGAATCACGGTGAGCGCCAGGATGAAAGCATGGTCGGCGCCTGGGCTGACACTAACGCTATACTCCGGCCGCTGTTCGGACGTATGCTCGATCTTAGCAACGGCGGCGCCGGAGCTGCGACGGCGGACGGTGCACTCTGGCCCGCGGCACACGACAACGAACTCGCGCCGCCTGAGGCTCTCGCCGGGGTCGCGGCCGGCGAGGTGCACGTCCACCTCGCCCCAGCTGAACAGCGCAGGCCGCGGCACGGCTTCGAAGAGCAGATCCGTCGGGCTCGTGCTGGCCCCCCTGAACGCCTCCCACCTCCGGTTGTCGGGCATGAACAGGGACGGCGCGCGTCGCTGCATGGTGACCACCGTGCGGCGCGACGCAGCGTCCACGAGGCTGAAGCGGCTGCGAAAGCTCGCCTTGGCCGCCTTCACCCGCATCACGACCGCATCGCCGGCGTCGTTGGTGACGGTGAAGTCGCGCCACGTCCAGCCGTTGGTGATGGTCACGGTGAACGCGGTTGCGTGCGGCGCGCAGAACCGGGCGTCCACCACCGGTTCCGTCCTCGGTGCCATTGTCGATCGCCGGGTGCTCGTGTCCGGTTCCGCGTCGAGAGTCGAGACAGAGCCGCAACAGATTTTGCCGTGGCCAACGTGCACGTACGTAGAGTACGTAACGAGGCTGGAAGGAACACCAAAGGAAACCACGGCGTTCCACTGTTTGTATCGTGCATCGGAAGGATTATTAATATTTCCTTGCCGTACAAGTCATTATCTCTCGCGTATCCATGAGGTCGCTTAGGAAACAGTAAGCCTTTTACGGGAAAAAAAACTTTGTATCATGAAAAGCAAGTTCATTGTACAAAGCCTTTTTTCCCACTCACAAGTCACAAACAGATAAGTTTAGAATTGTTTCTCTTTGGGAAAAGAGAACACCCACGCATGTGGGCTTTTGCATCTCGCCCACGTGCATGGATCAACGTCCGTTTGTGTTTGCACGAATCTGGGCATGTTTTGCCAGATTTTTTATGCCACGTAGGACTGGGCTGGTGTGTGGGCATTCATTCGGTTGCTCACACGTCAGTTGCACCACGTGGAAGGGCTGGTGTGTGGGCGTTTAGCAGTTCGCCCACACGCCAGTTTTCACGCACGCAGAGGGGCTGGTGTGTGGTCATTTATCAGTTCGCCCACACGCCCGTCTCCTCTCCCACACCCAAAGCTGTCAGTTGTCATGTGTTTTGCAGGGTACATGGCAACTGCCCTAGTGTAAGCAGATGGCAACTCTCTCTTTACCCGAACATGTTATTTTGCCATGTCTTTTTGTAGTGTTATATGGCAACTGCCTAGTGTTAGTAGGTACCTATTTTGATGACATGTGATTTCAGGTACGTATGATTTTTTTCTTAGTCTTCACATGTACAACTAAATCCATGGTTGATTGATTTATGGAGAAGGCAGTGGGTTTACTAATACGTTCTCTGAATTTTGGATATAACTAGAAGACAGATCTGAGCAACTATTCTATTAATAAGCTGACATTCTTCCTATATATCGATCTAAATCACACTTATTTCAATCAAGTTGGGTAGTGGGTAGCGGGGCTCTATACGTAATGAGCTGAGTAGAAAATCAGTATTAGTGCACTTGTTTTTTTTTTTTTTGCTGTTCACGATGAAAGACCAGAATTACTTGTTGATGTTATTTTGCGTGCAACCCAATTAGTGTAAGGCTGCTACAGAATTTCACTACTGAGAATTTGTGACGTATACTGTAGCATATAGGAACCATCAAAGCATATTGTGTTAAGAGATGAATTAACCAAATTGTTGATGATTATTTTGCAGTGGAATGGATTCGTACCCACCTGGTGGTTTCTTAAGTTATTTTAAAAATTCGTCGATTCCTGCTATTTCACTGCAAACTTCTCATCAGCCACTCGTGCCACACAACGTCACTATTGGTGGTGGTCATCCCTCATATTCTCCAGTCATGGCACCACATCCATCAATGGCCAAAAGCAGCCCTCCCCCTTCTGATGGCATGATTGCTGATAATAAGCGTTTACCATGGACAAAAGAAGAGGACAAATAGGTGCTCACATTCTTTATATGGATCTTATCGAATGAGTACTTGTTAACATTGGTACCATTTTCTTCAGATTTTCGTTGGGGGTCTTATTGATTTGGAAGGAAGAATTCTTGGTATGAATTTCATAGATGAGAATGAAATTCCCTTTTTGCCCGTCCAGATTGTTGGGAGATGCCTGAAACACTTCAGAAAGTTTGGGTATGTTTTTCTTTTCCTTTGCTCTTGAACTTCTAACAGGATGATGTAATTTGTAATACATGGGTTGCTCACTCATTTCTGAAGACCAAAACTATAATCTGATTACCTATTGTACTGTAGAATAGTACTTCCTCCGTCCCATAATATAAGACGTTTTTTGATACTACACTAGAGGCAAAAAACGTCTTACATTATGGGACGAAGTAGAAGTAGTACTATATAGCTGAATGTATTCCATTTTATGAAACCGTTATTTTATTTTATTTTGAAAGCAAAGGTATATTCCATTTTACATTGATAGAATATACAGAAAATGAATTTTTGTCATGAGCGCAGGCGAATCAAACAACCATTGCTTCGAATAAGGGGCCAGGCGCTTCACATGTTGGAGTTAAAGGACTTGGAGAAAATATGCGCCTAGTGGAGCTCGAGTCGCAGGGATATCTGCCGCCATCAAACGAAGTTTGGCGTCGAGAGGGGCTGGTCTCTGTAGATGGGATTGGCAAAGCGGAGCCTGTTCCCACGCCGAAGAGGCTTGAGCGGGTGTGCTTAGTCCCGTACCTCTTGAGAGGTTTGTCTTTTCCAATCCATCCTTTCCTGCGCGGATTGTTAAACTTCTACGGCATCTGGCTTCATCACCTCACCCTGCTCCGATCCTGCACATTGCCGGATACGTCGCCCTGTGTGAGATGTATCTGGGAATCGAGCCGCATTTTCAGCTGTGGTAGAAATATTTCTGCCTTGTTCCTCAGACCAGGAGCGAGGGTGTCCATGAGGTCGGAGGGGCCGTAGTGTGGAAGATCGCCAACC
Organism: Triticum timopheevii; assembly: GCA_963921465.1. Taxonomy (NCBI): domain Eukaryota; kingdom Viridiplantae; phylum Streptophyta; class Magnoliopsida; order Poales; family Poaceae; genus Triticum; species Triticum timopheevii. Next base: position 585,080,057 of record OY997270.1, read on the forward strand.
AGGACTATCCAGAGGGATCACCCAAGGAGGATCCTGAATTTTGGACCTTTGAATGGTTTTATATTCACAATGTTTCCCTGTATGGTCCAACTCGTCAGGGACTCCCGTCGTATTCTCCGGAGCCACCAGTAAAGCGGTGTACTTGGCGCCCAAAGGGCGGCGAAGAGAGCCCCCAAGTGGCTACGCTCGGCAACCGAGTTCAACTTTTCACGGAGCAGGGCCTGACAATGCCTGAAGTAACTGCCACTTTTCTCCTTCGCCGGGTCCAACCGCCGCAACAGCGATATCATCCCATGTGGGAATTTAACGGAGAGGACGACTCCACCCAAGCCATTACTATGCCCTTTGCCAACCGAAATTCTCTGGAGGCCGTACTTGCCGATTTTTACCATGGAGACGAGCGGGCCTTTGCAACCATGAAGCTACGGGAAGGGTATAGTGCCAACACATCCATTGCGCTCGTAAGGGTGATCCTTCTTCGGAATACGCCTCTACTTTATGTGTCCAAAAACTGATCTTTTAGTAAGCAATATTAAATCAAGAGTAACAATTCTAGCGTTAGTATCCAAGTATCACACTGCCTCCATGATCTTTGATATTCCAAAGTTGTTTTAGTATCAAAGGACATCTTGGAGCTGAAAGAATTGTTTCAGGAAAGACCGTATGTTGAAGATATTATGATATCTAAAACAATGATCGGTTGCAATGTGATAGAGTATAATTTAGTAAGATACATGTTCTCATACTGTATGACAATATGTGATGGTTCGAGATGCTAGGCATCCTAATCTCCCAAAAGGTTTTGGTAGCTAACATTATACTTGTGATTCGTCCCTATGAGCTATAGTAGCTTGATCATGAAAGATGTAGGTAAAGTGTTAACTACATTAAAAGATTACTAAATAATAGAACTGAAAAAACGACAATCATTTGATGATGGTGAACCTCAAAAGTGCAGAGTCCAAAGGTTTTAGTGCTTGACTAACACACTTTTGGACTATGTGTCATGCGTATGGTGCCACTATTGATGTTGATAGAATATTTTAAAAACAGAAATGCTGAAAAAGGATCTGAAAAATATTTTGGCAAAAAATAAAAAACTGGAATTGTCCAGCTCAGATATATAGAAGATATACACATTATGGGTGTACTCAATCCTTGTTAAACAATGTGGTTCTTGGGTATTGGATACTGGATTGGTTGGTATGAAGTTTCATAACAACACAATACAAGTTGTGGGTGGTCATGCCAGTACCAATTTTAGGATGGTAATTTCAAGAATCAGAAGTTCGGGGTTCAATTCCCACTACCCCCACAAACTCAAGATTTAAGACAGACATCACAAGTTGGAAGACGCACAACCAACCACAAGTTACATCACAGAGATCCAGAGTTCCCAACAGATAGAAACCTGAGTTACTGACACCAAGCTAAGCACCGATAAAGGTTAAGTGTAACAATTCCGAAGAGCACATGTTCCAAAATATGGGATAGCAAAAGTATCCTTTCCGTGCTTCTACGAGCCAGATACAGCTTGTGCACATGGATCAGCTTCAGGAAAGATGTTCACTCCTTGATCAACAGTTAGACCAGCAGCTTCAACAGCTCGCACAAACATAGTGAATAGTTAGTTCTACTCCATGATTGATGACTAAGTTATGCTGCAATTATCACTTACAGTCCTAGGCATGGAAAGTATGTCCAAACTTCTGCACCACAGTATCATGTCTTCCACATTGGCAAGTTGCTACTGGTTTGTACCTCAGATGATACTGCTCAATCAATTTGACCAGTTCTTGTCGCAATGCAGCAGCACTTTCGGGTGGATACCAATCCTTATTTATGCCCTACAAAAGGGGGAGAAGACAAATGAGCCATGAGCATATGCACTGCAGGATCTCCCCCATACAATTTTCATCAAGAAATAAAAAACTAGAACATGTAATGACTTGCTGACTATTATACTGAAAGCAGCCCAACACACAAAACCATAACAATGTCTTCCAACTGAGCTGCACGGACACATGTAATGACTTGCTGAATATTATAACAAGAAAAGAAGGCACAATCGGCTTCCTCCTGCTGTGAAACCTGGCAGTAAAAGGTAAGATTGTAAGACTAATAACAATATCGAACAGAATAACAAACCATCAAGCAAATAATTTTGAATTTTCAAATGCAAGGAAGGAGAGCTGTCCATTCTATTGAGAAAGCTGAATGAAAGTACTTACCTCAACTACATCCCTCTTGATTTCTTGGCCGTCGCCACCCAGCACATTTGTTACGAAGCTGTCAATAATATACTAGGTTTCAGAGTGTACCACAAAAATGTACACTATAGATGCAAATTTGTTTTGACTTAGCATACAACACATAGTGCAGCCGCTAAACGTTCCTAACTTTTGGGAATAGTTACCTTTCAGCAATATGAAAAACACAGTCTGAGTTGTCCTTTTCCAGTGAATCCATCAAGTACATGGTGGTAGTTTCACCCTTTCCACTGGAAGGCCTATATATGACAATCAGGCTCCAGTGTTGTCTGATCAATTGGAACATAAGAGAAGAACTTGATCAACAGGATAGTATTCTCAAAATGCTAACCGACAGTGGTCATTGCTGTAATACAGGATAGTTAATTTTTAACAAAATAGAGAACAAAATTTCTTACCTCGAGGATTCAAACACAAAGAGAAATAGGTACTTGATGCGATCTAGGTCTAGCCCTCTCCTCTGAAGTGCAGATTTCAACCATGATTTCTGCTTAGGAAGAAACCAAGATATATTAGGCAAGAAACAGTTAGTGTCAGGGAGGCAACAGAGCTTGGAAATTTACGAATGTTACCAATTTCTCAAAATCCTTTGTAACTAGCTTAGACCAGAAAAATGGGCTGCAAACATCATACTGTTGCAATATTTCACTTGGCAAATCAAGAGATGGGAAAATTCCATTGGAATGTCTACAAGAGGTAAAGGGAACAAACAGGAACCTAGAAACGTTGCATCCCAAAAGAGCGATACTTACCTGGTGTACATTTCAAGTACTCTGTCACTGACAAAGCCCCCTTCTAAGGAACAAATGTCAGAATAGTAAAGACTGGCATTGGAATCCTGGTAATCATCGCCGGCAGGATATTCATGTCGGGCCCACTCTTTTTGGAACCTTAGTTGGTTAACTGGACTAAGTCACTGCTTACATTGACATTGCGATTACACTTTGACAATTTTTTCTTGTTGATTCCCATGCAATCATTGACAGCTCGATCGATTGACTTGAGCACATCAACGGATTTAACCATTGGTTTCGCAAAAGCTACTATATTATCGGAGTCATCCCGATTCTAGATCAGAGCATGGGATGTCACTTTTTCAAGAACCTCATAGGGCAAGTTGTACTCCTTTAGCACTTCCTTCAACTCTTTCGGAATTGCAGCTTTCCTCTCCGGTATAAATTCAAATGCCTTTTTATATTGGTTCTGGAAGCAATGAAGATTCTGCAGCTGAAGTAGAAAATATTAGTATTTTAAATATGCTGAAATAAAGACAAAAGTATATAGAAGAGGACAATTTTTTTATTTGACTTACCTACTGTTTTAAGCCTTCAAATTTGTCAACCTCACTGCCCTTTTCTTTGTTGTTTACATCGACCTCTACAAGGTGTCCAATGTCATTATCAACCTCATCGTCAAAAACATCATCTTCAGTACCTTTGCCCAGTTTGTAATCTGTTTCCATATTATAAACATTTTCTGCTGCATAACAACTATCCTCGAGTTTCTTGATCTGCAAAAAAATCTAGCATTTCACATATATGCCGATATGAAGGCAAAAAATGTTGAGTATGTAAGTCAGCACTCACGGGTACAGTGCCATATTGGCCCGCATATTCCTTTATGAATTTTAAATTGCAATCATCTATATGTTGTATCCGTGGGAAACCATCAACGGGTATCCATGGGAGAGCATGATTGGGCAGTTTAGCTGGATCTACCATGTCAAGGAAAATAATCTATAGAGAAACATGTGAAAACATATGTAAGTTAAAAAAATATTGGTAAGTAAAATCAAGGCCAACATGAATCATTTAGAGGTTATTAGGTTACTTACATACAACAACACCGCAGATCCAATCAGATTTTTCGACCCATTTCTCAGATCTTTGATGCCCTTTACCAGTAATTTGACAGTTAATTCAGTGAAGTTCCATTCCACTGTCTTATTAATATCTTCCACCATTTTCATTAACCTTGGATCTATAACTGACTGAGAACAGGGGGCCAAGAGCCAAGCTAGTATGGCATACATATATACTTTGCATGTGCGTTTCCTCTTGTTCCCGCAGTCATGGAGTTGCTCATAGAAACTTTTCACGTTCTTAAGTGGAATATCCAATCCCCTCTTGCACTTGGAACTATGTTTGCTATTACCAAAGTTTTCAACCAGAAATGTTTTCCCTTTGTTCATTACACCATACCCCTTAGCTGCAGCCTCAAATAAGTCAGTGTAAACAAGGTCATCCTCGGGCCCCAATCTTAATGTGTAGTTGTCAGTGTTAACTCTGTTTACCAGAAAGGTAGTAAGACTATCAGGTGGTTTGGTCATGAATTTTACCAATAAGGTGTTGCCTAATTTCAGTCTTCCGATCGCTCTTTTATGTTTCTCATCAATATTGGGGTACACAAGTGTTGGCAATCCGTAGGGCTTGAATCTGATTATCCCAATCTTCCATGTGTCATGTAATCAGTAATTATGTTACAAAAGCATGGAGTAATATGAAACAAAATCAATTTGAAATGACCCACTGTTTCGAACAATACTTACTCTGACGTGTGAGCCAGAAGAACTGGACATGTTTTATTCTAATCTAACCCTTTTGCTGGCCCTGTCCGAGCATGCCCAAGAATCGGGATCTATGCCCCTTTTGCTTGCCCCTTTTATGGTCTGCCGCTGCACCCCCCCTTCCGTTGTTGCCATCCAGGGAGGCGTCCATACTACCGCCTGCTGATGCCACTCCACTGACATGCCGATTGATCAATTTGAGGCAATGTTTCCAAATTATTCCAACTTCATACCTTTCCGGCATAAACCGTATAACTCAGAGAGGTCGTATTTCTGTGGGTTGGTAGTAATGGAATGCTCAAACTGATCGATCGACAGGTCAGTGGAGTGGCATCAGCAGGCGGTAGTATGGACGCCTCCCTGGATGGCAGCAATGGGTGGGGGGGTGCAGCGGCCGACCATAAAAGGGGCAAGCAAAAGGGGCATAGATCTCAATTCTTCGGCAGGCTCGGACAGGGCCAGCAAAAGGGGTAGATTAGAAGAGAACACGTCCAATTCTTCAGGCTCGCACGTCGGAGTAAGTATTGTTTGAAACAGTGGGTCATTTCAAATTGATTTTGTTTCATATTTCTTCATGCTTTTGTAACCTAATTACTAATTACATGACACATGACAAATTGGGATAATCAGATTCAAGCCCTACGGGTTGCCAACCCTTGTGTACCCCAATATTGATGAGAAACAGAAAAGAGCGATCAGAAGACTAAAATTAGGCAACACCTTATTGGTAAAATTCACAACCAAACCAGTTGATAGTCTGACTACCTTTCTGGTAACAGAGTTAACACTGGCAACTACACATTAAGATTGGGGCCCAAGGATGACCCTGTTGACATTGACTTATTTGAGGCTGCAGCTAAGGGGTATGGTGTAATGAACAAAGGGAAAACATTTCCGATTGAAAAATTTGGTAATAGCAAACATAGTTCCAAGTGCAAGAGGGGATTGGATATTCCAGTTAAGAACGTGGAAAGTTTTTATGAGCAACTCCGTGGCTGCAGGAACAAGAGGAAGCGCACCTGCAAAATATATATGTATGTCATACTCGCTTGGCTCTTGGCCCCCTATTCTCAGTCAGTTATAGATCTAAGGTTAATGAAAACGGTGGAAGATATTGATAAAATAATGGAATGGAACTTGACTGAATTAACTATCAAATTACTGGTAAAGGGCATCAAAGATCAAAGAAATAGGTCAAAGATCTGATTGGATCTTGAGTGTTGTTGTATGTAAGTAACTTAATAACCTCTAAATGTTTCAAATTGGCCTGGATTTTACTTACAAATATTTTGTCAACTTACATACGTTTTCACATGTTTCTCTACAGATTATTTTCCTTGACATGGTAGATCCAGGTAAACTGCCCAATCATGCTCTCCCATAGATATATACTCGCTGATGGTTTCCCATGGATACAACATATAGAGGATCGCCATTTAAAATTCATAAAGGCATACGCGGGCCAATATGACACTGTACCTATGAGTGTTGACTTACATACTCAACATTTTTGCCTTCATACCGGCATATGTGAAATGCTAGATTTTTTTTGCAGATCAAGAAACTCGAGGATAGTTGTTATGCAGTAGAAAAGGTTTATAACATGGAATCGGATTACAAACTGGACAAAGGTACTGAAGATGATGTTTTTGACGATGAGGCTGACAATGACATTGGACACCTTGTAGAGGTTGATGTAAACAATAAAGAAAAGGACAGTGAGGTTGACACATTTGAAGGCTTAAAACAGCAGGTAAGTCAAATAAAAAAATTGTCCTCTTCTATATTCTTTATGTCTATTTCAACTTATTTGAAATACTAATATTTTCTACTTGTTCAGCTACAAAATCTTCATTGCTTCCAGAACCAATATAAAAAAGCATGTGAATTTATAGCGGAGAGGAAAGCTGCACTTCCGAAAGAGTTGGGAATTGCTAGAGGAGTACAACTTGCCCAATGAGGTTCTTGAAGAAGTGACATCCCATGCTCTGATCCAAAATAGGGATTACTCCGATAATATAGTATCTTTTGCGGAACCATTGGTTAAATCCCTTGATGTGATCAAGTAAATCGATCAAGATGTCAATGATTGCATGGGAATCAAGAAGAAAAAAACGTCGAAGGGTCATCGCAAAGTGAATGCAAGCAGTGACTTGGTCCAGTTAACAATTGAAGGTTCCGAAAAGTGGGCCTGGTATGAATATCCTACTGGCGATGATTACAAGGATTCCAATGCTAGTCTTTACTGTTCTGACCTTTGTTCCTTAGAAGGGGGCTTTGTCAGTGACAGAGTACTTGAAATATACACTGGGTAAGTATCGCTCTTTTGGGATGAAACGTTTCTAGGTTCCTCTTTGTTTCCTTTTTTTAACAGCTCATTTATTTAACTCTTGTAGATATTTCAATGGAATTTTCCCATCTCTTGATCTGCAAGTGAAATATTGCAACAGTATCATGTTTGCAGCCCATTTTTCTGGTCTAAGCTAGTTACAAAGGATCTTCTCTTGCACTTGGAACTATGTTTTCATGGAAATTATGTTTTCTTGGTAATGAAATGGGGAGCACATATTTTTTAAGATGTTCATTTCAACTTCTTACGCCTGAAACATGTTATTTATTTTGTAATTGATACCACGTGCATTGCAGGTGCACTGTTACTAGTATACATACAAACAGCACAACAACACAATGAAAGACAATACTTAACATGAGGTGGATAGTCACCTTCTGTACTTAAATGCCATGTGCATGGGGGAAGCTGTCATGTACTTCTTCACGGACACACAGTTTTTCAGCTTGAAGTGATCCAATCCTCAGACCATGCCATGGCTGCAGAACTCTCCTACACATATCACATCATTGATCATTCAATATATTTACTAACAATAGATCAACTAGAAATATAGATGACATAAAACTACATAGAACTGAATACGTGAGACAAGTAACATCAGCTACACAGAACCCAGGGTAGCAAAAGCAAGTTTGGTAACACCCGAGGAACCGTGACCAGCATATATTAAGGGGATTGGAATTGCTTAGTCGCAGCTAGTGGCTACAACAAATAGCTGGTTTCTGGTGGCTCAGATGAACACGATGTGACCCTCCTATCAGCGGTTAATACTCGAACGAGCCAACCGTGCAGCCATCGTGGCTGCCACTGATCAGCTGGGTAGTGGCAGCATAATTTTAGCATCTCCCAAGTATCCATCCAATAAACTTATCAATTTAAGAACCATAAAATGTTAGCTATGACCTATGATATCCTAATTTCAATCTCAAGTCCTGACCTAATATCTTCACAATAAAGAAATGATAAGAGAGTGGTAAAAAATTGTTTAGTATCTTAGCAACATGCGACTGAACTAAATAAATTCCAAGTAATACAAGTAAGAACTTTAATACATACCCAAATTCACTGAAGTGCTTTAAGCATTTATGGAGGATAGTGATTGGTAAGGAAGGAGCTCCATCCTTATAAAAAAAGCTCATGCCTATGAATTTTCCATCAGCAGCAATAATGGGCCCCCCAATTCCAGCCTAGCACAGAATACAATGGCTGTGAACATGCTTTGTTTAGAATAATATATTTCATATTTAGGTACGCTATATGATATTGTTCAATATGAACAATTTTGAAGATATGAACAATTTTGAAGATATTATGTATGAATATCTTACTAATGCGAACAAAAAAGTCCTGCTCTAGTCATATTACCAGTTTCTTTTTATTAATCTTTCTACGGAGCGATAAAAGATTACGGGAAGTACCTTTATGTTCTTACAAGTAAATGCCATGAGTTGCTGGCAATCGAATTTGCAAGTTTTGTACAACAATGCACCACCTGTAGCCATTGTTGGGGAACGTTGCAGAAAATTAAAATTTTTCCTACGGCTTCACCAAGATCCATCTATGAGTTCATCTAAGCAACGAGTCATGGGAGAGAGTTTGCATCTACATACCACTTGTAGATCGCGTGCGGAAGCTTGCAAGGTGATGATGTAGTCGTACTCGAACGTGATTCAGATCACCGATGCCAAGTGCTGAACGGACAGCACCTCCGTGTTCAACACACGTACGGGACGAGCGACGTCTCCTCCTTCTTGATCCAGCAAGGGGGAAGGAGAGGTTGAGGAAGACAGCTCCACCGGCAGCACGACGGCGTGGTGATGGTGGAGAAGCAGTACTCCGACAGGGCTTCGCCGAGCACACAACGGAGGAGGAGAGGTGTTGGGGAGGGAGAAGGAGGCAACCAAAGGCCAAGGACTCAAAGGTATGAAGTCCCTCCTCTCCCCCACTATATATAGGAGGGCCAAAGGGGGGTGGCCGGCCCTAGGAGATCCAATCTCCTAGGGGGGCGGCGGCCAAGGGGGGTTTCCCTCCCCCCCAAGGCACCTAGGAGGTGCCTTCCCCTCCTAGGACTCTTCCCCCTTGAACCCTAGGCGCATGGGCCTATGTGGGGCTGGTGCCCTTGGCCCATGCAGGCCAAGGCGCACCCCCTACAGCCCATGTGCCCCCCCCCCGGGGCAGGTGGCCCCACCCGGTGGGCCCCCGGGACCCCTCCGGTGGTCCCGGTACAATACCGATAACCCCGAAACTTGTCCCGATGCCCGAAACAGGACTTCCCATATATAAATCTTTACCTCCGGACCATTCCGGAACTCCTCGTGACGTCCGGGATCTCATCCGGGACTCCGAACATCATTCGGTAGTCACATACTTGACTTCCTACTAACCCTAGCGTCACCGAACCTTAAGTGTGTAGACCCTACGGGTTCGGGAGACACGCAGACATGACCGAGACGACTCTCGGGCAATAACCAACAGCGGGGTCTGGATATCCATGTTGGCTCCCACATGCTCCTCGATGATTTCATCGGTTGAACCACGATGTCGAGGATTCGATCAAACCCTGTATACAATTCCCTTTGTCAATCGGTACGTTACTTGCCCGAGACTCGATCGTCGGTATCCCAATACCTTGTTCAGTCTCGTTACCCGGCAAGTCACTTTACTCGTACCGTAATGCATGATCCCGTGGCCAACACCTTGGTCACATTGAGCTCATTATGATGATGCATTACCGAGTGGGCCCAGAGATACCTCTCCGTTATACGGAGTGACAAATCCCAGTCTCGATCCGTGTCAACCCAACAGATACTTTCGGAGATACCTGTAATGCACCTTTATAGTCACCCAGTTACGTTGTGACGTTTGATACACCCAAGGTACTCCTACGGTAACCGGGAGTTACACGATCTCATGGTCGAAGGAATAGATACTTGACATTGGCAAAGCTTCTAGCAAACGAACTATACGATCTTTTATGCTATGCTTATGATTGGGTCTTGTCCATCACATCATTCTCCTAATGATGTGATCCCGTTATCAACGACATCCTATGTCCATAGTCAGGAAACCATGACTATCTATTGATCATAACGAGCTAGTCAACTAGAGGCTCACTAGGGACTCATTGAGTCTAAGTGTTCACACGTGTATTACGATTTCCGGATAATACAGTTATAGCATGAACAAAAGACAATTATCATGAACATTGAAATATAATAATCCTTTTATTATTGCCTCTAGGGCATATTTCCAACAGTCTCCCACTTGCACTAGAGTCACCAATCTAGTTACATTGTGATGAATCGAACACCCATATTGTTCTGGTGTTGATCATGTTTTGCACGCGAGAGAGGTTTAGTCAACGGATCTGCGACATTCAGATCCGTGTGCACTTTGCAAATCTCTATGTCTCCATCTTGAACATTTTCACGGATGGAGTTGAAACGACGCTTGATGTGCCTGGTCTTCTTGTGAAACCTGGGCTCCTTGGCAAGGGCAATAGCTCCAGTGTTGTCACAGAAGAGTTTGATCGGCCCCGACGCATTGGGTATGACTCCTAGGTCGGTGATGAACTCCTTCATCCAAATCGCTTCATGCGCTGCCTCCGAGGCTGCCATGTACTCCGCTTCACACGTAGATCCCGCCACGATGCTCTGCTTGCAGCTGCACCAGCTAACTGCCCCACCATTCAACATATACACGTATCCGGTTTGTGACTTAGAGTCATCCAGATCTGAGTCGAAGCTAGCGTCGACGTAACCCTTTACGACGAGCTCTTCGTCTCCTCCATAAACGAGAAACATGTCCTTTGTCCTTTTCAGGTACTTTAGGATATTCTTGACCGCTGTCCAGTGTTCCTTGCCGGGGTTACTTTGGTATCTTGCAACCAAACTTACGGCAAGGTTTACATCGGGTCTGGTACACAGCATGGCATACATAATAGATCCTATGGCTGAAGCATAGGGGATGACACTCATCTCTTCTTTATCTTTTGCCGTGGTCGGTGACTGAGCCGAGCTCAATCTCACACCTTGTAACATAGGCAAGAACCCCTTCTTGGACTGATCCATTTTGAACCTCTTCAAAATCTTATCAAGGTATGTGCTTTGTGAAAGACCTATGAGGCGTCTCGATCTATCTCTATAGATCTTGATGCCTAATATATAAGCAGCTTCTCCAAGGTCCTTCATTGAAAAACACTTGTTCAAGTAGGCCTTAATGCTGTCCAGGAGTTTCGTATCATTTCCCATCAAGAGTATGTCATCTACATATAATAGGAGAAATGCTACAGAGCTCCCACTCACTTTCTTGTAAACGCAGGCTTCTCCATAAGTCTGCGTAAACCCAAACGCTTTGATCATTTCATCAAAGCGAATGTTCCAACTCCGAGATGCTTGCACCAGTCCATAAATGGATCGCTGGAGCTTGCATACTTTGTTAGCGTTCTGAGGAACGACAAAACCTTCCGGCTGCATCATATACAACTCTTCCTTAAGATGTCCATTAAGGAATGCCGTTTTGACGTCCATCTGCCATATCTCATAATCATAGTATGCGGCAATTGCTAACATGATTCGGACGGACTTAAGCTTCGCTACGGGAGAGAATGTCTCGTCGTAGTCAATCCCTTGAACTTGTCGATAACCCTTAGCGACAAGTCGAGCTTTATAGATGGTAACATTACCATCCGCGTCCGTCTTCTTCTTAAAAATCCATTTATTTTCTATCGCTCGCCGATCATCGGGCAAGTCTGTCAAAGTCCATACTTTGTTTTCATACATGGATTCTATCTCGGATTTCATGGCCTCAAGCCATTTGTTGGAATCCGGGCCCGCCATTGCTTCTTCATAGTTCGAAGGTTCATTGTTGTCCAGCAACATGATTTCCATGACAGGGTTGCCGTACCACTCTGGTGCGGAACGTGTCCTTGTGGACCTTCGAAGTTCAGTAGCAACTAGATCTGAAGTACCTTGATCATCATCAACGTTTTCCTCTTCAGTTGGTGTGGGCATCACAGGAACGGTTTCCTGCGCTGCACCACTTTCCCGTTCGAGAGGTAGTACTTCATCGAGTTCTACTTTCCTCCCACTTACTTCTTTCGAGAGAAACTCTTTCTCCAGAAAGCATCCGTTCTTGGCAACAAAGACCTTGCCTTCGGATCTTAAGTAGAAGGTATACCCGACAGTTTCCTTAGGGTATCCTATGAATACACATTTTTCCGACTTGGGTTCGAGCTTCTCAGGTTGAAGTTTCTTGACATAAGCATCGCATCCCCAAACTTTTAGAAACAACAGCTTAGGTTTCTTCCCAAACCATAATTCATACGGTGTCGTCTCAACGGATTTAGACGGTGCCCTATTTAAAGTGAATGTAGCTGTCTCTAGAGCGTATCCCCAAAATGATAGCGGTAAATCGGTAAGAGACATCATAGACCGCACCATATCCAATAGAGTGCGATTACGACGTTCGGACACACCGTTTCGCTGAGGTGTTCCAGGCGGCGTGAGTTGTGAAACGATTCCACATTTCTTTAAGTGTGTACCAAATTCGTGACTTAAGTATTCACCCCCACGATCTGATCGTAGGAACTTTATCTTACGGCCACGTTGATTCTCTACCTCACTCTGAAATTCCTTGAACTTTTCAAAGGTCTCAGACTTGTGTTTCATTAAGTAGACATATCCATATCTACTCAAGTCGTCAGTGAGAGTGAGAACATAACGATATCCTCCGCGAGCCTCAACGCTCATTGGACCGCACACATCGGTATGTATGATTTCCAACAAGTTGGTTGCTCGCTCCATTGTTCCGGAGAACGGAGTCTTGGTCATTTTGCCTAAGAGGCAAGGTTCGCATGTGTCAAATGATTCATAATCAAGAGACTCTAAAAGTCCATCAGCATGGAGCTTCTTCATGCGCTTGACACCAATGTGACCAAGGCGGCAGTGCCACAAGTATGTGGGACTATCGTTATCAACTTTACATCTTTTGGCATCCACACTATGAACATGTGTAATATTACGCTCGAGATTCATCAAGAATAAACCATTGACCATCGGAGCATGACCATAAAACATAGCTCTCATATAAATCGAACAACCATTATTCTCAGACTTAAATGAGTAGCCATCTCGTATTAAACGAGATCCAGATACAATGTTCATGCTCAAACTTGGCACTAAATAACAATTATTGAGGTTTAAAACTAATCCCGTAGGTAAATGTAGAGGCAGCGTGCCGACGGCGATCACATCGACCCTGGAACCATTCCCGACGCGCATCGTCACCTCGTCCTTCGCCAGTCTCCGTTTATTCCGCAGCTCCTGCTGTGAGTTACATATGTGAGCAACGGCACCGGTATCAAATACCCAGGAGTTACTTCGAGTACTGGTGAGGTACACATCAATTACATGTATATCAAATATACCTTTGGTGTTGCCGGCCTTCTTATCCGCTAAGTATTTGGGGCAGTTCCGCTTCCAGTGCCCCTTCCCCTTGCAATAAAAGCACTCAGTCTCAGGCTTGGGTCCATTCTTTGACTTCTTCCCGGCAACAGGCTTACCGGGCGCGGCAACATCTTTGCCGTCCTTCTTGAAGTTCTTCTTACCCTTGCCCTTCTTGAACTTAGTGGTCTTATTGACCATCAACACTTGATGTTCTTTCTTGATTTCAGCCTCTGCTGACTTCAGCATCGAGAACACTTCAGGAATGGTCTTTACCATCCCCTGCATGTTGTAGTTCATCACAAAGCTCTTGTAGCTTGGTGGGAGCGACTGGAGGATTCTGTCAATGACCGCCTCATCTGGGAGGTTAATGTTCAACTGGGTCATACGTGCGTGCAACCCAGACATCTTCAGGATGTGTTCACTGACAGAACTGTTTTCCTCCATCTTACAACTGTAGAACTTGTCGGAGACATCATATCTCTCGACCCGGGCATGAGCTTGGAAAACTAGTTTCAGCTCTTCGAACATCTCATATGCTCCGTGATGCTCAAAACGCTTTTGGAGCCCCGGTTCTAAGCTGTAAAGCATGCCGCACTGAACGAGGGAGTAATCATCAGCACGAGTTTGCCAAGCGTTCATAACGTCTTGGTTCTCTGGGACGGGAGCGGCACCTAGCGGTCCTTCTAGGACATATTGCTTCCTGGCAGCTATGAGGATGATCCTCAGGTTCCGGACCCAGTCCGTATAGTTGCTGCCATCATCTTTCAGCTTGGTTTTCTCTAGGAACGCGTTGAAGTTCATGTTGACATTAGCGTTGGCCATTGATCTACAATACATATTTGCAAAGGTTTTAGACTAAGTTCATGATAATAAAGTTCTTAATCAAAATTATGAACTCCCACTTAGATTAGACATCCCTCTAGTCATCTAAGTGTTACACGATCCGAGTCGACTAGCCCGTGTCCGATCATCACGTGAGACGGACTAGTCATCGTCGGTGAACATCTTCATGTTGATCGTATCTTCCATACGACTCGTGTTCGACCTTTCGGTCTCCGTGTTCCGAGGCCATGTCTGCACATGCTAGGCTCGTCAAGTTAACCCTAAGTGTTTTCGCTGTGTAAAACTGTCTTACACCCGTTGTATGTGAACGTAAGGATCCATCACACCCGATCATCACGTGGTGCTTAGAAACGACGAACTGTAGCAACGGTGCACAGTTAGGGGAGAACACTTCTTGAAATTTTGTAAGGGATCATCTTATTTACTACCGTCGTCCTAAGTAAACAAGATGCATAAACATAATAAACATCACATGCAATTATATGGTTGTGACATGATATGGCCAATATCATCAAGCTCCATTGATCTCCATCTTCGGGGCTCCATGATCATCTTGTCACCGGCATGACACCATGATCTCCATCATCATGATCTCCATCATCGTGTCTTCATGAAGTTGTCACGCCAACGACTACTTCTACTTCTATGACTAACGCGTTTAGTAATGAAGTAAAGTAGTTTACATGGCGTTCTTCAATGACACGCAGGTCATACAAAAAAATAAAGACAACTCCGATGGCTCCTGCCGGTTGTCATACTCATCGACATGCAAGTCGTGAATCCTATTACAAGAACATGATCTCATACATCACAATTCAACATTCATCACAACTTCTGGCCATATCACATCACATGATCAATCGCTGCAAAAACAAGTTAGACGTCCTCTAGTTGTTGTTGCATCTTTTACGTGGCTGCGATTGGGTTCTAGCAAGAACGTTTTCTTACCTACGAATCACCACAACGTGATTTTGTCAACTTCTATTTACCCTTCATAAGGGCCCTGTTCATCGATTCCGCTCCAACTAAAGTGGGAGAGACAGACACCCGCCAGCCACCTTATGCAACTAGTGCATGTCAGTCGGTGGAACCGGTCTCACGTAAGCGTACGTGTAAGGTTGGTCCGGGCCGCTTCATCCCACAATACCGTTGAGCAAGAAAAGACTAGTAGAGGCAAGTAAGATGACAAGATCAACGCCCACAACAAATTGTGTTCTACTCGTGCATTAGAGAACTACGCATAGACCTAGCTCATGATGCCACTGTTGGGGAACGTTGCAGAAAATTAAAATTTTTCCTACGGCTTCACCAAGATCCATCTATGAGTTCATCTAAGCAACGAGTCATGGAAGAGAGTTTGCATCTACATACCACTTGTAGATCGCGTGCGGAAGCTTGCAAGGTAATGATGTAGTCGTACTCGAACGTGATTCAGATCACCGATGCCAAGTGCTGAACGGACAGCACCTCCGTGTTCAACACACGTACGGGACGAGCGACGTCTCCTCCTTCTTGATCCAGCAAGGGGGAAGGAGAGGTTGAGGAAGACAGCTCCACCGGCAGCACGACGGCGTGGTGATGGTGGAGAAGCAGTACTCCGACAGGGCTTCGCCGAGCACACAACGGAGGAGGAGAGGTGTTGGGGAGGGAGAAGGAGGCAACCAAAGGCCAAGGACTCAAAGGTATGAAGTCCCTCCTCTCCCCCACTATATATAGGAGGGCCAAAGGGGGGTGGCCGGCCCTAGGAGATCCAATCTCCTAGGGGGGCGGCGGCCAAGGGGGGTTTCCCTCCCCCCCAAGGCACCTAGGAGGTGCCTTCCCCTCCTAGGACTCTTCCCCCTTGAACCCTAGGCGCATGGGCCTATGTGGGGCTGGTGCCCTTGGCCCATGCAGGCCAAGGCGCACCCCCTACAGCCCATGTGCCCCCCCCCGGGGCAGGTGGCCCCACCCGGTGGGCCCCCGGGACCCCTCCGGTGGTCCCGGTACAATACCGATAACCCCGAAACTTGTCCCGATGCCCGAAACAGGACTTCCCATATATAAATCTTTACCTCCGGACCATTCCGGAACTCCTCGTGACGTCCGGGATCTCATCCGGGACTCCGAACATCATTCGGTAGTCACATACTTGACTTCCTACTAACCCTAGCGTCACCGAACCTTAAGTGTGTAGACCCTACGGGTTCGGGAGACACGCAGACATGACCGAGACGACTCTCGGGCAATAACCAACAGCGGGGTCTGGATATCCATGTTGGCTCCCACATGCTCCTCGATGATTTCATCGGTTGAACCACGATGTCGAGGATTCGATCAAACCCTGTATACAATTCCCTTTGTCAATCGGTACGTTACTTGCCCGAGACTCGATCGTCGGTATCCCAATACCTTGTTCAGTCTCGTTACCCGGCAAGTCACTTTACTCGTACCGTAATGCATGATCCCGTGGCCAACACCTTGGTCACATTGAGCTCATTATGATGATGCATTACCGAGTGGGCCCAGAGATACCTCTCCGTTATACGGAGTGACAAATCCCAGTCTCGATCCGTGTCAACCCAACAGATACTTTCGGAGATACCTGTAATGCACCTTTATAGTCACCCAGTTACGTTGTGACGTTTGATACACCCAAGGTACTCCTACGGTAACCGGGAGTTACACGATCTCATGGTCGAAGGAATAGATACTTGACATTGGCAAAGCTTCTAGCAAACGAACTATACGATCTTTTATGCTATGCTTATGATTGGGTCTTGTCCATCACATCATTCTCCTAATGATGTGATCCCGTTATCAACGACATCCTATGTCCATAGTCAGGAAACCATGACTATCTATTGATCATAACGAGCTAGTCAACTAGAGGCTCACTAGGGACTCATTGAGTCTAAGTGTTCACACGTGTATTACGATTTCCGGATAATACAGTTATAGCATGAACAAAAGACAATTATCATGAACATTGAAATATAATAATCCTTTTATTATTGCCTCTAGGGCATATTTCCAACAGCCATTAGTTCTCCAGATTCGAAAACTCGTCCAATAGCTACCAGTTTACTTTGGGAGAATTTGACAATAGCTAGCACCTCATTATGAAAGCATGCTGCATGAAGTTCTGGAAAAGCCTTGGTGTTCACAACAGCAATATTATAATAAAAATCATATTTCCACAGTTTTCCTACAACAAGCTTGCCATTGGGCAGGCGCACCTTAATCTGCATGCAAGTACAAACTGTATCATCTTCATCTCATGGGCATAACAAAGCAACAGGATGGAAAATTGACTAGTAGCACTAACCTCCAGTTTATCAAGTATCTTACTTTCATCTTCAGAGGATCTAATCAAGCTCGCAGAGGTTAGAATGCTCATGCTGGATGTTCTGTGTTGTATGATTGTGCATGTGCATGTAAACTGTCTAGTTTTACCTACACAGGATCAAAGTTTTTGTTACTGATTAACCTAAAAAACTTGGAATCCCTATAACCAAACGATTGCATTGTTACCCTTAAAAGCAGCAAGTGAAACAATGGATTGGCATAGGCTCAAAGCAAGCAACTTAATACTGGTTTGCTCTTCACTGTAGCCATCTAAATTTCCAAAGCAGAGCTCAAATGTATTCTCCAAGCGCATGCCCCCTAATCGAAGAAACATACCATACCATGAGGGCTAGAATAAATATCTTGAAACATATGAAAATAACGGGAGGGGAGAATCATAAAAATGGAAAATAATAACTTGCCAGCAATCTTAGGTGGCATAGGATAACCACGGGGAAGTAGGCTCTTGCGTAATATGCGTGAAAGGTCTGGTGCAATAGGTGAAAATGTGTATCAATTAGCATTCAGAGCCAATATGCAAGATAAAACTGGCACATGCCAAAACAAAAGGAATAACTTTTGGTCGGACAAGTTTCAACCAAACAAAAATAATAATCACATGAGTAACATGTTTCTGTCGAACAAGACTTTTAACATTGAACCAACCTAGGAAGCAATGTTTCATTTCATTAGTACGTTTTTATGTTGCATATATTTTAAAATGATGTTTTCGTTTAGCGGAAGAAATAATTTCAGGGATGTCCGATCCAATACTAGGATCGAACGCTTCCAATCCCTAGGTGTCCTCAAAACAAACTAACCATCCCTCGGAGGCGAAGAATCTGCAGGTAATGAACAAGTAATAGCATTAATAACATATTTTAACTAGTTCCATTATAATTCACAATTCAACGGAGACCAGGAATGACTCACCTTCTCGGTTGGGGTTGGACTGTAAAGAAGCCTTTCTCTTCTTACTTGTGCTTGCTTCTCCTCCCGTGCGTGTACATTCTTGATTCTTTCTAGGCATGTCCTGGACCTATAATGAAAGAATGCCCTAATTATTGGCATAGCATAGTTATAACTAAAAGCTTAAGTGGAAGTTGACCTATATCTACTGAAGATCCTGACAGCACCGTATGCTTTTAGGACTTTTTTTTGATGAAAAGGCAGGATCACTGCTTTTCATCGCGCTTAGAAGGAATAAAGGTTTACAAATTGCACGAGAAGTACAGGGGAGGGAGTTTAGGTCATATAGTTACATCAATCTGGTTCTAAGGGTCTTCCGGACAATTTTTTTTATCAGGACAAAAATTGCATGTAAATATATGATGTATTATGGTGTGAATCACTAGAATATCGACCTTTAAGTTTCTCGTCACGAAATCTCAAGTCATGCTAGGAGAAACTCAGTAAACTCAGGCCATGCAAGGTACTATCCACCAGAAGCGTGACCGGCCCGCATCGGGCAGTGCATGCAAGAAGACGAAGAGAGGATGAGGCAGTAAAACAGTTTCCGCAAGACCCGCTAGAGACGCGGAAGAGAAACCAGGATGGCTATCGGCGCAGATCGACGAAGCTGTTAGTGCTTGAGAGGAGGGCAGAGGCGCGGCGACAGGGTGGGACGGGAAGCTGCGCCCCTCCCTGGGTAGTGCTCTCTGCCGCCGATAGGAGGGGGGATTGGGGACGGGGGCGTGGCGCCGGGGAGTTGGCTATAGGGCTTCGAAGAGGACGGCAATCCTTCTTCGGATGGCAAATTTTAGCAGATCCAGGGCCCGGCCCTGAAAATTCCAGCTGATAATGCGGGTTTTGCTTGTTTGACGGCCCGAAACCACAGTTAAACGTAGGACATGTTTGACGGCCGGCCCTGAAAATTCCTCGCGCAGTTAAACGTAGCAAGCACCTCAGAGTTACAGGAAGCGCCAAGAAACATGATAACACCAGATCTGCAGAAACACCAAATCAAGCAAATCATGAGACAAGCTCCAACGTGCCTACAATTCAGGAGGCAGCAACGTTGAATTGCAGGAGTCATGGCGCGGAGGCACTGCCTCGGCGCGAGAGGGGGCTTTGGAATTGGAGGGATGGGTAGATTGGGGAAAGCGGAGGGGAGCAGGCAAGTCTCGTCCTTGAACTCGTACTACTCGTCCAGATCGGAGGCCGGCCGCGACGGTGATGGGGGCATCCAGCACATCCGAGGACTCGCTCTTAATCCTTGTCCAGATCGGAGGCCGCTATGGGATGGGAATGGGCGTGTCCAACACGTCCGAGGCCGCCGGCGCAAGCAGGGTCCTGAGCAGAGGAACGACCTCCGCCCGGCTGCGTCCCATCGCCCAGAGAGGCGTCAAAGCGGAGCAAAACCGGCGGACGTGAGGCGGGCTGATCGATGCTCAGAGCTGGAGGAGCACCCTCACGCCAAGATTGTTGTCAAGCCGCCAGACCATGGGAAATATTGGTCTTGTTTCTGATGAGTTGATTGGTTGACGATGTCCGTCCGTCTTCGCGGCTGCAGACTAAACGCGTGCGTGGCTGGCAAATCGTTCGATACGACGATACGTTTCGTAGGTTACAGAAGAAGATGCAAAGGGAACAAAGATCATAAAATAAAACGGTTTGTCTAATTTACATCTAGATGTTTTTTTAAGGATGTCACATCTAAACCCCACAAATATATAATGCAGCAACAAAAACAAAAAAACTTGGACAAAAAAATATAGACCACAAAGATAGTGAACACCAGCTTCACATCTAGATGTGTCCTAGACAGACCCTAAAATCAAAATAAAAAAAAAGATTTGTTTTTGAGGTTTGCGTGGACTGTTGATGACTTGGATAGCTTGCATATTACTCCCTCCGTTCCTAAATATAAGTCTTTGAAGGGATTTCATAATGGACCACATACGGAGGAAAATAAGTGAATCTACACTCTAAAATGCATCTATATACATCCATACGTGCTCCATAGTAGAATCTCTACAAAAACTTATATTTAGAAACGGAGGGAGTAGATCATACCTCAACCTAGAACCGAATCAATCATTCAAACATAGATGAATATAGATACAAAGAGAAATGCTTCCTCATTGATGTCATCAACATATTCAATTTTACAAATTACAAGTGCGAGGATGGAGATGGGTACCGGCGTGCACGGCGTACGGCCGACGCCTGGTTGTGGTAGCGACGCCTCTTTCTCCTCCTCTTGTGTGGCCTTAGTGGTGGTGGCGATGGAGGGAGAGGCCTCCCTCCAGAAGATATGAGAGATCCTCCCGGCTGCGTGGAGCTACGGTCGAATGATGATGATTATTCCTGGTGGCTAGGGTTGGCAGTATTTATATAGGAGACCTCCTCGGGTCTCCTTCGTAGATATGACTCCTCCTGCTTCATCCAATGGCTCTATGGGAGCCAAATTATCCCCCCAAACATCCCTTGTCGTCATGGATCGTGCAGGAATAATCTGAGACAAAATTGGCGGAGTTATGACATATTTACTGGGCGCTTGTACCAATGGTCATCGAACACTTTGGACTTCAGAAGTACTTTGATA
The DNA here is from genome assembly GCA_963921465.1 of Triticum timopheevii. NCBI lineage: Eukaryota > Viridiplantae > Streptophyta > Magnoliopsida > Poales > Poaceae > Triticum > Triticum timopheevii. The sequence goes on from OY997270.1 coordinate 585,101,406, forward strand.
TTTTGGCCATCATTTCTTTGTATAAACTCTGATTTTGATGTTTTTGGCCTCGTTGGATTCCTCTCGAAAATCTCAATCCACCTATGACATACTATTTTCAATTTGTATACTTTGATAAATGTCAGAACATCAAACACTTCATAGGGGCTAAATTTGGTGCCTGGAACTTCTCTGGTTTGTCCCCCCAACTTGGTGCTTTTGATGTGTCAAGTCCATGAACATGCCAATACACCTACAAACACCACAAAACAAATGAAAACTAATAAAAGCTAAATAAAAATAAAGTTGTGTGACAAACTTGGTAAAATGAGTAAAGACCGGAAATTATGCATTGTGGACATGAATAAGTGCTAGATGGTTATGATATGAAGGGTATTGGCACTAAAATATAATCCAAAAGGTATGCATAAAATCCATTCAATCATCAGCTCCTTCCTCGTGGAGCGGGCTATCACTTGTTGGGGTCCGGCAGTCCGCCTAATGGGATGTTTGAAACGCTTCTCGGTGCGCATCCAATATTTTGCGGCCGATTGATATTTATTGGCGAAATATCTCCCCATGCGGAGACAAGCCCAATATCCTCAGCAGGCTTAATGTTCGATCCCTAAAGTGATTTCTTCTTCGACGAGCCGCAGGCCTCGAATTGATCAAATTTCGCATCTTGGATGGACTCGTGAAAAAAAAAGTGACATTGATGCGCCCTCGAGATTGACATCGTTTCTCTCGGAATCACCAATCATACTATTGAGAAATGTATCGCCGTTAAGGGCCGATCCCCTAAACTTCAGAAAATCGTCGCCAAATCAGAAACATTGCAAAATTGCAAATAATTATCCACGATCATGTCACGTTGAATTGACCAAAAGCTGAATACAAGGAATAGGATGGATACTTTTTTACCTCTTCGACATTGTTGATCCATATATGACTGGGAAGCCGCCCTACTTTCGCCCGCCGCCGGGAGGAAACAGGGAGGGGCAAAGCCGCGGTGCCCCCTTCCCCATCTTCTTCTTCAGCCCCTTCACTAAGGACTGATGTGGCACTAGTGGGTGTGGGGGCGAACCTCTACGCAACATATGCACCTACGCGTCGGACTTCTCACCGACAAGGTAGAGGTCGGTCGTCCAAGCCGTCAGAATCCGGATTTGACTCCAATCCGATGAATCCGTACGCGGGGTCAGATGGTCACCCATGGCATCGTTGGCCGGGACCGGGACAGCTGGAAGCGGTCAAAGACGGCGCTACGATGCGGAGCGGAGGCGGCGACACGGGAGGGGAAATTTTGCTTGCGCCAAACCGTTTTCCAGATGCAGTGCGCTCGCTGGCTCGGTTTAGAGCATGCTCCGTAAACTATAGCGATCGAGGGTGAGATGTCGATTCTACTAGAGTGACCTTTTCAGCCAAAATCGTCACAATGATGGTTATTTATACCGGTCGGGCCGATATGGCGACTCTGCTGGAGTTGCTTTTATAGATTGACTAGCTCAAGCCAATTTCGTTCAACATTTAGGGTGAAACACAATCAAGAAAAAAAGATGTATCATTTGCCAACCGTTGAATACAATTACATTTACATTGCCAGGCATGGGAGCATACTACGCAAAGAATAGTCTTCTAAGTGTAAAACAGCCATGTACATGAATCCGTTAAATTCTACTACTCCCTCTACGCAAACAAAAACAAAAGGTTAAATTCTCCGAAATCAGCATCCCAAGTCTGCAAGCCTTGTCCTCTTCCCTCTCGACCTCGTGTCAAGCTTTATAGATCACTTGTGTGAGATGTGGGGCAGTGCAGATACCTGGATTGCCTGCAAGAAGATCACTGTTCTGAGTCCTGACTTCAGACACAAGCTTGCACATGTTAGTTGGAAACTAGTATCAGTCAACAGATACCTTGCGTATAGTTGCAGACTCGATCCCTTCCCGGAGCACTATGTCGGTGTAGTTAGTTGCTATCCTGCAATCGAGCGTAAACTGCAACCACTAAATTTAGACAAACTAAAGTTCAGAAGAGCATATACTACAATAAAACAACAAAACAATTTGTGAACATACCTGAATAGCTTTGTCAGAGCGAAATTCATGATGTGCGTGGTGCCGTCGATGCTCCCGGCGATCCTGATCTCGACGAGCTTCCTCTGCGCCGACAGCTCGCTGACGACGAGCCGGCTGACGTTGGACTCCTCGAACACGGCGTGCATGAGCACCGTCACGTTGCTGCTCCGCGGCGGCTGGTAGAAGTAGAACACCGGCACGTCCATGGCGCCGACGGACTGCAGGTAGAAGGTCGGCTTCTTGAGCCTCGTAACGAAGACGACGAGCAGCACGGCCGCGACGAGGACGAGGACGATCAGCGAGAGCAGCAGGTAGAGGCAGAGGCATTTGGCAGAGTGAGGAGGTAGGCAGTGGCCATGGCAGCTCTCCTTGCAGCCGTAGCCTCCTCTCCTCCTGCTGCTGCTGCTGGTCACGACAGGATCCATGGACATATTGTGTGCGTTGATCGAAACAGTTCGCCAGCGTGATCAGGAGGCATGGATGAGAGTGAGATGAATATATATGTTATTGTTTTGCACGAAGCGAGAGGGAAAGCCGGCCGGCTTCTCCTTGGTCGCAAGCCTCGTGCAATACTTGGGCTTGCCTTTATTCCTTTCTTGAAAAGTTTGCGTGAATTTGAGCTTCTTCATGGAGAAGATGGAGATCACTTGGAGAAGTGACTCGCGGCCGGATACTACTCTTGATCGATAAGTGTAGCTTGGCTCCTGGACATTCTGTTTGACCGAACCGATCACGTTTGGTTTCTCCGTATGCAAAGAAATTTGATCTTTGAAAATTGTTGTGCTGTCGGTTTTCTGATAAATCAAGATCCAATTTTTAACCAGATCTTTTTGTCCGGTTCTTGGTTTTAACCAAACAGAACCCAAGTAAACTAAAAGCACAACAACTAACAAAGTTTTGGAAAACAATTGCCAGCACTTCCATGTTTTTCATCACTTTTCACAAGTAATAGTAGCAACATAGTGATATTATCATCGCATCAATTTATCTTTTTACAAACAATAACAACCGAATAATACTAGAATCATCATATCATCATGGGGTTAGGTCCTTTTTAGTTTTTCCAGGTCTCACATTAATTCGGGTACCGGAGGGTGTGAGCCGAATTTCCCCAACTAAATTTGCTTCTCCAAAAATGATGAGTTTGAAAGCAATTTTTTTTGTTTCAATCATTCGGTCTGGAACTTTGATTCTTCGTAAATATACCTGCACCCCATGTACTCCCTCTCTTTCTAAATATAAGCCTTTTTAGAGATTTCAACGCAGACTACATATTGCTCCGTATGTAGTCTGTACTGAAATCTCTAAAAGGGCTTATATTTAGAAACGAAGGGAGTACAACACAAGTGGATTATCGAGGCTTGAAACAGTAAAGATAGAGGTAATAAAGAAAGATCTATTTGTAAGATCATGGCGTGGTAAAAATATGAAAGAAAAAGGTCACAAATGAAAGGAATGCTTTTAAAATTATACTAGTACAAATGTCCGTGCGTTGCACCGGACGAAATATTAAATATAACTTGCTCAATGTGCCACTACGAAACACATTGTTTTTGGGCTTGGCCCAAACAGAAGGAAAGATCTCGTCTCCCACTCATTCCCCTGATTTTCATATCCCCATTATTGCCGACGTCGGCGGTGGGTGCGACAAGTGATTTCAGATCCGGCCAACTTGTTCCGGCGGGCGACGCTCGACGGCCGGTCCTCTCCATCCCCTCCCCTCCGTCCATCCCTTTCGCATACATTCCTCTAGGCCTAAGCTTGCCCGCGCCCCACGGCTCGTCCGCAGCGCCGCCCCTGCTCGGATTCGTTCCTCCCAAGCGTCGCCGAAGCCCGGCGCTGCCCCGCCGTTGACCTTCAGCTCCGCTGCGCTCTGCCGAATCAGGTGTGTTGATTTTCTGTCTGTTAGGGTTGCTAATTCTTTGCTAATTCTTACATGGCATTTGGTTTGCTTTCGTGGAGTAAATTGCAGAAAACCACCACAATTGGGGACCCTAATTCACAAAACCACCACCTTTCGTTTTTTTTTTCAAAAACCCACCGCCGTTGTGCTGACAGTTTTCAAAAAATGCTAATCGCTCAATTAAAACTGTTTAAGTGAAAATTTGACCAGTGGGTCCTGATGACATGTCCACGTGATGGAGGATAGACGGCACAACTGGTCAACCCCGTCCTCCCCCTGACTTTTCCCGGCGCGCAGCAGCCAGCAGAGGAGGAGCACCTAGCGCTTCCGTGTACATGCACGCCCTGCGGCTCCGGCCAGCTAGGCTGCCGGCCGACGAGCCTCCCAGCACCGCTAGCTCCTGCGCCACGCAGCAGCACGCTCAGCCGCTTGCCATGGCCTCCGGCCACAAGCTGAATATGGATGCAGGACATGCCCAAAAGCTCCTGTTCCTGTACGGGCCTCTGGCCGACGAAGCAGCCGTCGCCGGACTGCAGGAGGCCGCCCGGAGCAGACCATGACGGGGGTGAGACGAACAGGTTCTCAGGGAAACGAAGGAGCTCCTGGAGCCTGCGCATGCTACTGGACTACAGGACTAGGCAGGGAAGCACGACCTGCTTGAGTTCGTCGGCCATGGCGGTGGTCGTGCTCGGAGCTCTTGGGGGATGGCGCTACGCCGCGAAATAGAGCAGAGAAGAGGGGGGAAACTGATAGGTGCTCACTTCGATGCGGCGGGAGAGCTCAGTGGGTACTGGGAAGGCTTGGAGGCGGCGAATCGACGGCAAGGAGCGGCCGGTGCAAGCAGCGGAGAAAAGCTCGATTCGGTCGTCTCCGGGCGTCCCTGCTCGAATCCGCCGGCGAGGGATATCAGCGCGAGGAGGCGGAGCTCAGGGACATGGTCTGGCGGCGATTCGTTAGCGGTGGCTACGCGGTAGCGAGGCAGTGCTCACCGGGGGCGTCCTACCGCACCATGCTGCCCGGCTCGGCCACGAGTAGCCACCTCGCCGGCTGTGGCAAGCCACCTCCAGCTCGTCCCCGCGCGCTTCCCCTCCTCCTCTTGTATCCTGCTCCACGCTCCGCTCGCCGCCGGCTACGGACGGAGCCGCGCGCATGACCAGCGGCGGAGCCAGGAAAAAACAATTAGGGGGGCCAAATGCGTGTTAGTATTGATAGGAGGGGCCAAGTATTAGTAATCTTCATAAAATTTCTTGAATTCTGAAGGAAAATACGGGTATTATACTATACTTCCTGGGTCATGGGGGGAGCCATGGCTCCTGCCAGTCCCCCCTAGCTCCGCCACTGCGCATGACCCGGCTCGGCCACGACCAGCCACCTTGCCGGCTACGGCCATGGCTGCGCCGCCACCTCGCGCCGTGTCCGACGCCATCAGCCGGCGAGGACTCCGCACTGATGCCAGCTTTGCCCGAACCCCTGGATGAGCAGCTCGAGCTCCGTGATGGAGACGACGACGGCGGCGCACGGGAGGTGTTTGTAAGAATGCTTGAAAAAAGAGGGAGGAGCAAGCACACTAATGGGTGGGTTCTAACGGCGTGTAACGAGCACCGTCTTTACCCGGGCCACGTGACACCTGTCACTGGGACCCACTGGTCAGATTTTCACTTAAACAACTCTAATTGCTTGTTCAGTGTTTTCTAAAAACTGTCAGCACAATGGTGGTGGTGTTTTGAAAAAAAAACGAAAGATGGTGGTTTTGTGAATTATGGTCCCCAATTCTGGTGGTTTTTGCAATTTAGTCGCTTTCGTGAGCATATAATTTGGCGCAAGGATCTGTGTCGGCCGGTTTAGTTTCGGTGGCTCGTGCGAGGTTTAGGGAGTGATTGTTAATCATCATCACGTGTGGATACATTTTCCAGTTACATGCAAAATAATGAGCACGGGCCGTGATCTGAGCGTGCCGTGCGCGTCTAGTCCAAGCCTAGGTCGAGCTCGGCGCCGGGCTTCGTGGTCATGGATGACACAATCGAGCATGCGAGGGCGAGGCATGGTGCAAAGACCGGATCCTCCGTTTTGTTTCGAAAAGAATAAATAGTAAAGAAGAAACAGAAAAGCTGTAACAGTTACACGGGGCAAAATCCCATGTTTTTGAGTATATTCTTCCTCCGTGATGCAGAAAAGCTAGCCATGATGGTATTTCCTAAAAAGGAAATTTGTTGCTGTTTTGAATCATGAGTTGAGACAGTTCAATTATAATAGTAACATAAACAAGATTATATTTATACTTTGTCTAAATTTATCCAGTTTAGCAAACTGTTTGGGAAATACTCTCTCCGTTTCAAAATAAGTGTCTCAACTTTGTAGTAGCTCTATTACAAATTTGTACTAAGTTCAAGACATTTATTTTGGGACGGATGGAGTATTATAGTGGGCAAACATGTGGCAAGAAAAGACAGAAAAGAGATATGAAAATAGCGGCAGTTCACTTCTTGAGGTAGTATCTCGTGAACTGAAGGATTAGAAGGCGGCGTGCTGTCCACGCTGGATTCCGTCCTGACGTATCTCGTGCAGAATCACGGCGAGCGCCAGGATGAAAGCATGGTCGACGCCCGGGCTGACACTCACGGCAAAAGCCAGCCCCTCGAACAGGAACAGCCCCGTCGTGCGCTTGATCGTGGCAACGGCGGCGCCGCCGTCGGAGCGGCCGCGGGAGACTGTCCACTCGCGCCCGCATGAACTGAGTCGGATCACGAAGTCCGGGTGCTTCTCGCTGCGGTCGCCGCCGGCGAGGTGCACGTGGACCTCCCTGATGACGAACAGCCAGGGCTGCACCACGGCGGAGAAGAGCAGCTCCCTCGGCCTGCTGCCGTCACCCCTGAACGCCTCCCACCTCCGGCCGAGCGCGAACAGGGTCGGCGAGCGCTCCGTGGTGACCAAAGGCCGGCGCGACGCGGCGTCGACGAGGATGGAGCGACGGACAAAGGTGAACGGGGGGGCGTCCACCTTCATCACCGCCGCGCCGCTGGCGTCCGTGATGGTGAAGTCGCGGAACCAGCTCTTCGTCTTGGTCAAGGTGAACTCCGTCGCGTGCGGCGCGCAGAACCGCGCGTCCACCACAGCTCCCGTCCTCGCCGCCATTGCCTGCCGCAACAGATCGGTGGGTGCTCGATCGACTGCTCTCTGCTCCTGACCGGATCCACGTACACGTATCGTGGGGCGAGACAGCCCGCAACATATTGCCCGTATCGTACGTGCATCTCAAGGACTAGTATTTATTTAATTTCCTTGTTGTACAAGATACTAGTATTTCCCCTGGCTGGCATATTGCAGTACGCGCTTGCCAAATTAATTCTAACACCAACGTACACAAATTAATTCTAACATCTAGTGATGGAGGAATTCACGATCATGCTTGTGTCGGCATACAAAGAGTCCAGATTTATGGTTGACACCTTGGCGTCCTCCGCATCGATGGCGATCTTCACCTTTTTTTTTCTTGAGCGCGACCTTTCTCTTTTCGATCATGGTTCTCCTCTCTTCGAGCTCGAGCTTCTTTTCCGTCGCCTCCATCAACAATGCGAAACTCTCCACCTTTCTCTCCTCCTTGAGGTCCGAGCGCTTCACGCATGCCTTCTCCTTCTTCGACAAGATGTCCTCGAACCTCTCCGTCAGCTTGGCCGCCACACCTTCCACTTCGCCCTCTCCTCCTCCCACTTCTTCCCCCATAAAATTTTTCTAAAATTTCAACCAACAATGCATGATGGTGAAGTTTTCCTTCTCCAGCATTTTGTACACAAAACAAGCACCAAAAGGCTACAAAATAATGCATGTTCGGCTAGTGAGTAACAAAACAAATGCATGTCCGGCAAGTAGGCCACAAAAGAATGCATGTTCGGCTAGTAATCACTTTACTTGCTCGATGACTTGTGCACCCCTAGGCCACCATGCAGTGAGACGCTTCAAGTGCCCGCAATACTTGGACACAGCTTTTTGGATGGTGTATCATTGATAGTTGTGGGATTTTCGTTCACGGATGCGGATGACCGCGTCACAGTAGGACGTGAAATGCTTATATTCAGGGAACCATATAGGAATGTTGTTTCAAAAGGTTGTGCCCTTTTGCTTCATGCCATGGATAGGATCCAGGCTAGTGGACAACCATGCATCGCACAACAGTTCATCATCTCGCATGTTGAGGCTTTCTCATCTACCCTTCTTCTTCGGATCGCCTGTTGTATTAGCCGGATCATCGTCCTCGCCATCCTCCCTCTCCTCCTCCTCCTCCCCCCCTCCGGTTGCTGTTGTCCGATGGCCCGTTGTTGTTGTTGTTGTTGTTGTTGTTGTTGTTGTTGTTGTTGTGTGTCCACGCCCGTCTGGGTGTAGGGCTACTGCACGCCCGTCTGGCTGTAGAACTGATGTGCACCCGTCTAGTTGTAGGACTGTTGCACGCCCATCCACAATATGCAATGAACGTTTCAAATTAGATAAGTGGTACCATCATTACATAGTTTAGTACTGTGTGCTAGAGGAGATAATTGAAATTAAATACTCCCTCCGTAAGGAAATATAAAAGGGTTTAGATTACTACTTTAGTGATCTAAACGCTTTTATATTTCTTTACAGACTGAGTACATAGTAAAGAACTTCACAAAGACATAAACTAGATATGGGTTCATACTTTCAACATCCTGCATGACGAGGTCATCATTATTCTTTTTAAATATAAATAATTCTGAGTGCTACAACTTACATCCGACGCTAAAATTTTGCAAAATATATGTTTCTGGTCAACAAACTTATCCTCTCGTTCATATACGGTGCATTCTCCTATATCGAGCCGTATCCCATGTATGCACAGGATGCCAAAAATGTGACAGGCCCACTGTCAGTGGAGGGTAGCGTAGAGGCGCTTGGTTCAACGTGTGATCTTTTCTTTGCAGAAATCCCTTGGTTTTTTAATTTTTTGCACAACAACAGCTCCATCAGCTTTAAATATGGTCATCCGGTGGGCCCCACTCTCGTTTGTGTACAATGCAAATAAAATTGGGCTCTATCGCACGGGTGTGCACAACCCCCCTCTAATACAGACTACCGAGTTACATACCCTTTTAGGATGAAAGTACCCATTAAAAATAGAATTTGGACGAATAAAAGAAGAGTTGGGGCTCAAATGATTTAGTATTGAGTAAGATTTAGGGAATATGCTAGAATGTGATTTTGCCCTTGTCAAGTCTCTATGTTATAAGAACGGTTTTTGTAAAGACGGTGGGATTTAGCAAATTTGCTAGAATTGCTTAGCTAACACCAATAACACTCAGCCTACATATGTTTCTGAATCTAAAAGTATCCTATGTGATTATGTCATGAAGATGATATTCATAGCTAGTATATAGTTACTTGTATATCTACTCACGTTTCTTCCCCCTTCGTCTCTTCTCCAAGAAAAGGCGGCTAGGGTTTCTGCCTTTCATCGGCGGCGGCGCCGATCTGCCACGTCTCCTGTGGCCTTAGGGCCATGGCTGCGCAGTCAGGGCCGGCCCTGCCGGGGGGGGGGGGGGGGGGGGGGGGGGGGCGCCCCGGGCCCCCAGAATCAGGGGCCCCCTCCCAGGTGTGTTATACGTGTATAAAGGTACAGTAGCCCATAGCCATAGCTTCTCGTTTGGAAAAAAAGAAATATCCTAGCAAGAGACTGCAGGTAACAGCCTACGCACGTAAATCACGCAGATCAGATCGTGAGAAAAAAAGATCAGCGTACGCACGTAAATCACGTCGTCCTGTTCTCTTTCCTTATTCCTTACGATGTGAAACATTCTCCCTCAAAAATGACCGTGTGTCATGATGTTTGATGTTTTTATACAGTTTCAAGCACATGTTGAGCGTCTTCTTAGCTAGAAAATTATTCATGTTCAAACCGACTGGGGAGATGAATATCACAACCTAAACTCGTTTTTTAACAAACTTGGGATCACACATCGTGTGTCTTGCCCTCATACACATCAGCTGAATGGGACCGCTGAACGTAAGCATCGTCATCTACTAAAAACTGGCATTACTATATTAGCTCATGCCTCCGTTCCTTTTAGGTTCTGGAGTGATGCCTTCTCCACTGCCTGTTTTTTGATAAATAGGCTTCCCTCACGACTTCTGCATATGAAAACTCCACTTGAACTCTTGCTCAATGAAATCCCAGACTATACTTTTCTCAAAGTCTTCAGGTGTGCATGTTGGCTCATTTGCGTCCGTATAACAAACATAAGTTAGAGTTTCGGTCTAAAAAGTGTGTTTTCCTTGGGTATAGTTCCCTTCACAAAGGGTACAAATGCCTACATGTTCCCATCAATGTGTCTACATTTCTCGTGACTTGTATTTGATGAGAATGTGTTCCCTTTTCGAGCACTTCCGAACAACTCTACCACTCCTATGCCAGACGTTCATTCTACCACTCCTATGCCTGATCAATTTGTGGATATTGCACATGCTCCTGTGTTGCTTCCTAACCATGCTGCAGGTGTTGGACGTGGTGCTCGTCTTGAGCTCCTTGATGATCAGGCATCGACGGATGCCCCGGGGACGCCGATCTCATGCATAGGACATGCATATCGGGCGGCATCCAACAGCCCGCAGGAGCTGCACCCGCAGCTGCCCCGTGGGTGTCGCCCTCGCCCTCCTCGGTGGTGGCTTTGCCTGGGTCGGCTGCTTCCTCGCCTGGCCCGGTGACCGCTTCTCCTGCGCCCGCCCCGGCTCCTGATGGGCCGGCCTCGTAGGGCCCGACGCCCCCTGCCTCTCCGATGCCAGTAGGCTCTGGCTCGAGCTCGGATGGCTCAGCCTCGCCTCTACTGTCGCCCACGTCGAGCCTGGCGGTGCAGCCGCAGCCAGCTGCTGCCCTTCATCCTCGCACACGCAGCCAGACAGGGGTCTTCCAACCAAAGCTCCGCACTGATGGGACTATCGCGTGGCTCGATGCTTGCATGCCTCATGCGGCTGAGGACCCTACTGCCGAGTCTCGCCATTTTCAGGCTGCGCTGAGTATTCCTCATTGGCGTGCCGCGATGGAACAAGAGTTTCAGGCGTTGCTGAAGAATGACATGTGGCAGCTTGTTCCTCCGGTATCTGGGGTTAACATCATTGATTCTAAGTGGGTTTTTAAAGTCAAGAGACATGTTGATGGTTCCATTGAACGCTACAAGTCAAGGCTAGTTGCTAAGGGTTTCAAGCAGAGGTATGGTCTTGATTATGAAGATACGTTCAGTCCAGTTATCAAGCCCACTACCGTTTGTCTGGTGCTGTCTCTTGCTGTTACTCGAGGCTGGTTTCTTCGTCAGCTTGATGTGCAGAATGCTTTCTTGCATGGAGTTCTGGAGGAGGAGGTTTATATGCGTCAGCTGCCAGGGTTTGTGGATTCGGCACGTCCTCACCATCTCTGTCGTCTTGTTAAGGCGCTCTATGGGCTCAAGCAGGCTCCCCGTGCATGGCATGCACGCCTCGGCTCTGTTCTCTGGGTGCTTGGGTTTATTCCCTCCACTGCTGACATGTCCCTGTTTCTTCTTCAGCGTCCTGAGGTTACGATGTATCTACTGGTTTATGTTCATGATATCATCCTCATTAGTTCCTCATATGCTGCTGCAGATCGTCTTGTGGCTGCCTTGAGTGGTGATTTTGCTGTCAAGAATCTAGGTGCTCTGCACTTCTTCCTTGGTCTGGAGGTTTCACGGTCTCCTGCTGGGTTATCTCTTACTCAAAAGAAGTACTCTCTGGACTTGTTGCATCGTGCTGGAAAGCTGAAGTGTAAACCTGCCAGCACTCCGATGTCGGCCACTGATCGGTTGTCTACTCTTGATGGAGACCCTCTTTCATCTGATGATGCTACTAAGTACCGCAGTCTTGTTGGTGGTCTAAAGTATCTTACTATCACCAGACCAAACGTCTCTTATGCAGTCAGTCGTGTCTGTCAGTTTCTCCATGCACCCAGGACATCTCATCACTACTAGGAAAACGGCTATAGATAGGATGGACACTAATGGCGCACTGTACATGTGGTGCGCCATTACTAAATACTAATGGTGCACCATGTGTTGGTGTGCCATTAGTGTGCAAATACTAATGGCGCACCACATCCCACGGTGCGCCATTAGTAATTATTTTTTATAATTTTTTCAAAACTACTAATGGCGCACCGTGGGGGTGGTGCGCCATTACTAGTTTGACATAGTAATGGCGCACCACACCAACGGTGCGCCATTAGTAGTTTTGAAAAAAAATAAAAAAATCTTAGTAATGGCGCACCAGCGGACAGTGCGCCATTACTAGTTTTAACTACTAATGGCGCACTATCCACTGGTGCGCCATTACTAAGTTTTTTCAAAAAAAATTTAAAAAAAATTCAATTTTTTTATTTTTTTACTCTAAACTAGTAATGGCGCACAGAATGCACCCCCCCCACGGTGCGCCATTACTAACTTGGCCCAACACCGAATGCACCCCCCCCCCCCCCCCCGTGGACCGCCTTTTCAGTTTTAAAAAAATAAAAGAAAATGATGGAAATGTCAAAAAAATAAAAGAAAATAAGTTTCCCATGTAATATGTGGTCTAGTTGTTGGGAAAATTTACAAATATGAATTTCGACTTTATTTGCAAAATCTCTCTGGAAATTTGTAAAATGGGCATAACTTTTGCATACGAAATCGGATTAAAAAGTTTTATATATGAAAAAACATCTACTCGAAAAGTTACATCCGAATATAATGGGGGAACCCCGTTAAACATTTTCAAAATCCCCAAAAACCTAACAGAAAAAAAGTTACGGGGCTTTCAAGATCTAGAGGCAAAAAAATTCAAAAAAATGGTTTTGAATTTTTTTTGAATTGTTTTTCAAAAAATGATACGTAATATGACCGGGAAGTATTTTTCAAAATTTAATCATAGTCATGAACATGAACAAAGTCCTAGACATCAACAAGGTATAATAGGATTGATATGCTAGATATATCAACAAGTGCCTGTGAAGTGAGCTGTTGCTGGGGTTGGATAGAACTTTGAAGTTAAGCATGCTTGGGCTGGAGTAGTGTGAGGATGGGTGACCTTTCGGGAAGTTTGACCACGGAGTGCAATTTGACCCGAGATTAGGCCATATTGACCTGAGATTAAGAAAAAAACGAAACAAAAAAATTAAAAAAAATTCTAAAAAAATTTGAAAAAAAATGTTACTAATGGCGCACTTCTATGTGGTGCGCCATTAGTATACCAGATACTAATGGCCATTAGTAAAAATTCTAATGGCGTGCTACTAATGGCGCACCGGTAGTGCGCCATTAGTAGGCAAAACTGGTGCGCCATTAGTAGGCCTTTTCCTAGTAGTGCATTGGTCAGTTGTGAAGTGTATCCTGCGTTATGTCTGCCTCACTGCTTCTCATGGTTTGCTTCTACATCATGCGCCATCTTGTGAGATCTCAGCCTTTTCAGATGCATACTGGGCTGGTAGTCCTGATGACCGGCGATCCACGAGGGGATATGCAGTGTTTCTTGGTTCTAACTTGATCGCCTGGAATGCTCGCAAGCAGGCTACGGTGTCTCGCAGCAGTATGGAAGCTGAGTACAAAGCAGTTGTTGATGCGACGGCGGAGATCATTTGGGTTCAGCCTTTGTTGAGAGAGTTGAGAGTCTCTTCAGCTCATCCTCCGGTGCTTTGGTGTGATAACATTGGTGCTACATATCTGTCATCTAATCCGGTGTTTCATGCTCGAACGAAACATATTGAGGTTGACTATCACTTCGTCCGGGAGCGTGTTGCACAGAAGCTACTTAGCATCAAGTTCATCTCGTCAAAGGATCAACTTGCTGACATCTTCACGAAGCCTCTTCCACAACCACAGTTTGTAGGCTGCAGGTGCAATCTTAACTTAGTTTGTACTTTAGGCCACAGTTAAGATTGAGGGAGGGTGTTAGACTGTATATGTATACATAGACTTGTGTATACACCTTGTATTTGTATCCTTTGGTACTTATATATAATGAGATAGTCGCACCCCATTAGGGTGTTGAGCATTTGCCCAAACAATATGTTTTACACAACGTGTCCCTAGTATGCCTCTACTGGACTAACTCGTTGATCAAAAGATGGTTAAGTTTCCTAGCCATGGACATGAGATGTCATTTGATAACGGGATTACATTATTAGTAGAATGATGAGATGGACAAGACCCATCTGTTAGCTTAGCATAATGATTATTCAGTTTTATTGCTACTCCTTTCTTCGTGTCATATATATACTCCTCCGACTATGAGATTATGCAACTCCCGGACACCGGAGGAATGCCTTGTGTGTTACCAAATGTCACAACATAACTAGGTGATTAAAAATATGCTCTACAGGTATCTCCGAAGGTGTTTGTTGGGTTGGCATAGATCGAGATTAGGATTTGTCACTCTGAGTATCGGAGAGGTATCTCTGGGCCCTCTCGGTAATGCACATCATATGAAGCCTTGCAAGCAATGTGACTAATGAGTTAGTTACGGGATGATGCACTACGGAACGAGTAAAGAGACTTGCCGGTAACGAGATTGAACTAGGTATGAAGATACCGACGATCGAATCTCGGGCAAGTAACATACCGATGACAAAGGGAATAACTATATTGACATTGCTGTTCGACCGATAAAGATCTTCGTAGAATATGTGGGAACCAATATGAGCATCCAGATTCCGGTATTGGTTATTGACCAGAGAGGTGTCTCGGTCATGTCTACATAGTTCTGGAACCCGTAGGCTCCGCACGCTGAATGTTTGATGACGATTGGTATTATATGAGTTATGTGTTTTGGTGACCGAAGGTTGTTCGGAGTCCCGGATGAGATCACGGACATGACGAGGAGTCTCAAAATGGTCGAGAGATAAAGATTGATATATTGTAAGGTTATATACGGACACCCGAATAGTTCCGAAGAGGTTCGAGGAATTTTCGGAGTACCGGGAGGTTACCAGAACCCCCCGGTAAACTTAATGGTCCACATGGGCCTTAGTGGAGTTGCCAATCCGAATTGGACAAGGGGTGGGGGCGGCGCCCCCCCCCCTTTCCCTCTCCTACTCCCTCTCCCTTTCCCCCTTCTCCTACTCCAGAAAGAAAAGGGGAGTCCTACTAGGACTTGGAGTCCTAGTGGGACTCCCACCACTTGGCACGCCTCCTAGGCCGGCCGCCTCCTCCTCTCCTCCTTTATGTACGGGGGCGGGCCGGGGGCACCCCAAAGACACAACAGTTATTCTTAGCCGTGTGCGGTGCCCCCTCCGCCGTTTACTCCTCCGATAGTATCATCGTAGTGCTTAGGTAAAGCCCTGCGCGGGCCACATCACCAACACAGTCATCACGCCGTCATGCTGGCGGAACTCATTGACTCCATCGACACTCTGCTGGATCAAGAGTTTGAGGGACGTCATCAAGCTGAATGTGTGTAGAACTCGAAGGTGTCGTACGTTCGGTACTTGATCGGTTGATTTGAGAAGAAGTTCCACTACATCAACCGCGTTAAGTTAACGCTTCCGCTATTGGTCTATGAGGGTATGTGGACACACTCTCCCCCTCTTGTTGCTATGCATCTCCTAGATAGATCTTGCGTGAGCGTAGGAATTTTTTTGAAATTGCATGCTACGTTTCCCAACACCTCCCGCCACCTGGGCCGCCGCCCGACATACGAACCTCCCCAAGAGCAGCCAAAGAGACCAGCTTTGGTCCGATCAGACACCCAAAACCGACGCAACCGTAACCCCCGTCCCGCCTTGAACTATGCGGAGCTGCCGCCGCACACAAACGGATGGGGAATGGGAAGGAGGGGGAGTGGATGCATCCATGTCCGACACACCTTGTGCAGGCGGCGGGCAGCCTGAGTGACGATGCCGCCCATCCCTCCCACCAATCTCTGAAGGAAATATGCCCTAGAGGCAATAATAAAGTTATTATTTATTTCCTCATATCATGATAAATGTTTATTATTCATGCTAGAATTGTATTAACCGGGAACATAATACATGTATGAATACATAGACAAACACAACGTCACTAGTATGCCTCTACTTGACTAGCTTATTAATCAAAGATGGTTATGTTTCCTAACCATAGACATGTGTTGTCATTTGATTAATAGGATCACATCATTAGGAGAATGATGTGATTGACATGACCCATTCTGTTAGCCTAGCACTTGATCGTTTAGTATATTGCTATTGCTTTCTTCATGACTTATACATGTTCCTGTAACTATGAGATTATGCAACTCCCGTTTACCGGGGGAACACTTTGGGTGCTACCAAACTTCACAACGTAACTGGGTGATTATAAAGGAGTACTACAGGTGTCTCCAAAGGTACATGTTGAGTTGGCGTATTTCGAGATTAGGTTTTGTCACTCCGATTGTCGGAGAGGTATCTCTGGGCCCTCTCGGTAATGCACATCACTATAAGCCTTGCAAGCAATGTAGCTAATGAGTTAGTTACGGAATGATGTATTACGTAACGAGTAAATAGACTTGCCGGTAACGAGATTGAACTAGGTATTGGATACCGACGATCGAATCTCGGGCAAGTAACATACCGTTGACAAAGGGAACAACGTATGTTGTTATGCAGTTTGACCGATAAAGATCTTCATAGAATATGTAGGAACCAATATGGGCATCCAGGTTCTGCTATTGGTTATTGACCGAGAATAGTTCTAGGTCATGTCTACATAGTTCTCGAACCCGTAGGGTCCGCACGCTTAACGTTACGATGACAGTTTTATTATGAGTTTATAAGTTTTGATGTACCGAAGTTTGTTCGGAGTCCTGGATGTGATCACGGACATGACGAGGAGTCTCGAAATGGTCGAGACATAAAGATTGATATATTGGAAGCCTATGTTTGGACATCGGAAGTGTTCCGGGTGAAATCGGCATTTTACCGGAGTACCGGGGGGTTACCGAAACCCTCCCGGGGGTTATTGGGCCTTCATGGGCTATAAGGGATAAGAGGAGAGGAGGCAAGAGGTGGGCCGCGCCCCCTCCCCTCCCTAGTACGAATAGGACAAGGAGAGGGGGGCGGCGCCCCCCCTACCTTCCCCTCTTCCTCCTCCTTGCCCCTTCTCCTACTCCAACTAGGAAAGAAGGGAGTCCTACTCCCGGTGGGAGTAGGACTCCCCCTTGGCGTGCCCTCCTTGGCCGGCCGCCTCCTCCCCCTGGCTCCTTTATATACGGGGGCGGGGGGCACCCTAGGACACACAAGTTGATCTACGGATCGTTCCTTAGCCGTGTGCGGTGCCCCCCTCCACCATATTCCACCTTGGTCATATCGTCGCGGAGTTTAGGCGAAGCCCCGCGCTGGTAGAACATCATCATCGTCACCACGCCGTCGTGCTGATGGAACTCATCCCCGAAGCTTTGCTAGATCGGAGCCCGGGGATCGTTCGAGCTGAACGTGTGCTGAACTCGGAGGTGCCGTACGTTCGGTGCTTGGATCGGTCGGATCGTGAAGACGTACGACTACATCAACCGTGTTGTGCTAACGCTTCCACTTACGGTCTATGAGGGTACGTGGACAACACTCTCCCCTCTCGTTGCTATGTCATCACCATGATCTTGCGTGTGCGTAGGAATTTTTTTGAAATTACTACGTTCCCCAACAGTGGCATCCGAGCCTAGGTTTTATGCGTTGATGTTATATGCACGAGTAGAACACAAGTGAGTTGTGGGCGATACAAGTCATACTGCTTACCAGCATGTCATACTTTGGTTCGGCGGTATTGTGAGATGAAGCGGCCCAGACCGACATTACGCGTACGCTTACGCGAGACTGGTTTCACCGTTACGAGCACTCGTGCTTAAAGGTGGCTGGCGGGTGTCTGTCTCTCTCACTTTAGCTGAATCGAGTGTGGCTACGCCCGGTCCTTGCGAAGGTTAAAACAACACTAACTTGACGAACTATCGTTGTGGTTTTGATGCGTAGGTAAGAACGGTTCTTGCTAAGCCCGTAGCAGCCACGTAAAATTTGCAACAACAAAGTAGAGGACGTCTAACTTGTTTTTGCAGCGCATGTTGTGATGTGATATGGTCAAGACGTGATGCTATATTTTATTGTATGAGATGATCATGTTTTTTAACTGAAGTTATCGGCAACTGGCAGGAGCCATATGGTTGTCGCTTTATTGTATGAAATGCAAATGCCCTGTAATTTCTTTACTTTATCACTAAGCGGTAGCGATAGTCGTAGATGCAATAGATGGCGTAACGACAACGATGCTACGATGGAGATCAAGGTGTCGCGCCGGTGACGATGGTGATCACGACGGTGCTTCGAAGATGGAGATCACAAGCACAAGATGATGATGGCCATATCATATCACTTATATTGATTGCATGTGATGTTTATCCTTTATGCATCTTATCTTGCTTTGATTGACGGTAGCATTTTAAGATGATCTCTCACTAATTATCAAGAAGTGTTCTCCCTGAGTATGCACCGTTGTGAAAGTTCTTCGTGCTGAGACACCACGTGATGATCGGGTGTGATAGGCTCTACGTTCAAATACAACGGGTGCAAAATAGTTGCACACGCGGAATACTCAGGTTAAACTTGACGAGCCTAGCATATACAGATATGGCCTCTGAACACGGAGACCGAAAGGTCGAACGTGAATCATATAGTAGATATGATCAACATAGTGATGTTCACCATTCAAACTACTCCATCTCACGTGATGATCGGACATGGTTTAGTTGATTTGGATCACGTGATCACTTAGATGACTAGAGAGATGTCTGTCTAAGTGGGAGTTCTTAAGTAATATGATTAATTGAACTTAAATTTATCATGAACTTAGTACCTGATAGTATTTTTCTTGTCTATGTTTGTTGTAGATAGATGGCTCGTGCTGTTGTTCCGTTGAATTTTAATGCGTTCCTTGAGAAAGCAAAGTTGAAATATGATGGTAGCAATTACATGGACTGGGTCCGTAACCTGAGGATTATCCTCATTGCTGCACAGAAGAATTACGTCCTAGAAGCACCGCTGGGTGCCAGGCCTGCTGCTGATGCAACTGATGACGTTAAGAACGTCTGGCAGAGCAAAGCTGATGACTACTCGATAGTTCAGTGTGCCATGATTTACGGCTTAGAACCGGGTCTTCAACGATGTTTTTAACGTCATGGAGCATATGAGATGTTCCAGGAGTTGAAGTTAATATTTCAAGCAAATGCCCGGATTGAGAGATATGAAGTCTCCAATAAGTTCTATAGCTGCAAGATGGAGGAGAATAGTTCTGTCAGTGAACACATACTCAAAATGTCTGGATATAATAATCACTTGATTCAACTGGGAGTTAATCTTCCTGATGATAGTGTCATTGACAGAATTCTTCAATCACTGCAACCAAGCTACAAGAGCTTCGTGATGAACTATAATATGCAAGGGATGGACAAGACAATTCCCGAGCTCTTCGCAATGCTAAAAGCTGCGAAGGTAGAAATCAAGAAGGAGCATCAAGTGTTGATGGTCAACAAGACCACTAGTTTCAAGAAAAAGGGCAAAGGGAAGAAGAAGGGGAACTTCAAGAAGAACAGCAAGCAAGTTGCTGCTCAAGAGAAAAAACCCAAGTCTGGACCTAAGCCTGAAACTAAGTGCTTCTACTGCAAGCAGACTGGACACTGGAAGCAGAACTGCCCCAAGTATTTGGCGGATAAGAAGGATGGCAAGGTGAACAAAGGTATATGTGATATACATGTTATTGATGTGTACCTTACTAATGCTCGCAGTAGTACCTGGGTATTTGATACTGGTTCTGTTGCAAATATTTGCAACTCGAAACAGGGACTACGGATTAAGCGAAGATTGGCTAAGGACGAGGTGACGATGCGCGTGGGAAATGGTTCCAAAGTCAATGTGATCGCGGTCGGCACACTACCTCTACATCTACCATCGTTATTAGTTTTAGACCTAAATAATTTTTATTTGGTGCCAGCATTGAGCATGAACATTATATCTGGATCTTGTTTGATGCGAGACGGTTATTCATTTAAATCAGAGAATAATGGTTGTTCTATTTATATGAGTAATATCTTTTATGGTCATGCACCCTTGAAGAGTGGTATATTTTTATTGAATCTCGATAGTAGTGATACACATATTCATAGTGTTGAAACCAAAAGATGCAGAGTTGATAATGATAGTGCAACTTATTTGTGGCACTGCCGTTTAGGTCATATCGGTGTAAAGCACATGAAGAAACTCCATACTGATGGGCTTTTGGAATCACTTGATTATGAATCACTTGGTACTTGTGAACCGTGCCTCATGGGCAAGATGACTAAAATGCCGTTCTCCGGAACTATGGAGCGAGCAACTGATTTGTTGGAAATCATACATACTGATGTTTGTGGTCCAATGAATGTTGAGGCTCACGGCGGGTATCGTTATTTTCTCACCTTCACAGATGATTTGAGCAGATATGGGTATATCTACTTAATGAAACACAAGTCTGAAACATTTGAAAAGTTCAAAGAATTTCAGAGTGAAGTGGAAAATCATCGTAACAAGAAAATAAAGTTTCTACGATCTGATCGTCACTAGTGCAGAACCGGGCATTAGCACCGGTTCGTAAGGCCCTATAGTGTCGGTTACATAACCGGCACTAATTTGTGGTCACTAAAGGCCCCCCCCCTTAGTACCGGTTCAGCACGAGCCGGTGCTAAAGGGCAACCACGTGGCACGAGCCAGCTCCGGGGACCTGGAGCCCTTTAGTACCGGTTGGTAAGACCAACCGTTACTATAAGGTTTGGGGTTTTTTTAGTTTTATGATTTATTTTTCATTTAATTTTGTGTTTCCATTTTAATTCTTTTTCGTTTGCTGATATTTTACGATACTACACATTGTACACGTTATGCATATATATATATATATATATATATATATATATATATATATATATATATATAAATAGAATTTCTAGTAGAACCAATCATGCATATATATATATCACATCAATGTCTCACAAATTAAACCACCATATTAATTAATTCACACATACACACATGTATAGCTATATACAATTTCTCCTACATATGAATGTTGCCTTCGGAGCCAGTGGCATTAGCCTAATTGGTGCCTTCGGAGCACGATGACAATTGAAAGTGGTTTTTCATGGGGGCGGTAGCGGGTAATAGAATTCTCCATTCGGATTTATGACCTGGTCGAGCAAAAATCCCGCTATTTCCTCTTTAAGTGCTTCTACGCGCTCCCTTTCTATGAGCTTGTCCCGCACCTCTTTGAACTGTTAAGAAGGAGATCAATATGCATGTGTATTAGTTGTGTGACTAGATATCGATAATGGTGTAAAAATTGTGAATAGTGTTCTGATAAGCGTACCCATTGCTGTCTTTGAGATCTGCTCCTCTCGGACGCCATCATGTGAATGTTCTCACAAACGCAGAATGCACACAGATTAGTCCCCTGCGCCTGCTTCAGGGCCTTTACGAGAATGGAATTTGATCAGATAAAAATTAATCAAGCATGATAATTAAAGAGATGGCAGCTAGCTAGCTAGCTAGTACTACTTAATTTCTTACCTTGGGTCGAAACCATTGAAGTTTTTGTTTCCATTCACCTTCCGTGACGCTGATGAATCTTGCCCAAGCCCTGCCCGCCGACAAAGAAAATGAATAAAGGGGTTATTAAATAGTTCATATCATGAAATGACGAACTAAATAGGCCGAGATATATAGTTAACAATGATTGAAATTACCTGTTGACTATCCCATACAAGATGTTAAAGTCAGTTTTTTTTGAGATTAGTGAGTCCAGTACTTCAACTGTTCTGGCGCCAACTTTAATGATACACAAGACCCAGTGAAATCTGCATGCACACACGTTTACATGTCTTAATTAAGCGGGCATATGTAAGCTAAAACATGTAGCTAGCTAGTAGGCAAAAACAGAGAATTTGTAGTACAAGACAGTGTGACTCACTAGAAGTGGTAAGGAAGTAGTATATCTTCATTGTATTTGAGGCGCTTCAAGAACTCTAGCATGTTGTCATCTACTTCCTTTGCAAGACGTTCATTCATCTTCCATGTGTATTCATTAACGGTGTTTGGGTCAATGAACCCAATGCCAAAGCGTCCACCTTTTCTCATTTCATATATCTTCATCCTGCATAATACCACAGAAAAGAATATAGAGTGAGGATAATTACAGGTAATGATTGATCTCAAAAGGATCACTACAGCTAGCTTGAGACTTAAATTATAGAAAGAAATCACTTACAGACAATAGCAACTGACGATAGATTTGTCGAGTGCGTCTTGATTGTATAACTGAAATAGTTCTGAATACTCAACGGACCCAGCTTTCTCATGGTAGTAATGGTCCTGCTTGACATTCACCATGAGGGACAATCGCTCTGAAATCTTGGTCATGTTCATGTACCATTGATGCAATTCATACATTCTCGTTGGGAGATTCTTGACCTTGTCTGGCGCGACCAAAGGTTGGCCCCGGACATATTTCCGTTTTACTTCATCCTCTCGAAGCAAAGGCATGGGCTCGATCTCGAGGAGTTGTCCAACAGTGATGTTGAGAACTTCAGCCTGCATTATATGCTCCTCCGTTATTACCACATTGCCCACCTCGGGAACATGCACTGTTTGCCCACAATAATATTGGGCGCGCGTACTGTCACCTATTGTTGGCACAACAAGCGAGGGGATCGATTGCGCCGCCTGTTCTCCCAGCTGGGGAATGGTTTTCCCGCATTTTTTGGCAGCTGCTTCTTGTTTGCTCGATCCCGATGTAGACATGCTCGCCTCCCTTTGTAGACGTGCTCGATTTAACTTCCTGATGTGGCGCTCATAGTCTATGTCAACAGGCTTGGAAGCTGGTGGTTGAGCCATACGAATGAAGTGGTCAATCTTTTCCTCAGGCACTTTCTCCCTTGGCGGCGGTGGCGGTTTCGGTGCAAAATGGGCTTCCACCTCGGCCTTCGATATGGCTGTGATTTCCTCCTCGGACCTGTCATAAGACCTCTGCGGAAGAGGCTTGAGGCTTGGACCATATTTATATCGCTTGCCTCCGCTTGTACTTCCTGTACTACCTCGATTCATACCGCTACGCACCATAGCTGCAGGGTGTCTCTTCTACGATTGCTGAGGCGGCGGAGACGGCTGACGGGACTGAGTTGGACGAGGAGGAGTGGCCTAAGGTTGTGCCGGACTTGGAGGAGGAGTGGACGTCTGACGCTGTGGCGGACTTGGAGGAGGAGGATTGTCCTGACACTTTGCCGGACTTGGAGGAGGAGGATTGTCCTGACACTTTGCCGGACTTGGAGGAGCGGGAGTCTGCTGACTCGGTGGCGGACTTTGACGAGGACTCGGGTGACGCGGTGTCGGTGGCCTTGGAAAGATGATGCAATCCTTTTTCCATAGGATGATACGATGTTTGGCCTCTCCGAGAAAGCGCTCGCCGTCACCTCCAGCAATGTCAAGCTGTAGCCCCGAATATGGTGGGTCCACCACCTCATCAACCAAGACATGAGGATAGCCCGCTGGAATCGGGTTGCAATGGAAGGTTGCCTCGGGGGGATTTGTGAAAGCACAGCCGTCCGCCACCTTCATGGATATGTTCTTCATTTTGACGTGTAGCTCGCATTTAGTGTTCTCCGTGATGTCATCCACGGGGTATCTACCCAGCATTGCGTCATCCGGGACAGAACCCACGCTGCTTCTCGGCATGGATGGGCCGGTGCTATCCAATGCTGGATCATCCGCTAGCTGCCGCAGCTGCTGAGACCCCCTTTGATGGGTAAGTGAGTCGATTTGCTCCTGCTGCCGCTGGAATTTGACTGCCAATTCCGCTTGACTTGCTTCTAGGCCTTGAAGGCGTTCATAGTCCTGCTTCCTCTGCTCCTCCTCCATCTTCCTCTTCTTCTCCTCCGCAATCTTCTTTCTCGCACGGGTTCTGTAGTCGTTGTTCCAGTCTGAAAACCCCTCATACCACGGCATAGCGCCCTTGCCCCGTGTTCTTCCCGGGTGTTCAGGATTTCCCAGGGCACGCGTAAGCTCGTAGTTCTCTCTGTTGGGCTGGAACACCCCCGTTCGCGCCTCTTCTATTGCAACAAGTATCGCATCGTCGGCTCCCTTCAGACTTGCCCTCGTCGAAACATTTCCTGTCTCCCGGTCCAACTCCCCCCATGCGCATAGAACCAAGTCCTGACCCTGGGGGGCCAGCTCTTAGTAGCCGGAGTGACACCTGCATCCTCCATCTCTTTCTCAGACTTATCCCACTTAGGCATTGGCACCGCATAGCCACCTGGCCCCAGCTTATGGAACTTATCCCTTTTTTCGGCATTCTTCTTGTTTATTCTCGCCCGTTCCTTAGCTAATTCCGAATCCTTGAATTTCATGAAATCGTCCCAATGATCACGTTGGTTCTCCAGTGTTCCCTTGAATACTGGAGTCTTCCTTCCTCCCTTGACGTACTTGTTCCATTCACGATTCTTGTAGTTCTTGAATGCAGTCGCCATCATCCTAAGAGCAGCCTCTTTGACTTTCTGCACATCTGCTTCTGTGAAATGATCTGGTAGGGTGAAATGTTCCATGAGAGTATCCCAAAGCAGATCTTTTTGATTCTTGTCGACAAAAGTAACATCTGGACGTGGCTTTGCTGGCTCTCTCCATTCTTGAAGTTTGATCGGGAGTTGGTCCTTCACAAGAACTCCGCACTGACAAACGAACTTGTCCGCAATCTTCTTAGGCGCTAATGGTTTGCCAGTAGGGCCGCATGCCTCGATATTGTACTTTACGCCCGGCTTCAACTTTTTGTTCGGGCCTCGCTTCGTCATTTTGCCTGAAGATTTGCTCGATCCGGATGGCTGAAAGAACAAAGATCGATTCGTTAATATATCTTCAAGTCATTTAAAACATGTGATGATCACCAGATGCCTGCTTATATAAATATATATACCTCGCCGGTGTTTGTTGTTTCAGGATCAACATGTTCTTCGTCATTGTCATAATCATAGTTCATGACTTCATCAATTTCGTCGTCGCGATCGAATATCATATCACCCTCTCCGGTGTTGTTTAGAAATTCGGAGCCGTCATAATCTTCTTCATTCTGATTATCATCTGCCCCGCGTATCATATCGAACATGGTCTGTTCTCCCTCTCTGTCGGTATTGTCTGCCATAGCTTTTGTTTAACTAATCCAAAAGAAATATAAAACAATTTAGTATTCAAATCTCGAATAATAGATATAATCTCGAATACATCGTCCAGAATAATAGATATAATCTCGAATACATCGTCTCGAATAATATATAATATTGAAATTGAATAGTACATCACTGGCTATTAGCTAATAAAGATCGAATACTATAGAAGAATCTAGGACACTCGCGGTTCCTGCGGCGCGGGCGGTGGACACCTAAAGAGAAGGAACCCTCACAGGATCATAGCTGAAGTGATATCCCCGAAGATACTGCCACGTATTGGAGAACCTGCCGCCCTCTAACGCAACCATGTAGCGATGGACGTGCTCGTCCTCCTCCCTGACACAACGACGTACCACCTCCGGCGGGGCCGGGTCCCTCCGCACCGAAACTGGCCCACGCGAACGCCACCAAACGAGATCAGGGTCGACGACGGGACCCGCGGCCGGGTTCCTCGTCAAGCGGCGCGCCCCTCCAAGCAGCACCTCCCAGTGCCAGCCCGGCGGAGCCCAGTCCCGGACATGGATCGGCTGGACGTCGTCGCGGACGGGTCGACGACGAGGATGCGGGCCGGGCATCGTCGAGAACAAATACTAGCTATATGCCCGCAAAAAGTAACATTTTTTTAATGATTGGATTTTGATAACTAAAATTTCTAATATTTCTATATAACTAACATTTCTATAACATTTCTAACAATGCTATATATAACTAACATTTCTATAACATTTCTAATATTTCTATAACTAAAAAACAGAAAAAAAATATAACATTTCTATATATATAACTAACATTTTTATAACAATTTCTATAACTAAAAAACAGAAAAATTTCTAACAATTCTAACTTTTTTATAACTATTTCTATAACTAAAAAACAGAAAAATTTCTAACAATTTCAAACATTTCTAACAATTCTAACAATTCTATCATTTCTAACTATTTCTAAAAAACAGAAAAATGTCTAACAATTTCTTAAAAACAGAAAAATCTATAACTAAAAATGTGTGTGTGTGTGTGCGCGCTCACCGGCCGGCGAGGCGAGAGGCGACGGGGGGCGCGCGGCGACGGGGACGGCGACGGGCGCGGCGACGACGGGGCGGCGACGATGGGGACGGGGACGTACGGGCCGGGGCGGCGACGGGGCGGCGACGACGGGGACGGGGCGGCGACGACGGGGACGGGGCGGCGACGGGGGCGGCGACGGGGGCGGCGACGACGGGGCGGCGACGACGGGGACGGGGCGGCGACGGGGGCGGCGACGGGCCGGGGCAGCGTCGAGGGATATGGAGACGGCGGGGGCGGCGGGTGACGGTGCAGAGGAGAAGAAGCAGAGGGAGAGATGAGAAACTGACGAAAGTTTGAAGTGTTTTCTTATATAGAAGGCACCTTTAATACCGGTTGGAGCCACCAACCGGTACTAAGGGTCTGTTTTGGCCAGGCCAAGCGACGGGAAGCGACCCCCTTTAGTACCGGGTGGTGGCACAAACCGGTACTAAAGGCCCCCCCTTTAGTACCGGTTGGAGCCACGACCCGGTACTAAAGGGTGTGCGCTGTCAGGCGAGGGGCGCAGAAGTTTAGTCCCACCTAGCTAGTTTAGGAGCGCCAGGACCAGTTTATAAGCCCCGGCGCGGGCACTGCATTGAACTCCTCTCAATAGCAGGCCTTCTGGGCCTACCTCTCCTACTCTGCCTGTGGGCCTACTGGGCTTGCGGGCCTGCATCCTGGCCTAACTACAGGTTGGGTTTCTAGTCGTATGCAGGCCGCTATGGCGCAGTAGGCGGGCTTTTTTATTTTCTTATTTTTTGATTTATTTATTTTTGTTTTATTTATTTTTGAGTTTTTTTGCTGTATTTAGAGTTTCTTTGTGAATATTTTTGCTTTAGGTACAAAAAATTACAAACTTTCTGTTAGTGCCGGTAGATTTCAAATTTGAATAGTTTAAATTTTGAATTATTTGAAATTTGTGTGAATCACTAGTTTGTGAATAACTTAACTTTGAAAAAAGTTTTTTCAGTGATTCTTTTTTTTATGTTTAATATTAGTGTGTTTTATCATTATATTCAATTTAGTAATGCTTAGGTTATTTAAAAAATGAAATGCCTTTGTAACAGTTCAGTTTTCGTCGGAAACCCTAATACTTCGAAAGAGATTGTCCATTTTGTACACGAAGTGCATCCAGTTTTTGCCGTAACCCTCTCTACTTTCTTGCACATGCTATTTGTATGAAATTATGATACCATGCCAACTTTCAACCTTTTCTGAGTTCATTTGAATTGCTTTTCAATTTCAGGGTCATTTAGCTGGAAAAAAATCAGTAAATGCATGAAAAGAATTTGTTTGCACATAAAATTTCTTCGCGTTTCAAATGCCAAAACACATAACTACCCTAACTATTACAGACTTTCCCTCCTGGGTGTGAAACACAGAAGAAAGTGATGATAGTGAAGCCGATCACATCCCAGATCTTTGGGTGTGAAATTTTTTCTTCGCGTGTGTCCCTTTGCGCCATAACCATGGAAAATCTTCATCATTTAACGGGATGCTCGGGTCAATATTCACTTTGAATGGAGCAATTTCATCAAACTTTTCATAATCTTCTGACTTGTCTGTCTTGTCATCCACTCCCATGATGTTTCTCTTCCCAGAAAGAACTATGTGCCGCTTTGGCTCATCGTACGATGCATTCGCTTCCTTATCTTTTCTTTTTCTTGGCTTGGTAGACATGTCCTTCACATAGAAAACCTGTGCCACATCATTGGCTAGGACGAATGGTTCGTCTGCATACGTAAGATTGTTGAGATACACTGTTGTCATTCCGTACTGCGGGTCTTCCATTACCCTCGTGTCATATTGACCCATTTGCACCGAAACAAAGGGACCTTTAAACCACGTCGATAGTCAAGTTCCCATATGTCCTGTATATAACCATAATATGTTTCCTTTCCCGTCTTGGTTTCTGCATCAAAGCGGACACCATTGTTTTGGTTGGTGCTCTTCTTATCTTGGGCGATCGTGTAAAATGTATTACCATTTATCTCGTACCCTTTGAAAGTCATTATATTCGAAGATGGTAACTGGGACAACAAGTACAGGTCATCTTCAATAGAGGTGTCATGCATGGTACGTGTCTGCAACCAGTTGGCAAAACTCCTGGTTTGTTCACGTGTAATCCACTCATCAGACCGCTCCGGGTGTTTGGAGCGTAGCAAATTCTTGTGTTCATCCATATACGGAGCCACCAAGGTGGAATTCTGTAGAACTGTGTAGCGTGCTTCAGTGAGAGAATGTCCGTCCATACATATTATTTGTTCCCCTCCTAGCGTGCCTTTTCCATCCAGTCTGCCCTTATGCCGCGATTGAGGAACACCAATCGGCTTAAGGTCAGGAATAAAGTCAATACAAAACTCAATGACCTCCTCATTTTGATGGCCCTTGGAGATGCTTCCTTCTGGCCTAGCACGGTTATGAACATATTTATTTAAGACTCCCATGAACCTCTCAAAGTGGAACATATTGTGTAGAAATACAGGACCCAAAACGTTAATCTCTTCGCATAGGTGAACTAGGACGTGCGTCATGATGTTGAAGAAGGATGGTGGGAACACCAACTCGAAACTGACAAGACATTACACCAAATCATTCTGTAACCTTGGTATGATTTCTGGATCGATTACCTTCTGAGAGATTGCATTGAGAAATGCACATAGCTTCACAATGGCTAATCGAACATTTTCCGGTAGAAGCCCCCTCAATGCAACCGGAAGCAGTTGCGTCATAATCACGTGGCAGTCATGAGACTTTAGGTTCTGGAACTTTTTCTCTGCCATGTTTATTATTCCCTTTATATTCGACGAGAAGCCAGACGGTACCTTAATAATGAGCAGGCATTCAAAGAAGATTTCCTTCTCTTCTTTGGTAAGAGCGTAGCTTGCATGACCCTGATGTATGCCGTCTTCTCCGTGCATACGTTGCTGGTCCTCCCGTGCCTCAGGTGTATCTTTTGTCTTCCCATACACGCCCAAGAAGCCAAGCAGGGTCACGCAAAGATTCTTCGTCACGTGCATCACGTCGATTGCGGAGCGGACCTCTAGGTCTTTCCAATATGGCAGGTCCCAAAATATAGATTTCTTCTTCCACATGGGTGCGTGTCCGTCCGCGTCCTTCGAAACAGGTTGTCCGCCAGGACCCTTTCCAAATATCACCTTCAAATCCTTGACCATATCATGTACATCAGCACCAGTACGGTGGCGAGGCTTCGTCCGGTGATCCGCCTCACCTTTGAAATGCTTGCCTTTCTTTCTTACGGGATGCCTGCTCGGAAGAAATCGACGATGTCCCAGGTACACATTCTTCTTACAACTATTCAAATATATATTGTCGGTATCATCCAAACAGTGCGTGCATCCGCGGTATCCCTTGTTTGTCTGTCCTGAAAGGTTACTGAGAGCAGGCCAATCATTGATGGTCACGAACAGCAACGCCTTGAGGTCAAATTCTTCCCTCATGTGCTCATCCCACGCAGGTACACCTGTTCCATTCCATAGTTGTAAGAGTTCTTCAACTAATGGCCTTAGGTACACATCAATGTTGTTGCTGGGTTGCTTAGGGCCTTGGATGAGCACTGGCATCATAATGAACTTCCGCTTCATGCACAACCAAGGAGGAAGGTTATACAAACATAGAGTCACAGGCCAGGTGATATGGTTGCTGCTCTTCTCCCCAAAAGGATTAATGCCATCTGCGCTTAGACCAAACCATACGCTCCTTGCGTCATCTGCAAACTCCTTCCCGTACTTTCTTTCGATTTTTCTCCACTGCGACCCGTCAGCGGGTACTCTCAACTTTCCTCTTTCTTACGGTCTTCTCTGTGCCATCGCATCGCCTTGGCATGCTCTTTGTTTAGGAACAAACGTTTCAACCGTGGTATTATAGGAGAATACCACATCACCTTGGCAGGAATCTTCTTCCTGGGGCGCTCGCCCTCGACATCACCAGGCTCATCGCGGCTGATCTTATAGCGCAATGCACCACATACCGGGCAAGCGTTCAAATCCTCATACTCACCGTGGTAGAGGATGCAATCATTAGGGCATGCATGTATCTTCTGCACCTCTAACCCTAGAGGGCAGACAGCCTTCTTTGCTTCGTACATACTCTCGGGCAATTCGTTGTCCTTTGGAATCATATCCTTCATCATTACCAGCAAGTTTCCAAATCCCTTGTCAGATACACCATTCTCTGCCTTCCATTGCAGCAATTCCAGTGTGGTGCCCAGCTTTTTCTTGTCACCTACGCAATTCGGGTACAACAATTTTTTGTGATCCTCTAACATGCGCTGCAACTTCTTCTTCTCCAAATCACTTGCGCAGTTTCTCTTTGCATCGGCAATGGCCCGACCTAGATCATCAACGGGCTCATCTGATGCCTCTTCTTCAGCTTCTTCCCGCATTGCCGGCTCAGCTTCTTCCCGCATTACCGGCTCAGCTCTTCCCCCATTGTTGTATCATCGTATTCAGGGAACCCATGGCCAGGATAGATGTCGTCGTCCTCTTCTTCTTCATTGTCTTCCATCATAACCCCTCTTTCTCCGTGCTTGGTCCAAACATTATAGTGGGGCATGAAACCGGACTCAAACAGGTGGACGTGAATGGTTCTTGACGTAGAGTAATTGTGACCATTCTTACAGCCAGCACATGGACAAGGCATAAAACCATCCGCCCGCTTGTTTGCCTCAGCCGCAAGCAGAAAAGTATGCACGCCCTCAACGAACTGGGGAGAGCATCGGTCATCGTACATCCATTGCCGGCTCATCTTCATTACACAACACCGAATAGACCAAATTAATACAATTTCATACATAAAGTTCATACAACACTTAAATGCAACAAACAAATAACTCTCTAGCTAAAGCATTTAAATGCAACAACAAATACGATCAAGATCGCAACTAAGGTAACAATTGATCCAACAGCATAATGATACCAAGCCTCACTATCGATGGCATATTTTCTAATCTTTCTATTCTTCAAGTGCATTTTCTCCATCTTGATCTTGTGATCATCGACGACATCGGCAACATGCAACTCCAATTCCATCTTCTCCCCCTCAATTCTTTTCAATTTTTATTTCAAGTACCCGTTTTCTCTTTCAACTAAATTTAACCTCTCGACAATAGGGTCGGTTGGAATTTCCGGTTCACATACCTCCTAGATAAAAATATCTATGTCAACTTGATGGGCATAATTTGTCATGAACATGAAATGCAACTAATAGTTTTAAAAGAGAATATACCACATCCGAATCATAACAAGGACGAGGGCCGACGGGGACGGATATCAAAACCATGGCACTATGTATAACAAACAACGTACGGGTAAGATAATTATTACATGATTAACTATATATCCAAATCACACAAACATCAATTTTTTATATAAAATTTCATGAACAAGAGGCTCACCACAAAGTGGTGCCGGTGACGGGACGGTGTGGGCGATCGACGGTGGTTACGATGGAGATTTAGAAGGCACTAAGTAAACCACACCTACATATGCAAACTAAGTGTTATTTTTGACCTCAAATTGCATATAAATCAAATACTAGCACATATATATATTTCCTCCCAAATTACTAAACTCACAAATTAGTAACTATACAAAGCATGGGAAGAGCTAATCTAGCAATGAGAGTTGAAAGGACAAAGTTGCTAACCTTTGTGATCATTTGAATGGATGGGGGCCTTCAAATCTTGACAAATTTTGGGCAAAATTTGTGAGGAGCTCGAGGGGAAAGGGGAAGAACAGAGGAGAAGTGAGGGGAAAGGGGAAGAACAGAGTGGCTCGGGTGGACGAAGGGTTTATGTACGTCGACCTATAGTACCGGTTCGTGGCACGAACCGGTACTAAAGGTGCTGGAGGGGGCCCAGACTGACAACATCCTGCCACCACCCTCATTAGTACCGGTTCGTGGCACGAACCGGTGCTAAAGGTTAGACACGAACTGGTACTAATGAGAGCGGCCCGGCTAGCCGTTGGAACCGGCACTAATGTATACATTAGTGTCGGCTCTAATACAAACCGGCACTAATGTGCTGCACGTTTGACCCTTTTTCTACTAGTGCGTGGAGGAGAATATTTGAGTTACGAGTTTGGTCTACACTTGAAACAATGCGGAATAGTTTCGCAACTCACGCCACCCAGAACACCACAACGAAATGGTGTGTCCGAACGTCGTAATCGTACTTTACTAGATATGGTGCGATCTATGATGTCTCTTACTGATTTACCGCTATCATTTTGAGGTTATGCTTTAGAGACGGCCGCATTCACGTTAAATAGGGCACCATCAAAATCCATTGAGACGACACCTTATGAACTGTGGTTTGGCAAGAAACCAAAGTTGTCATTTCTTAAAGTTTGGGGCTGCGATGCTTATGTGAAGAAACTTCAACCAGATAAGCTCGAACCCAAATCGGAGAAATATGTCTTCATAGGATACCCAAAAGAGACTATTGGGTACACCTTCTATCATAGATCTGAGGGCAAGATTTTCGTTGCTAAAATCGGATCCTTTCTAGAGAAGGAGTTTCTCTCGAAAGAAGTGAGTGGGAGGAAAGTAGAACTTGATGAGGTAACTGTACCTGCTCCCTTATTGGAAAGTAGTTCATCACAAGAACCGGTTCCTGTGACAACTACACCAATTAGTGAGGAAGCTAATGATATTGATCATGAAACTTCAGATCAAGTTTCTACTGAACCTCGTAGGTCTACCAGAGTAAGATCTGCACCAGAGTGGTACGGTAATCCTATTCTAGAAGTCATGTTACTTGACCATGATGAACCTATGAACTATGAGGAAGCGATGATGAGCCTAGATTCCGCAAAATGGCTAGAGGCCATGAAATCTGAGATGGGATCCATGTATGAGAACAAAGTATGGACTTTGGTTGACTTGCCCGATGATCGGCAAGCCATTGAGAATAAATGGATCTTTAAGAAGAAGACCGATGCTGATGGCAATGTAACTGTCTATAAAGCTCGACTTGTTGCGAAAGGTTTTCGACAAGTTCAAGGGGTTGACTACGATGAGACTTTCTCACCCGTAGCGATGCTTAAGTCTGTCCGAATCATGTTAGCTATTGCTGCATTTCATGATTATGAAATTTGGCAAATGGATGTCAAAACTGCATTCTTGAATGGATTTCTGGAAGAAGAGTTGTATATGATGCAGCCAGAAGGTTTTGTTGATCCAAAAGGTGCTAACAAAGTGTGCAAGCTCCAGCGATCCATTTATGGACTAGTGCAAGCATCTCGGAGTTGGAATAAACGCTTTGATAGTGTGATCAAAGCATATGGTTTTATACAGACTTTTGGAGAAGCCTGTATTTACAAGAAAGTGAGTGGGAGCTCTGTAGCATTTCTGATATTATATGTAGATGACATATTATTAATTGGAAATGATATAGAATTTCTGGATAGCATAAAGGGATACTTGAAAGACCTCGGTGAAGCTGCTTACATATTGGGCATCAAGATTTAAAGAGATAGATCAAGATGCTTAATAGGACTTTCACAAAGCACATACCTTGATAAAATTTTGAAAAAGTTCAAAATGGATCAGGCAAAGAAAGGGTTCTTGCCCGTGCTTCAAGGTGTGAAGTTGAGTCAGACTCAATGCCCGACCACAGCAGAAGATAGAGAGAAAATGAAAGATGTTTCCTATGCTTCAGCCATAGGCTCTATCATGTATGCAATGCTGTGTACCAGACCTGACGTATGCTTAGCAATAAGCTTGGCAGGAAGGTACCAAAGTAATCCAGGAGTGGATCACTGGACAGCGGTCAAGAACATCCTGAAATACCTGAAAAGGACTAAGGATATGTTTCTCGTATATGGAGGTGACAAAGATCTAGTCGTAAATGGTTACGTCGATGCAAGCTTTGACACTGATCCGGACGATTCTAAATTGCAAACCGGATACTGTTTTTATTAAACGGTGGAGCTGTAAGTTGGTGCAGTTCTAAACAAAGCGTCGTGGCGGGATCTACATGTGAAGCGGAGTACATAGCTGCTTCGAAAGCAGCAAATGAAGGAGTCTGGATGAAGAAGTTCATTTCCGATCTAGGTGTCATACTTAGTGCATCGGGACCAATGAAGATCTTCTGTGACAATACTTGTGCAATTGCCTTGGCAAAGGAATCCAGATTTCACAAGAGGACCAAGCACATCAAGAGACGCTTCAATTCCATTCGTGACCAAGTCCAAGTGGGAGACATAGAGATTTGCAAGATACATACGGATCTGAATGTTGCAGACCCATTGACTAAGCCTCTCTCACGAGCAAAACATGATCAGCACCAAGACTCCATGGGTGTTAGAATCATTACTATGTAATCTAGATTATTGACTCTAGTGCAAGTGGGAGACTGAAGGAAATATGCCCTAGAGGCAATAGTAAAGTTATTATTTATTTCCTCATATCATGATAAATGTTTATTATTCATGCTAGAATTGTATTAATCGGGAACATAATACATGTGTGAATATATAGACAAACACAACGTCACTAGTATGCCTCTACTTGACTAGCTTATTAATCAAAGATGGTCATGTTTCCTAACCATAGACATGTGTTGTCATTTGATTAATAGGATCACATCATTAGGAAAATGATGTGATTGACATGACCCATTCCGTTAGCCTAGCACTCGATCGTTTAGTATATTGCTATTGCTTTCTTCATGACTTATACATGTTCCTGTAACTATGAGATTATGCAACTCCCGTTTACCGAAGGAACACTTTGGGTGCTACCAAATGTCACAACGTAACTGGGTGATTATAAAGGAGTACTACAGGTGTCTCCAAAGGTACATGTTGAGTTGGCGTATTTCGAGATTAGGTTTTGTCACTCCGATTGTCGGAGAGGTATCTCTGGGCCCTCTCGGTAATGCACATCACTATAAGCCTTGCAAGCAATGTAGCTAATGAGTTAGTTACGGAATGATGTATTACGTAACGAGTAAAGAGACTTGCCGGTAACGAGATTGAACTAGTTATTGGATACCGACGATCGAATCTCGGGCAAGTAACATACCGTTGACAAAGGGAACAACATATGTTGTTATGCAGTTTAACCGATAAAGATCTTCGTAGAATATGTAGGAACCAATATGGGCATCCAGGTTCCGCTATTGGTTATTGACCGAGAATAGTTCTAGGTCATGTCTACATAGTTCTCGAACCCGTAGGGTCCGCACGCTTAACGTTACGATGACAGTTTTATTATGAGTTTATAAGTTTTGATGTACCGAAGTTTGTTCGGAGTCCCGGATGTGATCACGGACATGACGAGGAGTCTCGAAATGGTCGAGACATAAATATTGATATATTGTAAGCCTATGTTTGGACATCGGAAGTGTTCCGGGTGAAATCGGCATTTTACCGGAGTACCGGGGGGTTACCGGAACCCTCCCGGGGGTTATTGGGCCTTCATGGGCCATAAGGGATAAGAGGAGAGGAGGAAAGAGGTGGGCCGCGCCCCCTCCCCTCCCTAGTCCGAATAGGACAATGAGAGGGGGGGCGCCCCCCTTCCTTCCCCTCTTCCTCCTCCTTCCCCCTTCTCCTACTCCAACT
The DNA here is from genome assembly GCA_963921465.1 of Triticum timopheevii. Lineage (NCBI taxonomy): Eukaryota > Viridiplantae > Streptophyta > Magnoliopsida > Poales > Poaceae > Triticum > Triticum timopheevii. The sequence goes on from OY997270.1 coordinate 585,137,212, forward strand.
AGGAAAGAAGGGAGTCCTACTCCCGGTGGGAGTAGGACTCCCCCTTGGCGCGCCCTCCTTGGCCGGCCGCCTCCTCCCCCCTGGCTCCTTTATATACGGGGGTGGGGGGGCACCCTAGGACACACAAGTTGATCTACAGATCGTTCCTTAGCCGTGTGCGGTGCCCCCCTCCACCATATTCCACCTCGGTCATATCGTCGCGGAGTATAGGCGAAGCCCTGCGCCGGTAGAACATCATCATCGTCACCACGCCGTCGTGCTGACGGAACTCATCCCCGAAGCTTTGCTGGTTCGGATCCCGGGGATCGTCATCGAGCTGAACGTGTGCTGAACTCGGAGGTGCCGTACGTTCGGTGCTTGGATCGGTCGGATCGTGAAGACGTACGACTACATCAACCGCGTTGTGCTAACGCTTCCGCTTACGGTCTACGAGGGTACGTGGACAACACTCTCCCCTCTCGTTGCTATGTCATCACCATGATCTTGCGTGTGCGTAGGAATTTTTTTGAAATTACTACGTTCCCCAACAACCTCCCCTCCAGACACCCACTGTGCCTCCCTACCATGGCGGTCGAAGCAGATCCGCACAAGACCACCAATGTAGGTCCATCCACCGGCAAGGGGACCCCGTAGACCGCCACCTACCACCAAGACCGCTCACCGGGAAGTCTAACCACACCGCTCGCTGACGTCCAGCCACCGGAGCCGGCTGGAATCTGGCCAACATGTCTGCCGAGGCCGCCGCTGCTGCGCCGCCACCCCTACCAGCCACAGGCCAAGGCGAGGGCGGCCGACCGCAGCCCAGGTCATCCTGGACCCACGCCGCTGGCCAGGCCGGACCTGGACCAGCCACCGCTGCCGGAGCAGCCACCGCCGCCGTCCCACCAGAACGCACCATCAGTCATCCGCGCCCACTGCCGCCCAACGACATCCAGGTCGGGACGCGACCTAGCCCTCCGCCGCCAGCGTAGCAGGGACGCCTAGCACCTGCCAACAGTCGGATCCGCGCGACACCACCACCGGGAACCCCGCCGGACCCCGCGTCCCCACGAGCAGCGTCGCCCGCAACGTCGGAATCCCGAACTGGGGAGGGAGGGAGATGCCCCGCCGCCGCCCACGGCGCACGGCTTCGCCTGACGGCGCGCTCCGGTGGCGGCGAGAGGAAGGAGGAGCCGAGAGGGGGAGCTCGGGCCGGCGGCGTATCTAGGGCTCCCGGATGCGCGCGCGCGGGGCGCATCGCGGGAGGGGGGAGGTGTCAACCCATCATTAGGCGCGTGCGAGAGTTGTGATAAAATAGAAGAAAATTATGAGGTTGGACTCAATGGACTTTTTCCTTTGGATTTGTTAAGCAAGGCAGACCATAAGAAAATTACTGTGGTTTTCATTCCTATAAACCAAACAAGCTTTATAGATAAAAAATCCTAAGAAATGGAATCCTCCAAAATTCCTACGGAATTTCTTTGAACCAAACAGATACTACAAGTAAACTGCACATGTCTAGACCGAATGAAAAGTTATTGTGGGTGCATTGATGTATACATTTTTATTTTACTAGGGACATGTAGAGTACTATTACATATATGCTCTTGTCTATCATATTATAACGTGAAATGCCGCCCACGCACACCATTCATCTGACCAAACTTGGACAAGTTTACACGGCAGAAAATTCTCTGTGTACCGATAGCTCAGATAGCCTTAAAAATGCCTTGTAGTCAAACCACGCTAATCAAATTAATCCACAGGAGCAATAACCGACCGTGTCAGTGGTAATTTTTCAAAAAGCATAGATTTAGATGTCATGGGAAGTCAAAGATAATAGAAGTTGTTTGGTTGCATCAAGAAAATACGGAGGAAATTTCCCAAAGCGTTAGGTGCAAGCCAGAGTTGTCATAAAAACAAAGAAAATTATAAGGTTGGACACAATGGAATTGTTCGTTTGGAGTTGTATGCAAAGCAGACCATGGGAAAATTCCTATCATTTCCACTCCTATAAACCAAACAAGCTTTATAGAAGAATAAATCCTAAGAAATGGAATCCTCTAAAATTGCTATGAAATTTCTTTGAGTCAAACAAACCCTACAAGTAAATGGCACATGTCTAGAGCAAATAAAAAGTTTTTTTACGGGAGCAAATAAAAAGTTATTGTGGGTGCATTGATGTGTACCTTTTTATTTTAATTACATATATGTAGAGCACCATTACATGCTATATATTGCCTATCACAATATAACGTAAAATGCCACCCACACCGTTCATATTAGCCCATTAAACTTGACAAGCTTAGAGCATCTCTAGCAGACCCCTTAAAATGCATGAAACTGTAAAAGTAACCGTCAATTTGCAGTTTTAGACCGAAAAAAAAGACCCAAATAGAACCCGTAAACGACTCTGACCTGTAAATTTTTGAAGGGGCGCGGAAAACATCCCCACCGAACCTGTGAAAATAAGGATTTCAGAGCCAACCCGAGGGTGCCCTGTATATGCAAAAGACTGTTGGCGGGAGTCCAACTGTCATCGGAGCCTTCATGGCTCGCTCCCGGCCGTCGCCCCGTCCGTCCCTGGCCGCCACCTTGCTCATCCGGAAAGCCGCCCCACCCGCCCGGGCCACCTCCCGTTTGTCCTTGGTTGCTGCGCTGCTCATCCGGGAAGCCGTCCCACCACTCCGGACTGCCGCCCTGCTCATCCGAGAAGCCGCCCCACCACTCCGGACCGCCGCCCTGCTCATCCGGGAAGCCGCCCCACCACTCTGGACCGCCACCGCCCTGCCCATCCGGCGGCGCCTCTCGTCCTTTTTTTCAGTCCGGTGCTCGTGCCCGCCGCACTAGCCGTCGCGGGGCTCGCCGCCGCCGGCACGCTCGCCGTCTCGGGGCTCGTGGCGCTCGACTGGGTCGTCGGGCACTAGTGCTGCACGGGTGAATATACGTATGCATCATGCGCATGCGTTCAATTTGTCGAAATCAAATGTATGTATGCATGTTCAGAGCATCTCTAGCTGACCGTGGACACGGGGGGCGAGGAAGGAGGCATGAGAAAAAATATAAGCAAGTATTCGGTTTTACAATTTAAGTTTGTGGGTCTATTCGGTCGCAACTTAAATCAACCCTTAAAATACATTTTCCGCGAGCTGAAAAATGCACGGTTTAAGGGTCCGCTAGAGATAGAAAATTCTCCGATTACCGAAAGCTCGGGTAAGCCTTAAAAATGCCTTTTAGTCAAACCGCGCCGATCAAATTAATCCAAAGGAACAATGATCGTCTCAGTGGCAATTTTTTACTCGTCACCCCGTGTGTCAGCGTCGCATCAAACATATCCTAGTGTACGTGACACTGACACCACCGTTGACACGAGCACCGTCTTGCCCAAGCTAAGCTATGAAATAAAATCCATCTGCACTTTCACATTGATTTCCTAGTGTACTTGATTTGTAGTACCAGACAGAGAGCTTGTCGACCCGTGCCATGTCAGGGAACCCAGTGGCCGGCGCGCCGGCGACGGGTGCCGCCGAGCCGTATGCGCCGCAGGCGACCTACAACTTCAGCGCCCGCCTCGCGCTCACCGTCTCTTTGGTGCTCCTGATGATCACCGTCGTCGTCGTCGTCATCCCTCTCATGGTTTACCTGATGATCACTCGCTCACGCAGAAGCGGCGGCCACGGCCTCGGCGGCGGCATCCTCCGGTCCGTTGGCATGATTGGCAGCCGGCGGCACGGGTTGGACGCGTCCGCGCTCTCGGCGCTGCCGGTCACCGCGTACCGGAAGGGGAGCGGTGCGGCCGCGAGGGCTGAGTGCGCCGTGTGCCTGGCCGAGCTCGCCGACGGAGACGAGGCGCGCGAGCTGCCCAACTGCGGCCACCTGTTTCACTTGGAGTGCGTCGACGCCTGGCTGCGCACCAGGACGACGTGCCCTCTCTGCCGGGCCCAGGCAGCCGGGCTGCCCGGCGAGAACGGGCAGGCACAGTCGTCGTCGTCGGTAGCGGCCGCGGAGCCGGCGTTGATTGGTGCAGCTGGAGGAAGCTTGACCGCGACCGTGCAAGGTGGCTCTCCGTGTACCGAGAAAGACGCGCGGGTGTCAACATCCGGATCTCCCTGCTAGAAGTAATCAGATGCTATTAGTACTAGTGTTCAAACTATTCCTTTGTACTTAGTATTTGAGTCAGCTTGTAAGCGTGGTCTTGCGCCGACCCGTTGGCTGGGTAGCTACAGTGCCAGCCCACCTGAGTTCGAGGCTCAGTTCGGACGCATGGTGTTCGTGGAGTTTTTCCTATGAAAATAAAAATAAAACAACAAGGGTCAGCCTTTGGGTTTGTCTTTTTTTTTTAATTAGCTGAGTCCTACGTGAGTTGGTACTAGCTTGTAAGTGTACGTGTGTGGCCAATGATCGTTAATTAGCTATCCAGACTATTCTAGTTAGAGTTAGTTTAGTGGTTTCTGCAATTTTGCATGGATGTAAGTATACCCATGCAAGTATACAGTGCTTGTAACAAGTTCCATGAGATTGATACAGAGAAATAAACCTGATCATGCCCCGGGCCAGGCTAGCTTGACAACGCCTGAATTGAAAATTCTAAGCCCAAGCCTGGCCCAACCCGGCCCGAAACACAAGTACAGCATCATTTATCAATTCAAAGAATCATTTTCAGGGTATAAAAATTAATATTACCTCTGCAACTTAATGTAAGACATTTTTAAAACTTTGACAATGTCAAAAACGTCTTAAATTTTGATACGGAGGGGGTATATCATACTTATTTTTAATAAACAATATATATATTTTGATCATTTCGAGCTTTTTTTGGGGATTTTTGTCGGGTTTCATGCGGAAAAGTTGAGCCTGAGCCTGGCCCAGATGCTGGGCTGCCCATGATCAGATTTACAGAGAACCATAAAAAATGAAACTTGGTTGCGTTCACGTGATTCTAATGAGATTGATCTAGAGTGCAAATACCAACTTCTGATATCAGAGGGGTCAAGCGCTTGCCACTACGAAGGGACCTCTATGAGTGCCTTGGGACGGGTGATGTCATTTGATGGAGCAACAAGGAAGAGACGGTAGACGGGTTATCTTGGAAAACTAGTGGAATTTGTCAGTGTGAGCTATCAAATTTGTCTTTAAGGGAGATATATGAATAAAGGACTCGCGTGTGCATATGCACCCCTTAGTGGTTGATGCAATCGAGAACCTTGTGATCTTAGGTTCAAATCCTCCATCGGTGTGGAGTAGGATATCATCAACAATCCGAACCATGCATAAAACAACTTCAAACCCCTTAAGTTTGTATCTCGTCAACTCTATCTCTGTAACTTGCTTGCAAGTTACTCCCTCGGTCCCATAATATAAGGGCATTTTTAACATTGTTGTAGTATCAAAAACGCTTTTATATTATGGGACAGAGGGAGTATCATTTTTTTGCTATGTAGTACTCTTTAAAAGTTGATTGTTAAGTTGTTGAGTAGTTCTACTCTGAGTTTTCCTAAAATTGATAGTAGACCAATTTATTTGGATAGGACTATATCCCTCCCCCCTCTAGCCCTTAGACCTCGATCTCAACACCTATCCGCAGCCACAAGTATCGTGACCACTACAAAGCAATAGTGCATTCGATCGGGCACAAGCATAGCAGCTTGTGCTAAGGACGTGTCTATCGCCCCTGAGGTGACAACTAATATAACTCCATCAGATACATCAAAATGCGAGATAACATCAGTGGACAGCGGGATTTGTAATTTGGCATTGCCCACATATTTAGCAATCCATCCAGATTGTTTCTGATGGACTGTACGTATGGTAGTACATGTACAGCAGTTGTAGTCCAGCCCATGTATACACCACGATGCCCACGTAGTGGCGCACGATGGTCAGAGTAGTGGCACACGATCATCCGACGGTGCTCCATGTAATCTGTATATATCGCCCCGTCGATGGATGAATCAAGGGGTGTTGAGTCTCCTATCTTGTGTCTTCTCGTAACATGGTATCAGATGCTCCTAATCTGATCAATCTTTTTGCCCAGATCCCCGATCCTGCTTCCGCTGCATCCATGGACGACCATTCCATTCCTCCTCCACCACCTGCCACCGGCGATGCTGCCCCGCCTGCCCCTGCACCACCGCAGCCACCGCTGGCCCCTGCACCACCTGCTCCCCTGCACCTGGTGGTTCCAACCGCGACCATGCTGCCGGCCTCTGTTCTTCAGACGATCGACATCCGTCGGCATGTGCCCGTCACCCTCGATCTCCTCGCCGGCAACCACGCTCAGTGGCGCCGTCACTTTGACACGGTGATCGGCATGTTCGGCCTCCGCGCCCACCTCGACGCCGAGGCGGTTCCGCGCTTCGACGACCCCGAGTGGGTGATGGCGGACCACGCCGTCATCCATTGGCTCAACACCACCGTCTCGCCGGAGCTGCTCGATGCTGTGATGCAGGACGAGGACACGGCGCTCACCGTCTGGACGGCGATCGACACCTTGTTCCGGGACAATCAGCTTGCCCGGGCCGTCTACATCGACGCCGAGTACCACGCCCTCGTACAAGGCGACATGACGATCATGCAGTACTGCACGAAGCTGAAGACCTATGCCGATCAACTGCGCGACCTCGGGCAGCCCGTGCAGGAGCCCCAGCAGGTCTTTCATCTCCTCCGCGGGCTCGGCCGCCAGTACCATGGCGCCATCCCGCACATCACCGCCCGCACTCCCCTGCCCTCCTTCCTGCAAGTCCGCTCTTTCCTTCTCCTAGAGGAGCATCGCGCCGAGCAGTCCGCGCGTCAGCAGGGTGTGCACGCACTCGTCGCTGGGCGCGGCTCCACTCCGACCGCTCCTTCACCGCCACCGCCTACGGACCCCGCTGCTGGACGTGGGCGTGCTCGCCAGCGTCGCCGCGGACGTGGCAACGGTGTCGGCTCCAGCTCTGCTTCGCCACCGGCAGCCCGGGGAGGTCTGCCGCCGCCACCAGCACCCGGCTCCAACTCCTGGACTGGGCTCGTCCAGGCGTGGCCCATGCCTTGGCGCGCGCCGGGCTCCGCTGTGCTCGGCCCTCGCACCGGTACGCCGCCGCAGCAGGCCATGTACGCTGTGCCATCCTGGTCGCCGCCTGTTCCCGGATATGGCCCCTACGTCCAGCCGGGCTACACCGCTGCTCCCGTCTATGGAGCGCCTCCAGGGTACACCGCGCCTCCTGGTGCCACCGGCCCTGTCGCGCCGACCCAACCATGGGACATGGCCTCTCTGCAGGCTGCTCTTCACAGCGCCACCGCGGGGCCTTCGTCATCTGGCAGCACCTCTGACTGGTACTTGGACTCCGGCGCGGCGTCGCACATGTCCAACTCCTCTGGTAACCTCCACTCTCTTCTCCCATCCACCACCTCCTCTCATGTCATTGTTGGCAGTGGTGAACACCTTCCGATCACACACGTTGGCACTGGCTCTTTGGTTTCTGGCACCTCTCCTATTCAGTTGCGCATTGTTTTAGTTGCTCCCTCTTTGATCAAAAATCTTCTGTCAGTTCGTCAGCTCTATCGTGACAACCCTGTTTCGGTGGAATTTGATCTTTTTGGTTTTTCTGTCAAGGACCTCAGGACCAGGACGGTGATTCTGCGCTGTAATTCCACCGGCGACCTGTACCCCGTGGCGTCCAGTCCGCCGTCTGCACTTCCGTTCGCCGGCTCGGTCACCACCGATCTGCTCCATCAGCGTCTTGGGCACCCCGGTGTTGCTTTAGTTCAGCATGTCGGCTCGCTGTCGTCTTTTCGTTTCAGCAAATCTGCTCCGCATAGTTGTCATGCTTGTAGGCTAGGGAAACATACACGCTTGCCTTTCCAACATTCCACGAGTTGTACTTATTTCCCGTTTCAGTTGCTACATCTTGATGTATGGACGTCCCCTGTGGCTAGTATCTCAGGTTATCAATTTTATCTTGTTGTGCTTGATGATTACACCCACTACACCTGGACCTTTCCTCTCAAACACAAGTCTGATGTCTTGCCTATTCTGCGTGAGTTTTATGCATACGTCCGCACTCAGTTTCAGCTGCCCATTTTCTCCCTTCAAACTGACAATGGCAGGGAGTTCGACAGTCACACTGTTCGTTCTCTGCTCGCTGAACACGGCTCTGTCCTACGGCTCTCGTGCCCCTACACAAGTCAGCAAAATGGCAAGGCGGAGCGCGCACTTCGCACTCTTAATGACAGCGTGCGCGCCCTCCTGTTCCATGCGTCGATGCCGCCCCACTTCTGGGCAGAGGCTCTCGCCACCGCCACCTATCTGCTGAACCGGCGCCCGTGTCATTCCGTCGCGCCGCGCACTCCTCACGAGCTGCTCCTTGGCACCGCACCTGACTACAGCCTTCTCCGTGTCTTTGGGTGCCTCTGCTACCCCAACACCACCAGCACTGCACGGCACAAGCTCGACGTTCGCTCTGTCGCCTGTGTGTTCCTCGGTTACCCCTCTGATCACCGCGGCTACCGCTGCTTTGACCCACTATCCCGACGAGTGCTCACCTCCCGACACGTGCTCTTCGACGAGGCATCATTCCCCTTCGCCCGCTCCATCGCAGCTAACCCCGCGCCTCCTCCACCATTGCCAGCCGCCTCGTCGGTTTTGCAGGTCCCCGTGCTTCGTCACCCTGTCGCTGCCCGGCCTGCACCTGGCGGTGCTGCGAGCATGCCGCTCCGATCAGACAGGGCGGGCTCCCCCTCTGTTGGCGCGTCCCGCCGTCTTTCAACTGGCGGCATTGGATCGTCATCCGACGGCTCGCGTGCCTCTGCACACAGCGCGCCGCTGTCCAGCTCGAACTCGGGCGTCGGATCTCCATCGAACGGTGCTGGAGCCTCTTACTCCCGTGCGGGTTCGTCTGCATCCAGCTCGGCCGCCTCTCCCGTCGTCGTGACTACTCCGACAACAGCGCCGCCCCGGCGCATGGTGACGCGTGCCCAGACGGGCGTCTTCCGCCCCAACCCCCGCTACTACGATGCGGCCACCGCTTCTTCCACGACGACAATCTCGCCGGTTCCTCGCTCCGTTCGGGTGGCTATTCGCGACCCCAACTGGCTCGCGGCCATGCGCGAGGAGTACGCTGCCCTCGTCAGCAACCGGACCTGGGACCTGGTGCCCCGTCCGCCTGGCGCCAATCTGATCACTGGCAAGTGGATTTTCAAGCACAAAATGCGCGCCGACGGCTCCCTCGAGCGGTACAAGGCCAGGTGGGTCGTCCGTGGCTTCTGCCAACGCGCCGGCGTCGACTACGGCGAGACATTCTCGCCCGTTGTCAAGCCGGCCACCATACGCACCGTCCTCACCATCGCCGCCTCTCGCCAGTGGCTCGTCCACCAACTGGATGTCAAGAACGCCTTCCTCCACGGCGTGCTCTCGGAGGAGGTCTATTGCTTACAGCCCGCTAGCTTCGTCGACGAGTCCAAGCCTGATCATGTGTGTCGCCTCGCCAAGTCCCTCTACGGCCTGAAACAGGCCCCGCGCGCCTAGTTCTTGCGCTTTGTTGGCTTCATCAAGACCATTGGCTTCGCCGCCACACGCTCTGACTCCTCGCTGTTCACCATGGCGTGTGGTGCCGACGTCGCGTTTCTTCTTCTGTATGTGGACGACATCGTGCTCACGGCTTCCTCACCGGCGCTTCTCCAACGCATCGTTCGACAGCTCACGGGCGAGTTCGCCATGAAGGACATGGGAGCCCTTCACTTCTTCCTTGGCATTCGTGTCACGCGCACCGCTGCTGGCTTCTTCTTGTGCCAGCAGCAGTACGCCGAGGAGGTGCTCGAGCGCGCTGGCATGGACACCTGCCGGGCGTTGCCCACTCCCATCGACACCAAGGGCAAACTACCGCAGGCCAATGGCCCCTGCGTCGACGATCCCTCTGCCTACCGCAGTCTCGCTGGAGCGCTCCAGTATCTCACCATCACGCGCCCGGAGCTCGCCTACGCCGTCCAATAGATTTGCTTGCACATGCATGACCCGCGCGTCTGCCACCAGAACCTGGTCAAGCGGGTGCTTCGCTACGTCCGTGGCACGCCATCTCTTGGCCTGCATCTGCGTGCCTCGCCGACCTTGGATCTTCGCGCCTTCACCGACGCCGACTGGGCCGGCTGCCCCGACACACGCCGCTCGACCTCCGGATTCTGCGTCTACCTCGGAGATGCTCTTGTCTCGTGGTCTTCCAAGCGCCAAGCGACTGTGTCCAGGTCCAGCGCCGAGGCCGAGTACCGTGGCGTCGCCAACGTCGTCGCTGAGTGCGTGTGGCTCCGCCAGCTCCTCGGTGAGCTCCTCGCTTCGGTGACCAAGGCCACGTTGGTGTTCTGCGACAACGTCTCGGCAGTCTATCTGTCGGCCAATCCTGTGCACCATCGGCGCACCAAACATGTGGAGCTGGACATCCACTTCGTGCGCGAACGCGTCGCCCTCGGCCAGTTTCGCGTTCTCCACATCCCCACCACGCAGCAGCTCGCTGATGTGATGACCAAAGGTCTGCCTCGAGACATTTTTCTTCAGTTTCGAACCAGTCTTTGCGTCGCCCCAGCCGACGACCAGACTGCCGGGGGGTGATGGACTGTACGTATGGTAGTACATGTACAGCAGTTGTAGTCCAGCCCATGTATACACTACGATGCCCACGTAGTGGCGCACGATGGTCAGAGTAGTGGCACACGATCACCCGACGGTGCTCCATGTAATCTGTATATATCGCCCCGTCGATGGATGAATCAAGGGGTGTTGAGTCTCCTATCTTGTGTCTCCTCGTAACAGTTTCCTTATAGTGTGCTTCAACTTTACACTTAGGCTCTTAGACATATTGACTACAGGAGGCACCGAATCCTACACTTCCTAAACCAAGCACATCAAGTCGTCGACCTTCAGCCAGAAGCATTCCAAGTGAAAACGTTCCCCCTTCCTCATATCTACTACCACGAGATTGAGGAGCAACTGTTGTTAATGATCCAACGTGGTTGTGCTAAGAGTCGAGAAGGAAGAGGCATGAGTGCGCACCTTCTTTTCTTTTGGAACACAGAGATCGTCGCGGCTTTGTGTTAAGATAAAAGAAAGAGTTATAATGTACAAGAAAGCCACAACAGCGCCACAATTGGTCGCTAGCAGCCACACACTCCACCTCGCACCTATGGGACTACTCATTCAATCGTCTTCCACTCTACGCATTGTACCTTGATCTTGTCGGTGAGCAACTCCATAGAGAGGGAAGTATGCTTGAACACTTGCTGATTCTGCTCCAACCAAATGTTTCTTAGGATGAATAAGATGACCGACTTGACCCCCATTAGTGCAGAACCGGGCTATAGCACCGGTTCGTAAGGCCCTTTAGTGCCGGTTCTGTAACCGGCACTAAAGGGTGGGGGGACTAGGGGGGCGGGGGGGGGGGGGGGGGGGGGGCCTTTAGTACCTGTTCTGCACGAACCGCCGCTAAAGGGCCACCACGTGGCACGTGCCAGCGCCGGGGACGGGGAGCCCTTTAGTAACGGTTGATAACATCAACTGGTACTAAAAGGTTTAGGAGGTTTTGGTTTTATTATTTATTTTCCCTTTAATTTTGTGTTTTCCATTTAATTAGAGATTATTTTTCATTTATTTTCCCTTTCATAAATTATATAATAACTCATCATCATCATCATATTAATATAAAAACTCTTGCATCTCATATCATCACCAACAACAACACTAACTAATTAATAATTACATATATATATATATATATATATATATATATATATGGAAAATACATCCTACCACCTAGTGGTAGCTACCACTGTCCCCGCTGCCATCAGATTGCATCAAGATCCGATCTCATCTTAACGGGTTATGGGTGGAGGCAAGGTGGATTTATTTGGACCCGCTTAATTAGTTTGAGCTCCCGATTTTCTTGGACTAGCCGATCGTTTTGGTCATCTGTATATATTTAAGATTGAATCTGGAGGATGCATGCAATCTAAATAACGTCATCTCTCTCTCCAACTAGATCTCTACGTCCAGCGGATATTCAACAAAACGGCAAAAGGAAAAAGGTACGCAATCATTGTTCTGCTGAAGTACATGCATATACGTGAGAAGTTGATTCATTTCGTATTCTGCTTTTGTTTAATCATCAGGCGGGACATGGCTCCAATGTTCTCCAGCGCCGGCCTCCGGCCATGTCCTTCCCCATCCCTGTCAACTGTAATGACGTGTTTCAAGTATGAAATTGGATCGAAAAGCAATCATACGTATACATCATACTGATTTTTATTCCTTTTCTCCGCCAAGTCCTGTCTTGGGCGCGCATGGATTGATGCTGCTCCTGCATTCGAGTGTTTGCTGACGGTGTCAATACCTAGGAGGCGCAGAAACTAACAGGTGACTATCGACATGTCAGCTGTGACGAGAACAACGTACGGCTGCTGCAGACGCGCAGATGCAACCCTACTTAGTTGCGACGGCAACGACGACGAATGGCCGCATGTCCACAAGTTCAGCGGTGCAAGGGCAACATACAGCGCACGACGACGGCGCCGCTAATGATGTACGGTGGCGGAGATCATGGGAACCTCCCATTGAGATCTTCCGATGATCCATGCATGGCTTCACGTCTGCATCATGTACATGCATGCCGTTAGGTGCCGTGTACTACTTCATACTGATCTGATCGGATGCATTAGCTAGATGTCTATGTAGATACACTGTTGTAAATCACGTTCACGGTACTCCTATATGTATACTCCATACATACTTCTTTTTCTTCTTCTTTTTTTGCCGGGACATACTCCCTTTTTATATACACATATACTCTATACTACTACCTACAACATACTACATACTACATACTAAAAAAAACTATATCTACATGAAAAAGATATATATACTACATACTCTTTTTTTGAAAAGAATATATATATACACACACACACACATACATCCATACTCTTTGTGAAGAAAAACTTCTATATACACATACACATATTCCATGTGAAAATTTGTAAATATACTCCATACTATAGTATAGTATGTTGTACGCACCATAATTCTAAAACGAACATACACATGAGATACTACTTTTTTGGGACACATACACGTAAAAGGGTTTTAATACTCCATACTCCAGCTTGGTGTTAATACTCCATACTCCAATAATCAAATGGTTATACTTCGTACTCCAATTTTAGGTTAGTAGTGCATACTCCATACTACAATCATTACATGTTCATACTCCATACTACAGATCCTCAAAAAAAGAGAAAAACTCCATACTAGAGCCTACAGGTATACATGAGTATACTCTATGCGGTTTTAAAATGGGCAATATATTTCGTACTATATTAGAAGAATCCAAAAAGAGTTATACATTCCCATACTACCTATTTCCAATAAAAAAGTACTTAAAAAAACTAAGTATGTAATCCGGATAAAATATTACCATCTACAGTGCAATAATATCACGTTCATATGCTTATCCGATGGAAACATTGCTGTACACACGCAGGGATTAAGGAGGTGGTTGCAACAGCCTGTCACCACCTTGCCGGATTATTTTATTATAAAAACTGAATTAGTTTCTGCCTACTAATTGCATGGGCACCCGTTAACAGTATCCATTTACCCGGCTGACTTGATTCCACGTTTGAGGAAGGGGGAAGAGGAACACGTGGAGGCCAAAGAAGGTGGTGGTAACTACCACTGCTTGTAGATAAAATTTGTCATATATATATATATATATATATATATATATATATATATATATATATATAGTCATTACCACTATTTTTATCATCATTATGTAATCATCACCAACAATAGCTTAAAGAAGAAACATTCATTTATACAAAAAGCAAAGATATCATCGAGTTCAACATGGTCATGAGATTATTTATAAGCGTTCATAACTAAGTCCACAAAAGCAAATCACTAATAATTAAGTTCAGGACGAAACACGGACATGAGATGACAAGTACTAATAGCAGGAACTAGCTAATCACTCCTGCTGCTCTCTCTCAGTTAAAATGGCATAGAACATGTGTAGCTCTCATGATTCATTATATTGGAGCAATGCAGATGAACCTGTCTCCTAATCGTTGGTTGCGCTTCTGATTGTTGCCCCCTAGTACTTCTCTGCGATCATTCACAATTTTGCTCCAATCTTTCACTGTTAAGCATTCCTCGGTTCTAGAAATCCTGAATGCACTCGTGTGCAATGTAGGATGTCTTGGCTGTAAGCTAACAATTGACATGAGACTGTGAGTCGAGATCCACTGAGGCACAACTATCATCGGGAGTCCCTGTTGAAGAACATCGTATAGTAACATACTTAGCAATGAAGTTTAGCTTAAAAAATAATGTATACAAAAGATGCATTGAGGACAAATAGTAAAAATCTTATCATCTTTCCTAAATACATGTGACCGTAGTTCAATACGAACACTATTGGTCGCACGTTTTCAATACTAAGATTTGCAAGTCTAGGAAAATAATTTCTCTTAACAGCATCAAGATCTTCAAGCCATGAAACATATTGACTTATCTCCTCGCAGTTTAGTTCAGCCCTGGGACAGTGGAAGGTCCTGTCTACCAAGCGTCGGACATGTTTGCTTGAATGGAAATAAGCTGTCAAAAGAAATTAGTTGTCAACTATTTTTTAAATAAACAATATGGAAGACATAAATATGGTTGAGGAACACTCACATAATGATAGAACTGGAGGCGTCTGCACATCGACCCAGATATCGGTATTACCTTCAATATCATCTTCCGGACAAATATCAAAGGTGATAACCATATCATGCTCAACTGCATAAGCCTTGCATAGTGCTTGCCAAGTTTTGTGTTCAAAATAGGTGTAGCTGTCTGCATTGTATAATTTTGCGTGGAAAGTATAACCATACTCGGTCTTCAAGTAAACTCTCTTCAACTCCATTGTTTTCATAGTACTGAAACCTATCTTATCCAATACAAAAATTCTTGCATGGCAGGGGATACACTATAGAAGAATAGTAAAAAAAATAAAATTATAAGTTAAAGCAAATGAAGCATATGCTTAATTACGAAAAAAGACTTATCGTTGTGACTTACTGCATTCACTTCGAAGGTCTCATCCAGCTTGATGCTGAAGCGCCTATCATCAACTAGGAAATTTCTGTCGCACGTGCCACGCCTGTCTTCACAGTATTCACACATAACGAAATCATTCTCGTCATCAGACATTTACTATGTTCATATATAGTTGAAACATTAATTGATATAAACACTTACTAGCAGTTCTATTAATTCAACTAGCTAGTTCTATTAATTCAACTACTAAGCACTTATTAACAATAAACTAGTTCTAAGCTTCTTAATAAAATCTCATATATAGTAAACTTTTAAATCTATTAATTAATTATTATATCAACTAGTTCTATAGTAAACTTTTAATTAATTATTAGATCATCAAATCTCATATATATATATATATATATATATATATATATATATGTTGGAAATATGCCTTAGAGGCAATAATAAATTAGTTATTATTATTATATTTCCTTGTTCATGATAATCGTTTATTATCCATGCTATAATTGTATTGATAGGAAACTCAGATACATGTGTGGATACATAGACAACACCATGTCCCTAGTAAGCCTCTAGTTGACTAGCTCGTTGATCAATAGATGGTTACGGTTTCCTGACCATGGACATTGGATGTCGTTGATAACGGGATCACATCATTAGGAGAATGATGTGATGGACAAGACCCAATCCTAAGCCTAGCACAAAGGTCGTGTAGTTCGTATGCTAAAGCTTTTCTAATGTCAAGTATCATTTCCTTAGACCATGAGATTGTGCAACTCCCGGATACAGTAGGAATGCTTTGGGTGTACCAAACGTCACAATGTGGGTGGATATAAAGGTGCACTACGGGTATCTCCGAAAGTGTCTGTTGCGTTGGCATGAATAGAGACTGGGATTTGTCACTCCGTGTGACGGAGAGGTATCTCTGGGCCCACTCGGTAGGACATCATCATAATGTGCACAATGTGACTAAGGGGTTGATCACGGGATGATGTGTTACGGAACGAGTAAAGAGACTTGCCGGTAACGAGATTGAATAAGGTATCGGGATACCGACGATCGAATCTCGGGCAAGTACTATACCGCTAGACAAAGGGAACTGAATACGGGATTGATTGAATCCTCGACATCGTGGTTCATCTGATGAGATCATCGTGGAACATGTGAGAGACAACATGGGTATCCAGATCCCGCTGTTGGTTATTGGCTGGAGAGTTGTCTCGGTCATGTCTACGTGTCTCCCGAACCCGTAGGGTCTACACACTTAAGGTTCGATGATGCTAGGGTTATAAAGGAAGTTTGTATGTGGTTACCGAATGTTGTTCGGAGTCCCGGATGAGATCCCGGATGTCACGAGGAGTTCCGGAATGGTCCGGAGGTAAAGATTTATATATGGAAAGTTGTTGTTCGGGTTCCGAGAAAAGTTCGGTTTTTTCCGGTATTGTACGGGAAGCTTCCAGAAGCTTCCAGAGGATTCTGGAGGGGTCCGGAGGTCCGCAAAATGTTCCACCACGTCCAATACATCAGCATGGGCTGTAAGGGGGCGCCCTAGCCTTAATGGGCCAGGGGCACCAGCCCCCCAAGGCACATGCGCATGGGAGAGGGGAAACCCTAAGGGGGAGGGCCTCCACTTGACTTGGGAGGCACTCCTCCCCCCTTTGGCCGCCCCCCAACCCTAGATGAGATCTAGGGGGGCCGGCCCCCTCTCTTCCCACCTATAAATAGTGGAGGGGTGGGAGGGCAGCCGCACCCCAAGTTCTGGCGCAGCCCTCCCCCTCTCCCAAGTTCTCCTCCTCTCGCGCGGTGCTTGGCGAAGCCCTGCAGGATTGCCACGCTCCTCCACCACCACCATGCCGTCGTGCTGCTGCTGGATGGAGTATTCCCCAACCTCTCCCTCTCTCCTTGCTGGATCAAGGCATGGGAGACGTCATCGGGCTGCATGTGTGTTGAACGCGGAGGTGCCGTCCGTTCGGCACTAGGATTATCGGTGATTTGGGTCACGACGAGTACGACTCCATCAACCCCGTTCACTTGAACGCTTCCGCTTAGCGATCTACAAGGGTACGTAGATGCACTCTCCTCCCCCTTGTTGCTAGATTACTCCATAGATTGATCTTGGTGTTGCGTAGAAAATTTTGAATTTCTGCTACGTTCCCCAACAGTGGCATCATGAGCTAGGTCTATGCGTAGTTACTATGCACAAGTAGAACACAAAGCAGTTGTGGGCGTAGATGTTGTTAATTTTCTTGCCACTACTAGTCTTATCTTGCTTCGGCGGCATCGTGGGATGAAGCGGCCCGGACCGACCTTACACGTACACTTACGTGAGACGGTTCCACCGACTGACATGCACTAGTTGCATAAGGTGGCTAGCGGGTGTCTGTCTCTCCCACTTTAGTTGGAGCAGATTCGATGAAAAGGGTCCTTATGAAGGGTAAATAGAAATTGGCATATCACGTTGTGGTTTTACGTAGGTAAGAAACGTTCTTGCTAGAACACCTATAGAAGCCACGTAAAAACTTGCAACAACAATTAGAGGACGTCTAACTTGTTTTTGCAGCAAGTGTTTTGTGATGTGATATGGCCAAAGGATGTGATGAATGATATATGTGATGTATGAGATGATCATGTTCTTGTAATAGGAATCACGACTTGCATGTCGATGAGTATGACAACCGGCAGGAGCCATAGGAGTTGTCTTAATTTATTGTATGACCTACGTATCATTGAACAACGCCATGTAATTACTTTACTTTATTGCTAAACCGTTAGCCATAGTAGTAGAAGTAATAGTTGGCGAGACAACTTCATGGAGACACGATGATGGAGATCATGATGATGGAGATCATGGTGTCATGTCGGTGACGATGATGATCATGGAGCCCCGAAGATGGAGATCAAAAGGAGCAAAATGACATTGGCCATATCATGTCACTATTTGATTGCATGTGATGTTTATCATGTTTATGCATCTTATTTGCTTAGAACGACGGTAGTAAATAAGATGATCCCTCATTAAAATTTCAAGAAAGTGTTCCCCCTAACTGTGCACCGTTGCGAAAGTTCGTCGTTTCGAAGCACCACGTGATGATCGGGTGTGATAGATTCTAACGTTCACATACAACGGGTGTAAGCCAGATTTACACACACGAAACACTTAGGTTAACTTGACGAGCCTAGCATGTACAGACATGGCCTCGGAACACAAGAGACCAAAAGGTCGAGCATGAGTCGTATGGTAGATACGATCAACATGAAGATGTTCATCGATGATAACTAGTCCGTCTCACGTGATGATCGGACACGGCCTAGTTGACTCGGATCATGTAATCACTTAGATGACTAGAGGGATGTCTATTTGAGCGGGAGTTCATAAGATGAACTCAATTATCCTGAACATAGTCAAAAGATCTTTGCAAATTATGTCGTAAGCTCGCGCTGTAGTTCTACTGTTTAGATATGTTCCTAGAGAAAATTCAGTTGAAAGTTGATAGTAGCGATTATGCGGACTGGGTCCGTAAACTGAGGATTGTCCTCGTTGCTTCGTAGAAGGCTTATGTCCTTAATGCACCACTCAGTGTGCTGAACCTTGAACGTCGTCTGTGGATGTTGCGAACATCTGACATACACGTTTTGATAACTACGTGATAGTTCAGTTAAATGGTTTAGAGTTGAGGCACCAAAGACGATTTCAAAACATCGCGGAACATATGAGATGTTTCGAGGGCTGAAATTGGGATTTCAGGCTCGTGCCCACGTCAAGAGGTATAAGACCTCCGACGATTTTCTTAGCCTGCAAACTAAGGGAGAAAAGCTCAATCGTTGAGCTTGTGCTCAGATTGTCTGAGTACAACAATCACTTGAATCAAGTGGGAGTTGATCTTCCATATGACATAGTGATGTTTCTCCGAAGTCACTGCCACCAAGATGCTAGAGCTTTGTGATGAACTATAACATATCAGGGATAGATATGATGATCCTTGGATATTCGCGATGTATGACACCGCGAAAGTAGAAATCAAGAAGGAGCATCAATTGTTGATGGTTGGTGAAACCACTAGTTTCAAGAAGGGCAAGGGCAAGAAGGGATACTTCATGAAACGGCAAATCAGCTGTTGCTCTAGTGAAGAAACCCAAGGTTGAACCCAAACCCGAGACTAAGTGCTTCTGTAATAAGGGGAACAGCCACTGGAGCAGAATTGCCCTAGATACTTGGTGTTGGGGAACGTTGCAGAAAATTAAAAAAATTTCCTACGGTTTCACCAAGATCCATCTATGAGTTCATCTAAGCAACGAGTCAAGGGAGTGAGATTGCATCTACATACCACTTGTAGATCGCGTGTGGAAGCATTTAAGGGAAGGGTGATGATGGAGTCGTACTCGCCGTGATTCAGATCACCGATGACCAAGTGCCGAACGGACAGCACCTCCGCGTTCAACACACGTACGGAACGGACGACGTCTCCTCCTTCTTGATCCAGCAAGGGGGAAGGAGAGGTTGATGATGATCCAGCAGCACGACGGCGTGGTGGTGGATGCAGCAGAACTCTGGCAGGGCTTCGCCAAGCTGCTGCGGGAGGAGGACGAGGTGTAGCAGGGGGAGGGAGGCGCCAATGCACAGGGTGCGTCTGCCCTCCCCCTGCCCTCCTTTATATAGTCCCCCAGGGGGGGCGCTGGCCCTGGGAGATCGAATCTCCCAAGGGGGCGGCGGCCAGGGGGGTGGAGTGCCCCCCAAGGCAAGTGGTGCGCCCCCCCCCCCCCACCCTAGAGTTTCAACCCTAGTCGCAGGGGGTGGGCCCAGGCGGGCGCACCAGCCCACTATGGGCTGGTTCCCCTCCCACTTCAGCCCATGGGGCCCTCCGGGATGGGTGGCCCCACCCGGTGGACCCCTGGGACCCTTCCGGTGGTCCCGGTACAATACCGGGTGACCCCGAAACTTTCCCGATGGCCGAAACATCACTTCCTATATATAATTCTTTACCTCCGGACCATTCCGAAACTCCTCGTGACGTCCGGGATCTCATCCGGGACTCCAAACAACATTCGGTATGCTGCATACTCATATTCATACAACCCTAGCATCACCGAACCTTAAGTGTGTAGACCCTACGGGTTCGGGAGACACGTAGACATGACCGAGACGGTTCTCGGGCAATAACCAACAGCGGGATCTGGATACCCATGTTGGCTCCCACATGCTCCTCGATGATCTCATCGGATGAACCACGATGTCGAGGATTAAACAACCCCGTATACAATTCCCTTTGTCAGACGGTATGTTACTTGCCCGAGACTCGATCGTCGGTATCCCAATACCTCGTTCAGTCTCGTTACCGGCAAGTCACTTTACTCGTACCGTGATGCATAATTCCGTGACCAGACACTTGGTCACTTTGAGCTCATTATGATGATGCACTACTGAGTGGGCCCAGTGATACCTCTCCGTCATACGGAGTGACAAATCCCAGTCTCGATCCGTGTCAACCCAATAGACACTTTCAGAGATACTTGTAGTGCACCTTTATAGTCACCCAGTTACGTTGTGACGTTTGATACACCCAAAGCACTCCTACGGTATCCGGGAGTTACACGATCTCATGGTCTAAGGAAAAGATACTTGACATTGGAAAAGCTCTAGCAAACGAACTACACGATCTTGTGCTATGCTTAGGATTGGGTCTTGTCCATCACATCATTCTCCTAATGATGTGATCCCGTTATCAACGACATCCAATGTCCATAGCCAGGAAACCATGACTATCTGTTGATCAATGAGCTAGTCAACTAGAGGCTTACTAGGGACATATTATGGTCTATGTATTCACACGTGTATTACGATTTCCGGATAATACAGTTATAGCATGAATAAAGACAATTATCGTGAACAAGGAAATATAATAATAATCCTTTTATTATTGCCTCTAGGGCATATTTCCAACAGTCTCCCACTTGCACTAGAGTCAATAATCTAGTTACATTGTGATGAATCGCACACCCATAGAGTTCTGGTGTTGATCATGTTTTGCTCGCGAGAGAGGTTTAGTCAACGGATCTGCGACATTCAGATCCGTATGTACTTTGCAAATATCTATGTCTCCATCTTGAACATTTTCACAGAGGGAGTTGAAGCGACGCTTGATATGCCTGGTCTTCTTGTGAAACCTGGGCTCCTTGGCAAGGGCAATAGCTCCAGTGTTGTCACAGAAGAGTTTGATCGGCCCCGACGCATTGGGTATGACTCCTAGGTCGGTGATGAACTCCTTCACCCAAATTGCTTCATGCGCTGCCTCCGAGGCTGCCATGTACTCCACTTCGCATGTAGATCCCGCCACGACGCTCTGCTTGCAGCTGCACCAGCTTAGTGCTCCACCATTCAACATATACACGTATCCGGTTTGTGACTTAGAGTCATCCAGATCTGTGTCGAAGCTAGCGTCGATGTAACCCTTTACGATGAGCTCTTCGTCACCTCCATAAACGAGAAACATGTCCTTTGTCCTTTTCAGGTACTTCAGGATATTCTTGACCGTTGTCCGGTGTTCCTTGCCGGGATTACTTTGGTACCTACCTACCAAACTTACGGCAAGGTTTACATCAGGTCTGGTACACAGCATGGCATACATAATAGATCCTATCGCTGAAGCATAGGGGATGACACTCATCTCTTCTTTATCTTTTGCCGTGGTCGGGCATTGAGCCGAGCTCAATCTCACACCTTGCAATACAGGCAAGAACCCTTTCTTGGACTGATCCATTTTGAACTTCTTCAAAATCTTATCAAGGTATGTGCTTTGTGAAAGACCTATGAGGCGTCTCGATCTATCCCTATAGATCTTGATGCCTAATATATAAGCAGCTTCTCCAAGGTCCTTCATTGAAAAACACTTATTCAAGTAGGCCTTAATGCTGTCCAAAAGTTCTATATCATTTCCCATCAAGAGTATGTCATCTACATATAATATGAGAAATGCTACAGAGCTCCCACTCACTTTCTTGTAAACGCAGGCTTCTCCATAAGTCTGCATAAACCCAAACGCTTTGATCATCTCATCAAAGCGAATGTTCCAACTCCGAGATGCTTGCACCAGCCCATAAATGGATCGCTGGAGCTTGCATACTTTGTTAGCATTCTTAGGATCGACAAAACCTTTCGGCTGCATCATATACAGTTCTTCCTTAAGATGTCCGTTAAGGAATGCCGTTTTAACGTCCATCTGCCATATCTCATAATCATAGTATGCGGCAATTGCTAACATGATTCGGACAGACTTCAGCTTCGCTACGGGAGAGAATGTCTCATCGTAGTCAACCCCTTGAACTTGTCGATAACCCTTAGCGACAAGTCGAGCTTTATAGATGGTAACATTTCCATCTGCGTCCGTCTTCTTCTTAAAGATCCATTTGTTTTCTATCGCTCGCCGATCATCGGGCAAGTCTGTCAAAGTCCACACTTTGTTTTCATACATGGATTCTATCTCAGATTTCATGGCTTCAGGCCATTTGTTGGAATCTGGGCCCGCCATCGCTTCTTCATAGTTCGAAGGTTCACCGTTGTCTAACAACATGATTTCTAGGACAGGGTTGCCATACCACTCTGGTGCGGAACATGTCCTTGTGGACCTACGAAGTTCAGTAGCAACTTGATCCGAAGTAGCTTGATCATCATCATTATTTTCCTCTCCAGTCCGTGTAGGCATCACAGGAACATTTTCCTGAGCTGCACTACTTTCCTGTTCAAGAGGTAGTACTCCATCGAGTTCTACTTTCCTCCCACTTACTTCTTTCGAGAGAAACTCTTTTTCCAGAAAGGATCCGTTCTTGGCAACAAAGATCTTGCCCTCGGATCTTAAGTAGAAGGTATACCCAATGGTTTCCTTAGGGTATCCTATGAAGACGCATTTTTTCCGACTTGGGTTCGAGCTTTTCAGGTTGAAGTTTCTTGACATAAGCATCACATCCCCAAACTTTTAGAAACGACAGCTTAGGTTTCTTCCCAAACCATAATTCATACGGTGTCGTCTCAACGGATTTAGACGGTGCCCTATTTAAAGTGTATGTAGCTGTCTCTAGAGCGTATCCCCAAAATGATAGCGGTAAATCGGTAAGAGACATCATAGACCGCACCATATCCAATAGAGTGCGATTACGATGTTCGGACACACCGTTACGCTGAGGTGTTCCAGGCGGCGTGAGCTGTGAAACGATTTCACATTTCCTTAAGTGTGTACCAAATTCGTGACTTAAATATTCTCCTCCATGATCTGATCGTAGAAACTTTATCTTTCGGTCACGTTGATTCTCTACTTCATTCTAAAATTCCTTGAACTTTTCAAAGGTCTCAGACTTGTGTTCCATTAAGTATACATACCCATATCTACTCAAGTCATCAGTGAGAGTGAGAACATAACGATATCCTCCGCGAGCCTCAACGCTCATTGGACCGCACACATCGGTATGTATGATTTCCAACAAGTTGGTTGCTCGCTCCATTGTTCCGGAGAACGGAGTCTTGGTCATTTTGCCCATGAGGCATGGTTCGCACGTGTCAAATGATTCATAATCGAGAGACTCTAAAAGTCCATCAGCATGGAGCTTCTTCATGCGCTTGACACCAATGTGACCAAGGCGGCAGTGCCACAAGTATGTGGGACTATCGTTATCAACTTTACATCTTTTGGCATTCACACTATGAATATGTGTAATATTACGCTCGAGATTCATTAAGAATAAACCATTGACCATAGGGGCATGACCATAAAACATATATCTCATATAAATAGAACAACCATTATTCTCGGATTTAAATGAGTAGCCATATCGTATCAAACGAGATCCAGATACAATGGTCATGCTCAAACTTGGCACCAAATAACAATTATTAAGGTTTATAACTAATACCATAGGTAAATGTAGAGGTAGCGTGCCGACGGCGATCACATCGACCTTGGAACCATTCCCGACGCGCATCGTCACCTCGTCCTTCGCCAGTCTCCGCTTATTCCGCAGCTCCTACTGCGAGTTACAAATATGAGCAATGGCACCGGTATCAAATACCCAGGAGTTACTACGAGTACTGGTAAGGTACACATCAATTACATGTATATCAAATATACCTTTGGTGTTGCCGGCCTTCTTATCCGCTAAGTATTTGGGGCGGTTCCGCTTCCAGTGACCCTTCCCCTTGCAATAAAAGCACTCAGTCTCAGGCTTGGGTCCATTCTTTGACTTCTTCCCGGTAACTAGCTTACCGGGCGCGGCAACATCCTTGCCGTCTTTCTTGAAGTTCTTCTTGCCCTTGCCCTTCTTGAACTTAGTGGTCTTATTGACCATCAACACTTGATGTTCTTTCTTGATTTCAACCTCTGCTGACTTCAGCATTGAAAATACTTCAGGAATGGTCTTCACCATCCCCTGCATATTGTAGTTCATCATAAAGCTCTTGTAGCTTGGTGGGAGCGACTGAAGGATTCTGTCAATGACCGCCTCATCCGGGAGGTTAATGTCCAGCTGGGACAGGCGGTTGTGCAACCCACACATTTTGAGTATATGCTCACTGACAGAACTATTTTCCTCTATTTTACAACTATAGAACTTGTCGGAGACTTCATATCTCTCGACCCGGGCATGAGCTTGGAAAACTAGTTTCAGCTCCTCGAACATCTCATATGCTCCGTGTTGCTCAAAACGCTTTTGGAGCCCCGGTTCTAAGCTGTAAAGCATGCCGCACTGAACGAGGGAGTAATCATCAGCGCGAGACTGCCAAGCGTTCATAACGTCTTGGTTCTCTGGGACGGGAGCGTCACCTAGCGGTCCTTCTAGGACATATTGTTTCCTGGCAGCTATGAGGATGATCCTCAGGTTCCGGACCCAGTCCGTATAGTTGCTGCCATCATCTTTCAGCTTGGTTTTCTCTAGGAACGCGTTGAAGTTCATGTTGACATGAGCGTTGGCCAATTGATCTACAAGACATATTTGCAAAGGTTTTAGACTAAGTTCATGATAATTAAGTTAATCTAATCAAATTATTACAATGAACTCCCACTCAGATTAGACATCCCTCTAGTCATCTAAGTGTTACACGATCCGAGTCGACTAGGCCATGTCCGATCATCACGTGAGACGGACTAGTCATCGTCGGTGAACATCTTAATGTTGATCGTATCTTCCATACGACTCGTGTTCGACCTTTCGGTCTCTGTGTTCCGAGGCCATGTCTGTACACGCTAGGCTCGTCAAGTTAACCCTAAGTGTTTTGCATGTGTAAAACTGCCTTACACCCATTGTATGTGAACGTAAGGATCTATCACACCCGATCATCACGTGGTGCTTCGAAACGACGAACTTTAGCAACGGTGCACAGTTAGGGGAGGACACTTCTTGAAATTTTTGTAAGGGATCATCTTATTTACTACCGTCGTTCTAAGTAAACAAGATGCATAAACATAATAAACATCACATGCAATTATATAGTAGTGACATGATATGTCCAATATCATATAGCTCCATTGATCTCCATCTTCGGGGATCCATGATCATCTTGTCACCGGCATGACACCATGATCTCCATCATCATGATCTCCATCATCGTGTCTCCATGAAGTTGTCACGCCAACGACTACTTCTACTTCTATGGCTAACACGTTTAGCAATAAAGTAAAGTAATTTACATGGCGTTCTTCAATGACACGCAGGTCATACAAAAATAAAGACAACTCCTATGGCTCCTGCCGGTTGTCATACTCATCGACATGCAAGTCGTGATTCCTATTACAAGAACATGATCTCATACATCACAATATATCATTCATCATTCATCACAACTTCTGGCCATATCACATCACATGACAATTGCTGCAAAAACAAGTTAGGCGTCCTCTAATTGTTGTTGCATCTTTTACGTGGCTGCAATTGGGTTCTAGCAAGAACGTTTTCTTACCTACGAATAACCACAACGTGATTTTGTCAACTTCTATTTACCCTTCATAAGGACCCTTTTCATCGAATCCGCTCCAACTAAAGTGGGAGAGACAGACACCCGCCAGCCACCTTATGCAACTAGTGCATGTCTGTCGGTGGAACCGGTCTCACGTAAGTGTACGTGTAAGGTTGGTCCGGGCCGCTTCATCCCACAATATCGCTGAAGCAAGAAAAGACTAGTAGTGGCAAGCAAGTTGACAAGATCTACGCCCACAACAAAATTGTGTTCTACTCGTGCAATAGAGAACTACGCATAGACCTAGCTCATGATGCCACTGTTGGGGAACGTTGCAAAAAATTAAAAAAAATTCCTACGGTTTCACCAAGATCCATCTATGAGTTCATCTAAGCAACGAGTCAAGGGAGTGAGATTGCATCTACATACCACTTGTAGATCGCGTGCGGAAGCGTTTAAGGGAAGGGTGCTGATGGAGTCGTACTCGTCGTGATTCAGATCACCGATGACCAAGTGCCGAACGGACAGCACCTCCGCGTTCAACACACGTACGGAACGGATGACGTCTCCTCCTTCTTGATCCAGCAAGGGGGAAGGAGAGGTTGATGATGATCCAGCAGCACGACGGCGTGGTGGTGGATGCAGCAGAACTCCGGCAGGGCTTCGCCAAGCTGCTGCGGGAGGAGGACAAGGTGTAGCAGGGGGAGGGAGGCGCCAATGCACAGGGTGCGGCTGCCCTCCCCCCTGCCCTCCTTTATATAGGCCCCCAGGGGGGGCGCCGGCCCTGGGAGATCGAATCTCCCAAGGGGGCGGCGGCCAGGGGGGGTGGAGTGCCCCCCAAGGCAAGTGGTGCGCCCCCCCCCCCCCACCCTAGGGTTTCAACCCTAGGTGCAGGGGGTGGGCCTAGGGGGTCGCACCAGCCCACTATGGGCTGGTTCCCCTCCCACTTCAGCCCATGGGGCCCTCCGGGATGGGTGGCCCCACCCGGTGGACCCCCGGGACCCTTTCGGTGGTCCCGGTACAATACTGGGTGACCCCAAAACTTTCCCGATGGCCGAAACATCACTTCCTATATATAATTCTTTACCTCCGGACCATTCCGAAACTCCTCGTGACGTCCGGGATCTCATCCGGGACTCCGAACAACATTCAGTATGCTGCATACTCATATTCATACAACCCTAGCGTCACCGAACCTTAAGTGTGTAGACCCTACGGGTTCGGGAGACACGTAGACATGACCGAGACGGTTCTCGGGCAATAACCAACAGCGGGATCTGGATACCCATGTTGGCTCCCACATGCTCCTCGATGATCTCATCGGATGAACCACGATGTCGAGGATTAAATAACCCCGTATACAATTCCCTTTGTCAGACGGTATGTTACTTGCCCGAGACTCGATCGTCGGTATCCCAATACCTCGTTCAGTCTCGTTACCGGCAAGTCACTTTACTCGTACCGTGATGCATGATCCCGTGACCAGACACTTGGTCACTTTGAGCTCATTATGATGATGCACTACTGAGTGGGCCCAGTGATACCTCTCCGTCATACGGAGTGACAAATCCTAGTCTCGATCCGTGTCAACCCAACAGACACTTTCGGAGATACTTGTAGTGTACCTTTATAGTCACCCAGTTACGTTGTGACGTTTGATACACCCAAAGCACTCCTACGGTATCCGGGAGTTACATGATCTCATGGTCTAAGGAAAAGATACTTGACATTGGAAAAGCTCTAGCAAACGAACTACACGATCTTGTGCTATGCTTAGGATTGAGTCTTGTCCATCACATCATTCTCCTAATGATGTGATCCCGTTATCAACGACATCCAATGTCCATAGCCAGGAAACCATGACTATCTGTTGATCAATGAGCTAGTCAACTAGAGGCTTACTAGGGACATATTATGGTCTATGTATTCACACGTGTATTACGATTTCCGGATAATACAGTTATAGCATGAATAAAGACAATTATCATGAACAAGGAAATATAATAATAATCCTTTTATTATTGCCTCTAGGGCATATTTCCAACACTTGGTATATGAGAAGGCTGGCAAGGTCGATAGAAGTATATCGGATATACATTATGTTAATGTGTACCTTACTAGTACTCCTAGTAGCACCAGGGTATTAGATACCGGTTCGGTTGCTAAGTGTTAGTAACTCGAAATAAAAGCTACGGAATAAATGGAGACTAGCTAAAGGTGAGCTGACGATATGTGTTGAAAGTGTTTCCAAGGTTGATGTGATCAAGCATCGCACGCTCCCTCTACCATCGAGATTGGTGTTAAACCTAAATAATTGTTATTTGGTGTTTGCGTTGAGCATAGACATGATTGGATCATGTCTATCGCAATACGGTTATTCATTTAAGGGGAATAATGGTTACTCTGTTTATTTGAATAATACCTTCAATGGTCTTGCACCTAAAATGAATGGTTTATTGAATCTCGATCGTAGTGATACACATGTTCATGCCAAAAGATATAAGATAGTAATAATAGTGCCACCTACTTGTGGCACTGCCATGTAAGTCATATTGGTATAAAACGCATGAAGAAGCTCCATGTTGATGGATCTTTGGACTCACTCATTTTTGAAAAGTTTGAGACATGCGAACCATGTCTATTGGTGTATATGCATGAAGAAACTCCATGCAAATGGACCGTTTGGACTCACTTGATTTTGAATCACTTGAGACATGCAAATCATACCACATGGGCAAGATGACTGAAAGCCTCATTTTCAGTAAAATGGAACAAGAAAGCAACTTGTTGGAAGTAATACATTTTGATGTGTGTAGTCCAATGAGTGCTGAGGCACGCAGTGGATATCGTTATGTTCTTACTTCACGGATGATTTGAGTAGATACTGAGTATATTTACTTGATGAAACAAAAGTCTGAATTATTGAATGGTTCAAGTAATTTCAGAGTGAAGTTGAAGATCATCGTGACAAGAGGATAAAATGTCTATGATATGATCATAGAGATGAGTATCTGAGTTACGAGCTTTGGCACGCAATTAAGACATTATGGAAATTGTTTCACAATTAATACCGCCTGGAACACCATAGTGTGATGGTGTGTCCGAACATCATAGTTGCACCCTATTGGATATGGTGCGTACCATGATGTCTCTTATCGAATTACCACTATCGTTCATGGGTTAGGCATTAGAGACAACCGCACTCACTTTAATAGGGCACCACGTAATTCCGTTGAGACGACGCCGTTTGAACTATGGTTTGGAGAAACCTAAGTTGTCGTTTCTTAAAAGTTTGGGGCTGCGACGCTTATGTGGAAAAGTTTCAGGTTGATAAGCTCGAACCCAAAGCGGATAAAAATGCATCTTCATAGGACACCCAAAACAGTTGGGTATACCTCCTAATTCAAATCCAAAAGCAATAGGGATTGTTTCTTGAATCGAGTCCTTTCTCGAGGAAGAGTTTGTCTCGGAAAGTTGAGTGGGAGCATGGTGGAGACTTGATGAGGTTATTGAACCGTCACTTCAACTAGTGTGTAGCAGGGCACAGGAAGTTGTTCCTGTGGCGCCCACACTAATTGAAGTAGAAGCTTATGATAGTGATCATGAAGTTTCGGATCAAGTCACTATCGTACCTCGTAGGGTGACAAGGATGCGTACTACTTCAGAGTGGTACAGTAATCATGTCTTGAAGGTCATGTTGCTAGACAACAATGAACCTGCGAGCTATGGAGAAGCGTTGGTGGGCCCATATTCCGACAAATAGTTAGAAGCCATGAAATCCGAGATAGGATCCATGTATCAGAACAAAGCATAGACTTTGGTGGACTTGCCCGATGATCAGCAAGCCATTGAGATAAATGGATCTTTAAGAAGAAGACGGACGTGGACGATAATGTCACCGTCTATGAAGCTCGACTTGTGGCGAAGAGTTTTTCACAAGTTCAAGGAGTTGACTATGATGAGATTTTCTCATACATAGCGATGCTTATGTCCGTCGGAATCATGTTAGCATTAGCTGCATTTATGAAATCTGGCAAGAT
This sequence comes from Triticum timopheevii, assembly GCA_963921465.1. NCBI lineage: Eukaryota > Viridiplantae > Streptophyta > Magnoliopsida > Poales > Poaceae > Triticum > Triticum timopheevii. The sequence goes on from OY997270.1 coordinate 585,167,228, forward strand.
GGATGTCAAAACGAGTTTCCTTACCAGTTTTCGTAAGGAAAGGTTGTATGTGATACAATCAGAAAGGTTTTGTCGATCCTAAGGATGCTAAAAGGTATGCTAGCTCCAGCGATCCTTCCATGGACTAGAGCAAGCATCTCGGAGTTAGAATATACACTTTGATGAGATGATCAAAGATTTTAGGTTTATACAAAGTTTATGAGAAACTTGTATTTCCAAAGAAATGAGTGGGAGCACTATAGAATTTCTGATGAGTATATGTTGTTGACATATTGTGGATCAGAAATGATGTAGAATTTATGGAAAGCATATAGGGTTATTTGAAAAGTGTTTTTCAAGGGAAAACCTGGTTTAAGCTACTTGAACATTGAGCATTAAGATCTATAAGGATAGATCAAAAACCGCTTAAGCACATACCTTGACATGATCTTGAAGGTGTTCAAGATGGATCAGTCAAAGAAGGAGTTCTTGCCTGAGTTGTAAGGTATGAAGTTAAGACTTAAAGCTCGACCACCGCAAAATAGAGAGAAAGGACGAAGGTCGTCCCCTATGCTTAGACGTAGGCTCCATAGTATGCTATGCTGTGTACCGCACCTGATGTGTGCCTTGCCACATGTCTGGCAAGAGGGTACAAAGGTGATCAAGGAGTGGATCACCAGATAGCGGTCAAAATTGTCCTTGGAGTAATAAGGACATGTTTCTCGATTATGGAGGTGATAAAGAGTTCGACGTAAAGGGTTACGTCGATGCAAGCTTTAACACCTATCCGAATGACTCTGAGTAGCAAACCGAATACGTATAGTGGAGCAACCATTTGGAATAGCTCCAAGTGGAGCGTGGAAGCAGCATTTACAATATGACCTGGAGATTTGCGAAGTACATACGGATCTGAATGTTGCAGACCCATTGACTAAAACATCTCTCACAAGCAAAACATGATCAAACCCCAGAACTCATTGAGTCTTAATCACATGATGATGTGAACTAGTTTAGTGACACTAGTAAACTCTTTGGATGTTGGTCACATGGTGTGACCTGTGAGTGTTAATCACATGGCGATGTGAACTAGATTATTGACTCTAGTGCAAGTGGGAGACTGTTGGAAATATGCCCTAGAGGCAATAATAAATTAGTTATTATTATTATATTTCCTTGTTCATGATAATCGTTTATTATCCATGTTATAATTGTATTGATAGGAAACTCAGATACATGTGTGGATACATAGACAACACCATGTCCCTAGTAAGCCTCTAGTTGACTAGCTCGTTGATCAATAGATGGTTACGGTTTCCTGACCATGGACATTGGATGTCGTTGATAACGGGATCACATCATTAGGAGAATGATGTGATGGACAAGACCCAATCCTAAGCCTAGCACAAAGGTCGTGTAGTTCGTATGCTAAAGCTTTTCTAATGTCAAGTATCATTTCCTTAGACCATGAGATTGTGCAACTCCCGGATATCGTAGGAATGCTTTGGGTGTACCAAACGTCACAACGTAACTGGGTGGCTATAAAGGTGCACTACGGGTATCTCCGAAAGTGTCTGTTGGGTTTGCATGAATCGAGACTGGGATTTGTCACTCCGTGTGACGGAGAGGTATCTCTGGGCCCACTCGGTAGGACATCATCATAATGTGCACAATGTGACTAAGGGGTTGATCACGGGATGATGTGTTACGGAACGAGTAAAGAGACTTGCCGGTAACGATATTGAACAAGGTATCGGGATACCGACGATCGAATCTCGGGCAAGTACTATACCGCTAGACAAAGGGAACTGAATACGGGATTGATTGAATCCTCGACATCGTGGTTCATCCGATGAGATCATCGTAGAACATGTGGGAGCCAACATGGGTATCCAGATCCCGCTGTTGGTTATTGGCCGGAGAGTTGTCTCGTTCATGTCTACGTGTCTCCCGAACCCGTAGGGTCTACACACTTAAGGATCGATGACGCTAGGGTTATAAAGGAAGTTTGTATGTGGTTACCGAATGTTGTTTGGAGTCCCGGATGAGATCCCGGACGTCATGAGGAGTTCCGGAATGGTTCGGAGGTAAAGATTTATATATGGAAAGTTGTTGTTCGGGTTCCGGGAAAAGTTCGGTTTTTTCCGGTATTGTACGGGAAGCTTCCAGAAGGTTCCGAAGGATTCCGGAGGTCCAGAAAATGTTCCACCACGTCCAATACAGCAGCATGGGCTGTAAGGGGGTGCCCTATCCTTAATGGGCCAGGGGCACCAGCCCCCCCCCCCCAAGGCCCATGCGCATGGGAGAGGGGAAACCCTAAGGGGGAGGGCCTCCACTTGACTTGGGAGGCACTCCTCCCCCCTTTGGCCGCCCCCCAACCCTAGATGAGATCTAGGGGGGCCGGCCCCCTCTCTCCCCACCTATAAATTGTGGACGGGTGGGAGGGCAGCCGCACCCCAAGTTCTGGCGCAGCCCTCCCCCTCTCCCAAGTTCTCCTCCTCTCGCGTGGTGCTTGGCGAAGCCCTGCAGGATTGCCACGCTCCTCCACCACCACCACGCCGTCGTGCTGTGCTGGATGGAGTCTTCCCCAACCTCTCCCTCTCTCCTTGCTAGATCAAGACATGGGAGACGTCACCGGGCTGCATGTGTGTTGAACGCGGAGGTGCCGTCCGTTCGGCACTAGGATCATCGGTGATTTGGATCACGACGAGTACGACTCCATCAACCCCGTTCACTTGAACAGTTCCGCTTAGCGATCTACAAGGGTATGTAGATACACTCTCCTTCCCCTGGTTGCTAGATTACTCCATAGATTGATCTTGGTGTTGCGTAAAAAAATTTGAATTTCTGCTACGTTCCCCAACAATATATATATATATACCTAAATATATATATCTAGCTAATTCATCAAACATTTGACATTAATATATCTACATTATTTTCTATCTAATTCATCTATGACATTAATATCTAACATTTCTAACATGCATTAATCTAACATGCATTTATACAAACTAAAAGTATAAAAAATTAAAAAAACAGAAAAAAGAATATATAAAGAGTTGTATATGATGTACTATGGCGGCGCCGGCCAGGGACGATCGACGGCGCGGGGATGTACGGCTTTGAATGGTGCATATTGAACGCAAAAAAGTCTGGTGTTGTAATAAGTTTAAAAAAATGAAGTGCCGGTGTAACAGATGAGTTTTTGTCCGAAACCCTAATACTTTGAAAAAGATTGTCCAGTTTGTACACGAGGTGCATCCAGTTTTTGCCGTGATGTCAGAAAGGGTTGAAAGTTTGATGCCGGTGTAAGTTTTCGTCCGTGTAAACATGTAAAAATATACATCAAAAATATATTGATCATCAATGATCTTTTTGTGTAGAATGTAAATTGTCAATAGGAATCTACCCCGGTTTAAGAACCGGCGAAGACTCCTATTGCAGCCACAGATCCTACACATAGAGTTCATTGAAGACCAAGTGGTTGTGATAGTTTGAGAAGTAACATATTTAAGGTGGTAAAAACCTTTTTAGCCGAGCGAGGTGGAACTAAAAAACAGCTGCAACTAAATAACTTTAGAACCGGTTTGTGGCACGAATCGGTACTAAACGTGCTGGGTGGGACCCCAGCCTGACAACAGCCTGCCACAGCCTCATTAGTACTGGTTCGTGGCATGAACCTGTACTAAAGGTACTCCACGAACCGGTACTAATGATCGACGACCGCCTAGCTGTTTGAACCAGCACTAATGTGTTGAACATTTGACCCTTTTTCTACTACTGCCCCTTCCTCATGTCATTGACCCCCCCTTCCTCATGTCATGTTGGATCCACCGTTGGATCTCTGGCAACAACTCTAGGATGTTGGAGTTGGCCAAGGTAGTGACCACACTCAGGCCAATCTACCCAAGGATGTTGGACCGAATCACCCGAGTGTAGACACATTGTACCAAGAGATGCTCAACTTTCTCCTCTTCTTGCAAGCATAGAGGACATTCATCTTGGTGAGGGAGACCTCAAATAGCGAAGCGGTCAGAGGTCCAACATCAATTGCAAAGGCCAACCAAGCGAATATGAACTTGAGAGGGGCCGAGGGTTTCCAGATCAGATCAAACCAACTGCACTTATGCAACCAGTGAAAGTAGTGATGTATGCCGAGCTATTAGAGTGACAAGTAGAGGTCCACTTCTAGGCCCATGTGTCTGGTCCAAGTGCCAGAGTTGTTTCCGAGATGTTCTACCTGATTATGAAGAGTTGCATTAGGACGGGAACCAAAAGGGCACCACGCATGTCACGAAGCCAATGGTTGTTGCTGAGACCCTCCTCCACTCTACCACTCCCAAGAACCCATGGCTTGACAGAGGAATAAAATAAGGATCCAAGCATAACAAGTTGTTGCCCCTAACCCAATGATCCTGTCAAAAGATAACCGAACCGTCGCACTAAATGCAAATAGATGAAGAGACAACAAAGAGAGCCCTCACATCCCCAGTGACCACCGTGTTTGAAGTGTTCCAAGAAAGTTGATCACCGGTCTTGTCCATCCACAACCACTTGGTCTGAAGCACATCATTGAGGGTTTTGAGGCAGTACAAGCCCAACCCACCAAGCTCCTTTGGTGAGCACACAATCTTTCGAGAAACCTTGCATTGGCCTCTCTTAGCATTGTCACTTCTATTCCAAAAGAAGCCCCATCGGATTTTATCAGAAGCTTTGAGAAACCATGGCGAAAGATCCATCACGAGCATAGGATAGATGCCGATCGAGGTAAGTGTCAAATTAATCAACACAAGATGTCCGCTTGATGCGATCAAGCCAGCTTCCCACTTGGATAATTTGTTTGCGAATTTATGCACATACAACATGAGGTCCACCTACGATATCGGTAGAGGAGAACCCAGATACTTGATAGAGAAAGATTGAACTGGGGGAGTGAATGGATGCATAATGACCTGCAAATCCACATTTTTGCACCTGACTGGAATATTTGCGCATTTGTTGAGATTCATCGGTTGTCCTGATACGTTCCTAAAGATGTTGAGAACAGAGCGGGTAGAAGAGAGTGAAGTCTGAAAAAAAAACCTTAAATTCATATGGTCCATCGAAATCGAACAATCACTTACCCTATATTCTCTGATCCCGGTCTAAAGCAACCTTCGCACAACTTTTGTACATGGATTGCATACTTGGCACCGGGAGGCTGGGATGGACGGGGCTTGACTGTTGCCGAGCACATGACGGGCACTGATCGGTTCATCTCCTCACTCCATGTGTTATTTTCCAACCAGTATACTACTCATCACGGGGCCTGTTGTAAGAGTAGATGTGTGTGCAACTGCCTTTTAGTGTACTAGCATGATGAGCAACACGAGAACCTAACCCTTGGTGCGGGTAATGACCTGATTTGAATTACGGCAGCGCGCAGCGACAGCAGCACGCGGAGCACCGCCTCGCCCCATGCGTAGGAGACGTTTAAGTTGGTGTTGTGCACGTTGGCGTCGCACGCTCCATATGAGGAACACCATGTCGGCCTCCGGGCCAAAGCTCAAACATCTCTCTTGCCTCCGTTGATGTCGTGTCCCGGAGGGTTTCCATCGTTCATGGCGACGAGCTCCTGCCGTTTTTTGCGAAGCTCGTCGGCGGTGACTAGCTGATGCCGCACCCCATTGAGGGAGACATCAGGGGCAAATCCACTCCTAAACCAGCCTCAAGGTTGGTTTAAACCAGGATCAAACAATACGGGGTGTCGATTTCAAGAATTCAGAGGTGAAGGTTTGATTAATTTTCGTCTCCTGAAGACCCAACGAGGATACTACTCGATAGATAGTAGTATATACTCTCTCCGGTCCTTTTTACTCCGCGTATTAGATCTTGGTCAAGTCAAACTTTTCAAAAGTTTGACCAAATTTATATTAAAAAACATCAACATCTACAATACCAAATATATATACTATGAAACTGAATTTCATAATGAATCAAACAATATTGATTTAGCATTGTGAGTGTTGATATATTTTTAGATAAAGTCAGACCAAATAGAGATATTTTGACTTTGAACAAAATTGCGGACTAAAAATGACCGAAAGGCCACTAGTAGAAAAAGGGTCAAATGTGAGACACATTTAATCCCGGTTTGCATTTGAGCCGGCAACTAATGTGTCCATTAGTGCCGGTTCAAATGGCTAGGCGGGAGGAGATCTTTAGTACCGGTTCATTGCGAACCTTTAGTACCGGTTCGTGCCACGAACCGGTACTAGGCCCGCCAGCACCTTTAGTACAGGTTCGTGGAACGAACCAGTAGTAAAGAGGTTGTGGCAGGCTATTTTTAGTCCCACCTCGCTCCCCTAGCAAGATTTTTACCACCTTAAATATGTTACTTCTCAAACTATCACAAGCATTTGGTCTTCATTGAACTCTTTGTGCATAATTTGTGGACTCAACATGAGTTTTCACTGGTTTCTAAACCGTTGAGGACTCATATTGACAATTCAGATTATACACAACAAGATCATTGATAATCAATGTATTTTTGATGTATATTTTTACATGTTTACACCCTCACTCTCTCCACTCACTCGGTCTCCCCCTCAATCCGCCGCGTCGGCCCTCCCCCGCCGGCCGCCACTCACTTCAAAATTGGACGCACTTCGTGTACAAACTGAACAATCTCTTTCGGAGTATCAGGGTTTCGGACGAGAACTCATCTGTTATGCGGGCACTTTATTTTTTTAACTTATTTGAACTCCAGACTTTTTTTGAGCCAGCATTATGCAGCATTCGAAGCGACGTCATCAATTTTCAACACGTTCTGACACCATTTGCTGTTTTTCAGTCACCGATTTGTTTAGATCAGAGCTAAATGACCGTGAAATTGAAAATCACTACAAAACAAACTCTAAAAATGTTGAAGGTATCATCATTTCACCCGCATAGCATGTGCGAAAGAGTAGAGAGGGTCACGGCAAAAACTGGACGCACTTCGTGTACAAACTGAACAATCTCTTTCGGAGTATCAGGGTTTCGGACGAGAACTCATCTGTTACACGGGCACTTCATTTTTTTAACTTATTTAAACTCCAAACTTTTTTTGAGCCGGCATTATGCAGCATTCGAAGCGACGTCATCAATTTCCAACACGTTCTGACATTATTTGTTGTTTTTAAGTCACCGATTTATTTAGATCAGAGCTAAATGATCGTGAAATTGAAAATTACTACAAAACGAACTCTGTAAATGTTGAAGATATCATCATTTCACCCACATAGCATGTGCGAAAGAGTATAGAGGGTCACGGCAAAAACTGGACGCACTTTGTGTACAAACTGGACAATTTCTTTCGGAGTATCAGTGTTTCGGACGAGAACTCATCTGTTACACGGGCACTTCATTTTTTTAAACTTATTTGAACTCCAGACTTTTTTTCAGCCGGCATTATGCAGCATTCGAAGCGACGTCATCAATTTCCAACACGTTCTGACATCATTTGCTATTTTTCAGTCATTTACCAATTTGTTTAGAGAGCTAAATGACCGTGAAATTGAAAATCACTCCAAAATGAAGCATTATGAACCATTCGAAGCAACTAAAGCAAAAAATATTGACAAAGAAACTAAATACAGCAAAAAAAACTACTCAAAAATAAATAGAAGAAATAAAATAAATCAGAAAAGAAAAAACTATATAAAAAAATTACTCAAAAATAAATAGAAAAAAATAAATAATGCAGATAAGAAAAAAAACTATATAAAGCAAAAATATTCACAAAGAAACTAAATACAGCAAAAAAATAGAAGAAAAAATAAAGCAGAAAAGAAAAAACTATATAAAAAATTTACTCAAAAATAAATAGAAGAAAATAAATAATGCAGAAAAGAAAAAAAAACTATATAAAAAATAGTTGGGGCGCTGTCCAGTGGGCCTGCCAGACCTAGGGTGTGCAAATTCAGGCCCAGAAGGGCCGGCAGGCTCACAGGGCAGCGCGCCCTAGTTAGGCCCAGAAGCCGGCTATATAGAGGAGTTTGAAGGAGTAGCCGCGAATGGGTTTATAAACCAGTGCGGCTGCCCTTCGCTCGGCAAGGTGGGACTAAACTAGTGCATCGCAGGTGGCAGCGCACAACCATTAGTACCGGTTGGTGGCTCCAACCGGTACTAATGGGTTGGCCTTTGGTACCGGTTGGGGTAATGAACCGGTACTAAAGGCGGACGTTTCCCGCCGCTTGGCCTGGCCAAAATTGGCCTTTAGTACCGGTTGATGGCTCCAACCGGTACTAAAGGCCCCTCCTATATATATGGCACTTACGAAAAATTCAGTTTCATCGACCACTTCTTCTTCAACTTCTCGCGCGACATCGCCGCCGCCGCCGCGCCGCCGCCCTCACTGACCCGCCGCGCGCCGTCGCCCCCGCCGCCCGTCGTCGCCGTCTCGGGCCGCCGCCCCGTACTACGTCGTCGTCTCGATCGTCGCACCGTCGATCGCCCCCGGCCCGCCGCTTGTCGTCGCGCCGCCGCCCGTACGCTGCCGCCCCCACTCGTACACAGACACATACACACGCACACACACTACACACACACACACACACACACACACACACACTACACACGCACAGTACTACACACACACATACACACACACAGCACTACACACACACATACACCCACACCCACACCCCACACACACAGTACTACACACACACATATTTTTTACTTATTTTCTGTTTTTTATTGTTTAGATTAATGTTAGATGAATTTCGTAGATAAGAATTTTATAATGTTAATGTTAGATGAATTAGATAGAAAAGTTGTTAAATATTAATGTCAATTGTTAGCTAGATGAATTAGCTAGATATTAATTAGCTATATATATGAGATTTGAACTAGTTGAATTAATATAACTAGTTTATTTTTAGTAAGAAAATTAATAGAACTAGTTTATTTTTAGTAAGAAAATTTAGGTATATGAGATTATTTGAACTAGTTGAATTAATATAACTAGTTTATTTTTGGTAAATGCTTAATTGAACTAGTTGAATTAATAGAACTAGTTTATTTTTAGTAAGAAAATTTAGGTATATGAGATTATTTGAACTAGTTGAATTAATATATCTAGTTTATTTTTAGTAAATGTTTAGTTGAACTAGTTGAATTAATAGAACTAGTTTATTTTTAGTAAGAAATTTAGGTATATGAGATTTGATGATCTAATTAAAATATTACTATATATAGCTCCTTTATATATTTTAGTAAGTAAATTAATAGAAGTAGTTTGTTTTTAGTAAATTCCTAGTTGAATTAGTTGAATTAATAAAACTAGTTTATTTTAGTAAGAAAATTAATAGAACAAGTTTATTTTTAGTAAATGCTTAGTTGAATTAGTTGAATTAACAGAACTAGTTGAATTAATAGAATTAGTTGAATTAATAGAATTAGTAAGTATTTAATGTTTCACCTACATGAATATAGAAAATGTCGTCTGACAACGAAAAAGATTTCATTATGTGCGAATACTGTGAAGACCAGCGCGGCCTTTTGATACGCCTCCAACGTATCTATAATTTATGAAGCATTCATGCTATTTTATTATCTGTTTTTAATGATTATGGGCTTTATTATACACTTATATATTACTTTTGGGACTAACCTATTAACCGGAAGCCCAGCCTATATTGTTGTTTTATTGCCTGTTTCAGTATTTCGAATAAAAGGAATATCAAACGGAGTCCAAACGGAATGAAACCTTCGGCAGTGTGATTTTTGGAACGAACGTGACCCAGGAGACTTGGAGTTGAAGTAAAGGAAGCTTCGAGGAGGCCACAAGATAGGAGGGCGCGCCCTCCACTCTCGTGGGCCCCTCGAGGCTCCCCCGACCGACTTCTTTCGCCTATATATTCCCATATACCCTAAAAACATCGAAGACGAAGATAGATAGGGTGTTCCGCCGCCGCAAGCCTCTGTAGCCACCAAAAACCTCTCGGGAGCCCATTCCATCACCCTGCCGGAGGGGGAACCCATCACCGGTGGTCATCTTCATCATCCCGGTGCTATCCATGACGAGGAGGGGTAGTTCACCCTCGGGGCTGAGGGTATGTACCAGTAGCTATGTGTTTGATCTCTCTCTCTCGTGTTCTCTCTATGGCACGACCTTGATGTATCGCGAGCTTTGCTATTATAGTTGGTTCTTATGATGTTTCTCCCCCTCTCATTTGATACCGATTACTACAGATTGTTCTATTTTGACAGATTCTGTTTTCTATGTGTTGTTTGCCTATTTTGATGAATCTATGAGTAGTATCGGAGGGTATGAACCAAGTTGGAATACAATATATATTACACCAATATGAATTTAAAATGAGCTCATTACAGTACCTAAGTGGTGGTTTTATTTTCTTGTACTAACGGAGCTTACGAGTTTTCTGTTGAGTTTTGTGTTGTGAAGTTTTCAAGTTTTGAGTAAAGATTTGATGGACTATGGAATAAGGAGTGGCAAGAGCCTAAGCTTGGGGATGCCCAAGGCACCCCAAGGTAATATTCAAGGACGACCAAGAGCCTAAGCTTGGGGATGCCCTGGAAGGCATCCCCTCTTTCGTCTTCGTTCATCGGTAACTTTACTTGGAGCTATATTTTTATTCACCACATGATATGTGTTTTGCTTGGAGCGTCATTCTCCTTTGTTATTATTTTCTTGCTGTTACTTAGAAATGTTTTTCATCTTTATTTTCAATAAAAAATGTCAAGGACAGCCTTTACCATGCTTATTTTGCTAGTATACATGTTGCTGTTTGAAAATAGAAAGTTTATAGCTGTTGCAAAAATTCCCTAGAAAAGTCAGAAAATGTTATAAAGTTGAAACTTTTTGCATAATGAGCTCTGATAAATCTTCTATAGCTTAGTATTTTTCTCATAATTTTTGGAGTTAGGGAACTATGATGAATCTTGCATTCTTTACAGACTATACTGTTTTGGCAGATTGCTGTTATGTTTGCATTGTTTGCATATGTTGGCTTGTCTGATGATTCTATTTGAGGATAGGAGTATTAAATATGCAGAGACATTTAGTATCCAATGTTGAATAATAATTTTAGTGATTTGTTACAGTAGAAAATGATAAGGTTTTGCATTGGTTTATACTAACCTATCTCACGAGTTCTTATTGAGTTTGGTGTGGATGAAGCTTTTGATAAAGAGAGAAACCATGATATGAGAGGAATTAAGAAGACACAAAAGTTCAAGCTTGGGGATGCCCAAGGCACCCCAAGATAATATTTCAAGAAGTCTCAAGCATCTAAGCTTGGGGATGCCCCGTTAGGCATCCCACCTTTCTTCTTCAACCACTATTGGTTAGTATCGTTTGAGCCTAAGTTTTTGCTTCTTCACATGAGTTGTGCTATCCTTTCAATGTTATTTTATTTTGTTTTGTTTGCTGTTTGAATAAAATATCAAGATCTGAAATTCTTAAATGAGAGAGAGTCTTCACATAGTTACATAATTATTTAGCTACTCATTGATCTTCACTTATATCTTTTTGGAGTAGTTTTTCATTTACTCGTGTGCTTCACTTATATCCTATGAGTAAATTGTTGAATGAGTTGATTGTCATAAATCTGAAATTATATATGTCTCATTTTCTTATCCCATGGGGAGTAATGACTTCACATCTAAAAAGTAGAGGTTGTACATTTATTGAAGGTTAGCAAGCATTGTATTGGTCATTTGAACAATTCATAAAAGAATATTGAAGGAAGAGAGATTTCACATATAAATACATTATCCTAGACATCTTTTATAATTGGGAGCACTCATTAAGTATGACATGCTAAAAGAGTTGATGTTGGACAAGGAAGACAACGTAATGGGTTATGTTTTCTCACATCTCAGTTAAAGTATATTGTCATGAATCATTCAAACATGTAGAGCTTGCCTTTCCCCCTAATGCTAGCCAAAATTTCTTGCACCAAATAGAGATACTACTTGTGCTTCCAAATATCTTTAAACTCAGTTTTGCCATGAGAGTCCATCATACCTGCCTATGGATTGAGTAAGATCCTTCAAGTAAGTTGTCATCGGTGCAAGCAATAAAAATTACTCTCTAAATATGTATGATCTTTTGGTGTGAAGAAAATAGCTTTATACGGTCTTGTTATGGAAGCAATAAAAGCGACGGACTGCATAATAAAAGTCCATATACAAATGGCAATATAAAGTGACATTCATTCGCATTAAGATTTTGTGCATCCAACCCTAAAAGCGCATGACAACCTCTGTTTCCCTCTGCGAAGGGCCTATCTTTTACTTTATGTCTTTTACTTTATGCAAGAGTCAAGGTGATCTTCACCTTTCCCTTTTTCATTTTATCCTTTGGCAAGCACCTTGTGTCGGGAAGATCTTGATATATATAGGGAATGGATTTGCTACCCACACTAGCTCTAGTGGTTGTTATCGGAACCGTTGGTTGGCTTTAGGATCCGCACTTTCAGGTGGATAAGGTTTTGATTTTCTAAATTACTAAATTTCGCCACATTATATTAGGAATGGTTGGCTGGACCTTTTTGTAGTGGCAGGCCCCAAGATGGCAAGCTACTCTCTGGCTATGCAGGCGCACTCAGAACAGGAGCAGGTTTGCCTTTCTGAAAATGCAGACCGCTACAGGAGCTACTTCGGGCATCTTAGGAATTTGAACGACGGTGGCAATGTATTAAAAGTTCTTGGTCCGGCGTGCTGGACGGTCATTGTAAGAACTGCCATTTTCGTATATCTGGTCAAAGGTTCGGCACCTTATGAAACTAGGAATTGGACTACGACGTGTCATGTCATTTTAAGTCTAGCAAAAAGTAAAACGGTGCTGCACCGTTCGCACTGGTATATAACAAGTCGCTCTTTTTTGTACTCTCTCTGACGATAATGCATTCATAAAACACATGCAGCAATGGTGACTACATAGTAGTTAATTAATGGCTCTATAAGGATGCGTGATTCCCTCTTGAACGTACGTGTCTACTCTATGAGGCGTGTGACAGAGAAATATATGTATGCATTTTCCGTCAGTATTTGGTGATTTTACAGCATTGTTACAAACTACAAGGACATCATTCACCACTTCCTCCCTTGCATATATGTTTACTTGGATCTTCAGAAAAGGGCAAGACCACCCATCCCCACCCCCGGTTTTCTGGTCCATTTTTTGTAAGTAAGCGTGCGACGTATTTTTATTTTGTTGACAGACGTACTCTTGTAAACCATAGAAAGACAGGCAGACGGATATACGCCGGAGAGACTTTGCCATACCCGCCCAGGAGCAATCATCTCCTGCTCCGAACAGTGCCGACGTGCTGCGAGTGTTCTACCATCCAGGAATTGTGTGGATTTCTGCTTCGACTAGCTTTCAAAATATAGTTTGATTTCTATTTATTTTGTCCCTTTTAGATGACTGTCCTGAAATTCAACAGTGAGTTGGAGAATGCCGCTTCCTTCACTCTGATTCAATCTCAAACGGGTGCTGATGCAGATCAACTGAGGCATGGAAAGCATTGCCGCATTTTGACTACTGTATACAGGACGTGTAATACCACGAAAACAAATGGTCAAACACCGACCGAAAGAGGAATGGGTCGGTGAGAAAATGGTAATTTCCTCCACCCTTACCCATTAATTTAGTTTTCTTTCATCTTATGTTGAAGTATTTTCCGGCCGGTGAAAACTAGTTATTTTGGTTGTCTGATGCTCCTTAATTCTGAATTGTGCCCGAATTTAAGTAGGTTTGTTACTAGTTCATTGATCTATGTATGTTAATTTCGTACGTTGCTTGTGCTGCATTGACACGATGGACTAGATTTGAGGTACACAGCTGCGGGCGTTTGAGGGGCCGATTTTTGGTGTCCACAACTATAGAGGCTCTAAGTCTGTTCTGTATCTCTTTCTCTCTGTTTGTCTACTTTGCTCATTCTAATTTATCTGTCATCCGCCACTCCTCCCCACTCACACTGCCCTCCCTGCCACATCGACGATTCCATCCGATACACCTCAGCGTGTCACGATGATTATTACGCCATTTACCCCCTGAGTTTTTCATGCCATTGAGTAGAAGTTTACGTGTTGCCATATGGGTGTACAATGAAATTATGAAAATATTTGGCACAATTGTTTGTCTCTACGGCCTAAATGGCAATCGTGTATGAATGAGTGATCAGTCGTTGAGGCCTGAAGCTTGAAGATGCCTTCCCTGAATGTACTATGGTGGTGTGCTGTATCCGTGCTAATATAATAAGCATGGGAACAGGAATCGAAAAACTGGACTGTTTTGGCAGTAATGCACATCGGGTGATGTGAAAAGGGTGGCATGAATTGCTTTGTCGCGGGCACGGGTTGACTTCAAACATGCGGAGTATCACGAGACCAAGAAATTTTTGGATCAGCGTTTATTCTGTGTGCACTACGGTCGAACCGGTGAGGCCATGTGCGTGCGGATGCATATGTGCGAGGTAGCTCTAGCCCGCTGCCGGACAAAAATGTTTGTGGCGTGCCAACGGGAGTGATATGCGAAAAAATGGAACGATTTATAACTACACTTCAGTCCACTTATCCGACTTTAGGTCAGTCGATTTTCAAAGGGGAGCGGGGGCTCACCGGAGGGGAGGAAGAACCAGCCGCAGCGGGGAGGGGGGACTCGCCGGAGAGGCTACCCCAATATCTATTTTAGGGTTCAGGGTGGGGGCAGTGGACGCCGGCGGTGGTAGGGCGCGGTGGCGTGGGGATTCGCCGGAGAAAAATCCAGTCGCGGGCGGGGCTAGAGAGATGGCCGAGGCGGCGGCTAGACCGGCGGAGGGAGGCGGTTCTAGGGAAGGCGGGGCGGCGAGGCGGTCGCGGGAGCGCCGCCGGTCGCGGGTCGCAGTGGAACCGCCGGCACGTTTGGCTGTTGAGGAGCTGAGGAAGAAGAAGATCTAGCTCCCACACGATTTTAATCCAACGGTCCACGAATCGACTGACCATAACTAAAAAATTCAGTCACTGAACTGTAGCCTCTCACAAAATGAAATCAACATAGTTGCGGTGCTCTATGTCGTATATGGCTCTCGGTACAGAAATAGTGACCATGGGGAGGGGAGCAGCGTGTCCAGCCCCCTTTTCTTGTTTCTTTCCATTTTTCTTCTTTATTTTTTTAGTTGGCACACCTTCTCTTCACATCGCCCAGTCCTAAGCTCATAGCATCTGCGTCAATGTGAAAAGGGCCCTGCTACTGCAACTAGTATTATTTTATACTCATTTCAAGTAAACAATGCGTACGAAAAGCATAAAATATGGAAAGGTTCAAACCTTCGGTCGACGGTTCTCCAGATTCATGTTGGAACCGTTGGAGCCGAACACAGGTGGTCCCCGCCTGCTGCACTGCCATCCTCGCAGCCTAGTGCATGCGTAGCACTGTAGCCTCGCAGGCAGCATGGACCATCTTCCTCTGTAAGAGGAAATAAGCATCAAATGATTAATAACATGAAAATGTAAATGAGGTAAGAGGAGGGACCAGATCCCAACACGGACGTGCACTCATGATTACAGCCGCACCAGCGAAGTATATATATATATATATATATATCCAATTGGATGTAAGTTAGCATGAACTATTATTGTTAACATCACCCAAAGGTGAATACGTTGGGAGGCAACACTATAAACTCCTATCTTTCTCAGTGTCCGATTAAAACTCCATAATCATTAGTATTGCGTGAGTGTTAGCAATTGTAGAAGACTATATGATAGTTGAGTATGTGAAGTTTGCTAAATCATACTCTGACATAGACCCTTCCTGAAAATAGGATGAATTGTAATTGTTTGATGACTAAGAACATAGTTTGCTAGTTTTCAAAAAAGTTTATGGTCTATGCTTTAACATGTGAATTGCTTGTTACTTGTACGTGAGAAGTTTTATGAGATGAAATATTGTTATGACTTATAATCATGCTAGAAAAGGTGATTGAAATTATCATTGATCCAACTTGTGCACCTTCTAGCATTCACACTTCATAAATTCTTTCTTTTATCATTTACCTACTCGAGGACGAGCAGGAATTATGCTTGGGGATGCTGATACGTTTCCAACGTATCTATAATTTATGAAGCATTCACGCTATTTCTTATCTGTTTTTAATGATTATGGGCTTTATTATACACTTTTATATTACTTTTGGGACTAACCTATTAACCGGAGGCCCAGCCCATATTGTTGTTTTATTGCCTATTTCAGTATTTCAAAGAAAAGGAATATCAAACGGAGTCCAAACGGAATGAAACCTTCGGCAACGTGATTTTTGGAACGAACGTGACCCAGGAGACTTGGAGTTGAAGTAAAGGAAGCTTCAAGGAGGCCACGAGATAGGGGGGCGCGCCCACCCCCCTAGGCACGCCCTCCACTCTCGTGGGCCCCTCGAGGCTCCCCCGACCGACTTCTTTCTCCTATATATTCCCATATACCCTAAAAACATCGAAGACGAAGATAGATCGGGAGTTCCGCCGCCGCAAGCCTCTATAGCCACCAAAAACCTCTCGGGGGCCCGTTCCGGCACCCTGCCGGGGGGGAACCCATCACCGGTGGCCATCTTCATCATCCCGGCGCTATCCATGACGAGGAAGGAGTAGTTCACCCTCGGGGCTGAGGGTATGTACCAGTAGCTATGTGTTTGATCTCTCTCTCTCTCTCTCTCTCTCTCTCTCGTGTTCTCTCTATGGCACGATCTTGATGTATCGCGAGCTTTGCTATTATAGTTGGATCTTATGATGTTTCTCCCCCTCTACTCTCTTGTGATGAATTGAGTTTTCCTCTTGAAGTTATCTTGTCGGATTGAGTCTTTAAGGATTTGAGAACACTTGATGTATGTTTTGCCGTGCTTATCTGTGGTGACAATGGGATATTCACGTTATCCACTTGATGTATGTTTTGGTGATCAACTTGCGGGTTCCGCCCATGAACCTATGCATAGGGGTTGGCACACGTTTTCGTCTTGACTCTCCGGTAGAAACTTTGGGGCACTCTTTGAAGTATTTTGTGTTGGTTGAATAGATGAATCTGAGATTGTGTGATGCATATCGTATAATCATGCCCACGGATACTTGAGGTGACAATGGAGTATCTAGGTGACATTAGGGTTTTGGTTGATTTGTGTCTTAAGGTGTTATTCTAGTACGAACTCTTGAATAGATCGATCCGAAAGAATAACTTTGAGGTGATTTCGTACCCTACCATAATCTCTTCATTTGTTCTTCGCTATTAGTGGCTTTGGAGTGACTATTTGTTGCATGTTGAGGGATTGTTATATGATCTATCTATGTTATTATTGTTGAGAGAACTTGCACTAGTGAAAGTATGAACCCTAGGCCTTATTTCCTACCATTGCAATACCGTTTACGCTCACTTTTATCATTAGTTACCTTCATGTTTTTATATTTTCAGATTACGAATACCCATATCTACTATCCATATTGCACTTGTATCACCATCTCTTCGCCGAACTAGTGCACCTATACAATTTATCATTGTATTGGGTGTGTTGGGGACACAAGAGACTCTTTGTTATTTGGTTGCAGGGTAGTTTGAGAGAGATCATCTTCATCCTACGCCTCCTACGGATTGATAAATCTTAGGTCATCCACTTGAGGGAAATTTGCTACTTCCCTACAAACATGTGCACTTGCAGGCCCAACAACGTCTACAAGAAGAAGGTTTTGTAGTAGACATCAAGCTCTTTTCTGGCGCCGTTGCCGGGGAGGTGAGTGCTCGAAGGTATATCTTTAGATCTTGCAATCAAATCTTTTTGTTTCTTGTTTTATCACCTGAAAATAGGATGAATTGTAATTGTTTGATGACTGAGAACATAGTTTGCTAGTTTTCAAGAAAGTTTATGATCTATGCTTTAACATGTGAATCGCTTGTTACTTGTTCGTGAGAAGTTTTATGAGATGAACTATTGTTATGACTTATAATCATGCTAGAAAAGGTGATTGAAATTATCATTGATCAAACTTGAGCACCTTCTAGCATTCACACTTCATAAATTCTTTCTTTTATCATTTACTTACTCGAGGACGAGCAGGAATTAAGCTTGGGATGCTGATACGTCTCCAACGTATCTATAATTTATGAAGCATTCATGCTATTTATTATCTGTTTTGAATGATTATGGGCTTTATTATACACTTTTATATTACTTTTGGGACTAACCTATTAACCGGAGGCCCAACCCATATTGTTGTTTTATTGCCTGTTTCAGTATTTCGAAGAAAAGGAATATCAAACGGAGTCCAAACGGAATGAAACCTTCGGCAGCGTGATTTTTGGAACGAACGTGACCCAGGAGACTTGGAGTTGAAGTAAAGGAAGCTTCGAGGAGGCCACGAGATAGGGGGCGCGCCCACCGCCCTGGGCGCACCCTCCACTCTCGTGGGCCCCTCGAGGCTCCCCCGACCGACTTCTTTCGCCTATATATTCCCATATACCCTAAAAATATCAAAGACGAAGATAGATCGGGAGTTCCGCTGCCGCAAGCCTCTCTAGCCACCAAAAACCACTTGGGAGCCCGTTCCGGCACCCTGCCGGAGGGGTAACCCATCACCGGTGGCCATCTTCATCATCCCGGCGCTATCCATGACAAGGAGGGAGTAGTTCACCCTCGGGGCTGAGGGTATGTACCAGTAGCTATGTGTTTGATCTCTCTCTCTCTCTCGTGTTCTCTCTATGGCATAATCTTGATGTATCGCGAGCTTTGTTATTATAGTTGGATCTTATGATGTTTCTCCCCCTCTACTCTCTTGTGATGAATTGAGTTTTCCTCTTGAAGTTATCTTATCGTATTGAGTCTTTAAGGATTTGAGAACACTTGATGTATGTCTTGTCGTGCTTATCTGTGGTGACAATGGGATATTCACGTTATCCACTTGATGTATGTTTTGGTGATCAACTTGCGGGTTCCGCCCATGAACCTATGCATAGGGGTTGGCACACGTTTTCGTTTTGACTCTCCGGTAGAAATTTGGGGCACTCTTTGAAGTATTTTGTGTTGGTTGAATAGATGAATCTGAGATTGTGTGATGCATATCGTATAATCATGCCCACGGATACTTGAGGTGACAATGGAGTATCTAGGTGACATTAGGGTTTTGGTTGATTTGTGTCTTAAGGTGTTATTCTAGTACGAACTCTTGAATAGATCGATCCGAAAGAATAACTTTGAGGTGGTTTCGTACCTACCATAATCTCTTCGTTCGTTCTCCGCTATTAGTGGCTTTGGAGTGACTCTTTGTTGCATGTTGAGGGATTGTTATATGATCTATCTATGTTATTATTGTTGAGAGAACTTGCACTAGTGAAAGTATGAACCCTAGGCCTTGTTTCCTACCATTGCAATACCGTTTACGCTCACTGTTATCATTAGTTACCTTGCTGTTTTTATATTTTCAGATTACAAATACCCATATCTACTATCTATATTGCACTTGTATCATCATCTCTTTGCCGAACTAGTGCACCTATACAATTTATCATTGTATTGGGTGTGTTGGGGACACAAGAGACTCTTCGTTATTTGGTTATAGGGTTGTTTGAGAGAGATCATCTTCATCCTACGCTTCCTACGGATTGATAAACCTTAAGTCATCCACTTGAGGAAAATTTGCTACTGTCCTACAAACCTGTGCACTTGCAGGCCCAATAACGTCTACAAGAATAAGGTTGTATAGTAGACATCACCTGTGCGACAGAAATTTCCTTGTTGATGATAGGCGATTCAGCATCAAGCTGGATGAGATCTTCGAATTCGATACAGTAAGTCACAACGACAAGTCTTTTTTCGTAATTAAGCATGACTTATATATGCTTCATTTGCTTCAACTCATAATTTTCAATTTTCACTATTCTACTAGCGCATCCCCTGCCATGCAAGAATTTTTGTCTTGGATAAGATAGGTTTCAATGCTATGGAAACTATGGAGGTAAAGAGAGTTTACCTGAAAACTGAGCATGGTTATACTTTCAACGTCAAAGTATACAATGCAGACACGTACACCTATTTTGAATACAAAACTTGGCAAGCACTATGCAAGGCTTATGCATTTGAGCCTGATATGGTTATCACCTTTGATATTTGTCCGGAAGATGATATTGAAGGTAATAGAGACATCTGGGTCGATGTGCAGACGCCTCCAGTTCTACCATTATGTGACTTCTTCTCAACCATATTTATGTCTTTGATATTGTTTATTCAAAAATAGTTGACAACTAATTTCTATTGACAACTTATTTCCATTCAAGCAAACATGTCCGGTGCTTGGTAGAAAGGACCTACTACTGTCCCGGAGCTGAACTGAACTGCGAGGTGATAAGTCATTACGTTTCATGGCTTGAGGATCTTCATACTGTCAAGAAAAATTTTCTTCCTGCACTTAGAAATGTTAGTACTCAAAACGTGCGACCAATAGTGATCGTATTGAACTACGGTCACATCTATTTAGGAATGCTGGTGAGATTTTTACTATTTGTCCTCAGTGCATCTTTTGCATACATAATTTTTTTGCTAAACTTTCATTGCTAAGTATATTAATTACTATACGATGTTCTTCAACAGGGACTCCCGATGACAGTTGTGCCTCAGTGGATCAAGACTAAGGTCGCATTTCAATTGTTAGCTTACGATCAAGATATCCTACATTGCACATGAGTGCATTCAGGATTTCTAGAAGCGATGAATGCTTAATAGTGAAAGATTGAAGCAAAATTGTTAACGATCGCAGAGAAGTACTGGGGGCAGCAATGAGAAGCGCAGCCCACGATTAGGAGACAGGTTCATCTGCATGCTCCAGTATGACATGTTCTATGCTAGTTTACCTGAGAGAGAGCAACAAGAGTGATTTAGCTAGTTCATGCTCTTAGTACTTGTCCTCTCATGTCCGTGTTCTTCGTCCTGAACTTAATATCAAAGAGTGATTTGCTTTTGTGGTGTTATGAACGATTATAATATCATGACCATGTTGAACTCGATGATATCTTTGCTTCTGGTACAAGTGAATGTTTCTTCTTTAAGCTAGTGTTGGTGGTGATTAGATAGCGGTAATGACTATGATGATTAAATAGTGGTAATGACGACTATGATGATTTTTAGTGTAGTGTCAAAAAACGTCTTACATTATGAGACGGAGGGAGTACTAGTTCTCTCTCTCTGACAACTTATATGGATTTTATTTTCAATCTTATAAACTTCAAACAATCATATATTTTAAAATAAATATAGGATGAATAATCTTGAATGTGTTTCTTTCTTTGGATGATATGTTCGAAACAAGTTCATTATTTAATATTTTCTGACAGTTTTGAATTTTGAGTTTTTGAAACATAGTGAAACATGTGCAAAAATAGATTATTACATGATGGTTTTTCCATGGATATATAACTACGTCTGTGTTCTTCCACACATTAGTAAGTTTATTAATAGCAACGGAAAATAACTTCTGCAAATTGGCATAAAACAAGGCTAACAATCATTGTTTTTATTGTTTCATCAACTTTTGAAATTCATATTTCAAAAAAGATCTCGTCGCCAGGAACGGAAATATGTAAGATCATAATTAAACAAAATTATTTAGAAACTGCAACGGTTTTAAATTTGAGAATGAACTTCAAATGCATCAGTGGATTGAGGAGAGATGGGAATCTAGGTGGGGCCATAGGGGGTAGGATGGAGTACGTGTGCTGGCTGTTATAATGGAGTTGATGTGGTTCCATGCACGGTACCTCCCGTGCATGGTAGAAAAACCAGTCTCCAGCGTTAACACGAACATCGTACTCCAGCGGCTGGAACAGTCCCGGCTTCCGGTTAACCCGAGCTACGGTGGCGCCAGCGTGGGACACAGCGGACTCGCGCCCGTGGTGTCTGTGCCGGACGACGACGAAGTCGGGGTGCCTAGCGCTGGGGCCGCCGCGGCCAAGGTACACGTGGACGTCGCCCCGGCCGAACAGCGCAGGCATCGCGACGGCGGCGAACAGCAGCTCCGTCGGGCTCGTGCTGTGCCCCCTGAACGCGTCCCACCTCCGGCCGGTCGCGAACAGGGACGGCCTGCGCTTCACGGTGAGCACGGGACCTCGCGCCCCCGCGTCGAGCAGGAGGGAGTGGCGGTGGAAGCCGAAGCCGGACGCCTCCGCCTGCATCACCGCCGCGCCGCGGGCGTCCGTGACCGTCAAGTCGCGCCGCGACCAGCGGCTGGGCGTCCTGGTCACGGTGAACGCCGTGGCGTCGGGCGAGCAAAACCGCGCGTCCACCACCGGCGCCGTGCTTAGGTCCATTGCCAATGGGGGTGGGTGCTCCGTGCTCGTGACCAGATCGAGCCTCAACAGATTGCCAGGGCTTAACGTACACCACTACACGTACTCCTAAGTCCAGTATCGTTCATCTGAGGGATTACTAATTCCTTGTTCAAGACATTAGTTATTCCCTGGCATATGGCAGTGTATGCGCTTGCCTAACCTTTTGAATTCTAGTCCTCTTATATATTTATCCATAAGAGGTTAAACTTTCGTTGAATACCTTTCTTGTAGGTAAAAAAAAGGGCGATGCTAGGCGCCGGCGCACCGGCTCAATTTCGGCCGGTCCATCCAGAGCCACTCGATCTGGACGCGCATAACCGTCAGATCTGCCCCCCCCCTTCCCTTTTGTCATCCTCCCCACGGGAAAAAGAGGAGAAAAAGCGAGCGCCGCCGCTGCTCGTTGGATCTCGAACACAGATCCACGCTGCCCTCGTTTTTGGACCACCGCCGCTCCTGCTCGCCACCGGCGCTCGCAGCCTCGCCGCCGCCGGGCGCGACACCCTCTTCGTCGCCTCTTGCCTTCCTCGCCTGATCCATGAATGCAGCTACGTATAACACGGGGTTGCAGCTCCAGTAGCGTCGATCACCGGCAAGCTTGCAGTGTACCTCACCTCGGTTGCCGTCCATGGTTGTAGCACTCTGGTGCGTCACCCCCGCCCTCGCCGTCATGAGTTTCCACAAACAAAAATGGCCACCAATCGCACCATAAAACGGATGTAGCAAATGAACATGTCGGTCGTAGCAAAAAACAACAGCGGATGTAGCAAGAACGTCGTGGTCGTCGCCGTGGTTCCCAACTCGCCATGAATGGAAGTAACAAAAGCATTTGCCGGTTGTGTCAAAAATCAACGACGGTTGCAGCAAAATCATCATCGCCGCCATGACGGGCACAGCTCGCCGTGAATGGAACGTAGCAAAAATATTTGCCGGTTGTAGCAAAAATCGACAACGGTTGTACCAAAAAATGCTAGTTCCGGCACAAAACCCACACGATTGTAGCAAAAAAATGTGGTAGTTCCAGCAAAACACAAAGCCGATGGTAGCAAAACAAATGGCTATTTCCAGCAAAGTCCAAAGATAGTGGTAGCAAAAAAAAGATCAGTGGTTCCAGCAAAAAAATGAGATGGTGGTAGCAAAAATTGATGTAGATTCCAGCAAAAAACAAAGCCGATGTAGCAAAAAGAAGGGGGTGGTTCCCCGCACACGACAACTCGACCCCGTGGCCGCCGGCGTTGTTGTGGCCGGTGGCAGCAATTCTGAGGCAGTTTGTAGCACACGCGGATGCGGGCTCCAGCAAAAAAATCTCGCATGCGCAGCCATCACCAGGGGAAAAGTGGAGGTGGCGGCGGACATGGCCATTGCGTGCTACGGTCATGGCGGGTTAAAAAAAGGGAAGAAGAGGGGGGGGGGGGGGGAGGGTCGGGGCCGCAAGGGCAGAAAGGGGGCCGGGGGTGGGCACCGGCCACGGCCACCACAGAGCAAAAGGGGAGGAGGTGAGCCTCGTGGATGCTTCGATGGTGGCAGCCATGGCGGAGAGAGGTGTGGGGAAAAGAAACATAGGAGGGAGATGGTGGATGAGGCGTAGATGGATAAGGAAAAGGTTGGGCGGTGTGCGGGTCCCACAGGACATACGAGAAGCAGGAAATGTTCGATAGCGTTCCATCGTACGTGCCGCACGCGACCTGCTCAATCTTGGGCCGGCGCACCGGCCACAAACATTTACCTAAAAAAAAAGGATAGACTGAATCCAGTTTTTATTACCTCATGTTTTGACATTTTTTACACTATATGTACCTCGCTTAGCAGTTTTTCTTTCGAATTTACCCCATTTAGTGAATGCTTTTGCCAATTTTACCTCATTTTAGCACAAAAAAAATAGCAGCTTTTTCATGTTGCAGTTTTCCTACTTGTGTTTTTTCCGGTGCCTAAAACTGGTTCGAGTCAGGCCCGCCTCACGCACTCGCCTGGAAGTATTAGGGCATGAGCAATGGTGGCAGCACCTTGGTGCTGCCCCAGCCCATCCACGCCAGCCAACAAAGCTGAGACCACCGTTTAGTTCAACATGCATCCAATGCATCGGTAGTTTCATGATGTGAGCCCGTATTTCTTTCCCATTTTTTATATATCCTACTGTGAGTCACTGTTGTCGCTTTCCTTCCCTCTTTCCTTTCCTTTTCATCTCGCGTCTACTTTTACTCTCGGAGAGACCGGCTCCTCTGCAGGATCCCCTGACACCTACGGAGCACTAGACGAACCACCACCGTGGCATCCGAGCCTACCTGGCTCCGCAGAGCATCAGGTTGAGGCGACGCGTTGGCCATGCCCTTAGCAGACCAACTGCACGCCGCCACTCGACCTTGAGAAAAAAAAATCATGTCCAACTAAGGGCATGTACAATGGTTGATAAGATAGTCTTATCTTAAGTCTCGCATGTGATTTAGAGATGACAAAAAAATTCGTCTACAATGGGTCATCTCTTATCCTTATCTTCAATAACTAGCAATTCCTAAAAATGTGATGAGACATATAGTGCTAAGAGATCACCTCTTGTCTTCTCTTAAATAAGAGAAGACAAGCCTTTTCTTATGAGTTCTCTCCCCTCCACCTCATCATCTATCCTACGTGACACTTCTAAGATAGCACCATTGTACATGCCCTAAGCCACTTGGCTGGTTTGTGCACAGGGAAAAAAGAGACGGGAGGAAAACCGCGACATGTCATGCCATGGGTACCCATTAGCTGGAACACACCTGTCGCTTTTGGCAAAACCTTCTCTAAACGGGGTAGTTCGGATGAAAAGCTACTAAATGGAGTAGAGGTTAAAACCAGGAATTCATTTTTTTATATTATCATGGGTGTGGAGACAGTCATTTTGAAGTACAGAAAGAAACCGAAATAGGGACTTGACCATGTAAAACAAAACAGTTTTGCAACTCCTCCGTTGCCTGATATTTCAAATCACGCCAGTCGATTTTGGGCGAAGCACCGAGACCGAAGCGATGGCGCTGACGAGGCCTCGAACAGGACCGACTCGTAACCAGGGACAATGCATCAGTTGCAGTGGAGGGAAGTATGAGATTTAAAAAATTCTGGCGCGGGAGGGTACGGGGAGGTTGTCGACGACTGGATCGTTCGAGGCTTAGAGGAAGGTCGGCGCGGGTGATGGCAGCTCCCATAGGTTGCCAGGTCACTGGGAATAAAAAAAAAACAATGCCATGCCAGCGGTGAAACCGCTTCATATGTGTCGAGGTCAAGAGTTGTCCGGCTTTCAAAGTTGGGGATGAATGTTGACCGGCCTTGAAGTGTAGAGATCAAACCTTGGCGGATTGATGAATTGAGGTACTACTAGAAGGACCAAATGTTTCATTAGATTTCACTACATGGTGTATGTGGCAAGCAAACTCATCAAAACAAACAAAAAGAAAGATTCATTAGATTTTTTTAAATTGCTCAAACTTACCATTTTGACTTAAGACACTAAGACAGACACATACTTTTGATTAATTTGGAATGCAGCAATTTTTTTATATTTTATATTTGGAAACGGAGGGAGGATCAAACGTTTCCATTTTTGCACTCTAAAAAAAATAATTTTTTTCTTTTATTATTTGGCAAGTATAGCACACAAGTCAATGTCTGCAATCTATAGAAAGTCAAACGACTCAAACCAGCCGCCACCGCGGACACCGGAGCGCACAGCGCAAAGCCGGAGTAAAACCCTAAGCTATGGCCGCCGCCGCCGCCGCCGCCGCCGCCGCCGGGGCAACCCCCCTCGTCACTGCGGCGTTCCTCCTCCTCCCCCTCCGCCTCCTCTCGCTCGCCTTCAGCCTCCGCCTCACCACCTTCCCACCCGTCGCCCCGGCCCGCCGCTCCGCCGTGGCGCTGCTGACCGTCGCGGCGCTCCTCACCGTCACATGCGCCATACCCGACGCGGGATCCAGCCCCGCCCCCGAGGCCGAGGCCATCCGGTCGGAGATCAGCGAGCTCAGGCTGAAGCTCGCGCGGCTAGGTGAGGCACCTCCTTGCTGTCTGTCAGTAATTTTATTTGGCCATTTGGGGGCATTTCAGAATAGGAGGACAGTTTAAAACGTGCTGTCTCTTGCACACATTGTCGCTGTACGCCAACGTGAGAGCCTGAGTTGAGAAAGTAGAAGACATTGACATGGCCACACCTCTGAATTTCGTGAATCTCCCAGTTTTGTGATTTTCCAACTGAAACATTCTAAGACTAGTTACGGTTTTGAGAGACACGGCTCCATCTCATTTAGATTTCAAATCCGGAAGCAAGTTCGGATGCACTTCTAAATTCTGAATTGTCCATACTAGTGGCATATATGTGCAATACGAATTCAAGATTCAGAAAAAGGAAATTTGGCATCTGACTGAGAAGTCAGGGTTCTGTGTGTGAGGGATTTTTGAATTAGTTGTAGATTGGCCATTGGTATTCAAACTGTATATTTACGCTTCAGATTCAAGTTCCTGGGAAGTCTTGTGGCACGTAGGTTTCGTCATGAACCTTCAACGGTTCCTGTGGTCGAAGCAGAGATGGTTCTTTTACTTTCAGCTTATAGTGGTGATTATTAAATATTTCACAATTAAATTGATTATGATTTATGGTGCACAAACAAAATTAACCTAGTTTTTAGTCATTCACCCTCTGTGTCAAACCTGGCAGGTTGATATATCATATCAAAACTCTACAGTGGTATACAAATTATGCATCTTTGCTACTAATTGATCCAATAATCTTTGTGCATTTTCACTGTTTATGTATAGAACTCAGAATCTTTACAAAATTCATTTGTATCCCAGAATCTATTTTGGAGGAAAACATGAAAACTTCAAGGAGTAAAGCCTACACTTTGGAAGAGGAAAACAAACTCACCGAAGCAATGGAAAATGACATCCAGCTTTTAAGGAATGAAGAATCCTACTCTGAAAGCAACATATATATAATGGAAGACGAGGTACCTCTCGCTCTCTCTACAAAGGTCCGGGTTTAAAAATTGATGGGAACTAGGAGATGTGTCAGTTCCCACAGGGAGAAGGTTGTTACAGATAAATGCCTGTGCATCTGTTCCGCCTTCCATTTCTAAAAGCTGGCTAACATCATGTACACATATTCAGCATAATGTTTTATACTAATAAAATACTCCCTCCGTCCCAAAATTCTTGTCTTACATTAGTCTAGATACGGATGTATCTATTACTAAAACGTGACTTGATACATCCGTATTTAGACAAATCTAAGACAAGAATTTTGGGACGGAGGGAGTATATAAGAAGGCAGTTGCACTGAACTTATGTGGGAAAATTCTTCATTTAACTCATGGCTTGTATGCTCTACAGGCACAAATCCTGCAGCAAGAGGTCAGAAAGATAAACAACATTGCATACACCATAGAATCACTGGCAATTGATGCTGAGAAAAGGGTAGAGTTCCTGAGTTCGGAAGTCAAAAAGGTATGCCCTGACTGATGTTCTTTTATTGACCAGTTCAAGCTATTTTGCTACTTTCTGGAGCAATGCTTTTTAAACAAACTGGAGTGTTAATTTGTAGCTCTAAGAAGATGCTATGTGCTATAATGAACAGATAGCTACTTGGATAACTACAGAACTTGTTTTTTGGAAGACCCTGTTGCGTACCTTTTCATATTGTTATATAGTAGATTGAAAACTACAATGGACATAATGCGGAAAATATGTATGTAAACAATGGCCCTTCCTACCCTGCATTGCTCCAATCTGTTGCCTTTGCCTTGATCATTTCAATAATCAGCACTGCCATTTTGTATTTGTTTCGGGAAAAATGCATGCACTGTTTCTCCTTCTAATGTTACGAGCAGTCTACGACCGCCACTCCCACAGCTCACATTCTCCTGGAGCCAGTTATGCTCAGAGGCAGTGAGGGAAATGTGAAAATGATCTTTGTCAGTTAGATGATTGTGATTATTATTTGAAGGGCAAAAACAAGTGTGATTGGGTTGATTTACCTTCTACATGACAAGTTTCACACTTATTTGATCACTGATATACATTGTAATGGAATATACATTTATCCACATGATTGATCACCTCATTTTTTATGTATGGTACTAGAGCCTAGACTTATATAAATCATTGAAGTGAGTTTGACAACGTTTTATTTTTGCTATGTTCAGATTGAGAGTATAATTACAGAGCAATGGATCCAAATACGGCAATTTGAACAAGCATTTGTGGTAACGAAGGTATTCATGATTTGTTTTCTTCTGCCATACATGTTTTGTAAAACTGTTCATTCATTGAGTGAAATGAATGCAGATGATGACTTCGAAAGTTCATAAAAGGAGGTTATCTGACAGTGCCTACAAGTGGTCTGGAAAGGACATGCTTCTTAAGGTACTTCTGCAGTTTGTAAAGTAGTATTATTATCACACACGATTGCCTCCATTTGTGCACAGCAGCTGCTGAGCTCAACTCCAATCTATATTTATTGTAGTAGTATACTATGTTTACTTTGCTGAATTTCATGCTTTTGTTGCAATATTTTCTTTATTCTTGTTAAATGTTCCATGCTTTTAAGCGTGAACCGATCTTCTTTGAAGAGTAAATTGCGAAAAGAATACATGTATTTTCTTGAATCTTGTCAAATGTTTCAAAAAAACACGGTGAGCACCAACAATGGATTCACCACCAATCAGAACACTACAGGGCCACAAGGGATATCAAGCCTTGCGATCACCAGAGTAAACAAACAGAAAACCGGGGATACTGGCAAGCACCATGATCAAGAACACCCTCGCAGCGCTGAGACTACACACACTCAGCACGACTACACACACTCACCGAGTAGGCCAGATCTGGCATGACCCACACAGCGATGGTGACTGAGGCCTCAACAGGCGCGAGTTGGAGCACAATGCCCAATGATCCCCACAACCAAAGCAGCACCGCCACCCCAGAGAGAGAAGTCAGGTCCACTTTGGACCGACGCATGATAACAGCTAGTGGGTGAGGAATTTCACTGCCTCGAACCTGGTAACCCGCTCAGAGTTGCAGATCCACTGTCACTCGCTGGGAGTGCCACCGATGACACCACCCACAGATTAGTCAGGGATTTTACTCCTAAAGCAGAGTGCTCTAGAAACCTGATGATCACAACGAGCTGTCGCCGAATGGTAGGTCTGCCGCCACCAATGCCTCCAGTCTACCGCCGCCAGCACCGTCAACCCCGGCACCTGCGCCGCTGCTGCTTTGCTGCCGCCAGAACAAGGGAGAAGAGGGTGGGAGATCTGCGGCTCTCCAGAGAATCACGCCGACGAGGAAGGTCTGGGCTCTCGATACCAATTGTCACACCTAAGAGGGGATTTCCATGGGGAATTTATGTGCTGCACATGAACTAGGGTTCCAGATCGAGATCGGGGACTCAAATATACTATAGAATATGCTCTGTAGCTGAAGTATACATGTGTAAAGTGTAATTGGGGATTTCTCCAGATAATAGAATGCGATACAGACGCTCAGCGTCGGCTCTTATATAGCCATGGCAGGAGTAGAAGAGAAACAGTGAAAGTAAAAAGGGAAACAGTTCATTACGGCGAGTGACACGAGCCGTTGGATCTTCTTTAGCTGAAGTACTGCACACCGTCAGATAACTGAATCAGTATCGGGTTCGTCTGAAGAAATAGACAGATTGCTTCTGTCTGACACTTGGGAGGGACGGAGACCTGATTCCTCTCTAGCCAAGATGGCTGCTACAACACACGACCTCCATTGTGCTATCCAAAACATCCCGACACATGAATAGAAAAGATGCACCGAGAATATGTATAATATGTAGTGATATATAGAGAAGATATTGTTTCCATTCTAATTTCTCTATGCTGTTTTTTGACGTTTCCATGTGCAGTATGTCAGGAATGTTGATCTGCATGGTGTGTTTCTTGCGGGGGTGTCGCACATACGGACCTGTGTTTCTCATACCTACAAACACTGCAGGAGTTTCATACAAGTAATGAAGAGATGCTACCATAAGGTGCCTGGTTGACTAATTTGCCATCTTTGTGAAACTATATATGTGCTCGCTGAATATTTATTACTCATGTGCTTTGTTAATATTAATAAGCATGACGTGCAAAATGCATGTGCTCACCTGTGTGCATCGAAGATAGACAACATACCGCTAAGATAAAACATATTAAATTGTTGGATAACCTTGAGCATCAGGGTATGCACTCGTAATTTTTGTTTTCTTTAACTCATGTAGTTACATAACACTTAACTGTTACCACTCTAGCAGTACTGCAGGGCTAGCAGTAACTAGTGTTCTTCCAAAATAGTTGTGTGCCATTGCTTTTGAAATATGTTTATGTTTTTCTAGGCTTCCAAGTTCCACAAAGCGATACAGTACCAGTGCTCTCCAGATGTTGATGTGCCTAATGCCTTCTTCTTGGATGGATCCATCTCAAGATCATGCATTTCTCTTCCTTACGAGCAATTCAAGATTTCCATTTCATCAGCACAACAAATTCACTATAAGGTATCATTTTTTTCCTCTTTAAGAACAATCACTGTATGGTTGTGCTTTTCTTTACCTGAGTTCTACACATTTGCCTTTATATGTTTGGCTATTTTTTTTGGCCTGTTCTAATTATATTTCTTATTTGAAATCTTGGATGACCATATTTTCGCTAATAGAATAGTGGTTTCATCTTTTGGTTGCCTGTGCACTTCCTAATTTTTTCCCAGCATGTGAAGAAAGGCCACACAGTAGTATTCAATCACGAAAACAAACCCATGAAACAGCAGCGAGGTAGCATACACATAATAAACCAATAAAGGAATGGCAATGAACCATTCAGCTGCCTAGCTTATGCTACTCTACGGTGTTCACATTCTATAGACCTTGAGCCATCTGCAATACCCCTTTCTGTTTCGCATGGTTTACATTGACATTTCACCATAAATCGTAGCCATGTCTCATAGTTTGTGATCTTCATTCCGTGGTTATTTATTCTCAGCTGTGGAAGGACTTAAACAATTGAAGATAAAGTTGTGGCCTTGCTCCTCCTTACTTCCGCAGTGGTGGCATGGTAGGCAACCAATAAACCGGTGCTGAGAGCCGGAATGGCTCTTCCCTGCTCTCCTCTCTGGGTCTCTGAAGATTTAGTTGAAGCGGAGATGTTCCAGGGAGGAAACGGAAGAGATCCCTTCAGATCTCCATACCTCTCTGAAGCATATCTGTTGTCCCCCTGATACTGCTCCCTCACCTTCTTTCCCTTGCTCCGGTCTCATCTTCGTCCTCTCCTAGTGCCACCAGGGTGGTGCTCGATCTGTAGTGGTGAATCAGGCCTCTTTGGATCTGCTGCATCGTTTCGATTCTTCTGTACGGCACCAGTTTCCTGCCCTTGCACTGGCGATATTTTCCTTGTGTTTCTTCTACGTTGGTGTGAAGAGGGCCTTAGTTGGCAAACTTAGTGGGCTGTGGCCGCCGCCGCCCATCTCAACCTCCTTCACTGGACCCTATTTGGTGGCCTTTGGGCTCGGCCTTTATGCGTTGTGTCTTCCGGCGATGCATCGGCTTCCACTGGACGACCACTGCCCATTTCAGGAGTTCTTCTTTCCAGTGCATGAGGATCTCCTGCATGTTGGCATCAGCGAGCTTTTATCACTTCTGTTCAGGAGGATGACAAGGCATTGCCCCGTCCATGAACAGGTTCAGGCTGGCCTGAATCTCATTTCCAGCGAGAACGAGAAGCGGCATGTCCAGCCAAAAGTGTATTTGGCCAACTCAAAGGGGATTGTAATTGGTCTTTCAATAATATCATGACCGTCTCTTTAAGGGACAAAACATCATGTCCTGAGAAAGGATCAAGCAGCATTCCCACCTGAAAATGTAGATATTAACAAGATTTTAGTGTTACAAATGGAGGCCTCGTCGTCATTGTGTAGAAATTATACTTGCAGTGGTAATTTATAGTTTGCCTACTATCGACGTTGAAAGGAACACATCTGGAATACTTTTTGTCTCCAGTTCATCGGTTGTAGTTCTACAACTGTATGTAGGTTACGAGCTAGACATTCGTGTTGTGCACTTGACTTGCTACAATATGATCTGGAAACACTCACTCGTATGTATTTACCGTTACATTTGTAGGTCCAAGTATATCTCCAAGATGCAATGAGATCCAACATATACAGCAGAGGTATAGCAAGTGAGCCAGTCACATTCTGCCTGGTGAGTAGTAGTATTTTTCATCCACTCTGGTTGGTGTCATCAGTTTTATTGTGGACCATCACAAGAGTCCTTGATCAACCTGCAGGCGTATCTCATCGTCATATCTCCATTGTGGGTCGTGTGGTTCCTTTTCTCGTCGCGATTTGGATCATCGATATGATGATCGCTGGAGCTGCACGTTGGACGAGTATAAAGGAGTTGAGATGATCAGAGCGTGAAATATAGGCTCTATTCTTTTTGTCTACCTTGCAATTTTGACCAAACTGTTAAATTTGGGGTCATCGATCATCGCTCTTGTACAGTTAATGTATGGCCCGCTTTGAGGTATGTACTCGTGGCATCTTAAAGTACAATCGATACGAAGTAAAAACGAAGCTTGTCTTTGAAGATGTGCACATACAAACAACATGGCAATATTTAGAAGATGTGTAGTTTTCTTTTTTGAAATGCTAGAAGATGTGTTGTTTATATGTGCATTTGTGCACTATCCTCTAGTTCACTGTCTCAGAAAGTAGTGAAAAAACCCAAAGCAACACTCACACGACATGGGTCAAGCATGCCATAAGTTTACCAAGGACTGATCTGAAAAATATGGAGCCCCCATGTTGCTCATGCGGGGGGCGACTAGGCTAATCGCCGCCGCCAGCCTTCCCATCCTCTTCTCGCTGCTGCTAGAGAGAGCCGGAGGGCAAGCCCTCGAGGCTCCCAAGGATGGCGTCGGTGGGGCCTTCATCCTTCCTCTGACAGCAATGCGACCACGGGCTTTCGGCGGAGGGGTGGTTGCGAGGCATGGTATGATGGCGGGTGCGGTGCTGGCTCGTTCTTGCAACTGGTGTGCTTCTGATCTAGCAGCGGCTGCATGGACGCACATCGGCGATGGTGATCTGCCTTTCGTGCTCTAGATCAGGCCATGTCAGCCCATCGGTCGACGGGTATGGGCAAAGCTCTTTTTGGCAAGGTGGCAGACACCGGTGGTGTGCTATGCCATTGGTGTTGGTCCTTGTGGTGACCACTTCGGCCTATGGCGGCGGCCTCACTTTGGATTGCGCTGACCACCTTAAGGTCATCATAAGGGTTCCTCCATTCAGACCCAATGGTTGTTTTCGGTGGTGAGATGCAATCTACGAACAACGGCTTGACGCTGAGGGTATAGTTGTGCAGCGGTGGCGGTCCAAAATCGCATGTAGCTGCTAGGATAGTGAAAAAGTGATGGCGAGTGGCGACAATATTTAACTAACTTTGATGTGGTGCTATTCGAGCACCCGGTCTCGAGCTCCGGGTTGAAAGCTTAGGTCTTTGCTGACCTGGTATACCTGACAATGGCGTTGTTTTTGCGTCGTTAACTTGTTGAAAGCATTGATTGAAAACCTAGAATCTGGCCTTGTGGGATCCGGCTACGGCGATGTTCGAGTGCCGCTCCATTCCCGAAGGCGTTGTTACCGAAGAACATCGTGATCCTCGTGGTTTCATGAGATGGTTGGTGTGGATAAGATTACTGTTGTAGTTTGTCGATCACATATTTGGTCAATTTGAGTTTTTTTCCGTCTACACATAGCTTTGGTCTTATATGTCTTTACTATTTCCCACCGTTTTTTTTTGTTTCTTTTCATCTACGCATATGTTTTTGTTTTTGCGGGAAGCATTTCGGTGATGTGGATGTGGATAAGGATGGCAATGGGTAGGGTATGGGCAGGGTAGAGCAATACCATACCCATACCCGTAGAGACAGTGGGTAGAAAATTCTACCCATACCCGTACCCATGGGTATGAAACTTTACCCATACCCATACCCGACGGGTACCCATACCCATTGGGTACCCAGCGGGTAGAGTAAACAGTACACAAGTTCATAATTTTACGCTCATTAATAGCACATTTGACAAAAAAATATCTCAGCTCAATAACATGTAGATGAGTAAATGACCAATATCAAAATTTATAAATCACAACATACTCTTAAGTCAATAGAAGTAGATGAGTCACATGACAAACTAATGGCTAATTGATGACAAATTAACATTAGTTCACAAACGGGCAGGGTATGGGTATACCCGCGGGTACAAGGCTATACCCGTACCCTATCCACGACTTAACGGGTAGGATATGGGTACTACCCATGTGTATAAAAGTGTGTCCATACCCTGTCCATGCGGGTACGATACCCGCGGGTACCCGTACCTGTGGGTAAAATTGCCATCCTTAGATGTGGATGAGGGAAATGTGATGGCAGACTCGATGTAACTATGGCGGATCCCAATTTACATGCAGCACAGCTAATCCGGTGAATGTGCAAAATCTACGTACAGTCGGACCCAAATTTCGTAATTAATGAGTCTGCCCCGCCGGCTCGGTTTCAGTCACCCGGCAGCTTAGTTCCCACGCTTCCTTTCCTTCCCACTCCGACGCAGAGGCGAGCTCGATCTGCCTCCCTCCCGCGGCCCGCCACCGCCTCATGCTGGCTTCATATATGCCTAGCGCGTCCCTTCTTCTCATCGCAATCTCCTCCCCGCCGATCGACTCCTCCTCCGCAACCACAACCACCACCAAAGAGTCAAAGACCAAGCCATGCCGGCTCTCATGGCGAAGCGAGCGTCCTCGGAGCGGTGTGCGATCCGCCGCGAGCTCCACCGGCGCAGGAAGCTCGCCGCCGCGCCCAAAGGAGGGATCGTCAAGAAGTCGTCTACGCAGCAGATTTCCGAGTCGATCCACAAGTCGTCCGCGGACGAGACAGCCGGACAGGCGACCAACAAGCCGCCGTCCATGACCATGACCATGCCGACGCCACGCCCGCGGGCCGGAGTCGCGACGTCGCCTGCGTCGATCCTGCAGCACGCGCCAGCCGCGGTGGTGGCCACCAAGAAGCAGATTGCCTCCGTGGCCAAGGAGATCGCTGCGTCTGTGCCGCTGGGACAGGTTGCGAAGAGGTGCACCGCCCCGCCGCGCCGATCCGCGCTCATCCCGGCCGCGTCCAAGATGAAAGTTTCCGCTGTCAAAAGGGTCATCGGAGTTCCCAGCAACTCCGCGTCACCCTGCCGATCGGCGTCGATGTCGATCCCGCCGGCTTCAAGTGGAGTTGACAACACGGAGCTATCCGCCACCGCCGCCGGAGCAACGTACATCAAGAACATGCCAACCATACCGGCCCGGCCGCGCTCTTCGTCGATCTCGGTCAAGAAGGGCATGACGGTGAAGGTGCGCACGCGCGCCGGGATGCTGCCGTCGGGGCACTGCCTCGTGCTCTGGCTCGCCGCCCGCGTCGTCTCCGACGCAGCAGCAGACGACGGCTTCCTCGATGTGATCTACAACGGCAACTTCCCCCGCGACGACCCCTCCCGAACCGTGCGCGTCGCCATGGACGACGTCAGGAGCATGCCCGCCGTCGGCGAGAGTTAGAGCCGGATGGATGGCCAACAACTACGAGGAGTACAAAGCTGATCATCAATTCAGAGTTTCAGTCCGCATCTGCACGATGGCGGGTTATGAGAAGTGTAGTCTTCCCTAGGGAGTAATATTGTAGCCCATTTGTTAGCTGACAATGTTGAGGGATCCTAGACTTGTATCTGGACAGGAGATCCCCCAGACTTTGCTGTTTGTTACATGATGTAACTATTTTTGAGAATCAATAAAGTTGCCATGATGCTTCGCTCTCAAGAAAATAGATTCTAGTGTCATTTACAATTTTAGACGTGTGGTACGTAGTGGCGGGGTTTCCATGCCATGGCAGAGAATCCTAGTGTTAAAAATGTTCTCATATTATAGGACGGAGGGAGTATTAAGGTGATAGTTTGTGACTAGATGAAATTAGCTCCTCAATTTTACACAAGGTTTATGATGTGCTACCTTTTGCACAAATGAAAAGTTTGTGCTCACATGCCTGTACATATTACCTACAAATATCATGTAAGCATCGCCCCCTGTGCATGCTGGGCTCTAGCAAGGTTAGTGTAACAACTAGTGGTTGGGACGCCACGCTGTGGGGCCGCTTAAGAGGAAGTTGTGCGCATGTTTTTATTTAAAAAAAACATAGAGTCCTCGCCTTCATCTAAAAAAAAATCCTCACCTTCATCTAAAAAATAAGTTAAAAAAATACCACAACAGATTACTAGCAAGTGCCACTTTACATAACCCTCCGTTTAAAAAATACCAGAGGTCCTCATCTCCATCTAAAAAGAATACATTTAACAAATAATCCATACCTTCATCTAATTTTTTTTAAAGATTTCTCACCGCGGCCAACCAGCTTGCGCCACATGGCATAGCTGGTTGGCCACCCTTCACGCGTAGCTTAATGGTTTTAATAGCTTCTTTTCAGTGTTTAAGCAGCATGAAGAACCTGTTCCAATGATCCAAGCCTTTCAAACTTAGAAAAAACATTAGATCGAGAAGCGACGGATAAAGATCTCCAGAAACATTTTGCTGGCAGCTTGGAATAAGCTGCAATGATTTCAGGGCGTAGCTTAGTGTTTGTTTAATTCAAACAATGTTGTTCTGGAGACAGTATGTAAATGGAAGTCGAGAACTTTTTGGTGACATCTCCTCGCATTTTCCATCAAAATATATTGTCAGGCATATGCCAAACATATAGCTTACATAATTTGATAGAAACAGAGCTTCTTGATCAAAAGTACTCCTTCCGTTCTTAAATAATTGTCTTTCTAGAGATTTCAACAAGTGACTACATACGGAGCAAAATGAGTGAATCTACACTCTAAAACATGTCTACATACATCCGTATGTTGTAGTCCATTTGAGATGGCTAGAAAGACAATTATTTGGGAACGGAGGGAGTAATTTACAGGGCATGGCTTTGACAGTACAAGGACATTATTTTGGGCAAAAATTCCTCAAATGTCTCCGAAACAAAATGATCAGGACACCAGATAACATGATAGCTTAATCTAAATAAACTTGCCGGACATAAATATTCCATTCTTCTTAGCTCTCGCGCGCGTCAAATCTGGACAAGTAAAAGAATGAAAAACCTTTGTCATATGCCTCCCGCCCGTGTTTAAGAATTGAAAGGGAGTCTCATTTTTCGCATATGAATATACGCAATATTTGAAAGGGCTTTCAGAGAAATAAACAGCTTGCTTGTTCTACAATCTCTTTCACAAGCAGCAAGAGAAATAAGTAGCACATGAAAACATGAAGAAAGGACAATTGTGTTTCTATCTCACAGTCTATACTGCAATAAAAAAGAGGCATGTGCATCAATGCATATCCACTATTGGCCAAAATTATGATCTAAAAAATGAAGGGAAACAACCACCCAAGAAAATGGAAGTAGCAGCAGACCAGGATCATTAGGTCAATGATAAACAAGAGCTCAGAGGGTTGCTAATCTGCTCATGGAAGGGACAACAAAGCAGGTTTCTTCTCATACAAGAGGTGTCCCCTGAGGAAAAAAATTATATGAGACCAGGTCTCATATAAATCAGATGAGACCCGCCCTGATGAATGACATGTGGCATTCACAAATCACAAAGCATCTAATCTCCCCCCCCCCCCCCCCCCCCTCTGATTTCAGGTGGAGTGTGGGGTGGATGCTTTGTGATTTGTGGATGCCACGTGTCGATGGGTCTCACCTGCTATTCCGTGAGACCTGGTCTCATAGAATTTTTTTCCCCTGAAGTAAGCAATGCTCATCATGGCTACACCACCTTACTAACAACACTAGCTACACACTCAAGAAATCCAAGCAAAGATGAGCATTGCTTACTTTTAGATGAAAGGATCGAAGAAGCATTCAAGAAATGAAATGATCCAAGTGTTCATTTTACAAACATAAGTAGTCTTTGGTACAGATGTTAAATGCTGAATCATATCCATGATAATTGCCTTCCAAGTTGATTGTGAGCTCCAATAAGCAATCCACGTACAGTTGGATCCAAATTTCATCGGGAGTTGTTAATTATTCTTCCCCGCCAGTACGGTTTCTGTCACCCTGCAGCTTAGTTTCTAAGATTCCTTCCCTTCCCACTCCGACGCCGAGGCGAGCTCGATCTGCCTCCCTCCCGCGGCCCGCCACCGCCTCATGTTGGCTTGATATATAGCCTGGCGCCTCCCCTCTTCTCATCACAATCTCCTCCTCCTCGCCGATCGACTCCTCCTCCGCAACCACCACCACCACCACCACCAAAGAGTAGTCCAAGCCATGGCGGCTCTCATGGCGAAGCGCTCTTCCTCGGAGCGCTGCGCGATCCGCCGCGAGCTCCAC
Organism: Triticum timopheevii; assembly: GCA_963921465.1. Lineage (NCBI taxonomy): Eukaryota > Viridiplantae > Streptophyta > Magnoliopsida > Poales > Poaceae > Triticum > Triticum timopheevii. The sequence goes on from OY997270.1 coordinate 585,205,973, forward strand.
CGGCGCAGGAAGCTCGCCGCCGCGCCCGCGCCCAAAGGAGGGATCGCCAAGAAGTCATCTGCAAAGCAGAGTTCCGCCGCGTCGATCCACAAGTCGTCCGCGGACGACCCAGCCGGACCGGCGACCAAGAATCCGCCGTCCATGACCACGCCGATGCCGCGCCCGCGGGCCGGAGTCGCGACGTCGCCTGCGTCGAACCTGCAGCACGCGCCGGCCGCCAACAAGCAGCTTGCCGCCGTGGCCAAGGGAGACGGCGCCGCCGCCAAGGAGATCGCCGCCTCTGTGCCGCTGGGACAGGTTGCCAAGAGGTGCACCGCCCCGCCGCGCCGATCCGCGCTCATCCCGGCCGCGTCCAAGATGAAAGTTTCCGCTGTCACCAAAAGGGTCTCCAGAGTTCCCAACAAGTCCGCGTCACCCTGCGGATCGGATTCAAGTAAAGCTGACACCACGGAGTTATCCGCCACCGCCGCCGGAGCAGCGTACATCAAGAACATGCCAACCATACCGGCCCGGCCGCGCTCTTCGTCGATCTCGGTCAAGAAGGGCATGACGGTGAAGGTGCGCACGCGCGCCGGGATGCTGCCGTCGGGGCACTGCCTCGTGCTCTGGCTCGCCGCCCGCGTCGTCTCCGACGCAGCAGCAGACGACGGCTTCCTCGATGTGATCTACAACGGCAACTTCCCCCGCGACGACCCCTCCCGAACCGTGCGCGTCGCCATGCACGACGTCAGGAGCATGCCCGCCATGGCCGAGAGTTAGAGCTGCATAGATGGCCAACTACGAGGAGTACAAAGCTGATCATCCATTCAGAGTTTCAAACTGCATGGAGGGAGAGGTGCTGCATCTGCATGGAGGCTTCGACGATCTATGACGAGTGTAGTCTTCATATAGCTGCCGGACTTTATTGTTTCTGTAATCTGGTAGATGATGTAATGAAACTATATTTGAGAATCAATAAAGATGGCTTTCCCTCGGAAAAAAAGAGAGAGAGATTCTATTGTTATGTGAACCTTCGTCACTCATTTACTACTTGTACCAAAATATAAGACGTTTTTGCAGTTCAAAATTGAACCGTGAAAATAATTTTATTTACACATGCTTGGCGGTGGGGTTTTCACATGAAATTAGCTGTTCAACTGATCCTAAAGAGATTGTAGAGAATGGAAATTGTAGAACAATCGAATACTTGTTATATTCGTGATTTAGGCATTTAGCTGTCCTCGTGACTTTTGGCGGTACAAATCTGGCATGCCTGTATCAGCAAATTTGATGTTTAAGCAGCATGGAGAACTAGTTCCAATGATCCAAGCAGCCAACATTTTGCTGCAGAGGATTAAGGATGTAACTCAAATGATGTCATGTTTTTCAACAACTTATCTGTACATGGCTCTATATGGGCAACCAGAAACACAGAGAAGGCACAGACTCCACGGTATATATACATGCAACACAAAGAACTTGCTGGACACATATCCATCAAGTACATAACTTTCTGACAACATTCCCTCACATTTTTCCATAACGAAATATCAGGAGGCACCTCAGAATAGCTTGATCAAAATATATTGTCTGGCATATGCCACCATAGTACACATAATTTGCTAGAAATGTAATTTCTCTTCACAGGGCATACTTATTTTACACCCCAATAACAGTACATTCAAAATATAGTAACGTAGTATATAAACTATAGTAATTTTTCTAAAAATGTAGTAAATTACAAACTTGTATAGTATAAAAAATATTTTCAGAATTACTACATTTTATACATTGTTTTACTAAATTTTGTATGTAGCGTTACTAGGGGGTGTAGAATAAGCTATTCTACACTCACGCTTAGAATAGCGTTTCCCTATATAAATTACATAAACCGACGACTCATATTCACGTTTTTCAAAAAATAAGCATACTTTCCACTCGGCCTCGCCGCTTGTCGGTGTGTACATGTGCCTAGTCTATTGAGGGTGAGTTGCAGGCGCCTTCAAAACTTTCTTCTAAACAAGTCTCCAGAGACCTCCGGAACTTGCATCTCGTTATACCAACGTGGGCACTCTGGGGGGGGGGGGGGGAGGAGGTGGGGCGGTGGTTTAAGGTTGAAGCATGTTATATTAGGGATGTTATGGTTATGGGAGATGTGTTATCCTAAACCTTAAAATTGCTTGATCGCACTGTATCCCTAGAAGATACATACCAACCTATAAAGGAGGAAGCTCGAGCCCTAGCTCAAGGAACAGGAGAAGACATCATTAATTGACGGTGCTTTAATCATAGAAACCGCTCCTCTCCTCTCCCATGCTAGCTCTTCACCTGCCCCTCTGCTCTGGTGGGGAGTCGTTATGTTGCCCAGCCCCCCCCCCCCCCCATCCCGCTTTGATGGCTTGCCCTCTTTTGCAGTGCTAACCACTATGTCCCTCAACCTCCTCCTCCTCGACGCTAGGTTGAGGATAGATAGAGACCACACCGCCACCATTTCGTCCCGATTAGGGGGTGTTGTGGGGGTAAAAAGAGGGTGTGCACATCTATGACACGCCTACTACCACATACTGGGTTTTGCTATAAATTTATCATAGATGTCCATCTATAACAAATATCCGGCTTTCTATCACAAACGAGATTCGTCATAGCACTAGTAGAAAACCACCCATTAGTCCCGGTTCGTAAGGGCCTTTAGTCCCGGTTCATGAACCGGGACTAATGGGTCGTTACTAATGCCACCACCCATTAGTCCCGGTTCAAACAAGAACCGGGACCAATGTGGCTCCACGTGGCCCTGTGCACCGAGCCCAATCAGAGGGCCTTTGGTCCTGGTTGGTGGCTCCAACCGGGACCAAAAGTCAATTTTTTTTTTACAAAAGTGGCTGCTTTAGGGGTTTTGGGGGTTATTTTTAGGTTGTTATTATAGCTAGCTAATAGAGAGAAGTGTCCTCTCTTATCTTCGTCCTTGGTTTATCAACGCTGCTGCTATGTTCATTGCACCCGCAGATATAACATGCTCATGCATGCTTTGCATCATACGTCATCATATATGTATATAATAACAAGTCCTACTAATCATGCATCATCATACAACTTCTACTCGTTATTAATAATAAGTCATACGATCATCATCCTCATAGTCATCGAACCCAACCCTACATAACTGTTCTTAGCACATGATCATCAGTATCAGGTAGGACCTACACCCTTAAGGTAAAATAACATAAAACAATATAGACCCTGACTCTCCATTATGAAGAATGGCGATCATCCTGTCTCCAATTCTTGCCCTTCGCTGCTTATTACTTCCAAGAAGCTCCTTACGACTGTCCATACATTTTCTCCATTCTTTGATTGTTATGTCTCCATTTCTTTTAGAAACCCGGTATGGACAGTTGAGATTCGTAGGACGACCTGGTCGTATGTTCAAAACATGAAGGCTACCATGCGTATACATCAGATGAGGCACACAATCATTCGGGATTATCTGTTGAAAAACATAGTAATAACTTCGTAGTTAGCAATGATGTACTAGTTTTAGAAGTGTGCAAAAAGATGCACGGATGTTGTAATAGTAAAAAATAATCTTACCAGGGTATCTCCATGGTAGTTACCGTAGTTCAACACGTGCACTAGTGGCACGTATTGAGCATAATGTTGAGGAGTTTGATTGTAGATATTGTAATTCTCAAGATCAGAACAAAATCCGACCAGATGATTTTTCTCATGATAAGTTAATTCGGAGCCTTCGGTGTAGTTCGTTCTGTCTACCATCTTCCGCACATTCTTTGAAGAATGAAAATAAGCTGTCAATGGAGATAAGTTGTCAACTATATATTTTGAAATAAACAATATAAATTACTTAATAACTATGTTTAGCTCACATGAGGGAAGAACTGGAGGTGTATCCACAAGGACCCAAATCGAAGGTGTCTCTTGCTCGATTGTAGGATCACCAAGATCCATGGTGACAAGCATACCCTCATCAAGACCATACATCTTGCAAAATGCATCCCAATTTTTGCAACCAAAATGGGTTACACTCTGAGCATTGTACAACTTTACTTGAAAATCCACACCAAGATGGGTACTTAGGATAATTTTTTTGGTTTCGAAATTTTCATGGTCATCAAAACCCATCCTCTCCAAGACATAGCGCCTTGCAAAGCATGGGATAAGCTAGTCGAATTGAAAAAGATGAAAAATACATGTTAAAATAGTTGAAGTCGTGCTTAATTACGAAAAAACTATTGTCGTCGTTGCGTACCGTATGAACATCGCAAGTCTCCTCGAGCTTAATGCTGAAGCGTCGATCTTCGTCCAGCTCAATGAACCTGTCGCACATTCCTCGGTCGTCGTGGCACCAGTTGCACTCCCCCGGGCGGTTTTCGTCGTCCGATGAGTACGACATTTCCGGCCTACGTTCATAATTCAAATATTAAACTAGATCATTATTATTAATCACGGGTTGACTATCGATGATCGATGTACGTACGTAGCTCCTCTTTCATTCCTGAATGCATTATTATACCAAATTGTCTAGCACACGGGAATGAAGGAGAACTTATCCAATATGAGCATTCAATAAGCAAAACCAAATCATAAAATAAGCAAAACCAAATCATAAAATAAAGTATAGTATATAAATTAGCATGCATTCAATAATTATAAGCAAAAGTACATCATCTCTTGGTGTCCGTACATCGTCGAATATTATCACTAATACAACTAGAACCGTAGCGCCCGACGGGTATCGACGCGGGCGGTGGACACCCAAAGATAGGGAACCATCACAGGATCATAGCTTCAGTGAGATCCCTGAAGAACCTGCCAGGTATTGTCGAACCTCCCCTCCAATGCAACCATGTAGCGACGGACGTGCTCGTCCTCCTCGCTGACACGGTGACGTACCACCTCCGCGGTGTCCGGATGCCTCACCACCGTCACTAGCCCACGCGACCGCCACCAAACAAGGATCGGGTCAACAACGGGCTGCCTCCTCACCAACCTACGTCCCCCGGAAGGTAGCACCTCCCAATACCAACCCGGCGGAGCCCAGTCCCGAATATGGCCCTGATCAAGCAGGCCTCCACCGCCGAGTCGACGACGACGAGGATGCGGGATAGGCATCGCCGACGACGACGCGGGAACTACTTCTATATATAGTTAAATAAAAGTAATTTTATTAATTAAATCAACTATCTAGTTCAACTACTAAGCACTTACTATAAATAAATAAGTAGTACTTACTAAAAACAAACTACTTCATTATATAGTAAAATAAATTAGTTTATTAAATCAACTAGCTAGTTCAACTATATATAAACTACTTCTTATTTTTTTTCCTTTTTCTAAATACTATGAACAAAAAAATCATTAAAATTCTATGAACAAAATTAATTACACAATCTAAATATCACCAAAAAAATGTATTAACAATAATATCACCAAACATGCATATTCAATAAAAATATCACCAAAAAAATCTATTAACAGAAAAAAAATCTAACATAATATGAAGAAATTAATTACTACACATATCTAATCTAACAAAAAAATCTAATTAATCAAACAAAAATATCTAACATAATATGAACAAATTAATTACTACACATGTAATTTAACAAAAAATCTAATCTAACAAAAAAATCTAATTAAATCAACTATCTAGTTCAACTACTAAGCACTTACTATAAATAAATAAGTAGTACTTACTAAAAACAAACTACTTCATTATATAGTAAAATAAATTAGTTTATTAAATCAACTAGCTAGTTCAATTATATAGAAACTACTTCTTATTTTTTTCCTTTTTCTAAATACTATGAACAAAAAAATCATTAAAATTCTATGAATAAAATTAATTACACAATCTAAATATCACCAAAAAAAATCTATTAACAATAATATCACCAAACATGCATATTCAATAATAATATCACCAAAAAAATCTATTAACAGAAAAAAAATCTAACATAATATGAACAAATTAATTACTACACATATCTAATCTAACAAAAAAATCTAATTAATCTAACAAAAAAATCTAACATAATATGAACAAATTAATTACTACACATGTAATCTAACAAAAAAAATCTAATCTAACAAAAAATCTATGAACTACATATCTAAATTACTACACATCTAACCTAACAAAAAAAAATCTATGAACTACAAAAAGAATCTAAAAAAAATCTAACAAAAATAAAAAAACGCTCACGTCGGCGTCGAGGCGGCGCGGTGCAGGGGCGACAACGGGCTCGGGGCGGCGCGGGGCAGGGGCGACGAGGACAGCGGGCTCGGGGGCGGCGACGGGGACGACGGGCTCGGGGCAGGGGCGACGGCTAGCGACGCGACGACGTCGGGGCGCGGCGGCGTGGGATGTGGGCGGCGATGACGGGGCGGCGCGGGACGCGGGCGGCGATGGGGGCGGCGACGACGGCGGGCTCGGGGCGGCGACGGGGACGGCGGGCTCGGGGCGGGCTCGGCGGCGACGGCGACGAGGAGCAGAGGCTCGGGGCAGGGGCGAGAAAGAGATGGGATTTGGCGAAAACTGCTAAGTCCAGTATATATAGCAACAGCATTGGTCCCGGTTGGTGGCTCCAACCGGGACTAATGCCACCTTTAGTCCCGGTTGGTGCCACCAACCGGGACCAAGGCCTCTTTTCAGCAGCCCAAAGGGCGGGAAACGAAGACCTTTGGTCCCGGTTGGAGGCTCCAACCGGGACTAAAGGGGGGCATTGGTCCCGGTTGGAGCGACCAATCGGGACCAAAGAGCGGCATTGGTACCGGTTGGTGCCATGAACCGGTACCAATGGACCCGTGTAACTACTTTTTTATTTTCTACAGCTATTTTTTTGTTGATTCTTCCTGCAGCTGTTTTTTAGTCCCACCTCGCCAGGCGAGAGGCACTCGCTGCTGTTTATAAGCCCTGAGTGCAGATACGATGACGAAGAGGCTCAATGCTCCTGCATGTTGGTTAGCTTCAAGCCTTGCGGTATACGGTAGACTGCACAGAGCTATGTGCAGTGCAGTTGACACTATTCCAAAAGGCTTAAAGCAAATTAACGAGCATTGAGCCTCTTTTTTATTTTTAATGACTTATTACAACTCAGAAATAAAAAGAAAAAAAATAAATGTAGCAGAAAAGAAAAAAAACTATATAAAAACCACTCAGAAATAAATAGAAGAAAAAAATAATTTTGATTAACTTTACTAAAAAAATAGCATAGATGCTTATTTTTAATGACTTATTACAACTCAGAAATAAAAACAAAAGAATAAATATAATAGAAAAGGAAAAAGATATGGAAAACTACTCAGAAATGAATAGAAGCAAAAAATAGTTGTGATTAACTGTACTAAAAAAGGAGCATATATGCTTATTTTTAATGGCTTATTACAACTCAGAAATAAAAAGAAAAAAATAAATATAGCAGAAAAAGAAAAAAAACTATATAAAAAACTACTCAGAAATGAATAGAAGCAAAAAATAGTTGTGATTAACTGTACTAAAAAAGGAGCATATATGCTTATTTTTAATGGCTTATTACAACTCAGAAATAAAAAGAAAAAAATAAATATAGCAGAAAAAGAAAAAAAAACTATATAAAAACCACTCAGAAATAAATAGAAGAAAAAATAATTTTGATTAACTTTACTAAAAAAATAGCATAGATGCTTATTTTTAATGACTTATTACAACTCAGAAATAAAAACAAAAGAATAAATATAACAGAAAAGAAAAAAAATGGAAAACTACTCAGAAATGAATAGAAGCAAAAAATAGTTGTGATTAACTGTACTAAAAAAGGAGCATATATGCTTATTTTTAATGGCTTATTACAACTCAGAAATAAAAAGAAAAAAATAAATATAGCAGAAAAAGAAAAAAACTATATAAAAAACTACTCAGAAATGAATAGAAGCAAAAAATAGTTGTGATTAACTGTACTAAAAAAGGAGCATATATGCTTATTTTTAATGGCTTATTACAACTCAGAAATAAAAAGAAAAAAATAAATATAGCAGAAAAAGAAAAAAAACTATATAAAAAACTACTCAGAAATGAGCAGAGATGCGCTTATAGAGGAAATTCAACTTAAATTCATAACGAATTTTAAGAGAAATCCGTATGAATTTATGCTAAATTCCCTATATAAGAGCATCTATTTTCATTTTCAGAGGAGCTCAATAAGGTAGAGAGGGAGGGGCTTATAAACTGGTCTGATTCCCCTTCGGTTGGCGAGGTGGGACTAAACTCTGATCGCAACGGGGACCAACCCTTTAGTCCCGGTTGATGGCTCGAACCGGGACTAATGGGCAGCCCATTGGTCCCGGTTCGAGCCACCAACCGGGACCAATGGTGTTGGGCCAGGAGCGAGGCCCATTGGTCCCGGTTCGTCCCACCAACCGGGACCAATAGGTCCAGACGAACCGGGACCAATGGCCCACGTGGCCCGGCCGGCCCCCGGGGCTCACGGACCGGGTCCGATGCCCCCATTGGTCCCGGTTCTGGATTGAACAGGGACTAATGAGCTGGATCGGCCTGGACCATTGACCCTTTTTCTACTAGTGTAGAAGTCCACTTTCCTTGGAGTGGAGGTGAAGACTCCAGGGAGTGCCAGACCTCCATATTTTTGTTCTTGCTTTCCCTTGTGTTTAGGAGAAACCATAATCATTCCATGTGGTGGGGTAAAAATGAACACATAGAGTGTGTGTTGCCTTGGGTATCCCCTTCCAGTCCCTGCATATTTGTGTGTTGTTGGTTGGGTGTTATGACAGGGGTGCTATGCTAGTTATCCTATTCTCCCCGTGTTTATATCAATATTCTTCGTGTTCCTTCTCCTTCCTTCTCCAACTCATGAAGACCGGGCCACCTATCCAAAACTTGGTGTATCACCAGTTCACTATCTTGGGGTCCCTTAGCATTTTCACGTTTCATGATCCCCAGTGCATGGTTACAACATCTTCAAAAATCCTTGCTTACACCGCTCCATGGTTGTTTGTGAGTTATAGCTCAATGTTTTGGGATATGGTTGCATGTTTGTGAAGCCCAATACACGATTGCAGAGATGTTGTGATGTTTTTAGTGTTTCCGGATTGTTTCGTTTGGTATGGCACACCAGTGGCCACCTGTAAGATTTTCATGTGCTGTGAAAAATCGCTATAATGCCACAATCTGATTCTATTGCGATGTTACCACATAGTCTCGATCCATTTCAGAACCTATGATCATGACAACCTTGCTTGACATCCAAAAGATATGTAGAATATGAACCAGATTAATTAGTTAGTTTGTAATGCGAAAAGTACATACATAAATATATCCCGAAAAACATATTTTGTGTGTGAATTTGGCTGTATTATAGAAAGTTTGGATGTTACAATTGGATCAACAGTTCCACACGCGCACACACATTGGTTGGTTAAAGTAAAATGGGGTAGCCATGCACATACTACCCCCGAAAAAAAAACGCACACTCAATATCCACATCACACATAGTACGTACGGTACAACCAAAGCCCAGGACCAAAAAGAAGAAGAAACAAAAAGGATGAAAAGCAAATCCCATATGATGCATGCATGCATGCATGGGGGTGGGGCACACATCGTTTATTTAAAGGAGAGGAACACTCACTCATGCATGCATCGGCCATATGCCCATATATCCAGCTAGAGGAGCTAGACGGCATGGTGGAGCTCATAGTCATAGCTGGTGGACGGGGCAACTCGGGTGTCTGCGGCCGCGGGAGCACACTTGCTCTTCTTGGACGGATCACTCGTGACGGCGGCATCGGCATCGGCATTGGTGTCGGTGAGGTTGTCGAGGGCTGCGGGGGCCCCGGGGCCGGCGCCGATGCCGTGCCTGCTGGAGGGGAAGATCATGAAGACGAAGCTGGCGAGGAAGCCCGATGCGAGCGGCATGTTGACGAGGAACTCGCGCCACTGTTGGCTCTCCAGCGGGACGAGGCACTTCTGCACGCCGGAGTCGCAGAAGGCGAGCGAGACGAAGACGACGAAGCGGAAGACGGAGTGCAGCCAGTCCCGCGCCCGCATGCGCCGCCTCTTGCTCTCCCTGTCGTCGATGGGGACGGTCCCGTCAGGGCCGGAGTTGAAGGGCGTGAAGCCACAGGGGTGGACGAAGCCGTAGCGGGTGTTGCCGTGCCGGTCGGTGACGCTGTCCGTGAAGGAGATGAGCGCGCAGAGCACGCCGAGGAAGAAGATGAGCGCCCAGGTGAAGTAGCGGTTGACGGGCGGGCACTCGCCGTGGTTGGTGAAGGACGGCGCCAGCGTCTGGAACGCTGTCGTGGTGCCCGTCGGCAGCAGCCTCGCCAGGTTCGACGCCGTCGACAGCGTCTTGTCGTACAAGCTGGAGCCGCCCCGACCTGTGGCCTTGGGCGGCTCCTCTTTCTTTTCCTTGTTGCCGCCGCCGGTCATGGTGCTCGCGCGCCCCGCTACCGGCTAGCTAGCTAGCTTGAAACCAAATTGAGAGGTAGAGGATGGAATGACCTACGTCTGGCTCTGCCTGCATGGCCTTTTATACACTGCTCCGTCTATAGAAGCGTTAAGATCACTAAAATAGTGATCTTTAGTAATCTAAACGCTCTTATATTTCTTCTTCGGTGTACTAGAGAGAGACAGAAAGAGACTAACAATAAATAAGCACCAGATGCTAATTAAAAGAGAGAAAAACAAAGACACACACACCGGCATGCATGTATAGTACGCAGCCATGTTGCTTGGATGCCAGGCAAAGAACCCTAACCTAATCAGCATAGTACACTCGATGCTTCCACTCTCTCAATGCAAGTAATGAGGTACACCACGTATGTGACTCAAAGCCTGCAATGCACATTGAAAAGCCTGCGTGCAGGGAATATAACAGGCAGACCAGCACAAGTGGCAGTTAATTCTTCCGTTATCATCATCACCCAGGCGGCCGGGACACATCAGTACTTGTTGTTGTTGCTTTTTTTTTTTCCCGGCAAAGAGGAGTTTTATTCCAAAATTATAGGAGTACACGATTATGTACGCTAGACAATCTGCTACCTTATTTTGATCTCTGCAAATCTTCGGGGGAATAAACTCCCTCTCCTCCATTAGGGCCTTGATCTCATCTATCAAGTGCCCATAAGCTGACCGTGCGAGATTCTCATTTGATAAGATGGACAGAACAATTGAATCTGACTAGACGATAATTTGTAGTTCAGTGTGTTGGAGAGCTAAAGTCATGCCTTGCATGAGCGCATGGATCTCTGCTTCAAAAGCATCATTGCATCTGAATAAAACCCTATAAGCAGCAAAGATGACCGAACCGTCATGACGTCGTAGCACCATATCAGTCACAGCGGAGCCATTATGTACAGAAAAGGAACCATCCACCAAGAACAGAAAAGGAGCCATCATGCAGCGGAGTTCTGTGTGTTGTTCTTGTTGTTGGAGCAACAACTTTTTACTAGGGGTGCATGCCTCGAGTGATGTAGTAGGAGTAGAGAATATCCTGGATGTCCGAAGTAAGACGAGAACAACATATATTTAATTGAGATGTCTATGACGGCCTCATAGCAAAGGTCGTCGATACACTTGTATGAAGATTGTTTTTGGCAAATTTTTCTCACATGCAAGCATGCCTAGTCGGACCGAGCCACGCCGCGTCGCGGTGCTAACGACCGTCGTTTCGTCTCCGTAATGTTTTCTGCCACACCAGTACTTGCAAGCAGGCCTAGGCTGTCAGGTTAAGGCCAACTCCAAACGCAGAGACGCATTTGGTCCGTTCGCATTTGTTTGGGTCTGCGTCAACAAAAATCACGGTCCAACGCGCTGACGTAAATAGATTGTTGTCCATTCTTTTGTTCGTGGTGACCCATTTTCGACCCTAATTGGGTTTGGTTTGCATTCACGAGGACACTCGGCGGATGCCCGTGACGCCCGCACCTTGTCCTTCCCTGGCCCGCCCATATGTGGTACACCGACCCCATTCTCTCCTCTCCTTTCTCTCTCTCTCTCTCTCTCTCTCTCTCTCTCTCTCTCTCTCCCAAAACTCTCCAGCCCTCCCGCCATAGCCGATGCGCGAAATTCCGTCGCCACCATCCTTGCCACGGTGGCCGCGCCGTGGCCCCAAAAAAGCCGAAGAAGGTGCATACCATGGCGGAGAAGGCCGCCGAGTCGTTGAAGCGAGCTGGCCGAAGAAGTGGGGCGAGGAGGAAGAAGACGTTGCCCTTGTGATCACCATAGCCGCAACATTTTAGGTGCAGGCCACCGCTGCGGAGAACGAGGCCCTTGTCTTCACGACCACGCAAAAGGCCCTCCTCATGATAGGCTTCCATGGCAAGCCAACCATTCTCGCCGTTGCCGTTGTGGCTGCAGCTAGCACAGGCTCGACGGGGGCTTGGCCACCGCTTCCAGAGTCGCCGCGCATGTCAACAACGCCGCCAACATATGGGTTCCATCCCCTACATGACCCGGTCGCGTCCCGATTCTTCACAGTGCCCCGGGACGACTCTCCGAATATGGGTGACTACGTGGCGGGCTTGCACGCGGTGCCCCCCATTGACCTCAACCGCAACCCTATGGCCAGACAATCCACCAGGACGCAAAGGAAGTACCTGTGCATGGTCTTGCTGGCCAACTTGCCTGATGCCCATGAACTGTCTGTTGAAACGACCACTCCGAGGTCAGCCGGATCTTGGAGATGACCAACAAGGGTAGCCATGCTTATGATGAGAACGAGACCCAAGATGGGCAAGATGCCCAACATGCCCAAGACTAAGATACCCAAGGCCAAGACGGCCACGACCAAGACTCTGAAAGCGGCGAGGGTGTCTACATCAACAGAGAGACATTGGAGTTTGAGGATGAGCTTGAAGTGCAAGGCCGGTCACAAAAGAGGAGGAAAAGCATGAGGATGGGAGCATACACGGACGTAGATGGCAAGTTGATTTGCGAAGCATGGATGGCAATTGGACAAGATCCCAAAACCGGCGCCGAGCAAAAAGGAAGAACATTTTGGAAGAGGGTTGGTACTTACTTTCATGAACGTGGGAAGTTTGATCCCTACAAGTTTGAGAATGACCGGACCGACATGTCAATTCAAAAGAGATGGGGCTTCATCGAAGCCGAGTGCAACAAGTTTTGGGGTGCCCATAAGAATGTAGAATGTCGGCTTGTGAGTGGCCTTGGGATCAAATACATGGTATATATTTTCTTGTTCATTTCAAATGTAGGCATTACAAGCCTTGGACACCTTTAGTGTCCAAAATGCTGGCAAGTCATTCACCTTGAGCCATTTGGAGGTTCGTCAAGGATTGCCCAAAGCTCAAGGAATAATATGCCGCCCAAAAGAGAGGTGTGTGTGTGTGTGTGTGGGGGGGGGGGGGGGGGGGCTCAACGGTCGATGACCCAAGTGAAGTTGAGAAGAGGCCGAGGGGAAAGACCAATTCCAAGGTCGATGCAAGCATGATGCTTCGACAATCGCCTTGCAAAAAACTTTGAAGGGCTTCATGCCCCAAAAGGAAGAGAAGGAATAGAAGAAGCGCCAAGAGAAAAAGGAGGCAAAGAAGACCTAATTTGACATACGAAATAAGAAGCTCGAAATCGAAGAGGCCAATGCCAGAACAAGAGCAAAGGAGGTTGAGATCAAGAGGTCAATGCCAAAAGAAGAGCAATGGAGGTCGAGCTCACGCATATCTCCAAGTAAGTTGAGATCATGGCGGCCGACACGAGCAAGATGACCCTCAAAATGAAGGCTTAGTTTGAGAGCAAAGAAAAGGTCATCCAAGACCGAAACAATGCTTGCTCATCTTTCTATTTGTCCGTTTGTTATTAACTAAGGACGAGATGCATGAACTATGGCTGTGGCGATTCTTTTGGTGTAATGTTGTATGCCGGCATGGCATATGGTGCTATGCAAAAATCTATCTATTTGCTGAAGTCCTATTCTGATATATTTGGTTATGAGTAGATGCAAGTTGAAAAACAGTCGAGAATGCCGAATGGGCGGGCGCACTCGGCACTTCGCAAGAGCATTTTTATGGTACCCTATACCGGTAGGGGAAGGGATCACTAAAACTCTTCTTTCGTTACCTGGAGTTTGTCATCATTGTCGAGAGGAAACGCCACCGTCGGGCAATCTCACCTCCTGCTGCCGCCCAACTGCCCTCGGTCGCTGTTGCTGCTGCCACTGCGTTAGTTTGCTTCATCCATGATCCATCTAGCTCTCGGATGCTTCTCATTAAGACCTCCAGGCTCGCACACCCGTGACCTTGCGGCAGGCCTCGAACGTCCGCTACCTTGTTATTGATTAGAAGTTCAGTTATCCATGCTTGCCTGTATGTAGTATGATTGCATCTTAGAAACTGTGTGACGTTAAAACTTTCCTCCAGGTGCTTGCTACAACTGCTAGGAAATAACCGAGCCATCACTGAAATTGCCAACAGCTTGACTAATATACAAATTAAAACCTTAATTTTCATTGGACATGGCCAACTCTACAAGGTAAAGTTCCTCCGTAGTTTGAGCTACATGGAACCTCTTATCTTCAGCCCTTCAACATTGCTTTAAGATCCGTACTCTCTAACTAACTTGCAACAAGAAGATTTCTCATTTTTGTTTCTCTCAAATGAAAGAATTTATGGACTTCAAACCTTGCAGATCAAACAAACTTTACATCTTCAATGTGTGAAAAAACTTTCAGAATTTTTGAACCAACAAAAATATACAAAATGAGGATTTTTATTATTAAAAAAATTAGCATTTTAAATGCATGAAAAAAAAATCTGATTTTTCCCCATATAGTAATTAGAATGTTTTGTTGTCCTACAAAGTTTGAAGTGTATACGTTGTTTCGTTTGAGAGAAACAAAAATAACAAATGTGCCTGCACGAATCGCGATGCAAAAATGGATGGCTAAGATAAGGGTACCATGTAGCTCAAGCTACACAAAACCACACTCACTCTACAAAGGTAAACACTAAACTATCCGTGACCGTGAGCGCATGTCGCCTACGTCCTGCTGCCTAGGAGCCATGGCGGGGATGACGTATTTCTGTATGGCCTTCTTGTCGACGGCAGCGCCCTCGTCAGTGGAGTCCAGTGGTTTTGCCACCACCACCATGAACCAGGCCATGATGAACAGTGTAAGGCGCCTCACATACGACCTGAGGAAGAGGACACCGCCACAATGGTGTAGGTAGGAGACGTCCGGCGAGACATGCACCATGCTACCGAGCGCCTGGGCTACGAGCACGGGCTAGTCAAGGAAGGGACGTGAGATGGGCTCGCGGATGAAGATGATGCATGCGCGGCAGCAGAACTGGATGAGGGGGGAATGGGTGGGTCGCCTCAATCCGTCTGGCGAGCTGAAAATTAATCTTCCCAAATTGCCCTCAAATCACATATACCGCTGGCGTTGAACGAGCAATGCATGCCAGAGCTGGCCAAATGGGCCGGGATACCTGGGCCAGCCCAGTAATATGCCCGCACGGCATGGCACGACACGACACGTGCTAAACAGGCCAGGCCCCGGCCCGCGGCACGCATGGGACCGTGCCTGAGCCTGAAGGCTGAGCATGCGGGCCTGCACCGCACTACCCATTTATTTGTTTTATTCTAATTTAGATTTTTTATAAATATATATGGCCGAAAAAAAGTTCAATAGGCCAAATTTGGCCCAAAAATTGCCTAGCAGGCTGGCAACCTAGCGCATGCCGCCGGGCTGGCCCACATAGTATCCGGGCCGAGCCTAGGCTGAAGGGGCCATCACATGGGCCGGCAAGGCATGGCTCGGCTAATAATCGTGCCATGGCAGGCCGGGCCGTGCCAGGCACGATTACGGCGGCATAGCCTGTTTGGCCAGTTCTGGTACACACTGTATTGTTAACCCAAATCGAGTAGTATACATCTCTCTGGGACGTTGTATCTTTAAGAATGGACGGTCAATATTCATTATAGGGCACCATAAGCTCCCCACCCAAACATAACAAATGGGTCAGCCGGTTGGGCGCATCGCTCGGATTGGCGCCGACGGGGTGGACGCGGGCGACGCAAACGGGCGGAAAACGTGTCAGTTTGTGTCCCTGTCAGTTGGCCTAACAGAGCCAATCGAGCGATCAGTGCAACAATCTGCAAAAAAGTTAGGCGCTGCGTGGGAAGTTTTACGGCATTTAACTCACCATGGCAGCATTTAAGTGATGTGGGTGAACGAAATGTGGGCGGCGCATTAGATTGATTCCCAGTCCCGACGCCCTGACGATGGCGCACGCGATCGAGCTCATCGGGCCATTGAGCGTCGAATCCGGTAGTCAATCTGCGCCTTAATAAGCAATCTACGTGCAGTCCAAACCGAATCTGAATCAAATGTCTAATCCGGTAGTACCCGTTTGTTAGCTGCAATGTCGAGGGATCCCAAACTTGTATCTGGATTCTGTACAATAAGCAGTAACGTGCAACTTTATTGTTTCCAATGTACTCCCTCGGTCCGAGTTTCTCGGACGGAGGGAGTACTAGCAGAAGATGTAATGAAAAGTCGAAAACTATATTTGAGAATCAATAAAGCTGCCTCGATGGCCTTTCCTCGAAAAAAGCGAGGAGATTCTATTGTTATGTGAACCTTCCTCAGTCAATTTCAGTACAACTTTATTTACATGCTTGGCGGTGGGGTTTCCATCCTTGCTAGAGTAGATAATGCAAATCAACTTAGCTCCTCAACTTGTCCTAAACACAAGGTCTATAATAAGCAAATAAAGGGAATTTGAGTAATTATTTTGCGTTGTCACTGACTAAGTGACTATGCTATTGGTCCGTACATTTATATGCGGCGGCGTGATTATCGACCTTTTAACGAGAGTTGCAGAAAATATATTTGTTACAGGTTGTGATTTAGCCAATCCTCTCGTGATTTTTGGAGGTATAAACCCGACGTGCCTGTATTTTCAGCACTTTTTTGCCCGTCTTCAGATTATTTGTTGTTTTCATAATTACAGTTATGATGTCAAGAGGAATGTCTGGACTGAGAAGTCTATGCGCATAACACAAGCTAATTTTTTTGTGCAACTCGAGTGGTGTGTTACTTAGATGTGTGTTTGGCCAGATGGGATAGACCGTTGAAGAAAATAACCCCCTCCCTCCCTCCCCCGAGCCGCTCCCACGAGCGACCTCAGGGGGAACCCTAGCCGCCGGCCCAGCCCTCCCCTCTGGCCTCTCCCTCCCTCGCCGTCGGGCGAAGCCTGGCTGGCGCGGGCGGCGGCGGGGTCGCCCTTCCCCTTCGCGGGGATCCACGGCTTGTGCGGGACGGCTGCTGCAGGAGGCGCCGAGCTAAGGTGGGGCCTGGCGGCGCAACTACGGGTGCTCCTGTTGGCGGTGGGTCGCCGTCCCGGTGGGGCATCCGGGTGGCGCGGTGGCTGCCATGGTGGGGCGTGCGTGGGCATGGTCCGGCCGCTCTGACGGCCCGACGAGTCATCTACTAAAAAGGACCATTCCCGCTGTGTGCCCCTCCTTGAATTATTCGGTCATGCAATACTTTTTTAATACTAAGAATAAAATGCATTTCGACCCCGTCCTAGTTCTCAATCATTTCGTGGCACCGGGTGTGGCTGAACCATCTACGATGGGGGGAGCGATGGGAGGAAGCTTAGATGAGAGAATACGCTCTCGCATCGCTTTTCTTTTAGAAAGCTCTACCAGCGAGAAGAAGTGTTTGGCCCGAGCCAAAAAGAGGTTGATCCACTTCATTCGCCAAGGGAATGATCTTCGCTTCGCGGGAACAACAAAAACCACCATATCGCTATGGTCGGGCGGCGGATCTGGATCCAAGCGGCGCGGGCTGCGGGCGGCGTGGGCGGCGGCTGGGGTCCGGCTTCAGGCTTCCGACAACTGCGGTTGGTTATTCCCGTCACGGGCGAGCGGCGGTTCTCCTCGGGCGACGGCAGTTCCGGTGGCGGCGCGGTTCTCGGTCAGCGCAGACCCGGGTGGTGAGGAGGCGGTGGTGCGGTCACTTGACGGCGGGCTAGCGCGGCGGTCGGTGGTGTTGGAAATATGCCCTAGAGGCAATAATAAAAGTATTATTATATTTCATTGTTCATGATAATTGTCTTTTATTCATGCTATAACTGTATTATCCGGAAAGCGTAATACACGTGTGAATACATAGACCTCAATATGTCCCTAGTGAGCCTCTAGTTGACTAGCTCGTTGTGATCAACAGATAGTCATGATTTCCTGGCTATGGACATTGGATGTCGTTGATAACGGGATCACATCATTAGGAGAATGATGTGATGGACAAGACCCAATCCTAAGCATAGCACAAAGGTCGTTTAGTTTGTTTGCTAGAGCTTTGCCAATGTCAAGTATCTCTTCCTTAGACCATGAGATCGTGTAACTCCCGGATACCGTAGGAGTGCCTTGGGTGTATCAAACGTCACAACGTAACTGGGTGACTATAAAGGTGCATTACAGGTATCTCCGAAAGTAGCTGTTGGGTTGACACGGATCGAGATTGGGATTTGTCACTCCGTATGACGGAGAGGTATCTCTGGGCCCACTCGGTAATGCATCATCATAATGAGCTCAAGGTGACCAAAGTGTTGGCCACGGGATCATGCATTACGGTACGAGTAAAGTGACTTGCCGGTAACGAGACTGAACAAGGTATTGGGATACCGACGATCGAGTCTCGGGCAAGTAACGTACCGATTGACAAAGGGAATTGTATACAGGGTTTGATCGAATCCTCGACATCGTGGTTCATCCGATGACAACATCGAGGAGCATGTGGGAGCCAACATGGGTATCCAGATCCCGCTG
Organism: Triticum timopheevii; assembly: GCA_963921465.1. Lineage (NCBI taxonomy): Eukaryota > Viridiplantae > Streptophyta > Magnoliopsida > Poales > Poaceae > Triticum > Triticum timopheevii. The sequence goes on from OY997270.1 coordinate 585,224,757, forward strand.
TTGGTTATTGACCTGAGAGCGTCTCGGTCATGTCTGCATGTCTCCCGAACCCGTAGGGTGTACACACTTAAGGTTCGGTGACGCTAGGGTTATTAGGAAGACTAGTATGTGACTACCGAATGTTGTTCGGTGTCCCGGATGAGATCCCAGACGTCACGAGGAGTTCCGGAATGGTCCGGAGATAAAGATTTATATATGGGAAGTCCTATTTTGGCCACCGGAAAATGTTCGGGATTTTTCGGTATTGTACCGGGAAGGTTCTAGAAGGTTCCGGAGTGGGGCCCACCTGCATGGGGGGGCCCACATGAACGTGAGTAGTGGGGGAAAGGCCCCACACCCCTGGTCAAGGCGCACCAAGATCCCCCCTTAGAAGGAATAAGATCATATCCCGAAGGGATAAGATCAAGATCCCTAAAAAGGGGGGATAACAATCGGTGGGGAAGGAAATGATGGGATTTCTTTCCTCCCACCTTGGCCAACGCCCCAATGGACTTGGAGGGCAAGAAACCAGCCCCTCCACCCCTATATATAGTGGGGAGGCGCATGGGAGATCAAGACAAGCCAAGGCGCAGCCCCTCCCCTCCCCAACACCTCTCCTCCTCCATAAGTGCTTGGCGAAGCCCTGTCAGAATACTACTACTCCAACTGCACCACGCCATCGTGCTGCCATTGGAGCGTTCTTCCTCAACCTCTCCTTCCCCTTGCTGGATCAAGAAGGAGACGTCTCCCGTCCCGTACGTGTGTTGAACGCGGAGGTGCTGTCCGTTCAGTACTTGGTCATCGGTGATCCGAATCACGTTGAGTACGACTCCATCATCACCATCCCCTTGCAAGCTTCCGCACGCGATCTACAAGTGGTATGTAGATGCAAACTCACCCCTTGACTCGTTGCTTAGATGAACTCATAGATGGATCTTGGTGAAACCGTAGGAAAAATTTTAATTTTCTGCAACGTTCGCCAACAGTGGCATCATGAGCTAGGTCTATGCGTAGTTCTCTTTGCTCGAGTAGAACACAATTTTGTTGTGGGCGTGGATCTTGTCAACTTACTTGCCTCTACTAGTCTTTTCTTGCTTCAACGGCATTGTGGGATGAAGCGGCCCGGACCAACCTTACACGTACCCTTACGTGAGACCGGTTCCACCGACTGACATGCACTAGTTGCATAAGGTGGCTGGCGGGTGTCTGTCTCTCCCACTTTAGTTGGAGCGGATTCGATGAAAAGGGCCCTTATGAAGGGTAAATAGAAGTTGACAAAATCACGTTGTGGTTATTCGTAGGTAAGAAAACGTTCTTGCTAGAACCCAATTGCAGCCACGTAAAAGATGCAACAACAATTAGAGGACGTCTAACTTGTTTTTGCAGCGATTGATCATGTGATGTGATATGGCCAGAAGTTGTGATGAATGATGAAGTGTGATGTATGAGATCATGTTCTTGTAATAGGAATCACGACTTGCATGTCGATGAGTATGACAACCGGCAGGAGCCATAGGAGTTGTCTTTATTTTTGTATGACCTGCGTGTCATTGAAGAACGCCATGTAAATTACTTTACTTTATTGCTAAACGCGTTAGCCATAGAAGTAGAAGTAGTCGTTGGCGTGACAACTTCATGAAGACACGATGATGGAGATCATGATGATGGAGATCATGGTGTCATGCCGGTGACAAGATGATCATGGAGCCCCGAAGATGGAGATCAATGGAGCTATATGATATTGGCCATATCATGTCACAACTATATAATTGCATGTGATGTTTATTATGTTTATGCATCTTGTTTACTTAGGACGACGGTAGTAAATAAGATGATCCCTTACAAAATATCAAGAAGTGTTCTCCCCTAACTATGCACCGTTGCTACAGTTCGTCGCTTCTAAGCACCACGTGATGATCGGGTGTGATGGATTCTTACGTTCACATACAACGGGTGTAAGACAGTTTTACACAGCAAAAACACTTAGTGTTAACTTGACGAGCCTAGCATGTGCAGACATGGCCTCGGAACACGGAGACCGAAAGATCGAACACGAGTCGTATGGAAGATACGATCAACATGAAAATGTTCACCGACGATGACTAGTCCGTCTCACGTAATGATCGGACACGGGCTAGTCGACTCGCATCGTGTAACACTTAGATGGCCAGAGGGATGTCTAATCTGAGTGGGAGTTCATAATATGATTAGAACTTAATTATCATGAACTTAGTCTAAAACCTTTGCAAATATATCTTGTAGATCATATGGCCAACGCTCATGTCAACATGAACTTCAACGCGTTCCTAGAGAAAACCAAGCTGAAAGATGACGGCAGCAACTATACGGACTGGGTCCGGAACCTGAGGATCATCCTCATAGCTGCCAGGAAACAATATGTCCTAGAAGGACCGCTAGGTGACGCCTCCGTCCCAGAGAACCAAGACATTATGAATGCTTGGCAAACTCGTGCTGATGATTACTCCCTCGTTCAGTGCGGCATGCTTTACAGCTTAGAACCGGGGCTCCAAAAGCGTTTTGAGCATCACGGAGCATATGAGATGTTCGAAGAGCTGAAACTAGTTTTTCAAGCTCATGCCCGGGTCGAGAGATATGATGTCTCCGACAAGTTCTACAGTTGTAAGATGGAGGAAAATAGTTCTGTCAGTGAGCATATTCTCAAGATGTCTGGGTTGCACAACCGTATGACCCAGCTGAATATTAACCTCCCCGATGAGGCGGTCATTGACAGAATCCTCCAGTCGCTCCCACCAAGCTACAAGAGCTTTGTGATGAACTACAACATGCAGGGGATGGAAAAGACCATTCCTGAAGTGTTCTCGATGCTGAAGTCAGCAGAGGCTGAAATCAAGAAAGAACATCAAGTGTTGATGGTCAATAAGACCACTAAGTTCAAGAAGGGCAAGGGTAAGAAGAACTTCAAGAAGGACGGCAAGGAGGTTGCCGCGCCTGGTAAGCCAGTTACCGGGAAGAAGTCAAAGAATGGACCCAAGCCTGAGACTGAGTGCTTTTATTGCAAGGGGAAGGGTCACTGGAAGCGGAACTGCCCCAAATACTTAGCGGATAAGAAGGCTGGCAACACCAAAGGTATATTTGATATACATGTAATTGATGTGTACCTTACCAGTACTCGTAGTAACTCCTGGGTATTTGATACCGGTGCCGTTGCTCATATTTGTAACTCACAGCAGGAGCTGCGGAATAAACGGAGACTGGCGAAGGACGAGGTGACGATGCGCGTCGGGAATGGTTCCAGAGTCGATGTGATCGCCGTCGGCACGCTACCTCTACATTTACCTACGGGATTAGTTTTGAACCTTAATAATTGTTATTTAGTACAAAGTTTCAGCATGAACATTGTATCTGGATCTCGTTTAATACGAGATGGATACTCATTTAAGTCTGAGAATAATGGTTGTTCGATTTATATGAGAGATATGTTTTATGGTCATGCTCCGATGGTCAATGGTTTATTCTTAATGAATCTAGAGCGTATTATTACACATGTTCATAGTGTGGATACCAAAAGATGTAAAGTTGATAACGATAGTCCCACATACTTGTGGCACTGCCGCCTTGGTCACATTGGTGTCAAACGCATGAAGAAGCTCCATGCTGATGGACTTTTGGAGTCTCTTGATTATGAATCATTTGACACATGCGAACCATGCCTCATGGGCAAAATGACCAAGACTCCGTTCTCCGGAACAATGGAGCGAGCAACCAACTTGTTGGAAATCATACATACCGATGTGTGCGGTCCAATGAGCGTTGAGGCTCGCGGAGGATATCGTTATGTTCTCACTCTCATTGATGACTTGAGTAGATATGGGTATGTCTACTTAATGAAACACAAGTCTGAGACCTTTGAAAAGTTCAAAGAATTTCAGAATGAGGTAGAGAATCAACGTGACCGAAAGATAAAGTTCCTACGATCAGATCGTGGAGGAGAATACTTAAGTCACGAATTTGGTACACACTTAAAGAAATGTGGAATCGTTTCACAACTCACGCCGCCCGGAACACCTCAGCGAAACTGTGTGTCCGAACATCGTAATCGCACTCTATTGGATATGGTGCGGTCTATGATGTCTCTTACCGATTTACCGCTATCATTTTGGGGATACGCTCTAGAGACAGCTACATTCACTTTAAATAGGGCACCGTCTAAATCCGTTGAGACGACACCGTATGAATTATGGTTTGGGAAGAAACCTAAGCTGTCGTTTCTAAAAGTTTGGGGATGCGATGCTTATGTCAAGAAACTTCAACCTGAAAAGCTCGAACCCAAGTCGGAAAAATGCGTCTTCATAGGATACCCTAAGGAAACTGTCGGGTATACCTTCTACTTAAGATCCGAGGGCAAGATCTTTGTTGCCTAGAACGGATGCTTTCTGGAAAAAGAGTTTCTCTCGAAAGAAGTAAGTGGGAGGAAAGTAGAACTCGATGAAGTACTACCTCTCGAACGGGAAAGTGGTGCAGCGCAGGAAAATGTTCCTGTGATGCCCACACCAACTGAAGAGGAAAACAATGATGATGATCAAGGTACTTCGGATCAAGTTACTACTGAACTTCGTAGGTCCACAAGGACACGTTCCGCACCAGAGTGGTACGGCAACCCTGTCCTGGAAATCATGTTGTTGGACAACGGTGAACCTTCGAACTATGAAGAAGCGATGGCGGGCCCAGATTCCAACAAATGGCTTGAAGACATGAAATCCGAGATAGAATCCATGTATGAAAACAAAGTATGGACTTTGACAGACTTGCTTGATGATCGGCGAGCGATAGAAAACAAATGGATCTTTAAGAAGAAGACGGACGCGGATGGAAATGTTACCATCTATAAAGCTCGACTTGTCGCTAAGGGTTATCGACAGGTTCAAGGGATTGACTACGACGAGACATTCTCTCCCGTAGCGAAGCTAAAGTCCGTCCGAATCATGTTAGCAATTGCCGCATACTATGATTATGAGATATGGCAGATGGACGTCAAAACGGCATTCCTTAACGGGCATCTTAAGGAAGAACTGTATATGATGCAGCCGGAAGGTTTTGTCGATCCTAAGAACGCTAACAAAGTATGCAAGCTCCAGCGATCCATTTATGGGCTGGTGCAAGCATCTCGGAGTTGGAATATTCGCTTTGATGAGATGATCAAAGCGTTTGGGTTTATGCAGACTTATGGAGAAGCCTGCGTTTACAAGAAAGTGAGTGGGAGCTCTGTAGCATTTCTCATATTATATGTAGATGACATACTCTTGATGGGAAATAATATAGAATTTCTGGACAGCATTAAGGCCTACTTGAACAAATGTTTTTCAATGAAGGACCTTGGAGAAGCTGCTTATATATTAGGCATCAAGATCTATAGAGATAGATCGAGACGCCTCATAGGTCTTTCACAAAACACATACCTTGATAAGATTTTGAAAAGGTTCAAAATGGATCAGTCCAAGAAAGGGTTCTTGCCTATGTTACAAGGTGTGAGATTGAGCTCGGCTCAGTCACCGACCACGGCAAAAGATATAGAAGAGATGAATACCATCCCCTATGCCTCAGCCATAGGATCTATTATGTATGCCATGCTGTGTACCAGACCTGATGTAAACCTTGCCGTGAGTTTGGTAGCTAGATACCAAAGTAATCCCGGCAAGGAACACTGGACAGCGGTCAAGAATATCCTGAAGTACCTGAAAAGGACAAAGGACATGTTTCTCGTTTATGGAGGAGACGAAGAGCTTGTCGTAAAGGGTTACGTCGACGCTAGCTTCGACTCAGATCCGGATGACTCTAAGTCACAAACCGGATACGTGTATATGTTGAATGGTGGAGCAGTAAGCTGGTGCAGCTGCAAGCAGAGCGTCGTGGCGGGATCTACGTGTGAAGCGGAGTACATGGCAGCCTCGGAGGCAGCGCATGAAGCGATTTGGGTGAAGGAGTTCATCACCGACCTAGGAGTCATACCCAATGCGTCGGGGCCAATCAAACTCTTCTGTGACAACACTGGAGCTATTGCCCTTGCCAAGGAGCCCAGGTTTCACAAGAAGACCAGGCACATCAAGCGTCGTTTCAACTCCATCCGTGAAAATGTTCAAGATGGAGACATAGAAATTTGCAAAGTACATACGGATCTTAATGTCGCAGATCCGTTGACTAAACCTCTCTCGCGAGCTAAACATGATCAACACCAGAACTCTATGGGTGTTCGATTCATCACAATGTAACTAGATTGGTGACTCTAGTGCAAGTGGGAGACTATTGGAAATATGCCCTAGAGGCAATAATAAAAGTATTATTATATTTCATTGTTCATGATAATTGTCTTTTATTCATGCTATAACTGTATTATCCGGAAATCGTAATACACGTGTGAATACATAGACCTCAATATGTCCCTAGTGTGCCTCTAGTTGACTAGCTCGTTGTGATCAACAGATAGTCATGATTTCCTGGCTATGGACATTGGATGTCGTTGATAACGGGATCACATCATTAGGAGAATGATGTGATGGACAAGACCCAATCCTAAGCATAGCACAAAGGTCGTTTAGTTCGTTTGCTAGAGCTTTGCCAATGTCAAGTATCTCTTCCTTAGACCATGAGATCGTGTAACTCCCGGATACCGTAGGAGTGCCTTGGGTGTATCAAACGTCACAACGTAACTGGGTGACTATAAAGGTGCATTACAGGTATCTCCAAAAGTAGCTGTTGGGTTGACACGGATCGAGACTGGGATTTGTCACTCCGTATGACGGAGAGGTATCTCTGGGCCCACTCGGTAATGCATCATCATAATGAGCTCAAGGTGACCAAAGTGTTGGCCACGGGATCATGCATTACGGTACGAGTAAAGTGACTTGCCGGTAACGAGACTGAACAAGGTATTGGGATACCGACGATCGAGTCTCGGGCAAGTAACGTACCGATTGACAAAGGGAATTGTATACAGGGTTTGATCGAATCCTCGACATCGTGGTTCATCCGATGACAACATCGAGGAGCATGTGAGAGTCAACATGGGTATCCAGATCCCGCTGTTGGTTATTGACCTGAGAGCGTCTCGGTCATGTCTGCATGTCTCCCGAACCCGTAGGGTGTACACACTTAAGGTTCGGTGACGGTAGGGTTATTAGGAAGACTAGTATGTGACTACCGAATGTTGTTCGGAGTCCCGGATGAGATCCCGGACGTCACGAGGAGTTCCGGAATGGTCCGGAGGAAAGATTTATATATGGGAAGTCCTATTTTGGCCACCGGAAAATGTTCGGGATTTTTCGGTATTGTACCGGGAAGGTTCTAGAAGGTTCCGGAGTGGGGCCCACCTGCATGGGGGGGCCCACATGAACGTGAGTAGTGGGGGAAAGGCCCCACACCCCTGGTCAAGGCGCACCAAGATCCCCCCTTAGAAGGAATAAGATCATATCCCGAAGGGATAAGATCAAGATCCCTAAAAAGGGGGGATAACAATCGGTGGGGAAGGAAATGATGGGATTTCTTTCCTTCCACCTTGGCCAACGCCCCAATGGACTTGGAGGGCAAGAAACCAGCCCCTCCACCCCTATATATAGTGGGGAGGCGCATGGGAGATCAAGACAAGCCAAGGCGCAGCCCCTCCCCTCCCCAACACCTCTCCTCCTCCATAAGTGCTTGGCGAAGCCCTGTCAGAATACTACTACTCCAACTGCACCACGCCGTCGTGCTGTCATTGGAGCGTTCTTCCTCAACCTCTCCTTCCCCTTGCTGGATCAAGAAGGAGGAGACGTCTCCCGTCCCGTACGTGTGTTGAACGCGGAGGTGCTGTCCGTTCAGTACTTGGTCACCGGTGATCCGAATCACGTTGAGTACGACTCCATCATCACCATCCCCTTGCAAGCTTCCGCACGCGATCTACAAGTGGTATGTAGATGCAAAATCACCCCTTGACTCGTTGCTTAGATGAACTCATAGATGGATCTTGGTGAAACCGTAGGAAAAATTTTAATTTTCTGCAACGTTCCCCAATAGGTGGTTGCGCCCTCCCAGCCTAGATATGGGTCGTTTGGGGCCCCATCTGGGTCTGGGCGGGCCTGGCTCGGCTTCGCCTGCGATGGCTCCGGCGAACGGAGATGCGGCTCATCGGGGGGTTGCGGAGACGGCAGAGAGCCCACTGCATTGCGTCGACGGGAGCTTCACGAGCCATTTTGAGCTCGACCGAGTCTATGTGTTTGGTTTGCTGCTCTTGCTGCGTCCGATCGGTGATCGCTAATGGCGGTGGAGGTTGTCCCCTCCCGCATGGCTGCTGTCGATGCCGCTTCTCGTTCCCGGCTGCTCCCTCTCGGACCCGTCAGTCCTGCTTCGGGCTCCATGGTGAGACAGCGGTGGTGATTCCAAGACCGTGGTGGCGCATGTTGGTGGGCGGCAAGTGTGGTGGAGCACGATGGATCGGTCGCGGTAGTGGGTGTGTGGCGGATGGGAGAAACCTCTGTCGGCTTGGCTAGCATCGAGACGGCGACGCCCGCGGGCGCCATCGTTCCTTCTTGAAGGGCATCGGGTATCCCCCTCACCCTCGCCCCTCCGCTTACCGGGGGAAACCATAGGACCAGTCCGGGCAGCATCGTCGTCATCGTCGCGTTCCTTCCTGAAGGTGTTGTTTGGTATGCGGTGGTCCGAAATGCTAGGAGTGTGGTGGAAATCTCCGAAGGGCGCAGCGATTGCAGATTATCATCGTTTTCGTCGATCCGACTCTGTTGTCATTTATTTCGTTTCCTTTCCTTCTTATTTCTTTTGGGCATGCTTGTGTTGTCTGCCCCAGCAGTGGAATCTCAGTTGTATCGGGTGGTTGCTATATCTATATAGAGGGGCGAAAGCCTATTTTGAGTGTTTGGCCAGATCAGTTAGTCTTGTTTCTTTTTCTTTTTGAAAAGCAGGTTGAAACCCCTAGCCTCTACATCATTATGATGCACATAATCATTTTTTTTGTAGTTGAAGGAAGACAACGATGCCAAAAACACTAACAAGAGTAAAAAAATTAACCACGGCTGAACCATTATAAGACATGAAACTAACACCAATACCAAAGTCAACTTCTTCTGCAACACCATCCCCAAAATGGAATAAACACCCTCGCATCGTTGTCGCCATGTCAGGCCAAAATGGCCTGCACAAGGATTTTTATCCTGTTTGCTGAGACAAACCAATGAAAGGCAGCGCAACAACAGGGTGACAACACCTTCAATAAAGTAACAACGCAAGTCCGTCGCTACTAAGCCTGGCAAATAAAGGCCAGAGCTTAACTTTTCACCCTCTACCCTCAAGTAGTGCTCCAATAAACATCTTGGTGCCAGATCTTTCGATAGTTGAACAAGCAAATACTGCACGCCAGACCAGAAAGACATTAGCCGATATTTGGGGAGTCGTCCCACTACAGTACACCACCACATTCATCAAAGTTGTGTATGACAATATTGTTGCCATCGCGTCCATTTTAACGTGAGCGTTATGAACGAGTTTGCCCTTTCGATGCTTGCCAGGGTGAGTGGATTTTTTTTTTCATCGAACTCAGGAACTTTATTAACTTAGAATCATAGTGTTACAATTTGCCCGCGGGCAAGAGACCAAAAAATCAGGGCTTACATCAAGCCAACTCTCAGTGCCATCCAGTGTGCTAGCTAAATAGGCACACTAATGTGCCGGCACATTAGCTTCCCTGCTGACATGCGTAATAGATAAAGAAGCAAAGGTAGCACCGATTTCCTCCAGTTCATTCAAGATAGGCGCTGCAACTGATCTGGTGTTGCCGCGCGAATTCCACAGATCAACTAGCTCCAAGCAGTCAATCTCCATGATCACATGTGAGAAACCACGAAGTTGCGCAAAGATCATGCCGTCCCGCAGAGCAAGCAACTCCGCTATGAAGGGGTCCGATATGCCAAACAGAGGTTTGCACCAGGCACCAAGGAACGCGATGTGTGATCTGGCTACACCTCCCGCTCCCCCCTCATTTCGTCAACATTAAGTGCGCCGTCGGTGTTGATAGTGACCCAACCCGCCTCCAGTGGCCTCCAACACTGAACCGCCCTCGTTTTCCTTCACAAAGGAGGAAGTTCCAGGATCGCCAAAGTCTCATGAACCCACTTCAACGCTTGTACAGGGGTGTAGCCTTCGCGATCATGGGCCAGTTGTTCCGTGACGTCCATATGCTATGCATGATAGTGATTATCTTGCATCTATCCTCATCAAAGAACATGGGATCGAGCAGAATATCACGCGCCCACGTATCAAGGTGCAAGCGTGGGAGAGAGAGCTGAAGTCTATCCCTTGCAGCTGCCCAAAACGCCTTTGCATGGGAACAATGGATTAGTGCATGTAACATATCTTCATCCATCGCTTTGCAAACATCACATAGACCCAACTGCTTGATATGGCGATAGCACAAGGTAGTCGAGTCAGGTAATATCCCTCGGAGAACTCTCCACCAAAATACCCGGACCTTGGGAATGACTCGTAGTCGCCTAAGAGCAGTCCACAACTGTTTGTTAGTTGATGAAGTTTCTGTAGTCGCCCCTTCCTCTTGAGAGCCAAGCTCATTGTGAGTCATAAGAGAACGATATGCTGATTTTACAGTGTAGATGCCCGACTTCTCCATAGACCAGGCTAGAGTATCTTCGCCACCCGCCGGATTCAGTGGTATATTAAGAATGGCTACCGCATCCGGGTGCAAGAAATTTTGACGGACAATATGTTCATTCCAATTCCCCGAGTATTCATCAATGAGATCTGAAACCCTATTGAGCGGCATAGTGCCAATGCGCCCCGTAGGTTTCAGTGTTGTTGGGTTCGGAATCCAGCTGTCAGTCCATGTTGAGATGGTTGAGCCATCGCCAACTCGACGAATGAGACCAACCTGTAGTGCATCTCGTCCTGCCACTATTGCCTTCCAGGTTGCCGACGCTTTGGCCGGAACTGTTGCATTGAGAAAATCTGTGTGAGGGTAATATTTTCCTTTCAGTACCCGAGCACACAAAGAGTCCGGTCTTGTAAGAAGACGCCAACCGTGTTTCCCAAGCATAGCAAGGTTGAAGGACTGCATGTTGCGAAAACCCATGCCACCCTTTACTTTAGGCACCTCGAGCTTGTCCCACGAGAGCCAGTGTAGAGAACGCTTGTCGATCGAACTGCTCCACCAGTACTTAGCCATGCAAAAGTGATCGATTTGCAAACTTTCTTCGTCAAGAGGAAACAACTCATGTTGAAGGTGGGGATCGACTGGACAACCGTCTGGAGAAGAACCTCCCTAGCCGCACAGACCATGTTTCGCTCTGACCAGCCCCGCATTTTATCACGACACCTGTCCACCATGTGTTCGAAAGTCCCACTGGTAATTTTCCCAATCGCTGTCGGGAGGCCCAGGTAACGTTCAGAGAAAGCTTCCACAAAGATACCAAGAGATTGTTTCAGACTCTATCGTAGGGGTTGTCCCGTATTGGCACTGAAATAGATCAAACTTTTCTCCCGGTTCACTGCCTGTCCAGAGCATTCAGCGTAAATCCGGAGAATCTCATTGAGCCTCTCTGTGCTTTGAGATTTTGCACTGAGGAAAATCAAGCTATCATCGGCAAATAATAGGTGATTAACTCACGGTGCATCGATGCTCACCCTGATGCCTCTGTCCACATATGCGCCACCAAAATTATTCAGGAATGAAGTAAGGCCCTGAGCACATATAAGAAACAGATATGGTGACATAGGGCAGCCCTGTCGAAGCCCCCTTGAAGGAGTAAAATAAGGGAGAAGATCTCCATTTACCTTGATCATGAACAAGACCGATGTCACACACTTCATAATCAAGCGAACAAAGTTATCACCGAAGCCCAACCTGACTAGCATTGCCTCGAGATAGTGCCATTCCACTCTACCATATGCTTTGAGCATGTCGAGCTTCACCGCGCAATATGCATTTTTACCCTTCTTTCGCCTCTTAATAGCATGGATACTTTCGTACGCCACCAGTACGTTATCTGTGATCAACCGGCCCGGGACAAAGGCGCTTTGTTCCTCGCCAATCACCTCGTCCAATATCCCTCGAACTCTATTTGCAATTTCTTTGACTGCAATCTTATAAGAACAGGGAAAAGAGCAATCGGCCTGAATTGAGAATTTTTTTGCGGGTGTCGTACCTTGGGAATCAATGTGATGGAAGTGTCGTTCAGACCCAAAGGTAGCTCTCCTCCATTTAGGAACTGTAGCATGGCCACTATGATGTCCTCACCAAGGACCTCCCAATGCCATTGGTAAAACCCCGCTGTGAACCCATCGACCCCCGGGGCCTTAGATGGTGCCATGTCAAACAGAGCCTTTTTCATTTCTGCCGCCACATATGTTCTGTTGATATGATCATTCATTTGGTCGGTAACGCTGGGCTGCACACAATTCAGTAACTCATCCATGGGATGAAAGCCTCTGGTACAAGGCGTGATAAAAACTACTGATTTCCTCCTTCACCTCCTCTGGATCTTGCAAAATTTGACCTTGTGAGTTTTCCAAAGAAGTAATACGGTTAATCCTTTTGCGGTGGGTGGCTTGAGCTTGGAAGTAGCCGGTGTTACGATCTCCCACCCGTAGCCAAAGCACTCACGACCTTTGCTTAAGCCAAATCTCCTCTTGTCTCATGGCTTCTCGTAGTTGCGATGCTACAACGTTCTCCTCCTCTGTAGGCCCTCGGCCCATCGAGACGCTCCTTAAATGGTCTAGGCGTTTCTGGAGGCAGCGTACTTTCTTTTGGAGATTTCCGAATTCTCGCTCTCCCCAGGCTCCCAGATCTTTCTGCACTGTCCCCAGTGCTTCCACGACACCATGTAACCCTCTCTGACAAGCGCCAACTTGCCACAAGTTTCGCACTAGCTGGTCGTACTGGCTATTAGATTGCCACACATCTTCATATCTGAAGTTTCTTTTTGCTCGAGGCCAATTGTTGTTCAAACTAGTTCTGAGCTCGGCTACTACGAAACAATAGTCTGACTCCACACTACTCACATGCTTGACGGAGGTGGACTGAAATAAATTCAGAAACCCCTCATTGGCAAGAGCGCGGTCTAGCCGGGCTTTCACGTTCGCAAGCTCCGGCTGTCTGTTATCCCATGTATAGGGAATATCTCTCCATCCCAAATCTTGTAAAGAACAGTCGTCAACCGCGTCCTGAAACGCCCTCATCTGGTATTCCGGCCGCGCATTAACACTGAAGTGCTCGTCCCCTTGCAAGGTTTCATTAAAATCTCCCATGCAAATCCATGCCTTGTGCAGGACAGCAAAAAGCGTGTGGAGAAATCGCCAACTGTGATGCCTATTCTCCACTCGGGGCGCTCCATAGAAACCGGTGAAACGCCAAGTTTTATTATCCTGTTTGACAGATACATCAATATGAGATTGACTGAAATTTTTCAGACTAACATCGACATCTCTATACCGAAATAGTCCGATGCCACCACTAAGCCCGTCACTATCGACGGCAAAACAACCAGAGAAGCCTAAACTAAATTTCAGGTCTTCCACTCTTTTGCCCTTTATCTTGGTTTCCATTACGAACAGAAGGGCGGGACCTTCTTGCTTCACAATCTTGCGAAGCTCTCGAACTGTCTGAGGGTTCCCAAGCCCTCGACAATTCCAACTGATAGTGCTCATTGCGCCGGGCAGCGCTGACTAGCAGTCGCTGCCGATGTTTCCGACAACGGTGGTGTCAGTTTCTTCTTCTTTGGATCTCTCTCAACAAAAACAGTTCCCAAGTCCTCCGTCTCTTCCTCTGGAGCCACTCCCCGAAGCTCAGCCTCATGTTCATGTCCTTCTCCTTTCTCCTTGATAGCAAGGGGAGCTGTCGCCACTTTCTGATACACTTGGGTTGGCGGCCCTCGTTTTATTTTGTTCAGAGATGGATTCTTGACAGGAGAGGTCACCTCGACCCCCTCTTTCTGCTTGGAACTTGACGAGCGTGACTCTCGTGTCCTGCGTTGTGCCTCTGGTTTCTCCTTCGTCGAGTTCTCACCAGAAAAACCTTTCTTCCGGTCCTCAGGCGCCCGGAGGCTTGCCTTGAAGGGGAGATCGCCATTCGCATCTCTTGTCCCTGGGGTGGGACAGAAGAGATCGGCATGGCCTAGTCGACCACAAGAGAAGCAAAAGTGGGGTATCTGTTCATACTCAATATCATAGCAGTCCACTTGATCTCTCTTGGTAGATTCAATAACAATCCATCTGCGGAGAGGTTTAAGCACATCAATGGTGACTCTTGCTCTCAGGAAACCCCCCACTGGATCAATTTGGGCGATGGTGGCTTGTTTGTCGATCTGACGCGCTATCGCCAAGCCCCTTGTGTTGTTCCTCAGGTTGTAGGGTAGGTTAACTACCCTAACCCAGACTGGCAGCCGATCGAACTTAAGCTCCGACGGCTGCATGTGCTCTTCGAAGTACTCCAGGATCACCGCGTTTTTGCTGATATGCCAAGGTGTGCCCTACCAGACACGACCGCGATCTCGCTTGGAGTCGAACTCAGCAGCAAACATGTTCTCTCCAAGAGGCCGGAATTCCAGCCCCCTAGGGTTTCCCCGTGCCGGACGGAGGGCATTGCAGATCGTTTGGATGTGGAGGAGATTACGATGCAACACCTTCCCTGCCAGTAGCCACTTTGCCGGAGCATCATCGTTGGCGTCGTCGATCACCAGAGGCGTCGCCTCGTCCTCGGTGATGTCCAGCTTCCCGAGTGCCTCCTCCATCTGCGCCCGCGCGGAGCGAGGGGAGAGGGCACCACTCCTTTTCCATCCTTTGCCGGCGGTCGGTGTCGCCATTGACCCCGAGCTTGCGTTGCGGCCCGCCGATGGATTCAGCAGCCGCCGTCGAGGATCCACCCAAACCCTAGTCGCCGCAAGGGGTTTTAGGGTTTAGAGGAAAACACCTTAGGAAATAGTTGTAAAGAACTTTGTACTGTTCCCCCATCTTAATACGGAAGATGCACAGCTTGTGTGTTCTTGAAAAAAAAATATCACAAACATAAAACGAATTTGTGAGGGATGGCAGGGCTCCTTTCTTCTTTCTTTTTTTTAGCATGGAGAGGCAAAAGGCAGGCTACAGACGCAACTAAAATCTTTTCTCTTCCACTCGTAGCCTCCCATTAGCACCTAAGCCAAAGTGCCTAACAGGAATTGATGACCAGAAGGCCACATGCCGCTAGCTGCTGGCGTTGGCTTGCCTCAGCCAATTTTAGGGGCCCCGTGCACTACATTTTATTGGACCCAGTGCACATGCTACAACCAGTGCTCTGTGTTCTGCAAGCAAACTTCATGTAGCTCTACCCCTGGCCGTTTTTGACCCAATATTTGATTGGCCAACAAAAAATTCAAATCTCAAGTGCGAATAGTCTTTGCAACACACTGATTATAATCATCCTGATACACCTCATTCCTATCTTGCCGGCATGGTACTCCACACCCAGTGTCCTTGTGTTAATCGACATGAATCTGAATGTGAAGATATTTGCATGTGCAACTTATAGTAATGGATAGACTAACCTAACTGATAGCTACAAGAACTGCATATTGAGCCATAGACGACACATCCTTATATGGTTCCATGTGATATGTATTGCTGCACCAACCACATGCATTCATTACATACTTGTTGAATAGCTATGACTCACACATTCTCACAATTAAGAAAGAGTAAATAAGAGCAAAAAAGATAAAAAATAAAAAATAAAACTATAACTAGCCAGCGTGCAGACTGCTCCATATGTACTCCCTCCGTCCAGAATTACTTGTCGGAGAAATGGAAGTATCTACACGTACTTTAGTTCTACATACATTCATTTTTATCCATTTCTGCGACAAGTAATTCCGGACGTAGGGAGTACCATTTAAAAGGTGCATAATTGATGGCATGAAGGACATTGCAACCATTAATGAATATGCATATATTTGTTGTTAGTGTGGTGCATATTCACTTAATGGATATGCACATCTTCATGTGAAATCCGAGTTCAATCTCTTAAAATTGTAATGCAACAACTACCATGAGTTTCCCATGTAAAAATGTATTTCATACAAACTATATATTGGTATGTTCATCCCATAATACACGTAGCAATTATTTTTTCAGTTTCATTTGAAGTGTAAGCTTTTGAATACTTATGAACAACAAGGTGCACATTGAATATGACCACATTTGAAAGATCTACTCACTAACACCAAATGTAGTTGTATGACTCTTTGGGATTTTTTGAGCTCGAGTGCAGGTGTGCCCCTTATCTGGACCATCAACTTTCACATCAACATCTGTGCTATTCTACATAGTAATATGGCTTTTTCATTTGTCCCAAACAAAAAAATACTTGACTTTGGAACTTTACTTGTCAACGTCACACAGGTACTACTTCGTCGACGAAAAGTCTTGCTTTTTGATGCAACATAAATTTTTCAAACAAAAAAGTCTATAATAAGCTTTATTATTTTAGATATTTTTGTTGTGCCAAAAAATTTCTGCATATGATAGTTCTTATGTGATATCGACCTGCAAAGTTTCGACAAAATGTTTATTACGAGAAACAAATAAGAGAAAGTTTTACGCACAAAAATTGATGTAAAGTTTGACGCTCCAGGTAAGAGGTGCACATGAACTCGAGCTCAAAAAGAACTTTTCTGACTCTTAAGAACATAGTAGTAGCAAGTGTGCTCTTTTGTAGTCAGGTAAAGCTTTTGAGTCTTGCAAGTATGCTATCATCAACACCTTCTCTATCCAATCATATAAGAAACCAAACTATCATTGAATATTGAGAGAAGATTGGGAGTAATATTAAAACTTTGGAAATAATTGAAGCATCTCGAGCTATTGAGTTAAGGAAGTACAAGTCAAAAGTGGCTTCAATTTCTCTTTTTTTTTCTTGAATTCCTATGCTTTATATGATTTCCCAATAAATTTATGTCATATACAATTTGCTTAACATTCATACTCGGGTGATCAGACGAACAAGTGTGTTGAATAACTTTTTAAGTAGTGCACACACTGCGGCAAATGGCATGAATATTAAAACGTCTCAATGCATCCTAAGAGCATCTAGAACCAGACCCCTATACCTACCCCAAACGTTCGGACGGGTTGTTCGGTCAGTGCCCCGGACGGAAAAATGCCACTCAACCGGCCTCCCCATAGCTTGCCCAAACGGCCAGACTGATTGGCACTCCCCATATCCAACACAAATCTGGGGCGGATATGGGGACGCCCGGACGTGCCCGCCACGTCGTATCTGGCCAACGCTGGCCCACCCGACCCACATAAAATGGACCCTATCTGTACTTCGGCCAAAGCCCTAGCTGCATTCTACTCCACTACACTCTGCTCCCCTCCAGACCACTTCCTTGGCCCACAAGCTCCCGTATGGCGATCTCCTACCTTCTCCGGCATATGGCGGGCAGCCTCGCGCGCAGTAACTGGGAGTCCTATTACACCTAAGGCCAACTTCCATTCACCAAACCCAGGTTCATCTCGTGTAGTGATTGTGGACGATCCGAGTCCTACACCTCCAGATCCTTTGACTCCGAGGTCATCCCACACAGCCCCGAGGAGGAGATGTCGTCCGCCTTGCACTCCGCCGCTCCCGGGAAGAGGCCGTCTGATGGCAGCGCTCGGACTCCTTCTGCAAGGAATCTATTGCGTCCGCCCAAATGACGCATCTTGCGTAAATATCGTTACTTCAATGACTTTTTGATGACGAAATAAAGGCATAATGCAGCTCAAAAAACCAACCCATGTCACTAGTTTCTTAGCAGGTGTCATGGCAGCATTTGGGTGATGTGGATGAACGAAATGTGATGGCAGACTTGATCATGTAACTAGGGCGGAGAAATTGGCTGGAGGACCCGGTGGCGCCCTTGCTGGTGGCGAAACGGCCTGGGGTAGTAGAGGGCGCGGCGCCGGTGGCGGTGAACCACGGCAGAGACGAGGGCGATCTCGGTGAGCTGATCCAGCCAACTTTCAATCCGCGCCAATTCGGCTTCAAATTTCAATCTACATACAGTCGGATCCAAATTTCAATCCGCGCCAATTCGGCTTCGATTGCACCCTGCTGCTGCTTGGTTCCTACGCTTCCCGTCCCACTCCGACGCCAACTCGTACGTACGGCCGGCGAGCCTCGATCGTACTGGCTTGATAAATAGCACAGCCTCTCCCATCTTCTCATCGCAATCTTCTCGCCGATCGACTCCTCCTCCTCCTCCCCGCAACCACCACCAAAGAGGCAAAGGCCAAGCCATGCCGGCTCTCATGGCGAAGCGCTCTTCCTCGGAGCGGTGCGCGATCCGCCGCGAGCTCCACCGGCGCAGGAAGCTCACCGCCGCGCCCAATGGAGGGATCGCCAAGAAGTCATCTACTGCCGCGTCGATCCAGAAGAAGCCGTCCGCGGACGAGCCAGCCGGACTGGCGACCACGAAGCCGTCGTCCATGCCGATGCCACGCCCGCGAGCCGGAGTCGCGACCTCGCCTGCGTCGATCCTGCAGCACGCGCCGGCCGCAGTGGCCACCAAGGACAAGAAGCAGCCTGCTGTCGCCGCCAAGGAGATCGCCACCTCTGTGCCGCTGGGGCAGATTGCCAAGAGGTGCACCGCCCCGCCGCGCCGATCCGCACTCAACCCAGCCGCGTCCAGCATGAAAGTTTCCGCCGTCAAAAGGGTCTCGGGAGTTCCCAACAAGTCCGCGTCACCCTACCAATCCTCTACGGAGCTATCCTCCCCCGCCGGAGCAGCGTACATCAAGAACATGCCAGCCATACCGGCCCGGCCGCGCTCTTGGTCGATCTCGGTGAAGAAGGGCATGACGGTGAAGGTGCGCACGCGCGCCGGGATGCTGCCGACGGGGCACTGCCTCGTGCTCTGGCTCGCCGCCCGCGTCGTCTCCGACGCAGCAGAAGACGACGGCTTCCTCGATGTGATGTACAACGGCAACTTCCCCCGCGACGACCCCTCCCGAACCGTGCGCGTCGCCATGGACGACGTCAGGAGCATGCCCGCCGTCGGCGAGAGTTAGAGCCGCTGATCATCAATTCAGATCACTGCATGGAAGTGATCTTCATATATAGCTACAGTTTTTGTTGTAGATTGTTAGCTGCCAATGTCAAGGGATCCCAGACTAGCTTGTATCTCGACTGGAGATCAGCCGGACTTAATTGTTTCGCATCGTAGGAGTAGTAGAAGATGTAATGCAACTATATTTGAGAATCAATAAAGCCGCTGCCATGATTGCTTTCCCTCGAAAAAGAAGAGGAGATTCTATTGCTACGTGAACCTTCGTCAGTCATTTACAATTTTATTTACATCTTTTTAGGGATAATTTTATTTACATGCTTGGCAGTGGGGTTTCCATCCTAGCTAGTGTAGAGAATGCAAATGAAATTAGCTCCTCAGCAGCTGGGTCCTAAACACAAGGTTTAATAAGCAAAATAAAGGGAAGTTGAGTAATTAAGGCAAGGCGTACAGACACACCTATTGCTAAAAATTGCAATACGCGCTCATTGCAAACTGAACTAAATTCCCTTTTGCTACCTGGTTTGCCTGTAAATATTACTCCCTCCGTCCGGAAATACTTGTCCTAGATATGGAGAAAGTATTTCCGGACGGAGGGAGTACCTATCAACCCCCTGTGCACGCTGATCTCTGTAAAAGGTTAATGTAACAATAGCTTCTTTTCAGGGTTTAAGCAGCAAGAAGAACTTGTTCCAGTGATCCAAGCAGCCAACGTTTTGCTGGCAGCTTGGAATATACTCCCTCCGTCTCAAAATAAGTGTCTCAACTTTGTACTAGCTCTAATACAAATTTGTATTAAGCTCAAGACACTTATTTTGGGACGGAGGGAGTACATAATACTGCAGAGGATTCAGGACATAACTTAGTTTTTTGTTTAACTTTCCTGTATATTGTTGTTTGGGAGCTTGCTCTACATGAGCAACAAGAACAGATAGTTTTTTGTTTAACTCAGATGATGTCATGAATTTTCAGCCTAACTACTAACTTGCCTGTATATTGTTGTTTGGGAACCTGCTGTACATGAGCAACAAGAACACAGAGAAGGTACGTATATACTCCACAGTTACATATAACACAAATAACTTGCTGGACATACCCATCATCTCCAGAACTTTCTGGCAACATTCCCCCGCATTTTTCCATAACGAAAAATCAAAAGGCATCGTAGAATAGCTTGATCACAATAAATTGTCTGACATATGTGCCAAGCATAGTTCACATAATTTGATAGAAATAGAATTTCTCCTTCAAAATTAATTCACACGGCATGGCTTTGACAGTATATGGAGATTATTTTCAGCAAAATTTCCTCACATGTCTCTGAAACAAAATGATCAAATGCACCAGGTAACATGATAGCTTAATCTAAATAAAACTGGCCAGCCATAAAAATAAAAATATCGAGGGCAACAATATCTCCCGGAACAGCAGAGATTATTTCATCGACACTTCATGTTTGTGTATCGTCGATTCTTCTTAGCTCCCGCGTCAAATCAGTAGCACCCTAGCAAAACTTGGACAAGTAGAAGGACTGAAAAGACTTGAATCTTCGTTACGTGCCTTCCTCCTGTGTATAAAAATTGTGAAGCAACCTCATTTTCCGCATATGAATATACACAATAGTTGAAAGGGCTTTCAGGGAAATAAACAACTTGTTTCTTCTTCAATCTCTTTCGTAAGCAGCAAGAAGTAAGTGGCACATGATAACATGAAAGAAGGTAAAGAAACAGAAAAAACCGATGATGTTTCGATCTCACAATCGACACTGCAATAAAAGGAGACATGTGCATCACTGCATATCTACTGTTGGCAAAAAAATATATGGCCATCTTAAAATGAACAGGAACAACGGCACGACAAAATGAAAGTAGCACCAGACAAGGATCATTAGATCAATGATAAGCAAGAGTACAGAGGGTTGCCAATCTGCTCATGTCAAGTTCATTCTCATACAAGAGGTGTCAGACGAAAGCAATGCTCATCATGGCCACCACCACCTTACTAGCAACACTACAAACTAAAGAAATCCAAGCAAAGAATAAAAGTCCGATATTGGTAAAAGAAGCATTCAAGAAATCCAATTATTCAAGTGTTCATTTTACAAACATAAATATAGTCTTTGGTACAGATGTTAAGAATGCTGAATCGTAATCCATGGATAATTGTGTTCCAAGTTGATACCAAAGATGACACACTAACCAAATCTGAACATAGATACATGAAGAAAAAAAAACAAGTGGGATCTCAGGAGCCATTCTAATGTAGCAACATCCACACTGACACAAATATCCATTGTCAAGCATGCAGCTACATGTCACACACACAGACACACGAGTCAAAGGCTAACCTTCCATATTATCCATAGAGGAAAATCTGGAAATGCAGAAACTAACTGAAGCACACCTCTGATGGATGGATCCAAATATCAGATGATCCGAGGCAATAAGTTGTGGACCTTTGCAGATCAGAAAGTGGAACATGTCAAATTGTCAATATATTACAAATAACCCAGATTCAGATCGAACTAAAACCAGTAGTTTACAGAAAGAAACAGAGAATCTTGATAGGACAAACATGCATACATACAAGAATTAAGCAGCATACATACATCCACAGAAAAGGGGAAAAGGGGAAAAAGTTCATTCTGAAGTCAGAAGTCCCCAAAAAGTGAAAGGGAACACACACACGCACGCGCACACACTAATTTTTTTTTCTGGAAATTCCAAAAAAAGTCTAAAGATAACAACTACGGGTTAGTTTTTGGTTCCAACTGAAAACCCAAAATTTCATTAACACACAAATTATAATATGTTTGTGCAAATACTTCTTTCTGACAGCCACGTACATCTTTCTTCATCCTTTTATCCACAGCGCGTCATTGAACATCTGAAGGGATTTTTAACAGCTAAACCTCAGGAAAAAAATGGATACACATATCAAATATGGCATACAGTTGCAGTGCAACTAGACCTGTCCCAGTCCCAACCAAACACAAGCAAATTCCAGCAGGAGGCAGACACAGACAATTACTAACCAGAATTTAGCTAGCAATGAACTAACTTGTAAATGTTAATAGCTATCAAAAGTTCAAAACTGAAATATGCATTTCTATCCATAAGCTGTCAAATATCATCAGAAGATAACAGAGACAGGTTCTACTAGCTGCAAAACTCACACTTTTTAACTAACACTAATGCACAAAACTAAGATGGATAACTACTACTCCCTCCGTCCCACAATATAAGATCGTTTTTCAAGCTATGTTAGCTTGAAAAATGATCTTATATTGTGGGATGGAGGGAGTAGTATTCATTTCATATACCTGAGGCTTTAAATAACATAGAAGAAATAGTGACTGAATGTACATTTCATCCTCTCTACTCTTTGCTAGCAATTGTGTTCAAACGGAGTATCTGCTGATACCTTCCTCAAAAATAGCACCTGACAAAGTAACAAACCACAGAGGAGGATTTATCGTATGGGATTTCATTTCATTCCGTGGTTGCCAGCCCCCCGGATTTCCTCATTACTGTCATAAAATGTCCTGTCTTTTCATTTTCTTCTTGTGTAATAAGCACTCCTCTTCTTTGACCTCACGTGATATATCAGTCCTCATACCTGATAGCAACAGCTGTGGGCAGTTATCTCCTGAATCCATGGTTGCATCTTCATTGAAATCAGCAGCCTACATCATGTGAAGACAAAAAGCATAGGTAGTTACAGAACCTACAAAAATGAACTGAAAATTTTACACCCAGCAGAGCAAAGAATATATACAATGAGAACAACGCTACAGAGATATGCAACTAACAGATTAAATTATCAATGGATACAGACCATACATAAAACTCACAACAATTGAACAAAAGCAGTCAGCAACAGGATAACTGGCAATAAACTGAATTTTGCAGATTTGATGTTCCATTACAGGTAGAATGTGGCCGTTTACCAGATATAACAAGTTCAGTTCAGGGTCGGTCTACCAGTTCAACCTTCAAGAATTGCTATTCAAGGATACATCAGGCTAATTTCTCAGCGACTCCCAAACGGACCCCAGTTCTGATATTTGAGACCCAACTGATTTTTTGTAATAGTTTCTCTGCATTTCCCCGAGGAACCCAAGTTCTGAAACTTCAGGTCTAATCTGATGTTTGTAGTTCTCTAGAGCACCAGAAGTACACAAGAAAACAGTACGTGTCTATCCATTCTATTCTACCGATTTGATTACTTTGTCTCATTGTTTGATGTAGTTTTCTGCTACTCAATCCACTACTCATCAGGCAAGATTTTGTCAGAATAACCCCACTAAAACTAGCCAGTAAAAAGATATAAACGATAACATAGTATGAATGAAATAGCCAGTCAAGAATAAGTACATGCCAAACGTTTTACCTTTGCCAAATTTTCCGCAGAATGCAAATGAGCGTACTTTTAAACCCATATGGAACTGCTTTGACCAGCATACCAAATAGTTGCGTGCCAACCAAGTATGTTCACAAATCACAAGTGCCAACCATTAGCACGACAATAGTTGCGTGAATTAGCAAGTGTGCGCCCATGTTTGATTTTCTTTGACAAATTGTATGCAGTCTCCACTTTGTCCATCTCCAGCAGCCTGTCATTCAGTTTGCTATAAACAACTCTCCCTAGACAGAAGCCTTTCCTAAGTGATTCCTCCACCACGGAAACAGCAGCCTCAACCTTACCCACATTGCAAAGCCCATTTACAATAAACTCGTAAATTTCTTTATCGGATGGATACCCGCTCTCTTGCATCTCCTCCCAAATGTTCAACACTGTCCCGCTTTTCCCAAACCTGGCAAGCCTTTCAAGCAGAAGCTTGTATGCTTTCAAGGATATCGTACAGCCAGCCTTCCTACTCTTTTGGTAGATCATCAGAGCAGCGTGAGGGGGCCCAAATGTGCAAAGTGGCTCGATGAATGATGTAATTACCCCTGTATCTGGCAGAATACCTTGAGCCAACATGTCATCAAACATTTGAAGTGCATCAGCCACCCTGCGTGCTTTCAGATGGGCTCTAATCATCTTGCAGTATGTGTCACTGTTTGGAGGACAATTATTGTCCACCATATCCTTGTAGTACTTGATGGACCTGTCCAAATCCCCCACTGAGATAAAATTGAAAACAAGTGCGTTGTAGGCCATCGTAGTAGGACCAAATCCCTCTTGCACCATTTTCTCAAACACTCTGAGTGCCTCCTCGGCCTGCCCTGCCCTCCCCAATGCCTCAATGAGATGGCAATGCGAAACATCATCGGGCACTAGCCCATCTTCCTGCATCATTGCCCAGAAATGCTGCAGCTTATCAACCCTCCCAAACCTCGCCCAACCGCCAAGCACGTAATTGTACACTTGTTTATCAAGACTGAATGGTTGTCCACAGGCGGCTTGTACGAGCAAGCTGGCGACGCCGACATGTGACCTCCGGCAGAGGCATTCGATGAGAGCAGAGAATGCCTCCTTTCTGTGGCAAGCTTGCCCAATTCCTAACCCAAATTGGTCGCTCTGGAGCAGTTGGACGGCCTTGTTGACCTGCCTGGCAGCAACCAGAGTATCCATGATGATCTGCAGCGTGGTTAGGTCCGGAAAGACGCCATTTTTCCGCATTACCTCCAGGGCAGGCTCGACTGAGGTGAAGAACTTCCTCCTGCCCAGAGCCCTGATGACGATGTTGCAGATATGTACGGAAGGGGGGAGCTTGGCGCTGGAGATGGCCCAGTCGAGGAGGTCGACGGTGGCGGAACCGCTGAGGTTGCCGCGGCTGACCACATCGGAGAGAACCTCCGGGGAGAGGGCGTCGAGGCCCGTGGAGGAGAGGGCCCGGTGGAGGGCGGCGCGGCCGGGGGGCTTCTGGAGGAAGACCCCGCAGAGGCGGTCCGCCGGGGACAGGAGGGTGGTGGTGGTGGTGCGAGGAGGAGGGGGAGGAGCTGCTACTGGATCGGGATTGGGGTTAACGGGGTGAAGGGGAGTGGGGGTTGGGGCTGATTTGGTGGGGTTCGTGGCGGAGAGGAGGCGGATGGAGGAGACGACCATGTCGGCGGCGGAGGTGGAATAGCTGAGGCTACGACGGAGGAGGAGGCGGGCCATTTCTATGCTCACCGGAGTTTGGAAGACTCGCCCGCAGCGGCGGCGGAACCGGATGAGGAGTCAAGTCAGAGGGTGATCCCCCTTCCCTCCTCCTCGCGTCGTCGTCCCGCGCCGGAGCTTTTTGGGCTCCGAGTGGCTGGAGGCCCGGCTAGGGCTCTAGAGGGTGGTGGTGGGCTGCGGCGGCCGTGAGCGATGGGGCAATAGAAAATGTTAATGTTTTATTAAAAAAATGCTAATAAGAATTTGAAAAAGTTTAAGATTTTGTATAAGAAAAATGTTGACCATGTATTCAAATTTTTTTAATATTGTATTTGTAAAATATTAATAAAGTATTTGAAAAAATGTGTATAGTATTTTTTTGACCATGTACTAAATTTGTTAAATTTGTATGAAAAAAATGTTAAACATTAGAAAATATTGTTGACATATACAAAAATTTATAGGATGAAAATCAAAGAAAGGAAAAACGAAAAGAAACAAAAATAACCAAAGAAAATTAAAAGTAAAAATAAAGAAACAAATGCAAAAAGAATGAGAAAGTCTAGAGAATAAAAAAGAAAAGAGACAAAAGAAAACGAAAAAAATACCCAGAGAAAACTGAATAAAACGGAAGAAAAATGGTGGAGAAAATCGGCTCTTTTACCTTAAAGGAGGTTGCGGCTTATAAATCATCACGAACCAGACCCAATGGCTATGTCTAGTGTCGCTAGCTCCTATCCAAGATATACCTGGGTTCGAACTCTGATTTCACGCTCGCTTTTTCTCCACCTTTTCTTTTATTAAGTGGGCGGCACAGTTGCTATGCGGGACACATAAATCCTTCAACTCACTTAATGCAATATATAGCAGAGTAGTGGCGGAAATCCTCCTTCTTATGGGTTCATGCCGACAACGGCGATGGACCTAGGGCCTATGCTCAGGCGGACCAGTCTTGGTCCTGAGGTGGGATTTGGCCTAGTCCGGGTGGTGCTCGCAGATGATGAAGTCCCTCTCCTCGCAGGTGCGGTGGGCACTGGGGTTGCCGAGACACAGCTACTCTACCGCTCTGACCGGCGCCGCTAGCCACAGACATGGCGTCGTACGAGCTAGCTCGGTGATGGTCGTTTGTAGTCATGGAGTTGTGTCCCCCTCCCAATCCACCGGGACTGGCTACGGACGTAGGTGTGGATGCCTCCTATGGTGGAGGCATCGATCCAAACACCGTGGCTGGTGTCGGGCTAGGAGTCAAAGGAGACGCCTTCCACTCTTTTTGTCGTGGCTGGGGCACTATGATGCGGGCAGTGAGTGTGCTCGGACATGGGTACCCGAGCGGCTGCCCTGGATGGAGGTCCGCATGGTTGGCTCTCCGGTGAGCACCATGCCAACGGTTTGTGGCTGTTGCTCTTGGTCGTGTGGGCGATGAGAGGTGTAGCGGCAGGTGGCTCGGGCACGCTTTCGTTCGTTGGCAATGGGATATGATCTCGTCGCGCTTGTCCTAGCACCCCCGCAGTGGCACGGATGAGCTACCGAGTGAATGTTTCGTGCTTTGGCATCGACGACGGCGACGCTTGCGGGTGTCGTTCTTTTCTTGAAGACGTCGTTCTGGTTTTTCTCTACGTGCCAGGGCTTCGGGTGAAGAAGCTTTCTACTTTGGACTCGATAACAACGACGCTTCGCGTTGTTCTCCCTGTTGAGGGCGTCGTTGTGGAGCACATGTGTACTACGATGTAGCATAGCGTTGTACTCAGATCTTCCTATATTCTATTTCGGTAGTGGTGTGCATACGACGTGATCCTTCTATCTACTTTGTGGAGAGTGCTTTGTCACCATATTGTATCGTTCGGCTGTACTTTAGTTTGATTTGTGCCATGTCTATAAATCTAGATGAAAGCCCATTTTCAGGGGAAAGTCAGAGGGTGACTTGCCTCCTGAAAAATGACTTGGCCATTCACACCCATCGGATCAAGAGTCAACGAATGAGATTGATCAGCACTCGTTCATTGGATCAAGAACCGATGAATATGATCAATCAACAAACATGTATTAATTTGTGAAATTGTTTCGATGTCATTTGAAGATAATCATCTCATACCGGTACCAAATTTTCAAAGTTATTTCATCTATTTCAAACATTTCGTCATATTTTAGAAACACAAATCCCAATGATTTTAGTAGCATTTCAATCAGTTTCATTAACATTTCAATGCATGTACCAAATATTCATACATATACTAATTTTTTAGTCATTTTTTCAATCAATTTCACATATGCAACCATTTTTGGAGCTGCAATCACATATATGGGTTGGGGGGGGGGGGGGGGTTCACAATCACACATCTTTTAAAAAAATGGGAATGTATTAATACCGCGAAGATACAAATTACACCCAGCCTCTACACCAGCAAGATACATGAAAGACATCTAGGATGCACACAACGCGGAAAGAAAACAAAAAACAAAGGCCTTGTCATAGTGATCAACTCGTCTCAGCAACAACACACAAACCACTACCAAAGATAACACCAGAAAAACATAAAATGGTCTCCAAAAGCGACGCCTTCAAGAAGGAAATAGTGCATAAGCATCGTCGTCGCCCCGATCCAAGACCATAGGTTTTTACCCTGGAGAAAGGCCGAGCTCTCAAAACAATATATTCAACAAGGCAATTGCCAGGCACAACCAATGAAGATCAGGCCTTAGGTTTTCACCCTGAAAGTCACGACTCATCACCCTAGGAGCACCACCAAAAATAAAATCCTTCTGTTGCCCCCCACCTGTCATTGTTGCTTTTGAAAGTTATCAAACACCTAGCGGACTCCATCACCTCCAAGGTCCCTCCGCCTTACTGATCATCCGATCTCAGCCATCATGACTTTCTCCGCCGCTATCTGTCCCATGGAAATCGAGATACCGACATGTTCCATGGTGTCAACAAACAACATAGCTTCACGCCGCGCCCATGGAGCCGCGTAGGTTGATTGGACGCGCACGACCAGATTCTATCCGATCCAGATATCCTTGGGCAAGATTTCCGACAGTAGTTCCGGAACACATCGATAGCCAGATCGAGGAGGACCGATCATGCAGATTGTTATCGTGATGCGATAAGAGCACAACGACAGTCACCATGCCGCTGCCTCCACCACGCCGTCGTCATCACTGCAACAGCGGAGGTCACCAGCCCGCACCCAAGGCATCGGCCACACAACGCGGAAGGATGAGGCTGCAACCAGCCGACAGGGACGCGCACCCCGATATTAATCCGGAGCCACAGAACGGCCTGCGCGCAAGGATCTGACCAAGACGACGCAAAACCAACCGTTCTGCGCCTGCCCATCCAGCTGCAGTGGTGCACCATCAACTTGAACGCATGCCCGTCCGCCAATCACCAGGATCCGAGGACCAGCGCGCGCCGATGTCCAACCGAGAACCGATGCCCAATGGACTAGCGGCCGCCGCGAAGAGGAAGCCTCGCCACCACCGTCGGCTGCCCGGGCTTTGCCCGACTGCGTCCTCCAGCGGCGGCACGGCGGGCGGGGGTACAAGAGACGGTGTCGCTTAGGGGCTGTTTGGTTTTTGCCGAGACAAGCCCTGCCAATGCACGGGCAAGCCAAAAATTTGGCGCAGCTTTTCGCCGCCCACGTCTCGCCCGCTGTTGGCGCAAAAAATGAACTGCAGAGGCGACGGGAGCGTTGGCGTGGCAAAACATGGGCTGCAATCCAAGCAATGCCTGAGCACTTGGTCAACGCCAATTATTTGGCTCGGCGGGCTGGGGCTCCCAACCAAACAGCCCCTTAGGATCTCCGCGTCCGCCCGAGCCGCCCAGGGCGAGGCGACGCGGGCTTGATTTTAGGATCGCCCCTCCGCGGATCCCAAAATCATGCCGACAATCACACATCTAACAAAGTCAATGGCAAAAGATGAAAAAAAAATAGAGTGCAATTAGAAGCGGACCTGTGCTTTGTCGCGCCATTTGGTTTATAACTTTTTTTTGGTTGTCTATTTTAGGGAATTTTCTCCTTGTGTATTCTGTTGTCTATTTTTTTTTGCATGGAACTTGTGAGAGCTTTATTCAACAAAAGCATTCGCTGAACAGTCCGCCAATAGGCTACTGATCAGGAAGCTAGGAGTAGAGTCTATCCAGCTTTCAGTCACTGTAAGCGTCAACCCACGCTTAGCACAGAGATGTGCAGGACCGTTTGCTGTTCTTATTACATGTTGAATAGAAAAGGACATAAAACTAGGAGCTAGCTCTCCAATTTCTAACAAGATAGGTGCTATCACCCAGCGACCGGTATAGCGAGAATTCCAGAGGTTAACTGCCTCTAGACAGTCGGTCTCCATGATCACATGCGTGTAGCCTCGAAGTGTAGCAAATATCGCTCCTTCCTTCAGCGCAAGAGCCTCCGCAATTAGAGGATCTGTGACACCTGGAACTGGCTTACACCATGCACCCTTGAAGCCCGATGAAGAACGAGCAACACCTCCCAGCCCTGCATTCCCATCATCAAGATGGACTTCTGCATCTATATTGATCTTTATATGCAGGTCGTCGGGGGGCTTCCAACCATAGCCTGGCAACGTAGAAGTGAGCTGCCGAGGTAGCTCGAGGATGGCTAAGTCCTCGCGGATCCTCCTAACAGAAGCTACAGGATCCCATCCGTCCTGATCATGTGTTAGACGGTTGCGTGACATCCATATAGCCCACATAACAGTCACGAAGATCGCCCTCTCTCTGTCCGAGAACCGAGAGTCACAGGCAATGTCTCTAGTTCACGTTTGCGGGTGGAGGCGTGGTAGATGAACATCAAATAGTAGTCGTGCCCCCTCCCAGAACCTACGTGCATGCGAGCAGTGCAACAGTGCATACTCCATATCCTTGTCCTTCGCAAGACAGATCTTGCATGTGCTGATAGTTCTCATGTGGCGAAAATTAAGGGTGCACTCATCTGGCAAGATGCCCCTCAGTACACGCCACCAGAAAACCCTGACCTTAGGAACAACTTTGAGTTTCCAAACTGCATTCCACAACTGTTGTTGATCAACTGAAGTGCCGGTAGCCTGCCCCTCGTCTAGAGCCAATCGCTCTTTGTGATTCACTAGAGCTCGGTACGCCGATTTAACAGAGTAAATGCCTGAATTCTCATGTGCCCATGCAATGAAGTCGTCGCCACCCCCACGCCGCAACGGGATATTTAAAATAGCTGCTGCGTCTGGTGCGATAAAAGTATCTCTGACCAGCTCCCGTCGCCACGTCCATGTGCGTGTATCAATCAAGTCACTGACCATTTGAACAGCCGTGTTGGCTGGACGTAGCATTGGAGCCATAGTAAGAGTGGACGGAATCCACTTGTCTTCCCAGACCGATATGGAGGTTCCTGCACCGACGCGCTTCAGTAGCCCCAATTGCAACGCTTCACGCCCTGCAATGATCGCCCTCCAAATAGCAGACGAGGACTTGGGTACCAAAGCTTGTAAAAATTCTGAGTCGGGGAAGTATCTGCCCTTCATAACCCTAGCACACAGGGATTCTGGATTCATCAAGAAGCGCCACCCGTGCTTCCCTAGCAGTGCTAGGTTAAATAACCGAAAATCTCGAAAGCCCATTCCACCTTTGCATTTAGGTGTAGCCAATTTGTCCCATGCAATCCAGTGGAGGGATCTCCGATCAATGGAGCTCCCCCACCAAAACTTTGCCATATTTGAAGTTAAACCCTTGCACACCTTCTTTGTCAAGAGGAAACAACTCATGTTGAACGTCGGAATCTCTTGCACAATGGATTTTAGTAAGGTCTCTCTTCCTGCACATGCGAACAGTCGTTCCGCCCAGCCTTGCATACTTCCTCGGGCCCGATCGCCTATATATTCAAAAGTTCCACTGTCTATCTTTCCCACAGCAGTCGGTAAGCCGAGGTAGCGTTCAGAAAAAGCTTCAACTTGCACCCCAAGGAGTTACTTCAGAACCTGCCTGACATCTGCAGGTGTATTAGGACTGAAAAAGATGGAGCTCTTGCTCCTGTTTACACTTTGGCCGGTAGCATCGCTATAAATTTGTAAAATCTCATTCAGCCTAACTGCACTTTCCTCATTCGCCTTGATGAAGATGAGGCTATCATCTGCGAACAAAAGATGACTCACCCAAGGTGCTCTGAAACTCACTCTAATACCTCTATCAATGAAGGTATCGTAGGACTTCAAGAGCGCCGTGAGGCCTTCAGCACATAACAGGAATAAGTAAGGGGATACCGGGCATCCCTGCCGAAGACCTCTGGAAGGGTTGAAATAAGGCTGCAGTTCTCCATTAACACGTACAGAAAACCGCACCGATGTGACACACTTCATGATTAGTCTTACCAGATTAGCGTCAAAACCCAACTTCAAGAGCATTGCTTGCAAGAAATGCCACTCTACTCTGTCGTAAGCCTTCATCATGTCAAGCTTAACTGCACAAGTGTAATTCTTTCCTTTCTTCCATCTCCTCATAGTGTGAACACTTTCAAATGCCACAACCACATTGTCAGTGATCAACTGACCTGGGATGAAAGCACTCTGTTCCTCACTAATTATATCATCCAAACACATACGTAATCTGTTGGCAATAACCTTGACTGCCAGCTTGTAAAGCACAGGACAAAGTGATATAGGACGATACTGTGAGATGCTCTGGGGGTGGCGTACCTTAGGGATCAACGTGATCGACGTGTCATTGAGCCCCATTGGAAGTTCGCCTCCATTGAGAAAAGCCAACACCGCTTGGGTTACATCATCTTTGAGCAACTGCCAATGGCGCTGGAAAAAGCCTGCCGTGAAACCATCCACGCCCGGCGCCATGGAAGGCGCCATTTGAAATAAAGCTCTATGAACTTCTTGAGGTTCGTACGGTTTACACAAGAGCTCATTCATCTCCGGTGTGACCCGGTTTGGAACATGCGCTAATAACGCTTCTGTGTCACCCACACCTTGCGTTGCATACTTATCTTCCTCTTCATTAGCACAAGTAGAACCATCCGCCCTTCTCAGGCCAACTATCCGGTTAATCTGTTTCCTCTGCCTTGCTTGTGCTTGAAAATAAGCCGTGTTTCGATCGCCATCACGTAACCACGGAACTCGGGATCGTTGCCTCAACCAGATTTCTTTGAGCCTCATGGCTTCTCTCAATTGCTTCATAATGCTTCTCTCTTCATCTGATGGACGTCGTCCCACTGATTGATGACGCAGCTTATCCAGGCGTCGCTGAAGATTGCGAACCGTTCTTGTTAAGCTGCCAAACTCTCTGGCTCCCCAGGGCTCAAGCTGGCGCTGTAAAGCTCCCAGCAAATCCATGATGCCCTGTAGTCCAGAACCTCGGTGCTGCTCCCGCCATGTGTGTGCAATTAAGTGCTCATAGTCCTGATGTGACTGCCACACATTCTCATAGCGGAACTGCTTCGCTCCTATCGGCCTCTGCGTGAACGCGTGATCTCTGAACTCCGCAATGACGAAGCAGTGATCAGACTCCACCGCACACACATGCCGAACCCGCGTGTGATCATATCGCTGCCTAAACTCCTCGTTGGCAAAGGCCCGATCAATCCTTGCTTTAACATTTGCATCCCCCGGCTGGCGATTATCCCAGGTGTATGCAACACCCGTCCACCCCAGATCTTGGAGAGCACACTCACTGGTTGCTTCCGGGAACTCTCTTATTTGCCTCTCAGGGCGGGCTGATTGGCTAAAATGCTCATCTTGATACAGAGTTTCGTTGAAGTCACCAATACACATCCATGCCGCATGAGGAATAGCATGAAGTATTCTTAGGAAGCGCCAGCTATGATGTCGATCAGCTGCTCTCGGTGCTCCGTAAAAACCCGTCAACCTCCACGCACTTGAACCCGGTATACCATCCCGGACCAACACATCAATGTGACTTTTGCTAAATGACTTAAGTTCCACGTCCACTTCTTTAGACCAGAACAGCCCCACACCACCACTTAGGCCGTCACTGTCCACTGCAAAACTGCCTGCAAACCCTAGGGTATGCCGCAAATCCTCCACTCGTTTGCCTCTGATCTTTGTCTCCATAACAAAAACCAGCTCGGGCCCTTCTTGCTTCACCACAGTGCGAAGCTCTCGAACTGCCTCGGGGTTCCCAAGCCCCCAGCAGTTCCAGCTCAAACACCTCATTGCGACTGGCAAGGCTGACCCGCAGCACCTGCCGAACTTTCTGAAGTTGTTGGTGTGTCTCTTTTCTTTTTTGGCGCACGCTCCTCTGCGTCCCCATTGATATCCTCTCCACTTGCTTGCGCAGGATCATGCTGAATTAAAGCATTCTGATTGTCCACGTGCGGTTCTGCTGTAAGCAAGGGCATGATCACTTTCCTGTACACCTGATTCGGAGGGCCTCCTTTTCTCTTGTTCTTACCATTAACATGAGTATGCTTCTTTTTGGGCGAGGTGACCTCTTGATTGCCATCTCGCGTGGATCTGGCCTCCGGTGCATCCTTTCCTCCTCCTGATTTTGCATTAGTCTGACTTGCCTGGCTTGCTCCCGAATTCTCATTGGAGGGGGATCTCTTTTTGTCTTCCGGTGCCCGAAGACTAGTTTTGAACGGGAGATCCCCGTTCTCATCTCTAGTTCCCGGCGTCGGACAGAGTAGGTCCGAGTGACCTAGACGGCCACACGAAAAGCATAAATTCAGGACGTTTTCATATTGTATGTCATACCAGTCCCGGCTTCCTCTAGCCGCAGAATCTATGAGGATCCACCTTCGCAAAGGCTTACTGACATCAATTGTGACTCGCGTCCTCAAGAATCCTCCCATTGGGTCAAATTGCAAGGATTGAGCATTCTTATCAATCTGCTTTGCCACTGCTAGCCCCCGTTTCTCGTTCCTGAGATTGAAGGGCAAGTTGGAAACCCTCGCCCACAACTGCAGCTTATCAAATTGTAATTCCGATGGCTTCATGCAGTTGGAGAACTCAGACAGTATGACTGCGTGTTTGCTAATATGCCAGGGGCTACCATCCCACACGCGGTCGCGATCACGTTTGGTGGCGAATTCCGCCACGAAGATATTTTCCCCCGCCGGCCTGAAGGTCAGGCCTTTAGGGTTCCCCCAGGCAGGACGAAGGGCATTGCAGATCGTTTGGATATGGAACGTGTGGCGGTGTAGAACCTTCCCCGCCAGTGACCACTTCGTCGGTTCATCATCGTCGGCATCATCGATCACAAGCGGCATGGCCTCCTCTTCCGTCAGATCCAGTCTACCCATCGCCTCCTCCAGCCGCGCCCTTGCCGTCCGTGGCGAGGGAGCGTCTGCCTTCTCCTTCCCAGCGCCGGACGAAGCCATCTCGGCGCTGTCTCCGATGCGCCCCGCCGATCGAGATCGGTCGTGCGCCGTTTTTCCCCTCGAAACCCTAATCGCCTCTCAGGAGGTTTCCTAGGTTTTCGGGGAACTCGACCGAGACACATTCTGTTGTCTATTTGCACGATTGAGAAGACATTAACTATTCCGTCAAAAAAGAAGACATCAACTATTTTGGTATAATGGTATATAGACATCTTTTTCACTTCTCACCAATTATTGTTAGAATGGAGAGAGGGATTTGATGGAATAGTTCATTGTATTGCTTGAGCCTCGTGGGCATATATATAGGAGTACAATGATCTACTTGGAGTACAAGACAAGCCAGAACAAATCCTAGTCTATCTTGTCTTTCCTAACTAAACGTAATACTCAACATCCCCCCGCAGTCACAACGGTAGCGACGCAGACAGTGAGACTGGAGAAGAATCCGAAGGCAAGCCGACGGACACCCCCCACAGTCGTAACGGTCGACGCATCGCGGAAGTCGTGGCTGGAGTAGAAACCGACGAGGTTGCTCAAGCAAGGCGGTAGCCCTTTATGCCGTTTGTCGAGGTAGCCGAGAGCATGTGGTGGTGGAGCCGTGGTCGAGGTAGCCGTGCGACGAATGCCGTGGTCGATGTCGAGTCGGGGTGGCCGGTGTTGAGGAAGTCACCGTGGAGCCGCGGGCGCAAGGAGGCGCCGAGTTAGTCATGGGCGCAGTGGTGTCGAAGTAGTGGTGCGCCGGGAAGAAGATGTTGTTGACGACGCGTCGCGGCGGGCTTGCCAAGCCCGGGGACACATCGTGGACGAAGGCACACACCGGTGTTGCCAGCACTGGGCATGCGTAGACGGACAAAGACGAAGTTGACGAAGCGCCAACCAGGCTTGCCAGGCCCGGGGACACGTCGTGGATGAAGGCATGCATCGGTGTTGTCAGCACCGGGCATGCGTAGACGAGGGACCTACACGAGCTGTACGCCATGTCGGAGAAGTCGGAGGGGCCAGCAGAGAAGAACTCGACGATGATTGCGGCGTCCATCAGCGCGGGGACGATGTCACCAACGGTGGTCGGAGTAGACGAAGTGGTCGGGGTAGATGACGGCGACGCTGGCGAAGGGCTGGTGCTTGGACAAAGACGAAGGGGGTGGACGGGCGGCGGCGGCTACGAAGGTAGCGGCGGCGGCGGCCAAAGAAGAGCGGCGGCGGCGGCCTGACGGCGGCGGCGGCGGCTAGGTTAGGAGTGCGGCGGCGGTGCTCGAAGTAGGCGAAGAACCCTGATCGCGTGACGAAGACCGGCACGGACGATGGTGTTCCCGCGCCAAGGGAGACGGCGCGGCGCATACCACGGGAGATCGACGCGCGGTGACGGCGGAGTGGACTGCGGGCCTCGGCGCTACTGCCCAAAGGGGCGACGCATCGACGGCAGGCGGGTCGGGGCGACGGCAGGAAGACCTCGGGGCGGCGGCGGAGACCGCGGGCCGCGACGCTGCGGCCCGAAGGGGCGACGCAACGGCGGTTCGCGAGTCGGTGCAACCACAGGGACGGCCTCGGGACGGCGGCGTGGACTACGTGCCACGCTCGCTATAGCCCGACGGGGCGACGCAGCGGCGGCGCGAGGGTCGATGCAGCCACGGGACAGCCTAGAGCGGACGCCCTCGGGGCGGCGGGGACCGTGGGCCGCGGCACTATGGCCCGAAGGGGCGACGCAGCGGTGACGCAGGTCGGTGCAGCCGGGAGAAGAACCACGGGGCGGCGGCGCTGCGGCCCGACAGGGCGATGCAGCGGCAGCCCGATGCTCGATCGGTGGAGAGGCGCGCTGAATTCGGGGACGATCTTCACGGGACCTGCGGAGGCGCGCGTAACTGACGGGCCAGGTCGGTCGCGCGGCGTAGATGAGGCGAATCCCAGCGGCGAGCGGGTGATCAAGCCGATCGCGCGCGAGGTCGGGGACGCCGCTCTGTGGAGGTGTGGTGGCGGCGGAGTCCGAGATGAAGCCGGCGGCGACGGGCGGCAGGGCGGCTATGATTGGCCGCCGCATGGCGCGAGGCCGCCGGGTCGGGGTGATGCAGGACTCCTGGTTGGAGCAGGGCGATCACGGCCGGCGTAGATCGACGGACGGGCCGTCACGCGAACGGCGGCGGTGAAGGGCCGCCGCATGACGCGAGGCCGCCGGGTCAGGGCGACTGGCGGGCCGATGCGCGGACGACACGCGAGGCCGCCGAGTTGGGGCGACCGACGGGCAGACGCGCGGCCGACGCGCGAGGCCGCCGGGTCGGTGAAGAAGCCGGCCAATCGCGCCGGTGTTGGAGTAGAGGCGTACGGGGTCGACGACAGTGGTGGGTGACGCAAACCGGATCACATAGACCGGAAAACTAAAAAGTAGACGCCGATCAAGGCGACTGGCGAGAGAGAGAAAACCCAGACCAAAGGATCGAGAAAAAAGACTCTCTAGGGCAGCCGGCCAACACGGCCGGCGGACGAACCCTAGGTACGGGCGGCGCGGCCCCCGGCGGCGGTCATGGAGGCCGACCGCCCCGGGGGCGGCGCGCGGGTGCGGAAGCGGCGGCGGCGAGGGTTTAGGATCGACTTGCGATAGATACCATGTTAGAATGGAGAGAGGGATTTGATGGAATAGTTCGTTGTATTGCTTGAGCCTCGTGGGCATATATATAGGAGTACAATGATCTACTTGGAATACAAGACAAGCCAGAACAAATCCTAGTCTATCTTGTCTTTCCTAACTAAACGTAATACTCAACAATTATTATCATTTTTTTACAAAGACCTCCAATTCATATACCTTACCTTATAAGCGCAGAGCAAAATGAGACCAACCTTGGGCTCTAGTGGATGAGCTTGATTTTTAATCTTGGCCTCATAACATCCAAGTTTGTTATGGGTCTACACCTTAATGTGTTAAGATTAACAATTCTAGTGGTTAGATCATGACAAGGCCCCAAACCTTTTGATTTCTAGCCACACTCTCTCTAGAAACAGACACAGACGAAGCCGGAGATGATGGCATCATTGAAGCACAGCTCCCTCCATGTCCAATCCTTTCCACCCCATGATGTTGGAAATTTGGGACTATTTAGTTTGATCCTTGACATATGTGTCAACCCTTCACTCTAATCGGTAGACCACAACAAAAACCAGGCCTGGCAGACCACAACAAAAACCAGGCCATGCGGCCGAGCAGCCCCCTGCATTTTCTACCATTTCACTTCAACCTATCTGGCCTGCACTGCTGAAACTGCTAGACCTGGCAGACAAACCAACTCTCACTTCTGGACCTTCAAAATAGGCTTTGAATAATCGAAGTCTTTTTTCCCTTCCCTAGAAGGGAGAAGGAAGGGGTGCAATGCTGCTGCAGCCTGCCCGTGGATGACTACTCGGTTGTCGGTGCAACAAAATTGAGCAATCATCATCAAACCCATTAAGAGGCGCTAGAATGGTGGCCAACCAGCTATGCCATGTGGCGCATGCTGGTTGGTCACGGTGAAAAAGTATTTTTTAGAAATTTTTTATAAGGTAGGAGATATTTTTTAGAGATGTTTTTTTAGGTTTTTTGGTTTTCCTTTTAAGATGGTTGTGATGTCCACGAGAATATTTTTTAAATTTTGACATGATGATGAGGTGCGCATAACTTTCTTTCAAGCGGCTCACAATGGCGGGCCCCAACCACTAGTCATATACAATAGGTTCCTACATGTATATACGTGTGACGAATCGACCCAAACTTGTCACTATTAGGGAACATGCACATAGCACGTTGAGTTTGGCCGTTTGTATTTTGTCTCATGATGATGTCTCCTAGAAAACAAATGGCTCGATGATCCAATGTAGACTACGGCCGTATGTAGTATACGACGCACACTTGGTGCGGTCTTATTCCATAATACTGGTCAACTATGCTTGTAATCAAGAAAATATGGCAGTTTTAAGGCATATAACGTGTCGTTGGCTATACTTGAGAAATAATAACACCAGTACTTTAAAGCCTACTTACCCGCAAGAAAAGGGCTTGCTTGAAAAGTCTGTAAATGCCGATAAGAATTCAAACACTTTATCAGCCATCCTTCCTGTAATGAGTGTGTGTTCTCATCTTATGATGGTGCATTTAGTTTATAGACATACCGACTGTAAATGAATGTCCTCCATTTTGTAAGAGATAAGCAGCTCTACCCTATATTGAAGGAAAATAGATTCTTTACCTACCAATTGTAAGATAAGTTCGGTCCTATATATTCAAAATGCCAATTAAACCAATATCCTAGAAATAAATTGATACAAGACTGGATGGAGAGAAGTCGTCTATTTTTTTTTAATCTCGGTCCTATATAGTTGTATGTCCTCCCCCTTCCTCTCTTCTAGTCCCAGGTGAGGTTGTCACGTGAGGTAGCCTTTGGTGACGATACTTAATTGGATAAGTAATGTGAATGACCAAATACAAACACCCCAAATCTTGAAAAACAAAGTGAATATTTTAATCCATAAATGGCTAAATTTTGTGCAATTGTAGTTGATTCATTTCTAAAACCGGAAATTGGAGTGTATTGCACATTAAAATGTCTAGATCAGGGCATTAAAATGTGCAAATCGCTCTATTGCACATTTTAGATCCAAAATCTCACAAATAAAACTAGAAATATAGAAAAATAGATTGCATGACAGGAGCTTTTATTTACTTAAAATATTGCTATGAACAAGGATGAAGCACCAAACTAAAACACATTATAGTTAACTCTTAGATAATAAGCACGGTGCAACAAAATTAATCCGTGTCTGAGGCTAGAGAGGCAACCTGAATTCCCACAGCCGGCTTTGCCCCATATTTGGTGGGATAAATATTTACCTACCATTAGGATACTCATGTTCAGTCCTATTCACCATGTCCTAGAAGTATCCTTCGCAAAAGAAGAACAATGGAATGTGTGCATTTTTCTTAAGTGTCGAGAACAAGAACATGATACGCACAATTCTCTACATTGGCAGCGGATGGTGAATGGATGAAGAAATTGCCATCATCCTTTCACACGTGCAAAAGTTGCTACTATGTTTAGAAGCATCCATTCAACCAGTGCATACTCAGAAGCAATTATAAGCCTTAAGCAGTATTTGATCATGTCCCACAAAGGAGTATCTTCTAATCTTCTTGATAAATTTAATATTCAATGTGCGCAAAGTTTATCTCGCTATGATATATTTGTGACACCAAATTCAAACAAATAGCTTTGCTAACTCAACTATAGCTTAGATGAGATACCTTATTATAGCTTAGTAGTCCTCTTGGAAACACACTCTAGCCAAACATATGAATACGCCTATCTATCCACTAGTTAATTAGGTGTTTGATTGTGTGTTTCCACGGAAAAGTAAATATTGTCTCCATTCATTTTTAATATGTGTATTCAATTTTGAGATAAATTACAAATTATCAACTGTATTTCATTTTTACCCCAATAGATGCCAAGTACACCACTTATGAACAGGAAGGATGGTTAAATACTCACAAAAATTACTCTTCTAATAAATGTTGTAACCAAGAGCTTTTGAGTCTCAAACTATCCTCAAATTAATGCCTTGATCACCATGCATGAAATAGTATACCTAATAAGAAAAGTAGCATAGCGACTATGATTAAATGGACGTTGTACAAGCAAATAATTCATTTATCTCCGCCACACACCTGCTCCAACTTGATTTATATTGTGATGAAAATTGTCCTCATCTATTAGATTTCCTCCCCCATACACTCTCATCTATTGTTCTCCCATCATACGTCTCCCATGAAAAACATATGCTCCCGAGCTAAACTTCGAGTTATCAATTGCACATGAAAAGCATAATCTTCGTTCTCTCCCATTTCCTTTATCTACACTTCATTCTACTTTCGACCCTCCTCCGCCTCCCAATTATGTATCCACCCTCCCTCTGTCCGATCAATACCATTGCTCTCCTTCACCTAGATTCAATAGAACACAATATTAATTTCCTTTACTCACGTATATAACACGAGAAATGTTTTTGGGGGTGTGCAAGCTTGTTTTGCCGTTTGATTCTTCTCATCTTAGTAGCAAAGCCAGCCACATTCACATACCAAGCAGCTAACCTTATACTCAACATGGCATGTCCATGCAAAGACTAAATTCAGTCACTACAGACTAAATAATAAAATTGTATGCAGAAGAAAAAAATGCATGGAGAGTGGCGTTGCTTACTTTGTTGGGAATATGAAGAACATAGTTATAGGCCGTTTTCCTTACAAGCTAGCAAGATGCATAGAAGGTTTGGACATATAATCGGTAATGGAATGCATGTTTTATCAATAGTACAATCGAGTTAACAAGAATTCAACAATTTACTAGCCACCCTTCCTATATATTGAGATTGTGTTCTCGTCCTATGACCATGGATCTATAGGTATACCGATTGTAACTGAATCTCCTCCATTTGTACATAGGTATACATCTCTACCCAATATTTGAAGGAATTTTTTTACTTTGCCCAGTTCTAAATTGATAAACTCATGATCGATCATATTCAACACGCCTAGTCAAAATGGTATCCAAGAAATATCCTTGGATACTAAGAATAATGGTATATTTTCTTTGGTGCCGAAAATATAAAACATACATATCCATGAATGTCAATAGTAAAGTTTGGATTTAGATGCCTAGCACTAGTAGAAAACAACCCATTAGTCCCGGTTCGTAAGGGCCTTTAGTCCCGGTTCAGGAACCGGGACTAATGGGTCGTTACTAATACCTCAACCCATTAGTCCCGGTTCAAACACGAGCCGGGACCAATGTGCCTCCACGTGGCCCTGTGCGCCGAGCCCAGTCAGGGGGCCTTTGGTCCCGGTTGGTGGCTCCAACCAGGACCAAAAGACATCCACGCGTCTGCATTCCAGTGGCTAGGGTTTTTGTTTTTTTTGAAAGGAGGGGGGTTGGGGGGTTAATTTAGGTGTTTCGTATATTGTGTTAGCTAGCTAATTAATAGAGAGAAGTGTCCTCTCTTATGTCCGTGCTTGGTCGACGCTACGTAGTATATATACATAAGTGATCGAGAGAACCATTTAGTACAGAAGTTCGTCATGCATACCGAGAGAAGTGATCGATCGACCTCTCCTTCTCCGAGAGATTGGTCGAACAACAAGTTTTTTACTGGCTACATACATGTACAATATTATAAGATCTCTTAATTACAAACCCCTAGCATTTGAAATCAACTTCCACATGGTATTCTCCGGCTTTACTGATGACGTGTTCAAGAAAGAATCCCGCCAATTCCTCTTGAATTGCTTTCATGCAATCTGGTGGTAGGAGTTCATCCCGCATCTGCCACGTCTAATTAATTTGAAGAAGGGGGTTAATTAATACATATATATGAATGAAACTCAACAGAAATGATGGTGTAATAAAATGAAATTGTGTATTATTGCTTACGCACTTCATATTGTCTTCTAGAGTAGCCCCGCTTGTTTTTCAAAGTCGCGTTGTGGATGAACTCGCACACGTAGTATCCACAGAAATCATTCCCTTCCTCCTGCCACAAGCACTTTACAAGAAATAGAGGTCAATCAAACTGATAATGAAGCATTATAAATAGCATTGATGAAAGTATAGCTATAGAATCAACGGGAGATGCGCGCAACTAGCTAGCCAGTAGTACTTACTTTCGGGTATACATATCGCAGCTCCTTCGGCAGTCCCGGAGCTTGTGCGGTGAACTGTTTCCAAACCCTGCAAGACAAAGAAAATAATTATTATTACTTGAGATATCAGGAAATGAACAAAAAGTTACCGATATGGTGCGATAATGATCGATTGAACTTACTTGCTGAGCATTTCAGTCATGTCCGCATAGGTGCTGGGATCTTTCAGTCTGGAGTCTAAGACGGTTACTAGTCCACGCTCAAGCTTAATCTCCAGAAGAATATAGTGGTACCTGCGCACACATGCATAACTCATCAATTACATTAACCTCGCTCGAGTAATAAGGGAAACCGAATATGCACACGACAGTAACACTCACAGGCCGTTGTAAGGAAAGAGTATGGTATCTTTGTTTTGATTTTTCATCAACGATTGTAGCAAGTTGTCCTCGGCCTCTTCGACGTTCTTTTCAACCAGAAATACATCTATGATATTTGTGTTAATGAACCCAATATCATAAATTTCTTGTTTTTTGCACTCGACGATCTTCAATCTGCATAATATATTGAGGATAATTAATTATAAATACATGCAATGAAAGAGCCGAGCTATATATAGAGACTTAATGACAGAAATAGTACTTACATGCAGTAGCAAAAGACCATTAATTTATCGAGGGCCTTTTGATTGAAGAACTCGAAGAACTCCTCAAATGGAACACACAACACATCATTTGAAACGAGGTCATGCTCCTCTTTAATGTTCAGATACAAACTGTTCGTCCCCTCAGACTCTCTGCAGGTTTTCATGTACCAACTATGGAATCTTCGCATCATTGTTGTCAGAGATTTTTCATCTTTGACGAGAGGCTTCCCGTACTCGTATCTGAATACGTCCACCTCCATGAAATCAGGAAGTGCATCGTCAGGCAGGTAATCTTCAAGATTGCCATAACCGGCCACCGTCCTCGGAGGATTAGACACATTGAACGGGGGGCACGATTGCTGTGCTTGTTCGCCGAGCTGGGCAATTTTTCCCCTTTGCTTGTTGTTCTTTTGACCTTTTATCACTGACAGTAGTTCCCGACCGCTTGGCTTGGAGATATGTCTGTTCAGTAATGCGCTCATAGTTGGTTCTCAGCGGAGACTTTGGTGGTTTCCTCAGGGCATCAAGAGTGCGCTTTGCTTTCACCGGATCTACATTCTCCTCCGGAGGTGGATGTCTCTTTGCTTTCACCCCTTCAAAGAACTCCTTCACGTGGGCCTGCACGATCGTATTGTTTTCCTCCTTGGTCCTCTCGTACGGTAACTTCTCTACAGGCTTTAGAGGTGGACAGTATCTGTATTGCCTCTCTCTTCTTGTGCTGCTAGACACCGGAGCAGACGGAGCGGCTGCGGTGTCTGTCTTCTTTCGTGCTTGCTTACGAGGCGGAGGAGAAGGACTACGTCGCACCGGAGCAGCCGGGGCGGCGGCGGATCTCTTCCGCCCTTGCTGGCGAGGCGGAGAAGGAGGAGGCGGAGTGCCGCCACGCGCCGGAGAAGGAGGCGGAGTGCCGCCACGCGTGCCCTGATCGTCACTCGCCGGAGGAGGAGGCGGTGGAGGAGGCGGAGTGCCGCCACACGTGCCCTAATCGTCACTCGCCGGAGGAGGAGGCGGTGGAGGAGGCGGAGTGCCCTGACTCGCCGGAGGAGGAGGAGGAGGCGGAGGCGTCCAGATCAGAAGGTTGATGAGCTCCTTCCGCCATAGGCATGGAGTCTTCAGAGCAGAACCCAGCCTAGTCTCCCCTTCACCGGTAGGGTGTTCAAGCGCGAGGTCCTCAAATCCCTCCATTATTTCATCCACCATCACCTTAGCAAATCCTTCTGGAATCGGCTGGCAGTGATAAGTTGTGCCGGGTCCACAAGGATAAACTTGGCCAACAGCCGCCTTGACCTTCAAATTCATCCATCGCGCCATAATGTGGCAATTTTGAGACTCCATGATACCATCCACGGGATAGCTGGCAGGAGCTGTCAAGACATGCTCCGGCTGAAGCAGCTCGGTGGAAGCCACGCTGCTTCTCCGCTGAGATGGCGGGGTAGCTTCGGGGGAAGCTTCGGCAGGTCGTTTGTTGCGATCTGCTGCTTCTCATTCCTCTTCTCGATCCTCTAGCCCCATTACCCTTCCAAGCAGCGCCTGCATTTGGTCCTACTCCAGTTTCTTCCTCCTCTCATGGGTTTTGTAACCCCCTGCGTCCGGAAAACCAACCTTCCACGGAATGGAGCCTGGCGTGCCTCGTGTCCGTCCAGGGTGCTCGGGATTCCCAAGGGCCATTGTGAGCTCGTCCTTCTCCCTGTTTGGAAGGAACGTCCCTCGCTGCGCTGCATCGATATAGTGTCGAAGGTTCTTGACTGGTGTTTGCATTTGCTCGTCCGTCCACTGACACTTCCCTGTTACAGGGTCCAAGGTTCCGCCAGCCCCGAAGAACCAAGTCCGGCAACGGTCTGGCCAACGCATTGTCTCTGGTTCGATCCCTTTTTCAAGCAGATCATGCTCAGCCTTGGACCACTTAGGCCGGGCTTTGAGGTAGCCACCTGACCCCGTGCGATGGTGAAGCTTCTTCTTCGCAGCATTTTTCTTGTTTGTCTCCGACATCTTCTTACTCTTTTTCGATGTCTTGTGGGCCACAAATGCGGGCCAGTGATCTTTGATCTTCTCATATTTGCCGATGAATTCTGGTGTCTTTTTTTTTCGACAAACTGGTTCAGCTCTTTCCTCCACCTCCTCATTAGGCTTGCCATCTTCTTAAGAGCACAAGACTTGATTAA
Organism: Triticum timopheevii; assembly: GCA_963921465.1. Lineage (NCBI taxonomy): Eukaryota > Viridiplantae > Streptophyta > Magnoliopsida > Poales > Poaceae > Triticum > Triticum timopheevii. The sequence continues at coordinate 585,269,669 of OY997270.1, forward strand.
TTGCTCTTTAACTGGCTTCTCCGGATCCTCCTCTGGCGGTAGGGTGAAATTTGCCTTCAGCTCAGTCCAAAGATCTTCTTTCTGCATATCATTCACATAAGACACCTCAGCGTCTTCATCCTTAGCAGGCTTATACCATTGCTGGATGCTGATCGGGATCTTGTCCCTAACAAGAACCCCGCACTGAGCAGAAAATGCCTTCCTTGTCCGGATGGGTTCAATCGGTTCGCCGTCGGGCGCGATTTCTATGATGTCAAACTTTTCATCCGAGCTCAACTTTTTCTTCGGGCCTCGTCTCCTTACCGAAGTTGTGCTCGATTTGGAGGGCTAGAAATTATAAGGAAGAAAGACGACAGTAATTAATATGTGTACATATACCAAAACAATGGATGCATCAATTAACTAGTCAGCACGGGCTTAACTAATATATATATACCTGGCCGGACTCGGTTCGGTGACCGGAGCAGTCAGCACGGTCTCCTTCTTGTACCTCCATTGTGTCACCGGAGGCATCATGAACATACTCCTCCTCTTGTACCGGCATTAATGGGTCGAAGCCATCATAAACATAGCCCTCTTCTTCATCCAGTCCTTCCAGCTGACCATCGGCGTCGATGAGAAATGACGCAACATCATCACTTCCATTTGCGATTATGTCCCCCAACATCGCTTCTGTTTCTTCGTCTCGGGAGTGCTCCATAGTTTCTGCAAATATTTACAACATGTCAATTATTATTCAAACATGATATATATATATATATATATATATATATATATATATATATATATATATATATATATTAGTGGCAAACGTAGAACTAGCTAGCTAATCACAATAAGGAATCATGTTAGTGGCCTTGACGCTGCTTCTCTAGGGTTTGGGGTCGCCTCGACACAACGCTTCAAGGGTTTGGGGTGGCCTCGACGACAATGCTCTTTTAACTTGATAAATTTGGGTGGCCTTGAGAGAGTTAATTTGTCGGGTAGGGGCGCGGCGGGAGGGGGTAGGAGACCAACATCGTTTTCTCTCTAGGGTTTGGGTGTCCTCGAGAGTTATCGGGGAGGGGGTATTGGTACCACCCCCTAGCTCGTGTTGAAGTTTCTTCTTCCTCCTCTATTCCTTTCTTTCTTCTTCTCCTCTTCTTTTTCTTCTTCTCCCTCGAGAAAGGAAAATAATAAAGGAAAAGGAAGAAAAGAGAAAGAAGGAAGAAGGAAGAAGAAGAAGAAGAAAAAGAAAAAAAAAGAGGAGAAGAAGAAAGGAATAGAGGAGAAAGAAGAAAAAATAGAATTTCTTCTTTCTCCTCTATTCCTTTCTTCTTCTCCTCTTCTTTTTCTTCTTTTTTCCTCTTCTTATTTATTTCTCCTCTTCTTCCTCTCCTTTTTTTCTCCTTTCTTCCTCTTCTTATTTTCCTTTTCCCTCTCATTCTTTTAGTATTGCTTGTTTAAAAAAAAATGTTCAAATAGAAAATTTTGAAAAAAAACAAAGGTTTTGCCTAATGCATTGTTCATATGAATATACAAACATTTGCATATTCTAAAATAATTAATATCACCAAAAAAAATCTATGAACAGAAAAAAAAACCCTAACTTTTCTAAAAATCTATCTTTGCATATATGAAAACATTAATACACATATGAACAATAAATACATATATGAACAAAAACATGCTCTGAACAATTTTTGAACATTACATACACATAGCCACATACATACACATATACATTATATATATATATATATATATATATATATATATATATATATGAAAAAAAAACTAAACTAATAAAAATGAAAAAAACATAGCCGCATATATATATATAGCCACATACATACACATATATATATACATTGAACAAAAAAAATTAAACTAATAAAAAAAAACAGAGCCGATGCGGCGCGGCGGCTCACAGCGGTGGCGGCGCGCGGGGGCGGGCGACGGCGATGGGGCAAGGGCTCGGGGCGCGGCGCACGGGGGCGGGCGACGGCGACGGGGCAACCTGGCGGCGACGACGGCGGGCACGGGCTCGGGGAGGACGGCGCAGGCTCGGGGAGGCCGGCGCGGGCTCGGGGAGGCCGGCGACGACGACGAGCGCGGGCGACGGTGACGGCGACGGCGGGGGCGTCGGGGCAGCCTGTGGCGTCGATGTGCTCGGCGTCGTCGGGGGGCAACTGGTGGCGATGAACTCTGCAAAACTGCGAAGTGCTACTTATATACAAGGAGCATTGGTCCCGGTTGGTGGCACCAACCGGGACTAATGCCCCCTTTAGTCCCGGTTGGTGCCACCAACCGGGACCAAAGGCCTCTTTTCGGCAGCCCAAAGGGCGGGAAGCTGCGGCCTTTAGTCCCGGTTGGTGGCACCAACCGGGACCAATGCCCCCCCTTTAGTCCCGGTTGGTGCCACCAACCGGGACCAAAGGCCCCTGTGCTGCCCGCATCGGGGCCAAAATTTAGTCCCACCTCGCTAGTTGAGAGGGGCACACAGTGGTTTATAAGCCCCACTGCCGCACCCCTCTCGAGCTCCTCTCCATTGCAGGCTTACGGGCATACTAGCTACTGCTTTGCCTGATGGGCCTTCTGGGCCTTCTGCGGGCCTGAATCTTGGCCCGAAGTAGGGATTCAAGTCGTATTCAGGCCGTGTGGGCCCAGTAGGTGGCATTTTTTTGTTTTTTTGTTTTCTTTGCTTATTGTTGCTATTTTTATTTTTTTCCAGTTTTTTTGTTTTGTTTTCTGCATTATTTATTTTCTTTTGTTTTCTTTCTTGCTTTATTTATTTTATTTTGTTTCTACTTACAACAAAATACTTATTGTTTTTTTTGTTTTCTGCATTATTTATTTTCTTTTGTTTTTTGCTTTATTTTTTAATTCTTTTTGCTTTTAGTTTTAGGAAAATTATAAACTTTCCACTTTTTTTTGTTTTCTTGTTTCCTTTCTTGCTTTATTTATTTTATTTTGTTTCTACTTAGAACAAAATACTTATTGTTGCTATTTTTAATTATTACGAGGGCCGAACCATAAGACATTAAAGCATTTCAAATGAACTCTAAAAAAGTTGAAAGCTGGCATGGTATTATAAATTGACCCACACATAGCATGTGCATGTACAAAACGGACAATGGTATCATACTCGTCAGTTACAAAGTTGGCATGGTATCATCATAATAGTTGCGGGAGAAAGTCTTCACTTTTTCTTCGCTTGTGTCATTTGCTTATTGCGCCGTAACCATGGATAATCTTCATCGTTTATCAGGATGCTGGGGTCAGCCTTGACTTTAAAGGGAGGAATTTCATGAAACTTTTCATAATCTTCAGACATGTCTGTCTTGTCCTCCACTCCCACGATGTCCCTTTTTCCTGAAAGAACTATGTGGCGCTTTGGCTCATCGTATGATGTATTCGCTTCCTTATCTTTTCTCTTTCTCGGTCTGGTAGACATGTCCTTCACATAGATAACCTGTGCCACATCATTGGCTAGGACAAACGGTTCGTCAGTGTACCCAAGATTTTTTAGATCCACTGTTGTCATTCCGTACTGTGGGTCTACCTGTACCCCGCCTCCTGACAGATTGACCCATTTGCACTTAAACAATTGTTGCATCAAAGTGGACACCGCTGTTTTTTGTTGGTGCTCTTTTGATCTTGGTCAATCGTGTAAAATGTATTCCCATTTATCTCGTATCCTTTCCAAATCAATACAGTCAAAGATGGTCCCCTGGATAACAAGTACAGCTCATTACAAACAGTGTTGTCACCTCTGATACGTGCTTCCAACCAACTGCTGAAAGTCCTGATGTGTTCACATGTAATCCAGTCATCGCACTGCTCCGGATGTTTGGAGCGCATACTGTTCTTGTGTTCATCGACATACGGGGTCACCAAGGTAGAGTTCTGTAGAACTGTGTAGTGTGCTTGAGACCAAGAATATCCGTCCCTGCATATTATTGAGTCCCTTCCAAGCATGCCTTTTCCAGTCAGTCTCCCCTCATACCGCGATTTAGGGAGACCTATCTTCTTAAGGCCAGGAATGAAGTGAACACAAAACCCGATGACATCGTCTGTTTGATGGCCCATGGAGATGCTTCCTTCTGGCCTAGCGCGGTTACAGACATATTTCTTTAGGACTCCCATGAACCTCTCAAAGGGGTACATATTGTGTAGAAATACGGGGCCCAGAATGACAATCTCGTCAACTAGATGAACTAGGACGTGCGTCATGATATTGAAGAAGGATGGTGGGAACACCAGCTCGAAACTGACAAGACATTGCACCACATCACTCCTTAGCCTTGGTATGATTTCTGGATCGATCACCTTCTGAGAGATTGCATTGAGGAATGCACATAGCTTCACAATGGCTAATCGGACGTTTTCCGGTAGAAGCCCCCTCAATGCAACCGGAAGAAGTTGCGTCATAATCACGTGGCAGTCATGAGACTTTAGGTTCTGAAACTTTTTCTCTGCCATATTTATTATTCCTTTTATATTCGACGAGAAGCCAGTCGGGACCTTCATACTAAGCAGGCATTCAAAGAAGATTTCCTTCTCTTCTTTGGTAAGAGCATAGCTGGCAGGACCTTCATACTGCTTTGGAGGCATGCCGTCTTTTTCGTGCAAACGTTGCAGGTCCTCCCGTGCCTCAGCTGTATCTTTTGTCTTCCCATACACGCCCAAGAAGCCTAGCAGGTTCACGCAAAGGTTCTTCGTCACGTGCATCACGTCGATCGAAGAGCGGACATCTAGGTCTTTCCAGTAGGGTAGGTCCCAAAATATAGATTTCTTCTTCCACATGGGTGCGTGTCCCCCAGCGTCACTCGGAACAGCTAGTCCGCCGGGACCCTTTCCAAAGATTACGTGTAAATCATTGACCATAGCAAGTACGTGATCACCGGTACACATGGCGGGCTTCTTCCGGTGATCTGCCTCGCCTTTGAAATGCTTGCCTTTCTTTCGACATTGATGGTTGGTCGGAAGAAATCGACGATGGCCCAGGTACACATTCTTCCTGCAGCTTGCCAGGTATATACTATCGGTGTCAAGTAAACAGTGCGTGCATGCGTGGTATCCCTTGTTTGTCTGTCCTGAAAGGTTACTGAGAGCGGGCCAATCGTTGATGGTCACGAACAGCAACGCCTTTAGGTTAAATTCCTCCTGTTTGTGCTCATCCCACGTACGTACACCGTTCCATTTCACATCTGTAAAAGTTCTTCAACTAATGGCCTTAGGTACACATCAATGTCATTGCCGGGTTGCTTAGGGCCTTGGATGAGAACTGGCATCATAATGAACTTCCGCTTCATGCACATCCAAGGAGGAAGGTTATACATACATAGAGTCACGGGCCAGTTGCTGTGATTGCTGTTCTACTCCCAGAAAGGATTAATGCCATCCACACTTAAAGCAAACCATACGTTCCTTGGCTCACTTGCAAACTCATCCCAGTACTTTCTCTCGATTTTTCTCCACTGCGCCCCGTCAGCGGGTGCTCTCAACTTCCCGTCTTTCTTACGGTCCTCACTGTGCCATCACATCAACTTGGCATGCTCTCCGTTTCTGAACAGACGTTTTAACCGTGGTATTATAGGAGCATACCACATCACCTTCGCAGGAACCCTCTTCCTGGGGGGCTCGCCGTCAACATCACAGGGTCATCTCGTCTGATCTTATACCGTAATGCACCGCATACCGGGCATGCGTTCAGATCCTTGTACGCACCGCGGTAGAGGATGCAGTCATTAGGGCATGCATGTATCTTCTGCACCTCCAATCCTAGAGGGCATACGACCTTCTTTGCTGCGTATGTACTGTCGGGCAATTCGTTATCCTTTGGAAGCTTCTTCTTCAATATTTTAAGTAGCTTCTCAAATCCTTTGTCAGGCACAGCATTCTCTGCCTTCCACTGCAGCAATTCCAGTACGGTACCGAGCTTTGTGTTGCCATCTTCGCAATTGGGGTACAACCCTTTTTTGTGGTCCTCTAGCATGCGATCGAACTTCAGCTTCTCCTTTTGACTTTCACATTGCGTCCTTGCATCGACAATGACCCGACGGAGATCATCATCATCGGGCACATCGTCTGGTTCTTCTTGATCTTCAGCAGCTTCGCCCGTTGCAGCATCATCGTGCACATCGTATGGTTCCTCTTGATCTTCAGGAGCATCACCGTATTCAGGGGGCACATAGTTGTCATCGTACTCTTCTTCTTCGCCGTCTTCCATCATTACCCCTATTTCTCCATGCCTCGTCCAAACATTATAGTGTGGCATGAAACCCTTGTAAAGCAGGTGGGTGTGGAGGATTTTTCGGTCAGAGTAAGACTTCGTATTCCCACATATAGGGCATGGACAACACATAAAACCATTCTGCTTGTTTGCCTCAGCCACTTCGAGAAAATCATGCACGCCCTTAATGTACTCGGAGGTGTGTCTTGAACCGTACATCCATTGCGGGTTCATCTGCGTGCATTATATAATGAAGTGACCAAATTAATAGAAGTTCATCATCACATTAAAACCAAAGTACATACATAGTTCTCATCTAACAACATAAAGCTCTGCAGAGCATCTAAATTAATTAAGCCATACACTGAACCTATGTAAAACATTTCAATGCGAAAACAAATGCGATCATAATCACAACCAATGTAACAACTGATCCAACGACATAATGATACCAAGCCTCGGTATGAATGGCATATTTTCTAATCTTTCTAATCTTCAAGCGCATTGCATCCATCTTGATCTTGTGATCATCGACGACATCCGCAACATGCAACTCCAATATCATCTTCTCCTCAATTTTTCTAATTTTTTCCTTCAAGAAATTGTTTTCTTCTTCAACTAAATTTAACCTCTCGACAATAGGGTCGGTTGGAATTTCCGGTTCAACAACCTCCTAGATAAATAAAATCTATGTCACGTTGGTGGGCATAATTGTCATAAACAATAAATGAACCAATAGTTATGAAAAGATAATATATACCACATCCGAATCATAGACAGGACGAGGGCCGACGGGGGCGGATACCAAAACCATCGCACTATATAAGATGCAATAATAAAAGTAAGAAAATAATACAAGTATCTATCTAAACATACAAGTAAGAATATTTTTCCTTTCAGAAAGAAGATAAGAACAAGAGGCTCACCACGGTGGTGCCGGCGATGAGATCGGCGCGGGTGATCGATGACGGTGAAGACGGGGATGGGGCGTGACGGACCGCTAAATCTAGACAAATATTGAGGAAAATGGAGCTTGGCGGTCGAGCTTGGAGGGGAGAAAGTTTAAGTAGTGTGGCTCGGGCATTCCATCGAACACCTCGTGTGCATAGGAGGTGAGCTAGAGCACCACAAAGCTCTCCCCTCGCCGGCCACGAAAAACAGAGCACTGGGAGTGCTCTGCTCGCGAGCAGGGGGTATATATAGGCACCACCATTGGTCCCGGTTGATAGCACGAACCGGGACTAAAGGTTTGCCTTTGGTCCCGGTTCATGCCACCAACCGGGACCAATGGTGGTGGGCCAGGAGCGAGGCCCATTGGTCCCGGTTCGTCCCTCCAACCGGGACCAAAAGGTCCAGACGAACCGGGACCAATGGCCCACGTGGCCCGGCCGGCCCCCGGGGCTCACGAACCGGGTCCAATGCCCCCATTGGTCCCGGTTCTGGATTGAACCGGGACTAATGGGCTGGACCGGCCTGGACCATTGCCCCCTTTTCTACTAGTGTAGGTACGTAAGTAAAGAATATTTAATTATGTTGTGTGTCTTGTTTCTTAATTAACAACGGGGAGGCACTCCATATGACAAACAAAACATTTAGGTGGGAAGTTTGCATCCCCCGGTGACCTTAAAAACATGACTATGAGACATGGTAGTGGTCTTTTTTCATTTTTTTGCATGATGAGGCAAGGCTACTATGTTGCAACTAAAATCTTGTCTCATCCTCTTATAGAATACAACAAAATCTAAGCCTAAGATAACGACGAGCATTGATGCCCACAAGGCCACGTCCTGCTAGGTGTTGGCGACTGGCTTGTCGCGGTGTTTTTTGTAGGACTAGTGCACTACTATTGGTGAAACCTGATGCATACATGTTAGCCCCCTGTGCATCAGGGCACACACTCTCGTCCCTGAGTGGTGTGACCCACTAATGAAGCATAGGTCCCGAGGTTCAAACCGGACAAAGTGTTTATGAGACACTGATTCTAGGCATCTTGATACATCTCATTCCTAGCTTGCTGACATGCTATCCGACACCCTGTGTCCCTGTTTAAACGACATGAATATGATGTGAAGATATTTATATGTGTAACTAATAACTTGTAGTAACAGATAGGCTAATCCAGATGCTAGCTATAAGAACTACATATTGAGCAATAGATGGCAAGTCCTTATATAGTTGCATGTGATATGTATTGCTGCATCAACCATATGCATTCATTGCAAACCCACCAACTAGTTATGACTCGCACACTATCACAATTAATCAAGAGCAAAGAAGAGGAAAAGGTATAACCACCCAACATGCAGACTACTACACATACTCCTGAAGGTGCTATACCATTCGTAAGTGCACAATTGATGTGAGATGAAGGGAATTCCTGTTTATTAGGTGTATTTGTTTTTGGGTGAAATCCAATTATTAGGTCTATTTCAATTTCAACCCAGTGATGCCAGTTCTCCCCCTTCTGAATTAAAAGGATAATTAATTAGCCACCAATAATTATTCTTCTAGTCAACATTGGAACTAGGGAAATTTTCGTCCTAAACTATCATCAGCACTAGCGTAGCCAGCGGGTAGACCGAGTGGGCCATGTCACACTAAAAATTTCTAGAGTTTTTTCTATGATATAATAGTGTGCATTTTTTGGACACCATTAGCAGGCTAGCAAACCACTGTGCCCACTGCCTCTTTTTTTCTGACAGAAGCCCCCTGAGCCCACTACCACCCCTTCACTCATCGCCACCGCCCCTCGCATGCACTATCACTGCCACCCCTTCCATCATTGGTCCGGGGTCTAGTGCTACCCTTGTAGGATTCTACCGCTCAACTGATCCCTCCCCTAGCCTCGCATTCCTTGGCCATATCCCTCCCAAGACATTGGTGGTCGTCGCCATCCCCCGAGGAAGTGGCTACCCTTGCTGGCCCTCGGCAGTGCCCGGCCACTCACCTTTGCTGCTCACCGACTTCCATCCCCTCTGCCTTCTCCCCTGTCAACTGCAGCTCAGTGCCTCCATCCAATGTAGGCCTAAGCCCCTGACCCTCCGTCCAATAATTATTCACCCTAAGGTAATTATGTTTTGATAATTTGATGAACTTAACTAGTGAACTACTAAAGTAGTGAAGAAGAAGAGTAATTGAAGATTATCTGTGTTGAACATGTATATATGACTGAAGACTGCAGTGATGCTTATTTTTTTGTCCTTATTGTTGTGATTGTAGTAGAACCGAAGATAGAGAAGAATGGTGACATTATGTCCCTTTTATAAATTGTATGACACTTGGATAAGGTAGATTTTTTTTAAGTGTGCATACCCTCATTCCTTAGAATAGTGCCTTGGTCGCCATGCACGAAACAATACACCAAATAAAATGAGAGGAGGGGGTACATTTAAAGGACATGCAACACAGAAATCTTCATTTATCCCTCCCGACCCCTCAGCTGCAATGGTGGAGTTAGCCAATGATCGTGTGGGAAAGAGAGAAAATATGAATGGTTTTTAGGAGGAGGGTGGGGGGTTCTAATGACTCCAATTTGTTTAACCTGGGCTCCTAATTGTTTCTTTGATGATTGTTTGAATCTTGGGTGGGTGCCACCTCCCCAAAAACTACACATAGCTCTGCCATCTCAGCTCTAACCCACTTTACTTTGTAACAACAATTCCTCATCAAGTACTTTTGCTCCTCCTCCCCTTCTCTTCTTTTCTTTTTCTATCATCATGTGTCTCTTGGAGAAAACACATGCTCCCGAGCTCTAGTTGAAGTTATCAAAAAATGACAAGGCATAATCTCGCTTGCTCCCTTTTTTTGTCTACACCTCATTCTGTTACTTCCCTGCTTCTCAATGAAAGCTCCACACCATTCCCATATCCCCCTTCCCGTTTGATACACTTGCTCTTCTTCACCTAACTTCAAGAGAACTCAAATACTAATCTTCCTCTACTCCGCTCTACCACTTGTAAACTCATGATCAGACTTATTCAACATCCTCAATTAATACAATGTCCTAGAATATCCTTGCAGTAAGTATAACAATGAAGATATGTTTTTCTTCCTTGATAAGAACTCGTAATACCTACATGTCCATGAATGTAAAGAGTAATGTCTGGATTCAGGACTCTAGGTTTGTAACACTAACATTCTGGTGCAACTCAAGTGGTGTGTTACTTACATGTGTTTTTAGGTGTAAAGCCAGGTCAACTAGCATCGCTTAACTAGCAAAGGTAGGCATTCAGTATTATCAAAAGAAGACACTGTGAGATAGCAAGGTAGGGCTCCCCCAATGTTTGGCTCGATGCCAAGCGTTGTTGGTACAACCATCGTCCACCATAATCAATCAGATACTAGTACCCCGTACTACCAGTTTAACGTGAGCATGCATTGTCTTTCACACATGCAAAAAATACTTGTATATTCAGAAGCATCCATTCAAACATAACATATATAGAAGTAATTAATAAGGAGTAGGCTTGGAGTGTAATGCGGGTTGATTTACTGCTATCTTTTAGTTGTGTCAGAAATTTATTAATTGATGTGCAATTTATGTTTATCTTGTTAATATTTATTCAAGGGATCTGATTCAAACAGAGAAGATGTTGATATTATTCAAGACCACACTTAGCTATAGCCCATGCAGGGTACCTTATTCTAGCTTACGTGGGCAAAGCTAGCCAAAACCAAACACACCTCAAAGATTATTCATAATTTTGCAAAAAAAAATTTATATCAATAAGTTTCTTAACCAATACAATGGCAGCGTCAGTTATTTTGAACACTTAGCAACTTCAATACACCCTTGAATTAATCATAATATTGGTGCATGTACATATGCATGTTTGGGCAACACTATCTTCAGAACATGTAGCCTATTCATCCATCTTATTTTTACAACTACATAGAAATTAATCCAATTGTATGGTACGATTACTCCCCATACAAAACATAATTTTAGTAAAAATTGCTCAAGGAAAAACTTGGAAACTGCACAATTTAAAAGTAATAATATGGAAATAAGGAACTATGTTGTACATGTGCAATATGGTAAATACATTTTGTCCAAATTAAGAAGAATGTTTTCACAGAAACCACATAAGTGCAGTATAAAAAGATTTTGGAGCACCCTAGAAAACTCTAGTCACACATGCAACAATAGTAAAAATAACAATCCTAGATGAACTTTAAGCCAGGCTCATGGAACAACACAAAGTTTGAGCTCTCGGTATAGCACAAACAACAATCCTAGATTAACCTCAAACCTCGGTGTAAGCCTCGCAGTGGTCTCTGCCATGGCAAATCAGCTCTAAAACTGTACTGACAACGTCTACTAGTCAAATGCGAATTTCTCGTGTCTCAAACGAGATTTTCCTGTAGAAGTGTCATTGATAGTAGAAATGATGTTTACTGAAGAAAGTCGTGGCCATAAATGACCACAACATCTAACCTTGAATCAGTTAAATGTGCAAAGTGTTCCTACGGTACCAAGTCTAGGTATACCGATACATCTTATTCCTACCCGATCAACAAGTACTCCATCACACCATGCCATTCTTTAACCACCATGAATCAAAATGCAAAGATATTTATATATGGGTAAATTTTAGTTACCAATAGACCAGGCCAACTAGTTACAGGAAATGCATAATGAGCCACGAATGGCATAGCCTTATGTAGCTAGGTGTGTGTGTGATGTGTATTGCTTCACCAACCATATACATTCATTGCATGCTTGTTGAATAGCTATGGGACAACCACTCCCACAATAAAGCAACGGTGTGGAAAGAGGGGACCATAATCGGCCAAGATTCAAGATCCATAATTGGTGTGAGATGAAGGACGTTTGCTACTGTTAAACAAGATACATATAGTTGTTAGTATGGCACATGTTCAATTAATGGATATGCACATTTCATGTAGAAATATGCTACCAGTCTCCTAAAAATGTAGTGCAATAACTACCATGAGCTTCATCATGAATTCCTCTTTTCTTTTGACGATCATGAACTCATGCTTAGCACACAACAACATCCTATGATGAACTATATAGTGAGAAAGACATACATGGTTGACATACTTTTGAACATTATGTTTAGCTAATTGTATCATGGACATAACAATTTTTATGGCTCATACAACCAAGTCGTATACTTCAAAAACACTTATTTAGGTCACACCATTTATTTAGTGGGTATAACCCATGCAAATTAGATACTACATAAGATGATATAGCCTACCCACTGTCCTTGTTCTCAAAATCAAATACCAAACTACTATTCGAACAATTTATCCATACCTAACACCTTGTCCATCTCATTATTTTGGGAAACATATCTAGAATATACGCAAACAGTTCCCATGTTCTCTCTCTCTCTCTCTCTCTCTCTCTCTCTCTCTCTCTCTTATGATACATGTAGATCACCCGTGTCTATTTGTACTACTACTCGTATGGAAAAGTGAGGGCAAATTCCCTAGTCCAATCCAGTGAGAAACTTGGTGGTTGCTAGGGGCACGTTCTTGCAACACTACACTAGGCTGCACCAAATTATCACAGATATACTGAATCCTTGTTGAGAATGCACTCTTCCAGTCCTAAACAAAGCTTCAACTAATTCTATATGTACAATATGATATGTCCAATTCTATGTATGTAGGAAACAAAAACAAAGTGTGTAGCCTTATCAATGTTACCGTAATCTTAGGTCCCTTAAATAGACATGGCTTCGGACAAAATCTACAAGTCCACAATTCATCCCATTTGATACGCATAGTAATGATCTCGTCGGCATTGAATTAAATAGGTGTGGGCTTTGGAATAGTTATGAATAGTAAGGTTACACTAAAAGGCTTAGGGCGTCTTGAACTCTTCTTCGTCTGGTCGTGTAAAACCTAAACAACATTGAATATTCTGGTAAAATATAAAAGAATACCCAAAAATAGGAAATATCTCAAGCATCTCTTCAATATGAGCACTATTGCATAAGATTTAAGGAAGCACAATTCAAAAGCGTCTTGATTTTTTCTTGAATTTCTTAGTTTGTATGATTTTCAAAAACTATTTTTATCATATCCAAATTACCCGGCTTTCAAACTTGGACGATTGGACGGATGAGTGTCTCTAATAGCCTTTTTAGTAGTGCATGGAGCCATGGACCACGACAAATAACCAAAATACTAGAAATAGTGCTGGAATTTAGTATTAGTTTTCTTTGCTTAATGGCATAAACTGGATTCCCCTAATTCTAATGCAAAAGATGGAAATATTTTAGCGAAAAATATAGGAACGAGATTGAACAATCACTAGCTGAGATGTTTTGGGTTTCTTCATTGCAAGCAGCAGAGAGTTCTTCGTCAGTACAAATGAAATCCCTAGTAACTGAAATAGGACAAGAATATCAACTCCTAGAGTTGCCTACTTGGTACGAGAAACTTCTCCCCAACAATCGGCGCCCACAAAAACATGCACTACAATTTAGTTTACTCTATGCAGTTGGTTTGCATGAATTCAAAGCATCCTGATACATCTCATTCCTACACAACATTCAGTTATGTCTAGCCATGCGCACATGCAATCTCCGCTCCCCAAACTCAGCTAGCAACCATTCAAAATATTCCGGACAGAAAAATTCGTCTTTACTTGGTTGGCCGAGAAGCCACAAGAGTGTGATGTGAAACTAAAACCACAATAGAGTGCAACTAGAAGTAGACGAGCACTTTGTCGCGCCATTCGGTTTATAGCATTTTTTTTGTGTTGTCTATTTTACGAGAGTATTTTTCGTTCTTCTTGTGTATTTGATCTTATAGTAGCATCACTGAGGGACACCAACTCTTGCTGGTATAGAGTCAACTTTTTCCAACTTTTCATCAATTATTACCATTTATTTATTTCCTTAATTACAAAGACCTCTGATTCATATACATTACCTTAATTGGAGATTAGAAGAAGACTGACCTTGGGATTTAGTTGATGATCTTGATTTCTAATCTTGACCACATAACATCCAAGTATGTTGTGGTCCTTAGGTCTATGGGTTAGTTATTGGGTTTAAGATTAAAAATTATATATTATGGTCAGACCCGTCAGAAGGCTCGAACATTTTATTCTCTAGCCACACTCTCTTCAGAAGCCCAGATAGACAAACGCAAAGATGAATTCCTCATCGAAGCTCACCACACAGGCGGCGGCAGCTATGCTTCCATCTCCGCTAGCTCTCTGTTGTTGACGTCGATTCCGTCCGACCCTAACCTCCTCTGCTACATAAGCGTATCTTCCTCCAGGTCCAATCCTTCTTCAAGGCCCCCAATACATAAGCGTATCTTCCATCTCCGCTAGCTCTCTGTTGTTGTCATCATTCAAGAACCCGCGACAACATGATATAGGGCCCCATTTTAGAGTTTGGCACAATGCCACTGATTTTGTTAGCCCGGCCTTGCTCCGCAATGCCTCCCATTTCTTGCCCTATGATACATAACTTGGTCATTCACCTTCATAGTAAACGAATTTAGTTTTCGTAGATCGGAGAATGTGTAGCTAGGAGCAAGAGACTCTTCATATTCTCAAACTGGCCCCGAGTAATGTTCTCTACATTCACTCATATTTTGTGACGCTCTCCCTCTCGATCGTATTGTTCTCCTTAGAGAGAGCAAGATGAATAGAGGTCCTTTGCAGCATCTTCTTGTCTTTGATCAAAAAGTACAACGGAGTCAATAGGAATTCAAACACATCACCGACCATCCTTCATGTAACGAATGTGTGTTTTCGGCTTATGATGGTGCATGGATCTGATAGGTATGGCGGTTGTAAATGAACGTCCTCCATTTTGTACAAAGATAGGCAGCTATACCAGACTATGTGATGAAGGAAAAATAGATTCCTTACCTACCACTTGTTAGCTCAAGTTAGGTTCTATATATTCGACATGCCAGTGAAACCGATGTCCTAAAAATATTTTGATACTGACTGCATAGAGGGAAGTCCTCTCGTTTTAGCTGTAGCTCGTTTGATTTTTATCTCACACTGCATCTTCTCCCCTCCTCTCTTCTTGCCTTTGCCAATCTAGGCATCTAAGTCTAGTCCCAAGTGAAGTTGTCGAGTGAGGTAGGGTTTGGTGGCAATAGTTAATTAGACAAGTAATGTGAAAAACTAAATACAAACGACACAAATATTTAAAAAGTCTAATAGCATTCCGTCAACCATGATAGCATGTGCTCTATAGTAAAAATCTGTTTTCATATTGTCACATGGTACTTAAAAGATTTCATACTTCATAATCCACAACATGAACACTGCATCAGTTGATCTCACCATGACTTCCTTGAGATAATTTGTAATATTCGGAAAAAGGATACTTCACGAAAAGAAAAATTCTCACAAGGGAACCATATGCTACTGTTGCCTTGTAAATCATGCATACTAGGGTTTTCCTAATATGTTTGATTATTTAGCACGTACCCATCCCTAACTACGAGTATACACTTAACCTAAACCTTGGTAGATTTGTTTATGGTATGAGAGTTTTTTTTCGAGAGTACGCGAATGCGTACCATATTTTTTATAGAAGACAGAATTTCAATTACAAGACGACTACAACTTGTTGCGAACAAAAAGCGTAGCACAGACTCCACACCAGGGCTAGTCCGAAGACAGCCACCAACAGCAACACAACTACAAAGCAAAAAAGAGCCTGACCAAAACCAAGCAACCTCGCCGCGTCTCGACCAGCGCCGGTCACCTCCGAAGACAACCAACTCCAGCATTACTTCCCTCGTCGACACACCATCCACCCTTGATGCCAAAAAAGGAGGTGGCAAGTAGATGGCGAGACCTGGTCGATACACTAAAGCCACCGTCTTGGACTAACCGGCTGCGACGTACATTGCGCCTCAGAAGCTCACCTTGGCCAGCAACGAGCACCGGAGTGGCACAACAAGGACCTCAAGGACCCGGTCTCAAACGCGATGCTCCCAACAGAGTAGCGACGATGAGGATGCCGCCATCACGCCGGTTCAACTCCGAACCTAGGCTTTCGCCCGAAGACATCTGCCAATCCCATGAGCGAGCGAGGGAGATGCCGACACACCTTGGCGACGCCTCCAAGGAGGGAAACAACACCCATGGGCGCCGTCGCCGCCAGCACCGACCGAATACGGGCTGGAATTTCTTCCGGATTGCCGTGCACCTCCATCCCTGCCCTCTGGATTGGGGCCACACCGTCCAGGTTGACCACTCCGCCGCCGCAGCAGCACTTCGATGGCGTAGCCAAGCTGTCATGGTCCACTGAGTCCACACAGGCAGAAGCAAAACAGCCCGACACACCAAACCTTCCCGCGACTACGAGCTCGCAGGTCTCCCTCCCGGCCGAATCAAGGACCGCCAGGAGCCGCACACAGCAGCAGTCAAGCCAACTCCGGCAGAAGCCCGTACCGAGCCCTTGCGGTCCAGATCTGGCCCATCCGGTACGCGCCTTCACCTCCATCTTCCACGACCAGGACCTAGAGCAGGCACTGCGACGGATACGTCCGAGGACGAAGCAGGCTCGGGCCCTGCAAGGCAGCCACTCCTGGCCGAGCGTCGCCCCACCGCCAGGGCCTCGTCGCACCGCCGCCCGCTTGTCCCGCGCCGTCACCTCCTGGAGGATCCACCGAGCTCGTCGTCCTCGTCGCCCCTGCCCCGCGCCGCCCCGAGCCCGTCGTCGCCCCTGTCCCGCGCTGCCTCGATGCCGTCGCCGCCCCGCTCCGCACCTCGCCATCGCCTTCGCCGTCGCCATCGCCGGCCGTACGTGAGCATTTTTTTTTTATTTTTTTAGATTTTTTTAGATTCTTTTTGTAGTTCATAGATTTTTTTGTTAGGTTAGATGTGTAGTAATTTAGATGTAGTTCATAGATTTTTTTGTTAGATTAGATTTTTTTGTTAGATTACATGTGTAGTAATTAATTTGTTCATATTATGTTTGATTTTTTTTCTGTTAATAGATTTTTTTTGGTGATATTATTATTGAATATGCATGTTTGGTGATAT
The DNA here is from genome assembly GCA_963921465.1 of Triticum timopheevii. Classification (NCBI taxonomy): domain Eukaryota; kingdom Viridiplantae; phylum Streptophyta; class Magnoliopsida; order Poales; family Poaceae; genus Triticum; species Triticum timopheevii. The sequence goes on from OY997270.1 coordinate 585,286,894, forward strand.
TATTGTTAATAGATTTTTTTTTTGTGATATTTAGATTGTGTAATTAATTTTGTTCATAGAAATTTAATAATTTTTTTGTTCATAGTATTTAGAAAAAGGAAAAAAATAAGAAGTAGTTTATATATAGTTGAACTAGCTAATTGATTTAATAAACTAATTTATTTTACTATATATAGAAGTAGTTTGTTTTTAGTAAGTACTACTTATTTATTTATAGTAAGTGCTTAGTAGTTGAACTAGATAGTTGATTTAATTAATAAAACTACTTTTATTTAATTATATATAGAAGTAGTTCCCGCGTCGACGTCGGTGATGCCTATCCCGCATCCTCGTCGTCGTCGACTCGGCGGTGGAGGCCTGCTTGATCAGGGCCATGTTCGGGACTGGGCTCCGCCGGGCTGGTATTGGGAGGTGCTACCTTTCGGGGGACGTAGGTTGGTGAGGAGGCAGCCCGTTGTTGACCCGATCCTTGTTTGGTGGCGGTCGCGTGGGCCAGTGACGGTGGTGAGGCATCTGGACACTGCGAAGGTGGTATGTCACCGTGTCAGCGAGAAGGACGAGCACGTCCGTCGCTACATGGTTGCATTGGAGGGGAGGTTCGACAATACCTGGCAGGTTCTTCAGGGATCTCACTGGAGCTATGATCTTGTGATGGTTCCTTATCTTTGGGTGTCCACCGCCCGCGTCGATACCCGTCGGGCGCTATGGTTCTAGTTGTATTAGTGATAATATTCGACGATGTACGGACACCAAGAGATGATGTACTTTTGCTTATAATTATTGAATGCATGCTAATTTGAATACTATACTTTATTTTATGATTTGTTTTTGCTTATTTTATGATTTGGTTTTGCTTATTGAATGCTCATATTGGATAAGTTCTCCTTCATTCCCGTGTGCTAGACAATTTGGTATAATAATGCATTCGGGAATGAAAAAGGAGCTACGTACATCGATCATCGATAGTCAACCCGTGATTAATAATAATGATCTAGTTTAATATTTGAATTATGGACGTAGGCCGGAAATGTCGTACTTATCAGACGACGAAAACCGCCCGGGGGAGTGCGACTGGTGCCACGATGATCGAGGTATCTGCGACAGGTTCATTGAGCTGGACAAAGATCGGCGCTTCAGCATTAAGCTCGAGGAGACCTGCGATGTTCATACGGTACGCAACAACGACAATAGTTTTTTTTTCGTAATTAAGCACGATTTCAACTATTTTAACGTGTATTTTTCATCTTTTCCAATTCGACTAGCTTATCCCATGCTTTGCAAGACGCTATATCTTGGAGAGGATGGGTTTTGAAGACCATGAAAGTTTCGAAACCAAAAAAATTATCCTAAGTAACCATCATGGTGTGGATTTTTAAGTAAAGCTGTACAATGCTCAGAGTGTAACCCATTTTGGTTGCAAAAATTGGGAAGCACTTTGCAAGATGTATGGTCTTGATGAGGGTATGCTTGTCACCATGAATCTTGGTGATCCTACAATCGAGCAAGAGAGACCTTCGATTTGGGTCCTTGTGGATACACCTCCAATTCTTCCCTCATGTGAGCTAAACATAGTTATTAAGTAATTTATATTGTTTATTTCAAAATATATAGTTGACAACTTATCTCCATTGACAGCTTATTTTCATTCTTCAAAGAATGTGCGGAAGATGGTAGACAGAACATACTACACCGAAGGCTCCGAATTAACTTATCAGGAGAAAAATCATCTGGTCGGATTTTGTACTGATCTTGAGAATTACAATATCTACAATCAAACTCCTCAACATTATGCTCAATACGTGCCACTAGTGCACGTGTTGAACTACGGTAACTACCATGGAGATACCCTGGTAAGATTATTTTTTACTATTACAACATCCGTGTATCTTTTTGCACACTTCTAAAACTAGTACATCATTGCTAACTACGAAGTTATTACTATGTTTTTCAACAGATAATCCCGAATGATTGTGTGCCTCATCTGATGTATACACATGGTAGCCGTCATGTTTTGAACATACAACCAGGTCGTCCTACGAATCTTAACTGTCCATACTGGGTTTCTAAAAGAAGTTGAGACATAACAATCAAATAATGGAAAAAATGTATGGACAGTCGTACGGAGCTTCTTGGAAGCAATAAGCAGCGAAGGGCAAGAATTGGAGACAGGATGATCGCCATTCTTCATAATGGAGAGTCAGGGTCTATATTGTTTTATGCTATTTTACCTTAAGGGTGTTTAGGTCCTACCTGATACTGATGATCATGTTCTAAGAACAATTATGTAGGGTTCGGTTCGATGACTATGAGGATGATGATCGTATGACTTATTATTAATAACGAGTAGAAGTTGTATGATGATGCATGATTAGTAGGACTTGTTATTATATATATATGATGATGTATGATGCAAGCATGCATGAGCATGTTATATCTGCGGGTGCAATGAACATAGTAGCAGCGTTGATAAACCAAGGACGAAGATATAAGAGAGGACACTTCTCTCTATTAGCTAGCTATAATAACAACCTAAAAATAACCCCCAAAACCCCTAAAGCAGCCACTTTTATAAAAAAAATGACTTTTGGTTCCGGTTGGAGCCACCAACCGGGACCAAAGGCCCCCTGACTGGGCTCGGCACACAGGGCCACGTGGAGGCACATTGGTCCCGGTTCGTGTTAGAATCGGGACTAATGGGTGGAAGCATTAGTAACGACCCATTAGTCCCGGTTCATGAACCGGGACTAAAGTCCCTTACGAACCGGGACTAATGGGTGGTTTTCTACTAGTGGACCAACTCTACCGCGAGCCCCAGACGCCTCCTCCTCTCCGCGGCCTGCTCCGCCGCGCGCCATGTGCTCCGCCACGCGCCATCAGATCAGCCCCACGCCGCCCGGATGACGCCGCTCCCCCGCGCGAGGGAGGCCCGTCGGGGCACGCCGACCGTGCCCGCCGCCTTCGGCGGCCGGGTGCCGCCACCACGCCGCCGCCGCCGCCGGCGGCGGCTAGGTGAGCTCAAGATGGGTGGGACGCTGGGCCCTAGGTTTCGGCCCCCCGGGGTCGCCAGCGCGTGTGACCCAGGAGGGGAGGGGAAAGTATGGTGGGTGAGATTTTATGGTATGAGAGTGACTCCTCCAAAAACACATCTAATGGCAGCTTCATCTAGGTCCTCGATCTTGTCCTCAACTCTCGGCCATGCTCCCCCATTGAGGCGTCTTGTTGGTCCGCCAACAGAGTGTCAGCCTTAATTCAAGTACCGGATCCAAACAAAGAGATTTGATATGCTTAGCTATAGCCCAAGTGGGACACCTTATTCCAGCAACCTGGGCAAAGCTAGCCGAAGACCCTAACACACATTTCCGTAAGATTATTCATCATTTTGAGATTTTTTCACAGGCCGGTAAGTTTCTTATAGTATATCTATATACAATCCAAATATTAATTTTAACATTTACCAACTTTGGTATGATCTTTCAGTCAATCTAAATATTGATGCACGGCAAACTAAGAAGTTCATATTGATAGATTCCTTGTGGTTGAACCCAGTCTATCCAGATTAAAGTTCTATATTTGGCACGGGGCTCTATCTCAACATTTCCCGCCTTAATCTCTAAGTTGTGTTAAAAAAAGTGTACTTAGAGCAACTACAACAACTTCCTTAAAAATTTTCCCGTAAAACTGCTTTTTTGGCCTTCTGGTAAAAGTTAGGGGAAGTTGTTTCGAAGCAACTTTTGTCAGTTCCCCTAAACTTCTACTCCTAAATCCATTTTAATTTTTAGGCTTGTAGTTATCGCTAAGTGGTCTACGGATCTGGATGAAATTTTTATTATTTCTAGTGTTCATGTATTGCCATGATTGAAGATGAATTGATCGGAAGTTTTCTAGCAAAAAAGATCTATTTTTTTATTTTTTTATTTTAAATAAACAAAAAAGGATAATTGCCTAGGACCCGCCAGACATTGACACATGTGACGGCAGGCAGTGCGGTGGTCGCCGGCGGGCGACGGCACGTGCATGGCGGTGCAGAAGCAAGCATGCCAGCGTGCGGCGAAGTTCCGGCAGCGTTCCTACGGCTAGCGCGGGCATTGGCCGGCGGCTGCGGCAGCGTTTACAGGAAGTTGGGGACAAAAAGTACCTCTCCATCAATTCCGTAAAATGACCATAACTTTATGGGAAGGTTAAACCTACGGGGAGAAAAGGCCATTTTTACAGGATCTTATAATGTTATGGCCACTTCAAGTGAACCGTTGGAGAGGATTTTTGCCTTAACTTCCCGTAAACGCCGATTATTTTAGAGATACGGGAGCTGTTGGAGATGCACTTACATGTATATAGGCGCCGTTGTTTTACTATGGTTAAAAAAAATAGGAACACGTTCTTCAGGAAGGGTGGCATTTGTCAACGATTCCATGACAGTTTTAGTTGCGAGGGATAACATTTTCTTCAAGGGATATGCCGTTTTTTTTAGAAAAGGCAATTTTCGTTTAAGAACTGCCTCTTTTGAACTTGCCTGACGACTAAAACTGCCAACGAATAAGGGCATCCACAATGTATGCCAAATATCAATGCAAAATAGGTTTTTGGCTTTTGGCAGCCCTTCTACACATTGTAGAGACTAGTGCCAAAACCAAAATATGTGGAACCGGTGCTTCTTGGAGCTTCGCTACCAAATTTAGGCAGCTAATAAAATATCATATGTGGAAATAGGAGTGGGAGGAGTGAGAACCTACAGAGCCAAGGCTGAGAAGAGGAAATGAATACTTTACATGTACTTTTACTTTGAGGCGGGTCCATCTTCCGTTTGTCTGGCATCGGTTACATTGCAGACGAGATGTAAATTTAGCACCATTGCTATATTGCAGTGATGTGTCAAATTTGGCATTGGTCACGATGTGGATGCCCTAACAACGTTTGCTTGCCACCCACCTCCCAGCGACGTTCTCTAGGTCAGAGTAATACTGAAATTCTCGAAAAAAAAGAGTAATACAGAAAAATATTGCTACATGGACCATACACCCCCGTTTTTCCGGTGCGGTCACAGCCACCGTTTTTTCTCATGAATCCTCTTCCTCCACCCCTCCCCGTATTGATCTGCCTCCATTCAAGTACAATCGACACAGCCATGGCCACCAATCCTACCACGAGCTTGTTCATTCTCAAATCCATTGTCGCGGTCGGCAAGCAACACAACCACACCACTATATCTTGCAAAACTATTCGGTCCGGCATCAGCAACGAGGTGTCCTTATTGGTCGAGAACCCGTCGTGCCCCTCCATCCTGTTCGTGCACTGCCTTGATCCGGGCGACAGTGCCTTCGAGGAGAAGCCCCTCGTCCTGACCACTTCTTCCTCGTTAGGGTCGTCATCGTGAGTCAAGGACAATGGGTCTCGCAGGATCAGGAATACGAATACTTCATCTACAACGCCAGCCGCGGGATCCTCACCGAACTCCCGCACCCTCACCCGCTCGTCTTCTACCCCAACCAGGTCTTGAAGTAGTCTTGAAAGAGACTGATATTTTGTGAATTTGGCACTGAAGGACTGTTATTTTCACCTGTTGCCTACTCCCGTGGTAGTCTCAATCTCTTCAAGACTACTTCTCAATGCCCGCCGCGGCACCCTCACCGAACTCCTTGGGAAAAGACCAGTTAGATTTGTAGTTTCCAAACATGCCGTTGGCCCTCTTTGGATTTTTTATTTGGACAACGCTAGATTTCATAGGACCAGGACTAATTTGGACTATCAATTATCTATCATGTTATTCTCGTGGTGGTGAACCGTTTTTATCAATTCATCCTTATACTTCGATATTAGTAGCAAAATCTATCATTATAAAATGTAATCAAGTTGCATGGTGTTCCTAACACAATTGTTTCTAACAAGATTGGGTGTTGTTCAATCTGTACAATTCTAGATTGCACATGAATACTGCCTATTGGCTAGCTCCATGCATGCATCTTGAGGAATTTTGGTAAAGAACTCGATTTCCCATGTCCCTCTGAAATGTTCCCCACTCAAGGCTTTGTGTGGTCATGGTCCAAATTATACCATCTGTTCTATCCAGGTTATTTCTGCCAAGGGGGTCAGATATCCTCTAAATGTGCTATTCATGTTGCTTCAGTTATCCCCTGGATTGCTGAAGCAGAATCTTGAACGAGTTCAACTTGGAAAGAAGCACTATGCTGACCCTGATGCTCCCATGGAGAATTTCAAGTTGGGGAGGAAGTGCTCTTGGAACTTATGTCTTATCTTAATTCGTTTCGCGAGTGGGTGTTATAAATTACTTGGTCCATTTTACAAGTTAGATTTTGCGGCTTATAGTCAAATACACACTAGGTGTTTCATGTCTCACAACCAAAGCCCTCTGTTCCCAAATATATTCTTGAATGCACTCAGCTCCGCCATCCCTACTCTAGTGACTCTTGATTGACACCTATGACTAAGTCAACTTTTTTCATACTTAATCATTATTTAAAATGCACACTTCCGAGTCCTAAAAAAGGAAGTAAAGGACTAAGATGTAAAAATAGTGGAGGAATTGAGTCATAAATTTGTGGGACATGAGTGCCAGTCCTCTAGTGTACGCAAAAATAAGGGTACATAAATTGACTAACAACTAACAAAATACTCCTGTCAACGACATAAAAGGGCTTGTACATGCTAAAATGCTATTTTGTGATATTTTCATGTTCACGTTGTATGTTGCATCCAGATTTGTGTGAGAATATAGGGTACGTAAAACAACTGTCAATCAACAATAACACTTTGAACATTCATGGTAAATCTAGATTTTCCATTAACAAACATAGTATCCAGGTCATAATATGTCCAATTTTCATCTTGTAAACATTGAATTTTCACATAAATGAGCACATAGACCATCAGGCTAAGGATGCTATCGTATGGAGAGCTTTTGAAGGTAGAGTGGGAACATCTGAGAAAACGAAGAACTTTTTCTCACTGCCATAACTACTTAGAGTTGATGCTTCTTTGTCTGGATTGGAAGTTCCTTTCTCAAAAGAGGAGATTGACAATGTTATTAAAGCGCTTCCCTGAGACAAGGCCCCTGGACCTGATAGATTTAATTTAAACTTTATCAAAGCCTGCTGGAGTATAGTTGCAGATGAATTTTATGCTCCCATTGAAGATTTCTATCAGGGCTCTGTTAATCTTCAATCCATTAACAGATCATTCATTACTCCGGTGCCAAAGCTTTACAATCCTGAACATCCTGAAGACTTCAGGCCCATTTCATTATTAAACTGCACAATTAAATTTATCACAAAGTTGCTTGCAAACAGATTACAGAAGAAGATCCTGAAGTTAGTTCACACTAACTAACATGGTTTCCTCCAAAAAAAAAGATCCATCCAAGACTGCCTGGCATGGGCCTTTGAATATATTCATCACTTTCAGCAATCCAAAAGGCCAATGGTTTTTGTTAAAGCTAGACTTTGAAAAGGATTTTGACATGATTGAGCATAACACAATTTTGGATATCCTTAACGCAAGAGGTTTTGGGGATAGATGGATTATGTGGATCAAGATGGTTTTTTCTTCACAGGTTTCTTCTGTTCTTTTAAACGGAGTGACATGCAAACAGTTCCATTACAAAAGAGGGGTGAGACAAGGAGATCTACTTTCCCCTCTCATCTATGTGCTTGCTGTTGATTTCTTGCAAACAATTCTCGGGGATCATTCAAGCTCCAATTGGGTCAACTTAAAACCCTGGTTTCCCTGTAATACAATATCCAGATGACACAATCCTAATGCAAGTGGAACAAGCGAACAATCTGTTGAAGCACTTTGCTAATTAAACTAGGCTGAAAATTAACTATCGAAAGTCAGTTTTGATTCCTATCAATGTTCATGAAGAAAGTTTCAGTCAGATTCTTAATTCCTTGGCTGTAAAAGATAATAATCCCCATTTACTTACTTGGGGGTTTGTTTAAGTGCTAGCAGACTCAACGCAGAGGATTTCACACCCATTTGCCAGCAAAATGAGAGAAGACTATCTAGGTGCTCAACAATGCTCTCTTATGATGGCGGATTATTGCTAATTAAATCAGTCTTCTCTGCATTGCCAAATTTTTTTCATGAGCATTCTAGCTCCGTCTACTTCAATCACTTGCCAAATCAATAAATATCTCAGGAACTTCTTGTGGAGAAAATTTGGGGAGTTAGTTGCTGGACCTGCTCTAATTGCCCGGGGAAAGATTTGCGGACCAAGGAGGCATGGAGGTCTTGGTTCTGGAGATGACTTTACACATTAAGGCCCTGCTGCTGAAAAAGGTGCAAAAATTTCTTAATAAGGAACCCCTTCCATGGGTCCAGCTTATTTGGGAGAAATACTATACCCGGTTACTTCCTAGCTCTAAGATGGAGGGATCCAGCTGGTGGAGAAGTCACCTGAGATTGTTTGAGGACTATATATCAAATTCAAGCTGCAATCTGGGCAATGGACATGCTACTCTTCTATGTCACGATAAATGGTCTGAATAGCCACTCGAGGAAAGATTTCCAGAGCTTTACTCTTTTGCAAAAAGTGACACTATATCTATAAATGTTTGGGCCAGGTCTGAGGACCAGACACAGTTCTTTAACACTCCACTGTCCTCTCAATCTTACGGTCAATTCACTCAAATGCAACAACTAATGCAGATTCATGGTAATGAACAACAAAAGGATTCTTGGACTTGTAAGGGACAAAAGAGTATGTTTTCTTCCATCATGATGTACCACCATCTGAGTCCCCCTCAGCAAGAACATCATATATTTAAATGGCCATGGAAAAGCTCAAGTAGATTGAGGCACAAATTTTTCTTCTGGCTCCTTTTGCATGACAGGGTGAACACCAGAAACTTTCTCAAAAGGAAATCATTCCATCTAGAAAGTTACACTTGTGTTTTCTGTCATGAAGATATCGAAGAAACTGCAAGGCATCTTTTTTGGGACTATGGATTCTCTCAAGACTGCTGGCACAACATTTTCTTCCAAATAAGAAATTGGGCATATCCTTTTTGGATGATATTCTCTTGACAAGAGCTGATTTGCCGAGGCACATTGCAATGGAAATAATAATTCGATGGTGTTGGTCCATCTAGGGACAAAGAAATGGAAAAAAAATTCAGAAGAGAAGCTCCAAGTATTAACTACTGGAAATTCATGTTAAAAGATGCATGATCTGAAACAACGGGAACACATGATTATGGCAACGCACTTGGGCACTTTACATGCCTGTATCAGTGATCATCTAGAACGAGCACTGTCTAATTTGAGATTTAAATTTTCCGATATTAGAGAAAACTTGCATTGGATAGTCCTTTTCCATTTAATTGCTTTGTTTTTTGTGTATATATGTAACTATTTTTTGTATATTAATAGAAAATACCGTAGTACAATTGTTCTATGGTTTGGGCTTTAAAAAATATATGTCGAATTTTTCACTGAAAAGGAGTGAGTTTTTGTGAAAACTTTTTTTTTTCTCATATCTACCCTCTTTCTCTTCCAACAATTGTCACACACGAAAAAAAGTGTCAAAATTGATGTTGTTTTTACCACTTGTGGCATCAGGTTCATCCAGAGGATTATTCTTCTTTTGTCCATGTTCTTATTTTTTTTTATATATGGTTGGTTATCTTTTTGCAAATATATTTTAGATGGACTTTGTTTTCCATCCATAGATTCGTGTGAGTACGCGATTAACGTGGTTTCATTTGTTTGCTTTTATTGGCTACACAAATATATATACTTACGGGAATTGAAAGTGTAAAGTACCTTAGAATATCATGTTTGGGTTTTGCGTATTAATTTATTTGCTCATGAATTTCGTTGACCTTTCTGCGTTGACTTGAAATTTTTCGGAGCTTATGTATTTTCTTGTTGAAGTTTGAAAAAACATATTAATGGAAAAAATAAAGGCACATTAAGAATATTTTGTTTGGATTATAGATATTGCATTATGGAACCAGGAATTTGTAGATTTTTGGAATTGATTTACTTATTTGCTTGTCACATTTTCTTATATTTCAAAATTATCTTACTCGGGAAGGGGAAAACATAGCCAGCCCATCCACCAAGGGAATTTAGACTGGAATAAGGTGGTCCTTTCCAGTGGCTCTACAATATTATTATTTTTAGTTTTTGTCGAATTGATTTAGGATTTGGTTGGATGTTGTTTGTTTTTTCACGTATATTTTGATTTTCAAAAATTCTGCCAATTACAGAAAAGCATTTGTGGTTCAAATTTAGCCAGTCTCTCATTTCTTTCCCCTCCGTCTCTATCATTTCTTTCCTATCCGTCTCTAGCCCAAAATAGCCTTAGCCCATCTCCTGTCCTCAAGCCCAATCAGACATTTCCAGTGCAAGGGGCAATCTGTCTGATCACCCCCTTGTGTGTGTGTATTGTCTCAAAAAAAAAAACCTTGTGTGCAAAAAAAAAAAAAAAGAAGAAAGAAAGAAAAAAAGAAAAAGAAAAACCTTGCGTGCTGCCTGAGAATTGATGTCGATCTAGATTCCATGTGTGTTGAGTACCACTGTACAAGGCCTATTGGATTGTTCAGGCGTCATATTGGAAGGGCGGGCAGGAATCTCTGATTAGCTGGGTGCGGAATATCAGCCACCTAGCTTCTTCACGAAAGGGATTAAAGAAAGAAACCACCTGAGATCTCATCTTTGCGTGTTGCTGAACAGTTTATTAATGAATGATACGCAAGCTTTGCGTATTCGCGAAAAGCGTGTTGCTGCACGGCTCAACTATATTTCTTCCTGCTTTCAGAAGCCACCAACCAGCCTACAAAAACGTACCGACCCTCGCTCTCGCTCTGTAGCTATATTCTTGATCTCTCTTGGTCTTTTAGAAACCCAAAACATTGCATGGTATTGGTCATGGCACAACCTGCCACTGCGCTTGCACCGGCGGTGGTCATGGACCATTAACTGCTGAGGGCTGCATTCAGCAACGATATCCCCCGGCTAAAACGTCTTCTGGACATGCCGGAAGATGCTGACGCTGCACCTCACGACGATGAAGTCTTCGCCATCAAAGTGGACGAGCATCTCCGACCTCGCTCCGCCGCCTCGCTGCTCGCGGGCGTCACCTCCGACGGGGACTCTGCCCTTCATGTCGTGGCAGCCTGCGGGCATTTGCGGAGCGCAGAGGTGATCTTCGACAGGGCCAGCTACCTCCTGTACGCAGGCAACAATAATGGCGACACCCCCCTGCACTGTGCCGTCAGGGCCAGGGACCATGAAATGGTCTCTCGTCTGATTGCCCTGGCGAGAGGAGACGGTGGTGGCACCGGCGATCAGAGGTCCAAGGCAATTCTGCGAAGGCAGAACAAGCATGGAGAGATGGCCTTGCACGAGGCCGTCCGATCTGGCGATCTAAATCTTGTGGACAAGCTATTGAAGGAGGATCATCAACTGGCCCGTGTTCCAGGAGAGGGTACTTCCCCATTGTATCTGGCGGTTTTCCTATTACATCACCATATTGTCAACCAACTGCTTGACCAATATGAGGAATTGTCCTACTCTGGACCAGACGGTCAAAATGCCTTGCATGCAGCAGTTCTACGTTCTGAAGGTAATTAATTAATTATAAGTACTACTCCTATACTTTTTTCGAAATTAAGTACTACGCCTATATATAGTACTATGATGTACTTAGCGCAATGATTTATTTTGGACCAAATGTTTTTTTTTCTTTTGCGGGGGTACCAAATGTTATACTATTCAATAATGGTGTCTTTGAGTGTGTTTTAGCATTGCTTCTCAAAATTTGAGCTGTAAAATATAAATCTGAATGGACAATACAATTACTTCAATTTAGAAGTTCAAGTCGGAAACATATAAACTTTAAACCTCAATGCTTTCTAAATCTATGTAACATAAAACATCAGCATCATTCTTGAGTATCTGAGGGTCGATATTTAAATTATATTCAAGATTATAAAGTAGTATAACAAGACTGTCTGAAGGGTTTGTACTATCAAGGTTTCTTTTTTCTTGGCCAAGATTATCGGAAACCGGTCGAAAACCTGTGTTTCCGTTAGCCACCGGGAAAAGTTGCTCATGGACGATTTTTTTCCTGAATAATTTGAATTTGAATTACATGAACGATCATACATGGTACCTATGCTGTCTTTGACAAGCCGTAGGCCTGTGGTAATGAGTAGCTGTCCTGTTCACTGAGTTCACTCGCTCGAGCTCCCACTCACCCGGTGGGCCAATTTGCGGTTAAAAAAGGACGTTAAGTTCTTGTACATGATAGGTTAAATATGATATATACTTAAGAGATTTCTTTTTTAGTTCAAAATTCATTTAAATATTTCAGGTGAACAAATCCAAAATTGCGGAGATTTTCCGGAAACCGGTTCTTCTGATCCTTCCCGGAATTGAACCTGTATTGAGAAAAATAAACCTAGGTACTAATGAACTTTTTCTGTAGAATTATGTTCGTGTATCATATAACAAATAATGAAGTATATACAAAGTGAAATTTTTTTAGTAACATGGACATTTCAGGGTATAAAAAGTCGATGTAGTACACACTGTTATTATGGTCTCTGAACCTGAGAATGTTTTTCTAAAAAGAATGCATGGCTCAGAAAGAACAATGAGCACACACCCGGCCTTTAGAAAAAGTGTAGCATAAAGACAGATGGATTATAAAGCTGGGCGAAAGCCTTTTTATGTATATTGGCTCAAAATGGAGCATCAAAAGAACACACACACAATGAGCACACACACACACACACACACACACACACACACACACACACACACACACACACACACACACACACACACACACACACACACACACACACACACACACACACACACACACACACACACACACACACACACACACACACACACACACACACACGCCGGCATATAGCAGAATCAAATACATGAACAAAGCAATGCAAGGAAAAAAAACAGGCAACCAAATTTGTGATCAACAAACTACATCAATGGCAATATCCACATCAACCATCTCATGAGACCGCACGAGCGGCGAGATTATTCTTTGACAACAATGCCTTCAAAAAGGGAGCGATGCTCAAGCACCGCCATCATCAGATCCAACCACCCAAAGTCAAAATCTAGATTTTCACCCTGAAGAACCAAACCAAGCTGCATATCTGAGCAATGCCTTCAAGAAGGTAATGACGTAAAAACCTTGCCATTTTCAGGTAACCAACTCGAGTCGGACCTAAGCTTTCACCCCGGAGATCGAGATTGGGTGCACAAGAAGCACCACCATCGATGTCACTTAGGTGTTGCTGCCAGCACTTTTTCGTGATCCCAGTAGCTACATGCGATGTATGACCACCACCGCTAAACAACCATCCCTCTGTGTGTAGTCCTTGTTCATAGTTTGCATCTACCCACTGAAGTTAACTACCGTACCTGGAGAAAGGAACACTCAAGAGCGAGTCTGCCGCCGCAGGCCGGGTTGGTCACCACAAGGACCAATCCCGACGATGGAGCACACCACCGCCGACTACACCTCGCCGGTGAGACCCCTGCCCTTTCCTGTTGGCTTAGGGGCCGACACAGCGTGAACTAAAGTATGAAAAACATATCACCATCGTTGGCCCGCAAAGACCCTATATGGACACATTTCACAGCTCGAGAGATTGGCCGATGCCAACACGATCAAGCTAGGTCCAGGCTAGGAGCCAACGCGTCTTGGTGCATGGCTCCGTGGCTCACTGCGTCCTTGTGCGAGGCCCCAATAGATGCGACACCCGAGCGTTGCCGCTGGGTCACGTCCACGTATAGCCGAGGTTAGTTCATCTCATGGTAAGCTCTAGTTCTTGAGCTGCTCCATGTCACACTCTAGTTAACATCTCCTTAAGCAAACAAGTTATATCATGTTGTATATTACGGCCATGTGCATCAATACTAAATTAAATGTGCTTAAGCAATCTAAGTCATACAACTTTTTATGCAAATATGACTATAAAGTCCATCTGGAATGTTTATTGTTTTGTAGTATAGACCCCACGATCCATGTCAACCATTCTCTCCCAATGCACCGATTCTTAGCACGTTATCATAGAAGATATGTGAAATTAAGAGACAACCCCAATAGATTGTTTCTTTGGGGTTGTCTTCAAATTTAATGATTTGGAGCTTGTGCATACATGTGATTGGGCTAGCAGATTTTTTTTTGGCCTATGACCACGTACAAGGGTTGTATCTTGGCTAAGCTACAACCTTCCTCCCTCTCTTCATTAACCACTATGCCACATCAGCAAAATACCTAAAATCTGCAGTGGGAGAGCCCAGGAGAGCACTTGCATTTTCAATGCATTGCCAGGATATTAATTCGACAACCCCATGCATATGCACCATTTAATCAATCGAGTTATTTGTCGGACAGTGTTTTGTTGTACGAGGATCCCAACCAGGGTAGCAAAGCAGTAAATTACACTTGCCTATAAGTGCATTTTCTAAGCGAAACTGCACCACGGACGATACATATGACCGATATTTCCACGACAGGTAAATCAAGCAGCACGTGCCCTTTTCAGTAATATGCATGTCCGGTTGGATTTCATCATCGTCTGTCAATCATGCAATTCATGTCGTGTGCATAGCGTGATTCTTTTCTAAGTAGTGTCTGATCTGCTAGGCATAATAAGCAGCTCCCTGTTAGTCTCATATTTAATATGATACGGTATCATATCATGATACTTATTCATTTCTTTCCTCATCTAATCGTGCGCGACCTTAGCAAAAGAGCCTACTTGACATCCATGATACTATCTATGATACTATCATTGTGACCAGTCTTTATGTTCTGGGTCAACTATTCCTTTCGAGGAGCGCATAAAAACAGGGGATGAATTATTTGTGGGAACCAGGAGAGAAGAGAGCTTGATCGAGCGGGGGTGAGTGAGGAGGGTCTCCTCTTTGGTTCACACAAATCCGGTTGTTATTCCAACTTGTTCAGCACGAATGTGTGCGCTGCTGATTAATGTGCGGTGAGCTTGCAGATATGTGTGCACTGCTGATTATACGTGACTTTTGATACTTGTTCTGCTCGAATCTCAGAGCGGATGCAGTGGGGATTCCATCCTTGCCTAGCAGCATGTCTCAACGATCATTTTCATTGTTTTTTATTTATAGTATTACGCACTTCATCCGTTCCTAAATATAAATGTACTATTTTGTGCATGTTAACCAAGGCATGAATTGGAGGAGAAATTGGGACAAAATTGTACATGGCATGCATATATCTAAAAATAATTTCGGACGGTCATATGGCACGTAACACGGAAAAATCAATCGGAAGTAAGTAACAGAAGGAAGTAGAATGGGAGTAAGTACTGCTGCACATAATTAGCTCTAACATGCTGCAGTTGGAAGGCAGGAGTAGAGGTGGAAACGGGAATCCTAGGGGGAAATAGGAATGCACATTACTGTATGAAATCTGGTGAATAACAAATACACCTTATATAATGGAATGGGCATGAACTCTTCCATTATCTAAATGTATATTTTATTTCAAGATTTATGTATCTATCTTATTTTCAAGATTTATATATATTTTATTAGTGAATGATGGATCTATTTTCACCCCATGATCATCATTTTGGCATAATCGTCTGGATCTAAACTAAATCATCCAATTTCAGTGATAACGAAGAAATTGTTAGATCGGAAGAAGGATCTTAGCGAGCAGGCAGACCACAGCGGGAATACACCTCTTCACGTTGCAGCTTCCTGGAAACTGACAAAATTACCATATATTTCATTACCGGTAGTGCCATTCCTCGTAGAAGCAAACCCATCATCGCCATACCAACCGGATAAATATGGATCATTCGCTATACACATTGTGGCCGCAGCGGGTGATCTCCAAACTCTCAAATATTTGCTCCAGGAATGCCCAAAATGCGCCAGCCTCCGTGATAGCAAGGGAATGACATTTCTTCATGTTGCTGCCAAGAAGAGAAGAAGGGAGGTGGTTTCTCATGCTTGTGAAGTACTGCTGGCATCGGTTTTGAATATGCAAGACAATGATGGGAATACAGCTCTACACCTTGCCATCCAATCTGGGGATTCCGAAATGTTTTCATCATTAGTGAGGAATCTGAATGTGCTGCTGAATCTGCCAAATAACAGTGGTCAAACTCCCCGTGACATATCACGGAGCAAATGTCCCACGAGTTTGTATTTTGCATGGGTAATTCTTTCTACTTAGCTCTCTGAAGTTAATTAAAACCTAGTAGCCAGCTTTAATATACATATTTTCAAATATATATGAAACAACCATTCATTTAATTTAGCTCTTTTCTGTGGTTGCAGAACCCGCGAAAATTGATTCATCATTCGTTAGAATTTGTGGGCGCTAAATATGGATGTCACCGGCGGGATCACTTCAAAGAAAACCATACTCCCCAACGAGACGCTCACATTGACTTGGAGAAAATCCAAGATTCAACGCAAACATTAGGCATCAGCTCCGTGCTCATAGCCACAGTGACATTCAGTGCAGCTATTGCACCACCTGGAGGTTACATACAAGATGACCATCCAAATCGTGGCACACCTACGCTTGCTGACAGGTCTAGCTTCAACGCATTCATCATTTCCAACGTTCTAGCATTCATCTGTGCCGTAGTGGCTACGATCAGCCTTATGTTCTCCGGCATAGCTATGGTCGACCTACAAATTCGTAAGCACCATTTCATCAGAGCTGTGTTCTTCTCCTCCAGCTCCTACTCATGCTTGGCAGCAGCCTTTGCATCGGGTCTTTATATGGTGCTGGCCCCTGTCGCTTACGACACTGCCATTGCCATCTTGCTGCTCATTTCTGTTTTTCCTATCATTGTCTCTGTCGATCTTCTGCAAACCCTTAGGCTTGCAATGCAGTTACGTAATAGGTTGGGGAGAAAGATATGGGTGACAATACTTTATCTTGTTCTTGCGCTTGTGCATTATGAACTTTGGCCATTTCCAATAATATGGGGCTGGACAGTATTTTCGTCATATTATAGAGGCATCTGTTTGCCATTACAGAGGAACTGATCCAGTTGGTGGCTTACAATATCCACTACATGTTTAATGTTTACTATGGATTCAACGCATTTGTTGGTGTATTTGCTGGATAAGTATGTAAAATCTATTACTGTATTTGTGAACAACTTTAATCATTGATATCCTATGAATAATGCATACCCTTCTTGATATTCATACTGCCTGAAGTTATTCTTCTGCATCATATCAATTCCCTCATAGACGACGAGGTGCTAACATTGTCGGAATAAGAAAAACAAAAATTAAGAATAGCAGTGTAAATACAAATTAAACATAATGAAAGCACAAGACATAAAGATTATATATATAGAACCGTTACTACAAAACGAGCTATCACATGCTTGTTGAATAGTTATGGCACAACTGCTCCAACAACAAAGCAATAGTGTGAAGAGAGGGGGCCATAATCGGCCAATATTCAAGATTCATAATAACTGGTGTGAGATGAAGGAAGTTGCTACTGTTAAACAAGATACATATAGTTGTTGTTAGTATGGCGCATGTTCAGTTAATAGATATGCTCATTTTCTTGTAGAAATATGATACCGGTCTCTTAAAAATG
The DNA here is from genome assembly GCA_963921465.1 of Triticum timopheevii. NCBI lineage: Eukaryota > Viridiplantae > Streptophyta > Magnoliopsida > Poales > Poaceae > Triticum > Triticum timopheevii. The sequence continues at coordinate 585,304,517 of OY997270.1, forward strand.
TAGTCCAACAACTACCATGAGCTTCATCGTGAATTCCTCTTTTCTTTTGACAATCATGAACTCATGTTCACACTACTAGGGAAATGCCTAGCAGTAGCGCGGGTTTCAGGTATATCAGTAGCGCGGGTGCCCTCGCTACTGATACGACGCTACAGCTAACTGTTAGTAGTAGCGCTGGTGTCACCCGTGCTACTACTACGTCCGTTAGTAGTAGTGTGGATACAACCCGCGCTACTATTAACTAGTAGTAGCGTGGGTCTGGACCCTCGCTACTGCTAACTAGTTAGGAATTAAAAAAATAAATTCCAGCCATGGTTGCTGCTGCTAGCTAGGCGTCATCGTCTTCTTCATCCATGGTCGATGCTGATCCTGGAGGGGATGAAGTCGTCCATGGTGATGGTGCTTCCCCATCCAACTCTGCTCCACACCTATCCTTTGTTGCTGCTACAAAAAAAGAGACAAGGATTAGAAGAGGAAGAGAGAGATAGAGAGGAGTAGGTGCAGGAACTCACCGGTGGCCGCCGGAGTTGCAGCCGAAACCCTAGGTGACGCCATGGGTTGCGTCCATCAGAGATCTGGCCGTCGTCATGGGCGGCGCTCTGTTGGATCTTCCTCTCCTTCCAGCAGCGGAGGAGGAGGAGGAGGAGGAGGAGGAGGAGGAGGAGGAAGGAGGGGCAGCGGAGGAGGAGGAGGAGGAGGAGGAGGAGGAGGAAGGAGGGGCTACGGTGGAAGAGGAGGTCGCCAGATTTGAGGGAGACGTCGAGGTGCGAGGCCGGCAGTTGCAGTGGGCGAGGAAGGGCGTCGCAGGTGGGAGGGAGAAGTGAAATCCAGAGAGTGTCTGGGTCTGGGATTGGGCCTCCGTGCGCTATGTTTATACAGTGTTGGTGGGTTGATAATAGTAGCGCCGGGTTTATACCCACGCTACTACTATGGCATGTCCCGGGGTGGACGCTAGAGATCACTTAGTAGTAGCGTGAGGTTTATAACCCGCGCTACTATTATTAACTTAGTAGTAGCGTGGGGTTTATAGCCCGCGCTACTACTATTAACTTAGTAGTAGCATGGGTTTATAACCCGCGCAATATTATGGCTGGAACCGGGAGGCACGGTGGAAATCACTTAGTAGTAGCGAGGGGTAAAAACCCGCGCTACTACTATCAACTTAGTAGTAGCGAGGGGTAAAAACTCGCGCTAATAGTAAGTAGCAGTAGCGAGGGTTATAAACTCGCGCTACTAGTAAGCGTCTGCCTATAAGCTTTTCCCTCGTAGTGTCAGCACCACAACATCCTATGATGAACTATACAGTGGGAAAGACATACATGATTGACATACTTTTGAACATTATGTTTAGCTAATTGTATCATGGATATAAGGATTTTTATGGCTCATGCAACCAGGTGTATACTTCAAAAATCACTCATTTAGGTCACAACATTTTTTTAGTGGATACAACCCAGGAAAATTAGACACTACACAAGACGATATAGCCTATCCACTGTCCTTGTTCTCAAAATTAAATACCAAACTACTCTTTGAACAATTTATCCATACTTAACACCTTGTCCATCTCGTTATTTTGGGAAACGTATCTGGAATATATACCACGCAAACAATTCCCATGTTCTCTCTCTCTCTCTCTCTCTGCGCGCGTGCGTGCGTGCGTGCATGCGTGCATGTCTCTCTCTCTCTCTGTCTCTCTTATGATACATGTAGATCACTCATGTCTATCTGTACTACTACTCATATGGAAAAGTGAGGGCAAATTCCCCAGTCTAATACAATGAGAAACTTGGTGGTTGCTAGGGGCACGTTCTTGCAAGACTACACTAGGCTGCACCAAATTATCACAGATATACTTAATCCTTGTTTACAATGCACTCTTCCAAGTCCTAAAAAAAGTCTCAACTGATTCTATATGTAAATTTCAATATGATATGTCCAATTTTGTATATGTAGAAAACAAAGACAAAGTGTGTACCCTTATCAATCTTATTGTAATATCAGGGCCCTTAAATAGACATGGTTTCAGACCAAAATCTACAAGTCCACAATTGATCCCATTTAATATGCATAGTAATGATCTCGTCAGCTTTCACTTAAATAGGTGTGGGCTTTGGAATAGTTATGAATAGTAAGGTTACACTAAAAAGATTAGATGTCTTGAACTACTTCTTCGTCCGGTCGTGTAAAACTTAAACATCATTGAATATTCTGGTAAAATATAAAAGAATACTAAAAAATAGGAAATAATTCAAGCATCTCTTTGATATGAGAATTATTGCATAAGAATTAAGGAAGCACAATTCAAAAGCGTCTTGATTTTTCTTGAATTTCTCAGCTTTGTATGATTTTCAAAAACTATTTTTTTGTTGGGGAATGTGGTAATTTCAAAAAAAATCCTACGCACACGCAAGATCATGGTGATGCATAGCAACGAGAGGGGAGAGTGTAGTCCACGTACCCTCGTAGACAGAAAGCGGAAGCGTTAGCACAACGCGGTTAATGTAGTCATACGTCTTCACGATCCGACCGATCAAGTACCGAACGTACGGCACCTCCAAGTTCAGCCCACGTTCAGCTCGATGACGTCCCACGAATTCCGATCCAGCAGAGCTTTGCGCGAGAGTTCTGTCAACACGACGGCGTGATGACGGTGTTGATGATGCTACCGACGCTTGGCTTCGCCTAAGCACTGCTACGATATTACTGAGGTGGAATATGGTGGAGGGGGGCACCGCACATGGCTAAGAGATCAAGAGATCAATTGTGTTGGGGAACGTAGTAATTTCAAAAAATTTCCTACACACACGTAAGATCATGGTGATGCATAGCAACGAGAGGGGAGAGTGTTGTCCATGTACCCTCGTAGACCGAAAGCGGAAGCGTTAGAACAACGCGGTTGATGTAGTCGTACGTCTTCACGATCCGACCGATCCAAGTACCGAACGTACGGCACCTCCGAGTTCAGCACATGTTCAGCTCGATGACGATCCCCGGACTCCGATCCAGCAGGGTGTCGGGGATGAGTTCCGTCAGCACGACGGCGTGGTGATGATGATGATGTTCTACCGACGCAGGGCTTCGCCTAAGCACCGCAACGATATGACCGAGGTGGAATATGGTGGAGGGGGGCACCGCACACGGCTAAGGAACGATCACGAAGATCAACTTGTGTGTCTTTGGGGTGCCCCCCTGCCCCCGTATATAAAGGAGCAAGGGGGAGGCCGGCCGGCCCTTGGGGCGCGCCAAGGAGGGGGGAGTCCTCCTCCTAGTAGGAGTAGGACTCCCCTTTCCTAGTCCAACTAGGAAGAGGGAGGGGGGAAGGAAAGAGAGGCAGAGGGAGAGGGAAAGAGGGGCCGCGCCCCCCTCCCCTAGTTCAATTCGGACTCCTCATGGGAGGGGGCGCGCCACCTCCTGGGCTGCTGCCCTCTCTCTCCCCTCAGGCCCACTAAGGCCCAATACTTCCCCGGGGGGTTCCGGTAATCCCTCCGGCACTCCGGTTTTCTCTGAAATCACCCGGAACACTTCCGGTGTCCGAATATAGTCGTCCAATATATCAATCTTTATCTCTCGACCATTTCAAGACTCCTCGTCATGTACGTAATCTCATTCGGGACCCCGAACAAACTTCGGTACATGAAAACATATAAACCCATAATATAACTGTCATCGTAACGTTAAGCATGCGGACCCTACGGGTACGAGAACTATGTAGACATGACCTAGAACTGTTTCCGGTCAATAACCAATAGCGGAACCCGGATGCTCATATTGGCTCCTATATATTCTACGAAGATCTTTATCGGTCAAACCGCATAACAACATACGTTGTTCCCTTTGTCATCAGTATGTTACTTGCCCGAGATTCGATCGTCGGTATCTCAATACCTAGTTCAATCTCGTTACCGGTAAGTCTCTTTACTCGTTACGTAATGCATCATTCCATAACCAACTCATTGGCCACATTTCATGCAAGGCTTATAGTGATGTGCATTACCGAGAGGGCCCAGAGATACCTCTCCGACAATCGGAGTGACAAAACCTAATCTCGAAATATGCCAACTCAACATGTACCTTTGGAGATGTTGGGGAACGTAGTAATTTCAAAAAATTTCCTACGCACACGCAAGATCATGGTGATGGCATAGCAACGAGAGGGGAGAGTGTCGTCCACGTACCCTCGTAGACCGTAAGCGGAAGCGTTATGACAACGCGGTTGATGTAGTCGTACGTCTTCACGATCCGACCGATCCAAGTACCGAACGTACGGCACCTCCGAGTTTTGCACACGTTCAGCTCGATGATGATCTCCGGCCTCCGATCCAGCCGAGCTCCGGAGATGAGTTCCGTCAGCACGACGGCGTGGTGACGATGATGATGTTCTACCGGCGCAGGGCTTCTCCTAAACTCCGCGACGATATGACCGAGGTGGAATATGGTGGAGGGGGGCACCGCACACGGCTAGGGAACGATCCGTAGATCAACTTGTGTGTCTATGGGGTGCCCCCTGCCCCCCGTATATAAAGGAGGGAGGGAGGAGGAGGCCGGCCCTAGGAGGGGCGCGCCATGGGGAGTCCTACTCCCACCGGGAGTAGGATTCCCCCTTTCCTAATCCAACTAGGAGACCTTTCATGTATTAGGAGTAGGAGACTAGGAAGGGGAAGAGAGAAGGGAAGGAAGGAGGGGTTGCGGCCCCTCCCCTTAGTCCAATTTGGACTAGGCCTTGGGGGGGCGCGCGGCCTGCCCTAGGCAGCCCCTCTCTCTTTCCCGCAGGGCCCAATAAGGCCCAATACTTCTCCCCGGCGAATTCCCGTAACTCTCCAGTACTCTGAAAAAATACCCGAATCACTCGGAACCTTTCCGAACTCCGAATATAGTCGTCCAATATATCAATCTTTACGTCTCGACCATTTCGAGACTCCTCGTCATGTCCCCGATCTCATCCGGGACTCCGAACTCCTTCGGTACATCAAAACTCATAAACTCATAATATAACTGTCATCGAAACCTTAAGCGTGCGGACCCTACGGGTTCGAGAACTATGTAGACATGACCTAGAACTATTCTCGGTCAATAATCAATAGCGGGACCTGGATGCCCATATTGGCTCCTGCATATTCTACGAAGATCTTTATCGGTCAAACCGCATAACAACATACGTTGTTCCCTTTGTCATCGGTATGTTACTTGCCCGAGATTCGATCGTCGGTATCCAATACCTAGTTCAATCTTGTGACTGGCAAGTCTCTTTACTCGTTCTGTAATGCATCATCCTGTAACCAACTCATTGGTTACATTGCTTGCAAGGCTTATTATGATGTGCATTACCGAGAGGGCCCAGAGATACCTCTCCGACAATCGGAGTGACAAAACCTAATCTCGAAATACGCCAACTCAACATGTACCTTCGGAGACACCTGTAGTACTCCTTTATAATCACCCAGTTACGTTGTGACGTTTGGTAGTACCCAAAGTGTTCCTCCGGTAAACGGGAGTTGCATAATCTCATAGTTATAGGAACATGTATAAGTCATGAAGAAAGCAATAGCAACATACTAAACGATCAAGTGCTAAGCTAACGGAATGGGTCAAGTCAATCACATCATTCTCCTAATGATGTGATCCCGTTAATAAAATGACAACTCTTTTGTCCATGGCTAGGAAACATAACCATCTCTGATAAACGAGCTAGTCAAGTAGAGGCATACTAGTGACACTATGTTTGTCTATGTATTCACACATGTATTATGTTTCTGGTTAATACAATTCTAGCATGAATAATAAACATTTATCATGAAATAAGGAAATAAATAATAACTTTATTATTGCCTCTAGGGCATATTTCCTTCAGTCTCCCACTTGCACTAGAGTCAATAATCTAGTTCACATCGCCATGTGATTTAACACCAATATTCATATCTGTATATGATTAACACCCATAGTTCACATCATCATGTGACCAACATCCAAAGGGTTTACTAGAGTCAATAATCTAGTTCACATCGCTATGTGATTAACACCCAAAGAGTACTAAGGTGTGATCATGTTTTGCTCGTGAGAGAAGCTTAGTCAACGGGTCTATCACATTCAGAGCCGTATGTATTTTGCAAATATTTTATGTCCACAATGCTCTGCACGGAGCTACTCTAGCTAATTGCTCCCACTTTCAATATGTATCCAGGTTGAGACTTAGAGTCATCTGGATCAGTGTAAAAGTTTGCACTGATGTAACTTTTACAACAAACTCTTTTATGACCTTCATAATCGAGAAACATCTTCTTAGTCCTTACTAAGGATATTGTTGACCAATGTCCAGTGATCTACTCCTAGATCACTATTGTACTCCCTTGCCAAATTCAGAGCAAGGTATACAATAGGTCTGGTACATAGCATAGCATACTTTATAGAACCTATGACTGAAGCATAGGGAATGACTTTTCATTCTCTTTCTATTTTCTGCTGTGGTCGGGATTTGAGTCTTACAATTTCATACCTTTGCAACACAGGCAAGAACTCTTTCTTTGACTGTTCCATTTTGAACTATTTCAAAATCTTGCCAACCTATGTACTCATTGAAAATCTTATCAAGCGTCTTGATCTATCTCAATAGATCTTGATGCTCAATATGTAAGTAGCTTTTACTGAGGTCTTTTCTTTTTAAAGAACTCCTTTAAAACACTCCTTTATGCTTTGCAGATAAATTCTACATCATTTCTGATCAACAATATGTCACTCACATATACTAATCAGAAAGGCTGTAGTGCTCCCACTCACTTTATTGTAAATACAGGCTTCATCGTAAGTCCATATAAAACTATATGCTTTGATCAACTTATCAAAGCGTATATTCCTACTCTGAGATGCTTGCACCAGTCCATAGATGGATCGCTGGAGCTTGCACATTTTGTTAGCACCTTTAGGATTGACAAAACCTTCTGGTTGCATCATATACAACTCTTCTTTAATAAATCCATTAAGGAATGCAGTTTTGACATCCATTTGCCAGATTTCATAAAATGTGGCAAATGCTAACATGATTCAGACAGACTTAAGCATCGATACGAGTGAGAAAATCTCATCGTATTCAACACCTTGAACTTGTTGAAAACCTTTTGCAACAAGTCGAGCTTGGTAGATAGTAATACTACTATCAGTGTCCGTCTTCCTCTTGATGATCCATTCATTTAACATGGCTTGCTGATCATTGAGCAAGTCAATCAAAGTCCATACTTTGTTCTCATACATGGATCATATCTCAGATTTTATGGCCTAGAGCCATTTCGCGGAATCTGGGCTCATCATCGCTTCCTCATAGTTCATAGGTTCATCATGGTCTAGTAACATGACTTCCAGAACATGATTACTACACCACTCTGGTGCGGATCTTACTCTGGAAGACCTACGAGGTTCTGTAGTAACTTGATCTGAAGTTTCATGATCAATATCATTAGCTTCCTCACTAATTGGTGTATTTGTCACAGAAACTGATTTCTGTGATGAACTACTTTCCAATAAGGGAACATGTACAGTTACCTCATCAAGTTCTACTTTCCTCCCACTCACTTCTTTCGAGAGAAACTCCTTCTCTAGAAAGGATCCATTTTTAGCAACGAATATCTTGCCTTCGGATCTGTGATAGAAGGTGTACCCAACTATTTCCTTTGGGTATTCTATGAAGACGCACTTCTCCGATTTGGGTTCGAGCTTATCAGGATGAAACTTTTTCACATAAGCATCGCAGCCCCAAACTTTAAGAAACGACAACTTGGGTTTCTTGCTAAACCACAGTTCATATGTTGTCGTCTCAACGGATTTAGATGGTGCCCTTTTAATGTGAATGCAGCTGTCTCTAATGCATAACCGCAAAACAATATTGGTAAATCAGTAAGAGACATCATAGATCGCACCATATCCAATAAAGTGCGGTTACGACGTTCGGACACAACATAACGTTGTGGTGTTCCAGGTGGCATGAGCTATGAAACTATTCCACATTGTTTTAATTGAAGACCAAACTCGTAACTCAAATATTCCTCTCCGCGATCAGATCACAGAAACTTTATTTTCTTGTTACGATGATTTTCCACTTCACTCTAAAATTCTTTGAACCTTTCAACTATTTCAGACTTATGTTTCATCAAGTAGATATACCCATATCTGCTCAAATCATCTTGTGAAGGTCAGAAAATAACGATACTTGCCACGAGCCTTCATACTCATTGGTCTGCATACATCAGTATGTATTATTTCCAATAAGTCGGTAGCTCGTTCCATTGTTCCGAAGAATGGAGTTTTAGTCATCTTGCCCAAAAGGCACGGTTCGCAAGCATCAAATGATTCATAACCAAGTGATTTCGAAAATCCATCTTTATGGAGTTTCTTCATGCGCTTTACACCGATATGACCCAAACGGCAGTGCCACAAATAAGTTGCACTATCATTATTAACTTTGCATCTTTTGGCCTCAATATTATGAATATGTGTATCACTACGATCGAGATCCAACAAACTATTTTCATTGGGTGTATGACCATTGAAGGTTTTATTCATGTAAAAAGAACAACAATTATTCTCCGATTTTAAATGAATAACCATATTGCAATAAACATGATCAAATCATATTCATGCTCAACGCAAACGCCAAATAACATTTATTTAGGTTTAACACTAATCCCGAAAGTATAGGGAGTGTGCGATGATGATCATATCAATCTTGGAACTACTTCCAACACTCATCGTCACTTTCCCTTCAACTAGTCTCTGTTTATTCTGTAACTCCTGTTTCGAGTTACTAATCTTAGCAACCGAACAAGTATCAAATACTCAGGGGCTACTATAAACACTAGTAAGGCACACATCAATAATCTGTATATCAAATATACCCTTGTTCACTTTGCCATCCTTCTTATCCACCAAATATTTGGGGTAGTTCTGCTTCCAGTAACCAGTCACTTTGCAGTAGAAGCACTTAGTCTCAGGCTTAGGTCCAGACTTGGGCTTCTTCACTTGAGCAGCAACTTGCTTGCCGTTCTTCTTGAAGTTCCCTTCTATCCCTTTGCCCTTTTCTTGAAACTAGTGGTCTTGTTAACCATCAACACTTGATGTTCTTTCTTGATTTCTACCTTCATCGATTTCATCATCATGAAAAACTCGGGAATCATTTTCATCATCCCTTGCATACTATAGTTCATCACGAAGTTCTACTAACTTGGTGATGGTGACTAGAGAATTCTGTCAATCACTATCTTATCTGGAAGATTAACTCCCACTTGATTCAAGCGATTGTAGTACCCAGACAATCTGAGCACATGCTCACTAGTTGAGCGATTCTCCTCCATCTTTTAGCTATAGAACTTGTTGGAGATTTCATATCTCTCAACTCGGGTATTTGCTTGAAATATTAACTTCAACTCCTGGAACATCTCATATGGTCCATGACGTTCAAAACGTCTTTGAAGTCCCGATTCTAAGCCATAAAGCATGGTGCACAAAACTATCAAGTAGTCATCATATTGAGCTAGCCAAACGTTCATAACGTCTGCATCTGCTCCTGCAATAGGTCTGTCACCTAGCGGTGCATTAAGGACATAATTCTTCTGTGCAGCAATGAGGATAAATCTTAGATCACGGATCCAATCCGCATCATTGCTACTAACATCTTCAACACAGTTTTCTCTAGGAACATATCAAAATAAACTTATGAAAGCAACAACGCGAGCTATTGATCTACAACATATTTTGCAAAATACTACTAGGACTAAGTTCATGATAAATTAAAGTTCAATTAATCATATTACTTAAGAACTCCCACTTAGACAGACATCTCTCTAGTCATCTAAGTGATCACGTGATCCAAATCAACTAAACCATGACCAATCATCACGTGAGATGGAGTAGTTTTCAATGGTGAACATCACTATGTTGATCATATCTACTATATGATTCACGCTCGACCTTTCGGTCTCCGTGCTCCGAGGCCATATCTGCATATGCTAGGCTCGTCAAGTTTAACCTGTGTATTCCGCGTGTGCAAAACTGTCTTGCATCCGTTGTAGATGGACGTAGAGCTTATCACACCCGATCATCACGTGGTGTCTGGGCACGACGAACTTTGGCAACAGTGCATACTCAGGGAGAACACTTCTTGATAATTAGTGAGAGATCATCTTAAAATGCTACTGTCAATCAAAGCAAGAATAAGACGTATAACAGATAAACATCATATGCAATCAAAATATGTGACATGATATGGCCATGATCATCTTGCGCCTTTGATCTCCATCTCCAAAGTACTGTCATGATCTTTATCGTCACCGGCACGACACCATGATCTTCATCATCTTGATCTATATCAATGTGTCATCACATGGTCGTCTCACCAACTATTGCTCTTGCAACTATTGCTATCGCATAGCGATAAAGTAAAGCAATTTTTTGGCACTTGCATCTTATGCAACAAAGAGACAACCATAGAGCTTCTGCCAGTCGCCGATAACTTCAACAAAACATGATCATCTCATACAACAATTTATATCTCATCACGTCTTGACCATATCACATCACAACATGCCCTGCAAAAACAAGTTAGACGTCCTCTACTTTATTGTTGCAAGTTTTACGTGGCTGCTACGGGCTTAAGCAAGAACCAATCTCACCTACGCATCAAAACCACAACGATAGTTTGTCAAATAGACTCCGTTTTAACCTTCACAAGGACCGGGCGTAGCCACACTCGATTCAACTAAAGTGAGAGAGACAGACACCCGCCAGCCACCTTTAAGCACGAGTGCTCGTAACGGTGAAACCAGTCTCGCGTAAGCGTACGCGTAATGTCGGTCCGCGCCGCTTCATCTCACAATACCGCTGAACCAAAGTATGACATGCTGGTAGGCAGTATGACTTATATCGTCCACAACTCATTTGTGTTCTACTCGTGCACATAACATCAACGCATAAAACCTAGGCTCGGATGCCACTGTTGGGGAACGTAGTAATTTCAAAAAATTTCCTACGCATACACAAGATCATGGTGATGGCATAGCAATGAGAGGGGAGAGTGTCGTCCACATACCCTCGTAGACCGTAAGCGGAAGCGTTATGACAGCGCGGTTGATGTAGTCGTACGTCTTCATGATCCGACCGATCCAAGTACCGAACGTACGGCACCTCCGAGTTCTGCACACGTTCAGCTCGATGACGATCTCCGGCCTCCGATCCAGCCGAGCTCCGGAGATGAGTTCCGTCAGCACGACGGCGTGGTGACGATGATGATGTTCTACCGGCGCAGGGCTTCGCCTAAACTCCGCGACGATATGACCGAGGTGGAATATGGTGGAGGGGGGCACCACACACGGCTAAGGAACGATCCGTAGATCAACTTGTGTGTCTATGGGGTGCCCCATGCCCCCGTATATAAAGGAGGGAGGGAGGAGGAGGCCGGCCCTAGGAGGGGCGTGCCTAGTCCAACTAGGAGACCTTCCATGTATTAGGAGTAGGAGACTAGGAAGGGGAAGAGAGAAGGGAAGGAAGGAGGGGTTGCGGCCCCTCCCCCTAGTCCAATTCGCACTAGGCCTTGGGGGGGCGCGCGGCCTGCCCTAGGCAGCCCCTCTCTCTTTCCCGCAGGGCCCAATAAGGCCCAATACTTCTCCCCGGCGAATTCCCGTAACTCTCCAGTACTCTGAAAAAATACCCGAATCACTCGGAACCTTTCCGAACTTCGAATATAGTCGTCCAATATATCGATCTTTACGTCTCGACCATTTCGAGACTCCTCGTCATGTCCCCGATCTCATCTGGGACTCCGAACTCCTTCGGTACATCAAAACTCATAAACTCATAATATAACTGTCATCGAAACCTTAAGCGTGCGGACCCTACGGGTTCGAGAACTATGTAGACATGACCTAGAACTATTCTCGGTCAATAACCAATAGCGGGACCTGGATGCCCATATTGGCTCCTACATATTCTACGAAGATCTTTATCGGTCAAACCGCATAACAACATACATTGTTCCCTTTGTCATCGGTATGTTACTTGCCCGAGATTCGATCGTCGGTATCCAATACCTAGTTCAATCTCGTCACTGGCAAGTCTCTTTACTCGTTCTGTAATGCATCGTCCCGTAACCAACTCATTGGTTACATTGCTTGCAAGGCTTATTATGATGTGCATTACCGAGAGGGCCCAGAGATACCTCTCCGACAATCGGAGTGACAAAACCTAATCTCGAAATATGCCAACTCAACATGTACCTTCGGAGACACCTGTAGTACTCCTTTATAATCACCCAGTTACGTTGTGACGTTTGGTAGTACCCAAAGTGTTCCTCCGGTAAACGGGAGTTGCATAATCTCATAGTTACAGGAACATGTATAAGTCATGAAGAAAGCAATAGCAACATACTAAACGATCAAGTGCTAAGCTAACGGAATGGGTCAAGTCAATCACATCATTCTCCTAATGATGTGATCCCGTTAATCAAATGACAACTCTTTTGTCCATGGCTAGGAAACATAACCATCTCTGATAAATGAGCTAGTCAAGTAGAGGCATACTAGTGACACTATGTTTGTCTATGTATTCACACATGTATTATGTTTCCGGTTAATACAATTCTAGCATGAATAATAAACATTTATCATGAAATAAGGAAATAAATAATAACTTTATTATTGCCTCTAGGGCATATTTCCTTCAGGAGACACCTGTAGAGCTCCTTTATAATCACCCAGTTACGTTGTGACGTTTGGTAGCACACAAAGTGTTCCTCCGGTAAACGGGAGTTGCATAATCTCATAGTTATAGGAATTTTGTATAAGTCATGAAGAAAGCAATAGCAACATACTAAACGATCAAGTGCTAAGCCAACAGAATGGGTCAAGTCAATCACATCATTCTTCTAATGATGTGATCCCGTAATCAAATGACAACACATGTCTATGGCTAGGAAACATAACCATCTTTGTTTAATGAGCTAGTCAAGTAGAGGCATACTAGTGACATTAAGTTTGTCTATGTATTCACACATGTATCATGTTTCCGGTTAATACAATTCTAGCATGAAAAATAAACATTTATCATGATATGAGGAAATAAATAATAACTTTATTATTGCCTCTAGGGCATATTTCCTTCAGTCTCCCACTTGAACTAGAGTCAATAATCTAGATTACACAGTAATGTTTCTAACACCCATGGAGTCTTGGTGCTGATCATGTTTTGCTCGTGGAAGAGGCTTAGTCAACGGATCTGCAACATTCAGATTCGTATGTATCTTGCAAATCTCTATGTCTCCCACCTGGACTTGGTCCCGGATGGAATTGAAGCGTCTCTTGATGTGCTTGGTCCTCTTGTGAAATCTGGATTCCTTTGCCAAGGCAATTGCACCAGTATTGTCACAGAAGATCTTCATTGGTCCCGATGCACTAGGTATGACACCTAGATCAGAAATGAACTCCTTCATCCAGACTCCTTCATTTGCTGCTTCCGAAGTAGCTACGTACTCCGCTTCGCATGTAGATCCCGCCGCGACGCTTTGTTTAGAACTGCACCAACTTACAGCTCCACCGTTTAATAAAAACAGGTATCCGGTTTGCGATTTCAAATCGTCCGGATCAGTGTCAATGCTTGCATCGACATAACCATTTACGACTAGCTCTTTGTCACCTCCATAAACGAGAAACATATCCTTAGTCCTTTTCAGGTATTTCAGGATGTTCTTGACCGCTGTCCAGTGATCCACTCCTGGATTACTTTGGTACCTACCTGCCAAGCTTATTGCTAAGCATACGTCAGGTCTGGTACACAGCATTGCATACATGATAGAGCCTATGGCTGAAGCATAGAGAACATTTTTCATTTTCTCTCTATCTTCTGCTGTGGTCGGGCATTGAGTCTGACTCAACTTCACACCTTGTAATACAGGTAAGAACCCTTTCTTTGCCTGGTCCATTTTGAACTTTTTCAAAACTTTATCAAGGTATGTGCTTTGTGAAAGTACAATTAAGCGTCTTGATCTATCTCTATAGATCTTGATGCCCAATATGTAAGCAGCTTTACCGAGGTCTTTCATTGAAAAACTTTTATTCAAGTATCCCTTTATGCTATCCAGAAACTCTATATCATTTCCAATTAACAATATGTCATCTACATATAATATCAGAAATGCTACAGAGCTCCCACTCACTTTCTTGTAAATACAGGCTTCTCCAAAAGTCTGTATAAAACCATATTCTTTGATAACACTATCAAAGCGTTTATTCCAACTCTGAGATGCTTGCACCAGTCCATAAATGGATCGCTAGAGCTTGCACACTTTATTAGCACCTTTTGGATCGACAAAACCTTCCGGTTGCATCATATACAACTCTTCTTCCAGAAATCCATTCAGGAATGCAGTTTTGACATCCATTTGCCAAATTTCATAATCATAAAATGCGGCAATTGCTAACATGATTCGGACAGACTTAAGCATCGCTACGAGTGAGGAAGTCTCATCATAATCAACCCCTTGAACTTGTCGAAAACCTTTCGCAACAAGTCGAGCTTTGTAGACAGTTACATTACCATCAGCGTCAGTCTTCTTCTTGAAGATCCATTTATTCTTGATGGCTTGCCGATCAACGGGCAAGTCAACCAAAGACCATACTTTGTTCTCATACATGGATCCCATCTCAGATTTCATGGCTTCAAGCCATTTTGCGGAATCTGGGCTCATCATCGCTTCCTCATAGTTCGTAGGTTCGCCATGGTCAAGTAACATGACTTCCAGAATAGGATTACCGTATCACTCTAGTGCGGATCTTACTCTGGTAGACCTACGAGGTTCGGTAGTAACTTGATATGAAGTTTCATGATCAATATCATTAGCTTCCTCACTGATTGGTGTAGTTATCACAGGAACCGGTTCTTGTGATGAACTACTTTCCAACAAGGCAGCATGTACAGTTACCTCATCAAGTTCTACTTTCCTCCCACTCACTTCTTTCGAGAGAAACTCCTTCTCTGGAAAGGATCCGAATTTAGCAACAAAAATCTTACCTTCAGATCTGTGATAGAAGGTGTACCCAATAGTCTCTTTTGGGTATCCTATGAAGATACATTTCTCCGATTTGGGTTCGAGCTTATCTAGTTGAAGTTTCTTCACATAAGCATCGCAGTCCCAAACTTTAGGAAATGACAACTTTGGTTTCTTGCCAAACCACAGTTCATAAGGCGTCGTCTCAACGGATTTTGATGGTGCCCTATTTAACGTGAATGCGGCCGTCTCTAAAGCATAACCCCAAAACGATAGCGGTAAATCAGTAAGAGACATCATAGATCGCACCATATCTTGTAAAGTACGATTACGACGTTCGGACACACCATTTCGTTGTGGTGTTCCGGGTGGCGTGATTTGTGAAACTATTCTGCATTGTTTCAAATGTAGACCAAAATCGTAACTCAAATATTCTCCTCCACGATCAGATCGTAGAAATTTTATTTTCTTGTTACGATGATTTTCCACTTCACTCTGAAATTCTTTGAACTTTTTAAATGTTTCAGACTTGTGTTTCATCAAGTAGATATGCCCATATCTGCTCAAATCATCTATGAAGGTGAGAAAATAACGATACCTGCCGCGAGCTTCAATATTCATTGGACCACATACATCAGTATGTATGATTTCCAATAAATCAGTTGCTCGCTCCATAGTTCCGGAGAACGACGTTTTAGTCATCTTGCCCATGAGGCACGGTTCGCAAGTACCAAGTGATTCATAATCAAGTGATTCCAGAAGTCCATCAGTATGGAGTTTCATCATGCGCTTTATACCGATATGACCTAAACGGCAGTGCCAAAAATAAGTTGCACTATCATTATCAACTCTGCATTTTTTGGTTTCAACATTATGAATATGTGTATCACTACTATCGAGATTCAATAAAAATAGACCACTTTTCAAGGGTGCATGACCATAAAAGATATTACTCATATAAATAGAACAACCATTATTCTCTGATTTAAAGGAATAACCGTCTCGCATCAAACAAGATCCAGATATAATGTTCATGCTCAACGCTGGCACCAAATAACAATTATTTAGGTCTAAAACTAATCCCGATGGTAGATGTAGAGGTAGCGTGCCGACCGCGATCACATCGACTTTGGAACCATTTCCCACGCGCATTGTCACCTCGTCCTTAGCCAATATTCGCTTAATCCGTAGTCCCTGTTTCGAGTTGCAAATATTAGCAACAGAACTAGTATCAAATACCCAGGTACTACTGCGAGCATTAGTAAGGTACACATCAATAACATGTATATCACATATACCTTGGTTCACTTTCCCATCCTTCTTATCCGCAAAATACTTGGGGCAGTTCCGCTTCCAGTGTCCACTCTGCTTGCAGTAGAAGCACTCAGTCTCAGGCTTAGGTTCAGACTTTGGTTTCTTCTCTTGAGCAGCAACTTGTTTGCTGTTCTTCTTGAAGTTCCCCTTCTTATTCCCTTTACCCTTTTTCTTGAAACTGGTGGTCTTGTTGACCATGAACACTTGATGCTCCTTGATTTCTACCTCTGCAACCTTTAGCATTGCGAAGAGCTCGGGAATAGTCTTGTCCATCCCTTGCATATTATAGTTCATCACGAAGCTCATGTAGCTTGGTGGCAGTGATTGAAGAATTCTGTCAATGACACTATCATCAGGAACATTAACTCCCAGTTGAATCAAGTGATTATTATACCCAGACATTTTGAGTATGTGTTCACTAACAGAACTATTCTCCTCCATCTTACAGCTATAGAACTTATTGGAGACTTCATATCTCTCAATCCGGGCATTTGCTTGAAATATTAACTTCAACTCCTGGAACATCTCATATGCTCAATGACGTTCAAAACGTCGTTGAAGACCCGGTTCCAAGCCGTAAAGCATGGCACACTGAACTATCGAGTAGTCATCAGCTTTGCTCTGCTAGACGTTCTTAACTTCGTCAGTTGCATCTGCAGCAGGCCTGGCACCCAGCGGTGCTTCCAGGACGTAATTCTTCTGGGCAGCAATGAGGATAATCCTCAGGTTACGTACCCTGTCCGTGTAATTGCTACCATCATCTTTCAACTTAGCTTTCTCAAGGAACGCATTAAAATTCAACGGAACAACAGCACGAGCCATCTATCTACAACAAACATAGACAAGCAAAATACTATCAGGTACTAAGTTCATGATAAATTTAAGTTCAATTAATCATATTACTTAAGAACTCCCACTTAGACAGACATCTCTCTAGTCATCTATGTGATCACGTGATCCAAATCAACTAAACCATGCCCGATCATCACGTGAGATGGAGTAGTTTCAATGGTGAACATCACTATGTTGATCATATCTACTATATGATTCACGTTCGACCTTTCGGTCTCCGTGTTCCGAGGCCATATCTGCATATGCTAGGCTCGTCAAGTTTAACCTGAGTATTCTGCTTGTGCAACGGTTTTGCACCCGTTGTATTGAACGTAGAGCCTATCACACCCGATCATCACGTGGTGTCTCAGCACGAAGAACTTTCGCAACGGTGCATACTCAGGGAGAACACTTCTTGATAATTTAGTGAGAGATCATCTTAAAATGCTACTGTCAATCAAAGCAAGATAAGATGCATAAAGGATGAACATCACATGCAATCAATATAAGTGATATGATATGGCCATCATCATCTTGTGCTTGTGATCTCCATCTCCGAAGCACCGTCGTGATCACCATCGTCACCGGCGCGACACCTTGATCTCCATCGTAGCATCGTTGTCGTTTATGCCATCTATTGCTTCTACGACTATCGCTAGCGTTTAGTGATAAAGTAAAGCAATTACAAGGCGTTTGCATTTCATACAATAAAGCGACAACCATATGGCTCCTGCCAGTTGTCGATAACTTTGGTTACAAAACATGATCATCTCATACAATAAAATATAGCATCACGTCTTGACCATATCACATCACAACATGCCCTGCAAAAACAAGTTAGACGTCCTCTACTTTGTTGTTGCAAATTTTACGTGGCTGCTACGGGCTGAGCAAGAATTGTTCTTACCTACGCATCAAAACCACAACGATAGTTCGTCAAGTTAGTGTTGTTTTAACCTTCGCAAGGACCGGGAGTAGCCACACTCGGTTCAACTAAAGTGAGAGAGACAGACACCCGCCAGTCACCTTTAATCACGAGTGCTCGTAACGGTGAAACCAGTCTCGCGTAAGCGTACGCGTAATGTCGGTCCGGGCCGCTTCATCTCACAATACCGCTGAACCAAAGTATGACATGCTGGTAAGCAGTATGACTTGTATCGCCCACAACTCACTTGTGTTCTACTCGTGCATATGACATCTACGCATAAAACCAGGCTCGGATGCCACTGTTGGGGAACGTAGTAATTTCAAAAAAATTCCTACGCACACGCAAGATCATGGTGATGCATAGCAACGAGAGGGGAGAGTGTTGTCCACGTACCCACGTAGACCGAAAGCGGAAGCGTTAGAACAACGTGGTTGATGTAGTCGCACGTCTTCACGATCCGACCGATTCAAGTACCGAACGTACAGCACCTCCGAGTTCAGCACATGTTCAGCTCGATGATGATCCCCGGACTCCGATCCAGTAGGGTGCTGGGGATGAGTTCCGTCCGCACGACGGCGTGGTGACGATGATGATGTTCTACCGACGTAGGCCTTCGCCTAAGCACCGCAACGATATGACCGAGGTGGAATATGGTGGAGGGGAGCACCACACACGGCTAAGGAACGATCACGAAGATCAACTTGTGTGTCTTTGGGGTGCCCCCCTGCCCCCATATATAAAGGAGCAAGGGGGAGGCCGGCCGGCCCTTGGGGCGCACCAAGGAGGGGGGAGTCCTCCTCCTAGTAGGAGTAGGACTCCCCTTTCCTAGTCCAACTAGGAAGAGGGAGGGGGAAGGAAAGAGAGGGAGAGGGAGAGGGAAAGAGGGGCCGCGCCCCCTCCCCTAGTCGAATTCGGACTCCTCATGGGAGGGGGCACGCCACCTCCTGGGCTGCTGCCCTCTCTCTCCCCTCACGCCCACTAAGGCCCAATACTTTCCCGGGGGGTCCCGGTAACCCCTCCGGCACTCCGGTTTTCTCCGAAATCACCCGGAACACTTCCGGTGTCAGAATATAGTCGTCCAATATATCAATCTTTATGTCTCGAGCATTTCGAGACTCCTCGTCATGTCCGTAATCTCATTCGGGTCTCCGAAAAAACTTCGGTACATCAAAACATATAAACACATAATATAACTGTCATCGTAACGTTAAGCGTGCAGACCCTATGGGTTCGAGAACTATGTAGACATGACCTAGAACTATTTCCAGTCAATAACCAATAGCGGAACCTAGATGCTCATATTGGCTCCTACATTTTCTACGAAGATCTTTATCGGTCAAACCGCATAACAACATACGTTGTTCCCTTTGTCATCGGTATGTTACTTGCCAAAGATTCGATCGTCGGTATCTCAATACCTAGTTCAATCTCGTTACCGGCAAGTCTCTTTACTCGTTACGTAATGCATCATTCCGTAACCAACTCATTGGCCACATTGCTTGCAAGGATTATAGTGATGTGCATTACCGAGAGGGCCCAGAGATACCTCTCCGACAATCGGAGTGACAAAACCTAATCTCGAAATATGCCAACTCAACATGTACCTTTGGAGACACCTGTAGAGCTCCTTTATAATCATCCAGTTACGTTGTGACGTTTGGTAGCACACAAAGTGTTCCTCCGGTGAACGGGAGTTGCATAATCTCATAGTTATAGGAACTTTGTATAAGTCATGAAGAAAGCAATAGCAACATACTAAACGATCAAGTGCTAAGCCAACGGAATGGGTCAAGTCAATCACATCATTCTCCTAATGATGTGATCCCGTTAATCAAATGACAACACATGTCTATGGCTAGAAAACATAACCATCTTTGATTAATGAGCTAGTCAAGTAGAGGCATACTAGTGACATTAAGTTTGTCTATGTATTCACACATGTATCATGTTTCCGGTTAATACAATTCTAGCATGAATAATAAACATTTATCATGATATGAGGAAATAAATAATAACTTCATTATTGCCTCTAGGGCATATTTCCTTCAAATTGTTGTGTCTAGAGGTGCCCCCCTGCCCCCGTATATAAAGGAGCAAGGAGGGGAGGCGGCCGACCAGGAGGAGGGCGCGCCAAGGGGGGAGTCCTACTCCCACCGGGAGTAGGACTCCTCCTTTCCTTGTAGGAATAGTAGAAGGGAAGGAAAAGGAGAAGGAAGGAAGGGGGAGCCCCCCTCCCTAGTCCAATTCGGACCAGTCCATGGGGAGGGGTGCGGCCACCCTTTGAGGCCTTTCTCTCCTTTCCCGTAAGGCCCATTAAGGCCCAATACGAATTGCCATAACTTTCCGGTACTCCGAAAAATATCTGAATCACTCGAAACCTTTCTGATGTCCGAATATAGTTGTCCAATATATCGATCTTTACGTCTTGACCATTTCGAGACTCCTCGTCATGTCCCCGATTTCATCCGGGACTCCGAACTACCTTCGGTACATCAAAACACAAAACTCATAATTTAAATTGTCACCGAATGTTAAGCGTGCGGACCCTACGGGTTCGAGAACTATGTAGACATGACAGAGACACGTCTCCGGTCAATAACCAATAGCGGAACCTGGATGCTCATATTGTCTCCCACGTATTCTACGAAGATCTTTTTCGGTCAAACCTCATAACAACATATGTTGTTCCCTTTGTCATCGGTATGTTACTTGCCCGAGATTCGATCGTCGGTATCTCAATACCTAGTTCAATCTTGTTACCGACAAGTCTCTTTACTCGTTCCGTAATGCATCATCCCGCAACTAACTTATTAGTCACAATGCTTGCAAGGGTTATAGTGATGTGCATTATCGAGAGGGCCCAGAGATACCTCTCCGACAATCGGAGTGACAAATCCTAATCTTGAAATACGCCAACTCAACATGTACCTTCGGAGATACCTATAGAGCTCCTTTATAATCACCTAGTTACGTTGTGATGTTTGGTAGCACACAAAGTGTTCCTCCGGTAAACGGGAGTTGCATAATCTCATAGTCATAGGAACATGTATAAGTCATGAAGAAAGCAATAGCAGCATACTAAACGATCAAGTGCTATGCTAACCGAATGGGTCAAGTCAATCACATCATTCTCCTAATGATGTGATCCCATTAATCAAATGACAACTCATGTCTATGGCTAGGAAACTTAACCATCTTTGATTCAACGAGCTAGTCAAGTAGAGGCATACTAGTGACACTATGTTTGTCTATGTATTCACACATGTATTATGTTATCATGAAATAAGGAAATAAATAATAACTTTATTATTGCCTCTAGGGCATATTTCCTTCAGTCTCCCACTTGCACTAGAGTCAATAATCTAATTCACATCATCGTGTGATTTAACACGAATATTCACATCTGTATGTGATTAATGCCCATAGTTCACATCGTCATGTGACCAACACCCAAAGGGTTTACTAGAGTCAATAATCTAGTTCACATCGCTATGTGATTAACACCCAAAGAGTACTATGGTGTGATTATGTTTTGCTTGTGAGAGAAGTTTAGTCAACGAGTCTGTCACATTCAGAGCCGTATGTATTTTGCAAATATTCTATGTCTTCAATGCTCTGCACGGAGCTACTTTAGCTAATTGCTTCCACTTTCAATATGTATCCAGATTGAGACTTAGAGTCATCTGTATCAGTGTCAAAACTTGCATCTACGTAACCCTTTATGACGAACCTCTTGTCACCTCCATAATCGTGAAACATATCCTTATTCCACTAAGGATAATTTTGACCAATGTCCAGTGATCTACTCCTAGATCACTATTGTACTCCCTTGCCAAACTAGGGCAGGGTATACAATAGGTCTGGTCCATAGCATGGCATAGTTTTATAGAACTTATGACTGAGGCATAGGGAATGACTTTCATTCTCTTTCTATTTTCTGCCGTGGTCGGGATTTGAGTCTTACTCAATTTCACACCTTTGCAACACAGGCAAGAACTCTTTCTTTGACTGTTCCATTTTGAACTACTTCAAAATCTTGTCAAGGTAAGTACTCATTGAAAATCTTATCAAGCGTCTTGATCTATCTTAATAGATCTTGATGCTCAATATGTAAGTAGTTTTACTGAGGTTTTTCTTTGAAAATCTCCTTTCAAATACTCCTTTATGCTTTCCAGAAAAATTCTACATTAGTTCTGATAAACAATATGTCATTCACATAAATTTATCAGAAATGTTGTAGTGCTCCCACTCACTTGCTTGTAAGTACAGGCTTCACCGTAAGTTTGTATAAAACTATATGCTTTGATCAACTCATCAAAGCGTATATTCCAACTCCGAGATGCTTGCACTATTCCATAGATGGATCGCTGGAGCTTGCACATTTTGTTAGCACCTTTAGGATCGACAAAACCTTCTGGTTGCATCATGTACAACTCTTCTTTAAGAAATCCATTAAGGAATATATTTTTGACATCCATTTGCCAAATTTCATAAAATGCGGCAATTGCTAACATGATTCGGACAGACTTTTAAGCATCAATATGAGTGAGAAAATCTCATTGTATTCAACACCTTGGACTTGTCGAAAACCTTTTTTGACAATTCGAGCTTTGTAGATAGTAACACTACTATCAGTGTCCATCTTCCTCTTGAAGATCCATTTATTTTCTATGGCTTGTCGATCATTGGGCAAGTCAACCAAAGTCCACACTTTGTTCTCATACATGGATCCCATCTCAGATTTCATGGCCTCAAGCCATTTCACGGAACCTGGGCTCATCATTGCTTCCTCATAGTTTGTAGGTTCATCATGGTCTAGTAACATGACTTCAGAATAGGATTACCGTACCACTCTGGTGTGGATCTTAATCTAGAAGATCTACAAAGTTCGGTAGTAACTTGATCTGAAGCTTCATGATCATCATCATTAGCTTCCTCACTAATTGGTGTGGGAATCACTAGAACCGATTTCTGTGATAAACTACTTTCCAATTCGAGAGAAGGTACAATTACCTTATCAGGCTTTGCTTTCCTCCCACTCACTTCTTTCAAGAGAAACTCCTTCTCTAGAAAGGATCCATTCTTAGCAATGAATATTTTGCCTTCGGATATGTGATTAGAAGGTGTACCCAACAGTCTCCTTTGGGTATCCTATGAAGACGCATTTCTCCGATTTGGGTTTGATCTTATTAGGTTGAAACTTTTTCACATAAGCATCGCAACTCCAAACTTTAAGAAACGACAACATAGGTTTATTGCTAACCCATAGTTCATACGGTGTCGTCTCAACGGATTTAGATGGTTCCCTATTTTAACTTGAATGCAGCTATCTCTGATGCATAACCCTAAAACGATATTGGTAAATCGGTAAGAGACATCATTGATCGCACCATATCAAATAAAGTGCAGTTATGACATTCGGACACACCGTTGCGCTGTGGTGTTCCAGGTGGCATGAGTTTGTGAAACTATTCCACATTATTTTAACTGAAGGCCAAACTCGTAACTCAAATATTCATCTCCACGATCAGATCACAGAAACTTTATTTTCTTGTTATGATGATTTTCCACTTCACTCTGAAATTCTTTGAACCTTTCAACTGTTTCAGACTTATGTTTCATCAAGTAGATATACCCATATCTGCTGAAATCATCTGTGAAGGTCAGAAAATAACGATACCCGCCACGAGCCTTAATACTCGTTGGTCTGCATACATCAGTATGTATTATTTCCAACAAGTCAGTAGCTCGTTCCATTGTTCCGGAGAACGGAGTTTTAGTCATCTTCCCCAAAAGGCAAGGTTCGCAAGCATCAAATGATTCATAACCAAGTAATTCCGAAAATCCATCTTTATGGAGTTTCTTCATGCACTTTACACCGATATAAACCAAACGGCAGTGCCACAAATAAGTTGCACTATCATTATTAACTTTGCATCTTTTGGCATCAATATTATGTATATGTGTATCACTACGATCGAGATCCAACAAACTATTTTCATTGGGTGTATGACCATTGAAGGTTTTATTCATGTAAACAGAACAACAATTATTCTCTCACTTTAAATGAATAACCGTATTACAATAAACATGATCAAATCATATCCATGCTCAACGCAAACACCAAATAACATGTATTTAGGTTCAACACTAATCTCGAAAGTGTAGGGAGACTGTGATGATGATCATATCAATCTTGGAACTACTTCCAACACACATCGTCACTTCACCCTCAACTAGTCTCTGTTTATTCTGTAACTCTTGTTTCGAGTTACTAATTTTTAGCAACTGAACAAGTATCAAATACTCAGGGGTTACTATAAACACTAGTAAAGTACACATCAATAACCTATATATCAAATATACCCTTGTTCACTTTGCCATCCTACTTATCCACCAAATATTCAGGGTATTTCCGCTTCCAGTGACCATTTCCTTTGAAGTAGAAGCACTCAGTTTCAGACCTTGGTCCAGCTTTGGGCTTCTTCACGGGAGTGACAACTTGCTTGTCATTCTACTTGAAGTTCCCTTTCTTTCCCTTTGCCCTTTTCTTGAAACTAGTGGTCTTGTCAATCATCAACACTTGATGCTCTTTCTTGATTTCTACCTTCATCGATTTCAACATCACGAGAGCTCGAGAATCGTTTTCGTCATCCCTTGCATACTATAGTTCATCACGAAGTTCTACTAACTTGGTGATGGTGACTAGAGAACTCTATCAATCACTATCTTATCTAGAAGATTAAAATCTCACTTGATTCAAGCGATTGTAGTACCCAGACAATCTGAGCACATGCTCACTGCTTGAGCTATTCTCCTCCATCTTTTAGCTATAGAACTTGTTGGAGACTTCATATCTCTCAACTCGGGTATTTGCTTGAAATATTAACTTCAACTTCTGGAACATCTCATATGGTCCATGACATTCAGAACGTCTTTGAAGTCCCGATTCGAAGCCGTTAAGCATGGTGCACTAAACTATCAAGTAGTCATCATACCGAGCTTTGCCAAATGTTCATAACGTCTGCATATGCTCCTGCAATAGGTCCGTAACCTAGCGGTGCATTAAGTACATAATTCTTCTGTGCAGCAATGAGGATAATCCTCAGATCACAGACCAAGTCCGCATCATTGCTACTAACATCTTTCAACTTAGTTTATCTCTAGGAAGATATCAAAATAAACGGGGAGCAATAACGCGTGCTATTGATCTACAACATTATTTGCAAAATACTATCAGGACTAAGTTCATGATAAATTAAAGTTCAATTAATCATATTGCTTAAGAACTCCCACTTAGATAGACATCCCTCTAATCATCTAAGTGATCACGTGATCCAAATCAACTAAACCATGTACGATCATCACGTGAGATGGAGTAGTTTTCAATGGTGAACATCACTATGTTGATCATATCGACTATCTGATTCACGCTCGACCTTTCAGTCTCCAGTGTTCCGAGGCCATATCTGCATATGCTAGGCTCGTCAAGTTTAACCCGAGTATTCCGCGTGTGCAACTGTTTTGCACCCGTTGTATTTAAACGTAGAGCCTATCACACCCGATCATCACGTGGTGTCTCAGCACGAAGAACTTTCAGTGGTGCATACTCAAGGAGAACACTTATACCTTGAAATTTAGTGAGAGATCATCTTATAATGCTACCGTCGAACTAAGCAAAATAAGATGTATAAAAGATAAACATCATATGCAATCAAAATATGTGACATGATATGGCCATGATCATCTTGCGCCTTTGATCTCCATCTCCAAAGTACTCTCATGATCTCTATCGTCACCGGCATGACACCATGATCTCCATCATCTTGATCTATATCAATGTGTCGTCACATGGTTGTCTCACCAACTATTGCTCTTGCAACTATTGCTATCGCATAGCGATAAAGTAAAGCAATTATTTGGCGTTTGCATCTTATGCAATAAAGAGACAACCATAAGGCTTCTGCCAGTTGCCGATAACTTCAACAAAACAAGATCATCTCATACAACAACTTATATCTCATCACGTCTTGACCATATCACATCACAACATGCCCTGCAAAAACAAGTTAGACGTCCTCTACTTTGTTGTTGCAAGTTTTACGTGGCTGCTGTGGGTTGAGCAAGAACCGTTCTTACCTACGCATCAAAACCACAACGATAGTTCGTCATGTTAGTGTTGTTTTAACCTTCTCAAGGACCGGGCGTAGCCACACTCGGTTCAACAAAAGTTGGAGAAACTGACACCCGCCAGCTACCTGTGTGCAAAGCACGTCGGTAGAACCAGTCTCGCGTAAGCATACGTGTAATGTCGGTCCGGGCCGCTTCATCCAACAATACCGCCGAACTATAGTATGACATGCTGGTAAGCAGTATGACTTGTATCGCCCACAACTCACTTGTGTTCTACTCGTGCATATAACATCTACGCATAAACTTGGCTCGGATGCCACTGTTGGGGAACGTGGTAATTTCAAAAAAAATCCTATGCACACGCAAGATCATGGTGATGCATAGCAACGAGAGGGGAGAGTGTAGTCCACGTACCCTCGTAGACAGAAAGCGGAAGCGTTAGCACAACGTGGTTGATGTAGTCATACGTCTTCACGATCCGACCGATCCAGTACCGAACGTACGGCACCTCCGAGTTTAGCACACATTCAGCTCGATGACGTCCCACGAACTCCGATCCGGCAGAGCTTTGCGGGAGAGTTCCGTCAGCACGACGGCGTGATGACGGTGTTGATGATGCTACCGACGCAGGGCTTCGCCTAAGCATCGCTACGATATTATTGAGGTGGAATATGGTGGAGGGGGGCACCGCACACGGCTAAGAGATGAAGAGATCAATTGTTGTGTCTAGAGGTGCCGTCCTGCCCCCTTATATAAAGGAGCAAGGGGGGGAGGCGGCCGGCCAGGAGGAGGGCGCGCCAAGGGGGGAGTCCAGTAGGACTCCTCCTTTCCTTGTCGGAATACGAGAAGGGAAGGAAAAAGGAGAAGGAAGGAAGGGGACGCCCCCCTCTCTAGTCCAATTCGGACCAGTCCATGGGGAGGGGTGCGGCCACCCTTTGAGGCCTTTCTCTCCTTTACCGTATGGGCCATTAAGGCCCAATACGAATTCCCGTAACTCTCCGGTACTCCGAAAAATACCCGAATCACTCGGAACCTTTCCGATGTCCGAATATAGTCATCCAATATATCGATCTTTACGTCCCGATCATTTCGAGATTCCTCGTCATATCCCCGATCTCATACGGGACTCCGAACTACCTTGGTACATCAAGACACATAACTCATAATATAAATCGTCACCGAACGTTAAGCGTGCAGACCCTACGAGTTCGAGAACTATGTAGACATGTCCGAGACACGTCTCCGGTGAATGACCAATAGCGGAACCTGGATGCTCATATTGTCTCCCACATATTCTACGAAGATCATTATCGGTCAAGCCGCATAACAACATACATTGTTCCCTTTGTCATCGGTATGTTACTTGCCCGAGATTCGATCGTCGGTATCTCAATACCTAGTTCAATATCATTACCGGCAAGTCTCTTTACTCGTTCCGTAATGCATCATCCCACAACTAACTCATTAGTCACAATGTTTGCAAGGCTTATAGTGATGTGCATTACCGAGAGGGCCCAGAGATACCTCTCCGATAATCGGAGTGACAAATCCTAATCTTGAAATATGCCAAGTCAACATGTACCTTCGGAGACACCTTTAGGGCTCCTTTATAATCACCTAGTTACGTTGTGACGTTTGGTAGCACACAAAGTGTTCCTCCGGTAAGCGGGAGTTGCATAATCTCATAGTCATAGGAACATGTATAATTCATGAAGAAAGCAATAGCAACATACTAAACGATCAAGTGCTATGCTAACGGAATGGGTCAAGTCAATCACATCATTCTCCTAATGATGTGATCCCGTTAATCAAATGACAACTCATGTCTATGGCTAGGAACCATCTTTGATTCAACGAGCTAGTCAAGTAGAGGTATACTAATGACACTATGGTTGTCTATGTATTCACACATGTATTATGTTTCCGGTTAATACAATTCTAGCATGAATAATAAACATTTATCATGAAATAAGGAAATAAATAATAACTTTATTATTGCCTCTAGGGTATATTTCCTTCATTTTTATCCTATGCAAATTACCAGCTTTCAAACTTGGTCGATTGGACGGATGAGTGTCTCTAATAGCCTTTTTAGTAGTGCATGGAACCATGGACCACGACAAATAACAGAAATACTAGAAATTGGGTGGAATTTACTATTGATTTTTCTTTGCTTAGTGGCATAAACTGGATTTCCCTAATTCTAATGCAAAAGATGGAAATGTCTTAGCGGAATATATAGGAACGAGATTGAACGATCACTAGCTGAAATGTTTTGGATAGCTACAATAGTTTCTTCATCGTCAAGCAGCATAGAGTTCTTCGTTAACACAAATGAATTCCCTAGTAACTGAAATAGAACAAGAATCAATTCCTAGAGTTGCCTACATGGTAGGAGAAACTTCTCCCCAACAATCAGTGCCCACAAAAACATGCTCTACAATTTAGTTCACTCTGCAGTTGGTTTTCACGAATTCAAAGCATCCTGATACATCTCATTCCTACACAACATTCAGTTATGCCTAGTCGCACATGCAATCTCCGCACCCCAAACTCAGTTAGCAACCAGGATACGTAATTCAAAATATTTCAGACAGAAAAGGTCATGTTTACTTGGTTGGCCGAGAAGCCACAAGAGTGTGATGTGAAACTAAAACCACATGAGTAATGCCGTGAGGCGATGCCGAGGCCTATTTCTACTCAAGGATCAAGAGAAGTTCATACATCACTTCACCAACCAGAAGTTTTTTTCTGCGGGTGCACCAGCCACACGTTCACTACCCACCAAACACATGCAAGAGATGAAAAAATAAAATCACTTGGCGTGGCACAATAGAGTGCAACTAGAAGCGGATGAGCACTTTGTCGCGCGATTTGGTTTATAGCGTTTTTTGCGGTTGTCTATTTTACGAGAGTATTTTTTGCTCTCCTTGTGTATTTGATCTTCTATTAGCAACATTGAGAGACACCAACTCTTGCTGGTATAGAGTCAACCTTTTCCAACTTTTCATCAATTATTACCATTTATTTATTTCCTTAATTACAAAGACCTCTGATTCATATACATTACCTTAATTGGAGATTAGAAGAAGACTGACCTTGGGATTTAGTGGACGATCTTGATTTCTAATCTTGACCACATAACATCCAAGTATGTTGTGGTCCTTAGGCCTATGGGTTAGTTACTGGGTTTAAGATTAACAATTATCTATAGTGGTCGGACCCGTCATAAGGCCCGAATTTTTTTTTCTCTAGCCACACTCTCTTCAGAAGCACAGATAAACAAACGCAAAGATGAATGTCTCATCGAAGCTCACCACACAGGCGCCGGAAATTTGGGGGGATTGTTTAGTTGATGCATAAATCTCAAAAGCTCATACCACATTAACACATGAATTTTATGCCCTTAATAGCTCAAAAGATAACAGTGAATCTCTGAATTTCATCTTGTTCTACACCAGAGTTAAAAGCATCGGCTTGCCTCAAATCAAATACAAGGGGAGGTCAGGGGACCGAATAGAGGCATGGCCATCAAGATCGAGGGGCAGTGGCGAGGAGTACTCCAAAGAGTCAGTCACGGCCTGCAGGGGGCGAGCCGCCGCCGACGGCGGCCCCATCGCGATCTGCGAAACGCAAGTCATGGTGCTAGACAAGACCGGTGGAGGGAGAGTCGCAGCCGATCGGGAGCCCATCAAGGCCGGTGGAGGGCAAGTCGCTGCTGATGGAGGTCTCGTTGCAGCCGGCGTAGCGCAAGGGCTAGCCGGCGGTTGAGGCTCCATAGTCCATCTCACGAACAGTCAGGGACTATGGCCCTAGTTGGTGAATAGGAGAGGGGTTTTTGTGCTAATGTGTGTTTAAGTTTCTGGTGGAGCTCCGCTTTTGAGCAGATGCCGTTCGCTACAGATCCAACGAGGTGGGATGAAAGTTTCCAAATTTTCACTGAAATCAAGTTTTCACTTGATACGTTGCCTTTGATAAAATGGCACACTTTTCCTCGTACTTTGATACAATAGCACATCTTTTTTTAGTGGATTAAATGGCACACCTTTGATTCATGGCTAGATAAAATGGCGCAAACTGACTTTTTAGCTCAACTTTTTGTTGGACCTGCAGATAATATTTTGTAGGACGATTTTGCCCCTTGGTTGGTTTGACCTGTTTACTGGTTCGAGACAGAACAGCACGGCGGCCTCGCTCTCCTCGCCGTGCCTCCACCTCGGCGCACCGCCTGTCCCATCATGGTTGCATCAAAGTATGGCTCCTCCCCAGCGCTCTGCCCGTCTGCCACGTCTCGTGCGCTCCGGCCGCACCCTCGTCGGTCGAAGAGAAAAGGCACCGCCCCTTCAAGCGCCTCGCAGCTGCAGCTCTAACCTCCGCTCGACGCTCGGCACAGTTGTCCACGGCGCAGCAGCGCGTCCATGTACATGTCACTGCTGGCCGCGCTGGAGCAGCATATGCGGCTGTAGCAGTGCTTGCTTGCTGTCGCTGCTGTTTTTTTTTTTTAGGGAAACTATTGCCGCTTTATTTAATCGTATGCGTTCGGAATCTCATCCGAAATTACATCAAGCACACAATCCGGGGAAGCCCCAACCAAACCTTACAAAGTTCATCACAATCCGGAGAACGAAGTAAGCATAGACTTGATCTCTTGTATCCACGGCCCAGCACTCGACAGCTCCTTTTGATGACTCGTTAGCATCCGTACCACTCGCTGGGAATCAAGCTCGACGTGTACCTTTTCGGCATTAATCTCCTTCGCCACCTCAAGAGCTCTCTTGCAGGACAGAATCTTCACCGATTCAGGGTCGTCAACGCCCCTGAAACAATGACAGAGCCCTGCCCGGAATGCCCCATCCTGGTCTCGGATCACCGCTCCACCTCCTCCGCTCTTGCTGACCTTAGAAACTGCACCATCAGCGTTTACCTTTAGCCAACCATCATCCGACGGTCGCCATTTCTGCTTGGGCTGCACCATTGCCGGGCGCGGGTCATGCACGTGAGCATCCTGCCAATCCCTCATGTGAGTAGCTACCGTCTCCATGATTTCATGTGGTGGTGATATCATTCTTCCATCCCTCGCCTCGTTACGTGCCAACCATAGCCCATACGTCGCTTGGATCATGGCCGCCTTTTCCTCATCCGAAGCTTCTGCAAACCACCCGAGCAGCCAGCTCGCTAACGCACTCTGAGAGTCGATCGGACTCGGTGGGGTCGCCACCGAAACTCCCTTTTCCGAATGCAAAAGCTGCCAGAACCGTGCAGAGTGTTGACACGACCAAAAACGGTGCATCACCGTCTCCTCCCCTCCACACGCTACACAAAAAACACCGGGTTTGATCCTCCAATGGTGAAGCTCAGCCCCCACAGTGAGGCCATTCCGAATCAGTCTCCACATGTGTATCTTAGCCTTGACCGGAGCAGAAGTTTCCCAAAGTGCCAAATATCCTCTATGTTTCATCACATAACTTGAACCTTCCGGCTGTCCGGATTTCGCATTGTTCAAGGTCATACGCAAGTGATATGCAGAGCGCACAGGAAAGTCACCATTTTTTGTAAAATTCCAAGCCGGGTAGTCTTCAGTACCAGGGCCCCCAATGGCGATCTGCTGGATATCGTTCACGTCATCTTCAGAGAACATGGCTTGCAATTTGTTTATGTCCCATCTTGTGCCATCTGCAGTTAGGAGGTGAGCAACTTTGGTCATACCTGGAATAAAAACCTGCCCCAAGGGGCGCATACTTCCTGCTCTAGGGATCCAATTCGCATGATGTATGTTCACTGAAGTACCATCCCCAATGCGCCATATAAGTCCCTCCCGCAGTAGATCCCTTCCATGTAAAATGCTCCGAAAGGTAAACGAGGCAGACGAGGTTGCGGTTGCCGTGATGATTGAGTCGTTGTTGAAATATCTTGCCTTTAGCACTCTAGCGCACAGAGAAGATGGGACCTGCAGAATCCTCCACGCTTGCTTCGCCAGCAGCGCTTGATTGAAAGCCTCGGGGTCTCTAAAACCCATTCCCCCATCCCGCTTCATCATGTCTAACTTCACAGCACATAGCGGCTTCCTCCTCTTCCTCTTCCGAATCGCATGGACACACTCATAAGCCACCAGGACGTTGTCCGTGATCAGACGTCCCGGAACAAATGCACTCTGCTCCTCAGAAATAAGAATAGGCAGGATCACCTTCAGTCTATTAGCAAGAACTTTTGTTGCAATCTTGTACAGGACATTACAAAGGCTAATAGGCCTGAACTGTGAGAGGAGATCTGGCGAGTTGCATTTTGGTATCATCACAATAACTGTTGCGTTAAAAGCATCAGGCGCCCCCACCCCATACAGAAAATCCGTAACCGCCCGACAAACATCATCTCGGACTAGCGACCAGTGTCGCTGATAGAAAAGGGCTGGAAGCCCATCCGGCCCCGGCGCCTTTGTTGGGCCCATCTGAAATAAAGCTTTCTCAATCTCCTCATCTGAGATAGGCGCCAACAGTGACCCATTCATCTCAGGAGTAACGAGCTGAGCAATATTCTGTAAAACGGCTTCAACACCCTGGGCACCATCCAACATAAAGAGACTTTCATAAAAATTGGCAGCCATGTTGCGGATCTCCTCATCAACCCGACACATAGAACCATCATCTCGTTTTAACGCTTTCACCGTATTTTTCCTCTTCCTGTGAGACGCCCTGTTCTGAAAATATCGTGTGTTCTGGTCGCCTGCCCGGAGCCAATCCACCCTAGACCACTGCTTATACAAGATTTCCTCTCTGGCATAAATTTCCCTAAGCTGTTCCTCTAGCTCCCGGACCTCCAGTGAGAATCCAGTGGTGAGAGCTCGTTGTTTTGCATCAAGTAGCTGTACCTTGAGCCTCTTTATTTGTCTCCTGATGGAGCCAAAGACGTCCCGAGCCCATCTTTGCATGGACCCCGTCATAGCAGCCAGCCTATTCCAAACCGCACCAAGCCCCTGTTCTCCAGTGCCCGCCGCTTCCCAAGCTTGCGTGGCCATCTCCTCGTACTTCTCGTGGCGAGTCCAGGCCTCCTCATAACGAAAAGGTCTGCCCGCTCCCTTGCCAAGCTGCGGAGCCGTCTCCACTGCATGCACCATGAGAGCTTGGTGGTCCGACTCCTCCATCAATATGTGCTCGACCGTCGTCTCCGGGAAGGTGGACAAAAAACCATCATTGCATGTAGCCCGATCTAGCCGAACCTGAATATTATCTTGACCATCCCTCTTGTTATCCCATGTGAATGGGTAGCCCGAGAACCCAAGATCCGCCAAGCCGCAGTCGGCGAGGCAGTCCCGAAAGTCTTCCATCTGTGAGAAACTCCTTGGATTACCCACCCCCCCCCCCCCCCCCCGCTGATCTGTTTGAAATAGAGCCTCATTGAAATCACCCAAACAAATCCATGGGAGATCATCTTGTGCCCTTAGATATCGTATCGCATCCCATGATTTCTTCCTTAGTTCTGTCTTTGGTTCTCCGTAAAATCCAGTGATCCTACAGAGTTTCCCCTCGCATTCAACCTCTGCATCAATGTAATATTGGCACCATGGCCTCACCTTGACTTGAACATGATCCCTCCACCATAGAGCTAGGCCACCACTCCGGCCTACACAATCCACCGCCACTCCGTTTGAGAACCCCAGACTCTATTTGAGTCTATCCATCGCCCTTGATTTCTTTTTCGTTTCACTTAAGAAAACCACCGCTGGGTTGTGGGACCGTACCAGGTCACGTAGTTCGCCGACTGTCGAGTCCAACCCCAAGCCTCGACAGTTCCAGGCCAGAAGATTCATGGCGTCCGGCGGCCCTGCCTAACAGGGTCCGCCGCTTCGTCGTGTTGCTCAGAGATACGGTCAAACACAGAGGAGGTTTTTTGCCTCGTCTCGCGAATGAATATATCATTACCAACCTGCCTGTCCACGTCTCCCTTAGCCACCCAATACTGCTTCGGCCACCTCTTCCTCTCTCCTTTGAATTCATGTCTTGGACTCAAGGGAGGGCGCTGTTCCGTATAGTACCCAGACCTAGGTTTCCGTACATAGTATCCCTGCCTGCGTTCTCGTCCTCTGAACTGGTCCGAGCTTTCAGCAGCATCACAGTGACGTGGACCCTGCTGCTTGTACTTGTTTCTAATATTCTCCTGCTTCTCCTGTTGTCGCTGCCTCAGCTCAGAGCGAAGCACTCTTTCCCTTCTCTGTTCTGAGTCATCACGTAGGTCCTGTTCCTGAGTAGCATTCACTCCCTGCCTCCGTACATTTGGACTAGAAGCAACCTCATTTTCTCCTCTACCGCCCCCACCAGTGTGGGATGCAGCCGGAGTAGTGAACTCCCTTTGCAGATTACGTTTGGTGGGAAGATCGCGGACTGTTCCGGTCTTCCTTCCGTTCCTTTCTCCGTCACTGGACCTCGCACTTCCATAGCTATTTGCACTGCTCGATGGTACACGGTTAGATCCCTCCTTTGGTCCCAATGAACGCCCCGGCGAGGCCCTGAGCCACTCTCCCCACTGCTAATCCGGCTCCACGGCCGGAGTGCATCCACCTACGCCATGAACAAGCCGACCACACTCAAAGCAGAAGTGTGGGATCTTTTCGTACTTAAAGTCAAAACAAGTTCTCTCTAGGTCATCTTCGTCCTTCTTAAGATAGAACCCTCTCACCAGCGGCTCGAAGACAGAGAGTTTAGCTCTGAAGCGCAGTTTGGAGCCCTTCGCAAAGCCATCTTTCTCCACATCCACACGCACGATCTTGCCCAGCCAATTTCCAAGTGCTTCCCCAAAAGCCGTCGACCGTTTGTCTAGGGGCAAATCGTCAACCCGAAACCACATATCCACTGTTTCGAATGTCATCTCCGATGGTCTAGTTGCACCATCATAATCCTTGAGTATTAGAACATTAAAATCGAATTGCCATGGGCCGTTGTTTAGGGCGTGTCTCCAATCTCCTTCACTTCCGAACGTCACCGAGAACAGATTTCTCCTGATGATCTTGAACTGGGCTTCTCTATGCAGCCCCCACGCCCTTGCCATCGACATCTCCAGAGCTCGCTTATTCATCGGACGAGGGGTAAACGCTTTGCCAATCGCCGACCACTTCGGCGGCCGAGCACGTTCCTGTGTTGATTCCTTGAACACAAAACCCCATGGACTCCTTCTCCGTTATCACCAGGCCACCCAACCGAGCCGTCAGTCCCGGCGAGACCACCGTCGCTTTTCCATCTACCGGAGATACAAAGCTGATCCTGCTGTGAGGGCCCAGTGGCGTCCTCATCAATCCAATAGGAGTCTCCTTCTGTTGTGGCGGTCTCAGTGTTGTCGTCGTCGTTCCCTGTGGCTTCGGTCCCGACGTCCCCGCCGCCGCTGCAGTCTTCGTGGCGCTCCCCAGCGCCGCTTCTCCATCCTTCATCCTCTCCGCCATGGCCTTCCCACCGGAGAGATAGCGTCACTCCAGCCCACACGTTCAGGATCGCCGTCGATCCCTCCCCTGTCGCCGGAGAAACCAACCACCACTGCTCGCAAAACCCTAACCCTAGCGCTCGCGACGATCGCCTAGCGATCGCCTCAATCGCCTTTCCGTGTTTTGCGTACGAGGTGGACCCACTACGCGCGCATGTCCGTGTCGCTGCTGTTAAGTTGTATGTTATGTGTTGAAACGTGATATCTCTGTATTTATTACCGACTGATTCGTCTATTATCTCTAGCCTTGTATAGATGATCCTAAAGATATTGTAGGGGTTAGTTGGCTTGTCACGCAAGACACCACCTGTATATATTGTAACAGACTCCAATGAATACAATTGAGTTGCATCCTATAGTCTTCTACATGGTATCAGTTTTCTACCGATCTCCATCGCTTCCACCCTAGGCCGCCATCGGGTCACGCCGCCGCCGCCTCCTCTCTCCCTGCCGCCACCGCCGCCGCACCAAACCCTAACCCTCCCATGCCGCCGCCGCCGCTTTCTCCCAAGCCGCCGCCGCCGCACCAAACCCTAACCCTCCCACGCTGCTGCTGCCGCTTCTTCCAAGCTGCCGCCGCCGTCAAACCCTAGACCCTCCCCAACCTCCCGGCTGTCGCCGTTTTCCGTCATCATTGTGGGATCCCACTCCCCCCACGGCAGCTCCACCACCGTCATCGCCTTCACCTCCGACCGCCTCAATGAACTCCCCATCAAAGACCATGTTCCCATCATCCTTGAGCTCGACTCCCCCTCCTACAACGCTTGTCGCACCTACTTCACGCTCCTCTTCCGTTCATACCGTCTCATTGAGCATGTTGACGGGAGCGTCGACATCCGCGACATGAAAGACGATGACGAGTGGATAGCTGTCGGTGCTTGTATCGTCAAGTGGCTGTTCCTCACGATCTCGCGCGAGCTCTTTGACATGGTGAACTACCGCGACCTGTTCGTGCATGCCATCT
Organism: Triticum timopheevii; assembly: GCA_963921465.1. NCBI lineage: Eukaryota > Viridiplantae > Streptophyta > Magnoliopsida > Poales > Poaceae > Triticum > Triticum timopheevii. The sequence goes on from OY997270.1 coordinate 585,341,171, forward strand.
GGATGCGGCTTTGCGACCTCTTCCTCGACAATCAGCTTCAGCGCCGTGTGTTCCTCCAAGGGGAGTTTTTCACCATGCAGCAAAATGATCTCACGATCGACGAGTACTGCACCAAGCTAAAAGTTCTCTCCGATGAGCTTTGCGACGCAGCATGGTGATCGACGACTCAATCCTCCTCACCAACCTCCTCCGCGGCCTCCACCCTGACCTTGGCCAGTCCGCCACCAACCTCTCCCTCACCACGCCCTCCTACGCGAAGGTCGTCACCTACCTTCGAATGGAGAAGAAACGTCTCGTCAAGCGGCTCGGCAAGCGCCGCTCGCCGCACTTCACGCCGGCACCGTCAGGGGTCCCGCTGCCCTCCCGCAGCCTCCTCGCGCCCCGGCTCCATAGTCGCCCGCTGCCCCCGACCGCAGCCACCAGAAGAAACGGGGGGGGGGGGGGGAGGGGTCACGACGTGTGGGCCCGCAATGGGGGCTCCCAGCCCCGTCAGGCGGCTGCACCCGCCCCTGCCCCGGCCTCGGCGCCCCCGCGTTGGCTCACGGGGTACAACCCCTGGACAGGGGTGGTCCATGCCTACTCCATGCCGCTGCCGTGGGCGCCTGCTCCGGGCATCCTCGACCCTCGTCCGGCTCATCACCAGGCTCTCCTTGCCGCGTCGGGTGGCTCTGGTCCCGGCGGCTCCTTGGCGTACGGTGGGCCTGCGACCTACGGTGCCGCCATGCCGCCCCCCTGCGGCGCCGCTCCCACCAGCTACTCCTATCACCCGGCTTTCCTAGCCGCCCTCCACGCCGCCCCTTCCCCAAGCAACTACTCCGACGGCGGGGACTAGTACATGGACACAGGCGCCGCCGCTCATATGGCGTCGCACCCCGGTATCCTCTCTCATGCCTCTCCATACCCCTTCTTCTCCTGCATCGTTGTTGGTGATGGCTCTACGCTTCCCATCACTCACCACGGCGTGTCTTCCCTCCCCTTCTCATCATCATATTTACCTCTTAACAACGTTCTTGTGTCTCCATCCTTAATCAAAAATTTATGTTTCGTTCGTTCTCTTACTCGTGAACATCCTGTTACAGTTGAGTTTGACAAACATGGTTTTTCTGTTAAGGATGCCCACTCCCGGAAGGTTCTGCACCGATGTGATTCTCCCAGCGATCTCTACCCGTGTGGCCCAACGATGAGCCGCAATCCCGTTGCCCTTGACGCCGACGTCTCCCTCTGGCATGCTCGTCTCGGTCATCTCGGCGCCGACGTCCTTCATAAATGTTTGCGGACTTTTCTATTTTCATGTAATAAATCGAAGGCACACACTTGTCATGCCTGTCGTGTAGGAAAACACGTTCGTTTGCCGTTTTCTTCTTCATCATCAATTGTCACTATTCCCTTTGATGTTATTCACCGTGATGTTTGTACATCTCTCGTGCCTAGCAATTCGGGTATATCATATTACCTTGTGATTTTGGATGATTTCTCTCATTTCACTTGGACCTTTCCGTTACGCCGCAAATCTGACGTCGCCTCATCACTTCATGCTTTCTATGCTTATGTTGCCACTCATTTTCATCGCACCATTGCTCATCTCCAAACGAACAACGGGAAGGAAATTTGATAACCTTGCTATTCGCACTCTTTTATCCACTCATGGCACTATTTTTTGTCTTACATGTCCATATACATCACAGAAAAATGGTCGTGCCAAATGTGTTCTTCGCACACTCAATGAGAGCGTTCGCGCTCTGCTCTTCCACGCGCATATGCCTGCCCGCTTTTGGCCCGATGCTCTTGCCACAGCTGCGCTTCTTCTCAATATCCGGCCTTTGTAAACCCAAGTGGAACTACACCGCTCATCATCTCCTATTCGGGTCATGTCCGTCATATGATGATCTCCATGTCTTCGGTTGCCTTTGTTATCCTAATATCACAGCCACGGTGCCGCACAAGTTGGCACCTCGCTCTCTTGCATGCGTCTTACTTGGGTATCAACCCAACACTAAAGCTTCCGCTGTTATGACCCGGAGTCCCATCGTGTGATCGTTTCCCATCATGTTTATTTTGATGAGGTTTTTTTCCTTTTCAGCAGGTATGGACATGTTTCGCGCCCTCTCCAGACGCCCCTCCTCAACGGGTTTGCGGAGCACTTACGCTCCCTCCACCCCGTCGCTTGGGCACGGCTGCAACCCCTCCGGACTCCTTGTCCTCGGTCGTGGCCTCGCTGCCCTTGGCGTCCCCCTCGCCGGCTCAGCAGGAGCCGGCCTCTCGGGTCTCGCTGGGCCCTCTCCTCTCGGCTCTAGAGGAGCCGGCCTCCTCAGGACCGGCCCTGCTCCCGGCCTCGCTGTCCCCCACCGGGCCCTCTGGCGCCTTGCCGGCCACGCCACCAGCCTCGCCCGTGGCCTCGCCCGCGTCCTCTTCATCGTCTAAGCCGCCGGTTGTGGCCCCTCGACGCAGTCCATGCCCGCCTCCCCCGCCGCCTCACCACTCCATGGTGACGCATGCCAAGGCTGGGGTGCATCAGCCGTACCCGCGCTACCACAACCTCAGCGTCACGACCATCTCTCCGGTTCCATGCTCAGTGCGTTCTGCGTTGAGTGATTCGCATTGGACCGCCACTATGCGCGCTGAGTATGATGCTCTTGTCACCAACCGGACTTGGACTCTTGTTCCGCGTCCTCCTGGAGTAAACGTCATCTCCGGCAAGTGGGTTTTTCGTCACAAACTCCTCCCGGACTATTCTCTTGACAGGTACAAGGCTCGTTGGGTTGTGCATGGCTTTGCACAACGTGCCGGTGTTGACTTCTCCAAGGCCTTCTCTCCAGTTGTCAAACCCGCCACGACCTGTGTTGTCCTCCAGCTGGCCACCTCTCGTCGCTGGCCCGTACATCAGCTCGACATCAACAATGCTTTTTTGTATGTCCATCTTCAGGAGCGGGTTCTTTGTCACCAGCCGGCTGGGTTCGTTGACCCACAGCGTCCGGATGATGTCTGCCTGTTGTCATGGTCGTTATACGGCCTCAAATAGGCTCCGCGCGTGTGGTACCAGCGCATCGTGATGTTCCTCAGTCTTCTCGGGTTTCATAGCACCACCTCTTACACGTCATTGTTCGTGCTCCATCGGTCTGATCATGTGGCTATTCTTCTGCTCTACGTCGATGATATTGTCATCACTGCCTCCCGAGAGGATCTTCTTCGCGACATCATTGGTCGTCTTGGCTCTAAGTTTCGTCTGAAGGACATAGGCACGTTGCACTTCTTCCTTGGCATTAATGTGTGACGTGATGCCTCTGGGTTCTTCCTTCACCAGGGACAGTACGCTCTTGATCTTCTGGATCGTGCCGGCATGACTGAGTGCAAGCCGACCGCCACGCCTGCCGACGCCAAGCCGAAGCTCTCCGCCACCACTGGGCAGCCCGCTACTGACGCCTCCCTCTACCGCAGCATTTGGCGCTCTTCAGTACCTTACGCTCACCAGGCCAGACATCCAGTTTGTCGTGCCGCAAGTTTTTTTGCATATGCACTCGCACTGTGATGTTCACTGGTCCTTGGTCAAGCGCATTCTTCGATAAATTCACGGCACACCAACCTATGGTCTTCGTCTCCGTGCCTCCGCCTTGACAGAGCTTATTGCTTACACTCACAAGGATTGGGCTGGCTGTCCTGACACTCGACGCTCCATGTCCAAATATTGTGTCTTCTTCGGTGACTCTCCTGTCTCTTGGTCCTCTAAACGGCAGCCTACCGTCATTCGAGTGCCGAGGCCGAGTACCGAGTTGTTTCCAACGTGGTCGCGGAGACTTGTTGGCCTCGTCACCTTCTTGGTGAGCTTCGAATTCCACTTTCGAAAGACAGTGTGGTATTCTATGATAATGTGTCGGCCACCTACCTCGCGGCTAATCCGGTGCAGCACAAGCGCACCAAACACATTGAGCTCGATGTTCACTTTGTGCGCGAGAAGGTTCAATTGGGTCAGCTTCGAGTTCTTCATGTACCAACTACCCAACAGTTCGCCGACATCATGACCAAGGGGTTGCAAACTGCTGCATTCCAGGAGTTTCGTTCCAGTCTTTGCATCGCCGACTCCGCCGCTTCGACTGCGGGGGAGGGGGGGGGGGGGGTTGAAACGTGATATCTCTGTATTTATTACCGATTGATTCTTTTATTATTTCTAGCCCTGTATAGCTGATTCCTAGAGATATTGTAGGGGTTAGTTGGCTTGACATGCAAGACACAACCTGTATATATTGCAACAGACTCCGATGAATACAATTGAGTTGCATCCTCTAGTCTTCTACATTATGTAACCATTGTAATGTTGTATTGTCATGTTTGTACCAATCCTAGATTGTAGGATCTGAGCACTCCCGCAGGGCCTGCGTGCCTAAACTCTCGGGACTCTCTCACCCTCTCTATGTATACTCTAGCTTGTAACACAATTCATCAAGGCAAATACAATACACTTTCTGTTGGGAACGTAGTAATTTCAAAAAAATTCCTACGCACACGCAAGATCATGGTGATGCATAGCAATGAGAGGGGTGAGTGTTGTCCACGTACCCTCGTAGACCGAAAGTGGAAGCGTTAGAACAACGAGTTGATGTAGTCGTACGTCTTCACGGCCCGACCGATCAAGCACCGAAAGCACGGCACCTCCGAGTTCTAGCACACGTTTAGCTCGATGACGTCCCTCGAACTCCGATCCAGCCGAGTGTCGAGGAAGAGTTCCATCAGCACGACGGCGTGGTGACGATCTTGATGTTCTACCGTCGTAGGGCTTCGCCTAAGCACCGCTAAAATATTATCGAGGAGGACTATGGTGGAGGGGGGCACTGCACACGGCTAAGAGATCAATGATCTGTTGTTGTGTCTCTAGAGGTGCCCCCCTGCCCCCATATATAAGGAGCAAGGAGGGAGGGGGCGGCCGGCCAGGGTGGAGGCGCGCCATGGGGAGTCCTACTACCACCGGGAGTAGGACTCCCTCCTTTCCTTGTTGGACTTGGAGAAGCGGGGAAAGAGGAGGGAGAGAGAGGAAGGAAAGGGGGCGCCGCCCCCTTCTCCTCGTCCTATTCGGACTAGGGGCGAGGTGCACGCGGCCCAGCCCTGGCCGCCTCTCCTCTTCTCCACTAAGGCCCACTATGGCCCAATTAAGCCCGCGGGGGGTTCCGGTAACCCCTCGGTACTCCGGTAAAATCCCGATTTCACCCGGAACACTTCCGATTTCCAAATATAGGCTTCCAATATATCAATCTTCATGTCTCGACCATTTCGAGACTCCTCATCATGTCCCTGATCACATCCGGGACTCCAAACAACCTTCGGTACATCAAAACTCATAAAATCATAATATAACCGTCATTGAAACTTTAAGCGTGCGGACCCTATGGGTTCGAGAACTATGTATACATGACCGAGACACGTTTCCGGTCAATAACCAATAGCGGAACCTGAATGCTCATATTGGCTCCTACATATTCTACGAAGAACTTTATCGGTCAAACCGCATAACAACATACGTTGTTCCCTTTGTCATCTATATGTTACTTGCCCGAGATTCGATCGTCGGTATCTCAGTACCTAGTTCAATCTTGTTACCGGAAAGTCTCTTTACTCGTTATGTAATGCATCATTCCGTAACTAACTCATTAGCTACATTGCTTGCAAGGCATATAGTGATGTGCATTACCGAGAGGGCCCAGAGATACCTCTCCGACAATCGGAGTGACAAAACCTAATCTCGAAATACACCAACTCAACATGTACCTTTGGAGACACCTGTAGAGCTCCTTTATAATCACCCAATTATGTTGTGACGTTTGGTAGCACACAAAGTGTTCCCCTGGTAAACGGGAGTTGCATAATCTCATAGTTGTAGGAACATGTATAAGTCATGAAGAAAGCAATAGCAACATACTAAACGATCAACTGCTAAGCTAACGGAATGGGTCAAGTCAATAACATCATTCTCCTAATGATGTGATCCCGTTAATCAAATGACAACTCATGTCTATTGTTAGGAAACATAACCATCTTTGATTAATGATCTAGTCAAGTAGAGGCATACTAGTGACATTATGTTTGTCTATGTATTCACACATGTATCATGTTTCCGGTTAATACAATTCTAGAATGAATAATAAACATTTATCATGATATAAGGAAATAAATAATAACTTTATTATTGCCTCTAGGGCATATTTCCATCACTTTCCAACTTGGTATCAGTCGCCAGGTCTCTCCCCATGGCTGCGGACGACCCCTCCTCCTCCGCCGCCACGAGCTCCGCCACGTCGTCGGGCTCCCTCTCCTCCTCCTCCTCCTCCTCAGCGCCTGCTGCCGACACTGTCCCGGCCTCCGCCTCGACCACCCTTCCCTTCGTCTTCGGCACATCTCCAACCCTCTTCAGCGGCTCCTTCCCCACCACGGCTTCTCAGTTTGCCCCCCTCTTCACCACCACTAGCGCCTCTTCCGCGCCGCCGCTGGCACCTGCAACACCCCATCCGATTTTCCGTGACCACATCACGAACCACATCAAGTTTCTCCTCAATCCCGCCGATCACAATCATCATAAGTGGAAAACCTTCTTTCTGATGGTCCTTGTTCGCTACGGCGTCTCCTACCTCCTCGACCACCCTCCACCTCCCAATGCTCCGGCGCACTACCTTGAGCTCGACGCCCGCATCGTTCTGTGGATCTATGCCACCCTCTTGGACACCATGTGTGATCATGTTCGTGCCACCACCACCCTCTGGCACAAGACCAAAGACTTCTTCCATGGCAATCGCGACGCCCGCTTCATGATCCTCAACCGCCAATACAGCAACCTCAAGCAAGGTGACCTCTCGGTGTCGGAGTATGCTCATCGGCTGAAACTCCTCACCAACGCCCTCGCCGACATCGAGCATGCCATTACTGAGGTGGATCTCACCATGCAGTACCTTCACGGTCTTGACAAGCGGCTCGACACCATCCGCGTCGTCCTCGGTGACTAGGGCCTCCCCTTCGACACCGTACTCTCCCGTGTCGTCCTCGTGGAGGAGTCGCAGGCGCAGCGCGCGGCTGAGGAGGGCGCCTCCGCGTTCGCCATGGTGGGCGCCAGCTCTTCGGGTGGCGGTTCCTCGGCCGACCCATCTGGTGGTCGCGTCCAAGGCGATCGCACGGCTGACCGCTCCTATGATCGCGCCCCGGACGCCCCCCATCCGCCATCCAACACCTCTGGTCGTGGGCGCGGCGACCGCTCCGATGACGGTGGTGACTGTGGAAGCAGGCGCGGGCGCGGTCGTGGCCGTGGCCGCAGTGACCATTCCAAGCACGGTCAGCAGGCGGCTCACTTCTCACCCTTCACGAGATACTTCACCCCATATGGGATGGCTCTCCCGTCGCCCCGCTCTGGCTAGATCCCGTTGAACGCTGCCGGTGTTCTTGGACCCTGACCCGGCGCTCACGCCCGGGCATACCCTGCCTTCACACCCTCTCCGGTGCCGTCCACCCCATACTATCAGCCACCCCAGCCATCGTGGGACCATCTCGCCATGCTCAAGGCCGCCTTCACCAATGGCGGCTATGCCGGGCCCCCAGCACCCGAGTGGTACCTCGACAGTGGCGCTTCTTCACACGTGACGGGCACCCAAGGTAACCTGACCTCGTTGAGTTCTTCATTTCCGCATTTACCTTCTAGCATTGTTGTCGGTAACGGGCATCATCTCCCGGTCACTGCCACGGGCTCTACCACCCTCTCCCCTCATGATTTTCGTCTTACCGATATTCTTGTCTCTCCCAACGTAGTCACTAGCCTCATTTCCGTTCGTAAATTCACTAAAGATAACTCTTGCTCTATTGAATTTTACTCGTGTGGTTTTCTTGTGAAGGATCTTCGCACTCGACCAGTTCTCATGATCTTCGTTAGCCATGGCGACCTCTACCCCTTCGTTGGCAATAAACCGGTGCCGGTGTTTCCTCTCCTTGCAGCCACCTCCTCAGATTTGTGGCATCATCGCCTTGGGCATCCTGGAGCACACACCTTTTCTTCTCTCTCTAAACACTTTCTTTATGATTGTAATAAAGCTCCTCACTCACCATGTAGTGCATGTCAACTTGGTCGCCAGCCACGTTTACCTTTTTCCTTCTTCCTTCAGCAAAACATATGCTCCCTTTGATTAAATACATTGTGATTTGTAGACATCACCTATTGTTAGCTTTTCTAGTTTCCAATACTATCTTGTGGTGCTTGATGACTATACGCATTTCTCGTGGACATTTCCCCTACGCAACAAATCTGACACGTCCACTATCCTCCAACGCTTTTTCATGTTTGTGCATACCCAATTCAACGTGATCGTCAAGAGCATGTAGTGTGACAATGGTTGTGAACTTATCAACTCCTCTCTTCGCACCTTCTTCTCCTCCAACGGCATCGCCTATCACTTCTCGTGCCCTCATACCTCCCCTCAAAATGTCAAAGCGGAACGTATGATTCGTACAACCAACGATGTCATGCGCACACTTCTCCTTCAAGCTAACCTCACACCACCCTTTTGGGTTGAAGCTCTTCACACGGCCACCTACCTTCTCAACAGGCGTCCCTCACGTGTCACTGCGCCGCATATGCCACATTTTCTCCTATATGGCGTTCCAACCGCAACCGACCACCTTCGTGTTTTCGGTTGTCTATGCTTTCCGAACCAATATGCCACCATGGATCACAAACTCGCCCCCCGCTCTTCCCGCTGCGTCTTCCTTGGCTATGCCCTCAAGCACAAGGGTTACCGCTGCTATGACCTCGCCACACGTCGTGTAATCGTCTCTCATCACGTTATTTTCAACGAAACGATTTTTCCCTACACCAGCAGCACACCGTACCACATCCCTTTCACGTCCACAAAAAATCCCTATGCACCAACGCCACCCAGCCCTGATTTCCATCCTGGATCCCCCCACCTACCCCGCCCGGGCCCCACCCCCCACCAGCATCCGTACCCCGCCAACCATCCCCTCCCACTTCGCCCGCTGCCTCCCGCAACGGCCGCCCCACAACAGCTGCGCGCGTTGAGGGAGTCCTGGATTAGGGGGTATCCGGACAGCCGGACTATATACTTTGGCCGGACTGTTGGAGCGTGAAGATACAAGACTCAAGACTCCGTCCCGTGTCCGGATGGGACTCTCCTTTGCGTGGAAGACAAGCTTGGCGATTCAGATATTATATTTCCTTCTTTGTAACCGACTCCGTGTAAACGCTAGCCCCCTCCGGTGTCTATATAAACCGGAGGGTTTAGTCCTTAGAGGGACGATCACAATCATAATCATCATAGGCTAGCTTCTAGGGTTTAGCCTCTACGATCTCGTGGTAGATCAACTCTTGTACTACTCATATCATCAATATCAATCAAGCAGGAAGTAGGGTTTTACCTCCATCAAGAGGGCCCGAACCTGGGTAAACATTGTGTCCCTTGCCTCCTGTTACCATTAGCCTAAGACGCACAGATTGAGACCCCCTACCCGAGATCCGCCGGTTTTGACACCGACATTGGTGCTTTCATTGAGAGTTCCTCTGTGTCGTCGCTGCAAGGATTGATGGCTCCTCCAATCATCAACAACAACACGGTCCAGGGTGAGACTTTTCTCCCCGGACAGATCTTCATGTTCGGCAGCTTCGCACTACGGGCCAATTCGCTTGGCCATCTGGAGCAGATCAACAGCTACGCCCCTGGCCACCAGGACAGGTTTGGAAACTTGAACTACACGGCCGATATCCACGGAGACTTGATCTTCAACGAATTCGGGCCTGTGCCAGGAGCGCCGGATAGTCACGACGAGAACAGCCTAGACCTGCTGGCGGACAATGCTCGGGATATCGCCCCTGCAGGAACCCTGAACCTAAATTCGGAGAAATTGCTTCGTCCAGGACCGGTGGATGGACCCTCCTTAGAGGCCGCACACTCATCGGCGGTAGAGCCGAACACAGACTTCACCCCCAAGGAAGCCTGTGACACCGCACCACCGGACTCGTATCCGGTTGTAGGTTCCAGTCCGCGCGCCTCCAAGCCCGCCGAATCTGGTTGGGCTCTGGTAATGGAGTTCACCGCTGCAGATATCTTCCATCACTCGCCATTTGGCGACGCGCGAACTCTTTAAAGTTCCTCTCTTTATCAAGATACTCTCGGCGGAACTATGTCCAGCTCGAATCAGAAGCAGGCGACGAAGGAATTCATTGGCCACCCACCACCCACTTCATAGCGACTGTCGACGATGTATCAGACATGCTTGACTTCGACTCTGATGATCCCGACGGTATGGATGTCGGTGCAGGAGACGATTCAGAATCAATGGGGCGCTAGACTGACACTTCATCATACGATATATACATGGTAGATACGCCTAAGGAGGACGACGGCGACAATCCGGAAGATAAAACCCCCAGGCAAAAGCCAAAATGACGGCGCAGACGCCGCTCCAAGTCCAGCAACAGTAAAAATAGCGATAAGAGCGCCAGAAAGATCGACACCCCAGTCAACTCCGAAGGCAACAACGACCATATGGACCCAGCAATGGAGCAGGATGAGCCAGGTCACGCCAAACACAGCTCGGAGCAGACGCCCGATCACAATGATCCCTAGGGACGAATTCATCAAACCACCCCGGGACAAGAGCACAGTCCGGATGACGATGCTTTCATCATCCCGGAAACACGCTTGGAACAAGATAAGCTCCACAGAAGGCTTATGGCCACCGCGAGAAGTCTAAAGAAGCAGAAGCAACAGCTAAAGGCCGCACAGGAAACGCTAAATCGCGAATGGAATAAACTGCTAAACACTAAAGAAAAGTACAGCGACGATCGCCATACAAAGAGCTATCCAAAACGAAAGCTGCTGCCAGAATTCGACGACGAGGCCGTTCCACCAAAGAACAACACGGCCAGGAGGCCAGACAAACCACTTCATAACCGCAACGGAGCAGCTACCGACGCCGCACATGATTTACGCGAGCTCCTGGATGAGAAAGCCGGCGCGGCTAGGTCCATCTATGGATCTAAAGGACACACCCCGGTGCAGGACTATGGTCACCAAAACGATCATACCGACCGAATACTAGTTCGGAATCAGCACCAAACACAACAACAGCCGACGGCACGCCACAGCACGTCCAGATACAGAAGGGCTTCTCACCCCCTGTGCTTCACCGAAGAAGTACTGGACCATGAATTTCCACAGGGTTTTAAACCTGTGAACATAGAGGCATACAATGGAACGACAGACCCAGGGGTCTGGATCGAGGATTTTATCCTGCATATACACATGGCTCGTGGGGACGACCTCCACGCCATCAACTACCTTCCCCTCAAGTTGAAGGGGCCAGCTCGACACTGGTTGAAAAGCCTCCCCGAAAATTCAATTGGAAGTTGGGAGGAACTGAAGGACGCTTTCAGGGCCAATTTTCAAGGGACTTATGTCCGGCCTCCGGATGCGGACGATTTAAGTAACATAATCCAACATCCCGGAGAGTCCGCCCGCAAGCTTTGGAATAGATTCCTCACTAAGAAGAATCAAATTGTCGATTGTCCGGATGCCGAAGCCTTAGCGGCCTTCAAACACAGCATCCGGGACGAGTGGCTCGCCAGACACCTCGGCCAAGAAAAGCCGAGGACAATGGCAGCCTTAACAAGCCTTATGACCCGCTTTTGCGCAGGTGAAGATAGCTGGTTGGCCCGTAAAGGCACCAGCGACCCAAGTACATCTGAAATAAGGGATGGCAACGGGAAGCCACGGTGCAATAAAAACAAATGTCAAAACAAGGAAGAGAGCCCGGACAACACAACGGTCAACGCTGGATTCAGGGGCTCTCGACCCGGTCAACAAAAGAAGCCATTTAAAGGCAGCAAAGAGGGACCGTCCGGCCTGAACAAAGTCCTGGACAGAATGTGCAAAATTCATGGCACCCCCGACAAACCTGCGAACCGCACTCACAAAGAGTGCTGGGTCTTCAAGCAGGCCGGCAAATTAAATGCCGAACACAATGGAAGGGAAACACCAAGTGAAGACGAGGATGAGCCTCGCCAGCCGAACACTGGGGGACAGAAAAAATTCCCACCAGAGGTAAAAACAGTAAACATGATCCACGCAACTCACACACCCACGAGAAGGCGCAAACGCGCACTCAGAGACGCATATGTTGTAAGGCCCGTCGCCCCCAAACTTAACCACTGGTCGGCCTGCCCGATCACTTTCAATCACAGGGACTGCCCGACTAGTATGCGGCACGAAGGATCAGCTGCCTTGGTGCTCGACCCAATAATCAACGGATACCATCTCACTCGCCTCCTCATGGACGGCGGCAGTAGTCTCAATTTAATATACCAGGACACTGTCCGCAGGATGGGGATAGACCCATCCAGAATCAGCCAAAGCAACACCACCTTTGAAGGGGTGATACCAGGCGCTAAAGCCCGTGGCAGGGGCTCCGTCATACTGGAGGTAACATTCGGTTCCCCCGGCAACTCTAGAAGCGAAGAACTACTCTTCACCACCACCCCCTCCAAAGCGGCTATCATGCATTGCTCGGGAGAACGACATTCGCCCGCTTCAACGCAGTACCGCATTATGCCTACCTCACACTCAAGATGCCCGGTCCACGCGGTGTCATCACCGTTAACAGAAACACAGAGCACTCCTCACATGCGGAGGAATACGCGACGGCTCTAGCAGTCGGACTCTAAGCTGCCTCTAATACCAGAAAGCAAGATTGGTCGTTAAGACCACGGACACGGTTAGACGAGTTCGGCAGCCCGGATAAACCTGAGCTAGGGCACCATGTACCTAATCCCATAGAGGACACCAGGGGCTATAGATATTTAATACAGCCCCACTGTTGGCTTGACCTTATTAACAGGCCAATGTCTTACACTTTTACTATCCATCACACGCTTACGTTATACCCTTCTACATGAGTTTTTCTTTTTTACACACTCAATTCGTGCGATACCCTTCCAGGAAACAGCACAACAGAGACAAAGGCGCAGACGTGCAGCAGGGCCCCGCTCAAAGGTTTCTCTTTAGATTAAGCCCCTGTGTAAACCTTTTTTATTGTCTCTTGTTGTTTCCGCATCCCATTGGTACTATACCCACAGAGGGTACTGCCGTTATTGGCATTTCGCCACGACAGACTAATGCACGTACCTGGAACTACAGGGTTCATAATGAAAGGGCATTCTTCGGCCCATTTTATCTTGCAAAGTCCGAATACCTTCAGGAGTGTTGGGCGTCACGAGTTTGGCCTTATATGCATCAGCTCCGAATCATGTCTTTGGTCAAATTTTGGGTTTGCCCGGCTCCTGGGTTTGCCACCATACGTTCCGTTCTTATCGGCTAAGGCAGCCAAAGGAGAACTACTGCGATTGTGCCCTGGTTATTCCAGATGAGCACCTCAGTAGAGAAAGCCGAAAACTGACTGACATGATACAGTGAGAGACTGTTCAACCACTCGAAGACTTACCGGAATCTTTAGGATTCCTCCGCAATAACGAAGGACCGTTTCCTGGTCATGTACACACGCGCCCGTATTTGGATGCACGCGAAGGTACCAGGGGCTACATAGTAGCCCCACCGTTAAACTCCTATGGCTAAGTGAAAGTGTTACAGCTATATAGCCCGGTTGCCTAGTTCGACGTGCGATCACCTCCTTAATGGACCAAGACGTTGGATGAAGTGTGATTACGCATATACATAAAAACGGCCACACAGGAGGCACAATAATACTTTTGGGCACAAAGTATAAATATAGCCTCATACTCAAAATAACATTGTTTTCACAATGAAACGATTTGTCACTCGAACATGACATTCTTCGAGCACTAGACCTCTATTAAGCGAGCACCTTCTGTTACCTGCTCCAAGTAGTGCTCGGCCGGATCCTGGCCTACCACCGGATTCTGGGTCGCAATGATGGTGGCCTCCATATCTGTCCAATATGCTTTAACACAGGCAAGTGCCATCCGTGCACCCTCTATACATGCTGACCTCCTCATGGCATCGATATGAGATACGGCACCAAGGAATTGTTGCACCAAACCAAAATAATTGTCCGGCTTAGGCCCCTTCGGCCAAAGATGGTCTATTACAGACCGCATTGCAAGCCCAGACAGCCTATGAAGCTCAGCCACAGCAGCCATTTTCTCACTCAACGGCAATGGGCACGCGGGAGCATTGAATTGCGACCAGAACATCTTCTCCACTTCTTTATCACCTTGATCCTCAAAAAACTTGGCCGCATCAGCCGTACACTTCGCCAAGTCCGCATACGCGTCTGCAGGGCCCCAGCGTCGATCCAGGGGAGCATACTTCGGATCTAAAAACTTCATCCACAATAAGTAGGGGTTTCCAGCCGCGATTTCTCCGGCCAGACGAAGCTCCTCCCATGCATCCCTGCTTTCAGACCGCGTCTCCTTGGCCGTATCAAGTGCCTTCTTCAGGTCAGCCAAGTTCACCTGATTCTCCTTCTCAAGGAGCTCATACCGACTGCCGGCATTTTTGAGCTCCACAGCCATTTCGGCTATTTTGTCTTCGCTTCGGCGATGAGCAGCCTGTTCGGCTCTCAACTCTTCGGCCACCTTTAGGGCAGCTGCATTGCTAGCCTGAGCTTGTTCCTTGGCCTGGGCAAGTTCCGCCCTCAGGGCTTCCACGGCAGCAGCACCATCTGCAGTCCACACATATCACATCAATATTATACTCATTCCAATTTTTCCTATAAATAATAAGGAAAGCAGAGCACATACCTTGTGACTCGTTAAGCCGCTCGTTCACAAGTGTGATGTCGGCATCAATAACTCCAATCTGCCTCCTCAGTTCGGAAACCTCAACGGACTGGTCAGCTGCCGGATCCTTAGACATCGGCGCATAAGCACAGCGCAATCATTACTTCAAAATATGATCCTCAGTTTGCGCCTAGGGCTGGCAACCAGAGTCTCAGGGGCTACTATCCATATGGAGCACACCTGGCGCATGCGTCACAGCCAAAAAATTATGTATTTTTATTACATACCTCAAAGCCTCTGAGCAGGCTCGTAAATGCTTCATTCAAACCTCTTGTGGTGCATGAAATCTTCTTGAGCACCGTGCTCATTAATGAGCGGTGCTCCTCTGAGAGAGCAGCTCGTTCCAGAAGGCCCGTCAATATGTCCGGCAGGACACCGAACTGTGTCGGACCCTTCTCATCGCCCCCCGTGGGAGCCTAACGCTCCGGGCTCAGGGCGGCTAAAGGATTAGCTTCTGGCTTCGGCAGATCCGGACTCCTCCGTGACGACACCTCGGGGTCGCCCGCCTCATGAGGCGGAGAGGATTGTTGGGGAACATTGCAGAAAATAAAAAAATTTCCTACGGTTTCACCAAGATCCATCTATGAGTTCATCTAAGCGACGAGTCATGGGAGAGAGATTGCATCTACATACCACTTGTAGATCGAGTGCGGAAGCGTTCAAGGGGATGGTGATGATGGAGTTGTACTCGCCGTGATTTAGATCACCGATGACCAAGTGCTGAACGGACAGCACCTCCGCGTTCAACACACGTACGGGACGGGAGACGTCTCCTCCTTCTTGATCCAGCAAGGGGGAAGGAGAGGTTGATGATGATCCAGTAGCACGACGGTGTGGTGGTGGATGCAGCAGAACTCCAGTAGGGCTTCGCCAAGCAACTACGGGAGGAGGACGAGGTGTAGCAGGGGGAGGGAGGCGCCAATGCACAGGGTCCGGCTGCCCTCCCGCCTGCCCTCCTTTATATAGGCCCCCAGGGGGGCGCCGGCCCTGGGAGATTCAATCTCCCAAGGGGGCGGCGGCAGGGGGGGTGGAGTGCCCCCCAAGGCATGTGGTGCGCCCCCCACCCTAGGGTTTCAACCCTAGGCGCAGGGGGTGGGCCTAGGGGGGCGCACCAGCCCACTATGGGCTGGATCCCCTCCCACTTCAGCCCATGGGGCCCTCCGGGATGGGTGGCCCCACCCAGTGGACCCCCGGGACCCTTCCGGTGGTCCCGGTACATTACCGGGTGACCCCGAAACTTTCCCGATGGCCGAAATACCACTTCCTATATATAATTCTTTACCTCCGGACCATTCCGAAACTCCTCGTGACGTCCGGGTTCTCATCCGGGACTCCGAACAACATTCGGTATGCTGCATACTCATATTCATACAACCCTAGTGTCACCGAACCTTAAGTGTGTAGACCCTACGGGTTCGGGAGACACGCAGACATGACCGAGACGACTCTCGGGCAATAACCAATAGTGGGATCTGGATACCCATGTTGGCTCCCACATGCTCCTCGATGATTTCATCGGATGAACCACGATGTCGAGGATTAAACAACCCCGTATACAATTCCCTTTGTCAATCGATACGTTACTTGCCCGAGACTCGATCGTCGGTATCCCAATACCTTGTTCAGTCTCGTTACCGGCAAGTCACTTTACTCGTACCATAATGCATGATCCCGTGACCAACCACTTGGTCACTTTGAGCTCATTATGATGATGCATTACCGAGTGGGCCCAGAGATACCTCTCCGTCATACGGAGTGACAAATCCCAGTCTCGATCCATGTCAACCCAACAGACACTTTCAGAGATACCTGTAGTGCACCTTTATAGTCGCCCAGTTATGTTGTGACGTTTGATACACCCAAAGCACTCCTACGGGATCCGGGAGTTACACGATCTCATGGTCTAAGGAAGAGATACTTGACATTGGAAAAGCTCTAGCAAACGAACTACACGATCTTGTGCTATGCTTAGGATTGGGTCTTGTCCATCACATCATTCTCCTAATGATGTGATCCCGTTATCAACGACATCCAATGTCCATAGCCAGGAAACCATGACTATCTGTTGATCACAACGAGCTAGTCAACTAGAGGCTCACTAGGGACATATTGTGGTCTATGTATTCACACGTGTATTACGATTTCTGGATAATACAGTTATAGCATGAATAAAAGACAATTTATCATGAACAAGGAAATATAATAATACTTTTATTATTGCCTCTAAGGCATATTTCCAACAGTCTCCCACTTGCACTAGAGTCAATAATCTAGTTACATTGTGATGAATCGAACACCCATAGAGTTGTGGTGTTGATCATGTTTTGCTCGCGAGAGAGGTTTAGTCAACGGATCTGCGACATTCAGATCCGTATGTACTTTGCAAATATCTATGTCTCCATCTTGAACATTTTCACGGATGGAGTTGAAACGACGCTTGATGTGCCTGGTCTTCTTGTGAAACCTGGACTCCTTGGCTAGGGCAATAGCTCCAGTGTTGTCACAGAAGAGTTTAATCGGCCCCGACGCATTGGGTATGACTCCTAGGTCGGTGATGAACTCCTTCACCCAAATTGCTTCATGCGCTGCCTCCGAGGCTGCCATGTATTTTGCTTCACATGTAGATCCCGCCACGACGCTCTGCTTGCAGCTGCACCAGCTTACTGCTCCACCATTCAACATATACACGTATCCGGTTTGTGACTTAGCGTCATCCAGATCTGTGTCGAAGCTAGCATCGATGTAACCCTTTACGACGAGCTCTTCGTCACCTCCATAAACGAGAAACATGTCCTTTATCCTTTTCAGGTACTTCAGGATATTCTTGACCGCTGTCCAGTGTTCCTTGCCGGGATTACTTGGGTACCTTGCTACCAAACTTATGGCAAGGTTTACATCAGGTCTGGTACACAGCATGGCATACATATTAGATCCTATGGCTGAAGCATAGGGGATGACACTCATCTCTTCTTTATCTTTTGCCGTGGTCGGGGACTGAGCTGAGCTCAATCTCACACCTTGCAACATAGGCAAGAACCCCTTCTTGGACTGAACCATTTTGAACTTCTTCAAAATCTTATCAAGGTATGTGCTTTGTGAAAGACCTATGAGGCGTCTCGATCTATCTCTATAGATCTTGATGCCTAATATATAAGCAGCTTGTCCAAGGTCCTTCATTGAAAAACACTTATTCAAGTAGGCCTTAATGCTGTCCAGAAGTTCTATATCATTTCCCATCAGGAGTATGTCATCTACATATAATATGAGAAATGCTACAGAGCTCCCACTCACTTTCTTGTAAACGCAGGCTTCTCCATAAGTCTGCATAAACCCAAACGCTTTGATCATCTCATCAAAGCGAATGTTCCAACTCCGAGATGCTTGCACCAGTCCATAAATGGATCGCTGGAGCTTGCATACTTTGTTAGCGTTCTTAGGATCGACAAAACCTTCCGACTACATCATATACAGCTCTTCCTTAAGATGTCCGTTAAGGAATGCTGTTTTGACGTCCATCTGCCATATCTCATAATCATAGTATGCGGCAATTGCTAACATGATTTGGACGGACTTCAGCTTCGCTACGGGAGAGAATGTCTCGTCGTAGTCAATCCCTTGAACTTGTCTTAGCGACAAGTCGAGCTTTATAGATGGTAACATTACCATCCGCGTCCGTCTTCTTCTTAAAAATCCATTTGTTTTCTATCGCTCGCCGATCATCGGGCAAGTCTGTCAAAGTCCATACTTTGTTTTCATGCATGGATTCTATCTCGGATTTCATGGCTTCAAGCCATTTGTTGGAATCTGGGCCCGCCATCGCTTCTTCATAGTTTGAAGGTTCACCGTTGTCTAACAACATGATTTCCAGGACAGGGTTGCCGTACCACTCTGGTGCGGAACGTGTCCTTGTGGACCTACGAAGTTCAGTAGCAACTTGATCCGAAGTACCTTGATCATCATCATTATTTTCCTTTTCAGTTGGTGTAGGCATCACAGGAACATTTTCCTGAGCTGCACTACTTTTCCGTTCGAGAGGTAGTACTTCATCGAGTTCTACTTTCCTCCCACTTACTTCTTTCGAGAGAAACTCTTTTTCCAGAAAGCATCCGTTCTTGGCAACAAAGATCTTGCCCTCGGATCTTAAGTAGAAGGTATACCCAACGGTTTCCTTAGGGTATCCTATGAAGACGCATTTTTCCGACTTGGGTTCGAGCTTTTCAGGTTGAAGTTTCTTGACATAAGCATCGCATCCCCAAACTTTTAGAAACGACAGCTTAGGTTTCTTCCCAAACCATAATTCAACCGGTGTCGTCTCAACGGATTTAGACGGTGCCCTATTTAAAGTGACTGTAGCTGTCTCTAGAGCGTATCCCCAAAATGATAGCGGTAAATCGGTAAGAGACATCATAGACCGCACCATATCCAATAGAGTGCGATTACGATGTTCGGACACACCGTTACGCAGAGGTGTTCTAGGCGGCGTGAGTTGTGAAACGATTCCACATTTCCTTAAGTGTGTACCAAATTCGTGACTTAAGTATTCTCCTCCACGATCTGATCGTAGGAACTTTATCTTTCGGTCACGTTGATTCTCTACCTCATTCTGAAATTCCTTGAACTTTTCAAGGGTCTCAGACTTGTGTTTCATCAAGTAGACATACCCATATCTACTCAAGTCATCAGTGAGAGTGAGAACATAACAATATCCTCCGCGAGCCTCAACGCTCATTGGACCGCACACATCGGTATGTATGATTTCCAACAAGTTGGTTGCTCGCTCCATTGTTCCGGAGAACGGAGTCTTGGTCATTTTGCCCATGAGGCATGGTTCGCATGTGTCAAATGATTCATAATCGAGAGACTCTAAAAGTCCATCAGCATGGAGCTTCTTCATGCGCTTGACACCAATGTGACCAAGGCGGCAGTGCCACAAGTATGTGGGACTATCGTTATCAACTTTACATCTTTTGGCATTCACACTATGAATATGTGTAATACTACGCTCGAGATTCATTAAGAATAAACCATTGACCATAGGGGCATGACCATAAAACATATCTCTCATATAAATAGAACAACCATTATTCTTGGATTTGAATGAGTAGCCATCTCGTATCAAACGAGATCCAGATACAATGTTCATGCTCAAACTTGGCACCAAATAACAATTATTAAGGTTTATAACTAATCCCGTAGGTAAATGTAGAGGTAGCGTGCCGACGGCGATCACATCGACCCTGGAACCATTCCCGACGCGCATCGTCACCTCGTCCTTCGCCAGTCTCCGTTTATTCCGTAGCTCCTGCTGTGAGTTACAAATATGAGCAACGGCACCGGTATCAAATACCCAGGAGTTACTACGAGTACTGGTAAGGTACACATCAATTACATGTATATCAAATATACCTTTGGTGTTGCCGGCCTTCTTATCCGCTAAGTATTTGGGGCAGTTCCGCTTCCAGTGACCCTTCCCCTTGCAATAAAAGCACTCAGTCTCAGGCTTGGGTCCATTCTTTGACTTCTTCCCGGTAACTGGCTTACCGGGCGCGGCAACATCCCTGCCGTCCTTCTTGAAGTTCTTCTTGCCCTTGCCCTTCTTGAACTTAGTGGTCTTATTGACCATCAACACTTGATGTTCTTTCTTGATTTCAGCCTCTGCTGACTTCAGCATCGAAAATACTTCAGGAATGGTCTTCACCATCCCCTGCATATTGTAGTTCATCACAAAGCTCTTGTAGCTTGGTGGGAGCGACTGAAGGATTCTGTCAATGACCGCCTCATCAGGGAGGTTAATGTTCAGCTGAGTCAGGCGGTTGTGCAACCCAGACATCTTGAGTATGTGCTCACTGACAGAACTGTTTTGCTCCATCTTACAACTATAGAACTTGTCGGAGACATCATATCTCTCGACCCGGGCATGAGCTTGGAAAACAAGTTTCAGCTCTTCAAACATCTCAGATGCTCCGTGATGCACAAAACGCTTTTGGAGCCCCGGTTCTAAGCTGTAAAGCATGCCGCACTGAACGAGGGAGTAATCATCAGCACGAGACTGCCAAGCGTTCATAACGTCTTGGTTCTCTGGAACGGGAGCATCACCTAGCGGTCCTTCTAGGACATATTGTTTCCTGGCAGCTATGAGGATGATCCTCAGGTTCTGGACCCAGTCCGTATAGTTGATGCCATCATCTTTCAGCTTGGTTTTCTCTAGGAACGCGTTGAAGTTCGTGTTGACATGAGCGTTGGCCATTTGATCTACAAGACATATTTGCAAAGGTTTTAGACTAAGTTCATGATAATTAAGTTCATCTAATCAAATTGTGAACTCCCACTCAGATTAGACATCCCTCTAGTCATCTAAGTGTTACACGATCCGAGTCGACTAGGCCGTGTCCGATCATCATGTGACACGGACTAGTCATCGTCGGTGAACATCTTCATGTTGATCGTATCTTCCATACGACTCGTGTTCGACCTTTTGGTCTCCGTGTTCCGAGGCCATGTCTACACATGCTAGGCTCGTCAAGTTAACCCTAAGTGTTTTGCATGTGTAAAACTGTCTTACACCCGCTGTATGTGAACGTAAGGATCTATCACACCCGATCATCTGGTGCTTCGAAACGACGAACTGTAGCAACGATGCATAGTTAGGGGAGAACACTTCTTGAAATTGCTGTAAGGGATCATCTTATTTACTACCGTCGTTCTAAGTAAACAAGATGCATAAACATAATAAACATCACATGCAATTATATAGTAGTGACATGATATGGCCAATATCATATAGCTCCATTGATCTCCATCTTTGGGGCTCCATGATCATCTTGTCACCGGCATGACACCATGATCTCCATCATCATGATCTCCATCATCGTGTCTTCATGAAGTTGTCACGCCAATGACTACTTCTACTTCTATGGCTAACGCGTTTAGCAATAAAGTAAGTAATTTACATGGCGTTCTTCAATGACACGCAGGTCATACAAAAATAAAGACAACTCCTATGGCTCCCGCCGGTTGTCATACTCATCGACATGCAAGTCGTGAATCCTATTACAAGAACATGATCTCATACATCACAATATATCATTCATCATTCATCACAACTTCTGGCCATATCACATCACATGACAATTGCTGCAAAAACAAGTTAGACGTCCTCTAATTGTTGTTGCATCTTTTACGTGGCTGCAATTGGGTTCTAGCAAGAACGTTTTCTTACCTATGAATAACCACAACGTGATTTTGTCAACTTCTATTTACCCTTCATAAGGACCCTTTTCATCGAATCCGCTCCAACTAAAGTGGGAGAGACAGACACCCGCCAGCCACCTTATGCAACTAGTGCATGTCTGTCGGTGGAACCGGTCTCACGTAAGCGTACATGTAAGGTTGGTCCGGGCCGCTTCATCCCATAATACCGCTGAAGCAAGAAAAGACTAGTAGTGGCAAGCAAGTTGACAAGATCCACGCCCACAACAAAATTGTGTTCTACTCGTGCAATAGAGAACTACGCATAGACCTAGCTCATGATGCCACTGTTGGGGAACGTTGCAAAAAATTAAAAAATTTCCTACGGTTTCACCAAGATCCATCTATGAGTTCATCTAAGCAACGAGTCATGGGAGAGAGATTGCATCTACATACCACTTGTAGATCGAGTGCGGAAGCGTTCAAGGGGATGGTGATGATGGAGTCGTACTCGCCGTGATTCAGATCACCGATGACCAAGTGCTGAACGGACATCACCTCCACGTTCAACACACGTACGGGACGGGAGACGTCTCCTCCTTATTGATCCAGCAAGGGGGAAGGAGAGGTTGATGATGATCCAGCAGCACGACGGTGTGGTGGTGGATGCAGCAGAACTCCAGCAGGGCTTCGCCAAGCAACTACGGGAGGAGGATGAGGTGTAGCAGGGGGAGGGAGGCGCCAATGCACAGGGTCCAGCTGCCCTCCCCCCTGCCCTCCTTTATATAGGCCCCCAGGGGGGGCGCCGGCCCTGGGAGATTCAATCTCCCAAGGGGGCGGCGGCCAGGGGGGTGGAGTGCCCCCCAAGGCATGTGGTGCGCCCCCCCCCCCACCCTAGGGTTTCAACCCTAGGCGCAGGGGGTGGGCCTAGGGGGGCGCACCAGCCCACTATGGGCTGGCTCCCCTCCCACTTCAGCCCATGGGGCCCTCCGGGATGGGTGGCCCCACCCGGTGGACCCCCGGGACCCTTCCGGTGGTCCCGGTACATTACCGGGTGACCCCGAAACTTTCCCGATGGCCGAAATACCACTTCCTATATATAATTCTTTACCTCCGGACCATTCCAAAACTCCTCGTGACGTCCGGTATCTCATCCGGAACTCCGAACAACATTCGGTATGCTGCATACTCATATTCATACAACCCTAGCATCACTGAACCTTAAGTGTGTAGACCCTACGGGTTCGGGAGACACGCAGACATGACCGAGACGACTCTCGGGCAATAACCAACAGCAGGATCTGGATACCCATGTTGGCTCCCACATGCTCCTCGATGATTTCATCGGATGAACCACGATGTCGAGGATTAAACAACCCCGTATACAATTCCCTTTGTCAATCGGTACGTTACTTGCCCGAGACTCGATCGTCGGTATCCCAATACCTTGTTCAGTCTCGTTACCGGCAAGTCGCTTTACTCATACCGTAATGCATGATCCCATGACCAACCACTTGGTCACTTTGAGCTCATTATGATGATGCATTACCGAGTGGGCCCAGAGATACCTCTCCGTCATACGGAGTGACAAATCCCGGTCTCGATCCGTGTCAACCCAACAGACACTTTCAGAGATACCTGTAGTGCACCTTTATAGTCACCCAGTTATGTTGTGACGTTTGATACACCCAAAGCACTCCTACGGTATCCGGGAGTTACACGATCTCATGGTCTAAGGAAGAGATACTTGACATTGGAAAAGCTCTAGCAAACGAACTACACGATCTTGTGCTATGCTTAGGATTGGGTCTTGTCCATCACATCATTCTCCTAATGATGTGATCCCGTTATCAACGACATCCAATGTCCATAGCCAGGAAACCATGACTATCTGTTGATCACAACAAGCTAGTCAGCTAGAGGCTCACTAGGGACATATTGTGGTCTATGTATTCACACGTGTATTACGATTTCCGGATAATACAGTTATAGCATGAATAAAAGACAATTTATCATGAACAAGGAAATATAATAATACTTTTATTATTTCCTCTAGGGCATATTTCCAACAAGGATGGTGGGGTCTCACTCTCCATCATCTCCGGAGGGAGATCCCCCGAAGACGAACTCAGTCGAGAAGAGCTGCTAGCCCGACTGCAAAGAATGGATCCTGATTATTGTTCTCGGAGAAAAGCGGTACCTTCGAATTTATGATTAACTTACAGGTCGGTTGAGGGCTGGCCCGTTGGTGGGCATGACGCGGTGAGGGCGCCCTTTGGGTCAGGGCCCCCTGGTGACGCTTTCTTCCCCTGTTTGGGCACCTCTGTCTCCAAGTATTCAGAGGCGGCTCTCTTCTTCCCATGCGGGGAGGAGGCCTTAGACTCCCCTCCCCGACTATCCTCCTTTGGGGAGGTGGCAATTCCCCCGGTTTGGATGCGCAGTGTGTGAAGTTCGGCTTCTCTGTTCTTTCCTTCGTCTTTCCCTGAGGGCATTTTGCTAAGCACCCGGCCAAACATCTTGGCTATGGTAGGACTAGGCAAGCCTTCGGGAAGTGGTGCCAGACACCTGATTCTCTCTGCCTTGCTGAGCCATTCCTGGCCACGGAGGATTTTGAGAATAATGATTATGATAAATATAAATGAAGTGTTCGGTTTTGGGGTTACTTATTTGGGTATCTGGGCAATTGCAGCTTAGGCCCGCATCCTCGGTGGTGTCCAGACACTTTACTTGTTGTCCGAAGAATAATTTACACATCCCTTCGAGCGTCAGGCCAAGAAGTGCAGAATAGTCCACGGACCCTCTGGATTGAATTCCCACATCCGGAGAGGCCGGCATTTGCACGGCAACATCCGTCGGATCAGCATTACCTGAATTATGCTGACAAGGTTAATGTCCCTCTCAAGAAGCTCCCGGATACGGCTCTGCAGTGTTGGTACATCACTAGCAGACCCCCAATCCCGTCCTACATTGGTCCATGACGCCAGTTGTGACGGAGGGCCCGAACGGAAGTCGGGGGCAGCCACCCACTTTGTGCCTCGGAGAGCCGTGATGTAAAACCACCTCCGCTGCCATAAATCGGATACCTCTGGGAAAGAACCCTCCGGCCATGGGGCATCGGCGTTCTTGCTTAGTACGGCACCTCCGCACTCCGCATGTCGTCCCTCAATCATCTTTGGCTTCACATTGAAGGTCTTGAGCCATAAGCCGAAGTGTGGGGTGACGTGGAGAAAAGCCTCGCACACAATGATGAACGACGAGATATGGAGGATAGCGTCCGGAGCTAGATCGTGAAAATCTAACCCGTAATATAACATGAGCCCCCTCACAAAGGGATCAAGGGTGAGGCCCAAGCCGCGGAGGGAGTGAGAAACAAATACGACGCTCTCATTAGGCTCGGGAGCAGGGATGACCTGCCCTGGAGCAGGAAGCCTGTGCTGGATGTCGGCAGTCAGATATCCGACCTCCCTAAGCCTCGCAATGTCCTCCTCTTTGACCGAGGAGGCCACCCACCGGCCTTGGGGGTTGGATCCGGACATATTGGAAGATCTGGGGTGTTTGAGTTTGGGTCTAGAGTGTTAGAACTCAAGATGCGAAAAGGCGCAAGGGTGGTGGAAAAGAGGTATAGGCCTCGGCCCCATTATAAAGGGGGTGAATATCAAGAGTCCCCAGCGTGACCGCTCGAGACTTATCTAAAAACACGGAGTCATACCAATAGTCGGCGTGAGGTTGCGCACACCCGTATTGATGGAAGATCACGCAATAAGGGGAACACCGATCTGTGCTTTGGTAGGGCGTGCCAATAAAACCGCCTCGCAACGCGTATCAAAGTGGGCTAAGAAAAACCGGTTCGTGTTGGGCCGGGCCATGATGCAGGGGCACGACGTACAAAAATTGCCAGCAGATCAGATTTATGCTATGCTCTCTACGGTGGTATGTGAAGATCATCTTGCAGATCCGGACACGGTTTAAGTGTTCGATAATTACTTTGGAGTATTCGGAGATGGAACCCGTCTTGCAATGCCGAAGGCAAAACTATGCGCCGGACTCATCATCATTGAAGACTGGTTCAGGCGCTACTGAGGGAGTCCTGGATTAGGGGGTATCCGGACAGCCGGACTATATACTTTGGCCGGACTGTTGGAGCGTGAAGATACAAGACTCAAGACTCCGTCCCATGTCCGGATGGGACTCTCCTTTGCGTGGAAGACAAGCTTGGCGATTCGGATATTATATTTCCTTCTTTGTAACCGACTCCGTGTAAACCCTAGCCCACTCCGGTGTCTATATAAACCGGAGGGTTTAGTCCTTAGAGGGACGATCACAATCATAATCATCATAGGCTAGCTTCTAGGGTTTAGCCTCTACGATCTCGTGGTAGATCAACTCTTGTACTACTCATATCATCAACATCAATCAAGCAGGAAGTAGGGTTTTACCTCCATCAAGAGGGCCCGAACCTGGGTAAACATTGTGTCCCTTGCCTCCTGTTACCATTAGCCTAAGACGCACAGATCGGGACCCCCTACCCGAGATCCGCCGGTTTTGACACCGACACCTGCTGCCTCATCCCCCGTGAGCGGATCCTCCTCAGATTGCGCGCCCACCCATGTGCCTGCCTTGCCTGGTCCCGCCGCATCATCCTCGGATCACGCTCCCACCCATGCACCTGCCTCGCCCGGTCCCGCCGCATCATCCTCGGTTCCCTCGCCCACCTAGTCCAAAGCACCCAGTCCAATGCCCGTTGGCTCACCAGTCCCACCGCATCCTCCTCGGATCGCTCGCCACCCCGTACGCCCACGCCACCTCTTCCGCCCCATGTAGTACTGGTACAACCACCCTACAACTCACACCGAATGACCACACATGCTAAAACTGGTTACTTAATGCCTAAACGGCTCTTCTTTGCCGATGCCTCCTCCACCATCTCCCCCACTCCTCCCACGTATAAATTCGCCCTTAAAGATCCCAATTGGTGTCAAGCAATGTTAGATGAGTTTAATGCATTAATGAACAACTTCACTTGGTCTTTGGTGCCTAAGCCTGCAGGTGCGAATGTGGTTACGGGCAAATGGATTTTTCGGCACAAGTTCAATACGGACGGGCCTTTAGCACGGTACAAAGCTCGGTGGGTCGTTCTTGACTTCACGCAACAAGAGGGTGTGGACTATGATGAGACATTCAGTCCAGTGGTCAAGCCAGCAACTATTCAGGTGGTATTGAGCCTTGCCACCTCTCATTCATGGCCCATTCATCAACTTGACGTCAAGAATGCCTTTCTCCATGGTGAGCTCAATGTAACTGTGTATTGCTCGCAACCGGCCGGTTTTGTGGACTCCTCCAAGCCGGACCATGTGTGTCTTCTCCACAAGTCACTCTATGGTCTCAAACAAGCTCCTCGAACATGGTTCTTGCGCTTTCAGACCTTCCTCTTATCTCTTGGGTTTCGGGCATCCAAGAGTGGCACCTCCCTCTTCATCCTACATCATGGTAACTCTCTTGCATACTTGCTAGTTTATGTGGATGACATCATCCTCACCGCGAGCTCTCCTCACACCCTCACCCACATCATCACCTCTCTCAAGCGAGAGTTCGCCATGACTGGTCTTGGTACATTGCATCATTTCTTAGGGATCAATGTCACCACCAACAAATCCGGTCTCTTTCTATGCCAACAACAATACACCCTCGAGCTTCTTGCGTGCGCCAACATGCTCAACTGTAAACCTGTATCCACCCCGGTTGACACAAGCTCTAAATTGTCATCTCACGAAGGCCACCTGCTCTCCAATCCTACCCACTATCGTAGTATCACCGGCGCTCTCCAATACCTCACCCTCACGCGCCCGGACATTACATATGCTGTCCAACAAGCTTGTTTATTCATGCATGCTCCACGAGATATTCATATGCAGCTTGTGAAGCGCATTCTACGATACTTACAGGGTACCTCCCATTATGGACTTCATCTCTTTCGGTCTTCCTCCAAAGACCTCATCGCATACACTAATGCCGATTGGGCAGGGTGTTCGGACACGCGCAAGTCCACCTCTGGTTTTTGTGTGTTCCTTGGAGCAAACCTCATCTCATGGTCATCCAAGAGGCAACCCACCATCTCCTGATCCAGTGCCGAGGCCGAATATCGTGGTGTTGCTAATTGTGTGGCTGAATCTTGTTGGTTGCAGCAACTTCTACATGAGCTCAACGTACCACCCGCACGTGCCACTGTGGTATATTGTGGCAACATCAGTGCATCCTATCTTGCGAGCAATTCGGTTCAGCATCAACGGACCAAGCACATTGAGATTGACTTGCACTTCGTTCGGGATCGAATGCCTCTTGGCGAAGTACACGTCTTGCATGTACCATCCAGCTCTGAATATGCCGACGTCTTCACCAAGGGCTTGCTTTCGCCAGTCTTCACCGAGTTTCGAACAAGCCTGAACATCCTTCCCAAT
The DNA here is from genome assembly GCA_963921465.1 of Triticum timopheevii. Taxonomy (NCBI): domain Eukaryota; kingdom Viridiplantae; phylum Streptophyta; class Magnoliopsida; order Poales; family Poaceae; genus Triticum; species Triticum timopheevii. The sequence continues at coordinate 585,369,608 of OY997270.1, forward strand.
GGAGTTCCGGCTGAGGGGGGTGTTAAGTATTGTATATTACTAGCAAATATGCCCGTGCGTTGCACCGGGATAATCAAAACACACTTCCCTGGCCCAATGATCCAAGACAACATTCTATTGCATCATCCATGTAATATATATTTTACCAATGGTCTTAAAATGCATGTATGAGATGCTACACTTCAATTATGAAAGAATTGATTAATTTAAATATCTAAATTACCTTCCTAGTTAATTTGCAGTATAAGGAGTCATTACCTTCATCATTTGATTTATCATTGAGAGCCTAAATCATGAGGATCGTACATGTATGTACATATATAAGAAATTAAGGTTTAATTGGTAAGTTACGAGATGCCCATTACTGATTTTCATTACCAAATTTCTTCTAAACATACATGCACGGAGACCTATAAAGTCTAAAGTACAACTCAATTATCTTTCATATAGAAGGAAACATAATAAACGGATTTGCACATACCACCGTAAAACGAATTTTTTATTTGAAGAGGTCACAATAATTTTCATGAAATCAGGTGTATGATTTGGAATTTCTTTTTTAACCATGCATGCTTCAGATTCCACGAAAAGGCATTATTCCCCGTGCGTTGAAACAAAAAAAAAATCATCCCTCATACACACACCTGACAGCATCGGCGAATCTCTTCAAATCTTTTACAATGCCACACGAGAAACAGCATGATAAGTGGTGTCGCGCAAAGTTCATAAGGTTGTATTATTTGTGAAATGTACTCAACATGTTTCCAATTTATTAGACAACAGAAATATCAACGTTAAGACGGGATTTTCAAAATACCCCATATAAAGAAGATATAAATAAAGGTTGCATCATAAATGGAATTTTAGGAATGATTATTAATATAATAGCATATTTCAAATCTACACATCTTTTTAAAGGGATTTCCATATATAACATGTTAGATTTGGAGTTAAGATTTGAAAGTGATTAATATAATACCATATTTGAAATTTACACATCTTTTTAAGGGATTTCTATATATAATATGTTAGATTTGGAGTTAGGGTTTGAAAGTTATGTGTTTTTTTGAAATATTTGAATATGTCCAAAAATAGAAAGAATGAAAATAGAGTAACTGGTACATTGTGCAGCCCATATGCTAAGTGACGCTGGGGCGAGTAGTAATATCCTACGCCTACCAACATTAATAGGAGAGAAAAAGAAGAAAAGAGAGAAAGGGAAATCGAACCTGGGTCTCCTGGGCCAAGAGGTGAGGCTCACACCACTACGCCAGCCACCCACAAGTTATCTGTTACATGGGCTTAAAATTAATAACCGAGCCTGTCACGGATTTTAGAAGGGGCAAACCGAACCGTTTTTTCACTTACCAATGGCATGGTGGGTAATTCTTTACAACCTCAGGGGCAGTTTTAATGACGGACGACAGAAACCTAATTCTCTTTATTATTACTAGCAAAAAGGGCCCGTGCGTTGCAACGGGAGAAAAATATCGTAAAACCTGCTCCGTGTGATAGTACGCGTCATTTCTTATATACAGTTCTGATAAACATAAGTAATAAGTTTATACTGTTCATTTTTTTGAAGTATGAAGTATGGACGCAAAGAAGCCACCCTAACATCCTTCATTTGATGAAAGGGTAGGGGTGCATGGAATAGTCTAGTAATCGGTTCTATATTTTATTTTTGGGAAAAACACAAACATTTTATTATTTAAAATAATTAAACAATTTGAATTTTTAATCTTTTAGCAGAACTGAAACATGTTTTGAAAATGAACATTTTTTACACATGTTTTTCCGAACGAGAATTTTTAAATATAATTTTAATTAAAACATTTTTGGGGGATTCTGAGATCTTTTTTACACATATATATATATATTTAAAAACATGTTTTTTTTAAAACAAGAAAAGGTACGCGATTTAAAAAAAACACACACTCGATGCCCATACTATGTAGTATAAAGTTGAGAAAGTCGTAGAGATGTCCTTGGATGGCGCCTCCTTCAGCTTAGCACTGTCATCGGCTGGAAGAGGAATGTTGTATTTGTTTCTAGCCGGATATACAGACGATGGGATTGTTGTATACTATTCGAGGGTTTAATAACTAATTCAAAAGTTTTTGTAGAATTTTCAAAAGATTTTGTTGGGCGAAAGAGTAATGGTGCATTGAATTGGGATTGTTTATATACAATTTTTTGTTAATATTCGAAAGCAAAGAGATAATGTTGGTTATTTGATTTGCAAGATTATATTTTGTTCCTTTTCTTTTGCATTATTTGAACTTGGCCAACATCACCATAAAAAAGCAAGCTTTTCTGTGTTACCCATCACATGTAAATTTCAATTGGATTGTCTAGAAAAAAAGGTAAACTTCAAGATGCATCGTGCTCACTCTTCATCCAACCCTCTCTCTCCTTCTTATCTCACCAACGATGTCGGTAACATCCAGAGTTGGGGAATATCTTAATTGTCAAGTCCCGGTGAGCTCCAAATATCTTCTTCCTTAAGAACTATTTATTTAAATATTTTACTCATTTTTAATTATTGTATATCACATGATGTATTCATAAGATGTGGTAGGCATAAAAATTAAACTATAACAGTGACAACAAACAACAGTAACCAATTATTACCAATTATTATATTGGTGCTCATTTAGAAGAAAAATAAAATGCATTCGGTGCTGGCACGTATAGCAACATCTAGGAGCTTCTGGTCGGTGCAGCCAACTAAAAAAGCAATCCACACCGAGAGCTATCTCCCACTGCGTGCCTTATCCACTTCGCCTCTTCTCCCTGCTCCAGTCACACACACACACCCACGCGACCATGCTCCAGTCCACGGCGTCGCGTTCCCCTTCTCTCTTCCCTCCTCTCTACAATCCTCCAAGCTTTCGTCGGCCACTTGCGGGGCGGCTGCGTATGGGCTCCGGGTGGCCGGGGCTGCGCGCGGGGGCAGGCTGGGGCTGTGGCGGAGGCGCGGCAGTGGTGGCCGGCGGCTGCTTGAAGGGGCCGCGTGGATCTGCCGCCGGGGCTTCGGATCGGCGTTGTCGTCTGAGCCCCGAGTTTTCGACGCCGAGGTCAGCGCTCCTTGAGCATTCGCGTACATTCGTCCGCAGCCAGCGGATGAAATCGATCCAGCGTCGTAGCTAGCTTGTACTGCTCCATGTGCATACATGAGTTTTATCAGAGCCGGTGAAGCATTTGCACTTCAAGCTACCTCTGACTCCTTCGTTCACTGTTTAGTGGCTAGGCCATCAATAACGGAACTGCTGCGCGGACGACAACAGTATGCACGACAGATGAACGATGCGGGATCAAACGGTCAGCTGGACTCTGCTACATGCATGGACGGACAGGGATCTGTTGTTGTCGTGCATGAATCATGCGCACAGCATCGTGTGTGTAGCACTGCTCTATGGCTTTATCCATTGGGCAATCTGCAGCAGTATATCTACTTGGCAATGACAAACATATACTGATCGATGATATACACTTGTAGATTATGGTGAATTGTACTTACCCGCGCTTACCTTTTGGTCTGAACAGAGCTTGGCGATCCAGAGGGCGCTGGTCTCCGTCGGTGGACATTCGATGACAAATGAAAAAAACAGAGGCAACCAATTCAGCGAGGCCGCCCACCCAGCAAAACGCACCAAAGAACCAATTCTTTCTTTACCAGAGAAGAAGAAGGCGAGGCCCAATCTCAGCCGCCGTCTGTCCTTACCTGCCTACGTCCGGCGGGCCGATGGGGGGCCCGACCTGAGGCGACATGGCCCTCCCAAGAGAGAAGCAGGCGTCGGGGCTGTGCAGGCCGTCCATGGCGATGGAGACGCCCGGGCAGGAAGGGCTCAATCCGGATGAACCAGCCCGCACCGAGCCCGGCCGCCTCAAGAGGAGCTCGTCTCTCTGCCTGCCTGCGGCTCACCGGAGCCGCCATCGCTGGTGACCGCCTCCCTCACCTTGTGCCCCTTCTCCTTCGCCTTTGTTCCTCTCTTCCCCGAGGAGCGGGGAGCAGGCGAATCCGTCGGTCAGGAGCTGGGCGGCGCGCCGGCGCCCTCCATCATCGCGGCCGTTTGGGAAGGGACGCGGTCCTGGTCGATGCGGTGTGTGGCGGGCGACACAGGGCAGGAGGTGGCGGCGGGATGAAGGTACATGCGATGGGGCACCGGCAAACAGAGGCGGACGGTGGAGGTGCTGCAGGAGCGGCGCTCGACCGCGAGGTGAGGAGGAGGAGCAGAGGAAGGGGAGGCTGGAGGTGATCCTCGCTGACGATGGTGGGACGCAGGCGTGAGCAGGAGGATGAGAGGAAACGGGACAGCGGCCTGCTGGTGGCTGCCGGCGACGCCGGGTGGCGAGGGGTCGTCGGAGCGGCGTCGTGGACGCCGGCGCCAAGCGGCGGCGAGTGGCCGTCGGTGGAGTCTTGGAATGGATAAGGAATATAAGGGCTGACTGCAGACTGCGGGCTAAATTTTAACGAATGCAGGGGCTCTTTTGCAACAATGAAACATTTTTTAGGAACTCACTTGATAAAGGACTGCGGGTTGAATTCAACAAACAACAGGGGCTTTTTTGAAAAAATGACAATGACGGACGACAGAAACCCAATTCTCTTTATTATTAGGTAAAGATTAATTATAATTATTAATTATTAATTATTAATTATTAATTATAATTAATAATTAATTAGGTATTAGGTATAGGTAAAGATAAAGATGTAACCATTGTAATGTTGTATTGTCACGTTTGTACCGATCCTAGATTGTAGGATCTGAAAACTCCCGCAGGGCCTGCGTGCCTAAACTCTCAGGACTCTCTCTCCCTCTCTATGTATACTCTGGCTTGTAACAGAATTCATCAAGGCAAACACAATACACTTTCCAACTGCTGCTCGCTTCCTGTATATGGGTTGAGCTAAAAAACAACTGCAGCTTACGATTGTAGCTGAAAATTATATGGATTGATGGATTTAGCCGTAGCTTCTGTCAACAAGACATATGGACTACAGATGCTTGTTCATATGGATGTAATCAAAAATCAGATTGGCTGTCTGTCCATACGTTAACTGCCCCGTCTCAGTTCCTCGGCTAACTGATGGTTTGAGAAAGGGGGTCGCCTTTTCTCTCCGGTCGGCGAGCTAGCGGCCGGAGCGCGGAGAGACGGGGCAGACAGGCGAAGCGCTGGGAAGGAGGCACACTTCCATGCGTCGGCGGTGGGACGGGCAGTGCGCCGGGGCACGGCGAGGAGAGCGAGGCGGCGGCGCTATTGTATCACGCTGCCTGGTTTGTCTTTGTTTCGATCGAAACAGATCGAAGCCGACCAGGTTCAATCAAACCAGTAAACAGGTCAAACCGACCGAAGGGCAAAATCGTCCTACAAAATATTACGTTCGGGCCCAGATATAAAAATTGAGCTAAAAAGTTAGTTTGTGTCATTTTATCTATCCATAAATCAAAGGTGTGTCATTTAATCCAATAAAAAGAAAGGTGTGCTATTGAGTCAAGTACGAGAAAAAGTGTGCCCTTTTATCAAATTGCTCTGTTTAGTTTGATTCCTAGGCCGATGTGTCACCTCGTCACTCCAATCAGTATACCAAAACAAAGCCAGGTCAGGCCTAAGAGCATCTACAGTCGGACTTTGCAAATCCGGCTCCTTCAACGCTTGCGGACGCGCCAGGGCAGTGATCGGGCATGCCTCAAGTGAACCACTTTGCATCTGCCTCTCTCATATTTCATCTCCTAAATTCATATAAAGCATGCAAAAGGAATCCTAAGTACTACATCTATGTACTACCCTAGCTACTTTTCGCTGTCGGAGATGTTCACGACGACGGCGCCGGGCGCCGGCTGGACTGTCGGGTAGAAGGGCTTCGGCTCATTGTCCTTCTGCTCGACCTCATCCATGTAGGCGCACATCTCCGCCTCCTCCGCGACCTCTTGCGCCTCCATCTCCTGCCGGCGACGGCGTCTTCCCTCTGTAGCCGACTCCGAACGGAGGGAATCGAGAATGGCCTGCTGCTCCGCCTGCAGATCCCCGTCGTCAGCGTCACCCACATCCTCCTCCTCTGGCTCATCATCCTCCTCCTCCGGATCCAATGCATCCGGAGGTAGCCCCGCGGTGATCTGGGCTTCGCGCCTAGCCCGGATCTGCTCAAGGAGCTCGAGGCGGCGCTCCGGCGGCAGAAAGGGCTCGCTCCTCACCCAGCGGCGTGTGGGCATGGCTACTAGGCAGACGTGTGAAGTGGAAAGTGGCGGCGGCGGCGAACATGAGGAGGAAAATGTGGATGGATGGTAGAGTTTCGGTGCCGCCGATCAACTTAAATAGCCGGACAATGCACTACGTGTCTGCTGGAGCTGCGCCACGCGGCCCCACCGAACCGACGGAGGAGACGAGTTTCGAATCGCCGGGTTTGAGGGCGTTTCCGGCTGGGACCCCTTCGCCAGTACGATGCGGCGGGCGTGGCCGGGCGCCCCCATGTCCGCCCCATATTTGGGTTGGGTATGAGGGGTGTCGGTCAGCCCGTGCGTTTAAGGCATGTTTGAGGCGTCCATCTTGGTCGAAAAAACACAACTGGTCAGTGACCGGGCGTCCCGCCCGGGCCTATAAGACGGGTTTGAGAGGTCCGGCTGTAGACACTCTAAGGGCATTCAATCCGTGCAGTCGAACAAGGCCCCCGATTTGGAGTTGCCATCGAATTTACTAGGACTTTACTTTAGCCTACAAGACACAAGCCTATTAAACCGGACTTGGGTGGATTGACAAAAGTGCTAGATCTGGAGAGACAAGCCGAGTTTCATCTCCGGACCTGCTCCACAGTGTTCTGCGTAAGGCTAGCCATAGTGGGAGTAACTTAGGTAGTAACTTAACACATCCCAAGACAATTTTGCTTATGTGGCAAGTATTTAATGAGGAAAGAGGTGTTTGTGGTAACATAATATGTCACTTTAACATAGCGCTTCCCGAGGCAAAATGAGTCTATGAGATAATAAATGAAGCAAACTATGATACTACTACTATGTTACATTGCACTATGGAGGTAGTAACTTACACTAGTGTCATATGCATGACACTAGTCTAAGTTACTCCCCACTATGACCAGCCTAAGCCTGTGTGGCTGCATCTAGGGTTTGGCGTTGCTGGCAGCAACCTGGGCTGACGACTCGGTCGGTTGGTCTAGGGCAAGAGAGCAATCATATACAATACGATCCCTATATGTATGTACATATGAAGAATCTTTGCTATGAGTTGTTGCCTACACTTAGCAAGTACTAATAAACTAATAATACAATACACTTTAACGCTTGATTGACCAGTCTCTAAATCCAGACAATCTTCTGCACCCAAGTGTCAACCCAATAGAATGGTAAAAAATCTAGTTATACTCCCCATCCAATGGAATGCAATGTTGCTGTTCCCAAGCTCGCAAGACGTTCTTCTTCGTCAAGTGTCCACATGCTACGACTATCGCCAATCGACCCCTCGCCCAAGAGACTGAGACATGAGTACTTCGAATTTGATCCTTCGTCGTCCATTGGCCATCACTCAAGAACCCGCAACAACATGATATAGGCCCCATTTTAGAGTTTGGTACAACGCCACTGATTTTGTTTGCCCGGCCTTGCTCCGCAATGCCTCCCATTTCTATGCCCTATGATATATACCTTGGTCATGCACCTTCATAGTAAACTAAATTAGTTTTCGGAGAACAGAGAATGCGTAGCTACGAGCAAGATTCTCTTCATACTCTCAAACTGGCGCTGAGTATTGTTCTTCACATTCACTCACATTTTCTGGCGCTCTCCCTCGATCATATTGTTCTCCTTATGAGAGAGCATGATGCATAGATGTCGTTCGCATATATAGCCGGTGATGGCCGCATCTTCATGTCTTTGATCAACAGTACAACAGACTTTTAATAAGAATTCAAACACTTTACCGTCCGTCCTTCATGTAACGAGTGTGTGTTGTGGGCTTATGATGGTGCATGGATCTGATACGTATGCCGGTTGTAAATAAACATCCTCCCACCCGCAAAAAAAAAAGTAAGTAAATGAACATCCTCCGTTTTGTACAAAGACAGGCAGCTATGCCGGACTATGATGAAGGAAAAATAGATTCCTTACCTACCACTTGCAAGCTCATGTTCCATCCTATATACTGAACATGCCACAGAAACCGATATCTGGAAAATAAATTTACACAGAACTGCATAGAGGGAAGTCCTCTGGTTCTAGCTGTAGCTCATTCGATTTTCATCTGACACTGCATCCTCCGCCCCTCCTATCTTCTTGCCTTTGCCAATCTAGGCGTCTAATTCTAGTCCCAAGTGAGGTTGTCATGTGAGGTACGCTTTGGTGACAATAGTTAATTAGACAAGTAATGTGAAAAAGTAAATACAAACACCACAAATCCTTATAAAAGAGAGTACAATAGCATTCTATCGACCATCTAAGCATGTGCTTGTTAGGAATGAGGCACGCCGGCGTGTCGACCAGCGTGTGTGCGTCTAGGTCGAGTCCAGACTGCGGTGTGCAGCCGCGCCCCCGTTTGTGTCCGTGGCAGTGTGCGAGTGTGCATGTCGCGAGTTAGTGCTCGCGATCGAGACGTAGTTAGTGTGCAGCATGCGCAACGAGCAACCTGGCGTCCAGGTCGTGCGGACGAGCGGGCCAGGCTCACGATGGGAGAAGACCGGATCACCAGGGTGACATGGAAGATTACGTGGCATGGCATCTGACAAAGTCGGGTATATTTAGTGTACGAACGGCTTACATAAACAGTGGGAAGATTCTTATGGAAGTGTGAATCCCAGCTCTCTTTCAAGTGCTTCAGTATCTCACCTGGTTTGGAAGAAGCTATGGGGTCTGAAGGTACCAAGCAAAGTGAAGATTCTGATATGGCGTGCCATACATAACGCTATTCCTTGCCTTGGTGTCTTGGCCAATCGCCACATATCGACGACGGCACAGTGCCCGGTGTGTAAAGTACAGGCGGAAGATGGGACGTACGCGCTGTTTGGTTGCTGCAGAGCCGGACAGATATGGTCGCTCCTTGGCTTACATGAAATAATAAGGACAGTCAAAACTCCAGGCAAATCAGGAGCTGAGATTCTGGACTTTCTACTCTGTGACTCATCAAGCTAGAAGATTTATTCGGATGTAATTGAATTACCAGAGATGATCGTGGTGTCGTGCTGGTACATATGGTGGAAGAGGCGACAAATTGAGAAAGGAGAGAGTGTGCAAAACCCTAAACGATCCGCAAGCTATTCTAGCTATTGCGCTCAATTATGTGCGAGCGCAAACGAAGAAGGCAACAAGCCCAAGAATCAATAGATGGATGAAACCCCTTCGGGCCGGTTGGTGCTGAACACAGACGCCTCTTTTTTGGAAAACAACCACGCTGGATCATGCGGCGCTGTTATCCGTGACAATGGAGGCTTCTTCATCGCGACCTCCACGGCTAAACTTGAGCATGTGGGTGATGTTGAAACAGCAGAGGCGGCAGCACTGCTGGAAGGGTTGAAGCTCACAAGGTCAGTAGGGATCAACTCTATTGTTGCCCGAGAAGATAATATGACAATTGTGGAGGCAATGACAAGTAACAGTGGTCATTCTATGGTGGTTGATCCTATATTAGAAGAATGTTGACAGATTTGTGCAGATTTCGGGACGGTCTCTTTTGAAGTTGGTATGAGAGAATCAAATATGGTTGCTCACACGCTAGCTCAACGGAGTTGGGATGATCCACCGTCTTTGTGGTTGGACTCCCCCCAGGTTTTATTTCTGTCTTGCTTGCGGATGATGTAAGTGTTACTTAAAGTTAATAAAGCTAGCTCTAAGGCCTTCCCCTAAAGAAAGCCATGTAATCCAGTCCATTGTTGTAAGGTGTGGTGCCGAGTGAGTTTGAGATCGAAATAGAAAGTACCGCCATTCATCGGCATGGCACCGTTCGTGCGGCGCGGCGTTCGTTGCTGGAAAATCCATTGTCTTCCTCTCCATATTTCACCTCTATCCGAGCAAGTGCGCGCGCGCGCGTGCGCAGAGAGAGAGAGAGAGAGAGAGAGAGAGAGAGAGATTCGTCCGCCGTTTGTGTCGCCGGAGGCTACTCGGCATTCGTCGCCGGGCCGGGTTTGTTGCCGAGGAAGAGGATGATGGCTGCGTAAGCGTGCTGAAGGCCGTAGCGGCGGCCATGGCAACGATGACGACCGAGCTGCAACAATTCCGGCGACGGCAAGTCAAGATTAGGTGGGAAAATGTTAGTAGTAATCTTGACATGCATGTAGTTAATTGGTTAGTGAATCAATTAGGGTATGTACAATGGTGCTATCTTACTCTTGTGCATACAGCAACATCCTGATGGTAACCTAGAGAAAGGGAAGATGGTGGTCCTGCCTTCACCACCACGCGCTCCAGAAAGTACGGCGCCCAAGGTGCGCGCACACTGGGTACCGCCCCAGCCGGGCTGGGTTAAGTTGAACACGGATGGGAGCTACATAGCGGCCACAGGTGCAGCGGGAGGAGGTATGATCCTGCGGGATGACAGAGGCGAGATCATCTACAGCGCATGTAGGGAGCTACGTACATGCGACAACGCTTTAGAGGCGGAGCTAGCAGCGTGCAGAGAAGGCTTGGAGCTGGCCTTGCACCGATCTAACCTACCTATTCTGGTTGAGTTGGATAGCGCGGAGGCGGTGTCGATGATTACAGCGCGCGAGATGGATAGATCGTCACATCGTGCACTTATAGAGGAGATTCGTAGGTTGGCTGGAAGCGATGCTAGGGAGATCTCTTTTACTCTTTGTAGTCGTCTGCAGAACGGGATTAGTCATGAGCTGGCCGCCTATGGCCGTAGAACTCCGCGCACAGCAGTCTGGCTTACTGCCGGGATGGACTTTGTTGTAAACCTGGCTCTCGCTGAGAAGCCTCCTTGAGTAATGAGAACTCCTTTTTTCCCCGCAAAAAAAAAAAATGTACAATGGTGCTATCTTAGATGTGCCACGTAGGATAATTGATGAGATGGAGGAGAGAGAATATATAAGAAAAGGCTTGTCCTATCTTTTTTAAGAGATGATCTCTTAGCTCAATATGTGTCATCATGATTTTAGGAATAGCTAGTTATCTTAGATAAGGCTAAGAAATAACCCATTATATACATGTTTTATTTTTATTTCTAAATTACATGCCAGGTTTAAGATAAGCCTATTATATCCTCATTGTACACGCTGTTAGTCTAGTGCTTGCATGCATCACATGGATAAGCTAGCTAGTGCGATGTGCGCGTGTGCGCGCAGTGTCCGGAGGGGCCGCGTAGCCGTGGGCTACAAAGCCGGCCAGCGTGCATGAGTTAGTTGCTAGGCACGCGCGTGGCCAGGTTCGGTGGTTAGTCCAGCTGCAGCTGGTGCGTCTAGGTTGTTAGCTTAGTGGGTGCGTGGGTTAGTAGCACAAAACCAGGCAGGTTTGTTGAACTGGCTGTGTGCGTGCCTGAGGCTATTTGAAGAGCCTGCGAAGGTGCGAGCCGAGCCATAGTGAGAGCCAGAGATCAGGTAGATGTAGTCTTTGTCAGGACCGTGGTATGCGCCCAGCCGGCAGGAGAGCTTATCTGGGTAGTACTGTCCGTGTGCATGTGTACCTTCATGTATGTGTTCGAGTCGTCGTGAGAAATAAAGCCAAGATGTAGGCATACGTGCGCCGTGGCGGAAAAAACTATGGTATCTCCTTCGTCTACCCCTGTCCGGCGTTTGTGTCGTCGGGAGGCTGCTCGGCGTGTGTCGTCGAGAAGGATTAGTTTGCCCCAACAGTGTTATTATTTTAAAATTTGTTTTTATATTGTCACATGGTACTTAAAAGATTTCATACTTCATAATACACAACATGAACATTGCAGATCTTGATCTCACTATGACTTCCTTGAGATAATTTGCAACATCATAAACCAAGGGGAAGAATGACACTTCATGAAAAGAACAATTCTGACAAGGGACTCATATGCTACCACTCCCCTATATTATATCATGTATACCATGGTTTGGTTTTGTGAGTTGATGCATCATCTGAGTATACCAATATGGTGATGTGTGGCCGAATATTCCGTACTCAGAGTTTTAAAGTATGTAATCATGCTACATATGCTAAATAATCGTGTGTGCCTCATATGTTTAATTATTGGGATAAGTATATTATTCGTCCCTCAACTCTCTCAAAAATATAGAAATCGTCATTTAACTTTGAAACCGATAAAGGTTAGTCCCTCAACTTTTCAAACCGGATAACTTTAGTCCCTCGCACCGCTTCGGGTGGTTTCGTTGATGATGTGGCATGATTTTGACACTGGTATTCAGAGTTGACTGTCACTTCGTTGACTGACACTGGCGAGCCCCGTTGTTCCACGAGAGGCCAGCGCCGGACAAGGACAGTATCTCAAAACGGCCCGTAGGACGACGGCGGCCGCCCGGGTCCGCGCGGGGTCCAATCGTGAATGCATCAGTTTTACTTGTGTACTTCTAGCCAGGGACACGTCCTTTTCGGCGAGGTGCACGGCTAGCTCGATTTCTTTCCGAGCTGGGTACTGCAGTACACGCTACACGGAGAGAGATGCATACGTACACAAGCAACGCATGCTAGCTAATCGATTTACCCGGGAGGAATCAATCAACCTGTTAGTAGCTAGCTTCGACTGATATGGGGAAGCAGAAAAAAATGGGAATGCAAAATAAATTGGACCGTGGTGTCCTGGTGTTCAGCTCAATGCCAATGAGACGTGGTGCCAGCCAAGGACCTCGTCGGCCTCGCCGTGGCCGTCGCCCGGTGCGCCCGTGCCTCGTCAGCTCGATGTGGCGAGGATGGCGACCAAGCTAGAGGTGGCGTGAACGCTGGCCAAGCTCCACGCCGCTTCCCTCTCGCAGAAGCTGCCATGGCCACCAGGGTCAAAACGATGTGATGAACGAAACCATAAATGGTATGAGGGACTAAAATTATCCGGTTTGAAAAATTGAGGGACTAAGATTTACTGGTTTTGAAGTTGAGGGACCATTTCTATATTATTGATAGAGTTGAGGGACGAAAAATATACTTATCCCTTAATAATTATTTAGCACGTAACTACGAGTATACGCTTAACCTAAACCTTCGTAGTTTTTCTTTATGTTATGAGAGTGACTCCTCCAAAAACACATCCAGTGGCCGCTTCATCTAGCTCCTCGATCTGTCCTCAGCCCACGGCCATGCTGTTACTGAGAATCTTACACAGAGAAATTTTGGAGAAACATTGGCACAAAAACCATGGTTGCGGCATGAGTTGACCATGTACCTTCTCACTTGGAGAGAACTGACATACTTACTAAAAGATAATCATGTGAGCACTTTTCTCCATCATCGACTTTGCATACTTTTCTCCAACGAAGGCGGTTGGCCAGGCTGGTAGTGACGGATCTTGGATCCCACTATTAGCACCGGCGGCGAGTTGGGGAGACATAGTCGCCGGTGAAAACCGAGCCGACTCCGGTCATGGTGGGCGATGGCGGCGTCTACGTCATTACCTTGATGAAGGCATCATCAAGCAACTATCGTCAACCTGCTCGTGCCGCTCCGGGAGAAATCCTAAGATCACCAGATCGAACGATGGCGGCGCTGCGGTGTCATGTTCCCTATTGGGGGTATCGTTTGTGGAGCGACGCCAGATGGAAGAGGCGTGAGGTGGTGTGGCGTGCCTTCTCTCGCGTCGATGATGGTGGGTCTCGGCGGCATGGAGCAGCGGGGTCTCGGCGGCATGGAGCAGCGGGGTCTCGGCGCTAGACGTGGCGTGATGGCCTCGTGCAGGGCGGTGGCTCTGTCTGGCGCCATGGTGGCATCGACAGCTGACCTGGCAAGGTCTTTGCGCCAGTACCAGCTCTGAAGATGGTTAGGTGGATGACGGCGGCGGTAGCCTTGGTGGGTGCGCCGGACCGGTGTGTGACTCATTCCCGGCATGTGGCTGGGATGGGGGATCCGACATTAGATGTTAGACTTTGGTGCGATGTCTGTTTGGTATTAGTCTCGGACATTTGGCACCCTGCATCAAGGGGATATGAGTAGCGGTAGGTGTCGCCTAGATGGTGGCTTCAGGCTTACTGATGTAATGCTTTGTAAGGTCTATGAGAATAATTAATAAATTGGCTGCATGTATCGCCCGGATGCAGAGGCCGGAAAAAAAACTGATACGATCGGGTCATACGAACGCAAACGTGAGACCACCCCGAGCGCTTGACATCGGCAATCCCAAACATCCAGCCGAACTTGAGTTCCAGAAAAAAAGCCCAAACGCGCTTAGAATTAGCTGGTCCGTTTCCGCCGTCCTCTCAGCTTCTGATGATTCATCTATATATATATATATATATATATATATATATATATATATATATATATATATATATATATATATACGAAACGACTCCTTGGCGATCGATCGCGGGAGCGATCGATTCCGACCGCGCTCGTCGTTCCCCCTGTTCCCTTTCTATTTTCTAGCCTTTTTCCTTTTTTGGAAAGCCCAGCCGTCCGCCTTTTCCCTTTCCCCTTTCCATCCCCTCCTCCACTGCAGCTGCCCTGCTGCCCCCTCCTCGGCGAGGCGCATCACGAGCGCCGCGAGGTCAGCGCGGGAGCCGCGCCCGCACGAGCGCCGCGAGGGAGGTGGCCAGTACGGCGAGGCGCCGTGCCCGCACGAGCGCCGTGAGGTCAAAGTGCAGCGGCGGCCAATACGGGGAGGCGCAGCGACCGCACGGGCTCCGCGAGGTCCAGGGGCGGAAGCAGCCAATACGGCGAGCGGTGCCTGTCCGGCGACCATACGGCCTCCGCGGCGTGCTCGACCTTGCTCCTACGCCTCCTACCCGGGCTGGACATCCCCCCGTGCGTCGTCCCCACCCGCATCACCAAGCTCCCCAACGGCGTCCGCGACTCCCCGTCGCCTCCGAGGATTTCCAGGTACTACCCACCTCTCCCTCCCCTCTTCCTTCCGATGAGTCCATGGCTGACAGCGGCCACCGTCTCCGAGCTCACGAACACCCAGATTTGACAGGGAGCAGCACAGGGATGGCGATTTTGGTAGCTCTGCTTTGATGATGCCGTCAGAGCACAGCTTGCTCGTTTTCAGCATGAGGAAGAAGATGATTTGACAGGGAGCAGCACAGCTTGCTTGTTTTGTTTCTCTGTAGCAAGTTATTCTATAAATACTGAACACTATGCAAGGAAATCAGCAGCTGCCATTGTTCAAGAATGTACTAATTCTCTGAACATTGTTTTGTTTTTCTGTAGCAAGTTATTTCTATAAATACTGAACATTGCAAGGAAATCAGCAGCTTTCATTGTTAAGAGAATGAGCTAATTCTTTGAAAATCTTTTTGTTTTTCTGTAGCAAATTATTGTATGAATTATGAACATTTGTGCAAAGAAACTGTTGCTCCTTTGGATCGATGCCCAGAGGCGGGACTGGCTGACTCACTGTTGTTTCTTCATCCGCAACAATGTTCAGATTAACACCGATGCTCCCTGCCATTCACAGCGTCTTGCCACGTACAATACTACAACCAGGCAAGTAGCTCTTCTCGTATGTGGTGCTGAAGCAATGCCGGCTCCTTTTTTGGCCAAAACTTTCTTGCAAATGATTTAATAAATTATTTAATCCCATGGTTCATTATTCCGTTTAGTGTATGCTTACTTTTGGCACTACTAGTTCTGATGTTGCTGGTGTCCTAGAATTTTTGGTTGCAGTGATGAGTTATGTGCTCCAGCAAATCGTTGCCGTAATTCTGAATTGTAGTAGTTCCTTCTGTTGTCGTTTTACATGATGTGTATCATCACTATCAGTTAAGAAATGGATATGTGAAAGCAGTACTTTTCATATCCAAACTCCAAATACTATGTCATTTCAGTTTGTTGATAATTTAGAGGTTCCAATCCAAGTTGAAAATACCGAACTGAGCTATGCAAGGTTGATTCAATCCAAGTTGGAGTTGCTTTATTATTGATTAAGTGACGGCAATATCGTTGAATACAAGTATTCCATGCTTATACTCTGCATTTTGACCTCTGTTTTATGCCTATATGATTTAGTACAGTAATAGTTTTCCATGGATGCATCCGAGGTGGTTGAGCTTAACTAGGAACATTCAGTCTTGTTCATCGAACCGAACTGGTCCTTGGAATCAATCAGTGTTTCTGCAAAATCAAAGTAGTATTGAAGTGAGTGAAATTAAGTGGAGTACATGGCTGTTATCTCTTCTTCAGTATCTCCATGTAACAATCTTGTAATTGGAGTACATGGCTAGAGAGCTTGTTCAGAAGCTGAGTACTTTGTGCTGATCCTGCTGGATTTGCTGCATCATTTGCCCCCAAATGTCACAAATGTGTCGCCAACTTTGGAAAGAAAAATAATTGTTAAGAAAATCAGCAGCTTTCATTGAATGAGCTAATTATTAAGAGAATGCTGCATCATTTTGTAGCAAGTTATTTCTATAAATACTGAACACTGCAAGGAAATCAGCAGCTTTCATTGTTAAGAGAATGAGCTAATTCTCTGAAAATCTTTTTGTTTTTCTGTAGCAAATTATTGTATGAATTCTGAACATTTTGTGCAAAGAAACTGAGCTCTGAACATCATTCAAACAACAGAGATAGAGCACAATCTTCTCGTATGTGGTGCTGAAGCAATGCCGACTTCTTTTTTGGCCAAAACCTTCTTGCAAATGATTTAATAAATTATTTAATCCCATGGTTCATTATTCCGTTAAGTGTAATCTGTCCATTCAAGCATTATCTTGTTCATGCTTTGTTTCAGCAGCGTTTTGTTTGTTTTAAAAAAGGCACATTAACAGTTTTTTCTTTTTCTAATTGGAACAGCTTCTGAGGATCGAGGAGGAGCTGGGCGACGCTGCGGTGTACGCTGGCCTCAAGTTCGCCTGACTTCCGTCAAAGTGTAATCATGTTGTACACAGTACACTGTTCTCCATCGGCGTCAACTCCCAAGGTCTGGTCCGGTTCGGTCCGCCCCTTTCGATGCTTCCCATTCATCTGTTTAGCCTCAAAGATTTGCAATTTATTCGTTCGTTTCCAACCATCAGCAGCAGCTGGCATGACGAGCACTGCACAAGGTCCCTGCTGCCTGCTGACTGTCAATGGCTCCCTTCCCTGCTGCAGGTAGCATCTTCACTTATTCAGTTCAGACATGCAGAGCAAAAAATATGTGGCCAGCTGAATTCTAAATAACGACGTCAGTTCAGACATGTTAAGAGAATAAGCAGATTTCATTGTTAAGAGAATGAGTTAATTCTCTGAAAATCATTTTGTTTTTCTGTAGCAAATTATTGTATGAATTCTAAACATTTGTGCAAAGATACTGTTGCTCTGAACATTATTCAAACAACAGAGATAGAGCACAGTCTGTATATACATGAGCATTAAGCTAGGAGAATTCTTAGCTAATCCTTGATGAGACATTGGTGTGCTGAATTATCTCTGTTACCCACCATAATTTATTTTTTTATATGAAATATGCATGCTTGTATGTGTTGTCCCATTTTTTAGTACTTGCGGTGTCATCTTCAATTTTTTTCTCATAAATTATGATTTTGTTTAGTTATAAATTTTTAGGTTTCTAATCTGGTGCCTGCTACTCCTTTTGACCATTTTTGCAGGTCGTAGTTGAAATAGACCCACAAGACAGAACTCAGCTCCGGATTAGTCCTTCCGAAGCTGAGTTATTTTACATCAGTTTACCCCCTTTTAGCAGCTGCCATTATTTTCGGTACTCCTTTCGAGCATTGTTCAAAGAAATCAGCAGCTGCCATTATTTTACATCAGTTTACCCCCTTTCAGCAGCTACCATTATTTTCTGGTACTCCTTTCGAGCATTGTTCAAAGAAATCAGCAGCTGTCATTGTTCAAATTAATAGCTGATAGCTGTCATTATTTTCTGAATCTTTTTTTGTATTTCTGTAGCAACTTATTGTATGAATTCTTAACACTGTGCAAGGAAATCAGCAGCTGCCATTGTTTAGAGAATGAGCTAAATCTCTGAAAATCGCTTTTGTTTTTCTATAGCAAGTTAATGTATGAAAAACTGAATATTGTTCAAAGAAGTCAGCAGCTGCCATTATTTCTACATCAGTTTACCCCCTCTTAGTAGAAAGGAACAACTCACTTCTCTCGCTACTCCTAATTTTTTGTTGTGCTTTTCTGTAGGAGGAGAAATTCATCATCAGATCACAAGAACCACAGAACAGCAAGGGTGATATTCAGGTTGACATATTTCCATAGACAATCTAACCTGTACAGGGATGAGTAAGAGATGAAAAACATCAATTGAAAGCACCGCAAAGGTGTCTAAGCAATGGTAACATCATTTGAAGAACATCCCTTTCCTTCCCATGATTTATCGTAGGTTAATAACTTACAGCGTAAATGTCAATATGTTACAGCATAATTATCTTTTTATAGGCAGTCTTTCACACTAAAACGACAACACATGCCTTACAAGATACTTCCTTTTTTTGTACACTGTTCTTCGTGCTAGTATCAGGTTCAGTAACATAAACACAAGTAAAAATGCTCATCGTTTCTCTCTGCGCCCACCATGCAAAAAAAGAAGTGCCCCAAGAAGATAATTGCCTCCATTTCTTTTCCCATAGCATCCTATGCGCGTTGTAGCTCTCTGGTCCAGCCCATGACGCCGCGTTATGTTGTCTGTTTCTGGAGGACAGATAAAGGAAATTAGTCCCTTCTGCTTTCTATATAATAAAATATGATAGCCGTAATAAATCCTATAAGATTAACACTGCTAGTCCAGAAAATTTAAGCATTACCTGGTTATTTTGGGGGCATTGTGGCTTTTTATGGCCTGGCAGCCTGCACTTGGAACACTTCCTTACTGCTTTTTTGTTTCTTAAGCTTATCAGAAGCCTTTTCATACATGGACTTTGGCCTATCACCAAGGTTGAAACCTTTTGTGCGTGACAGCGGGGGGCCTCTCAAACTAAATGTTTGATGCACCTCAACTCCACCCATGCTAGACGCACCAATGGTAGACACAACGTTTTGATGCACCTGCGTAGGGATATGCAGGTCGCCATCCCCCTCCTGCCTGGCATCAACATTCAGTTGCTGAGGATCATCAATACACCGTCGCTTCCCACCTGAGAGTTGTTGTTCTTGGCGGAGCCGCTTGTCTAACCTGACTTTGTTTATTGCCTCACCAATTCCTTCCACGAACAGGTCGTACGACCTGTCGTCTGTGCATTCGTTTGACAATGCGTCCGACACCTGGCTCATGACTATAGAATGCCTGACTGTCAAGTGTGTTCTCTGTCCATTTTGACCAACATTTCCATCCGTCATCATAGCTAACACATGCCCTGCAGCTACTGTCCACCTAGGATTTATAAAGCTTTCAGGGAGGCTACTCAACCCAATGTGTCTTGCTACCGCTAGGACGTGGCAGCAATGCAACCCGTCCCGATTGAACTTGGAACATGAGCAGCGGTAGACATCATCAGGTGATATTGACACAGTGTATATCCTCTTTGAAAACTCTGCATCCTGGTATTCGCCACGCCTTGTCACCAGAAATATTCTTGTTTCACCAGCAGCAGCAACGACCTCAACTCTGTAAGCTGTGGTTTTTTTCATCTCTTCCACAAATTTGGCGTATATTGGTGGTGTGTATATCTTTGCAGCCTCTCTTTCCATAGGGTCGTAACTCCAGTAACGTTGTTCTCTCAGTTCTGATTTCTCTCTCAGTCGATCAAGGTCGCTATGCTTCTTTTCCTGAACAATCTGGTACTGGTTGAAAAACGTCGCAATCGAGTCCTTTCGGAGGACGTAGCCTTTGAACAGAGAGTTGGTGCTCTCGCTCCTCCCAGTTGATGACGTGAATGGGAAAAATTTGTCCATGTAGTACGCAGGGACCCACTCATCTCTGATTTCAAACAACCGCTTTAGGTGGGTTTCATCCTGAGCATCATGCTTCTCCAACAGAGCGTGCCATCCGCTCTCAAACTCTTCAGGCGTGAACGAGTTCCTGATTAGGCTCCGGAGCTCTGCATGCAAAGTTCCTCGGGCAGCAAAGAAAGGGACTAGTTTCTGTTTCATTTTCCTCTGGATGTGCCAGTTGCAGAAGCGGTGGGTTGAGTGCAACATGACAGCACGTATAGCATTCCGCATTGCGACATCCTGGTCTGTTATTATGGTTTCCGGGTGCAGACCCCCCATCGACCTTAGAAATGCTCGAAACAGCCACCTGAATGTGTATTCCTTCTCATCCTTTAACAATGCCGCACCAAACAGGACAGTCTTTCCATAGTTGTCCACGCCAACCACAGGGGCAAATGGCATATTGTACTGGTTTGTGGAATAGGTGGTATCAAAAGAGACAAACTGCCCAAACTGGCTGTAGTTTGCTCTACCTATCTGATCTGTCCAAAACACACTTCTAACGGTGTTGTGTGCGTCGACCTGGAGCTGGTAACTGAAACCTGGCATCTTATCCTCAACGCTCTTGAAAATTTTCAGCAGCTCCTCAATGTCTTTGTTCTTGTGTTTAAGTCTTTTCTTTGCATTGCGGTTGCTCAGATACTTAGCATCAAAAGGTACTCCTCTGAAGCTCCCCATCATCCTCCTGAATATGGTCATCACTTTCCTGGGGGGCACTCTGCTTTCTTGAAGAATGTCAATCAATGCCTTGTCAGATTCAGACATCCTTTTGTGGCACTTCATAAACCTAACCAGCCACTCACTGGGAGACAGCTCATGATTGTGCTCAAGGTTTGTGGATTTTATAACCCATCGTCCAGATTCTTCTTTCACTATTATCTTAACTGGACACATTGTCCTGTTGATTCTGGAAGTCATCCTCTTCCTCAGCGCAGAGTCGTTGCACGCATTTGCCCGACTCCGGTTACAGCTGAATGACTGCTTGTTTATCTGCTTTGAAACCCTCGACTCATATGTGGTGTCCCTTTTTACCGCAAAACCCACACGCCGGGCATATGAGGCAAAAAAGAAGAATGCTTGGTCCCTCGAATCGAACTCAAGGCCTGGCTCCGGCGCAGGAGCTTCCATGATTTCCCGAACAGATGGATAATCACCATTACCAAACATTCGGTCCATATCATGTTCCTCGGCTGTCGGGGGCTCAGGTTCAAGTGCACTTTGAAGCTCTGGGTCTGCAGCCACACCATCAGTCTGTTCCAGACCATCCAGCACCGAATCTCCCTGGTCCGTGGCTACAGCTGCTCCATCCACCGGATTCGGGCCTTGCTGCGACTGGTGGACTGCGGAAGCAACGTCTCCACCCTCAGCATGCTCATCTTCATGTATATCCATAACCTGGGAAAAACATACAGATGCAATTCCTTTTTTCTATAAGTATTTTTCTCTTTTTGGTTATTTTTAGATAGGTACACCTCACAAACTTGTGCATTTTTCAAAACATCCCATAAGAGTCATAGTTTCCTTTTCTTCATACCTCATTCAAGTCGAAGAGTGGTGGCTGCCTTTGCTCATGTGACTCTGTTGTATCCATGTCGAGAACATCATCAACTGAAGTGCCTGCTGCATTGGGACCATCCTCATCTGCATCAATAGCCTGGGGGCGGCACATAGAAAAGCATTTTGTGTTTATAAGCTCCTCATTTTTATCTCTTTTTTGATAGTAAACAGCATGCATGCAGCTTGTGTTTGTTCATCAAACCATAGGTATTTCTTTTGTACCTCGTTTAAATCAAACAGTGCAGGTTCTTTATGCTCATGAGGATCTGTTCCCGCGAAAGCCCCTGTCCCCGCCATGCCAAAAGCAATATTAGCTGAATGACTCGCCGAATTTATGCTAGCCTCAACTGCCGCAAGCTCTTGAATATTCTCTTGCTCCTCTCTAGCGCGACGCCTCTGCACAAATGACTTTTTTGTGTTCCGCGAGAGGGAACGGGGAGGAGGGGAGTGGCAGCGTTAGCATTTCCCTACTTATTGAACCTCTTGCTTTTTGCTACAAAGAATTATTAAAGAGAGAGGGGGTTGGGGGTGATACCTGTGTAAATCTTTCCAGTAAAACGTGCACTGGCATGCTTGATGAACCAGCATTCATCATTTCTCTTACTAGCGGAGAGACCACACCAGCACTGGTCATCTGAAAAGGAAGAAAAAAGAAATGCAAATTAGAATAGTCACTTGTGTTTTTCCTGCAAAATCATAAATGTGCATTGTTCGAAGTCACATATCCAGTTCATTTCTTCTTTTAATATTTTTTTCCGCTTACATATTATATATATTTCCTACAGATAGAAAGAATCCTCAAGATCCTGGTGCATTCTTTTTTGCTGTCGAAACTGAAGAAAGAAAGTGGCAGACAACATCCTGTGTTCATGGTTCTGTAAACACAGCAGCAGTTTCAAAATGGATCAAAAAGTACAATGCATTCTTTGTCATGTAACAGCGTTCCTAAGCTATTATTGAATGATCACGGTCTTTTTCAACACGTCCTGGACTTTACATTTGATATATACATCAAGTTTCTGGGACAGAAAACCATCATGGACAACATATATTTTTGCTCCTTTTCACCCACTCTATTCTTTCTATCAGGGTTGATCCCCAAATCAGGTATGTTTGTTTTTTAACTATTAATCAGAGAAGCAGATAAAATGTAAAGGGATTTTCACAATGGAAGAGAAAATCAAAGAAAATGGTGGAGGAGAACTAACCATTTTTTTGTCTTGGTTTTTTTCCTGTGCCTTTTTTTGCGAAGCCCTCCTGCTCAATTCCTCTTTTTTGATCCCTTTCTCTTTGTTTTAGTTTTGCTCTCAGCAAGGGTGCTTCGCTGTATCAATGACGAGCCATCCTTACCTAGCTATGCGCTCGACAACTGCAGCCAAGATCGCTTCCTCTCTTCTTCCAATCAAGCTAATTGTCTAAAGATCCGCCCCTCCCCCAAGAAAAGTTTCGGCCGGTGCAAAGAATCACGACCTGAATTTGATCCCGATTTCTCTCTCTAATCACGGGGGGTTAGGGGTTTCTGAGGTTGAAGACGATGTGGTTATTTTCAGAATTATCCCCGTAGTTTATTTTTATTCTATATCACCTATCTGGACGGCGCGGAAGGACTAAAAGGGTAAGGACAAAACTGATTTGTTTTCACTGGACCCCCTGTTTTCTATCTTCCATTGCTTCTTTTCTTTTTTCAGTCCAAATTGACTAGCGCACAGCGTCGGCTTCTCCCGTCAGCGGATCCACACGCGGGGCAACAACAACCAAATCCGGTGGGCGGACAGGGAACTTGAGGACGGAGGATGGCGGTGGAGTTCCCCATCACCTTGCGGGAGCTCTACAGGAACGCCATCACGAACTGAGTAAGTCTGGATCTCACGCCCTTCTCGTCGTTCTCGTCCCCTATTTCGACCATATATTTTTACCATTTTAGCACACGCCTTCCTCAGATCCGAAAGGATTCCAACCCTCTCCCATACACCCCACTGCTGGATGAGACCCATGTGTATTCTGTAGTATGTTTTTTGTTTTTGCCTAATACTTGCTTAGCTCGTCATCTAAATATACATCAAATTTAAGAGCAACGGGGGAACATGGTTATGGTTCTAATGTCCGTTCTCTAAAATCTGAGAGCAGTGGAAAATATAGGTATATTTCTCATATGTCATTGCTCTAATCCCCATCTTTATGTGGATTATGATTAAAGCAAAATACACCTGACTGTTTTAACATGCCAAGCATATTAATATATGCTTACATAATCCAAATGAAGAATAATCAAGACCATGCGGCTGATCACCAGTTGTAAAGTTACATCTTAGAAAAGCTGTAGTTTAAATCAGAATTCAGCATTTTGTTTGGGAATGTTGGACTGATTGTGCATTGTTGTATTCATTTTTGGTTGCGTATTCTGATCCAAAGGTGGCATTTTCACAAATTCAGGTGTTGAATCCAAAATCTGGCCCCCATTTGTTTATTCAAGGATGCTTCCTTAAATGGTCATGCCCTGCATCCCCTTCCCATTTGATTGTTCTTTTGAATGCCTCTTATGTGGTTGTGTGTGTGTGTGTGAGGGAGTGTTTATGCATGCTGTGTTTGTGGCTGTGGCTATGTGTGGCGTGTGCCTTTGAGCGTGGTGTTGGGCAACGCCGCTGGCTGACACAACCTCTGAATCTTGCCCCTCAACAGTCTTCATCCAGTGCTTGGGCCGGCCTTGAGATATGATGCTTGGGAGATCAGGCGCATGAATGTGTCTGTTTTGATCTGTGATGTTGCTGTTGTGGTGCATGCATGACGCATAACTTTTTTTAATTACTTCCTTTTGAGTACTGTCATTTCACAGTTCTCACATAATCATGAATAATCTTCTCTCAGATTTCAGATTTGGCATTAGGAGTTGCTAATAACTCGAAGGGAACAAGGAAATTGTTGGCTTTCTTCAATACATCCAACCAATAGAATTTTATATCAACCATGGCTGAGCAGGCAAGAGCAGTGAGTTCCTTTTAATTTTTGCATTTACATAATTTATCTCAATTGATCACTTTCTTCACTGCAGAAATGTTTTATATTCCTTGCACTCGCTGATTTTTTTTCTTAATAAATGATTGTTTACAGGATTTTGCAACAAAGCTCTCACTACGGAAATTCATGGCGACGGCGCAGCGTGTAACTCTAGATCAAAGGCACCTTGCCCGTAGCATGGGCCTGGATCATCTGCTTGACCTAAAATGTGATACTCTGCCGCGCGGTGTCGTTCATTATCTGGCATCAAACTTTGATGTACCCTCAAGGGCTATTGAACTCCCCAATGGGTTCAAGTTCACAATCACACCCTACTGCATACACCAGGTCCTGGGGATACCACTTGGCGGCAGAACCATAGAGAAGAAGCAAAACCCAGCTCTTAGATCACTGATTGCTCAACAGACAAAATGCAAAGGAAACTACCCAACCATAAACGAGCTGGATAACTTGATACAACCTGGGCTAGATGGAGATTCATTCAAAAGGATTTTCACAATGTATGCGCTCACCGTGCTCCTCTGCCCTTCAAGCCATGGGGCTGCTAGTCCAGATTACTACCACATTCTGGAAGACCCTGAACAGATTGGCTCATTCGACTTCTGCACAGCTGTCCTTGACAAGCTTGTGGCGTCAATTGATAGCTACAAGGCTGGAGCCACAACGGTGCTCGGCGGGGATCTCTTAACACTCACGGTGTGTAGATACAAAGCATATTATGGATACTTCTTTTTTTCTTTCTCTCTTTCATATCCACATACGTCTCTTTGACAGAATATACATATGGTTTCTTCAAGCACACTATTTCTTTTTTCATCTCTTTTTTGCTCTTCATCCTCTTGCGCAGATCATATACTTTGAATTTCTTGACACCGACATCATGCCGGTCACAAGCAAGCGGCCACGGATTTCACTTTGGACGTCTGAAATTGTAGCAGAATATGAAAGGCGGGACTGCACAAGCAGCGATAAATTGCTTTACGGCAGGCTCCCGGTAATTATTTTTTGTGAACACGCAAATCCTTTTGTTTGAGGTTTTAACCATCCTCGCACTTTTCCTTTGAAGAAAGATGGTTTCTCTCAGCCACCCCCTATGATTCTGACATGGTGTAAACATAACAAAACTTATGGCAGACAAAGCGTGTCTCGGAAACACCCTTCGGTCAAATCAACAGACAGCCAAAAGTCACACTAGGCGCCTCGTATGATGAACTCCTGCAGTTCACCCTCTCAATTGTTCCAGAGGAAAACCACCAGATGGTATTTTTTACTTTTGTCTTTTAGAGGTGCAGCATTTCAGTTTTATTTTTAATAAAATATATTTGCTTTCTTACATTTTTCTTTTTACAAATTTCAGGTTTTAGACGAGCTTCCAAAGATTATGCATAGCATGCAGAGCGAGCTTTTTGATTCAATGCAAAATGTACTCGCCAAGAACTTTATGAACCTGCTGAAACTGATGTCGTCAATGCATTCTTCATCGCCTAGCAAAAAACAGAATAGCACAGACAAAGATTCAAGTTGCGTGCCCATTTCAGAGGCTCCGACGGTTCCTTGTGGTAGCCACTCCAGCTTGCAAATGACAAGTACCACACTGGCTGAAAGAAAACAGGATAAGCCTGAAGCAAAAACAGGGGCAGAATGTGGCTCAGGGCAGGAAACAGAGCACGTTTTTACAGCTGAAGAAACAAAGCCATTGTCTGAAGTACAAAGGAAGAACAACAAAGCCCCCGTACCCGTGCTCTTGAGTTTTGAGGATACAAGTGATGAAGTTTTGGCGGAATGGGACAAACAAGCATGTGCCAATGCCAGGGTACCCAACGTTGAAAGCCTACTTCGAATAATTGACACAATACCAATTTCGACCGACCTAGACCTGCCGCGCTGCACGGAAGCATTGGAGGGGATGTACCCACAGAAGGTGCAGGTTGGAGATACCGAGGCTGAACCTACCCACACTTTTAGCTTGCTTTCTTATGTTCTTGACGAGAAAGCATTTTGGCACCGACCGCTGAGTCCACGAGAGCCAGATTTATTAACCTGCAGGGAGCTCAATCTATTTGAAGAATGGAAGGTCTCTACCAAGGTTGATGGTAGTGAAGGTCCAACCAGCAGTGACCCTATCAGGACGACAGAGGACATCACTAATAGAAACAAAAGGACGACATGCATGTCCTTAAACGAGACGGCTGACAACTGCGTTGCTTTGAAAAAAAGGGCAAGGATGTTTCAGAACACAGATGAGCTGTCGAGCAACATTCATCATGAGATGCCACACACTTTAGGAACTGTAAGCGCATCATCACACGAGAAAGATCAGTCGTCAAGCGACGCTAATCTTGGTCAGATCCAACAAACACCGGTCCATGGCACCTCTTCAGCTACCAACAAAGACTTCCCATGGGACGACCTTGATATGGTAGCGCAGTTGATCGAGTCTACCGATAGGATTGAGGAAGAGTGGTTTTCACAACAAAGACAAACTCAGTATAGCACATCAGTTACACAAGACATCCACATATCAGAGATCAAGCCCAATGAGATTTGTTGCAACTTCACCTCAAATCCAGTCGAAAGTGCTGTTTTCAGCGACATTGTGTCACGAATACCACCCCATTCAAGGCAAAAGAGGTATCTCAGTAACAATCTCCTCTTTTTTTGTTTTTTCTCCCTTTTTGCTCCTCAATGGGGATGCACTGTCTGTATAACAAGGAATATTTTGTCCTTTTTCATTCCTCTTTCTTGTTCCCATCAAGCTTCTTTCCCATCTGAATTTTCCATATTTTTCATTTTGTGGCAGCCCAAGAATAGTACAAATGGGCTCGACATGGGTTGAACATAGGGTTTTTGGCCTGAGCATGCAAGTGTATGGCCGGGTCAATAAGTACGTGATCAATATGTTGGGAAAAGCAGTAATGGCCGAGCAAACCGAAAAGGATAGGCTCAATCTTCTCCCGCGAAGTTACTGGTCAAGATACTATGTCGAATGCGACACTGCTGTAAGTAGAAACATAAATATGTGCAGACAATACTTTTTTTCCATCCAATGCTCTGTTTCTTTTTTGCGAGCCCCCCTCCCTTGGTGCCATTGATGCATCTTTGATCCGGTCAAATTTTTCCAGAAATTATTCCAAAAGGCATTTGAAACTCCATTGGCATTATCTGTTCACCTGAGGGAGACAATGATAGGATTCCATCTTGACCGAATTCACATGGTATTTTCGTAGTCCAGTAAACAAGCCATATAATTTATAGTCTCCATGCAAGTCCCATGTCTTTTCTATTTTTCAGTAAAAAGTCACCATGGCATTTTGTGCTAATTTTGTTTTGTTTTATTTTTGGATCAATGTACAGGTGTTTTTACCTTTAAGCTCATACAGTTTCTGGTACACGGTTGTTGCTAACTTTAGGAAGAAATTGTTCGAAGTCCTCTGCCCAAACAACAGAATCGACTTGATTGCTGACGAAGCTCAGCTTGTAATCAAGAATTTCAAAGCGGCTTTCAAGCTGGCATACAAGAGATCACAACTAAATGTGACTGACATGGGTGTGTCTTTCCGGAGTGTGTGCTCTTCAACTAAAGAGTAATGCAATCCAACGACTGAAATACTCAAGCAATTTTATGCATGATCCTTTTCAGTATTTTTTTTCATCTAACTTCAGTGATGTGAAAAAACATAATTATGAATTGCAGGGCAGATAGTGGGATCTTCACAATGAAGTTGGTACAAGGACATGATGGAGACAACACTTTGTGTTTTGAACCCGTAAGTCATAGCAACCACCCCTTTTCGTCTTTTTTGTATTTTTTTGTTCAACTGATAACACACACATCGCATATCCATGTAATGTAGCTCAACTTTTTGCTGCTTAAAACCTCATCCTTTTTTATGTTTTTTGTCAGGCTCATTTTTTTTAGTCTCTCACAGGTGTTTATCTTTTTTATTCTTATATCCTGCTGCGTTTTTACACCAATATAACATGTTTTTTCCTTTTTTACTTCAAGTTAACTGTTATTTTTATGTAAAACAAAAACAGGAGCATGCAAAGAGCCTGCGCGAGAGTCTAACTTACTACATGGTTGCTCACCCTTGCAATGAAAAACTGATGCCAGAAACCAAAGAAATCTTAAGAAAAAATGTGAGTATTGACTTATCTCTTTAATAACCCCCCCCCCCCCCCCCCACACACACACACGCACACACACACCCCACCTCTTTTTTATTTAGCTGGTTTTTGCTACATCGTTTATTTTTTTGCTTTCTTTTAGTTATTCACAATGTTCTTAAACTTTCTTCTTTCATTGAAAAAATAACTTTCTTTTTTTCTATGCATTTTTCTTTCCTGCAGGGTGTTCCATTTGACTACTCGGTATGTATGACTAAAGGAAATTTCCCTTCATTTTTCTCTTTTTTTTTGCAAACAGATTTTTTTTCTCTTTTACAGTTTTTCCAAGTTTGCATGCATTCCCCCATGATTTCTAACCTTTTTCTCTTTCTTTTCTCATGAACATAAATCTCACAGACTCCAGGGTATTCTCCATGGGGTCCTGTTGCAGAACAATGTTAACTACATCTGGCTGGAAAAGGTCAGATTCTTAAGAATACTTCACAAAATCAGTACTGGAATCCTTGCCTTTTTTGTCCTTTTACATTTTTTTTGGGGAAGCCACATGATCAAATACCGAAATATATTATATATAGATATTTTTTTTTCTGAATAGTTAAGCTGTTTTTTAATACAAATAGGTTAGATTTTATACTGGGAAGTTGAAACCATGCCTGTCCCCTCATTTTCCTTTTTACATTCAAACTTTCTTCATCTTCTTTTTCCAATGGTCTACTAGAGATTTTATGTCACCACTAAAATACATTTTCTTTTGTATGCAGATCATCCCAACAGGGACTAAATCATGACCCTAAGCTCCCGGAGGATCACCCAAGGATGGCAAAATGCCGTACACATGAGAATGACTCATCGATAAGAGGATTATTTTGGCGAAATACTGTTTTTTTTAAATAGTTCTTTTTTGCTTTTTTTAGTATAGAAAACACATACATTCTTATATATCCTTTTTTTGGATAGTGATGACATTTTTGTCCAACGCAAGTTCTTGATCTTTTTGTTCAGATACAAATTAATTGGCAACACCGTCACCGCCGAAACAAGCAAGTGACACCACCGCCAGCTTGTCTTAGGGTTATATACCCCGCGTTGTTGTGTTCGTCCGAGTGATCCACAAACGATGAAAATCCCTCTTTTTGCCTACCTCTATCTTGATGAGAGGAAACAAAACACTTTTTACCTGTTTGGGTAATCATTCGATTAAGTATTAAATGAGCCCCTCTAAAGTTTGAGGCAAATGAACGCATTTTTGTTCGCCGTCTCCGGGCTATATATCCTCGAGGAACTTTGGTCATTGAATCAATTTAACCTTAATGAATAACTAGCGAGTCGAGGCGGACGCCGAGACGAGCACATGACACCACTGCCACCCCGTCTTAGCGTAACGCGAGTCGAGGCGGACGTCGTCGCGGTAGCGACGACGGACGCCGAGACGAGCACGTGACACCACTGCCACCCCGTCTTAGCGTAACGCGAGTCGAGGCGGACATCATCGCGGTAGCGACGACGGACGCCGAGACGAGCACGTGACACCACTGCCACCCTGTCTTAGCATAACGCGAGTCGAGGCGGGCGTCGTCGCGGTAGCGACGACGGATTCCGAGACGAGCACGTGACACCACTGCCACCCTGTCTTAGCGTAACGCGAGTCGAGGCGGACGTCGTCGCGGTAGCGACGACGGACGCCGAGACGAGCACGTGACACCACAGCAACCCTGTCTTAGTGTAACGCGAGTCGAGACGGACGTCGTCGCGGTAGCGACGACGAACGCCGAGACGAGCACGTGACACCACTGCATCCCTGTCTTAGCGTAACGCGAGTCGAGGCGGACGTCGTCGCGGTAGCGACGACGGATGCCGAGACAAGCACGTGACACCACTACCTCCCTGTCTTAGCGTAACGCGAGTAAAGGCGGACGTCGTCGCGGTAGCGACGACGGACGCCGAGACGAGCACGTGACACCACTGCCACCCCGTCTTAGCGTAACGCGAATCGAGGCGGACGTCGTCGCGGTAGCGACGACGGACACCGAGACGAGCACGTGACACCACTGCCACCCCGTCTTAGCGTAACGCGAGTCGAGGCGGACGTCGTCGCGGTAGCGACGACGGACGCCGAGACGAGCACGTGACACCACTGCCTCCCGGAGGATCATGACCCTAAGCTCCCGGAGGATCACCCAAGGATGGCAAAATGCCGTACACATGAGAATGACTCATCGATAAGAGGATTATTTTGGCGAAATACTGTTTTTTTTTAAATAGTTCTTTTTTGCTTTTTTTAGTATAGAAAACACATACATTCTTATATATCCTTTTTTTGGATAGTGATGACATTTCTGTCCAACGCAAGTTCTTGATCTTTTTGTTCAGATACAAATTAATTGGCAACACCGTCACCGCCGAAACAAGCAAGTGACACCACCGCCAGCTTGTCTTAGGGTTATATACCCCGCGTTGTTGTGTTCGTCCGAGTGATCCACAAACGATGAAAATCCCTCTTTTTGCCTACCTCTATCTTGATGAGAGGAAACAAAACACTTTTTACCTGTTTGGGTAATCATTCGATTAAGTATTAAATGAGCCCCTCTAAAGTTTGAGGCAAATGAACGCATTTTTGTTCGCCGTCTCCGGGCTATATATCCTCGAGGAACTTTGGTCATTGAATCAATTTAACCTTAATGAATAACTAGCGAGTCGAGGCGGACGCCGAGACGAGCACATGACACCACTGCCACCCCGTCTTAGCGTAACGCGAGTCGAGGCGGACGTCGTCGCGGTAGCGACGACGGACGCCGAGACGAGCACGTGACACCACTGCCACCCCGTCTTAGCGTAACGCGAGTCGAGGCGGACATCATCGCGGTAGCGACGACGGACGCCGAGACGAGCACGTGACACCACTGCCACCCTGTCTTAGCATAATGCGAGTCGAGGCGGGCGTCGTCGCGGTAGCGACGATGGATTCCGAGACGAGCACGTGACACCACTGCCACCCTGTCTTAGCGTAACGCGAGTCGAGGCGGACGTCGTCGCGGTAGCGACGACGGACGCCGAGACGAGCACGTGACACCACAGCAACCCTGTCTTAGTGTAACGCGAGTCGAGACGGACGTCGTCGCGGTAGCGACGACGAACGCCGAGACGAGCACGTGACACCACTGCATCCCTGTCTTAGCGTAACGCGAGTCGAGGCGGACGTCGTCGCGGTAGCGACGACGGATGCCGAGACAAGCACGTGACACCACTACCTCCCTGTCTTAGCGTAACGCGAGTAAAGGCGGACGTCATCGCGGTAGCGACGACGGACGCCGAGACGAGCACGTGACACCACTGCCACCCCGTCTTAGCGTAACGCGAATCGAGGCGGACGACGTCGCGGTAGCGACGACGGACACCGAGACGAGCACGTGACACCACTGCCACCCCGTCTTAGCGTAACGCGAGTCGAGGCGGACGTCGTCGCGGTAGCGACGACGGACGCCGAGACGAGCACGTGACACCACTGCCTCCCCGTCTTAGCATAACGTGAGTCGAGGCGGACGTCGTCGCGGTAGCGACGACGGACGCCGAGACGAGCACGTGACACCACTGCCACCCTGTCTTAGCGTAACGCGAGTCGAGGCGGACGTCGTCGCGGTAGCGACGACGGACGCCGAGACGAGCACGTGACACCACTGCCACCCCGTCTTAGCGTAACGCGAGTTGAGGCGGACGTCGTCGCGGTAGCGACGACGGACGCCGAGACGAGCACGGGACACCACTGCCTCCCCGTCTTAGCGTAACACGAGTCGAGGCGGACGTCGTCGCGGTAGCGACGACGAACGCCGAGACGAGCACGCGACACCACTGCCACCCCGTCTTAGCGTAACGCGAGTCGAGGCGGACGTCGTCGCGGTAGCGACGACGGACGCCGAGACGAGCACGCGACACCACTGCAACCCTGTCTTAGCGTAACGCGAGTCGAGGCAGACGTCGTCGCGGTAGCGACGACGGACGCCGAGACGAGCACGTGACACCACTGCAACCCTGTCTTAGCGTAACGCGAGTCGAGGCGGACGTCGTCGCGGTAGCGAAAAGAGACGCCGAGACGAGCACGTGACACCACTGCCACCCTGTCTTAGCGTAACGCGAGTCGAGGCGGACGTCGTCGCGGTAGCGACGACGGACGCCGAGACGAGCACGTGACACCACTGCCTCCCCGTCTTAGCGTAACGCGAGTCGAGGCGGACGTCGTCGCGGTACCGACGACGGACGCCGAGACGAGCACGTGACACCACTGCCACCCCGTCTTAGCGTAACGCGAGTCGAGGCGGACGTCGTCGCGGTACCGACGACGGACGCCGAGACGAGCACGTGACACCACTGCCACCCCGTCTTAGCGTAACGCGAGTCGAGGCGGACGTCGTCGCGGTAGCGACGACGGACGCCGAGACGAGCACGTGACACCACTGCCACCCCGTCTTAGCGTAACGCGAGTCGAGGCGGACGTCGTCGCGGTAGCGACGACGGACGCCGAGACGAGCACGTGACACCACTGCCACCCCGTCTTAGCGTAACGCGAGTCGAGGCGGACGTCGTCGCGGTAGCGACGACGGACGCCGAGACGAGCACGTGACACCACTGCCACCCTGTCTTAGCGTAACGCGAGTCGAGGCGGACGTCGTCGCGGTAGCGACGACGGACGCCGAGACGAGCACGTGACACCACTGCCTCCCCGTCTTAGCGTAACGCGAGTCGAGGCGGACGTCGTCGCGGTAGCGACGACGGACGCCGAGACGAGCACGTGACACCACTGCCACCCTGTCTTAGCGTAACGCGAGTCGAGCGGACGTCGTCGCGGTAGCGACGACGGACGCCGAGACGAGCAGGTGACACCACTGCCACCCTGTCTTAGCGTAACGCGAGTCGAGGCGACACCAATGCCTCCCCGTCTTAGCGTAACGCGAGTCGAGGCGGACGTTGTCGCGGTAGCGACGACGGACGCCGAGACGAGCACGTGACACCACTGCCACCCTGTCTTCGCGTAACGCGAGTCGAGGCGGACGTCGCGGTAGCGACGGCGGATGCCGAGACGAGCACGTGACACCACTGCCTCCCCGTCTTAGCGTAACGCGAGTCGAGGCGGACGTCGTCGCGGTAGCGACGCCGGACGCCGAGACGAGCACGTGACACCACTGCCTCCCCGTCTTAGCGTAACGCGAGTCGAGGCGGACGTCGTCGCGGTAGCGACGCCGGACGCCGAGACGAGCACGTGACACCACTGCCACCCCGTCTTAGCGTAACGCGAGTCGAGGCGGACGTCGTCGCGGTAGCGACGACGGACGCCGAGACGAGCACGTGACACCACTGCCACCCTGTCTTAGCGTAACGCGAGTCGAGGCGGACGTCGTCGCGGTAGCGACGACGGACGCCGAGACGAGCACGTGACACCACTGCCACCCTGTCTTAGCGTAACGCGAGTCGAGGCGGACGTCGTCGCGGTAGCGACGACGGACGCCGAGACGAGCACGTGACACCACTGCCACCCTGTCTTAGCGTAACGCGAGTCGAGGCGGACGTCGTCGCGGTAGCGACGACGGACGCCGAGACGAGCACGTGACACCACTTCCTCCCCGTCTTAGCGTGACGAGAGTCGAGGCGGACGTCGTCGCGGTAGCGACGACGGACGCCGAGACGAGCACGTGACACCACTGCCACCCCGTCTTAGCGTGACGCGAGTCGAGGCGGACGTCGTCGCGGTAGCGACGACGGACGCCGAGACGAGCACGTGACACCACTGCCACCCCGTCTTAGCGTAACGCGAGTCGAGGCGGACGTCGTCGCGGTAGCGACGACGGACGCCGAGACGAGCACGTGCCACCACTGCCACCCCGTCTTAGCGTAACGCGAGTCGAGGCGGACGTCGTCGCGGTAGCGACGACGGACGCCGAGACGAGCACGTGACACCACTGCCACCCCGTCTTAGCGTAACGCGAGTCGAGGCGGACGTCGTCGCGGTAGCGACGACGGACGCCGAGACGAGCACGTGGCACCACTGCCTCCCCGTCTTAGCGTAACGCGAGTCGAGGCGGACGTCGTCGCGGTAGCGACGACGGACGCCGAGACGAGCACGTGGCACCACTGCCACCCTGTCTTAGCGTAACGCGAGTCGAGGCGGACGTCGTCGCGGTAGCGACGACGGACGCCGAGACGAGCACGTGGCACCACTGCCACCCCGTCTTAGCGTAACGCGAGTCGAGGCGGACGTCGTCGCGGTAGCGACGACGGACGCCGAGACGAGCACGTGGCACCACTGCCACCCCGTCTTAGCGTAACGCGAGTCGAGGCGGACGTCGTCGCGGTAGCGACGACGGACGCCGAGACGAGCACGTGGCACCACTGCCACCCCGTCTTAGCGTAACGCGAGTCGAGGCGGACGTCGTCGCGGTAGCGACGACGGACGCCGAGACGAGCACGTGGCACCACTGCCACCCCGTCTTAGCGTAACGCGAGTCGAGGCGGACGTCGTCGCGGTAGCGACGACGGACGCCGAGACGAGCACGTGACACCACTTCCTCCCCGTCTTAGCGTGACGCGAGTCGAGGCGGACGTCGTCGCGGTAGCGACGACGGACGCCGAGACGAGCACGTGACACCACTGCCACCCCGTCTTAGCGTCACGCGAGTCGAGGCGGACGTCATCGCGGTAGCGACGACGGACGCCGAGACGAGCACGTGACACCACTGCCACCCTGTCTTCGCGTAACGCGAGTCGAGGCGGACGTCGCGGTAGCGACGGCGGATGCCGAGACGAGCACGTGACACCACTGCCTCCCCGTCTTAGCGTAACGCGAGTCGAGGCGGACGTCGTCGCGGTAGCGACGCCGGACGCCGAGACGAGCACGTGACACCACTGCCTCCCCGTCTTAGCGTAACGCGAGTCGAGGCGGACGTCGTCGCGGTAGCGACGCCGGACGCCGAGACGAGCACGTGACACCACTGCCACCCCGTCTTAGCGTAACGCGAGTCGAGGCGGACGTCGTCGCGGTAGCGACGACGGACGCCGAGACGAGCACGTGACACCACTGCCACCCTGTCTTAGCGTAACGCGAGTCGAGGCGGACGTCGTCGCGGTAGCGACGACGGACGCCGAGACGAGCACGTGACACCACTGCCACCCTGTCTTAGCGTAACGCGAGTCGAGGCGGACGTCGTCGCGGTAGCGACGATGGACGCCGAGACGAGCACGTGACACCACTGCCACCCTGTCTTAGCGTAACGCGAGTCGAGGCGGACGTCGTCGCGGTAGCGACGACGGACGCCGAGACGAGCACGTGACACCACTTCCTCCCCGTCTTAGCGTGACGAGAGTCGAGGCGGACGTCGTCGCGGTAGCGACGATGGACGCCGAGACGAGCACGTGACACCACTGCCACCCCGTCTTAGCGTGACGCGAGTCGAGGCGGACGTCGTCGCGGTAGCGACGACGGACGCCGAGACGAGCACGTGACACCACTGCCACCCCGTCTTAGCGTCACGCGAGTCGAGGCGGACGTCGTCGCGGTAGCGACGACGGACGCCGAGACGAGCACGTGACACCACTGCCACCCCGTCTTAGCGTAACGCGAGTCGAGGCGGACGTCGTCGCGGTAGCGACGACGGACGCCGAGACGAGCACGTGACACCACTGCCACCCCGTCTTAGCGTAACGCGAGTCGAGGCGGACGTCGTCGCGGTAGCGACGACGGACGCCGAGACGAGCACGTGGCACCACTGCCTCCCCGTCTTAGCGTAACGCGAGTCGAGGCGGACGTCGTCGCGGTAGCGACGACGGACGCCGAGACGAGCACGTGGCACCACTGCCACCCTGTCTTAGCGTAACGCGAGTCGAGGCGGACGTCGTCGCGGTAGCGACGACGGACGCCGAGACGAGCACGTGGCACCACTGCCACCCCGTCTTAGCGTAACGCGAGTCGAGGCGGACGTCGTCGCGGTAGCGACGACGGACGCCGAGACGAGCACGTGGCACCACTACCACCCCGTCTTAGCGTAACGCGAGTCGAGGCGGACGTCGTCGCGGTAGCGACGACGGACGCCGAGACGAGCACGTGGCACCACTGCCACCCCGTCTTAGCGTAACGCGAGTCGAGGCGGACGTCGTCGCGGTAGCGACGACGGACGCCGAGACGAGCACGTGGCACCACTGCCACCCCGTCTTAGCGTAACGCGAGTCGAGGCGGACGTCGTCGCGGTAGCGACGACGGACGCCGAGACGAGCACGTGACACCACTTCCTCCCCGTCTTAGCGTGACGCGAGTCGAGGCGGACGTCGTCGCGGTAGCGACGACGGACGCCGAGACGAGCACGTGACACCACTGCCACCCCGTCTTAGCGTCACGCGAGTCGAGGCGGACGTCATCGCGGTAGCGACGACGGACGCCGAGACGAGCACGTGACACCACTGCCACCCCGTCTTAGCGTCACGCGAGTCGAGGCGGACGTCGTCGCGGTAGCGACGACGGACGCCGAGACGAGCACGTGACACCACTGCCACCCCGTCTTAGCGTCACGCGAGTCGAGGCGGACGTCGTCGCGGTAGCGACGACGGACGCCGAGACGAGCACGTGACACCACTGCCTCCCCGTCTTAGCGTAACGCGAGTCGAGGCGGACGTCGTCGCGGTAGCAACGACGGACGCCGAGACGAGCACGTGACACCACTGCCACCCCGTCTTAGCGTAACGCGAGTCGAGGCGGACGTCGTCGCGGTAGCGACGACCGACGCCGAGACGAGCACGTGACACCACTGCCACCCCGTCTTAGCGTAACGCGAGTCGAGGCGGTCGTCGTCGCGGTAGCGACGACGGACGCCGAGACGAGCACGTGACACCACTGCCACCCCGTCTTAGCGTAACGCGAGTCGAGGCGGTCGTCGTCGCGGTAGCGACGACGGACGCCAAGACGAGCACGTGGCACCACTGCCACCCCGTCTTAGCGTAACGCGAGTCGAGGCGGACGTCGTCGCGGTAGCGACGACGGACGCAGAGACGAGCACGTGGCACCACTGCCACCCCGTCTTAGCGTAACGCGAGTCGAGGCGGACGTCGTCGCGGTAGCGACGACGGACGCCGAGACGAGCACGTGGCACCACTGCCACCCCGTCTTAGCGTAACGCGAGTCGAGGCGGACGTCGTCGCGGTAGCGACGACGGACGCCGAGACGAGCACGTGGCACCACTGCCACCCCGTCTTAGCGTAACGCGAGTCGAGGCGGACGTCGTCGCGGTAGCGACGACGGACGCCGAGACGAGCACGTGGCACCACTGCCACCCCGTCTTAGCGTAACGCGAGTCGAGGCGGACGTCGTCGCGGTAGCGACGACGGACGCCGAGACGAGCACGTGCCACCACTGCCACCCCGTCTTAGCGTAACGCGAGTCGAGGCGGACGTCGTCGCGGTAGCGACGACGGACGCCGAGACGAGCACGTGACACCACTGCCACCCCGTCTTAGCGTAACGCGAGTCGAGGCGGACGTCGTCGCGGTAGCGACGACGGACGCCGAGACGAGCACGTGGCACCACTGCCACCCCGTCTTAGCGTAACGCGAGTCGAGGCGGACGTCGTCGCGGTAGCGACGACGGACGCCGAGACGAGCACGTGGCACCACTGCCACCCCGTCTTAGCGTAACGCGAGTCGAGGCGGACGTCGTCGCGGTAGCGACGACGGACGCCGAGACGAGCACGTGGCACCACTGCCTCCCCGTCTTAGCGTAACGCGAGTCGACGCGGACGTCGTCGCGGTAGCGACGACGGACGCCGAGACGAGCACGTGGCACCACTGCCACCCCGTCTTAGCGTAACGCGAGTCGAGGCGGACGTCGTCGCGGTAGCGACGACGGACGCCGAGACGAGCACGTGGCACCACTGCCACCCCGTGTTAGCGTAACGCGAGTCGAGGCGGACGTCGTCGCGGTAGCGACGACGGACGCCGAGACGAGCACGTGGCACCACTGCCACCCCGTCTTAGTGTAACGCGAGTCGAGGCGGACGTCGTCGCGGTAGCGACGACGGACGCCGAGACGAGCACGTGACACCACTGCCACCCAGTCTTAGCGTAACGCGAGTCGAGGCGGACGTCGTCGCGGTAGCGACGACGGACGCCGAGACGAGCACGTGACACCACTGCCACCCAGTCTTAGCGTGACGCGAGTCGAGGCGGACGTCGTCGCGGTAGCGACGACGGACGCCGAGACGAGCACGTGACACCACTTCCTCCCCGTCTTAGCGTGACGCGAGTCGAGGCGGACGTCGTCGCGGTAGCGACGACGGACGCCGAGACGAGCACGAGACACCACTGCCACCCCGTCTTAGCGTAACGCGAGTCGAGGCGGACGTCGTCGCGGTAGCGACGACGGACGCCGAGACGAGCACGTGACACCACTGCCACCCCGTCTTAGCGTAACGGGAGTCGAGGCGGACGTCGTCGCGGTAGCGACGACGGACGCCGAGACGAGCACGTGACACCACTGCCACCCCGTCTTAGCGTAACAGGAGTCGAGGCGGACGTCGTCGCGGTAGCGTCGACGGACGCCGAGACGAGCACGTGACACCACTGCCACCCCGTCTTAGCGTAACGCGAGTCGAGGCGGACGTCGTCGCGGTAGCGTCGACGGACGCCGAGACGAGCACGTGACACCACTGCCACCCCGTCTTAGCGTAACGCGAGTCGAGGCGGACGTCGTCGCGGTAGCGATGACGGACGCCGAGACGAGCACGTGACACCACTGCCACCCCGTCTTAGCGTAACGCGAGTCGAGGCGGACGTCGTCGCGGTAGCGACGACGGACGCCGAGACGAGCACGTGACACCACTGCCACCCTGTCTTAGCGTAACGCGAGTCGAGGCGGACGTCGTCGCGGTAGCGACGACGGACGCCGAGACGAGCACGTGACACCACTGCCACCCTGTCTTAGCGTAACGCGAGTCGAGGCGGACGTCGTCGCGGTAGCGACGACGGACGCCGAGACGAGCACGTGACACCACTGCCTCCCCGTCTTAGCGTAACGCGAGTCGAGGCGGACGTCGTCGCGGTAGCGACGACGGACGTCGAGACGAGCACGTGACACCACTGCCACCCTGTCTTAGCGTAACGCGAGTCGAGGCGGACGTCGTCGCGGTAGCGACGACGGACGCCGAGACGAACACGTGACACCACTGCCACCCTGTCTTAGCGTAACGCGAGTCGAGGCGACACAAATGCCTCCCCGTCTTAGCGTAACGCGAGTCGAGGCGGACGTTGTCGCGGTAGCGACGACGGACGCCGAGACGAGCACGTGACACCACTGCCACCCTGTCTTCGCGTAACGCGAGTCGAGACGGACGTCGTCGCGGTAGCGACGGCGGATGCCGAGACGAGCACGTGACACCACTGCCTCCCCGTCTTAGCGTAACGCGAGTCGAGGCGGACGTCGTCGCGGTAGCGACGCCGGACGCCGAGACGAGCACGTGACACCACTGCCTCCCCGTCTTAGCGTAACGCGAGTCGAGGCGGACGTCGTCGCGGTAGCGATGCCGGACGCCGAGACGAGCACGTGACACCACTGCCACCCCATCTTAGCGTAACGCGAGTCGAGGCGGACGTCGTCGCGGTAGCGACGACGGACGCCGAGACGACCACGTGACACCACAGCCACCCTGTCTTAGCGTAACGCGAGTCGAGGCGGACGTCGTCGCGGTAGCGACGACGGACGCCGAGACGAGCACGTGACACCGCTGCCTCCCTGTCTTAGCGTAACGCGAGTCGAGGCGGACGTCGTCGCGGTAGCGACGACGGACGCCGAGACGAGCACGTGACACCACTGCCTCCCTGTCTTAGCGTGACGCGAGTCGAGGCGGACGTCGTCGCGGTAGCGACGACGGACGCCGAGACGAGCACGTGACACCACTGCCACCCCGTCTTAGCGTGACGCGAGTCTTGGCGGACGTCGTCGCGGTAGCGACGACGGACGCCGAGACGAGCACGTGACACCACTGCCACCCCGTCTTAGCGTGACGCGAGTCGAGGCGGACGTCGTCGCGGTAGCGACGACGGACGCCGAGACGAGCACGTGACACCACTGCCACCTCGTCTTAGCGTAACGCGAGTCGAGGCGGACGTCGTCGCGGTAGCGACGACGGACGCCGAGACGAGCACGTGACACCACTGCCACCCCGTCTTAGCGTAACGCGAGTCGAGGCGGACGTCGTCGCGGTAGCGACGACGGACGCCGAGACGAGCACGTGCCACCACTGCCTCCCCGTCTTAGCGTAACGCGAGTCGAGGCGGACGTCGTCGCGGTAGCGACGACGGACGCCGAGACGAGCACGTGGCACCACTGCCACCCCGTCTTAGCGTAACGCGAGTCGAGGCGGACGTCGTCGCGGTAGCGACGACGGACGCCGAGACGAGCACGTGACACCACTGCCTCCCTGTCTTAGCGTGACGCGAGTCGAGGCGGACGTCGTCGCGGTAGCGACGACGGACGCCGAGACGAGCACGTGACACCACTGCCACCCCGTCTTAGCGTGACGCGAGTCGAGGCGGACGTCGTCGCGGTAGCGACGACGGACGCCGAGACGAGCACGTGACACCACTGCCACCCCGTCTTAGCGTGACGCGAGTCGAGGCGGACGTCGTCGCGGTAGCGACGACGGACGCCGAGACGAGCACGTGACACCACTGCCACCCCGTCTTAGCGTAACGCGAGTCGAGGCGGACGTCGTCGCGGTAGCGACGACGGACGCCGAGACGAGCACGTGACACCACTGCCACCCCGTCTTAGCGTAACGCGAGTCGAGGCGGACGTCGTCGCGGTAGCGACGACGGACGCCGAGACGAGCACGTGACACCACTGCCACCCCGTCTTAGCGTAACGCGAGTCGAGGCGGACGTCGTCACGGTAGCGACGACGGACGCCGAGACGAGCACGTGCCACCACTGCCTCCCCGTCTTAGCGTAACGAGAGTCGAGGCGGACGTCGTCGCGGTAGCGACGACGGACGCCGAGACGAGCACGTGGCACCACTGCCACCCCGTCTTAGCGTAACGCGAGTCGAGGCGGACGTCGTCGCGGTAGCGACAACGGACGCCGAGACGAGCACGTGGCACCACTGCCACCCCGTCTTAGCGTAACGCGAGTCGAGGCGGACGTCGTCGCGGTAGCGACGACGGACGCCGAGACGAGCACGTGGCACCACTGCCACCCCGTCTTAGCGTAACGCGAGTCGAGGCGGACGTCGTCGCGGTAGCGACGACGGACGCCGAGACGAGCACGTGACACCACTGCCACCTCGTCTTAGCGTAACGCGAGTCGAGGCGGACGTCGTCGCGGTAGCGACGACGGACGCCGAGACGAGCACGTGACACCACTGCCACCCCGTCTTAGCGTAACGCGAGTCGAGGCGGACGTCGTCGCGGTAGCGACGACGGACGCCGAGACGAGCACGTGACACCACTGCCTCCCCGTCTTAGCGTAACGCGAGTCGAGGCGGACGTCGTCGCGGTAGCGACGACGGACGCCGAGACGAGCACGTGGCACCACTGCCACCCCGTCTTAGCGTAACGCGAGTCGAGGCGGACGTCGTCGCGGTAGCGACGACGGACGCCGAGACGAGCACGTGGCACCACTGCCACCCCGTCTTAGCGTAACGCGAGTCGAGGCGGACGTCGTCGCGGTAGCGACGACGGACGCCGAGACGAGCACGTGGCACCACTGCCACCCCGTCTTAGCGTAACGCGAGTCGAGGCGGACGTCGTCGCGGTAGCGACGACGGACGCCGAGACGAGCACGTGGCACCACTGCCACCCCGTCTTAGCGTAACGCGAGTCGAGGCGGACGTCGTCGCGGTAGCGACGACGGACGCCGAGACGAGCACGTGGCACCACTGCCACCCCGTCTTAGCGTGACGCGAGTCGAGGCGGACGTCGTCGCGGTAGCGACGACGGACGCCGAGACGAGCACGTGGCACCACTTCCTCCCCGTCTTAGCGTGACGCGAGTCGAGGCGGACGTCGTCGCGGTAGCGACGACGGACTCCGAGACGAGCACGTGACACCACTGCCACCCCGTCTTAGCGTCTCGCGAGTCGAGGCGGACGTCGTCGCGGTAGCGACGACGGACGCCGAGACGAGCACGTGACACCACTGCCACCCCGTCTTAGCGTAACGCGAGTCGAGGCGGACGTCGTCGCGGTAGCGACGACGGACGCCGAGACGAGCACGTGACACCACTGCCACCCCGTCTTAGCGTAACGCGAGTCGAGGCGGACGTCGTCGCGGTAGCGACGACGGACGCCGAGACGAGCACGTGGCACCACTGCCACCCCGTCTTAGCGTAACGCGAGTCGAGGCGGACGTCGTCGCGGTAGCGACGACGGACGCCGAGATGAGCACGTGGCACCACTGCCACCCCGTCTTAGCGTAACGCGAGTCGAGGCGGACGTCGTCGCGGTAGCGACGACGGACGCCGAGACGAGCACGTGACACCACTGCCACCCCGTCTTAGCGTGTCGCGAGTCGAGGCGGACGTCGTCGCGGTAGCGACGACGGACGCCGAGACGAGCACGTGACACCACTTCCTCCCCGTCTTAGCGTGACGCGAGTCGAGGCGGACGTCGTCGCGGTAGCGACGACGGACGCCGAGACGAGCACGTGACACCACTGCCACCCCGTCTTAGCGTCACGCGAGTCGAGGCGGACGTCGTCGCGGTAGCGACGACGGACGCCGAGACGAGCACGTGACACCACTGCCACCCTGTCTTAGCGTAACGCGAGTCGAGGCGGACGTCGTCGCGGTAGCGACGACGGACGCCGAGACGAGCACGTGACACCACTGCCTCCCCGTCTTAGCGTAACGCGAGTCGAGGCGGACGTCGTCGCGGTAGCGACGACGGACGTCGAGACGAGCACGTGACACCACTGCCACCCTGTCTTAGCGTAACGCGAGTCGAGGCGGACGTCGTCGCGGTAGCGACGACGGACGCCGAGACGAGCACGTGACACCACTGCCACCCTGTCTTAGCGTAACGCGAGTCGAGGCGACACAAATGCCTCCCCGTCTTAGCGTAACGCGAGTCGAGGCGGACGTTGTCGCGGTAGCGACGACGGACGCCGAGACGAGCACGTGACACCACTGCCACCCTGTCTTCGCGTAACGCGAGTCGAGACGGACGTCGTCGCGGTAGCGACGGCGGATGCCGAGACGAGCACGTGACACCACTGCCTCCCCGTCTTAGCGTAACGCGAGTCGAGGCGGACGTCGTCGCGGTAGCGACGCCGGACGCCGAGACGAGCACGTGACACCACTGCCTCCCCGTCTTAGCGTAACGCGAGTCGAGGCGGACGTCGTCGCGGTAGCGATGCCGGACGCCGAGACGAGCACGTGACACCACTGCCACCCCATCTTAGCGTAACGCGAGTCGAGGCGGACGTCGTCGCGGTAGCGACGACGGACGCCGAGACGAGCACGTGACACCACTGCCACCCCGTCTTAGCGTAACGCGAGTCGAGGCGGACGTCGTCGCGGTAGCGACGACGGACGCCGAGACGAGCACGTGCCACCACTGCCTCCCCGTCTTAGCGTAACGCGAGTCGAGGCGGACGTCGTCGCGGTAGCGACGACGGACGCCGAGACGAGCACGTGGCACCACTGCCACCCCGTCTTAGCGTAACGCGAGTCGAGGCGGACGTCGTCGCGGTAGCGACAACGGACGCCGAGACGAGCACGTGGCACCACTGCCACCCCGTCTTAGCGTAACGCGAGTCGAGGCGGACGTCGTCGCGGTAGCG
This sequence comes from Triticum timopheevii, assembly GCA_963921465.1. Lineage (NCBI taxonomy): Eukaryota > Viridiplantae > Streptophyta > Magnoliopsida > Poales > Poaceae > Triticum > Triticum timopheevii. Next base: position 585,414,064 of record OY997270.1, read on the forward strand.
ACGACGGACGCCGAGACGAGCACGTGGCACCACTGCCACCCCGTCTTAGCGTAACGCGAGTCGAGGCGGACGTCGTCGCGGTAGCGACGACGGACGCCGAGACGAGCACGTGACACCACTGCCACCTCGTCTTAGCGTAACGCGAGTCGAGGCGGACGTCGTCGCGGTAGCGACGACGGACGCCGAGACGAGCACGTGACACCACTGCCACCCCGTCTTAGCGTAACGCGAGTCGAGGCGGACGTCGTCGCGGTAGCGACGACGGACGCCGAGACGAGCACGTGCCACCACTGCCTCCCCGTCTTAGCGTAACGCGAGTCGAGGCGGACGTCGTCGCGGTAGCGACGACGGACGCCGAGACGAGCACGTGGCACCACTGCCACCCCGTCTTAGCGTAACGCGAGTCGAGGCGGACGTCGTCGCGGTAGCGACGACGGACGCCGAGACGAGCACGTGGCACCACTGCCACGCCGTCTTAGCGTAACGCGAGTCGAGGCGGACGTCGTCGCGGTAGCGACGACGGACGCCGAGACGAGCACGTGGCACCACTGCCACCCCGTCTTAGCGTAACGCGAGTCGAGGCGGACGTCGTCGCGGTAGCGACGACGGACGCCGAGACGAGCACGTGGCACCACTGCCACCCCGTCTTAGCGTAACGCGAGTCGAGGCGGACGTCGTCGCGGTAGCGACGACGGACGCCGAGACGAGCACGTGGCACCACTGCCACCCCGTCTTAGCGTGACGCGAGTCGAGGCGGACGTCGTCGCGGTAGCGACGACGGACGCCGAGACGAGCACGTGGCACCACTTCCTCCCCGTCTTAGCGTGACGCGAGTCGAGGCGGACGTCGTCGCGGTAGCGACGACGGACTCCGAGACGAGCACGTGACACCACTGCCACCCCGTCTTAGCGTCTCGCGAGTCGAGGCGGACGTCGTCGCGGTAGCGACGACGGACGCCGAGACGAGCACGTGACACCACTGCCACCCCGTCTTAGCGTAACGCGAGTCGAGGCGGACGTCGTCGCGGTAGCGACGACGGACGCCGAGACGAGCACGTGACACCACTGCCACCCTGTCTTAGCGTAACGCGAGTCGAGGCGGACGTCGTCGCGGTAGCGACGACGGACGCCGAGACGAGCACGTGACACCACTGCCTCCCCGTCTTAGCGTAACGCGAGTCGAGGCGGACGTCGTCGCGGTAGCGACGACGGACGTCGAGACGAGCACGTGACACCACTGCCACCCTGTCTTAGCGTAACGCGAGTCGAGGCGGACGTCGTCGCGGTAGCGACGACGGACGCCGAGACGAGCACGTGACACCACTGCCACCCTGTCTTAGCGTAACGCGAGTCGAGGCGACACAAATGCCTCCCCGTCTTAGCGTAACGCGAGTCGAGGCGGACGTTGTCGCGGTAGCGACGACGGACGCCGAGACGAGCACGTGACACCACTGCCACCCTGTCTTCGCGTAACGCGAGTCGAGACGGACGTCGTCGCGGTAGCGACGGCGGATGCCGAGACGAGCACGTGACACCACTGCCTCCCCGTCTTAGCGTAACGCGAGTCGAGGCGGACGTCGTCGCGGTAGCGACGCCGGACGCCGAGACGAGCACGTGACACCACTGCCTCCCCGTCTTAGCGTAACGCGAGTCGAGGCGGACGTCGTCGCGGTAGCGATGCCGGACGCCGAGACGAGCACGTGACACCACTGCCACCCCATCTTAGCGTAACGCGAGTCGAGGCGGACGTCGTCGCGGTAGCGACGACGGACGCCGAGACGAGCACGTGACACCACTGCCACCCTGTCTTAGCGTAACGCGAGTCGAGGCGGACGTCGTCGCGGTAGCGACGACGGACGCCGAGACGAGCACGTGACACCACTGCCTCCCTGTCTATAGCGTAACGTGAGTCGAGGCGGACGTCGTCGCGGTAGCGACGACGGACGCCGAGACGAGCACGTGACACCACTGCCTCCCTGTCTTAGCGTGACGCGAGTCGAGGCGGACGTCGTCGCGGTAGCGACGACGGACGCCGAGACGAGCACGTGACACCACTGCCACCCCGTCTTAGCGTGACGCGAGTCGAGGCGGACGTCGTCGCGGTAGCGACGACGGACGCCGAGACGAGCACGTGACACCACTGCCACCCCGTCTTAGCGTGACGCGAGTCGAGGCGGACGTCGTCGCGGTAGCGACGACGGACGCCGAGACGAGCACGTGACACCACTGCCACCCCGTCTTAGCGTAACGCGAGTCGAGGCGGACGTCGTCGCGGTAGCGACGACGGACGCCGAGACGAGCACGTGACACCACTGCCACCTCGTCTTAGCGTAACGCGAGTCGAGGCGGACGTCGTCGCGGTAGCGACGACGGACGCCGAGACGAGCACGTGACACCACTGCCACCCCGTCTTAGCGTAACGCGAGTCGAGGCGGACGTCGTCGCGGTAGCGACGACGGACGCCGAGACGAGCACGTGCCACCACTGCCTCCCCGTCTTAGCGTAACGCGAGTCGAGGCGGACGTCGTCGCGGTAGCGACGACGGACGCCGAGACGAGCACGTGGCACCACTGCCACCCCGTCTTAGCGTAACGCGAGTCGAGGCGGACGTCGTCGCGGTAGCGACAACGGACGCCGAGACGAGCACGTGGCACCACTGCCACCCCGTCTTAGCGTAACGCGAGTCGAGGCGGACGTCGTCGCGGTAGCGACGACGGACGCCGAGACGAGCACGTGGCACCACTGCCACCCCGTCTTAGCGTAACGCGAGTCGAGGCGGACGTCGTCGCGGTAGCGACGACGGACGCCGAGACGAGCACGTGACACCACTGCCACCTCGTCTTAGCGTAACGCGAGTCGAGGCGGACGTCGTCGCGGTAGCGACGACGGACGCCGAGACGAGCACGTGACACCACTGCCACCCCGTCTTAGCGTAACGCGAGTCGAGGCGGACGTCGTCGCGGTAGCGACGACGGACGCCGAGACGAGCACGTGCCACCACTGCCTCCCCGTCTTAGCGTAACGCGAGTCGAGGCGGACGTCGTCGCGGTAGCGACGACGGACGCCGAGACGAGCACGTGGCACCACTGCCACCCCGTCTTAGCGTAACGCGAGTCGAGGCGGACGTCGTCGCGGTAGCGACGACGGACGCCGAGACGAGCACGTGGCACCACTGCCACCCCGTCTTAGCGTAACGCGAGTCGAGGCGGACGTCGTCGCGGTAGCGACGACGGACGCCGAGACGAGCACGTGGCACCACTGCCACCCCGTCTTAGCGTAACGCGAGTCGAGGCGGACGTCGTCGCGGTAGCGACGACGGACGCCGAGACGAGCACGTGGCACCACTGCCACCCCGTCTTAGCGTAACGCGAGTCGAGGCGGACGTCGTCGCGGTAGCGACGACGGACGCCGAGACGAGCACGTGGCACCACTGCCACCCCGTCTTAGCGTGACGCGAGTCGAGGCGGACGTCGTCGCGGTAGCGACGACGGACGCCGAGACGAGCACGTGGCACCACTTCCTCCCCGTCTTAGCGTGACGCGAGTCGAGGCGGACGTCGTCGCGGTAGCGACGACGGACTCCGAGACGAGCACGTGACACCACTGCCACCCCGTCTTAGCGTCTCGCGAGTCGAGGCGGACGTCGTCGCGGTAGCGACGACGGACGCCGAGACGAGCACGTGACACCACTGCCACCCCGTCTTAGCGTAACGCGAGTCGAGGCGGACGTCGTCGCGGTAGCGACGACGGACGCCGAGACGAGCACGTGACACCACTGCCACCCCGTCTTAGCGTAACGCGAGTCGAGGCGGACGTCGTCGCGGTAGCGACGACGGACGCCGAGACGAGCACGTGGCACCACTGCCACCCCGTCTTAGCGTAACGCGAGTCGAGGCGGACGTCGTCGCGGTAGCGACGACGGACGCCGAGATGAGCACGTGGCACCACTGCCACCCCGTCTTAGCGTAACGCGAGTCGAGGCGGACGTCGTCGCGGTAGCGACGACGGACGCCGAGACGAGCACGTGACACCACTGCCACCCCGTCTTAGCGTGTCGCGAGTCGAGGCGGACGTCGTCGCGGTAGCGACGACGGACGCCGAGACGAGCACGTGACACCACTTCCTCCCCGTCTTAGCGTGACGCGAGTCGAGGCGGACGTCGTCGCGGTAGCGACGACGGACGCCGAGACGAGCACGTGACACCACTGCCACCCCGTCTTAGCGTCACGCGAGTCGAGGCGGACGTCGTCGCGGTAGCGACGACGAACGCCGAGACGAGCACGTGACACCACTGCCACCCTGTCTTAGCGTAACGCGAGTCGAGGCGGACGTCGTCGCGGTAGCGACGACGGACGCCGAGACGAGCACGTGACACCACTGCCTCCCCGTCTTAGCGTAACGCGAGTCGAGGCGGACGTCGTCGCGGTAGCGACGACGGACGTCGAGACGAGCACGTGACACCACTGCCACCCTGTCTTAGCGTAACGCGAGTCGAGGCGGACGTCGTCGCGGTAGCGACGACGGACGCCGAGACGAGCACGTGACACCACTGCCACCCTGTCTTAGCGTAACGCGAGTCGAGGCGACACAAATGCCTCCCCGTCTTAGCGTAACGCGAGTCGAGGCGGACGTTGTCGCGGTAGCGACGACGGACGCCGAGACGAGCACGTGACACCACTGCCACCCTGTCTTCGCGTAACGCGAGTCGAGACGGACGTCGTCGCGGTAGCGACGGCGGATGCCGAGACGAGCACGTGACACCACTGCCTCCCCGTCTTAGCGTAACGCGAGTCGAGGCGGACGTCGTCGCGGTAGCGACGCCGGACGCCGAGACGAGCACGTGACACCACTGCCTCCCCGTCTTAGCGTAACGCGAGTCGAGGCGGACGTCGTCGCGGTAGCGATGCCGGACGCCGAGACGAGCACGTGACACCACTGCCACCCCATCTTAGCGTAACGCGAGTCGAGGCGGACGTCGTCGCGGTAGCGACGACGGACGCCGAGACGAGCACGTGACACCACTGCCACCCTGTCTTAGCGTAACGCGAGTCGAGGCGGACGTCGTCGCGGTAGCGACGACGGACGCCGAGACGAGCACGTGACACCACTGCCTCCCTGTCTTAGCGTAACGCGAGTCGAGGCGGACGTCGTCGCGGTAGCGACGACGGACGCCGAGACGAGCACGTGACACCACTGCCTCCCTGTCTTAGCGTGACGCGAGTCGAGGCGGACGTCGTCGCGGTAGCGACGACGGACGCCGAGACGAGCACGTGACACCACTGCCACCCCGTCTTAGCGTGACGCGAGTCGAGGCGGACGTCGTCGCGGTAGCGACGACGGACGCCGAGACGAGCACGTGACACCACTGCCACCCCGTCTTAGCGTGACGCGAGTCGAGGCGGACGTCGTCGCGGTAGCGACGATGGACTCCGAGACGAGCACGTGACACCACTGCCACCCCGTCTTAGCGTCTCGCGAGTCGAGGCGGACGTCGTCGCGGTAGCGACGACGGACGCCGAGACGAGCACGTGACACCACTGCCACCCCGTCTTAGCGTAACGCGAGTCGAGGCGGACGTCGTCGCGGTAGCGACGACGGACGCCGAGACGAGCACGTGACACCACTGCCACCCCGTCTTAGCGTAACGCGAGTCGAGGCGGACGTCGTCGCGGTAGCGACGACGGACGCCGAGACGAGCACGTGGCACCACTGCCACCCCGTCTTAGCGTAACGCGAGTCGAGGCGGACGTCGTCGCGGTAGCGACGACGGACGCCGAGATGAGCACGTGGCACCACTGCCACCCCGTCTTAGCGTAACGCGAGTCGAGGCGGACGTCGTCGCGGTAGCGACGACGGACGCCGAGACGAGCACGTGACACCACTGCCACCCCGTCTTAGCGTGTCGCGAGTCGAGGCGGACGTCGTCGCGGTAGCGACGACGGACGCCGAGACGAGCACGTGACACCACTTCCTCCCCGTCTTAGCGTGACGCGAGTCGAGGCGGACGTCGTCGCGGTAGCGACGACGGACGCCGAGACGAGCACGTGACACCACTGCCACCCCGTCTTAGCGTCACGCGAGTCGAGGCGGACGTCGTCGCGGTAGCGACGACGGACGCCGAGACGAGCACGTGACACCACTGCCACCCTGTCTTAGCGTAACGCGAGTCGAGGCGGACGTCGTCGCGGTAGCGACGACGGACGCCGAGACGAGCACGTGACACCACTGCCTCCCCGTCTTAGCGTAACGCGAGTCGAGGCGGACGTCGTCGCGGTAGCGACGACGGACGTCGAGACGAGCACGTGACACCACTGCCACCCTGTCTTAGCGTAACGCGAGTCGAGGCGGACGTCGTCGCGGTAGCGACGACGGACGCCGAGACGAGCACGTGACACCACTGCCACCCTGTCTTAGCGTAACGCGAGTCGAGGCGACACAAATGCCTCCCCGTCTTAGCGTAACGCGAGTCGAGGCGGACGTTGTCGCGGTAGCGACGACGGACGCCGAGACGAGCACGTGACACCACTGCCACCCTGTCTTCGCGTAACGCGAGTCGAGACGGACGTCGTCGCGGTAGCGACGGCGGATGCCGAGACGAGCACGTGACACCACTGCCTCCCCGTCTTAGCGTAACGCGAGTCGAGGCGGACGTCGTCGCGGTAGCGACGCCGGACGCCGAGACGAGCACGTGACACCACTGCCTCCCCGTCTTAGCGTAACGCGAGTCGAGGCGGACGTCGTCGCGGTAGCGATGCCGGACGCCGAGACGAGCACGTGACACCACTGCCACCCCATCTTAGCGTAACGCGAGTCGAGGCGGACGTCGTCGCGGTAGCGACGACGGACGCCGAGACGAGCACGTGACACCACTGCCACCCTGTCTTAGCGTAACGCGAGTCGAGGCGGACGTCGTCGCGGTAGCGACGACGGACGCCGAGACGAGCACGTGACACCACTGCCTCCCTGTCTTAGCGTAACGCGAGTCGAGGCGGACGTCGTCGCGGTAGCGACGACGGACGCCGAGACGAGCACGTGACACCACTGCCTCCCTGTCTTAGCGTGACGCGAGTCGAGGCGGACGTCGTCGCGGTAGCGACGACGGACGCCGAGACGAGCACGTGACACCACTGCCACCCCGTCTTAGCGTGACGCGAGTCGAGGCGGACGTCGTCGCGGTAGCGACGACGGACGCCGAGACGAGCACGTGACACCACTGCCACCCCGTCTTAGCGTGACGCGAGTCGAGGCGGACGTCGTCGCGGTAGCGACGACGGACGCCGAGACGAGCACGTGACACCACTGCCACCCCGTCTTAGCGTAACGCGAGTCGAGGCGGACGTCGTCGCGGTAGCGACGACGGACGCCGAGACGAGCACGTGACACCACTGCCACCTCGTCTTAGCGTAACGCGAGTCGAGGCGGACGTCGTCGCGGTAGCGACGACGGACGCCGAGACGAGCACGTGACACCACTGCCACCCCGTCTTAGCGTAACGCGAGTCGAGGCGGACGTCGTCGCGGTAGCGACGACGGACGCCGAGACGAGCACGTGCCACCACTGCCTCCCCGTCTTAGCGTAACGCGAGTCGAGGCGGACGTCGTCGCGGTAGCGACGACGGACGCCGAGACGAGCACGTGGCACCACTGCCACCCCGTCTTAGCGTAACGCGAGTCGAGGCGGACGTCGTCGCGGTAGCGACAACGGACACCGAGACGAGCACGTGACACCACTTCCTCCCCGTCTTAGCGTGACGCGAGTCGAGGCGGACGTCGTCGCGGTAGCGACGACGGACGCCGAGACGAGCACGTGACACCACTGCCACCCCGTCTTAGCGTCACGCGAGTCGAGGCGGACGTCGTCGCGGTAGCGACGACGGACGCCGAGACGAGCACGTGACACCACTGCCACCCTGTCTTAGCGTAACGCGAGTCGAGGCGGACGTCGTCGCGGTAGCGACGACGGACGCCGAGACGAGCACGTGACACCACTGCCTCCCCGTCTTAGCGTAACGCGAGTCGAGGCGGACGTCGTCGCGGTAGCGACGACGGACGTCGAGACGAGCACGTGACACCACTGCCACCCTGTCTTAGCGTAACGCGAGTCGAGGCGGACGTCGTCGCGGTAGCGACGACGGACGCCGAGACGAGCACGTGACACCACTGCCACCCTGTCTTAGCGTAACGCGAGTCGAGGCGACACAAATGCCTCCCCGTCTTAGCGTAACGCGAGTCGAGGCGGACGTTGTCGCGGTAGCGACGACGGACGCCGAGACGAGCACGTGACACCACTGCCACCCTGTCTTCGCGTAACGCGAGTCGAGACAGACGTCGTCGCGGTAGCGACGGCGGATGCCGAGACGAGCACGTGACACCACTGCCTCCCCGTCTTAGCGTAACGCGAGTCGAGGCGGACGTCGTCGCGGTAGCGACGCCGGACGCCGAGACGAGCACGTGACACCACTGCCTCCCCGTCTTAGCGTAACGCGAGTCGAGGCGGACGTCGTCGCGGTAGCGATGCCGGACGCCGAGACGAGCACGTGACACCACTGCCACCCCATCTTAGCGTAACGCGAGTCGAGGCGGACGTCGTCGCGGTAGCGACGACGGACGCCGAGACGAGCACGTGACACCACTGCCACCCTGTCTTAGCGTAACGCGAGTCGAGGCGGACGTCGTCGCGGTAGCGACGACGGACGCCGAGACGAGCACGTGACACCACTGCCTCCCTGTCTTAGCGTAACGCGAGTCGAGGCGGACGTCGTCGCGGTAGCGACGACGGACGCCGAGACGAGCACGTGACACCACTGCCTCCCTGTCTTAGCGTGACGCGAGTCGAGGCGGACGTCGTCGCGGTAGCGACGACGGACGCCGAGACGAGCACGTGACACCACTGCCACCCCGTCTTAGCGTGACGCGAGTCGAGGCGGACGTCGTCGCGGTAGCGACGACGGACGCCGAGACGAGCACGTGACACCACTGCCACCCCGTCTTAGCGTGACGCGAGTCGAGGCGGACGTCGTCGCGGTAGCGACGACGGACGCCGAGACGAGCACGTGACACCACTGCCACCCCGTCTTAGCGTAACGCGAGTCGAGGCGGACGTCGTCGCGGTAGCGACGACGGACGCCGAGACGAGCACGTGACACCACTGCCACCTCGTCTTAGCGTAACGCGAGTCGAGGCGGACGTCGTCGCGGTAGCGACGACGGACGCCTAGACGAGCACGTGACACCACTGCCACCCCGTCTTAGCGTAACGCGAGTCGAGGCGGACGTCGTCGCGGTAGCGACGACGGACGCCGAGACGAGCACGTGCCACCACTGCCTCCCCGTCTTAGCGTAACGCGAGTCGAGGCGGACGTCGTCGCGGTAGCGACGACGGACGCCGAGACGAGCACGTGGCACCACTGCCACCCCGTCTTAGCGTAACGCGAGTCGAGGCGGACGTCGTCGCGGTAGCGACAACGGACGCCGAGACGAGCACGTGGCACCACTGCCACCCCGTCTTAGCGTAACGCGAGTCGAGGCGGACGTCGTCGCGGTAGCGACGACGGACGCCGAGACGAGCACGTGGCACCACTGCCACCCCGTTTTAGCGTAACGCGAGTCGAGGCGGACGTCGTCGCGGTAGCGACGACGGACGCCGAGACGAGCACGTGGCACCACTGCCACCCCGTCTTAGCGTAACGCGAGTCGAGGCGGACGTCATCGCGGTAGCGACGACGGACGCCGAGACGAGCACGTGGCACCACTGCCACCCCGTCTTAGCGTAACGCGAGTCGAGGCGGACGTCGTCGCGGTAGCGACGACGGACGCCGAGACGAGCACGTGGCACCACTGCCACCCCGTCTTAGCGTGACGCGAGTCGAGGCGGACGTCGTCGCGGTAGCGACGACGGACGCCGAGACGAGCACGTGACACCACTTCCTCCCCGTCTTAGCGTGACGCGAGTCGAGGCGGACGTCGTCACGGTAGCGACGACGGACGCCGAGACGAGCACGTGACACCACTGCCACCCCGTCTTAGCGTCTCGCGAGTCGAGGCGGACGTCGTCGCGGTAGCGACGACGGACGCCGAGACGAGCACGTGACACCACTGCCACCCCGTCTTAGCGTAACACGAGTCGAGGCGGACGTCGTCGCGGTAGCGACGACGGACGCCGAGACGAGCACGTGACACCACTGCCACCCCGTCTTAGCGTAACGCGAGTTGAGGCGGACGTCGTCGCGGTAGCGACGACGGACGCCGAGACGAGCACGTGGCACCACTGCCACCCCGTTTTAGCGTAACGCGAGTCGAGGCGGACGTCGTCGCGGTAGCGACGACGGACGCCGAGACGAGCACGTGGCACCACTGCCACCCCGTTTTAGCGTAACGCGAGTCGAGGCGGACGTCGTCGCGGTAGCGACGACGGACGCCGAGATGAGCACGTGGCACCACTGCCACCCCGTCTTAGCGTAACGCGAGTCGAGGCGGACGTCGTCGCGGTAGCGACGACGGACGCCGAGACGAGCACGTGACACCACTGCCACCCCGTCTTAGCGTGTCGCGAGTCGAGGCGGACGTCGTCGCGGTAGCGACGACGGACGCCGAGACGAGCACGTGACACCACTTCCTCCCCGTCTTAGCGTGACGCGAGTCGAGGCGGACGTCGTCGCGGTAGCGACGACGGACGCCGAGACGAGCACGTGACACCACTGCCACCCCGTCTTAGCGTCACGCGAGTCGAGGCGGACGTCGTCGCGGTAGCGACGACGGACGCCGAGACGAGCACGTGACACCACTGCCACCCTGTCTTAGCGTAACGCGAGTCGAGGCGGACGTCGTCGCGGTAGCGACGACGGACGCCGACACGAGCACGTGAAACCACTGCCACCTTGTCTTAGCGTAACGCGAGTCGAGGCGGACGTCGTCGCGGTAGCGACGACGGACGCCGAGACGAGCACGCGACACCACTGCCACCCTGTCTTAGCGTAACGCGAGTCGAGGCGGACGTCGTCGCGGTAGCGACGACGGACGCCGACACGAGCACGTGAAACCACTGCCACCTTGTCTTAGCGTAACGCGAGTCGAGGCGGACGTCGTCGCGGTAGCGACGACGGACGCCGAGACGAGCACGCGACACCACTGCCACCCTGTCTTAGCGTAACGCGAGTCGAGGCGGACGTCGTCGCGGTAGCGACGACGGACGCCGAGACGAGCACGCGACACCACTGCCACCCTGTCTTAGCGTAACGCGAGTCGAGGCGGACGTCGTCGCGGTAGCGACGACGGACGCCGAGACGAGCACGCGACACCACTTCCTCCCCGTCTTAGCGTGACGCGAGTCGAGGCGGACGTCGTCGCGGTAGCGACGACGGACGCCGAGACGAGCACGTGACACCACTGCCACCCCGTCTTAGCGTGACGCGAGTCGAGGCGGACGTCGTCGCGGTAGCGACGACGGACGCCGAGACGAGCACGTGACACCACTGCCACCCCGTGTTAGCGTCACGCGAGTCGAGGCGGACGTCGTCGCGGTAGCGACGACGGACGCCGAGACGAGCACGTGACACCACTGCCACCCCGTGTTAGCGTAACGCGAGTCGAGGCGGACGTCGTCGCGGTAGCGACGACGGACGCCGAGACGAGCACGTGACAACACTGCCACCCCGTCTTAGCGTAACGCGAGTCGAGGCGGACGTCGTCGCGGTAGCGACGACGGACGCCGAGACGAGCATGTGACACCACTGCCACCCCGTCTTAGCGTAACGCGAGTCGAGGCGGACGTCGTCGCGGTAGCGACGACGGACGCCGAGACGAGCACGTGACACCACTGCAACCCCGTCTTAGCGTAACGCGAGTCGAGGCGGACGTCGTCGCGGTAGCGACGACGGACGCCGAGACGAGCACGTGACACCACTGCCACCCCGTCTTAGCGTAACGCGAGTCGAGGCGGACATCGTCGCGGTAGCGACGACGGACGCCGAGACGAGCACGGGAAACCACTGCCACCCTGTCTTAGCGTAACGCGAGTCGAGGCGGACGTCGTCGCGGTAGCGACGACGGACGCCGAGACGAGCACGCGACACCACTGCCACCCTGTCTTAGTGTAACGCGAGTCGAGGCGGACGTCGTCGCGGTAGCGACGACGGACGCCGAGACGAGCACGCGACACCACTACCACCCTGTCTTAGCGTAACGCGAGTCGAGGCGGACGTCGTCGCGGTAGCGACGACGGACGCCGAGACGAGCACGTGACACCACTGCAACCCCGTCTTAGCGTAACGCGAGTCGAGGCGGACGTCGTCGCGGTAGCGACGACGGAGGCCGAGACGAGCACGTGACACCACTGCCACCCCGTCTTAGCGTAACGCGAGTCGAGGCGGACGTCGTCGCGGTAGCGACGACACGACGGACGCCGACACGAGCAGCACACAACACCATATTGAGCAAAAAAAAAATTAGAGTTCTAAAAAATTATCTAGAATTTGAAAAACGTTGATGTTTTTCATAAAAATCACTGTTTTACAATTTATTCTATTTTTTAAATAAGTTTTTTCTTTGCTTTTTTTTTAAAAAAATTGAAATTTGTTCATAGTAGATCAATTCAATGAACATTCCGTTCAACAGGGAAACAGTAGATCAATTCAATTGAGTTCGGAATATTTGGTAATAAAAACATTTTTCCTATAAAGTTTCAATTGAAAGGGAATAGAGGGACGGGCTAATTTATTTTTCTGTGTAAATTTAGCTATTCATTTTGGCTGAAAGTGCTAGTTCATTTTGGTTGAAAGTGAAATTTCCCACCCATAACTATCCCTGAAAAACCACTGGCCCTGAAAGGGAATGGGCCGGGAATACAAGCACTTTACAGGAAATTTTCGTGTTTTAAAATTTTGGTAGAAATTTCAGAAAATGTTGTTCGTTTCAAAAAATGTTCGTGTTTTAAAAAATGTTCTTGTTTTCCTAAAAAAATTCACAAATTCAAAAGTTGTTCATTTCTATAAATATGTTCTTGCTTTTTAGATTTTTCTTATTAATTTAAAACTTGTTCGTAGTAGATGAATTTAATGTCAATTCAACCGAAAAGCAGTAGATCAATTTACTTCAGTAAGCTATTTTTTATTTAACTAAATTATGTTTCTCGATAGTATTAATCGAAAGGGAATAGAGGGATAGGCTAATTTTTCTGTGTGTAAAAGTAGCTATTCTTTTTTGTTTTTTGGGGGGTTGAAAGTCCTAGTTTATTTCAATTAAAAGTGGAATTTCCCGCCCACTACTGTCCCTGAAAAACCGCTGGCCCAGAAAGGGAATGAGCGGAATAGCAGGCCCAAAGGAAAAAAAGGTGGAAAGGGAATAGAAGCTAGGGGAGGTATTGGGCCAGCGCTGGGCCAAACTCAAGAAAGGGAATAGAAAGCGCTGGGCCAGCGCTGCTCGTCACGGGATCGATCGAGAAAAGGGAATAGGACGCACAAGCCTGATCGCTACGTTTGTCGTTTTGCTGTCGGATAGCTGCGGTCGGAAATCGAGCGCGCCGGCTGGGACGCGCGCGCGCGCGTTAGCCACACTCATATATATATATATATATATATATATATATATATATATATATATATATATAGATATATATATATATATATATATATATATATATATATATACACACTATAAAAAGGAGGTGATATTCTTTGTTTTGTCCCGCTTTATTGGTCCCGCTATTGTTTTCACGCCTACACTGTTGTTTAGTTTTGTCCGGACTCTATTTTATGAAATACGTGCAAATGAAACAAAAGAAGGAACGTAGCGGTCAGCCCATATGTCTATTTTGTTGCCGAAACAAAATGAACCTGCCGGCCCATAAGTTTATTTTGTCTCTGAGATGTGAAACTCAGTTGGAGTTGGAGTCGAACACTACATCCCTCACGACCCGGACTCTGACTAATCCTTCCCTAACGCGTCCCATGAATATGCCGCTGATGAGGAGGTGAAGAAACAGCAGACGAGGCACCGGAGGAGGAGCAATGCTACACTTACGTAAATAATGTTACGTGTTTTACGTAAAGTGCAACGTGGCTAATTAGTATTGGAGAAGGGGGAGGAAGGGGCCCCACCCACCTGAAAATCAGGGGGGCCGAAGTTAATTAGTTAGGCAGTTTACGTTAGTCTTCGTAGGCCTTACGTAGATGTAGGATTATTGCCGGAGGAGGAGCAATGCTACACTTACGTAAATAATGTTACGTGTTTTACGTAAAGTGCAACGTGGCTAATTAGTATTGAAGAAGGGGGAGGAAGGGGCCCCACCCACCTGAAAATCAGGGGGGGCGAAGTTAATTAGTTAGGCAGTTTACGTTAGTCTTCGTAGGCCTTACGTAGATGTAGGATTATTGCCGGAGGAGGAGCAATGCTACACTTACGTAAATAATGTTACGTGTTTTACGTAAAGTGCAACGTGGCTAATTAGTATTGGAGAAGGGGGAGGAAGGGGCCCCACCCACCTGAAAATCAGGGGGGCCGAAGTTAATTAGTGCCAGGTCAATCACATGGAGCAACATAGGGCCAGGTCAATCTTATGGAGCGATTCATCTAGGCCCGCCGTGGGCACCATCACCCTCCTCTCCTACGTTCCTACCCAGCTGTGAGATCTCAGCCTCGGAGGATTTGCAAGTCCGTAGTAACAATGGTCGAGGCCAATGCCAGCGATTCCCAAGTCGTCCCCATCGATATCCCTTCCACATTTCCTCCCCCGAGTCCGCACCACAGCATCAGCATCACCGTCCACGCGGCGACGCCGGAGCACACCAATCGGGTGGGGTCCTTTGCTTGTAATCCTCCACAAAGCCACACCGAGCGGCCAATCCAGGAAGCCAGCTTCGCCGCCCCTATCTCCCTGCGCGCGTCCTCTCGAGATGGCGAGTTGGTTGGGCACCCCGGAGGCCAAGCGCCCTGGAGGCCCCACCATACGCTGCAACTTGGTGTGAGGAACGTGCATGGGGAGGATGTCGTGGGGAGGTTCATGGGTGCAACCGCCACGGCAGCGATGACCGCCGAGTACGAGGCACGAGGCGACGAAGGCGCTCCTGGAGGCAGTCGCGGCTGTGTGCGCAGCGGAGGAAGAGACAACTAATCTCGTTAGCGGAATCAAAAGTTAATGCAGAACTGGCCGCAACAGGCAAAGAGGTAGAGGCCCGAAGATGGAGAATATCACGCACGTGGAGGAGCTAGAGAAGGTAAGCTCATCTCATTTGGCTAAAATCCGGTTGAACAGGGCGTGAGACATATTATACATCTTTATAGCTTATATGCTACAGTAAGAAGGCAACATGGTACATGCCGCTGGGAGAGAAAAAAAGAACAATATCGACTCCAAATTATCCAAGCCAAACTTATATGATCTATTTCACCTGGTTAGGAAACTGCATATATGCCTTTGTCATGCGCAATCAACAGCCATCAGGTGGTGATGAGAGGACTACTGAAGCAGGGGAAACACACTTCAGTTTGTTACCCATGGTATCTTCAGAAGGTAAATATGAGCTGCATCACAAGTGGGCTTGCTCACTTAATCCAAAAGATCCGTCAAGTTGCAAAGATAACAACAGTGAACCTGAGATATCTGAAAGGAGATGACCCGGTCTACTACTTTGGTTTAGGTGCTATTTATCTTGTTCTGTGTTTGACATATTTTCTTCTTCCAGATGCAAAGCATCCAGAATGTGACCAGTCACACACTAGAGAGCATCGAGAGCTTCCTTCATTGGATAATGGCATCTAATATGCGGTTCCAATCCTTTCACAGTGCAGGTGAACTGCAGAATTCTATCAAATATAAGTGCCTTTTCAAGATTGGCATTGTCCTTTCTTCAGTGTATGATATTACATGATTAAACATGCTAATTGTTTAACTTGATTTAGTTGTCTATATTATGCTCTATGTGGTATTACCAACAAAAGAAGTATTTCTTTTTAGCTTGCAAAGCGACAAGGCGATGCCCAGTAAAGAGAGAACTTATTTTTTACTCCCTCCGTTCCCAAATATAAGTCTTTTTAGATATTTCAACAAGTGACCACGTACGGAGTAAAATGAGTGAATCTATGCACTAAAATATGTCTACATACATCCATATCTTTTAGTCCATTTGAAATGTCTAAAAAGACTTACATTTAGGAACGGAGAGAGTACATTGTAAGAAACGCATCCTGTTTTTCCCCATTATTTAAGTGTGTCCCGTACTATCTTTGTTCATGATTCTGACTTTACATTTTCATATTCTCGGGATATACCTTATTATGATGATGTTCAGTGCTGCTCCTCTGGAGTCAACACCTCTTTGGATTGCTAGACGTTTATAGCCAATGGGACTATTTTTTTTGGTTCTTGGCTCGAGCTATTACTATGATTGAAATCTATTCACTCAACTAAATTTGTATGGTCACCAAAAAATAACAACAAGTCTACACTTCTCAGCAGTTTGCAATTTGTATTAGAGTCTGTATGCCTAAGCCAATGGTTAGACAATGTTGTTTTAGTTAGGAAATGTAGAAATTGTGGTCATGAATTATGTAGATTGGGCAGTCCCTTCGAACTGCACTCTTTGATCATTCGTGGACAATTGGACTATATGTTCCCTTATAGAAAATTGACTATATGTTTCATGAAAATGGTTATTCTGGCCCTATCAGATTAAACTAGGCCTTGATTTGAAAGTACAGTTCAGGCAGATGCTGCTGGTTTATTTATCGTACAACTATCCTCTTTAGGCAGACATGTGGTCTTCCTCATTCCTCAAGATATTTTTCTTTGGTGCCAAGATTTTTCTTCCCAGGTTGTGGAAAAATGGATCTAGCAATCCTTTACAAGTCATCATGAGCTAGGACATAGTCGACCCGACCAATCCTGGTTCTTGCAACATTTGTTTTCTACAGAGGAGTCTAAACAATGCAATCTCTTCTTAGGCTGTGCAAATATGAGCCCGATGGAAGGAGAGCGACGATGACGTCCTTACTTCTTGAGCAATTAGGGATGTGATTTTCTTCTCCCGTTGCAACGCACGGGCATGTGTCCTAGTCTTTCAAAAAAAAAACGAACAGACACGAGATCTGTTTTCATCCCGTCAGCGACGGGGCTGCAAGATGGCGACGGCGCCCGACGACGGCATCGCGGCACAGGGCCAAGGAGCATACATGCCATCGTCTCCTCCAGAACCCTCTCCACTCATGGCTCCTCCAGTGAGGGTAAGTTCAGTTCACATGTGACAACAAGCACGCTTCTTCCTTTCTGAAGCCTATCTTGATTGATTCTACTCTTAACCTTGCAGCAATTGCCGGTGATTGAGACTAATGGCCAGCCAAGGACTAGCAGCACACCAATGAATGATCATGGGTTACAAGATGCAGATAAGGCTCCAAGAGTTGGGATGTGCTTTAAGTCTGAAGAAGAGGCGTACCAATTTTACAATTCTTATGCTCAAACCAAGGGATTTAGCATTAGAAAGTGCCACTTGAAGTATAGAGCAGATAAGTCTTTAAGTTCCAGATATTTTGTTTGTAGCAAGGCGGGTGTGAAGAATACTAATCCAACACGTGTGGCGAAGAAGGAACAAGCTATTCCAAGGACTAATTGCAAGGCTCGGGTTCAATTCAGCATCACTCAGGAGGGAATTTGGAGTACTCAGAAAGTTATTTTCGACCATAATCACCAGCTTGTAAGTCCAGATAAGAATTGTAGTGGTTTGAATCCAAATTTCAAACTATGGACACATGCACATGTGCACACAGATCGTGGGCTAGCTAGGCGGCCCGTACCGGCCGGCGTGGCGACAGCTACAGTAATCCACAGCGTACGGCCCTGCGGCAGCGGCGGCGGAGGGTCCGCGCGTGAGGGGCGCATGGAGGCACACCGGGCTGGCACGAGCACCTCGATCGTCGGAGCGTCGAAGCACGGCACGGCACGTCGTAGGACCATGTCGTGTCGTGCCGTGCTGGGCCGCCATGGACACTGCCGTCGTGGTCGCACTGAAGCTGGGCATCAGCACTGCTCTAGGCATTCGTGCGCCGCCGCGACGAGTAGGCTTGACCGTAGCGCTGCAGGTCAGTCGTCAGCATGCACTTGATGTTGCTGCTTCCGCCTGGTGGACATACACATCACGCACGCATCCAGGGATGCTTCCGTCGATGTACTACGTGCTGTTTTGCTACAACGCGCTGCCGGACTGGTTCTACGATTTGGTTTCCGTCTATGGATTAAAACCGTTCGAAGACCGACCAATCTATGTCCAGACTAAACCGAACCAATCCAACAATAGGTAGAGCCCACACCAAACTAAACTATCTTTGGGGATTTGCCTATTTCATCCAATCCAAAGGCCGTCCAATAGGAAAACTAACTGAAACTGAAGTTTCAGTCCAAACCATTGCCAGGTTTAAGTACACTTACAATACATATCAAATTTAACAAGGGAGCCAATAGAAAATTGATGTATGTACCTTGACGCCCATATCAACCATAAAGATGTTAGTAATAACATTGCTACTGTGAAAAGAGGTGTTACTATGGAATATTGCAACACCTATAATATTTCTTAATATGGTAGATGTACAAGTGCCCTTTGGTGATACACCTCAAAGCAAACAAAAGTATTAAGAGATTCCTAGCAAGGATCAATATTCTTTCCATGCTCTCAACCTATCCTCGAGTTATTATTTTTCTCAATTCTCATGGACGAGTGGTACTCATCGATGGTACAATTGAGTTAATAAGAATCCGGTAGTTTACCATCCATAACACGTGATGAGTGTGTCTTCTCATCGTATGAACATGCATCTATAGGTATGCCGGTTATATATGAACCTCCTCCTCTAGTACAAAGATATGCACCTCCGCCACGCATTTGACGAAAATAAAATCTACTTTACCCATGTCGGAGTAATGGGCCACGGGTAGGCTAACCCGAGTCCCAGAACCTTTCAAGACATCGGGGCAGACTACGCCCCTCAAGTACCTGCCGCGACTCCAAGATGAGCCGAGTCCCTGCAGCGACCCTCAGCTAGGCCGAGTACAAGAAGCGACTCCAAGACGAACCGAGTCCAAGAGGCGGCTCCAAGATAAGCCGAGTCCCAGAAGCGACTCCGAAGAGGCCGACTATGGGAAGTCGGCCTGCAACTCCAACCACTCCGTTATTTAAGGGCAGACATGGCCACAGTGTGCCGTACCAACGGAGATCTCCGTCCGGCGCGGCACTGTTGCCATGCCGGCCCTGACATCAGCCCTTGGGGGCGGAGCCCAGTACCCACGACGGCTTGTCTGTACGACCCGAAGACGGCGGGGCCTACAGGTCAGCGAGATTGTCGAAGACGGCGAGAGCGCCAAGAGTCGGACCCGTTGGGAGTCGGCCCCCTGGAGTCGGCCGGCCCCTCCCACAGGCCCCACACGTCATTAACCAGACGCGACGGGGGAATGGCAACAGTGATCGCCCGCCAGGCGGCGGCACTGGTGCCATGACCCCATGACCAAGCCCGCGTCATTAGAAGCACGGCTACAGTAATCTGCAGCCGGCGCGACCCGCCCGCGGCGGATCAGGGCTGACGTCCCCGTACCAGGCCAGTCGGCGGGACCCACCAGTCGGCGGGCCCCAGGAGTCGGCGGAGAAGACGACACCTGAGAGACAGACGGCTGGGACCCGCACCCAGCCGGTTTTACCATTGTAACCCTGGGGGGTAGGCCTATATAAACCCCCCAGGGCACCCATGCAAAGGGCTCGAATCCATTAGCACTAGACAGACCACACAGGAAGGAGAGAGCTAGCCTTGCCTTCTCCTACCTCCAGAAACATCTCTAGGAGCAACCTTGTATTCACTTTGCCTTAGTGACCATGCGGAGACCCCGCAGAGCAGCAGTAGGGGTGTTATCTCCTCGGAGAGCCCTGAAGCTGGGTAAGATCCGCCGGCGTGCATGTCTTCGCCTCATCCCGCTTTCAGGCACCGGCGACGTTCTACTCGCCCCCACCATGATAAGCCATCATTTGGCATATGTCGCACCCAACCCCCGACATTTGGCGCCCACCATGGGGCGAGGTGCACCGTCGTCCGGAGATCTGTTTTGGACGGGAACCCTCTTCCTCCCTGGCGAGCGCAGCCAGCCAGGCTCGCCAGACGGAGTCTGCATCGACGCGCTGCGCGCCGCTGAGGCTGCCTGTGCGGCGAGCTGCCTCGCCGAACTTGTGGGCGAGGTTCGCCTCTCCGACGAGCCTGCATCCGACGTAGGCACGGGTGGCCCCGAGAGCCTCCTCGCGGGCCTCCTCGACCAACTCCACGTCACGGTGAGCCTGCCGTGGACTTGGAGTCCGTAGGCTCCACCGACCCGATGCTGGTCGACTCCGACGCCGTGTCGCTTGACACTTTCCCCACCAACGTGGTGGTCTATGATGAGCCGCTCCCTCACGAGGAGAGCGGCGGAAGCGCCATCACGGAGGTGCTTGTCATCAGTCACGATGAGCGTTCCGGTGAGGGAGCTCATGACCCGCTCGACGCGGCTCTGCAAGACCTGACTGCGCCTATTCCAGAAGACGCAGACGCCGAGACGCTGGAGACACGCCGCCTTCAGATCATCGAAGGCGCCAAGAAGCTGGCAAGCATGAGGCGCTTGTCAGAAGCCTACCAGCGCGAAATGGATCGCGCCGTGGGTGGCTCGCCGTATGCGACTGGGCCTAGCCGCCTAGGCGCGGTCCGACAGCGCGGCGTGACCATCGCCAACCTGTTCGGGGCCAATCGCCCCGTATACGCCACCCCTGCAGAGAACATCCGTGCCGCCCAAGCGGCGATTGACGAGCTAAAGAACTTCGAAGGCGAAGAGTGCCGCATGATGACGGAGCGGGTCCAGCAGCTCCTCGACGCGATTGCTGCGCAGAACGCTGCCGGCGGCCGCACGGAGGCGCCGCAGCAACCAAACGACGACTTGCCCCCCCTCCCCCCCCCCCCCCCCGCTGAGATCAAGGCGCGACGTCTCGGACGCCGACTGGCGGAGTCCGCGGAAGGAAAGACAGAGAGCCGGCTATCAGTCACAGTCGGACTCGCATCATCATCGAGCGCGACCAAGACGGCCGTCCGAGAGCAGTGGAACGGCTGGGCGACTATCTGCCTCCCCCATCAAGAAGAGAACGGCGAGTTTCTCCACCGCCTGTTGAGCATCCGACTCTCGGTGGCCGCCTTGGTCGCCGAGAGGGAGTCGGAGAGAATGACGCCCGCCACCGGATCGACCGACTCCACCGATCCCTGGCGCTGGAAGAAGAAGATGAGTTGGGCCCGCCCTGCTTTGGACCCCGCATCCGAGACGAGCCTTTTCCCAAAGGGTTCACGCTCCCCCGAGACACACCCAAGTACACCGGCTCCGTGAAGCCGGAAGATTGGCTAGTTGATTACTCCACGGCCGTCAACATAGCGAACGGCAACAAGCGAGTCGCCATGAAGTATGTTCCACTCATGCTCCAGGGCACGGCCCGGACATGGTTGAACAGTCTGAAACCCCGCAGCATCAACAGCTGGGTCGACTTCACCGAAGCCTTCATCCGCAACTTCACGAGCACGTACAAGCGACCTCCCAAGCCGCGCCAGCTTTCCTTGTGCGTGCAAGGCCCTGACGAGTCAACACGCGACTACCTCACGCGCTGGGGCGAGCTTCAGAACTCCTGCGAGGGCATGCACGAGGTGCAGGAAATTGAGTACTTCACCGCCGGGTGCCGAGAAGGAACCCTCCTCAAGCACAGGCTCCTCTGCGACGAGCCGTAAACCCTCGATGAATTGCTGATCATAGCAGACAAGTACGCAACAGCTGACTCCTCCATGAAGACGGAAATCCAAGTTAATGCGACTGGCAAAGTGGCCCCTCAGGCTCCCAGAACTCCAGCTGGAGACACCAGTCGGCGACAACAACAGAACGACAACAAACGCAAGGCCCGACAGCCGACTTCCAGCAGTCGGCAGGTTGCAACAGTCAAAGATCGACAGCCGGAGGGGCAGCCTCCGGCCAAGCGACAGAAAGGCGCAAGTCCAACTGGTTGCCGGTCTTCTCTTACGAGCAGACTCTGGATGGTCCCTGCAAGTTCCACAGCGGCGCAAAGCCGTCAAACCATACCACCCGAAAGTGCCACTGGCTCACCAGAATCGCCAAGGGAGACGGCCTCCTTCCTCCCCCGCCTGCTGGGCCGCCGCCTCCACTGCCGCCCCAGCAGCCGGCTGCTCGGCCAGTCGGCGCAGTACAAGACGAGTACCCAGAAGAGCATGGAGCCTATGTGGTGTTCACCAGTGTGGCTGATATTCGACGCAGCAGGCGGCTGCAGCAGCAAGGAGTGAACGCTATGGCATCGAATACTCCAGAGTTTATGCATTGGTCCGAGAAGCCTATTAGTTGGAGCAGAGCAGATCACCCAGAGGTGATGCCGAATCCGGGCTCCTATGCCCTGGTCCTGAGTGCCACCTTGGCCACTGATAGGCGGGCCGCCCGCTTTTCGCGAGTGCTGATAGACGGAGGTAGTAGCATCAACATCCTGTACAAGGACACTATGGAGAAGTTAGGAATCAAGCAAAGACAGCTGCAGAGCAGCCGGACTGTGTTCCACGGCATCGTACCAGGCCTTTCCTGCTCACCAATCGGCAAGATCCTGATAGACGTTTTTTTCGGAGACAAAGATCATTTCCGCCGAGAGCCAGTCTGGTTTGAAGTGGTGGACCTTGAAAGCCCATACCATGCGTTACTTGGCCGACCTGCACTGGCCAAGTTCATGGCAGTTCCTCACTGCGCCTACCTCAAGATGAAGATGCCGAGTTCCAAGGGGATTCTGACCGTCGCTGGCGACTACAGGAAGTCTTCCGCTTGCGCGGCTGAGAGCAGTCGGCTGGCCGAGTCCCTGGCGATCGCAGCCGAGAAGCGGCTCCTGGATCGGGTCGTGGCGATGGCCGGAAAGCAGCCAGAGATGTCGCCTAACCCCAAGGAGTCGGAAGCTGAAGGTTCGTTCAAGCCGGCCAAAGAGACTAAGAAGATACCCTTGGACCCGGAGCACCCAGAGAGGTACGCTGTCATGGGTACAAACCTTGACATTAAATAGGAAGGCGAGCTCGTCGATTTCCTCCGTGAGAATCGAGACATCTTTGCATGGCCCCCTAAAGACATGCCAGGTGTACCGACGGAATTCGCCGAGCACAAGTTACATGTCCGACCTGATGTGAAGCCCGTCAGGCAGCCCTTGCGCCGCCTGTCAGAAGAGAAGAGAAGAGTTGTTGGAGAAGAGATAGCCCGGCTCCTGGCGGCCGGCTTCATCATGGAGGTGTTTTTTCCAGAATGGTTGGCAAACCCGGTCTTGGTGCTGAAGAAAAACAAGCAGTGGCGGATGTGCATTGATTACACAAGCCTCACCAAAGCTTGCCCCAAGTACCCCTTTGCTTTGCCAAGAATCGATCAGGTGATAGACTCCACAACCGGATGCGAGCTGTTGAGTTTCTTAGATGCATATTCAGGATACCACCAGATCAAGCTGAACCCGGCAGACAGACTGAAGACTGCCTTCATCACGCCGTTCGGAGCCTTCTGCTACCTGACCATGACGTTCGGCTTGAGGAATGCCGGTGCCACCTTTCAGCGTTGCATGCAGAAGTGCCTCCTCAAGCAACTTGGCAGAAACGCCCACGTCTACGTGGATGATGTAGTGGTGAAGACGGAGAAGCGTGGGACGCTGCTGGAAGACCTCAAGGAAACCTTTGAGAACCTGCGCCGATTCCAGATCAAGCTCAACCCTGAGAAGTGCGTTTTCGAAGTACCAGCCGGCTAACTCCTTGGCTTCCTAGTCTCTGAACGCGGCATAGAGTGCAACCCTGTGAAGATCAAGGCCATCGAGAGGATGGAGGTACCCAGCCGACTGTTGGATGTGCAGAAGTTCACCGGCTGCTTGGCGTCCATCAGCCGATTCATCAGTCGGCTGGACGAGAAAGCTCTCCCTTTGTATCAATTAATGAAGAAGACCACCTTTTTTGAGTGGAACCACAAGGCGAATGAAGCATTTCTCCAGCTGAAGAAGATGCTGACTACTCCCCCTGTGCTGGCGGCTCCGACTCCTAAAGAGCCCATGCTCCTATACATCGCCGCCACCAGCCGAGTAGTCGGCACAGTCATTGTAGTCGAACGCAAAGAGGAAGGCAAGGCGCTCCCTGTCCAGAGACCGGTATATTACCTGAGCTAGGTACTGTCGACCTCCAAGCAGAACTACCCTCACTACCAGAAGATGTGCTACGGTGTGCATTTTGCCGCCAAGAAGTTGAAGCCTTACTTTCAAGAGCATCCAATCACGGTGGTTTGAACAGCCCCGCTGGCCGAGATCATCGGGAGCCGAGATGCTTCTGGCCGAGTAGCCAAATGGGCCATAGAGTTGGCTCCCTACACCATCTACTACCAGCCCCGCACTGCCATCAAGTCGCAAGCGCTGGCCGACTTCCTTGTCGACTGGGCCGAGACCCAGTACCTGCCGCCAGCGCCCGACTCCACCCATTGGCGGATGCATTTCGACGGCTCCAAGATGCGCACCGGCCTGGGAGCCGGCGTTGTCCTCACCTCCCCTAAAGGCGACAAGCTCAAGTATGCGCTGCAGATCCACTTCGCCGCCTCCAACAACGTCGCCGAATACGAGCACGTGGCACCACTGCCTCCCCGTCTTAGCGTAACGCGAGTCGAGGCGGACGTCGTCGCGGTAGCGACGACGGACGCCGAGACGAGCACGTGGCACCACTGCCACCCTGTCTTAGCGTAACGCGAGTCGAGGCGGACGTCGTCGCGGTAGCGACGACGGACGCCGAGACGAGCACGTGGCACCACTGCCACCCCGTCTTAGCGTAACACGAGTCGAGGCGGACGTCGTCGCGGTAGCGACGACGGACGCCGAGACGAGCACGTGGCACCACTGCCACCCCGTCTTAGCGTAACGCGAGTCGAGGCGGACGTCGTCGCGGTAGCGACGACGGACGCCGAGACGAGCACGTGGCACCACTGCCACCCCGTCTTAGCGTAACGCGAGTCGAGGCGGACGTCGTCGCGGTAGCGACGACGGACGCCGAGACGAGCACGTGGCACCACTGCCACCCCGTCTTAGCGTAACGCGAGTCGAGGCGGACGTCGTCGCGGTAGCGACGACGGACGCCGAGACGAGCACGTGACACCACTTCCTCCCCGTCTTAGCGTGACGCGAGTCGAGGCGGACGTCGTCGCGGTAGCGACGACGGACGCCGAGACGAGCACGTGACACCACTGCCACCCCGTCTTAGCGTCACGCGAGTCGAGGCGGACGTCATCGCGGTAGCGACGACGGACGCCGAGACGAGCACGTGACACCACTGCCACCCCGTCTTAGCGTCACGCGAGTCGAGGCGGACGTCGTCGCGGTAGCGACGACGGACGCCGAGACGAGCACGTGACACCACTGCCACCCCGTCTTAGCGTCACGCGAGTCGAGGCGGACGTCGTCGCGGTAGCGACGACGGACGCCGAGAC
Organism: Triticum timopheevii; assembly: GCA_963921465.1. Classification (NCBI taxonomy): domain Eukaryota; kingdom Viridiplantae; phylum Streptophyta; class Magnoliopsida; order Poales; family Poaceae; genus Triticum; species Triticum timopheevii. Next base: position 585,439,567 of record OY997270.1, read on the forward strand.
GAGCACGTGACACCACTGCCTCCCCGTCTTAGCGTAACGCGAGTCGAGGCGGACGTCGTCGCGGTAGCGACGACGGACGCCGAGACGAGCACATGACACCACTGCCACCCCGTCTTAGCGTAACGCGAGTCGAGGCGGACGTCGTCGCGGTAGCGACGACCGACGCCGAGACGAGCACGTGACACCACTGCCACCCCGTCTTAGCGTAACGCGAGTCGAGGCGGTCGTCGTCGCGGTAGCGACGACGGACGCCGAGACGAGCACGTGACACCACTGCCACCCCGTCTTAGCGTAACGCGAGTCGAGGCGGTCGTCGTCGCGGTAGCGACGACGGACGCCAAGACGAGCACGTGGCACCACTGCCACCCCGTCTTAGCGTAACGCGAGTCGAGGCGGACGTCGTCGCGGTAGCGACGACGGACGCAGAGACGAGCACGTGGCACCACTGCCACCCCGTCTTAGCGTAACGCGAGTCGAGGCGGACGTCGTCGCGGTAGCGACGACGGACGCCGAGACGAGCACGTGGCACCACTGCCACCCCGTCTTAGCGTAACGCGAGTCGAGGCGGACGTCGTCGCGGTAGCGACGACGGACGCCGAGACGAGCACGTGGCACCACTGCCACCCCGTCTTAGCGTAACGCGAGTCGAGGCGGACGTCGTCGCGGTAGCGACGACGGACGCCGAGACGAGCACGTGGCACCACTGCCACCCCGTCTTAGCGTAACGCGAGTCGAGGCGGACGTCGTCGCGGTAGCGACGACGGACGCCGAGACGAGCACGTGCCACCACTGCCACCACGTCTTAGCGTAACGCGAGTCGAGGCGGACGTCGTCGCGGTAGCGACGACGGACGCCGAGACGAGCACGTGACACCACTGCCACCCCGTCTTAGCGTAACGCGAGTCGAGGCGGACGTCGTCGCGGTAGCGACGACGGACGCCGAGACGAGCACGTGGCACCACTGCCACCCCGTCTTAGCGTAACGCGAGTCGAGGCGGACGTCGTCGCGGTAGCGACGACGGACGCCGAGACGAGCACGTGGCACCACTGCCACCCCGTCTTAGCGTAACGCGAGTCGAGGCGGACGTCGTCGCGGTAGCGACGACGGACGCCGAGACGAGCACGTGGCACCACTGCCTCCCCGTCTTAGCGTAACGCGAGTCGACGCGGACGTCGTCGCGGTAGCGACGACGGACGCCGAGACGAGCACGTGGCACCACTGCCACCCCGTCTTAGCGTAACGCGAGTCGAGGCGGACGTCGTCGCGGTAGCGACGACGGACGCCGAGACGAGCACGTGGCACCACTGCCACCCCGTGTTAGCGTAACGCGAGTCGAGGCGGACGTCGTCGCGGTAGCGACGACGGACGCCGAGACGAGCACGTGGCACCACTGCCACCCCGTCTTAGTGTAACGCGAGTCGAGGCGGACGTCGTCGCGGTAGCGACGACGGACGCCGAGACGAGCACGTGACACCACTGCCACCCAGTCTTAGCGTAACGCGAGTCGAGGCGGACGTCGTCGCGGTAGCGACGACGGACGCCGAGACGAGCACGTGACACCACTGCCACCCAGTCTTAGCGTGACGCGAGTCGAGGCGGACGTCGTCGCGGTAGCGACGACGGACGCCGAGACGAGCACGTGACACCACTTCCTCCCCGTCTTAGCGTGACGCGAGTCGAGGCGGACGTCGTCGCGGTAGCGACGACGGACGCCGAGACGAGCACGAGACACCACTGCCACCCCGTCTTAGCGTAACGCGAGTCGAGGCGGACGTCGTCGCGGTAGCGACGACGGACGCCGAGACGAGCACGTGACACCACTGCCACCCCGTCTTAGCGTAACGGGAGTCGAGGCGGACGTCGTCGCGGTAGCGACGACGGACGCCGAGACGAGCACGTGACACCACTGCCACCCCGTCTTAGCGTAACGGGAGTCGAGGCGGACGTCGTCGCGGTAGCGTCGACGGACGCCGAGACGAGCACGTGACACCACTGCCACCCCGTCTTAGCGTAACGCGAGTCGAGGCGGACGTCGTCGCGGTAGCGTCGACGGACGCCGAGACGAGCACGTGACACCACTGCCACCCCGTCTTAGCGTAACGCGAGTCGAGGCGGACGTCGTCGCGGTAGCGATGACGGACGCCGAGACGAGCACGTGACACCACTGCCACCCCGTCTTAGCGTAACGCGAGTCGAGGCGGACGTCGTCGCGGTAGCGACGACGGACGCCGAGACGAGCACGTGACACCACTGCCACCCTGTCTTAGCGTAACGCGAGTCGAGGCGGACGTCGTCGCGGTAGCGACGACGGACGCCGAGACGAGCACGTGACACCACTGCCACCCTGTCTTAGCGTAACGCGAGTCGAGGCGGACGTCGTCGCGGTAGCGACGACGGACGCCGAGACGAGCACGTGACACCACTGCCTCCCCGTCTTAGCGTAACGCGAGTCGAGGCGGACGTCGTCGCGGTAGCGACGACGGACGTCGAGACGAGCACGTGACACCACTGCCACCCTGTCTTAGCGTAACGCGAGTCGAGGCGGACGTCGTCGCGGTAGCGACGACGGACGCCGAGACGAGCACGTGACACCACTGCCACCCTGTCTTAGCGTAACGCGAGTCGAGGCGACACAAATGCCTCCCCGTCTTAGCGTAACGCGAGTCGAGGCGGACGTTGTCGCGGTAGCGACGACGGACGCCGAGACGAGCACGTGACACCACTGCCACCCTGTCTTCGCGTAACGCGAGTCGAGACGGACGTCGTCGCGGTAGCGACGGCGGATGCCGAGACGAGCACGTGACACCACTGCCTCCCCGTCTTAGCGTAACGCGAGTCGAGGCGGACGTCGTCGCGGTAGCGACGACGGACGCCGAGACGAGCACGTGGCACCACTGCCACCCCGTCTTAGCGTAACGCGAGTCGAGGCGGACGTCGTCGCGGTAGCGACGACGGACGCCGAGACGAGCACGTGACACCACTTCCTCCCCGTCTTAGCGTGACGCGAGTCGAGGCGGACGTCGTCGCGGTAGCGACGACGGACGCCGAGACGAGCACGTGACACCACTGCCACCCCGTCTTAGCGTCACGCGAGTCGAGGCGGACGTCATCGCGGTAGCGACGACGGACGCCGAGACGAGCACGTGACACCACTGCCACCCCGTCTTAGCGTCACGCGAGTCGAGGCGGACGTCGTCGCGGTAGCGACGACGGACGCCGAGACGAGCACGTGACACCACTGCCACCCCGTCTTAGCGTCACGCGAGTCGAGGCGGACGTCGTCGCGGTAGCGACGACGGACGCCGAGACGAGCACGTGACACCACTGCCTCCCCGTCTTAGCGTAACGCGAGTCGAGGCGGACGTCGTCGCGGTAGCGACGACGGACGCCGAGACGAGCACGTGACACCACTGCCACCCCGTCTTAGCGTAACGCGAGTCGAGGCGGACGTCGTCGCGGTAGCGACGACCGACGCCGAGACGAGCACGTGACACCACTGCCACCCCGTCTTAGCGTAACGCGAGTCGAGGCGGTCGTCGTCGCGGTAGCGACGACGGACGCCGAGACGAGCACGTGACACCACTGCCACCCCGTCTTAGCGTAACGCGAGTCGAGGCGGTCGTCGTCGCGGTAGCGACGACGGACGCCAAGACGAGCACGTGGCACCACTGCCACCCCGTCTTAGCGTAACGCGAGTCGAGGCGGACGTCGTCGCGGTAGCGACGACGGACGCAGAGACGAGCACGTGGCACCACTGCCACCCCGTCTTAGCGTAACGCGAGTCGAGGCGGACGTCGTCGCGGTAGCGACGACGGACGCCGAGACGAGCACGTGGCACCACTGCCACCCCGTCTTAGCGTAACGCGAGTCGAGGCGGACGTCGTCGCGGTAGCGACGACGGACGCCGAGACGAGCACGTGGCACCACTGCCACCCCGTCTTAGCGTAACGCGAGTCGAGGCGGACGTCGTCGCGGTAGCGACGACGGACGCCGAGACGAGCACGTGGCACCACTGCCACCCCGTCTTAGCGTAACGCGAGTCGAGGCGGACGTCGTCGCGGTAGCGACGACGGACGCCGAGACGAGCACGTGCCACCACTGCCACCCCGTCTTAGCGTAACGCGAGTCGAGGCGGACGTCGTCGCGGTAGCGACGACGGACGCCGAGACGAGCACGTGACACCACTGCCACCCCGTCTTAGCGTAACGCGAGTCGAGGCGGACGTCGTCGCGGTAGCGACGACGGACGCCGAGACGAGCACGTGGCACCACTGCCACCCCGTCTTAGCGTAACGCGAGTCGAGGCGGACGTCGTCGCGGTAGCGACGACGGACGCCGAGACGAGCACGTGGCACCACTGCCACCCCGTCTTAGCGTAACGCGAGTCGAGGCGGACGTCGTCGCGGTAGCGACGACGGACGCCGAGACGAGCACGTGGCACCACTGCCTCCCCGTCTTAGCGTAACGCGAGTCGACGCGGACGTCGTCGCGGTAGCGACGACGGACGCCGAGACGAGCACGTGGCACCACTGCCACCCCGTCTTAGCGTAACGCGAGTCGAGGCGGACGTCGTCGCGGTAGCGACGACGGACGCCGAGACGAGCACGTGGCACCACTGCCACCCCGTGTTAGCGTAACGCGAGTCGAGGCGGACGTCGTCGCGGTAGCGACGACGGACGCCGAGACGAGCACGTGGCACCACTGCCACCCCGTCTTAGTGTAACGCGAGTCGAGGCGGACGTCGTCGCGGTAGCGACGACGGACGCCGAGACGAGCACGTGACACCACTGCCACCCAGTCTTAGCGTAACGCGAGTCGAGGCGGACGTCGTCGCGGTAGCGACGACGGACGCCGAGACGAGCACGTGACACCACTGCCACCCAGTCTTAGCGTGACGCGAGTCGAGGCGGACGTCGTCGCGGTAGCGACGACGGACGCCGAGACGAGCACGTGACACCACTTCCTCCCCGTCTTAGCGTGACGCGAGTCGAGGCGGACGTCGTCGCGGTAGCGACGACGGACGCCGAGACGAGCACGAGACACCACTGCCACCCCGTCTTAGCGTAACGCGAGTCGAGGCGGACGTCGTCGCGGTAGCGACGACGGACGCCGAGACGAGCACGTGACACCACTGCCACCCCGTCTTAGCGTAACGGGAGTCGAGGCGGACGTCGTCGCGGTAGCGACGACGGACGCCGAGACGAGCACGTGACACCACTGCCACCCCGTCTTAGCGTAACGGGAGTCGAGGCGGACGTCGTCGCGGTAGCGTCGACGGACGCCGAGACGAGCACGTGACACCACTGCCACCCCGTCTTAGCGTAACGCGAGTCGAGGCGGACGTCGTCGCGGTAGCGTCGACGGACGCCGAGACGAGCACGTGACACCACTGCCACCCCGTCTTAGCGTAACGCGAGTCGAGGCGGACGTCGTCGCGGTAGCGATGACGGACGCCGAGACGAGCACGTGACACCACTGCCACCCCGTCTTAGCGTAACGCGAGTCGAGGCGGACGTCGTCGCGGTAGCGACGACGGACGCCGAGACGAGCACGTGACACCACTGCCACCCTGTCTTAGCGTAACGCGAGTCGAGGCGGACGTCGTCGCGGTAGCGACGACGGACGCCGAGACGAGCACGTGACACCACTGCCACCCTGTCTTAGCGTAACGCGAGTCGAGGCGGACGTCGTCGCGGTAGCGACGACGGACGCCGAGACGAGCACGTGACACCACTGCCTCCCCGTCTTAGCGTAACGCGAGTCGAGGCGGACGTCGTCGCGGTAGCGACGACGGACGTCGAGACGAGCACGTGACACCACTGCCACCCTGTCTTAGCGTAACGCGAGTCGAGGCGGACGTCGTCGCGGTAGCGACGACGGACGCCGAGACGAGCACGTGACACCACTGCCACCCTGTCTTAGCGTAACGCGAGTCGAGGCGACACAAATGCCTCCCCGTCTTAGCGTAACGCGAGTCGAGGCGGACGTTGTCGCGGTAGCGACGACGGACGCCGAGACGAGCACGTGACACCACTGCCACCCTGTCTTCGCGTAACGCGAGTCGAGACGGACGTCGTCGCGGTAGCGACGGCGGATGCCGAGACGAGCACGTGACACCACTGCCTCCCCGTCTTAGCGTAACGCGAGTCGAGGCGGACGTCGTCGCGGTAGCGACGCCGGACGCCGAGACGAGCACGTGACACCACTGCCTCCCCGTCTTAGCGTAACGCGAGTCGAGGCGGACGTCGTCGCGGTAGCGATGCCGGACGCCGAGACGAGCACGTGACACCACTGCCACCCCATCTTAGCGTAACGCGAGTCGAGGCGGACGTCGTCGCGGTAGCGACGACGGACGCCGAGACGACCACGTGACACCACAGCCACCCTGTCTTAGCGTAACGCGAGTCGAGGCGGACGTCGTCGCGGTAGCGACGACGGACGCCGAGACGAGCACGTGACACCGCTGCCTCCCTGTCTTAGCGTAACGCGAGTCGAGGCGGACGTCGTCGCGGTAGCGACGACGGACGCCGAGACAAGCACGTGACACCACTGCCTCCCTGTCTTAGCGTGACGCGAGTCGAGGCGGACGTCGTCGCGGTAGCGACGACGGACGCCGAGACGAGCACGTGACACCACTGCCACCCCGTATTAGCGTGACGCGAGTCTTGGCGGACGTCGTCGCGGTAGCGACGACGGACGCCGAGACGAGCACGTGACACCACTGCCACCCCGTCTTAGCGTGACGCGAGTCGAGGCGGACGTCGTCGCGGTAGCGACGACGGACGCCGAGACGAGCACGTGACACCACTGCCACCTCGTCTTAGCGTAACGCGAGTCGAGGCGGACGTCGTCGCGGTAGCGACGACGGACGCCGAGACGAGCACGTGACACCACTGCCACCCCGTCTTAGCGTAACGCGAGTCGAGGCGGACGTCGTCGCGGTAGCGACGACGGACGCCGAGACGAGCACGTGCCACCACTGCCTCCCCGTCTTAGCGTAACGCGAGTCGAGGCGGACGTCGTCGCGGTAGCGACGACGGACGCCGAGACGAGCACGTGGCACCACTGCCACCCCGTCTTAGCGTAACGCGAGTCGAGGCGGACGTCGTCGCGGTAGCGACGACGGACGCCGAGACGAGCACGTGGCACCACTGCCACCCCGTCTTAGCGTAACGCGAGTCGAGGCGGACGTCGTCGCGGTAGCGACGACGGACGCCGAGACGAGCACGTGGCACCACTGCCACCCCGTCTTAGCGTAACGCGAGTCGAGGCGGACGTCGTCGCGGTAGCGACGACGGACGCCGAGACGAGCACGTGACACCACTGCCACCTCGTCTTAGCGTAACGCGAGTCGAGGCGGACGTCGTCGCGGTAGCGACGACGGACGCCGAGACGAGCACGTGACACCACTGCCACCCCGTCTTAGCGTAACGCGAGTCGAGGCGGACGTCGTCGCGGTAGCGACGACGGACGCCGAGACGAGCACGTGCCACCACTGCCTCCCCGTCTTAGCGTAACGCGAGTCGAGGCGGACGTCGTCGCGGTAGCGACGACGGACGCCGAGACGAGCACGTGGCACCACTGCCACCCCGTCTTAGCGTAACGCGAGTCGAGGCGGACGTCGTCGCGGTAGCGACGACGGACGCCGAGACGAGCACGTGGCACCACTGCCACCCCGTCTTAGCGTAACGCGAGTCGAGGCGGACGTCGTCGCGGTAGCGACGACGGACGCCGAGACGAGCACGTGGCACCACTGCCACCCCGTCTTAGCGTAACGCGAGTCGAGGCGGACGTCGTCGCGGTAGCGACGACGGACGCCGAGACGAGCACGTGGCACCACTGCCACCCCGTCTTAGCGTGACGCGAGTCGAGGCGGACGTCGTCGCGGTAGCGACGACGGACGCCGAGACGAGCACGTGGCACCACTTCCTCCCCGTCTTAGCGTGACGCGAGTCGAGGCGGACGTCGTCGCGGTAGCGACGACGGACTCCGAGACGAGCACGTGACACCACTGCCACCCCGTCTTAGCGTCTCGCGAGTCGAGGCGGACGTCGTCGCGGTAGCGACGACGGACGCCGAGACGAGCACGTGACACCACTGCCACCCCGTCTTAGCGTAACGCGAGTCGAGGCGGACGTCGTCGCGGTAGCGACGACGGACGCCGAGACGAGCACGTGACACCACTGCCACCCCGTCTTAGCGTAACGCGAGTCGAGGCGGACGTCGTCGCGGTAGCGACGACGGACGCCGAGACGAGCACGTGGCACCACTGCCACCCCGTCTTAGCGTAACGCGAGTCGAGGCGGACGTCGTCGCGGTAGCGACGACGGACGCCGAGACGAGCACGTGGCACCACTGCCACCCCGTCTTAGCGTAACGCGAGTCGAGGCGGACGTCGTCGCGGTAGCGACGACGGACGCCGAGATGAGCACGTGGCACCACTGCCACCCCGTCTTAGCGTAACGCGAGTCGAGGCGGACGTCGTCGCGGTAGCGACGACGGACGCCGAGACGAGCACGTGACACCACTGCCACCCCGTCTTAGCGTGTCGCGAGTCGAGGCGGACGTCGTCGCGGTAGCGACGACGGACGCCGAGACGAGCACGTGACACCACTTCCTCCCCGTCTTAGCGTGACGCGAGTCGAGGCGGACGTCGTCGCGGTAGCGACGACGGACGCCGAGACGAGCACGTGACACCACTGCCACCCCGTCTTAGCGTCAGGCGAGTCGAGGCGGACGTCGTCGCGGTAGCGACGACGGACGCCGAGACGAGCACGTGACACCACTGCCACCCTGTCTTAGCGTAACGCGAGTCGAGGCGGACGTCGTCGCGGTAGCGACGACGGACGCCGAGACGAGCACGTGACACCACTGCCTCCCCGTCTTAGCGTAACGCGAGTCGAGGCGGACGTCGTCGCGGTAGCGACGACGGACGTCGAGACGAGCACGTGACACCACTGCCACCCTGTCTTAGCGTAACGCGAGTCGAGGCGGACGTCGTCGCGGTAGCGACGACGGACGCCGAGACGAGCACGTGACACCACTGCCACCCTGTCTTAGCGTAACGCGAGTCGAGGCGACACAAATGCCTCCCCGTCTTAGCGTAACGCGAGTCGAGGCGGACGTTGTCGCGGTAGCGACGACGGACGCCGAGACGAGCACGTGACACCACTGCCACCCTGTCTTCGCGTAACGCGAGTCGAGACGGACGTCGTCGCGGTAGCGACGGCGGATGCCGAGACGAGCACGTGACACCACTGCCTCCCCGTCTTAGCGTAACGCGAGTCGAGGCGGACGTCGTCGCGGTAGCGACGCCGGACGCCGAGACGAGCACGTGACACCACTGCCTCCCCGTCTTAGCGTAACGCGAGTCGAGGCGGACGTCGTCGCGGTAGCGATGCCGGACGCCGAGACGAGCACGTGACACCACTGCCACCCCATCTTAGCGTAACGCGAGTCGAGGCGGACGTCGTCGCGGTAGCGACGACGGACGCCGAGACGAGCACGTGACACCACTGCCACCCTGTCTTAGCGTAACGCGAGTCGAGGCGGACGTCGTCGCGGTAGCGACGACGGACGCCGAGACGAGCACGTGACACCACTGCCTCCCTGTCTTAGCGTAACGCGAGTCGAGGCGGACGTCGTCGCGGTAGCGACGACGGACGCCGAGACGAGCACGTGACACCACTGCCTCCCTGTCTTAGCGTGACGCGAGTCGAGGCGGACGTCGTCGCGGTAGCGACGACGGACGCCGAGACGAGCACGTGACACCACTGCCACCCCGTCTTAGCGTGACGCGAGTCGAGGCGGACGTCGTCGCGGTAGCGACGACGGACGCCGAGACGAGCACGTGACACCACTGCCACCCCGTCTTAGCGTGACGCGAGTCGAGGCGGACGTCGTTACACCACTGCCACCCCGTCTTAGCGTGACGCGAGTCGAGGCGGACGTCGTCGCGGTAGCGACGACGGACGCCGAGACGAGCACGTGACACCACTGCCACCCCGTCTTAGCGTGTCGCGAGTCGAGGCGGACGTCGTCGCGGTAGCGACGACGGACGCCGAGACGAGCACGTGACACCACTTTCTCCCCGTCTTAGCGTGACGCGAGTCGAGGCGGACGTCGTCGCGGTAGCGACGACGGACGCCGAGACGAGCACGTGACACCACTGCCACCCCGTCTTAGCGTCACGCGAGTCGAGGCGGACGTCGTCGCGGTAGCGACGACGGACGCCGAGACGAGCACGTGACACCACTGCCACCCTGTCTTAGCGTAACGCGAGTCGAGGCGGACGTCGTCGCGGTAGCGACGACGGACGCCGAGACGAGCACGTGACACCACTGCCTCCCCGTCTTAGCGTAACGCGAGTCGAGGCGGACGTCGTCGCGGTAGCGACGACGGACGTCGAGACGAGCACGTGACACCACTGCCACCCTGTCTTAGCGTAACGCGAGTCGAGGCGGACGTCGTCGCGGTAGCGACGACGGACGCCGAGACGAGCACGTGACACCACTGCCACCCTGTCTTAGCGTAACGCGAGTCGAGGCGACACAAATGCCTCCCCGTCTTAGCGTAACGCGAGTCGAGGCGGACGTTGTCGCGGTAGCGACGACGGACGCCGAGACGAGCATGTGACACCACTGCCACCCTGTCTTCGCGTAACGCGAGTCGAGACGGACGTCGTCGCGGTAGCGACGGCGGATGCCGAGACGAGCACGTGACACCACTGCCTCCCCGTCTTAGCGTAACGCGAGTCGAGGCGGACGTCGTCGCGGTAGCGACGCCGGACGCCGAGACGAGCACGTGACACCACTGCCTCCCCGTCTTAGCGTAACGCGAGTCGAGGCGGACGTCGTCGCGGTAGCGATGCCGGACGCCGAGACGAGCACGTGACACCACTGCCACCCTGTCTTAGCGTAACGCGAGTCGAGGCGGACGTCGTCGCGGTAGCGACGACGGACGCCGAGACGAGCACGTGACACCACTGCCTCCCTGTCTTAGCGTAACGCGAGTCGAGGCGGACGTCGTCGCGGTAGCGACGACGGACGCCGAGACGAGCACGTGACACCACTGCCTCCCTGTCTTAGCGTGACGCGAGTCGAGGCGGACGTCGTCGCGGTAGCGACGACGGACGCCGAGACGAGCACGTGACACCACTGCCACCCCGTCTTAGCGTGACGCGAGTCGAGGCGGACGTCGTCGCGGTAGCGACGACGGACGCCGAGACGAGCACGTGACACCACTGCCACCCCGTCTTAGCGTGACGCGAGTCGAGGCGGACGTCGTCGCGGTAGCGACGACGGACGCCGAGACGAGCACGTGACACCACTGCCACCCCGTCTTAGCGTAACGCGAGTCGAGGCGGACGTCGTCGCGGTAGCGACGACGGACGCCGAGACGAGCACGTGACACCACTGCCACCTCGTCTTAGCGTAACGCGAGTCGAGGCGGACGTCGTCGCGGTAGCGACGACGGACGCCGAGACGAGCACGTGACACCACTGCCACCCCGTCTTAGCGTAACGCGAGTCGAGGCGGACGTCGTCGCGGTAGCGACGACGGACGCCGAGACGAGCACGTGCCACCACTGCCTCCCCGTCTTAGCGTAACGCGAGTCGAGGCGGACGTCGTCGCGGTAGCGACGACGGACGCCGAGACGAGCACGTGGCACCACTGCCACCCCGTCTTAGCGTAACGCGAGTCGAGGCGGACGTCGTCGCGGTAGCGACAACGGACGCCGAGACGAGCACGTGGCACCACTGCCACCCCGTCTTAGCGTAACGCGAGTCGAGGCGGACGTCGTCGCGGTAGCGACGACGGACGCCGAGACGAGCACGTGGCACCACTGCCACCCCGTTTTAGCGTAACGCGAGTCGAGGCGGACGTCGTCGCGGTAGCGACGACGGACGCCGAGACGAGCACGTGGCACCACTGCCACCCCGTCTTAGCGTAACGCGAGTCGAGGCGGACGTCGTCGCGGTAGCGACGACGGACGCCGAGACGAGCACGTGGCACCACTGCCACCCCGTCTTAGCGTAACGCGAGTCGAGGCGGACGTCGTCGCGGTAGCGACGACGGACGCCGAGACGAGCACGTGGCACCACTGCCACCCCGTCTTAGCGTGACGCGAGTCGAGGCGGACGTCGTCGCGGTAGCGACGACGGACGCCGAGACGAGCACGTGACACCACTTCCTCCCCGTCTTAGCGTGACGCGAGTCGAGGCGGACGTCGTCACGGTAGCGACGACGGACGCCGAGACGAGCACGTGACACCACTGCCACCCCGTCTTAGCGTCTCGCGAGTCGAGGCGGACGTCGTCGCGGTAGCGACGACGGACGCCGAGACGAGCACGTGACACCACTGCCACCCCGTCTTAGCGTAACGCGAGTCGAGGCGGACGTCGTCGCGGTAGCGACGACGGACGCCGAGACGAGCACGTGACACCACTGCCACCCCGTCTTAGCGTAACGCGAGTCGAGGCGGACGTCGTCGCGGTAGCGACGACGGACGCCGAGACGAGCACGTGGCACCACTGCCACCCCGTTTTAGCGTAACGCGAGTCGAGGCGGACGTCGTCGCGGTAGCGACGACGGACGCCGAGACGAGCACGTGGCACCACTGCCACCCCGTTTTAGCGTAACGCGAGTCGAGGCGGACGTCGTCGCGGTAGCGACGACGGACGCCGAGATGAGCACGTGGCACCACTGCCACCCCGTCTTAGCGTAACGCGAGTCGAGGCGGACGTCGTCGCGGTAGCGACGACGGACGCCGAGACGAGCACGTGACACCACTGCCACCCCGTCTTAGCGTGTCGCGAGTCGAGGCGGACGTCGTCGCGGTAGCGACGACGGACGCCGAGACGAGCACGTGACACCACTTCCTCCCCGTCTTAGCGTGACGCGAGTCGAGGCGGACGTCGTCGCGGTAGCGACGACGGACGCCGAGACGAGCACGTGACACCACTGCCACCCCGTCTTAGCGTCACGCGAGTCGAGGCGGACGTCGTCGCGGTAGCGACGACGGACGCCGAGACGAGCACGTGACACCACTGCCACCCTGTCTTAGCGTAACGCGAGTCGAGGCGGACGTCGTCGCGGTAGCGACGACGGACGCCGACACGAGCACGTGAAACCACTGCCACCTTGTCTTAGCGTAACGCGAGTCGAGGCGGACGTCGTCGCGGTAGCGACGACGGACGCCGAGACGAGCACGCGACACCACTGCCACCCTGTCTTAGCGTAACGCGAGTCGAGGCGGACGTCGTCGCGGTAGCGACGACGGACGCCGAGACGAGCACGCGACACCACTGCCACCCTGTCTTAGCGTAACGCGAGTCGAGGCGGACGTCGTCGCGGTAGCGACGACGGACGCCGAGACGAGCACGCGACACCACTTCCTCCCCGTCTTAGCGTGACGCGAGTCGAGGCGGACGTCGTCGCGGTAGCGACGACGGACGCCGAGACGAGCACGTGACACCACTGCCACCCCGTCTTAGCGTGACGCGAGTCGAGGCGGACGTCGTCGCGGTAGCGACGACGGACGCCGAGACGAGCACGTGACACCACTGCCACCCCGTGTTAGCGTCACGCGAGTCGAGGCGGACGTCGTCGCGGTAGCGACGACGGACGCCGAGACGAGCACGTGACACCACTGCCACCCCGTGTTAGCGTAACGCGAGTCGAGGCGGACGTCGTCGCGGTAGCGACGACGGACGCCGAGACGAGCACGTGACAACACTGCCACCCCGTCTTAGCGTAACGCGAGTCGAGGCGGACGTCGTCGCGGTAGCGACGACGGACGCCGAGACGAGCATGTGACACCACTGCCACCCCGTCTTAGCGTAACGCGAGTCGAGGCGGACGTCGTCGCGGTAGCGACGACGGACGCCGAGACGAGCACGTGACACCACTGCCACCCCATCTTAGCGTAACGCGAGTCGAGGCGGACGTCGTCGCGGTAGCGACGACGGACGCCGAGACGAGCACGTGGCACCACTGCCACCCCGTCTTAGCGTAACGCGAGTCGAGGCGGACGTCGTCGCGGTAGCGACGACGGACGCCGAGACGAGCACGTGACACCACTGCAACCCCGTCTTAGCGTAACGCGAGTCGAGGCGGACGTCGTCGCGGTAGCGACGACGGACGCCGAGACGAGCACGTGACACCACTGCCACCCCGTCTTAGCGTAACGCGAGTCGAGGCGGACATCGTCGCGGTAGCGACGACGGACGCCGAGACGAGCACGGGAAACCACTGCCACCCTGTCTTAGCGTAACGCGAGTCGAGGCGGACGTCGTCGCGGTAGCGACGACGGACGCCGAGACGAGCACGCGACACCACTGCCACCCTGTCTTAGTGTAACGCGAGTCGAGGCGGACGTCGTCGCGGTAGCGACGACGGACGCCGAGACGAGCACGCGACACCACTACCACCCTGTCTTAGCGTAACGCGAGTCGAGGCGGACGTCGTCGCGGTAGCGACGACGGACGCCGAGACGAGCACGTGACACCACTGCAACCCCGTCTTAGCGTAACGCGAGTCGAGGCGGACGTCGTCGCGGTAGCGACGACGGAGGCCGAGACGAGCACGTGACACCACTGCCACCCCGTCTTAGCGTAACGCGAGTCGAGGCGGACGTCGTCGCGGTAGCGACGACACGACGGACGCCGACACGAGCAGCACACAACACCATATTGAGCAAAAAAAAAATTAGAGTTCTAAAAAATTATCTAGAATTTGAAAAACGTTGATGTTTTTCATAAAAATCACTGTTTTACAATTTATTCTATTTTTTAAATAAGTTTTTTCTTTGCTTTTTTTTTAAAAAAATTGAAATTTGTTCATAGTAGATCAATTCAATGAACATTCCGTTCAACAGGGAAACAGTAGATCAATTCAATTGAGTTCGGAATATTTGGTAATAAAAACATTTTTCCTATAAAGTTTCAATTGAAAGGGAATAGAGGGACGGGCTAATTTATTTTTCTGTGTAAATTTAGCTATTCATTTTGGCTGAAAGTGCTAGTTCATTTTGGTTGAAAGTGAAATTTCCCACCCATAACTATCCCTGAAAAACCACTGGCCCTGAAAGGGAATGGGCCGGGAATACAAGCACTTTACAGGAAATTTTCGTGTTTTAAAATTTTGGTAGAAATTTCAGAAAATGTTGTTCGTTTCAAAAAATGTTCGTGTTTTAAAAAATGTTCTTGTTTTCCTAAAAAAATTCACAAATTCAAAAGTTGTTCATTTCTATAAATATGTTCTTGCTTTTTAGATTTTTCTTATTAATTTAAAACTTGTTCGTAGTAGATGAATTTAATGTCAATTCAACCGAAAAGCAGTAGATCAATTTACTTCAGTAAGCTATTTTTTATTTAACTAAATTATGTTTCTCGATAGTATTAATCGAAAGGGAATAGAGGGATAGGCTAATTTTTCTGTGTGTAAAAGTAGCTATTCTTTTTTGTTTTTTGGGGGGTTGAAAGTCCTAGTTTATTTCAATTAAAAGTGGAATTTCCCGCCCACTACTGTCCCTGAAAAACCGCTGGCCCAGAAAGGGAATGAGCGGAATAGCAGGCCCAAAGGAAAAAAAGGTGGAAAGGGAATAGAAGCTAGGGGAGGTATTGGGCCAGCGCTGGGCCAAACTCAAGAAAGGGAATAGAAAGCGCTGGGCCAGCGCTGCTCGTCACGGGATCGATCGAGAAAAGGGAATAGGACGCACAAGCCTGATCGCTACGTTTGTCGTTTTGCTGTCGGATAGCTGCGGTCGGAAATCGAGCGCGCCGGCTGGGACGCGCGCGCGCGCGTTAGCCACACTCATATATATATATATATATATATATATATATATATATATATATATATATATATAGATATATATATATATATATATATATATATATATACACACTATAAAAAGGAGGTGATATTCTTTGTTTTGTCCCGCTTTATTGGTCCCGCTATTGTTTTCACGCCTACACTGTTGTTTAGTTTTGTCCGGACTCTATTTTATGAAATACGTGCAAATGAAACAAAAGAAGGAACGTAGCGGTCAGCCCATATGTCTATTTTGTTGCCGAAACAAAATGAACCTGCCGGCCCATAAGTTTATTTTGTCTCTGAGATGTGAAACTCAGTTGGAGTTGGAGTCGAACACTACATCCCTCACGACCCGGACTCTGACTAATCCTTCCCTAACGCGTCCCATGAATATGCCGCTGATGAGGAGGTGAAGAAACAGCAGACGAGGCACCGGAGGAGGAGCAATGCTACACTTACGTAAATAATGTTACGTGTTTTACGTAAAGTGCAACGTGGCTAATTAGTATTGGAGAAGGGGGAGGAAGGGGCCCCACCCACCTGAAAATCAGGGGGGCCGAAGTTAATTAGTTAGGCAGTTTACGTTAGTCTTCGTAGGCCTTACGTAGATGTAGGATTATTGCCGGAGGAGGAGCAATGCTACACTTACGTAAATAATGTTACGTGTTTTACGTAAAGTGCAACGTGGCTAATTAGTATTGAAGAAGGGGGAGGAAGGGGCCCCACCCACCTGAAAATCAGGGGGGGCGAAGTTAATTAGTTAGGCAGTTTACGTTAGTCTTCGTAGGCCTTACGTAGATGTAGGATTATTGCCGGAGGAGGAGCAATGCTACACTTACGTAAATAATGTTACGTGTTTTACGTAAAGTGCAACGTGGCTAATTAGTATTGGAGAAGGGGGAGGAAGGGGCCCCACCCACCTGAAAATCAGGGGGGCCGAAGTTAATTAGTGCCAGGTCAATCACATGGAGCAACATAGGGCCAGGTCAATCTTATGGAGCGATTCATCTAGGCCCGCCGTGGGCACCATCACCCTCCTCTCCTACGTTCCTACCCAGCTGTGAGATCTCAGCCTCGGAGGATTTGCAAGTCCGTAGTAACAATGGTCGAGGCCAATGCCAGCGATTCCCAAGTCGTCCCCATCGATATCCCTTCCACATTTCCTCCCCCGAGTCCGCACCACAGCATCAGCATCACCGTCCACGCGGCGACGCCGGAGCACACCAATCGGGTGGGGTCCTTTGCTTGTAATCCTCCACAAAGCCACACCGAGCGGCCAATCCAGGAAGCCAGCTTCGCCGCCCCTATCTCCCTGCGCGCGTCCTCTCGAGATGGCGAGTTGGTTGGGCACCCCGGAGGCCAAGCGCCCTGGAGGCCCCACCATACGCTGCAACTTGGTGTGAGGAACGTGCATGGGGAGGATGTCGTGGGGAGGTTCATGGGTGCAACCGCCACGGCAGCGATGACCGCCGAGTACGAGGCACGAGGCGACGAAGGCGCTCCTGGAGGCAGTCGCGGCTGTGTGCGCAGCGGAGGAAGAGACAACTAATCTCCTTAGCGGAATCAAAAGTTAATGCAGAACTGGCCGCAACAGGCAAAGAGGTAGAGGCCCGAAGATGGAGAATATCACGCACGTGGAGGAGCTAGAGAAGGTAAGCTCATCTCATTTGGCTAAAATCCGGTTGAACAGGGCGTGAGACATATTATACATCTTTATAGCTTATATGCTACAGTAAGAAGGCAACATGGTACATGCCGCTGGGAGAGAAAAAAAGAACAATATCGACTCCAAATTATCCAAGCCAAACTTATATGATCTATTTCACCTGGTTAGGAAACTGCATATATGCCTTTGTCATGCGCAATCAACAGCCATCAGGTGGTGATGAGAGGACTACTGAAGCAGGGGAAACACACTTCAGTTTGTTACCCATGGTATCTTCAGAAGGTAAATATGAGCTGCATCACAAGTGGGCTTGCTCACTTAATCCAAAAGATCCGTCAAGTTGCAAAGATAACAACAGTGAACCTGAGATATCTGAAAGGAGATGACCCGGTCTACTACTTTGGTTTAGGTGCTATTTATCTTGTTCTGTGTTTGACATATTTTCTTCTTCCAGATGCAAAGCATCCAGAATGTGACCAGTCACACACTAGAGAGCATCGAGAGCTTCCTTCATTGGATAATGGCATCTAATATGCGGTTCCAATCCTTTCACAGTGCAGGTGAACTGCAGAATTCTATCAAATATAAGTGCCTTTTCAAGATTGGCATTGTCCTTTCTTCAGTGTATGATATTACATGATTAAACATGCTAATTGTTTAACTTGATTTAGTTGTCTATATTATGCTCTATGTGGTATTACCAACAAAAGAAGTATTTCTTTTTAGCTTGCAAAGCGACAAGGCGATGCCCAGTAAAGAGAGAACTTATTTTTTACTCCCTCCGTTCCCAAATATAAGTCTTTTTAGATATTTCAACAAGTGACCACGTACGGAGTAAAATGAGTGAATCTATGCACTAAAATATGTCTACATACATCCATATCTTTTAGTCCATTTGAAATGTCTAAAAAGACTTACATTTAGGAACGGAGAGAGTACATTGTAAGAAACGCATCCTGTTTTTCCCCATTATTTAAGTGTGTCCCGTACTATCTTTGTTCATGATTCTGACTTTACATTTTCATATTCTCGGGATATACCTTATTATGATGATGTTCAGTGCTGCTCCTCTGGAGTCAACACCTCTTTGGATTGCTAGACGTTTATAGCCAATGGGACTATTTTTTTTGGTTCTTGGCTCGAGCTATTACTATGATTGAAATCTATTCACTCAACTAAATTTGTATGGTCACCAAAAAATAACAACAAGTCTACACTTCTCAGCAGTTTGCAATTTGTATTAGAGTCTGTATGCCTAAGCCAATGGTTAGACAATGTTGTTTTAGTTAGGAAATGTAGAAATTGTGGTCATGAATTATGTAGATTGGGCAGTCCCTTCGAACTGCACTCTTTGATCATTCGTGGACAATTGGACTATATGTTCCCTTATAGAAAATTGACTATATGTTTCATGAAAATGGTTATTCTGGCCCTATCAGATTAAACTAGGCCTTGATTTGAAAGTACAGTTCAGGCAGATGCTGCTGGTTTATTTATCGTACAACTATCCTCTTTAGGCAGACATGTGGTCTTCCTCATTCCTCAAGATATTTTTCTTTGGTGCCAAGATTTTTCTTCCCAGGTTGTGGAAAAATGGATCTAGCAATCCTTTACAAGTCATCATGAGCTAGGACATAGTCGACCCGACCAATCCTGGTTCTTGCAACATTTGTTTTCTACAGAGGAGTCTAAACAATGCAATCTCTTCTTAGGCTGTGCAAATATGAGCCCGATGGAAGGAGAGCGACGATGACGTCCTTACTTCTTGAGCAATTAGGGATGTGATTTTCTTCTCCCGTTGCAACGCACGGGCATGTGTCCTAGTCTTTCAAAAAAAAAACGAACAGACACGAGATCTGTTTTCATCCCGTCAGCGACGGGGCTGCAAGATGGCGACGGCGCCCGACGACGGCATCGCGGCACAGGGCCAAGGAGCATACATGCCATCGTCTCCTCCAGAACCCTCTCCACTCATGGCTCCTCCAGTGAGGGTAAGTTCAGTTCACATGTGACAACAAGCACGCTTCTTCCTTTCTGAAGCCTATCTTGATTGATTCTACTCTTAACCTTGCAGCAATTGCCGGTGATTGAGACTAATGGCCAGCCAAGGACTAGCAGCACACCAATGAATGATCATGGGTTACAAGATGCAGATAAGGCTCCAAGAGTTGGGATGTGCTTTAAGTCTGAAGAAGAGGCGTACCAATTTTACAATTCTTATGCTCAAACCAAGGGATTTAGCATTAGAAAGTGCCACTTGAAGTATAGAGCAGATAAGTCTTTAAGTTCCAGATATTTTGTTTGTAGCAAGGCGGGTGTGAAGAATACTAATCCAACACGTGTGGCGAAGAAGGAACAAGCTATTCCAAGGACTAATTGCAAGGCTCGGGTTCAATTCAGCATCACTCAGGAGGGAATTTGGAGTACTCAGAAAGTTATTTTCGACCATAATCACCAGCTTGTAAGTCCAGATAAGAATTGTAGTGGTTTGAATCCAAATTTCAAACTATGGACACATGCACATGTGCACACAGATCGTGGGCTAGCTAGGCGGCCCGTACCGGCCGGCGTGGCGACAGCTACAGTAATCCACAGCGTACGGCCCTGCGGCAGCGGCGGCGGAGGGTCCGCGCGTGAGGGGCGCATGGAGGCACACCGGGCTGGCACGAGCACCTCGATCGTCGGAGCGTCGAAGCACGGCACGGCACGTCGTAGGACCATGTCGTGTCGTGCCGTGCTGGGCCGCCATGGACACTGCCGTCGTGGTCGCACTGAAGCTGGGCATCAGCACTGCTCTAGGCATTCGTGCGCCGCCGCGACGAGTAGGCTTGACCGTAGCGCTGCAGGTCAGTCGTCAGCATGCACTTGATGTTGCTGCTTCCGCCTGGTGGACATACACATCACGCACGCATCCAGGGATGCTTCCGTCGATGTACTACGTGCTGTTTTGCTACAACGCGCTGCCGGACTGGTTCTACGATTTGGTTTCCGTCTATGGATTAAAACCGTTCGAAGACCGACCAATCTATGTCCAGACTAAACCGAACCAATCCAACAATAGGTAGAGCCCACACCAAACTAAACTATCTTTGGGGATTTGCCTATTTCATCCAATCCAAAGGCCGTCCAATAGGAAAACTAACTGAAACTGAAGTTTCAGTCCAAACCATTGCCAGGTTTAAGTACACTTACAATACATATCAAATTTAACAAGGGAGCCAATAGAAAATTGATGTATGTACCTTGACGCCCATATCAACCATAAAGATGTTAGTAATAACATTGCTACTGTGAAAAGAGGTGTTACTATGGAATATTGCAACACCTATAATATTTCTTAATATGGTAGATGTACAAGTGCCCTTTGGTGATACACCTCAAAGCAAACAAAAGTATTAAGAGATTCCTAGCAAGGATCAATATTCTTTCCATGCTCTCAACCTATCCTCGAGTTATTATTTTTCTCAATTCTCATGGACGAGTGGTACTCATCGATGGTACAATTGAGTTAATAAGAATCCGGTAGTTTACCATCCATAACACGTGATGAGTGTGTCTTCTCATCGTATGAACATGCATCTATAGGTATGCCGGTTATATATGAACCTCCTCCTCTAGTACAAAGATATGCACCTCCGCCACGCATTTGACGAAAATAAAATCTACTTTACCCATGTCGGAGTAATGGGCCACGGGTAGGCTAACCCGAGTCCCAGAACCTTTCAAGACATCGGGGCAGACTACGCCCCTCAAATACCTGCCGCGACTCCAAGATGAGCCGAGTCCCTGCAGCGACCCTCAGCTAGGCCGAGTACAAGAAGCGACTCCAAGACGAACCGAGTCCAAGAGGCGGCTCCAAGATAAGCCGAGTCCCAGAAGCGACTCCGAAGAGGCCGACTATGGGAAGTCGGCCTGCAACTCCAACCACTCCGTTATTTAAGGGCAGACATGGCCACAGTGTGCCGTACCAACGGAGATCTCCGTCCGGCGCGGCACTGTTGCCATGCCGGCCCTGACATCAGCCCTTGGGGGCGGAGCCCAGTACCCACGACGGCTTGTCTGTACGACCCGAAGACGGCGGGGCCTACAGGTCAGCGAGATTGTCGAAGACGGCGAGAGCGCCAAGAGTCGGACCCGTTGGGAGTCGGCCCCCTGGAGTCGGCCGGCCCCTCCCACAGGCCCCACACGTCATTAACCAGACGCGACGGGGGAATGGCAACAGTGATCGCCCGCCAGGCGGCGGCACTGGTGCCATGACCCCATGACCAAGCCCGCGTCATTAGAAGCACGGCTACAGTAATCTGCAGCCGGCGCGACCCGCCCGCGGCGGATCAGGGCTGACGTCCCCGTACCAGGCCAGTCGGCGGGACCCACCAGTCGGCGGGCCCCAGGAGTCGGCGGAGAAGACGACACCTGAGAGACAGACGGCTGGGACCCGCACCCAGCCGGTTTTACCATTGTAACCCTGGGGGGTAGGCCTATATAAACCCCCCAGGGCACCCATGCAAAGGGCTCGAATCCATTAGCACTAGACAGACCACACAGGAAGGAGAGAGCTAGCCTTGCCTTCTCCTACCTCCAGAAACATCTCTAGGAGCAACCTTGTATTCACTTTGCCTTAGTGACCATGCGGAGACCCCGCAGAGCAGCAGTAGGGGTGTTATCTCCTCGGAGAGCCCTGAAGCTGGGTAAGATCCGCCGGCGTGCATGTCTTCGCCTCATCCCGCTTTCAGGCACCGGCGACGTTCTACTCGCCCCCACCATGATAAGCCATCATTTGGCATATGTCGCACCCAACCCCCGACATTTGGCGCCCACCATGGGGCGAGGTGCACCGTCGTCCGGAGATCTGTTTTGGACGGGAACCCTCTTCCTCCCTGGCGAGCGCAGCCAGCCAGGCTCGCCAGACGGAGTCTGCATCGACGCGCTGCGCGCCGCTGAGGCTGCCTGTGCGGCGAGCTGCCTCGCCGAACTTGTGGGCGAGGTTCGCCTCTCCGACGAGCCTGCATCCGACGTAGGCACGGGTGGCCCCGAGAGCCTCCTCGCGGGCCTCCTCGACCAACTCCACGTCACGGTGAGCCTGCCGTGGACTTGGAGTCCGTAGGCTCCACCGACCCGATGCTGGTCGACTCCGACGCCGTGTCGCTTGACACTTTCCCCACCAACGTGGTGGTCTATGATGAGCCGCTCCCTCACGAGGAGAGCGGCGGAAGCGCCATCACGGAGGTGCTTGTCATCAGTCACGATGAGCGTTCCGGTGAGGGAGCTCATGACCCGCTCGACGCGGCTCTGCAAGACCTGACTGCGCCTATTCCAGAAGACGCAGACGCCGAGACGCTGGAGACACGCCGCCTTCAGATCATCGAAGGCGCCAAGAAGCTGGCAAGCATGAGGCGCTTGTCAGAAGCCTACCAGCGCGAAATGGATCGCGCCGTGGGTGGCTCGCCGTATGCGACTGGGCCTAGCCGCCTAGGCGCGGTCCGACAGCGCGGCGTGACCATCGCCAACCTGTTCGGGGCCAATCGCCCCGTATACGCCACCCCTGCAGAGAACATCCGTGCCGCCCAAGCGGCGATTGACGAGCTAAAGAACTTCGAAGGCGAAGAGTGCCGCATGATGACGGAGCGGGTCCAGCAGCTCCTCGACGCGATTGCTGCGCAGAACGCTGCCGGCGGCCGCACGGAGGCGCCGCAGCAACCAAACGACGACTTGCCCCCCCTCCCCCCCCCCCCCCCCGCTGAGATCAAGGCGCGACGTCTCGGACGCCGACTGGCGGAGTCCGCGGAAGGAAAGACAGAGAGCCGGCTATCAGTCACAGTCGGACTCGCATCATCATCGAGCGCGACCAAGACGGCCGTCCGAGAGCAGTGGAACGGCTGGGCGACTATCTGCCTCCCCCATCAAGAAGAGAACGGCGAGTTTCTCCACCGCCTGTTGAGCATCCGACTCTCGGTGGCCGCCTTGGTCGCCGAGAGGGAGTCGGAGAGAATGACGCCCGCCACCGGATCGACCGACTCCACCGATCCCTGGCGCTGGAAGAAGAAGATGAGTTGGGCCCGCCCTGCTTTGGACCCCGCATCCGAGACGAGCCTTTTCCCAAAGGGTTCACGCTCCCCCGAGACACACCCAAGTACACCGGCTCCGTGAAGCCGGAAGATTGGCTAGTTGATTACTCCACGGCCGTCAACATAGCGAACGGCAACAAGCGAGTCGCCATGAAGTATGTTCCACTCATGCTCCAGGGCACGGCCCGGACATGGTTGAACAGTCTGAAACCCCGCAGCATCAACAGCTGGGTCGACTTCACCGAAGCCTTCATCCGCAACTTCACGAGCACGTACAAGCGACCTCCCAAGCCGCGCCAGCTTTCCTTGTGCGTGCAAGGCCCTGACGAGTCAACACGCGACTACCTCACGCGCTGGGGCGAGCTTCAGAACTCCTGCGAGGGCATGCACGAGGTGCAGGAAATTGAGTACTTCACCGCCGGGTGCCGAGAAGGAACCCTCCTCAAGCACAGGCTCCTCTGCGACGAGCCGTAAACCCTCGATGAATTGCTGATCATAGCAGACAAGTACGCAACAGCTGACTCCTCCATGAAGACGGAAATCCAAGTTAATGCGACTGGCAAAGTGGCCCCTCAGGCTCCCAGAACTCCAGCTGGAGACACCAGTCGGCGACAACAACAGAACGACAACAAACGCAAGGCCCGACAGCCGACTTCCAGCAGTCGGCAGGTTGCAACAGTCAAAGATCGACAGCCGGAGGGGCAGCCTCCGGCCAAGCGACAGAAAGGCGCAAGTCCAACTGGTTGCCGGTCTTCTCTTACGAGCAGACTCTGGATGGTCCCTGCAAGTTCCACAGCGGCGCAAAGCCGTCAAACCATACCACCCGAAAGTGCCACTGGCTCACCAGAATCGCCAAGGGAGACGGCCTCCTTCCTCCCCCGCCTGCTGGGCCGCCGCCTCCACTGCCGCCCCAGCAGCCGGCTGCTCGGCCAGTCGGCGCAGTACAAGACGAGTACCCAGAAGAGCATGGAGCCTATGTGGTGTTCACCAGTGTGGCTGATGATCGACGCAGCAGGCGGCTGCAGCAGCAAGGAGTGAACGCTATGGCATCGAATACTCCAGAGTTTATGCATTGGTCCGAGAAGCCTATTAGTTGGAGCAGAGCAGATCACCCAGAGGTGATGCCGAATCCGGGCTCCTATGCCCTGGTCCTGAGTGCCACCTTGGCCACTGATAGGCGGGCCGCCCGCTTTTCGCGAGTGCTGATAGACGGAGGTAGTAGCATCAACATCCTGTACAAGGACACTATGGAGAAGTTAGGAATCAAGCAAAGACAGCTGCAGAGCAGCCGGACTGTGTTCCACGGCATCGTACCAGGCCTTTCCTGCTCACCAATCGGCAAGATCCTGATAGACGTTTTTTTCGGAGACAAAGATCATTTCCGCCGAGAGCCAGTCTGGTTTGAAGTGGTGGACCTTGAAAGCCCATACCATGCGTTACTTGGCCGACCTGCACTGGCCAAGTTCATGGCAGTTCCTCACTGCGCCTACCTCAAGATGAAGATGCCGAGTTCCAAGGGGATTCTGACCGTCGCTGGCGACTACAGGAAGTCTTCCGCTTGCGCGGCTGAGAGCAGTCGGCTGGCCGAGTCCCTGGCGATCGCAGCCGAGAAGCGGCTCCTGGATCGGGTCGTGGCGATGGCCGGAAAGCAGCCAGAGATGTCGCCTAACCCCAAGGAGTCGGAAGCTGAAGGTTCGTTCAAGCCGGCCAAAGAGACTAAGAAGATACCCTTGGACCCGGAGCACCCAGAGAGGTACGCTGTCATGGGTACAAACCTTGACATTAAATAGGAAGGCGAGCTCGTCGATTTCCTCCGTGAGAATCGAGACATCTTTGCATGGCCCCCTAAAGACATGCCAGGTGTACCGACGGAATTCGCCGAGCACAAGTTACATGTCCGACCTGATGTGAAGCCCGTCAGGCAGCCCTTGCGCCGCCTGTCAGAAGAGAAGAGAAGAGTTGTTGGAGAAGAGATAGCCCGGCTCCTGGCGGCCGGCTTCATCATGGAGGTGTTTTTTCCAGAATGGTTGGCAAACCCGGTCTTGGTGCTGAAGAAAAACAAGCAGTGGCGGATGTGCATTGATTACACAAGCCTCACCAAAGCTTGCCCCAAGTACCCCTTTGCTTTGCCAAGAATCGATCAGGTGATAGACTCCACAACCGGATGCGAGCTGTTGAGTTTCTTAGATGCATATTCAGGATACCACCAGATCAAGCTGAACCCGGCAGACA
The DNA here is from genome assembly GCA_963921465.1 of Triticum timopheevii. Classification (NCBI taxonomy): domain Eukaryota; kingdom Viridiplantae; phylum Streptophyta; class Magnoliopsida; order Poales; family Poaceae; genus Triticum; species Triticum timopheevii. The sequence continues at coordinate 585,465,348 of OY997270.1, forward strand.
GACTGAAGACTGCCTTCATCACGCCGTTCGGAGCCTTCTGCTACCTGACCATGACGTTCGGCTTGAGGAATGCCGGTGCCACCTTTCAGCGTTGCATGCAGAAGTGCCTCCTCAAGCAACTTGGCAGAAACGCCCACGTCTACGTGGATGATGTAGTGGTGAAGACGGAGAAGCGTGGGACGCTGCTGGAAGACCTCAAGGAAACCTTTGAGAACCTGCGCCGATTCCAGATCAAGCTCAACCCTGAGAAGTGCGTTTTCGAAGTACCAGCCGGCTAACTCCTTGGCTTCCTAGTCTCTGAACGCGGCATAGAGTGCAACCCTGTGAAGATCAAGGCCATCGAGAGGATGGAGGTACCCAGCCGACTGTTGGATGTGCAGAAGTTCACCGGCTGCTTGGCGTCCATCAGCCGATTCATCAGTCGGCTGGACGAGAAAGCTCTCCCTTTGTATCAATTAATGAAGAAGACCACCTTTTTTGAGTGGAACCACAAGGCGAATGAAGCATTTCTCCAGCTGAAGAAGATGCTGACTACTCCCCCTGTGCTGGCGGCTCCGACTCCTAAAGAGCCCATGCTCCTATACATCGCCGCCACCAGCCGAGTAGTCGGCACAGTCATTGTAGTCGAACGCAAAGAGGAAGGCAAGGCGCTCCCTGTCCAGAGACCGGTATATTACCTGAGCTAGGTACTGTCGACCTCCAAGCAGAACTACCCTCACTACCAGAAGATGTGCTACGGTGTGCATTTTGCCGCCAAGAAGTTGAAGCCTTACTTTCAAGAGCATCCAATCACGGTGGTTTGAACAGCCCCGCTGGCCGAGATCATCGGGAGCCGAGATGCTTCTGGCCGAGTAGCCAAATGGGCCATAGAGTTGGCTCCCTACACCATCTACTACCAGCCCCGCACTGCCATCAAGTCGCAAGCGCTGGCCGACTTCCTTGTCGACTGGGCCGAGACCCAGTACCTGCCGCCAGCGCCCGACTCCACCCATTGGCGGATGCATTTCGACGGCTCCAAGATGCGCACCGGCCTGGGAGCCGGCGTTGTCCTCACCTCCCCTAAAGGCGACAAGCTCAAGTATGCGCTGCAGATCCACTTCGCCGCCTCCAACAACGTCGCCGAATACGAGGCGCTCATTCATGGGCTCCGGCTTGCCAAAGAACTCGGCATTCGCCGGATCCTGTGCTATGGCGACTCCAATTTGGTGGTCCAGCAGTCATCTGGCGACTGGGACGCCAAAGATGCAAACATGGCGGGCTACCGCTTCCTAGTGCAGCAACTCAGCGGATACTTCGAGGGGTGCGAGTTCCTTCACGTGCCAAGAAATGACAACGACCAAGCAGACGCCTTGGCACGAGTCGGCTCCACCCGCCAAGACATACCATCCGGCGTTGCTCTTCAGCGCCTCCTCAAGCCGTCTATCAAGCCTTCACCAGAATCAGACTCCATCTTTGTGTCGGCTCCCCCCGAAGAAGTCGGATCCGACTCAAGAGCCCCAGCAGACGGCCCCAAGAAAATCACGGATGAAGCCGGCCCGGGGACTTCGGGACCCGGCCCGGGAATTGCGCCAGTCGGCCCGGGGACTGCGCCAGTCGGCCCGGGGACTTCGTCAATCCAGCCAATGGCCGCGGACTCCAGCCCACCGCCTCCCAGCCCAGCCGCCCTTGTCCAAGTCGTGGTGGTGGCAATTGAAGAAATAGCAGCACCCTCATGGGCACAGCCCATCCTCAAGTTTCTAGTGAACAAAGAGCTGCCAACTGATGAAATGTTGGCTCGGCAAGTGCAACACCGAGCGGCAGCCTACACCGTAATCAATAGAGAGCTGGTCAGGCGCAGCGTCACTGGTGTCTACCAGCGCTGTGTTGAGCCAGAGCAAGGCCAAGCCATTCTTAGAGACATCCACCAAGGCGAGTGCGGCCACCATGCGGCTTCAAGAGCACTCGTCGCCAAAGCCTTTCGGCACGGTTTCTTCTGGACGACTGCCCTGGAAGAGGCCAAGGTATTAGTCCAAAAATGCAAGGGGTGCCAGAAGTTCCGCTCCAAGCCGCTTCAGCCGGCTTCCGCGCTGAAGACAATCCCCATCGCCTGGCCCTTTGCAGTTTGGGGCCTGGACATGGTGGGACCATTCAAGACGGCCCGAGGCAGCCTAACTCATCTGCTTGTCGCGGTGGACAAGTTCACCAAGTGGATAGAAGCAAAGCCCATCAAGAAGTTGAACGGTCCGACTGCAGGGACTTTCATCGCCGACATCACGGTGCGGTACGGCATACCGCACAGCATCATCACCGACAATGGCACAAATTTTGCCAAAGGCGCCTTGGCCCGTTTCTGCGCGACGCAGGGCATCCGACTAGACTTAGCGTTCGTTTCCCATCCGCAGTCAAACGGCCAGGTGGAGCGAGCAAACGGCCTCATCCTGTCCGGCATCAAGCCTCGACTGGTCGAACCACTCGAGCGTTCGGCCGGCTGTTGGCTTGAGGAGCTGCCAGTCGTCCTCTGGAGTCTACGCACGACTCCAAACAAGTCAACCGGCATCATGCCTTTCTTCCTCGCTTACGGTGCCGAAGCCGTCATCCCGACGGACATAGAATTCGACTCCCCGCGAGTCACCATGTACACCGAAGAGGAAGCAGAAGAAGCACGTCAAGACGGCGTCGATCTGCTGGAAGAGGGCCGGCTGTTGGCACTCAGCCGATCCAGCATCTACCAGCAGAGTCTGCGCCGATACTACAACCAGAAGGTCAGGCCGAGATCTTTCCAAGAGGGCGACCTTGTGCTCCGGCTGATTCAGCGAACAGCCAGCCAGTTGTCGGCGCCTTGGGAAGGCCCCTTCTAAAGGAAATATGCCCTAGAGGCAATAATAAAGTTATTATTTATTTCCTCATATCATGATAAATGTTTATTATTCATGCTAGAATTGTATTAACCGGAAACATGATACATGTGTGAATACATAGACAAACATAACGTCACTAGTATGCCTCTACTTGACTAGCTCATTAATCAAAGATGGTTATGTTTTCTAACCATAGGCATATGTTGTCATTTGATTAACGGGATCACATCATTAGAAGAATGATGTGATTGACATGACCCATTCCGTTAGCCTAGCACTTGATCGTTTAGTATATTGCTATTGCTTTCTTCATGACTTATACATGTTCCTGAAACTATGAGATTATGCAACTCCCGTTTACCGGAGGAACACTTTGGGTGCTACCAAACGTCACAACGTAACTAGGTGATTATAAAGGAGTACTACAGGTGTCTCCAAAGGTAGATGTTGGGTTGGCGTATTTCGAGATTAGGTTTTGTCACTCCGATTGTTGGAGAGGTATCTCTGGGCCCTCTCGGTAATGCACATCACTATAAGCCTTGCAAGCAATGTAACTAATGAGTTAGTTACGGAATGATGCATTACGTAACGAGTAAAGAGACTTGCCGGTAACGATATTGAACTAGGTATTGGATACCGACGATCGAATCTCGGGCAAGTAACATACCGATGACAAAGGGAACAACGTATGTTGTTATGCGGTTTGACCGATAAAAATCTTCATAGAATATGTAGGAACCAATATGGGCATCCAGGTTCCGCTATTGGTTATTGACCGAGAATAGTTCTAGCTCATGTCTACAAAGTTCTCGAACCCGTAGGGTCCGCACGCTTAACGTTACGATACAATTTTATTATGAGTTTATAAGTTTTGATGTACCGAAGTTTGTTCGGAGTCCCGGATGTGATCACAGACATGACGAGGAGTCTCTAAATGGTCGAGACATAAAGATTGATATATTGGACGACTATATTCAGACACCGGAAGTGTTCCGGGTGATTTCGGAGAAAACCGGAGTGCCGGAGGGTTACCGGAACCCCCCCCCCCCCGGGAGAGTTAATGGGCCACATGGGCCTTAGTGGGAAGAGAGAGGGGCGGCCATGGTGGGCCGCGCGCCCCCTCTCCCTCTGGTCTGAATTGGACTAGGAGGGGGGCGGCGCCCCCCTCTTTCCTTCGCACTCCTAGTAGGAGTAGGAAAGGAGGAGTCCTACTCCTACTAGGAGGAGGATTCCTCCTCCTTGGCGCGCCCTCTAAGGGCCGGCCGGCCTCCCCCCTTGCTCCTTTATATACGGGGGCAGGGGGCACCCCATAGACACACAAGTTGATCTACGGATCGTTCCTTAGCCGTGTGCGGTGCCCCCCTCCACCATATTCCACCTCGGTCATATCGTCGCGGAGTTTAGGCGAAGCCCTGCGCCGGTAGAACATCATCATCGTCACCACACCATCATGCTGACGGAACTCATCCCCGAAGCTTTGCTGTATCGGAGCCCGGGGATCGTCATCGAGCTGAACGTGTGCTGAACTCGGAGGTGCCGTACGTTCGGTGATTGGATCGGTCGGATCGTGAAGACGTACGGCTACATCAACCGCGTTGTCATAACACTTCCGCTTACGGTCTACGAGGGTACGTGGACAACACTCTTCCCTCTCGTTGCTATGTCACCACCATGATCTTGCGTGTGCGTAGGAAATTTTTTGAAATTACTACGTTCCCCAACAGTGGCATCCGAGCCTAGGTTTTATCCGTTGATGTTATATGCACGAGTAGAACACAAGTGAGTTGTGGGCAATACAAGTCATACTGCTTACCAGCATGTCATACTTTGGTTCGGCGGTATTGTGAGATGAAGTGGCCCGGACCGACATTACGCGTACGCTTACGCGAGACTGGTTTCACCATTACGAGCACTCGTGCTTAAAGTTGGTTGGCGGGTGTCTGTCTCTCTCACTTTAGCTGGATCGAGTGTGGCTACGCCCGGTCCTTGCGAAGGTTAAAACAGCACTAACTTGACGAACTATCGTTGTGGTTTTGATGCGTAGGTAAGAACGGTTCTTGCTAAGCCCGTAGCAGCCACGTAAAATATGCAACAACAAAGTAGAGGACGTCTAACTTGTTTTTGCAGGGCATGTTGTGATGTGATATGGTCAAGACGTGATGCTATATTTTATTGTATGAGATGATCATGTTTTGTAACCGAAGTTATCGGCAACTGGCTGGAGCCATATGGTTGTCGCTTTATTGTATGAAATGCAACCGCCCTGTAATTGCTTTACTTTATCACTAAGCAGTAGTGATAGTCGTAGAAGCAATAGGTGGCGTAACAACAACGATGCTACAATGGAGATCAAGGTGTCGCGCCGGTGACGATGGTGATCACGACGGTGCTTCGAAGATGGAGATCACAAGCACAAGATGATGATGGCCATATCATATCACTTATATTGTTTGCATGTGATGTTTATCCTTTATGCATCTTATCTTGCTTTGATTGACGGTAGCATTTTAAGATGATCTCTCACTAATAATCAAGAAGTGTTCTCCCTGAGTATGCACCGTTGTGAAAGTTCTTCGTGCTGAGACACCACGTGATGATCGGGTGTGATAGGCTCTACGTTCAAATACAAGGGGTGCAAAACAGTTGCACACGCGAAATACTCAGGTCATACTTGACGAGCCTAGCATATACAGATATGGCCTCGGAATACGGAGACCGAAAGGTCAAACGTGAATCATATAGTAGATATGATCAACATAGTGATGTTCACCATTGAAACTACTCCATCTCACGTGATGATCGGACATGGTTTAGTTGATTTGGATCACGTGATCACTTAGATGACTAGAGAGATGTCTGTCTAAGTGGGAGTTCTTAAGTAATATGATTAATTGAACTTAAATTTATCATGAAATTAGTACTTGATATTATTTTGCTTGTCTATGTTTGTTAGTAGATAGATGGCTCGTGCTGTTGTTCCGTTGAATTTTAATGTGTTCCTTGAGAAAGCAAAGTTGAAAGATGATGGTAGCAATTACACGGTCTGGGTCCGTAACCTGAGGATTATCCTCATTGCTGCACAGAAGAATTACGTCCTGGAAGCACCGCTGGGTGCCAGGCCTGCTGCTGATGCAACTGACGACGTTAAGAACGTCTGACAGAGCAAATCTGATGACTAGTCGATAGTTCAGTGTGCCCTGCTTTACGGCTTGGAACCGGGTCTTCAACGACGTTTTGAACGTCATGGAGCATATGAGATGTTCCAGGAGTTGAAGTTAATATTTCAAGCAAATGCCCGGATTGAGAGATATGAAGTCTCCAATAAGTTCTATAGCTGCAAGATGGAGGAGAATAGTTCTGTCAGTGAACACATACTCAAAATGTCTGGGTATAATAATCACTTGATTCAACTGGGAGTTAATCTTCCTGATGATAGTGTCATTGACAGAATTCTTCAATCACTGCCACCAAGCTACAAGAGCTTCGTGATGAACTATAATATGCAAGGGATGGACAAGACAATTCCCGAGCTCTTCGCAATGCTAAAAGCTACGGAGGTAGAAATCAAGAAGGAGCATCAAGTGTTGATGGTCAACAAGACCACTAGTTTCAAGAAAAAGGGCAAAGGGAAGAAGAAGGGGAACTTCAAGAAGAACAGCAAGCAAGTTGCTACTCAAGAGAAGAAACCCAAGTCTGGACCTAAGCCTGAAACTCAGTGCTTCTACTGCAAGCAGACTGGACACTGGAAGCGGAACTGCCCCAAGTATTTAGCGAATAAGAAGGATGGCAAAGTGAACAAAGGTATATGTGATATACATGTTATTGATGTGTACCTTACTAATGCTCGCAGTAGCACCTGGGTATTTGATACTGGTTCTGTTGCTAATATTTGCAACTTGAAACAGGGACTACGGATTAAGCGAAGATTGGCGAAGGATGAGGTGACGATGCGCGTGGGAAATGGTTCCAAAGTCGATGTGATCGCGGTCGGCACGCTACCTCTACATCTACCATCGGGATTAGTTTTAGACCTAAATAATTGTTATTTGGTGCCAGCGTTGAGCATGAATATTATATCTGGATCTTGTTTGATGCGAGACGGTTATTCATTTAAATCAGAGAATAATGGTTGTTCTATTTATATGAGTAATATCTTTTATGGTCATGCACCCTTGAATAGTGGTCTATTTTTATTGAATCTCGATAGTAGTGATACACATATTCATAGTGTTGAAACCAAAAGATGCAGAGTTGATAATGATAGTGCAACTTATTTGTGGCACTGCCGTTTAGGTCATATCGGTGTGAAGCGCATGAAGAAACTCCATACTGATGGGCTTTTGGAATCACTTGATTATGAATCACTTGGTACTTGCGAACCGTGCCTTATGGGCAAGATGACTAAAACGCCGTTCTCCGGAACTATGGAGCGGGCAACTGATTTGTTAGAAATCATACATACTGATGTTTGTGGTCCAATGAATGTTGAGGCTCGCGGCGGGTATCGTTATTTTCTCACCTTCACAGATGACTTAAGCAGATATCGGTATATCTACTTGATGAAACACAAGTCTGAAACATTTGAAAAGTTCAAAGAATTTCAGAGTGAAGTGGAAAATCATCGTAACAAGAAAATAAAGTTTCTACGATCTGACCATGGAGGAGAATATTTGAGTTACGAGTTTGGTCTACACTTGAAACAATGCAGAATAGTTTCGCAACTCACGCCACCCGGAACACCACAACGAAATGGTGTGTCCGAACGTCGTAATCGTACTTTACTAGATATGGTGCGATCTATGATGTCTCTTACTGATTTACCGCTATCATTTTGGGGTTATGCTTTAGAGACGGCCGCATTCACGTTAAATAGGGCACCATCAAAATCCGTTAAGACGACGCCTTATGAACTGTGGTTTGGCAAGAAACCAAAGTTGTCGTTTCTTAAAGTTTGGGGCTGCGATGCTTATGTGAAGAAACTTCAACCAGATAAGCTCGAACCCAAATCGGAGAAATGTGTCTTCATAGGATACCCAAAAGAGACTATTGGGTACACCTTCTATCACAGATCTGAGGGCAAGATTTTCGTTGCTAAAATCGGATCCTTTCTAGAGAAGGAATTTCTCTCTAAAGAAGTGAGTGGGAGGAAAGTAGAACTTGATGAGATAACTGTATCTACTCCCTTATTGGAAAGTAGTTCACCACAAGAACCAGTTCCTGTGACAACTACACCAATTAGTGAGGAAGCTAATGATATTGATCATGAAACTTCAGATCAAGTTTCTACTGAACCTCGTAGGTCTACTAGAGTAAGATCCGCACCAGAGTGGTACTGTAATCCTATTCTGGAAGTCATGTTACTTGACCATGATGAACCTACGAACTATGAGGAAGCGATGATGAGCCCAGATTCCGCAAAATGGCTAGAGGCCATGAAATCTGAGATGGGATCCATGTATGAAAATAAAGTATGGACTTTGGTTGACTTGCCCGATGATCGGCAAGCCATCGAGAATAAGTGGATCTTTAAGAAGAAGACTGACGCTGATGGTAATGTAACTGTCTACAAAGCTCGACTTGTTGCAAAAGGTTTTCGACAAGTTCAAGGAGTTGACTACGATGAGACTTTCTCACCCATAGCGATGCTTAAGTCTGTCCGAATCATGTTAGCTATTGCTGCATTTCATGATTATGAAATTTGGCAAATGGATGTCAAAACTGCATTCTTGAATGGATTTCTGGAAGAAGAGTTGTATATGATGCAGCCAGAAGGTTTTGTTGATCCAAAAGGTGCTGACAAAGTGTGCAAACTCCAGCGATCCATTTATGGACTGGTGCAAGCATCTCGGAGTTGGAATAAACGCTTTGATAGTGTGATCAAAGCATATGGTTTTATACTGACTTTTGGAGAAGCCTGTATTTACAAGAAAGTGAGTGGGAGCTCTGTAGCATTTCTGATATTATATGTAGATGACATATTATTAATTGGAAATGATATAGAATTTCTGGATAGCATAAAGGGATACTTGAATAAAAGTTTTTCAATGAAAGACCTCGGTGAAGCTGCTTACATATTGGGCATCAAGATTTATAGAGATAGATCAAGACGCTTAATAGGACTTTCACAAAGCACATACCTTGATAAAAATTTGAAAAAATTCAAAATGGATCAGGCAAAAAAAAGGGATCTTGCCCGTGCTTCAAGGTGTGAAGTTGAGTCAGACTCAATGCCCGACCACAATAGAAGATAGAGAGAAAATGAAAGATGTTCCCTATGCTTCAGCCATAGGCTCTATCATGTATGCAATGCTGTGTACCAGACCTGACGTATGCTTAGCAATAAGCTTGGCAGGAAGGTACCAAAGTAATCCAGGAGTGGATCACTGGACAGCGGTCAAGAACATCCTGAAATACCTGAAAAGGACTAAGGATATGTTTCTCGTATATGGAGGTGACAAAGAGCTAGTCGTAAATGGTTACGTCGATGCAAGCTTTGACACTTATCCGGATGATTCTAAATCGCAAACCGGATACGTGTTTTTATTAAACGGTGGAGCTGTAAGTTGGTGCAGTTCTAAACAAAGCATCGTGGCGGGATCTACATGTGAAGCGGAGTACATAGCTGCTTCGGAAGCAGCGAATGAAGGAGTCTGGATGAAGGAATTCATTTCCGATCTAGGTGTCATACCTAGTGCATCGGGACCAATGAAGATCTTCTGTGACAACACTGGTGCAATTGCCTTGGCAAAGGAATCCAGATTTCACAAGAGGACCAAGCACATCAAGAGACGCTTCAATTCCATTCGGGACCAAGTCCAAGTGGGAGACATAGAGATTTGCAAGATACATACGGATCTGAATGTTTCAGACCCATTGACTAAGCCTCTCTCACGAGCAAAACATGATCAGCACCAAGACTCCATGGGCGTTAGAATCATTACTATGTAATCTAGATTATTGACTCTAGTGCAAGTGGGAGACTAAAGGAAATTATGCCCAAGAGGCAATAACAAAGTTATTATTTATTTCCTCATATCATGATAAATGTTTATTATTCAAGCTAGAATTGTATTAACCGTAAACATGATACATGTGTGAATACATAGACAAACATAACGTCACTAGTATGCCTCTACTTGACTAGCTCATTAATCAAAGATGGTTATGTTTCCTAACCATAGGCATGTGTTGTCATTTGATTAATGGGATCACATCATTAGGAGAATGATGTGATTGACATGACCCATTCCGTTAGCCTAGCACTTGATCGTTTAGTATATTGCTATTGCTTTCTTCATGACTTATACATGTTCCTGAAACTATGAGATTATGCAACTCCCATTTACCGGAAGAACACTTTGGGTGCTACCAAACGTCACAACGTAACTGGGTGATTATAAAGGAGTACTACAGGTGTATCCAAAGGTAGATGTTGGGTTGGCGTATTTCGAGATTAGGTTTTGTCACTTCGATTGTCGGAGAGGTATCTCTGGGCCCTCTCGGTAATGCACATCACTATAAGCCTTGCAGGCAATGTAACTAATGAGTTAGTTGCAGAATGATGCATTACATAAAGAGTGAAGAGACTTGCCGGTAACGAGATTGAACTAGGTATTGGATACCGACGATCGAATCTCGGGCAAGTAACATACCGATGACAAAGGGAACAACGTATGTTGTTATGCGGTTTGACCGATAAAGATCTTCGTAGAATATGTAGGAACCAATATGGGCATCGAGGTTCCGCTATTGGTTATTGACCGAGAATAGTTCTAGGTCATGTCTACATAGTTCTCGAACCCATAGGGTCCGCACGCTTAACGTTACGATGACAGTTTTATTATGAGTTTATAAGTTTTGATGTACCGAAGTTTGTTAGGAGTCCCGAATGTGATCACGGACATGACGAGGAGTCTCGAAATGGTCGATACGTAAAGATTGATATATTGGACGACTATATTCAGACACCGGAAGTGGTCCGGGTGATTTCGGAGAAAACCGGAGTGCCGGAGGGTTACCGGAACCCCCCCCCCCCCCCCCCACGGGAGAGTTAATGGGCCACATGGGCCTTAGTGGGGAGAGAGAGGGCCGGCCAGGGTGGGCCGCGCGCCCCCTCTCCCTCTGGTCCGAATTGGACTAGGAGGGGGGCGGCGCCCCCCTCTTTCCTTCCCCTCTCCCCCTTCCTTTCCCCTCCTAGTAGGAGTAGGAAAGGTCCTACTCCTACTAGGAGGAGGATTCCTCCTCCTTGGCGCGCCCTCTAAGGGCCGGCCGGCCTCCCCCCTTGCTCCTTTATATACGGGGGCAGGGGGCACCCCATAAACACACAAGTTGATCTACGGATCTTTCCTTAGCCGTGTGCGGTGCCCCCCTCCACCATATTCCACCTCGGTCATATCGTCGCGGAGTTTAGGCGAAGCCCTGCACCGGTAGGACATCATCATCATCACCACGCCGTCGTGTTGACGGAACTCATCCCCGAAGCTTTGCTGGATCGGAGCCCGGGGATCGTCATCGAGCTAAACGTGTGCTGAACTCGGAGGTGCCGTACGTTCGATGCTTGGATCTGTCGGATCGTGAAGACGTACGACTACATCAACCGCGTTGTCATAACACTTCCGCTTACGGTCTACGAGGGTACGTGGACAACACTCTCCCCTCTCGTTGCTATGTCATCACCATGATCTTGCATGTGCGTAGGAAATTTTTTGAAATTACTACGTTCCCCAACACCTTCATCGTCAGCAAAGTGCTGGGCAACGACTCCTATTACCTAATCGACGCCCAGAAGCCCCGAGCACGCAAGAGGGACGACTCCGGCAAAGAGTTGGAACGACCATGGAACGCAAATCTTCTCCGAAGATTTTACAGTTGATGCAGTATGTACCATGCTATCCTTTGTATTAAAGCATCGAGACTTTGGGCCCCCCGAGACGAGCTCGGGTATTGCCCTTTTTGTTATCTGTATTATAAGAATTATGCCTCCGAGTCTGCTACTCTTTGTTATGCCGCTTGGCACCGGGTTCGACTAGTCGGCCCGGGGACTCGCCGTCTTGCGCTATGAAATGCTTCCTGCAGTCGGACAAGTAGTGTGCGGCGCTTAAGCCGTCTCCTGTCGGAAGCCGCAGCCCGCAGAGCGACTGTTGGTAGGCAGAGAGTAGGCAAGAACGAGCGCACACACGAAAAATGGCTAGGGACTCAAAGCATAAGCATAGCCCAAGCCGGCTTCCAGCCTCTCTTTGCAGAGCCGACTCTCGAGTAGTTGGCTTGTTGCCTTCTATCTAACTTGCTAAAAAACTCTAAAAAAGGCCAAGTACTTGCCTTCCCTAAGGTAGCCAAGCATTTGACCCAGTGGCAGTCCGCAGAGCGGTTGTTCGTCTGGCAAAGCGGTGACTATGGAAAGGCGGCAAAGGAAAAAGCCGAAAGAGCAATGGGCAAGGAAAGATAGAAGTCGGATAGATATTTACATAACATAGGTCTCTGGCCAAGTTCAAGATACACCCCGCGGGTGGAATTGTGCAAATTGACAAGTTCTTCAAGACTATGAAAGCAGATAAAGTAAAGACAAGACGGCAGCCTAGGAAGCGGCAGACGGGTTCGGAGGATTGGTGGAGACGGCGGTGTCAGGCGCCGGAGCGGCCGGCTGGGCGGTCTCGGTTTGATCGTCTCCGGCGGCCGCCGGTCCAGTCGGACGTGGCTCGTTGCTGGAGGCGCGGTCGAGCTGAGGCTGGTCGTCCGCTCCGTCTTCTGGCGCCTCCATCTCGCCCCCGTCCTCCCCCTCGTCTCCCTCATCGGCACTGGAGCTGATCACCTCCGCCGAGTTCTCGTCGTAGTCCGGGTTCATCCCGAACCACTCCGGAGGCAACTCCTCGCCGTTTGCGGCCCGCTCAGGAACGAAGACGCTGGTGTCGATGTAGTCGGTGATCGCCACTGCACGCTCGACGAGGGCACCTTCCACAGCCGCCAGCTCTGCCTGGGCCTCTGACCGGAACGCGGCCAGCCGGTCCAGGTCCAGCCCTGGATACCAAGCTTTGATGAATTCCAAGGCCCGGCGCGCTCCAGCCCGGGCCGAGGAACCCTTCCAAGCCTCAAGACGGCCAGCTGCGACCTCCAGCCAGTCGGCAGTCCGACTGGGAGTGCGCAGGGCCGGCATGTCTGGCCACAGGGCGGAGATCGCCTGGGCCCCGGCGCGTTGAAGCCGGCGCAGCAGCTGATGGGCCGGCCGCAGACGAGTCTCGATGCTTAGGAGCTGCTCGTCGACGGTCAGGGGGGTGTTGGCGGCGATCTCCTCACCATTTGCCCTCCGCACCTCGCGATCAGCCTCGATGGCTCGAGTAACTTCCTGCGAGTGGCCGGGGAAGAAGTCTGCCAAAACAAGAAAGAAGCAAGAATCAGGAGTCGGCCCGACTTACAGTCAGCGGCTCGAAGAAAGAAGCAAAAGAAACTCACCATCGACAATGTCTTCGATCTCGTGGAAGTCGGAGGTCAGCATCGCCTCCTTGTCAGTCCAGGAGGAGCGCTCGCCTTCGAACTCAGCCATGAGAGCGGCCTCTCTCTTCTCTGCCTCGTCCTGTGCCGCCTTAAGCAGCTCCTTCTGCTCCGCCAGCTGCGCGGCCAGCAGGTCGCGCTCTGTGGCGAGCTTGCCGCACTCCTCCTCTTTGGCGCGTAGAGCGGTGCTGACTTTGCCCAACCATTCCTGAAGAGCGGCATTGGCCTCTAAAGAACAAAGAGAAAGTACGTTAAGTCGTCAACAAGGAAAGTCGCCGGGAAGATCCGGCCCGACTTCAGCAGTCGGCCCGAATCTCGAGGACTACAGCCCGCGGGTGCGCCAGCGCGCCCTTGTGAAAAGAAGAAGAACTTACTACGGCTCTCCGACAAGTCGGCAGTCCGCTTCCCCAGCTGCTCAACGTTGCGGTTGAAGGCGGTGACGCGGAGGTTGTGATACTCCTGTGATAAACAATCGGACAAAGACAAAAATGAGGAACTCGCCAGATTGAGTTCCGGGCCGCCTGCTCAGCAGCCGGCCCGAAACTCGGGGACTACACCCAGTGGGTGCGCTGGTGCGCCCCCATAGAGAAGAACGAGAAAAGACAAAGTCAAAAAAGAAAGCATACCCGGATAGACGCTCGCGACGCCAGGTGCGCCTTGGTGCAGCTCTGGATGGCTTCGCCCTCAGCTCGCAGTTTCGCCTGCACGTCCAGAAGCGCCTGGTTCAGCGGACCGTCGCCTCCTCCTCGCACCCACCCAGTAGGCGCGGCGCTTGTCGCCTCAGCATCTGGGATGGCCGAGCTGGCGGCGCCGGCTTCCAAGGGGCGTGGCGCCGAAACCGCCTTCTCAAGGCGGCGGCGCGCTGGTGAGGCGACTTGAAGGAGCAGCCTCGCCACCGCCTCGTCCTCAGTCGGCGGCACTGGCGGGCCTGCCGGCTGCTTGCCATGCGCACTTCCCGATGGCGGCGGAGGCGGCGGCCGCGGCGTGGCCATGCCCGACGCGGAGGCCTCGCCGCCACCCTTCTCCATGATGGGGTGCTCCCCGCCGACTTCTCCAGTCTGCCCCGTGAACTCCGGGGGCGGTGGCGCGGAGTTCAGCGGGACGACAAGCAACGCCGATTGGCGACACGCGGTCTCCTTGGCCCGCTGTCTTGCTGCGGCGGCGGCTTCAGCTTCCTCCAACTTCTTCTGGGCGGAGGCCGCCGCTTTCTCGGCCTCCGCCTTCTCCAGACGGTCGGCCTCTTCCTCGTCGCGCTTCTCCCGCGCGTTGCGCTCCGTCGTCTCCCGGAGGTCGGCGGCGGGGTCAATCCGCCGAGTATTGGCGGACGTCTCGGCCGACCCCATGACAGAGGGGATGGCGACCCTCTCAAGAGAAAGAGGGACCCTGAAGCAAAGAAGGGAATGTAAAGACTCGGAAAAGATTCATCGAAGAAAACAAGACAAAGACAGTGGACACTTACGCAGAGACTAGCGGCGGCTTCTTCACTTCCTTGCGGAAGCGGTTGGCCTTCGCGACCGCTTCCTCCCGCTTGGTCGCGGCGGCCGCCCCCTTGAACTTCTTCGGCCGGCCGCCGAGCGAACTCGGCGCAGCCTGGTGCTTCTTCACGCCGACTTGACCGGCCAAGCCGGCGAAGGAACTCGCGCCTGGATGGCTGGTTTTTTATTGGCGATGCGGGACGACTTTCCCCTTGGTGTCGTCTTCTGGCCAGTTGGTGAAGGTGGCCGAGGGCCAGAAGCCGCCTTCCGCTCCTCCTCCTCCGCCTTCGGCGTCGGCCTCCATTGCCGCCACCCCCAAGACGGGGTCGTCGACATTGCTCTCCGCCCGATTGGGAGCAAACTCGCGGGGCGGTCCCGTCGCACCGGCTGCAGGCTGGATGAGGGGATTCTGACTCGAAGAACCAAGAGGATCAGAAGTCGGATTCGGCTGCAGAAGGAAAAAATAGAGGAACAAAAGATTTGACTTACCACAGGCGGAGGGTTGGCACGTGAGTACGGCTCCTTGCCGAACCGCCAGTCTTCCGCGAGCTTGCAGTTCGCGATGTGATTCACCATGTTCGCCAACTCCGCGTGGGGCATGTCCCAAGTGCTCATCCGACTCGGGTCTCGGCGATCGCTCATCTGACTAATCAGATGAGGTCGGCCTTGGAGAGGGAGGACTCGGCGCGCCACGAAGGCGGCCAGCAAGTCGGCCCCGACCAGGCCTTCCGACTGCGTCAGCACTCGGAGTCACGCGACAGCGGCGGCACCTGCGGGAGTCAGCGTCTTGGCCTGGTGGGACCAGCTGGGAAGCCTCCCAGCCGGCGCGCTGGCCTCGTAGGGCGGCAGGTTGACCCAGTCGCCTTCCGTGCCGACGTTCTTCACGTAGAAGTACGACCGCTGCCACATCTTGACCAACTCGATTAGCGCGATGGAGGGGAATGGGTTGTCGGCGGTCGACCTGCGCATGGCGATGAAGGCGCCGCATTGAGCCGGCACGCCGGCGACGTGTGTGCCAAGCTTGGATTGAAAGAACTCTCCCCACAGCTCGATGGTGGTCAGAACGCCAAGAAAACCCTCGCACAGGGTGGCGAAGGCGGCCAGCAGCACCACCGTGTTCGGAGTGAGGTGGTGCGGCTGGAGTCCGTTGAACTCCAAGAAAGAGCGGAGGAAGCCGCTCGCCGGCAGGCCCATGCCGCGCATGAGGTGCGAGCGGAATATGACCCGCTCGCCCTCCTCCGGCGCCGGCCTTATTTCCCCCTCTGGCGCGGCGCGGGCTCGCAACAGGTTCGCGCCGGGGAGCCGGCGCATCTTGCGGAGGTGCTCGATGATGTCGTCGTCCACCGTAGAGCTGTCCCACACGTCGGAGCACATGGCAGGGGCTGCGGCGGCGGAGGAGGAGCTCATCGCTGCGGGAGCGGAGCGGCGTGGTGCGGCGAAGGCAAGAAGAAGAAGAGGCAGGAGGAAGCGGGGGAGCAGGGAGGAACGAGCGCGTGCTTCGCCGTCCCGCTCCCCCCGCCTATTTATAAGCCCGAAGGCTGAGAAGCCGATGGGGCGGCGTGGGATTAACTGCGCTCGAGACCCCACGCCCCCCACGATTTACCCCAGGAAGTTACTGCGCGCAGTAACGACGTGGGGAACCCAACCGTCCGCACGGCCGCAACGGATCCGTTCGTGCGCCGAGGTGCGGTTGTGGCGGGCCCCGCCTGACGGCCTGTCCCGTCGCGCGTGTGGGCAGGCAGACTGCCCCTGCCACGTGGCGCCGCACGACGGGGCCGAGGCGGGCGACCGCGGGAAGCGTATCAGGCACGCCGCCCGGTTCCCGCCGCGGCTTTCAAACTCCTTAGGGAGCGAGACGGCCCACGGTGAATCCGACTCCAGCTAGTCGGTTGGAAGCAAGACGGCCCTCTGTGAATCCGACTCCAGCTAGTCGGCTTGAAGGAAGACGGTGAGCAAGGCCTAAATCCCACCACCGGAAGAATGAAATTGTTGAGGCCCGCGACATATCACCCTCGGAGCCTCACCAGCTTCGGGGACTACTGTCGGAGTAATGGGCCACGGGTAGGCTAACCCGAGTCCCAGAACCTTTCAAGACATCAGGGCAGACTGCTCCCCTCAAGTACCTGCGGCGACTCCAAGATGAGCCGAGTCCCTGCGGCGACCCTCAGCTAGGCCGAGTACAAGAAGCGACTCCAAGACGAACCGAGTCCAAGAGGCGGCTCCAAGATAAGTCGAGTCCCAGAAGCGACTCCGAAGAGGCCGACTATGGGAAGTCGGCCTGCAACTCCAACCACTCCGTTATTTAAGGGCAGGCATGGCCACAGTGCGCCGTACCAACGGAGATCTCCGTCCGGCGCGGCACTGTTGCCATGCCGGCCCTAACATCAGCCCTTGGGGGCGGAGCCCTGTACCCACGACGGCTTGTCTGTACGACCCAAAGATGGAGGGGCCTACCGGTCAGCGAGATTGTCGAAGACGGCGAGAGCGCCAAGAGTCGGACCCGTTGGGAGTCGGCCCCCAGGAGTCGGTCGTCCCCTCCCACGGGCCCCACACGCCATTAACCAGACGCGACGGGGGAATGGTAACAGTGATCGCCCGCCAGGCGGCGGCACTGTTGCCATGACCCCATGACCAAGCCCGCGTCATTAGAAGCACGGCTACAGTAATCTGCGGCCGGCGCGACCCGCCCGCGGCGGATCAGGGCTGACGTCCCCGTACCAGGCCAGTCGGCGGGACCCATAAGTCGGCGGGCCCCAGGAGTCGGCGGAGAAGACGGCACCTGAGAGACAAACGGCTGGGACCCGCACCCAGCCGGGTTTACCATTGTAACCCTGGGGGGTAGGCCTATATAAACCCCCCAGGGCACGCATGCAAAGGGTTTGAATCCATTAGCACTAGACAGACCACACAGGGAGGAGAGAGCTAGCCTTGCCTTCTCCTACCTCCAGAAACAGCTCTAGGAGCAACCTTGTATTCACTTTGCCTTAGTGACCATGCGGAGACCCCGCAGAGCAGCAGTAGGGGTGTTATCTCCTCGGAAAGCCCTGAAGCTGGGTAAGATCCGCCGGCGTGCATGTCTTCGCCTCATCCCGCTTCTAGGCACCGGCGATGTTCTACTCGCCCCCACCATGATAAGCCATCCTTTGGCATATGTGATATGTCGCACCCAACCCCCGGCAACCCACTTGTAGACTCATGATCGATCCTATTTAACATGCCCATCCAAAACAATGTCCTAAAAATACCCTTGGAATAAGAAGAACAATATTGTATTTTTCTTCAGTGCCAAGAAAGTAATACCTACTTGTCCATGAATATCAAGAGTAATGTCTAGACTCAGAAGCCTAGGTACGTAACACAAGCTAAATTTTTTGTGCAACTCAAGTGTTACTTAGATGTGTGATTGGGTGTAAAGCCGGATCAGTACAATTTAGCAAGGGTAGGCACCCAATACTACAAATAAAACTTGATTTTATGAGGCATGGCAGCGCTCATTTTTTCCAAAAAAATAAAAATTTGCGTGAAGAGGCAAGGCAGGCTATAAGCACAACTAAAATCTTGTCTCATCCGCTCATAGCGTCCAATTAACACCTAAGCCTAAGTTCCTATCGGACATTGATGCCCGCAAAGCCATGCTTGGCTACAATGTTGACGCTGGCTTGCCGCTTGCCGCGTTGATTTTCCTAGGCCTGGTGTACTACTATTGGTTGGTCCCAGTGCACCGTGCACATGCTACAATTAGGGCACTGGCTTTTGCACCGGGGAACATTCATGTGGCTCTGGCCCCGACTAGTGCTGACCCATGAATGATGCGTCGAACCAGACTGTCAAGCCTCTAATGTGCATGGTCATCACTACTCACTGAGTCTAGGTATCATGATACATCTCATTCCTATCTTGCCGACATGGTACTCCAGAACCCGGTGCCCTTGTTTAATAGACGTGAATTTGAATGTGAAGATATTTGTATGTGTAACTTATAGTAATGGTAGACTAACCCAACTACTAGCTACAAGAACTGCATACTGAGCCATAGATGGCACATCCTTATATAGTTTCGTGTGATATGTATTGCTGCACCAATCATATGCGTTCATTGCATACATGCTGAATTCATGAAATAACTTCAATATAGCTCTGAATTCAGGCAATAACTTCAATGTAGCTCTCCAGCAGAAGGATCCAACAGGTTTGTCGACAAGTGGACCACAGGAGTAGTAAGTGTTCCAAATAATCTGCACCCAAGGACGATTGTGGCCATTCAGAAAATTGTGAAGATGTTTCATAAGCAGAGCCTTGTCATGGGTGTCCATGTCAAGAACACCCAGACCTCCTTAAGCCTTAGGATTGCATACTTTGTCGCATGAGACGAGAGCAGGACCTTGATCTTCCATTCCATACTTACCCCAGAAGCAATGTTTGATGTATTTGTTAACTTGCTCTACCACATAGATAGGTATGCCAGGGAGCTCATAAAAAAAGGTCTTTAGATTAGTTATTTTGATAGTTACAGTTATGTTCGGTGTGGATTTTTGGAAGACGGGTCTAGGTGTACCCGATTAAGCAAAAAAACAGTGACAAAAAACTGTGAAACTTTTTTGCGACAAAAATAGTCTAGCATAATACTCCTGTTTAAAGTTTTGGTACGAAATGAGCTATGTCGTATTCTGAGCGAAAAAACAAAAGTGCAGCTACAAAACCCAAGAATAGTAATGTTTATATAGTATTGATTCTGTTATATCTTGCTCGGAATGCGGCGTAAATCATTTTGCCCCAATACTTTTACCGTGAGTACTATTCTAGACCATGTATGTTGCGAAAAAGTTTAAAAAATATTTGACTATTTCTCTATTTGTTTTTCAATTTGGGTGCGTCTAGACCCAGGTTCCATTGTGCATTTTGTTCCTTTATATAAGGCGTATTTGTTTTTTTAAGTCAAACGAGTCCATGTTTGACCGAGTTTTTAGAAAAAATATATATTAATATCCACAATATGAAATTTATACCATTTGTTCCGTCATGAAAATTAGTTTCATATTTTATCTATTAGGTATTGAAGATGTTGTTATTTTATTCTATAATCTTGGTCAAACATTCAAATAGTTGACTTGCATGAAAATCAATACACCTTACATTCTGGAACGGAGGGAGTATCATGTAAGCATCAATACACCTTACATTCTGGAACGGAGGGAGTATCATGAGAATCAATACACCTTACATGCTGAGCTCTATACAAGGTTAATGAACCACTAGCTTTTTTAGGATTAAGCAGCATGAAGAACTTGTTCCAATGATCCAAGCCTTTTAAACATAGACAAAGCAGTAGAGAAGCATCGAAGCAAGGTGGAGAGGCAGCAATGTCAGTAGTTGGCTATAGCTATTGTCTATCTACTATGTGTTCCAGTGTTCCCTACAACATGGAAGACAATATCCGAGCAGCATGAAATTAATAATGCATCAAGACCAGAACTTGCTGGCAACATTTCCTCGCATTTTTTCATACCAAAATATAAAAAGGCATCGAGAACAGATTGTTCAGGATAGTCCACATAATTTGCCAGACACAAAATCTCTTGATCAGAAGTGATTTACAAGGCATAGCTTTGACAAATACATGGACACATTTTTGGCTAAATTTCTTGACATGCCTCCGAAACAAATGATCAAAATTCACTTCATCTTCATAAACTGGCCACGCATAAACATCTATCCAAATAGCAGCGCTTATTTGATCAACACTTCCAAGTTTGTGTGTCTTTGATTCCACTTAGCTCTCGCGTTAAGTCACTAATCCTTGTGATGCGCCTTCCTTTTTAGTGAAAATTTTGGCACAGTATCACATGGCCAATATGTTTGCTAATGGCAAATCTAGATGTACCATGAATGTTAGAAATGTTTTTGTTGATTATTAGTTGATTTGAGTAACCCATTTTTTCGCCCAAATCTAGATGTACCATGTAACTTCAACATGAATTTAGCACGTACAAGCCATTTTATGTCATTGACATGAGTATTTTGTTAGTTGTTAGTTGATTTACGCGCCCTATATTTGCATGTATACTAGATGAATGGCACTCATGTCTCCTAGATAAATTAATTGAGTTCCCGTATCACTCTGTGCACATCCTTGCTGTGAAATGCAGAGCCCGAGGGTGAACTTTCCTTTGTTGGAAAAAAATATCCATGTAGCGAACATTCATGGCAGTGATAAAGTATACATCTCTAGTGATGAATGACACTATTTATGATAGTATATATACTTAATTTCAATTTTAAAGGGTACTTTTGTAGTTCTTTATCACACAAGAAAATAAATAAATATTTTTTGGGGGTGAGGGGAGGCCATTTATGATAAGTGGGCAGTGAATGTGTGGTTGGTAAAGTGATGTATGAGCCTCTCTTGATCCTTATAAGTATAGACAAGCCCGGGGATCAGCTCAGGGTTTGTAGGCATTTCTTACTTGCATTACTCATGTAGTTTAGTTTCACATCACACTCATGTGGTTTCTCGGTTAACCAAGTAAACACTATCTTGTTTGTCTTAATTATTTTCAATGTTGTTCTTTTGGTAACTAGCAACATTTGGGGGCGCATATTGCATTGGTGGCCTGGCATAACTCAATGCAGCGTCGGAATGAGATATATCAGGATGCCTTGAATTCGTGTGAGTCAACTAAATAGAATGAACTAAACTATATCACGCCATTTTGGGGGCGATGATTGTTGGCGACAAGTTTCATCAACCAAGTAAGCAACTCTAGGAGTTGATTGTCCATCTAGTTCGGTTCCTATGAGTTTGATTACTGCTGACGAAGAACTATGTGGTGCTTGATGATGAAGAAGCATCAGTACCTTCCACTTCCAGAAACATCTCAACTAGTTGTTGTTCAGTTTGTGCATATTTTTTCCTCTGAAAATAGTTCCATCTTTTGCATTAGAATTAGGGAAATCCATTTTATTCAGTTACGCAAACGAAATTGAATACACAATTCCTCCACCATTTTCAGTATTTGTGTTATTTGTCGTAATCCATGCATTGCCCACAAAGGCTATTAGAGACACTCATCCAACCAAACACAACCAAATTTTAACAGGAGGCGGACACCGACAGTTACTAACCAAAATCTAACTAACAATGCACTAACTTGTAAATGTTAATAAGAAGATAACTGAAATATGAGAACGTCATTTTGGTGGCCGATCTCACTGGAGCTCGAAAATTTTGAAAAATTCAAAATTGAAACTTTTCGATTTTAAAAAAAAATCTGAAAAATTTGTGCAAGTAAACAAGGATGTTTGTGTATGTGTGTACATTTTTAGGATGAAATACCTTCAAATATGATCTATGCAAAAAACACAAATTCATGGCCTTGGGGGTGAATAGTATCATGTGTTAAAAAGCCTCAGATTTTTTTCACAGCCCTCATTTCAACGTATTTCTTCGTAAAAATTTACACACATGTGTTTTATGCCTTCATGCATATCTCTATTTTCTTTGAGATGTTTTGAAACATAACAATATGAATTTTAATGAAATACGAAATCTAAATTTGGAGGCCTCCATGGAGGCCGACCTCCAAAAGCAATTTTCGCTGAAATATGCATTCCTATATATCCATAAGCTGTCAAATATCATCAGAAGATAACTGGCACAGTCCACTACATTTTCTCAAACACCCCGACTCCTGTGTGCTTCCTCGGTCTGCCCTGCTCTCCACAATGCCTCGATGAGATGGCAATGCGAAACATCATCGGGCAGTAGCCCATCCTCTAGCATCATTGCCTGGAAATGCTCCGGCTTATCCACCCTCCCAAACCTCGCCCAACCGCCAAGCACGTCATATTACACATGCTTATCGAGATCAAAAGGTTATCCACGGGCGGCTTGTATGAGCGAGCAGCGCAGGCACCTCCGGCAGAGGCATTCGATGAGAACAGAGAAGGCCTCGTTTCTGTGGCAAGTTTGCCAAATTCCTATCCCAATTTGGTCGCTCTCAAGCAGTTGGACGGCCTTGTTGACATGTCTGGCGGCAACCAGAGTATTCATGCATGATGATTTGCAGCATGGTTTGGTTCGGCAAGATACCATTTTTCCGCATTAACTCCAGGGCAGGCTGGACAAAGTTGAAGAAGTTCCTCCTGCCCAGATCCCATATGACCTGTTGCAGGTCTGCACGGAAGGGGGGGAGCTTGGCGCTGGAAATGGCCCGGTCGAGAGTAAATGGCACTGGCGGTCATACAACTTGCACTGCGGGTACACTTAAGTCACAGTACTTGCAAATCGGAAAAACCCATCATAGAACTTGCGTTGCGGGTGCAGATAGGTCACACAAGTCATCTGAACCGGCCACGAACAAAAAATGGCACTGGCGGTCATACGACGTTTTTTTAAATGAGGCAGCTGGCCGGTTCAGATGGCATATGTGACCTATTTGCACCCGCAATGCAAGTTTTATGACAGGGTTTTTCCGGTTTGCAAGTACCGTGACTTAAGTGCACCCGTAGCGCAAGTTCTCGGACCGCCAGTGCCATTTACTCCCCAGTCGAGGAGGTCGACGCTGGCGGAACCGTTGAAGTTGCCGCGGCTGACGACATCGGAGAGAACCTCCGGGGAGAGGGCGTCGAGGCGGTCCGCCGGGGACAGGAGGCTGGTGGGAGGAGGAGGAGGGGGAGGAGCTGCTACCGGATCGGGATTGGGGTTAACGTACGGATGGCATAGAGGAGGCGGATGGAGGAGACGACCATCTCCGCGACGGAGGTGGAATAGCTTAAGCTATGACGGAGAAGGCGGCGGGCCATTTGTGCGCTAACCGGAGGAATAGTTTGGCAGACTCTCGTTGTTGTGGCTTCCGGCAGCGGCGGCGGAACGGGATCCTCTGTATGTAGATGGTGACTTTGTCTCCTGGATATGAATTAGCCACTTACAGCCATCAGATCAAAGTTGACGAACGAGACCGGTCAATAATCCTGCCATTGGATAAAGAATCCACGAACAAGATTGATCAACGATCTTGTATTAATTTGTTCAATTATTTCAGTGACATTTCAATAAATCAAATCATCTCGTACAGATACCAAAACTTGAAAAACGTTTCCATCTTTTCAATCATTCAAACATCTCAACATATTTCAGAAACACAAATTCCAATTATTTTAGTAGTATTTTAATCATTTCCATCAACATTTTCTCACATGTACCAAAATATTCATACTGATTCTATTTTTTTTTTCATCTTTCAATAAATTTCTATTCGTCAAGACTATTGCTCGCTTGCTTCATATTCACACATTTAATAAAAACCTATGTGTGGCGGACCGCCAGGCCTATTTCTCGCTCGACGCGAGACCTAACTTGGTTTCATGTTTGGTGTGGCGCTACTGTGCCCCCAGTACCGTAGTTGTGCATGAGTTCTTTTCTGTAGTTTTCTTTATCAGGCTCACTATTTTGCATCAGCATTCTTCGGGTTTTCTTTGTATTTTCTCTGTTTTCTTCGGTTTTCCTTTTTTCCTTTTCTTTTTTCGGTTTTCTCGGTTTTGTTGTTTTCTTAGGGGTTTTTTCAAAACATGTCCACTTTTTTATACACATTGTATTATTTTTATGTACATCAGGAACATTTTGTATACACTTTTAAAAAATGTATGATCCTCGATCCATATTACTTGTCGCTGTTTTAGTACAACTTTATACTAAAGTAATTTGGAGCAGAGGGAGTTTTTTCTAAAAATAAAATGTTTTCGTGTCTACTTTCCTTCATACATATTGTATAATTTTTGAAATACAAGGTTAACATTTTTTAAATGATCTATCTTTGAACTATTTTTGAATACGTGTAAAATATATATATATATATATATATATATATATACACCTTGATGAACAGGTTTTTGAACTACGGGAACATTGTTTCTACATTGTACTATGGGAATTTTTTTTTGAACTATGGGGATATTTTTTCTACATTTTACAAACATTTTTAAAAATATGATGAACATATCCCATACATTTGTTTGAATCTATAAACTATTTTTTGAATTAAGTAAATATTTTTCTTACATTTTCGTTTTAAAAAAATGCAAGAACATTTTTGGAAATGGGTCAACATTTTTTAAATGTCAAATACATTTTCAATGTTATCAACATTATATTTGATGTGCACAAACATATTTTTACATTGTACACGCATTTATTGAACCCACATGAACTTTCTTGAACTTTTAAAAACATATTTTTATGTTTTAGAAATATAAGTAAAAATAATATAAAAAGAAAAAGAAAGAGTGTGTTGTAGAGCTAACGCTCCTCCGCGTTGGGCCGACCCGTTTAGATGGCGTGTGAGGCGAGCACTAAGTTCGGCTCGCAAATGTTAATCCCGCACCCAAGAGGCCGGGACACGAGCACTTCGAGTTCAAGTCTTCTACATCCATTGGCCATCACTCAAGGATCCATGATCCCGTGATATAGGGCCGCGTACTCAGTTTCCCAGTACGGCCCTGCTCGAGAATGCCTCCCATTTCTCTGCCCTATGATATATAGCTTTGTGATTTGCGATGCAACTTCATATCGATCCAAAGTAGCCCAGAGTTATGTTTTTTTCTCTATGTTCACTCACATTTTCTGACACTATCCCTCGATCGTATGGTTCTACTTATGAGAGAGCAGGATGCATGGAGGTTGTTTGCATATATAGCCGGTGAGGAACTGCATGTTCTTATCTTTGGTCAATAGTTCAACCGAGTTAATAAGAACACTTTACCATCTATCCTTTTTGTAATGAGTGTGTGTTCTCGTCTTATGAGGGTGCATAAATCTTATAGGTATGGAATTTGTAAATGAATGTCCTCCATTTTGTACTGAGATAGACAACCCCATCTTGCAATTTCACTTTTTTTGATCAATCCCCCCGAGAGGGGGGAGGGTCCCACCTGAATATATTACTCAAAAGGCCCGTGGGGCAGGTTACATCATGGGTTAAAGCGAGAGGAGAGGTACAGGCGCTAAGACACGGCAGCCTCCCTACTAGCGGGGTCCTTAAATCGAAAGGCCCAAAGCGTAAAGTCGGAGATGATGTTACGAAGAGTGTCTCAGGGTGAGTGTAGCTCGTTGCAGAAGACCCGAGTGTTCTTGGAGTCCCACAACTTCCAGAGGATGGCGAGGGCGACGGTGGGCCAAATGTTGATGTTGAGGCCAACCGGTGTAGTAGTGTCCCAAACGTGGTCGATGGAGTGAGGGGGCACCAGCCCCAAGAGGGCCCACACATGCGCCACGCATGGGCAAAGGATGGCCATATTCAACATGAGAAGGTCGACAAGGCCAAATAAAATAAGAAACAAGGAATAGATTGCGAAAGAAAATGAATTAGAAGGAACAAAGATGAAATAAATTTCTAAAGGAAGAAATTGCCGAAGGAAAGGAAAAGTGTGTGACGGTGTCCTGGATTGGGGGGTACTCAACACGTCGTCTCCCGATCAGTTGGATTGGGCCGAGGATCCCCATGGCCGTATACTCATGGGCCAGTCCGGACAGTTGCCGCATAGAAGGAAGAATCAACAAGACTTGGCGATCAAGACAAGGACTCCTCCCCCCACCGGCGTACTCGGCTAGGACTCTTGTTATCCTAGGCCTCTGGTGCATTATATAAACCGGGGCCAGGCTAGTTGATAGATATATACAACAACAATCATACCATAGGCTAGCTTCTAGGGTTTAGCCTCCTTGATCTCGTGGTAGATCAACTCTTGTACTATCCATATCATCAATATTAATCAAGCAGGACGTATGGTTTTACCTCCATCAAGAGGGCCCGAACCTGGGTAAACATCGTGTCCCTTGTCTCCTGTTACCATTGATCCTAAGACGCACTGCTTGGGAACCCCTACCCGAGATCCGCCGGTTTTGACACCGACATTGGTGCTTTCATTGAGAGTTCTGCTGTGTGATCGATAAAAGGATCGATGGCTCGCCTGCAGATCAACTGCGACTTCGGCATCTTCGTCACCGGCTCGACTGGTCACCTTGGTTCGACCAAGAATTGCGCCCCATGTTCGGATCACCATATTCGGACGAGGGCCTTCATCAAACATCAACTCCGATCTCTATCAAGATCATGGAGGAATCATCCTGGAGCTCGGGGGCTCAACGTCAACATTGCCCTCAAGCGACCGTGCTGTTTTTCTGGACAGCGAACTCGTATCTGCTGCCACCACCTCTTCGAGTATCGCTTTGACGATCTCTTTCGTGGAATTGTGCGGAATTGAGTCTACAACAATTCTGGAAAATTTCGTCGAGTTTCGATGGAGAAATCTCTGGCAATCCACGATATACCGGAGCACTGTCAAATCTGGATGGGAATTTGGATGTGTTTAGGGCATGGTGTCCATCTTCTACCTCGGACGTCCTTTGAAAGATCCAGCCGTTGATCGGCTGCGTAATTCCTATATCTACCGCCCCTCCAAATTTCAGCTCGATCCGACCGTCCAAACTCCGGAAACCTTCCGATTAGTGCATCACTTTTCGGATCTGTTTTCTGCGTGAGAACGAATCCGACCCGAATTCATCTTTTTTATGAACGGGATTTCGGACATCCTTTTTGAAGAAAGTTTTGTATGGGATATTGTGTATTATTCCCGAACACATCCCACTAACTTTAAGATCTTTTGAACATGATCTTCAGCATCATGCTGGTGTCAAACCAGTCCGGCAATATTGCTCCACGGCTGCCGACCTGCGCTAGACACGTCGTCACTTTGTTGAGCCGAGCTCAACTTCTTCGGATCATCATCTCGGCAAGCCGAACAAGAGTCCGGCATCGCGAAGGACAAATCATCACCAACATCGCCGCCCCACGGATTACACGGAGCGGGCATACCGGCATCGCCGTACGGTCGCTTCATCAAGCCGGCATCGACCACGTCATGACCTGCATCGGCAGGGCTGCACTATTGCTTCTTCAAGCTGGTGTCCATCACGCTGACCTACTTCGACATCTCGGCTGGACCGGGGGCTTCGCCATCTCTTCATCAACCTACTCCGGACACTTCGGTGTCACTAGCCGACCAGCTCCGTCACGTTAGCTGGGCCGAGGGCTTTGCCTCGGCGAGCCAACCTTTACCAGCATTGCCATGCCGTCGTTTTATCGCCCATCAGGCAATGGGTGTGCGGAGCGAGTCCCAATTTTGGAAATCACCTTCCTTCGGATTGCTACAACAAATAAACAAGGTGCTATCAATCCCTAATATTTTTTGCTTGTTTGGGTTCATTTTTCCGAAGAATTATTACTCTGATTTGTCCATCATATGTACACAGGTCTATTAAATGGTGGCCGCATTCACGACAGTCGCATGGTGGTTCGGTCAGTTTCCGTACATAGTCCGGCGAACGCCGCATCCGGAGCTCGGACCGACCTGCGAATTCAGGCTTTGCCACGCCTTTACCGCATCACGCCGATGCCCTGCATCGACATTGACTTCGGCGCCAGGCCATATTTCTTCTATTACTCACTTTGCATAAATTATTCATTATGCAACGATTTTTTTATTATCATTATTACTATTATCTCCCGTTTTGCACTATTTTTTGTGCACAGGAAAATGATCCCGGGACTTCGGCGTCACTCTGCCGGTCTGCATCGACCGTGCTATGTCATCACTTCGGCGTGTCGAGCTCTCCGCTCCGCCACCTCGGGACCGGCTTGGGGGATAGAACCTTGTCCCGCATCAAGCTCGAACTGCGAACACATTAACCAGCTAAGTCGCTTTCATGCTCAAAGCTTTAATTTCTAACTTGTGTTCGGTTCAACCAAGCGTTATACTTTTTTGGGAAAAAAAGTTGCTTGTAAAAATTTTCTGTCCAAACTTTGTTCACATATATTGGACGCGCTACCCGCGCTCATTATACCTGGGGGCTTCTTTAACAGAAGCGTATTAATACGGGCTTTATGCCCAACACATGTGTCACACTTCCGCATGTACCTTTTATTCACCATTATATGCATCGATATGACTTAAGTTTTGGCCAAGCTGGGTTGCCTGGCTCCTGTGCTTACCCCTACGTTCCCGATTGTTCGGCTAGGTGGTAAAGGGAGCACCTCTGCGATTGTTACTGCCGGGTCAGTCGGATGTGTACCTCAGACTGGGTGAATCCGAAAGCTAGCGTTCTTAAGGGAATACTCAGTCGGTGAACTAAAAGATGATTTTTTACCTATTTATTTACCTGCCCCCAGATGTTTTTTTGCTCTTTTCGCAGTCCGGACATGCACTTTAGGGCATGCCTCCCAGGGAAAGGAACCCCTAACGGAACTATTCTCCCTGGAAGATGTTTCTTACTAACCATGTAATATAACATAACTAGTTGGGCACTTGTCTGATAAAGCACTAATGACCCCTACGCCTGGTCTCCACGCATGCCCCGGTTTTTATAACCGCGAGGGTATTCGGACACACTCCGGACTATTGGGTCCAGAGGTTGAAGCGAAAAGGTCCGCTACGACAAACGATCTACAATCCGGCTAGAAGGCATTCTACATGTCACCTTACATTATATAGTCAACTTTTACCCAAGTCACTTGGGGGTTCTTATGTTTATTTGAGCCGTTTCATACTAAGTGTTTTTCTTCTTAGTCATTGCAAAGTCATTATTATTTATCACTCCTTTTTTCGACACGAGTGTGCGGTCACTAGCCGGGGAGACTAATTTCTCTCTCAAAAGCCGCTAGAGTTTAGTTTGCTAAACTGGCCTGATGAGAAGTACTCCGCCCTCAGGATAGGAGGTTGAAGCCGTAGGCTGACCCGCCCGAAGTCTTGAGATAGGATGTATCATGTTAAAGCACGACAGAAGCACTTCTTTTTTCTAAGACCAATTTTCGGGTTGGCACCGAACACTTGATATTGTTCGGACTTTATGTTTTTACTGACGTTTCTTGGTTTTCCAAGCTTTTTGGCACTTTTAAACTATTTGTGCTTTTTCAGCACAAGTCTCGCAGTGCAATGCCGGACACCTTTATAGATTCGGCAAAAATATTCTCGGATATTGCTATATATGCATCGGTTTCGAATTGTGTCTTCGGTTAATAGTTGGGTTGCCCGGCTCCTACACTTGCTTCCTACGTTCCGCTTTGTTCGGCTAGGCGTGCAAAGGGAGAACCACTGCGATCGTGCTTCCAGCTCACACGGTTAAGCACCTCAGTGGAGAAAGCCGAAAACTGACTGTCACAATAAGCGTAAACTGGTCAGTGATCCGATGACTGTCTTAAATAACAGGCCATTCATAACATTGGCTGAAGTGTTTACAGCTTGACCTCGACTGTCGCCGAACACTACCGGGGGCTATTAACTAGCCTCCCAAACTAAATCCTCGATATTTCGCTCTTACATTGGAGCTGAGATTTTATGATCATGCTTAGCATGACAACCTAAAGAAAGGAACCGATAGCGGGCATCTCGGGTTTTAGACCGATACCCACCTTGATGGCTACTAGCTATGTATCTCGGCAGAGAATAAATTGCACCAACAAAAAATATTGACAAAAATCGTCCCACATTCGAGGTGGTGCACCACCTCAGAAGCAGTCCGGCATAAAGATCGGGCGCTAGTGGCTGGCTCCATAGAGGGCATTTCCAGCATTAAGCTCGGCTAAACTCCTTCAAACTTCTTTGGACCAAGGTGATTTATGACACCTCGGATACAGTCCGGCGTTGGAGCTCGGATACAGTCCAGCGTTGGAGCTCGGATACAGTCCGGTGTTGGAGCTCGGATACATAGTCCGGCGTTAGAGCTGGGAAGCAGTCCGGCATTGGTGCTCGGCTGCAAAAGATACCTCGAATGCAGTCCGGCGTTGGAGCTCGGACGCAAGAGGACGCTGCCGCCCGGGAACAACTTCAAACCCGAGGTGTGGCATAAAAATAACAAGGCATTGATAAAGGCCGAAAACTTAAAGGGGCT
This sequence comes from Triticum timopheevii, assembly GCA_963921465.1. Lineage (NCBI taxonomy): Eukaryota > Viridiplantae > Streptophyta > Magnoliopsida > Poales > Poaceae > Triticum > Triticum timopheevii. The sequence goes on from OY997270.1 coordinate 585,496,085, forward strand.
CCTCGGATACCCGACGTGTAAACTCGTCGAATGCATTTCGGTGATCCTCAAGATAGAAGATGAGAAGATTTGTTGAACCAGTTTTCAAGACCGGCAACCGAAGATGAAGAATAGTTCGGAAGAATCGAGGAGCGTCCCTAACTTGAAGACCGGTTCAGGGGGCTATTGACGGTGTCCTGGATTGGGGGGTACTCAACACGTCGTCTCCCGATCAGTTGGATTGGGCCGAGGACCCCCATGGCCGTATACTCATGGGCCAGTCCGGACAGTTGCCGCATAGAAAGACTTGGCGATCAAGACAAGGACTCCTCCCCCCACCGGCGTACTCGGCTAGGACTCTTGTTATCCTAGGCCTCTGGTGCATTATATAAACCGGGGTCAGGCTAGTTGATAGATATATACAACAACAATCATACCATAGGCTAGCTTCTAGGGTTTAGCCTCCTTGATCTCGTGGTAGATCAACTCTTGTACTACCCATATCATCAATATTAATCAAGCAGGACGTAGGGTTTTACCTCCATCAAGAGGGCCCAAACCTGGGTAAACATCGTGTCCCTTGTCTCCTGTTACCATTGATCCTAAGACACACTGCTTGGGAACCCCTACCCGAGATCCGCCGGTTTTGACACCGACAGTGTGTGTGTACGATGAGTAGGTCGACAAGGCCAAAAGGTGATTACATTTAGGGCTGCAAACAAGTCGAGTTCGAGCGAGTTGGATTAGGCTTAACTCAAATTATACTAAAATTCAAGCGAGCTCAAACCAAGCGAACCTCAAGGTCGAGTTGTAGAAAGTGGCTCGTGCTCAGCTTGTAACAATCTCGAGGCAATCTTGAGCAAGTTTTGGGCTAAATTAGATGATTTTTTAATAATCTAAGACAATTTTTCAAACAAGATAGGCCATAACACAACATAAGAAGTCATTATATAAATCAACTTATTCTCTTTTAACTGAAGATTAGTACTTAATAGCAAGAGATCGGGATGAACTAGGAAGAGAAGAAAACGAGTCCACTCTCAAACTTTGGCCACAATAACATGATATTTAACATATGGCTGACCACATACCATATTGGGGCTAACACTTTCTCCGTACTTAATTAACCTTGTATGTTTGGTAGTAGGTAAAATGGAGAAAAATTGTACACAACATATATGATGATATTTTTTTTTAATTATCTATATAAATTATCCCACTTCCTTTTAGTGTATAGCAAGCGAGTGTTTGCTCAAGATCAGGTTATTTCTTAATCGGGATACATAAAGTGTTCTTACTTGGCTTATTTCTATTCAAGTCTCGAGTCGAGCCAAAATACGAATCAATCTCGAATGGCTCACGAGCCTCGAGCTTTTCTTGCAGCCCTAGATACATTGTGATTTGTCCTTGTACGTGTCGGATTCAGGGCTTCACAGACCCAAGACTGTTCGAACTCTGGGGCGTGCGAAGATCTCAACCACCTCAAGTCTCAAGCTCACCGCCCCACGACCTAGCTACGTCGAGTTCGCGTGAGCAGGGAAGAAGATGAACACTGCAGTTTTACCCAGGTTCGGGTCACCTTTCGGTGTAATACCCTACTCCTGTTTTGTGGTGGATTGGCCTCACGTGGAGGCTGAGGATGAACTAGTACAGTGTTTGAATGACCTCGCGAAGGCTCAAGTGGTCAGGGTCGGAGAGCTCGGATCCCTTCTACGGTGGTGTCAGGCTTATACTTATAGTTGCCTTGGTCCTCTTCCCTCTCAACTTAGGCGGGAAGGGATCCCACAACGGCCAATTTGAAAGGGGACAAGAAGTACATCTAATCCTGACAAAAGGTGGTCTTCGCCTGCAAAGCTTCTGGTCATGACACGGAGGTGGGCTCGGCGATGACATCCATCCTGCCGAGCTCGTGGTCTTGGTCTTGTTGCACAGGAATGAAAAGCTTTGGGGCCTTCTTCGGGAAATTGCGCCTGTCCTTGCTCCCTTAGCACCGAAAGGGAAAATGCCTCCTCTGCGCCCGCCTGGCCTTGGTCGTCATGGCTTATGTCATCGCAGCCTCGTGAGGCTGGGTGCCTGCATAGGAATCTCCGCTCCTCGGGAGGCAGGCTCGGAGAACTGTCCCACGGGAGGTCTTGATTTCGTTCTCCTCGCGAGGCCGGGGACCTCGCGAGGGTCTTGTCTTGGAGGCCTTGCCGCTGGGCCGTACTAGGTCGTCGAGGGAGCCACGCCGTGGGCCGCATGCAGGCAGATCTGGGTACCCCCAATCTCAGAACGCCAACAGTACATACGACTGGCGTGTATAGACGTGCACCATATGTGCATTGTGCATGCTTACATACTTACACCCACAATATGTGTATTGTATGCGTGCTTATTGCTAAACATACACACATGGTTCGTTAATTACACATATGTATAAGTCGTCGAATGGATTGTATGATGTACGATAATACTACATTCACGGGGACGTTTCAACGGACTTCACGGGCTGGGGAACGTGGCTTTGTCTCCTGGATATGAATTAGCCACTTACAGCCATCAGATCAAAGTTGACGAACGAGACCGGTCAATAATCCTGCCATTGGATAAAGAATCCACGAACAAGATTGATCAACGATCTTGTATTAATTTGTTCAATTATTTCAGTGACATTTCAATAAATCAAATCATCTCGTACAGATACCAAAACTTGAAAAACGTTTCCATCTTTTCAATCATTCAAACATCTCAACATATTTCAGAAACACAAATTCCAATTATTTTAGTAGTATTTTAATCATTTCCATCAACATTTTCTCACATGTACCAAAATATTCATACTGATTCTATTTTTTTTTTCATCTTTCAATAAATTTCTATTCGTCAAGACTATTGCTCGCTTGCTTCATATTCACACATTTAATAAAAACCTATGTGTGGCGGACCGCCAGGCCTATTTCTCGCTCGACGCGAGACCTAACTTGGTTTCATGTTTGGTGTGGCGCTACTGTGCCCCCAGTACCGTAGTTGTGCATGAGTTCTTTTCTGTAGTTTTCTTTATCAGGCTCACTATTTTGCATCAGCATTCTTCGGGTTTTCTTTGTATTTTCTCTGTTTTCTTCGGTTTTCCTTTTTTCCTTTTCTTTTTTCGGTTTTCTCGGTTTTGTTGTTTTCTTAGGGGTTTTTTCAAAACATGTCCACTTTTTTATACACATTGTATTATTTTTATGTACATCAGGAACATTTTGTATACACTTTTAAAAAATGTATGATCCTCGATCCATATTACTTGTCGCTGTTTTAGTACAACTTTATACTAAAGTAATTTGGAGCAGAGGGAGTTTTTTCTAAAAATAAAATGTTTTCGTGTCTACTTTCCTTCATACATATTGTATAATTTTTGAAATACAAGGTTAACATTTTTTAAATGATCTATCTTTGAACTATTTTTGAATACGTGTAAAATATATATATATATATATATATATATATATACACCTTGATGAACAGGTTTTTGAACTACGGGAACATTGTTTCTACATTGTACTATGGGAATTTTTTTTTGAACTATGGGGATATTTTTTCTACATTTTACAAACATTTTTAAAAATATGATGAACATATCCCATACATTTGTTTGAATCTATAAACTATTTTTTGAATTAAGTAAATATTTTTCTTACATTTTCGTTTTAAAAAAATGCAAGAACATTTTTGGAAATGGGTCAACATTTTTTAAATGTCAAATACATTTTCAATGTTATCAACATTATATTTGATGTGCACAAACATATTTTTACATTGTACACGCATTTATTGAACCCACATGAACTTTCTTGAACTTTTAAAAACATATTTTTATGTTTTAGAAATATAAGTAAAAATAATATAAAAAGAAAAAGAAAGAGTGTGTTGTAGAGCTAACGCTCCTCCGCGTTGGGCCGACCCGTTTAGATGGCGTGTGAGGCGAGCACTAAGTTCGGCTCGCAAATGTTAATCCCGCACCCAAGAGGCCGGGACACGAGCACTTCGAGTTCAAGTCTTCTACATCCATTGGCCATCACTCAAGGATCCATGATCCCGTGATATAGGGCCGCGTACTCAGTTTCCCAGTACGGCCCTGCTCGAGAATGCCTCCCATTTCTCTGCCCTATGATATATAGCTTTGTGATTTGCGATGCAACTTCATATCGATCCAAAGTAGCCCAGAGTTATGTTTTTTTCTCTATGTTCACTCACATTTTCTGACACTATCCCTCGATCGTATGGTTCTACTTATGAGAGAGCAGGATGCATGGAGGTTGTTTGCATATATAGCCGGTGAGGAACTGCATGTTCTTATCTTTGGTCAATAGTTCAACCGAGTTAATAAGAACACTTTACCATCTATCCTTTTTGTAATGAGTGTGTGTTCTCGTCTTATGAGGGTGCATAAATCTTATAGGTATGGAATTTGTAAATGAATGTCCTCCATTTTGTACTGAGATAGACAACCCCATCTTGCAATTTCACTTTTTTTGATCAATCCCCCCGAGAGGGGGGAGGGTCCCACCTGAATATATTACTCAAAAGGCCCGTGGGGCAGGTTACATCATGGGTTAAAGCGAGAGGAGAGGTACAGGCGCTAAGACACGGCAGCCTCCCTACTAGCGGGGTCCTTAAATCGAAAGGCCCAAAGCGTAAAGTCGGAGATGATGTTACGAAGAGTGTCTCAGGGTGAGTGTAGCTCGTTGCAGAAGACCCGAGTGTTCTTGGAGTCCCACAACTTCCAGAGGATGGCGAGGGCGACGGTGGGCCAAATGTTGATGTTGAGGCCAACCGGTGTAGTAGTGTCCCAAACGTGGTCGATGGAGTGAGGGGGCACCAGCCCCAAGAGGGCCCACACATGCGCCACGCATGGGCAAAGGATGGCCATATTCAACATGAGAAGGTCGACAAGGCCAAATAAAATAAGAAACAAGGAATAGATTGCGAAAGAAAATGAATTAGAAGGAACAAAGATGAAATAAATTTCTAAAGGAAGAAATTGCCGAAGGAAAGGAAAAGTGTGTGACGGTGTCCTGGATTGGGGGGTACTCAACACGTCGTCTCCCGATCAGTTGGATTGGGCCGAGGATCCCCATGGCCGTATACTCATGGGCCAGTCCGGACAGTTGCCGCATAGAAGGAAGAATCAACAAGACTTGGCGATCAAGACAAGGACTCCTCCCCCCACCGGCGTACTCGGCTAGGACTCTTGTTATCCTAGGCCTCTGGTGCATTATATAAACCGGGGCCAGGCTAGTTGATAGATATATACAACAACAATCATACCATAGGCTAGCTTCTAGGGTTTAGCCTCCTTGATCTCGTGGTAGATCAACTCTTGTACTATCCATATCATCAATATTAATCAAGCAGGACGTATGGTTTTACCTCCATCAAGAGGGCCCGAACCTGGGTAAACATCGTGTCCCTTGTCTCCTGTTACCATTGATCCTAAGACGCACTGCTTGGGAACCCCTACCCGAGATCCGCCGGTTTTGACACCGACATTGGTGCTTTCATTGAGAGTTCTGCTGTGTGATCGATAAAAGGATCGATGGCTCGCCTGCAGATCAACTGCGACTTCGGCATCTTCGTCACCGGCTCGACTGGTCACCTTGGTTCGACCAAGAATTGCGCCCCATGTTCGGATCACCATATTCGGACGAGGGCCTTCATCAAACATCAACTCCGATCTCTATCAAGATCATGGAGGAATCATCCTGGAGCTCGGGGGCTCAACGTCAACATTGCCCTCAAGCGACCGTGCTGTTTTTCTGGACAGCGAACTCGTATCTGCTGCCACCACCTCTTCGAGTATCGCTTTGACGATCTCTTTCGTGGAATTGTGCGGAATTGAGTCTACAACAATTCTGGAAAATTTCGTCGAGTTTCGATGGAGAAATCTCTGGCAATCCACGATATACCGGAGCACTGTCAAATCTGGATGGGAATTTGGATGTGTTTAGGGCATGGTGTCCATCTTCTACCTCGGACGTCCTTTGAAAGATCCAGCCGTTGATCGGCTGCGTAATTCCTATATCTACCGCCCCTCCAAATTTCAGCTCGATCCGACCGTCCAAACTCCGGAAACCTTCCGATTAGTGCATCACTTTTCGGATCTGTTTTCTGCGTGAGAACGAATCCGACCCGAATTCATCTTTTTTATGAACGGGATTTCGGACATCCTTTTTGAAGAAAGTTTTGTATGGGATATTGTGTATTATTCCCGAACACATCCCACTAACTTTAAGATCTTTTGAACATGATCTTCAGCATCATGCTGGTGTCAAACCAGTCCGGCAATATTGCTCCACGGCTGCCGACCTGCGCTAGACACGTCGTCACTTTGTTGAGCCGAGCTCAACTTCTTCGGATCATCATCTCGGCAAGCCGAACAAGAGTCCGGCATCGCGAAGGACAAATCATCACCAACATCGCCGCCCCACGGATTACACGGAGCGGGCATACCGGCATCGCCGTACGGTCGCTTCATCAAGCCGGCATCGACCACGTCATGACCTGCATCGGCAGGGCTGCACTATTGCTTCTTCAAGCTGGTGTCCATCACGCTGACCTACTTCGACATCTCGGCTGGACCGGGGGCTTCGCCATCTCTTCATCAACCTACTCCGGACACTTCGGTGTCACTAGCCGACCAGCTCCGTCACGTTAGCTGGGCCGAGGGCTTTGCCTCGGCGAGCCAACCTTTACCAGCATTGCCATGCCGTCGTTTTATCGCCCATCAGGCAATGGGTGTGCGGAGCGAGTCCCAATTTTGGAAATCACCTTCCTTCGGATTGCTACAACAAATAAACAAGGTGCTATCAATCCCTAATATTTTTTGCTTGTTTGGGTTCATTTTTCCGAAGAATTATTACTCTGATTTGTCCATCATATGTACACAGGTCTATTAAATGGTGGCCGCATTCACGACAGTCGCATGGTGGTTCGGTCAGTTTCCGTACATAGTCCGGCGAACGCCGCATCCGGAGCTCGGACCGACCTGCGAATTCAGGCTTTGCCACGCCTTTACCGCATCACGCCGATGCCCTGCATCGACATTGACTTCGGCGCCAGGCCATATTTCTTCTATTACTCACTTTGCATAAATTATTCATTATGCAACGATTTTTTTATTATCATTATTACTATTATCTCCCGTTTTGCACTATTTTTTGTGCACAGGAAAATGATCCCGGGACTTCGGCGTCACTCTGCCGGTCTGCATCGACCGTGCTATGTCATCACTTCGGCGTGTCGAGCTCTCCGCTCCGCCACCTCGGGACCGGCTTGGGGGATAGAACCTTGTCCCGCATCAAGCTCGAACTGCGAACACATTAACCAGCTAAGTCGCTTTCATGCTCAAAGCTTTAATTTCTAACTTGTGTTCGGTTCAACCAAGCGTTATACTTTTTTGGGAAAAAAAAGTTGCTTGTAAAAATTTTCTGTCCAAACTTTGTTCACATATATTGGACGCGCTACCCGCGCTCATTATACCTGGGGGCTTCTTTAACAGAAGCGTATTAATACGGGCTTTATGCCCAACACATGTGTCACACTTCCGCATGTACCTTTTATTCACCATTATATGCATCGATATGACTTAAGTTTTGGCCAAGCTGGGTTGCCTGGCTCCTGTGCTTACCCCTACGTTCCCGATTGTTCGGCTAGGTGGTAAAGGGAGCACCTCTGCGATTGTTACTGCCGGGTCAGTCGGATGTGTACCTCAGACTGGGTGAATCCGAAAGCTAGCGTTCTTAAGGGAATACTCAGTCGGTGAACTAAAAGATGATTTTTTACCTATTTATTTACCTGCCCCCAGATGTTTTTCTGCTCTTTTCGCAGTCCGGACATGCACTTTAGGGCATGCCTCCCAGGGAAAAGAACCCCTAACGGAACTATTCTCCCTGGAAGATGTTTCTTACTAACCATGTAATATAACATAACTAGTTGGGCACTTGTCTGATAAAGCACTAATGACCCCTACGCCTGGTCTCCACGCATGCCCCGGTTTTTATAACCGCGAGGGTATTCGGACACACTCCGGACTATTGGGTCCAGAGGTTGAAGCGAAAAGGTCCGCTACGACAAACGATCTACAATCCGGCTAGAAGGCATTCTACATGTCACCTTACATTATATAGTCAACTTTTACCCAAGTCACTTGGGGGTTCTTATGTTTATTTGAGCCGTTTCATACTAAGTGTTTTTCTTCTTAGTCATTGCAAAGTCATTATTATTTATCACTCCTTTTTTCGACACGAGTGTGCGGTCACTAGCCGGGGAGACTAATTTCTCTCTCAAAAGCCGCTAGAGTTTAGTTTGCTAAACTGGCCTGATGAGAAGTACTCCGCCTTCAGGATAGGAGGTTGAAGCCGTAGGCTGACCCGCCCGAAGTCTTGAGATAGGATGTATCATGTTAAAGCACGACAGAAGCACTTCTTTTTTCTAAGACCAATTTTCGGGTTGGCACCGAACACTTGATATTGTTCGGACTTTATGTTTTTACTGACGTTTCTTGGTTTTCCAAGCTTTTTGGCACTTTTAAACTATTTGTGCTTTTTCAGCACAAGTCTCGCAGTGCAATGCCGGACACCTTTATAGATTCGGCAAAAATATTCTCGGATATTGCTATATATGCATCGGTTTCGAATTGTGTCTTCGGTTAATAGTTGGGTTGCCCGGCTCCTACACTTGCTTCCTACGTTCCGCTTTGTTCGGCTAGGCGTGCAAAGGGAGAACCACTGCGATCGTGCTTACAGCTCACACGGTTAAGCACCTCAGTGGAGAAAGCCGAAAACTGACTGTCACAATAAGCGTAAATTGGTCAGTGATCCGATGACTGTCTTAAATAACAGGCCATTCATAACATTGGCTGAAGTGTTTACAGCTTGACCTCGACTGTCGCCGAACACTACCGGGGGCTATTAACTAGCCTCCCAAACTAAATCCTCGATATTTCGCTCTTACATTGGAGCTGAGATTTTATGATCATGCTTAGCATGACAACCTAAAGAAAGGAACCGATAGCGGGCATCTCGGGTTTTAGACCGATACCCACCTTGATGGCTACTAGCTATGTATCTCGGCAGAGAATAAATTGCACCAACAAAAAATATTGACAAAAATCGTCCCACATTCGAGGTGGTGCACCACCTCAGAAGCAGTCCGGCATAAAGATCGGGCGCTAGTGGCTGGCTCCATAGAGGGCATTTCCAGCATTAAGCTCGGCTAAACTCCTTCAAACTTCTTTGGACCAAGGTGATTTATGACACCTCGGATACAGTCCGGCGTTGGAGCTCGGATACAGTCCAGCGTTGGAGCTCGGATACAGTCCGGTGTTGGAGCTCGGATACATAGTCCGGCGTTAGAGCTGGGAAGCAGTCCGGCATTGGTGCTCGGCTGCAAAAGATACCTCGAATGCAGTCCGGCGTTGGAGCTCGGACGCAAGAGGACGCTGCCGCCCGGGAACAACTTCAAACCCGAGGTGTGGCATAAAAATAACAAGGCATTGATAAAGGCCGAAAACTTAAAGGGGCTCCTCGGATACCCGACGTGTAAACTCGTCGAATGCATTTCGGTGATCCTCAAGATAGAAGATGAGAAGATTTGTTGAACCAGTTTTCAAGACCGGCAACCGAAGATGAAGAATAGTTCGGAAGAATCGAGGAGCGTCCCTAACTTGAAGACCGGTTCAGGGGGCTATTGACGGTGTCCTGGATTGGGGGGTACTCAACACGTCGTCTCCCGATCAGTTGGATTGGGCCGAGGACCCCCATGGCCGTATACTCATGGGCCAGTCCGGACAGTTGCCGCATAGAAAGACTTGGCGATCAAGACAAGGACTCCTCCCCCCACCGGCGTACTCGGCTAGGACTCTTGTTATCCTAGGCCTCTGGTGCATTATATAAACCGGGGTCAGGCTAGTTGATAGATATATACAACAACAATCATACCATAGGCTAGCTTCTAGGGTTTAGCCTCCTTGATCTCGTGGTAGATCAACTCTTGTACTACCCATATCATCAATATTAATCAAGCAGGACGTAGGGTTTTACCTCCATCAAGAGGGCCCAAACCTGGGTAAACATCGTGTCCCTTGTCTCCTGTTACCATTGATCCTAAGACACACTGCTTGGGAACCCCTACCCGAGATCCGCCGGTTTTGACACCGACAGTGTGTGTGTACGATGAGTAGGTCGACAAGGCCAAAAGGTGATTACATTTAGGGCTGCAAACAAGTCGAGTTCGAGCGAGTTGGATTAGGCTTAACTCAAATTATACTAAAATTCAAGCGAGCTCAAACCAAGCGAACCTCAAGGTCGAGTTGTAGAAAGTGGCTCGTGCTCAGCTTGTAACAATCTCGAGGCAATCTTGAGCAAGTTTTGGGCTAAATTAGATGATTTTTTAATAATCTAAGACAATTTTTCAAACAAGATAGGCCATAACACAACATAAGAAGTCATTATATAAATCAACTTATTCTCTTTTAACTGAAGATTAGTACTTAATAGCAAGAGATCGGGATGAACTAGGAAGAGAAGAAAACGAGTCCACTCTCAAACTTTGGCCACAATAACATGATATTTAACATATGGCTGACCACATACCATATTGGGGCTAACACTTTCTCCGTACTTAATTAACCTTGTATGTTTGGTAGTAGGTAAAATGGAGAAAAATCGTACACAACATATATGATGATATTTTTTTTTAATTATCTATATAAATTATCCCACTTCCTTTTAGTGTATAGCAAGCGAGTGTTTGCTCAAGATCAGGTTATTTCTTAATCGGGATACATAAAGTGTTCTTACTTGGCTTATTTCTATTCAAGTCTCGAGTCGAGCCAAAATACGAATCAATCTCGAATGGCTCACGAGCCTCGAGCTTTTCTTGCAGCCCTAGATACATTGTGATTTGTCCTTGTACGTGTCGGATTCAGGGCTTCGCAGACCCAAGACTGTTCGAACTCTGGGGCGTGCGAAGATCTCAACCACCTCAAGTCTCAAGCTCACCGCCCCACGACCTAGCTACGTCGAGTTCGCGTGAGCAGGGAAGAAGATGAACACTGCAGTTTTACCCAGGTTCGGGTCACCTTTCGGTGTAATACCCTACTCCTGTTTTGTGGTGGATTGGCCTCACGTGGAGGCTGAGGATGAACTAGTACAGTGTTTGAATGACCTCGCGAAGGCTCAAGTGGTCAGGGTCGGAGAGCTCGGATCCCTTCTACGGTGGTGTCAGGCTTATACTTATAGTTGCCTTGGTCCTCTTCCCTCTCAACTTAGGCGGGAAGGGATCCCACAACGGCCAATTTGAAAGGGGACAAGAAGTACATCTAATCCTGACAAAAGGTGGTCTTCGCCTGCAAAGCTTCTGGTCATGACACGGAGGTGGGCTCGGCGATGACATCCATCCTGCCGAGCTCGTGGTCTTGGTCTTGTTGCACAGGAATGAAAAGCTTTGGGGCCTTCTTCGGGAAATTGCGCCTGTCCTTGCTCCCTTAGCACCGAAAGGGAAAATGCCTCCTCTGCGCCCGCCTGGCCTTGGTCGTCATGGCTTATGTCATCGCAGCCTCGTGAGGCTGGGTGCCTGCATAGGAATCTCCGCTGCTCGGGAGGCAGGCTCGGAGAACTGTCCCACGGGAGGTCTTGATTTCGTTCTCCTCGCGAGGCCGGGGACCTCGCGAGGGTCTTGTCTTGGAGGCCTTGCCGCTGGGCCGTACTAGGTCGTCGAGGGAGCCACGCCGTGGGCCGCATGCAGGCAGATCTAGGTACCCCCAATCTCAGAACGCCAACAGTACATACGACTGGCGTGTATAGACGTGCACCATATGTGCATTGTGCATGCTTACATACTTACACCCACAATATGTGTATTGTATGCGTGCTTATTGCTAAACATACACACATGGTTCGTTAATTACACATATGTATAAGTCGTCGAATGGATTGTATGATGTACGATAATACTACATTCACGGGGACGTTTCAACGGACTTCACGGGCTGGGGAACGTGGCCTAATTTAATTGGCCCCCCGATTCTAAATGGTGGGGCCCGTTCTACTTAACTAAATCACAATTGATCTTTAATTAGCCCGTAAAAACCCCCGTAAAGCGCCCGTGTGTGTAGCATACTTAGATATGGACTGGCGGGCATCCATATATGAAGACCACCGAACTCGTTCATGCACATGCGCTCCACGTACGGAGTACAACGGTACAAGAAGATGCGCCGACCGAGTCAATGAAGAGCGTCATTTATCAAAAGAACTACATCCCTGTGACCCCAGCTCTCTAGATATGTTTTTTTTTTTTTTGCGAAGATATGTTGCTTTCAATCTTTGCTGATTTTTTGTTTGATTGTTAACATGTAGCCGCCCGCACCTTCTTCATCCTCCTTTCCCCATCCATCCATCCATCATCCTCGACACTTGTCTGTCCTTTTCTTGTCTCTAATTCGTCCGAAATTTGTACTTGAAAATGAAAGAAACATACGAACAAACCATCTCACCATCTGAGCTCACGGCAAACTTACCACTACTTGGCGATTCAAGATTCCTAAGCCACAATTAGTGTGAGTGTGTGACCGTGATGTGGTCAAACAGAGCAGGCGCTTGCTCTGGCTGGTACTCTGGTTCCACTTCCATCTATAAACACAGCCCACCAGCTGCACCGCTGAGCTTACCACCAGACCTACCAATCCCCAAGAGGCCAGGAGTCCAAGACCCCCTTCTCGATCAGCAGCAGCACACAGCAAATGGAGCAGGTGGCCGGCCAAGAAGCGCAGTCCACAAAGAAACCGGCCGTGGAGGTGACGCTCCGGCGGTTCCGCCTCCACGACGTGGACGCCATGATGGCGTGGGCGTCGGACCCGCAGGTGGCCGCCCCCTGCCGCTGGGAGCCCTACGAGTCCACGGAGCCCCTGCTCGCCTTCATCCGGGACGCCGTGCTGCCGCATCCCTGGTTCCGCGCCATCTGCCTCGCCGGCGACGACCGCCCCGTCGACGCGATCTCCGTGTCGCCCACGGACGACGCCTGCCGCGCGGAGCTCGGGTACGTGCTGGCGCGCGGGCACTGGGGGAAGGGCGTGGCCACGGCGGCCGTGCGGCGGGCGGTGGCCGCGCTGTTCGTCGAGGTGGAGGGGCTGCAGCGCGTGGAGGCGTTGGTGGACGTGGCGAACGTGGCGTCGCAGCGGGTGCTGGAGAAGGCCGGGTTCCGGCGGGAGGCCGTGCTGAGGCTGTACTGCGTGCTCAAGGGCGCCGTCAAGGACATGGTCATCTTCAGCTTCATCTCCACCGACACTCTGCTGGTCGAATGATTGGTGTGATACTTCAGCTTCATGTATATCCACGCGAAAAGAAAATTTCATAATGTCATTCGAAACTTTGCTTTCTTTATTAATTGTTCAGTCAAGTAGTACTCCCTCCGTTCACAAGGGCAACATGTCTTTTTGAGTTAAATGTATATAGACAAATGTGTTCACTGATTCCTGTATGTATGTAGTCCATGTTTTCCTTTTTTTAGGGCAAGTAGTCCATGTTAAAATATCAAAAAATCTTATATTTGTGAACAAAGGAGTACTTACTAATCCCCAAATAGAGCCATTGTTGTCATTGTTCAGTTGTTGCCAACTCTTAAATTAACTAGATGATAACCAGCGCGCTGCTGCGGGAATTCTTAGTCTATAAACATGATGGTAGATAATTGAACAATTTTTTTCATAATTTATTTAAGATTTAAAAATCCAATGGACACAATACTTAATAAATATTGGAAAACATGAATTATTCAATCAATTTTTTATTAAATACAGGACATAAGTAATCTCATGTGACTTACGTGAATATTAACGCATATCATTGTAACTGTTGTCGTAAATCAATTCATATCTGCATGCTTACTATCTACACAAAGAATGACAACTAAGCACAAATATTGGCCATCGTAGTGCCCACCTTGACCAGAGTTTTGGCGCGTAGACGGCGAAAGAAAAAATGAGAACAACTGTGGGACGAACGGGAATGCAGCCAGAGTACGTGGAGGGTCCTGAGACATGCTTATATACCGTCCATTTTAGGTAATACGAAACGGCAGAAGTAAAATAGCAAGCTAAAAGGATGCACTAATGCATTTTCATGGAAGAAGAGCAAAATTTTCCATGTGACGCTACTCTAAGGGCCTATTCGGACTGCCTCCGCTCTACAACCCCGGTCCGGAGCGGAGTGGCATGCAGTTATAATTTGGGGAGCGGCTAGAACGGCGCTTCGCTCTCTAGTGGAGGAGTCGAGGGGTGCCGAACAGGGTCTAAGTTTCTGCTGCATTTGTAGATTAAGCCATTGTCCCAGTCAGCCATTAGAATGAAGTACTTTCCCACCATTTTTCTTGTGCTTGATGCTTGTCCTACCAGGAGGAGGATCTGTAGGTTTAGGTCAGCAGTATGATAGTAATAGATTGGAGGGTGTAGCTTTCACACTGTCGCTAGGAATGAGGCTAACCTTATTCCTGGCATTTGTCATAGTTGGAGAGAAGAAATGATGTGCACTGACACGTGGACCAGGTTTTGTGAAATGAGTCACATCTAACAACATTAATTTTCTTTTAGGCAACTCACGGGCATATGTGCTCAAAGCCTAATTCTTGTGTCTTGCCTTGCATCCTCCTCTTGTAATGCATGAGCAATTTTTCTAATAGCTTGCAATACTAGTACACTTTTAAGGTCCCGTTTGGTTCCAAATAAGTCACCAACTTATAAGTCAAAAAGTGCAAAAAGTGACTTATTTTGCCAAACAGCCCCAACTTATAAGTCACCCCAACTTATAAGTCATAAGTTGCTCCACCCCAACTTAAAACTTATAAGTCACCCCCTTTTGCATGGGTCCCACCACCTGCATGATGTTGATTGGTGTGGAAAGGTGTGGGAAGTTAACTTATAAGTCGGGTGACAACCAAACGGGTGTGACTTATAAGTCACTGGTTTTAAATCATCTGACTTATAAGTCAGGGGACTTATTGGAACCAAACAGGGCCTAAGGCTTGTTTGACAAGTACTCCCTCCGTTCCAAAATAGATGACTCGACTTTATACTAACTTTAGTATAAAGTTAGTACAAAGTTGAGTCATTTATTTTGGAAAGGATGGAGTATATAATATGGACAATCTTTTGTAAAGAACCATATGTTGTGGCAAAAAAATTCTGGTTATACTCCCAACCCAATTCAATGTGGTGCGTCTTTTCTCCGTTCTGTAGAGTTTCTTCATTGTCCAGTATTAAAGCGCTATAGCAAATGTCGATCCCTCACCCAGGAGGCTGGCCGGGGCACAAACACTCCGAGTTCAAGTCTTCTACTCCCTCCGTTCCGAATTACTTGTCACACGTATGGATGTATCTAGATGTATTTTAGTTCTAGATACATCAATTTCAGCGACGAGTAATTTGAAACGGAGGGAATACGTCTGTTGACCATCACTCAAGGATCTATAAGGATCCGTGATATAGGGCCGTGTTTTAGAGTTTGGCACAAGGTCAATTAGTTTCCCAGTCTGGCCCTGCTTCACAATACCACGATTTCTATGCCTTATGATATATGCCTTGGTAATGCAACTTCATAGCGATCTAAAGTACTCCCTCTGTTCCGAATTACTCGTCTCTGAAATGGATGTATCTAGAACTAAAATACATCTAGATACATCCATATGTGCGACAAGTAATTCGGAACGGAGGGAATAGCTCTGAGTTATATTTTTTCTCTATATTCACTCACGTTTTCTGACGCAATCCCTCGATCGCATTGTTCTCCTTACAAGAGAGCGGGATGCATGGAGGTCGTTTGCATATATAGCCGGTGATGGACCGCATGTTCTTATCTTTGGTCAATAGTACAGCCGAGTTAATAAGAATTCAAACACTTTACCAACCATACTTTCTGTAATGAGTGTGTGTTCGCGTCTTATGAGGGTGCACAAATCTTATAGGTATGGAGGCTGTAAATGAATGTCCTCCATTTTGTACTGAGATAGGCAGCTCCGTCCCATTCTTTACCTACCCCTTGCAAGTTCACTTTCGGTCCTATATATTCAACATGACAATTCAAACAATATCCTAAAAGAAAATTCATTGGAGTAATGTTGGCAGTTTAATAACAATAGCTCTGTTAGTTTCCATCTCACACGACATCTTCCCCTCCTCTCTCCATGCTTTGCCAATCCAGGCGATTATTAAGTAGTTTGCATATTTTGACGTTTCACTTTCTTTTTGGAAGATTTTTGGTGTTTATATTCTATTTTGTTCCACTAAGGTGGAAACTTAGTAATGATGCCTCCGGAAACTAATTTGTCCGGCAACACACACTTGAAGTTCTTTTGCGAGCGACTATATCTCATGAGCCTGTTGGACAAAAAAGCGTTCATCAGTCATCTTGTAGTCATAGAATTGCTCCATGAGGTACAACTCACTGCCAGCGTCCGAGGCCCCAAACTCGGCCTCGAGCGTAGCCCACATGTCCTTGCCGTTGTCAAACGACATATACGAATCTACAATGGAATCGTCCTGACCACTCAGAAGGGCGCCTTTAAAGAGGGTATCAATCTTCTCAAATGCTTCCTGCTGTGCAGGTTCAAGATTGCCCTCAGGCTTGACCTTGGTGTCGTCATACAGTACATAGTCTAAAACCAGTAAACTGCTCTTGTGTGCCACCTCTTATATTGCATGCCCGGGTATCAATCTTCTCAAATGCTTCCTGCTGTGCAGGTTCAAGATTGCCCTCAGGCTTGCCCTTGGTGTCGTCATACAGCACATAGTCTGAAACCAGTAAACTTTTCTCGTGCGCCACCTCTTATATTGCACGCCCGGTAGGCGGCTTCAGATGCGCAGCAAAACCACTTGGAGTAAATTGCGTATAACCAGGTTTTTGGATTGTTAAATATATGAGCAAATTACTACGAGCTTTAATCTGAATAAGCACTAAATAAATCATGACAGCAATAACAAAGACTAACTAATCGTGCAGACTAGCATAGTAGAACTAGAAACATGAATTCTACCACGATCTCAAATAAGAAGGACACAACGTGCATAGCACTGTCCTTGGCTCGGCTCATTCCTGCGGCGGCGCGTCGAGACGAGCGAGGAGGAGGAGCGCACTTGTAGGTCTTCTCTTTTCATGCTCATACAAATGGTCTTATAAAGAGGTGCAAGTCTCCCTCAACTTTCGGGGTAGGACTAAATTTTAGTCTCACTCACACCACTTAATGATATGAGCCAAGAGAATTTCAGAATTTTAGTTGGGCTTTGGGCCAAAGGCTAGTAGCAAATTCCAACAGTCAGTGCGCCTAGAAAGACTGAGAAGCTATGCTAAGCTATTCCATCGTGCTAGTAGGCCGTTCATATCATTAAGCCAAGCAGATCTCAAGTAGTACACAGTACGGTTCATGCCTTTCTGAAACCTGTCCAGATCAGAGTACAGATCGCACTATGTTGTTAGCTTAATCTGTAAGTTGCTCCGTACTTTCGATGTCGTCGTTTCTGAACAGAAAAAAACTGAATTTCAGCCAAAAGATTGTCATGACATAAGTTGGCATATGATCCGTGGAAGTTGGATTTGGGAAACATACATCAAGCAGCCAAGCAAGACAAAGTACTATGCACAAATTACATCGAAGGGTTCATACATTGCTCCTCTAGTGCAAACTAGATAGGAAGTGCGGCCTGCCGCACCCCACCGGTCCAGCCACATCCAACCTGGTATGCGACGTTTTTTATTTCATACGTTTATACGATGAAAGGCAATAGTGTAATGGTTCAGTATGTTACTTGCAGCAGAAGTGCAAGGTTCAGTAGGTCACGACAATTTGTTTTACAATATATATTACACAAGGCAACAAAAAAAGAGAATAACTATGCACTGTTTCTATAGGCAAAGTGTATAAGAAAATGTGTTACACAAATTTTTTATTGTCTAACATTTTTGCAGTTGCACAGGTCACATGTTACAGATAGATAAGGTGCCCACATGATAGAACAAAAAAAAAAAACCTAATGAGCACACAAGCCTTTGTTTTCTCCCTAACAGATTGACTGCTTTACTTGCGATGATAGCATGCAGAACTTTGTGTTTGTTGATGGTGGAACTTGCACAAGTAACTCCACATTTAGTCGGACAACATGATGGCGGCTTCCATGGAGCCGCCAGACCTGAGAAGCACAAAGAATGAAAACAGGAGTAAACTGGAGATGTCATGAACATAAATTTGTCAAAAGTGCAGGATCAATGCACAATATTTATCAAACTGAAACGTGCTAATTGGTTTGGAAGTACAACGTTCACTTGATTTTATGTGTAAAAAAGGAGTGCTTACATGATTAATGGTGGATGTAAGTGTGAAGGAGGCAATGTAACTACAATCATCTATGATGATGCCTTCACAACAATAAAAATACTCAGCAAGGCCTGGAGACTCGCATAAGGGCATAATCTCCATAAAAAACTTGATTTTCAGTAGGAAGCGCCAAAACTCAGATCAATGCATAATATAGTAATAGTGGTTCAGTACAAAGCAACAATTTAGGGGCAAGCACAATATAGATATGATTCAGTACAAAGTACTCCCTCCATCCCAAAATAAGTGCCTCCGTGAGATTTTAAATTGGGTTAACGGGTTAAGCATCTTTTAAGTTGAATGATAGTATGATGCCAAACAGAACATGTTTGTTAAATTGGGTTAACGGGTTCAGTTTTCAGCTAAGAGAGCCAACCAATTTTATTTATGATAGCAACTGTAAAGAGAGTAAAAGAGTAACAATGACAGTTAGATGGGGCAGCGGGAGAGGAGGAGGAACCTTGGTGTCGGCGTGCTTGGCGGTGGAGTCCCAGAGCGGGCAGAGGAACATGTCAGAGCTGGTCTCGACGGTCCTGCGCGGCAGGACATCGGCGCCGGTCCTCCATTTCCAGCAGGCTGCTGCCCCCTAGCCGCCATTCCCCTCCCGCCGCCGCCGCTGCTGGGTCCCGTTACAGCTCGAGGAAGGCCATCTTCTTGGTCTTGGATTGGCAGTAGATCGCCTGCGCCCCAGCTCAAGGAAGGCTGGCAGGCGACGACAACGGCTGCGTTGGCCATGCCTCGACCTGGACATCAATGAACAATGGATTCGTCACAGTTGACATAAAAACAGTTAAGGAAACATTAGTTGGTTCAAGCTACGTGGATCAAAAGACACAAAATCTGCTAATTGCATCAAACTGAAAGGCAAAACCCCACGGGGACATAACTAATAGAATTCTATACATAGTATAGCAGTCTTTGATCAGAGATTAATTCAATGTAAGCAATACATAGTGGAGATTTTTGTAAGCCATATATTTTAAAATTCTTCCACACAAAAGGAAGAATCAGTTATCACATCCTAATATGTCAAACTCCTAATGTTTTTGCATATTATTGCTAAGTTGTTTCTTCTTAAACAATACATTTGGAGACATAAAAACAGGTTGCAGAGTAGAAATATAAGACGAAAAATCCAGCAATTTACTGCCTACTGCCCCCATAATCCCCCAATGAGTTGTGCTTCAGTTCTTGACTCTATAAATCACACATCATGGAGATGTATTCCTTACAGAAATACTTGTCGACACATTTCTTTTTGAATTTATGGGCACAGTTTCAAGCCCCTATATCCTCTCAACAAATATTTGAGTGTTATATTGCTGGTATAGGTGCTTAACATCAATACCGCAAGGGATGCGGCATACCATCTTCAGATGTTTGGAAATGCAAGGGTTAAAGCCTAGATTACCATGTCGACGGTGGAGGCTCAGGTCGACGACGGCGTGTCGATGCCGCCGTGGATCTGGGCGCTGCATCACCACGTCCTCCTCGCGCTCCGGGAGCAGGCTGTGGTTCCTGGCCGTTTCCCTCGACCCTTTAAGTGACACATATCAGAGCATCTTTCCCTCGACCCTTTCATGATGTGGTTGCTGCCAGTGCTCTAGGAAGAACAAAGTTGTTTTAATAGTAATTTTGGAAAACACATGGTGATTGGGAAAAGCAAAGTTTAAATCACATAACCGATCAAGTTCAATTAATATGGTGTCATAATCAGAAACTTTGTATACTACCATATAAGCATCTTTCAAAGACCAAAAGTAATATTCTGATTATCAATACTTATTTGTTCACAAACACATGGTGACAGCAAGTCCATGTTATCGACATTTATGATGTTACTTTGCAGGAGGTAGTTAATTGAAGACAAACTCACCGATTCCATTGCCTCTGACAAAGTGTTCACAAAATTTCCACAGAATAGCCTTAGCTCTATGTAGTCTCCATGCGATGGTAAACCCCAACAAACATTGTATCAAACAACAGTTGTGAATCAACTAAACGGGCACATCACTTCTTATTATGTCTTTTATATTTATATGGCTCGATTGCACTGGACAACTCGGCACATCTCACTTTCAAATTTCAGCCTATATAAATCTCTAGACCATAATAGAGTAACTTTTAAACGAATACCATTTCAATACAATATTTGTGGTGCTGAAACAAATATGTATAGTGCTGGCTCAGGATTGATTTAATTCTTCTTTACAAAAAAGAGTTAGAAAAGTTGTGAGTTGTGATATAATGAAGACTAACTAAGTAACAAAGTGTAAGAAAGCAAATTGGTGTGCCAGAGACCATTATTTAATCTTATGATCACACTCGGGAGAAAATGGCTCTAAGGATCAGCGGATCACACTCAGGAGAAAAAACTCTAATATTACCTTGAGGACAGGTCGAGCCATTTGTTGATCGACACTATAGCTAGGGGCACGGAATTAATAAGTGACCGACGGCTCGTCTTTACCTTTCTCATTGGTGGCACCGTGGACTGGATTTTCCCTATTGCTGCCGCCAGCGCGGCAGAGAAGATCTCCCTCTGTGAGCTCTTGGTCCAGTGCACCAAATATAAAACAACACAGTATGCAGACAGATGCTCAAAGCAGCAAACAATTTGATAGTGAAAGCAATTCATCAAATAACTTAACCTATGAGCATCTGGTTAAATAAGCATTGTCCAGTAGAACTTAGACATGAAGTTCAGAAAGGCAGTTCTATAGATCGGGATTAGGAATACATTCCACAGCTCGAAAACCAACAACCAAACAATAAAAGATCAAGAACAACTTATATGCAATAAAGGTATGAGAGAGAAGAAATCTTTAGATAAGACGGCTATAAACACTTGAGCTTAAATAAGCAACACCTTTAAATACAAATAAAAAGGGTTCAGGGTTCAATGCATAGTGGGCTCAGATTCGCCTTTCCTTGATCATTCAACCTACCCCCGTCATCTCTTATCACCAGATCAATCTGTTTATACAGTTGAGCTGCCCTGATTATCACTCAACAAGAATGACCATCCAAGGGCAGAACAATAAGTATCACAGGATGAAAAAGGATTCTAGAGACAAGAGGGAGGATCCAACTTGATACCCACACGTACGTGCCTCGATTGCTCAAAGGCACACTTATTTCAGCCACGGCCAATAATCATCGCCCTCGCAAGAATGGCTTCTGACCGATGGGGCACGTGAATTACAGGCGGTGGCACGAAACATTTCACCGTTGAGTAACTATTCATTGATACAGGAGCTCGGATTCGATCTGACGGCCAACGTCCTCCAGCGCCTCGATCCAACGGCCGGAAACGCATCAAGGAAACGCAATGGACGGCCAGATCTTCCTAATCGCTGTGATAGCTCGGTTATCCCGCGTTTCTTGTTTCTGGATGGTTATTAGTATCACTTATCAAAAATGACCGTGCAAGGACAGAGCCACTAAAATAGAACGTGATCAAAACAGGTCAAAGAAACAGGGGGGTGGGTCCAACTTAATACCCACATGTGCCTCGATTGCTCGAGAGCATGCCTATATCAGCCATAACTGATCATCATAGCCCTGGCCATGTCCCATACAGTAGCCAAAGCAGAGGAGCATGAGGAAGATGGAGCTCACCGAGGGAGGTTGTAGCCGAGGCAGTACTCAGTGGGCGCTAGGGTTGTGCCTGAACGCCGTCCAGCCGGCGAGGAACCACTTCCTACACTGCACATCCACGCCGCCGCATTGGAGTTTTGCCTTGCACTGTCCCACCGACAAGGACGAACGCCACGGGCATCGAAGCGGCCAAGGAGGCGAGGAAGTGATGTACATCCAGGAGCACCACCAGGGGCAGAGATGACCGGGGCACTAATTTTGATGTTTCCAGTTCTGATGTCACGCAAATGAAAAGGTGAGATTGAATGAGAATAAGTCAAACATTCAGTCGAAGACAACAGTGTTTGCTACATACTGTATAATTGACTACCTAGCTAATGATGATTGCCTATCTTCAGGCTTTGCCTTTTACCTTGAGCTCACACCAAGATTACCTGCAAAAACAGTAGATATGCATTTCAGTGCTTAGGCAAAGACAAAGAAAAGAAAAATGAAAGAGGAAGAAGAAGAGAAAGAAAAGGAGATAGCTACAATCCAAGGAAGGAACGCCTAACACCGCACCCAAAGCGAAATAAGAGGTAGGAAAGACGACAAAATCCGAGCTCAAACAATCCAGATCAGACCCACTGTGCACTCCCACACACCAAATATTCACTCTTTTCTTTTGTAAGCCACGCAAAATCCTGTTCTAAAGGCGAACAAGTTATAGAAACAAACCTATAGTTAAATTCAATGGCTAAAACCTATAGCCAGAAAAGGAAATAATTCGCAATGCAAAGCTAATATCATTTATCTATTGCCAATCACCCTATCCATTAAAAAACATTAAATTGCATACACTACAACAAGAACCCCCCTTCAGCAACGCATCGATGTGTTGTCGAATGCCCATTTAAGCGTTGCTAAGCTCTACACCAACGGATTTATATGTGTTGCCGCTGGTGGCGTTGCAAAGGTCTACAACAACATATATAAATTCGTTGGTAACCAGCATGAATATGTGTTGTAAGGCAGCAACGTATAGAGCTAGAGCATAACAACACTCTGTATGCGTTGGTGGCTGCCCAGAAAAGATCCTTACAATTCCTAGAAGCATCGTCGCATAGCTTGGACAATTAATGTATTTTGAATATCAAAATTCTAAATTATTATATCAATGATGATAGTGTATAGGAGAGACAAACATAATAATTAGAAAGGTCACATATATTAATCAACTTGGTTGCTTTACAAAGACTACAGTATGTGAAACTACCTAGTAGTAGTCTGATTCTCAACCTTGCAATCAACATGTCAGCCATCTAAAACATAATGTTTGAAACATTGACCTGAATGACATTCTAATAACCTAATCTAAAACTATCTAGTAGTAGCCACCCTCTCGATCTTGCAATCAACTTCTGAGCCATGGATCATCGATTTATATTGACAATCTACAACAACAAAGAAATGAGAAAAATAAGGTGCCATCAAATAAAATCAAGTTACTATGGTAGTAAAATTCAAACAAAGAGCAACATACGAAGCTTGAAGGCCATGTGATAGTTCATCTTGCTATATGACCAATAGTTTTGTTTTAGTGGTTGTATCAACCAAGAATAAATTAACAAGTTCAACACCCACAATTTTTGTTTTATATTCTAGATCGGTACTTTGGAGTGTAGCAAGAGCAACACTCTTGTTTAGATTTCCTAAAGCTAAGCAGGAACTAAAAATGAGCATTCATATTGCAAAAGGAATGATCAATAATAGATTGTTGCTCAACCATGTTGAATTCCAAACAGTAGAGAAATGAGCATACCTTATCTTTAGATGGATGTTAGTTTGATGCTCATATCTCCGTATCAAACAGAAAGTTTCACTTCAGATACAATATGTTGCTTCACTAAACATGATAGTTGAAGTTTTACTTCTCTGAACACCCAAGTCAAAGCAAGCACTGAACAGAATAATCATTCCATCATCCAACATACGTCATCACGTGTGAAGGGCTTTGATATATCATAATTTGACCACTTTTTTACAGTCCCGGCCATAGCACTCAACTCTGTATACAGAGAAAAGAGAGCCTTATGAACAGACCATTCATATGTTAATTAAATTAATAAACACCTTACAAAGAATATAATGAAGATACAGTGAGGTAAATGCCCAGAAAATATGTGCGCCGACAAATAGAGCATGCTTCATTACAAACACAGATCTGTAGTTACCAAAACAGTGCATATATAAATGCAGAGATTGAAAAAATTCCAGAAATACTTGAAGTTGATAGAAAATAATTCGCACAAAGCTATATCAGGTGGCTGTATTAAATGTTAACAAGTGTGTTTTCTAGTGATTTTGATTTATATACATATGATTGACAACAATAGTAATATATCTGAGTGAATACAAAATCTTTTCAACATGATTTTTTTAGTTACACTGCAGAAGATGTCACTTAAATAAACTACAGCTTTACAAACCAACATTATTCATGCAGTCGTACCTCCTTCTACAAAAGTAACCCGCTATATATGCCCTGAACTTTTTCCCAAAGATGAATATGTAAGAATTTTTTGTCCTGTAAACAATGATGGATTCATTTCATAAGCACTTGCAAGCACATTTATGTAGATGAACAAAAACACTGACCAACAATCTTCAAAATTTCTAACAACAATATTAAGTTGTAATTATATACC
The DNA here is from genome assembly GCA_963921465.1 of Triticum timopheevii. Classification (NCBI taxonomy): domain Eukaryota; kingdom Viridiplantae; phylum Streptophyta; class Magnoliopsida; order Poales; family Poaceae; genus Triticum; species Triticum timopheevii. Next base: position 585,520,735 of record OY997270.1, read on the forward strand.
TTAAGTTTAAGGTTGACTTACATGAGTTGTGATGCCAAGTTCAAAGACTCCGAGGATCAATGCGTCATGGAAGACGGCGCGCAGCGAACACACTGTTGTGAAGACGAATGTTGCGGCGCTGCACCAAGTGCTCAAGCGTTCGGCTGCTAGCACCAGCTGCTACTATGCTCTAGTATGACGGCGACAATCAAATCTGAACCAAAGTTACTAGATCCAGCCGGTGAAAGTGCAGAACATGCACATACACAGGTTACGATTTGATCGATTCATCCATCAAAATAAGCCAGCCACGATCGTACATGGGCTATTGCCTGCTTGCTTTGGGATTCTCTAATTTCGTGATAGTTCATTAACATATTGGCTAATGAGTAATTAGCTGCGGCCAGCCGGCTGTTAGCGTGTACATACACAAAGGTGCAAGCCAACAACCACAAAGGTGGATCAGGAATACTATAATACTTAAAGGAAACTGCTAGATGATTGGTAATTTTTTCTACAAGGCAGACACCTTAATTTTTACTGAAAGTCGGTCATTAGCAGAACGTACAAGTCACAGAACTTATCTTCCGTTGTCACCTTCCAAGGTATAATATGAAATCCATTACTAAGCACAAGTAGAATCTCTATTCCAAAGGATTGGGAATATACAGGTTCCATCAACCAGGCACAAATCAGAAAGTAGTACCGCATACCTACAAAAACACCCAGAATTGCAAGTCTCCATTCTAAATTTCTAATAGCCATCATGAGATTCTGCTTGTCTCGCAAATATCAACAACCTGGGCCGATCGAGTGAACCGGCAGGAAGCAAAGAGAGAGGGGAGAAAATACAAAATTACCATGGCGTTGAGGTTGGAGAAGTCCTTGGCGAGGATGTGGTACTGGCGGAATCGATGGACAAGCACGAACAAGCGGACGACAGCTACGAGGATGGAGGTGAAGGAGCTGCAGGTGGTCTTGCCTCCGATGAAGACTCTCCTGCTCCAGAAGGTTCCTCACCATCTGGTCCGGCAAGCCGCCGGCTTGCACCGCCGCTGGCGGTCGACATCGTCACGCTCCTCCGATGCCGCAGGGTTGGCGTTTGGTGGGGGCATGGGGGGGGGGGGGGGGGGGGGATCACATCGGGATCACGGGACGCAGTTGAGGCGGCCGAGTGTGGAGGACGGAGACGATCTGTTGGAATCCGGATTAGGGATCACACGACAGAACGAAGGTAGGCAGCGGCGACGTGTGCGGTGTCCTACCTATCGGGAGGAAGTGGGTTGTTTCCCTTACTTTTAATTTTCGAAAAATGATATTTCCTTAATTGTAGTAGGGAGTTATTAATAGTCGTGGGAAGTGGGAGCTGCAATCCCAGCAACACATGGCTATTTCGTTAGAAGGTATGCGTAGCTATAGAGGGGTTCGTGGTGTAGTGATATGATTTATAATCTGAACATAAACAGTTTCTGGTCATATGGGATGATCTTTTGAACTGAACTGAACTTCCAAAGCTATGCCAACGATTAAATATGACATCAGTGTAAAATATGGTAAAGGTGTGCTTTATTTGGGTCAAAAAAGGCAAACCAAAAATGTAGGAAGAGGTAACTAAGGATACATATTTTGTCTCCTAACAGTAAAAATCGGGGAATGTAGAGAACTTAGATATGCACCATAGAACAGATGAAATATTCGTACGTACACAACAGTCTAAAAATGGCATGTACCAGAACATCTTGACATTAAAATATTAAGCTCACAATTTGGGAGTTACACAACAACCTGTTTGCTTGGAGACACTACTAACAACAGCAGCAACCCACAGCAACAGCAGCACCTGTAGATGTAGAGTAAGAGCAATAATCAGAAGGATTTTAACCAATATATCTGGAAGACGTAGAACGTAACAAAGAGGTAAACAAAGCAAGAGCTCCAAAACATAAGTAAATTGACCCAAGAAGCATGATAGTAGGGTACATCAAACCAAGAATCAGAAGGAGATAAGGGAGTGGAAGACAAAAATTTATCGGTTACATGACTACAAAAGGGAAAGCATGTAGATCACATAGTGCAACACGAACCAATGCTGATACTTGTGCATACTAGCACATAGTAGAAGAAGAAATTTCATCACATATGCAACAGCAGTAAAAACAATTCAAGTTGGTCACTTGACGATACATTCGGCACATATTATCCAGTTGCAACACGCACAATTTTTTCCTCAGGGTTAATTGACTTATATATAGAAGATGCGATTTCTGGTACACAATACTTAGAAGGGCAAGACAGTTAAATTCATGTTAGTGGAATGGAATATTACATATAAACATCTCATGAAAGAGACATGCCAGTTCTAGCTAGTGTTCTTTCTCGTACATGAAAATCAAGATTGCATCTTCATATGTAAACTACAACTGCTTTAAGCACATGGACCCAATCAATAGCAAGCTAGAACAAACGTAAATAGAGTCAAGATAATCACTACACAGAGGCTAATTGAAACTGAAAATAACTGGAGAATTTAGTAAACAAAACAACACTGCCCAAAAGTACCTTAACTTCCAAAAGATCCCAATATTTGGAACCTAGCCAAACCGTTCTCTCTCTCCCATCAAGTCCAAGCAAGGCAGCACAAAAGGCCACAGAAAAGTGGCCATCTTTGGAACCTAGCCCAACCCTTATCTCTCTCCCATCGAGCCCAAGCAAGGCAGCACAAAAGGCCATAGAGAGATGGCCATCTTTGGAACCTAGCCAGACCATTGACCCAAAAAATCCAAATACTTGGAATATAGCCAAACCTGAGAGCACAAAAGGCTCTGTGGCCATCTTTGGAACCTAGCCAGACCTGAGAGAAATCCTAATACTTGGAATATAGCCAAACCTGAGAGCACAAAAGGCCCCCATCTTTCGACTATGGTCTGAATCCAACAGCATCTACAGACAGAGAAGAAAAATAACCTACAAGCCCAGGCCTACAAACAAACAAGATCAGAAAGGGAGAGGCGGTGAGGAGTGGAGGCACCAAATCGAAACCGAAGTGTAAACGGCGGCTCAAATCTACGGCTTGGCGCCGCTGGAAACCGTAAGGGTCCCCCTGCCAAGGGGTCCCCTGAGAGCCTGCCACCGCATCCGGCGACGACGACGCCGCGGCGGCTGTCTGAACACGGGCCTCCAAGCCAGCGGCATCGCGGCGTAGCGTGGCACCGGCGGGAGGGCTGGCTCCGCGATGAGGGATCTGCCGCCGCCGCCGCACGGGGGCACGGCTCTGCGCCAAGGTCCAGGCATGTAGATCACGGCGAGCGGGACGGGCGGGGGGGAGGGGGGAGGCGGCGGGGCATCGGCCACGGCGAGCGGGGCGGGCCGACGGGGCCGCGGTCATCGGCCACGGCTATGGCGAGCGGGACGGGCGGGGCGGGGCGGGCGAGACGGGGCGAGCGGCTGGGAAGGGGGGAGAAGAGGTGGCTAGGGTTCTATGGGAGGAGCCGGCGACATCTTATACCCAACAGTTAAATGACTAAAATGCCCTTGGGGGGGGGGGCGCTGGAATTACACGTGGTAGCACGGGGATTTTTACAGCGGGAGGTAACTATTCATTCCTACAGTTACCCCTCTCCGATCCGACGGCCCAGCTCCTCCCACCTCTGGATCCAACGGCCGAAAATGCATCAAGCGGCCAGATCCAACGGCCAGGAATCCAAACGGCTGAGGAGACGGGAGGATCCTCCTCATTCTTATTTCTCGATGGAGAAAGAAATTTTTACTACCAAGAGACACCTGTGGAGCGGAGACAAAAGTTGGCCTTAGTGATCCGACGGTGACCCTCGAGGGATAAAAGTTACTCCATGATAATAGGCTATTCTTCCTCAAGAGCCCACGTCTGATCATCCTCGTGAATCCACATCTGGTCTTCCTCAGGAGTCCACGTCGACGAGAAGGTCTGCCACCTCGGCATCGGCGCTTTGCCGCCTGAAAATCCACGGCTGAAAAGGGCGACGACCAACAGTCCGACCGCCCAGGGGAGGGGGCTCGTGGAGAAGACAGCAGAGGCGACGAGGGGGGCAGCCAGACGGAGGATCTGGAAGTACAGTCGCGGTTCCGCCTTGAACGCGGCGCGTGATATCAGCACGCCGGCGACGCCAGGGGCGGCCATGGTAACGTCGGCGCAGTACTGCCCGCAGATGGGGAGCAGGTAGGCGAGCGCACCCGCGACCCCCATGGCGACGACGAACAAGCAGCGCCCGCAGATGCAGAGGACGAAGACGAGCGCTTGCGCCACCAGCACGCCGGCCACGAACGCGACGACGCACAAGAGCGGCCAGCAGAACCAGAGCAGGGCCGCGACGCAAACGACTGCGGCGATGGCCAGCACCACAGGGAGCGCGACGGCGGCGGCGTCCTTGAGCCACCGCCAGAACGCCTCCAAGGCTGGGACGAGCTCGTGGGCCGTGCTCGCGGCCGTGGCGACGAAGCGCTGCCAAAAGCCTTCCCAACCGCCGGCGACGGTGTTCTGGATCCACCGCCAGAAGGCCTGTAACGGCAGGACGAGGTTGTGGGCAGCGCTGGCGAGCGCGGCGGGGAGGTTGGCGAAGATGCCCTGCATGTGCTCCCACAAACCGTCGAAGCCAGAGCCAATGCTTGCGGAGGCGGCCTGGAGCCACTGCCAGAGCGCTTCAAACGGCACGGCCAGAGCGTGGGCAGCGCTGGCGAGCGCGGCGGGAAGGTTGGCGAAGAGGCCCTGCATGTGCTCCCAGAAGCCGTCGAAGTTGGAACTGACGCCGGCGGCCGCGGCCTGGAGCCACTGCCAGAGCGATTCAAACGGCACCGCCAGAGCGTGGGCCGCGCTCCCGAGCACGGCGGCGAGGCTGTCGATGCAGCCATCTATGAGCTGCCCCAGACCGTGGAAGCCGAAACTGATGGCTGCGGGGGCGGCCTGGAGCAAGTGCCAGAGCGCTACGAACGGCACCGCCAGAGCATGGGGCACGCTCCCGATCACCGCGACGAGGTTTCCCAAGCACGAGGTTACGCCAGCGGCAGCGGACTGCAAAAAGTGCCAGAGCGCCACGAACGGCACCGCCAGAGCATGGGCCGCGCTCCCGAGCGCCGCGACGAGGCTGCCGAAGCCAAAGCTAACTTCGGCGGCGACGGATTGCAGCAAGTGCCAGAGCGCCTCGAAAGGCAGGACGACCAGGTGGGCCGCGGCGGCGAGCAAGTGCCCCAGCACCTCGAACGGCAGGACGAACAGGTTTGCGGCGCTCGCGAACAGGCCCGCGATGAGCTGCCACAAGCCGTCGAGGCCGAAGCTGATGCCGACGGCGTCGGCGGCGATTCCTTGAGCCACACCGCCGCCGGTGCCGCGCAGGAGCCTCCGTGCTGCTGTGTCAGCGAAGGCCATGGCTTGCTCTCACGCAACTTTTCCTTCTTCTTCTTCTTCTTCGATCTGGATTCTGGAGTGGAGTGGCTGATCGCTGCTCGAGTAAGGAGTCTTCTTTATTAGAGCGAAGGCCATTGGGCATTCAGCGCGGCTCGTACCTTTTCCCAATACTGGTTTCCGGGGGCTCATATGGACGGTTCCAAGACCATATTTTTCGCAAGTGTGGTTTATTAGTTTTTCATTAAAAAACGAACTCTCTTTTCTTTTTACCGGATACCCAGCGCATGTCGATTTTTAGCCATGACAAAACGAACATTTCTCATCGTAATTTATGTTCGTCCAAGTTTAATTGACGAGCATGACAAATCCGCCCCAGTTCACTTTTTGCCACGAAATTACCATACTTGTAAACTAAATTTTCCATCCTAACGTGAATATAAATTACCATAAAAGCATTCGATTTGTCATGTCTAAAAATCTGACGTAAGACCTTTAGCCTTTCCCTTTCTTTTGTCCACGACGATTTTCAAATGGATGGATTAAGCACACCAATAGTATAAATACATACATATACATACACCTATATTATAAACCGGCTAGGTTTTCAATTTTCTGCTTTTCTTTATATTTTTTTATTGCCTCATGGGATTGATTACGTGGAGGTGAGAGCCTGCAGTAGATTTTGGTGTATATTTCGCCTTGTTAAGAAGAGCAAAGCAGACTGTAAGGATCAAAGTATTATATTTTTTAATAATTGTATGAGGAAGAAAAGGAGCGAGAAGGAAAGACGACTGTAAATTAACAGTCACGGGACCCAAGGAACATTGTGATAGTGTAAGGTGGGTCATTATATTAATAATATAGTGCTTCTTAGCAACTGTAGCTACTATACATGTTGGCTATTAGGTCGACTATAGATAATATGGCAATTTTATATAGCCGGCGGTTGTTTATACTATTAACCATGCTCGAACAGTACGGTTGAGATATCTGCCGCTTGCTAATATGCTACGTAAACATAGCTATATGGGTCATGCTTCTAAGGTTGGCTCGTGATTACGAATTTTTGGCCCGGCATGGCACGTGAATACAAGTGCTTGGCTGGTCTTTGGCCCGCCATGGATCAAGGCAGTACTTTTTTGGGCACTTTTTGTGTTGTTTTGATCTTGCTAATCTAAAAAATTAAGCCTTTCAGGGATGTTTTGGCATTTACAACTATTTTAGCCTTTTTAATATTGTTTGGGTATTTACAGCTATTTTAGCCTTTTTAATATTATTTGGGCCTATAGCATGCAGCGGCCGGCATTGATGCCCGCGTTTTGACTGGACGGGAAGGCCAGAAAAGGCTAGTTGTTTATCACTTCTTTATCACTTCTTAATAAAGTCCCTAGTTACTCGTCAAAAAAAACTTGGCCAGTCGTTTTCCAGCCCACCCAAACCCCCCACCAGCCCCTCCCGCCGATTTCATCCCATGCCCGCGCCACTTGTTGCGTCGCATTCATGCCGGCCTAGAGCGACTTTTTGTCGAAAGAGACCCTCTGCCGACTGGAATTGCCAAAAAAGACCCCCTGCGAACGAAATTGACAAAAGAGACCCCCTCACTAGTGGCGGCAGGCGCGGCAGGCGACACGTGTCACCTGCCGCCACGCCGTGAGGCGGCGGGCCCGGCTGCCACAACACGAGGCGGCAGCCCGGTGTATAACGGTGCGTGCACAGTTCGTCGTGCGGCGACGTAACGGGCCGGGCCAGGTGGGCCCGACCGCCACCAGGTGAGGCGGCCGCCGCTGCCGCTGTCGCTCCCCGGCCGACACGGCCTGCTGCGCGCGCGACAAGACAGCGGGCCCGGCCGCCACTAGGTGAGGCGGCAGCGCTGCTTTGTGGCGCTGATTCCCGTGCGCGTACTCTTTTTCAGGCACTGATTCTCGTGCGGCGTCAGTTTTGTTGCTTTTGCGTTAGGACGACGAATTTTACTGTTGCTAACAGGGCTGATTCCCAGGCGCAGAGGAAGACGAATTTCACGCGCGGGAATCACTCTGGGTTTTGCTTCTTTTGCGTTAGCGGATGCGACGGCACTGCGAGAATCACGCTGATTATTGCTTGAGCGAATGCGACGGCACTGCGGGAATCATTCACTCGCTGTGGGAATCCGAGGCTACGGGAAGCTATTGTGCCGACATTACAGGGATCCTCTTCCTTTATATAGTACGCTTCAGCTCCGTGCGCAAGCACACTGGCATCCTCTTCTACCTTTTGAGTGTGTAAGAACAGAGAGAAAGAAAAACTCAGTAGGCACTTTCACTCGTGATTTAGGGCGATTTGGAGTTGGATTTTGAATATTTTGAAGTTGAAGAAAAGATAGACGAAGGTAAGATCTATCCATTTTTGTTGGTTTCGTTTGCATGCATGATGTTTTTACTCTTTTTGTTTAGTTCATAACTATGTGTTATCTATTTTGTTAGGCATTATTTTATCACTTTTTGGAGTCATTTAGAGCTTCAGGAGTACAATTTGCCTAGCGAAGTGAACTACGAAGTTGAAGATCAAGGTATGAGCTTTGCAATAAATTGATTTTTTTTGTGCATGCAAGGTGGTAATTAGTTAGTCTTTTAGCTCATCATTAGCTATGCAATGTTAGTGATTAGAGGTTAGAAATAATTTCAGACGACAGATGTAGCATTTATAATATATTTTTTAGAAGAGTAGGTTGAAGATGTTGTATCAATGTTAGGTGCGTCCATTAGTATTGACATGCAAGAAATCTTAATACGGTAATTAAGAAACACTTGTACTGTAATTGTTCATTGCATGTGGTATGTTATTTCATGTGGTATGTTTATTAATAAGTCTATAGTTAGGATGTTGTAGGTCTACTTTGTTATGTCAAAATAATCTAAATTTTATATGTTACGAATATGTGCTAATGTACTTGATGATGTATGTAATTAGGTAAAATAATTAATCTTAGTAGCAAACAAGGAGGAGATGACGTGATTGAAGAAAGTGTGTTTCCATCTTCGTTGTCCCTTTTGAGGTGATGACCAGATACATGCAAGAGCTATTTTCATACTTTTGATAGCAAAAAGAAAAATCCATGTGTAATATTGATGTTCATATGATAATAGGTTGACTCTGTTCATATAGTACTGGTGACGGATATTTATTTGAACTTTTTGGACTCTTAATTGCATTCGCAAGCACATCCATATTGGAGCTAAGGTATAAAATGACGCCGTAATTTTGTTAATATGTTTTATATTGATGTACTGTCATGCCGCTGCAAATATTATTATTTGTAAATAAATGAATTTTATCGTATGATATTTAAATGTTATTATACTCATATGATATTTAAATGTTATTATCGTAATATTATGTTTAGTGGTTGTTTGGATAGCGGGTACTTACCCTCAGTTTTGTCATAACCTGTTGTAAGAAAATTATGTAGAAAACCATATTTTACTAATAGTCGTTTTTTCAGAAGCTAAGTTTTTGCATGTTACGAGAACTATTTTAGGATATTTTTGGGGTAGTTAGAGAAAAGCAAACAGAGTTTTAGTTTGTTACGCTCGTAGACAAGTTTGAGAAAAATAGATCTTTAAATACCCGTTAACCAAACAACCCCTTAAAGTCTAAGCAAATGATTCTAAAAACAAACCGAATATTTATAACGAAAATACGGTTATTATTTTAGTCGTAAGATATGTAAATGTTGTCATCGTTACTAAATGTTCAGTTACTAATTATTTGAAATGTAAACATGTATGTTGGTTAGGTACTATGGAAAATTTAGTAGTGTACTATGGGAACGTCTTACGCGACGGTCCATGCGGGGTGGATGTGTCCTTCTGCGAGTCGACTACAGTAGTGGTGAGAGACATGGTCAACGTGGGTTACGCAGCTGTTAGAAGGTGCATCCGAGCGGTGTTTGGCCCAGTGATGCAGGAAAAAAAAATGACAATGGAGGCCTTCGTCGTTGACGGAGGAAATGATGGGACAGTTGCCCGTTGGGGTTTGCGGCCTGTCACAGGTGATCGGTCGTGGGGGTCGTACATGAGGTTTGCAAGCAATCCCAATAACTCAATGTATGGTCAGCCGATGGTGTATGTGGAATTCATTTCAGTCATTGATGTTGCCGGATGCAGTAGCAGGGGTGGTGAGGTCGAGTTGGCCATCACATCAGTCCCTAGCATCGGCCCATCGGAACCGACGGGCGGCCAGCCTGTGTATGACACAGGATATTGGTCGGCGGCCGTTGACATGAGCGAACACGTGGAGGGATTGCCGGAGGCGCTAGATGATGATGATCATTCTTCTGCGTCTTCGGAGTCAAGCGGAGAAGAAGATGTTCCTCCTCAGAGGGTAGTCGCGGCGGCACTGCAACTTGGGTTTTTACAGGATATGAGCACACCAACGAATTTCACTCTGCTTCTGGCCTAGGAGCGGGAAGCCTGGAGGTTGGGCAAGTTTTCCCAGATAAGAAGTCTGCTAACCAGGCAATGGGTAGCTATGCAATCGGCATCCACTGCCAGCATAGAGTGAAGCAGTCTGATAAAAAAGAGTTGAAGGTCATATGCATCCACACCGCGAAAGGTTGCCGCGGAAGAGTTCTCGCTAGACTGAAGCCTGGGGTATGTCAGTCATGCCATATCACAAAAATAGTGGAGCATACCTGTGAGCAAACTGGGATTCTTTCATATTACTGCAATGTGACAACAAAATTTGTGGCACAGACGATGGAAACAATTGTGCAGGGAAGTCTCAACATTAGTGTTAGGGCTCTGCAAAAAGATGCAGAGGATCTAATTGGATTCCCTGTTAGCTACAGCAAGACTAGGCGTGCGAAGGAAAATATATTCAAGAACTTGTATGGTACCTATGAGGAGGCATATTCTTATGCCCCTAGAATGCTTCATCAAATAGCAAGTGCTAATAGGGGGACTCAAGTTTGGCGGAGAGAACGTCCAAACCCAATAAACCCGGGTGAGCTAATCCTGGACCGCTTATTCTGGGCATTCGCCCAGACTATACAAGCCTTCAGGCACTGTCGCCCGGTATTATCTGTTGATGCTACCTTTCTCACTAGAAAGTACAAGGGCACACTATTGGTGGCGATTGCAGCGGATGCAAATAATCAGCTTCTTCCTATTGCATATGCATTGGTCGAGAGCGAGAACAAAGATAGCTGGTTGTGGTTCCTGAGCTGCGTGAAGATTGGTGTCATGAAAGAGCGTAAAGGTGTTTGCATCATTTCTGATCGCAACACTGGATTATTAAGCGCTCTTGAAATAATTAAGGCGTCGGAAGAAGAGTGGGGCTGGCCCGATCTAGAGGGAAGGTGGTGCATGAGGCATTTGGCAGCAAACTTTTACTCCAAATTCAAAAACAAGGATTGGTTCAAGTTATTCAAGAGGATGTGCATGCAAAAAACTGAAGCCAAAATGAATGCGATATGGGCAGGTACCAATGGTGAGATCGACCGCGTGGCCTTGCCGCAGAGAGAAGACCGGAGGGGTCGTAGGACGGCCATAAATTTGAGCCAGTGGATCACCGAGAATTGCCCTCATTTGGAGAAGTGGGCGCAGGCTCACGACACCGGGGCTCGGTATGGAATAATGACCAGCAACATGTCAGAGGTGTACAATGGTGTTCTTAAAGGGGTGCGAGCACTGCCTATCACAGCCCTAATTGAAGAAACTTGGAACCGGACCCTGTCATAGTTTGCAGACAGGGTCACCGTCGCCAAAGCACAAGTTGAATTGAACAAGCCATGGTCCGAGAAGATGCAAAGACATCTGGACGAGAAAGCAAAGAAGTCCCAAAGTCATGGCTGCAGGAAAGTGGACGCACTTAGGAATAAGTGGGAGGTCAATGTGCGAGCCAAGTACGTTAAGGGTCACCACAGAGGATCAAAAAAGCAAGCTGTCACCCTTGGCTCAACCTCATGTGAGTGTACTTGTAACAAGACCAAGCTTGAGGGCTACCCTTGCAGTCATGTGCTCCGGGCGGCTGCTGTTCAAAAAATCAGCGTTGAGCCATAAATATCGCCATACTTCAACATGTACAATCTGTACAACACTTGGAACGGTGAGTTCTGGGCTTGGGGCATTGATATGAACTACAAAATGTTGTGTCCAGATGGGCCAAAATGGGTTCCGAACACCGACTTGATGAGAACCGCAAAGGGGCGATGTCAGTCTAGGAGTCATCACAATGACATGTACCATAGCCAGATGGGAGAACCAAGGCGATGCCGCGTTTGCAGGTGTCCTGGACATTCACGCAAAGACTGCCCGTATCGAGCCAACAACAACACATGATGTTGATATATATGTACTTGCCATGTCTATTTATATTTCTACTCGTTATGTGTACTTATATTAAATTTAAATTGATTCTCTTTGTATTATTGTACTCCTGATGTTAACTTCAGATAATTAATGTAAATCATATCTCTTTGTATTTTTTAAGTTAATTTTGATTTGCATTTGTATTTCTGTCTTCCTCGTAATTTATATTTGTATGTTTGTGTGCAGGTTATGGGTGAAGTGCCAGTGCTTTTGCAGGGGCCCCATGACGCCGGCCACCGTTGCCACCTATTTTTGAAACCAAATACTAAGCATGATTATCGGCCTTTCAGAGTTCGAACCATAAAGAAAACATGGCCATTACACAATCATTTCCTTGCTCACCTTGACGCTTATGGACTACAAGGTTTTGCTAGGCTCACATCATGCGACGACCAAGTACGTTCGGACCCATCCCTTTTGACATCCCTTGTTGACCGGTGGAGACCTGAAACCCACACCTTTCACTTTCGTTTTGGGGAGCTTGCACCTACACTGAAAGATGTTTCTATGATCACTGCTCTACCAATTAGAGGTGAGCCGGTAGTCTCTCCACGAGTGTCTCCATCTTGGGCATTAGATATAGCAGCCCGTCTTGGGAAGGAAATGCCAAAATCACAACGTTCTGGTAACCCTCTGGGCATCCCACTCGTCTGGCTTCGTGATAACTTTCTTAATTTATCTAGCTTCGCCAATGAGGAGACGAGAAAAAGACATCTGTTTGCGTATTTGTTGTGGCTCCTCGGGAATCTATTTCCAAATTCACATGGGGACGTTGTTGTCCCTGGTCTCATCTACATTGCAGAGAATATGGTAGATGAACCTTTACCCGAGCAGAAAATTATACAGCTTCGGTTCTGCCATGCTATCTCATACATACAGAGGCTTGTGTGATGCCACGCAAAAAACCTCTTTCGCACAAAAAGCGCCATTACTTTGTGTCGCCTATGAGTTTCTACAGTTGTGGTCCTGGGAATACCTCCCTGTAGGACGACCTCGTATAGTACAACCCATATACCCATATGACTTTGGCGAGGGTGCTAGCGCAACTATGGCCACCAGGTGGACAAAGGCACGGAAACGTTGGTCTCCAGATATTGCGAAAAATTGTTACCCTATGTACCACCAGCAGTTTGAGATACTTGATGAGGCAGAAGTCACATGGAACCCGTGGATTCAGGACCAGCTAAAAATGGTCTTTGATGCTCGACACTTCACACCAGGCATGTTGACCGATAGTGCATTCTGGCTGACTCGCTGCAACTTATTGTTCCTGTGGTGTGTTGAACCTTACAACCCAGAGCGTGTAATGAGACAGTTCGGTCTCTATCAAGAAATTCCACCACCTTTTCCCAGACGTATCGACGAGGAAACACATAAGTAAGATGTGACATCCCTAAATAGTTAGTGTCATTTTTAATTTACTAAACTCACACTTTGTTACATAATTTGCAGGCTAACCAATATGGGCAGGGGTTGGAGTTTATACGATTGGAGGGAAGAGAACAGTGAATGGGTACACAAGTGGGAAAATGAAGCGCTAGCAGATATAGTGCGTCAACTTAGGTATATTTTATGTACATTATTTTTTTACGATGATCATACGATGCGTGAAGATGCTTTGCTTTCATCACAACGGTTTATGTAATTATTTAATTTTGCAGACCGTACGATGGAAGTACAGATCAAGCGTACAAGCAGTGGTACTGCATGAAAACACGTGCTAGCCTGGCCAGTCAGCCAGCTACTATACCAACACATCTCACACGAGAGGAGCAGGTGCGGAGACATGTTGATCTGCATGCAGCTTACTATCGTGACCAGATGGTAATCACTTGTAACTTTTTTAGGTCCATCATTTCATAATCATTTGAACTAAATAACATCCAAATATTGTTCAGCTTGAAAATGTCAACGAAGTAGGGCAGATGGCTACGGATAGCATGCCGGCCCAGGGCCCATATCGCAAGACATTCTAGAAACTTTTGCAACAATTCGTGGCAAAGAAGTTCAGATGCGGTAGAGGCGACGACGTTGCCACTAGAGCATACATGCCGGTAGCGAGGTCAGCCAGACCGAGTGCGGCACCGTCGTCCAAACCGAGCGAGGCGCGTACGAGCCATGAGCAATGGGGGGAGGGTCCGAGTACTAGAACGACATTGCCACGACATGACTCATCTCTGCCACTGCATCGCTCTTCTTCGATGCAGCTTCGTCAGGGGCAGACATCTCAGGACCATGGCACGGGCTTGGATTCGATGCCCGAGCAGTTTCTTTCCCCTAACCCATATGCGTACACAGGATATGATGCATACACCCAAGGTGAGGGATCTCAGCCGTATCTCTCCACGCGAAGGATCCCCATGCCCGAGGAGACTCGTGTACCAGATTTAAACCAGCACCATGTACAATGGCTAGACAGTATAGGAGAGGGATATGCTCAGGTAGTCATGCTTACATTTCAATGCATTTACAATGATATCATATATTATCCTCTAATAGTTTGTTTAAAATGTTTCTATGTGCAGGACACACCTGATGTTAATTGGGGCGATGAGAACACCGAACGCGGCGTCAACACAGGCCTCCGGGGAGCATCACATGATCATGGCGTCAACACAGGCCTCCGGGGAGCATCACATGATCTTGGCGACACGGTTACATCATTAGTTACAGAGTTCTTCGGAGGGGACGTTATTGGCCCATCTTTTATCCCCGCGGAGTCACAACCATACGCCTACAATTACGCTTCAGGTTCGCAACAAGGATTCGCGACTCCACCACCTACGCAGGACTCGCAGACACATGAAGCCGAATTGGAGTACGGCCGCGGTCTTCGTGTGACCCGGCCACCTAATCGCTTGTCGCCTTCCGGTCGTAAGGAAAGGCCAGGTGGTCGTCGTAAAGTAGGGTGATTCATCTATGCACGTGCGCAACCCATTGTATCTACATATGTCTGTATCAGACTTTTCGATTTGAACATCTATGTTTGCTGAAATAAAAATGCACCAGTCAGGAACAATTTTTCCCGCCTATATCTCCCGCCATACTATCCCGCTCCACTCTTTTGCTTATGTTAGGCCGAAATGCATTTTTTTAATATTTTGGCTGATGAATACTGTGCAACCATTGCCCGTCTTAGACATTGAAAAAAAATATTTTCAGGCAACGCTTTCCCTCCATATGTTCCGCCACCCGTTTCCCACCAACCCCTTCCCGCCATATCTTCCCGCCACTCGTTTCCCGCCATATGTTCCCGCCAACCCTTTCCCTCCATACTGCACTCATTCTTTCCCGCCATTTTCTCCTCTCTACCTATAAAACCCCCTTCAGACGGAGGTGGATAAGCATTCGAGTGTAGTGTAGTCGAGATGTCTCATTATCCTTTCGATCGTAGTTTTCACCCTGGGATGAGCAGGACTCTTCTGAGGCTAGCTACCGATTTCAGGATGGACAATAGGATAGTTCCATGGGACGAACTCACCGGTAGTGACACCATAATGAATGAGTTGGCTCACCAATTACGTAGGTCTGGGTGGCCTGAAAGGACCTATGAGGAGGTACGTAAAGAACTTCTTAGGTTGCGTGCAAGGTGGAAGAATGTAGTGGAGCCGAAGAGTGAAACTTTCAGAAGGACTGCAAAAAATCATCCATTTTTATGGACTGAGGAGAGCGAGGATGAAGATGATATCTTCATGCCGCCGCTTCCGGGTGCTGCATCATCAAAGGGCAAGAGTTCTGCATTGTCTAAGGGCAAGAGTACAGCATCCTCGAAGAGCAAGAGTTCTGCATCGTCCAAGGGTAAGAGTTCTACATCCTCGAAGGGCAAGAGTTCTGCATCGATGGAGGATGACGATGATGCCTTCATGTGAAGGAAATATGCCCTAGAGGCAATAATAAAGTTATTATTTATTTCCTCATATCATGATAAATGTTTATTATTCATGCTAGAATTGTATTAACCGAAAACATGATACATGTGTGAATACATAGACAAACACATAGTCACTAGTATGCCTCTACTTGACTAGCTCATTAATCAAAGATGGTTATGTTTCCTGACCATAGACATGTGTTGTCATTTGATTAATGGGATCACATCATTAGGAGAATGATGTGATTGACATGACCCATTCCGTTAGCCTAGCACTTGATCGTTTAGTATACTGCTATTGCTTTCTTCATGACTTATACAAAGTTCCTACAACTATGAGATTGTGCAACTCCCGTTTACCGGAAGAACACTTTGTGTGCTACCAAACGTCACAACGTAACTGGGTGATTATAAAGGTGCTCTACAGGTGTTTCCGAAGGTACATGTTGAGTTGGCATAATTCGAGATTAGGATTTGTCACTCCGATCGTCGGAGAGGTATCTCTGGGCCCTCTCGGTAATACTCATCACCTAAGCCTTGCAAGCATGTAACTAATGAGTTAGTTATGAGATGACGTATTACGGAACGAGTAAAGAGACTTGCCGGTAACGAGATTGAACTAGGTATTGGATACCGACGATCAAATCTCGGGCAAGTAACATACCGATGACAAAGGGAACAAAGTATGATGTTATGCGGTTTGACCGATAAAGATCTTCGTAGAATATGTAGGAACCAATATGGGCATCCAGGTCCCGCTATTGGTTATTGACCGAGAATGGTTTTAGGTCATGTCTACATTGTTCTCGAACCCGTAGGGTCCGCACGCTTAACGTTTCGATGACAGTTTTATTATGAGTTTATAAGTTTTGATGTACCGAAGTTTGTTCGGAGTCCCGGATGTGATCACGGACATGACGAGGAGTCTCGGAATGGTCGAGACATAAAGATTGATATATTGGACGACTATATTCGGACACCGGAAAGGTTCCGGGAGTTTTCGGAGAAAACCGGAGTACCGGAGGGTTACCGGACCCCCCCCCCCCCGGGAAGTAATGGGCCTTGATGGGCCCTAGTGGAGAAAGAGAGGGGCGGGCCAGGGCAAGTGGCGCGCCCCCTCCCCTTGAGTCCGAATAGGACAAGGAAGGGGGGGGGCGCCCCCCTTGCCTTCCCCCTCTCCTACTCCTTCCTTCCCCCTCCCTCTTGGATTAGGAAAAGGAAGGAGTAGGTTTCCCCCTCCTAGGGCACGCCTCCCCTTAGGCCGGCCCCCTCCTCCCTCCCTCCTTTATATATGGGGGCGGGGGGCACCCCATAGACACACAAGTTGATCTACGGATCGTTCCTTAGCCGTGTGCGGTGCCCCCTTCCACCATATTCCACCTCGGTCATATCGTCGCGAAGCTTAGGCGAAGCCCTGCGCTGGTAGAACATCAAGATCGTCACCACGCTGTCGTGCTGACAGAACTCTCCCTTGACACTCGGCTGGATCGGAGTTCGAGGGACGTCATCGAGCTGAACGTGTGCTGAACTCGGAGGCTTCGTACGTTCGGTGCTTGGATCGGTTGATCATGAAGACATACGACTACATCAACCGCGTTGTGCTAACGCTTCCGCTTACGGTCTATGAGGGTACGTGGACATACACTCTCCCCTATCATTTCTATATCATCACCATGATCTTGCGTGTGCGTTACTACGTTCCCCAACAGTGGCATCAGAGCCTAGGTTTTATGCGTTGATGTTATATGCACGAGTAGAACACAAGTGAGTTGTGGACGATATAAGTCATACTGCCTACCAGCATGTCATACTTTGGTTCAGCGGTATTGTGAGATGAAGCGGCCCAGACCGACATTACGCGTACGCTTATGCGAGACTGGTTTCACCGTTACGAGCACTTGTGCTTAAAGGTGGCTGGCGGGTGTATGTCTCTCTCACTTTAGTTGAACCGAGTGTGGCCACGCCCGGTCCTTGTGAAGGTTAAAATGGAGTCTATTTGACAAACTATCGTTGTGGTTTTAATGCGTAGGTAAGAACGGTTCTTGCTAAGCCCGTAGCAGCCACGTAAAATTTGCAACAACAAAGTAGAGGACGTTTAACTTGTTTTTGCAGGGCATGTTGTGATGTGATATGGTCAAGACGTGATGCTATATTTTATTGTATGAGATGATCATGTTTTGTAACCGAAGTTATCGGCAACTGGCAGGAGCCATATGGTTGTCGCTTTATTGTATGAAATGCAAACGCCCTGTAATTGCTTTACTTTATCACTAAGCGGTAGCGATAGTCGTAGAAGCAATAGATGGTGTAACGACAATGATGCTACGATGGAGATCAAGGTGTCGCGCCGGTGACGATGGTGATCATGACGGTGCTTCGAAGATGGAGATCACAAGCACAAGATGATGATGGCAATATCATATCACTTATATTGATTGCATGTGATGTTTATCCTTTATGCATCTTATCTTGCTTTGTTTGACGGTAGCATTTTAAGATGATCTCTCACTAAAATTATCAAGAAGTGTTCTCCCTGAGTATGCACCGTTGCCAAAGTTCGTCGTGCCGAGACACCACGTGATGATCGGGTGTGATAAGCTCTACGTCCATCTACAACGGGTGCAAGCCAGTTTTGCACACGCAGAATACTCAGGTTAAACTTGACGAGCCTAGCATATGCAGATATGGCCTCGGAACACAGAGACCGAAAGGTCGAGCGTGAATCATATAGTAGATATGATCAACATAGTGATGTTCACCATTGAAAACTACTCCATCTCACGTGATGATCGGTTATGGTTTAGTTGATTTGGATCACGTGATCACTTAGATGACTAGAGAGATGTCTGTCTAAGTGGGAGTTCTTAAGTAATATGATTAATTGAACTTAAATTTATCATGAACTTAGTACCTGATAGTATCTTGCTTGTTTATGTTTGTTTGTAGATAGATGGCTCATGCTGTTGTTCCGTTGAATTTTAATGCGTTCCTTGAGAAAGCAAAGTTGAAAGATGATGGTAGCAATTACACGGACTGGGTCCGTAACCTGAGGATTATCCTCATTGCTGCACAGAAGAGTTACGTCCTGGAAGCACCGCTGGGTGCCAGGCCTGCTGCTGATGCAACTGACGACGTTAAGAATGTCTGGCAGAGCAAAGCTGATGACTACTCTATAGTTCAGTGTGCCATGCTTTACGGCTTGGAACCGGGTCTTCAACGACGTTTTGAACGTCATGGAGCATATGAGATGTTCCAGGAGTTGAAGTTAATATTTCAGGCAAATGCCCGGACTGAGAGATATGAAGTCTCCAATAAGTTCTACAGCTGCAAGATGGAGGAGAATAGTTCTGTTAGTGAACACATACTCAGAATGTCTGGGTATAACAATCACTTGATTCAACTGGGAGTTAATCTTCCTGATGATAGTGTCATTGACAGAATTCTCCAATCACTGCCACCAAGCTACAAGAGCTTTGTGATGAACTATAATATGCAAGGGATGAACAAGACTATTCCCGAGCTCTTCGCGATGCTGAAAGCCGCGGAGGTAGAAATCAAGAAGGAGCATCAAGTGTTGATGGTCAATAAGACCACTAGTTTCAAGAAGAAGGGCAAAGGGAAAAAGAAGGGGAACTTCAAGAAGAATAGCAAGCAAGTTGCTGCTCAAGAGAAGAAACCCAAGTCTGGACCTAAGCCTGAAACTGAGTGCTTCTACTACAAGCAGACTGGACACTGGAAGCGGAACTGCCCCAAGTATTTGGCGGATAAGAAGGATGGCAAAGTGAGCAAAGGTATATGTGATATACATGTTATTGATGTGTACCTAACTAGAGCTCGTAGTAGCACCTGGGTATTTGATACTGGTTCTGTTGCTAATATTTGCAACTCGAAACAGGGACTACGGAATAAGCGAGCACTGGCCAAGGACGAGGTGACGATGCGCGTGGGAAACGGTTCCAAAGTCGATGTGATCGCGGTCGGCACGCTACCTCTACATCTACCTTCGGGATTAGTTTTAGACCTGAATAATTGTTATTTGGTGCCAGCGTTGAGCATGAACATTATATCTGGATCTTGTTTGATGCGAGACGGTTATTCATTTAAATCAGAGAATAATGGTTGTTCTATTTATATGAGTAATATCTTTTATGGTCATGCACCCTTGAAGAGTGGTCTGTTTTTATTAAATCTCGATAGTAGTGATACACATATTCATAATGTTGAAGCCAAAAGATGCAGAGTTGATAATGATAGTGCAGCTTATTTGTGGCACTGCCGTTTAGGTCATATTGGTGTAAAACGCATGAAGAAACTCCATACTGATGGACTTCTGGAATCACTTGATTATGAATCACTTCGTACTTGCGAACCATGCCTCATGGGCAAGATGACTAAAACACCGTTCTCCGGAACTATGGAGAGAGCAACAGATTTGTTGGAAATCATACATACAGATGTATGTGGACCGATGAATGTTGAGGCTCGTGGCGGATATCGTTATTTTCTCACCTTCACAGATGATTTGAGCAGATATGGGTATATCTACTTAATGAAGCACAAATATGAAACATTTGAAAAGTTCAAAGAATTTCAGAGTGAAGTGGAAAATCATCATAACAAGAAAATAAAGTTTCTACGATCTGATCGTGGAGGAGAATATTTGAGTTACGAGTTTGGTTTACATTTGAAACAATGCGGAATAGTTTCGCAACTCACACCACCTGGAACACCACAACGAAATGGTGTGTCCGAACGTCGTAATCGTACTTTAGTTGATATGGTGCGATCTATGATGTCTCTTACCGATTTACCGCTATCGTTTTGGGGTTATGCTTTAGAGACGGCCGCATTCACGTTAAATAGGGCACCATCTAAATCCGTTGAAACGACGCCTTATGAACTGTGGTTTGGCAAGAAACCAAAGTTGTCATTTCTTAAAGTTTGGGGCTGCGATGCTTATGTGAAGAAACTTCAACCAGATAAGCTCGAACCCAAATCGGAGAAATGTGTCTTCATAGGATACCCAAAAGAGACTGTTGGGTACACCTTCTATCACAGATCCGAAGGCAAGACATTCGTTGCTAAGAATGGATCCTTTCTAGAGAAGGAGTTTCTCTCGAAAGAAGTGAGTGGGAGGAAAGTAGAACTTGATGAGATAACTGTATCTACTCCCTTATTGGAAAGTAGTTCATCACGAGAACCGGTTCCTGTGACGACTACACCAATTAGTGAGGACTCTAATGATATTGATCATGAAACTTCAGATCAAGTTTCTACTGAACCTCGTAGGTCTACTAGAGTAAGATCCGCACCAGAGTGGTACGGTAATCCTATTCTGGAAGTCATGTTACTTGACCATGATGAACCTACAAACTATGAGGAAGTGATGATGAGCCCAGATTCCGCAAAATGGCTAGAGGCCATGAAATCTGAGATGGGATCCATGTATGAAAACAAAGTATGGACTTTGGTTGACTTGCCCGTGTTGGGGAACGTTGCAGAAAACAAAAATTTTCCTACGGTTTCACCAAGATCCATCTATGAGTTCATCTAGCAACGAGTGATTAGATGCATCTACGTACCTTGTAGATCGCGAGCAGAAGCGTTCAAAGAACGGGGATGATGTAGTCGAACACGACGTGATCCAAATCACCGGAGATCCTAGCACCAAACGGACGGCACCTCCGCGTTCAACACACGTACGGAACAGCCACGTCTCCTCCTTCTTAATCCAGCAAGGGAGGGAGGAGAGGTTGAGGGAGATGGCACCAGCAGCAGCACGACGACGTGGTGTTGATGGAGCTGCAGTACTCCGGCAGAGCTTCGCTAAGCACTATGGAGGAGGAGGAGGTGTTGGAGAGGGAGAAGGAGGAAACCAAAGGCCAAGGTATGAAGTCCCTCCTCTCCCCCACTATATATAGGAGGGCCAAGGGGGGGTGGCCGGCCCTAGGAGATCCAATCTCCTAGGGGGGCGGCGGCCAAGGGGGGTTTCCCTTCCCCCCAAGGCACCTAGGAGGTGCATTCCCCTCCTAGGACTCTTCCCCCCTCAAACCCTAGGCACATGGGCCTATGTGGGGCTGGTGCCCTTGGCCCATGTAGGCCAAGGCGCACCCCCTACAGCCCATGTGGCCCCCCGGGACAGGTGGACCCACCCGGTGGACCCCCGGGACCCTTCCGGTGGTCCCGGTATAATACCGATAACCCCAAAACTTGTCCCGATGCCCGAAACAGGACTTCCCATATATAAATCTTTACCTCTGGACCATTCCGGAACTCCTCGTGACGTCCGGGATCTCATCTGGGACTCCGAACAACATTCGTATTACTGCATATACATATCCCTACAACCCTAGCATCACTGAACCTTAAGTGTGTAGACCCTACGGGTTTGGGAGACATGTAGACATGACCGAGATCGCTCTCCGGTCAATAACCAACAGCGGGATCTGGATACCCATGTTGGCTCCCACATGCTCCACGATGATCTCATCGGATGAACCACAATGTCGAGGATTTAATCAACCCCGTATGCAATTCCCTTTGTCAATCGATTTGTTACTTGCCCGAGATTCGATCGTCGGTATCCCAATACCTCGTTCAATCTCGTTACCGGCAAGTCACTTTACTCGTACCGTAATGCATGATCCCGTGACCAGACACTTGGTCACTTTGAGCTCATTATGATGATGCATTACCGAGTGGGCCTAGTGATATCTCTCCGTCATACGGAGTGACAAATCCCAGTCTCGATCTGTGTCAACCCAACAGACACTTTCGGAGATACCTGTAGTGTACCTTTATAGTCACCCAGTTACGTTGTGACGTTTGATACACCCAAAGCACTCCTACGGTATCCGGGAGTTACACGATCTCATGGTCAAAGGAAAAGATACTTGACGTTAGAAAAGCTCTAGCAAACGAACTACACGATCTCACGCTATGCTTAGGATTGGGTCTTGTCCATCACATCATTATCCTAATGATGTGATCCCGTTATCAATGACATCCAATGTCCATAGCCAGGAAACCATGACTATCTATAGATCAACGAGCTAGTCAACTAGAGGCTTACTAGGGACATGTTGGTGTCTGTCATTCACACATGTATTACGATTTCCGAATAATACAATTATAGCATGAATAAATACAATTATCATGAACAAAGAAATATAATAATAATGCTTTTATTATTGCCTCTAGGGCATATTTCCAACAGTCTCCCACTTGCACTAGAGTCAATAATCTAGTTACATTGTGATGAATCGAACACCCATGGAATTCTGGTGTTGATCATGTTTTGCTCTAGGGAGAGGTTTAGTCAACGGATCCGCTACATTCAGGTCCGTATGTACTTTACAAATCTCTATGTCTCCATCTTGAACATTTTCACGAATGGAGTTGAAGTGACGCTTGATGTGCCTTGTCTTCTTGTGAAACCTGGGCTCCTTGGCAAGTGCAATAGCTCCAGTGTTGTCACAGAAGAGCTTGATCGGCCCCGACGCATTGGGTATGACTCCTAGGTCGGTGATGAACTCCTTCACCCATATTGCTTCATGTGCTGCCTCCGAGGCTGCCATGTACTCCGCTTCACATGTAGATCCCGCCACGACGCTCTGCTTGCAACTGCACCAGCTTACTGCCCCACCATTCAAAATATACACGTATCTGGTTTGTGACTTAGAGTCATCCAGATCTGTGTCGAAGCTAGCGTCGACGTAACCCTTTACGACGAGCTCTTCGTCACCTCCATAAACGAGAAACATTTCCTTAGTCCTTTTCAGGTACTTCAGGATATTCTTGACCGCTGTCCAGTGTTCCTTGCCGGGATTACTTTGGTACCTTCCTACCAAACTTACGGCAAGGTTTACATCAGGTCTGGTACACAGCATGGCATACATAATAGAACCTATGGCTGAGGCATAGGGGATGACACTCATCTCTTCTATATCTTCTGCCGTGGTCGGACATTGAGCTGAGCTCAATTTCACACCTTGCAAAACAGGCAAGAACCCTTTCTTGGACTGGTTCATTTTGAACTTCTTCAAAATCTTATCAAGATATGTGCTTTGTGAAAGACCTATGAGGCGTCTCGATCTATCCCTATAGATCTTGATGCCTAATATATAAGCAGCTTCTCCAAGATCCTTCATTGAAAAACTCTTATTCAAGTAGGCCTTAATGCTGTCCAAAAGTTCTATATCATTTCCCATCAAAAGTATGTCATCTACATATAGTATGAGAAATGCTATAGAGCTCCCACTCACTTTCTTGTAAACACAGGCTTCTCCATAAGTCTGTGAGAACCCAAACACTTTGATCATCTCATCAAAACGAATGTTCCAACTCCGAGATGCTTGCACCAGCCCATAAATCAAGCGTTGGAGCTTGCACACCTTGTCAGCATTCTTAGGATCGACAAAACCTTCCGGCTGCATCATATACAATTCTTCCTTAAGGAAACCATTAAGGAATGCCGTTTTGACGTCCATTTGCCAAATTTCATAATCATAAAATGCGGCAATTGCTAACATGATTCGGACGGACTTCAGCTTCGCTACCGGTGAGAAAGTCTCATCGTAGTCAACCCCTTGAACTTGTCGATAACCCTTAGCGACAAGCCGAGCTTTATAGATGGTCACATTACCATCCGCGTCTGTCTTCTTCTTAAAGATCCATTTATTTTCTATGGCTCGCCGTTCTACGGGCAAGTCAGTCAAAGTCCATACTTTGTTTTCATACATGGATCCTATCTCGGATTTCATGGCTTCTAGCCATCTGTCGGAATCCGGGCCCGCCATCGCTTCTTCATAGTTCGAAGGTTCACTGTTGTCTAACAACATGATTTCCAAGACAGGGTTGCCGTACCACTCTGGTGCGGAACGTGTCCTTGTGGACCTTCGAATTTCAGTAGGAGCTTGATCAGAAGTATCTTGATCATCATCATTAACTTCCTCTCTAGTCGGTGCAAGCACCTCAGGAACATTTTCTTGAGTTGCGCCATTTTCCGGTTCAAGAGGTAATACTTCATCTCTACTTTCCTCCCACTTACTTCTTTCAAGAGAAACTCTTTCTCCAGAAAGGACCCATTCTTGGCAACAAAGATCTTGCCTTCGGATCTGAGGTAGAAGATATACCCAATAGTTTCTTTAGGGTATCCTATGAAGACGCATTTTTCCGATTTGGGTTCGAGCTTTTCAGGTTGAAGTTTCCTGACATAAGCATCGCATCCCCAAACTTTTAGAAATGACAGCTTAGGTTTCTTCCCAAACCATAATTCATACGGTGTCGTCTCAACGGATTTCGATGGTGCCCTATTTAAAGTGAATGCGGCAGTCTCTAAAGCATAGCCCCAAAAAGATAGTGGTAAATCGGCAAGAGACATCATAGATCGCACCATATCTAATAGAGTGCAATTACGACGTTTGGACACACCATTACGCTGAGGTGTTCCAGGCGGCGTGAGTTGTGAAACTATTCCACATTTTCTTAAGTGTGTACCAAACTCGTGACTCAAGTATTCTCCTCCACGATCTGATCGTAGAAACTTGATTTTCCTGTCACGTTGATTCTCAATTTCACTCTGAAATTCCTTGAACTTTTCAAAAGTCTCAGACTTGTGTTTCATTAAGTAGACATACCCATATCTACTCAAGTCATCAGTGAGGGTGAGAACATAACGATAGCCACCGCGAGCCTCAACACTCATTGGACCGCACACATCAGTATGTATGATTTCCAATAAGTTGGTTGCTCGCTCCATTGTTCCTGAGAACGGAGTCTTGGTCATTTTACCCATGAGGCATGGTTCGCACGTGTCAAATGATTCGTAATCAAGAGACTCTAAAAGTCCATCAGCATGGAGCTTCTTCATGCGTTTGACACCTATGTGACCAAGGCGGCAGTGCCACAAGTATGTGGGACTATCACTATCAATCTTACATCTTTTGGTACTTACACTATGAATATGTGTAGTATTACGCTCGAGATTCATAAAGAATAAACCATTCACCATCGGAGCATGACCATAAAACATATCTCTCATATAAATAGAACAACCATTATTCTCGGATTTAAATGAGTAGCCATCTCGAATTAAACGAGATCCTGATACAATGTTCATGCTCAAACTTGGCACTAAATAACAATTATTGAGGTTCAAAACTAATCCCGTAGGTAAATGTAGAGGTAGCGTGCCGACGGCGATCACATCGACCTTGGAACCATTCCCAACGCGCATCGTCACCTCGTCCTTCGCCAGTCTCCGTTTATTCCGCGGCTCCTGCTGTGTGTTACAAATATGAGCAACGGCACCGGTATCAAATACCCAGGAGTCACTACGATTACTGGTAAGGTACACATCAATTACATGTATATCAAATATACCTTTGGTTTTGCCGGCCTTCTTGTCCGCTAAGTATTTGGGGCAGTTCCGCTTCCAGTGACCACTTTCCTTGCAATAAAAGCACTCAGTCTCGGGCTTGGGTCCATTCTTTGGCTTCTTCCTGGCAGCTTGCTTGCTAGGCGCGGCAACTACCTTGCCGTCCTTCTTGAAGTTCTTTTTACCCTTGCCCTTCTTGAACTTAGTGGTTTTATTGACCATCAACACTTGATGTTCCTTCTTGACTTCTACCTCTGCTGATTTCAGCATAGCAAATACTTCAGGAATGGTCTTTTCCATCCCCTGCATATTGAAGTTCATCACAAAGCTCTTGTAGCTTGGTGGAAGCGACTGGAGGATTCTGTCAATGACCGCATCATCCGGGAGATTAACTCCCAGCTGAGTCAAGCGGTTATGTAACCCAGACATAGTGAGTATGTGCTCACTGACAGAACTATTTTCCTCCATCTTACAGCTGAAGAATTTGTCGGAGACTTCATATCTCTCGACCCGGGCATGAGCTTGGAAAACCATTTTCAGCTCTTCGAACATCTCATATGCTCCATGTCTCTCAAAACTCTTTTGGAGCCCCGGCTCTAGGCTGTAAAGCATGCCGCACTGAACGAGGGAGTAGTCATCGGAACGTGCCTGCCAAGCGTTCATAACGTCTTGTTCTGCAGGGAGAACAGGTGCATCACCTAGCGGTGTTTGTAGGACATAATCTTTCTTGGCAGCTATGAGGATGATCCTCAGGTTCCGGACCCAGTCCGTATAGTTGCTGCCATCGTCTTTCAGCTTGGTTTTCTCTAGGAACGCGTTTGAAGTTGAGGACTACGTTGGCCATTTGATCTACAAGACGTATTGTAAAATATTTAGACTAAGTTCATGATAATTAAGTTCATCTAATCAAATTATAATGAACTCCCACTCAGATTTGACATCCCTTTGGTCATCTATGTGTTACACGATCCGAGTCGACTAAGCCGTGTCCGATCATCACGTGAGACGGACTAGTCATCGTCGGTGAACATTCTCATGTTGATCGTATCTTGCATACGACTCGTGTTCGACCTTTCGGTCTCCGTGTTCCGAGGCCATGTCTGTACATGCTAGGCTCGTCAAGTTAACCCTAAGTGTTTTTGCTGTGTAAAACTGTCTTACACCCGTTGTATGTGAATGTAAGAATCTATCACACCCGATCATCACGTGGTGCTTCAAAACGACGAACTGTAGCAACGGTGCACAGTTAGGGGAGAACACTTCTTGAAATTTTGTAAGGGATCATCTTATTTACTACCGTCGTCCTAAGTAAACAAGATGCATAAAACATAATAAACATCACATGCAATTATATAAAGTAGTGACATGATATGGCCAATATCATATAGCTCCTTTGATCTTCATCTTCGGGGCTCCATGATCATCTTGTCACCGGCATGACACCATGATCTCCATCATCATGATCTCCATCATCGTGTCTTCATGAAGTTGTCACGCCAACGACTACTTCTACTTCTATGACTAACGCGTTTAGTAATAAAGTAAAGTAGTTTACATGGCGTTCTTCAATGACACGCAGGTCATACAAAAAATAAAGACAACTCCTATGGCTCCTGCCGGTTGTCATACTCATCGACATGCAAGTCGTGATTCCTATTACAATAGCATGAACATCTCATACATGACATATAGATCATTCATCATTCATCACAACTTTGGCCATATCATATCACAAAGCACTTGCTGCAAAAACAAGTTAGACGTCCTCTAATTGTTGTTGTATGTTTTACGTGGCTGAAGTAGGGTTCTAGCAAGAACGTTTTCTTACCTACGTGAAACCACAACGTGATTTGTCAACTTCTATTTACCCTTCATAAGGACCCTTTTCATCGAATCCGCTTCAACTAAAGTAGGAGAGACAGACACCCGCCAGCCACCTTATGCAACTTGTGCATGTTAGTCGGTGGAACCGGTCTCACGTAAGCGTACGTGTAAGGTTGGTCCGGGCCGCTTCATCCCACAATACCGCTGAAGCAAGATAAGACTAGTAGCGGCAAGAAAGTTGACAAATCTACGCCCACAACAAATTGTGTTCTACTCGTGCAAGAGAACTACGCATAGACCTAGCTCATGATGCCACTGTTGGGGAACATTGCAGAAAACAAAAATTTTCCTACGGTTTCACCAAGATCCATCTATGAGTTCATCTAGCAATGAGTGATTAGATGCATCTACGTACCTTGTAGATCGCGAGCAGAAGCGTTCAAAGAACGGGGATGATGTAGTCGAACACGACGTGATCCAAATCACCGGAGATCCTAGCACCGAACGGACGGCACCTCCGCGTTCAACACATGTACGGAACAGCCACGTCTCCTCCTTCTTGATCTAGCAAGGGAGGGAGGAGAGGTTGAGGGAGATGGCACCAGCATCATCACGACGGCGTGGTGTTGATGGAGCTGCAGTACTCCGGCAGAGCTTCGCTAAGCACTATGGAGGAGGAGGAGGTGTTGGAGAGGGAGAAGGAGGCAACCAAAGGCCAAGGTATGAAGTCCCTCCTCTCCCCCACTATATATAGGAGGTCCAAGGGGGGGTGGTTGGCCCTAGGAGATCCAATCTCCTAGGGGGGCGGCGGCCAAGGGGGGTTTCCCTTCCCCCCAAGGCACCTAGGAGGTGCCTTCCCCTCCTAGGACTCTTCCCCCCTCAAACCCTAGGCGCATGGGCCTATGTGGGGCTGGTGCCCTTGGCCCATGTAGGCCAAGGCGCACCCCCTACAGCCCATGTGGCCCCCCGGGACAGGTGGACCCACCCGGTGGACCCCCGGGACCCTTCCGGTGGTCCCGGTACAATACCGATAACCCCGAAACTTGTCCCGATGCCCGAAACAGGACTTCCCATATATAAATCTTTACCTCCGGACCATTCCGGAACTCCTCGTGATGTCCGGGGTCTCATCCGGGACTCCGAACAACATTCGGGTTACTGCATATACATATCCCTACAACCCTAGCGTCACTAAACCTTAAGTGTGTAGACCCTACGGGTTCGGGAGACATGTAGACATGACCGAGATCGCTCTCCGGTCAATAACCAACAGCAGGATCTGGATACCCATGTTGGCTCCCACATGCTCCACGATGATCTCATCGGATGAACCACGATGTCGAGGATTTAATCAACCCCGTATGCAATTCCCTTTGTCAATCGATATGTTACTTGCCCGAGATTCGATCGTCGGTATCCCAATACCTCGTTCAATCTCGTTACCGGCAAGTCACTTTAGTCATACCGTAATGCATGATCCCGTGACCAGACACTTGGTCACTTTGAGCTCATTATGATGATGCATTACCGAGTGGGCCCAGTGATATCTCTCTGTCATACGGAGTGACAAATCCCAGTCTCGATCCGTGTCAACCCAACAGACACTTTCGGAGATACCTGTAGTGTACCTTTATAGTCACCCAGTTACGTTGTGACGTTTGATACACCCAAAGCACTCCTACGGTATTCGGGAGTTACACGATCTCATGGTCAAAGGAAAAGATACTTGACATTAGAAAAGCTCTAGCAAACGAACTACACGATCTCACGCTATGCTTAGGATTGGGTCTTGTCCATCACATCATTATCCCAATGATGTGATCCCGTTATCAATGACATCCAATGTCCATAGCCAGGAAACCATGACTATCTATTGATCAACGAGCTAGTCAATTAGAGGCTTACTAGGGACATGTTGGTGTCTGTCATTCACACATGTATTACGATTTCCGGATAATACAATTATAGCATGAATAAAGACAATTATCATGAACAAAGAAATATAATAATAATGCTTTTATTATTGCCTCTAGGGCATATTTCCAACAGCCCGATGATCGGCAAGCCATTGAGAATAAATGGATTTTTAAGAAGAAGACTGACGCTGATGGTAATGTTACTGTCTATAAAGCTCGACTTGTTGCGAAAGGTTTTCGACAAGTTCAAGGGGTTGACTACGATGAGACTTTCTCACCCGTAGCGATGCTTAAGTCTGTCCGAATCATGTTGGCTATTGCTGCATTTCATGATTATGAAATTTGGCAAATGGATGTCAAGACTGCATTCTTGAATGGATTTCTAGAAGAAGAGTTGTATATGATGTAACGGGAAGGTTTTGTTGATCCAAAAGGTGCTGACAAAGTGTGCAAGCTCCAGCGTTCCATTTATGGACTGGTGCAAGCATCTCGGAGTTGGAATAAACGCTTTGATAGTGTGATCAAAGCATATGGTTTTATACAGAGTTTTGGAGAAGCCTGTATTTACAAGAATGTGAGTGGGAGCTCTGTAGCATTTCTAGTTTTATATGTTGATGACATATTATTAATTGGAAATGATATAGAATTTCTGGATAGCATAAAAGGATACTTGAATAAAAGTTTTTCAATGAAAGACCTCGGGGAAGCTGCTTACATATTGGGCATCAAGATCTATAGAGATAGATCAAGACGCTTAATAGGACTTTGACAAAGCACATACCTTGACAAAATTTTGAAAAAGTTCAAAATGGATCAGGCAAAGAAAGGATTCTTGCCTGTACTACAAGGTGTGAAGTTGAGTCAAACTCAATGCCCGACCACAGCAGAAGATAGAGAGAAAATGAAAAATGTTCCCTATGCTTCAGCCATAGGCTCTATCATGTATGCAATGCTGTGTACCAGACCTGACGTATGCTTAGCAATAAGTTTGGCAGGAAGGTACCAAAGTAATCTAGGAGTGGATCACTGGACAGCGGTCAAGAACATCCTGAAATACCTGAAAAGGACTAAGGATATGTTTCTCGTATATGGAGGTGACAAAGAGCTAGTCGTAAATGGTTACGTCGATGCAAGCTTTGACACTGATCCGGATGATTCTAAATCGCAAACCAGATACGTGTTTTTATTAAACGGTGGAGCTGTAAGTTGGTGCAGTTCTAAACAAAGCGTCGTGGCGGGATCTACATGTGAAGCGGAGTATATAGCTGCTTCTGAAGCAGCAAATGAAGGAGTCTGGATGAAGGAGTTCATTTCCGGTCTAGGTGTCATACCTAGTGCATCGGGACCAATGAAGATCTTCTGTGACAATACTGGTGCAATTGCCTTGGCAAAGGAATCCAGATTTCACAAGAGGACCAAGCACATCAAGAGACGCTTCAATTCCATTCGGGACCAAGTCCAAGTGGGAGACATAGAGATTTGCAAGATACATACGGATCTGAATGTTGCAGACCCGTTGACTAAGCCTCTCTCACGAGCAAAACATGATCAACACCAAGACTCCATGGGTGTTAGAATCATTACTATGTAATCTAGATTATTGACTCTAGTGCAAGTGGGAGACTGAAGGAAATATGCCCTAGAGGCAATAATAAAGTTATTATTTATTTCCTCATATCATGATAAATGTTTATTATTCATGCTAGAATTGTATTAACCGGAAACATGATACATGTGTGAATACATAGACAAACACATAGTCACTAGTATGCCTCTACTTGACTAGCTCATTAATCAAAGATGGTTATGTTTCCTGACCATAGACATGTGTTGTCATTTGATTAATGGGATCACATCATTAGGAGAATGATGTGATTGACATGACCCATTCCGTTAGCCTAGCACTTGATCGTTTAGTATACTGCTATTGCTTTCTTCATGACTTATACAAAGTTCCTACAACTATGAGATTGTGCAACTCCCGTTTACCGGAAGAACACTTTGTGTGCTACCAAACGTCACAACGTAACTGGGTGATTATAAAGGTGCTCTACAGGTGTTTCCGAAGGTACATGTTGAGTTGGCATAATTCGAGATTAGGATTTGTCACTCCGATCGTCGGAGAGGTATCTCTGGGCCCTCTCAGTAATACTCATCACCTAAGCCTTGCAAGCATGTAACTAATGAGTTAGTTATGAGATGACGTATTACGGAACGAGTAAAGAGACTTGCCGGTAACGAGATTGAACTAGGTATTGGATACCGACGATCAAATCTCGGGCAAGTAACATACCGATGACAAAGGGAACAAAGTATGATGTTATGCGGTTTGACCGATAAAGATCTTCGTAGAATATGTAGGAACCAATATGGGCATCCAGGTCCCGCTATTGGTTATTGACCGAGAATGGTTTTAGGTCATGTCTACATAGTTCTCGAACCCGTAGGGTTCGCACGCTTAACGTTTCGATGACAGTTTTATTATGAGTTTATAAGTTTTGATGTACCGAAGTTTATTCGGAGTCCCGGATGTGATGACGGACATGACGAGGAGTCTCGGAATGGTCGAGACATAAAGATTGATATATTGGACGACTATATTTGGACACCGGAAAGGTTCCGGGAGTTTTCGGAGAAAACCGGAGTACCGGAGGGTTATCGGAACCCCCCCGGGAAGTAATGAGCCTTGATGGGCCCTAGTGGAGAAAGAGAGGGGCCAGCCAGGGCAAGTGGCGTGCCCCCTCCCCTTGAGTCCGAATAGGACAAGGAAGGGGGGGGGGGGGGGGCGCCCCCCTTGCCTTCCCCCTCTCCTACTCCTTCCTTCCTCCTCCCTCTTGGATTAGGAAAAGGAAGGGGGAAACCTACTTGGAGTAGGTTTCCCCCTCCTAGGGCGCGCCTCCCCTTAGGCCGGCCCCCTCCTCCCTCCCTCCTTTATATACGGGGGCGGGGGGCACCCCATAGACACGCAAGTTGATCTACGGATCGTTCCTTAGCCGTTTGCCCCCTTCCACCATATTCCACCTCGGTCATATCGTCGCGAAGCTTAGGCGAAGCCCTGCGCCGGTAGAACATCAAGATCGTCACCACGCCGTCGTGCTGACGGAACTCTCCCTCGACACTCGGCTGGATCGGAGTTCGAGGGACGTCATCGAGCTGAACGTGTGCTGAACTCGGAGGCTCCGTACGTTCGGTGCTTGGATCGGTTGATCGTGAAGACGTACGACTACATCAACCGCATTGTGCTAACACTTCCGCTTACGGTCTACGAGGGTACGTGGACATACACTCTCCCCTCTCGTTGCTATATCATCACCATGATCTTGCGTGTGCGTAGGAAATTTTTTGAAATTACTACGTTCCCCAACATCATGTAGTTTTATTCCAGTTCTACCGTTTAATTCGGATGTACTTGCATTATTAGTTGTACTCTCTTATTGTAGGGCATTATGTTCTATCTTAATTTTATTTTGTAGTTGTTGCACGATGTTCGATATTAGTGGAGGGAAAGAAAATGCCACTACTTTATTCTTAAACTATATTTTTTTTCCATTACGACACGGCACAACTGAAAATAAGATACATTGTAGGAATAAACCTACATTTAACTCCTGAAATAAAGCTACATTAAAGTGCAGAAATAAAGATACAAATGATTGCGAAATTTAAAATACTACCACAAGAATCTACTGAGTCCAGCGTGGATATTTTCCTTTTCCATCGCCAGCTTCTTCTGCCTCACGAGCCCTTTCTTTCTTTCTCTGCCTCTCAGCCTCACGAGCCTTCTTTCGCTGTCGTTCCTGCTCCTCCATGCGACGAGCCTCTTCCCTGTTTTTTTTCATTTCCTGAAAAAAGCGGTGTTGCTCCGCATAGTATTCTTTTAACTCTCTTTCTTGCTCTGCTTTCTCCTCCGCTTTCGCCTTCTCGCGTCGCTCTTCCGCAAATAAACTATTTCACGCACGGCGACTTCTTTCACGAATCTCAGTCACTGCCCAAGCCGGCTTCTCCGTGTCAATCCTACGATAGTACATGCACAGAGGCGAAGGAGACTACAACAAGAAACAAGAATGTTACTAAAGAATCAATGAAAATACCAACAATATCTATTCGTGATGGTTAAAGCATACCGGAGGCTTGTCGTACTTTGAAAGAGCTACGGCAGGATCTTCCTCATAATTGGCGCACATGAAAAACTTCATGCCCAACCAATCTGAAAAATCCGTCACCTCCTTCACCTTGCAAAGATCGCCACATCAACACCGCAGGACTGGCACCCCAGGAGGCAAACTTGCATTCTTCATTTTCCTCGGCCTAATGCTTTGATCTGAACAAGGCAAACTCATATCGACTGAAAAAATGTGTTACACACTTTGCGCACTGGCGATTTCTAGGATGGCTGGACGAGAGCCTCGGTGTCTTCTTTTATAGGCTCAGACGATTAATGATGGCGAGAAAATAAGCGAGAACAGAGGAAATTAGGCGGGATATTTTAGGATCCCTGTACTGTCGGCACAACAGGGAACCTCGGATTCCCGCAACGAGTGAGTGTATTTCTGCAGTGCCGTCGCATCCTCTCAAGCAATAGCCAGCACGCGCGAGGGAATTAGCTAAGTCTGCAACAGGGAACCTGTCGCCGCGCATGACTAAAGCAAAAGCAGGCTATCAACGTCAATTTTTGAATCATCGGAATGAGCGAATTTTGTATCGGAATCAGCGCCCTGAGTCACGGAATCAGTGTCGTTTTCCCGCGCATGCAAAGATGCCGCCAGCAACAGTGCACCTCGCCTTCCGTGCAGTCAGCGTGCAGCAGCAGCTTTTTTTTATCGGCAGGGGTGCCGCCTCACCCAGTGGCGGCGAGGCCCACTGGCGGGGCCCGCTCGCAGCAGGGCCTGTCGGCCAGGCACCGACCGCGCCAGGGGAGGCCGCCTCACCCGGTGGCAGCTGGGCCCACCTGGCCCGCCCCGTTCCGTCGCGGCGCGAAGCACTGCCGATAATCCATTCGCAAGGGGTGGCCGCCTCCTGCGGTGGCGGCCGGGCCCGCCGCCTCCTGGCGTGGCGGCAGGTGCCACGTGTTGCCTGCCGCGCCTGCCGCCACTAGCGAGGGGGTCCTTTTTGACAATGTTTTTGACATGTGGTCTTTTTTGGCAATTCTGTTGGCCAGGGGGTCCTTTTGGACAAAAAATCTAGGCATGCAGCGGCCGGCATTGATGCCCGCATTTTGACTGGACGGGAAGGCCAGAAACGCATAAATCTGAAGATCTAATGGCTAAAAATGCAGGTGGCTTGAGGGGGTTGGAAAGGTGATCAGTTATAATGCATCTAATTTTTCAATATAGCCTGTGTTCTTTTTCAGAACAAAAAAAAATGTTGGAACAAATATGGAAGCTTTTTTTTAGAACACAATATGGAAGTTAGAGGAATAAATTTGACTGTCACACCAAGGTATTGGCTTTACATTTAACTCTCATGTAAATAACGTAAATGATTATGATGTCCGATTGAATAACCCTGTACGTTGTTGTCACTAACCACATTGATCTGTCAACACTACAAACTGTTGTCAAACTCTTAATGAAAATGGGGGCCATGAGGCCCCTTTTATATCGAAAAGAAAAAAAACTGTTGTCAAACTAGTGCAACTTAGGAGCCAGACATAGGTTGTTTTGTTTGTTGCGATGGGCCAAATAAACCTTCTTTTGGGCTGCAAGTACGTGTAATCCGAATCTGGTTACGTACGCAGGAATTTGACAAGAACCAAACACCTCAATACTGTCTTGTACAACAATCTCCCAAAAAGATGTCTTGTACAACAAGGAAAGGAAAGAAAATCCTTAACGACGACGGCGTATATACATATACCATAGCTCATCCGGTTCTGCACCCAATTACCAGCCTCATCGTTCAATCTGTACGGTCAGGAGCAGCGGGAGATGCCGTGGCGGTCGGAGACGTCGGCGATGGTGGACGGGAAGTTCCTGGCCTCCCACCCGACGGCGTTCGCGGTGACCAAGCTACACACCTGGATGGGCGCCGTGTTGGCCGTGAGGAACTTGGCCACCGGCGCGGCCGTGATGGAGGTGGAGACCGTCGAGGTTGGGTACCGCAACCTACGCGCCCTCGTCTTGCTCGACGCGGCCTCGCGCCGCCCCCTGCTAACGGTGGAGGAGGTCGGCACGAACCGGCGGCGCTGGCAGGCGATCAGGGGCGGGGGCGCGAGCCGGGGCAACCGGCTGTTCGTGGCCATCGACAGGAAGGGCTTTTTCGAGACGGGGGTCCTGGTCGACGTGTTCCTCGAGGGCAACTCCACCGCCCACCCGGACTACGTCGTCCACGGCAGCTACTTCAAAGGAGCGATGACCGTCTCCCGCGGCGGCGGCGGCGGCGGGGAAGATGTTGCGCAGATCGGCAGGGAGGACGGCAGCAAGTCGAGCGCGCTGAGCGGAGAGCACACGTACCATGTCAAGATCGGCCCAGACGTGGACCAGGCGCTCGTCGTCGCGCTCACCGTGATTGTCGACCAGAGGCAGAATTATGATTTTGAAAGCTCAAGCTGTTCTTGTAACCATTCGTCTCACCATGGAAGTAGATCCACAGGGAGCCGCAGTCATCATTAGAATAAATCGTACGCACAAGTACATCACATATATTAGTAATAATGTTTGACAATCCTGATAAAAAAAAATAATGTTTGACAATCGTTTGGCAAAAAAAAAAAATCGTTTGCCGTTTTGCAAAGCCATCAACCGTGGAGTAGCTTATATAATTTGTGTCTTTCTTTCATTTTTAATTTGTTTGTATTCTCATACGTATGTTGGACGTTAATCCCCAGCGAACGTTTGCTGCCAAGCTTGGCATTTGCGAGGGACAACATTTTTAGTGTTAGTAGTGGACATTGTTTGACGACAGTTCGTACAAACAATTTAACTCCCAAGCTGATCAATCTGGTCAGTGACAACAGCGTACATGGCTATTCAATTGGAAACATGGTTTTTGTTTTCAGTTTTGCTAAAGCACATCAAGGCTCTAAGTATTGCACATCTAATTCATATGTTATTGATTTTATGCTAAGATACGTGCAAGCATTTTCTTTTGTATTTTGCCTTTTCTTTCTAGTTTGATTTGAGTCACTTAGATATGCAATAATCAGGGCACATCTGGATGTGACCTAGACAGACCCGTTTTCAGTTTTGCCTTGTAACCTGGTAAACATGTTGTGACGGTAAAATTTAGACCTTCAACTTCCAATTTGTCCTACTTATACTGAGTCCAAAACTTGAATTTTTAGTTTCTATCAGTTTTTTTCTGAAGTGTTCAAAGTTTAAATTTCTGAAAGTTTGATTTTTTTTTAAAAAAATTGATTTTCTAAAAGTTAGATTTTATGAAAGGTTGATTTTCCTGAAAGTTTGAACCTCAACATGTTTGATTTATATGAAAGTTTAAATGTTTTAGTTTGAAAGGGGAACAAAAAAAATAAAACGTACATGAAAAAGGGAGAGGAAGAGAGAACTGGGCCTAGACAAAAAAAGGGAAATATACCGTACAGAACTATGCCAGCGTTTGTTGCAGAGCACTTTTCCCTCACGCTAGGGTTGGCGATTTTTCACCACCGTTGAGAAAATCGTCCCCATCCTCTGATTACCACCCCATCACCTGATCCCAAGGACGGGGGTGCACTCTGCTGCGCCCTCTTGTCTCTTGGGTGTGACGGGGCGAGGCAGAGGGGTAGGGTTTCTGTCAATAGCCCGATCTAGTCCAAATCGGGTTAGGGTTCTCAAGATGGCGTCGAACGAGGCTTCGGGAGCGGCTGCGGCTGAAGCAGATGGAATCGACGACGTGCAACTGTTGATGAAAGAACTAGGTCTGCATGAGGAAGACTTAGATGATGTGGTGTTTGATGAGAAGGAGGCACCGGAGGGGGCGGCGCGATGGATAGCGCTTGCAAAGGTGAACTCTGTCAAGACCTACTCTCAGTATTGGTTTTTCCGGAACATGAGATCGACTTGGGATCTTGCCCAGGAGGTAACTTTCAAGCCACTTGAGGACAACCTATATACGGTGCAATTCTCCTGTTTGGGCGATTGGGAGAGGGTAACCCAGGAAGGACCGTGGCACTTCAGGGGAGACGCCGTCATACTGAAGCCTTATGATGGTTTGGCAAAACCCTCGACTGTTCAGTTGGATACAATTGAGATTTGGGCTCAAATTCATGATGTACCTCCCCTATATGCTCATCTAGTACCGTCTCTTGCTGCTAAGGTGGGAGAGGTCCTTTTCACTGAACCACAATCTCAGGATTTTGCTGGAAATTTTCATCGGGTTTGGGTCCGGATAAACGTCATGAAGCCATTGAAGAATGCGGTATCCTTGATCCGAGATGGCAAGCGCCAGATTTACAGGGTGAGATATGAGAAACTCCCGGATTGGTGTGCCGTGTGTGGTTTGTTGGGGCATCTTTTCAAAGAGCACGGCAATGGAATCCATCCTCTGGCGGCTCTGGTTTTCAAAAACCTGAGGGCGTCGTGGACCATGCATACAGGGCAGGGGCCAGGAGGAGGACGGGGCAGAAGAGGAGGCCGAGGCGGCCGAGCGGGTGGAAGTAGAAGAGGCTCAGAACCAGTTCATGGGGGTGACATTCCAGTAGATGGAGACGATGTGATGGCGGAAGCTGACAACGGGAAAAGGGCACCGGAGCATGCTATGATTCAGAATAGCACGCCTGCAATCTCTTCTTCGCCACCAGCTAACGAGAGGAACAACATGTTAGCCCTCCCACCACCGGCTACTCCGGCAAGTCGGAGTACCAAGCAGGAGACCAAGAGAGCTAAAGTGGGATCTGAAGTTGACAAGATCTCGGGGAAGAATGGACCACAGGGAAGGATCGACACAAATTTGGCGGGCTCCGGTGAGGGGCGCCACCGAGCCCAATGAGTATCTTTTTTTGGAACTGTCGCGGTGCGGGTAAAGCCGCTTCAGTTCGAGAACTTCGCGATTTCACGAGGAAGTTTACCCCTACCCTGCTATGTATTGTTGAAACCCAAATTGATGGCGCCAGGGTAGAAGCTATGGCTAGTTCGATTGGTTATGATAAGTCTTATGCAGTTGATAGTAATGGTAGAAGTGGTGGAATAGGCCTTTTTTGGAACAATTCAATAAAGATTGAAATTCTCGGTT
The DNA here is from genome assembly GCA_963921465.1 of Triticum timopheevii. Lineage (NCBI taxonomy): Eukaryota > Viridiplantae > Streptophyta > Magnoliopsida > Poales > Poaceae > Triticum > Triticum timopheevii. The sequence goes on from OY997270.1 coordinate 585,559,595, forward strand.
TCTCTGTGTACCACTTAGATGTATCTGTTGAGGAACAGTGGAGAGACATATGGCGGCTAACATGTGTATATGGTGAAGCCCGGACACACTTGCGCCATCAAACCTGGACGGTTCTAAAAAATATTAGTACTTTGAGCAGCTTGCCTTGGTTATGTATGGGGGATTTTAATGAAGTCTTACGTCTAGAAGAACACGAGGGAGTTGGACAACACAGCAATGCCCAGATCCAAGCATTCCGAGAAACTACGGATGTTTGCATGTTGCTCGATATCGGTTACAAGGGCACGTTCTGGACTTTCGAGAAGAAGGTGACGGGCGGGAGTTACACAAGGTGCAGACTTGATAGAGCATTGGTTAATGCGGAGTGGCTAGCAAGATTTCCATCAGCTTCCTTAACACATCTCACAGCGGCCTCTTCCGACCACGCTCCGCTGCTTCTGGAATTTGATATCCGCCAAGAGCAAAGAACACAGAGTACTTTCAAGTATGAATTAATGTGGGAAACACATGTGGGACTCAAGGAGATGATCAGAGAGGGCTGGGACCCGGGCGCTCCCTGCACTACGGTGGATGATATGAGAATAAAGCTACGGAACTTGTCGCGAGAGCTAAGCAGATGGGGTAATGACACTTTTGGCAGCATTCGGAAAGAGATCAAGCACTTGAAACAGATGTTGGAGGAACTCCGTAGTGATCCAATGCGCACTGCCCCATCACATGTCGAGTTGAAAGTCAACGAGAAACTAATAGAGATGTATCATCAGGAGGAGATCATGTGGCGACAGAGATCTAGATTGGATTGGCTCTCACAGGGAGACAAAAACACAAAATTCTTTCACCTTAGGGAAAGTCTCAGGAGAAAAAAGAACATGATTAAAGCTCTCCAGAACTCGTTGGGTGCCGAAATAAACGATCCAGGAGAGCTAAAAGCTATGGTGAATGCTTTTTACCAGAATCTTTATGAGTCCGAGGAAACCCAGAATATGGATGAGGTCCTTGATCATGTGCCGCGGAAGGTTACAGAGGAAATGAATGCATCACTGTGTGCGCCTTATACCAGAGAGGAAGTTAAAACTGCTTTGTTCCAGATGTTTCCAACAAAGGCACCGGGTCCGGACGGTTTTTCGGCTCATTTTTATTAGCGTCATTGGGATATTTGTGGAGAGGAGGTTACACAGATAGTTTTGCGGATTGTCAGAGGGGAGGAGAGTGCCCAATGCATCAACGATACCATTCTTGTTCTCATCCCAAAGGTAACTAATCCCACAAATCTGTCTCAGTATAGGACGATCAGTCTGTGCAACGTGTTATATAAAATTGTGTCTAAAGTGGTGGCAAATAGACTGAAAGTTATCTTGCCTGACATCATCTCGGAGGAGCAACCTGCTTTTGTTCCAGGCAGACTGATCACGGATAATATCATAGCCTCTTATGAATGTCTGCATTTCATGAAACGATCCAGCTCAAGAGTTAACAGTTCGTGTGCTCTAAAACTGGATATGATGAAAGCCTATGATAGGCTAGAGTGGTCCTATCTTAGGGCTATAATGGCTAAGCTTGGCTTCTCTCGGCAGTGGATTGATATAGTTATGGACATGATTACTTCAGTTTCTTTCTCGGTGATGTTTAATGGTGAGAAACTAGAAGCTTTTAACCCTTCAAGAGGGACCCGACAGGGAGACCCAATTTCCCCTTACATGTTCTTGATCGCAGCAGAGGGCCTTTCGTGCCTCCTGAAATCCAGTTCTCAGTCATCAACCTTATCAGGTATTAAGGTGGCTCCTTCGGCGCCTACTATTAATCACCTTCTATTTGTAGATGACAGCCTGTTGCTTTTTAAGGCCAGTGTGGAGGGAGCAGTTGCGGTGTCTAACCTATTGGACAAGTATTGCAGCGCTTCGGGACAGAGAATTAATCATGATAAATCCTCAATTTTTTTCAGCAAAGGATGCCCCGGTCAGGTTAGAGAAGATGTGAAAAACTCTTTACAAGTTCATAATGAAACTCTCAATGAACGTTATCTGGGGATGCCCACTGATGTTGGCCACTCCAAGAATGGGACTTTTAAATACCTTCGTGATCGGGTATGGGAGAAGATCAAAGGGTGGATGGAAAAACTTTTATCAGCAGCAGGTAAGGAGATTTTGATCAAATCAGTGGCACAAGCTATACCTGTATTCTCTATGTCATGCTTCAGGCTCCCTAGAGGTTTGTGTGAGAGCATTACCTCGATTATAAGGCAGTTCTGGTGGGGATCCAAGAAAGGAAAAAGGAAGCCATGCTGGGTGTCATGGGATATTGTGACACGGCCAAAGCACCTTGGTGGTTTGGGATTTAGGGACTTGGAAATTTTCAATCTAGCGCTCCTGGCAAGACAAGCATGGCGTATACACACTAATGACACATCATTGAGAGCTAGGATGCTAAAGGCAATTTACTTTCCGAGTTGCAGCTTGCTGGAAGCAGAGTTGGGATCTCATCCTTCTCAGATTTGGCGTGCAATTTTGGACGGCCGTGACATTATGGCTCAAGGACTCATCCGGAGGATTGGGGATGGGACGAGTACATCGATTTGGACACAGAACTGGATTCTCGTGCTCACTTTAAACGTCCAATAACCTCTCTGGTTCCTAACTGTTGGGGAACGTAGTAATTTCAAAAAAATTCCTACGCACACGCAAGATCATGGTGATGACATAGCAACGAGAGGGGAGAGTGTTGTCCACGTACCCTCGTAGACCGTAAGCGGAAGCGTTAGCACAACACGGTTGATGTAGTCGTACGTCTTCACGATCCGACCGATCCAAGCACCGAACGTACGGCACCTCCGAGTTCAGCACACGTTCAGCTCGATGACGATCTCCGGGCTCCAATCTAGCAAAGCTCCGGAGATGAGTTCCGTCAGCACGACGGCGTGGTGACGATGATGATGTTCTACCGGCGCAGGGCTTCGCCTAAACTCCGCAATGATATGACCAAGGTGGAATATGGTGGAGGGGGGCACCGCACACGGCTAAGGAATGATCCGTAGATCAACTTGTGTGTCTATGGGGTGCCCCCCCTCGCCCCCGTATATAAAGGAGCAAGGGGGGAGGCCGGCCGGCCCCTTGGGGCGCGCCAAGGAGGAGGAATCCTCCTCCTAGTAGGAGTAGGACTCCTCCTTTCCTACTCCTACTAGGAGGGGGAAGGAAGGGGGAGAGGGGGGAAGGAAAGGGGGGCGCTGCCCCCCTCCTAATCCAATTCGGACCAGAGGGAGAGGGGGCGCGCGGCCCACCCTGGCCGCCCCTCTCTCTTCCCACCAAGGCCCATGTGGCCCATTAACTCTCCCGGGGGGTTCCGGTAACCCCCCCCCCCTCTCGGCACTCCGGTTTTCTCCGAAATCACCCGGAACAATTCTGGTGTCCGAATATAGTCGTCCAATATATCAATCTTTATGTCTCGACCATTTCAAGACTCCTCGTCATGTCCGTGATCATATCCGGGACTCCGAACAAACTTCGGTACATCAAAACTTATAAACTCATAATAAAACTGTCATCGTAACGTTAAGCGTGCGGACCCTATGGGTTCGAGAACTATATAGACAAGACCTAGAACTATTCTCGGTCAATAACCAATAGCGAAACCTAGATGCCCATATTGGTTCCTACATATTCTACGAAGATCTTTATCGGTCAAACCGCATAACAACATACGTTGTTCCCTTTGTCATCGGTATGTTACTTGCCCGAGATTTGATCGTCGGTATCCAATACCATCTTCAATCTCGTTACCGGCAAGTCTCTTTACTCGTTACGTAATGCATCATCCCGTAACCAACTCATTGGTCACATTGCTTGCAAGGCTTATAGTGATGTGCATTACCGAGAGGGCCCAGAGATACCTCTCCGACAATCGGAGTGACAAAACCTAATCTCGAAATACGCCAACTCAACATGTACCTTCGGAGACACCTGTAGTACTCCTTTATAATCACCCAGTTACGTTGTGACGTTTGTTAGTACCCAAACTGTTCCTCCAGTAAACGGGAGTTGCATAATTCTCATAGTTACAGGAACATGTATAAGTCATGAAGAAAGCAATAGCAATATACTAAACGATCAAGTGCTAGGCTAACGGAATGGGTCATGTCAATCACATCATTCTCCTAATGATGTGATCCCATTAATCAAATGACAACACATGTCTATGGTTAGGAAACATAACCATCTTTGATTAATGAGCTAGTCAAGTAGAGGCATACTAGTGACTATATGTTTGTCTATGTATTCACACATGTATCATGTTTCTGGTTAATACAATTCTAGCATGAATAATAAACATTTATCATGATATGAGGAAATAAATAATAACTTTATTATTGCCTCTAGGGAATATTTCCTTCAGTCTCCCACTTGCACTAGAGTCAATAATCTAGATTACATAGTAATGATTCTAACACCCATGGAGTCTTGGTGCTGATCATGTTTTCCTCGTGAGAGAGGCTTAGTCAACGGGTCTGCAACATTTAGATCCGTATGTATCTTGCAAATCTCTATGTCTCCCATTTGGACTTGGTCCCGAATGGAATTGAAGCGTCTCTTGATGTGCTTGGTCCTCTTGTGAAATCTGGATTCCTTTGCCAAGGCAATTGCACCAGTATTGTCACAGAAGATCTTCATTGGTCCCGATGCACTAGGTATGACACCTAGATCGGAAATGAACTCCTTCATCCAGACTCCTTCATTCGCTGCTTCTGAAGCAGCAATGTACTCTGCTTCACATGTAGATCCCGCCACGACGCTTTGTTTAGAACTGCACCAACTTACAGCTCCACCATTTAATAAAAATACGTATCCGATTTGCGATTTAGAATCGTCCGGATCAGTGTCAAAGCTTGCATCAACGTAACCATTTACGACTAGCTCTTTGTCACCTCCATATACGAGAAACATATCCTTAGTCCTTTTCAGGTATTTCAGGATGTTCTTGACCGCTGTCCAGTGATCCACTCCTGGATTACTTTGGTACCTTCCTGCCAAGCTTATTGCCAAGCATACGTCAGGTCTGGTACACAGCATTGCATACATGATAGAGCCTATGGCTGAAGCATAGGGAACATCTTTCATTTTCTCTCTATCTTCTGCTGTGGTCGGGCATTGAGTTTGACTCAACTTCACACCTTGAAGCACGAGCAAGAATCCTTTCTTTGCCTGATCCATTTTGAACTTTTCAAAATTTTATCAAGGTATGTACTTTGTGAAAGTCCTATTAAGCGTCTTGATCTATCTCTATAGATCTTGATGCCCAATATGTAAGCAGCTTCACCGAGGTCTTTCATTGAAAAACTTTTATTCAAGTATCCCTTTATGCTATCCAAAAATTCTATATCATTTCCAATTAATAATATGTCATCTACATATAATATCAGAAATGCTACAGAGCTCCCACTCACTTTCTTGTAAATACAGGCTTCTCCAAAAGTCTGTATAAAACCATATGCTTTGATCACACTATCAAAACGTTTATTCCAACTCCGAGATGCTTGCACCAGTCCATAAATGGATCGCTGGAGTTTGCACACTTTGTCAGCACCTTTTGGATCAACAAAACCTTCTGGCTGCATCATATACAACTCTTCTTCCAGAAATCCATTCAAGAATGCAGTTTTGACATCCATTTGCCAAATTTCATAATCATGAAATGCAGCAATAGCTAACATGATTCGGACAGACTTAAGCATCGCTATGGGTGAGAAAGTCTCATCGTAGTCAACTCCTTGAACTTGTCGAAAACCTTTTGCAACAAGTCGAGCTTTGTAGACAGTTACATTACCATCAGCGTCAGTCTTCTTCTTAAAGATCCACTTATTCTCGATGGCTTGCCGATCATCGGGCAAGTCAACCAAAGTCCATACTTTATTTTCATACATGGATCCCATCTCAGATTTCATGGCCTCTAGCCATTTTGCGGAATCTGGGCTCATCATCGCTTCCTCATAGTTCGTAGGTTCATCATGGTCAAGTAACATGACTTCCAGAATAGGATTACAGTACCACTCTGGTGCGGATCTTACTCTAGTAGACCTACGAGGTTCAGTAGAAACTTGATCTGAAGTTTCATGATCAATATCATTAGCTTCCTCACTAATTGGTGTAGTTGTCACAGGAACTGGTTCTTGTGGTGAACTACTTTCCAATAAGGGAGTAGATACAGTTATCTCATCAAGTTCTACTTTCCTCCCACTCACTTCTTTAGAGAGAAATTCCTTCTCTAGAAAGGATCCGATTTTAGCAACAAAAATCTTGCCCTCAGATCTGTGATAGAAGGTGTACCCAATAGTCTCTTTTGGGTATCCTATGAAGACACATTTCTCCGATTTGGGTTCGAGCTTATCTGGTTGAAGTTTCTTCACATAAGCATCGCAGCCCCAAACTTTAAGAAACGACAAGTTTGGTTTCTTGCCAAACCACAGTTCATAAGGCGTCGTCTTAACGGATTTTGATGGTGCCCTATTTAACGTGAATGCGGCCGTCTCTAAAGCATAACCCCAAAATGATAGCGGTAAATCAGTAAGAGACATCATAGATCGCACCATATCTAGTAAAGTACGATTACGACGTTCGGACACACCATTTCGTTGTGGTGTTCCGGGTGGCGTGAGTTGCGAAACTATTCTGCATTGTTTCAAGTGTAGACCAAACTCGTAACTCAAATATTCTCCTCCATGGTCAGATCGTAGAAACTTTATTTTCTTGTTACGATGATTTTCCACTTCACTCTGAAATTCTTTGAACTTTTCAAATGTTTCAGACTTGTGTTTCATCAAGTAGATATACCGATATCTGCTTAAGTCATCTGTGAAGGTGAGAAAATAACGATACCCGCCGCGAGCCTCAACATTCATTGGACCACAAACATCAGTATGTATGATTTCTAACAAATCAGTTGCCCGCTCCATAGTTCCGGAGAACGGCGTTTTAGTCATCTTGCCCATAAGGCACGGTTCGCAAGTACCAAGTGATTCATAATCAAGTGATTCCAAAAGCCCATCAGTATGGAGTTTCTTCATGCGCTTTACAGCGATATGACCTAAACGGCAGTGCCACAAATAAGTTGCACTATCGTTATCAACTCTGCATCTTTTGGTTTCAACACTATGAATATGTGTATCACTACTATCGAGATTCAATAAAAATAGATCACTCTTCAAGGGTGCATGACCATAAAAGATATTACTCATATAAATAGAACAACCATTATTCTCTGACTTAAATGAATAACCGTCTCGCATCAAACAAGATCCAGATATAATGTTCATGCTCAACACTGGCACCAAATAACAATTATTTAGGTCTAAAACTAATCCCGATGGTAGATGTAGAGGTAGCATGCCGACCGCGATCACATCGACTTTGGAACCATTTCCCACGCGCATCGTCACCTCGTCCTTAGCCAATCTTCGCTTAATCCATAGTCCCTGTTTCGAGTTGCAAATATTAGCAACAGAACAAGTATCAAATACCCAGGTGCTACTGCGAGCATTAGTAAGGTACATGAGGGAGTCCTGGACTAGGGGGTGTTCGGACAGCCGGACTATCAATGTCCGCCGGACTCCAAGACTACGAAGATACAAGATTGAAGACTCCGGCTCGTGTCCGGAAGGTACTTTACTTGGCGTGGAAGGCAAGCTTGGCGATACGGATACGTAGATCTCCTACTATTGTAACCAACTCTGTGTAACCCTAGCCCTCTCCGGTATCTATATAAACCGGAGGGCTTTAGTCCGTAGGACAACATACATTACAACAATCATACCATAGGCTAGCTTCTAGGGTTTAGCCTCCTTGATCTCGTGGTAGATCTACTCTTGTACTACCCATATCATCAATATCAATCAAGCAGGAGTAGGGTTTTACCTCCATCGAGAGGGCCCGAACCTGGGTAAAAAACATCGTGTCCCTTGTCTCCTGTTACCATCCGCCTAGACGCACAGTTCGGGACCCCCTACCCGAGATCCGCCGGTTTTGACACCGACATTGGTGCTTTCATTGAGAGTTCCTCTGTGTCGTCACCGATAGGCTTGATGGCATCTTCAACCTGCAACGCTGTCCTGGGTGAGACTTTCCTCCCCGGACAGATCTTCGTATTCGGCGGCTTCGCACTGCGGGCCAATTCACTTGGCCATCTGGAGCAAATCGAAAGCTACGCCCCTGGCCGTCAGGTCAGATTTGGAAGCTTAAACTTCACGGCCAATGTCCGAGGAGATTTGATCCTCGATGGACTCGAGCCACAGCCAAGCGCGCCGCACTGTGACGATGGGCATGATCTAGCTCTGCCGCCGAACAGTGCTTTGGTGGCCGCACACGAATCCGCTCTGGCCATTAGCCCGGAGCCGATTGCCCAGATTGAGGGCTGGTGGATAGACGCCGCCCCGGGGGCTTCAACATCCACGGCGATGGAGCCGAACACCAATCTTGTCCCCTGCGAAACTCGTGATTCCAAGGCGCCGGACTCCTCGCCGGACTCCGAACCTCCCGCGCCCCTACCAATCGATCCAGATTGGGCGCCGGTTATGGAATTCACCGCCGCGGACATCTTTCAATGCTCGCCTTTCGGCGATATCTTAAATTCACTAAAGCATCTCTCGTTATCAGGAGAGTCCTGGCCGGATTATGGCCAGGATGGTTGGGATGCGGACGACGAAGAAATTCAGAGCCCACCCACCACCCACTTTGTAGCCACTGTCGATGATCTAACCGACATGCTAGACTACGACTCCGAAGACATCGACGCTATGGACGACGATGCCGGAGACGAACAGGAACCAGCACCCACAGGGCACTGGAAGGCCACCTCGTCATATGACGTATACATGGTGGATACCCCAAAAGATGGGGACGGCGAAGGAACAGCGGAGGCAGATTCCTTAAAGAAACAGCCCAAGCGCCGGCGTCGGCGGCGCCGCTCTAAATCTCGCCACAGCAAAAATGGAGATTCCGGCACAGGAGATAATAACACTCCAGAGAGTGCCGAAGACAATCCCCTCCCGCAAGACTCAGCGCAGGAGGATGCAGAAGCAAGCCCTCATGAGGGGGCGGCAGATGAAGAGGTTGAGGATCATGATTATATGCCTCCCTTCGAAGACGAAGCAAGCCTCAACAATGACGAATTCATCATACTCGAGGACCCCTTGAACAAGAACGCTTCAAGCGCAGGCTTATCGCCACAGCAAACAGCCTAAAGAAAAAGCAGCAGCAGCTTCAAGCTGATCAGGACCTGCTGGCCGATCGATGGACCGAGGTCCTCGCGGCCGAAGAGTATAAACTCGAACGTCCCTCCAAAAGTTACCCAAAACGCAAGCTGCTCCCCCGATTAGAGGAGGAAGCATACATACATCCATCACCAGCGCACGACATGGCTGACCGACCACCCCGTGGTCGTGACAGAGAGGCATCCAGGCCCCCAGCCAAGACCAGACCCCGGCATCGCTCCAAAAGTATGAAGCCAGGAGGGAACGCGCCGGACTTGCGAGACATATTGGGGGACAAAGCAAGGCAATCCCGATCCATCTATGGATCACATGGGCGCCCTACGACCCATGACGAATACCGTCGTGCCGGATACAATAACCCCGGCCGGGCTCGAGCTACGTCGCGATATCGCTCAATACAGGGGCGCCGCACACCCGTTATGCTTCACTAACGAAGTAATGGATCATCAGATCCCTGAAGGGTTTAAACCCGTAAACATCGAATCTTACGATGGCACAACAGACCCCGCGGTGTGGATCGAAGACTATCTTCTCCACATCCATATGGCCCGCGGCGACAATCTCCACGCCATAAAGTACCTCCCACTCAAGCTTCGAGGACCAGCTCGGCATTGGCTTAACAGCTTGCCCGCAGAGTCAATTGGGTGTTGGAAAGACCTGGAGGCCGCGTTCCTTGATAACTTCCAAGGCACATATGTGCGACCACCAGACGCCGATGACCTCAGCCACATCATTCAGCAGCCAGACGAATCGGCCAGGCAATTCTGGACACGGTTCTTGACAAAGAAAAATCAAATCATCGATTGTCTGGACGCAGAGGCCCTTGCAGCCTTCAAACATAATATCCGGGACGAGTGGCTAGCCCGGCACCTCGGGCAGGAAAAGCCGAAATCCATGGCAGCCCTCACATCGTTAATGACCCGCTTTTGTGCGGGAGAGGACAGCTGGCTAGCCTGCAGCAACAATCTCCGTAAAAATTCTGGCAGTCCGAATACTAAGGACAACAACGGCAGGTCACGTCGAAATAAAAACAAGCGCCGAATTAACGGCGATGTTAAGGAGGATACGGCAGTCAATGCCGGATTCCGAGGCTCTAGACACGGTCAACGGAAGAAGCCATTTAAAAGAACCATTCCGGGTCCGTCCAATTTGGACCAAATACTCGACCGCTCATGCCAGATACATGGCACCCCTGAAAAGCCAGCTAACCACACCAATAGAGATTGCTGGGTATTCAAGCAGGCCGGCAAGTTAATTGCCGAAAACAATGACAAGGGGCTAAATAGCGACGACGGGGAAGAGACCCGGCCGCCGAACAATAGAGGACAGAAGGGTTTTCCCCCACAAGTACGGACGGTGAATATGATATACGCGACCCATATACCCAAGAGGGAGAGGAAACGCGCACTAAGGGACGTCTATGCAATGGAGCCAGTCGCCCCAAAGTTCAACCCATGGTCCTCTTGTCCGATCACTTTTGATCGAAGAGACCATCCGACCAGCATACGCCATGGCGGATTCGCCGCATTGGTCTTAGACCCAATCGTCGATGGGTTTCACCTCACGAGAGTCCTGATGGATGGCGGCAGTAGCCTGAACCTGCTTTATCAGGATACAGTGCGCAAAATGGGCATAGACCCATCAAGGATTAAACCTACAAAGACAACCTTTAAAGGTGTCATACCAGGAGTGGAAGCCAACTGTACAGGTTCAGTCACACTGGAAGTGGTCTTCGGATCCCCGGATAATTTCCGGAGCGAAGAGTTAGTCTTCGACATAGTCCCATTTCACAGCGGCTATCACGCTCTGCTCGGACGAACCGCATTTGCCAAATTCAATGCGGTGCCGCACTATGCATACCTAAAGCTCAAGATGCCAGGCCCTCGTGGAGTCATCACGGTCAATGGAAATACGGAACGCTCCCTCCGAACGGAGGAACATACAGCGGCTCTCGCGGCAGAAGTACAGAGCAGCCTTTTAAGGCAATTCTCGAGCCCGGCCGTTAAACGGCCTGATACAGCAAAGCGCGCCCGGAGCAATATCAACCAAGACCACCTGGCGCGATCAGAGCACGTGTAGCAATGCGGCCCCAACCCTCGCCCGCGTATGATCGCAAGAATAACACTCCGCGTACATCATTACGCTTTGGAGATACCATGGGCACAGGGGAGGGGGCACGATCACAACGGACCCAGAGTGCGGTTCGACCACACCAGGGGCTCGCAAATGTGCCTCTTTTTTATTATTATTATTTTTCTTATTTTTTGTACACAGGACTCTGTTAACCAGAAGCCCTGTCCGGCGGTGAACCTGCCGAACTCATGATGCAATAGTAAGGGACTAAAGAAGGCCGCGTCGAACACTCAGGTGGTCTCAATTATGAGCATTAAATTCGATTATATACACCAAATCCGCAGCTCATCCCTGGAGGGGGACATGTTTATTTAGTCCAAATCCCTTGCTTACCGCACTATTTGTATCAGTCCGCTCTACTAGCGGACTTTTTCTTTCATTAATAATGCAGCACCTTTATGATCGCAATTACATTACATTTTATATATATGTTCATTATATGACATTCTGGCACCCGTATATTTTTGGTACGGCATAATACACCAGGGGCTTATGTTCCCCACTTTATGGTGTGATAAAGTCCGAACACTTTCACAAGTGCGGCACCCCGAACTTATAGCATTATATGAATCGGCTTCGAATCATGTCTTGGGTCAATAGTTGGGTTTGCCCGGCTCCCATGTTTGGCTCCTTACGTTTCCGTTCCGTCGGCTAAGGTAGCACTGGGAGAACCACTGCGATTGCGCCCCGGTTGAGCCGGGTTAACGCCTCAGTGGAGAAAGCTAAAACTGACCGGCATGATAAGGCGAGAGACTGGTCGCTGTTCGAGAGGTTTTTTCGGGTCCTTAAAGACTCACGCCGCTTCGAGCGAAGTTCCGGATTATGTCCGATGAAGGCGTGGATAGCGCCCCGGATTCGGTCTTCCGAATACCAGGGGCTTCGCCGAAATTTAAAATTATAGAATTCTATGGCTAAGTGAGAGTGTTCAAGCATTATAAGTCTGGTCGCCTTGTTCGTCGTGTTGAGTGCCTCCCTAGATGGACCCAAATATGGGAACAAGAGTGCTCAAGTTTATCACCGAACACCCCAGCACTTGCGGCTTGGGGGCTGAAGCCAACGACTTGCCATCTCTCAGATTTTATAAACGGCCAAACAGAAGGTAATATTTTAAATTAAACAAGCATTTCTCATGGCGCATATGAACGAAGTTTTCAGCGCACAGGATAAATAAACAATGAGTTCACTCAAAGATTACATTTCGGGAGCACTCATCTGCAATATTGCAGGCTCCCTTCAGGACAACATTATAATACTTCTCCGGCGTGCGATACTCCTTGCCCGGTGGCGGTGGGTCCGTGAGAAGCTTCTCCGCATCGAATTTGCCCCATTGCACCTTTATGCGTGGAAGGGCCCGACGAGCACCTACGATACAGGCGGAGCGCTTGACTACATCCAGCCTAGGGCATGCATCCACCAGCCGCCGCACGAGGCCAAAGTAGCTACCAGGCATGGCCTGTCCAGGCCACAGCCGGACTATGAGGCCCTTCATGGCCTCCTCAGCTACTTTGTGGAGTTCGATCAGCTACTTCAGCTGGTCGCTTAGGGGCACCGGATGGCCGGCCTCAGTATACTGAGACCAGAAGACCTTCTCCGTCGAGCTCCCCTCCTCGCCACGATAGAATGCGGCGGCATCAGCCGCACTACGCGGCAGATCTGCAAATGCCCCTGGAGAGCGCCGAATTCGGGTAAGTGTCCGGTAGTTCACATTAACATGCCTGCTTTGCATGAAAAACGCCTTACCCGCCGCTATCTTCTTTATGTCCTCAACCTCCTGAAGGGCCTTCTGGGCCTCGGCCTTGGCGGACTTGGCACTTTCGAGAGCCGAGGCAAGCTCGGACTCTCGAGTCTTGGAGTCACGCTCCAAACTCTCATGTTTTTCCATGAGAACCTGGAGCTCTTGCCGAACTTCCGCCACCCGAACCTCTTGCTTTTCTCGCTCAGCCCGTTCCGCGGCCGCATTGCGTTCGGCCGCAGACACAGCATCCTTCAGGGTTGCCACCTCGTTAGTGGCCCCTGTAATGCACATATTATCCTTGTCAATTTTATTCGCAACCAAAATCCTTTTCTGTAAGGTACTTATTCAAAGAGGTGTTGCTGAGTTTCTTTTTCCTCGAGCTGCTTCTTTGCATGGCCGAGATCTTGCTCGGACCGCTCGAGATTCTTTTTCAGCACGTCAAACTCCGCCGTTAGTGCGGCAGAGGTCAGCAGTGCAGCCTGCAAACCCATATTGACATATTTTAGGCAACCCTGCGTATATCTTATTATAGATCCTTAGTCCGGCTTTTCTTTCCGAACACCAAACCAAGCATCAGGGGCTACTGTCTATGCGGTATTACATTACATGATTTTAACTTCTTACCTCAAAGCTTGTTAATAGGCTGCTGCAGGCTTCGGTCAGCCCGCTTTTCGCGAGCTGAACCTTCTCAATCACCGCACTCATGATAGTGCGGTGTTCTTCCTCGATGGAAGCGCCTTTAAGCGCCTCCAGCAGGCTATCCGGCGCCTCCGGTTGGACGAAGGCCGCCGGCGTCACGGTCCTGCCCTTCTTTCGAAGGGGCCGCTTGCCGGACTCTGGAACCACTTCGGGTTCTGATGTGGAGTACGGCACGAAGTCCGGGGGGCTGCCTGACGGCGCCTCCGGAGCCTCCTCCTAATGGGTCCCTCTTTGGGATCCCACCTCGGCGTCCTCGTTGGCGCGTGGGGTGGAGGCAGTCGGGATGGAATTCACATCCGACGAGGCCAATGACCCGCTCGATGAGTCGGGGAGATCATCATTGGCCGGACTATGGACAGAATGCGGCGTTAGAAGGATACTTCGCGACATAAAAGAAATTACACATCAAGGATCCGGATACTTACGATCTTGCCGGACGCCTGGCCCTTGGAGGCCGCTCATCCTCACCAACGCTGATGTTGGCGGAACTGTCCGGGGGGATAGTTCTCCCCCTCTTGGACCCTTCGCCCCCCCCCCCCCCCCCGATGGGGGAAGCCTTCCTTTTCTTCTCTCCCTCCTCTGGGAGAGAGTACTCCTCCTCCTCGTCTTCGGAGGAGGAATCCTCGTCGTCGTCAGATGCCTGATTGCGGGAACTCTTTCGAGTCCCCGCGGCCACCTTCTTGGCCTTCTTCTCCGGCACCACGTGCGGTGCCGGAGCCAGCAGCCTTGTTAAACGGGCGTTCGCTGGGTCTTCTGGCATGGGAGCCGGGCTGATGAGCAGCTTGGCCTTCTCCATCCATTCCTGTCAAAGGAAGAGGCAGAATGAAGCCTCACTAGAGTCAATCTAATTATCACAAGTGTCCCGTAATGGGGTTGAATCACTTACCTCGTCAGTTGGATTCTACGAGCTGAATCCGTGGTCTTTGGTCGCGGACGTAGGGGCTTCGGCGCCCTTGAACAGCACCCTCCAGGCGCCTTCGTATGTTGTATCGAAGAGCCCGTTTAGCGCCTGGTGCTGTTCCGGATTGAACTCCCACAAATTAAATGCCCGTTCTTGGCATGGGAGGATCCGCCGGATGAGCATGACTTGGACCACGTCGACGAGCCTGAGCTTATTGCTCGCCATCTTCTTGATACATGCTCGGAGTCCCGTCACCTCCACCGGATTCCCCCACTGCAAGCCCTTCTCTTTCCAGGAGGTGAGCTGCGTGGGGATGCCTGATCTAAACTCGGGGGCCGCCGCCCATGTGGATTTGCGCGGCTCGGTGATGTAGAACCACCCCGATTGCCACCCCTTGACAGAGTCCACGAAGGTCCCTTCTAGCCAAGGGACGTTGGGCAATTTGCCCAACATAGCGCCTCCGCATTCCGCTTGCGTACCCTTCACAACCTTCGGCTTGACGTTAAAGGTCTTGAGCCACAGGCCGAAGTGGGGCCGGATGCAGAGAAAGGCCTCGCACACGACGATAAACGCCGAGATGTTGAGGATAAAGTTCGGCACCAGATCGTGGAAATCCAGGCCGTAGTAAAACATGAGCCTCCGGATAAATGGATGGAGCGGAAAGCCCAGTCCGCGGAGGAAGTGGGGAAGGAAGACGACCCTCTCATGAGGCCCGGGGGTAGGGATGAGCTGCCCCTCGTCGGGCAGCCGATGCGCGATATCGCCGGAAAGGTATCCGGCGCTGCGCAGTTTGGTGATGTCCTCCTCCTTGACGGTGGAGGCTAACCATTTGCCTCCCGCTCCAGTCATATTCGGAGAAGGTCGAGGTGAGATGCGCGAGTTCAGGCGTTGGAGCTTGAATTCGCGGGGATGGATAAGCAAAGGAGGAAGAAGGCGTAGGTGAGAAGGTGAATCCTTATCCCTTATATATAGGCGGACAAAACTATGTGTCCCGCACCGGCCTGGTAAAACTCGCTTATCTCCCAAGCGTCACCGTTGATGGCGCGGTTGGGTTACCCACGCACGTATTGATGAGAATCCCGGAATAAGGGGAACACGATCTCTGCTTCGATAGGACATGCCGAGGAAACCGCTCTGCTAATGCTGAGGTGGTATAAAGATTCAAACAAAGGCCTGGTGGCGGTGTGATGTCACGCCGCATGATACGTCAGCAGATTGAACTAAGTGTACATTTTATTCTCTCTACGGTGGAATGTGGAATTTATTTTGCAGAGCCGGACACTATCCTGGTGTTCATTATCTTCTCTGGATTATTCAAGGGAGGAACCCGCCTTGCAATGCCGAACATTATGCACGCCGGACTTATCGTCATTGAAGACTGGTTCAGGGGCTACTGAGGGAGTCCTGGACTAGGGGGTGTTCGGACAGCCGGACTATCAATGTCCGCCGGACTCCAAGACTATGAAGATACAAGATTGAAGACTCTGGCTCGTGTCCGGAAGGTACTTTACTTGGCGTGCAAGGCAAGCTTGGCGATACGGATACGTAGATCTCCTACTATTGTAACCGACTCTGTGTAACCCTAGCCCTCTCCGGTATCTATATAAACCGGAGGGCTTTAGTCCGTAGGACAACATACATTACAACAATCATACCATAGGCTAGCTTCTAGGGTTTAGCCTCCTTGATCTCGTGGTAGATCCACTCTTGTACTACCCATATCATCAATATCAATCAAGCAGGAGTAGGGTTTTACCTCCATCGAGAGGGCCCGAACCTGGGTAAAAAACATCGTGTCCCTTGTCTCCTGTTACCATCCGCCTAGACGCACAGTTCGGGACCCCCAACCCGAGATCCGCCGGTTTTGACACCGACAGTACACATCAATAACATGTATATCACATATACCTTTGTTCACTTTGCCATCCTTCTTATCCGCCAAATACTTGGGGCAGTTTCGCTTCCAGTATCCAGTCTGCTTGCAGTAGAAGCACTCAGTTTTAGGATTAGGTCCAGACTTGGGTTTCTTCTCTTGAGCAGCAACTTGCTTGCCATTCTTTTTGAAGTTCCCCTTCTTCTTCCCTTTGCCCTTTTTCTTGAAACTGGTGGTCTTGTTAACCATCAACACTTGATGCTCCTTCTTGATTTCTACCTCCGCAGCTTTTAGCATTGCGAAGAGCTCGGGAATAGTCTTGTTCATCCCTTGCATATTATAGTTCATCACGAAGCTCTTGTAGCTTGGTGGCAGTGATTGGAGAATTCTGTCAATGACACTATCATCAGGAAGATTAACTCCCAGTTGAATCAAGTGATTATTATACCCAGACATTTTGAGTTCACTGACAGAACTATTCTCCTCCATCTTGCAGCTATAGAACTTATTGGAGACTTCATATCTCTCAATCCGGGCATTTGCTCGAAATATTAACTTCAACTCCTGGAATATCTCATATGCTCCATGACGTTCAAAACATCGTTGAAGACCCGGTTCTAAGCCGTAAAGCATGGCACACTGAACTATCGAGTAGTCATCAGCTTTGCTCTGCCAGACGTTCTTAACTTCGTCAGTTGCATCAGCAGCAGGCCTGGCACCCAGCGGTGCTTCCAGCACGTAACTTTTCTGTGCAGCAATGAGGATAATCCTCAGGTTACGGACCCAGTCCGTGTAATTGCTACCATCATCTTTCAACTTTGCTTTCTCAAGGAACGCATTAAAATTCAACGGAACAACAGCACGAGCCATCTATCTACAAACAAACATAGACAAGCAAAATACTATCAGATACTAAGTTCATGATAAATTTAAGTTCAATTAATCATATTACTTAAGAACTCCCACTTAGACAGACATCTCTCTAGTCATCTAAGTGATCACGTGATCCAAATCAACTAAACCATGTCCGATCATCACGTGAGATGGAGTAGTTTCAATGGTGAACATCACTATGTTGATCATATCTACTATATGATTCAAGCTCGACCTTTCGGTCTTCGTGTTCCGAGGCCATATCTGTATATGCTAGGCTCGTCAAGTATGACCTGAGTATTCCGCGTGCGCAACTGTTTTGCACCCGTTGTATTTGAACGTAGAGCCTATCACACCCGATCATCGCGTGGTGTCTCAGCACGAAGAACTTTCGCAATGGTGCATACGCAGGGAGAACACTTCTTGATTATTAGTGAGAGATCATCTTAAAATGCTACCGTCAATCAAAGCAAGATAAGATGCATAAAGGATAAACATCACATGCAATCAATATAAGTGATATGATATGGCCATCATCATCTTGTGCTTGTGATCTCCATCTTCGAAGCACCGTCGTGATCACCATCGTCACCGGCGCGACACCTTGATCTCCATCGTAGCATCGTTGTCGTTACGCCATCTATTGCTTCTACAACTATCGCTACCGCTTAGTGATAAAGTAAAGCAATTACAGGGCGTTTGCATTTCATACAATAAAGCGACAACCATATGGCTCCTGCCAGTTGCCGATAACTTCGGTTACAAAACATGATCATCTCATATAATAAAATATAGAATCACGTCTTGACCATATCACATCACAACATGCCCTGCAAAAACAAGTTAGACATCCTCTACTTTGTTGTTGCAAATTTTACGTGGCTGCTACGGGCTTAGCAAGAACCGTTCTTACCTACGCATCAAAAACCACAACGATAGTTCGTCAAGTTAGTGCTGTTTTAACCTTCGCAAGGACCGGGCGTAGCCACACTCGATTCAGCTAAAGTGAGATCGACAGACACCCGCCAGCCACCTTCAAGCACGAGTGCTCGTAACGGTTAAACCAGTCTCGCGTAAGCGTACGCGTAATGTCGGTCCGGGCCGCTTCATCTCACAATACCGCCGAACCAAAGTATGACATCCTGGTAAGCAGTATGACTTGCATCGCCCACAACTCACTTGTGTTCTACTCGTGCATATAACATCAACGCATAAAACCTAGGCTCGGATGCCACTGTTGGGGAACGTAGTAGTTTCAAAAAAATTCCTGCGCACACGCAAGATCATGGTGATGACATAGCAACGAGAGGGGAGAGTGTTGTCCACGTACCCTCGTAGACCGTAAGCGGAAGCGTTAGCACAACGCGGTTGATGTAGTCGTACGTCTTCACGATCCGACCGATCCAAGCACCGAACGTACGGCACCTCCGAGTTCAGCACACGTTCAGCTCGATGACGATCTCCGGGCTCCGATCCAGCAAAGCTCCGGAGATGAGTTCCGTCAGCACGACGGCGTGGTGACGATGATGATGTTCTACCGGCGCAGGGCTTCGCCTAAACTCCGTGACGATATGACCGAGGTGGTATATGGTGGAGGGGGGCACCGCACACGGCTAAGGAACGATCCGTAGATCAACTTGTGTGTCTATGGGGTGCCCCCCCGCCCCCGTATATAAAGGAGCAAGGGGGGAGGCCGGCCGGCCCCTTGGGGCGCGCCAAGGAGGAGGAATCCTCCTCCTAGTAGGAGTAGGACTCCTCCTTTCCTACTCCTACTAGGAGGGGGAAGGAAGGAGGAGAGGGGGGAAGGAAAGGGGGGCGCCGCCCCCCCTCCTAGTCCAATTCGGACCAGAGGGAGAGGGGGCGCGCAGCCCACCCTGGCCGCCCCTCTCTCATCCCACCAAGGCCCATGTGGCCCATTAACTCTCCCGGGGGGTTCCGGTAACCCCCCCCCCCCCCCCCCCCCGGCACTCCGGTTTTCTCCGAAATCACCCGGAACAATTCCGGTGTCCGAATATAGTCGTCCAATATATCAATCTTTATGTCTCGACCATTTCGAGACTCCTCGTCATGTCCGTGATCACATCCGGGACTCCGAAAAAACTTCAGTACATCAAAACTTATAAACTCATAATAAAACTGTCATCGTAACGTTAAGTGTGCGGACCCTACGGGTTCGAGAACTATGTAGACATGACCTAGAACTATTCTCGGTCAATAACCAATAGCGGAACCTGGATGCCCATATTGGTTCCTACATATTCTACGAAGATCTTTATTGGTCAAACCGCATAACAACATACATTGTTCCCTTTGTCATCGGTATGTTACTTGCCCGAGATTTGATCGTCGGTATCAAATACCTAGTTCAATCTCGTTACCAGCATGTCTCTTTACTCATTACGTAATGCATCATCCCGTAACCAACTCATTGGTCACATTGCTTGCAAGGCTTATAGTGATGTGCATTACCGAGAGGGCCCAGAGATACCTCTCCGACAATCGGAGTGACAAAATCTAATCTCGAAATACGCCAACTCAACATGTACCTTCGGAGACACCTGTAGTACTCCTTTATAATCACCCAGTTACATTGTGACGTTTGGTAGTATCCAAAGTGTTCCTCCGGTAAACGGGAGTTGCATAATTCTCATAGTTACAGGAACATGTATAAGTCATGAAGAAAGCAATAGCAATATACTAAACGATCAAGTGCTAGGCTAATGGAATGGGTCATGTCAATCACATCATTCTCCTAATGATGTGATCCCATTAATCAAATGACAACACATGTCTATGGTTAGGAAACGTAACCATCTTTGATTAATGAGCTAGTCAAGTAGAGGCATACTAGTGACTATATGTTTGTTTATGTACTCACACATGTATCATGTTTCCGGTTAATACAATTCTAGCATGAATAATAAACATTTATCATGATATGAGGAAATAAATAATAACTTTATTATTGCCTCTAGGGCATATTTCCTTCACTAACCCCCCGTTAATGGTGGCTCAGCTAATAGATAACACGACCGCCTCCTGGAATGAGAATCTAGTCAGGTCGGTGTTTACGCACTTTGATGCGGAGGAGATCATTAAAATACCGCTGTGCACACGAACAATTCCAGATTTCTGGGCTTGGCATGAGGAAAGCAAGGGATTTTTCACAGTCCGGTCTGCCTATCGAATGATTTTGCGTACAAAGCTTAGTAGGGAGGGCTGGATCGAAGAGGAAGCTGGCACATCAGGGAACGAGTCCGAGAGTAATCAGTGGTCCTCTATATGGCATATCAAAGTTCCATCAAAACTTCGGGTGTTTGTTTGGAGACTTGCAAGACAATCCATCCCATGAAATGTTATGCTGCACCACCGAAACATGGCTACAAATGAGACTTGTGCTCTTTGCGGAGCGCGGGATACTTGGAGACACGCCCTACTTTCCTGCCCTATGGCAAGGAGTGTATGGGTTCTAGCGCCGGATCACATTGTGGAGCAAATGAGTGAGCACATGGAGGATAGTGCAAAGGACTGGATCTTTGCCTTACATAAAATCATGTCCCAAGATGACTTTGTGCGAGTGGTAGTAACCCTATGGGCAATCTGGGGAGCGAGAAGGAAGGCCATCCATGAAAACATCTTCCAAGCACCAGCGACACTTCATGGTTTCATCAACTCTTATATCGGGGAGCTGAAACAGATAGACGCAAAAATTTCACCTGCTGTTGTTCGCACCACTCCACAACGCAGGTCACCCTGGATTCCGCCTGAGGCAGGTTTCTCGAAGTTCAATGCTGACGCTGCTGTTTCGAGACACGGTGTGGGATCCATTGGCGTCATTGCTAGGGATCAGGGAGGTACATTCTTGGGCGCCTCAGCACTAGTTTTCAGATTCATATCAGATCCACCCACGCTTGAAGCCCTAGCTATACGAGAGGCCCTGGCTTTGGCCGATGATCTATATACTCAGAAGATACATGTGGCTTCCGACTGCAAAGTAGTGGGTGGAGGACATCCAGAATCGGAGCTTGGCTTGCTATGGTGCAATTATTCACGAGATTAGGGATATGTCTAGTTCTTTCACTTCTTGTAATATAGTCTATGAAAGTAGGAGCTCAAACTTTGAGGCTCACAATTTAGCGAAGCATGCACTTACCCTGGGAGGTGGCCGCCATGTATGGTTAGGCCATCAGGGAAATCTTTTGTCCGTCCCTATAAACATTGTGACGAATTAATAAAGCTTCGCGGAATTGTCTAAAAAAACCAACCAAAGAAAAAAAGCAAGTTCTTCTCAAATAAAGAAAAAGAAAAAAAGCAAGTAGCATATTTTTATAGACTAGCAAAATGTCCGTGTGTTGCAATGGAAGCAAACGATCCAATAAGGACACGACTTGCTTGCTTTCGAGTCGTGCTTTAATCTGCTAATTTTTTTAAATAATACATTTTTTTATTAATTTACAAAAATATTACGCTGATATAATATTTTTCGAAAATATTATCCAATCGGCCAGCAGCTGGCCGACTGAGCCTAGTCAGCCAGCAGCAGGTCGACAGGGCCTTCTCAGCCAACTGCAGGCCGACAGGTGGGCAATCGGCCACGCGTGAGCCGACTATTGGCCGAGCCACGTCGCCCCGGGAGCTGTCGGCGCGGGCTGGGTCAGGGGCGCCCCAGTCGGCCAGCTGCTGGCCGATAGGGAGCGGGCCCCCCAGCGCTGCCTCTTTTCTCCTTTTCTCCTTCTCCTTTCCTTTCCCCACCACGCGCATCTCTCTTCTCATCTCTCTGTTCTTCGTTCCACCTCTCTCTTACACGAAATAGCTCCAATTAATACACCAAAATCACCCGGTTTTTTGCGGATTTGGCACCGTGAATGGGTTCTACATAGTTAGGGGAGCCAAAAGAGACCTCGATCTACTGATGGGGTAGCTTGTGGTGGTCGTGGTGAGGATTTTGTTGGAGTATTTTTTCAGCTTATTGGTGGAGGTACTGGTGGCGGTGGAGGTGGAGGTGGTGGTGAAATGCTTATCCAACTCCGTCTGAAGGGGGTTTTATAGGTGGCGGGAAAGAGTTGGCGGGAACATATGGCGGGAAACGGATGGCGGGAACATATGGCGAGAAACGGGTGGCGGGAAAGAGTTGGCGGAACATATGGCGGGAAACGGGTGGCGGAAACATATGGCGGGGAAAAAGGGTTGCGCGAAAAAACATCATAGTTTCAAAAAACAAATCTGTAATATTTTACTGGGCAAAACAAAAAAATGTAATATGGGATGCATGCACCAGTCGGCCCACAGTAGACCAATTAGTTTCAGTCGGCCCACAGCAGGCTGACTGGACCCTGTCGGCCCACAGTTGGCCGACTGGACTTGAGCTGGCGGCCGACAGGCCACTCGGCCAGCAGCAAGCTGATAGGACGCCAGTCGGCCTGCTGTGGGCCGACTAGATCCAGTCGGCCTACCGTGGGCCGAGGGTGTATTATTTTTGAAAATATTTTTTTGGGCATAATATTTGTGAAAATTAATTAAAAAAATGTATTATTTAAAAAAATTAGCCTTTAATCTGTGCTCGCATCTAATTAATGAGAAAGGAACAATATAACTTGCGAGTACGATTTCATTTTCGATGGAACAAAGCACTTTGGAAAGGAGTCTCATTCTCAAAAGATGCAACGCTATCCCATCGTGCGAGTACTATGATTCAGCCAAGCCTGAATGGTTGGCGAAAAGTAGTAGCACGATTCATGGCTTTCTAAAAAGAAGAAGAATGTGTGGATCAGATCGCACTATGATGTTTGCTTAATCTGTAAGTTGCTCCGTACGTACCCTTGGTTGTTGTCGTCTCTTTTGTGAAGATCCATTGCGAGCAGAAATTCTTCTGAACTTTAGCAAGAGATTATTATCATAACGACGACAGCGTCAGTTGGCAGATGATACTTGCGAGGAAACAGGATTTGGAAATCTTACAGGCAACAGTCACGCAAGACAAATTACATACATAGGCTTATAATACATAGGCTTATATAATATAATCAGAGGCTGAAAAGGACGCCGACCACCGCTCCGACTACCCAGGCGACGGGGCTCGAACTGAAGACGGCAGCGGCCACGACGGGGCCAGCCAGACGGAGGATCTTGAAGTAGAGCCGCGGGTTCGCCGCGAACGCAGTGCGTGATATCAGCGCGCCGGCGGCGCCCGGGCCGACCATGGTAACCCTGGTGCAGCATAGCACGACCCACGTGGCGACGCCAGTCAAGCAGTCCCGGCAGAAGCAGAGGACCCGGCCGAGCGCCGGCGCGACCTGCACGGCGGCGTTACACAGGAACTGCCAGCAGTGACAGACCAGGGCCGCGACGACCTGATAGCAGTACCAGACCAGCGCCGCGACGCAAACGACCGCGGCGATGGCCAGCACGTAAGGGAGCGCGACGACGGCGGCGTCCTTGAGCCACCGCCAGAACGCCTCCAAGGCCGGGACGAGCTCGTGAGCCTTGCTCGCGGCCGTGTCGACGAAGCCCTGGACGAGCGGCCAAAAGCCGTCCAGATCGAGGCTGATCCCGCCGACGGCGTTCTGCACCCACCGCCAGAGAGACTCTAACGGCAGGACGAGGCTGTGGGCAGCGCTGGCGAGAGCGGCTGGAAGGTCGGCGAAGATGCCCTGCATGTGCTCCCAGAAGCCGTCGAAGCCGGAAATGACGCCGGCGGCCGCGGCATGGAGCCACTGCCAGACCGCTTCAAACGGCACCACCAGAGCGTGGGCCGCGCTCCCGAGCGCGGCGACGAGGCTGCCGAAGCAGCCTTGTATGAGCTGCCCCAGACCGTGGAAGCCGAAACTGATGCTTGCGGGGGCGGCCTGGAGCCACTGCCAGAGCGTTTCGAACGGCACCGCCAGAGCGTGGGCTGCGCTACCGAGCGCGGCGACGAGGTTGCTGAAGCATAAGCTGACGCCGACGGCGGCGGACTGCAGCAGGTGCCAGAGCGTTTCGAACGGCACCGCCAGAGCGTGGGCCGCGCTCCCGAGCGCGGCGACGAGGCTGTCGAAGCAGAAGCTGACGCCGGCGGCGGCGGACTGCAGCAAGTGCCAGAGCGCCTCGAACGGCAGGACGACCAGGTGGGCTACGGCGGCGATGGCCGCCTGCAGCCAGTGCCCGAGCACCTCGAACGGCAGGACGAGCAGGTGAATCACGCCCGCGAACAGTCCGGCGATGAGCTGCCACAAGCCGTCGAGGCCGAAGCTCATGCCGACGGCGTCGGCGGCGATTCCATTGGCCACACCGCGGCCTGCGCCGCGCAGGAGCCTCCGTGCTGCAGTGTCAGCGAAGGCCATGGCTAGCTCACGCGACCTTCCCTCCTTTTTCTGAGAACAAGATTCCTTCAATGTGAGTGGAGTGGAGTGGGCGACTGACCGCTGCTGGACTGGAGTGAGGAGTCTTCTCTTGACTTGGGGTAGGTCTCCTTAATTAATTTCTCAGAACGTATACTCATATAGGAGTATCTCATTGGGCAGTCAGGGTGGCTTCGTCGTGGATGGTTCCCAAAGCATCTGCTTTTTTTCATGAAAAGAAATGAAATGCCCATTGGGCACTCAGCTTCGTCCTGGCTCGTGACTTGCCAATTCTCTGCAAGTACAGTCACATGGATGGTAGTATCCAAAGTGTTAGCTTTCGGTGAACACAATGTTTTTTTTTGGGGAGGGTAACAATGGTTGTCACAGGTAACAATGTGGTTGTCTTTCCCAAATTCAATTCGGCTCCCGGGAGCATTATGAGTTCTTAGTCACATTCAAATTCCACCTGCAAATTTTGATGCAAAAAAGTTAAGCATTTTGGCCCGTGCAAAAAATAAAAAACAAATTGAACACCAAAAATTACCCCCAAATGTCACCCCAAGCTTGTTTTTTTCACCGACGAAAGACTGCTGCTCCGTTTCGCATGAAAATTATCAAGCATGCTTGCGACACTAACACGAACATCCAAAAAAAATTCAGAATTTTTTAAGAGCATTTACTTTTTTTTTCGTGTTACTGTTCACGCGGGAGCATGTGCTCCCGGGAGCCAAAACGCCACTCTCGGTTGTCTTTAAACAATTCACCGATGCACGTCCACCGTCTTAGGTTACTCTATCCTTTATACTTATTTTGTCAAATTTTGACTATAAATTTGATTAAAAAATACATGTTTTTATTAGTCACAAAAATTATAGTATTGAAATTTGTATTGAAAAAAGTTTTAATGATATTACTTTATGGTATATAACTTATAGTTTGCTACTTAGATAAAATGTCGAAATTTATTACAAAATATTAGGAGACTAATAAATCCGGACTAATGACGTAGAAACATAAACTTCAACCAAGATAATACTCCGGCCCACCTATTTTACATGCCGAAAGCTAGCTTTGTTGCTGGGTTACCATTGAATCGGGCTACCAGTTTTTTACGGTAATGTTTATAATCTGACTTGAGATTTGTAGTTTAGAAATATGATGTCATATTTTATATGCAAACTCGCGTTGATATTAAATTTATTTCTGAAGTCAAGCCTGCAAGCGGAAGAGAGTAAGGGGTGACACACCAGTGTAATCACACTAAGGAAGAGCCACCATAACAACTGGCAGATGATGGTTGTCGTTGATCTCATTTGGAAAAAAGGTCGAAGGTATGAACATTACGTAAGCTGATGACGTGTCAATGAGTTTGTTAAGATGGATGTGATACATTGATATTAGTTTGTTAAGTGGAACAAATATGGAGCTTTGTCGTTTATTCCTAAAATGGATACAACCTGGTTTAGTTATTGCTATGAATTTTATAATTATACGAATTTACTCTTTATAAATCATGTGTACAAACTATGGCACAATAAATTCACGGGAACAAAAACCGGTTCTTGTGATGATGATTATATCATTGGCTGGCACTACTCTCGGCCTGCCACTGATGCTATATTAGCAACGGCGGGAGGTCAGTGGCAGGCGCCTCTAGGAGTCTCGCCCGCCACTGATGGTCTTTTTCTGCC
The DNA here is from genome assembly GCA_963921465.1 of Triticum timopheevii. Taxonomy (NCBI): domain Eukaryota; kingdom Viridiplantae; phylum Streptophyta; class Magnoliopsida; order Poales; family Poaceae; genus Triticum; species Triticum timopheevii. Next base: position 585,586,072 of record OY997270.1, read on the forward strand.
CGCCACTACTAGGTATTCCAACATTAGTGATGGTTTAAGTGAAAAGTTTAGGTGAGAGGCTTTTGTCACCTAGACCATTACAAAATAGGGTCGCATTATCCCCTAAAGAAATAGGGCTGCATTAGTGTCAGCTGACCGATTCCATGCACGGACCAATGTGGTTGTACGTTGTGAGATACACAGCCTTTGGATCCAGCGAGGTACACAGTTGTTGGATCCCTAATCGTCGTCTCTCACACACGGCTTCTCTTATAGCACACAACAACCACTTTATGTTGCGTTGCAGCATTGCACGCAATGACTTCCCTTTGCAACATGCGTGAAGCATTGGTGTGACACCCCTTGTAGCACCAGCACTAGACCCACGACACCTCTAACGCCGACCCTCGCACCACCTTTACAGAGCTGCCCTAGTCTTTCTCTGACACTGACCCTTGCACCACCTTTACAGAGCCGCCCTGGTCTTTGCAGCAGTCACATCATGCGGCAACCGAACATCACCAATGTCTTATCATGCAGGTTGCAACACTGATGTGATCTGCGGTTGCGGCAGCAATCTGTCACCGCTGGTAGTGCTGCCTCACAACACCCACTCCACAACAAACATAGACAACCCCTTGGGCTTGGAGCGCTGGTTGTCCCTGGCAGCGGTCCCTGCAAGCCCTTAGAGCATCTCCAACAAGCCCAACGCGTGGCGCGCAAAAATCTGGTTTGCGGCGCGCGCAACGCCAGGTTTGGCGCGGGCGCAACGCTGGCTCCAGCAGCCGCGCCAAAAATGCAGCGCGCGCAGCTCCAGCGGTGCACCAAAATGCAGCACGCGCGAGCAGCCACGCATCCACATTTGTTGCATTTTCACAAAAAACAAAGACATGGCTTAGTTTTTAAATCACAAACATCATTCACAACCAAGTTTAAATCAATAGTTCAATTTATTACAACTCATCAAACAAATAGTACTTTGAGAAATACAACCAATAGTTCAATAATACAATATCAAACGCACAAATCATGATGATCTTCCGCGGCCATTCCAAGCCCACCACTCCTCAATGAGATCCTTCTTGAGTTCATTATGTGCTGCCGGACGTCGAATGGCATGATAGGAGGCAACAAAACGGGCACCCTTTCAGCCCTCCGCCGCACTCGCACGGGATGTCTCAAGAGCTCATACTAAGAGTAGTCTACATCTTGGCCACGCTCATTCTCGATGATCAAGTTGTGCATGATCACACAAGCATGCATTATGTACCAAAGCATCTTCTGATCCCAAAATCTAGCCGGTCCTCTCACAATAGCAAATTGGGCTTGCAAAATCCCATAAGCTCTCTCCACATCTTTTCTAGCCGCCGCGCGAGCATCTTGGAAATCAAGATATTTCTTACCTTCCGATTTTTTCAACAGTTTCAGAAATGTTTGCCACTTTGGGTAGATGCCATCCGCAAGATAGTAGCCATGGTTGTATGTACGACCATTAGCTACAAACTGCACTGATGGCAGTTCACCATTTGCAATCTTACTCATCAGTGATGACCGGTTGACAACGTTGATGTCATTCAAAGACCCGGGCATTCAAAAAAAGCATGCCAAATCCAAGTCTCGTGATGGGCCACCGCTTCAAGAATTATAGTGGAACCCTTTTTTTGTCCGTGGAATTGTTCATGCCATGCCCTTGGACAATTCTTCCAACTCCAATGCATGCAATCTATTGAGCCTAGCATACCTGGGAATTCGCGAGCTTTGTTCATCTCCAATAGCCTTGCGACATCTTCAGCATTGGGAGTTCTCAAGTACTCCGGGCCAAACACTTGCACAATTCCGATTGCGAAGCGCTTGACACACATGATGGCTTGGCTCTCACCCATGGCCAAGTGGTCATCAACTAGATCAGCCGGAATACCGTATGCCAACATACGCAAAGCGGCTGTCACCTTCTGAAAGGTGCTATGCCCGAGCTCTCCGGCGGCTCTCCTCTGCTGAAAAAGCCGGTCATGGCTCGCTAGTTTCTCTGCAATGCACCTGAACAACTCGGTGTTCATCCTAAACCGGCGACGAAAGTAGGACTCGGGGTATGTGGGATTCTCCACAAAATAGTGCCTCATCAATCTGTTGTGGGCATCAATCCTATCCCTCCAAATTTTCTGCCGACCCATAACCGAACCACCGTGCTTCGGTTTTTTATTGATGTGCATAGCTAGGATCATTGCAAGATCCTCCTCCTCTTCCATATCAAATTCTTCTTCAGAAGAGTTATAGCCCGAACTCATCTAAAATGTTCAAAACTAGGCTATAAACAACATGCACCAAATTTCATGCAAAAAAGTGGAAGTTGGAAGCAATACATACCTTGCGGGCGTTTTGTCGAACACCTTGCGGGCGCCAAAGCGGCGGTGGGCGGCCAGGCGTTGTTCGTCAGAGGCTGCCGCGGGCGCGCGGGAAGAGACCGGGGAAGCGCCGGAACGGTCGCCGAAAAAATGGGGTGGCGCGGGGCGACGGCGGCAGCGCGGCTGGATGGGTTGGTGGATTGAGAGCGAGCGCTCGAGAGTCCAGCACGCGAGAGTGGGCGCAGCAAATAAGCATCGTGTGATGGCGTTTCCGCCCGCGCGCTGAATTACATATGCCGCGGGCGTGATTTTTGCGCGTCCGCTGGAGCGCCGGGAACGGTAGCGCACGCGCTAAAACCACTAATTTTTCGGCGCGGCGCGTTTATAGCGCGCCTGTTGGAGATGCTCTTAGCACTTGTCGTCCAAAGCCTCCACACTCGTAGCTCGCCACCCTGGCTGGCCACCAGTCTTCTCAGCAACAACTACCAATGGCTTGCAGCATCCGCCGCCTGGCCTGGTGACGTCTATGCTCACAGCTACACTGCTGCCTGCTTGCAGCAGTAGCCACTGGGCTTCACAGCAGCGGCCATGTGGCCATGGGCAGCACTTCTCTTCGTCAGTTTCTTTTGGGAGCCGCATGAAAGCCACCGAGTTAGGTGTGTCGCTGGAGGAAGGCACATCCATGTCTAGTGCTGTAAAATTTGGAAGGAGCCCAGTGACCGGGCAAGATGCGGGAGGTACATGAAGAGGATAGGTAGGAAAGGAAGGGCGCTTAAAGCATCTCCACCAGGCGCACTAAACAAGCACCGTGCCGCAAATTTACCCATTTTAGCGTGCGCTATCGCTAATTGGTCTCCAGCGGGCGCGCAATAACCGCGCGCGCTGCATATAGAGTTGGGCGCGCGGTCCGAATCGCTATCGCGCGCTGCGTATTTGGGGCGCCCGCTTCCGCGCGCGGCATACACGAGCGCTCGCGCCGCACTCTCTCCCCCGCGCCACCTTCGCCCCGCACGCACCGGCGCCGGCGAGCTAACCCGATGGACCCACGCGCTGGCACTCCCCTCACCCCATCCTACAGCCGCGAAACCTCCAGCGCCGCCGCCGCCGTCGCCGTCGCAAACCCTAGCGTTGGGAGCGGTGGCCACGCCTCCGCCGGAGCTCCTCCGAGCATCGGCCTCGCGCGCACCCTCTTCATGCCGCCGCGGATGACCTCGGCGGCTAGTGGCGTCGCGCCGGCGCCCGCCTCGACGGCTCCGGCACCTCGAAGCTCCCAAATGCGCCGCGGCCGAAGAAGGGCAAGACATCCGCGAAGAAGAAGAAGACGGCGGACGGCTCCGGCACCTCGAAGGCGCCGAGGAAGAAGCTTGCAGGGCGTGTGACGAGCGCGGCGGCTACCGAAGCGCCGGCGAGCTCACTTGTTGAGCCGGCGGCCTGCGCGCACTACGTGTTCGACAATATGCCCCAAAGGTGAAAAATTTCCCGAACTTTTTTTTTCTTCTTTATTTTTTGAACGCATACATATAGATAGCTTATTGCATTGTTCTATATACTTTGTATTGTGAACGATGATGCATACATGTCAACTATGGGTGTTGGCTCGAACAATTCGCATTGGTCTCAAACCAATGACATGCACTTTGAAGACCATGAGTTCGAGGTGGACGAGGATGATGAGGGCATTGTCGATGCACCGAAAGGAAGAGCGGACAACAATAAAGAGGAGGAGGAAGAATCGTCTTCTAAGGAAGAGGATGAAGACGAGGACGAGGACGAGGCTTGATTCTTGACGGGAAACAAATCATGTGATACTGACTATTCGGCCGGAGACAAGACGAAGGGTAAGAGCAGTACATGAGCATCCGACGAGAGCACCAGAATCAGTCGGAGGATTATAATCGTTTCTAAAAAAACTTGTTGGCCGCTTAGTACTTATATGAAAACACAAGCATATAAATGAAACAAAAACTAATTAAATCAAGCTACTCCACGACTGACGGCTTTGCACAACGGAAACGTATGGCAAACATGCATTATTTATCGGTGATGTGACGTACGTCCACGTACTATGATAGTATAATCTAATGGTGACTGCGGTTCTCGGTTGATCTACTTGCATGGTGAGATGAATGGTTACAGGAACAGCTTGAACTTTCAAAATCATAATTGTGCCTCTGGTCGAGAATCACGGTGAGTGCGAGGACGAACGCCTGGTCGACGTCCAGGATGATATCGACATGGTACGTGTACTCTCCTTTCATGACGCTCGAGATGCTGCTCACCTCCTTGCCGATCCGCGCGACATCTTCCCCGCCGCCGCCCCGGGACGGGAGACGGTCATCGTGCCTTTGTGGTAGCTGCCGTGGACGATGAAGTCTGGGTCGACGGAGGAGTTGCCCTCGACGAACACGTGGACAAGGATCCCCGTCTCCCAAACCTGCGCCTTGTCGACCGCGACGAAGAGCCGCTTGCTCCGGCTCGCGCCCCCGCCCCTGATCGCCTGCCACCCGCGCCGACTTGTGCCGACCTCCTCCAGGGTGAGGACGGGGCGGCGCGAGTCGGCGTCCAGCAGGACGAGGGCGCGTAGGTTGCGGTAGCCCAGCTCGACGGTCTCCACCTCCATCACGGCCCCGCCCGTGGCGGAGTTCCTGACGGCCAACACGGCGCCCCTCCAGGTGTACGATTTGGCCACCGTGAACGACGTCGGGTGCGACGCGTGGAACTTCCCGTCCACCATCGCCGACGTCTCCGACGGCCACGGCATCTCCCGCTAGCTGCTCGTGACCAAGCTAGCTAGATGGAACAATGCACTCGAGGACGTACGGAGATGGTAGCTAGATGGATCGATCGAGGAGGATGTTAGTTTGGGTGCAGAACCGGATGAGCTATGGTATAATTGCATATGGGAACTGCTGGGCGCCGGCGCACCGGCCCAAAGCCGGCCCAAATTTGGGCCGGTCGCCAGGCAGCCGTGCGATTCAGCAGCCAGCACCCGTCCGACCTGTCTCCAAAAAACATCGTTTTCCTTCCATAAGTTAACGCAAGCACGGAAAAAGCTCGATCTGGTTGTGCCCCGTCCAGCGCGCCCTCCGGCGAGGGCAGCAGCACCTCTGCTTACCCCCTCGCGCCGCCGCTTGTCGTAGCTCCGCCGCTCGTCGCAGCTCCGCTGCATCACCACGGCCCCGTTCAAGCACGCAGTCTAGCCCCCGTCTCCTTCTCCACGACAGGCCGTTGTAGGATCACATGGCCACGGGGCGCTGTGTGGCTGTGCCTCTCCCAACGATGGTTCCTCCGGATGCATCTCCTCCAGCTGCCGGCCGGCTTGTCTCTCCCCCTGTGTTAGCATCTCGTGCTGCACACCATTGTGGTAGCCCTACATGGATGTAGCAAAATCTTCAGGGGACGTAGCAAAAAACAAATATAGTTGCAGCAAAAATACCATCGCCATTGATACATGTGGAAGCACCGCCGGCCCTGCTGCCTCTCTGCCATCCAAAATGGATGTAACAGATTTCACGCCTGGTCGTAGCAAAACTGATGGCAGTTGCAGCAAAAAACGCCGTCGCCGTCGTCGCAGGTCGTTGTTGTGCCCTCATGGATGTAGCAAAACATCTTGGCTGTTGTAGCAAAATCTGACACGGTTGTAGCAAAATGTCCTCGTCGTTCGTGTGGGTCGCAGCTCCGCCGTGAACGTAGGTAGCAAATTTACTTGTCGGTTGTAGCAAACTTCAGCAATGGTTCCAGCAAAACATCGCCACCGCCGTCGCTGGTCACAGCTCCGCTGTGAATGCATGTAGCAAAAGGCCAACATGGTTCCAACATTTAGGCGTCGCGGTTCCAGCATTTGGATGCCATGGTTGTAGCACTCCCCCGTCGTGTGTGGTCACCACCGGCAGCTGCCAGCTTCCAGCTGCAGGAGAGAGAGGATTGGGGGAAGAAAGCAAAGGAGGAAGAAGAAAAGGAGAACGAACGGCTGAGAAAAAAAGAAACGAAAGAAGATAAGGTACGGGAGTGGGTTTGCATGGGGCCACTGCTCCCTTCATACGCACGAGGGAAAGCGACCGGCTGAGTTTTCGGCCGGTGCGCCGGTTACAAACAATTCCCATTGCATATATGCCATCGTCAAGAATACTTTTTCCTTGTTGTACAAGACACCTTTTGGGAGGTTGTCGTACAAGAAAGAATTGAGGTGTTTGGTTCTTGTCAAATTCGTGCGTACGTAATCTGATTATTAGAACTGCGACCCAAAAAAGGAACATAGAAATCAAAGGACGTATGTTTGGCTCCCAAGTTTAGCTGTCTAGAAGACATTGTTTGACAACAGTTCGTACAATTTAACTCCCAAGTTGTTAATTGTTTTTTGAGATAGCAAACCGCTCATGCCAAGTAGTAATTTGGTTAGTGACAAAAAGTACAGGGCTGTTCAATCGGACATGACCTTTACGGTATTTACATGAGAGTAAAAATGCAGGGCCGGCCATTAAACTTCGTTGTGACAGTCATACTGTATTTAGTCCACTAACTTCCATATTTGGTCAGATTTCGTCCTATCACTCCTAAAAGGAACTGCCGGTTTAACCGAGTGTCCGATTTCTTGGACTCAAATGGAGCGTGGATGGTGGATCGGATCGAGGAGCACTCTGGCCGATGGATGTTATAGAGATTCTGAAAATTCGTACCTCTCCTAGGAATAGACAAGACTTTATTGGCTGGTTTCCTGAACCTCACGGTATTTTCATGGTTAAATCGGCGTACAAGCTAGCTACAGAATCACACGACGATATTCATGCTGGTGGCGCTAGCAGTAACAGGCCGGACGGCGACCAGACAATTTGGAATTCTATATGGAAGTTTCGGGTACCTCTAAAGATGCGCATATTAGCATGGAAGGCGGCGAGCGGGGCATTAGCTACTAATTTGAGCAAGGTTCAACGTCATATACCAGCACGCAGTTCTTGTCCGGTATGTGGCAAGGAGAAAGAGAGTAGTTTTCATGCCCTTATAACATGCATGCATGCTCGGAAAGTCTGGGAAGGTCTACGCAAGATTTGGCCATTGCCTGATGATGTACTACTAATTGATTCGGGGAAGGATTGGCTCTTGCAACTGCTATTAGAGCATCTCCAACAGACGCCGAACTCGGCGCGCGCAAAAAACAGCTTTAGCGCGCGCCCATCGCCAGGTTTGGCGCGGCGCGCTGCGCCCGCTCCAGCAGCCGCGCTAAAATGCAGAGCGCGCGCGCCGCTCCAGCAGCGCGTAAAAAATGCAGTGCGCGCTTGTTCTACAAACTAGAAATGTAGGCATTGAAAGCAGAAATTTTAGAAAAACTAGATAGATTGCATAGATTTTAAACGATACAAAGGTATTTTACATCCGAAACATAGATTGCATAAATAAAAACGACAAACGATAAAAAACATAGATTGCATTAATAAAAAAACTACTCTAAGTCGCTATCATCATCTCCACTATCATCCTCGGCGGTGTCGTCCGAGGTAGTTAGCCAGATGTCCAGCCACCGCTCATCATTCGGCGTGAAGAACGACTGCCCACCTGCTGCAACAAGGTCGGACTGCGCATTCGCCAACGCCTTCCGCCGACGCTTGTCCAACCGCGTCGCGCGGCGCCTTCGCGTGTCCTCCTCGCGGCGCCTTGCCCAGTAGGCCTGCTCGTAGGCGACGTCCTCCGGGTGGCGCTGGCGCCACTCCGCCATGACCCGCTCGTCCTCCTGGGCGACGAGGAGGCGGCGTTGCCGCTCGGCGTGCTCCGCACGGTCTTCCGCCGTGTTCAGACGAGGCAGAGGGGCGAGGTCGAGCGCTTGCTGGAGCGTGAACACATCTTGGAAGTTCATCTGGCCGCGCGGCCGGCCTAGGTGCCACGCCGCCGCGTCATACGCGCGGGCGGCCTGTCGCGCCGTCCTGTACGTGTCGAGGCCGAGCCAGAGTTCGCCGGAGCGTATCTCCGCGGTGTAGCTGCCGTTGGGACGCAGAGGGACGCCGTGGTAGCCGGACGCTCCTTGGCGGCGCGGCTGCATGGCGGCACATCGGTGGCGGGGCGCTGGAGCGGTGCGTCGGTGGCGGGGCGCTGGAGCGGCGCGTCGGTGGCGGGGCGCTCGAGCGGTGCGTGGCAGAGAGGGAGAGGAAGAGGGGAAGAGGAAGCGTGAAGAAGGTGCGTGGCGAGCTGGCGCCTTTTCGCGCGCGTGCAAACGGTTCCCGCGCGCGCTTGTTTCCCTCGGCCGCTGGAGCGCGGCAAACCGTCCCGCGCACGCTAAAAGCTGGGTTTACCGCGCGCGCGCGTCGTTTGGGGCGTCTGTTGGAGATGCTCTTAAAGTCTTCAGAACATACTAGGCACTTGGTGATTATGACCATTTGGCAAATATGGCAGCTATGGAACAACATGACTCATGGAAAGGGTGAGACCCCGGTTCATGCTACACTTCTACATTACTATTAAACAATCAAACAAGAACTTTCATTTATCCCACGACACCGCACGGACCAATCAGCACCGCACGATTAGGCTGACAAATCTTAATCTAACAACCATCATTTATCTAATAGCAGGCTGGTGTGGACTTAGCAATTTCCTTTGACTGACCGTACTCCACCACGGAGGAAATTTCACGTCCGACGTCCGCAAACGCATCCCCATAATCTCGCTGAGGCAAGGAAACAAAATCACTCACCCTCAGACATCTCCTGTAATCACGCACCCTCAGATAAACTTCAAAAAGAAAATCACTAGGGTGCAGGAGCTACTTCGCCCCCGGCCTCGTGCCACCTAGGGTGGAGGAGCTGCTGCGCCCCGGCCTCGTGCCACCCGCGGCATGCCGCGCCGCTGCCCCACGAGGAAGCAGGAGCCGCCTGACCTCGGCATCCTGCCGTGTCATCCGCAGCATGTTGCGCGCCGCCGAGGGAGGAAGACCTGCCGCCGCCCTTCACCGCATCCTCCGCCTACCTCACTCCGTCGCGGCGAGCTGCCTCACCGGCCAGATCCACTCGATCTAGACAAGCCACTACTACATCTCTCAAGGAACTAGACTGCGTGTAATCCTCCTCCGCCATGCCCCACTCGCATGGCGTCCACTGCCTGGACGCGACCACCGCCGGTCCACTCCACGCACGGACGCACTAACCTTAACACCATCTTCGCCCACTTGGCGACGCTCATCGCATGGACACGCGCCACGATCTGGATGTCGCACCGCGCCAGGTTATTATGTTCATCAAGGTAGGCTACTTTAGGTACTCACTGAAGCAGGGAGTTGTTGTTTTCCCGTTTTGCTTTATGTACGAGTATGACTACAATACAAGCTTTATTTGGGTAGTATATTTATTTGGTTGTCTTGACGTGATCTGGAGGTGTGCTCAGTTTTATGTTAGCAATTTAGCATTTTCAGGTTTGATCTGAGCGTATCTGGGGGTGTGCCAAAGACTGAAGCTTCGCCGCTGTTGTTTCTTGGTGCACTGCAGACGCTCATCGACATGCAATGTTTTGTTTCGTGCCGAGACCCAGAAATGTGGAGCTCGCGTGTATGTTATTTTTCTCAATGAGAACTATGTTGAATTAGATTACTTGAAATCTTGATTTTGGCCATATACGTGCAGTTCCACCGGTTGTTTATAAACAGAAAACTGAGGTGGGTTATGATTTCTGAATCTGGGGAGGGAATTAATAAAACTGAAGTAGGAGACCGTATTTAAGTATATACTGCCATGAACCTGATTGATATGTTCCTCCCTGCATTTTCAGTTGACGCCCCAGCTGATAAGCAATGTCAAGAACCACCACTGTTTCACTGCGTCAAATTATCATTCTGTAGGCCCTATATAGAAGAACTAAAGTTGAAGCTTTCTTAGTATACCAAAAGATGTCAAATCAACAACAGATGATTCAGGAGGTAGACTCAAAGGTATAAATTCAGCACTGGATCTTACTTCCGTATTCGTACACTTCTATCTGAAATTCCAATGAATATCATGTTAGTTTGTTTGTTCACTGTACACTGCAGTACACTATTTGCGAGTTTGCATTAACAGTGTAGTCTCTGCATCCAAGTATGACTATAATTTGAACAAACACCATGAATGCCTATACTAAAAGTGAGAATTCGATCCTCGAATAATCATGAATGCCCTTACTAAAATTGAATGCATATTTTTTTGGCTTGGTGGAGGCGTGGAGTGTCTGCATCAATGCACCACACTCGAATTAAGGGTCGACCACACTGAGATGGCCAAAATGGAGGCGTTGATTCGTTAGGTTTGGCTCATCTTCTTCATTGTGAATGACTTGGCTGATCTGGAACTTGTTTTGGCCTAACAAATATCGCAAACGTTATCCAGTCAGCCACCTCACTCGCCTTTCACTCCCTGCAATCGAGACCCCAGGACACTGATATCTCTGTCCCCATAAGTTGATCCTCCCACTTCTTCCCCTTGATAGATTAATCTACTGTCTTGTCAATTCGGTTCTCTATTTTGAGCATATGTGACATGTTCTGCAGGGCACTCAGTTTTGATTTTTATTTGCAAGGATTAAGTGTTTATTGTAGTTTGTGGGGTTAATTTCTTGCTGTGAAGAACTGTATCTTGTGTGGGGGATTCAGTTCTTGGCTTGCAACGACTCAGTTTATGTACGGCTGCTCCTAGAGAGGGTGCATCAAGCATTGGAATGCTGCATGTAGAAACCTTGGCAATTTCTTCTGTACTTATTATTTTCTCCGAGATAGGATGTTGAATCCACATTATGTTTATGACAATGTTTTCTTAGATAAAGGAAGGTATAGTATGCTAAAGAAGATGACATATTTGAAATTTTGAATATATAAATGTGACCTTAATTCATTTTTACATTATAACCTCTCATCAGTTGATTGAATTACAGGGTGCAGGTGGGCATGTCCATGGACCGTGGGCATGACAATTGTTGAAAAAGGAAGATTCAGGGGTTGAGCATTAGCTACGCCGCAATCAAGTTCATGCTCCTCTAGCGTTGGCTTCTGGATACCATGTGAAGCACGTTCAAGATTAGATAGTGATTTCTATGGTATCTCATATTTTCGTCAGGAAATGCGCTATTGTTACCACAACCGCGCCAGTATCAAGGTGATGCACCTCATGTGTCAAATGCTTCTATATGTCCAGTATGTATCAGACAAAACTCTACCAAGATGAAGGCATTGCCTTTACGAGCACTATGTCCAATGCATATATGTGTAAAATTGAACTGATTGTGATCAGTATAGATTGGTGAATTGTTCTGTGGCACCACAAGATTATAATTGTCATTGGTTTACGTGTTAAGATTGATGTTGATTCATGAATCCGGCGTTATTCTCATGCATGTATGAACTTGTTCATGTCATATAACTTATCGCTCAAACAGATGTATCAAGAAGGATCAGAGTGAGTACAATATGATACTTTTTCCCATGTTTATTTTTGGAAACACTTATGGTTCATCGTGTAAGAACCATGAACAATCATATTATTATTTAACTTTTTTTCATTGTTTTAAATGGCATTGCTTGTGCCTTGCGACTGTGTATGACCCTTAAATAATTATACCTTTGATAAAGTTTACCTTGGTGCTCATTTAGTATGTTCCTATTTTTCTTTTTTGTACCTTTTCTGTCTCTACCATGTTACAATGCTTAATCGTATCATAAGTCCTATGAAGTTTGCATTAGATAACAGAAACATTATGAAATATTTGATTCCATTTTTACTGTACGCACAATAAATATCCCATATGTTCTCTATGGAAAAGTTCACCCCGTCGATTGCCTTCGATATGTGAATTTTGCTAATTATGAACAGGGAAATTCCTGTGTATGGTTATTCATGCGTTGCACGTGCATGCTTACTAGTGACTATTTGGATAGCTATTACAAGTTGCTTCATTTAGCAAGAAATTTTACTACGAAAGAAATAATAAAAGGGAAGATGCCAATTTCGGAGGAAGGCCGTGTAGTGAGTAGTAAACGGTTGTCAACACATGTACCATGGCCTCGGCCTCCAACTGGTTGGGTAGCCCTTTCTGTTGATGGTTCTTTTTCGAGCCAGGATGGGCGCGCTTCTGCTGGAATGGTACTGCAGAACGATGATGGTTCTATGATCTTTGCGGCATATAGGTACATCTTTCATTGTAATGACGCCCTTGAAGCGGAAATGCATGCAATCATGCAAGGCATGGCTTTGGCCATCCAACATTCAGATAAGCCGGTGATGGTCGAATCGGATTCTTCAAATGCATTGGCAACTCTTACCGGTGACACACTATCCAGATCAGCCTATAGTCATCTTGACGCTGAGATTAAAGCTCACTTGGATGTTAGGAAGTTTGTTCCTTGTAAAATTGGTAGAGAGCAGAATAGGGTAGCACATCTCTTGGCACATTATAGCCGTACCGAGTGTTTTACTACGGTATGTTGAACTCGAGTCCCCCATGTTGTGAAGAGGAGTTGGCTTGGTATTGTAACCCTATAATTTTGGAATAAAACTCCCTTTCACCCAGCAAAAAAAAACTTCCATATTTGGTCTGACTATTTCTTTTTTTGGCGAAATAGACCACACGCTATATTATTGATAATTTAGAAGCACAACAAAGGACCCTAGAAGTAATAAAATTATAACTAGGTCCTCGGACCACACAACACATACTACAACCACCAACACGACATGAAGGCGCGCCGCTGCCGCCACTGCTCCTCTGCCGGAGAAAGAATCCTCGTCATGACGACCATGGCAACCGGGAAATCTTCGATCTTCGGCCATGAAGGACCATCACACGGGATCAATAGCCCACACCACCGAATCTTCAGCAAGAACAAGAAGTCCATCCCTAGCAACACAGCAAGACCCAGCCTCTCCACCGTCGATGGGGATCTCCCCGTCTTGTCGATGAAGAGGAAGGAGAGAATGATACTCACAAGGCGAGGTCACCGACACCGCGTCATCCACCCGACAGAGGAGCCAACAACTCATGGATCCACGAGGACCAAAATTGCCCTTTAGTCTGCCTTCTACCACCGAGAGACCAGGACGCCGAGCCACTGCCCGATTCGTAGACCGGCGGGGAAGAGACACAACTCACATACCAGCACCACCAGCACCGACAAGGGAAAGGGAGGCGCTGGATTTGTTTCTATATATAGGATCAACCAAATCTAAAAAGAACATGAAAAAATCTGGAAGTTTCTGCAAATTTTCTGGAAGCTCGAATTTTCTGCAAATTTTCTTTTCAGAAGTTAGATTTTATTAAATGTTGTTTTTTCTGGAAGTTTGAATCTCAGGAGGTTTGATTTATCTGAAAGTTTAAATTTTGTAGTTTCGAAGGGGGACAGCACAAACTAATATAATCAAGCTTTTCGAAGCATGGTGATGTCAACAAACGGCAAACATTTACGAGCTTTAATTATCTTGATGGATCTAATCTGCAAAAGCCCATAGACATTGAATACAAGCGCGTAGAAAATAATTTGGCTCGCTGCTTTTCTTGGGTCCTTTCCTATGATTTATATTTATATAAAGTAAAAGATAATGCCTGACACGACGCGACCCGATACAAACTCCCGTTTAGACTCGACTCACAAAATCCTAAACCATGGCGATTACATAATCGCATGCTCACAAACTCCGACTGTAACGTAGCTAACCTTTGAAGAAAAACATGACTAATAAGTAATAATAACGACACCGCGAACGATCACAAACCTAAGCTTCTGCTAAGCTATCTAACGATAAACACGATCGTAATTATACATCTGGTCGAGAATCACAGTGAGTGCGAGGACGAACGCCTGGTCTTCGCCCGGGTTGACACTGACATCGTACGTGTGCTCTCCAGGCTGCTCACTATACTTGAGCTTGCGGCTCACCCTCTTGATCTGCGCAATGTCGTGGCCGGTGAGGACGCAGCCGCAGCCGCGGAAAACGGTTAGCTCGCCGCGGTAGTAGTTGCCAAGGACGACGAAGTCTGCTGGTTTCTGCATGCCGGAGGAGTTGCCATCGACGAGGACGCCTGCTGGTTTCGGCTCGTCGGAGGACTTGCGGAGGAACACTTCGATCTTGGTCCCCATCAGGAAGAAATACCATGACTTGTTCACGGCGTCGAAGATCTTGTCGCTTTCTCTCGTGCTGTTGCCCCTGTACGCCTCCCACTTACGCTCGTCGACGCCGACCTCCTGGAGATGGATCACCGGCTGGGCTGAGCGTGAGGTGGCGTCGAGGAATTGGTGTGAGCGTAGGCTCATGAAACCCATGCGGGACTCTACCTCCAGCATGGCCTCGCCGCCGGCGGAGTTCTTGAAGGTGAATCTCGGCCCGTTCGGGGTGTACAACTTGGTCACCGTGAACTTCGTCGGGTCCGTCGCCAACGTCGCCAAGAACTGTTCGCCCACTATCGCTTCCTTCACCTTCCCGGACGGCGACGACATCTCGGCTGATCGACTCGATGCCGGTGATCGTAAAGGGGGCTAATTAATTGGTTTGAGAACGGAATAGCTAGCTGCGGTATGTATATATATGTATGCCGTAGGTTGTTCGAGCATTATTTGCTTGTGTTACAAGATTCTATTCAGAATCGCACGCATCGCCAAGAATTGTTTCCTTGTTGTACAAGGTATTCTGCTGTCCGAGAGCTTTTGTCTGGTTATTAGGAGTAGTCTCTTATAATTATAATTTTCTTCCGCAATAAGATTACAATGCAACCCAAAACTGTTTAGTATTTGGCTCGTGCACGATGGGATGTTCTACTCCCTCTTAACCAAGGATTATTTTTCCTTGTTGTACAAGACGTTTTCTTGGGATATTGTTGTCAAGACATTAGGTCTCAGATTTTTTTTTGAGTGGTCTCAAAATTGAGGTGTTTCATTCTCGCTGCGTAGTCAGACTACACGTACTCGACCAAAAGACGGTTTGTTTGGCTAATCGCTAAAAAAAATGTATGTGCGAACCAACCTGTGATTGGATGGTTATAGAGGAAAGTCGTATCCTCAGCCCACCAGGGTTCAAGTCTAGGTGCTCGTATTATCCTGGATTTATTTCACGACTTTTCAACGATGCACGTTCAGTGGGAGGAGACATTGCCGCAGACTACGAGGCACTTGTGGTGCTTTCGTCAATCTCAAGATGATATGCCGGCTCAGTCTCTTGGAGGTGGTCATAGGGGTAGGGCGTGTGTTCATAGGGGTGAGTGTACGCGTGTATATATATATGATTGTATGTGTGGTTGTGTCTGTACTATGTTCTAAAAAAATGTATGTTTGGTTTCTAAGAGCATCTCTAACCGACCACTTAAAATTTAGGCCCATATATGGCATCTTAACCTTTAATTCATTTTTTTGTCAATGAACCTTTAACTCCTTATTATATGTTCTAAAAGTATTTGGTTCTACGTATTTGGTTGCATTGAATTTCTATGTTGCAGAATGTTTTGAACTGATTCTTGTGACTATGCCACCGCAAACAAATATCGTATGCGTATGTCTCGCGTGACCACAAGGACACAAAGAGCAGAGATGTTGGGAATGGTTAGAATTAAGTACAGGGGGCTATGGCCTAAACGGTCACTTGTGCATAAAGTCAAATTCCAGTCATAGAATAAATACACTGCTATTGGACGCTGGTGGTAGCATTTTACAACATGAACCATATTAAAATTTACCAGACAGGATGAATAGGAAACATGTCATACAATAGGAAATCAGAGTGGTCAAAAGTGAAAAGATGATGGTGCCCACAAATTGTAGAAATGAAAATTAAATTGATGACAAGTCGGGTACTCATGAATTGATGTAAAGTTAGAATATGTGGTTGGATGGTTAATTAGGAGGCTAGTTGTACCCTCAGCCTACCAGGGATCAAACCTAGTTTTGACTCTTTGGTGTCTCATAAAAAAGTGAAATATTCTTTTTGCGGGAGGCGGCGTTTCTTTCGATAGCGAGATGCCTATTGTGACTCCGTCAATCTCAAGATTGCCTGCTCAGTCTCTCGGAGATACTCATAGAGGTAGGATGTGCCTGGTACAATGTTTGTTAAGAAGAATCTTAGCATCCAGTACTTCTAGCCATGTCCATGTGAACAAGGATGATTTTCAGACAATTAATTAGAAATTCTGGTTTTATAGCATCACTGGAAATAGATTCATCGACACAACGTTATACAAACTAAAAGAAACTCTACACCGTCTTTCAATGATGTGGATCGATAGGCAAACAAATTATAAGCAATTAAGAGCATTACATTTTTTTGGCAAATTAAGAGCATTACATGATACATGTTTTCTTTTTCTTTTCTTTTTTGCGGGAGATGATACATGTTTTCAGGAAAATGAAATTGTTTGAAGAGACATAATCTGAAAATTAGCTCAATCTTAGTCGACATCAACATGCAAGATCTCTATTTTTCTATGCTCTGAGAACGGACACTACAATATTTTTCCACTAGCTAAACAAAATATTGCATCATGGTGAATATTTTTTTTAATCTGTATGACATATCTGTAAAATTGATTGATTTTGCGCTATCACATGGTGAATATTTTTATGTTTTAAATGAAAAAAATTATATAATGAAATGTGAATTCGATTGAGAACTAATACATAGAAGCTCTCAAAGAAAGAAGGTTGAAGAATTCATATTGGCGGCAATTGGTCAGTTAACATCGGGTCGACAGCCCAGGTCGATCCTAGAAGTTGGCAGTTCATTTGGCTACACAATCGAAGGTCGATGGTGCCGCCGGTAGATAATGTTGAAGAGTCCTATGTTTTCCTCGTCAATCGTTTGAACACATGGATGTGCGAATGAGGGCCCCTATAGTTTGTCTCCCCTCCACCTACTATCACTGCCACAGCCTTACTGTAACCCACCACCCCAGTCACCGTGACAGTACCATCACCTATGGCAGGTCCTCTACCCCACTCCGCCCCTATTTTCTGCCCCTCCTGCCGTCTACAGCAGTTGAGAGGCGAGATCCATGGATTCCGATGGGAGGAGGCGTCCTATGTCGGAGGAACACGTTGTAGTGGCGCTTCACATGATGAGGATAGCAAGGACGATGAGGTTCCCGCGCGATGGCCATGAAAAGATGCGGAAGCTAGTGACAAGGATCTCGGGCAAAGACGTGTTCGCTGGTTCTGGACAAGAGAGCGGAGTGGAAGGAGTTCTAGTCTCTGCAGCCCCACATCCTGTGATTAGAAAGTGTTTACGCTAGTCCCAGGGAGGGGAACATCGATTCTGGTGGAGCGCATGGTGCTGGGGAAGATCAAGATCGCCACCGCGGCCTAACCTGATCTCGGTGAGACCCCCCTAGAGCTGGGGTAAATTTTTGTTGTTTCCAATGGCTGCTCAAGGGTGGATATCATCTAGGATTCCCTCCAGAAGGCTTCGTCTCTAACTCAAGATACTCGAAACAGATTTTTGGGGATTTCCCACCTCCATTGTTGTTCTCGAAGATTCAAGCGGTTTCTGATTCCTTCAGAGCAGGCGGGCGAGAGTCGTTCTAACACAGAGGTGCATCAAATGGTGATCGTGGAGCCACGTCGCCACTTTCTCCTTCCGAAGGTTTGGATGATGACAGTAGGAGGATAAGGTCCAGTCCAGGTGCAGTAAAAGGTTAGTGGGGGAGGGCCCCCGCGCCGCCCCCGCTCGGGCGGCTCGGGCGGGATCTGAAACCCTAGCCGCCAGGGGTCCCCATCCTTCCTCCCCTCCCTCCGCCGCCGCCGAAGGACGCTGCCGGCGATAGCCCGGGGCTGACGGCGGTGGCGGGGGTCTTCCCTCTTGCCTGCGCCGTGGGGGCGGTGCGGAGCCCCGCGGCGTGGGTGGGACGGCCGATCTGGCCTGGCGGTGCGGCCGGCCTGCCTTCCGGTGGTGGCGCGGCGGCTGCCTCGGCAAGGGCGGCGATGGTGGGGGTGCGGCAGCCGGCTCTGCCTCGGGCGGCGTGGCGGCGTTCGGCGGTGGTGGCCGGGTCTGCGGCGACAAACCATCTGACCTCCGATCGGCGGTGGCGGCATGGAGGGCCTGGTGGTTGGGTCGGCACCATGCGGGCTGTGCCCTCTGGATAGATCTGATCTGGCCGGTGCGGCCTGCTCGATGTGCGGCGGCTCAGATCGGTGGCGACCCGTGCACACAATACGTGATGGAGATTCTTCGAGCGGATTCGGGTGAAAACCTTGTGCTCGGCTTGATGCCAAGACCGGCTTTGGTGGCACCCTTTTGTGTCATTACCTTCTTGAAGGCATCGCCGTGGAGAAGCTCTAGACCTCTATCCGCTACCTCTGGGGGAAACCCTAGATCATTTGATCGGATGACGGCGGCGCGTTGGTGTCGTTTCCTCCTTGGGGGCGTCATTCTTGGAGGCGTACACGGGATCGAGGGACCAGCGGGCGCCTTTTTGGTGGAGCGGTGCTTCATCCTTCACATTGATGACGACGGATCTCGGCGGCGTGGTGCAGTGGAGACTCGGCGCCAGATGCGCGGTGATGGACTCGCACAGGTGGAGGTAGTTGTCTGGCGTCAAGGTGGCGTCGATGACGGAGTGACCTGACAAGGTAGAAGCCTCAATATCTGCTCTGAAGACAGACTTGTGGAAGATGGCGGCGACGACACATGTGAGTGCGTCAGACCAGTTTATGCCCCAGACCCGGTATGTGGCTCGGCTGAGGCTTCTGGCATTTGATGATAGGATTAGGTGAGTAGTCTGGGTATGTGGCCCAGGTAGCACCCCCACATCATTTGAATAGGAGTAGTGGCATATGTTGCTAAGATGAGAATTCAGGCATATTGTTGTAATACTTTGTAAGGTCCTCGAGAATAATCAATAAAGTGGCCGTATGCATCTCCCAGATGCAGAGACCGGGGGTCATCCTCCTTTTCTAAAAAAAGTCAACAATTTTTACAATTAGTTTTGGCTTTTGCTGGTCCCTGAGGTTAAACCTGCCAGGATTTATGTTTCGAGGGACATCACGCTAAACAAGATCATGTGTTTCCTCTGTTAACTACTCTATCAGATATAATTCCCAGGAGATAGATAGGTTCTCTCCAACAAGAGGCATTCGTCAAGGAGATCCTCTCTTTCCCTATTTGTTCCTTTTGTGTGCAGAGGCACTTTCAAGTTTATTGTTATTTGAAGAAGAAGTTGGTGGCATGGATGGGATTAAGGTGTGCAAAAATGCACCGTCGGTATCACACCTTTTATTCGCTGACGATTCCCTTATTCTCACGTAAAAAGATATGACTAATGCAACTTCCCTACAACAAGCTCTTGATATTTATTGCAGCAATTCGGGACAATTGGTGAGTGTAGCCAAATCAAGTGTGTTTTTCAGCCCTAATACAGATCCAGATATGAAAACTGATATTTGCGCTTGCCTGAACATTGATACAGAAGCTTTATCTGACAAATACCTTGGTCTACCTGCTTTGGTTGGGGCAGACCGCAGTGATTGCTTTAACCATTTTGTTGAAAGAATATGTTCGCTGACTCATGGATGGAATGAGAAACAATTGTCCACAGAAGGGAGGGAGATTTTATTAAAAGCCGTGGCCCAGGCTATTCCTGTGTACGCCTTGTCTGTATTTAAGATCCCAAAAGGGGTATGCAAGGAAATAACTGATGCAATCGCTAGGTTTTGGTGGGGAGATGATGAAAATAGCAGGAAAATGCACTGGTGGGCTTGGTGGAAATTATGTTTCCCAAAAAAGGATGGAGGTATGGGTTTCCGTGACCTCCATTCTTTCAACTTGGCAATGTTGGCAAAGCAAAGTTGGAGGCTTCTTGATGACCCAGAATCCTTATGTGCTAGGATTCTCAAAGCAAAATACTATCCTTCAGGTGATCTTCTTTTGGCAGGGCCAAAAAAAGGATCTTCCTTTACTTGGCAGAGTATATTTGCAGGTATCCAAACCTTCAAACGGGGCCACATATGGAGAATTGGAAGCGGTGAAAAAGTTGACATTTGGAAAGATCATTGGATCCCGTCAAGTCCTTCGAGACAAGTGATCACACAAAGAAATGGTGTGTTGATTACAAAAGTGAATGAATTGATTGATCCTTCGACGGAGCAGTGGGATGAGGACCTCATAAGGGATATTTTTAACCCAGTCGATGCCAACCGAATCCTGCAAATTCCTTTAAGCTACAACTCGTTTGAGGACTTCGTAGCATGGAATGGAACGAGATCAGGTTACTTTTCTGTTAAATCAGCATACCACTGTGAGTGACAACATCAATTTCAAAGCAGCAATAACTATCCAGTAGGTCCTGCAGCTCCTAATCCGATTTGGACAATCCTCTGGAAGTTGCGCATACCTGGGAAAATCAAAATATTTTGCTGGAGAGCACTGCACGGTATACTCCCTCTAAAAAGCATATTAACTAACAGACATGTAGGGACAGCTGATCATTGCCCCATCTGCTCAAAAGGTCCGGAAGATATTATGCACTTGCTTTTCTGCTGTGACCGTGCAAAGGAAAGGTGGAGGCTACTGGGAATAGCACACCTGATCACTGAAGCCGTGGAAGTAGACAGGTCTGGATCGGTTGTTCTGGAGCATCTGCTACGGCTACCTGAGACCTCCATGCCCAACATGCCAGCTATTGGCCTTAAGGAGGGGATATCAGCAACCTGCTGGTACTTGTGGTGGATGCGGCGGCAACAAACACATCATAATCAAAGTTCCCCGGTGGCAAGATGCGCAATGACTATCCGTGCTATTTGCTAAAATTTCCAGAGGTCATTGACATTCAGGAATGGTCCGGCTAATCGCATGGGAATTAAATGGACCAAGTCGTCACCTGGATCGGTTAAAATAAATGTTGATGCCTCCTTTTATACTGATGCATTGAAGGGATCCACTGGTGCTGTCATTAGAGACGAGCATGGGGTCTTCCTGGCTGCTTCTTGTTCACCCATTCCTTACATCTCTGATGCACACACTACCGAGTGTCTAGCAGTGAAACATGGCCTTCAGTTAGCAACTGATCTGGGTTTTCATTCCATCCAAATCGAATCTGACTCCATGGAGGTGGCTAATGCTTGTTCAGGACAAGAAAGAATCTGGAATGACGCTTCAGCTGTTTATGCAGAATGCTTCATCATGGCTGGCTTGATAGGTTCAGTACACTTTTTGCATTGTAACCGGGAAGCGAATGCGGTAGCTCATAGTTTAGCTAAGTTTGCTTATGAAAATAATGAGACTTGTAATTGGGTCGATGAACCCCCAGACTTCCTGGTTAATGTGTTAGTGAACGATGTAACCTTATTGCCAAGTTAATAAAGTGAACCATGATGGCATTCCCTCAAAAAAAAAAAGATCATGTACTGCATCCGATTCTTTTTTTTTTGCGGAAAAACTTTCAATCTATTCATCTTCAATCATGGTAGTACAACAGACACTAGAAATAATAAAAATTACATCCAGAACCGTAGACCACCTGGCGACGACTACAAGCACTGAAGCGAGCCGAAGGCGCCCCGCTGTCATTGCCCCTCCATCGACAGAGCCGGGCAAACATTGTTGTAGTAGACAGTCGGGAAGTCGTCGTGCTAAGGCCCCATGGAACCAACGCACCAGAACAGCAACCGCCGCAGATGAAGAGTGTAGATAAAAAGGATCCAACCTGAAGACACACGAACGAAGACGAACGACGAACAGATCCGAGCAAATCCACCAAAGACAGATCCGCCGGAGACACACCTTCACACGCCCACCGATGATGCTACACTCATCACCGGAACGGGGACTAGACGGGGAGACCTTTATTCCATCTTCAGGGAGCCGCCGCCGTATCGCCTTCCTGACCAGGACACAAACCCTAACAAAGTTCGAAAAAAGATATGAAAGCGGAGCCCTCCCACCGGCAAGGGCCGAGATCTACTCCGCCTCCATGGCCCTAAGGCCACCGGAGACGGGACGGACCGGCGCCGGCGCCGGTGGGAGGCAAAGAACCCTAGTTTTGGGGAGGCGGCGGCTGGCTACGTTGGAGGCGGCGGCTGGGTACGAGACGTACAGAGGGGTATTTTCTAAAGGATCCCACTTGCACTCCCTCCGATTCATAATAAGTGTTCTGGTATTAGAAAAACTAAAACCATGACACCTATTATGATCGCAGGAGTACTACTCTCCCTTCCGAATTACTCATCGCAGAAATGAATATATCTAGAACTAAAAATACGTCTGGATACATTCTTTTTGCGACAAGTAATTCGGATAATTTAATGGCTTGGGTGTGATTTAGCGTCATTTAGTGGTTTTATAAATTGTCAATTAAGAGACTTCAGTAAATATTTAGGCTGCAGATATTTGCCATATAGCCCGATTAAAACTTCGATTAAAGCCCAACAAGATGATTTTCTTGGACTGCCGCTATTTGCCAATATACATGATTTCTTCTATTGCCACTCTGGCAGTGATCAAGATTTCTAGTTATTTTTTATGTCCACTTGAAGAGCTGCGTGAATCATAATCAGGATTATGCATCTGGTCGAGAACCACGGTGAGTGCCACGACGAACGCTTGGTCGACGCCCGGGTTGACCCTCACGTTGTACGCGCGCTCTCCACACAGCGCGCCCCAAAAGGTGTTCTTCTTCCAGTCGATCTGCGCAACGGCGGCGCCGCCGCAGGAGACGGTCATCGCGCCGCGGTAGTAGCTGCCTTGGACAGCCAAGTCGGGCGCCCCCTGGCCGGAGGAGTTGCCTTCCAGGAACACGTGGACGTTGGTCGTGAGCTGGAAAAACGACGCCTTGTCCACGGCGAGGAAGAGCCGGTCCGTCTGCCGCCCGCACCGCCCCCTGAACGCCTCCCACCGGCCCATGCCGATCAGGGACGTGGACTCCTCGACGAAGAGCAAGGGGTGTCGCGAGGCGGCCCCTAGCAAGAGGAGCGTGCGCAGGTCCCGGTAGTGGCCGAAGTAGGAGGTCTCCACCTGCATCACGGCCGCGCCGGTGGCGGCGTCCGTGACGTCGAACCCGTGGCGCCGCAAGGAGCTCGATCTGGTCACCGTTAACGTCGTCGTGTGGCGTGAGCAGAACCACGCGTCCACCAGGGCCGCCCTACTCTCCCACGGCCACGCCATCTCCCGCTGATCGACTCCCTGCTAGTGCTAGTGATATGGATCGACGGAGATGGTTTTGATGCAGGAGGCTGGTACGTACTAGGTAGCTTTTGTATATACGATTATTTCCTTGTTGCACAAGGCAATCTCTCCTAGAATTAAAGGATTGCTATGTGTGGCCTACATGTTTTTTTTGTGTAAGTTGATTTTCTTGAGCCTCCAATCCAAATCAAATGGCAGATACCTAGCAGTTCACGCGTAGAATTACCGTGCCTCTTCTTCTTCACTGACTTATAGCTGAAATTTTTACACCCAATTTCTAGTTCGGTTCTGTTTTGGCCACAACGAGAATGCACCCAAAGTCCGAAACCATGCATGCATCACCTTTGTTTAGCTCACAAATGGGCCCTAATTCGCTAGCCATTACTATGTGACATGGTAGCGTTACCTTCCGTTAACGCCTTGCTTGAAACCTTTTTCTGAGATCTTTTACCCTCAGCCCACAAGTTCTCCTTCAACGGTTTTGCATCAGTCTAGAGTCCTGACTGACAATGAGTGTTTGATTCTGCGGATCAAACATTTCAAAAAACAATCACAAATGCACGATTTAAATCCAGGACTTTTCGTAACCGCTAGCTAGTTTTTGTATATATCATCACCTATCAATCGTTTTCTTGTCGTATAGAAAATTTCTGTCATGTTTGGTTCTCCTGTTTATCTCTGACAGTAAGATCATCCCTTCTTCCTTTCGGCCGGATTTTCAAAATACATGCATAGGAAAAACGCGGGAGTACAGTCATGTGTCCTACTGTATTATATAGGATTATAAAACTACATGAAGTTAGATAGAAAAGTATTTGATACCGCAGAGAAAACAAATAAACTTTTATAAGAGGGTTTGAGTAGATGGAATTCTTTTCCCTTAAAAATAGAGTACAAATGAAGTCTATGAAGAAAAAAAAAACGTTAGGATTGCAATACTATGAATCAAATCCCTAAGGATTGGAATCTCCCAAACAGTTTTTTGGCTCATTGGCTTGTATACAAAGTACGATCGGATGTCTCGAGCGGCTAATTTTTAATTAAGTATAAGTATTTAAGAATGGTTGCTTTGCATCAACAAACTCATGATACTAGTACTGTTTTTTGGGAAAGATATTAATTATTAGCCCGCACTAAGAGGTAGTAACACATCTTTAATGGGGTTTGAATACTAACCGAGAAACAACACATAACTTTGCATACTTGTTTTGTTATCTTTAGATCATGTGGAGATCTATAAGAAAAGTTTACATCTCAGCGACCACGTTAGTCCTCGTCGAGTTAACAACATAAAACCACCACATTGAAGGCTGACTTTACGATTTTGTTTGGCAAAAACAGTATGTTCACGGTAATTTTTTTGCCTAAACCATTGATCGACGGATGAGAATATTGAGCATGTTGATGACACATGGGTTCAACTTTTTGCCGATATGGCCTAACGGTCGCGAGAGATAGCATTGTGGCATGTCCTGCGCATCACCAAGGTGGTGGCACGATTAATCACATGACCGGCAAACAAATTTACAGAATAATTATTTATTCATTTAAGGAGCGAGAGGATTAGCCACGTGACCAAGAAACAACACTGCGTCTGTCCGCTCCTCCACTGGTAGAAAAAAGCCCTTTAGTCCCGGTTCGCAACAGCCTTTAGTCCCGGCTGTGCAACCGGGACTAAATATGCGCGACTAAAGACCCAGTCGCGCCCCTTACGGACCGCGACTAAAGGCCCGTCCACATGGGCGCCCGTGGTCCGTCGGGGCGGAGGACCTTTAGTCCCGGTTCTCGTGGCCAACCGGGACTAAAGGCCTCCTCCGCAGGTTTAAGGTTTCAGCCCCCCTAAACCTGGTTTCTTTTTAATTTGTAGTGTTTTATTTGTTTTATATTTTATTTTGTGTTTTATTTTATTTTTGATGAAGTTTCAGTACACATATTCTACGCTACTATATACATGCATATGAAATTTCAAACAAGAAGAATTCAAGAGGAATATATAATATATATTCAATCTCGGGTGACCATATACAACTTCGAACAAGTTTCCATACACAATTAGGATGGATGACCATATACAACTTCGAACAAGTTTCAATCTCGGGTATGCATATAAATTTCTTCGTCCTCGGTATAGTGTTCTCCTTTAGGATTGATGACTTCCCTCATGAAAAATCCTGCTAATTCTTCTTGAATTGGTCGGAAGCGAGCTTCTGGACTAAGCCTCCTCCGCAAGTTATCCGTCGCGTTCCGCACGCTATCTGATGCCTTTCGCTCAGTGGTGTGTCTCCGGATGTTCTCACAAACATAGTATCCACATAGATTGGTCCCCGGTGGCTGCTTATCCACATTAACTAACCTTCTGAAATCTAGTTCATGTTTGAATTCACCGACAATTTCTTCTGAGAACCGTCTCCAAACCCTACAGGGCAAAGAAAATTAAATGAATAAGGGAGTTATTAGTTACTTGATATTAGGAAATGAACGAAAGAGACCGATCGATATAGAGCTCAAATGATTGAAAATAATTACTTTTGCAGCATTTTTCTCATGTCGGCCCAACGCTTTGGATCCGAATCCATAGAGTCCATGATTAGAACTCTGGAGGTGTGAAGTTCAATATTTAGCAGAATCCAGTGGAACCTGCGGACACGTTACATGCACAGTCATGCATAACTCATCGATTAGACATACCATGCATGGAGTAAACAAAAGAGAATGGGCACAAGAGAGAAACACTCACCCAAAATGGTAAGGAAATAGAATATGACTTTTGAGTTGATGCTTTCTAAGAAACTTGTATAGGTCTTTCTCCACGTCTTCGGGGTGATGTTGTAACACATGTCCATTAACGATATGTGGGTCAATGAACCCAACATCATGGATGTTTCTTATTTTGCATTCCCAAATCTTCAATCTGCATAATAGCGTACGCAACAATATAGTTAGGACAATATATATATATAGTGCAGGCAATGAAGAACGAGATGAGGTAGAAATAAATCACTTACAGAACGTAGCAACTCAGCATAGATTTGTCGAGGTCGCGCAGATTGAACAGCTGGAACAATTCACTCATATGAACTTCTACAGAGTACCGTTTGGTGTGATGCTCATCTGTAACATCCGCATAAACATATTCTTTGTCGGACCATGTTATGAATTGCTTGTACCAACGTAGCAGATTTCGCATTTGTGGTGGTAGACTCTTTTCCTGCGCAGGCTCGACGAGAGGCCCATTCCGCACATATTGTAATGCTATCTCACATACTGGCGCATCCTCAAGGTCTAAGAAGGCACGAAGAGTCAAACCCATCTCGGACGCTTGTTTCATGGCACCCGCTACAGTCAATCCAAGTGCTGCCGCAGCTGCTATGATCTCGGGGTCCTCTTCCGGACCGGCTTTCACTATGAGCGGGGGGATCGATTGTTTCTTCTGCATCCCGAGCTAGTCAACTTGTTTCCCGCTTTTTTTACTTTCTTCTTTCTCCTCCTTCAATATTTTTGCTTGCCTACGAAGTTCATGTCCATAGTCGTCAGGCATATTCAGCTCGGCTTGGGACGGTGTCGTCAAAAAATCCTTAGCCCACTTCTTTTGCTTCTCAGTGAATACTTGCTTGGGCTCAGGCTCTTTTTTCGCCTTCATATCCGCCTTCCATTTCTCATAATCAGCAGACGCGGCCAATTTGATTTCAGCTTCACTAAGTTCCCCAGGCCTTGGGAGGAGAGGCTTCAGTGATGGCTCCGGTACCCTTGTGGTCTTAGGTACATAAGGGTCTGGGTTAATAGTCCAGGAGCGGGTTTCCTTGCTGTCCGCCTGCTTCTGCTTCTTCGCCGGAGGTGGATTGGGGGGCGTCGTACCCGCCGGAGGAGGATTGGGGGGCGTCGTACCCGCCGGAGGTTGTGGATCGGGGGACGGCGTCGAATGGCGTGAAGGAGGTGTAGGTGAACCACCACGACCACCACCACCGCCACCACCGCCACCACCACCACCACCATCGGAGGGGGGTGGACTTGCTAGCCTTGGCGCCTCGCCTGGAAACACTATGTACTTCTTTTTCCATAGAATGAACTGGCGCTTGACATCTCCAAGTCTTCTCTCCCCTTCGGGTGTAGGTTTGTCAATCTCCAGGTCCTCAAACCCTTGGACTATGTCTTCCACCATGACACGAGCATAGCCATATGCAATGGGGTTGTTGTGGTGGAGTGCTCCAGGTGTACAGGGTAAAGCACTGCCGCTAGCTACCTTCGTGGAAACGTTCCCCACGGGATAATGCAGATCACATTCTTTCATCTCCTTTACATCATCCACGGGGTAGTGAGGCTCCGGTGCATGAATCTCGATCATCGGTGCACTAGCACCAGGCGGGGCATCCGTGGAAGCCACACTGCTTCTCCGCTGCTGGCTTCCGCGATCCGCTTCATGATCTTCATGCGGCCCTGCAGCCGATTTTTCTCTCACTAGTTCATGCACGGTCTGCTTCAACTCATGGAGTTCCGATGCTAACTTCGTCATAAGATCTGCATCCCGGTCCGTCTTTCTCTTACGGCTTCTGTAACAGTACGGGTCATTGTCCTGGGAAAACCCTACTTTCCACGGAACTTTGCCTTTGCCTCGTACACGTCCTCCGTGTTCATCATTCCCGAGGGCTATTGTCAGTGCGTCTTTCTCTCTGTTGAACTTGATCAAGCCCTCTTGAGCTTGGGTCATTGCGTCAATAAGGGCTTGGGTGGGAGCAAACTGTCTCTGCTGGTGAACACACACCCCTGTCTCCGGGTCTAGCGATCCCCCATGCACGTACCACCAGCTTTTGGCCCTTGGGTCCCATCCCTCTGTACCTAGAGGGATTCCTCGCACCCTCAAGTCCTCCTCCATCTTCTGCCACCTAGGCTCCGAAAGGAGGTATCCTCCTGGCCCCATAATATGATGGTACTTTTTCTTACTCGCATTATCCTTATTTTTTTTGATATTTCCTTGAAATGCTCCGATTGCTTTTGCCTCACAAATTCTGGCCAATCATCTTTCAGTTTCTCATGTTGTCCATTGAAATCCGGAGTCTTGCCCTTGTTGACATAGTCACGGGTTAAATTTTTCTTGAAGTTCCGAAATGCTTCGCCCATCTTCTAAAGAGCGAACTCTTTAACTAGCCTCCTCCTCTGACGTCCACCCGGAACCTCGTTACCGAATTCATCGACTTTGTTGTATTCCGGAGGTAGAATGAAATGTTCCATAAGCTTTCTCCAGCAATCCTTTTTCGTTCTCTTGTCGACAAAACTGAAACCAAGACGTGCCTTCTTTGGCTCCTTCCATTCCTGGACGGTGATCGGGATGTTGTCTCTAACAACGACTCTGCATTGGTTGATAAACTTTGAGGTGTGCTGTAGGGGCTTGCCGGTTTCACTGACAAACTCAATGGCATATGTTTCTCCTGTTTTCATCGCCTTGGATTTGCCACGCTTTGTCGTACTCGATCCGGAGGGCTAAAAAAAGAAAGAGAGTCGCGCGCGTTAATACATATGTATTCACATTTCAGTAAGTTTGTATCACGAGAGGCTCAATGTATATATATACCTCGCCGGAGGTGGTTGCTACTTGCAATTCGAGATCGTCGGTTGTTGACGGTTGACCTCCGTCGACAATGTCCGTTTCTTCACCTTCTTGATCATCGACAATCTCTGTTCCACCGTCAAGGTTCAGATAAGAAGAGACTACATCCTCTTGTTGCTCATATTCTGAGCCCGGCACATAAGGAATCTCGTTGTTGATGATGCCCATTAAATAACGTTCAGCCTCCGGATCCCTAAGCGGCTCGGTTCTATCGTCCGCCATATGTCACTCCTGCATGTAGTAAAAATTCTTTAAGTATAAAGGAATTAAAAAATAAGATTAAGGGGACATAGAGGAGGAGGAATTAAAAAATAAGATTCTTTAAGTAAAAATTCTTTTTTTCTTCTTCTTCCTTTCTTCTTCCTCTTTCTTCTTTCTTTCTTCTTCTTCCTTTTTCTTTCTTGTTTTTTCTTCTTCCTTTTTCTTTCTTCTTTCTTTCTTCTTTCTTTTTTTCTTCTTCCTTTTTTTTCTTCTTTCTTTTTTTCTTCTGTTGTTTTCTTCCTTTTTCTTTTTTTCTTCCTTTTTCCTTTTTTCTTCCTTTTTCTTGTTTTTCTTCTATTTTTCTTTTGTTTTCTTCTTCTTTCTTTCTTCTTCTTCCTTTTTCTTTCTTGTTTTTTCTTCTTCCTTTTTCTTTCTTCTTTCTTTCTTCTTTCTTTTTTTCTTCTTCCTTTTTTTTCTTCTTTCTTTTTTTCTTCTGTTGTTTTCTTCCTTTTTCTTTTTTTTCTTCCTTTTTC
This sequence comes from Triticum timopheevii, assembly GCA_963921465.1. Taxonomy (NCBI): domain Eukaryota; kingdom Viridiplantae; phylum Streptophyta; class Magnoliopsida; order Poales; family Poaceae; genus Triticum; species Triticum timopheevii. The sequence continues at coordinate 585,615,827 of OY997270.1, forward strand.
CTTTTTTCTTCCTTTTTCTTGTTTTTCTTCTGTTTTCTTCTTCTTTCTTTCTTCTTCTTCCTTTTTCTTTCTTGTTTTTTTTCTTCCTTTTTCTTTCTTCTTTCTTTCTTCTTTCTTTTTTTCTTCTTCCTTTTTTTCTTCTTTCTTTTTTTCTTCTGTTGTTTTCTTCCTTTTTCTTTTTTTTCTTCCTTTTTCCTTTTTTCTTCCTTTTTCTTGTTTTTCTTCTGTTTTTCTTTTGTTTTCTTCTTCCTTCTTTCTTCTTCTTCCTTTTTCCTTTTTCTTTCTTCTTCTTCTTCCTTTTTCTTCTTCCTTCTTCTTCTTCTGCCGGCGCGCGGAGGACGGCAGGCAGGGCCAGCGGGCGGCGGGCGGCAGGGCGTCGGGCGGCGGGCGGCGGGCAAGGGCGGCGGGCGGCGGGCGGCGGGCAAGGGCAGGGCACGGGCGGAGGCGGCGCTCACTGGGGACGGGGGCGGCGGCGCGCAGGGCTTCGGCGTCGGCGTCGGCGTCGGGGCAGGGCTTCGGCGTCGGCGTCGAGGCAGGGCTTCTGCATCGATCGGCGTCGGGGCAGCGCTTCGGCGTCGAGAGAGAGGAGAATGGGAAGTGGCAAAACTGCTAAGTGCAGTATTTATAGACGCACCTTTAATCGCGGTTGGAGAGGCGGACCGCGACTAAAGGTACCCTTTAGTCGCGGTCCGCCTCCCCAACCGGGACTAAAGGGTTTTGGCGCCGCTTCCGTTCCCGCGCAGAAAGACCCTTTAGTCGCGGTTGGGGACAACAACCGTGACTAAAGGGTACCCTTTAGTCGCGGTCCGCCTCCCCAACCGGGACTAAAGGTCTGTGCTAGAACTGGCGCGGTGCGGTGGGATGTTTAGTCCCACCTCGCTAGCCGAGAGGCTTCGACAGTGGTTTATAAGCGCGGCTGCGCTCACCACTTCGAGCTCCTCTCAAATGCAGGCTTACGGGCCTATTCTGTCACTATGTGCCTGTGGGCCTACTCTGCCTTCTGCGGGCCTGAATCCTGGCCCTTTAATGGGTTTCTAGTCGTATTCAGGCCGTGGTGGCCCAGTAGGTGGCATATTTTTTCTTTTTTGCTTTATTTATTTTGTTTTGTTTTTCTTCTTTTTTTCTTCCTTTTTTCCTTTTTCCTTTTTTCTTCTGTTTTTTTCTTATGTTTTTCTTCTGTTTGTTTTTTTCTTCTGTTTTTCCTTTTTTCTTCTGTTTTTTTCTTCTGTTTTTTTCTTCCTTTTTCCTTCTTTCTTCTTCTTCCTTTTTCCTTTTAAAATCAGAAAAATAAAACTAATTCATTTTAAAATCTTAAAAATACAATTATATATCAAAAAAATCAGAAAAATAAAACTAATTCATTTTAAAACCCCTTGAAGGTTTGACAAAAGGTTTGATACATCATTCAGTTCATCGACGAAATACAAAGTTTGGTACAATAAATTATTACACATCAATTCTTCCCTTGTGTCCCTGCTTGCTTACGATTGTGCCATATCCATGGAGCATCCTCATCATTTAACTTAATGCTTGGGTCAGTGTTCACTTTGAAGGGCGGAATTTCACCAAACATATTATAATCTTCTGACATGTCTGTCTTGTCCTCCACTCCCACGATGTTTCTTTTCCCTGAAAGAACAATGTGGCGCTTTGGATCATCGCATGATGTACTGATCGTTTTCTTATCTTTCCGTTTCCTCAGTTTGCTACTCATGTCCTTCAAATAAAAAACCTGAGCGACATCTTTGGCAAGGACGAATGGTTCGTCAAGGTAACCAAGATTGTTGAAATCCACCATTGTCATTCCGTATTGATCGTCCACCTTTATCCCACCTCCTGTTAGCTTGAACCATTTGCACCGGAACAAAGGGACCTTAAAGGAGGGTCCATAGTCAAGTTCCCATATCTCCTATATGTAGCCATAATATGTGACCTTTTGCCCATTCTCGGTTGCTGCATCAAAGCGGACACCACTGTTTTGGTTGGTGCTCTTTTTATCTTGGGCGATGGTGTAAAATGTATTCCCATTTATCTCGTACCCTTGGAAAGTCGTTATAGTCGAAGATGGTTTCTTGGCCAACATGTACAGCTGATCTCCAACATCATTGTCATTCATTAAATGTTTTCGCAACCAACTGCCGAAAGTCTCCATGTGGGCCTTTCTAATCCAGGATTCAGGCTTCCCCGTGTTGTCCGAGCGTAAAATGTTCTTGTGTTGCTCGAAGTACGGAGCCACCAAGCTGGAATTTTGCAGAACTGTGTGGTGTGCTTCAGTCATAGAATGACCGTCCATACATATCGTGGATTCCCTTCCGATCTTGCCTTTTCCACTTAGTCTCCCCTCGTGCCGCGATTGAGGAATACCAATCGGCTTAAGGTCAGGAACATAGTCAATACAGAACTCAATTACCTCCTCATTTCCATAGCCCTTGATGATGCTTCCTTCTGGCCTAGCACGGTTACGAACATATTTCTTTAATACTCCCATGAACCTCTCAAAGGGGAACATATTGTGTAGAAATACAGGACCGAGAATGGAAATCTCTTCGACTAGGTGGACCAGGAGGTGCGTCATAATATCGAAGAAGGATGGTGGGAACACCAACTCGAAACTGACAAGGCATTGGACCACATCGTTCTGTAACCGTGGTAGATCTTCTGGATTGATTACCTTCTGAGAGATTGCATTGAGGAATGCACATAGCTTCACAATGGCTACTCGAACATTTTTCGGTAGGAGCCCCCTCAAAGCAATCGGAAGCAATTGCGTCATAATCACGTGGCAGTCGTGAGACTTCAGGTTTTGGAACTTTTTCTCCGACATGTTTATTATTCCCTTTATATTCGACGAGAAGCCAGACGGGACCTTCATACTGCTCAGGCATTCAAAAAAATGACCTTCTCTTCTTTGGTAAGAGCGTAGCTGGCACGACCTTGAAACCATTCCGGATGCCGGTCATCTGGGTCTTTCAAAAGTTGCTGGTCCTGCCCTGCTTCCTTTGTATCATTTGTCTTGCCATACACGCCCAAGAAGCTTAGCAGGTTCACGCAAATATTCTTCGTAACATGCATCACGTCGATTGCAGAGCGGACATCTAGGACTTTCCAATATTCTAGCTCCCAAAATATAGATTTCTTCTTCCACATGGGTGCGTGCCCGTCAACTCCCCGCGGAACTGATTGTCCGCCAGGACCCTTTCCAAAGATGACTTTCAAATCCTTGACCATATCAAATATCTCAGCACCAGTACGTTCCGCAGGCTTCGGCCGGTGATCTGCCTTCCCGTTGAAATGCTTGCCTTTCTTTCTTACGTTATGATTTCGGGGAAGAAATCGACGATGACCCAGGTACACGTTCTTCTTACAATTAACCAAACGTACACTTTCAGTCTCATGTAAGCAGTGCGTGCATGCATTGTATCCCTTATTTGTCTGTCCCGAAAGGTTACTGAGAGCAGGCCAATCGTTGATGGTTACAAAAAGCAACGCTCGTAGGTCAAATTCCTCTCCTTTGTGCTCATCCCAGACACGTACACCAGGTCTGGCCCACAACTGTAAAAGTTCTTCAACTAATGGCCTTAGGTACACATCGATGTCGTTGCCGGGTTGCTTAGGGCCTTGGATGAGAATTGGCATCATAATGAACTTCCGCTTCATGCACAACCAAGGAGGAAGGTTGTAGATGCATAGAGTCACGGGCCAGGTGCTATGGCTGGAGCTCTACTCGCCAAAAGGATTAATGCCATCAGTATTTAGACCAAATCTTATGTTCCTTGCGTCAGCTGCAAAATCTTTGAAAACTCTGTCGATCTTTCTCCATTGCGTTCCATCAGCGGTGTGTCTCAACTCCCCGTCGGACTTACGGTCCTCTTTGTGCCATCGCAACGACTTGGCATGCTTTTTGTTCATGAACAGACGTTTCAACCGTGGTATTATAGGAGCATACCACATCACCTTGGCGGGAACCCTCTTCCTGGGTTTCTCGCCCTCAACATCGTCACCAGGGTCATCGCCTCTGATCTTATAACGCAATGCAGTGCATACAGGGCATTCATTCAAATTCTCGTATTCACCGCGGTAGAGGATGCAGTCATTAATGCATGCATGTATCTTCAGAACCTCTAAACCTAGAGGGCAGACAACCTTCTTTGCTTCGTACGTACTGGCGGGCAACTCGTTATTCTTCAGGAACATATTCTTCAACATTTTCAGCAAATTTTCAAATGATGAGTCACCTACACCTTCCTGTGCCTTCCATTTTAGCAAATCCAGTGTGCAGCCCAGCTTTTTCAGACTATTATCGCATCCTGGATACAACGACTTTTTGTGATCCTCTAACATGCGATCCAAATTCTCCCTCTCCTAGTCAGTTTCGCAGCGTCTCCGTGCATCAGCAATGGTCCGACCAAGATCATCAGCGGGCTCATCATGTGCCTCTTCTTCACCTTCACCTAACCCTTCCCCACCTTCAGCATCATCCTCCATGAAAGTATCACCGAAATGATCATGATAGTTGTCATCGATATCATCCCCTTCTTCATCTTCTTCCATTCTAACCCCTCTTTCTCCATGCTTGGTCCAACAATTATAGCTTGGCATGAAACCATGTCGAAGCAGGTGCATGTGAACGTCTCTTGAGGAGGAGTAACCCTTCTGATTCTTACAGACAGCACATGGACAGATAATAAAACCTTGCTGCTTGTTCGCATTTGCCACTACGAGGAAATCTTTCAAACCCGTAGTGAACTCGCCGGAGAGTCGGGGACCGTACATCCATTGCCGATTCATCTGCATTATTATTATATAAAGTATATAATTAACCATGATGCATTTGTTAAACTAACTAGCTAGAAATAATACAAATTAAACAATGAACTACACACATGCGTATTTTATCAATGACACATGAAAGGTTCAAGTTGCTAACCGCGATCGCGGAGGAAAAATAAATGAGAAAGCTCAAGTGTGGCTCGGACACTTCATATCATGTTTGTTTCAGGCTCTCGGGCATTTCATCAAACACCTTGTGTGCATAGGAGAAACCAAAAGCAAACCCACCACCACCTTCTGAAAATTGTGAAGTGAGCTGAGTGAAGTGAAGTGAGCTGAGTCCTATATATAGGGATGGGCCTTTAGTCCCGGTTGGCCTGGCCAACCGTGACTAAAGGCCTTCGGGGACCTTTAGTCCCGGTTGGCCAGGCCAACCGGGACTAAATCCCCTCTCGTCCGCCAGCTGTCGACCGAGCGCGCTGGGCCCAGATAGTTGGTCGCGGGTCTTCTCCCGAACCGCGACTAAAGACCCCTTTGGTCGCGATTCGATTGTTTTGGGGACTAATGGGGGCGTATGAAAGCCTCTTTTTCTACCAGTGCTCTACCACGGCAAATAAGAAAGGCCGATCCGCCACGAAATCGACCGGATCCTGTGGTGCCCTTGGACCCGCACTACCAACCCCCATTACGACGGCCGTGGCAGCGGCGGCCATGGTGCCTACCTCGTCCACCTCGACGGTGGCCTTATGGTGCACCCTGGTAATGACAAGCTCTTCCCCGCCAGTCACCATGCCCGAGAAGTCGCCGCCTTCGAAAGCCCTAGTGACACCATGCTTCCGCATGTCGGATGACGCTTCAAACTCGGATGTGAACTTGAACTTGGGGACCATGAACCGCCCGACTGGAACCTTCCCTATCGGTGTGTGCTTCTTGAAAAATTCCGGCGTAGACACAGCCTTGTCGTACAGATCGGCAAGACTGACAGTGTCCCTGTCCGGTAGTAGGATAAGCATGTAGAATTCAGCTTGCTGCTGCACGTCGTTCTTGTACGGTAGCTTGAGGGCCCTGAAGCCCGGGTAGACCGCGATGTGTTGTGACTCGCTTGTCGTCATGGATGGCACGCGCACGGTGGTGCCGCCTGGGATGTGGAACGGCGCGGTGGAGACGTCGAACGGCTGAGACCACGCCCCTTTGAAGTAGAGCGCGTTGGCGAGGACGACCGCCGTGCGGGAGTCGACGGAGCCCGGACGCAGGACTTCGTGGATGTGCTTGTTGGTCGCGTCCGCCACGAAGGCGTTCACGCGCTGCCTCGCCTGCTCGGTCCCCGACACGAAGTCCACGGATTCCGCCGTGGCGTTGTGCCGCGACGCGATGGTGGCCATGAACTCTGGTCTTAGCGCCCACCTCCGGTCCACCCACACGCCGCTGGCGAAGGACGTCTGCGCTATGCCGTTGAGCCTGCCGACGAGCTCGGTCGCCGCCGCGCGGTGCAGCTCGTTGAGCGACGCCGACCCGAGGAACCGCAGGAGCTCTGTAAGCGTGTCGCCCCGCGCGCCGGCGGCCACCATCGCGAGCGCCGCGTGGATGGACAGCGGCGAGATGACGAAGTTGCGGCCGGTGCCACCTTCCGCCCGGACGCCGGCCTCCCTGGCGAGTGCGACGCACGATGCGTTCCCGACCGCGGACGCAGAGTCGACACCATAAGCTGGAGGCGCCTCGACGAACAAGGTCGAGCGGAGGCGCCATGCGGCTAACAGGGTCAAGCAGAGCACGAACTTCCCGAAGGGCGACATCGGGAATCGCCGCGCTTGGCCGTGTGCTTGATCGCGCCTTTCGCGGTAACATTCGGGCAGGATCACAGCTCGATCAGATGTTGGAGACGATCAGATTCAGACAGGATTCAGGAGACAGGCGGCGGTCAGAGTACCTGCGAGCGACCTCGCGTATGGGTTAGGGTTAGGTGCACAATTGAACTACTAATAGGCTGTTGGGCTAATTATCAATTCATTTATGGAAACATCACTTAACCGACTTAACCATCCCTAAAAAAAACCTTAACCGACTTAACCCTTCCCTAAAAAAAACTTAACCGACTTATCCTTGAAAGGAAAAACTTGACCGACTAGCGGCTTATCGCTTCCTTCCGGACGTCAACGTCCTCTGCGATGCATCTGTACCGGAGTAGAAAGTTTGTCACGCGCTTTGCTGCATGCGTCATCTTTGTGAAGTAGCCACATATTGTATATTAATGGCGAGTGCTAGGCGCCGGTGCACCGGTCGAAATTTCAGTCGGTCGCGTCCTAGCCACTGGATACAGTGATTTTGAGCCGCTTGATAAAGCTACACTTCTGTTCCACGAACAGCTTTTGTCCCCAAATCACGCGAGCGCAAACTGACGAGAGCGAATCGAGCGTCACCCACCCAGCCAAGGACGAGCGCCATTGACCTCGCTGCATAACAGCCGGCTGCCATCGCCGTCTAGTATCAGCTGGCTGCCCTCGCCGCCGGTCGAACTTGCCGTCTGGTCAACAGGCGACTGTGCCCCTGCAGCAAAAGAACCTCGCCTAGCACGCCCTCGCTCCCCGGTCGTAGTTGCAGCATACCCAACTCCGGCCACCGCCGTTGCCAGGAGCTGACCATCCCCACCCCTCCTCCCCTCTCGTTCCAGCACACCGCTGCCAGCTCAAGCAAAAAAATGGATGACCGGTGGCGTCGTGTGACCGTCTGGTACTCGTGCTGGTTCCATCACAAATCGATGTTGGATGTAGCAAATTACGTCGCTGGATGCAGCTCCTCCGCGCACACTCTCGATTGGTCCCAGGAAAAAAGCCAGTTGTACCAATTTGATGCACCGGTTGTAGCATTCTCCTCCCTGATGCTCGTGCTGGTTCCAGCAAAAAATAATGACGGATGTAGCAAAAAAATCACTGGATGCAGCTAATCCCCACCACGTAGTCTCCTGTGATGTAGCAAAAACAAAGGTTGGTTCCAGCAAAAAGGATTGCTGGTTTCAGCAAAAAGGATTGCTGGTTCTAGCAAACACAATCTCATGGCGGCCATGTCGTCGCCGACGAGCACTATCATCTCCCTGTTGCAGCAAAAATGCAAGCAGGTTCCAGCAAAAATCAAACCTAGTTCCAGCAAAAACAAATCAAAAAAATAGCAACTTACTCTCCGCCACCGCCATCACCGCCAATCACAGTCATCTGCGGCTGAAGCAAAATCCCCCTGGATTGGGCTCAGCACCGCACATGGTTGGTTTCCAGCTGTTGGGGAACGTTGCAGAAAATTAAAATTTTTCCTACGGTTTCACCAAGATCCATCTATGAGTTCATCTAAGCAACGAGTCAAGGGAGTGAGTTTGCATCTACATACCACTTGTAGATCGCGTGCGGAAGCTTGCAAGGGGATGGTGATGATGGAGTCATACTCGACGTGATTCAGATCACCGATGTCCAAGTGCTGAACGGACAGCACCTCCGCGTTCAACACACGTACGGGACGGGATACGTCTCCTCCTTCTTGATCCAGCAAGGGGGAAGGAGAGGTTGAGGAAGATTGCTCCAACGGCAGCATGACGGCGTGGTGGTGTTGGTGTAGCAGTACTCCGACAGGGCTTCGCAAGCACGTAACGGAGGAGGAGATGTGTTGGGGAGGGGAGGGGCTGCGCCTGGAAGATGTGTACAGCAGCCCACCCCTCACCCCTCTATTTATAGGGGAAGGGGCAAGGGGGGCCGACCCCTCTAGATGGGATCTAGAGGGGGGGCGGCGGCCAGGGAGGGGGGACTTGCCCCCCAAGCAAGGGGGCGCCCCCCCTTAGGGTTTCCCCCCCAACCCTAGGCGCATGGGCCCAAGGTGGGGGGCGCGCCCAGCCCTCCAGGGGCTGGCTCCCTCCCTTTGCGGCCCATGTGGCCCTCCGGGAGGGGTGGCCCCTCCCGGTGGACCCCCGGAACCTCTCCGGTGGCCCCGGTACAATACCGATAAGCCCCCGAAACTTTCGGGTGTCCGTATGACAACTTCCCATATATAAAACTTCACCTCCGGACCATTCCGGAACTCCTCGTGACGTCCGGGATCTCATCCGGGACTCCGAACAACATTCGGTAGTCACATACTAGTCTTCCAAATAACCCTAGCGTCACCGAACCTTAAGTGTGTAGACCCTACGGGTTCGGGAGACATGCAGACATGACCGAGACCACTCTCCGGTCAATAACCAACAACGGGATCTGGATACCCATGTTGGCTCCCACATGCTCCTCGATGATTTCATCGGTTGAACCACGATGTCGAGGATTCGATCAAACCCTGTATACAATTCCCTTTGTCAATCGGTACGTTACTTGCCAGAGACTCGATCGTCGGTATCCCAATACCTTGTTCAGTCTCGTTACCGGCAAGTCACTTTACTCGTACCGTAATGCATGATCCCGTGGCCAACACCTTGGTCACCTTGAGCTCATTATGATGATGCATTACCGAGTGGGCCCAGAGATACCTCTCCGTCATACGGAGTGACAAATCCCAGTCTCGATCCGTGTCAACCCAACAGACACTTTCGGAGATACCTGTAGTGCACCTTTATAGTCACCCAGTTACATTGTGACGTTTGATACACCCAAAGCACTCCTACGGTATCCGGGAGTTACACGATCTCATGGTCGAAGGAAGAGATACTTGACATTGGAAAAGCTCTAGCAAACGAACTACACGATCTTTGTGCTATGCTTAGGATCGGGTCTTGTCCATCACATCATTCTCCTAATGATGTGATCCCGTTATCAACGACATCCAATGTCCATAGCCAGGAAACCATGACTATCTGTTGATCACAACGAGCTAGTCAACTAGAGGCTCACTAGGGACATATTATGGTCTATGTGTTCACACGTGTATTACGATTTCCGGATAATACAGTTATAGCATGAATAACAGACAATTATCATGAACAATGAAATATAATAATACTTTTATTATTGCCTCTAGGGCATATTTCCAACAGTCTCCCACTTGCACTAGAGTCACCAATCCAGTTACATTGTGATGAATCTAACACCCGTAGAGTTCTGGTGTTGATCATGTTTTGCTCGCGAGAGAGGTTTAGTCAACGGATCTGCGACATTCAGATCCGTATGTACTTTGCAAATATCTATGTCTCCATCTTGAACATTTTCACGGATGGAGTTCAAACGACGCTTGATGTGCCTGGTCTTCTTGTGAAACCTGGGCTCCTTGGCTAGGGCAATAGCTCCAGTGTTGTCACAGAAGAGTTTGATCGGCCCCGACGCATTGGGTATGACTCCTAGGTCGGTGATGAACTCCTTCACCCAAATCGCTTCATGCGCTGCCTCCGAGGCTGCCATGTACTCCGCTTCACACGTAGATCCCGCCACGACGCTCTGCTTGCAGCTGCACCAGCTTACTGCTCCACCATTCAACATATACACGTATCCGTTTTGTGACTTAGAGTCATCCAGATCTGAGTCGAAGCTAGCGTCGACGTAACCCTTTACGACGAGCTCTTCATCTCCTCCATAAACGAGAAACATGTCCTTTGTCCTTTTCAGGTACTTCAGGATATTCTTGACCGCTGTCCAGTGTTCCTTGCCGGGATTACTTTGGTATCTTGCAACCAAACTTACGGCAAGGTTTACATCAGGTCTGGTACACAGCATGGCATACATAATAGATCCTATGGCTGAAGCATAGGGGATGATACTCATCTCTTCTTTATCTTTTGCCGTGGTCGGGGACTGAGCCGAGCTCAGTCTCACACCTTGTAACATAGACAAGAACCCCTTCTTGGACTGATCCATTTTGAACCTTTTCAAAATCTTATCAAGGTATGTGCTTTGTGAAAGACCTATGAGGCGTCTCGATCTATCTCTATAGATCTTGATGCCTAATATATAAGCAGCTTCTCCAAGGTCCTTCATTGAAGAACACTTATTCAAGTAGGCCTTAATGCTGTCCAGAAGTTCTATATCATTTCCCATCAAGAGTATGTCATCTACATATAATATGAGAAATGCTACAGAGCTCCCACTCACTTTCTTGTAAATGCAGGCTTCTCCATAAGTCTGCATAAACCCAAACGCTTTGATCATCTCATCAAAGCGAATGTTCCAACTCCGAGATGCTTGCACCAGTCCATAAATGGATCGCTGGAGCTTGCATACTTTGTTAGCGTTCTTAGGATCGACAAAACCTTCCGGCTGCATCATATACAGCTCTTCCTTAAGATGTCCGTTAAGGAATGCCGTTTTGACGTCCATCTGCCATATCTCATAATCATAGTATGCGGCAATTGCTAACATGATTCGGACGGACTTCAGCTTCGCTATGGGAGAGAAAGTCTCGTCGTAGTCAATCCCTTGAACTTGTCGCTACAAGTCGAGCCTTATAAATGGTAACATTACCATCCGCGTCCGTCTTCTTCTTAAAAATCCATTTGTTTTCTATCGCTCGCCGATCATCGGGCAAGTCTGTCAAAGTCCATACTTTGTTTTCATACATGGATTCTATCTCGGATTTCATGGCTTCAAGCCATTTGTTGGAATCTGGGCCCGCCATCGCTTCTTCATAGTTCGAAGGTTCACCGTTGTCTAACAACATGATTTCCAGGACAGGGTTGCCGTACCACTCTGGTGCGGAACGTGTCCTTGTGGACCTACGAAGTTCTGTAGCAACTTGATCCGAAGTACCTTGATCATCATCATTGTTTTCCTCTTCAGTTGGTGTGGGCATCAGAGGAACATTTTCCTGAGCTGCACCACTTTCCCGTTCGAGAGATAGTACTTCATCGAGTTCTACTTTCCTCCCACTTACTTCTTTCGAGAGAAACTCTTTTTCTAGAAAGCATCCGTTCTTGGCAACAAAGATCTTGCCTTCGGATCTTAAGTAGAAGGTATACCCGACAGTTTCCTTAGGGTATCCTATGAAGACGCATTTTTCCGACTTGGGTTCGAGCTTTTCAGGTTGAAGTTTCTTGACATAAGCATCGCATCCCCAAACTTTTAAAAACAACAGCTTAGGTTTCTTCCCAAACCATAATTCATACGGTGTCGTCTCAACGGATTTAGACGGTGCCCTATTTAAAGTGAATGTAGCTGTCTCTAGAGCGTATCCCCAAAATGATAGCGGTAAATCGGTAAGAGACATCATAGACCGCACCATATCCAATAGAGTGCGATTACGACGTTCGGACACACCGTTTTGCTGAGGTGTTCCAGGCGGCGTGAGTTGTGAAACGATTCCACATTTCCTTAAGTGTGTGCCAAATTCGTGACTTAAATATTCTCCTCCACGATCTGATCGTAGGAACTTTATCTTTCGGTCACGTTGATTCTCTACCTCATTCTGAAATTCCTTGAACTTTTCGAAGGTCTCAGACTTGTGTTTCATTAAGTAGACATACCCATATCTACTTAAGTCATCAGCGAGAGTGAGAACATAACGATATCCTCCGCGAGCCTCAACGCTCATTGGACCGCACACATCGGTATGTATGATTTCCAACAAGTTGGTTTCTCGCTCCATTGTTCCGGAGAACGGAGTCTTGGTCATTTTGCCCATGAGGCATGGTTCGCATGTGTCAAACGATTCATAATCAAGAGACTTTAAAAGTCCATCAGCATGGAGCTTCTTCATGCGCTTGACACCAATGTGACCAAGGCGGCAGTGCCACAAGTATGTGGGACTATCGTTATCAACTTTACATCTTTTGGCATCCACACTATGAATATGTGTAATATTACGCTCGAGATTCATTAAGAATAAACCATTGACCATCGGAGCATGACCATAAAACACATCTCTCATATAAATAGAACAACCATTATTCTCGGATTTAAATGAGTAGCCATCTCTTATTAAACAAGATCTTGATACAATGTTCATGCTCAAACTTGGCACTAAATAACAATTATTAAGGTTCAAAACTAATCCCGAGGTAAATGTAGAGGCAGCGTGCCGACGGTGATCACATCGACTCTGGAACCATTCCCGACGCGCATCGTCACCTCGTCCTTCGTCAGTCTCCGTTTATTCCGCAGCTCCTGCTGTGAGTTAGAAATATGAGCAACGGCACCGGTATCAAATACCCAGGAGTTACTACGAGTACTGGTAAGGTACACATCAATTACATGTATATCAAATATACCTTTGGTGTTGCCGGCCTTCTTATCCGCTAAGTATTTGGGGCAGTTCCGCTTCCAGTGACCCTTCCCTTTGCAATAAAAGCACTCAGTCTCAGGCCTGGGTCCATTCTTTGACTTCTTCCCGGTAACTGGCTTACCGGGCGCGGCAACATCCTTGCCGTCCTTCTTGAAGTTCTTCTTGCCCTTGCCCTTCTTGAACTTAGTGGTCTTATTGACCATCAACACTTGATGTTCTTTCTTGATTTCAGCCTCTGCTGACTTCAGCATCGAGAACACTTCAGGAATGGTCTTTACCATCCCCTGCATGTTGTAATTCATCACAAAGCTCTTGTAGCTTGGTGGGAGCGACTGGAGGATTCTGTCAATGACCGCCTCATCTGGGAGGTTTATGTTCAGCTGGATCATACGGTTGTGCAACCCAGACATCTTGAGGATGTGCTCACTGACAGAACTGTTTTCCTCCATCTTACAACTGTAGAACTTGTCGGAGACATCATATCTCTCGACCCGGGCATGAGCTTGGAAAACTAGTTTCAGCTCTTCGAACATCTCATATGCTCCGTGATGCTCAAAACGCTTTTGGAGCCCCGGTTCTAAGCTGTAAAGCATGCCGCACTGAACGAGGGAGTAATCATCAGCACGAGTTTGCCAAGCATTCATAACGTCTTGGTTCTCTGGGACGGGAGCGTCAGCTAGCGGTCCTTCTAGGACATATTGCTTCCTGGCAGCTATGAGGATGATCCTCAGGTTCCGGACCCAGTCCGTATAGTTGCTGCCATCATATTTCAGCTTGGTTTTCTCTAGGAATGCGTTGAAGTTCATGTTGACATGAGCGTTGGCCATTTGATCTACAAGACATATTTGCAAAGGTTTTAGACTAAGTTCATGATAATTAAGTTCATCTAATCAAATTATGAACTCCCACTCAGATTAGACATCCCTCTAGTCATCTAAGTGTTACACGATCCGAGTCGACTAGGCCGTGTCCGATCATCACGTGAGACGGACTAGTGATTGTCGGTGAACATCTTCATGTTGATCGTATCTTCCATACGACTCATGTTCGACCTTTCGGTCTCCGTGTTCCGAGGCCATGTCTGTACATGCTAGGCTCGTCAAGTTAACCCTAAGTGTTTTGCTGTGTAAAACTGTCTTACACCCGTTGTATATGAACGTAAGGATCTATCACACCCGATCATCACGTGGTGCTTCGAAACGACGAACTGTAGCAACGGTGCACAGTTAGGGGAGAACACTTCTTGAAATTTTTGTAAGGGATCATCTTATTTACTACCGTCGTCCTAAGTAAACAAGATGCATAAACATAATAGACATCACATGCAATTATATAGTTGTGACATGATATGGCCAATATCATATAGCTCCATTGATCTCCATCTTCGGGGCTCCATGATCATCTTGTCACCGGCTTGACACCATGATCTCCATCATCATGATCTCCATCATCGTGTCTTCATGAAGTTGTCACGCCAACGACTACTTCTACTTCTATGGCTAACGCGTTTAGCAATAAAGTGAAGTAGTTTACATGGCGCTCTTCAATGACACGCAGGTCATACAAAAAATAAAGACAACTCCTATGGCTCCTGCCGGTTTTCATACTCATCGACATGCAAGTCATGAATCCTATTACAAGAACATGATCTCATACATCACAATTCATCATTCATCACAACTTCTGGCCATATCACATCACATGAACAATCGCTGCAAAAACAAGTTAGACGTCCTCTAATTGTTGTTGCATCTTTTACGTGGCTGCAATTGGGTTCTAGCAAGAACGTTTTCTTACCTACGAATAACAACAACGTGATTTTGTCAACTTCTATTTACCCTTCATAAGGACCCTTTTCATCGATTGCGCTTCAACTAAAGTGGGAGAGACAAACACCCGCTAGCCACCTTATGCAACTAGTGCATGTCAATCGGTGGAACCGGTCTCACGTAAGCGTATGTGTAAGGTTGGTCCGGGCCGCTTCATCCCACAATACCACTGAAGCAAGAAAAGACTAGTAGTGGCAAGCAAGTTCACAAGATCCACGCCCACAACAAATTGTGTTCTACTTGTGCATTAGAGAACTACACATAGACTTAGCTCATGATGCCACTGTTGGGGAACGTTGCAGAAAATTAAAAATTTTCCTACGGTTTCACCAAGATCCATCTATGAGTTCATCTAAGCAACGAGTCAAGGGAGTGAGTTTGCATCTACATACCACTTGTAGATCGCGTGCGGAATCTTGCAAGGGGATGGTGATGATGGAGTCGTACTCGACGTGATTCAGATCACCGATGTCCAAGTGCTGAACGGACAGCACCTCCGCGTTCAACACACGTACGGGACGGGAGACGTCTCCTCCTTCTTGATCCAGCAAGGGGGAAGGAGAGGTTGAGGAAGATTGCTCCAACGGCAGCACGACGGCGTGGTGGTGTTGGTGCAGCAGTACTCCGACAGGGCTTCGCAAGCACGTAACGGAGGAGGAGATGTGTTGGGGAGGGGAGGGGCTGCGCCTGGAAGATGTGTACAGCAGCCCTCCCCTCACCCCTCTATTTATAGGGGAAGGGGAAAGGGGGGCCGACCCCTCTAGATGGGATCTAGAGGGGGGGCGGCGGCCAGGGAGGGGGGACTTGCCCCCCAAGCAAGGGGGCGCCCTCCTTAGGGTTTCCCCCTCAACCCTAGGCGCATGGGCCGAAGGTGGGGGGCGCGCCCAGCCCTCCAGGGGCTGGCTCCCTCCCCTTTGCGGCCCATGTGGCCCTCCGGGAGGGGTGGCCCCTCCCGGTGGACCCCCGGAACCTCTCCGGTGGCCCCGGTACAATACCGATAAGCCCCCGAAACTTTCGGGTGTCCGTATGACAACTTCCCATATATAAAACTTCACCTCCGGACCATTCTGGAACTCCTCGTGATGTCCGAGATCTCATCCGGGACTCCGAACAACATTCGGTAGTCACATACTAGTCTTCCTAATAACCCTACCGTCACCGAACCTTAAGTGTGTAGACCCTACGGGTTCGGGAGACATGCAGACATGACCGAGACCACTCTCCGGTCAATAACCAACAGCGGGATCTGGATACCCATGTTGGCTCCCACATGCTCCTCGATGATTTCATCGGTTGAACCACGATGTCGAGGATTCGATCAAACCCTGTATACAATTCCCTTTGTCAATCGGTACGTTACTTGCCCGAGACTCGATCGTCGGTATCCCAATACCTTGTTCAGTCTCGTTACCGGCAAGTCACTTTACTCGTACCGTAATGCATGATCCCGTGGCCAACACCTTGGTCACCTTGAGCTCATTATGATGATGCATTACCGAGTGGGCCCAGAGACACCTCTCCGTCATACGAAGTGACAAATTCCAGTCTCGATCCGTGTCAACCCAACAGACACTTTCAGAGATACCTGTAGTGCACCTTTATAGTCACCCAGTTACGTTGTGACGTTTGATACACCCAAAGCACTCCTACGTTATCCGGGAGTTACACGATCTCATGGTCGAAGGAAGAGATACTTGACATTGGAAAAGCTCTAGCAAACGAACTACACGATCTTTGTGCTATGCTTAGGATCGGGTCTTGTCCATCACATCATTCTCCTAATGATGTGATCCCGTTATCAACGACATCCAATGTCCATAGCCAGGAAACCATGACTATCTGTTGATCACAACGAGCTAGTCAACTAGAGGCTCACTAGGGACATATTGTGGTCTATGTGTTCACACGTGTATTACGATTTCTGGATAATACAGTTATAGCATGAATAACAGACAATTATCATGAACAATGAAATATAATAATACTTTTATTATTGCCTCTAGGGCATATTTCCAACACCAGCATACCGGCACTCGACGGGGGGGGGGCGGGAGGGTGGGGGGGGGGGGGGGGGGGTAGCTGCGCTGCGGTGGGGGCGGGCTGTAGGTGCGCCGACGCCGGAGAGGTCTGAAGAGAGAGGAGCAGACGAGCTCTGTCGAGAAATCAGCGGTGCAAGCTAGACGAAAGGGGAACGAGTAGATGAGGTCGGACTTAGAGATAAGGGAAAAAAAGGAAAGCGGTGCGGGCTGGGCCTGGGTAACGTGGCTTGTGTGCGGGAGCCCAACGTGCGTACTGAGCGAGGCGGCCGGCCGAAGTTCGGCCGGCTCGCCGATTGTAAACCTTTCCCTATATTTATTGAGAAAAACGGATTACAAAGGTTACACTCAATGTCACCACAAGAGACATACATAAATGTATTGCAGTTTTACATCAAGGACTCCACAAGAAGTAAAACTAACATTTCACTTCGGCAGAATCTTGTGCCATGTCGAAACATCGTCCACCTTCATCTTTCATGGTCAACGAGGCAACACTGAAGAAAGAGGGGAGTTGCCGTTATACCCAGATCTATAGGAGCACCTTCACATACAAAGATGCTTTTCGAGCCGATGAACCGGACTGCCGCAAGCGACGAGACCGAGACTTTGTGGCACGTCGGCCGGGGTTCTTTCCCGTGTCCGCTAGATCCTTCATCCGACGTGGTCGAAAAAATGAATGTCATTGCTTGCCGCCATGCACGCACCGCACTGCAAGACACCATACACAACCGCAAAGGTCGATACCAACGCCACCCGGAAGGATGTCGTGCATTGACCAACGGACACAAATCTCACCGGAACTAGAGACCGGCAAGAAGACCGAGCCACCTTCTCCTCGGTGCCGCCCATTAGGAAATCACAGGAGCGGCAGACGGAGAGGACGAGGACCCGTGGCGTCGCTGTCGTTGAGAGAAGGCAGGAGATCGCTCGTGGCGTCTTCATATGTATATACGGCACGACAACCTATCACGTCTAACACATAGACATGCATTAATCTTGCCTGCAGAGATACGGTCACATAAACATCAAGGACATGTAAAAGTAGTTTGGCAGCACCCTACTATGATACTATTCACTACAGGGAAGTCACACGTTGCCGTATGGCAGGCTGTAAGTCGAGTGCAGAAACACGAAAGCGACTCAAAACGACTCAAATTTAACGCAAACACGGCGAGTTCGTTCAAACTTAGACATATTTTACAAAAAAAACTGCCGCGGGCTACCCCGCCATCTCCCTCGCCGCCCGCCTCGCCGCCCGCCCACGCGGTTCTACATGCCGAGGAGGCTGTAGAACCGCGTGTAGTCGCTGCCGTCGTCGTCGTCGTCGTCGTCGTCGCCGCCGCCGCCGCCGCCCCCGCCTAAACCTCCGCCGTCCCTGCTGCACCCCTCCGCCGGTTGGCGCGGCAGCGGGTTGGAAGGTCCGGGGGCGTCGTCGTCGTCGCTGTCGAGGATCACGACGTCGTGATCGTCCTCACGCCCACGCTTGCGGGCGGCGATCCCCTCCAGGGCCCGGCACTGCCGGACCGTCTCGTTGCGGAGGTAGTCGTCCCGCGCCCACTGCATGGCGTCCTCGTCGGAGAAGCCACGCCGGGCTATCTCCTTGTACTCCGCGGGGAGGCCGGGCTCCGGCTTGGGATCGACGAGGACGAAACGGCCGGTGGGTGGCGAGGCGTTGGCGCCGATACGGACGCCGGAGCTGCGGGTGCGCGCGGCCACCGGCGTGTCCTGGGGCTCCGGCTTGACGGGGCGGAGGCAGGGCGAGCCGCTGGACGAAGAGGAGGACCCCCCGGTCTCCATGCGCCTCGGGTCCAGGAGCTTCCCCGGCGGCGTGAAAAGGAAGGGGGAGCGGGGTAGTCGAGGCGCGGCGTGTTGCCGCCCTCGATGTACTCGAGGACGGCCTCCAACGTGCGCCCTGGCACGTCCCACTACCGACGCCGGCCGGCGGAGTTTTGCCTGCCGGAGGGCACGACACCGTTGGTGGCCTCGAGCTTCTGGGCGTGACGGCGGCGGAAGTACGGTTCCCACAGCGGGCTGTCGGGGACGTACCGTGGCCCCTCCCTCGCCGCACGCGGCATGTTCGAGCGGATGCGTGCGATCCCCGCATGCCGCGCCGGTGGGTATCGGGGGCACCGGTACGCCGCCCGCGCTGATCCTCCACGCCCCCGGCACCTGCATGTCCGGCGGGACCGGGTACTCGGCCTCGTAAAGGAGGCGAGCCTCGTCTTCATGAAGATGGCGGCGGCTGAAGCCGTTCGCCTCCGCGCCGTCGTCTGGGAAGCGCTCGGCCATTGGTTTTGAACTAGAGACGGCGAAAGGGAGGAGAGGAGAGGGAGGAACAACGGCGGGCGAGGAAGTGTGAGACGCCGAGTGCGCCTGGGTGGCATATATAGGCCGAGGCGCCGCCCTCACACGTGGCACCTTGCGTACGCGTGGCGGGCGAGGCGAGGGCGAGGGACGCGCGTCGTCCGGCCTTCACTGCGCCGCCCGTGAGGCATCAATGGCGCAGGCTGACCGGCGCGGCAATGCAGCAGCTTTGGCATTGATTCGCCGCGGGAAACGAGGCGATGAGGACGACGAAGGGCCGAGAAGAAAGCCGTGTCGCTGACGCGTCGGGCCCGCGGTTTCTTCGCGCCAAAAAAGTTCGCCCGGCGCCCCCGAGCGCCCCCCAGCGCACCGGGTTCGGGCTGGGTCCTCCGACGCTGTTTTCGGCCCAAGCCGGCGAAAATCGGGATACTGGGGGCGCGACTGGGCCGTTTTTTCGGCGCCGGCGCGAAAAAAACGCCTGGGGAGGCCTTCTTGGGGGCGCGGCTGGAGATGCCCTTACGTCCAAATAAGTCGAGTGGGTGGAAAAAGGTTCTCGGCTTGCATACAATACTCGGCACATAGAGCAAATGCACTCGGCTTAGAGTTAGGGCTCGGCAACTATTGTTTCCATGTGGAGATCATGTAGACCACATGTAGCTCCATGACGGAGCTAGATGTAAGGTGAGTACCCATTAAACGGCACTCGGCTTACAGGTACTCTATTTTTTGCAAACCTATTTTGTAGTGCAAAAAATGATTTATATTGTGGTGCATTGCATTTATATTTACTTATTGCATGTTATTTATTTTCTTTTTTCTTATCCATTCTGTTTGGGTTAGTTCTCATCACCCTTCCGATGGTCCAATTTCATGATCTCTTTCCAATGAATAACACTATTTTTGCCACTTTAAAGTTGTGGGGTATTGCTCAAACTTGGCCTGGTATATATGTCACCACGACCTACCCTATGACAAACCAAGAGGAATTCACCATGGTCTACCCCCTCTCGCTGCCCGTTGACGTGGCTTGAAACTGCGTGGTCACGGACTCTTCTTCTTCTTCCCAGTACAAATTTGACTTATACATGAAATTTTTACAGACAAATCTTTACGGTGCAAACCTGCATGATCGCGGACTCTTCTTCTTCTTCTTCTTCTTCACTGCATGGTCATGGACTCTTCTGCTTCTTCATGTGTAGAACTAACGTGTCTCTAGTTTGGTTCTATTTTGGCACATGACATGGGCTACGCAGGGTGGTGCTTGAAACATGCCAGGAAGTCCAACGACCCATGCCCCGGTCCTGCACTACCAAACCCGACGATGGCTGTGGCAGCGGCGGCCATGGTGCCTATCTCGTCCACCTCGATAGTCGCCTTATGGTTAACCCGTTGATTCAAAGCCCTTCCCAGCCGGTCATCATGCCCGAGAAGTCGCCGCCTTCGAAAGCCCTAGTGACACCAAGCTTCCGCATGTTGGATGACTCTTCAAACTCGGACGTGAACTTGAACTTGGGGACCATATGAACCGCCCGACTGGTACCTTCCCTGTCGGCGTGTGCGTCTTATGAACTCCCGCGTCGACATGGCCTTGCTGTACAGATCGACGAGACTAACAGTTTCCCTGCCCGGTAGTAGGATAAGCATGTAAAATTCAGCTTGCTGCTGCACGTCGTTCTTGTATGGCAGCTTGACGGTCCTGAAGCCCGGGTAGACCGCGATGTGCTGTGACCGGCTTGTGGTCATGGATGGCACGCGCACGGTGGTGCCGACTGGGATGTGGAACGACACGGTGGAGACGACGAACGGCCGTGACCACGCCCGTTTGAAGTAGATGGACGAGTCGACGGAGCCAGGAGGGAGGACTTCGCGGAGTGCTTGTTGCTTGCATCCACCACGAAGGCGTTCACGCTTTGCCTGAGCTCGGTCGCCACCGCCAGGGTTCAAGTCATGGTGCTTGGATTATTTCGGAATTTATTTCAAGATTTTCGCTATGCGCTTTCAGTGGGAGGAGACGTCCCGTCAACGACGAGGCCCCTACGGTGATTTTGAAAATCTCAAAATGATATGCCGCCTCAGTCTTTTGAAGGTGCTGCTTGCATCTGTACTATATGTTTAAAAAATAATTGATTTCATTTTATCTTAGACACATCTATTTCTCCAACAAGTATTTTTGGACCGAGCGAGTAATAGATAAAGAAGATACATGTCACCTCCAAAACGACTCAACTAATGCCCAACACGACTCGACCTAGTACAACTCCAGTTTTCAGACCCAAACACAGGAAACCTAACGCGTTGCGACTACGTCATCACATGCTCCCAACTCCGACTCCAAATTGACTAGAATGACGACGCAAGTCACCACAAACCTAAGCTTATGCTCATATATCTATTGAACGATTTTGTCTACGGCGGCAATCTCTCCCATATGGAGATGAATGGTCACAAGCACAGCAACATGAGTCGAGCTTAGGGCTATACGTCTGGTCGAGGATCACGGTGAGCGCCAGGACGAACGCCTGGTCGACGCCCTGGCTGATCCCTACAGTATACGTGTTATGTCCAAGCATCGCGCACCACAGAGAACTCTCCCTGCCAATCTCCGCAATGTCGGCAATGTCAATGTAGTTATCTTTCTCGTTGCGGCGGGACACGGTCATGGCGCCGCGGTAGTAGCTGCCACGGACGACGAAATCGGTTTCTCGTCGCGGGGCGTGTTGCCGGCACGGAACACGTGGACCGTGATCCCCATCTGGAAAAACCGCGTCATGTCCACGGCGACGAACAGCAAATCGCTCCCGTTGGTGCCGTGCCCCCTGAACGCCTTCCACTGCCGTTGACCCATGCTGCTGATCATGGCCTCCTGGAGGGTGATCAGCGGGCTGGGTGAGGCAGCGTCGCGGCAGAGCAGGCAGCTTAGGTTGTGGACGCCCACTTCGGTGGTTTCCACCTCCATCACGGCCGTGGCGCCGGCGGAGTCCGTGACGGTGAATCCGGCACCCTTCAAGGTGAAGCATTTGGTCACCGTGAACACCGTCTTGGTCGGCGCGTAGAACTTCTCGTCAACTATCGCCGCCGTCAGGTCCGACGACTGCATGATCGACTCGCTGTCCATCGTCGTCGTAAGGAGGATGGAACGTGCCGGCTTATCAAGATGGTTTAGATCGAGAGGAGGGTGGCAGTACTTGGGTACAGAAGCCGATCGAGGAGGCTATGCTATGTATGTATATGCCGTCGTCGAGGATTGTTTCTTGTTGTACAAGATGTTCTCTCCTAGGACGGACTCGTGTCTAATTCTAGCGTCATCAGATGGGAATATTCTGTTTTTGCCACTCTAGATTTTGCCAATTTTCCTTATGCCACTCTAGATTTTGACATTTCACTTTTGCCACTCTTTGTTTTTGACAATTATCACAATTACCATTTTGTGGCAAAATCAAAATAATTTTATTTCATTTTTGCCACTCTTAGCTTTTGATAATTATCACAATTGCCACTCTGAAAATTTTGCTTTTGCCACGGGAATGGTAATTGTGATAATTGTCAAAAACAAAGAGTGGCAAAAGTGAAATGTCAAAATCTAGAGTGGCATAAGAAAAATTGGCAAAAACAAAATTTTCCCTAATCGGATTACGCTACGACACATAACCGTTTATCTTTCTTTTTTTTGAGACAATTTGTATTCTGTCCCGGTGCAACCCCGTTGCCTAGCAAGGTGTTGTGATCGGTTTTCTATCCCTCCGTATCATTCTGATTACAACAGGTTTTGTCCGTCTGCTAAGTCAACTAGTTATTGTAGCCAATACTATGTGACACTGTAGCGTTATCTTCCGTTAACATCTTATTAGTTGAAACCTTTCCTCTGAGATTTTTTACCCCCTACCCACAAGTTCTCTCATTCGGCGGTTTTCCGCTCAGTCTAGACTTTAGAGTCATGACTGATAGTGAGTGTTCAATTTTGTGGATCAAACACTTGAAAAATATATCACAAATACATTATTTAGATTGAGGAGTGTTCGTAACCGGTCTAGCTAGTTTTTGTATATATCATCACCTATCAATTGTTTTGTTGTTGTACGGAAAATTTGTGCCATGTTCGGTTCTCTTTATCTGTCGTAATTTGCCGGATTTTCAAAATACATGAATAGGAAAAACGTGTGAGTAGAGTGACATGTCCTTTTGTATTCTATATATATGATTACAAGACTAAAGAAATTTGGATAGAATTGTATTTGGTAGCCCAGAAAAAACAAAGAAATTTTTGCAAGAGGTTTCACTGGAAGGAAATTTTTCCCCATCAAAATAGAGTACAAATGAATTCTATGAAAAAAAAACATAAGATTCCAATACTGCACATAAAACCCCTAATGATCTGATTCCAATACTGTACAAAGGATTCCACATTTTCTAGAGTAATTATTTACTATTCATCTAGTGAACGAGAGGATTAGCCACGTGACCAAGAAACAAAACTGCATCTGTGCCCTTCTCTACCACGGCAAATAAGAAAGGTCGATCCGCCACAAAATCGACCAGATCCCGTGGTGCCCCCGGAGCCGCACTACCAAACCAGAGGACGGCCGTGGCAGCGGCGGCCACGGTGCCTACCTCGTCCACCTCGATAGTGGCCTTATGGTACACCCCGTTAATGGAAAGCCCTTCCCCACCGGTCATCATGCCCGAGAAGTCGCCGCCTTCGAAAGCCCTAGTGACACCAAGCTTCCGCATGTCGGATGACACTTCGAACTCCGACGTGAACTTGAACTTGGGGACCATGAACTGCCCGACTGGAACCTTCTCTGTCGGCGTGTGCGTCTTGATGAACTCCGGCGTCGACACAGCCTTGTCATATAGATCGGCGATCTCAGTCTCGCTGTCCGGTAGTAGGATAAGCATGTAGAATTCAGCTTGCTGCTGCACGTCGTTCTTGTACGGCAGCTTGAGGGCCCTGAAGCCCGGGTAGACCGCGATGTGCTGTGACTCGCTTGTCGTCATGGATGGCACGCGCACGGTGGTGCCGTCTGGGATGTGGAACGGCACGGTAGAGACGTCGAACGGCTGTGTCCACGCCCCTTTGAAGTAGAGCGCGTTGGCGAGGACAACCGCCGTGAGGGAGTTCACGGTGCCCGGAGGCAGGACTTGGAGGATTTGCTTGTTGGTCGCGTCCGCCACGAAGGCGTTCACGCGCTGCCTCGCCTGCTCGGCTCCAGACACGAAGTCCACGGATTCTACCGTGGCGTTGTACCGCGACGCGGCGATGGCCGTGAACTCTGGCTTGAGCGCCAGCATCCGGTCCACCCACATGCCGCTGGCGAAGGACGTCTGCGCTATGCCGTTGAGCCTGCCGACGAGCTCGGTCGCCGCCGCGCGGTGCAGCTCGTTGAGCGACGCCGACCCGAGGAACCCCAGGAGCTCGCTAAGAGTGTCGCCCCGCGCGCCGGCGGCCACCTTCGCGAGCGCCGCATGGATGGACAGCGGCGAGATGACGAAGTTGCGCCCCGTGCCGCCTTCCGACCGGATTCCGGCCTCCCTGGCGAGAGCCAGGCACGATGCGTTCCTGGACGCGGAGTCGACACCAGGAGCTGGAGGTACCTCGGCGAACAGGGTCGAGCTGAGGCGCCATGCGGCGAACAGGGCCATGCAGAACACGAACTTCCCGATAGGCGACATCGGAATCGCTGCGCTTGGCCGTGAGCTTGATGGAATCGTGTAACCCCTGAGGGCCGCGTGCGGTTTGTATTAATAAGAGAACAACCGTGGCTTACACGAAAGGAGATCGCTAGGATTCATCATGGAATTATAGAAGGTCTCGGTAGAAGAGTTAGAACAGAACAAGAGATAGAATCTAATACAAGTTAAGCACCTCTCCTATCTCGCGTCTGGGTTAGGGTTGTTGGCCTAATAGGCTGTTGGCCTAATAATCAATTTATTTACGGAAACATTACTTATAACCGACTTAACCTTGAAAGGAAAAACTTGACCGACTAAAGCCGCTGTTCATCTCTACTGGTAGAAGTTTGTCACGCGCTTTGCTGCGTCATCTCTGTAGATGGACGGTGACATCTTCATATGTATACGGCAGGACAACCTATCATATCTAACACATAGACATGCATTAATCTTGCCTACTGAGATAATCTCAGATTAACATCAAGGATATGTAAAATTAGGTTCGCAGCCCCCTACTTTGATAGTATCCACTACAGGGAAATCACACGTTGCCATATGGCAGGCCGTATGTTATGCCATAAGTCGAGTGCAGAAACACGGGTACTCGACTTACATTAACATAAGCGAGTATGGAATGGCAAACACACAAAAAAGGCGGCTCGGCTTATGTCTAAATAAGTCGAGTGGGTCAAAAAAAAGGTTCTCGGCTTTGTGCAATACTCGGCACATAAAAAAAAATGCACTCGGCTTACATTAGGGCTCGGCAACGATCGTTTCCACGTGGAGATCATGTAGACCGCAGACAGCTTCGTGACGGAGCTAGATGTAAGAAGGGTACCCGATAGACGACACTTGGCTTACAGGTACTCTATTTTTCCCAAACCTACTTTTAGTGCAAAAATGATTTATAATGTGGTGCATTGCATTTATATTTACTTATTGCATGTTATTTCTTTTCCTTTTTCTTATCCATTCTGTTTGAGTTAGTTTTCATCACCCTTTCAATGCTCCAATTTCACGATCTCTGTCCAATTAATTACCAGCAAACTAAGAGGGGGCTGCGAACCTAATTTATGTGACCTATATCAGGGCATGTCACTATGACCTACCCTATCCCAAACTAAGAGGAATTCACCATGGTCTACCCCATCTCGTTGCCGGTCAAAGCCCTATACTGCGCGGGGCCCCACGGATGGGCACATCGTCCGAAACCGCACGAGGGTGGGTCAGAACACCACCCCCACCTGCATGTGGTACCAAAATTGTTTGAGCCCTAACATCTCGAAGCATGTCATGAGTCATGACACTCATAAGAAACCCCAACAATATTGAGCAAGTAAGAAACATGATAAAAAAAACACACACGCATATAATCCGATGTCCATTGGCACACAATAAGAACCAATTGAAGTTGGTGTGCAAAGCAATGGATGTAATACGCACAGAGAGAATCTACCATGATCTATGTTTTCAACCCTTTAATCTCCCCTTTCATATTGCCACCCCCTTCATATCCCTGCGCACGTATTTAACTAGGAGCCAAATGATGATCTTTAACAAAATTTGAATTGCATCTTTAAGTGATAATGAAGTTGTATTGGTAGCATGAACTGCTGGAATTTTGTCTATTTTTGGCCTAGCCCAATAGCAGTTTCAGAAATTCCTAATAAATCCTAGAGGCCCATGCAGCCCATTCGTGCAAGGCAAGAGGTGGAACTAAAGACTAGTCCCACATTGCTAGTTTAGAGGGAGTTGGACCTCTTTATAAGGGAGGCTCTTTCTCCACATGTATGAGGATGAGAACAAGAGGGACATCCACGCGCGCTCCACATCCACCGCCCGCCTCGTCACGACGCGCCGAGCCGCGCCACGCCGCGGGTTGCGGGAATGAGCCGAGCCGATGTCTAAATTTTTGCCATGCACTACGGGTATACGAAAGGTCACGCGGAAGCTGAAACGTTTTGCTGTAGTGGAGATTGAATACGAATGGCGCACCTCTTCGCCTGCTGCCTGTTCGTTTCGTCTCCCTCGTTCTATTCAGCTCCCGGCGCAGCCTCTCGCCTCTTTCTCTTGCGCCTATAAAAGGGAGGTCGCTCCTCTCAGAGAGACGCACCAGAACCTCTTCTTCCTCTCGCCACAAGTTCCTGAGCACTGCGCTACTGCTACGTTCTTCCCCATCCCGGCTTGCGGCGTGCACCGCAGGTCGGGACAGTAGTGTTGGGTAACGTAGTAATTTCAAAAAATTTCCTACGCACACGCAAGATCATGTTGATGCATAGCAACAAGAGGGGAGAGTGTTGTCCACGTACCCTCGTAGACCAAAAGCGGAAGCGTTAGGACAACGCGGTTGATGTAGTCGTACGTCTTTACGATCCGACCGATCAAGTACCGAACGCACGGCACCTCCGAGTTCAGCAGACGTTCAGCTCGATGACGTCCCTCGAACTCCGATCCAGCCGAGCTTTGAGGGAGAGTGCCGTCAGCACGACGGTGTGGTGATGATGATAATGTTCTACCGACGCAGGGCTTCGCCTAAGCACCGCTACGATATTATCGAGGTGGGCTATGGTGGAGGGGGGCACCGCACACGGCTAAGAGATCCAAGGGATCAATTGTTGTGTCTAGAGGTGCCCCCTTGCCCCCGTATATAAAGGAGCAAGGGGGGAGGCAGCCGGCCAAGGAGGAGGGCGCCAAGGGGGGAGTCCTACTCCCACCGGGAGTAGGACTCCTCCTTTCCTAGTTGGAGTAGGAGAGAAGGAAAGAGGGGGAGAGGGAGAAGGAAAAGGGGGCTGCACCTCTTGTCCTATTCGGACCAGAGGGGGGGCACGCGCCTCCTTCCTTTTGGCCTCTCTCCTCTATTCCCGTATGGCCCAATAAGGCCCATATACTCCCCGGCGAATTCCCGTAACTCTGCGGTACTCCGAAAAATACCCGAATCACTCGGAACCTTTCCGATGTCCGAATATAGTCGTCCAATATATCGATCTTTACGTCTCGACCATTTTGAGACTCCTCATCATGTCCGCGATCTCATCTGGGACTCCGAACTACCTTCGGTACATCAAAACACATAAACTCGTAATATAAATCGTCACCGAACTTTAAGCGTGCGAACTCTACAAGTTCGAGAACAATGTAGAAATGACCGAGACACGTCTCCGGTCAATAACCAATAGCGGAACCTGGATGCTCATATTGGCTACCACATATTCTACGAAGATCTTTATCGGTCAAACCGCATAACAACATACGTTGTTCCCTTTGTCATCGGTATGTTACTTGCCCGAGATTCGATCGTCGGTATCTCAATACCTAGTTCAATCTCGTTACCGGCAATTCTCTTTACTCGTTATGTAATGCATCATCCCGCAACTAACTCATTAGTCACATTGCTTGCAAGACTTATAGTGATGTGCATTACCGAGAGGGCCCAGAGATACCTCTCCGACAATCGGAGTGACAAATCCTAATCTCGAAATACGCCGACTCAACATGTACCTTCGGAGACATCTGTAGAGCTCCTTTATAATCACCCAGTTACGTTGTGACGTTTGGTAGCACACAAAGTGTTCCTCCGGTAAACGGGAGTTGCATAATCTCATAGTCATAGAAACATGTATAAGTCATGAAGAAAGCAATAGCAACATATTAAATGATCCAAAAACCCATCAGCATGGAGTTTCTTCATGCGCTTTACACCGATATGACCCAAACGGCAATGCCACAAATAAGTTGCGCTATCATTATTAACTTTGCATCTTTTGGCATCAGTATTATGAATATGTGTACCACTATGATCGAGATCCAACAAACTATTTTCATTCGGTGTACGACCATTGAAGGTTTTATTCATGTTAACAGAACAACAATTATTCTCTGACTTTAAATGAATAACCGTATTACAATAAACATGATCAAATCATATTCATGCTC
Organism: Triticum timopheevii; assembly: GCA_963921465.1. Classification (NCBI taxonomy): domain Eukaryota; kingdom Viridiplantae; phylum Streptophyta; class Magnoliopsida; order Poales; family Poaceae; genus Triticum; species Triticum timopheevii. The sequence goes on from OY997270.1 coordinate 585,644,547, forward strand.
AACGCAAACGCCAAGTAACATTTATTTAGGTTTAACACTAATCCTGAAAGTATAGGGAGTGTGCGATGATGATCATATCAATATTGGAACCAGTTCCAACATACATCGTCACTTCACCCTCAACTAGTCTTAGTTTATTCTGTAACTCCTGTTTCGAGTTACTAATCTTAGCAACCGAACAAGTATCAAATACTCAGGGGCTACTATAAACACTAGTAAGGTACACATGTTTAACCTGTATATCAAATATACCCTTGTTCACTTTGCCATCCTACTTATTCACGACAATTTCCTTTGCAGTAGAAGCACTCAGTTTCAGGATTTGGTCCAGCTTTGGGCTTCTTCACAGGAGTGACAACTTCCTTGCCATTCTACTTGAAGTTCCCTTTCTTTCCCTTTGTCCTTTTCTTGAAACTAGTGGTCTTGTCAATCATCAACACTTGATGCTCTTTCTTGATTTCTACCTTCGTCAATTTCAACATCACGAAGAGCTCGGGAATCGTTTTCGTCATCCTTGCATACTATAGTTCATCACGAAGTTCTAGTAACTTGGTGATGGTGACTAGAGAACTCTGTCAATCACTATCTTATCTGGAAGATTAACTCCCACTTGATTCAAGCGATTGTAGTACCCAGACAATCTGAGCACATGCTCACTAGTTGAGCAATTCTCCTCCATCTTTTAGCTATGGAACTTGTTGGAGACTTCATATCTATCAACTCGGGTATTTACTTGAAATATTAACTTCAACTCCTGGAACATCTCATATGATCCATGACGTTCAAAACGTCTTTGAAGTACCGATTCTAAGCCATTAAGCATGGTGCACAAAACTATCAAGTAGTCATCAAATTGAGCTAGCCAAATGTTCATAACGTCTGCATCTACTCCTGCAATAGGTTTGTCACCTAGTGGTGCATTAAGGACATAATTCTTTTGTGCAGCAATGAGAATAATCCTCAGATCACAGATCCAATCCGCATCATTGCTACTAACATCTTTCAACATAATTTTTCTCTAGGAACATATCAAAATAAATATAGGGAAGCAACAGCGCAAGCTATAGATCTACAACATAATTTGCAAAATACTATCAGGACTAAGTTCATGATAAATTAAAGTTAAATTAATCATATTACTTAAGAACTCCCACTTAGATAGACATCCCTCTAATCATCTAAGTGATCACGTGATTGAAGGAAATATGCCCCAGAGGCAATAATAAAGTTATTATTTATTTCCTCATATCATGATAAATGTTTATTATTCATGCTAGAATTGTATTAACCGGAAACATAATACATGTGTGAATACATAGACAAACACAACGTCACTAGTATGCCTCTACTTGACTAGCTCATTAATCAAAGATGGTTATGTTTCCTAACCATAGACATGTGTTGTCATTTGATTAAATGGGATCACATCATTAAGAGAATGATGTGATTGACATGACCCATTCCGTTAGCCTAGCACTTGATCGTTTAGTATATTGCTATTGCTTTCTTCATGACTTATACATGTTCCTGTAACTATGAGATTATGCAACTCCCATTTACCGGAGGAACACTTTGGGTGCTACCAAACGTCACAACGTAACTGGGTGATTATAAAGGAGTACTACAGGTGTCTCCAAAGGTACATGTTGGGTTGGCGTATTTCGAGATTAGGTTTTGTCACTCCGATTGTCGGAGAGGTATCTCTGGGCCCTCTCGGTAATGCACATCACTATAAGCCTTGCAAGCAATGTAGCTAATGAGTTAGTTATGGAATGATGCATTACATAACGAGTAAAGAGACTTGCCGGTAATGAGATTGAACTAGGTATTGGATACCGACGATCTTATCTCGGGCAAGTAACATACCGATGACAAAGGGAACAACGTATGTTGTTATGCGGTTTGACCGATAAAGATCTTCGTAGAATATGTAGGAACCAATATGGGCATCCAGGTTCCGCTATTGGTTATTGACCGAGAATAGTTCTAGGTCATGTCTACATAGTTCTCGAACCCGTAGGGTCCGCACGCTTAACGTTACGATGACAGTTTCATTATGAGTTTATAAGTTTTGATGTACCGAAGTTTGTTTGGAGTCCCGGATGTGATCACGGACATGACGAGGAGTCTCGAAATGGTCGAGACATAAAGATTGATATATTGGAAGCCTATGTTTGGACATCGGAAGTGTTCCGGGTGAAATCGGCATTTTACCGGAGTACCGGGGGGTTACCGGAACCCTCCCGGGGGTTATTGGGCCTTCATGGGCCATAAGGGAGAAGAGGAGAGGAGGAAAGAGGTGGGCCGCGCCCCCTCCCCTCCATAGTCCGAATAGGACAAGGAGAGGGGGGCGGCGCCCCCCCTTTCCTTCCCCTCTTCCTCCTCCTTCCCCCTTCTCCTACTCCAACTAGGATAGAAGGGAGTCCTACTCCCGGTGGGAGTAGGACTCCCCCTTGGCGCGCCCTCCTTGGCCGGCCGCCCCCTCCCCCCTGGCTCCTTTATATACGGGGGCAGGGGGCACCCTAAGACACACAAGTTGATCTACGGATCGTTCCTTAGCCGTGTGCGGTGCCCCCCTCCAACATATTCCACCTCGGTCATATCGTCGCGGAGTTTAGGCGAAGCCCTGCGCCGGTAGAACATCATCATCATCACCATGCCGTCGTGCTGACGGAACTCATCCCCGACGCTTTGCTGGATCGGAGCCCAGGGATCGTCATCGAGCTGAACGTGTGCTGAACTCAGAGGTGCCATACGTTCGGTACTTGGATCGGTCGGATCGTGAAGACGTACGACTACATCAACCGTGTTGTCATAACGCTTCCGCTTACGGTCTACGAGGGTACGTGGACAATACTCTCCCCTCTCGTTGCTATGCCATCACCATGATCTTGCGTGTGCGTAGGAAATTTTTTGAAATTACTACGTTCCCCAACAGTGGCATCCGAGCCTGGTTTTATGCATAGATGTCATATGCACAAGTAGAACACAAGTGAGTTGTGGGCGATACAAGTCATACTGCTTACCAGCATGTCATACTTTGGTTCGGCGGTATTGTGAGATGAAGCGGCCCGGACCGACATTACGCGTACGCTTACGCGAGACTGGTTTCACCGTTACGAGCACTCGTGCTTAAAGGTGGCTGGCGGGTGTCTGTCTCTCTCACTTTAGCTGAATCGAGTGTGGCTATGCCCGGTCCTTGCGAAGGTTAAAAGAACACTAACTTGATGAACTATCGTTGTGGTTTTGATGCGTAGGTAAGAACGGTTCTTGCTAAGCCCGTAGCAGCCGCGTAAAACTTGCAACAACAAAGTAGAGGACGTCTAACTTGTTTTTGCAGGGCATGTTGTGATGTGATATGGTCAAGACGTGATGCTATGTTTTATTGTATGAGATGATCATGTTTTGTAACCGAAGTTATCAGCAACTGGCAGGAGCCATATGGTTGTCGCTTTATTGTATGAAATGCATGTTGGAAATATGCCCTAGAGGCAATAATAAAAGGATTATTATATTTCAATGTTCATGATAATTGTCTTTTGTTCATGCTATAACTGTATTATCCGGAAATCGTAATACACGTGTGAACACTTAGACCCAATGAGTCCCTAGTGAGCCTCTAGTTGACTAGCTCGTTATGATCAATAGATAGTCATGGTTTCCTGACTATGGACATAGGATGTCGTTGATAACGGGATCACATCATTAGGAGAATGATGTGATGGACAAGACCCAATCATAAGCATAGCATAAAAGATCGTATAGTTCGTTTGCTAGAAGCTTTGCCAATGTCAAGTATCTATTCCTTCGACCATGAGATCGTGTAACTCCCGGTTACCGTAGGAGTGCCTTGGGTGTATCAAACGTCACAACGTAACTGGGTGACTATAAAGGTGCATTACAGGTATCTCCGAAAGTATCTGTTGGGTTGACACGGATCGAGACTGGGATTTGTCACTCCGTATAACGGAGAGGTATCTCTGGGCCCACTCGGTAATGCATCATCATAATGAGCTCAATGTGACCAAGGTGTTGGCCACGGGATCATGCATTACGGTACGAGTAAAGTGACTTGCCGGGTAACGAGACTGAACAAGGTATTGGGATACCGACGATCGAGTCTCGGGCAAGTAACGTACCGATTGACAAAGGGAATTGTATACAGGGTTTGATCGAATCCTCGACATCGTGGTTCAACCGATGAAATCATCGAGGAGCATGTGGGAGCCAACATGGATATCCAGACCCCGCTGTTGGTTATTGCCCGAGAGTCGTCTCGGTCATGTCTGCGTGTCTCCCGAACCCGTAGGGTCTACACACTTAAGGTTCGGTGACGCTAGGGTTAGTAGGAAGTCAAGTATGTGACTACCGAATGATGTTCGGAGTCCCGGATGAGATCCCGGACGTCACGAGGAGTTCCGGAATGGTCCGGAGGTAAAGATTCATATATGGGAAGTCCTGTTTCGGGCATCGGGACAAGTTTCGGGGTTATCGGTATTGTACCGGGACCACCGGAGGGGTCCCGGGGGCCCACCGGGTGGGGCCACCTGCCCCGGGGGGCCACATGGGCTGTAGGGGGTGCGCCTTGGCCTGCATGGGCCAAGGGCACCAGCCCCACATAGGCCCATGCGCCTAGGGTTCAAGGGGGCAAGAGTCCTAGGAGGGGAAGGCACCTCCTAGGTGCCTTGGGGGGGAGGGAAACCCCCCTTGGCCGCCGCCCCCCTAGGAGATTGGATCTCCTAGGGCCGGCCACCCCCCCCTTGGCCCTCCTATATATAGTGGGGGAGAGGAGGGACTTCATACCTTGAGTCCTTGGCCTTTGGTTGCCTCCTTCTCCCTCCCCAACACCTCTCCTCCTCCGTTGTGTGCTCGGCGAAGCCCTGTCGGAGTACTGCTTCTCCACCATCACCACGCCGTCGTGCTGCCGGTGGAGCTGTCTTCCTCAACCTCTCCTTCCCCCTTGCTGGATCAAGAAGGAGGAGACGTCGCTCGTCCCGTACGTGTGTTGAACACGGAGGTGCTGTCCGTTCAGCACTTGGCATCGGTGATCTGAATCACGTTCGAGTACGACTCCATCATCACCTTGCAAGCTTCCGCACGCGATCTACAAGTGGTATGTAGATGCAAGCTCTCTCCCATGACTCGTTGCTTAGATGAACTCATAGATGGATCTTGGTGAAGCCGTAGGAAAAATTTTAATTTTCTGCAACGTTCCCCAACAGTGGCATCATGAGCTAGGTCTATGCGTAGTTCTCTAATGCACGAGTAGAACACAATTTGTTGTGGGCGTTGATCTTGTCATCTCACTTGCCTCTACTAGTCTTTTCTTGCTCAACGGTATTGTGGGATGAAGCGGCCCGGACCAACCTTACACGTACGCTTACGTGAGACCGGTTCCACCGACTGACATGCACTAGTTGCATAAGGTGGCTGGCGGGTGTCTGTCTCTCCCACTTTAGTTGGAGCGGAATCGATGAACAAGGCCCTTATGAAGGGTAAATAGAAGTTGACAAAATCACGTTGTGGTGATTCGTAGGTAAGAAAACGTTCTTGCTAGAACCCAATCGCAGCCACGTAAAAGATGCAACAACAACTAGAGAACGTCTAACTTGTTTTTGCAGCGATTGATCATGTGATGTGATATGGCCAGAAGTTGTGATGAATGTTGAATTGTGATGTATGAGATCATGTTCTTGTAATAGGATTCACGACTTGCATGTCGATGAGTATGACAACCGGCAGGAGCCATAGGAGTTGTCTTTATTTTTTGTATGACCTGCGTGTCATTGAAGAACGCCATGTAAACTACTTTACTTCATTACTAAACGCGTTAGTCATAGAAGTAGAAGTAGTCGTTGGCGTGACAACTTCATGAAGACACGATGATGGAGATCATGATGATGGAGATCATGGTGTCAAGCCGGTGACAAGATGATCATGGAGCCCCGAAGATGGAGATCAATGGAGCTTGATGATATTGGCCATATCATGTCACAACCATATAATTGCATGTGATGTTTATTATGTTTATGCATCTTGTTTACTTAGGACGACGGTAGTAAATAAGATGATCCCTTACAAAATTTCAAGAAGTGTTCTCCCCTAACTGTGCACCGTTGCTACAGTTCGTCGTTTCTAAGCACCACGTGATGATCGGGTGTGATGGATCCTTACGTTCACATACAACGGGTGTAAGACAGTTTTACACAGCGAAAACACTTAGGGTTAACTTGACGAGCCTAGCATGTGCAGACATGGCCTCGGAACACGGAGACCGAAAGGTCGAACACGAGTCGTATGGAAGATACGATCAACATAAAGATGTTCACCGACGATGACTAGTCCGTCTCACGTGATGATCGGACACGGGCTAGTCGACTCGGATCGTGTAACACTTAGATGACTAGAGGGATGTCTAATCTAAGTGGGAGTTCATAATTTTGATTAAGAACTTTATTATCATGAACTTAGTCTAAAACCTTTGCAAATATGTATTGTAGATCAATGGCCAACGCTCATGTCAACATGAACTTCAACGCGTTCCTAGAGAAAACCAAGCTGAAAGATGATGGCAGCAACTATACGGACTGGGTCCGAAACCTGAGGATCATCCTCATAGCTGCCAGGAAGCAATATGTCCTAGAAGGACCGCTAGGTGCCGCTCCCGTCCCAGAGAACCAAGACGTTATGAACGCTTGGCAAACTCGTGCTGATGATTACTCCCTCGTTCAGTGCGGCATGCTTTACAGCTTAGAACCGGGGCTCCAAAAGCGTTTTGAGCATCACGGAGCATATGAGATGTTCGAAGAGCTGAAACTAGTTTTCCAAGCTCATGCCCGGGTCGAGAGATATGATGTCTCCGACAAGTTCTACAGTTGTAAGATGGAGGAGAACAGTTCTGTCAGTGAACACATCCTGAAGATGTCTGGGTTGCACGCACGTATGACCCAGTTGAACATTAACCTCCCAGATGAGGCGGTCATTGACAGAATCCTCCAGTCGCTCCCACCAAGCTACAAGAGCTTTGTGATGAACTACAACATGCAGGGGATGGTAAAGACCATTCCTGAAGTGTTCTCGATGCTGAAGTCAGCAGAGGCTGAAATCAAGAAAGAACATCAAGTGTTGATGGTCAATAAGACCACTAAGTTCAAGAAGGGCAAGGGTAAGAAGAACTTCAAGAAGGACGGCAAAGATGTTGCCGCGCCCGGTAAGCCTGTTGCCGGGAAGAAGTCAAAGAATGGACCCAAGCCTGAGACTGAGTGCTTTTATTGCAAGGGGAAGGGGCACTGGAAGCGGAACTGCCCCAAATACTTAGCGGATAAGAAGGCCGGCAACACCAAAGGTATATTTGATATACATGTAATTGATGTGTACCTTACCAGTACTCGAAGTAACTCCTGGGTATTTGATACCGGTGCCGTTGCTCACATATGTAACTCACAGCAGGAGCTGCGGAATAAACGGAGACTGGCGAAGGACGAGGTGACGATGCGCGTCGGGAATGGCTCCAGGGTCGATGTGATCGCCGTCGGCACGCTGCCTCTACATTTACCTACGGGATTAGTTTTAAACCTCAATAATTGTTATTTAGTGCCAAGTTTGAGCATGAACATTGTATCTGGATCTCGTTTAATACGAGATGGCTACTCATTTAAGTCTGAGAATAATGGTTGTTCGATTTATATGAGAGATATGTTTTATGGTCATGCTCCGATGGTCAATGGTTTATTCTTGATGAATCTCGAGCGTAATATTACACATGTTCATAGTGTGGATGCCAAAAGATGTAAAGTTGATAACGATAGTCCCACATACTTGTGGCACTGCCGCCTTGGTCACATTGGTGTCAAGCGCATGAAGAAGCTCCATGCTGATGGACTTTTAGAGTCTCTTGATTATGAATCATTTGACACATGCGAACCTTGCCTCTTAGGCAAAATGACCAAGACTCCGTTCTCCGGAACAATGGAGCGAGCAACCAACTTGTTGGAAATCATACATACCGATGTGTGCGGTCCAATGAGCGTTGAGGCTCGCGGAGGATATCGTTATGTTCTCACTCTCACTGATGACTTGAGTAGATATGGGTATGTCTACTTAATGAAACACAAGTCTGAGACCTTTGAAAAGTTCAAGGAATTTCAGAGTGAGGTAGAGAATCAACATGACCGTAAGATAAAGTTCCTACGATCAGATCGTGGGGGCGAATACTTAAGTCACGAATTTGGTACACACTTAAGAAAATGTGGAATCGTTTCACAACTCACGCCGCCTGGAACACCTCAGCGAAACGGTGTGTCCGAACGTCGTAATCGCACTCTATTGGATATGGTGCGGTCTATGATGTCTCTTACCGATTTACCGCTATCATTTTGGGGATACGCTCTAGAGACAGCTACATTCACTTTAAATAGGGCACCGTCTAAATCCGTTGAGACGACACCGTATGAATTATGGTTTGGGAAGAAACCTAAGCTGTCGTTTCTAAAAGTTTGGGGATGCGATGCTTATGTCAAGAAACTTCAACCTGAAAAGCTCGAACCCAAGTCGGAAAAATGCGTATTCATAGGATACCCTAAGGAAACTGTCGGGTATACCTTCTACTTAAGATCCGAAGGCAAGATCTTTGTTGCCAAGAACGGATGCTTTCTGGAGAAAGAGTTTCTCTCGAAAGAAGTAAGTGGGAGGAAAGTAGAACTCGATGAAGTACTACCTCTCGAACGGGAAAGTGGTGCAGCGCAGGAAACCATTCCTGTAATGCCCACACCAACTGAAGAGGAAAATGTTGATGATGATCAAGGTACTTCAGATCTAGTTGCTACTGAATTTCGAAGGTCCACAAGGACACGTTCTGCACCAGAGTGGTACGGCAACCCTGTCATGGAAATCATGTTGCTGGACAACAATGAACCTTCGAACTATGAAGAAGCAATGGCGGGCCCGGATTCCAACAAATGGCTTGAGGCCATGAAATCCGAGATAGGATCCATGTATGAAAACAAAGTATGGACTTTGACAGACTTGCCCGATGATCGGCGAGCGATAGAAAATAAATGGATTTTTAAGAAGAAGACGGACGCGGATGGTAATGTTACCATCTATAAAGCTCGACTTGTCGCTAAGGGTTATCGACAAGTTCAAGGGATTGACTACGACGAGACATTCTCTCCCGTGGCGAAGCTTAAGTCCGTCCGAATCATGTTAGCAATTGCCGCATACTATGATTATGAGATATGGCAGATGGACGTCAAAACGGCATTCCTTAATGGACATCTTAAGGAAGAGCTGTATATGATGCAGCCGGAAGGTTTTGTCGTTCCTCAGAACGCTAACAAAGTATGCAAGCTCCAGCGATCCATTTATGGACTGGTGCAAGCATCTCGAAGTTGGAACATTCGCTTTGATGAGATGATCAAAGCGTTTGGGTTTACGCAGACTTATGGAGAAGCCTGCGTTTACAAGAAAGTGAGTGGGAGCTCTGTAGCATTTCTCCTATTATATGTAGATGACATACTCTTGATGGGAAATGATACGAAACTCCTGGACAGCATTAAGGCCTACTTGAACAAGTGTTTTTCAATGAAGGACCTTGGAGAAGCTGCTTATATATTAGGCATCAAGATCTATAGAGATAGATCGAGACGCCTCATAGGTCTTTCACAAAGCACATACCTTGATAAGATTTTGAAGAGGTTCAAAATGGATCAGTCCAAGAAGGGGTTCTTGCCTATGTTACAAGGTGTGAGATTGAGCTTGGCTCAGTCACCGACCACGGCAAAAGATAAAGAAGAGATGAGTGTCATCCCCTATGCTTCAGCCATAGGATCTATTATGTATGCCATGCTGTGTACCAGACCCGATGTAAACCTTGCCGTAAGTTTGGTTGCAAGATACCAAAGTAACCCCGGCAAGGAACACTGGACAGCGGTCAAGAATATCCTGAAGTACCTGAAAAGGACAAAGGACATGTTTCTCGTTTATGGAGGAGATGAAGAGCTCGTCGTAAAGGGTTACGTCGACGCTAGCTTCGACTCAGATCTGGATGACTCTAAGTCACAAACCGGATACGTGTATATGTTGAATGGTGGAGCAGTAAGCTGGTGCAGCTGCAAGCAGAGCGTCGTGGCGGGATCTACATGTGAAGCGGAGTACATGGCAGCCTCGGAGGCAGCGCATGAAGCGATTTGGATGAAGGAGTTCATCACCGACCTAGGAGTCATACCCAATGCGTCGGGGCCGATCAAACTCTTCTGTGACAACACTGGAGCTATTGCCCTTGCCAAGGAGCCCAGGTTTCACAAGAAGACCAGGCACATCAAGCGTCGTTTCAACTCCATCCGTGAAAATGTTCAAGATGGAGACATAGAGATTTGCAAAGTGCACACGGATCTGAATGTCGCAGATCCGTTGACTAAACCTCTCTCGCGTGCAAAACATGATCAACACCAGAACTCTATGGGTGTTCGATTCATCACAATGTAACTAGATTGGTGACTCTAGTGCAAGTGGGAGACTGTTGGAAATATGCCCTAGAGGCAATAATAAAAGGATTATTATATTTCAATGTTCATGATAATTGTCTTTTGTTCATGCTATAACTGTATTATCCGGAAATCGTAATACACGTGTGAACACTTAGACCCAATGAGTCCCTAGTGAGCCTCTAGTTGACTAGCTCGTTATGATCAATAGATAGTCATGGTTTCCTGACTATGGACATAGGATGTCGTTGATAACGGGATCACATCATTAGGAGAATGATGTGATGGACAAGACCCAATCATAAGCATAGCATAAAAGATCGTATAGTTCGTTTGCTAGAAGCTTTGCCAATGTCAAGTATCTATTCCTTCGACCATGAGATCGTGTAACTCCCGGTTACCGTAGGAGTGCCTTGGGTGTATCAAACGTCACAACGTAACTGGGTGACTATAAAGGTGCATTACAGGTATCTCCGAAAGTATCTGTTGGGTTGACACGGATCGAGACTGGGATTTGTCACTCCGTATAACGGAGAGGTATCTCTGGGCCCACTCGGTAATGCATCATCATAATGAGCTCAATGTGACCAAGGTGTTGGCCACGGGATCATGCATTACGGTACGAGTAAAGTGACTTGCCGGGTAACGAGACTGAACAAGGTATTGGGATACCGACGATCGAGTCTCGGGCAAGTAACGTACCGATTGACAAAGGGAATTGTATACAGGGTTTGATCGAATCCTCGACATCGTGGTTCAACCGATGAAATCATCGAGGAGCATGTGGGAGCCAACATGGATATCCAGACCCCGCTGTTGGTTATTGCCCGAGAGTCGTCTCGGTCATGTCTGCGTGTCTCCCGAACCCGTAGGGTCTACACACTTAAGGTTCGGTGACGCTAGGGTTAGTAGGAAGTCAAGTATGTGACTACCGAATGATGTTCGGAGTCCCGGATGAGATCCCGGACGTCACGAGGAGTTCCGGAATGGTCCGGAGGTAAAGATTCATATATGGGAAGTCCTGTTTCGGGCATCGGGACAAGTTTCGGGGTTATCGGTATTGTACCGGGACCACCGGAGGGGTCCCGGGGGCCCACCGGGTGGGGCCACCTGCCCCGGGGGGCCACATGGGCTGTAGGGGGTGCGCCTTGGCCTGCATGGGCCAAGGGCACCAGCCCCACATAGGCCCATGCGCCTAGGGTTCAAGGGGGCAAGAGTCCTAGGAGGGGAAGGCACCTCCTAGGTGCCTTGGGGGGGAGGGAAACCCCCCTTGGCCGCCGCCCCCCTAGGAGATTGGATCTCCTAGGGCCGGCCACCCCCCCCTTTGGCCCTCCTATATATAGTGGGGGAGAGGAGGGACTTCATACCTTGAGTCCTTGGCCTTTGGTTGCCTCCTTCTCCCTCCCCAACACCTCTCCTCCTCCGTTGTGTGCTCGGCGAAGCCCTGTCGGAGTACTGCTTCTCCACCATCACCACGCCGTCGTGCTGCCGGTGGAGCTGTCTTCCTCAACCTCTCCTTCCCCCTTGCTGGATCAAGAAGGAGGAGACGTCGCTCGTCCCGTACGTGTGTTGAACACGGAGGTGCTGTCCGTTCAGCACTTGGCATCGGTGATCTGAATCACGTTCGAGTACGACTCCATCATCACCTTGCAAGCTTCCGCACGCGATCTACAAGTGGTATGTAGATGCAAGCTCTCTCCCATGACTCGTTGCTTAGATGAACTCATAGATGGATCTTGGTGAAGCCGTAGGAAAAATTTTAATTTTCTGCAACGTTCCCCAACAATGCAAACGCCCTGTAATTGCTTTACTTTATCACTAAGCGGTAGCGATAGTCGTAGAAGCAATAGATGGCATAAACGACAACGATGCTACGATGGAGATCAAGGTGTCGCGCCGGTGACGATGGTGATCACGACGGTGCTTCGGAGATGGAGATCGCAAGCACAAGATGATGATGGCCATATCATATCACTTATATTGATTGCATGTGATGTTTATCCTTTATGCATCTTATCTTGCTTTGATTGATGGTAGCATTTTAAGATGATCTCTCACTAAAAATTATCAAGAAGTGTTCTCCCTGAGTATGCACCGTTGCCAAAGTTCGTCGTGCCCAGACACCACGTGATGATCGGGTGTGATAAGCTCTACGTCCATCTACAACGGGTGCAAGCCAGTTTTACACACGCAGAATACTCAGGTTAAACTTGACGAGCCTAGCATATGCAGATATGGCCTCGAAACACGGAGACCGAAAGGTCGAGCATGAATCATATAGTAGATATGATCAACATAGTGATGTTCACCATTGAAAACTACTCCATCTCACGTGATGATCGGTTATGGTTTAGTTGATTTGGATCACGTGATCACTTAGATGACTCGAGAGATGTCTGTCTAAGTGGGAGTTCTAAAGTAATATGATTAACTGAACTTAAATTTATCATGAACTTAGTACCTGATAGTATTTTTCTTGTCTATGTTTGTTGTAGATAGATGGCTCGTGCTGTTGTTCCGTTGAATTTTAATGCGTTCCTTGAGAAAGCAAAGTTGAAAGATGATGGTAGCAATTACACGGACTGGGTCCGTAACCTGAGGACTATCCTCATTGTTGCTCAGAAGAATTACGTCCTGGAAGCACCGCTGGGTGCCAGGCCTGCTGCTGATGCAACTGACGACGTTAAGAACGTCTGGCAGAGCAAAGCTGATGACTACTCGATAGTTCAATGTGCCATGCTTTACGGCTTAGAACCGGGTCTTCAACGACGTTTTGAACATCATGGAGCATATGAGATGTTCTAGGAGTTGAAGTTAATATTTCAAGAAAATGCCTGGATTGAGGGATATGAAGTCTCCAATAAGTTCTACAGCTGCAAGATGGAGGAGAATAGTTCTGTCAGTGAGCATATACTCAAAATGTCTGGGTATAATAATCACTTGATTCAACTGGGAGTTAATCTTCCGGATGATAGCGTCATTGACAGAATTCTCCAATCACTACCACCAAGCTACAAGAGCTTCGTGATGAACTATAATATGCAAGGGATGAACAAGACAATTCCCGAGCTCTTCGCAATGCTAAAAGCTGCGGAGGTAGAAATCAAGAAGGAGCATCAAGTGTTGATGGTCAACAAGACCACTAGTTTCAAGAAAAAGGGCAAAGGGAAGAAGAAGGAGAACTTCAAGAAGAGCAGCAAGCAAGTTGCTGCTCAAGAGAAGAAACCCAAGTCTGGACCTAAGCCTGAAACTGAGTGCTTCTACTGCAAGCAGACTGGACACTGGAAGCGGAACTGCCCCAAGTATTTGGCGGATAAGAAGGATGGCAAGGTGAACAAAGGTATATGTCATATACATGTTATTGATGTGTACCTTAGTAGAGCTCGCAGTAGCACCTGGGTATTTGATACTAGTTCTGTTGCTAATATTTGTAACTCGAAACAGGGACTACGGAATAAGCGAGCACTGGCCAAGGACGAGGTGACGATGCGCGTGGGAAACGGTTCCAAAGTCGATGTGATCGCGGTCGGCACGCTACCTCTACATCTACCTTCGGGATTAATTTTAGACCTGTATAATTGTTATTTGGTGCCAGCGTTGAGCATGAACATTATATCTGGATCTTGTTTGATGCGAGACGGTTATTCATTTAAATCAGAGAATAATGGTTGTTCTATTTATATGAGTAATATCTTTTATGGTCATGCACCCTTGAAGAGTGGTCTATTTTTATTGAATCTCGATAGTAGTGATACACATATTCATAATGTCGAAGCCAAAAGATGCAGAGTTGATAATGATAGTGCAACTTATTTGTGGCACTGCCGTTTAGGTCATATCGGTGTAAAGCGCATGAAGAAACTCCATACTGATGGACTTTTGGAATCACTTGATTATGAATCACTTGGTACTTGCGAACCGTGCCTCATGGGCAAGATGACTAAAACACTGTTCTCCGGTACTATGGAGAGAGCAACAGATTTGTTGGAAATCATACATACAGATGTATGTGGTCGGATGAATGTTGAAACTCGTGGCGGATATCGTTATTTTCTCACCTTCACAGATGATTTGAGCAGATATGGGTATATCTACTTAATGAAACACAAGTCTGAAACATTTGAAAAGTTCAAAGAATTCCAGAGTGAAGTGAAAAATCATCGTAACAAGAAAATAAAGTTTCTACAATCTGATCGTGGAGGAGAATATTTGAGTTACGAGTTTGGTTTACATTTGAAACAATGCGGAATAGTTTCGCAACTCATGCCACCTGGAACACCACACAGAAATGGTGTGTCCGAACGTCGTAATCGTACTTTACTAGATATGGTATGATCTATGATGTCTCTTACTGATTTACCACTATTGTTCTGGGGTTATGCTTTAGAGACGGCCGCATTCATGTTAAATAGGGCACCATCAAAATCCGTTGAGACGACGCCTTATGAACTGTGGTTTGGCAAGTAACCAAAGTTGTCGTTTCTTAAAGTTTGGGGCTGCGATGCTTATGTGAAGAAACTTCAACCAGATAAGCTCGAACCTAAATCGGAGAAATGTGTCTTCATAGGATACCCAAAGGAGACAGTTGGGTACACCTTCTATCACAGATCCGAAGGCAAGACATTCGTTGCTAAGAATGGATCCTTTCTAGAGAAGGTGTTTCTCTCGAAAGAAGTGAGTGGGAGGAAAGTAGAACTTGATAAGGTAACTGTACCTGCTCCCTTATTGGAAAGTAGTTCATCACAGAAATCGGTTCCTGTGACACCTACACCAATTAGTGAGGAAGCTAATGATATTGATCATGAAACTTCAGATCAAGTTTCTACTGAACCTCGTAGGTCTACTAGAGTAAGATCCTCACCAGAGTGGTACAGTAATCCTATTCTGGAAGTCATGTTACTTGACCAAGATGAACCTACGAACTATGAGGAAGCAATGATGAGCCCAGATTCCGCAAAATGGCTAGAGGCCATGAAATCTGAGATGGGATCCATGTATGAGAACAAAGTATGGACTTTGGTTTACTTGCCCGATGATCGGCAAGCCATTGAGAATAAATGGATCTTTAAGAAGAAGACTGACGCTGATGGTAATGTAACTGTCTATAAAGCTCGACTTGTTGCGAAAGGTTTTTGACAAGTTCAAGGGGTTGACTACGATGAGACTTTCTCACCCGTAGCGATGCTTAAGTCTGTCCGAATCATGTTAGCTATTGCTGCATTTTATGATTATGAAATTTGGCAAATGGATGTCAAAACTGCATTCTTGAATGGATTTCTGGAAGAAGAGTTGTATATGATGCAGCCAAAAGGTTTTGTTGATCCAAAAGGTGCTAAAAAAGTGTGCAAGCTCCAGCGATCCATTTCTGGACTGGTGCAAGCATCTCAGAGTTGGAATAAACGCTTTGACAGTGTGATCAAAGCATATGGTTTTATACAGACTTTTGGAGAAGCCTGTATTTACAAGAAAGTGAGTGGGAGCTCTGCAGCATTTCTGATATTATATGTAGATGACATATTATTAATTGGAAATGATATAGAATTTCTGGATATCATAAAGGGATACTTGAATAAAAGTTTTTCAGTGAAAGACCTCGGTGAAGCTGCTTACATATTGGGCATCAAGATTTATAGAGATAGATCAAGACGCTTAACAGGACTTTCACAAAGCACATACCTTCATAAAATTTTGAAAAAGTTCAAAATGGATCAGGCAAAGAAAGGGTTCTTGCCCGTACTACAAGGTGTGAAGTTGAGTCAGACTCAATGCCCGACCACAGCAGAAGATAGAGAGAAAATGAAAGATGTTCCCTATGCTTCAGCCATAGGCTCTATCATGTATGCAATGCTGTGTACCAGACCTGACGTATGCTTAGCAGTAAGCTTGGCAGGAAGGTACCAAAGTAATCCAGGAGTGGATCACTGGACAGCGGTCAAGAACATCCTGAAATACCTGAAAAGGACTAAGGATATGTTTCTCGTATATGGAGGTGACAAAGAGCTAGTCGTAAATGGTTACGTCGATGCAAGCTTTGACACTGATCCGGACGATTCTAAATCGCAAACCGGATACGTGTTTTTATTAAACGGTGGAGCTATAAGTTGGTGCAGTTTTAAACAAAGCGTCGTGGCGGGATCTACATGTGAAGCGGAGTACATAGCTGCTTCGGAAGCAGCAAATGAAGGAGTCTGGATGAAGGAGTTCATTTCCGATCTAGGTGTCATACCTAGTGCATCGGGACCAATGAAGATCTTCTGTGACAATACTGGTGCAATTGCCTTGGCAAAAGAATCCAGATTTCACAAGAGGACAAAGCACATCAAGAGACTCTTCAATTCCATCCGGGACCAAGTCCAAGTGGGAGACATAGAAATTTGCAAGATACATACGGATCTGAATGTTGCAGACCCGTTGACTAAGCCTCTCTCACGAGCAAAACATGATCAGCACCAAGACTCCATGGGTGTTAGAATCATTACTATGTAATCTAGATTATTGACTCTAGTGCAAGTGGGAGACTGAAGGAAATATGCCCTAGAGGCAATAATAAAGTTATTATTTATTTCCTCATATCATGATAAATGTTTATTATTCATGCTAGAATTGTATTAACCGGAAACATAATACATGTGTGAATACATAGACAAACACAACGTCACTAGTATGCCTCTACTTGACTAGCTCATTAATCAAAGATGGTTATGTTTCCTAACCATAGACATGTGTTGTCATTTGATTAAATGGGATCACATCATTAAGAGAATGATGTGATTGACATGACCCATTCCGTTAGCCTAGCACTTGATCGTTTAGTATATTGCTATTGCTTTCTTCATGACTTATACATGTTCCTGTAACTATGAGATTATGCAACTCCTGTTTACCGGAGGAACACTTTGGGTGCTACCAAACGTCACAACGTAACTGGGTGATTATAAAGGAGTACTACAGGTGTCTCCAAAGGTACATGTTGGGTTGGCGTATTTCGAGATTAGGTTTTGTCACTCCGATTGTCAGAGAGGTATCTCTGGGCCCTCTCGGTAATGCACATCAGTATAAGCCTTGCAAGCAATGTAGCTAATGAGTTATTTACGGAATGATGCATTACATAACGAGTAAAGAGACTTGCCGGTAACGAGATTGAACTAGGTATTGGATACCGATGATCGAATCTCGGGCAAGTAACATACCGATAACAAAGGGAACAACGTATGTTGTTATGCGGTTTGACCGATAAAGATCTTCGTAGAATATGTAGAACCAATATGGGCATCCAGGTTCCGCTATTGGTTATTGACCGAGAATAGTTCTAGGTCATGTCTACATATTTCTCGAACCCGTAGGGTCCGCACGCTTAACGTTACGATGACAGTTTCATTATGAGTTTATAAGTTTTGATGTACTGAAGTTTGTTCGGAGTCCCAGATGTGATCATGGACATGACGAGGAGTCTCGAAATGGTCGAGACATAAAGATTGATATATTGGAAGCCTATGTTTGGACATCGGAAGTGTTCCGGGTGAAATCGGCATTTTACCGGAGTACCGGGGGGTTACCGGAACCCTCCCGGGGGTTATTGGGCCTTCATGGGCCATAAGGGAGAAGAGGAGAGGAGGCAAGAGGTGGGCCGCGCCCCCTCCCCTCCCTAGTCGAATAGGACAAGGAGAGGAGGGCGCCCCCCCTTTCCTTCCCCTCTTCCTCCTCCTTCCCCCTTCTCCTACTCCAACTAGGAAAGAAGGGAGTCCTACTCCCGGTGGGAGTAGGACTCCCCCTTGGCGCGCCCTCCTTGGCCGGCCGCCCCCTCCCCCCTGGCTCCTTTATATACGGGGGCAGGGGGCACCCTAAGACACACAAGTTGATCTACGGATCGTTCCTTAGCCGTGTGCGGTGTCCCCGTCCACCATATTCCACCTCGGTCATATCGTCGCGGAGTTTAGGTGAAGCCCTGCGCCGGTAGAACATCATCATCGTCACCACGCCGTCGTGCTGACAGAACTCATCCCCGATGCTTTGCTGGATCGGAGCCCGGGGATCATCATCGAGCTGAACGTGTGCTGAACTCGGAGGTGCCGTACGTTCGGTACTTGGATCGGTCGGATCGTGAAGATGTACGACTACATCAACCGTGTTGTCATAACGCTTCCGCTTATGGTCTACGAGGGTACGTGGACAATACTCTCCCCTCTCGTTGCTATGCCATCACCATGATCTTGCGTGTGCGTAGGAATTTTTTTGAAATTACTACGTTCCCCAACAGTGATCCAAATCAACTAAACCATGTCCGATCATCACGTGAGATGGAGTAGTTTTCAATGGTGAACATCACTATGTTGATCATATATACTATATGATTCACGCTCGACCTTCCGTCTTAGTGTTCCGAGGCCATATCTGTATATGCTAGGCTCGTCAAGTTTAACCTGAGTATTCCACGTGTTCAACTGTTTTGCATCCGTTGTATTTGAACGAGCCTATCACACCCGATCATCACGTGTTGTCTCAGCACGATGAACTTTCGCAACGGTGCATACTCAGGGAAAACACTTATACCTTGAAATTTAGTTAGAGATCATCTTATAATGCTACTGCCATATGAAGCAAAATAAGATGTATAAAAGATAAATACCAGATGCAATCAAAATATGTGACATGATATGGCCATGATCATCTTGCGCCTTTGATCTCTATCTCCAAAGTATTGTCATGATCTCTATCATCACCGGCACGACACCACGATCTCCATCATCTTGATCTATATCAATGTGTCGTTACTTGGTCGTCTCGCCAACTATTTCTCTTGCAACTATTGCTATCGCATAGCGATAAAGTAAAGTAATTATTTGGCACTTCGTCTTATGCAATAAAGAGACAACCATAAGGCTTCTGTCAGTTGCCGATAACTTCAACAAAACATGATCATCTCATACAACAACTTATATCTCATCACGTCTTGACCATATCACATCACAACATGCCCTGCAAAAACAAGTTAGACGTCCTCTAGTTTGTTGTTGCAAGTTTTACGTGGCTGCTACGGGTTGAGCAAGAACCGTCCTTACCTATGCATCAATACCACAACGATAGTTCGTAAAGTTAGTGTTGTTTTAACCTTCTCAAGGATCGGGCGTAGCCACACTCGGTTCAACTAAAGTTGGAGAAACTGACACCCGCCAGCCACCTGTGTGCAAAGCACGTCGGTAGAACCAGTCTCGCGTAAGCGTACGTGTAATGTCGGTTCGGGCCGCTTCCCAACAATACCGCCGAACCAAAGAATGACATGCTGGTAAGCAGTATGACTTGTATCGCCCACAACTCACTTGTGTTCTACTGGTGCATATAACATCTACGCATAAAACCAGGCTCGGATGCCACTGTTGGGTAACATAGTAATTTCAAAAAAATTCCTACGCACACGCAAGATCATGGTGATGTATAGCAACAAGAGGGGAGAGTGTTGTCCACGTACCCTCGTAGACCAAAAGCGGAAGCGTTAGCACAACACGGTTGATGTAGTCGTACGTCTTCACGATCTGACCGATCAAGTACCAAACACACGGCAACTCCGATTTCAGCACACGTTCAGCTCGATGACGTCCCTTGAACTCCGATCCAGCTGAGCTTTGAGGGAGAGTGTCGTCAGCACGACGGCGTGGTGATGATGATGATGATGTTCTACCGACGCAGGGCTTCGTCTAAGCACCGCTACGATATTATCGAGGTGGACTATGGTGGAGGGGGGCACCGCACACGGCTACGAGATCTAAGGGATCAATGGTTGTGTCTAGAGGTGCCCCTTTGCCCCCGTATATAAAGGAGCAAGGGGGGAGGCGGCCGGCCAAGGAGGAGGGCGCGCCAAGGGGGGAGTCCTACTCCCACCGGGAGTAGGACTTCTCCTTTCCTTGTTGGAGTAGGAGAGAAGGAAAGAGGGGGAGAGGGAGAAGGAAAAGGGGGCTGCACCCCTTGTACAATTCGGACCAGGGGGCGCGCGCCTCCTTCCTTTTGGCCTCTCTCCTCTATTCCCGTATGGCCCAATAAGGCCCATATACTCCCCGGTGAATTCCCGTAACTCTCCGGTACTCCGAAAAATACCCGAATCACTCGGAACCTTTCCGATGTCCGAATATAGTCGTCCAATATATCGATATTTACGTCTCGACCACTTCGAGACTCCTCGTCATGTCCCCGATCTCATCCGGGACTCCGAACTACCTTCGGTACATCAAAACACATAAACTCATAATGTAAATCGTCACCGAACTTTAAGAGTGCGGACCCTATAGGTTCAAGAACAATGTAGACATGACCGAGACACGTCTCCGGTCAATAACCAATAACGGAACCTGGATGCTCATATTGACTCCCACATATTCTACGAAGATCTTTATCGGTCAAATCGCATAACAACATACATTGTTCCCTTTCTCATCGGTATGTTACTTGCCCGAGATTCGATCGTCGGTATCTCAATACCTTGTTCAATCTCGTTACCAGCAATTCTCTTTACTCGTTATGTAATGCATCATCCCGCAACTAACTCATTAGTCACATTGCTTGCAAGGCTTATAGTGATGTGCATTACCGAGAAGGCCCTGAGATACCTCTCCGACAATCGGAGTGACAAATCCTAATCTTGAAATACGCCAACTCAACATGTACCTTCAGAGACACCTGTAGAGCTCCGTTATAATCACCCAGTTACGTTGTGATGTTTGGTAGCACACGAAGTGTTCCTCCGGTAAACGGGAGTTGCATAATCTCATAGTCATAGGAACATGTATAAGTCATGAAGAAAGCAATAGCGACATACTAAACGATCAAGTGCTAAGCTAACAGAATGGGTCAAGTCAATCACATCATTCTCCTAATGATGTGATCCCGTTAATCAAATGACAACTCATGTCTATGGCTAGGAAACTTAACCATCTTTGATTCACGAGCTAGTCAAGTAGAGGCATACTAGTGACACTACATTTGTCTATGTATTCACACATTTATTATGTTTCTGGTTAATACAATTCTAGCATGAATAATAAACATTTATCATGAAATAAGGAAATAAATAATAACTTTATTATTGCCTCTAGGGCATATTTCCTTCGAGTAGGCCTCCGGAACTGCACCTTTTGAGTCCTGTACAGGAGAAGGGTGATAAGGTTTTTGGGTAGCGCTCAGCGCGACTACTGGCTTCTTCGTCACGGACGCCCCGGACTCCGACGACTACTTCCCCGACGACGACTTCTTCCCCGACATCGACAACCTCCTCGACGACATGGCTGGCGAGGACATCGACTCCAAGACTGGTGCATTTGCTCCCGTTCCGTACGTTCTCATACTCTTCATGTTCAAGGTTCTGTCACAACTTCTTGCTCTAGTGTCTGTTCTAGATGTGTTCGGTTCTAGTTCATATATGCAAATGTTGTTTACCTTCTCTTTGTCAAATCGCATGATTTGTTTTATCACTGCTATACTAGCCGTGCTTTATCTAGTATTTCTGTTAATAAAATCATTCGGTAAATTACTCATATTTCCAACAGTCCAAAAACCTTATCATAGGCAATTTACCCCAAGTGGTTTTGCTGCTTCCATGAGACCTCCTATGTTTGAGGGTATCCACTATAAGAGGTGGCACGTGAGAGCAGTCTTATGGTTTCAAACCATGAGTTTCTATGACGCCACTCTTGGCAAAACCTGAAGGAGAGCAAGATGCTCAATAGGCACAAGCTTTTCAGAAAATGGATACCTTGTTTAAGGGTGCTCTCTTGAGTGTTCTTGGTGAGAACATAGTTGATTCCTATGCGTCAATTGATAATGGAAAAGATATGTGGGACGCACTCGAGGCCAAGTTTGGGGTCTCGGATGCTGGCACTGAGTTGTAAATCATGGAGCAATTCTATGACTACAGGATGACTGAAGAGCGCTCCGTGGTTGAGCAAGCTCATGAGATACGGTCATTTGCTAGAGAACTTGAGCACTTCAATTGTATCCTACCAGACAAGTTTATAGCCGGAGGTATCATCATTAAGCTTCCTCCCACGTGGAGGAACTTTGCTAGCTCACTGAAGCATAAGAGGCAGGAGTTTTCCGTTCCGGATCTCATTGGTACTCTTGATGTGGAAGAAAAGGCGAGAGCAAAGGACAACCGTGCTCGAGGTATTGAGGGAGGTTCTAGTGCCAATCTGGTACGGAAGAAGAACTTCCAGCCCCACAAGTTCAAGAACAAGGGCAAGTTTGATGGTAAAGCAAAGTTTGATGGGAAGAACAAGGCTATGCAGCACACGAACTTCAAGAATAAGAATGACAAGAAGAAAGGTGTTTGTCATGTGTGTGGGGATCCTGATCATTGGGCTCCTAGTTGCCCTAATCGCTATGACAAGCGTCATCCTGGGAAAGGCGGCAAGTCCGCTAATGTTATCATTGGAGACACTGACATGAAGGATGCTGGGTATGGTATATTTCCCACTATTCTTTCAGTATGTCATTGTCCTGATTGGTGGTTGATTGACACGGGTGCTAATGTGCATGTATGAGGTGATATTTCCATGTTTTCGTCTTATCAGACCGCAGGGACTTCAACCGTGCTGATGGGCAATGATTCAAGTGCTTCTGTTCGTGGTATTGGCACGGTCGATCTGAAGTATACTTCGGGGAAGATCGTGCGGCTGGAGAACGTGCATTATGTCCCCTCCGTCAATAAAAATCTTGTTAGCGGATCTCTTCTGTGTAGAGATGGCTACAAGCTTGTCTTTGAGTCGAATAAATTTGTAATTTCCGAGTATGGAACCTTTGTTGGTAAAGGCTATGAGTCAGGAGGCCTGTTTCGTTTATCCTTATCAGACGTTTGCAACAAAGTTGTTAATCACGTTTGTAACAATAGTGAAACAAATGTGTGGCATCCACGTCTCTGTCATGTTAACTTTGGTTGCATGTCGCGACTAGCGAAGTTAAACTTAATCCCTAGCTTCACCTGTGTCAAGGGATCTAAGTGTCAAGTGTGTGTGCAAGCTAAGCAACCTCGTAATTCTCATGTGACTGTGGAAACGAGAAATCTTGCACCACTAGAGCTCATACATTCAGATCTATGTGAAATGAATGGTGTTTTGACAAAAGATGGAAAGAAGTATCTTATGACATTGATTGATGACTCCACTAGATACTGCCATGTGTATCTTCTAAAATCTAAGGATGAGGCTTTGAACTACTTCAAGATCTATAAAGCTGAAGAGGAAAACCAACTTGATCGAAAGATCAAGAGGCTTAGGTCCGATCGTGGTGGAGAGTATTTCTCAAATGAATTTGATTCCTTTTGTGCAGAACATGGTATAATCCATGAGAGGACGCCTCCCTATTCACCTCAGTCAAATGGGGGTGGCCGAACGAAAGAACCGTACTCTAACTGATTTGGTTAACGCCATGTTAGACACATCGGGTCTCTCCAAGGCATGGTGGGGGGAGGCGATATTGACTGCATGTCATGTCCTAAACCGAGTTCCCACAAAGAATAAAGGGATAACTCCATTCGAGGAATGGGAGGAGAAAAGATTAAAACTCTCTTATCTACGAACCTGGGGTTGTTTGGCGAAAGTCAATGTGCCAATTCCAAAGAAGTGCAAGCTTGGACCAAAGACCGTGGATTGTGTTTTCCTGGGATATGCTTTTCATAGCATTGGTTATAGATTCTTGGTTGTAAAATCTGAGGTACCTGACATGCTTGTCGGTACGATCATGGAGTCGAATGATGCGACTTTCTTTGAAGATATCTTTCCCATGAAGGATATGGCTACCTCATCTAATCAGGAGATGCCTAGTTCATCGAATCAGGAACCAGTTACAATTATGGAACCTGCGATTTTGATGGAACACTTTGAAAGTCCTGTGGAGGAGAACAATGAAGTTCCTACTAGGAGCAAGAGACAAAGGACTGCAAAGTCTTTTGGTGATGATTTTCTTGTGTATCTCATAGATGACACTCCCAGTTCTATTTCAGAGGCCGATGCATCTGAAGATGCTAACTACTGGAAGGAAGCAGTTCGTAGCGAGATGGATTCCATCTTGGCGAATGAAGCTTGGGAGATAACTGATCGTCCTTATGGATGCAAATGGGTATTCAAGAAGAAGCTCAGGCCTGATGGTACTATTGAAAAGTATAAGGCTCGGCTCGTGGCTAAGGGTTATACCCAAAAGGAAGGTGAAGAATTCTTTGATACTTACTCACCTGTGGCTCGACTGACCACTATTCGAGTTCTACTTTCACTAGCTGCCTCACATGGTCTTCTCCTTCATCAAATGGATGTTAAGACTGCTTTCTTAAATGGAGAGTTGGACGAGGAAATTTATATGGAACAACCAGATGGGTTTGTAATAGATGGTCAGGATGGGAAAGTGTGCAAGTTGTTGAAGTCTTTGTATGCACTCAAGCAAGCACCCAAATAGTGGCATGAGAAGTTCGAAAGAACTTTAACAGCTGCAGGCTTTGTTGTGAACGAAGCTGACAAATGTGTGTACTATCGCCATGGTGGGGGCTAGGGAGTTATGCTTTGCCTGTATGTTGATGACATACTGAATTTCGGAACAAATCTGAATGTTATTAAGGAGGTCAAGGATTTCCTATCTTGCTGTTTTGAGATGAAGGATTTAGGAGTTGCTGATGTCATTCTGAGCATCAAGTTGTTGAGAGACGATGATGGTGGGATTACATTGCTTCAATCTAACAATATGGAAAAGATCTTGAGTCGCTTTGGCTATAGTGACTGCAAGCCCTCTCCAACACCATATGATGCTAGTGTGTTGCTTCGAAAGAATCGAAGAATTGCTAGAGACCAATTGAAATATTCTCAGATTATTGGCTCGCTTATATACTTAGCCAGTGCTACAAGACCTGACATCTCTTTCGCTGTTAGCAAACTGAGCCGGTTTGTCTCAAAACCAGGAGATGTGCATTGGAAAGCTTTAGAGAGAGTTTTGCATTATTTGGAAGGCATTGCGAATTATGGAATTCACTACACGGGGCATCCAAAGGTGCTTGAAGGGTATAGTGACTCAAACTGGATCTCAGATGCTGGCCACGAGCGGATATGTATTCACTCATGGAGGTGGCGCTGTTTATTGGAAGTCTTGCAAGCAGACCATCTTAACGAGGTCAACAATGGAAGCAGAACTCATAGCACTAGATACAGCTACGGTCGAAGCAGATTGGCTTCGTCGGCTCTTGAATGACTTGCCGGTTGTTGAGAAACCTGTACCTGGTATCCTTATGAACTATGGCAATCAAATTGTGATCACGAAAGTGAGAAGCTCAAAGGATAACATGAAGTCATCAAGACACGTTCAGAGAAGGTGAAAGTCTGTTAGGAAAATGAGAAACTCCGGAGTTATTGCATTGGATTATATCCAAACATCTAAAAATCTGGCAGATCCTTTTACTAAGGGTATATCACGTAATGTGATAGATAATGCATCGAGGGAGATGGGTATGAGACCAACAATATGAGTTGCTCACAGTGGTAACCTATTCTTTGTGATCAGAAATCCCGTAAATTAGATGTGGAAGACAAGTTGTTGGTCAACTGGGAGGAGATTACCCTTATTGTTAAAAATACCACTTCATGAAGATGCAATACTCTCCTAATCTGCATGGCAGGTTGATGTATATCTTAATGTGTTCTAAGTGGCTCTTTGAAGCAGAGATGTTGTCCTGCAGAACATCTTTTGAAGAATGCACCTATATGAGTCTGATTGTTAAACATCGCAATCCATGAGAGTAGGGTTCTCTCTAGTAAACTCATGAAAGGTCTCGGAGTATGACGCATAAGCTCCACCCGCGGGGAAGACCCACGGTAGCCACGTATCGGTCGAGACTTTATGTGAAGCTAGATTCGCAGAAAACTTGCAGTTCAAGGCCCAGTCCACTGTTCAAGTTGCTTACTAGTGTAGTATAGAGTTCTCGGTGGAAGTTCAACTTAACAATCTCCACTGCAGTACCGGTATATAAAACAGTGTTTTGGAACCAAAGGCAAATTTTGTGTGCCTCTCGGATCTGGTGGGGGATTGCTGGAATTTTTTCTATTTTGGGCCTAGCCCAATAGCAGTTTCAGAAATTCCTAATAAATCCTAGAGGCCCACGCAGCCCATTCGTGCAAGGCAAGATGTGGAACTAAAGATTAGTCCCACATTGCTAGTTTAGAGGGAGTTGGACCTCTTTATAAGGGAGGCTCTTTCTCCACATGTATGAGGATGAGAACAAGAGGGACATCCACGCGCGCTCCTCCTCCGCCGCCCGCCTCGTCACGACGCGCCGCGGGTTGCGGGAATGAGCCGAGCCGATATCTAAATTTTTGCCACGCACTACGCGTATACGAAAGGTCACACGGAAGCTGAAACGTTTTGCTGTAGTGGAGATTGAATATGAATGGCGCACCTCTTCGCCTGCTGCCTGTTCATTTCGTCTCCCTCATTCTCTTCAGCTCCCGGCGCAACCTCTCGCCTCCTTCTCTTGCGCCTATAAAAGGGAGGTCGCTCCTCTCAGAGAGACGCACTAGAACCTCTTCTTCCTCTCGCCACAAGTTCCTGAGCACTACGCTGCTGCTACATTCTTCCCCATCCCGGCTTGCGGTGTGCACCGCAGGTCGGGATAGTAGGCCTCCGGAACCGCACCTTTTGAGTCCTGTACGGGAGAAGGGTGACAAGGTTTTTGGGGAGCGCTCAGCGCGACTACTGACTTCTTCGTCACGGACGCCCCGGACTCCGACGACTACTTCCCCGACGGTGACTTCTTCCCCAACGTCGACAACCTCCTCGACGACATGGCTGGCGAGGACACCGACCCCAAGACCGGTGCATCTGCTCCCATTCCATATGTTCTCATACTCTTCATGTTCGAGGTTCTGTCACAACTTCTTGCTCTAGTGTCTGTTGTACATGTGTTCAGTTCTATTTCATATATGTAGATGTTGTTTACCTTCTCTTTGTCAAATCGCATGATTTGTTTTATCACTGCTATACTAGTCGTTCTTTATCTAGTATTTCTGTTAATAAAATCATTCGGTAAATTTCTCATAATTCCAACATGAACAACCTCGAGGAAACTATCACATCCTATTCCCGATTTATCAGTGTCAATGTCTACATCAGAATGAACTAGAGATGGGGAATCGGGACAAGGTATTCCAGTATCTTCAGTGTCAGGTTACACTTCGGCTGCAACCTTCCTTGTTCTAGCCTCAAAATTCCAAAAAATGACATAATGTCACCATTCCTCTTCGCATTCAGTTCTACGATTACAAAAAAAGGCACAACAAAAAATAAGCATCAATACACAATAGTTGAGCAGTGACTACACAATGGCATAAACCGGTGACTACAGAATCACGATGCAAAATTGACTACACATTCAGGTTCAGGAAGTGAACGACATCAATTCATACACCAAATTGACTTTACATTCAGGCTCAAGAAGTAAATGGCATCGAGTCACACATATGATATCTAACTACACAAGTAAACCAATGCCAAGCTGACTGCAAGTAAATGACATCAATTGATTCAATTCACTATTCTTTTCCACAAGAAATGCATAAATACTCACACACTAGGACGACTGGACGAGGCGTCAGGCGTCAGTAGTGCCATAGTGGGGATGAGAGGGAGGCGGTAGCAAGAGCTGATTTTTCCCGATAAATGGCGCATTTGTTATCTCAAGATGTAGCATCAAGAATATACAATGCATGATAAGTAACAGCCGGCCTCTCCATAACTAAGATGCACACAACCCAGCCTGGCAATGGGGATTACCCAAGCGGGTATTGGACTCCCATCCTCGTCCCCGTGAAAGCATTCCCATGCCTATTCCCATCCCCATACCCGTCTGCGGGGATAGCAATATTCCCATCCCCATCCTCGTCGGGTTTTTATCCCCTTGGGGAAACCCATGCACGTAATAAACAACAACTTTCGATAGCATTTCAATAGAAAAGAATAGCATTTTAGCACAATAAATATGTTGTGGCTAGGTTAGGGGTTTCTTATGGATTTTTGGCCAAAGGGGTGGGATGTTAGGAAATTCGGGTGGGTAAGGGCGAGAATAACATGGAGTGTACTAATTTTTTAGCCCACATGTAAGGCATTTAGGGGTAAGGCAGGTAAGGGGCACGGGTAATGCTATCCCATCCTCATCCCCATCTTGCACACTGGGTAAGATATTTTACCCATCAGTTTCCCTGTGGGCATTAAAGCTGGAACATCCCCGTTCCCTAAGAGAGTAATTACCCACGGGGATGTGGGTAATAGTTAATCACTGCCAACTTAACAAACAACCAATCACCAAAAGGTAGCAGCAGCTAATAGAGTAGGGAGATTACATAGTAGCAGCTAAGTTTCAATCTTTGATATTCTAAGTTCAAATCATTGATCTCCAACGTAGAAGATGGGAGGGAGCACTACTAGGGAAAAGCCTAGCAGCAGCACGGGTTTTGGCCCTCTCAGTAGCGCGGGTACCGATGCTACTAATAAGGCGCTACAGCTAACGTATAGCAGTAGCGCCTGTTGACCCACGCTACTGCTACACATGAATAGCTGTAGCACTCTTTAGAAAAGGGCGCTACTGATATTATCTGCAGCGCTGTTTAGCGGGAAGCACTACTGGTAAGCCGGCGCTACTGCTAAATTCCCCCCCCCCCCCCTCGCTACTACTAGTTTTATTTGTTTTTTCCTGCATATTTGTTTTTTATTTGTTTTGTATTTGAATAGGCTTTATACAATAATCTTTAGCATATCATCCACATACAAATGTAATCATAGCATATACATACAATTAGTCTCATCAAATCATGTCATCATCATAATAATCATCCAACACAAAGTGGTCTCTCGTCATCAATCTCGAAAATAGCGATACAAGTCTCGATTACTTGCAAATACATTGTCATCCATCTAAACAATGATATACGCGAGAATAGCTATCACTTTGAGTACATGAGTTCGTATCCCTCTCTCGCATTAGCGTGAACCTAAACTAAGTACTGCGTGTCGCTCGGAAACCAAAAACCGGTACACCTGGGCCTGACACTCCGGCCACTTGTTGTATATATACTCCTGGCGTAGCACTTCTTCGCCATCTATGATCTATGCACCTGCATCGTCACATGAGTCGATGATATGTAACATATATAGTTGAGCAACAGAAAGAGACAGACTTGGCAAAAAAAGAAACAACATATCATAAGCATAAATAACAAAGTTCATCGTACCCAAAATGCCCTAACTATAGTGATTTTCGCTAGTCGAGGAGGAGGACGGTTTAATTACATCACAAATAAAGTTTCTCCATGCATAACTCAAAGTTTTGTCATAAAAAAAGTATGGACTAAACGGACACATTGTCATATATCGACAATCACTCCATCATGTCGTGCCATCCATCCATGTCAGGGAGATAGTCATCGAGCTTAGTGAAAGGCTTCATGTCGAGATGCTGAGAGGCTATCCATGTTCGGACGTCTTCCCGCGACATTTGTCCTTCTGCATGGAACATCCCTATTTTTCCGACGACCTCATTCATGATGATTTGGGCAAGTTCGCGCTGGATGTTATAGAACTCAGCTCGAAGTCGATGATCCTCGATATCTCCTATGTCCTTTGCCCATTGCAGAATATGGGCATCGCCAGATCTAGGTGACATGTGAAGGTTCTGGTGATCCCGACTGTACTCCAGCATGTGGTGTAGGACATAGAATCCATCATTAAGAGAATCGTTCGGTTGCTGGATGCAGCAGAAGTCGGTCTTATGGCTGAAGGAGGCCCTGCCGCCCCTTCTCTTCTTGTCCCTAACCTCTCCACCCCTTGCTTGGTAGTAAAACATAGCACTGTCGAGAACATCTTTGATGTGGGTCTAATCCTTTTTGTGAATGTTCTTCGACGAGTCCAAGTAAAGAGCGTGGGAGAATCGGGGGTAGAGGATGATGAGGACGGCGCGCCCGCCGCTGCGCAAAATAAGTACTCCTCCAATTAATTAGCCTCCACTGTGCAAATGAATTATTGAAATCGAAGGAAGGATAGCAGCGCGGATGACTTACATGGAATGATAAGGCACGAAAATCGCCTCCTTGTCCTTATTGGCGAGCATGAAACTGGCGATGTAATCCCTCGCGTATTCACGATGCTCTGCACAGACTCCCAAGAAGCCCTCGTGCATGTAGTACGGGTCAGCGACACAGATATGACGTATCTGCTCAACCCCAATGATGTAGTTCATGTGCAAGGAATAAAGGTGGACAAACGTAAAATCCAGCTTCTTCACGTGAAACATGTCGAATATGTAATCGAATCGGAGGAAGAACTTATCCGCGGGGAAGCCGTCGACGTACGACATTTGCCGCGGAACGTTAACCACGTAGAGCGGGTATCCTAGATATTTTGAGGCGATGAGGCCTTTCTCTACCCGCAGCACATCGTCATGAAGTCTCCTTAGATCGCCGAATCTGGCTCGTAGCGCGGTTTCAGGTAGGATTGGTTGACCGGGGATATGCCATTTATCCGCATCGGGGATATCTACACGGTCCTGAAGCTGAGGCGGCTGGATCATAGAATCAGCTTTTTTGCCTTTCCTCGCTCTCTTCCTAGACTTCTTTACTACCGGAAGGTCGTCAATAATACGTTGAGACGGTAATTCCGGCACCGACTCATGACGCTCAAACCCTGAGGAGGCGCCAGTATAGACATACTGTTCAGCGCCATCGTCATCCTCATCCTCATCCATGGTGACGTCATCAGCGACTAATGGAGCCACCTGCTTACCCCGTCCGCTATCACACAACCCGACACCCGACGCTAATTGGGTATGTGGGGTGTTTATGTTCATACCTTGCTGAGGCTGCGTGCTCGTGGGTGTGCTCCCGGCCGCCTCCAGACGAAGCAGACTGTTTGGCCACAACAGGACCCACCAATTGCAACAATCACCAAGCCACTGCGGGGTCTCGTCGTCATCCCCCACTAGTATTAGAGGAGGACAATTCTCGTGGCCGGTTGGACACTGGCCACGGAAACCTTGAAGACGTTCGGGGGGATCGACCGGCTGCGGAACAATGGTTCCTTCGGCTCCATTATCGTCCCCTTCCCCACGTCCACCTTCTGTTCGCCGATGGTGTACAATATGGTCCACGGGGTTTCGTCGGCCTGCAAAGAAAAGTCTGCGATGTGAGACATCCGAAAGGCAACGAAAACGGGAGATTATACATTTATATTGAAGGGGGCCAGTGTGACAGATACCGTGAGGGCGTCGAGCTCAGCCAAAGAGGCACCACCGAGCACGTCCGGTGCGGGAGCCGGTGCGGGAGCAGGTGCGGGAGCCAGTGCGGGAGCAGGTACTGGAGCCGGTGCGGGAGCAGGTGCTCCCAAGAAGTCAGCAAGGGGAAAGTCCTCTGCATTTTTTTTTGGATTTTGCCTTGTCCAAGTGTAAACGCCCGTCACCAAGGAAGTAGATATATCTGCAATCGCCTGTTTTGCGGCAGCTACCGTTGTTGCGAGTGTCTGAGATGATTTCTTCTCAACCGCAATCTCAACCTTCTTGTCGATGCTTTCTTCAGTTAACCTCCGTTTTTCCTTTCTCTCCTCCGTGGTCTCACGGTAGTACTTCTTCCACGTGGCGCCGTCTCCGACACCGTGCACGCATCCATACGACGGTCGAGTATCCACTGGTTGTTGTTTCAATATGTTCAACGCCCGGTTGAATGGAGTGTCCCACTTGGGCCTCGCCAATGCCTCAGACGGGGAGTCGCTTTCGGCCGCAATTCGGTGCTGCTCTCTCTGCAAAAGGCACTGTCGTGGATCTGTCACGGCAGATGTCCTAGTGAAAGGTCTTAGACGTGGAGCCATCGCTACGAGTTTACTTGAAGGGGTTAAAGCGGACACAAAGACACTAGGGTTTATACTAGTTCGGCCCCTTCGATGAAGGTAAAAGCCTACGTCTAGTTGTGATGGAATTGATGTGATCTCGATGGCTAGGGAGCAAACAAGCTTCGCCTAGGCTCGAGTTGTCGTTGTTTCCCTTGAACCGCCACCGGGTCGTCCCCTTATATACACGGGTGACGCCCGTCGGTCCATAGAGTCCCAACCGGTTCATACTCGTATCCCGGTTGGTATCTCTCTATTCCTAACTTACAATACAAGTTATACATCAGGCCGGTTTACGGCTATAGGTTCTAAATCGACTACAGGCCTTGGCCCTTCATCTGCTTATACCACTAATGAAGTTAACCCGGCCCAGGCAGGCTGGTTTACGCCTAGTGGTAATATCCCCAACATTAGGCCCCAGATTGATTTGAACTGGTTCATGTCAATCCTTCACAAAATCTGGTGTCTTGGACATCTTCGGGTAATTGGTAAACCGCGGTGTCGTCATCATTTCTGGTTGCTGTAAACCGGCATGACATCATCATGAAATTTTATCATTTATAACGCCCTCTTTTGATAATAACTCCTGGATCCGCGCGCTTGACCTAGCTCTGTTGCCTTATAAATAAGACCGAAGGGTCATTTCTTTTCCTTTCCCTTCGTCCCTTCTTCTTCGTCTTCCTCGCGTCGCCAGCCTTGGAGCTCCGCCACCGCCGTCGACCTCTGCCTCGTCTTGGGCCGCTGCATCAACCTGAACGTACCAGAGCATTGCGGCATCTTTCCGCATCTTCTCCGTTCCCGGTAAGCTTTCTCCTCTTTTTGACCTAGATCTGTTCTTAGGGTTCCATGTTCGTGCTGTGTTCATCGCGTTCTCATACCTGTTCTCTGACCTTGAATGAATCTGTGAACCCCTGCTGTGTTTAGTAGTATTCTCTAAGCATCTGCCTGTAGTTTCTCATCTAAGTCCATAGATCTCCCGCACATACCCGCTCAATGGTTCACTTCTGTTTCTGCCTTAATCTTCGGAATATTTTCTGTTTTTGTGAGCTCGCTGTAGATCCGCGGCTGTAATAAGATCTTGTGAAACTTGTTTCTGCATACCTAGTTATCCATAGCTTCAATTGCTTCCAATGCTTAGGTCAGGCGGTTTAACTTACCATAGAAAAAAGTTACTAGACCGGTATATACCATTAGTCCCCTGGTTGAACCGCCAGAATCCATATGATGCCGCATTGTAGAAGACCGGTTTATAGGTACTGCCTCCGGTTTATCATAGTTTAGATCAACACCTTCTTTTATCCAGCGTGTTCTTGAACCGGATCACCTATTTCTTGTAGATCTCGCCATGGCCAAACAAGTGTATGAGTGCAATTGGGTTCCCTCTCGCATCACAGAATCACAGTTGGACGATCTAGTCCTGATCGGCGCTTTAGACAGTAAAGATACGATCCACTGGAGGGTTCCTGGAGATGAATGTCCTCCCACACCCCAAGAAGGAGAGGTTGTGGTCTTCGCAGATCACTTGGCCCGGGGCTTCAAACCGCCCGGTTCTAAATTTTACCGGGATGTGTTAGCCAATTTTTAGCTCCGTCCACAGGATATTGGCCCCAATTCTGTTACCAATCTATGTCACTTCCAAGTGCTCTCTGAGGTATACCTTCAACAGGAGCCTTCAGTCGAGTTGTTTAGAGATTGCTTCCACTT
This sequence comes from Triticum timopheevii, assembly GCA_963921465.1. Taxonomy (NCBI): domain Eukaryota; kingdom Viridiplantae; phylum Streptophyta; class Magnoliopsida; order Poales; family Poaceae; genus Triticum; species Triticum timopheevii. Next base: position 585,678,617 of record OY997270.1, read on the forward strand.
AAACCGTCGCACTGAGTTTACCGACGGCCCCAATACTGAATTGGGCGGTATGGCCATTCAGAAGAGGAAGGAGATCACCTATCCCCACGTCAAACTCCATACTCACCCCAAGGAGTGGAATGCAACTTGGTTTTATTGCAAGGATACCTCCCCTGATAATGAAAATCCCTTGCCTGGCTTCCGTCCGGAACGGCTCAGCAACACTCACCCTTTTCCACAAAGACTAAACGCCAAGGAGAGAATAAAATATGCTCCGCAACTGTCCAAGCTCCGAGCCTTTATGGCCAACGGTTTAATGGGAATAGACCTTGCACGCTGTTGGATATCATGGAGCATACTGCCTCTGAGCCGGCGCCCTAGTTTGATGTGCAAATATACTGATAGCGTCGATGACCCACTCTGACACACCAAAATCCAACTCTCCAACGATGAAGTCACAGATTTTGTAAAGAAGATGTTGAATGAACCGGAGCATCTCTGTGCTCAAACTGGCCTGCTTCCTTACTGCACCACCAACAAACCGCCAGCGGTAAGATTTTAATTGCTCTATTTGTTGAACCTGTTACCGCTTTATCCGTCTGATATTTTTCTACTGCTGATCCAGGGCGATAATCCGTTTTGGAGCAAGAAGCTTCCACAAGACAAAACGGAGAAAGCAGGGCGGTCAACCCGGCCCAAGACCAAGGTTATCAAGAAGCCAGCTCATAAGAGAAAAACCACCGCTTCATCTGATCCAGCTATTGATGATGATGTGGGTAACCCGTGCTTTTTACACGCCTTATTGATGATGATGCTTGTCAGGACGACGCCGATGCCAGCAATGCGGAATTTGCTGAGGTAATTATTCACTCTTCCGATTCAGAAATCTTGCCTTTGCCAAAATTTCGCCAGGCAAACTGGAAAGTTAAATTTTCTCATCCTCTTGCTTATTTGGATCCCAAATTTCTTATGAAGACTCAGCAACATGAAGCTCGCCGCACAACCCGGCACAGTGGCCAGGTAGTTACCTCCGCCGGTTTACCAAACAGTCCGGTTCGAAAACGCCGCTCCGAGGTCTCCGACCTTTTTATTGATTTAAATCCTAAAGCGGGTTTCTTCCGTCAACCTCTTAATCCATCCGACTCCGATTATCAAGTTACTTCTCATTCATCTTCTGGTGAATCGTCGGCCACTCAGCTACCACCATTGAAAATAGTTGTTGGGTAAGCTAAACTGAACGTATGCTTCCAGTATACTGTGTAATGGCCTATGCTTTTCCTTGACTCTTTGTTTTTATTTCAGGGCCAAACCAAAACCAAGCAAGATGGCCCGTCTGGATAAAGCGGCTGAAGAAGATGTATCCCCAGAACATGACAAAGCGCCAGATCTTGAAGAATTTGCTCCTGAAGATATTCCCAATGATCCTCCTTTGCAAGATGATGCTATTCCTGAAGAGAGGCCTATTAACACTTCAGTCTCTGCTGACAAACCGACCGCACCAACACAAACCGGTGAGTCCAAAGATGATGACGTTGTGATTACCGGTGTAGGCCGCTTTGAACCCGGAAATCCTGTCACCTTAACCAAGCATACCATAAAAGAGGATTTTTCCGCTCTGAACAAAGGAAAATGGGATGTTGAACTGGGGACATATGCTGCTCTGAGTGCCCAAGATCTTCATTCTGGCTATTTAAACCGGCTTTATACTAGCCGTGACTGTGAAGCTGGTCTGGTGAAGATGATGAGAGATAAATTTGAGGTAACTTACTTCTTTACTTACTGCCATTGTATCAATCCTCCTAGCCCCCAAGGGTCGGTTTGTAACCTTCGTCAAACCAGGACTTGAACACAATCCTCAACACTTTGAAATCCATCAGTATAGCCCCCAAGGGCCGGCTTAACTTAGCATAATTAAACCGGTGCTCCGATAGAAAACTTAGAACATAATTTGATCAAATAGCCATTAGCCCCCAAGTGCCAAGTTGAATACCTGTATTGAGCTTGGGACTTTGCAATCTAGTAATATATAAAAATTGAAGGTGCATTAGCCCCCAAGTATCAGGCGTATAACTTTGTTATGTGGTTGATACTTCAATTTCTTGGACTGCTTGTGTAAAGCTAAACACTGTCTGTATGCAGGCTGAGGTGAGAATCAAGGAGGACCGGATTGCCGATTTGCAGGAGGCCTTGAAAACCCAACAGGCTGAAACAGACAAGGCAAAGGAAGAACTAACCAGCGCCTTGAGCACCGCTGAACAGCTGAAGGAGGGCTTTAAGAAAGAGCGGGCTGATTGGGCCACTAAGAAGGCCGCTTTAACCAAAAGAGCGGAAAATGCTGAAGCTGCCCTTAAACCGGTGGTGGATGAACTTACGGCCGTAAAGCGGCAAATACACTCCATGACCGCTGCAATCTTTGGTAAGCTCCTTTTAACTTCTGTGATAATTTGAGCCTGCTGTAGTGTAAATCCGGTTTGAGACCGTCCCTATATTGTTGTAGGCACACGCATCGGGCACTTAGGAAATGATGTGCGGAAGAAACTGGAGGTTGCCTACACCTTAGTGGAACAATTATATACCGGAGCCCAGCGGATCATCACCACAGCCTCTCATAACAACCCGGCACCTTCTTTAATCCAGGACACTCTTAACAGGTTGTCGATGCTTCCGGCCCAGATTTTGACCCTGTGGAAGCAGCTCAAGGCTATCCCAGCCTGAAGGAGGATGGCTCTGAATTTAACGAAGATGATCTGAGGGCAATAAACCGTGCAGTGCGACCTCTGGCTTGTCAATTAGCTAAAGAGGCAGACTTGACGCATTATCAAGCGCAATACAACAATCAGAACAAGCGAGTGCCTGCCCCAACTCTTGAAGCGGAGAATCTGATTCCTCCAATCCGTAAGCATACTTACGCTCCTGATATTGAACCGTCTTCCCTGATCCATGAAGAGGCTGTTTTCCAAGCTTTAATGGGAATCGACTGGACCACTGTTGATTTCTAGCCAATGGGTAGAGATGAGGAAGCTGAAGCGGCGGATGATGAGGAGCAGGCTTGAACCGGAAGTCGGTTTGGATAGCTGTCTTTGGCATCTTTCCAAAATAACAATGATCTTATTTGGGCACCGTGTTGCCTTGTAATAGGATAGTTAATACTTCTGCCTTGAATATGCCTTCGTGCATAAGTACTGAAGCTTTTGTTCGAAAAACTTCAATTCATATTTCCTGCAATCAGAAAAATTTGAACTTCGGTGGCGGTTATACGGCCATCCGGTTTATGATCTTGATATGTGTATCAGTAATGTAACAAATAGGTGATACAAAATACCTGCCATGTCTGGGCATGAAGCTGGCTTAGCCAAGCTTGAAGCGGAGGCTTTATAAACCATTACCGTCAATAAGGGGGGAGAAAACAGCTCCCGTATAAACCGTACTGAATCAATACAAGCCCCCTTGTTACTCCATGATGTTAACAGGAAAAGGTAAACCGGGCATACTTCTCCGGATTAAAGGGGAATCAAATCCATCGGCTGAACCGGAAAAAAGGTGTTTGTTGACATAAAAGAAATCCAACAAAAACAAAGAACAAACAAGCCATGAAAATAACATGGAAGCAAAGGCAGTGATAAAAACCATTTGCAAAAATGCGCTATACTGAGCTGATCAGATGGTGTTACCATGGTCGGACAGGACCAAGCCCCCAATAGGAGTGACAATGATTCAAGTCAGCCAGGTCCCCAAATGATTCGTGGCATATATGCCAAAACAAGAGGCGTGGCAATGGTTTGGGTTCGACCAAGCCCCCAAGTGATTTCGTGGCCTTAGGCCGATCAAGAGGCGTGACTGGTTCAGACTTGACCATGTCCCCAAGTGATCTGGTGGCTGTCGCCTATCAAGAGGTGTCGTGTTGGTTCGGACACGACCAAGGCCCCAAGTGATATATAAAAAGCAAATGTCAAGGGGTAAACCGGAGGCCGTTTTAAAAACAGAGCTACTCCATGTAACCACACATGATAAGAAAGACAGAGACCCCGCTTTAGCTGAGGCTCCGGTTTTATTATATCAAAGATAATATATACACTGTCATGATATGTACATAGATAGAGCCGATGGCTCAAGTGTAGTAAGGCCGAAGATGAGCTATGTTCCACGGCCTGTTGGTCTCCTCCTCTGATGTGCGTGAGTCTTGATGCTCTCGAATATCAATCAGATAGTACGACCCGTTGTGCAGATTCTTGCTGACCATGAAAGGTCCCTCCCAAGGTGGGGATAACTTGTGCATATCTGTCTGGTCTTGGATGAGTCGAAGCACCAAATCTCCTTCTTGAAAAGTTCTGGTTCTAACCCGGCGACTGTGATAGCGACGAAGATCTTGTTGGTAAATCGCCGAATGGGCAGCCGCTATATCACGCTCCTCGTCCAATAGGTCCAAAGCGTCTTGCCGTGCTGTCTCATTGTCCGCTTCAACATAAGCTGCCACACGAGGCGAATCGTGCCGGATATCACTAGGGAGAACTGCCTCTGCTCCGTAGACCATGAAAAATGGTGTGTATCTTGTGGATCGGTTTGGCGTAGTATTGATACTCCATAGCACAGATGGTAGCTCTTCAACCCAACATCCTGGTGTCCTTTGTAATGGGACCATAAGCCGGGGTTTGATGCCTCGCAAAATCTCTTGATTAGCTCGTTCTGCCTGTCCATTGGACTGGGGGTGTGCCACTGACGACACGTCAAGTCGGATGTGCTCACGTTCACAGAACTCCTTTATAGCACCCTTGGATAAATTGGTACCATTGTCAGTAATGATACTGTGTGGAAAGCCAAACCGGAAAATCACCTTTTTGATGAACTGCACCGCTATTGCTGCATCACACTTGCTGACAGGCTCCGCTTCAACCCACTTGGTAAATTTGTCAACTGCCACCAAAAGGTGGGTTTTCTTATCCTTGGATCTTTTAAAAGGTCCGACCATATCCAGCCCCCAAGTTGCAAACGGCCACGTTATTGGGATCATCCTCAATTCTTGAGCCGGCACATGAGCACGCCTTGAAAATTTCTGACATCCATCACACCGTTTAACCAAGTCCTCCGCATCAGCATGCGCTGTCAACCAGTAAAACCCGTGACGAAACGCCTTTGCCACCAGAGACTTTGAACCGGCGTGGTGTCCACAATCCCCTTCATGGATTTCTCTTAAGATTTCACAGCCTTCCTCAGAAGAAACACAATGTTGAAACGCCCCTGATACACTGCAATGATGCAATTCACCATTGACAATCGTCATAGACTTGGATCGCCGGACTATCTGCCTGGCTAGAATCTCATCCTCTGGTAACTCCCCCCGGTTCATGTACGCAAGATAAGGAACTGTCCAATCCGGAATAGCATGCAGTGCTGCCACCAATTGAGCCTCCGGATCGGGAATAGCCAAATCCGCTTCACCTGGGAGCTGGACTGACGGGTTGTGCAACACGTCCAGAAAGACATTAGGCGGGACCGGTTTGCACTGAGAACCCAACCGGCTTAAAGCGTCCGCCGCTTCATTCTTCTGACGGTCCACATGATCCACTTGATAACCCTTGAAGCAACCCGCAATATTATCCACTTCCCGACGATATGCAGCCATAAGCGGGTCCTTCGAATCCCAAGTGCCAGACACCTGTTGAGCCACGAGGTCCGAGTCACAGAAGCACTTAACCCGGCTTTAGTTCATCTCTTTAGCCATCCGGAGACCATGGAGCAAGGCTTCGTACTCAGCTGCATTATTAGTACAAGGGAACATTAAGCGGAGAACATAACAAAACTTATCACCTCGTGGGGAAGTTAATACGACTCCAGCCCCCGAGCCTTCCAATTGCCTGGATCCATCAAAATGAATAGTCCAATATGTGTGATCCGGCTTCTCCTCTGGTGCTTGTAATTCCGTCCAGTCATTGATGAAATCAACAAGTGCTTGAGACTTCACCGCCGTCCGAGGTACATACTTCAGTCCGTGTGGCCCAAGCTCTATAGCCCACTTGGCAATCCGGCCAGTCGCTTCCCGGTTCTGTATGATATCACACAAGGGAGCTGAACTGACCACTGTGAAAGGGTGCCCTTGAAAATACTGCTTCAACTTCCGACTGGCCATGAAAACACCATAGACCAGCTTCTGCCAACGCAGATACCTTTGTTTGGATTCAATAAGCACCTCGCTGATATAATAAACCGGCCGCTGAACCGGATATTCCTTGCCTGCCTCCTTGCGTTCCACCACAATAGCCACGCTAACTGCCCGAGCATTGGCTGCTACGTATAATAATAGTGGCTCCTTATCGACCGGAGCTGCAAGAACAGGCGGATTGGCTAATTGCCGCTTCAAGTCCTCAAATGCTTCATCAGCAGCCGGACTCCAGACGAAATGGTCTGTCTTCCTCAGCATTTGGTACAAAGGGATGGCCTTCTCTCCGAGGCGACTAATAAACCGGCTCAGTGCGGCGATTCTGCCTGCCAAACGCTGAACATCGTTGATACACTTCGGTTTAGCCAGGGAGGTAATAGCCGCAATCTTCTCTGGATTAGCCTCAATTCCTCTGTTAGACACCAGGAAACCCAGTAACTTGCCTGCCGGAACACCAAAGACACACTTGGCCGGATTAAGCATCATCTTGTAAACGCGCAAGTTGTCAAAGGTTTCCTTCAAATCATCCACCAGCGTCTCCTTCTGCCTTGACTTCACTACAATATCATCCACATAGGCGTGCACATTGCGGCCAATCTGTTTATGCAGGCAATTCTGTACACACCGTTGATAGGTAGCTTGGGCACTCTTGAGCCCGAAGGGCATAGATACATAGCAGAAGGCTCCAAAGGGAGTAATAAACGTTGTTTTCTCCTGGTCCTTAACTGCCATTTTGATCTGATGATAGCCAGAGTATGCATCCAAAAAACTCAAACGCTCACAACCCGCCGTGGCATCAATGATCTGATCAATGCGGGGGAGGGCAAAAGGATCCGCTGGACAGGCCTTGTTAAGATCTGTGTAATCCACACACATACGCCAAGTGCCGTTTTTCTTAAGAACCAGCACTGGATTAGCAAGCCACTCTGGATGGAACACCTCAATGATAAAGCCAGCTGCTAAAAGCCTGGCCACTTCCTCTCCAATGGCTTTGCGCCTTTCTTCGTTAAACCGGCGGAGGAATTGTTTCACCGGTTTATACTTAGGATCCACATTAAGAGTGTGCTCAGCGAGTTCCCTCGGTACACCTGGCATGTCGGACGGTTTCCATGCAAAGATGTCCCGGTTCTCACGGATGAACTCGATGAGCGCGCTTTCCTATTTGGGATCCAGATTGGCACTGACAGTGAACTTCTTGGACGAATCGCCGGGCACGAAGTCAACAAGCTTGGTCTCAGCTGCCGATTTGAACTTCAGATCCGAATCATGCTCTGTAGTTGGCTTCTTCAAAGGGGTCATATCCGCCGGATCAACATTGTCCTTATAGTACTTCAACTCCTCCGTGGCACAGACCGACTCTGCATAAGCCGCATCACCTTCCTCGCATTCCAAAGCGACCCTACGGCTCCCATGAACCCTTATTGTCCCCTTGTAACCCGGCATCTTGAGCTGCAAGTAGATATAACAAGGCCGCGCCATGAACTTGGCATAAGCCGGCCGGCCAAACAAGGCGTGATACGGGCTCCGGATCTTCACCACCTCAAATGTTAGTTTTTCTGACCGGGAGTCGTGCTCGTCTCCAAAAGCCACATCCAGGGCTATCTTACTGACAGGATATGCAGATTTGCCAGGCACCACACCATGGAACACCGTGTTAGACGGTCTGAGATCCTTGTCTGTTAGACCCATGCGGCAGAATGTCTCATAGTATAGTATGTTAATACTGCTCCCTCCATCCATGAGTACCTTGGTGAATTTGTAACCCCCCACCTGAGGGTCTACCACTAATGCTAGCTGGCCCGGATTATCAACCCGGGGCGGGTGATCCTCTCTGCTCCACACGATAGGCTGCTCAGACCAGCGCAAGTAACGTGGTAAGGCCGGTTCAACAGAATTCACCGCTCGCTTGTGGAGTTTTCGGTCGCGTTTATCCAAGCTAGTTGTGAAAACATGATATTGCCCATTGTTCAACTGTTTTGGCTGGCTCTAATAACCCGACTGCTGCTGCTGCTGCTGCTGGCCATTCTAATTATTCTGGTTGTTGTGACCGCCCTGATTGAGACCTGAACCGGAAGCTCCATCGTGACCCGGCCCATGAAAACCGGATCCTGAACCGCCACCTAACCCATGGTCATACCGGAAGGCATTAGAGTTTTTAAACTCCTGCATAATATAACAATCCTTCCAAAGGTGGTTAGCCGGCGCCTCCTTCGTCCCGTGCTTTGGGCAAGGCTGATTCAACAGATAATTCAAACGGTTTGCGTTAGGATTGGGAGCCCCATTATGATTTGCCGCTTTACCTCTGCGCCGCTGCCCCCTGTCCTGGGCATTAGTGTTGGCTACAAAGTCCATGCTGCCATCCGCCTTGCGCTTGCCTCCGTTTCCATGACCCTCCGGTTTGTACTGCTGCTGCTTGGAGTTGCTATTCTTCCTTCCCTTCCCTGCTTCATCATCATCAGTCTCGGGATCCTTGGTACTATCCAAATCAGCATACTTCACTAAAGCGGCCATGAGAGTTCCCATGTCATTACAGAACCGCTTCATGCGTCCCAGCTTCAATTTTAAAGGCTTAAACCGGCAGTTGCCTTCCAGTGTTAAGATCGCAGAGTCAGCATTGATCCTATCAGACGAGTGCAAAACTTCTGAAACGCGGCGCACCCAATGGGTCGTCGATTCTCCTTCCTCTTGGACACAAGCCGCCAGGTCTACTATGGACTTGGGCTTCTTACATGTATCCTTGAAATTCTGAATAAACCGGGCCCGCAACTGGGCCCATGAGCTGATAGAATTGGGCGGCAGGCTCTTCAACCAAGTACGAGCCGTGCCTTCAAGCATCATGGTGAAGTATTTCGCACACGCGGTCTCATCCACATCTAGCATCTCCATGGCCATCTCATAACTCTCTACCCACGCTTCGGGAGATAAATCAGCGGTGTAATTCTGCACCTTGCGCGGACCCTTGAAATCCTTGGGCAGGCGCACATTGCGTAAAGCGGGAATTAAACAAGGCACTCCCAAAGCGGATGCGACCCCTGGTCCGGCGGAGGTGGTAGGACGAACCGGTGTCAGTTGACCCGCATCATTCTGTGCTGCTAACTCGGCCTCCCTTCGTGCTCGGGCCCTGTCCACCACATCCTGAGCATCGCGAACTCCACCTGCGGGGTTATTGCCACGGGCCGCTTCACAGCCTCGCGCATTGCTTGATATGTCCGGTTCATCCATGCACCTGCTATAGCTCCGGCTTGGACGGGCCGTAGAGTGAATCCGATCACGGCTATACGAATATGCTTCCTACTGAATCAACGCGGTCCGGAGAAGCTCCTTAACCCGGCGCGTCTCTATCGCTTGCGGAGAGTCCCCTTCAACTGGGATAGCCTCTAATCGCGCGGCGGCTGCAACAAGGTTGTCCATAGGATTAGAATAATGACCCGGGGGCGTCTGGACCGGCGGAGGAACCACAATGTTCTGTTGAGGAGGTTCCATCAGGCGAGGTTGGATCGTCTCCCCTGGTCCTGGTGCCTCAGTCCGGTTTGTCTCCAGGTACGGCGGCGGATTACTAGGTCCAGATCCTGGAGTGTGAAAGAGATTTCGGGGGTCAAACCCTAACGGCAGGCGCGATCTGTGCTTCCGCTTCAAAACCTCCTGTGATGCGTTCTGGTCAAGCATGAGTTTATAGGCCTGGGCATCCAAAGCGGCCTGCTCTGCAACCATCCTGTCCTTTTCTGCTGCTAGATCCGCTTTGGCTTGCACGATCTGCTCTCTCACCTTTGCAATCTCTGCATCATGGGCCTCCTGATCCGCCGGATTGGCCTCTGCCATAAGCGCGGCTAGTGCATCAAACAGATCAGATAGAACTTGAACCGGCGGGCGCACAAGGCCTCCTACCCCTGCTGCCGCTGCCGCTGCTGATCCGGAGAGCATTGCTGCGGTGGTCAAAGAGTGATTCGCCGCCTGGGTGCCGGCCATGAATATTCCAACTCGGTTGACCTGGCCCGGGGGGTCCGGAATACTGTCGCCATCGGAACAGCCCCTGACCTGGTCGTCTTGCAACTGGTATAGTGATTCGGTCTCTCCGGTCGAGGACTCGTTGCCGGAATAGACGACGGTCTCGCTACCGTGTTCTGACTCGTCCTCACGCTCTCCTCCGTGGATGACTCCAACGAAGGCACGCTTCACGGCCGGTTTAGCCTGGGTAGATCTCGCACGCTGAGCCGTTTCGACGAGGTCGGTGCAGATGTCCGGCTCAGGCCCAGGTTCACCGATCTTGCCGATGAAAACGTGTATGCCACCAAAGGGGACCCGGTACCCGTACTTCATCGAATCGGCCTCGGGACCCCATCCTGCGTCGTCGATGTAGATCCTGCCACGACGACTCTTGGTCATCCGGCCCACAACATAGCCTTCGAGTCCCTTGAGCTTGCCCTCCAAGATCGTCAAACCATCGTGCGATAGCCCCACGGTGGGCGCCAACTGTCGTGGATCTGTCACGGCAGATGTCCTAGTGAAAGGACTTAGTCGTGGAGCCATCGCTACGAGTTTACTTGAAGGGGTTAAAGCGGACACAAAGACACGAGGGTTTATACTAGTTCAGCCCCTTCGATGAAGGTAAAAGCCTACATCTAGTTGTGATGGAATTGATGTGATCTCGATGGCTAGGGAGCAAACAAGCTTCGCCTAGGCTCGAGTAGTCGTTGTCTCCCTTGAACCGCCGCCGGGTCGTCCCCTTATACACACGGGTGACGCCCGTCGGTCCATAGAGTCCCAACCGGTTCATACTCGTATCCCGGTTGGTATATCTCTATTCCTAACTTACAATACAAGTTATACATCAGGCCGGTTTACGGCTACAAGTTCTAAATCGACTACAGGCCTTGGGCCTTCATCTGCTTATACCACTAATGAAGTTAACCCGGCCCAAGCAGGCCGGTTTACGCCTAGTGGTAATATCCCCAACAAGGATTGTTTACAAATATGACTAACGTGTGCAGTCGAATTGATCAGAAACTAAAATTACCAGCAGTCTCATGAACTCCGTAATGACCGGTGTTGTCTCATAAACCTTCTTAACTGGGTCCCAATGGTGCCAGGCCCTCAGGACGTCACGCTCCTGCGGGATAGTGAAATCCGCCAAGGGGTCTGGGATGCCCAGACTCGCGGCTTTCGCGTCCTCCTTGGCCCATTTGGACCTCTTTCCGCCGTAACCACGGCTTCCGAGGTGGTGGCTCCCAATGTTCCTCTTTTGAAGCCCCTTCATGTACTTAGACTTTTTATTGGCAGCTTCGGCCTCGCAAGCCTCCTTGAATATTTGAAACTGCTCTTCCGTGATTGTCGGATTATCCTTTACAATCTTGGAGTAGGGTTCCCCATCGTTGATCTTTGCTTTCACTCAATTTTTCCAGGCGGCCAACGCGTCGCTAAACTTGGTCATGGCGTGTTTGTTTATCTTCTTCATTGCCGGGTCCTTGTCTGGATCTTCATAATCCTTCTCATTCCGGCCCGGGAACAAGAATATCTGGTGAAACTTCTTTAGGAGGGCGCTCCTCATATTTTCTATCTTCTTTAGTTTCTCATCGTTGATGGTGGCGGTTGTCCGTATGATGCAGCCTATTTGATTGCCGTAGCAGTGGCGCGCTTCCTCGGGCGCCTTTGGCTCAAAATTGCCGTCGTCCACCTCCGTGACCACCAGTCTAGTAGTCCTGAGTTTGTTAGGAAGCCGTTGCCTCTTTGCTTTCGGTTCTACACCGGCTCCGCTCCCCGAGGCAGCACCGGTCTCAGCGCCGGTCTCGATGCCGGTCTGAATCTCAGCATCGGTCTCAGTCTCAGCACCGGTCTGCGTGTCGGTCTCAGTCCCCGATGCCACCGATGGGCCTAGCAACAACATGTGTTGATCGTCGGTAAGGCTAAAAAATTCGCCTGCCGCCCGGTAGACGTCGTCGCAATCACCAGAACCCTGTCCTTCATCGTTGCTAGCCATGTTTTCTATGATTAAATCTAGTCAATTAATTCTGGACCTAATAAAATGAATAATGACATAAAAAGGCACTATTGTTTTGCAGGAATGTTGACTCCTTCCTGGTGCGGCAAATCCCGGGCAATATGTCCTAGTTTGTAGCACAAGTCATGCCGAAATTCATGGAAAATTTCGGCATGACCTTTGCTAAAAAGTGGACAAATCGAGAACCTGAAATTTGCCGAAACAGAAATGAATCAACATTCCGGCAAAACATAGGTCACTCAGCATCATTCCCTGGAAACAGTGTTCAAATATCCCTCTTCGACACCGCAACACATGTCCAAATATACACGAGCAACCACATGTCCAAATTTCACAAGCTAATTAAAAAACAAAATGTAGAAGAAAATTCATTTAACTACTAATAGAACAAAATTCAGTTAAATTTAGTGCTCTATAATGATGAAAGGAAAAAAAATCAGTTAACTACTAATTTCATTCATTTAGGTTAATCATTTAACATCACCTAATTAACCTACTGTACCACTACTACTAGCAGCACTACTAACCTAATTTTTTGCTCTAAACTAATTTTTGCTCTAACATCTACTAATTTTTTCTCTAAAATTCAGAGAGAGAGGAGTGGGGGGAGGGGTGGGGGACTTACAGAGAGGGGAGAGACGGTGGCGGGGAGGTGCTCGGTGACAGAGGCAGGGGCAGAGAGGGCGGGCTCGACCACGGGCAACGGCTGTCTTGGGCGGGCTCGGGCGGTGGTGAGGTGGAGGGCGCCGATGGTGACGTCGAGGGCGGCCTCGGGCGGCGGCGGTGAGGCTGAGGGCGGCCTCGGGCGGCGGCGGTGAGGATGACGGCGGCCTCGGGGGGAGACGGTGAGGTTTCGGGCGTCCACGCCGGCAGGAGACGGCGGCGAAGTGGGGCGACGGCGAATTGGGGAGACGGCGGCGAGGGCGAGGGATTTGGGGAAGAAGTGTGGCGGCCGGGGGGCGGGGGGGGGGGGGGACCGCTGTTTAAGTGAAACGTAACAATAGCGCGTTTCCGAAAACGCACTACAGCTAAGTTAGCTACAGCGCGTTTCCTGAAACCCGCTACTGCTATTCCTTTCTCCTTTTTTCCCTTTTTCTTTTATTTTTCTTTACATTTTATTTTTTTCCTTTCTCCTTTTTCTATTTCTTTCATTTTCATTTACTTTTCTACTAGTTTTTCACCTTATTTTATTTCCGTTAGCAGTAGCGCCTTACACGTAAGCGCGCTACAGCTAAGGAGAGTAGCAGTAGCGTTGGGCCAGTATACGCGCTACTGCTAGGTTGGGCTAGCCAGGTGCGCCCAGTTCAAACATAGCAGTAGCGCTTTTTGCTAGTATGCGCTACTGCTAAAGTCATAGCAGTAGCGCGGTTTATTTACGCGCGCTGCTACTAAGTAGTAGTAGCGTATGATTTTGTACAGCGCTACTGGTAAAATTCTGTGTATAAGGTTTTCCCTAGTAGTGGAGGCGGTAGCAGCACCTGCTAGGTTCCAACCTTTGATCTCCTGGTATCTAGGGTAGTGCTTTAGAAATATATCACTTGTATGTTAGATAACACAAGTTTCACGTCTAATATTTGGTAAATCAAAATCTTATGTCGGGTCAGCAGTTATTTATTTAAGAAACATACATATGCTAACTCTGCAACTAAAATTTAGATTCATTTTTTTCTCTCGAGATATTATCCCAGGATAACCTTGCGTGATGATGTATAATATTATAATATTGCTAGAAAAAATTGTTGGGGAACGTAGTAATTTCAAAAAATTTACCTACGCACACGCAAGATCATGGTGATGCATAGCAACAAGAGGGGAGCGTGTCGTCCATGTACCCTTGTAGACCGTAAGCGGAAGCATTATGAGAGGGCGGTTGATATAGTCGTACGTCTTCACGATCCGACCGATCCAAGTACCGAATGCACGGCACCTCCGAGTTCAGCACACGTTCAGCTCGGTGACATTCCATGAACTCCGATGCAGCAGAGCTTTGAGGGAGAGTTCCGTTAGCACGATGGCGTGATGACGGTGATGATGATGCTACCGACGCAGGGCTTCGCCTAAGCACCGCTACGATATGACCGAGGTGGATTATGGTGAAGGGGGGCACCGCACATGGCTAAAAGATCAATGAACATTTGTTGTGTCTCCAAGGGGTGCACCCCTCCCTGTATATAAAGGAGTGGAGGAGGGGGAGGGGGCCGGCCTCCTATGGCACGCCCCATGAGGAGTCCTACTCCCACTCCCCCCTTCCAAGTAGGAGTAGGAGAAGGGAAGGAAGGGAGAGAAGGAGAGAAGGAAAGGGGGGCGCCCCCCCCCCTCCTTGTAAAATTCGGACTAGAGGGGGAGGGGGCATGCGACTGCCCTGGCCGCCCCTCCTCTTCTCCCACTAAAATCCCAATATACTCCCCGGGGGGTTCCGGTAACCCCCGGTACTCCGGTATATGTCTGAAACCTCCCGAAACACTTCCGGTGTCCGAACATAGTCGTCCAATATATCGATCTTTACGTCTCGACCATTTCGAGGCTCCTCGTCATGTCCGTGATCCAATCCAGGACTCCAAACTACCTTCAGTACATCAAAACACAAAAACTCAAAATACCGATCGTCACCGAACGTTAAGCGTGCGGACTCTACGGGTTCGAGAACTATGTAGACATGACCGAGACACGTCTCCGGTCAATAACCAATAGCGGAACCTGGATGTACATATTGGCCCCTACATATTCTATGAAGATCTTTGTCGGTCAAACCGCATAACAACATACGTTGTTCCCTTTGTCATCGGTATGTCACTTGCCCGAGATTCGACCGTCGGTATCTCAATACCTAGTTCAATCTCGTTATCGGCAAGTCTCTTTACTCATTCTGTAATACATCATCCCGCAACTAACTCATTAGTTGCATTGCTTGCAAGGCTTATAGTGATGGGTATTACCGAGAGGGCCTAGAGATACCTCTCCGACAATAGGAGTGACAAATCCTAATCTCGATCTATGCCAACCTAACACGTACCTTCAGAGACACCTATAGAGCACTTTTATAATCACCCAGTTATGTTGTGACGTTTGGTAGCACACAAAGTGTTCCTCCGGTATTCGGGAGTTGCATAATCTCATAGTCATAGGAACATGTATAAGTCATGAAGAAAACAATAGCAATATACTAAACGATCAAATGCTAAGCTAACGGAATGGGTCAAGTCAATCACATCATTCCCTAATGATGTGATCCCGTTAATCAAATGACAACTCATGTCTATCGCTAGGAAACTTAACCATCTTTGATTCAACGAGCTAGTCAAGTAGTGGCATACTAGTGATACTTAGTTTGTCTATATATTCACACATGTACTAAGTTTCCGGTTAATGCAATTCTAGCATGAATAATAAACATTTATCATGATATAAGGAAATATAAATAACAACTTTATTATTGCCTCTAGGGCATATTTCCTTCAGTCTCCCACTTGCATTAGAGTCAATAATCTAGATTACACAGTAATGATTCTAACATCCATGGAGTCTTGGTGCTGATCATGTTTTGCTCATGAGAGAGGCAACATTCAGATCTGTATGTATCTTGCAAATCTCTATGCCTCCCTCCTTGACTTGGTCGCGGATGGAATTGAAGCGTCTCTTGATGTGCTTGGTTCTCTTTTGAAATCTGGATTGCTTTGCCAAGGCAATTGCACCAGTATTGTCCCAAAAGATTTTCATTAGACCCGATGCACTAGGTATGACACCTAGATCGGATATGAACTCCTTCATCCAGCTCCTTCACTTGCTGCTTCTGAAGCAGCTATGTACTCCGTTTCACACGTACATCCCGCCACAACGCTTTGCTTAGAACTGCACCAACTGACAGCTCCACCGTTCAATATAAATACGTATCCGGTTTGTGACTTAGAGTCATCCGGATCAGTGTTAAAGCTTGCATCGACGTAACCATTTACGACGAGCTCTTTGTCACTTCCATAAACGAGAAACATATCTTTAGTCCTTTTCAGGTATTTCAGGATGTTCTTGACCGTTGTCCAGTGATCCACTCCTGGAGTACTTTGGTACCTCCCTGCTAAGCTAATAGCAAGGCACACATCAGGTCTGGTACACAGCATTGCATACATGATAGAGCCTATGGATGAAGCATAGGGAACATCTTTCATTTTCTCTCTATCTTCTGCAGTGGTCGGGCATTGCTGACTCAACTTCACACCTTGTAACACAGGCAAGAACCCTTTCTTTGCTTGATCCATTTTGAACTTCTTCAAAACTTTATCATGGTATGTGCTTTGTGAAAGTCCAATTAGGCGTCTTGATCTATCTCTATAGATCTTAATGCCCAATATATAAGCAGCTTCACCGAGGTCTTTCATTGAAAAACTCTTTTATGCTATCCAGAAATTCTATATCATTTCCATTCAACAATATGTCATCCACATATAATATTAGAAATGCTACAGAGCTCCCACTCACTTTCTTGTAAATAAAGGCTTCTCCAAAAGTATGTATAAAACCATATGCTTTAATCACACTATCAAAACATTTATTCCAACTCCGAGATGCTTGCACCAGTCCATAGAAGGATCGCTGGAGCTTGCACACTTTGTTAGCATCCTTTGGATTGATAAAACCTTCAGGTTGCATCATATACAACTCTTCTTCCAGAAATCCATTCAGGAATGCAGTCTTTACATCCATTTGCCAAATTTCATAATCATAAAATGCGGCAATTGCTAACATGATTCGGACGGACTTAAGCATCGCTACGGGTGAGAAGGTCTCATCGTAGTCAACTCCTTGAACTTGTCGAACGCAACAAGTCGAGCTTTATAGACAGTAACATTACCGTCAGCGTCAGTCTTCTTCTTGAAGATCCATTTATTCTCGATGGCTTGCCGATCATCGGGCAAGTCAACCAAAGTCCACACTTTGTTCTTATACATGGATTCCATCTCATATTTCATGGCCTCAAGCCATTTTGCGGAATCTGGGCTCATCATCGCTTCCTCATAAATCGTAGGTTCGTCATGGTCTAGTACCATGACCTCCAGAACAGGATTACCGTACCACACTGGTGCGGATCTTACTCTGGTTGACCTACGAGGTTCAGTAGTAACTTGATCGAAGTTACATGATCATCATCATTAGCTTCCTCACTAATTGGTGTAGAAGTCACAGGAACAGATTTCTATGATGAACTACTTTCTAATAAGGGAGCAGGTATAGTTACCTCATCAAGTTCTACTTTCCTCCCACTCACTTCTTTCGAGAGAAACTCCTTCTCTAGAAAGGAACCATTCTTAGCAACGAATGTCTTGCCTTCGAATTTGTGACAGAAGGTGTACCCAACAGTCTCCTTTGGGTATCCTATGAATACACATTTCTCCGATTTGGGTTCGAGCTTATCAGGTTGAAGCTTTTTCACATAAGCATCGCAGCCCCAAACTTTAAGAAATGACAACTTTGGTTTCTTGCCAAACCACAGTTCATAAGGCATCGTCTCAACAGATTTAGATGGTGCCCTATTTAACGTGAATGCAACCGTCTCTAAAGCATAACCCCAAAACAATAGCGGTTAATCAGTAAGAGACATCATAGATCGCACCATATCTAGTAAAGTACGATTATGACGTTCGGACACACCATTACGTTGTGGTGTTCAGGGTGGCGTGAGTTGCGAAACTATTCCGCATTGTTTTAAATGAAGACCAAACTCGTAACTCAAATATTCTCCCCCACGATCAGATCGTAGAAACTTTATTTTCTTGTTACGATGATTTTCCACTTCACTCTGAAATTCTTTGAACTTTTCAAATGTTTTAGACTTATGTTTCATCATGTAGATATACCCATATCTGCTCCAATTATCTGTGAAGGTGAGAAAATAACAATACCCGCCGCGAGCCTCAATATTGATCGGACCACATACATCACTATGTATGATTTTCAACAAATCTGTCGCTCGCTCCATAGTTTCGGAGAACGGCGTTTTAGTCATCTTGCACATGAGGCATGGTAAACAAGTACTAGTGATTCATAATCAAGTGATTCAAAAAGTCCATAAAATGGAGTTTCTTCATGCGCTTTACACCAATATGACCTAAACGGTAGTGCCACAAATAAGTTGCACTATCATTATCAACTCTGCATGTTTTAGCTTCAATATTATGAATATGTGTATCACTACTATCGAGATTCATCAAAAATAGACCACTCTTCAAGGGTGCATGACCATAAAAGATATTACTCATATAAATAGAACAACCATTATTCTCAGATTTAAATGAATAACCGTCTCGCATCAAACAAGATCCAGATATAATGTTCATGCTCAATGCTTGCACCAAATAACAATTATTCAGGTATAAAACTAACCCCGAAGGTAGATGTAGAGGTAGCGTGCCGATCGCGATCACAACGACTTTGGAACCATTTCCCACGCGCATCGTCACCTCGTCCTTAGCCAATCTTCGCTTAGTCCGTAGTCCCTGTTTCGAGTTGCAAATATTAGCAACAGAACCAGTATCAAATACACAGGTGCTACTGCGAGCATTAGTAAGGTACACATCAATAACATGTATATCACATATACCTTTTTTCACCTTGCCATCCTTATTATTTGCCAAATACTTGGGGCAGTTCCGCTTCCAGTGACCAGTCCCTTTGCAGTAGAAGCACTCAGTCTCAGGCTTAGGTCCAGACTTGGGCTTCTTCACTTGAGCAGCAACTTGCTTGCCGTTCTTCTTGAAGTTCCCCTTCTTCCCTTTACCCTTTTTCTTGAAACTGGTGGTCTTGTTGACCATCAACACTTGATGCTCCTTCTTGATTTCTACCTTCGTAGCTCTTAGCATCGTGAAGAGCTTGGGAATTGTCTTATCCATCCCTTGCATATTATACTTCATCACGAAGCTCTTGTAGCTTGGTGGCAGTGATTGAAGAATTCTGTCAATGACACTATCATCCGGAATATTAACTCCCAGTTGAATCAAGTGATTGTTATATCCAGACATTTTGAGTATATGCTCACTGACAGAACTATTCTCCTCCATCTTGCAGCTATATAACTTATTGGAGACTTTATATCTCTCAATCCGGGCATTTGCTTGAAATATTAACTTCAACTCCTGGAACATCTCATATGCCCCATGACGTTCAAAACGTCGTTGAAGTCCCGGTTCTAAGCCGTAAAGCATGGCACACTAAACTATCGAGTAGTCATTAGCTTTGCTCTGCCAGACATTCATAACATCTGGCGTTGCTCCTGCAGAGGGTTTGGCACCTAGCGGTGCTTCCAGGGCATAATTCTTTTGTGTAGCAATGAGGATAATCCTCAAGTTACGGACCAAGTCCGTGTAATTGCTACCATCATCTTTCAACTTTGCTTTCTCAAGGAACGCATTAAAATTCAACGGAACAACGGCACGGGCCATCTATCTACAACAACATAGACAAGCAAAATACTATCAGGTACTAAGTTCATGATAAATTAGAGTTCAATTTAATCAAATTACTTAAGAACTCCCACTTAGATAGACATCCCTCTAATCATCTAAGTGATCACGTGATCCATATCAACTAAACCATGTCCGATCATCACGTGAGATGGAGTAGTTTTTAATGGTGAACATCACTATGTTGATCATATCTACTATATGATTCACGCTCGACCTTTCGGTCTCAGTGTTCTGAGGCCATATCGGCATATGCTAGGCTCGTCAAGTTTAACCTGAGTATTCTGCATGTGCAAAACTAGCTTGCACCCGTTGTATGTGAATGTAGAGCTTATCACACCCGATCATCACGTGGTGTCTCGGCACGACGAACTTTCACAATGGTGCATACTCAGGGAGAACACTTATACCTTGAAATTTAGTGAGAGATCATCTTATAATGCTACCGTCGATCTAAGCAAAATAAGATACACAAAAGATAAACATCACATGCAATCAATATAAGTGATATGATATGGCCATCATCATCTTGTGCCTTTGATCTCCATCTCCAAAGCACCGTCATGATCACCGTCGTCACCGGCGCGACACCTTTAACTCCATCGTAGCATTGTTGTCATCTCGCCAACTATTGCTTCTACGACTATCGCTACCGGTTAGTGATAAAGTAAGGCAATTACATGGCGATTGCATTTCATACAATAAAGCGACAACCATATGGCTCCTGCCAGTTGCCGATAACTCGGTTACAAAACATGATCATCTCATACAATAAAATTTAGCATCATGTCTTGACCATATCACATCACATCCTCTACTTTGTGGTTGCAAGTTTTACGTGGCTGCTACGGGCTGAGCAAGAACCGTTCTTACCTACGCATCAAAACCACAACGATATTTTGTCAAGCATGTGTTGTTTTAACCTTCACAAGGACCGGGCATAGCCACACTCGATTCAACTAAAGTTGGAGAAACTGACACCCGCCAGCCACCTGTGTGCAAAGCACGTCGGTAGAACCAGTCTCACGTAAACGTACGCGTAATGTCGGTTCGGGCCGCTTCATCCAACAATACCGCCGAATCAAAGTGTGACATGCTGGTAAGCAGTATGACTTGTATCGCCCACAACTCACTTGTGTTCTACTCGTGCATATAACATCTACGCATAAACTAGGCTTGGATGCCACTGTTGGGGAACGTAGTAATTTCAAAAATTTACCTATGCACACACAAGATCATGGTGATGCATAGCAACGAGAGGGGAGAGTGTCGTCCAAGTACCCTTGTAGACCGTAAGAGAAAGCGTTATGAGAACGCGGTTGATGTAGTCGTACGTCTTCACGATCCGACTGATCCAAGTACCGTACGCACGGCACCTCCGAGATCAGCACACGTTCAGCTCGATGACGTTCCACGAATTCCGATCCAGCAGAACTTCGAGGGAGAGTTCCGTCAGCACCATGGCGTGATGACGATGTTGATGATGCTACCGACGCAGGGCTTCGCCTAAGCACCGCTACGATATGACCGAGGTGGATTATGGTGGAGGGGGGCACTACACACGGCTAAAAGATCAATGATCAATTGTTGTGTCTCCAAGGGGTGCCTCCCTCCCCGTATATAAAGGAGTGGAGGAGGGGGAGGGGGCCGGCCTCCTATGGCGCGCCCCATGAGGAGTCCTACTCCCACTGGGAGTAGGACTCCCCCCCTTCCAAGTAGGAGTAGGAGAGGGGAAGGAAGGGAGAGAAGGAGAGATGGAAAGGGGGGCGCCGCCTCCCCTCCTTGTCCAATTCGGACTTGAGGGGGAGGGGGCGCGCGGTTGCCCTGGCCGCCCCTCCTCTTCTCCCACTAAGGCCATTTAGGCCCAATATACTCCCAGGGGGGTTCCGGTAACCCCCCGGTACTCCAGTATATGTCCGAAACCTCCCGAAGCACTTCCGGTGTCCGAACCTAGTCGTCCAATATATCGATCTTTACGTCTCGACCATTTCGAGACTCCTCGTCATGTTCGTGACCATATTCGGGACTCCGAACTACCTTCGGTACATCAAAACACAAAAACTCATAATGCCGATCGTCACCGAACGTTAAGCGTGCGGACCCTACGGGTTCGAGAACTATGTAGACATGACCGAGACACGTCTCCGATCAACAACCAGTAGCGGAACCTGTATGTTCATATTGGCTCCTACATATTCTACGAAGATCTTTATCGGTCAAACCGCATAACGACATATGTTGTTCCCTTTGTCATCGGTATGTTACTTGCCAGAGATTCGATCGTCGGTATCTCAATACCTAGTTCAATCTCATTACCGGCAAGTTTCTTTACTCGTTCTGTAATATATCATCCCGCAACTAACTCATTAGTTGCATTGTTTGCAAGACTTATAGTGATGTGTATTAACGAGAGGGCCCAGAGATACCTCTCTGACAATCGGAGTGACAAATCCTAATCTCAATCTATGTCAACCCAACAAGTACCTTCGGAGACAACTGTAGAGCACTTTTATAATCACCCAGTTACGTTGTGACGTTTGGTAGCACACAAAGTGTTCCTCCGGTATTCGGGAGTTGCATAATCTCATAGTCATAGGAACATGTATAAGTCATGAAGAAAGCAATAGCAATATACTAAACGATCAAATGCTAAGCTAACGTAATGGGTCAAGTCAATCACATCATTCTCTAATGATGTGATCCCGTTAATCAAATGATAATTCATGTCTATGGCTAGAAAACTTAACCATCTTTGATTCAACGAGCTAGTCAAGTAGAGGCATACTAGTGACACTTAGTTTATCTATATATTCACAGATGTACTAAGTTTCCGGTTAATACAATTCTAGCATGAATAATAAACATTTATCATGATATAAGGAAATATAAATGACAACTTTATTACTGCCTCTAGGGCATATTTCCTTCAAAAATCACAAGCATTAATTTGTGCCACTTAGTCTCTCTCTCTCTCTCTCTCTCTCTCTCTCTCTCTCTCTCTGTGTGTGTGTGTGTGTTTCCGGGTCTGTTATACCCTTAAATATCATGGCAAAGAGCTTGAAGTGTATGTTCTAGAAAACATCTTGGTGTACGCTTTTAGTGTACGATTGTTTATCTCAAGGGTCAGATAAAAAAGATTGTAGAGTATATAAAATGACTCATGGATATTTCATCGCATCTTTTGCGTTGACGCTTTGTTTCCTCATGTCGAATGTCCTACACAAGGAAGTTGTGCATTCCTAGGTAACTACAAATATATACATTGCTTCAAATGCCGTTGTATATTGTTGCTTGAAACTTCAATGTGTGCCCATGATGAGGACTAATGAACATTCGCGTCATCGCCATCAACATTTGCATACCGACGACCTCATACACTCTTCAGAGTAGGAGTTGGGATTATGGAGCACCATGCACAACCATTTGTCTGTTAGTTTGTCTCTAATTCATGAGAGCGATCATCATTGATCGGGTGTCGACAAAAGTTGTGGCATGTCCTCCTAGCATCAAGTGCCACGGTAACCACATGATCGAGGAGCAATGATTCCATGATTCAATCAATCACCAAATGATTCCATATTTTATAGAATAACTGTTTATCCAATTAGCAAGTACGAGGATCAACCACGTGACCAAAGGAACAACATTACATATGTCCTCTCCTCAACCACGGCAAATAAGAAGGGTCCATCTGTCACAAAATCCATCAGATGTTGTGGTGCCTTTAGCGTTGTTGTACGACCAATTACGGCAGTCGTGGCAGCGGCGGCCATGGTGCCTACCTCGTCCACCTCAATGGTGGCCTTACGGTACACCCCGGTGATAGCGAGCTCCCCATTCCTACTATTCACTATACCAAAGAAGACACCGGCATCGAAAGCCTTATTGGCACCAAGCTTTCGCATGTCCGATGACGCCTCAAACTCAAACATGAACTTGAACTTGGGGACCATGAACTGCCAGACTAGAACCTTCCCTGCCGGCATGTGCTTCTTGTAATATTCCGGCGCCGACACAACCTAGCCGTAGAGATCGACGATACTAAGAGTGTCGTTGTCCGGTAGTAGGATTAGCATGTAGAATGCAACTTGTTGTTGAATGTCATTCTTGTAGGGCAGCTTCAGGGCCCTGAAGCCCGGGTAGACCGTGATGTGTTGTGACTGCCTTGTCATGGGTGGCACGTGCACGGTGGTGCCGCCTAGGATACGGAATGGCAAAGTGGAGATGTCGAACGACTGCTTCATTTCCCTTAGCCAGCTCATGGTCAATAGCAACTGAAGTTGGTGCCAAGTAGGAGACCCTGGTTTGAGTTCTCTCCCTCAAGATGTGCTTGATGAATATTATATGTACAAGAATGATGGCGAGCTTTGCTCCCAAATTCACAAAAGTACAAGATTAAGTAGTCCACAATTTCGCTAGTAGGTATTGTTTCATCAACTTAAATTGCTTAAAGCTGTAATTTTGTTTGCTTTAGTGGGTGCATGCTCAGTGCGCCTAGTAGGTGTAGCCTCCGAGACTCTGATTCATTGCTTGCAATCAGATGAAGTCTCAGAAATAACTACATGATCTTGAATTTCATGGACTTGGCTCTCTGAGAACTAAGCTCGTTGCACCAATCGGTTTATATGAAACCAACTAGTTCGAAATGATTTTTAACTTGAACTTAGTGGACTTCGCACTCTGGTCATAAAGCTCATGGAAAATAGTAGGTTTCCAATGAAGCGACTTATTTGAGTAGGTTAATATTGAACTTCATGGACTTGGCTCTCAGAGCATCAAGCGCATGGCTACCTGTCGGTTTTTGGTGAACCAACTAGTTAGAGATGAATTGAACTTGAACTTCATGGACTTGGCCCTCTGAGCACCAAGCCCATGGAAACAAGTCGGTCTTCAATGAACCGACTAGTTAGAGTTGGTTTATATTGGGGGGAATTTGGGAAAACCCATCAGGGAAAAACTTTTTAAACTTAATATCCAAGCGATCTGCAGGATCTTCAAAGTCATGCAGCCCCAGAGTGTGGCGTAGCCCCTAGGTCTAGAGGAGCGAAGAGTTGGTTTAGCCCCCGAGTGTGGCACAACTTCAAATTCTATAGTCCTGAGAACAAGTAATGATAATTAGTTTTGGATACGCAAATTGTAGGAACAATAACGTTTATTCATTTGAACAGAGTCAGAAAACAAGCACAAAGTGCTTTCACAACTAAACAAGTCTAAACAAGAAAAAAAATCATATGTAAAATTGTCGTACTAGAACAACATTCCATGCTCCAAGCTCTTCAACGCTTTTCTTGAGACAGTACAACTGCATTGCCCTATTGTTCAACACCTTAGAGATGATGTGTAGCCCTTCCTGCATCGGGGGGGGGGGGGGGGGTGGGGGGGGGGGGGCTAACCTGTGCTTATTCACTAGGTCACCAACATTGAACAAGTGCCCCCGCATATGCACGCTATGATAGCGAGGCATGCTTAGCTCATAGACAATAAAACAGGCTAAGGCGAGCTTCGGGCTTCATCTAGAAGATCGAGTCATCTTGACACGCTTGTTCAGTTTCGCTTTCGTGCAAGCTGCCACTCGGGGTGAATCATGAAGGATATCACTCGACATAACCGCTTCAGCTCCATACACCATAAAGAATGGTGTGAATTTAGTAGAGGGATTAGGAGTGGTTGGTAGGCCCCACAACACAGAAGGAAGTTCATTCACCCAGGTACCATGTGCTCTTTTCAAGTCTCTCATCAGTGGAGGTTTTAACCCTTTCAGAATCATTTCATTGGCCCTTTCAACTTGCCCGTTTATCTCGGGATAAGCCACCGAAGCGAAATCAACCCGAATGCCTGAAAAGAGCTCGAATGTTTCGTGCAAATGACCATCAAAGTAATCATCCCTAGAGAGTGGCTCTAGTGACAAGGAGGTATAAGACAAAGTAACTAAGTAAGCCCGGGCCACTCTTTCTTCAGGAGTTCCCCAGTTACGTGATTCCCTAATTAAAGTCAAAGTTCTAAATATTTGGAGGGACATCAGCATCATATAGTACAATTTCACGATTTTAGCGGTATTTAGCACCAATTTTAACAAAAAAAATAGGCTGCCGCTATTTCAAACTTCGATTAAAGCATGACAAAGATAAAAATTCAACTTTTGACTTACACTTGATCTCTTTCTAATGCCAGTAATCAAGAGTTCTAGTACTAGCTATCTTCTAGTATGTCCGCATGAACAGCGTGATCCATAATCAGGATTATGCATCTGGTCGAGAACCACGGTGAGTGCCAGGACCAAAACTTGGTCGACGCCCGGGTTGACCCTCACGTTGTATGCGCGCTCTCCAGCCAGGTCGGCCCAAAAGGTGCTCCTCTTCTTGTCGATCTGCGCGATGGCGGCGCCACGGCGGGAGACGGTCATCGCATTGCCGTAGTCGCTGCTCTGGACGGCCAAATCAGGCTCCCCCTCGCCGGAGGACTTGCCGTCGAGGAACACGTCGACGCTGGTCGTCAGCTCGAAGAAAAAACGCGCCCTGTCCACGGCAAGGAAGAGCCGGTCCGCCTGGCCGGCGCACCGCCCCCTCAACGCCTCCCACCGCCGGCCCACTCTGAACAGGGACGGGGACTCCTCGACAAGGAGCAAGGGGCGGCGCGTGGCGGCGCCTAGGAAGAGGAGCGAACGCAGATCGCGGTCGCGGCCGAAGTAGGAGGTCTCCACCTGCATCACGGCCGCGCCGCCGCCGGCGTCCGTCACGGCGAACCCGTCGCCCCGCGAGGTGTTCGATCTGGTCACCGTTAGTGTCGTGGTGTAGCGCGCGTCCACCAGGGCCGCGGTACTACTCTCCCACGGCCACGGCATGTCGATCTCCCACTAATGGACTGGCTACCTGCTCGCGATCGCAATTGTAAATAGTACTCCGTAGGAACGAATTGGTTGTTGCACCGATAATAGATCGATGGAGATAGTAGTTTAGTACATAACCGGGAATTAAGGGACTGGCTGCTCGTGATTATTTCCTTGTCGCGCAAGACAAATTTCTCTTATAACTAAAGGATTGCTAGGGCAGATATCTCTAGTAGTACAGTCGCCTATTTTTTTGTGTAAGTTGATTTTCTTGAGCCATCCAATTTAAATTCAAGGACAGATATCTCTAGTAGTAGACTACTGCAATTACGGGAGGTAAGCTATCCCCCCCCCCCCCCCCCCCCCCCCCCCCCCCCCCGCGCGTCGCCAGACCTCGCCGCCGCCGCTAACAGTCCTCGCCGCCGGTCTCCCCCGCATCGCCGCTGCCAGAGGCCCGGCGCGGCCGGAAGGTGGCGGCGGGGCTGCTCTGGGTCCCTTGCGCCCTCACCAACCCCCCGATACCCCCACCTCGCGCCACATCGCTTTACTATGGCGGCGCCCTTCCCTGCCGGCCCGGCAGTGGCGGATTCGGGCCCCCACCCGACGGCCTGGCCTCACGCGTCTCTGGCCGACCGCAGCGCCCCTCCCACTGTCTTCCTCTGCCGCCGCGGACGCCCCCTCCCCACGCGCCTCCACCCCGTCCGCCCCGTGACCCGACGTTCCTCCCGGTGATTCTCGGGCCTTCCCCCTCTAGCTGTTGCTCGAGCCTGCCGGCCGAAGGCGATTCCGGCGCTCCTGGCCGTTGCCATGGGCGCCACACCCTGTAGCTTCAACTCCCACCCGGGCGTGTGTATGCTTGCTGGCCATCGTTGGGGATTGTGGTCTGCGGCTGGTTGTGGGGCGTTCGCGGCCTGCCTCCCATGCAGGCGGCCCCCTCATCTCCGGCGGCTCTCCCTCCCCCCCTACGCTACGGTGATGGCTCTCACAGAGGCGGCGATGCGTACACGGTTGTGGCTGACTCGGGGCCCCTCTTGGCGGGTTCTTGTTGGCGATGTTCCGCCCCCCGGTGGCCTAAGGCCTGCGTCTCTCCGGTGTCCTTCGCTGCCGGCGTCATCCACCGGGCAGCTCCGCCCCGACGACCGAGTATCTACGCCCCTTCCAGTTTACTTGACTTGCCGTTGTACCGACGGTTAAGGCCACAGCAGCTTGGATCTGCGTCTTCCAGTCCTTGCTTGCCGCCGTTGCTGCATGCCATCGCGCCAAGACTCCCGCGTGGTTCACGTCGTCTCCCACCATACCCTGTACGCCTCAAAGCACCCCCCCCCCCCTTTTGTCAGATCCAATGCTTGCAGCCCCGCCAACCCCCCCCCCCCCCCCCCCCCCCAACACCCCCTTGACATGATGGTTCCGACTAGCGTTGGCCTCCCCATCTATGATCCCGGATTCGGCAGCTTTGGGATCACTCAGCTTCAGGGCAGGGAGAGATCCCTGCTCGGCTCGCCGGTGCTGGCAGCGACGGCGCCCGCGGGTGTCCTTTTCCTTCTTGGAGGCACTGCCAAGGCCTTCAGCTGCGCCCCTCCTCGAGCTCAGGGGAAACCCTAGGTCCGGGTCTCCTGGACCGGATAGTAACGGAGTCTCGGCTTCGTCTTCCTTCTTGAAGGCACTATCTTGCTCGCTCGCGGTGTCCTCGGTTTTGGCTCGGACGATGTTGGAGTTATCCTTGGTTTGGCATCACCGTTCTTGGCTCGGGTTTGGTAGGTTTAGCTGTGTTGTATTCTCTGTTTGGGCCTAGCATCCCTTGTTTTTCTGCTCCGGGCACCATGTTCACGCTTGTCTGCGTTCGTGTCATGTTTGTACTCCATGTACTCATTCTACTCCTTCTATTAATGAAATGATATGCAAACTTTGCATATTCGCGAAAAAAGATATCTCTAGTAGTTCCTTCAACCTTCGGCCCGTTCCCTCACATGCGTCGATCTCCCGCTAATGGACTACTGGAATGAATTGGTTGACCGATATCTAGATCGACGGAGATAGTAGTTTAGTACGTAACCGGGAATTAAGGCACTGGCTGCTCGTGATTATTTCCTTGTCGCGCAAGACAAGTTTCCTATAATTAAGGGATTGCTATGTACAATCGCCTATTTTTTTTGTGTGTAAGTTGATTTTCTTGAGCCATCCAATTTAAATTCGAGGGCAGATATCTCTAGTAGTTCCTTCAACCTTCGGCCGTTCCCTCACATGCGTCGGGCTCCAACCGTCCGACTCTCCTCCCACCCTTCCCTCTCCTCCATCTGCCACGCCACCGTTCGCTGCCATTCCATGTCGTTTCCGCCTCAGATAAGGTAGCTATCTAATCTGAGCGCCGCTCGGAGCTAAAAGGCGGCCTCAAATCCGCACAAATCAAGTTTTCTCATTGCCTTTGCCGGAGAAGCCGCGTGGTCTTATACTCTTCTTCTTTGTACACACACACACACACAACCCACTTTCGTTACTCCCAGCCCTGTATTCCTTCTAGTTCGAGTCAAGCTGCAGTAGAATATCAGGATGACCTTAGCTCCTCTTGCCAACGAGATAGAGTGGATCTTACGAGTGGTCAGGGGGGAGGAGATGGAATTCGATGCTGTAGTACATGGGAACATGACCGACTCTTTTTCTTGGGCAGCGGCGTATGGCCCTAACGCGCCTCGGGCGCCATGAAAGCCATAGCTTGGAATTGCCGAGGTATGGGCCGAGACCTCGGCAATGAACGTA
This sequence comes from Triticum timopheevii, assembly GCA_963921465.1. Lineage (NCBI taxonomy): Eukaryota > Viridiplantae > Streptophyta > Magnoliopsida > Poales > Poaceae > Triticum > Triticum timopheevii. Next base: position 585,707,776 of record OY997270.1, read on the forward strand.
TGCTATTTCTGGCCAATCTGATTCGTTCTACTAAAGCTCAGGTAACCTTTGTTTCCGAGATCAAATCTTCTAAGTTTCGGTCGGTTGATCTTGTTAATAGGTTTGATGTTGCTAACAGTTTTGTTGTTCCTTCTAGAGGAGCCTCTGGAGGGCTCTGGCTTATGTGGAATGATGAACTCAATGTGTCTGTTCATAGTGCCTCCTTTCATTATATTTTAGCTAATGTAGTTCATCTAGCCTCGGGTGTTCACTTTTGTTTGATTTGTATATATGGTGACCCCTATCATAGGCAGACTAGTGCTATTTGGAGTCAAATTTCTGCTTTTGTGTATGATAACTTGGGTAAGCCCATGATGTGTATTGGAGACCTTAATGACATCTTGTATGATACAGATGGTTGTAATGGTAGTGTTAATTATTATCGCATGTCCGCTTTTCGTTCCCTTGTTAAAAATTGTGGGTTTTTTTATATTGGTTTTAGTGGTCCTGCGTACACTTGGCGTAACAAACAGCATACTGTTAATCCTATTTACAGACGTCTAGACCGATGCCTTGTCAACTCTGATTGGTGTGCGCATTATCCTAATTCTAAAGTGCTCAACTTACCTATTATTCTCAGTGATCATGCGCCCATTCTCGTTTCTACAGACGGTAATTTTCTTAAGCCGAGGCAAACTTTTAAATTTGAAAACTGGTGGTTGCTTGAAAAAGACTTTACTAGCTTTGCAAACTTTGCTTGGAATAATTGCACTTTTACCTCTTTTGCAGCAAAGTCTTCTTCTTTGGCAGGTTCTTTAAAGAAGTGGTGTAAGAAGAAAAAGCCCTTCCAGCAAGAGCTTTTGGAAATTGAGTCCAGTATTAATCAGATTCAGCAGCTTCCAATTCAGCAGCAAAATCACACTTTGGAAAGCTCTCTCACTCTTAGGTATGAACAAACTCTCTCTAAGCTCAATCAATTTTATAAACAGAGAAGTAAGAAGGGTTGGGCCACTGCTGGTGATCGTAATACTAAGTTCTTCCATCAGGCTGTGATCAAAAGAAGAAAAAGAAATACTATTTGTTCCATTAAGGATGAGAATGATGTGCTTCATTTTAAACCTAGTGCTATCACTAATACTTTTGTCAATTATTTTAGATACATCTTCTCTTCGCCAAACAATAACACTGCAAGGCCTTTTCTTAATACTCGTTTGCCTGACAACTCTTTGGATCCTACTTACTTTCTTCCAGATAAACATGAGATTTTGCAGATTCTCAAAGATATGAAGTTGAATGCTTCTCCGGGTCCGGATGGATTTAATGTTGAATTTTATCTAGCAGCATGGGATTGGATTGGAGAGGAAGTTACTCAACCTATGACTACCTTTTATAAAACTGGTATTTTACCTCCTCATATCAATGACACTAATATTGCTCTCATTCCAAAAAAGTTAGTTCCTCAAGTTCCTATGGATTATCGTCCCATTAGCCTTTGTAATGTTGTCTACAAAATCATTGCGAAATCATTGGCTAATAGGATTAAGCCTCATCTTCCGGACTATATTGATCCGGCACAACAAGCCTTTATTGAGGGTAGAAGAATTAGCGATAACATCATTATTGCTCAAGAGATTACTCACTCCTTCGCTCTTAAATCGTGGAATCATCATGCTTTCATGCTCAAGATAGATCTTGCTAAAGCTTTTGATCGTCTTGAATGGAGTTTCATTGTGTCTGCTCTTGCACGTAAAGGTCTGCATGGCCATTTCATTAATTTGATTCATGCTTGCATTTCTTCTCCTACTTTCTCTGTGCTTATTAATGGGCAGCCTTCTCATAAATTTAAAAGTTTCAGAGGTATTCGTCAAGGCTGTCCCATGTCGCCTTATTTGTTTGTTATTGCTATCAATGAATTATCTGTTGCTCTTAATGAAGCTCTAGCTGCTTATCATCTCCAGGGTATTTCACTTGGTCCAGATTGCCCTTCTATTCATTCTCTGTTGTTTGCAGATGATCTGTTGGTTTGTGGTCAAGCCACTATGCAGGAAGCAAATTCTATGGCTCAACTCATCCATCACTTTTGTTATATTTCAGGTCAAACACCAAATTGGGCCAAATCTGCTATTCTTTTTAGTACTCATGTTAGTCAAACCACTATTCAAGAGATTAAGCAAGTTTTTCCTGTTTCTATCATGGATAACAATTTCACCCACCTTGGTCATCCGCTTATTCTTCCTGTTAAAAATAGAACTGCTGCTTACAACTTTGTTCTTGATAAATTTCTGAATAAATTGCCTGCTTACAAAGCTAATATGCTCTCTCATGCTGCTAGGCTTGAGCTCATTAGGTCTGTGTTCTCTGCTATTCTTGTGTACTACATGTCTAATATTTTGTTTACCAAGAAGTTTATAGCCAAACTCACTGCTATTATAAGGAACTTTTGGTGGACAGGAATCAGAGAGAATAATTCTAACAAGAGCCTTTGTCTTAGGGCTTGGAAGGACATTTGCAATTCCAAACAGGAAGATGGTCTTGGCATTAGGAACTTGCAAGCAATTAATGAGGGCTTACTTCTTGCAGCTGCTTGGAGGCTTGCTAAAGACCCTTCCTCCCACCTTCATCTTGTGCTCCAATCTAAATACTTTCATGATGCCTCTATTTGGACGGCTATTTCTACTACTCCAAAATCTGCTTTCTGGTCCTCCATTTTAAAAATGTTGCCTAAACTGAAAGATCACTCTTTTTACCAACTCACGCAAGGGAATATCTCTCTTTGGAGTACCCCTTGGTGTTCCCTTTGGGCTTCTGTTCATGACAATCTTATTATTCAGCCTTCAGGATACATATATCCTTCTCTTGTTAAGGACCTTTGGATACCGGGTCAGAAAGTCTGGAACAATGACCTCATTAACTCTCTCTTTCAACAGCCTCTAGCCTCTGTTATCATTCAAACTGACATTATTCACCAAGATTGCCCGGATATATTATGTTGGGATCTAACTCCTAATGGTACTTGTTCTTCCAAGTCCACTTATAAATTGTGTTTGCAGGATATTCATGCCAATCCAAGAAATACTCCTTCCCAAGTTTCTTTGCAGGTGAAAAATCTTCTCAAGTTGATTTGGAAGCAAAAGTTGATGATCCCCAGAGTTCAAACTTTCGCTTGGAGACTCCTTCGGAAAGCTCTTCCCACAGGTTTGAGGGTTGGGCGCTTTTTCCGTACATATTTCTCAATATTGTTGCAGATGTGGTCAGCAAGAGGATGAGGTTCACATGTTTTTTCTTTGTGACTTCGCTAGAGCTGCTTGGTTTTCTCATCCTTGGTTCATTAGAACAGATGCTTTAGTTCAGAACTATACCAATATCCAAAGTATTATTCTTGCTTTACTTAATATGAACCATCCGCATGCTTCTGTTGTCAACATTCTAAATTTTATGTGGTGTCTTTGGAAAGCGAGGAATGATTATCTTTTTAATAGAAAGAAAGCTACCCCTCACCAAGTTAATATTGCTGCTACTTCTCTATCTAATGATTTCTGTGATCTGCTTAACAGTTCTTCACACCATCAGCCTCAAAACTCCAATTGTATCTTAACCCATACTAATCAACTTCCCTTGCAGGGACAAACGCTTAAATCAGATCTTCTTATCACGGGACCGAAAGTATATACTGATGCATCTTTTAAGTGCAAAAAAAATCCAGGTTTATTGCAGGGAACAGCAGCCACTGGAGTTGGTATCTACATTTCTTTGCCGCACGATCAAAAGGAAGTCAGCGTGCAGATTCAAGCTTCCACCTCAATTACAAGTACTCCTCTGCAGGCTGAAGCGTTTGCTCTTCTCTTGGCTGCACAAGTAGCTAAATGTCTCAACATCAGCCAGCCGACCTTCCTCACAGACTGTCTCTCTTTGGCTTCATTTGCGGCTAGTAGGAAGATTACTGGAACTGCTACCCCTTGGACTATCAGGAAAGTTTTAGCTGATTTTTTCTGCTACTCTTCAGACCTTCAACCTAGACTGTTCCATATTTCCAGGGAAATTAATGGAATTGCTCACAACGTCGCTCATCAGGTTCTTACATCAAATGTAGAACCTGACATATGTTGTTTTGCTTCGACTCACAGGAACATGACTTGCCCTGTAGTTTCTCTCCTCTCTAATTTCGAGTTTGAGGGCTTTGTAATCCATGTTGTACGTTGCTATTGAGATGAGCTGAATAGAAAGTTTGGCGCTTCGTGCGCCTTTTGTTGTTCAAAAAAAAAAGCCATACATCGGACTTTATAAATAAAGCAGACGGGCAAAGTACAACAAGCAACAAACATCAGCGGTGGCCGGAGGCAGCCCCTCCAAAGACGTACCTCTTCAGGCGCAAGGGCTGCCCCCTTCCCTCTCTTTTTCTCCACAATAGTTGATCCCTCCTGAAGGGCTGCTCCTCCCTTCTCTTTTACCCCGGCATCGTCTAGCTCTGGATAGCGAAACGCTGCCGTATCAATGGTGTTGTAAGTGTGCAATTCACAGAGGGATCGTACGGTTGATTCCTGTTCAAGGGAACTGTTTGTGGGATGGATCGAGGGACTTTGAGATGATCTTCACCAACTCTTCTTCCGCTACAACTCGTTTGTTGGTAAGTTCAGATCTAACCTTGTATGCACAATCTTCATAGTGATCCTTGAAAATAGATTCGTAGGCATTTTTTTTTTCTACTATGCTTCCCATCGTTTAGTATCTCCTCGACGAGTACTTGTGAGCATTATCAAGGGACCACCAATAACTTTGCAAAAATACAAACGAAACTTTCTCTGGAGTGGAATCCTTACCATGGACTATATCATTCCGTAAATTCTAAATCCTCCACACGAGCAGAATGATCATACTTCTAGTGTTTGCCGAACAGCCATCAAATACTAACAGAAGCAAATCCCTACCACTATGTTGGAGCGTTCCAACGGGGGGAGCGGCCACACCTCCCACATACACCCCCACAGCTCCGGGGTGTGACAACAAGTGACAAGCGCATGGAAGCTTGATTCATCCTCAACTCCGCGGATTGGACACGTAGCGCGAGCACCAATATGATGCTCCACTTCACCCAACATCGTTGCTAGTTTTTTTTTAGAAAAGGAAGATGACCCCCGGCCTCTGCATCTGGGAGATGCATACGGCCACTTTATTGATTATTCTCGAGGACCTTACAAAGTATTACAACAATGTGCCTGAATCCACCATCTTGGCAACACATGCCACTACTCCTATCCAAAATGATGAAGGGGTGCTAGCTGGGCCACTACCCAAACCACTCACCTAAGCCTAACATCAAAAGCCGGAAGCCGAAACATATTCGGAAGCCCCAGCCGAGCCACATACCAGGTCTGGGCCACAATCCGGTCAGACGCACTCCTGTGTCGTCGCCGCCATCTTCCACATGTCCGTCTTCAGATCATATTGAGGCTTCTACCTTATCTGGCCACTCTGCCATCGACGTCACCATGACGCCAGAAAGCAACCTCCTCCTGCGCGAGTCCATCTCCGTGCATCGGACACCGAGCCTCCACAGCGCCATGCCGCCGATATCCACCGCCATCGATGTGTGAGATGAAGCACCGCTCCACCATTCCCCCAGCCAGCACTTGCTCCAAAACGATGCCCCCAGGAGGGAAAGCGATAAAACGCCATCATCGTCCGATCTGGAAGACCCAGATCTAGGGTTTCCCCCGGAGCATCCCGAGCCTGATGACGCAGACTGCAACGACGATGCCTCGACAAGGGAACGACATCTAAGACGCCGCCATCGTCCGCCATGACCATAGTCGGCGCGATTTTCATCGGCAGTTGCTCCACCAGACGTGCGCCGCCAATGTCGTTGGTCCCTTCAACCGGAGCAAACTCCAAAACAATGCCCTAAAGAGGGACTACGACGCAAAAGCGCCGCCATCGCTCGATCCCAAGGAGATCTAGGGTTTCCCCCGTAGTTGCCCACGTTGTCAAGGGCTAGACGAGGGTAGAATCCCGCGGATCTGCCGAGCTGCCGACGAGTCGCACCCACCACTGTGCCGACGGCCGACCAGCGATCAATCCGGCCGCGCCGCCGCGAACCGATCCGGTCACGCCGCCGCCGTCCCTGGCGGCCGCAACGCACCAGATCTCAAGGCCTCCTGCCGCGGGGAATCGACGTCGCCGAGGCGCCGCCACCACCCGCCGTGGCGACCGGCCCGCCGCCACGCTCCGACCCGGCGGCGCCGGCCCGCGCTAGCCCCACCCGAGCGAGAGGGCTCGAGTCCCCGCCGCCGCTGGCGACGGTTAGGCTTCGCCTGGCCGCGCCCTTGGGCGGCGGCGAGGGAGGAGGAGGAGGAGTGGGGGAGGTTCGACGGCGATGGGATCTGGGGCCTCCCGGTCGCCCACGCGGGGGGCGGCTCGGGAGGGAGACGTACGGCTCGGGAGCCTTCAGAAAGGATCTAAAAATGGGGGAGAATTTCACTTCCCAGCCTCTGCACCAACTAGGGATGCATACGGCCATTTTAGTATGAGTACCAAGATAAACATGGTCCTCAGAATTTTTTAAAATGAGTATCAAGATATTTTTTGATGAGTGGTTCCACCACACACCAAACTTGATCCTCAATAAATGGGGGAAAACCCATATGCATCACCTGTCAATTCTAGGAATTGAACTTGGGTCGTTAGGCTGCACAACCGCAATGCCCTACCTTTTGTGGCCCATCTATTAGCTTTTCTTACTGAGTCTTTTTTCACATGTGAAATTGTAAGAACTGTGGTTGGCATTAACAGTCAACAGTATGTACGATGATGGCTATATATGAAACAACCAAGAGCAACATCTAGTGTCCACCATGGAACGAGATCCTCTAACATTCCAAGGGATGTTAGAGGGAGCTACAGTCCCTGACATTGCTTCACTACTCATGCGTGAACAGTGATTCGAACACATGCTTATCTGCAGTAATTACCTACAGTATTTTGGTCTACAGTGTGTTCTTTCTCTCTCACTTGGCTCCGCTGTTTTGCACAACTGATCACTGTAGCTCCCCTGCCTTTGCTCTGCAAGTCAGAGGAGCCGGCTCCGTCCACGATGACAACAGAGGTATGTGGTGCCCATGCTGACAACTAAACTGACAACTAACGAGCACCCGCATCGTCGCCATCCACATTTGCATACACTCTTCGGTGTATGGTTGGGATTATGGAGTAATTCCCTTCTGATAGTTAATTACTCCCTCCGTAAACTAATATAAAAGCATTTAGATTTAGTGATCTAAACGCTCTTGTATATTAGTTTACAGAGGGAGTACTAGTTTACTACAATCTCCATGCACAACCATTTGTGTGTTATTTGATGCAAAAAAAAATCATTTGTGTGTTATTTTGTCTCTAAAATGATGAGAGCGACCATCGCTGATCGGCGCGTCAACAACAGTTGTGGCATATCCTCCTATAGCATCAAGTGCCACGATTAACCACATGATCGAGGAACAATGTTTCAATGATTTATTCAATCATCCACATTTTATAGAATAATTATTTATCCAATTAGCAAACGAGAGGGTCAACCACGTGACCAAGGAACAACACTGCATCTGTCATCTCCTCAACCACGGCAAATAAGAAGGGCCGATCCGCCACAAAATCCACCAGATGCCTTGGTCGTGGTGCTGTAGTACGCCCGATTACGACGGCCGTGGCAGCGGCGGCCACGGTGCCTACCTCGTCCACCTCAATGCTGGCCTTATGGTACACCCCGGTGATGGTGAGCCCCCCAGCTCTGCTGCTCACCATACCGGAGAAGTCGCCCCCATGAAAAGCCCTATTGACACCAAGCTTTCGCATGTCCGAAGACGCCTCGAACTCATACGTGAACTTGAAGTTGGGGACCATGAACCGCCCGACTGGAACCTTCCCCGCTGGCGTGTGCGTCATGATGAACTCCGGCGTCGACACAGCCTTGTCATACAGATCGGCGAGACTAACAGTGTCCCTGTCCGGTAGTAGGATAAGCATGTAGAATTCAGCTTGCTGTTGCACGTCGTTCTTGTACGGCAGCTTGAGGGCTCTGAAGCCCGGGTAGACCGCGATGTGCTGTGACTCGCTTGTGGTCATGGATGGCACGCGCACGGTGGTGCCGCCTGGGATGTGGAACGGCACGGTGGAGACGTCGAACGGCTGTGCCCACGCCCCTTTGAAGTAGAGCGCGTTGGCGAGGACGACCGCCGTGGACGAGTCGACGGAGCTGGGAGGGAGGACGTCGCGGATGAGCTTGTTCGTCGCGTCCGCCACGAAGGCGTTCACGCGCTGCCTCGCCTGCTCGGCCCCTGACACAAAGTCCAAGGATTCCGCCGTGGCGCCGTACCGCGACGCGGCAGTGATCGTGAACTCTGGCCTGAGCGCCAGCCTCTGGTCCACCCATACGCCGCAGGCGAAGGACGTCTGCGCTATGCCATTGAGCCTGCCGACGAGCTCGGTCGCCGCGGCGCGGTGCAGCCCGTCGAGCGACGCCGATCCGAGGAACCCCAGGAGCTCGCTACGCGTGTCGCCCCGCGCGCCGGCGGCCACCATCGCGAGCGCCGCGTGGATGGCCAGCGGCGAGACGACGAAGTTGCGCCCCGTGCCGCCTTCCGCCCGGACGCCGGCCTCCCTGGCGAGAGCCAGGCCACACGACGCGTTCCCGACGGCGTCTCTGCCGACCGCCGAATCTGCGGCCGCAGAGTCGACGCCAGGACCAGAAGGCGCCTCGACGAACAGGGTCGAGATGAGGCGACATGCGGCGAACAGGGTCGAGATGAGGAGTGCGTTACCCGAGGGCGACATCGCCGTGTGCTTGATCGCGCGCCTTCGCAGTGAGATACAGACAGGAACAGGATTCAGGGCAAGGCGGCGGCTGAGTCCCTGCGAGCTCGCTCGCGTGTGGGTTAGGGTTAGATGCACAGTGGACTACTGGGCTGAGCTGTTGGGCTCTGAGTGGGTTAGGGTTAGATGCACAGTGCACAGTGGCTCAATTTAAATATGGAAACGTCGCTCAAATATTGATTTTCACAGTTTCTCCAAAATAAATGGTTTTCACTTTTTTTTAGTGGGAATATTTTTTGTACCTGTTCAGTATGCATTCTACTAAAAAAATTCAATATACATGACAGAAAATTATTACAAAATTTATAATAAAAGCTCATTTTAAAATGAAGGTCTAGAATAATTATAGATAAAACAAATAATTCAGCACAAATATTAGCTTGAACGCCTCTGGGGTTTCCTAAACGGCACTTGTTACTATTGTTTCTGCAATCGGGCGCACATCCCCTCCTTCATGCTGGGCCGGCCGATCTTCCTTTTTTTTCTATTTAAACTTGCAAAAACGTGTGATTCGAACCGGCAACATGCTGGTTCAATGGTCACTGCACTAACGACCCAACCCAACTCATGTAATGCGATTAGTTATTTCTTTTTCCACCTTTTCTTCTTTAATTTTTTCATTTTTTTGGAACTGTTTTGGTCAGTTTTTCTTTTCTTTTTTTCCATTTCTTTTCCTTTTTCACTAAATGCGCGAAGTTTTTTCGAATAGTATAACTCCTTTTTCTAAATCTATGAACTTTTTACAAAAGCGATGCACTTTATTTCAAAATATATTCAAAATCGCAAAAACTAGAGGCCTGTTTTTTTTTTCTGAACGAGGAGTTCAACACAGCTGAAAGAAAAAGCAAAATGTGGTCAAGGTAAGTTGATCGAGTGATCATTTTTTTTAGCGAGCGAGCGAACGAAGTGAAATGGGAGTGATGATTTAATGGGCCTAATCTTCGTTAGTTTGTCTACACATTTGATCCTTTCGATCTATACTTCGTTTCATCGGCGGCGTTGTTGTTCTGGTGTGCTGGTCCTCGGAGGCCTTAGCACATTGATTTTCGGACTGTCTACTACAACAAATTCGGCCTCGCTCCAGTGAGGGAGCATAAATGATGTAGGCGCGCCTTTGGTACGCTCTAGTGTTTGTAGTCGTCGGTAGGTGGTCGACGGACATGGGTGTAATTTTTGTTATTTGTGTATTGTTTGTACTAGTAAATGAGCCCCTGCGTTACTATGAAAGAAAAAAATACCACACTCCACTAACTCAATAATCATGAGTAAAGACCCAAATAAGTCAATGTCCTTTCTTTTAATACATGGCATCACATCTGTGTTGCCACTTATCCTCCTTTCCACCCTCGTTGACGATGGTCTCAGTGCTCACACTATCAGAACGTGTTTGAATGTTGTCAATCCTAAGACGTCTCTCTCGGTATAAGATATGAAATCTGCTTTTTTTTCCTATGAGGTTTGGGTGAGACGTGCATGTGTGGTTACAGGATGGTATCTTTCCTCTCCAATTCTGATTTTACTAGGGTGCTCGCTTCCAATCCAGATCGGCATCAGTATGAAAGAAAAAGGATCATACGCTATAGATTAAGATTGTGCCATAAATAGCATTTTAAAAATTGTTAACAGATAAAATAGCATCATATTCAGATTTTACATATTTTTCTAATCAAATTTCATATATAACATGTTAAATTTGTTGTTTGGGTTTAAAAGATATGGATATATTGTTAAAAAGCATTTGAAATGTACTACGTGTAGCCCAATTATCACGGGGTTTCCTGTAAACCGAAATCTGACTTAAAACTGCCTGCATGTTGATTACCAGAAAGGTAGAAACAGCAAGGTATTTTTTGTGAAAATAAAAATCTGACTTAAAATTGGATTGCATGTTGATTATTAGAAATATCAAGGGGTTTTATGCAAAATATCATGACGAAAGAATACTTATTTCCTTTATTAGTAGGTATAGACTACCATGACATAATTCAAAAAAAAAAGACTACCATGACATGATGAATAGATCTAAAGTTTCGTCTAAAAAACCAGAAGGCATCCATATCAGAACTCTCTTCACAGACCAATGAACTATAACCGAAAAAAATGAGCTTAGTGCAAAGCAAAGGGGGATAATTTCTACTCATTAATGGTATGAGTAAATATTAACCCTTACACTAGCACAAATAAGGTAGAACTTAAAGATAAGAATTGACCCGAGGCGATGTATGAGGAAAATCTCACAAAATAAAAAATGGGAGATCAATCCTTTTCTCAGTCAATAAAATACACCGTCTCAACCTAAATCTTTAGCCAACACTTCTGCTGACATTATATCTCTTGATTTGGAGAGGTGAATGTAAAATTTAAAAGCAATACATCTTTAGTGTACATTTGATATGGCAATGCGGGTCTTGGAAATGGTACGGGCGTGTAGGAAAGAGGAGAAGGTGCGGATGAACCATCATGGGTAGGGATGAAAATGGAGTGGAAAGTTTCCGCTTCTTCGGAGGAAAAGTGGAAACGGAGAGGAAATATGAAAACGGAAATGGAAATTTGCAAAATGGAAATGGAATGGAATTTCTTATGCAGAAACGGAAACAAAAATGGAATGGTGTTTTCCGGTGGAACACACGTGGAAACGGAACTTTCCGTTTCCGTTAATATGGAATTTCTGTTTCTACTCTAGCCTCATGGCTACTTTATAGACAACACACAATGACACAAGGAGTAGAATGAGCAGAATGTATCATTTGAGTACCAACTTTTACTACCACACACATACTCAACTAGACTATATATGGAATTGTCATGTACTACTACAATACTACCCTATGTTACCGACACAACCATATTAATTTGTAGCCATGTTAAGAATTCCATCAATTTGTTTGTTTTTTGTTTGTATTTCTTTATGATTCAAGGGGGTTTAAGTTCCGGTCAACACACATTTTGGTTTCTGTGTCCGCTCTGTATTCGCTCCGTGTTTGTTTCCGGTAGTATCTGTTTCCGTGTTCGTTTCCGGGGTTTTTGTATTCGTTTCCGCTTCTGTAAAAAATATGAAAACAAATATGATAGCAACTAGTTCCGTCCGTTTCCGTGCCGTTTTCATCCCTAATCACGGGCACCAATTCCCATTTGACAAGTCTTACATGCTTACATGTTGCCATGGACAGTCCATTGTGCTTAAGACTTCTATTTGGAAATATGATCATTAGGATCGCTAGGAAAAACTATGATTTTTTATGGTGAAAATAATTGTGTATTTCAAGAGATATTGAGCCAGTCTCATCTAAAAATCACAACAACCAAAAAAAATCCTAAGGTTCCAGCTTTTACTCTGGAAATAGGGCCCACTAAAAGTGGGAAACATTTGTAAAGAGACGGTTGATAACTCGATGCATGTCGGCCTTCTCTGCGGTCGCTGGATCTGAGTTTGATCAAATGGCCCACAACTCAACTGCCTCCGAGATGCAATAGGTAAATGTTTCTCCAACCGCAACATGGATCGTGTTTCAATCGGCGAGCTCAGCATGACTTATATTGCAAACCGGGGTTGGATGACGGATTTCCCGAGCAACTGAAGAGTGCAACATGACCCATGTTGCAAACATGTCCAGTCAATGCACTGCCACAAATGTTTTGCCGAACGCAACATGGGTCATGTTGCAGCCGGCAAGCGCAACCTGGCTCATTTTGCAAGGGTCACACTAACAGCTTTCACGCATGGAATCCAACGGCTCTGGATGAGATCAATCCGGTCACCGGCGGACATGCAACTCGCCCCTTAAAAAACAGGACCGAATTTGTTTTTCCACAACAAAGTACATCCTTGCCTCGCAAGAGAAAGGAAAAAAAAAGGTATATCTAGGTCTCAGTCGACAAGTCTCAGTCGGCTGACATCACCCGTGGTTGATTCAGCCTGTTCAGTCTGGCCTTTGTTTGTTCTGTATTTTCCCGTCATGGGCTTAAGTCGTGAGCTTCTGTTGCCTTTTTCTTTTCGTTTTGGTCACGTATCTATTTGAGCTGGCCTTGTTTATTTGTTTGTCTTTTTTGGGCTGGGCTTGTACAATTTATTTGCTTTGTTCGAACAGTTAATGGTAACAAAAAAAGATCAGTTCACTTATAAAACTGGTGCGTGCATGTGGCCATAGATGCTTACGTGCAGTTTTGTTACTTATGGCAATTCAACGTTAATTAATGAATCATTCAGTGCTAGTACTAGGCGGGTGATAGGCGCCGGCGGACCGGCCGAAATTTCGGCCGGTCACACCGCGCACGGTGGATTAGCATGATAATAGCCGCACGATGCCTTGTCTTCCCTGTACTGCTTCGCTAGAAAAAAGAATGGAAAAGCCATGGCCCATGTCTGCACCCCGTAAATCCTCCAATTCGCAGAGCCAGCTCACTGGCCATCCTCCCCGATTGCCTCGTCGCCGTCGGTTCCCCCCTCCTCGCCGATGCTCGCCGCCGCCGTCGGTCGTATTTTTGAGCTGAGAAGAAAAAACACAGGGAGCCATGGCGGCTGCCCCCCTTCCCCCTCTGCATTGTGCAGCATGCGTGTGTCCCCCTCGCCATCAACAGTAGCCGCCCGCCCGCCCTTGCCGGTGATGCCCACCCTCCCCTTCCCCCCTCGCCCAGCAGAATCAATGGCGACAACGCCATGGCTTGCAGTCGTAGCAAAAGATAGAGACGGTTCCAGCAAACCGAAACACAGGTGGTAGCAAAAAAATGAAAAAATTGATCATTGTTCCAGCAACCCAAAAATGCCCGTAGTAGCAAAAATTGTAGCCGGTTCCAGCAAATCAAAACACCCGTGGTAGCAAAAAAATACAACACATTAGCGCTAATTACAACAAAAATCAGAAATTGTGTAGTAGCAAACAATAAACACAATTCCAGCAAAAAATGTTGCCGGTTGTAGCAAACCAAAAAGGTGTTGCCAGCAAAAATCAACTAGAGAACGTGTCGTCCCTAACGACGGTCTCAATAAAACATCTCACAAATCCAGCAAAAAATCTTGTCGCTTGTAGCAAAACAAAATGTGGTGCCAGCAAATCAAATGGACTGGTTGTCCGATTGCTAACGTTGGTCGGTGTGGATGTAGCTTTTTCATTGGCCGCTTCCAGCAAAACCTAGCCGGTTGTAGCACCGGAGCCTGCAATCTCCATCGCCGGCAACGTTGGTTGTAGCTTTTCGCCGGCATGGTTCCAGCAAAAAAGCCAGCCGTCGCAGCACCGGAGCGTGTCTTCTCCATCACCGACGGCTGCTGGTTTGCAGCGTCGCTTGACTATTGTCCGGTCAACGCCATGGCTGTTCCAGCAGCGTCTTGCCACACCACCCGTCTCACAGCCGCCGACGCTCTCCATTTGCAACACCGCACCACCAGTCCACCACACAACCCCTCCTGCATTCGTGGGTGAGGGAGGAGCTGTGCGAGCACCAAAGCAGGACAGCTCGCCGGGGAAGATTGATGGGGTGTGGTTGACCATGGCTAGCAAGGAGTGGTTGCGGTGGGAGGGGATTAGAATCAGAGAGATTGGGGAAGGAAGAGAATGGGGAATGAGTGGATGTGCTAAACCGAGGAAAGGATAAAAGGATAATGGGAAGCGGTGGGATGGACCCAGATGCCCACGTGGAGCGACCAAAAGGGATGTGACGCGGCGTGACCGGTCGAACGCTCGGCCGGCCTGCCGTACGCAAACGTTTCCCTTCTGTATTTGGGCTCCCTGGATTCTCTCTCACTCTCTCTCTCTCTCTCACCGTATCTCTCTGTTTGAAAAGTGACACCTCGCTCTAGAGATGGTGAGGCCGCAATCTAGTGACAAAAAGAAAATGAAAGAGAGAAATTGAAAATAATTGTAGAGAGAAAAGGATGATTTCCTAAAAAGCCAAAATTCAAAAAGAAACAAAAATACTTGGACTATAAATCTGATTTAAACAACAACTATATATGGCACTAGGCCCTCACTCCTTAAATGATGCTTAATTAACTTGATATACATGAAAAACACTAGGGCTATTAATCCGATCTAAAACACAACAGAAAAGCAAAAAAGAGAAAAAATAAAAAAGATATTATTTTATTTTTTAGGGTAAAAAATGAAGATGCTCTTGTCACTAATCTGGACGAAGGGAGCAGTCATGTTGGAAAAAAGACATTTAGTTGCGGCCAGGGCAGCACTTGTGCCCCCCCCCCCCCCCGCCCCCTCAACAAAGCATCACTAAGTTACCCCATCCCCCTCCCTATCAAATTACCACATAGATGTAGTTGTCGCTCGACACTTGCAATTGTGTGTCGGGGCCAGGGACATGCAACTGCCCCTCCCTCTTGACAAAAACACCACTCAATTGCATTCATGTTGAGGATATGCGGTTACACTCGAGAGTAACACTTGCGGTTGCACGCCTAGTGGTAGACATGCAATTACTCCGGTCCTCCCTACAAAACACCATCGAGTTGTACATAGTGGCGTGGACAAAAATGCAGTTGAAATCAGGGTGTGACACTTGTAGTTGCGACCCTGCTGGCAGACATGCAATCACCCCTCTTCAGCTTCCCCAACAAAAATCGCATTTGAGTTGCAGCCATGTTGAAAAGACATGCAATTGCAGTCGTGGGCGTTACTTGTAGTTGCATGCCTAGTGTGGTAGCCATGCAACTGCCCCTCCCCCCCCCCACTTCAACAAAACACAACAAAATTGCAGTCGGGGGTGACACTTGGAGTTGCATGCCTAGTGGGAGACATGAAACTGCTCCACTCCCTCCTCCCCAGCAAAACACTGTTAAGTTGTAGACGCGTTTGACGACATGCAATTGCAGTAGGCAGGCAAAACTTGCAGTTGTGTGACTAGTGATGGACATGCAATTGCCTCTTCTCCATTTGACAAAAACACCACTGGGTTGCAACCACGTGGAAAGATATGCAATTGCCGTCGGACACGACACTTGCTGTTGCATGCCTAGTGACAGATATGCAATTGCCTCTTCTCCATCTGAGAAAAACAACACTAAGTTACAACCACGTGGAAAGACATGCAATTGCAGTCGGGCACGACACTTGTAGTTGCATGCCTAGTGACAGACATGCAACTACCCCGACCCTTAACTAAACACCACAAAGTTGCAACCGCGTTGAAGACACGCAATTGCAGTCGAGGACGACACTTGCAGTTGCATGACTAGTGACAGACATGCAACTACCCCGTTCCATTGACTAAACACCACAAAGTTGCAACCATGTTGAAGACACGTAGTTGCAGTCCGGGACGACACTTGAAGTTGCGTGCATAGTGGTGGACATACAATTGTCCCGTCCCCTTGACTAAACACCACAAAGTTGCAACCATGTTAAAGACTTGCAGTTGCAGTCGGGAACGACACTTGCGGTCGCACACATAGTGGTGGACATGCAATTGCCTCTCCTTCGTTTCACGAAACACCACTGAGTTTGAACCACGTGGAAGACATGCAGTGGCATTTGAGGGCGACACTTGCAGTTGTGTGCCTAGTGAAAAACATGCAACTAACCCATCACCTAACAAAACAATACAAAGCTGCAGTCGTCTTGAAGACATGCAGTTGCAATTAGGGGGCGACACTTGTAGTTGCGCGTGCCTAGTGGCGGACATGCAACTGCACCTTCCATGATAAAACGCCGCAGAGCTGCAGTCGGGGACCACCACTTACAGTTACGTGCCTAGTGGCAGAACATGCAACTACACCCCCTACAAAAACCCATTAAGTAGACGCGTTGAAGACGGGCAGTTGCAGTCGGGGACAACACTTGTAGTTGTGCGCCTAGTGACAGACATGCACATGCCCTTTTCCCGACAAAAGACCAATAAATTACGGTGAAGAGTAACACTTACAGTTGCGCCTAATATCTGACATGCAAAAAAGGTTTAAAAACAATAAGTAGATAAAAAGAAATAGCAAAGGAAACAAGGAAAACGTTTTAAAAGCAAAAAAGAAAAGGAAAAATAAAATAAAAATAATGAAACAAGAAAAATGGTAAAAATACAAATCCAAAATAAAATAAGTGTCACAAGGAATGCCGCTGGTTTTTTGTTTATTAAAAGGCACTTACAAAAAGATAAAAATGCTGCTAATAAAAAAGAAAAAGAAAATATAACCAAAAAATCCAGGCCATGCATAAATAAAGAAGAAAGAAAGAGCAGGCCCGACACACCCTAAAACATCGGAAAAGAAACTGGAAGCAAACTATGGGCGAAATCACTATTTAAGGAGTACTCATTGCAAAGGTCACTCCTGTTGGGGAACGTAGTAATTTCAAAAAATTTCCTACGCACACGCAAGATCATGGTGATGGCATAGCAACGAGAGGGGAGAGAGTTGTCCACGTACCCTCGTAGACCGTAAGCGGAAGCGTTAGCACAACGCGGTTGATGTAGTCGTATGTCTTCACGGTCCGACCGATCCAAGCACCGAACGTACGGCACCTCCGAGTTCAGCACACGTTCAGCTCGATGACGATCCCTGGGCTCCGATCCAGCAAAGCTTCGGGGATGAGTTCCATCAGCACGACGGCCTGGTGACGATAATGATGTTCTACCGGCGCAGGGCTTCGCCTAAACTCCGCGACGATATGACCGAGGTGGAATATGGTGGAGGGGGGCACCGCACACGGCTAAGGAACGATCCGTAGATCAACTTGTGTCTCTAGGGTGCCCCCCTGCCCCCGTATATAAAGGAGCAAGGGGGGAGGCCGGCCGCCCTAGGGGCGCGCCAAGGAGGAGGAGTCCTCCTCATAGTAGGAGTAGGACTCCCCCTTTGCTACTCCTACTAGGAGGGGGAAAGGAAGGGGGAGAGGGAGAAGGAAAGGGGGGCGCCGCCCCCCTCCTAGTCCAATTCGGACCAGAGGGGAGGGGGCACGCGGCCCACCCTGGCCGCCCCTCTCTCTCTCCACTAAGGCCCATGAGGCCCATTACTTCTCCCGGGGGGGTTCCGGTAACCCTCCGGCACTCCGGTTTTCTCCGAAATCACCCGGAACACTTCCGGTGTCCGAATATAGCCGTCCAATATATCGATCTTTATGTCTCGACCATTTCGAGACTCCTCGTCATGTCCGTGATCACATCCGGGACTCCGAACAAACTTCGGTACATCAAAACTTATAAACTCATAATAAAACTGTCATTGTAACGTTAAGCATGCGGACCCTACGGGTTCGAGAACTATGTAGACATGACCTAGAACTATTCTCGGTCAATAACCAATAGCGGAACCTGGATGCCCATATTGGTTCCTACATATTCTACAAAGATCTTTATCGGTCAAACCGCATAACAACATACGTTGTTCCCTTTGTCATCGGTATGTTACTTGCCCGAGATTCGATCGTCGGTATCCAATACCTAGTTCAATCTCGTTACCGGCAAGTCTCTTTACTCGTTACGTAATGCATCATTCCGTAACTAACTCATTAGCTACATTTCTTGCAAGGCTTATAGTGATGTGCATTACCGAGAGGCCCAGAGATACCTCTCCGACAATCGGAGTGACAAAACCAAATCTCGAAATACGCCAACTCAACATGTACCTTTGGAGACACCTGTAGTACTCCTTTATAATCACCCAGTTACGTTGTGACGTTTGGTAGCACCCAAAGTGTTCCTCCGGTAAACGGGAGTTGCATAATCTCATAGTTACAGGAACATGTATAAGTCATGAAGAAAGCAATAGCAACATACTAAACGATCAAGTGCTAGGCTAACGGAATGGGTCATGTCAATCACATCATTCTCCTAATGATGTGATCCCGTTAATCAAATGACAACTCTTTTGTCCATGGCTAGGAAACATAACCATCTTTGATAAACGAGCTAGTCAAGTAGAGGCATACTAGTGACGTTGTGTTTGTCTGTGTATTCACACATGTATTATGTTTCCGGTTAATACAATTCTAGCATGAATAATAAACATTTATCATGATATGAGGAAATAAATAATAACTTTATTATTGCCTCTAGGGCATATTTCCTTCAGTCTCCCACTTGCACTAGAGTCAATAATCTAGATTACATAGTAATGATTCTAACACCCATGGAGTCTTGGTGCTGATCATGTTTTGCTCGTGAGAGAGGCTTAGTCAATGGGTCTGCAACATTCAGATCCGTATGTATCTTGCAAATCTCTATGTCTCCCACTTGGACTTGGTCCCGAATGGAATTGAAGCGTCTCTTGATGTGCTTGGTCCTCTTGCGAAATCTGGATTCCTTTGCCAAGGCAATTGCACCAGTATTGTCACAGAAGATCTTCATTGGTCCCGATGCACTAGGTATGACACCTAGATCGGAAATGAACTCCTTCATCCAGACTCCTTCATTTGCTGCTTCCGAAGCAGCTATGTACTCCGCTTCACATGTAGATCCCGCCACGACGCTTTGTTTAGAACTGCACCAACTTACAGCTCCACCGTTTAATATAAGCATGTATCCGGTTGCGATTTAGAATCGTCTAGATCAGTGTCAAAGCTTGCATCGACGTAACCATTTACGACTAGCTCTTTGTCACCTCCATATATGAGAAACATATCTTTAGTCCTTTTCAGGTATTTCAGGATGTTCTTGACCGCTGTCCAGTGATCCACTCCTGGATTACTTTGGTACCTCCCTGCTAAGCTAATAGCAAGGCACACATCAGGTCTGGTACACAGCATTGCATACATGATAGAGCCTATGGATGAAGCATAGGGAACATCTTTCATTTTCTCTCTATCTTCTGCAGTGGTCGGGCATTGCTGACTCAACTTCACACCTTGTAACACAGGCAAGAACCCTTTCTTTGCTTGATCCATTTTGAACTTCAGGCAAGTCAACCAAAGTCCATACTTTGTTCTCATACATGGATCCCATCTCAGATTTCATGGCCTCTAGCCATTTTGCGGAATCTGGGCTCATCATCACTTCCTCATAGTTCGTAGGTTCATCATGGTCAAGTAACATGACTTCCAGAATAGGATTACCGTACCACTCTGGTGCGGATCTTACTCTGGTAGACCTACGAGGTTCAGTAGAAACTTGATCTGAAGTTTCATGATCAATATCATTAGATTCCTCACTAATTGGTGTAGTTGTCACAGGAACCGGTTCTTGTGATGAACTACATTCCAATAGGGGAGCAAGTACAGTTACCTCATCAAGTTCTACTTTCCTCCCACTCA
This sequence comes from Triticum timopheevii, assembly GCA_963921465.1. Classification (NCBI taxonomy): domain Eukaryota; kingdom Viridiplantae; phylum Streptophyta; class Magnoliopsida; order Poales; family Poaceae; genus Triticum; species Triticum timopheevii. The sequence goes on from OY997270.1 coordinate 585,727,794, forward strand.
CTTCTTTCGAGAGAAACTCCTTCTCTAGAAAGGATCCGATTTTGGCAACGAAAATCTTGCCCTCAGATCTGTGATAGAAGGTGTACCCAATAGTTTATTTTGGGTATCCTATTAATATACATTTCTCCGATTTGGGTTCGAGCTTATCTGGTTGAAGCTTTTTCACATAAGCATCGCAGCCCCAAACTTTAAGAAACGACAACTTTGGTTTCTTGCCAAACCACAGTTCATAAGGCATCGTCTCAACAGATTTAGATGGTGCCCTATTTAACGTGAATGCGGCCGTCTCTAAAGCATAACCCCAAAACGATAGCGGTAAATCAGTAAGAGACATCATAGATCGCACCATATCCAGTAAAGTACGATTACGACGTTCCGACACACCATTTCATTGTGGTGTTCCGGGTGGCGTGAGTTGCGAAACTATTCCGCATTGTTTCAAGTGTAGACCAAACTCGTAACTCAAATATTCTCCTCCACGATCAGATCGTAGAAATTTAATTTTCTTGTTACGATGATTTTCCACTTCACTCTGAAATTCTTTGAACTTTTCAAATGTTTTAGACTTGTGTTTCATTAAGTAGATATACCCATATCTGCTTAAGTCATCTGTGAAGGTGATAAAATAACGATACCCGCCACGAGCCTCAACATTCATTGGACCACAAACATCAGTATGTATGATTTCCAACAAATCAGTTGCTCGCTCCATAGTTCCGGAGAACAGCGTTTTAGTCATCTTGCCCATGAGGCAGGTTCGCTAGTACCAAGTGATTCATAATCAAGTGATTCCAAAAGCCCATCAGTATGGAGTTTCTTCATGGGCTTTATACCGATATGACCTAAACGGCAGTGCCACAAATAAGTTGCACTATCATTATCAACTCTGCATCTTTTGGTTTCAACACTATGAATATGTGTATCACTACTATCGAGATTCAATGAAAATAGACCACTCTCCAAGGGTGCATGACCATAAAAGATATTACTCATATAAATAGAACAACCATTATTCTCTGATTTAAATGAATAACCGTCTCGCATCAAACAAGATCCAGATATAATGTTCATGCTCAACGCTGGCACCAAATAACAATTATTTAGGTCTAAAACTAATCCCGATGGTAGATGTAGAGGTAGCGTGCCGACCGCGATCACAACGACTTTGGAACCATTTCCCACGCGCATCGTCACCTCGTCCTTAGCCAATCTTCGCTTAATCCGTAGTCCCTGTTTCGAGTTGCAAATATTAGCAACAAAACTAGTATCAAATACCCAGGTGCTACTGCGAGCATTAGTAAGCTACACATCAATAACATGTATATCACATATACCTTTGTTCACTTTGCCATCCTTCTTATCCGCCAAATACTTGGGGCAGTTCCGCTTCCAGTGTCCAGTCTGCTTGTAGTAGAAGCACTCAGTTTCAGGCTTAGGTCCAGAATTGGGTTTCTTCTCTTGAGCAGCAACTTGTTTGCTGTTCTTCTTGAAGTTCCCCTTCTTCTTCCCTTTGCCCTTTTTCTTGAAACTGGTGGTCTTGTTAACCATAAACACTTCATGCTCCTTCTTGATTTCTACCTCCGCGGCTTTTAGCATTGCGAAGAGCTCGGGAATAGTCTTGTCCATCCCTTGCATATTATAGTTCATCATGAAGCTCTTGTATCTTGGTGGCAGTGATTGAAGAATTCTGTCAATGACACTATCATCAGGAAGATTACCTCCCAGATGAATCATATACCCAGACATTTTGAGTATGTGTTCACTGACAGAACTATTCTCCTCCATCTTGCAGCTATAGAACTTATTGGAGACTTCATATCTCTCAATCCGGGCATTTGCTTGAAATATTAACTTCAACTCCTGGAACATCTCATATGCTCCATGACGTTCAAAACGTCGTTGAAGACCCGGTTCCAAGCCGTAAAGCATGGCACACTGAACTATCGAGTAGTCATCAGCTTTGCTCTGCCAGACGTTCTTAACATCGTCAGTTGCATCAGCAGCAGGCCTGGCACCAGCGGTGCTTCCAGGACGTAATTCTTCTGTGCAGCAATGAGGATAATCCTCAGGTTACGGACCCAGTCCGTGTAATTGCTACCATCATCTTTCAACTTTGCTTTCTCAAGGAACGCATTAAAATTCAACGGAACAACAACACGAGCCATCTATCTACAACAAACATAGACAAGCAAAATACTATCAGGTACTAAGTTCATGATAAATTTAAGTTCAATTAATCATATTACTTAAGAACTCCCACTTAGACAGACATCTCTCTAGTCATCTAAGTGATCACGTGATCCAAATCAACTAAACCATGTCCGATCATCACGTGAGATGGAGTAGTTTCAATGGTGAACATCACTATGTTGATCATATCTACTATATGATTCACGTTCAACCTTTCGGTCTCCGTGTTCCGAGGCCATATCTGTATATGCTAGGCTCGTCATGTTTAACTTGAGTATTCCGCGTGTGCAACTGTTTTGCACCCGTTGTATTTGAACGTAGAGCTTATCACACCCGATCATCACGTGGTGTCTCAACACGAAGAACTTTCGCAACGGTGCATACTCAGGGAGAACACTTCTTGATAATTAGTGAGAGATCATCTTAAAATGCTACTGTCAATCAAAGCAAGATAAGATGCATAAAGGATAAACATCACATGCAATCAATATAAGTGATATGATATGGCCATCATCATCTTGTGCTTGTGATCTCCATCTTCGAAGCACCGTCGTGATCACCATCGTCACCGGCGCGACACCTTGATCTCCATCGTAGCATCGTTGTCATTACGCCATCTATTGCTTCTACGACTATCACTACCGCTTAGTGATAAAGTAAAGCAATTACAGGGCATTTGCATTTCATACAATAAAGCGACAACCATATGGCTCCTGCCAGTTGCCGATAACTTCGGTTACAAAACATGATCATCTCATACAATAAAATATAGCATCACGTCTTGACCATATCACATCACAACATGCCCTGCAAAAACAAGTTAGACGTCCTCTACTTTGCTGTTGCAAATTTTACGTGGCTGCTATGGGCTTAGCAAGAACCATTCTTACCTACGCATCAAAACCACAATGATAGTTCGTCAAGTTAGTGATGTTTTAACCTTCGCAAGGACCGGGCATAGCCACACTCGATTCAGCTAAAGTGAGAGAGACAGACACCCGCCAGCCACCTTTAAGCACGAGTGATCGTAATGGTGAAACCAGTCTCGCGTAAGCGTACGAGTAATGTCGGTCCGGGCCGCTTCATCTCACAATACCGCTGAACCAAAGTATGACATGCTGGTAAGCAGTATGACTTGTATCGCCCACAACTCACTTGTGTTCTACTCATGCATATAACATCAACGCATAAAATCTAGGCTCTGATACCACTGTTGGGGAACGTAGTAATTTCAAAAAAATTCCTACGCACACGCAAGATCATGGTGATGGCATAGCAACAAGAGGGGAGAGAGTTGTCCACGTACCCTCGTAGACCGTAAGCGGAAGCGTTAGCACAACGCGGTTGATGTAGTCGTACGTCTTCACGATCCGACCGATCAAAGCACCGAACGTACGGCACCTCCGAGTTCAGCACACGTTCAGCTCGATGACGATCCCCGGGCTCCGATCCAGCAAAGCTTCGGGGATGAGTTTCGTCAGCATGACGGCGTGGTGACGATGATGATGTTCTACCGGCGCAGGGCTTCGCCTAAACTCCGTGACGATATGACCGAGGTGGAATATGGTGGAGGAGGCACCGCACACGGCTAAGGAACGATCCGTAGATCAACTTGTGTCTCTAGGGTGCCCCCTGCCCCCGTATATAAAGGAGCAAGGAGGGAGGCCGGCCGGCCCTAGGGGGCACGCCAAGGAGGAGGAGTCCTCCTCCTAGTAGGAGTAGGACTCCACCTTTCTACTCCTACTAGGAGGGGGAAAGGAAGGGGGAGAGGGAGAAGGAAAGGGGGGCGCCGCCCCCCCTCCTAGTCCAATTCGGACCAGAGGGGAGGGGGGCGCTGCCCACCCTGGCCGCCCCTCTCTCTCCACTAAGGCCCATGAGGCCCATTACTTCTCCGGGGGGGGGGGGGGGTCCGGTAACCCTCCGGCACTCCGGTTTTCTCCGAAATCACCCGGAACACTTCCGGTGTCCGAATATAGCCGTCCAATATATCGATCTTTATGTCTCGACCATTTCGAGACTCCTCGTCATGTCCGTGTTCACATCCGGGACTCCGAACAAACTTCGGTACATCAAAACTTATAAACTCATAATAAAACTGTCATCGTAACGCTAAGCGTGCGGACCCTACGGGTTTGAGAACTATGTAGACATGATCTAGAAATATTCTCGGTCAATAACCAATAGCGGAACCTGGATGCCCATATTGGTTCCTACATATTCTACGAAGATCTTTATCGGTCAAACCGCATAACAACATACGTTGTTCCCTTTGTCATCGGTATGTTACTTGCCCGAGATTCGATCGTCGGTATCCAATACCTAGTTCAATCTCGTTACCGGCAAGTCTCTTTACTCGTTACGTAATGCATCATTCCGTAACTAACTCATTAGCTACATTGCTTGCAAGGCTTATAGTGATGTGCATTACCGAGAGGCCCAGAGATACCTCTCCGACAATCGGAGTGACAAAACCTAATCTCGAAATACACCAACTCAACATGTACCTTTGGAGACACCTGTAGTACTCCTTTATAATCACCCAGTTATGTTGTGACGTATGGTAGCACCCAAAGTGTTCCTCCGGTAAACGGGAGTTGCATAATCTCATAGTTACAGGAACATGTATAAGTCATGAAGAAAGCAATAGCAACATACTAAACGATCAAGTGCTAGGCTAACGGAATGGGTCATGTCAATCACATCATTCTTCTAATGATGTGATCCCGTTAATCAAATGACAACTTTTTTGTCCATGGCTAGGAAACATAACCATCTTTGATAAACGAGCTAGTCAAGTAGAGGCATACTAGTGACGTTGTGTTTGTCTATGTATTCACACATGTATTATGTTTCCGGTTAATACAATTCTAGCATGAATAATAAACATTTATCATGATATGAGGAAATAAATAATAACTTTATTATTGCCTCTAGGGCATATTTCCTTCAACTCCCACCTCCCCAGGTTGCGACAGGTGGCGCTGCATGTGCCCCACTTATCGCAACCTGGGAGTTTTCCCTTTTTCGTAGATCCGTTTATTCAAAACGTTTTATCTCTTAAACCGTGTGTCAAAATCTCGAACCGTTTTCACCGTTAGATTCCTCGCGCCTAGATTTTCAAAACTAGATCACATGTTGATAGGCTTTGATGAACTTTTGTTCATGAAAAAACTAGACCAAAAGACCCGGATGAAAAAACCGAACCAGGGGCACGGGGTTTTCCCTTTTTGAAAGAGGCACGCCCGTGCCTCTCGCGGAACCAAAACCGTGCCTCTCGCGGAAGGAAAAATAAAGAATAGAAAACATGTTTTTTTTTGTTTCTGAGGAGGCACGGCCGTGCCTCTCGCGAAAGCACAACCATGCCTCTCGTGGATGCAAAACTGGACCTCTCGTGAAAGAAAAAAAACAGAAAATGCGTTTTTTTCGTTTCCGAGAGGCACGGCCGTGCCTCTCGTGAAAGCATTCTAGCCATGTGCAGCGGGAGTAAAAATTATACCACTGAATACGAATTCAGTGGTATAATTTTTGCTCCCGCCGCATGGTCTCATTGGTTAAATTTACGGTCAAATTTAGATCTCGGGATGCGTGGGCGCACTACATTGTGGAATGGAGGGAGTATGGTTTATTTATATGCCCTTCTATATCATTTTTGTGGACTAACCTATTAACTTAGCGCCCACCGCTAGTTTCTGTTTTTTTGCCTATTTTTTGTTTTTCAAAAAATCCCATACCAAATGAAGTCCAAACACAATAAAACCTTACTGCGATTATTTGTGGACTAGATGAGATCCTAGAAGCTTTAGGGAGAGACTAGAAGAAGCACAAGCTCAAAGGGTGCGCCCCTAGTGGGGCACGTCATTAGCTCTTGTGGGCCCATGTGGCTCCATTTTACATAATCGCTGGCCTATAAATCCCTAAAATCCATAAACCCCTGAAGCGAGACCCGAAATAATTTTGTCACCGCCGCAAGCCTCCGTTCTTCCACGATCTCATTTGGAGGCGTTTTCCGGTACTTTTTCGGAGGGGAAACCATTGGGTAGGCAATTTTCATCGACTTTTGCTGCCTCCATGATGATGTGTGAGTAGTTCCCAGAGGACCTACAGGTCCATAGTAGTAACTAGATGGCTCTCTCTCTCTCCCTCTCTCTCTGGCTCTCTCTCTCTGATCTTCAATACAATCATCTCTTCGGAGATCTATTCGATGTAACTCTCGAGGTTTGTTTGTTCAGATCCGATGAATTGTGGGTTTATGATCAGATTATTCATGAAAAGCATGTGAGTTTTTTTCTGAGATTTATTTATGTGTGATTTTATAGCCTTGTATTTCTCTCCGATCTACCTATCTTTTTTGGCCAATTAGACCAATTTATGGTCAACGTGAGGGGAAGAATAGCCCCCGTCTTGTTTCGGCGGCGCCGTTCCTCAGCTTCCATGAAGCACGGATCATGGTTGGTTATGGGGGCGGGGGACGATGGTAGTATGCGAAGAGGGCGAGTCACTGGCGATGTGGCGGTGTTGGCCTTCCTGGGACCCAAGCGGCGACGACGTCCCATGTTCTACTTTTCCTCAATGTTGTCAGCGGTCGTGGATGTGCTGGCCGCCATGTCGTCGATCTCCACGAAGACGGTTTCTTTCTTCGCTGCAAGGGCGCGGCTCCACCAATGTTGACAGCGGATGGCCTGGCCGCAGGCACGGGAGGAGATGTAAGACATGCCCGCATCCACGATAGCCGCATTGCCCGTGCCATCTTGCTCCCCCGCGTGTTGGCCTGGAGTTACTTGCCACTCCTCCGGGAGCTGGCTTGGAGCGACGAGTTGCTGAACCACGCGCCGGCTTGGTGCCTCGCCCATGGTACGGATAGTCTGGAGCAACGAGCAAGGTGGAGTAGCGAGTTGCCTGGCTCCTATTTGGCAGGCTCGGCGGGCCACCCAGCCGACTTTTATGCCGGAGAACTTCTCTTCCTGCTCCCCGGATGCCATGGAGAGTGTGGAGAATATGGTGGGGAGCGAAGGTGTGGTGTGGTTCTTACCCGGCGTCTGGCCTCGTTTAAAAAGCGGGCAGACGGGAGGAGCCAAACTAGCGTTATGTTGAATGCCCATCGGCTCGCAAAAGGACATGTGGCCGGAGTAGGTTTGTCCGCACATGCGCGGGTTTAATGGAGGTAGGCAGGCAGTCTGTAGCCGTTTGAATGCGGATAGGAGACGTGTTTAGTTAGACGTGCAGCGGGCGGCGCTCTCTCGGCTGGAGCGCCGCTTCAATGCCAGGAGTGAGAGGTCGCGTCCGCTCTGGACTGACGTCAATGTGGGCACCTGACGTCGGCAGGAAAGCACGCGGGTGAGGGAGGATGATTTTGGGTGTGGCAGGGTTGCCAGACGCGGATGTGGAAGTAGTCCGGACTCCTGCAACCCCCTCTCCTACTCTGTCTCCGGTTTACTAAAACATTTTCAGATCGATACAAGCTTACTTGAATGACAGAACACGTCCGAACCTTGTGGTTCAAACAAATGTGCACGGTTTGAGGGCCGCGTTGGAGATGCCCTGAAAAAAACCGAATTGGACCAAGCAAAGGCGCTCAACCGAGTGCCCTCTCAACATTGCTGAAGCGGATCAAAAACTCTGTTTCACAGCTCAGGCTCTGACGGCCGACACAGGTATCAACTCAAAGGCAGAGCATTCGTGATTCCCCTACACAAAGCATCGACACACAGCAATCCGCAGTAAGCCCGTAGACGGCGCCCGCGGCAAGCATTTGCATTTCAGTGGTGGTCATTGGTAGTGCATCTCGTCGAGGACGACGGCGAGCGCGACGATGAAGGCGTAGTCGATGCCGGGGTTGACGGTGACGCTGTAGGCGTTCTTGCCCAGCAGCGCGCTCACCACGGTGGACCGCCGGTCGATCCTGGCGATGAGGGTGTCGGATTCGCCGAGGGAGACGGAGCAGGCGCCGTCGTGGTAGCTCCCGGTGATCCGGAAGTCCGGGGACTGCTCGGCGTCGTTGCTGGCGAGGAAGACGCTGACCTTGGTGGACCACCGCAGCTGGATCACCGACGGCTTCACCACCGTGAACAGCAGGTCCCGCCGGCTCGTGCTGTCCCCGCGGTACACCTTCCACCGCGTGTTCATCACCAGCGCCTGGATGGAACGACCGGCCACCAACCGCGGCGCGTCAGGGTCAGACGGTTGGGGAAGAAGCAATCAACGAGCTTGGAGGAAACACCGAAACAGAGGGGGGCGACGCGAAAGGGGAGAAGAAGACCCACCGATTCTTGGACGGTGAGGACCGGGCGGCGGTGCGCGTCGGCGAGGAGGCAGCGCCGGCGGAGGCTGAAGAGGACGCCGTCGACGCGCAGCAGCAGGGCGCCCGTGGCGGCGTCGGTGACGGTGAAGTCGTTGCCGGACATGCTGAGCGTCTTGGCCACGGCCAGCGCCGCCTCGTCCCCCGCGCAGAAGCGCGCGTCCACCACCGCCAGCGCCGGCACCGCGTCCATCTACCCCTCCGGGCGCGACACGTCGTCCGCAGAGCAGGTGGCGGCGGCGGATCGGATCGATCGGCCGATGGTGGGGATGATGGGCGCACGCGTCTTCCCCTGTCCTAGTTTCGGACCGGAATGTTTGACCAGCTTGGCACCACTAGCATTAACAATGGCTGCTCGGCCTCAGCCTTCAGACTATATAGGACTAGTAAATTGGTTGCAACTACAGTAGCATATTGATTCTTCGTCGGGTGGGTCAGGTCTGAACGGGAAGCTCTCCACGGCGACATCGACAGCGATAGAAACATCAACTTTGGCAAAGAAGAATCCATCTTTACCGGACGCCAGTGCTCATAGCGCGTACGTGGAAGCAGGCGAGTCGTCGAGCCCACTGTCTTTTTTCATCTTAAATCATTTCTTTCGTGCTCGAGTTGCTTAATGAGTAAACAAACATAATGGATTCGAACTCAGCGAGCCGTTGGTGGCTTCGGTGATGTTTCTTTGCCTTGGCCTGTTGTGTGGTTTGGCGAGAATCCAACAGCGCGCCGACCACGGAAGGAAAGCGTGTGGAGCTGAGGAAGCTGTAGCCGCTGTCTCCGGTGTCGGCCCGGCCGACCTCCAATTTAATGTTTTGTTTTTTTAGAAACCTCCAGTTTAATGTTTGTGTCCTACGGACAAAAATGGGCCCTCTCGACGAAAATGGAGTCTCTCGTACGGGCCCGCAGTGGGGGCAAATCTCACTTCGTTTCCCCCAAGTTTCATTGTAGAAAGAGGAAAGTCTATTTTTGGAGTAGGGCGTTTCGGTGCCCAGGCTCATCTGCACCAGACAAAAAAAAACGTAAAAAATTTGAAATAAATTCAGAAAAAATAAATTTTTTATGTGATAGACAATTTGATGTGTGAGGCTCGCTTCAAATTTCAAGTCATTTGGACATCTGAGAAGCTCTCAGCAAAAAAGACAAATCAGGCCAAAATAGTACATGAACACTAAATATTTTTACAGACCCCCAATGTGTCTTTTTTCTGAGAGCTCCTCATATGTCCAAATGACTTCAAAATTGGAGTGGACCTAACACATCAAATTGTCTGCCGCACAAAAAAATTTGCAATTTTTTGAATTTTTCTAGTATTTGTTTTGATTTTTTTCGTCAGCGCGGGTGCAGATGAGCTCGGGTGTAGATATGGATTTTCGCTTTGTTTGTCCCTTGACTAATCGCGAAATACGGAATTCATCCCTGGACTCTAAAATCGAACAACTTGCATCCTTATAACTTCTTAAGCCAGACAAGTTTGGTTCTTCCCCTGAATTGAAGCGGTTTATTTGACGATGTGGTCCCACATGGCAACAGTTTCTTCAACCTTACACCGAATTTCCGTTTCTCTCGCTCTTTCTATGTCACCATTGGTCCAAAATAGTTGAGCCTTTCTCTCCCTGACAGCAACAAACTACGTGTCCTTCTCGGTCGAGGAAGGCATGAATGTGCCCTTCGTCATTGTTGTCCCTCCCCGTTTGTGCCTTCATGTTTCTGTACCGTGCCCTGCTTCCAGAGGGCAGCCCTGCAATGGTTGTGAAGCGCCTCTCTGCGGACCGTGCCACTGGTGCTAGAAACCGTGAGTCCCGTGCCGAGCTGGTGCTTGGCAGCCTTAGCCACTGCAACCTCGCACGCTTGCCTCGCTGCTGCGACGCTGGATGCAACCGCTTCTTCTTCTACGACCTGCTCAAGTGAGGCAACATTGACGCCTGACTTCATGACAACGCCACCATGGCCAATGACCGTCTTCCGTTGTCCGCGCGCCCGCGGTGTCGAGACCGCTTTCACCTTCTTACACCACGACGAGTGTCGTCATGTGCCACTCACTAGGACCTCCAGGAACTCGACCGCGCGCGGGGGGGGGGGGGGGTGGCGAACGGGGCTAACCTTCCCCGTAGCTGCGCATGCCCCCGGAAACACTGCCACGAAAGATTACACATAACGTGTTTGATAAAATGCCTACTAGGGCGACAACTTGGCTAAAAAGATATGAGGATAGACAGAGAGAAGAAAAATGATGAGGTGGCAGTCAACTACTAACGGCAGGGTCAAAAGCACACCATGTCATCAGATAAACCACTTCCGTGCTGGAGAGGGACCAAACATGTCCAGTTTAGTACTCCCTCTGTTTTTATTTACTCCGTCTATTAGCTTTGGTCAAAGTCAAACTTTGTAAACTTTGACAAAGTTTAGAGACAAAAATATTAACATATACAATAACAAATCAAAACTATTAGATCCATTACTGAATATATTTTCACACAGTATATATTTCTTATGGTAAGTTTTTTTATTATTTTCTCTAAACTTGGTCAAACTTTGCAAAGTTTGACTTCAATCAAATCTAATATGCAGACTAAATAAAAATGGAGGGAGTAAGTTAAAGGTGCGTTATCCAGTTCTAGAATTAAGGGATGAAACCCACACTATGTGACCAATTGTGGGATGAAAAATAGACTTTTCTATTAAAGAAATTAGTGTGTCTCAAATAAAATAAAAATACCACACACCCAGAGCTTTAACTCTTTTTGTCGAATAAGTCACTGATGGTATATAAAAAATGTTCCAACAACACAAGACTGTCAATAGAACAAAGTTACAACCACGTTCTCAAGGAACCATACAACTCAATATCTAGCACGACACAAAGCCGCACCTCCGCTCCATCAATGAAGCCATCCTAGACACTATATTATGTGGTCAGGAAACCGTCATGCTAACTTTCTGTTGGGTAACGTAGCAGAAATTCAAAATTTTCTACGCAACACCAAGATCAATCTATGGAGTAATCTAGCAATGAGGGAAAGGGGAGTGCATCTACATACCCTAGTAGATCTCTAAGCGGAAGCGTTCAAGTGAACGGGGTTGATGGAGTCGTACTCATCGTGATTCAAATCACCGATGATCCTAGTGCCGAACGGACGGCACCTCCGCGTTCAACACACATGCAACCCGGTGACGTCTCCCATGCCTTGATCCAGCAAGGAGAGAGGGAGAGGTTGGGGAAGACTCTGTCCAGCAGCAGCACGACGGCGTGGTGGTGGTGGAGGAGCGTGGCAATCCTGCAGGGCTTCGCCAAGCACCGCGGGAGAGGAGGAGGACTTGGAAGAGGGGGAAGGCTGCGCCAGAACTTGGGGTTCGGCTGCCCTCCCACCCCTCCACTATTTATAGGTGGGGAGAGAGGGGGCCGGGCCCCCTAGATCTCATCTAGGGTTGGGGGCGGCGGCCAAAGGGGGGAGGAGTGCCTCCCAAGTCAGGCTAGGAATTTAGGACGATAATGATGTAGCCAATCAGGCTAGGAATGACTTGAAGGATTATTAAACTCGTAAGCAACGAAAATTACTTAGAGTTGTTGAATCGGAGTGCGGGATCGATTCTCTTATCGGTGTTCTCGAGTTACTGATAACTCAGAACCCCGGGGAAAATCTGAAATCGGTGAGAAGTAATACTAGATGAATATCCATAGGAAGCAACTCAGCTATTTGATATTCTCGAGATACCAGGGGTAATACTCAAAGGTAGACCATATTAGAGTTAGGACATGTGTATTGATATGCAGAAGGCAAGCACTTCAACTTGTCCGAGAAAGGGGATCAAAGAAGACAATCTTGGTTGGAACCACGATTGCAAAGGCCAAAATCACGGATACAGGATGAAATTATACCAAGGGAATAATTATTGTTAGGAGAAGCTTCCATGATAAGATCTACATGGTTTCCATGGGCATGAACACAAAGTTCAAGGTCGACTCCCACTTCTCAAATGCATAACCTTTCATTCACTTCTAGCGTTCAATGAAGTTGTAGTGTTGAAATGTTATCTGGCAAGACACCAGAAGAGTATGACCCGTGAAAACTCTCGGGTTCACATGGATTAAGGAAGGCATAGGTTCAAACCATAGGGCATCTTGGGAACATATACCACAAACTCCACGAGTAAAATAACACAAGCTCGAAGGTAGAGGATGGTTGAGAAGGCAGAGGATACAATTTACCAAAGGCTTTATGTATCTGAGGAAAGGCTCCAAAAGGTTATTTAATATGAAGGACGTTGTCAGATAAAATCCAACAAAGGGTTTGGCGGCCCACATAGGATCTGATGTGAGTATCGGTACTCAATCAGAAGAGGGAAAGAATGCGAAGGCATTAGATAATAGAAACAGCTGAATAATTCAACGTTCAAGTTGAAGGGAACTAGGTGGACAATCAATTACAACATGATTGGCCCAGATCCAACTCATGTCTAGAATGACGTATGAGCAGGAAGGTCAAATTTCAGGGTTCAACTGATGATTGCGAGCAATCGCAACATAATGAATCAATAGGCTCAGGATGACAATGACAAAGGATGTTAATGAATATTGCTCGACATATGGATTTAACCATAATGCAGGGAGACAAGACTTTCGGGAGCACTAGGCTGCAGAGGATCTTCAGGAGATCGAATTGCATTCGAAGATTTTTTATGAGACATATGATCAACTGGGGATGAACAAATCCCTGATAAGTGTGTGGAATTATTCGTAGGGTTATTCAGGCAGAAAAGAGCTGCAAGGCAATCGAAAAAAAAGGATTCTCGAAAGTCGGAGAATACTTTTGGGTATCTTGTAATAACGAGAATAACTAGGGATGGAAGTAAGAACGGCGAGGGTACGCAGTTATCCATAAGGATTCAACGGTGTTAAGGGATTGCAAAAGAAATCAACACAAGTTCTCGCGAATAGATCGGAGAATATCTTTGAAGTCTTCTGGTGAAGCAGGCAACCATCCGGAATGAAGGGGCTCTTCGGGGAAAGTCGTTACGAGATCCTAATATTAGAGTTAGCAAAATTGTTTAACCCGAATGGAAGAGAGATCAGGGTCCCAGAGTATAGACAAGGAATAAAAGATCCTAATACCATCCAATTGGCAACATGGGCCCGTAAGCCACACATCCAAGTTAGTAAAACAGTTTTCGGTTTCTAGACTCAACTTCGGCCAAGGAGTTGGAAAGGGGGCTACCTACAGGCAGTCGGCTCTGATACCAATTTGTGACGCCCTCGATTCAATCATACACCAATCATGCACGCAAATGTGTATGATCAAGATCAAGGACTCACAGAAAGATATCACAACACAACTCTAGACACAAATCAAAATAATACAAGCTTTATATTACAAGCCATGGGGCTCGAGGGCTCGAATACATTAGCTCAAACACAAACGAGTCAGCGGAAGCAACAATATCTGAGTACAAACATGAGTTAAACAAGTTTGCCTTAAGAAGGCTAGCACAAAAGCAACATCGATCGAAAAGGCAAGGCCTCCTGCCTGGGAGCCTCCTAACTACTCCTGGTCGTCTGCGTCCGTCACGTGGTAGTAGGCACCCTCGGGGTAGTAGCAGTCATCAAAGGTGTCATCTGGCTCTTGGACTCCGTCATCTGGTTGCGTCATCCGAGAAGAATGGAAAAGGGGAAAAAGAGGGAGCAAAGCAACCGTGAGTACTCGTCCAAAGTACTCGCAAGCAAGGATCTACACTACAAATGCAACATTATCAAAGGAAGGCTGTATATGTGGACTGGGCTGCAGAAATGCCAGAATAGAGAGAAGGCCTAGTCCTATCGAAGACTAGCATCTTCTGGAAACCACCATCTTGCAGCAAAAAGGAGGAAGTAGAGAGTAGCATAAAGTAAAGTAGTAGTAGTGTTATCAACCTCGGCCAGAGATCCTTTCTCGACTCCCTGTGAGAAAGCAATCCCAGAGCCATACTATCCAATTATCATCACAATCCAATTCTCTTCACAAGTATCCAGTTCTAGTTGTATCGATCGGGATACAACTCCAAGTGTCCGTTACCGTAGGACAGGCTATCGATAGATGTTTTCTTCCCTGCAGGGGTGCACCAACTTACCCACCACGCTTGATTAACTCCGTCCGGACACACTTTCCTGGGTCATGCCCGGCCTCGGTCAAACAATACGTCGCAACCCGACCTAGGCTTAATAGAGAGGTCAGCACGCCGGACTAAACCTATGCCCCCAGGGGTCATGGGCCATCTCCCCGGGAACTCCTGCACGTTGCGTGGGCGACCGGTGAGCAGACCTAGCTACCTCCTTAAAAAAGGTAGGAGCTTACCAGTCCAACCCGGCGCGCGCCGCTCAGTCGCTGACGTCTAATAAGCTTCGGCTGATGCATACGACGCAGAACGCCCATACTATGCCCACATGATGGTTAGTGCTATCAGGGCAGAGGCCCCTCGGATCAAATATCCAAATCGTAGTGGATTAGGAACGCGCGGTAACAAGCAGAGACTCACGAAAGATGTGCCCCGTTGCCCCATCTCGAGGACTTGCGGCAAGGGCTAGGAATGCCCGGCCACGCCTCGTAATTATCTCGCGGGCACCCTCCAGGTCAACCCGTCTCCACATCACTCGCGGGTACCCCTCAGGCTCGACCCGCCTTTTCAAGTAACAGTGGTAAAGTCCAAGTATCCGTGTGTCCAAACATCAAGGGGAAAACCCGAGGAATCACCCCCGGTGAATTCCACTCGATGTAATCATCAAGGTGAACGTAAGAGGAACCACCCCCGAGGTTCACACTTGAGGGGTTGCACGACAGAGTCGTGTCGGAAGTGGTTAAGGCGGAATCACCCCCGATGACCACGACCGAATAGCTACACTACAGGGTTAACATCAGAAGTGTTGTAGAGGTCTCACCCTCGGCACTCGATAGTAACCCAGTAGTGTCGAGCAACTAAGGGGAAAGTGATGTGCGGTGTCGGGGCCTGGTCTTTGATCCCGTTGATCGGGTCTTCAATGATGAAGCAGGGGCAACAAGGACAAGGTGGGGGTCACTGATGGATCACTAACCAACCTATACTAAGCAGTTTAGGATAAGCAGGTAAGGTACAACAGCAGATACAAAAGCAGGCTATGCATCAGAATAGGAGCAAACAATAACAGTAGCAAAATCTAATGCAAGCATGAGAGAATGGAATGGGCGATATCGGGATGATCAAGGGAGGGGGGGGGGGGCTTGCCTGGTTGCTCAGTCAAGAAGGAGGGGTCGTCGGTGACGTAGTCGATCACAGGGGCAGCATCGATCTCGGGGTCTACCGGAGAGAAAAGGGGGAAGAAACAGTAAATATAAAGCAAACATAGCATAACAGGACAACAGGCAGAGTTAGACGTGTTCTAACGCGGTGGTACATGATACCGGCGAGGGGGGAAGTCAACCGGGAATGTTTTCCCGGTTCCGGACCTGTGTCAGACAAATGACCGGAGGGGAAAAGTTCCATGTTCAGCATGCTAGAGGCATGTGACAGATGAACGGACCGCGTATTCGGATTCGTCACGTTTTTCTGAGCAACTTTCATGTACAAAACATTTTCATCCGAGTTACGGTTTATTATCTATGATTTTCTAAAGTTTTAAATTATTTTGAAATTCCAGCATTTATTTAATCCGAATTGACCAAGTCAATTTGACTGGTCAAAAGGGAAGGCATGGCCCACATGGCATATACTAAACCTTAGTAAAATAAATAAATTCTAACTTAACTAATAGGGGTCCACCTGCCATAGGCTAGTAGCTACCCTAATTAGTAATTAACCTAAACTACTTTGCACATGGCCGGCCAGAGGCACAGCCAGCCTCACGGCTTGTGCACACCCATGTACAGCACATGGGTGCTCGGCCATGACCAAGGCCACAACCGAGGCCAGTGCGGGAGCAGTCAGCGATGGTAGCGACCAGCAGCAGCAAAGGACATCAGTGGCATGAGCAACAGCAGTAGGAAGCAGCAGTAAGTAGAGGCAAGCAGGTAGAGCAACAACGTGGGCAGCGACAACACGTAGCAGCGGCAGCAGAGGGTAGCTGCGGCGAGCACAGGCGTGCGCCGGCGCGGGTAGCTGCGAGGGCGCGGCCAGGGAGCAGCAGTGCAGCAGCAGGAGCAGCAGTGAAAAGGCAGTAGGAGCGGTGTCTCAAGCACGCACGTACGGGTACGCGTACGCGGGAGCACGGACGAGTTCGGAGACGGCGGCTACGACAACGAATCGAGGCGGGAATTAAGAAGGGGGGTTTGGGGGAGGAACTCACAGCGAGCTCGGTGGCGAGGTCGGGGAGGCCGGGGACGGCTCGGAGATGCGACGGCCGAGGCGGATGAAGACGATGCAGGTGTCATGGAGGGGGCGTCCCGGCTTGAGCTGGTTCCTAGAACGGGCGAATCCTGCTGCGACAGACCTCCTGGACGTGCTCCTGCACACCGGAGAGGTCGGCGGCCGCGTCAACGATGGCGGCGCAGTGGTCACCGCACGGGCTCACAAGGTTGAATCAAGCCAGATAGGAGGGGGTGCGAAGGGGATCGAGGGGGCACTGAGCGAGATGGGGATTAGGGTTTTGATCTAGCATGCCACGGGGTTGCTCTTATCCTCCCACGGGCCGTGGGATGGCCGACACGGCGACCATGGTGGGCGGATGGGCGCCACGCCCTGGTCTCTGCCTCTCCCCTGCGAGGTAGGAGAAAAGGCCGACCAGGTGGGCTGGGCCTGGAACAGTGTAAGTACTGGGCTTAAGTGAACAGGAGTTTTCTTTCCAATTTTCTCATTTCCTGTTTTCCTCTTTTATTTAATAAAAGAGATAGAAAGTGATTATTTAGGGTAACCAAAAGAGCCGAGAAAAATGTGGGGCTGAGCCTATTAAATAGTTTGCATTTTTAGGCAGTGCCACAAAAAGTTCGGAGGACAGATGAATCCATTTGCATTTTTCACAAATAAAATAGCACTTTAAAATGCTGAAATTGCATTGTAATAATTGCTATAGTCCATTTTAGATCTTAGGTGATGTTTTTTTCTTAACAATTAAATGTTATGGAATTTTGGCTAAATGATGAACTATTTTGCAGCAACTTTTGTGCAACTCCATATTTCACTTGCAAATTGAATTTGATTTGAAAGTGGAAATTTCAAAGGATATTTGAATCGAAGGTGATCAAGCACTGTTTAGTAAAATGATTGGCTTAATCACATAGGGTTACTGTAGCATGACACCGCGGGTGTTACAAATCTCCTCCACTACAAGAAATCTCGTCCCGAGATTTAAGTGGGGAAGTAAAGAGTAACTTTGGGAGAATCTGACCCTTATAGGGTTAATTATCTGGTGGACAATTCAGGGAGTGTGGCAGAAGTATCTCTCAGGTTTAAACTTAAGAAAATTTCAAGAGCAAGGTAAGAAGGTACAATAAAAAGTTTCAAGCGAATGAACAACCATCGATACCTGAACAGCGTGTGAGAAGGGGGTTCAGAGTATCGGGTATAGATCATCTCTCAAAGGGTGGCTCGTGATAACTCACAAAGCCAGGAGCATATGATGCTTCGAACTCAAGGATGTACAGGAGAGTCAGGTTTCGATCCTGTGGAACTGTGAGGGGAGTGTCGATCAAAAGTAGGGAGAATGGTGGCATCTTACCGGTCACGACAACAAGGTATGTCAGAGGATAGCCTGTCAGTTATGTTGGCAACAATATCGGTACCAAGGGCGAGGGACGAAGAGAACCATTTTCCTGCTCGTTAAACGAGGCGGACCAATAGGCAAAGTTCTCGTCCATTGGTGGTTACTGGAATGTCAACAACATTAGTAACAGGGTCGTACTGACCGAATTGTACCTCGAGGTATTTTCATAAGCAGGGAATTGTTTCTGCTTATATCATCCAGATCATAAGAAAGGTTAAAACAAAGCAATGGACAGGAAAAATATGATTATCAGATCAAACAGTCCAATGGAAAGGACGACGTGTTTACACATAAGAGTTGGGAGTATATCCTTCCCAGGGAAAAGCAGAGCAGGATATACATGATAGGACAGCAAGTTTAAAAGCATTTAGATAATGGGGCGAGGGAAGAATCCTGATATTACCCATACAACGGTGTGAGGGTAATTGAACGAGAAACATTTTGTATTATGCTTCCAATGTTCTTGTTGGTATTCGGAATACCACAGTCATGCTTCGATGTAACATTAACATGGTGTTTCAAGCAAGATTGAATCTGAAGGTCACAAGAAGTACAAAGGAACAATTCCAAGAATATCAAGGAATGTCAGATATAACCAAAACATGACCAAGTCCGTATTGGCAGGAAGTCAAGGATGGTGTCGATGACAACATGAATCATCGATGTGCAAGGATGGTATTTCTCCTCAAGAATTCGATTGATATCTTAGAACAAGGCAGTATATTGTTGGTGATCACGACAAATTTTGTCGAGAGGCTCTATGAAGATGCCATCAAGCAGCAACAACATCAAGCAAAAGGAATGATGAAGCAAAGGCTATTGGAACCATGGATACGACACAAGTTCGGATTCAAGCTTGTTGTTCAAGGTGGAATGATAAGATGAGGAAGAGCGACGTAAGCTTAGCTCATCGTTGAAAAATTGTGCTCCGGGAAGAACAAGGTAGCACAGTTGAAATTTAGGACGATAATGATTTAGCCAATCAGGCTAGGAATGACTTGAAGGATTATTAAACTCGTAAGCAACGAAAATTAATTAGAGTTGTTGAATCGGAGTGCGGGATCGATTCTCTTATCGGTGTTCTCGAGTTACTGATAACTCAGAACCCCGGGGAAAATCTGAAATCGGTGAGAAGTAATACTAGATGAATATCCATAGGAAGCAACTCAGCTATTTGATATTCTTGAGATACCAGGGGTAATACTCAAAGGTAGACCATATTAGAGTTAGGACATGTGTATTGATATGCAGAAGGCAAGCACTTCAACTTGTCCGAGAAAGGGGATCAAAGAAGACAATCTTGGTTGGAACCACGATTGCAAAGGCCAAAATCACGGATACAGGATCAAATTATACCAAGGGAATAATTATTGTTACGACAAGCTTCCATGATAAGATCTACATGGTTTCCATGGGCATGAACACAAAGTTCAAGGTCGACTCCCACTTCTCAAATGCATAACCTTTCATTCACTTCTAGCATTCAATGAAGTTGTAGTGTTGAAATGTTATCTGGCAAGACACCAGAAGAGTATGACTCATGAAAACTCTCGGGTTCACATGGATTAAGGAAGGCATAGGTTCAAACCATAGGGCATCTTGGGAACATATACCACAAACTCCACGAGTAAAATAACACAAGCTCAAAGGCAGAGGATGGTTGAGAAGGCAGAGGATACAATTTACCAAAGGCTTTATGTATCTGAGGAAAGGCTCCAAAAGGTTATTTAATATGAAGGACGTCGTCAGATAAAATCCAACAAAGGGTTTGGCGGCCCACATAGGATCTGATGTGAGTATCGGTACTCAATCAGAAGAGCGAAAGAATGCGAAGGCATTAGATTATAGAAACAGCTGAATAATTCGACGTTCAAGTTGAAGGGAACTAGGTGGACAATCAATTACAACATGATTGGCCCAGATCCAACTCATGTCTAGAATGACGTATGAGCAGGAAGGTCAAATTTCAGGGTTCAACTGATGATTGCGAGCAATCGCAACATAATGAATCAATAGGCTCAGGATGACAATGACAAAGGATGTTAATGAATATTGCTCGACATATGGATTTAACCATAATGCAGGGAGACAAGACTTTCGGGAGCACTAGGCTGCAGAGGATCTTCAGGAGATCGAATTGCATTCGAAGAATTTTTATGAGACATATGATCAACTGGGGATGAACAAATCCCTGATAATGTGTGGAATTATTCGTAGGGTTATTCAGGCAGAAAAGAGCTGCAAGGCAGTCGAAAAAAGGATTCTCGAAAGTCGGAGAATACTTTCGGGTATCTTGTAATAACGAGAATAACTAGGGATGGAAGTGTCGGAGTAATGGGCCACGGGTAGGCCGACCCGGGACCTAGGATCTTTCAAGACATCGGGGTAGGCCGCGCCCCTCTGGCCGAGTCCCAGCCGGCGACCTTCGGAGAGGCCGAGTCCCAGAGGGCGATCCCCCGTGAAGCCGAGTCCCAGACGACGGCTTTGAAGCAAGCCGACTCCCGGCTTGCGACCTCCAGAAGTGCCGACTATGGGAGTCGGCCCGTGACCTTTCACGAAGACCGATGCAGGGCACGGCCCCGACGTGGCCGTCCCTTCCTGCCTACGAGGGGTTGGCATGGCTACAGTGAGCCGTATCGCCGGGAGATCTCCGGCGAGGCGCGGCACTGTTGCCATGGCTCCCCTGACCTCAGCCACAGTGCGTGATGCACTGTGCCCACGACGCCGGCCTGTACGGCCCGAAGATCGTAGGGCCACCTGTCAGTGAGAGAATCAAAGACGGCCAGAGCGCCAGAAGACGGCCCTGTGGGAGTCGGCCTCCTCGGAGTCGGCCGCCTCCCCGTCAGGGCCCCACAAGCCATAAACCGGATTGGATGGGGAGTGGCGACAGTGATCGCCTGACAGACGGCGGCACTGTTGCCACGACCCCATGACCAAGCATGCGTCATCAAGAGTGCTGCACAGTGTTCGGCTTGTCCGCGGGACCCACCAGTCGGCGGGCCCCAGAAGCCGGCAGGAAGGACGGCGGCGTGAGAGACAGATGGCTGGGGGCCACGCCCAGTCAGATTACCATTGTACCCCCGGGGGGTAAGCCTATATAAACCCCCCGGGGCACCCATGCAAAGGGTTCGGCCTTGGATAGAGTTAGACACTTAGACAGGGGAGGAGAGAGCCAGCCTAGCTCCCTCCTGCCTCCCGATACAGCTCCAGGAGCACCCTTGTAACCTTTTCGCCATAGTGACCATGCGGAGACCCCGCAGAGCAGCAGTAGGGGTGTTATCTCCCCGGAGAGCCCCGAAGCTGGGTAAGATTCGCCGGCGTGCATGTCTGCGCCTCATCCCGTTTCCAGGCACCGGCGACGTTCTACTCGCCCCCACCATGATAAGCCATCCTTTGGCATATGTCGCACCCAACCCCCGACATTTGGCACCCACCGTGGGGCGAGGTGCACCGTCGTCCGGAGATCTGTTCTGGACGGGAACCCTTTTCCTCCCTGGCGAGCGCAGCCAGCCAGGATCGCCAGATGGAGTCTGCATCGACACGCTGCGCGGCGCCGAAGCTGCCTGCGCTGCGAGCGGCCTCGCCGAACTTATCGGCGAGGTGCGCCTCTCCGACGAGCCTGCATCCGACGCAGGCACGGGTGGCCCCGAGAACCTTCTTGCGGGCCTCCTCGACCAACTCCACGTCGCCGGCGAGCCTGCCGTAGACTTGGAATCCGTAGGCTCCTCCGACCCGATGCTGGTCGACTCCGACGCCGTATCACTTGATATCTTCCCCACCAACGTGGTGGTCTACGATGAGACGCTTCCGTACGAGGAGAGTGGCGGAAGCGCTGTCACGGAGGTGCTCGTCATCAGCCACGACGAGCACTCCGGCGACGGAGCCCAGGACCCGCTGCCAGCGGTCCTGCAAGACCTAACCGCGCCCATTCCAGAGGACGCGGACGCCGAGACGCTGGAAGAACGCCGCCTTCAGATCATCGAGGGCGCCAAGAAGCTGGCAAGCATGAGGCGCTTGTCAGAAGCATACCAGCGCGAGATGGATCGCGCCGTAGGCGGCTCGCCGGCTCCGACTGGGCCGAGCCATCTGGGTGCGGTCCGACAGCGTGGCGCAGCCATCGCCGACTTGCTCGGGGCGAAACGCCACGTGTACGCCACCCCAGCGGAGAATATCCGCGCCGCCCAAGCGGCGACTGACGAGCTGAAGAACTTTGAGGGCGAAGAGCGCCGTGTGATGACGGAGCGAGTCCAGCAGCTCCTCGACGCAGTTGCTGCGCAAAACGTGGCCAGCGGCTGCGCAGATGCGCTGTAGCAGCCAAACGACGACTTACCTCCCCGCTGCGATCAAGGCGCGACCTCCCGGACGCCGACTGGCGGAGTCCGCGGAAGAAAAGAGAAGGAGCCGGCTGTCAGTCACAGTTGGACTCATATCACCATCGAGCGCGACCAAGACGGCCGCCCGAGAGCAGTGGAACGACGGGACGATTATCTGCCTCCCCCGCCCCGAAGAGAGCGGCGAGTTTCTCCGCCGCCTGTTGAGCATCCGACTCTCGGAGGTCGCCTTGGCCGCCGAGAAGGAGTCGGAGAGAATGACGCCCGCCATCGGATCGACCGACTCCACCGATCCCTGGCGCTGGAAGAAGAAGATGAGTTGGGTCCACCTTGCTTCGGGACCCGCATCAGAGACGAGCCCTTCCCCAGAGGGTTCACGCTCCCCCGAGATACGCCCAAGTACACCGGCTCCGTAAATCCGGAAGACTGGCTGATAGACTACTCCACAGCCGTCTGCATAGCGAACGGCAACAAGCGAGTTGCCGTAAAGTATGTTCCTCTCATGCTCCAGGGCACGGCCCGGACATGGCTGAACAGCCTGAAGCCCCACAGCATCAATAGCTGGGTCGACTTCACCGAAGCCTTCATTCGCAACTTCACAAGCACGTACAAGCGACCTCCCAAGCCGCGCCAGCTCTCCTTGTGCGTGCAAGGTCCTGAAGAATCAACGCGCGATTACCTCACACGCTGGGGCGAACTTCGAAACTCCTGCGAGGGCGTGCACGAGGTGCAGGCTATTGAGTACTTCACTGCCGGGTGCCAAGAGGGCACCCTCCTCAAGCACAAGCTCCTCTGCGACGAGCCCAAAACCCTTGACGAACTGCTAGTCATAGCAGATAAGTACGCCACGGCCGACTCTTCTATGAAGACGGAGATTCAAGTCAACGCGGCTGGCAAGGTGACTCCCCAGGCTCCCAGAACTCCGGCTGGAGATGCCAGTCGGCGACAGCAACAAAACGACAACAAGCGCAAGGCCCCACAGCTGACTTCCAGCAGTCGGCAGGTCGCAGCAGTAGAAGATCAGCAGCCGGAGGGGCAGCCTCCGGCAAAGCGGCAGAAAGGCGGCAAGTCCAATTGGTTGCCGGCTTTCTCCTATGAGCAGACTTTGGATGGTCCTTGCAAGTTCCACAGCGGCGCGAAGCCGTCGAACCACATCACCAGAAAGTGCCACTGGCTCGCCAGAATCGCCAAGGAAGACGGCCTCACTCCTCCGCCGCCTACAGGGCCGCCGCCTCCGCCGCCGCCCCAGCAGCCGGCGGCTCGGCCAGTCGGCGCAGTACAAGACGATTTCCCAGAAGAGCACGGAGCCTACGTAGTATTCACCAGTATGGCAGATGACTGGCGCAGCAGGCGCCAACAGCAGCAAGAAGTAAATGCAATAGCAACGGATGCTCCAGAGTTCATGCATTGGTCCGAGAGGCCTATCAGTTGGAGTCGGGCGGATCACCCAGAGGTGATGCCGAGTCCAGGCTCCTACGCCCTGGTCCTAGGCGCGACCTTGGCCACTGATAGGCGGGCCGCCCGTTTCTCGCGGGTCCTGATAGACGGAGGCAGCAGCATAAACATCCTGTACAAAGACACCATGGAGAAGCTAGGAATCAGGCGAAGGCAGTTGCAGAGCAGCCGCACCGTGTTCCATGGAATTGTACCCGGCCTCTCCTGTTCACCGATCGGCAAGATCCTGATAGACATCCTCTTCGGAGACAAAGATCACTTCCGCCGAGAGCCGGTCTGGTTCGAGGTGGTGGACTTGGAGAGTCCGTACCACGCCCTGCTTGGCCGGCCTGCCTTGGCCAAGTTCATGGCGGTTCCGCACTACGCCTATCTCAAGATGAAGATGCCGAGTTCCAAGGGAATCCTGACCATTGCCGGCGACTACAAGAAATCATCCGCTTGCGCGGCGGAGAGCAGTCGGCTGGCCAAGTCCTTGGTGATCGCAGCCGAGAAACGGCTCCTTGACCGGGTCGTGGCGATGGCCGGAAAGCAGCCAGAGATGTCGCACGACCCCAAGGAGTCGGAGGCAGAAGGATCATTCAAGCCGGCTAAAGAAACCAAGAAGATACCCTTGGATCCAGAGCACCCAGAGAGATACGCTGTCGTAGGCACAGGCCTTGACAGCAAATAGGAAGGCGAGCTCGTCGATTTCCTCCGTGAGAATCGGGACATCTTCGCATAGTCTCCCTAGGACATGCCGGGTGTACCGACGGAATTCGCCGAGCACAAGCTACAGATCAGGCCAGATATGAAGCCCGTCAGGCAGCCCTTGCACCGCCTGTCAGAAGAGAAAAGAAGAGTTGTCGGAGAAGAGATAGCCCGGCTCTTGGCAGCCGGCTTCATCATGGAAGTGTTTTTTCCAGAGTGGCTAGCAAACCCGGTGTTGGTACTGAAGAAAAACAAGCAGTGGCGGATGTGCATCGACTACACAAGCCTCAATAAAGCCTGCCCAAAGGACCCGTTTGCTCTGCCAAGGATTGATCAGGTGATAGACTCCACAGCCGGATGCGAGCTGCTGAGTTTCCTAGACGCATACTCAGGGTATCACCAGATCAAGCTGAATCCTGCAGACAGACTGAAGACCGCATTCATCACGCCGTTTGGAGCCTTCTGTTACCTGACTATGACGTTCGGCTTAAGGAATGCCGGCGCCACCTTTAAGCGTTGCATGCAGAAGTGCCTCCTCAAGCAACTCGGCAGGAACGCCCACGTCTATGTGGATGATGTGGTGGTGAAGACGGAAAAGCGTGGGACGCTGCTGGAAGACCTCAAAGAGACCTTTGAAAATCTGCGCCGATTCCGGATCAAGCTCAACCCCGAGAAGTGCGTTTTCGGAGTACCAGCCGGCCAGCTCCTTGGCTTCCTGGTCTCCGAACGCGGCATAGAGTGCAACCCCGTAAAAATCAAGGCCATTGAGAGAATGGAGGTACCCAGCCGACTGTTGGATGTGCAGAAGTTCACCGGCTGCTTGGCGTCCATCAGCCGATTTATCAGTCGGCTGGGCGAGAAAGCTCTGCCCTTGTATCAACTGATGAAGAAGACCACCTTTTTTGAGTGGAACCACAAGGCAGACGAGGCATTTCTCCAACTGAAGAAGATGTTGACTGCTCCCCTCGTGCTGGCGGCTCCGACTCCCAAAGAGCCCATGCTCTTGTATATCGCCGCCACCAGCCGAGTAGTCAGCACAGTCATCGTAGTCGAGCGCAAGGAGGAAGGCAAGGCGCTCCCAGTCCAGAGACCGGTATATTACCTGAGCGAGGTACTGTCGACCTCCAAGCAAAACTACCCTCACTATCAGAAGATGTGTTACGGCGTGCATTTTGCCGCCAAGAAGCTGAAGCCCTACTTTCAAGAGCATCCAATCACTGTGGTTTGCACTGCTCCACTCGCCGAGATCATTGGAAGCCGAGACGCCTCCGGCCGAGTGGCCAAATGGGCTATAGATCTAGCCCCTTATACCATCTACTACCAGCCCCGCACCGCCATCAAGTCGCAGGCGCTGGCCGACTTCCTCGTCGACTGGGCCGAGACCCAGTACCTGCCGCCAGCGCCCGACTTTACTCATTGGCGGATGCACTTCGACGGCTCCAAGATGCACATCGGCCTTGGGGCCGGCGTCGTCCTCACCACCCCCAAGGGCGACAAGCTCAAATACGTGCTGCAAATCCACTTCGCCGCCTCCAACAACGTCGCCGAATATGAAGCGCTCATCCATGGGCTCCGGCTTGCAAAAGAACTCGGCATTCGCCGGATCCTGTGCTATGGCGACTCCGACTTGGTGGTTCAGCAATCATCCGGTGACTGGGACGCCAAAGACGCAAACATGGCAAGCTACCGCTTCCTGGTGCAGCAACTCAGTGGATATTTCGAGGGGTGCGAATTCCTTCACGTGCCAAGAAATGACAACGATCAAGCAGATGCCTTGGCACGAGTCGGCTCCACTCGCCAAGCAATACCTTCTGGCGTCGCCCTTCAGCGCCTCCTCAAGCCGTCCATCAAGCCTTCACCAGAGTCAGACTCCATCTTCGTGCCGGCTCCGCCAGAAATAGTCGGATTCGACTCCAAGGCCCCAGCAGGCAACCTCAAGAAAGCCACAGTTAAAGCCAGCCCGGGGACTGCGCCAGTCGGCCCGGGGACTTCAGAGCCCGGCCCGGGGACTGCGCCAGTCGGCCCGGGAACTGCCCCAGTCGGCCCAGAGATTCCCTCAATCCAGCAAACGGCGGCAGACTCCAACCCGCCGCCTCCCAGCCCAGCCACCCTTGTCCAAGTCGCTGTGGTAGCAGTTGAAGAGATAGCAGCACCTTCATGGGCACAGCCCATCCTCAAGTTCCTAGTGAACAAAGAATTACCAACATACGAGATCTTGGCTCGGCAAGTGCAGCGCCGAGCAGCAGCATACACCATAGTCAACAGAGAGCTAGTCAGGCGCAGTGTCACTGGTGTCTACCAGCACTGCGTAGAATCAAAGCAAGGCCAAGCGATCCTCAGAGACATCCATCAGGGCGAGTGCGGCCGCCATGCAGCTTCGAGGGCACTCGTGGCCAAAGCCTTTAGGCACGGTTTCTTTTGGCCGACTGCCCTGGAAGAAGCTAAAGAGCTAGTCCAAAAATGCAAGGGGTGCCAGATGTTCCGCTCCAAGCCCCTTCAGCCGGCTTCCGCGCTGAAGACAATCCCCATTGCCTGGCCCTTTGCAGTTTGGGGCCTGGACATGGTAGGACCATTCAAGACGGCCCGAGGCGGCCTAACTCATTTGCTTGTCGCGGTGGACAAGTTCACCAAGTGGGTGGAAGCAAAGCCCATCAAGAAATTAAACGGGCCTACAGCAGTAACCTTCATTGCCGACATCACGGTGCGGTACGGCATACCGCACAACATCATCACCGACAACGGCACCAACTTCGCCAAAGGCGCCTTGGCTCGTTTCTGCGCGACGCAGGGCATCCGACTGGACTTAGCGTCCGTTTCCCATCCGCAGTCAAACGGCCAGGTGGAACGAACCAATGGCCTCATCCTGTCCGGCATCAAGCCTCGATTGGTCGAACCACTCGAGCGCTCGGCCGGCTGTTGGGTCGAGGAGCTGCCTGCCGTTCTCTGGAGTCTGCGCACAACCCCAAACAAATCAACCGGCTTCACACCTTTCTTCCTCGTCTACGGTGCCGAAGCCGTCATCTCGACGGATATAGAGTTCGACTCTCCGCGAGTCTCCATGTACACCGAGGAGGAAGCCGAAGAAGCATGCCAAGACGGCGTCGATCTACTGGAAGAGGGCCAACTGTTGGCACTCAGTCAGTCCGGCATCTACCAGCAGAGTCTGCGCCGATACTACAACTGCAAGGTCAAGCCAAGATCGTTCCAAGAGGGCGACCTTGTGCTCTGGCTGATTCAGAGAACAGCCGGCCAGCACAAGTTGTCGGCGCCTTGGGAAGGTCCCTTCATCATCAGCAAGGTGCTAGGGAACGACGCCTACTATCTGATCGATGCTCAGAAGCCTCGAGCGCGCAAGAGGGACGACTCCGGCAAAGAAACAGAGCACCCGTGGAACGTGAATCTTCTTCGAAGATTTTACAGTTGATGCAGTATGTATCGCACTACCCTCTTTGTATTAAAGTACTAAGACCTTAGGCCCCCCGGGACGAGCTCGGGGACTGCCTTTTTGATTATCTGTATGATAAGAACTATGCTTCCGAATATGCTGTTCCTTTTTATCATACTGTCTGGCACCGGGTCCGACTAGTCGGCCCGGGGACTCGCCGTCTTGCGCTATGAAATGCTCCCTGCGGTCAGACAAGTAATGTGTTGCGCTCAAAGCCGTCTCCTGTCGAAAGCCGCAGCTCGCAGAGCGACTGTCGGTAGGCAGGGGACAAGCAAGAACGAGCGCACACATGAAAAATGGCTAAGGACCTAAAAGCTACGCATAGCCCAAGCCGGCTACCAGCATCCCCCCACCGAGCCGACTCATGAGCAATCGGCTCGCCGTCTCAACTTTTATCAAGGACAGCCGACTCTCGAATAGTCAGCCTGTCATTCCCTAGCCGACTTGCTGAAGACACTCTAAATGACTAAGTACTTGCCTTCCTGAAGTAGCCAAGCACTTGACCCGGCGGCAGTCCGCAGAGCGGCTGCCCAGCCGGCAAGGCGGCAACTAAAGGAAGGCGGCAAAGGAAAAAGTCTGAGGAGCAATAAGCAAGGATAGGCGGAAATTAGATAAAATATTTACATAGGCCCTCGGCCGAATCACCGAATAAGAATTCAGGATACACCTAGTGGGTGGAATTGTTCAAATCTAACAAGTCTTGCAAAAAGTTAAAAAAGACAGATAAATAGAAGCAATCTAGGAGGCGGCCTCCGGGGCCGGAGGATCGGAGGTGACGGCGGTGTCGGATGCTGGGGCAGTCGGCTGGGCGGTCTCAGCCTGGTCGCCTCCGGCGGCGGTCGCCTTGTCCCTGCGCGGCTCGTTGCTGGAGGCGCGGTCGGGCTGAGGCTGCCTGCCTGCTTCGTCTTCTGGCGCCTCCTCCTCGCCTCCGTCCTCCGACTCGTCCTCCTCCTCGACGCTGGAGTCGATCACCTCCGCCGAGTCCTCCTCGTACTCCGGGTTCATCCCGAACCAGTCCGGCGGTGCCTCCTCGCCGCCTTCAGTCCGCTCGGGCACGAAGACGCTGGTGTCCGTGTACTCGGCGATGGCCGCCCTGCGCTCGACAAGGGCGCCTTCTGCGGCCTCCAGCTCGGCCTGGGCCTCTGACCAGAATGCGGCCAGACGGTCCAGGTCCAGCCCCGGATACCACCCCTTGACGAACTCCAAGGCTCGGCGTGCTCCGGCCCGAGCGGAGGAGCCCTTCCAAGCCTCAAAGTGGCCGGCGGCGACTTCCAGCCAGTCGGCGATTCGATTGGCGGTGCGAAGAGCCGGCACATCCGGCCACAGGGCGGCAACCACTTGGGCACCGGCACGCTGAAGACGGCGCAGCAGACGGTGAGCAGGACAAAGACGAGCCCCGATGCTCAGAAGCTGCTCGTCGATGGTTCGGGGGGCGTTGGCGGCAATCACTTCACCCTTCGCCCTTCGCTCCTCCCGAGCCGCCTCGATGGCCAGAGGGACGGCTTGCGAATGGCCGGGAAAGAAGTCTGCCAAGGCAGAAAAGAAGATAGTCAGAAAATCAGAAATCAGCCCGACACAGGGTCGGAAGACCAAAGAAGAGAAAAAGACTTACCATCGACGATGTCCTCGAGCTCGTGGTAGCCGGAGGTCAGCATCGCCTCCCGGTCGGTCCAGGCGGAGCGTTCGACCTCGAACTCGGCCATGAGGGCATCCTCCCGCGACTTGGCGTCGTCCTGCGCCTTCCGGAGCAACTCCTTCTGCTCGGCCAGCTGCGTCGCCAGCAGGTCGCGCTCTTTGGCGAGCTTGTCGCACTCCTCCTCCTTGGCACAACGAGCAGTATTGGCCTCGCCCAGCTGCTCCTGGAGGGCGGCGTTGGCGCCTGAAGAGCGAAGACGAAGACAAGAAAATCATCAGTAAGGTAGATCGCCGGGGAGATCCGGCCCGACTGCTCAGCAGTCGGCCCGAATCTCGGGGACTACAGCCCGCGGGCGCGCCAGCGCGCCCCCGCGGAGAAGAAGGAAGATAGATCGCCGGGGGAGATCTGGCCCGACTGCTCAGCAGTCGGCCCGAATCTCGGGGACTACAGCCCGCGGGTGCGCCAGCGCGCCCACACGAAGAAGGAAGAAATAACTCACCTCGGCTTTCCGTCAGGTCGGCGGTCCGCTTCTTCAGCTCCTCAACGTTGCGGTTGAAGACAGTGGCGCGGAGATTATGATATTCCTGCAAAAAGCCGGCAAAGGCAAAAGTTAGGACTCGAAGCTCACTAGAGGGAGTTCCGAACCGCCTGCTCAGCAGTCGGCCCCGAACTAGGGGACTACACCCAGTGGGTGCGCAGGTGCGCCCCCACAGAGAAAGACAGAAATTGAACAAGAGAAAGGAAGCTTACTCGGACGGATGTCCTCACGGCCAGATGCGCTCTGGTGCTGACCTGGAGGGCGTCACTTTCCGCGCGCAGCTTTGCCTGGACGTCCAGGAGGGCCTGGTTCAGCGGGCCGGTGCCGCCTCCGCGCAACCAGTCGGTAGGCGCGGCACTGGAGGCCTCGACGTCCAGACTCGCCGAGCTGGCCGCACCAGTCTCTCGAGCTCGTGGCGCCGAGCTCGTCCTCTCAAGCCGGTGGCGCGCCGGCACGGCGACCTGAAGAAGCAGCCGCGCCTCGGCGTTGTCCGTGGCCGGTGGATCCTGCGGGCCCACCGGCTGCTTGCCGTGCGGCCTCCCAGAAGGTGGCGGAGGCGGCGGAGGCGGCATGTGGGTGTCCGAGCCTGAAGCATCGCTGCCCTCCTCCACGAGAGGGTTCTCGGCGCCGACCTCTCCGGTCTGCCCCGTGAACTCAGGAGCCGGCGGCGCCGACGACAGCGGAGGGACAAGCATCACCGATCGGCGACGCGCGACCTCCTCAACATGCCGCTTCGTCGCGGCGGCGGTCTCGGCCTCCTCCAGCCTCCTCTGGGCATTGGCGGCCGCCTTGTCAGCCTCCGCCTTCTCCAGGCGGTCGGCCTCCTCCTCATCACGCTTCTCCCGCGCGTTTCGTTTCGTCGCCTCCCGAAGGTCGGTGGCGGGATCGACCCACCGAGTGTTGGCGGATGTCTCTACCGACCCCATGACAGAGGGGACGGCGGCTCTCTCAAGGGAGAGGGGAGCTCTGGAGAAGATCGGAGGGAAAAATCAAGGAAGACTCGGATAAGATCCAGCAAAGAAAACGAAAGAGTAAAAGGACTTACGAGGACACTAGCGGCGGCCTTCTCACTTCCTTTCGGAAGCGGTTGGCCTTCGCGGCCGCCTCCTCCCGCTTGGTCGCGGCGGCGGCCCCCTTGAACTTCTTCTGCTTGCCACCGGGCGCGCTCGGCCCGGCGTGACGTCTCTTCGCGCCGACTTGGCCGGAGGGGCCGGCCCTCGGCTGGCGGCGCGGGACGACTTCCACGTCGGCGTCGTCCTCGGGCCAGTCGGCGAAGGTCGCCGACGGCCTGAGGCCGCCGTCCGCCCCCTCTCCGCCGCCTTCGGCGTCGACCTCCAGCGCCGCCGCCCCCAAGTTGGGGTCGTCGACGTCGCTGTCCTTGCGATCTGGGACGTAATCGTGGGGCTCTCTTATGGCGCTAGCTGCGGGCGCCGTGAGGGGATTCTGCCCAGAAGAAACCAACAATGATTAGAGGCCGGGAGTCGGCCGCAAAAAAGATCAAGCTACAGAAGGACGCGACTTACCATTGGAGGGGGGTTGTCGCGCGAGTACGGCTCCTTGCCGAACTGCCAGTTCTCCGTGAACTCACAGTGCGCGATGTGGTTCACCAAGTTCGCCACTTCCCCACGGGGCATCTCCTTGGTGCACAAACGGCTCGGATCGTGGCGGCCGCTCATCTGACAGATGAGGTGAGGCCGGCCCTGGAGCGGGAGGACTCGACGCGCCACGAAGGCGGCCAGAAGATCGGAGGCGACGAGTCCCTCCGACTGCAGCAGAACCCGGAGTCGTGCGACGGAGCCGGCTCCAGAGGGCGAAAGCGACTTGGACCGGTGGGACCAATTGGCAAGCCTGCCAGTAAGAGGCTCGGGGTCAAAGGGCGGCAGATTAACCCAGTCGCCGTCGGTGGAGACGTTCTTCACGTAGAAGTAAGATTTCTGCCACTTCTTCACCGACTTCACCAACGGGATGGGAGGGAAAGGATTGTCGGCCGTCGAGCGCCGCACCGCGATGTAGGTGCCGCACTGAGCCGGCGTGCCGGCGGCCTGAGTACCAAGTTTCAAAGAGAAAAATTCCCCCCACAGCTCGAGGGTGGGTAGAACGCCGAGGTAGCCTATTTATAGTGCCGCCCCGCTCCTCCCCGCCTATTTATAGCCCTACGGGCTGAGGAGCCGAGAGGGCGGACGTGGGATTAACTACGCCCGAGGCCCCACGCCGCCCACGATTTACCCCACGAAGTTACTGCGCGCAGTAACAACGTGGGGATGCCAACCGTCCGCAGCCACAGCGGATCCGCCCGGAAGCCGAGGTGCGGTAGTGGCGGGCCCCACCTGGCGGCCCGTCCCGTCACGCGCATGGGTAGGCAGACTATCCTCCCCACGTGGCTCCGCGCGATAGGACCGTCTCGATGGCGGTAGGGAAGCGTATCCAATACGCCGCCTGTTTTCCCGCTGCGACTTACGAATAATGGCCCCTCGCTGAACGAATCCGACTTCGGCGAGTCGGCCCAAAGAAACGGCGGCCGAGTCTCAGAGTCGGCACCGGGAATATTGAAACTGTTGAAGCCCCACAAGGCAGCGCCCGCAGGGCTTCACCAGGTTCGGGGACTACTGTCGGAGTAATGGGCCACGGGTAGGCCGACCCGGGACCCAGGATCTTTCAAGACATCGGGGCAGGCCGCGCCCCTCTGGCCGAGTCCCAGCCGGCGACCTTCGGAGAGGCCGAGGCCCAGAGGGCGATCCCCCGTGAAGCCGAGTCCCAGACGATGGCTTTGAAGCAAGCCGACTCCCGGCTTGCGACCTCCAGAAGTGCCGACTATGGGAGTCGGCCCGCGACCTTTCACGAAGACCGATGCAGGGCACGGCCCCGACGTGGCCGTCCCTTCCTGCCTACGAGGGGTTGGCATGGCTACAGTGAGCCGTATCGCCGGGAGATCTCCGGCGAGGTGCGGCACTGTTGCCATGCCTCCCCTGACCTCAGCCACAGTGCGTGATGCACTGTGCCCACGACGCCGGCCTGTACGGCCCGAAGATCGCAGGGCCACCTGTCAGTGAGAGAATCAAAGACGGCCAGAGCGCCAGAAGACGACCCTGTGGGAGTCAGCCTCCTCGGAGTCGGCCGCCTCCCCGCCAGGGCCCCACAAGCCATAAACCAGATTGGATGGGGAGTGGCGACAGTGATCGCCTGACAGACGGCGGCACTGTTGCCACGACCCCATGACCAAGCATGCGTCATCAAGAGTGCTGCACAGTGTTCGGCTTGTCCGCGGGACCAACCAGTCGGCGGGCCCCAGAAGCCGGCAGGAAGGACGGCGGCGTGAGAGACAGACGGCTGGGGGCCACGCCCAGTCAGATTACCATTGTACCCCCGGGGGGTAAGCCTATATAAACCCCCCAGGGCACCCATGCAAAGGGTTCGGCCTTGGATAGAGTTAGACACTTAGACATGGGAGGAGAGAGCCAGCCTAGCTCCCTCCTGCCTCCCGATACAGCTCCAGGAGCACCCTTGTAACCTTTTCGCCATAGTGACCATGCGGAGACCCCGCAGAGCAGCAGTAGGGGTGTTATCTCCCCGGAGAGCCCCGAAGCTGAGTAAGATTCGCCGGCGTGCATGTCTGCGCCTCATCCCGTTTCCAGGCACCGGCGACGTTCTACTCGCCCCCACCATGATAAGCCATCCTTTGGCATATGTCGCACCCAACCCCCGACAGGAAGTAAGAACGGCGAGGGTACGCAGTTATCCATAAGGATTCAACGGTGTTAAGGGATTGCAAAAGAAATCAACATAGGTTATCGCGAATAGATCGGAGAATATCTTTGAAGTCGTCTGGTGAAGCAGGCAACCATCCGGAATGAAGGGGCTCTTCGGGGAAAGTCGTTACGAGATCCTAATATTAGAGTTAGCAAAATTGTTTAACCCGAATGGAAGAGAGATCAGGGTCCCAGAGTATAGACAAGGAATAAAAGATCCTAATACCACCCAATTGGCAACATGGGCCCGTAAGCCACACATCCAAGTTAGTAAAACAGTTTTCGGTTTCTAGACTCAACTTCGGCCAAGGAGTTGGAAAGGGGGCTACCTACAGGCAGTCGGCTCTTATACCAATTTGTGACGCCCTCGATTCAATCGTACACCAATCATGCATGCAAATGTGTACGATCAAGATCAAGGACTCACAGAAAGATATCACAACACAACTGATCTAGACACAAATCAAAATAATACAAGCTTTATATTGCAAGCCATGGGCCTCGAGGGCTCGAATACATCAGCTCGAATACAAACGAGTCAGCGGAAGCAACAATATCTGAGTACAGACATGAGTTAAACGAGTTTGCCTTAAGAAGGCTAGCACAAAAGCAACATCGATCGAAAAGGCAAGGCCTCCTGCCTGGGAGCCTCCTAACTACTCCTGGTCATCGGCGTCCGTCACGTGGTAGTAGGCACCCTCGGGGTAGTAGCGGTCATCAAAGGTGTCATCTGGCTCTTGGACTCCGTCATCTGGTTGCGTCATCCGAGAAGAATGGAAAAGGGGAAAAAGAGGGAGCAAAGCAACCGTGAGTACTCATCCAAAGTACTCGCAAGCAAGGATCTACACTACAAATGCAACATTATCAAAGGAAGGTTGTATATGTGGACTAGGCTGCAGAAATGGCAGAATAGAGAGAAGGCCTAGTCCTATCGAAGAATAGCATCTTCTGGAAACCACTATCTTGCAGCAAACAGGAGGGAGTAGAGTAGCATAAAGTAAAGTAGTAGTAGTGTTATCAACCTCGGCCAGAGATCCTTTCTCGACTCCCTCCCAGAGCCATACTATCCAATTATCATCACAATCCAATTCTCATCACAAGTATCGAGTTCTAGTTGTATCGATCGGGATACAACTCCAAGTGTCCGTTCCCGTAGGACAGGCTATCGATAGATGTTTTCTTCCCTGCAGGGGTGCACCAACTTACCCACCACGCTTGATTAACTCCGTCCGGACACACTTTCCTGGGTCATGCCCGGCCTCGGTCAAACAATACGTCGCAACCCGACCTAGGCTTAATAGAGAGGTCAGCACGCCGGACTAAACCTATGCCCCCAGGGGTCATGGGCCATCTCCCCGGGGACTCCTGCATGTTGCGTGGGCGGCCGGTGAGCAGACCTAGCTACCTCCTTAAAAAAAGGTAGGAGCTTACCAGTCCAACCCAGCGCGCGCCGCTCAGTCGCTGACGTCTAATAAGCTTCGGCTGATGCATACGACGCAGAACGCCCATACTATGCCCACGTGATGGTTAGTGCTATCAGGCCAGAGGCCCCTCGGATCAAATATCCAAATCATAGTGGATTAGGAATGCGCGGTAACAAGTAGAGACTCACGAAAGATGTGACCCCGTTGCCCCATCTCGAGGACTTGCGGCAAGGGCTAGGAATGCCTGGCCACGCCTCGTAATTATCTCGCGGGCACCCTCCAGGTCAACCCGTCTCCACATCACTCGCGGGTACCCCTCAGGGTCGACCCGCCTTTTCAAGTAACAGTGGTAAAGTCCAAGTATCCGTGTGTCCAAACATCAAGGGGAAAACCCGAGGAATCACCCCCGGTGAATTCCACTCGATGTAATCATCAAGGTGAACGTATGAGGAACCACCCCCGAGGTTCACACTTGAGGGGTTGCACGACAGAGTCGTGTCGGAAGTGGTTAAGGCGGAATCACCCCCGATGACCACGACCGAATAGCTACACTACAGGGTTAACATCAGAAGTGTTGTAGAGGTCTCACCCTCGGCACTCGATAGTAACCCAGTAGTGTCGAGCAACTAAGGGGAAAGTGATGTGCGGTGTCGGGGCCTGGTCTTTGATCCCGTTGATCGGGTCTTCAATGATGAAGCAGGGGCAACAAGGACAAGGTGGGGGTCACTGATGGATCACTAACCAACCTATACTAAGCAGTTTAGGATAAGCAGGTAAGGTACAACAGCAGATACAAAAGCAGGCTATGCATCAGAATAGGAGCAAACAATAACAGTAGCAAAATCTAATGCAAGCATGAGAGAATGGTATGGGCGATATCGGGATGATCAAGGGGGGGGGGGGGGGGTGGGGCTTGCCTGGTTGCTCAGTCAAGAAGGAGGGGTCATCGGTGACGTAGTCGATCACAGGGGCAGCATCGATCTCGGGGTCTACCGGAGAGAAAAGGGGGAAGAAACAGTAAATATAAAGTAAACATAGCATAACAGGACAACAGGCAGAGTTAGACGTGTTCTAACGCGGTGCTACATGATACCGGCGAGGGGGGAAGTCAACCGGGAATGTTTACCTGGTTCCGGACCTGAGTCAGACAAATGACCGGAGGGGGAAAGTTCCATGTTCAGCATGCTAGAGGCATGTGACAGATGAACGGACCGTGTATTCGGATTCGTCACGTTTTTCTGAGCAACTTTCATGTACAAAACATTTTCATCCGAGTTACGGTTTATTATCTATGATTTTCTAAAGTTTTAAATTATTTTGAAATTCCAGCATTTATTTAATCCGAATTGACCAAGTCTGACTTGGTCAAAAGGGAAGGCATGGCCCACATGGCATATACTAAACCTTAGTAAAATAAATAAATTCTAACTTAACTAAAAGGGGTCCACCTGCCATAGGCTAGTAGCTACCCTAATTAGTAATTAACCTAAACTACTTTGCACATGGCCGGCCAGAGGCACAGCCAGCCTCACGGCTTGTGCACACCCATGTACAGCACATGGGCGCTCGGCCATGACCAAGGCCACAACCGAGGCCAGTGCGGGAGCAGTCAGCGATGGTAGCGACCAGCAGCAGCAAAGGACATCAGTGGCATGAGCAACAGCAGTAGGAAGCAGCAGTAAGTAGAGGCAAGCAGGTAGAGCAACAACGTGGGCAGCGACAACACGTAGCAGCGGCAGCAGAGGGTAGCTGCGGCGAGCACAGGCGTGCGCCGGCGCGGGTAGCTGCGAGGGCGCGGCCAGGGAGCAGCAGTGCAGCAGCAGGAGCAGCAGTGAAAAGGCAGTAGGAGCGGTGTCTCAAGCACGCACGTACGCGTACGCGTACGCGGGAGCACGGACGAGTTCGGAGACGGCGGCTACGACAACGAATCGAGGCGGGAATTAAGAAGGGGGGTTTGGGGGAGGAACTCACAGCGAGCTCGGTGGCGAGGTCGGGGAGGCCGGGGACGGCTCGGAGCAGCGGCAATGGTGATGCGAGATGCGACGGCCGAGGCGGATGAAGACGATGCAGGTGTCATGGAGGGGGCGTCCCGGCTTGAGCTGGTTCCTAGAACGGGCGAATCCTGCTGCGACAGACCTCCTGGACGTGCTCCTGCACACCGAAGAGGTCGGCGGCCGCGTCAACGATGGCGGCACAGTGGTCACCGCACGGGTTCACAAGCTTGAATCAAGCCAGATAGGAGGGGGTGCGAAAGGGATCGAGGGGGCACTGAGCGAGATGGGGATTAGGGTTTTGATCTAGCATGCCACGGGGTTGCTCTTATCCTCCCACGGGCCGTGGGATGGCCGACACGGCGACCATGGTGGGCGGATGGGCGTCACGCCCTGGTCTCTGCCTCTCCCCTGTGAGGTAGGAGAAAAGGCCGACCAGGTGGGCTGGGCCTGGAACAGTGTAAGTACTGGGCTTAAGTGAATAGGAGATTTCTTTCCAATTTTCTCATTTCCTGTTTTCCTCTTTTATTTAATAAAAGAGATAGAAAGTGATTATTTAGGGTAACCAAAAGAGCCGAGAAAAATGTGGGGCTGAGCCTATTAAATAGTTTGCATTTTTAGGCAGTGCCACAAAAAGTTCGGAGGACAGATGAATCCATTTGCATTTTTCACAAATAAAATAGCACTTTAAAATGCTGAAATTGCATTGTAATAATTGCTATAGTCCATTTTAGATCTTAGGTGATGTTTTTTTCTTAACAATTAAATGTTATGGAATTTTGGCTAAATGATGAACTATTTTGCAGCAACTTTTGTGCAACTCCATATTTCACTTGCAAATTGAATTTGATTTGAAAGTGGAAATTTCAAAGGATATTTGAATCGAAGGTGATCAAGCACTGTTTAGTAAAATGATTGGCTTAATCACATAGGGTTACTGTAGCATGACACCGCGGGTGTTACAAATCTCCTCCACTACAAGAAATCTCGTCCCGAGATTTAAGTGGGGAAGTAAAGAGTAACTTTGGGAGAATCTGACCCTTATAGGGTTAATTATCTGGTGGACAATTCAGGGAGTGTGGCAGAAGTATCTCTCAGGTTTAAACTTAAGAAAATTTCAAGAGCAAGGTAAGAAGGTACAATAAAAAGTTTCAAGCGAATGAACAACCATCGATACCTGAACAGCGTGTGAGAAGGGGGTTCAGAGTATCGGGTATAGATCATCTCTCAAAGGGTGGCTCGTGATAACTCACAAAGCCAGGAGCATATGATGCTTCGAACTCAAGGATGTACAGGAGAGTCAGGTTTCGATCCTGTGGAACTGTGAGGGGAGTGTCGATCAAAAGTAGGGAGAATGGTGGCATCTTACCGGTCACGACAACAAGGTATGTCAGAGGATAGCCTGTCAGTTATGTTGGCAACAATATCGGTACCAAGGGCGAGGGACGAAGAGAACCATTTTCCTGCTCGTTAAACGAGGCGGACCAATAGGCAAAGTTCTCGTCCATTGGTGGTTACTGGAATGTCAACAACATTAGTAACAGGGTCGTACTGACCGAATTGTACCTCGAGGTATTTTCATAAGCAGGGAATTGTTTCTGCTTATATCATCCAGATCATAAGAAAGGTTAAAACAAAGCAATGGACAGGAAAAATATGATTATCAGATCAAACAGTCCAATGGAAAGGACGACGTGTTTACACATAAGAGTTGGGAGTATATCCTTCCCAGGGAAAAGCAGAGCAGGATATACATGATAGGACAGCAAGTTTAAAAGCATTTAGATAATGGGGCGAGGGAAGAATCATGATATTACACATACAACGGTGTGAGGGTAATTGAATGAGAAACATTTTGTATTATGCTTCCAATGTTCTTGTTGGTATTCGGAATACCACAGTCATGCTTCGATGTAACATTAACATGGTGTTTCAAGCAAGATTGAATCTAAAGGTCACAAGAAGTACAAAGGAACAATTCCAAGAATATCAAGGAATGTCAGATATAACCAAAACATGACCAAGTCCGTATTGGCAGGAAGTCAAGGATGGTGTCGATGACAACACGAATCATCGATGTGCAAGGATGGTATTTCTCCTCAAGAATTCGATTGATATCTTAGAACAAGGCAGTATATTGTTGGTGATCACGACAAATTTTTTCGAGAGGCTCTATGAAGATGCCATCAAGCAGCAACAACATCAAGCAAAAGGAATGATGAAGCAAAGGCTATTGGAACCATGGATACGACACAAGTTCGGATTCAAGCTTGTTGTTCAAGGTGGAATGATAAGATGAGGAAGAGCGACGTAAGCTTAGCTCATCGTTGAAAAATTGTGCTCCGGGAAGAACGAGGTAGCACAGTTGAAATTTAGGACGATAATGATTTAGCCAATCAGGCTAGGAATGACTTGAAGGATTATTAAACTCGTAAGCAACGAAAATTACTTAGAGTTGTTGAATCGGAGTGCGGGATCAATTCTCTTATCGGTGTTCTCGAGTTACTGATAACTCAGAACCCCGGGAAAATCTAAAATCGGTGAGAAGTAATACTAGATGAATATCCATAGGAAGCAACTCAGCTATTTGATATTCTCGAGATACCAGGGGTAATACTCAAAGGTAGACCATATTAGAGTTAGGACATGTGTATTGATATGCAGAAGGCAAGCACTTCAACTTGTCCGAGAAAGGGGATCAAAGAAGACAATCTTGGTTGGAACCACGATTGCAAAGGCCAAAATCACGGATACAGGATCAAATTATACCAAGGGAATAATTATTGTTACGAGAAGCTTCCATGATAAGATCTACATGGTTTCCATGGGCATGAACACAAAGTTCAAGGTCGACTCCCACTTCTCAAATGCATAACCTTTCATTCACTTCTAGCGTTCAATGAAGTTGTAGTGTTGAAATGTTATCTGGCAAGACACCAGAAGAGTATGACTCGTGAAAACTCTCAGGTTCACATGGATTAAGGAAGGAATAGGTTCAAACCATAGAGCATCTTGGGAACATATACCACAAACTCCACGAGTAAAATAACACAAGCTCGAAGGCAGAGGATGGTTGAGAAGGCAGAGGATACAATTTACCAAAGGCTTTATGTATCTGAGGAAAGGCTCCAAAAGGTTATTTAATATGAAGGACGTCGTCAGATAAAATCCAACAAAGGGTTTGGCGGCCCACATAGGATCTGATGTGAGTATCGGTACTCAATCAGAAGAGCGATAGAATGCGAAGGCATTAGATTATAGAAACAGCTGAATAATTCGACGTTCAAGTTGAAGGGAACTAGGTTGACAATCAATTACAACATGATTGGCCCAGATCCAACTCATGTCTAGAATGACGTATGAGCAGGAAGGTCAAATTTCAGGGTTCAACTGATGATTGCGAGCAATCGCAACATAACGAATCAATAGGCTCAGGATGACAATGACAAAGGATGTTAATGAATATTGCTCGACATATGGATTTAACCATAATGCAGGGAGACAAGACTTTCGGGAGCACTAGGCTGCAGAGGATCTTCAGGAGATCGAATTGCATTCGAAGAATTTTTATGAGACATATGATCAACTGGGGATGAACAAATCCCTGATAATGTGTGGAATTATTCGTACGGTTATTCAGGCAGAAAAGAGCTGCAAGGCAGTCGAAAAAAAGGATTCTCGAAAGTCGGAGAATACTTTCGGGTATCTTGTAATAACGAGAATAACTAGGGATGGAAGTGTCAGAGTAATGGGCCACGGGTAGGCCGACCCGGGACCTAGGATCTTTCAAGACATCGGGGTAGGCCGCGCCCCTCTGGCCGAGTCCCAGCCGGCGACCTTCGGAGAGGCCGAGTCCCAGAGGGCGATCCCCCGTGAAGCCGAGTCCCAGACGACGGCTTTGAAGCAAGCCGACTCCCGGCTTGCGACCTCCAGAAGTGCCGACTATGGGAGTCGGCCCGTGACCTTTCACGAAGACCGATGCAGGGCACGGCCCCGACGTGGCTGTCCCTTCCTGCCTACGAGGGCTTGGCATGGCTACAGTGAGCCGTATCACCGGGAGATCTCCGGCGAGGCGCGTCACTGTTGCCATGCCTCCCCTGACCTCAGCCACAGTGCGTGATGCACTGTGCCCACGACGCCGGCCTGTACGGCCCGAAGATCGTAGGGCCACCTGTCAGTGAGAGAATCAAAGACGGCCAGAGCGCCAGAAGATGGCACTGTGGGAGTCGGCCTCCTCGGAGTCGGCCGCCTCCCCGTCAGGGCCCCACAAGCCATAAACCAGATTGGATGGGGAGTGGCGACAGTGATCGCCTGACAGACGGCGGCACTGTTGCCACGACCCCATGACCAAGCATGCGCCATCAAGAGTGCTGCACAGTGTTCGGCTTGTCCGCGGGACCCACCAGTCAGCGGGCCCCAGAAGCCGGCAGGAAGGACGGCGGCGTGAGAGACAGATGGCTGGGGGCCACGCCCAGTCAGATTACCATTGTACCCCCGGGGGTAAGCCTATATAAACCCCCCGGGGCACCCATGCAAAGGGTTCGGCCTTGGATAGAGTTAGACACTTAGACAGGGGAGGAGAGAGCCAGCCTAGCTCCCTCCTGCCTCCGGATACAGCTCCAGGAGCACCCTTGTAACCTTTTCGCCATAGTGACCATGCGGAGACCCCGCAGAGCAGCAGTAGGGGTGTTATCTCCCCGGAGAGCCCCGAAGCTGGGTAAGATTCGCCGGCGTGCATGTCTGCGCCTCATCCCGTTTCCAGGCACCGGCGACATTCTACTCGCCCCCACCATGATAAGCCATCCTTTGGCATATGTCGCACCCAACCCCCGACATTTGGCGCCCACCGTGGGGCGAGGTGCACCGTCGTCCGGAGATCTGTTCTGGACGGGAACCCTTTTCCTCCCTGGCGAGCGCAGCCAGCCAGGCTCGCCAGATGGAGTCTGCATCGACACACTGCGCGGCGCCGAAGCTGCCTGCGCTGTGAGCGGCCTCGCCGAACTTATCAGCGAGGTGCGCCTCTCCGACGAGCCTGCATCCGACGCAGGCACGGGTGGCCCCGAGAACCTTCTTGCGGGCCTCCTCGACCAACTCCACGTCGCCGGTGAGCCTGCCGTAGACTTGGAATCCGTAGGCTCCTCCGACCCGATGCTGGTCGACTCCGACGCCGTATCACTTGATATCTTCCCCACCAACGTGGTGGTCTACGACGAGCCGCTTCCGTACGAGGAGAGTGGCGGAAGCGCCATCACGGAGGTGCTCGTCATCAGCCACAGCGAGCACTCCGGCGACGGATCCCAGGACCCGCTGCCAGCGGTCCTGCAAGACCTAACCGCGCCCATTCCAGAGGA
Source organism: Triticum timopheevii (assembly GCA_963921465.1). Lineage (NCBI taxonomy): Eukaryota > Viridiplantae > Streptophyta > Magnoliopsida > Poales > Poaceae > Triticum > Triticum timopheevii. Next base: position 585,770,580 of record OY997270.1, read on the forward strand.
CGCAGACGCCGAGACGCTGGATGAACGCCGCCTTCAGACCATCGAGGGCGCCAAGAAGCTGGCAAGCATGAGGCGCTTGTCAGAAGCATACCAGCGCGAGATGGATCGCGCCGTAGGCGGCTCGCCGGCTTCGACTGGGCCGAGCCGTATGGGTGCGGTCCGACAGCGTGGCGCAGCCATCGCCGACTTGCTCGGGGCGAAATGCCCCGTGTACGCCACCCCAGCGGAGAATATCCGCGCCGCCCAAGCGGCGACTGACGAGCTGAAGAACTTTGAGGGCGAAGAGCGCCGTGTGATGACGGAGCGAGTCCAGCAGCTCCTCGACGCAGTTGCTGCGCAAAACGCGGCCGTCGGCCGCGCAGATGCGCTGCAGCAGCCAAACGACGACTTACCTCCCCGCCGAGATCAAGGCGCGACCTCCCGGACGCCGACTGGCGGAGTCCGTGGAAGAAAAGAGAAGGAGCCGGCTGTCAGTCACAGTTGGACTCATATCACCATCGAGCGCGACCAAGACGGCCGCCCGAGAGCAGTGGAACGACGGGACGATTATCTGCCTCCCCCGCCCCGAAGAGAGCGGCGAGTTTCTCCGCTGCCTGTTGAGCATCCGACTCTTGGAGGTCGCGTTGGCCGCCGAGAAGGAGTCGGAGAGAATGACGCCCGCCATCGGATCGACCGACTCCACCGATCCCTGGCGCTGGAAGAAGAAGATGAGTTGGGTCCACCTTGCTTCGGGCCCCGCATCAGAGACGAGCCCCTCCCTAGAGGGTTCACGCTCCCCCGAGATACGCCCAAGTACACCGGCTCCGTAAAGCCGGAAGACTGGCTGATAGACTACTCCACAGCCGTCTGCATAGCGAACGGCAACAAGCGAGTTGCCGTAAAGTATGTTCCTCTCATGCTCCAGGGCACGGCCCGGACATGGCTGAACAGCCTGAAGCCCTGTAGCATCAATAGCTGGGTCAACTTCACCGAAGCCTTCATTCGCAACTTCACAAGCACGTACAAGCGACCTCCCAAGCCGCGCCAGCTCTCCTTGTGCGTGCAAGGTCCTGAAGAATCAACGCGCGATTACCTCACACGCTGGGGCGAACTTCGAAGCTCCTGCGAGGGCGTGCACGAGGTGCAGGCTATTGAGTACTTCACTGCCGGGTGCCGAGAGGGCACCCTCCTCAAGCACAAGCTCCTCTGCGATGAGCCCGAAACCCTTGACGAACTGCTAGTCATAGCGGATAAGTACGCCACGGCCGACTCTTCTATGAAGACGGAGATTCAAGTCAACGCGGCTGGCAAGGTGACTCCCCAGGCTCCCAGAACTCCGGCTGGAGATGTCAGTCGGCGACAGCAACAAAACGACAACAAGCGCAAGGCCCCACAGCCGACTTCCAGCAGTCGGCAGGTCGCAGCAGTAGAAGATCAGCAGCCGGAGGGGCAGCCTCCGGCAAAGCGGCAGAAAGGCGGCAAGTCCAATTGGTTGCTGGCTTTCTCCTATGAGCAGACTTTGGATGGTCCTTGCAAGTTCCACAGCAGCGCGAAGCCATCGAACCACATCACCAGAACGTGCCACTGGCTCGCCAGAATCGCCAAGGGAGACGGCCTCACTCCTCCGCCGCCTGCAGGGCCGCCGCCTCCGCCGCCGCCCTAGCAGCCGGCGGCTCGGCCAGTCGGCGCAGTACAAGACGAGTTCCCAGAAGGGCATGGAGCCTATGTAGTATTCACCAGTATGGCAGATGACCGGCGCAGCAGGCGCCAACAGCAGCAAGAAGTAAATGCAATAGCAACGGATGCTCCAGAGTTCATGCATTGGTCCGAGAGGCCTATCAGTTGGAGTCGGGCGGATCACCCAGAGGTGATGCCGAGTCCAGGCTCCTACGCCCTGGTCCTAGGCGCGACCTTGGCCACTGATAGGCGGGCCGCCCGTTTCTCGCGGGTCCTGATAGACGGAGGCAGCAGCATAAACATCCTGTACAAAGACACCATGGAGAAGCTAGGAATCAGGCGAAGGCAGTTGCAGAGCAGCCGCACCGTGTTCGATAGAATTGTACCCGGCCTCTCCTGTTCACCGATCGGCAAGATCCTGATAGACGTCCTCTTCGGAGACGAAGATCACTTCCGCCGAGAGCCGGTCTGGTTCGAGGTGGTGGACTTGGAGAGCCCGTACCACGCCCTGCTTGGCCGGCCTGCCTTGGCCAAGTTCATGGCGGTTCCGCACTACGCCTATCTCAAGATGAAGATGCCGAGTTCCAAGGGAATCCTGACCATTGCCGGCGACTACAAGAAATCATCCGCTTGCGCGACCGAGAGCAGTCGGCTGGCCGAGTGCTTGGTGATCGCAGCCGAGAAACGGCTCCTTGACCGGGTCGTGGCGATGGCCGGAAAGCAGCCAGAGATGTCGCCCGACCCCAAGGAGTCAGAGGCAGAAGGATCATTCAAGCCGGCTAAAGAAACCAAGAAGATACCCTTGGATCCAGAGCACCCAGAGAGATACGCTGTCGTAGGCACAGGCCTTGACAGCAAATAGGAAGGTGAGCTCGTCGATTTCCTCCGTGAGAATCGGGACATCTTCGCATGGTCTCCCAAGGACATGCCGGGTGTACCGACGGAATTCGCCGAGCACAAGCTACACGTCAGGCCAGATATGAAGCCCGTCCGGCAGCCCTTGCGCCGCCTGTCAGAAGAGAAAAGAAGAGTTGTCGGAGAAGAGATAGCCCGGCTCTTGGCAGCCGGCTTCATCATGGAAGTGTTTTTTCCAGAGTGGCTAGCAAACCCGGTGTTGGTACTGAAGAAAAACAAGCAGTGGCGGATGTGCATCGACTACACAAGCCTCAATAAAGCCTGCCCAAAGGACCCGTTTGCTCTGCCAAGGATTGATCAGGTGATAGACTCCACAGCCGGATGCGAGCTGCCGAGTTTCCTAGACGCATACTCAGGGTATCACCAGATCAAGCTGAATCCTGCAGACAGACTGAAGACCGCATTCATCACGCCGTTTGGAGCCTTCTGTTACCTGACTATGACGTTCGGCTTAAGGAATGCCGGCGCCACCTTTCAGCGTTGCATGCAGAAGTGCCTCCTGAAGCAACTCGGCAGGAACACCCACGTCTATGTGGATGATGTGGTGGTGAAGACGGAAAATCGTGGGACGCTGCTGGAAGACCTCAAAGAGACCTTTGAAAATCTGCGCTGATTCCGGATCAAGCTCAACCCCGAGAAGTGCGTTTTCGGAGTACCAGCCGGCCAGCTCCTTGGCTTCCTGGTCTCCGAACGCGGCATAGAGTGCAACCCCATAAAAATCAAGGCCATTGAGAGAATGGAGGTACCCAGCCGACTGTTGGATGCGCAGAAGTTCACCGGCTGCTTGGCGTCCATCAGCAGATTTATCAGTCGGCTGGGCGAGAAAGCTCTGCCCTTGTATCAACTAATGAAGAAGACCACCTTTTTTGAGTGGAACCACAAGGCAGACGAGGCATTTCTCCAACTGAAGAAGATGTTGACTGCGCCCCTCGTGCTGGCGGCTCCGACTCCCAAAGAGCCCATGCTCTTGTACATCGCCGCCACCAGCCGAGTAGTCAGCACAGTCATCGTAGTCGAGCGCAAGGAGGAAGGCAAGGCGCTCCCAGTCCAGAGATCGGTATATTACCTGAGCGAGGTACTGTCGACCTCCAAGCAAAACTACCCTCACTATCAGAAGATGTGTTACGGCGTGCATTTTGCCGCCAAGAAGCTGAAGCCCTACTTTCAAGAGCATCCAATCACTGTGGTTTGCACTGCTCCACTCGCCGATATCATTGGAAGCCGAGACGCCTTCGGCCGAGTGGCCAAATGGGCTATAGATCTAGCCCCTTATACCATCTACTACCAGCCCCGCACCGCCATCAAGTCGCAGGCGCTGGCCGACTTCCTCGTCGACTGGGCCGAGACCCAGTACCTGCCGCCAGCGCCCGACTTTACTCATTGGCGGATGCACTTCGACGGCTCCAAGATGCGCATCGGCCTTGGAGCCGGCGTCGTCCTCACCTCCCCCAAGGGCGACAAGCTCAAATACGTGCTGCAAATCCACTTCGCCGCCTCCAACAACGTCGCCGAATATGAAGCGCTCATCCATGGGCTCCGGCTTGCCAAAGAACTCGGCATTCGCCGAATCCTGTGCTATGGCGACTCCGACTTGGTGGTTCAGCAATCATCCGGCAACTGGGACGCCAAAGACGCAAACATGGCAAGCTACCGCTTCCTGGTGCAGCAACTCAGTGGATATTTCGAGGGGTGCGAATTCCTTCACGTGCCAAGAAATGACAACGATCAAGCAGATGCCTTGGCACGAGTCGGCTCCACTCGCCAAGCGATACCTTCTGGCGTCGCCCTTCAGCGCCTCCTCAAGCCGTCCATCAAGCCTTCACCAGAGTCAGACTCCATCTTTGTGCCGGCTCCGCCAGAAATAGTCGGATCCGACTCCAAGGCCCCAGCAGGCGACCTCAAGAAAGCCACAGTTAAAGCCAGCCCGGGGACTGCGCCAGTCGGCCCGGGGACTTCAGAGGCCGGCCCGGGGACTGCGCCAGTCGGCCCGGGAACTGCCCCAGTCGGCCCAGAGATTCCCTCAATCCAGCAAACGGCGGAATACTCCAACCCGCCGCCTCCCAGCCCAGCCACCCTTGTCCAAGTCGCTGTGGTAGCAGTTGAAGAGATAGCAGCACCTTCATGGGCACAGCCCATCCTCAAGTTCCTAGTGAACAAAGAATTACCAACAGACGAGATCTTGGCTCGGCAAGTGCAGCGCCGAGCAGCAGCATACACCATAGTCAACAGAGAGCTAGTCAGGCGCAGTGTCACTGGTGTCTACCAGCGCTGCGTAGAATCAGAGCAAGGCCAAGCGATCCTCAGAGACATCCATCAGGGCGAGTGCAGCCACCATGCGGCTTCGAGGGCACTCTTGGCCAAAGCCTTTAGGCACGGTTTCTTTTGGCCGACTGCCCTGGAAGAAGCTAAAGAGCTAGTCCAAAAATGCAAGGGGTGCCAGATGTTCCGCTCCAAGCCCCTTCAGCCGGCTTCCGCGCTGAAGACAATCCCCATTGCCTGGCCCTTCGCAGTTTGGGGCCTAGACATGGTAGGACCATTCAAGACGGCCCGAGGCGGCCTAACTCATTTGCTTGTCGCGGTGGACAAGTTCACCAAGTGGGTGGAAGCAAAGCCCATCAAGAAATTAAACGGGCCTACAGCAGTAACCTTCATTGCCGACATCACGGTGCGGTACGGCATACCGCACAGCATCATCACCGACAACGACACCAACTTCGCCAAAGGCGCCTTGGCTCGTTTCTGCGTGACGCAGGGCATCCGACTGGACTAAGCGTCCGTTGCCCATCCGCAGTCAAACGGCCAGGTGGAACGAACCAACGGCCTCATCCTGTCCGGCATCAAGCCTCGATTGGTCGAACCACTCGAGCGCTCGGCCGGCTGTTGGGTCGAGGAGCTGCCTGCCGTCCTCTGGAGTCTGCGCACAACCCCAAACAAATCAACCGGCTTCACACCTTTCTTCCTCGTCTACGGTGCCGAAGCCGTCATCCCGACGGATATAGAGTTCGACTCTCCGCGAGTCTCCATGTACACCGAGGAGGAAGCCGAAGAAGCACGCCAAGACGGCGTCGATCTGCTGGAACAGGGCCGACTGTTGGCACTTAGTCGGTCCGGCATCTACCAGCAGAGTCTGCGCCGATACTACAACCGCAAGGTCAAGCCAAGATCGTTCCAAGAGGGCGACCTTGTGCTCCGGCTGATTCAGAGAACAGCCGGCCAGCATAAGTTGTCGGCGCCTTGGGAAGGTCCCTTCATCATCAGCATGATGCTAGGGAACGACGCCTACTATCTGATCGATGCTCAGAAGCCTCGAGCGCGCAAGAGGGACGACTCCGGCAAAGAAACAGAGCGCCCGTGGAACGCGAATCTTCTTCGAAGATTTTACAGTTGATGCAGTATGTATCGCACTACCCTCTTTGTATTAAAGTACTAAGACCTTAGGCCCCCCGGGACGAGCTCGGGGACTGCCTTTTTGATTATCTGTATGATAAGAACTACGCTTCCGAATATGCTGTTCCTTTTTATCACACTGTCTGGCTCCGGGTCCGACTAGTCGGCCCGGGGACTCGCCGTCTTGCGCTATGAAATGCTCCCTGCGGTCAGACAAGTAATGTGTTGCGCTCAAAGCCGTCTCCTGTCGAAAGCCGCAGCTCGCAGAGCGACTGTCGGTAGGCAGGGGACAAGCAAGAACGAGCGCACACATGAAAAATGGCTAAGGACCTAAAAGCTACGAATAGCCCAAGCCGGCTACCAGCCTCCCCCCACCGAGCCGACTCATGAGCAGTCGGCTCGCCGTCTCAACTTTTATCAAGGACAGCCGACTCTCGAATAGTCGGCCTATCATTCCCTAGCCGACTTGCTGAAGACACTCTAAATGACTAAGTACTTGCCTTCCTGAAGTAGCCAAGCACTTGACCCGGCGGAAGTCCGCAGAGCGGCTGCCCAGCCGGCAAGGCGGCAACTAAAGGAAGGCGGCAAAGGAAAAAGTCTGAGGAGCAATAAGCAAGGAAAGGCGGAAATTAGACAAAATATTTACATAGGCCCTCGGCCGAATCACCGAATAAGAATTCAGGATACACCCAGTGGGTGGAATTGTTTGAATCTAACAAGTCTTGCAAAAAGTTAAAAAAGACAGATAAACAGAAGCAATCTAGGAGGCGGCCTCCGGGGCCGGAGGATCGGAGGTGACGGCGGTGTCGGATGCCGGGGCAGTCGGCTGGGCGGTCTCAGCCTGGTCGCCTCCGGCGGCGGTCGCCTTGTCCCTGCGCGGCTCGTTGCTGGAGGCACGGTCGGGCTGAGGCTGGCTGCCTGCTTCGTCTTCTGGCGCCTCCTCCTCGCCTCCGTCCTCCGACTCGTCCTCCTCCTCGGCGCTGGAGTCGATCACCTCCGCCGAGTCCTCCTCGTACTCCGGGTTCATCCCGAACCAGTCCGGCGGTGCCTCCTCGCCGCCTTCAGTCCGCTCGGGCACGAAGACGCTGGTGTCCGTGTACTCGGCGATGGCCGCCGCGCGCTCGACAAGGGCGCCTTCTGCGGCCTCCAGCTCGGCCTGGGCCTCTGACCGGAACGCGGCCAGACGGTCCAGGTCCAGCCCCGGATACCACCCCTTGACGAACTCCAAGGCTCGGCGTGCTCCGGCCCGAGCCGAGGAGCCCTTCCAAGCCTCAAAGCGGCCCGCGGTGACTTCCAGCCAGTCGGCGGTCCGACTGGCGGTGCAAAGAGCCGGCACGTCCGGCCACAGGGCGGCAACCACTTGGGCACCAGCACGCTGAAGACGGTGCAACAGATGGTGAGCAGGACGAAGACGAGCCCCGATGCTCAGAAGCTGCTCGTCGATGGTTCGGGGGGCGTTGGCGGCAATCACTTCACCCTTCGCCCTTCGCTCCTCCCGAGCTGCCTCGATGGCCAGAGGGACGGCTTGCGAATGGCCGGGAAAGAAGTCTGCCAAGGCAGAAAAGAAGATAGTCAGAAAATCAGAAATCAGCCCGACACAGGGTCGGAAGACCAAAGAAGAGAAAAAGACTTACCATCGACGATGTCCTCGAGCTCGTGGTAGCCGGAGGTCAGCATCGCCTCCCGGTCGGTCCAGGCGGAGCGTTCGACCTCGAACTCGGCCATGAGGGCATCCTCCCGCGACTTGGCGTCGTCCTGCGCCTTCCGGAGCAACTCCTTCTGCTCGGCCAGCTGCGTCGCTAGCAGGTCGCGCTCTTTGGCGAGCTTGTCGCACTCCTCCTCCTTGGCACGACAAGCAGTATTGGCCTCGCCCAGCTGCTCCTGGAGGGCGGCGTTGGCGCCTGAAGAGCGAAGAGGAAGACAAGAAAATCATCAGTAAGGTAGATCGCCGGGGAGATCCGGCCCAACTGCTCAGCAGTCGGCCCGAATCTCGGGGACTACAGACCGCGGGCGCGCCAACGCACCCCCGCGGAGAAGAAGGAAGATAGATCGCCGGGGAGATCCGGCCCGACTGCTCAGCAGTCGGCCCGAATCTTGGGGACTACAGCCCGCGGGTGCGCCAGCGCGCCCCCGCGAAGAAGGAAGAAATAACTCACCTCGGCTTTCCGTCAGGTCGGCGGTCTGCTTCTTCAGCTCCTCAACGTTGCGGTTGAAGACAGTGGCGCGGAGATTATGATATTCCTGCAAAAAGCCGGCAAAGGCAAAAGTTAGTACTCGGAGCTCACTAGAGGGAGTTCCGAACCGCCTGCTCAGCAGCCGGCCCCGAACTCGGGGACTACACCGAGTGGGTGCGCAGGCGCGCCCCCACAGAGAAAGACAGAAATTGAACAAGAGAAAGGAAGCTTACTCGGACGGATGTCCTCACGGCCAGATGCGCTCTGGTGCTGACCTGGAGGGCGTCGCTTTCCGCGCGCAGCTTTGCCTGGACGTCCAGGAGGGCCTGGTTCAGCGGGCCGGTGCCGCCTCTACGCAACTAGCCGGTGGGCGCGGCACTGGAGGCCTCGACGTCCAGACTCGCCGAGCTGGCCGCACCAGTCTCCCGAGCTCGCGGCGCCGAGCGCGTCCTCTCAAGCCGGTGGCGCGCCGGCACGGCGACCTGAAGAAGCAGCCGCGCCTCAGCGTCGTCCGTGGCCGGTGAATCCTGCGGGCCCACCGGCTGCTTGCCGTGCGGCCTCCCAGATGGTGGCGGAGGCGGCGCGTGGGTGTCCGAGCCTGAAGCATCGCCACCCTCCTCCACGAGAGGGTTCTCGGTGCCGACCTCTCCAATCTGCCCCGTGAACTCAGGAGCCGGCGGCGCCGACGACAGCGGAGGGACAAGCATCACTGATCGGCGACGCGCGACCTCCTCAGCGTGACGCTTCGTCGCGGTGGCGGTCTCGGCCTCCTCCAGCCTCCTCTGGGCATTGGCGGCCACCTTGTCAGCCTCCGCCTTCTCCAGGCGGTCGGCCTCCTCCTCATCACGCTTCTCCCGCGCGTTCTGTTCCGTCGCCTCCCGGAGGTCGGCGGTGGGATCGACCCGCCGAGTGTTGGCGGATGTCTCTACCGACCCCATGACAGAGGGGACGGCGGCTCTCTCAAGGGAGAGGGGAGCTCTGGAGAAGATCGGAGGGAAAAATCAAGGAAGACTCGGATAAGATCCAGCAAAGAAAACGAAAGAGTAAAAGGACTTACGAGGAAACTAGCGGCGGCCTTCTCACTTCCTTTCGGAAGCGGTTGGCCTTCGCGGCCGCCTCCTCCCGCTTGGTCGTGGCGGCGGCCCCCTTGAACTTCTTCTGCTTGCCGCCGGGCGCGCTCGGCCCGGCGTGACGTCTCTTCGCGCCGACTTGGCCGGAGGGGCCGGCCCTCGGCTGGCGGCACGGGACGACTTCCACGTCGGCGTCGTCCTCGGGCCAGTCGGCGAAGGTCGCCGACGGCCTGAGGCCGCCGTCCGCCCCCTCTCCGCCGCCTTCGGCGTTGGCCTCCAGTGCCGCCGCCCCCAAGTCGGGGTCGTCGACGTCGCTGTCCTCGCGATCTGGGACGTAATCGCGGGGCTCTCTTATGGTGCCGGCTGCGGGCGCCGTGAGGGGATTCTTCCCAGAAGAAACCAACAATGATTAGAGGCCGAGAGTCGGCTGCAAAAAAGATCAAGCTACAGAAGGACGCGACTTACCATTGGAGGGGGGTTGTCGCGCGAGTACGGCTCCTTGCCGAACTGCCAGTTCTCCGTGAACTCGCAGTGCGCGATGTGGTTCACCAAGTTCGCCACCTCCCCACGGGGCATCTCCTTGGTGCACATACGGCTCGGATCGTGGCGGCCGCTCATCTAACAGATGAGGTGAGGCCGGCCCTAGAGCGGGAGGACTCGGCGCGCCACGAAGGCGGCCAGAAGATCGGAGGCGACGAGTCCCTCCGACTGCAGCAGAACCCGGTGTCGCGCCACGGAGCCGGCTCCAGAGGGCGAAAGCGACTTGGACCGGTGGGACCAACTGGCAAGCCTGCCAGTCAGAGGCTCGGGGTCGAAGGGCGGCAGATTAACCCAGTCGCTGTCGGTGGAGATGTTCTTCACGTAGAAGTAAGATTTCTGCCACATCTTCACCGACTTCACCAACGTGATGGGAGGGAAAGGATTGTCGGCTGTCGAGCGCCGCACCGCGATGTAGGTGCCGCACTGAGCCGGCGGCCTGAGTACCGAGTTTCGAAGAGAAAAATTCCCCCCACAGCTCGAGGGTGGGGAGAACGCCGAGGTAGCCTTCGCACAGAGTGGCGAAGGCGGAAAGAAGCACCACTGCGTTTGGGGTGAGGTGGTGCGGCTGAAGCTTGTGGAACTCCAGGAAGGAGCGGAAGAACCCGCTCGCCGGAAGCCCCAGCCCGCGCATTAGGTGCGAGCGGAAGACGACCCACTCGCCCTCCTCCGGCGCGGGCCGGATCTCTCCCGCCGGCGCAGGACGGGCGTGCACCAGGTCTGCGCCGGGGAGGCGGCGGGTCCGGCGGAGAAACTCGATGTGCTCCGCCTCCACGTCTGAGCCATCCCAAACGCCGGAACGCGAGGTGGGGGGCGCGGCGGAGGAAGAGCTCATCACCGACGAGAGAGGATGCGCTGGCTCGCAGCGGAGGAAGAAGAGGAGGCAGGAGAGCGGGGGAGAGGGTGTGCGTACAGTGCCGCCCCGCTCCTCCCCGCCTATTTATAGCCCTACGGGCTGAGGAGCCGAGAGGGCGGACGTGGGATTAACGGCGCCCGAGGCCCCACGCCGCCCACGATTTACCCCACGAAGTTACTGCGCGCAGTAACAACGTAGGGATGCCAACCGTCCGCAGCCACAGCGGATCCGCCTGGAAGCCGAGGCGCGGTAGTGGCGGGCCCCACCTGGCGGCCCGTCCCGTCACGCGCGTGGGTAGGCAGACTATCCTCCCCACGTGGCACCGCGCGATAGGACCGTCTCGATGGCGGCAGGGAAGCGTATCCAATACGCCGCCTGTTTTCCCGCTGCGACTTACGAATAATGGCCCCTCGCTGAACGAATCCGACTTCGGCGAGTCGGCCCAAAGAAACGGCGGCCGAGTCTCAGAGTCGGCACCGGGAAGAATGAAACTGTTGAAGCCCCACAAGGCAGCGCCCGCAGGGCTTCACCAGCTTCGGGGACTACTATCGGAGTAATGGGCCACGGGTAGGCCGACCCGGGACCCAGGATCTTTCAAGACATCGGGGCAGGCCGCGCCCCTCTGGCCGAGTCCCAGCCGGCGACCTTCGGAGAGGCCGAGTCCCAGAGGGCGATCCCCCGTGAAGCCGAGTCCCAGACGACGGCTTTGAAGCAAGCCGACTCCCGGCTTGCGACCTCCAGAAGTGCCGACTATGGCAGTCGGCCCGCGACCTTTCACGAAGACCGATGCAGGGCACGGCCCCGACGTGGCCGTCCCTTCCTGCCTACGAGGGGTTGGCATGGCTACAGTGAGCCGTATCGCCGGGAGATCTCCGGCGAGGCGCGGCACTGTTGCCATGCCTCCCCTGACCTCAGCCATAGTGCGTGATGCACTGTGCCCACGACGCCGGCCTGTACGGCCCGAAGATTGCAGGGCCACCTGTCAGTGAGAGAATCAAAGATGGCCAGAGCGCCAGAAGACGGCCCTGTGGGAGTCGGCCTCCTCGGAGTCGGCTGCCTCCCCGCCAGGGCCCCACAAGCCATAAACCAGATTGGATGGGGAGTGGCGACAGTGATCGCCTGACAGACGGCGACACTATTGCCACGACCCCATGACCAAGCATGCGTCATCAAGAGTGCTGCACAGTGTTCGGCTTGTCCGCGGGACCCACCAGTCGGCGGGCCCCAGAAGCCGGCAGGAAGGACGGCGGCGTGAGAGACAGACGGCTGGGGGCCACGCCCAGACAGATTACCATTGTACCCCCGGGGGGTAAGCCTATATAAACCCCCCGGGGCACCCATGCAAAGGGTTCGGCCTTGGATAGAGTTAGACACTTAGACAGGGGAGGAGAGAGCCAGCCTAGCTCCCTCCTACCTCCCGATACAGCTCCAGGAGCACCCTTGTAACCTTTTCGCCATAGTGACCATGCGGAGGCCCCGCAGAGCAGCAGTAGGTGTGTTATCTCCTCGGAGAGCCCCGAAACTGGGTAAGATTCGCCGGCGTGCATGTCTGCGCCTCATCCCGTTTCCAGGCACCGGCGACGTTCTACTCGCCCCCACCATGATAAGCCATCCTTTGGCATATGTCGCACCTAACCCCCGACAGGAAGTAAGAATGGCGAGGGTACGCAGTTATCCATAAGGATTCAACGGTGTTAAGGGATTGCAAAAGAAATCAACACAAGTTCTCGCGAATAGATCGGAGAATATCTTTGAAGTCGTCTGGTGAAGCAGGCAACCATCCGGAATGAAGGGGCTCTTCGGGGAAAGTCGTTACGAGATCCTAATATTAGAGTTAGCAAAATTGTTTAACCCGAATGGAAGAGAGATCAGGGTCCCAGAGTATAGACAAGGAATAAAAGATCCTAATACCACCCAATTGGCAACATGGGCCCGTAAGCCACACATCCAAGTTAGTAAAACAGTTTTTGGTTTCTAGACTCAACTTCGGCCAAGGAGTTGGAAAGGGGGCTACCTACAGGCAGTCGGCTCTTATACCAATTTGTGACACCCTCGATTCAATCGTACACCAATCATGCATGCAAATGTGTACGATCAAGATCAAGGACTCACTGAAAGATATCACAACACAACTCTAGACACAAATCAAAATAATACAAGCTTTATATTACAAGCCATGGGCCTCGAGGGCTCGAATACATCAGCTCGAATACAAACGAGTCAGCGGAAGCAACAATATCTGAGTACAGACATGAGTTAAACAAGTTTGCCTTAAGAAGGCTAGCACAAAGGCAACATCGATCGAAAAGGTAAGGCCTCCTGCCTGGGAGCCTCCTAACTACTCCTGGTCGTCGGCGTCCGTCACGTGGTAGTAGGCACCCTCGGGGTAGTAGCAGTCATCAAATGTGTCATCTGGCTCTTGGACTCCGTTATCTGGTTGCGTCATCCGAGAAGAATGGAAAAGGGGAAAAAGAGGGAGCAAAGCAACTATGAGTACTCATCCAAAGTACTCGCAAGCAAGGATCTACACTACAAATGCAACATTATCAAAGGAAGGCTGTATATGTGGACTAGGCTGCAGAAATGGCAGAATAGAGAGAAGGCCTAGTCCTATCGAAGACTATCATCTTCTGGAAACCACCATCTTGCAGCAAACAGGAGGGAGTAGAGTAGCATAAAGTAAAGTAGTAGTAGTGTTATCAACCTCGGCCAGAGATCCTTTCTCGACTCCCTGTGGGAAAGCAATCCCAGAGCCATACTATCCAATTATCATCACAATCCAATTCTCATCACAAGTATCCAGTTCTAGTTGTATCGATCGGGATACAACTCCAAGTGTCCGTTACCGTAGGACAGGCTATCGATAGATGTTTTCTTCCTTGCAGGGGTGCACCAACTTACCCACCACGCTTGATTAACTCCGTCCGAACACACTTTCCTGGGTCATGCCCGGCCTCGGTCAAACAATACGTCGCAACCCGACCTAGGCTTAATAGAGAGGTCAGCACGCCGGACTAAACCTATGCCCCCAGGGGTCATGGGCCATCTCCCCGGGGACTCCTGCATGTTGCGTGGGCGGCCGGTGAGCAGACCTAGCTACCTCCTTAAAAAAAGGTAGGAGCTTACCAGTCCAACCCGGCGCGCGCCGCTCAGTCGCTGATGTCTAATAAGCTTCGGCTGATGCATACGACGCAGAACGCCCATACTATGCCCACGTGATGGTTAGTGCTATCAGGCCAGAGGCCCCTCGGATCAAATATCCAAATCGTAGTGGATTAGGAACGCGCGGTAACAAGCAGAGACTCACGAAAGATGTGACCCCGTTGCCCCATCTCGAGGACTTGCGGCAAGGGCTAGGAATGCCCGGCCACGCCTCGTTATTATCTCACGGGCACCCTCCAGGTCAACCCGTCTCCACATCACTCGTGGGTACCCCTCAGGGTCGACCCGCCTTTTCAAGTAACAGTGGTAAAGTCCAAGTATCCATGTGTCCAAACATCAAGGGGAAAACCCGAGGAATCACCCCCGGTGAATTCCACTCGATGTAATCATCAAGGTGAACGTAAGAGGAACCACCCCCGAGGTTCACACTTGAGGGGTTGCACGACAGAGTCGTGTCGGAAGTGGTTAAGGCGGAATCACCCCCGATGACCACGACCGAATAGCTACACTACAGGGTTAACATCAGAAGTGTTGTAGAGGTCTCACCCTCGGCACTCGATAGTAACCCAGTAGTGTCGAGCAACTAAGGGGAAAGTGATGTGCGGTGTCGGGGCCTGGTCTTTGATCCCGTTGATCGGGTCTTCAATGATGAAGCAGGGGCAACAAGGACAAGGTGGGGGTCACTGATGGATCACTAACCAACCTATACTAAGCAGTTTAGGATAAGCAGGTAAGGTACAACAGCAGATACAAAAGCAGGCTATGCATCAGAATAGGAGCAAACAATAACAGTAGCAAAATCTAATGCAAGCATGAGAGAATGGAATGGGCGATATCGGGATGATCAAGGGGGGGGGGGGCTTGCCTGGTTGCTCAGTCAAGAAGGAGGGGTCGTCGGTGACGTAGTCGATCACAGGGGCAGCATCGATCTCGGGGTCTACCGGAGAGAAAAGGGGGAAGAAACAGTAAATATAAAGCAAGCATAGCATAACAGGACAACAGGCAGAGTTAGACGTGTTCTAACACGGTGCTACATGATACCGGCGAGGGGGGAAGTCAACCGAGAATGTTTTCCCGGTTCCGGACCTGTGTCAGACAAATGACCGGAGGGGGAAAATTCCATGTTCAGCATGCTAGAGGCATGTGACAGATGAACGGACCGCGTATTCGGATTTGTCACGTTATTCTAAGCAACTTTCATGTACAAAACATTTTCATCCGAGTTACGGTTTATTATCTATGATTTTCTAAAGTTTTAAATTATTTTGAAATTCCAGCATTTATTTAATCCGAATTGACCAAGTCAATTTGTCTGGTCAAAAGGGAAGGCATGGCCCACATGGCATATACTAAACCTTAGTAAAATGAATAAATTCTAACTTAACTAAAAGGGGTCCACCTGCCATAGGCTAGTAGCTACCCTAATTAGTAATTAACCTAAACTACTTTGCACATGGCCGGCCAGAGGCACAGCCAGCCTCACGGCTTGTGCACACCCATGTACAGCACATGGGCGCTCGGCCATGACCAAGGCCACAACCGAGGCCAGTGCAGGAGCAGTCAGCGATGGTAGCGACCAGCAGCAGCAAAGGACATCAGTGGCATGAGCAACAGCAGTAGGAAGCAGCAGTAAGTAGAGGCAAGCAGGTAGAGCAACAACGTGGGCAGCGACAACACGTAGCAGCGGCAGCAGAGGGTAGCTGCGGCGAGCACAGGCGTGCGCCGGCGCGGGTAGCTGCGAGGGCGCGGCCAGGGAGCAGCAGTGCAGCAGCAGGAGCAGCAGTGAAAAGGCAGTAGGAGCGGTGTCTCAAGCACGCACGTACGCGTACGCGTACGCGGGAGCTCGGACGAGTTCGGAGACGGCGGCTACGACAACGAATCAAGGCGGGAATTAAGAAGGGGGGTTTGGGGGAGGAACTCACAGCGAGCTCGGTGGCGAGGTCGGGGAGGCTGGGGACGGCTCGGAGCAGCGGCAATGGTGATGCGAGATGCGACGGCCGAGGCAGATGAAGACGATGCAGGTGTCATGGAGGGGGCGTCCCGGCTTGAGCTGGTTCCTAGAACGGGCGAATCCTGCTGCGACAGACCTCCTGGACGTGCTCCTGCACACCGGAGAGGTTGGCGGCCGCATCAACGATGGCGGCGCAGTGGTCACCGCACGGGCTCACAAGCTTGAATCAAGCCAGATAGGAGGGGTGCGAAGGGGATCGAGGGGGCACTGAGCGAGATGGGGATTAGGGTTTTGATCTAGCATGCCACGGGGTTGCTCTTATCCTCCCACGGGCCGTGAGATGGCCGACACGGCGACCATGGTGGGCGGATGGGCGCCACGCCCTGGTCTCTGCCTCTCCCCTGTGAGGTAGGAGAAAAGGCCGACCAGGTGGGCTGGGCCTGGAACAGTGTAAGTACTGGGCTTAAGTGAACAGGAGATTTCTTTCCAATTTTCTCATTTCCTGTTTTCCTCTTTTATTTAATAAAAGAGATAGAAAGTGATTATTTAGGGTAACCAAAAGAGCCGAGAAAAATGTGGGGCTGAGCCTATTAAATAGTTTGCATTTTTAGGCAGTGCCACAAAAAGTTTGGAGGACAGATGAATCCATTTGCATTTTTCACAAATAAAATAGCACTTTAAAATGCTGAAATTGCATTGTAATAATTGCTATAGTCCATCTTATATCTTAGGTGATGTTTTTTTCTTAACAATTAAATGTTATGGAATTTTGGCTAAATGATGAACTATTTTGCAGCAACTTTTGTGCAACTCCATATTTCACTTGCAAATTGAATTTGATTTGAAAGTGGAAATTTCAAAGGATATTTGAATCGAAGGTGATCAAGCACTGTTTAGTAAAATGATTGGCTTAATCACAAAGGGTTACTGTAGCATGACACCGCGGGTGTTACAGGGAAGTTGATCACCCGTTGATACGGGCATCTCCTCCGCAGGGCGACCTGTGAGTATACCTACAAGACATATTTTGTCAATTGACTTCCTCGCCGAACTCTTCTTTTCAAAGGAGTTCGCTCAAGCACTTACTATAGATGCCGCGACGAAGCCGCTGATTCTCCTTAACGGAGCCGGACAGCTCGGCCCGAACACCTTTCAGCTCTTCTCCGAGCTGGGCGTGGGCATCCTGGAGCTTGTTCCTTTCCTGCTGCACTCTGTTCAGCACCCTCTCGCCGGCCTTCAGCTGGCGCAGTAATTCTTGCCTGTCCGGATCTTGTCCGACAGCACCTGCAATGTCATTATTATGTCATTATTAGACTTGCGCACACGCCGCACACCACTTATGTTTTTAAAATAATGTGTTACCAGGAGGGGTCTCTGTGTTTCCTCCTACGGCAGCAAGTGCGGCCTCGAGTTGGGCCTTGCACTCTTGCAGCTCCTGAGACAGTTGGGTATTCTTCTTCGTAAGATCATGCGTTTCAAATGATCCTTAAATCAGTTAATATAACTACTTTATGTCTCGGGGGCTACTGGCATATACAACTATTAAATTTTCTTACCCGTATGTCTTTTACATACTGCTCCGTGGCTCTGGTAAAACCATCTTGAGCAGCACGGAGGTGCGCGTCCCCCGCGTTAAAGGCATTCAACGCCTCAGGGGAGAAGCACGCGTCATGAAATACTGTCCGGCGGCGCCTGTGGTTCATGGCGCTCTCCACCTCAGACTTGGTGGCGGACAGTCTGTCGGCATCCTCCGTTGGAGGAGTGCCCGCCTCGCGCCTTGCGCTCGCCTCCCCCTCCAGACCAGGTGCTGGAGCCTGGCTGGTAGAGGTTGGATTGGCAACCTCTACGCCCGCAGTCCGGCGGGCGCTTTTTCTCCTACAAAAGTCATGAGCACTCAAACGCTTCCTAGGAACGTTGCTCCAAATAATGAACTGTGAGCTATACCTTTGCGGCGACGTTTCAATCCGCGCCGCGCTCCTCTTTCGCATGCTGGTCCAGACTGGCCTTTGTTGGTCAGCCGCCGCGGGCTCGGCTTCCCGCCTTGAAGGCGCTTCCTGCAAAACACTGTCGTATGCGAAGGTCAGAAATGAGCAAGGAAGAAATAATGGTGTTGGGACTTCGGTCACAATCACCTGGGAAGCCGGACATAGTCCGGGGTAGTCAGCCGTAATGGCGACTAAAGCGTTATCCATGCTGAGCTGGTGGAACACCCCGTCGATTAGCTCCACCTTTATGTCCGGATCCTCTTCGGAGGCCGGATCCTGGGATCTCTCTGGATCCTCGGGTTGCGGAGCTGGATTATCATGTCCTCCACAATCCAACGCAGTTCCTGCGTCGAAGACACAATATAAGAAGCTTAAACTTCGAAAGCATGGGTCAGCCACACAGAGTGTTCGCTTACCCAACGCCGGGGATTATTCATGGAGAACCCATTCAACGGGTTCGTCTGAAGGAAGTCCTCCTTCTCCCCCTTGTACAGGCCGGACAGGATCTTCGCTAGGTCCTCGGCCGAACCCGGCCCTTTGCGGCCGTGACGGGTGGCATCGTCCTCCTCGTTGAAATCCCACATGGGGTGGCCCCTGTATTGTAGTGGCTGCACCCCCCGCATAATGCATGTTGCCATGACTCCAATCATGGTCAACCCGGAATGGGCCAGTAACCTTATCCGACCCATCAAATAATGGACGCTCTTGTCTTCCTCCAGTTGGGGGCTCCGCGGACGCCAACTGAGGCGTTTCTTCAGAGGAGCAGTACTGAACTCCGGGAGGCCGATCCGAACAGGGTCCGGCAGCGGAGCGTCTTCTATGTAAAACCATTCCGAAGGCCAGTCTTCGGACACCTTCTTAGGGGTTCCGGATGGATATCCGGTCCCGGCAATGCGCCATATTTCGGCGCCGCCCACTTGATATATGGACCCCTTGTGAGAGCGAGGTACGAGGCAGAACAACCTCTTCCACAGTGCAAAATGGGGCTCGATGCCCAGAAATAGCTCGCAAAGAGCTATGTAACCCGCGATATGCAGGATAGAGGCAGGCGTAAGGTGATGGAGCTGGAGTCCGTAGAACTCCAGGAGCCCGCGGAGGAACGGATGTATAGGAAATCCGAGTCCCCTTATCAGATAGGGGACGAAGCATACCCGCTCCCCTTTGTTGGGACTTGGGGTAGCCTCCGCTTGCTTCCCACCTTGGTAGGTGGCCAACCCAGCTCGAACCGGGACCATGAAGGCCGGAGGGAGATATCCCTCTTCTTGGAGCGTCACCAGCTCGCTGTGCGGGACAGAACATCTCCGCCAGTCTCTTGGCAGTGGGCTGGGAGCGCGAGAGGAGGAGCCGCGTCGACGGTCCATGATGGAATGGATTCTTGGTCGGAGGCGCTCCGATGAGTACTCACGGAAGGAAGATGGTGTGATTTGGATCTGGATTCTTGCCTCTCTTATAGGCAGATTATTTGCACAGCTAGGGGGTAAAACATAAAAGATACCCTGGCTTTTCTCATTCGTGCGACGCGTGGAAGATGGTCATTATTGGGCGTGGAAGCCAAGAAGCGCAACATTGATAAAAAAGCCGGACACTGTTCGGCAAACACACGGAATTTGGAGGAGAACCCGCCTTGCAACGCCGAAGACTATATACGCGCTGGACTTATCGTCATTGAAGCCTGGTTCGGGGCTACTGAGGGAGTCCTGGACTAGGGGGTGTCCGGACAGCCGGACTATCATCGTCCGCCGGACTCCAAGACTACGCAGATACAAGATTGAAGACTCCGTCCCGTGTCCGGATGGGACTTTCCTTGGCGTGGAAGGCAAGCTTGGCGATACGGATATGTAGATCTCCTACCATTGTAACCGACTCTGTGTAACCCTAGCCCTCTCCGGTGTCTATATAAACCGGGGGGCTTTAGTCCGTAGGACACAACAACCATTACAACAATTATACCATAGGCTAGCTTCTAGGGTTTAGCCTCCTTGATCTCGTGGTAGATCCACTCTTGTACTACCCATATCATCAATATCAATCAAGCAGGAGTAGGGTTTTACCTCCATCGAGAGGGCCCGAACCTGGGTAAAAACATCGTGTCCCTTGTCTCCTGTTACCATCCGCCTAGACGCACAGTTCGGGACCCCCTACCCGAGATCCGCCGGTTTTGACACCGACACTCCCACTCACTTCTTTGGAAATACAAGTTTCTCATAAAGTTTGTATAAACCCAAAATCTTTGATTATCTCATCAAAGTGTATATTCCATCTCCGAGATGCTTACTCCAGTCCTTAGAAGGATTGCTGGAGCTTTGCATACTTGTTAGCATCTTTCCGGATTGTCAAAACCTTCTGGTTGTATCACACACAACCTTTCCTCAAGAAAATCGTCGAGGAAACAATGTTTTGACATCCTATCTGCAAGATTTCATAAATAATGCAGTATCTGCTAAAAAGATTCCAACAGACTCTTAGCATCAGTACGAGTGAGAATGTCTCATCGGAGTCAACTCCTTGAACTTGTCGGAAACATCTTAGCGACAAACCGAGCTTTCTTAATGGTGACACATACCATCATTGTCTGTCTTCCCTCTTAGAATCCATATGTACCCAACAGCCTTACGACCATTAATTAGTTCTTCCAAAGTCTACACTTTGTTTTCATACATGGATCCTCTCTCGGATTTTATGGCCTCGAGCCATTTTGGAATCCGGGCCCACCATCGCTTCTCCATAGCTCGTAGGTTCATTGTTGTCTAGCAACATGACCTCCAAGACAGGAGGACGTACCACTCTGAAGTAGTACGCATCCTTGTCGTCCTACGAGGTTTGGTAGTGACTTGATCCGAAGTTTCATGATCACTATCATAAGCTTCTACTTCAATTGGTGTAGGCGCCACAGGAACAACTTCCTGTGCCCTGCTACACACTAGTTGAAGTGACGGTTCAATAACCTCATCAAGTCTCCACCATCCTCCCACTCAACTTTCCGAGACAAACTTTTCCTCGAGAAAGGACCCGATTCAAGAAACAATCCCTATTGCTTTTGGATATGAATTAGGAGGTATACCCAACTGATTTGGGTGTCCTATGAAGATGCATTTTATCCGCTTTGGGTTCGAGCTTATCAACTGAAACTTTTTCAGATAAGCGTCGCAGCCCCAAACTTTTAAGAAACGACAACTTAGGTTTCTCCAAACCATAGTTCAAACAGTGTCGTCTCAACGGAATTACGTGGTACCCTATTAAAGTGAGTGTGGTTATCTCTAATGCCTCATGAATGATAGTGGTAATTCGATAAGAGACATCATGGTACGCACCATATCCAATAGGGTGCAACTATGATGTTCGGACACACCATCACACTATGGTGTTCCTGGCGGTATAAATTGTGAAACAATTTCCACAATGTCTTAATTGCATGCCAAAGCTCGTAACTCAGATACTCATCTCTATGATCATATCATAGACATTTTATCCTCTTGTCACGATGATCTTCAACTTTAGTCTGAAATTACTTGAACCATTCAATAATTCAGACTTGTGTTTCATGAAGTAAATATACTCAGTATCTACTCAAATCATCCGTGAAGTAAGAACATAACGATTTCCACTGCGTGCCTCAGCACTCACTGGACTGTACACATCAAAATGTATTACTTCCAACAAGTTGCTTTCTTGTTCCATTTTACTGAAAATGAGGCTTTCAGTTATCTTGCCCATGTGGTATGATTTGAATGTCTCAAGTGATTCAAAATCAAGTGAGTCCAAACGGTCCATTTGCATGGAGTTTCTTCATGCATATACACCAATAGACATGGTTCGCATGTCTCAAACTTCTCAAAAATGAGTGAGTCCAAAGATCCATCAACATGGAGCTTCTTCATGCGTTCTATACCAATATGACTTACATGGCAGTGCCACAAGTAGGTGGTACTATCATTACTATCTTATATCTTTTGGCATGAACATGTGTATCACTACGACCGAGATTCAATAAACCATTTATTTTAGGTGCACGACCATTGAAGGTATTATTCAAATAAACAGAGTAACCATTATTCTCCTTAAATGAATAACCATATTGCGATAAACATGATCCAATCATGTCTATGCTCAATGCAAACACCAAATAACAATTATTTAGGTTTAACACCAATCTCGATGGTAGAGGGAGCGTGCGATGCTTGATCACATCAAGCTTGGAAAAACTTCCAACACATATCACCAGCTCACCTTTAGCTAGTCTCCGTTTACTCTGCAGCCTTTTATTTCGAGTTACTAACACTTAGCAACCGAATCGGTATCTAATAGCCTGGTGCTACTAGGAGTACTAGTAAAGTACACATTAACATAATGTATATCCAATATACTTCTATCGACCTTGCCAGCCTTCTCATCTACCAAGTATCTAGGGTAATTCTGCTCCAGTGGCTGTTCCCTTATTACAGAAGCACTTAGTCTCAGGTTTGGGTTCAACCTTGGATTTCTTCACTAGAGCAGCAGCTGATTTGCCGTTTCATGAAGTATCCCTTCTTGCCCTTGCCCTTCTTGAAACTAGTGGTTTCACCAACCATCAACAATTGATGCTCCTTCTTGATTTCTACTTTCGCGGTGTCAAACATCGCGAATATCTTAAGGATCATCATATCTATCTCTGATATGTTATAGTTCATCACGAAGCTCTAGCACCTTGGTGGCAATGACTTTGGAGAAACATCACTATCTCATCTGGAAGATTAACTCCCACTCGATTCAAGTGATTGTGGTACTCAGACAATCTGAGCACAAGCTCAACGATTGAGTTTTTCTCCCATAGTTTGCAGGCTAAGAGACTCGTCGGAGGTCTTATACCTCTTGACGTGGGTACGAGCCTGAAATCCCAATTTCGGCCCTCGAAACATCTCATATGTTTCGCGACGTTTCGAAATCGTCTTTTGTGCCTCATCTCTAAACCGTTTAACATTACTGAACTATCACGTAGTTATCAAAACATGTGCGTGAGATGTTCGCAACATCCACAGACGATGTTCAAGGTTTAGCACACTGAGCGGTGCATTATGGACATAAGCCTTCTTCGAAGCAACGAGGACAATCCTCAGTTTATGGACCTAGTCCGCATAATCGCTACTATCAACTTTCAACTGAATTTTCTCTAGGAACATATCTAAATAGTAGAACTAAAGCGCGAGCTATGACATAATTTGCAAAAACCTTTTGACTATGTTCAGGATAATTAAGTTCATCTTATGAACTCCCACTCAGATAGACATCCCTCTAGTCATCTAAGTGATTACATGATCCGAGTCAACTAGGCCGTGTCCGATCATCACGTGAGACAGACTAGTCATCATCGGTGAACATCTTCATGTTGATCGTATCTACCATACGACTCATGCTCGACCTTTCGGTCTCTTGTGTTCCGAGGCCATGTCTGTACATGCTAGGCTTGTCAAGTCAACCTAAGTGTTTCGCGTGTGTAAATCTGGCTTACACCCGTTGTATGTGAATGTTAGAATCTATCACACCCGATTATGACGTGGTGCTTCGAAACGACGAACTTTCGCAATGGTGCAAAGTTAGGGGGAACACTTTCTTGAAATTTTAATGAGGGATCATCATATTTACTACCGTCGTTCTAAGCAAATAAGATGCATAAACATGATAAACATCACATGCAATCAAAAAGCGACATGATATGGCCAATATCATTTTGCTCCTTCTGATCTCCATCTTCGGGGTGCCATGATCATCTTCGTCACCGGCATAACACCATGATCTCCATCATCATGATCTCCATCATCGTGTCTTCATGAAGTTGTCACGCCAACGACTACTTCTACTTCTATGGCTAACACGTTTAGCAATAAAGTAAAGTAATTTACATGGCGTTCTTCAATGACACGCAGGTCATACAAAAAATAAAGACAACTCCTATGGCTCCTGCCGATTGTCATACTCATCAACATGCAAGTCGTGATTCCTATTACAAGAACATGATCATATCATACATCACATATATCATTCATCACATCCTTTGGCCATATCACATCACAAAACACTTGCTGCAAAAACAAGTTAGACGTCCTCTAATTGTTGTTGCAAGTTTTTACGTGGCTTCTATAGGTGTTCTAGCAAGAACGTTTCTTACCTACGTAAAACCACAACGTGATATGCCAATTTCTATTTACCCTTCATAAGGACCCTTTTCATCGAATCCGCTCCAACTAAAGCGGGAGAGATAGACACCCGCTAGCCACCTTATGCAACTAGTGCATGTCAGTCGGTGGAACCTGTCTCAAGTAAGCATACGTGTAAGGTCGGTCCGGGCCGCTTCATCCCACGATGCCGCCGAAGCAAGATAAGACTAGTAGTGGCAAGAAAATTAACAACATCTACGCCCACAACTGTTTTGTGTTCTACTCGTGCATAGTAACTACGCATAGACCTAGCTCATGATGCCACTGTTGGGTAATGTAGCAGAAATTCAAAATTTTCTACGCAACACCAAGATCAATCTATGGAGTAATCTAGCAAAGAGGGAAAGGGAAGTCCATCGACATACCCTTGTAGATCGCTAAGCGGAAGCGTTCAAGTGAACGGGGTTGATGGAGTCGTACTCGTCGTGATTCAAATCACCGATGATCCTAGTGCCGAACGGACGGCACCTCCGCGTTCAACACACATGCAGCCGGTGACGTCTCCCATGCCTTGATCCAGCAAGGAGAGAGGGACAGGTTGGGGAAGACTCCGTCCAACAGTAGCACGACGGCGTGGTGGTGGTGGAGGAGCGTGGCAATCCTGCAGGGCTTCGCCAAGCACCGCGGGAGAGGAGGAGGACATGGGAGAGGGGGAGGGCTGCGCCAGAACTTGGGGTGCGGCTGCCCTCCCACCCCTCCACTATTTATAGGTGGGGAGAGAGGGGGCCGGCCCCCCTAGATCTCATCTAGGGTTGGGGGCGGTGGCCAAAGGGGGAAGGAGTGCCTCCCAAGTCAAGTGGAGGCCCTTCCCCTTAGGGTTTCCCCTCTCCTATGCGCATGGGCCTTGGGGGGCTGGTGCCCCTGGCGAATTAAAGCTAGGGCGCCCCCTTACAGCCCATGCTGCTGTATTGGACATGGTGGAACATTTTCCGTACCTCCGGACCCCTCTGGAATCCTCCGGAACCTTCTGGAAGCTTCCCCGTACAAAACCGAAAAAAACCAAACTTTTCCCGGAACCCGAACAACAACTTTCCATATATAAATCTTTACCTCCGGACCATTCCGGAACTCCTCGTAACGTTCGGGATCTCATCCGGGACTCCGAACAACATTCGGTAACCACGTACATCTATTCCCTATAACCCTAGCGTCATCGAACCTTAAGCGTGTAGACCCTACGGGTTCGGGAGACACGTAGACATGACCGAGACAACTCTCCGGCCAATAACCAACAGCGGGATCTGGATACCCATGTTGGCTCCCACATGTTCCACGATGATCTCATCGGATGAACCACGATGTCGAGGATTCAATCAATCCCATATTCAATTCCCTTTGTCTAGCGGTATAGTACTTGCCCGAGATTCGATCGTCGGTATCCCGATACCTTGTTCAATCTCGTTACCGGCAAGTCTCTTTACTCATTTCGTAATACATCATCCCGTGATCAACCCCTTGGTCACATTGTGCACATTATGATGATGTCCTACCGAGTGGGCCCAGAGATACCTCTTCGTCACACGGAGTGACAAATCCCAGTCTCGATTCGTGCCAACCCAATAGACACTTTCGGAGATACCCGTAGTGCACCTTTATAGCCACCCAGTTACATTGTGACGTTTGGTACACCCAAAGCATTCCTACAGTATCCGGGAGTTGCACGATCTCATGGTCTAAGGAAATGATACTTGACATTAGAAAAGCTTTAGCATACGAGCTACACGATCTTTTGCTAGGCTTAGGATTGGGTCTTGTCCATCACTTCATTCTCCTAATGATGTGATCCCCTTATCAACGACATCCAATGTCCATGGTCAGGAAACCATAACCATCTATTGATCAACGAGCTAGTCTACTAGAGGCTTACTAGGGACATGGTGTTGTCTATGTATCCACACATGCATCTGAGTTTCCTATCAATATAATTATAGCATGGATAATAAACGATTATCATGAACAAGGAAATATAATAATAACTAATTTATTATTGCCTCTAGGGCATATTTCCAACAGTTTCAGTTGGATCAGAGAAGAAGCCACATCTTAGAAGCCTTCAGTAGATCAAAAATCCCAGAGCCAAGCCATCTCCTGAATAAACTTCCGCCATTTTTGCAGTGGCACGCTAAGAAAGCGACACCGCAATGGAGAGGGAGCATGAACGAGTGACATGTCATGTTAGGGAGAGACCAAATGGGAGAAAAGGATGTCACAACCTCGCAATCGAGGGAACACCACAACTATCACCAAGGGTTGTCCTTCCACGTCAAAGTCGTTGGCTACCTGCAACACCACCACTATAAAAGAGCAAAATAAAAAAGACCATTACCTCGCAACCAACATGAAGACACAGAAGCACCCACATAGATCGGAAGGTTTCGCCGCGACATATATGATTCCTACCACATCCAACACTTTTGCGGGAAACTTATTTGACATAGCCATCGCCACCGCTGGAGCATGAGCCATGGACAATCTAAGACCTAACTAAGGCACTAGACTACTAAACGCATACGGAAACAAAGTCCAAGTAGTTTCCCTCCCTCCCGTCGCTAGTAGAGCAGGTGGTGGAGGTGAGGGAACCTTGGTGATGTGTAGACATTGCATGTGGTGGCTTGGTTACAGTCTAGGGTTGTGGGCGAGGGGTCGTCTCTGGAGGCAGACTTTAACTCACTCAACCAACCAACAAAACTCAAAAGAATAGCACCACTACACACATTCTCCAACGATAACTCATAACACTAAAGTAGAAACTGAAATAAGAAACTTAACACACACGAAACACATCGAGCATAGAACAGTGAAGTTCTCGACGAAGTTCAATATTTCTTCTCTCGTAAAGCTCCTATCAAACAACCCCATGCTTAGATTTTCTTTACTAACAATAACATTCTAAATTGATGCCAGAATGTACAGTTTATAAAATTGTTGACATAGGGAGAGGACCAATCCAGGCATCCTCTCAAGACCTTGTTATCTTACCATCCACTCTAACTCCTTATCAACAAGACCAATTTAAATTAATAACACTAAAAATGCTAGATCTAAATTAAGAATTTGTCAAGATGATTTACATTTGACATAAAGTATCTGTCTTCAAGTATTTAGTTCTAATTATATCTTGTCATAAATCGTAATTATTTTCACATTTCCAAACCCATTTGCAAAGTAATTAATAATTTTTAATATTCAAATCGGTAACAAGCAAGCGCCTTTACTTCCTAGATTGGCAAATAATAGGTCGGCCAAACTAGATGGCATTTTTCATTTTTACCTATCCAATAATTCTACTTCCATAAAAAAGTTTGCTCCATCTTTTTGGCATTCCAGAAAGTTGCAACATATACCTTCCAGTAGAAAAAAAGCCGCCCTCAATAGACGATGATCACCATATCCATAAAATTCTTCATTTTTGACAAGTTTATTAACATGCATTGGTATACCAAAATACCTAAAAAGGCACGTATCCACTTTACAATTAAATATATGGACATATTCATCCTCCATTTGCATTGTTGAACCAAAACAGCTAACCCGATTAATGTTGTCATAGGCTTCTTAAAACTCCACTTTATAAGTAATCCTAGCATTTTTTTGTTCAATGTCATCTATAGTTTCATGTAAAAGGACTACACTAGCCATAATTACTCTCACGTATTGAAACTAGATTGAATATCAGAAACCACCATACAGCACAATCTAGAATATTGCAGTAACCTTCTACCAAAAATATCATGAAAAAGCATAATTTTTTGTATTTCCCAACCAATTGTGTTAGTCATAACGTACTTATTACAATTCTCTGCTAGAAGATATTTCCATGGATATTTGAATCTACTTAATTTCCTCTGCACTTATAGTTTCATTACACTAATTGTCGTGGATTTGTCACGGCAGATGTCCTAGTGAAAGGACTTAGTCGTGGAGCCATCGCTATGGGTTTACTTGAAGGGGTTAAAGCGGACACAAAGACACGAGGGTTTTATACTAGTTCGGCCCCTTCGATGAAGGTAAAAGCCTACGTCTAGTTGTGATGGAATTGATGTGGTCTCGATGGCTAGGGAGCAAACAAGCTTCGCCTAGGCTCGAGTTGTTGTCGTCTGTCCTGAACCGCCGCCGGGTCGTCCCCTTATATACACGGGTGACGCCCGTCGGTCCATAGAGTCCCAACCGGTTCATATTCGTATTCCGGTTGGTATCTCTCTATTCCTAACTTACAATACAAGTCATACATCAGGCCGGTTTACGGCTACATGTTCTAACCAACTACTGGCCTTGGGCCTTCATCTGCTTATACCACTAATGAAGTTAACCCGGCCCAAGTAGGCCGGTTTACGCCTAGTGGTAATATCCCCAACATTAGGCCCCAGATTGATTTGAACTGGTTCATGTCAATCCTTCACACAATCTTGCGTCTTGGATATCTTCTGGTCATGGGTAAACCTCTATGTCGTCATCATTTTTGGTTGCTGCAAACCGGCATGACGTCATCAGTTTTGGTTACTGTAAACCGGCATGACATCATCATGAAATTTATAACGCCCCCTTAATAACAGCTCCTGGATCCGCGCGCTTGACCTAGCTCGGTTGCCTTATAAATAAGACCGAAGGGTCATTTCTTTTCTCTTCCCCTTCATCCCTTCTTCTTCTTCTTCCTCACGTCGCTGGCTTTGGAGCTCCGCCACCGCCGTCGACCTCTGCCTCGTCTCGGGCCGCTACATCAACCTGAACGTACCAGAGTATTGCGGCACCTTCCCACATCTTCTCCATTCCTGGTAAGCTTTCTCTCCTTCTTAACCTAGATCTGTTCTTAGGGTTCCACGTTCATGCTGTGTTCATCGCGCTCATATCTGCTCTCTGATTTTGAATGAATCCGTGAACTCTTGCTGTGTTTAGTAACGATCCGTAAGCATCCGCTTGCGACTTCTCCTCTACCATAGATCTCCCACACATATCCGCTCAATGGTTCACTTCTGTTTCCGCCTTACTCTTCGAAATATTTCCTGTTTTTGTGAGCTTGCTGTAGATCCGCGGCTGCAACAAGATTTTGTGAAACTTGTTTCTGCATAGTTATCCATAGCTTCAATTGCCTCCGATGCTTAGGTCAGGCGGTTTAACTTTACCATAGAAAAGATTGCTAAACCGATATATATCATTAGTCCCCTGGTTGAACCGCCAGAATCCATATGATGCCATGTTGTAGACAACCGGTTCATAAGTACTGCCTCCGGTTTATCATAGTCAGATCAACACCTTCTTTTATCCAGCATGTCCTTGAACCGGATCGCCTATTTCTTATAGATCTCGCCATGGCCAAACAGGTGTATGAGTGCAACTGGGTTCCCTCTCGCGTCACAGAATCACAGTTGGACGATCTAGTCCTGATCGGCGCTTTGGATAGTAAAGATACGATCCACTGGAGAGTTCCTGGAGATGAACGTCCTCCCACGCCCCAGGAAGGAGAGGTCGTGGTCTTCGCAAATCATATGGCCCGGGGCTTCAAACCGCCCGGTTCTAAATTTTATCGGGAGGTGTTAGCCAATTTTCAGCTCCGTCCACAGGATATTGGCCCCAACTCTGTCACCAATCTATGTCATTTTCAAGTACTTTCTGAGGCATACCTTCAAGAGGAACCTTCAGTCGAGATGTTTAGAGATCTCTTTCATCTGAACCGCCGCACTGAATTCACCGACGGTCCTAATACCGAACTGGGCGGTATGGCCATTTAGAAGAGGAAGGAAATCACCTATCCCCACGTCAAACTTCATACTCACCCCAAGGAGTGGAATGCCACTTGGTTTTACTGCAAGGATACATCTCCTGACAATGAAAATCCTTTGCCTGGCTTCCGTCCGGAACGGCTCAGCAACACTCACCCTTTTCCACAAAGGCTAAGCGCCAAGGAGAGAATCAAATATGCTCCTCAACTGTCCAAGCTCCGGGCCTTCATGGCCAACGGTTTAACAGGAATAGACCTTGCACGCTGCTGGATATCATGGAGCATTCTGCCTCTGAGCCGGCGCCCCGGTTTGATGTGCGAATACACTGGTAGTGTCGATGACCCACTCAAACCGGTCTGCTTCCTTACTGCACCACCAACGAACCGCCAGCGGTAAGATTTTACTTGCTCTATTATTCAACCTGTTACTGCTTTATCTGTCTGACCTTTAATTATTGTTGATCCAGAGTGATAATCCGTTTTGGAGCAAGAAGCTTTCACAAGATAAAACGGAAAAAGCAGGGCAGCCAACCCGGCCCAAGACCTAGGTTATCAAGAAACCAGCTCGTAAGAGAAAAACCAGCG
This sequence comes from Triticum timopheevii, assembly GCA_963921465.1. Classification (NCBI taxonomy): domain Eukaryota; kingdom Viridiplantae; phylum Streptophyta; class Magnoliopsida; order Poales; family Poaceae; genus Triticum; species Triticum timopheevii. The sequence goes on from OY997270.1 coordinate 585,800,765, forward strand.
CTTCCTCTGACCCAGCCATTGATGATGATGTGGGTAATCCGGATCTTGAGGTAGAACTTGATTCACTTGGCTTACTTTTTACATGCCTTATTGATGATGATTCTTGCCAGGATGACGCTGAAGCCAGCAATGCAGGATTCGTTGAGGTAACTATTCTCTCTTCCGATTCAGAAATCTTGCCTTTGCCAAAATTTCGCCGGGCAAACCGGAAAGTTAAATTTTCTCATCCTCTTGCTTATTTGGATCCCCAATTTCTTATGAAGACCCAGCAACACGAAGCTCGCCGCACAACCCGGCACAGTGGCCAGGTAGTTACCTCTGCCGGTTTACCGAACAGTCCGGTTCGAAAACGCCGCTCCGAGGTCTTCGACCTTTTTATTGATTTAAATCCTAAAGCGGGTTTCTTCCGTCAACCTCTTAATCCATCCGACTCCGATTATCAGGTCACTTCTCATTCATCGTCTGGTGAATCGTCGGCCACTCAGCTACCACCTTTGAAAACAGTTGCTGGGTAAGTTAAACTGAACATATGCTTCTAGTATACTGCGTAATGGCTTATGCTTTTCCTTGACTTTTTGATTTTCTTTCAGGGCTAAACCGAAACCAAGCAAGAAGGCCCGCCTGGATAAAGCGGCTGAAGAAGATGTGGCCCCAGACCATGACCAAGCGCCGGATCGTGAAATGTTTACTTCTGAAGATATCCCCAATGATCCTCCTTTGCAAGACGACGTTATTCGCGAAGAAGGGCTTATTAATACTCCAGCCTCTTCTGATCCGCCTACCGGCTCCGTCCAGATTGAGAAATCCCACACTCCTGCTGAAAAAACGGCCGCGCCAACACAAACCGGCGAGTCCAAAGATGATGATGTTGTGATTACCAGTGTGGGCCGCTCTGAACCCGGGAATCCTGTCACCCTTACCAAGCATACCATCAAAGAGGATTTTTCCGCTTTGAACAAAGGAAAATGGGATGTTGAACTAGAGACATATGCTGCTCTGAGTGCCCAAGATCTTCACTCCGGCTATTTAAACCGGCTTTACACTAGCCGTGACTGCGAAGCTGGTCTGGTCAAAATGATGAGGGATAAATTTGAGGTAACGTACTTCTTTCCTTGCCGCCATGGCCTTCATCCTTGTAGCTCCCAAGGGCCGGTTTGTATCCTTGGTCAAACCGGGACTTGATCCTGAATATTTTTGAAACCCGTCGGCATAACCCTCAAGGGCCGGTCTAACTTAGCATAACTAAACCGGGGCTCCAATAGAAAACTGTCCTTAGAACATAACTTGATCAAATAGCCATTAGCCCCCAAGTTCCAAGTTGAATACTTGTATTGAGCTTGGGACTTTGAAATCTAGTAATATACAAAAATTGAAGGTACATTAGCCCCCAAGTATCAGGCATATAACTTTGCTATGTGGTTGATACTTCAATTTCTTGGATTGCTTGTGCAAAGCTTAAACGATGTCTGTATGCAGGCTGAGGTGAAAATCAAGGAGGACCGGATTGCCGATTTGCAAGAGGCCTTGAAGACCCAGCAAGCTGAAACAGATAAGTCAAAGCAAGAATTAACTAGCGCCTTGAGCACTGTTGAATGGCTGAAAGAAGGCTTCAAGAAGGAGCGGGCTGACTGGGCCACTGAGAAGGCCGGTTTAACCAAAAGAGCAGAAAATGCTGAAGCCGCCCTTAAACCGGTGGTGGATGAACTGACGGCCGTACAGCGGCAAATACACTCCATGACTGCTGCAATCTTTGGTAAGCTCCTTTTAACTTCTGTGATAATTTGAACCTGCTGTAGCGTAAATCCGGTTTGAGACCATTCCAATCTTGTTGTAGGCACACGTATTGAGCACTTAGGAAATGATGTGCGGAAGAAACAGAAAGCTGCCTACACCTTGGTGGAACAATTGTATACCGGAGCCCAACGGATCATCACCACAGCTTCTCATAACAACCCGGCGCCCTCTTTAATCCAGGACACTCTTAGCAGGTTGTCAATGCTTCCAGCCCGGATTGAGGAGCTGAAAAAATCCGCTGCCCGAACCGGAGCCATCAATGCCTTAATCCGGGCAAAGGCATGGGTGCCAGATTTTGACCCTGTGGAAGCAGCTCAAGGCTATCCCAGCCTGAAAGAAGATGGCTCTGAATTCAACGAAGAGGATTTAAGGGCAATAAACCATGCAGTGCGCCCTCTGGCTTGCCAGCTAGCTGAAGAGGCAGATTTAACGCATTATCAAGCGCAATATAACGAGCAAAACAAGTGAGTGCCTACCCCAACTGTTGAAGCGGAGAATCTGATCCCTCCAATCCGTAAGCACACTTATGCTCCTGATATTGAACCGTCTTCCCTGATCCATGAAGAGGCTGTTTTCCAAGCTTTAATGGGAATCGACTGGACCACTGTTGATTTCCAGCCAATGGGTAGAGACGAGGAAGCTGAAGCGGCGGAGGATGAGGAGCAGGCTTGAACCGGAAGCCGGTTTGGAGAGCTACTTGTGACATCTGTCCAAAAGAACAATGATCTTGTTTGGGCACCATGCTGCCTTGTAATAGGATAGTTAAATTTTCTGCCTGGAATTTGCCTTCGTGCATAAGTACTGAAGCTTTTGTTTGAAAAACTTGAATTCATATTTCCTGCAATCAGAAAAATTTGAACTTCGGTGGCGGTTATACCGCCAGCCGGTTTATGATCTTGATATGTGTATCAATAATATAACAAACAGATGATACATAAATACATGCCATGTGTGGGCATGAAGCTGGCTTAGCCAAGCCTGAAGCGGCGGTTTTATAAACCATTACCGTCAAAAAAAAGGGGAAGAAAATAGCTCCCGTCTAAACCGTACTGAATCAATACGAGCCCCCTTGTTACCCTATGATGTTAACAGGGAAAAGGTAAACCGGGCATATTCCTCCGGATTAAAGGGGAATCAAATCCATCGGCTGAACCGGAAAAAAGATGTTTGTCGACATAAAAGAAATCCGACAACAGCAAAGAACAAACAAACCATGAAAATAACATGGAAGCAAAGGCAATGATAAAAACCGTTTGCAAAAATATGCTATACTGAGCTGATCAGATGGTATTACCATGGTCGGACAGGATCAAGGCCCCCAATAGGAGTGACAATGATTCAAGTCAGCCAGGTCCCCAAATGATTCGTGGCATATATGCCAGATCAAGAGGCGTGGCAATGGTTCGGGTTCGACCATGCCCCCAAGTGATTTTGTGGCCTTAGGCCGACCAAGAGGCGTGACTGGTTCAGACTTGACCATGTCCCCAAATGATCTGGTGGCTGTCGCCTATCAAAGGGTGTCACGTTGGTTCGGACACGACCAAGGCCCCCAGTGATATATAAAAAGAAAATGTCAAGGGGTAAACCGGAGGCCGCTTTAAACAGAACCACTCCGTGTAACCTCGCATGATGAGAAAGACAGAGACCCCGTTTTAGCTGAGGCTCCGGTTTAATATATCAACGATAATATATACATTGTCATGATATGTACATAGATAGAGCCGATGGCTCAAGTATAGTAAGGCCGAAGATGAGCTATGTTCCACGGCCTGTTGGTCTCCTCCTCTGATGTACGTGAGTCTTGATGCTCTTGAATGTCAATAAGATAGAATGACCCATTGTGCAGATTCTTGCTGACCACGAAAGGTCCTTCCCAAGGTGGGGATAACTTGTGCATATCTGTCTGGTCCTGGATTAGTCGAAGCACCAAATCTCCTTCTTGAAAAGTTCTGGTTCTAACCCGGCGACTATGATAACGATGAAGATCTTGTTGGTAAATCGCCGACCGGGCAGCCGCTAGATCACGCGCTTCGTCCAATAGGTCCAAAGCGTCTTGCCGTGTCGTCTCATTGCCCGCTTCAACATAAGCTGCCACACGAGGCGAATCGTGCCGGATATCACTAGGGAGAACTGCCTCTGCTCCATAGACCATAAAAACGGTGTGTATCCTGTGGACCGGTTTGGCGTAGTATTGATACTCCAGAGCACAGATGGTAGCTCTTCAACCCAACATCCTGGTGTCCTTTGCAATGGGACCATAAGCCGGGGTTTGATGCCTCCCAAGATCTCTTGATTAGCTCGTTCTGCCTGTCCATTGGACTGCGGGTGCGCCACTGATGACACGTCAAGTCGGATGTGCTCACGTTCACAGAACTCCTTCATAGCCCCCTTGGACAAATTGGTACCGTTGTCAGTAATGATACTGTGCGGAAAGCCAAACCGGAAAATCACCTTTTTGATGAACTGCACCGCTGTTGCTGCATCGCACTTGCTGACAGGCTCCGCTTCAACCCACTTGGTAAATTTATCAACTGCTACCAAAAGGTGGGTTCTCTTATCCTTGGATCTTTTAAAAGGTCCGACCATATCCAGCCCCCAAGTTGCAAACGGCCACGTTATTGGAATCATCCTCAATTCTTGAGCCGGCACATGCGCACGCCTTGAAAATTTCTGACATCCATCGCACCGTTTAACCAAGTCCTCCGCATCAGCATGTGCTGTCAACCAGTAAAAACCGTGACGAAACGCCTTTGTCACCAGAGACTTTGAACCGGCGTGGTGTCCACAATCCCCCTCATGGATTTCTCTTAAGATTTCACAGCCTTCCTCGGGAGAAACACAACATTGAAACGCCCCTGATACACTGCAACGATGCAATTCACCATTGAGAATCGTCATGGACTTGGATCGCCGGACTATCTGTCTTGCTAGAATTTCATCTTTTGGCAACTCCCCCCGGGTCATGTATGCAATATAAGGAACCGTCCAATCCGGAATAGCGTGTAATGCTGCCACCAATTGAGCCTCCGGGTCAGGAATAGCCAAATCCGCTTCACCTGGGAGCTGGACTGACGGATTGTGCAACACGTCCAAAAAGACATTAGGCGGGACCGGTTTGCGCTGAGAACCCAACCGGCTTAAAGCGCCCGCCGCTTCATTCTTCTGACGGTCCACATGATCCACTTGATAACCCTTGAAGCAACCTGCAATATTATCCACTTCCCGACGATATGCAGCCATGAGCGGGTCCTTAGAATCCCATGTGCCAGACACCTGTTGAGCCACAAGGTCCGAGTCACCGAAACACTTAACCCGGCTTAAGTTCATCTCCTTAGCCATCCGAAGACCATGGAGCAAGGCTTCGTACTCAGCTGCATTGTTAGTACAAGGGAACATTAGGCGGAGAACATAGCAGAACTTATCACCTCGTGGGGAAGTTAATACGACTCCAGCCCCCGAGCCTTCCAATTGCCTGGATCCATCAAAATGAATAGTCCAATATGTGTGATCCGGCTTCTCCTCTGGCGCTTGTAACTCCGTCCAATCATTGATGAAATCAACAAGTGCTTGAGACTTCACCGCCGTCCGAGGTACATACTTCAGTCCGTGTGGCCCAAGCTCTATAGCCCACTTGGCAATCCGGCCAGTCGCCTCCCGGTTCTGTATGATATCACCCAAGGGAGCTGAACTGACCACCGTGATGGGGTGCCCTTGAAAATACTGCTTCAACTTCCTGTTGGCCATAAAGACACCATAGACCAACTTCTGCCAATGCGGATACCTTTGCTTGGATTCAATAAGCACCTCGCTGATATAATAAACCGGCCGCTGAACCGGATATTCCTTGCCTGCCTCCTTGCGTTCCACCACAATAGCCACGCTAACTGCCTGAGCATTAGCTGCTACGTATAATAATAGTGGCTCCTTGTCCACCGGAGCTGCAAGAACCGGCGGATTGGCTAACTGCCACTTCAAGTCCTCAAATGCCTCATCAGCAGCCGGACTCCAGACGAAGTTGTCTGTCTTCCTCAGCATTTGGTACAAAGGGATGGCCTTCTCTCCGAGGCGGCTGATAAACCGGCTCAGTGCAGCGATTCGGCCTGCCAAACACTGAACATCGTTGATACACTTCGGTTTAGCTAGGGATGTAATAGCCGTAATCTTCTCCGGGTTAGCCTCAATTCCTCTGTTAGACACCAGGAAACCCAGTAACTTGCCTGCCGGAACACCAAAGACACACTTGGCTGGATTAAGCATCATCTTGTAAACTCGCAAGTTGTCAAAGGTCTCCTTCAAATCATCCACCAGCGTCTCCTTCTGTCTTGACTTTACCACAATATCATCCACATAGGCATGCACATTGCGGTCGATCTGTTTATGCAGGCAATTCTGTACACACCGTTGATAGGTGGCTTGGGCACTCTTGAGCCCGAAGGGCATAGATACATAGCAGAAGGCTCCAAAGGGAGTAATAAATGTTGTTTTCTCCTGGTCCTGAACTGCCATCTTGATCTGATGATATCCAGAGTATGCATCCAAAAAACTCAAACGCTCACAACCTGCTGTGGCATCAATGATCTGGTCAATGCGGGGGAGGGCAAAAGGATCTGCCGGACAGGCCTTGTTAAGATCTGTGTAATCCACACACATACGCCAAGTGCCGTTTTTCTTAAGAACCAGCACCAGATTAGCAAGCCACTCTAGATGGAACACCTCAACAATAAAACCAGCTGCTAAAAGCCTGGCCTTTTCCTCTCCAATGGCTTTGCGTCTTTCTTCGTTAAACCGGCGGAGGAACTGTTTCACCTGTTTGTACTTAGGATCCACATTAAGAGTGTGCTCAGCGAGTTCCCTCGGTACACCTGGCATGTCAGACGGTTTCCATGCAAAAATGTCCCGATTCTCACGGATGAACTCGATGAGCGTGCTTTCCTATTTGGGATCCAGGTTGGCACTGATAGTGAATTGCTTGGACGAATCGCCGGGCACGAAGTCAACAAGCTTGGTCTCAGCTGCCGATTTGAACTTCAGATCTGAATCATGCTCTGTAGTTGGCTTCTTCAAAGAGGTCATATCCGCCGGATCAACATTGTCCTTATAATACTTCAACTCTTCCGTGTCACAGACCGACTCTGCATACGCCGCATCACCTTCCTCACATTCCAAAGCGACCCTACGGCTCCCATGAACCGTTATTGTCCCCTTGTAACCCGGCATCTTGAGCTGTAAGTAGATATAACAAGGCCGCGCCATAAACTTGGCATAAGCGGGCCGCCCAAACAAGGTGTGATACGGGCTCCGGATCTTTACCACCTCAAAGGTTAATTTCTCCGTCCGAGAATCGTGCTCGTCCCCAAAAGCCACATCTAGGGCTATCTTACCAACAGGATATGCAGATTTGCCTGGCACAACACCATGGAACACCGTATTCGACGGTCTGAGATCCTTATCTGTTAGACCCATGCGCCGGAATGTCTCATAGTATAGTATGTTAATACTGCTTCCTCCATCCATGAGTACCTTGGTGAACTTATAGCCCCCCACTTGAGGGTCTACCACTAACGCTAGCTGGCCCAGATTATCAACCCGGGGCGGGTGATCCTCTTTGCTCCATACGATAGGCTGCTCTGACCAGCGTAAGTAACGTGGCAAGGTCGGTTCAACAGAATTCACCGCTCGCTTGTGGAGTTTTCGGTCACGCTTATCCAAGCTAGTTGTGAAAACATGGTATTGCCCCTTGCTCAACTGCTTTGGCTGGCTCTGATAACCCGACTGCTGTTGCTCCTGCTGCTGCTGGCCGTTCTGATTATTCTGGTTGTTGTGACCGCCCTGATTGAAACCTGAACCGGAAGCTCCATCGTGACCCGGTCCGTGTAAACCGGATCCTGAACCGCCACCTGACCCATGGTCATACCGGAAGGCATTAGAGTTTTTAAACTCCTGCATAATATAACAATCCTTCCAAAGGTGGTTAGCCGGCGACTCCTTCGTCCCGTGCTTTGGGCAAGGCTGATTCAACAAATAATTCAAACGGCTTGCGTTAGGATTGGGAGCCCCATTACGATTCGCCGCTTTACCTCTGCGCCGCTGCCCCCTGTCCTGCGCATTAGTATTGGCCACAAAATCCATGCTGCTATCCGCCTTGCGTTTGCCTCCGTTTCCATGACCCGCCGGTTTGTTCTGCTGCTGTTTGGAGTTGCTGTTCTTCTTTCCCTTTCCTCCTTCATCATCATCAGGCTCGGGATCCTTGGTACTGTCCGAATCAGCATACTTCACTAAAGCGGCCATGAGGGTTCCCATGTCATTACAGAACAGCTTCATGCGTCCCAATTTGAATTTTAAAGGCTCAAACCGGCAGTTGCCTTCCAGGGTTAAGATCGCAGAGTCAGCATTAATCCTGTCAGACGAGTGCAAAATTTCCGAAACGCGGCGCACCCAATGGGTCGTTGACTCTCCTTCCTCCTGGACACAAGCCGCCAGGTCTACTATGGACTTGGGCTGCTTACATGTATCCTTAAAATTTTGTATAAACCGGGCCCGCAACTGGGCCCATGAGCTGATAGAATTGGGTGGTAGGCTCTTCAACCAAGTACGAGCCGTTCCCTCAAGCATCATGGTGAAATATTTTGCACATGCGGCCTCATCCACGTCCAGCATCTCCATGGCTATCTCATAACTCTCTACCCACGCTTCAGGGGATAAATCCGCGGTGTAATTCGGTACCTTGCGTGGACCCTTGAAATCTTTGGGCAGGCGCACATTGCGCAAAGCGGGGATTAGGCAAGGCACTCCCAAAGCGGATGTGACTCCTGGTCCGGCGAAGGTGGTAGAGCGAACCAGTGTAAGTTGACCCGCATTATCCTGTGCTGCTAACTCGGCCTCCTTTTGTGCCCGGGCCCGATCCACCACATCCTGCGCATCGCGGACACCACCTGCCGGGCTATTGCCACGGGCTGCCTCACGGCCTCGCGCATTGCTCGATATGGCCAGTTCATTCATGCGCCTGCTATAGCTCCGGCTTGGACGGGGCGTAGAGTGGATCCGATCACGGCTGTACGAATATGCTTCCTGCTGAATCAGCGCAGTCCGGAGAAGCTCCTTAACCCGGCGCATCTCTATCGCTTGCGGAGAGTCCCCTTCGACTGGGATGGCCTCTAACCGTGCAGCGGCCGCAACAAGGTTGTCCATAGGATTCGAATAATGACCCGGGGGTGTCTGGACCGGCAGAGGGGCCACAATGTTTTGTTGAGGGGGTTCCATCAGGCGGGGCTGGACCATCGCTCCTGGCCCTGGTGCTTCAATCCGGTTTGCCTCCAGGTACTGCGGCGGATTACTGGGCCCTGCTCCTGGAGTGTGAAAGAGATTTCGGGGGTCAAACCCTAACGGCAAGCGTGATCTGTGCTTCCGCTTCAAGACCTCCTGTGATGCATTCTGGTCAAGCATGAGCTTATAGGCCTGGGCGTCCAAAGCGGCCCGCTCTGCAGCCATCCTGTCCTTCTCTGCTGCCAGATCCGCTTTGGCTTGCACGATCTGCTCCTTCACCTTTGCAATTTCTGTGTCATGAGCCTCTTGATCCGCCGGATTGGCCTCTGCCATAAGCGCGGCTAGTGCATCAAATAGATCGGATAAGACTTGAACCGGCGGGCGCACAAGGCCTCCTGCCCCTGCTACCGCTACCGCTGCTGATCCGGAGAGCATTGCTGCGGCGGTCGAAGAATGATTCGCCGCCTGGGTGCCGGCCATGAATATTCCAACCCGGTTGATCTGGCCTGGGGGGTCCGGAATACTGTCGCCATCGGAACAGCCCCTAACCTGATCGTCTTGCAACTGGTATAGCGATTCGGTCTCTCCGGTCGAGGACTCGTCGCCGGAATAGACAACGGTCTCGCCACCGTGTTTTGACTCGTCCTCACGCTCTCCTCCGTGGATGACTCCCACGAAGGCACGCTTCATGGCCGGTTTAGCCTGGGTAGATCTCGCACGCTGAGCCGTCTCCACGAGGTCGGTGCAGATGTCCGGCTCAGGCCCGGGCTCTCCGATCTTGCCAATGAAAACGTGTATGCCGCCGAAGGGGACCCGGTAACCACGTACATCTATTCCCTATAACCCTAGCGTCATCGAACCTTAAGCGTGTAGACCCTACGGGTTCGGGAGACACGTAGACATGACCGAGACAACTCTCCGGCCAATAACCAACAGCGGGATCTGGATACCCATGTTGGCTCCCACATGTTCCACGATGATCTCATCGGATGAACCACGATGTCGAGGATTCAATCAATCCCATATTCAATTCCCTTTGTCTAGCGGTATAGTACTTGCCCGAGATTCGATCGTCGGTATCCCGATACCTTGTTCAATCTCGTTACCGGCAAGTCTCTTTACTCATTTCGTAATACATCATCCCGTGATCAACCCCTTGGTCACATTGTGCACATTATGATGATGTCCTACCGAGTGGGCCCAGAGATACCTCTTCGTCACACGGAGTGACAAATCCCAGTCTCGATTCGTGCCAACCCAATAGACACTTTCGGAGATACCCGTAGTGCACCTTTATAGCCACCCAGTTACATTGTGACGTTTGGTACACCCAAAGCATTCCTACAGTATCCGGGAGTTGCACGATCTCATGGTCTAAGGAAATGATACTTGACATTAGAAAAGCTTTAGCATACGAGCTACACGATCTTTTGCTAGGCTTAGGATTGGGTCTTGTCCATCACTTCATTCTCCTAATGATGTGATCCCCTTATCAACGACATCCAATGTCCATGGTCAGGAAACCATAACCATCTATTGATCAACGAGCTAGTCTACTAGAGGCTTACTAGGGACATGGTGTTGTCTATGTATCCACACATGCATCTGAGTTTCCTATCAATATAATTATAGCATGGATAATAAACGATTATCATGAACAAGGAAATATAATAATAACTAATTTATTATTGCCTCTAGGGCATATTTCCAACAGTTTCAGTTGGATCAGAGAAGAAGCCACATCTTAGAAGCCTTCAGTAGATCAAAAATCCCAGAGCCAAGCCATCTCCTGAATAAACTTCCGCCATTTTTGCAGTGGCACGCTAAGAAAGCGACACCGCAATGGAGAGGGAGCATGAACAAGTGACATGTCATGTTAGGGAGAGACCAAATGGGAGAAAAGGATGTCACAACCTCGCAATCGAGGGAACACCACAACTATCACCAAGGGTTGTCCTTCCACGTCAAAGTCGTTGGCTACCTGCAACACCACCACTATAAAAGAGCAAAATAAAAAAGACCATTACCTCGAAACCAACATGAAGACACAGAAGCGCCCACATAGATCGGAAGGTTTCGCCGCGACATATATGATTCCTACCACATCCAACACTTTTGCGGGAAACTTATTTGACATAGCCATCGCCACCGCTGGAGCATGAGCCATGGACAATCTAAGACCTAACTAAGGCACTAGACTACTAAACGCATACGGAAACAAAGTCCAAGTAGTTTCCCTCCCTCCCGTCGCTAGTAGAGCAGGTGGTGGAGGTGAGGGAACCTTGGTGATGTGTAGACATTGCATGTGGTGGCTTGGTTACAGTCTAGGGTTGTGGGCGAGGGGTCGTCTCTGGAGGCAGACTTTAACTCACTCAACCAACCAACAAAACTCAAAAGAATAGCACCACTACACACATTCTCCAACGATAACTCATAACACTAAAGTAGAAACTGAAATAAGAAACTTAACACACACGAAACACATCGAGCATAGAACAGTGAAGTTCTCGACGAAGTTCAATATTTCTTCTCTCGTAAAGCTCCTATCAAACAACCCCACGCTTAGATTTTCTTTACTAACAATAACATTCTAAATTGATGCCAGAATGTACAGTTTATAAAATTGTTGACATAGGGAGAGGACCAATCCAGGCATCCTCTCAAGACCTTGTTATCTTACCATCCACTCTAACTCCTTATCAACAAGACCAATTTAAATTAATAACACTAAAAATGCTAGATCTAAATTAAGAATTTGTCAAGATGATTTACATTTGACATAAAGTATCTGTCTTCAAGTATTTAGTTCTAATTATATCTTGTCATAAATCGTAATTATTTTCACATTTCCAAACCCATTTGCAAAGTAATTAATAATTTTTAATATTCAAATCGGTAACAAGCAAGCGCCTTTACTTCCTAGATTGGCAAATAATAGGTCGGCCAAACTAGATGGCATTTTTCATTTTTACCTATCCAATAATTCTACTTCCATAAAAAAGTTTGCTCCATCTTTTTGGCATTCCAGAAAGTTGCAACATATACCTTCCAGTAGAAAAAAAGCCGCCCTCAATAGACGATGATCACCATATCCATAAAATTCTTCATTTTTGACAAGTTTATTAACATGCATTGGTATACCAAAATACCTAAAAAGGCACGTATCCACTTTACAATTAAATATATGGACATATTCATCCTCCATTTGCATTGTTGAACCAAAACAGCTAACCCGATTAATGTTGTCATAGGCTTCTTAAAACTCCACTTTATAAGTAATCCTAGCATTTTTTTGTTCAATGTCATCTATAGTTTCATGTAAAAGGACTACACTAGCCATAATTACTCTCACGTATTGAAACTAGATTGAATATCAGAAACCACCATACAGCACAATCTAGAATATTGCAGTAACCTTCTACCAAAAATATCATGAAAAAGCATAATTTTTTGTATTTCCCAACCAATTGTGTTAGTCATAACGTACTTATTACAATTCTCTGCTAGAAGATATTTCCATGGATATTTGAATCTACTTAATTTCCTCTGCACTTATAGTTTCATTACACTAATTGTCGTGGATTTGTCACGGCAGATGTCCTAGTGAAAGGACTTAGTCGTGGAGCCATCGCTATGGGTTTACTTGAAGGGGTTAAAGCGGACACAAAGACACGAGGGTTTTATACTAGTTCGGCCCCTTCGATGAAGGTAAAAGCCTACGTCTAGTTGTGATGGAATTGATGTGGTCTCGATGGCTAGGGAGCAAACAAGCTTCGCCTAGGCTCGAGTTGTTGTCGTCTGTCCTGAACCGCCGCCGGGTCGTCCCCTCATATACACGGGTGACGCCCGTCGGTCCATAGAGTCCCAACCGGTTCATATTCGTATTCCGGTTGGTATCTCTCTATTCCTAACTTACAATACAAGTCATACATAAGGCCGGTTTACGGCTACATGTTCTAACCGACTACTGGCCTTGGGCCTTCATCTGCTTATACCACTAATGAAGTTAACCCGGCCCAAGTAGGCCGGTTTACGCCTAGTGGTAATATCCCCAACACTAATGCTGAAATTAAAACTCATGCTCAGTAGTTTCATCATTTGCATCAAGTTGCATGGATGAGGAAGTCTAGAGCCTTCTATACTTCCTTTCTAGTTCCATCCTTTCAAAACTCTACTCAAGTTCTAAATTTTATTATGACCTTGATCTAACATGGTTGCATTTGACAATTTGTCTTGTGCCAAACATAATTACAAAACCACATGCTTTGTTCTCTACATGCACCAATATATGTGTAGAAAAAGGTTCCTGTTACTTTAAAAAACCACTAGGAGAAACCTTTTTTTAATGTAGACATGTACAACTATATGCACATGTATATCATCACGCTCGCACGTTAATACAATATTTATGGAAGAATGGGGATACAGAGTTCCACTGCATGTCATCTTCTTATCAACAAGAGTGCTGCATCCCATTGTTTTCATATTAATAACATACAATAAGCTTTCAAAATTGTATTTTAACCCCTAGCATAACCAACTTACTGACCGAAAAATGTGTGCAATTGAAAGACTCGACTGAGACAAAATGATGGGATGCAAACTAAGAGAAATCAAATTTCCCCCATGTTTTCGCTCCCTCGTCTATGAGAGATTAGGGTTTCCAACTCTCTCATCGGGGTCATCATGGCTCTATGGCCTGTGGTGGACCCCAGGCCCTTGTTAGAAAGTATTTTACACGTATATACGGTACTGTTATAAACCATATATACATCTGGTAGGATCTGGTGTTGCGTGCGTGAGTTGATTGTAATCAGGTGGTTAGGTAGTTAGGATTTATCCTCATCTTGTATAGCTTTTCTTGAGGATCAATCCAACCCTACCGAACCACCAAACCCTGTAATCTGTCGATAACTATATAACACGCAGCGCGTCCCTGCCAGAGGCATATGCTTCAACCTATTCTTTCATGGTATCAGAGCCTGCTTTCTCTCCAACATCCAACCCTAGACATGGCTAGCTCCAGTGCCACCGCCGCCGCCGCTTTCCCTCTCATTCCCATCGCTGACAAGCTTCACTAGGTCAATTACCTAGTGTGGCGCGCGCAAGCCCTAGCCATCGTCCGAGGAGCGCAGCTGATCGACCACCTCAACCCCGATCATCCGTTTCCAGAACCCAAGCTTGCTGACAAGGATGGCAAGCCAACCGATGTGCCCAACCCGGCGCATCTCATCGCACTGGCGCAAGACTCTCAGGTGCTGAGCTTCATCTTCAACTCGATCTCAGCCCCTGCGATGATCCAGGTTGCCCACTGCACCAAGGCCGCGGCGGCATGGACCGCCATCAGGGAGATGTTTCTCTCCCAGACGCAGGCCAACATCATCAACACGCGGATCGCCCTCTCCAACACCAAAAAGGGCACTGCAACCATTGCCGACTACATCGGGCGCATGAAGGTGCTGGGCGACGAGATGGCTTCTGCAGGGAAGCCGCTCGACGATGATGACATGGTCTCCTACATCCTTGCTGGACTAGACTACGACTACATCTCGTTTGTCTCTTCCATCTGTGCTGCAAGGACCGAACCGATCAAGGTAGTCGAACTCTACTCTTAGTTGATTGGTTTTGAGAAACGCCTTACTATGTTCGAAGGTGGCAATCACTCCTCCCAGTCCTCGGCCAACGCCGTCTCCCGTGGCCGTGGCTTCGGCCGAGGTGGAGGTGGTCCCGGCAACGGAGGAGGTGGTCGCGGCAACAGAGGCCGCAGCAATGGAGGCGGTGGCCGCGGCAATGGAGGTCGCGGCAACGGCAACGGCAACGGGGGAGCTGATGATCTTCCTGAAGTCACCTGCCAGATCTGCAAGAGGCAAAACCACACCGCCCTCGAGTGCTACCGCCGCTTCGACATCTCCTTCACCAAGAATGACAAGAGCGCAGGGTCGGCCACCACTTCTTCCTATCGAGTGGACACAAATTGGTACCTTGATACAGGGGCTACCGATCATATCACCAGCGAGCTCGACAAGCTGACGGTCCGCAACAAGTACAATGGCAATGAACAAGTCCACACTGCAAACGGAGAAGGTATGGAAATTAGTCATATTGGTCAATCTACTGTTCGTACTCCAACTCGTGATCTTCATCTAAAAGATATCTTGCATGTACCTGATGCCACCAAAAATCTAATTTTCGCTCATCGTTTGTCCACTGATAATCATACTTATCTTGAAGTTCACCCAAGTTTCTTTTTTGTTAAGGAACAGGGAACGAGGAAAACCCTTCTCCGGAGCAGATGTAAACGTGGTCTCTACCCCCGTCATCGGCTCCTTTAAGTTCAAACAAGCAAGTTTTTGGCGTCAATAAGCTGCCCACCGAGAGGTGGCACAACCGGCTAGGACACCCATCATCCACCATAGTGCGTCATGTCCTTAGCCAAAACAATATTCCTTTTTCAAGTAGTGAGTTCAATAAAGAAGGTGTTTGTGATGCATGCCAAATGGGCAAAAGTCACCAACTTCCTTATCCTAGTTCGTTAAGTGTTTCCAAAGCTCCTTTAGAGCAAGTGTTTTCCGATGTATGGGGGACTGCCCGTGATTCTATCAATAAGAAAAACTATTATGTCTCATTTATTGATGATTACAGTAAATTCACATGGATATACCTCCTCAAACATCGATCTGAAGTGTTCAAAGTTTTTCATGAGTTTCAAACTCTTGTTGAAAGGTTATTCAATAAGAAAATCATTACTATGCAAACAGATTGGGGGGGGCGAGTATGAGCGCCTTAATTCCTTCTTTCGCCAATTAGGAATCACTCATCACGTCTCCTATCCGCATGCTCATCAGCAGAATGGATCAGCTGAAAGGAAACATCGACACATTGTTGATGTAGGCCTCTCCCTCTTAGCTCATGCTTCTATGCCCTTAAAATTTTGGGATGAAGCTTTTCTCTCAGCCACATATCTGATAAACCACACCCCCAGCAAAGTAATTAATTTTGAAACTCCATTAGCTTGTTTGTTTCAAGAGAAACCAAATTATCATTCACTTCGCGTTTTTGGATGTGCTTGTTGGCCAAATCTCCGTCCATACAATTCCAAAAAGCTAGCTTTCCGTTCTAAACAGTGTGTATTCCATGGATACAACATTCTTCACAAAGTCTTTAAGTCCCTAGATGTTGCTGCTGGACGTGTTTATATATCCCGTGATGTCATATTTGATGAGACAATTTTTCCATTTGCATCGTTAAACCCAAATGCAGGCACCCATCTTCATTCCAAAGTATTGTTGCTTCCTGAAACATCTCTCTCTGAATCTATTGATCACGAGGGCAAACTTGTAGTTGATCAACAGACTAATTTTTGTACTAATTCTGGAGAAAATCCAGCTAATTTTTGTCATTTTATGCAGTCAGAATAGGACAGAAATAGCGCTGAGCACGAGGAGGATCCAGGTGCTGCGGCAACCGATCCCGAGGCAGCGACAGGCGCAGAGCGCGGCAGCAGCGGGCGCAGGCAGGCCAGGCGGCGAATCCACCTCGGGCTCGACAGCAGCGGGCGCGGGTGAGCCAGGCAGCGAATCTGCCTCGGGCTCGCCACCCAGGGAGAACCGCGCGTCATTGGTTGGTCCGCAGAATCCTGTCCCCCCTGGTGGGTCCGCAGTTGGAGGACGTGTTGCGCAAGCTGGCCTAGGCGGCGAATCCCATGCAGAAGCGGCATGTGGCGCACCTGGTACGGTTTCTGGACAACGGGACATGCGATCCTCAGGCACTGACAGCGGATCTGGCACGGGATCCCGCGCCGCTGCTCCCTCCTCTACGAGATCGTTTGTGGCACCCTCTGCTACAGCATCTGGTGCGTCAACCCGAGTAACCAGATCACAACATGGTATTGTGAAACCCCAAGTATGTACGGACGGCACAGTCAGGTATGACAAGTTAAAACCTCGTTTTGGAGGATTGACAATCACTGGTGAGCCAAGAAATTTGCAGGAAGCTTTAAGTGACAAAAAGTTGAAAATGGCTATGAATGATGAGTATGATGCTCTTATTAGAAATAAAACTTGGCACCTAGTTCCACCAACAAGAAATAAAAATATTATTTATTGTAGGTGGGTCTATAGGATTAAGAGAAAGGCAGATGGTCAAATTGATAGATACAAGGCAAGATTAGTAGCAAAGGGCTTTAAACAAATATACGGTATAGAATATGAAGATACCTTTAGTCCTGTTGTTAAGGCAGCTACTATCAGACTTGTTCTCTCCGTTGCAGTTTCAAGTGACAGGAGCCTTAGGCAGTTGGATGTTCAGAATGCGTTTCTTCATGGCGTTCTAGAGGAAGAAGTCTATATGAGACAACCACCTGGATATGAGATAAAGGGTAAAGAAAATTATATCTGCAAACTTGACAAAGCTTTGCATGGTCTGAAACAGGCACCTCGAGCATGGTACTCTAGGTTATGTGACAAACTTCAAGCACTTGGTTTCAAACCGTCAAAGGGGGATACTTCCTTGTTCTTTTATAGAAAAGAAAAGATCATCATTTTTATGTTGGTCTATGTTGATGATATTATTGTTGCTAGCTCATCAAAGGATGCAACAGCAGCATTGCTGGAAGATTTAAGGAAAGATTTTGCCTTAAAAGATCTGGGTGACTTACATTATTTCTTGGGAATTGAAGTTAAGAAGGTGAAAGATGGCATTCTTCTGACCCAAGAAAAATATGTTATGGATATATTGAAACGTGCAGGTATGATGAGCTGCAAGGTTTCAAACATGCCTCTCTCTACATCTGAAACATTGTCAAGAGAAGAAGGAGAACCTTTGGGAGCCGAACAGTCAACAAGGTATAGAAGCATGGTAGGAGCTTTACAATATTTAACCTTAACAAGACCTGATACTTGTTTCCCTGTAAAACAAAGTATGTCAGTTTTTGCATTCTCCTACCTCTCAACACATGACAGCAGTTAAAAGGATTTTAATATATCTTAAAGGTACTATGAGTACAGGCCTCAAATTTACCAAGTCAACTTACAACTTTGTTAGTGCTTTCTCGGATGCTGACTGGGCAGGATGTCCTAATGATAGAAGATCAACAGGGGGTTTCTGTGTGTTTTTTGGTCCCAACCTAATCTCTTGGAGTGCACGTAAACAGGCTACTGTTTCTAGATCAAGTACAGAGGCTGAGTATAAATCTTTGGCTAATGCCACAGCTGACATTATTTGGGTTCAAACTCTTCTGCATGAACTTGGAGTAGCTCATTCACCAGTTGCTCGTCTTTGGTGTGACAACATTGGTGCCACATATTTGTCAGCAAATCCAGTATTCCATGCAAGGACTAAACATATAGAAGTTTATTATCATTTTGTTCGAGAAAGAGTAGCTAGCAAGCTACTAGATATTCGCTTTATTCCCACAGGTGATCAAGTTGCGGATGGTTTTACCAAGGCCTTGTCATGGAAAAAATTGGAAGACTTTAAGAGCAATCTCAACTTGGTGAAGTTATGATTGAGGGGGCGTGTTAGAAAGTATTGTACACGTATATACGGTACTGTTATAAAGTGTATATACATCTGGTAGGATCTGGTGTTGCGTGCGTGAGTTGATTGTAATCAGGTGGTTAGGTAGTTAGGATTTATCCTCATCTTGTATAGCTTTTCTTGAGGATCAATCCAACCCTACCGAACCACCAAACCCTGTAATCTGTCGATGACTATATAACACGCAGCGCGTCCCTGCCAGAGGCATACGCTTCAACCTATTCTTTCAGCCCTCGCATGTGGGAGGGTTCCCGTCCTTTTTTAGGTAGATTAGTATTCTGGTCAGGGCGGCGAGGCGGCAGTCATGTGACAATTTTGTTTTCATGTGTACCAGAACCATGAGTTGGTTGAGAGAACTCTTGCTTTTTACCTCTAGCCTTGCCCCAACTTATTCGGGACTAAAGACTTTGTCGTTGTGTCAGGACCCCGACTCAATGTCACATCGATCTAGCATGTAACACCTCATATCACTTTGCGGCCTCACGCACAGTATCCCCACGGGTGTCGCCTTACCTTTGCCTGGGACCGTTTGCGCCTTTTGGCACACGTATATGATAGTGTCGCTAGCATCCATATGATAAGGATCCCGAGCTGACATGGCTCGTCGTAAACCAAAAGTGGCACAAACTTACAGGGACAGGCATCCATGACCCAGCATCGAACGTGTCGGTCATCAGCGAGTGAATCCAGGCTGTAGCACTGGGCTAGCAGGACTCCGGTGAACCGGGCTGTAGCGGGCTAACAGGACTCCGGTATCCATCGCGTGACATTTCCCCGAAGGGACAGACACAGGAACGAAGAAGGACACATGCCGGCCAGCCTAAGTGTTCCGGAGCAGTAGCAAGCTACCATGGCTCAGTGGAAGCACTAGGAGACATTTCCCGGTAAGAGAAGTTACTAAGGATAAACAACTAGATAGTCAGATCCCACACATACCAAGCATTTCAATAACATACACACAATATGCTCGATATGTGCAAATACAACATGGCATCACAACATGACTCTACAACTCAAGTATTTCATTCAATAGGCTCCGAGGAGCGAGATATTACAAACATGGGTCTCTCGACCCAGCATTCAGAGCATACAAGTCAAGCACATGCGGAAGCTTAACATGTCTGAGTACAGACAACTACAAATGAAAAAGGCTGAGAAGCCTGACTAACTACCAGATCCTGCCGAGGGCACAAGATCGTAGCTGAGGTAACAAGCTAAACGTCGAAGTCCACACAGAACTACTAGTGAGACTGAAGTCTCTCTGCAATAACATAAAATAGGCAAACGTGAGTACAAATGTACCCAGCAAGACTTACATCAGAACTATCTACATATGCATCATTATCAACAAAGGGGATGGTGGGGTTTAACTGCAACAAGCCAGCTTTGACTCGGTGGCTATCCTGAACTACGACTGCAAGTAACTCTTTTGAGGTGGTGCACACGAGTCCACATATTCACCATATCAATACACCACTATGGATCCGCTCCCGTCTCCCTACGAGAACGCCATCCATAGCACTCACGCTTATCTTGCGCATTTTAGAGTATCCGCTTTCACTTGTCTATGAACTATGCAAGGGGTCCAAGTTTCCATATCCGAGGAATCCGGCTATTCGAATAGATAATGATAACCCTGCAGGGGTGTACTTCTTCACACATGCTCTCGCCACGACCTGACTAACCACACAAGTCTCTCGTCCAGGTTTATCGCCTATTCGGGTTCCATCCGCAAGGAAATCCGGCCAGGGTGTCGCTCACAGCCCCAAACGATGTGTGCAGGGTTCCCAAGTCCACCATCCGGGTGCCACTTGGTACACCGGGCCACTGTGCCTAGTCTGTCCCAAGCCCACCTATACCGGGTGCCACTTGGTAGACTACTAACACTACCTACAAACACCAGAAACTAGTTGCAACTCCTGGACAGAGATCAGGTTGATTAATAAGTCGAGAGGGGCCGAGTTACCGGAACCCAATGTGTGGTAGTAGCTGTTCATGGATCACAAACACAGAACTCAGTTCCTGAGGACGGCTGCAATGAGACAACCCACCATGTACTCCTACATGGCCTCTCACCGCTACCTTTACCAAATCGTGTTCACACACTTAGCTCTCAATAGTAGGACATGTTTACACACCTCCGATTCATTCCCGATGAATCAGACCTGACTCAACTCTAAGCAATAGCAGGCATGACAAACAAGCATGAATGAGTAGGCACATCAGGGCTCAAACAACTCCTACTCATGCTAGTGGGTTTCATTACTGTGGCAATGATAGGTCATGCAGAGGATAAAGGGGTTCAGCTACCGCAGCAAGTAACAGATGAATCGTTGTTGTCCTAATGCAGTAAAAGAGAGCAGGAGCGAGAGAGTAGGATTGTATCAGAATGAACAAGGGGGTTTTGCTTGCCTGGCACTTCTGAAGATAATATAGTTCTTCATCGGTGTCATCGATCACATCGCCGGTACACGTCTACTGAGAGGGGACAAGCACCGACAAACAAAGAAGAAACACAATCAATGCAGTGCACAATTATGATGCATGATTATGACATGGCATTATGATGTGCTTTGGCCTAATGCAACTAGCAACAGGTTAAATGGAGTTGGTTTGAACCCTAGGTTCAAATTCAAACTCCATATGTGAAGGTTTAAATGCCATTATATGATTTGGCCTAAACAGTAGCTATAAGTTGTTCTAACATGCATGAAAATGGTACAGATGGATAGATTGTATTTTTCTGATCATTTTTCATATATAAATTATTTAATTTGGAGTTACGGCTGAATTTCTATGAATTTTAGAAGTTTAGATCATTTTCTGGATTTTCTGATTTATTTTAAATCCAGAAAATCATTTACTGTGTCAGCATTGCGTCATGCTGACCTCAGCAGGTCAACAGACCCGGTCCAGGTCAAACCTGAAGCGTGGGTCCCGCATATCAGTGACTCAGGCTGGTTAGTCCCACAGACATGTGCTCAGGAGCGAGGACCTCATCGGCCATGGCGGATGGCGGCGCTCGAAACTCGCGCGGTGGCTAGCTAGAGGGCATGCGCGGACAGGGGGAGGAGGGTGAAATGGAGAAGATCTCACGGCGGTCCTGGAGATCAGCACGGGAGGCTCAGGGATGGCCTGGCTGCAGCGAATCGACGACGGAGAGGTCCGACGACCGGCGGTGAAGAAGATGGCGACTGCGTTGCTTCGGTGCCTCCGGGCTCGTGAGATTCGCTGGAGAGGAGCCGCTCGAGGTAGCAGAGGCGATGGACAACTCGAGGAGGCGAGGCGTGCGCGGTGGCTACAGATACGGTTGACGGCGGCGAGAGGCGTGCTCGGGGCTGCGAGAAAGAGAGCGGCAGGGGAGAGAGGAGCCGACAGGGAGGGAGTGAGAGGGGGGTCGGGGGTGTCATGGCGTCTTCTGGGCGCGTTGGGGCAACGGTGGGAAGCAGGAGGTGGCGGGGTGCGTGCTCGCGCGCGGTGGCCACGCTCCTCTCATCCTCCTGGCAGGAGGTTGTGGGTGACTAGCACGGCGTTGTGGGCTGGGCCGCACAGTAGCAGGCTGGCCAGCTGGACAGGTAAGCGCCAGGTAGGTCTTCTGCTCTTTTTTAATTTTTCTTCTGTTTTGTTTTATTTAATTGCCACTGAATTCAAATTCAAACAAATTTGAAAACAGTGCCAAAACTCCCCTGGATAATTTTATGTCACTTAAGGTCTGCTCCTCATATACATAAAATATCTCAGGGCATTTGAAAATATATTCATTATATATTATGAATATAACTCCAAATTCAAATAAAATATTGATTTAAAATCAGAGCCCAAATAATTCCTTAGAAATGTTCCAAAATTTTGGTTTGATTTATAACTCTTGCCAAAATTGTCAGAGCTATTTCTAGGGCATTTTGGATTTACTGATTGCAATTTTAGGGTTTCTTGCCCCTTTATTAAAATGATTTCCGAGGCTTTCAATTTCCTCATTTCAACTTTCGGAATATAGACATGATGCACACATGAAGCTAGCCTAGAGCATTACCAGAAGCTAGGGATGTGACAACTCACCCCTACTAAACAAGAATCTCGTCCCGAGATTCAGGCGTAGGGTAAGATGAAGGGGAAACGCAACTAACCCAATCTTCACGATCCAAGTTGCACTTCAAATGAACGTTGATTCAATCATCATCTTTGTCTGGTCGTCTTGCTCTGAGAACTCCAGCCAACATGACAACGAGAGGAGAAGGAGACTCTAGAAGGATCGATCTTCTCGAAGATTGAACAACTTAGGATCAACTCACGGAATGAGACATAGCAACATCAGTCGAGTTGAGACACGAAACACACATCTAGAGGGATGGAGTGGAACAAATGACGAGGGTTCACTAGGTAGACAACAATTCCACGCTTAAAAGTGTGGTGAACGGTTGTCAACATAGCGAGGAGTTGAGTTGCCATGATGCCACAGCGGGACATCCTGGAGGAGGGTGATTCGTACATTATTACCTTAAGTGGCAAAAAGAATTACCTTTGATATAGAGATCATTGAGACTCTCTATACCAGCCTGGGGCAAATCTCGAGCGATCGTTTGGAGGGGTTCGGTAGAATGGCATACCCGGATTAGAATGGATGTGTGGATTACCTTGTTGTAATCAACACAAAGGATGAGTTAGTAACTGGGGAAAAGCTCAACAGTAGAGAGTGAGTCCACTATTTGAAAAGTTTTAGCATAACCGAAGAAACTAGGAGCAATCCCAGTTAGTGCCGATGATAACACCTAGTGCTTTTGCGACCTCTCAAGAACTTGAGCATCTCCATATTCATCAAGGTTTTACCAATATCCGTGTCAAAGATCCTGGCAACACAACATACTACCGTGATGAATAGTGATGGATGATGCGGATAAAAATGAAGATAACACCTCCTCAGACTTCCCCTTAGCGAGGCCAAGGAAACAAGATCTGGATGATCGACCGAGAGACATTTAGCACTCCGCTTCTAATGTTCTCCTTGATGTTCTAGCTACCACGATCATGCTTAAAAGTATCGACATGGCCATCAAGTAAAGGTCGGACTTCGGGAGCACAAAATCCGTAAGGATCAACTTCTAGAATAAGTCAAGCGAGATAGTCATGGGAGGTGACCAAACGGCTTAATCAAGATACTACAACAATAGTGCTTCCAGCTAGGTGCGTCCACTTCACTGGAACCTATATCATAGTTCTTGGGAGAAGTTCCAACCATCATATCTGCCTGAGATTTAGATCTGGTTGGTAACAGGGTAATTCAGACAACGTGTCTGGAAAAGAAATTTGCAACACAAATCGACGAGATGACGTTGCAAGATTCTCAGGAGATGAACTACGATGGCAAGCTCCAAAACATGAGCTGGTTCTGCTACATACATGTGAGCATGTTGTCCACGACAAGAATGGCCACATAGTAGTCTTATAATAAAACACTATCGAGTTCTGGTTGGGAACCATCATCAAGGATAACGGAATCTTGTACAAATCCATCTAGTACCTTCAGGACTAGCACATAGAACTTATTATCCTTGAACAAATCAATCAGTGGCTTGGTGTGCTAGGAAATACATATGGGCTGAAGGTTGCAAGTCTTCAAACCATAGAATACTTTGCACATATGCTTGACTGACTTGGGATGATTCCGGAGGAGGCAAAAATAATCTTTCTCGAATTCATGGCGGCAACTTGCATCAAATGCACGTGCATCAAAGGAAGTCACTTCTTTCATCTGAACATATGCTTCATGAGCTAGTATAAAGAAATGCTTTCGAAAGTTTCCAATGCTTAATTAGATGTTCAACATGGATCATGGACAAGATGAAAATGTTGTCAATGGGCTCAACAACAAACCATCTAGGCTTCCATATAGATGGAATTCCACAATTAAGTGAACATAGTGATAGCATCGGTCAGACCAAAGGATGTAATGGTGTATACTCGAGGAATCAACCACGAGTAAGACAACATTAGGAACATCGTTGGTTCTGATTTGATTTGAAGATAGCCCATACTCAAATCAAAGTTTGGACAAGACAATAGATCCAATAACTGATCACGAGGACCAATCGATGAAGATATCATCTTTCTTCAATACACACACACAAAGATATCCCTTTGAAATGAACTGAGTCGGACAAGCTTTTATCTTCCAACTCTCCAAGTTGTTGTTCAGCTTAACCAACTAGCTCAGGGTCTCCAACACAGATTCTTGGAGAAAGGGTGGTTCATAGAGAAACCATCTTGATCACGAACTCAACATAGCGGTCAAGTGACGACCTGGTGATACTTCCGAGAAGATATTCAGAAAATCACGAACCACCGATATGTTAATAAGCTCGAGAACAATCTTGCCTTTCAGAGGAAGACGGTGTACTCAAGTAAGCAAGGATTGGCAAAAACCTAACTCATTGATCGAAGAGTGCACCAGGAAAATGGACTAGGTAGCACAATCGGTCTTAGAATGAGGATTCAATAACCAACACGCTAAGAACTAAATTATTGTCCTTCAACTACAAAGTAACAAGGTTGCTGAAGGAAATATGCCCTAGAGGCAATAATAAAGTTATTATTTATTTCCTTATATCATGATAAATGTCTATTATTCATGCTAGAATTGTATTAACTGGAAACATAATACATGTGTGAATATATAGACAAACAGAGTGTCACTAGTATGCCTCTACTTGACTAGCTTGTTAATCAAAGATGGTTATGTTTCCTAACCATGAACAAGGAGTTGTTATTTGATTAACAAGATCACATCATTAGTTGAATGATCTGATTGACATGACCCATTCCATTAGCTTAGCACCCGATCGTTTAGTATGTTGCTATTGCTTCCCTCATGACTTATACATGTTCCTATGACTATGAGATTATGCAACTCCCGTTTACCGGAGGAACACTTTGTGTGCTACCAAACATCACAACGTAACTGGGTGATTATAAAGGTGCTCTACAGGTGTCTCCAAAGGTGCTTGTTGAGTTGGCGTATTTCGAGATTAGGATTTGTCACTCCGAATGTCGGAGAGGTATCTCTGGGCCCTCTCGGTAATGCACATCACTTAAGCCTTGCAAGCATTGCAACTAATGAGTTAGTTGCGAGATGATGTATTACGGAACGAGTAAAGAGACTTGCCGGTAACGAGATTGAACTAGGTATTGGATACCGATGATCGAATCTCGGGCAAGTAACATACCGATGACAAAGGGAACAACGTATGTTGTTATGCGGTCTGACCGATAAAGATCTTTGTAGAATATGTAGGAACCAATATGGGCATCCAGGTCCCGCTATTGGTTATTGACCGGAGACGTGTCTCGGTCATGTCTACATTGTTCTCGAACCGTAGGGTCCGCACGCTTAAGGTTTCGATGACAGTTTTATTATGAGTTTATGTATTTGATGTACCGAAGGTTGTTCGGAGTCCCGGATGTGATCACGGACATGACGAGGAGTCTCGAAATGGTCGAGACATAAAGATTGATATATTGGACGGATATATTTGGACACCGGAAAGGTTCCGGATGAGATTGGGATTATACCGGAGTTCCGGGAGGTTACCGGAACCCCCCCCCCCCCCGGTAAGTATATGGGCCTT
Organism: Triticum timopheevii; assembly: GCA_963921465.1. NCBI lineage: Eukaryota > Viridiplantae > Streptophyta > Magnoliopsida > Poales > Poaceae > Triticum > Triticum timopheevii. The sequence goes on from OY997270.1 coordinate 585,826,981, forward strand.
ATTGGGCCTTAGTGGAAGGGAGGAAGAAGGAGCAAAGGAGGGGGCGCCCCCCCCAAGCCCAATCTGAATCGGGAGGGGGGCCGGCCCCCCCTTTCCTTCTTCCCTCCCCTCTCTTCCTTCCCTCTCCTACTCCTAATAGGAAAGGGGAGGGCCAAACCTACTAGGAGTAGGTTTGCCCCTCCTAGGGCGTGCCTCCCCTCTTGGCCGGCCCCCTCCTCCTCTCCTCCTTTATATACGGGGGTAGGGGAACCCCATAGACACACAAGTTGATCATCGTGATCGTTCCTTAGCCGTGTGCGGTGCCCCCCTCCACGATATTACACCTTGGTTATATTATAGCGGTGCTTAGGCGAAGCCCTGCGACAGTTGAACATCAAGATCGTCACCACGCCGTCATGCTGACGGAACTCCTCCCCGAAGCTTTGCTGGATCAGAGCCCGGGGTGCGTCATCGAGCTGTACGTGTGTCAAGAACTCGGAGGTGCCGGAGTAATGGTGCTTGGAACGGTTGGACCGGGAAGACGTACGACTACTTCCTCTATGTTGCGTCAACGCTTCCGCTTCGGTCTACGAGGGTACGTAGACAACACTCTCCCCTCTCGTTGCTATGCATCACCATGATCTTGCGTGTGCGTAGGAAATTTTTTGAAATTACTACGTTCCCCAACAGTGGCATCCGATCCTAGGTTTTATGGTTTGATTTTATATGCACGAGTAGAACACAAGTGAGTTGTGGGCGATACAAGTCATACTGCTTACCAGCATGTCATACTTTGGTTCGGCGGTATTGTTGGATGAAGCGGCCCGGACCGACATTACGCGTACGCTTACGCGAGACTGGTTCTACCGCCGTGCTTTGCACACAGGTGGCTAGCGGGTGTCAGTTTCTCCAACTTTAGTTGAACCGAGTGTGGCTACGCCCGGTCCTTGCGAAGGTTAAAACAGCACCAACTTGACAAACTATCGTTGTGGTTTTGATGCGTAGGTAAGAACGGTTCTTGCTCAGCCCGTAGCAGCCACGTAAAATTTGCAACAACAAAGTAGAGGACGTCTAACTTGTTTTTGCAGGGCATGTTGTGATGTGATATGGTCAAGACGTGATAAGATATAAGTTGTTGTATGAGATGATCATGTTTTGTTGAAGTTATCGGCAACTGGCAGAAGCCCTATGGTTGTCTCTTTGTTGCATAAGATGCAAGTGCCAAATAATTGCTTTACTTTATCGCTATACGATAGCAATAGTTGCAAGAGCAATAGTTGGTGAGACAACCATGTGATGACACATCGATATAGATCAAAATGATGAAGATCATGGTGTCGTGCCGGTGACGATAGAGATCATGACAGTACTTTGGAGATGGAGATCAAAGGCGCAAGATGATCATAACCATATCATGTCACATATTTTGATTGCATATGATGTTTATCTATTATACATCTTATTCTTGCTTTGATTGACGGTAGCATTTTAAGATGATCTCTCACTAAATTATCAAGAAGTGTTCTCCCTGAGTATGCACCATTGCCAAAGTTCGTCGTGCCCAGACACCACGTGATGATCGGGTGTGATAAGCTCTACGTCCATCTATAACGGGTGCAAGCCAGTTTTGCACACGCGGAATACTCAGGTTAAACTTGACGAGCCTAGCATATGCAGATATGGCCTCGGAACACGGAGACCAAAAGGTCGAGCGTGAATCATATAGTAGATATGATCAACATAGTGATGTTCACCATTGAAAACTACTCCATCTCACGTGATGATCAGACATGGTTTAGTTGATTTGGATCACGTGATCACTTAGATGACTAGAGAGATGTCTGTCTAAGTGGGAGTTCTTAAGTAATATGATTAATTGAACTTAAATTTATCATGAACTTAGTCCTGGTAGTATTTTGCAAATTATGTTGTAGATCAATAGCTCGCATTGTTGCTTTCATATGTTTATTTTAATATGTTCCTAGAGAAAATTGTGTTGAAAAATGTTAGTAGCAATGATGCGGATTGGATCCGTGATCTGAGGTTTATCCTCATTCCTGCACAGAAGGATTATGTCCTTAATGCACCGCTAGGTGACAGACCTATTGCAGGAGCAGATGCAGATGTTATGAACGTTTGGCTAGCTCAATATGATGACTACTTGATAGTTTAAGTGCACCATGCTTAACGACTTAGAATCGGGACTTCAAAGATGTTTTGAACATCATGGACCATATGAGATGTTCCAGGAGTTGAAGTTAATATTTCAAGAAAATACCCGAGTTGAGAGATATGAAGTCTCCAACAAGTTCTATAGCTAAAAGATGGAGGAGAATCGCTCAACTAGTGAGCATGTGCTCAGATAGTCTGGGTACTACAATCGCTTGAATCAAGTGGGAGTTAATCTTCCAGATAAGATAGTGATTGACAGAATTCTCTAGTCACCATCACCAAGTTAGTAGAACTTCGTGATGAACTATAGTATGCAAGGGATGATGAGAATGATTCCCGAGTTTTTTTCATGATGATGAAATCGATGAAGGTAGAAATCAAGAAAGAACATCAAGTGTTGATGGTTAACAAGACCACTAGTTTCAAGAAAAGGGCAGAAGGGAACTTCAAGAAGAACGGCAAGCAAGTTGCTGCTCAAGTGAAGAAGCCCAAGTCTAGACCTAAGCCTGAGACTAAGTGCTTCTACTGCAAAGGGACTGGTCACTGAAAGCAGAACTACCCCAAGTATTTGGCGGATAAGAAGGATGGCAAAGTGAACAAAGGTATATTTGATATACATGTTATTGATGTGTACTTTACTAGTGTTTATAGCAACCCCTCGGTATTTGGTACTGGTTCAGTTGCTAAGAGTAGTAACTCGAAACAGGAGTTGCAGAATAAACAGAAACTAGTTAAGGGTGAAGTGACGATGTGTGTTGAAAGTAGTTTCAAGATTGATATGATCATCATCGCACACTCCCTATACTTTCGGGATTAGTGTTGAACCTAAATAAATGTTATTTGGTGTTTGCATTGAGCATGAATATGATTTGATCGTGTATATTGCAATATGGTTATTCATTTAAGTAAGAGAATAAATTGTTATTCTGTTTACATGAATAAAACCTTATATGGTTACACACCCAATGAAAATGGTTCATTGGATCTCGATCGTAGTGATACACATATTCATAATATTGAAACCAAAAGATGCAAAGTTAATAATGATAGTGCAACTTATTTGTGGCACTGCCGTTTAGGTCATATTGGTGTAAAGCGCATGAAGAAACTCCATGCTGATGGGATTTTGGAATCACTTGATTATGAATCACTTGATGCTTGCGAACCATGCCTCATGGGCAAGATGACTAAGACTCCATTCTCCGGAAAAGTGGAGCGAGCAACTGACTTATTGGAAATAATACATACTGATGTATGCGATCCGATGAGTGTTAAGGCTCGCGGCGGGTATCGTCATTTTCTGACCTTCACAGACGATTTGAGCAGATATGGGTATATCTACTTGATGAAACATAAGTCTGAAATAGTTGAAAGGTTCAAAGAATTTCAGAGTGAAGTGGAAAAATCATCGTAACAAGAAAAATAAAGTTTCTACGATTTGATCACAGAGACAAATATTTGAGTTACGAGTTTGGTCTTCAATTAAAACAATGTGGAATAGTTTCACAAATTCATGCCACCTGGAACACCACATCATAATGGTGTGTCCGAACGTCATAAGCGTACTTTATTGTATATAGTACAATATATGATGTTTCTTACCGATTTACCAATATCATTTTGGGATCATGCATTAGAGACAACTGCATTCACGTTAAAAAGGGCACCATCTAAATCCGTTGAGACGACACTATATGAACTGTGGTTTAGCAAGAAACCAAAGTTGTCGTTTCTTAAAGTTTAGGGCTGCGATGCTTATGTGAAAAAGTTTCATCCTGATAAGCTCAAACCCAAATCGGAGAAGTGCGTCTTCATAGAATACCCAAAGGAAATTGTTGGGTACACCTTCTATCACAGATCCGAAGGCAAAACATTCATCACTAATAAATGGATCCTTTCTAGAGAAGGAGTTTCTCTCGAAAGAAGTGAGTGGGAGGAAAGTAGAACTTGATGAGGTAACTGTACCTACTCCCTTGTTGGAAAATAATACATCACAGGAACTGGTTTCTATGACGTCAAAACCAACTAGTGAGGAAGTTGATGATGATGATCATAGAACTTTAGATCAAGTTAATACAGAACCTCGTAGGTCAAACAGAGTAAGATCCGTGCCAGAGTGGTACGGTAATCCTATTCTGAAAGTCATGCTACTAGATCATGATGAACCTACGAACTATGAAGAAGCGATGGTGAGCCCAGATTCCGCAAAGTGGCTTGAAGCCATGAAATCTGAGATAGGATCCATGTATGAGAACAAAGTATGGACTTTGGTTGACTTGCCCGATGGTCGGCAAGCAATTGAGAATAAATGGATCTTCAAGAAGAAGACTGACACTGACGGTAATGTTACTGTCTACAAAGCTCGACTTGTTGCAAAAGGTTTTCGACAAGTTCAAGGGGTTGACTACGATGAGACCTTCTCACCCATAGTGATGCTTAAGTCTGTCCGAATCATGTTAGCAATTTCCGCATTTTATGATTATGAAATTTGGCAAATGGATGTAAAAACTGCATTCCTGAATGGATTTCTGGAGGAAGAGTTGTATATGATGCAACCAGAAGGTTTTATCGATCCAAAGGGAGCTAACAAAGTGTGCAAGCTCCAGCGATCCATTTATGGACTGGTGCAAGCCTCTCGGAGTTGGAATAAACGTTTTGATAGTGTGATCAAAGCATTTGGGTTTATACAGACTTTTGGAGAAGCCTGTATTTACAAGAAAGTGAGTGGGAGCTCTGTAGCATTTCTAATATTATATGTGGATGACATATTATTGATTGGAAATGATATAGAATTTCTGGATAGCATAAAGGGATACTTGAATAAAAGTTTTTCAATGAAAGACCTCGGTGAAGCTGCTTACATATTGAGCATCAAGATCTATAGAGATAGATCAAGACGCTTGATAAGTTTTTTCAATGAGTACATACCTTGACAAGATTATGAAGTAGTTCAAAATGGAACATTCAAAGAAAGAGTTCTTGCCTGTGTTACAAGGTCTGAAATTGAGTAAGACTCAAAACCCGACCACGGCAGAAGATAGAAAGAGAATGAAAGTCATTCCCTATGCCTTGGCCATAGGTTCTATAAAGTATACCATGCTGTGTACCAGGTCTATTGTATACCCTACACTGAGTTTGGCAAGGGAGTACAATAGTGATCTAGGAGTAGATCACTGGACAGTGGTCAAAATTATCCTTAGTGGAATAAGGATATGTTTCTCGATTATGGAAGTGAAAAAAGGTTCGTCGTAAAGGGTTACGTCGATGCAAGTTTTAACACCGATCAAGATGACTCTAAGTCTCGATCTAGATACATATTGAAAGTGGGAGCAATTAGCTAGAGTAGCTCCGTGCAGAGCATTGTAGACATAGAAAATTGCAAAATACATAACGGATCTGAATGTGAAAGACCCGTTGACTAAGATTCTCTCACAAGCAAAACATGATCACACCTTAGTACTCTTTGGGTGTTAATCACATAGCGATGTGAACTAGATTACTGAATCTAGTAAACCCTTTGGGTGTTGGTCACATGGCGATGTGAACTATGGGTGTTAATCACATGATGATGTGAACTATCGATGTTAATCACATTGTGATGTGATCTAGATTATTGACTCTAGTGCAAGTGGGAGACTGAAGGAAATATGCCCTAGAGGCAATAATAAAGTTATTATTTATTTCCTTATATCATGATAAATGTCTATTATTCATGCTAGAATTGTATTAACCGGAAACATAATACATGTGTGAATATATAGACAAACAGAGTGTCACTAGTATGCCTCTACTTGACTAGCTTGTTAATCAAAGATGGTTATGTTTCCTAACCATGAACAAGGAGTTGTTATTTGATTAACAAGATCACATCATTAGTTGAATGATCTGATTGACATGACCCATTCCGTTAGCTTAGCACCCGATCGTTTAGTATGTTGCTATTGCTTCCTTCATGACTTATACATGTTCCTATGACTATGAGATTATGCCACTCCCGTTTACCGGAGGAACACTTTGTGTGCTACCAAACATCACAACGTAACTGGGTGATTATAAAGGTGCTCTACAGGTGTCTCCTAAGGTGCTTGTTGAGTTGGCGTATTTCGAGATTAGGATTTGTCACTCCGAATGTCGGAGAGGTATCTCTGGGCCCTCTCGGTAATGCACATCACTTAAGCCTTGCAAGCATTGCAACTAATGAGTTAGTAGCGAGATGATGTATTACGGAACGAGTAAAGAGACTTGCCGGTAACGAGATTGAACTAGGTATTGGATACCGACGATCGAATCTCGGGCAAGTAACATACCGATGACAAAGGGAACAACGTATGTTATTATGCGGTCTGACCGATAAAGATCTTCGTAGAATATGTAGGAACCAATATGGGCATCCAGGTCCCGCTATTGGTTATTGACCGGAGACGTGTCCCGGTCATGTCTACATTGTTCTCGAACCGTAGGGTCCGCACGCTTAAGGTTTCGATGACAGTTTTATTATGAGTTTATGTATTTTGATGTACCGAAGGTTGTTCGGAGTCCCGGATGTGATCACGGACATGACGAGGAGTCTCGAAATGGTCGAGACATAAAGATTGATATATTGGACGGATATATTTGGACACCGGAAAGGTTCCGGATGAGATTGGGATTATACCGGAGTTCCGGGAGGTTACCGGAACCCCCCGGTAAGTATATGGGCCTTATTGGGCCTTAGTGGAAGGGAGGAAGAAGGAGCAAAGGAGGGCCCCCCCCAAGCCCAATCCGAATTGGGAGGGGGGCCGACCCCCCTTTCCTTCTTCCCTCCCCTCTCTTCCTTCCCTCTCCTACTCCTAATAGGAAAGGGGAGGGCCAAACCTACTTGGAGTAGGTTTGCCCCTCCTAGGGCGCGCCTCCCCTCTTGGCCGGCCCCCTCCTCCTCTCCTCCTTTATATACAGGGGTAGGGGCACCCCATAGACACACAAGTTGATCATCGTGATCGTTCCTTAGCCGTGTGCGGTGCCCCCCTCCACGATATTACACCTCGGTTATATTATAGCGGTGCTTAGGCGAAGCCCTGCGACAGTTGAACATCAAGATCGTCACCATGCCGTCGTGCTGACGGAACTCCTCCCCGAAGCTTTGCTGGATCAGAGCCCGGGGTGCGTCATCGAGCTATACGTGTGTCAAGAACTCGGAGGTGCCGGAGTAACGGTGCTTGGATCGGTTGGACCGGGAAGACGTACGACTACTTCCTCTACATTGCGTCAACGCTTCCGCTTCGGCCTACGAGGGTACGTAGACAACACTCTCCCCTCTCGTTGCTATGCATCACCATGATCTTGCGTGTGCGTAGGAAATTTTTTGAAATTACTACGTTCCCCAACAGTTGCTAGGAGTATCGATTTCACACATCATAGTTCACATGTCGGCATTCAGGTTGCAACAACACGGGAGCCGAGAAATGAACAATGATGGCAACAAGTATCACTACGTCAAGAATCCATAAGAGAAGGTGCAATCCTCATGACATTCCTGACATAAAGTGGGTAATACTTCAAGATAGAACAGAACAAAAGCTGGGTTGGCATTTTGATCTGCGAGATACAACTACTTTGACCCAATCCTGGATATGGAAGAGATACAGGAGTTTGTTTCTCCTAGTCATTCCGAATAGGATGGCTTGACGGACCACAAGAGTAATAGGCATCGATAAACAAATGCACGCAAACTCTTGACTATCAATTGATAGACGAGGGTCGAAAAGACAACTAAAATGGGACAACTCAAAAGGACATATGATTTCTGAGTTGTGGATGCATGGATTAGCATGTCGAACCAAGTTCAACAGGTTTCTTCCGGATAACCCATGCAGAAAAGGTAGAACTGATAGAGTCACGATATAGAATGGAGAACTCATCGAGAGCACTCTTGTTGTGATCTCTTGGTTCAAGGAACTTCCGCCATAAGCAGTTCATGGTATTTGGAAGAAGGAAATACCACGGACCTCGAGGACTATTGCAAGGTTACTAATAACCTAAAGGAACTAGCAAACACTATCAACATGAAGTAAGTAGGGGAATCTCGGGTTCAAAACCCTAGGAATAGAATACCTACTAGCTAAATTGCATCACGGGATGCTTCCAAGGATGATGGCCAGAATGATCACACTGGGAACACAACACATGGCTAGATTACTAGGTGATCCCCTAAGATACCTAGGTTTTAATAATAGTTCCAACATATATGTCGAGGCAACAGAGTACCTCAACTCACCAATTAGTGTGATTAATCTGGCCCAAAAGGACATCAGGAACGGGAGGAGGGATTTGCAAATGCATCAGACTATTTAGAAACCTGGGATGACTCGGACAACATAACGGCTGTAAATGCTCAAAAAAGATTTGAGACATCATGCAAAATGATGGCATAACCACTTAACATCACAATATCAAAGTTCCGAGACCAATTGTCAACACACGGAGATAGTAGGAATTGAACTGAGACTTAAATCCGTCAATCCTATAAGTCTACGGATTAGTAACACGTGATCCTGATAGAAAGAAGAGAAAGCCTAGTTCCTTAACCCCGTAGGAAAGATAAGATGACTCAGATCAGAAGGCCATAAGGTATAAGGAGTAAAAAGAGCCTTACGTTCCATCCCACAATCAATTCCCTTATATAACTAAAGAATTTCTAGACTCAACTTCGACCAGTTTGGCTTGGTAATCCTACAGGCAGTCAAGCTCTGATACCAAAGCTGTCAGGACCCCGACTCAATGTCACATCGATCTAGCATGTAACACCTCATATCACTTTGCGGCCTCGCGCACGGTATCCCCACGGGTGTCGCCTTACCTTTGCCCGGGACCGTTCGCGCCTTTTGGCACACGTATATGATAGTGTCGCTAGCATCCATATGATAAGGAGCCCGGGCTGACATGGCTAGTCGTAAACCAAAAGTGGCACAAACTTACAGGGACAGGCATCCATGACCCAGCATCGAACGTGTCGGTCATCAGCGAGTGAATCCAGGCTGTAGCACTGGGCTAGCAGGACTCCGGTATCCATCGCGTGACATTTCCCCAAAGGGACAGTCACAGGAACGAAGAAGGACACATGCCGGCCAGCCTAAGTGTTCCGGAGCAGTAGCAAGCTACCATGGCTCAGTGGAAGCACTAGGAGACATTTCCCGGTAAGAGAATCTACTAAGGATAAACAACTAGATAGTCAGATCCCACACATACCAAGCATTTCAATAACATACACACAATATGCTCGATATGTGCAAATACAACATGGCATCACAACATGACTCTACGACTCAAGTATTTCATTCAATAGGCTCCGAGGAGCGAGATATTACAAACATGGGTCTCTCGACCCAGCATTCAGAGCATACAAGTCAAGCACATGCGGAAGCTTAACATGTCTGAGTACAGACAACTACAAATGAAAAAGGCTGAGAAGCCTGACTAACTACCAGATCCTGCTGAGGGCACAAGATCGTAGCTGAGGTAATAAGCTAAACGTCGAAGTCCACACGGAACTACTAGTGAGACTGAAGTCTCTCTGCAAAAACATAAAATAGGCAAACGTGAGGACAAATGTACCCAGCAAGACTTACATCAGAACTATCTACATATGCATCATTATCAACAAAGGGGATGGTGGGGTTTAACTGCAGCAAGCCAGCTTTGACTCGGTGGCTATCCTGAACTACGACTGCAAGTAACTCTTTTGAGGTGGCGCACACGAGTCCACATATTCACCATATCAATACACCACTATGGATCCACTCCCATCTCCCTACGAGAACGCCATCCATAGCACTCATGCTTATCTTGCGCATTTTAGAGTATCCACTTTCACTTGTCTATGAACTATGCAAGGGGTCCAAGTTTCCATATCCGAGGAATCTGGCTATTCGAATAGATAATGATAACCCTGCAGGGGTGTACTTCTTCACACACGCTCTCGCCACTTATCGCCCTGTACACGTCATGTACCTCGGCAACCTTCAAGCGGAAGCCAGGCGAGGGAGTCGGCCACGACCTGACTAACCACACAAGTCTCTCGTCCAGGTTTATCGCCTATTCGGGTTCCATCCGCAAGGAGATCCGGCCGGGGTGTCGCTCACGGCCCCAAACGATGTGTGCAGGGTTCCCAAGTCCACCATCCGGGTGCCACTTGGTACATCGGGCCACTGTGCCTAGTCTGTCCCAAGCCCACCTGTACCGGGTGCCACTTGGTAGACTACTAACACTACCTACAAACACCAGAAACTAGTTGCAACTCCTGGACAGAGATCAGGTTGATTAATAAGTCTAGAGGGGCCGAGTTACCGGAACCCAATGTGTGGTAGTAGCTGTTCATGGATCACAAACACAGAACTCAGTTCCTGAGGACGGCTGCAATGAGACAACCCACCATGTACTCCTACATGGCCTCTCACCGCTACCTTTACCAAATCGTGTTCACACACTTAGCTCTCAACAGTAGGACATGTTTACACACCTCCGATTCATTCCCGATGAATCAGACCTGACTCAACTCTAAGCAATAGCAGGCATGACAAACAAGCATGAATGAGTAGGCACATCAGGGCTCAAACAACTCCTACTCGTGCTAGTGGGTTTCATCTATTTACTGTGGCAATGACAGGTCATGGAGAGGATAAAGGGGTTCAGCTACCGCAGCAAGTAACAGATGAATCGTTGTTGTCCTAATGCAGTAAAAGAGAGCAGGAGCGAGAGAGTAGGATTGTATCGGAATGAACAAGGGGGTTTTGCTTGCCTGGCACTTCTGAAGATAATATAGTTCTTCATCCGTGTCATCGATCACATCGCCCGTACGTCTACTGAGAGGGGACAAGCACCGACAAACAAAGAAGAAACACAATCAATGCAGTGCACAATTATGATGCATGATTATGACATGGCATTATGATGTGCTTTGGCCTAATGCAACTAGCAACAGGTTAAATGGAGTTGGTTTGAACCCTAGGTTCAAATTCAAACTCCATATGTGAAGGTTTAAATGCCATTATATGATTTGGCCTAAACAGTAGCTATAAGTTGTTCTAACATGCATGAAAATGGTACAGATGGATAGATTGGATTTTTCTGATCATTTTTCATATATAAATTATTTAATTTGGAGTTACGGTTGAATTTCTATGAATTTTAGAAGTTTAGATCATTTTCTGGATTTTCTGATTTATTTTAAATCCAGAAAATCATTTACTGCGTCAGCATTGCGTCATGCTGACCTCAGCAGGTCAACAGACCCGGTCCAGGTCAAACCTGAAGCGTGGCTCCCGCATATCAGTGACTCAGGCTGGTTAGTCCCACAGACATGTGGGTCCAGTCAACGCTGACTAGGCTAAAGTCAACGCCGACACGTGGGCCACAGGGTTATCACTAATCTAAACAGAAAATTAATCTAACCTAAACATGCTCTTGGGCCCACATGGCAGTGGCCCTGGGGGGTTAGCTGGCCGTGATTAACACTAATCACGCGGCCACGTCGGACACACCGGCGGTTAGCCACCGGCGACCAAACAGAGCGGCGGAGGTCCTCATCCGGCCGTTTCCGGCGACGGGAGGTCATGCGGGTGGGTTCTGCGGGACCGGCGCGACGAGGCGCGCCGGACAGTGGCAACGGCGGGTGCCGGGGTGGCCGGAGTCGCTGACGGTGGTGAGCGGGGCGGCGGCCGGAGCTACTGCCTGCACGGGCGCGGCGCTAGAGCAAACAGGGGAGCGAGCAAAGGGGCTAGGCGGCCTCCTGGAGACACCAGGAGCACGCTGGTGCCACTGGACCGAGCGGAGGTGCTCAGGAGCGAGGACCTCATCGGCCATGGCGGACGGCGGCGCTCGGAACTCGCGTGGTGGCTAGCTAGAGGGCATGCGCGGACAAGGGGAGGAGGGTGAAACGGAGAAGAGCTCACGGCGGTCCTGGAGATCAGCACGGGGGGCTCAGGGACGGCCTAGCTGCAGCGAATCGACGACGGAGAGGTCCGGCGACCGGCGGTGAAGAAGATGGCGACTGCGTTGCTTCGGTGCCTCCGGGCTCGCGAGATTCGCCGGAGAGGAGCCGCTCGAGGTAGCAGAGGCGATGGACGACTCGAGGAGGCGAGGCGTGCGCGGTGGCTACAGATACGGTTGACGGCGGCGAGAGGCTTGCTCGGGGCTGCGAGAAAGAGAGCGGCAGGGGAGAGAGGAGCCGACAGGGAGGGAGTGAGAGGGGGTCGGGGGTGTCGTGGCGTTGTCTGGGCGCGTTGGGGCAGCGGTGGGAAGCAGGAGGTGGCGGGGCGCGTGCTCGCGCGCGGTGGCCACGCTCCTCTCATCCTCCTGGCAGGAGGTTGAGGGTGACTGGCACGGCGTTGTGGGCTGGGCCGCACAATAGCAGGCTGGCCAGCTGGACAGGTAAGCGCCAGGTAGGTCTTCTGCTCTTTTTTTAATTTTTCTTCTGTTTTGTTTTATTTAATTGCCATTGAATTCAAATTCAAACAAATTTGAAAACAGTGCCAAAACTCCCCTGGATAATTTTATGTCACTTAAGGTCTGCTCCTCATATACATAATATATCTCAGGGCATTTGAAAATATATTCATTATATATTATGAATATAACTCCAAATTCAAATAAAATATTGATTTAAAATCAGAGCCCAAATAATTCCTTAGAAATGTTCCAAAATTTTGGTTTGATTTATAACTCTTGCCAAAATTGTCAGAGCTATTTCTAGGGCATTTTGGATTTACTGATTGCAATTTTAGGGTTTCTTGCCCTTTTATTAAAATGATTTCCGAGGCTTTCAATTTCCTCATTTCAACTTTCGGAATATAGACATGATGCACACATGAAGCTAGCCTAGAGCATTACCAGAAGCTAGGGATGTGACACGTTGTTGTTGTCGTCGCTGTTAGGTCACATTTTTAGTTGTGAGGGGATGATGTTTTATTCAGAGCGACATGACAGTTTCTTTAGAAAAGGCACTTTTCATTTTAAAACTGCAGGCGTTTGATATTTCCTCACAACTAAGACTGCCATCATACGGCGTTAGCTTGTCAACCCTCTCCTAGCTGTCGTTCGCTGAATAACCTTACCGTTGATAAATTAGGTTGTCCACACGGCTGGAATGTATCTGGTACGTCCAAAAAGAGATTCTCATCACCGAAGTCAAGCCAAGCTATTTGTTTTCAACAAAAATATCAAAAGGCAACACCTTCGGATACAACGCTAGAGACAAAGATTAACGGAGAAAAAGCATCGGAAAGGGAAAAAGAATACAAACTAGAATTCACAGACAATTTGAAGCGCCAGTTACATTTTTGAAGATTCGTCACAAACACAAGGAAGCAATCTGGATCGTAAGGAACAATCTGTCCTCTCATCATCATCAAAAAAACTGGAACGTGGTCGCAGTCGTAGCTTTTGACATAAAAAATTGTAGCGGAACACACCATCACACTCAAGCGTCAGGGTCTTGATCCTGGAGAATTTCGCTCGAAGGGCATGCTCGTCTTCCTCGTAGATCGGGAAGCAGTTGCGCACCCAAAGAACCTCTAGGAGAGGGCAGCACTCGAGGACGGCGGTCAGGTCTCCGGCGGTGAGGTAAGTGTCGTAGAGCTCGAGGGAACGCAGCTCCAGCAGAGGCGAGTCATGCATAACGCGGCCGAGGAAGAGGTCATGGCAGGAAACAAGCCGAAGGCTAGTCAGCGAGGGTGATCTGTAAACAATGTGCAATGTTTTTAACTTTTTATAGGAGCACAGTGGACGGACTAGTTAGGTAGTATGGGAATTTTTACGAATTAGTAATAAAAACTCGAGCAGAAAGCTAAGTAACGGATGAACAAACACCTATCCATTATATACTTCATCAGCTCATCGGTGACAAATAGTTTGCCGGCGAACGACCGAAGCTGTCCCTCGGAACGGTCGACGGCCGCCTTCGCCATTGCGCACAGGACATCATCGTCCTTCCAGAACACGACCTGGTGTTTGTCCATGTCCACGGCTCGCCACAATTCTGGCAACTTGGCCGCCTCGAGCCACGAGCGGCACGCGAGGCCGGCGCCCACCAGGACGTCGACGGCGCCGATCCGGGGGAAGATCAATGAGAGAACGTCGAGGGGCAGCAGCGACCAGTTCCTGGCCGGCGGCTCAGACACGAGCGGCGCCGCGTCGTCCATCGATGATATTACTAATAGATCGATTTCCTGAAAACAGTCGTCAGAGCGTCCGGTGAATTCAGAGACCAATTTATGGAATTTTTTAGGCAAACCAATTTATGGGCCAGCAGAGCCGGGGCAGGTGTGCAGCATTCTAGGCCGAATCTTTTTTTGCATTTTGGGCCGAATCGCCTGCCAACAACCTTAGGAATTATGATGATTGCTCAAATGAAAAAGAAAAACTACGCGGGGAGTTAAAGGGGAACAACTAATTAACGAGCGCTCCTTCGGGAGCCTCGCAACTATCAGCGCCACTTAGCGCGCTCTCAGCCATTTGCCACGTGTCGCGCTCTAGGCGCTCCCTCCGGATTTTATTTTTTTTATTTTTCCGCACGCGTTTTCGGCTTTTGAAACGGTTTTTTTTGGGTTTTTTTGACGTTTTGGTTTTCTATCGGTCTTTCCTAGCTTTTCGACCAAAAAAATATTCCGAAAAAAATTATTTTTTTGCGCAAAAAAACGCATTTTTTTCGTGAGAGTCACGGTTTTGTTTTCGCGAGAGGCACGGTTGTGCTTTCGCGAGAGGCACGGCCGTGCCTCTTGGAAACAAAAAAAAAACGTGTTTTCTGTTTTTTTTTCTTTCGTGAGAGGCACGGTTTTGCTTCCGCGAGAGGCACGGTTGTGCTTTCGCGAGAGGCACGGGCGTGCCTCTTTCGGAAAGGGAAAAAACGCGTTTTCTGTTTTTTTTCTTTCGTGAGAGCCGCAGTTTTGCTTCCGCGAGAGGCACGGTTGTGCTTTCGCGAGAGTCATGGGCGTGCTTCTTTCGGAAAGGAAAAAAACGTGTTTTTTGTTTTTTTTTTCTTTCGCGAGATGCACGGTTTTGCTTCCGCGAGAGGCACGGGCGTGCCTCTTTCGAAAAGGGAAAAAACGCGTTTTTTGTTTTTTTTCTTTCGCGAGAGGCACGGTTTTGCTTCCGCGAGAGGCACGGGCGTGCCTCTTTCGGAAAGGGAAAAAACGCGTTTTCTGTTTTTCTTTATTTCGCGAGAGGCACGGTTTTGCTTCCGCGAGAGGCACGGTTGTGATTTCGTCAGAGGCACGGCGTGCCTCTTTCAGAAAGGGAAGAAAACCGTGCTACCGGTTCGGGTTTTTTCGTCGGTTTTTTCGTCCAGTTTTTTCGTGAAAAAAAGGATTGTCAAAACCTATCAACATGGGATCTAGTTTTAAAGATCCCGACGCGAGGAATCCAACGGCGAAACCGGTTCGAGATTTGGACGCATGGTTTAAGAGATAAAACGTTTTGAATAAACGGATCTATGAAAAAAGGGAAAACTCACAGGTTGCGACAAGTGGCGCACATGCAGCGCGCCACTTGTCGCAACCTAGGAAAGTTGGAGTGATCTCCGCAAGGATTACTCCTTAACTAGTGATTTCGGAGTTAAAGGGTATAAACAAAGATTAGAGTAGTATAAATTAGAGTATAAAAACCTTGGGAATTATGGTGATTGCTTCTTATAAACGATGTAACTCTTGTTGAGAATGAATAGATCGTGCCAAATGACTTTTTCTCCATAACTACTAACTAGGCATCAAAGTTAACGAGATCTATCCTTATCACTTATCCGATTCTTTCTCTCACTTTAGCATCAACAATTATTTAAATAAGAGTCATCTGAGTCACACCTTATTTTGTACAAAAAAACTCACACCCTTATAGATGTCCTTACAAATGATTTTTCTTCTTGAACACACAAAAATTTCTGGTATGTCAGCGTTGTTACAATTGATCTCAAGTCATAATAGACCGCGAGAAGATGGGGTACTTTTGGGGCACCCAGAAGTAACGAATAGGTTTGCTCCTTGGCCTATCAGAGCCTCATATAAAAGACGAGGTCGTGTATCCGTAAAAAAATACACACGCATGGCTTAAACCCTAAGAGGGCTAGCTTTCGGCCATTAAAAAGGGGCGTTGAACGATTGAAGGTTGTCTACCACCACTGTCCATAAAAAAAGAGTGTCGACAGCGACCTACATCTCTACTTTGACTCTGTTGCCCCATTCTTCATGACTACCAACCATGGAATGTTTCCTAATGCTCTTTGCCTGTATTGTTACTGCTTGCCCCGCATATGTTTTGGGTGTTGTAGTTACCACATCGTTCTCAATCATCTCAAAACAATCCTAGGCATCAGTGTTGTCCTAAACTAATCATACCAGTTTCTAGATCAAGCGTATCGACACACGTCACACTCTCAAGATGTGTAGCAACACATATCCTCGCCACACTTGTTTTTCACAGTTGCCAAAGGACCATTGACAATGAATCAAGGGATGGATTGACAAAGGTGATTGCGGAGAGCTCGCATTGACACTCCATCTCATGGTTACATTTGTCACACTCACCCTATTAGCCACCGCATAGCTAGGAATTTGACAAAATCTTCGTTTCAGAGTAATTGTTTTATGAGGAGCTTACACCCCCTTTACAAAGTTTACAATTCTCGATGCAGAACTATGGCATAGATTAGAACTTACCTCTTACTTACAATGGGTAGTATTGGCAATTTACATATTGTAAACATCCAGGGAAAAAACATTGTGAAGGTACGTAGCTGTAAAAGCACCTCTCCATGTCCATCTTCCCGAAGCAACTCGCTGGGCACAACCGCACATCACGGATCGTGGGATGAGTTGGACGCTGACGCCGCGAAGCAAGTGCACGGGCAGAAGTTCTAGTGTTACAGTGTTGTGGTAGCGGAGAGACGACTGGCAGGATCTCGAATGGTGGAGCGTGGATTCCACCAGAACGATTGAAGATTGGAAAACTCATCTCTTGCTTAACACTGATGGATGAACAATATCGTTTTAAAAGTTTTTAGGGGGGCAGGGGGTGGTACCGAAGCATAGCTCTTGTTTTATATGTAACTAGATCATTGCTGACGCGCGTTGCTGCGCCCCTCTATATATAAAATGAAATGGTAGGAATATTCATAAATATATTATGACATAAAACATATAGAATTTGCATAAATAACACCATGTATTTGTTAGTAATCAATAGACATCACATACATACTCGCTAAAAGCAAGGTTCATGGATACAAATTGACTTGGAATAACATACACAACAATGTACTATTAATCGGTACTGCCGGAAAAAATAATAAACATTAGATTGTGTACATGGTGAATATACTACTGGCCATTTCATGGGACATGAGTGCTAACAAGGTAGTTAGTTACTACATACCACCATATAGATACATGCAGTAGTGGGTATATATAGTAATCAAACATTAGCAAAAGGAATGGACACAAAACCAATAAAATAATCAGATACAACTAATCAGATATTATACACCCATAATCTGATTTTCTTGCATGTAAGGTTATCATATGAGCCTGAATCCCACTCTAGTCCATCTGCAACTTTGCAATGAGTAAATGATCTTGTTTCATACAAAATACCAGCAATAAGTTCAGACTATTTGATTCAACAACTAGAGAATGAACAAAATAAAGACAAGTTATGCATAATGGAAAAAATAAGAACATCATTGAGACGAGACTTACACAAAGCAATTGTTCGATACAAAATGCTTGCTTTCTAGCAAGCAATCTGGCACCATAATGCATTCTAGACCGCCGATCAAGTGACAGAACAGAAATTCAGAGCCCTCCTAATTGTGAATTAACAGGCAGGAAATTAATTAGAAATGACGCCTTGCACAATGCTTATACTCTAACATCTTATTGTCCAAATCAAGATAGAAAATCAAGTCCAGGAAACACAATGTGCAAGCAATCTTCTTTTACTAAGAAATATTTTTCTAATGTAAAATTGGAAATGAGATGGGACAACCTACCACAGTTGTGAATATTGTTGTTGTTGCAATGAGCCAATATGCTGCTTAGTGAAGGAAATATGCCCTAGAGGCAATAATAAAGTTATTATTTATTTCCTTATATCATGATAAATGTTTATTATTCATGCTAGAATTGTATTAACCGGAAACATAATACATGTGTGAATATATAGACAAACAGAGTGTCACTAGTATGCCTTTACTTGACTAGCTTGTTAATCAAAGATGGTTATGTTTCCTAACCATGAACAAGGAGTTGTTATTTGATTAACAAGGTCACATCATTAGTTGAATGATCTGATTGACATGACCCATTCCGTTAGCTTAGCACCCGATCGTTTAGTATGTTGCTACTGCTTCCTTCATGACTTATACATGTTCCTATGACTATGAGATTATGCAACTCCCGTTTACCGGAGGAACACTTTGTGTGCTACCAAACGTCACAATGTAACTGGGTGATTATAAAGGTGCTCTACAGGTGTCTCCGAAGGTACTTGTTGGGTTGGCGTATTTCGAGATTAGGATTTGTCACTCCGAATGTCGGAGAGGTATCTCTGGGCCCTCTCGGTAATACACATCACTTAAGCCTTGCAAGCACTTCAACTAATGAGTTAGTTGCGAGATGATGTATTACGGAACGAGTAAAGAGACTTGCCGGTAACGAGATTGAACTAGGTATTGGATACCGACGATCGAATCTCGGGCAAGTAACATACCGATGACAAAGGTAACAACGTATGTTGTTGTGCGGTTTGACCGATAAAGATCTTCGTAGAATATGTAGGAACCAATATGGGCATCCAGGTCCTGCTATTGGTTATTGACCGGAGACGTGTCTCGGTCATGTCTACATTGTTCTCGAACCGTAGGGTCCGCACGCTTAAGGTTTCGATGACAGTTATATTATGAGTTTATGTATTTTGATGTACCGAAGGTTGTTCGGAGTCCCGGATGTGATCACGGACATGACGAGGAGTCTCGAAATGGTCGAGACATAAAGATTGATATATTGGACGGATATATTTGGACACCGGAAAGGTTCCGGATGAGATTGGGATTATACCGGAGTTCCGGGAGGTTACCGGAACCCCTCGGTAAGTATATGGGCCTTATTGGGCCTTAGTGGAAGGGAGGGAGAAGGAGCAAGGGAGGGGGCGCCCCCCCCCCCCCAAGCCCAATCCGAATTGGGAGGGGGGCCGGCCCCCCCTTTCCTTCTCTCCTCCCCCTTCTTCCTTCCCTCTCCTACTCCTAATAGGAAAGGGGGGCCAAACCTACTTGGAGTAGGTTTGCCCCCCCTAGGGCACGCCTCCCCCTTGGGCCGGCCTCCTCCTCCCTCCCTCCTTTATATACGGGGGTGGGGGGCCCCCATTGACACACAAGTTGATCATTGAGATCGTTCCTTAGCCGTGTGCGGTGCCCCCCTCCACGATATTACACCTCGGTCATATTGTAGCGGTGCTTAGGCGAAGCCCTGCGACAGGAGAACATCAAGATCGTCACCACGCCGTCGTGCTGACGGAACTCCTCCCCGTGCCTCTGCTGGATCGGAGTTCGGGGTGCGTCATCGAGCTGTACGTGTGTCAAGAACTTGGAGGTGCCGGAGTAACGGTGCTTGGATCGGTTGGACCGGAAGGACGTACGACTACTTCCTCTACGTTGCGTCAACGCTTCCGCTTCGGTCTACGAGGGTACGTAGACAACACTCTCCCCTCTCATTGCTATATCATCAACATGATCTTGCGTGTGCATAGGAAATTTTTTGAAATTACTACGTTCCCCAACAGTGGCATCCGAGCCTAGGTTTTATGGTTTGATGTTATATGCACGAGTAGAACACAAGTGAGTTGTGGGCGATATAAGTCATACTGCTTACCAGCATGTCATACTTTGGTTCGGCGGTATTGTTGGATGAAGCGCCCAGACCTACATTACGCGTACGCTTACGCGAGACTGGTTTTACCGTTGTGCTTTGCACACAGGTGACTAGCGGGTGTCAGTTTCTCCAACTTTAGTTGAACCGAGTGTGGCTACGCCCGGTCCTTGTGAAGGTTAAAACAGCATCAACTTGACAAACTATCGTTGTGGTTTTGATGCGTAGGTGAGATTGGTTCTTGCTTAAGCCCGTAGCAGCCACGTAAAATTGCAACAACAAAGTAGAGGACGTCTAACTTGTTTTTGCAGGGCATGTTGTGATGTGATATGGCCAAGACATGATGCTATATTTTATTGTATGAGATGATCATGTTTTGTAACCAAAGTTATCGGCAACTGGCAGGAGCCATATGGTTGTCGCTTTATTGTATGAAATGCAAACGCCCTGTAATTGCTTTACTTTATCACTAAGCGGTAGCGATAGTCGTAGAAGCAATAGATGGCGTAAACGACAACGATGCTATGATGGAGATCAAGGTGTCGCGCCGGTGACGATGGTGATCATGATGGTGCTTCGGAGATGGAGATCACAAGCACAAGATGATGGCTATATCATATCACTTATATTGATTGCATGTGATGTTTATCCTTTATGCATCTTATCTTGCTTTGATTGACGGTAGCATTTTAAGATGATCTCTCACTAATTATCAAGAAGTGTTCTCCCTGAGTATGCACCGTTGCCAAAGTTCGTCGTGCCCAGACACCACGTGATGATCGGGTGTGATAAGCTCTACGTCCATCTACAACGGGTGCAAGCCAGTTTTGCACACGCGGAATACTCAGGTTAAACTTGACGAGCCTAGCATATGCAGATATGGCCTCGGAACACGGAGACCGAAAGGTCGAGCGTGAATCATATAGTAGATATGATCAACATAAGATGTTCACCATTGAAAACTACTCCATCTCACGTGATGATCGGTTATGGTTTAGTTGATTTGGATCACGTGATCACTTAGATGACTAGAGAGATGTCTGTCTAAGTGGGAGTTCTTAAGTAATATGATTAATTGAACTTAAATTTATCATGAACTTAGTCCTGGTAGTATTTTGCAAATTATGTTGTAAGATCAATAGCTCGCGTTGTTGCTTTCATATGTTTATTTTGATATGTTCCTAGAGAAAATTGTGTTGAAAAATGTTAGTAGCAATGATGCGGGTTGGATCCGCGATCTGAGGTTTATCCTCATTGCTGCACAGAAGAATTATGTCCTTAATGCACCGCTAGGTAACAGACCTATTGCAGGAGCAGATGCAGACGTTATGAACGTTTGGCTAGCTCAATATGATGACTACTTGATAGTTTTGTGCACCATGCTTTATGGCTTAGAATCGGGACTTCAAAGATGTTTTGAACATCATGGACCATATGAGATGTTCCAGGAATTGAAGTTAATATTTCAAGCAAATACCCGAGTTGAGAGATATGAAGTCTCCAACAAGTTCTATAGCTAAAAGATGGAGGAGAATCGCTCAACTAGTGAGCATGTGCTCAGATTGTCTGGGTACTACAATCGCTTGAATCAAGTGGGAGTTAATCTTCCAGATAAGATAGTGATTGACAGAATTCTCTACTCACCATCACCAAGTTAGTAGAACTTCGTGATGAACTATAGTATGCAAGGGATGATGAGAATGATTCCCAAGTTTTTCATGATGATGAAATTGTTGAAGGTAGAAATCAAGAAAGAACATCAAGTGTTGATGGTTAACAAGACCACTAGTTTCAAGAAAAGGGCAAAGGGATAGAAGGGAACTTCAAGAAGAACGACAAGCAAGTTGCTGCTCAAGTGAAGAAGCCCAAGTCTAGACCTAAGCCTGAGACTAAGTACTTCTACTGCAAAGGGACTGGTCACTAGAAGCAGAACTACCCTAAATATTTGGTGGATAAGAAGGATGGCAAAGTGAAAAAGGGTATATTTGATATACAGGTGTTTGATGTGTGCTTTACTAGTGTTTATAGCAACCCCTCGGTATTTGGTACTGGTTCAGTTGCTAAGAGTAGTAACTCGAAACGGGAGTTGCAGAATAAACAGAAACTAGTTAAGGGTGAAGTGACGATGTGTGTTGAAAGTAGTTTCAAGATTGATATGATCATCATCGCACACTCCCTATACTTTCGGGATTAGTGTTAAACCTAAATAAATGTTATTAGGCGTTTGCGTTGAGCATGAATATGATTTGATCGTGTTTATTGCAATACGGTTATTCATTTAAGTAAGAGAATAAACTGTTGTTCTGTTTACATGAATAAAACCTTATATGGTTACACACCCAATGAAAATGGTTTATTGGATCTCGATCGTAGTGATACACATATTCATAATATTGAAACCAAAAGATGCAAAGTTAATAATGATAGTGCAACTTATTTGTGGCACTGCCGTTTAGGTCATATTGGTGTAAAGCGCATGAAGAAACTCCATGTTGATGGGATTTTGGAATCACTTGATTATGAATCACTTGATGCTTGCGAACCATGCCTCATGGGCAAGATGACTAAGTCTCCATTCTCCGGAACAGTGGAGCGAGCAACTGACTTATTGGAAATATACATACTGATGTATGCGATCCAATGAGTATTGATGCTCGTGGCAAGTATCGTTATTTTCTGACCTGCACAAGATGATTTGAGCAAATATGGGTATATCTACTTGATGAAACATAAGTCTGAAATAGTTGAAAGGTTCAAAGAATTTCAGAGTGAAGTGAAAAAATCATCGTAACAAGAAAAATAAAGTTTCTACGATCTGATCGCGGAGACGAATATTTGAGTTACGAGTTTGGTCTTCAATTAAAACAATGTGGAATAGTTTCACAGCTCACGCCACCTGGAACAACACAATGTTATGGTGTGTCCAAACATCGTAACCGCACTTTATTGGATATAGTGCAATCTATGATGTTTCTTACCGATTTACCAATATTGTTTTGGGATCATGCATTAGAGACAGCTGCATTCACGTTAAATTGGGCACCATCTAAATCCGTTGAGACGACACTATATGAATTGTGGTTTAGCAAGAAACCAAAGTTGTCGTTTCTTAAAGTTTGGGGTTGTGATGCTTATGTGAAAAAGGTTCATCCTGATAAGCTCAAACCCAAATCGGAGAAGTGCGTCTTCATAGAATACCCAAAGGAAATTGTTGGGTACACCTTCTATCACAGGTCCGAAGGAAAAACATTCGTTGCTAATAAATGGATCCTTTCTAGAGAAGGAGTCTCTCTCGAAAGAAGTGAGTGGGAGGAAAGTAGAACTTGATGAGGTAACAGTACTAGCTCCCTTATTGGAAAGTAGTTCATCACAGAAATTGGTTCCTGTGACACCTACACCAATTAGTGAGGAAGTTAATGATGATGATCATAAAACTTCAGATCAAGTTGTTACTGAACTTCGTAGATCGAATAGAGTAAGATCCGCACCAGAGTGGTACGGTAATCCTATTCTGGAAGTCATGTTACTAGACCATGATGAACCTACGAACTATGAGGAAGCGATGATGAGCCCAGATTCCGCGAAATGGCTTGAGGCCATAAAATCTGAGATATGATC
The DNA here is from genome assembly GCA_963921465.1 of Triticum timopheevii. Taxonomy (NCBI): domain Eukaryota; kingdom Viridiplantae; phylum Streptophyta; class Magnoliopsida; order Poales; family Poaceae; genus Triticum; species Triticum timopheevii. The sequence goes on from OY997270.1 coordinate 585,850,635, forward strand.
CATGTATGAGAACAAAGTATGGACTTTGACTAACTTGATCGATGATCAGCAAGCCATGTTAATTAAATGGATTTTTAAGAGGAAGACGGATGCAGATAGTATTGTTACTATCTACAAAGCTAGAACTGTCGCAAAAAGGTTTTCGACAAGTTCAAAGTGTTGACTACAATAAGAGTTTCTCACTCGTATCTATGCTTAAGTCTGTCCGAATCATGTTAGCAATTGCCGCATTTTATGAAATCTGGCAAATGGATAAACAAAACTGCATTCCTTAATGGAGTTATTAAAGAAGAGTTGTATGTGATGCAACCAAGAGGTTTTGTCAATCCTAAAGGTGTTAACAAAATGTGCAAGCTCTAGCGATCCATTTATGGACTGGTGCAAGCATCTCGGAGTTGGAATATACGCTTTGATAAGTTGATCAAAGCATATAGTTTTATACAGACTTGCGGTGAAGCCTGTATTTACTAGAAAGTGAGTGGGAGCATTACATCATTTCTGATAAGTATATGTGAATGACAGATTGTAGATCGGAAATAATGTAGAATTATTCTGCAAAGCATAAAGGAGTGTTTGAAAGGAGTTTTTCAAAGAAAGACCTCGGTGAAGCTGCTTACATATTAAGCATCAAGATCTATAGAGATAGATCAAGACGCTTCATAAGTTTTTTCAATGAGTACATACCTTGACAAGATTTTGAAATAGTTCAAAATGAAACAGTCAAAGAAAGAGTTCTTGCCTGTGTTACAAGGTGTGAAATTGAGTAAGACTCAAAACCCGACCACGGCAGAAGATAGAAAGAGAATGAAAGTCATTCCCTATGCCTTGGCCATAGGTTCTATAAAATATGCCATGCTGTGTACCAGATCTATTGTATACCCTACACTGAGTTTGGCAAGGGAGTACAATAGTGATCTCGGAGTAGATCACTGGATAGCGGTCAAAATTATCCTTAGTGGAATAAGGATATGTTTCTCGATTATGGAAGTGACAAAAGGTTCGTCGTAAAGGGTTACGTCGATGCATGTTTTGACACCGATCTGGATGACTCTAAGTCTCGATCTAGATACATGTTGAAAGTAGGAGCAATTAGCTAGAGTAGCTCCGTGCAGAGCATTGTAGACATAGAAAATTGCAAAATACATAACGGATCTGAATGTGAAAGACCCATTGACTAAGATTCTCTCACAAGCAAAACATGATCACACCTTAGTACTCTTTGGGTGTTAATCACATAGCGATGTGAACTAGATTACTGAATCTAGTAAACCCTTTGGGTGTTGGTCACATAGCGATGTGAACTATGGGTGTTAATCACATGATGATGTGAACTATCGATGTTAATCACATGGTGATGTGATCTAGATTATTGACTCTAGTGCAAGTGGGAGACTACAGGAAATATGCCCTAGAGGCAATAATAAAGTTATTATTTATTTCCTTATATCATGATAAATGTTTATTATTCATGCTAGAATTGTATTAACCAGAAACATAATACATGTGTGAATATATAGACAAACAGAGTGTCACTAGTATGCCTTTACTTGACTAGCTTGTTAATCAAAGATGGTTATGTTTCCTAACCATGAACAAGGAGTTGTTATTTGATTAACAAGGTCACATCATTAGTTGAATGATCTGATTGACATGACACATTCCGTTAGCTTAGCACCCGATCGTTTAGTATGTTGCTACTGCTTCCTTCATGACTTATACATGTTCCTATGACTATGAGATTATGCAACTCCCGTTTACCGGAGGAACACTTTGTGTGCTACCAAACGTCACAATGTAACTGGGTGATTATAAAGGTGCTCTACAGGTGTCTCCGAAGGTACTTGTTGGGTTGGCGTATTTCGAGATTAGGATTTGTCACTCCGAATGTCGGAGAGGTATCTCTAGGCCCTCTCGGTAATACACATCACTTAAGCCTTGCAAGCACTTCAACTAATGAGTTAGTTGCGAGATGATGTATTACGGAACGAGTAAAGAGACTTGCCGGTAATGAGATTGAACTAGGTATTGGATACCGACGATCGAATCTCGGGCAAGTAACATACCGATGACAAAGGTAACAACGTATGTTGTTGTGCGGTTTGACCGACAAAGATCTTCGTAGAATATGTAGGAACCAATATGGGCATCCAGGTCCCGCTATTGGTTATTGACCGGAGACGTGTCTCGGTCATGTCTACATTGTTCTCGAACCATAGGGTCCGCACGCTTAAGGTTTCGATGACAGTTATATTATGAGTTTATGTATTTTGATGTACCGAAGGTTGTTCGGAGTCCCGGATGTGATCACGGACATGAAGAGGAGTTTCGAAATGGTCGAGATAAAGATTGATATATTGGACGGATATATTTGGACACCGGAAAGGTTCCGGATGAGATTGGGATTATACCGGAGTTCCGGGAGGTTACCGGAACCCCCCGGTAAGTATATGGGCCTTATTGGGCCTTAGTGGAAGGGAGGGAGAAGGAGCAAGGGAGGGGGCGCCCCCCCCCCCCCCAAGCCCAATCCGAATTGGGAGGGGGGCCGCCCCCCCCCCCCCTTTCCTTCTCTCCTCCCCCTTCTTCCTTCCCTCTCCTACTCCTAATAGGAAAGGGGGGCCAAACCTACTTGGAGTAGGTTTGCCCCCCTAGGGCGCGCCTCCCCCTTGGGCCGGCCTCCTCCTCCCTCCCTCCTTTATATACGGGGGTGGGGGGCACCCCATTGACACACAAGTTGATCATTGAGATCATTCCTTAGCCATGTGCGGTGCCCCCCTCCACGATATTACACCTCGGTCATATTGTAGCGGTGCTTAGGCGAAGCCCTGCGACAGGAGAACATCAAGATCGTCACCACGAGGAACTCCTCCCCGTGCCTCTGCTGGATCGGAGTTCGGGGTGCGTCATCGAGCTGTACGTGTGTCAAGAACTCGGAGGTGCCGGAGTAACGGTGCTTGGATCAGTTGGACCGGGAGGACGTACGACTACTTCCTCTACGTTGCGTCAACGCTTCCGCTTCGGTCTACGAGGGTACGTAGACAACACTCTCCCCTCTCGTTGCTATATCATCAACATGATCTTGCATGTGCATAGGAAATTTTTTGAAATTGCTACGTTCCCCAACACTTAGGACCCCACCTCTTATCTTTATACCTCTATTCACGACCCAAAAAACATCAAACCTGTTATAGGATTGGTCTAAGAAAACATACATATAAAGAACTTGAGCACCTACAGGAAAGACAAACAGGAGCAACACTGATGAGATCTGAGGGCACGCAATATGGTGCTAGAGCAGGTTGAAGATACCGGAACGGGCAACCGAGTCCAGATCCGTCATATTTGGGTGGTGAGGTCGAGGGGTCGAGCAGGATGCCAATGTGTCTGAATTGAAAACCCTACATCCACGCCCCCAATTTCAAATTTAGAAGAAACACAACCACACAAGTAATTGTATTAGAAGTGAACTAGAAAAATCAAAATCACATCAGTGAATGATATGATACTTAGGGGATCACGGTCAAATCATATTAAAATAACGTAGTCCATGTTAAGCTGAAAGATATCACCTGAATATAGATCATATGGCCACATCATCAGAACCTGCATCTTGCAAATCATCATGATGCAGTGATAAAATGATTGAAACTTCTACCAATGGTTACTTCTAATTATAATGTCTAAATGTTTTCAGCGACATATGGGTACCTACCACCAATCATGAAATATCAGCTTCCAAAATATGCATACATCACACCAATTTTCTAATTATATTTTGTACATGCTTTCAATCAGAATTGAACTGGATCTTATTACCGAGATAACGGAATTTAATATTTGAGTTCAGGCCTTCAAGGTGCAATACCTGATTGCGGGCAACACCAACATGCTTCTGCCCCCATATAGACTATATCAACACAATGACTAAAGCAGCTACCAGAAGTAAGGCACAGTACTATGGTCATATTAACACTCCATCATGATGGAAAAAATATATGCCTAGAGAAAACAAATTAGCATTGATGCTAATCTATCAACTGTAAGGTCAGCATTGCATTATAGTAGTATTGATTATCCGCACATTGCTCTGGAGACAAAGTGTCGGCTTCTTGTCTGAATAATTGACGGGACATCTCCATGAGGAACTGTGTCTCATCGGATACCAACATGTTACCATGGTTGGATGAAGCTCCTTAGCATGCTTCACAAACTATACCACGATAGCTTTGCCTTCGACCACGTCTCCCTTCTTCATCTCTTTCAGGTGCGGCTAGATGTTTTCTCTCCTGTCCATAGGAGGCCGAGGAGGCAGCAGCTCCAGAATTCTTCGAGCTGGGCAGCGCTAGGACTATGGATTTATATTTTATCAGTTGTCAATGTCATTGCGATCTGTCAGTTAAGCATGGGTTGGATTCACCACTGCTGTTGCGCCCCCTAGCATGGCGACAAGACCATGCTATCCACCGCGGCTCCATGGGGATCCGGCGCTGCCCCACTGGCGGTGGTGGTGTGCCCTTGTTCTGCGAGCGAGAGGTTTGTGTCGAGCGTGGGAAGGTGCGGCGCCGCCATCGCCATTGTCATAGGAAGAGGCGTGACAGAGGGGAGGGAGGAATAGCAAAGCGCTCATAGGAGAGGGCCTTCTCTAGCTTGATAGGCCGAGCAGGTAAACTGGCCCAACTAACCACAGGGCTTCAAAATAGCTACGGGAGTAGCTGCCCGTGCGACGTTAGACCAGCTCGCGCTAAACATAGCGTTAACTTCAGATCGCACGCTCAAGAACATTTAACACACAAAATCAATGGCGATCCAACGATTAAAAATGTTGATGGCCTGAGAGGGCTGAGAGGGTGCTCAGTTTTAATATATCTAAATTGTTACAATGATGTTGTTTTTCACAAACATAGAGTTTGTAACAAAGATTATGTTGTATGCATGTCTATCTACTACTCTAGATCCATACTTGGCGCTTACCGCACGTTCTGAGGCTTGGAATAAGCGGTCCGTCGAAATTGAATGCTACCCTCATCACCGAACTCAAATTAAGCCGTCGTTTTTCTCAACAAGCATAATATAACGAAAACCCCTTCCGATACATCGCTAGACAAAGATAAAATGTATCAGGTAGATAAAAAATAACCAACCACAGTTAAGCGCCACATATATTCGTAAAGCTCCATTGCAAGCATATGGACGCAATCTGGTGTAAATATGTTCTCTCATCTCCTCTTCTTAATAATATCAAGAAGCTTTTGCCATCGTTTAAAAAGAATGGGAATGTGCTCACAATCATCGTAGCTCTCGAAATAATCGGGACTGTAGTGAAACAAATCATCGCACTCAAATTATGGACCTAGAAGCATGTCCACGCCCTATACACCTGAGTGACTGATTATTTTTAAGGGAATGCTATTTTGGCACATTCTCTCAATTATGGATACTAACTGTAGCGGCATCATGCTCAATCTTTAGGGTCTTAATCCTAGCGAATTTCGCTCGCAGGGCCTGCTCGTCTTTCTTATAGACCTGAACGCGGTTTTGCACCCGAAGAACCTCTAGGAGAGGGCAGCTCTCGACGACAGACGTCAGGTCTCTTACGGTGAGGTAACTGTCTTCGAGCTCAAGGGAACGCAGCTCCATCGGAGCCGACTCTTGCATAACACTGGCGAGGTAGTGGACATGGCAGGAAACAAGCCGAAGGCTAGTCAGCGAGGGCGATCTGCAAACAACAGTGCAATGTTTTGAAAGGAGTGAATGTGAAAACAATGTTTTTCAAGGGACGATCTGCAGTACAGGACGGAGTAGTACGGGGATTTTGACTGATGCAGAGCTGTAATTGATAGTAACAAGTAACAAAACTTCGAATAGAAGGCTAAGTAAGGCAAGAAAAAACACCTTTCCACGATATACTTGATGAGCTCATTGGTGACAAACAGCTTGCCGGCGAACGACCGAAGCTGCCCGTCGGAACGGTCGACGGCCGCCTTCGCCATTGCGTGCAAGACAACATTACACTTCGTGAACACGACCTCGTGCTTGTCCATGTCCACGGCCCGCCACACTTCTGGCAGCTTCGCCGCCTCGAGCCACGAGCGGCACACCAGGCCCGCGCCCATGAGGACGTCGACGGCGCCGATCCGGACGAAGATCGAGGAGAGAACGTCGAGGGGCAGCAGCGACCAGTCCCTAGCCCGCGGCGCCGCATGGTCCATTGCGATGATAGATCGATCTCTCTCTTCTTCTTTTTTCGAGAGGATAGATCGATCTCTCATGGGACTTGGACTGTGGACGTCTGAACCAGATGACAGTCGTACCGTCCGGTGAATTCAGAGACCAGATAGACTTCTTTTTTTATTTTTTGAGGATTGAGACCAGATATTGACTGGACGGTCATCCGGCCTCTCGTGTTCTGGGCCGAACTACGTGCCAACCTAGGCACCCCTCTCGCGTTGTTTTTCTCCATCTGTATATAATTTCGGAAATATATTTATTTCGCAAACATCTTTGTCCATAACTCTGTATAACCGAGTGAAAAGAGTTTTAAAAGGCAAAAACTTCATTTAGTTTAAATTGTATGCATATTTTTTAAATGTCCAGTATTATCCACATATTTTGAAAATTGATCATTTCATTTTAAAAATTGTAAGCGCATTGAAAAAAGTTTTCATGTAACTCAATAAGTTCCCATGCATTTTATAAATGTTCATGTAATTTAAAGGGTTTTCATGCATTTATAAAATGCTTACGTCAATAATATGTTCAATATCATTTTGAAAGTGGTCTTGCATTTTAAGAAAAAATAATTAATTTTAAAAATATTTGCACATCTTAAAAAACAATTTTCAAAATGTGTATATTTCTTTTTGTAAAATAAAAATGGAAAAGGAAAAATAGAAAGTGGGAAAAGGAAATAGGAACCAAAAATGAAAAATACAAAAAATAAAATAAAAGATAATGCACATGAAATCGAAAAGGAAGGAAAAAAATCTGCATATCGCTGGTCAACGGGGAAGTTAAACCTAGATTTTAATCTTTTATTTTTAGCAACCATCATACTAGGGGCCAGTTCTTTTGGAGCTTATGGCTGGCTGTGAAAATAAGTTGCCCTCTCCTCAGCTTGCCTAAAAGTTATTTTGGGGCTAGTTTCATAAGCCCCAAAAGAACTGGCCCTAGACCTCTTAATTAAAATCACACTATAACTTACATTGGCCATTTTAAATATTCTTGCATCATTGTTGACTGAACCAATTATACCAGCTTCTAGATCAAGCAGGTCGACAAGTGTTGCACTCTGAAGATGTGTTGCTAATGACATATCCTCCCCAACACTTGCCCCAATTGCCAAAGCTCTGTCAACAAGGAATCAATGGACCCATGGAGAAAGATGAATGTGGAGAGGACAGATATTCCTCCGACACACTCCACATTATCGCAAGGAATTTGACAAGATCTACGTTTCAGAATATGTTTTTTATGTGAAATTATTATAATTATGTTCTTCACAAACAGAGAGTTTGTTTAAATAAAATTAGTTTGTCTACATGGCTCTAGTACTTGATCTATACTTAAGCGCTTATTGCAAGTTTCCAGGCTGGGATGTCCATAGGTGTTATATCCAAAATAGACACGAGTAGTTTTTTCATCACCGATCTCAGTTCCTTTGATATAACGCTAGAGACAAAATACTAAACTGCATCCGGAAGGGAGAAAAGGTACAAGCCAGAACAGACAGAGAATTATGGGCGCTGAAAAGATCACATTGCACAATCTATCCTCTCATCTTTAGAATCAGGAGCACATTCAATGTCGGAGCCCTCTTATCCAGAACAGTTTCAACACTCGCAGTCCCACTCGGGCTTCATGGTCTTGATCCTAGCGAATTTCGCCCGCAGGGCATGCTCCAATCTCCAAACAATCGCACTCCCAAAGAACTTCCAGAACAGGGCAACCCTCGCGGACGGGGGTCGGGTCTTTGACGGTGATGTGAGCTCCAATAGAGGCGACTCTTTTACAGCAGCAGTAGAGATGTTTGCTGAAGGCGTTGTGGCAGGATACAAGCCGAAGGGTTCTCAGCGAGGGCGACCTGCAAACAGTAGAGATGTTTTAGTAGTATAGTGAATGTGGAGACATTGTTTTAGGCTTTTACCATGCAGTGAAAATTCTTAATAACACCACTGTAGTATTTGGTTAACAAACTTTCTAGCAGAAATCAAGTAAAATGATGAAAGAAAAACACCTTTCCACGATGTGCTTGATGAGCTCGCCGGTGAGAAACCGCTTCCCGGCGAACACCGTGAGCTGTCCATCCGAACGGTCGACGGCTGCCTTCGTCATCGCGCGCAAGACAACAATGTTCTTCAGGAGCACGACCTATTTTTTGTCCATGTCAATAACTCACCACACGTCCGGTAACTTCGTCCACATGAGCGGCACACGAGGGCGGCGCCCATGAGGACGTCGATGTCGCCGATCCGAGCGAAGACTGAGCAGGAACGTCATTGGGCAGCAACGACCAGTCCCTCGCCCGCGGCGCCGCATCGCTCATCGATGATAGATAGTAGATCGATCTAGTGGGTTTGGAGCCTGGGGACGTCGAAAACTGAAGACAAATACATAATGAACGATGTTTTGGGGCCTGGGGACGTTGAAATTGTTTTGTACATAATGAACTATTTTCATATATATCAAATATTTTTAAAAATACATGAAGAACAGTATAAAAATACACAGTGAACATTTTACAAATACCATGATAAATATTTTTTAACTATACAAAAATAAGATAAATACATGATTAAAGTTTTTTAATACTTGATGAAGTATTTTAAAAATTCTACTGTGCCCGAAAACAAAAGAAAAACATGAAAATGAAAAAGTGATGAAAATGGAAAAGGGGAAAGAAAAGTAAAAAAAGAAAGGAAAAACGAAAAAAGAAAAAAGAGAGACAAAAAAAGAGGAAATAAAATATAAAAAGAAAAATTAGCAAGTAACCAAAAGAAAAAATGTAAATAGAATGAAATTAGAAAAAATGAAATAGAAAACAGTTATAAAAGTGAAGAAAGAAACCGCTCCAGGTCTAGCACACTAAAACGAGCGCTATAGGGCCACACTTCGATAGTGCTGGGAGTATGCAAGATATCACCGGCGAATTCACGGACCATGCGAGGTAAAGGATGTGAACCATTGGCCTTTTGACTGTTGTGATAATGACCATGCGCCTGATGACTTGGAGCGCCTTGTTTCTGGACCAAATTGTGTGCCAACCTCAAGAACTATGTCAGTTGCTCAAATGTACCCTGAAAAAATGATTGCTCGGAAAGAAAAGGAAAGGAAAACCACAGAGGGAGTTGAGGAGTGAAAACCAGACACTAGTTTATGTGTCAAAGCATACAAGATTGGCTCTTGGGGACGTGTTTATCTCATTCTTTCAGCCCTCTATCTGACAGTGGCGGTCGGAGGATGACTAACGACCATGGGCTATCTAATAATGCTCTTTGTCAATCATGGTTAGTGCTTGTTCGGCATATGTCCTAGGTGTTCTAGCTCAATGATGAATCCAACATTCGCGTTATTTTACCCTTTGTCTTTGCACCTTAGTTGTAGAATTTGTCAAATTTACTGTTGTTGTGCACCTCTTTTTGTCTGTTTTTGCCATGGTTCCACCTACGGAGGTATTTTTTAGCATAAGGAAAGATTCCAAGGATATGGTGTTAAAATCACGTTAATTGATGTGATAAAATATTACCATAAAAGAAAGAAAGAAGAAAGATATACGGATGTTGATTGCTAAGGTAAATGGCCTAATTGATATTATTTTTTAACACGGTACTACCTCCGTTTCAGTTTACAAGTCCTGCGCGTATACCTAGGTTGTCAATTTTATCACCCTAATATAAATTATATAACACAAAAATTATATCTTTTTAAAAGTAGAAACTCCGAAGTTTATGTTGGTATGTTTTTTGTAATATATGACTTGTATTAGGTTGGTCAAATTGACGATCTAGGGGTACGCGCACGCCCTGTAAACTGAGAGAGAGGTAGTACAAACGTATACACTCACATACTCGCACATACATACATTCAATCCTATGAACTCAACACTACCTCTGTGAGCACTTCCAAAAAACCGAGTCGGCACATCATATTGAGATTGATGAAGTCGTCATAGACGCCTTCATAATCGAAGACGTCTCCTCTCACTAGATGCACATCACAGAATGACCTGAAATAAATCCAGGAAAATGCCACCACCATTGCCAAGTATAGGACTTTAACCCCGCTGGATTGGTTCCACCATAGGGAACTTAACCATCTGAGCAACGCTCAGTTTGCAAATGCCCTAATTGATCTAGTTAATCAATAATGAACAAGTTTAATGTTAATAGTTTTTGGTCAATGCTAGTGATCTTGGTAATTAAAGGTAGATGCATTCTCATGCTTAAGCCTATATTATCTCATGTTCAAATGCAAATTATCCTTTATTAGTTGTACTATAATGGCATATGGACTAATCCCTAATGATCATAGTTAATTTTTATATAACCATTTTTCATATTTCATAAAAAAACTAGTAACTTTGGTTAGGATCAATTATTAAAAATACACTCAGTTTAGCAATAAGGATATGAATTGCATAATCTGGAGAGCCTAGTTTTTTCACTAATTCTTCGGACCTGGAATCCCAGGCTGATGAAAATCCTACCGAGGCCATGTTCGGGTGGGAGAGGTTTTGTTCATGCTTCAATAGGATACGACCATCTGATTTTATCAAACATAATTCTCAATAAAAAAAGATTTTATCGGACATTTGGAACATCACGAGCGACTCATAGGCCTTAACTTATTATTGGGCTGAATCTTACACAGTTTTGAGCATAGGTTATATTGGGCCGATGAAAAAAAATTAGGCGCTGTGGCGATTTGTTTGAAGGGCTCTATGGTTTGATGTTCAAATGATTTTTTGGGCCTTTATTCTTTTCCTGCATATTTTAAGCATTTTGTTAATGATTTATGCAATGTTTAAATAGAAAACCATCCCAAAGACTAGTGAAAATATGTTAATGTTGATGAAGTATTTAATGGGCAGAATTAAGTTTTAAGTTTTAATTTTTGGTGCCTTCATAATAATTAATTTGCCTGAATTATGGTAAACACATGTTTAATTTTTTCCAAATAAAATAAGGCCCATAGGAAACTTTATTCGATCTTTTAATGTTGGCATATTGATAGATTTTCTTAATGATGATTTCATTTTTGGTATCAGCACTAATCCTTACACGTGCCCGTGCTCCCCATACCCTTCGGCGGTTCACCCTTGTCCGTGCCCTTCCCCCTTCTTTCCAGCGACCGCGATACGAATGCCAACAAGAATCAAGGTATAGATTGATACATACTGATATTTCTCCCCAGTAAACATTCATGTGCTTTGCCATGTCACTAGGAATCTCGGAAAATCTTCATTTTGGGGCACATGATTTGTGTGAAATCTTCCTTTTTTTTGTAACTAGTAAATGAGCACGTGCAATGCACGTTGATATTAGGGAGAAAATTAACTGCACGTTGATATTAGGTAGGATATCAGTTACGTGTTAATTATGAGATCAATATAGATGTTGATATCTGGTATGCTATCAATTGCACGCTTAACATGTTGAGAGCTCACCATTGGAGCAATCTAGGTCGTTGGATTGACATGGTTTGATGGCCAAGATTAATTGGATCTGCCCTTTGAGTCTTTTTATATTGGTATATAGATGACTGGTAGATCTGTACCTCACTTATTGCACATTCCGAGGTTGGGATGTTGTGATACGTCGGAGAATTGATGCGGCTCTCACAACCAAACCCAAGTCAAGTTTGTTTTATTTCTCAACAAACATATGACAACGCTTCGGATACAACGCTAGAGACAAAGATAAAAGACACGTCTAGCGGGCAAACGTTTGCCCACTAGCACCCGCTGGCAGCCTCCCGTTATAAGAATGTTTCGGTCCCCCTGGATCCAGATTTGGAAAGAGAGGGGCCATCGTCTCGCGAGTCCCGCCGACCGCCTGCTACACGAGAAAAACGCTGGTCCTTCTCTCCCCTTTGCCCCGTCCACCCTGCGAGACGCAAACATGCTGCAGCGAAACCCTTCCCCTAGCTCCACCCCATCGCAAGGACCTGCAATATTAGAGGTTCAAAACTGAAGAAAGTGATTTACAAATCCACAGCCGAAAGATAGATCGAGAAAAGGCGCAATTTCTTGTCACCTTTGTTCATCGTGGGTGCCACTTCTCCCTCCTTGTGTTTCCCCTTGTTTCTCTCATCTCCTGCAGTGATTTTGGACTTCGCCCCTATTGCAAGAAAAACACAGTGAGAGGGGGAAAGAAGTGAGCAACTATAGTGGTTTTCATAAATAGGAAATAAGCAAATCCTGCCAACTACTGAATTTGTTTGTACATCCAGAGAAACCCGTCCTGTTTTCTTTAGATTGGCTATGGGACCAGATGTGTGTTTGACAGCGAGCAACTACTGGATTTGTTTTCCTTAGGATTAAAAGGAAGCAACTTGTAGGGTTTATGTAAGAAAAAACAGTGTTTGACAGCGAGGAGCTCTTGTGTGCACATGGGTGCTAGAGACTCAATGTGCAAAAAAAAGAGTTGTGAGCAGCGTGTAGGGGTTGTTTTTAAGCAAGAACGGTGCTACCAACGAGCAACTCCTATGTTCTCTAGGGTGCTAAAGACTTAATGTACAAAAGAAAAGCTTGGGAGCAACTACTTGAGCACTTTTAAGCAAAAGAAAGCATGGGTTGAAGGTGAGCAACTCATGTATCCCATGGAAGAAAAACTGTAGATAAGTCGTGTGGTTGTTTAAGCAAATTCAGTGCTATCATTAAGCAAAATATTGTAGCTTTGTTGTCGTGTATTGGCCTGACCACTCTTGTTTTACATAAATTTTGAATGAGAAATTGTGTTAGAAAAAAAAGCAGCAACTTATAGAGGTTTTTTAGGCAAAAAATGGATGTTACCAGCAAGGAACTTACTGTGTGCTCATGGGTGCTAGAAAACATTATGTGCAGAAAGAAAAAAATTGCGAGCAACTACTTGAGCTCTTCAAAAGCAAATGAAATGGGTTTAAAGTGAGCAAACTCATGTATCCCCAAAAAATTTAGGCAAGTAGTGAGGTTGTTTAAAGCAAATCAAGTGCTACCATTAAGCAAAACACATGTAGATTTGTTGACATGGTCTGACCTGCTGGGCTCCAAAAAAGAAAACCAAGTCTTTCTAGATAGTAAAATAACTAAGTCTTAAGTAGGTGGTGAGAAATTACATGGAGAGTACCTGGTGACAGCTCGTGGAGGTTTCCTTACTTGAGCATTAGTTTGATAGTTTTGAACATCGTCTTTTGGGGTGGGGCCTGTAAAAAGACAAAAGGGCGCGCGACTTTTTCCACAGGAAAGAGAGAAAGCTACGGCCGCTTTCCTCGCTCCCCCCTTCAACAACCAAGAACGAAGCAAACATGAAAAATGTAGTACTAGGCAACAAAAAAAAGCAAAAAGACATAAATAGAATTTGGGTGCATCATTCAAACACACGACGTGAATTGACCAAACTGGCGCAAAAAGAAAAAAAAAGGTGTGCGCTGTTGCTACAAGTAGGATAAAACTAGTAAGGAAAAAAGTATAGATTGTGTTCCAATTGACTATTGCTGCTACTGCTACTTTATGTTTTATGGGACAGAAAACATAGAATGATATTCCTCTTATATTTGGTGAGATTTCCATCCCCAAAACGCTTTCAACATCTGTCCAAAGGCTGCTTTCCCACCACTACTTCAAAGAACGATTTGTTGCCCCTGTTTGGAAAACAATGGTCCAAATGAGAGGGGGACATGTTTAAAATTGAAGTCTAAAAACATAAGAACCTAGCCACACTCATTTTTATTTATTGTTGTTTATTAATTTCCTCTGTGTTCACTATAATAAAAACAAAAAGTTTATTATTAGTTGCCTGGATACCCGTGCTAGTTGCCTTGATGCTGGTCTGTTTTGCCTCACTTGGAGTTCCACTTGTCTGCTCTTGATTATGTGTAAGCAAGTTGTGTCATTTTTTGATGATGTGGGAGTAAATAAAAACTAAGGAACCTTGTATATGGATCATGATCTGCTTGCCAAACTGCATGGGCTTGCTGTAGTTTTATGTGTCTTGCCTACTATTGTATGTGATTTACTTATAATTTTTTTATATTTGTCTAATGTTTTTTAAGTTGACTAACCCAGACTGTCTGTGATTTTTGAATTATTATAAGAACTTACCGGCAGCTTGTAACCAATTATGGGCATTATGGGCACAAGTTCTTGGGATAGATTCTCATTGATGTCTGATATCTGTAGGATGCTTCCCTGGATCACGATTTCCTTAGTCCCTCTCTGACACTTGTACCAAATTATGGGCATACTGATTTGTGCCTGCAGAGAAACCCAGAAAGCATGTGGGTGTCATTCTGAAGAAAAAAACTGGGCTAAAAACAGCTTGCAGAAAACTATAATTTTGGTTGTATATTTTCTTTGTGTACCTCTATTTGATGCTCTTCGATGGGAGGAGATGGATCAGCGTCGGGCTTAACTGCTGGGGGTATCTTGCTGAACACCCTTTTTGCTTTCCCAGCCATTCTTTTGCCATTGAAAAAACACACAAACAAATTTGAGGCAAGTTTTGCAACATTTTGAGGCAACCGTGATAAATAAAAAAAGGACGAATGAGCATAAAAGAAATGCTATTCTTCATTGATAATACCATGGAAAAGGGAACATAAAGCAACATTGAAAAAAAGAAAGTTTCAGAGATTTTATTTTCCGCAACTCTGTTTGATGCTCTGTGTCGGCATGGGGAGGATCGGCGTTTGGATTGACTGCAGGGGGGTCTTGCTAAATGCCCTTACTACCCGAGTCGCTCCCGCGGGCGACTCCGGGAGGCAACCCTAGCGCCGCCGCCCCCAGTTCCTTGGCCCGGCCTCCGCTTCCTCGCCTCAAATTTGTTTACATATCATAACTTGCTGGTGCATGATTGCCCATATGGGCACCATATCAGTTGTCTAGGCAGCTAACGAGGACAATAAAGCGGATAAATCTTAACTTCTTTGACAAAAGGAAAATGCTAACTGCCCATATGTAAGATAACTGCATAATTCCTTTTAAAAAACTGGATAAGAAAACTAAACTTGGTTTATAGTGTCAGGTAACCTATGATTGCAGATTGCCCATATGTTTACTGACGATGTAATTCAATAAAGCGACTGTCTAAAATGGAGCTAGACATGGAACCAAAACAAACACACATTATTAGGCAAAAATCTGACAATAACAGGCAAATAGGCAACAATAGTTAGGCAAGTTCCAGGAGGAAAAAATACAGAGGGGTCTGGCCAAAAATCTGACCAGATATGTCATCCCTATCTCATGTTATTCCTTGTCTGCAATTATTTTCCCCGGTATTAGCACAGGGATCTGGCAACTCACACTACAGAATCAGGCAAAACAGTGCTACATGTACTCCCTGTAAGCCATAACCCCCAACAACCGCATGCTCTCCTCACCCCTCATTGTACATCCCACGAACCACGAACCCCTCGTCTCGCACGCATATCCAATTCCATCATCCCCTCTCACATGAAAACTGATTTGCTACGAAAACCCTATTAGGCAAAAACCACGACAATAACAGGCATCTAAGGAAACACCTATTAGGCAAGTTCAGAATGGAAAGTATAAACAGAGGGTAGCAGGAAACAATATCAAGGGTACCAAAATGTCAACAGCTATATTGAGGACTCAATATCATAATTAACGACCACCCCCACCCCTAAAAAAACTGCTCACGTGGTCGAAGCAACTCACTTAGTATGAATCAGACAAATCCTAGAGTATTGTGAGGCAATTCATAACATCGCAAAAAGCTACACCTGAATGTTGGATTGATTCCCTGCCAAATCTCACAGCACATTAGTTTCAGGCAACTCATACAGTAGTGCCAGGCAACAAAAGTACACTATTCAATCAACTTGCCCAAAATCAACCCCCCCCCCCCCCCTTCCTCCCCCAAATCTCACAGCACATGAATTCTAGGCAACTCATAACTAGTGCCAGGCAACTCAAATAGTATGATTCTGCCAACTCGTAGGCAATTCCCAACCTCGAAGAACTACGAATCTGGCAAAACAAAACCATACACTGGATGTTAAATCTAACCACCAACCTCACCCGTTGATCAGAACGGAAATGGAGACAGAGGGTGCAGTTGGACCTTACCTCGCGATTTCCACAACAAGTCCACCGCAGCGTCACCGGCGACCTGCGTTCCGCACCAAGCTCCGCCTTCCGCAGACACGCCGCGCGCACCACCGCAGCCTAGCTCCTTCGACGCGCGCACCACCGCAGCCCAGCACTCATTCAGTCGCGCGTACACCGCAGCCCGGCGCTCCTTCAGCCGCGCGCGCAGACAACCGAAAGCTAGGCCCTCCTCAACCGAGCGCGCACGCACCACCGAAGCACCCGCCCTCCTCCGTCGCGCGCACATGAGGCCCGCACCACGACCTCCGCTTTTTCCGGTAGCGTGCAGATGTGGCGAGCGAGGAGGAGAGGATGTGGAGGGGATTGGGAAGAGGGCGAGGAGGGCGAGAGAGGATTGGGAGAGACAGCGGCGCTCTTGGCCCCACCCATGCGATACCGTGTCGTGGGCGAACGACAAACGGTCCCGACAACAAAACACCTGGTCGCGATCGCGCGCCTACGCCTCGCATCGGACGGCTGTCCACGCGAGTGCTCGCGACGGCAAACGAGCAGCCGTGCACTTTTTAGCATTTAGGAAGATAAAATGCATTGGGAAGGGAAAAAGGATACAAACCAGAATTTATAGACAATTAAGCGGAACGTATATTAGCGAAGCTAGGTCACAAACATATGGATGCAATCTGATGTAAGGTACTGATCATAAGGAACTATCAGTCCTCTCATCTTCAAAAATCAGAAACGTAGTCCAAGTCCTCGCTCTCCAAATCAGAACAGTAGTGGGACTCATCATCACACTCGAACGCTGTGTTCTTTCTTAATTTGGGGGCACCGGAGTGGGTCTGCTGAACCTGAACCTGGATGTGCTACTAGTTTCGTTGTTTTAATGGAGGTATGACACATTTTGATCACGAGTTCAGGACGTGCTATTGTTGAAACATGTGCATCCTGAAATCGTGATCTTGATATGGGGGAATTTTGCTCGAAGAGCATCCTTGTGCTCATCGCACATCACACAACAATAGCGCGTCCCGAGAACCTCCAGGACAGGGCAGCTCTCAAGGACGGCGGTCAGTTCTTCCACGGTGAGGTAGGCGCCTTCAAGTTCAAGGGAACACAGCTCAAGCGGAGGCGATTCTTTGAAAACACGGGCGAGCCCGAACATGCCAGAGGAGGATACAAGCCGAAGGAAAGCCAGTAAGGGCGACCTGCAAGCAGTGGGGTAAATCTTTTCAGAAGAGTGAACTCGGAAACAATGTTTCATACAGAAAGCTAAAGGCAGCCCCAGTGCTCGAGGCTGTAATATATCGTCGGGACTATATACATACATCTTGTAGCTCCAAGGTGAACGCGGAAAAGAATGTTTCGTACAGAAAGCTAAGTATTTATATATAACGTAAGAAAAACACCTTTCCACCATATACTTGATGAGCTTATCGTCGACAAACCGCTTCCCGGCGAACACCCTGAGCTGCCCATGGGAACGGTCGATGGCCGCCATCGCCATTGCGCGCAGGACAGTTCGGTCCTTGAGGAGCACGGCCTCATGCTTGTCCATGTCCACGACTCGCCACACGTCTGGCAACATGGCCGCCTCGAGCCACGAGCGGCACACGAGGCCGGCGCCCGTGAGGACGTCGACGGCGCCGATGCTGACGAAGATTGAGGAGATAACGTCAAGGGGCAGCAGCGACCAGTCCCTGGCCGCGGCCGTCGGCGCCGCATCGTCCATGGATGATACTAGATCAATCTCGGGGGAGGATGGGACTGGGGTTGGGGACGTCGGAAACTGAAAAGAAAAACAGTCAGAGCGTGCGGTGAATTCAGACTAAAGAGACCAATATATGACCATGGGCCTGGTCCGGACCAGGGCCCATGTTGGGCCATTTGAGTGCACGGATGCGGCCTCTCGCGCCCTGGGACTAATCATTTTATACACGCATGAACCTTTTTGGAAAATTTCGAACATTATTTAACAAATAATAGTTTTAAAAATCCTGAAAAAATTAAAACTACGTATACTTTCTTAATTTGTGAACAAAATTTTGAAACTGACAACAATTTGAAAGTCCTGAAAAATTAAAACACGAACATTGTTTAAATACGTGACCAAAAATTTGAAAATGCAATTTTTTTGTCCATATGTGAACAAAATTTTGAAAATCCAAAGAAAATGCGAACATCTTTACAAATTTGCTAACATTTTTTGAAAATCAGAAACATTTTTTGATTTTGTAATTTTTTTTAAAAAAAATAAAAATATTATTTGGACTGCTGATTTTTAAAGCACAATTTTTTTAAAAGCTTTCAAATATTTTGAAAAGAGAACATATTTTGAATTTGTGAACAAAATTTGAAAATGGGAACATTTTTTTAGGTTTCAAACAATTTATTAAAAAACAAAAACATTTTTTGAAAATTACAAATATTTTCCAAAATATACACACATGAAAACAACTTGAAAAGAGAAAAAGAAACAGTAAAAAGGAGGGAAAACAGGAAAAACGAAAAAGATACAGAAAAAGAAAAAAGGGTTGAAGAACCACCTAGAAGGTTTCCCAAACAAAACAAAACCGATTGGGAACCTTCTACAATGTTCCCAAAACGGTACACTAAGGATGCTAAATCGGCGGGCCCACAACGTTACTCGCTTTGCTCGTTCTATGTGTTTGGTCGACAACTTGACGCAACGAGCGTCAATTAGGAAATTACGTCGGTGACGGGGCGCATGTTGGAAGCCGACATTGTTCAGGTAATTTTGTTTCTGAGCAATATTCACGGCCCACGAAGAATAAGCGAAAAATGGTTTGTGTGCCAAAATAGAGACTTGTTGGGTAATTCCTTAGAAAGAAAATTGCCCAAAGCCCACGGAGTTTAAACAATGGTCTTAATTTCAACTTCGACAAGAGCAAAGTTGTGGTTTTAGGGTACTCGGATGACGAGCAACGGCAGATTGTGGACAACTCAATGCAAGTTGTTTTCTATCCCAGTTACTTTCTAGGGATGATGCTGTCTGACTTGATGGTATACGTGAGTGAATTTAATCCACTTATGGGTCGAGTCGCGTCTAGGGCGCATCCATGGTGCAACCCCTTTACGTCCAAAGGGAGTAAGACCATCCTTATTGAATCCTCCATATCCAGTATTCCCATGTACATAATGGGGTTATTTATCTTTCCGGAGGGGGTTCATAGATTATTTGGTAAAGACCTCTCCCGCTTCTACTGACAAGCGACGGATGGCTTGTAGAAGTATCACATGGTCAAGTGGGTTAATGTTTGCATGCAAAAAGACTCAGGCAGGATAGGAATTCTTGTGTCCCGTTGCAGGAATGTGGCCCTTATGCTAAGATGGGTTCAGAAGATATATACTTCGTGGGGAGGGGGATTATTATAGCTACAGCTTATTCAAGCAAAGTACCCGCAGGACCGACACCTACTTGCCTATGAGCGCAGAGAGGGGTCTTAGTTCTCAAAATCCATCTAGCAAATCAACCATGAGATTTGCAATTGGATCTCTCTATCCATAGGCAACAAAGAGGGGACCCTCTTCTAGCTTGACCCGTGGATTGGCAGATATCCACTTCTGAGGAGTTCCCCTACTTGTTTGCTATGTGCTCGTATCCAATGGCATTGGTTTCCATGGTGGCTCACAATGGCCAGTGGAACATCTTGTTCCAACGGATATTTGGAGCCGTGGAAACCGTAGAGTGGGCCAA
The DNA here is from genome assembly GCA_963921465.1 of Triticum timopheevii. NCBI lineage: Eukaryota > Viridiplantae > Streptophyta > Magnoliopsida > Poales > Poaceae > Triticum > Triticum timopheevii. The sequence goes on from OY997270.1 coordinate 585,870,617, forward strand.
ATTTTGGGTTGCACTCTCGTCGGTGCTCGTGGATTATCCGGACACCATGTCTTGGCGGCTGACCCCATTGGGGATATTCTCGGTTGTCTTGGTGTATCATGCCTTATGCCGATGGTCGTCTATGTCCTGGACCTTTCCACTATAGAAAGCACATGTGTCACTGAAGATCAAGATTTTTGTTTGAGAACATTTGCGGGATTTTCTCCCACCCGGGATGTAGGTGATCAAGCGTCACGACCCTGGTGACAGGTTGTGTCACCTTTGTGGTGTTCCAAAGAGGGGGGCACTGATACGTCTCCAACGTATCTATAATTTATGATTGCTCCATGCTACTTTATCTACTGTTTTGGACTATATTGGGCTTTATTTTCCACTTTTATATTACTTTTGGGACTAACCTATTAACCGGAGGCCCAGCCTAGAATTGCTGTTTTTTTGCCTATTTCAGTGTTTCGAAGAAACGGAATATCAAACGGAGTCCAAACGGGATGAAACCTTCGGGATCGTGATTTTCCAACCGAACGTGATCCAGGAGACTTGGACCCTACTCCAAGCAGTGCCTGAGGAGGTCACGAAGGTGGAGGGCGCCCCCTAGGCGCGCCCCCCTACCTCGTGGGCCCCTCGACGCTCCACCGACGTACTCCTTCCTCCTATATATACCTACGTATCCCCGAACGATCAGAATAGGAGCCAAAAACCTAATTCCACCACCGTAACCTTCTGTATCCACGAGATCCCATCTTGGGGCCTGTTCCGGAGGGGCATCCACCATGGAGGGCTTCTACATCATCACCATAGCCCCTCTGATGAAGTGTGAGTAGTTTACTTCAGACCTTCGGGTCCATAGCTAGTAGCTAGATGGCTTCTTCTCTCTTTTTGGATCTCAATACAATGTTCTCCCCCTCTCTCGTGGAGATCTATTCGATGTAATCTTCTTTTTGCGGTGTGTTTGTTGAGACTGATGAATTGTGGGTTTATGATCCAGTATTATCTATGGAAAATATTTGATTCTTATCTGAATTCTTTTATGTATGATTGAGTTATCTTTGCAAGTCTCTTCGAATTATCCTTTTTGGTTTGGCCAACTAGATTTGTAGTTCTTGCAATGGGAGAAGTGCTTAGCTTTGGGTTCAATCTTGCGGTGTCCTTACCCAGTGACAGAAAGGGTTGCAAGGCACGTATTGTATTGTTCCCATCGAGGATAACAAGATGGATTTTTTATCATATTGCATGATTTTATCCCTCTAAATCATGTCATCTTGCTTACGGCGTTACTCTGTTTTTAACTTAATACTCTAGATGCATGCTGGATAGCAGTCGATGAGTGGAGTAATAGTAGTAGATGCAGAATCGTTTCGATCTACTTGTTTTGAACGTGATGCCTATATACATGATCATTGCCTAGATATACTCATAACTATGCTCAATTCTGTCAATTGCTCAACAGTAATTTGTTCACCCACCGTAGAATCTCTATGCTCTTGAGAGAAGCCACTAGTGAAACCTATGGCCCCCGGGTCTATTCTCATCATATCAATCTATATCACTTTATTTACTTGCTTTGTTTTTCCTTTGCCTTTACTTTTACTTTGCATCTATCTATCAAAAATACCAAAAATATTATCTCTATCAGATCTCACTCCCGTAAGTGATCGTGAAGGGATTGACAACCCCTAGCGTTCGTTGCGAGTTGCTATCGTTCTGTGTAGGTACGAGGGACTTGTGCGTGGTCTCCTACTAGATTGATACCTTGGTTCTCAAAAACTGAGGGAAATACTTACGCTACTTTGCTCCATCATCCTCTCCTCTTCGGGGAAATCTAATGCAGTGCTCAAGAGGTAGCAAGAAGAATTTATGGCGCTGTTGCCGGGGAGGCTCACGCAAGCAAGTCAACCATACCAAGTGCCCATCGCAATACCTATCTCTCGCATTACATTATTTGCCATTTGCCTCTCGTTTTCCTCTCCCCCCTTCACCCTTGCCATTTTATTTTCCCTCTCTTTCCCAATCTCCTCCTCTCTTTCCCGTTTGCCTTTTTCCCTTTGTCTTTCTGCTTGTTCGTGTGTTAGTTTGCTTGTTTGTCATCATGACTAGTCTCTTATCTTCTCCGTTATCTCCCAAGAATGAAGTTCTAAATTTTAAGCAAAGGGAGGGAGAAAATCTAAAAGATGCTTGGTATAGAATTTGCAATGCTCAAAATAAATCTACCAGGAAGCAATCTACTTCAGTTCTTCTTCACAATTTTCACGTAGGTGATAATCCTTGGTATAGATATATCCTTGATACCATTACCGGGGGGAATTTCTTGGGTAGCCATACTTTTGATTCTTATAATGCTTTAATAGATATATTTGGCTCACCACCCCTTTTGATTAATGGAACTACGTTAACTTTGGAGCATGTTATGCAAAGGCTTGAAGCTATTGAAAATAAAGTTGCTACCATTGAATCAATTGAAAATCTTGATAAAAAGATTCACAATCAAATTACCCAATATGGATCTAAGGTAGGAATGACTTTGAAAAATATTAAAGAAAAAGAACCCATAGTTAATGAGAAAATAAATCTAGATTCCACAAGAATCGTTAAACTTGAGGGTATCATTACCAACTTGGGAACCGCTTTTTCTTCCGTTCAAAACACTCCAAGTTCTTCTACTAAAAATACTAAGCTTATTTATGTTCCTAAGAATAAGGGTGAATCATCTATTAAGGAAACTGCGGATCTTAAATCTATAAGTGTTCGTCCCAATCTTTTTTCCATCATTAAGGAACCTTTTGCTATGAATGAATTTTTCGATCTTTTGCCTAAAAAATTGACAATTACTAGAAAGAAAAAAATTCCAAAGGAGGTAGATGCCTCATTGAAGAATTGCCTACCAAAGATGGCAATACCTAGATCTATCCTTGCTTTTATGCCTAGCTAGGGGCGTTAAATGATAGCGCTTGTTGGGAGGCAACCCAATTTTATTTTGTGTTTTTTGTTTTTGCTTCTGTTTAGGAATAAATAATCCATCTACCTTCTGTTTGGATGTGGTTTTATGTTTTAATTAGTGTTTGTGCCAAGTAGAACCTATAGGATAACCTACGATGATAGTTGATTTGATTCTGCTGAAAAACAGAAACTTTTCGCGCACGAATTTAGTTATGATAAATCACAGGAACGTGCTTTTCCGTTGATTATTTTTCCTGCTGATCAATAAACAAATTGTCCAGGACTTCCTATTTTGGTAGAATTTTTAGAGTTCTAGAAGTTTGCGTTAGTTACAGATTGCTACAGACTGTTCTGTTTTTCACAGATTCTGTTTTTCGTGTGTTGTTTGCTTTTTTGATGAATCTATGGCTAGTAAATTAGTTTATAATCCATAGAGAAGTTGTAATACAGTAGGTTTAACACCAATATAAATAAAGAATGAGTTCATTACAGTACCTTGAAGTAGTCTTTTGTTTTCTTTCTCTAACGGAGCTCACAAGATTTCTGTTGAGTTTTGTGTTGTGAAGTTTTCAAGTTTTGGGTGAATTCTTTTGATGGATTATGGAACAAGGAGTGGCAAGAGGCTAAGCTTGGGGATGCCCATGGAACCCCCAAGATAATCCAAGGACACCAAAAAGTCAAAGCTTGGGGATGCCCCGGAAGGCATCCCCTCTTTCGTCCACTTCCATCGGTAATTTACTTGGAGCTATATTTTTATTCACCAACATGATATATGTTTTGCTTGGAGCGTCTTGTATTATTTGTGTCTTTGCTTGTTAGTATACCACAATCATCCTTGCTGTACACATCTTTTGAGAGAGCCATACATGAATTGGAATTTGTTAGAATACTCTATGTGCTTCACTTATATCTTTTGAGCTTGATAGTTTTGCTCATAGTACTTCACTTATATCTTTTGAGCGTGATAATTTTTGCTCTAGTGCTTCACTTAGATCTTTTAGAGCACGGTGGTGGATTTGTTTTAAAGAAACTATTGATCTCTCATGCTTCACTTAGATTATTTTGAAAGTCGTTGATAGCATGGTAATTTGCTTAATGTTAATATACTTGGTGTTCAAGATATGTGAAACTTTCTTTTGAGCGAATTGAATACTAAGATAAGTTTGATGCTTGATAATTGTTTTGAGATATGGAGGTGATAATATTAAAGTCGTGCTAGTTGGGTGATTATGAATTTGAGAAATACTTGTGTTGAAGTTTGCAAGTCCCGTAGCATGCACGTATGGTTAAAGTTGTGTAACAAATTTGAAACATGAAGTGTACCTGGCTTGTGCATCCTTATGAGTGGCGGTCGGGGACGAGCGATGGTCTTTTCCTACCAATCTATCCCCCTAGGAGCATGTGCGTAGTACTTGATTTTTGATGACTTCTAAATTTTTCCAATAAGTATATGAGTTCTTTTGACTAATGTTGAGTCCATGGATTATACGCACTCTCACATTTCCGTCTTTGCTAGCCTCTTAGGTACCGTGCATTGCCCTTTCTCACCTTGAGAGTTGGTGCAAACTTCGCCGGTGCATCCAAACCCCGTGATACGATACGCTCTATCACACATAAACCTCCTTATATCTTCCTCAAAACAGCCACAATACCTACCTATTATGGCATTTCCATAGCCATTCCGAGATATATTGCCATGCAACTTCCACCATCATCATCATGACATACATTACTTTTATCATATTGCCATTGCATGATCATGTAGTTGACATCGTATTTGTGGCAAAGCCACCATGCATTATTTTCCATACATGTCACTCTTGATTCATTGCACCATCCCGGTACACCGCCGGAGGCATTCATATAGAGACATATCTTGTTCTAAGTTTTGAGTTGTAATCTTTTTGTTGTAATCAATAGAAGTGTGATGATCATCATTATTAAAGCATTGTCCAAATTAAAAAAAGAGAAAGGCCAAAATAAAAAAAGAAAGGCCCAAAAAAAAGAATATAAAAAGGGCAATGCTACTATCTCTTTTTCCACACTTGTGCTTCAAAGTGGCACCTTGTTCTTCATGTAGTGAGTCTCATATATTGTGCTTCAAAGTAGCACGTTGTTCTTCATGTAGTGAGTCTCATAAGTTGTCTTTTTATACTAGTGGGAATTTTTCATTATAGAACTTGGCTTGTATATTCCTACGATGGGATTCCTCAAATGCCCTAGGTCTTCATGAGCAAGCGAGTTGGATGCACACCCACTAGTTTTCTTTTGTTGAGCATTCATAGCTCTAGTGCATCCGTTGCATGGCAATCCCTACTCCTCATGTTGACATCAATTAATGGGCATCTCCATAGCCCGTTGATTATCCTCGTCAATGTGAGACTCTCTCCTTTTTTGTCTTCTCCACACAATCCCCATCATCATATTCTATTCCACCCATAGTGCTATATCCATGGCTCACGCTCATGTATTGCGTGAAGGTTGAAAAAGTTTGAGATTATTTAAGTATGAAACAATTGCTTCGCTTGTCATCGGGGGTATAGAAGTTGGGAACATCTTTGTGTGACGAAAATGAAGCATAGCCTAACTATATGATTTTGTAGGGATGAACTTTCTTTTGCCATGTTATTTTGAGAAGACATGATTGCTTTGATTAGTATGCTTGAAGTATTATTATTTTTGTGTCAATATGAACTTTTATCTTGAATCTTGCGGATCTGAATATTCATATCACAATTAAGAAGATTTACATTGAAATTATGCCAAAGTATCACTCCGCATCAAAAATTCTTTTTTTTATCATTTACCTACTCGAGGACGAGCAGGAATTAAGCTTGGGGATGCCTGATACGTCTCCAACATATCTATAATTTTTGATTGCTCCATGCTACTTTATCTACTGTTTTGGACTATATTGGGCTTTATTTTCCACTTTTATATTACTTTTGGGACTAACCTATTAATCGGAGGCCCAGTCCAGAATTGCTGTTTTTTTGCCTATTTCAGTGTTTCGAAGAAACGGAATATCAAACGGAGTCCAAACGGAATGAAACCTTCGGGATCGTGATTTTCCAACCGAACGTGATCCAGGAGACTTGGACCCTACTCTAAGCAGTGCCCGAGGAGGTCACGAGGGTGGACGGCGCCACCCTGGGCGCGCCCCCTACCTCGTGGGCCCCTCGACGGTCCACCGACGTACTCCTTCCTCCTATATATACCTACGTATCCCCGAACGATCAGAACAGGAGCCAAAAACCTAATTCCATCGCCGTAACCTTCTGTATCCACGAGATCCCATCTTGGGGCCTGTTCCGGAGCTCCGTCGGAGGGGGCATCCACCATGGAGGGCTTCTACATCATCACCATAGCCCCTCCGATGAAGTGTGAGTAGTTTACTTTAGACCTTCGGGTCCATAGCTAGTAGCTAGATGACTTCTTCTCTCTTTTTGGATCTCAATACAATGTTCTCCCCCTCTCTCGTGGAGATCTATTCGATGTAATCTTCTTTTTGCGGTGTGTTTGTTGAGACCGATGAATTGTGGGTTTATGATCCAGTATTATCTATGGAAAATATTTGATTCTTCTCTGAATTATTTTATGTATGATTGAGTTATCTTTGCAAGTCTCTTCGAATTATCCTTTTTGGTTTGGCCAACTAGATTTGTATTTCTTGCAATGGGAGAAGTGCTCAGCTTTGGGTTCAATCTTGCGGTGTCCTTACTTAGTGACAGAAAGGGTTGCAAGGCACGTATTGTATTGTTGTCATCGAGGATAACAAGATGGGGTTTTTATCATATTGCATGAATTTATCCCTCTACATCATGTCATCTCGCTTACGACGTTACTCTGTTTTTAACTTAATACTCTAGATGCATGCTGGATAGCAGTCGATGAGTGGAGTAATAGTAGTAGATGCAGAATCATTTCGATCTACTTGTTTTGGACGTGATGCCTATATACATGATCATTGCCTAGATATACTCATAACTATGCTCAATTCTGTCAATTGCTCAACAGTAATTTGTTCACCCACCGTAGAATCTCTATGCTCTCGAGAGAAGCCACTAGTGAAACCTATGGCCCCCAGGTCTATTCTCATCATATCAATCTATATCACTTTATTTACTTGCTTTGTTTTTACTTTGCCTTTACTTTTACTTTGCATCTATCTATCAAAAATACCAAAAATATTATCTCTATCAGATCTCATTCTCGTAAGTGACCGTGAAGGGATTGACAACCCCTAAGCGTTGGTTGCGAGTTGCCATCGTTTTGTGTAGGTACGAGGGACTTGTGTGTGGTCTCCTACTCGATTGATACCTTGGTTCTCAAAAACTGAGGGAAATACTTACGCTACTTTGCTGCATCATCCTCTCCTCTTCGGGGAAATCCAACGCAGTGCTCAAGAGGTAGCGGACACACATCTTCTTCTCATGCATGGTGGCGAGATTCCTCTGGAGTAATGTCCGTGAGGCTCTGGGCTTGACTGGGAGGCTCTCGACCTGGCTGGGTTCCTACAAACCAGTGCCAACCAGACCAGGAGGAAACGCCTCTTCTGGCTTGTGCCCGCAACGCGAGCTTGGACCCTATGGATGAGCGTAACAAAATGGTGATTGAGCGGGTCTTTCTTAGATAGGCCTCTCACTCTATCTTCAAATTCCTTGTATTTCTGCTGCATTGACACCAGCTCTCTAGAAAGCTAGATCGAGACCAGCTGGGACACATGGGGGACACGATGACTATTGTTGCGCACCATCTTGCTTCGTCGAAGATCGCTTGAGCTGCCGACCACTTGGTGGTCTTTTTTCATCTTTCTTTTATGCTTTCTTTTGGGCGTGTTTGTGCTATTGCCTCACCAGACTATTTTATTTTCGGTGCAGCTCATGAACTTGTCGTATGGATGTGTTGACTGCTTTGTTTATAAAGCAGGACAGAAACCTATTTCGAGTATAAGCAGTGTCTGGTTGTACTTTTTCTGAAAAGAGACGGGTTGCACTCAAAATCTCTCATGTCCAAAAAAGAGTAAGGTTTTGTGTTCGTCCGCGCTCACACGTCGATCTGAATCGTTTCTCTTCTCTCCCACCCGATCAAAACGCACCTCCCTATCACCCATCCCGAGCAAGTGAGACGCCCCTAGCCATATATGTTTGCCACCGCCTCCTCCCTTGATCCTTGACCTCTCAATGGTCATCGCAATCACGTCAGTTGTTTGATTCATAATATAAAACCCCATAGGAATTTTTTTGAAGGATTTCTTTGTACTACTTTTCATACGAAATTGATGTGCACACAGACATGGTGTGCCTGATGTGCAGCCGACACAAACTCTGCACACTGGGATTATCTAGCACCAAATTTCCAAACGGCTCGATGGGAACCGTCGGCTGCCTATCGTCTGAAAAGCTTCGGCTGCCTAGCAATGCTCCTTCCCATATATGATTTCTAGTGTCCACTCAAACCACTTTAAAAGAATTCTTTGTTTTTTCCATGATGTAATAAAAAAACCAAAATCCTGTAGGATTTGATATGGGCATTTAATACCAATCCTATGTTTTTCCTATTCCCACGTTTTTAGAATTCTACATACTCCGTCCCGAAATTCTTGTCTTAAATTTGTCTAGATATGGATGTATGTAATACTAAACGTGACTTGATACATCCGTATCTAGATAAATTTAAGACAAGAATTTTGGGAGGGAGGGAGTACTAATCAAAAAGGCCCTTGATGAGAAATCAATCTCGATGGGGTCTGCGTATGCTCCTACTTTTGCTAATAAGCCGCGGCAGTTTTTAGAGTACCCTGGTACTCCCTCGGGTAGAGAAAGAGTACCCCTCAAATCTGACCGTCCACCTAGAGGGGTAGTTTAGTCTTTTTCCCGTGGTCTTATCTGACCCTGATCAGATCATGCCAGATAACCCCTTGGGCCATCATGCGCGGCATTAGTTATGCACGCTGCCAACAATGGAATCCCTTGCGCATGCCTTCCTTCCTCGGCTGTATGGTAGTGTCGTCCTCCCCAGGATGACGGCGTCATTGCCGCTGCTCTCATTTGCAAAGTATCACAAATGAGTTGATAACGACACAGAATGTTGTCCCAAATCAAAGAAGTATGGCAAATTGTATCGATCAGTGGAAAGATCTTATTTTCTTTGCGTTGGGACTTATCAATCTAATAGACCATGGCTAAAAAATTCTCGGAAAATCACACAAAATCGCTCATCCAACTCGGTCATCACGCCCACGGATCCCACATGTTTAACCTTATCGGCCAGATCAACGGCGCATTTGAACGCCGATCACTTGGACAAAACCCACATGATAGAGCTCCAGCCAGCCTGGTGGTCCGGCCTCGACCTGGTCACCGCTTCCGTGGTAGGTGATCATACCCATTGACGCGGCTCCGACGAGTCCTTGGCTTGGCGACCATGCCTTGGTGATCGTTTGTCTCTCTGATGTGCGCACACCACAGTCAGCGCCTCACCGGTGGTTATCCTGGTGAAGATTTGTTTTTTCAATGAAGCCCTGTGAAGAATTAGGGTTCCAGAAATGAATAATCATGATTGAGTTGAATAGTTACCCCTCCTACTATAATCACTGCGAATATTATCTTGCAGCCGTGATGTACGATGAGATGACAATAAAAATAAAATAAACAAATTGCTTCTCGATTACGTTTTTGCCCCTATGCTTGAGGTACTCCCTAGCTTTTTTAGTTGGTACTCTCTCGTACAAGTGTTGGAGTACCAATTAAGATCATCCATTGGATTAATGAAAATGGATGGCTCATAACCATTTAGGGGTACCGTAAAGGAGCTCTAAGCCGCTGGTGGAAGAACTTTGATCCCAACAAATGTAGGCTGTTTCTTTGTCTAGCTCTAAAAAATAGGCTATTTACAAATGAGCGCAGCCTGGCAGGTTCAGGCGAGGCCTTGCTCTGGTCGATGCTTACCCTTTTTTTAAATTTGAAACAAGGCAAAAGATTTGCCATTTTCATTGATTAAGCAGAAGAGAGTTGCCCGGTTAATTAGAGGAAAATCGGGCGGAAACCTAGATACAAACCCCATAAGGGGCACACACGGACGACCTGGCCATAACAACGCCAAACAGTCGACCCCAACGTCGAGGACATGGCAGCTCCGATTTTGCTGACGAGCGTCACAGGAGAAAGTTGCGAGCCTCGCACCGACCTAGACCAATGCAACACCCTGAGAGCGCCGCACGCTGAAAACCGCCCTCATGGAGTCATCGTTGCCGCAGCGGCCTCGCCTCCCGCAGCTCCGACTTCTCTGTCACAGCCAGAAACCATCATGGGCACACCCATTGGCGCACCGGACCTTCGACATCAAAAGGACAAGCCGCGACTCAGGCTCTGCTCGCCACCATCATCGTTGCCACACGCCGTCGCAACGCCACACCAACCTCACCGCCGGCCGAGCACCTGCCGACCGCGATGTCGTGCACGTCCAGCCTGCAGGAAGCACAAAAGGGACCAAGATCTCCAAGACGGCGCCCCCAAGAGGGAAAACGATGTTGAGACGACGCCGCCGCCTGATCCAACCAGGATCCTGACTTTCGCCCGGAGATCTTGACCCGAGAGATGAGGATGCACAAATCACCACGACGGCGCCTCCAAGGAAGAAAGCGACGCCCACGAGCGCTGCCGCCCGCCGGCCAGCTAGCACCGGCCAAGCTTTCGCCCGGATCAGCAACACCACCACTCCCACGCGGTCGACCGACGCCAACCAGCACCTCCACTGACTCGCACACCCCCTGCACAGCAACCACGCCATCGCCACACAGGGACCACCACCACGCCTCGCTGCCGAGCCAATCGAGCTGCCTAGACATGAGACGAGCCTCCCTCCACCAAGCACACCGCGGCCGCCGCGTCGCCCGCGCGAACTCCACGGCCGCCGACACATCAACCACCGTCTCGGTGCGGCCCGGCGCGGCCGCACGGGAGCGGGACAGGGAGAGGGGAAGGGCCCGACTCGAACTCCGCGGGGAGAGAGAGCCGGTGAAGACGGCGCCGGGCTTCGGGATGGATGGAGAGAGGACGCCGAGAGGGTTCCGGATCTATGCTTGGCTGGGCCGGAGGTGGCCGGAGGAGGGAGATCAGCCGGCGGCGGCGGCGGTCCCTGCGCGAGCGCGAGGGCGAGCGCGAGAGCCTGCGGGTTGAAGCTATACAAAGCCTATCACCGGAGGTTGCTTACCCTTTGTGCTCTTCCTCGGAATCAAGCCACATGCTTCGATGCGTCCTCATTCAGCCGATATGAGAAACTTGCACAGCTTTTGCCCGACAAACTCAAGATAATTCAAGATTTATGTGCTGTGATCATCGAGAGTTTATGGAACCTATGGAGACGTCGAAATGCTATGATCCTCTGCCATGAACTAGAAGCTCTCCATACCACGCAAGACGGTGTGCTGATGACCTGATGCAATGGGCAACTCACAGCGCCAAAGAGAAAAAAAATCGTTGATTAGAGACTGGAGTATTATGTTATTTCATCCTACTGAGAGAGCCATGTAGCCCAGTAACGCAACTCCCTCTCTCAATCGTGTTGTATCCTGCTGTTGTATTATGTTGTCGGCATGGCACCAATGTTTTAAATAGCGGGCTATGAAAAATAGCAGCTGGCCTCAAAATCAACTATAGCGGGCTATTTGTGAAGGCGACCATTTAGCGGCACCCTACTGAAAAGGCTATAGCGGGCTACCGGCTATTTAAAACTATGCATGGCACTAGTACTAGATCTATACTCAGAGCTTACTGCACATTCAGAGGCTGGGATGTGCACAAGGGGTTACGTTCAAAATAGATACAAGTGCTGCTGCTCCCATCACCAAACTCAAGTCAAGTTAAAGCGCTGTCGAATGCCGTGTGCCGTTCTGTCTTGGTCGCACTGCAGCTTGTAAAGCGCCCTATGCACCCGGACAGAGTATCTTCTTGCTCAAAAAAATACTATTAAATGACAACTCCTTCGATACACTCCCGCAGTCCTATAATATAAGATGTTATTATAATTTATAACCAATATATGAGAGTAAAATGCATCTGGAAGCTCTGTCACAGACATCAGGATGCACGCTGAATAAGGTGCCGATCATAAGGATCACACTATACTCAGATCACATTGAACCATCTGTCCACTCGTCTTCAGAATCAGGAGCAGAGTCGCTGTACGAGCCATCTGTATAAAAACGGGACCAGTACGCATCATCCCACTCGAGCGTCAGGTTCTTGATCCTGGGGAACTTTGCTTGCAGGGTATGGTTGTCGTTGATGTCCAAACAATTGTGCAGCCGAAGAACCTCCAGAGCAGGACAGTCATCAAGGATGCTGGTCAGTTCTCCCAGGGTGATGTCAATATCGCCGAGTTCAAGGGAACGCAGCTCGAGCAGAGGCGACTCTTTTAGGCTGGTCGTAATGATAGTATCATAGTTAGTATCATGCATGCCAACTAGGCAATTTTGATGAGGTGTCATAGCATTAAATGAAGAAAAAAAGGGTGTAGTATCATATCATGATACCGAATCATATTAAATGCTATGCTACTTTGTGTCATGCATGGCAATAAATGAAGTACTACATGATACTAATATATGATACTATGCATTAGGGAGGTAGTATCATATACTAGTATCATGCATATGATACTAGTATATGATACTCCCCATTACAACCAGCCTTATAGCACTAGCGACTTGTTGGCTGAAGAGGTGGCTGTAGGATACAAGCCGAAGGGTTGTCAGTGAGGGCGACCTGCAAACAGGAACAGCAGGGCGATGATTTAGTCGGGATGATCCATGAGCGAATGCGGACACGATGTTTGAAGGTGGTGTATGAAACTATGAACTATGAAGTGGAAAAAAAATCTGACGCAGAGCTGTGTTAGTTATAGTAAAATAAAATTTGGAGCAGAAATCAAGTAACCATGAACGAAAAACACCTCTCCACGATGAACTTCATGAGATCATCGCTGGCGAAGTGCTCCCCGGCGAACACCCAGAGCTGTCCGTCGGAGCGTTCGACGGCAGTCTTCGCCATTGCGTGGAGGGCAACTAGGTTCCTCGGGGGCAGGATCCCAAGGTTGTCGATCTCCACTACTCGCCACACGTCTGGCAACTTGGCCGCCTCGAGCCACGAGCGCGGCACACGAGGCCCGCGCCCGTCAGGACGTCGACGGCGCCGAGCCTGATGAAGATCGAGGAGAGAACGTCAAGGGGCAGCAGCGACCAGTCCCTGGCCGGCGGCGCCGCATCGTCCATCGACGACGATGATGATAGATCGATCTGACTGGCACGGGTGACGTCGGAAACAGAAAAAAGTCAAGAGGGATGTGTTATGTGTATCGTCCGCCTTTTTGACTGTTGATGAATAAGACTGGACGGTCATGCTGCCTCTCGCGTGTTACAGGCCTAATTGCATGCAAATTTGGGCCGGACCCACCGAGGCAGCAAACGTAGCTTTTTTCGTGCTGTTTTTCTCCATCCATATATATACATTTCGAAAACATATTTATTTATAACTCTGTATAACCGTGTCAAAAAAATAAAGGTGTCAAAAATTTGTTACAAAAGTTTGCATGTTCTTCTCCATCGACATATGTTTCGAAAGCATCTTTATTTATAAGTATGTACAACCGTGTGAAAATATAAAGGTGTAAAAAAATCATTTTGTTACAAAAGTTTGTATATTTAGAAAAATATATTCAGTAATTAAAAAAAGTATCTGCACATTTTGAAATTTGATCATGTAAATTTACTTTTGAGATTATAAGAACAATTTTAAAATGATTCATGTATTCAATAAGTTTTAATGCAATTTATAAAATTTTCATGTAATTTAAAGAGTTTCATGCATTTTATAATATGGTTAAATAATTAAAAGCGTGTTCATTATAATTTTGAAAAGTGTTCAGACATATATAATTTAAAAAGTTGTTTATTTTTCAAAAATGTGTATACTTCTTTTTATGAAAGAAAAAAATTGAGGGGAATAAGTTGCCACTTTATTCAATGTTCATAGCTCCTTCAGAGCAATCTCTGAGCTAACACACTCAGGAAAGACATGAAGCCAAGTTTTACATAGCGATCTAATACAATCTTCCCTAACGAGGACATGAGCGAATATATTTGCCGAACGTCGCACCCAAGCAACGCTAAACTCCTGAAAAGAGCTTAGTAACCCTTTGATTTCCTGTACTAGTTGCCCATTAGTAGAGAAGGTGATCCTCGAATCGGACTCTCAAGGGGCGGTGGATAAGATCAGGAATGTGCACTTTCATGTCCTTTAGAGTGGCATGTACATCATATAAAGGTGGCCTTGTATATATTTGAAAACAATCCTATGGGCTATGTTGTTCTGAAGATATAAAATATACTCATATCACATTGCACAATCTGTCCTCTCATCTTCAAAATCAGGACCACTGTCGCTGTCGTCGTCGGAGTCCTGGAAACAACAACAGTCGTCGGAACACTCATGGTCCAAACTATCATCGTACTCAAGCGTCATGGTCTTGATCCTAGCGAATTTCGCCCGCAGGGCATCGTAGTCGTCGTAGTTGTCGATCGTGAAACAATTGAGCACCTGAAGAGCAGGACAGCTCTCAAGGACGTCGGTCAATGCTCGCTCGCTGATGTCAGTGTGTTCGAGTTCAAGGGAACGCAGCTCCAGTAGAGGCGACTCTTTTATAAGAGTGGTGAGTTTTGTGCTGAAGACGTTGTAGCAGAATACAAGGCGAAGGGAAGTCAGCGAGGGTGACCTGCAAACAGTAGGGCGATCAAGAAGGAGACAATAGTTTAAAGGGCGTGTATGACAACGTTTGAGGACCTATCAGCTAACAAAAAGAAAAAATACGGATACAGATAACAGATCGAGCAGAAATCGAGTAATAACGAAAGAGAAACACCTTTCCAAGATATACTTCATGAGTTCATCGGTGACGAATTTCTCCCCGGCGAACAACCGAAGCTGTCCGTCGGAACGGTCGACGGCGGCCTTCGCCATTGCGCACAAGACATCCTTATCCTTCTCGGACACGACCTCGGGCTTCTCCATGTCCACTACTCGCCACACGTCTGGCAACTTGGCCGCCTCGAGCCAGGAGCGGCACGCGAGGCCGGCGCCCATGAGGACGTCGACGGCGCCGACCCTGATGAAGATCGAGGAGATAACGTCAAGGGACAGCAGCGACCAGTCCCTGGCCGACGGCGCCGCGTCGTGCATCGATGATGATAGATCGATCTGACTAGTTGGACGGGGGACGTCGGAGACGGAAGACGGTCAGAGCGTCCTATGAATTAAGCAGGGACTCGAATCGTCGGCCTTTTTGACTGTTGAGGAAGACCGCCAAGGGCCTTTCCTTTATAAATCGAGAATTGCCAGGGCCTGCTGAGGGCGATCAATTGGACGGTAACGCGGCCTCTCGTGTTCTGGGCCTATCCGAGTGCCAACCTCGTGAATAAGGTGCCGCCTTAGGTTGTCCTAAAAAGAAAAGTACCGCCTGTGAAAACAGCCGACTTTTTTTTCTTTAGTGTCGGCCGATTTTATCACAGCCATTGGTTGCCGAAAAAGGGTTTCCCCCGCTTTGTATACAAAGCAACCAACCGAGCCATACAAGGATAGGTGCTGGGGCGGAAGCAGCACAGTCACGCCCAAAAGGAAACGGCAGAGAAAGAGCAAAAGAAACAAATGCCGACAACGGCGGATCAACAAAAAACGAAGAAGCCTCGCGATCGCTGCGCCCATCGGGATCTCCCACTAGGCTCCAAGAGTTCATCTTCCTTCTTCAGCCGTCAAACTGCACCAGCTAACCGCCTACAACCGTCACCTACGGACGGTGGGAGCTGCCTACTGCCGCTCAAGATGCCAATGGCCCCAAAACCCACGTCCACGGGTTTTTACCCGATTAGGGAATGAGGATGGACGTCTTTCTAACCACGCGGGGCTGCTGTTGGGTAAATTGTAAAACCCGACATGTTTCATGGGTTCAAACTAGTTTTAGCAGTACCGCCATTCCATTAAAATACATAGCATCCATTGATCTACCCAAAATGTTAGAGGCCTTGATGTGTTCACCAGTCTGGATAAGAAACAAATATAAAGGTGTGTCTTTCTTTACATATCATCATATAGTTCATCCTTAACTCTTTCTTTGTGGCTATTATTTATCTCATATTTTCCTGCTTAAATATGTTGATTTTTGCTGCTGCTATTGCTATAATGCTTCTGTTTTTCTTTGAAAAGTTCTTGTTTTCGTCGTCTGCTCGCGTGGACAGGTTGCCCCGCGGGTTCAGAAAACCCGACGGGTGTAGGGGATGGGTAAAAAACTAGCCCCACACACAGGGATGGGGACAGAGATGGGTTTGCAGTTTTCTCGGGACGGGTTTGGGCAAGCAAAACCCAACGGGTTTCGTTCTCGTTGCCATCTTGAGCTGCCGCATGTCGTCTTGCAACCCCGCCTTGCCTGAGATGCTCGCTCCCTCATGCTACCCCCTCCTCCCGGCCATCTCTCTAAGCTTCTTCACATCAAATCTGTCATTAGCGACCCTACACCCCTCCCCTCAACTAAACCAGTCATCATGTTGTTGCTCCTACACCAGTGGCGCCGAGCCATCCATGTCATCCTTGTTTCGGCGAGGCCTCGCTAGGGACGCCATGAGGCCAACTCCAACGCAGACACCCCAAGTCATCCAGGTCAGTCCGTTTGGGGATAAACAGACAAAGCAGACGGCCCAACGCGCGACCCATCCTCATTTTTTGTGCGGCCCGAGTCCATCCTGTTGGGGAACGTAGTAATTTCAAAAAAATTCCTACGCACACGCAAGATCATGGTGATGCATAGCAACGAGAGGGGAGAGTGTGTCCACGTACCCTTGTAGACCGAAAGCGGAAGCGTTAGCACAACGCGGTTGATGTAGTCGTACGTCTTCACGATCCGACCGATCAAGTACCGAACGCATGGCACCTCTGAGTTCTTGCACACGTTCAGCTCGATGACGTCCCTCGAACTCCGATCCAGCCGAGTTTCGAGGGAGAGTTCCGTCAGCACGACGGCGTGGTGATGATAATGATGTTCTACCGACGCAGGGCTTCGCCTACGATATTATCGAGGAGGACTATGGTGGAGGGGGGCACCGCACACGGCTAAGAGATCAATGATCAATTGTTGTGTCTATGGGGTGTCCCATCCCCCGTATATAAAGGAGTGGAGGAGGGGGCCGGCCAAGGGGAGGAGGCGCGCCCAAGGGGGGAGTCCTACTCCCACCAGGAGTAGGACTCCTCCTTTTCCTATTTGGAGAGGGAGAGGGAAGGAAGAGGAAGGAGGGAGGAAGGAAAGGGGGGGGGGGGGCGGCCCCCCTCCCAATTTGGATTGGGCTTGTTGGGGGGGGGGGGGGGGGGGCGCCCCCTCCCTCGCTCCTTTCCCCTCCTTTCCACTAAAGCCCATTAAGGCCCATATACCTCCCTGGGGGTTCAGATAACCTCCCGGAGCTCCGGTATTGTCCCGATCTCACCCGGAACCATTCCGGTGTCCAAATATAGTCGTCCAATATATCGATCTTTATGTCTCGACCATTTCGAGACTCCTCGTCATGTCCGTGATCACATCCGGGACTCGGAACAACCTTCGGTACATCAAAATAATAAACTCATAATATAACCGTCATCTAACTTTAAGCGTGCGGACCCTACAGGTTCGAGAACTATGTAGACATGACCGAGACTCATCTCCGGTCAATAACCAATATCGGAACCTGGATGCTCATATTGGCTCCTACATGTTCTACGAAGATCTTTATCGGTCAAACCGCATAACAACATACGTTGTTCCCTTTGTCATCGGTATGTTACTTGCCTGAGATTCGATCGTCGGTATCTCAATACCTAGTGCAATCTCGTTATCGGCAAGTCTCTCTACTCGTTACGTAATGCATAACCCCGTAACTAACTCATTAGATACATTGCTTGCAAGGCTTATAGTGATGTGCATTACCGAGAGGGCCTAGAGATACCTCTCCGACAATCGGAGTGACAAATCCTAATCTCGAAATACGTCAACTCAACAAGTACCTTTGGAGACACATGTAGAGCACATTTATAATCACCCAGTTACGTTGTGCCGTTTGGTAGCACACAAAGTGTTCCTCCGGTAAGAGGGAGTTACATAATCTCATAGTCATAGGAACATGTATAAGTGATGAAGAAAGCAGTAGCAACATATTAAACGATCAAGTGCTAAGCTAACGGAATGGGTCAAGTCAATCACATCATTCTCATAATGATGTGATCCCGTTAATCAAATGATAACTCATGTCTATGGTCAGGAAACTTAACCATCTTTGATTCACGAGGTAGTCAAGTAGAGGCATACTAGTGACACTATGTTTGTCTATATATTCACACATGTATTATGTTTCCAGGTAATATAATTCTAGCATGAATAATAAACATTTATCATGATATGAGGAAATAAATAATAACTTTATTATTGCCTCTAGGGCATATTTCCTTCAGTCTCCCAGTTGCACTAGAGTCAATAATCTAGATTACACAGTAATGATTCTAACACCCATGGAGCCTTGGTTCTGATCATGTTTTGCTCATGTAAGAGGCTTAGTCAACGGGTCTGCAACATTTAGATCCGTATGTATCTTGCAAATCTCTATGTCCCCCACCTGGACTTGGTCCCGGATGGAATTGAAGCATCTCTTTATGTGCTTGGTTCTCTTGTGAAATCTGGATTCCTTTGCCAAGGCAATTGCACCAGTATTGTCACAAAAGATTTTCATTGGACCCGATGCACTAGGTATGACACCTAGATCAGATATGAACTCCTTCATCCAGAATCCTTCATTTGCTTCTTCCGAAGCAGCTATGTACTCCGCTTCACATGTAGATCCCGCCACGATGCTTTGTTTAGAACTGCACCAACTGACAGCTCCACTGTTCAATATAAACACATATCCGGTTTGCGATTTAGAATCGTCCGGATCAGTGTCAAAGCTTGCATCGACGTAACCATTTACGACTAGCTCTTTGTCACCTCCATACACAAAAAACATATCCTTAGTCCTTTTCAGGTATTTCAGGATGTTCTTGACCGCTACCCAGTGATCCACTCCTGGATTACTTTGGTACCTCCCTACTAAACTAATAGCAAGGCACACATCAGGTCTGGTACACAGCACTGCATACATGATAGAGCCTATGGTAATTAAATGTAGAAAATTAGCTAGCCTGCTCTCATGGAAGTTTTCAAAAGACCACACTGATCACGCAAGGACTCTTGCTAGCATGAACCACGAAAACTGTTGAAAATAGAACAGTTCATAGGAGAGCAAGAAAATTCTAAAGTAGCACATAGGACCACACCTAGAAAGCCTAATACACACACGTAGGCTACTTCCAAGGTAGAAGCCTGAGAAGTTGTTCAATTCTCAAATTTTAGGAATAAGAAGAAACGACAATCAAGCTTACATGCTGCATACATTGTGTCTTATATCACGGTCTAAATGAAACACACCAACATGGTTCCATGTATGAGTAGAGAGGGGAGACGGTTCAGCTGTACCAGAAGCGGCCCAATGTCGATGCGTGCATCGCAAACACAACAGGGTCATGTACATGATGATGCAAACAAAGTCGTGCCAATTTATGGCGCGATTACACAAGACAACAACTGAATCCCCAACTGTATTTGCATATATTGCAGCAAACTAGATTGATATTATTTTTTCTTTTTCGTTGAGGTTGTGATTCAGTTAGGCATCCATGGGTGGCAGGAATGCAAAGTGCAGGTAGCAGCAGTGTACAACTAGCTAGAAGAGGACTAGGAGGAGCAAAACCAAACCTTTTTCTGCTGGATTTTGAGGCGTTGGAGGTGCATCTCAGATGCTCCTGCAGAATAGCAGTGAGGAGGCTTCACCAATAGAGCAAAACCAAGGACAAAACTTGCTTCTCCAGATTAACATTGGCCTTCACCACACACTCATACTTGTCCTGCAAATAATGCCATCATGAGTTCAACATCAGCTATCTACCTACCTTTCAAATTAGTAACCATATACAACAAAATAATAAGTTGTGAGGAGCAAATTAGAAACCATCATATATTGACTCGTTGATTTGTTTGAAATGAAGCAGATGTCATGATTTGTTTGATACACACAGTTCTGCAATACAGGAGAGAAAAACATAAGAGTGTATCTTAAATTGCAAGTAAAGCGGTACAAAGCATGTGAATTGCAGCAAATTTTAATTTTTATTCTGCATAACTCATAAATGGTGATGCATAGTAGCATACTATCAACTCTATAGTCGTACTGAGAATCAACTACCAAGAGGGCCCAAGAACTACACAAATTGGTGGTGCGGGCAGTTTATGTACCTCAAGTAGTTTACAGATCCTAATGAAATATCTTAAGACGATTAGTGAATTTGAGTTCTTAGTTCTTATCATACGTCCATTCACACAGACGACTACTTGAGAGCATATTCATACAAGGGAGGGAGGGAGGTTGGGACATGTACATCTCATCTCAAGTGCCCAGCTCACGGACAACTAGGAACAGAAGGGGGGAGTCGTTCGTATCTCACAACAAGGTTGGAAGGGCTTACCACTGTTTCAAAAAACAAAAGAAGAAATATAAGTAGAAAGTTGTGGTTGAGTCCATTCTTATTAGCAGCAACATCAAAATAATGAATCGTTCTGTGCACATTTACCAGAAAACAATCCTTCTGGTTTATCAGTCACAAACATGGTATATCAGTAATTTTCTATCATTCTACATTCACTTTATATAATATCTACCATCCAAACATATTCTAATCTTATCACAGATTCACAACTGAATTGACTTACCACTGCATTCCCATCATTAAGGTGCACATACACATGTTGACTTCTAAATAAACGAGAGGCACCAAGGACAATGCACACATGCATATTTTAAGACCAAGGTAATTTGTTTCTAGTTACAAATGGATTAAGATGGACATTTTCACAGCCAACACAACAAAGCACGCACGATCATCAATCTACCTAGTTCTTGTTGATTCATACAAAGCAATTTTTTGTTTGAAACAAGGAGTGGCCACATGGTGTTGGTTGTACTGCTATCAGGTTAGAGCAATAGGATGGGGATTGTGTATTTTCCTTTCCCATCAGATTGTCCTTTCCAAGGATATATGTACACACAATCAATTAAACAGAGTCACTCCTCAGAGTTAAGCAGGACAGGGCAAGCAGCAGCATGCCAAACCAATTATGCAGTCAGCCCTCTGCTTATACAGCACCACAAACCAAACTTGAAATCACTTCAATAGTAAATCAAACCTGTTACTGATGCTAGTAATAAGAAGATGGACAGATGTGTATATATACTGGTGTTGATGGGGCCAACGGTAGCCTGCTTGTAGAGGCTGTAGAGGTAGAGCTTCTCCTGGGAGTGCTCCTTCTTCTCCTAGGCGTGCTCCTCCTACAACAGCAGCAACAGCAGGTCAAGAACAACAATAGAGTCATATGAGCTGCAGGGTTCATAGCATTAGTTTGACACCAACAACAACAGAGATTAGAGTCATATGACAATGAAAACAACAACAAAAGTAGTTTGATAGTAGCAGCAGCAGAAATAGTTTCACAGCAGCAGCAATAGTTTCACAACAGCAGTACTGGAGGGCACAAATGCTACTGGAGTAGTACTGAAGTACTACTGCTATCCAGGGTACATATACCACAGACACAGAGCACTACAGCCAAGTGAAATTATTTCAATTCAACTTCAATTCCACACCAACCAAAACATTTGATAGCTACCAGTTCCAGAATTTTATGAAAGCACACAGTCTAAATTAGACACGAGCCTAAACACACTCAGGAGATCCTAATCGGCTAATCAATGTCTGAAGCTGCTTAACCTAAAAAGAGCTCAAAGGTCCTAAAATTCGACATTCACAAGTGAAAATTGCACTTGACAAATCTTGTGGAGCCACCAATAATCAAACTGTTCATCGATTAGAGAGCAACATTCCAGTAGAGAAACCCTAACTCGACAACCATATTGTGTCACAAATTCACAGCAAACAGCGAAGTCAAGCAATACTCTGGATACAATTTCTATCCATGACTACACATAGACAAGTCATGCTCAACTCTCCTCAGCATCGATGGGGAGGGGGGTCCATACCGGGGAGGTGCGGCTTCCGGGAGGGGACGAGGGCATGGAGGAGGGTGCGCATGTGATGTGGCTGTACTGCTGGCCCTGGTACCTCTCCCCCTGGATGGTGTACCTCTCGTCCTGCACGCGGCCGGCCACCGCTCGGCAAATCAGTCAGGTCCACGGCCCCGAATGGGGGCGAATCGAATCGGATGGGGGCGGCGGCGGTGCTTACCAGGTTGTTGTAGTCGGCCTGCTTCCTCTCCATGGCGACCGACAGCAGCGGCGGCGGCGGCGGTTGTCTGTAGCACGGAAGCAGCCGAACAGGCACCCCGTTCTCCACCTCGGCCTCACCGCGTCCCCCTCGCGAGTGTCGAGCCTTGGAGCCTAGGAGGAAGGCGAGGGGAGAGGTGCATGGCGAGGGGAGAGGTCGGCGGTGGTGGGTGGGGGTGGTGGTGTTACCTCGATCGGATCTGGGAGAAAGCTGAGAAGAGGGAGAGGAAGGCGGGGTGCCTCGATCGGATCTGGGGAGGCCGGTGCCTCGCGGGCTGTGTGGGGACAAGGAGGCGTCGGTGTGCGCTGCTGCTGCGGGAGTGCTGCTGCGGGCATGGATGGATGGTTGGATCGATGGAGGCCGGTGATTGCAGGTGGCCTCGTTCCCGACGAGATCGAGCGGGGATGTGGCCATGGACGTGCGGTTGGTTGGGTGGGGGAAGGGTAGGGGCGTGAGTGAGGCCATAGACGGCGGCCAACTCCGCCGGAGGGAGGTGCTAGCGGCGATCTGGAAGGGAGGAGGCAGCTATCTCTCCGTTGGGCGAGACAGCGAGGAGATGGATGGATGTGGGAAAGAAAGGAGGCGGGGGGGGGGGGGTGGATGGAAAATGACCAGCTAGGGTTTCGGGGTTGGTGTGGGAGTGTTGAGGACAACCGTTGGCTCCACGAGCATTCGACGGTGTATGATGCACGATCCACGTGAAACGTCTATGGACCAATCAGAATGGAGTATGATGCTATGACCATCTAAATTGGTCATAGTTGTCTAAAAATAATATGTTAAGATCATGTCAGCTATTTTATGACCTGAGAAATTTAAAAAGAAAATAGAAAACCTTCTCATTGTGTCACCAAAATGTGAACGAGTTTTCAGAAAAAATAACAAACATGAAAAAAGATAAATATCTTCAAAAAGGTGTAGTGAGAAATGATTTTTTTTGTAAAAATAAACATTTTTCATTTTTCGAGAGCCCAAAATGAGTTTTTTTGTGAAGGACCTACCATATATTTGTTGCATAATTGGACCTAATCAATTTTATAAAATACTAGGCCATAAATAATGCACAATTGACAAAATGGTTGGGTGTCAAAAGTTTTGATCCACCTCTGGTGAAAAAGACAAATTCCCGCCGATTCAGGTGGAAGTGGGTCAAATTTGAATTGCAGGTGCCTCATAGTTTGCTCTTTATTTTTTTTCCAAAAATCATTTCTAGTTACATAAGTACCTATTTAATCAGAGAAACACCAAAAAAATTCCAAGATTCAACCACTAGCTAGGAATGGTCATTCCCGCCGTTTTGACCGCATTTTGAAACAGGCATAAAAAATTCAAAAAAAAACAAAAAATTGGAAAACCTTCGCATTGTTTCATCATATATGGCCAAGATACCAGCAAAAATTTATAAACTTGCAATACGGAAATTATTTTCAAAAAGTGTTCTCAGAAACGAGCTATCACGTGTGGAGATCAGTGGCTTTCAAGCCAAATGATCAATCTTATGGCCACATTCATGTCATAGTTTGTTCAAATGATCTCATATTGTGCACAAGGGTGCATATTGGAATGGCAAACAATGTTGCCTAAGGAAGTTTTCATTTTCTTTGGACGAAAAATTCATTTTCCATTTTCTAAGTGCCTGAAAGGAGGTTTTTTTGTGAAGGACCTCCCAAATAATTGTTGCAAAATTGGACCAAATCATTTTTCTAAAATACTAGGTCATATTTAATTCACAATTGACTAAATGGTTGGGTGTAAAAAGTTTTGATCCACCTCTGGTGAAAAAGACAAATTTCCGCCGATTCATCTGGAAGCGGGTCAAATTTGAACTACAGCTACCTCATAGTTTGCTCTTTATTTTTTTCCAAAAATCATTTCTAGGTACATAAGTATCTATTTAATAAGAGAAACACCAAAAAATTCCAAGATTCAACCACTAGCTAGGAACAGTCATTCATGCCGTTTTGACCGCATTTTGAAACGGGCATAAAAAATCAAAAAAAATCAACAAAATGGAAAACCTTCGCATTGTGTCATTATATGTGACCAAGTTTCCAGGAAAAATAATAAACTTCTAATATGGAAATTATTTTTAAAAAGTGTTCTCAGAAATGAGCTATCATGCGTGAAGATTCATGGCTTTCAAGCCAAATGATCAATCTTATGGCCACATTCATCGCATAGTTTGTTCAAATGATCTCATATTGTGAACAAGGGTGCATCTTGGAATTCCAAACAATGTTGCCTAAGGGAGTTTTCACTTTCATTGCACAAAAGAGCCATTTTTCATTTTTCGAGTGCCCCAAATGAGGTTTTTTTGTGAAGGACCTACCAAATAATTATTGCAAAATTGGACCAAATCATTTTTCAAAAATACTAGGCCATATTTAATGAACAATTGACCAAATGGTTGGGTGTAAAAAGTTTTGATCCACCTCTGGTGAAAAAGAAAAATTCCCGCCGATTTAGTTGGAAGCGGGTCAAATTTGAACTGCAGCTGCCTCATAGTTTGCTCTTTATTTTTTCCAAAAATCATTTCTAGGTACATAAGAATCTATTTAATCAGAGAAACATCAAAAGTTTTCCAGGATTCAACCACTAGCTAGAAACGGTCAAGCCTACCGTTTTGACCGCATTTTGAAACGGGCATAAAAAATTCAAAAAAAATTAAAAAAATTGGAAAAGCTTCGCATTGTGTCATTATATGTGACCAAGATTCCAGGAAAAATATTAAACTTGTAATACGGAAATTATTTTAAAAAAAGTGTTCTTAGAAATGAGCTATCATGCGTGAAGATTGATGGCTTTCAAGCCAAATGATCAATCTTATGGCCACATTCATGGCATAGTTTGTTCAAATGATCTCATATTGTGCAGAAGGGTGCATCTTGGAATGGCAAACAATGTTGGCTAAGGAAGTTTTCATTTTCTTTGCACAGAAAATTCATTTCCCATTTTTCGAGTGCTTGAAATGAGTTTTTTTTATGAAGGACCTACCATATATTTGTTGCAAAATTGGACCAAATCAATTTTGTAAAATACTAGGTCATATTTAATGCACAATTGACAAAATGGTTGGGTGTCAAAAGTTTTGATCCACCTCTGGTGAAAAAGACAAATTCTCGCCGATTCAGCTGGAAGCAAGTCAAATTTGAACTGCAGCTGCCTTATAGTTTGCTATTTATTTTTTCCAAAAATCATTTCTAGTTACATAAGTACCTATTTAATCATAAATACATGGTTTGGTGGCGATACATCGAGGTTTGGACGGTGGCCGAGGGCCCCAACTCTAGAGCGCGTAAACTCGCATGCCCGCCGTGTGGTCACCGCGTGATCGTGGCGTTGCCATGTGTTCTAGGCTGCCTAGGCATGTCTAGTGGGTTGGGCACTCCCAAGGTAGGTCCTAGGAAGAAAATCACAACATAAGATTCTCACGAAGAGACCGAACGATGCTCAAACATGAATAAGTAGCCAAGTGTTTGATTAGCGGTACGGGAAATGCACATGGCTAATGGGTGTGAGTTTTGGCTGAGGATGATCAATTACTAAGAAGATCGTCTTCACAAATTTTCATCTCAAAAGGAGGATCCTAGGTGGTACTTGCTTTGCAAAGTACCACACTGGACATAAATACGAATGTTGAAGCCGGGCTCAAAATAATGAATGGATTGAGCTGGCATTTGGTGGAGGATGGTTATTTGCGTAGAGGAAAGCACTGTAGAAAATGGATACCATTTGGACATGCCAAAGTGGTACTTCCTTCACAAAGTGTTTTTCTGAACAGAATAGGAAAATGAATATTTTTGAATTATTTTTGTACTACGCAAGGAAGGTTTTTACATATTTGATGAAGATATGACCCAACGAATTTATGAGATTTTTTTGGGAATTTTGGGAATGACAGAGATATAGGTTGCTTCACAACCTAGGGCAAAAACTGCCACATGGACATGACACATAGGCAAAACTGATGAGGTGGCGCCTAGTCATAGCAACCCACCACAATTTAAAGGTTATGACCATCTATATTGGTCATGATCAGCTAGAAATAAGGCAGCGGACCTATGCTATCTGCTTTATGACCATTTCGTGTAAGGAAATTACGACCTTTCTGACCAAAATGGTCGTTATTGTTTAGGGTTTGGAGCCCCCCGAACAGCTTTTGACCAATTGGTCTGAAATGGTCATAGATCTATGACCAATTCTTCCAGGGTCATTGACAGAAGGTCACTAGTTGACATATTTCTTGTAGTGAAGATCTAGATATAATGTTCATGCTCAACGCTGGCACCAAATAACAATTATTTAGGTCTAAAACTAATCCCGAAGGTAGATGTAGAGGTAGCGTGCCGACGGCGATCACATCGACTTTGGAACCATTTCCCATGCGCATCGTCACCTCCTCCTTAGCCAGTGTCCGCTTAATCCGTAGTCCCTTTTTCATGTTGCAAATATTAGCAACAGAACCACTATCAAATACCCAGGTGCTACTGCGAGCTCTGGTAAGGTACACATCAATAACATGTATATCACATATACCTTTGTTCACCTTGCCATCCTTCTTATCCGCCAAATACTTGGGGCAGTTCCGCTTCTAGTGACCAGTTTGCTTGCAGTAGAAGCACTCAGTCTCAGGCTTAGGTCCAGACTTGGGTTTCTTCTCTTGAGCAGCAACTTGTTTTCTGTTCTTCTTGAAGTTCCCCTTCTTTTTCCCTTTGCCCTTTTTCTTGAAACTGGTGGTCTTATTGACCATAAACACTTGATGCTCCTTCTTGATTTCTACCTCCGCAGCCTTTAGCATTGCTAAGAGCTCGGTTATTGTCTTATCCATCCCTTGCATATTATAGTTCATCACGAAGCTCTTGTAGCTTGGTGGCAGTGATTGAAGAATTCTGTCAATGACACTATCATCCGGAAGATTAACTCCCAGTTGAATCAAGTGATTGTTATACCCAGACATTCTGAGTATATGCTCACTGACAGAACTATTCTCCTCCATCTTGCAGCTGTAGAACTTATTGGAGACTTCATATCTCTCAACCCGGGCATTTGCTTGAAATATTAACTTCAACTCCTGGAACATCTCATATGCTCCATGACGTTCAAAACTTCGTTGAAGTCCCAGTTCTAAGCCGTAAAGCATGGCACACTGAACTATCGAGTAGTCATCAGCTTTGCTCTGCCAGAAGTTCATAACATCTGGTGTTGCTCCTGCAGCAGATTTGGCACCTAGCGGTGCTTCCAGGACGTAATTCTTCTGTGCGGCAATGAGGATAATCCTCAAGTTACGGACCTAGTCCATGTAATTGCTACCATCATCTTTCAACTTTGCTTTCTCAAGGAGCGTTTTAAAATTCAATGGAACAACAACACGGGCCATCTATCTACAACAAACATAGACAAGCA
The DNA here is from genome assembly GCA_963921465.1 of Triticum timopheevii. Classification (NCBI taxonomy): domain Eukaryota; kingdom Viridiplantae; phylum Streptophyta; class Magnoliopsida; order Poales; family Poaceae; genus Triticum; species Triticum timopheevii. The sequence continues at coordinate 585,898,393 of OY997270.1, forward strand.
AAATACTATCAGATACTAAGTTCATGATAAATTTAAGTTCAATTAATCATATTACTTAAGAACTCCCACTTAGATAGACATCCCTCTAATAATCTAAGTGATCACGTGATCCAAATCAACTAAACCATAACCGATCATCACGTGAAATGGAGTAGTTTTCAATGGTGAACATCACTATGTTGATCATATCTACTATATGATTCATGCTCGACCTTTCGGTCTCAGTGTTCCGAGGCCATATCTGCATATGCTAGGCTTGTCAAGTTTAACCTAAGTATTCTGCATGTGCAAAACTGGCTTGCACCCATTGTAGATGGACGTAGAGCTTATCACACCTGATCATCACGTGGTGTCTAGGCACGACGAACTTTGGCAACGGTGCATACTCAGGAGAACACTTTTAGTGAGAGATCATCTTATAATGCTACCGTCAATCAAAGCAAGATAAGATGCATAAAAGATAAACATCACATGCAATCAATATAAGTGATATGATATGGCCATCATCATCTTGTGCTTGTGATCTCCATCTCCGAAGCACTGTCATGATCACCATCGTCACCGGCGCGACACCTTGATCTCCATCGTAGCATCGTTGTGGTCTCGCCAACTATTGCTTCTACGACTATCGCTACCGCTTAGTGATAAAGTAAAGCAATTACATGGCGATTGCATTGCATACAATAAAGCGACAACCATATGGCTCCTGCTAGTTGCCGATAACTCGGTTACAAAACATGATCATTTCATACATTAAAATATAGCATCACGTCTTGACCATATCACATCACAACATGCCCTGCAAAAACAAGTTAGACGTCCTCTACTTTGTTGTTGCAAGTTTTACGTGGCTGCTACGGGCTTAGCAACAAACGTTCTTACCTACGCATCAAAACCACAACGATAGTTCGTCAAGTTAGTGTTGTTTTAACCTTCTCAAGGACCGGGCATAGCCACACTCGGTTCAACTAAAGTTGGAGAAACTGACACCCGCCGGCCACCTGTGTGCAAAGCACGTCGGTAGAACCAGTCTCGCGTAAGCATATGCCTAATGTCGGTCCGGGCCACTTCATCCAACAATACCGCCAAACCAAAGTATGACATGTTGGTAAGCAGTATGACTTGTATCACCCACAACTCACTTGTGTTCCACTCGTGCATATAACATCAACGCATAAAACCTGGCTCGGATGCCACTGTTGGGGAACATAGTAATTTCAAAAAAATTCTGACGCACACGCAAGATCATGGTGATGCATAGCAACGAGAGGGGAGAGCGTGTCCACGTACCCTCGTAGACCGAAAGTGGAAGCGTTAGCACAACGCGGTTGATGTAGTCGTACGTCTTCACGATCTGACTGATCAAGTATCGAACGCACGACAACTCCGAGTTCTTACGCACGTTCAGCTCGATGACATCCCTCAAACTCCGATCCAGCCGAGCTTCGAGGGAGAGTTCCATCAGCACGACGGCACAGTGACGATGATGATGTTCTACCGACGCAGGGCTTCGCCTAAGCACCGCTACGATATAATCGAGGAGGACTATGGTGGAGGGGGGCACCGCACATGGCTAAGAGATCAATGATCAATTGTTGTGTCTATGGGGTGCCCCCCTCCCCCGTATATAAAGGAGTGGAGGAAGGGGCCAGACAAGGGAGGAGGCGCGCCCAAGGGGGGAGTCCTACTCCCGCCGGGAGTAGAACTCCTCCTTTTCCTATTTGGAGAGGGAGAGGGAAGGAAGAGGAAGGAGGGAGGAAGGAAAGGGGGGGCCGGCCCCCCTCCCAATTCGTATTGGGCTTGGGGGGCGCACCCCCTCCCTTGCTCCTTTCCCCTCCTTTCGACTAAAGCCCATTAAGGCCCATATACCTCCCGGGGGGTTCCGATAACCTCCCAGAGCTCCGGTATTGTCCCAATCTCACCCGGAACCATTCCGGTGTCCAAATATAGTCGTCCAATATATCGATCTTTATGTCTCGACCATTTCGAGACACCTCGTCATGTCCGTGATCACACCCAGGACTCCGAACAACCTTTGGTACATCAATATACATAAACTCATAATATAACTGTCATCTAACTTTAAGCGTGCGGACCCTACGGGTTTGAGAACTATGTAGACATGACCGAGACTCGTCTCCGGTCAATAACCAATATCGGAACCTGGATGCTCATATTGGCTCCTACATGTTCTACGAAGATCTTTATCGGTCAAACCGCATAACAACATATGTTGTTCCCTTTGTCATCGGTATGTTACTTGCCTGAGATTCGATCGTCGGTATCTCAATACCTAGTTCAATCTCGTTATCGGCAAGTCTCTTTACTCGTTACATAATGCATCATCTCGTAACTAACTCATTAGATACATTGCTTGCAAGGCTTATAGTGATGTGCATTACCGAGAGGGCCTAGAGATACCTCTCCGACAATCGGAGTGACAAATCCTAATCTCGAAATACGTCAACTCAACAAGTACCTTTGGAGACACATGTAGAGCACCTTTATAATCACCCAGTTACGTTGTGCCGTTTGGTAGCACACAAAGTGTTCCTCCGATAAGAGGGAGTTACATAATCTCATAGTCATAGGAACATGTATAAGTGATGAAGAAAGCAGTAGCAACATACTAAACGATCAAGTGCTAAACTAACGGAATGGGTCAAGCCAATCACATCATTCTCCTAATGATGTGATCCCGTTAATCAAATGACAACTCATGTCTATGGTCATGAAACTTAACCATCTTTGATTCACGAGCTATTCAAGTAGAGACATACTAGTGACTATGTTTGTTTATATATTCACACATGTATTATGTTTCCGGGTAATACAATTCTAGCATGAATAATAAACATTTATCATGATATGAGGAAATAAATAATAACTTTATTATTGCCTCTAGGACATATTTCCTTCACATCCAGCCCCATCTTCAGCCAAAATTTACTCTGGAATTGGAGCCGATGCGGACCGAAAGGAAAACTCTTAAAATCACCCGACTGGTTTCTTTCTCTCTGTAAACCGCCTCCTGTGCACTCCACGTGGCCCTCCCACCACTACTCCAACTTTGTCTCTTATGAAAGCTATCCTCCGCACGTTTCTCTCTTCGATCTCTGCAGCAACGAAGCTTCCCCTTATCGTTCTTCACGCAAGGCTAGAGGAGACCGAGGGAGTCCTAGATTAAGGGGTCCTCGGATAGCCGGACTATATACTTTGGCCGGACTGTTGGACTATGAAGATACAAGATTGAAGACTTCGTCCCGTGTCCGGATGGGACTCTCCTTTGCATGGAAGGAAATCTTGGATATTCGGATCTGTAGATTTCCTTCTCTGTAACCGACTTTGTGTAACCCTAGCCCCCTCCGGTGTCTTTATAAACCAGAGGGTTTAGTCCATAGGATAGTATCGCATATTGGGCGTGACACCCTAGCCACCTCCGGTGTCTATATAAACCGAAGGGTTTAGTCCGTAGGAGGACAACAATCATAATCATAGGCTAGCTCCTAGGGTTTAGCCTCTACAATCTCGTGGTAGATCAACTCTTGTAATACTCATATCATCAAGATCAATCAAGCAGGAAGTAGGGTATTACCTCCATCGAGAGGGCCTGAACTTGGGTAAAACATCGTGTCCCCTGCCTCCTGTTACCATTAGCCTTAGATGCACAGCTCGGGACCCCGTACCCGAGATCCGCCGGTTTTGACCCCGACATTGGTGCTTTCATTGAGAGTTCCACTTTGTCGTTGCTGTAAGGCTTGATGGCCCCTTCGATCATCTTCAACGATGCGGTCCAGGGGAAGGTTTTCCTTCCCAGACAGGTCTTCGTATTCAGTGGCTTCATACTGCGGGCCAACTCGCTTGGCCATCTGGAGCAGATCGATAGCTATGCCCCTGGCAATCAGGTCAGGTTTGGAAGCGTAAACTACACTACCGACATCCGCGGAGACTAGATCTTCAATGGATTCGAGCTCAGGACAGGTGCACCGAACAGTCACAATGGACATGACTTTGATCTGCCGCCAGATAGTATTCAGGAAATCGCACCCGCGTTGGCACCAGGAATCAACCCGGAGCAGATCATGCCTTCCGAGGATGGGTGGATGGACCCAGCCACAGAGGCCGCACACTCATCGGTGTTGGAGCCGAACACTGATCCCACCTCTTGTGAGAGTGGTGTCGTCGGACCCCCGGACTCTTCCCCGTTTGCCGGATCCGAACCGCGTGCGTCCGTGCCTATCGAATCAGATTGGGCACCCCTCATGGAGTTTACTGCCGCGGGTATTTTTCACCACTCACCCTTGGGAGATGTGTTGAACTCATTAAGGTCTCTGTCCTTGTCAGGAGACTCTTGGCCGAACTATGTCCGGCTCGATCGGGAAGCGGACGATGAAGAAATTCATTACCCACCCACCACCCACTTCATAGCCACTGTCAATGACTTAACCGACATGCTCGATTTCGACTCCGAAGACATCAATGGTATTTATGACGACGCAGGAGAAGAACATGAACCACCGCCCATTGGGCGCTGGACTGCCACCTCATCATACGATATTTACGTGGTGGACACACCAAAAGAAGGCGATGGTGACGATACAACGAAGGATAATCCCCTCGATAAGCCACCAAAGCGGCGCCGTAGACGCTGCTCTAAATCCTGCCACAGTAAAAACAGCGACAACAGCACAAGAAATAATAATACCCCGGTAGATTCCAAAGGAAACGAAGACCCCATGGACCCATCGATGGAGCAGGATGAGCCAGGGGACGGTGAAAACAGTCCGGAGCCGACGTTAGATAACGCTGATCCTGAGGGTAAAATTCAACAACCTATCCCCGGAGAGGAGGATAGCCTGGACGATGATGCACTTATCATCCCAGAAAAACTCTTGAAACAAGATAATTTCCACAGAAGACTTATTGCCACCGCGAGGACCCTAAAGAAGCAGAAGGAAAAGCTTAAGGCCGCGCAGGATATGCTCAACCGAAGGTGCAACAAAGTGCTCGACACAGAAGAAAAATACGGCGACGATCGCCACACAAAGAGCTATCCAAAGTGCAAGCTGCTGCCTGAGTTCGACGACGAGGCCGTAGAGCCCACTCAGCCGAAAACTAACAACCAGCCAGACCGACCACCCCGTGGCCGTGACAAGACGGCTAATGATGCCACCCACAAGTCAGCACATGATTTACGTGAGCTCCTGGATAGAATGTCCGGTATGGCCAGATCCATCTACGGATCTAGGAAGCGCGCTCCAGCGCAGGATCAGAACTACCGAAACGGTCACATCGATCGAATACCAGCTCGGAATCAGAACCAAACACAACAGCCGCCGACAGCATGCCACGACACAACCAAATATAGGGGTGCCGCACACCCCCTATGCTTCACCGATGAGGTGCTAGATCATGAATTTCCGGAAGGATTCAAACCCGTGAATATAGAGGCATACGACGGAACTACAGACCCTGGGGTCTGGATCGAGGACTTTATCCTTCATATCCATATGGCTCGCGGAGACGACCTCCACGCCATCAAATATCTACCACTCAAATTAAAGGGACCAGCTTGGCACTGGTTTAAAAGCCTTCCCAAAAACTCAATTGGAAGTTGGGAAGAGCTTGAGGATGCTTTCAGGGCCAATTTTCAAGGGACCTATGTCCGGCCTCCAGACGCTAACGACCTAAGTCATATAATTCAACAGCCCGGAGGGTCAGCCTGAAAGCCCTGGAACAGGTTTCTTACTAAGAAAAACTGAATAGTCGATTGCCCGGACGCCAAGGCTTTAGTGGCCTTCAAACACAGTATCCGGGACGAATGTCTTGCCAGACACCTCGGCCAAGAAAAGCCAAGGACGATGGTAGCCTTAACAAGCCTTATGACCCGCTTTTGCATGGGCGAGGACAGCTGGCTGGCCCGTAGCGGCACTAGCGACCCAGGCACATCCGAAGTCAGGGATGGCAACGGGAAGCCGCGACGCAACAAAAACAAGCGTCAAAACAATAATGACAGCCCAGAGAATACGACAGCCAATGCCGGATTAAGGGGCTCTCGACCCGGTCAACGGAAGAAGTAATTTAAGGCCGCAAAGACGGACCGTCCAGCCTAAACAAGATTCTAGACAAATTATGTTAGATTCACGGCACCACCGAAAAGCCTGCAAACCACACTCATAAAGAGTGTTGGGTTTTCAAACAGGCCGGCAAGCTGAACACTAAACAAAAGGGGAGGGAGATGCCAAGTGAGGACAAGGAGGAGCCTCGTCAGCCGAACACTGGAGGACAGAAAAATTCCCACCAGAAGTCAAAACAGTGAATATGATTTACGTAACCCACATTCCAAAGAGAACACGCAAACGCTGACTCAGAGACGTATACGCTGTTGAGCCTCTTGCCCCCAAATTTAATCCCTGGTCAGCCTGCCTGATCACCTTCGATCGCAGGGACCACTCGACCAGTGTCTGGCATGGAGGATTGGTTGCCTTGCTGCTCGACCCAATAATTGATGGATACCATCTCACACGAGTCCTCATGGACGGGGGCAGTAGTCTAAACCTGATATATCAAGACACTGTTCGCAAAATGGGGATAGACCCTTCAAGGATCAGTCTAAGTAACACTACCTTTAAAGGAGTAATACCAGGTGTTGAGGCCCACTGTACGAGCTCCCTAGTACTAGAAGTTGTATTCGGTGCCCCCGACAACTTCAGAAGCGAGGAATTAAACTTCGACATCACTCCATTCCAGAGTGGCTATCACGCACTACTCGGACAAATGGCCTTCGCTCGTTTTAATGCCCGGTCCACGCGGCGTCATCACAGTTAGCGGAAACACAAAGCGCTCCTTACGCACGGAAGAATATGTGGCGGTGCTAGGAGCCGAACACTGAGCGGTCCCTCCAACCAGGACTTATGGCCGGTCGTCAAGACCACGGACACGGTTAGACGAGTCCGGCGCTCCACCTAATGTAACAGCCCAGTTGGGATTTCCCATAAAAGATGCTAGGGGTTGCTTGATGTCTACTACACAACCTTCTTCTTGTAGACGTTGTTGGGCCTGCAAGTGCACATGTTTGTAGGACAGTAGCAATTTTCCCTCAAGTGGATGACCTAAGGTTTATCAATCCATGGGAGGCGTAGGATGAAGATGGTCTCTCTCAAAAAACCCTGCAACCAAATAACAAAGAGTCTCTTGTGTCCCCAACACACCCAATACAATGGTAAATTGTATAGGTGCACTAGTTCAGCGAAGAGATGGTGATACAAGTGCAATATGGATGGTAGATATAGGTTTTTGTAATCTGAAATAATAAAAACAGCAGGTAACTAATGATAAAAGTGAGCGTAAACGGTATTGCAAAGGTAGGAAACAAGGCCTAGGGTTCATACTTTCACTAGTGCAAGTTCTCTCAACAATAATAACATAGATAGATCATATAACAATCCCTCAACATGCAACAAAGAGTCACTCCAAAGCCACTAATAGCGGAGAACAAACGAAGAGATTATGGTAGGGTACGAAACCACCTCAAAGTTATTCTTTCGGATCAATCTATTCAAGAGTTCGTACTAGAATAACACCTTAAGACACAAATCAACCAAAACCCTAATGTCACCTAGATACTCCATTGTCACCTCAAGTATCCGTGGGCATGATTATATGATATGCATCACACAATCTCAGATTCATCCAACCAACACATAGTACTTCAAAGAGTGCCCCAAAGTTTCTACCGGAGAGTGAAGAAAACATGTGCCAACCCCTATGCATAGGTTCATGGGAGGAACCTGCAAGTTGGTCACCAAAACATACATCAAGTGGTACGTGATATCCCATTGTCACCACAGATAAACACGGCAAGACATACATCAAGTGGTCTCAAATCAAAGACTCAATCCGATAAGATAACTTCAAGAGGGAAACTAAATTCATCACAAGAGAGTAGAGGGGTGGGGGAAACATCATAAGATCCAACTACAATAGCAAAGCTTGCGATACATCAAGATCCTGCCATAGAGAGAACACGAGAGAGAGAGAGAGATCAAACACATAGCTACTGGTACATACCCTAAGCCCCGAGGGTGAACTACTCCCTCCTCGTCATGGATAGTGCCGGGATGATGAAGATGGCCACCGATGATGGGTTCCCCCTCCGGCAGGGTGCCGGAACGGGCTCCAGAGAGGTTTTTGGTGGCTATAGAGGCTTGCGGCAGCGCAACTCTCGATCTATCTTGATATTCGATGGTTTTAGGGTACGTAGGCTTATATAGGCGAAAGAAGTTGGTCGGGATGTGCTCGAGGGGCCCACGAGACAGGGGGGCGCCCTACAGGGGGGCGCACCCTCCTATCTCGTGGCTGCCTCGAGGATCTTCTGACGTGAACTCCAAGTCTCCCGGATCATATTCTTCCTAAAAATCACGCTGCTGAAGGTTTCATTCCGTTTGGACTCCGTTTGATATTCCTCTTCTTCGAAATACTGAAACAGGCAATAAAACAGCAATATGGGCTGGGCCTCCGGTTAATAGGTTAGTCCCAAAAGTAATATAAAAGTGTATAATAAAGCCCGTAATCATTCAAAACAGATAATAAAATAACATGAATGATTCACAAATTATAGATACGTTGGAGACTTATCAGCATCCCCAAGCTTAATTCCTACTCGTCCTCGAGTAGGTAAATGATAAAGAAAGAATTTATGAAGTGTGAATGCTAGAAGGTGCACAAGTTTGATCAATGATAATTTTGATCACCTTTTCTAGCATGATAATATGTCATATGATGTCTACTACACAACCTTCTTCTTGTAGACATTGTTGGGCCTGCAAGTGCACAGGTTTGTAGGACAGTAGCAAATTTCCCTCAAGTGGATGACCTAAGATTTATCAATCCGTAGGAGACGTAGGATGAAGATGGTCTCTCTCAAACAACCCTGCAACCAAATAACAAAAAGTCTCTTGTGTCCCCAACAGACCCAATACAATGGTAAATTGTATAGGTGCACTAGTTCGGCGAAGAGATGGTGATACAAGTGCAATATGATGGTAGATAAAGGTATTTGTAATCTGAAAATATAAAAACAGCAAGGTAACAAGTGATAAACGTGAGCATAAACGGTATTGCAATGATAGGAAACAAGGCCTAGGGTTCATACTTTCACTAGTGCAAGTTCTCTCAACAATAATAACATAGAAAGATCATATAACAAGCCCTCAACATGCAACAAAGAGTCACTCCAAAGCCACTAATAGCGGAGAACAAACATAGAGATTATGGTAGGGTACGAAACCACCTCAAAGTTATTCTTTTGGATCAATCTATAAAAGAGTTCGTACTAGAATAACACCTTAAGACACAAATCTACCAAAACCCTAATGTCACCTAGATACTCCATTGTCACCTCAAGTATCCGTGGGCATGATCATACGATATGCATCACACAATCTCAGATTCATCCAACCAACACAAAGTACTTCAAAGAGTGCCCCAAAGTTTCTATCGGAGAGTCAAGAACGTGTGCCAACCCCTATGCATAGGTTCCCAATGTCACGAAACCCGCAAGTTGATCACCAAAACATACATCAAGTAGCACATGATATCCCATTGTCACCACAGATAATCACGGCAAGACATACATCAAGTGTTCTCATAAAAGACTCAATCCGATAAGATAACTTCAAAGGGGAAACTCAATTCATCACAAGAGAGTAGAGGGGGAGAAACATCATAAGATCCAACTACAATAGCAAAGCTCGGGATACATCAAGATCGTGCCATAGAGGGAACACGGGAGAGAACACGAGAGAGAGAGAGATCAAACACATAGCTACTGGTACATACCATCAGCCCCGAGGGTGAACTACTCCCTCCTCGTCATGGATAGCGCCGGGATGATGAAGATGGCCACTGGTGAAGGATCCCCCCTCCGGCAGGGCGCCGGGAAGGGCTCCCGAGAGGTTTTTGGTGGCTACAGAGGCTTGCGGCGGCGGAACTCCCGATCTATCTTCTGTTTTGGAAGTTTTAGGGTACGCGAGTATATATGGGTGTAGGGGGGTACGTCGGAGGAGCTACGGGGGGCCCACGAGGCAGGGGGCGCGCCGGGGGGGGGGGGGGGGCGCCCCCACCCTCGTGAGCACATCCCGTCTCTCCTGGCGTGCACTCCAAGTCCATCGAGTGGCTTTGCTTCCAAAAATAACTTCTCCAGTTGATCTCGTTCCGTTTTGACTTCGTCTGATATTCCTTTTCCTCGAGACACTGAAATAGGCATAAAACAACAAATCTGGGCTGGGCCTCCGGTTAATAGGTTAGTCCCAAAAATAATATAAAAGTGGATAATAAAGCCCAATATTGCCTAAAACAGTAGAGAAAGTAGCATGGAGCAATCAAAAATTATAGATACGTTGGAGACGTATCAAGCATCCCCAAGCTTAATTCCTGCTCGTCCTTGAGTAGGTAAATGTTAAAAAAGAATTTTTGATGCGGAGTGATACTTTGTCATAATTTCAGTGTAAATCTTCTTAATTGTGATATGAATATTCAGATCCGAAAGATTCAAGACAAAAGTTCATATTGACACAAAAATAACAATACTTCAAGCATACTAATCAAAGCAATCATGTCTTCCCAAAATAGCATGGCAAAAGAAAGTTCATCCCTACAAAATCATATAGTTAGGCTATGCTTCATTTTCGTCACACAAAGATTTTCCCAACTTCTATACCCTCCATGACAAGCCAAGCAATTATTACATACTTGAATAATCTCAAACTTTTTCAACCTTCACGCAATACATGAGTGCGAGCCATGGATATAGCACTATGGGTGGAATAGAATATGATGATGGGGATTGCGTGGAGGAGACAAAAAAGGAGAAAGTCTCACATTGACGAGGATAATCAACGGACTATGTAGATGCCCATTAATTGATGTCAACATGAGGATTAGGGATTGCCATGCAACGGATGCACTAGAGCTATGAATGCTCAACAAAAGAAAACTAGTGGGTGTGCATCCAACTCGCTTGCTCATGAAGACCTAGGGCATTTGAGGAAGCCCATCGTACGAATATACAAGCCAAGTTCTATAATAAAAAATTCCCACTAGTATAAACAGACAACTTATGAGACTCACTATATGAAGAACAAGGTGCTACTTTGAAGCACAATATATGAGACTCACTATATGAAGAACAAGTTGCTACTTTGAAGCACAAGTGTGGAAAAAGAGATAGTAGCATTGCCCTTTTTATTTATTTTCTCTTCTTTTTTTTCTTTTTTTTTCTTTTTTGGGCCTTTATTTTTGCCTTTCTCTTTTTTTTTCTTTTTGGGCAATGCTATAATAATGATGATCATCACACTTTCATTGATTACAACATATGAATTACAACTCGAAACTAGAACAAGATATGACTCTATATGAATGCCTCCGGCGGTGTACCGGGATGGTGCAATGAATCAAGAGTGACATGTATGAAAAATAATGCATGGTGGCTTTGCCACAAATACGATGTCAACTACATGATCATGCAATGGCAATATGACAAACGTAATGTATGTCATGATGATGATGATGGAAGTTGAATGGCAATATATCTCGGAATGGCTATGGAAATGCCATAATAGGTAGGTATGGTGGATGTTTTGAGGAAGATATAAGGAGGTTTATGTTTGATAGAGCATATCGTATCACGGGGTTTGGATGCACCGGTGAAGTTTGCACCAACTCTCAAGGTGAGAAAGGGCAATGCACAGTACCGAAGAGGATAGCAAAGGCGGAAAGGTGAGAGTGCGTATAATCCATGGACTCAACATTAGTCAAAAGAACTCATACACTCATTGTAAAAATTTAGAATTCATCAAAAATCAAGTACTACGCGCATGCTCCTAGGGGGATAGATTGGTAGGAAAAGACCATCGCTCGTCCCTGACCGCCACTCATAAGGATGCACAAGCCAGGTACACTTCATGTTTCAAATTTGTTACACAACTTTAGCCATACGTGCATGCTACGGGACTTGCTAACTTCAACACAAGCATTCTTTGAATTCATAATCACCCAGCTAGCATGACTTTAATATCACTACCTCCATATCTCAAAACAATTATCAAGTATCAAACTTTTCTTAGTATTCAACACACCCATAAGAAAGTTTCACATATCTTGAATACCAAGTATATTAGTATTAAGCAAATTACCATACTATTAACGACTCTCAAAATAATCTAAGTGAAGTATGAGAGTTCATCTATTTCTTCAAAATAAAACTACCACCACGATCTAATAGGGATAAGTGATGCACTAGAGCAAATGACAAACTACTCCGAAAGATATAAGTGAAGGTCAATGAGTAGCTAAATAATTATGCAACTATGCGAAGACTCTCTCATTTAATAATTTCAGATTTTGATACTTTATTCAAACAGCAAGCAAAGCTAAAGAAAACTACAATGCAAGGATAGCACAACTCATGTGAAGAAGCAAAAACTTAGGCTCAACCGATACTAACCGATAGTTGTTGAAGAAGAAAGGTGGGATGCCTACCGGGGCATCCCCAAGCTTAGATGCTTGAGACTTCTTGAAATATTATCTTGGGGTGCCTTGGGCATCCCCAAGCTTGAGCTTTTGTGTCTCTTTAATTCCTTTCATATCATGGTTTCTCTTTTCATCAAAAGCTTCATTCACAACAAACTCAACAAGAACTCGTGAGATAGGTTAGTATAAACCAATGCAAAACCTTATCATTTTCTACTGTAACAAATCACTAAGATTATTATTCAACATTGCATACTAAATGCCTCTGCATATTTAATACTCCTATCCTCAAATAGAATCATTAATCAAGCAAACATATGCCAACAATGCAACCATAACAGCAATCTGCCAAAACAGTACAGTCTGTAAAGAATGCAAGAGTATCAATACTTCCCTGACTCCAAAAATTATGAACTAAAATTCCCACTTTAATAAATTTATCAGAGCTCAATATTCAAAAATATTCAACATTATACCACTCTCTGACTTTTCTAGGGAATTTTTGGAACAGCGGTAAACTTTCCGTTTTTCAAACAGGCAACATGTATACTAGCAAAATAAGCATGGCAAAGACTATCCTTGACTTCATTATTGAAACTAAAGATGCAAAACATTATTCTAAATAACATCAAGATAATACTAACAAAATAAAAAGACGCTCCAAGCAAAACACATATCATGTGGTGAATAAAAATATAGCTCCAAGTAAAGTTACATTTGAACGAAGACGAAAGAGGGGATGCCTTCAGGGGCATCCCCAAGCTTAGGCTCTTGGTTGTCCTTGAATATTACCTTGGGGTGCCTTGGGAATCCCCAAGCTTAGGCTCTTTCCACTCCTTATTCCATAGTCCATCGAATCTTTACCCAAAACTTGAAAACTCCACAACACAAAACTCAATAGAAAACTCGTAAGCTCCATTAGTATAAGAAAATAAAACCACCACTTAGGTACTGTAATGAACTCATTCTAAATTCATATTGGTGTAATATCTACTGTATTCCAACTTATATATGGTTCATACCCTTCGATACTACTCATAGATTCATCAAAATAAGCAAACAACACATAGAAACAGAATCTGTAAAAAACAGAACAGTCTGTAGTAATCTGTATCAAATGTATAATTCTGGAATTCCAAAAGGCCTACCAAATTAGGAAGTCCTAAGAAATTCGTGTACCAATCGAGAGCAAAAAGAATCAGATCAGAAGCACGTTTCTGTGAATTAACAAAACGTATTTACTGGGTGCAAAAGTTTCTGATTTTCAGCAGGATCAACACAACTATCACCGTATGCCATCCTAAAGGTCTTACTTGGCACTTTATTGAAACAAAAGCTATAAAACATGATTACTACAGTAGCATAATCATGCGAACACACAAACAGTAAGGATAAGTATTGGGTTGTCTCCCAACAAGCGCTTTTTTTTAATGCCTTTTAGGTAGGCATGATGATGACAATGATGCTCACACAAAAGATAAGAATTGAACCATAACGGGAGCATCATGAAGCATATGACTAGCACATTTAAGTCTAACCCACTTCCTATGCATAGGGATTTTGTGAGCAAACAACTTATGGGAACAATAATCAACTAGCATAGGAAGGTAAAACAAGCATAGCTTCAAAATTTTCAACACATAGAGAGGAAACTTGACATTATTGCAATTTCTACAAGCATATGTTCCTCCCTCATAATAATTTTCAGTAGCATCATGAATGAATTTAGCAATATAACCATCACCTAAAGCATTCTTTTCATGATCTACTAGCATAGAAAATTTACTACTCTCCACATAAGCAAACTTCTTCTTTATGGCATACGTATCATCACAATAATCATCATAGATAGGAGGCATGCTTTCATCATAGTAAATTTGCTCATCAAAGCTTGGGGGACAAAAAATATCATCTTCATCAAACATAGCTTCCCCAAGCTTGTAGCTTTGCATATCATTAGCATCATGGATATTTAAGGAATTCATACTAACAATATTGCAATCATGCTCATCATTCACATATTTTAAGCCAAGCATTCTATGTAATTCTTCTTCTAGTACTTGAGCACAATTTTCCTTCCCATCATTTTCACGAAAGACATTAAAAAGATGAAGCATATGAGGCATCCTTAATTCCATTTTTTGGTAGTTTTCTTTTATAAACTAAACTAGTGATAAAACAAGAAACAAAAAGATTCGATTGCAAGTTCTAAAGATATACCTTCAAGCGCTAACCTCCCCGGCAACTGCGCCAAAAAAGAGCTTGATGTCTACTACACAACCTTCTTCTTGTAGTTGTTGTTGGGCCTGCAAGTGCACAGGTTTGTAGGACAGTAGCAAATTTCCCTCAAGTGGATGACCTAAGGTTTATCAATCCGTAGGAGATGTAGGATGAAGATGGTCTCTCTCAAACAACCCTGCAACCAAATAACAAAAAGTCTCTTGTGTCCCCAACACACCCAATACAATGGTAAATTGTATAGGTGCACTAGTTCGGCGAAGAGATGGTGATACAAGTCCAATATGATGGTAGATAAAGGTATTTGTAATCTGAAAATATAAAAACAGCAAGGTAACAAGTGATAAACGTGAGCGTAAACGGTATTGCAATGATAGGAAACAAGGCCTAGGGTTCATACTTTCACTAGTGCAAGTTCTCTCAACAATAATAACATAGAAAGATCATATAACAAGCCCTTAACATGCAACAAAGAGTCACTCCAAAGCCACTAATAGCAGAGAACAAACGTACAGATTATGGTAGGGTACGAAACCACCTCAAAGTTATTCTTTCGGATCAATCTATAAAAGAGTTCGTACTAGAATAACACCTTAAGACACAAATCAACCAAAACCCTAATGTCACCTAGATACTCCATTGTCACCTCAAGTATCCGTGGGCATAATTATACGATATGCATCACACAATCTCAGATTCGTCCAACCAACACAAAGTACTTCAAAGAGTGCCCCAAAGTTTCTATCGGAGAGTCAAGAACGTGTGTCAACCCCTATGCATAGGTTCCCAATGTCACAAAACCCTCAAGTTGATCACCAAAACATACATCAAGTGGCACATGATATCCCATTGTCACCACACATAATCACGGCAAGACATACATCAAGTGTTCTCATAAAAGACTCAATCCGATAAGATAACTTCAAAGGGGAAATTCAATTCATCACAAGAGAGTAGAGGGGGAGAAACATTATAAGATCCAACTACAATATAAAAGCTCGGGATACATCAAGATCGTGCCATAGAGGGAACACGAGAGAGAACACGAGAGAGAGAGATCAAACACATAGCTACTGGTACATACCATCAGCCCCGAGGGTGAACTACTCCCTCCTCGTCATGGATAGCCCCGGGATGATGAAGATGGCCACCGGTGAAGGATCCCCCCTCCGTCATGGCGCCGGGAAGGGGTCCCGAGAGGTTTTTGGTGGCTACAGAGGCTTGTGGCAGCGGAACTCCCAATCTATCTTCTGTTCTGGAAGTTTTAGGGTACGAGAGTATATATGGGTGCAGGGGGTACGTCGGAGGAGCTACGGGGGCCCCACGAGGCAGGGGGGCGTGCCTGGGGGGGAGGGGGGGTGGGCGCGCCCCCACCCTCATGAGCACATCCCGTATCTCCTGACGTGCACTCCAAGTCTATCGGGTGGCTTTCCTTCCAAAAATAACTTCTCCAGTTGATTTCGTTCCGTTTTGACTTCGTCTGATATTCCTTTTCCTGAAAACACTGAAATAGGCATAAAACAGCAAATCTGGGCTGGGCCTCCGGTTAATAGGTTAGTCCCAAAAATAATATAAAAGTGGGTAATAAAGCCCAATATTGCCTAAAACACTAGATAAAGTAGCATGGAGCAATAAAAAATTATAGATACGTTGGAGACGTATCATCATAACAGTAGTTCAACTCACAAAACTTCTCATGATAAAGTAACAAGCAATTCACATGTCAAAGCATAGACCATAAACTTTCTTGAAAACTAGCAAACTTCATTCTCAGTCATCAAACAATTGCAATTCATCTTATTTTCAGGAATATCAAACTCCACATACTCAACTATCATATAGTCTTCTATAATTGCTAACACTCACGCAATACTAATGGTTATGAAGTTTCAATCACACCCTGAGAAAGATATGGGCTTATAGTGTTGTCTCCCAACGTATTCACCTTTGGGTGATGTCAACAATAATAGTTCATGCTAACTTACATTCAATTGGATATATATATCAGGATCACCCCAACACAAAGTGCTTGCCAAAGGATAAAATGAATAAGGGAAAGGTGAAGATCACCTTGACTCTTGCATAAAGTAAAAGACATAAAGTAAAAGATAGGCCCTTTCGCAGAGGGAAGCAGAGGTTGTCATGCACTTTTAGGGTTGGATGCACAAAATCTTAATGTGAATGAACGCCACTTTATACTGCCACTTGTATATGAACCTTTATTATGCAGTCCGTCGCTTTTATTGCTTCCATAACAAGAGATCGTATAAAGCTAGTTTCTTCACACCAAAAGATCATACATATTTAGAGAGCAATTTTTATTTCTTGCACCGATGACAACTTACTTGAAGGATCTTACTCAATCCATAGGTAGGTATGGTGGACTCTCATGGCAAAACTGGGTTTAAGGATATTTGGAAGCACAAGTAGTATCTCTACTTGGTGCGAGGAATTTTGGCTAGCATGAGGGGGAAAGGCAAGCTCAACATGTTTGAATGATCCATGACAATATACTTTAACTGAGATGTCGGAAAACATAAACCATTACGTTGTCTTCCTTGTCCAACATCAACTCTTTAGCATGTCATACTTAATGAGTGCTCCCAATTATAAAAGATGTCTAGGATAGTGTATTTATATGTGAAATATCTCTTCCTTAAATATTCTTTCATGAATTGTTCAAATGACCAATACAATGCATGCTAACCTTCAATAAATTTACAACCACTACTTCTTAGATGTGAAGTCCTAACTCCCCAAGGGATAAGCAAATGAAACATATAAAATTTTAGATTTATGACGTTCAACTCATTCAACCATTTACTCATAGGATATAAGTGAAGCACATGAGTAAATGACAAACTACTCCAAAAAGATATAAGTGAAGCACATGAGTAAATGACAAACTACTCCAAAAAGATATAAGTGAAGATCAATGAGTAGCTAAATAATTATGTAACTATGTGAAGACTCTCTCTCATTAAGGAATTTCAGTTCTTGATATTGTATTCAAACAGCAAGCAAAACAAAATAAAATGACATTGCAAGGATAGCACAACTCATGTGAAGAAGCAAAAACTTAGGCTCAACCAATACTAACCGATAGTTGTTGAAGAAGAAAGGTGGGATGCCTACCGGGGCATCCCCAAGCTTAGGTGCTTCAGACTTCTTGAAATATTATCTTGGGGTGCCTTGGGCATCCCCAAGCTTGAACTTTTGTGTCTTCTTAATTCCTCTCATATCATGGTTTTCCCTTTTTCTCAAAAGCTTCATCCACAACATCTCGACAAGAACTCATGAGATAGGTTAGTATAAACCAACGCAAAACCTTATCATTTTCTACTGGAACAAATCTCTAAAATTATTATTCAACATTTCATACTAAACGCCTCTGCATATTTAATACTCCTATCCTCAAATAGAATCATTAAACAAGCAAACATATGCAAACAATGCAACCATAACAGCAATCTGCCAAAACAGTACAGTCTGTAAAGAATGCAAGAGTATGAATACTTCCCTAAATACAAAATTATGAAATAAAATTCCCACTGTAGTAAATTTATCAGATCTCATTATGCAAAAAGTTTCAACATTATACCATTCTCTTACTTTTCTAGGGAATTTTTGCAAAAGCGGTAAACTTTTTGTTTTCAAACAGCAACATGTATACTAGCAAAATAAGCATGGCAAAGGCTATCCTTAACATTTTTATTGAAAATAAAGATGCAGAACATTATTCTAAATAACAGCAGGCTAATACTAACAAAATAAAAAGACGCTCCAAGCAAAACACATATCATGTGGTGAATAAAAATATAGCTCCAAGTAAAGTTACATTTGAACGAAGACGAAAGAGGGGATGCCTTCCGGGGCATCCCCAAGCTTAGGCTCTTGGTTGTCCTTGAATATTACCTTGGGGTGCCTTGGGCATCCCCAAGCTTAGGCTCTTGCCACTCCTTATTCCATAGTCCATCGAATCTTTACCCAAAACTTGAAAACTCCACAACACAAAACTCAACAGAAAACTCGTAAGATCCATTAGTATAAGAAAATAAAAAAACCACTTAGGTACTGTAATAAACTCATTCTAAATTAATATTGGTGTAATATCTACTGTATTTCAACTTATCTATGGTTCATACCCTTCGATACTACTCATAGATTCATCAAAATAAGCAAACAACACATAGAAAACAGAATCTGTCAAAAACAGAACAGTCTGTAGTAATCTGTATCAAACGTATACTTCTAGAATTCCAAATATCCTACCAAATTAGGAAGTCATATGAAATTCATGTACCAATCCAGAGCAAAAAGAATCAAATCAGAAACACGTGTCTGTGGATGAACAAAACGTATTTACTGGGTGCAAAAGTTTCTGATTTTCAGCAGGATCAACACAACTATCACCGTAAGCCATCCTAAAGGTCTTACTTGGCACTTTATTGAAACAAAAGCTATTAAACATGATTACTACAGTAGAATAATCATGTGAACACACAAAAACAGTAAGGATAAGTATTGGGTTGTCTCCCAACAAGCGCTTTTCTTTAATGCCTTTTAGCTAGGCATGATGATAACAATGATGCTCACATAAAAGATAAGAATTCAAACATAACGGGAGCATCATGAAGCATATCACTAGCACATTTAAGTCTAACCCACTTCCCATGCATAGGGATTTTATGAGCAAACAACTTATGGGAACAATAATCAACTAGCATAGGAAGGTAAAACAAGCATAGCTTCAAAATTTTCAACACATAGAGAGGAAACTTGACATTATTGCAATTTCTACAAGCATATGTTCCTCCCGCATAATAATTTTCAGTAGCATCATGAATGAAGTCAACAATATAACCAGCACCTAAAGCATTCCTTTCATGATCTACAAGCATAGAATTTTTACTACTCTCCACATAAACAAAATTCTTCTCATTCGGAATAGTGGGAGCAAACTCAACAAAATAATTATCATGTGAGGCATAATCCAATTGAAAACTAAAATCATGATGACAAGTTTCATGGTTATCATTATTCTTAATAGCATACAAGTCATCACAATAATCATCATAGATAGCAACTTTGTTCTCATAACCAATTGGAACCTCTTCCGAAATAGTGGAATCATCACTAAATAAAGTTGACACTCATCCAAATTCACTTTCATGTTCATCACAATAAGATTCAACATCCTCCAAAATAGTGGGATCACTACTTCCAAAAGTTGACACTCTTCCAAACCCACTTTCATCAATATAACCATCATAAATAGGAGGCATGCTTTCATCATAATAAATATTCTCATCAAAACTTGGGGGACTAAAAATATCATATTCATCAAACATAGCTTCCCCAAGCTTGTGGCTTTACATATTATTAGCATCATGGATATTCAAGGAATTCATACTAACAAAATTGCAATCATGCTCATCATTCAAAGATCTAGTACCAAACATTCTAATGCATTCTTCTTCTAGCACTTGAGCACAATTTTCTGTTTCATCATACTCACGAAAGATATTAAAAAGACGAAGCGTACGAGACAAACTTAACTCCATTTTTTTTGTAGTTTTCTTTTATAAACTAAACTAGTAATAAAACAAGAAACAAAAACATTCGATTGCAAGATCTAAAGATATACCTTCAAGCACTTACCTCCCCGGCAACGGCGCAAGAAAAGAGCTTAGTTGACGGGGCGTGAGTGAGTGTCGCTTACCTAGCCTCCCCGGCAACGGCGCCAGAAAAGAGCTTGATGTCTACTACACAACCTTCTTCTTGTAGACGTTGTTGGGCCTGCAAGTGCACAGGTTTGTTGGACAGTAGCAAATTTCCCTCAAGTGGATGACCTAAGGTTTATCAATCCGTGGGAGGCGTAGGATGAAGATGGTTTCTCTCAAACAACCCTGCAACCAAATAACAAAGAGTAACTTGTGTCCCCAACACACCCAATACAATGGTAAATTGTATAGGTGCACTAGTTCGGCGAAGAGATGGTGATACAAGTGCAATATGGATGGTAGATATATGTTTTTGTAATCTGAAATAATAAAAACAGCAAGGTAACTAATGATAAAAGTGAGCGTAAACGGTATTACAATGGTAGGAAACAAGGCCTAGGGTTCATACATTCACTAGTGCAAGTTCTCTCAACAATAATAACATAGATAGATCATATAAAAATCCCTCAACATGCAACAAAGAGTCACTCCAAAGCCACTAATAGCGGAAAACAAACGAAGAGATTATGGTAGGGTACGAAACCACCTCAAAGTTATTCTTTTGGATCAATCTATTCAAGAGTTCGTACTAGAATAACACCTTAAGACACAAATCAACCAAAACCCTAATGTCACCTAGATACTCCATTGTCACCTCAAGTTTCCGTGGGCATGATTATACGATATGCATCGCACAATCTCAGATTCATCCAACGAACACATAGTACTTCAAAGTGTGCCCCAAAGTTTCTACCGGAGAGTCAAGAAAACGTGTGCCAACCCCTATGCATAGGTTCATGGGCGAAACCTACAAGTTGGTCACCAAAACATACATCAAGTGGTACGTGATATCCCATTGTCACCACAGATAAACACGACAAGACATACATCAAGTGTTCTCAAATCAAGGACTCAATCCGATAAGATAACTTCAAGAGGGAAACTCAATTCATTAGAAGAGAGTAGAGGGGGGGGGGGAAACATCATAAGATCCAACTATAATAGCAAAGCTCGCGATACATCAAGATCGTGCCATAGAGAGAACACGAGAGAGAGAGAGAGAGAGAGAGAGAGAGATCAAACACATAGCTACTGGTACATACCCTCAGCCCCGAGGGTGAACTACTCTCTCCTCGTCATGGATAGCCGGGATGATAAAGATGGCCACCGGTGGTGGGTTCCCCCTCCGGCAGGGTGCCGGAACGGGCTCCCGAGAGGTTTTTGGTGGCTACAAAGGCTTGCGGCGGTGGAACTCCCGATCTATCTTGATATTCGATGCTTTTAGGGTACGTAGGCTTATATAGGCGAAAGAAGTCGGTCGGGAGGTGCTCGAGGGGCCCATGAGACAGGGGGGCGAGCCCTACAGGGGGCGCGCCCTCCTATATCGTGGCTGCCTCGAGGATCTTCTAACGTGAACTCCAAGTCTCCCTGATCATATTCTTCCTAAAAATCACGCTTCCGAAGGTTTCATTGCGTCTGGACTCCGTTTGATATTCCTTTTCTTCGAAATACTGAAACAGGCAATAAAACAGCAATATGGGCTGGGCCTCCGGTTAATAGGTTAGTCCCAAAAGTAATATAAAAGTGTATAATAAAGCCCGTAATCATTCAAAACAGATAATAAAATAGCATGAATGCTTCATAAATTATAGATACGTTGGAGACGTATCACTGCTCACAAAAAGAGCCCATAGTTTGGCTCGACCTTATCAATACAATAGCATATTGCATTTTCATTAACGAACACTTCGCACGAAGTCTTTCACCTGGGTTTTTTCTTTTATAGGCGACCATCGTGCTACACCCTTCCAGGATATGGCATAACGGAGATAAAGGCACAGACGTGCAGCAGGGCCCCGCACAAAGGTTTCACTTTAGATTAAGCCCCTGCGTAAACCTTTTTAGCATCTCTTGTTGCTTCTTCCCCCTCGGAAACTTTATACAACCGGGGGGGGGGGGGGGATACTGGCGTCTTCGGCATTTTTTTCACACCAGAACACTGCTCATACCTGGAAACTCAGGGCTCATTATTAAGGGCGTTATTCAGCCCAGTACACATTATAAAGTCCGAATACCTTAGGGAATGTTTAGCGTCGCGAGTTTGGCCTTATATGCATCAGCTCCGAATCATGTCTTTGGTCCAATGTTGGGTTTGCCCGGCTCCCGTGTTTTGCTACCTTACGTTCTATTCTATCGGCTAACGCGCCACCGGGAGAACTACTGCGATTGTGCCCCGGTTCACCTGGGCGAGCACCTCAGTAGAGAAAGCCGAAAACTGACTATCATGATACAACACGAGACTGGTCAACCACTCGATGACCCTGCGGAATCCTCGCGATTCCTCCACATTAACGAAGGACCGGTTTCCCGGTCACGTACATACGCACACCATATCCGGCTGAACGGGAAAGTACCAGGGGCTATAGTAGCCCCACCATCAAACTCATAGGGCTAAGTGAAAGTGTTAAAGCTATATAGTCCGATTGCCTAGTTCGCCGCGCTATCACCTCCTTAATGGACCAAGACGTTGGATGAAGAGTGACTACGCGCTTTCCCGAACACCCCTGCATTATATGCGTGGGGGCTGAAGCCGACGACTCCAAACTTTTAGGATACATATATATACATAAACGGCCGCACAGGAGGCACCATAATACTTTCAGGCAAAAGTATAAAAACAGCCTCTATAATCAAAATAGCATTGTCTTTACAATCGTGATACATGTCATTCGAACACGGCACTCTTCGAGCACTGAGCCTCTATTAAACAAGTGCCTTCTAAGACTTCTTCGAAATAGTGCTCGGCCGGGTCCTGGCCGTCCGCCGCACTCCGGGTCGCAATAGCGGTGGCTTCCATCCTAGCCCGGTATGTTTTAACACGGGCAAGAGCCATCCGCGCACCCTCTATGCACGCCGACCTCTTCACAATGTCGATATGCGACACAGCACCAAGGAATTGTTGCACTAATCCAAAATAACTATACGGCCTTGGACCTTGTGGCCAAAGATGATCCACGACAGACCTCATAGCAAGCCCGGACAACCTGTGGAGTTCGGCCCACGCGGCCATCTTCTCATTTAATGGCAGCGGACGCGCCGGTGCACTGAATTGCGACCAAAATAACCCCTCAGCCTTATGGTCCTTCCGATCTTTGCAAAACTCGGATGCATCAGCAGCAGCACTCTTTGCCAGGTCCGCATATGTGTCCACCGCACTCCACAACTGATCTAGAGGGGCATACTTCAGATCTCCGAATTTCATCCGCAACAGATAGGGCTTTATAGCCACGATATCTCCGGCTTCACGATGCTCCTCCTTCACCCCCTCATTTCAGAGCGGGTTTCCTTGGCTGCCTCTAGGGCCTTCTTTAGGTCAGCTGCTTTTGCTTGTTTTTCCTTTTCAAGGAGCTCGCGGTGGTTGGTGGCATCTTCCAGCTCAGTAGCCATCTGAGCTACCTTTTCTTCGCTCCAGCGACGAGCAGCCTGTTCGGCTTTTAACTCTTCGACTGCCTTCAGAGTGGCCGCATCACTTATCCGGGCTTGCTCCTTGGCTCGGGCAAGCTCCGCCCGAAGGGTCTCCACGGCAGCAGCTCCATCTGCAGTCACAGCATATTACAGATACTAGCATCATGCTCCTTTTAAAGATTTGCTGACAAACCGAATATACATACCCTGGGCCTCGTCAAGCCGCTTGTTAACAAGCTGATGTCGGCATCGGCCACGCCTAGCTGCCGCTTTAGTTCGGCAATATCGGCAGAATTGTCAGCCGCCGGACCCTCAGCCACCTGCATATAAAGCAGCGAGATTATTAATAGATATTATGCTCCTCTGTCCGCCACATTGATGGCAACCATAGTCTCAGGGGCTACTATCTATATATAGCACACTTAGCATGTGCAGAACCATCAAAAATACATTTCTTGCGTACCTCAAAGCCTCTTTGCAGACTCGTAAAATCTTCGTTCAAACCGCTTTTCGCGGATGAAATCCTCTCAACTACCGTGCCCATTAAGGCACGATGCGTCTTGGAGATGGCCACTCGCTCTAGAAGGCCCATCAGGGTGTCTGGCTGTGTGCTAGACAATCCTGGACTCCTCCTAAAGCTCTCCTTGGAAGCTGGATACTCCAGATTCCGGGCGGCCGAAGTGTCAACTTCTGGCCTTAGCGGATCAGGAGAAATCCTCCATGACGACACTTCCAGGTTATCCGCCCTATGTGACAGTGAGGCAGGGGGAGGCGACCCACTCTCCATCATCTCCGGGGTAAGATCCCCCGAGGACGAACCCTGTGGAGAAGGGCTACGAGCCGGACTGCAACAAATATGTTTCGGTCATTGTCGTGGAAATAACACGTCAGATGTCCTAGCAGAAGGACTTAGTCGTGGAGCCATCGCAACGAGATTATCCTGAAGGGGTTAAACCGGACAAGGGACACGGGAGTTTTATACTAGTTCGGCCCCTTACGATGAAGGTAAAAGCCTACATCTAGTTGTGATGGGATTATTGGGGTTTCGATGACTAGGGAGCAAATACGCTTTGCCTGGGTCTCGAGTTGTTGTTTCTTGTCCCTGAACCGCCGCCGGGTCATCCCTTTATATACACAGGCTCACGCCCAGCCGGTTTATAGATTCCCAAGGCTGGCTCATACAAGTGTCCGGCTCGGTATCTCCCTTTCCCTAACTTACAATACAAGTTATACAACTATGGCGGTTTACCACTATGGGCCCTAATCCGCCTCTAGGCTCTGGGCCTCTGAGCCTTATCAGTAAAGCGCCCTTGTTTGTCTTCATGGGCTTCAGTATAGTTGAGCGTGAACCATCCCCTCCTGGGTGGTTTACACTCAGTAGTTATATCCTCAACAGTCATGATCCTCAAGAAAATAAACGGGGTATGTCTACCAAAGTACTCTCTCACTTACGGCTTGGTGGAGGGCCGGTCCCCTTGTGAGGTCTTCTTCCCTCGTTTAGAAGCCTCTGTTTCCAAATCTTCGGAGGCGGCTAAGGGAGTCCTGGACTAGGGGGTGTCCGGATAGCCGGACTATCATCATCGGCCGGACTCCAAGACTATGAAGATACAAGATTGAAGACTTCGTCCCGTGTCCGGATGGGACTTTCCTTGGCGTGGAATGCAAGCTTGGTGATACGGATATGTAGATCTCCTACCATTGTAACCGACTCTGTGTAACCCTAACCCTCTCTGGTGTCTATATAAACCGGAGGGTTTTAGTCCGTAGGACACACAACCATTACAACAATCATACCATAGGCTAGCTTCTAGGGTTTAGCCTCCTTGATCTCGTGGTAGATCCACTCTTGTAATACCCATATCATCAATATCAATCAAGCAGGAGTAGGGTTTTACCTCCATCGAGAGGGCCCGAACCTGGGTAAAAACATCGTGTCCCTTGCCTCCTGTTACCATCCGCCTAGACGCATAGTTCGGGACCCCCTACCTGAGATCCGCCGGTTTTGACACCGACATTGGTGCTTTCATTGAGAGTTCCTCTGTGTCGTCATCAGTAGGCTTGATGGCTTCTTCAATCAACAACAACGCAGTCCAGGGTGAGACTTTTCTCCCCGGACAGATCTTCGTATTCGGCGGCTTCGCACTGCTGGCCAATTCGCTTGGCCATCTGGAGCAGATCAAAAGTTACGCCCCTGGCCATCAGGTCAGGTTTTGAAGCTTAAACTTCACAGCCGACATCCGTGGAGACTTGATCTTCGATGGATTCGAGCCACAACCGAGCGAGCCGCACTGTCGCGATGGGCATGATTTAGCTCTGCCGCCGGACAGCACCCTGGAGGCCGCACATAAGTCCGCTCCGACCCCTAGTTCGGAGCCGACTGCGCAGATCGAGGACAGGTGGTTAGACACCACCTCGGGGGCTGCAATCTCCACGACGATGGAGCCGAACACTGACCCCGTCACTGGCAAAGCTCGTGACTCCGAGGTGCCGGACTCCGAACCTCCTGCGCCCCTGCCAACCGAATCCGATTGGGCGCCGATCATGGAGTTCACCGCTGCGGACATCTTTCAGCACTCACCCTTTGGCGAGATCTTGAATTCGCTAAAGCATCTCTCGTTATCAGGAGAGCCCTGGCCGGACTACGGTCAGGACGGTTGGGATACGGACGACGAAGAAATTCAAAGCCCACCCACCACCCACTTTGTAGCCACTGTCGACGATCTAACCGACATTCTAGACTACGACTCCGAAGACATCGATGGTATGAACGACGATGCTGGAGACGACCAAGAACCAGCGCCTACCGAGCACTGGAAGGCCACCTCAACTCATGATGTATACATGGTGGACACCCCAAAAGGAAGCGATAACGAGGAACAATGGGACGCGGCAAAGGATAATTCCGCCGAAAAACAACCAAAACGGCGACGCAGGCGCCGCCCTAAGTCCCGCCTCGACAACAACAGCACTACTAATGACCCAGCAATAGAGAAGGGCAAACCAGTGGGCGACGAACATGCAACCAAGCAACAATCCGAATAGGATGAATCGGATAATCAATCCATCCCCGGCGAAAACAACAGTCCAGACGATCTCACGCTGGACACACCACCGGAGCATAAGAACCTTCACAAAAGACTTGTCGCCACTGCAAGAAGCCTAAAGAAGCAGAAACGGAAGCTCAAAACAGCGGAAGACACACTCAGAATGAGATGGAGCAAAGTACTCAAAACCGCAGACAAATATGGCAACAGCCACCAAACAAAGAGCTACCCAAAGCGCAAGCTGCTGCCAGAATTCGACAAGGAGGCCATAGAGCCCCCACAATCAAAAAGCAAAGAGGCCGCCTGGCCGGATAGACGACCAGATGATAGGCCAAGAGTGACACGCGGCGCCACACACAAGTCGGCACATGATCCTCGTAAAATAGATGGCCCGGTAAGGTCCATTTATGGGCCAAAGAAGAGGGCCCCAGGAAGCAACACAACACGCCAAGTGTTCGAAGACAAGGGCACACCCAAATACAGGGGCGCCGCACACCCACTATGTTTCACCTATGAGGTGCTGGATCATGAATTTCCAGCGGGGTTCAAACCCGTAAACATAGAGGCATACGACAGAATAACAGACCCCGGAGTCTGGATTGAGGATTATATCCTACACATACATATGGCTAGAGGAGACGATCTCCATGCCATAAAATATTTACCCCTCAAACTCAAAGGGCCATCTCGGCATTGGCTCAAAAGCCTCCCAGAAAATACCATTGGAAGCTGGGAAGAGCTCGAGGACGCGTTTAGAGCAAATTTTCAGGGGACTTACGTCCGCCCTCCGGATGCAGACGATTTAAGTCACATAACCCAACAGCCCGGAAAGTCAGCGCGCAAGTTCTGGAACAGGTTCCTCGCTAAAAAGAACCAAATAGTCGACTGTTCGGACGCCGAAGCCCTAGCAGCTTTTAAACATAACGTCCGAGACGATTGGCTCGCTAGACACCCCGGCCAGGAAAAGCCAAGAACAATGGCCGCACTAACAAGCCTCATGACCCGCTTTTGCGCGGGGGAAGACAGCTGGCTAGCAAGATGCAGCACCAGCGACCCGAGTACATCCGAGATCAGAGATGGATACGGAAAATCACGGCGCAGAAAGGACCAGCGCCGAAATAAAGAAAAAAGCCCAAACAACACGGCGGTCAACGCCGGATTCAAAAGCTCGCGACCAAATAACAAAACACTACCTTTTAAGGACAACAGTGATGAGCTATCCAACCTAAACAAAATTCTGGATCGGATATGTCAAATCCACAGTACCCCCGGGAAGCTTGCAAACCACACCCACCAAGATTTTTGGGTCTTCGAACAGTCCGGCTGACTCAACGCCGAACACAAGGGGCTCGACGCGCCAAGTGAGGACGACGGTGAACCCCACCAGCAGAGCACCGAAAAACAAAAGACTTTCCCACAAGAAGTCAAAACAGTAAACTCACTTCATGTGATAATACGGAACAATAGTGCGGCACACGCTAAAGCACGTGCCGCACGGTCCACCCCAGCGGAACCCCGAGATTGGATGTTAAAACCAATGACTTTCGTGTTGGGGAACGTAGCAGAAATTCAAAATTTTCCTACGTGTCACCAAGATCTATCTATGGAGAAACCAGCAACGAGGGGAAGGAGAGTGCATCTACATACCCTTGTAGATCGCTAAGCGGAAGCGTTCAAGAGAACGGGGTTGAAGGAGTCGTACTCGTCGTGATTCAAATCACCGATGATCCTAGCGCCGAACGGACGGCACCTCCGCATTCAACACACGTACGGAGCGGAGACGTCTCCCATGCCTTGATCTAGCAAGGAGGAGGGAGAGGTTGATGGAGATCCAGCAGCACGACGCCGTGGTGGAAGTAGCGGGATTTCAACAGGGCTTCGCTAAGCGCTGCGGGAGAGGGAGATGTGTCACGGGAGGGAGGGGGAGGTGCCAGGCCTTAGGTATGGTTGCTCCTCCTTTTCCCCACTATATATAGGGCCAAGGGAGAGGGGGGAGGCGCAGCCCTTGCCCCTTCCTCCAAGGAAAGGGTGCGGCCAAGGGGGGGGAGGAGTCCATCCTCCCCAAGGCACCTCGGAGGTGCCTTCCCCCTTTAGGACTCTCCCCTTTTTCTCTTCTCTTGGCGCATGGGCCTCTTGGGGCTGGTTCCCTTGGCCCATGTAGGCCAAGGCGCACCCCCTACAGCCCATGTGGCCCCCCGGGGCAGGTGGCCCCACCCGGTGGACCCCCGGGACCCTTCCGGTGGTCCCGGTACAATACTGATGACCCCGAAACTTGTCCCGATGGCCGAAATAGCACTTCCTATATATAATTCTTTACCTCCGGACCATTCCGGAACTCCTCGTGACGTCCGGGATCTCATCCGGGACTCCAAACAGCTTTCGGGTTACCGCATACTAATATCTCTATAACCCTAGCGTCACCGAACCTTAAGTGTGTAGACCCTACGGGTTCGGGAGACATGCAGACATGACCGAGATGACTCTCCTGTCAATAACCAATAGCGGGATCTGGATACCCATGTTGGCTCCCACATGTTCCACGATGATCTCATCGGATGAACCACGATGTCAAGGACTTAATCAATCCCGTATACAATTCCCTTTGTCTATCGGTACGATACTTGCCCGAGATTCGATCGTCGGTATCCCGATACCTTGTTCAATCTCGTTACAGGCAAGTCTCTTTACTCGTTCCGTAACACATCATCCCGTGATCAACTCCTTGATCACATTGTGCACATTATGATGATGTCCTACCGAGTGGGCCCAGAGATACCTCTCCGTTTACACGGAGTGACAAATCCCAGTCTCGATTCGTGCCAACCCAACAGACACTTTCGGAGATACCTGTAATGCACCTTTATAGCCACCCAGTTACGTTGTGACGTTTGGTACACCCAAAGCATTCCTATGGTATCCGGGAGTTGCACAATCTCATGGTCTAAGGAAAAGATACTTGACATTAGAAAAGCTTTAGCATACGAACTACGATCTTTGTGCTAGGCTTAGGATTGGGTCTTGTCCATCACATCATTCTTCTAATGATGTGATCCCGTTATCAATGACATCCAATGTCCATGGTCAGGAAACCGTAACCATCTATTGATCAACGAGCTAGTCAACTAGAGGCTTACTAGGGACATATTGTGGTCTATGTATTCACACATGTATTACGATTTCCGGATAATACAGTTATAGCATGAATAAAAGACTATTATCATGAACAAAGAAATATAATAATAACCTATTTATTATTGCCTCTAGGGCATATTTCCAACAGTCTCCCACTTGCACTAGAGTCAATAATCCAGTTCACATCGCTATGTGACTAACACTCAAGGTCACATCCCCATGTGACTAACACCCAAAGAGTTTACTAGAGTCAATAATCTAGTTCACATTACCATGTGATTAACACTCGATGAGTTCTGGGTTTGATCATGTTATGCTTGTGAGAGATGTTATAGTCAACGGGTCTGAATCTTTCAGATCCGTGTGAGCTTTACAAATCTCTATGTCATCTCCTAGATGCAGCTACCACGTTCTATTTGGAGCTATTCCAAATGACTGTTCTACTTGGAGCTATTCTAAATTATTGCTCCATTA
This sequence comes from Triticum timopheevii, assembly GCA_963921465.1. Classification (NCBI taxonomy): domain Eukaryota; kingdom Viridiplantae; phylum Streptophyta; class Magnoliopsida; order Poales; family Poaceae; genus Triticum; species Triticum timopheevii. Next base: position 585,929,000 of record OY997270.1, read on the forward strand.
TACATATCCGGTATCTCTACTCAGAGTTATCCGGATAGGTGTTAAGCTTGCATCGACGTAACCCTTTATGACGAACTCTTTTACCACCTCCATAATCGAGAAAATTCCTTAGTCCACTAGTTACTAAGGATAACTTTGACTGCTGTCCTGTGATCCATTCTTGGATCACTCTTGTACCCCTTGACTGACTCATGGCAAGGCACACTTCAGGTGCGGTACACAGCATAGCATACTGTAGAGCCTACGTCTTAAGCATAGGGGACGACCTTCGTCCTTTCTCTCTATTCTGCCGTGGTCGAGCTTTAAGTCTTAACTTCATACCTTACAACTCAGGCAAGAACTCCTTCTTCGACTGATCCATCTTGAACACCTTCAAGATCATGTCAAGGTATGTGCTCATTTGAAAGTACCATTAAGCGTTTTGATCTATCCTTATAGATCTTGATGCTCAATGCTCAAGTAGCTTAATCCAGGCTTTCCATTGAAAAACACTTTCCAAATAACCCTATATGCTTTTCAGAAATTCTACATCATTTCTGATCCATAATATGTCAACAACATATACTCATCAAAAATTCTATAGTGCTCCCACTCACTTCTTTGGAAATACAAGTTTCTCATAAACTTTGTATACACCCAAATCTTTGATCATCTCATCAAAGCATACATTCCAACTCCGAGATGCTTACTCCAGTCCGTAGAAGGATTGCTAGAGCTTTGCATACTTATTAGCATCTTTCAGGATTGACAAAACCTTCCGGTTGTATCACATACAACCTTTCCTCAAGAAAATCGCCGAGGAAACAATGTTTTGACATCCTATCTGCAAGATTTCATAAATAATGCAGTAATCGCTAATATAATTCCAACAGACTCTTAGCATCGCTACGAGTGAGAAAGTCTCATCGTAGTCAACTCCTTGAACTTGTCGAAAAACATCTTAACGACAAGTCGAGCTTTCTTAATGGTGATACTTACCATCATTGTCCGTCTTCCTTTTAAAATCCATCTGCACTCAACAGCCTTATGACCATCGAGTTGTTCTGCCAAAGTCTACACTTTGTTTTCATATATGGATCCTTTCTCGGATTTTATGGATTTGAGCCATTCGTCGGAATCCGGGCCCACCATCGCTTGTCCATAGATCGTAGGTTCATTGTTGTCTAGCAACATGACCTTCAAGACAGGATTACTGTACCACTCTGAAGTAGTACGTATCCTTGTCACCCTACGAGGTTTGGTAGTGACTTGATCCGAAGTCTCATGATCAATATCATAAGCTTCCACTTCAATTGGTGTAGGTGCCACAGGAACAACTCCCTGTGCCCTGCCATACACTAGTTGAAGAGACGGTTCAATAACCTCATCAAGCCTCCACCATCCTCCCACTCAATTCTTTCGAGAGAAACTTTTCCTCGAGAAAGGACCTGATTCTAGAAACAATCCCTTATTGCTTTCGGTTCTGAGACAGGAGGTATACCCAACTGTTTTGGGTGTCCTATGAAGATGCATTTATCCGCTTTGGGTTTGAGCTTATTAGCCTGAAACTTTTTCACATAAGAGTAGCAGTCCCAAACTTTTAAGGAATGACAGCTTAGGTTTCTCTAAACCATAGTTCATACGGTGTCATATCATCGGAATCACGTGGTGCCCTATTTAAAGTGAATGTGGTTGTCTCTAATGCCTAACCCATGAACAATAGTGGTAATTCGATAAGAGACATCATGGTACGCACCATATCCAATAGGGTGCAACTATGATGTTCGGACACACCATCACACTATGGTGTTCTAGGCGGTATAAATTGCGAAGCAATTTCCACAATGTCTTAATTGTGTGCCAAAACTCGTAGCTCAGATATTCATCTCTATGATCATATCATAGATCTTTTATCCTCTTGTCACGACGATATTTCAACTTCACCCTGAAATTACTTGAACCTTTCAATAATTCAGACTCGTGATTTATCAAGTAAATGTACTCAACATCTACTCAAATCATCTGTGAAGTAAGAACATAACGATATCCACTACATGCCTCAGCACTCATTGGACTGCACACATCAAAATGTATTACTTCCAACAAGTTGCTTTCTGGTTCCATTTTACTGAAACCGAGGCTTTCAGTCATCTTGCCCATGTGGTATGATTTGCATGTCTCAAGTGATTCAAAATCAAGTGAGTTCAAACGGTCCATCTGCATGGAGTTTCTTCATGCATATACACCAATAGACATGGTTCGCATGTCTCAAACCTTTCAAAAATGAGTGAGCCCAAAGATCCATCAACATGGAGCTTCTTCATGCGTTTTATACCAATATGACTTATGTGGCAGTGCCACAAGTAGGTGGTACTATCATTACTATCTTTTGGCATGAACATGTGTATCACTACAATTGAGATTCAATAAACCATTCAATTTAGGTGCAAGACCATTGAAGGTATTATTCAAATAAATAGAGTAACCGTTATTCTCCTTAAATGAATAACCGTATTGCGATAGACATAATCCAATCATGTCTATGTTCAACGCAAACACCAAATAACAATTATTTAGGTTTAACACCAATCTCTTTGGTAGAGGGAGCGTGCGATGCTTGATCATATCAAGCTTGGAAAAACTTCCAACACATATCGTCAGCTCACCTTTAGCTAGTCTCCGTTTATTCCGTAGCCTTTTGTTTCGAGTTACTAACACTTAGCAACCGAACCGGTATCTAATACACTGGTGCTACTAGGAGTACTAGTAAAGCACACATTAACACAATGTATATCCAATATACTTCTATCGACCTTGCCAGCCTTCTCATCTACCAAGTATCTAGGGTAATACTGCTCCAGTGGTTGTTCCCCTTATTACAGAAGCACTTAGTCTCGGGTTTGGGTTTAACCTTGGGTTTCTTCACTAGAGCAGCAGCTGATTTGCCGTTTCATGAAGTATCCCTTCTTGCCATTGCCCTTCTTGAAACTAGTGGTTTCACCAACCATCAACAATTGATGCTCCTTCTTGATTTCTACTTTTGTGGTGTCAAACATTGCGAATATCTCAAGGATCATCATATATGTCCCTGATATATTATAGTTCATCACGAAGCTCTAGCAGCTTGGTGGTAATGACTTTCGGAGAAACATCACTATCTCATCTGGAAGATCAACTCCCACTCGATTCAAATGATTGTTGTACTCAGACAATCTGAGCACAGGCTCAACAATTGAGCTTTTCTCCCTTAGTTTGTAGGTTAAGAAAATCATCGGAGTTCTTATACCTCTTGACGTGGGCACGAGCTAGAAATCCCAATTTCAGCCCTCAAAACATCTCATATGTTTCGCGACGTTTCAAAAACGTCTTTGGTGCCTCAATTCCAAACCGTTTAACTGAACTATCACGTAGTTATCAAAATGTGTATGTCAGATGTTCGCAACATCCACATACAACGTTCGAGGTTCAGCACACTGAGCGGTGCATTAAGGACATAAGCCTTCTATGAAGCAATGAGGACAATCCTCAGTTTACGGACCTAGTCCGCATAATTGCTACTATCAACTTTCAACTAATTTTTCTCTAGGAACATATCTAAACAGTAGAACTATAGCGTGAGCTACGACATAATTTGCAAAAATCTTTTGACTATGTTCAGGATAATTAAGTTCATCTTATGAACTCCCACTCAGATAGACATCCCTCTGGTCATCTAAGTGATCACATGATCCGAGTCAAACTAGGCCGTGTCCGATCATCACGTGAGACGGACTAGTCATCATCGGTGAACATCTTCATGTTGATTGTATCTACTATACGACTCATGCTCAACCTTTCGGTCTCCGTGTTCCGAGGCCATGTCTGTACATGCTAGGCTCGTCAAGTTAACCCTAAGTGTATTGCATGTGTAAATCTGTCTTACACCCGTTGTATGTGAATGTAAGGATCTATCACACCCGATCATCACGTGGTGCTTCGAAGCGACAAACTGTAGCAACGGTGCACAGTTAGGGAGAACACTTCTTGAAATTGTTGTAAGGGATCATCTTATTTACTACCGTCGTTCTAAGTAAACAAGATGCATAAACAAGATAAACATCACATGCAATCAAATAGTGACATGAAATGGCCATCATCACTTTGCTCCTTTTGATCTCCATCTTCGGGGCTCCATGATCATCATCGTCACCAGCATGACACCATGATCTCCATCATCATGATCTCCATCATCGTGTCTCCATGAAGTTGTCACGTCATCTATTACTTCTACTACTACAGCTAACAGTTAGCAATAAAGTAAAGTAATTACATGACGTTTATGTTGACACGCAGGTCATAAATAAATTAAGACAACTCCTATGGCTCCTGCCGGTTGTCATACTCATCGACATGCAAGTCGTGATTCCTATTACAAGAACATGATCAATCTCATACATCACATATATCATTCATCACATCCTTTTTGGCCATATCACATCACATAGCATACCCTGCAAAAACAAGTTAGACGTCCTCTAATTGTTGTTTGCATGTTTTACGTGGCTGCTATGGGTTTCTAGCAAGAACGTTTCTTACCTACGCAAGAACCACAACGTGATATGCCAATTGCTATTTACCCTTCATAAGGGCCCTTTTCATCGAATCCGATCCGACTAAAGTGGGAGAGACAGATACCCGCCAGCCACCTTATGCAACTAGTGCATGTTTGTCGGTGGAACCGGTCTCACGTAAGAGTACGTGTAAGGTTGGTCTGGGCCGCTTCATCCCACAATACCGTCGAAACAAGATTGGACTAGTAACAGCAAGCATATTGAACAAAATCAACGCCCACAACTACTTTGTGTTCTACTCGTGCATAGTAACTACGCATAGACCTAGCTCATGATGCCACTGTTGGGGAACGTAGCAGAAATTCAAAATTTTCCTACGTGTCACCAAGATCTATCTATGGAGAAACCAGCAACGAGGGGAAGGAGAGTGCATCTACATACCCTTGTAGATCGCTAAGCAGAAGCGTTCAAGAGAACGGGGTTGAAGGAGTCGTACTCGTCGTGATTCAAATCACCGATGATCCTAGCGCCGAACGGACGGCACCTCCGCGTTCAACACACGTACGGAACGGAGACGTCTCCCATGCCTTGATCCAGCAAGGAGGAGGGAGAGGTTGATGGAGATCCAGCAGCACGACGGCGTGGTGGAAGTAGCGGGATTCCAACAGGGCTTCGCTAAGCGCTGCGGGAGGAGGGAGATGTGTCACGGGAGGGAGAGGGAGGCGCCAGGCCTTAGGTATGGTTGCTCCTCCTTTTCCCCACTATATATAGGGCCAAGGGAGAGGGGGGAGGAGCAGCCCTTGCCCCTTCCTCCAAGGAAAGGGTGCGGCCAAGGGGGGGGGGGGAGGAGTCCATCCTCCCCAAGGCACCTCGGAGGTGCCTTCCCCCTTTAGGACTCTCCCCTTTTTCTCTTCTCTTGGCGCATGTGCCTCTTGGGGCTGGTGCCCTTGGCCCATGTAGGCCAAGGCGCACCCCCTACAGCCCATGTGGCCCCCGGGGCAGGTGGCCCCACCCGGTGGACCCCCGGGACCCTTCTGGTGGTCCCGGTACAATATCGATGACCCCGAAACTTGTCCCGATGGCCGAAATAGCACTTCCTATATATAATTCTTTACCTCTGGACCATTCTGGAACTCCTCGTGACGTCCGGGATCTCATCCGGGACTCCGAACAACTTTCGGGTTACCGCATACTAATATCTCTATAACCCTAGCGTCACCGAACCTTAAGTGTGTAGACCCTACGGGTTCGGGAGACATGCAGACATGACCGAGATGACTCTCCGGTCAATAACCAACAGCGGGATCTGGATACCCATGTTGGCTCCCACATGTTCCACGATGATCTCATCGGATGAACCACGATGTCAAGGACTTAATCAATCCCGTATACAATTCCCTTTGTCTATCGGTACGATACTTGCCCGAGATTCGATCGACGGTATCCCGATACCTTGTTCAATCTCGTTACAGGCAAGTCTCTTTACTCGTTCCGTAACACATCATCCCGTGATCAACTCCTTGATCACATTGTGCACATTATGATGATGTCCTACCGAGTGGGCCCAGAGATACCTCTCCGTTTACACGGAGTGACAAATCCCAGTCTCGATTCGTGCCAACCCAACAGACACTTTCGGAGATACCTGTAATGCACCTTTATAGCCACCCAGTTACGTTGTGACGTTTGGTACACCCAAAGCATTCCTACGGTATCCGGGAGTTGCACAATCTCATGGTCTAAGGAAAAGATACTTGACATTAGAAAAGCTTTAGCATACGAACTACGATCTTTGTGCTAGGCTTAGGATTGGGTCTTGTCCATCACATCATTCTTCTAATGATGTGATCCCGTTATCAATGACATCCAATGTCCATGGTCAGGAAACCGTAACCATCTATTGATCAACGAGCTAGTCAAATAGAGGCTTACTAGGGACATATTGTGGTCTATGTATTCACACGTGTATTACGATTTCCGGATAATACAGTTATAGCATGAATAAAAGACTATTATCATGAACAAAGAAATATAATAATAACCAATTTATTATTGCCTCTAGGGCATATTTCCAACATTTCGACCACCTGGACTACTCTAGAAGTATTCGAAACGCAGGATGGACTGCTCTGATGTTGGATCCTATAATCGACGTGCTACAATTTACACAAGTCCTGATGGATGGCGGCAGCGACTTAAACCTGCTATATCCGGACACAATCCGCAAGTTGGGGATAGACCCTACTAAAATTCACAATAGCCACACTTCCTTCAAAGGAGTGACGCCAGGCCCTTACGCCAAGTGCACGGGCTCCTTACTACTAGAAGTTGTGTTCGGGTCACCCGACAACTTCCGTCGCGAAAAGCTAATCTTCCATATCGCCCCATTTGAAAGTAGCCATCAAGCACTATTGGGACGTGAAGCTTTCGTCCGCTTTAACGCAATACCGCACTACGCGTCTCTTACACTTAAAATGCCCGGTCCACAAGGCATAATCTCATTGAAAGGTCGTTCAAGACCCCGGACACGGCTAGACGAGTCCGGCACAAACAAACTAGGGGATCCCTAGCCGCACACCCCTTCACAAGGGGCTGTGCGTATAAGCAATAAAGAGCTAATAAAAGCTCAACTCAATTCATTCATTCATATTTCGATTTTTAATACATTCTTTGCACGACTTCTTTTCAAACTAAGTTCCTCTCTTTTATAGATGGATAGTGTGTACACCCGTCCAAGATACGGCACAACAGAGCCATAGGCGCAGACGTGCAGCAGGGACCCGTCGCAAGGATTCTTTTCAGATTAAGACCCTGCGTAGACCTTTCTTACTGTCTCTTGTTGATTTACATCCCATGGTTTTTTAACATAACCAGCAAGGAGGCTGGCGTTTTGGCATCGGCCGCGCCAGAAATTCTCGCCTATACCTGGACACTAGGGGCTTAGGGCATTGATCTGCCCGTTATCATAAAGACCGAATACCTTAGGGAGTGTTCGGCGTCTCGAGTTAGGCCTTATATGCATCAGCTCCGAATCATGTCTTTGGTCAAATGTTGGGTTTGCCCGGCTCCTGTGTTTTGCTGCCTTACGTTTCGTATCATCGGCTAACGCGGCACCAGGAGAACCACTGCGATTGTGCCCCGGTTCGGCCGGGCGAGCACCTCAGTAGAGAAAGCCGAAAACTAACTGTCATGATACAGCTAGAGACTGGTCAACCACTCGATCGACTACCGGAATGTTTAGAATTCCTCCGCTTTGACGAAGGACCATTTCCCAGTCAGGCACACACGCGCCCCGAATTCGGAGAGCGCGGTGCCCCTAGGGGCTATGTCGTAGCCCCACCCTCGAACTCCTATGGCTAAGTGAAAGTGATAAAGCATTATAGTCCGGTTGCCTCGTTTGCTACGCTACCACCTCCTTCACAGGTCTGAGACGTCGGATTAAGTGTGAAAATGTGCTATTTTTGCAAACACCCCCGCACCTTGTGCATGGGGGCTGAAGCCGAAGACTGCCATCTTTCAGGTTATACACAAGTATACATTAACGGCCGCACAGGAGATATTACAATACTTGAACGCACAAGTATAAAAAGCACTTCTATTATATATCGTCTTACAAACCACAAAGTTCATTTGAACATGACATTTTTTGAGCACTGCGACTCTATTACACGAGCACCACGCAGAACTTCCCCAAAATAGTGCTCGGCGGGTAACCGGCTCTCGTCTGAATCCTAGGTCACAACAGTGGTGGCATCCATCTCCGTCCAGTATGTCTTCACACGGGCGAGGGCCATCCGTGCACCCTCTATGCAGACCGACCGCTTCATTGCCTTGATATGCGGCACCGCCCCAAGGAATTGCTGCAATAAGCCAAAATAACTCTTTGGCTTGGGCCTATCCGGCCAGACATGAGCCACGATATCCGTCATGGCAAGTCCGGACAATCTATTCAGCTCAGCCCACTTAGCTAACCGATCGGTCAGCGGAAGTGAACGCTCCGGACTATGGAATTGAGACCAAAAAAGCTCTTCCGTCTCGTGATCCTTTTGACTTCGGAAGTGCACAACAGCATCTGGCGCACTCGCCGCTAAGTCCATATAAGGATCCTCCGGACCCCACAGCTGGCCAAGCTGAGCATACTTCGGATCTGTAAACCTCCGGCGCAGCAGAAAGGGCTTGCCAGCCATAATATCTCCTGCCTGGCGCAGCTCCTCCTTTATAGCCCGCATTGCAGAACGGGCATCCTTGGCTTCGGCGGCGGCCTTCCTCAGGTCTTCTTGCTCTGCTCGGTGTTCTTTTTCAAGAACCTCATAGCGGTCGGTAGCATCTTTCAACTTCACGGCCATTTCGGCCATCTCCTCCCTGCTTCGGCAGTGAGCAGCCCTTTCGGCTTCTAGCTCTTCGGCCGCCGTTAAGGCAGCCGCATCACTCCTTCTGGCCTGCTCCTTGGCTCGAGCAAGTTCGGCCCAAAGGCTCTCCACAGCAGCGGCACCATCTGCATTGAGCACACATGTTGTAAGGAGTGGGCTTCAGCTCCCTTACTAGGTGACCACGGAGAAGAAACCTACCTTGCGACTCGTCAAGTCGCTTGTTGACTAGCGCGATGTCCGCATCCGCAACATCGAGTTGCCGCTTTAGTTCGGCAACTCCATCAGTCCAGCTGGCCACCGGACTATCTGCCACCTGCATAGGAAAGGCGAAAATTAAAACCTGCAATTTTGATCCTCGGCACGTTGTCGCTCTCGACAACCTACCGAGTCTCAGGGGCTACTATCTATACAGGGCGCACTTTATGTGTAAAACTGTCACAAGGTATGTCATTTTTACATACCTCAAACCCCGCCAGCAAGCTTCTGACGGCATCATGCAACCCGCCTTCGGCGGACGAAATTCTTCCAATCACCATACTCATCAATGTATGGTGATCTTCTGAGATAGATGCCCTCTCAAGCAGATCCCTCAGCTCCCCTGGCCATACACTAGTTGGCGCCGAACTCTTCGGCTCTGCCGGACTCGGGGATACCCTCCGTGATGACACCTCAGTGTCGTCCGCTCCACCTGACGGCGCGGCGGATGGAGGCGTCTTGCTCTCCATCATCTCCGGACGAAGGTCCCCCGAAGACGAGCTCATCTGAGAAGGACGGAGATCCGAACTACAAGGTAAAAACTTAAGTTATCCTCAGAAGCACAAATAGGGATGTCCCTTATTACGAAACTCCCTTTTTTCTACTTACGGCTTGCTGGAGGGCTGATTCCGTAGAGGAGATAGTGCGGCCGGGGCCTCCCCGGACGCAGGACCCTCCGGTGAGGATCTCTTCCCCCGCTTCGAGGCCTTGGCCTCCGGGTTTTCGGAAGCCGTCCTCTTCTCCCCTTGGAAGGAGGGATTCTCGATCCCCCCTTCTCAAAAGCCTCCTCGGTAGAGGCGGTAGTTCCTTTGTTCTCCCCTTCGCCTTCCTCTGAAGGCGCAACCTCCAGCATCCTGACCAGCACGGGATCCGGCGCGGTCTCTCAGAGGGGGGCCGGACACCGTATCAGTTTTGCTTGCGCTATCCACTCCTGTTTAAAGGACAATTGGTTAAAAGGCGAATCGTAGAAAGGCAAACAAACGGTATGTCCGGACACAGAGCTACTTACTTGTGTATCCGGGCGATTGCAGCTTAGGCCGGCATCCTCGGTCAATTCCGGACACACCTCTTGTGATCCGAAGAACAATTTTTACATCTCCACAGGTGTCGTACCCATGAAGTGTTGGAGAATTCGTGGTCCCTCCGGATTAAATTCCCACAGCCGGAGAGGACGACGTTTGCAGGGCAGGAGACGCCTAATCAGCATGACCTGCATCACCACGACCAGATCGATCTCCCTCGCTTGGAGGTCTTGAATCCGGCCCTATAATAGGGGCACATCCTTTGACGGCCCCTAGTTGAGCCCTTGGTTGACCCATGACCTCAGCCGTCGTGGAGGTCTCGAGCGGAATATGGGCGGCGGCTTCTGCCTGCTGCCCCTGGGAGCGGTAATATAAAACCACTCCTGTTGCCACAAGCCGAGCTCCTCTTGGAAGGAGCCCTCGAGCCAGGGAGCATCGGCCCTCCTGCTTACGACCGCCCCGCCGCACTCTGCCTGGCGCCCCTCGATCACCTTCGGCTCCACGTTAAAGGTTTTGAGCCACAAACCGAAGTGGGGGGTAGTGCGGAGGAAGGCCTCGCAGACGACAATGAATGACGAGATGTGGAGGATGGACTCCGGAGCCAAGTCGTGGAATTCCAGCCCATAGTAAAACATGAGCCCTCTCACAAAAGGATCCATCGGGAAGCCTAAACCCCGACGGAGGTGGGACACGAACACGACGCTTTCGCCGGGCTCGGGAGTGGGAATGACTTGCCCTTTGGCGGGCAGCCTATGCGAAATCTCGTAGGTCAAGTACTTGGCTTCTCTCAGCTTTTGCACGTCCTCTTCCGTAATGGAGGAGGGCATCCACCGGCCTTGAAGGTCGGATCCGGACATCATTGAAGGTCCGAGGTGCTCGAATCTGAGGCTCTGGGTGTTGGAACTCGGGGCAAGGGGCAGATTCGGTTGAGGATTGAAGAAAAGAAACGAGCCTTGGTCTCATTATAAAGAGGGAAGAATACCAAGAGCTGTCCCCGTGACCGTTTGGAACTCACCTCCCATAGAGGAGGCGTGGCGACGGGCACGGTTGGGTTACCCACGTCCGTATTGATGGGAATCCCGAAATAAGGGGAACACGATCTCTGCTTCGACAAGACGTGCCAAGGAAACCGCTTCACTAAACGCGCCGAGGTGGTATAATAAAAAACGATTCAAGTAAAGGCTTGGTAGTGGCGTGACGTCATGCCACAAAATACGTTAGCAGATTGAACTTGTGTACATATTATTCTCTCTACGGTGCTATGTGAATTTTTTTTTGCAGAGCCGGACACTATCCTAGTGTTCGCAATCTTCTATGAATTACTCGGAGGAGGATCCCGCCTTGCAATACCGAACAATATGCGCACCGGACTCATCGTCATTGAAGCCTGGTTCAGGGGCTACTGAGGGAGTCCTGGACTAGGGGGTGTCCGGATAGCCGGACTATCATCATCGGCCGGACTCCAAGAATATGAAGATACAAGATTGAAGACTTCGTCCCGTGTCCGGATGGGACTTTCCTTGGTGTGGAAGGCAAGCTTGGCGATACGGATATGTAGATCTCCTACCATTGTAACCGACTCTGTGTAACCCTAACCCTCTCCTGTGTCTATATAAACTAGAGGGTTTTAGTCCGTAGGACACACAACCATTACAACAATCATACCATAGGCTAGCTTCTAGGGTTTAGCCTCCTTGATCTCGTGGTAGATCCACTCTTGTAATACCCATATCATCAATATCAATCAAGCAGGAGTAGGGTTTTACCTCCATCGAGAGGGCCCGAACCTGGGTAAAAACATCGTGTCCCTTGTCTCCTGTTACCATCCGCCTAGACGCACAGTTCGGGACCCCCTACCCGAGATCCGCCGGTTTTGACACCGACAGCGGCCCTTTTCCTACCTTGGGGAGAGGGGATTTTAGATCCCCCTCCCCGATTATCCCCCTTCATGGAGGCATCTACTCCTCCAATCTGGATGTGTAAAAAATGAGGCCCATCTGTGGCTTCTCTATTCCTTCCCTCGTCTTTGCCTGATGGCCCCTGATACGGCGCACGGTCAAGCATCCTGGTCAACAAAGGATTCGGCGAGCCTTCGGGAAGAGGGGCCGGACACCTAATCCTCTCCGCCTTCTTCAGCCAGTCCTGGCAGAGAATGTTTTTTAGAATTATGTTATAATAAATATAAAGGAAGGTGTGCTCGGCAAAAAAAGTATTTACCGGGGTATCCGGACAGTTGCAATTGAGACCCGCGTCCTCGGTGGTGTCCGGACACTTTATTCGTGATCCGAAGAACAACTCGTACATCTCTTTGAGCGTCAGGCCAAAGAATTGTTGAATGGTTCGTGGTCCTTCCGGGTTGAACTCCCACATATGGGGAGGACGACGTTGGCAGGGAAGGACTCGACGGACCAGCATCACTTGCATTATCTTGGCAAGACTGATATCCCTCTTGAGAAGGTCTCGGATGTGGCTCTGCAATGTCGGCACGTCATTTGCTGGCCCCCAGTCCAGCCCTTTGTTGACCCATGACGCCAGTTGTGGTGGAGGGCCCAGGCGAAACGCTGGAGTAGCCACCCGCTTTGTACCTCGGGGAGCGGTGATGTAAAACCACTCCCGCTGCCATAAATCAGAGGTCTCTACGAAAGAACCCTTTGGCCATGGGGGGTCGGAGCCATTGCTTACTATAGCACCTCCGCACTCCGTGTGACGCCCGTCGATCACCCTCGGCCTCACATTGAAGGTCTTGAGCCATAGGCCGAAGTGGGGGGTGATGCGGAGGAACGCTTCACACACGATGATAAACGACGAGATGTGAAGAACGGAATCTGGAGCTAGATCGTGGAAATCTAGTTCGTAATAGAACATGAGCCCTCTTACGAAGGGATCAACGCTAAAACCTAGCCCTCGGGGAAAGTGGGGGATAAAGACAATGCTCTCGTTGGGCTCGGGAGTGGGGATGACCTGCCCTGGAGCAGGTAGCCTGTGCGGAATCTCGACGGTGAGATACCTGGCCTCCCTAAGCTTCCGGATATCCTCCTCTGTGATGGAGGAGGCCATCCACCGGCCTTGATTGGATCCAGACATGGTCGAAGGACGAAGCTTTGGCTTGAGCCTTGGGTGTTGGAACTCGAGGTGCGGGAGGGGAAGGGTTGAGCGTGGAAAGAAAAGGACAGGCCTTGGCCCCCTTTATAAAGAGGACGAATATCAAGCGTCCCCCGCGTGACCGTTTGGGACTTACCTAAAATCGAAGAGTCATATTAAACAAACACGGTTGGTTTACCCATGCAATCCTGTGATAAGCAGGGACACGATCTCTGCTTCGATAAGACGTGCCAGTAAAACTGCCTCGCAGCGCGTGTAGTGGCTAGCTATGAAAACGGTTCGAATAAAGGCCGAACTGTGGTGTCGTGCCATGCTATGAAAAGCTGTCAGCAGATTAGATTTGTGGAATAGTATACTCTCCACGGTGGTATGTGGAATTTGTTTTGCACAGCCGGACATGATCCTTGTGTTCTAAATCTTCTATGGAGTATTCGAAGAAGGAACCCGCCTTGCAATGCCGAAGACGATATGCGCGCCGGACTCATCATCATTGAAGTCTGGTTCAGGGGCTACTGAGGGAGTCCTGGATTGAAGGGTCCTCGGATAGCCGGACTATATACTTTGGCCGGACTGTTGGACTATGAAGATACAAGATTGAAGACTTCGTCCCGTGTCCGGATGGGACTCTCCTTTGCGTGGAAGGCAAGCTTGGATATTCGGATGTGTAGATTTCCTTCTCTGTAACCGACTTTGTGTAACCCTATGTAACGCCTCGGATAAAATTTTCCATATTCGTAACTCCAACTCTTGCCTTTTCCGGAGATGCAATATATTATTTTCCTTCGTGGTTGAGTTTTTGTCTTCGTTTTGCATTTTGTTCATGTCAGGATTTTCATCTCATTGCTTCATGTGCATTGCATCATGGCATCTTGCACCCCTTTTTAAAACTCAACTAAATAAACCGTATGGATCTTCGGTCCATTTAAATCGTGGGATAGTCACATGGTGATTTCTCTTTAAAACATATTCAAAGTCTCCTACTATTATCAGGGAGCTATAATAAAATTATTCCATTTATTTGGAATTAACCATAACCCACTTGCAAAATATCCCATGCCGTTGTTATCTCAATTCTTGGTCTCCAACCTTGCCCATAATTTCTTTCATCATTTTTCCAAGCTCCACCAAAAATCTGAACATTTTTGGACCTTCCAAACCCCCACTCCCTATTTAAACTCTTTTGAATGTAATTCAAATGAGGTTGTATTCAAACCCTTCGACATGTCTCTTTGCAATTTTTCTAGATCAAGACCATTTTGGTGAGTCCGGGAAAATTAACCCCATGCTCAAATTCTTCCCCTAACCCTCTCTTCCGTTTTCTTCTCTCTAATGCTTTTCTGCTATAGAAAATAAGAGAGAGGGAGAAGAGAGCCCAGCCATGCCTCTTGGGCCTAACCAACCAGACCGACCCGTTCCCGCAGCCCACCTATAACCCTAGCCTCGACCCCCTTCTCTCTCTCGATCCCCTCCCTCCAGCGCCGCCACAGGGGAGGAGCCCCTCGTACCAGCGCCCGACCTCCTCGCTGCTGCTTCCACCATGGCGCCGCGCCCTGCTTCTCCTCCCGCGCCGACGCCCTCCATTGGCTACTCGTGCCTGCAGCTCCGTCCGCGAGCTCGTGCAGCCATGGCGCCACAGGAGCCTCGCACCCGACCCCCTTGCCGAGGCCATGGCCGCTGCCGCGCCTTCTTGCCTCTGCGCCTTGCTCTCTCCTGCCGCCAAGCATCACCATCGCGCCCTCCTCCTTGCCTTGGAGCCCCGCGCCTCGTCCTCGTGTCTCCTGACTCGTCCTCGACCACAGCAAGGCCGCCGCTCCGGTCAAGTTCCTCGCCGGATCCGGCAACCTCCGCCTTGAACCTGCCGTCTTCGTCCTGTTTCAGGCCTTCTCCATCCACACCCTCCTCCACCAGCAGCGTCGCCGCCCCGCCGGACCTTCTTCCTCAGCTCCATATCCCACCTTTGCCTCGGCCTCATCCAGGAGATGAGCGAACACATCTTCCCCGCGTTGACTTCCCCGGCATCGCTCCGTGCTGCCCTGCATTGGGCAGAGATGCTGCTCGCTTGGACCGCTGCTCGGCCAAGACGAAGACTGCCCTGTACCACATCGCCTCGCTGGATCATCGAGATCGTCTTGGATTGCGCAAGTATAGGGGAGTCCTGTGTGTTTCCGTTGCTTCATACCCGTCGAATCGTCAAGGCCCTCTGTTTGACTCCGTGTACAACTACACTGTGAGACGCCAAGAACCATGACTATAGTCGTTGCCCCGAGGACACCGAGTACGACTACACCCGATGATGCGACAAGTACCCGACAACGTGTACATCTACACCGCCAAGACCGGACCGACAAGTACCCTGACGTCGCGTGTACCACTACCGTCGCCTCGAAGACGTTGGATTCTTCAAGTACCTCTCCAAAAAAATGAACGTGTACCACTAATTCCACTACGCTACCACGTGTGCCACTACTTCCCACGACGACTCGTGAACGACTACTTCCACTACAAACTCGACCCGCTCCAAAAAAGCACGCTTCGAAGGTATAACCACCGAGACGACCTTCCGAGAACGAATGCATGTTGTATGAGATGCTCATGTTCAAACCATGTCCGAGTTATCATTGCACGTTCCTCCTCGGTTGCCAAGCCATCGACCCATGGGGAACCCGGTATCCGGGGTCACCCCACCATCTTTTGCATGTTCCGCACATCCACACTTTCCTTTGCACCGACATCTCGACGAGTTGTCGGATCACGGGAATGTTGCCATGGCATCGTTTCCGTTTTCGTCGGCGTGGCACCCAATTCTTTCCGCCATGGTGACCAAGTGCTCCTTATCATCTTCATGTACACATTTTCATAATAATTGCATAAACCTTGATTATGTCATCCGCATCATGTTAACAACATTTAAATGTTTAAAATTGTGTTTGCATTAAATTAGTAAATGACATGAGGATTTACCGGAATTATTGTTTGTTGTTTCCGGCCTCATTTAAACTTGTCTTGATAGGTATTTTTTATTATGCTTCATCCCTTGCCATGTTTAACAACATTTAATATTGTTGAGTAGCTTATAACGAGATCAAACTAAATAATCAAATGTGGTGTTTTGTCAATATGCAACTCGTTGCATATTGAGCTCCACTTAACTTGTAGTATTGTTTGTTGCACTTTGCCATGCCATGCCTCATTAAACCGGACATGCATCATACTTGATTGTGCATCATGCCATGTTTATGCTTGTGTGTTTACCATGTTGTTTGCTTCTTTCCAGTGTTGCTTCTTAGTTCCGGTAATGTTGCGATTGTGAAGATTCGTTTGACTACTCCCGTTCGTCTTCTTCATGGACTCGTTCTTCTTCCTAGCGGGATTTCAGGCAAGATGACCGCTACCCTGGATCTCACTACTATCATTGCTATGCTAGTTGTTTCGTTCTATCGCTATGCTGCGCTTCCTATCACCTGTTCCTTAAGCCTCCCAAATTGCCATGAACCTCTAACCTTTGACACCCTTCCCAGCAAACCGTTGTTTGGCTATGTTACCACTTTGCTCAGCCCCTCTTATAGCGTTGTTAGTTGCAGGTGAAGTTGAAGATTGCTCCAGGGTGGACAGGATTATGGTTGGGATATCACAATATCTCTTATTTAATTAATGCATCTATAGACTTGGTAAAGGGTGGAAGACTCGGCCTTATGCCTGGTGTTTTGTTCCACTCTTGCCGCCCTAGTTTCCGTCATACTGGTGTTATGTTCCCGGATTTTGCGTTCCTTACGCGGTCGGGTGATTTATGGGACCCCCCTGACAGTTCGCTTTGAATAAAACTCCTCCAGCAAGGCCCAACCTTGGTTTTACCATTTGCCTCACCTAGCCCTTTTTTCCCTTGGGTTTCCGGAGCTCGAGGGTCATCTTTATTTTACCCCCCCCCCGGGGCCAGTGCTCCTTCGAGTGTTGGTCCAACCTGAGCGATGTCCGGCGCCCCCTGGGCAACCAGGGTCTATGCCAACCCGACGTCTTGCTCATCCGGTGTGCCCTGAGAACGAGATATGTGCAGCTCCTATCGGGATTTGTCGGCACATCGGGCGGCTTTGCTGGTCTTGTTTTACCATTTTCGAAATGTCTTGTAAACCGGGATTCCGAGACTGATCGGGTCTTCCTGGGAGAAGGAATATCCTTCGTTGATCGCGAGAGCTTATCATGGGCTAAGTTGGGACACCCCTGTAGGGTATTATCTTTCGAAAGCCGTGCCCGCGGTTATGTGGCAGATGGGAATTTGTTAATGTCCGGTTGTAGATAACTTGACACCAGATCCGAATTAAAACGCATCAACCGCGTGTGTAGCTGTGATGGTCTCTTCTTGGCGGAGTCCGGGAAGTGAACACGGTTTCTGTGTTATGATTGATGTAAGTAGGAGCTCAGGATCACTTCTTGATCATTACTAGTTAACGACCGTTCCTTTGCTTCTCTCCTCGCTCTTATTTGCGTATTGTTAGCCACCATATCATGCTTAGTCGCTGCTGCAACC
Organism: Triticum timopheevii; assembly: GCA_963921465.1. NCBI lineage: Eukaryota > Viridiplantae > Streptophyta > Magnoliopsida > Poales > Poaceae > Triticum > Triticum timopheevii. The sequence goes on from OY997270.1 coordinate 585,946,800, forward strand.
TCACCACTTTACCCCTTCCTTTCCCATTAAGCTTTGCTAGTCTTGATACCCATAGTAATGGGATTGCTGAGTCCTCGTGGCTCACAAATTACTACAACAACAGTTGCAGGTACAGGTTATGCGATGATCATGACGCGAGAGCGATGTTTGCTTGTCTTGGAGTTCTTCTTCTGCTTCTTCTTCAATCAGGGGATAGGTTCCAGGTCGGCAGCCTGGGCTAGCAGGGTGGATGTCGTTTGAGTTTCTGTTTGTGTTTCATCCGTAGTCGGATGATTATCTTATGTATGATGTGATGTTGTATTCGTGTGGCTTTGTATGCCTCTTATATGTATCCCCATCTATTATGTAATGTTGATGTAATGATATCCACCTTGCAAAAGCGTATCAATATGCGGTTCTATCCTTGGTGGGACCTTCGAGTCTCTTTAGGATAGTATCGCATATTGGGCGTGACACCCTAGCCCCCTCCGGTGTCTATATAAACCGAAGGGTTTAGTCCGTAGGAGGACAACAATCATAATCATAGGCTAGCTCCTAGGGTTTAGCCTCTACGATCTCGTGGTAGATCAACTCTTGTAATACTCATATCATCAAGATCAATCAAGCAGGAAGTAGGATATTACCTCCATCGAGAGGGCCCGAACCTGGGTAAAACATCGTGTCCCCTGCCTCCTGTTACCATTAGCCTTAGGCGCACAGTTCGGGACCCCCTACCCGAGATCCGCCGGTTTTTACACCGACAGAGACGCTCCCACAACGACACCGCCACATCAGTTTGGAAATGGAGAGGGGCTGCCACCAGCCACCGCCTAAACCATCCTCAGAGGGGCAACACAGCAATTCTCCGTCCAACCCCTGCAACCAAGCTCTATTCTCGCCATGAGTGCCTCCATGACCTCTCCATCCCGATCGATGGAGCTGCTGCTGCTGGTACGAGGTGGACGGTACTGCAGCCGTGGGTGGTGATGCAAGGCGGCGAGGTTCCTGCAGAGTGCTGCTGTCATCGATGTTGTCGCAACACGACGCTCGCTTGTTGTACATGCTGCAATCGGGAGGCCTAGGCGAGGTTCCTGCAGAGTGCTGCTGCCATCGATGTTGTCGCAACACGATGCTCGCTCGCTGCACATGCTGCAATTGGGAGGCCTAGGCGAGGAGTTGGCAACATCAGCGAGCTCAACGCGTGGCGGTGCTGCACTACAGGCTGGCCGATGGGCTGCAGCAGCCGGCGAAGCAGAGGCACTTTCCGGCGTTGTGATGAAGCATCACCGGGATCGCCATAGCTGCAATGAAGTGATGCGGCATCATCGGAGTTCCGCCGGGGTTGCAATGAAGCGTCGCCAGAGTTGCAATGAAGCCTCGCCAGAGTTGCAATGCAGCGCTGCCAGAGCCGTTGAAGCTTCCTCGGAGTTGCAATGAAGTGTCATCGGCGCTACAATGGATGACCGTCAGTACTGCATGCTGCTGCTCTGTAGTGCTGTTGTGGGAGCGCCTGATTGTGCAATAGGGAGCTTCTTATCCAACTTCTCTTGAGGCGGCTTAATTTTGGCAAAAATCACTCGACTGATTGGTAGCAGCGGCCGGACAGAAAATGGAGGTTGCGCGTCCTCCTCGTCCGTCTGTGTCCGCGCTTGGCCCACCTGTTACTCTCTCATCCTTTTCTCTCTCTGGCCCACCACGCCCACCCACCACCACGAGGCAGCTGCAGGGTGGCGCTCCCTAAAGGCTACATCGGCCTCCTTGACTTCCTCCGGCGGCATGCAATGCGGCGGTCCTCCCCAGCTTCCTCCGGCGGCACACAACACGTCGGTCCTCTTCGGCTTCCTCCGGCAGCACGGGTCGTGGTGGTCCTCCTCGCCTTTCTGTGATGCCATGTGGTGCGACGGGCACGACGCCTGAGCCTCTCCTCTATGCTGCACTTCACCAACACTGCATTGGCTCGATGCCCGGCGCCACTTCCACCCACGTCCGAAGACAACACGGACGCCAGGCCCGCGGCGAGGACCGATGTGCGTGCAAGTTGCTGCGCAAACAATGGTGGCGGACGAGGGCGAGCGTGCGCGCGAGCTACTACATGGCTGACATGGCGTGCGGGCGAGCTGTTGCGTGAGCACGCGGGTGAGAACAGCATGCACGGGTAAGGACGAGGCACGTCCGACGCAGTGGAGGCTGCGCGGGCTCACGGGCGAGGGCGGCGAACGAGCGTGCGGCCACGGCGGAGAAACGCGGCGCGAGCAACCGAGCTGCTGCACGAGCGAGGGCGAGGCATCGGCCGGAGCGAGGCAGGGCGCGAGTGCGTCAGCCGGTGCGGGGTAGGGCGCAGACGAGAAGATCCTGAGCCGGAGCAGGTCCACTGAGACCTCCTCTCCCGCGGGCACGACCATAGGGCACAGGAAGCAGGGCGGCGTGGCGAGGCGGGGTAGGCAAGCACGTAGCACGGCAAGCTTCCAACGAGCGCGCGGGCGCAACGAGATTCGCGCGGTCGTGGGCGAGCTTCCGGTGAGCGCTGTGTGCTTGCTAGCTCGCAGGCAGGGCGGGTGTGGTGGGCTCGTGAAAGAGTATGGGTGAGACGCAAGCGGGCGCGAAGCGAGCACGGTGCGCAGCGAGGTGAGCGCGAGTGCGCACGACAAGACGCGTCGCCTGCGAGCTGCTGCTACGCGGGCATGCTGCTGTGCTAGCAAGCTAGACCTATTGCTGTTGCGCGTTCGTGCGGGCGAGCTACTGTGCGGGCAAGCTACTGCTGCACGGGCGCGCGCCGGCCTGTTTCTGTTTTCGCATGAGATGCTCCTCGCTGGCCTCTTTCTGGCGGACAAGTTGAGATGGGGCGGCCGCGTTGGGTGCACTGGTAGGGGACGTCCGAAACAGTGCACAATCGTCTTTTTTCTGCCTCAAACGGATAAAATCCGGACAAATTAGACGTCCATTTGGGTCTAGCGTTGGAGTTGGCCTGATCGCCCACACTACTCTGACTTGGACTCGAGCGATACTCATCCTTATTTCCGTGTCTATAAGGCAGTCCAGTGTCTCATTTTAACTGATCCTGAACTATAAAAGCGTTTTGAACGAGCTACCTCTCAATTTATAATTGGGTTACTGAAAGTTCTGTATAAATAATTGACTGCTACTTTTCTATGTGTCACATCACCAAATATTTAAATAAAGGTTGTCTAATTCACACCTTTATTTTGTAAGAAAATATAATAACACATTCATAGATGTCCTTAGAAAATAGATGTCCTTTATAATTGGTTTCCTTTTCTTGAACATGCACACACTTTGTGATGTGCCAATGCTATTAGAAAATAGATCTCGGGTCGTAAGAGCATCTACAACCGGGCGCCTCAAACCGGACTCAAACGCCCGGACGACCCGCCCAGTCACTGACCGGTCACGTTTTTCTGACCCAGTCGGGCGCGTCAAATGGTCCTTAAATGCCCGGGCTGTCCGGCGCCCCTCATATCCAGCCCAAATATGAGGCGGATATGGGAGTGCCGGGCCCACCCCGACCCCAATCCGTCCCCATAAATATCTCTAATCCGAGAACCCTAGCTCACTCCACTCTCGATCTGTCTCTTCTTCTTCCCTCTGATTTCTCCGATTCGATCCACTCCGACCACTCCGGTGACTGCGACAACCATGTCGAGCGTTGGCAGCTGCTCCTCGTCCGACTCTGAAGACGACCTAGCCCTCCGCATTGTCCTCGAGAGGTCCAAGCTGGACACGGGTGGCAGTTCCGGATCGGCCTCACCTCTCCCCCGCTGGTGCAATGAGGAAACTAGCGTTGGCTCCTCCCGGCCCGCGCTTGGCTCCGTGTGGGTTGCGTAGTCCGCGCCTCCCCCATGCCGCCCCTAGCCCTGCCGCCTGCTGCTCCCCCACGCGGGCAGCGGTGGGTGCTTGTGCCCGCCCCGGCAGCCCAGATACGCACGCCGGAGTCAGAGGCGTGCGCCGCCCGCCGCAAGAGGCAGCGGGCAAGGAAAAGGGAAGCGGCGGAGAGCTCTGTCCGCCGCTGCCGCAGGTTACTGGCAGAGCCCGACGAGGACGAGCAGCTCCTTGCGGCTCTAGCTGCAGATGGCTGCCTCCACCTCCTGAAACTCTGAAGATAAATGTGGATGGCGCTTTCCAGTTCGAGACGAGAGCAGGAGGCTAGGGTTTTATCATCAGAAATTTCTCAGGGGATGAAGTGGGTGGGTGGGTGGGGGGGGGGGGGCTAAATTTCATGTTTTGAACCTTTTTCGGAACCCTGCTTTGTAAAAAATTCGACATCTGACCTTTTTCTTACCGCCAAGGCCCCTGGCGGCAGGGTATAACAGGCTACCTCCAAGTCCCCTGGCGGTAGGGTATAACAACCTACCTCCAAGGCCCCTGGCGGTAGGGTTGCATTTTTTTCTAAATATGGAACACAGTGCATGGTCGCACCTACCGCCGGGCACCTTGGCGGTAGGGTTGTACAGCCTACCGCTAACCTGTTTGGCGGTAGGGGTGTTTTCTACTGCCAGGGTCCTTGGAGGTTGGCTGTTATACCCTATCGCCAGGGGTCTTGGCGGTAAGGGGTCAGATCTCGAATTTTTTGCAAAGCAGGGTCAGATCTCGAATAGGTTTCACAAAAAGGTCAAAACACGAAATTTTTCGGGGTGAGGGTGCTCGAAAGCTCAACTTTTTTCAGGACTCGCTGCAGGCAGAAGCGGAAGCTTGCTGTCATGCTTTACTCAAGTCATGATCGAGACAGATGCCCACGAGTTGGTAGCTGCCCTCACATCTGATGCATATGATATCTCACCAAATGGTGTCCTATTTAGGGAGATAAAAGCCATTGCGTTCTTGAACTTTACTGTTTTTACAGTAGTTTACGTTCCTAGAAATTGTAATAAAGTGGCGAACGCTCTTGGGGCGTTCGGGTCGAAGATGGTCACCGAACCCCAAGCCGTATGGCCGGGCGGTGCTTCTATCTTTGTCCAGGACCTAGTTGTCGATGACTCGTTTTCGGCACCTTGTTTAATGGAAAGTCTGTTCCATGCAAAAAAAACACGTTCTATAAAAAGGTGAGGATGCATATCTCTAAAAATAATTACACATGCATGGCATAAACCCTACAAGGGCTAAATATTGATCCTGGAAAAAAGGGCGTTGAGTGGCTGGAAGGTTTTCTACCACCGCTGACCAGCAAAAAGATTGTGTTGCCCCATTTTTCATGTCTGCGACCATGGTCTATCTCCAAATGCACTTTCTCAATCATGGTTAGTGCTTGTTCCCCATATGTCTTGGGTGTTATAGCTCGAGTTAGGTAATTATGTTATACCCTAAAGCTAGTAAGTGTATCGAAGCAATGCCTACAACTCTAACTAATTTTTTGCTACGATTAAGGGCCTAACTAGTATGTATTAATCACTAATGTTAATGATTTTTTTGCAATGCTAGTGGTCTTGATGATTATATATAGATGCCCATGGTTAGGCCTATTTAATCTCCCGTTAAAATGCAAATTTTCCATAATTAATTCTAATATATCGGCATAAAGACAAAGCCCTAATGATCAATGTTTAGTTTTTTATCATTATTACTAATATTTGATAAAACTAATGTGGTCTGGTACGATCAACTAGCTAGCATAAATATATTCAGTTTAGCAATAAAAGAGACGAATTGTGAAATCTTGAGACCCTAGTTTTCCTACAACTCCCAGAAACCCAAAGTCCCAAACTGATGCAAACCCTAAATTGGTAGGTCGCGTTCCGGGTTTTATTTTCGTCCTACCTCACCCGGTCTTTTTTGGTACTTCTTTGGTACTTCCTCACACCTCCCTCCCAGCCGCGAAAAACCAAGGAAAACCCCGCAATCGAGTCCCGCACCCGCCCCCACGCGCCCAACCTCCCGTCGCATCGAACTGACACGAACGAAAATTAACCAGCAAAAAAAACCGGCGAAAATTAACCAGCAAAAAAAATCCTAAACCAATCGCCCGCACGTACGAGCGAGGTCTCCTGCCCTCGAGCGAGAAACAGTCGCACGCATGACTCTCTGCCCTCGTTCGCCCGCCGCCGCCCTTCGTCCCTTCACCGCCACCGCTTAATCCCTTCGCCGCCGCCGCCGCTCCATCCCTTCGCCGCTGCCGCCGCTCCATCCCTTCGCCGCCGCCCTCCCACATCAAAGCCGGCGCCGCTCAATCCCTTCGCCGCCGCCTCTCGATCTTATGCCTAGGGTCCCCTGTCGCCGCTACCCCTCCCTCGAGCATGGGCGGCCACCAGCGAAGGATGCCCGCTCCCCCTCCTCTCCGGCCACACCGGTCTCCCCCCTAAGCACAAAGTGGGCGCACGCGGTGCGGGCTCCGGTGAACACGGCCGCACGCGATCCAAAGGCCCGACGGCGCCCACATCCCTCGCCTCTCTGGTCACACGTCGCCTCCCTAACCACGAAGTGGGCGCACGCGGGGTGGGATCCCGCGAACGCAGCCGCGCGCGATCCAGCGGCCTGGAGGCGCCCGCATCCCTCTCCTCTCCGATTGCATGTCTCCTCCCTTCCTAAAAAGTGGGTGCACGCAGGGCGGCCACTCCGCCAACCGACTCCAGGAGCTCTGCTTTCGCAACGGCAACATCTACATCAAGCTCGGCCAGCACATCGCACAACTGGTACGGAAAGGAATTCCTAACTCTGTGAGGATACGCCTGAATTCACTTTGGATTCATCTGTGGTAAGATTGCATAAAAGTAATACCAATGGAGGAGTTAGGGATGTGGACCGGAGAAACTACATGGAGCTACAGGTAACTACTTCCCTGAGTCTCCTTCGTAGGTGTGGTCACTATATTTCCTACTTGTGCAGATCCTAACTGGTTGTAACTTTGTTCATTCTCTTCCTAACAGTAGTTCGTCAGCCACATTGGACTAATCTAATGCATTCGAATTGCCTTGGTGAGTGAAAATAACGATATAGGCTTGATGTGGACAAGCGCATAGCTCCTTATCTAGCCTAATCTGAATGTAGCTTATATTCTTAATCTTTTTATGCACACTATTTTAGCCAGCGGCAGATGTTGGGCACTCTGAGGTATGCAAACCTTCTCAGAGCAAGGGGAGCAAGAGTACCACTGCATTTCTTATCTTCATCACTCAAAATTCCCAGAACTAATCGTGAGCTCTTGCTTTGATACAGAACTAATCTTGAAGGTGATAGCCTTGTTTCTTCCCTCTTTTAGATCATCCGTTCTTCTTTTTCCTTGGAGCTCCACTGCTTTGGATGAACTGGACTAACCCTAGGTAATTGATTAATTTATCATGAAAATAGAATTTAGATGAGAGTGAAATTGAACTAGAGGGTTCTTAATTCGCCATTTGTTTCTGGATGGAGGCTGCTGGATTTTCTTTAGGAGAGAACCCCTTTTCCGTACTATACTCTGTACTTCATAAGGACCTAAATCCCTCTCAATAGTCTTGCAAGGTGAACTCAATTTGTTTTTTTTGGTGCTTAATTGTGTAGAAGGGATGAAGGTCATCCACGAGGTGTCTCAAGGTGAACCCCGTGCTACCCGACCAAGTGGCTGGAGGGAATGGTGTATGCTCACAAGGTACGTGATTTAGCTGTTCTTCTGACTATATGTGTGTTCATGGCCTCATGGGTTCTGATATAGCTGCGCTGGCTATATTTCAGTTTGTACAGACCAATTTGTTTCACTCGGACAAGAATCCCACGAACCTTAATGTGGCCTTTAAGTTTCAGGTACAACATTCTCTTCTGCTCTGTTGCGTCGCGTGCTCCACCCCTGTACCTTATGATTCATGAGTTTCCGGTGACAAAATGTGTTATATTTGTAGAGTCGATACTTTAAGAGAGGGAAAATAGCTGCCCACGCAATGGTTTTCCAGTTATACTCTTTAAAGAATTTGTAGGAGGATCCATTGATTTAAAAACATGTGGAAAACATTCAGTTTAGTAAATATTGTATATACCCTTCCCCTGAAAAGTTTGACGTTGTTACTTGGGAAAAAGGAAAATGCCCACAGATCAAATCCTTTGATACATTGATTATTTTAGTTATGCAAAGTTTAAACTTCGGTCATGCTTTATTGGTCATTTTTCCCCAATAAATATCTACCAACTGCAGGTCCTTGGGGTTGGATGCGGCAACTCGCGGCTCGAAGACAATCTTTTGTGGTGGGGCGTCGCCGCCGGCGGCGGCACCTGCATAGACTGTCTCGCTGGGAAAGAAGAGATGCTCCCCTGATTTGGAGCTATAGAAAGGAGGTGGTTGTAGACACAAAGTGGGGACACACAACTCCCAGTCATAATATTCTTTATCTTGGCTCGTTGTTTGGGGATGGACGCATCAATCTGATGGCGCTGTCCTCCATGCCAAACGGATCCTAGGTTCGGAGGCGCGCGGCGCCGACGATGACAACCTTTCTATCAATGCAAGGGCAGCAGGAGCTCATGATGTTGTTGATGCCACCACCATGAATGGTGTTGATGCAAGGTGGGACAAGTATGTATACCAGGCAAAGTACTCAATCTGTTTGGCATTTAGCTTTTTGATTTTGTTTTTAGTGAGCTTGATTCAGATAATTTGTTTACCTGATGCCTTCACTCCAGGTAATCTGTTTGTCTGACATTTTGCTTTTTGATTCAGTGCGATCACTAATGGGGAGAACATAAAAATTCAATTGAGGGCACTGTGATTCTCTAGCTACATGTATCATGTAAGTAACGTCTTTCCATGAATCTTCTATTCATTATATAACCTCTCATGCCCTTACAAAAGTATCTCTGTTGACTCGATTTCTTTCTGCTGATTCTTATAGGGTCACCAACCACACATGTAAAAACCATGTCTCCCTACTGTAATTTGATGATTTATTTACATGTGGCACATAATAGTTCAGAGTTCACTCCGAGAAAGAATTGCTTTGCATGTACATTTGCTAAAAGACGGATGTGCTGAACTTTCGACGGTTCCGATTAGTTGCTGACATAACCTTTCCTCTTTTCATTGATAGGTCCAAAAGAGATCCTTATTTCACCTTTGTTTATAGGTATTCAACGTGAGGAATTTTATACTTTTGGAGTGGAGCTACCAAATATATATTATGAGTTTCTAAAACATCTATTATAAGGTAAAATCATTATATACATATTATTTTATTTATGTTTCATGTAAGTCGAATCTACCGCAGCCATATGGAAGTTTTGGAAGGCACAGCTTATTGCATGATCACGAAGAAATTATTGGATAGTTCATCATTTTTATGTTTGTATGAACAAGGACTTTTGGGTGTTTGGCCTCACAAAGGTTCTTTGTTGAGCAGGAGTTGAAGAGAGCTTCCTCTGCCCCAGCAGATTCTGAGAAAACCAACCAGCAGAGAACATGAACAAATATAGTGACGAGAAAGGGTGGAGCTGAGTACACCACACATGGATATGATGGTCTCCCCTATGTTCTTTTTGGCAATCCACTTAATCACTGACTCAACTTTGTATGGTGAGCTAACAAGCCCGTGTTATGTCTTCCCTCTTTCTTTGTAAGTGGATGATTTCAGATTGCTCGTCATTATTCAACAACTATACTTAAAAAAGAGCAGCCCGGTGCATGTAGCTCCCGCTTACGCAGAGTCGGGGAAGGGTCCGACCACTTTGGGTCTATAGTACGCAGCCTTTCCCTACATTATTCAACAACTATACTTGTGATAGAAAAATGTGCTAAACTGTAGTACTCCCTCTGTCCCATGATAAGTTTCGCTATACTTGTGAAAGACTAATGTATATTCTTCTAAAGTTATAATACATTCATGGTCTGTGTATATCATTTGTATGTTGCAAACCTGAGTTGGGCAGGCAGCAACTGATTTCTTCATTTGCTATCTTTATATTCTTCAAAGCAATAAAAGTGTATGCGCATTTGGTGAGATTAGGGTAGTGTACTGACAAGTGACAAGCATATTTCCTTGCGTGTCATCCTCGATGCTGCTTCCTTAGTTCATACAGTACTTTTCTTAATCACTTTTGTCGCAGATGTTTGACACATCCAACTACCATGTTGATTTTCTGATCGTTCTTTGGTCTGGACTATATATGATATATGTATTATATCATCAGCACAATATGATTCTTCTTCTTCTTGCAGGGCGCTTCCGATGCACAGATGGTGGCGGTGAAGCAGCATGCCCGAGAGAGCGTGCAGGGGAGGATGGAGTTCCTGGTGGAGGTGCTGATACTGGCGGTGCTCAGCCACCCTAACTTCGTCAGCCTGATCGGCTTCTGCGCGCAGGGGACAAGCAGCTGCTGTTGTGCGAGTACATGCCCTTCGGCAGCCTGGAGAGTCATCTCTTTGGTAATACTTCTCAAAATTATTTAGACTTGCTAATAGAGCATTCGATGTTAGCTTCTACCAATCTGTACGTTCTGTTCTTAGATTTATTTTCCCTCAATACCTTGTTTAGTACAAGGAAGGACTGATATTATTCCCCAGCCAGGGTCGTTGACTATTGTTTATTTTATCATAGTTCAGTGTTTTTCATCTGAAAATAGATACAAATGTGTACAGAGTAAGGGTCGTTAAATTTTTATCTATAGTCCTTCATCACCATCATCGAGCCGCTGGAAGGTGGGAAGCAGAGAGGATGTGTCATAGGGGGATTCCATCAGATTAGTTAGAAATTAGAATGCCGCTCAACCTAGCATTAAGGTTGGTTGAGCCTGATGCACTAGCACATTGGATTAGTTGAAAATCAGAATGTACGATTAATTATTAGAGAACTATACATGCAGATTACTCATGTGTGTCTCGGTACCATGATTGCATAGGAAACACGTTAATTATGTAAGAGACGAATAGGAGTAATGACATCATAGCTCGAGCGTCTTGGGAGGAAAGTGGCGTCGGTGGTGCTGAGCTAGAACAAGTTCACCGGCTCTCCTTCTACCTGCTGGAGCATATGGACGTGTCACGGAACCCCTTCATCGGGACGTTCGTGTTGGCGCTACTGTCTGTCCAGTACCTGAGCATAGCCGGCCAACAGGTTCACCCAGGCGCTATCATACAAGGGGTCCTGCTGGGACAACCTCCGGCTTGTCGACCTGATGGGGAGCATCCCTCCCCCAACTATCGCCATCCTATCCAACCAGCCGCCAAGCATCTACTACTGCTCCCACTGGATATGTAACCCATCTGACTCCCTTTGCTTCCTGTTCTTCCCTTGATATTATCAATTTGGGTGCAAATGCTCTTTTTCAGTAGCTTAGTTACGGACTCTGATTTTATTCTTGTTTCATGGAGGCACTTATATATGAATAGCGTGCATACATCTGCACAACTGCATAACAGTCACAAATGATTGTTTTGTGAATCTGCAGAGAATCTAATTATCCATGTAGCGGCAATAGCTAGATTAATTTGTTTACCCAAAATTATCAAGGTGAATTCCCTGTTCTCGTTTTCTCAAGTCGATGATGCATGCGTAATATCCTACCACTTTACATTCGCTCTCTTTAAATCACATCTCTTTGATCAGGAAGCATCTTGCTATGATCAATAAAGACGGAAAAACAGTGCACACAATAGATGAGTGGCCGAGTACAATGAACTTCTTTTATAGAGAGCGTTCCGGGTTTTATTTTCGTCCCACCTCACCCGGTCTTTTTTGGTACTTCTTTGGTACTTCCTCCCACCTCCCTCCCAGCCGCGAAAACCAAGGAAAACCCCGCGATCGAGTCCCGCACGCACCCCCACGCGCCCAACCTCCCGTCGCATCGAACTGACACGAACGAAAATTAACCAGCGAAAAAAAACCCGGCGAAAATGAACCAGCGAAAAAAATCCTAAACCAATCGCCTGCACGTACGAGTGAGGTCTCCTGCCCTCGAGCGAGAAACAGTCGCACGCACGACTCTCTGCCCTCGTTCGCCCGCCGCCGCACTTCGTCCCTTCACCACCACCGCTCCATCCCTTCGCCGCTGCCGCCGCTCCATCCCTATGCCGCCGCCCTCCCACATCAAAGCCGGCGTCGCTCCATCCCTTCGCCGCCGCCTCTCGATCTTCCGCCTAGGGTCCCCTGCCGCCGCTACCCCTCCCTCGAGCAAGGGCGGCCACCGGTGAAGGATGCCCGCTCCCCCTCCTCTCCGGCCACACCGGTCTCCCCCCTAAGCACAAAGTGGGCGCACACGGTGCGGGCTCCGGCGAACACGGCCGCACGCGATTCAGAGGCCCGGCGGCGCCCACATCCCTCGCCTCTCTGGTCACACGGCGCCTCCCTAACCACGAAGTGGGCGCACGCGGGGTGGGATCCGGCGAACGCGGCCGCGCACGATCCAGCGGCCTGGCGGCGCCCGTATCCCTCTCCTCTCCGATTGCATGTCTCCTCCCTTCCTACAAAGTGGGTTCACGCAGGGCGGCCACTCCGCCAACCGACTCCAGGAGCTCTGCTTTCGCAACGGCAACATCTACATCAAGCTCGGCCAGGACATCGCACAACTGGTACGGAAAGGAATTCCTAACTCTGTGAGGATACGCCGAAATTCACTTTGGATTCATCTGTGGTAAGATTGCATAAAAGTAATACAAATGGAGGAGTCAGGGATGTGGACCAGAGAAACTACATGGAGCTGCAGGTAACTACTTCCCTGAGTCTCCTTCGTAGGTGTGGTCACTATATTTCCTACTTGTGCAGATCCTAACTGGTTGTAACTCCGTTCATTCTCTTCCTAACAGTAGTTCGTCAGCCACATTGGACTAATCTAATGCATTCGAATTGCCTTGGTGAGTGAAAATAATGATATAGGCTTGACGTGTACAAGCGCATAGCTCCTTATCTAGCCTAATCTGAATGTAGCTTATATTCTTAATCTTTTTATGCACACTATTTTAGCCAGCGGCAGATGTTGGGCACTCTGAGGTATGCAAACCTTCTCAGAGCAAGGGGAGCAAGAGTACCACTGCATTTCTTATCTTCATCACGCAAAATTCCCAGAACTAATCGTGAGCTCTTGCTTTGATACAGAACTAATCTTGAAGGTGATACCCCTGTTTCTTCCCTCTTTTAGATCAACCGTTCTTCTTTTTCCTTGGAGCTCCACTGTTTTGGATGAACTGGACTAACCCTAGGTAATTGATTAATTTCTCATGAAAATAGAATTTAGATGAGAGTGAAATTGAACTAGAGGGTTCTTAATTCGCCATTTGTTTTTGGATGGAGGCTACTGGATTTTCTTTAGGAGAGAACCCCTTTTCCGTACTATACTCTGTACTTCATAAGGACCTAAATCCCTCTCAATAGTCTTGCAAGGTGAACTCAATTTGTTTTTTGTGCTTTATTGTGTAGAAGGGATGAAGGTCATCCACGAGGTGTCTCAAGGTGAACCCCGTGCTACCCGACCAAGTGGCTGGAGGGAATGGTGTATGCTCACAAGGTACGTGATTTAGCTGTGCTTCTGACTATATGTGTGCTCATGGCCTCATGGGTTCTGATATAGCTGCGCTGGCTATATTTCATTTTGTACAGACCAATTTGTTTCACTCGGACAAGAATCCCACGAACCTTAATGTGGCCTTTAAGTTTCAGGTACAACATTCTCCTCTACTCTGTTACGTCGCGTGCTCCACCCCTGTACCTTATGATTCATGAGTTTCCGGTGACAAAATGTGTTATATTTGTAGAGTCGATACTTTAAGAGAGGGAAAAGCACCTGCCCATGCAATGGTTTTCCAGTTATACTCTTTAAAGAATTTGTAGGAGGATCCGTTGATTTAAAAACACGTGGAAAACATTCAGTTTAGTAAATATTGTATATACCCTTCCCCTGAAAAGTTTGACGTTGTTACTTGGGAAAAAGGAAAATGCCCACAGATCAAATCCTTTGATACATTGATTACTTTTTAGTTATGCAAAGTTTAAACTTCGGTCATGCTTTATTAGTCTTTTTTCCCCAATAAATATCTACCAACTGCAGGTCCTTGGGGTTGGATGCGGCAACTCGCGGCTCGAAGACAATCTTTTGTGGTGGGGCGTCGCCGCCGCTGGCGGCACCTGCATAGACTGTCTCGCTTGGAACAAAGAGATGCTCCCCTGATTTGGAGCTGTAGAAAGGAGGTCGTTGTAGACACAAAGTAGGGACACACAACTCCCAGTCATAATATTCTTTATCTTGGCTCGTTGTTTGGGGATGGACGCATCAATCTGATGGCGCTGTCCTCCATGCCAAACGGATCCTTGGTTCGGAGGCGCGCGGCGCCGATGATGACAACCTTTCTATCGACGCAAGGGCAGCAGGAGCTCATGATGTTGCTGATGCTACCACCATGAATGGGGTTGATGCAAGGTGGGACAAGTATGTATACCAGGCAAAGTACTCAATCTGTTTGGCATTTAGCTTTTTGATTCTGTTTTTAGTGAGCTTGATTCAGATAATGTGTTTACCTGATGCCTTCACTCCAGGTAATCTGTTTGTCTGACATTTTGCTTTTTGATTCAGTGCGATCACTAATGGGGAGAACATAAAACTTCAATTGAGGGCACTGTGATTCTCTAGCTACTTGTATCATGTAAGTAACGTCTTTCCATGAATCTTCTATTCATTATATAACCTCTCAGGCCCTTACAGAAGTATCTCTGTTGACTCGATTTCTTTCTGCTGATTCTTATAGGGTCACCAACCACACATGTAAAAACCATGTCTCCCTACTGTAATTTGATGATTTATTTACATGTGGCACAGAATAGTTCAAAGTTCACTCCGAGAAAGAATTGCTTTGCATGTACATTTGCTAAAAGACGAATGTGCTGAACATTCGACAGTTCTGATTAGTTGCTGACATAACCTTTCCTCTTTTCATTGATAGGTCCAAAAGAGATCCTTATTTCACCTTTGTTTATAGGAATTCGACGTGAGGAATTTTATACTTTTGGAGTGGAGCTATCAAATATATATTATGAGTTTCTAAAACATCTATTATAAGGTAAAATCATTATATACATATTATTTTATTTATGTTTCATGTGAGTCGAATCTACCGCAGCCATATGGAAGTTTTGGAAGGCACAGCTTATTGCATGATCACGAAGAAATTATTGGATAGTTCATCATTTTTATGTTTGTATGAACAAGGATTTTCGGTTGTTTGGCCTCACAAAGGTTCTTTGTTGAGAAGGAGTTGAAGAGAGCTTCCTTTGCCTCAGCAGATTCTGAGAAAACCAACCAGCAGAGAACATGAACAAATATAGTGACGAGAAAGGGTGGAGCTGAGTACACCACACATGGATATGATGGTCTCCCCTATGTTCTTTTTGGCAATCCACTTAATCACTGACTCAACTTTGTATGGTGACCTAACAAGCCCGTGTTATGTCTTCCCTCATTCTTTGTAAGTGGACGATTTCAGATTGCTCATCATTATTCAACAACTACACTTAAAAAAGGGCAGCCCGGTGCATGTAGCTCCCGCTTGCGCAGGGTCGGGGAAGGGTCCGACCACTTTGGGTCTATAGTACGCAGCCTTT
Source organism: Triticum timopheevii (assembly GCA_963921465.1). Lineage (NCBI taxonomy): Eukaryota > Viridiplantae > Streptophyta > Magnoliopsida > Poales > Poaceae > Triticum > Triticum timopheevii. Next base: position 585,962,273 of record OY997270.1, read on the forward strand.
CCCTACCTTATTCAACAACTATACTTGTGATAGAAAAATGTGCTAAACTGTAGTACTCCCTCCGTCCCATGATAAGTGTCGCTATACTTGTGAAAGACTAATGTATATTCTTCTAAAGTTATCATACATTCATGGTCTGTGTATATCATTTGTATGTTGCAAACCTGAGTCGGGCATGCAGCAACTGATTTCTTCATTTGCTATCTTTATATTCTTCAAAGCAATAAAAGTGTATGCACATTTGGTGAGATTAGGGGAGTGTACTGACAAGTGACAAGCATATTTCCTTGTGTGTTGCCTCGATGCTGCTTCCTTAGTTCACACAGTACTTTTCTTAATCACTTTTGTCGCAGATGTTTGACACATCCAACTACCATGTTGATTTTCTGATCATTCTTTGGTCTGGACTATATATGATATATGTATTATATCATAAGCACAATATGATTATTCTTCTTCTTGCAGGGCGCTTCCGATGCACAGATGGTGGTGGTGAAGCAGCATGCCCGAGAGAGCGGAGGAAGGAGTTCATGGTGGAGGTGCTGATACTAGCGGTGCTCAGCCACCCTAACTTCGTCAGCCTGATCGGCTTCTGCGCGCAGGGGACAAGCGGCTGCTGTTGTACGAGTACATGCCCTTCGGCAGCCTGGAGAGTCATGTCTTTGCTAATTCTTCTCAAAATTATTTAGACTTGCTAATAGAGCATTCGATATTTAGCTTCTGCCAATCTGTACGTTCTGTTCTTAGATTTATTTTCCCTCAATACCTTGTTTAGTACAAGGAAGGACTGATATTATTCCCCATCCAGGGTCGTTGTTTATTGTTTATTTTATCATAGTTCAGTGTTTTTCATCTGAAAATAGATTCAAATGTGTACATAGTAAGGGTCGTTAAATTTTTATCTATAGTCCTTCATCACCATCATCGAGCCGCTGGAAGGTGGGAAGCAGAGAGGATATGTCATAGGAGGATTCCATCAGATTAGTTATAAATTAGAATGCCGCTCAACCTAGCATTAAGGTTGGTTGAGCCTGATGCACTAGCACATTGGATTAGTTGAAAATCAGAATGTACGATTAATTATTAGAGAACTATACATGCAGATTACTCATGTGTGTCTCGGTACCATGATTGCATAGGAAACACGTTAATTATGTAAGAGACGAATAGGAGTAATGACATCATAGCTCGGGCGTCTTGGGAGGAAAGTCGCGTCGGTGGTGCTGAGCCAGAACAAGTTCACCGGCTCTCCTTCTACCTGCTGGAGCATACAGACGTGTCATGGAACCCCTTCGTCGGGCCTTTCCTGTTGGCGCTACTGTCTATCCAGTACCTGAGCATAGCCGGCAACAGGTTCACCCAGGCGCTATCCGACAAGGGATCCTGCTGGGACAACCTCCGGCTTGTCAACCTGATGGGGAGCATCCCTCCCCCCACTATCGCCATCCTATCCAACCAGCCGTCAAGCATCTACTACTGCTCCCACTGGATATGTAACCCATCTGACTCCCTTCGCTTCCTGTTCTTCCCTTGATATTATCAATTTGTGTGCAAATGCTCTTTTTCAGTAGCTTAGTTACGGACTCTGATTTTATTCTTGTTTCATGGAGGCACTTATATATGAATAGCGTGCATACATCTGCACAACTGCATAACAGTCACAAATGATTGTTTTGTGAATCTGCAGAGAATCTAATTATCCATGTAGCGGCAATAGCCATATTAATTTGTTTACCCAAAATTATCAAGGTGAATTCCCTGTTCTCGTTTTCTCAAGTCGATGATGCATGCCAAATATCCTACCACTTTACATTCGCTCTTTTTAAATCACTCATCTCTTTGATCAGGAAGCATCTTGCTATGATCAATAAAGACGGAAAAACAGTGCACACAATAGATGAGTGGCCGAGTACAATGAACTTCTTTTATAGTCATGGATTATTCATGTGTTAAACAAGTTCTGCTCATCGATTAGTTATTATCAAACCTATGGATTATGTTTTTACTATAATTTATGATTTAATTTGTACATTGCAAACTCGGCAAGTAAAAATATCACTTATTTAAGAGCCGAGAGAGTGTTGTTAAAATGTGTCTGATTACCTTTTAAATGTTTTACAAGATTCAGTGATATATGAGTATACTTCCATGTCTACTTGATTTCTATACAGAATATGGAACCAGATGTAGTGAAATGTTTGCATACCATGTCTGGATTCAGAAAGCTATTTACTGATGGCTGATTTTTAAGGATGTCTTATGAAGTTGTGATTCTGCGAGGAAAAGCTCGTGAGTGGAATTATTCAGTATGGTGCTTGTGATGTTTCCTTCATAGCTCTTTTACAATCAGCCATTCCTCTATTATTATTCGTAAACGGTCCTCTAAATCCTAAATACACAATATATTTTTTGTTGCATTCATCTGTGTGTTACAATCTATTTCTTTCATATTTTTTCAGCTGTTCAATTATATATATTCACTTTGGAAGGCAAAAATTATATGTTGGCTGGTTGCCCGAGAAATTAAAAAGGCTAAATCTTGAGTTGTATGGAGCGTGGTCATTTGCTTGAAGTTTCCAATGGACTGTATATACCATTGAATGAGAGGAATTATTCCATGTGTGTGGACAAATTGAGCTGATCGATTGATTGAGAAAATATTGTGTGGATGTTCTCAGATCTCCTTGCTCCACTAGTCCTTGGATTATTACCTTTGTTCATATATTTTGGTTTATCTGAGCTGAAGGTAACCTTCTTAAACTATCCATAAAAATAGTTCACATTGTTTAATTGTTTTCTTAATTGTGTTGTCTATCTATTCTTTTGTACATAGAAGATATAACCTCCAAATCTGCACATGCTTTTGCTGATGTATCCATCCTGATATTTCTTATAATGTGGAAGTTATCAGAGCCCTTTTTAAGCATCCACTTTGAGTTCACCAGTGGCAGGTACGTAGCTTGTACAATACTGAATTTTCAAGGTAACAAAATCGGTTATGCATTGCAGCAAAATCGAATGTGGTAGAGAAAATATTCAGGCTTCGTAGCGAAACAATGCCTCTATTAGGATAGTACACCTAGATCCCCGATGCATTTGGTTTATTATGATGTATTGATACTGAAGTTTGTACCATATCTTCTGAATTATGATTTCAGCAGTGATAATATACTCTAGATAAAAGGATGGACACATAAGCTTGGGACATTCTTTTTTGTAGATTACGATAGCGATGGAGATGAATTATGTCGTAGTTCAAATGAATCCATCAAGAAGGGTCCCAACGACGTCGTTGGAAGGGGTAAAAAAGTCACCAAGTCTTATACAACAATACAAAAAGTCATCAGAAAAAAAGTTAAAAGGCCCGTAGCAACGCACGGGCATACATTGAATCTAGAAATCCCGGATCCCACTTATTTTTATTGATCTGATTCTGAAGCCCACCTCTTTCTTGTGGCGGAGAGGAGCCATACTTAACGCAGGTGATGGCAAAGTATCTCAAGTTTGCATGCCAATGATATTTATCAGACACGAAAGACGATGCATCCATTCAAATTGGGCATCGCTTCTACATGGAATTCGGTGTAACCTACCAAATATCTCCCAGGCATAAATGGTTATTATTTTTAAGTATGGCACCAAAATAATTCATCCATGACATGTCTTGAAATTAATTTATTCTACTGATTATTCAGAACATGAGTGTTAGATTTTGTAGTCCAAAAAGATGATAATGAAGTTGAGGGAAGAGAGTATGCCTAGAATCTATGAACATGACGTGTGACAAGAGATGGTATGACTTCTTCAGAGAACCATCTTGATCCTTCTTTTTTCTTCATATATGGCCAACCATTGATTATTGTGGTGCGGAAGGTCGTGAGTGCTAGAGATTGTGGCACTATTTAGAGGGTTGGGCGGCAACTCAGGTAGAGGGAGGTAGTGTGTGACAACATTTGCTGACTGTTGATGGTGGTGGCAAGTGGTTTCGTAGGTAGAGGTGGGCGGGTCAATAGACTGGATGGAGAAAAAAGGTATGTAGAGGGAGGAAGAAGAGTAGTAGCAGCAGCGGGTGTTGGCGGCGGAGGAGAGGCAATGGGTTAGCAGTCTCGAGTGCGGGGTGCGGGAGGTCGTGGGCACCAAAATGGTGGTAGGTTTTAGAGGAACGATTGGTGTCAGCGTTGACGGAGGTGGTGACTTGAGCAAGTGGCGACGTGTGGCAACACTCGCCGGCTGTAGGGTGGCGGTGGCAGGTGCTTAGGCAGGGAGAGGAGGGCGGGTTGACAAAGTGGTCGAATAAAAAATCTGCGGCTACGGGAGGAAGAAGAAGAATTAGAGGCGAGTCATCGTTGGATGAGAAGGGGAGGGGGATTAACGGATTTGAAGGCGGGGTACAGGATATCTCAGGTGGCGGAGATGGTGGTGGTATTTAGAGGGATAGCTGACACATCATGTTACAGCATTTCGTTTGCACCATCCATCCCGAACAATCACGGCAAATAGAAGAAATTGGTGGAACTATGTTAGAAAGATCTATTTGGGTGAAGAGATGAGGAATAATGTAGTTCATGACAGTCATTTTCATCGTCTACATATTGTCAGCTTTGTCGGCACAGGAACACATAGTGAGGGGTGCGTGGGGTGAAAGAGTGAGAGGGCTGGTTGTGGTGAGAGAGTGGCTGAGGTCAGAGTAAGGCTAGGCAGGTAAGCTAAAAAAACTGGATAGACAACATTCTTGATTGTGAGATAATTTCTTAAATGCATCAAGTAAATTTTAATTTGTAACATATTTTTAGTTAGATAATCGCTCTATATGCATACATCATCAAATTGTTTTTAATCAATTTACATTGCAAGTGAAGGTCTTTTAATCAATTTACATTGCAAGTGAAGTGGACTTCAATTATTACCCAATTATGCCCACGCTATCTTTTCTCTACATGTGAAATTTAACTTGCGTTATGTTTATATAACTTCAGCGAAATATTTCAAAAGCCCGTCGCAACGCACAGGCTTTATACTAGTTCGGCCCCTTACGATGAAGGTAAAAGCCTACATCTAATTGTGATGGGATTATTGGGGTTTCGATGACCATGGAGCAAATACGCTTTGCCTGGGTCTCGAGTTGTTGTTTCTTGTCCCTGAACCGCCGCCGGGTCGTCCCTTTATATACACAGGGTGACGCCCGGCCCGTTTATAGATTCCCGAGGCCGGCTCATACAAGTGTCCGGCTCGGTCTCTCCCTTTCCCTAACTTACAATACAAGTTATACAACTATGGCGGTTTACCACTATGGGCCCTAATCCGCCTCTGGGCTATGGGCCTCTGAGCCTTATCAATAAAGCGCCATCTTCTTTGTCTTCATGGGCTTCAGTATAGTTGAGCGTGAACCAGCCCCTCCTGGGCGGTTTACACTCAGTAGTTATATCCTCAACAGTCATGATCCTCAAGAAAATAAACGGGGTATGTCTACCAAAGTACTCTCTCACTTACGGCTTGGTGGAGTGCCGGTCCCCTTGTGAGGTTTTCTTCCCTCGTTTAGAAGCCTCTGTTTCCAAATCTTCGGAGGCGGCCCTTTTCCTACATGGGGAGAGGGGATTTTAGATCCCCCTCCCCGATTATCCCCCTTCACAGAGGCATCTACTCCTCCAATCTGGATGTGTAAAAAATGAGGCCCATCTGTGGCTTCTCTATTCCTCCCCTCGTCATTGCCAGATGGCCCCTGATATGGCGCACGGTCAAGCATCCTGGTCAACAAAGGATTCGGCGAGCCTTCGGGAAGAGGGTCCGGACACCTAATCCTCTCCGCCTTCTTCAGCCAGTCCTGGCAGAGAATGTTTTTTAGAATTATGTTATAATAAATATAAAGGATGGTGTGTTCGGCAACAGAAGTATTTACCGGGGTATCCGGACGGTTGCAATTGAGACCCGCATCCTCGGTGGTCTCTGGACACTTTATTCGTGATCCGAAGAACAACTCGTACATATCTTTGAGCGTCACTTCCAGGCCAAAGAATTGTTGAATGGTTCGTGGTCCTTCCAGGTTGAATTCCCACATACGGGGAGGACGACGTTGGCAGGGAAGGACTCGACGGACTAGCATCACTTGCATTATCTTGGCAAGACTGATATCCCTCTTGAGAAGGTCTCAGATGCGGCTCTGCAATGTCGGCACGTCATTTGCCGGCCCTCAGTCCAGCCCTTTGTTGACCCATGACGCCAGTTGTGGTGGAGGGCCCGGGCGAAACACTGGAGCAGCCACCCGCTTTGTACCTCGAGGAGCGGTGATGTAAAACCACTCCCGCTGCCATAAATCAGAGGTCTCCACGAAAGAACCCTTTGGCCATGGGGGGTAGGAGACATTGCTTATTATAGCGCCTCTGCACTCCGCGTGATGCCCGTCGATCACCCTCTGCCTCACATTGAAGGTCGTAAGCCATAGGCCGAAGTGGGGGGTGATGCGGAGGAAGGCTTCACACACGATGATAAACGACGAGATGTGAAGAACGGAATCTGGAGCTAGATCGTGGAAATCTAGTTCGTAATAGAACATGAGACCTCTTACGAAGGGATCAACGCTATAACCTAGCCCTCGGAGAAAGTGGGGGATAAAGACAACGCTCTCGTTGGGCTCGGGAGCGGGGATGACCTGCCCTGGAGCAGGTAGCCTGTGCGGAATCTCGGCGGTGAGATACCTGGCCTCCCTAAGCTTCCGGATATCCTCCTCTATGATGGAGGAGGCAATCCACCGGCCTGATTGGACCCAGACATGGTCGAAGGACAAAGCTTTGGCTTGAGCCTTGGGTGTTGGAACTCGAGGTGCGGGAGGGGAAGGGTTGAGCATGGAAAGAAAAGGACAGGCCTTGGCCCCCTTTATAAAGAGGACGAATATCAAGCGTCCCCCGCGTGACCGTTTGGGACTTACCTAAAATCGAAGAGTCATATTAAACAAAAACGGTTGGTTTACCCATGCTATCCTGTGATATGGGGGGACACGATCTCTGCTTCGATAAGACGTGCCAGTAAAACCGCCTCGCAGCGCGTGTAGTGGCTAGCTATGAAAACGGTTCGAATAAAGGCCAAACCGTGGCGTCGTGCCATGCTATGAAAAGCTGTCAGCAGATTAGATTTGTGGAATAGTATAATCTCCACGGTGGTGTGTGGAATTTGTTTTGCACAGCCGGACATGATCCTTGTGTTCTAAATCTTCTATGGATTATTCGGAGAAGGAACCAGCCTTGCAATGCCAAAGATGATATGCGCGCCGGACTCATCATCATTGAAGCCTGGTTTAGGGGCTACTGAGGGAGTCCTGGATTAAAGGGTCCTCGGATAGCCGGACTATATACTTTGGTCGGACTGTTGGACTATGAAGATACAAGATTGAAGACTTCGTCCCGTGTCCGGATGGGACTCTCCTTTGCGTGGAAGGCAAGCTTGGATATTCAGATGCGTAGATTTCCTTCTCTGTAACCGGCTTTGTGTAACCCTAGCCCCCTCCGGTGTCTATATAAACCGAAGGGTTTAGTCCGTAGGAGGACAACAATCATAATCATAGGCTAGCTCCTAGGGTTTAGCCTCTACGATCTCGTGGTAGATCAACTTTTGTAATACTCATATCATCAAGATCAATCAAGCAGGAAGTAGGGTATTACCTCCATCGAGAGGGCCCGGACCTGGGTAAAACATCGTGTCCCCTGCCTCCTGTTACCATTAGCCTTAGGCGCATAGTTCGGGACCCCCTACCCGAGATCCGCCGGTTTTGACACGACAGAGACGCTCCCACGACGACACTGCCACACAGTTTGGAAATGGAGAGAGGCTGCCACCGGCCACCGCCTAAACCACCCTCAGAGGGGCAACGCAGCAATTCTCAGTCCAACCCCTGCAACCAAGCTCTATTCTCGCCACAAGTGCCTCCATGACCTCTCCATCCCGATCGACGGAGCTGCTGCTGCTGCTACGAGGCGAACGGTACTGCAGCCGTGGGCGGTGATGCAAGGGGGCGAGGTTCCTGCAGAGTGTTGCTGCCATCGATGTTGTCGCAACACGACGCTCGCTTGTTGTACATGCTGCAATCGGGAGGCCTAGGCGAGGTTCCTACAGAGTGTTGCTGCCATCGATGTTGTCACAACACGATGCTCGCTCGCTGCACATGCTGCAATCAGGAGGCCTAGGCGAGGAGTTGGCAACATCAGCGAGCTCAACGTGTGGCGGTGCTGCGCTACAGGCTGGCCGATGGGCTGCAGCAGCCGGCGAAGCAGAGGCACTTTCCGGCGTTGTGATGAAGCATCACCGGGATCGCCATAGCTGCAATGAAGTGTCGCGGCATCATCGGAGTTCCGCAGGGGTTGCAATGAAGCGTCGCCGGGGTTGCAATGAAGCGTCGCCAGAGTTGCAATGAAGCCTCGCCAGAGTTGCAATGCAGCGCTGCCGGAGCCGTTCGAGCTTCCTCAGAGTTGCAATGAAGTGTCATCGGCGCTGCAATGGATGACCGTCAGTACTGCATGCTGCTGCTGTGTAGTGTTGTTGTGGGAGCGCCTGATTGTGCGATAGGAGCTTCTTATCCAACTTCTCTTGAGGCGGCTTAATTTTGGCAAAAATCACTCGACTGATTGGTAGCAGCGGCCGGATAGAAAATGGAGGTTGCGCGTCCTCCTCGTCCGTCTGTGTCCGCGCTTGGCCCACATGTTACTCTCTCATCCTTTTCTCTCTCTGGCCCACCACGCCCACCCACCACCACGAGGCAGCTGCAGGGTGGCGCTCCCTACAGGCTACATCGGCCTCCTTGACTTCCTTCGGCGGCATGCAATGCGGCGGTCCTCCCAAGCTTCCTCCGGCGGCACACGACACGTCGGTCCTCTTCGGCTTCCTCTGGCAGCACGGGTCGCGGCAGTCCTCCTCGCCTTTCTGTGATGCCATGTGGTGCGACGGGAACGACGCCCGAGCCTCTCCTCTATGCTGCACTTCACCAACACCGCATCGGCTCGATGCTCGGCGCCGCTTCCACCCACGTCCGAAGACAACACAGACGCCAGGCCTGCGGCGAGGACCGATATGCGCGCAAGTTGCTGCGTGAACAATGGTGGCGGACGAGGGCGAGCGTGCGCGCGAGCTGTTGCATGGCTGACATGGCGTGCGGGCGAGCTATTGCGTGAGCACGCGGGTGAGAACGGCGTGCACGGGTGAGGACGAGGCACGGCCGATGCGGTGGAGGCCGCGCGGGCTCACGGGCGAGGGCGGCGAGCGAGCGTGCGGCCACGGCGGAGAAATGCAGTGTGAGCAACCGAGCTGCTGCACGAGCGAGGGCGAGGCATCGGCCGGAGCGAGGCAGGGCGCGAGTGCGTCAGCCGGTGCGGGGTAGGGCACAGACGAGTAGCTCCTGAGCTGGAGCAGGTCCACTGAGACCTCCTCTCCCGCGGGCACGACCGTAGGGCACAGGAAGCAGGGCGGCGTGGCGAGGCGGGGTAGGCAAGCACGTAGCACGGCAAGCTTCCGATGAGCGCGGGCGCAACGAGCTTCGCGCGGTCGTGGGTGAGCTTCCGGTGAGCTTTGTGTGCTTGCTAGCTCGCAGGCAGGGCGGGTGTGGTGGGCTTGTGAAAGAGTATGGGTGAGACGCAAGCGGGCGCGAAGCGAGCATGGTGCGTAGCGAGGTGAGCGCGAGTGCGCACGACAAGACGCGTCGCCTGCGAGCTGCTGCTACGCCTCTCATAATTGTTTTCGATTGTGACAATTGTTTTCTTACCATCCGGAGCATTTCTTGAGTTGTTTCCATTTCTTTCCTCCGAAGGCTATCATGTCAAAATTGTTCATTCTCAGCATGTAGCTATCATTCTCCATGTCTAGCCGGTGCATCGTTCAAATACCCTCTAATCTGCTCATGATCTCTTCGTTCTCATGTATCTAAATCCCCTCAAGTATCTTCATTCGTTTTCCAATTCTTCCCGGTGAATTGTGCCTTTGCTACATTCATTCTCAATTATTACGGTGGTTCGTTCAGGATTTCTCCTCCTCCGTTATCATATCAAATATTCGTTGTTTCCAAATCCCACCAGTGGTTCCATCAACACCTTCTCAAGTATACGCTATATTCCTTTTAATCCATTCTACGAGAATAAGTAGTATGCCAAATCCGTTGCTTGTCATCAATTTAAATTGGTGAAGGATACGCATAACGTAATTCTTATTATGGTTTCATCCAAGTGATTAATTCCTTCTTTCGGACTTTGTTCATCAGGAAGTAATTCTCAGTTCCAAGTTATTCATCTTTCTTGTCCGGAGTTCAAAGTTTACTCATTTCGTAGCTCCATCTAAATCATTACAAGGCTTCAATTCTGGTTCTCTTCAACCTCCAATTCTTCTTCATAATCATTTTCTTTTCCGGAGATCTTCCAAGAGGCTCCTCATGGTGGTTCATCAAGGCTTTAATTCATTCTCGAAGTGTTCTTCAAGATTCTTGTTGGCGGAGTTCAAGCATTCTTCATCTTGCATTCCAAAGTGCAATTCTTTGTACCATATCTTTTGAGGTGGTGTTATGTCATTCTCGACAATTCCCCTTCATGTTTCGAGGTTCACATGTTGTCAAGAATGAGGTAGTTTAAATCCATCAATCTTTTGTTGGAGTTATATTGGGTTATATCTCACCTACAGCCTTCCCTAAGGATTGTAGCTATTTGTGGTGCTTATCAATGATCCAATTTTGTCCTTCTCATCTCGGTGAAGAAGTTTTTTTTCATCTCTTTGGTGCTCTCAATCAAATCAATGGTTTCCATTAGTGGTCGGTTGTCACCTCATAGTCTCGAGATATTTTCCATAAGCCCACTACAAGCTTATTCGCTTCTTGGAAGGGTGCTTTCCAAGCTCATTTGTGGGAGAAGTTGGCATTTTCTTCTCCATTCTTTTATTTCAATATCTATCTTCTATTCTTTCTTCCGGAGGCATGGTGATGTTGCTCTCTTCACTCATCATCTCGAATTGTTAGGATCATGTTATTTTCTTGCTTATCCATTTAACCGGCGTGTTGTGTCCTCCATTCAAGTTCTTTTCATCTTATCAAGTCTTGCATCCCTTTTCAACCGGAGTGCTTGTTGGAAATATGCCCTAGAGGCAATAATAAAAGTATTATTATATTTCATTGTTCATGATAACTGTCTTTTATTCATGCTATAACTGTATTGTCCGGAAACCATAATACACGTGTGAATACAAAGACCACAATATGTCCCTAGTGAGCTATGAGATATGTACGAGTTGACTAGCTCGTTGAGATCAACAGATAGTCATGGTTTCCTGGCTATGGACATTGGATGTCGTTGATAACGGGATCACATCATTAGGAGAATGATGTGATGGACAAGACCCAATCCTAAGCATAGCACAAAGATCCTGTAGTTCGTTTGCTAGAGCTTTCCCAATGTCAAGTATCTCTTCCTTTGACCATGAGATCGTGTAACTCCCGGATACCGTAGGAGTGCTTTGTGTGTATCAAATGTCACAACATAACTGGGTGACTATAAAGGTGCACTACAGGTATCTCCGAAAGTGTCTGTTGGGTTGACACGGATCGAGACTGGGATTTGTCACTCCGTATGACGAAGAGGTATCTCTGGGCCCACTCGGTAATGCATCATCATATTGAGCTCAAAGTGACCAAGTGGTTGGTCACGGGATCATGCATTACTGTCGTGGATTTGTCATGGCAGATGTCCTAGTGAAAGGACTTAGTCGTGGAGCCATCGCTACGGGTTTACTTGAAGGGGTTAAAGCGGACACAAAGACACGAGGGTTTATACTAGTTCGGCCCCTTCGATGAAGGTAAAAGCCTACGTCTAGTTGTGATGGAATTGATGTGATCTCGATGGCTAGGGAGCAAACAAGCTTCGCATAGGCTCGAGTTGTGGTTGTCTGTCTTGAACCGCCGCCGGGTCGTCCCCTTATATACACGGGTGACGCCCGTCGGTCCATAGAGTCCCAACCGGTTCATACTCGTATCCCGGTTGGTATCTCTCTATTCCTAACTTACAATACAAGTTATACATCAGGCCGGTTTACGGCTACAGGTTCTAAACCGACTACAGGCCTTGGGCCTTCATCTGCTTATACCACTAATGAAGTTAACCCGGCCCAAGTAGGCCGGTTTACGCCTAGTGGTAATATCCCCAACATTAGGCCCCAGATTGATTTGAACCGGTTCATGTCAATCCTTCACAAAATTTCGTGTCTTGGACATCTTCTGGTACTTGGTAAACCGCCATGTCGTCATTATTTCTGGTTGCTGTAAACCGGCATGACGTCATCATGAAATTTATCCTTTATAACGCCCTCCTTTAATAATAGCTCCTGGATTCGCGCGCTTGACCTAACCCTGTTGCCTTATAAATAAGACCGAAGGGTCATTTCCTTTCCTTTCCCTTCGTCCCTTCTTCTTCATCTTCCTCGCGTCGCCAGCCTTGGAGTTCCGCCACCGCCATCGACCTCTGCCTCATCTTGGGCTGCTGCATCAACCTGAACGCACCAGAGCATTGCGGTATCTTTCCGCATCTTCTCCATTTCCGGTAAGCTTTCTCCTCTTCTTGACCTAGATCTGTTCTTAGGGTTCGATGTTCGTGCTATGTTCGTCGCTTGCTCATACTTGTTCTCTGACTCTTGAATGAATCTGTGAACCCCTGTTGTGTTTAGTAGTAATCTCTAAGCATCCGCCTGTAATTTCTCATCTAAGTCCATAGATCTCACGCACATACCCGCTCAATGGTTCACTTTCGTTCTGCCTTACTCTTCAGAATATTTTATGTTTTTGTGAGCTCGCTGTAGATCCGCAGCTGTAATAAGATCTTGTGAAACCTGTTTCTGCATACCTAGTTGTCCATAGCTTCAATTGCTTCCGATGCTTAGGTCAGGCGGTTTAACTTACCATAGAAAAAAGTTACTAAACCGGTATATACCATTAGTCCCCTGGTTGAACCGCCAGAATCCATATGATGCCGCATTGTAGAAGACCGGTTTATAGGTATTGCCTCCGGTTTATCGTAGTTTAAATCAACACCTTCTTTAATCCAGCATATTCTTGAACCGGATCACCTATTTCTTGTAGATCTCGCCATGGCCAAACAAGTATATGAGTGCAATTGGGTTCCCTCACGCATCACAAAATCTCAGTTGGATGATCTAGTCCTGATTGGCGCTTTAGACAATAAAGATACGATCCACTGGAGGGTTCCTGGAGATGAATGTCCTCCCACACCCCAGGAAGGAGAGGTTGTGGTCTTCGCAGATCACTTGGCCCGGGGCTTCAAACCGCCCGGTTCTTAATTTTACCGGGATGTGTTAGCCAATTTTTAGCTCCGTCCATAGGATATTGGCCCCAATTCCGTTACCAATCTATGTCACTTTCTAGTGCTCTCTGAGGTATACCTTCAAGATGAGCCTTCAGTCGAGTTGTTTAGAGATTGCTTCCACTTAAACCGTCGCACTGAGTTTACCGACGGCCCCAATACTGAATTGGGCGGTATGGCCATCCAGAAGAGGAAAGAAATCACCTATCCCCACGTCAAACTCCATACTCACCCCAAGGAGTGGAATGCAACTTGGATCTATTGCAAGGATACCTCCCCTGATAATGAAAATCCCTTGCCTGGCTTCCGTCCGGAACGGCTCAACAACACTCACCCTTTTCCACAAAGACTAAACGCCAAGGAGAGAATTACATATGCTCCGCAACTGTCCAAGCTCCGAGCCTTTATGGCCAACGGTTTAACGGGAATAGACATTGCACGCTGTTGGATATCATGGAGCATACTGCCTCTGAGCCGGCGCCCTAGTTTGATGTGCAAATATACTGATAGCGTCGATGACCCACTCCGGTACACCAAAATCCAACTCTCCAACGATGAAGTCACAGATTCTGTAAAGAAGATGTTGAATGAACCGGAGCACCTCTGTGCTCAAACCGGTTTGCTTCCTTACTGCACCACCAACAAACCGCCAGCGGTAAGATTTTAATTGCTCTATTGTTGAACTTGCTACTGCTTTATCCGTCTGATATTTGATTACTGCTGATCCAGGGCGATAATCCGTTTTGGAGCAAGAAGCTTCCACAAGACAAAACGGAGAAAGCAGGGCGGTCAACCCGGCCCAAGACCAAGGTTATCAAGAAGCCAGCTCACAAGAGAAAAACCACCGCTTCATCTGATCCAGCTATTCATGATGATGTGGGTAACCCGGACCTTGAGGTAGAACTTGATTCACTTGGCTTACTTTTTACACGCCTTATTGATGATGATGCTTGTCAGGACGACGCCGAAGCCAGCAATGCGGAATTTGCTGAGGTAATTATTATCTCTTCCGATTCAGAAATCTTGCCTTTGCCAAAATTTCGCCAAGCAAACCGGAAAGTTAAATTTTCTCATCCTCTTGCTTATTTGGATCCCAAATTTCTTATGAAGACTCAGCAACATGAAGCTCGCCGCACAACCCGGCACAGTGGCCAGGTAGTTACCTCCGCCAGTTTACCAAACAGTCCGGTTCGAAAACGCCGCTCCGAGGTCTCCGACCTTTTTATTGATTTAAATCCTAAAGCGGGTTTCTTCTGTCAACCTCTTAATCCATCCGACTCCGATTATCAGGTTACTTCTCATTCATCTTCTGGTGAATCGTCGGCCACTCAGCTGCCACCATTGAAAATAGTTCTTGGGTAAGCTAAACTGAACATATGCCTCCAGTATACTGTGTAATGGCTTATGCTTTTCCTTGACTCTTTGTTTTTCTTTCAGGCCAAACCGAAACCAAGCAAGAAGGCTCGCCTGGATAAAGCGGCTGAAGAAGATGTAGCCCCAGAACATGACAAAGCGCCAGATCTTCAAGAGTTTGCCCCTGAAGATATTCCCAATGATCCTCCTTTGCAAGATGATGCTATTCCTGAAGAGAGGCCTATTAACACTTCAGTCTCTGCTGACCCGCCTGCCAGCTCCGCCCGGATTGAGAAATCCCACAGTCCTGCTAACAAACCGACCACACCAACACAAACCGGCGAGTCCAAAGATTATGACGTTGTGATTACCGGTGTAGGCCGCTTTGAACCCGGGAATCCTGTCACCTTAACCAAGCATACCATAAAAGAGGATTTTTCTGCTCTGAACAAAGGAAAATGGGATGTTGAACTGGAGACATATGCTGCTCTGAGTGCCCAAGATCTTCATTCCGGCTATTTAAACCGGCTTTATACTAGTCATGACTGTGAAGCCGGTCTGGTGAAGATGATGAGCGATAAATTTGAGGCAACTTACTTCTTTACTTATTGCCATTGTGTCAATCCTCCTAGCCCCCAAGGGTCGGTTTGTAACCTTCATCAAACCGGGACTTGAATACGACCGTCAACACTTTGAAATCCATCAATATAGCCCCCAAGGGCCGGTTTAACTTAGCATAATTAAACCGGGGCTCCGATAGAAAACTATCCTTAGAACATAATTTGATCAAATAGCCATTAGCCCCCAAGTGCCAAGTTGAATACCTGTATTGAGCTTGGGACTTTGCAATCTAGTAATATATGAAAATTGAAGGTGCATTAGCCCCCAAGTATCAGGCGTATAACTTTGTTATGTGGTTGATACTTCAATTTCTTGGACCGCTTGTTTAAAGCTAAATGCTATCTGTATGCAGGCTGAGGTGAGAATCAAGGAGGACCGGATTGCCGATTTGCAGGAGACCTTGAAAACCCAACAGGCTGAAACAGATAAGGCAAAGGAAGAATTAACCAGCGCCTTGAGCACAGCTGAACAGCTGAAGGAAAGCTTCAAGAAAGAGCGGGCTGATTGGGCCACTGAGAAGGCCGCTTTAACCAAAAGAGCGGAAAATGCTGAAGCTGCCCTTAAACCAGTGGTGGATGAACTTACGGCCGTAAAGCGGCAAATACACTCCATGACCGCTGCGATCTTTGGTAAGCTCCTTTTAACTTCTGTGATAATTTGAACCTACTGTAGTATAAATCCTGTTTGAGACCGTCCCTATATTGTTGTAGGCACACGCATCGGGCACTTAGGAAATGATGTGCGGAAGAAACTGAAGGCTGCCTACACCTTAGTGGAACAATTATATACCGGAGCCCAGCGGATCATCACCACAGCCTCTCATAACAACCCGGCACCTTCTTTAATCCAGGACACTCTTAACAGGTTGTCGATGCTTCCGGCCCGGATTGAGGAGCTGAAAAAATCCGCTGCTCGAACCGGAGCTATTAACGCCTTGATCCGGGCAAAGGCATGGGTGCTAGATTTTGACCCTGTGGAAGCAGCTCAAGGCTATCCCAGCCTAAAGGAAGATGGCTCTGAATTTGACGAAGATGATCTGAGGGTAATAAACCGTGCAGTGCGACCGCTGGCTTGTCAATTAGCTAAAGAGGCAGACTTGACGCATTATCAAGCGCAATACAACAATCAGAACAAGCGAGTGCCTGCCCCAACTCTTGAAGCAGAGAATCTGATTCCTCCAATCCGTAAGCATACTTACGCTCCTGATATTGAACCGTCTTCCCTGATCCATGAAGAGGCTGTTTTCCAAGCTTTAATGGGAATCGACTGGACCACTGTTGATTTCCAGCCAATGGGTAGAGACGAGGAAGCTGAAGCGGACGATGACGAGGAGCAGGCTTGAACCGGAAGCCGGTTTGGATAGCTATCTTTGGCATCATTCCAAAATAACAATGGTCTTATTCAGGCACCGTGTTGCCTTGTAATAGGATAGTTAATACTTCTACCTTGAATATTCCTTCGTGCATAAGTACTGAAGCTTTTGTTCGAAAAACCTCAACTCATATTTCCTACAATCAGAAAAATTTGAACTTCGGTGGCGGTTATACCGCCAGCCAGTTTATGATCTTGATATGTGTATCAGCAATATAACAAATAGGTGATACAAAATACCTGCCATGTCTGGGCATGAAGCTGGCTTAGCCAAGCTTGAAGCGGAGGTTTTATAAACCATTACCGTCAACAAGGGGGAAGAAAACAGCTCCCGTATACACCATACTGAATCAATACAAACCCCCTTGTTACTCCATGATGTTTAACAGAAAAAGGTAAACCGGGCATACTTCTCTGGATTAAAGGGGAATCAAATCCATCGGCTGAACTGGAAAAAAGGTGTTTGTTGACATAAAAGAAATCCAACAAAAACAAAGAACAAACAAGCCATGAAAATAACATGGAAGCAAAGGCAATGATAAAAACCGTTTGCAAAAATATGCTATACTGAGCTGATCAGATGGTGTTACCATGGTCGGACAGGACCAAGCCCCCAATAGGAGTGACAATGATTCAAGTCAGCCAGGTCCCCAAATGAAACCGTGGCATACATGCCAAATCAAGAGGCGTGGAAATGGTTCAGGTTCGACCAAGCCCCCAAGTGATTTTGTGGCCTTAGGCCGATCAAGAGGCGTGACTGGTTCAGACTTGACCATGTCCCCAAGTGATCTGGTGGCTGTCGCCTATCAAAACGTGTCGCGTTGGTTCGGACACGACCAAGGCCCCAAGTGATATATAAAAAGCAAATGTCAAGGGGTAAACCGGAGGCCGCTTTAAAAACAGAGCCACTCCATGTAACCACGCATGATAAGAAAGACAGAGACCCCGCTTTAGCTGAGGCTCCGGTTTTATTATATCAAAGATAATATATACACTATCATGATATGTACATAGATAGAGCCGCTGGCTCAAGTGTAGTAAGGCCGAAGATGAGCTATGTTCCACGGCCTGTTGGTCTCCTCCTCTGATGTGCGTGAGTCTTGATGCTCTCGAATATCAATCAGATAGTACGACGCATTGTGCAGATTCTTGCTGACCACGAAAGGTTCCTCCCAAGGTGGGGATAACTTGTGCATATCTGTCTGGTCTTGGATGAGTCGAAGCACCAAATCTCCTTCTTGAAAAGTTCTGGTTCTAACCCGGCGACTGTGATAGTGACGAAGATCTTGTTGGTAAATTGCCGAACGGGCAGCCGCTATATCACGCTCCTCGTCCAATAGGTCCAAAGCGTCTTGCCGTGCTGTCTCATTGTCCGCTTCAACATAAGCTGCCACACGAGGCGAATCGTGCCGGATATCACTAGGGAGAACTGCCTCTGCTTCGTAGACCATGAAAAATGGTGTGTATCCTGTGGATCGGTTTGGCGTAGTATTGATACTCCATAGCACAGATGGTAGCTCTTCAACCCAACATCTTGGTGTTCTTTGCAATGGGACCATAAGCCAGGGTTTGATGCCTCGCAAGATCTCTTGATTAGCTCGTTCTGCCTGTCCATTGGACTGGGGGTGTGCCACTGACGATACGTCAAGTCGGATGTGCTCACGTTCACAGAACTCCTTCATAGCGCCCTTGGATAAATTGGTACCATTCTCAGTAATGATACTGTGTGGAAAGCCAAACCGGGAAATCACCTTTTTGATGAACTGCACCGCTGTTGCTGCATCACACTTGCTGACAGGCTCCGCTTCAACCCACTTGGTAAATTTGTCAACTGCCACCAAAAGGTGGGTTTTCTTATCCTTGGATCTTTTAAAAGGTCCGACCATATCCAGCCCCCAAGTTGCAAACGGCCACGTTATTGGGATCATCCTCAATTCTTGAGCCGGCACATGAGCACGCCTTGAAAATTTCTGACATCCGTCACACCGTTTAACCAAGTCCTCCGCATCAGCATGCGCTGTCAACCAGTAGAACCCGTGACGAAACGCTTTTGCCACCAGAGACTTTGAACCGGCGTGGTGTCCACAATCCCCTTCATGGATTTCTCTTAAGATTTCACAGCCTTCCTCAGGAGAAACACAACGTTGAAACGCCCCTGATACACTACAATGATGCAATTCACCATTGACAATCGTCATAGACTTGGATCGCCGGACTATCTGTCTGGCTAGAATCTCATCCTCTGGTAGCTCCCCCCGGTTCATGTACGCAAGATAAGGAACTGTCCAATCCGGAATAACATGCAGGGCTGCCACCAATTGAGCCTCCGGATCAGGAATAGCCAAATCCGCTTCACCTGGGAGCTTGACTGACGGGTTGTGCAATACGTCCAGAAAGACATTAGGCGGGACCGGTTTGCACTGAGAGCCCAACCGGCTTAAAGCGTCCGCCGCTTCATTCTTCTGACGGTCCACATGATCCACTTGATAACCCTTGAAGCAACCCGCAATATTACCCACTTCCCGACGATATGCAGCCATGATCGGGTCCTTAGAATCCCAAGTGCCAGACACCTGTTGAGCCACGAGGTCTGAGTCACCGAAGCACTTAACCCGGCTTAAATTCATCTCCTTAGCCACCCGGAGACCATGGAGCAAGGCTTCGTACTCAGCTGCATTATTAGTACAAGGGAACATTAAGCGGAGAACATAATAAAACTTATCACCTCGCGGGGAAGTTAATACGACTCCACCCCCGAGCCTTCCAATTGCCTGGATCCATCAAAATGAATAGTCCAATATGTGTGATCCGGCTTCTCCTCTGGTGCTTGTAACTCCGTCCAGTCATTGATGAAATCAACAAGTGCTTGAGACTTCACCGCCGTCCGAGGTACATACTTCAGTCCGTGTGGCCCAAGCTCTATAGCCCACTTGGCAATCCGGCCAGTCGCCTCCCGGTTCTGTATGATATCACCCAAGGGAGCTGAACTGACCACTGTGATGGGGTGCCCTTGAAAATACTGCTTCAACTTCCGACTGGTCATGAAAACACCATAGACCAGCTTCTGCCAATGCGGATGCCTTTGCTTGGATTCAATAAGCACCTCGCTGATATAATAAACCGGCCGCTGAACCGGATATTCCTTGGCTGCCTCCTTGCGTTCCACCACAATAGCCACGCTAACTGCCCGAGCATTGGCTGCCACGTATAATAATAGTGGCTCCTTGTCGACCGGAGCTGCAAGAACAGGCGGATTGGCTAATTGCCGCTTCAATTCCTCAAATGCTTCATCAGCAGCTGGACTCCAGACGAAATGGTCTGTCTTCCTCAGTATTTGGTACAAAGGGATGGCCTTCTCTCCGAGGCGGCTGATAAACCGGCTCAGTGCGGCGATTCGGCCCGCCAAACGTTGAACATCGTTAATGCACTTCGGTTTAGCCAGGGAGGTAATAGCCGTAATCTTCTCCGGATTAGCCTCAATTCCTCTGTTAGACACCAGAAATCCCAGTAACTTGCCTCCCGGAACACCAAAGACACACTTGGCCGGATTAAGCATCATCTTGTACACTCGCAAGTTGTCAAAGGTTTCCTTCAAATCATCCACCAGCGTCTCCTTCTGTCTTGACTTTACTACAATATCATCCACATTTGCGTGCACATTGCGGCCGATCTGTTTATGCAGACAATTCTGTACACACCGTTGATAGGTGGCTTGGGCACTCTTGAGCCCGAAGGGCATAGATACATAGCAGAAGGCTCCAAAGGGAGTAATAAACGCTGTCTTCTCCTGGTCCTTAACCGCCATTTTGATCTGATGATATCCAGAATATGCATCCAAAAAACTCAAACACTCACAACCCGCCGTGGCATCAATGATCTGGTCAAAGCGGGGGAGGGAAAAAGGATCCGCTGGACAAGCCCTGTTAAGATCCGTGTAATCCACACACATACGCCAAGTGCCGTTTTTCTTAAGAACCAGCACCGGATTAGCAAGCCACTCTGGATGGAACACTTCAATGATAAAGCCAGCTGCTAAAAGCCTGGCCACTTCATGTCCAATGACTTTGCGCCTTTCTTCATTAAACCGGCGGAGGAATTGTTTCACCGGTTTATACATAGGATCCACATTAAGAGTGTGCTCAGCGAGTTCCCTCGGTACACCTGGCATGTCGGACGGTTTCCATGCAAAAATGTCCCGATTCTCACGGATGAACTCGATGAGCGCGCTTTCCTATTTGGGATCCAAATTGGCACTGACAGTGAACTGCTTGGACGAATCGTCGGGCACGAAGTCAACAAGCTTGGTCTCAGCTGCCGATTTGAACTTCAGATCCGAATCATGCTCTGTAGTTGGCTTCTTCAAAGGGGTCATATCCGCCGGATCAACATTGTCCTTATAGTACTTCAACTCCTCCGTGGCACAGACCGACTCTGCATAAGCCGCATCACCTTCCTCACATTCCAAAGCGACCCTACGGCTCCCATGAACCGTTATTGTCCCCTTGTAACCCAGCATCTTGAGCTGTAAGTAGATATAACAAGGCCGCGCCATGAACTTGGCATAAGCCGGCCGGCCAAACAAGGCGTGATACGGGCTCCGGATCTTCACCACCTCAAATGTTAATTATTCCGACCGGGAGTCGTGCTCGTCCCCAAAAGCCACATCCAGGGCTATCTTACCAACAGGATATGCAGATTTGCCAGGCACCACACCATGGAACACCGTATTAGACGGTCTGAGATCCTTGTCTGTTAGACCCATGCGGCGGAATGTCTCATAGTATAGTATGTTAATGCTGCTCCCTCCATCCATGAGTACCTTGGTGAATTTATAACCCCCCACCTGAGGATCTACCACTAATGCTAGCTGGCCCGGATTATCAACCCGGGGCGGGTGATCCTCTCTGCTCCACACGATAGGCTGCTCTGACCAACGTAAGTAACGTGGTAAGGCCGGTTCAACAGAATTCACCGCTCGCTTGTGGAGTTTTCGGTCGCGTTTATCCAAGCTAGTTGTGAAAACATGATATTGCCCATTGTTCAACTGTTTTGGCTGGCTCTGATAACCCGACTGCTGCTGCTGCTGCTGCTGGCCGTTCTGATTATTCTGGTTGTTGTGACCGCCCTGATTGAGACCTGAACCGGAAGCTCCATCGTGACCCGGCCCATGGAAACCGGATCCTGAACCGCCACCTGACCCGTGGTCATACCGGAAGGCATTAGAGTTTTTAAACTCCTGCATAATATAACAATCCTTCCAAAGGTGGTTAGCCGGCGCTTCCTTCGTCCCGTGCTTTGGGCAAGGCTGATTCAACAAATAATTCAAACGGTTTGCGTTAGGATTGGGAGCCCCATTACGATTTGCCGCTTTACCTCTGTGTCGCTGCCCCCTGTCCTGTGCATTAGTGTTGGCCACAAAGTCCATGCTGCCATCCGCCTTGCGCTTGCCTCCGTTTCCATGACCCGCCGGTTTGTACTGTTGCCCCTTGGAGTTGCTATTCTTCTTTCCCTTCCCTGCTTCATCATCATCAGTCTCGGGATCCTTGGTACTGTCCGAATCAGCATACTTCACTAAAGCGGCCATGAGCGTTCCCATGTCATTACAGAAACGCTTCATGCGTCCCAATTTCAATTTTAAAGGCTTAAACCGGCAGTTGCCTTCCAGGGTTAAGATCGCAGAGCCAGCATTGATCCTGTCAGACGAGTGCAAAACTTCCGAAACGCGGCGCACCCAATGGGTCGTTGATTCTCCGTCCTCCTGGACACAAGCCGCCAGGTCTACTATGGACTTGGGCTGCTTACATGTATCCTTGAAATTCTGTATAAACCGGGCCCGCAACTGGGCCCATGAGCTGATAGAATTGGGCGGCAGGCTCTTCAACCAAGTACGAGCCGTGCCTTCAAGCATCATGGTGAAGTATTTTGCACACGCGGTCTCATCCACATCTAGCTTCTCCATGGCCATCTCATAACTTTCTACCCACGTTTCGGGAGATAAATCAGTAGTGTAATTCGGCACCTTGCGCGGACCCTTGAAATCTTTGGGTAGGCGCACATTGCGTAAAGCGGGAATTAAACAAGGCACTCCCAAAGCGGATGCGACCCCCGGTCCGGCGGAGGTGGTAGGACGAACCGGTGTCAGTTGACCCGCATCATTCTGTACTGCTAACTCGGCCTCCCTTCATGCTCGGGCCCGGTCCACCACATCCTGAGCATCGCGAACACCACCTACCGGGTTATTGCCACGGGCCGCTTCACGGCCTCGCGCATTGCTCGATATGGCCGGTTCATCCATGCATCTGCTATAGCTCCGGCTTGGACGGGGCGTAGAGTGAATCCGATCACGGCTGTACGAATATGCTTCCTGCTAAATCAGTGCGGTCCGGAGAAGCTCCTTAACCCGGCGCGTCTCTATCGCTTGCGGAGAGTCCCCTTCGACCGGGATAGCCTCTAATCGCGCGGTGGCTGCCACGAGGTTGTCCATAGGATTAGAATAATGACCCGGGGGTGTCTGGACCGGCGGAGGAACCACAATGTTCTGTCGAGGAGGTTCCATCAGGCGAGGTTGGACCGTCGCCCCTGGTCCTGGTGCCTCAATCCGGTTTGTCTCCAGGTACTGCGGCGGATTACTGGGTCCAGCTCCTGGAGTGTGAAAGAGATTTCGGGGGTCAAACCCTAACGGCAGGCGTGATCTGTGCTTCCGCTTCAAAACCTCCTGTGATGCGTTCTGGTCAAGCATGAGTTTATAGGCCTGGGCGCCCAAAGCGGCCCGCTCTGCAGCCATCCTGTCTTTTTCTGCTGCCAGATCCGCTTTGGCTTGCACGATCTGCTCTCTCACCTTTGCAATCTCTGCATCGTGGGCCTCCTGATCCGCCGGATTGGCCTCTGCCATAAGCGCGGCTAGTGCATCAAACAGATCAGATAGAACTTGAACCGGCGGGCGCACAAGGCCTCCTGCCCCTGGTGCCGCTGCCGCTGCTGATCCGGAAAGCATGGCTGCGGCGGTCGAAGAGTGGTTCGCCGCCTGGGTGCCGGCCACGAATATTCCAACCCGGTTGATCTGGCCTGGGGGGTCCGGAATACTGTCGCCATCGGAACAGCCCCTGACCTGGTCGTCTTGCAACTGGTATAGTGACTCGGTCTCTCCGGTCGAGGACTCGTCGCCGGAATAGTCGACGGTCTTTCTACCGTGTTCTGACTCGTCCTCACGCACTCCTCCATGGATGACTCCAACAAAGGCACGCTTCACGGCCGGTTTAGCCTAGGTAGATCTCGCACGCTGAGCCGTCTCGACGAGGTCGGTTCAGATGTCCGGCTCAGGCCCAGGTTCACCGATCTTGCCGATGAAAACGTGTATGCCACCAAAGGGGACCCGGTACCCGTACTTGATTGAATCGGCCTCGGGATCCCATCCAGCGTCGTCGATGTAGATCTTGCCACGACGACTCTTGGTCATCCGGCCCACAGCATAGCCTTCGAGTCCTTTGAGCTTGCCCTCCAAGATCGTCAAACCATCGTGCGATAGCCCCACGGTGGGCACCAACTGTCGTGGATTTGTCACGGCAGATGTCCTAGTGAAAGGACTTAGTCGTGGAGCCATCGCTACGGGTTTACTTGAAGGGGTTAAAGCGGACACAAAGACACGAGGGTTTATACTAGTTCGGCCCCTTCGATGAAGGTAAAAGCCTACGTCTAGTTGTGATGGAATTGATGTGATCTCGATGGCTAGGGAGCAAACAAGCTTCGCCTAGGCTCGAGTTGTGGTTGTCTGTCTTGAACCGCCGCCGGGTCGTCCCCTTATATACACGGGTGATGCCCGTCGGTCCATAGAGTCCCAACCGGTTCATACTCATATCCCGGTTGGTATCTCTCTATTCCTAACTTACAATACAAGTTATACATCAGGCCGGTTTACGGCTACAGGTTCTAAACCGACTACAGGCCTTGCGCCTTCATCTGCTTATACCACTAATGAAGGTAACCCGGCCCAAGTAGGCCGGTTTACGCCTAGTGGTAATATACCCAACAATTACGGTACGAGTAAAGTGACTTGCCGGTAACAAGACTGAACAAGGTATTGGGATATCGACGATCGAGTCTCGGGCAAGTAACGTACCGATTGACAAAGGGAATTGTATACAGGGTTTAATCGAATCCTCAACATCGTGGTTCAACCGATGAAATCATCGAGGAGCATGTGGGAGGCAACATGGGTATCCAGATCCCGCTGTTGGTTATTGCCCGAGAGTCGTCTCGGTCATGTCTGCGTGTCTCCCGAACCCGTAGGGTCTACACACTTAAGGTTCGGTGACGCTAGGGTTGTATGAATATGAGTACGCAGCATACCGAATGTTGTTCGGAGTCCCGGATGAGATCCCGGACGTCACGAGGAGTTTCGGAATGGTCCGGAGGTAAAGAATAATATATAGGAAGTGGTATTTCGGCCATCGGGAAAGTTTTGGGGTCACCCGGTAATGTACTGGGACCACCGGAAGGGTCCCCGGGGTCCACCAGGTGGGGCCACCCATCCCGGAGGGCTCCATGGGCTCACGTGGGTGGGGAGCCAGCCCATAGTGGGCTGGTTCACCCCCTAGGCCCACCCCTTGCACCTAGGGTTGAAACCCTAGGGTGGGTGGGCGCACCACATGCCTTGGGGGGCACTCCTCCCCCCTTGGCCGCCGCCCCCTTGGGAGATCCAATCTCCCAGGGCCGGCGCCCCCCCTGGGGGCCTATATAAAGGAGGGCAGGGGGGAGGGCAGCCGCACCCCTGTGCTTGGCGCCTCCCTCCCCCTGCTACACCTCGTCCTCCTCCCGTAGTCGCTTGGCGAAGCCCTGCTGGAATTCTGCTGCATCCACCACCACGCCGTCGTGCTGCTGGATCATCATCAACCTCTCCTTCCCCCTTGCTGGATCAAGAAGGAGGAGATGTCTCCCATCCCGTACGTGTGTTGAACGCGGAGGTGTTGTCCGTTCAGCACTTGGACATCGGTGATCTGAATCACGTCGAGTACGACTTCATCATCACCATCCCCTTGCAAGCTTCCGCACGCGATCTACAAGTGGTATGTAGATGAAAACTCACTCCCTTGACTCGTTACTTAGATGAACTCATAGATGGATCTTGGTGAAACCGTAGGAAAAATTTTAATTTTCTGCAACGTTCCCCAATAGTGGTATCAGAGCTAGGTCTATGCGTAGTTCTCTAATGCACGAGTAGAACACAATTTTGTTGTGGGCATGGATCTTGTCAACTTGCTTGACACTACTAGTCTTTTCTTGCTTCAGCGGTATTGTGGGATGAAGCGGCCCGGACCAACCTTACACGTACGCTTACGTGAGACCGGTTCCACCGACTGACATGCACTAGTTGCATAAGGTGGCTGGCGGGTGTCTGTCTCTCCCACTTCAGTTGAAGCGGATTCGATGAAAAGGGTCCTTATGAAGGGTAAATAGAAATTGACAAAATCACGTTGTGGTTATTCGTAGGTAAGAAAACGTTCTTGCTAGAACCCAATTGCAGCCACGTAAAAGATGCAACAACAATTAGAGGACGTCTAACTTGTTTTTGCAGCGATTGTTCATGTGATGTGATATGGCCAGAAGTTGTGATGAATGATGATTAATATATTGTGATGTATGAGATCATGTTCTTGTAATAGGATTCACGACTTGCATGTCGATGAGTATGACAACCGGCAGGAGCCATAGGAGTTGTCTTTATTTTTTGTATGACCTGCGTGTCATTGAAGAACGCCATGTAAATTACTTTACTTTATTGCTAAGCGCGTTAGCCATAGAAGTAGAAGTAGTCGTTGGCGTGACAACTTCATGAAGACACGATGATGGAGATCATGATGATGAAGATCATGGTGTCATGCCGGTGACAAGATGATCATGGAGCTCCGAAGATGGAGATCAATGGAGCTATATGATATTGGTCGTATCATGTCACTACTATATAATTGCATGTGATGTTTATTATGTTTATGCATCTTGTTTACTTAGAACGACGGTAGTAAATAAGATGATCCCTTACAACAATTTCAAGAAGTGTTCTCCCCTAATTGTGCACCGTTGCTACAGTTCGTCGTTTCGAAGCACCACGTGATGATCGGGTGTGATAGATCCTTACGTTCACATACAACGGATGTAAGACAGTTTTACACAACAAAACACTTAGGTTTAACTTGACGAGCCTAGCATGTACAGACATAGCCTCGGAACACGGAGACCGAAAGGTCGAACACGAGTCGTATGGAAGATACGATCAACATGAAGATGTTCACCGACGATGACTAGTCCGTCTCACGTGATGATCGGACACGGCCTAGTCGACTCGGATCGTGTAACACTTAGATGACTAGAGGGATGTCTAATCTGAGTGGGAGTTCATTGTAATAATTTGATTAGATGAACTTAATTATCATGAACTTAGTCTAAAAACCTTTGCAAATATGTCTTGTAGATCAAATGGCCAACGCTCATGTCAACATGAACTTCAACGCGTTCCTAGAGAAAACCAAGCTGAAAGATGATGGCAGCAACTATATGGACTGGGTCCGGAACCTGAGGATCATCCTCATAGCTGCCAGGAAGCAATATGTCCTAGATGGACCGCTAGGTGACGCTCCTGTCCCAGAGAAACAAGACATTATGAATGCTTGGCAAACTCGTGCTGATGATTACTCCCTCGTTCAGTGCGGCATGCTTTATAGCTTAGAACCGGGGCTCCAAAAGCGTTTTGAGCATCACAGAGCATATGAGATGTTCGAAGAGCTGAAACTAGTTTTCCAAGCTCATGCCCGGGTCGAGAGATATGATGTCTCCGACAAGTTCTATAGTTGTAAGATGGAGGAAAAAAGTTCTGTCAGTGAGCACATACTCAAGATGTCTGGGTTGCACAACCGTATGACCCAGCTGAACATTAACCTCCCAGATGAGGTGGTCATTGACAGAATCCTCCAGTCGCTCCCACCAAGCTACAAGAGCTTTGTGATGAACTACAACATGCAGGGGATGGTGAAGACCATTCCTGAACTGTTCTCAATGCTGAAGTCAGCAGAGGCTGAAATCAAGAAAGAACATCAAGTGTTGATGGTCAATAAGACCACTAAGTTCAAGAAGGGCAAGGGCAAGAAGAACTTCAAGAAGGAGGGCAAGGATGTTGCCGCGCCCGGTAAGCCAGTTACCGGGAAGAAGTCAAAGAATGGACCCAAGCCTGAGACTGAGTGCTTTTATTGCAAAGGGAAGGGTCACTGGAAGTGGTACTGCCCAAAATACTTAGCGGATAAGAAGGCCGGCAACACCAAAGGTATATTTGATATACATGTAATTGATGTGTACCTTACCAGTACTCGTAGTAACTCCTGGGTATTTGATACCAGTGCCGTTGCTCATATTTGTAACTCACAGCAGGAGCTGCGGAATAAATGGCGACTGGCGAAGGACGAGGTGACGATGCGCGTCGGGAATGGTTCCAGAGTCGATGTGATCGCCGTCGGCACGCTACCTCTACATTTACCTACAAGATTAGTTTTGAACCTTAATAATTGTTATTTATTGCCAAGTTTGAGCATGAACATTGTATCAGGATCTCGTTTAATACGAGATGGCTACTCATTTAAATCCGAGAATAATGGTTGTTCTATTTATATGAGAGATATGTTTTATGGTCATGCTCCCATGGTCAATGCTTTATTCTTAATGAATCTCGAGCGTAATATTACACATGTCCATAGTGTGGATGCCAAAAGATGTAAAGTTGATAACGATAGTCCCACATACTTGTGGCACTGCCGCCTTGGTCACATTGGTGACAGGCGCATGAAGAAGCTCCATGCTGATGGACTTTTAGAGTCTCTTGATTATGAATCGTTTGACACATGCGAACCATGCCTCATGGGCAAAATGAACAAGACTCCGTTCTCCGGAATAATGGAGCGAACAACCAACTTGTTGGAAATCATACATACCGATGTGTGCGGTCCGATGAGCGTTGAGGCTCGCGGAGGATATCGTTATGTTCTCATACTCACTGATGACTTAAGTCGATATGGGTATGTCTACTTAATGAAACACAAGTCGAGACCTTCGAAAAGTTCAAGGAATTTCAGAATGAGGTAGAGAATCAACGTGACCGAAAGATCAAGTTCCTACGATCAGATCGTGGAGGAGAATACTTAAGTCACGAATTTGGTACACACTTAAGGAAATGTGGAATCGTTTCACAACTCATGCCGCCTGGAACACCTCAGCGTAACGGTGTGTCAGAACGTCGTAATCGCACTCTATTGGATATGGTGTGGTCTATGATGTCTCTTACCGATCTACCGCTATCATTTTGGGGATACGCTCTAGAGACAGCAACATTCACTTTAAATAGGGCACCGTCTAAATCCGTTGAGACGACACCGTATGAATTATGGTTTGGGAAGAAACCTAAGGTGTCGTTTCTAAAAGTTTGGGGATGCGATGCTTATGTCAAGAAACTTCAACCTGAAAAGCTCGAACCCAAGTCGGAAAAATGCGTCTTCATAGGATACCCTAAGGAAACTATTGGGTATACCTTCTACTTAAGATCCGAGGGCAAGATCTTTGTTGCCAAGAACGGATGCTTTCTGGAAAAAGAGTTTCTCTCGAAAGAAGTAAGTGGGAGGAAAGTAGAACTCGATGAAGTACTACCTCTCGAACGGGAAAGTGGTGCAGCTCAGGAAAATGTTCCTGTGATGCCCACACCAACTGAAGAGGAAAACAATGATGATGATCAAGGTACTTCGGATCTAGTTGCTACTGAACTTCGTAGGTCCACAAGGACATGTTCCGCACCAGAGTGGTACGGCAACCCTGTCCTGGAAATCATGTTGTTAGACAACGGTGAACCTTCGAACTATGAAGAAGCAATGGCGGGCCCAGATTCCAACAAATGGCTTGAAGCCATGAAATCAGAGATAGAATCCATGTATGAAAACAAAGTATGGACTTTGACAGACTTGCCCGATGATCGGCGAGCGATAGAAAAAAAATGGATTTTTAAGAAGAAGACGGACGCGGATGGTAATGTTACCATTTATAAGGCTCGACTTGTCGCTAAGGGTTATCGACAAGTTCAAGGGATTGACTATGACAAGACATTCTCTCCCGTAGCGAAGCTGAAGTCCGGCCGAATCATGTTAGCAATTGCCGCATACTATGATTATGAGATATGGCAGATGGACGTCAAAACGGCATTCCTTAACGGACATCTTAAGGAAGAGTTGTATATGATGCAGTCGGAAGGTTTTGTCGATCCTAAGAACGCTAACAAAGTATGCAAGCTCCAGTGATCCATTTATGGGCTGGTGCAAGCATCTCGGAGTTGGAACATTCATTTTGATGAGATGATCAAAGCGTTTGGGTTTATGCAGACTTATGGAGAAGCCTGCGTTTAGAAGAAAGTGAGTGGGAGCTCTGTAGCATTTCTCATATTATATGTAGATGACATACTCTTGATGGGAAATGATATAGAACTTCTGGACAGCATTAAGGCCTACTTGAATAAGTGTTTTTCAATGAAGGACCTTGGAGAAGCTGCTTACATATTAGGCATCAAGATCTATAGAGATAGATCGAGACGCCTCATAGGTCTTTCACAAAGCACATACCTTGATAAGATTTTGAAAAGGTTCAAAATGGATCAGTCCAAGAAGGGGTTCTTGCCTATGTTACAAGGTGTGAGATTGAGCTCGGCTCAGTCCCCGACCACGGCAAAAGATAAAGAAGAGATGAGTGTCATCCCCTATGCTTCAGCCATAGGATCTATTATGTATGCCATGTTGTGTACCAGGCCTGATGTAAACCTTGCCGTAAGTTTGGTAGCAAGATACCAAAGTAACCCCGGCAAGGAACACTGGACAGCGGTCAAGAATATCCTGAAGTACCTGAAAAGGACAAAGGACATGTTTCTCGTTTATGGAGGAGATGAAGAGCTCGTCGTAAAGGGTTACGCCGAGGCTAGCTTCGACTCAGATCTGGATGACTCTAAGTCACAAACCGGATACGTGTATATGTTGAATGGTGGAGCAGTAAGCTGGTGCAGCTGCAAGCAAAGCGTCGTGGCGGGATCTACGTGTGAAGCGGAGTACATGGCAGCCTCGGAGGCAGCGCATGAAGCGATTTGGGTGAAGGAGTTCATCACCGACCTAGGAGTCATACCCAATGCGTCGGGGCCGATCAAACTCTTCTGTGACAACACTGGAGCTATTGCCCTTGCCAAGGAGCCCAGGTTTCACAAGAAGACCAGGCACATCAAGCGTCGTTTCAACTCCATCTGTGAAAATGTTCAAGATGGAGACATAGATATTTGCAAAGTACATACGGATCTGAATGTCGCAGATCCGTTGACTAAACCTCTCTCGCGAGCAAAACATGATCAACACCAGAACTCTATGGGTGTTCGATTCATCACAATGTAACTAGATTGGTGACTCTAGTGCAAGTGGAAGACTGTTGGAAATATGCCCTAGAGGCAATAATAAAAGTATTATTATATTTCATTGTTCGTGATAATTGTCTTTTATTCATGCTATAACTGTATTATCCGGAAACCATAATACACGTGAGAATACATAGACCACAATATGTCCCTAGTGAGCCTCTAGTTGACTAGCTCGTTGAGATCAACAGGTAGTCATGGTTTCCTGGCTATGGACATTGGATGTCGTTGATAACGGGATCACATCATTAGGAGAATGATGTGATGGACAAGACCCAATCCTAAGCATAGCACAAAGATCGTGTAGTTTGTTTGCTAGAGCTTTTCCAATGTCAAGTACCTCTTCCTTTAACCATGAGATCGTGTAACTCCCGGATACCGTAGGAGTGCTTTGGGTGTATCAAACATCACAACATAACTGGGTGACTATAAAGGTGCACTACATGTATCTCCGAAAGTGTCTGTTGGGTTGACACGGATCGAGACTGGGATTTGTCACTCCGTATGACGGAGAGGTATCTCTGGGCCCACTCGGTAATGCATCATCATATTGAACTCAAAGTGACCAAGTGGTTGGTCACGAGATCATGCATTACGGTACGAGTAAAGTGACTTGCCGGTAACGAGACTGAACAAGGTATTGGGATACCGACGGTCGAGTCTCGGGCAAGTAACGTACCGATTGACAAAGGGAATTGTATACAGGGTTTAATCGAATCCTCGACATCGTGGTTCAACCGATGAAATCATCGAGGAGCATGTGGGAGCCAACATGGGTATCCAGATCCCGCTGTTGGTTATTGCCTGAGAGTTGTCTCGGTCATGTCTGCGTGTCTCCCGAACCCGTAGGGTCTACACACTTAAGGTTCGGTGACGCTAGGGTTGTATGAATATGAGTATGCAGCATACCGAATGTTGTTCGGAGTCCTGGATGAGATCCCGGACGTCACGAGGAGTTTCGGAATGGTCCGGAGGTAAAGAATAATATATAGGAAGTGGTATTTCGGCCATCGGGAAAGTTTCGGGGTCACCCGGTAATGTACCGGGACCACCGGAAGGGTCCCGGGGGTCCACCGGGTGGGGCCACCCATCCCGGAGGGCCCCATGGGCTGACGTGGGAGGGAAGCCAGCCCATAGTGGGCTGGTGCGCCCCCCTAGGCTCACCCCTGCGCCTAGGGTTGAAACCCTAGGGTGGGGGGGGGGGCGCACCACATGCCTTGGGGGGCACTCCTCCCCCCTTGGCCGCCGCCCCCTTGGGAGATCCAATCTCCCAGGGACGGCGCCCCCCCTGGGGGCCTATATAAAGGAGGGCAGGGGGGAGGGCAGCCGCACCCCTGTGCTTGGCACCTCCCTCCCCCTGCTACACCTCGTCCTCCTCCCGTAGTCGCTTGGCGAAGCCCTGCTGGAGTTCTGCTGCATCCACCACCACGCCGTCGTGCTGCTGGATCATAATCAACCTCTCCTTCCCCCTTGCTGGATCAAGAAGGAGGAGACGTCTCCCGTCCCGTACGTGTGTTGAACGCGGAGGTGCTGTCCGTTCAGCACTTGGACATCGGTGATCTGAATCACGTCGAGTACGACTCCATCATCACCATCCCCTTGCAAGCTTCCGCACGCGATCTACAAGTGGTATGTAGATGCAAACTCACTCCCTTGACTCGTTGCTTAGATGAACTCATAGATGGATCTTGGTGAAACTGTAGGAAAAATTTTAATTTTCTGCAATGTTCCCCAACAGTGCTATCCGAATTTAATCTTCCTCGTTCCTTGTTTATCTCGTTTCAACCAGAGTTGTTCCAATTCCTTCTTATCCTTTGTACGTGTCATTCATAGCTTTGCAACCTCCAAGGTTCACATGGTGTTCCTTGTTTCTATTTTCTACCGCACTGCTCTCAATTGTATTAAACTTTGTTGTGTTCTTTCTTTCAACTTTTCAACCTCTCAAGGTTCTTTGGTTTCACTATTTTGTCGAAGAAGCAACTTAGTTCTACCTCCTCTCTTCCTCTTCCGTTTCTCTCCGGTGCCATCCTAGATCTCGGGACGAGATCCTCTCATAGTGGTGGAGTGTTGTAACGCCCCGGTTACAACTTTCCATTTTCGTAACTCCAACTCTTGCCTTTTCCGGAGATGCGATATATTATTTTCCTTCGTGGTTGAGTTTTTGTCTTCGTTTTGCATTTTGTTCATGTCAGGCTTTTCATCTCATTGCTTCATGTGCATTGCATCATGGCATCTTGCACCCCTTTTTAAAACTCAACTAAATAAACCGTATGGATGTTTGGTCCATTTAAATCGAGGGATATTCACATGGTGATTTCTCTTTAAAACATATTCAAAGTCTCCTACTATTATTAGGGAGCTATAATAAAATATATTCCATTTATTTGGAATTAACCATAACCCACTTGCAAAATATCCCATGCCGTTGTTGTCTCAATTCTTGGTCTCCAACCTTGCCCATAATTTCTTTCATCATTTTTCCAAGCTCCACCAAAAATCTGAACATTTTTGGACCTTCCAAACCCCCACTCCCTATTTAAACTCTTTTGAATGTAATTCAAATGAGGTTGTATTCAAACCCTTCGACATGTCTCTTTGCATTTTTTCTGGATCAAGACCATTTTGGTGAGTCCGGGAAAATTAACCCCATGCTCAAATTCTTCCCCTAACCCTCTCTTCCGTTTTCTTCTCTCTAATACTTTTCTGCTATAGAAAATAAGAGAGAGGGAGAAGAGAACCCAGCCATGCCTCTTAGGCCTAACCAACAGACCGACCCGTTCCCGCAGCCCACCTATAACCCTAGCCTCGACCCCCTTCTCTCTCTCGATCCCCTCCCTCCAGCGCCGCCACAGGGGAGGAGCCCCTCGTACTAGCGCCCGACCTCCTCGCTGCTGCTTCCACCATGGCGCCGTGCCCTGCTTCTCCTCCCGCGCCGACGCCCTCCATTGGCTACTCGTGCCTGCAGCTCCGTCCGCGAGCTCGTGCAGCCATGGCGCCACAGGAGCCTCGCACCCGACCCCCTTGCGGAGGCCATGGCTGCCGCCGCGCCTTCTTGCCTCTGCGCCTTGCTCTCTCCTGCCGCCAAGCATCACCATCGCGCCCTCCTCCTTGCCTTGGAGCCCCGCGCCTCGTCCTCGTGTCTCCTGACTCGTCCTTGACCACAGCAAGGCCGCTGCTCCAGTCAAGTTCCTCGCCGGATCCGGCGACCTCCGCCTTGAACCTGCCGTCTCCGTCCTGTTTCAGGCCTTCTCCATCCACACCCTCCTCCACCAGCAGCGTCGCCGCCCCGCCGGACCTTCTTCCTCAGCGCCATATCCCACCTTTGCCTCTGCCTCATCCAGGAGATGAGCGAACACATCTTCCCCGCGTTGACTTCCCCGGCATCGCTCCGTGCTGCCCTGCATTGGGCAGAGATGCTGCTCGCTTGGACCGCTGCTCGGCCAAGACGAAGACTGCCCTGTACCACGTCGCCTCGCTGGATCGTCGAGATCGTCTTGGATTGCGCAAGTACAGGGGAGTCCTGTGCATTTCCGTTGCTTCATACCTGTCGAATCGTCAAGGCCCTCTGTTCGACTCCGTGTACAACTACACTGTGAGACGCCAAGTACCACGACTATAATCGTTGCCCCGAGGACACCGAGTACGACTACACCCGATGATGCGACAAGTACCCCGACAACATGTACATCTACACCGCCAAGACCGGACCGACAAGTACCCCGACGTCGCGTGTACCACTACCGTCGCCCCGAAGACGTTGGATTCTTCAAGTACCTCTCCAAAAAAATGAACGTGTACCACTACTTCCACTACGCCGCCACGTGTGCCACTACTTCCCACGACGACTCGTGAACGACTACTTCCACTACAAACTCGACCCGCTCCAAAAAAGCACGCTTCGAAGGTATAACCATCGAGACGACCTTCCGAGAACGAATGCATGTTGTATGAGATGCTCATGTTCAAACCGTATCCGAGTTATCATTGCACGTTCCTCCTCGGTTGCCAAGCCGTCGACCCATGGGGAACCCGGTATCCGGGGTCACCCCACCATCTTTTGCATGTTCCGCACATCAACACTTTCCTTTGCACCGACATCTCGACGAGTTGTCGGATCACGGGAATGTTGCCATGGCATCGTTTCCGTTTTCGTCGCCGTGGCACCCAATTCTTTCCGCCATGGTGACCAAGTGCTCCTTATCATCTTCATGTACACATTTTCATAATAATTGCATAAACCTTGATTATGTTATCCGCATCATGTTAACAACATTTAAATGTTTAAAATTGTGTTTGCATTAAATTAGTAAATGACATGAGGATTTACCGGAATTATTGTTTGTTGTTTCCAGCCTCATTTAAACTTGCCTGGATAGGTAGTTTTTATTATGCTTCATCCCTTGCCATGTTTAACAACATTTAATATTATTGAGTAGCTTATAACGACATCAAACTAAATAATCAAATGTGGTGTTTTGTCAATATGCAACTCGTTGCATATTGAGCTCCACTTAACTTGTAGTATTGTTTGTTGCACTTTGCCATGCCATGCCTCATTAAACCGGACATCCATCATACTTGATTGTGCATCATGCCATGTTTATGCTTGTGTGTTTACCATGTTGTTTGCTTCTTTCTAGTGTTGCTTCTTAGTTCCGGTAACATTGCGATTGTGAGGATTCGTTCGACTACTCCCGTTCGTCTTCTTCATGGACTCGTTCTTCTTACTAGCGGGATTTCAGGTAAGATGACCGCCCTGGATCTCACTACTATCATTGCTATGCTAGTTGTTTCGTTCTATCGCAATGCTGCGCTTCCTATCACTTGTTCCTTAAGCCTCCCAAATTGCCATGAACCTCTAACCTTTGACACCCTTCCCAGCAAACCGTTGTTTGGCTATGTTACCGCTTTGCTCAGCCTCTCTTATAGCGTTGTTAGTTGCAGGTGAAGTTGAAGATTGCTCCAGGGTGGACAGGATTATGGTTGGGATATCACAATATCTCTTATTTAATTAATGCATCTATATACTTGGTAAAGGGTGGAAGACTCGGCCTTATACCTGGTGTTTTGTTCTACTCTTGCCGCCCTAGTTTCCGTCATACCGGTGTTACCCGGATTTTGCGTTCCTTACGCGGTCGGGTGATTTATGGGACCCCCCTGACAGTTCGCTTTGAATAAAACTCCTCCAGCAAGGCCCAAACTTGGTTTTACCATTTGCCTCACCTAGCCCTTTTTTCCCTTGGGTTTCCGGAGCCCGAGGGTCATCTTTATTTTACCCCCCCCCCTCCCCGGGCCAGTGCTCCTTCGAGTGTTGGTCCAACCTGAGCGATGACCGGCGCCCCCTGGGCAACTAGGGTCTATGCCAACCCGACGTCTTGCTCATCCGGTGTGCCCTGAGAACGAGATATGTGCAGCTCCTATCGGGATTTGTCGGCACATCGGGCGGCTTTGCTGGTCTTGTTTTACCATTGTCGAAATGTCTTGTAAACCGGGATTCCGAGACTGATCGGGTCTTCCTGGGAGAAGGAATATCCTTCGTTGATCGCGAGAGCTTATCATGGGCTAAGTTGGGACACTCCTGCAGGGTATTATCTTTCGAAAGCCGTGCCCGCGGTTATGTGGCAGATGGGAATTATTTAATGTCCGGTTGTAGATAACTTGACACCAGATCCGAATTAAAACGCATCAACCGCATGTGTAGCCGTGATGGTCTCTTCTCGGCGGAGTCCGGGAAGTGAACACGGTTTCTGTGTTATGATTGATGTAAGTAGGAGCTCAGGATCACTTCTTGATCATTACTAGTTGACGACCGTTCCTTTGCTTCTCTCCTCGCTCTTATTTGCGTATTGTTAGCCACCATATCATGCTTAGTCGCTGCTGCAACCTCACCACTTTACCCCTTCCTTTCCCATTAAGCTTTGCTAGTCTTGATACCCATAGTAATGGGATTGCTGAGTCCTCGTGGCTCACAGATTACTACAACAACAGTTGCAGGTACAGGTTATGCGATGATCATGACGCGAGAGCGATGTTTGCTTGTCTTGGAGTTCTTCTTCTGCTTCTTCTTCAATCAGGGGATAGGTTCCAGGTCGGCAGCCTGGGCTAGCAGGGTGGATGTCGTTTGAGTTTCTATTTGTGTTTCATCCGTAGTCGGATGATGATCTTATGTATGATGTGATGTTGTATTCGTGTGGCTTTGTATGCCTCTTATATGTATCCCCATCTATTATTTAATGTTGATGTAATGATATCCACCTTGCAAAAGCGTATCAATATGCAGTTCTATCCTTGGTGGGACCTTCGAGTCTCTTTAGGATAGTATCGCATATTGGGCGTGACAAGTTGGTATCAGAGCCTCGACCGACCATAGGAGCCCCCTTGATTGTTGGCCGTTGTTGAGTCTAGAAAAAATATTATTTTGAGTCTTAGGATTATATATATCGGAGAGTAGGATTCTTTTTACTCCTCAGCCCCCTTCGTTGCTCTGGTGAGGACTCTTGACGTAGATGTTTTGTCTTTCCTCTCCTCAAATTTCACTAATTCTTTTTTTAGGATCACGCGGGTATCTTGGGATCGTTCCGATATTCTTATGACGAGAACATTGTTCTTGGTGCCTCCTGACATTTAGGGGTTGTGGCAGTGTCCCGGGGAGTTGAGCTCCGAGGTGTTGTCGTCATAATTTTATCGTTGCAGTTCTGGAATACCAGAGTTTTGCCGACATCGAAAATCTCTTTTATGCAGTTGTTGGTGAGATAACCTCGACGCCACCCAATAATGGGGAGTTCGGGAGTATTGCCATAACTCGTATAACGGATGCTTTTCGAAGGTTGAGGTACACGATTTCCGAAGGTTTCTTGGTTATGTGTTGACGGATGGATACAGCTTGGATGTAGGTATTATTAGTTTGGGTGAGATATATTGCTTCCCCTGTATCCCCAACACCAGATTGCATAACCAAAAAGTTTAGGGAGTTTATAGGTGGGAATTCAAGTAGCTCCTAGAATATATTTCCGACAGATGCCTGATATGGGATTGGGTAAATCTCTATCATATGTATTTGTTCCGGCTTATTCTGCAAGCCAAATCCTTTGTTTTGTTTTATTTGTGGTATTCGAGTTGCTTCGAAGTCAAATGTTGAATCCATACCTTTCCTAAACAGTGTTCTCATATTGCTATGTGAATACTAATCCTTTTGATCATTGAGGTTGTCATGTTAATTCTTTCCAACCGGTGTGCTTCTCTTCGAGATGATCCCATCATTCTCCCCATTCGCAAGATCAATTCTAAGTTTTCTCAACGGTGTTTGTTTCGTTCATCCTAAGTTGTCTTTGTTTTTCCCCACCCTCCCACCCTTTTCTTCAAGGACTCATTTATTTTAATCAAGTATCCATTTATTCATGTGATGTCACTTCACTCTTTTCAACCAATGTTCTGATCTGCTGATCCCTCGTGAAGATGCTCACGAGCTTCAAGTTCATCATCCTCCGTTCTTTTTTTCTTCTCCGGTGGATCCAATTCAAGCTTTCAGTGTTGATCATATTCCTTTCCTCGTGTCAAATGCTTTCTCATGCCGATGCACCTCTCAATCACTCACCTCTTGCTATTCATTTGTTCCAGAGTGCTAAAGATATCTCAGAAGATTTGTGTTTCCATTCTTAATCCGTTCAAGCTATTTGGAGATTATTATCTCATTCAAGTCATTTAATTCAACCGGTGCAATCCCCTTGTTTCAATCAATTGTTCAAAGGTGTTTTCTTTTGAGTGGGCCCTAACCCACAGGTCTTTTCGCAGGATCTTACCTGACTCTTCTAATTCTCTCGGAGTTATTCTCAAATTCCTTTTAAGTGTGACGTAAGAATGGATCCCATCAGTCACATGCCTTCTCCAAGATCTTGTTCAAATTCTTTTCATTGTTGGCTCAACCTTTTTGTTTTTTTTTCATTCTCCCGGAGTATCTCAGGAATTTTGGTGTTGTTTCTCCTCGTCATTCTCAGATTTTGAAGACCAAAGAAGAGTTCCTCTTAAATCCTTACCCGTTCTTCCAAAGATGCGTAGTTTAAGTTTGATGCCATCCTCTCATGATTGTTTTCGATTGTGACAATTCTTTTCTTACCATCCGGAGCATTTCTTGAGTTGTTTCCATTTCTTTCCTCCGAAGGCCATCATGTCATAATTCTTCATTCTCAGCGTGTAGCTATCATTCTCCAAGTCTTACCGGTGCATCGTTCAAATACCCTCTAATCAGCTCTTGATCTCCTCGTTCTCATGTATCTAAATCCCCTCAAGTATCTTCATTCGTTTTCAATTCTTCCCGGTGAATTGTGCCTTTGCTACGTTCATTCTCAATTCTTATGGTGGTTCGTTCAGGATTTCTCCTCCTCCATTATCATATCAAATATTCGTTGTTTCCAAATCCCATCGGTGGTTCCATCAATACCTTCTCAAGTATACGCTATATTCCTTTTAATCCTTTCTACGAGAATAAGTAGTATGCCAAATCCGTTGCTTGTCATCAATTTAAATTGGTGAAGGATACGCATAACGTAATTGTTATTATGGTTTCATCCAAGTGATTAATTCCTTCTTTCGGACTTTGTTCATCAGGAAGTAATTCTCAGTTCCAAGTTATTCATCTTTCTTGTCCGGAGTTCAAAGTTTACTCATTTCATAGCTCCATCTAAATCATTACAAGGCTTCAATTCTGGTTCTCTTCAACCTCCAATTCTTCTTCATAATCATTTTCTTTTCCGGAGATCTTCCAAGAGGCTCCTCATGGTGGTTCATCAAGGATTTAATTCATTCTCGAAGTTCAAGATTCTTGTTGGAGGAGTTCAAGCATTCTTCATCTTGCATTCCAAAGTGCAATTCTTTGTACCATATCTTTTGAGGTGGTGTTATGTCATTCTTGAAAATTCCCCTTCGTGTTTCGAGGTTCACATGTTGTCAAGAATGAGGTAGTTTAAATCCATCAATCTTTTGTTGGAGTTATATTGGGTTATATCTCACCTACAGCCTTCCCTAAGTATTGTAGCTATTTGTGGTGCTTATCAATGATCCAATTTTCTCCTTCTCATCTCGGTGAAGAAGTTTTTTTTCATCTCTTTGGTGCTCTCAATCAAATCAATGGTTTCCATTAGTGGCCAGTTGTCACCTCATAGTCTCGAGATGTTCTCCATAAGCCCACTACAAGCTTATTCACTTCTTGGAAGGGTGCTTTCCAAGCTCATTTGTGGCAGAAGTTGGCATTTTCTTCTCCATTCTTTTATTTCAATATCTATCTTCTATTCTTTCTTCCGGAGGCATGGTGATGTTGCTCTCTTCACTCATCATCTCGAATTGTTAGGATCATGTTATTTTCTTGCTTATCCATTTAACCGGCGTGTTGTGTCCTCCATTCAAGTTCTTTTCATCTTATCAAGTCTTGCATCTCTTTTCAACCGGAGTGCTATCCGGATTTAATCTTCCTCCTTCCTTGTTTATCTCGTTTCAACCAGAGTTGTTCCAATTCCTTCTTATCCTTTGTACGTGTCATTCATAGCTTTGCAACCTCCAAGGTTCACATGGTGTTCCTTGTTTCTATTTTCTACCCCACTGCTCTCAATTGTATTCAACTTCGTTGTGTTATTTCTTTCAACTTTTCAACCTCTCAAGGTTCTTTGGTTTCACTATTTTGTCGAAGAAGCAACTTAGTTCTACCTCCTATCTTCCTCTTCCGTTTCTCTCCGGTGCCATCCTAGATCTCGGGACGAGATCCTCTCGTAGTGGTGGAGTGTTGTAACGCCCCCGGATACAATTTTCCATATTCGTAACTCCAACTCTTGCCTTTTCCGGAG
Source organism: Triticum timopheevii (assembly GCA_963921465.1). NCBI lineage: Eukaryota > Viridiplantae > Streptophyta > Magnoliopsida > Poales > Poaceae > Triticum > Triticum timopheevii. Next base: position 586,003,249 of record OY997270.1, read on the forward strand.
ATGCGATATATTATTTTCCTTAGTGGTTGAGTTTTTGTCTTCGTTTTGCATTTTGTTCATGTCAGGCTTTTCATCTCATTGCTTCATGTGCATTGCATCATGGCATCTTGCACCCCTTTTTAAAACTCAACTAAATAAACCGTATGGATCTTCGGTCCATTTAAATCGAGGGATATTCACATGGTGATTTCTCTTTAAAACATATTCAAAGTCTCCTACTATTATTAGGGAGCTATAATAAAATTATTCCATTTATTTGGAATTAACCATAACCCACTTGCAAAATATCCCATGCCGTTGTTATCTCAATTCTTGGTCTCCAACCTTGCCCATAATTTCTTTCATCATTTTTCCAAGCTCCACCAAAAATCTGAACATTTTTGGACCTTCCAAACCCCCACTCCCTATTTAAACTCTTTTGAATGTAATTCAAATGAGGTTGTATTCAAACCCTTCGACATGTCTCTTTGCAATTTTTCTGGATCAAGACCATTTTGGTGAGTCCGGGAAAATTAACCCCATGCTCAAATTCTTCCCCTAACCCTCTCTTCCGTTTTCTTCTCTCTAATGCTTTTCTGCTATAGAAAATAAGAGAGAGGGAGAAGAGAGCCCAGCCATGCCTCTTGGGCCTAACCAACCAGACCGACCCGTTCCCGCAGCCCACCTATAACCCTAGCCTCGACCCCCTTCTCTCTCTCGATCCCCTCCCTCCAGCGCCGCCACATGGGAGGAGCCCCTCGTACCAGCGCCCGACCTCCTCGCTGCTGCTTCCACCATGGCGCCGCGCCCTGCTTCTCCTCCCGCGCCGACGCCCTCCATTGGCTACTCGTACCTGCAGCTCCGTCCGCGAGCTCGTGCAGCCATGGCGCCACAGGAGCCTCGCACCCGACCCCCTTGCCGAGGCCATGGCCGCCGCCGCGCCTTCTTGCCTCTGCGCCTTGCTCTCTCCTGCCGCCAAGCATCACCATCGCGCCCTCCTCCTTGCCTTGGAGCCCCGCGCCTCGTCCTCGTGTCTCCTGACTCGTCCTCGACCACAGCAAGGCCGCCGCTCCGGTCAACTTCCTCGCCAGATCCGGCGACCTCCGCCTTGAACCTGCCGTCTCCGTCCTGTTTCAGGCCTTCTCCATCCACACCCTCCTCCACCAGCAGCGTCGCCGCCCCGCCGGACCTTCTTCCTCAGTGCCATATCCAGGAGATGAGCGAACACATCTTCCCCGCGTTGACTTCCCCGGCATCGCTCCGTGCTGCCCTGCATTGGGCAGAGATGCTGCTCGCTTGGACCGCTGCTCGGCCAAGACGAAGACTGCCCTGTACCACGTCGCCTCACTGGATCGTCGAGATCGTCTTGGATTGCACAAGTACAGGGGAGTCCTGTGCGTTTCCGTTGCTTCATACCCGTCGAATCGTCAAGGCCCTCTGTTCGACTCCGTGTACAACTACACTGTGATACGCCAAGTACCACGACTATAGTCGTTGCCCTGAGGACACCGAGTACGACTACACCCGATGATGCGACAAGTACCCCGACAACGTGTACATCTACACCGCCAAGACCGGACCGACAAGTACCCCGACGTCGCGTGTACCACTACCGTCGCCCCGAAGACGTTGGATTCTTCAAGTACCTCTCCAAAAAAATGAACGTGTACCACTACTTCCACTACGCCGCCACGTGTGCCACTACTTCCCACGACGACTCGTGAACGACTACTTCCACTACAAACTCGACCCGCTCCAAAAAAGCACGCTTCGAAGGTATAACCACCGAGACGACCTTCCGAGAATGAATGCATGTTGTATGAGATGCTCATGTTCAAACCGTGTCTGAGTTATCATTGCACGTTCCTCCTCGGTTGCCAAGCCGTCGACCCATGGGGAACCCGGTATCCGGGGTCACCCCACCATCTTTTGCATGTTCCGCACATCCACAATTTCCTTTGCACCGACATCTCGACGAGTTGTCGGATCACGGGAATGTTGCCATGGCATCGTTTCCGTTTTCGTCGCCGTGGCACCCAATTCTTTCCGCCATGGTGACCAAGTGCTCCTTATCATCTTCATGTACACATTTTCATAATAATTGCATAAACCTTGATTATGTCATCCGCATCATGTTAACAACATTTAAATGTTTAAAATTGTGTTTGCATTAAATTAGTAAATGACATGAGGATTTACCGGAATTATTGTTTGTTGTTTCCAGCCTCATTTAAACTTGCCTGGATAGGTAGTTTTTATTATGCTTCATCCCTTGCCATGTTTAACAACATTTAATATTATTGAGTAGCTTATAACGAGATCAAACTAAATAATCAAATGTGGTGTTTTGTCAATATGCAACTCGTTGCATATTGAGCTCCACTTAACTTGTAGTATTGTTTGTTGCACTTTGCCATGCCATGCCTCATTAAACCGGACATGCATCATACTTGATTGTGCATCATGCCATGTTTATGCTTGTGTGTTTACCATGTTGTTTGCTTCTTTCCAGTGTTGCTTCTTAGTTCCGGTAACGTTGCGATTGTGTGGATTCGTTCGACTACTCCCGTTCGTCTTCTTCATGGACTCGTTCTTCTTCCTAGCGGGATTTCAGGCAAGATGACCGCTACCCTGGATCTCACTACTATCATTGCTATGCTAGTTGTTTCGTTCTATCGCTATGTTGCGCTTCCTATCACTTGTTCCTTAAGCCTCCCAAATTACCATGAACCTCTAACCTTTGACACCCTTCCCAGCAAACCGTTGTTTGGCTATGTTACCACTTTGCTCAGCCCCTCTTATAGCGTTGTTAGTTGCAGGTGAAGTTGAGGATTGCTCCAGGGTGGACAGGATTATGGTTGGGATATCACAATATCTCTTATTTAATTAATGCATCTATATACTTGGTAAAGGGTGGAAGACTCGGCCTTATGCCTGGTGTTTTGTTCCACTCTTGCCGCCCTAGTTTCCGTCATACCGGTGTTATGTTCCCGGATTTTGCGTTCCTTACGCGGTCGGGTGATTTATGGGACCCCCCTGACATTTCACTTTGAATAAAACTCCTACAGCAAGGCCCAACCTTGGTTTTACCATTTGCCTCACCTAGCCCTTTTTTCCCTTGGGTTTCCGGAGCCCGAGGGTCATCTTTATTTTACCCCCCCCCCTCCCCGGGCCAGTGCTCCTTCAAGTGTTGGTCCAACCTGAGCGATGAACAGCGCCCCCTGGGCAACCAGGGTCTATGCCAACCCGACGTCTTGCTCATCCGGTGTGCTGTGAGAACAAGATATGTGCAGCTCCTATCGGGATTTGTCGGCACATCGGGCGGCTTTGCTGGTCTTGTTTTACCATTGTCGAAATGTCTTGTAAACCGGGATTCCGAGACTGATCGGGTCTTCCTGGGAGAAGGAATATCCTTCGTTGATCGCGAGAGCTTATCATGGGCTAAGTTGGGACACTCCTGCAGGGTATTATCTTTCGAAAGCCGTGCCCGCGGTTATGTGGCAGATGGGAATTTGTTAATGTCCGGTTGTAGATAACTTGACACCAGATCCGAATTAAAACGCATCAACCGCGTGTGTAGCCGTGATGGTCTCTTCTCGGCGGAGTCCGGGAAGTGAACACGGTTTCTGTGTTATGATTGATGTAAGTAGGAGCTCAGGATCACTTCTTGATCATTACTAGTTGACGACCGTTCCTTTGCTTCTCTCCTCGCTCTTATTTGCGTATTGTTAGCCACCATATCATGCTTAGTCGCTGCTGCAACCTCACCACTTTACCCCTTCCTTTCCCATTAAGCTTTGCTAGTCTTGATACCCATAGTAATGGGATTGCTGAGTCCTCGTGGCTCACAGATTACTACAACAACAGTTGCAGGTACAGGTTATGCGATGATCATGACGCGAGAGCGATGTTTGCTTGTCTTGGAGTTCTTCTTCTGCTTCTTCAATCAGGGGATAGGTTCAAGGTCAGCAGCCTGGGCTAGCAGGGTGGATGTCTTTTGAGTTTCTGTTTGTGTTTCATCCGTAGTCGGATGATGATCTTATGTATGATGTGATGTTGTATTCGTGTGGCTTTGTATGCCTCTTATATGTATCCCCATCTAATGTTGATGTAATGATATCCACCTTGCAAAAGCGTATCAATATGCGGTTCTATCCTTGGTGGGACCTTCGAGTCTTTTTAGGATAGTATCGCGTATTGGGCGTGACACCCTAGCCCCCTCCGGTGTCTATATAAACCGAAGGGTTTAGTCCGTAGGAGGACAACAATCATAATCATAGGCTAGCTCCTAGGGTTTAGCCTCTACGATCTCGTGGTAGATCAACTCTTGTAATACTCATATCATCAAGATCAATCAAGCAGGAAGTAGGGTATTACCTCCATCGAGAGGGCCCGAACCTGGGTAAAACATCGTGTCCCCTGCCTCCTGTTACCATTAGCCTTAGGCGCACAGTTCGGGACCCCCTACCTAAGATCCGCCGGTTTTGACACCGACAGAGACGCTCCCACGACGACACCGCCACATCAGTTTGGAAATGGATAGGGTCTGCCATCGGCCACCGCCTAAACCGCCCTCAGAGGGGCAACGCAGCAATTCTCCGTCCAACCCATGCAACCAAGCTCTATTCTCGCCACGAGTGCCTCCATGACCTCTCCATCCCGATCGACGGAGCTGCTGCTGCTGCTACGAGGTGGACGGTACTGCAGCCGTGGGCGATGATGCAAGGCGGCGAGGTTCCTGCAGAGTGCTGCTATCATCGATGTTGTCGCAACACGACGCTCGCTTGTTGTACATGCTGCAATCGGGAGGCCTAGGCGAGGTTCCTGCAGAGTGCTGCTGCCATCGATGTTGTCGCAACACGATGCTCGCTCACTACACATGCTGCAATCGGGAGGCCTAGGCGAGGAGTTGGCAACATCAGCGAGCTCAACGCGTGGCGGTGCTGTGCTACAGGCTGGCCGATGGGCTGCAGCAGCCGGCGAAGCAGAGGCACTTTCCGGCGTTGTGATGAAGCATCACCGGGATCGCCATAGCTGCAATGAAGTGCCGCGGCATCATCGGAGTTCCACCGGGGTTGCAATGAAGCGTCGCCAGAGTTGCAATGAAGCCTCGCCTGTGTTGCAATGCAGCGCTGCCAGAGCCGTTGAAGCTTCCTCGGAGTTGCAATGAAGTGTCATCGGCGCTACAACGGATGGCCGTCAGTACTGCATGCTGCTGCTGTGTAGTGCTGTTGTGGGAGCGCCTGATTGTGCGATAGGGAGCTTCTTATCCAACTTCTCTTGAGGCGGCTTAATTTTGGCAAAAATCACTCGACTGATTGGTAGCAGCGGCCGGACAGAAAATGGAGGTTGCGCGTCCTCCTCGTCCGTCTGTGTCCGCGTTTGGCCCACCTGTTACTCTCTCATCTTTTTCTCTCTCTGGCCCACCACGCCCACCCACCACCACGAGGCAGCTGCAGGGTGGCGCTCCCTACAGGCTACATCAGCCTCCTTGACTTCCTCCAGCGGCATGCAATGCGGCGGTCCTCCCCAGCTTCCTCCAGCGGCACACGACACGTCGGTCCTCTTCGGCTTCCTCCGGCAGCACGGGTCGCGGCGGTCCTCCTCGCCTTTCTGTGATGCCATGTGGTGCGACGGGCACGACGCCTGAGCCTCTCCTCTATGCTGCACTTCACCAACACCGCATCGGCTCGATGCCCGGAGCCACTTCCACCCACGTCCGAAGACAACACGGACGCCAGGCCCGCGGCGAGGACCGATGTGCGTGCAAGTTGCTGCGTGAACAATGGTGGCGGACGAGGGCGAGCGCGCGCGCGACCTGCTGCATGGCTGACATGGCATGCGGGCGAGCTGTTGCGTGAGCACGCGGGTGAGAACGGCGTGCACGGGTGAGGACGAGGCACGGCCGACGCGGTGGAGGCCGCGCGGGCTCATGGGCGAGGGCGGCGAACGAGCGTGCGGCCACGACGGAGAAACGCGGCGCGAGCAACCGAGCTGCTGCACGAGCGAGGGCGAGGCATCGGCCAGAGCGAGGCAGGGCGCGAGTGCGTCAGCCGGTGCGGGATAGGGCGCAGACGAGAAGCTCCTGAGCCGGAGCAGGTCCACTGAGACCTCCTCTCCCGCGGGCACGACCGTAGGGCACAGGAAGCAGGGCAGCGTGGCGAGGCGGGGTAGGCAAGCACGTAGCACGGCAAGCTTCCGACGAGCGAGGGCGCAACGAGCTTCGCACGGTCGTGGGCGAGCTTCCGGTGAGCGCTGTGTGCTTGCTAGCTCGCAGGCAGGGCGGGTGTGGTGGGCTCGTGAAAGAGTATGGGTGAGACGCAAGCGGGCGCGAAGCGAGCACGGTGCGCAGTGGGGTGAGCGCGAGTGCGCACGACAAGACGCGTCGCCTGCGAGCTGCTGCTACGCGGGCATGCTGCTGTGCTAGCAAGCTAGACCAATTGTTGTTGCGCGTTCGTGTGGGCGAGCTACTGTGCGGGCAAGCTACTGCTACACGGGCGCGCGCCGGCCTGTTTCTGTTTTCGCATGAGATGCTCCTCGCTGGCCTCTTTCTGGCGGACAAGTGGAGATGGGGCGGCCGCGTTGGGTGCACTGGTAGGGGACGTCCGAAACAGTGCACAACCGTCTTTTTTCTGCCTCAAACGGATAAAATCCGAACAAATCAGACGTCCATTTGGGTCTATCATTGGAGTTGGCCTGATCGCCCACACTACTCTGACTTGGACTCGAGCGATACTCATCCTTATTTCCGTGTCTATAAGGCAGTCCAGTGTCTCATTTTAACTGATCCTGAACTATAAAAGCGCTTTGGACGAGCTACCTCTCAATTTATAATTGGGTTACTGAAAGTTCTGTATAAATAATTGACCACTACTTTTCTATGTGTCACATCACCAAATATTTAAATAAAGGTTGTCTAATTCACACCTTTATTTTGTAAGAAAATATAATAACACATTCATAGATGTCCTTAGAAAATAGATGTCCTTTATAATTGGTTTCCTTTTCTTGAACATGCGCACACTTTGTGATGTGCCAATGCTATTAGAAAATAGATCTCGGGTCGTAAGAGCATCTCCAACCGGGCGCCTCAAACCGGTCTCAAACGCCCGGACGACCCGCCCGGTCACTGACCGGTCACCTTTTTCTGACCCAGTAGGGCGCCTTAAATGGTCCTCAAATGCCCGGGCTGTCCGGCGCCCCTCATATCCAGCCCAAATATGAGGCGGATATGGGAGTGCCCGGCCCACCCCGACCCCAATCCGTCCCCATAAATATCTCTAATCCGAGAACCATAGCTCACTCCACTCTCCATCCGTCTCTTCTTCTTCCCTCTGATTTCTCCGATTCGATCCACTCCGACCACTCCGGTGACTGCGACAACCATGTCGAGCGTTGGCAGCTACTCCTCGTCCGACTCTGAAGATGACCTAGCCCTCCGCATTGTCCTCGAGAGGTCCAAGCTGGACACGGGTGGCAGTTCCGGATCGGCCTCACCTCTCCCCCGCCGGTGCAATGAGGAAACTGGCGTTGGCTCCTCTCGGCCCGCGCTTGGCTCCGTGTGGGTTGCGTAGTCCACGCCTCCCCCATGCCGCCCCTAGCCCTGCCGCCTGTTGCTCCCCCACGCGGGCAGCGGTGGGTGCTTGTGCCCGCCCTGGCAGCCCAGATACGCACGCCAGAGTCAGAGGCGTGCGCCGCCCGCCGCAAGAGGCAGCGGGAAAGGAAAAGGGAAGTGGTGGAGAGCTCTGTCCGCTGCCGCCGTAGGTTACCTGCAGAGCCTGACGAGGACGAGCAGCTCCTTGCGGCTCTAGCTGCAGATGGCTGCCTCCACCTCCTGAAACTCTGAAGATAAATGTGGATGGCGCTTTCCAGTTCGAGACGAGAGCAGGAGGATAGGGTTTTATCATCAGAAATTTCTCAGGGGATGAAGTGGGTGGGTGGGTGGGTGGGGGGGCTAAATTTCATGTTTTGAACCTTTTTTGGAACTTGTTCGAGATATGACCCTGCTTTGTAAAAAATTCGACATCTGACCTTTTTCTTACCGCCAAGGCCCCTGCGGCAGGGTATAACAGGCTACCTCCAAGTCCCCTGGCGGTAGGGTATAACAACCTACCTCCAAGGCCCCTGGCGGTAGGGTTGCATTTTTTTCTAAGTATGGAACACAGTGCATGCTCGCACCTACCGCCGGGCACCTTGGCGGTAGGGTTGTACAGCCTACCGCTAACCTGTTTGGCGGTAGGGGTGTTTCCTACTGCCAGGGTCCTTGGAGGTTGGCTGTTGTACCCTATCGCCAGGGGTCTTGGCGGTAAGGGGTCAGATCTCGAATTTTTGCAAAGCAGGGTCAGATCTCGAATAGGTTTCATAAAAAGGTCAAAACACGAAATTTTTCCGGGTGAGGGTGCTCGAAAGCTCAACTTTCTTCAGGACTCGCTGCAGGCAGAAGCGGAAGCTTGCTATCATGCTTTACTCAAGTCATGATCGAGACAGATGCCCACGAGTTGGTAGCTGCCCTCACATCTGATGCATATGATATCTCACCAAATGGTGTCCTATTTAGGGAGATAAAAGCCATTGCGTTCTTGAACTTTACTGTTTTTTCAGTAGTTTATGTTCCTAGAAATTGTAATAAAGTGGCGAACGCTCTTGGGGTGTTCGGGTCGAAGATGGTCACCGAACCCCAAGCCGTATGGTCGGGCGGTGCTTCTATCTTTGTCCAGGACCTAGTTGTCGATGACTCGTTTTCGGCACCTTGTTTAATGGAAAGTCTGTTCCATGCAAAAAAAACACGTTCTATAAAAAGGTGAGGACGCATATCTCTAAAAATAATTACACATGCATGGCATAAACCCTACAAGGGCTAAATATTGATCCTGGAAAAAAGGGCGTTGAGTGGCTAGAAGGTTGTCTACCACCGCTGACCAGCAAAAAGATTGTGTTGCCCCATTTTTCATGTCTGCGACCATGGTCTATCTCCAAATGCACTTTCTCAATCATGGTTAGTGCTTGTTCCCCATATATCTTGGGTGTTATAGCTTGAGTTAGGTAATTATGTTAAACCCTAAAGCTAGTAAGTGTATCGAAGCAATGCCTATAACTCTAACTAATTTTTTGCTACGATTAAGGGCCTAACTAGTATGTATTAATCACTAATGTTAATGATTTTTTTGCAATGCTAGTGGTCTTGATGATTATATATAGATGCCCATGGTTAGGCCTATTTAATCTCCCGTTAAAATGCAAATTTTCCATAATTAATTCTGATATATCGGCATAAAGACAAAGCCCTAATGATCAATGTTTATTTATTTATTTTTGACATGGAACACCATGCATTCCATTAGCTAGTGGGCTCGACCAAATCGGCGGCCACAGCACCCATTACATCAGAGGGAAATCCAGTGAGCCAAACACGTTGGCATCCTGGTTCTAGCCTCACACCACGACCAGCAAGCAAGTGTGCTGGCACATTACACTCACGGGGACGAAAAACAACCTTATATTCAATAAAACCCATTTGGAGCAGAAACTTTGTCTCACGGAATAGAGTCCCCAGTCTTGCACGATCCGCAGAAGTTGAGCCGAGAGCTTGACTTAGGACCAGGCAATCTGTACTGAAGATAGCTCGTCCCATTCCAAAATCCCCCGCCAAATGTAATGCTTTCAAAAGGGCCATTGTTTCCACTTGCAGAGGTTCAGAAATATTTGTTAGCTTGCCCGCCGCAACAAACAAGACATCACCGGACGCATCCCGAGCAATACATCCCCACCCTCCATTTCTACTGTTGCTAATAAAAGTTGCATCCGTATTGATCATCACCCAATCAGCGGGAGGGACTTTCCAACTTGGTTTTGTTCTCGCAGAGGGCTTATGCTCTGAAATATTTGTATGCTGCCATTCGGTAATCATCTCTGAAACTTGGCTTACGAGGGTGCTGGGCATAAGACGACGTTCGCCGTGTCTGATCCTATTCCTTTCTGACCACCAGCGCCACAGCGGATAAATAATCATTAGTTTGTCCTTTTCCGACATAGTCAGTACCTTTTCTAGGACTTCCAGTGGCGTGGAAGCCTGCATTAGAATGCATCGTTGTTGCTCTAAACCTGCCTCCCTCCAAATGGCTTTGACATGCTTACAACGGAAGAAAAAATGTCCTCCATCCTCAAAAAAATGGGCACAAACGGCACATCGCGTGTCAAGCTGAACACCTCTCCTCTCAATATTCATATGCAACGGGTGGCTATTATGTGCAAAACGCCACATGAAATGATGAATTTTCCCAGGGCTATTCACACGCCAAATGCCAGACCAGACTGCTTTCTTCCAAGCTGAGTTATCAGTACTTTCACCCCTTGGTCTGATTAGTTGTCTGTTACACATCTCGGTGTGTACCCGGTAAGCAGAGCGGACAGAAAACAGACCCCTTGTATCATAGTGCCAAGCAATGAAATCGTCATGCTGCTCGCAGACTGGAATGGACAATATTGCTTCTGCATCAGGTTGTATGAACGTCTGTCGAACCAACTGCTCATCCCATACAGACGACACCGGATCAATCAGCTCCGAGACCCTGGTCAGCAGATGAGGACCTTGTCTAGTCAGCGGCTGCATAGAATGATCTCTCGGGATCCATGGGTCAGACCAAATCCTAATGTTCTCTCCTGTCCCCACCCTCCAGATGTAACCTTCCTTAACAACTTCCAGTCCTCTGAGAATACTTCTCCACGTATAGCTCATGTTGGCCCTCGGAGTAGCCGATAGAATGTCACATTCAGGAAAATATTTAGCTTTGAGCACCCTAGCACAAAGCGAATCAGGCGATTGAATCAGACGCCAAGCATGCCGAGCGAGCAATGATATATTAAAGGAATATAGATCCCGAAAGCCCAGCCCGCCTTCCTCCTTGGATAGCTTCATTTTTTCCCATCCGACCCAATGCATTTTCTCCTCCTCAGTCTGTTGCGACAACCAATATTTGCAGATCATTTTACTTAACTCCTCACACAGCCCTTTTGTAAGATCAAAACAACTCATGGCGTAAGACGGAATGGCTTGGGCAACTGACTTTATCAAGATCTCTTTCCCTTTCATTGACAGAAACCTCTCAAGCCAGCCCTGTATCCTCAACCACAATCGATCCTTGATATATTCGAAGCACTGTGAAACAGATCGGCCAACGTACATTGGAAGGCCTAGATACTTCCCGTTGGTAGTCTCCTGTTGAAGCCCCAGTGCAAGCATCACTGCATCCTTCGCAGCAACCTTGGTATTCCTACTGAACATTATAGACGACTTGTCTCGATTTATCATCTGTCCCGAGCCTGCAACATATGCTTGCAAAATACGATTGACCTCAGACGCACCTTCAGCAGTGGCCTCAAACAGAACCAAGGAATCATCGGCGAAAAGGAGATGGGTAACCGTTGGAGCCGTCGAAGCCACCTGGATGCCTCTCAAACTACCCGCCTGCTCCGCTTGCTGTAGCAGCGCCGAAAAACTCTCTGCACACAGCAGAAAAAGATACGGGGATATAGGATCCCCTTGCCTCAAGCCTATCCCTAGTACAATCATCTCAGTATAAGAATTATTTATCTTGAACTTATAGGAAACCGAACGGATGCATTTAGAAATAAGCTGCACAAAAGCCTCACAAAATCCCAGCTGATGTAGGATCCTCTCCAGAAAGTCCCACTCGACACGATCGTAAGCTTTACTCATATCCAGTTTCAATGCTGCATAGCCAATGGCCCCAGTCCTTTTCCTTTTCAAGAAGTGTGACATCTCGTATGCTAGTAGCGTGTTGTCAGAAATCAGCCTCCCCGGAACAAAAGCGCTCTGATTATCCGAAATGATTTCCCCCAATATTTGTTTCAACCGGTTTGCAATAACTTTTGACACAAGCTTGTACACAATGTTGCATAAGCTAATAGGGCGTAAGTCTTTCAAATTACTTGGGTTCTTTACCTTTGGGATTAGTACTACTATGGTGTCATTATTACTAATATTTGATAAAACTAATGTGGTCTGGTACGATCAACTAGCTAGCATAAATATATTCAGTTTAGCAATAAAAGAGACGAATTGTGAAATCTTGAGACCCTAGTTTTCCAACAACTCCCAGAAACCCAAAGTCCCAAACTGATGCAAACCCTAATCTCTACTCCTAATGTCTCAGTTGGTAGGTCGCGTTCCGGGTTTTATTTTCGTCCTACCTCACCCGGTCTTTTTTGGTACTTCTTTGGTACTTCCTGCCACCTCCCTCCCAGCCACGAAAAACCAAGGAAAACCCCGCGATCGAGTCCCGCACCCGCCCACACGCGCCCAACCTCCCGTCACATCGAACTGACACGAACGAAAATTAACCAGCAAAAAAAACCGGCGAAAATTAACCAGCGAAAAAAAATCCTAAACCAATCGCCCGCACGTACGAGCGAGGTCTCCTGCCCTCGAGCGAGAAACAGTCGCACGCATGACTCTCTGCCCTCGTTCGCCCGCCGCCGCCCTTCGTCCCTTCATCGCCACCGCTCCATCCCTTCGCCGCCGCCGCCGCTCCATCCCTTCGCCGCTGCCGCTGCTCCATCCCTTCGCCGCCGCCCTCCCACATCAAAGCCGGCGCCGCTCAATCCCTTCGCCGCCACCTCTCGATCTTCTGCCTAGGGTCCCCTGCCGCTGCTACCCCTCCCTCAAGCGTGGGCGGCCACCGGCGAAGGATGCCTGCTCCCCCTCCTCTCCGGCCACACCGGTCTCCCCCCTAAGCACAAAGTGGGCGCACGCGGTGCGGGCTCCGGCGAACGCGGCCGCACGCGATCCAGAGGCCCGACGGCGCCCACATCCCTCGCCTCTCTGGTCACACGTCGCCTCCCTAACCACGAAGTGGGCGCACGCGGGGTGGGATCCCGCGAACGCAGCCGCGCGCGATCCAGCGGCCTGGAGGCGCCCGCATCCCTCTCCTCTTCGATTGCATGTCTCCTCCCTTCCTAAAAAGTGGGTGCACGCAGGGCGGCCACTCCGCCAACCGACTCTAGGAGCTCTGCTTTCGCAACGGCAACATCTACATCAAGCTCGGCCAGCACATCACACAACTGGTACGGAAAGGAATTCCTAACTCTGTGAGGATACGCCTGAATTCACTTTGGATTCATCTATGGTAAGATTGCATAAAAGTAATACCAATGGAGGAGTCAGGGATGTGGACCGGAGAAACTACATGGAGCTGCAGGTAACTACTTCCCTGAGTCTCCTTCGTAGGTGTGGTCACTATATTTCCTACTTGTGCAGATCCTAACTGGTTGTAACTCCGTTCATTCTCTTCCTAACAGTAGTTCGTCAGCCACATTGGACTAATCTAATGCATTCGAATTGCCTTGGTGAGTGAAAATAACGATATAGGCTTGATGTGTACAAGCGCATAGCTCCTTATCTAGCCTAATCTGAATGTAGCTTATATTCTTAATCTTTTTATGCACACTATTTTAGCCAGCGGTAGATGTTGGGCACTTTGAGGTATGCAAACCTTCTCAGAGCAAGGGGAGCAAGAGTACCACTGCATTTCTTATCTTCATCACTCAAAATTCCCAGAACTAATCGTGAGCTCTTGCTTTGATACAGAACTAATCTTGAAGGTGATAGCCCTGTTTCTTCCCTCTTTTAGATCAACCGTTCTTATTTTTCCTTGGAGCTCCACTGTTTTGGATGAACTGGACTAACCCTAGGTAATTGATTAATTTCTCATGAAAATAGAATTTAGATGACAGTGAAATTGAACTAGAGGGTTCTTAATTCGCCATTTGTTTCTGGATGGAGGCTGCTGGATTTTCTTTAGGAGAGAACCCCTTTTCCGTACTATACTCTGTACTTCATAAGGACCTAAATCCCTCTCAATAGTCTTGCAAGGTGAACTCAATTTGTTTTTTTGGTGCTTAATTGTGTAGAAGGGATGAAGGTCATCCACGAGGTGTCTCAAGGTGAACCCCGTGCTACCCGACCAAGTGGCTGGAGGGAATGGTGTATGCTCACAAGGTACGTGATTTAGCTGTGCTTCTGACTATATGTGTGCTCATGGCCTCATGGGTTCTGATATAGCTGCGCTGGCTATATTTCAGTTTGTATAGACCAATTTGTTTCACTCGGACAAGAATCCCACGAACCTTAATGTGGCCTTTAAGTTTTAGGTACAACATTCTCTTCTGCTCTGTTGCGTCGCGTGCTCCACCCCTGTACCTTATGATTCATGAGTTTCCGATGACAAAATGTGTTATATTTGTAGAGTCGATACTTTAAGAGAGGGAAAAGCAGCTGCCCATGCAATGGTTTTCCAGTTATACTCTTTAAAGAATTTGTAGGAGGATCCATTGATTTAAAAACACGTGGAAAACATTCAGTTTAGTAAATATTGTATATACCCTTCCCCTGAAAAGTTTGACGTTGTTACTTGGGAAAAAGGAAAATGCCCACAGATCAAATCCTTTGATACATTGATTACTTTTTAGTTATGCAAAGTTTAAACTTCGGTCATGCTTTATTGGTCATTTTTCCCCAATAAATATCTACCAACTGCAGGTCCTTGGGGTTGGATGCGGCAACTCGCGGCTCGAAGACAATCTTTTGTGGTAGGGCGTCGCCGCCGCCGGCGGCTCCTGCATAGACTGTCTCGCTGGGAACAAAGAGATGCTCCCCTGATTTGGAGCTGTAGAAAGGAGGTGGTTGTAGACACAAAGTAGGGACACACAACTCCCAGTCATAATATTCTTTATCTTGGCTCGTTGTTTGGGGATGGATGCATCAATCTGATGGCGTTGTCCTCCATGCCAAACAGATCCTTGGTTCGGAGGCGCGCGGCGCCGATGATGACAACCTTTCTATCGACGCAAGGGCAGCAGGAGCTCATGATGTTGTTGATGCCACCACCATGAATGGGGTTGATGCAAGGTGGGACATGTATGTATACCAGGCAAAGTACTCAATCTGTTTGGCATTTAGCTTTTTGATTCTGTTTTTAGTGAGCTTGATTCAGATAATTTGTTTACCTGATGCCTTCACTCCAGGTAATCTGTTTGTCTGACATTTTGCTTTTTGATTCAGTGCGATCACTAATGGGGAGAACATAAAACTTCAATTGAGGGCACTGTGATTCTCTAGCTACATGTATCATGTAAGTAACGTCTTTCCATGAATCTTCTATTCATTATATAACCTCTCATGCCCTTACAAAAGTATCTCTGTTGACTCGATTTCTTTCTGCTGATTCTTATAGGGTCACCAACCACACATGTAAAAACCATGTCTCCCTACTGTAATTTGATTATTTATTTACATGTGGCATAGAATAGTTCAGAGTTCACTCTGAGAAAGAATTGCTTTGCATGTACATTTGCTAAAAGACGGATGTGCTGAACTTTCGACGGTTCCGATTAGTTGCTGACATAACCTTTCCTCTTTTCATTGATAGGTCCAAAAGAGATCCTTATTTCACCGTTGTTTATAGGTATTCAACGTGAGGAATTTTATACTTTTGGAGTGGAGCTACCAAGTATATATTATGAGTTTCTAAAACATCTATTATAAGGTAAAACCATTATATACATATTATTTTATTTATGTTTCATGTAAGTCGAATCTACCGCAGCCATAAGGAAGTTTTGGAAGGCACAGCTTATTGCATGATCACGAAGAAATTATTGGATAGTTCATCATTTTTATGTTTGTATGAACAAGGACTTTTGGTTGTTTGGCCTCACAAAGGTTCTTTGTTGAGCAGGAGTTGAAGAGAGCTTCCTCTGCCCCAGCAAATTCAGAGAAAACCAACCAGCAGAGAACATGAACAAATATAGTGACGAGAAAGGGTGGAGCTGAGTACACCACACATGGATATGATGGTCTCCCCTATGTTCTTTTTGGCAATCCACTTAATCACTGACTCAACTTTGTATGGTGAGCTAACAAGCCCGTGTTATGTCTTCCCTCTTTCTTTGTAAGTGGATGATTTCAGATTGCTCATCATTATTCAACAACTATACTTAAAAAAGGGCAGCCCGGTGCATGTAGCTCCCGCTTGCGCAGGGTCGGGGAAGGGTCCGACCACTTTGGGTCTATAGTACGCAGCCTTTCCCTACATTATTCAACAACTATACTTGTGATAGAAAAATGTGCTAAACTGTAGTACTCCCTCCGTCCCATGATAAGTGTCGCTATACTTGTGAAAGACTAATGTATACTCTTCTAAAGTTATAATACATTCATGGTCTGTGTATATCATTTGTATGTTGCAAACCTGAGTCGGGCAGGCAGCAACTGATTTCTTCATTTGCTATCTTTATATTCTTCAAAGCAATAAAAGTGTATGCGCATTTGGTGAGATTAGGGGAGTGTACTAACAAGTGACAAGCATATTTCCTTGTGTCTCGCCTCGATGCTGCTTCCTTAGTTCACACAGTACTTTTCTTAATCACTTTTGTCTCAGATGTTTGACACATCCAACTACCATGTTGATTTTCTGATCATTCTTTGGTCTGGACTATATATGATATATGTATTATATCATCAGCACAATATGATTCTTCTTCCTCTTGCAGGGCGCTTCCGATGCACAGATGGTGGCGGTGAAGCAGCATGCTCGAGAGAGCGGAGGAAGGAGTTCCTGGTGGAGGTGCTGATACTAGCGGTGCTCAGCCACCCTAACTTCGTCAGCCTGATCGGCTTCTGCGCGCAGGGGAGTCATCTCTTTGCTAATACTTCTCAAAATTATTTAGAATTGCTAATAGAGCATTCGATGTTTAGCTTCTGCCAATCTGTATGTTCTGTTCTTAGATTTATTTTCCCTCAATACCTTGTTTAGTACAAGGAAGGACTGATATTATTCCCCAGCCAGGGTCGTTGATTATTGTTTATTTTATCATAGTTCAGTGTTTTTCAACTGAAAATAGATTCAAATGTGTACATAGTAAGGGTCGTTAAATTTTTATCTATAGTCCTTCATCACCATCATCGAGCCGCTAGAAGGTGGGAAGCAGAGAGGATGTGTCGTAGGAGGATTCCATCAGATTAGTTATAAATTAGAATGCCGCTCAACCTAGCATTAAGGTTGGTTGAGCCTGATGCACTAGCACATTGGATTAGTTGAAAATCAGAATGTACGATTAATTATTAGAGAACTATACATGCAGATTACTCATGTGTGTCTCGGTACCATGATTGCATAGGAAACACGTTAATTATGTAAGAGACGAATAGGAGTAATGACATCATAGCTCGGGCGTCTTGGGAGGAAAGTGGCGTCGGTGGTGCTGAGCCAGAACAAGTTCACCGGCTCTCCTTCTACCTGCTGGAGCATATGGACGTGTCATGGAACCCCTTTGTCGGGCCGTTCCTATTGGCGCTACTGTCTGTCCAGTACCGGAGCATAGCCGGCAACAGGTTCACCCAGGCGCTATCCGACAAGGGGTCCTGCTGGGACAACCTCCGGCTTGTCGACCTGATGGGGAGCATCCCTCCCCCCACTATCGCCATCCTATCCAACCAGCCGCCAAGCATCTACTACTGCTCCCACTAGATATGTAACCCATCTGACTCCCTTCGCTTCCTGTTCTTCCCTTGATATTATCAATTTGTGTGCAAATGCTCTTTTCAGTACCTTAGTTACGGACTCTGATTTTATTCTTGTTTCATGGAGGCACTTATATATGAATAGCGTGCATACATCTGCACAACTGCATAACAGTCACAAATGATTGTTTTGTGAATCTGCAGAGAATCTAATTATCCATGTAGCGGCAATAGCCAGATTAATTTGTTTACCCAAAATTATCAAGGTGAATTCCCTGTTCTCGTTTTCTCAAGTCGATGATGCATGCCAAATATCCTACCACTTTACATTCGCTCTCTTTAAATCACTCATCTCTTTGATCAGGAAGCATCTTGCTATGATCAATAAAGACGGAAAAACAGTGCACACAATAGATGAGTGGCCGAGTACAATGAACTTCTTTTATAGTCATGGATTATTCATGTGTTAAACAAGTTCTGCTCATCGATTAGTTATTATCAAACCTGTGGATTATGTTTTTACTATAATTTATGATTTAATTTTTACATTGCAAACTCGGCAAGTAAAAATATCACTTATTTAAGAGCCAAGAGAGTGTTGTTAAAATGTGTCTGATTACCTTTTAAATGTTTTACAAGATTCAGCGATATATGAGTATACTTCCATGTCTACTTGATTTCTATACAGAATATGGAACCAGATGTAGTGAAATGTTTGCATACCATGTCTGGATTCAGCAAGCTATTTACTGATGGCTGATTTTTAAGGATGTCTTATGAAGTTGTGATTCTGCGAGGAAAAGCTCGTGAGTGGAATTATTCAGTATGGTGCTTGTGATGTTTCCTTCATAGCTCTTTTACAATCAGCCATTCCTCAATTATTATTCGTAAATGGTCCTCTAAATCCTAAAGACACAATAGATTTTTTGTTGCATTCATCTGTGTGTTACAATCTATTTCTTTCATATTTTTTCAGCTGTTCAATTATATATATTCACTTTGGAAGGCAAAAATTATATGTTGGCTGGTTGCCCGAGAAATTAAAAAGGCTAAATCTTGAGTTGTATGGAGCATGGTCATTTGCTTGAAGTTTCCAATGGACTGTATATACCATTGAATGAGAGGAATTATTCCATGTGTGTGGACAAATTGAGCTGATCGATTGATTGAGAAAATATTGTGTGGATGTTCTCAGATCTCCTTGCTCCACTACTCCTTGGATTATTACCTTTGTTCATATATTTTGGTTTATCTGAGCTGAAGGTAACCTTCTTAAACTATCCATAAAAATAGTTCAAATTGTTTAATTGTTTGCTTAATTGTGTTGTCTATCTATTCTTTTGTACATAGAAGATATAACCTCCAAATCCGCACATGCTTTTGCCGATGTATCCATCCTGATATTTCTTATAATGTGGAAGTTATCAGAGCCCTTTTTAAGCATCCACTTTGAGTTCACCGGTGGCAGGTACGTAGCTTGTACAATACTGAATTTTCAAGGTAACAAAATCGGTTATGCATTGCAGCAAAATCGAATGTGGTAGAGAAAATATTCAGGCTTCGTAGTGAAACAATGCCTCTGTTAGGATAGTACACCCAGATCCCCGATGCATTTGGTTTATTATGATGTATTGATACTGAAGTTTGTACCATATCTTCTGAATTATGATTTCAGCAGTGATAATATACTCTAGATAAAAGGATGGACACATAAGCTTGGGACATTCTTTTTTGTAGATTACGATAGCGATGGAGATGAATTATGTCGAAGTTCAAATGAATCCATCAAGAAGGGTCCCAACGATGTCGTTGGAAGGGGTAAAAAAGTCACCAAGTCTTATACAACAATACAAAAAGTCATCAGAAAAAAAAGTTAAAAGGCCCGTAACAACGCACGGGCATACATTGAATCTAGAAATCCCGGATCCCACTTATTTTTATTGATCTGATTCTGAAGCCCACCTCTTTCTTGTGGCGGAGAGGCGCCATACTTAATGCAGGTGATGGCAAAGTATCTCAAGTTTGCATGCCAATGATATTTATCGGACACGAAAGACGATGCATCCATTCAAATTGGGCATCGCTTCTACATGGCATTCGGTGTAACCTACCAAATATCTCCCAGGCATAAATGGTTATTATTTTTAAGTATGGCACCAAAATAATTCATC
Source organism: Triticum timopheevii (assembly GCA_963921465.1). NCBI lineage: Eukaryota > Viridiplantae > Streptophyta > Magnoliopsida > Poales > Poaceae > Triticum > Triticum timopheevii. Next base: position 586,022,938 of record OY997270.1, read on the forward strand.
CATGACATGTCTTGAAATTAATTTATTCTACTGATTATTCAGAACATGAGTGTTAGATTTTGTAGTCCAAAAAGGTGATAATGAAGTTGAGAGAAGAGAGTATGCCTAGAATCTATGAACATGATGTGTGACAAGAGATGGTATGACTTCTTTAGAGAACCATCTTGATCCTTCTTTTTTCTTCATATATGGCCAACCATTGATTATTGTGGTGTGGAAGGTCGTGAGTGCTAGAGATTGTGGCACTATTTAGAGGGTTAGGCGGCAACTCAGGTAGAGGGAGGTAGTGTGTGACAACATTTGCTGACTGTTGATGGTGGTGGCAAGTGGTTTCGTAGGTAGAGGTGGGCGGGTCAATAGACTGGACGGAGAAAAAAGGTATGTAGAGGGAGAAAGAAGAGTAGTAGCAGCAGCGGGTGTTGGCGGCGGAGGAGAGGCAATGGGTTAGCAGTCTCGAGTGCGGGGTGCAGGAGGTCGTGGGCACCAAAATGGTGGTAGGTTTTAGAGGAATGATTGGTGTCAGCGTTGACGGAGGTGGTGACTTGAGCAAGTGGCGATGTGTGGCAACACTCGCCGGCTGCAGGGTGGCGGTGGCAGGTGCTTAGGCAGGGAGAGGCGGGCGGGTTGACAAAGTGGTCGAATAAAAAATCTGCGGCTACGGGAGGAAGAAGAAGAATTAGAGGCGAGTCATCGTTGGATGAGAAGGGGCGGGGGATTAACGGATTTGAAGGCGGGGTACAGGATATCCCAGGTGGCGGAGATGGTGGTGGTATTTAGAGGGATAGCCGACACATCATGTTACAGCATTTCGTTTGCACCATCCATCCCGAACAATCACGGAAAATAGAATAAATTGGTGGAACTATGTTAGAAAGATCTATTTGGGTGAAGAGATGAGGAATAATTGTCACATCCCTAATTCTGGTCTGACCTATGCCAGCTTCCATGTGTGCATCATGTTTAAATTCAAATGAAATTTGAATTGAGGAATTTTCAAAGCCTCAGAAAACCTCTAAAAATAACCAACATTTAAATCTCATCAAATGAGTCCAAGAAAATGTTCCCGTTATTCTGTGAAAATATTGGCATGATGTAAAATTCAAACCAATATTTTTGGAGTCACAGAAATAATTTATTTTGGGTCTTTGATTTAAATCAATAATATATTTGGGTTGAAATTATTTCTGCTATATAAGAAATAATGTTCAATATTTTTGTAAGTTGCATGTGACCTTGGGCTAGTCCTGAGCTTACATAACAATTTACAGAAAGTATATAAAAATGATTTGGTTTGTAAACTAAATCAAAACAAAGCAAATAAATAGAAAACAGAAATAAAAGAGAGAGAGAGAGAGAGAGAGAGAGAGAAAACTCACCAGAACTTACCTGGCGCTCACCTGGCAGCCCATCTGACCGGCCCAGCCCACCAGGGGCTGGGAGGTCTTCTTCCTTCTGCCAGTCGGATGCACAGCGCGTGCCCGACGCGCGCACGGCCACCGCACGCCACCTCCTGCCTACCTGCTGCCTTCCCGACGCCGCTACGGATGCCACGCACCCCCTCAGGCCCCTCTCGACTCCCTCCCGTGCTCATCCCCTTCCCTGCTGCTCTCCCTCTCGCTCCGCACCTCGGACCCGAACGCATCCATCGCCGCCGCACACTGCCACCGCACCCACTGCCCTTCCCTCGAGCATCGGCCGTGTCCAAAGGATCCGCCTCGACGTCGTCGACTTCCTCGCCAAGCCAAGCATCATCGGACGCCCCGCATCGCCGTCCCTGCCATCGTCTTCAAGGTTCAGCACCGGCGCTCGATTCCGTCGATCCGCGGCAACCCGGCCGTCCCCGACCTCGATCTAGCGCTCCTCGGACTCGTTGTGAGCCCCTTCCCCGAACCCCTCTTCTCCCCCTCGCGTTTGCATGCTCTAGCCCCATTCCCCGCCATGGCCGAGGCCCGCTGCCGCCGCACCTCTTCGCCGCCGTCGTTCTGCTTAGCGCCATCATGTCCGAACTCATAGACGAGCTCCAGGTGGACCCAGGAGGCCGTAGCACACCACCTCCAGCCTCCCAGTGCCCCACAGCCCCACGCCGCTCAAGGCCGCACTCCGGCCGCCGCCACGAGCTCGCTTCCGGCGAGCTCAAGCCTCCCCGCACCCTTCCGTGGCCTCCTCTGGATGCGCCCGACCGTGGGCTACGCCCCGGTGCCCTTCCCCGCCGCCTCCGTGGCCTTTTGGCGCGTCTCCGCCATGCCCAGTGGCCACCGGCGGTTAACCGCCGGCGTGGCCGGTCATTAGGGCCTAACCACCCCGCTAACCCACGCCTAGGGCCACTGACAGGAGGGCCCTACTGTTTAATTAACCCGGCTAGCAATTTAATTAGGTTAATTAAACTCTGTTAAATCACTGTGCAGCTGACACGCGGGACCTACTGGTCAGGTTTGACCTGGACCATATCTGTTGACCTGCTGAGGTCAGCATGACGCAATGCTGATGCAGTAATTGATTTTCTGGATTTAATCTTATTCAGGAAATTCCAGAAAATACCACAAACTTCTAAAATTCATAGAAAATCAACCGTAACTCCAAATGAAACAAATTATATATAAAAAATGATCAGAAAAATCCAATCTATCCATCTGTACCATTTTCATGCATGTTAGAACAACTTATAGCTGCTGTTTAGTACAAATCATATGAAGGGCATTTAAAACATCACATATGGAGTTTGAATTTGAATCGTTGATTCAAACCAACTTCATTTAACTTGCTGCTAGTTGCATTAGCTCAAACCACATCATATTGCCATGTCATGATCATGCATCATATTGTTGCATTGCATTGATTGTGTTCTTCTTTGTTTGCCGGTATTTGTTCCCTCTCGATAGACGTGTACCGACGACGAGTTCGATGACACCGATGAAGAGCTATACTATCTTCAGAAGTGCCAGGCAAGCAAAACCCCCTTGTTCATTCCGATACAATCTCACTCTCTCACTCCCGCTCTCTTTTACTGCATTAGGACAACAACGTTTCAACTGTTACATGCTGCGGTAGTTGAACCCCTTTATCCTCTGCATGACCTGTCATTCCACAGTAAATAGATGAAACCCACTAGCATGAGTAGGAGTTGTTTGAGCCCTGATGTGCCTACTCATTCATGCTTGTCTGTCATGCCTGCTATTGCTTAGAGTTGTGTCAGGTCTGATTCATCGGGAATGAATCGGAGGTGTGTGAACATGTCCTACTGTTGAGAGCTAAATGTGTGAACACGATTTGGTAAAGGTAGCGGTGAGAGGCCATGTAGGAGTACATGGTGGGTTGTCTCATTGCAGCCGTCCTCAGGAACTGAATTCTGTGTTTGTGATCCATGAACAGCTACTACCACACATTGGGTTCCGGTAACTCGGCCCCTCTCGGCTTCTTAATCACCCTTGTTCTCTGTCCAGGAGTTGCAACTAGTTTCTGGTGTTTGTAGGTAGTGTTAGTAGTCTACCAAGTGGCACCCGGTACAGGTGGGCTTGGGACAGACTAGGCACAGTGGCCCGGTGTACCAAGTGGCACCCGGATGGTGGACTTGGGAACCCTGCACACATCGTTTGGGGCCGTGAGCGACACCCCGGCCGGATCTCCTAGCGGATGGAACCCAAATAGGCGATAAACCTGGATGAGAGACTTGAGTGTTTAGGTAGGCCGTGGCCGACTCCCTCACCCGGCTTCCGCTTGAAGGTTGCCGAGGTACATGACGTGTACAGGGCGATAAGTGGCGAGAGCGTGTGTGAAGAAGTACACCCCTGCAAGGTTATCATTATCTATTCGAATAGCCGGATTCCTCGGATATGGAAACTTGGACCCCTTGTACAGTTCATAGACAAGTGAAAGTGGATACTCTAAAATATGCAAGATAAGCGTGAGTGCTATGGATGGCGTTCTCGTAGGGAGACGGGAGCGGATCCATAGTGGTGTATTGATATGGTGAATATGTGGACTCATGTGCGCCACCTCAAAATAGTTACTTGCAGTCGTAGTTCAGGATAGCCACCGAGTCAAAGCTGGCTTGCTGCAGTTAAACTCCACCATCCCCTTGTTGATAATGATGCATATGTAGATAGTTCTGATGTAAGTCTTGCTGGGTACATTTGTACTCACGTTTGCCTATTTTATGTTTTGCAGAGAGAGTTCAGTCTCGCTAGTAGTTCCGCGTGGACTTCGACGTTTAGCTTGTTACCTCAGCTACGATCTTGTGCCCTCGGCAGGATCTAGTAGATAGTCAGGCTTCTAAGCCTTTTTCATTTGTAGATGTCTGTACTCAGACATGTTAAGATTCCTCTTGTGCTTTGATTTGTATGCTCTGAATGTTGGGTCATGAGACCTATGTTTGTAATATCTCGCTCCTCGGAGCCTAATGAATAAATACTTGAGTCGTAGAGTCATGTTGTGATGCCATGTTGTATTTGCACATATCGAGCATATTGTGTGTATGTTATTGAAATGCTTGGTATGTGTGGGATCTGACTATCTAGTTGTTTTTCCTTAGTAGCCTCTCTTACCGGGAAATGTCTCCTAGTGTTTCCACCGAGCCATGGTAGCTTGCTACTGCTCCAGAACACTTAGGCTAGCCGAAATGTGTCCTTCTTCGTTCCCGTGTCTGTCCCTTCGGGGAAATGTCACGCGATGAATACCGGAGTCCTGTTAGCCCGCTACAGCCCGGTTCACCGGAGTCCTGCTAGCCCAGTTCTACAGCCTGGATTCACTCGCTGATGACCGACACGTTCGATGCTGGGTCATGGATGCCTGTCCCTGTAAGTTTGTGCCACTTTGGGTTTACAACTAGCCATGTCAGCCCGGGCTCCTTATCATATGGATGCTAGCGACACTATCATATACGTGTGCCAAAAGGCGCAAACGGTCCCGGGCAAAGGTAAGGCGACACCCGTGGGAATACCGTGCGTGAGGCCACAAAGTGATATGAGGTGTTACATGCTAGATCGATGTGGCATTGAGTCGGGGTCCTGACAGTTTTGGTATCAGAGCCTGACTGCCTGTAGGATTACCAAGCCAAACTGGTCGAAGTTGAGTCTAGAAATGCTTTAGTTATATGTAGGGGAATTGATTGTGGGATGGAACGTAAGGCTCTTTTTACTCCTTTACCTTATGCCCTTCTGATCTGAGTCATCTTATCTTTTCCTACGGGGTTAAGGAACTAGGCTCTCTCCTTCTTCTATTAGGATGATGTGTTACTAATCCATAGACTTATAGAATTGATAGTTTCAAGCCTCAATTCAGTTTCTACTACTTTTAGTATGTTCTCAATTGAACCAGAACCTTGATATGATGTTGTTAAGTGACTATGCAAATCCTTGTGAATGTCTCAAATCTTTTCTGAGCAATTACAGCCGTTATGCTGTCCGAGTCATCCCAAGTTTCTAAATAGTCTGAAGCATTTGCAAATCTCCTCTTACCATTCTGATGTTCCTTTGGCCAGGTTAATCACACTAATCGGTGAGTTGAGGTACTTTGTTGCCTCGACATATATGTTGGAGCTATTATTATGACCCTAGGTGTCTAGAGTATTACCTAGTAACCTAGCCATGTTTTGTGTTCCCAGTGTGATCATTCTGGCCATCATCCTTGGAAGCATCCCGTGATGCAATTTCGTTTGTAGGTATTCTACTCCTGGGTTTTGAACCTGAGATTCACCCTACCTACTTCATGTTGTTAGTGTTTGCTCGTTCCTTTAGGTTATTAGTAGCCTTTGCGATAGTCCTCGAGATCCGTGGTATTTCCTTCTTCCAAATACCATGAACCATTCTTGGCAGAAGTTCTTTTGAACTGAAAGATCACAACAAAAGTGCTCTCGATGAGTTCTCCATTCTATATTGTGAATCTGCCAGTCCTTCCTCTTCAGCATGGGTTATTCGGAAGAAATATGTTAAACTTGTTCGACATACTAACCTTTGCATCCACAAGTCAGAAAGATATATGTTCCTTTGAGTTGTCCCTTTGTAGTTGTATTCCGATCCTTCTCTATTAGTTGATAGCCAAGTTTATGTCGTGCATTCGTGTTATCGATGCCTATTATTCTTGTGGTCCATCGAGCCATTCTATTCCGGAATGACTAGGAGAAACAAACTCCAAAACCTCATCCATATCCAGGATTGGGTCAAAGTAGTGTAATCCGCAAATCAAAATGCCAATCCAGCTTTTGATCCGTTCTACCTTGGAGTATTACCATCTTTATATCAAGAATGTCATGGGAATTGCACACCATCCTATGAACTCTTGACACAGTGATACTTCTTGCCATCATTGTTCATTCCTCGGTTACGTGTTGTTGTAACCGGAATGCCGACAAATGAACTGTGATGTGCAAAATCAATACTCCGAGCAACTTGTTGCTTGGTAGTTAATGGACAATACTCTCACTCTTAGCGTGTTGGTTGTTGAACCATCACCCTAAGGTTGATCGTGCCACCTAGTCCATTTTCCCTGGTGCACCCTTCGATCAATGAGTTGGGATTGTGTCAATCCCTCGCTCTGTTGATCATATCGTCTCGTCCTGAAAAGCAAGATTGCTCTCGAGCTTAGTAACATATCGGTGGTTCATGATTTTTCGTATATCTTCTCGGAAGTATTACCAGGTTGCCACCTGACCGCTATGCTGAGCTCGTGATCAAGTTGGTTTCTTGTAAACCACCCCTTCTCCAAGAATCCGTGTTGGATACCCCTGAGCTAGTTGGTTAAGCTAAATGACAACTTGGAGAGTTGGAAGATAAAAGCTTGTCTGACCTAGATCATGTTAAGGGATATCTTTTTGTGTCTGTGTGCGTTGAAGAAAGATGATATCTTCATGAATTGGTCCTTGTGATCAGTTGTTGGACCTATTGTCTTACCCCATTTTTGATTTGAGTATGGGCTATCATCAAATCAATTCAGAACCAACGATGTTCGTAATGTTGTCTTACTCGTGGTTGTTTCCTCGAGCATACACCATTATATCTTTTGGTATGACCAATACTATCACATTGTTCACATAATGGTGGAAATCCAGTGATATGGAAATTCCGATGAGTTGCTGTTGAGCCCATCAGCAGTATTTTGTCTCCCCCATGATTCATATTGAACATCAACCTAGTGTTGGAAACTTGGTAAGCAACGCCTTCGTGTGTCGTTCATGAAGCTTATGCTTGGATGGAAGAAGTGACTTCTCCGAATTCATGTGCATTTGGTGCAAGTTGCCGCCGTGAGTTCGAGAAAGATTGTTTTTGTTCCTCTGGTACCATCCCAAATCAATTATGCATGTGCGAATGTATTCTATGGTTTGGTAGATTAATTACCTCCACTCCATATGTATTCCCTAGCACACCAAGCCACTGATTGACTTGTTCAAGGAAAACAAGTCCAGCGCGCGTAAAGAATTCGAAATCCTTGATGATGGTTCCCCACCTGAACTCGGTAGTGTTTTATTATAAGACTACTACGTGGTCATGCTTGTCTTGGACAACGTGTTCACATGTTGTAGCAGAACCAGCTCATGTTTTGGAGCTTGCTATCGTAGTTCATCCCCCGAGAATCTCGCAACGTCATCTCATCGATTTGTGTTGCAAACTTTCGTTTTTCCTTCTAGACTTGATGAGTCTGGATTATTCTGACACCAACCAGATCTGAATCTCAGGCAGATATGATGGTTGGAACGTTTCCCAAGAACTATAATAATGGTCTCTCTGTAACCCGGTAAAGTGGATGTTGTGGCCAACACACCCAGCCAGAAGATCTCTTGTTGTAGTATCTTGATTTGAGGAAGTTGGCCACCTCCCCATAAGGATTTCGTAGGGTTTTACTCCAATAAGTTACTCCTTATGGATTCTTGAGCTCCCGAAGTCCGACCTTTTACTTGATGTTCTAGTTATCAAACCATATCTATAAATGGGTTGTGCTAGCACATCAAGGAGAACATTAGAAGCGGAGTGCTAAATATCTCTCGGTCGATCATCCAGATTTTGTTTCCTTGGCCTCGCTAAGGCGAAATCTGAGAAGGTGTTATCTTCCTTCGCATCTGCATCCTCCACCATGATTCATCATGGTAGTATGTGGTGTTGCCAGGATCCTTGACACGGACATTGGTAAAACCTTGATGAATATGGAAATGCTCAAGTTCTTGAGAGCACGCACAAGCGCTAGGTGTTATCATCGGCACTAACTGGGATTACTCTCAGTTTCCTCGGTTATGCTATAACTTTCAAACAGTGGACTCACTCTCTACTGTTGAGTTCTCCCTAGTTACTAAAATCATCCCTTGTGTTGTTTTCAACAAGGTAATCCACATCATCCATTCTAATCCGGGTATGCCATTCTACCGAACCCCTCCAAATGGTCGCTCGGGAATTGCCTTAGGTTGGTATAAAGAGTTTCAATGATCTCTGAGTCAAAGGTAATTCTTTTTGCCACTTAAGGGGATATTTCTACGAGTCGCCCTCCTCTAAGGTATCTCGTTATGGTATCATGGCAACTCAAATCCTTACTACGTTGACAACTGTTCACCACCCTCTTAAGTGTGGAATTGTTGTCTACCTAATGAACCTTTGTCATCTATTTCACTCCATCCCTCTGGATGTATACCTCGTGTCTCACCTTGAGAGATGTCGCTATGTCTCATCCCATGAGTTGATCCTGAGTTGCTCGATCTTCGAGGAGATTGTTTTCTATAGAGTCTCCTTCTGTCGTCATCGTGTTGGATGAAGACCTCGCAAGCAAAGACGTCAAGATCCATTTGAATCAATGAATCAACATCTTCGAGAAGGACAGTTGGATCTTGGAAATCATGTTATTAGCTCGTGTCCCTCTGTCTTCTTACCTCACGTCTTGAATCTCGGGTCGAGATTCTTGTTTAGTGGGGGTGAGTTGTCACATCCCTAATTCTGGTCTGACCTATGCCAGCTTCCATGTGTGCATCATGTTTAAATTCAAATGAAATTTGAATTGAGGAATTTTCAAAGCCTCAGAAAACCTCTAAAAGTAACCAACATTTAAATCTCATCAAATGAGTCCAAGAAAATGTTCCCGTTATTCCGTGAAAATATTGGCATGATGTAAAATTCAAACCAATATTTTTGGAGTCACAGAAATAATTTATTTTGGGTCTTTGATTTAAATCAATAATATATTTGGGTTGAAATTATTTCTGCTATATAAGAAATAATGTTCAATATTTTTGTAAGTTGCATGTGACCTTGGGCTAGTCCTGAGCTTACATAACAATTTACAGAAAGTATATAAAAATGATTTGGTTTGTAAACTAAATCAAAACAAAGCAAATAAATAGAAAACAGAAATAAAAGAGAGAGAGAGAGCAAACTCACCAGAACTTACCTGGCGCTCACCTGGCAGCCCATCTGACCGGTCCAGCCCACCAGGGGCAGGGAGGTCTTCTTCCTTCCGCCAGTCGGATGCACAGCGCGTGCCCGACGCGCGCACGGCCACCGCACGCCACCTCCTGCCTGCCTGCTGCCTTCCCGACGCCGCTACGGATGCCACGCACCCCCTCAGGCCCCTCTCGACTCCCTCCCGTGCTCATCCCCTTCCCTGCTGCTCTCCCTCTCGCTCCGCACCTCGGACCCGAACGCATCCATCGCCGCCGCACACTGCCACCGCACTCACTGCCCTTCCCTCGAGCATCGGCCGTGTCCAACGGATCCGCCTCGACGTCGTCGACTTCCTCGCCAAGCCAAGCATCGTCGGACGCCCCGCATCGCCGTCCCTGCCATCGTCTTCAAGGTTCAGCACCGGCGCTCGATTCCGTCGATCCGCGGCAACCCGGCCGTCCCCGACCTCGATCTAGCGCTCCTCGGACTCGCTGTGAGCCCCTTCCCCGAACCCCTCTTCTCCCTCTCGCGTTTGCATGCTCTAGCCCCATTCCCCGCCATGGCCGAGGCCCGCTGCCGCCGCACCTCTTCGCCGCCGTCGTTCTGCTTAGCGCCATCACGTCCGAACTCATAGACGAGCTCTAGGTGGACCCAGGAGGCCGTAGCACACCACCTCCGGCCTCCCAGTGCCACACAGCCCCGCGCCGCTCAAGGCCGCACTCCGGCCGCCGCCACGAGCTCGCTTCCGGCGAGCTCAAGCCTCCCCGCACCCTTCCGTGGCCTCCTCTGGATGCGCCCGACCGTGGGCTATGCCCCGGTGCCCTTCCCCGCCGCCTCCGTGGCCTTTTGGCGCATCTCCGCCATGCCCAGTGGCCACCGGCAGTTAACCGCCGGCGTGGCCGGTCATTAGGGCCTAACCACCCCGCTAACCCACGCCTAGGGCCACTGACAGGAGGGCCCTACTGTTTAATTAACCCGGCTAGCAATTTAATTAGGTTAATTAAACTCTGTTAAATCACTGTGCAGCTGACACGCGGGACCTACTGGTCAGGTTTGACCTGGACCGTATCTGTTGACCTGCTGAGGTCAGCATGACGCAATGCTGACGCAGTAATTGATTTTCTGGATTTAATCGTATTCAGGAAATTCCAGAAAATACCACAAACTTCTAAAATTCATAGAAAATCAACCGTAACTCCAAATGAAACAAATTATATATAAAAAATGATCAGAAAAATCCAATCTATCCATCTGTACCATTTTCATGCATGTTAGAACAACTTATAGCTGCTGTTTAGTACAAATCATATGAAGGGCATTTAAAACATCACATATGGAGTTTGAATTTGAATCGTTGATTCAAACCAACTTCATTTAACTTGCTGCTAGTTGCATTAGCTCAAACCACATCATATTGCCATGTCATGATCATGCATCATATTGTTGCATTGCATTGATTGTGTTCTTCTTTGTTTGCCGGTATTTGTTCCCTCTCGATAGACGTGTACCGACGACGAGTTCGATGACACCGATGAAGAGCTATACTATCTTCAGAAGTGCCAGGCAAGCAAAACCCCCTTGTTCATTCCGATACAATCCCACTCTCTCGCTCCCGCTCTCTTTTACTGCATTAGGACAACACCGTTTCAACTGTTACATGCTGCGGTAGTTAAACCCCTTTATCCTCTGCATGACCTGTCATTCCACAGTAAATAGATGAAACCCACTAGCATGAGTAGGAGTTGTTTGAGCCCTGATGTGCCTACTCATTCATGCTTGTCTGTCATGCCTGCTATTGCTTAGAGTTGTGTCAGGTCTGATTCATTGGGAATGAATCGGAGGTGTGTGAACATGTCCTACTGTTGAGAGCTAAATGTGTGAACACAATTTGGTAAAGGTAGCGGTGAGAGGCCATGTAGGAGTACATGGTGGGTTGTCTCATTGCAGCCGTCCTCAGGAACTGAGTTCTGTGTTTGTGATCCATGAACAGCTACTACCACATATTGGGTTCCTGTAACTCGGCCCCTCTCGACTTCTTAATCACCCTTGTTCTCTGTCCAGGAGTTGCAACTAGTTTCTGGTGTTTGTAGGTAGTGTTAGTAGTCTACCAAGTGGCACCCGGTACAGGTGGGCTTGGGACAGACTAGGCACAGTGGCCCGGTGTACCAAGTGGCACCCGGATGGTGGACTTGGGAACCCTGCACACATCGTTTGGGGCCGTGAGCGACACCCCGGCCGGATCTCCTTGCGGATGGAACCCGAATAGGCGATAAACCTGGATGAGAGACTTGAGTGTTTAGGTAGGCCGTGGCCGACTCCCTCGCCCGGCTTCCGCTTGAAGGTTGCCGAGGTACATGACATGTACAGGGCGATAAGTGGCGAGAGCGTGTGTGAAGAAGTACACCCCTGCAGGGTTATCATTATCTATTCGAATAGCCGGATTCCTCGGATATGGAAACTTGGACCCCTTGTACAGTTCATAGACAAGTGAAAGTGGATACTCTAAAATACGCAAGATAAGCGTGAGTGCTATGGATGGCGTTCTCGTAGGGAGACGGGAGCGGATCCATAGTGGTGTATTGATATGGTGAATATGTGGACTCGTGTGCGCCACCTCAAAATAGTTACTTGCAGTCGTAATTCAGGATAGCCACCGAGTCAAAGCTGGCTTGCTGCAGTTAAACTCCACCATCCCCTTGTTGATAATGATGCATATGTAGATAGTTCTGATGTAAGTCTTGCTGGGTACATTTGTACTCACGTTTGCCTATTTTATGTTTTGCAGAGAGAGTTCAGTCTCGCTAGTAGTTCCGCGTGGACTTCGACGTTTAGCTTGTTACCTCAGCTACGATCTTGTGCCCTCGGCAGGATCTAGTAGATAGTCAGGCTTCTAAGCCTTTTTCATTTGTAGATGTCTATACTCAGACATGTTAAGATTCCTCTTGTGCTTTGATTTGTATGCTCTGAATGTTGGGTCATGAGACCTATGTTTGTAATATCTCGCTCCTCGGAGCCTAATAAATAAATACTTGAGTCGTAGAGTCATGTTGTGATGCCATGTTGTATTTGCACATATCGAGCATATTGTGTGTATGTTATTGAAATGCTTGGTATGTGTGGGATCTGGCTATCTAGTTGTTTTTCCTTAGTAGCCTCTCTTACCGGGAAATGTCTCCTAGTGTTTCCACCGAGCCATGGTAGCTTGCTACTGCTCCGGAACACTTAGGCTGGCCGGCATGTGTCCTTCTTTGTTCCCGTGTCTGTCCCTTCGGGGAAATGTCACGCGATGAATACCGGAGTCCTGTTAGCCCGCTACAGCCCGGTTCACCAGAGTCCTGCTAGCCCAGTGCTACAACCTGGATTCACTCGCTGATGACCGACACGTTCGATGCTGGGTCATGGATGCCTGTCCCTGTAAGTTTGTGCCACTTTGGGTTTACGACTAGCCATGTCAGCCCGGGCTCCTTATCATATGGATGCTAGCGACACTATCATATACGTGTGCCAAAAGTCGCAAACGGTCCCGGGCAAAGGTAAGGCGACACCCGTGGGAATACCGTGCGTGAGGCCACAAGGTGATATGAGGTGTTACATGCTAGATCGATGTGGCATTGAGTCGGGGTCCTGACAATAATGTAGTTCATGACAGTCATTTTCATCGTCTACATATTGTCAGCTTTGTCGGCACAGGAACACATAGTGAGGGGTGCGTGGGGTGAAAGAGTGAGCGGGCTGGTTGTGGTGAGAGAGTGGCTGAGGTCAGAATAAGGCTAGGCAGGTAAGCTAAAAAAACTGGATAGACAACATTCTTGATTGTGAGATAATTTCTTAAATGCATCAAGTAAATTTCAATTTGTAACATATTTTTAGTTAGATAATCGCTCTATATGCATACATCGTCAAATTGTTTTTTAATAAATTTACATTGCAAGTGAAGGTCTTTTAATCAATTTACATTGCAAGTGAAGTGGACTTCAATTATTACCCAATTATGCCCACGCTATCTTTTCTCTACATGTGAAATTTAACTTGCGTTATGTTTATATAACTTCAGCGAAATATTTCAAAAGCCAGTGTCAACGCACGGGCATTATACTAGTTCGGCCCCTTACGATGAAGGTAAAAGCCTACATCTAATTGTGATGGGATTATTGGGGTTTCGATGACCAGGGAGCAAATACGCTTTGCCTGGGTCTCGAGTTGTTGTTTCTTGTCCCTGAACCGCCACCGGGTCGTCCCTTTATATACACAGGGTGACGCCCGGCCGGTTTATAGATTCCTGAGGCCGGCTCATACAACTGTCCGGCTCGGTCTCTCCCTTTCCCTAACTTACAATACAAGTTATACAACTATGGCGGTTTACCACTATGGGCCCTAATCCGCCTCTGGGCTCTGGGCCTCTGAGCCTTATCAGTAAAGCGCCATCTTCTTTGTCTTCATGGGCTTCAGTATAGTTGATCGTGAACCAGCCCCTCCTGGGCGGTTTACACTCAGTAGTTATATCCTCAACAGTCATGATCCTCAAGAAAATAAACGGGGTATGTCTACCAAAGTACTCTCTCACTTACGGCTTGGTGGAGGACCGGTCCCCTTGTGAGGTCTTCTTCCCTCGTTTAGAAGCCTTTGTTTCCAAATCTTCGGAGACGGCCCTTTTCCTACATGGGGAGAAGGGATTTTAGATAGCCCTCCCCGATTATCCCCCTTCGCGGAGGCATCTACTCCTCCAATTTGGATGTGTAAAAAATGAGGCCCATCTGTGGCTTCTCTATTCCTCCCCTCGTCATCGCCTGATGGCCCCTGATACGGTGCACGGTCAAGCATCCTGGTCAACAAAGGATTCGGCGAGCCTTTGGGAAGAGGGGCCGGACACCTAATCCTCTCCGCCTTCTTCAGCCAGTCCTGGCAGAGAATGTTTTTTAGAATTATGTTATAATAAATATAAAGGATGGTGTGTTCGGCAACAAAAGTATTTACCGGGGTATCCGGACGGTTGCAATTGAGACCCGCGTCCTCGGTGGTGTCCGGACACTTTATTCGTGATCCGAAGAACAACTCGTACATCTCTTTGAGCGTCACTTCCAGGCCAAAGAATTGTTGAATGGTTCATGGTCCTTCCAGGTTGAATTCCCACATACGGGGAGGACGACGTTGGCAGGGAAGGACTCGACGGACCAGCATCACTTGCATTATCTTGGCAAGACTGATATCCCTCTTGAGAAGGTCTCGGATGCGGCTCTGCAATGTCGGCACGTCATTTGCCGGCCCTCAGTCCAGCCCTTTGTTGACCCATGATGCCAGTTGTGGTGGAGGGCCCGGGCGAAACGCTGGAGCAGCCACCCGCTTTGTACCTTGGGGAGCAGTGATGTAAAACCACTCCCGCTGCCATAAATCAGAGGTCTCCACGAAAGAACCCTTTGGCCATGGGGGGTCGGAGCCATTTCTTATTATAGCGCCTACGCACTCCGCGTGACGCCCGTCAATCACCCTCGGCCTCACATTGAAGGTCTTAAGCCATAGGCCGAAGTGGGGGGTGATGCGGAGGAAGGCTTCACACACGATGATAAACGACGAGATGTGAAGAACGGAATCTGGAGCTAGATCGTGGAAATCTAGTTTGTAATAGAACATGAGCCCTCTTACGAAGGGATCAACGCTAAAACCTAGCCCTCGGAGAAAGTGGGGGATAAAGACAATGCTCTCGTTGGGCTCGGGAGTGGGGACGACCTGCCCTGGAGCAGGTAGCCTGTGCGGAATCTCGGCGGTGAGACACCTGGCCTCCCTAAGCTTCCGGATATCCTCCTCTATGATGGAGGAGACCATCCACAGGCCTTGATTGGACCCAGACATGGTCGAAGGACGAAGCTTTGGCTTGAGCCTTGGGTGTTGGAACTCGAGGTGCGGGAGGGGAAGGGTTGAGCATGGAAAGAAAAGGACAGGCCTTGTCCCCCTTTATAAAGAGGACGAATATCAAGCGTCCCCCGCGTGACCGTTTGGGACTTACCTAAAATCGAAGAGTCATATTAAACAAAAACGGTTGGTTTACCCATGCAATCCTGTGATATGGGTGGACACGATCTCTGCTTCGATAAGACGTGCCAGTAAAACCGCCTCGCAGCGCGTGTAGTGGCTAGCTATGAAAACGGTTCGAATAAAGGCCGAACCGTGGCGTCGTGCCATGCTATGAAAAGCTGTCAGCAGATTAGATTTGTGGAATAGTATACTCTCCATGGTGGTGTGTGGAATTTGTTTTGCACAGCCGGACATGATCCTTGTGTTCTAAATCTTCTATGGATTATTCGGAGAAGGAACCCGCCTTGCAATGTCGAAGATGATATGCGCGCCGGACTCATCATCATTGAAGCCTGGTTTAGGGGCTACTGAGGGAGTCCTGGATTAAAGGGTCCTCGGATAGCCGGACTATATACTTTGGACGGACTGTCGGACTATGAAGATACAAGATTGAAGACTTCGTCCCGTGTCCGGATGGGACTCTCCTTTGCATGGAAGGCAAGCTTGGATATTCGGATGCGTAGATTTCCTTCTCTGTAACCGACTTTGTGTAACTCTAGCCCCCTCCGGTGTCTATATAAACCAAAGGGTTTAGTCCGTAGGAGGACAACAATCATAATCATAGGCTAGCTCCTAGGGTTTAGCCTCTACGATATCGTGGTAGATCAACTCTTTTAATACTCATATCATCAAGATAATCAAGCAGGAAGTAGGGTATTACCTCCATCGAGAGGGCCCGAACCTGGGTAAAACATCGTGTCCCCTGCCTCCTGTTACCATTAGCCTTAGGCGCACAGTTCGGGACCCCCTACCCGAGATCCGCCGGTTTTGACACCGACAGAGACGCTCCCACGACGACACCGCCACATCAGTTTGGAAATGGAGAGGGGCTGCCACCGGCCACCGCCTAAACCACCCTCAGAGGGGCAACGCAGCAATTCTCCATCCAACCCCTGCAACCAAGCTCTATTCTCGCCACGAGTGCCTCCATGACCTCTCCATCCCGATCGACGGAGCTGCTGCTGCTGCTACGAGGCGGATGGTACTGCAGCCGCGGGCGGTGATGCAAGGGGGCGAGGTTCCTGCAGAGTGCTGTTGCCATCGATGTTGTCGCAGCACGACGCTCGCTTGTTGTACATGCTGCAATCGGGAGGCCTAGGCGAGGTTCCTACAGAGTGCTGCTGCCATCGATGTTGTCACAACACGATGCTCGCTCGCTGCACATGCTGCAATCAGGAGGCCTAGGCGAGGAGTTGGCAACATCAGCAAGCTCAACGCGTGGCGGTGCTGCGCTACAGGCTGGCCGATGGGCTGCAGCAGCCGGCGAAGCAGAGGCACTTTCCGGCGTTGTGATGAAGCATCACCGGGATCGCCATAGCTGCAATGAAGTGCCGCGGCATCATCGGAGTTCCGCCGGGGTTGCAATGAAGCATCGCCAGAGTTGCAATGCAGCGCTGCCGGAGCCGTTCGAGCTTCCTCGGAGTTGCAATGAAGTGTCATCGGCGCTGCAATGGATGGCCGTCAGTACTGCATGCTGCTGCTGTGTAGTGTTGTTGTGGGAGCGCCTGATTGTGCGATAGGAGCTTCTTATCCAACTTCTCTTGAGGCGGCTTAATTTTGGCAAAAATCACTCGACTGATTGGTAGCAGCGGCCGGACAGAAAATGGAGGTTGCGCGTCCTCCTCGTCCGTCTGTGTCCGCGCTTGGCCCACATGTTACTCTCTCATCCTTTTCTCTCTCTGGCCCACCACGCCCACCCACCACCACGAGGCAGCTGCAGGGTGGCGCTCCCTACAGGCTACATCGGCCTCCTTGACTTCCTTCGGCGGCATGCAATGCGGCGGTCCTCCCCAGCTTCCTCCGGCGGCACACGACACGTCGGACCTCTTCGGCTTCCTCCGGCAGCACGGGTCGCGGCGGTCCTCCTCGCCTTTCTGTGATGCCATGTGGTGCGACGGGCACGACGCCCAAGCCTCTCCTCTATGCTGCACTTCACCAACACCGCATCGGCTCGATGCTCGGGGCCGCTTCCACCCACGTCCGAAGACAACACAGACGCCAGGCCCGCGGCAAGGACCGATGTGCGCGCAAGTTGCTGCGCGAACAATGGTGGCGGACGAGGGCGAGCGTGCGCGCGAGCTGCTGCACGGCTGACATGGCGTGCGGGCGAGCTATTGCGTGAGCACGCGGGTGAGAACGGCGTGCACGGGTGAGGACGAGGCACGGCCGACGCGGTGGAGGCCGCGCGGGCTCACGGGCGAGGGCGGCGAGCGAGCGTGCGGCCACGGCGGAGAAATGCGGCGCGAGCAACCGAGCTGCTGCACGAGCGAGGGCGAGGCATCGGCCGGAGCGAGGCAGGGCGCGAGTGCGTCAGCCGGTGCGGGGTAGGGCGCAGACGAGAAGCTCCTGAGCCGGAGCAGGTCCACTGAGACCTCCTCTCCCGCGGGCACGGCCGTAGGGCACAGGAAGCAGGGCGGCGTTGCGAGGCGGGGTAGGCAAGCACGTAGCATGGCAAGCTTCCGATGAGCGCGGGCGCAACGAGCTTCGCGCGGTCGTGGGCGAGCTTCCGGTGAGCGCTGTGTGCTTGCTAGCTCGCAGGCAGGGTGGGTGTGGTGGGCTCGTGAAAGAGTATGGGTGAGACGCAAGCGGGCGCGAAGCGAGCACGGTGCGCAGCGAGGTGAGCGCGAGTGCGCACGACAAGACGCGTCGCCTGCGAGCTGCTGCTACGCGGGCATGCTGCTGTGCTAGCAAGCTAGACCAATTGCTGTTGCGCGTTCGTGCGGGCGAGCTACTGCGCGGGCAAGCTACTGCTGCACGGGCGCGCGCCGGCCTGTTTCTGTTTTCGCATGAGATGCTCCTCGCTGGCCTCTTTCTGGCGGACAAGTTGAGATGGGGCGGCCGCGTTGGGTGCACTGGTAGGGGACGTCTGAAACGGTACACATCCGTCTTTTTTCTGCCTCAAACGGATAAAATCCGGACAAATCAGACATCCATTTGGATCTAGCGTTGGAGTTGGCCTGATCGCCCACACTACTTTGACTTGGACTCGAGCGATACTCATCCTTAGTTCCGTGTCTATAAGGCAGTCCAGTGTCTCAGTTTAACTGATCCTGAACTATAAAAGCGTTTTGAACGAGCTACCTCTCATTTTATAATTAGGTTACTGAAAGTTCTGTGTAAATAATTAACCACTACTTTTCTATGTGTCACATCACCAAATATTTAAATAAAGGTTGTCTAATTCACACCTTTATTTTGTAAGAAAATATAATAACACATTCATAGATGTCCTTAGGAGAAGGTTTCCTTTTCTTGAACATGCACACACTTTGTGATGTGCCAATGCTATTAGAAAATACATCTCGGGTCGTAAGAGCATCTACAACCGGGCGCCTCAAACGGGTCTCAAACGCCCGGACAGCCCGCCCGGTCACTGACCGGTCACGTTTTTCTGACCCAGTAGGGCGCCTCAAATGGTCCTCAAACGCCCGGGCTCTCCGGCGCCCCTCATATCCAGCCCAAATATGAGGCGGATATGGGAGTGCCTGGCCCACCCCGACCCCACTCCGTCCCCATAAATATCTCTAATCCGAGAACCCTAGCTCACTCCACTCTCGATCTATCTCTTCTTCTTCCCTCTGATTTCTCCGATTCGATCCACTCTGACCACTCCGGTGACTGCGACAACCATGTCGAGCGTTGGCAGCTGCTCCTCATCCGACTCTGAAGACGACCTAGCCCTCCGCATTTTCCTCGAGAGGTCCAAGCTGGACACGGGTGGCAGTTCCGGATCGGCCTCACCTCTCCCCCGCCGGTGCAATGAGGAAACTGGCGTTGGCTCCTCCCGGCCCGCGCTTGGCTCCGTGTGGGTTGAGCAGTCCGCGCCTCCCCCACGCTGCCCCTAGCCCCGCCGCCTGCTGCTCCCCCACGCGGGCAGCGGTGGGTGTTTGTGCCCGCCCCGGTGGCCCAGACACGCACGCCAGAGTCAGAGGCGTGCGCCGCCCGCCGCAAGAGGCAGTGGGCAAGGAAAAGGGAAGCAGCGGAGAGCTCTGTCCGCCGCCGCCGTAGGTTACCCGCAGAGCCCGACGAGGATGAGCAGCTCCTTGCGGCTCTAGTTGCAGATGGCTGCCTCCACCTCCTGAAACTCTGAAGATAAATGTGGATGGCGCTTTCCAGTTCGAGACGAGAGCAGGAGGATACGGTTTTATCATCAGAAATTCCTCAGGGGATGAAATGGGTGGGTGGGTGGGGGGCTAAATTTCATGTTTTGAACCTTTTTCGGAACTTGTTCGAGATATGATCCTTCTTTGTAAAAAATTCGACATCTGACCTTTTTCTTACCGCCAAGGCCCCTGGCGGCAGGGTATAACAGGCTACCTCCAAGTCCCCATGCGGTAGGGTATAACAACCTACCTCCAAGGCCCATGGCGGTAGGGTTGCATTTTTTTTAAGTATGGAACACAGTGCATGCTTGCACCTACTGCCGGGCACCTTGGCGGTAGGGTTGTACAGGCTACCGCTAACGTAGGGGTGTTTTCCACTGCCAGGGTCCTTGGAGGTTGGCTGTTATACCCTATCGCCAGGGGTGTTGGCGGTAAGGGGTCAGATCTCGAATAGGTTTCACAAAAAGGTCAAAACACGAAATTTTTCCGGGTGAGGGTGCTCGAAAGCTCAACTTTCTTCCGGACTCGCTGCAGGCAGAAGAGGAAGCTTGCTGTCATGCTTTACTCAAGTCATGATCGAGACAGATGCCCACGAGTTGGTAGCTGCCCTCACATCTGATGCATATGATATCTCACCAAATGGTGTCCTATTTAGGGAGATAAAAGCCATTGCGTTCTTGAACTTTACTATTTTTTCAGTAGTTTACGTTCCTAGAAATTGTAATAAAGTGGCGAACGCTCTTGGGGCGTTCGGGTCGAAGATGGTCACCGAACCCCAAGCCGTATAGCCGGGCGGTGCTTCTATCTTTCTCCAGGACCTAGTTGTCGATGACTCGTTTTCGGCACCTTGTCTAATGGAAAGTCTGTTCCATGCAAAAAAAAACACATTCTATAAAAAGGTGAGGACGCATATCTCTAAAAATAATTACACATGCATGGCATAAACCCTACAAGGGCTAAATATTGATCCTGGAAAAAAGGGCGTTGAGTGGCTGGAAGGTTGTCTACCACCGCTGACCAGCAAAAAGATTGTGTTGCCCCATTTTTCATGTCTGCGACCATGGTCTATCTCCAAATGCACTTTCTCAATCATGGTTAGTGCTTGTTCCCCATATGTCTTGGGTGTTGTAGCTCGAGTTAGGTAATTATGTTAAACCCTAAAGCTAGTAAGTGTATCAAAGCAATGCCTACAACTCTAACTAATTTTTTGCTACGATTAACGGCCTAACTAGTATGTATTGATCACTAATGTTAATGATTTTTTCGCAATGCTAGTGGTCTTGATGATTATATATAGATGCCCATGGTTAGGCCTATTTAATCTCCCGTTAAAATGCAAATTTTCCATAATTAATTCTGATATATTGGCATAAAGACAAAGCCCTAATGATCAATGTTTAGTTTTTTATCATTATTACTAATATTTGATAAAACTAATGTGGTCTGGTACGATCAACTATCTAGCATAAATATATTCAATTTAGCAATAAAAGAGATGAATTGTGAAATCTTGAGACCCTAGTTTTCCAACAACTCCCAGAAACCCAAAGTCCCAAACTGATGCAAACCCTAATAGGGTAGGGTTTCTAGATGGGAGATGCTTTGTTCATGCCTTAATAGATCTTGAATGTCTCGTTTGATTGGACCGTTGAGAACGACGTGGGTGACTCATGGGCCTTTGAGAATTATTAGGCCGAATCTGGTGCATAGGCTTGAGAACTGATTATTTGGGCCCGATGAAAACAATTTTTAGGCACAATGGGCAAATTTTTATGATTGGCCGCTGATGATTGTATGGGCCAGAATGCATGATTTTTGAGCCCTTTAACTTTTTATTACAGTAAACAATTGTGAAAATAAGTTAATGATGATAAAGTTCTTAATGGGTTGTCATGGGTACTAATTAATGGGCTAAATTATGTTCTTAGCCATTCTTTATTCTTAGTGCATTTTGTACTCCCTCCGTTTCTCTTTAGCCTACATGGTCAAAGTCAAACTTTGTATAGTTTCCCCCAACTTTGTAGAAAAAAATATCAACATCTACAACACCAAAGCTATATGGTATGAAAATTAATTTCATGATGCATCTTACAATATTGATTTCATATTATGAATCTTGATATTTTTTCTATAAACTTGTCAAAGTTAACAAAGTTTGACTTTGACCAAATCATATATGCAGACTAAAAAGAAACGGAGGGAGTATTGCTTAAGACTTTACAATAATGTTTATGAGCTGTTAATAATTTTGAAACTTCCTTAAATTGTGCTAAAACTTATTTTTTTCATTTTTTAAATATAATGGAGCTGTGAAAAAATATTTGGATTTTAATTGTGTTTATGACATGCTTTCTTTTTTTAGAAAAGGAGGATGTAGCCCGGCCTCTGCATCTGGACGATGCATGCAGCCATATTATTAATTATTCATAAAGATCATACAGGGTTATATAAGCCTGAAGCCACCATCTTGACAACACCGTTGCTACTCCTATCACCCCTTGATGAAGGCGTGCCGCATGTCCGGGCCTAATACCAAACACACATCACACTAAAACCTAACATCTAAAGTCGGGTGTCTCCTCCAAGCCACTACCTGGATTGGGTCCCACACCGGTCAGGCACACTCCCAGTGAGCACCGCACGCGACAAGGGCCGTCACCTCCATCATCCCTCGGCCCATCCTCAGAGCCAAACTTTTGCACCGACCTTGCCAGGCCACTCTGCCATCAACGTCATCATGACGCCAGACAACTTCCTCATCCTCCGCAAGTCCATCTCCAGACGCGCTCATCACTGAACCTCCGCGGCGCCATGCCGCCAGGATACGCCGTCAACCTCGCGGTAGATGTAACACCGCCCCTCCTCTTGTCCCCTCCAGTGCGTGCTCCAAAACGATGCCCCCAGGAGGGACAACACCATCGAAGATGCCATCATCATCCGATCTGGTAGACCCAGATCTAGGGTTTCCCCCGGAGTTCACACCGTCGCCGCTGCTGGAGCTACGCGGCGCCCACCACCCATAGCATGTCTCGCCCGACCATTTGAGCCTCCCAAGACGGCGCCTCCATGGAAGTTACGGGGCGCAGGCCGCCGCCACCGCCCAATCCAAACTGAATTTTGGACTTTCCTCTGCGAGGGGTTCGAATGTGGATAGGAGGGACCTCGGCTTCGCCTCCAAGGAGGGTAACGGCATCGTGGGACGCCGCCGATGCCGGGTCGGACCAGCCGGCCAAAGTTTCCTCCGGTCCCCAACCTATACCACCAAACCTCCGACTGTTTCGGATCCGACAGCGAGACGAACTGAGACTAGCAGAGATGCAAGTGCCATGGGGCTCAACCCAACAGGAAGGAGGATCAAGAAGGACAGCCATCGTAGATCTCTAGGCGCCGGATCCACGATCCGCGAGGCCAGCGGCGTAGACCACCACCCTGCGCCGGCCGACAACATCCAAGCGCCAGATCCAGATGGATTCGGCCTGAACATGGCGGCGCCCGCGACCACCCGATCTGAAAACCACGCAGCCACCACCTCGTCGTGGAGTCGCATCCAAGCCGTAGCTGCCGCGCCTCGTCGCCGGCGCCGCAACACGCCGCCGCCAAGATGCTCGCCCGCCGCGCCGCCAGACCCCGCGCTAGCCCGAAGCCTCTTTGCCATCTGGTCGTCCCGCGCCGCCCAAGACGTCCCAAGTGGGAGAGATGCCCCGCCGCCTCCCAACCGACCAAGCTTTGCCTGGCAGCGATGCGGATGGCGGCGAGGAGAGGTGGAGGCGGAGGAGGGACGAGGGGGATGGCGGCTAGGGTTCCCCCTGGGTCGCCCGCGGGGGCGACACAAGGGTGACGATTACGGTTAAGAGAGAGAGATGGATGATGATGTGGACATGGATGTATGCACTAAAAATTGGGAGAGATTTTCACTTCCCGGCCTCTGCACTAACCAGGGATGCATACAACCATTTTAGTATGAGTACCAAGATAAACATGGTCCTCAGAATTTTTTAAATGAGTATCAAGATATTTCTTGATGAGAGGTTACACCACACACCAAGCTTGATTCTCAATAAATGGGGGGGGGGGGGGGAACCCCTATGCATCACCTGTCAATTCTACGAATTGAACTCGGGTCGCTAGGCTGCACAACCGCATGCCCAACCACTGAGTCAAGACTCTCTTTGCATGACATGCTTTCATGATAATCTCATTTTTTTTATTGTGATTAATCCTGGCGTGTGTCAGTGCTCCACATATCCATTGATGGTTTTGTAGGTGTGCATTAGTGGATGCCCCTCCCCATTTTGTCCTAGTAATTGTGCGCAATAAGAAATCACCTAGTGATAAAGGTGAAAGTGGAAATTCCGGTCATATTCACCGTTTTAGAGCATCTACAATGATGGAGCTAATTCAGAAGCTCAGAGAGAACAAATAAATTTCAGTTTAATAAGCACACCGTCTCTTATTGTAGACGCTAAATACAGATAAAAAATAAGACCAAGTGAAAGAGAGTCAAGAGCTCGAAGCATTATTTGTCATTGATGCCGACGCCAACAATTGATGTCCGAAGCCCGAACTGCCGAGTGGCCAGGTATTATTCGCTAGCGCTCTCCGCTAGCGATTGGCAGTGGAGATGCCCTTGCCTTCATCTCGCCAGGAATTTGAAAAAATCTTCATGCTGAAGTATGCAATTTTTTGAAATTGTTACAATGACGTTGTTTTTTACAAATTGAGACTTTCTTTATATTTTTCGTCCTAGTAACTGTGCCTAAAAAAAACATCAAGACTTTTCATACATAGTACTTGCTGCTGCATGCAACGTCTTGATGTTTTTTTTTAGGGAAACGTCTCGATGTTGGGATGTGCATATAGATGGTACGTCCAAAAATAGATACGAGTCTCGTCACGGAACTTCCAACACGTTAAATGACAACACCTTCGGCTACAATGCTTGTGCAAAGATAAAATGCATCGGGAAGGAAAGAAAAGGAACAAACCAGACAAATAGGCGCCACATACATCTGCCAGGCTCCATCACAAAGATAAGGATGCACGCTGAGAGTACCGATCATAAGAGCATGGTTAATAGTATAGCCAGCTGCTGGCTATAAGCAAGTGCCATATCATTTACAACCCATCTTATAGCCAACATGTACAATAGTATACCAAAAGAGTGTACTACTTTTTTATTTTGTGACCCACCTTTCATTTTCACAAAGTGCCTAGGAGCACGTGCTAGAGCTGGCTCTTCACGAAGAGCCCGCTTACCTTCTCTCTCCTTTTCTCTTTCTTTCAACTAAGCAGAAATATACTATTTTATTCCTTATAGCCCGCTGAATCAGCTCTATTGTACTTGCTCTAATGATCACATCATTCGATTCTCAGGTCTTCAAAATCAGGAACGTAGTCGAACCTCTCGTCATCATACCCGTAGCTGGACTGATTTCTTTTACGGGAGAAGCGAAACTCATCATCACACTCAAAGCGTCAGGATCTTGATACCGGGGAATTTTGCTTGCAGTGTATGCGCCTTCTCGTTCTCGTCGTCGTAGATCTTGAAGCAGTTGCGCACCCGGAGAACCTCCAAGAGAGGGCAGCTCTCAAGGACGGCGGTCAGTCTTCCCAGGGTGAGGTGAGTGTCGTCAAGCTCAAGGGAACGCAGCTCCAGCAGAGGCGACTTCCGTAGAGTAACTTTGGCCAGTCGCTTGCTGAAGACGTCGCAGCAGGATATGAGGCGAAGGTTAGTCAGACAGGGCGACCTGCAAACAATGTTTTCAAGTATGTACCGATCGGAGTGGTTAGGACTTAGGAGTGGTAGATTTTACTGACGAAGAGCTGTAGTTGGTTGATAAAACTTTGAACACAAAGCTACTAGTGAAAGAGAAACACCTATCCACGATAAACTTCATGAGCTTATGGTTGACAAATAGCTTGCTGGCGAACACCCGAAGCTGCCCGTTGGAACGGTGGACGGCAGCCCTCGCCATTGCGCGCAGGACGGTTTGGTCCTTGAGGAGCACGGCCTCGTGGTTCTCCATGTCCACGACGCGCCATACCTCTGGCAACTTAGCCGCTTCGAGCCACGAGTGGCACACGAGGCCGGCGCCCATGAGGACGTCGACGGCGCCGGCCTTGGCAAAGATCATGCATACCATGTCGATGGGCAGCAGCGACCAGTCCCTGGCCGGCGGCTCGGACAGAGGAGGCGCAGGCGCCGCATCGTCCATCGATCGATCTTCTAGGGCTGGGGCTGGAACTGGGGACGTCGGGAAGTGAAAACAGTCATAGCATCCGGTGAACTGGAGACCATTTTATATAGAGGCGACACGCGAGGTAGGGCGTGAACCGTGGGTCTATGACTGTTGAAGACGAAGGGACTGCTCGGGAGTTGAGAGTCATGCGGCCTCTCGCGTTCTGTGCCGAAACGCGTGCCAGCCTAGACAATTTATGAACGTTTTCTCACCCGTCTTTTCGTTGGTTCCCATCCTATTCGCTACTCCTACTGGCGCCCGGATGGATGTCCCCACCCGTTGTGAGACTAGCCACAATGCATAGTAACATACACGAGTAACATACACATATCCCTAGACTATATTATTACCTTCATGGTGGGTAGTAACATAAGTATGGTAACATGCAAAGCTTCATTTATTATGTCATACACTCATATTGCATTCGGACATGTGATGTTACAGTAACTACGTAAGTTACTGTAACTACCTCTCTCCTCATTAACTCATTGCCACATAAGCAAATTTGCTGAGTTGGGCTCGATGTTACTGCTGAAGTTACTCCCACTATGGCTAGTCTGAACATCATACACCAAGCCTGCATCAAGCAAGCACGGGGCTTCGCATCAACTACATCAATGACTGCTTTCATTGATGGCAAGATCCAATCACCAATGTTTTAGCTGATCTATCTTAATTACCAGGCTTAAGATCCAATCACATCAATCCTATTGGATTTAAATCTAAGGCCTCCTTTGGTCATAGGATAGGAATTTCATAGGAATGAAAAAACATAGAAAGTGAGATGACATGTATCTCAATTCGTATAGAGAAACACATATCATTTGATGTATAAGATAGAAATTTTTTCACTGAGTCTAGGCTAATGCTTTTTTTCTTTGAATGTGAAGGATTGGTTCCTATCTTGAGCGTGAACGGCAGGTGCTCTGCCTTTGCATTATAGAAGAGGGAAAATGGTCTAGTTAATAGGGAAACCGGACCTGAAAACCATACAACGCGCGGTTAATATGGGAAACCGGCAAAAACCACACCCAACAACTCATGGCACATCATCTCACTAGTGCAGAACCGGGCAATAGCACCGGTTCGTAAGGCCCTTTAGTGCCGGTTCCATAACCGGCACTAAAGTGTGGGCACTAAAGGCTCCCCCTTTAGTACCGGTTCAGCACGAACCGGTGCTAAAGGGCAACCACGTGGCACGAGCCAGCTCCGGGGGCCTGGAGCCCTTAAGTACCGGTTGGTAAGACCAATCGGTACTATAAGGTTTGGGGGGGGGGGGTTAGTTTTATGATTTCTTTTTCATTTAATTTTGTGTTTCCATTTTAATTCTTTTTCGTTTGCTGGTATTTTACGATACTACACATTGTACACGTTATGCATATATATATATATATATATATATATATATATATATATATATATATATATATATATATATATATATATATATATATATATATATATATATATATATATATATATATAGAATTTCTAGTAGAACCAATCATGCATATATATATCATCAATGTCTCACAAACCACTATATTAATTAATTCACACATACACACATGTATAGCTATATACAATTTCTCCTACATATGCATGTTGCCTTCGGACCCAGTGGCATTAGCCTAATTGGTGCCATCGGAGCACGATGACAATCGAAAGTGGTTCATAGCGGGTAATAGTATTCTCCCTTCGGATTTATGACCTGGTCGAGCAAAAATCCCGCTATTTCCTCTTGAAGTGCTTCTACGTGCTCCGTTTCTAGGAGCTTCTCCCGCACCTCTTTAAACTGTTAAGAAGGAGATCAATATGCATGTGTATTAGTTGTGTGAGTAGATATCGATAACGGTGTAAAAATTGTGAATAGTGTTTTGACAAGCGTACCCATTTCTGTCTTTGAGATCTGCTCCTTTCGGACGCCATCATACGAATGTTCTCGCAAACGCAGAATGCACACAGATCAGTCTCCTGCGCCTGCTTCAGGGCCTTTACGAGAATGGAATTTGATCAGATAATAATTAATCAAGCATGATAATTAAAGAGATGGCAGCTAGCTAGGTAGCTAGTACTACTTAATTACTTACCATTTAAGTTTTTTTTTTCCATTCGCCTTCCGTGACGCTGATGAACCTTGCCCAAGCCCTGCCCGCCGACAAAGAAAATGAATAAGGGGGTTATTAAATAGTTCATATCATGAAATGACGAACTAAATAGGCCGAGATATATAGTTAATAATGATTGAAATTACCTGTTGACTATCCCAAACAACATGTTATAGTCAGTATTTGCTTTGAGTAGTGAGTCCAGTATTTCAACTGTTCCGGCGTCAACTTTAATGATACACAAGATCCAGTGAAATCTGCATGCACACACGTTTGCATGTCTTAATTAAGCGAGCATATGTAAGCAAAAACATGTAGTTAGCTAGTAGGCAAAAACAGAGAATTTATAGTACAAGACAGTGTGACTCACTGGAAGTTGTAAGGAAGTAGTATATCTTCATTGTATTTGAGGCGCTTCAAGAACTCTAGCATGTTGTCCTCTACGTCCTTTTCATGATGTGGATTTATTAGCCATGTGTATTCATTAACGGTGTTTGGGTCAATGAACCCAATGCCAAAGCGTCCACCTTTTCTCATTTCATACATCTTCATCCTGCATAATACCACAGAAAAGAATATAGTGAGGATAATTACAGGTAATGATTGATCAAAAGGACCACTACAGCTAGCTTGAGACTTAAATTACAGAAAGAATCACTTAAAGACAATAGCAACTGACGATAGATTTGTCGAGTGCGTCTTGATTGTATAGCTGAAACAGTTCAGAATACTCAATGGACAGAGCTTTCTCATGGAAGTAATGCTCCTCCTTGACATTCACCATGAGGGACTCTCGATTGGAAATCTTGGTAATGTTCATGTACCATTGATGCAATTCATACATTCTCGTTGGGAGGTTCTTGACCCTGTCTGGCTCGACCAAAGGTTGGCTCCGGACATATTTCCGTTTTATTTCATCCTCTGTAATCACAGGCATGGGCTCGATCTCGAGGAGTTGTCCAATAGTGATGTTGAGAACTTCAGCCTGCATTATATGGTCCTTGGTTATTACCACATTGCCCACCTCGGGAACGTAAACTGTTTGCCCACAATAATATTGGGCGCGCGTACTGTCACGTGTTGTTGGCACAACAAGCGAGGGGATCGATTGCGCCGCCTGTTCTCCCAGCTGGGGAATGGTTTTCCCGCATTTTTTGACAGCTGCTTGTTGTTTGCTCGATCCCGAGCTCGCCTCCTTACGTAGACGTGCTCGATTTAACTTCCTGATGTGGCGCTCATAGTCTGTGTCAACAGGCTTGGGAGCTGGTGGTTGAGCCATACGAATGAAGTGGTCAATCGTTTCCTCAGGCACTTTCTCCCTTGGTGGCGGTGGCGGTTTTGGTGCAAAATGGGCTTCCACCTCGGCCTTCGATATGGCTGCGTTTTCCTCCTCGGACTTGTCATAAGGCCTCTGCGGAAGAGGCGTGAGGCTTGGACCATATTTATATCGCTTGCCTCCGCCTGTACTTCCTGTACTACCTCGACTTGTACCGCTACGCACCATAGCTGCGGGGTGTCTCTTCTACGATTGCTGAGGCGGCAGAGAGGGCTGACGGGGCTGAGTTGGACCAGGAGGAGTGGCCTGAAGCTATGCCGGACTTGGAGGAGGAGTGGCCTGAGGTTGTGCCGGACTTGGAGGAGGAGTGGACGTCTGACGCTGTGACGGACTTGGAGGAGGAGGAGTGGCCTGACACTTTGCCGGACTTGGAGGAGGACTGGCCTGACACTTTGCCGGACTTGATGGACTTGCGGGAGCGGGAGTCTGCTGACTCGGTGGCGGACTTCGACGAGGAGTCGGCTGACGCGGTGTCGGTGGCCTTCGAAAGATGATGCAATCCTTTTTCCATAGGATGATACGATGTTTGGCCTCTCCGAGAAAGTGCTCATCGTCACCTCCAGGAATGTCAAGCTGTAGCTCCGAATATGGGTCCACCACCTCATCAACCAAGACACGAGCATAGCCCGCTGGAATCGGGTTGCAATGGAAGGTTGCCTCGGGGGGATTTGTAAAAGCAACGGCGTCCGCCACCTTCATGGATATGTTCTTCATTTTGACGTGTAGCTCGCAGTTAGTGTTCTCCGTGATGTCATCCACGGGGTATCTACCCAGCATTGCATCGTCCGGGGCGGAACCCACGCTGCTTCTCGGCATGGATGGGGCGGTGCTATTCAATGCTGGATCATCCGCTAGCTGTTGCAGCTGCTGAGACTCCCTTTGCTGGGTAAGTGAGTCGATCTGCTTCTGCTGCCGCTGGAATTTGACTGCCAATTCCGCTTGACTTGCTTCTAGGCCTTGAAGCCGTTCATAGTCCCGCTTCCTCTGCTCCTCCTCCATCTTCCTCTTCTTCTCCTCCGCAATCTTCTTTCTCGCACGGGTTCTGTAGTCGGTGTTCCAGTCTGAAAACCCCTCATACCACGGAATAGGGCCCTTGCCTCGTGTTCTTCCCGGGTGTTCAGGATTTCCCAGGGCACGTGTAAGCTCGTCGTTCTCTCTGTTGGGCTGGAAGACCCCCGATCGTGCCTCTTCTATTGCAACAAGTATCACATCATCGGCTCCCTTCAGACTTGCCTTCGTCGAAACATTGCCTGTCTTCGGGTCCAACTCTCCCCCATGCGCATAGAACCAAGTCCTGCACCTGGGGGGCCAGCTATTAGTAACCGGAGTGACACCTGCATCCTCCATCTCTTTCTCAGACTTATACCACTTAGGCATTGCCACCGCATAGCCACCTGGCCCCAGCTTATGGAACTTATCCTTTTTTCGGCATTCTTCTTGTTTATTCTCGACCGTTCCTTAGCTAATTCCGAATCCTTGAATTTCACGAAATCGTCCCAATGAGCACGTTGGTTCTCTAGTGTTCCCTCGAATACTGGAGTCTTCCTTCCTCCCTTGACGTACTTGTCCCATTCACGATTCTTGTGGTTCTTGAATGCAACCGCCATCTTCCTAAGAGCAGCGTCCTTGACTTTCTGCACATCTGCTTCTGTGAAATGATCTGGTAGGGTGAAATGTTCCATGAGAGTATCCCAAAGCAGACCTTTTTGTCTGTTGTCGACAAAAGTAACATCTGGACGTGGCTTTGCTAGCTCTCTCCATTCTTGAAGGGAGATCGGGAGTTGGTCCTTCACAAGAACTCCGCACTGACGAACGAACTTGTCCGCAATCTTCTTAGGCGCTAATGGTTCGCCATTAGGTCTGATTGCCTCGATATTGTACTTTATGCCCTCCTTCAACTTTTTGTTCGGGCCTCATTTCGTCCTTTTGCCTGAAGATTTGCTCGATCCGGATGGCTGAAAGAACAAAGATCGATTCGTTAATATATCTTCAAGTCATTTAAAACATGTGATGATCACCAGATGCCTGCTTATATAAATATATATACCTCGCCGGTCTTTGTTGTTTCAAGATCAACATTTTCTTCGTCATCATCATAATCATAGTTCATGACTTCATCAATTTGGTCGTCGCGATCGAATATCATATCACCCTCTCCGGTGCTGTTTAGAAATTCGGAGCCGTCATAATCTTCTTCATTCTGATCATCATTTGGCCCGTGAGGATGGCGTATCATATCGAACATGGCCCGTTCTCCCTCTCTGCCGGTATTGTCCGCCATAGCTTTTATTTAACTAATCCAAAAGAAATATAAAACAATTTAGTATTCAAATTACATCGTCTCGAATAATAGATATAATCTCGAATACATCGTCTCGAATAATAGATATAATCTCGAAAACATCGTCTCGAATAATAGATATAATCTCGAATACATCGTCTCGAACAATAGATATAATCTCGAATACATCGTCTTGAATAGTAAATATAATATCGAATACATCACTGGCTAGGTAGCTAATAAAGATCGAATACTACAGAAGAATCTAGGACACTCGCGGTGCCTGCGGCGCGGGCGGTGGACACCCAAAGAGAAGGAACCCTCATAGGATCATAGCTGAAGTGAGATCCCTGAAGAAACTGCCAGGTATTGGAGAACCTGCCGCCCTCTAACGTAACCATGTAGCGATGGACGTGCTCGTCCTCCTCCCTGACACGGCGACGCACCACCTCCGGCTGGACCGGCTCCCTCCGCACCGAAACTGTCCCACGCGAACGCCACCAAACGAGATCAGGGTCGACGACAGGACCCGGGGCCGGCTTCCTCATGAAGCGGCGCGCCCCTCCAGGCAGCACCTCCCAGTGCCAGCCCGGCGGAGCCCAGTACCGGACATGGGTCAGCCGGACATCGTCGCGGACGTGTCGACGGCGAGGATGCGGGTCGGGCATCGCCGAGAACAAATACTAGCTATATGCCCGCAAAAAGTAACATTTTTTTAATGATTGGATTTTGATAACTAAAATTTCTAACATTTCTATATAACTAACATTTCTATAACATTTCTAACAATGCTATATATAACTAACATTTCTAATATTTCTATAACTAAAAAACAAAAAAAAATTATAACATTTCTATATATATAACTAACATTTTTATAACTATTTCTATAACTAAAAAATAGAAGAAGAAAAATCTAACATTTCTAACTATTTCTGAAAAACAGAAAAATTTCTAAGAATTTCTAAAAAACAGAAAAATTTCTAACTATTTGTATAACTAAAAAACAAAAAATGTATGTGTGTGTGTGCGCTCACTGGCGAGGCGAGGGGCGACGGGGGGCGCGCGGCGACGGGGACGGCGACGGGCACGGTGACGACGACGGGGACAGGGACGGGGCGGCGACGACGGGGACGGGGACGGACGGGCCGGGGCGGCGACGACGACGAGGACGTACAAGGCGGCGCTGACAACGGCGACGGGGACGACGCGGGACGGGCCGTGTCACGTCTGGTTTTTCAATAAAAATATTTATTGAAAGACCGATCTTTTGATGTCCAGTGTGAGGAAAATCCTCCTCACTGGTAGACAAAACTTTGATACAATAAGCCAGTAGCATTAATATATTACAGGGGTTGAACTGAAGTTGCTCAACAATTATTACAAGCACACCAATAATTATACATATGGCGGATATGGCACAATGGTGGGGTGGCAATACTACTGACTCGAGATAAAAGTGGTTGGTGGAGTAACACAGTGGAGTAGGTAGTAATACTACTACACTGGCGGCTCATCGAGCGTCGAGGCGAGGCTCGATGAATTTTATTTAGGTAGCGGAAGCGGTTATAATACAGTGACCAAATACAGGGTCGCACGAGACTGACTGGGACTTCTCTAAGCGTCGGACTCGCTATCGAACTCCTCATCTATGAGATCGCCTTCATCAGCATCTGGCCAAATCAACAAGCCAGGTGAGTACTTTGAAAGTACTCGCAAGACAGTTCGGACAAAAGATATAACAAATGCATGCATGAATGTGTCATGAGTATTTTAACAATGGCACATTTAATTCGTAAAAACAAGACAGGTAAAAAGGGAGTCGGCGGTAGTCCGCTCGAAAACCCAACGAAATAACTGTAAACCCAATCGGGTGTCTGAAGCGACGCCTCGAAAGGAAGATAAATAAATAAAGCACGCCGCAGTCGGGCGTCTAGGCGACACCACATAAAGGGCTTTAAAAGAAATGCCACAGTCGGGCGTCTTAGCGACACCACATAAAGGGCTTTAAAACAAATGCCACAGTCGGGCGTCTGAGCGACGCCACATAAAGGGCTTTAAAATAAATGCCACAGTCGGGCGTCTGAGTGACGCCACATAAAGGGCTTTAAAAGAAATGCCACAGTCGGGCGTCTTAGCGACACCAAATAAAGGGCTTTAAAATAAATGCCACAGTCGGGCGTCTGAGCGACGCCACATAAAGGGCTTTAAAATAAATGCCACACTCGGGCGTCTGAGCGACGCCACATAAAGGGCTTTAAAAGAAATGCCACAGTCGGGCGTCTTAGCGACACCACATAAAGGGCTTTAAAATAAATGCCACAGTCGGGCGTCTGAGCGACGCCACATAAAGGGCTTTAAAATAAATGCCACAGTCGGGCGTCTGAGCAACGCCACATAAAGGGCTTTAAAAGAAATGCCACAGTCGGACGTCTTAGCGACACCACATAAAGGGCTTTAAAATAAATGCCACAGTCAGGCGTCTGAGCGACGCCACATAAAGGGCTTTAAAATAAATGGCACAGTCGGGCGCCTGAGCGGCATCACTGAAAGGGCTTATAGCAAAAATAAATAATAACAATGCCGCAGTCGGACGTCTGAGCGACGTCACAGAAAGGGCTTATAGAAAAATAAATAATAACAATGCCTCAGTCGGACGTCTGAGCGACGTCACAGAAAGGGCTTATAGCAAAATAAATAATAACAATGCCGCAGTCGGACGTCTGAGCGACGTCACAGAAAGGGCTTATAGTTCATTGTCATAATGTGTGAGGGTTAATGTACACAGAAAAAAAATATTCCACACAAGATGGTTAACGGGTTAGTCCATCACAAGAATAAACATTAACCGAACTTAACACTCCTTTAGCTTACCGGGGTTTCTGTCACCAAGACTGACAATTGACAAGATAAAACGGACACGGAACTAGGTCATGGATAGGATGTTGTAATGGGGAGTTGACTCTGCAGAGTTTGTACTAAAATACCCACAGCCAACGGATTTCCGTAGTCACGAGGGACTAGTTCCATTTATGGTATTTCGGAAGAAACACAACTTAACTAGTACACACCCATCCCACTTCACGTTGCCAGGAACCACCCTAGACAGCGTTCAAGAAAAAATTTGAGATGGGGAGATCACAATCTCGAATAGCATGGGATCAAATTTATATACGCGCGCTCTAAGGGGTGCCCCCCTCTCGGTCCCAATCGGAAACACCCATGCCCCCTGACCGGATGAAAGGCTTTAATCCAGGGCCATGGAACCTTCTTCCCGGCCTCTCCATTTGGTGTGTACCAGGGAAGTGGTTTGCATCTTACTAAGCCATATCCCTTGCGGGAAACATGTGGCAGTACAGAAAGAGAAATGAATGGGAGTTGATACCAGAGTCAAAAACATACTGGCATAAGACTGGCATGCTACAACACTACCATCTTAACGATCTTCATGCCACCACGTGGTCATGCAACCTCATTTCCATGAACTCATGGATTCCCGAAACTCACTTGTCTCAGCTTTTCACGAAACAAAAAATTATCGGGATGCTTATGAACATGACATGAAACTATTCAATGCAAACATGCCAAGACACTCATCATATCAAGAGTTCAAACATGCTTGCCTGGTTCGGAGTAGTCGGGGTCTAGCTCGGCGAAATTCACGGTTCCATCACCTCCTTCGGTATCTACGGTACACAAAATACACGCGCTATCGTAAATACCGTGGGGTGCAGAAAGTTGATCCAAATATTTTTCAAATAAATATGATAAAAAACTAGACAAAAATTTGAAGAGGACAGAAAAAGAATCACTCAAAAATTCCTTTCTGATAAAAAGTTATAAGGGTTTTAACCCAAGAGCCCATCTGTAATGAAACAGAAAGTTTCCAGGGGCTCACTTATAAAAACAGAAAACGATTCGATTGAAAATACGCCGGCCCAGAGGGGAGACGTACTTTGGCAGAAGACGCCTTCAGAAAACGGTTCCTTTAGAAAGGACTGAGAGGCTGACGGGTGGGCTCCACCTGTCGGGTTTGAAAATCCAAAAGAGAGAAACAGGGCGCGACGGCGCCCGAGAGGTGCGATGGTCGCCGGCGGCGATCCACGGCGAGGTAGAGTGATCGGACGGTACCTTCGTGATCAGCATGTCCTTCCGCGTCTGTGGGAGGTGGAAGTGGTCGCCGGCGAGCACTGTGTCAACGGCGGCCCTTGCTCCGACGGACGGCGGTTCGGGTGGTCGTGGACCTCGTCGGAGAGTGCTGCGGAGGGCAAATTGAGGAGGGGGTTAGATCTCTGGTAGCTAGAGGGTGTAGCTGACGGGGTTTGGGCACCGGAGACGGCCTCACCAGAGTGAATCAAGGTGGAGGCCGAGGCGGAACGGGGCGGCCGGAGTTGGTGGAGGAGACCTCCTCGAGGTCCTCCTGGTGGCCTGGCGGGGTGCTGGTGAGGTGCAGAGAGGGTGTGTGCTCGAGGGCGAGCTCGGGAGCCCTTTTTATAGGTGGTCCGAGGCGGTGGCCGAGAACGGGGTTCTCCGGCGAAGTTTACGGCAGTGCAGGGCATTGGTCGGGGAGTTTTAGGAGCTGAGCACCGTCATGGGGGTTCACGGGTTCCGTTTAGGCGTTAAACGAGCCGGGACTCGAAGCTTAGGCTGGGCTCGACGGAACGGGGCGGGGCGGGCCCATCGGCGGCAGGGAGCACGCTCTGTGCGTGCCGCGCCACGGCGACGGTGCCGCATGCGTGCGCTGGCAAGGAGATGGCCACGCGGAGCTACCAGGAGGCTTGGGTAGCGCCGAACGGCGTTGAGCCGCCGTTCTGCTCCCTATCGGCCGCTATGTTGGTTCGGCCGCCGCAAGACACGCCGGCGCAGGCGGGCCAGGGTGCCACCGACGCCAGGATGGCGCCAAGTGCACGTGTGGAGCTCCGGACAAGCAGGCCAGGCGGCGAGCAACGTGCCAAGGGCACTTTAGACATGTGACTGAACTTACTGACGGAGAACGACACTGCAAATCTAAATTTAACTGAATATGAACAAAACAGTGCATGGAAGGTGTTCGACAGAATGATTCTGGCCTCTAGGGATTTTTCCTTGAGCTGATTTTTGGTGGAGTGGTCTCTCATTGCAACTACAGGTTGCCTGAATTTTGGTGGAATTTTTGGAGAAGTGTAGATATGAATTTCACCAAATTTGGCAAATCTGGTCCAAACTTGCAGTGAGTGAAATTTGAAATATTTGAAAAGAAGAAGAGTGGATCAAGATGGTTCTGGGTTGTGGGTACAAAGGACTATACATGGGTGTTGAGTTGAGGTCAAAAATCAAAAGCCTTTGGGTACTTGCTTTGCAAATCACTTAGGCTCAAAAGAAAAGACAGAATTATTTGGAAAGAGAAAATAATTGGAATAAAATCCAAAAATGGATTTTATTAGTTTGGACAGAATGTTTGGGTTGTATCCAAGTGGGAGGAGGGGTTTCGAGGGGAGTTTTACCATAAGTGGCATGGCAAAACAAAAATGGATCA
The DNA here is from genome assembly GCA_963921465.1 of Triticum timopheevii. Lineage (NCBI taxonomy): Eukaryota > Viridiplantae > Streptophyta > Magnoliopsida > Poales > Poaceae > Triticum > Triticum timopheevii. The sequence continues at coordinate 586,059,942 of OY997270.1, forward strand.
AAACCAAATAAAATCCCAAAACCAAAAGGTTTTCTTTTTAGAAGAAAACTCAATCCAAGAAAGAGTTTTTAGAGAGCAGACTTAGAAGAGGGTTTTTAAGAAGGGTTTGAATGACCTTCTTCAAACCAGGAAAGGCTCTTTCTGAAAACAAAACCATAAAAAAATTTGGAGTGTCACAGCACCTACCCCCTTAGGAAAAATCTCGTCCCCGAGATTTCAGCTGATCCTTAAACAGGTGTGGGTGCTCTGTCCGAAGAAAATCCTCTCTTTCCCAAGTGGCTTCAGTCTCGGTGTGATTGCTCCACTGAACTCTGAAAAATTTGATGGTTTTCTGTCTGGTTCTCCTTTCAGATTCTTCCAATATTTTCACTGGGTGTTCCCGATAGGTGAGGTCTGGTTGTACGTCGATGTTCTCATGGGATACTTGCTTCTCTGGGTTGCTCACGCACTTCCTTAATTGGGATACGTGGAACACGTCGTGGATGTCGGACAATTCTTTGGGCAAGTCTAACTGGTAGGCTACCGTGCCTCTTTGTGCCACTATGCAGAATGGTCCAATGAATCTTGGTGCTAACTTCCCCTTAATCTTAAACCGTTGCAGTCCCCTCATAGGAGATACACGCAGGTACACAAACTCACCGGGTTCAAAATTGACTCCACGATGTTTCTGATCGTAATAACTTTTCTGTCGGCTCTGAGCTGTCTTAAGTCGGTCCCTGATTAGCTTGACCTTTTCCTCGGCTTCTTTGAGGATGTCTGGGCCGAAGATACGGCTGTCACCGGCCTCTGACCAATTTAGCGGGGTACGGCATCTCCGCCCGTACAAGGCTTCAAAGGGTGCCATTTGCAGGTTGGCCTGGTAACTGTTGTTGTATGCAAACTCGGCGTATGGTAGGCTTTCCTCCCAAAGGGCTCCATAAGTGAGGACACATGCTCTCAGCATGTCTTCCAAAATTCGATTTACGTGCTCAGTTTGTCCATCGGTCTATGGATGGTATGCGGTGCTGAAAGCTAGTTGGGTTCCCAGGGCCTGTTGCAGGTGATCCCAAAATCTGGAGACGAATTGTGTGCCTCTGTCAGATATTATGGTCTTCGGAACTCCATGTAGGCAGACGATACAGGAAAGATAAAGCCTGGCGAGCTTCTGAGTGGTGTGAGTTGTCTTTACGGGAATGAAGTGCGCTACTTTAGTCAATCTATCCGTGATGACCCATATGGCATCATGCCCATGTCGTGACCTAGGTAGCCCAACAATGAAATCCATTCCGATCTCGTCCCATTTCCACTCGGGTATCTTATTCGGTTGCAATAGTCCAGCCGGTTTCTGGTGCTCGGCCTTTATGCGCTGACATGAGTCACAACACGCAATAAACGTGGCTATGTCCCTCTTTATACCATGCCACCAAAATGTTTCCTGAAGGTCTTTGTACATTTTTGTTCCTCTAGGGTGAATTGAATACGGGGCGGTGTGGCCTTCAGCCAAGATCTGCTGTTTAAGGTCATGGATATTTGGTACGCAAAGTCTATTCTCGTACCACAATATTCCTTGCTCATCGATAATGAATTCTGGGGCCTTGCCCAATTTTATCTTCCGTTTTATGCCTTCAATGCTGGGGTGACCATGCTGAGCCTCTTTAACTTTTTCTATCAGGGTAGGTTGTATCTCTAAGTTCGACACATTGCCTTCGGTGACCATCATTAGGTTGAGCTTAGCAAATTCCTGCCGAAACTCAGGCCTCAAGTTTGTCATGCTGTCGTTGTTTGGACTGGGGTTCCGACTTAGAGCATCTGCTACAACATTTTCTTTGCCTGGGTGATAGTGGATTCCAACATCATAATCCTTTACCAATTCCAACCAGCGTCGTTGCCGTAAATTGAGTTCTGGTTGGGTGAAAATATACTTGAGGCTCTTATGGTCCGTGTAAATTTCACAACGATTTCCAAGTAAGAAGTGTCTCCATTCCTTGAGTGCATGGATAACTGCTGCTAACTCTAGGTCATGAGTAGGATAATTTTCCTCATGCTTGCGAAGTTGTCTGGAAACATATGCGACAACCTTGCCTTCCTGCATTAATACGCACCCGAGCCCCTTTCGAGATGCGTCACAATATACTTCAAAATTCTTGTGTATGTCTGGCACAGTTAATACTGGTGCTGTCGTCAGTTTCCTCTTTAGTTCTTGGAAACTTTTCTCACAAGCTTCCGTCCATTCAAACTTCTTGTCCTTCTTGAGAAGTTGTGTCATTGGCTTTGCTATCATGGAAAATCCTTCACTAAATCTTTGGTAGTACCCTGCCATTCCTAGAAAACTTCGTACGTCCGTTACGCTGGCTGGTGTTTTCCAGCCAAGTACGGCCTTGACTTTTTCTGGGTCTACGGCAATACCTTCTTGGGTTAGTACATGGCCCAGAAAACCTACTTGCCTTAGCCAAAATTCACATTTGCTGAATTTGGCGTATAACTGATGCTTCCTGACTTCTCCTAGCACAATTTGGAGATGTTCAGCATGCTCTTCGGGTGTCTTGGAGTATATCAGAATGTCGTCGATGAATACCACAACACACTTGTCCATGTATTTCATAAATACTTTGTTCATGAGGTGAACAAAATATGCGGGGGCGTTTGTTAGCCCAAATGGCATTACCGTGAACTCATATAGTCCATATCTGGAGGTGAAGGCTGTCTTGGGAGTATCTTCTGTCCGTACTTTTAATTGATGGTATCCTGACCTCAAGTCAATCTTTGAGAATACCTTGGCCTGAGCGAGCTGATCAAATAAATCATTTATTCGTGGCATTGGATACTTGTTCTTGATTGTGACCATGTTAAGTGCTCGATAATCGATACACAATCTCAATGCGCCATCCTTCTTTTTGGCAAATAATATTGGTGAACCCCAAGGTGAGGAGTTGGCTCGTATATACCCTTTGTCCAATAATTCCTTTATTTGCTTCTTCAATTCTACTAGTTCAGATGGTGCCATTCTGTATGGTTTCTTGTATATGGGAGCGGTTCCTGGTGCTAGCTCAATGCTGAATTCTATTTCTCGGTCTGGTGGCATACCTGGCAGCTCTTCAGGAAATACGTCTGGAAATTCACATACCACCGGAACCTTGCTTAATTCAGAAATATCCACCCTATTCAATCTCGGTTGCCGGGATATTTTCCTCTCTTCGGCCGAAACTTTTATTGTCTTCCCGTGGTGATGGGTGAGGATTACGGTCCTGTTGAAGCAGTCAATAAAACCTTTGTTGGTGGTTAACCAATCCATCCCTAAGATGACGTCCAACCCTTTATTCTCCAATACAATAAGGTTGGCGTGAAATTTCAATCCTTCAAACTCAATCATTACACCTTGGCAGTAACTCTGGGTGACTTGCTTAATCCCAGGGGACTTGACGATCATTGATTTTTCCAAGGGAAGAATCGAAAAATTATTTTGCAAAGCAAAACTTTTCGAAACGAATGAGTGAGAAGCTCCAGAATCAAACAAAACCATGGCAGGTATTGTATTGACAGGAAACATACCGAGTACGCTATCTGGGGCATTCTGTGCTTCCTCTCTGGTCACGTGGTTCAGGTGACCCTTCCTGTGATTGTTGTTGGGGTTGAAATTGTTGCGCTTGGGTGCTGAATTATTGCCACCGTTGTTTGGCTTCGGGGTCGAGTTCCTTGGCTTGGGGCACTATTTGGCATAGTGCCCTTCTTCTCCACAAGCGTAGCAGGTCACGCCTGGACGATATGTGAACTCTTTGTCTCTGGCATGGAAATTCTTGACTGTTCGTGAGACATTTGTCGGGGTTTTGTGTGTACCACCTTTCTGAAAATCCGCCTTACTTCGGGGATTGCGAGCATGATTTTTCTGGTCCCTTTTTTGCTTGCCGAAATCTTCCAGGCTGCGCCTGTCATTTTCCAAGGTAATGGCCTTATCCACTAGCGTCTTGAAATCTGGAAAAGTGTGTACGACCAGTTGGCATTTAAGTGCAGGCGCCAGGCCGTCCAGGAATTTCTCCATCTTCTTACTTTCAGTCATACGCTCCTCATTGGCGTAGCGAGATAACAGTGTAAATTGTCCGTTGTATTCTGACACTGTCATGGTCCTTTGCTTGAGATCATCGAATTCTCTCTTCTTGATTTTCATAAGACTTTTAGGAATATGCGCCCCACGAAAACCTTCCTTGAAATCGTCCCAAGTTATATTATTCTCGTTGGGGTGCATGTGTAGGAAATTCTCCCACCATGATGCAGCTGCTCCCGTCAGATAGTGTGGTGCATATAGCACTTTTTCAAGGTCTGAACACTTGGCAATAATTAATTTTCTCTCCATGTCTCGAAGCCAGTCCTCGGCCCCAAGAGGTTTGTCAGTATGACAAAATGTTTGGGGACGCGTCTTCTGTAGCTCAGACAACTTGGATTGCTGCTGAAATTGTCCGTGGCGATTTCCCATATTGATGACCTGATGAATTAATTCCTGATGTTGTTGCTAACTCTGTTCATAAAGGCGGCACATTTGTGAAAGTGCCGATTCACTGCCCTGTTGGCTCGACTGTCCCTATGTGAAATTGTTGCTGGGTTGTGCATCATAATTTTCCTCTGGCGGAGTTGGCATGGAGCGCGTCCAAGGACGAGACATTTTTCACTCTGGGGATACATTTTTGCAAAACTCATAAGAAAAGAAACTGAGTCGCAAAAATCAATAAATGCACAAGGACAAACAAAACCAAAAAGGACACTCCAGGATTTTTTTTTAAAAAGACATCGTTCGCGCACGGAGAAGGACTGCTCATACATATCTTACACGTAGGCGGTAATTATACAATACATCACTCAGTATATGCGTACATATTCCTGACATGTTATTTAGGCTACTGCACTTCTCCAGCTCCTACATGATGCGCAAACAGACTACTACTCACAACCTATGTACATATCATACAAGTCGGTACATCACATGGCGACTAAACGCACTTAGTCGGAGGAAATGGTGAGGACCTCCTTTGCCCTGCCGAGGGTGAGACGCAGTGAGGCTGGGGACTCAACCTCCTCCTCGCTAATAGGCTCCAGACGTGTAGCGCTGCGCTGAGTAGATGGAACGGGTGCCCTATATGGAGCAACATGTACAGGTGAGGGCGCAGTGGGTGGCGCAGAGCGAACTGGAGTGGGTGCAATGGCTTGGTTGAATTCCTCGGTGGAAGGTAGGCGACGAGGAATGGCGCGAGTGGCCGGTGCATAAGATGCTGAGGACGAGACGAACGTCAGTGGTGGTGCGGTGTGCAGGAGCTCCCTCCTGTTGGCGGCACAGCCATGGACTGAGTCCATGCGGGCAGCCACGAGGTCGTCTACCAGGTTGTCGAAGGCTGCCTCCAGATCCCGGAGATACCCGACGAGCATCTCAAAAGCCTCATCTCGCTCTCCTCTAGGGCAAGAGTATGAGTAGTGACAGGCGTATGGCACGTGGCATGGAAGGTAGCGGTAACGGCGAGTCTTCATTGAAGGAAGTTCTTTCCTGAGACGAGCGATCGCCTCACGGGCTGCCATCTGCATAGCATGCTTCTCTGTAGGCATGGCTCTTCCCAAGTACCGGAAGCGACGTAACTCAACACGCCCTCCCTTGAATTGCACCGCAGCCTGGTGCATGGTCAGACCGTCGTTGACCTTGCGCTGATAGAGTGAGAAGACTAGGCGCATGGACGGCCCCATCGCCACCTGGACGATGAAGGTGAGAAGCTTGACGAACCCATCGGGCTCGTTGACGAACATCTGAGACTCGCAGTTGTTGTCGGCCATCTACAAAAGTAGGCAAAAATTCTGAGTGGTCAGATCATAAATTTATGCTGACTCTCAGAAAATGACTACATTTGCAAAAATAATAAATAGCTCTATTTTTGCTAATATCCGATTAGCGATCGCACCTAGTGGCTTCCTACAGTCAGCCTGGCTCTGGTACCAAGCTTGTCACGTCCGGTTTTTCAATAAAAATATTTATTGAAAGACCGATCTTTTGATGTCCAGTGTGAGGAAAATCCTCCTCACTAGTAGACAAAACTTTGATACAATAAGCCAGTAGCATTAATAAATTACAGGGGTTGAACTGAAGTCGCTCAACAATTATTACAAGCACGCCAATAATTATACATATGGCGGATATGGCACAATGGTGGGGTGGCAATACTACTGACTCGAGATAAAAGTGGTTGGTGGAGTAACACAGTGGAGTGGGTAGTAATACTACTACACTGGCGGCTCATCGAGCATCGAGGCGAGGCTCGATGAATTTTATTTAGGTAGCGGAAGCGGTTATAATACAGTGACCAAATCCAGGGTCGCACGAGACTGACTGGGACTCCTCTAAGTGTCGGACTCGCTATCGAACTCCTCATCCATGAGATCGCCTTCGTTAGCATCTGGCCAAATCAACAAGCCAGGTGAGTACTTTGAAAGTACTCGCAAGACAGTTCAGACAAATGATATAACAAATGCATGCATGAATGCGTCATGAGTATTTTAACAATGACACATTTAATTCGTAAAAACAAGACAGGTAAAAAGGGAGTCGGCGGTAGTCCGCTCGAAAACCCAACGAAATAACTGTAAACCCAATCGGGTGTCCGAAGCGACACCTCGAAAGGAAGATAAATAAATAAAGCACGCCGCAGTCGGGCGTCTAGGCGACACCACATAAAGGGCTTTAAAAGAAATGCCACAGTCGGGCGTCTTAGCGACACCACATAAAGGGCTTTAAAACAAATGCCACAGTCAGGCGTCTGAGCGACGCCACATAAAGGGCTTTAAAATAAATGCCACAGTCGGGCGTCTGAGGGACGCCACATAAAGGGCTTTAAAAGAAATGCCACAGTCGGGCGTCTTAGCGACACCACATAAAGGGCTTTAAAATAAATGCCACAATCGGGCGTCTGAGCGACGCCACATAAAGGGCTATAAAATAAATGCCACAGTCGGGCGTCTGAGCGACGCCCCATAAAGGGCTTTAAAAGAAATGCCACAGTCGGGCGTCTTAGCGACACCACATAAAGGGCTTTAAAATAAATGCCACAGTCGGGCGTCTGAGTGACGCCACATAAAGGGCTTTAAAATAAATGCCACAGTCGGGCGCCTGAGCGGCGTCACTGAAAGGGCTTATAGCAAAAATAAATAATAACAATGCCGCAGTCGGACGTCTGAGCGACGTCACAGAAAGGGCTAATAGCAAAATAAATAATTACAATGCCGCAGTCGGACGTCTGAGCGACGTCACAGAAAGGGCTTATAGCAAAATAAATAATAACAATGCCGCAGTCGGACGTCTGAGCGACGTCACAGAAAGGGCTTATAGTTCATTGTCATAACGTGTGAGGGTTAATGTACACAGAAAAAAATATTCCACACAAGATGGTTAACGGGTTAGTCCATCACAAAAATAAACATTAACCAAACTTAACACTCCTTTAGCTTACCGGGGTTTCTGTCACCAAGACTGACAATTGACAAGATAAAACGGACACGGAACTAGGTCATGGATAGGATGTTGTAATGGGGAGTTGACTCTGCAGAGTTTGTACTAAAATACCCACAGCCAACGGATTTCGGTAGTCACGAGGGACTAGTTCTGTTTATGGTATTTCGGAAGAAACACAACTTAACCAGTACACACCCATCCCACTTCACGTTGCCAGGAACCACCCTAGACAGCGTTCAAGTAAAACTTTGAGACGGGGAGATCACAATCTCGAATAGCATGGGATCAAATTTATATACGCGCGCTCTAAGGGGTGCCCCCCTCTCGGTCCCAACCGGAAACACCCATGCCCCTGACCGGATGAAAGGCTTTAATCCAGGGCCATGGAACCTTCATCCCGGCCTCTCCATTTGGTGTGTACCAGGGAAGTGGTTTGCATCTTACTAAGCCATATCCCTTGTGGGAAACGTGTGGCAGTATAGAAAGAGAAATGAACGGGAGTTGATACCGGAGTCAAAAACATACTGGCATAAGACTGGCGTGCTACAACACTACCATGTTAACCATCTTCATGCCACCACGTGGCCATGCAACCTCATTTCCATGAACTCATGGATTCCCGAAACTCACTTGTCTCAGCTTTTCACGAAACAAAAATTTATCGGGATGCTTATGAACATGACATGAAACTATTCAATGCAAACATGCCAAGACACTCATCATATCAAGAGTTCAAACATGCTTGCCTGGTTCGGAGTAGTCGGGGTCTAGCTCGGTGAAGTTCGCGGTTCCGTCACCTCCTTCAGTATCTATGGTACACAAAATACACGCGCTATCGTAAATACCATGGGGTGCAGAAAGTTGATCCAAATATTTTTCAAATAAATATGATAAAAAACTAGACAAAAATTTGAAGAGAACAGAAAAAGAATCACTCAAAAATTCCTTTCTGATAAAAAGTTATAAGGGTTTTAACCCAAGGGCCCATCTGTAATGAAACAGAAAGTTTCCAGGGGCTCACTTATAAAAACAGAAAACGATTCGACTGAAAATACGCCGGCCCAGAGGGGAGACGTACTTTGGCAGATGACGCCTTAAGAAAATGGTTCGTTTAGAAAGGACTGAGAGGCTGACGGGTGGGCTCCACCTGTCGGGTTTGAAAATCCAAAAGAGAGAAACAGGGCGCGACGGCGCCCGAGAGGTGCGGTGGTCGACGGCGGCGATCCACGGCGAGGTAGAGTGATCGGACGGTACCTTCGTGATCAGCATGTCCTTCCGCGTCTGTGGGAGGTGGAAGTGGTCGCCGGCGAGCACTGTGTCAACGGCGGCCCTTGCTCCGACGGACGGCGGTTCGGGTGGTCGTGGACCTCGTCGGAGAGTGCTGCGGAGGGCAAATTGAGGAGGGGGTTAGATCTCTGGTAGCTAGAGGGTGTAGCTGACGGGGTTTGGGCACCGGAGACGGCCTCACCAGAGTGAATCAAGGTGGAGGCCGAGGCGGAACGGGGCGGCCGGAGTTGGTGGAGGAGACCTCCTCGAGGTCCTCCTGGTGGCCTGGCGGGGTGCTGGTGAGGTGCAGAGAGGGTGTGTGCTCGAGGGCGAGCTCGGGAGCCCTTTTTATAGGTGGTCCGAGGCGGTGGCCGAGAACGGGGTTCTCCGGCGAAGTTTACGGCAGTGCAGGGCATTGGTCGGGGAGTTTTAGGAGCTGAGCACCGTCATGGGGGTTCACGGGTTCCGTTTAGGCGTTAAACGAGCCGGGACTCGAAGCTTAGGCTGGGCTCGACGGAACGGGGTGGCGCGGGCCCGTCGGCGGCAGGGAGCATGCCTTGTGCGTGCCGCGCCACAGCGACGGTGCCGCATGCGTGCGCTGGCAAGGAGATGGCCACGCGGAGCTACCAGGAGGCTTGGGCGGCGCCGAACGGCGTTGAGCCGCCGTTCTGCTCCCTGTCGGCCGCTATGTTGGTTCGGCCGCCGCAAGACACGCCGGCGCAGGTGGGCTAGGGTGCCACCGACGCCAGGATGGCGCCAAGTGCGCGTGTGGAGCTCCGGACAAGCAGGCCAGGCGGCGAGCAACGTGCCAAGGGCACTGTGGACATGTGACTGAACTTACTGACGGAGAACGACACTGTAAATCTGAATTTAACTGAATATGAACAAAACGGTGCATGCAAGGTGTTCGACGGAATGATTCTGGCCTCTAGGGATTTTTCCTTGAGCTGATTTTTGGTGGAGTGGTCTCTCATTGCAACTACAGGTTGCCTGAATTTTGGTGGAATTTTTGGAGAAGTGTAGATATGAATTTCACCAAATTTGGCAAATCTGGTCCAAACTTGCAGTGAGTGAAATTTGAAATATTTGAAAAGAAGAAGAGTGGATCAAGATGGTTCTGGGTTGTGGGTACAAAGGACTATACATGGGTGTTGAGTTGAGGTCAAAAATCAAAAGCCTTTGGGTACTTGCTTTGCAAATCACTTAGGCTCAAAAGAAAAGACAGAATTATTTGGAAAGAGAAAATAATTTGAATAAAATCCAAAAATGGATTTTATTAGTTTGGACAGAATGTTTGGGTTGTATCCAAGTGGGAGGAGGGGTTTCGAGGGGAGTTTTACCATAAGTGGCATGGCAAAACAAAAATGGATCAAAACCAAATAAAATCCCAAAACCAAAAGGTTTTCTTTTTAGAAGAAAACTCAATCCAAGAAAGAGTTTTTAGAGGGCAGACTTAGAAGAGGGTTTTTAAGAAGGGTTTGAATGACCTTCTTCAAACCAGGCAAGGCTCTTTCTGAAAACAAAACCATAAAAAAATTTGGAGTGTCACAGGCCGGGACGGGGCGGCGGTGACGACGGGGCGGCGACGACGGGGACGGGGCGGCGACGGGGGCGGCGACGAGGGATGGAGACGTACGGGGGCGGCGTGCGACGGTGCAGAGGAGAAGAAGCCAGATGAGAAACTGAAATTTTTGTAAGTGTTGTTTATATTGGAGGGGCCTTTAGTACCGGTTTGTGCCACCAACCGGTACTAAAGGCCAGTTTTGGCCAGCCCAAGCGGCGGGAAGCGACCCCCTTTAGTACCGGGTGGTGGCACAAACCAGTACTAAAGGCCCCCCCCTTTAGTACCGGTTTGTGCCACGACCCGGTACTAAAGGGGGTGCGCTGGCGCAGGTGCGGTGCGACAAGTTTAGTCCCACCTCGCTAGCCGAGGGGCGACCGCACTGGTTTATAAACACCCGTGCGGTCGCTCTCTCGAGCTCCTCTCCAAAGCAGGCCTACTGGGCCTACGTGTTCTTTGCTGCCCTGTGGGCCCACTTGGCCTTTGCGGGCCTGCATCCTGGCCCAACAACAGGTTGGGTTTCTAGTTGTATGCAGGCCGCTCTGGCCTAGTAGGAGGCTTTTTTTTTAATTTTTTTGCTTTATTTATTTTTGTGTTTTTTTGTGTATTTAGAGTTTCTTTGTGAATATTTTTGCTTTAGGTACAAAAAATTACAAACTTTCTGTTAGTGCCCGTAGTTTTCAAATTTGAATAGTTTAAATTTTGAATTATTTGAAATTAGTGTGAATCACTAGTTTGTGAATAACTTAACTTTAAAAATCAGTAAAGGCATGAAAGAATTTATTTGCACATAAAATTTCTTCGCATTTCAAATGCCAAAGCACATAACTACCCTAACTATTACAGAGATTCCCCTCTGGGTGTGAAACACAGAAGAAAGTGATGATAGTGAAGCCGATCACATCCCAGATCTTTGGGTGTGAAACTTTTTCTTCGCGTGTGTCCCTTTGCGCCGTAACCATGGAAAATCTTCATCATTCAACGGGATGCTCGAGTCAATATTCACTATGAATGGAGCAATTTCATCAAACTTTTCATAATCTTCTGACTTGTCTGTCTTGTCATCCAATCCCACGATGTTTCTCTTCCCAGAAAGAACTATGTGCCGCTTTGTCTCATCGTACGATGCATTCGCTTCCTTATCTTTTCTTTTTCTTGGCTTGGTAGACATGTCCTTCACATAGAAAACCTGTGCCACATCATTCGCTAGAACGAATGGTTCGTCTGCATACGCAAGATTGTTGAGATCCACTGTTGTCATTCCGTACTGCGGGTCTTCCATTACCCCGCCTCGTGTCATATTGACCCATTTGCACCAAAACAAAGGGACCTTTAAACCACGTCGATAATCAAGTTCCCATATGTCCTGTATATAACCATAATATGTTTCCTTTCCCGTCTTGGTTTCTGCATCAAAGCGGACACCACTGTTTTGGTTGGTGCTCTTCTTATCTTGGGCGATCGTGTAAACTGTATTACCATTTATCTCGTACCCTTTGAAAGTCATTATATTCGAAGATGGTAACTAGGACAGCAAGTACAGGTCATCTTCAATAGAGGTGTCATGCATGGTACGTGTCTGCAACCAGCTGGCGAAACTCCTGGTTTGTTCACGTGTAATCCAGTCATCAGACCGCTCCGGGTGTTTGGAGCGTAGCAAATTCTTGTGTTCATCCATATACGGAGCCACCAAGGCGGAATTCTGTAGAACTGTGTAGTGTGCTTCAGTGAGAGAATGTCCGTCCATACATATTATTTGTTCCCCTCCTAGCGTGCCTTTTCCATCCAGTCTGCCCTTATGCCGCAATTCCGGAACACCAATCGGCTTAAGGTCAGGAATAAAGTCAATACAAAACTCAATGACCTCCTCATTTTGATGGCCCTTGGAGATGCTTCCTTCTGGCCTAGCACGGTTATGAACATATTTCTTTAAGACTCCCACGAACCTCTCAAAGGGGAACATATTGTGTAGAAATACAGGACCCAAAATGTTAATCTCTTCGCATAGGTGAACTAGGACGTGCGTCATAATGTTGAAGAAGGATGGTGGGAACACCAACTCGAAACTGACAAGACATTGCACCAAATCATTCTGTGACCTTGGTATGATTTCTGGATCAATTACCTTTTGAGAGATTGCATTGAGAAATGCACATAGCTTCACAATGGCTAATCGAACGTTTTCCGGTAGAAGCCCCCTCAATGCAACCGGAAGCAGTTGCGTCATAATCACGTGGCAGTCATGAGACTTTAGGTTCTGGAACTTTTTCTCTGCCATGTTTATTATTCCCTTTATATTCGACGAGAAGCCAGACAGTACCTTAATGCTGAGCAGGCATTCAAAGAAGATTTCCTTCTCTTCTTTGGTAAGAACGTAGCTTGCATGACCCTGATGTATGCCGTCTTCTCCGTGCATACGTTGTTGGTCCTCCCATGCCTCAGGTGTATCTTTTGTCTTCCCATACACGCCCAAGAAGCCAAGCAAGGTCACGCAAAGATTCTTCGTCACGTGCATCACGTCGATTGCGGAGCGGACCTCTAGGTCTTTCCAATATGGCAGGTCCCAAAATATAGATTTCTTCTTCCACATGGGTGCGCGTCCGTCAGCGTCCTTCGGAACAGGTTGTCCGCCAGGACCCTTTCCAAATATCACCTTCAAATCCTTGACCATATCATGTACATCAGCACCAGTACGGTGGCGAGGCTTCGTCCGGTGATCCGCCTCACCTTTGAAATGCTTGCCTTTCTTTCTTACGGGATGCCTGCTCGGAAGAAATCGATGATGTCCCAGGTACACATTCTTCTTACAACTATTCAAATATATACTGTCGGTATCATCCAAACAGTGCATGCATCTGCGGTATCCCTTGTTTGTCTGCCCTGAAAGGTTACTGAGAGCAGGCCAATCATTGATGGTCACGAACAGCAACGCCTTTAGGTCAAATTCTTCCCCCATGTGCTCATCCCACGCACGTACACCTGTTCCATTCCACGGTTGTAAGAGTTCTTCAACTAATGGCCTTAGGTACACATCAATGTCGTTGCTGGGTTGCTTAGGGCCTTGGATGAGCACTGGCATCATAATGAACTTCCGCTTCATGCACAACCAAGGAGGAAGGTTATACAAACATAGAGTCACATGCCAGGTGCTCTGGTTGCCGCTCTGCTCCCCAAAAGGATTAATGCCATCTGCGCTTAGACCAAACCATACGCTCCTTGCGTCATCTGCAAACTCCTTCCCGTACTTTCTTTCGATTTTTCTCCACTGCGACCCGTCAGCGGGTACTCTCAACTTTCCGTCTTTCTTACGGTCTTCTCTGTGCCATCGCATCGCCTTGGCATGCTCTTTGTTTTGGAACAAACGTTTCGACCATGGTATTATAGGAGCATACCACATCACCTTGGCAGAAATCTTCTTCCTGGGGCGCTCGCCCTCGACATCACCAGGGTCATCGCGACTGATCTTATAGCGCAATGCACCACATACTGAGCAAGCATTCAAATCCTCGTACTCACCGCGGTAGAGGATGCAATCATTAGGGCATGCATGTATCTTCTGCACCTCTAACCCTAGAGGGCAGACATCCTTCTTTGCTTCGTACGTACTCTCGGGCAATTCGTTGTCCTTTGGAAGCATATCCTTTATCATTACCAGCAACTTTCCAAATCCCTTGTCAGATACACCATTCTCTGCCTTCCATTGCAGCAATTCCAGTGTGGTGCCCAGCTTTTTCTTGTCACCTACGCAATTTAGGTACAACAATTTTTTGTGATCCTCTAACATGCACTGCAACTTCTTCTTCTCCAAATCACTTGCGAAGTTTCTCTTTGCATCGGCAATGGCCCGACCTAGATCATCAACGGGCTCATCTGATGCCTCTTCTTCAGCTTCTTCCCGCATTGCCGGCTCAGCTTCTTCCCGCATTACCGGCTCAGCTTCTTCCCCCATTGTTGTATCATCGTATTCAGGGAACCCATGGCCAGGATAGTTGTCATCGTCCTATTCTTCTTCATTGTCTTCCATCATAACCCCTCTTTCTCCGTTCTTGGTCCAAACATTATAGTGGGGCATGAAACCGGACTCAAACAGATGGACGTGAATGGTTCTTGACGTAGAGTAATTGTGACCATTCTTACAGCCAGCACATGGACAAGGCATAAAACCATCTACCCGCTTGTTTGCCTCAGCCGCAAGCAGAAAAGTATGCACGCCCTCAACGAACTAGGGAGAGCATCGGTCATCGTACATCCATTGTCGGCTCATCTTCATTACACAACACCGAATAGACCAAATTAATACAACTTCATACATAAAGTTTATACAACACTTAAATGCAACAAACAAATAACTCTCTAGCTAAAGCATTTAAATGCAACAACAAATTCTATCAAGATCGCAACTGAGGTAACAATTGATCCAACAGCATAATGATACCAAGCCTCACTATCGATGGCATATTTTCTAATCTTTCTAATCTTCAAGCGCATTTTCTCCATCTTGATCTTGTGATCATCGACGACATCGGCAACATGCAACTCCAATTCCATCTTCTCCCCCTCAATTCTTTTCAATTTTTCTTTCAAGTACTCGTTTTCTCTTTCAACTAAATTTAACCTCTCGACAATAGGGTCAATTGCAATTTCCGGTTCACATACCTCCTAGATAAAAATACCTATGTCAACTTGATGGGCATAATTTGTTATAAACATGAAATGCAACAAATAGTTCTAAAAGAGAATATACCACATCCGAATCATAACAAGGATGAGGGCCGACGGGGACGGATATCAAAACCATGGCACTATGTGTAACAAACAACGTACAGGTAAGATAATTATACGAGTAACTATATTTCCAAATCACACAAACATCAATTTTTTATATAAAATTTCATGAACAAGAGTCTCACCACAAGGTGGTGCCGGCGACGGGACGGTGCGGGCGATCGACGGTGGTTACGACGGAGATTTAGAAGGCACTAAGTAAACCACACCTACATATGCAAACTAAGTGTTATTTTGACCTCAAATTGCATATAAATCAAATACTACCACATATAATTCCTCCCAAATTACTAAAACCCACAATTAATCACAATATAAACCAATGCAAGAGCTAATCTAGCAATGAGAGATGAAAGGACAAAGTTGCTAACCTTGGTGATCATTAGAATGGATGGGGGCCTGCAAATCTTGACAAATTTGGGGCAAATTTTGTGATGAACTCGAGAGGAAGAAGGGAAGAACAGAGGAGAGGGAGAGGGGAAAGGGGGAAGAACAGAGTGCGGGTGGACGAAGGGTTTATATAGGACGACCTTTAGTACCGGTTCGTGCCACGAACCGGTACTAAAGGTGCTGGAAGGGCCCCACTCTGACAACATCCTGCCACCACTTTCTTTAGTACCGGTTCGTGGCACGTACCGGTGCTAAAGGTTCACCACGAACCGGTACTAAAGAGCTCCTCCCGCCTAGCCGTTGGAACCGGCACTAATGGACACATTAGTGCCGGTTCTGTTACAAACCGGGACTAATGTGTCTCACATTTGACCCTTTTTCTACTAGTGTCTGTGCCGGAAACAAGAGCCCCCAGACCTAGGAACGGAGGCCATGCCTTGTATCCAACAAAGACGAACTCCGCAAACACCCACAAACTCTCTACAATGGCAGCACACCGAAGTGCACCCTCGCAACAGAAGTGGTCAAGCATTGGCCTGAACTAATGCGCGCACCGCCTCGATCGCCTTGGGCGTGTGTTCCTTCTTGTACATCTGCAGATAGTGTTGCATCTTCTCATTCAGGTCTTCCTCAGATGCTTTTCCTTTGCTCTTGAGTGTTGGAACCTCTCCAAAGGCCTCCGCCCGCCTATACTCCGCGCGCTTGTCTACAGGAATGTCGCAATCTTTGTTTTTCTTGTCCAAACGGCAGCTTCGTCGCTCTAAGAGAGAAGGGGCAGCCTCTCCCACCTGTAGAACTTGCGGCGAGCTCGACACAGTGAGAGCAAGCTCTTCGAGGAACTCCCCCCACGGAGAGGAGGCTCTACAAAGAGGCCCATCTGCATCCATCTGGATCAGCTCCTTTGAAGGCTTCCCGGTGCAAGGAGCACTGGAAACCTTCGGCTCCTCCAGTGCCGACTGCTCAACAGGCTCCACCTCAGACATAACCATGTCAAAACAATAAGACACCTTGGCCCGCTCCTCCACGCCTTGACTCACCATCCCGGGTAGGACAGAAGCCAAGTCAGGAGGATCATCCTCGAGCATGACCTTTCACTAGTAGAAAAACACCAATTAGTCCCGGTTCGTAAGGGCCTTTAGTCCCGGTTCATGAACCGGGACTAGTGGGTCATTACTAATACCTCCACCCATTAGTCCCGGTTCAAACACGAACCAGGACCAATGTTCCTCCACGTGGCCCTGTGCGCCGAGCCCAGTCAGGGGGCCTTTGGTCCCGGTTGGTGGCTCCAACCAGGACCAAAAGGCATCCACGCGTCAGCATTCCAGTGGCTGGGGGTTTTGTTTTTTTTTTTGAAAGGAGGGGGGTTGGGGGTTTTGGGGGGGTTAATTTAGGTGTTTCATATATTGTGTTAGCTAGCTAATTAATAGAGAGAAGTGTCCTCTCTTATGTCCGTGCTTGGTCGACGCTACGTACTATATATACATAAGTGATCGAGAGAACCATTCAGTACAGAAGTTCATCATGCATACCGAGAGAAGTGATCGATCGACCTCTCCTTCTCCGAGAGATTGGTCGAACAACAAGTTTTCGTATCATGTATCCGACGCTACTGGCTACATATATGTACAATATGTATAAGATCTCTTAATTACAAACCCCTAGCATTTGAAATCAATTTCCACATGGTATTCTCCGGCTTTACTGATGACGTGGTCAAGAAAGAATCCCGCCAATTCCTGTTGAATTCCTTTCATGCGATCTGGTTCTAGGAGTTCATCCCGCATCTGCCACGTCTAATTTGAAGAAGGGGGTTAGTTAATACATATATATGAATGAATCTCAACAGAAATGATGGTGTAATAAAATGAAATTGTGAATATTATTGCTTACGCACTTCATATTGTCTTCTAGAGTAGCCTCGCTTGTTTTTCAAAGTCACGGTGTGGATGAACTCGCACACGTAGTATCCACAAAAATCATTCCCTTCCTCCTGCCACAAGCACTTTACGAGAAATAGAGGTCAATCAAACTGATAATGAAGCATTATAAATGGCATTGATGAAAGTATAGCTATAGAATCAACGGGAGATGCGCGCAACTAGCTAGCCAGTAGTACTTACTTTCGGGTATGTATATCGCAGTTCCTTCGGCAGTCCCGGAGCTTCTGCGGTGAACTGTTTCCAAACCCTGCAAGACAAAGAAAATAATTATTATTACTTGAGATATCAGGAAATGAACAAAAAGTTGCCGATATGGTGCGATAATGATCGATTGAACTTACTTGCTGAGCATTTCAGTCATGTCCGCATAGGTTTCGGGATCTTTCCGTCTCGTGTCTAAGACGGTTACTAGTCCACGCTCAAGCTTAATCTCTAGAAGAATATAGTGGTACCTACGCACGCATGCATAACTCATCAATTACATTACTATAACCTCGCTCGAGTAATAAGGGAATCCGAATATGCACACGACAGTAACACTCACTTGTCGTTGTAAGGAAAGAGTATGGTATCTTTGTTTTGATTTTTGATCAACGATTGTAGCAAGTTGTCCTCGGCCTCTTTGACGTTCTTTTCAACCATAAATACATCTATGATATTTGTGTTAATGAACCCAATATCATAAATCTCTTGTTTTTTGCACTCGATGATCTTCAATCTGCATAATATATTGAGGATAATTAATTATAAATACATGCAATGAAAGAGCCGAGCTATATATAGAGACTTAATGGCAGAAATAGTACTTACAGGCAGTAGCAAAAGACCATTAATTTATCGAGGGCCTTTTGATTGAAGAACGCGAAGAACTCATCAAATGGAACACACAACAGATCGTTTGAAACGAGGTCGTGCTCCTCTTTAATGTTCAGATACAAACTGTTCGTCCCCTCAGACTCTCTGCAGGTTTTCATGTACCAACTATGGAATCTTCGCATCATTGTTGTCAGAGATTTTTCATCTTTAACGAGAGGCTTCCCGTACTCGTATCTGTGTTCGTCCACCTCCTGAAATCAGGAAGTGCATCGTCAGGCAGGTAATCTTCAAGATTGCCACAACCGGCCATCGTGCCCGGAGCATTAGACACATTGAGCGGGGGGCACGATTGTTGTGCTTGTTCACCGAGATGGGCAATTTTTTCCCCTTTGCTCGTTCTTTTAACCTTTTATCACTGACAGTAGTTCCCGACCGCTTGGCTTGGAGATATGTCTGTTCAGTAATGCGCTCATAGTTGGTTCTCGGTGGAGACTTTGGTGGTTTCCTTAGGGCATCGATAGTGCGCTTTGCTTTCACCAGATCTACCTTCTCCTCCGGAGGTGGATGTCTCTTTGCTTTCACCCCTTCAAAGAACTCCTTCATGTGGGTCCGCACAATCGTATCGTTTTCCTCCTCGGACCTCTCGTACGGTAACTTCTCTAGAGGCTTGAGAGATGATGGACCGTATTTGTATTGCCTCCCGCCTCTGGTTGTGCTTCTAGACGCCGGAGCAGACGGAGCGGCTGCGGTGTCTGTCTTCTTTCATGCTTGCTTACGAGGCGGAGGAGAAGGAGTATGACGCGCCAGAGCAGCCGGGGCGGCGGCGGGTCTCTTTCGCCCTTGCTGGCGAGGCGGAGGAGGAGGCTGCTGGCTGCTCGGGAGCACCGGCACAGGCGGAGAAGGAGCCGGAGTGCCGCCACGCGCCGGAGAAGGAGGCGGAGTGCCACCACACGTGCCCTGATCGTCACTCGCCGGAGGAGGAGGCGGAGTGCCCTGACTCGCCGGAGGAGGAGGAGGAGGCGGAGGCGTCCAGTTCGGAAGGTTGATGAGCTCCTTCTGCCATAGGCATGGAGTCTTCAGAGCAGAACCCAGCCTAGTCTCCCCTTCACCGGTAGGGTGCTCAAGCGGGAGCTCCTCAAATCCCTCCGTTATTTCATCCACCATCACCTTAGCATATCCTTCTGGAATCGGCTGGCAGTGATAAGTTGTGCCGGGTCCACTAGGATAAACTTGGCCAACATCCGCCTTGACCTTCAAATTCATCTATCGCGCCATAATGTGGCAATTTTGAGACTCTGTGATACCATCCACGGGATAGCTGGCAGGAGCCATCAAGACATGCTCCGGCTGAAGCAGCTCGGTGGAAGCCACGCTGCTTCTCCGCTGAGATGGCGGGGTAGCTTCGGGGGAAGCTTCGGCAGGTCGTTTGCTGTGATCTGCTGCTTCTCGTTCCTCTTCTCGATCCTCTAGCCCCATTACCCTTTCGTGCAGTGCCTGCAGTTGGTCCTTCTCGAGTTTCTTCCTCCTCTCATGGGTTTTGTAACCCCCTGCGTCCGAAAAACCAACCTTCCATGGAATGGAGCCTGGCGTGCCTCGTGTCCATCCAGGGTGCTCAGGATTCCCAAGGGCCATTGTGAGCTCATCCTTCTCCCTGTTTGGAAGGAACGTCCCTCGCTACACTGCATCGATATAGTGTCGAAGGTTCTTGACTGGTATTTCCAGTTGCTCGTCCGTCCACTGGCACTTCCCTATTACAGGGTCCAAGGTTCCGCCAGCCCCGAAGAACCAAGTCCGGCAACGGTCTGGCCAGTACATTGTCTCTGGTTCGATCCCTTTTTCAAGCAGATCATGCTCAGCCTTGGACCACTTAGGTCGGGCTTTGAGGTAGCCACCTGACCCCGTGCGATGTTGAAGCTTCTTCTTCGCAGCATTTTTCTTGTTTATCGCCGACATCTTCTTACTCTTTTCCGATGTCTTGTGGGCCACAAATGCGGGCCAGTGATCTTTGATCTTCTCATATTTGCCGATGAATTCTGGTGTCTTTTTTTTCGACAAACTGGTTCAGCTCTTTCCTCCACCTCCTCATTAGGGTTGCCATCTTCTTAAGATCACAAGACTTGATTAATTGCTCAACTGGCTTCTCCGGATCCTCCTCTGGCGGTAGGGTGAAATTTGCCTTCAGCTCAGTCCAAAGATCTTCTTTCTGCATATCATTGACATAAGACACCTCAGGGTCTTTCTCCTTAGGCTTATACCATTGCTGGATGCTGATCGGGATCTTGTCCCTAACAAGAACCCCGCACTGAGCAGAAAATGCCTTCCTTGTCCGGATGGGTTCAATCGATTCACCGTCGGGCGCGATATCTATGATCTCAAACTTTTCATCCGAGCTCAACTTTTTCTTCGGGCCTCGTCTCCTTACCGAAGTTGTGCTCGATCCGGAGGGCTAGAAATTATAAGGAAGAAAGACGAGAGTAATTAATATGTGTACATATACCAAAACAATGGAAGCATCAATTAACTAGTCAGCACGGGCTTAACTAATATATATATATACCTGGCCGGACTCGGTTCGGTCACCGGATCAGTCAGCACGGTCTCCTTCTTGTACCTCCACTGTGTCACCGGAGCCATCATGAACATAGTCCTCATCTTGTACCGGCATTAATGGGCCGAAGCCATCATGAACATAGCCCTCTTCTTCACCCAGTCCTTCCAGCTGACCATCGGTGTCAAGGAGAAATGACGCAACTTCATCACTTCCATTTGCGATTATGTCCCCCAACATCGCTTCTGTTTCTTCGTCTCGGGAGTGCTCCATGGTTTCTGCAAATATTTACAACATGTCAATTATTATTCAAACATGGTACAGATGGATATATATATATATATATATATATATATATATATATATATATATATTAGTGGCAAACGTAGAACTAGCTAGTTAATCACAATAAGGAATCATGTTAGTGGCCTCGACGCTGCTTCTCTAGGGTTTGGGGTCGCCTCGACACAACGCTTCAAGGGTTTGGGGTGGCCTCGACGACAACGCTCTTTTAACTTGGTAAATTTGGGTGGCCTCGAGAGAGTTAATTTTTCAGGTAGGGGCGCGGCGGGAGAGGGTAGGAGACCAACATTGTTTTCTTTCTAGGGTTTGGGTGTCCTCGAGAGTTTTGGTCGAGCGAGAGGGCTGAGGGGGGGTGCTGCCGTTGTATAAGTTATCACAGTCGAGAGGGGGTATATATATCGACCGCCCCTCATGTCGAAGTTATCTCGAGGGGGTTATATCGACAACGACGCGACAACGACGAGAAAGGAAAATAATTAAGGAAAAGAAAGAAAAGAGGAAGAAGGAAGAAGGAAGAAGAAGAAGAAAAAAAAGAAGAAAAAAAGAGGAGAAGAAGAAAGGAATAGAGGAGAGAAGAAGAAAAAATAGAATTTTTTTTCTATTTTTTCTTCTTCTCCTCTATTCCTTTCTTCTTCTACTCTTCTTTTTCTTCTTTTTTCCTCTTATTTATTTCTCCTCTTCTTCCTCTTCTTATTTTCCTTTTTCCTCTCATTCTTTTTCTTCTTCTTCTTCCTTCTTCCTCTTTTCTTCCTTTTCCTTATTTACTTTCTCCTCTACACTGACCTAAAATGCACTAACCTAAAATCGATATCTACTAACAACCTAAATAAAAAATTAATACATATATGAAAAAACATATATAAACAAAAAAATGCTATGAACGTTATATTCATACATACATACATACATAGCCACATCCATTCATCATATATATAGCTACCACATACATATATACATTATATATATGAAAAAAATGCAATGAACAAAAAAAATACACTTATGAAAAAAATACTATGAACATGTACACATATATACACATACAAACACATATACACAAAAAAAATGCAAAAAAAATTGCTATGGAAATTCCAGGGGCGGCGGGCGGCGGCCGCGCAGGACAGGGGCGGCGCGCGCCGGCCGCGTAGGGCAGGGGCGGCGGCGCGGCGGCCGCGCAGTACAGGGGCGACGCGCGCCGACCGTGCAGGGGCGGCAGCGCGGTGGCCGCACAGGGGCGCGGGACGGGTGGGGCGCGGGAGCAGGCTGTGCTGACAGGGGGCGGCGGCGACGGCTCAGGCGAGCAGCCTGACGGCGTCGGTGGTGGCGGCGACGACAAGATGGAGCAGGGGCGTCGGGCGGCGACGGCAATGAGGAGGAGCAGGGGGCGTCGGGGGAGAAGTGGGCGATTTGGCCGGAAACTGCTAAGTGCTGCTTATATAGCAAAGCCATTGGTCCCGGTTGGTGGCACCAACTGGGACTAATGCACCCTTTAGTCCCGGTTGGTGCCACCAATCGGGACCAAAGGCCTCTTTTTCGGCAGCCCAAAGGGCGGGAACCGGCGGCCTGTGGTACCGGTTGGTGCCACCAACCGGGACCAATGCCTCCCCCTTTAGTCCCGGTTGGTGCCACCAACCGGGACCAAAGGCCCCTGTGCTGCCCGCGTCGGGGCCAAAGTTTAGTCCCACCTCGCTAGTTGAGAGGGGCGCGCAGTGGTTTATAAGCCCCACTGCCGCACCCCTCTCGAGCTCCTCTCCACCGCAGGCTTTCAGGCCTACTTGGTACTGCTTTGCCTGATGGGCCTTCTGGGCCTACTGTGGGCCTGAATCCTGGCCCATAGTAGGGTTTCATGTTGTATTCAGGCCGTGGGGGCCCAGTGGGAGGCATTTTTTTTGTTTTTTTGTTTTCTTTACTTATTTTTGCTATTTTTATTTTTTTCCCAGTTTTTTGTTTTGTTTTCTGCATTATTTATTTTCTTTTGTTTTTTTGCTTTATTTTTTAATTCTTTTTGCTTTTAGTTTTAGGAAAACTATAAACTTTCTGTTAGTGCCATTAGTTTTCAAATTTGAAAAGACTTTTTTTGTTTTTTTGTTTTCTTTCTTGCTTTATTTATTTTATTTTGTTTCTACTTACAACAAAATACTTATTGTTGTTTTTTTGTTTTGTTTTCTGCATTATTTATTTTCTTTTGTTTTTTGCTTTATTTTTCAATTCTTTTTTTTTAGTTTTAGGAAAAATTATAAACTTTCTGTTAGTGCCATTAGTTTTCAAATTTGAAAACACTTTTTTTTGTTTTCTTTCTTGCTTTATTTATTTTATTTTGTTTCTACTTACAACAAAATACTTATTGATGTTTTTTTGTTTTGTTTTCTGCATTATTTATTTTCTTTTGTTTTTTGCTTTATTTTTCAATTCTTTTTGCTTTTAGTTTTAGGAAACTTATAAACTTTCTGTTAGTGCCATTATTTTTCAAATTTGAAAACACTTTTTCTGTTTTTTTGTTTTCTTTCTGGCTTTATTTATTTTATTTTGTTTCTACTTACAACAAAATAATTATTGTTGCTATTTTTAATTATTAGGAGGGCCGAACCATAAGACATTAAAGCATTTCAAATGAACTCTGAAAAAGTTGAAAGTTGGCATGGTATCATAAATTGACCCACATAGCATGTGCATGTACAAAACGGACAATGGTATCATACTCGTCAGTTACAAAGTTGGCATGGTATCATCATAATAGTTGCGAGAGAAAGTCTTCACTTTTTCTTCGCTTGTGTCATTTGTTTATTGTGCCGTAACCATGGATAATCTTCATCGTTTATCAGGATGCTGGGGTCAGCCTTGACTTTGAAGGGAGGAATTTCATGAAACTTTTCATAATCTTCAGACATGTCTGTCTTGTCCTCCACTCCCACCATGTCCCTTTTTCTTGAAAGAACTATGTGGCACTTTGGCTCATCGTATGATGTATTCGCTTCCTTATCTTTTCTCTTTCTCGGTCTGGTAGACATGTCCTTCACATAGATAATCTATGCCACATCATTGGCTAGGACGAACGGTTCGTCAGTGTACCCAAGATTTTCCAGATCCACTATTGTCATTCCGTACTGTGGGTCTACCTGTACCCCGCCTCCTGACAGATTGACCCATTTGCACTTAAAAAAAGGGACCTTAAAATCATGTCCGTAGTCAAGTTCCCATATGTCCACTATGTAACCATAATATGTGTCCTTTCCCCTCTCGGTTGTTGCATCAAAGCGGACACCGCTGTTTTGGTTGGTGCTCTTTTGATCTTGGTCAATCGTGTAAAATGTATTTCCATTTATCTCGTATCCTTTCCAAATCGTAACAGTCGAAGATGGTCCCCTGGACAACAAGTACAGCTCATCACAAACAGTGTTGTCACCTCTGAGACGTGCTTTCAACCAACTGCTGAAAGTCCTGATGTGTTCACATGTAATCCAGTCGTCGCACTGCTCCGGGTGTTTGGAGCGCAGACTGTTCTTGTGTTCATCGACATACGTGGTCACCAAGGTAGAGTTCTGTAGAACTGTGTAGCGTGCTTGAGACCAAGAATATCCGTCCCTGCATATTATTGAGTCCCTTCCAATCGTGCCTTTTCTAGTCAGTCTCCCCTCATACCGCGATTGAGGGAGACCTATCTTCTTAAGGCCATGAATGAAGTCAACACAAAACCCGATGACATCCTCTGTTTGATGGCCCATGGAGATGCTTCCTTCTGGCCTAGTGCGGTTATGGACATATTTCTTTAGGACTCCCATGAACTTCTCAAAGGGGTACATATTGTGTAGAAATACGGGGCCCAGAATAACAATCTCGTCAACTAGATGAACTAGGACGTGCGTCATGATATTGAAGAAGGATGGTGGGAACACCAGTTCGAAACTGACAAGACATTACACCACATCACTCCTTAGCCTTGGTATGATTTCTGGATCGATCACCTTTTGAGAGATTGCATTGAGGAATGCACATAGCTTCACAATGGCTAATCGGACGTTTTCTGGTAGAAGCCCCCTCAATGCAACCGGAAGCAGTTGCGTCATAATCACGTGGCAGTCATGAGACTTTAGGTTCTGAAATGTTTTCTCTGCCATATTTATTATTCCTTTTATATTCGATGAGAAGCTAGTCGGGACCTTCATACTAAGCAGGCATTCAAAGAAGATTTCCTTCTCTTCTTTGGTAAGAGCATAGCTGGCAGGACCTTCATACTGCTTTGGAGGCGTGTCGTCTTTTTCGTGCAAACGTTGCAGGTCCTCCCGTGCCTCAGCTGTATCTTTTGTCTTCCCATACACGCCCAAGAAGCCTAGCAGGTTCACGCAAAGGTTCTTCGTCACGTGCATCACGTCGATCGAAGAGCGGACCTCTAGGTCTTTCCAGTAGGGTAGGTCCCAAAATATAGCTTTCTTCTTCCACATGGGTGTGTGTCCTCCAGCGTCACTCGGAACAGCTAGTCCGCCGGGACCCTTTCCAAAGATTACGTGTAAATCATTGACCATAGCAAGTACGTGATCAAAGGTACGCATGGCGGGCTTCTTCCGGTGATCTGCCTCGCCTTTGAAATGCTTGCCTTTCTTTCAACATTGATGGTTGGTCAGAAAAAATCGATGATGGCCCAGGTACACATTCTTCCTGTAGCTTGCCAGGTATATACTATCGGTGTAAAGTAAACAGTGCATGCGTGCATGCGTTGTATCCCTTGTTTGTCTATCCTAGAAGGTTACTGAGAGCGGGCCAATCATTGATGGTCACGAACAGCAACGCCTTTAGGTCAAATTCCTCATGTTTGTGCTCATCCCACGTACGTACACCGTTTTCATTCCACAGCTGTAAAAGTTCTTCAACTAATGGCCTTAGGTACACATCAATGTCGTTGCCGGGTTGCTTAGGGCCTTGGATGAGACCTGACATCATAGTGAACTTCCGCTTCATGCACATCCAAGGAGGAAGGTTATACATACATAGAGTCACGGGCCAGGTGCTGTGATTGCTGCTCTGCTCCCCGAAAGGATTAATGCCATCCGCGCTTAAAGCAAACCATACGTTCCTTGGCTCACTTGCAAACTCATCCCAGTACTTTCTCTCGATTTTTCTCCACTGCGACCCGTCAGCGGGTGCTCTCAACTCCCCGTCTTCCTTACGGTCCTCACTGTGCCATCGCATCAACTTGGCATGCTCTCCGTTTCTGAACAGCCGTTTCAACCGTGGTATTATAGGAGCATACCACATCACCTTTGCAGGAACCCTCTTCCTGGGAGGCTCACCGTCAACATCACCAGGGTCATCTCATCTGATCTTATACCGTAATGCACCGCATACCGGGCATGCGTTCAGATCCTTGTACGCACCGCGGAAGAGGATGCAGTCACTAGGGCATGCATGTATCTTCTGCACCTCCAATCCTAGAGGGCATACGACCTTCTTTGTTGCGTATGTACTGTCGGGCAATTCGTTATCCTTTGGAAGCTTCTTCTTCAATATTTTCAGTAGCTTTTCAAATCCTTTGTCAGGCACAACATTCTCTGCCTTCCACTGCAGCAATTCCAGTACGGTACCGAGCTTTGTGTTGCCATCTTCGCAATTGGGGTACAACCCTTTTTTGTGGTCCTCTAACATGCGATCAAACTTCAGCTTCTCCTTTTGACTTTCGCATTGCGTCCTTGCATCGACAATGACCCGGCGGAGATCATCATCATCGGGCACATTGTCTGGTTCCTCTTGATCTTCAGCAGCTTCGCCCGTTGCAGCATCATCGTGCACATCGTCTGGTTCCTCTTGATGTTCAGTAGCATCACCGTATTCAGGGGGCACATAGTTATCATCGTACTCTTCTTCTTTGTCGTCTTCCATCATAACCCCTATTTCTCCGTGCCTCATCCAAACATTATAGTGTGGCATGAAACCCTTGTAAAGCAGGTGGGTGTGGAGGATTTTCCGGTCAGAGTAAGACTTCGTATTCCCACATATAGGGCATGGACAACACATAAAACCATTCTGCTTGTTTGCCTCAGCCACTTCGAGAAAATCATGCACACCCTTAATGTACTCGGAGGTGTGTCTTGAAACGTACATCCATTGCCAGTTCTCCTCCTCAATTTTTCTAATTTTTCTTCAACAAATTATTTTTTTTCTTCAACTAAATTTAACCTCTCGACAATAGGGTCGGTTGGAATTTCCGGTTCAACAACCTCCTAGATAAATAAAATCTATGTCACGTTGGTCGGCATAATTGTCATAAACAATAAATGAACCAGTAGTTATGAAAAGTTAATATATACCACATCCGAATCATAGACAGGACGAGGGCCGACGGGGGCGGATACCAAAACCATCGCACTATATAAGATGCAATAATAAAAGTAAGAAAATTATACAAGTATCTATATAAACATACAAGAGTTTTTTTCTTTTCAGAAAGAAGATAAGAACAAGAGGCTCACCACGGTGGTGCCGGCGACGAGATCGGCACGGGCTATCGACGGCGGTGAAGACGGGGATGGGACGTGATGGACCGCTAAACCTAGACAAATATTGAGGAAAATGGAGCTTGGAGGTGGAGCTTGGAGAGGAGAAAGCTTAAGTAGTGTGGCTCGGGCATTCCATCGAACACCTCGTGTGCATAGGAGGTGAGCTAGAGCACCACAAATCTCTCTCCTCGCCGGCCACGAAAAACAGAGCAGTGAGAGTGCTCTGCTCGCGGGGTATATATAGGCAATTAATTGGTCCCGGTTCGTGGCTTGAACCGGGACTAAAGGGAAGCCTTTGGTCCCGGTTCAGGCCACCAACCGGGACCAATGGTGGTGGGCTAGGAGCAAGGTACATTGGTCCCGGTTCGTCCCACCAACCGGGACCAATGGCCCACGTGGCCCGGCCGGCCCCCGGGGCTCACGAACCGGGTCCAATGCCCCAATTGGTCCCGGTTCTGGATTGAACCGGGACTAATGGGCTGACCCAGCCTGGACCATTGCCCCCTTTTCTACTAGTTTTCCAAGGCAGGCGGATCATCATCGGACTGATACTTCTCAATCAACTCAGCTGAGCAACCAGCCACAACAAGCGCACTGCAATCCTCACCAACGGCCACAACAGGAGGAGCAGATTCAACATTGGCAAGGTCTTGGCTACCCCCGATAGCTTCCATAGGTTCCCATAGGCTTGAGACTTGAGCAGTCCAACTCTCCACAACAGCAACCAAGTCTTGAAGAGGCTTGAACATCACCTCAAGACGAGCAGCAAACAAGGCCTGTAGCTCAGCGTCGAGCGCCTCCGCCTGAGCTGCAAGGAGAGGCCGCAAGGGCTCCAAAACAGCAGGAGGCACGCTGGGGTCAGCCGCCGGCACAACACCATCAGTCGCAGGGCTTTCTTGATGAGAAACCACCGAAGCTGAAGTGCGACCAGGTTGATGAAGTGGGGCTGGAGGCGATCCGCTGCAGGGGGGAGGCCGGTGACGAGGCCCGGTAGGCGCGAGGGGGGGACGGCGAGGTTCTGAACCGGCAGGATGCCGTGCCAAGCACTCCCGCTCGCGATGGCCGGAGTGGCCACATCCCAAGCACCGGACAGGGCCGCAACAGCCCGCGCCGAAGTGGTCCGACGCCAAGGACCGATAGCAGAGGCCGAAAGTCCTCTGCCTGAAAGTGCGAGGCAGTCCAGCATCCTTCCTGGGAGGGGGAGCAGCCACCTTCTCCAGGCTCGGGCGGCGCCGTCTCCCAACCTCCACCCAAGCCGGGGCGGCCAGGGCCAGAGCGGCGGGCGCCGGGGTCGGAGCCGCAGGGGCTGGAGCGGCCAGGTCTGGGGCGGCCGGGACCAAAGCGGCGGGCGCCGGTGCCGGAGCCGGCTGGAGCGGCCGGCGCCGGTGCCGGAGTAGCAGGGACCGGAGCGGCCGGCGCCGGGGCCGGAGCAGCAGGGGCGAAAAGAACGACCGTCGGAGAGGGGCGCGGGTCGGGATCCGGGTCAGGGCCTTCATCCCCGGCCGTGCTGGGAGTGTGAGGGGGGCGACGGTGGGGGAAGTGGCGGGGGCTACGGGGGCCATGGGCGAGGGCGGTGGAGGGGGCTGCGCGGTGGCGGCGGTGGCGGCCGCTAGTGGAGTCACGGGAGGCTAGGGTTACCGGAGTCGCGGGAGGCTAAAAAATCGGACTTTGCTGATCAATATCCTAGGATTGGTTCATATCTTACATAGGAATAAGAATTCATTCCTACAAACCAAAGAGGCCCATAAAAAATTTTCCTTTAAAAATTCTATCCTATAAAATTTCTGCAAAGTTCCTACAAACCAAACGAGGCCTAACATGGCACACTCAAGGATCCCGATGGCATGCTACCATGGTTGAGGAGTTCACCGTTCTTCAGGCCTATGGTAGATGCGGCCTTATTCCTCACCCACGTGCTACTATGAGCATCTCAAATAGGGCCCATATATAGGGCGTGTTTCGGATCTCCTCCTGCTCCACGCTTCGTAAATTATTCCTGGAGCGGATCTGAGCCGAACGAAATAGCCCTGGGAAGCTGGCTTCAGGAAGCTACGATCAATTGCAGTGCAGAAAGCGAAGCACCATCGGCCCAACTCCTCGTATTAGAAAATCAGAAGTTCGCTCAATTTACAAGGTGTTGCCACTGCCAAACATAATGGTCTGCTACTCCCTCGCTCGAGAAAAAGAAACCAGCGATCTCCAGCGAATCGGTACACCTCCCTCCCCCCTCCAAACAATCGGTGCACTGGGCTTGAATTAGCTGCCTCCAGCCGGCTCAATCGGTGCCAAACGGGCCACAAACCTCCCAGTAGGGCTCCAGTGCTACGACAAGTTGTTGATTCAAGCAGAATGGTTTCTGGATCGCCGAGTGAAGCTAGAAGCCACAAAAAGAAGCTGAATTCATGAACTTTTGTGAAGTTGAAGGAGATCAAAACACGCCCATAGTTTGGACTTGGAGAAAAATGCATGCTCCATCCTCTAAAACAGAAAAGCACCAAAAATCACCCCTCCTGAAGCCCCTTCTCCCATGGGTGGAAAAGGGGGGCATCTATCCATCGTTGCCTAACACGGGAATAAATTTCATTTGCTCTTCACGCGCTCTCCAGCCCACCGCCACTAGCTCAAGCTATGGCGCGTCCGCGACCCAACACTGTCGGCAAGATCCGGTATAGGTTGTCATGATCCCTAGTGGTGAACATGGACATGGTACATCTTGATGTAAATGAGACACCAGTTGATATTTTTCGACAAAAAGTGAATTTTATTGGCTTAAGATGGAGCGTCAAGAGTAAACAAACACAACGAGCATATACCCGGTCTCTGTATAGCTATGATGCATATAACCAACACACACGCACACGCACACGCACACGCACACGCAATTACGCCTTCAAATAACAAAGTCATATAACACCAAAGCTATGCACAGGCGGGAAAAAAGACAAGAAAGCACCAAAGCGATCAGATACGCAATGAGGCACCAGTTGATCTAGAACAACGAGGTCCAGTTGTTGCACTAATAGGAATCGTGTCGCTGGTAGTGCAACATATATTCCTCCGATTAATGTGAAAGATCGGAGCTGGTTGTTGCGGTGGCCCATTATTGGTAACCAACAGTGTAACAACCCCATTGACCGGGATGGACACTTCCACAGGTAGTGGAGAATAAATGAAAGTGCGGGGTTTTCAGTTTCATTAATGCAGTGCCTGATGCTGTAGAAATCTTCCCCAAAGTCCTCCACCTACTGGCGATATTATGGACCTCAAAGGAGATGGATTTGAATCTGAGCCCATGTCGGTGAAGCGCATTAGTAATCATCCAATATTTCCTGTATCTTTTCCATCTTCTCGACGAGTAAACCACCTGTGTCGATGGCAATGTCACGCTGTTCTCTGAACCAATATTAACATGAACCGCACTCATGCTTACGGGCGGGGATAGCTCCACCAATTCCATCTCATAGAGCCCAACCCAGGTTACACTCTAATCCTCAATTACTTCGTTACCTGAGTCCACCCTCCCTTACAAGCCCACCTTCTTGAACTTATTGACTTATTGTCCTTCATCATCGTATCATAGGAGGGTGAAGGTGCGAAAAATATCTAATGCATCATCCAAGAAATTAGGCACTACACATTATCAAAACATTGTCCAAAGCCCTCTAAACTAGGATAGCTAGGCCATCTGCATCTATGTTGAATAACAAAAGTGAGAAATAAACACCTTGACTTAACCCTTTTCAGTTATCGAAAGAAGGTCATAATCTATCATTAAATAGGATGCTCACAATATCAATTTGGAACTATAGATTTAACCATAGTAGAAATAAAATGTGGAAACCTTCCATTTCCAACACATAAAAATCCTAACTAATTTTATCACAGGCTTTTCAAAGTTCACTTTAAAAATAATCCCAATATTTTCATTTCTCTGAACATAATGCCTAGTTTTAAGTAAACAAACTACACTATCCATAATTTAGCTCCCCAGATCAATGCAGATTGAATATAAAAAACCACATTATCTGCCACTTTATCGCTTTGCTTTTCAAAACTTCAGCAAAAAGAAAATTAAAGATGTCATCGAGTAAGCAGATCGATTTATAGATATGGATCCTGTTAGGATCTTGCCCTTTGGGGAGCAACCTCCATAGTTAAAAGTCTATGTTTTTCCATGTTACCCTCAAGGAAATCCTGAAATAATTTCATAAGATCTAGACTAATGAGTCCAATTTTTTTTGGAAAATAATTATATTGGAAAGCTATCAGAGCCTGAGCCCGGGGCTTTACTTACATGAAAAATAAATCCACTTAGTTTCCTCTCCTCGCAAGATTTCTTATTTGTCCAAATTATAGTCAACTCATAGCAAGTAGTAGATAAACATGTATGCTCACTATTTTTAGCAATGCATCAAGCTGCATGGATAAGGAAGGTAGAGCCGAAATTTAAAGTGCGAGCAGAGGCCGAGCTCCATTGAGGTATTTATTTTTATTTTAGGGGGAAAAAATCACACCTTAAAGAAATCTGAAAACAAAGTATACATGTAGACATATATTCGTAGTATACATGTATAAAATTTCATGAACATATATATTCATATGTGATGTACATATCAAAGAGAAATAAACATATTAAAATGGGCTTTTTTTATTGTATTTGGGCCAAATATTTGTCTTTTTTGTGTAGCATGCATACAATCAAGTTAGTTGGTGAAATTTTATACATACTTGAAGAATATGCACAATTTCTAGAGAGAAAAGTTGACATTTATTAAAACTTCATTTAAGAAAACGAGCTCCATGAAGCTCAGTCTTTGCAATTCCTTTCTCAGGCAGCCTTCTATACTCACCTTCTACAGTGCAACTCCAACCTATCAAAAATCTTTTGAAGTTCTTAAGTTTATGATGAACTTTATCTAACATAGTGTCATCGACAATTTGTCTTGTGTCAAGCATAATTACAAAAGCAAACACTATTTGTTTGCTTAATGCAATAATCTATGTGTTCAAAAGCGAAAAGAAAACCAGGGCATATTTCCTCTTATTTTCAAAGACCGGGGTTTTTGTGTTTGCAGCACTTTAGTATTCTGCATAAATATCACAAGATTGCACATTAAAGTACTTGTTTAAGATAAACCTAGATATCAGGTGTTGCCTATATCTCCAAACACGAGAGACATATTGTCAGAAGAACCCACAAACTAATCACTAGCAATAATGACAAATTGGTATCTAAGGAGGGAAGATTAAAGTCACTGGATACAGTTCATGGAGATGGGATCGACCTCAACTCTAGTTCTAGAATTAGCTACGGCAGTGGCGGAGCCAGCCCATGAATGCAGCCCGCGCAAGAGTTAACTGTGACAGTGTGAGCTGCCATCTGCCTAAAGAAATTTTGCTTCTAACCATTGATTAACACTAGCACTTAGGAGCAAATTTCTGGACTAGCCCGGGCAGTTTCCCGGGGTCGCCGGGAGGTGGCTCCGCCACTGAGCTACGGATAATACTTGATCGACATGCGGTGAAACAGAGTTAACTGAAGTCTACAGCAGTTAAACTTCAGTTTTTTTTGAGGGAGCAGTTAAACTTTAGTTAACTGTAGCCGTTGTCGGACACTGAACAGTGGAGCCATCGGTCTTCGAGAGGCGTTGATCTTTCATAGCTGGAGCGCATCCCAGCCGTCCGTCTCCCTGGATGCGTATCGGTTCGCGTCTTGATGCTCGTAGCTGTCGAATTCTTAAGAGAAGGTGTCGATTTATTCAGGTATGTTCAGAGACGGGAAGTTCAGAGAAGTATTGTCCTGACGCATAGTCCGAACTTTTTTAGCACTCATTGGCTTTAACAGATACTACACCATTCAAACAAACCAAAACATTAGGAAACAACAAAATATTACTACTATAAGACTATAATAAGTAAATCTCAGGAAGAAATGTAATAAAGCTAAGGAAGATATAGAAGGAAACAACCACAAGCATATGCACAAAAGAATGGTCTATTATATGTATTGGCCTGGCCATAGCATATTAGTATAAGAACTTTCAATGATGATCACTTGTAAAATGTAAGCTTAAGCTGAGTAATCAGTAGCAAGGAAGCTCACTCATTTGGTTAAACTGAAAGTGAAGCAGTCAAACACTTGACGCAAAACTGAAGAGTCAGAAAAGAACCAAAGACTAACGGATATATATAGTTCGTTTACTGACAAGGAAATAAGCACAAGTATATAGTTTCATTGGTCTACTCAAGTATGTATCAAGATAAGCACAAGCATAGAGGTGTCGATGTTTCATAGCTGGAGCGCATCCTTGGCGCCCGTCTCCCTGGTAGCTGTCAAATTCTTCAGAGGTGTCGATTTCTTGAGGTATGTTCAGAGACAGGAAGTTCAGAGAACTAGTGTACTGACTCATAGTACGGACAAAATTTGAGTGCTCATTCGTTTAACTGAAAAACTAAAGCATCCACAGCCTTATTCTCCACGCCGAACCACTTACCAACGACAAGCATTAAAAAGTGTTAACTGTCCCCCGGAAAAAGGAAGTGTTAACTGAAGCTTACATCAGTTAAACTACATTTAACTGTGTGTTTTCAAAACAAAAACTTCAGTCAACTGTAGCCATTGTCGGACACTGAACAGGGGAGCCCTTGTTCTTCGAGAGGCATTGATCTTTCTTCAGGTATGTTCAGAGACAGGACGTTCAGAGAACCAAGAGTCCCGACAATTGGAACTAAATACTATGAGCACTCATTGGGTGTAACTGAAACTGAACCAGTCAAACATATGAGGCAAAACCAAAGCATCCACAGGCTTGTTCCCCACGCGGAATCACTTACCCGCGACAAGCATATGCAGCACTGAATCTGTTACATATATATTGGCCGCAGCACATTACTAGAATTTACAACGATCATCACTCGTAAGCTTAAACCAGAACAGTAGCAAGTAAACTCTGATTACTCATTTGGTTGAACTGAAAGTCAAACACTTGAGGCAAAACTAAAGTGTCAGGAAACCAAAGCATCCAGAGCCTATTCTCCACGGCAAATCATTTAGCAACGACAAAGGACCAAACCAATCTGTTATATGTATGTAGTAGTGACCAGAACATAAGCTTAAACTGGAATAGTAGGAAGAACTAGACTCTGTGTACTCATTTGGTTAAACTGAAAGTGAATCAATCATACACAAAGAGCCAAAAATCGGTTAAACACAAGGCAAAACTAAAGCGTCCGAAAAGAGCCAAAGATTAACGAATGAGCGTCAGAAAAGACCCAAAGATCCATTGAGTGAGCAAGTATATATCATCTACTAATGTGAGAGCACTTGACAAGGAAACAAGTCCTACAAGTATATAGTTTCATCATCTACTCAAGCATCGTCACGGGAATCATTCTGTTGTGTTGTGTCAAAACAGAGCAAAGCAGAAAAGGCTCAGCAGTTAAGCAGTCTGCTCCCATAGTTCAGAAGACATTCTCCACTCACAGCGGTGAGATGAGCTACCTAGCTCTGCCCTGGCGGTGGCGGCGGTGGGCCGGGGTTGTGGCAAAACATGCACGCCTTATCGCCGGAGAGGCGGCAAGCCTCGCACCTCGAATAGGCGGCACGCTGAGAACCCGCCGGAGGAGAAGGCTCGGTCGCCGCCAGCAGCTCCACCACCGGATCCCGGAACTGCTGCTGACCCTGACCCTGAGGCGCGCCGGCGTTGCTGGGAGTGGGAACTGGACTCGAAGACACATTGCCGGCCAGCGTGTGCTGTGGACGCGCGGTGCCGGTCTGCGCGTAGTTGTAGCTGGGGACTGGACTCGGAAGCTTGGAGCCGATCCGCGCGTGCTGAGGAGGCGCGTTCGCCATGAATGTATCCCTGTAGCAAGCCTCGCAAAAGGGCATCTTGAGAGCAACCCACGTGGCGCGCGCTCCGCAAGAAGAGCATCCTGGGGCCCTTGCCTGTGAAGAAGAAGGCTGGCCGCGGAGGAGGTCGAGCTGGCGCTGCTGATCAATGGCAGTACCGGCGTGACCCTGAGCCAGCTGGGGTGCACGTGCACCGGCGTTGCTGAACAAGGGCCCTTTGCCGGTGAAGATATTGCTGTAGCATCCTGGTGAAGAAGACTGCCGTTCCGGTGGCGGTGCGGGGTTCGTCGCCGGGCCCGACCGGACGAGCGAAAAAGGGTTGTTCAGAATATTGGCCACCTTCAGCCTCATCGCATCCAGCGCTTGCAGCTCAGCCTGGACCTGGAGCTGCTGCTCCCTTGCCCGTGAAGAAGACTGCCGCTCCGGTGGCGGTGCCAAGGTCCCGATCTGCGCGTGCTGCGGAGGCCCATTGTGGGCTGCAACAGAATTACACAATAGAAGCCAAGAAATCCAACTCCGGCGTCAGTGAAGAACCAAGAACAGAGAGAAAGGATATTTTTTTCTTGGGAGGGAACGCACCTGGATTGCGCACTGCTCCCCGAGGCGCACCGGCGTAGCCGATCTGCGCGTGCTGCGGAGGCGCGTTGCCCATGAATGTACCCCTGTAGCAAGCCTCGCACATGGGCATCTGGAGAACAATCCGCGTGGCGGGCGCTCCGCAAGAAGAGCATCCTGGTGCTCTTGCCCGTGAAGAAGAAGGCTGGCCGCCGAGGCGCTGCTGATCAGTGGCTGTACTGCCGTGAACCTGAGGTGCACCGGCGTTGCCGATCTGCGCGTGCTGCGGACGCCCGTTGTCTGCTGCAACAGAAGCCATGAAATCGAACTCCAGCGTCAGTGAAGAACCAAGAACCGCACGGCGGACCAGAGAGAAAGAATTTGGAGCTTTTCTTGGGTTGGGAGGGAAGAGAACACACCTAGATTTCCCACCGGCGGCTGGAGGATCGGCGTTGGTAGCCCCCATTGCGACGGAGAGAGCCCCGACCCGCCCCCGCGATCTGGAGTTGCAAGAAACGAAATCGGATGTTACAATCCAAGAAGCAGGCACAAACGCAAGAGCGAAGGACGTCGGTTTCTTGGTCACCTACCTCCACTGAACTGGGAAGAGGCACCGAGTGGAAGCTCCTGTCGAGTTCCGCCCCTGCCGGCAGTCGCCGTCCGCCCTGAAGTCCGCGACGAAGTACCGGCACTATCGTCAACGGCTTCAGTCTCCGTCCCCGCTGCACCCTGACGCCGCCGCTGCAATGGCTTATAGCGGGCGTCGGCTTTCCCCTTCCCCTTGTCCGCCATCTCGCCTCTCGGTCGAACAGCTTCGCAAGAACCGCCGGCGCACCCCGGATGAAGAAGAGAGGGAGAGGGTGGATGGAAGGAAGCTACGTATGAGAAAGGATGGGAGAGAAGGAAGGCGAGGCGAGGAAGGATAGCTATATAGACGACGACGGCAGAGGAGAGCGTCTCCCGTCCCGCTGCAACCGATCGATTTCAAGAAGCCTAGAGATTCCTTCTGCGGTTGGTCGTCGGTTGGTTTTGGAGGGAACAACGCAGGTGGGAGGAAGAGAGCCTCAGATGGTTCAAAAAAAAGGACAACGATAACTGCCACACGTGTGGCACAACAGAAACCCGCCCACACGCCCGTGTGTGGATACCCAGCAAGCAGCCCACACGACCCTGTGTGGGCGAATATTAGCACTGCCCACACGTGTGGCAGGAGGAGCACCCTACCACACGACTTGTTCGATACGAGGGGATCGATCACCCACACGAATTTGTTCGGCAGGGGAACCCACAACCCACACGCCTCCATCACAATAGGTCGTTTTTGCTGTGAAAGAAGGAACAAAAGGCCCATTGAAAAGGAATTAAATGAAAAGGCCCAGATTTTATTTTTTTCTGCAACAAATAAAAGCCAGATTTTGCTCAGCCACTAAGAAATGCCATCAACTGCTTTGAAAATAGCAGAAAAAATTGCCATTTGAGTTTGACCAAACTATTTGCCATTATATTGTTTTTTAACAATGGCAATGGTTTATAAACACATATTTAATGCCCAAAATGAAATATGGCAAATCTGCCATGACAGAAAAAATCAATATTGCCATGTGAAAAAAATAGTTGAAAAATTCATGTGAAAAGAACGCAAAAATTTGACAGGACAGTAAAAGATAACAAATGCAATGGCATTTTTTATTAAAAATTCCATGAAAGTTTACTTAAAATTGTCGTGTTCTGAAGGAGAATTTTGCCGTGTGTGAGAAAAAACACAAAAAGTTGAAAATCAAGTATGAACAAAGAGATTTGCCATGGAAGATTGGTATCAAAGAAATTGCCGTATTTTGTATGATGAATTTATTGTGTGTGAAAAAACATACAATAGTTGGAAAAACAACTATGAACAAGAAAACTGCCATGGCAGATTCGTATCAAAACTTGCCACGACAAAATTCACGTAAACTAAATTTGTCATGAACAAGAAAAATTGCCATGGCAGAAAAAATCATTTACACTAAATTGCCATGATTTGAGAACTAAATTTGCCATGATCAATAAACTAAATTTGCCATTATTTGTAAACTAAATTTGCCATGAACCAATAAACTAAAATTTGCCATGATCAATAAATTGAATTTGTATCAAAACTTGGCATGACAGATTTGCCGTGTTCTGGTATGATGAATTTGCCGTGCGTGTAAAATTAGAAAAAAGTTGAAAAATAAAAATTATGAACAAGAAAATTTCCACGGCAGATTCGTATCAAAACTTGCCATGGCAAATTCATACCAAGAATTGCCGTGTGTTTGAATGGTGAATCTGCCATGTGCCAATTTTTTTTAAATCAACTATGAACAAGAAAAATGCCATGGCAGATTCGTATCAAAACTTGCCACGACAAAATTCACGTAAACTAAATTTTTCATGAACAAGAAAAATTGCCATGGCAGAAAAAATCATTTACACTTCATTGCCATGATTTGAGAACTAAATTTGCCATGATCAATAAACTAAATTTGCCATTATTTGTAAACTAAATTTGCCATGAACCAATAAACTAAAATTTGCCATGATCAATAAACTGAATTTGTATCAAAACTTGGCATGACAGATTTGCCGTGTTCTGGTATGATGAATTTGCCATGCGTGTAAAAATAGAAAAAAATTGAAAAATAAAAATTATGAACAAGAAAATTTCCACTGCAGATTGGTATCAAAACTTGTCATGGCAAATTCGTACCAAGATTTGCCGTGTGTTTGAATGATGAATCTACCGTGTGCCAAAAAAAGAAAAAAAAATGAAAATCAAGTATGAACAAGAAAAATGCCATGGCAGATTCGTATCAAAACTTCCCACGGCAGAATTCAGGTAAACTAAATTTGCCATGAACAAGAAATATTACCATGGCAGATTCATTTGAAACTTGCGATGGCAAAAAAATCATGTAAACTAAATTGCCATGATTTGAAACTAAATTTTTCATGATCAATAAACTAAATTTGCCATGATTTATAAACTAAATTTGCCATGAACCAATAAACTAAAATTTGCCATGATCAAATAAACCAAATTTGTATCAAAACTTGGCATGGAAGATTTGTATCAAGAATTGCCGTGCTCTGGTATTATGATTTGCCGTGTTTGTAAAAAACACAAAAAGTTGAAAATCAAAAAATATGAACGAGAAAATTGCCATGGCAAATTCGTATCAAGAATTGCCGTGTGTTTGTATGATGAATTTGCCGTGTGTGAAAAAAACACAAAAAGTTGAAAGTCAGGTATGAACAAGAAAAATGCCATGGCAGATTCATATCAAAACTTGCCACGGCGGAATTCACGTAAAGTAAAAATTGCCATGATTTGAAAACGAAATTTGCCGTGACTAGTAAACTAAATTTGCCATGAACCAAATAAACTAAATTTGACATGATCAAATAAAATCAGATTGCCATTGTCAATAAACTAAATTTGCCATTATCAACAAACTAAATTTGACGTGGTTAAGTAAGAAACAAAAGCATAAAGATAGGCATGGGCGTGTTAAAAATAACTAAATTTGCCATGACAAAATAACATGACATTTTTGCCATGGCAAACTTTGAAAAAAAAGGTCATAGGAACATTTTCTAAACTTGCTATGTGATCAAATGCAGAAAATTGGCATGCTACGTACACATATAACTTTGACATGGGCTTGTATTACGAGGGACATGGGCTTAATCAAATATTGCCATAGGCCTAAAAAATGTAAGTGCTTGTATTACAAGGGACATGGCTACAAATTATGAATAAAATTGCCATGGCATATGCATATTCAAATTTGCCATGGCGTTTTGCTTAAAAATAGAAATATACGTTACAGAATTGCCATCGATAAAAGTGTAACAATTGCCATGATTTCTAACCTCAATCTGACCACATGTATTCTGTAAAGAACAACACCAGTTCAGTAACAGGCCTTGTGACCTGGGGCACTACTACAGGCACACATGTTTACTTCGCGAAATGGGGCATGTTACTTTGCGAAAAAATTGCCATGATTTTTTAGGACATTATCTCTTAAATTTCCCGTGAGGTGAAAAGTGATGTTGCACTAGACTTGGCGTGCGCTAGCGTGGCTGCTCTGGTTGTGGACAAGGATGGCAGCATCCTCATCGGTGCACTAGAGCGGAGCAGAGCGACCGCTGCACCTGCATGTGTGCAGGTCCGAGGGTGTGCGACATGGCAAAATTACAATTTTCTTGTTTTCATACATGAAGGCAAGATTTTGCTCAGCCACTAAGAAATGCCATCAGGTGCTTTGAAAATAGCAGAAAAAATTGCCATTTGAGTTTGACCAAACTATTTGCCATTATATTGTTTTTTAACAATGGCAATGGTTTATAAACCCATATTTAATGCCCAAAATGAAATATGGCAAATCTGCCATGACAGAAAAAATCAATATTGCCATGTGAAAAAAAATAGTTGAAAAATTCATGTGAAAAGAACGCAAAAATTTGACAGGACAGTAAAAGATAACAAATGCAATGGCATTTTTTATTAAAAATTCCATGAAAGTTTACTTAAAATTGTCGTGTTTTGAAGGAGAATTTTGCCGTGTGTGAGAAAAAACAAAAAAAGGTTAAAATCAAGTATGAACAAAGAGATTTGCCATGGAAGATTGGTATCAAAGAAATTGCCGTATTTTGTATGATGAATTTATTGTGTGTGAAAAAACATACAAGAGTTGGAAAATCAACTATGAACAAGAAAAATGCCATGGCAGATTCGTATCAAAACTTGCCACGACAAAATTCACGTAAACTAAATTTGTCATGAACAAG
Source organism: Triticum timopheevii (assembly GCA_963921465.1). Taxonomy (NCBI): domain Eukaryota; kingdom Viridiplantae; phylum Streptophyta; class Magnoliopsida; order Poales; family Poaceae; genus Triticum; species Triticum timopheevii. The sequence goes on from OY997270.1 coordinate 586,100,714, forward strand.
AAAAATTGCCATGGCAGAAAAAATCATTTACACTAAATTGCCATGATTTGAGAACTAAATTTGCCATGATCAATAAACTAAATTTGCCATTATTTGTAAACTAAATTTGCCATGAACCAATAAACTAAAATTTGCCATGATCAATAAATTGAATTTGTATCAAAACTTGGCATGACAGATTTGCCGTGTTCTGGTATGATGAATTTGACGTGCGTGTAAAAATAGAAAAAAGTTGAAAAATAAAAATTATGAACAAGAAAATTTCCACGGCAGATTCGTATCAAAACTTGCCATGGCAAATTCGTACCAAGAATTGACGTGTGTTTGAATGGTGAATCTGCCATGTGCCAATTTTTTTTAAATCAACTATGAACAAGAAAAATGCCATGGCAGATTCGTATCAAAACTTGCAACGACAAAATTCACGTAAACTAAATTTGTCATGAACAAGAAAAATTGCCATGGCAGAAAAAATCATTTACACTAAATTGCCATGATTTGAGAACTAAATTTGCCATGATCAATAAACTAAATTTGCCATTATTTGTAAACTAAATTTGCCATGAACCAATAAACTAAAATTTGCCATGATCAATAAATTGAATTTGTATCAAAACTTGGCATGACAGATTTGCCGTGTTCTGGTATGATGAATTTGCCGTGCGTGTAAAATTAGAAAAAAGTTGAAAAATAAAAATTATGAACAAGAAAATTTCCACGGCAGATTCGTATCAAAACTTGCCATGGCAAATTCATACCAAGAATTGCCGTGTGTTTGAATGGTGAATCTGCCATGTGCCAATTTTTTTTAAATCAACTATGAACAAGAAAAATGCCATGGCAGATTCGTATCAAAACTTGCCACGACAAAATTAACGTAAACTAAATTTTTCATGAACAAGAAAAATTGCCATGGCAGAAAAAATCATTTACACTAAATTGCCATGATTTGAGAACTAAATTTGCCATGATCAATAAACTAAATTTGCCATTATTTGTAAACTAAATTTGCCATGAACCAATAAACTAAAATTTGCCATGATCAATAAATTGAATTTGTATCAAAACTTGGCATGACAGATTTGCCGTGTTCTGGTATGATGAATTTGCCGTGCGTGTAAAAATAGAAAAAAGTTGAAAAATAAAAATTATGAACAAGAAAATTTCCACGGCAGATTCGTATCAAAACTTGCCATGGCAAATTCGTACCAAGAATTGCCGTGTGTTTGAATGGTGAATCTGCCATGTGCCAATTTTTTTAAATCAACTATGAACAAGAAACTTGCCATGGAAGATTCGTATTAAAACTTGCCACGACAAAATTCACGTAAACTAAATTTGTCATGAACAAGAAAAATTGCCATGGCAGAAAAAATCATTTACGCTTCATTGCCATGATTTGAGAACTAAATTTGCCATGATCAATAAACTAAATTTGCCATTATTTGTAAACTAAATTTGCCATGAACCAATAAACTAAAATTTGCCATGATCAATAAACTGAATTTGTATCAAAACTTGGCATGACAGATTTGCCGTGTTCTGGTATGATGAATTTGCCATGCGTGTAAAAATAGAAAAAAATTGAAAAATAAAAATTATGAACAAGAAAATTTCCACTGCAGATTGGTATCAAAACTTGTCATGGCAAATTCGTACCAAGATTTGCCGTGTGTTTGAATGATGAATCTACCGTGTGCCAAAAAAAAGAAAAAAAAATGAAAATCAAGTATGAACAAGAAAAATGCCATGGCAGATTCGTATCAAAACTTCCCACGGCAGAATTCAGGTAAACTAAATTTGCCATGAACAAGAAATATTACCATGGCAGATTCATTTGAAACTTGCGATGGCAAAAAAATCATGTAAACTAAATTGCCATGATTTGAAACTAAATTTTTCATGATCAATAAACTAAATTTGCCATGATTTATAAACTAAATTTGCCATGAACCAATAAACTAAAATTTGCCATGATCAAATAAACCAAATTTGTATCAAAACTTGGCATGGAAGATTTGTATCAAGAATTGCCGTGCTCTGGTATTATGATTTGCCGTGTTTGTAAAAAACACAAAAAGTTGAAAATCAAAAAATATGAACGAGAAAATTGCCATGGCAAATTCGTATCAAGAATTGCCGTGTGTTTGTATGATGAATTTGCCGTGTGTGAAAAAAACACAAAAAGTTGAAAGTCAGGTATGAACAAGAAAAATGCCATGGCAGATTCATATCAAAACTTGCCACGGCGGAATTCACGTAAAGTAAAAATTGCCATGATTTGAAAACGAAATTTGCCGTGACTAGTAAACTAAATTTGCCATGAACCAAATAAACTAAATTTGACATGATCAAATAAAATCAGATTGCCATTGTCAATAAACTAAATTTGCCATTATCAACAAACTAAATTTGACGTGGTTAAGTAAGAAACAAAAGCATAAAGATAGGCATGGGCGTGTTAAAAATAACTAAATTTGCCATGACAAAATAACATGACATTTTTGCCATGGCAAACTTTGAAAAAAAAGGTCATAGGAACATTTTCTAAACTTGCTATGTGATCAAATGCAGAAAATTGGCATGCTACGTACACATATAACTTTGACATGGGCTTGTATTACGAGGGACATGGGCTTAATCAAATATTGCCATAGGCCTAAAAAATGTAAGTGCTTGTATTACAAGGGACATGGCTACAAATTATGAATAAAATTGCCATGGCATATGCATATTCAAATTTGCCATGGCGTTTTGCTTAAAAATAGAAATATACGTTACAGAATTGCCATCGATAAAAGTGTAACAATTGCCATGATTTCTAACCTCAATCTGACCACATGTATTCTGTAAAGAACAACACCAGTTCAGTAACAGGCCTTGTGACCTGGGGCACTACTACAGGCACACATGTTTACTTCGCGAAATGGGGCATGTTACTTTGCGAAAAAATTGCCATGATTTTTTAGGACATTATCTCTTAAATTTCCCGTGAGGTGAAAAGTGATGTTGCACTAGACTTGGCGTGCGCTAGCGTGGCTGCTCTGGTTGTGGACAAGGATGGCAGCATCCTCATCGGTGCACCAGAGCGGAGCAGAGCGACCGCTGCACCTGCATGTGTGCAGGTCCGAGGGTGTGCGACATGGCAAAATTACAATTTTCTTGTTTTCATACATGAAGGCAAGATTTTGCTCAGCCACTAAGAAATGCCATCAGGTGCTTTGAAAATAGCAGAAAAAATTGCCATTTGAGTTTGACCAAACTATTTGCCATTATATTGTTTTTTAACAATGGCAATGGTTTATAAACCCATATTTAATGCCCAAAATGAAATATGGCAAATCTGCCATGACAGAAAAAATCAATATTGCCATGTGAAAAAAAATAGTTGAAAAATTCATGTGAAAAGAACGCAAAAATTTGACAGGACAGTAAAAGATAACAAATGCAATGGCATTTTTTATTAAAAATTCCATGAAAGTTTACTTAAAATTGTCGTGTTTTGAAGGAGAATTTTGCCGTGTGTGAGAAAAAACAAAAAAAGGTTAAAATCAAGTATGAACAAAGAGATTTGCCATGGAAGATTGGTATCAAAGAAATTGCCGTATTTTGTATGATGAATTTATTGTGTGTGAAAAAACATACAAGAGTTGGAAAATCAACTATGAACAAGAAAAATGCCATGGCAGATTCGTATCAAAACTTGCCACGACAAAATTCACGTAAACTAAATTTGTCATGAACAAGAAAAATTGCCATGGCAGAAAAAATCATTTACACTAAATTGCCATGATTTGAGAACTAAATTTGCCATGATCAATAAACTAAATTTGCCATTATTTGTAAACTAAATTTGCCATGAACCAATAAACTAAAATTTGCCATGATCAATAAATTGAATTTGTATCAAAACTTGGCATGACAGATTTGCCGTGTTCTGGTATGATGAATTTGACGTGCGTGTAAAAATAGAAAAAAGTTGAAAAATAAAAATTATGAACAAGAAAATTTCCACGGCAGATTCGTATCAAAACTTGCCATGGCAAATTCGTACCAAGAATTGACGTGTGTTTGAATGGTGAATCTGCCATGTGCCAATTTTTTTTAAATCAACTATGAACAAGAAAAATGCCATGGCAGATTCGTATCAAAACTTGCCACGACAAAATTCACGTAAACTAAATTTGTCATGAACAAGAAAAATTGCCATGGCAGAAAAAATCATTTACACTAAATTGCCATGATTTGAGAACTAAATTTGCCATGATCAATAAACTAAATTTGCCATTATTTGTAAACTAAATTTGCCATGAACCAATAAACTAAAATTTGCCATGATCAATAAATTGAATTTGTATCAAAACTTGGCATGACAGATTTGCCGTGTTCTGGTATGATGAATTTGCCGTGCGTGTAAAAATAGAAAAAAGTTGAAAAATAAAAATTATGAACAAGAAAATTTCCACGGCAGATTCGTATCAAAACTTGCCATGGCAAATTCGTACCAAGAATTGCCGTGTGGTTGAATGGTGAATCTGCCATGTGCCAATTTTTTTAAAATCAACTATGAACAAGAAAAATGCCATGGCAGATTCGTATCAAAACTTGCCACGACAAAATTCACGTAAACTAAATTTGTCATGAACAAGAAAAATTGCCATGGCAGAAAAAATCATTTACACTAAATTGCCATGATTTGAGAACTAAATTTGCCATGATCAATAAACTAAATTTGCCATTATTTGTAAACTAAATTTGCCATGAACCAATAAACTAAAATTTTCCATGATCAATAAATTGAATTTGTATCAAAACTTGGCATGACAGATTTGCCGTGTTCTGGTATGATGAATTTGCCGTGCGTGTAAAAATAGAAAAAAGTTGAAAAATAAAAATTATGAACAAGAAAATTTCCACGGCAGATTCGTATCAAAACTTGCCATGGCAAATTCGTACCAAGAATTGCCGTGTGTTTGAATGGTGAATCTGCCATGTGCCAATTTTTTTTAAATCAACTATGAACAAGAAACTTGCCATGGAAGATTCGTATTAAAACTTGCCATGAAAAAATTCACGTAAACTAAATTTTTCATGAACAAGAAAAATTGCCATGGCAGAAAAAATCATTTATGCTACATTGCCATGATTTGAGAACTAAATTTGCCATGATCAATAAACTAAATTTGCCATTATTTGTAAACTAAATTTGCCATGAACCAATAAACTAAAATTTGCCATGATCAATAAACTGAATTTGTATCAAAACTTGGCATGACAGATTTGCCGTGTTCTGGTATGATGAATTTGCCATGCGTGTAAAAATAGAAAAAATTTGAAAAATAAAAATTATGAACAAGAAAATTTCCACTGCAGATTCATATCAAAACTTGCCATGGCAAATTCGTACCAAGATTTGCCGTGTGTTTGAATGATGAATCTACCGTGTGCCAAAAAAAGAAAAAAAATGAAAATCAAGTATGAACAAGAAAAATGCCATGGCAGATTCGTATCAAAACTTGCCACGGCAGAATTCAGGTAAACTAAATTTTCCATGAATAAGAAATATTACCATGGCAGATTCATTTGAAACTTGCGATGGCAAAAAAATCATGTAAACTAAATTTCCATGATTTGAAACTAAATTTTTCATGATCAATAAACTAAATTTTCCATGATTTATAAACTAAATTTGCCATGAACCAATAAACTAAAATTTGCCATGATCAAATAAACCAAATTTGTATCAAAACTTGGCATGGAATATTTGTATCAAGAATTGCCGTGCTCTGGTATTATGATTTGCCGTGTTTGTAAAAAACACAAAAAGTTGAAAATCAAAAAATATGAACGAGAAAATTGCCATGGCAAATTCGTATCAAGAATTGCCGTGTGTTTGTATGATGAATTTGCCGTGTGTGAAAAAAACATAAAAAGTTGAAAGTCAGGTATGAACAAGAAAAATGCCATGGCAGATTCATATCAAAACTTGCCACGGCGGAATTCACGTAAAGTAAAAATTGCCATGATTTGAAAACGAAATTTGCCGTGACTAGTAAACTAAATTTGCCATGAACCAAATAAACTAAATTTGACATGATCAAATAAAATCAGATTGCCATTGTCAATAAACTAAATTTGCCATTATCAACAAACTAAATTTGACGTGGTTAAGTAAGAAACAAAAGCATAAAGATAGGCATGGGCGTGTTAAAAATAACTAAATTTGCCATGACAAAATAACATGACATTTTTGCCATGGCAAACTTTGAAAAAAAAGGTCATAGGAACATTTTCTAAACTTGCTATGTGATCAAATGCAGAAAATTGGCATGCTACGTACACATATAACTTTGACATGGGCTTGTATTACGAGGGACATGGGCTTAATCAAATATTGCCATAGGCCTAAAAAATGTAAGTGCTTGTATTACAAGGGACATGGCTACAAATTATGAATAAAATTGCCATGGCATATGCATATTCAAATTTGCCATGGCGTTTTGCTTAAAAATAGAAATATACGTTACAGAATTGCCATCGATAAAAGTGTAACAATTGCCATGATTTCTAACCTCAATCTAACCACATGTATTCTGTAAAGAACAACACTAGTTCAGTAACAGGCCTTGTGACCTGGGGCACTACTACGGGCACACATGTTTACTTTGCGAAATGGGGCATGTTACGTTGCGAAAAAATTGCCATGATTTTTTAGGACATTATCTCTTAAATTTCCCGTGAGGTGAAAAGTGATGTTGCACTAGACTTGGCGTGCGCTAGCGTGGCTGCTCTGGTTGTGGACAAGGATGGCGGCATCCTCATCGGTGCACCAGAGCGGAGCAGAGCGACCGCTGCACCTGCATGTGTGCAGGTCCGAGGGTGTGCGACATGGCAAAATTACAATTTTCTTGTTTTCATACATGAAGGCAAAATTAGAAAATATCTATGAATTTTGCAAATTGTGCGTGCAATTCACAGTCACAAAGGATAAAATCTGAAAAAAGCACCTGAGCATGAGAAGCATCCAAGATTCTCATGTCCTTGCACTGACTCCACCTGAGCACGAACTTCCCTTGTTGCTGCTTGTGGAGCCGTCCCCATCCTCTGCTGCTGCTTCCACACCCCGATGCCACTCCTCCAAAACATCCTCCACTGATGTGTTGGTCCTCCTGGTCGCACTGCGACTGCTCCCAGAGCTCGCGTTGCACGGAGCGTGGAGGTTTGGACATGAGGAAGCTGTCCGAGCAGACTGCGGAGCTCGTGGTGCATGAAGGCGTCGGAGCCGAACGCCGACATGCCCGTCCCAGACCACAGCTCTCACGTACCCGCGTCAGCATCTAGTGCAGTAGCGAGGGCGCCCCTCGTCGTCGACCGGATCGCGTACCATCGTCTTCCCGCTGCTGTTCTCCACCAGAGTTGCCGCCGCGCGCTACCCGCACAACCGCCTCCACTCTATGTGCGCGCAGATCCTCGCCGTAGCCTCCTGCCGCGTCGCCGGAGCCGCGCCAACACCCGAGGCCTTAGCACGGGCGGCCCCGTCTTTAAACGCATCGGCCCCCATCTCCTTCCCGCCACTCATCTCCGCCGCGGTCACCGGGAGCAGCACCTCCGCAGCGGTCTCCGAGTAAGCCGCCGGCGCAGCCACCCCGCATGAGCTCCTCGCCGTGGTGCTCGCACTCCGGGAGCAGCACCTCCGTCGCGGTCTTCGAGTAAGCCACCGGCGCAGCAACCCCGCACGAGCCCCACGCCGTGGTGCTCGCACTCCGTGAGAAGCACCTGCTCGCGCCGAGCTCACGCCGCCGCGGCCCCTGCTCACGCCAGAGCTGCCCCCGCGCTGCCTCTGCTCGTGCCGATGCGGGCCAACGGTGCAGCTCCAAGCACGGCGCTCTCCCTCCTCTGCCGCAGCAGCTTGAACCCCAGCAGCGGCGCGCGCCTTCCCTCGTCGTCGGCCCAATCCCCTGCCGGGCGCCGTTCCCCTCCCCCTCCCCTCCTCCGGTGACCCCCCTCTTTCACTCGTGTGGATGACAAAGAAAGCGATGACGAGTGGATAAGAAGGGGAAAGAGGGTGAAGGCGGTGAGCTAAAAAAATGCGTTCGGGCGGATGGCATAGCGCCTGCATGTCCGACTCACAACCGGCCTCGTCCGAGCGAGAAATCAGCGTGCGGGCGAACTGCCAAACCTCCACACACCGGCCCTGTCCTACGTGGCACGCGAAAAATGCCCCAATGTGTCAAGATTCGTGCAAATTTAACTGGACGGTGATCCATGCGTGTGGGCGAGTTGGAATATTGCCACACGTGTGGGCGTTAGTGTTTTCGAAAAAAAAGGAAGAGCCACAGAAACGGGCCTAAAGTACTTCGGATAGGCCGGCCAATGGCCCAAATCATTAGCCAGGCCAGGCCCATCCTCCCAGTGTTATTAGTTCAAACTATTTCATTTTCTACAAAGTTCCAGATTTTCCAATGGCCCAAATAAAAGTTCCAGATTTTCATCGTTTTTTGTTGGAATTCTAGAGAAACTATTCTTTTTTTATCTACAAAGTTCCGGTACTCCAAATGAAAATAAATGGCACTAGATATTTTATCTATTTGTAAAAACTCTCAAGAAATAGCAACAAACGGTAAAAGGTTTACCATGAACGGTTTTGTATCACTACATGAAAAACATATCTTTCCTTGTGTTACTCGATATGTCGAGTGTATTTTATCGGCCGCATAGTGATTTAAGCCGAGTGTTATAGTCAGGGATCGTTGGAGAGTAAAATGCATGTATGGTCCTTAAATTTGGTGGTGATGTCCACAATGGTCCTCAAACTCAAAAACTACTTCAATACAGTCCCCGAATTTGAGAATACCGCTTCAATATAGTCTTTAAACTTGACGAGCATGTCCTGTGATACATCCTGCATACGTTTCTTGTACGCCGTGAAGTTTTTTTAGAAAACCGCCTCCCATCTAATTTAATTATATCAAAAACCTAAAGTTAGAAATGTGGGCTTCACACGTCAGTATTGGAAAGGAAAACTGATTCCAATATGGAGGGTCGAACGAACCTAGGAAGTTCAGATCGCGGGTTGCTTAGTCCACACAAGCTAACCACCAAGTAATAGGCTGCTTGACATAAATTATTAAGCTAGAGTATATATATTGTGTTCCTATGTACCTCATCAAGTGTTATTATATATATTTTTTAATATATGGCGCTCATATAGACCTACACAAGTTTTTTTTTCAAGTTCATGTTTGTATATAATTTTCCCATTTGAAAAAGAAAAAGGAAGAAAACAAAAGTTTCCATAAAACTTAAAGAAAGTGTTAGTGCATTTAAAAAAAGTTCGGCATGTTTTTGGAAAAGAATTCATCTATATTTAAAACTGTATGTATGTCTTTAGAAAATGTTTCACGTGTATTCAAAAATTGCAAACATCTTTAAAAAAATGTTTGTTATGCATTCAAAAATGACCGCAAGCACACAAAATTATTGTGTATTTTAATTGAATTATTAAAATGCACAATTATTAAAAAAGTTGAATGTTGTATTTAGACAACTGTACAGTGTGTATTAAAAATTATTTTGTCATAATAATAAATTCTAGAAATGTAATTAAACATGTTAAACATGGTTTTAGAAATGTAAGAATTATTTTACAATATATTTTTCTAATACACGTTGAACCTTCTTTAAATGCATGACGGACATTTTTTGAATGCATGACGAACATTTTTCAAAAACACTTTTGCAACTTTTTAATACACGTGAAATATTTTCCATAAACATGTTTATAGTTTTTAGTACCACATGTGAAACATTTTCGAAAACATGTTGAACATTTTTTTAAATGCAATAACACTTTCTTTAAGTTTTATGGCAACTTTTTTTCAAATGCAAAAAAGTAATATGAAAAACACGAACTTAAAAAAACAAGAAACTTGTGCAGGCCTATAGTTATGCCATAAATAAAAAATATATTTGAAAACGCTTGAAGAGGTACATAGAAACACAGTATACTTCCGCCAAGCATATATTCGATCCTCCATATTGGTGTTAGTTCTTCTTTTCTCATACTGAAATGTGGAATATTGGTTTTTTTGGTAATTAAATAAATTCTGAGATAGTTTATTGCAAGAAAAACTTCTCAGTGTACACGAAATGTATGTGAGACGTATCACAGGACCGGTTTGTCAAGTTGAAGGACCATATTGAAGCAGTATTCTCAAATTTTGGGACCATATTGAAGCAGTTTCAGAGTTTAAGAACCATTGTGAACATAGCCACTAAGTTTAAGGACCATCCATGCATTTTAATCATTCGCTGTAGGTAATTATTAAGCCTGGGAAGACTAAGCACTATATCCAAGTTCGTCAAGTTCAAGGACCATATTAAAGCAGTATTCTCAAATTTTGAGACCATCTTGAAGCAGTTTTTCAGAGTTTAAGAACCATTGTGGACATAGCCACCAAGTTTAAGGATCATCCATGCATTTTAATCATCGTTGTAGGTAATTATAAAGCCTGGGAAGACTAAGCACTATATCCAAGTGCACCTCGGATTTCAAAACGGGCGCGTACTTTGAGGCCTACTAGATATGCTATCATACTTAAATAAATAAGAGCATGGTTAATAGTTCAGCCAATTGATCACTATACGAGAGAACTGCTATACAACAACATTGTGTGCAAGATTCTTGCACGACAGCCTGCATCGCATCGTCTATGCATTCAAAAAATGTAGCGAATGGCTGGATTGCTTGATGTGCAGCTGTCGTGCAGACCTACGTCGTCTGCACAGCAGTTCCGCTATACGATGTTACCATGTCATTTATAGTTAAGCTTGTAGCCGGCAAGTACAATAGTTAAACATAAAATCATGCTACTTTATTAATAGATGGCTCACTTCCTACCCTCACATAGTGCGTAGGAGCACGTGTTGAAGCTGGCTCTTATTCTATAGTTGGCTCCTCTTCTCTCTTTTTCTCTCCCATCCATGTCATTGGGAAAATAATATTTTAACTCTTATGGACCTGCTTACATAAGCTTATTATACTTGCTCTAACACTGGTACCATAACGTACTATACAAACGGTTTTTAACCCCTTTACGCAACGGAGTTTTAAACCGCTACCTACTAAGTGTGGGCGATAGGGGGTCCTTTCCATACGACTCAGAAATCGTCGAGGATAGGCGAGCGGCTACTGACGATCACCATAGAATAAACGTATGAGAAGTCGCGGCAGTTCTACACGTTACGTCTCGACGTTACGTTTATGATCCGAGAGACATCTGAAACGATTACGCCTCTATAGTCGTGTGAAAGAGGTAGATATCACAAACATTTAATCTACCGATGTGTTTGCGATAGCTGAGTTATCGCACACGGTTCAAAAATGTAAAATGTGTGCGGTGCCTCTACTTTCGCCAACGTGTCCATTTTCATAACTGTGTGCGATAAATATCCCAATCACACACGCACACGGGTTTGAAACGTTTGTTGTATTACAATGAATCGCAAACACATATGAGACGAAATCGTGTGTGCGTCCGTCGGGCACCGCAAACGTTTCACGTCAAAGAACCGTATGTTCTATATTTTTCATCGCACGCGCTGTTTTCTTTCTAACCGTTTGTTCTCTATTTTATTCGCGCATGTTTAATTTTAGTTTTCCCAGTAATTTATTATTCAAATTTGAAAATTTTGAAATAATAAACGTGGAATTCAAATTCTCAGCACAATGGTTCAACAACCAATTCAGAAATAAAATTCTCAGTACAATATTTTCAGTAATTACATGATTAAGCAGCAATTAACTACAATGAACCACAATATTTAGAGGCGGTAAAGGTGAAGAGACAAGTATAAATCATTTTGGGCGCCGATGGTGTTGATGAAGCGGAATGCCCATAATGTGCCCTCCTGCATGACATAGGCACAGACAACTTTTATCCAACCCTTTGTGACGATCGTGTGCCCATCCTTCACCGCCTTCAGGAAGATTTCCAGAGCATTATTATGGTAGTATGAATTATATATTTTAACCTTAGTTGCCTCCACTCCAGTCATGTAGTTTGCAAGGTAATCATCAGTAAATTGCTTCGGAAACCACTGAAAAGAGAAAACTTTTAGATACTCGGGTCTAATATAGTAACTTGTTGTGGGCAGGGAAAAAAAGGTAACACATTACTTACCATCCTAAAGTTCACTGTTGTGTTGGACAAAATATAAATAAAGATCTTAATTCCCATCACCCGTCTCTTTCGCCTAAAAATCTTTCTTAGTTTTCTCACTTGACGCTTGTTCATGAATATGTCATTGTCCCATATGCAAAAGGGATCAAAGCGTGCATCATCAGTATCGCTCATATATGTACCTACAAGCAACCAGTAAATGTTAGAAGCTAAACTGAGATTGCACAAATTATGTAAAATACAACTACCTCCATTCCTAAAGACAAGTATTTTTAGAGAATTCAATATGAACTACATAAGGATGTATATAGACATAGTTTAGATTAGAATCTAGATTCACTCATTTTGCTTCGTATGTAGTCTATATTGGAACCTCTAAAAATACTTATATTTAGGAATAGATGGTGTATAGGACATGGGATGCAGCTAACCTCAATGGCAAACAACAACATCGCCCACTGTAGCCCTGTGTAAGTACATGGAAAGGCAATGTTAACTAGAACAGGGTTAACATCCACCAAAAATAGCAAATGGTAATAAAACCGCAGCATCCGTAGTGATATCTTCATTGCGAAAGAGTAGCACGATAGCAACGGGACGGATTAAAAAATGGATAGAATTGTTTACTACAACATACAACCTAGTATAGCCATTGAAACTGGTATTGATAGAAATGAAATTGACAGAGTTAAACATCGCAAGGCAGGTGCCGCTAGAGCAGAGAATGGCCCTGTTGTCTATAAAAAGGTAGGGGAAATAGATAAGACGGGTTAGGCATGTTTACTACAACATGCTTAATACATGAAGCGTACAAAACATGTCCATTGCAACTGGTATTGGTAAGATTCAACTGGTCAGTTCACACTTAGTAAGTCTCGAGGGGTAGTTGTTGGGGCACTTCATATGGACAAGAGCCCGCCCCAAGTCGGCCGCAGCGGAGGCGAGGTGTTCCTCCAGGTCGAAGCGAGGATCGGTGGCGCTGACATGTGTACCTACAAGAAGCAAGTATATGTTAAAATCCAAACTGCAATTACATAAATGATGTAAAATACTGTAAGACAAGGGATGTAGCTAACCTCGATGCGGTATATCTCTAGTATATCTTCATTGCGGAGAGTAGCACAGTAGGAAAGGGATAGATAAAAAATGGATACAACTGTTATTGCAACAGGCTTAACAGCATCCTAAGTCATATTTTGTAAGTTTGTAGCTGCTATTGGTGAAATTGAGCTGGACAGTTCATATTTGAACATCACACAGTGTTCAGTACTGAAATAAACAAGGCACGGACATGCTTAATACATCAGCCAAACAAAACTTGAACATTCTCCAAATATGTGGGATCTAAAGTTGACACTCTTCCAAACCCACTATCAATATTATTGCAAACATTATTATCAATCTCATATTCATCATGGGGCTTAAATAAAATTTCAAGATCATAAGAAGAATCACCCCAATCATGATCATTGCAACAAGTAGTGGACATAGCAAAACTAGCATCCCCAAGCTTAGGGTTTTGCATATCATTAACACAATTGACATTAATAGAATTTACAATAACATCATTGCAATCATGCTTTTCATTCAAAGATCTATCGTGAATCACTTCATAAAGCACTTCATCACAATTTTAGATTCACGAATTTCAAGCAAAACCTCATAAAGATAATCTAGTGCACTCAACTCACTAGCAATTGATTCATCATAATTGCATCTTTTAAAAAGATTAGCAAGTGGATGAGGATCCATACCAATAGATTTTTAGCAAGAGAAGATGCAAGCAAATAGAAGGCACATGGCAACACAAGCAAACATAAGATCGAATGAGAAAAAGGGCAAAGAAAAGGGCGAATCTTTTCAAAAATCCTTTTACAAATGGGGGAGAGGAAAACGAGAGGCGAATGGCGAATAATGTAATGAAGAAATGAGAGTTTATGATGGGTACTTGGTGTTGGAAATATGCCCTAGAGGCAATAATAAAAGGATTATTATATTTCAATGTTCATGATAATTGTCTTTTGTTCATGCTATAACTGTATTATCCGGAAATCGTAATACACGTGTGAACACTTAGACCCAATGAGTCCCTAGTGAGCCTCTAGTTGACTAGCTCGTTATGATCAATAGATAGTCATGGTTTCCTGACTATGGACATAGGATGTCGTTGATAACGGGATCACATCATTAGGAGAATGATGTGATGGACAAGACCCAATCATAAGCATAGCATAAAAGATCGTATAGTTCGTTTGCTAGAAGCTTTGCCAATGTCAAGTATCTATTCCTTCGACCATGAGATCGTGTAACTCCCGGTTACCGTAGGAGTGCCTTGGGTGTATCAAACGTCACAACGTAACTGGGTGACTATAAAGGTGCATTACAGGTATCTCCGAAAGTATCTGTTGGGTTGACACGGATCGAGACTGGGATTTGTCACTCCGTATAACGGAGAGGTATCTCTGGGCCCACTCGGTAATGCATCATCATAATGAGCTCAATGTGACCAAGGTGTTGGCCACGGGATCATGCATTACGGTACGAGTAAAGTGACTTGCCGGGTAACGAGACTGAACAAGGTATTGGGATACCGACGATCGAGTCTCGGGCAAGTAACGTACCGATTGACAAAGGGAATTGTATACAGGGTTTGATCGAATCCTCGACATCGTGGTTCAACCGATGAAATCATCGAGGAGCATGTGGGAGCCAACATGGATATCCAGACCCCGCTGTTGGTTATTGCCCGAGAGTCGTCTCGGTCATGTCTGCGTGTCTCCCGAACCCGTAGGGTCTACACACTTAAGGTTCGGTGACGCTAGGGTTAGTAGGAAGTCAAGTATGTGACTACCGAATGATGTTCGGAGTCCCGGATGAGATCCCGGACGTCACGAGGAGTTCCGGAATGGTCCGGAGGTAAAGATTTATATATGGGAAGTCCTGTTTCGGGCATCGGGACAAGTTTCGGGGTTATCGGTATTGTACCGGGACCACCGGAGGGGTCCCGGGGGCCCACCGGGTGGGGCCACCTGCCCCGGGGGGCCACATGGGCTGTAGGGGGTGCGCCTTGGCCTGCATGGGCCAAGGGCACCAGCCCCACATAGGCCCATGCGCCTAGGGTTCAAGGGGGCAAGAGTCCTAGGAGGGGAAGGCACCTCCTAGGTGCCTTGGGGGGGAGGGAAACCCCCCTTGGCCGCCGCCCCCCTAGGAGATTGGATCTCCTAGGGCCGGCCACCCCCCCCTTGGCCCTCCTATATATAGTGGGGGAGAGGAGGGACTTCATACCTTGAGTCCTTGGCCTTTGGTTGCCTCCTTCTCCCTCCCCAACACCTCTCCTCCTTCGTTGTGTGCTCGGCGAAGCCCTGTCGGAGTACTGCTTCTCCACCATCACCACGCCGTCGTGCTGCCGGTGGAGCTGTCTTCCTCAACCTCTCCTTCCCCCTTGCTGGATCAAGAAGGAGGAGACGTCGCTCGTCCCGTACGTGTGTTGAACACGGAGGTGCTGTCCGTTCAGCACTTGGCATCGGTGATCTGAATCACGTTCGAGTACGACTCCATCATCACCTTGCAAGCTTCCGCACGCGATCTACAAGTGGTATGTAGATGCAAGCTCTCTCCCATGACTCGTTGCTTAGATGAACTCATAGATGGATCTTGGTGAAGCCGTAGGAAAAATTTTAATTTTCTGCAACGTTCCCCAACAGTGGCATCATGAGCTAGGTCTATGCGTAGTTCTCTAATGCACGAGTAGAACACAATTTGTTGTGGGCGTTGATCTTGTCATCTTACTTGCCTCTACTAGTCTTTTCTTGCTCAACGGTATTGTGGGATGAAGCGGCCCGGACCAACCTTACACGTACGCTTACGTGAGACCGGTTCCACCGACTGACATGCACTAGTTGCATAAGGTGGCTGGCGGGTGTCTGTCTCTCCCACTTTAGTTGGAGCGGAATCGATGAACAAGGCCCTTATGAAGGGTAAATAGAAGTTGACAAAATCACGTTGTGGTGATTCGTAGGTAAGAAAACGTTCTTGCTAGAACCCAATCGCAGCCACGTAAAAGATGCAACAACAACTAGAGAACGTCTAACTTGTTTTTGCAGCGATTGATCATGTGATGTGATATGGCCAGAAGTTGTGATGAATGTTGAATTGTGATGTATGAGATCATGTTCTTGTAATAGGATTCACGACTTGCATGTCGATGAGTATGACAACCGGCAGGAGCCATAGGAGTTGTCTTTATTTTTTTGTATGACCTGCGTGTCATTGAAGAACGCCATGTAAACTACTTTACTTCATTACTAAACGCGTTAGTCATAGAAGTAGAAGTAGTCGTTGGCGTGACAACTTCATGAAGACACGATGATGGAGATCATGATGATGGAGATCATGGTGTCAAGCCGGTGACAAGATGATCATGGAGCCCCGAAGATGGAGATCAATGGAGCTTGATGATATTGGCCATATCATGTCACAACCATATAATTGCATGTGATGTTTATTATGTTTATGCATCTTGTTTACTTAGGACGACGGTAGTAAATAAGATGATCCCTTACAAAATTTCAAGAAGTGTTCTCCCCTAACTGTGCACCGTTGCTACAGTTCGTCGTTTCTAAGCACCACGTGATGATCGGGTGTGATGGATCCTTACGTTCACATACAACGGGTGTAAGACAGTTTTACACAGCGAAAACACTTAGGGTTAACTTGACGAGCCTAGCATGTGCAGACATGGCCTCGGAACACGGAGACCGAAAGGTCGAACACGAGTCGTATGGAAGATACGATCAACATAAAGATGTTCACCGACGATGACTAGTCCGTCTCACGTGATGATCGGACACGGGCTAGTCGACTCGGATCGTGTAACACTTAGATGACTAGAGGGATGTCTAATCTAAGTGGGAGTTCATAATTTTGATTAAGAACTTTATTATCATGAACTTAGTCTAAAACCTTTGCAAATATGTATTGTAGATCAATGGCCAACGCTCATGTCAACATGAACTTCAACGCGTTCCTAGAGAAAACCAAGCTGAAAGATGATGGCAGCAACTATACGGACTGGGTCCGAAACCTGAGGATCATCCTCATAGCTGCCAGGAAGCAATATGTCCTAGAAGGACCGCTAGGTGCCGCTCCCGTCCCAGAGAACCAAGACGTTATGAACGCTTGGCAAACTCGTGCTGATGATTACTCCCTCGTTCAGTGCGGCATGCTTTACAGCTTAGAACCGGGGCTCCAAAAGCGTTTTGAGCATCACGGAGCATATGAGATGTTCGAAGAGCTGAAACTAGTTTTCCAAGCTCATGCCCGGGTCGAGAGATATGATGTCTCCGACAAGTTCTACAGTTGTAAGATGGAGGAGAACAGTTCTGTCAGTGAACACATCCTGAAGATGTCTGGGTTGCACGCTCGTATGACCCAGTTGAACATTAACCTCCCAGATGAGGCGGTCATTGACAGAATCCTCCAGTCGCTCCCACCAAGCTACAAGAGCTTTGTGATGAACTACAACATGCAGGGGATGGTAAAGACCATTCCTGAAGTGTTCTCGATGCTGAAGTCAGCAGAGGCTGAAATCAAGAAAGAACATCAAGTGTTGATGGTCAATAAGACCACTAAGTTCAAGAAGGGCAAGGGTAAGAAGAACTTCAAGAAGGACGGCAAAGATGTTGCCGCGCCCGGTAAGCCTGTTGCCGGGAAGAAGTCAAAGAATGGACCCAAGCCTGAGACTGAGTGCTTTTATTGCAAGGGGAAGGGGCACTGGAAGCGGAACTGCCCCAAATACTTAGCGGATAAGAAGGCCGGCAACACCAAAGGTATATTTGATATACATGTAATTGATGTGTACCTTACCAGTACTCGAAGTAACTCCTGGGTATTTGATACCGGTGCCGTTGCTCACATATGTAACTCACAGCAGGAGCTGCGGAATAAACGGAGACTGGCGAAGGACGAGGTGACGATGCGCGTCGGGAATGGCTCCAGGGTCGATGTGATCGCCGTCGGCACGCTGCCTCTACATTTACCTACGGGATTAGTTTTAAACCTCAATAATTGTTGTTTAGTGCCAAGTTTGAGCATGAACATTGTATCTGGATCTCGTTTAATACGAGATGGCTACTCATTTAAGTCTGAGAATAATGGTTGTTCGATTTATATGAGAGATATGTTTTATGGTCATGCTCCGATGGTCAATGGTTTATTCTTGATGAATCTCGAGCGTAATATTACACATGTTCATAGTGTGGATGCCAAAAGATGTAAAGTTGATAACGATAGTCCCACATACTTGTGGCACTGCCGCCTTGGTCACATTGGTGTCAAGCGCATGAAGAAGCTCCATGCTGATGGACTTTTAGAGTCTCTTGATTATGAATCATTTGACACATGCGAACCTTGCCTCTTAGGCAAAATGACCAAGACTCCGTTCTCCGGAACAATGGAGCGAGCAACCAACTTGTTGGAAATCATACATACCGATGTGTGCGGTCCAATGAGCGTTGAGGCTCGCGGAGGATATCGTTATGTTCTCACTCTCACTAACGACTTGAGTAGATATGGGTATGTCTACTTAATGTAACACAAGTCTGAGACCTTTGAAAAGTTCAAGGAATTTCAGAGTGAGGTAGAGAATCAACATGACCGTAAGATAAAGTTCCTACGATCAGATCGTGGGGGCGAATACTTAAGTCACGAATTTGGTACACACTTAAGAAAATGTGGAATCGTTTCACAACTCACGCCGCCTGGAACACCTCAGCGAAACGGTGTGTCCGAACGTCGTAATCGCACTCTATTGGATATGGTGCGGTCTATGATGTCTCTTACCGATTTACCGCTATCATTTTGGGGATACGCTCTAGAGACAGCTACATTCACTTTAAATAGGGCACCGTCTAAATCCGTTGAGACGACACCGTATGAATTATGGTTTGGGAAGAAACCTAAGCTGTCGTTTCTAAAAGTTTGGGGATGCGATGCTTATGTCAAGAAACTTCAACCTGAAAAGCTCGAACCCAAGTCGGAAAAATGCGTATTCATAGGATACCCTAAGGAAACTGTCGGGTATACCTTCTACTTAAGATCCGAAGGCAAGATCTTTGTTGCCAAGAACGGATGCTTTCTGGAGAAAGAGTTTCTCTCGAAAGAAGTAAGTGGGAGGAAAGTAGAACTCGATGAAGTACTACCTCTCGAACGGGAAAGTGGTGCAGCGCAGGAAACCATTCCTGTAATGCCCACACCAACTGAAGAGGAAAATGTTGATGATGATCAAGGTACTTCAGATCTAGTTGCTACTGAATTTCGAAGGTCCACAAGGACACGTTCTGCACCAGAGTGGTACGGCAACCCTGTCATGGAAATCATGTTGCTGGACAACAATGAACCTTCGAACTATGAAGAAGCAATGGCGGGCCCGGATTCCAACAAATGGCTTGAGGCCATGAAATCCGAGATAGGATCCATGTATGAAAACAAAGTATGGACTTTGACAGACTTGCCCGATGATCGGCGAGCGATAGAAAATAAATGGATTTTTAAGAAGAAGACGGACGCGGATGGTAATGTTACCATCTATAAAGCTCGACTTGTCGCTAAGGGTTATCGACAAGTTCAAGGGATTGACTACGACGAGACATTCTCTCCCGTGGCGAAGCTTAAGTCCGTCCGAATCATGTTAGCAATTGCCGCATACTATGATTATGAGATATGGCAGATGGACGTCAAAACGGCATTCCTTAATGGACATCTTAAGGAAGAGCTGTATATGATGCAGCCGGAAGGTTTTGTCGTTCCTCAGAACGCTAACAAAGTATGCAAGCTCCAGCGATCCATTTATGGACTGGTGCAAGCATCTCGGAGTTGGAACATTCGCTTTGATGAGATGATCAAAGCGTTTGGGTTTACGCAGACTTATGGAGAAGCCTGCGTTTACAAGAAAGTGAGTGGGAGCTCTGTAGCATTTCTCCTATTATATGTAGATGACATACTCTTGATGGGAAATGATACGAAACTCCTGGACAGCATTAAGGCCTACTTGAACAAGTGTTTTTCAATGAAGGACCTTGGAGAAGCTGCTTATATATTAGGCATCAAGATCTATAGAGATAGATCGAGACGCCTCATAGGTCTTTCACAAAGCACATACCTTGATAAGATTTTGAAGAGGTTCAAAATGGATCAGTCCAAGAAGGGGTTCTTGCCTATGTTACAAGGTGTGAGATTGAGCTTGGCTCAGTCACCGACCACGGCAAAAGATAAAGAAGAGATGAGTGTCATCCCCTATGCTTCAGCCATAGGATCTATTATGTATGCCATGCTGTGTACCAGACCCGATGTAAACCTTGCCGTAAGTTTGGTTGCAAGATACCAAAGTAACCCCGGCAAGGAACACTGGACAGCGGTCAAGAATATCCTGAAGTACCTGAAAAGGACAAAGGACATGTTTCTCGTTTATGGAGGAGATGAAGAGCTCGTCGTAAAGGGTTACGTCGACGCTAGCTTCGACTCAGATCTGGATGACTCTAAGTCACAAACCGGATACGTGTATATGTTGAATGGTGGAGCAGTAAGCTGGTGCAGCTGCAAGCAGAGCGTCGTGGCGGGATCTACATGTGAAGCGGAGTACATGGCAGCCTCGGAGGCAGCGCATGAAGCGATTTGGATGAAGGAGTTCATCACCGACCTAGGAGTCATACCCAATGCGTCGGGGCCGATCAAACTCTTCTGTGACAACACTGGAGCTATTGCCCTTGCCAAGGAGCCCAGGTTTCACAAGAAGACCAGGCACATCAAGCGTCGTTTCAACTCCATCCGTGAAAATGTTCAAGATGGAGACATAGAGATTTGCAAAGTGCACACGGATCTGAATGTCGCAGATCCGTTGACTAAACCTCTCTCGCGTGCAAAACATGATCAACACCAGAACTCTATGGGTGTTCGATTCATCACAATGTAACTAGATTGGTGACTCTAGTGCAAGTGGGAGACTGTTGGAAATATGCCCTAGAGGCAATAATAAAAGGATTATTATATTTCAATGTTCATGATAATTGTCTTTTGTTCATGCTATAACTGTATTATCCGGAAATCGTAATACACGTGTGAACACTTAGACCCAATGAGTCCCTAGTGAGCCTCTAGTTGACTAGCTCGTTATGATCAATAGATAGTCATGGTTTCCTGACTATGGACATAGGATGTCGTTGATAACGGGATCACATCATTAGGAGAATGATGTGATGGACAAGACCCAATCATAAGCATAGCATAAAAGATCGTATAGTTCGTTTGCTAGAAGCTTTGCCAATGTCAAGTATCTATTCCTTCGACCATGAGATCGTGTAACTCCCGGTTACCGTAGGAGTGCCTTGGGTGTATCAAACGTCACAACGTAACTGGGTGACTATAAAGGTGCATTACAGGTATCTCCGAAAGTATCTGTTGGGTTGACACGGATCGAGACTGGGATTTGTCACTCCGTATAACGGAGAGGTATCTCTGGGCCCACTCGGTAATGCATCATCATAATGAGCTCAATGTGACCAAGGTGTTGGCCACGGGATCATGCATTACGGTACGAGTAAAGTGACTTGCCGGGTAACGAGACTGAACAAGGTATTGGGATACCGACGATCGAGTCTCGGGCAAGTAACGTACCGATTGACAAAGGGAATTGTATACAGGGTTTGATCGAATCCTCGACATCGTGGTTCAACCGATGAAATCATCGAGGAGCATGTGGGAGCCGACATGGATATCCAGACCCCGCTGTTGGTTATTGCCCGAGAGTCGTCTCGGTCATGTCTGCGTGTCTCCCGAACCCGTAGGGTCTACACACTTAAGGTTCGGTGACGCTAGGGTTAGTAGGAAGTCAAGTATGTGACTACCGAATGATGTTCGGAGTCCCGGATGAGATCCCGGACGTCACGAGGAGTTCCGGAATGGTCCGGAGGTAAAGATTTATATATGGGAAGTCCTGTTTCGGGCATCGGGACAAGTTTCGGGGTTATCGGTATTGTACCGGGACCACCGGAGGGGTCCCGGGGGCCCACCGGGTGGGGCCACCTGCCCCGGGGGGCCACATGGGCTGTAGGGGGTGCGCCTTGGCCTGCATGGGCCAAGGGCACCAGCCCCACATAGGCCCATGCGCCTAGGGTTCAAGGGGGCAAGAGTCCTAGGAGGGGAAGGCACCTCCTAGGTGCCTTGGGGGGGAGGGAAACCCCCCTTGGCCGCCGCCCCCCTAGGAGATTGGATCTCCTAGGGCCGGCCACCCCCCCCTTGGCCCTCCTATATATAGTGGGGGAGAGGAGGGACTTCATACCTTGAGTCCTTGGCCTTTGGTTGCCTCCTTCTCCCTCCCCAACACCTCTCCTCCTTCGTTGTGTGCTCGGCGAAGCCCTGTCGGAGTACTGCTTCTCCACCATCACCACGCCGTCGTGCTGCCGGTGGAGCTGTCTTCCTCAACCTCTCCTTCCCCCTTGCTGGATCAAGAAGGAGGAGACGTCGCTCGTCCCGTACGTGTGTTGAACACGGAGGTGCTGTCCGTTCAGCACTTGGCATCGGTGATCTGAATCACGTTCGAGTACGACTCCATCATCACCTTGCAAGCTTCCGCACGCGATCTACAAGTGGTATGTAGATGCAAGCTCTCTCCCATGACTCGTTGCTTAGATGAACTCATAGATGGATCTTGGTGAAGCCGTAGGAAAAATTTTAATTTTCTGCAACGTTCCCCAACACTTGGTATGTCTTGACTTGGCGTAGATCTCCCCGGCAACATCGCTAGAAATTCTTCCTGCTACTTCTTGACCTTGCGTTGGTTTTTCCCTTGAAGAGGATAGGTGATGCAGCAAAGTAGAGATAAGTATTTCCCTCAGTTTGAGAACCAAGGTATCAATCTAGTAGGATACAACGCACAAATCACCGAATACCTGCACAACCAATCAAACAAACTTGCACCCAACGCGATAAAGGGGTTGTCAATCCCTTCACGGTTACTTGCAAAAGTGAGATATGATAGATATAGATAAACAATAAAGTAAATATTTTTGGTAGTTTTGGTTTATAGATCGGAAAGTAAAAGATTGCAAGAATAGTAGATCGGAAACTAATATTGTAGATAGAAAACTTGTATGATGGAAAATAGACCCGGGGGCCATAGGTTTCACTAGTGGCTTCTCTCAAAATAGCAAATAATACGGTGGGTGAACAAATTACTGCCGAGCAATTGATAGAAAAGTGCAAAGTTATGACGATATCTAAGGCAATGATCATAAATATAGGCATCGCGTCCGTGTCAAGTAGACCGAAACGATTCTGCATCTACTACTATTACTCCACACATCGACCGCTTTCCAGCATGCATCTAGAGTATTATGTTCATAAAGAACGGAGTAATGCATTAAATAAGATGACATGATGTAGAGGAATTAACTCAAGCAATATGATGAAAACCCCATCTTTTTATCCTCGATGGCAAACAATACGTGACTTGCTGCTCCTACTGTCACTGGGAAAAGACACCGCAAGATTGAACCCAAAGCTAAGCACTTCTCCCATTGCAAGAAAAACCAATCTAGTTGGCCAAACCAAACTGATAGTTCGAAGAGAATTACAAAGATATCAAATCATGCATTTAAGAATCCAGAGAAGATTCAAATAATATTCATAGATAAGCTGATCGTAAATCCACAATTCATCACATCTCGGCAAACACACCGCAAAAAAGTATTACATCAGATAGATCTCCAAGAACATCAAGGAGAACATGGCATCAAGAATCAAAGAGAGAGAAGAAGCCATCTAGCTACTAGCTATGGACCGGTAGGTCTGTGGTAAACTACTCACGCTTCATCGGAAGGGTAATAGAGTTGATGTAGAAGCCCTCCATGGTCGAATCCCCCTCCGGCAGGATGCCGAAAAAGGCCCCTAGATGGGATCTCACAGGTATAGAAGGTTGCGGCGGTGGAAAAGTGTTTTTGTGGATGCCTCTGTTGGTTTGGGGATATATGGAAATATATAGGCGAAATAGTTAGGTCGGGAGGGTCACGAGGGGCCCACAAGGGTGGGGGCATGCCCTACCCTCCTGGGCGTGTCCTCCGTCCCTGTGGACTCCTAGTGGCTCCTCCAACTTCATCTCCAAGTCTCCTGGTTGTCTTCTGGTCCAAGAAAAATCATTGCGAAGGTTTCATTCCGTTTGGATTCCGTCTGGTATTCCTTTTCTGCGAAACTCAAA
This sequence comes from Triticum timopheevii, assembly GCA_963921465.1. Taxonomy (NCBI): domain Eukaryota; kingdom Viridiplantae; phylum Streptophyta; class Magnoliopsida; order Poales; family Poaceae; genus Triticum; species Triticum timopheevii. Next base: position 586,125,143 of record OY997270.1, read on the forward strand.
AACAAGGAAAAACAGGAACTAGCACTAGGCTCTACGTTAAAGTTAGTCCCAAAAATAATATAAAATAGCGTATTAATGCATATAAAACATCCAAAACAGATAATATAATAGCATGGAACAATAAAAAATTATAGATACGTTGGAGACGTATCATTACACCAAAGAGGGATACAACTAGCTATGCCATTACACAACAACACTAAGTTTCACATGCAACATCAAAAACCTTTGGAAAAGTAGCATCATACATGGTAAATAGATCGTTGAATCTCATCTGGGAAACTGCAGAAGCGGAAGGCGAATCTTGAGCCTTCGATGATGTTGAATGTCCTTGCAAGTTTAGGCTAGTGGCTATGGATAATTGCCCGCCCAAACTTCATACTCTTCAGGAAGAATTCATTATTGTACTGTGGGTGTTGAATGAATACCTTCCTTGCCTCTTGATCATGTAGGTGATTTGGGAGGTAATCATCGGTGAACTGCTTTGAAAAGTACTGAAAACAAAGATATGCATAAATCGATGTTATAAATTTTGAAATGGTGCAAGGGGTAAAATCAAGGTAAAAGAGTTAGTACCATCCTATAGTTGACTAATTTCTTCTTCATTGTGAAAACAAAGATCTTGCTGTTATTAGCGCAAGTTTCTTTATCCTAACAATCTTTCTGAGTTTCCTGACTTGACTAATATTCATGGACATCTCATTTGCCCATAAGCAAAATGGGTCGAACAGTGGGTCTAAGCCTCTGACCGTAGGACCTACATGTGCAAGACCAAATTGTAAGAAACCTAAATATTAGAATGATTCATGCAACTGCACAATAATGTGCTATTAGCGAAAGGACCATGCATGAGCAAACCTCGATGGTAAACCACAATGTCTCCCATTGTTTCCCTCCAACACATATAAGGAAGATCTTGATCAGGTTAACTGAGAGTTTCCATACTATCAGTAGAATATGTATTGGGTGCAACCAAATTCGATTTATTCCTCACATGCATCAAAATTGTTCCCATAACAAATGAAAATAAAATTGCAGAATTGAACCAAATAGTTAACTGGACAACAGACCAAATGAACCAAAACAGTTAACTACGCATGACATTGCAAAATAGAACATATACTAGAAGATAAGACAGTTAACGAAACCAAGAATGCTTGAGAACAGTACTACAAAATGTAGCAATTGTTGTTCCAAACTGTTAACTGAACATTACATTCCAGAATATTAGATTGCATATCAACATTATAGAGGACAAATCACTAGAAGGCACTAGCGGTGGTCTTGAAAAAAATCACCCAAACTGTATTATAAAGTACACAACCGCATGACGATGTCGGTGGTGGACTCGAAGACGAGGTGGTCCTCCAAGATCTGGTGGCCGACACTTGGCATGCATGGCAGCCATAGCGACCTCATCTGTGCATGTGGCCATGATTTGCTTCTCCGTTGCCAGATGCTACTGAGCTCCACGTTATACTGCATGCAAAATGGCTGTGGGCCGCGCTTAATTGGAGGATGGGGCCAGTGATTTCGGCGGAAGGTGTCGCGTGGTCGGTCAGGGCATGTGGGGCGGGAAGGAGGAGGATGCTGTGGGTGGGGTGTGGATTAGCTGACCATATCGACGAGGTTTCGCAGCAAGAAGAAGGGTCGTCAGCGAGGAGGCGACACTGCAAGAAGAAGGGTCACCGGCGAGGAGGAGACGCTGCAAAAAGAAGGGTCACCGGCGAGGAGGCGGTGCTGCCAGTAAGCAGCAGTGAAGGTTTGAACTTAGAAAGCAAGGAGGAATAGTAGAAATGTGGCTTTTGGTGGGAGGGAGTGGGGAGATAGATATTTCTGCAGTGGCAGAAAAATTTCGCTCGGTAACGCGAGAAACTGGCGGGCAAGTGTGGTCCAAGCGTGGGCGGTGGACTGTAGACGACGAAGCTTCCTGTGCAAGCCAGACAAGACAGTGTGCCAAGATATTTTATATCGCATCCCACACGATTCTTGCTAGTAAACTGTTTGTGGTATACCTGATTTTTTTCATTCTGTTTTGAAAGACCAAATGGTGTTACGGAGGGAAAGGATGATGTATGCATTGCTAGAACATTTATCTACACTGAACATGCAACTATATGAGTGTCGTGTTAAAATTTGAAATTATTCTGGGTTCGTTTGGTATTTGTATGCATTAATTGATTTTCTAGGCATTTAATGTGCATAATTGAAATTTGAACTACAAGCACATGCTCCAGTGCACCAAAGTTTGTTGAAAAATCACATGTGTGTCTTTGGGTGAATTTATAGGTCCCATGCAAGAATGGGAATGAAATTCAAACATTTAGGCGTATTGAGAAACTTGGTTTTTAAATTCCTGTAAATCCCAAACTCGCCTGAAAATCATGAAACTTGGCATGGTGTCATTTCATGGCACCAACATGTTGTGGTAAAAAAATTGGCCGAATTGGGACAAGTTTTCGTATAAGCTTCTTGTAAAGTGGAGTTTGTCGTCCCAAGAAGGCGTGTGGTTTCGAGAGGGAACGTGACACCTTTGCATGTGAAATGGCATATGCTGCCCCCCTCTTGATTTTTTACGTAGCAAACATAAAACTATATGACTGCCGTGTTAAAATTTGGAATTATTCCAGGTTCGTTTGGCCCTTTTTATGCATTAATTGAGTTTCTAGGCATTTAATATGAATAATTCAAATTTGAACTACAAGCACATGCTCCAGTGCACCAAGGTTGGTTGAAAACTCACATGTGTGTCCTTGTGTGAATTTATAGGTCACATGCAAGAAATGGGAAGGAAATTCAAACATCTGGGCATTGTGGCTCGGCCGGTAACATTGAGAAACTTGGTTTTTTAAATTCATGTAAATTCAAAACTCACCTGAGAATCATGAAACTTGGCATGCTATCATTTCATGGCACCAACATGCTGTGGTAAATAAATTGGCTGAATTGGGACAAATTTTGGCATAAGCTTATTGCAAACCGGAGCTTCTCTCAAAAAGACCCATGGTTCCGAGAGGGAACGTGTCACCTTTGTGTGCGAAACGATATAGGCTGCCTCCCCCCTTGATTTTTTACAGAGGCAACATAGAACTATATCAGTTCCATGTTAAAATTTGGAATTATTCCGGGTTCCTTTGGCCTTTTGATGTCTACTACGCAACCTTCTTCTTGTAGACGTTGTTGGGCCTGCAAGTGCACAGGTTGTAGGACAGTAGCAAATTTCCCTCAAGTGGATGACCTAAGGTTTATCAATCCGTAGGAGGCGTAGGATGAAGATGGTCTCTCTCAAGCAACCCCGCAACCAATTAACAAAGAGTCTCTTGTGTCCCCAAGACACCCAATACAATGGTAAATTGTACAGGTGCACTAGTTCGGCGAAGAGATGGTGATACAAGTGCAATATGGATGGTAGATATAGGTATTTGTAATCTGAAAATATAAAAACAGCAAGGTAACTAATAATAAAAGTGAGCGTAAACGGGATTGCAATGATAGGAAACAAGGCCGAGGGTTCATACTTTCACTAGTGCAAGTTCTCTCAACAATAATAACATAGATAGATCATATAACAATCCCTCAACATCAACAAAGAGTCACTCCAAAGCCACTAATAGCGGAGAACAAACGTAGAGATTATGATAGGGTACGAAACCACCTCAAAGTTATTCTTTTGGATCGATCTATAAAAGAGTTCGTACTAGAATAACACCTTAAGACACAAATCAACCAAAACCCTAATGTCACCTAGATACTCCATTGTCACCTCAAGTATCCTTGGGCATGATTACACGATATGCATCACACAATCTCAGATTCACCCAACCAACACAAAGTACTTCAAAGAGTGCCCCAAAGTTTCTACCGAAGAGTCAAGAACGTGTGCCAACCCCTATGCATAGGTTCATGGGCGCAACCCGCAAGTTGGTCACCAAAACATACATCAAATGGCACATGATATCCATTGTCACCACAGATAAGCACGGCAAGACATACATCAAGTGTTCTCATAAAAGAATCAATCCGATAAGATAACTTCAAAGGGGAAACTCAATTCATCACAAGAGAGTAGAGGGGGAGAAACATCATAAGATCCAACTATAGTAGCAAAGCTCGGGATACATCAAGATCATGCCATAGAGGGAACACGAGAGAGAACATGAGAGAGAGAGATCAAACACATAGCTACTGGTACATACCCTCAACCCCGAGGGTGAACTACTCCCTCCTCGTCATGGAGAGCGCCGGGATGATGAAGATGGCCATCGGTGATGGATTCCCCCTCCGGCAGGGTGCTGGAACGGACTCCCGAGAGGTTTTTGGTGGCTACAGAGGCTTGCGGCGGCGGACTCCCGATCTATCTTGATATTTGATGGTTTTAGGGTACGTAGGCATATATAGGCAAAAGAAGTCAGTCGGGAGGTGCTCGAGGGGCCCACGAGACAGGGGGCGCGCCCTATAGGGGGGGCGGTCTCCTATCTCGTGGCCTCCTCGGGGATCTTCTGACGTGAACTCCAAGTCTCCCGGATCATATTCTTCCAAAAAATCACGTCGCCGAAGGTTTCATTCCGTTTGGACTCCGTTTGATATTCCTTTTCCTCGAAATACTGAAACAGGCAAGAAAACAACAATATGGGCTGGGCCTCCGGTTAGTAGGTTAGTCCCAAAAATGATAAAAATGTGTAAAATAAAGCCCATAAACATCCAAAAGGTGTAATATAATAGCATGGAACAATAAAAAATTATAGATACGTTGGAGACGTATCATCTTTTTACACATGAATTGAGTTTTTGGGCATTTAATGTGCATAATTCAAATTTGAACTTCAAACACATGCTCCAATGCACCAAAGTTGGTTGAAAAATCACATGTGTGTCCTTGGATGAATTTCTAGCTCACATACAAGAAATGGGAATGAAATTCAAACATCTGGGCGTCGTGGCTCGGTCGAAAATATTGAGAAACTTGGTTTTTTAATTCCTGTAAATTCAAAACATGCATGAAAATCATGAAACTTGGCATGATGTCATCACATGGCACCAACCTGTTGTGGTAATTTTTTGGCCGAATTGGGAGAAGCTTTGGTATAAGCTTCTTGCAAACCGAAGCTTCTCTCAACAAGGCTCGTGGTTGCGAGAGGGAACATGTCACCTCCGTGTGCGAAACGACATACACTTCCTTCTCCCGCCTTGATTTTTTACACATGCAGCTTAGACCAATAGGAGTTTTGTGCTAAATTTTGGAATTATTCTAGGTTCGTTTGTCCTTTTTTATACATTAATTGGATTTCCAGGCATTTATTGCACATAATTCAAATTTGAACTACAGGAACATGCTCCAGTGCACCAAAGTTAGTTGAAAGATCATTTATGTGTACTTGCGTGAATTTCTAGATCCCATGCAAGAAACGGGAATGGAATACAAACATCTGGGCGTCTTGGCTCGGACGAAAACATCGAGAACCTTGGTTTTAAAATTCCCGTGAGTCCAAAACTCGCCTGAAAATCATGAAACTTTGCCTGGTGTCATGACATGGCACCAACATGTTGTGCTAAATTTTTTGTCCAACTTGCGAAGGCACACACATTAACAATCAACAAAGTCATTTTGGAACAAGTGTTGTCACGTTACAATCGGAAACACAAGCATTATTGAAATCGTGGGCATTCTACTTACTATTTACATGCAGCCACGTGTCCCCTTTTATTATTGACTAGGAGGTGTCGTGCGGGGTAGCTATTTGAGTATGGGAGGCATGCGATCAGATCCCTGTGCGTGCTCATTGGGAGGAGAGCTTTTGACCTCTATCCGCCGCCCACCTCTCTCCCAACGTCTCCATTAATGGCGCCCAAGCCCCTGTTTAATGGCGTGGCTATGTCTCACTCGACAAAGATTTAAGAGAGAAAAAGAAAATCTGAAAATAACATTTTGCGCAGATCTTGATGTAAGATCCGATGGACCTATATAGCATCAACTGTGACTTATAGCAAGACTGATGAACATAAGGACGATGACAGTGGATAATAATTTTTCTACATATTTAGGAAGATAATTAAAAATCCAAATGCGGCAACGCCCGAAATACACAAGGGCAAAGAAGGAAGACGCAGACAACGACTTGGATCGTTGATCTCTACTTTCTTCATGCATTGCTGCAGGCCGTGGAGACTAGTTCTCGCAGCAAGCGGCGATGAGTTCTTTCGTGTCCTCAAGATGCTGCTTGAGAGCATCCACCAGCCTTTGGCGCTCGATGTGGAGCATGACATTCTCGTCCATAAGTTTCTTGACGATGATGCAGGTCCTCTTCAACAAGGCAGTGGTCTCCTCGTGCTGCTTCGTCATTCCGGCGGTATTTGCCCTCAGCAGGTCGCGCTCGGTGAGGAGCTTCACCTTTTCCTTCCCTAGTCCCCGGATGATGCTGGTAGCATTTTGAAATGAGGCACTCATCTTGTTCTGCAGCTTCATCCAGTCATACATCTGACTCATCAGGTCATCGAGCATAGCTCGCATGTGCCTGTGAGAGTCCTCACGTGCCCGTGAGACATTTTCCCCGGCTCCCACAGTGCGGGAGGACATCTCTTCTGCATTCGTGGCACGGCGGGGCATTTCTGCTACTTCCACGGCGCAGCCGGACCAGTCTGCTGCACCAACGGCGAGGCGGGACCTCTGTGCCGCTAAAGGCCACACAGCGGGACATGTCGGCTACTTTCATGGCGAGGCGGGACATCTCTCGTGCTTTCGCTTCCATGCTCGCCTCTTCCTGGTAGTAATATCTCGACCCAGAACTCATGCGGGTCATGGCAGATGCAAGGGAACAACGATGAATGACTTGTTTGTTTTTGTGGATGAGGAGTTGAGGTGGAACGTGTTGTCATCTTGGAGTAGGTACTATTTACTCCCTCCGTTCCACAATGTAGTGCCTATAGATTTTTTCAAAAGTCAAATATTACAAACTTTGACCATATTTAGGGAGAAAAGTAGGTACAATTAGAATACAAAATGCACATCATTGGATACATCGCAATTTATATTTTCATAATGTACATGTTTGGTATTGTAGGTGTAGAGAGTTTTCTCTATACACTTGGTCAAAGTTGATAAAATTTGACTTTCAGAAAAATCTATAGGCACTACATTGTGGAATGGAGGGAGTATAACGAGTACTAATACACTCCTAGGTGAGAAACTATTTAGGTTTTGATCTGTGTGAACACGTTTCCAAATAAATATAACATGGTAGTAATTTGGAATGTGACCGGACGCAGGCTCAAAATTTATTGATGGTTCTATAATTTCTAAGTGCGACACTATTCCCGGACAATGTAACATGGGCACATATTCTCAGCCACGTACATCGCGTTTGCACCATAGGGTGCACCGCAATAGGCGATGTCAGCACATGTCTTGTTCCATCAACCGTGCACACTTGTTATTACCATTGCGCAAGCTTCTTTTAATTAGAATGTGTGCATGTCTAGCACACACACGTAGTTCTGTCTAGCTGTTTCTATTTGTTGTGGTCAATCACAACCAGTTCATCCGTGTGAAGTGTATGCAATCAATCACAGACGCCTTTATCTGGCTGACCGTTTTTGTTGTGTTGCCTAATCACAACAGTTCATCCGTCTGAAGTGTATGCCCTCAATCACAAACACCTTGATCTGGCTGACCGTTTCTGTTGTGTTGCCTAATCACAAAGAGTTAATTCGAGTGAACCGTATACCGTATATCGCACACACCTTCATCTGGCTACCTGTTTTTGTTCTTCTGCCTCATCGCAAGCAGTTCATTGAACTGAACCATGTGTCCCGCATCGCACACGCAACTAAAATCTGAACCGTGTTTGATGTATCCGCCATCGCAAATGTTTTGCATCCTTTTTGACAGTTTTTACATCACCGTTTGCAATTAATGCATCGCACATAGTTTGATCGAAGGGTCTCTGATTGTAGTGTCGCGTTTGCAGCATCTTGCAGTAGTGGGTCCTGTGATGCATGGAAAATTCCGGATTGGGGCTCGGTTAGCGAACCGCTGAATCTGATTATGATATGTTCCTTAGTAGTCTTTTGCAATGGTGAGGATAGGGGAGTTACACAAACTAGATTAAAAAGCATTCATTTTTCCTCTATTCGTTACTTTGTGTTGTTTAACGAGAAATGCATTGTTGGTAAACAAGACTGTAGTGCACTTTCTGCCCCTGACTTGAGCATTATCCATACCGCTCTAACAGGCCGTAAACCGTATAATCTTGGGGCAATTTTTGCACATAGGTTGCACCGTAATGCGGGCAATGGTGATTTGTATGGACGGATATATGCCTCCCACGTAGCTACTAGGCTTGGGGTCTTCCCTCGGCCCAATGATCCTATATTACGTGATAAATATCTAGATTTTGAGGCAATCTAGCTCCATGAATTTATTAAGAATAACACTCACAGATTTTTCTATAACTTGATATTTGATAAATATTGTGTTATCCCTGCTTTCTAGCATGTGCCTATTCTGTTTGATTTTCACCACAAACAAAGATATTTTATCTATCAGAATGAAGCACGTGAGTATAACACAATAGTGGAAGCTGCTCGTCTCGCTAAGGAGGTAGCCCAGCATGCCTCCACGAGTTACCATTATGACTGTTATCCTAATCAGCGATTGTGATTACCAAGTAGGCCATAAGCCTAAGCTTGGAGGAGTACGTATTTCCCACCAACATTACATTCATATTCACACATTCATTCTAGTTGTCGGTGTTCATCCTCTTTCATTGTAATCGATGTTAGTTAGTTTTCAGTTTTCTTTTGTGTGTTTGAAAAACTTCGAAAATCCAAAGTATTTCTCTCTTATTTTTGGTTTTTCTTTCTTGTTTATTTATTTCATAGTAGTAGAAGAAAATCCCAAAAGATTTATCGTTCTTCTTTTATTTGTTGGGAGTTTTCCCATGTAAATATTTTTCTCGTTTTTATTTTTCTCCTTTGTTAATTTGCTTACTTCAAAAAAACTAAAAAATCCAAAAATATTTCAGTGTGTTTCTCTAAACTTTTTTTCTTTTCGTTTACTCACCATAGGGAGAAGACCACGATGAAATTGTTGAGTGGCTGCCATATGCTTTATTGTTGACCTAATGAATAGCCAATATTACCTTGTCTTCTCCCCTGAATAAAATGTTTGCACATTCCAACTTAGTCCACAGCACTCTTGCACTATTATTGTTTTCATATCATTTGTTTGTGAAAGTGAAAGGCAATAATCTCAATGATTTGATGAAGTGATCGTGGCAAGGAAAAGCTAGTATGAACTCTTCTTGTTTTGTTTTTGTAAATACGTTTAAATCATTATCCATGATACAACATATTATGAGTAAACATGTTTGTGATGAAAATTAGAGATTATAGTTGCCCATGCCATGCTTAAGTAGCTAGGAGCGGATAATGATTTATCTTAAATGTCAACATGCATTAAAATGGTTATGATGTAGTATGTCAGTATGGTATCGTCCTCTGAATGTTTCAAGTGGCTTGACTTGGCACATGTTCACACATGTAGTTGATTCAAAACCAACAAAGCCTCCATGATATTTATGTTCATGGTGTTTATATCCGAATCATGCTAGTATGAACTTTAATTATTCACAATGCATGATTATGACCATTATCGCTCTATAGTTGGTCACTTCTCAATCTATTTGCTAGCCTTCGCCTCTACTAAGCGGGAATGCTGCTTGTGCTTCCAAATCCTTCAAACCAAAGTTGTTCAAGATGAGTCCACTATATCTACATATATGCGATATTACTCTGTTTCCAAGTAAATTTGCATGCTCCACCTATAATCATTCAAATAAGCATTTGTTTTATGTGCCCGTACCGCTCATTGAGCGACAGGGGCGGTTAGTATCTTCCATGCTAAGCAGGTTATTCTCATGATGGGTGTTTATTCACTTGTCATGGCACGAGAGAGGCTGGTAATTGGGATGCCGAGACCCATAATCAAAATGAAGCAAAATATAATGAAAACAAAATCCCCCGGAAAGTTGATTGTATGGAGGGCACCCGTGGATTCGGCTAGCCGTGGCTTGTATTTGAATGGTTGAGGGGGATAAACTTTACCATTCCGGTTGGGAACTGCCGATAATGTGTTTAACATGGAAGATATTAAAAATCCTCGGTCGTGGCATTGATAGGAAACGTAGACCTCTCAAAATTATATTTATCTCTGATTCAAGCTTCAAGCTCTCGCACCTATGCAAATCTCGGCTTCCCTCTGCGAAGGTCCTATCTATTTACTTTTATCTTATTTACTTATATTTTTGAGTCATCACCTTCTCAATTAAAGAACCAGTCCTGAGAGCGCTATTGTCATTCTTATGCATTGAGTATAGTTAATGTTGTGTGCATCATGATTGGATCTCTTCTACCATGAACTGCAATGTTTAGTTGCTGCTTGAACGTTGGAGGTGCTCTGCATTTATGTTTCGCGGTCTCAAAAAGGACTAGCGAGATACCATGTTATCATATTATATCATGATTATTTTGACAAATTGTTGGCATTTGAGATATGTTATTATTGCTCGCTAGTTTATTATGCCATTGATATGAGTAAAATTGAATTCTGAGTGTTATCATTTGCATGGTTAGTTCATGATCTTTGCTGAAAACTTGGGTGGTATTTAAGATTATATACGGATACAAGAACAAAAGAGTTTGTAAAAGTTTTTTCTTTATCACTTTCAGTTTGTCAACTGAATTGCTTGGGCTCAAGAAATGAGTTAAGCTTTGGGGAGTTGATATGTCTCTGTCGTATCTACTTTTTCAAAAACTTTTGCTCTTGTTTTGGACAGTAATTTGCATGATTTGAATGACACTAACCTGAACTGACGCCGTTTTCAGCAGAATTACCATGGTGTTGTTTTTTGTGTAGAAATAAAAGTTCTCAGAATTGGACGAAACTTTTTGTGAAATTTTGATGGAATATATAAAAAATAACTGGAGCAAAGTCCTGCTGGAGGGGGGAAACCCGTTGCCCACATGGCAACAGGGTGCGACCACCCCCTGACCACGCTGGGATACCTTGTGGGGCCCACGAGGCTTCGCTGACCCTAATTAAAATGCAATAAATTCAGTTTCCCCGAGAAAATAGTAAGAGAAGAAGTTTCAACGCATTTCATGATACAGAGCCACTGCCATCTCCTGTTTTACATCGGGAGGGCATATCTAGAGTACGTTCGGGGCTCCGGTGAGGGCGATTTGTTGCCGTCATCATCACCAACCCTTCTTCATCGCCAATTTCATGATGCTCACCGCCGGGAGTGATTAATTCCTTCGTATTCCTGCTAGACGGTGATGGAGTTGGATGAGATTTGTCATGTAATCGAGGCAATTTGTTAGGGCTTGATGCTAGTATCCACTATGTTCTGAGATTGATGTTGCTATGACTTTGCTATGCTTAATGCTTTGCCACTATGGCCTGAGTGCCATGATTTCATATATGAACCCTCTATGTTCTCATGAATATATATTTGATTTCTTGATCCTATCTGCTAGTTGTATGCACTTGTTATTGTTCTGATGTATAGACCCCAAAGTGAAAATAATTGGGATACTCTCCGGGGATGACTATAATTCGAGGAGTTCATGTATTCCCTATGTGTTAATGCTTTGTTCCGGTTCTCTATTAAAAGGAGACCCTAATATCCCTTAATTTCCTTATGGACCCCCTGCTACGGGAGGGTAGGACAAAAGATGTCATGCAAATTCTTATTATAAGCATGTATGACTATATACCACTGTTCAAGAAATCTTCTGATTCAGCGATTTATCATCCGATTTATCGCTACTCTTGGGGTGACCGATAAGATTATGCCTTATCTTCACCGTTTATCTTTTGGGCCGATTTATCACTCTGACAAGCGATTTATCGAGAATATACCAATAAATCGGGCATATTCCTAACACTATGTTTACAAAAAGTATGTTTGTTTGTGTTTTCTGGACCTTGTTTTGCAATATTTACTATTTTCCAATTGGTTTTGTCATTATAAGAGGATTGAAATGCTAGGAATCAAGGTAACACTTCTGTCAAATATTGTTTTAGTGTTGAATATAGCATATTTTAGTGCCGGGAACCTTGGATTTGCAAAAAAATGGTCGATTAATAGTCGACCGATAAAATCGATTAATCGGTCGATTTCCGATTAATCTCTAATACCCAGCTGATTGAGACGCTAACGATAAGCGATATCCTCAACATTGCTATATACGGAATACATGCCTACATTACATTGATGAATTAGAGATATTGTGTATCGCTCTAGCTAGGTTGTGATTGTTACATGATGAATGTTACCCAACACAAATATCCATCACTGATCCAATGCGTACGCTTTTCTCATATTGATCTTTGTCGAGTTACTTTCGTTGCTGTTGTTACAATCACTACAAAATTGCTACTGTTACTGTTATTGTTACTATTGCTACTGTTACCACTGCTATCAAACTATCATACATCGGTGCTACTGAACACTTTGTTGCAGATATTTGGTTCTCCAAGTGTGATTGAATTGACAACTCAACTGCTAATACTTACAAATATTTTTTTGGCTCCCCTTGTGTCGAATCGGTAAATTTGGGTGAAATGCTACCCTCAAAGACTATTGCGACCCCCTATACTTGTGGGTTATCATAAACTTCAAGACATGTTCAAATCATCGACAAGCTTATCCCAAGATGTAACCGACCTACATGTAACCCTAGGTACCCCTGGTTCCTATATACGTCGAGGGATTTAGCCCGTAGGGTTAAGTTAAGTTAGACTCATTCACATACGATCTCGAGATAGATCATCTCGTACTTTGTACTCCAACACAATCAATACAATAGAAGCATGACATAGGGTTTTACCTCTCTAAGATGGCCTGAACCGGGGTAAACATTGTGTCTATTGTTCGTCCTATTACCCTCTAGCCAAGATCACCAGCTCAGGAACCCCTACTTGAGTTTTGCCAGATTTAGTTCCGTCATTGATGGATGGGATCAGCCATGGCGGCTTGGTGGTCGGAACCTGGTGATGCATGGCTGGCTCTGGTCATGCGGCTGATGTCTTGGGGCGTAATAGTGCGGTGACGAGGCGTCTTGCGGGGAGAGCTCAGGGGGCTGGACTGAGGGGGGTCCGGAGCATAGTAGGGAAGATGGCTAAGGCGATGGTCGCCTTGGAGGCGAAGCAAGCACTTGTTAGGGGTTATGGTGGAGGGGCCTGGGCTTCTATGGGCCACACGAAGCTAATGGACAAGCTGGGGTGGCTAGGGATGACTTGGAGGGCTTTGCCCATGCCCAGAGCACCGAATTTGGCATGCCATTATGGTGGCAGCCACTAGCATTGTGTGGCCTGGCAGTTTTCTGGTTGGAGAACCTTGGCTGGTGTTTTCTGTATGGTTCCTAGGGTCACTATGGTGCAATAGGATACCTTGGATGGATAGGATCAAAGGTGAGCATCCAAATCACTTCTGACAACAAGGTGTTTGCATTGTTTCTTGGGATTCAGGTTTAAGAATTAAAGGTTTTGTTTGTTTGGTGGGGCTTGATTAGTTGGTGAGTATGTCTGCAAAATTTGAGGCTATTCGGATAGGTCTAGGTGGTACTTCATGTGCAAACTTTGTTGTTGGTCAAAATCTTTGGGAATTTCTGGTGGTAAAATAGAGTGGTGGAATTGGACGAATATTTGGTGTTAGTGTTATTTTTCATGGTTGATCACCCTGAAAAATTTGGGACTAAATGGATGGGTGGAAAATATACTTCCTTCACAAAGTAGTTTGGTGGACAAAAAGGTTGGGAATTTCTGCAGGAAATTTTAAGAGTTGGGTGAGGCTTAAAATTTCTGGATAGGCTTTATGTGGCTAGGTTAAGATCTATGCAAAAATTCTACTTCATAGAACAAACACACAATGCACTAGCTTCATAGGTCAACAGATATGTTGAAAACTCTGAATAGATGCTTTGGTCAAAATTGGTTCTATAAGTCTTTGTTTCAGGGTGGAGATGGTGAAGATATTTGTAGGAGAAGGTCTACAAATAATTTGGGGATATGTGGTGCAAGGGAAAAGGTAGCTCCTTCACAAAGCTTCAATGGAAAAGGAATTGGGAATGTTTGTGGGTGGAAAATACTGTATTAGGCATAGCAAATTTTTTGTCGATGTGTACCCGGTAGGTATCGGTTAGTCATTGGAAAATTGGTCAGGCCGAAGTATCAAAGGAAAAAGGGTCCCCAGTGCAAACATTGTCTCTTCGGTTTAATTCAAAAGAAATAGAAATTAGGGTTTTAGAGGTAAAACCCTAAGACAAAGAAACAAGGAAAGTTCATCATCAAAATACACAACAAGTTTAAAGAAAATCCAAGAACACTAGAAGAAAAAGGCGGAATCCAAAACTCAAAACTTGCGAAAATAATTGTCAAGGAGTAAAAATCTAGGGTGTTACACATATGATGAAGGTGAAAGATGTCGATATGAATGCAGTTAAGTTAATATCATTTTGTTTTTCCTCGAGAGAAGGGGAAAACAATGGCTCCTATCTCATCCAAGAGGCAATATCAAAATTTAGGGAATATTTTCTACTTTTTAAAGACTAAAATTCTCCCTCCCATGAAAACGTTCATTCAGCTTGTACATTTTTCCTTCAGGTAGAGTGTGAACTGCTTACAATAGCATGGGATAGGATGATGAAAGTTGTCAAAAACTGTCCCAACCACCGAATGTGGGACTGGTTAACCTACCATACTTACTATATTGATTTAAATTTCATATCCAATAATGTGCTCTTTATGCATGGAAGTGGTGCTAATGGGACCATAAGTTTCAAAAGCTAAGAAACATACAGACCATTTGACATAAAACCATGCCCAGTGCATGTGGGGAGATCATTTCCGACAATGAAAGGTAATAAATTATCAGAAGCCCTATGCTAACCATGCAGGTAATCCCATTGGCTACAACAATGGAAATGGAAATGCCAATCATCAAAGCCTAGATGAGGAATTAAAACAAATTTGGCACTGCTCAAACTAAGCAAAATAATTCCATTTTTGAACTAATTAAAACTCATGACTCATGGTTAAGTCAAATGGCCAAGAAAGTTGGTTGCACCTCAGAGTTGAAGAACTTGCAGGAAATTAGTCGTATATATCAAATTCCAAATCACCGAGATCCAGGCCCTATTTGTTTCAGCTTCAACTTCTACCAAATCAGTTGTGTATTCAATTCATTAGTAATCAACTTTTCCACTAAAGTACAACAGGACATGCTTCAGGAAAATACACTATGAATGTTGATTCCAAATAGTTGTTTGTTTCAGATTACAAAGTTGAACCTAGTCCCTGAAGCTGAAAGAAATAGGTCCTAGACTCTCGCTCTAGCCAAGTTCGCAGGGAAGCCTGAGCTGGAACCAGTGGAGTCACTGAAGATACTAAATTCAAATAGAGATCTCTTTGGACAAGAATTGGAGTTCAAAGAGTCGCCAACCTTTGGCTACCCCGTTAAAGATTTTTTAGCAAGATAATTCTAGCATCCAAGAAGATGCAGCGTACCAACATTTCATAAAGAGAGTTATTATGGAAGCCAGATATGAGTGTTTCTCCCGTCCCTAACTAACTCAAGTTCTTCTTTCAACAAGCATATTAAATAACTAGTCCTTTGATACAACGCTAGAGACAAAGGTATTAAAATGCATCTGAAAAGGGGGGGGGGGTACAAGCTAGAATCGGTATAGAACTATGTGCAACATAAATTCGCGAAGAACTAACACAAACATAAGGAACCATGTTGAATAAGGTATACCGATCATAAAGATCACACTATACTTCGGATCACACTGGATAATCTATCCCCTCATCTTCAGAATTAAGAGCATGGTCATTGTCGGAGCTTGTTAATCGACACAACACTCGTCATCCCACTTGAGCGTCATGCTCTTGATCCTGGTGAATTTTGCCCGCAAGGTATGCTCATCACTGGAGTTGATCAAGAAACAATAGTGCAACCCAAGAACCTCCAAGATAGGGCAGCTCTCAAGGACAGTGGTTAGTTCCCTCATGGTGAGGTCGATGTTTTCAACTTCAAGGGAACGCAGCTCCAGCAAAGGTGACTCTTTTATAACACTAGCGAGTTGTTTGCTGAAGATCCCGAAGCAAGATACAAGTCGAAGGGTAGTCAGCGAGGGCGACCTGCAAATAGTAGGGCAATCTTTTCATATGAATGAATGCGGGAATGATGGTGTCAGGTGGAATTTATTATCCAATACACAAATGATACACTTATTATCATGCCTGTAGAACCATAGCAACTATCACATGTGATGAATGTTATAAAGATTTTCTTAGAATTTATCAGTTTTAAAGTCAACTACAACAAGTCGTCTTTGGTCCCAATTAGTATATCTGATGAAAGAGCTATTGGGTGGATAACATTCTTGGTTTTTAAAAAGGAGATACACCTTTCACCGATCTTGGGCTCCGTACGGTTCTACTAGATCTAAAGTGGATGATCTGATGCCTATCGTGTCTAGACTTGACAAAAGACTATCTGGTATTTCTTCAATGATGTCATACTCTGGTAGTTTCATGCATCTAAAGCGGTGATTTCACCCCTCTCCATCTTTATCATGTGATGCATTAGAGTACCTTTTACGATCCTAGACCACTTTCAAGAATCTGGCAGAAGTCAACTTTGGTATGGAAAAGGAATTAATAAGCATGGAAATTGTCTGGTAAAATGGGAAAATGTATGCCTTCCCAAAAAATCTGGTGGCCTATGTATTCTTTGATCTCAAAACAAAAAACTGAACTCTGCTCATTAAATTCTTATACAAGTTCTTCTACCAGCATGTTATACCTTGATTTGAATTGATTTGGAATACATATTACAATGATGGTGAGGTGCTTAGCTATCCCACTAGCGTTGGACCTTTCTGATGAAGAGACTGTTGTTCTATATTAGAGGATTTCAAGAACAAGATAGCATGTAAACCTGCTTCTAGAAACATACTCAAACACTAGCTTGATAAGTGGAATGATGAGACTTTTCAGGCAAGATTCCCACAGTTGTTCTCAAATGCAGAAGACATAGCATCAATGTTGCCATTGCATACAACTATGTTGCTAATGAATTTTATGATATGTTTCACCTACCTATGGCATCCATTTTTGTCCAACAGAGCACAATAATGCAGAATATTTTAAATGGCATGATTAGCAACAGCAACAGTCACTCACAAAAAAAGCAACAACAAAAATGGCAGTTGGCAGTCTACTGGCATAGCAATCAATATTTTATCAAAAGAATATATCTATAACTTATTAGAATCCACATGATGCTCCAAAGCATTTCCAATGGATATGGAAATCATGCAGCTTTCCCAAACAAATTTTTTGTTTTGGCTACTATTACAACACATGTTAAATACCAGAGATATCCTGATAAGAAAGCACATCCACATTGAAACCAGTAATTGTGTTTTGTTTGATGATGGGACTAATGAGCACCTTATGCAGCTCTTCTTCAATTGAGATTTCAGCCAAAGTTTTTGGCTTGCTCTAGGTTTGAATGGAACTCTGACTATGAAACTGTAGTGATGCTCATGGATGGGAAGGGGGGATACTCAATTCAATTTCAAAGAGTGCCTCCTTGCCGGCTGTTGGAGCATTTGGAAGCAAAAGAAGGTCAACAACTTGCTATATTGCATCTTTTCACGCTTCAAATCTCACTTTGATACAGGCATCAAGAAGGCCAAACCAAGCTTAAAGGAAGGGATACTATTTGTGAACCATTTGTAACATTTTATACCTAATGTATAGCCATCTGTACATGTCCCACCAATATTAATGAAAAAGAGTTAAAGCAGGGATTCCCTACTATTGTTGCTAAAAGAACTGAATCTGATTTATCAGAAATCAAATCAATTTGTTGTTCGGTTAAGCACAACAAATTATTACTAAGTTGATTTTTTTACTGACACGACTTTAATTTGTTAACAAACTTTTGAGCATAATAAATCAAGTAATAATGGAAGAAAAATCACCTTTCCATGATGTATTTGATGAGCTCATCGGTGACAAACATCCCCCCGACGAACACCCTGAGTTGTCCGTCGGAACGGTCGACGGCTACCTTCGCCATCTCGCGCAGAACAGCATCGCCCTTTAGGAACACGGAATCATGTTTGACCATGTCGATGGATCGCCACACGTCTGGAAAATTCGCCGCCTCGAGCCAAGAGCGACACACGAGGCCGGCGCCCATGAGGACGTCGAGGGCGCCGAGCCTAACGAAGATCAAGGATAGCGCATCGAGGGGCAATGATGACCAGTCCCTCGCCGACGGCGCCGCATCGTCCATCGATGATAGATCTAGGAGTGTATCGTCTGAAACTGAAACAGGTAACTGTCAGAGCGTCCGGTGAATTGAGAGACCAATTATAGAGGCGAAGTAGGGGAACGCGAGCCATCGGCCTTTTTTTTACATCAGGCGAACCATCGGCCTTTTTGGGTGTTAATTGATGAGGAAGACTATCGAGGGGCCTACTTTTTTTCTATTGAGAAAACCAAGGGCGGTCTCTCGCGTCCCGGGCCTAACCTCCAGACGGAATAAGCTAAGCACCTTCCTATTTGGCGCTTAAGGAAGAACGTAAGCTGATACAGCGTTCTTTTTCCCACCAGTTTTGGAACTTTCCTATTTGGCGTTGGGTTGTTGTACCCGCGCTCACGCACGATCTCTTGGGCCGGCCCATTCGCATGAGAACTCGACTCGCTCTATCGCTTGCTTGCTCGATCAGTACAACTAAAATAAACCGCTGGAACGGTCATTCGATTGATCGATTAGCCTTTTGACTACTATTTTTTTTGTAAAATATTTCACAAATAAAAAATGTTCACATGTTCTAAAACAGAGCATGAATTTGGAAAACTCATAAAAAATTGCAAAAGTTATTAAATTTGGAAAAAGTTCACTATTTTTTTAAAAATCATCAAATTTGGAAAACGCTCAACGATTTTGGAAAAATTTCATCGATTTCGAAAAAAATCATCATTTTTTAAAATTTTGATTAAAACTCTAAATAGTTCATTGATTTTCAAAAAAAATTCATCGAATTTGTAATAAATTTCATCAATTTTCAAAAAGAAAATCATCAGATTTGAGAAGAGTTCATCGATTTTGAAAAAAGTTCATCCATTTAGAAAAAGAACATGAATTATGAAAACTAAAACATATAGATAAAAGAAAAAAGTTCACAAATTTGATGAAAGTACATGAGATTCAAAAGAAGTTCGTGAATTCAAAAGGTACACGAATTCAAGAAAATTTCTTGAATTTAAAAAAAGGAAAGAGAAAATGAAAAGATAAAGAAACTAGGCACAAACAGGGTGTTGTTTTTTAGCGTTAAAGATGTACAAAAAACAAATTGCCACAAATAGGTTGCTAGTCCAGTTGGCTATTGCCTCCCATACCCATCACTTACAGTTTGCTTTTTGCGATTGGAAAGACAGGAAAAAAATGTTGGTCGCCCCCGCTCACGGGAGGGTATCTACGATTCAGACACCCGTTAACAAAATTGTCTATAACGGGCGCCTGAAGCGAGGGATTGCCCTCGTGAGAAAAGACCTATGGTTTTTTTGGGGCCTTTTTCGCTAGGATACTTTTAGGATGGTATTGGTTCTATTTTTTTATTTTTTATTTCCATTTCTCTCATCTTTTTTGGCATATTCATTTTTCTTTTTCTTTTACCCTTTTCTTTTATTTTTCTACTTTATTTCTATTGTGTAATTTTATTAAAAAATCCATTAACATTTTCAAATTCAGGATCACTTTGTAAATGCATGAACTTTTAAAAAAAATGGGAATCTTTTCCCAAACCCACAAACATGTTTCAAATCCACAAAATCAAGAACTTTTTAAAATTTTGGGAACATTTTTTTAAAACTTATGATCATTTTTTAAATCTGTGAACTTTTTAAAAATGCATGAACTTTTCAAATAAATGAAGCCTTTTTTAATCCGTGATTTTTTTTCAAATCATTAATCTTCTTCAAGTCTGTGGTATTTTCAAAAATGAACAAACTTTTTAAAATGTACGAAATTTTTTCAAATTGATGAAAAAGTTTCTATATTCATAAAAGAGTTATTTTCACATTTTCTTTATTAAAAATGTGAAGATTAAACCAGCGTGGAGCAGGAAAATCTAGAATAAAAAACTGGAGTGACCGACCTACCCACACGCAGATGAACTGAGCGAGCAAACTTGACAAGGCTGACCATCCAATGCCCTCTAACTGAAATCATCACTACGAGAAGCTCAAAGGTGAGTTGGATTTGATATTCGAAAGAAAAACTATGAGGTATTCCTATTGCTCATTGTCTACATGTAAAAACTACTTTTTTCATTTTAGATATGATGTTAGTTCCTTTTTTTTTCTGGGGTAAATGTTAGTTCTTTTTGAAGTAACATATAGTTTGTTCCCTTTTTGATAATTAATGTTGGAACCTAACTATCTATTTGTTCTACAATGGTGTCGTACTGATTTCTAGCTGATGTTGCCACACTTGGTTGCTTCATGTTTGATCTTCTCAAACTCAGTTTCATGTTTGATCTTGAAATAGGGTAGGAGGTCCCCTCAGAGTAATATGTTATCAATACAAATAACTCAGTTCGTAATTAGATTTATTTAGGATGGGATAAGAGTAAGTAATTTACACATAATCATTGTTCTTCGATGTTCATCGCCTAATCAAATTTCATATAAGGAGAATAATTGAATTTCTTTTTTTTAACAAAGTGATATAGTATTAGATGAACCCAAGTGATATGTGTGCTACTTTATCATGATGCAACTCAGTCCCCACAGTGCGTACATGCTCCTCCCAGTAAAAGTGCTCTATTATCAAGTGGCATCATTCGGTAATCAAATAAAGTATTTATTTTTTCGCCTGACAATTTGCCTGAATGGAAGTTGTCTTAAGAACAAAAATGAAAGTATGAGAGCAACTACACCAGACCCCATATCCGCACCAAACGCCCGCGCAGGCTGCCCGATCAGTGTCCAAATGAAAAATTGCCACCCAACTGGACTCCTCATATCTGTCCCAGATGCCTAGACTAATCGGCACCATACCCGGCCCATATCTGGGCCGGATATGGGGACGCCCGGACACGCCCGTCACGTCGGATCCGGCACACCATGGCCCACCCGACCCCACATAAATTGACCCATATCCACACTCCGAAGGTAACCCTAGTTGCATTCCACTCCACTCCACTCCCCTCCGTCACAAGCTCCCGTCCCGCCTATAACACCCCAAGTGTCAAGCTATCGTAATTCCCCCCTAATGGTTCCATGTCATGAGGTTTAACTAAGCCAAATTGCCACTTGATAAAAATCGAAGCCATTTTTAAAATTTAAAATAAAGTCAAAATAATATTTTTCACAAACATGAAAAATAAAATGTTCATCTTGTGGAAAATATACAATATCTAATTACGGTGGTGACCCAACATTTTTACAAAGTAGTTTGATGCCCTAAACTAATTCAAACAGTGGCTAAAACAATAATTTATTTGCTATTTAAATTATGAAAATGTGAAACTATATTATTTAAATGCTAAACTAATTGTGGCAGTGGCTTAAATTTATTAAACTAAATAAGGTGCAAGTTTTATATCTTATAAACCATTTTGGTTTTAGAAAAGAATTGTAAAATAAAAAAAGTTAAAAAAACAAAAGAGAAAAAGAGAGAGGCCCCCTGCCCCACTGGACCTTAGCCTAGCTGCCCAGCCAGCCGGCCCGCCGGTCGCCTTCTACCTCCGCTACAAGGAGGCCGACCACCGCCCGTCATCTCCACTGCATCACCTCGCTTCCCCGCGCGGTTACAAGACCCCGGGAGGATAAGGGCAACCCCAGCCGCTCCGTCTCTCTCTCGCCCGAACCCTAGCCCCTTCAGAATTTCCCCCCTCTCGCTCGCCCCTTCTACCTCCCGCACGACGGCACGAGCTCGAGCACGCCCATGGTCGCGCTGCCATCGTTCTCATGGCCTTGGCCATCCCTTCGGATGTGCCCAGGAGGACCTTGTCCCCCGATGCGACCTCTGCGTCGTTGGATTGGAGTTGGCGGCCCTCAACGCCGCCGCCTGCTTCATCCCCTCCACCAGAGTTATTTGCCCAAAACCACCACATTATGGGCTAGGGTAACAGATCAGTACCACATTTGAGGCATGGCACAAAAAACCATCAACAATGGGGCTAATCTGTAACGCGGAGCACTGACGCTGCGTTTTAGCCTAGAAAACAGCAAAACCGACAGGTGGGGCCTGCCTGTCGGGATGATGTGGCCAAAAAAATTCCACGTGGGCAGGTTGACTAATCTCTTTCTCCTCTCTCTCCTCTCTTCTCGCGCCGGGGTCCCACTTGTCAGCTTCACATCTCCTTTTTCCCCCTATTTTCTTCTTCTTCTTCCTCGTCTCTCTCCCAACGGCAGGAATTCCGACGGTCTCCACCGCTGCCTCCTCCCAAGTCGACCCACATCCCCCATCCTTCCTTTGTGACGCGGCTTCACTCTGCCATCTCGCCGGCTCCATGACCGCTTGACATCCCAGCGCTTCCGCACTGGCAAGGCCGCGTGGCGGCGAGCGGCGGCGCACAGGGGAGCCGGTCATGGGAGCTGCGGGCAAGTGGTTTCTGCCTCTCCGGCCATGGGAGCAACAGACGCGTAGAAATCCGGGGCCGCTGATGTTCGCGAGCCGAGCGGCAGCGCATCTTTCGAAGGTCTCCGGCCGCGTCGACAAGCAGGTGAAATTGGGCGGGACGAACAAGACCTTGAGCCATGGGAGCGCACCGGTCCTTGATTTGGACATCTAGCCATGATTACGATGGTCAACGCGCGTCAATTTGGATGCCAACGTGAGTTCTCTGTGATTGTGTGCGTGCGTGCTCCAGCCCCCCGGCGCCGCGCAGAGGTCAAGCACGGCGTGTGCCGCGGATGGGGCGGATGGGCATGAGGTCGACGCCGACGACGAAGGCGCCGGCGGGGGCACGGGCGACGGCCGCCTGCATCCAGCCCCCTGGCACCACGCAGAGGTCGAGCACGGCGCGCGCCGGAGGGAGGAACTGGAAGCGGTCGTCGAGCTGCTGCAGCTTGAAGGCCGCGCGGCTCCGGTAGCCCTGCTCCTTGGCGAGGTGGTAGTACTCGTCCTGCCGCTGCTTCCCCTTCGCCTTGCCCATGGAGCTCTCGACTTGCATCGGCAGAGATGGCTCGCCGCGCACAAGCTGCTCGACACAATGCTCCATAGAAATAGAGATGGGATGAAGATGACCATGTAGTCAATGACAGGGGCCCACAGCTCATCTGCCACCTCAGCTAGTCAAAGTTTTTTTGTGTGCTTGGTATTTGCCACGTCAGCCCGAAAGGCGGGACCCACCTGTCGGATTCGCTGTTTTCTGGGCTAAAACGCAGCGTCAATGCTCCGCGTTACAGATTAGCCCCATTATTTGTGGTTTTTTGTGCCTTGCCTTAAATGTGGTACTTATCTGTTACCCTAACCCATAATGTGGTGGTTTTGGGTAAATAACTCCCTCCACCACGGCCGTCGTGCTCTACCACGCATCACCGACGACCTCGACCTCCCCCAGCTCCCCTGAGCCCTCTACTCGCTCCGTGGTGAGCTGCCGCGCCGAGTGTGCCCTTTCCCTCGTCCTCTTGCCGCCCTTGTCACCGTTTTCGCCACGCCCTAGCTCCGGCCGCCACGCGCCGTCGCTGCAGCCGCTAGCTCCAGCCGTCCCCAGCGCTCGCCGAGGCCTTCATCGAACCCACGACATCGCGCAATCGAATGCGTCTTGGTGACATCTATAGCGCCCTCCAGCGTCCCACTCCCACCGCCGCATTCTGTGGCCATCGACATCTAAACGCCAGCAGACCCTGTACCCCGACCCCACATGTACTTGAATAGGTTAGGTGCTAATCTCGTTTAATTAGAGCAAATAGCCGCAAACAGTGGGGTCCATTGATTAATTAACCTGTTATTAAAGTAGATAAACTATTAATTAAAAAATAATGACACTGACACACAGGCCCCACTGGTCCTTTGACTAGTCAACTATTGACTGGGCAGTTGACTGGCCCCACCAGTCAACCACACCAGCACAATGTTGGGTACACTTCCGTGTACCCATACCAGTTACAATTTGTATGATTTTTGAATTATATTAATTCTAGAAATTCTTTAAATCTTTAAATCATATAAAATAATCTGTAACTCGGATAAAAATAATTTATATATAAAAATTGCTCAAAAATTCCAACAAATCCGTTTATGCAATTCATTCCTCTGTCACATGCCTCTAGCATGCTGAACTTGGAATCGTCCCCCTCTTTTCATCTGTCCAAAAAAAGGCAAACGCCAGGAAAACCCGTCCGAATGTTTTCCCCCTTCGCCGGTATCGTGTAGCACTGCATTAGAACACCCCTAGATTGTCATGCCATGCATTTGTGTGCTTTGTATTTACTGTTTCTTCCCCCGCTTCTCTTCGGTAGATCCCGAGACCGAGGTTGCCCCTGTGATCAACTACGTCGCCGACGACCCTTCTTCCTTTTCAGCAGAGCTTCCGTGATGGAAATATGACCTAGAGGCAATAATAAAATGGTTATTATTGTATTTCCTTAATCATGACAAAGGTCTATTATTCATGCTAGAATTTTATTGACCGAAAACTTAAATACATGTATGGATACATAAACAATACGGTGTCCCTAGTGAGCCTCTACTAGACTAGCTCGTTGATCAAATATGGTTGTCATTCGATAACGGGATCACATCATTAGGAGAATGATGTGATGGACAAGACCCAACCATTAGCATAACATATGATCGTTCAATTCACTACTGTTGTTTTCTTAATGTCAAATACATATACGTTCAACTATGAGATCATGCAACTCCCGGATACCAGAGGAATATCTTTTGTGCTATCAAACTTCACAACGTAACTAGGTGATCCTGAAGATGCTCTATAGGTATCTCTGATGGTGTCCATTGAGTTGGCATGGATCAAGATTAGGAGTTGTCACTGCGTGTATCGGAGAGGTATCTCTGGCCCTCTCGGTAATACACATCATAAGAAGCGCAAGCAAAGTGACTAAAGAGTTAGTTACAAGATGATGTATTATGGAACGAGTAAAGAGACTTGCTGGTAACGAGATTGAACTAGGTACGAAGATACCGACGATCGAATCTCGGGCAAGTAACATACCGATAGATAAAGGGAATTACGTGTGTTGTCATAAAGTTTGACTAATAAAGATCTTCGTAGAATATGTAGGAACCAACATGGGCATCCGCTAGTGGTTATTCACCGAAGAGGTGTCTCGGTCATGTCTACATAGTTCTCGAACCCGTAAGGTCCGCACGCTTAACGTCCTTGACAATATAGTGTTATATGAGTTATGTGATTTGGTGACCGAATGTTGTATGGTGTCCCGGATGAGATCACGGACATGACAAGGATCTCCGTAATGGTCCGAAGGTAAAGATTGATAAATAGGACGATGATGTTTGGACATCGGAAGAGTTTCGGGAGGTACCGGGTATTCATCGGATCACCGGAAGGGGTTCCGGGAAGCCCCGGGAAGCTATATGGGCTTAATGGGCCAAAGAGGAGAACACACCAGCCCACAAGGGGCTGGTGCACCGCTCTCCCTGGTCGTCGGCCCTAGGGGAAGGAAAGGGGGAGGGTTGGCTCCTCTTGCCTTTCTCTCCTCATGAGAGAAAGGAAAGGGAGGGTGTCACCTCCCCCTGCCTTCCTCCCGCGCACAAACATGGAAGGGGGGCACGGCTAGGGAAGGAGCCCAAGGAGGATTCGGCCTCCTTGGGGGCACCTCCTGGCTACCTCCCCTCTCCCCCACCTATATATATGAGGGAGAGGGCGCCACACAAGACCACGACAATCTCTTAGCCATGTGCGGTGCCCCTCTCCACAGTTTCATCCCTCGTTCATATTTTTGGAGTGCTTAGGCGAAGCCTTGCGGTGATAGCATCACCACCACCGTCACCATACCATCGTATTGCCAGAACTCATCCACTACT
Organism: Triticum timopheevii; assembly: GCA_963921465.1. NCBI lineage: Eukaryota > Viridiplantae > Streptophyta > Magnoliopsida > Poales > Poaceae > Triticum > Triticum timopheevii. The sequence continues at coordinate 586,151,248 of OY997270.1, forward strand.
TCACTCGTCTTATTGGATCAAGAAGGCGAGAACATCACCGAGCTTAACATGTGCTGAACACGGAGGTGTCGTACGTTCGGTACTTGATCGGTTGGATCGTGAAGAAGTCGACTACATCAATTGCATTACTAAATGCTTACGCTTACGGTCTAGGAGGGTACTTTGACACACTCTTCCCTCTCGTTTCTATGCATATCCATGGATAGATCTTGCGTGTGCGTAGAATTTTGTTTTGTTTTCCATGCAACGTTCCCAACAATGGCATCAGAGCCAGGTCTATGCGTAGATGATATGCACGAGTAGAACACAAAGAGTTGTGGGCGGTGATACTCATACTGCTTACCACCAACGCCTTATTTTGATTCGGCGGCATTGTGGGATGAAGCGGCCCGGACCAACCTTACATGTCCATGCACATGAGGCTAGTTCCACTGACTAACATGCAACTTGTTTTGCATAAAGGTGGCTCGCGGGTGTCTGTTTCTCCTACTTTAGTTGAATCGAATCGGACTACGACCAGTCCTTGAAGAAGGTTAAAATAGAAAAATTGATAATCATTGTTGTGGTTTTTGCATAGTTAAGGATGGTTCTTGCTAGAAGCCCGTAGCAGCCACGTAAAACTTGCGACAACAAAGTAGAGGACGTCTAACTTGTTTTTGCAAGGCATGTTGTGATGTGATATGGTCAAGACGTGATGTGATATACATTGTTGTATGAGATGATCATGTTTTGTAATATCGACAACCGGCAAGAGCCTTAGGGTTGTCTCTTAATTATTTTATGAAATATAAGCGCCATGCAAGAGTTGTAGTAGAAATAGTTTGTGAGACGACCCTGACGCAACGATGGAGATCAAGGTGTCGAGCCGGTGATGATGAAGATCATGACGATGCTTTGGAGATGGAGATCAAAAGCACAAGATGATGATGGCCATATCATGTCACATATTTTGATTGCATGTGATGTTTATCCTTTATGCATCTTATTTTGCTTAGAACGACGGTTGCATTATAATATGATACCTACACTAAATTTCCAAATAAAAGTGTTCTCCCCGAGTATGCACCGTTGCCAAACTTCGTCGTTTCTAAGCACCTCGTGATGATCGGGTGTGATAGACTATACGTTCACATACAACGGGTGTAAAACAGTTTTGCACATGCAGAATACTTGGGTTAAACTTCACGAGTTTAGGATGTATAGACATGGTCTCGGAACACTGGAGACCAAAAGTTCGAACATGAGTCATATAGTACATATGATCAATATAGAGATGTTCACCATTGATGACTACTCCACCTCACGTGATGATCGGACATGGGTTAGTTGATTTGGATCATGTATCACTTAGATAACTTGAGGGATGTTTATTTAAGTGGGAGTTCATTAGTAATTTGATGACTGAACTTAATTTATCTTGAACTTAGTCTTCACAGTTTTGCATATCTATGTTGTAGATCAATGGCCCATGCTACCGTTCCCCTGATGCGTTCCTACAGAAAGATAAGTTGAAAGATGATGGTAGCAACTACACGGACTGGGTCCATAACTTGAGGATTATCCTCATTGCTGCTTAGAAGAATTATGTCATTGATGCACCGCTAGGTGACAGACCTGCTGCAGGAGCTACTGTAGATGTTATGAACGTCTAGCAGGCTCGATATTATGACTACTAAATAGTTTAGTGTGTCATGCTTTACGGCCTAGAACCGGGACTTCAAAGACATTTTGAACGTCTTGGAGCATATGAGATGTTTCAAGAGTTGAAGTTAATATTTCAAGCAAATGCCCGGGTTGAGAGATATGAAGTCTCCAACAAGTTCTATAGCTACAAGATGGAGGAGAATAGTTCTGTCAGTGAACACACACTCAAAATGTCTGGGTATCATAACCACTTGACTCAGCTGGGAGTTGAACTTCTAGTTGATAGTGTTATTGACAGAGTTCTTCAATCACTGCCACCGAGGTACAAAGGCTTCGTGATGAACTATAATATGCAAGGGATGACAAAAACGATTCCCGAGCTCTTCGCAATGCTTAAGGCCGCAGAGGTAGAAATCAATAAGGAGCATCAAGTGTTTATGGTTAACAAGAGGACCAATTTTAAGAAAAAGGGCAAGGGAAAGAAAGGTAACTTCAAGAAGAATGGCAAGCAAGTTGTCGCTCCCGTGAAGAAGCACAAAGCTGGACCCAAGCCTGAAAACTTCTACTGCAAAAGAAATGGTCACTGGAAGCGGAACTTTCCCAAATACTTGGCAGATAAGGAGGATGTCAAAGTAAACAAAGTTATATTTTTTTGACTGGGTAAACAAAGGTATATTCGATATACATGTTATTGATGTGTACCTTACTAGTGCTCATAGTAGCCCCTGGGTATTTGATATCGGTTTAGTTGGTGAGATTAGTAACTCGAAACAGGAGTTGCAGAATAAGCAGAGACTAGTTAAGGGCGAGGTAGCGATGTGTGTTGGAAGTGTTTCTAAGATTGATATGATTACCATCGCACACTCCCTCTACCTTCGGGGTTAGTGTTGAACCTAAATAAATGTTATTTGGCGTTTGCGTTGAGCATGACATGATTAGATCATGTTATTGCAATATGGTTATTCATTTAAGTCAGAGAATAACTGTTTTTCTGTTTACATGAATAAAACCTTCTATGGTCATACACCCTATGGAAATAGTTTATTGAATCTCAATCGTAGTGATACACATCTTATATTTACTAATTGGAAGCACCAACGAAGAATCCACGTTAATCCTTGAGAATTATATTATTGTCCATTCGATCTACTTAATAGTTATTGACATCCGTTCGATGTATACAGAGTCCATGCATGATGTCCCACTACCTCCCTAGAGGTTTTTTCCACATGTTGCCAAGGGAACATTGTCTCACGATTGCTAAAAAAATCCCTGTAGAAACAGTCCTTCCTCCGCACGTCTTCCTCCTCTTTCCCTCACGACTTTCTCCTCTTTCCCTCATGTTGCCTCCATCACGCCTCAAAGATCAAGTAACCACCGTTCCCTCATATTCCACGCCCCCCTGCCACCACCGCTTCCTGGCAGTTAATTCCACCATGACTCCACATGTAAATCTAAAAGGTAATTTTCTAGGTATCGGTATTTTCCTGTGAAGATAAAAATCTATGGTCTCCTTGTTGGAAATATGCCCTAGAGGCAATAAAAAATTAGTTATTATTATTATATTTCCTTGTTCATGATAATCGTTTATTATCGATGCTATAATTGTATTGATAGGAAACTCAGACACATGTGTGGATACATAGACAACACCTTGTCCCTAGTAAGCCTCTAGTTCACTAGCTCATTGATCAATAGATGGTTACGGTTTCCTGACCATGGACATTGGATGTCGTTGATAATGCGATCACATCATTAGGAGAATGATGTGATGGACAAGACCCAATCCTAAGCCTAGCACAAAGATCGTGTAGTTCGTATGCTAAAGCTTTTCTAATGTAAAGTATCATTTCCTTAGACCATGAGATTGGGCAACTACCGGATACCGTAGGAATGCTTTGGGTGTACCAAACGTCACAACGTAACTGGATGGCTATAAAGGTGCACTACGGGTATCTCCGAAAGTGTTTGTTGGGTTGGCACGAATCGAGACTGGGATTTGTCACTCCATGTGACGGAGAGGTATCTCTGGGCCCACTCGGTAGGACATCATCATAATGTGCACAATGTGACCAAGGGGTTGATCACGGGATGATGTGTTACAGAACGATTAAAGAGACTTGACGGTAACGATATTGAACAAGGTATCGGGATACCGACGATCGAACCTCGGGTAAGTACTATACCGCTAGACAAAGGGAATTGAATACGGGATTGATTGAATCCTCGACATCGTGATTAATCCGATGAGATCATCGTGGAACATGTGGGAGCAAACATGGGTATCCAGATCCCGCTGTTGGTTATTGGCCGGAGAATTGTCTCGGTCATGTCTACGTGTCTCCCGAACCCGTAAGGTCTACACAGTAAAGGTTCGATGACGCTAGGGTTATAGGGAATAGATATACGTGGTTACCGAATGTCGTTCGGTGTCACGAGGAGTTCCGGAATGGTCCGGAGGTAAAGATTTATATATGGGAAGTCCTGTTTTGGTCACCGGAAAAGTTTCGGGTGCTATCGGTAATGTACCGGGACCACCGGGAGCGTCCCGGGGGTCCACCAAGTGGGGCCACCGGCCCCAGAGGGCAGCATGGGCCAAGTGTGGGAGTGGACCAGCCCCAGGTGGGCTGGTGTTCCCCCCACCAGGGCCCAAGGCGCCTAGGGTTTGGGAAGGGGGCGCCTCCACCTTGCTTGGGGGCAAGTTTCCCCCTCTCCCCCCTTGGCCGCCACCCTAGATGGGTTTTGGGGCTGCCGCACCCCTTGGGGTGGGAACCCTAGAGGGGGCGCACCCTCTCCCTCTCCCCTATATATAGTTGAGGTCTTTGGGGCTGCAAATACAAGAGTTTTGACCTCTCCCTGGCGCAGCCCTACCTCTCTCCCTCCTCCTCTCCCGCAGTGCTTGGCGAAGCCCTACAGGATTGCCACACTCCTCCACCACCACCACGCCGTCGTGCTGCTGCTGGATGGAGTCTTCCCCAACCTCTTTGTCGGTGTCAAAACCGGCGGATCTCGGGTAGGGGGTCCCGAACTATGCGTCTAGGCGGATGGTAACAAGAGACGAGGGACACGATGTTTTTACCCAGGTTCGGGCCCTCTTGATGGAGGTAAAACCCTACGTCCTGCTTGATTAATATTGATGATATGGGTAGTACAAGAGTGGATCTACCACGAGATCAAGGAGGCTAAACCCTAGAAGCTAGCCTATGGTATGATTGTTGTAATGTATGTTGTCCTACGGACTAAAGCCCTCCGGTTTATATAGACACCGGAGGAGGCTAGGGTTACACAGAGTCGGTTACAATGGTAGGAGATCTACATATCCGTATTGCCAAGCTTGCCTTCCACGCCAAGGAAAGTCCCATCCGGACACGGGACGGAGTCTTCAATCTTGTATCTTCGTAGTCTTGGAGTCCGGCGGATAATGATAGTCCGGCTGTCCGGACACCCCCTAGTCCAGGACTCCCTCAGTAGCCCCTGAACCAGGCTTCAATGACGATAAGTCCGGCGCGCATAATGTTCGGCATTGCAAGGCGGGTTCCTCCCTTGAATAATCCAGAGGAGATCATGAACACCAGGATAGTGTCCGGCTCTGCAGAATAAATTCCACATTCCACCGTAGAGAGAATAAAATGTACACTTAGTTCAATCTGCTGACGTATTATGCGGCGTGACATCACATCGCTACCAAGCCTTTGTTTGAATCGTTTTTTACTATACCACCTAAGCACGTTTAGCGAGGCGGTTTCCTTGGCACGTCCTGTCGAAGCAGAGATCGTGTTCCCCTTATTCCGGGATTCTCATCAATACGTGCGTTGGTAACCCAACCGTTCCCGTCGCCACGCCTTCTCTATCGAAGGTGAATCCCAAACGGTCACGGAGAAGGCTCTTGGTATCTTTTCCCCTTTATAAGAGGACCAAGGCTTGTCCTTGTTCTTCAATCTCGCATCGAATCTCCTCCTCGCTCCCAGTTCCAACACCCAGAGCCTCAGATTCGAGCGCTTCGGATCCTTAACCATGTCCGGCTCCGACCTCCAGGGCCGGTGGATGCCCTCCTCCGTCACAGAGGAGGACATATCGAAGTTACGTGAAGCCAAGTACCTAGCTTACGAGGTTTCACACAGGTTGCCCGCTCAAGGGCAGGCCGTGCCCGCCCCCGAGCCCGGTGAGTTCGTTGTCTTCGTATCCCACCTCCGTCGGGGTTTAGGCTTCCCGACGGACCCCTTCGTGAGAGGACTCATGTTCTATTATGGGCTGGACTTTCACGACTTGGCTCCGGAGTCCATCCTCCACATCTCCACATTCATTATCGTCTGCGAAGCCTTCCTCCGCGTCACTCGCCACTTCGGCCTGTGGCTGAAGACCTTCAAGGTGGAGCCGAAGATGATCGGGGGGCGTCAAGCGGAGTGCGGCGGGGCGGCCATAAGCAAAAAGGCCGATGCCCCGTGGCTCGAAGGTACCTTCCAAGAGGAACTCGGACTGTGGCAGCAGGAGTGGTTCTATATCACCGCTCCGAAGGGCAGCAGGCAAAAGCCGCCGCCTTTATTCCGCCCGGGACCTCCACGCCAGCTGGTGTCGTGGGTCAACCAAGGGCTCAATTGGGGGCCATCCGAAGACGTGCCCTCACTGCAGGGCCGGATTCGATACCTCCAAGCGAGGGAGATCGACCTGATCGTGGTGATGCAGGTTATGCTGATCAGGCATCTTATGCCCTGCAAACGCCGTCCTCTCCGTCTATGGGAGTTCAACCCGGAGGGACCTCGGATTCTCCAACACTTTATGGGTGCGACACCCGTGGAGATGTACAAGTTGTTCTTCGGACCGCAGGTGGCGTGTCCGGAATTAGCCGAGGACGCGGGCCTAAGCCGCAATCGCCCGGATACTCAGGTAAATAGCTCAGAGTCCGGACTTTCTGTTTATACGCCTTTCTAGAGTTCGCCTCTTGACTCATCACCCTTCACAGGAATGGGTGGCGCGATCAAGGCTGATAAGGTGTCTGGCCCCCCTCCCAGAGACCGCACTGGAGCCCGTGCTGGTCAGAATATTGGAGGTCGCACCCACAGAAGGGGGCGAAGGGGAAAGCAGAGGAGCTAATATTTCGCCCGAAGGGGCGTCTGAAGAGGGGGGAATCAAGAACCCCTCCCTCCAGGGGGAGAAGAGGACCGCCTCCGAAGATCCGGAGGCCAAAGCCCCTAAGCGCGGGAAGAGATCTTCACCGGGGGGTCCGGCGTCCGGAGAGAATCCGGACGCACAATCATCGCCCAAGGATCAGCCCTCCAGCGAGCCGTGAGTATGAAAAAGGGAATTAATTAGTAAGGAAATGCCTTCATTTGTGCCTCTGTGGGTGACCAAAATATTTATATTGCAGTTCGGATCTGCAGCCTTCTCAGATGAGTTCGTCTTCGGGAGACCTTCTTCCGGAGATGATGGAGAGTGATACGCCTCCGTCTGCAGCACCGTCAAATAAGGCGGGCGAGCCTGAAGTATCGTCGCGGAGGGTATCCCCGAGTCCGGAGGGGCCAGAGAGTTAGGCACCCACTAGTATCCGGCCGAGAGAACTAAAGAATCTGCTTGAGAGGGCGTCCATTTCAGAATATCACCGTGCGTTGATGCGTATGGTGATTGGAAGGATTTCGTCCGCCGAGAGCGGATTGTGCGATGCCGCCATGAGTTTGTTGGCGGGATTTGAGGTATGCGAGAATGACGCACCCATTTGTCTTTTAGCAGTTTTGCATATAAAAATGCGCCCTGTATAGATAGTAGCCCCTGGGACTCGGTAGGTTGTCGGGAACGACAGCGTGCCGAGGATCGAAACCGCAAGTAATGAATGCCTCCGTTCCTATGCAGGTGGCGGATAGTCCGAGGGCTAGCCAGACTAGTGAGTTTGCCGAGTTGAGTCGGCAACTTGACATGGCGGATGCGGACATCACACTTGTCAACCGGCGACTTGACGAGTCGCAAGGTAAATGAGTTCTCCGCAGTCGCTTTATTTAAGGGGGTCGAAGCCCTCCTCTGATAAATTATATGCTGTTGTACAGACGGTGCTGCTGCTGTGGAGAGCCTTCGGGCTGAACTTGCTCGAGCTAAGGAGCAAGCCCGAAGGAGTGACGCGGCTGCCTCGAGGGCGGTCGAGGAGTTGAAAGCCGAAAGGGCTGCGCACTGCCTAAGCAGGGCGGAGGTGGCCGAATTGGCCATGAAAGTAAAGGATGCCGCCGACCGCAATGAGGCTCTTGAAAAGGAGAGCTTATCAGAGCGGGAAGACCTGAAGAAGGCCACCGCCGAAGCCAAGGATGCCCGCTCTGCAATGCGGGCTATGAGGGAGGAACTGCGCCAAGCCGGAGATATCGTGGCTGGCAAGCCTTTTCTGCTGCGTCGCCGGTTTATGGATGGAAAGTATGCTCAATTTGAGTGGCTGTGGAGTCCGGAGGATCCGTATATGGACTTAGCTGCAAGTGCGGCTGATGCCGTTGAGCACTTCCGGAGCCAGGAGGATCACAAGATGGAAGAGCTATACTGGTCTCAATTCCATAGTCCGAGCCGCTCACTTTCGTTGACGGACCGGTTGGCCGAATGGGCCGAACTAAATAGATTGTTCAGACTTGCCATGACTGACATCGTGGCTCATGTCTGGCCAGAGAGGCCTAAGGCGACGAGCTACTTCGGCTTACTGCAGCAATTCCTTGGAGCGGTGCCGCATATAAAGGAGATGAAGCGGTCGGCCTGCATCGAGGGCGCGCGGATGGCTCTTGCCCGTATGAAGGCGCACTGTCCGGAGCTGGATGCCACCGCTGTTGCCGCCCAGGATTCGGATGAAAACCGGCTCCCCGCCGAGCACTATTTCAGGGAAGTTATGCGTGGCGCTCGTGTAATAGAGTCGCAGTGCTCGAAAAATGTCACGTTCAAATGAACGTATTTAGCTTGTAAAACGATGATTATGTTATAACTGCTTTTTATACTTGTGCGTCCCAAGTAGTAAAACTTCTCCTGTGCAGCCGTTTACGTATACATTTGTATAACTTGAAAGATTGCAGTCTTCGGCTTCATCCCCCACGCACAGGGTGCGGGGGTGTTCGCAAAAATAGCGCATTTCCACACTTAATCCGACGTCTCGGTCCTGTTTAAGGAGGTGGTAGCGTAGCGAACGAGGCAATCCGGACTATAATGCTTTATCACTTTCACTTAGCCAGTGGAGCTCGAGGGTGGGGCTACGATATAGCCCCTGGTGGCACCGCACATCTCCGAATTCGGGGTGCGTATGTGCCTGACCGGGAAACGGTCCTTCGTCAAAGCGAGGAATTCTAAACATTCCGATAGTCGATCGAGTGGTTGACCAGTCTCTCGCTGTATCATGACAGTCAGTTTTCGGCTTTCTCTACTGAGGTGCTTGCCCAGCCGAACTGGGGCACAATCGCAGTAGTTCTCCTGGTGCCGCGTTAGCCGGTGATACGGAACGTAAGGCAGCAAAACACAGGAGCCGGGCAAACCCAACATTTGACCAAAGACATGATTCGGAGCTGATGCATATAATGCCTAGCTCGAGACGCCGAACACTCCCTAAGGTGTTCGGTCTTTATAATAATGGGCAGAGATGCCCTAAGCCCCTAGTGTCTAGGTACGGGCATGGTCTTCTGACGCGGCCGATGCCAAAACGTCAGGCTCCGCTTTGGCTATAGGAAGAAACCAAGGGAGAATAACAACAAGAGACAGTAAAAAAGGTTTACGCAGGGTCTTAATCTGAAAAGAATCCTCACAACGGGTCCCTACTGCACGTCTGCGCCTGTGTCTCCGTTGTGCCGTTTATTCTGGAAGGGTATGCACGTTGTTCATCTGTAAAAAGATAGGAACGTTTAGTTTGAAAATAAATCATGCGAAAAAATATGTGTAAAAGAAGAAATATAAATAATTAAAGCGGGGTTTGTATGAACCCGCGGTTGTTTGTGCGCACAGCCCCCTATGAAGAGGTATGCGGCTAGGGAGCCCCTAGCCTGCTGAAGCCGGATTCGTCTATCCGAGTCCGGGGTCTTTAAGTGACCCTCGCACTGAAATGACGCCACGCGGACCGGGCATCTTGAGTGTAAGAGACGCGTAATGCGGTATGGCGTTGAAGCGGACAAAAGCCTTTCATCCCAAGAGTGCTTGATATTCGCTTTCAAATGGGACGATGTGAAAAATTAATTTTTCGCGTAGAAAATTGTTCGGCGATCCGAACACGACTTCTAGTAATATAGAGCCTGTGCACTTGGCGTGAGGGCCTGGCGTCACTCCTTTGAAGGAAGTGCGGCTGTGTCGGATTTTGGTAGGGTCTATCCCCATCCTACGGATTGTGTTCGAATATAGCAGGTTTAAGTCGCTGCCTCCGTCCATTAGGACGTTAGTAAATTGTAATCCGTCTATTATGGGATTCAATATCAGGGGAGTCCGTCCCGCATTTCGAACGCTTCTGGAGTAGTCCAGGTGGTCGAAAGTGATTGGCTTTGATATCCAATCTCTATGGTTTGCTGGTTTGGACCGCGCGAAGCTCTTTTTAGGAAGTGCCGCATTGTTTTTCCGTATTATCACACTAAGTGAGTTTACTGCTTTGACCTCTTGTGGGAAAGTCTTTTGTTTTCCGGTGCTCTGCTGGTGGGGTTTATCTTCTTCGCTTGACGCATCGAGCCCCTTGTGTTCGGCATTTAGTCGGCCAGACTGTTTAAAAACCCAACAATCCCTGTGGGTGTGATTTGCAGGCCTTCCGGGGGTACTGTGGATTTGACATATCTGACCCAAAATCTTGTTTAAGTTGGACAATTCGTCACTGTCATCCTTGAGAGGCTATGTTTTGTTGTTGGGCCGCGAGCTTTTGAATCCGGCGTTGACTACCGTGCTCTTTGGGCTTTTCTCTTTATTCCGGCGCTGCTCTTTTCTGCGCCGTGATTTTCCGTTTCCATCTCTTATCTCGGATGTACTTGGGTCGCTGGTGCTGCATCTTGCTAGCCAGCTATCTTCTCCCGCACAGAAGCGGGTCATGAGGCTTGTTAGTGCGGACATTGTCCTCAGTTTCTCTTGACCGAGGTGCCTGGCAAGCCATTCGTCTCGGACATTATGCTTGAAAGCTGCTAAGGCTTCGGCATCCGGACAGTCGACTATTTGGTTCTTTTTGGTAAGGAACATGTTCCAGAATTTCCGCACTGACTCTCCGGGCTGTTGAGTTATATGACTTAGATCATCTGCATCCGGAGGGCGGACGTAAGTCCCTTGAAAATTTGCTCTAAACGCATCCTCAAGCTCTTCCCAACTTCCAACAGTGTTTTCTGGGAGGCTTTTAAGCCAATGACGGGCTGGCCCTTTGAGCTTGAGGGGTAGGTATTTTATGGCGTGGAGATCGTCCCCTCTGGCCATGTGTATGCGCAGTATATAATCTTCTATCCAGACTCCAGGGTCTGTTGTTCCATCGTAGGCCTCTATGTTTATGGGTTTAAATTCTGCTGGGAATTCGTGGTCCAGCACCTCATCGGTGAAACATAGTGGGTGTGCGGCGCCCCTATATTTGTGTGTGCCGCTATCATCGGGCACTTGACGTGTTGCCTTGCTTCTTGGGGCCTTCTCCTTTGGCCCGTAGATGGACCTGGCTGGGCCATCTATCCTTCCAAGTTCGTTGGTTGGTTTATGTGTGGCGCCGCTGTCAGAATTTGGCCTATCATCTGGCCGTCTATCCAACCAGGCAGCCCCTTTATTTTTGGATGGTGGAGGCTCTATGGCCTCCTCGTCGAATTCTGGTAGCAGCTTGCGTTTCGGGTAGCTCTTTGATTGGTGGCCATTGCCGTACTTATCTACGGTTTTGAGCACTTTGCTCCATCTCATTCTGAGTGTGTCTTCCGCTGTATTGAGCCTCCGTTTTTCCTTCTTCAGGCTTCTTGCAGTACTGACGAGTCTTTGCCGAAGGTTCTTGCTTTCCGGCGGCGTGTCCGGCATGAGGTCGTCCGGGCTGTTGTTTTTGCCGGGCCTGGACTGATTATCTGACTCGTCATGTTCGGACGGTTGCTTATCTGCATGTTCGTCGTCCGCTTGTGAGCCCTGCCGTATTGCGGGCTCCTTGGGAGCGTTGTTGTCGTCGAGGCGGGACTTAGGGCGGCGTCTGCGCCGCCGTTTTGGTCGTTTATCGGCGGGGTCATCTTCTGCCGCTGCCCGTTGGTCCTCATTATCGCTCTCCTTTGGGGTGTCCACCATATATATGTCATGCGACGAGGTGGTCCTGTCGTGCTGTATAAGCTCTGTTTTTTGTTCGTCTCCGGTGTCGTCGTCCATAGCGTCGATGTCTTCGGAGTCGTAGTCTAGCATGTCGGTTAGATCGTCGACAGTGGCTACAAAGTGGGTGGTGGGTGGGCTCTGAATTTCTTCGTCGTCCGTACCCCAACCATCCTGGCCATAGTCTGGCCAGGACTCTCCTGATAACGAGAGATGCTTTAGTGAATTCAGGATATCGCCAAAAGGCGAGTACTGGAAGATGTCCGCAGCGGTGAATTCCATAACCGGTACCCAATCCGGATCGATTGGCAGGGGCGCGGGAGATTCAGAGTCCGGCAAGGAGTCCGGCGCCTCGGAATCACGAGTTTCGCAGGGGACAAGATTAGTGTTCGGCTCCATCGCCGTGGATGTTGAAGCCCCCAGGGCGGCGTCTATCCACCGGCCCTCGATCTGGGCGATCGGCTCCGGGCTAATGGCCGAAGCGGACCCGTGTGCGGCCACTAAGGCACTATTCGGTGGCAGAGCTAGATCATGCCCGTCGTCACAGTGCGGCGCGCTTGGCTGTGGTTCGAGTCCGTCGAAGATCAAGTCTCCGCGGACATCGGCCGTGAAGTTTAAGCTTCCAAATCTGACCTGACGGCCAGGGGCGTAGCTTTCGATCTGCTCCAGATGGCCAAGTGAATTGGCCCGCAGTGCGAAGCCGCCGAATACGAAGATCTGTCCGGGGAGAAAAGTCTCACCCTGGACAGCGTTGCTGGTTGAAGATGCCATCAAGCCTATCGGTGACGACACAGAGGAACTCTCAATGAAAGCACCAATGTCGGTGTCAAAACCGGCGGATCTCGGGTAGGGGGTCCCGAACTGTGCGTCTAGGCGGATGGTAACAAGAGACGAGGGACACGATGTTTTTACCCAGGTTCGCGCCCTCTTGATGGAGGTAAAACCCTACGTCCTGCTTGATTAATATTGATGATATGGGTAGTACAAGAGTGGATCTACCATGAGATCAAGGAGGCTAAACCCTAGAAGCTAGCCTATGGTATGATTGTTGTAATGTATGTTGTCCTACGGACTAAAGCCCTCCGGTTTATATAGACACCGGAGGAGGCTAGGGTTACACAGAGTCGGTTACAATGGTAGGAGATCTACATATCCGTATTGCCAAGCTTGCCTTCCACGCCAAGGAAAGTCCCATCCGGACACGGGACGGAGTCTTCAATCTTGTATCTTCGTAGTCTTGGAGTCCGGCGGATAATGATAGTCCGGCTGTCCGGACACCCCCTAGTCCAGGACTCCCTCACTCTCCCTCTCTCCTTGCTAGATCAAGGCATGGGAGACGTCACCGGGCTGCATTTGTTTTGAACGCAGAGGTGCCGTCCGTTCGGCACTAGGATCATCGGTGATTTGGATCACGACGAGTACGACTCCATCAACCCTGTTCACTTGAATGCTTCCGCTTAGCAATCTACAAGGGTATGTACATGCCTCTCCTTCCCCTCGTTGCTAGATTACTCCATAGATTGATCTTGGTGATGCGTAGAAATTTTTGAATTTCTGCTACGTTCCCCAACAGTGGCATCATGAGCTAGGTCTATGCGTAGTTTCTATGCACGAGTAGAACACAAGTTATTGTGGGCGGTGATCTTTGTTCAATATGCTTACCGTTACTAGTCCAATCTTGTTTCGACGGTGTTGTGGGATGAAGCGGCGCGGACCGACCTTACACGTACACTTATGTGAGACAGGTTCCACCGACTGACATGCACTAGTTGCATAAGGTGGCTAGCCGGTGCCAGTCTCTCCCACTTTAGTCGGATCGGATTCGATGAAAAGGGTCTTTATGAAGGGTAAATAGCAATTGACATATCTCGTTGTGGTTTTTGCGTAGGTAAGAAACGTTCTTGCTAGAAACCCATAGCAGCCACGTAAAACATGCAAACAACAATTAGAGGACGTCTAACTTGTTTTTGCAGGGTATGCTATGTGATGTGATATGGCCAAATAGAATGTGATGAATGATATGTGATGTATGAGATTGATCATGTTCTTGTAATAGGAATCACGACTTGCATGTCGATGAGTGAGGGAGTCCTGGACTAGGGGGTGTCCGGATAGCCGGACTATCATCATCAGTCGGACTCCAAGACTATGAAGATACAAGATTGAAGACTTCGTCCCGTGTCCGGATGGGACTTTCCTTGGCGTGGAAGGCAAGCTTGGCGATACGGATATGTAGATCTCCTACCATTGTAACCGACTCTGTGTAACCCTAGCCCTCTCCGGTGTCTATATAAACCGGAGGGTTTTAGTTCGTAGAAGACAACCATTACAACAATCATACCATAGGCTAGCTTCTAGGGTTTAGCCTCCTTGATCTCGTGGTAGATCCACTCTTGTACTACCCATATCATCAATATCAATCAAGCAGGAGTAGGGTTTTACCTCCATCGAGAGGGCCCAAACCTGGGTAAAAACATCGTGTCCCTTGTCTCCTGTTACCATCCGCCTAGACGCACAGTTCGGGACCCCCTACTGGAGATCCGCCGGTTTTGACACCGACATTGGTGCTTTCATTGAGAGTTCCTCTGTGCCGTCACCGATAGGAAGGATGCCTCTTCCCGTCTTCAAGGACGGTATCTTCGCCAAAGGAGCCTTGGCCGCCGGCCAAACTATCCGGCTAGGTGGTTTTCTCATGATCGCCTGTTCGGCCACCGCTTCGACAATGACCTCTCAGGTCGTCAAAAGCAATCTTCACGTCAGCTCGGAATTCGCCGAACGACTGGATCCAATAGAGCTCTCGTCCGTAAACGAGCTTTTGGATCACATCGCCGCCCTGGGAGTCGCAACAGACTACAATCAGATTGGGCTTAAAACCGATCTGAGAGAGATTAACTCTCCCCAGGTCACCCACCACGTTGCAGTGGTAGAGGAACAACGCGGCAACTCTTCTCCTATATTGAAAACTAGTCATGTCCGGGCTCCCGAACCCTCCATGCCGGATTCCCGCGGAGGGATGGGCCTCGATCAAGCACTGAACCTAAAGTCAAGCATCGGACCGGACTCGTTGGACAACATCCAGCAATCCAAGCTTCCAAATTTGGAAACTTCTCGGCCCTTGAGCCTCGAGATGGGTAGGGTTCCGGACTTAATTCCACCCACCCGCCCAGACATATGCGATCTATCTCTAATCCGGCAAGAGCCCGCTGAAACAGTACATCATTACTGGGCCAGATTCCTCCTGGTCATGGACAGGATAAAGGACTGCCGAGAGGAAAACACAATTTCAATTTTCTGCAATAATTGCACGGACAAGGGAATCTTGAACGCCGTCAGCCGTCGTGAAATTACACGCTTCGCCGACCTGGCGTCCATAGTACGAAAGTACTGTGCGATGGAGAGTTTCTAGAAAACCGAAACTAAGTTTTGGGACAATCCGGCCCCAGATACAACCCTAGTCCGCAACAAAAGGGTGCATTACACTCAGGCACCAGGTACAAAAACCAAAAATAAAAAACCCCATAAAGGGCACGGAACCGTACTGGAGGGATGGCTTAGCGGACCCGGTAAAATTCACAGTACAGAAGGCGCCACCCCAACACATAGCCTTCGAGCATGTTGGATACTGCGGCAGGTGGCCAAAAGTGGCGAGGAGCTTCTAGCCCCGGAAAACCACTCCAACAATACCAGTACGGTATCAACAGTCTTTGAGACTTTCGCATCAAATAATATGAGGAAACGAACAATCCGCAGCCTCGCCGAAGTCTACCAAGTAGCAACAACTAATCCATGGAGCGACACGGCCATCACCTTCAACGCCAGCGACGAACCTAAATTCCGAACAGCCCGAGCACCAGCCGCATTGGTCCTCAGCCCGAGCACCAACGCTTTCGTCTTACCAAGGTACTCATGGATGGCGGCAGCGGACTAAACCTCATTTACGAGGAAACTCTTCAAAAAATGGAAATAGACTGCAGCCGCATTGAGCGAAGCAGCACAACCTTCAGAGGAATAATCCCTAGCCGGGAAGCGCGCTGCACCGGAAAAATCACACTCAATGTGGTGTTCGGCGCGCCGGACAATTACAGGTCCAAAGAAGTCACGTTCCAAGTGGCCCCGTTCAGTAGCGGATATCACGCTATATTAGGATGAGAGGCATTCACAATTTTTCAAGCCATACCCCATTACGGGTACATGAAGCTTAAAATGCCTGGGCCCGACGGAATAATCACTCTCGTTAGTGATCCGGACATAGCACTCCGTGCCGAAAACAAGACAGCCGCATTAGCCCTGGAGGCACTATCCGAAGCCCTAGCGGCAGAAGAACTCACTGCGCTGCGCTCTATGGTGAATAGGGACGATGTGATACTCGATAAGAGATCCAAGTCCACCTCCTTTAAACCAGCGGACGAAATATTAAAATTCCAGGTCCATCCAACGGACCCAACAAAGACGGCCTCCATCGGGGCACAGTTGAACCCTGATGTAGACGCCGCACTGCGAGAATTCCTTCGGGAAAATTGGGACATCTTTGCCTGGCACCCCTCAGATATGCCTGGAATCCCACGCAGATTGGAAGAACATAGCCTAAACATCCTCAAAGGATTCAAGCCAGTCAAACAGGCTCTTCGACGATTTTCCGAACCCAAAAGACAGGCAATGGGAGAAGAGCTAGCCAAACTATTGGAAGCCAGATTCATCAGAGACATCAAACATCCGGATTGGCTAGCAAACCTGGTAATGGTACCAAAGAAGGAAAAATCCTGGCGCCTATGTGTCGATTTTAAAGATCTCAACAAGGCCTACCCAAAGGATCCCTTCCCCCTCCCCCGCATCGACCAAATAATCGATGCTACCGCGGGGCACGATTCATTGTGCTTCCTTGACGCATACTCCGGCTACCATCAAATCAAGATGGCGGAAGCGGACCAAGCCGCAACGACATTCATTACTCCATATGGACCATTCTGCTTCAACACGATGCCCTTTGGACTTAAAAACGCCGGCGCAACATATCAGCGCATGATTCAGACATGTCTGGCTACCCAGATCGGCAAAACAGTAGAGGCATACGTAGACGACGTAGTCGTCAAAACCAAACACGTTGAAACTCTAGTAGACGATTTGAGGCTCACATTCGACAACCTCCGAGCATATGATATTAAGCTGAATCCGGAAAAATGCGTTTTCGGCGTACCAGCCGGAAAGCTCCTGGGCTTCATTGTATCCAGTAGAGGAATTGAAGCAAACCCAGCCAAGATCCGAGCTCTGTCACAGCTGGATATCCCAAAAGACCTCAAATAGATACAAAAATTGACTGGATGCATGGCGGCTCTAAGCCGCTTTATCTCCCGTTTGGGAGAAAAGGCATTGCCCCTCTATCGCCTCCTCAGATGCACCGAACACTTCGAGTGGACGGATGCTGCCACTGCCGGACTCGAAGAAATAAAAGCCATATTGGCAACAAATCCGGTCCTGGCTGCGCCTAACCTGG
Source organism: Triticum timopheevii (assembly GCA_963921465.1). NCBI lineage: Eukaryota > Viridiplantae > Streptophyta > Magnoliopsida > Poales > Poaceae > Triticum > Triticum timopheevii. The sequence continues at coordinate 586,168,604 of OY997270.1, forward strand.
GCGAACCAATGTTGTTATACATCGCGGCAACACATCAAGTTGTAAGCGCGGTACTCGTCGTCGAACGAGAGACAGAAGGGCACAAATTCCCTCTTCAAAAACCAGTGTACTACGTATCCACTGTCTTAACTCCCTGCAAAGTCCCGTTACCCGCACTACCAAAAGATAGCGTATGCGGTGTTCATGGCATCCCGGAAACTCCGACACTACTTTCAAGAGTGTTCGATAACAGTGGCCTCCGAAGTACCCCTCAACGACATTATAAACAACCGCGACGCGACGGGCATGATTGCAAAATGGGCCATTGAGCTCTTACCATTCGAAATAACTTACAAACCTCGGCGAGCTATAAAGTCGCAAGTTTTGGCTGACTTTGTCGCTGAGTGGACTGAAGCCGAACTCCCTAAAGAGTACGGCGCATACTCCAATTGGATTATGCACTTCGACGGCTCCAAAATGTTGGCCGGATTGGGGGCTGGCGTCGTATTGACATCCCCAGCCGGGGATACAGTCCAATACATACTTCAGATAATGTACACGGACTCCAACAACACAGCCGAATACGAGGCCCTCTTACATGGCCTCCGGATGGCAATCTCCATGGGCATTCAACGCCTAGAGGTGCGTGGGGATTCAAACCTTGCAATATCCCAAGTAAATGGAGACTTTGACGCCAAGGATCCGAAAATGGCAGCCTATCATAACGCTGTCTTAAAAATGTCAGCTCGGTTCGAAGGACATGAATTCCACCACGTAGCCCGGGATAATAACCAAGCAGCCGACGTATTGGCACGCATCGGCGCGAAACATGACGCTGTCCCTCCAAACATCTTCCTGAAACGGCTCTTTAAGCCATCCGTACTATGGGAAGAGGAGTCCAGAAATAACAAACCGGAAGCAGCCGCACCAACCGACACAGAACAATCTGACATAATCGGCGATTCAGCCGATGAAATAACACCTTCAGCCCACGAAATAATGGCAGTAATCGCCCTGTGGACAGAGCCATTCCTAGCCTACATGCTTAGGCAGGAACTTCCCGAAGACCAAAATGAGGCTTGATGCATAGTTCGGCGATCTAAAGCCTACAAGGTCCATGAGGGAGAACTCTATAAGAAAAGCACAACCGGAGTCCTTCAAAGGTGTATCTCCGAAGAGGAAGGGCGAAACCTTCTGGCTGAAATTCATGCCGGACTAGGTGGACACCACGCCGCAGCTCGGGCCCTTGTAGGAAAGGCATTCCGTACAGGATTTTATTGGCCGACGGCCCGGGCGGATGCTCAGGACTTAGTCCAAAGATGCGTCGGTTGTCAGCTCTTTGCTAATCAGAGCCATATGCCACCCACCGCCCTCAAAACTATACCCATTACCTGGCCGTTCGCGGTCTGGGGGCTTGACATGGTTGGACCCCTTAAAGGGGGAACCCACAAGCAAAGGTACCTATTGGTCATGGTGGACAAATTCACCAAATGGATAGAGGCCAAGCCAGTTAAAACGGCAGAGTCCGGACCAGTGATAGACTTCATATCCGGGGTAGTACACCGTTATGGCGTCCCCCATAGCATCATTACCGATAACGGCACAAACTTCACGGCCGACAAGGTTAAATCATGGTGCAAAAATATGGGCATTAAGCTCGATTACGCTTCAGTCTATCACCCTCAAACCGACGGTCAAGTGGAACGAGCAAATGGTCTAGTAATGAGCAGCATCAAACCCAGACTAGTGCGGTCCCTTACGAAATCTGACACACACTAGGTAGAGGAGCTCGACTCCGTACTCTTGGGGCTGCGGACAACGCCCAACCGTACTACCGGATTCACACCATTTTTTATGGTATACGGCGCAGAGGCGGTTTTGCCCTGCGACATCATTCATGACTCACCTCGAGTGCGCATGTACGAAGAAAGAGAAGCTGAGCTGGATCGGCAGGACAGCTTGGACGCATTGGAGGAAGAACGCAACGTTGCCAAGGCTCGTTCCGCATTCTATCAGCAGCAGGCTCGAAGATACCAAAGCAGAGAAGTACGGGCTAAAACTTACAATGTTGGCGAACTAGTTCTACGCCTGCCGGACAAGAAAAAGGACAAGCTCAAGCCCAAATGGGAAGGCCCCTTCATTATCGATCAAGTTTTGACCGGCGGAGCGTACCATCTGCGAAATGTGTCGGACAACCGACTCGAGCCGAACCCATGGAACGCAGCCCGCCTCCAAAGATTCTATGCCTAGCGCCGGACTAAGAGTTCGTCCCCTTTCCCTGTCCAAATTTTTACACTTCAGCTGTCTTTTGTTTCTCTTTTTTCTCTCACCCCTATTCATAAAAGCCCTAATAGGCCTACTTGCGCATTGTTCGCACACAATTGATGTGCTATCCGCACTCATTATACCTAGGGGCTTCTTTACCAGAAGCTTAATTATAAGGGCTTCATGCTCAGCACACGTGTCAAACTTCCATGTGTACCTTTTATTCACCATTATATGCATCGATATGACTTAAGTTTTGGCCAAGCTGGGTTGCCTGGCTCCTGTGCTTACCCCTACGTTCCCGATTGTTCGGCTAGGAGGTAAAGGGAGCACCTCTGCGATTATTACTGCCGGGTTAGCCGGATGTGTACCTCAGACTGGGTGAAGCCGAAAGCTAGCGTTCTTAAGGGAATATTCAGTCGGTGACTTGAAAGATGATTTTTTACCTATTTATTTATCAGCCCCCAGATGTTTTCCTGCTCTTTTTGCAGTCCGGACATGCACTTTAGGGCATGCCTCCCAGGGAAAGGAACCCTTAATGGAACTATTCTCCCTGGAAGATGTTCCTCACTAACCATGTAATATAACATAACTAGTTGGGCACTTGTCTCATAAAGCACTAATGACCCCTATGCCTGGTCTCCATGCATGCCCCGGTTATTTCTTAACCGAGAAGGTATTCGGACACACTCCGGACTCTAGGGTCCCGAGGTTGAAGCGAAAAGGTCGGCAAAGACAAACGATCTACAATCTCGCTAGAAGGCATTTTACATGTCATTTTAAATACATTATCAAATCGACTGACTGTATTCTTCCTCAATCCCATCTAACAGGCTGTCTAATTTACAGCCCCGTTGGGAAAATTTAGCGGCCAACTCTACTTGACCGTACACTAAACTCACAGGGATCTCCTTCCCATCGGGCCCCACAGGTCCGACCTCGACCATGTGGTTGGGATCCGCCTTCTTGTACCGCGTCTTCACCATGGCCCAGGCCTCCCTGGCACCTTGGCGGCAGGCCGAAATCTTCCATAAACGGAAGCGCTGCCGCGCTCCCTGAAGCTTCTCCGCAAGCTCTCCAAGGCCCTCGGGTAGGGAGAGGGACGGCCATAAGGCCTGGACGACGCAGCTCATTACCTGCCGAACTCGTTCGAGCAGTTGCACCAGCTCGGGAAGTTGATCACCCGTTGATACGGGCATCTCCTCCGCAGGGTGACCTGTGAGTACACCTACAGACATATTTTGTCAATTGACTTCCTCGTTGAACTCTTCTTTTCAAAGGAGTTCGCTCAAGCACTTACTATAGATGCCGCGACGAAGCCGCTGATTCTCCTTCACGGAGCCAGACAGCTCGGCCCGAACACCTTTCAGCTCTTCTCCAAGCTGGGCGTGGGCATCCTGAAGCTTGTTCCTTTCCTGCTGCACCCGCGTCAGCACCGTCTCGCTGGCCTTCAGCTGGCGCAGTAGTTCCTGCCTGTCCGGATCCCGTCTGGCAACACCTGTAATGTCATTATTAGACTTCCACTCACGCCGCACACCACTTATCTTTTTAAAATAATGCGTTACCAGGAGGGGTTCCTGTGTTTCCCCCTGCGGCAGCAAGTGCGGCCTCAAGTTGGGCCTTACACTCTTGCAGCTCCTGAGACAGTTGGGTATTCTTCTCTGTAAGATCCTGCATATCAAATGATCCTTAAATCAGTTGCTATAACTACTTTAAGTCTCGGGGGCTACCGGCATATACGACTATTAAAATCTCTTACCCGTATGTCTTTTACATACTGCTCCGTGGCTCTGGTCAAACCATCTTGAGCAGCACGGAGGTGCGCGTCCCCCGCGTTAAAGGCATTCAACGCCTCAGGGGAGAAGCACGCGTCACGAAAAACTGTCCAGCGGCGCCTGTGGTTCATGGCGCTCTCCACCTCAGACTTGGTGGCGGACAGTCTGTCGGCATCCTCCATTGGAGGAGTATCCGGCTCGCGCCTTGCGCTCGCCTCCCCCTCCAAACCAGGTGTTGGAGCCTGGCTGGCAGAGGCTGGGTTGGCAACCTCTACGCCCGCAGTCCGGCGGGCGCTTTTTCTCCTGCAAAAGTCATGAGCATTCAAACACTTCCTAGGAACGTTGTTCTAAATAACAAACCGTGAGCTATACCGTTGCGGCGACGTTTTGATCCGCGCCGCGCTCCTCTTCCGCCTGCCGGGCCGGACTGACCCCTGTTGGCCAGCTGCCGTGGCCTTGGCCTCCTGCCCTGAAGGCACCCCCTGCGAGACACCATTATATATGGTGGTCAGATATGCACGGGGACGGAATGATGGTGTCAGGACTTCGGTCGCAATCACCTGGGAAGCCGGATATAGGCCGGGGTAGTCAGCCATAATGGCGACTAAAGCATTATCCATGCTGAGTTGGTGGAACACCCCATCGATTAGCTCCACCTTTATGTCCGGGTCCTCATCGGAGGCCGGATCTTGGGATCTCTCTGGATCCTCGGGTTGCGGAGCCGGACTATGCATGCCCTCCACATCCCGACGCAGCTCCTGCGTCGAAAGCATAATGTAAGAAACTTAAACTTTGAAAGCATGGGTCGGACACACAAAGTGTTTGCTTACCCAACGCCGAGGGTTATTCATGGAGAACCCATTCAACGGGCTCGTTTGGAGGAAATCCTCCTTCTCCCCCTTGTACAGGCCGGACAGGATCTTCACCAGGTCTTCGGCCGATCCCGGGCCTTTGCGGCCATGACGAGTGGCATCGTCTTCCCCGTTGAAATCCCACATAGGGTGGCCCCTGTATTGCAGTGGCTGCACCCCCCGCATAAAGCACGTTGCCATGACTCCAATCATGGTCAATCCGGAATGGGCCAGTAACCTTATCCGGCCCATCAAAAAATGGATGCTCTTGTCTTCCTCCAGCTGGGGGCTCCGTGGGCGCCAGCTCAGGCGTTTCTTCAGAGGAGCATTACTGAACTCCAGGAGGCCGATCCGAACAGGGTCCCGCAGCGGAGCGTCTTCTTCATAAAACCATTCTGAAGGCCAGTCTTCGGACGCCTTCTTAGGGGTTCCAGATGGATATCCGGTCCCGGCGATGCGCCATATTTCGGCACCGCCCACTTGATATATGGACCCCTCGTGAGAGCGGGGTACAAGGCAGAACAACCTCTTCCACAGCACAAAATGGGGCTCGACGCCCAGAAATAGCTCGCAAAGAGCTACATAACCCGCGATATGCAAAATAGAGGCGGGCGTGAGGTGATGGAGCTGGAGTCCGTAGAACTCCAGGAGCCCGCGGAGGAACGGATGTATAGGAAATCCGAGCCCCCTTATCAGATAGGGGACGAAGCATACCCGCTCCCCTTTGTTGGGACTTGGGGTAGCCTCCGCTTGCTTCCCACCTTTGAAGGTGGCCTGCCCGGCTCGGACCGGGACCATGAAGGCCGGAGGGAGATATCCCTCCGCTTGGAGCGTCACCAGCTCGTTGTGCGGGACAGAACATCTCCTCCAATCTCCTGACAGAGGGCTAGGAGCGCGAGAGGGCGAGCCGCGTCGATGGTCCATGATGGAATCGATTTTTGGTCAGAGGCGCTCCGATGAGTACTCGCGGAAGGAAGATGGTGTGATTTGGATCTGGATTCTTGCCTCTCTTATAGGCAGATTATTTGCGCAGCTAGGGGGTAAAACATAAAAGATACCCCGGCTTTTCGCAGTCGTGTGACGCGTGGAAGAAGGCCATTATTGGGCGTGGAAGCCAAGAAGCGCAACATTGATAAGGAAGCCGGACACTGTTCGGTAGGTACATGGAACTTAAAGGAGAACCCGCCTTGCAACGCCGAAGACTATATACGCGCTGGACTTATCGTCATTGAAGCCTGGTTTGGGGGCTACTGAGGGAGTCCTGGACTAGGGGGTGTCCGGATAGCCAGACTATCATCATCGGCCGGACTCCAAGACTATGAAGATACAAGATTGAAGACTTTGTCCCGTGTCCGGATGGGACTTTCCTTGGCGTGGAAGGCAAGCTTGGCGATACGGATATGTAGATCTCCTACCATTGTAACAGACTCTATGTAACCCTAGCCCTCTCCGGTGTCTATATAAACCGGAGGGTTTTAGTCCATAGAAGACAACCATTACAACAATCATACCATAGGCTAGCTTCTAGGGTTTAGCCTCCTTGATCTCGTGGTAGATCCACTCTTGTACTACCCATATCATCAATATCAATCAAGCAGGAGTAGGGTTTTACCTCCATCGAGAGGGCCCGAACCTGGGTAAAAACATCGTGTCCCTTGTCTCCTGTTACCATCCGCCTAGACGCACAGTTCGGGACCCCCTACCCGAGATTCGCCGGTTTTGACACCGACAATGAGTATGACAACCGGCAGGAGCCATAGGAGTTGTCTTAATTTATTGTATGACCTGCGTGTCATTGAACAACGCCATGTAATTACTTTACTTTGTTGCTAAGCCGTTAGCCATAGTAGTAGAAGTAATTGTTGGCAAGACAACTTCATGGAGACACGATGATGGAGATCATGATGATGGAGATCATGATGATGGAGATCATGGTGTCATGCCGGTGACGATTATGATCATGGAGCCCCGAAGATGGAGATCAAAAGGAGCAAAATGATATTGGCCATATCATGTCACTTTTGGATTGCATGTGATGTTTATCATGTTTATGCATCTTATTTGCTTAGAACCACGATAGCTTAAATAAGATGATCCCTCGCAATAATTTCAAGAAAAGTGTTCCCCCTAACTATGCACCATTGCAAAGGTTCGTTGTTTCAAAGCACCACGTGATGATCGGGTGTGATAGATTCTAACGTTTGAATACAACGGGTGTAAGCCAGATTTACACACGCAATACACTTAGGTTGACTTGACGAGCCTAGCATGTACAGACATGGCCTAGGAACACGGAAGACCGATAGGTCGAGCATGAGTCGTATAGAAGATACGATCAACATGAAGATGTTCACCGATGTTGACTAGTCCGTATCACGTGATGATCGGACACGGCCTAGTTGACTCGGATCATGTAATCCCTTAGATGACTAGAGGGATGTCTATCTGAGTGGGAGTTCATAAGATGAACTTAATTATCCTAAACATAGTCAAAAGATCTTTGCAAATTATGTTGTAAGCTCGCGCTTTAGTTCTACTGTTTAGATATGTCCTAGAGAAAATTCAGTTGAAAGTTGATAGTAGCGATTATGCGGACTAGGTCCGTAAACTGAGGATTGTCCTCATTGCTTCGTAGAAGGCTTATGTCCTTAATGCACCGCTCGGTGTGCTGAACCTCGAACATCGTCTGTGGATGTTGCGAACATCTGACATGCACGTTTTGATAACTACGTGATAGTTCAGTAATGTTAAATAGTTTAGAGTTGAGGCACCGAAGACGATTTCGAAACGTCGCGAAACATATGAGATGTTTCGAGGGCTGAAATTGGGATTTCAGGATCGTGCCCACGTCAAGAGGTATAAGACCTCTGACGACTTTCTTAGCCTGCAACTAAGGGAGAAAAGCTCAGTCGTTGAGCTTGTGCTCAGATTGTCTGAGTACAACAATCACTTGAATCAAGTGGGAGTTGATCTTCCAGATGAGATAGTGATGTTTCTCCAAAGTCATTGCACCCAAAATGAATGGTTTATTGAATCTCAATCGTAGTGATACACATGTTCATGCCAAAAGATATAAGATAGTAATGATAGTACCACCTACTTGTGGCACTGCCATGTAAGTCATATTGGTATAAAACGCATAGAGAAGCTCCATGTTGATGGATCTTTGGACTCACTCGTTTTTGAAAAGTTTGAGACATGCGAACCATGTCTATTGGTGTATATGCATGAAGAAACTCCATGCAAATGGACCGTTTGGACTCACTTTATTTTGAATGACTTGAGACATGCAAATCATACCATATGGGCAAGATGACTGAAAGCCTCGTTTTCAGTAAAATGGAACAAGAAAGCAACTTGTTGGAAGTAATACATTTTGATGTGTGCAGTCCAATGAGTGCTGAGGCACACAGTGGATATCGTTATGTTCTTACTTCACGGATGATTTGAGTAGATACTGAGTATATTTACTTGATGAAACACAAGTCTGAATTATTGAGAAGTTTAAGTAATTTTAGAGTGAAGTTGAAGATCATCGTGACAAGAGGATAAAATGTCTATGATATGATCATAGAGATGAGTATCTGAGTTACAAGCTTTGGCACGCAATTAAGACATTGTGGAAATTGTTTCACAATTAATACCGCTTGGAACACCATAGTGTGATGGTGTGTCCGAACATCATAGTTGCACCCTATTGGATATGGTGCGTACCATGATGTCTCTTATCGAATTACCACTATCGTTCATGGGTTAGGCATTAAAGACAACCACATTCACTTCAAATAGGGCACCACGTAACTCCGTTGAGACGACACCGTATGAACTATGGTTTGGAGAAACCTAAGCTATCGTTCCTTAAAAGTTTGGGGCTGCGACGCTTATGTGAAAAAGTTTCAGGTTGATAAGCTCGAACCCAAAGCAGATAAATGCATCTTAATAGGACACCCAAAGATAGTTGGGTATACCTCCTAATTCAGATCCGAAAGCAATAGGGATTGTTTCTTGAATCGGGTCCTTTCTCGCGGAAAAGTTTGTCTCAAAAATTGAGTGGGAGGATGGTGGAGACTTGATGAGGTTATTGAACTGTCACTTCAACTAGTGTGTAGCAGGGCACAGGAAGTTGTTCCTGTGGAGCCTACACCAATTGAAGTAGAAGCTTATGATAGTTTTCATGAAACTTCGGATCAAGTCACGACCAAACCTAGTAGGTCGACAAGGATGCGTACTACTTCAGAGTGGTACGTACTCCTGTCTTGGAGGTCATGTTGCTAGACAACAATGAACCTACGAGCTATGGAGAAGTGATGGTGGGCCCGGATTCTGGCAAATGGCTCGAGGCCATAAAATCCGAGAGAGGATCCACGTATGAAAACAAAGTGTAGACTTTGGAAGAACTAATTGATGGTCGTAAGGCTATTAGGTACAGATGGATTTTAAAAGGAAGACGGACAATGATGGTAAGCATCACTGAGGGAGTCCTGGACTAGGGGGTGTCCGGACAGCCGGACTATCATCGTCCGCCGGACTCCAAGACTACGAAGATACAAGATTGAAGACTCTGTCCCGTGTCCGGATGGGACTTTCCTTGGCGTGGAAGGCAAGCTTGGCGATACGGATATGTAGATCTCCTACCATTGTAACCGACTCTGTGTAACCCTAGCCTCCTCCGGTGTCTATATAAACCGGAGGGCTTTAGTCCGTAGGACACAACATACATTACAACAATCATACCATAGGCTAGCTTTAGGGTTTAGCCTCCTTGATCTCGTGGTAGATCCACTCTTGTACTACCCATATCATCAATATTAATCAAGCAGGACGTAGGGTTTTACCTCCATCGAGAGGGCCCGAACCTGGGTAAAACATCGTGTCCCTCGTCTCCTGTTACCATCCGCCTAGACGCACAGTTCGGGACCCCCTACCCGAGATCCGTCGGTTTTGACACCGACATTGGTGCTTTCATTGAGAGTTCCTCTATGTCGTCACCGATAGGCTTGATGGCATCTTCAACCAACAACGCTGTCCAGGGTGAGACTTTTCTCCCCGGACAAATCTTCGTATTCGGCGGCTTCGCACTGCGGGCTAATTCGCTTGGCCATCTGGAGCAGATCGAAAGCTACGCCCCTGGCCGTCAGGTCAGATTCGGAAGCCTAAACTTCACGGCCGATGTCCATGGAGACTTGATCTTCGACGGACCCGAGCCACAGCCAAGCGCGCCGCACTGTTGCGATGGGCATGATCTAGCTCTGCCACCGAACAGTGCCTTGGTGGCCGCACACGAATCCGCTCCGGCCATTAGTCCGGAGCCGATCGCCCGGATAGAGGATCGGTGGATAGACACCGCCTCGGGGGCTTCAACTTCCTCGGCGATGGAGCCGAACATTAATCTTGTCCCCCGCGAAACTTGTGATTCCGAGGTGCCGGATTCCTTGCCGGACTCCGAACCTCCCGCACCCCTACCAATCGATTCGGATTGGGCGCCGGTTATGGAATTCACCGCCGCGGACATCTTCCAACACTCGCCTTTTGGCGACATCCTAAATTCGCTAAAGCATCTCTCGTTATCAGGAGAGTCCTGGCCGGACTATGGCCAGGATGGTTGGGGTACGGATGACGAAGAAATTCAGAGCCCACCCACCACCCACTTTGTAGCCACTGTCGACGATCTAACCGACATGCTAGACTATGACTCCGACGACATCGACGCTATGGACGACGATGCCGGAGACGAACAGGAACCAGCGCCTACAGGGCACTGGAAGACCACCTCGCATATGACATATATATGGTGGACACCCCAAAAGATGGGGACGGCGAAGAAGCAGCGGAGGCAGACTCTTTAAAGAAGCAGCCCAAACGCCGGCTTCAGCGGTGCCGCTCTAAATCCCGCCACAGCAAGAATGGAGATTCCGGCACAGGAGATAATAATACCCCAGAGAGTGCCGAAGACAATCTGAGGGAGTCCTGGACTAGGGGGTGTCCGGACAGCCGGACTATCATCCTCCGCCGGACTCCAAGACTATGAAGATACAAGATTGAAGACTCCGTCCCGTGTCCGGATGGGATTTTCCTTGGCGTGGAAGGCAAGCTTGGCGATACGGATATGTAGATCTCCTACCATTGTAACCGACTCTGTGTAACCCTAGCCTCCTCCGGTGTCTATATAAACCGGAGGGCTTTAGTCCGTAGGACACAACATACATTACAACAATCATACCATAGGCTAGCTTCTTGGGTTTAGCCTCCTTGATCTCGTGGTAGATCCACTCTTGTACTACCCATATCATCAATATTAATCAAGCAGGACGTAGGGTTTTACCTCCATCGAGAGGGCCCGAACCTGGGTAAAACATCGTGTCCCTCGTCTCCTGTTACCATCTGCCTAGACGCATAGTTCGGGACCCCCTACCCGAGATCCGCCGGTTTTGACACCAACATTGGTGCTTTCATTGAGAGTTCCTCTGTGTCGTCACCGATAGAGCGGATGCCTCCACCCGTCTTCAAAGACGGCGTTTTCGCCGAAGGGGCCTTGGCCGCCGGCCAAACTATCCGGCTAGGTGGTTTTCTTATGACCGCCTGTCCGGCCGCCGCTTCGACAATGACTTCTCAAGTCGTCAGAAGCAATCTTCACGTCAGCCCGAAAGCTGCCGAACAGTTGGATCCAATAGATCTCTCGTCTGTTAACGAGCTCTTGGATCGCATCGGCGCCCTGGGAGTCGCTACGGACTACAACCAGATTGGGCTTAAAACTGATCTGAGAGAGATTAACTCTCCCCAGGCCACCCACCACGTCGCAGTGGTAGAGGAGCAATACGGCAACTCTTTGCCTGTATTGAAAACTATTCATGTCCGGATTCCCGAAACCTCCATGCCGGATTTCTGTGGAGGGACGGACTTTGATCGAGCATTGAACTTAAATCACGCATCGCTCCGGACTCGCTGGATTGTGTCCAGCAAACCAAGCTTCCAAATTCGAAGCCCCTCGGCCTTTGAGCCCCAAGATGGGCAGGGATCCGGATTTTAGTCCACCCACCCGCCCAGACATATGCGATCTATCTCTAATACGGCAAGAGCCCGCTGAAATGGTACATCACTACTGGGCCAGATTCCTCCTGGTTATGGACAGGATAAAGCACTGCCGAGAGGAAAACGCAATCTCAATCTTCTGCAATAACTGCACGGACAAAGGGATACTAAACGCCATTGATCGTCGCAGAATTACGCGCTTCACCGATCTGGCATCCATAGTACGAAAGTACTGTGCGATGGAGAGTTTCGGGAAAACTGAAAATCAATTTTGGGATAATCCGGCCCCAAACCCAGTCCGCAGCAAAAGGGCGCCTTACACTCGGGCCCCAGATGCAAAAACGAAAAAACAAAAACCCAATAAGGGAAACGGAACCGTACTGGAGGGATGGCTCAATGGACCCTGTAAGCTTCATAGTACAGAGGGAGCCGTCCCAACACATAGCCTTCGAGCATGTTGGATATTACGGCAGGTGGCCAAAAGTGGGGAGGAGCTTCTAACTCCGGGAAACCACTCCAACAATACCAGTACGGTATCAACAGTCTTTGAGACCTTCGCATCAAACAATATGCGAAAGAGAACAATCCGCGGACTCGCCGAAGTCTACCAAGTAGCAACAGCAAATCCATGGAGCGACACAACTATTACTTTCAATGCCAGCGACGAGCCTAAATTCCAAACAGCCAGAGCGCCAGCTGCACTGGTACTTAGTCCCATAGTGGACGGCTTTCGACTGACAAAAGTCCTCATGGATGGCGGCAGCGGACTAAACCTCATTTACGAGGAAACTCTGCGAAAAATGGAAATCGATTGGAGCCGTATTGAGCGAAGCAGCACAACCTTTAGAGGAATAATCCCTAGCCGGGAAGCGCGCTACACCGGAAAAATCACACTCGATGTGGTGTTCGGCTCTCCGGACAATTACAGATCCGAAGAAGTCACGTTCCAAGTGGCCCCGTTCAACAGCGGATATCACGCTATATTAGGACGAGAGGCATTCACAATTTTTCAAGCAGTACCTCATTACGGGTACATGAAGCTCAAAATGCCTGGGCCCAGCGGAATTATCACTCTCGTTAGTGATCCGGACATAGCACGCCGCGCCGAAAACAAGACAGCCGCACTAGCCCTCGAGGCACTATCCGAAGCCTTAGCGGCAGAAGAACTCACCACGCTGCGCTCCACGGTGAACAGGGACGATGTGATACTCGATAAAAGATCCAAGTCCACCTCCTTCAAACCGGCAGATGAAATAACAAAATTCCAGGTCCATCCAACGGACCCAGCAAAGACGGCCTCCATTGGGGCACAATTGAACCCCGAGGTAGAGGCCGCACTGCGTGAATTCCTTCGAGAAAATTGGGACATCTTCGCCTGGCATCCTTCGGATATGCCCGGAATCCCATGCAGGTTGGCAGAACACAGCCTAAACATCCTAAAAGGATTTAAGCCAGTCAAACAGGCTCTTCGACGATTTTCTGAACCCAAAAGACAGGCAATGGGAGAAGAGCTAGCCAAAGTATTGGAAGCCGGATTCATTAGAGATATCAAACATCCGGACTGGCTAGCAAATCTGGTGATGGTACCAAAGAAAGATAAATCCTGGCGCCTCTGTGTCGACTTTAAAGACCTCAATAAGGCTTGCCCAAAGGATCCCTTCCATCTCCCCCACATCGACCAAATTATCGATGCTACCGCAGGGCACGATTCGTTGTGCTTCCTGGACGCATACTCTAGCTATCATCAAATCAAGATGGCGGAAGCAGACCAAGCCGCAACGGCATTCATCACTCCATACGGACCATTCTGCTTCAACACGATGCCCTTCGGACATAAAAATGCCGGCGCAACATATCAGCGCATGATTCAAACATGTCTGGCCACCCAGATCGACAAAACAGTTGAGGCATATGTAGACGACGTAGTCGTCAAAACAAAACACGTCGAAACTCTAGTAGACAATTTGAGGCTCACATTCGACAACCTCAGAGCATATGACATCAAGCTGAATCCAGAAAAATGCGTTTTTGGCGTACCAGCCGGAAAGCTGCTGGGCTTCATTGTATCCGGTAGAGGAATTGAAGCAAACCCGGCTAAAATCCGAGCTCTGTCACAGTTGGATATTCCAAAAGACCTCAAGCAAATACAAAAATTAATAGGATGCATGGCAGCCTTAAGCCGCTTTATCTCCCGTCTAGGAGAAAAGGCGTTGTCCCTCTATCGCCTCCTCAGGCGCACCGAACACTTTGAGTGGACGGATGCTGCCACTGCCGGACTCGAAGAAATAAAGGCCATATTGGCAACAAATCCGGTCCTGGCTGCGCCCACTCTGGGCGAACCAATGTTGTTATGCATCGCAGCAACGCATCAAGTTGTAAGCGCGGTCCTCGTCGTCGAACGAGCGACAGAAGGGCATAAATTCCCTCTTCAAAAACCAGTGTATTATGTATCCACTATGTTAAGCCCCTGCAAATCCCGTTACCCGCACTATCAGAAGATAGCATATGCGGTGTTCATGGCGTCCCGGAAGCTCCGACACTACTTTCAAGAGTGTTCGATAACAGTGGCCTCTGAAGTACCACTCAATGACATTATAAATAACCGTGACGCAACGGGTAGGATTGCAAAATGGGCCATTGAGCTCTTACCATTCGATATAACTTACAAACCGTGGCGAGCTATAAAGTCACAAGTTTTGGCTGACTTCGTCGCTGAATGGACCGAAGCCGAACTCCCTAAAGAGTACGGCGCATACTCCAATTGGGTCATGCATTTCGACGGCTCTAAAATGTTGGCCGGACTGGGGGCTGGCGTCGTATTAATGTCCCCAACCGGGGACACAGTCCAGTATGCACTTCAAATAATGTACACGGACTCCAACAATGCAACCGAATACGAGGCCCTGTTACATGGTCTCCGGATGGCAGTTTCCATGGGCATTCAACGCCTAGAGGTGCGCGGGGATTCAAACCTTGCAATATCCCAAATAAATGGAGACTTTGACGCCAAGGATCCGAAAATGGCAGCATATCGTAACATTGTCTTAAAAATGTCAGCTCGGTTTGAAGGACTCGAATTCCATCACATAGCCCAAGATAATAACCAAGCGGCCGATGTACTGGCACGCATCGGGGCAAAACGTGATGCTGTCCCTCCAAATATCTTCCTAGAACAGCTCTTCAAGCCATCCGTACTATGGGAAGAGGAGCCCGGTAGTGACAAACCGGAAAAAACCGCACCAATCGGTGATTCAGCACATAACATAACACCTTCAGCCCACGTCATAATGGCAGTAATCGCCGCGTGGACAGAACCTTTCCTAGCCTACTTACTCAGGCAGGAACTTCCCGAAGACCAAAACGAGGCCCGCTGCATAGTCCAGCGATCGAAAGCCTACAAGGTCCATGCGGGAGAACTTTATAAGAAAAGTACAACCGGAGTCCTTCAACGGTGTATCTCCGAAGAGGAAGGGTGAAACCTCCTGGCTGAAATTCATGCCGGACTAGGCGGACACCACGCAGCAGCCCGGGCCCTTGTAGGAAAGGCATTCCGTACAGGATTTTATTGGCCGACGGCCCGGGCAGATGCCCAGGACTTAGTCCAGAGATGCGTTGGTTGTCAGCTCTTTGCTAATCAGAGCCATATGCCGCCTACCGCCATCAAAACTATACCCATTACCTGGCCGTTCGCGGTCTGGGGGCTTGATATGGTTGGACCCCTTAAAGGGGGGACCCACAAGCAAAGGTACCTATTGGTCATGGTGGATAAATTCACCAAATGGATAGAGGCCAAGCCGGTCAAAACGGCAGAGTCCGGACCAGTGATAGACTTTATATCCGGGGTAGTACACCGTTACGGCGTCCCCCACAGCATCATCACCGACAACGGCACGAACTTCACAGCCGACGAGGTTAAGTCATGGTGCAAGAATATGGGCATCAAGCTCGACTATGCTTCAGTCTATCACCCTCAAACCAACGGTCAAGTGGAACGAGCAAATGGTCTAATAATGAGCGGCATTAAGCCCAGACTAGTGCCGTCACTTACTAAATCGGACACGCACTGGGTCGAGGAGCTCGACTCCGTACTCTGGGGGCTGCGGACAACGCCTAACCACACTACCGGATTCACACCATTTTTTATGGTATACGGCGCAGAGGCAGTCCTGCCCTGCGACATTATTCATGACTCACCTCGAGTGCGCATGTACGAGGAAAGAGAGGCCGAGCTGGATCGGCAGGACAGCCTGGACACATTGGAGGAAGAACGCGACGTCGCCAAAGCTCGTTCCGCATTCTATCAGCAGCAGGCTCGAAGATATCAAAGCAGAGAAGTACGGGCCAAGACTTACAGCGTTGGCGAACTAGTTCTACGCCTGCCGGACAAGAAAAAGGACAAGCTCAAGCCCAAATGGGAGGGGCCCTTCATTATCGATCAAGTCCTGACCGGCGGAGCATACCGTCTACGAAATGCGTCGGATAACCGACTCGAGCCGAACCCATGGAACGCAGCCCGCCTCCGAAGATTCTGTGCCTAGCGCCGGATTAAGAGTTCGTCCCCTCCCTCCGTCCAAATTTTTATACCTTGGCTGCCTTTCGTTTCTCTTTTCATTACCTGTTTTTATTAATAAGCCCCTAAGGGCTTACTTTTGCATTTTTTTCGCATACACTTGATGTGCCATCCGCACTCATTATACCTGGGGGCTTCCTTTATAGAAGCTCAATTATAAGGGTTTCATGCCCAGCACATGTGTCACGCTTCCACATGTACCTTTTACTCACCATTATATGCATCGATATGACTTAAGTTTTGGCCAAGCTGGGTTGCCTGGCTCCTGTGCTTACCCCTACGTTCCCGATTGTTCGGCTAGGAGGTAAAGGGAGCACCTCTGCGATTGTTACTGCCGGGTCAGCCGGATGTGTACCTCAGACTGGGTGAAGCCGAAAGCTTGCGTTCTTAAGGGAATATTCGGTCGGTGACTTAAAAGATGACTTTTTACTTATTTATCTATCTGCCCCCAGATGTTTTACTGCTTTCTTTGCAGTCCGAACATGCACTTTAGGGCATGCCTCCCAGCGAAAGGAACCCTTAACGGAACTATTCTCCCTGGAAGATGTTTCTTACTAACCATGTAATATAACATAACTAGTTAGGCACTTGTCTGATAAAGCACTAATGACCCCTACGCCTGGTCTCCATGCATACCACGGTTGTTTCTTAACCAAAAAGGTATTCGGACACACTCCGGACTCTAGGGTCCTAAGGTTGAAGCGAAAAGGTCGGCAAAGACAAACGATCTACAATCCGGCTAGAAGGCATTTCACATGTCACTTCAAAGGAAAACATACATTGTCAAATTTATTGATTGTATTCCTCCTCAATCCCGTCTAACAGGCTGTCTAACTTACAGTCCCGTTGGGAAAACTTAGCAGCCAAATCTACTTGGCTGTATACTAAACTCACAGGGATCTCCTTCCCATCGGGCCCCACCGGTCTGACTTCGGCCATATGGTTGGGATCCGCCTTCTTATACCGCGTCTTCACCATGGCCCAAGCCTCCCTGGCACCTTGACGGCAAGCCGAAATCTTCCACAAACGGAAGCGCTGCCGCACTCCCTGAAGCTTCTCCGCAAGCTCCCCCAAGGCCCTCGGGTAGGGAGAGGGCTGGCCATAAAGCCCGGACGACGCCGGTCATTGCCTGCCGAACTCGTTCGAGCAGTTGCAACAGTTCGGGAAGCTGATCACCCGTTGATATGGGCATCTCCTCTGCAGGACGACCTGTGAGTATACCTACAAGACATATCATGTCAAAATACTTCCTCGCCGAACTCTTCTTTTCAAAGGAGTCCGCTCAAGCACTTACTATAAATGCTGCGACGAAGCCGCTGATTCTCCTTAACGGAGCCGGACAGCTCGGCTCGAGCGCCTTTCAGCTCTTCTCTGAGCTTGGCGTTGGCATCCTGGAGCTTGTTCCTTTCTTGCTGAACCCTATTCAGCACACTCTCGCCGGCCCTTAGCTGGCGCAGCAATGCTTGCCTGTCCGGATCTTGTCCGGCGGCACCTGCAATGTCATTATTAGACTCGCGCGCACGCCGCACAACGCTTATATTTCTTAATAAAAAATGTGTTACCAGGAGGGGTCTCCGCGTCTCCTCCTGCGGCAGCAAGTGCGGCCTCAAGTTGGGCCTTGCAATCTTGCAGCTCCCGAGACAGCTGGGCATTCTTCTCGGTAAGAGCCTGCGTTTTCAAATGATCCTTAAATCAGTTAACATAACTACTTTAAGTCTCGGGGGCTACTGGTATATACAACCATTAAAATTCCCTTACCCGTATGTCCTTCACATACTGCTCCGTGGCTCTGGTAAAACCATCTTGAGCGGCACGGAGATGCGCGTCCAATGCGTTAAAGGCATCCAATGCCTGAGGGGAAAAGCACGCTTCACGAAATACTGTCCAGCGGCGCCTATGGTTCATGGCGCTCTCCACCTCAGACTTGGTGGCGGACAATCTGTCGGTGTCCTCCGTTGGAGAAGGATCCGGCCCGCGCCTTGCGCTTGCCTCCCCCTCCAAGCCGGGCGTTGGAGCCTGACCGGTGTAGGTTGGATCGGCAACTTCTGCGCCCGCAGTTCGGCGAGCCCTTTTTCTCCTGCAAAGATCATGAGCACTCAGGCGTTTCCTAGGAACGTCACTCTGAAAATTTAAATACGAGCTATACCTTTGCGGTAACGTTTCCGTCCGCACCGCGCTCCTTTTCCGCCTGCTGGTCCGAACTGACCTCTGTTGGTCAGCCGCCGTGGGCTCGGCTTCCTGCCGTAAAGGCGCTTCCTGCAAAATACCATCGTTTGCAAAGGTTAGAAATGGGCAGGGAAGAGATAATGGTGTCCGGACTTTGGTCGCGGTCACCTGGGAAGCCGGACACAGTCCAGGGTAATCCGCCGTAATGGCTACCAAGGCATTGTCTATGCTGAGCTGCTGAAATACCCCGTCGATCAGCTCCACCTTGATGTCCGGGTCCTCTTCGGAGGCCGGATCCAAGGATCTTTCTGGATCCTCGGGTTGCGGAGCAGGACTCACCATGTCCTCCACAGTCCGGCGTAGATCCTGCGCCGAAGACATAATGTAAGAAGCTTAAACTTCGAAAGCATGGGTTGAGCCCTTAAAGGTGTTCACTTACCCATCCTCTAGGGTTGATCATGGAAAACCCATTCAAAGGGTTCATTCGAAGGAAGTCCTCCTTCTCCCCCTTGTACAGGCTGGACAGGATCTCCACCAGATCCTCGGTCGAATCCGGCCCTTTGCGGCCATGACGGGTGGCATCGTCTTCCCCGTTGAAATCCCACATGGGGTGGCCTCTGTATTGCAATGGCTGTACCCCCCGCATGATGCATGTCGCCATGACTCCGATCATGGTCAAGCCAGAATGGGCCATTAATCTTATTCGGCCCATCAAGTAATGGACGCTCTTGTCTTCCTCCAATCGGGGGCTCCGTGGGCGCCAGCTGAGGCACTTCTTCAAAGGAGCAGCACTAAACTCCGGGAGGCCGACCCGGACTGGGTCCGGCAGCAGAGCGTCTCCTATATAAAACCACTCTGAAGGCCAGTCTTCGGACGCCTTCTTGGGAGTACCGGATGGGTATCCGGTCACGGCAATGCGCCATATTTCGGCGCCGCCCACTTGATATATGGACCCCTCATGAGAACGGGGTACGAGGCAGAACAGCCTCTTCCACAATGCAAAATGGGGCTCAATGCCCAGCAATAGCTCACAAAGAGCTACGTAGCCCGCGATATGCAGCACAGAGGCGGGCGTGAGGTGGTGGAGCTGGAGTCCGTAGAACTCCAGGAGCCCGCGGAGGAACGGATGTATTGGGAATCCGAGTCCCCTTACCAGATAGGGGGCGAAGCATACTCGCTCCCCCTTATTGGGGCTTGGGGTAGCCTCCGCTTGCCTCCCACCTTGATAAGTAACCAGTCCGGCCCGGACTGGGACCATGAAGGCCGGAGGGAGAAATCCCCCCGTTTGGAGCTTCACAAGCTCGTTGTGCGAAACAGAGCACCTCCTCCAATTCCCCGGCGGTGGGCTGGGAGTGCTGAAGAAGAGCCGCGTCGACGGTCCATGATGGAATGGATTTTTAGGTCAAAGGCGCTCCGATGAAGTATTCGTGGGAGGAGGATGGTGTGGTTTGGATCTGGATTTTTGCCTCTTTTATAGGCGGATGACTCGCACAATTCGGGGGTGAAATGTACAAGACGCCCTGGCTTTTCGCATTCGTGCGACGCATGGAAAAATACCATTATTGGGCGTAGAAGCCGAGAAACATAGTATTTATGGTGAAGCCGGACACTGTTCAGCAGGAACATGGAACTTGAAGGGAGAACCCGCCTTGCAACGCCGAAGACTATATACGCGCTGGACTTATCGTCATTGAAGCCTGGTTCGGGGGCTACTGAGGGAGTCCTGGACTAGGGGGTGTCCGGACAGCCGGACTATCATCGTCCGCCGGACTCCAAGACTACGAAGATACAAGATTGAAGACTCCGTCCCGTGTCCGGATGGGATTTTCCTTGGCGTGGAAGGCAAGCTTGGCGATACGGATATGTAGATCTCCTACCATTGTAACCGACTCTGTGTAACCCTAGCCTCCTCCGGTGTCTATATAAACCGGAGGGCTTTAGTCCGTAGGACACAACATACATTACAACAATCATACCATAGGCTAGCTTCTAGGGTTTAGCCTCCTTGATCTCGTGGTAGATCCACTCTTGTACTACCCATATCATCAATATTAATCAAGCAGGACGTAGGGTTTTACCTCCATCGAGAGGGCCCGAACCTGGGTAAAACATCGTGTCCCTCGTCTCCTGTTACCATCTGCCTAGACGCACAGTTCGGGACCCCCTACCTGAGATCCGCCGGTTTGGACACCGACACAATCCCCTCCAGCAAGACTCAGCGCAGGAGGATGCAGAAGCAAGCCCTCACGAGAGGGCGGCAGACGAAGAGGTTGAGGATCATAACTATATGCCTCCCTCCGAAGACGAAGCAAGCCTCAACGATGACGAATTCGTCGTACCTGAGGATCCCGTCGAACAAGAGCGTTTCAAGCGCAGGCTTATCACCACAGCAAATAGCCTAAAGAAAAAGCAGCAACAGCTTCAAGCTGATCAGGACCTGCTGGCTGATCGATGGATCGAGGTCCTCACGGCCGAAGAGTATAAACTCGAACGCCCCTCCAAAATCTACCCAAGACGCAAGCTGCTCCCCCGATTAGAGGAGGAAGCATACATACCTCCATCACCAGCGCACGATATGGCTGACCGACCACCCCGTGGTCGTGACAGAGAGGCATCCAGGCCCCCAGCCAAGACCGTACCCCAGCATCGCTCCAAAAGTACGAAGCCAAGAGGGAACGCGTCGGACTTGCGAGACATATTGGAGGACAAAGCAAGACAATCCAGATCCATCTACGGATCACGTGGGCGCCCCATGACCCATGACGAATACCGTCATACCGGATATAATAACCCCGGCCGGGCCGAACACGGCAGACAGCACTCTCTCGAGCTGCGTCATGATATTGCTCAATACAGAGGTGCCGCACACCCACTATGCTTCACTGACGAAGTAATGGATCATCAAATCCCCGAAGGGTTTAAACCCGTAAACATCGAATCCTACGATGGCACAACAGACCCCGCGGTTTGGATAGAAGATTATCTTCTCCACATCCATATGGCCCGCGGCGATGATCTCCACGCCATCAAGTATCTCCCACTCAAGCTTAAAGGACCAGCTCGGCATTGGATTAACAGCTTGCCCGCAGAGTCAATTGGGTGTTGGGAAGACCTGGAGGCCGCATTCCTTGATAACTTCCAAGGCACGTATGTGCGACCACCAGACGCCGATGACCTAAGCCACATCATTCAGCAGCCAGACGAATCGGCCAGACAATTCTGGACACGGTTCTTGACGAAGAAAAATCAAATCATCGACTGTCCGGATGCAGAGGCCCTTGCAGCCTTCAAGCATAACATCCGCGACGAATGGCTAGCCCGGCACCTGGGCCAGGAAAAACTGAAATCTATGGCAGCCCTCACATCATTAATGACCCGCTTCTGCGCGGGAGAGGATAGCTGGCTAGCCCGCAGTAACAATCTTCGCAAAAATTCTGGCAGTCCGGACACTAAGGACAACAACGGTAGGTCACGTCGGAACAAAAACAAATGCCGCATTAACAGCGACGATAAGGAGGATACGGCAGTCAACGCCGGATTCCGAGGCTCTAAACCCGGTCAGCGGAAGAAGCCATTCAAAAGAACCACTCCGGGTCCGTCCAATCTGGACCGAATACTCGACCGCTTATGCCAGATACATGGCACCTCTGAAAAAGCCAGCTAACCACACTAATAGAGATTGCTGGGTGTTCAAGCAGGCCGGCAAGTTAATTGCCGAAAACAATGACAAGGGGCTAAACAGCGACGACGAGGAAGAGACCCAACCGCCGAACAATAGACGACAGAAGGGTTTTCCCCCACAAGTGCGGATGGTGAATATGATATACACGACCCATATACCCAAGAGGGAGAGGAAACGCGCACTAAGGGACGTCTATGCGATGGAGCCAGTCGCCCCGAAGTTCAATCCATGGTCCTCTTGTCCGATCACTTTCGATCGAAGAGACCATCCGACCAGCATACGCCATTGCGGATTCGCCGCATTGGTTTTAGACCCAATCGTCGATGGATTTCACCTCACGAGAGTCCTGATGGACGGCGGCAGTAGCCTGAACCTGCTTTATCAGGATACAGTGTGCAAAATGGGCATAGACCCCTCAAGGATTAAACCTACAAAGACGACCTTTAAAGGTGTCATACCAGGAGTGGAAGCCAACTGTACAAGCTCAGTCACACTGGAAGTGGTCTTCGGATCCCCGGATAATTTCCGGAGCGAAGAGTTAATCTTCGACATAGTCCCGTTTCGCAGCGGCTATCACGCTCTGCTCGGACGAACCGCATTTGCAAAATTCAACGCGGTGCCGCATTATGCATACCTAAAGCTCAAGATGCCAGGCCCTCGTGGAGTCAACATGGTCAATGGGAATACGGAACGCTCCCTCCGAACGGAGGAACATACAGTGGCTCTCGCGGCAGAAGTACAGAGTAGCCTCTTAAGGCAATTCTCCAGTCCGGCCGTTAAACAGCCGGATACAGCAAAACGCGCCCAAAGCAATACCAACCAAGACCACCTGGCGCGATCAGAGCATGCGTAGCAATGCGGCCCCAACCCCCGCCCGCGCATGATCGCAATAATAACACTCTGCGTACATCATTACGCTTTGGAGATACCATGGGCACAGGGGAGGGGGCACGATCGCAACGGACCCAGAGTGCGGTTCGACCACACCGGGGGCTCGCAAGTGTGCCCCCCTTTTTTATTTTTTATTTTCCTTCTTTTATGTACACAGGACTCCGTTAACCAGAAGCCCTGTCCAGCGGCGAACTTGCCGAACTCATGATGCAACAGTCAAGGACTAAAGAAGGCTGCGACAAACACTCAGGTGGTCTCAATTACGAGCATTAAATTCGATTATATACACCAAGTCCGCAGCTCACCCCTGGAGGGGGACATGTTTACTTAGTCCAAATCCCTTGCTTACCGCACTATTTGTATCAGTCCGCTCTCCTAGCAGACTTTCCTTCGTAAATGCGGCACCTTTTTGATTGCAATTGCATTACTTTTTATATATATATGCTCATTATATGACATCTTGCGCCCGTATATTTTGGTACGGCCTAATACGCCAGGGGCTTATGTTCCCCACTCTATGGTGTGATAAGTCCGAACACTTTCATAAGTGCGGCACCCCGAACTTATAGCATTATATGAATCGGCTCCGAATCATGTCTTGGGTCAATAGTTGGGTTTGCCCGGCTCCCACGTTTTGGTGCCTTACGTTCCGTTCTGTCGGCTAAGGTGGCACTGGGAGAACCACTGCGATTGCGCCCCGATTGAGCCGGGCAAGCGCCTCAGTGGAGAAAGCTAAAACTGACCGGCATGATAAGGCAAGAGACTGGTCGCGGTTCGAGAGGTTTTTTCGGGTCCTTAAAGACTCACGCCGCTTCGAGCGAAGTTCCGGACAATGTCCGACGAAGGCATGGATAGCGCCCCGGATTCGGTCTTCCGAATACCAGGGGCTTCGCCGAAATTTGAAATTATAGAATTCTATGGCTAAGTGAGAGTGTTCAAGCATTATAAGTCCGGTTGCCTTGTTCGTTGTGTTGAGCGCCTCCCTCGATGGACCCAACAATGGGAACAAGAGTGCTCAAGTTTATCCCGAACACCCCAGCACTCGTGGCTTGGGGGCTGAAGCCAACGACTTGCCATCTCTCAGATTTTATAAACGGCCGCACAGAAGGTAATATTTTAAATTAAAAAAGCGTTGCTCAAAGCGCACATGAACAAAGTTTCAGCACACAGGATAATACATAGCAAATTCACTCAAAGATTACATTTCTGGGGCACTCATCCGCAATATCGCGGGCTCCCTTCAGGACAGTTTTATAATACATTTCGGGCGTGCGATACTCCTTGCCTGGTGGCGGTGGGTCCATGAGAAGCTTCTCCGCATCCAACCTGCCCCAATGCACCTTTGTGCGGGCGAGGGCCCAGCGAGCGCCTTCAATACAGGCGGAGCGCTTGATGACATCCACCCAGGGGCATGCATCCACCAGCCGCCGCACGAGGCCAAAGTAGCTCCCAGGCATGACCTGTTCAGGCCACAGCCGGACTATAAGGCCCTTCATGGCCTCCTCAGCTACCTTGTGGAGTTCGACCAGCTGCTTCAGCTGGTCGCTTGGGGGCACCGGATGGCTGGCCTCAGCGTACTGAGACCAGAAGACCTTCTCCGTCGAGCTCCCCTCCTCGCCACGATAGAATGCGGCGGCATCAGACGCACTACACGGCAGATTTGCAAACGCCCCTGGAGAGCTCCGAATGCGGGTAAGTGTCTGGTAGTTTACATTAACATGCCTGCTTTGCATGAAAAATGCCTTACCCGCCGCTATCTTCTTTATATCTTCAACCTCTTGAAGGGCCCTATGGACCTCGGCCTTGGCGGACTTGGCACTTTCGAGAGCCGAGGCAAGCTCGGACTCTCGAGTCTTGGAGTCACGCTCCAAACTCTCATGCTTTTCCATGAGAGCCTAGAGCTCTTGCCGAACTTCCGCCACCCGTGCCTCCTGCTTTTCTCGCTCTGCCCGTTCCGCGGCTGCACTGCGTTCGGCCGCGGACACAACCTCCTTCAGGGCTGCCACCTCGTTAGTGGCCCCTGCAATACACATATTATCCTTGTTAACTTTATTGCAACCAAAATCCTTTTCTGTAAGGTAACCATTCAAAGTGGTGTGACTCACCTTCTTTGTCCTCGAGCTGCTTCTTGGCATGGCCGAGCTCTTGCTCGGACCGCTCGAGATCCTTTTTCAACACATCGACTTCCGCCGATAGTGCGGCAGAGGTCAGCAACGCAGCCTGCAAACCCATATTGACATATTTTAAGCAACCCTGCGTATATCTTGTTAGATCCTCAGTCCGGCTTTTTCTTTCCGAACACCGAACTGAGCAGCAGGGGCTACTGTCTATGCGGTATTACATTACATAATTTTAACTTCTTACCTCAAAGCCTGTTAGAAGGCTGCTGTAGGCTTCGGTCAGCCCGCTTTTGGCGAGCTGAACCTTTTGAATCACCGCACTCATGATAGTGCGGTGTTCTTCCTCGATGGAAGCACCTTTAAGCGCCTCCAACAAGTTATCCGGCGCCTCCGGTTGGACGGAGGCCGCCGGTTTCACGGTCTTGCCCTTCTTTCGAAGGGGCCGCTTGCCGGACTCTGGAATCACTGCGGGTTCCGATGTAGAGTCTGGCGCAAAGTCCGGGAGGCTGCCTGACGGCGCCTCCGGAGCCTCCTCTTGATGGGTCCCTCTCTGGGATCCCACCTCGGCGTCCTCGTCGGCGTGTGGGGTAGAGGCAGTCGGAAGTGAATCCACATCCGACGGGGCCAAGGACCCGCTTGATGAAGCGGGGAGATCATCGTCGGCCGGGCTACGGACAGAACACGGCATTAGAAGGACACTACGCGACACGAAAGAAATTGCATATAAAGGATCCGAATACTTACGATCTTGCCGGACGCCTGGCCCTTGGAGGCCACTCATCCAGGCGCCTTCGTATGTCGTATCGAAGAGCCCGCTCAGTGCCTGGTGCTGTTCCGGATTGAACTCCCACAGATTGAATGCCCGTTCTTGGCATGGGAGAATCCGGCGGATGAGCATGACTTGGACCACGTCGATGAGCCTGAGCTTATTGCTCACCAGCTTCTGCATGCAGGCTCGGAGTCCCGTCACCTCCTTCGGATCGCCCCACAGCAAACCCTTCTCTTTCCAGGAGGTGAGCTGCGTGGGGATGCCAGATCTAAACTCGGGGGCCGCCGCCCATGTGGGCTTGCGCGGCTCAGTGATGTAGAACCACCCCGATTGCCACCCCTTGACGGAGTCCACAAAGGCCCCTTCGAGCCAAAGGACGTTGGGTAATTTACCCAACATGGCGCCTCCGCATTCCGCTTGCGTGCCCTTCACAACCTTCGGCTTGACGTTGAAGGTCTTGAGCCACAGGCCGAAGTGGGGCCGGATGCAGAGGAAGGCCTCGCACACGACGATGAATGCCGAGATGTTGAGGATGAAGTTCGGCGCCAGATCATGGAAATCCAGGCCGTAATAGAACATGAGCCCCCGGACGAATGGATGGAGCGGAAAGCCTAGTCCGCGGAGGAAGTGGGGAAGGAAGACGACCCTCTCGTGAGGCCCAGGGGTAGGGACGAGCTGCCCCTTGTCGGGCAGCCGATGCGCGATATCGCCGGAGAGATATCCGGCGCTGCGCAGCTTGGTGATGTGCTCCTCCTTAACGGTGGAGGCCAGCCATTTGCCTCCTGCTCCGGACATATTCGGAGAAGGTTAGGGCAAGATGCGCGAGCTTGGGCGTTGGAGCTTGAGTACGCGGAGATGGATAAGCAAAGGAGGAAGAAGGCGTAGGTGAGAAGGTAAATCCTTATCCCTTATATATAGGCGGACGAAAACTATGCATCCCGCTGGCCTGATAAAACTCGCTTATCTCCCAAGCGCCACCATCAATGGCGCGGTTGGGTTACCCACGTCCATATTGATGAGAATCCCGGGATAAGGGGAACACGATCTCTGCTTCGACAAGACGTGCCAAGGAAACCGCTTCGCTAAACGTGCTGAGGTGGTATAGTAAAAAACGATTCAAACAAAGGCTTGGTAGCGGTGTGATGTCATGCTGCATAATACGTCAGCAGATTGGACTGGTGTACATTTTATTCTCTCTACGGTGGAATGTGGAATTTATTTTGCAGAGCCGGACACTATCCTGGTGTTCATGATCTTCTCTGGATTATTCAAGGGAGGAACCCGCCTTGCAATGCCGAACATTATGCGCGCCGGACTATCGTCATTGAAGCCTGGTTCAGGGGCTACTGAGGGAGTCCTGGACTAGGGGGTGTCCGGACAGCCGGACTATCATCGTCCGCCAGACTCCAAGACTACGAAGATACAAGATTGAAGACTCTGTCCCGTGTCCGGATGGGACTTTCCTTGGCGTGGAAGGCAAGCTTGGCGATATGGATATGTAGATCTCCTACCATTGTAACCGACTCTGTGTAACCCTAGCCTCCTCCGATGTCTATATAAACCAGAGGGCTTTAGTCCGTAGGACACAACATACATTACAACAATCATACCATAGGCAAGCTTTAGGGTTTAGCCTCCTTGATCTCGTGGTAGATCCACTCTTGTACTACCCATATCATCAATATTAATCAAGCAGGACGTAGGGTTTTACCTCCATCGAGAGGGCCCGAACCTGGGTAAAATATCGTGTCCCTCGTCTCCTGTTACCATCCGCCTAGACGCACAGTTCGGGACCCCCTACCCGAGATCCGCCGGTTTTGACACCGACAATCACCATTAAGAAAGCTTGACTTGTCGTTAAGATGTTTTCCGACAAGTTCAAGGAGTTGACTACGATGAGACTTTCTCACTCGTAGCGATGCTAAGAGTCTGTTGGAATTATATTAGCAGTTACTACATTATTTATGAAATCTTGCTGATAGGACGTCAAAACATTGTTTCCTCGATGATTTTCTTGAGGAAAGGTTGTATGTGATACAACCAGAAGGTCTTGACAATCCTGAAAGACGCTAACAAGTATGCAAAGCTCCAGCAATCCTTCTAAGGACTGGCATAAGCATCTCGGAGTTGGAATCTGCGCTTTGATGAGATGATCAAAGATTTTGGGTTTATACAAAGTTCATGAAAAACTTGTATTTCCAAAGAAGTGAGTGGGAGCACTATAGAATTTCTGATGAGTATATATTGCTAACATATTGTTGATCGGAAATGTTGTAGAGTTTCTAGAAAGCATATAGGGTTATTTGAAAAGTGTTTTTCAATGGAAAACCTGGATTAGGCTACTTGAACAACAAGCATCAAGATCTATAAGATAGATCAAAATGCTTAATAGTACTTTCAAATGAGCACATACCTTAACATGATCTTGAAGGTGTTCAAGATGGATCAGTCAAAGAAGGAGTTCTTGCCTGAGTTGTAAGGTATGAAGTTAAGACTTAAAGCTCGACCATGGCAGAACAGAGAGAAATGACGAAGGTCGTCCCCTATGCTTAGACGTAGGCTCCATAGTATGCTATGCTGTGTACCACACCTGATGTGTGCCTTGCCACATGTCTGACAAGAGGGTACAAAGGTGATCAAGGAGTGGATCACCAGATAGCGGTCAAAATTGTCCTTGGAGTAATAAGGACATGTTTCTCGATTATGGAGGTGATAAAGAGTTTGGCATAAAGGGTTACATCGATGCAAGCTTTAACACCTATTCGAATGGCTCTGAGTAGCAAACCGGATACGTATAGTGGAGCAACCATTTGGAATAGCTCCAAGTGGAGCGTGGAAGCAGCATTTACAATATGACCTAGAGATTTGCAAAGTACATACAGATCTGAATGTTGCAGACCCGTTGACTAAAACCTCTCTCACAAGAAAAACATGATCAAACCCCAGAACTCATTGAGTCTTAATCACATGATGATGTGAACTAGTTTAGTGACACTAGTAAACTCTTTGGATGTTGGTCACATGGCGATGTGACCTATGAGTGTTAATCACATGGCGAAGTGAACTAGATTACTGACTCTAGTGCAAGTGGGAGACTGTTGGAAATATGCCCTAGAGGCAATAACAAATTAGTTATTATTATTATATTTCCTTGTTCATGATAATCGTTTCTTATCCATGCTATAATTTTATTGATAGGAAACTCAGATACATGTGTGGATACATAGACAACACCATGTCCCTAGTAAGCCTCTAGTTGACTAGCTCGTTGATCAATAGATGGTTACGGTTTCCTGACCATGGACGTTGGATGTCGTTGATAACGGGATTACATCATTAGGAGAATGATGTGATGGACAAGACCCAATCCTAAGCCTAGCACAAAGATCGTGTAGTTCGTATGCTAAAGCTTTTCTAATGTCAAGTATCATTTCCTTAGACCATGAGATTGTGCAACTCCCGGATACCGTAGGAATGCTTTGGGTGTACCAAATGTCACGACGTAACTGGGTGGCTATAAAGGTGCACTACGGGTATCTCCAAAAGTGTCTGTTGGGTTGGCACGAATTGAGACTGGGGTTTGTCACTCCGTGTGACGGAGAGGTATCTCTTGGCCCACTCGGTAGGACATCATCATAATGTGCACAATGTGACCAAGGGGTTGATCACGGGATGATGTGTTATGGAATGAGCAAAGAGACTTGCCGGTAATGAGATTGAACAAGGTATCGGGATACTGACGATCGAACCTCGGGTAAGTACTATACCGCTAGACAAAGGGAATTGAATACGGGATTGATTGAATCCTCCACATCGTGGTTCATCCGATGAGATCATCGTGGAACATGTGGGAGCCAACATGGGTATCCAGATCCTGCTGTTGGTTATTGGCCGGAGAATTGTCTCGGTCATGTCTACGTGTCTCCCGAACCCGTAGTGTCTACACACTCAAGGTTCGATGATGCTAGGGTTATAGGGAATAGATATACGTGGTTACCGAATGTTGTTCGGAGTCCCGGATGAGATCCCGGACGTCCCGACGAGTTCCGGAATGGTCCGGAGGTGAAGATTTATATACGGGAAGTCCTGTTTTGGTCACCGGAAAAGTTTCGGGTGCTATCGGTAATGTACCGGGACCACCGGGAGGGTCTCGGGGGTCCACCAAGTGGGGCCACCGGCCCCAGAGGGCAGCATGGGCCAAGTGTGGGAGGGGACCAGCCCCAGGTGGGCTGGTGCACCCCCCCACCAGGGCCCAAGGCGCCTAGGGTTTGGGGAGGGGGCGCCTCCACCTTGCTTGGGGGGCAAGTTTCCCCCTCTCCCCCCTTGGCCGCCACCCTAGATGGGTTTTGGGGCTGCCGCACCCCTGGGGTGGGAACCATAGAGGGGGCGCACCCCCCTCCCTCTCCCCTATATATAGTTGAGGTCTTTGGGGCTGCAAATACAAGAGTTTTGACCTCTCCCTGGTGCAGCCCTACCTCTCTCCCTCCTCCTCTCCCGCGGTGCTTGGCGAAGCCCTACAGGATTGCCACACTCCTCCACCACCACCACGCTGTTGTGCTGCTGCTGGACGGAGTCTTCCCCAACCTCTCCCTCTCTCCATGCTGGATCAAGGCATGGGAGACGTCACCGGGCTGCATGTGTGTTGAACGCGGAGGTGCTGTCCATTCGGCACTAGGATCATCGGTGATTTGGATCACGACGAGTACGACTCCATCAACCCCGTTCACTTGAACGCTTCCGCTTAGCGATCTACAAGGGTATGTAGATGCACTCTCCTTCCCCTCGTTGCTAGATTACTCCATAGATTGATCTTGGTGATGCGTAGAAAATTTTGAATTTCTGCTATGTTCCCCAAGACTCCTCTGCCTATGTGAAGGATCAGAACGGCGTACATCCGATTGCATGTCAGCAGCTAGCACCTAAATAATCAAGCCGCTAGATAGATGTATTTTTTCCATCTATCTGACTCAATGCATTCCATGTTCCTAACCCATCTCCATGTTCCTAACCCATATCAATGTATTTTCCATCGATCTGACTCAATGTATTTATTACATGTTGCTATAGTGTTAATCATCCGATATAAAGCCTTCACTTGCCTTACTCATCAGCAAAGACGAGGAAACAAGGGCGACAATTAGCTATAGGTTTAATCATCCAACATATTACCTACGTCTGAGTTACTTGTATTCATAATATTGATGCCAAAAGATACAAAGTTGATAATGATAGTGCAACATACTTGTGGCACCGCCGTTTAGGTCATATTGGTGTAAAGCGCATGAAGAAACTCCATACGAATTGATTTTTGGAATCACTTGATTATGAATCATTTAATACTTGTGAACCATGCCTCATGGGCAAGATGACTAAAACTCCGTTCTCCGGAATAATGGGGCGAGCTAATGACTTATTGGAAATAATGCATACCGATGTATGCGGTCCGATAAGTGTTGAAGCACGCGGCGGGTATCATTATTTTCTCACCTTCACATATGATTTGAGTAGGTATAGGTATATCTACTTGATGAAACACAACTCTGAAACGTTTGAAAAGTTCAAAGAATTTCAGAGTGAACTGGAGAATCATCATAACTAGAAAATAAAGTTTCTACAATTTGATCGCAGAGGCGAATATTTGAGTTACGAGTTTGGCCTTCATTTAAATCAATGTGGAATTATTTCACAACTCACGCCACCTGGAACACCACAGTGTAATGGTGTGTTCGAACGTTGTAACCGTACTTTATTAGATATGGTGCGTTCTATGATGTCTATTACCGATTTGCCGCTATCATTTTGGGGTTATGCATTAGAGGCAGACGCATTCACATTAAATAGGGCACTATCTAAATCCGTTGAGATGACACTGTATGAACTGTGGTTTGGCAAGAAACCTAAGCTATCATTTTTTAAAAGTTTGGGGATGCGATGCTTATGTTAAAAGGCTTCAGCCTGATAAGCTCGAACCCAAAGCAGAGAAGTGTACCTTCATAGGATACCCGAAAGAAGCTATTGGGTATACCTTCTACAACAGTTGAAGGCAAAATATTTGTTGCTAAGAATTGGTCCTTTCCAGAGAAGGAGTTTCTCTCGAAAGAAGTGAGTGGGAGGAAAGTAGAAGATGATGTAGTTGTACCTTCTCTCGAATTGGAGAGTAGTACATCAGAGAAAGCCGTTCCCATGATGCCTACACCAACCAAAGAGGAAGCAAATGATGATGATCATGAAACTTCAGATCAAGTTACTACTGAACCTCATAGGTCGACCAGAACACGTTCCACATTTGAGTAGTATGGCAATCCTGTCCTGGAAGTCATGTTGTTGGACAACAGCGAACCAACGAACTATGAAGAAACTATGATGAGCCCAGATTCCAAAAATGGCTTGAGGCCATGAAATCTGAGATAGGATCCATGTATGAGAACAAAGTGTGGACTTTGGTTGATTTGCCCGATGATCGTCAAGCCATAAAGAATAAATGGATCTTTAAGAGGAAGACGGACACTGACGGTAATGTCACTGTCTACAAAGCTCGACTTGTTGTAAAAGTTTTTTGACAATTCCAAGGGGTTGACTACGATAAGACTTTCTCACCCATAGCGATGCTTAAGTCTGTCCGAATCATGTTAGCAATTGTTGTAGCGATGTCAAAAACTTGCATTCCTTAACGGGTTTCTTGAGGAGGAATTGTATATGATGCAACGAGAAGTTTTTTTCAATCCCAAGGTGCTACCAAAGTGTGCAAGCTCCAGCGATCTATCTGTGGACTGGTGCAAGCATCTCGGAGTTGGAATATACGCATTGATGAGGTGATCAAAGCATATGATTTTATGCAGACATACGGTGAAGCCTATATTTACAAGAAAGTGAGTGGGAGATGTGTAGCATTTCTGATATTCTATGTGGATGACATATCACTACTAGGGAAAACCTTATACACAGAATCTTAGCAGCAGTGCGGCTAAAAAAGAAGCGCTACTGCTAATTAGCAGTAGCGCATGTGTGCAAAACTCCCTACTGACACGACGTTAGCAGTAGCGCGCTTGGAGCAACCCGCGCTGCTACAAATATCAACCGACAGTGTCCATCAACCTAGATTTAGCAGCAGCACATTGTCGCGACCCGCGCTACTGCTAAAGCTGTAGTAGCAGCGCGCTTTTTGTGAGGTCGCTGCTGCTAATTCTCAAATTGGGCACGCTGTTGGTCCCAATTAGCAGTAGCACTTGTGTGGAAAGCGTGCTGTTGCTACTATCTTATCAGCTGCGTGTTTTACGTCCCGCGCTACTGCTAAGCCGCACCAGCCCACCACCTTTCCCCACCCGTCCTCCCCTCCCCCATCTCCTCTCTTCCCTTTCCCCTACCTCCCACATCCTCCCTCTCTCACTCTTCTTCTTCCTCAATACTTCTCCCCCATTACTCTCCCTCTCCTACCTACCTTTCTCTCTCTTCATTACTCCTAGCTAACTACACCACCTCCATTAATGCATCTCCTTTCTCTTTTTCCTTCCCCCTCCACTAGTTGAAGTTGTCTCCTCCCAAATTAGCTAGCTAGGTAGATGTAGCATTTAGTTAAGTGACCTATTTGCCCCCTAACTAGATCTATCTTTGTCAACAAGAGCTTTGTGCACTTGATATCCCTACATCATTATCTCCACCGTGTGCTCGATCTCGAGATAGAGGTGATTAAAATTTCATGGTTTTGCAAAATGGAAATATGTTTATGTGTGTGTGATATGATAATTGGGAGATACGATGGAAATTGTGTGTGTGGCATGAGTTGATGCCAAATTGTGCTTTTGAGTTGCCTATGTTTTGCCGAAATGTCGATTTATTTCCGTTTCGGCGAATTCCGGGCAAACTCTAGGTCTATATATGTCCTATTTTTAGGGAAGGTCATGCCAAATTTTTGTATGACTTTGATGCATGCACGCATTTTTATAATCAATTTGTTTATTATTACCATGCAGAGTTCACGATGGTCAGTGGAACTAGGGTGGACAGGTGGTTGCGGTCGGCGGTGCAGGACATGAAAGAAAATAATCGGACAAAGGTTTTATGTCCGTGTCGAAAATGAAAAGGAATAGTTTGGCTCGACCCCCATGACGATGGTCGTGTCGAAGCGCACCTGCTCATGACTGGTTTCATGGATGGCTATACTCGGTGGATAATTGAAGATGAGGATGACGACGTTGAGGACGCCGATGGGGCAGGCATTGATGACATGTGGAAAGATGAAGAGATGATCGATAATGGCGGCGGGGAATAGGTCGGACATGGCGGCGGAGAAGGGGCCGTACATGGAGGAGGAGAAGGGGCCGGACATGGTGTTGGTGTACTAAAGTAGGGGGGTACCTTAGTATCCCGAACTTGTGCACGGGCAGTCGCAGCGACCCGCGGCAGGGCTTGCCGGGCGTCCGCCAAGATCCTCCACGGCTACTTTGACGCCATTCAAGATCGAAGTACTCAAACCAAGGCCCCGGCAAGAGGAGCTTGCCGGGAAGGCCAACCAAGGCCCCGGCAAGAGAAGCTGGCCGGGAAGAAAACAAAGGCCCCGGCAAGAGGAGCTTGCCGGGAAGACCGACCAAGGCATCTCCAGAAGACTTGCCGCGGCGCCCCGCGCGTCCCGGCAAGGCCGGACGGCCGGCAAGCTTGCCGGCACGACAAGAGAAGGGCCGCGGCAAGGCACTCGCCGCGGCAAGGCGGCCACCCAAAATCCAGCGCATCCAGCAACGTGTCACCCCAGGGCCACCCCAAGGGCACGTGGCGGGGCGTTGCGTAGCCATGCAGAGCGAGGTGGCAAACGGAGCTGACGGAGACGCCATCGTGGCAATCGGTGGCGCCTCTAACGGTCGCTTCCTTGCACTATTGGGGCGACCGGACAGGGCATTAAATGCCCTTGTCCCCTGCTGTCAGAGTTAGGTAGGGGACACTGTTGGTAGCAGTTGTACCAACCCGCGTTTTTACCTTTCTACCCATCTTTCTACGCTGCCACCTGTTGGTGCCCCCTTCAGACTATAAAAGGGAGGCCCATGGGCACGTAGAAGAGGTTCGGAATTTTGGTTCCGCAGCTTGAGGGTTCGGTCCATTGGACATACACACACAAGTCCACCATACGGTCGCTCTCGAGCAAGATCAAATAAAAACACAAAGCAGTAGTAGGAGTTTTATCTCTCCGGAGAGCTCCAAAACCGGGTAAAAATCGCCCGTCTCCCCAGCGCACGCGCCCGACCTCGATCCGCTCTGCGCGCGGCCTCCGCCCCCCTTGCCGGACCAGAAGGGGCCCCCCGTGCCCCATAGGTGCCCGCGGCCGCAGGAAAGGAGCGGCCGCCGACATCTTTGGCGCGCGGCGGCCGCTCCTTTCCTGCGGCCGCGGGCACCTATGGGGCACGGGGGGCCCCTTCTGGTCCGGCAAGGGGGGCGGAGGCCGCGCGCAGAGCGGATCGAGGTCGGGCGCGCGCGCTGGGGAGACGGGCGACTTTTACCCAGCTTCGGAGCTCTCCGGAGAGATAAAACTCCTACTGCTGCTTTGTGTTTTTATTTGACCTTGCTCGAGAGCGAGCGTATGGTGGTGTTGTGTGTCTGTCGAATCGACCAAACCCTCAAGCTGCGGAACCAAAATTCCGAACCTCCTCTACGTGCCCATGGGCCTCCCTTTTATAGTCTGAAGGGGGCACCAACAGGTGGCAGCGTAGAAAGATGGGTAGAAAGGTAAAAACGCGGGTTGGTACAACTGCTACCAACAGTGTCCCCTACCTAACTCTGACAGCAGGGGACAAGGGCATTTAATGCCCTGTCCGGTTGCCCCAATAGTGCAAGGAAGCGACCGTTAGAGGCGCCACCGATTGCCACGATGGCGTCTCCGTCAGCTCCGTTTGCCACCTCGCTCTGCATGGCTACGCAACGCCCCACCACGTGCCCCTGGGGTGGCCCTGGGGTGACACGTCGCTGGATGCGCTGGATTTTGGGTGGCCGCCTTGCCGCGGCGAGTGCCTTGCCGCGGCCCTTCTCTTGTCGTGCCGGCAAGCTTGCCGGCCGTCGGGCCTTGCCGGGACGCGCGGGGCACCGCGCCAAGTCTTCTGGAGATGCCTTGGTCGGTCTTCCCGGCAAGCTCCTCTTGCCGGGGCCTTTGTTTTCTTCCCGGCCAGCTTCTCTTGCCGGGGCCTTGGTTGGCCTTCCCGGCAAGCTCCTCTTGCCGGGGCCTTGGTTTGAGTACTTCGATCTTGAATGGCGTCAAAGTAGCCGTGGAGGATCTTGGCGGACGCCCGGCAAGCCCTGCCGCGGGTCGCTGCGACTGCCCGTGCACAAGTTTGGGATACTAAGGTACCCCCCCCTTCTTTAGTACACCGACAGGAGCCCCCGGGCCTGGGCCATACACGGTGCCGAGCGCTGTTGGGCCAGGCCCAAAACAGTGCACGGGCATGCGCGGCCTAGGTCACACAGAATCGGACTCCGTGTCCACCGCGTCCTCCCGCAACGGCACGCGTCGATTGCGGCGTCGTGGGAGAGAACGTGGTCAATACTTAACCCCAGGAAATGCGTAACGTTCGCATCCCCTGTTTATAAGCAGAGGAAACGGGGCCGTTCCCCCACTTCCGCCACTTGCAGTTCCTTCCTCCAAAAGCTCCGCCGCTCTCCTCCGTCCCCTGAATCGAGAGAAAAACAGCACTCCGCTACCCGTCGCCACCGTCGCCATCGTCGCCTTCGCCTCCCCCTACTGCCCCCGCCATGGCTTCGAAGGCCAGGAAGGCCACGAAGGCTGCGAAGGCCGCGAAGGCCGCGAAGTCGGCCGAGGCACTAGAGCTCGAGGCGCTGCGCAAGAAGCAGGTGCTTTTCTCCCCCGAGCTCACCCCGGAGGCGTTGCGGGCGGGGTTCTACCTCTTTTGGTCGACGGAAACGCGGGCGCACCCGCGCACGCCGGTGCTTTCCGCGGAAGCCTCCAAATCGAAGAAGTGCCCCAGAGGGTACTACTTCTTCCCTGTATTATTCTATTGCGGGCTCTGCCCGCCTTTTTCCGATTTCTTTTGCGACATCATGAACACCTACGGGTTCCATCTGCTTGATTTCACCCCCAATGCCGTCCTGACAATGGCGGTTGTCAAGCTTTGGCCTCAGGTTCGAAAGTACTTCAACTATTCAGAGCCGGGCTTTGGCAGAATTTATAGCGTAGTGGACTCCAACGCCGGATGAAGAATCTCTGGAGAAATGCATCCCTGTCAAGGAGGTTAGTAAGGAATGGATCATGTACTTTGACGGTGCCTTCTCGCTGCAAGGCGCCGGTGCGGGCGTACTACTTGTCACCCCCACCAGAGAACACCTCAAGTATGTGATCCAAATGCACTTTCCCAAGGAGCAAGCCACAAATAATACTGCAGAGTATGAGGGACTGCTTGCTGGACTCAAGATAGCAGCAGAGTTTGGGATTAAGAAACTTATTGTCAGGGGCGACTCACAGCTTGTCATCCACCAAGTCAACAAAGATTACCAGAGTCCGCTGATGGAAGCATACATTGATGAGGTGAGGAAGCTAGAGGAACATTTTGACGGCCTGCAAATGGAGCATGTTCCAAGAGTTCAGAACGACATTGCAGATGGCCTATCAAAATGTGCCGCACTCAAATTGCCTGTGGAACCAGGGATTTTTGTGCTCAAGCTGACTCAGCCATCCGTCACGCCATCAACTGGACCGAGCAAGAAGAGAAAATTGCCTGCTGGCGACCACTTTCCGGCAGAGCTCCCCGAAGCCGCCGCCAAGAAGGTTCCCAGGACCAGCACAAAAAGAGCTGAGGAGCAGTCTGCTCCGACAAGCCCCGAGGCTTGCTTCGTTGAAGCAGGCGCTCCCGACAAGCTGTGTCCCGACATGCTTGCCAGGGAACATCACGCTCCGACAGGGTCCCTGATCCTCGCCGTTGAGGCGGATGTTCCTGCAGCAACCTTTGCGCCTTTAGTCCTCGCTGTCGAGCCGCGAGCTCCAGCCTGGGCACGGCCAATAGTCCATTTTCTTCATACAGGAGAACTTCCCGAAGAACAGGAAGAAGCGGAAAGAGTAGCCCGGCAATCAAGTATGTATCAGTTTGTCGATGACATGCTATACAGAAAAAGATTCAACGGAGTGAAATTGAAGTGCATTTCCCGGGAAGATGGACAAGGACTGTTGGCAGAGATACATGGAGGCATATGTGGTCACCACATTGGCGCAAGAGCACTTGCCGGCAAAGCTTTCCGGCAAGGCTTCTTCTGGCCGACAGCCCTCCAGGATGCAACTGCACAAGTAACCAAGTGTGAAGCGTGCCAGTTCCATTCCAAACAGATTCATCAACCAGCTCAAGCTCTCCAAACAATCCCTTTGTCCTGGCCATTTTCGGTCTGGGGGCTCGACATCCTCGGCCCCTTCCCCCGAGCTGTCGGGGGCTTTGAGTACTTGTACGTTGCAATCGACAAGTTCACAAAGTGGCCTGAAGTGGAGCCAGTGAGGAAGGTGACAGCACAATCAGCAGTCAAGTTCTTTAGGTCGATTGTTTGCCGTTTCGGGATCCCTAACAGGATTATCACCGACAATGGCACACAGTTTACGAGCCACACCTTCATGCAATACGTCCAAGATCTTGGCACCAAGATCTGCTTCGCTTCTGTTGCTCACCCAAGAAGCAATGGTCAAGCGGAGAGGGCAAACGCTGAAGTGCTGCGCGGGCTCAAGACCAGAACTTTTGATAGGCTGCATAGGTGCGGAAAGAATTGGATCGAGCAGTTGCCGGTGGTTCTCTGGTCGATCAGGACGACACCAAATCGAGCCACTGGCCAGACACCTTTTGCTCTTGTCTATGGAGCAGAGGCAGTTCTCCCCACGGAACTCGTATACGGATCGCCATGAGTTCTCGCTTATGATGAGCTTGAGCAAGAGCAGCTGCGACAATATGACGCGCTGCTCCTCGAGGAGGATCGTCTTCAGGCTGCTGTGCGAGCTGCTCGCTACCAGCAAGCTTTGCGCCGCTATCATAGCCGCAAGGTTAACGCCAGAAGCTTCGAGGAAGGCGACCTTGTTCTTCGGCGCGTTCAATCCGCCAAGAATTCAAACAAGTTGACGCCGAAGTGGGAGGACCCTTATCGGGTGAAACGAGTCACTAGGCCCGGCGTTGTCCGCCTTGAGACAGAAGATGGCATTCCGGTGAGCAACTCCTGGAACATAGAACATCTTCGCAAGTTTTATCCATAAGGCGCGGTTGCCGGACCCGTTCCGGCAACCACCTTTTGTACAAGCCTTGTCGCTGTCGCATGTAACACTTTGTACAAAGCCGGGCGCAGCTCCCGTGCGTAAATAAAACTCTATGTGCCCTGCACATCTTGTCAAATTCAGTGCATATTTATTTTTCTTCCATGAATATCTGACACTTCGTGCAGCACTTTCCCCCGGTAAGCAATAAAGAACCTTAAGGTTCTATTTCATTATTTTCTCTTCTTTCTTCTCAAAAAAGAAGACTCCTCCGCCCAGAAGTTTACCAGGGGAGGGGAGATAAAGGTCAGGTCTGGACCAGGCGCCGTTCAAAGGAATCTAGCCTTGCCGGGACGAAGAAGACAAAAAACAAGCTAAGTGGCTAAAGTTTGAGCCCAGTCAATTTTAAATTTTTTCGAGTTATATCCCTTGAACGTTCGTGCCTTGTATGGAAAACCTGTGCTCGGAGGAATCGACTCGCGGCTAAGTTGCGGCCCTGCATTGTCTCCGAGCCCGCTCGACAATACAAGCGAGCTGCAACTTGTCCCGACAAGATTTCTTGCCGGAGGCAGCACCGCCGGCAGGTTGCTGATGTTCCGCACTCAGCAAGTGTGCTCGCACCGGCAAGATCCCTCGAAGCGTAGGGTAAAAGCATACAAGGGATGCAACAGAGTAAAGGGAACAACATAGCGAGCAGTACCCGTAATAAAGTTATATTACAAGAATGACTTATTGTGGCACTGACTAAATTGTTCTCGTAACCAAAACGGCAGCAGCTAGAAAACGGGAGAAGAAGAGCGGCCTAATCCGCACGCCCGCCGTCGACCCTCCTGACCTCGTTCACCTTGTCCACGATGGGTGCGACGATGGCCCTGAGTTCTTCAAGATCAGCGCCCTCCGGCAGCTTCTTGGTGACGCGGGAGAGGTCGATGCCCGGATTACGGAAGAGGACCTTCACCAACACCTTCTCCAAGACCCCGGCGCAGATCGCGCGTGACTCGTCGGCCAGCTGCTTCGGGGTCCTTTCCCGGAGCTGCCGGAGAGCCGTCACCACATCCTTGAAGAAGAGCGTGAGCTTGGCGCTGGGCTGGAGATTCTCCTCAGTGGAGTACCTGAAACCCGTCAAGTTCAGCTCCGCCAACTCCTCGTCAATGAGCGCGGCGATGTTGACGAGGCCCTCCGTCCAGAGCTCCACCGTGGTCTTGAAGGTGTTCTGGGTCTCGGCGGCCCTCGTCAGCAGCTCCTCGTTTCCCTTGAGGTCTTTCCTCAGGATATCTTCTCGCTTCTTGGCGGCGTCCAGCGTCTCCGTCAGGGTGGCCAATTTCAGCTCTAGATCAGCGCCCGAGTCCTTGGCGGCATTCAGCTCCTTGATCTTCTCGGAGAGCTAGACTTGCAGATCACCGTGAGTGCGTGCATCATTCTCGCGATCGCGCTGGAGCGCGGCAAGCTCTTCGTTTTTCCTTGTAGCATCCGCCTCCAGCTGCGTCACCTTCTCCTCCAACTCCTTCTTGGCAGCTTCGGCAGCCGCGGCGGCATCCTTCGCCTCCTTGAGTGCCCCGCCAAGTGATTGTTCCCGGACGGCGAGCTCCTCGTCATGGCTATCCAAGTACACCTTCCTCTGTATCAGCTCGCCATCCCGCTTGGACAGCTCCTCGGCGACGAGCCTCTGCTGCTCCTCGGCTTCAGCCTTCTCCAGGATGAACGCCTTCTTCGCTTCATCAAGCTGCGCTCTCTCCTCAGCAATGGACTGGAGGGCCTCCTGGTTGCGGCTCTTGAGTTCTTGCGCATGTTTTTCTATGTCAACTCCCGCCTGCGCGACAACCGCTTCCCGGGACTCGAGCTTCGCTTGCCGGACGCGGTAGAGTGACACCAGATTTCGGAGCAGCTGCTCCTCCTCGGACTCGCCACTGCTGCTGCTTGGCCTGTCGACCACTGCCAGCCCAGCAGAGGCAAGTACCTCCCCGTCAAACTCCTCTCCTTCAACCGATGCCCTGGAGCTCGACGCCCAGGGGAGCTTGATGTATACGCCCTTGCCGGCTTTCAAGTATGCGCCGGGCCGAGGCTCCTCGGAGCCCAGCGCCGCGTCA
Organism: Triticum timopheevii; assembly: GCA_963921465.1. Taxonomy (NCBI): domain Eukaryota; kingdom Viridiplantae; phylum Streptophyta; class Magnoliopsida; order Poales; family Poaceae; genus Triticum; species Triticum timopheevii. The sequence goes on from OY997270.1 coordinate 586,209,998, forward strand.
GTGGCGGAGGGGTCGGCAGTCGGTGCAGCGCCTCGCGCTCCTGCGTCCTCTGGGTCGTCAGTGCGGTCGCCGGACCCCTCGCCGGCCCCTGTGCCAGCGGCCTTGGCGGCCTCTTCGCCGGCGGACTCCTCCGCGCCGGCCTCTTCCTCAGCGGCGGCGGAATCACCAGTATTGCCGCGCCCGCCCCCCTCGCCGGTGGCCTCAGCCTCCATCGGGTCCCCAAGGGGAGGATCTGAAGGCAGTGAAAGGAAGGGACAGTCAAACAAATGCCCAAAAGAAGGAAAAGGGAGATCAGCAGAACCCGAGGGAGAGTCCCCGACAAGGAGGGTCACCTGTGCTGGGCTCTGTGATCGTGGGCTCCACCACCGGGGGCTCACTGGTCCCACCCCTTGCCGGAGACCCCTTCCTTGCCGGAGATGACTCCCATATCGGGGAATCGGCCCTTGGTGGCGTAGTCGAGGCCGACGACACCTCCGGGTCGGCCCCCGACTGCTCCTGGTGGGCCTGTTCTTCTCCTATACACAAAAGAGTCAATAACCAAGATATTGGCAGAAGAAGAGGCGACCATGCGCGCCCCATGGCAGGAAGTGAATCAAGGCACTTACGCTTGGGGCTGTGCTGGGAGCTGCTGCGAGGGGAAGGGACCGGGTCCGTCAAAGTGGTCTCGGACGCATCTTCTGCCGCCATAGCAGGGTCGTCCTCGATGTTAAACACAGGGACCTTGGCCCTCTTCGCCGCTCTCTCCGCCAAAGTCCTGAGACAGAACAGGAGTTTGGAGAGAAAAACAGATTAGATACAAGACAAACAACAACAAGGATCAAGCGGAAGGCGAGTGCAGTACGGAGGAAGCCTTACTCCTCTTCATCCTCCTCCTCCTCGTCGTCATCAGAGCTCAGCGCGGAGAGGTCAAACTCCGGTGCCCTCCCTGCGCGGCGTGGCGGAGGGGTAGGCTCCCTCTGGCGCTTGCCAAGAGCTGCGGCAGGGTCAGGCGTGGCGGCCCGGGAAGACCCCGTCTCAGTTTCCGGCACGGCTTGGGACCCTCCCGCGGCGACGAAACTTGCCGCGGCAGAGCGCGTCCCGTGGCGCCGCGGCTGCTGATCGGCCTGCGCCTCTGCCAGCTCTCCAACTCGACGGAGACGCCTTCTCGGTCGGAACTGGGGCTGCGCTGAGGGCTCCATCGGCGGCAAGTTGCTCGAATACGGCCGGCCGCTCGCGCCCTCGGCGGGCTTGCTCGCTTCGGCCGCGGCCTCCCCTTCGCCGTCGCCCTCTCCGGCAAGATCTTCCCAGGCGGCAAGGCTTGCCGCCTCAGCTGCTTCCGCCTCCGCCAGCGTGAAGCCAAACTCGCCCGCGGCAGCGGCTGCCGCCACCTCCTCGGCCCTGCTAGCGATGTACGCCAGCTCATTGGCAGTGGTGGCGCGGGTGAGGAGCTTCTGCTCGTCAGAATTGACTGCCGCCTCCGACAAGTCGTCGAAGAATTGCTGCACGACCTCGGCGGCGGGCTCTATCCAGTTGGCACTTACCCCGTGCGAGTCACACTCTGGCATCATTGCGCAGATGCGATCGCGCTGGGAGTTGTTGCACAAGGGGATGACGCCCGGCGGCAGCCGGAACCACTCTGGATGATTGGCGTCGTGCTTGAACGTCTCCCTCAGCATCGCGTCAAGCTCCAGGACCGTGAAGTTGAAGTTGAGGCCTGGGCGCAGCCTCATGAAATCCGCCGGGCTGCTGAACAGCTAGGCGGGCCTCCCCCTTGCCTGCAAAGGGGCGATACGTCGGCGAAGGAAATCTGCGCCGACCGCCCCTGTTGTGAGTCCGGCGTGCCTGAGCCAGAGGATTCGGGTGGTGGCGATCGTCAGTTTGGCGTCGTCCGGCGACAGAGCGCTCCAGTCGCCTCCGCGCACCACCCGAGTCTTGCGCAGCTTGGTGAACGATGGCGGATCGGCATCGCAGATCCAACACCACTCCGCCCTCCACTCGTCCCACTTGCCGCGGAGCTCGCCCGTCAAGTACACCTCCTTCATGCCCATCTGGGAGGTCCAGGCAATTCCGCCAGCCAGTGGCTCCCCTTTCTCGGCCCGAGGGGAGAAATAGTGGCGAAAAAGAGCGACATTGGGGAGGATACTAACGAAGTTCTCACAGAGGTGCGCAAAAACCTCCATTGTCAGGACGGCATTGGGGGTGAAATCAAGCAGATGGAACCCGTAGGTGTTCATGATGTCGCAAAAGAAATCGGAAAAAGGCGGGCAGAGCCCGCAATAGAAGAATACAGGGAAGAAGTAGTACCCTCTGGGGCACTTCTTCGATTTGGAGGCTTCCGCGGAAAGCACTGGCGTGCGCGGGTGCACCCACGTTTCCGTCGACCAAAAAAGGTAGAACCCCGCCCGCAACGCCTCCGGGGTGAGCTCGGGGGAGAAAAGCACCTGCTTCTTGCGCAGCGCCTCGAGCTCTAGTGCCTCGGCCGACTTCGCGGCCTTCGCGGCCTTCGCAGCCTTCGTGGCCTTCCCGGCCTTCGGAGCCATGGCGGGGGCAGTAGGGGGAGGCGAAGGCGACGATGGCGACGGCGGCGACGGCGGCGACGGGTAGCGGAGTGCTGTTTTTCTCTCGATTCAGGGGACGGAGGAGAGCGGCGGAGCTTTTGGAGGAAGGAACTGCAAGTGGCGGAAGTGGGGGAACGGCCCCATTTCCTCTGCTTATAAACAGGGGATGCGAACGTTACGCATTTCCTGGGGTTAAGTATTGACCACGTTCTCTCCCACGACGCCGCAATCGACGCGTGCCGTTGCGGGAGGACGCGGTGGACACGGAGTCCGATTCTGTGTGACCTAGGCCGCGCGTGCCCGTGCACTGTTTTGGGCCTGGCCCAACAGCGCTCGGCACCGTGTATGGCCCAGGCCCGGGGGCTCCTGTCGGTGTACTAAAGTAGGGGGGTACCTTAGTATCCCGAACTTGTGCACGGGCAGTCGCAGCGACCCGCGGCAGGGCTTGCCGGGCGTCCGCCAAGATCCCCCACAGCTACTTTGACGCCATTCAAGATCGAAGTACTCAAACCAAGGCCCCGGCAAGAGGAGCTTGCCGGGAAGGCCAACCAAGGCCCCGGCAAGAGAAGCTGGCCGGGAAGAAAACAAAGGCCCCGGCAAGAGGAGCTTGCCGGGAAGACCGACCAAGGCATCTCCAGAAGACTTGCCGCGGCGCCCCGCGCGTCCCGGCAAGGCCCGACGACCGGCAAGCTTGCCGACATGACAAGAGAAGGGCCACGGCAAGGCACTCGCCGCGGCAAGGCGGCCACCCAAAATCCAGCGCATCCAGCGACGTGTCACCCCAGGGCCACCCCAGGGGCACGTGGCAGGGCGTTGCGTAGCCATGCAGAGTGAGGTGGCAAACGGAGCTGACGGAGACGCCATCGTGGCAATCGGTGGCGCCTCTAACGGTCGCTTCCTTGCACTATTGGGGCAACCGGACAGGGCATTAAATGCCCTTGTCCCCTGCTGTCAGAGTTAGGTAGGGGACACTGTTGGTAGCAGTTGTACCAACCCGCGTTTTTACCTTTCTACCCATCTTTCTACGCTGCCACCTGTTGGTGCCCCCTTCAGACTATAAAAGGGAGGCCCATGGGCACGTAGAAGAGGTTCGGAATTTTGGTTCCGCAGCTTGAGGGTTCGGTCCATTGGACATACACACACAACTCCACCATACGCTCGCTCTCGAGCAAGATCAAATAAAAACACAAAGCAGCAGTAGGAGTTTTATCTCTCCGGAGAGCTCCGAAGCTGGGTAAAAATCGCCCGTCTCCCCAGCGCGCGCGCCCGACCTCGATCCGCTCTGCGCGCGGCCTCCGCCCCCCTTGCCGGACCAGAAGGGGCCCCCCGTGCCCCATAGGTGCCCGCGGCCGCAGGAAAGGAGCGGCCGCCGACACATGGCGAAGGAGAAGGGGTCGGACATGGCGGCGGAGAGAACAACATGGACTCCACGCAGCAGAGTTCGTCGGTACTAAGTTCAATCGTGCGGGAACCTCATGTTCAAGCATTGCTTCGCAAGGAGACGAGTACTAAGAGAGCTACTTCTAGAGAGGAGGCTAAGCTGGAGCAACTGGTGGTAGACTCGAACACTCCATTGTATGATGGTTGCAATCCTGAGGTGACCCGCTTGAGTTTCACGCTCCAACTCCTGAAGACGAAGGCTAAAAACAAATGGACCGACACTAGCCTCAATGAGCATCTCAAGTACCTAAAGGATGTTCTTCCCGCGGGGAATCTATGTCCTACTAGTGTTGATGAGGCCAATAAGATCATGTGCCCTCTTGATCTGCCACATGTTAGATACCATGCATGCATCAATGATTGCATAATTTATCGGAAGGAGCACGCGGAAAAAACAAGCTGTCCGGTGTGCAATGCTTCTCGATACAAGAAGGCCGGGAAGAAATGTCCCCAGAAAGTTGTATGGTACTTACCGATCACTCCCCGTCTCCAGCGGTATTTTGTAGATCCCAAGGAAGCAAAGCTAATGCACTGACACGCAGAGAGGAAGAAGCCCGGCGATGGAGATGATCCGAAGCTGAGACACGTCAAGGATGAAAGCCAGTGGAGAGCGTTGAACAGCTTCTATCGGTATTTCGAATGTGATGCAAGGAACATCATGCTCGGCGCGTGTACCGATGGCATGAATCCATTTGGCAACCAGAACACCAACCATAGCACATGGCCCATGTTTGTATGGATGTACAACCTCCCCCCGGTTGTGCACGAAGTCGAAGTACATTCACATGAGCATGCTTATTCAAGGGCTGAAACAACCAGGAAATAATATTAATTTGTATCTGGGGCTACTTCAAGAGGAGTTAGACACGTTATGGAAAACACCGGCCAAGACATGGGACGCCAGCAAAGGCAAGTATTTCTACATGAGAGCTGCCTGATCACGATGGTGCACGACTATCTCGGTTACAGATATGTCGCAGGCCAGGTGTGCCATGGATATTGCAGATGCACGCGGTGCATGGATGATACAACGTCTCAGCAGCTAACGTCAAGGAAAGATGGCGGGTCTGAGAAAATCGTGTACATGGGGCATCGAAGATGGCTCGAATAGGACGACCCATGGAGAAACTGTGGAGATCTATTCAATGGTCAAGCTGAGCATCGAGGACCTCCACGTAAGCGGAGCGGTGCCGAAATAGATGAGCTGTTGAAAAACTAGAAGGAGTGCCCCGCGCCGGGAAAGACGATGAGAAAGGCGCTGGAGCCGCTGCTGAAGGTATGGAAGACGAGGTCTGTGTTCTGGGACTTGGAGTACTGGCACAAACTCGATACACCTCATTGCCTTGATCAAATGCATATCTGTAAGAATGTCCTTGAGAGCTTGCTCGCAACACTGATGAACATGCCGGATAAGACCAAGGATGGGCCGGAGGCAAGAAAAGACTTGCAAGATTTGAAAATCAGGGAAGATCTGCACATGCCACCCCGTAAAATGTCAGGCGAGACAGAGACGGAGACAGAGGCACGGGAGAAGAAGGGCAAGAAAATAAAGAAAGAGGATTATTGCCCCCTTCTTGCTTCACCTTAAGTCAGACTGAGATCGGAAAATTCTTTAAGTGCCTTACCGGAGTCAAAGTTAGTTCCAGCTACTGTGGCAAGATAAGCAGATATCTAGACATGGACAAGAAAAGGTTCATCGCGATGAAGTCCCATGACTGTCATGTGATGATGACGCAGATACTACCTGTTGCCCTTAGAGGGATAATGGACAAGCACGTCTATGACACGCTTATTGGTCTCTGCAACTTCTTCGACGTCATCTCTCGAAAGTCGATCAGTGTGAAGCATCTCCGAAGGCTACAGGAAGAGATCGTTGTGATACTGAATGAGCTTGAGATGTACTTCCCGCCCGCGTTCTTTGACGTGATGGTGCATCTGTGTGTCCATATTGTGGATGACATAATAGACCTAGGGCCGTCATTCCTGCACAACATGATGCCGTCTAAGAGGATGAATGGGATCATCAAAGGATTCGTTCGTAACATGTCCCGTCCGGATGGAAGCATCGTCCAGGGCTATGTGACACAAGAGTGCATCTCTTTCTGCGAGAATTTTCTATATGGCGCAGACCAGCCACCTGGTGTTAGTGTTGGTTTGCCCGTTAACAAGAACGATGAGAGGCTCGAAGGAGAAAGTCACTGCAACGGTCGCAGGGAACTGCACATGGCATAGTCAGATCGACGCAGAAACTTTGACAGAGCAAACTTGGTAGTGCTACAACACCTAGACGAGGTAGATCCTTTCGTGGCACTGCACAAAGAAATTATTGCAAAGAAGTATCGTGACCGGGGGGTATGCAGGACGGACGCCGAAGTTACTAGAGAGCACAACTCCACTTTCCTGCATGGGTTCAAAGAGCATATTATTACTAATCCCCCGGAGGAGGGCTCTAAGGACGGATTGCTCATATATGCCTTAGCACATGGCCCCTCGCCCAACCTCGTAACCTATCAGGCATATGATATCAATGGATGCACGTTCTACATGGAGGCAAAAGATATGGGCAGTGATGATCAGAACTCAGGGGTGACGATGGAATGCATGACCGGCAGCAACAACGGCGCAACAACTGAATGATTTTATGGAAGGGTCGAGGAGATCTAGGAGCTTGACTACTCTGGACTGCACAACACGATGATGTTCCGTGTCAGATGGGCTAAGAATGTCGAAATAGAAAACCAGATTTTCACTACCATGACTATACCCGACGCCAAGAGCGCTACCGTGAACGCAATCGCAAAAAACGAGCCATGGGTACACGCTAAGCACGTGACACAATGCTTCTTGATAACCGACCCGCGTAATCCCAGCCGTTTTGTCGTGACGAGAGGCAAAACGAACATCATTGGAATGGATGGAGTCGCCAACGAGGAAGACTATGATCAGTACGACAACCCAATGAGGGAAGATGACAATGATGATGAAGTATACGTCAAAAGAAGAATAAATACTACATTACCTAAGAAAAATCGTACTCCATGGAGAAGGCAAAGTCACAATGAGGGGCTCAATTATTCTTCGACGAACAAGAAGGGAAAGAAGCTGACTCAAAAAACGAAAACGTCAACGCCGAGGAACCGTATGTTATCGGTTATATATTTTCCTATTTTGTATACATATTTAACCGTCAAATGCTGCAATATATATCGCCTTCCCTTCGTTCACTGCTCTCGGAAAAAAAGTAAGAGAAAATAAAGGAAAAGAAAAAGGAAAACTGGTTACGTCCACTTAAACGTGTAAGAGAGCTACAGCTAGACAAGGTAGGAGTAGCGGTTTCCGTAAAAACCTCTATAGCTACATGTATTAGTAGTAGCGCGTTTGATCTAAACGCGCTACTGCTACTTCCACTTAACCCAAAATTCTCCCTCTCTCTTCTTCATCCCGCCTCTTTTCCCCCCAAATCCCCACTCTCTCTTCCCCTGTCACACCGCCGCGCCCCGGCGCTCGCTGATACGTCTCCAACGTATCTATAATTTATGAAGCATTCGTGCTATTTTATTATCTGTTTTGAATGATTATGGGCTTTATTATACACTTTTATATTACTTTTGGGACTAACCTATTAACCGGAGGCCCAGCCCATATTGATGTTTTATTGCCTGTTTCAGTATTTCCAAGAAAAGGAATATCAAACGGAGTCCAAACGGAATGAAACCTTCGGCAGCGTGATTTTTTAGAAGAATATGATCCTGGAGACTTGGAGTCTACGTCAGAAGATCCTCGAGGAGGCCATGAGATAGGAGGGCGCCCCCCTACTGGGCGCGCCCCCTGTCTCGTGGGCCCCTCGAGGACCCCCCGACCGACTTCTTTCGCCTATATAAGCCTACGTACCCTAAAACCATCAAATATCAAGATAGATCGTGAGTTCCGCCGCCGCAAGCCTCTGTGGCCACCAAAAACCTCTTGGGAGTCCGTTCCGGCACTCTGCCGGAGGGGGAACCCATCACCGGTGGCCATCTTCACCATCCCGGTGCTATCCATGACGAGGAGGGAGTAGTTCACCCTCGGGGCTGAGGGTATGTACCAGTAGCTATGTGTTTGATCTCTCTCTCTCTCTCTCTCTCTCGTGTTCTCTCTCGTGTTCTCTCTACGGCACGATCTTAATGTATCACGAGCTTTGCTATTATAGTTGGATCTTATGATGTTTCTCTCCCTCTACTCTCTTGTGATGAATTGAGTTTCCCTCTTGAAGTTATCTTATTGGATTGAGTATTTATGATGAGAACACTTGATGTATGTCTTGCCGTGTTTATATGTGGTGACAATGGGATATCACGTGCCTCTTGATGTATGTTTTGGTGACCAACTTGCGGGTTCCGCCCATGAACCTATGCATAGGGGTTGGCACACGTTTTCTTGACTCTCCGGTAGAAACTTTGGGGCACTCTTTGAAGGACTTTGTGTTGGTTGAATAGATGAATCTGAGATTGTGTGATGCATATCGTATAATGATGCCCACGGATACTTGAGGTGACAATGGAGTATCTAGGTGACATTAGGGTTTTGGTTGATTTGTGTCTTAAGGTGTTATTCTAGTATGAACTCTATGATGGATTGAGCGGAAAGAATAGCTTTATGTTATTTTACGACGGACTCTTGAATAGATAGAACAGAAAGGATAACTTTGAGGTGGTTTCGTACCCTACCATAATCTCTTCGTTTGTTCTCCGCTATTAGTGGCTTTGGAGTGACTCTTTGTTGCATGTTAAGGGATTTTTATATGATCTATCTATGTTATTATTGTTGAGAGAACTTGCACTAGTGAAAGTATGAACCCTAGGCCTTGTTCTCTATCATTGCAATATCGTTTACCCTCATTTTTATCATTAGTTACCTTGCTGTTTTTATATTTTCAGATTACAAAAACTTTTATCTACTATCCGTATTGCACTTGTATCACCATCTCTTCGCCGAACTAGTGCACCTATATAATTTACCATTGTATTGGGTGTGTTGGGGACACAAGAGACTCTTTGTTATTTGGTTGCAGGGTTGTTTGAGAGAGACCATCTTCATCCTACGCCTCCTACGGATTGATAAACCTTAGGTCATCCACTTGAGGGAAATTTGCTACTGTCCTACAAACCTGTGCACTTGCAGGCCCAACAACGTCTACAAGAAGAAGGTTGTGTAGTAGACATCAAGCTCTTTTCTGGAGCCGTTTCCAGGGAGGTGAGTGCTTGAAGTTATATCTTTAGATCTTGCAATCGATTCTTTGTTTCTTGTTTTATCACTAGTTTAGTTTATAAAAGAAAACTATAAAAAAAGAATGGAGTTAAGTTTGTCTCATACGCTTCATCTTTTTAATATATTCCATGAGTTTGATGCAAAGGATAATTGTGCTCAAGTGCTAGAATAAGAATGCTTTAAAATGCTTGGTACTAAATCTTTGAATGATGAGCATGATTGCAATATTGTTAGTATAAACTCCTTGAATATCCATAGTACTAATGATGATTGCTCTAGTCATGATGAAAATATATCTTATGAGCATCTCAACTTTTGTGGAGTGCATGTTTGCATGAACACACCAAATAGAGAAGATATATATTGCAAGAGGAATAAGCATTTAGAAACTAAATGGTTGCAAGAAAGGCTAAATGTGAGTGCTGAAAATTTGAATTTCCTTTGCTGTACTTGTGAACTTTGCAATGAACCTGGTCATTTACATCTACTATGAAAATTGTTTCATGATTGAATTGTGTCCAAAAGTTGTGATGATTTGATATCCCTTGCTCACTACAATGAACTTAGTTTGCTTTTGGGTTATGAAGAATTGAAACGTTTACTCAAGGACCTTCCAGAATTTGCCCAAAATAAATTCCTTGATATTGATCTAGAGAAGATTTATTTGTATTGTGCGGTGAATTGCATTGAAAATCCTTATATTGCCAATTACATAAAGAAAAGAAAGCAAATAGAAGATGATGAGAATACTAATGAAAGGGAAGAGACTTCCCAATATCCTCCTATTATTTCTTATGATGAATCAGGTGACGAGGAGGAGCTTTCTATTCAACCAATCTCATCAATAAGGAGCTCAAAGAGGAAGGTTGAACCCACACATAATGTGAAGAAGAAAAGGAAAAGAAGGGGGAACAAAGGTAAAAAGGCATCCCTCCCAAATGATGTTGCTCCTACTACTTGTGATGATGATAATTGCTATACTATTGGTGCTATCCATACTAATAATGATGAGAGTGATTATGCTTATGATATGAAAAGGCCCAAGCTTGGGGAAGCTATGTTTGATGAGAATGACATATCTGAGAATATATTTGCTGAAATTAATGTTTGTCCCAAGCTTGGGTATGCTATGTTTGATGAACATGATATTTTTAGCATCCCAAGTTTTCATATGCAAAGTTGTTATGATGATAGCATGCCTCCTACCTATGATGATTATATTGATGAAAGTGGGCTTGGAAGAGTGTCAACTTTAGGAAGTAGTGATCCCATTATTTTGGAGGACGTTGAATTTTATTGTGATGAATATGAAAGTGGATTTGGAAGAGTGTCAACTTTATTTAGTGATTCCACTATCTTGGGAGAGGTTTCAATCGATTATGATGAGAACCAAGTTGCTACTTATGATGATTATTGTGATGAAAGTTATGCTATAAAAAGTAGTGATGATTATATCTGTAAACCTTGTTATGATTATGATTTCCCTTTTTCTGAACATTGCCCTTTTAATGTGGAAACAATTTTTAGTGTTCAAGTCTCTTATGATACTCCCACTATTCTGAATGAGAAGAATTTTGCTTATGTGGAGAGTAGTAAATTTTCTATGCTTGTAGATCATGAAAAGAATGCTTTAGGTGCTGGTTATATTGTTGAATTCATTCATGATGCTACTGAAAACTATTATGAGGGAGGAATATATGTTTGTAGGAATTGCAATAATATCAAGTTTCCTCTCTATGTGTTGAAAATCTTGAAGCTATGCTTGTCTTACCTTCGTATGCTTGTTGATTATTGTTCCCATAAGTTATTTTCTCACAAAATCCCTATGCATAGGAAGTGGGTTAGGCTTAAATGTGCTAGTCATATGCTTCATGATGCTCCCATTATGTTTCAATTCTTATCTTTTATGTGAGCATCATTGTTATCATCATGCCTAGCTAGAAAGGCATTAAAGAAAAGCGCTTGTTGGGAGACAACCCAATACTTATCCTTACTGTTTTTGTGTGTCCACATGATTATGCTACTGTAGTAATCATATTTTATAGCTTTTGTTTCAATAAAGTGCCAAGTAAGACCTTTAGGATAATTTACGATGATAGTTGTGTTGATCCTGCTGAAAATCAGAAACTTTTTCATCCAGTAAATTAGTTTTGTTAATTCACAGAAATGTGCTTATGATCTGATTCTTTTTTATCCGGATTGGTAAACAAATTTCTTAGGACTTCCTAATTTTGTAGGATTTTTGGAGTTCCAGAAGTATACGTTTGATACAGATTACTATAGACTGTTCTGTTTTTGACAGATTCTCTTTTCTAAGTGTTGTTTGCTTATTTTGATGCATCTATGGCTAGTATTAAGTGGTATGAACCATAGAGAACTTGGAATACATTAGATATTACACCAATATGAATTTATAATGAGTTCATTACAGTACCTAAGTGGTGGTTTTATTTTTTTATGCTAACGGAGCTTACGAGTTTTTTGTTGAGTTTTGTGTTGTGGAGTTTTCAAGTTTTGGGTAAAGCTTTGATGGACTATGGAATAAGGAGTGGTAAGAGCCTAAGCTTGGGTATGCCCAAGGCACCCCAAGGTAATATTCAAGTACAACCAAGAGCCTAAGTTTGGGGATGCCCCGGATGGCATCCCCTCTTTCGTCTTCGTTCATCGGTAACTTTACTTGGAGCTATATTTTTATTCACCACATGATATGTGTTTTGCTTGGAGCGTCATTTTCTCTTGTTAGTATTTGCTTGCTGTTATTTAGATTAATGTTTTTCATCTTTATTTTCAATAAAAATGTCAAGGATAGCCTTTACCATGCTTATTTTGCTAATATACATGTTGTTGTTTGAAAACAGAAAGTTTACCGCTGTTGCAAACATTCCCTACACTACTAGGAAAAGGGCTATAGATAGGATTGATACTAATGGCGCACCTGGTAAGCAGTGCGCCACTACTATATACTAATGGCGCACCGGACGAAGGTGCGCCATTAGTGTGGAAGATGCTAATGGCGCACCGGGCACAGGGTGCGCCGCTAGTATTGAATTTTTTTTCCATTTTTCCATACACTCTAATGGCGCATGGTGCCAAAGTGCGCCATTACTAGTTCTACCAAGTAATGGCGCACCTTGTAAGCAGTGCGCCATTAGTATATAATTTTTTTTTACTTTTTTGCAAAACTGCTAATGGCGCACCGTGTATATTTTCATGGACACATTTTGATCTCGATCTCGATCCCACCCGCACCCTCCCCCGCTAGCTCTACCGCCGCCGACGACCCACCGCAACCGTCTCCCGCTCCACCGCCGCCGATGAGCACCCTGCCCCCCCCCCCCCCCCCGCACCCTCCCCCGCTCCACCGCCGCCAACGGGCACCCCCCGCACCCTCCCCCGCTCCACCGCCGCCTCCGATGATATTTCCAAGTAACAAATTTGAACATATTTTTTAAAAAATTATTACTATTTTTATAAAAAATTATTACTATTTTTATAAAAATATTACTGTTATGATTTAAACAAGTTTGAACATATTTAAACACAAATAAATATAAAAAAATAGCATTTAAAATGCATAAAAAAATATTGGGGAGCCTAGGAATTGAACCCAGGACCTCCTGGTGTGTGTGATGCGTGCTGACCAGTTGGGCTAGTGGGTGGGTTATGTTGTAGATAGGGCTAGCGGGCTAGATTAGAACAAAATTCTAATGGCGCACCGAGCGATGGTGCGCCATTAGAATAGTCGTACTTATGGCGCACGAGGTGGTGGTGCGCCATTAGAATAGTCATACACTAATTAATCCCCAATCTCTCTAATCTCTCCCCTGCCTCATCGATCTCACCCGCTGACCCCCCCCCCCCCCCCCCCCGTGTTCGCCGTCCCACCTTGCTCCGCCCCCTCCGTCCGCCGCGCCTGCACGCCGTCGGTGACGCCACTGCCTCTCCTGGCTGTGGTCTTGTACTGCCCCGACGCCGCCGCATCAACCGCCGCCGGACTCCACCCCCGCCGCCCCCGCGCCCCCCGAACGGGATCGGCCGAGCGCATGCGCTAGGGTTCATCACCCCGCCGCCCGCTCCTCTCCTCTCCTCCTCCCTCCGACAAGCGAGGGCCTCCTCCGGCCCCTGCAGCAGCCGACAGGCACGGCCCCGACGCGCCCACCCCACCTGCCCCTGCCGTCCTCCGCCACCGGTCACCTCCGCAGCAGCCGGCGAGCCAAGGACGGTGTCGTGACCCTCGCCGCCAACCCCGAGCTCCCCTGCTTCCTCTCTGCGCCGTCCAAGGTGAGCTTCCCTGCCCCTTCTCCCTCTCTCTCCATGTCCTGGACAGCAAGATCAAGAGAATTATGCTTTTAATTAAAATTATGCTTTTAATTAAAATTATGCTTTGAACAGTAGAAACAAAAAAACAGAGTATGGACCACTCATCCAATATTTTAAGTGTTCTGATTCATAAGTAAATCACCTTAATTCATTCAGTGTAGGGGAAACTTAGAAGAGAATTCAACATCCTTGGTCTGTTTTATACGCAATTCATAAAATAAATTGCCTTCGATATTTTCCCTCAAGCAATGTTAAGCACCAACATATACTCCAAGTTTAATGTTTGACACAAATTCAGTTTAATGTTTGACACAACTATCTAGTACCAAAGACTTAGGAGTATTGCAAAATATTAAGATAATGGTAACTGGCTTTTCTTCTTTTCGACAACACGCGGGTTGATGGTTTGATAGGCTCCTAACGGTTCATGTATCATCACTTACTGACATCCCAAACATATGCAGAAATATGCCTATATGGCCTAGACCTACAAATATCTCCTGCTATGGATGTTTGCTGAACCGAATAAATATGCCTATAAGTCTAGTACTAGTAGTGCTACTCTCTTACTGCCAGTGACAGTCTATCGAGGTCATTAACTCCAACTCAAGTGGGCATAATTCTCTGCAGTAGTATAGCACTTGCAGTAGTATGGCACTTGCAGTTTTACTATCAATAAAAATGATGTACTGCTGCTTTCAGTTAATTCAAATTAGCTAAAACCTTTTACTGTCAAATAGTGCTAATGTTTACTCTATGAAATAAACTACTCCATGTCAAATAAACCTTGCTAGGTGAATCTTGTTTGCATTAGGAGTAGTTGCTGGAAATTTACTGAATTTTGTTATGTGCTTTGTGGTGCTAGTTTGCTGGGTTTTGTCTCCGACCATTGTGTCGTGATGAATTTGCAGGTACCCCGAGAGGCCCTTGAGTTTGCCGGAACGTCGATTAACTTCCATTCCGGCAAATTCGGGTACTCCATATGTCCTATTTTCAGCAAAGGTAATGCTAAATTTTTCCGTGAATTTTAGCATTACTTTGCTAAAAATAGGACATATGGGGTACTTGCGACTAATGGCTGTTATCATGCATGGGTACTAATTGGTCTCTTCTGCTGCTTATCAGAGATGGCGGGAAGCAGCCACCGCCGATCTGTGACACCGCAGTACGAGTTGGATGCTTCTGAGTTCTTCACTATCATAGTTGAGGCTTCAGTATCATCCATGACGCAGGTATATAAAACGAGAGATCTCCCCTTCACCAATCTCATTATGATATCTGTTGTTTGCTACATCACTCATTGTCCCAAACTGTAGAGGCTGCCTGACAGTTTTATGAACATGTTGATGGGTGAAGATCCGCCAAATGATGTGAAGCTGCGACAGGCCGGCAGCGGGTTTCGCAGGCAGTGGGATGTGCAGTTGGCGATCAAGAAGGGCCACATGTACTTGTCTCGTGAGTGGGAGAAGTTTTACCGTGCCTACGACCTGCAGCTGGGGTACTTCCTTGTCTTCAGGTACGACACCGATGCCAACATGCTTATCGTGAAGGTATACAACAAGACTATGTGTCGCATGCGCTACGCTGCCGATGATGATGCCGGTACGTTCTGCCTCTTCTTATTCCTCTACATTTGGCTTTGTCTCACATCGATTGTTAACGGTCATTGTTGCATTTTGGACGGGTAGGAGCAGCAGCAACAACACTGGCTAGAGCCAAAGTAGCAGCGACTATGGCTATAGCGAAAGCAGCAGCGATTCTGGCTGTAGCGAAAGCAGCAGCGATTCTGGCAGCAGCATAGACAACAAGAAGGATGATCCGGACTGGAGTGCGGGAGAAGAGGAGCAGAGTGAGTGAGGGAGTCCTGGACTAGGGGGTGTTCGGACAGCCGGACTAACATCGTCTGCCGGACTCCAAGACTACGAAGATACAAGATTGAAGACTTCGTCCCGTGTCCGGATGGGACTTTCCTTGGCGTGGAAGGCAAGCTTGGCAATATGGATATGTAGATCTCCTACCATTGTAACCAACTCTGTGTAACCCTATCCCTCTCCGATGTCTATATAAACCGGAGGGCTTTAGTCCGTAGGACACAACATACATTACAACAATCATACCATAGGCTAGCTTCTAGGGTTTAGCCTCCTTGATCTCGTGGTAGATCCACTCTTGTACTACCCATATCATCAATATTAATCAAGCAGGACGTAGGGTTTTACCTCCATCGAGAGGGCCCGAACCTGGGTAAAACGTCGTGTCCCTTGTCTCCTGTTACCATCCGCCTAGACACATAGTTCGGGACCCCCTACCTGAGATCCGCCGGTTTTGACACCGACATTGGTGGTTTCATTGAGAGTTCCTCTGTGCCGTCGCCGATAGGAAGGATGTCTCCACCCGTCTTCAAGGACGGTATTTTCGCCAAAGGGGCCTTGGCCGCCGGCCAAACTATCCGGCTAGGTGGTTTTCTTATGACCGCCTGTCCGGCCACTGCTTCGACAATGACTTCTCAAGTCGTCAAAAGCAATCTTCACGTCAGCTCGGAACTTGCCGAGCAGCTGGATCCAATAGAGCTCTCGTCTGTCAACGAGCTCTTGGATTTCCTCGCCGCCCTGGGAGTCGCTACGGACTACAATCGGATTGGGCTTAAAACTGATCTGAGAGAGATTAACTCTCCCCAGGTCACCCACCACGCTGCAGTGGTAGAGGAACAATGCGGCGACTCTTCTCCTGTATTGAAAACTAGCCATGTTCGGGCTCCCGAACCCTCCATGCCGGATTTCCGCGGAGGGACGAACTTCGATCAAGCACTAAACTTAAAGTCAGGCATCAGACCGGACTCGTTGGACAATGTCCAGCAATCCAAGCTTCCAAATTTGGAAACTTCACGGCCTTCAAGCCTTGAGATGGGTAGGGTTCCGGACTTTATTCCACCCACCCGCCCAGATATATGCGATCTATCTCTAATACGGCAAGAGCCCGTTGAAACAGTACATCACTACTGGGCCAGATTCCTCCTGGTTATGGACAGGATAAAAGACTGCCGAGAGGAAAACGCAATCTCAATCTTTTGCAATAATTGCATGGACAAGGGAATATTGAACGCCATCAGCCGTCGTAAAATTACACGCTTCGCCGATCTGGCGTCCATAGTACGAAAGTACTGTGCGATGGAGAGTTTCCGGAAAACCGAAAACCAGTTTTGGGACAATCCGGCCCCGAATACAACCCTAGTCCGCAACAAAAGGGTGCATCACACTCAGGCCCCAGATACAAAAACCAAAAAGCAAAAACCCCATAGAGGGCACGGAACCGTACTGGAGGGATGGCTCAGCGGACCCTGTAAACTTCACAGTACAGAGGGCGCCGTCCCAACACATAGCCTTCGAGCATGTTGGATATTACGGCAGGTGGCCAAAAGTGGCGAGGAACTTCTAGCCTCGGAAAACCACTCCAACAATACCAGTACGGTATCAACAGTCTTCGAGACCTTCGCATCAAATAATATGCGAAAATGAACAATCCGCGGCCTCGCCGAAGTCTACCAAGTAGCAACAGCAAATCCATGGAGCGACACAGCCATCACCTTCAACGCCAGCGACGAACCTAAATTCCGAACAGCTCGAGCACCAGCCGCACTGGTGCTTAGTCCCATAGTGGACGGCTTTCGGCTTACAAAAGTCCTCATGGATGGCGGCAGCGGACTAAACCTCATTTACGAGGAAACTTTTCAAAAAATGGAAATAGACTGGAGTCGTATTGAGCGAAGCAGCACAACCTTCAGAGGAATAATCCCTAGCCGGGAAGCGCGCTGCACCAGAAAAATCACACTCGATGTGGTGTTCGGCTCGCCGGACAATTACAGATCCGAAGAAGTCACGTTCCAAGTGGCCCCGTTCAACAACGGATATCACGCTATATTAGGACGAGAGGCATTCATAATTTTTCAAGCCGTACCCCATTACGGGTACATGAAGCTCAAAATGCCCGGTCCCAGTGGAATAATCACTCTCGTTAGTGATCCGGACATAGCACTCCGCGCCGAAAACAAGACAGCCGCATTAGCCCTGGAGGCACTGTCCGAAGCCCTAGCGGCAGAAGAACTCACTGCGTTGCGCTCTACGGTGAATAGGGATGATGTGATACTCGATAAGAGATCCAAGTCCACCTCCTTTAAACCAGCAGATGAAATAGTAAAATTCCAGGTCCACCCAACGGACCCAACAAAGACGGCCTCTATCGGGGCACAATTGAACCCTGACGTAGACGCCGCACTGCGAGAATTCCTTCGGGAAAATTGGGACATCTTCGCCTGGCACCCCTCGGATATGCCCGGAATCCCACGCAGATTGGCAGAAAACAGCCTAAACATCCTAAAAGGATTCGAGCCAGTCAAACAGGCTCTTCGACGATTTTTCGAACCCAAAAGACAGGCAATGGGGGAAGAACTAGCCAAACTATTGGAAGCCGGATTCATCAGAGATATCAAACATCCGAATTGGTTAGCAAATTTGGTAATGGTACCAAAGAAGGACAAATCCTAGCGCCTATGCGTCGATTTTAAAGACCTCAATAAGGCTTGCCCAAAGGATCCCTTCCCCCTCCCCCGCATCGACCAAATAATCGATGCTACCGCAGGGCACGATTCATTGTGCTTCCTCGACGCATACTTTGGCTACCATCAAATCAAGATGGCGGAAGCAGACCAAGCCGCAACGGCATTCATCACTCCATATGGACCATTCTGCTTCAACACGATGCCCTTCGGACTTAAAAACGCCGGCGCAACATATCAGCGCATGATCCAAACATGTCTGGCTACCCAGATCGGCAAAACAGTAGAGGCATACGTAGACGACGTAGTCATCAAAACCAAACATGTCAAAACTTTAGTCGACGACTTGAGGCTCACATTCGACAACCTCAGAGCATATGACATCAAGCTGAATCCGAAAAAATGCGTTTTCGGCATACCAGCCGGAAAGCTACTGGGCTTCATCGTATCCGGTAGAGGAATTGAAGCAAACCCGGCCAAGATCCGAGCTCTGTCATAGTTGGATATTCCAAAAGACCTCAAACAGATACAAAAATTGACTGGATGTGTGGCAGCTTTAAGCCGCTTTATCTCCCGCTTGGGAGAAAAGGCACTGCCTCTCTATCGCCTCCTCAGGCGCACCGAACACTTCGAGTGGACGGATGCTGCCACTGCCGGACTCAAAGAAATAAAGGCCATATTGGCAACAAATCCGGTCCTGGCTGTGCCCAACCTGGGCGAACCAATGTTGTTATACATCGCAGCAACACATCAAGTTGTAAGCGCGGTACTCGTCGTTGAACGAGAGACAGAAGGGCATAAATCCCCTCTTCAAAAACCAGTGTACTATGTCTCCACTGTGTTAACCCCCTGCAAGTCCCGTTACCTGCACTATCAAAAGATAGCGTATGCGGTGTTCATGGCATCCCGGAAACTCCGACACTACTTTCAAGAGTGTTCGATAACGGTGGCCTCCGAAGTACCACTCAATGACATTATAAACAACCGCGACACAACGGGCAGGATTGCAAAATGGGCCATTGAGCTCCTACCATTCGATATAACCTACAAACCACGGCGAGCTATAAAGTCACAAGTTTTGGCTGACTTTGTCGCTGAATGGACCGAAGCCGAACTCCCTAAAGAGTACGGCGCATACTCCAATTGGACTATGCACTTCGACAGCTCCAAAATGTTGGCCGGACTGGGGGCTGGCGTCGTATTGACGTCCCCGACCGGGGACACAGTCCAATACGTACTTCAAATAATGTACACGGACTCCAACAACGCAGCCGAATACGAGGCCCTTTTACATGGTCTCCGGATGGCAGTCTCCATGTGCATTCAACGCCTAGAGGTGCGCGGGGATTCAAACCTTGCAATATCCCAAATAAATGGAGACTTTGACGCCAAGGATCCGAAAATGGCAGCATATCGCAACGTTGTCCTCAAAATGTCAGCTCGGTTTGAAGGACTTGAATTCCATCACGTAGCCCGAGATAATAACCAAGCAGCCGACGTACTGGCATGCATCGGCGCAAAACGTGACGCTGTCCCTCCAAATATCTTCCTGGAACGGCTCTTCAAGCCATCCGTACTATGGGAAGAGGAGTCCGGAAACGACAAACCGGAAAAAACCGCGCCAACCGGCGATTCAGCCGATGACATAACACCTTCAGCCCACGACATAATGGCAGTAATCGCCCCGTGGACAGAACCATTCCTAGCCTACTTGCTTAGGCAGGAACTTCCCGAAGACCAAAACGAGGCCCGCTGCATAATCCGGCGATCGAAAGCCTACAAGGTCCATGAGGGAGAACTTTATAAGAAAAGTATAACCAGAGTCCTTCAAAGGTGTATCTCCGAAGAGGAAGGGCGAAACCTCCTGGCTGAAATTCATGCCGGACTAGGCGGACACCACGCAGCAGCCCAGGCCCTTGTAGGAAAGGCATTCCGTACAGGATTTTATTGTCCAACGGCCTGGGCAGATGCCTAGGACTTAGTCCAGAGATGCGTCGGTTGTCAGCTCTTTGCTAATCAGAGCCATACGCCACCCACCGCCCTCAAAACTATACCCATTACCTGGCCGTTCGCGGTCTGGGGGCTTGATATGGTTGGACCCCTTAAAGGGGGAACCCACAAGCAAAGGTACCTATTGGTCATGGTGGATAAATTCACCAAATGGATAGAGGCCGAACCAGTCAAAACGGCAGAGTCCGGACAAGTGATAGACTTTATATCCGGGGTTGTACACCGTTACGGTGTCCCCCACAGCATCATCACCGACAACGGCACGAACTTCACGGCCGACGAGGTTAAGTCATGGTGCAAAAACATGGGCATTAAGCTCGATTACGCTTCAGTCTATCATCCTCAAACCAACGGTCAAGTGGAACGAGCAAATGGTCTAATAATGAGCGGCATTAAACCCAGACTAGTGCGGTCACTTACGAAATCTGACACGCACTGGGTAGAGGAGCTCGACTCCGTACTCTGGGGGCTGCGGACAACGCCCAACCGTACTACCGGATTCACACCATTTTTTATGGTATACGGCGCAGAGGCAGTTTTGCCCTGCGACATTATTCATGACTCACCTCGAGTGCGCATGTACGAAGAATAGAAGCCGAGCTGGATCGGCAGGACAGCTTGGACGCATTGGAGGAAGAGCGCGACATCGCCAAGGCTCGTTCCGCATTCTATCAGCAGTAGGCTCGAAGATATCAAAGCAGAGAAGTACGGGCCAAGACTTACAACGTTGGCGAACTAGTTCTACGCCTGCCGGACAAGAAAAAGGACAAGCTCAAGCCCAAATGGGAGGGCCCCTTCATTATCGACCAAGTCCTGACCGGCGGGGCGTACCGTCTACGAAATGCATCGGACAACCGACTCGAGCCGAACCCATGGAACGCAGCCCGCCTCCGAAGATTCTATGCCTAGCGCCGGACTAAGAGTTCGTCCCCTTCCCCCGTCCAAATTTATACACTTCAGCTGCACTTTGTTTCTCTTTCTTCTCTTAACCCTTTCTCATAAAAAGCCCTTAAGGGCCTACTTGCGCATTGTTCGCACACACTTGATGTGCCATCCGCACTCATTATACCTGGGGGCTTCTTTTCAAGAAGCTCAATTGTAAGGGCTTCATGCCTCGCACATGTGTCAAGCTTCCAAATGTACCTTTTACTCACCATTATATGCATCGATATGACTTAAGTTTTGGCCAAGCTGGGTTGCCTGGCTCCTGTGCTTACCCCTATGTTCCCTATTGTTCGGCTAGGAGGTAAAGGGAGCACCTCTGCGATTGTTACTGCCGGATCAGCCGGATGTGTACCTCAGACTGGGTGTAGCCGAAAGCTAGCGTTCTTAAGGGAATATTCGGTCGGTGACTTGAAAGATGATTTTTTACCTACCTATTTATCTGCCCCCAGATGTTTTTCTGCTTTTTTCGCAGCCCGGACATGCACTTTAGGGCATGCCTCCCAGGGAAAGGAACCCTTAACGGAACTATTCTCCCTGGAAGATGTTTCTTACTAACCATGTAATATAACATAACTAGTTGGGCACTTGTCTGATAAAGCACTAATGACCCCTACGCCTGGTCTCCATGCATACCCCGGTTGTTTCTTAACCGAAAGGGTATTCGGACACACTCCGCACTCTAGGGTCCCGAGGTCAAAGCGAAAAGGTCGGCAAAGACAAACGATCTACAATCCGGCTAGAAGGCATTTCACATGTGATTTAAAAAAAAAATACATTGTCAAAACTACTGACTGCATTCCTCCTCAATCCCGTCTAACAGGCTATCTAATTTACAGTCCCGTTGGGAAAATTTAGCGGCCAACTCTACTTGGCCGTATACTAAACTCACAGGGATCTCCTTCCCATCGGGCCCCACAGGTCCGACCTCGGCCATGTGGTTGGGATCCGCCTTCTTGTACCGCGTCTTCACCATGGCCCAAGCCTCCCTGGCACCTTGGCGGCAGGCCGAAATCTTCCATAAACGGAAGCGCTGCCGCACTCCCTGAAGCTTCTCCGCAAGCTCCCCAAGGCCCTCGGGTAGGGATAGGGCTAGCCATAAAGCCTGGACGACGCCGCTCATCGCCCGCCGAACTCGTTCGAGCAGTTGCAACAGTTCGGGAAGTTGATCACCCGTTGATACGGGCATCTCCTCCGCAGGGCGACCTGTGAGTATACCTACAAGACACATTTTGTCAATCGACTTCCTCGCCAAACTCTTCTTTTCAAAGGAGTTCGCTCAAGCACTTACTATAGATGCTGCGACGAAGCCGCTGATTCTCCTTAACAGAGCCGGACAGCTCGACCCGAACGCCTTTCAGCTCTTCTCCAAGCTGGGCGTGGGCGTCTTGGAGCTTGTTCCTTTCCTGCTGCACTCTATTCAGCACCCTCTCGCCGGCCTTCAACTGGCGCAGCAGTTCCTGCCTGTCCGGATCTTGTCCGACAGCACCTGCAATGTCATTATTAAACTTGCGCGCACGCCGCACATCGCTTATATTTAAAAGCAAATGCGTTACCAGGAGGGGCCTCTGCGTTTCCTCCTACGGCAGCAAGTGCGGCCTCAAGTTGGGCCTTGCACTCTTGCAGCTCCTGAGACAGTTGGGTATTCTTCTCGGCAAGATCCTACATTTCAAATGATCCTTAAATCAGTTAACATAACTACTTTAAGTCTCGGGGGCTACTGGCATATATAGCTATTAAATTCTCTTACCCGTATGTCTTTTACATACTGCTCCGTGGCTCTGGTAAAACCATCTTGAGCAGCACGGAGGTGCGCGTCCCCTGTGTTAAAGGCATTCAACGCCTCAGGGGAAAAGCACGCGTCACGAAATACTGTCCGGCGGCGCCTGTGGTTCATGGCGCTCTCCACCTCAGACTTGGTGGCGGACAGTCTGTCGGCATCCTCCGTTGGAGGAGTATCCGGCCCGCGCCTTGCGCTTGCCTCCCCCTCCAGACCGGGTGCTGGAGCCTGGCTGGTAGAGGTCGGATTGGCAACCTCTACGCCCGCAGTCCGGCGGGCGCTTTTCCTCCTACAAAGATCATGAGCGCTCAAACGCTTCCTAGGAACGTTGCTCCAAATAATTAATTACGAGCTATACCTTTGCGGCGATGTTTTAGTCCGCACCGCGCTCCTTTTCCGCCTACTGGTCCGAACTGGCCTTTGTTGGTCAGCCGCCGCGGGCTCGGCTTCCCGCCTTGAAGGCGCTTCCTGCAAAACACCATCGTACGCGAAGGTCAGAAATGGGCAAGGAAGAGATAATGGTGTCCGGACCTCGGTCACAATCACCTGGAAAGCCGGATATAATCCGGGGTAGTCCGCCGTAATGGCGACTAAAGCATTATCCATGCTGAGCTGGTGGAACACCCCGTAAATCAGCTCCACCTTGATATCCGGATCCTCTTCAGAGGTTGGATCCTGGGATCTCTCTAGATCCTCGGGTTGCGGAGCTGGACTTACCATGTCCTCCACAATCCGGCGCAGTTCCTGCGTCGAAGACATAATGTAAGAAGCTTAAACTTTGAAAGCATGGGTCGGGCCCTTAAAGTGCTTGCTTACCCAACGCCGAGGGTTGTTCATGGAAAACCCATTCAAGGGTTTCGTCTGAAGGAAGTCCTCCTTCTCCCCCTTGTAGAGGCCGGACAGGATCTGCACCAGATCCTCGGTCGAATCCGGCCCTTTGCGGCCATGGCGGGTGGCATCGTCTTCCCCGTTGAAATCCCACATGGGGTGGCCCCTGTATTGCAGTGGCTGCACCCCCCGCATGATGCATGTTGCCATGACTCCAATCATGTTCAACCGGAATGGGCTAGTAATCTTATTCGGCCCATCAGATAATGGACGCTCTTGTCTTCCTCCAGTTGGGGGCTCCGCGGGCGCCAACTAAGGCGTTTCTTCAGAGGAGCAGTACTGAACTCCGGGAGGCCGACCCGGACTGGGTCCGGCAGCGGAGCGTCTTCTATGTAAAACCATTCCGAAGGCCAGTCTTCGGATGCCTCCTTAGGGGTTCCGGATGGATATCCGGTCCCGGAAATGCGCCATATTTCGGCGCCGCCCACTTGATATATGGACCCCTCGTGAGAATGGGGTACGAGCCAAAACAACCTCTTCCACAGTGCAAAATGGGGCTCGATGCCCAGAAATAGCTCGCAAAGAGCTGCGTAACCCGCGATATGCAGGATAGAGGCGGGTGTAAGGTGATGGAGCTGGAGTCCGTAGAACTCCAGGAGCCCGCGGAGGAACGGATGTATAGGAAATCCGAGTCCCCTTATCAGATAGGGGACGAAGCATACCCGCTCCCCTTTGTTGGGACTTGGGGTAGCCTCCGCTTGCTTCCCACCTTGGTAGGTGGCCAGCCCGGCCCGAACCGGAACCATGAAGGCCGGTGGGAGATATCCCCCAGCTTGGAGCTTCACCAGCTCGCTGTGCGGAACAGAGCATCTCCTCCAATCTCCTGGCAGAGGGCTGGGAGTGCGAGAAGAGGAGCCACGTCGACGGTCCATGATGGAATGGATTCAAGGTCAAAGGCGCTCCGATGAGTATTCGCGGAAGGAAGATGGTGTGATTTGGATATGGATTTTTGCCTCTCTTATAGGCAGATTATTTGCACGTCCGGGGGGTGAAACATAAAAGATACCCTGGATTTTCGAATTCGTGCGACGCGTGGAAGAAGGCCATTATTGGGCATGGAAGCCAAGAAGCACAACATTGATGAGGAAGCCGGACACTGTTCGGCAGGTACGTGGAACTTAAAAGGAGAACCCGCCTTGCAACGCCGAAGACTATATACGCGCCGGACTTATCGTCATTGAAGCCTGGTTCAGGGGCTACTGAGGAGTCCTGGACTAGGGGGTGTTCGGACAGCCGGACTATCATCGTCCGCCGGACTCCAAGACTACGAAGATACAAGATTGAAGACTCCATCCCGTGTCCGGATGGGACTTTCCTTGGCGTGGAAGGCAAGCTTGGCGATATGGATATGTAGATCTCCTACCATTGTAACCAACTCTGTGTAACCCTAGCCCTCTCCGGTGTCTATATAAACCGGAGGGCTTTAGTCCGTAGGACACAACATACATTACAACAATCATACCATAGGCTAGCTTCTAGGGTTTAGCCTCCTTGATCTCGTGGTAGATCCACTCTTGTACTACCCATATCATCAATATTAATCAAGCAGGACGTAGGGTTTTACCTCCATCGAGAGGGCCCGAACCTGGGTAAAACATCATGTCCCTTGTCTCCTGTTACCATCCGCCTAGACGCACAGTTCGGGACCCCCTACCCGAGATCCGCCGGTATTGACACCGACAGTGAGGATGAGGAGCTGCAGGATGACGATGGGCATCAGGCTGAGGATGACCTAGCGCTGGTGGTGGCTGACCAAGGGCAAGAGATGGTGGTGGCTGACCATGGACAAGAGATGGAGGTGGCTGAGGATGACCTTGCGATGGTCGTCCCTGAAGGTGGCCTCGCGATGGTGGTGGTGCCTGACAATGACCACGCACCGGTGGTGGCGCCGGTGATCCCACAGCTGGGCGACATGACCACGCCAATTGTAGTAGAAGACTACTCCCACTGCCTCCACTGCCTCCACCGCCTCGCCGCTCTAGGCGCATCAGGGAGAGGAAGGAGAAGAAGGAGAAGAACAATGCATGAGAACTGAACTTTGTCAGGTATGTCAGATCTCCTATAGGTTAGCTATCCAAAATGATATATATATACTTAGTTACCTATGTTATCTCTAATATGCTTAG
This sequence comes from Triticum timopheevii, assembly GCA_963921465.1. Lineage (NCBI taxonomy): Eukaryota > Viridiplantae > Streptophyta > Magnoliopsida > Poales > Poaceae > Triticum > Triticum timopheevii. Next base: position 586,235,840 of record OY997270.1, read on the forward strand.
TTTCCTATAGGTTAGCTTCATTTTACCTAAGTTGGCTCTAATATACTAACTTAGAGCTTATATGCTTAGTTTCCTATAGGTTAGCTCCAAAATAACTTATGTTAGCACAAAATGATCAAGTTTACATAATAAGCTTATAGTCTTTTTCTTATTCTTCTTCTTTTCCAAAATGACATAGGTTAGCTTCATTTTACCTAAGTTGGCTCTAATATACTAACTTAGAGCTTATATGCTTAGTTTCCTATATGTTAGCTCCAAAATAACTTATGTTAGCACAAAATGATCAAGTTTACATAATAAGCTTATAGTCTTCTTCTTATTCTTCTTCTTTTCCAAAACTCTTCTTATTCTTCTTCTAGTGTTCTTCTTCTTCTAGTATTCTTCTAGTCTTCTTCTTCTTCTTCTTCTAACTTCTTGTTTATCATTTTGCAGATTTGATTTAATTGACGGAAGCTTGCGTGGATGGAGTGCTTCTTTTCCATTTGTTTTTTTATTTTGTATCAATGTGAAACTTTTGTGAATTGATGGATAACGGTGTTGGATGAACAATGTGAAACTTTTGTAACGACGGAACTATGTGTTGGCTATGTATGTATATATGATGAAACTTGTGTGTTGGATATGATTGCTATATGGATGATTGTTGTATATATATATGTGTTGAATATCTCATATGTGAAATAGTGACCTGAGATTAAGAAAAAAAATTAAAAAAGTTGTTACTAATGGCGCACTACCATGTGCTGCACTATAAGTATAGCAGATAATAGTGGCGCACTATGGGCAATACTAATGGCGCACTGCCTGGTGCGCCATTAGAATACCAGATTCTAATGGCGCACATGTGGTGCGCCATTAGAAAAAAATTCTAATGGCGTGAGGCTAGTGGCGCACCAGCCATGCGCCATTAGAAGGCAAAACTGGTGCGCCACTAGCATGCCTTTTCCTAGTAGTGCTAGAAAAGTCAGAGAATGATATAATGTTGATTTTTTTTTGCATAATGAGATATGATAAATTTACTACAGTGGGAGTTTTATTTCATAATTTTTGGAGTTAGGGAAGTATTGATACTCTTGCATTCTTTACAGACTGTACTGTTTTGGCAGATTGCTGTTATGTTTGCATATGTTTGCTTGTTTAATGATTCTATTTGAGGATAGGAGTATTAAATATGCAGAGGCATTTAGTATGCAATGTTGAATAATTTTAGTGATTTGTTACAGTAGAAAATGATAAGGTTTTGCATTGGTTTATACTAACCTATCTCACGAGTTCTTCATGAGTTTGTTGTGGATGAAGCTTTTGAGAAATAGAGAAACCATGATATGAGAGGAATTAAGGAGACACAAAAGTTCAAGCTTAGGGATGCCCAAGGCACCCCAAGATTATATTTCAAGAAGTCTCAAGCATCTAAGCTTGGGGATGCCCCGGTAGGCATCCCACCTTTCTTCTTCAACAACTATCGGTTAGTATCGGTTGAGCCTAAGTTTTTGCTTCTTCACATGAGTTGTGCTATCCTTGCATTGTCATTTTATTTTGTTTTGCTTACTGTTTGAATATAATACCAATATCTGAAATTCTTTAATGAGAGAGAGTCTTCATATATCTACATAATTATTTAGCTACTCATTGATCTTCACTTATATCATTTTGGAGTAGTTTTTCATTTACTCGTGTGCTTCACTTATATCCTATGAGTAAATGTTGAAAGAGTTGATTGCCATAAATCTGAAATTATATATGTATCATTTGCTTATCCCATGGGGAGTAATGACTTCACATCTAAGAGGTAGAGGTTGTAAATTTATTGAAGGTTAGCAAGCATCGTATTGGTCATTTGAACAATTCTTGAAAGAATATTGAAGGAACAAAGATTTCATATATAAATATACTATTGTAGACATCTTTTACAATTGGGAGCACTCATTAAGTATGACATGCTAAAGAGAGTTGATGTTGGACAAGGAAGACAATGTAATGGGTTATGTTTTCCGACATCTCAGTTAAAGTATATTGTCATGGATCATTCAAACATGTTGAGCTTGCCTTTCCACCTCATGCTAGCCAAAATTCCTTGCACCAAGTAGAGATACTACTTGTGCTTCCAAATATCCTTAAACCCAGTTTTGCCATGAGAGTCCACCATACCTACCTATGGATTGAGTAAGATCCTTCAACTAAGTTGTCATCGGTTCAAGCAATAAAAATTGCTCTCTAAATATGTATGATCCTTTGGTGTGAAGAAAATAGTTTTATATGATCTCTTGTTATGGAAGCAATAAAAGCGACGGACTGCATAATAAAGGTCCATATACAAGTGGCAATATAAAGTGACATTCATTCACATTAAGATTTTGTGCATCCAACCCTAAAAGCGCATGACAACCTCTGCTTCCCTCTGCGAAGGGCCTATCTTTTACTTTATATCTTTTACGTTATGCAAGAGTCAAGGTGATCTTCACCTTTCCCTTTTTCATTTTATCCTTTGGCAAGCACCTCGTGTCGGGAAGATCCTGATATATATATCCAATTGGATGTAAGTTAGCATGAACTATTATTGTTGACATCACCCAAAGGTGAATACGTTGGGAGGCAACACTATAAGCCCCTATCTTTCTCAGTGTCTGATTGAAACACCATAACCATTAGTATTGCGTGAGTGTTAGCAATTGTAGATGACTATATGGTAGTTGAGTATGTGGAGTTTGCTATTCCTGAAAATAAAATGAATTGCAATTGTTTGATGATTGAGAATGAAGTTTGCTAGTTTTCAAGAAAGTTTATGGTCTATGCTTTGACATGTGAATTACTTGTTACTTTATCATGAGAAGTTTTATGAGTTGAACTACTGTTATGACATATTATCATGCTAGAAAAGGTGATTGAAATTATCATTGATCAAACTTGTGCACCTTCTAGCATTCACGCTTCATAAATTCTTTCTTTTATCATTTACCTACTCGAGGACGAGTAGGAATTAAGCTTGGGGATGTTGATACGTCTCCAACGTATCTATAATTTATGAAGCATTCATGCTATTTTATTATCTGTTTAGAATGATTATGGGCTTTATTATACACTTTTATATTACTTTTGGGACTAACCTATTAACCGGAGACCCGGCCCATATTGTTGTTTTATTGCCTGTTTCAGTATTTTGAAGAAAAGGAATATCAAACGGGGTCCAAACGGAATGAAACCTTCGGCAGCGTGATTTTTTGGAAGAATATGATCCTGGAGACTTGGAGTCTACGTTAGAAGATCCCCGAGGAGGCCATGAGATAGGAGGGCGCCCCCCTACTGGGCACGCCCCCTGTCTCGTGGGCCCCTCGAGGACCCCCTGACCGACTTCTTTCGCCTATATAAGCCTACGTACCCTAAAACCATCGAATATCAAGATAGATCGGGAGTTCCGCTGCTGCAAGCCTCTGTAGCCACCAAAAACCTCTCGGGAGTCCGTTCCGGCACTCTGCCGGAGGGGGAACCCATCACCGGTGGCCATCTTCACCATCCCGACGCTATCCATGACGAGGAGGGAGTAGTTCACCCTCGGGGCTGAGGGTATGTACCAGTAGCTATGTGTTTGATCTCTCTCTCTCTCTCTCTCTCTCTCGTGTTCTCTCTCGTGTTCTCTCTATGGAACGATCTTGATGTATCACGAGCTTTGCTATTATAGTTGGATCTTATGATGTTTCTCTCCCTCTACTCTCATGTGATGAATTGAGTTTCCCTCTTTAAGTTATCTTATTGTATTGAGTCTTTATGATGAGAACACTTGATGTATGTCTTGCCGTGTTTATCTGTGGTGACAATGGGATATCACGTGCCTCTTGATGTATGTTTTGGTGACCAACTTGCGGGTTCCGCCCATGAACCTATGCATAGGGGTTGGCACACGTTTTCTTGACTCTCCGGTAGAAACTTTGGGGCACTCTTTGAAGGACTTTGTGTTGGTTGAATAGATGAATCTGAGATTGTGTGATGCATATCGTATAATCATGCCCACGGATACTTGAGGTGACAATGGAGTATCTAGGTGACATTAGGGTTTTGGTTGATTTGTGTCTTAAGGTGTTATTCTAGTATGAACTCAATGATGGATTGAGCAGAAAGAATAGCTTTATGTTATTTTACTACGAACTCTTGAATAGATAGAACAGAAAGGATAACTTTGAGGTGGTTTCGTACCCTACCATAATCTCTTCGTTTGTTCTCCGCTATTAGTGGCTTTGGAGTGACTCTTTGTTGCATGTTGAGGGATTGTTATATGATCTATCTATGTTATTATTGTTGAGAGAACTTGCACTAGTGAAAGTATGAACCTTAGGCCTTGTTTCCTATAATTGCAATATCGTTTACGCTCACTTTTATCATTAGTTACCTTGCTGTTTTTATATTTTCAGATTACAAAAACCTTTATCTACTACCCGTATTGCACTTGTATCACCATCTCTTCGCTGAACTAGTGCACCTATACAATTTACTGTTGTATTGGGTGTGTTGGGGACACAAGAGACTCTTTGTTATTTGGTTGCAGGGTTGTTTGAGAGAGACCATCTTCATCCTACGCCTCCTACGGATTGATAAACCTTAGGTCATCCACTTGAGGGAAATTTGCTACTGTCCTACAAACCTGTGCACTTGTAGTCCCAACAACGTCTACAAGAAGAAGGTTGTGTAGTAGACATCACTCGCCCCCGACCCCGGCGCTCGCCCCCGACCCGACACTCGCCCCCGACCCCAACGCGCCACACCTTCCTCCTCTACTTCCTCCCCTCCCAACCTCGGCCGTTGCCGGGCCTGCCTCATCGCCCCTGCACCCTCTGTAAACCCCCCCCCCCCCTCTCTCTCTCTCTGCTAGCTAGGGTTCTTTGGTTAATTTACTTAGGTTTTAGTTAGGGCAGTAGGTTAATTAGGTTATCTATTTAGTTATGAATTTAGCTAGGTTGAATTTATATGCAAATTTAGGTAGGCTGAATTTAGGTAGGTTGTATTTATATGCAAATTTGAACTGGACATGTGATATGTGGACATGTCATGTTTTGGACATGTCATGTTTGGAATTTGGACATGTCATTTGGACATGTGATGTTTTGGTTCAATTTTGGTAAATGATACGAGTGGCCTATGTTACGCCGGAATGTTGATTCATTTCCGTTCCGGTGAATTTTCAGGCGCTCGATATGTCCATTTTTTAGCAAAGGTCATGCCGAAATTTTCCGTGAATTTTGGCATGATTTGTGCTAGATAGTAGGCATATCAAGTGCTGGCACATAGATTTCTTTTTTATGTCATTTCTCATTTTTTTCATACTTTCAGAAATAAATGAGGAGACTTAATCATAGGAAACATGTCAAACAATGAAGAATCTGGGCCTTCTGACCAAGATGCAGACGAGATGGATTATGAGGGTGAACAAGAGTACGTCGACTATTTGACTGCTAAGCAAGGTTTGTAGGTCGGCCTCGATGATGGTACTGACGCTGACATCGACACCGACGGTGCCGGCACCGATGGCAGCGCCGAGACCGGCGGGGCAGGTACCGGCGGGGAAGATACCGGTGGGGAAGGTACCGGCGCCGATGCCGCTACCAAAAAGAAGAAGCATAAGAAGCAGAGAATACGAAAACCTAACAAGCTAGAGATTGGACGACTAGTGATCACAAAGATGGCACCTGGCAAGTTTGAGCCATTAGAGCCGGAAGAACCTCGCAAGTGCTATGGGAACCAAGTAGCATGCATCCTACAAGAATGCGCGAGAATCAACAACGATGACTTAAGGAGTAAAGAACATTTGACGCAGTTGCTCCTAACAAAGTTGCACAAGAGATTCAAGTTCCCCGACCGGGATGATAAAGTAGAACAACCGTGGGATGATCCGAAGATGAAAAAGATTAACAATCACGCCATGGGCATGTTCAGCAATGATTTGGCCTCCTGGAAAGGGAGGGTGAAATGAGCTATTGAGGCTGAGGAACCCCTGTCCAAGATTTTGGAGGAAAATCTGACACTTACAGAAGAGGAGTTCGAAAAGTTCAAGGACACTTGCGCTACCGAGGCAACCAAGGCTAAGGCTGCGAAATTCAAGAGCCTTCAGCAAAGGAACACGGGGAAGCATCGCCTCGGAAGCCGTGGCTACCTCGGTAAAAGGCCCATATGGGGTAAGGAGGACGCGGAACGTGAAGCCGCGGGTCTCCCAGACCCCTTCGCGAAGTTCACCAACCCCTTGGAGCATGACTTCATCAGGGCCCGCTACAAGTGGGACAAGAAAAAAAAGGTTTTTTACATGGACCAAATCACGAGGAAATTGAATAGATTACTGGTAATTATTCTTTTAGCACCTTACATTTAGCTCCATATCTAGTCGACTACACATTCCTAAACGGTTCACGCTCCTTCTGCAGGAGAAGCAACACCAGCTTGCAGCCGAAAGCCCTACTTCTCCGATGAGGCCCAAGTGGGACACCCCTCTCAACCGGGCCTTGAACAAACTTAAGGGACTCCCTTTGGGCCAGCGGCCGCAATATGGTCGTGTGCACGGTGCTGGGGACGGTGCCACGTGGAAGGTGTTTTACAATGAGGGCCCGGAGGCCAAGAAACAGAAAAAGAAGTTTAGTCAGGCGGACATCGACGTGAAGGTGAAGCTTGCGGTCAAGAAAAAAAGCAGCTGTGGACACGGAAAAACAGCCGAGGAGAAAAATGAGTTGCTACAGCAGGCAGTCAATGCAGTTGTAACTGCCTGCAGAAATGATTTTGCTACTAACTTGGTTCCAGCTATCATCAACTGGACGAAGGAAAATCCAGACAAGACGGTACATGATTTCCCGATGCCCAGTTTCGTCGGGAGAAACTCCATGAACAACAACAACACCGCACCATCACTTGCTCACGCAACCAGGCCTCCTCTCGCAGTCGCTCCTGCTCATAGCAGCCCGTCCTCAGTCTCTGGCGCGCTAGGTGGGCCTTCGTCTTTGGCTGAGCTCGACGCCGTCACTGTAATTACATGTCGCACCAACATATATATATATATATATATATATATATATGTAATATATATAGAATATTCCATTTTCGTTGCCTTTCAGATGTTTTACGCCACAGACATATGTGTTTGCAGGGCAAAGAAACCCCGTGCACCATACTCTACTTGATCAAAGGCTAGAAGGTGGATGTGGGAAAGGGGATGATATTGAACCCCTTGAAACCAACGTTCCACAACCAGCCGATCCACGCTAGGCACTTCAGGGTTAGCTTGTCCAGTGTGAACTCTGGGCACGAGGCTTTGCCTCCTCCAGTACAGCATGTGGGAGAGGACGACGAGACACCGCTGTGGATTGGTAGCTGCAAGGGTTCGGTGCTGCTATGGCTGAAGAATCTTATTCGTCTGGAGCCGGCCGAGAGCACACCAATAACCACACATCAACAAGCATGTGCGGAGACCACCACCCCGCCTACGCAATTACCAGCTCCTGTAGTGGCGGGTGAGAGCGGCGGACGACGTGATAAAGGGGGTGCAATAGTACTGGCTGATGTAATCGGTCCTGTAGAACAGAGAATGGATGATGAGACGGAGGTCGACCCTATGGGTTTCCTCAATACAAACGCGTATGACTGTGACATAGATATGATGAGTCAACCATATGACGAATCAGGCTATTAGCATGCTAATGAGGATATGGATGATATGCCCGGGCAAGAAGGTCGTTGGAAGGATTGCAAAAAGTCTCTCTTCATGAATTCCTCACAGGACACGCTTGAAGATGCCGCCTCAACACAGGCTCAACTAGCCGGGGGTCGTACAGTGCTTAGCCTGGGAACCCTGGGGCAGGGGTTAAGGAAGGGTCTGGAAGGTGTGCCAAGAAACACTACAAGAAATATGTCAACTAGTGACCTTCTGGCAGTGACCCTAGAAGAATTGGTCATAGATCTATGACCATTTGAGACCAATTGGTCAAAATCTGATCGGGGGGCTCCAGACCCTAAACCATTGCAACCATTTTGGTCAGAAAGGTCGTAATTTCCTTACACGAAATGGTCATAAAGCAAACAACGCTAGCCCGCTGCCTTATTTCTAGTTGTTAACAACCAATATAGATGGTCATAGCCTTGTAAATTGTGGTCGGTTGCGATGACTAGGCGCCATCTCATCAGTTTTGCCTATGTGTCATGTCCATGTGTCAATTTTTGCCCTAGGTTGTGAAGCAACCTATATTTCTATTATTCCAAAAATTCCCAAAAAATTCTCATAGATTGTTTGGATCATATCTTCATCAAATATGTCAAAAACCTACCTTGCCTAGTTCAAAAAAAATTCAACAATATTCATTTTCCTATTCTGTTCAGAGCAGCACTTTGTGAAGGAAGTACTACTTTGGCATGTCCAAATAGTATCCATTTTCTACAATGCTTTCCTATGCCCAAATGACCAACCTCCACCAAATGCCAGCTCAATCCATTCATTATTTGGAGCCCATCTTCAACATTCATATTTCTGTCCAGTGTGGTACTTTGCAAAGCAAGTACCACCTAGGCTCCTCCTTTTGAGCTGAAAATTTGTGAAGACGGTCTTCTTAGTAACTGATCATCCTCAGCCAAAACTCACGCCCATTAGACATGTACATTTCCCGTACCGCTAATCAAACACTTGGCTGTTAATTCATGTTTGAGCATTGATCAGTCTCCTCGTGAGAATCTTATGTTGTAATTTTCTTCCTAGCACCTACCTGGGGAGTGCCCAACCCACTAGACATGCCTAGGCCACCCAGAACACATGGCAACGCCACGGTCACGCGGTGACCACGCGGCGGGCATGCGAGTTTACGCGCTCTAGAGTTGGGGCCCTCGGCCACCGCCCAAACCTCGACGTATCACCACCAAACCATGTATTTATGATTAAATAGGTACTTATGTAACTAGAAATGATTTTTGGAAAAAATAAATAGCAAACTATGAGACAGCTGCAGTTCAAATTTGACCCGCTTCCAACTAAATTGGTGGAAATTTGTCTTTTTCACGAAAGGTGGATCAAAACTTTTTACACCCAACCATTTTGTCAATTGTGCATTAAATATGTCCTAGTATTTTATAAAATTGATTTGGTCCAATTTTGCAACAATTATTTGGGAGGTCCTTCACAAAAAAACCTCCTTTTGGGCACTCAAAAAATGGAAAATGGTTTTTTCGTCCAAAGAAAATGAAAACTTCGTTGGGCAACATTGTTTGCCATTCCAATATACACCCTTGTGCACAATATGAGATCATTTGAACAAACTATGCCATGAATGTGGCCATAAGATTGATCATTTGGCTTGAAAGCCATTTGATCTCCACACGTGATAGCTCGTTTCTGAGAACACTTTTTTAAAATAATTGCCGTATTACAAGTTTGTTATTTTTCCTGGGAACTTGGCCACTATAATGACACAATGCGAAGGTTTACCAATTTTTTGATATTTTTTTGAATTTTGTATGCCCATTTCAAAATGCGGTCAAAATGGCGGGAATGACCATTTTTAGCTAGTGCTTGAATCTTGGATTTTTTTGGTGTTTCTCTGATTAAATAGATACTTATGTACCTAGAAATGATTTTTGGAAAAAATAAAGAGCAAACTACAAGGCAGCTACAGTTCAAATTTGACCCGCTTCCAACTGAATCGGCAGAAATTTGTCTTTTTCACGAGAGGTGGATCAAAACTTTTTACACCCAAACATTTGGTCAATTGTGCATTAAATATGGCCTAGTATTTTATAAAAATGATTTGGTCCAATTTTGCAACAACTATTTGCTAGGTCCTTCACAAAAAATCCTCCTTTGGGGCACTGAAAAAATCGAAAATGGTTTTTTCGTCCAAAGAAAATGAAAACTTTCTTAGGCAACATTGTTTGCCATTCCAATATGCACCCTTATGCACAATATGAGATCATTTGAACAAACTATGCCATGAATGTGGCCATAAGATTGATCATTTGGCTTGAAAGCCATTGATCTCCACACGTGATAGCTCGTTTCTGAGAACACGTGATAGCCATTGATCATTTGCCGTATTACAAGTTTGTTATTTTTCCAGGGAACTTGTCCACATATCATGACACAATGCGAAGGTTTGCCAATTTTTCGATTTGTTTTGAATTTTTTATGCCCGTTTCAAAATGCGGTCAAAACGGCGGGAATGACCGTTCCTAGCTAGTGGTTGATTCTTGGAATTTTTTTGGTGCTTCTCTGATTAAATAGATACTTATGTACCTAGAAATGATTTTTGGAAAAAATAAAGAGCAAACTACAAGGCAACTACAGTTCAAATTTGACACGCTTCCAACAGAAGCGGCGAAAATTTGTCTTTTTCACGAGAGGTGGATCAATTTTTTTTACACCCAACCATTTGGTCAATTGTGCATTAAATATGGCCTAGAATTTTAGAAAAATGATTTGGTCCAATTTTGCAACAACTATTTGCTAGGTCCTTCACAAAAAACCTCCTTTTGGGCACTCGAAAAATGGAAAATAGTTTTTCGTCCAAGGAAAATGAAAACTTCCTTAGGCAACATTATTTGCCATTCCAAGATGCATCCTCGTAGACATATAATCACACAATGCGAAGGTTTTTCATTTTTTTTGTGAATTTCCTATGCCGATTTTAAAATGTGATCAAATTTGCCCGCATGACCCTTCTTAGTTAGGTGGTTAATAATGCAAAACTAATGGTTTGTCTATGATGAAATAGCTACTTTTGTATATAAAAATGATTTTTTTAGAAAATAAATAGCAAACTATAAGATACCTGTAGTTCAAATTTTACTCGTTTCTTGCCGAATTGACTGTTTCTCAAAATACCAAGAAAGATCGGAAATGCAATCAAATTGATGATCATCCATGAAAGGTGGTCTAACTTAAGTGAAAATTTTAGTGATGCCATTTTGCAAAATATTTTTGGTAGCTGCCTCACAAACCTCCCTTGTTTTTAACACTAAGAAGAGTAATTTTTAATAACTCATTTTCGAACCAATCAGGATGCAGCACACTGATCACCCCACTGTATTCGATCTGAGCCGTCGGCCTCCTACTGATCCAGCGTCTCTCCCTTCCTCCCTCGACCCCCTCCTTCCCGAGAAACCCTAGGTCAAGCGCTGCCGCCTCCCTCTCCCCGATCCAGATTCCTCCTCCGCCGCCCTTCTTCCTGATCAATACCCCTCCCCCGCCGCCCCTCTCCCCTCTCCAGATCCCTCCTCCGGCCCCATCCCCAGCCATCCCTACTTCTACCACCCCTCCTATCCCAGTCGCTGCTCAGTGAGATGGGATCCACTCCCACAGCCACTGCTCCACCCTCACCGTCGACGACCCATGCCGCCACCGACCCCACCGCCGCCCTCACTCTCCCCTCGCCCCCTAGTCCTCGACCAACCTCGCCGCCCGCCCAAACCCTAACAGCCGCCACTCCCCCGATTCAGATCGAATCGATGGCGACGCTGCACTCCTTCCACAGCCGCCTCCCTTCCGCGCCGCCACTCCGCTCTCGATCCAGATCCCCCTTGCAGCCGCACCTCTCCCTCTCTGCCACCCACCTCTCCCCTCGTTGCCGCCATCCTCTCCACCCACCTCTCCCGTCGCTGCCAGTCTGCCACATCCGACAACGTCGAGGCCAGTGGGCGCTGGATCCGGCACCGGCCTGGCCCCTCCATTAGCAACTCGAACAGGGGGGCGGTGGCTCTATGGCTTCCCCCAACCCCATGGTGTGGGCCTGAGCCACCCGCTGGCCTCGGCTGGATCCCGGACAAGTAGCCGCGCGGGCTGATGCTGATGGCGCTGTGTCCGCGGCCCCCGACCATCCCGTCGGCGCTGCGGCCCGTGGAGGCGGCCGCCCGCGAGGTGCTGCTGCGACTACACCCAATGGAGGAGGCGAAGCGGCGCCGGCACAGGGTCCAGATCGAGGCGGGGTCCTTCTTCCTGCGTTTGCTTCTGCTCGGACGCCATGGGAGTGCTAGAGACGCCACAGCGCAGCTGCTCCCATGTCAAGGTAGCCACTATCTCGCCCATCTTCTCCCCATCTCTTCCATTCCCTTCGCTGACGCGTTTGGTTTCCAAGGGAGTAGCTCGTGCGCTAGGCATGTGTTTGTCGTTGCCGTGGGCATGCTCCCGCTGCTGTTGGATTCGGGGGGTGGGGAGAGACTAGAGAGGGAGAGGCCACCTTCGTCGCTCTCACGGGCCTCGTCTTCAAGGTAGGTACTTCAATAGCTGTCTCTGCTTATGGCTGAACTATCCAACCGAGAGTGGTTCATTTTAGATTGACTATACTGAATGTGTGAGCTGATTTCATCGATAGCAGAGATCTTGGTAGTGTTCACTGGATGCATTCTGATTGATTAGTTCATGGGCTGAATGCTTGGCACTGAATGACTGAAAATAGTTCAATTTTGTACAAATGCACTCCCACAGGTCTCTGCTACATCTGGTAAATTAGATTTCTGAGATTTAGCACTACAATCTGTTAATTGTTGATCTTAGATATGCTCATTTGCTCCCTGTTAGGGGGGGACACCAGTTGCATCCATCTTTTCATACACTTGTTTTCTGCACATGTATGCAGTCTGGTTTGATGGACGACAGGACAAAAATGAGCCTCTTAGGAGTGTGGAGGAACAACAGTTGCATCCCGGTCACTTGTTCTTGCTAGCATCCCGGACAAATGATGGCTTGTTAAGCATGAAACTGGGATTTCTAATGATGCTTGCCATGAACATATATGAATTGATTGCATGCCCTCTTGGATTCTGTTTTTGGCTGCTGCATGTGTGCTGATGATTGCATGCCCTTTTCATGTTAATGTTAACTATTGCTGGAACCTTTACTTGCTAGTCAAAATTGGTGTGGCAAATTTTCATTAGCACTAGTAAACGGTGGCATCACATCTCCGGTATTATGCTGCTGTTGATGTGCTATTTATAGCTACAATTTGACACTACTAATTAGGCTTGCTGGACATGTATGTCTTCTTGCACAGATAAAACATCATAATGTTAGTCAAGTATTTGCATAGATATGTCTTCTTGCACCTTTCTCCGATAATCTGACCAGGTGTAATTTTTCCAGTAACTGAGAATTATAGAGTATGGTGTACACTTATATTCTCAGCATTGTTCTTATTTACTTGCAAGTTTTTACTATGCAAGGTTCAGTCATGCCATCTTTGCTTGTACTGCATGTTAATGTCATCAAAATGCTCACACCAAGTTTGTGAACTGTGGCCAGGTATCAGAGGCTGACCAAGAGGGCGATGCACATGCTATGGTTTAAGTGCTCACACCAATATGTTAGAATATACTGTGTACATTCGGAACCCCCTAATGGGACACAAGTATATGCACATGCTATGGTTTAAGTGTTGCTTGTGTATGGTAAATAGGTTGAGAACCCACCGCTGTTTGATGCTATTTTGTTTAGGATTCTGTTCCTCTATGCATGTAATCTCCAAACCATGATCAAGCATACACACACGGTTGATTTGCATGGAACGATTACTACTAACTAAAGAAGGAAGCAAACTTCTTCACATAAAGGAAGATATGTCTATTTTAGTAATATAAACAAATAAAAAAAGATTGTTTGCATACAATCAGATCATTCTCACTTATTAGTTGAGTTCTAAGTATGTAGAATCTTTAGTTCTCTGGTTATATTATAGTCAGAATTATACTATGTGCATGATTTTATCCATTGCTGGCACTATGGATAGAGCTTTGTGTGTAATTTGGAGTTGTTCCTGTTCTATCCATTTTATTGGTGTCACATGTGTAGCCAGTAACCAGGACTGCACTTGTGCCATGCATATTCATATTGTCTCTATTGTCTTGTATGAATATCTCATTTTAACTAGCTCGGCTAAAAAAACTCGGTACTAGCTGAAATTTGTTTATCATTCTATAAAGAATTTTCCTTTACTCCTTTACTCCTTTTTTTGAATGGAATGTTCATAATATATTGGCTCCAATTTTTCTAATTCTTCTAAGCTGATTCAAGTAACAGGGCGATCATGGAAGGCATGCAGTCGTTCTGTTTGCCTAGTCCTGACTATGGCCGTCCAGTGAGTCCGGCATTTGATCTCTATCGAAGGAGATCCATGCTGAAGAAGAAAACACTTGTAGAGCTTGTAACATTACTTGGAGAGCTTGTAAAGTACTGTAGAGCTTGTAAAGTACTGTAGAGCTTTGCATTTGTAGAGCTTGTAAAGCATTGTATGTGTCAGAGCTTGTATTACGTGTCATTTGTAGAGCTTGTAGTGAATCTGGCTATTGTTATTTGAATTATTATGTGTGTTTTCTTCTTGCCTATTTAAATACTAGTTATTTTCTTACTATCAAATTCAAATATGATGTCAAATTGAAATATGAAGAATCTGAGCCTAATAGATGGGACCCACTTATCAGAACCTGACAAATAGGACCTATTTGACTAATGGACCCATTTTATAAAAAAAGAGAACAAATACTGCTGATACACAAAGGCCATGGCCCAGAAAATAAAAAGGCCGAATTGTAGGGCTTGGCCCGTGTAGTTCACTAAAATTAGCAGCGAAAAAATATAAATGAGCTGAATTGTTGGGCTCGGCCCATGTAAAACGCCGAATTGGACCGGGCTGATTCTTGTGCCACATCAGCTTGCCACGCTGGATGTCTACGTGGCCTGGGGAGGCTGCTAGTGACCAAAATTTTGGTCGAAGAACCAACGACCTTTTACAGAAGGTCGTTAATTTCAGTTTACGGCCGACAGCTTTAGACCTTCTGTTTTTGGTCAAAAAAAGGTCGCAAATGAAAAACAATGACCTTTCAGCGGCCAATAATGAGGGTCACAAGTTGACATATTTCTTGTAGTGAAAAAGGAGAGGAAGATATCGGGGAAGATAACTGCCTCCAAACAAGTCAGAGCACATAGGAGCCAGACGATAGATTCTGAAGAGCGTGTACCCGTGAAAGGTGCGGCCATGTTCCATCTCACGGGTGAGCCGATGCTACCACCAAAACCGCTGGAGGCACTATCAGGGGATCTCAGGAGACTGCACGACCATGTGCTGTCGACTGAGAAAAGCCTACTAGCCTCAAAGGATTCAGGATATCTGACATATGCGGCTCGTGTGCCTGAGGGGAAGTGCTACGTCGACACACGACCCGCGGAGGTGTTCTTCCTACGGTTTGACCATATCTTTGAGATGTTTCTGACAAGGCGACTCAATTTTACAATCGTCCGCCTTTTTGCACTACATATGAGCTTCGTCATGAAGAGTGAAGAAGTCTCGCAAATCTGTGTGGCGGGTCCGTACTACATGCACGAGCCTTTCTTGAGTCTCGGCGACTTTGAGCGTGAAACTGCTAGGGACTACCTCCAAAACATCATGGTACAGAATAAGGACCACGAAATTGTGCTCGTGCCTTATCATCCAAAGTAAGTCAGTTCCGGACAACCCTTTCGTACATTTCAATCATTCCTTCTCGCTCATATGGAGAATAATTTGAGGTGTCTTTTACCCGCAGCAACGGGTGCGCCGTCCTTATCATTCTTTACCCACAAGTCTCCCATGTCGTCTATTTTGACCCTTCCAGAGACTACGAGAAAAAGGACTACACCCACATAATGAATATTCTAGATGATGCTCTCCAAGGCTTCAGCATTAGAGGTGGCCACATGCAGATCAGGAAACAAAGGAACAAGAAGATGGGTTTCGTGCATAAAACTAACTCCTCCTGCATCCATGTCCCAAAACCAAGCAAGAAGGATGGATTCTACATCGTCCATCTCATGATTTAGTTCAACACGGACCACCAAAAGCTTCGCATGACAAGCAGAAATGATGATCATATCCACAAGTGGCTAGAATCTCATGGAGAAGCGGATTATAAACTTAGAGATGAATTCTTTCGCATGCAAAGGGACATTGCGACGATCATCATGAAAGAAGTCGTCGATGAGAAGCGGATGTTCCACCACAGACCTATATCGCGAGCTGACGTCCGAACTCGCATAGGCATGCAATGTCTAGACCTCACGTCATTCAAGAAGCTAGGGTCCATCCTCGATGATATGTAAGGATGGAACTTCTAGTGATTTATGATGCCGATGATGATGATATGTGTCGGTTGAACTTGTATACTTTTTGTAGAGATGAAACTTTGTGATGTCCATGGTCCCTGCCCAACTTGCGTAACGCTACTTTGTCAGTTTGCGTACGATGACCTGCGTACCTCTAGTTAATTAGTTTGCATACTATATGTTGCATCTAGTTGCTAACCCTTTCTTTTTCGTGTTTCTCTAGTATATTTTGTTGCATATGATTGTACATCCTCTTCATGAAGATGCATCTCTAACAGGTACCTAGTTTCTTAATGGAGAGATGGCAGTGCTATGTCATGTACAAAGGGAAGGTTCCGGGGTGTACAACGAGTGGCATGAGTGTCAGGCGCAAGTGAACGGGTTCTCGGGCGCCAGCCATAAAGGCTTCAAAAGCAGACAAGAAGGAGAAGCTAGTTACTTGAGGTTCACGCTAGCGTGAGAGAGGACTCGTAACCGCCACCTCATGTACTGCATAGTTCTGCTCTCACTCATAGTCATAGCTCTTCTCGCATATACCTTTGTTTAGATGGATGACGTTGTAGTTGCAAGTATTCGAGACTTGCATGTATCGCTATTTCTGAGATGATGACAAGATACCACTTTGTGTTGGATGATGATTATGATGAGACTATTTGTATGTATATGCTATGATTACATTTGTGGTCTCGTAGGCATTTGTATGATGACATTTGTATGTGTTAAAGATTCTTCTATAAAGCTTGTTCAAATACAAAACAAATATGCAGAAAAAAACTACTAAAATTAGCAGTAGCGAGTGGAGAAAAGTTAGCAGCAGCGCGATAGTAGCAGTAGCGCGCACAGGAGAAGCGCGCTATAGCTATTAGCAGTAGCGAGCTCCCGGGAAGAACGCTGCTGCTACACTTGTATATCAGTAGCGCGGGCGCGCACGCGCTACTGCTACGGGTTAGCTTTAGCGCCTTATTAGTAGCGCCGCCTCCCGCGCTACTGATATACCTAGAACCCGCGCTGCTGCTAGACTTTTCCCTGGTAGTGTATTGCTGATTGGAAATGATATAGAATTTTTGGATAGCATAAGAGGATACTTTAATAAGATTTTTTCAATGAAATGGGCATCAAAATCTATAGAGATAGATCAAGACGCTTAATAGGACTTTCACAAAGCACATACCTTGACAAAGTTTTGAAGGAGTTCAAAATGGATCAGTCAATTAAAGGGTTCTTGCCTATATTCAAGGTGTGAACTTGACTAAGACTCAAAGCCCGACCACGGCAGAAGATAGAGAGAGAATGGGAGTCATTCCCTATGCCTCAGCCATAGGTTCTATAAAGTATGTCATGCTGTGTACCGGACCTGCTGTGTGCCTTTCCATGAGTCTGGCAAGGGGGTAGAATAGTGATCCAGGAGTGGATCACTAGACAGCGGCCAAAATTATCCGTAGGTACCTAAAGAGGAAGAAGGAAATGTTTCTCGATTATGCAGGTGATAAAGAGTTCGTCGTAAAGGGTTACGTTGATGCAAGCTTTGACACTGATTCGGATGAATCTGAGTCTCAATCTGGATACGCATTGAACGTGGGAGAAATTAGCTAGAGTAGCTCTATGCAGAGCATTGTAGACATAGATATTTGCAAAGTACACACGGATCTGAATGTTCCAGACCCGTTGACTAAAGACCTCTCTCACAAGCAAAACTGATCACACCTTAGAACTCTTAGGGTGTTAATCACATCGCGATGTGAACTGGATTATTGACTCACTACTAGAAAAAGGCTTATCCCCAATATCTCTACTAGTGGCGCACCATGATGGTGGTGCGCCACTGCTATATAGCAGTGGCGCACCACTATATAGCAGTGGCGCACCAGAATCAGGTGTGCCATTGCTATGTTTTTACTAATGGCGCACCACATGAGCAGTGCGCCATTGCTATTTTTGGGTCCACCCCCCCACCAGACATAGCAATAGCGCACCACACCTAGGTGCGCCACTGCTATGCTACATAGTAGTGGCGCACCTAGGTGTGGTGCGCCATTGCTATGTCTGGTGGGGATGTGCCTGCGTGTGTGTGTGAGGTTAGTAATGGCGCACCCTACCTGGTGCGCCATTAAATTGCTAGGTTTAGCAATGGTGCACCAGGGAGTGTACGCCATTACTAACATCTCTCTCACACACACACAAACACACACAAACACACCCCTCCCCCCAAGTGGATCACCTTTTAGGTTTTTTTAAAAAATAAAAGAAAATGATAAAAGATTCAAAAAATTCAAAAAAAATAGATGCCCATGTGTTATGTGTTCTAGTTGGTAGGAAAATTAACAACATGAATTTTGAATATTTTTTCAAAAGGCCGCCATGTTTCGGTAAAATGGCCGTAACTTTTGCATACGACCTCCGAAGAAAAAGTTTTTTATATGAAAAATCATCTACTCGAAAAGTTACATCCGAATTCAATAGGCTATGCCCGTTATCGATTTTCTAGAATCCTCAAAAACCAAACAGAAAAAAGTTAGGATGCTTTTAAGAACTGGAGGCAAAAAAATCGGAAAAATGCAAAAAATAAATAAATTAGCAATGGCGCACAAGTGCATGGTGCGCCACTGCTATTTTCCCGCCTTAAAAATTCAAAAAAATACAAAAATAAAAAACAAGTTAGCAATGGCGCACCTTATGAATAATGCGCCACTACTATCTTCCCGCCTTCACAATTCAAAAAAAAAATCGAAAAAATAAAAAAAATTAGCAATGGTGCATCAGTAAATAGTGCGCCACTACTATTTTCCCGCCTTCACAATTCAAAAAAATAGCAATGGTGCACTAGTGCATGGTGCGCCACTGCTAAGTTGGGACATAAGTTTAAACGGGCTGGCCAGCCACTTACCCCTTCATTCTTCTCCTCCTCTCCTCCACTCCATCTCCTCCTCTCCTCCACTCCATCTCCTCCTCTCCGGCGACCTCCTCCTCCTCACGGTGCTCCTCCTCCGGTGACCTCCTCCTCACGGTGCTCCTCCTCCGGCGACCTCCTCCTCCCTCCTCTCCTCCTCACGGTGCTCCTCCTCCGGCGACCTCCTCCTCCCTTTTCTCCTCCTCACGGTGCTCCTCCTTCCTCTCCTGCTCACGGTCCTCCTCCCTCCTCTCCTCCTCACGGTCTCTCCTCCCTCCTCCTCTACTTCCGGCCACATGTGGAGCTCCCCCGGCACAAAGAACATACCAGATCCAGGTCAAGAATGAAATTTGAAAAAAATTCAAGCAAAAAAAGCGAGCAAAAAAACAAGACAAAAAAATGAGCCAGATTTAGATCCAGATCCAAATTCAAAATTCAAAAATAGGAATGGCGCACGGTGGGGGTTAGACGGTGCGCCACTACTATTTTCAATTCAAAAAAATGAAAAAATTTCAAAAAAAAAGTTACCAGTGGCGCACCTGTAGCAATAGTAATGGCACACTACAAGGTGCACCACTGTTACCTGCAATACTAATGGCGCACCAGAGGTGCACCATTAGTATTTGTTACTAGTGGCGTGGTAATAGTGGCGCACCTATAGTGCGCCATTAATGGCAAAAAATAGGTGCGCCACTAATAGTCCTTTTTCTAGTAGTGACTCTAGTGAACTCTTTGGTTGTTAATCACATGGCGATGAGAAACTAGATTATTGACTCTAGTGCAAGTGGGAGACTGATGGAAATATGCCCTAGAGGCCATAATAAAATGGTTATTATTATATTTCCTTAATCATGATAAAGGTTTATTATTCATGCTAGAATTGTATTGACCGGAAACTTAAAGACATGTATGGAACATAAACAAATACCGTGTCCCTAGTGAGCCTCTACTAGACTAGCTCATTGACCAAAGATGGTTAAGGTTTCCTAACCATAGACATGAGTTTTCATTTGATAACGGGATAACATCATTAGGAGAACGATGTGATGGAAAAGACCCAACCGTTAGCATAGCATATGATCGTTCAGTTTACTGCTACTGCTTTCTTAATGTCAATTACATATTCCTTCAACTATGACATCATGCAACTCGCGGTTACCAGAGGAATACCTTGTGTGCTACCAAACATCACAACATAACTGGGTGATCATAACGATCCTCTACAGGTATCTCTGAAGGTGTCTGTTGAGTTGGCATGGATCGATATTAGGATTTGTCACTCTGTGTATCGGAGAGGTATCTCTGGGCCGTCTCGGTAATACAAATCACAAGAAGCTTGCAAGCAAAATGACTAAAGATTTAATTACGAGATGATGTATTGCAGAACAAGTAAAGAGACTTTCTGGTAATGAGATTGAACTAGGTATGGAGATACTGACGATCGAATCTTAGGCAAGTAACATACCGACAGACGAAGGGAATTACGTATGTAGTCATAAGGTTTGACCGATAAAGATCTTCGTAGAATATGTAGGAACCAATATGGGCATCCAGGTTCCGCTATTGGTTGTTGACCAGAGACATGTCTTGGTCATGTCTACATAGCACGCTTAACGTTCGTTGATGATATAGTGTTACATGAGTTAGTGATTTGGTGATCGAATGTTGTTCAGAGTCCCAGATGAGATCACAGACATGAAGGGGAGCTCTAGAATGGCCTGGAGGTAAAGATTGATATATAGGACCATGATGTTTGGACAGCGGAGGAGTTTTGGGAGGTATCGGGTATTCATCGGATCACCAGAAGGGGTTTAGGGAAGCCCCGGGAGGCTATATGGGCTTGATGGGCCAAACGGGGGAACACACCAGCCCACAAGGGCCTGGTGCGCCCCTCTCCCTGGCCGCCGGTCCCAGGGGAAGGAAAGGAGGAGGGTTGGCCCCTCCTGCCTTTCCCTCCTCATGAGAGAAAGGAAAGGGGGTGGGGCGCCACCTCCCCTTGCCTTCCTCCCGCGCACAAACATGGAAGGGGGCGTGGCTAGGGCAGGAGCCCAAGGAGGATTTGGCCTCCTTGGGGGCGCCTCCTGGCTGCGTCCCCTATCTGCCCACCTATATATATGAGGGAGAGGGCGCCACACAAGACCACGACAATCGCTTGGCCTTGTGTGGCGCCCCTCTCCACAGTTTCTTCCCTCGGTCATATTTTCTAAGTGCTTAGCCGAAGCCCTGCGGAGATAGCACCACCACCACCATCACCACGCCGTAGTGTTGCCGGAACTCATCCACTACTTTGCTCGTCTTGCTGGATCAAGAAGGCGAGGACGTCACCGAGCTGAACGTGTGCTGAACATGATGGTGTCGTACATTCGGTACTTGATCGGTTGGATCATGAAGAAGTTCGACTACATCATCCGCATTACTAAACACTTCCGCTTACAGTCTACGAGGGTAGGTAGACAGATTCTCCCTCTCGTTGCTATGCATCTCAATGGATAGATCTTGCATGGGCGCAGATTTTTTTTGTTTTCCATGCAACATTCCCCAACATTCCAGGAAAGCAAACCCCCTTGATCACTCTGATATCGCCCATTCCATTCTCTCTCATGCTTGCATTAAATTTTGCTACCGTAATTTATTGCTCCTATTCTGTTGCATAGCCTGCTTTTGTAACCTGCTGTTGTACCTTACCTGCTTATCCTAAACTGCTTAGTATAGGTTGGTTAGTGATCCATCAGTGACCCCTCACCTTGTCCCAGTTGGCCCCGCTTTATGTCCGATGACTCGATCAACGTGATCGACGTCCAGAGCCTGACACATCACATCACACCCCCTTAGTTGTACGACACTTCAGGGTTACTATTGAGTGTCGAGGGTGATACCTCGTATATCACTTCTAATGAGATCTCTGTAGTGTAGTTAATCCATCATGGTCTACGGAGGGTGATTCCTCCTTCACCACTCCCGATAACGACTCTGTCCTGCAACACATCAAGAGTGAACTGATACGTCTCCAACGTATCTATAATTTTTTATTGTTCCATGCTATTATATTATCATTCTTGGATGTTTTACAATCATTTTATAGGAACTTTATATCATTTTTAGGACTAACCTATTGACATAGTGCCCAATGCCAGTTGTTGTTTTTCTGCTTGTTTTTTACTTCGCAGAATATCCCTATCAAACGGAGTACAAACGCAGCGAAACTTTTTGGAGATTTTTTGGACTAGAAGACAACTTCGGAGCCAAGGAAGCACCTGGGGGAGGCCCGTGGGGCCCACAAGACACCAAGGCACGCCAGAGGCCCCTGGCGTGCCCTGGTGGGTTGTGGGGCACGGGGGTCTCCTCCACCGCCTCTCATCTCTATAAATACCCAAATATTCTAGAAACCCTAGGGGAGTCAACGAAACACAATTCCAGCCGTCGCAAGTTCCAGAGCATGATCCAATCTAGAGCCCTATTCCGGCACCCTGTCGGAGGGGAACATGATCACGGAGGGGTTCATCATCCTCATTGGTGCTCCTCCGATGATGCGTGAGTAGTTCACCATAGACCTATGGGTCCGTAGGCAGTAGCTAGATGACTTCTTCTCTCTTTTTTATTCTCAATATAATGGTCTCTTGGAGATTTATATGATGTAATGACTTTTTGCGGTGTGTTTGTTGGGATCAGATGAAGTTCGAGTTTATGATCAGATCTATATCCATGAATATTATTTGAGTTTTCTTTGATCTCTTATATGCATGATTATTTATAGCATCGTATTTATTCTCTAAATCTTTGGTTTAGTTAGGCCAACTAGATTGATTTTTCTTGCAATGGGAAGAGGTGCTTTGTGATGGGTTCGATCTTACGATGTCCTCACCCAATGACAAAAGGGGTTGTGAGGCATGTATGTATCACTGCTATTAAGGATAACAAGATGGGGTCTATTCCTACATGAATAGATCATGTCTACATCATGTCATCATTCTTATTGCATTACTACGTTTCTCCATGAACTTAATACACTAGATGCATGTTAGATAGCGGTCGATGTGTCGAGTAATAGTAGTAGATGCAAAATCATTTCAGTCTACTAATCTTGGACGTGATGCCTATATTCATGATCATTGCCTTGGATATTGTCATAATTATTTGTTCTTCTATCAATTACCTAATAGTAATTTGTTTACCATCATATGCTATTTTCTTGAGAGAAGCCACTATAGAAATCTATGGCCCCGCGTCTATCTTTTGTCATATTGCTTTCAGATCTATATTTTATCATATTTGCTTTCAGATCTATTATTCAAAAAACCCAAAAATACCTTGCTGCACTTTTTCTTTCCTTATTTCATTTCATGTTTTATTCAGATCTATTTATCCAATCTCATACAAACCAATCTATTATTTTACCGAGGAGGGATTGGCAACCCCTCTTACGTGTCGGGTTGCAAGTATTTGTTCTTTGTGTGCAGGTACCGTTTACATAGTGTTGCTTGGTTCTCCTACTGGATTGATACCTTGGTTTCATAATGCTACGTCTTGAGCTTGCGTTGGTTTTCCTCGAAGAGGATAGGGTGATGCAGCAATAGTAGCGTAAGTATTTCCCTCAGTTTTTGAGAACCAAGGTATCAATCCAGTAGGAGGCTCCTCAAAAGTCCCACGCACCTACACAAACAAACAAAGAACTCGCAACCAACGCAATAAAGGGGTTGTCAATCCCTTCACGGCCACTTGCGAAAGTGAGATCTAATAAAGATAGTAAGATAAAATAAATATATTTTTGGTATTTTATAATATAGATGCAAAAAGTAAAGATGCAAATAAAGGTAAATTGGAAGCAAATATGATAAGAGATAGACCCGGGGGCCATAGGTTTCACTAGAGGCTTCTCTCAAGATAGCATAAGTATTACGGTGGGTGAACAAATTACTGTCGAGCAATTGATAGAAAAGCGAATAATTATGAGATTATCTAGGCATGATCATGTATATAGGCATCACGTCCGTGACAAGTAGACCGACTCCTGCCTGCATCTACTACTATTACTCCACACATCGACCGACTCCTGCCTGCATCTAGAGTATTAAGTTCATAAGAACAGAGTAACGCATTAAGCAAGATGACATGATGTAGAGGGGTAAACTCAAGCAATATGATATAAACCCCATCTTGTTATCCTCGATGGCAACAATACAATATGTGCCTTGCAACCCTTTCTGTCACTGGGTAAGGACATCGCAAGATTGAACCCAAAGCTAAGCACTTCTGCCATGGCAAGAAAGATCAATCTAGTAGGCCAAACCAAACTGATAATTCGAAGAGACTTGCAAAGATAACTCAATCATACATAAAAGAATTCAGAGAAGATTCAAATATTATTCATAGATAAACTTGATCATAAACCCACAATTCATCGAATCTCGACAAACACACCGCAAAAAGAGTTTACATCGAATAGATCTCCACAAGAAAGGGGGAGAACATTATATTGAGATCCAAAAAGAGAGAAGAAGCCATCTAGCTAATAACTATGGACCCGAAGGTCTATGGTAAACTACTCACAACTCATCGGAGGGGCGAGGATGTTGATGTAGAAGCCCTCCATGGTCGATTCCCCCTCCGGCAGAACACCGTCGAAGGCTCCAAGATGGGATCTCGCGGATACAGAAGGTTACGGTGGTGGAAATTGTGTTTCGCCTACCCCCTGGATGTTTTCGGGGTACGTAGGCTTATATAGGAGGAAGAAGTACGTCGGTGGACACTAGAGGGGCCCACGAGACAGGGGGCGCGCCCTATAGGGGGGCGCCCTCCTATCTCGTGGGAGCCTCAGTTGCTTCTTGACTTGCACTCCAAGTCCTCTGGATCACGTTCATTCCAAAAATCACGCTCCCGAAGGTTTCATTCCGTTTGGACTCCGTTTGATATTCCTTTTCTTCGAAATACTGAAATAGGCAAAAAAACAGCAATACGGCGGGGCCTCCGGTTAGTAGGTTAGTCCCAAAAATGATATAAATGTGTAAAATAAAGTCCATAAACATCCAAAAGGGGTAATATAATAGCATGGAACAATCAAAAATTATATATACGTTGGAGACGTATCAAGCATCCCCAAGCTTAATTCATGCTCGTCCTCGAGTAGGTAAATGATAAAAAAGAAATTTTTGATGTGGAATGCTACCTAGCATAATTCTCAATGTAATTTTCTTTATTGTGGCATGAATGTTCAGATCCAAATGATACAAAATAAAAGTTCATATTAACATGAAAATGGTGATACTTCAAGCATACTAATTAATGTAATCATGTCTTCTCAAAATAACATGGCCAAAGAAAGTTATCCCTACAAAATCATATAGTCTGGCCGTTGCTCTTTCTTCATCACACAAAGTATTTAATCATGCACAACCCCGATGAAAAGCCAAGCAATTGTTTCATACTTTAATGATCTCAAACTCTTTCAACTTTCACGCAATACATGAGCGTGAGCCATGGACATAGCACTATATGTGGAATAGAATGGTGGTTGTGGAGAAGATAAAAAGGGAGAAGATAGTCTCACATCAACTAGGCATATCAACGGGCTATGGAGATGCCCATTAATAGATATCAATGTGAGTGAGTAGGTATTGCCATGCAACGGATGCACTAGAGCAATAAATATATGAAAGCTCAACAAAAGAAACTAAGTGGGTGTGCGTCCAACTTGCTTGCTCACGAAGACCTAGGGCACTTTTGAGGAAGCCCATCATTGGAATATACATGCCAAGTTCTATAATGAAAAATTCCCACTAGTATATGAAAATGACAACATATGAGACTCTCTATCATGAAGATCGTGGTGCTATTTTGAAGCACAAGTGTGGCAAAAGAGATAGTAGCATTGTCCCTTCTCTCTTTTTCTCTCATTTTATTTTTTTATTTTTCTTTTTCTCTTTTTTTTCTTTGGCCTTTTTTTTGGCCTTTCTCTTTTTTTTCCTTTTTTTCTTTTTTCTTTTTTTCTTTTTGTAAGGTCCGAAGTATCATCCCGACTTGTGGGGGAATCATAGTCTTCATCATCCTTTCCTCACTAGGACAATGCTCTAATAACGAAGATCATCACACTTTTATGGATTTACAACTCAGAATTACAACTCAAAGCTAGAACAAGATATGACTCTATATGAATGCCTCCGGCGGTGTACCGGGATATGCAATGAATCAAGAGCGACATGTATGACAATTATGAAGGTGGCCTTGCCACAAATACAATGTCAACTACATGATCATGCAAAGAGCAATATGACAAAAGTAATGCGTGTCATATGAATGGAACAGTGGAAAGTTGCATGGCAATATATCTCGGAATGGCTATGGAAATGCCATAATAGGTAGGTATGGTGGCTGTTTTGAGGAAGGTATATGGTGGGTGTATGGTACCGGCGAAAGTTGCGCGGCACAAGAGAGGCTAGCAATAGTGGAAGGGTGAAAGGGTGCGTATAATCCATGGACTCAACATTAGTCAAAAGAACTCATGTACTTGTTGCAAAAATTTAGAATTCATCAAAAACCAAAGCACTACGCGCATGCTCCTAGGGGGATAGATTGGTAGGAAAAGACCATCGCTCGTCCCCGACCGCCACTCATAAGGAAGACACTCAATAAATAAAATTATGCTCCAACTTCATCACAAAGCGGTTCACCATACGTGCATGCTACGGGAATCACAACCCTTAACACAAGTATTTTTCATAATCACCTCAACTAGCATGACTCTAATATCACTACCTCCATATCTCAAAACAATTATCAAGCATCATATTGATCATAGCATCCAATTCTTTTTCTATGATAGTTTTTATTATACCCAACTTGGATGCTCATCATTCTAGGACCAACTTTGTAACCATAGCAAATACCATGCTGTTCTAAAAGACTCTCAAAAAGATATAAGTGAAGCATGAGAGACTAGAAATTTCTTCAAAATTAAGACACCACCGTGCTCTAAAAGATATAAGTGAAGCACTAGAGCAAAAACTATCAAGCTCAAAACATAAAAGTGAAGCACATAGAGTATTCTAGCAAATTCTAATCAACTGGTTTCTCCCAAAAGGTGTGTACAGCAAGGATGATTGTGGTAAACTAAAAAGCAAAGACTAATATAATACACGACGCTCCAAGCAAAACACATATCATGTGGCGAATAAAAATATAGCTCCAAGTAAAGTTACCAATGAACGAAGACGAAAGAGGGGATGCCTTCCCGGGGCATCCCAAAGCTTAGGATTTTGGCTATGCTTGAATATATTGGGGTGCCTTGGGAATCCCCAAGCTTAGGCTCTTGCCACTCCTTATTCCATAGTCCATAAAAGCTTTACCCAAAACTTGAAAACTTCACAACACAAAACTCAACAGGAAATCTTATAAGCTCCATTAGTGAAAGAAAACAAAGCCACCACATAAGGTACTGTAATGAACTCATTCTTTATTTATTTTGGTGTTAAACCTACTGTATTCCAACTTCTCTATGGTTAATAAACTATTTTACTAGCCATAGATGCATCAAAATAAGCAAACAACACACGAAAAAACAGAATCTGTCAAAAACAGAACATTCTGTAGCAATCTGTAACTAACACAAACTTCTAGAACTCTAAAAATCCTACCAAAATAGGAAGTAGTAGACAATTTGTTTATTGATCAGAAGCAAAAAGAATCAACGCAACAGAATGTTTGTGTGATTTAACAAAACTAAATGCATGCGCGCAAAGTTTCTGATTTTCAGCAGAATCAAATCAACTATCATCATAGGTTCTACTTGGCACAAACACTAATTAAAAGATAAAAACACATCTAAACAGAAGGTAGATGCAAGATTTATTACTAAGCAGGAGCAAAAGCAAAAAACACAAAGAAAATTGGGTTGCCTCCCAACTAGCGCTATCGTTTAATTCCCCTAGCTAGGCATAAAAGCGAAGATAGATCTAACGAGTGCCATCTTTGGCACTAAATTCATAAGTAGCCCGCATGATAGATTCATAAGGTAATTTGACTTTCTTTCTTGGAAAGTGCTCCATGTCTTTCTTTAATGGAAATTTGAATCTAATATTCCCTTCCTTCATATCAATAATCGCGCCAATCATTCTAAGGAAAGGTCTACCAAGAATAATAGGGCAAGAAAGATTGCAATCTATATCAAGAACGATAAAATCCACGGGCACCAAATTTCTATTTGCAACAATAAGAACATAATTGTCCTTCCCATAGGCTTTTTAATGGTGGAATCCGCAAGGTGCAAATTTAAAGAGCAATCATCAAGATCATGGAAACCTAGAATATCACATAAAGTTTTCGGAATCGTGGAAACACTAGCACCCAAATCTCACAAAGCAAAACACTCATGATCTTTAATTCTAATATTTATAGTAGGTTCCCACTCATCATTAAGTTTTCTAGGTATAGAAACTTCCAAATTAAGTTTTTCATCATAAGATTGCCTCAAGGCATCAACAATAAGTTTGGTAAAAGCTTTATTTTGACTATAAGCATGAGGAGAATTAACAACGGACTGCAACATGGAAATACAACCTTCTAAAGAACAATTATCATAATCAAATTCCTTGAAATCTGAGATAGTGGGTTCAACGTTATTTAAAGTTGTGACCTCACCAATCCCACTTTTAGCAAATTTAGCATCAAGGTCTAAAGACTCCGAATTCTTGGGACGCCTTCTAGGCAAAGTTGATTCATCATCAGTCCCATAATTATCAAAATTCATATTGCAAAACATAGATCTAATAGGATACGCATCAATAACTTTAAAATCCTCATCATTATTTTCATGGAAACTACAAGAACACGCCTTTATAAAGCTATCTTTTTTAGCACGCAATCTAGCGGTTCTTTCCTTGCACTCGTCAATGGAAATTCTCATTACTTTGAGAGACTCATTGATACCATGCTTAGGAGGAGAAGATCTAAGTTTAAGAGAATCAACATCAAGCGAAATCTATCAATATTCCTAGCCAAATCATCAACTTTGAGCAATTTTTCTTCAAGTAAAGCATTAAAATTCTGTTGAGATAAATTCTTTCACACTATTCTCAAAATCAGAGGGCATCTTATTAAAATTACCATAAGAATTATTGTAGGAATTTCCATAATTATTAGAGGAATTACTAGGGAACGGTCTAGCATTAAAGTTTCCTCTATAAGCATTGTTTCCAAAACTATTCCTACCAACAAAATTCACATCCATAGATTCATTATAATTATCAATCAATGAAGACAAAGGCATATCATTGGGATCAAGAGGAGTATTTTTAGTAGCAAACAATTTCATAAGTTCATCCATCTTTCCACTCAACACATTGATTTTTTCTATAGCATGCACTTTTTTACTAGAAGATCTTTCGGTGTGCCATTGAGAATAATTAGCCATAATATTATCAAGAAGTTTTGTAGCATCTCCTAACGTTATTTCCATAAATGTGCCTCCCGCGGCCGAATCTAAGAGATTTCTAGAAGCAAAGTTCAAACCGGCATAAAATTTTTGTATGATCATCCATAAATTCAAACCATGAGTAGGGTAATTGCGAAGCATCAATTTCATTATTTCCCAAGATTGGGCAACATGCTCGTGATCAAGTTGTTTAAAATTCATAATATCGTTCCTAAGAGTGATAATCTTAGTGGGAGGAAAATACTTAGAGATAAAAGCATATTTGCACTTGTTCCAAGAATCAATACTATTTTTAGGCAAAGACGAAAACCAAACTTTAGCATGATCTCTAAGTGAAAACGGAAATAACTTCAATTTGACAATATTGTTATCCGTATCTTTCTTCTTTTGCATATCACACAAATTAACAAAGTTGTTTAGATGAGTAGCGGCATCTTCATTAGGAAGGCTGGCGAATTGATCTTTCATAACAAGATTCAGCAAACCAGTATTGATTTCACAAAACTCAACATAATTAAGAGGAGCAATCGGAGTACTAAGGAAATCATTATTATAGGTATTCGAGAAATCACACAATTTGGTATTATCTTGCGCCATGGCAACAAGTAATCCAACACACAAGAAAACAGAAAAAGGCAAGCGAAAAAGAGAGGAGGAGATTGGGAAAGAGAGGGCGAATAAAACGGCAAGGGTGAAGTGGGGGAGAGGAAAACGAGAGGGAAATGGCAAATAATGTAAATGCGAGGGAGATGAGTTTGTGATGGGTACGTGGTAAGTCTTGACTTGAGCGAAGACCTTCCCGGCAACGGTGCCAGAAATCCTTCTTGCTACGTCTTGAGCTTGCGTTGGTTTTCCTCGAAGAGGAGATGGTGATGCAGCAATAGTAGCGTAAGTATTTCCCTCAGGTTTTGAGAACCAAGGTATCAATCCAGTAGGAGGCTCCTCAAAAGTCCCACGCACCTACACAAACAAACAAAGAAATCGCAACCAACGCAATAAAGGGGTTGTCAATCCCTTCACGATCACTTGCGAAAATGTAGCGACCAGACCTCAAACAGTATGATCTCTGTGCATCAGTGTCATCCCTGGATCAGTAATGCTGACATGCACAGTACTTGAAGGATTTATAATAGAGTAGCAATCACACACTTATTACATCAATGGCTCGAAATAGAACTTATTAAAATAAATATGGCTTAAGGCCATCTAATAACGATAATAGCGGAAGGCTTGGAAGATAAGTGAGTCCATCAACTCCAACGGCATCACTGAGTATAGAACCACGATCCTAAAGCATCTTACTCGTCGTCTGAAAAGTCTGCAACATGAACATTGCAGCCCGGAAACGGGTCAGGGAATATGTTGGCAATATAACACATAGAGAGTAATGAAAGTATAAAGCTATACTACATGCATATATGGCTTGGTGGAAAGCTCTATGGTTACAGTTTTGCATAAAGCCAATTTTTCCCTACTGCAAAGGAATAAATTTTATTTAACTATCATGATGGTTGTTAAACATTCAGAATGGTTGACAGCATTCTCAATCGCAATTAAGTAACATCATCATTAAAACCCAACAATATTAATTAAAGTAACATGATGAGATTCACATGATAATCCAAGTACTAGATACTCAAAACATCCATAACCGGGGACACGGCTAATCATGATTAGTTTATACACTCTGCAGAGGTTGTGCACTTTTACCCACATGACTCGATCTCCTCCGTTGGTTTTCTCGCACTACATGGTGTTTGAGAAACGGATGACCGAGATATAGTCTTTTAGAAGCGCTAGCACCTTATGATGGGTAGACCTGTACACCTACTTTCCCCTACATTTGCTAGTCTACCACTGTAAGAGTTCGCACGACTTAATCAACTATGCTAGAGCCCTTAATGGCATATGGCTGCACATGGAAGTTTCTAGCATGAATAATCTTATGATCCCTTTGAGCCTGGGTGGCGGTCCAAAAACAAACAGGCAATCCTGGAATACCAGGTACCTCAATCCACCCAGATGTGTATTAAAGTTGCCACCTTAAATAAACCATTAATTAACAATCTCACATCTGTCATGGATTCACTCACCCAATCCACGTCTACTAGCATAGCATGGCATAATAAGCAAACGTAGAAGTAACTCCCAAGGGTTTGATAATAAAACAGGTGATAGGTACTACCTCATCTACTTCCCAAAACCCACAATTTAATTAGATCCTAATCATGCAATGTTTGAGGATTAATCTAATGCATAATAACTGGGTAATAAAGAAGTATGATCAAAGTGTTACTTGCCTTGCTGATGATCCGCGTAACCTAGGGATTCGAAGAAGCAAGCGGCGCAATCCGGGTACTCTATCGCAAACAAACAAACAAGCATACAATAAGTACTCATGTAATGCACAGGTAAAACTCAAATAAGAGATCTAACCAGAGAGCTCAACTTAAGAAATCCGGTTTGCAAAAAGAATCAAATCGAACGAAGAAACAAAACTCAAACGGCGAAAGTAACAAGCTTCGTTTACTAATCTGGACCTAAGTCAAATTTTACAGAAGCAAAAACTTGTTTGAGTAGATTACTCGGAAAGAGGGTTTCGAGACGAAACTCAAGGCGCTTGAATCGCCTGATTCCGATAAACGAGCGAAAAGTTATACTAAAATGAAAATCGGATCAGAAATCACGATCAGAAAAATCGCGGAATAAATCCGAGAAAAAGAAAAACGACGAACAGATTAACGAACGAACGTTGGTTATCTGGATCTAAACGATGAACGCGTTTGTTAAAACGAAAGAACGAGCGAACGCTCACTAATTAACCTAAACCGAAAAACGATCTAATAAAAAACGAATCTAAAAAACCGACGGAAAAATCGAACGGTTTTTCTAAAAAAACGGCAGCGGCGAGATCAACCTCGGGGTGCGGGTCGGCGGCGGCGGCGGCGGCTCCTGCGAGGGCGGCGGTGGTCGGCGGCGTGGTCCGGCGAGGCGGCGGCGGTCGGTGGCGGCGGCGGTCGGCGGCGACGGAGGGTGGCGGCGGAGCAGCGGCAGCAGCGTGTGGTGGCGGCGCGCGGCGCGGCAATAGGCGGCGACGCGGGCTGGCGGCGGCTAGGGTTAGGGTTGGCAGCGGCGGCGGGTTGGGCTGGCGGCGGAGGTTTGGGCTGGGGCGGGGCCCGAGGCACGACTTATAAAGACCCGGCCAGGCGGAGTCCTGGCCGGTTACGGCCCGTAGTCGGTTCCAGTTTTTTTTAAATAATTATCGCGCAGAAAAACAAACGAAAGAAATACTAAACTGACTCCAAAAATCCCGAAATAAAATTTCCCCGACTTGTAAAATCAAGCCGGTTTAGATGAACATTTATTTGGGGCCTAAATGCAATTTTAAAAAACGCACATATTTCCTAAATTCAAATAAAATAGCCAGAAAATCCAAAATAAAACCTTATTTTATTTTTTATTAAATCCTCAATATTTCTTTTATTTTGGGAAAGTCATTTTATTCCCTCTCTCATATTTATATAACCGAAGTAATTGAAGATAAAATAAATCAAATCAAATGATCCTATTTCCAAAATTTGAAAAAACTCAAATATGAAAATATCGAAATCCCGAACTCTCTCCGTGGGTCCTTGAGTTGCGTAGAATTTCTAGGATCGAGGCAAAATGCATAAAATATGATATGCAATAATGGTCTATTTGTATAACATTCCAAATTGAAAATTTGGGATGTTACAAACCTACCCCCCTTAAGATGAATCTTGCCCTCGAGATTCGGGTTGGCTAGAAAATAGGTGAGGCTGGTCCTTCAGCAAATCTTCCTCTCGCTCTCAGGTGGCTTCATCCTCGGTGTGGTGGCTCCACTGAACTTTGCAAAACTTGATAACCTTGCTGCGGGTGACTCGGCTGGCATACTCAAGAATCTTGACTGGTTTCTCCTCATAGGTCAAATCGCTGCTCAACTGAATCGCCTCTAGCGGCACTGTATCTCTCAGCGGTATATCGGCCATCTCTGCGTGGCACTTCTTCAACTGGGAAATGTGGAACACGTTGTGAACTCCTAACAATCCCTCAGGCAATTCCAACTTGTAGGCAACTTCTCCCATACGCTCCAAAACTTTGTACGGTCCCACAAAACGTGGTGCTAACTTTCCCTTGACTCCAAACGTTTAACTCCTCGAAGTGGAGATACACGAAGATAGACTCTATCTCCGAGTTTGTAAACTTTCTCCTTGCATTTTGAATCTGCATAGCTTTTCTGCCTGGACTGGGCTACCTTGAGCCTGTCGCGAATCAACTTCACTTTTTGTTCAGACTCCTTAATCAAATCCGGTCCAAACAATAGGCGGTCTCCAACTTCATCCCAAAACAATGGGGTTCTGCACCTCCTTCCGTATAAGGCTTCGAAAGGGGCCATCTTCAAACTAGATTGGTAACTGTTGTTGTAAGAGAACTCTGCATATGGCAAATTGTCGTCCCAACTAGATCCGTAATCTAGCGCACAAGCTCTTGGCATATCCTCCAAAATCTGATTGACTCTCTCGGTCTATCCATCTGTCTGCGGATGAAAAGTTGTACTGAACTCTAGCCTGGTACCCAAAGTTTCATGCAACTGATTCCAGAACTTTGAGGTTAAATGGGTTCCTCTATCTGATACAATGCTCCTGGGAACTCCATGCAGACATACGATCCTGGTCATGTATATCTTGGCCAACTTAGCACTGGTGTAAGTGGTCTTCACTGGAATGAAATGAGCTACCTTCGTCAAACGATCGACTATAACCCAAATCGAGTCATAGCCTGAACGAGTCCTGGGCAATCCAGTGATAAAATCCATGCCTAGCTTATCCCACTTCCATTCGGGTATCGGCAATGGTTGCAACAATCCTGCTGGCTTCTGATGCTCTGCCTTTACTCTCTGACATACATCACAAACTGCTACATACTCTGCAATATCCTTCTTCATTCCGGTCCACCAGAAAGTCTCCTTCAAATCCAAATACATCTTGGTATTGCCTGGGTGAATCGAATACGGAGAATCATGAGCCTCTTGCAAAATCAACTTCCTGATCTCCGGGTCATTAGGCACATAAACACGGTCTTCAAACCATAAGGTATCGTGCTCATCCTCACAAAATCCGTTAGCTTTTCCTTTGCTCATTTTCTCCTTTATCTCAGCAATTTCCTTGTCGGTCTTCTGAGCTTCTCTGATCTTATTCATCAAGGTCGACTGAATTTCCAATGCTGCTACATAGCCTCTCGGAACTATCTGTAAACATAGTTCGCAAACGTCCTCGGCTAACTCCTTTGGCAATCCTACGGTCATGAGTGTATTGACATGGCTCTTACGGCTCAACGCGTCGGCTACTACGTTAGCCTTCCCGGGGTGATACTGCAATCTCATATCATAATCCTTGATGAGCTCCAACCATCTCCTTTGCCTGAGATTCAACTCCTTCTGCGTGAAAATGTACTTCAAACTCTTGTGATCCGTGTACACCTCACAATGATTTCCGATAAGAAAATGTCTCCATGTCTTCAACGCATGGACTAGGGCTAATAACTCCAAATCATGCATGGCATAATTCAACTCATGAGGTTTAAGCCGTCGTGAAGCATACGAAACAACTCTCCCCTCCTGCATAAGCACTGCTCCAAGTCCTCGACGTGAAGCGTCGCAATACACCTCGTAATCCTTATTCTGATCTGGCAGAATCAACACTGGCGAGGTAACCAAACGTTTCTTCACTTCTTGGAAACTGGCCTCACATTCCTCATTCCAAATGAACTTGGTATCCTTCTTCAGTAGTTCCATCATAGGTTTTGCGATCTTTGAGAAATTCTCAATGAATCTCCGGTAGTATCCTGCCAGTCCAAGAAAACTCCGGATCTCTCCAACTGTTGTTGGTGCTACCCAGTTTGTCACGGTGACAACCTTGGTGGGGTCTACTGCTATACCTTCTCCGGATGTAACATGTCCGAAGAATCCAACTTCCTTCAACCAAAACTCACATTTGCTGAACTTCGCGTATAACTGGTGTTCTCTAAGCTTCTCAAGTACCAAACGAAAATGCTCCTTATGCTCCTCTTCGTTCTTTGAGTAGACCAAAATATCATCAATGAACACCACGACGAACTTATCCAGAAACTCCATAAATACTTTGTTCATCATGTTCATGAAATAGGCAGGTGCGTTCGTCAGACCAAATGACATAACGGTATACTCGTACAGCCCATACCTGGTGGTAAAAGCCGTCTTAGGTATATCCTGCTCTCGAATCTTCAACTGATGGTATCCTGATCGCAAATCGATCTTGGAAAATACCTTTGCTCCTTGCAATCGGTCAAACAGGTCATTGATCATCGGCAATGGGTACTTGTTCTTGATTGTTACTGCATTCAAGCCTCGATAGTCAACAACCATCCTTAATGATCCATCTTTCTTCTCCACTAGAAGTACTGGTGATCCCCAAGGCGAAGAACTTGGGCGAATATAGCCTTTATCCAGTAACTCCTTAATCTGATTCTTAATCTCCTCCAAATCCTTTGCTGGCATCCTGTATGGTCTCTTGGATATCGGCCCTGTGCCTGGCAAAAGCTCAATTAAGAACTCGATGTCTCTATCCGGTGGCATGCCTGGCAACTCTTCTGGAAATACGTCAGGAAAATTCTTCACTACTGGTACTTCCTCTTGCACAACTCCTGATAAGGAATTTACGTGCATCCTCTTCGGCTCATGTCTTGATACATACCTTATCCTTCTCCCTTCTGGGGTAGTAAGCAAAATTGACTTACTGGCGCAATCGATGTTTCCTCCATACATCAATAGCCAATCCATACCCAGAATTACATCCAAACCTTGAGATTCCAAAATGATTAAATTTGAGGGGAAAACATGCTTTCCTATACTCAACGGCACTTGAAAACATCCTCAACTGGCCATACTCTGCTCCTAGTGAGGTTACTAAAATGGATGTTCCTAGAACCTTGGTGGGCAGTCTATACTTATCCACAAATCCCCTTGATATGTATGAATGTGATGCACCAGTATCAAAAATAATGAGTGCAGTAAATGACTTAACCAAAAACTTACCTATTACTGCATCTGCCTGGGCTTCAACCTCCACCACGCTAACATGGTTCACTTGTCCTCTGTTGAAAGGGTTCAGCTTCTTCCCAGAGCTTCCATTGCCATTCCCATTCTGGCCTTCAGGACATTCATTGGCGTAATGTCCGGTCTTCTGGCACTTAAAGTAGGTGACTTGACTCAGATCTCTCTTGGCTGGTGTTGAGGGGTTGGTACGATTCTGGCTATTGCCTCCTCCATTCCCGTTACCATTCTTGGAACCATTATAGTTGTGTGAGCTACCACCTCCATGGGTATGCTGGAATTGTCCTCCCAATTTCGGGGTAAAACGTGGCTTCTGCTGAGCTCCCGAATTGTACTTCCCATGTCCATACTTCCTCTTGCGGTTCTCGATCTGCTGCTGCTGCTTCCCTTCAATCATAAGAGCACGGTCTACCAACTCCTGGTAGTTGTTGAAACTTGCTACCATCAACTACATACTCAGCTCGTCATTCAGTCCTTCCAGAAACTTCTCTTGCTTAGTTGCATCTGTAGCAACGTCATCTGGGGCATAACGTGCTAGCTTACTGAAATCATCCACATACTGGCCAACTGAACGTCCTCCCTGGCGTAAGTTGCGAAACTCACGCTTCTTCATGGCCATAGCTCCTGCTGAAACATGAGCGCTACGGAAAGCCTACTGAAACTGATCCCATGTGACAGTGTCTACTGGATAGGTGGCTGTGAAATTCTCCCATGATGATGCTGCGGGTCCCTCAAGCT
Organism: Triticum timopheevii; assembly: GCA_963921465.1. Lineage (NCBI taxonomy): Eukaryota > Viridiplantae > Streptophyta > Magnoliopsida > Poales > Poaceae > Triticum > Triticum timopheevii. The sequence goes on from OY997270.1 coordinate 586,273,074, forward strand.
GATGGGCAGCAAATCGCACCTTCTCCGCATTTGGGCATCCTGCAGTGGTCAACTCCTTGGCTGTCTTGCGAAGCCAATCATCTGCAACAATCGGCTCGGTGCTATTGGAAAACACCGGCGGATTCAGCCTAAGAAAATGGGTTAAGTGATCAACAGGTGGTGGTGGTGGTGGGTTGTTGTTGTTGTTGTTGTTCCCCTAATTTCTGATTCTGGACTAGAATCTGCATCAATGCATTCTGCTGCTGGATCAACTGGGTGAGCTTCGGTGGAAAAGCAAATCCGTTGTCACGTCTCGGAAGCATCTGAGGGTTTAGAAAAGATGAGAATACAAAACAGAATGAGGTCTAGAGGGAAAACGCTACCCATATGCACATGAGACAAATTTCAATCAAAAACACTTCATTCAAACAAGCAAGGGCATACAACAGTCTATCTATCGTTATACAAGTGCTCAGACTATACTAGATACATGGGGTAAATACTACTACTGTTATGGTGGTCTACTAGAAAAACTGCTCCGATGAAGACTCCATGATATCTGCTCCAGCTTTGTCAACATAGTCATCATCACTATCGTTCGGGTCCGAGTTGGTGTCGTCGATGATGATGTAGTTCTCGGGACAAGTGCAATCTTCGTCTTCTCCAGTTGTTGGAAATCCCATGAACACTCTTAGCTTCTTTTTCAGGTCATCATTCTTCTCTACTAGCGTCGCTATTTCCTCCTCATATCCATCGTGTGTAGACTTGAGTTCCTCCTCTAGTTCCGTGATCTTGGTCATGGCCTTCTTCAGATCCATCATGCCTGCGCACATCTGGTTCTCCTGGCGTCGAATATGCTGGTTTAACTCTTGGATGAAAGCTGCAATTGATCTGTCCTTCCTGGTGCTGATCATCTCCCATTGCTCATCTCGGCGCCCACAAATCTGGTAGATAGTATCCTTAAGCTCCTTGTGCTAAACTTCTCCAATACGTCCCATGGTGACGTGGGCTGCCATGCTCTTTCCTAGACTCCAGGTTGGTGCATCAAAGGAAAACTCTATGGGCTCAGTGACGGGCATGAACGTCCTTCCTGGAACTTGAACTTGAATCATCCAGTGCTCCTCTTCAGGTAATGTGGCGTTGTAGGTTCCGGTGAAGCTTGGTATTCCGATGTTCAGGTATCTCGTGATTTCCTTCAGGTGTCGTCCAAAAGGTGTATCTTCATCCGGTTGCGTGAACTTGTTCCTTGCATCCGCAATCCTAAGATGAGGAGTCAGAAATGAGAAGAGAGAGTAGTGATCTAGGGCTTTAGCTTAGTGGTCGTGTCCTACAGTCAGCGTGTGCTCTGATACCATCTTGTAGCGACCAGACCTCAAACAGTCTGATCTCTGTGCATCAGTGTCATCCCTGGATCAGCAATGCTAACATGCATAATACTTGAAGGATTTATAACAGAGTAGCAATCACACACTTATTACATCGAATGTCTCAAAAGAGAACTTATTAAAATAAATATGGCTTAAGGCCATCTAATAACGACAACAGCGGAAGGCTTGGAAGACAAGTGAGTCCATCAACTCCAACGGCATCACTGAGTATAGAACCGCGATCCTAAAGCATCTTACTCGTCATCTGAAAAGTCTGCAACATGAATGTTGTAGCCCGGAAACGGGTCAGCACATGGAATATGCTGGCAATATAACACATAGAGAGTAATGAAAGAATAAAGCTATACTACATGCATATATGGCTTGGTGGAAAGCTCTATGGTTACAGTTTTGCATAAAGCCAATTTTCCCCTACTGCAAAGGAATAAGTTTTATTTAACTATCATGGTGGTTGTTAAACATTGAGAATGGTTGACAGCATTCTCAATCCCAAGTAAGTAACATCATCATTAAAACCCAACAATATTAATTAAAGTAACATGATGAGATTCACATGATAATCCATGTATTAGATACTCAAAACGTCCATTACCGAGGACATGGCTAATCATGATTAGTTTATACACTCTGCAGAGGTTGTGCACTTTTCCCCACATGACTCGATCTCCTCCGTTGGTTTTCTCGCACTACATGGTGTTTGAGAAATGGATGACCGAGATATAGTCTTTTAGAAGCGCTAGCACCTTATGATGGGTAGACCTGTACACCTACTTTCCCCTACATCTGCTAGTCTACCACTGTAAGAGTTCGCACGACTTAATCAACTATGCTAGAGCCCATAATAGCATGTGGCTGTAGACGGAAGTTTCTAGCATGAATAATCTTATGATCCCTTTGAGCCTGGGTGGCGGTCCAAAAACAAACAGGCAATCCTGGAATACCCAGGTACCTCAATCCACCCAGATGTGTATTAAAGTTGCCACCTTAAATAAACCATTAATTAATAATCTCACATCTGTCATGGATTCACTCACCCAATCCATGTCTACTAACATAGCATGGCATAATAAGCAAACGTAGAAGTAACTCCCAAGGGTTTGATAATAAAACAGGTGATAGGTACTACCTCATCTACTTCCCAAAACCCACAATTTAATTAGATCCTAATCATGCAATGTTTGAGGATTGATCTAATGCATAAAAACTAGGTAATAAAGAAGTATGATCAAAGTGTTACTTGCCTTGCTGATGATCCGCGTAACCTAGGGATTCGAAGTAGCAAGCGGCGCAATCCAGGTACTCTATCGCAAACAAACAAACAAGCATACAATAAGTACTCATCTAATGCACATGTAAAACTCAAATAAGAGATCTAACCAGAAAGCTCAACTTAAGAACTCCGGTTTGCAAAAAGAATCAAATCGAATGAAGAAACAAAACTCAAACGGCGAAAGAAACAAGCTTTGTTTACTAATCTGGACCTAAGTCAAATTTTACAGAAGCAAAAACTTGTTTGAGCAGATTATTTGGAAAGAGGGTTTTGAGACGAAACTCTAGGCGCTTGAATCGCCTGATTCCGATAAACGAGCAAAAAGTTATACTAAAATGGAAATCAGATCAGAAATCGCGATCAGAAAAATCGCGGAATAAATCCAAGAAAAGAAAAACGATGAACAGATTAACGAATGAACGTTCGTTATCTGGATCTAAACGATGAACGCGTTTGTTAAAACGGACGAACGAGTGAACGCTCGCTAATTAACCTAAACCAAAAAAACCGATCTAATAAAAAACGAATCTAAAAAAACCGACAGAAAAACCGAACGGTTTTTCTAAAAAAACGGCGGCGGCGAGGTCAACCTCGGGGTGCGGGTCAGCGGCGGCGGCGGCTCCGGCAAGGGCGGCGGTGGTCGGCGGTGACGTCGGCGTGGTCCGGCGAGGCGGCGGTGGTCGCCGGCGACGGCGGGTGGCGGCGGCGGCGGCAGCAGCGTGCGGCAGTGGCGCGCGGCGCGGCAGCAGGCGGTGGCGGCGCGGGCTGGCGGCGGCTAGGGTTAGGGTTGGCGGCGGCGGCGGGTTGGGCTGGCGGCGGCGGTTTGGGCTGGGGCGGGGCCCGAGGCGCGGCTTATAAAGACCCGGAAAGGCGGAGTCCTGGCCGGTTACGGCCCGTAGTCGGTTCCAGTTTTTTTCTTTTTAAAAAAATTATCGTTCAGAAAAACAAACGAAAGAAATACTAAATGGACTCCAAAAATCCCGAAATAAATTTTCCCCAGCTTCTAAAATCAAGCTGCTTTAGATGAACATTTATTTGGGGCCTAAATGCAATTTTGAAAAACTCGCATTTTTCCTAAATTCAATTAAAATAGCCAGAAAATCCAAAATAAAACCTTATTTGACTTTTTTATTAAATCCTCAATATTTCTTTTATTTTGGGAAAGTCATTTTATTCCCTCTCTCATATTTATATAATCGAAGTAATTGAAGATAAAATAAATAAAATCAAATGATCCTATTTCCAAAATTTGAAAAAACTCAAATATGAAAATATCCAAATCCCCAACTCTCTCCGTGGGTCCTTGAGTTGCGTAGAATTTCTAGGATCGAGGCAAAATGCATAAAATATTATATGCAATAATGATCTATTTGTATAACATTCCAAATTGAAAATTTGGGATGTTACAGAAAGTGAGATCTAATAAAGATAGTAAGATAAGATAAATATATTTTTGGTATTTTATAATATAGATGCAAAAAGTAAAGAAGCAAATAAAGGTAGATTGGAAGCAAATATGATAAGAGATAGACCTGGGGGCCATAGGTTTCACTAGAGGCTTCTCTCAAGATAGCATAAGTATTACGGTGGGTGAACAAATTACTATCGAGCAATTGATAGAAAAGCGAATAATTATGACATTATCTAGGCATGATCATGTATATAGGCATCACGTCCGTGACAAGTAGACTGACTCCTGCCTGCATCTACTACTATTACTCCACACATCGACCGACTCATGCCTAAATCTAGAGTATTAAGTTCATAAGAACAGAGTAACGCTGTCGTGGGAAACGAACACCTATGGGGTAGGGCCCCTTTCGGTCCGGCAAGGGAGCGGAGAGCGCACGAAGAGAGGATCGAGGCGAAGCGCGCAAGCAATTTTTACCCAGCTTCGGAGCTCTCCGGAGAGATAATACTCCTACTGCTGCTTTGTGGTTGTATTATGTTCTTTGCTTGAGAGCGTGGGAGTGTCGTAGTTTCGAATGAGTAGAACCCCCCCCCCCCCTACGTTGCGCATGGGCCTCCTTTTATAGGATAAAGGGGTCACCGACAGGTGGCAACGCATGCAGGGGTAAAAGTGTAAAAAGGGTGGTTGGTACAACTGCTTCTACAGTGCACCTTACCTAACTCTGACGGCAGGGGACAAGAGCATTTAATGCCTGTCCGCGTCGCCTAAACAGTGCAGAAAAGCGACCGTTAGGGGCGCCACCGCTTGCCATGATGGCCTTCTCGTCATCTCCACTCGCCACCTCACACCACTTGGCTGCACAGCTTCCCGCCACGTGCGCCTGGAACGGTCCCTCGGCGACACGTCGACGGATGCGCTGGAGCGTGGGCACAGAGAGGTGGCCTGCCGCGGCAAGTGCCTTGCCGCGGCTGTTGTCTTGTCGCGCCCGGAAGCTTGTCGCTCGCCGAGTCTTGTCGAGACGCGCAGCGTGTCGCGGCAAGTTCCTTAAAATGCTTTGGTTAGCCTTCCCAGCAAGCTCCTCTTGCCGGGGCCTTGACCTTCCCGGCAAGCTCCTCTTGCCGGGGCCTTGTCTTCTCTGTTAAAATACTTTGTTCTTGAATGGCTCCAATATGAACTACGGAGGATCTTGGCGGGCACCTGGCAAGCCTCGCCGCGGGGCGCTGCGACTGCCCGTGCACAAGTTCGGGATACTAAGGTACCCCTACTTTAGTACACGAACAGGAGCCCCCGGGCCTGGGCCATACACGGTGCCGAGCGCTGTTGGGCCAGGCCGAAAACAGGGCACGGGCACGTGCGGCCTGGGTCCACACTGTATCTAACTCCGTACCCACCGCGCCCTCCCGTAACGGCACGCGTCGAACGCGGCGTCGTGGGAGAGATCGTGGGTGATTCTTTATTCGGAAAAAGCGTAACGTTCGCCTCCTCCTCTTTATAAGCAGGGGAAACAGAGGCCGTTCCCCCACCTTCTCCACTTGCGGTTCCTTCCTCAGAAATCTCCGCCGCTCCCCTCCGCTTTCCAAGGCCGAAAGAGAGCAGCGCTCCGTCCCCCGTCGCCGCCGTCGCCGCCAACGCCCTTGATCTCCCTCACCGCCTCCGCCATGGCTCCGAAGACCGGGAAGGGTGCGAAGTCGGCCGAGGCGCTGCGGCTTGAGGCGCTGCGGAAGGAGCGGGCGCTCTTCCCCCTGATCTCTCCGCGAAGGAGCTGAGGGAATGGTTTTACCTCTTCTGGTCGACGGAGATGCGGGCGCATCCGCGCACGCAGGTACTCTCCGCCGAAGCTTCCACTTCAGAACGATCCCCAAAAGGGTACTAATTCTTCGCACTGTTCTTCTATTGCGGGCTCTGCCCGCCCTTTTCCGATTTCTTCTGTGACATCATGAACACATATGGGCTCCATCTCCTCGATTTCACCCCCAACGCCGTTCTGACCATGGCGGTTTTCGCACACCTCTGCGAGAACTTCGTCAGAATCCACCCAAACGTAGCCCTTTTCCGCCACTACTTCATGCCCCGGGTCGAGAAAGGAGAGCCCTTATCTGGCGGGATCGCCTGGGTCTCGAGAGCCGGTATGAAGGAGGTTTACCTGGAGGGGGAGCTCCGTAGCAAATGGGAGGAGTGGAGAGCGGAGTGGTGTTGGATTGTTGACGAGAACCCGCAGCCATTCACCAACTTGTGCCAAGCCCGAGTAGTCCGTGGCGGCGATTGGAGCGCCCTAGCGGCGGACGATGCTAGACTGAAGATCGCCACCACCCGGATCTTGCGGCTCAGGCTTGCCGGGCTCACGGTTGGTGCTGTTGGCGCAGATTTTCTTTGCCGCCGCATCGCCCCTCTGCAGGAGAGAGGGAGACCCACCTAGCTGTTCGGGGGTCCGGCGGACATCATGAGGATGCGACCCGGCCTCAACTTTAGTTTTACTGTCTTGGAGTTGGATGGGATCCTCAAGGAGCTGTTCAAGCACGACCCCAACCATCTCGAGTGGTTCAGGCTGCCGCAGGGCGTCGTCCCATTGTGCAACAAATCCGCGCTCGATCGCATCCGCGCAATGATGCCGGAGTGCGACTCGCATGGGATTATCCCAACTTGGCAGGAGCCCGCCGACGACGTCGTGCAGCAATTCTTCGACGACTTGGTGGAGGTGGCGGTCCGCGCCGACGAGCAGAGGCTCCTCACCCGCGACACCACTGATGATGAGATGCGGCGCATCGCCACCAGGGCAGAGGAGGCGGCGGCAGCTGCCGCCGCGGGCGAGTTTGGTTTTACATTGGAGGAGGCAGAGGCGGCCGAGGCGTCAAGCCTTGCCGACCAAGAGGAGCTTTTCGGGGAGGTCGTCTGCGAGGGAGAGCCCGAAGCCGAAGCGAGCGAGCCCGCCGAGGGCGCAAGCGGCCAGCCGTCTTCAAGCAGGCTGCCGCAAGCGAAGCTCCCAGTGCAGCCCCCAGCTCCACCAAGAAGGCGCCTCCGCAGGACCGGAGACATAGCAGGGCAGCAAGCGGGTCAACAGCCGCAGCGCCGCGGAACACGCTCCACCGCGGCAAGCACCGTTGCCGCGGGAGCGCCCCACGCCACGCCGGCAACTGGAGCGGGGTCCTCTCGTGCCGCCGCTTCTGACCCTGCCGCAGCTCCCGCCAAGCGGCCAAGGGAGCCTACTCCTCTGCCTCGTCGCGCCGAAAGGGTTCCGGACTTCGACCTCTCCGCGCTCAGCTCCGACGAGGAGGAAGAAGAGGAGTAAGTTTCTCTGTTGTACTTATTTTTCTTCAATTCTTGTTGATTCTTGTCTTGTATCTGATCTACTTTCTTCTGAACCTTGCTCCTTTCTAGGACTCTGGCCTAGAGAGCGGCGAAGAGCGCCAAGGTCCCCGTGGTTGTCATCGAGGACGATCCTGCTGTGACAACAGAGGACGCGTCCGAGACCACTTTGTCGGACCCGGCAACTACTCCTCGAAGCAGCCCCCAGCACAGCCCCCAGCGTAAGTATTTGCTCACTTCTTGTTGTGGGGCGTGCATGGGTGCTCTTTCCTTGCTGATATCTTGATTGTTGGTTTGCTTGTGTAGGAGCAGAACAGGTTCACCAGGAACAACCAGAAGCTGCCCCTGAGGTGCTATCTGCTTCGACTATGCCGCCAAGGGATGATTCTCCGGCAAGGGAGCGCTCTCCGGCAAGGGAGAGGTCCCTGGAAAGGGGCAGTTCTCCGACAAGGGACGGGACCAGTGACCCCCCGGTGGTGGAGCCCATGGTTACAGAGCCCAGCACAGGTAATCCTTCTTGTCAGAAAACTTCCCTTGTGTTCTTCTTCTTCTGATCTTCTTTTTTGGATATTTGCTTGACTTTTTCTCCCTCTTCCTATCTTCAGACCCACCTTCCCCGGAGCCAATGGAAACCGAAGCCACCGGCGAGGAGAATGCGCGTGGCAACACTGATGATGTCGCCGCCACCGAGGAGGAGGCCGGCGCTGATGATCCCGCCGACGAAGAGGCCGCCAAGGCTGCCGACGCAGGAGCTGGCGAGGGGTCCGGCGATCGTACTGAGGACCTTGGGGCCGCAGGAGCGCAAGGCGCTACGCCGACCGCTGATCCCTCCGCCGCTGACACAGCACCGAGCTCCGAAGAGCCCCAGCCCAGCGCCTATTTGAAGGCCGGTGACGGTATCTTCATCAAGCTTCCCTGGGCGTCAAGCTCCAAGGGCGCCGGTCGAAGGAGAAACCTTTGACGGAGAAGTGCTCGCCTCCGCTGGGTTGACACTTGTCGACGCACCAAGCGGCAGCGGTGGCGGGCCTGAGGAGGAACAGCTGCTGCGGAAGCTGCTGTCACTATACCACGCCCGACAAGCAAAGCTGGAGTCTCGGGAAGCGCTTGTCGCGCGGGCAGGAGTGGATATCGAGAAGCATGTGGAGGATCTCCAGAGTCGCAACCAGGAGGCCCTCCGGTCCATTGCAGAGGAGAGGGTGCAGCTTGTCGAGGCGCGGAAGGCCTTCCTCCTCGAGAAGGCAGAAGCCGAAGAGCAACAGCGGCTTGCCGCCGAGGAGCAATCCGCGCGGGAAGGCGAATTGACGCAGAGGAAGGTCAATCCGCGCGAGGAGACACTTGGCGGGGCTGAGGGAGTCCTGGACTAGGGGGTGTCCGGACAGCCGGACTATCATCGTCCGCCGGACTCCAAGACTACGAAGATACAAGATTGAAGACTCCGTCCCGTGTCCGGATGGGACTTTCCTTGGCGTGGAAGGCAAGCTTGGCGATACAGATATGTAGATCTCCTACCATTGTAACCGACTCTATGTAACCCTAGCCTCCTCCGGTGTCTATATAAACCAGAGGGCTTTAGTCCGTAGGACAACATACATTACAACAATCATACCATAGGCTAGCTTCTAGGGTTTAGCCTCCTTGATCTCGTGGTAGATCCACTCTTGTACTACCCATATCATCAATATTAATCAAGCAGGACGTAGGGTTTTACCTCCATCAAGAGGGCCCGAACCTGGGTAAAACATCGTGTCCCTCGTCTCCTGTTACCATCCGCCTAGACGCACAGTTCGGGACCCCCTACCCGATATCTGCCGGTTTTGACACCGACATTGGTGCTTTCATTGAGAGTTCCTCTGTGTCGTCACCGATAGGCTTGATGGCATCTTCAACCAACAACGATGTCCTGGGTGAGACTTTTCTCCCCGGACAGATCTTCATATTCGGCGGCTTCGCACTACGGGCTAATTCGCTTGGCCATCTGGAGCAGATCGAAAGCTACGCCCCTGGCCGTCAGGTCAGATTCGGAAGCCTAAACTTCACGGCCGATGTCCACGGAGACTTGATCTTCGACGGATCCGAGCCACAGCCAAGCGCGCCGCACTGTTGCGATGGGCATGACTTAGCTCTGCCGCCGAACAATGCCTTGGTGGCCGCACACGAATTCGATCCGGCCATTAGCCCGGAGCCGATCGCCCGGATAGAGGATCGGTGGATAGACACCGCCTCGGGGGCTTCAACATCCACGGCGATGGAGCCGAACACTAATCTTGTCCCCAGCGAAACTCGTGACTCCGAGGCGCCGGACTCCTTGCCGGACTCCAAACCTCCCGCGTCCCTACCAATCGATTCGGATTGGGCGCCGGTTATGGAATTCACCGCCACAGACATCTTCCAATACTCGCCTTTTGGCGATATCCTGAATTCACTAAAGCATCTCTCGTTATCAGGAGAGTCCTGGCCGGACTATGGCCAGGATGGTTGGGGTACGGACGACGAAGAAATTCAGAGCCCACCCACCACCCACTTTGTAGCCACTGTCGACGATCTAACCGACATGCTAGACTACGACTCCGACGACATCGACGCTATGGACGACGATGCCGGAGACGAACAGGAACCAGCGCCTACAGGGCACTGGAAAACCACCTCGTCATATGACATATACATGGTGGACACCCCAAAAGACGGGGACGGCGAAGAAGCAGCGGAGGCAGATTCTTTAAAGAAGTAGCCCAAACGCCGGCGTCAGCGGCGCCGCTCTAAATCCCGCCACAGCAAGAATGGAGATTCCGGCACAGGGGATAATAATACTCCAGAGAGTGCCGAAGACAATCCCCTCCAGCAAGACTCAGCGCAGGAGGATGCAGAAGCACGCCCTCATGAGAGGGCGGCAGACGAAGAGGTTGAGGATCATAACTATATACCTCCCTCCGAAGACGAAGCAAGCCTCAACGATGATGAATTCGTCGTACCTGAGGATCCCGTCGAACAAGAGCGCTTCAAGCGCAGGCTTATCGCCACAGCAAACAGCCTAAAGAAAAAGCAGCAACAGCTTCAAGCTGATACGGACCTGCTGGCCGATCGATGGACCGAGGTCCTCGTGGCCAAAGAGTATAAACTTGAATGCCCCTCCAAAAGTTACCCAAGACGCAAGCTGCTCCCCCGATTAGAGGAGGAAGCATACATACCTCAATCACCAGCGCACGATATGGCTGACCGACCACCCCGTGGTCGTGACAGAGAGGCATCCAGGGCCCCAGCCAAGACCGTACCCCGACATCGCTCCAAAAGTACGAAGCCAAGAGGGAACGCGCTGGACTTGCGAGATATATTGGAGGACAAAGCAAGGCAATCCAGATCCATCTACGGATCACGTGGGCGCCCCACGACCCACGACGAATACCGTCGCGCCGGATACAATAACCCCGGCCGGGCCGAGCACAGCAGACAGCGCTCCCTCGAGCTGCGTTGCGATATTGCTCAATCAGAGGCGCCGCACACCCACTATGCTTCACTGACGAAGTAATGGATCATCAAATCCCTGAAGGGTTTAAACCCGTAAACATTGAATCCTACGATGGCACAACAGACCCTGCGGTTTGGATAGAAGATTATCTTCTCCACATCCATATGGCCCGCGGCGACGATCTCCACGCCATCAAGTACCTCCCACTCAAGCTGAAAGGACCTGCTCGGCATTGGCTTAACAGCCTGCCGCAGAGTCAATTGGGTGTTGGGAAGACCTAGAGGCCGCATTCCTTGATAACTTCCAAGGCACGTATGTGCGACCACCAGACGCCGATGACCTAAGCCACATCATTCAGCAGCCAGACGAATCAGCCAGACAATTCTGGACACGGTTCTTGACAAAGAAAAACCAAATCGTCGACTGTCCGGATGCAGAGGCCCTTGCAGCCTTCAAACATAACATCTGGGACGAATGGCTAGCCCGGCACCTGGGGCAGGAAAAGCCGAAATCCATGGCAGCCCTCACATTGTTAATGACCCGCTTTTGCGCGGGAGAGGACAGCTGGCTAGCTCGCAGCAACAATCTCCGTAAAAATTCTGGCAGTCCGGATACTAAGGACAACAACGGCAGGTCACGTCGAAACAAAAACAAACGCCGCATTAATGGCGACGATAAGGAGGATACGGCAGTCAACGCCGGATTCTGAGGCTCCAAACCCGGTCAGCGGAAGAAGCCATTCAAAAGAACCACTCCGGGTCCGTCCAATCTGGACCGAATACTCGACCGCTTATGCCAGATACATGGCACCTCTGAAAAGCCAGCTAACCACACTAACAGAGATTGCTGGGTGTTCAAGCAGGCCGGCAAGTTAATTGCCGAAAACAATGACAAGGGTCTAAACAGCGACGACGAGGAAGAGACCCGACCGCCGAACAATAGAGGACAGAAGGGTTTTCCCCCACAAGTGCGGACGGTGAATATGATATACGCGACCCATATACCCAAGAGGGAGAGGAAACGCGCACTAAGGGACGTCTACGCGATGGAGCCAGTCGCCCCGAAGTTCAATCCATGGTCCTCTTGTCCGAGCACTTTCGATCGAAGAGACCATCCGACCAGCATACGCCATGGCGGATTCGCCGCATTGGTTTTAGACCCAATCGTCGATGGATTTCACCTCACGAGAGTCTTGATGGACGGCGACAGTAGCCTGAACCTGCTTTACCAGGATACAGTGCACAAAATGGGCATAGACCCCTCAAGGATTAAACCTACAAAGACAACCTTTAAAGGTGTCATACCAGGAGTGGAAGCCAACTGTACAGGCTCAGTCACACTGGAAGTGGTCTTCGGATCCCCGGATAATTTCCGGAGCGAAGAGTTAATCTTCGACATAGTCCCGTTTCGCAGCGGCTATCACGCTCTGCTCGCACGAACCGCGTTTGCGAAATTCAAGGCGGTGCCGCATTATGCATACCTATAGCTCAAGATGCCAGGCCCTCGTGGAGTCATCACAGTCAATGGGAATACGGAACGCTCCCTCCGAACGGAGGAACATACAGCGGCTCTCGCGGCAGAAGTACAGAGTAGCCTCTTAAGGCAATTCCCCAGTCCGGCCGTTAAACAGCCGGATACAGCAAAACGCGCCCGAAGCAATACCAACCAAGACCACCTGGCGCAATCAGAGCATGCGTAGCAATGCGGCCCCAACCATCGCCCGCGCATGATCGCAATAATAACACTCCACGTACATCATTACGCTTTGGAGATACCATGGGCACAGGGGAAGGGGCACGATCGCAACGGACCCAGAGTGCGGTTCGACCACACCGGGGGCTCGCAAGTGTGCCCCCCTTTTTTTTTCCCTTCTTTGTGTACACAGGACTCCGTTAACCAGAGGCCCTGTCCGGCGATGAACCTGCCGAACTCATGATGCAACAGTCGGGGACGAAAGAAGGCTGCGACGAACACTCAGGTGGTCTCAATTACGAGCATTAAATTCGATTATATACACCAAGTCCGCAGCTCACCCCCGAAGGGGGACATGTTTACTTAGTCCAAATCCCTTGCTTACCGCACTATTTGTATCAGTCCGCTCTACTAGCAGACTTTCTTTCATTAATAATGCAGCACCCTTTTTGCAATTGCATTACCTTTTATATATATATGATCATTATATGACATCTTGCGCCCGTATATTTTGGTACGGCCTAATACGCCAGGGGCTTATGTTCCCCACTCTATGGTGTGATAAGTCCGAACACTTTCACAAGTGCGGCACCCCGAACTTATAGCATTATATGAATCGGCTCCGAATCATGTCTTGGGTCAATAGTTGGGTTTGCCCGGCTCCCACGTTTTGGTGCCTTACGTTCCGTTCTGTCGGCTAAGGTGGCACTGGGAGAACCACTGCGATTGCACCCCGGTTGAGCCGGGCGAGCGCCTCAGTGGAGAAAGCTAAAAGTGACTGGCATGATAAGGCAAGAGACTGGTTGCTGTTCGAGAGGTTTTTTCGGGTCCTTAAAGACTCACGCCGCTTCGAGCGAAGTTCCGGACAATGTCCGACGAAGGCGTGGATAGCGCCCCGGATTCGGTCTTCCGAATACCAGGGGCTTCGCCGAAATTTAAAATTATAGAATTCTATGGCTAAGTGAGAGTGTTCAAGCATTATAAGTCCGGTTGCCTTGTTTGCTGTGTTGAGTGCCTCCCTCGATGGACCCAACAATGGGAACAAGAGTGCTCAAGTTTATCCTGAACACCCCAGCACTCGTGGCTTGGGGGCTGAAGCCAACGACTTGCCATCTCTCAGATTTTATAAACGGCCGCACAGAAGGTAATATTTTAAATCAAAAAAGTGTTGCTCAAAGTGCACATGAACAAAGTTTCAGCGCACAGGATAATACATAGCAAATTCACTCAAAGATTACATTTCTGGGGCACTCATCCGCAATATCGCGGGCTCCCTTCAGGACAGATTTATAATACATTTCGGGCGTGCGATACTCCTTGCCCGGTGGCGGTGGGTCCGTGAGAAGCTTCTCTGCACCCAACTTGCCCCATTGCACCTTTGTGCGGGCGAGGGCCCGGCGAGCGCCTTCAATACAGGCGGAGCGCTTGATGACATCCACCCAGTGGCATGCATCCACCAGCCGCCGCACGAGGCCAAAGTAGCTCCCAGGCATGGCCTCTCCAGGCCACAGCCGGACTATAAGGCCCTTCATGGCCTCTTCAGCTACCTTGTGGAGTTCGACCAGCTGCTTCAGCTGGTCGCTTGGGGGCACCGGGTGTCCGGCCTCAGCATACTGAGACCAGAAGACTTTTTCCGTCGAGCTCCCCTCCTCGCCATGATAGAATGCGGCGGCATCAGACGCACTACGCGGCAGATCTGCAAACGCCCCTGGAGAGCTCCGAATGCGGGTAAGTGCCAGGTATTTTACACTAACATACTTGCTTTGCATGAAAAATGCCTTACCCGCCGCTATTTTCTTTACATCTTCAACCTCCTGAAGGGCCTTATGGGCTTCGGCCTTGGCGGACTTGGCACATTCGAGAGCCGAGGCAAGCTCGGACTCTCGAGTCTTGGAGTCACGCTCCAAACTCTCATGTTTCTCCATGAGAGCCTGGAGCTCTTGCCGCACTTCCGCCACCCGTGCCTCCTGCTTTTCTCTCTCTGCCCGTTCCGCGGCCGCACTGTGTTCGGCCGTGGACACAGCCTCCTTCAGGGCTGTCACCTCGTTAGTGGCCCCTGCAATACACATATTATCCTTGTTAATTTTATTGCAACCAAAATCCTTTTCTGTAAGGTAACCATTCAAAGCGGTGTGACTCACCTTCTTTGTCCTCGAGCTGCTTCTTGGCATGACCGAGCTCTTGCTCGGACCGCTCGAGATCCTTTTTCAGCACATCGACCTCCGCCGTTAGTGCGGCAGAGGTCAGCAGTGCAGCCCGCAAACCCATATTGACATATTTTAAGCAACCCTGCGTATATCTTGTTAGATCCTCAGTCCGGCTTTTTCTTTCCGAACACCGAACTAAGCATCAGGGGCTACTGTCTATGCGGTATTACATTACATAATTTTAATTTCTTACCTCAAAGCCTGTTAGAAGGCTGCTGCAGGCTTCGGTCAGCCCGCTTTTGGCGAGCCGAACCTTTTGAATCACCGCACTCATGATAGTGCGGTGTTCTTCCTCGATGGAAGCGCATTTAAGCGCCTCCAACAAGTTATCCGGCGCCTCCGGTTGGACGGAGGCCGCCGGTGTCACGATCTTGCCCTTCTTTCGAAGGGGCCGCTTGCCGGACTCTGGAACCATTGCGGGTTCCGATGTAGAGTCCGGCGCAAAGTCCGGGAGGCTGCCTGACGGCGCCTGCGGAGCCTCCTCCTGATGGGTCCCTCTCTGGGACCCCACCTCGGCGTCCTCGTCGGCGCGTGGGGTAGAGGCAGTCGAAAGTGAATTCACATCCGATGAGGCCAAGGACCCGCTTGATGAAGCGGGGAGATCATCATCGGCCGGACTACGGACAGAATGCGGCGTTAGAAGGACACTACGTGACATAAAAGATATTGCATATAAAGGATCCGGATACTTACGATCTCGCCGGACGCCTGGCCCTTGGAGGCCACTCATCCTCGCCAACACTGGTGTTGGCGAAACTGTTCGGGGGGATAGTTCTCCCCCTCTTGGACCCTTTGGCCTCCCCTATTGGGGAAGGCTTCCTCTTCTTCTCTCCCACCTCCGGGAGAGAATACTCCTCCTCGTCGTCGTCTTCGGGGGAGGAGTCCGCCTCGTCGTCGGACACCTGATTGCGGGAGCTCTTTCGAGTCCCCGCGGCCACCTTCTTGGCCTTCTTCTCCGGCACCACGTGCGGTGCCGGAACCAGCAGCCCTGCTAAGCGGGCGTCCACTGGATCTTCTGGCATGGGAGCCGGGATGATAAGCTGCCTGGCCTTCTCCATCCATTCCTATCAAAGGAAAGGAAGGGATGAAACCCTCTTATAATCAATTCGATTACTACAAAGTGTCCCGTAATGGGGTTGAATCACTCACCTCGTCAGTTGGATACTGCAAGCTGAATCCGCGATCTTCCGTCGCGGATGCGGGGGCTTCGGCGCCCTTAAACAGCACCCTCCAGGCGCCTTCGTATGTCGTATCGAAGAGCCCGCTCAGCGCCTGGTGCTGTTCCGGATTGAACTCCCACAGATTGAATGCCCGTTCTTGGCATGGGAGAATCCGGCGGATGAGCATGACTTGGACCACGTCAACGAGCCTGAGCTTATTGCTCACCAGCTTCTGGATGCAGGTTCGGAGTCCACTCACCTCCTTCGGATCGCCCCACAGCAAGCCCTTCTCTTTCCAGGAGGTGAGCTGCGTGGGGACGCCAGATCTAAACTCGGGGGCTGCCGCCCATGTGGGCTTGCGCGGCTCGGTGATGTAGAACCACCCCGATTGCCACCCCTTGACGGACTCCACAAAGGCCCCTTCGAGCCAAAGGACGTTGGGTAATTTACCCAACATGGCGCCTCCGCATTCCACTTGCGTGCCCTTCACAACCTTCGGCTTGACGTTGAAGGTCTTGAGCCACAGGCCGAAGTGGGGCCGGATGCAGAGGAAGGCCTCACAGACGACGATGGACGCCGAGATGTTGAGGATGAAGTTCGGCGCCAGATCATGGAAATCCAGGCCGTAATAGAACATGAGCCCCCGGACGAATGGATGGAGCGGAAAGCCCAGTCCGCGGAGGAAGTGGGGAAGGAAGACGACCCTCTCGTGAGGCCCAGGGGTAGGGTCGAGCTGCCCCTCGTCGGGCAGCCGATGCGCGATATCGCCGGAGAGCTATCCGGCGTTGCGCAGCTTGGTGATGTGCTCCTCCTTAACGGTGGAGGCCAACCACTTGCCTCCCCCTCCGGACATATTCGGAGAAGGTCGAGGCGAGACGCGCGAGCTTGGGCATTGGAGCTTGAGTGTGCAGAGATGTATAAGCAAAGGAGGAAGAAGGCGTAGGTGAGAAGGTAAATCCTTATCCCTTATATATAGGCGGACGAAAACTGTGCGTCCCGCTGGCCTGATAAAACTCGCTTATCTCCCAAGCGCCACCATCAATGGTGCGGTTGGGTTACCCACGTCCGTATTGATGAGAATCCCGGAATAAGGGGAACACGATCTCTGCTTCGACAAGACGTGCCAAGGAAACCGCTTCGCTAAACGTGCTGAGGTGGTATAGTAAAAAATGATTCAAACAAAGGCTTGGTAGCGGTGTGATGTCACGCCGCATAATACGTCAGCAGATTGGACTAGTGTACATTTTATTCTCTCTACGGTGGAATGTGGAATTTATTTTGCAGAGCCGGACACTATCCTGGTGTTCATGATCTTCTCTGGATTATTCAAGGGAGGAACCCGCCTTGCAATGCCGAACATTATGCGCGCCAGACTTATCGTCATTGAAGCCTGGTTCAGGGGCTACTGAGGGAGTCCTGGACTAGGGGGTGTCCGGACAGCCGGACTATCATTGTCCGCCGGACTCCAAGACTACGAAGATACAAGATTGAAGACTCCGTCCCGTGTCCGGATGGGACTTTCCTTGGCGTGGAAGGCAAGCTTGGCGATACGGATATGTAGATCTCCTACCATTGTAACCGACTCTGTGTAACCCTAGCCTCCTCCGGTGTCTATATAAACCGGAGGGCTTTAGTCCGTAGAACAACATACATTACAACAATCATACCATAGGCTAGCTTCTAGGGTTTAGCCTCCTTGATCTCATGGTAGATCCACTCTTGTACTACCCATATCATCAATATTAATCAAGCAGGACGTAGGGTTTTACCTCCATCGAGAGGGCCCGAACCTGGGTAAAACATCGTGTCCCTCGTCTCCTGTTACCATCTGCCTAGACGCACAGTTCGGGACGCCCTACCCGAGATCCGCCGGTTTTGACACCGACAGGGGCCATCAAGGAAGCGAAGGATGCTGCTGCAGCTACCGAGGCCGCCAAGAAGGAGTTGGAGGTGAAGGTGACGCAGCTAGAAGCCAATCTCAAGGAGAAGAATGAAGACCTTGCTGCGCTCCAGCGCGAGCGCGAGAAGGACGCCCTTGCCCATGGTGAGCTGTAGGGTCGTCTCCTTGAGAGGGGCAAAGAGCTGAGCGCTGCCAAAGACTCGAATGCTGATCTGGAGCTGAAGCTGGTCACGCTGACTGAGACGCTGGACGGCGCCAAGAAGCGGGAGGAGGACTTGAAAAGGGAGATCAAGGCCAACGAGGAGCTGCTGACAAGGGCCGCCGAAACCCAGAACACCTTCAGGGCTACTGTGGAGCTCTGGACGGAGGGCTTCGACAACATCGCCGCAGTTATCGACGAGGAGCTGGCGCAGCTAGAATTGGAGGGCTTCGGGTACTCTTCTGATGAGAACCTCCAGCCCAGCGCCAAGCTCACTTTGTTCTTCAAGGGCGTGGCGACGGCTCTCCAGCAACTCCGGGAAAGGATCCCAAAGCAGCTGGCCGACGAGTCGCGCGCGATCTGTGCCAGAGTCTTGGAGAAGGTGTTGATGAAGGTGGTCTTCCGCAACCCAGGCCTCAACCTCACCAACGTCCTCAAGAAGCTGCCGGCGGGTGCTGATCTTGAAGAGCTTAAGGCCCTTGTCGCACCCATTGTGGACAAGGTGAACGAAGTCAGGAGGCTTGACGGCGGCCGCGTAGATTAGGCCACGTGTTTTCTCCTTTCCTTGCTGCTGCCATTTATGTTATGAGAACAATTTAGTCAGTACTGCGACAAGTTACCTTTGTAATATAACTTTATCTTGGGTAGTATTTGTTATGTTATTTCCTTTACTTGGCTCCTTCCCTTGTATGCTTTCACCCTACGCTTTCAGGGAACTTGCCGGCGCCGGCACCTTTGCCGCGAGCGCTGAGTGCGGAACATCAGCAGCCTGCTGGCGGTGTCGCCTTCGGCAAGAAACCTTGCCGCAACTAGTCGCAGCACACTTAAGTTGTTGAGCGGACTCGAAACAAAGTAATGGCGCAACTAGCTACGGGTTGGTTCCTCCGCGCACAGGTTTTCCATACAAAGCACGGTCGTTCAAGGAAGACAACTTAAAATCTTTTAAAACTGACTGTGCTCAAACTTTGGCAACTTAGCTTTTCTGTCGTTCGCGTCCCGGCAAGGCGATACTTTTCTTGAACGACGCCTAGTCCACACCATTATCTTCTCCTCTCCCCCCGGCAAACTTGTGGGCGAGGGAACCTTCCTTTTGAGAAAAAGAAAGAAGAGAAAATAAAGATATGGAGCCTTAAGGCTCGTTATTGCTTACCGGGGGCAAGTGCTGCACAGTGTGTCAGATAATGCATGCAAAAAAGATAAAGCATGAAATTTGACAAGATGTGCAGAGCATATGATCTTTATTTATGCATGGGATCTGCGCCCGGCTTTGTACAAAGTGTTACATGCAATAGCGGCAAGGCTTGTACAAAAGGTGGTTGCCGGAATAGGTTCCGGCAACCGCTCCTTATGGGTAAAACTTACGAAGATGCTCTATGTTCCAGGAGTTGCTCACCGGAAAGCCATCTTCGGTCTCAAGGCAGACTGCGCCAGGCCTAGTGACTCGCTTCACCCGATAAGGGCCTTCCCACTTCGGCGTCAACTTGTTGGAATTCTTGGCGGATTGAACGCGCCGAAGAACAATGTCGCCTTCCTCGAGACTTCTGGCATTAACTTTGTGGCTATGGTAGCGACGCAAAGCTTGCTGGTATCGAGCAGCTCGTACAGCAGCCTAAAGACGATCTTCCTCAAGGAGCAGCGTGTCGTCTTGTCGCAGCTGCTCTTCCCGGAGTTGCTGGAGAGCCGTCGCCACGCCCTTGAAGAACAGAGTGAGCTTGGCGCTGGGCTGGAGGTTCTCATCAGAAGAGTACCCGAAGCCCTCCAATTCCAGCTGCGCCAGCTCCTCGTCGATAACTGCGGCGATGTTGACGAGGCCCTCCGTCCAGAGCTCCACAGTAGCCCTGAAGGTGTTCTGGGTTTCGGCGGCCCTTGTCAGCAGCTCCTCGTTGGCCTTGATCTCCCTTTTCAAGTCCTCCTCCTGCTTCTTGGCGCCGTCCAGTGTCTCAGTCAGCGTGACCAGCTTCAGCTCCAGATCAGCATTCGAGTCTTTGGCAGCGCTCAGCTCTTTGCCCCTCTCAAGGAGACAACCCTGCAGCTCACCATGGGCAAGGGCGTCCTTCTCGCGCTCGCGCTGGAGCGCGGCAAGCTCTTCATTCTTCTCCTTGAGATTGGCTTCTAGCTGCGTCACCTTCACCTCCAACTCCTTCTTGGCGGCCTCGGTAGCTGCAGCAGCATCCTTCGCTTCCTTGATGGCCCCGCCAAGAGTCTCCTCGCACGCAGCGAGCTCCTCTTCATAGCTGTCCAGATTGACCTTCCTCTGCGTCAATTCGCCTTCCCGCGCGGATTGCTCCTCGGCGGCAAGCCGCTGTTGCTCTTCGGCTTCTGCCTTCTCAAGGAGGAAGGCCTTCCGCGCCTCGACAAGCTGCGCCCTCTCCTCTGCAATGGACCGGAGGGCCTCCTGGTTGCGACTCTGGAGCTCCTCCGCATGCTTCTCGATATCCACTCCTGCCCGCGCGACAAGCGCTTCCCGAGACTCCAGCTTTGCTTGTCGGGCGCGGTATAGTGACAGCAGCTTCCGCAGCAGCTGTTCCTCCTCAGGCTCGCCACCGCTGCCGCTTGGTGCATCGACAAGTGTCAACCCAGCGGAGGCGAGCACTTCTCCGTCAAAGGTTTCTCCTTCGACCGACGCCCTGGAGCTTGACGCCCAGGGAAGCTTGATGAAGATACCGTCACCGGCCTTCAAATAGGCGCCGGGCTAGGGCTCTTCGGAGCCCGGTGCTGTGTCAGCGGCGGAGGGATCGGCGGTCGGCGTAGTGCCTTGCGCTCCTGCGGCCCTAGGGTCATCAGTACGATCGCCGGACCCCTCGCCAGCTCCTGTGCCGGCAGCCTTGGTGGCCTCTTTGTCGGCGAGATCATCAGCGCCGGCCTCCTCCTCGATGACGGCGGCATCATCAGTGTTGCCGCGCGCGTTCTCCTCGCCGGTGGCTTCGGTTTCCATTGGCTCCGGGGAAGGTGGGTCTGAACACAGGAAGATGGAGAAAAAGTCAAGCTAATATCCAAAAAAGAAGATCAGAAGAAGAAGAACACAAGGGAAGTTTTCTGACAAGAAGGATTACCTGTGCTGGGCTCTGTAACCATGGGCTCCACCACCGGGGGGTCACTGGTCCCGTCCCTTGTTGGAGAACTGCCCCTTGCCGGGGACCTCTCCCTTGCCGGAGAGCGCTCCCTTGCTGGAGAATCATCCCTTGGCGGCGTAGTCGAAGCAGATAGCACCTCAGGGGCAGCTTCTGGTTGTTCCTAGTGAACCTGTTCTGCTCCTACACAAGCAAACCAACAATCAAGATATCAGCAAGGAAAGAGCACCCATGCGCGCCCCACAACAGGAAGTGAACAAATACTTACGCTGGGGGCTGCGCTGGGGGCTGCTTCGAGGAGTAGTTGCCGGGTCCCACAAAGTGGTCTCGGACGCGTCCTCTGTTGCACAGCAGGATCGTCCTCGATGACAACCACGGGGACCTTGGCCCTCTTCGCCGCTCTCTGGGCCAGAGTCCTGGAAAGGAGCAAGGTTCAGAAGAAAGCAGATCAGATACAAGACAAGAATCAACAAGAATTGAAGAAAAATAAGTACAACAGAGAAACTTACTCCTCTTCTTCCTCCTCGTCGGAGCTGAGCGCGGAGAGGTCGAAGTCCGGAACCCTTTTGGCGCAACGAGGCGGAGGAGTAGGCTCCCTTGGCTGCTTGGCGGGAGCTGCGGCAGGGTCAGAAGCGGCGGCACGAGAGGACCCCGCTCCAGTTGCCGGCGCGGCGTGGGGCGCTCCCGCGGCAACGGTGCTTGCCGCGGTGGAGCGTGTTCCGCGGCGCTGCGGCTGTTGACCCGCTTGCCACCCTGCTATCTCTCCGGTCCTGTGGAGGCGCCTTCTTGGTGGAGCTGGGGGCTGCACTGGGAGCTCCGCTTGCGGCAGGCTGCTTGAAGACGGCTGGCCGCTTGCGCCCTCAGCGGGCTCGCTCGCTTCGGCTTCGGGCTCTCCCTCGCCGACAACCTCCCCGACAAGCTCCTCTCGGTCGGCAAGGCTTGCCGCCTCGGCCGCCTCTGCCTCCTCCAAAGTAAAACCAAACTCGCCCGCAGCGGCAGCTGCCGCCGCCTCCTCTGCCCTGGTGGCGATGTGCCGCATCTCATCATCAGTGGTGTCGCGGGTGAGGAGCCTCTGCTCGTCGGCGCGGACCGCCACCTCCACCAAGTCGTCGAAGAATTGCTGCACGACGTCGTCGGCGGGCTCCTGCCAAGTTGGGATAATCCCATGCGAGTCACACTCCGGCATCATTGCGCGGATGCGATCGAGCGCGGAGTTGTTGCACAATGGGACGACGCCCTGCGGCAGCCCGAACCACTCGGGATGGTTGGGGTCGTGCTTGAACAGCTCCTTGAGGATCCCATCCAACTCCAAGACAGTAAAACTAAAGTTGAGGCTGGGGCGCATCCTCATGATGTCCGTCGGACCCCCGAACAGCCAGGTGGGTCTCCCTCTCTCCTGCAGAGGGGCGACGCGGCGGCAAAGAAAATCTGCGCCAACAGCACCAACCGTGAGCCCGGCAAGCCTGAGCCGCAAGATCCGGGTGGTGGCGATCTTCAGTCTAGCATCGTCCGCCGCCAGGGCGCTCCAATCGCCGCCACGGACTACTCGGGCTTGGCGCAAGTTGGTGAATGGCTGCGGGTTCTCGTCAACAATCCAACACCACTCCGCTCTCCACTCCTCCCATTTTCTACGGAGCTCCCCCTCCAGATAAGCCTCCTTCATACCGGCTCTCGAGACCCAGGCGATCCCGCCAGATAAGGGCTCTCCTTTCTCGACCCGGGGCATGAAGTAGTGGCGGAAAAGGGCTACGTTTGGGTGGATTCCGACGAAGTTCTCGCAGAGGTGTGCGAAAACCGCCATGGTCAGAACGGCGTTGGGGGTGAAATCGAGGAGATGGAGCCCATATGTGTTCATGATGTCACAGAAGAAATCAGAAAAGGGCGGGCAGAGCCCGCAATAAAAGAACAGTGCGAAGAAGTAGTACCCTTTTGGGCACCGTTCTGAAGTGGAAGCATCGGCGGAGAGTACCTGCGTGCGCGGATGCGCCCGTGTCTCTGTCGACCAGAAGAGGTAAAACCATTCCCTCAGCTCCTTCGCGGAGAGATCAGGGGGGAAGAGCGCCCGCTCCTTCCGCAGTGCCTCAAGCCGCAGCGCCTCAGCCGACTTTGCACCCTTCCCGGTCTTCGGAGCCACGGCGGAGGCGGTGAGGGAGATCGAGGGCGTTGGCGGCGACGGCGGCGACGGGGGACGGAGCGCTGCTCTCTTTCGGCCTTGGAAAGTGGAGGGGAGCAGCGGAGATTTCTGAGGAAGGAACCGCAAGTGGCGAAGGTGGGGGAACGGCCTCTGTTTCCCCTGCTTATAAAGAGGAGGAGGCGAACGTTACGCTTTTTCCGAATAAAGAATCACCCACGATCTCTCCCACGACGCCGCGTTCGACGCGTGCCGTTACGGGAGGGCGCGGTGGGTACGGAGTTAGATACAGTGTGGACCCAGGCCGCGCGTGCCCGTGCCCTGTTTTCGGCCTGGCCCAATAGCGCTCGGCACCGTGTATGGCCCAGGCCCGGGGGCTCCTGTCGGTGTACTAAAGTAGGGGTACCTTAGTATCCCGAACTTGTGCACGGGCAGTCGCAGCACCCCGCGGCGAGGCTTGCCGGGTGCCCGCCAAGATCCTCCGTAGTTCATATTGGAGCCATTCAAGAACAAAGTATTTTAACAGAGAAGACAAGGCCCCGGCAAGAGGAGCTTGCCGGGAAGGTCAAGGCCCCGGCAAGAGGAGCTTGCCGGGAAGGCTAACCAAAGCATTTTAAGGAACTTGCCGCGACGCGCTGCGCGTCTCGGCAAGACTCGGCGAGCGACAAGCTTCCGGGCGCGACAAGACAACAGCCGCGGCAAGGCACTTGCCGCGGCAGGCCACCTCTCTGTGCCCACGCTCCAACGCATCCGTCGACGTGTCGCCGCGGGACCGTTCCAGGCGCACGTGGCGGGAAGCTGTGCAGCCAAGCGGTGCGAGGTGGCGAGTGGAGATGACGAGAAGGCCATCATGGCAAGCGGTGGCGCCCCTAACGGTCGCTTTTCTGCACTGTTTAGGCGGCGCGGACGGGCATTAAATGCTCTTGTCCCCTGCCGTCAGAGTTAGGTAGGGTGCACTATAGAAGCAGTTGTACCAACCACCCTTTTTACACTTTTACCCCTGCATGCGTTGCCACCTGTCGGTGACCCCTTTATCCTATAAAAGGAGGCCCATTCGCAACGTAGGGGGGGTTCTACTCATTCGAAACTACGACACTCCCACGCTCTCAAGCAAAGAACATAATACAACCACAAAGCAGCAGTAGGAGTATTATCTCTCCGGAGAGCTCCGAAGCTGGGTAAAAATCGCTCGCGCGTTTCGCCTCGATCCACTCTTCGTGCGCTCTCCGCTCCCTTGCCAGACCGAAAGGGGCCCTGCCCCATAGGTGTTCGTTTCCCACGACATCTTTGGCGCGCAGATTTGTGAAAGTTTCGTCCAAATCCTGAATCAGAGTTGCCCTGTCCTTGCTTTTGACCACTATGTCATCCATGTAGGCTTCCACAGTCACAGGAATGTGGAAGCCTACATGGATGACATAGTGGTCAAAAGCAAGGACAGGGCAACTCTGATTCAGGATTTGGACGAAACTTTCACAAATCTGCGCGCCAAAGATGACGTGGGAAACGAACACCTATGGGGCAGGGCCCCTTTCGGTCCGGCAAGGGAGCGGAGAGCGCACGAAGAGCGGATCGAGGCGAAGCGCGCAAGCGATTTTTACCCAGCTTCGGAGCTCTCCGGAGAGATAATACTCCTACTGCTGCTTTGTGGTTGTATTATGTTCTTTGCTTGAGAGCGTGGGAGTGTCGTAGTTTCGAATGAGTCGAACCCCCCCCCCCTACGTTGCGCATGGGCCTCCTTTTATAGGATAAAGGGGTCACCGACAGGTGGCAACGCATGCAGGGATAAAAGTGTAAAAAGGGTGGTTGGTACAACTGCTTCTACAGTGCACCCTACCTAACTCTGACGGCAGGGGACAAGAGCATTTAATGCCCGTCCGCGTCGCCTAAACAGTGCAGAAAAGCGACCGTTAGGGGCGCCACCGCTTGCCATGATGGACTTCTCGTCATCTCCACTCGCCACGTCGCACCGCTTGGCTGCACAGCTTCCCGCCACGTGCGCCTGGAACGGTCCCGCGGCGACACGTCAACGGATGCGCTGGAGCGTGGGCACAGAGAGGTGGCCTGCCGCGGCAAGTGCCTTGCCGCGGCTGTTGTCTTGTCGCGCCCGGAAGCTTGTCGCTCGCTGAGTCTTACCGAGACGCGCAGCGCGTCACGGCAAGTTCCTTAAAATGCTTTGGTTAGCCCTCCCGGCAAGCTCCTCTTGCCGGGGCCTTGACCTTCCCGGCAAGCTCCTCTTGCCGAGGCCTTGTCTTCTCTGTTAAAATACTTTGTTCTTGAATGGCTCCAATATGAACTACGGAGGATCTTGGCGGGCACCCGGCAAGACTCGCTGCGGGGCGCTGCGACTGCCCGTGCACAAGTTCGGGATACTAAGGTACCCCTACTTTAGTACACCGACAAACGCATTAAGCCTGATGACATGAGGTAGAGGGATAAACTCAAGCAATATGATATAAACCCCATCTTGTTATCCTCGATGGCAACAATACAATACGTGCCTTGCAACCCTTTCTGTCACTGGGTAAGGACATCGCAAGATTGAACCCAAAGCTAAGCACTTCTCCCATGGCAAGAAAGATCAATATAGTAGGCCAAACCAAACTGATAATTCAAAGAGACTTGCAAAGATAACTCAATCATACATAAAATAATTCAGAGAAGATTCAAATATTATTCATAGATAAACTTGATCATAAACCCACAATTCATCGCATCTCGACAAACACACCGCAAAAAGAGTTTACATTGAATAGATCTCCACAAGAGAGGGGGAGAACATTGTATTGAGATCCAAAAAGAGAGAAGAAGCCATCTAGATAATAACTATGGACCCAAAGGTCTGTGGTAAACTACTCACAACTCATCGGAGGGGCGAGGATGTTGATGTAGAAGCCCTTCGTGGTCGACTCCCCCTCCGGCAGAAGCCGGCGAAGGCTCCAAGATGGGATCTCGCGGATATAGAAGGTTACGGTGGTGGAAATTGTGTTTTGTCTGCCCCCTGGATGTTTTCGGGGTATGTAGGCTTGTGTAGGAGGAAGAAGTACGTCGGTGGACGCCCGAGGGGCCCACGAGACAGGGGGCGCGCCCTATAGGGGGGGCTCCCTCCTATCTCGTGGGAGCCTCGGCTGCTTCTTGACTTGCACTCCAAGTCCTCTGGATCACGTTCGTTCCAAAAAATCACGCTGCCGAAGGTTTCATTCGTTTGGACTCCGTTTGATATTTCTTTTATTTGAAATACTGAAATAGGCAAAAAAACAGCAATACGGGCTGGGCCTCCGGTTAGTAGGTTAGTCCCAAAAATGATATAAATGTGTAAAATAAAGTCCATAAACATCCAAAAGGGGTAATATAATAACATGGAACAATCAAAAAGTATAGATACATTGGAGAAGTATCACATAACTGAGGGAAATACTTACAATAGATGTTTCAAGCCACGTCATGAACCCTTGAGGGTGATTTCTCTAAGTTCACCTTGACGTGTACATCAAGTGGGATCCATCGAGGGTGATTCCTCGGATTCCCCTTTGGTGGTTTTGACACACGGTTACTTTGAATTTACCCCCAGAACCATGTCAAAGATGGGTCGGCCCCGAGAGGTACCCGCGGTACTGTGGGACTAGAGGGACAGTCGGTACCACCCCGGTAGACGTGGACCTGAGTTCCCGGTAGTCTCATGCAAGTCGGGTTGACCTGGAGGGTACCCACGAGTTGATGTGAAGTCCGGTTGACCTAAAGGGTACCCGCGAGTTTTCTACATAGCACGACCGGGCATTCCGGGCCCTTGCCGTAAGTCCACGAGACAAGGCGACGGGGTCACATCGATCGTGCGTCTCTGCTCGTTACCGCGTGCTCCCAAGTCACTAACGGTTTGGATATGTGATCCGAGTAGACCTCTGGCCTTTTTCACATTAATCACCATGCATGAATAAGTATGGGCACTCGGCGTCGTACGTTTCTTCCGAAAGATCTGTCAGACGTCCAGCTCAGCATTACGGCATGGCTGGCCCGGTGCCATCCAGGACAGAGGTGGTGCCTGGGTCCGCCCTTCACATAACAACCGAGATTGCAAAGGGTGATGGGCCCGAGACCCAAGAGTGCTTATGATGTAGACCTGCGGGGACCTTTCTATGGAGCCTAAGTAGGACTACGGCGTGTTGATCGTCCAATCGAGGCCGGTCATGACCTATTGGTGTGTTCGACCAGAGTTGATCGAGCGTGTTAGGTAAGTTGGTGCACCCCTGCAGGGAAGTATATCTATTCGAATAGCCATGTCCACGGTAACGTATGCTTGGAGTTGTATCCCGATCGATACAACTAGAACTAGAGGCTAAGGCATGTAATGGATATGATGGCTTCGGGATTGCTTTCTCGTAGGGAGTCGAGAAAGGATCTCTGAGCACTAATGTTACAACATACTTGTTAATTTAACATGATATTCCGTACTTTTCTAAATGATGCAAGATGCTTAAAGATGCTAGTCTTTGATAGGCCAGACTTTCCCTTCTCTTCTAGCATTCTGAAGTTCAGTCCACAGATACAACCCATTTCTTTGATAGTGATGAATACTTAGTTAAGATCTGATGTAAGTCTTGCGATTACTTCAAATGAGTACTCACGGTTGCTTAGCTACCTCTTTCCTCCCATACCCGATTGATGCGATCAGATGACAGATCCCAGGAGAAAGACGCCACTACCGATGACTAATACTACCCCGAGGGTACCTACTACTATGTGGGGACCGCCAACGACCAGGAGTAGTTAGGATTGCTTCGATCGTTGTTGCTTTTGTGCTATCCTTCTTAAGGTAGGCTTGTTTAACTTATGTCTGTACTCAGATATTGTTGCTTCCGCTGACTCTTGTGTATTCGAGCCCTCGAGGCCGCTGGCTTGTAATATAAAGCTTGTATGACTTTGATTTGTGTCTAGAGTTGTGTTGTGATATCTTCCCATGAGTCCCTGATCTTGATTGTACACATTTGCGTGTATGATTAGTGTACGATTAAATCAGGGGCATCACAAGTTGGTATCAGAGCTGACTGCCTGTAGGTAGCCCCCTTTCCAACTCCTTGGCCGAAGTTGAGTCTAGTCTTTGAAAAAACTATTTTACTAACATGGTTGTGTGCCTTATGGGCCCACGTCGCCAACGGGTGGTATTAGGATCTTTTACTCCTCGTCTATACACTGAGACTCTAATCTCTCTTCTATTCGGGTTAAATGATTTTGCTAACTCTAACATTAGGATCTCTTGATCACATCCACCCAAAGGTTTGTACTATGCCTTTCTTGAATTGAGGGCCAGGATCCGCTTCATAGTGTTCACGGACCGTAGGATCCTCATATCGAGGGCACCCTGTGTCGTCACTTGCAAATCCCTCACTCCAGTGGTTTTCTCCGACACTGATGTAGCGTTTGCTATGTTCCGCTGTTGTATCCCTCCATCACGTGCATGCGTGCCACCTAGTATGTCTAGGATGATTCTCTTGTCCGAACTCATGCGAACAGTGTATAATTGGCTCCGCATATGAATCTGTATGTCTTCAATGACTACTGCTTTGTACACACTGTGCCTTTGCTCACCGTTCAGGTTACATCATGAATGACTCCATACACTTGCTCCACCCCTTGCTAAACTACCCCGTGTTGCATTTAAGCAGGTTGGTTAGGCCCGCTGGACGTGGCCGTGGTGGCGACAATCCACCACTGCCCGAATACATGGCCGGAATGACACATCAATTGAGCTGAATCGCCAATTCATGGAACAAGTCATGGCTCAGTTTCTGCGTCCCATATGAATCAGCAACCCGCCCTAGTAACACTGCAAGACTCTGCGCGTCTCAACCCTGTCAGCTACAGTGGCTCAACTCAGCCCCTTGATACTGATGACTAGCTCCGTGACATCACTTTCAAGTTGGAGACTGCTGACGTAGCCCCTGCCAGCTATGTCACCTTGGCAGCTTATTACCTGAAAGGTCCCACTACTCAATGGTGGGACAGACACAGTCGTTCCTTACCTGTTGGAACCGCCATCACTTGGCTGGAATTCCAAGCTGCATTCTGCGGGCCAATGTCGACCCACCATGTTTAGTCACAACGTCCCCTTTGAAATTGAAATGTTGGAATTCCATGTTTTCCCCCATTGTTTTGAAGTCTTCCAATACTAAGCTCATTCTGGGAATGGAATGGTTGAAAACACATACCGCTCCTATCATTTGCGCCACTAAAACCGTCCATCTACTACACCCTTCAAGTGATATAGTAAGCTACCATGCTCATCTTGTTCGAAATGACAAAGCATGGATTTATTCCTTGAATGCGTTAAACGCTTATCCTCTTGTGAGAATTGAAAATGCTCCAATCATTTGTGAATTCCAAGATGTTTTCCAAAAGAACTACCCATCAATGACCTTGAACTTGCTGCAGTTAAATTTGAACTAAAGTTGTGGCGACATTATCTTCCTGGTAATCGTTGTGAGGTCTTCACCGATCATCAAAGTCTGAAGTATCTATTACTCAGCTAGATCCGGATCTCTGTCAGCAGCGATGTATGGAAACAATTACAGACTATGACTACGATATTTCTTATACCCCTGGCAAGTCTAATCAAGGCTGATGCCCTGAGTCGCAAGTCTTATTGCAACAACCACATGGATTATAAAGCTTCACCCCTACAATATGATCTCGCTTACAAAGAGCATCTGGTCCGCATTCTCGATCAAGCTAAATGTCGCACCCGTCAGAAGGCGATCAAATTTCTAAAAGTCCAGTGGTCAAACCATTCTGAAGATGGGAACTCGAGGATCGTCTTCGTGATGAATACCCCGCTTTGTTTTCGTGTACCACCTAAATCTTGGGACGAGATTTCTTGTAGTGGAGGAGATCTGTAACACCCCAGTGTCAAGCTACAGTAATTCTCCCCTAATGATTCCATGTCATCAGGTTTAACTGTAGCCGCTCCCTCTCTCTCGCCCAAACCCTAGCCCCTTCAGATCCTTCCCCCCTCTCGCTTGCCCCTTCCTCCTCCCGCACGAGCTCGAGCACGCCCATGGCTGCGCCACTGTCGTTCTCATGGCCACGATCATCACTTCATCATGCCGACGTGCCCAGGAGGACCGCCGTCCCCTGCTGCGACCTTTGCACCATCGGACTGGAGCAGGGGGCCCTCAACGTTTTCGCCTTCTTCGATCCTCTCCACCAAGGTCATCGTGCTATGATAACCCACAAGTATAGGGGATCGCAATAGTTTTCAAGGGTAGAGTATTCAACCATTCGACACAAGGGGAGCCAAAGAATATTCTCAAGTATTAGCAGTTGAGTTGTCAATTCAACCACACCTGAATAACTTAGTATCTGCAGCAAAGTATTTAGTAGCAAAGTAGTATGGAAGTAACGGTAACAGTAGCAGTTTTGTAGTGATTGTAATAGTGGCAACAGTAAAGTAAATAAGCAAAGCAGAATATGTGAAAAGCTCGTAGGCATTAGATCAGTGATGGATAATTATGTCGTATGCGATTCCTCATGTAACAGTTATAACATAGGGTGACACAGAACTAGCTCCAGTTCATCAATGTAACGTAGGCATGTATTCCAAATACAGTCATACGTGCTTATGGAAAAGAACTTGCATGTCATCTTTTGTCCTACCCTCCCGTGGCAGCGGGGTCCTAATGGAAACTAAGGGATATTAAGGCCTCCTTTTAATAGAGTACCGGACCAAAGCATTAACACTTAGTGAATACATGAACTCCTCAAACTACGTTCATCACCGAGAAGTATCCCGATTATTGTCACTTCGGGGTAGTCGGATCATAACACATGATAGGTGACTACAAACTTGCAAGATAGGATCAAGAACTCACATATATTCATGAAAACATAATAGGTTCAGATCTGAAATCATGGCACTCGGGCCCAGGTGACAAGCATTAAGCATAGCAAAGTCATAGCAACATCAATCTCAGAACATAGTAGATACTAGGGATCAAACCCTAACAAAACTAACTTGATTACATGGTAAATATCATCCAACCCATCACCTTCCAGCAAGCCTACGATGGAATTACTCACGCACGGCGGTGAGCATCATGAAATTTGTGATGGAGGATGGTTGATGATGACGACGGCGACGAAGCCCCCTCTCCGGAGACCCGAACAGACTCCAGATCAGCCCTCCTAAGAGAGATTAGGGCTTGGCGGCGGCTCCGTATCGTAAAACGCGATGAAACTTTCTCTCTGATTTTTTTTCTCCGTGAAAGCAAATATATGGAGTTGGAGTTGAGTTCGGTGGATGTCCAGGGGGGCCACGAGGCAGGAGGGCGCGCCCTGGGGGGTGGCCCCCACCCTCGTGGACAGGGTGTGGCCCCCTGATGTTGATTCTTTTGCCAGTATTTTTTTATTAATTCTTAAAAGTTGCTCCGTGGATTTTCAGGTCATTTTGAGAACTTTTATTTCTGCAAAAAAATAACACCATGGCAGTTCTGCTGAAAACAGCGTCAGTCCGGGTTAGTTCTGTTCAAATCATGCAAGTTAGAGTCCAAAACAAGGGCAAAAGTGTTTGGAAAAGTAGATATAACGAAGACGTATCAACTCCCCCAAGCTTAAACCTTTGCTTGTCCTCAAGCAATTCAGTTGACAAACTGAAAATGATAAAGAAAACTTTTACAAACTCGGTTTGCTCTTGTTGTTGCAAATATGTAAAGCCATCATTCAAGTTTTCAGCAAAGATTATGAACTAACCATATTCACAATAACACTTAGGTCTCATGTTTACTCATATCAATGGCATAATCAACTAGCGAGCAATAATAATAAATCTCGGATGACAACACTTTCTCAAAAACAATCATAATATGATATAACAAGATGGTATCTCGCTAGCCCTTTCCGAGACCGCAAAACATAAATGCGGAGCACCTTTAAAGATCAAGGACTGACTAAACATCGTAACTCATGGTAAAAGAGATCCAGTCATACCCAATATAAACTAATAGTAATGCATGCAAATGACAGCGGTGCTCTCCAGCAGGTGCTTTTTAATAAGAGGGTGATGACAAGATAAAAGTAAATAGATAGGCCCTTCGCAGAGGGAAGCAGGGATTTGTAGAGGTGCCAGAGCTCGATTTTGAAATAGAGATGAATAACATTTTGAGCGGCGTACTTTCATTGTCAACATAACAACTAAGAGATCTCGATATCTTCCATGCTACACACATTATAGGCGGTTCCCAAATAGAATGGTAAAGTTCATACTCCCCACTACCAACAAGCATCAATCCATGGCTTCCCCGTAACAATGGGTGCCTCCAACTAGCAACAATCCCGGGGGAGTTTTGTTTAATTATTTTGATTTGATTTAAGCATGGGACTGGGCATCCCGGTGACCAGCCATTTTCTTGTGAATGAGGAGTGGAGTCCACTCCTCTTGAGAATAACCCGCCTAACATGGAAGATACAGACAACCCTAGTTGATACATGAGTTGTTCGAGCATACAAAACAGAATTTCATTTGAAGGTTTGGAGTTTGGCACATAAAAATTTATTTGGAACGGCAGGTAGATACCGCATATAGGAAGGTATGGTGGACTCATATGGAATAACTTTGAGGTTTATGGAGTTTGGATGCACAAGCAGTATTCCCGATTAGTACAGGTGAAGGCTAGAAAGAGACTGGGAAGCGACCAACTTAGAGAGCGAAAATAGTCATGCACATGCATTAAAATTAATCGACACAGAGTGCAAGCATGAGTAGGATATAATCCACCATGAACATAATATCATGAAGGCTATGTTGATTTTGTTTCAACTACATGCGTCAACATGTGCCAAGTCAAGTCACTCGAATCATTCAAAGGAGGATACCACCCTATCATGCCACATCACAACCATTTTAATAGCATGTTGGCACGCAAGGTAAACCATTATAAGCTCCTAGCTAATTAAGCATGGCATAAGCAACTATAATCTCTAGTTGTCATTGCAAACATGTTTATTCATAATAGGCTGAATCGGGAATGATGAACTAATCATATTTACAAAAACAAGAGAGGTCGAGTTCATACTAGCTTCTCTCATCTCAATCAGTCCATCATATATTGTCATTATTGCCTTTCACTCGTACGACCGAACGGTGTGTATAATAATAATAGTGCACGTGCATTGGACTAACCTGGAATCTGTAAGCATTCAATTCAAGGGAGAAGACAAAGGAATATGGGCTCTTGGTTAAATCAACAATTATGCATATGAGAGCCACTAAAGGTTTTCATTATGGTCTTCTCCTCTCGACCTCCAAAGGAAAGAAAAGAAATAAAACTATTTACACGGGAAAGCTCCCAACAAGCAAAAGAAGAATGAGAAATCTTTTTGGGTTTTCTTTTAATTACTACTACAGACATGGAAACTAAGCTAACTAATTTTTTTGGTTTTTCTTAAGGTTTATCAAACACACAAGAAGAAAGCAAGAAATGAAAGTAAACTAGCATGGATAGTACAATGAAAAAGTATGAGCACCGACAACTAGAATGAGTGTGTGAACATGAATGTTATGTCAGTGAGAAATACGTACTCCCCCAAGCTTAGGATTTTGTCCTAAGTTGGTCTATGGCCAGAGGTCACGGCTACTCTCTCCAGTGTACTGAGGAGTGTCATCATATTGCCACTGGCTGGCGATCTCCTCCGGATCCCACTGATAAAATGACGGACGATAAGGATCAGGTGGTGGTTCTGGCTCGGGCTCTGGAGCTGATGTCTGGCCCCGGTACGCATAAATGGCCTCCGGCAAGACGAGGTAAGGGCCTGCAGTTAAAGCAAACAAAGAGGGCGCAGGAAAGATAATAGTCTCACTATGTTTCTTATGAAATCTCAAATTGTACAAAAGCATTTTATCATCATTTTTAACAATAAACTCATGTGCTACCATGCTCTTATAATCTAGGAAAGTAGGGGGCAGCAATTTTTCCTCTTTCTCAAAATGCCTAATAGGTATCCTGAAATATTTAGCAAGGCGTGAAGCATAGATACCTCCAAAGATGGGGCCCTTTGTACGGTTCAGGCTTAATCATTTAGCAATAATAGCGCCCATACTAATAGAGATATCACGAAATAAAGCATGGAACAAAATAATAATATCAGGAACACTAAGGTTTCCATAGTTTCCGTGACCAATTAAGCATCGACTAGCAAATATTGCAAAGTAGCGTAAAACAGGAAAATGTATGCTAGTAACTCTTGCATCGGAAACCTTCCTCGTTTCCCCTACAGTAATAGTATCAATAAATCCATCCACATCTTTACAATGTGGTTCCTCTAAGCTGCCCCCGAAAGGTATCTTGCAAACCGTGCAAAATTCATATAGCGACATCTCCCTAGCCACATCATATAAATGGAACTCTACTGAAGGAGGTGATATCTTAGGAATAAAGTAGAAATTTTGCACGAAAGTATTGGCGAGTAAGAGATACTGTTCAATCTGGTCGTGGAGGAAGTCGGTGAGGCCCGCATTATCAGCCAATGAATAAAAATCATCATAAATCCTAGCTCCTCTCAAGAAATAATCACATGGCCATTCACACGGCCGAACTTCCGCAACGCGAGGGAGATTATACTTGGGCTTTTCATTCTCCTTAGCTTGTTTATCCTTAGAGCCTTGGCTAGAAGAGCCCCTCAAGAAAAATCTCTTCATCTTTTTCTGAAAATTTCTGAAATTTTTAGTAACTCAAAATAAAAGTGAACAAAACTCAACAATATTGATAGCAACTACTCCCACAAGTGCCTAGAGACTATATCATGCATTAGAATTACTTGGGACCATATAAATTTGACATGCAAGCTCAAGAACAGGGTCACCTATGCAGCAACAATTTGCGATGAATAAAGCACTAGAACCAAAACTAATTGGACCATTGGAGGAGTCACATACCAAAGAACAATCCCCCAAAGCAATTTTTTGAATGGAGCTTTGAGCAAGGAGATCGAAAATGGAAGCAAAATGAGCTAGAACTCGTGCTTGAGCTGGATGGTGATTTTTTTGGGACGAAGATGAAGTGTGTGGGTGTAGGAATAAGTGGAGGGGGGCCACCATGGGCCCACGAGGCAAGGGGCGCGCCCTGGACCCTCGTGGCCAGGTGCTTGCTCCCCTTGTTGTGTTCTCAGTGCCAGATATTCTCAAATATTCCAGAAAAAATCATACAAAATTTGCAGGGCATTTGGAGAACTTTTATTTTCAGGGTATTTTTTTGCACGGATAATTAAGAAACAGACATAAAACACTATTTTTGCTTTATTTAATCTGAATAATAGAAAGTAAAAATAGGGTACAGAAGGTTGTGCCTTCTAACTTCATCCATCTCATGCTCATCAAAAGGAATCCACTAACAAGGCTGATCAAGTCTTGTTAACAAACTCATTCCGAATAAAATGAAACCGGAGAAATTTCGAATAACACTAGGTTACCTCAACGGGGATATGCACATCCCAAATAATAAGAGTATCATATTTCTTCTTGACAGTAGGGAGAGGAAATTCAAAACCTCCAATAATAATAGTTGGAATTTTTCGGAACTTGAGGTTGTTTCCTCAGAAAGTGTACCGTATGCTCATTACCATTAATATGAAAAGTGGCATTGCCTTTGTTGCAACGATAACCGCTCCTGCAGTATTCAAAAAGGGCCTACCAAGGATAATCGACATACTATCATCCTCGGGAATATCAAGAATAACAAAGTCTGTTAAAATAGTGACGTTTGCAACCACAACAGGCACATCCTCACAAATACCGATAGGTATAGCATTTGATTTATCAGCCATTTGCAAAGATATTTCAGTAGGTGTCAACTTATTCAATTCAAGACTACGATATAAAGAGAGAGGCATAACACTAACACCGGCTCCAAGATCACATAAATGCAGTTTTAACATAGTTTCATTTAATGGAGCATGGTACAGTTGGTACTCCCGGGTCTCCAAGTTTCTTAGGTATTCCACCCTTAAAAGTATAATTAGCAAACATGGTGGAAATTTCAGCTTCCGGTATCTTTCTTTTATTTGTAATAATATCCTTCATGTATTTAGCACAATGGTTCACTTTAAGCATATCAGTTAAGCACATACGTAAGAAGATAGGTCTAATCATTTCAGCAAAGCGCTCAAAATCCTCATCATCCTTTTACTTGGATGGCTTAGGAGGAAAACGCATGGGTTTCTAAACCCATGGTTCTCTTTCTTTACCGTGCTTCCTAGCAACAAAGTCTCTCTTATCATAATGTTGATTCTATGATTGTGGGTTATCAAGATGAACAACAGGTTCAATCTCTACATAATTATTATTGCTAGGTTAAGCATCAACATGAACATTATCATTAACATTATCACTAGGTTCATGTTCATCACTAGATTGTGTTTCAGCATCAGAAATAGAAATATCATTGGGATTCTCAGGTGTGTCTACAACAGGTTCACTAGAAGCATGCAAAGTCCTATCATTTTTGTCTATTTCTCTGAGAATCTTGCTCAATTCTCTTAGGGTGGCCTTCAGGATACAAAGGTTCCTCAGTCATTTTACCCGTTCTAGTAGCCACTCTAACAGCAAAATCATGTTTATTATTTAATTCATCGAGCAAATCATGATGACCCACAAGCATAGGGGATCTATCGTAGTCCTTTCAATAAGTAAGAGTGTCGAACCCAACGAGGAGCAGAAGGAAATGACAAGCGGTTTTCAGTAAGGTATTCTCTGCAAGCACTGAAATTGTAGGTAACAGATAGTTTTATGATAAGATAATTTGTAATAGGTAGCAAGAAATGAAAAGTAAATAAAGTGCAGCAAGGTGGCCCAATCCTTTTTGTAGCAAAGGACAAGCCTGGACAAATTCTTATAATGAGAAAAGCGCTCCCGAGGACACATGGGAATTATCGTCAAGCTAGTTTTCATCTTGCTCATATGATTCACGTTCGTTACTTTGATAATTTGATATGTGGGTGGATCGGTTCTTGGGTGTTGTCCTTTCTTGGACAAGCATCCCACTTATGATTAACCCCTATTGCAAGCATCCGCAACTACAAAAGAAGTATTAAGGTAAACCTAACCACAACATGAGACATATGGATCCAAATCAGCCCCTTACGAAGCAACGCATAAACTAGGGTTTAAGATTCTATCACTCTAACAACCCATCATCTACTTATTACTTCCCAATGCCTTCCTCTAGGCCCAAATAATGGTGAAGTGCCATGTAGTCGATGTTCACATAACACCACTAGAGGAGAGACAACATACATCTCATCAAAATATCGAACGAATACCAAATTCACATGACTACTAATAGCAAGACTTCACCCATGTCCTCAGGAACAAACATAACTACTCACAAAGCATATTCATGTTCATGGTCAGAGGAGTATTAATATGCATTAAGGATCTGAACAAATGATCTTCCACCGGATAAACCAACTAGCATCAACTACAAGGAGGAATCAACACTACTAGCAACCCACAGGTACCAATCTGAAGTTTAGGTAAAAAGATTGCATACAAGAGATGAACCAGAGTTTGAGAGGAGATGGTGCTGGTGAAGATGTTGATGTAGATTGCCCCCCTCCCGATGAGAGGATCATTGGTGATGATGATGGTGATGATTTCCCCCTCCCAGAGGGAAGTTTCCCCGGCAGAACAGCTCCACCGAAGCCCTAGATTGGTTCTACCAAGGTTCCGCCTCGTGGCAGCGGATTTTCGTCCCGTAAGCTTGCTTATGATTTTTTCCAAGGTAAAAGACTTCATATAGCAGAAGATGGGCACCGGAGGGCCACCAGGGGGCCCACGAGGCAGGGGGCGCGCCTAGTAGGGGTGGGCGCGCCCCCCACCCTCGTGGCCAGGGTGTGGGCCCCCTCTGGCACTTCTTTCGCAATAATTCTTATTAATTCCAAAAATGACTTTTGTGGAGTTTCAGAACTTTTGGAGCTGTGCAGAATAGGTTTCCAATATTTGCTCCTTTTCCAGCCCAGAATCCCAGCTGCCAGCATTCTCCCTCTTCATGATAAACCTTGTAAAATAAGAGAGAATAGCCATAAGTATTGTGACATAACATGTAATAATAGTCCATAATGCAATAAATATCGATATAAAAGCATGATGCAAAATGGACGTATCAACTCCCCCAAGCTTAGACCTCGCTTGTACTCAAGTGGAAGCCGATATCGAAAAATATGTCCACATGTTTAGAGTAGAGGTGTCGATAAAAATAAAATACGGACATGAGGGCATCATGATCATTCTTATAACAGAAACATATATAGATTTTGTCATATGATTTCTTATGCTTAAGTAACAATCTATTCACAATGTCAAGTATGGTTCAGAAACTTCATTGGGAACTAACAAACTATAATCTCAGTCATTGAAGCAATTGCAATTTATCATAACATCGGAAAGAGTCAATAATAGAGCTTTTCAGCAAGTCCACATACTCAACCATCATATAGTCTTCTACAATTGCTAACACTCATGCAATACTTATGATTATGGAGTTTTAATCGGACACAGAGAAAGATAGGGGCTTATAGTGTTGCCTCCCAACGTTTTACCTCAACGGTAATGTCAACAATAATAGTTCATGCTAACTTACATCCAATTATATATATATATATATATATATATATATATATATATATATATATATATATATATATATCAGGATCTTTCCAACACGAGGTGCTTGCCAAAGGATAAAATGAAAAAGGGAAAGGAGAAGATCACCTTGACTCTTGCATAATGTAAAGACATAAATTAAAAGATAGGCCCTTCACAGAGGGAAGCAGAGGTTGTCATGTGCTTTTAGGGTTGGATGCACAAAATCTTAATGCAAAAGAACGTCACTTTATATTGCCACTTGTGATATGAACCTTTATTATGCAGTCCGTCGCTTTTATTACTTCCTTATCACACGATCGTATAAAGCTTATTTTCTCCACACTAATAAGTCATACATATTTAGAGAGCAATTTTTATTGCTTGCAACATGACAACTTACTTGAAGGATCTTACTCAATCCATAGGTAGGTATGGTGGACTCTCATGGCAAAATTGGGTTTAAGGATATTTGGAAGCACAAGTAGTATCTCTACTTGGTGCAAGGAATTTTGGCTAGCATGAGGGAGAAAGGCAAGCTCAACATGTTGGACGATCCATGACAATGTACTTTAACTGGGATGTGAGAAAACATAACCCATTACGTTCTCTTCATTGTCCAACATCAACTCTTTAGCATGTCATACTTTAATGAGTGCTCACAATCATAAAAGATGTCCAAGATAGTATATTTATATGTGAGAACCTCTCTTTCTTTATAACTTCCTATTAATTGCAATGATGACCAAAACTATGTTTTCCAACTCTCAACAACTTTTATGCCTCATACTCTTTATGTGTGATGTAATTACTATCCATAAGATCAATATGAACTCTTTTATTATTTTTATTCTTTTATGCACTTAAGATCATGGCAAGATAGCAAAGCCCTTGACTCAACACTAATCTTTATTATAGATAGCTCACGGACTCGATTACATAGAGGGATCACAAAGCAAAACTCAAAACTAATTCATACCAAGACTTCATTCTACTAGATCAAGATATTACCAAAAGGATCGAACTAAGAAAAATGGTAAATATAGGAGTGTGATGGTGATACGATACCGGGGCAACTCCCCCAAGCTTGGCAGTTGCCAAGGGGAGTGCCCATACCCATGTGATTATGTCCTCGGAGGTGGTGAAGGAGTTATTGATGATGTAGGCTTGTCGTCCATCTTCCAAGGCATAGGCTCACCATCATAGAAGGATGATCGAGTCTCCGGGATCCTCAAATCTGCAGCCAAACTCATCCTTTTGAATCTATATTCATACTCACAGTTCTGGTTTTGCAGGTCATAGATATGGGCTTGGAGGTGCTTGATTTTCTCATGAAGCTTGAAGATGGTATCCCCAATGTTCTTGGCGTCCAGCTTGTGGTTGTTGGTGAACTCCACGATCATCATCTGGCTGGCGTTAAGTCCGCGCTCCACCATCCCTTGGCACTTGAAAACTTGTTGTTCCATCGCTTCGAGCTTTGTCTCCATGCTTCCGGTACTCCTTGGTCCCTCCACATCGCGGATGTGCAGCACCACCTCACGCATCTCAATGGTTTGAGGGTGATGCAGCACCTCCGCGAGATAGGGGTCGATAACCCTCTCGAAAAACTTTTCCTTGGGAGCGCTTGGAGACGTCATGGTGCTCTAGATCTGTCAAAAAAACAGCTCGAAATGAAAACAGAAGATTTTTGCGTGATACGGTGGTCAAAACCTTCGGGAGATTATATAATGAATTTTTACCGACCAAAAGAAGTATTGTGCAAGAAAATG
Source organism: Triticum timopheevii (assembly GCA_963921465.1). Classification (NCBI taxonomy): domain Eukaryota; kingdom Viridiplantae; phylum Streptophyta; class Magnoliopsida; order Poales; family Poaceae; genus Triticum; species Triticum timopheevii. The sequence goes on from OY997270.1 coordinate 586,313,636, forward strand.
AAGTCCAGAGAGCACACGAGGTGCCCATGAGGCAGGGGGCGCCCTCCACCCTCGTAGAGGCCTCGTGTCCTTCCCAGACTACTTTTATTTTCCTATTTTCTTAAATATTCCAAAACGGAGAAAAATTGCTATTAGAACTGTTTTGAAGTCGGTTTACTTACCGTACCACATACCTATTCCTTTTCGGAGTCTGAAACGTTCTGGAAAGTGTCCCTTATGTATTCCTCCGGGGTTACGGTTTCAATAATATTAGTTTCAACATTTATAGGATTACTGAGATATAATGTTTGATTCTTTGACCGTTCACCACCTTCGGATTTGTGCCTTCGAAGTTGTTGATTTTTATGGCACCGGAACGATAGACCTCCTCGATAACGTAAGGGCCTTCCCATTTAGAGAGAAGTTTTCCTGCAAAAATCCTAAACGAGAGTTGAATAGCAACACATAATCACTTACGTTAAACTCACGCTTTTGTATCCTTTTGTCATGCCATCTTTTAACTTTTTCTTTAAACAGCTTGGCATTCTCGTAGGTCTGGGTTCTCCATTCATCAAGTGAGCTAATGTCAAATAACCTCTTCTCACCGGCAAGTTTGAAATCATAGTTGAGCTCTTTAATGCCCCAATATGCCTTATGTTCAAGTTCGAGAGGTAAGTGACATGCTTTTCCATAAACCATCTTATACGGAGACATACCCATAGGATTTTTATATGCAGTTCTATAGGCCCATAATGCATCATCAAGTTTCTTGGACCAATTCTTTCTATATCTATTTGCAGTCTTTTGCAAAATTAATTGAGCTCTCTATTACTCAATTCTACTTGACCACTAGACTGTGGGTGATAAGGAGATGCAATTCTATGATTAACATCATACTTAGCAAGCATTTTACGAAAAGCACCAAGAATAAAATGTGAACCACCATCAGTCATTAAGTATCTAAGGACTCCAAACCTCGGAAAAATAACTTCTTTAAGCATCTTAATAGAGGTGTTATGATCAGCACTACTAGTTGGAATAGCTTATACCCACTTAGTAACGTAATCAACGGCAACTAAAATATGTGTATACGCATTAGAGGCAGGAAATGGTCCCATATAATCAAAGCCCCAAACATCAAATGGTTCAATAACAAGAGAATAATGCATAGGCATTTCTTGACGTCTACTAATATTACCAATTCTTTGACATTCATCACAAGACAAGACAAACTTATGGTCATCTCTGAAGAGAGTAGGCCAATAAAAACCAGATTGCAATACCTTATGTGCAGTTCTATCTCCAGCGTGGTGTCCTCCATATGGTTCGGAGTGACACTTGCGTAGGATTTGTTCCTATTCATGCTCAGGTACACAACGTCTAATAACACCACCTACTCCTTTATAAAGGTGTGGGTCATCCCGGAAGTAATGTCTTTAATCATAAAAGAACTTTTTCTTTTGCTGGTATGAGAAACTAGGTGGTATAAATTTAGCAACAATGTAATTAGCATAATCAGCATACCATGGAGCAGTACGATAAGCATTTATGACCGCTGATTGTTCATCAGGAAAGCTATCATCAATAGGTAGTGGGTCATCAAGAACATTCTCTAACCTAGACAAGTTGTCTTCAACGGGGTTCTCCGCTCCCTTTCTATCAATATTATGCAAATCAAATTCTTGGAGCAAGACAACCCATCCAATAAGTCTACGTTTAGCATCTTTCTTTTCCATAAGATATTTAATAGCAGCATGATCAGTGTGAATAGTTACTTTAGAATCAACAATATAAGGTCTGAACTTATCACAAGGAAATACAACTGCTAAGAACACTTTTTCAGTGGTAGCATAATTTCTCTGGGCAGTGTCAAGAGTTTTACTAGCATACTGGATAACATTTAGTTTCTTATCAACTCTTTTCCCTAAAACAACACCTACATCATAATCACTAGCATCACACATAATTTCAAAGGGTAAATTCCAATCGGGTGGCTGAACAATAGGTGAAGTGATCAAAGTTTTCTTAAGTATTTCAAATGCTTCTACACAATCATCATCAAAGACAAAAGGAATATCTTTTTGTAATAGATTAGTCAGAGGCCTAGAGATTTTAGAAAAGTCCTTAATGAACCTCCTATAAAAACCGGCATGACCAAGGAAACTTCGTATACCTTTTATGTCCTTGAGACACGGCATCTTTTCAATAGCATCAACTTTAGCTTTATCAACTTCAATACCTCTTTCAGAAATTTTATGCCCCAAGACAATGCCTTCATTAACCATAAAGTGGCACTTCTCCCAATTCAAGATGAGACTAGTGTCTTCACATCTCTGCAAAACTCGATCAAGGTTGCTCAAGCAATCATCAAAAGAGGATCCATAAATGGAGAAATCATCCATGAATACCTCACAAACATTTTCACAAAAGTCAGAGAATATAGCCATCATACATCTTTGAAAGGTAGCAGGTGCATTACATAAACCAAAAGGCATACGTCTATAAGCAAAAGTACCGAAAGGGCAAGTAAAAGTAGTCTTTGCTTGATCGTCCACTGACACGGGTATTTGAGAGAAACCATAATAACCATCTAGAAAGCAGAAATGTGTATGTTTGGATAGTCTTTCTAGCATTTGATCAATAAAAGGTAAAGGGTAATGATCTTTCTTAGTAGCTTTATTTAATTTATGAAAATCAATTACCATCCTATAACCTGTAATAATTCTTTGCGGGGTCAATTCATCTTTATAATTAGGAACTACAGTAATACCTCTGTCGGGGCATCTCTCTCTGTGGCCACGAGCACCTATGGGGCACGGGGGGCCCCTTCTAGTCCGGCAAGGGGGGCGGAGGCCGCGCGCAGAGCAGATCGAGGTCGGGCGCGCGCTGGGGAGACGGGACGATTTTTACCCAGCTTCGGAGCTCTCCGGAGAGATAAAACTCCTACTGCTGCTTTGTGTTCGTATCCGATCTTGCTCGAGGGTCCGAGCGTATGGTGGTGTTGCCTGTGTCCCAAAGAATGGACCGAACCCCTTCTACGTGCGCATGGGCCTCCCTTTTATAGTCTGAAGGGGGCACCAACAGGTGGCAGCGTAAGAAGAGGGGGTAGAAAGGTAAAACCGCAGGTTGGTGTAACAGTGACCAACAGTGTCCCCCACCTAACTCTGACGGCAGGAGACAAGGGCATTTAATGCCCGTCTGGTCGCCCCAACAGTGCAGAGAAGCGACTGTCAAGTGAGCCACCAGTTGCCACGATGGCGTCTCTATCAGCTCCGCTTGCCACCTCGCCCTGCATGGCTGCGTAGCGCCTCGCCACGTGCCCTTGGGATGGCCCTGTGATGACACGTCGCTGGATGCGCTGGAGTTTGGGTGGCAGTCTTGCCGCGGCAAGTGCCTTGCCGCGGCCCTTCTCTTTGTTGTGCCGGCAAGCTTGCCGGCCGTCGGGCCTTGCCGGGACGCGCGGGGCGCCACGGCAAGTCTTCTGGAGATGCCTTGGTCGGCCTTCCCGGCAAGCTCCTCTTGCCGGGGCCTTTGTTTTCTTCCCGGCCAGCTTCTCTTGCCGGGACCTTAGTTGGCCTTCCCGGCAAGCTCCTCTTGCCGGGGCCTTGGTTTGAGTACTTTGATCTTGAATGGCATCAAAGTAGCCGTGGAGGATCTTGGCGGGCGTCCGGCAAGCCTTGCCGCGGGGTGCTACGACTGCCCGTGCACAAGTTCGGGGTACTAAGGTACCCCCCTACTTTAGTACACCGACAGGAGCCCCCGAGCCTGGGCCATACACGGTGCCGAGCGTTGTTGGGCCAGGCCCAAAACAGTGCACGGGCACGCGCGGCCTAGGTCACACAGCATATCTCTCCGCTTCCACCGCGCACGTCCAGAGCGGCACGCGTCAAACGCGGTGTCGTGGGTGACGTGCGTGCGGGGCTGAGCCTTGCGATCATGCATCAAGCCATGATGAAGGGGACGGCACACGCCCCCTACCTAAACGGAGGTAGGCGTGGGGGTGTGGTGCATTTACTAGATGGGGCCGGTGCGCAGTTTTCGAGGCATCCAACCCCACTATCACGGGGTGGGGCGAGGCCGCCTCACCCGTCACCTCGGCCCTGTATCCCCACCACGTAGCTCCCATGCACTTGGGGTCACGGACGGTGGGAGTGGGAATCCGGGCCGTCGCGAGCAGAGGCAGCGGGTCGGTCCTGATTCCCTGCCCCTCCCGTACCTTGATTCGCTGAGCGGGGCGGCCGGTCCCCCACCCTGCTCCTTTATAAAGGGCAGGAAGGGGGGCACAGAACCCCGCACTCTCTCATCTCCTCCTTTCTTCAGCTTCTGTTCTCCTCTCTCCCACTCGCCATGGAGAAAGGGAACCCTGGCCCTTCGTCGGTGGCGGTGAGGGTTGCCGCCAGACAGCGCACCTCTCCCTCTCTCGCTCCTGCGGTGGCGGAGCCAGCCGCGAGGGGAAGAGGGAGGGGGCGAGGCCGTGGACGAGGTCGAGGGCATGGTCGAGGCACTCGAGGAAGAGGCGGCCGGGGTGGTGCGCCACCCCCGTCTCCGCCGGCGGCTCCTCCCCTCGAGGCGGTCCACATCGGGGACGACCCCTGGGAGTTCTTCGTCAAGCTGCGCCGGGCACCTCGTCGACGCCTCCGGCTTCTGGCTCCGTTTGCGAGCGCGATGGAACCGGACCCGCCCGAGATGCTGGAGTTGCGCATTAGGGGCTGCGGGATCAGCGGCACTCGAGTCAGTGTCGTATCCCCAGCCCCCGGCGTGATGTACTTCGATCGAGGGTGGAAGACGTTCGCCCGCATCCACAGCTTGACGGCGGGGTTTACCCTCCATTTTAAGTTAATGGAGGGCGACCTTCTCGCCGTCAAGGTCTTCGGGGACTCCGGCATCCGGGTGAGATGCTGCGTGGACAGCTCCTCCGATAGTGAAGGCCCCTCCTCGAGCAAGAGTGACGAGGAGGGGAGCGATAGCGACGACGAGGACGGCGAGTCCGACTAGGCGTCGGACGCCGCCTCGCGTGCCACCGGCGACCCCATCATCCGGGTTGCCGGCCTTCTGAACTCCCCGGGGCCGTCTCCTTGGGCGGCTGGCGTAGGGAGGCTGCGGAGGAGGAAGAGGGGTGGCGGCAAGGCCGTCAAGTCGGAGTACGAGGGCGAGGTGCCCTCGACAGCGTGCTGACGTCCTGCCGCCCCGTCTTCGAGCTCTGCCTCTGGCGCCTCCGTCTCCGCCAAGCTCCTGGCCGGCCCCCGGGGTGTTCTCTTGGTGTCTTCTGGCACCCGTAGTTCGCCTAGGCGCTCCTTTCGCCCTCCCCGGCAAGCTTCTCTTGCCGGGGCCTCCTTGACCTACCTCCTGAAGAGAGAAACAGGAGAGGGATCACGGGCATCTTATCTTTTAATTCGTAAGCCTTCGGGCCTTAGCTGTATTTAAAATTTGTAATCCTCTCTATCATGTTTTTCATCCTCTATGGACTTGTACTAAATTGGGATGTTTTTTAATGGAAAGAGGGGAAAGCTTGCCGGATTAAGTCCTTTACTTGATTTTGTGCCTTGTACGTTTTCACCCTACGCTTTTAGGGAACTTGCCGGCGGGGGCACCTTGCCGTGAGCGCCGAGTGCGGAACATCGGCAACGGAACTGCAACCGACAGGAAACCTTGTCGCGGAGCTAGTCGCGGCTTACTTAAGTCGTTGAGCGGACTCGAAACGATAGTAAGGCAACTAGCTACGAGTTGGTTCTCTGCCGGCGGTGCCGCGACCGACAAGAAACCTTGTCGTTGAGCTAGCCGCAGTTCACCTAAATTGTCGAGCGGACTCGAAACAACAATTGGTGCGCGACTAGCTACGAGCCGGTTCCTCCGCGCACAGGTTTTTTTTTATACAAGGCATGAACGTTCAAGGACGCGGCCTCGCTTTCCCCAGCCCATAAGAGGATGCATGACGAGGGATGAAAAAAAAACTTATCTGATATTACAGCCCCCGGCGACTCTGGCTTGCCGGGGGTGAACCCTGGTATTCGCAGCTCTCGGCAACTTTGGCCCGCCGAGACCCAGGTGCCGGTGCACCTCGCTTTGTCCTTGCCGCCGGTGTCGCAGCCCCCGGGGACCCTGACTTGCCGCGTAGGGATCCTGGTACTCGCAGCCCCCAGCGATGCTGGTTTGCCGGGGCGTGCCGGGGCCCAGGGGCCAGTGTGCCCTTCTATTCTTTCCTTGTCGCTGTCATTTTAGTCACAAAAAATAGCTAAGACAGCGCCGTAATAAGTTACTCTTTGCAATGTAACTTCAAGTTGGGCAATGCAACGCCATGTTTCGCCCTTTGTATATTTACACTCTACGCTTCTAGGGAACTTGCCGGTGCTAACACACTTGCTGAGTGCGGAACGTCAGCAGCCTGCTGGCGGTGTTGTACCCGGCAAGAAACCTTCTCGGGCCAGTTGCAGCGCGCTTGTATTGTTGAGCGGACTCGAAAACAAAGCAAGGGCGCAACTTAACCACGAGTTAGCTCCTCTGCGCACAAGTTTATTATACAAAGGACGTCCCATGGCAAGGCTTGCTACGTTACATCCTCTACTTCATTACATCCCTTGTACGTTTTTACCCTACGCTTCTAGGGAACTTGCCGGCGCTAACACACTTGCTGAGTGCGGAACGTCAGCAGCCCGCTGGCGGTGTTGTACCCGGCAAGAAACCTTCTCGGGCCAGTTGCAGCGCACTTGTATTGTTAAGCGGACTCGAAAACAAAGCAAGGGTGCAACTTAACCACGAGTTGGTTCCTCCGCGTACAGGTTTTTCGTACAAGGGACGAACGTTCGAGGAATATAACATAAGAGCTTAGAACTAAAAAGTGTTATCCACTCAAGCTCAGGTGACTTAGCTTTTCTGTTTTCCGCGGTCCGGCGAAGCCGCACTCCTCCCTTGACTTCCTCCCTTGTACGTTTTCACCCCCTCGCGCTTTCAGGGAACCCGCCGGCGCAAACACACTTGCTGAGTGCGGGACATCAGCAGCCCGCTGGCGGTGTTGCTTCCGGCAGGAAGAACTCGTCGGGCTAGTTACGGCGCGCTTTCATTGTTGAGCGGACTCGAAACGGATCAAGGGCGCAACTTAGCCACGATTCGACCCTTCTGCGCACAGGTTCTTTGTACAAGGTACGGATTCTCAGGGAACACAATTCAAAAGCTTGAAACTGGACGCTTTCTTCGCCCTACTGGCTGGTGGAGCTCGATGGTGTGTCCTCGACGGCAGCGCGGCACTCCGAGGAGGTGCGCTTGCCGGAGTGGGCACCAGAGCTGCTCCTGCCGGACTTAGTCTTTGGTTGGTCTGCCTTTGCCTTCTTGCACTTGCCGGTGGAGCTCGATGGTGCGTCCTCGACGGCAGCGCAACACTCCGGGGAGGTGCGCTTGCCGGAGTGGGCATCAGAGCTGCACTTGCCAGACTTGAGTTTCTTCTTCCCCCGAGGAGCTTCAGCGGCAAGTGGCTCGCGCTCTGCTGCGGCTGCTGCTTCCCGGTAGATCTTGTCGGCGCAGACGAGTGCATCCCTCTTGTCACCTTGGACAGAAATGACACTCATCGGGCCAGGCATCTTGAGCACATTGTATGCGTAGTGAGAGGCCGCCATGAACTTGGCGAGTGCGGGTCGGCCGAGTATCCCATTGTAGGGTAATGGGATATCAGCCACGTCAAATGTGACCCTCTCCGTCCTGAAATTCAGCTCACTGCCAAACGTCACTGGCAATGTGATCTTCCCCTTGGGCTTGCTTCTTCCCGGATTTATCCCTTTAAAGGTACCAGTCTCTTCGAGCTCGCTGTCGGGGATCTGGAGCTTCTTGAGCACTGCGGAGGAAATCAGGTTCAGGCCGGCCCCGCCGTCAACCAACATTTTCGTGACCTTGAGGTTGCGGATTGTTGGTGAGACCAACATCGGCAAGCACCCGACCGCAGTGACGCGATCAGGGTGGTCCTCAACATCGAAGATGATGGGCGTGCCGGACCATTTCAGAGGCTTGCGCGCCTCGACGGACGGCTGCGCTGCGTTCACCTCTCGCACCCACTGCTTGAGTTGGCGGCGCGAGGCGTGCAGAGAGGCGCCGCCGTCGATGCACAACACCTCTGTCGCCTTCTGAAACCCTTGGTCATCGGTCTCATCTTCCTCCATCTCATCCTCCTCATCCTCTTCTTCGTCCTTGTCGCGGCCGCGGGGAGGCCTATCTCCTTGCCGCGGCTTGGACTTGCCGCGGTGTCCTCCCCGGGCGGGAAGCTTCTTGCCGGATCCTCCGCCACCTCCCTGGGCTCTCTCCTTATCGCGGCGCTCGTACTCGGCTTTCTATAGCTCCGCCATCTCTTCCACTTTCTTGCATGTTTGGAGATCATGGCCCTTGGTGCGGTGGATCTTGCAATACCGCTTGCCGGAGCCATCCTGCTTGTCGGCGACTACCACAGCCTCGCCGGAGTCATTGGCATTGGCCTTGTCGGAGCCGCCTCCGTTGCCGAAATGCTCAACAGCTAGCACATCCTTAGCCTTTCTCTTCCTGTTGTTCCGTCTCAGGTTCTTCCTTGCCGGGGCGGCATCCTCACTGTCAGATCCTTCTGCTCCTGCAACCTCTCCGGGGATTTTCCTTCCCTCCTCAGCCCGTGCACACTTGTCGGCCAGAGCATAGAGCTCGCTGACGTTTCTGATCTTGCACATCGCCATCTCCTCCCTCATCCTGCGGTTACGCACGTTCTGATGAAACGCACTGATAACTGTGGCAGGGTGGACGTCTGGGATGCTGCGCTGCACCTGGCTGAATCTCTGTATGTACTTGCGCAGGGGCTCCCCCTCCTTCTGGACGAGCAAGTGGAGGTCACTCTCCTGGCCATGAGGCTTGTGGCCACCCGTGAAGGCGCCGACAAACTGATGACACAGGTCCGCCCATGAAGAGATGGAACCGTCCGGCAAGTGCATGAGCCAAGATCTGACATTGGGCTTGAGCACCAGCGGGAAGTAGTTGGCGAGGATCTTCTCATCGCGCCCTCCGGCAGCCTGCACCGCGATGGTGTAGATGCTGAGGAACTCTGATGGATGTATCCTACCATCGTACTTCTCGGGCACGTCTGGCTTGAAGTTCTTGGTTTTGGGCCACTGGACTTGCCGCAGCTCGCGGGTGAACGCAGGGCAACCTGCCGCGTACGGCAAGTCGCCTGGCTCCCCTAGTGCATGCATGTCGACAGTGGGCCCAGCACGCTGGTCATATTGACGTCGCGTTTCCCTTCTGCGCTCGATGCGAGTGCGAGCGTCTTCGTGCTGCCGTTCTTGGAGAACGTGGCGTTGATCGCATCGGGTTCGCGGGTCCGACGACGCGGTGGAGTCGCCGTCGGGGTTGGTCCGACGAGCCGGCGATCTTGGCCTTCGGGGCTGGGAGTGCACGGAGGTGGCACCCCCAGCGGTCTTGTCGGCGTCGGCTTGCGCCTGGGCGCCTTGCCGGGGCCTCGATACGCTCGGTTGCCGGGGCTTGTCGCTGTTGGCGAAGCTGATGAGGCTGTATATGGTCATCCTCCAGTCGTCGATCTTGTGCGGCGCCGAAGGGTATTCTAGAAGCAGCTGGGCTCGGGCCAGCGCTTCCTCTGCTGTCTTGGGTGGCGGTGGCGACGGGCGGCGCGAGGAGCGGGATGTGCTCGGACTCCCAACTGGATTGGGAGGGGCAACACCCCGCCCGGGCGACCGTACCTCTCTCGCGCCAGCATGCGGGCGTGCATGCTGACCTCGAACGTCCCGCGACCCACCAGCTTGGCCTTGCTCCAATGCGAGCACGGTGCTAGGTGCACCGGGGCGTTGTTGACCTTGCACCCCCTGGGAAGGGTGCGGTGTCTGCACGGTCGCCGACGCTTGCGGGGCCTTGTTTTTGGATCTGGTGACGACGTGAGTCCCACCGTCGGCGCCCGCTCCTCCGCCGGCGTCCAGTCCACCGCCCGTTTGCTCCGGCGGTGGTGGCGGAATCGATGTAGACGGAGCGGCCACCTCCGAAGGCTTCTTCTTCGGTGGCATGTTGATGAAGGCGTTGATGCAGCGCGTGCAGAGACCGGATCAGATGCTCACGACCTCGACGCACCCCCTACCTGGCGCGCCAAAGATGTCGGGGCGTCTCTCTCTGTGGCCACGAGCACCTATGGGGCACGGGGGGGCCCTTCTAGTCCGGCAAGGGGGGCGGAGGCCGCGCGCAGAGCAGATCGAGGTCGGGCGCGCGCTGGGGAGACGGGACGATTTTTACCCAGCTTCGGAGCTCTCCGGAGAGATAAAACTCCTACTGCTGCTTTGTGTTCGTATTCGATCTTGCTCGAGGGTCCGAGCGTATGGTGGTGTTGCCTGTGTCCCAAAGAATGGACCGAACCCCTTCTACGTGCGCATGGGCCTCCCTTTTATAGTCTGAAGGGGGCACCAACAGGTGGCAGCGTAAGAAGAGGGGGTAGAAAGGTAAAAACGCAGGTTGGTGTAATAGTGACCAACAGTGTCCCCCACCTAACTCTGACGGCAGGAGACAAGGGCATTTAATGCCCGTCTGGTCGCCCCAACAGTGCAGAGAAGCGACCGTCAAGTGAGCCACCGGTTGCCACGATGGCGTCTCTGTCAGTTCCGCTTGCCACCTCGCCCCGCATGGCTGCGTAGCGCCTCGCCACGTGCCCTTGGGATGGCCCTGTGATGACACGTCGCCGGATGCGCTGGAGTTTGGGTGGCAGTCTTGCCGCGGCAAGTGCCTTGCCGCGGCCCTTCTCTTTGTTGTGCCGGCAAGCTTGCCGGCCGTCGGGCCTTGCCGGGACGCGCGGGGCGCCACGGCAAGTCTTCTGGAGATGCCTTGGTCGGCCTTCCCGGCAAGCTCCTCTTGCCGGGGCCTTTGTTTTCTTCCCGGCCAGCTTCTCTCGCCGGGACCTTAGTTGGCCTTCCCGACAAGCTCCTCTTGCCGGGGCCTTGGTTTGAGTACTTTGATCTTGAATGGCATCAAAGTAGCCGTGGAGGATCTTGGCAGGCGTCCGGCAAGCCTTGCCGCGGGGTGCTACGACTGCCCGTGCACAAGTTCGGGGTACTAAGGTACCCCCCTACTTTAGTACACCGACAACCTCCCTTCTTAGGGACGCAATGGACAGGACTTACCCACTCACTATCAGCAACGGGATAAATTATACCTGCCTCAAGGAGCTTTAGTATCTCCTTTCTTACCACTTCTTTCATCTTAGGATTTAACCGTTGTTGATGATCTCTAACTGGTTTGGAGCCTTCGTCCAATTTAATTTTGTGTTGGCATAGAGTGGGACTAATGCCCTTAAGATCATCAAGGTATATCCAATAGCAGCACGGTGCTTCTTCAGAGTTTTCAATAATCTCTCCTCTTCCTGCTCTAAAAGGTTAGCACTAATAATAACAGGATATATATTATTTTCATCAAGATAAGCATATTTAAGAGTATCAGATAATGGTTTAAGCTCAAACACGGGATCGCCCTTGGGTGGAGGAGGATCCCCTAGGATTTCAACAGGCAAGTTGTGTTTCAGAATAGGACCCTGTTTAAGGAATACTTCATCTATCTCGCTTCTTTCATTCATAAACATATCATTTTCATGGTCTAGCAAATATTGTTCTAAAGGATCAGTAGAAGGCACGACAATACAAGCAAGATCAATAATTTCATCCTTACTAGGCAGTTCTTTATCATGGGGTTGTCTACGGAATTTAGCAAAATTAAACTCATGTGTCGTATCCCCAGGCCAATTGTAACAACATCCTTTTCACAATCAATCTTAGCATTGACAGTATTCAAGAAGGGTCTACCAAATATAATGGGACAAAATCTATCTTGTGGGGAACCAAGAACAAGAAAATCAGCAGGATATTTAACTTTCCCACACAAGACATCAACATCTCTAACAATCCCAAATGGTGAAATAGTATCTCTATTCGCAAGGTTAATTGTAACATCAATATCTTCTAACTCAGCGGGTGCGATATCATGCATAATTTCTTCGTATAAGGAAATAGGTATTGCACTGGCACTAGCACCCATATCACATAAGCCATGATAACAATGATCTCCTACTTTAACTGAAATAACAGGCATGCCTACAACAGGTCAATGTATCTTAGCATCAGGTTTAGCTATATTAGCAGCTTCCTCACAGAAGTAAATAACATGCCCATCAATATTATCAGCCAAGAGATCTTTAACCATAGCAATACTAGGTTCAACTTTAATTTGTTCAGGAGGTGTATATGTTCTAGTATTACTCTTACGAACCACAGTTGAAGCTTTAGCATGATCCTTTATCCTAATAGGGAAAGGTGGTTTCTCAACATAAGTAGTAGGAATAATATGATCATTATAAGTGATAGTCTTTTCTTCAACTGTAACAGGTGCAACTACTTTTACTTCAATGGGAGGATTATATTTAAACCACTTCTCCTTAGGGAGATCAACGTGAGTAGCAAATGATTCACAGAAAGAAGCTACTGTCTCAGAGTCAAGTCCATATTTAGTGCTAAATCCATGAAAAGCATCGGTATCCATAAAAGACTTAACACAATCTAAAACTTAGGTGTCATACCTGACTCCTTACCATCGTCGGTACCCAGTCTTCAGAGTTGCATTTAATTCTTTCCAATAAGTCCCACTTGAATTCAGTAGTCTTCAGCATATAAGAACCAGCACAGGAAGTATCGAGCATGGTGCGATCATTGAGAGAAAGCCGAGCATAAATTTTTTGAATAATCATTTCTCTTGAGAGCTCATGATTGGGGCATGAATATAACATTGACTTAAGCCTCCCCCAAGCTTGAGTGATGCTTTCTCCTTTGCGAGGCCAGAAATTATATATGTAATTACGATCACGATGAGCAAGATGCATAGGATAGAACTTCTAGTGAAATTCCAATTTTAATCGTTTATAGTCCCAAGATCCCGTATCATCACATAGCCTATACCATGTTAATGCATCTCCCTTAAAAGATAAAGGGAAGACCTTCCTCTTAACAACATCATCGGATATACCTGCAAGCTTAAATAATCCACAAACTTCATCCACATAGATAAGGTGTAAATCGGGATGTAATGTTCCATCTCCTGCAAAGAGACTAGCTAGCAGTCTCTCTATCATACCCGAAGGAATTTCAAAGTAAACATTTTTAGTAGGTTCAGTAGGTTGAGGAGAAATTCTTTGCTCTACTGGTCGGGGTGAAGATGCCCCGAACAAACCCCTCAAAGGATTAGTTTCCATAGTAACAAGTGACAGTAAATTTTAGCACACTATATAAATGTTTCCTTACCAAGTTCCACTCACCAAAGGCGCTTCACTCCCCGGCAATGGCGCCAGGAAAGAGTCTTGATGACCCACAAGTATAGGGGATCTATCGTAGTCCTTTCAATAAGTAAGAGTGTCGAACCCAACGAGATGCAGAAGGAAATGACAAGTGGTTTTTAGTAAGGTATTCTCTGCAAGCACTGAAATTGTAGGTAACAGAGAGTTTTATGCTAAGATAATCAGTAACGGGTAGCAAGCAATGAAAAGTAAATAAAGTGCAGCAAAGTGTCCCAATCCTTTTTGTAGCAAAGGACAAGCCTGGACAAATTCTTATAATGAGAAAAGCGCTCCCGAGGACACATGGGAATTATCGTTAAGCTAGTTTTCATCTCGCTCATCTGATTCGCGTTCGTTACTTTGATAATTTGATGTGTGGGTGGACCGGTGCTTGGGTGCTGTCCTTTCTTGGACAAGCATTGCACTTATGATTAACCCCTATTGCAAGCATCCGCAACTACAGAAGAAGTATTAAGGTAACCTAACCACAGCATGAGACATATGGATCCAAATCAGCCCCTTACGAAGCAACGCATAAACTAGGGTTTAAGCTTCTGTTACTCTAGCAACCCATCATCTACTTATTACTTCCCAATGCCTTCCTATAGGCCCAAATAATGGTGAAGTGTCATGTAGTTGACGTTCACATAACACCACTAGAGGAGAGACAACATACATCTCATCAAAATATCAAACGAATACCAAATTCACATGAATACTAATAGCAAGACTTCACCCATGTCCTCAGGAGCAAACGTAACTACCCACAAAGCATATTCATGTTCATGATTAGAGGAGTATTAATATGCATTAAGGATCTGAATAAATGATCTTCCACCGGATAAACCAACTAGCATCAACTACAAGGAGTAATCAACACTACTAGCAACCCACAGGTACCAATCTGAGGTCTAGGTACAAAGATTGGATACAAGAGATGAACTAGGGTTTGAGAGGAGATGGTGTTGGTGAATATGTTGATGGAGATTGACCCCCTCCCAATGAGAGGATCGTTGGTGATGACTGATGACCCACAAGTATAGGGGATCTATCGTAGTCCATTCGATAAGTAAGAGTGTCGAACCCAACGAGGAGCAAAAGGAAATGATAAGCGGTTTTCAGCAAGGTATTCTCTGCAAGTACTGAAATAAGTGGTAACAGATAGTTTTGTGATAGGATAAATTGTAACGAGCAACAAGTAACAAAAGTAAATAAAGTGCAGCAAGGTGGCCCAATCCTTTTTGTAGCAAAGGACAAGCCTGGACAAACTCTTATAATAGGAAAAGCGCTCCCGAGGACACATGGGAATATCGTCAAGCTAGTTTTCATCACGCTCATATGATTCGCGTTCGGTACTTTGATAATTTGATATGTGGGTGGACCGGTGCTTGGGTGCTGTTCTTACTTGAACAAGCATCCCACTTATGATTAACCTCTATTGCAAGCATCCGCAACTACAACAAAAGTATTAAGGTAAACCTAACCATAGCATGAAACATATGGATCCAAATCAGCCCCTTACGAAGCAACGCATAAACTAGGGTTTAAGCTTATGTCACTCTAGCAACCCATCATCTACTTATTACTTACCAATGCCTTCCTCTAGGCCCAAATAATGGTGAAGTGTTATGTAGTCGACGTTCACATAACACCACTAGAGGTTAGACAACATACATCTTATCAAAATATCGAACGAATACCAAATTCACATGTCTACTAATAGCAAGACTTCTCCCTTGTCCTCAGGAACAAACGTAATTACTCACAATGCATATTCATGTTCATAATTAGAGGGGTAATAATATGCATAAAGGATCTAAACATATGATCTTCCACCAAATAAACCAACTAGCATCAACTACAAGGAGTAATCAACACTACTAGCAACCTACTAGCACCAATCTCGGACTTGGAGACAAGAATTGGATACAAGAGATGAACTAGGGTTTGGAGATGAGATGGTGTTGGTGAAGATGTTGATGGAGATTACCCTCTCCCGATGAGAGGAGCGTTGGTGATGACGATGGTGATGATTTCCCCCTCCCAGAGGGAAGTGTCCCCGGCAGAACAGTTCTGCCGGAGCCCTAGATTGGTTCCGCCAAGGTTCCACCTCGTGGCGGCGGAGTCTCGTCCCGAAAGGTTGCCTTCTGTTTTTTTCTCATCCAAAGACTTCATATAGGAGAAGATGGATGTCGGAGAGCCACCAGGGGGCCCACGAGGTAGGGGGACGCACCCAGGGGGGCGCCCCACACCCTCGTGAGCAGGGTGTGGGCCCTTTGGCCTTCATCTTTGGTGACGACTTTTCTTTACTTATTTTAAGGTATTCCGTGGAGTTTCAGGACTTTTGGAGTTGCACAGAATAGGCCTCCAATATTTGCTCCTTTTCCAGCCCAGAATTCCAGCTACCGACATTCTCCCTCTTCATGTAAACCTTGTAAAATAAGAGAGAATAGCCATAAGTATTGTGACATAATGTGGAATAACAGCCCATAATGCAATAAATATTGATATAAAAGCATGATGCAAAATGGACGTATCAACTCCCCAAGCTTAGACCTCGCTTGTCCTCAAGCGAAAAGCCGGTAACAATAAATATGTCCTCATGTTTAGAGGTAGAGGCGTCGATAAAAATAAAATACGGACATGAAGGCATCATGATTATTTCTAAAACAACAATATAAATAGGTTTTGTCATATGATTACTCATATTCAAGTGATTATCTTTTCACAAAGCCAAAGTATGAATCAGAAACCTTATTGAGCACCAACAAATTATAACCTCAGTCATTGAAGCAATTGCAATTTATCATAACATCGGAAAGAGTCTATGTCAGAGCTTAAAAGCAAGTCCACATACTCTACTATCACTTAGTCCTTCATAATTGCTAACACTCACCTAATACTTGTGGTTACGGAGTTTTAATCGGACACAGAGAAAGATAGGGGCTTATAGTTTTGCCCCACAACCTTTTACCTCAAGGGTAATGTCAACAATAATAATTCATGCTCCCCCACATCCAATTAGATATATATATCATGTTCTTTCCAACATGCTGAGCTTGCCAAAGGATAAAATGAAAAAGGAAAGGTGAAGATCACCGTGACTCTTGCATAAGGTAGAGGATAATAATAAAAGATAGGCCCTTTGCAGTGGGAAGCAGAGGTTGTCATGCGCGTTTAGGGTTGATGCACAAAATCTTAATGCAAAAGAACGTCACTTTATATTGCCCCTTGTATGTGGACCTTTATTATGCAGTCCGTCGCTTGTATTGCGTCCACAACAAGTTCGTACAAAGTTTATTTTCTCCGCACTAATAAGTCATGCATATTTAGAGAGCAATTTTTATTGCTTGCACCGATGAGAACTTATTTGAAGGATCTTACTCAATCCATAGGTAGATATGGTGGACTCTCATGGCAAAACTGGTCTAAGGGTATTTGGAAGCACAAGTAGTATTTCTACTTGGTGCTGAGAATTTGGCTAGCATGAGGGGGAAAGGCAAGCTCAACACGGTAGAGGATCCATGACAACATACTTTATCTCAGATGTAAGAAAACATAACTCATTATGTTGTCTTCCTTGTCCAACATCAACTCTTTAGCATGTCATATTTTAATGAGTGCTCCCAATCATAAAAGATGTCAATGATAATATATCTATATGTGAAACCTCTCTTTCCTTATTACTTCCTATTAATTGCAATGATGACCAAAGCTATATTTGCCAACTCCCAACAACTTTTAATCATCATACTCTTTCTATGTGAAGTCATTACTTTCAATAAGATCAATATGAACTCTTTGATTCTTTTCATTCTTTTTCTTCTAATCACCCAAGATCATGGCAAAATAATCAAGCCCTTGACTCAACACTAATCTTTATTATATAGCTTACGGACTCGATTACAAAGAAGGATCATAAAGCAAAACTCAAAACTAGATCATGCCATGACTTTATTCTACTAAATCAAGATACTACTAAAAGGATCGAACTAAGAAAAAAATGGTAAAGATAGGAGTTGTGATGGTGATATGATACCAGGGCACCTTCCCCAAGCTTGGAAGTTGCCAAGGGGAGTGCCCATACCCATGTGATTATATCTCCTTCTTTGTTGTTGGCGGTGGAGGTGTTGTTGATGATGCAAGCTTATCGTCCACCTTCCATGGCATAGGCTCACCATCATAGAAGGATAATCGAGTCTCCGGAATCCTCAAATCTGCAGCCAAACTCATCCTTCTAAATCTATATTCATACTCACAATTTTGGTTTTGCAGATCATAGATTTGGGCTTGGAGGTGCTCGATCTTCTCATGTAGCTTGAAGATGGCCTCCTCGGTCTTATTGGCATCCGGCTCATTGTTGTTGGTGAACTCCGCGAGCATCTTGTGGGTAGCGTTGATTCCATGCTCCACCATCCCCTGGCACTTGAAAACTTGTTGCTCCATTGCTTCAAGCCTCGACTCCACGCTTCCGGTTCCCTTTGGTCTTTCAACATCACGGATGTGCAGCAACCCATCACGCATCTCAATGGTTTGAGGGTGTCGCAGCACCTCCGCGAGGTAAGGGTTGATCACCCTCTCGAAGAACTTGTCCTTGGAAGCACTTGGGGTCGTCATGATGATCTAGACCTGTCAGAAAAACAGCTCGAAACAAAAACAGGGGAGATTTGCGTGATACGGGAGTCAAAACCTTCGGGAGTATATATAATGAATTTTTACCAACCAAAATACATATCGTGCAAGGAACGGAGTCCGGAGGGCACACGAGGTGCTCATGAGGTAGGGGCGCGCCCAGGGGGGTAGGGCGCGCCCTCCACCCTCGTGGAGGCCTCGTGTCCTCCTTGTACTGCAAATTATTTTTCTATTTTTCTCAATATTCCAAAACGGAGAAATATTGCCTTAAAAATTGTTTTGGAGTCGGTTTACTTACCGTACCACATACCGATTCCTTTTCGGAGTCTGGAACGTTCTGGAAAGTGTCCTTTATGTATTCCTCCGGGGTTACGGTTTCAATAATATTAGTTTCAACATTGATAGGATTACCTGAGATATAGTGTTTGATCCTTTGACCATTTACCACCTCCGGATTTGTGCCTGCGAAGTTGTTGATTTTTATGGCACCGGAACAACAGACCTCCTTGATAACGTAGGGACCTTCCCATTTGGAGAGAAGTTTTCCTGCAAAAAATCTTAAACGAGAGTTGTATAGCAATGCATAATCACCTACATTAAACTCACGCTTTCGTATCCTTTTATCATGCCATCTTTTAACTTTTTCTTTAAACAACTTGGCATTTTCATAAGCTTGGGTTCTCCATTCATCAAGTGAGCTAATATCAAATAACCTCTTCTCACCGGCAAGTTTGAAATCATAGTTGAGCTCATTAATAGCCCAGTATGCCTTGTGTTCTAGTTCGAGAGGCAAGTGACAAGCTTTTCCATAAACCATTTTATACGGAGACATACCCATAGGATTTTTGTATGCAGTTCTATAGGCCCATAATGCGTCATTCAGTTTCTTGGACCAATTCTTTCTAGACCTATTGACAGTCTTTTGCAAGATTAATTTGAGCTCTCTATTGCTCAATTCTACCTTACCACTAGACTGCGGGTGATATGGAGATGCAATTCTATGATTAACGTCGTATTTATCAAGCATCTTACGGAAAGCACCATGAATAAAGTGTGAACCACCATCAATCATTAAATATCTAGGGACTCCAAACCTCGGAAAAATAACTTCCTTAAGCATTTTAATAGAAGTGTTATGATCAGCACTACTAGTTGGAATAGCTTCTACCCACTTAGTAACGTAATCAACAGCAACTAAAATATGTGTGTATCCATTAGAGGCAGGAAAAGGTCCCATATAATCAAAGCCCCAAACATCAAATGGTTCAATAACAAGTGAATAATTCATAGGCATTTCTTGACGTCTACTAATATTACCAATTCTTTGACATTCATCGCAAGACAAAACAAACTTACGGGCATCCTTGAAGATAGTAGGCCAATAAAAACCGGATTGCAATACCTTATGTGTAGTTCTATCTCCAGCGTGGTGTCCTCCATAAGCCTCGGAGTGACACTTGCGTAGGATCTGTTCATGTTCATGCTCAGGTACACAACGTCTAATAACACCATCTACTCCTTCTTTATAAAGATGTGGGTCATCCCAAAAGTAATGTCGCAAGTCATAGAAAAACATTTTCTTTTGTTGGTATGTGAAGCTAGGTGGTATAAATTTAGCAACAATATAATTAGCATAATCAGCATACCAAGGAGTGCTACGAGAAGTGCTTATGACATTTAATTGTTCATCAGGAAAGCTATCATCAATAGGTAGTGGGTCATCAAGAACATTCTATAACCTAGATAAGTTGTCTGCAACGGGGTTCTCAGCTCCTTTTCTATCAACAATATGCAAATCAAATTCTTGAAGCAAGAGAACCCATCTAATGAGTCTAGGTTTTGCATCTTTCTTTTCCATAAGATATTTAATAGCAGCATGATCAGTGTGAATAGTTACTTTAGAATCAACAATATAGAGTCTGAATTTATCACAAGCAAATACAGCTGCTAAAAGTTCCTTTTCGGTAGTAGCATAATTTCTTTGAGCATTGTCTAGAGTCTTACTAGCATAATGGATAATATTTAATTTCTTATCGACTCTTTGCCCTAGAACAGCACCTACAGCATAATCACTAGCATCACACATAATTTCAAAAGGTAAATTCCAATCAGGTGGCTGAACAACAGGTGCAGAGACTAATGCTTTCTTAAGTATTTCAAATGCTTCTACACAATCATCATCAAAGACAAATGGTACATCTTTTTGTAATAAATTAGTCAGAGGCCGAGAGATTTTTTAGAAGTCCTTAATGAACTGTCGTGGTTCTAAGTCTGACAGTAGAGTGGGGGGTAGGTATGGAGAGGCAAGGTCCTAGCTATGGAGAGGTTGTAAACACAAGCGATGTACGAGTTCAGGCCCTTCTCGGAGGAAGTAAAAGCCCTACGTCTCGGAGCCCTGAGGCGGTCGAGTGGATTATGTGTATAGGTGTTACAAGAGTGCGAACCCCTCTGCCTGTGGAGGGGGTGGCTTATATAGAGTGTGCCAGGACCCCTGCCAGCCCACATAATGAAGGGATTTAAGTACATTAAGTCTGGGACGTTACTGGTAACGCCCCACATAAAGTGCCTTAACTATCATTAAGTCTATTGAATTACAGGCCGTTGCAGTGCAGAGTGCCTTCTGACCTTCTGGTGGTCGAGTGTATCTTCATGGTCGAGTCCTTCTAGTCAGTCGAGTGAGTCCTTCTTCGTTGGTCGACTGGAAGGTGATCTCTTCTAAGGGTGTCCTTGGGTAGGACATCTAGGTCAGGCCTATGACCCTACCCCAGGTACATGAATCCATCATTAGCCCCCGAATGGATTGAGGCTTGAATGACGAAGGAGTTGATGCTATTTCCGATTGATTTTTGGTATACTGGCTATGTGTCGTTCGTGACCAAGATCTTCTTTGTTGATAACGAGCAACTTTTCTTCAGTCGACTCGATCCATTCTTGTCTTTCGTCGAGTGATCTTTTAGGCTTTGCCGGTTCCCGAGCAACGGATCGCAGGAAATCTCGCGTCTGACAGACCGATCTGCCGCTCGCGGATTCCACGGGATACGAAATCTGGGGGAAGCGCGCGAAGCGGAACGAACCGCGGCGCTCGGACGGGACAGGACGTAGATGCCTCGATCTCCGCGCCGCTTTTTCCGCCACGTATCGTGTCAATGCAACTGTTTCGGGATATGATTAGATTGACCGGGTCCACCTGTCATCCACTCGGAAGGGATGTTATAAATGCGACTAGTGAGGGTTTCTGAACAGTGCTCCATTCTTTCTCCTCTGCTCTCCTCGTCTCCGCCCAACGCACCCGCTTTCGCCTCCGCAAAGCTCTTCTTCGCGCACCTCGCCGGCAGCCATGGTCAAGGAGAAGACGGCGGTGCTGGAGCGCGCAAAGAAGGCGTCGGCGGCGGAGAAGGCGCCGGCGGCGGAGAAGGCGAAGGGAAGATCCACCAGCCGCAGCGGGTCTTCGTCGAGATCCCGCCTGCCGAAGGGCTGGGTCCAGGGAGATTGGATCCAGTCGACCATCAGGGAGAAGGATCTCCTCGACATGGCCGACGACGGGCTGATCCCCCATGGCGTCGCAAGACTTCCAGGAAAAGAGTGGCAACCCCAGCCGGAAGAGGGTGAGTGTGTGCTCCTAGCCACTCATGTCGATCAAGGATTTTCTCTGCCACCGAGCGTTTTCTTTCGTGGTTTTTTGAACTTCTTTGGAGCCCAACTCCACCACTTTACTCCGAACTCCATCGCGTATCTTGCTACGTTTGTATCCATGTGCAAGAGCTTCCTGGGCTGTCGACCGCACTGGGGCTTGTTCAAGCACATCTTCACGTGTCGTTCTCAGACCGTGAAGAAGGCGAGTCCAGGTGATGAGAAAACCCAAGTTGTCCAAATGTGCGGGGGCCTGGGAATTCAAGTGAGGAATAAGAGCACCTTCCCAGCTATGACGTTTCCCGAGTCGATCAGGGGCTGGCAGTCGACCTGGTTCTACTGCCAGAATGAGCCGACACCGGGGCAGTCGAGTGGACTCCCTCCATTCACCATGAGTCGAGTGAACAAGCCCTCCTCTCTGAAGGTGGTTCCGGAGGAGAGAGCCGATGTGAAGATGTTGATGGATCGCGTGGTGCAGTTGGTTCGAGACGGCGTGACTGGCATGGACCTTCTGGAGGTTTTCCTTCGGCGGCGTATCCAGCCTCTTCAGTTCCGGAGCCATTGCATGTGGTTGTACTGCGGAACTGAAGACGAGACTCGAGTCCACCCGGAAGCAGTCGACGACGCCACGGTGGAAAGATGGATGGCCGCGGTCACTGGGAACAAGGATAATCCCCGTGGATCCAGGAGGATTCCTCCACTCGACCATCACAGCGTTCCAGATAAGGTATATTTGCTCTGCCTTCCATTGTATATTTGTCGAATTTGTTTCTGTATGTTCTGCAACTTGGTCGATTGATCTCTGTCTTGACGTCTTCCAGGCCCTTACCGAGCTGTATTCGATGCCCAATGGAGCTCAGACTCCGACTGAGGAGGGAGAGGCCAGCGGGGGCGAGAGCCAGGATGAGTGGGATTCAAATGCTGCCGAAGATGACAACGATGACGACGACAACGATGAGGACGAAGAAGAGGAGGAGGAGGAGGTTGCACCACCGCGCTTGGAAAGGCGGTCGAAACTTGTCCATGACCCCACGACTGAACGCGGTAAGGGGGTTGCGACTTCCCCGCAGTCGACCAAACGCCCTCGGACCGCTTCTTCGGTGCCGAGTGAAAAGGCGCCGAAGCAGTCGAAGGTGGCCCCTTCAAAGCCAACCAAGCTCCTGCCGAAGATGAAGGTGTCCATTCCCACCATATCAGGGTAAACATGTTGCTTAAGTTCTCTTGTTTTGTATAAGCTTTATCTCTGGTTGATACTTGAGTTAGTCGACTGATTCATTGGAACTTCAGTGCTGCAACTTCTGAGACCTCAGGCAAGGCTGACGACCATGAGATGGAGGACGCAGCAACCTCAAATCCTGGTACTATACTCTCAATTCTGTCCTTAGTCGACTGACTCATGATTTCTAACTTTGATTCTTTTTCTGAAGCTCCACCCAATGACATTATCACCCTTCCTGAAGATGATGATGATGAGGATGAAGAACCGCTGAGGCACGGGAGGAGTAGGAAGGCGTCTACTGGTAAGGCAACCCAGGATGCGACGGCGCCCGAGACTGTGGTCACGGAGGGGGAGAACCCCACTCGACACACCGTGTCTTTCGCGGTGCCGTTGACGAGTGCTCATCCCACTTCGTCGAGTGCTGCACAACCTTCGCTCTTCACAACACATCACGTCCCAGAGGACCAAGCCAGCGCTGCTAAGGAGGCGATACGCCAAGCGGGGATCATGATGGAGCAGGTGAAGATCATCCGGGATGCAAGCCAAGCAGCTTATAACGCTAGCTCCGCCCTTCAAAGCAATGTTCAGGTCAGTCAACCACCGCCTGTTCTGTTAGGATATGCTATCAAAACTTTTTCTTTCTGAAATCCATAGCAATCACCCAGTGTGTGTGTCGATAAAAAACTCCGTGTTAGCGGGGGCACGCTGAGTGCACCCGCTGGGTGTAGTCCCCAAGGCTAAGGTCGACTGCTGGCAGTCAGCCTTAGGCTTTATAAGTAAAGGTTGTTCATCATTCGACTGGGGCGAATGAGTTTCCGAAACCAGTGGGGGCATGCTGAGTGCACCCACTGGGTGTAGTCCCCGAGACTGTGGTCGACTGCTGGCAGTTGATTACAGTCTGAAGAAGATTTTTTTTTTGGGTCGACTGGTCGACTCTGTCTTGAACAGAATTAGTGGGGGCACGCTGAGTGCACCCACTGGGTGTAGTCCCCGAGACTACGGTCGAATGCTTCCCTTCGACTGTAGTCTTAGAAACGTGTGATTTTCTCTTATCCACTCGGAAGTGAATTATCTTTGATATTTTGTCGATTGGTTCTTTGTAGAAATCCTGTGACCTTGCGGCTCGCTATACCGAACTGGAGCAGAAGCACATTCAGCTCAAGCTGGATCTGAAGCTGGTGCAGGAGAATCTGACGAAGGCGAAGGAGGAGACCAAAGGTATGTTCGGTGAGACCTCGACGACTCCTTTTTCCTTCCATTTGTTTCAAAATCTGACTTTGCTGTAACTTGCAGGCAAGGTGAAGGAGGCCCAGAAGAAGAAAGACCTTGAGCTAGCTGAGAAGACCAAGCTTGCTGACGAGAAGTTAGCTTCAGTCACCAAGCTTGAACAGGAAAATACCAATCTGAAAGCTGCTCTGGCGATTGCCACCCAGGATGTCGACCGACTGAAAACTGACAAGACTACCTTGACCGAGAAGATCAACCAGTTGATTGGGAAGAAGAATGACCTGGAAGGCTTCCTGGGTGGTCTTGCCAAGAAATTGTTCTTTATGCTCGAAGGTAATCCTTTACACTCGACCAACATTTTCAACTGTGATGCTTCCATTCGACCATTGTCTTGATACGGCATTTTGTTCTTGCAGAATTCTGTCAAAACTTTGAAGAAGAGACTAGCCAGTTGGAGCCGAACCTTGACCCTGTCAATTCTCCGGTGAATCATGAAGTTGCCATGAATGTCTTCCGACTGGAGTCCCGCGTTGCAGCTGTCGTGGACTATCTTGCAAGGCTGAAGGCCGCCACTTCTCGCATCGACTCAACGCTTTGGCCCAGGGCGACACTTCAGAATGACCTCGAGTCATTGATGGCTCGACTAAACGCGGTCCCCGACCGTGTGCAAGAGTGGAAGAAGTCCTCGGCTCGGTGTGGCGCAGATGTTGCCCTGTGTCTGGCCCGAGTCCACTGCAAGGACGCGCGAGAAGAGAAGCTGGCGGCTCTCCGAGTGGCCAACACCAAGAAACACGACTTCAGGTCCTTCATGGAAACTTTCATCGCTGCTGCTACCCGGATCGCAGACGGGATCGACCTCGACGAGTTCGTTGCTCCTTCCAGCCCTCCACAGGAGGGGTAAAAAACTTTCTTTAAGCCTGACACTTTAAATTTGCCTCGGTATGCCGAGTGGAATTGTAACCGATATACCTTAATAGGCTTAGTGCCTGAGCACTCTCGGTTCCTTTAGGTATCGACCTAAACTTGGATTTGATGTTTGGATATGATTGCTCTTGGCTCGAATTGTCCTTTGCAGGTTCACAGCAAGATGCCCACTGCAGTCGACTTATTCCTTAGGCGAGCACTGGGCTGCAGCTAAGCCCCCGAGTGAGAGGTTTGCTCTTCACTCGGTAGGATTTTTTTTTATAACTTAGGCGAGCGCTGGGCTGCAGCTAAGCCCCCGAGTGAGAGGTTTGCTCTTCACTCGGTAGGATTTTTTATAACTTAGGCGAGCGCTGGGCTGCAGCTAAGCCCCCGAGTGAGAGGTTTGCTCTTCACTCGGTAGGGTTTTTTATAACTTAGGCGAGCGCTGGGCTGCAGCTAAGCCCCCGAGTGAGAGGTTTGCTCTTCACTCGGTAGGATTTTTTATAACTTAGGCGAGCGCTGGGCTGCAGCTAAGCCTCCGAGTGAGAGGTTTGCTCTTCACTCGGTAGGATTTTAATCACTTAGGCGAGCGCTGGGCTGCAGCTAAGCCCCCGAGTGAGAGGTTTGCTCTTCACTCGGTAGGATTTTTTATAACTTAGGCGAGCGCTGGGCTGCAGCTAAGCCTCCGAGTGAGAGGTTTGCTCTTCACTCGGTAGGATTTTTTATAACTTAGGCGAGCGCTGGGCTGCAGCTAAGCCCTCGAGTGAGAGGTTTGCTCTTCACTCGGTAGGATTTTTTATAACTTAGGCGAGTACTTGGACTGCAGCTAAGCCTCCCAGCGGAAGTCTGGCTTACCACTCGGTAGGATTTTAATCACTTAGGCGAGCGCTGGGCTGCAGCTAAGCCCCCGAGTGAGAGGTTTGCTCTTCACTCGGTAGGATTTTTTATAACTTAGGCGAGTACTTGGACTGCAGCTAAGCCTCCGAGCGGAAGTCTGGCTTACCACTCAGTAGGATTTTAATCACTTAGGCGAGCGCTGGGCTGCAGCTAAGCCCCCGAGTGAGAGGTTTGCTCTTCACTCGGTAGGGTTTTTTATAACTTAGGCGAGCGCTGGGATGCAGCTAAGCCCCCGAGTGAGAGGTTTGCTCTTCACTCGGTAGGGTTTTTTATAACTTAGGCGAGCGCTGGGCTGCAGCTAAGCCCCCGAGTGAGAGGTTTGCTCTTCACTCGGTAGGATTTTTAATAACTTAGGCGAGTACTTGGGCTGCAGCTAAGCCTCCGAGTGAGAGGTTTGCTCTTCACTCGGTAGGATTTTAATCACTTAGGCGAGCGCTGGGCTGCAGCTAAGCCTCCGACTGAGAGGTTTGCTCTTCACTCGGTAGGATTTTTTATAACTTAGGCGAGTACTTGGACTGCAGCTAAGCCTCTGAGCGGAAGTCTGGCTTACCACTCGGTAGGATTTTAATCACTTAGGCGAGCGCTGGGCTGCAGCTAAGCCCCCGAGTGAGAGGTTTGCTCTTCACTCGGTAGGGTTTTTTATAACTTAGGCGAGCGCTGGGCTGCAGCTAAGCCCCCGAGTGAGAGGTTTGCTCTTCACTCGGTAGGGTTTTTTATAACTTAGGCGAGCGCTGGGCTGCAGCTAAGCCCCCGAGTGAGAGGTTTGCTCTTCACTCGGTAGGATTTTTTATAACTTAGGCGAGCGCTGGGCTGCAGCTAAGCCCCCAAGTGAGAGGTTTGCTCTTCACTCGGTAGGATTTTAATCACTTAGGCGAGCGCTGGGCTGCAGCTAAGCCTCCGAGTGAGAGGTTTGCTCTTCACTCGGTAGGATTTTTTATAACTTAGGCGAAACGGATTCGCGGCTAAGCCTCCGAGTGGAAGTCTGGCTTACCACTCGGTAGGATTTGTACAAACTTAGGCGAAACGGATTCGCGGCTAAGCCACCCACTGGGGGATAAAAAGTGACAAAAATTATGAAGGAATTATGGCACTATTATTTCGAAATCCATGAACTACAGAAGTATTTTATTACAACTCATCCGAGTGGAAAAGTTGTAAGTGTAAAACGGGCGGAGCAGATTCGCATTCCAAGCTTGGGGCTCTTCGATATTGTGTTCGACGTTGTAGAGACGATATGCCCCGTTGTGGAGGACTTTGGTGATGATGAAGGGTCCTTCCCAAGAAGGAGCGAGCTTATGCTGTTTCTGCTGATCCACTCGGAGAACTAGATCTCCTTCTTGGAAGGCTCGACCCCTCACATTCCTGGCGTGAAAGCGACGCAAGTCCTGTTGATAGATGGTCGATCGGATCAGAGCCATCTCTCTTTCTTCCTCTAGAAGGTCGACTGCGTCCTGACGCGCTTGCTCAGCTTCTGCTTCGTTGTAGAGTTCAACTCGAGGAGCATTGTGAAGAAGATCACTCGGCAAGACTGCTTCAGCTCCATAGACCAAAAAGAATGGAGTTCTTCCGGTCGACCGATTGGGTGTGGTCCGCAAACCCCAAAGCACCGAAGGGAGTTCGTCGACCCATGCTCCAGCCGCGTGCTTGAGATCACGCATCAGTCGGGGTTTTAAACCCTTGAGGATTAAGCCATTGGCTCGCTCTGCTTGTCCATTCGACTGCGGATGAGCGACCGAAGCGTAGTCGACTCGTGTGCCTTGAGCGCTGCAGAAATCCTTGAATTCTTCCGAGTCAAAGTTCGACCCATTATCCGTAATGATGCTGTGCGGGACTCCATATCTGAACGTCAGCTCTCTGATGAAGGTAACCGCAGTACCGGCATCAAGATTCTTGATTGGTTTAGCCTCAATCCACTTCGTGAACTTGTCGACTGCGACCAGTACGTGCGTGAAACCACTTCGACCTGTTCTCAAGGGACCGACCATGTCCAACCCCCATACTGCGAACGGCCAGACGAGTGGAATGGTCTTCAGAGCTGACGCGGGCTTGTGTGACGTATTGGAGTAGAACTGACATCCTTCGCACTTGTCCACTATTTCCTTCGCCATCTCATTCGCCCTTGGCCAGTAAAATCTAGCTCGGTATGCTTTGGCTACAATGGTCCGAGAGGACGCATGGTGACCACAGGTCCCCGAGTGGATATCATTGAGAATGATTCGACCTTCTTCTGGCGTTATGCATTTTTGACCAACCCCAGTCGAGCTTTCTCTATACAGCTGTCCTTTGATAACGGTAAAGGCTTTGGATCGACGGACGATCTGCCGAGCCTCTTCCTCATCCTCTGGGAGCTCTTTTCTCAGGATATACGCGATATAGGGAATTGTCCAGTCAGGAGTGACCACTAAAACCTCCATGACCAAGTCGACCACTGCTGGGACCTCAACCTCAGTCGGATCTGTGGCACTCTTGGGCTGTGGAGCTTCCTCTGTGAAGGGATCCTCTTTAACTGACGGAGTGTGTATATGCTCCAAAAACACGCCACTCGGAACGGCTTCTCTTTTGGAACCTATCTTTGCCAGATCATCTGCTGCTTGATTTTTCAGTCGGGGGATGTGATGGAGCTCCAACCCATCGAACTTCTTCTCCAGCTTCCTCACTGCATTGCAGTATCCAGTCATGGCTGGGCTTCTCACGTCCCACTCCTTCATCACCTGGTTGACCACTAAATCTGAATCGCCATAAACCATCAGGCGACGGACGCCGAGTGAGATGGCCATGCGTAATCCATATAAAAGGGCCTCATACTCTGCCTCATTGTTGGAGGAATCAAAGTGAATCTGGAGCACATACCTAAGCTTATCCCCTCTGGGGGAAACTAGAACAACCCCAGCACCAGAACCATTCAGCATCTTAGAGCCATCGAAGAACATGGTCCAATGCTCCGAGTGAACTTCAGTCGGCTGCTGTTGTTCAATCCACTCGGCGAGGAAATCTGCTATTGCCTGGGACTTAATGGCTTTCTTTGCCTCAAACTTGATATCAAGGGGAAGAAGTTCAATCGCCCATTTCGCCACTCGACCAGTTGCATCTCTGTTGTGCAGAATCTCTGATAGTGGGGCGTCGCTGACGACTGTGATAGAATGATCAGAGAAATAATGAGCAACCTTCTTCGTGGTCATATATATTCCATACACAAGCTTCTGATAATGAGGATATCTCTGCTTGGATGGAGTCAAGACTTCGGACAAATAATACACCGGGCGCTGAACTTTGAAGGCTTTTCCTTCTTCTTCCCGCTCGACCGTAAGTACTGTACTGACGACTTGTCCTGTGGCTGCAATATAAAGCAACAGAGACTCTTTGCTGATTGGAGCAGCAAGCACCGGCTGGGTGGAGAGCAGAGCTTTTAGCTCGGCAAACGCTGCATCAGCTTCTGGAGTCCACTCGAACTTGTCTGCCTTCTTCATCAGTCGGTAAAGAGGCAATGCCTTTTCACCGAGTCGTGAGATGAATCGACTTAATGCGGCCAAGCATCCAGTAAGCTTCTGGACATCGTGCACTCGCACAGAGCGTTTCATTCGGAGAATAGTGCCGATCTTCTCTGGATTAGCGTCGATCCCTCGCTCGGAAACGAGAAAACCGAGTAACTTTCCACCAGGAACTCTGAATGTGCACTTCGATGGATTGAGCTTGATATCATACCTTCCGAGGTTGGCAAATGTTTCGGCGAGGTCAGCAAGCAGGTCGGAACCTTTTCGCGACTTAACGACGATATCATCCATATACGCTTCCACATTCCGACCGATTTGAGTGAGAAGACACTTCTGAATCATTCGCATAAATGTGGCTCCGGCATTCTTGAGGCCGAATGGCATGGTGATATAGCAGAAGCACCCGAATGGAGTGATGAAAGCTGTTTTTATTTTGTCGGGTCCATACAGACGGATCTGATGATACCCGGAATATGCGTCTAGAAAAGACAATCTCTCACATCCCGCGGTCGAGTCAACAATTTGATCTATGCGAGGGAGAGGAAAATGATCTTTCGGGCAGGCCCGATTGATGTGCTTGAAGTCAATGCACATGCGGAGTGAGTTGTCCTTCTTGGGAACCATGACGACATTAGCGAGCCACTCGGAGTGGTATATCTCTCGGATAAATCATGCCGCCAACAGTCGAGCCACTTCCTCACCAATAGCTTTTCTCTTCTGGACGGCGGACCGCCGAAGATGCTCTTTGACTGGTTTTGCTGATTTGTTGACTCTGAGGCGATGCTCAGCCAGTCCCCTGGGAACACCTGGCATGTCAGCTGGCTTCCATGCAAAAATGTCCCAGTTCTCACGGAGGAACTGGATGAGCGCTTCTTCCTATTTCGGGTCGAGTGTCGTGGAGATGTGGGTCGGGGCTGCATTGGGGTCGGTCGGGTGAATGTGAACAGGCTTCGTCTCACCAGACGACTGAAATGCAGATTCTGTGGCTGGTTTCTTGGATCGCAACAAATCACTCGGATCTGCGTTTTGCTTGTATTCTTCGAACTCGACCGCTGTCACCTGGGAATCGGCAATCTTCGAGCCCTTCTGCAAGCACTCTTCTGCCTTTTTCCGATCGCCAGTGACAGTGATTACTCCTATGGGACCTGGCATTTTCAGTTTGAGGTACACGTAACATGGTCGAGCCATGAACCGTGCATAGGCGGGCCTCCCCAAAATGGCGTGGTACGCGCTCTGAAAATCCACAAACTCAAAGGTCAACTTTTCCTTGCGAAAATGCTTTGAGTCGCCAAAAACCACGTCCAGAGCTATTTGGCCGAGTGAGTCGGCTTTCTTCCCTGGTATGACTCCGTGGAAACTCATGTTGCTGGTGCTCAGTCGGGACATCGGGATGCCCATTCCTTTCAGTGTGTCTGCATACAACAAGTTCAGCCCACTACCACCGTCCATCAGCACTTTCGTCATTCGAGTGCCTTCGACAACTGGATCGACCACCAAAGCTTGCCTCCCAGGGGTGGCAATATGAGTCGGGTGATCAGATTGGTCGAATGTGATGGGTGTTTGGGACCATCTCAGATAACTTGGTTTTGCTGGGGCAACCATATTCACCTCACGGTTAATGACTTTCAGTCGACTCTTGCTTTCCACATCCGCGAAGATCATCAGAGTGGAGTTGACATGCGGATACTCTTCCTCACTGTCCTCTTTGTCTCCGGCCTTGTCTGACTCCTTCTCCTTGTCCTTAGACTGTTTTCCCTGAAACTGCTGGATTAGGAGTCGACACTGGCGAGTGGTGTGCTTTGGGTAAATGATGTTACCCTCTTCATCTTTCTTCGTGTGGATGTGGCATGGCATATCCATCACGTCGTTTCCTTCTTTATCCTTTACTTTCTTAGGATTCCAGGATCCTTTTGGCTTCCCTTTGAACTTTCCCTGAGTCATGGCCAGGGCCTCTCCAGGAGCTGCTGGCTCGGCTTTCCGCTTCTGTTTCCGACTGGAATTTCCCTTCTCCGACTGACTTGGCTTATGCTTGCCGCTTCGGAGTCGGTCCTCTTCCTCGCCATTGGCGTACTTGGTAGCAATCTCCATCATTCGACTCAGGGTCATGTCCCCGGTTCGACCAAACTTCAGACTCAATTCCCTGTTCTTGACGCCATCTTTGAAGGCGCAAACTGCTTGATGATCAGACACATTTTCCACAGTATGGTGCAGAGTGATCCACCTCTGACTGTACTCTCTGAGAGTCTCATTGGTCTTCTGCACACAAACTTGCAGCTCTGTCAAACAAGATGGTCGCTTGCAAGTTCCTCCAAAAGTTCTGACGAACACTCGGGACAAATCTTCCCAAGTGTAAATACTGCTAGGAGGTAACTGATTTAACCACGCTCTGGCTGAACCTTCCAGCATGAGGGGCAAATGCTTCATGGCCACCTCGTCATTCCCACCACCAATCTGAACAGCCACTCGGTAGTCCTCAAGCCAAGTTTCAGGCTTGGACTCCCCAGTGAATTTGCTGACTCCTGTCGCCAACCTGAAATTGGGGGGAATCACTGCGGCTCTGATAGCCCTGCTAAAACACTCTGGACCAGAAACATGCACTCGACTGCTCGTGGGTGCATCTCTCTCGGGTCCATCTCGATGGGCTCTGTTCCGGTCGACCAAGCCTTGCACGATAATGGATCGCGCATCGAAGCCTGGTTCCCTGGGGTCGACTGGAACTCTTCGCCCCGCACTGAACTGACGCTTGTCATCCTGTCGCCGAGGAGCGTAAGACCCTTCCCTCGGAGGGGAAACAGGCACTCGATGCCTGTCATCTCGGTCGTGTCGGTCTCCATACTGATCTCGCTGGTTGTCGCGCCCTTCCCGCCGCGGAGGCGATCTGGGACTGTGAGCCGACTGAACCGTATTCGCAGCGACGGATCGACTGTGAATTCTGTTGCGCGACTGCGACACGGCTGAGTTCTGGTCCCCTGCTGCTCGGAGCAAATCTCTGATCTGCATCAAGCCTCTCCCAGCTTCCGACTGTGAAGGCTGGATGGACTCTGCTATACGGGTTGCAGCTGCTAAATTCTGAATTGGCGTGCGGTATACCTGAGTCGGCGGGAAGAGTCGACGTCGACTGGCTTCGGGAACTCGTCGCTGCGCGCGCTCGTCGAGTGCTCGCTGAAGGTTCTCCAGACGAGCGCGTTCAGCCACATTGGCCAAACGTGCCTCCTCCAAGGCGCGAGCCTCGGGGGTTTCTCCTGCAATCGGAGTATGCAGGGCATCCATGTTCCTGCGGCGAAGCTCTTCTCTCTGCAGAGAGTCGAGTGTCTCGGGATGGTACTCTTTGTGGTCTTGTGCGGGGTCACCTCCACCGCCCGCTCCGCCACCATGGGCGAAGCCGGGAGGACTGCGGGGCCCGTCGACCATGAGAATTTCCGCCGCTGGCTCACTGCTATCGCATTCGGCTGCAGTCTCTACAGAGCCAGTCGACAGATCGAACAGGCCGTAGAGAGATTCGTCGGGCTCAATTGCCGCAACTTGTGCGATGGCCTTTTGGCGAGCCACCGCGTGCTTCACCCACCGCTGAAGCCTCGACCGACCAGAGCGCTTGCGCTGGTGGGAGACCGGACGGGTGACCGATAAAGGAGTCGACCGATAGGGGGCCGACGGTTGCCGCAGCAAAACGGCACGGACACATGCGTGAAAATGCGTCGCACCGCGGACGGGGAGCGCATCAACATCGAGTGGAGCCTCCTGGAGCCACGCGGAGTCGTCGGCAACAAAGGTGAGAGCGCCAAGACGGATCTCGCGCCCCTCGACCAAAACTCCAGCAGTCATCATGATGTAAGTACTCGAAAATACCGCAACTTCTCCACAAAATCGCTAAAACACCGGCCCCATGGTGGGCGCCAACTGTCGTGGTTCTAAGTCTGACAGTAGAGTGGGGGGTAGGTATGGAGAGGCAAGGTCCTAGCTATGGAGAGGTTGTAAACACAAGCGATGTACGAGTTCAGGCCCTTCTCGGAGGAAGTAAAAGCCCTACGTCTCGAAGCCCTGAGGCGGTCGAGTGGATTATGTGTATAGGTGTTACAAGAGTGCGAACCCCTCTGCCTGTGGAGGGGGGTGGCTTATATAGAGTGTGCCAGGACCCCTGCCAGCCCACATAATGAAGGGATTTAAGTACATTAAGTCTGGGATGTTACTGGTAACGCCCCACATAAAGTGCCTTAACTATCATTAAGTCTATTCAATTACAGGCCGTTGCAGTGCAGAGTGCCTTCTGACCTTCTGGTGGTCGAGTGTATCTTCATGGTCGAGTGAGTCTCCATGGTCGAGTCCTTCTAGTCAGTCGAGTGAGTCCTTCTTCATTGGTCGACTGGAAGGTGATCTCTTCTAAGGGTGTCCTTGGGTAGGACATCTAGGTCAGGCCTATGACCCTACCCCAGGTACATGAATCCATCATGAACCTCCTATAAAATCCGGCGTGACCAAGGAAACTTCTTATACCTTTGATGTCCTTGGGACATCGCATCTTTTCAATAGCATCGACCTTGGCTTTATCAACTTCAATACCTCTTTCAGAAACTTTGTGCCCCAAGAAAATACCTTCATTAACCATAAAGTGGCACTTTTCCCAATTCAAGACAAGATTAGTTTCTTCACATCTCTGCAAGACTCGAGCAAGATTGCTCAAGCAATCATCAAAAGAGGAACCATAGACGGAAAAGTCGTCCATGAAAACCTCACAAATCTTTTCGCAAAAGTCAGAGAATATAGCCATCATGCATCTTTGAAAGGTAGCAGGTGCATTACATAAACCAAAAGGCATACGTCTGTAAGCAAAAGTACCAAAAGGGCATGTAAAAGTAGTCTTTGATTGATCTTTAGCCGACACGGGTATTTGAGAAAAACCAGAATAACCATCTAGAAAGCAATAATGTGTATGTTTGCATAATATTTCTAGCATTTTATCAATAAAAGGTAAGGGGTAATGATCTTTCTTAGTAGCCCTATTTAATTTGCGGAAATCAATTACCATCCTATAACCTGTGATAATTCTTTGCGGAATCAATTCATCTTTATCATTAGGGACAACAGTAATACATCCCTTCTTAGGGACACAGTGGACAGGACTTACCCACTGACTATCAGCAACGGGATAAATTATACCTGCCTCCAGAAGCTTGAGTATTTCCCTTCTTACCACTTCTTTCATTTTAGAATTCAAACGTCGTTGAGGATCACAAACTGGTTTAGCATCCGCTTCCAAATTTATTTTATGTTGACATAGAGTGGGACTGATGCCCTTAAGATCATCCAGAGTATATCCAATAGCGGCACGGTGCTTTTTCAGAGTTTTCAATAATCTTTATTCTTCATGCTTTGAAAGGTTAGCACTAATAATGACAGGATATATTTTCTTTACATCAAGATAAGCATATTTAAGATTATCAGGCAACGGTTTAAGCTCAAACACGGGATCACCCTTGGGTGGAGGAGGATCCCCTAGGATTTGAACAGGCAAATTGTGTTGCAGAATAGGTTCCTGTTTAAAGAATACTTCATCTATTTCCCTTCGTTCATTCATGAACATATCATTTTCATGGTCTAGCAAATAATGTTCTAAAGGATCACTAGGAGGTACGACAATAGAAGCAAGACCAATAATTTCATCCTTACTAGGCAATTCTTCCTCACGATGTTGTTTACTAAATTTAGAGAAAGTAAAGTCATGAACCATATCATCCAAGCCAATAGTAACAACATTCTTTTTGTAGTCTATCTTAGCATTAAAAGTATTCAAGAAGGGTCTACCAAATATAATGGTACAAAAGCTATCTTGTGGAGAACCAAGAACAAGAAAATCAGCGGGATATTTGGTTTTTCCACACAAGACTTCAACATCTCTAACAATTCCCACTAGAGATATAGTATCTCTATTGGCAAGTTTAATTGTAACATCAATATCTTCTAACTCAGCAGGTGCAATTTCATGCATAATTTCTTTGTATAAGTCAATGGGTATAACACTAGCACTAGCACCCATATCACATAAGCCATCATAACAATGATCTCCTATCTTAACAGAAATAACAGGCATGCCTACCACAGGTCTATGTTTATCTCTATCACAGGGTTTAGCAATTCTAGCAGTTTCACCAGAGAATTGAATAACATGCCCATCAATATTATCAGACAAGAGATCTTTAACAATAGCAATATTAGGTTCTACTTTGACTTTCTCAGGAGGTACATAAGTTCTAATTTTGCTTTTATGAACAACAGTTGAAGCTTTAGCATGATCCTTCATTCTAACAGGGAAAGGTGGTTTCTCAACATAAGAAGTGGGAACAATAGGATCATTGTAAGTGACAGTCTTTTCTTAAACTTTAATAGGTGCAACTACTTTTACTTCTATGGGAGGATAATATTTAAACCACTTCTCCTTGGGGAGATCAACATAAGTAGCAAAAGATTCACAGAAAGAAGCTACTATCTCAGAGTCAAGTCCATATTTAGTGCTAAACTTACGGAAAATATCGGTATCCATAAAAGATTTAACACAATCAAACTTAGGTGTCATACCTGACTCCTTACCTTCATCGAGGTCCCAATCTTCAGAGTTGCGTTTAATTCTATCCAAAAAATTCCATCTAAATTCAATAGGCTTCATCATAAAAGAGCCAGCACAAGAAGTATTGAGCATGGTGTGATTGTTATCAGAAAGCCGAGCATAATTTTTTTGCATAATTACTTCTCTTGCGAGCTCATGATTGGGGCATGAATATAACATTGATTTAAGCCTCCCCCAAGCTTGAGTGATGCTTTCTCCTTCGCGAGGCCAAAAATTATATATATAATTGCGATCACGATGAACAAGATGCACAGGGTAATACTTTTGATGAAATTCCAATTTGAATCTTTTATAGTTCCATGATCTCATATCATCACGTAGCCTATACCATGTCAATGCATCTCCCTTCAAAGATAAAGGGAAGGCCTTCTTCTTAACAACATCATCGGGTATACCTGCAAGCTCAAATAGTCCACAAACATCATCCACATAGCATAGATGTTCATCGGGATGCTTTGTTCCATCTCCTGTAAAAGTGTTAGCTAGCAGTTTTTCCATCATACCCGAAGGAATCTGAAAAGGAGTTTCATTTTCAATAGGTTCAGTAGGTTCAGTAGGTTGAGGAGCAACTCTTTGCTCTATTGGACGGGATGAAGATACCCCAAACAAGCCCCTCATACAATTACTTTCCATAGTAACAAGTGACAGAAAATTTCAGCACACTAAATAAATTTTTCCTTACCAAATTCCACCTACCAAAGGCGCTTAACTCCCCGGCAACGGCGCTAGAAAAGAGTCTTGATCACCCACAAGTATAGGGGATCTATCGTAGTACTTTTGATAAGTAAGAGTGTCGAACCCAACGAGGAGCAGCAGGAAATGATAAGCGGTTTTCAGCAAGGTATTCTCTGCAAGTACTGAAATAAGTGGTAACAGATAGTTTTGTGATAGGATAAATTGTAACGAGCAACAAGTAACAAAAGTAAATAAAGTGCAGCAAGGTGGCCAAATCCTTTTTTTAGCAAAGGACAAGCCTGGACAAACTCTTATAATAGGAAAAGCGCTCCTGAGGACACATGGGAATATCGTCAAGCTAGTTTTCATCATGCTCATATGATTCACGTTCGGTACTTTGATAATTTGATATGTGGGTGGACCGGTGCTTGGGTGCTGTTCTTACTTGAACAAGCATCCCACTTATGATTAACCTCTATTGCAAGCATCCGCAACTACAACAAAAGTATTAAGGTAAACCTAACCATAGCATGAAACATATAGATCCAAATCAGCCCCTTACGAAGCAACGCATAAACTAGGGTTTAAGCTTCTGTCACTCTAGCAACCCATCATCTACTTATTACTTCCCAATGCCTTCCTCTAGGCCCAAATAATGGTGAAGTGTTATGTAGTCGACGTTCACATAACACCACTAGAGGTTAGACAACATACATCTTATCAAAATATCGAACGAATACCAAATTCACATGACTACTAATAGCAAGACTTCTCCCTTGTCCTCAGGAACAAACGTGATTACTCACAAAGCATATTCACGTTCATAATCAGAGGGGTAATAATATGCATAAAGGATCTGAACATATGATCTTCCACCAAATAAACCAACTAGCATCAACTACAAGGAGTAATCAACACTACTAGCAACCTACTAGCACCAATCCCGGACTTGGAGACAAGAATTGGATACAAGAGATGAACTAGGGTTTGGAGATGAGATGGTGCTGGTGAAGATGTTGATGGAGATTGCTCTCTCTCGATGAGAGGAGCGTTGGTGATGACGATGGTGATGATTTCCCCCTCCCGGAGGGAAGTGTCCCTGGCAGAGCAGCTCTGCCGGAGCCCTAGATTGGTTCCGCCAAGGTTCCGCCTCGGGGCGGCGGAGTCTCGTCCCGAAAGGTTTCCTTCTGTTTTTTTTCTCATCCAAAGACTTCATATAGGAGAAGATGGACATCGGAGAGCCACCAGGGGGCCCATGAGGTAGGGGGCGCGCCCCGGGGGGCGCCCCCCACCCTCGTGAGCAGGGTGTGGGCCCCCTGGTCTTCATCTTTGGCGATGATTTTTCTTTATTTATTTTAAGGTATTCCGTGGAGTTTCAGGACTTTTGGAGTTGCGCAGAATAGGCCTCCAATATTTGCTCCTTTTCCAGCCCAGAATTCCAGCTGCCGGCATTCTCCCTCTTCATGTAAACCTTGTAAAATAAGAGAGAATAGCCATAAGTATTGTGACATAACATGGAATAACAGCCCATAATGCAATAAATATTGATATAAAAGCATGATGCAAAATGGACGTATCAATGACGATGGTAATGATGTCCCCCTCCCGGAGGGAAGTTTCCCCGGCAGAGCTCCACCGGAGCCCTAGATTGGTTCCGCCTCGTGGCGGCGGAGTTTCGTCCCATAAGCTTGCTTATGATTTTTTTCATAGTGTCATCACCGAGAAGTATCCCGATTATTGTCAAATCAGGGTTGTCGGATCATAACACATAATAGGTGACTATAGACTTGCAAGATAGGATCAAGAACTCACATATATTCATGAAAACATAATAGGTTCAGATCTGAAATCATGGCACTCGAGCCCTAGTGACAAGCATTAAGCATAGCAAAGTCATAGCAACATCAATCTCAGAACATAGTGGATACTAGGGATCAAACCCTAACAAAACTAACTTGATTACATGGTAAATCTCATCCAACCCATCACCGTCCAGCAAGCCTACGATGGAATTACTCACGCACGGCGGTGAGCATCATGAAATTGGTGATGGAGGATGGTTGATGATGATGACGGCGACGAATCCCCCTCTCCGGAGCCCCGAACGGACTCCAGATCAGCCCTCCTGAGAGAGATTAGAGCTTGGTGGTGGCTCCATATCGTAAAACGTGATGAAACTTTCTCTCTGATTTTTTTCTCCGAGAAAGCATATCTATATGGAATTGGAGTTGAGGTCGGTGGACGGCCAGGGGGCCCATGAGGTAGGGGGCATGCCCTAAGGGGGGAGCCCCCCACCCTCATGGATAGGGCGTGGGCCCCCTAACGTTGATTCTTTCGCCAGTATTTTTTATTAATTCTGAAAAGTTGCTCCGTGGATTTTTAGGTCATTCCGAGAACTTTTGTTTCTGCACAAAAATAACACCATGGCAGTTCTCCTGAAAACAGTGTCAGTCCGGGTTAGTTCCATTCAAATTATGCAAGTTAGAGTCCAACACAAGGTCAAAAGTGTTTGGAAAGTAGATACGACAGAGACGTATCATGCTCCACCACACATCAGCGATGATGTTGACCTATCGCAGCTCGCATGAGCCCTCTACTCGCTCCGCAGTGAGCCGCCATGCCGAGTGCGCCCTTTCCCTCATCCTCTAGCCGCCTCTGTCGATGTTTCTGCCATGCCCTGGCTCCCACCACCATGCACCGTCACTGATGCCAGTAGCTCCGGTCGTCCCCAGCGACCGATGAGGCCTTCATCGAACCCACGATGTCGCACACAATCGAACGCGCCTAGCACCGTGTCTGGGCGACGTTCGTAGCACCCTCCGTCATCCCTTCACCAGGTTCTGTGGTCGTTGGCATCTAAACGCCGCCAGGCCCGTTCCCTGGCCCCACATGTTCGTGATTAGGTTAGGCGCTAATCTCATTTAATTAGAGATAATAGCCGCTGATAGTGGGATCCGCTGATTAATTAACCTGTTAGTAAAGTAGATAAATTGTTAACTAAAAAAATAATGACACTCACACACAAGTCCCACTAGTCCTATGACCAGTCAACCGTGGACTAGTCAACTGCTGACTGGGTAGTTGACTAGCCCCACCAGTCAACCACACCAGCACAATGTTGGGTACACATCCATAGCAGTTGCTATTTGAATGATTTTTGAATTATATTAATTTTAGAAATTATTTAAATTTTTGAAAACTCATATAAAATAATCCGTAACTCGGATGAAAATAATTTATAAACAAAAATTGCTCAGAAAGATCTAACGAATACGTTTATGCAATACGTTCATTTGTCACATGCCCCTAGCATGCTGAACTTGGAACCGCCCCCCTCTTTTCATCTGTGCAAAAAAGCCAAATGCCGGGAAGACCCCTCTGGATGTTTTCCCCTTCGCCGATACCGTGTAGCACTGCGTTTGAACACCCCTAGCTCAGCATGTTGTCATGTCATGCATTTGTGTGCTTTGTATTTACTATTTCTTCCCCGTCTTCTCTCCGGTAGACCCCGAGACCGACGCTGCCCATGTGATCGACTACGTCGCTAACGACCCTTCTTTCTTTTCAGCAGAGCTTCCAGGCAAGCAAACCCACCTTGATCATTCTGAATCGCCCATTCCATTCTCTCTCATGCTTGCACTAGATTTTGCAATTTTAAATGATTGATCCTATTCGGGTGCATAGCCTGCTTTTGTAAGCTGCTGTTGTACCAGACCTGCTTATCCTAAACTGCTTAGGATAAGTTGGTTAGTGATCCATCAATGACCCCTCACCTTGTCCCAGTTGCCCCCTCTTTATGTCCGATGACTCGATCAACGTGATCGATGTCCAAAGTTCGATACATCACATTACACGTATTTAGTTGTATGACACTGCAAGGTTACTATCGAGTGGCGAGGGTGATACCTCGTATATCACTTCTGATGAGATCTCTGTAGTGTAGTTAATCGGTCATGGTCTACGGAGGGTGATTCATCCTTCACCACTCCTGATAATGACTTTGTCGTGCAACACATCAAGAGTGAACCCTCGAGGGTGATTCCTCTAAGTTCACCTTGACGATTACATCAAGTGGAATCCACCGAGGGTGATTCCTCGAATTCCCCCTTGGTGTTTTGGACACACGGTTACTTTGACTTTACCCCTAGAACCATGTTAAAGATGGGTCGGCCCCGATGGGTACTTGCGAGAGTTGCTGTTACTGCAGGGCTGATGGGACAGGCGGCACCACCCCGGTAGAGGTGAACCTGAGTTCCCGACAGTCTCATGCGAGTCGGGTTGACATGGAGGGTGCTTGCAAGTTGATGTGAAGTCGGGTTGACCTGGAGGGTACCCGCGAGTTTTCTATGTGGCACGACCGGGCATTCCGGGCCCTTGCCGTAAGTCCACGAGACGGGGCGATGGGGTCACATCCATTGTGAGTCTCTGCTCGTTACCGCGCGCTCCCAAGTCACTAACAGTTTGGATATGTGATCCGAGTAGGCCTCTGGCCTTTTTTGCTCTGACCACCACCCAGGAATAAGTATGGGCACTCGGTGTCGTACGTTTCTTCTGAAAGCTCTGTCAGACGTCAAGTTCAGCATTGCGGCATGACTGGGCCGGCGCCATCCAAGACAGAGGTGGTGCCTGGGTCCTCCCTTCGTATAACAACCCGGAGTTCAAAGGGCGATGGGCAAGAGACCACAGAGTGCTTAGGATGTAGGCCATCAGGGACCTCTCTATGGAGCCTAGGTAGGACTACAACGTGTTGATCGGCAAGGCCGGTCATGACCAGATGGTGTGTTCGGACGGAGTTGATCGAGCATGTTGGGTAAGTTGGTGCACCCCTGCAGGGAAGTATATCTATTCGAATAGCCATGTCCACGGTAACGGACGATTGGAGTTGTATCCCGATCGATATAAGTAGATCTGGATGCTGAGGCATGTAATGGATATGATGGCTCCGGGATTGCTTTCTTGCAGGGAGTCAAGAAAGGATCTCTGGGCGCCAATGTTACAACATACTTGTTAATTTAACATGTTATACCATAATCTTCTAAATGCTGCAAGATTCTTGAAGATGCTAGTCTTCAATAGGATAGACTTTCCCTTCTCATATGGCATTCTGCAGTTCAGTCCACAGATACAGCCCATTCCTTTGTAGTGATGCATACTTAGTTTAGATCTGATGTAAGTCTTGCGAGTACTTCAAATGAGTACTCACGGTTGCTTTGCTACCTCTTTTCATCCATACCCGATTGCTGCGATCGGATGACAGATCCCAGGACTCAGACACCACTACCGACGACTACTACTATCCCGAGGGTTCCTACTACTACGTGGAGACCGCCAACGACCAGGAGTAGTTAGGAGGCTCCAAGGCAGGAGGCCTTGCCTTTTCAATCATTGTTGCTTTTGTGCTAGCGTTCTTAAGGCAGGCTTGTTTAACTTATGTATGTACTCAGATATTGTTGCTTCCGCTGACTCTTATGTATTCGAGCTTATGTATTTGAGCCCTCGAGGCCCCTGGCTTGTAATATAAACCTTGTATGACTTCATTTTGTGTCTAGAGTTGTGTTGTGATATCTTCGCGTGAGTCCCTGATCTTGATCGTACACATTTTCGTGTATGATTAGTCTACAATTGAATCGGGGGGCGTCACATCGCCTTTTACAACGTGATGGGCAATGAATCCGAGTCCTACACCTCATGATCCGATAACGGAGCTCATCCCACGTGGCCCCGAGGAGGAGACGGTAGCCCGCCTTTCACTCCACCACTTCTGGGAGGAGTCCGCCCAATGGTAGCGCTCGAACTTCATCGGAGGGAATCCATTGCGTCTCCCAAATGAAGCACGAATCCGGCCCCGAGGTTAGGGTTGCTTCCTCGCCGGAGGCGGTGTGGTCTGTCTAGTATCCAAACACCATGGCAGATGCATAGCCCCTCCACTGGTGCGTGGAATCGGGCCACTACACGTCAGACGCAAATATTATCTGGTGTACCCGACATGTAAGGCGGCATGCGCAGGAGGCCGCGATATCCTAGACGCAGACGTCGGCACGATAGAGTCGCACTCTCCAGTGCAATGTATGGTGCTCAGCAATCCCTGCCACCACAATCGTGTCATGGTGGACGTGGGCGGCTCCAACCACGACGGATCCATTATCAACCTCACATCCAACAGCGACGTAACGTCGGCGAAGCGGGTCACACTCTCCGGCGCTATGTATGGTGCTCGGCATCCCCTACCACCGCAACCATGTCATGGTGGATGTGGGCAGCTCCGACCACGACAAATCCATCTTCGACCTCACATCCATCAGCGACATGCAGGGCACAGGCTCTGACGAGGAAGAGTAGGGCATGAGAGACGGCAGCGCCTTGGGTCTCATGAGCTAGTGAGTATCCCATGTCCTACTCTACCTCATTGGCGACTAGACCAACATTTGGGAGGGTGCGGCAACCGCCAGGCATGGGCATGGCAGAGCTGGACGGGCTCCGCTTTAGATGAGGTTTCATGTGCATGTAATAATAGGGATTTGATAATTTACACTGGCT
Organism: Triticum timopheevii; assembly: GCA_963921465.1. Classification (NCBI taxonomy): domain Eukaryota; kingdom Viridiplantae; phylum Streptophyta; class Magnoliopsida; order Poales; family Poaceae; genus Triticum; species Triticum timopheevii. Next base: position 586,356,754 of record OY997270.1, read on the forward strand.
TATTTGATTGTGAAAATGATTTTTGTTGTGTTGTCCGTTCATTGTCTGTAACGCCCCGGATTCGATGCGCCAGGTGTCTTCTAGTTATTCGCCGTCGTTGCCATGTCATTTGCTTGCGTGTTACATTTTATCATGTCATCATCTGCATTTCATATCATGTCATCATGTGCATCTCATTTTGCATATGTGTTCGTCTCTTGCATCCGAGCATTTTCCCCGTTGTCCGTTTTGCAATCCGGCACTCCTATGTCATCCGGCGTTCCCTTTTTGCCTCTTCTCTTGTGCGGGTATTAAACGTTCTCGGAATGGCCCGAGGTTTGCCAAGCGGCATTGGTATAGCACCGGTAGACCGCCTGTCAAGTTTCGTGCCATTTGGAGGTCGTTTGATACTCCAACGGTTAACCGGGTAACCGTAAAGCCCTCTTTTGTTGCAGCCCAACACCCCTTCCCAAGTGGCCCAAAACCCTGCAAACTCCCCTCCATGCTCTCGGTCATTCGATCACGATTGCGTGGCCGAAAACCGCTCCTTATTTGGACTCTCCTAGCTCCCTCTACCTATAAATAAGTCTCCCCCTCCAAAAATCCCGGATCATTTCCACCCTAACCCTAGCCCCGCTCCTCTCCGCGCCGCCGGACACGTCCGGACGGAGCCGGACGCGTCCGCCGCCGCGCCCCCGGCGAATCGGGAGCCGCCGCGTGGCCTGCGCCGCCGCCCCGCGCCGCCGGCCCGCTCGGCCTGCTCCTCGCCCTCGCGGGCCCAGTCCGCTCGCCGCCCGCTCCGCCGCGCCTCGCCGGCCCCGCCCCTCCGCGGCCTGGCCGCGCCTCGCCGGCCCCGCGCCGCCGCCCTGCAGCCCCGCGCCGGCGTCCCGGCCGCGCCGCCCGGCCGGAGCTGTCGCGCCCTCGCCGTCGGTCGCCCCGACCCCACCTCCGCCGCGCCGGATCCGGCCAGGCCAGCTCCCCCCCGGCCTCCTCCGGCTAGATCCGGGCCGGAGCCGCCCGGATCCGGCCGTCCCCGACCTCCCCGCGTCGTCGTCGACCTCGCCGGAGACCTCCTCAGCCACAACTCCGGCGAGCCTCCTCCTGCTTCAAAATCCGTGCAAAACGAGGTTGACCCCGAAATTCGACTAAGTCCTGCAATTTTTGCATATTATCATGCCATGTTCATCATGCTGTACCTCTGCATCCGTAGCTCCGTTTCGTGCGTGTAATATGTCAAATTGTTCGTCTCAATGAGTACTTCATTTCATTCCGTTGCATCATTTTCATTTGAACTCATCTTGATGCCCGAAATGCTGTTGGAAAAGTGCATGTTGATGTTAACCTGCTGAAACTGTTATAACTTGCTCATTTGTCATTTTTGCCATGATTGATGTGTGCATCCTATGAGGTTGATGTCTACATGTGTTTTGATCTATGCCATGCCATCTTTCCAGGGGTGTATGCCATGTATTTTCATGATCAATGTGGTGACTAGCACAAGCATGCAAACTAGGCTTCGTGATATTGCTGATTTTAGTCCCTGTTCTGCTGTTATTTTGATGTCATGTAAACTTGATGCTACAGAGAGATCCATGCCTATTTTGAGATACTTCAGTAAGGGTGTTTTGAACATATGGTTATTGTCTATCCATTCATGCCCTTGTTTGCAATTATGGAGTAGTCTAACATGTCATTTGAGTGCTCTACTTTTGCTTCAAAATGTTTCCTGGCAGATTGTTTACATGTTATTCAATTTGGCCAAGGTTGCTATATTCGATCCTTGCATGCTATGGACTTGTTCTTGACTTGGTTTGTTTCATAAACATGTCTTCTTGATGATGCTATGATTATCTTGGCATGCAATGACTTGTGGTGAGTGAATCGAGCTTGTTAAGTAGGGTACTTGCTGTTGCTGTTTTCCTGACAGATTCTGTTATATTTTGTTGCTATGTAAACATGCTTCTACAAGTCATTTAGTGCATTAATCTGGAGATATTCTATAAACATGTTTTGATCTACATGTTATGCCCTATCCATCCATGCCCCTGGTTGCATTTATAGCTTGCTGTAGATTGTTCATATCTTGCTCCAAAGTTGCTCGATAATGTTGCTGTCAGCCTGTTAACATTAAGTTCACTAGTTCCCATGTATTTTGCTAGTGTTCCATGCACCCTATGACCTTGCTCTTGCCCTGCTTAACTTCACAAACATGTCTTCTTACTGTTGGTTGCCTTGCCATGCTATGTATTGCTCTGTGGTGAGTGGTTCAAGCTCACCAACATGCCTACTTATTGTTGTTCCTGCCATATTTGAATCTGTAATATAACTTGCCATGTTTACATGGGTGCCATCATATTTTCTGATCCTTTTTGGCTCATGGTCAGTAAGGGATTTTTGATCTATGCTATTAGTGGATTCATGCCATGCCTTTGTTTGCCATGATAAGTTCCCGTAACATGTTGTTTGATAGCTCTAAACATTGCAACCTGATGTTATTTCCTGATAAGTCTGAAACTCTTATTATTTGCAATCTTACCATGTGTGTTTGAGCATGTTCTAGTTGTTTCAGGAGATAGCTCAGTGTTCATGTTTTGTTATGCTTTACCTGTACTTCATGCCCATGCCTTTTGTTATTATGTTGGGGTGCTGTAGCATATTGTTTTCATGCTTGCAATATGCCTAGTTGCTGTTATGGACAGATTGTTGCTATGACTTGTATAGTGTGCATGTGTTGAACCGTTGCTCCGCTTTGAGTGTGCTCTATATGAAACTTGCTTGATTTTGCATGTAGTTTCATATTATCATGTTGCATCCTTGTTTTGAGGTGTTTGCTTGATGTTTGTATGCATTTTGCATCGATGTCATATTTAACTTGTTTTGCTCATATCTTCTAGACCGTAGCTTCGAATCTAATGAACTTTATATGTAACTTGACTAGAATCTCGTGTAGATCATCTTGGTGCATCTTAACTTGCTGTTTAACAACTTGAACATTAGGTTTATTCAGTTCTGGACCAATTTCGAAATTTGCATATGAGGACTTACCGGAATTGTTATATGTTGTTTCCGGCCTCATTTAAACTTGCCTTGATGTGTTGTTCTTGTTTGCATCATCTCTTGCCATGAGTAGCCTCATCTAGCTTTCTCATGCATCATGTTTTTTGTGCATCATGTCTTGTCATGTGTGGTGTGTTTACCATGTTGTGTGCTTCTTCTCGATAGTTCCCGTTTCGTTGCGATCGTGAGGATTCGTTCGTCTACGTGTGGTTCGTCTTCGTGGCTTCATCTTCTTCATGGACTCGTTCTTCTTTCTTGCGGGATTTTGCGTTCCTAACGCGGTCGGGTGATTTATGGGACCCCCCTGACAGTTCGCTTTGAATAAAACTTGTCCAGCAAGGCCCAACCTTGGTTTTACCATTTGCCTCACCACCACCTACTTTTCCCTTGGGAGTAATTAACCCAAGGGTCATCTTTATTATAGCCCCCCCCCCCCCCCCCGCGGGCCAATGCTTGTCTAAGTGTTGGTCCAAACCAGAGCCACTTGCGGTGCCGCCCCTAGGCAACTTGGGGTATCGTCGGTTGCCGTACGTAGTGTTCATCTGGTGTTGCCCTGAGAATGAGGTATGTGCAGCTCCTATCGGGATTGTCGGCGCATTGGGCGTCTTTGCTGGTCTTGTTTTACCATTGTCAAAATGTCTTGTAAACCGGGATTCCGAGACTGATCGGGTCTTCCTGGGAGAAGGTCTATTCCTTCGTTGATCGCGAGAGCTTGTCATGGGCTAAGTTGGGACACCCCTACAGGGTATAAACTTTCGAGAGCCGTGCCCGCGGTTATGTGGCAGGTGGGAATTTGTTAATATCCGGTTGTAGATAACTTGACACCAGATCCGAATTAAAACACATCAACCGCGTGTGTAGCCATGATGGTCTCTTCTCGGCGGAGTCCGGGAAGTGAACACGGTTTCTGTGTTATGATTGACGTAAGTAGGAGTTCAGGATCACCTCTTGATCATTGCTAGCTTCACGACCGTTCCTTTGTTTCTCTTCTCGCTCTCATTTGTGTATGGTAGCCACCATATCATGCTTAGCCGCTGCTGCAACCTCACCACTTACCCCCTTCCTTACCCATTTAAGCTTTGCTAGTCTTGATACCCATGGTAATGGGATTGCTGAGTCCTCGTGGCTCACAGATTACTACAACAACAGTTGCAGGTACAGGTTTTGCGATGATCTTGACGCGAGAGCGATGTTTGCTTGTTTTGGAGTTCGTCTTCTGCTTCTTCTTCGATCAGGGGATAGGATCCAGGTTGGCAGCCTGGGCTAGCAGGGTGGATGTCGTTTGAGCTTCCGTTTGTGTTTCATCCGTAGTCGGATGTTGATCTTATGTATGATGAGATGATGTTGTATTCGTGTGGCATTGTATGCCTTATGTATGTATCCCTATCTATTATGTAATGTTGATGTAATGATATCCACCTTGCAAAAGCGTCTCAATATGCGGGTCTATCCTTGGTGGGACCTTCGAGTTCCTTTTGGATAGGGTCGCATATTGGGCGTGACAAGTTGGTATCAGAGCCTCGACCGACCCTAGGAGCCCCCTTGATTGATCGTGTAGTTTGGCCGTTGTTGAGTCTAGAAGAAAACTATTTTCGAAGTCTAGTTATATCGGAGAGTAGGAATTCTTTTTACTCCTCTGCCCCTTCGTCGCTCTGGTGAGGATTCTTGACGTAGGTGTTTTGATTTACTCCTCTTCCCCTTCAAATTTTTCTTTAGGTTCACGCAGTTGGTTTTCCGATTGTTGGTCCTCAGCTCTTTTATCCGGTGCATTTCTCGTCAAGTTGACTCGAGTCTCTTCATCTTTGAGTTCAATCCTCAGTTGTTTTTTTTCCCACCCGCCCACCCTTTTTTCTTCTCGGAACCGGAGTCCGTAATCGAGTATCCATCCTACTCGTGCGAAGTTTTTGCTTTCTTTCCTCAATGATTTTAACCGGTTTTTCTCTTCAAGTTATTCATCGGTTTTTCCCCTTCCAGTTGCCCTTGTTTTCCCGCCCTCCCACCCTATCCTTCCCGGAGTCTGACTCTCTTTCGACCATCAATTTCATTCGTGTGGAGCCTCTTCAGTCTTCCCTCTATTATTTCAAACGGTGGATTCTCGTCTCGTTCGTCATTCTTCACCCCTTTCTTTTTCCGGTGGACCCAATTCAAGTTTTTCGGGTTGATCATATTCTTTTCCTCGGCTCAAGTGTTTTCCCTGCTCGTTCACCTCTCGCCAGTTTATCATTCCGGAGTTCGGAAGAAATCTCAGGAGATTCGTCCGTATTCCAATTAGTTCGAGGTTGTCACCTCATTCAAATATTTCAATCATTCCGGTGCATCATATATCTGTTCATCATCCCTTTACAATGGTGTTTCTCTTTAGTGGGCCTAACCCACAGGTCTTTTTCCAGGATCTTACCTGACTCTTCTAATTATTCCGGAGCTATTCCCAAATTCTTTTCAAGGGTGACGTAAGTATGAATTTCATCAGTCACATGCCTTCTCTAAGTTCTCGTTCAAAGTCTTTTCATTGTTGGCTCAACCTTTTCGCTTTTCTTTCTCCCGGAGTATCTCAGTAATTTTGGTGGTTTTTTCTCGTTGTCAGTTGAAGATTGAAGAAGTGTTTCCTCTAAATTTTGGTCCATTCTCTTGAAGATTCATGGTTCTAGCTCGATGTTATCCTATCAAATTGTTTCAAGTCATGCAAATTCTTTTCATCCATCCGGAGCATTTCAGGAGTTGTTTTCTCTCTCGATCATCCGGAGGCCATCATTCCAGAAGAATTCTTCGTCCTCTCATTTCAGCTACTATTATCTATTTATCCCGGTGCTTCGTTCAAGTGTTCCTTAATCAGCTCGAGTTCTTCCTGTTCTTTGCATCTAAATCCCCTCAATCATATTTGTCTTCTAATTCTTCCCGGTGATTCATTCTCTTTCATCAGTCATTTTGAATTCTTACGGTGGTTCTTTTAGATTCTTTTCCTTGTTTATCATATTAATCCATTCGTCTGTTTCAATCCTACCGGTGGTTCATGAAGACCTTCTCAAGTTTGCGATATGCCACTTCTCAATTCTTTTCAAGAAGAATAAGTAGTATGCAAGAATCCATTGCTTGTCATCAATTTAATTTGATGAAGGATAAGCATACGATAAATCTTATTCTTATTTCATCCAAGTGGGTAATCCTTTCCTTCGGAGTTTGTTTGTGATGAATAAACTCTAGTTTCAAGTCTTTTCATCTTTTCTTTTCCGGCCATCTCGTCGGAAGCTCCATCCAAATCATCGCAAGGCTCATTTTATTCTTTCATCCTTCATTCTATCTCATCATCCTTTTGTCACCGGAGTTCTTCATGGTGGTTCTTCATGATTTAGTTCATTCTTCAAGAGTTTATCAAGTATCATTCCATCCTCTCAAGTTCGTGTTCTATTCCTTCCATTTTTAGCTGGAGTGCTGCCTAAATCCTTTCAGTCTTATCAGTTTCTTTTCTCATTCTAACCACTCTGGTTAGAACGAGTGGTTTCATAGTCTATCTGATTCCGTGAGCTTTCGATTCTCGTCATTCTCGTCGTTCCTCTCTTCTTCTCGAGTGCTCTCGATTCTTTGCTTCTTCTCTTGAGTTCTTGTTTCACCCCATCCCTTTTACCTTCCGTCTCGGTCCTAAGATCTCGGAACGAGATCTCTTGTTAGTGGAGGAGTGTTGTAACACCCCGGATTCGATGCGCCAGGTGTCTTCCAGTTATTCACCGTCGTTGCCATGTCATTTGCTTGTGTGTTGCATTTTATCATGTCATCATCTGCATTTCATATCATGTCATCATGTGCATCTCATTTTGCATACGTGTTCGTCTCTTGCATCCGAGCATTTTCCCCGTTGTCCGTTTTGCAATCCGGCACTCCTATGTCATCCGGCGTTCCCTTTTTGCCTCTTCTCTTGTGCGGGTGTTAAACGTTCTCGGAATGGCCCGAGGTTTGCCAACCGGCCTTGGTATAGCACCGGTAGACCGCCTGTTAAGTTTCGTGCCATTTGGAGGTCGTTTGATACTCCAACGGTTAACCGGGTAACCGTAAAGCCCTCTTTTGTTGCAGCCCAACACCCCTTCCCAAGTGGCCCAAAACCCGGCAAACTCCCCACCATGCTCTCGGTCGTTCGGTCACGATCGCGTGGCCGAAAACCGCTCCTCATTTGGACTCTCCTAGCTCCCTCTACCTATAAATAAGTCTCCCCCTCCAAAAATCCCGGATCATTTCCACCCTAACCCTAGCCCCGCTCCTCTCCGCGCCGCCGGACACGTCTGGACCGAGCCGGACGCGTCCGCCGCCGCGCCCCCGGCGAATCGGGAGCCGCCGCGTGGCCTGCGCCGCCGCCCCGCGCCGCCGGCCCGCTCGGCCCGCTCCTGGCCCTCGCGGGCCCAGTCCGCTCGCCGCCCGCCGTCCGGCCTCCGCCGCAGGCCGCCGCCGCGGGCGTCGCGCCGCCCCCGGCCGGAGCTCCGCCGTGCCTCGCCGGCCCCGCCCCTCCGCGGCCTGGCCGCACCTCGCCGGCCCCGCGCCGCCGCCCTGCAGCCCCGCGCCGGCGTCCCGGCCGCGCCGCCCGGCCGGAGCTGTCGCGCCCTCGCCGCCGGTCGCCCCGACCCTGCCTCCGCCGCGCCGGATCCGGCCGGATCCGGCCGGGCCAGCTCCCCCCCGGCCTCCTCCGACTAGATCCGGGCCGGAGCCGCCCGGATCCGGCCGTCCCCGACCTCCCCGCGTCGTCGTCGACCTCGCCGGAGACCTCCTCAGCCACAACTCCGGCGAGCCTCCTCCTGCTTCAAAATCCGTGCAAAACGAGGTTGACCCCGAAATTCGACTAAGTCCTGCAATTTTTGCATATTATCATGCCATGTTCATCATGCTGTACCTCTGCATCCGTAGCTCCGTTTCGTGCGTGTAATATGTCAAATTGTTCGTCTCAATGAGTACTTCATTTCATTCCATTGCATCATTTTCATTTGAGCTCATCTTGATGCCCGAAATGCTGTTGGAAAAGTGAATGTTGATGTTAACCTGCTGAAACTGTTATAACTTGCTCATTTGTCATTTTTGCCATGATTGATGTGTGCATCCTATGAGGTTGATGTCTACATATGTTTTGATCTATGCCATGCCATCTTTCCACGGGTGTATGCCATGTATTTTTGTGATCAATGTGGTGACTAGCACAAGCATGCAAACTAGGCTTCGTGATATTGCTGATTTTAGTCCCTGTTTTGCTGTTATTTTGATGCCATGTAAACTTGATGCTACAAAGAGATCCATGCCTATTTTGAGATACTTCAGTAAGGGTGTTTTGAACATATGGTTATTTTCTATCCATTAATGCCCTTGTTTGCAATTATGAAGTAGTCTAACATGTCATTTGTGTGCTCTACTTTTGCTTCAAAATATTTCCTGGCAGATTGTTTACATGTTATTCAATTTGGCCAAGGTTGCTATATTCGATCCTTGCATGCTATGGACTTGTTCTTGACTTGGTTTGTTTCATAAACATGTCTTCTTAATGATGCTATGATTATCTTGGCATGCAATGACTTGTGGTGAGAGAATCGAGCTTGTTAAGTAGGGTACTTGCTGTTGCTGTTTTCCTGACAGATTCTGTTATATTTTGTTGCTATGTAAACATGCTTCTACAAGTCATTTAGTGCATTAATCTGGAGATGTTCTATAAACATGTTTTGATATACTTGTTATGCCCTATCCATCCATGCCCCTGGTTGCATTTATAGCTTGATGTAGATTGTTCATATCTTGCTCCAAAGTTGCTTGATAATGTTGTTGTCAGCCTGTTAACATTAAGTTCACTAGTTCCCATGTGTTTTGCTAGTGTTCCATGCACCCTATGACCTTGCTCTTGCCATGCTTAACTTCACAAACATGTCTTCTTACTGTTGGTTGCCTTGCCATGCTATGTATTGCTCTGTGGTGAGTGGTTCAAGCTCACCAACATGCCTACTTATTGTTGTTCCTACCATGTTTGAATCTGTAATATAACTTGCCATGTTTACATGGGTGCCATCATATTTTATGATCCTTTTTGGCTCATGGTTAGTAAGGGATTTTTGATCTATGCTATTAGTAGATTAATGCCATGCCTTTGTTTGCCATGATAAGTTCCTGTAACATGTTGTTTGATAGCTCTAAACATTGCAACGTGATGTTATTTCCTGATAAGTCTGAAACTCTTATTATTTGCAATCTTACCATGTGTGTTTGAGCATGTTCTAGTTGTTTCTGGAGATAGCTCAGTGTTCATGTTTTGTTATGCTTTACCTGTACTTCATGCCCATGCCTTTTGTTATTATGTTGGGGTGCTGTAGCATATTGTTTTGATGCTTGCAATATGCCTAGTTGCTGTTATGGACAGATTGTTGCTATGACTTGTATAGTGTGCATGTGTTGAACCGTTGCTCCGTTTTGAGTGTGCTCTATATGAAACTTGCTTGATTTTGCATGTAGTTTCATATTATCATGTTACATCCTTGTTTTGAGGTGTTTGGTTGATGTTTGTATGCATTTTGCATCGATGCCATGTTTAACTTGTTTTGCTCATATCTTCTAGACCGTAGCTCCGAATCTAATGAACTTTATATGTAACTTGACTTGAATCTCGTGTAGATCATCTTGGTGCATCTTAACTTGCTTTTTAACAACTTGAACATAAGGTTTATTCAGTTCTGGACCAATTTTGAAATTTGCATATCAGGACTTACCGGAATTGTTATATGTTGTTTCCGGCCTCATTTAAACTTGCCTTCATGTGTTGTTCTTGTTTGCATCATCTCTTGCCATGAGTAGCCTCATCTAGCTTTCTCATGCAACATGCTTTTTGTGCATCATGTCTTGTCATGTGTGGTGTGTTTACCATGTTGTGTGCTTCTTCTCGATAGTTCCCGTTTCGTTGCGATCGTGAGGATTCGTTCGTCTACGTGTGGTTCATCTTCGTGGCTTCATCTTCTTCATGGACTCGTTCTTCTTCCTTGCGGGATTTCAGGCAAGATGACCGCTACTCTGGATCTCACTACTATCATTGCTATGCTAGTTGCTTCGTTCTATCGCTATGTTGCGTTACCTATCTTTTGCTCATCAAGCCTCCCAAATTGCCATGAACCTCTAACCTTTGACACCATTCCTAGCAAACCGTTGCTTGGCTATGTTACCGCTTTGCTCAGCCCCTCTTATAGCGTTGCTAGTTGCAGGTGAAGATGAAGATTGCTCCATGGTGGACAGGGTTATGTTGGGATATCACAATATCTCTTATATTATTAATGCATCTATATACTTGGTAAAGGGTGGAAGGCTCGGCCTTATGCCTGGTGTTTTGTTCCACTCTTGCCGCCCTAGTTTCCGTCATATCGGTGTTATGTTCCCGGATTTTGCGTTCCTAATGCGGTCGGGTGATTTATGGGACCCCCCTGACAGTTCGCTTTGAATAAAACTTGTCCAGCAAGGCCCAACCTTGGTTTTACCATTTGCCTCACCACCACCTACTTTTCCCTTGGGAGTAATTAACCCAAGGGTCATCTTTATTATAGCCCCCCCCCCCCCTCCCGGTCCAATGCTTGTCTAAGTGTTGGTCAAAACCAGAGCCACTTGCGGTGCCGCCCCTAGGCAACTTGGGGTATCGTCGGTTGCCGTACGTAGTGTTCATCCGGTGTTGCCCTGAGAATGAGATATGTGCAGCTCCTATCGGGATTGTCGGCGCATCGGGCGGCTTTGCTGGTCTTGTTTTACCATTGTCGAAATGTCTTGTAAACCGGGATTCCGAGACTGATCGGGTCTTCCTGGGAGAAGGTCTATTCCTTCGTTGATCGCGAGAGCTTGTCATGGGCTAAGTTGGGACACCCCTGCAGGGTATAAACTTTCGAGAGCCGTGCCCGCGGTTATGTGGCAGATGGGAATTTGTTAATGTCCGGTTGTAGATAACTTGACACCAAATCCGAATTAAAACGCATCAACCGCGTGTGTAGCCGTGATGGTCTCTTCTCGGTGGAGTCCGGGAAGTGAACACGGTTTCTGTGTTATGATTGACGTAAGTAGGAGTTCAGGATCACCTCTTGATCATTGCTAGCTTCACGACCGTTCCTTTGTTTCTCTTCTCGCTCTCATTTGCGTATGTTAGCCACCATATCATGCTTAGTCGCTGCTGCAACCTCACCACTTTACCCCCTTCCTTACCCATTTAAGCTTTGCTAGTCTTGATACCCATGGTAATGGGATTGTTGAGTCCTCGTGGCTCACAGATTACTACAACAACAGTAGCAGGTACAGGTTTTGCGATGATCTTGACGCGAGAGCGATGTTTGCTTGTTTTGGAGTTCGTCTTCTGCTTCTTCTTCGATCAGGGGATAGGTTCCAGGTCGGCAGCCTGGGCTAGCAGGGTGGATGTCGTTTGAGCTTCCGTTTGTGTTTCATCCGTAGTCGGATGTTGATCTTATGTATGATGAGATGATGTTGTATTCGTGTGGCATTGTATGCCTTATGTATGTATCCCTATCTATTATGTAATGTTGATGTAATGATATCCACCTTGCAAAAGCGTCTCAATATGCGGGTCTATCCTTGGTGGGACCTTCGAGTTCCTTTTGGATATGGTCGCACATTGGGCGTGACATTGTCCACCGATGCGCCAGGGTGCATCCGTGGACGTTTGAGGAGCAAAATTTTGTGCCTGTGATTGTAGATGCTCTGATTGGTTGAAACATAGAAAATTAACTTCTAGAAAGCTGCCTGCATATAGTTTGCACAGTATGGTCCTTATTTTCATGTATGAGAATACATGTTGTGTTACGTGTAAGTTATTATCTTTGAAGCATGTTTAACATTATTCGATCTCAGATTGTTATTGAGACATGTTTTGCTGCATATTAGTTTTTCTTTTTGTTCACCCTAAGATTCAGTTGTTTATTTATGATGCATTCATTTTTAAGGTCTGCTACTTTTTTTTTAGAGAAAATGGATCAATTGAGCCCAAGATGGGGCTCAAGCCTATCCCGACTTTGCATTAACAAAGTCATCAACCAGCCAGGATTACAAGCACAGCCCACGGGCAAAGATAAAGAAATACAATGTAGTAAGATACAAAGACATTGGACAACATCAAACTAAGCCTCAAACACTATGGACAACAAAGATAAACAATGGAGAGAGGAACCGAAGATATCTTCCTCTGTTAATGCTGCACCAGGAACAAGATCACACCTGTTCGAAGGAGAGAGGGCCCGACGCCAGTAGGGCATGCCGTCGCCAAGCAGCTACGGACCCTGGCACGACTCATCCAAGAGACCATCATCAAAGAAGGCCACTACCTTATCGCTTGGATCGAGGGTACCGCACTGTTGCAAGATGGGATGGATGTCGCCGGAATATAGTCACATAGAGAGCGCCGGTGCATCACCGCCGCCGAAGACTCTCCTTGAGAAAAACATCGTCGTTGCACACATCCAGCGACTAGGGGGAGCTTCACCCTAGAACGAAGAGGGCATCATCGTCGCCGCCACCCACCACCCACAAGGCTCCAAAAGTTGCGCCTTTAAGGTCTGTTATCTGATGTTAAGTTTTTGATTTGTTACCACACTTTGGCCCTGTTAGTTTCAGCTTTAGGCAGCAGATTCTTGTAGGAAAAAAATCGAAAGCTAAAACAAACGGCTATTTGGAATCAGCTTTGCCAGTGAATCTAAATTTAAACCATTTTCAGTGCAATTGCTTGAAGCAAGTTCAGGTGTACCTCAGTGGCAAAGCTGATTGACCTCCAGTGATGTGAATCCGCAGATGATCTGAAGCTAACTAAGGCCAAAACAAATAGGACCTTTTGACCTTGCTTATGCTACATCTTTGATAGTATGTCCCTACATTTCTAGTAATGTGGTGTTTCTTGTGTCATGCTTGCAGATATGCTCATTTGGGTTGCAAAATTTTAAATGTTCCCATTCAAGGTTCACTTTAGCTCTTCAGAAGTTTACAGCGTTGTCGCTTCTAGGATTCTTGCTTCAGACAAATTATAAAAAGCATTGTGTCACCACTTATCGGGCAATTGAAACCTTTGAAGTTATCTAGGAAGATATGCAGGTCGCACCAAATGAGAATCAGATGATAAGGCGCGTTTCGACAAAGCTATATCTATCGTGCGTGCAGCCGACCCAAATGAAACAAGACCACACCTGCTCAAAGGAGAGAGGGCCCGACGCCAGATGATAAGGCGCGAGGACGAAAATGCATCCGTGCGTTAGGCGCAAGACCGACCCAAACACAAAAGAGGACGGGTGACGAGCGGGCAGCCGACCCACACGAACAAAAAACAGACAAAACGTGTGTTCATTTGGATTGGCGCGTTGGAGTTGCTCTTAGTTGGGAGACCTTTCCTGAGAGATACCAAACGTTGAAACACAATCGTGCTTCTGGTCAAGTGAATTTTCAGGCAAGTTGCGACTACACTAAAAACACCCCGTGTCGCCCCTCCCTGGTGGAGCGACCTGGGCACGCAAACCCTAGCCATTGGGCACTGCCCTCCGAACCAACGCTCCCTTGCCGTAGCCGTCGGGCAAAGCCCACGCGAAGACGGCGGCGGAATCTCCCTTGCCTCTCTCTTGGAGTGTGGGTGATGGTGGTGATGCTTCTTCGGCCGTGGCAGTGCGATTCGGAGGCCGGCGTGTTGAGGCACGTTGGAGCACGCATGCAGGTGGCAGCTCAGCCAAGCGAGCTGGCCGGTAGCAGCGTGGTGCGGCGAAACACGCAGGCCCTTGCCGGCTTAGCGCGTTTTGTGGTGGCTCGGGTCGGCTGGGCCAAATCCGTGTTTGGTCGGGAGTTCGGGCGTGCGACAACTGGTGGCTTGGCTGTGGCCGCGGCTGTGTTCGCCTGGATTCGGTGGTTTGGACGCCTTGGCTGGCACATAGAGTTTCCAGCATTGTCGAAATCACTAATTAAGGAGTACTCCTTGCGAAGATCACTCCAACTTACCCAGGTTGCGATAAGTGGCGCGTTGTATGTGCGTCACTTATCGCAACCTGGGAATTTTCCCTTTTTCGTAGATCCGTTTATTCAAAACGTTTTATCTCTTAAACCGTGCGTCCAAATCTCGAACCGCTTTCGCTATTGGATTCCTCGCGTCGAGATCTTCAAAACTAGATCCCATGTTAATAGGTTTTGACAAACTATTTTTTCACGAAAAAATAGGACGAAAAAACCGAACCGGGAGCATGAGTTTTTTCCCTTTCCGAAAGAGCCACGTTCGTGCCTTTGACGAAATCACAATCGTGCCTCTCGCGCAAGAAAAACCGTGCCTCTCGCAAAAGAAAAAAAATAGAAAACGCGTTTTTTTCCCTTTCTGAAAGAGGCACGCCCGTGCCTCTCGCGAAAAGCACAACCGTGTCTCTCGCGGAATCAAAACCGTGCCTCTCGCGAAAGGGAAAAAAACAGAAAACACATTTTTTCCTTTCCAAAAGAGGCACGCCCGTGCCTCTCGCGAAAGCACAACCGTGCCTCTCACGGAAGCAAAACTGTGCCTCTCGCGGAAGAAAAAAAAATAGAAAACGTGTTTTTATTTCCCTTTCCGAAAGAGGCACGCCCGTGCCTCTCGCGAAAGCATAACTGTGCCTCTCGCGTAAGAAAAAAAACAGAGAACATGTTTTTTTCCATTTCCAAGAGGCACAGTCGTGCCTCTCGCGAAAGCACAACCGTGCCTCTCCCGAAAACAAAACCGTGACTCTCGCGGAAAAAAATGCGTTTTTTGTGCAAAAAAATAAATATTTGAATTTTTTTTGGTCGAAAAGCTAGGGAAGACCGGTGGAAAACCAAAACGTCAAAAAACCCGGAAAAACCCCATTTAAAAAGCCAAAAACGTGTGTGAAAAAATAAAAAAAATCCGGAGGGAGCGCCCAGAGCGCGACACGTGGCGAATGGCTGAGAGCGCGCCAAGTGGCGCTGATCGTTGGAAGGCTCACGAAGGAGCGCTCGTTAATTAGTTGCTCCCCAGCATTGTTGGATGGCCATGGATCTGGGCTGCGCTGCGGGTTTGATCTGGGCCAGTGAGGTGTCTTCGATAGAGTGGCCGGTGTGTTGTCGGCGGGCCTCGGTGGCTACTTGCCGCCATGGTGATGTTGTTGGTTGCGGTGGTGGCTCGGTGTGGAGGTGTTGTCCATTTCTAACCGTGGTGTGGGGGGGCACGGCAAGGCGGCTTCTTCTGTGATGTGCTACAGCGTCGACAGAGTGAACAAACACGGATGGCGCGCCTCATTCCAGTGGCAGGGAGGCACGTGTGCGATGTTTTGGATGAACATCATGCCCATCTTCAATCAGTGCCAGCGGCAACGGGGACTATGGGCGTTGTTTCCCCTTCTCGTAGACGTCGTTGTGCTGTGTCGGCCCCTTGCTCTCTCTCACTTGTCTGGTTGCCTCTAGGCGAAAGCCTAGGTTCGGATCCGGACAGGCGATGGTGGCGTCCTTGACGTTGGGCTCTGTTGGGAGCGTTGTTTGGAGACATGGCTGGGAGGTCCCTATTTGTTCGGTGTTCGCCGTAGTTCTAGATTATTCATCAAATGCGCTTTGTATGTCGTCGTGGGTGAGTCCAACGCGATGACTTTCTCGAGGTCGTCCGAGTCCCACCAATCATTTTCCAACTTTTTCGACAATCAAGGGTCGTTGGAGTGTTGGTAAAAAGAGTTTGCTTGGAGCTATGGCTTTGTGGAGGTGACCGGTGTTAGTGGAGACGCGGCTTTATTGATCAGTTTAGTACAGACGCTTTAGCATTGGACTTGTTTTGCGTGCGTTTGAGTTGGAGTGATGTTTGCTACTCACCGGCCGTAGTGGGAGCTTGACCGTATTATTGTATTTAACCATCTATCATCTGTCCTCTTAAAGCTAAGAACATCTCCACTCGACCCCCCTCCCCTCCCCCAACAGGCCCCCAAGGCCCTTTCTTTATAGCCGGCACCAAAAAAACCGGCCAGTCGCGCCCCCGGAAGCCCAATTTTTACCGGTTAGGCCCGAAACTGGCGCCGGCGGACTAAGGCCGATCCCGACATGCTGGGGGCGCCTGGGGATGCCGGAGTAAATGTTTTGGGTGTGAAAGCCTTGTGGACCCGCCGAGTCAGCGACCAGCTGCGTCTCGTCTTCCTCATCGCCTTGTTTTCCCGCGGGAAATCAATGCCAAGGCTGCCACCGATCAGCCTTCCATTGATTCCTCACGGGCGGTGTAGTGGTGGCGCGGCGACGCGCCCCTCCCCTCTCGCCAAACGTACACACGTCTGCCGTCCCCGGCCACTATAAAAGCCGCACCCTCCCTCGCCGGTGGACGCACTCTCCTTCGCCTGCAGTCCCTCTCTCGCCGCCGACGCCCCATCTCTCTCTCTCTCTCTCTCTCTCTCTCTCTCTCTCTCTCTCTCTCTCTCTCTCTCTCTCTCTCTCTCTCTCTCTCTCTCTCTCTCTCCCGCGCATACCGCCGAGTCTACAATTGTCAATGGGAGAGCGATTCCCCGGCAATGGAGTGGCGGCCAACGGCTTCGGCCGCCGCCACCAGCGCGAGTGGGAGGCCTACCTCCTCCACGAGGCCCACTACCCGGCTTCGCCTGATATGCGCGTGCTGGGGTGGTGGAGGCTCAGCGCTGGAGGTGTCCTCTTCCCCCCACAGCCCGCGCCGACCGCTTCCACGGCGAGATCGCGCGCGTTCGCGCCTCCCTGCCGGAGGAGGTGCGGGGCCGCCCGGAGTACGCCGTCAACAACCACACGCAGTGGGCGGCGTACTTCCAATGCTGCCACGAGGAGCAGTTGGCCTCCACCAACAACGTGCCGGTGAGGGTCGCCACAACACCGACGGCCGCCGCGTGTGGTGGGGCGTCCTCGGGCGCACACTCCACTTCGTCCTAGAGCACCTCGAGGGCGGCAACGAGCCGCCGCTCGAGTACTCGGCAGCCCAGGCCCCGGTCCCCAGCCGGAGTGGCGGCCCTTGGCTGCCGAGGCGCATGGCGGGCGGGTCCTCTTCCTCCTCCTCCTCCTCCTCCCGCTCCTTCGGTTTGCCGGCTCTCGCCAACGTCAAGACTGAGCCCATGGAGACGCCGCTCGGGCAGCCACCCACGGCGGTGCCCTCGTCATCAACGAGGGCGGCGGTGGCTCCTATGCTCCCTCCTCCTACCTCATCAACCGAAGACGGAGCCGGGGCTCGTCGCCGTCAAGAGCGAGCACGACAACATGGCTGCCGACGACGAGGCCGCACTGAAGTGGGCGCGCGAGGACTATGTCCGGCTGGACATGGAGCGCCAGCGCCGCGCCCTCGAGGATATCGCCGCTCGGCGCCGCGGCCGCATCGAGTGCGGCGTTATCGTCCTCGAGGACAGCGACGACGAGGCATCGCCGCCAGCCAAACCTGTCTGCCAAGGCGACCCAAGGCAGGGGTGAAGCAGGGATGGCGACGGCGTGAAGAAGGAGGAGGAGGAGGAGGAGGAGGACGGCGACTACATCGCCTTCGGCAAGCTCTTCGGCCTGTAGGCGGCGCGGCGGGCGGTGGCAGTGCGGCAGTAGTAGTTGTTGTTTTTTATTTTGTTTTAGGTTATGTTTTTCAACATGTAAAAAACAATGAAACGCCTAAATTTTGTCGAATTCTGCGTCGTGTTCGGCCGAGTATGTTTCTAAAGAACTTTAAAAAACGGCGCATGGGGTGACCTGGGACGGGCCCCCACGCCGATTTTCAACCGGCGCGTCCGCTATTTCAAGTCCCTGCAGCCGAACGGCTGGAGATGCTCATGCGGCAACTTACGTGCTCTCGAGGGAGAAAATGTCAAGCAGGTGAATGTGAAAAGTCTGGAATGGGACGGGCATTGAAGGTCATCATGTGCATAGCAGGCGAGGGGCAATGGTGGGCGGCAGGATGGGGACAAAGAAAGGAAAATGGTCGGCGTGGATGGACTCTGCCTTTTCGCCTTTTCTGACTCAACTCACTCCTTTGCCATCTTCAGCCAGATCTGCAAACATGCAAAAGGAGGAGCGAGCACTGCACAGATGCAAAAGCAACGCATTCGATTCCACGTATCGCCTACTCGTTTCACACACACACGCTGAGAAAGGATCTTCTTTTTTCTGAAATACTCCCCGTTCCTAAATATTTGTCTTTCTACTACCACATATGGATGTATGTAGACATATTTTAAAGTGTAGATTCACTAATTTTGCTCGATATGTAGTCACTTATTGAAATCTCTAGAAAGACAAATATTTAGGAATGAAGGGAGTATAATATTCCGAATTTGAAAAAAGATAAACGGAGAAGGGGGTTTGGAATCTTATCTCCCCGCGTCATCCTGGACTTTATCAACTTTAACTGAAGTGTGCACCTAGGAGATGAAATGAGGTCTAGTACCAGTGATGAAGCGTCTTTGCCTAGTAGATTCCAGATCATTGGTGGGGTCTCTGTGGTTCAACGACTGGTCTTGGGTGTATTGATTTCGTTGTGTGCGTTTGAAGTTCAAGAGCTTATTGGATGCATCAACAAAAAAGAACACAAAACAGAAATAAAACACATGAGTGTTGTAGAAATCTAAGTAGGTTTTCAAAACACATGAAAATCAAATTACATGAATAATCCTTTAGAAAAGCAAAGAAAAAGAACACGTAAGCAACAAGCCAATCTGTGGGAACTTGACGGCACCAAATCGCATGACCCAAGTAACTTAGGGTCTGTATAGGGCACATCTAGATGTGTCCTAGTTATTACACATCTAAATAACTCAAATAAACTAAAATGGAAAAGACAAACAGAAAATGCCAGTATGAATCTTCCTGTAAAGTCTATGATACAGGGCTTAGATGTGCAATAGTTACGGCACGTCTAGATGTACTTTAGCAAAAATGTTTTAAATTCAAATAAGGCAGTATAGTAGTGATACGTGATTTGACTCTTGGAAACATAAGCGATAAGGTTTCCCTACCTTTTGTTGGCGTCGCTACCGATCTGCCTCGCCTCCTATGGCTTTAGGGCATCTACAGCCTGACTGGGTAAATTTGGTCCGTCAAATGTCTGCGGATGCGCACGGTCAGTGTCCGGGCACGTTTGTTTTGACTCTCTATTTGTCCGTCCACGCAGCCATGCCCCTCACTTGTTCCCCTATGCATCCGGTGACATGCATGTGATTGGTTGAGAAGGAGGGAGAAAGAAAAAGATAAAGAAAGGAAAAATATGCTCTGTGGTGGGCCAAATCGTATGTGGCGGACGCAGTATCATTGGCAGGACGCGCACGGGCACTCCTCATCCTCATCACATATATGAGGTCAATATGAGGAGTGTCAGACAACACAAGCATTTAAGGAGGCTTTAAGGGGTCCAGTTTCAACTTTTTCCTTCTTTCTCATGTCCGATCAGTGGTCGTACGCTCGCCCGGTCAATTTGCAGAGTCCAGTTGTAGGTGCTCTAAGGGCCAATGGTGGCATGGTGGATCTCGACACTTGTCTGCGGGAGGGCTTCATTTTTAGGTTTTTTTTCTTTAGTTTGGTTAGGATTCGTTTCCTGCTTAGGAAGGCAAGGTGATGACGACTCCGTGAAGATACAATAAGGTTTTCCCCGCCTAGTCCTCGTCCCGATGGCGTGTCTAGCAGAGTTAGAGGGTGTGTGGAGTTGTGTCTTCGGTGGCTCTCGCGGCATTCGGTAGGTATTTTTCCTAGGTGGATCCTCTTGGATCGGATCTTCGTTTGTCAGTGTTCGTGTTTCTACAGGTTGGATCATTTCGATCTTTGCTTCTCTTCATCGGCAACGTTTGTTGTTCTGGCACGTTTGTGTTGTAGGGCCTTAGCACGATGACATCCCAACCATCTACTAACAGGTTTGCCCGACTCCGATGAGGGAGGGCGATGACGATGGTGCATCTTCATCTCAGTCCAGTGCTTGTAATAGTCGCTATGTGGTCCACGAACATGGATGTAATTTATATACTTCTGGTGTTCTTTGTATTGTCTTGACGGTTGATGGATACATCGAAAGTGTTTTCCCACTATATAAAAAAGGTAATAGATGATTAATGTGGAGTGAACTTTCTAAAGTGCATAAGGGTCTCATTTGTGTCATTGGATTCTCAAAACACACAAAGAGGAAAAATAAAGGATTAGAGTGTCCTCTCATCTAGAACCCTACATGAATTTAGATAGAGTGTTGCATAGGAAAAACAAAGAAATTTTACAAGAGGTTTGGGTGGATGGAACTTTTTTTTCTTGAAAATAAAATCCAAATGAATCCTAAGGAAAAAATTCAATCCCACGAATCAAACGACCAACGCAGGAAAAATCTTAAGGATCTATTTCCTCCAAAATTCCTCAGGATCTATGTCCTGTAAATTTCCTACAAGATTTTATTTACAATGAACTTTCTAATGTGCATAAGGCACACATCTGATTCACATGATTCTTAACGCAGAATAGGGAAAAAATGTAGAATTATAGTGTCATGGTATCTTGAATCCTACATGAATTTAGATGCAGTGTTGCATAGGAAAAACAAAGAAATTCTACAAAGAAGTTTGAGTGGATGATTTTTTCTTCAAAACAGAGTTCAAATGAATTATAAGGAAAAAAATATTTCAATCCTACGAATCAAACGACCAACGCAAGAAAAAAATCCTAAGAATCCAAATCCTCCAAAAATTTCGTTAAATTTCTTTGAATCAGCCCTAAGAATTTCAAACCAACAAGAGGTGTATATTTTAGTCTAAGGCCACAGAATACTTGCTAATTTATTTACAATAAATATTATGCTCCACTTTTCAAATATACCTGCAGATGCTTGCACACGAAGATAAGCACCTTCGTTCCACGCCCTACAAGTCTATATAATCCTTTTACAAACAGACTAACAAAATCATTCCACTCCGACTCACTGCCACACACACTCAGGTCCCGCTTGGATTAGCGTTTTCTCTCCTATACGGCTGGTTTAGAATACACGCCTCGCCGGGTCGTTTTGTTTCCTGGTGAAAAATCAGCTACGACCGGTAATTTACACCCGTAAAATAAATACAGGTGTAGAAGATTACATCCATTCCAAGCGGGGCCTCAGCTCCATGTCTCCTGGGTTCACTGGCGGGTCACCGTTGACTTGCGCCGACCGGACAAGATAGAATAATCCTAGCTAGCTAGACGACTTGCATCGACCGTATGCTGCATGGTCTCCCGCTATCCCTCTCAGTCCTGGCCGACCGGTCGCGATAAGAGAAGGGAAACGTTTTACGTCGGTGCACCGGCCGAAGCTAGCGCCGGTCTGACGCGGGACGTTGGATCGATCTGGATTAAAACGGGCAGAGCCGTATCACGCGCTTTATGGCCCCACCCACGGCACCTTATCTTCTCAGCGTCTCTCTCCTCCACTCGTTTCCCCCGCACTTGAACGCAATCCCCTCATCCTCTCTTCTTTTCCCAACGAGAGCACATGTCCATGGCTAATGCCGCCTCCTCCCCCCCCCCCCCCCCCCCCCAGATGGCTGCTACATCCATTCACGTCGGAGCTGCGCCCCTCGACGCCGGCGACCTTGTTTTTGCTCCAGCCGGCGAAGACCAGCAACATGCTTTTTGCTACAACCGACTTCGCTTTTTGCTACTTCTGCCTTTCTTTTTTGCTACAACCGAGGCTGACCGCAGGCGGCAAGCATGGTGACCACGGGCGGCGAGGATAGGATCGCGGGATTTTTGCTACATGCTACAACCGGCGTTGCAATTTGCTACTACCGGCATCCAATCCGGCTGCAACCGGCATCGCGGTTTGCTACATCGCACAACGATATTTTGATTTTTGCTACAATCAGCATCATGTTTTGCTACAAACATACTGCAAAATGCTACAACTGGCATGGAAGAAAGTTTCAACCCCATGAAAAAAAGCTTCAATGGATGGGAAAAAAGCTTCAATAACAAAAAAAGCTTCAACTGGTGTGTGGAAAAGCTTCAACCGGCAAATGAGGGAGCTCCAAACAATAGAAAAAGCTTCAATCGATGTGAAAAAAAGCTTCAAACCATGAAAAAAGTTTCAACCGAAGCGAAAAAAGCTTCAACCAGAGTTTAAAAAAGCTTCACCGAGGGGACAAGGCTGTGCACGCACGAGCGTCGACGGCGAAGAGCGGCGAACGACGAGGGGAGAGGGCGTTGGGTGCTGCGACGAGCGGCGACGACAGGGAGAGGATGCGGGTGCTCGCGGGGCAGGAGGACGGAGGCGCGCGGGACCGAGGCTTGTGGGGAACGGAGGTTGAAGATGAAGTCAAAGAAGGATAAGATGCCAGATCTGACGGCTATTGGGGCCAGATCGAACGGCTGCGGCCGGACCGGCCGAAAATTCGGCCGGCGCGCCGGCGCAGAGTGCTGGCCATAAGAAAAAGAAAGGCCAGTACTAAGCGCCGGCGGATCGGCGCTACGTTAGGCCGGTGCGGCCCCAGCCGTTCGATCTGGTATAGTACAGCCGTCCAAAAAAATTATTCGCCCCGATCTAGCCGTCCCTTGACCCGTCTTCTTCCTCCCAACGAATCCCAAAAAAAATCCCACGCAACTGCCCCCGTGCCTCCGCCTTCGTGTGCAGCTCGGCGAGTGGAACGGCCGCCGGCCGCCGGGCGTTTGCACCTCTATTCCTTGTAGCCCCTCTGCTACTCGCCGGAGAACCTTCTCGCTAGTTAATTTTCAGTTACAAGCTCCACCTCACACGGTTGCAACTCCCCCGTCAACGCTCCATGGTTGCGGCACCCAATGTGTCGCCGCCGCCACTCGTCGTCGATGCTCGCTGCGACCGACGACCACCAGTAAACGACATTGAGTGGATGTAGCAAAATACATCGCCGGTAGTAGCAAAAAACACCAACGGTGGCAGCAAAAAAAAATATTTGGTCGCCGGCGTCACAGCTCCGCCACCATGGATGTAGCAAATTACCTCGCCGATAGTAGCAAAATCAGGCGATGGTTGCAACAAAATGAAATTTGGTCGCCGGCGTCGCAGCTCCGCCACCATGGATGTAGCAAATTACCTCGCCGATAGTAGCAAAATCAGACGACGGTTGCAGCAAAAATGTCATAGTCGTCGCGGGGGCGTAGGTCTGCCATGATGAATGTAGCAAAATCATTTGCCGGTTGCAGCTTTTTGTGCTGCTGATTCCAGCTTTCTGCATCGATGGTTCCAACATTGGCAGCGACGGTGCGGTTGCAGCTCGCCGACCGCCGATTGTAGCACCGCCGACCTTCGATTGGCCAATGTGCAGGTTGCAGTTTGCCGACCACCGGATGTAGCACCGCCTGATGCCGGTTGTAGTGCCGCAGCCCGTGGGGAGGCAAGAGCTGCGCGAGCATCGCATCAACAAAGTCGCTCCTCGGGAAAGATTGCCATGCTTGACCATGGCTTGGAGTCTGGAGGAAGGGGATTTGGGAGGAAAGAGATGGGCAAAAAACAAGCGAATGTTGTTGTGTAGGGGAAGATAAGACGAAGAAGAAAGCGGTGCGTGTGGAGCCAGAGTGACGTGTTGCATGCTCGATGGCACAAAGCGCGTTAGCGAGGGAGCGTCCGGCCCAGTTTCGGCCGGTTCGCCGATTACAAACGTTTACCAAAAAGAAAAGAGGGGCGGAAAAGGTGACGAGATAGGCGCGTATCTACACATGTGAATCTAACCAGCGCTCCAAGCCAATTTAATTTACCATGTACACGTGTGATCTCACCAAAGCAAAAAATATGTAAAATGGAGGAAAAAATCCCTGGCTTAGTCGGTTTAAGCTTTGTATGTATATACTCTCTCCATTTCTAAATATTTATCTTTTTAAAGATTTCAAATAGACTACCACATATGAATGTATATAGATATATTTTAGAATGTAGATTCACTCATTTTGCTTCGTATGTAGTCACTTGTTTAAATCTCTAGAAAGACAAATATTTAGGAATGGAGGGAGTATTTGATAGTTCCTCCATCATAACTCAAAAAGGCATTTTAGTAATGTGTCAGCACTTATCAGGGCAGATCTATACATCACAACACACAGCAAATCTAAGGTGTTTGGACAAAGCTATCTATCTAATAGTTGTAGTCATGGTTTACTGATATGCCATATCAAAATAGTGTTCATAAGAGCATTTGCAGTCAGTCTCCTCGTATCCTCCCTATGTATCCGCGAGGACAATTCGGTCACTTGGTGACCCAGCTGGATTCCCTTTCTGTACCCGGGCTGTGTGCAAATCCCCATATCCAACTCATATATCGGGCAGACGTGTCTAGTCATTCTGCCACGCAGGGCGCGGCACACCGCGAACCACCTTTTCTTTTTCTTTATTATTTCTTTCTTCTCTCTCTCCATCCAATAATTATATGGATGTGAACGGACAATTTAGGGACAAAGTGGGGACATGGTTGCATGCATGCACAAATGAGGGCTTCAAGCGAACATGCCTCTCGACTGTGCGTCTGCGGACACTTGAGGGATCAAATTTGGCGAGTCCGGTTGTAGATGCTCTAAGTTATCCAGAACTGGCACTAGGAGGGTGATTCAATACAGAACCTAACTCTAAATAATTTTGAGTTGAGTTTAGCTGAGTGACTACATCTATCGTTTTTCTTCAATTGTTGGTTGTTGCGTTCTTCACTTTTCAACTCTGATTTTTCTTTCTATATTATTCAAATGTATCTATAGTTTCTTGGTCATGACTTTGATATTTATGGTGATTTTAGTTGAATCAACCATTTGCATAGGATGGCAAAACGCATTCATGCAAGATATCCGTTTGGTATACCGGTTTTTATCCTTTTTCTATCCCTTGACGGCTAGGACAAACTCTCCCCTCCGGGCTTCGCAGGCAAGTTTGTGGATTCGTCTGCCCTCTTTATGCTACTCTGGTGGTCGGTAGCGGGGAGGGGAATCCAGGTGCTTCTCCTTCGGTTAGTAGTTTAGGTTATTGTTTTTTAGTCCTCATAGGTGCGGCGCTCGGACGGATGGCAGCGCTTCTTCTTCAAGTTTGTCTTTCAGGCTCCGTTCCTCCTCGAGTTCGTCCATCTAGATGTAGCCGATGGTGCTTCGGCGTAGATTCATGTCGTCTCATTGGGACGGTGAGGTTAGGGTTTCTTGTCGTATGGTGAGATATGGTGTCAGGTTGTTTAGATCTATTGAAGGGTTTAAAGGCGAAGAATGCGGCTCTAGAGCACTGGTCCTTAGGGGCACGTGCGCGAAGACTTCGTGGTTGCCATTGATAAGGTCAAGCCGGCTCCGGTAAAGGAGCACTGGCAGCAGCGCGTCGGTGGCTCGTTCTGGCGGTGGTAGTGGTTATTTGCTGGTGTTCGAATTTCAATGTAATTTTTATTATGTTTGAGGTGTTTTACTCTTTCGTGAACGTTGCTAATAGATTTGGATCATTTTGTTAAAAATAATCTCGATCATATACCATTCTACGTATACCACTATACCACATCCTCGATATTCTACTTTGTACTAGATTTTGTTGCTTTTACTGAAATTCGGGATGGATGTTTTGGCTTTGAAGCATATGTTGCCGGATGAACAATAAATTCAACAACAATCTATACCTACTATTAAAGAAAAGTGATATTCTTGATTTCGTCCGTTTCGTTTGGTCCCCTTTAATTTAATTTCATGTATGCTATTTGGTTCCGTTACTTGCCACCCGTTTTAGCCCAATGGAGAAAGCCCATCTGGTGGCGCAGTGAGGCCCATGTCTGGAGAGCTGGCGAAAAATAAAATTGCCGATGGGAGGATTTGATCTCATAACCTGCAAACCGTCCACCGACGGTTTGTCCAACTGACCTATCTAGAGGTATGAGAGGATTCCTTTTCTCTCGTTGCAACGCACGAGCCTTTTGTTAGTTCTAAATAAGCTTTTTAAATTCTATTTCTTTTGTAGATGTTCATGTTAGTGTAACAAGCGTGCTTGACAATTTTCATGCGAAACGGAATAGTAGTGCTTGGTCGGTGAAAAAACAAAATTAAGTGTAACATTTGGAGATAACATTTGACATTTGACTTGTCTTTTTACACATATCATAATGCTTAAGGGTTTCCCCTAAAATTTGCAAGTAGCATTTGGGTGTGACGATGAACACATCTATTCTTTTTAGAAAAAAAAATCTTATTTACAAATACATGTTTGGCGCCCACAAGAATATGCTTCCTCGAGGCAAATTAGATTTCAGGAAATTGCATCCTTTCTATGAGAGATACCTGACGCTGGATTACAACACTGTTCTTCCCTGATAGATACCTGGTGCTTCAGGTCTAGTGGGTGAATGTGTGTTGCTTTGCATACGTGTTGAAGTGACGGTCATGTGCAGTGCATAGTGGGCGGCAGGATGGGGACAAAGAAAGGGAATGGTCGGCGTGGATGGCCTCTGCCTTTTCGCCTTTCCTGACTCACTCGCCCTCAACCAGATCTGCACTGCACACAAGCAAAAGCAACGCATTCGATTCCACGCATCGCCTACTCGTTTCACACAGACGCGGAGAAAGGATCTTCTTTTTCCTAAATAATATTCTGCGTCTGAGAAAAAGAAAAAGATAAAGAAGGGGATTTGGAATCTCATCTCTCCGTCTCCTCCTGGACTTTATGAACTTTAATTAATTAAAGTGCGCACCTAGGAGATGAGATGAGGTCTAGCGCCAGTGATGAAGAATGATTAGAAAACTAGAGTGTTGCATAAGCAGAATAAAAAATTCTACAAAGCGGTTTGAGCGGATGGAACTTGTCTTCAAAATAGATTTTAAATGAAAATATTTCAATCCCACGAATCAAACGACCAGCATAGGAAAAACTCCTTAGGATCCAAATCGGCCAAAATTTCTGTGAAATTCCTTTGACTCGTCCCTAAGAATTGGAACCAGCAAAAGGTGTATATCTGATTCCAAGGGCATAAATACTTGCTCATCTATTCACAATGCTCCACTTTTCAAATGTTCCTGCAGATGCTTGCAAACGAAGATAAGCACCTTCATTCCACGCCCTACAATGCTATATGTTCTTTTTCCTCTTCGCGCCTAATTAAACTAACTAACTAGCCATCATTTCACCGCGTGCCTTAGTCACCTTGCGAGAGGGGAAAGAAAAGCTCTTTTGTTGGAGGATAAAAACTTTTAGTCTCATTGCTTGCGACGGGCCAATCTAGATTGCGTAGGAAAAACAAAGAAATTTTACAAAGAAGTTTGAGTGGATAATTGTTTTCCTCAAAATGAGTCCAAATGAAATATAAGGAAGAAGTATATTTCAATCCTACAAAACAAACGACCAACGCAGGAAAAAAATTCCTAAGAATCCAAAGTCCTCCAAAATTTCCGTCAAATTTCTTTGAACCGGCCCTAAGAATTCAAACCAACAAGAGGTATATATTTGATTCTAAGGGCATAAAATACTTGCTAATTTATTTACAATAAATATTATTCTCCACTTTTCAAATATACCCGCAGATGCTTGCACGCGAAGATAAGCACCTTCGTTCCACGCCCTACAAACAGACTAACAATTTCATGATCATTTTCACCGCGTGCCGCCATGCTATTCTTCATGCGTTCTCATCTCAGCCTCTATTTAGTCTCCTCCACTCCGTCTCACTCACTCACACACACACACACACACACACACACAGCTCCATGTCTCCTGAGCTCACCGCCGATCACCGCTGAGTTGCGCCGACCGGAAAAGATAGAGTAACCCTAGGCGACTTCCACCGACCATATGCTGTATGGCGGCGACGGTGAGGAAGCTGGTGGTGGAGGTGGTGGAGGCGCGGAACCTGCTGCCGAAGGACGGGACGGGCACGTCGAGCCCGTACGCGCGCGCCGACTTCGACGGGCAGCGCCGCAAGACGCGCACCGTGCCGCGGGACCTCAACCCGGCCTGGAACGAGCCGCTCGAGTTCAACTTCCCGGGGCCCGGATCCGGCGGCATCGACCCCGTCGCCGGCGAGCCGCTCGAGGTGGCCATTTTCCACGACGTGCGGGTGGCACCCACCCGCCGCAACAACTTCCTTGGCCGCGTCCGCCTCGACGCGCGCCAGTTCGTGCGCAAGGGCGAGGAGGCGCTCATCTACTTCCCGCTCGAGAAGAAGAGCTTCCTCAGCTGGGTGCGCGGCGACATCGGCCTCAAGGTCTACTACCTCGACGAGCCCCTCGCGCCGGAGCCTGACCCGCCTGCCGCTGATCCTCCTGCGGCCGATGCGGAGCCGCCCAAGGTTGATGCGCCGCCGCCGGCTCCTGATGCCTCACCTTCACCCGTGTGTGCGGACCCACCGCCAGAAGCAGAGGTGCCAGCGACAGCACAAGGAGCGGCACCAGCCGGCGACGAAGCCAGCACGGAGAAGCCGCCTGAGGGTGACGGTGACGCGACAGCGCCGACCCCGGCCACGGAAGATGAGCCGGTAATGAGTTCGGAAGCGGTGCCAGCTTCCGATGGAGCGGCGTCAGAGAGGCCGCCGGAGGAGGAAACCCCGCCACCGCCGCCGATCCCGACGCCGATGCCAAGGCAGGTGCCGGTGCCGCCGCGTCCGGCGCCACCGCCGCCGGATGTGCCGATGGAGCGATCAAAGCACGACCTGGTGGACAAGATGCCGTACCTGTTCGTCAGGGTTGTGCGGGCGCGGGGCCTGCCGGCGGGAGCGCACCCACACGTGCGCGTAGCCGCCGGCGGCTGCCACGCGTCCACCCGGGAGGCGCGCCGCGGCGCCTTCTTCGAGTGGGATCAGACCTTCGCTTTCAAGCGCGATCCGGCCATCGACTCCCCGGGCCCCACGCTCGAGGTCTCTGTGTGGGACCTCCCTCCCGACGCCGATGTGTCCGTCGCCGACGACCGCAGCTTCCTCGGCGGGCTCTGCTTCGACACTGCCGACGTCCACGCGCGCGACCCGCCCGACGGGCCGCTCGCCACGCAGTGGTACAGGCTGGAAGGCGGGCGCCGCCTTGCCGGTGCCGACCTGATGGTCGCCACGTGGGCCGGCACGCAGGCCGACGAGGCCTTCGGCGAGGCGTGGAAGGCGGACTCCCCGTCAGCGTCGTCGTTCTCGGCAGCTGTCGCGTCGCGCGCCAAGGTGTACGTCTCGCCAAAGCTCTGGCTCCTGCGCCTGACAGTCATCGAGGCGCAGGACACGCTCACAGCGGCGCCGCCCCGCGACGCCGGCATCGCGGTGCGCGGGACTCTGGGCTTCCAGTCCCTAAAGACCCGCACGACGCCGGTGAACCGCAACGGTGGGCCGGCGTGGAACGAGGACCTGGTGTTCGTCGCCGCCGAGCCGTTTATCGACGACGACTGTTTCGTCATCTCCCTCGAGGTGCGCTACGGCAAGGAAGCTTTTCCCGTGGGCTCGGCCAGCATCTCGCTCGCTGCCATTGAGAGGCGGGTCGACGATCGGAAGGTGGCGTCCAAGTGGCTCGACCTTCTCCCGTCCGACGAGGCCATGAGAAAAGTGGGCAAGAGGGCGGCCATGCACATGCACGGCGGCCGGCTGCACGTGCGCGTGTGTCTCGACGGGGGCTACCACGTTGCCGACGAGCCGCAGTACGCGAGCAGCGATTTCCGGCCGTCGGCGCGGCAGCTGTGGCGCCCGCCAATCGGCGTGCTGGAGCTTGGCATCGTCGGGTGCAAAGGCCTCCTACCGATGCGCACCGCCGACGGCAAGGGGTGCACGGACGCGTACGCCGTGGCCAAGTACGGCCCCAAGTGGGCGCGCACGCGCACCATCTCCGACAGCTACGACCCGGCCTGGAACGAGCAGTACACGTGGCCCGTGTACGACCCGTGCACCGTGCTCACCGTCGGCGTCTTCGACGACCCGCTGCAGTCGCTTCCGCCGGACGAGGGGAAAGACGCCGCGTGTTCGCTGCCGATGGGGAAGGTGCGGATACGGCTGTCCACGCTGGAGAACGGGCGCGTGTACCGCGGCACGTACCCGCTAATCTTGATGCTGCCCTCCGGCGCAAAGAGGATGGGCGACGTCGAGCTGGCCGTCCGCTTCGCCACGTCCGGGACGGCGCTCGACGTGCTGCACATGTACGGGCAGCCGGTGTTGCCGGCGATGCACCACCTGCGTCCGATCCCGTCCGTGAACCGCGAGGCGCTTCGGCTGGCCGCGGCGCGGATCTCGGCCGCTCACCTGGGTCGCGCCGAGCCGCCGCTCCGGCGGGAGGTGGCGATGTGGATGCTGGACGCGGCGGAGCCCCGGGGGTTCAGCATGCGGAAGCTGCGCGCCAACTGGAACCGCGCCGTGGCGGCGCTGTCGTGGGTGGCCGACGCGGCGCGGTGGGCAGAGGATACCCGGTCGTGGCGGAACCCGACGGCCACGACCATGGCGCACGCCGTGCTCGTGCTCCTGGCGTGGCACCCGGATCTCATCGTGCCGACGCTCACGCTCCACGTCGCCGCCGTCGGCGTTTGGAAGTACCGGCGCAGGCCGCGCGCCCCGGCGCCGCACCCGTGCGTGCGCGCGTCCATGGCGGAGGCGCCTGACAGGGAGGAGCTGGACGAGGAGTTTGACACGATACCGAGCGCGAAGACGGCGGAGGTGGTGCGCGCGCGGTACGACCGCGCTAGGATGGTCGGAGCGCGGCTGCAGGCCATGGTGGGCGACGTGGCGACGCAGGCGGAGAGGCTGCAGGCGCTCGTGTCGTGGCGCGACCCGCGCGCCACAGGGATGTTCGTGGTCCTCTGCGTCGTGGCGGCCATGGTGCTGTACATGGTGCCCATGAAGGTGGTGGCAGTGGTCGCCGGGTTCTACTACCTCCGGCACCCCATGTTCCGGGACCGGATGCCGGCGCCAGTGATCAACTTCTTCCGGCGGCTGCCTTCTATGTCCGAACGTATCATGTAGGATCCGACGAGCGGTGTGGGAGTATTAGCTTGTTTTCCTTTTTGGAGATGGACCTTGTAGTACTAGCTACTAGTAGTAAAGAACACCTCAGTTATATGTAAGTTGTTTGAATTTTAAATTTGGATCAGTTAATTTTTCTCTCATTGATTCTTGTTCAGGATTTGTGCTGTTTTATTTTGACGTGTTGTTTCATGACTTCTTAGGCTGATTTTTGACTTGCCTCTATTTGTGGTAAGTCAATTTTCTTTTCTTAGGCTGGATTTTTGACTTGCCCTTGTTTGGGGTAAGTCGAATTTTTCTAACCAAGTTTTGGACTTGCCGTTGTTTCGCTAGGCCACATTTTCTATTGGGCATTAGGCCAATTACACATTGCATATTTTTTGTTTGTATGGGTTTTTTCTTTTGTTTTTCTTTATATTTTTATTCGGTTTTTCCTTTTCACATGGGTATTTTTTTGCAGCACTTCTACTATATGTCTGTCATGCGAAAATTCATTTTGGGTTAGTCTTTTTTCTGTCGTTGATTTCTGCTTTGAGATTTGTGCCCTCTTTTTTCTGTTCTGTTCTGCAAGTTCTTTTGGGCTAGTCTTTTCACCAATCGCATATTTGGGCCCGTAAATTCCTTAATATCCTAAAGCCCATTTCCTGTGCGATCTAACCCTCCACTCTCCGCTAATTTTTTTTAAATAATATATTTTTTTTATTAATTTATAAAAATATTACGCTGATATAATATTTTTCAAAAATATTATCCAATCGGCCTACAGCAGGCCGACTGAGCCTAGTCGGCCCACAGCTGGCCGAATGAGTTCCTATCGGCTTGCTGTACGCCGATTGGGTTGTCAGCCAGCAGATCCAAGTCCAGTCGGCCAACTGTCGGCCGATAAGGTCCAGTCGGCCTGCTGTGGGCCGACAGGAACTAATTGGCCAGCTGTGGGCCGACAGGGACTAATTGGCCTGCTGTAGGCCGACTGGTGCATGCACCACATTACTTTTTTTTTTACCCGTGTGATTTTTTTTTCAACACTATGACATATTTTCCCGCCAGCTCATTCCCGCCACCCATTTCTCATCCACCTGTTTCCCGCCATATGTTCCCGCCACTCGTTTCCCGCCATATGTTTCCGCCAACTCTTTCCCGCCATATGTTCCCGCCAACTCTTTCCCGCCACTCGTTTCCCGCCATATGTTCCCGCCAACTCTCTACCTATAAAAACCCCTTCAGACCGAGGTGGATAAGCATTCCAGTGTAGTTTAGTTGAGATGTCTCATTATCCTTTCGATCGTAGTTTTCACCCTGGGATGAGCAGGACTCTGTCCTCGCCCTATTGTCCATCCTGAAATCGGTAGCTAGGCTCAGAAGAGTCCTGCTCATCCTAGGGTGAAAACTACGATCGAAAGGATAATGAGACATCTCAACTAAACTACACTGGAATGCTTATCCACCTCGGTCTGAAGGGGTTTTTATAGGTAGAGAGTTGGCGGGAACATATGGCGGGAAACGAGTGGCGGGAAAGAGTTGGCGGGAACATATGGCGGGAAAGAGTTGGCGGAAACATATGGCGGGGAACGAGTGGCGGGAACATATGGCGGGAAATAGGTGGATGAGAAATGGGTGGCGGGAATGAGCTGGCGGGAAAATATGTCATAGTGTTGAAAAAAAAATCGCACGGGTCAAAAAAAAAAGTAATGTGGTGCATGCACCAGTCGGCCTACAGCAGGCCAATTAGTCCCTGTCGGCCCACAGCTGGCCAATTAGTTCCTGTCGGCCCACAGCAGGCCGACTGGACCTTATCGGCCGACAGTTGGCCGACTGGACTTGGATCTGCTGGCTGACAACCCAATCGGCGTACAGCAAGCCGATAGGAACTCATTCGGCCAGCTGTGGGCCGACTAGGCTCAGTCGGCCTGCTGTAGGCCGATTGGATAATATTTTCGAAAAATATTATATCAGCGTAATATTTTTGTAAATTAATAAAAAAAATGTATTATTTAAAAAAAATCCCCCCCTGTTCTTTTCTGTTTACTGCTTTTTTGTTTTCCTTTATTAGTCGTTTTTTATTTTTTTGAGTATTTTGAGATGTGGGGTGAGTGTAAATGTATACATACAAGTACTATAAAATATATGCAGAAGTTGCATTATTGTATGATTATTCTTTGCGTAACACAAAATTGTGCAATTACGGTGCAAAGTTGTGTTGAAATATTTATAGTTTTTCTCTTCATTTTCATTTTTCTTAATGGCTAATACCCATGCCACGAATTCAGCGTTCCTTATAAAAAAATTAGTTATTATTTTATTTTATTTCTCCTTAAGTGTAATATCAATGCCACTAATTCATTCCTTGTTACGTTTTTTTATGAAAATTTCTCTATTATATGCTTTTTGTTGCATTTTTTGAACCGTTCTTGTTGCATATTTGAGAAGGGAAAAAAACTTGTATATTGTGTGTAAATTTTGGCATTGTTTGTTATAGATCTTTTTTCATTTTGCTTAAAGTCTAATACCAATGCCACTAATTCATGTTTACTTAAAAAAACTTAATTGTTTGGATCTAGTTTTAATTTGTATTTCATTTTCTATGTTATTTTGGTTTATATTTTCTGTTTGGTTTTTTCTTTCCCTTTTTTGTTTTTTCTCTACCAGTTTTGTTTTTTCTCCTACTTTTTCTTCCGCTTTTTCTTTTTTCTTTTTCTTTTTGGACTTTCCTTTTTATAGTTTTCTACGCTACCAAGTTTTTTTTGTAATATATGGTGAACATGTTTTCAAGTACAAACTAAGTTTTTAATATTTGTTGAACCTTTTTTAATTTACAATGAAAATTTTAATATATGGTGATTTTTCTATATGCTGAACACTTTTTAAATACACATTGAAATTTTTTGTAATATATATTGAGTCTTTTCCTCAACTACGATGAACAATTAATAATATATGATGAATTTTTTAAATACAGAATAAACTTATTTTAGACACACACTAAACATTTTTAATAGTTGATGAATTTTTGAAAAATATTTTAGTAAGGTCATTATATTCTTTTCTTAAAGTTCAAACAACTTGTTTTTGGAAGAAAACCGACTGGAAATTTGAACAAAAAAAAAACCTCTCAATAGAGCCTGCGGTAAAAAATGAAATAAGAACTAAAATAAAATGCTCAATAGTAGTATACCAATGGCACTAATTCATTTGCGCACTTAGAAAGCTTATTTATTTAGATTTTATTTTATTTTATTTTCTTTCTACTTAAAGGGTACTATGAAAACCACCTATTCATTCTTACTAAGAAAACTTCATTACTTTGATTTCTTAGCTTTTATTTCATTTTCCTTCTTCTTTAATGGACAGGTTTTTCTTTCTGACCATGTAATTTGTTTTGAATTATAATTTATATTTATTAGTTCAATTTGTGGTCAAAGTTTGACACTAAAGAGGAGAGGGTCAAATAAACACGGTTGCTCAAAAAGAAAAAGAACCAGAGGGAGTTAACGAGTATATAAGCAGAGACAGGTTCGTGGCAGTAACTCGGTCAAAGTTTAACGAGGTTGATCATATACGTTCTTGGCTAAGAGTCTTATAACCCTTGCCCCCTGCAAATAAAAAAAACTCTTTTCAAATAGTCAATATTATAATCTCTCTAATAGTATATGGTGTACCAGTCGAGCCCCATGCCCCCCCCCCCCCCCCCGCGGGAGACCCGGATGCCGTACCCTAGCCGCCGCCGGACGAAGCCCCCACCCTCTTCCTCTCCCCCCGCCGCCGCCGGGCAAATCCTGAGCGGTGCCGGCGGCGGCAGGATCTCTTCGTCCTTGCCTGGATCAGGGGCCGCGGGGGGTTCCTCTTCGGGCGCGTCGGCGGATCTCGGTGCCCCGGCGCGGTGGATGGCGCGCATGCGGTGGCGGTGCGGGGCGGCGCGGACTGTTGGTCGGTGGCGTCGCGTCACGGTGGAGTGTGCGGGCCGGTGGCGGCACGACGCTCTTCGCGGCGGGGGTCGATCTAGCCTGTTCCGCGTCGGCCGGGTGCGGGATCTGGCTGCCGTTGTGAGATTGGAGATTGGTGCGGCGGCGGTCCTGGACAGAGCTGGCAGCGGTGAGTTGGTGAGCTTTGGTGGCGGCAGTGCCGTTTGGTGGCGACGGCGCGAGCCCATCGACAGTTGGTGGCGGCGGCGTTGTGGTGGCTCGGCCAAGATGGAGTCTTGGCCAGCAAGAGAGTGGTTGGTGCTGATCCACTCGGAGAACTAGATCTCCTTCTTGGAAGGCTCGACCCCTCACATTCCTGGCGTGAAAGCGACGCAAGTCCTGTTGATAGATGGTCGATCGGATCAGAGCCATCTCTCTTTCTTCCTCTAGAAGGTCGACTGCGTCCTGACGCGCTTGCTCAGCTTCTGCTTCGTTGTAGAGTTCAACTCGAGGAGCATTGTGAAGAAGATCACTCGGCAAGACTGCTTCAGCTCCATAGACCAAAAAGAATGGAGTTCTTCCGGTCGACCGATTGGGTGTGGTCCGCAAACCCCAAAGCACCGAAGGGAGTTCGTCGACCCATGCTCCAGCCGCGTGCTTGAGATCACGCATCAGTCGGGGTTTTAAACCCTTGAGGATTAAGCCATTGGCTCGCTCTGCTTGTCCATTCGACTGCGGATGAGCGACCGAAGCGTAGTCGACTCGTGTGCCTTGAGCGCTGCAGAAATCCTTGAATTCTTCCGAGTCAAAGTTCGACCCATTATCCGTAATGATGCTGTGCGGGACTCCATATCTGAACGTCAGCTCTCTGATGAAGGTAACCGCAGTACCGGCATCAAGATTCTTGATTGGTTTAGCCTCAATCCACTTCGTGAACTTGTCGACTGCGACCAGTACGTGCGTGAAACCACTTCGACCTGTTCTCAAGGGACCGACCATGTCCAACCCCCATACTGCGAACGGCCAGACGAGTGGAATGGTCTTCAGAGCTGACGCGGGCTTGTGTGACGTATTGGAGTAGAACTGACATCCTTCGCACTTGTCCACTATTTCCTTCGCCATCTCATTCGCCCTTGGCCAGTAAAATCTAGCTCGGTATGCTTTGGCTACAATGGTCCGAGAGGACGCATGGTGACCACAGGTCCCCGAGTGGATATCATTGAGAATGATTCGACCTTCTTCTGGCGTTATGCATTTTTGACCAACCCCAGTCGAGCTTTCTCTATACAGCTGTCCTTTGATAACGGTAAAGGCTTTGGATCGACGGACGATCTGCCGAGCCTCTTCCTCATCCTCTGGGAGCTCTTTTCTCAGGATATACGCGATATAGGGAATTGTCCAGTCAGGAGTGACCACTAAAACCTCCATGACCAAGTCGACCACTGCTGGGACCTCAACCTCAGTCGGATCTGTGGCACTCTTGGGCTGTGGAGCTTCCTCTGTGAAGGGATCCTCTTTAACTGACGGAGTGTGTATATGCTCCAAAAACACGCCACTCGGAACGGCTTCTCTTTTGGAACCTATCTTTGCCAGATCATCTGCTGCTTGATTTTTCAGTCGGGGGATGTGATGGAGCTCCAACCCATCGAACTTCTTCTCCAGCTTCCTCACTGCATTGCAGTATCCAGTCATGGCTGGGCTTCTCACGTCCCACTCCTTCATCACCTGGTTGACCACTAAATCTGAATCGCCATAAACCATCAGGCGACGGACGCCGAGTGAGATGGCCATGCGTAATCCATATAAAAGGGCCTCATACTCTGCCTCATTGTTGGAGGAATCAAAGTGAATCTGGAGCACATACCTAAGCTTATCCCCTCTGGGGGAAACTAGAACAACCCCAGCACCAGAACCATTCAGCATCTTAGAGCCATCGAAGAACATGGTCCAATGCTCCGAGTGAACTTCAGTCGGCTGCTGTTGTTCAATCCACTCGGCGAGGAAATCTGCTATTGCCTGGGACTTAATGGCTTTCTTTGCCTCAAACTTGATATCAAGGGGAAGAAGTTCAATCGCCCATTTCGCCACTCGACCAGTTGCATCTCTGTTGTGCAGAATCTCTGATAGTGGGGCGTCGCTGACGACTGTGATAGAATGATCAGAGAAATAATGAGCAACCTTCTTCGTGGTCATATATATTCCATACACAAGCTTCTGATAATGAGGATATCTCTGCTTGGATGGAGTCAAGACTTCGGACAAATAATACACCGGGCGCTGAACTTTGAAGGCTTTTCCTTCTTCTTCCCGCTCGACCGTAAGTACTGTACTGACGACTTGTCCTGTGGCTGCAATATAAAGCAACAGAGACTCTTTGCTGATTGGAGCAGCAAGCACCGGCTGGGTGGAGAGCAGAGCTTTTAGCTCGGCAAACGCTGCATCAGCTTCTGGAGTCCACTCGAACTTGTCTGCCTTCTTCATCAGTCGGTAAAGAGGCAATGCCTTTTCACCGAGTCGTGAGATGAATCGACTTAATGCGGCCAAGCATCCAGTAAGCTTCTGGACATCGTGCACTCGCACAGAGCGTTTCATTCGGAGAATAGTGCCGATCTTCTCTGGATTAGCGTCGATCCCTCGCTCGGAAACGAGAAAACCGAGTAACTTTCCACCAGGAACTCTGAATGTGCACTTCGATGGATTGAGCTTGATATCATACCTTCCGAGGTTGGCAAATGTTTCGGCGAGGTCAGCAAGCAGGTCGGAACCTTTTCGCGACTTAACGACGATATCATCCATATACGCTTCCACATTCCGACCGATTTGAGTGAGAAGACACTTCTGAATCATTCGCATAAATGTGGCTCCGGCATTCTTGAGGCCGAATGGCATGGTGATATAGCAGAAGCACCCGAATGGAGTGATGAAAGCTGTTTTTATTTTGTCGGGTCCATACAGACGGATCTGATGATACCCGGAATATGCGTCTAGAAAAGACAATCTCTCACATCCCGCGGTCGAGTCAACAATTTGATCTATGCGAGGGAGAGGAAAATGATCTTTCGGGCAGGCCCGATTGATGTGCTTGAAGTCAATGCACATGCGGAGTGAGTTGTCCTTCTTGGGAACCATGACGACATTAGCGAGCCACTCGGAGTGGTATATCTCTCGGATAAATCATGCCGCCAACAGTCGAGCCACTTCCTCACCAATAGCTTTTCTCTTCTGGACGGCGGACCGCCGAAGATGCTCTTTGACTGGTTTTGCTGATTTGTTGACTCTGAGGCGATGCTCAGCCAGTCCCCTGGGAACACCTGGCATGTCAGCTGGCTTCCATGCAAAAATGTCCCAGTTCTCACGGAGGAACTGGATGAGCGCTTCTTCCTATTTCGGGTCGAGTGTCGTGGAGATGTGGGTCGGGGCTGCATTGGGGTCGGTCGGGTGAATGTGAACAGGCTTCGTCTCACCAGACGACTGAAATGCAGATTCTGTGGCTGGTTTCTTGGATCGCAACAAATCACTCGGATCTGCGTTTTGCTTGTATTCTTCGAACTCGACCGCTGTCACCTGGGAATCGGCAATCTTCGAGCCCTTCTGCAAGCACTCTTCTGCCTTTTTCCGATCGCCAGTGACAGTGATTACTCCTATGGGACCTGGCATTTTCAGTTTGAGGTACACGTAACATGGTCGAGCCATGAACCGTGCATAGGCGGGCCTCCCCAAAATGGCGTGGTACGCGCTCTGAAAATCCACAAACTCAAAGGTCAACTTTTCCTTGCGAAAATGCTTTGAGTCGCCAAAAACCACGTCCAGAGCTATTTGGCCGAGTGAGTCGGCTTTCTTCCCTGGTATGACTCCGTGGAAACTCATGTTGCTGGTGCTCAGTCGGGACATCGGGATGCCCATTCCTTTCAGTGTGTCTGCATACAACAAGTTCAGCCCACTACCACCGTCCATCAGCACTTTCGTCAGTCGAGTGCCTTCGACAACTGGATCGACCACCAAAGCTTGCCTCCCAGGGGTGGCAATATGAGTCGGGTGATCAGATTGGTCGAATGTGATGGGTGTTTGGGACCATCTCAGATAACTTGGTTTTGCTGGGGCAACCATATTCACCTCACGGTTAATGACTTTCAGTCGACTCTTGCTTTCCACATCCGCGAAGATCATCAGAGTGGAGTTGACATGCGGATACTCTTCCTCACTGTCCTCTTTGTCTCCGGCCTTGTCTGACTCCTTCTCCTTGTCCTTAGACTGTTTTCCCTGAAACTGCTGGATTAGGAGTCGACACTGGCGAGTGGTGTGCTTTGGGTAAATGATGTTACCCTCTTCATCTTTCTTCGTGTGGATGTGGCATGGCATATCCATCACGTCGTTTCCTTCTTTATCCTTTACTTTCTTAGGATTCCAGGATCCTTTTGGCTTCCCTTTGAACTTTCCCTGAGTCATGGCCAGGGCCTCTCCAGGAGCTGCTGGCTCGGCTTTCCGCTTCTGTTTCCGACTGGAATTTCCCTTCTCCGACTGACTTGGCTTATGCTTGCCGCTTCGGAGTCGGTCCTCTTCCTCGCCATTGGCGTACTTGGTAGCAATCTCCATCATTCGACTCAGGGTCATGTCCCCGGTTCGACCAAACTTCAGACTCAATTCCCTGTTCTTGACGCCATCTTTGAAGGCGCAAACTGCTTGATGATCAGACACATTTTCCACAGTATGGTGCAGAGTGATCCACCTCTGACTGTACTCTCTGAGAGTCTCATTGGTCTTCTGCACACAAACTTGCAGCTCTGTCAAACAAGATGGTCGCTTGCAAGTTCCTCCAAAAGTTCTGACGAACACTCGGGACAAATCTTCCCAAGTGTAAATACTGCTAGGAGGTAACTGATTTAACCACGCTCTGGCTGAACCTTCCAGCATGAGGGGCAAATGCTTCATGGCCACCTCGTCATTCCCACCACCAATCTGAACAGCCACTCGGTAGTCCTCAAGCCAAGTTTCAGGCTTGGACTCCCCAGTGAATTTGCTGACTCCTGTCGCCAACCTGAAATTGGGGGGAATCACTGCGGCTCTGATAGCCCTGCTAAAACACTCTGGACCAGAAACATGCACTCGACTGCTCGTGGGTGCATCTCTCTCGGGTCCATCTCGATGGGCTCTGTTCCGGTCGACCAAGCCTTGCACGATAATGGATCGCGCATCGAAGCCTGGTTCCCTGGGGTCGACTGGAACTCTTCGCCCCGCACTGAACTGACGCTTGTCATCCTGTCGCCGAGGAGCGTAAGACCCTTCCCTCGGAGGGGAAACAGGCACTCGATGCCTGTCATCTCGGTCGTGTCGGTCTCCATACTGATCTCGCTGGTTGTCGCGCCCTTCCCGCCGCGGAGGCGATCTGGGACTGTGAGCCGACTGAACCGTATTCGCAGCGACGGATCGACTGTGAATTCTGTTGCGCGACTGCGACACGGCTGAGTTCTGGTCCCCTGCTGCTCGGAGCAAATCTCTGATCTGCATCAAGCCTCTCCCAGCTTCCGACTGTGAAGGCTGGATGGACTCTGCTATACGGGTTGCAGCTGCTAAATTCTGAATTGGCGTGCGGTATACCTGAGTCGGCGGGAAGAGTCGACGTCGACTGGCTTCGGGAACTCGTCGCTGCGCGCGCTCGTCGAGTGCTCGCTGAAGGTTCTCCAGACGAGCGCGTTCAGCCACATTGGCCAAACGTGCCTCCTCCAAGGCGCGAGCCTCGGGGGTTTCTCCTGCAATCGGAGTATGCAGGGCATCCATGTTCCTGCGGCGAAGCTCTTCTCTCTGCAGAGAGTCGAGTGTCTCGGGATGGTACTCTTTGTGGTCTTGTGCGGGGTCACCTCCACCGCCCGCTCCGCCACCATGGGCGAAGCCGGGAGGACTGCGGGGCCCGTCGACCATGAGAATTTCCGCCGCTGGCTCACTGCTATCGCATTCGGCTGCAGTCTCTACAGAGCCAGTCGACAGATCGAACAGGCCGTAGAGAGATTCGTCGGGCTCAATTGCCGCAACTTGTGCGATGGCCTTTTGGCGAGCCACCGCGTGCTTCACCCACCGCTGAAGCCTCGACCGACCAGAGCGCTTGCGCTGGTGGGAGACCGGACGGGTGACCGATAAAGGAGTCGACCGATAGGGGGCCGACGGTTGCCGCAGCAAAACGGCACGGACACATGCGTGAAAATGCGTCGCACCGCGGACGGGGAGCGCATCAACATCGAGTGGAGCCTCCTGGAGCCACGCGGAGTCGTCGGCAACAAAGGTGAGAGCGCCAAGACGGATCTCGCGCCCCTCGACCAAAACTCCAGCAGTCATCATGATGTAAGTACTCGAAAATACCGCAACTTCTCCACAAAATCGCTAAAACACCGGCCCCATGGTGGGCGCCAACTGTCGTGGTTCTAAGTCTGACAGTAGAGTGGGGGGTAGGTATGGAGAGGCAAGGTCCTAGCTATGGAGAGGTTGTAAACACAAGCGATGTACGAGTTCAGGCCCTTCTCGGAGGAAGTAAAAGCCCTACGTCTCGAAGCCCTGAGGCGGTCGAGTGGATTATGTGTATAGGTGTTACAAGAGTGCGAACCCCTCTGCCTGTGGAGGGGGGTGGCTTATATAGAGTGTGCCAGGACCCCTGCCAGCCCACATAATGAAGGGATTTAAGTACATTAAGTCTGGGATGTTACTGGTAACGCCCCACATAAAGTGCCTTAACTATCATTAAGTCTATTCAATTACAGGCCGTTGCAGTGCAGAGTGCCTTCTGACCTTCTGGTGGTCGAGTGTATCTTCATGGTCGAGTGAGTCTCCATGGTCGAGTCCTTCTAGTCAGTCGAGTGAGTCCTTCTTCATTGGTCGACTGGAAGGTGATCTCTTCTAAGGGTGTCCTTGGGTAGGACATCTAGGTCAGGCCTATGACCCTACCCCAGGTACATGAATCCATCATGAACCTCCTATAAAATCCGGCGTGACCAAGGAAACTTCTTATACCTTTGATGTCCTTGGGACATGGCATCTTTTCAATAGCATCGACCTTGGCTTTATCAACTTCAATACCTCTTTCAGAAACTTTGTGCCCCAAGAAAATACCTTCATTAACCATAAAGTGGCACTTTTCCCAATTCAAGACAAGATTAGTTTCTTCACATCTCTGCAAGACTCGAGCAAGATTGCTCAAGCAATCATCAAAAGAGGAACCATAGACGGAAAAGTCGTCCATGAAAACCTCACAAATCTTTTCGCAAAAGTCAGAGAATATAGCCATCATGCATCTTTGAAAGGTAGCAGGTGCATTACATAAACCAAAAGGCATACGTCTGTAAGCAAAAGTACCAAAAGGGCATGTAAAAGTAGTCTTTGATTGATCTTTAGCCGACACGGGTATTTGAGAAAAACCAGAATAACCATCTAGAAAGCAATAATGTGTATGTTTGCATAATATTTCTAGCATTTTATCAATAAAAGGTAAGGGGTAATGATCTTTCTTAGTAGCCCTATTTAATTTGCGGAAATCAATTACCATCCTATAACCTGTGATAATTCTTTGCGGAATCAATTCATCTTTATCATTAGGGACAACAGTAATACATCCCTTCTTAGGGACACAGTGGACAGGACTTACCCACTGACTATCAGCAACGGGATAAATTATACCTGCCTCCAGAAGCTTGAGTATTTCCCTTCTTACCACTTCTTTCATTTTAGAATTCAAACGTCGTTGAGGATCACAAACTGGTTTAGCATCCGCTTCCAAATTTATTTTATGTTGACATAGAGTGGGACTGATGCCCTTAAGATCATCCAGAGTATATCCAATAGCGGCACGGTGCTTTTTCAGAGTTTTCAATAATCTTTATTCTTCATGCTTTGAAAGGTTAGCACTAATAATGACAGGATATATTTTCTTTACATCAAGATAAGCATATTTAAGATTATCAGGCAACGGTTTAAGCTCAAACACGGGATCACCCTTGGGTGGAGGAGGATCCCCTAGGATTTGAACAGGCAAATTGTGTTGCAGAATAGGTTCCTGTTTAAAGAATACTTCATCTATTTCCCTTCGTTCATTCATGAACATATCATTTTCATGGTCTAGCAAATAATGTTCTAAAGGATCACTAGGAGGTACGACAATAGAAGCAAGACCAATAATTTCATCCTTACTAGGCAATTCTTCCTCACGGTGTTGTTTACTAAATTTAGAGAAAGTAAAGTCATGAACCATATCATCCAAGCCAATAGTAACAACATTCTTTTTGTAGTCTATCTTAGCATTAAAAGTATTCAAGAAGGGTCTACCAAATATAATGGTACAAAAGCTATCTTGTGGAGAACCAAGAACAAGAAAATCAGCGGGATATTTGGTTTTTCCACACAAGACTTCAACATCTCTAACAATTCCCACTAGAGATATAGTATCTCTATTGGCAAGTTTAATTGTAACATCAATATCTTCTAACTCAGCAGGTGCAATTTCATGCATAATTTCTTTGTATAAGTCAATGGGTATAACACTAGCACTAGCACCCATATCACATAAGCCATCATAACAATGATCTCCTATCTTAACAGAAATAACAGGCATGCCTACCACAGGTCTATGTTTATCTCTATCACAGGGTTTAGCAATTCTAGCAGTTTCACCAGAGAATTGAATAACATGCCCATCAATATTATCAGACAAGAGATCTTTAACAATAGCAATATTAGGTTCTACTTTGACTTTCTCAGGAGGTACATAAGTTCTAATTTTGCTTTTATGAACAACAGTTGAAGCTTTAGCATGATCCTTCATTCTAACAGGGAAAGGTGGTTTCTCAACATAAGAAGTGGGAACAATAGGATCATTGTAAGTGACAGTCTTTTCTTAAACTTTAATAGGTGCAACTACTTTTACTTCTATGGGAGGATAATATTTAAACCACTTCTCCTTGGGGAGATCAACATAAGTAGCAAAAGATTCACAGAAAGAAGCTACTATCTCAGAGTCAAGTCCATATTTAGTGCTAAACTTACGGAAAATATCGGTATCCATAAAAGATTTAACACAATCAAACTTAGGTGTCATACCTGACTCCTTACCTTCATCGAGGTCCCAATCTTCAGAGTTGCGTTTAATTCTATCCAAAAAATTCCATCTAAATTCAATAGGCTTCATCATAAAAGAGCCAGCACAAGAAGTATTGAGCATGGTGTGATTGTTATCAGAAAGCCGAGCATAATTTTTTTGCATAATTACTTCTCTTGCGAGCTCATGATTGGGGCATGAATATAACATTGATTTAAGCCTCCCCCAAGCTTGAGTGATGCTTTCTCCTTCGCGAGGCCAAAAATTATATATATAATTGCGATCACGATGAACAAGATGCACAGGGTAATACTTTTGATGAAATTCCAATTTGAATCTTTTATAGTTCCATGATCTCATATCATCACGTAGCCTATACCATGTCAATGCATCTCCCTTCAAAGATAAAGGGAAGGCCTTCTTCTTAACAACATCATCGGGTATACCTGCAAGCTCAAATAGTCCACAAACATCATCCACATAGCATAGATGTTCATCGGGATGCTTTGTTCCATCTCCTGTAAAAGTGTTAGCTAGCAGTTTTTCCAT
The DNA here is from genome assembly GCA_963921465.1 of Triticum timopheevii. NCBI lineage: Eukaryota > Viridiplantae > Streptophyta > Magnoliopsida > Poales > Poaceae > Triticum > Triticum timopheevii. The sequence continues at coordinate 586,401,108 of OY997270.1, forward strand.
CATACCCGAAGGAATCTGAAAAGGAGTTTCATTTTCAATAGGTTCAGTAGGTTCAGTAGGTTGAGGAGCAACTCTTTGCTCTATTGGACGGGATGAAGATACCCCAAACAAGCCCCTCATACAATTACTTTCCATAGTAACAAGTGACAGAAAATTTCAGCACACTAAATAAATTTTTCCTTACCAAATTCCACCTACCAAAGGCGCTTAACTCCCCGGCAACGGCGCTAGAAAAGAGTCTTGATCACCCACAAGTATAGGGGATCTATCGTAGTACTTTTGATAAGTAAGAGTGTCGAACCCAACGAGGAGCAGCAGGAAATGATAAGCGGTTTTCAGCAAGGTATTCTCTGCAAGTACTGAAATAAGTGGTAACAGATAGTTTTGTGATAGGATAAATTGTAACGAGCAACAAGTAACAAAAGTAAATAAAGTGCAGCAAGGTGGCCAAATCCTTTTTTTAGCAAAGGACAAGCCTGGACAAACTCTTATAATAGGAAAAGCGCTCCTGAGGACACATGGGAATATCGTCAAGCTAGTTTTCATCATGCTCATATGATTCACGTTCGGTACTTTGATAATTTGATATGTGGGTGGACCGGTGCTTGGGTGCTGTTCTTACTTGAACAAGCATCCCACTTATGATTAACCTCTATTGCAAGCATCCGCAACTACAACAAAAGTATTAAGGTAAACCTAACCATAGCATGAAACATATAGATCCAAATCAGCCCCTTACGAAGCAACGCATAAACTAGGGTTTAAGCTTCTGTCACTCTAGCAACCCATCATCTACTTATTACTTCCCAATGCCTTCCTCTAGGCCCAAATAATGGTGAAGTGTTATGTAGTCGACGTTCACATAACACCACTAGAGGTTAGACAACATACATCTTATCAAAATATCGAACGAATACCAAATTCACATGACTACTAATAGCAAGACTTCTCCCTTGTCCTCAGGAACAAACGTGATTACTCACAAAGCATATTCACGTTCATAATCAGAGGGGTAATAATATGCATAAAGGATCTGAACATATGATCTTCCACCAAATAAACCAACTAGCATCAACTACAAGGAGTAATCAACACTACTAGCAACCTACTAGCACCAATCCCGGACTTGGAGACAAGAATTGGATACAAGAGATGAACTAGGGTTTGGAGATGAGATGGTGCTGGTGAAGATGTTGATGGAGATTGCTCTCTCTCGATGAGAGGAGCGTTGGTGATGACGATGGTGATGATTTCCCCCTCCCGGAGGGAAGTGTCCCTGGCAGAGCAGCTCTGCCGGAGCCCTAGATTGGTTCCGCCAAGGTTCCGCCTCGGGGCGGCGGAGTCTCGTCCCGAAAGGTTTCCTTCTGTTTTTTTTCTCATCCAAAGACTTCATATAGGAGAAGATGGACATCGGAGAGCCACCAGGGGGCCCATGAGGTAGGGGGCGCGCCCCGGGGGGCGCCCCCCACCCTCGTGAGCAGGGTGTGGGCCCCCTGGTCTTCATCTTTGGCGATGATTTTTCTTTATTTATTTTAAGGTATTCCGTGGAGTTTCAGGACTTTTGGAGTTGCGCAGAATAGGCCTCCAATATTTGCTCCTTTTCCAGCCCAGAATTCCAGCTGCCGGCATTCTCCCTCTTCATGTAAACCTTGTAAAATAAGAGAGAATAGCCATAAGTATTGTGACATAACATGGAATAACAGCCCATAATGCAATAAATATTGATATAAAAGCATGATGCAAAATGGACGTATCAATGACGATGGTAATGATGTCCCCCTCCCGGAGGGAAGTTTCCCCGGCAGAGCTCCACCGGAGCCCTAGATTGGTTCCGCCTCGTGGCGGCGGAGTTTCGTCCCATAAGCTTGCTTATGATTTTTTTCATAGTGTCATCACCGAGAAGTATCCCGATTATTGTCAAATCAGGGTTGTCGGATCATAACACATAATAGGTGACTATAGACTTGCAAGATAGGATCAAGAACTCACATATATTCATGAAAACATAATAGGTTCAGATCTGAAATCATGGCACTCGAGCCCTAGTGACAAGCATTAAGCATAGCAAAGTCATAGCAACATCAATCTCAGAACATAGTGGATACTAGGGATCAAACCCTAACAAAACTAACTTGATTACATGGTAAATCTCATCCAACCCATCACCGTCCAGCAAGCCTACGATGGAATTACTCACGCACGGCGGTGAGCATCATGAAATTGGTGATGGAGGATGGTTGATGATGATGACGGCGACGAATCCCCCTCTCCGGAGCCCCGAACGGACTCCAGATCAGCCCTCCTGAGAGAGATTAGAGCTTGGTGGTGGCTCCATATCGTAAAACGTGATGAAACTTTCTCTCTGATTTTTTTCTCCGAGAAAGCATATCTATATGGAATTGGAGTTGAGGTCGGTGGACGGCCAGGGGGCCCATGAGGTAGGGGGCATGCCCTAAGGGGGGAGCCCCCCACCCTCATGGATAGGGCGTGGGCCCCCTAACGTTGATTCTTTCGCCAGTATTTTTTATTAATTCTGAAAAGTTGCTCCGTGGATTTTTAGGTCATTCCGAGAACTTTTGTTTCTGCACAAAAATAACACCATGGCAGTTCTCCTGAAAACAGTGTCAGTCCGGGTTAGTTCCATTCAAATTATGCAAGTTAGAGTCCAACACAAGGTCAAAAGTGTTTGGAAAGTAGATACGACAGAGACGTATCATGCTCCACCACACATCAGCGATGATGTTGACCTATCGCAGCTCGCATGAGCCCTCTACTCGCTCCGCAGTGAGCCGCCATGCCGAGTGCGCCCTTTCCCTCATCCTCTAGCCGCCTCTGTCGATGTTTCTGCCATGCCCTGGCTCCCACCACCATGCACCGTCACTGATGCCAGTAGCTCCGGTCGTCCCCAGCGACCGATGAGGCCTTCATCGAACCCACGATGTCGCACACAATCGAACGCGCCTAGCACCGTGTCTGGGCGACGTTCGTAGCACCCTCCGTCATCCCTTCACCAGGTTCTGTGGTCGTTGGCATCTAAACGCCGCCAGGCCCGTTCCCTGGCCCCACATGTTCGTGATTAGGTTAGGCGCTAATCTCATTTAATTAGAGATAATAGCCGCTGATAGTGGGATCCGCTGATTAATTAACCTGTTAGTAAAGTAGATAAATTGTTAACTAAAAAAATAATGACACTCACACACAAGTCCCACTAGTCCTATGACCAGTCAACCGTGGACTAGTCAACTGCTGACTGGGTAGTTGACTAGCCCCACCAGTCAACCACACCAGCACAATGTTGGGTACACATCCATAGCAGTTGCTATTTGAATGATTTTTGAATTATATTAATTTTAGAAATTATTTAAATTTTTGAAAACTCATATAAAATAATCCGTAACTCGGATGAAAATAATTTATAAACAAAAATTGCTCAGAAAGATCTAACGAATACGTTTATGCAATACGTTCATTTGTCACATGCCCCTAGCATGCTGAACTTGGAACCGCCCCCCTCTTTTCATCTGTGCAAAAAAGCCAAATGCCGGGAAGACCCCTCTGGATGTTTTCCCCTTCGCCGATACCGTGTAGCACTGCGTTTGAACACCCCTAGCTCAGCATGTTGTCATGTCATGCATTTGTGTGCTTTGTATTTACTATTTCTTCCCCGTCTTCTCTCCGGTAGACCCCGAGACCGACGCTGCCCATGTGATCGACTACGTCGCTAACGACCCTTCTTTCTTTTCAGCAGAGCTTCCAGGCAAGCAAACCCACCTTGATCATTCTGAATCGCCCATTCCATTCTCTCTCATGCTTGCACTAGATTTTGCAATTTTAAATGATTGATCCTATTCGGGTGCATAGCCTGCTTTTGTAAGCTGCTGTTGTACCAGACCTGCTTATCCTAAACTGCTTAGGATAAGTTGGTTAGTGATCCATCAATGACCCCTCACCTTGTCCCAGTTGCCCCCTCTTTATGTCCGATGACTCGATCAACGTGATCGATGTCCAAAGTTCGATACATCACATTACACGTATTTAGTTGTATGACACTGCAAGGTTACTATCGAGTGGCGAGGGTGATACCTCGTATATCACTTCTGATGAGATCTCTGTAGTGTAGTTAATCGGTCATGGTCTACGGAGGGTGATTCATCCTTCACCACTCCTGATAATGACTTTGTCGTGCAACACATCAAGAGTGAACCCTCGAGGGTGATTCCTCTAAGTTCACCTTGACGATTACATCAAGTGGAATCCACCGAGGGTGATTCCTCGAATTCCCCCTTGGTGTTTTGGACACACGGTTACTTTGACTTTACCCCTAGAACCATGTTAAAGATGGGTCGGCCCCGATGGGTACTTGCGAGAGTTGCTGTTACTGCAGGGCTGATGGGACAGGCGGCACCACCCCGGTAGAGGTGAACCTGAGTTCCCGACAGTCTCATGCGAGTCGGGTTGACATGGAGGGTGCTTGCAAGTTGATGTGAAGTCGGGTTGACCTGGAGGGTACCCGCGAGTTTTCTATGTGGCACGACCGGGCATTCCGGGCCCTTGCCGTAAGTCCACGAGACGGGGCGATGGGGTCACATCCATTGTGAGTCTCTGCTCGTTACCGCGCGCTCCCAAGTCACTAACAGTTTGGATATGTGATCCGAGTAGGCCTCTGGCCTTTTTTGCTCTGACCACCACCCAGGAATAAGTATGGGCACTCGGTGTCGTACGTTTCTTCTGAAAGCTCTGTCAGACGTCAAGTTCAGCATTGCGGCATGACTGGGCCGGCGCCATCCAAGACAGAGGTGGTGCCTGGGTCCTCCCTTCGTATAACAACCCGGAGTTCAAAGGGCGATGGGCAAGAGACCACAGAGTGCTTAGGATGTAGGCCATCAGGGACCTCTCTATGGAGCCTAGGTAGGACTACAACGTGTTGATCGGCAAGGCCGGTCATGACCAGATGGTGTGTTCGGACGGAGTTGATCGAGCATGTTGGGTAAGTTGGTGCACCCCTGCAGGGAAGTATATCTATTCGAATAGCCATGTCCACGGTAACGGACGATTGGAGTTGTATCCCGATCGATATAAGTAGATCTGGATGCTGAGGCATGTAATGGATATGATGGCTCCGGGATTGCTTTCTTGCAGGGAGTCAAGAAAGGATCTCTGGGCGCCAATGTTACAACATACTTGTTAATTTAACATGTTATACCATAATCTTCTAAATGCTGCAAGATTCTTGAAGATGCTAGTCTTCAATAGGATAGACTTTCCCTTCTCATATGGCATTCTGCAGTTCAGTCCACAGATACAGCCCATTCCTTTGTAGTGATGCATACTTAGTTTAGATCTGATGTAAGTCTTGCGAGTACTTCAAATGAGTACTCACGGTTGCTTTGCTACCTCTTTTCATCCATACCCGATTGCTGCGATCGGATGACAGATCCCAGGACTCAGACACCACTACCGACGACTACTACTATCCCGAGGGTTCCTACTACTACGTGGAGACCGCCAACGACCAGGAGTAGTTAGGAGGCTCCAAGGCAGGAGGCCTTGCCTTTTCAATCATTGTTGCTTTTGTGCTAGCGTTCTTAAGGCAGGCTTGTTTAACTTATGTATGTACTCAGATATTGTTGCTTCCGCTGACTCTTATGTATTCGAGCTTATGTATTTGAGCCCTCGAGGCCCCTGGCTTGTAATATAAACCTTGTATGACTTCATTTTGTGTCTAGAGTTGTGTTGTGATATCTTCGCGTGAGTCCCTGATCTTGATCGTACACATTTTCGTGTATGATTAGTCTACAATTGAATCGGGGGGCGTCACATCGCCTTTTACAACGTGATGGGCAATGAATCCGAGTCCTACACCTCATGATCCGATAACGGAGCTCATCCCACGTGGCCCCGAGGAGGAGACGGTAGCCCGCCTTTCACTCCACCACTTCTGGGAGGAGTCCGCCCAATGGTAGCGCTCGAACTTCATCGGAGGGAATCCATTGCGTCTCCCAAATGAAGCACGAATCCGGCCCCGAGGTTAGGGTTGCTTCCTCGCCGGAGGCGGTGTGGTCTGTCTAGTATCCAAACACCATGGCAGATGCATAGCCCCTCCACTGGTGCGTGGAATCGGGCCACTACACGTCAGACGCAAATATTATCTGGTGTACCCGACATGTAAGGCGGCATGCGCAGGAGGCCGCGATATCCTAGACGCAGACGTCGGCACGATAGAGTCGCACTCTCCAGTGCAATGTATGGTGCTCAGCAATCCCTGCCACCACAATCGTGTCATGGTGGACGTGGGCGGCTCCAACCACGACGGATCCATTATCAACCTCACATCCAACAGCGACGTAACGTCGGCGAAGCGGGTCACACTCTCCGGCGCTATGTATGGTGCTCGGCATCCCCTACCACCGCAACCATGTCATGGTGGATGTGGGCAGCTCCGACCACGACAAATCCATCTTCGACCTCACATCCATCAGCGACATGCAGGGCACAGGCTCTGACGAGGAAGAGTAGGGCATGAGAGACGGCAGCGCCTTGGGTCTCATGAGCTAGTGAGTATCCCATGTCCTACTCTACCTCATTGGCGACTAGACCAACATTTGGGAGGGTGCGGCAACCGCCAGGCATGGGCATGGCAGAGCTGGACGGGCTCCGCTTTAGATGAGGTTTCATGTGCATGTAATAATAGGGATTTGATAATTTACACTGGCTTATTTGATTGTGAAAATGATTTTTGTTGTGTTGTCCGTTCATTGTCTGTAACGCCCCGGATTCGATGCGCCAGGTGTCTTCTAGTTATTCGCCGTCGTTGCCATGTCATTTGCTTGCGTGTTACATTTTATCATGTCATCATCTGCATTTCATATCATGTCATCATGTGCATCTCATTTTGCATATGTGTTCGTCTCTTGCATCCGAGCATTTTCCCCGTTGTCCGTTTTGCAATCCGGCACTCCTATGTCATCCGGCGTTCCCTTTTTGCCTCTTCTCTTGTGCGGGTATTAAACGTTCTCGGAATGGCCCGAGGTTTGCCAAGCGGCATTGGTATAGCACCGGTAGACCGCCTGTCAAGTTTCGTGCCATTTGGAGGTCGTTTGATACTCCAACGGTTAACCGGGTAACCGTAAAGCCCTCTTTTGTTGCAGCCCAACACCCCTTCCCAAGTGGCCCAAAACCCTGCAAACTCCCCTCCATGCTCTCGGTCATTCGATCACGATTGCGTGGCCGAAAACCGCTCCTTATTTGGACTCTCCTAGCTCCCTCTACCTATAAATAAGTCTCCCCCTCCAAAAATCCCGGATCATTTCCACCCTAACCCTAGCCCCGCTCCTCTCCGCGCCGCCGGACACGTCCGGACGGAGCCGGACGCGTCCGCCGCCGCGCCCCCGGCGAATCGGGAGCCGCCGCGTGGCCTGCGCCGCCGCCCCGCGCCGCCGGCCCGCTCGGCCTGCTCCTCGCCCTCGCGGGCCCAGTCCGCTCGCCGCCCGCTCCGCCGCGCCTCGCCGGCCCCGCCCCTCCGCGGCCTGGCCGCGCCTCGCCGGCCCCGCGCCGCCGCCCTGCAGCCCCGCGCCGGCGTCCCGGCCGCGCCGCCCGGCCGGAGCTGTCGCGCCCTCGCCGTCGGTCGCCCCGACCCCACCTCCGCCGCGCCGGATCCGGCCAGGCCAGCTCCCCCCCGGCCTCCTCCGGCTAGATCCGGGCCGGAGCCGCCCGGATCCGGCCGTCCCCGACCTCCCCGCGTCGTCGTCGACCTCGCCGGAGACCTCCTCAGCCACAACTCCGGCGAGCCTCCTCCTGCTTCAAAATCCGTGCAAAACGAGGTTGACCCCGAAATTCGACTAAGTCCTGCAATTTTTGCATATTATCATGCCATGTTCATCATGCTGTACCTCTGCATCCGTAGCTCCGTTTCGTGCGTGTAATATGTCAAATTGTTCGTCTCAATGAGTACTTCATTTCATTCCGTTGCATCATTTTCATTTGAACTCATCTTGATGCCCGAAATGCTGTTGGAAAAGTGCATGTTGATGTTAACCTGCTGAAACTGTTATAACTTGCTCATTTGTCATTTTTGCCATGATTGATGTGTGCATCCTATGAGGTTGATGTCTACATGTGTTTTGATCTATGCCATGCCATCTTTCCAGGGGTGTATGCCATGTATTTTCATGATCAATGTGGTGACTAGCACAAGCATGCAAACTAGGCTTCGTGATATTGCTGATTTTAGTCCCTGTTCTGCTGTTATTTTGATGTCATGTAAACTTGATGCTACAGAGAGATCCATGCCTATTTTGAGATACTTCAGTAAGGGTGTTTTGAACATATGGTTATTGTCTATCCATTCATGCCCTTGTTTGCAATTATGGAGTAGTCTAACATGTCATTTGAGTGCTCTACTTTTGCTTCAAAATGTTTCCTGGCAGATTGTTTACATGTTATTCAATTTGGCCAAGGTTGCTATATTCGATCCTTGCATGCTATGGACTTGTTCTTGACTTGGTTTTGTTTCATAAACATGTCTTCTTGATGATGCTATGATTATCTTGGCATGCAATGACTTGTGGTGAGTGAATCGAGCTTGTTAAGTAGGGTACTTGCTGTTGCTGTTTTCCTGACAGATTCTGTTATATTTTGTTGCTATGTAAACATGCTTCTACAAGTCATTTAGTGCATTAATCTGGAGATATTCTATAAACATGTTTTGATCTACATGTTATGCCCTATCCATCCATGCCCCTGGTTGCATTTATAGCTTGCTGTAGATTGTTCATATCTTGCTCCAAAGTTGCTCGATAATGTTGCTGTCAGCCTGTTAACATTAAGTTCACTAGTTCCCATGTATTTTGCTAGTGTTCCATGCACCCTATGACCTTGCTCTTGCCCTGCTTAACTTCACAAACATGTCTTCTTACTGTTGGTTGCCTTGCCATGCTATGTATTGCTCTGTGGTGAGTGGTTCAAGCTCACCAACATGCCTACTTATTGTTGTTCCTGCCATATTTGAATCTGTAATATAACTTGCCATGTTTACATGGGTGCCATCATATTTTCTGATCCTTTTTGGCTCATGGTCAGTAAGGGATTTTTGATCTATGCTATTAGTGGATTCATGCCATGCCTTTGTTTGCCATGATAAGTTCCCGTAACATGTTGTTTGATAGCTCTAAACATTGCAACCTGATGTTATTTCCTGATAAGTCTGAAACTCTTATTATTTGCAATCTTACCATGTGTGTTTGAGCATGTTCTAGTTGTTTCAGGAGATAGCTCAGTGTTCATGTTTTGTTATGCTTTACCTGTACTTCATGCCCATGCCTTTTGTTATTATGTTGGGGTGCTGTAGCATATTGTTTTCATGCTTGCAATATGCCTAGTTGCTGTTATGGACAGATTGTTGCTATGACTTGTATAGTGTGCATGTGTTGAACCGTTGCTCCGCTTTGAGTGTGCTCTATATGAAACTTGCTTGATTTTGCATGTAGTTTCATATTATCATGTTGCATCCTTGTTTTGAGGTGTTTGCTTGATGTTTGTATGCATTTTGCATCGATGTCATATTTAACTTGTTTTGCTCATATCTTCTAGACCGTAGCTTCGAATCTAATGAACTTTATATGTAACTTGACTAGAATCTCGTGTAGATCATCTTGGTGCATCTTAACTTGCTGTTTAACAACTTGAACATTAGGTTTATTCAGTTCTGGACCAATTTCGAAATTTGCATATGAGGACTTACCGGAATTGTTATATGTTGTTTCCGGCCTCATTTAAACTTGCCTTGATGTGTTGTTCTTGTTTGCATCATCTCTTGCCATGAGTAGCCTCATCTAGCTTTCTCATGCATCATGTTTTTTGTGCATCATGTCTTGTCATGTGTGGTGTGTTTACCATGTTGTGTGCTTCTTCTCGATAGTTCCCGTTTCGTTGCGATCGTGAGGATTCGTTCGTCTACGTGTGGTTCGTCTTCGTGGCTTCATCTTCTTCATGGACTCGTTCTTCTTTCTTGCGGGATTTTGCGTTCCTAACGCGGTCGGGTGATTTATGGGACCCCCCTGACAGTTCGCTTTGAATAAAACTTGTCCAGCAAGGCCCAACCTTGGTTTTACCATTTGCCTCACCACCACCTACTTTTCCCTTGGGAGTAATTAACCCAAGGGTCATCTTTATTATAGCCCCCCCCCCCCCCCCCCCGCGGGCCAATGCTTGTCTAAGTGTTGGTCCAAACCAGAGCCACTTGCGGTGCCGCCCCTAGGCAACTTGGGGTATCGTCGGTTGCCGTACGTAGTGTTCATCTGGTGTTGCCCTGAGAATGAGGTATGTGCAGCTCCTATCGGGATTGTCGGCGCATTGGGCGTCTTTGCTGGTCTTGTTTTACCATTGTCAAAATGTCTTGTAAACCGGGATTCCGAGACTGATCGGGTCTTCCTGGGAGAAGGTCTATTCCTTCGTTGATCGCGAGAGCTTGTCATGGGCTAAGTTGGGACACCCCTACAGGGTATAAACTTTCGAGAGCCGTGCCCGCGGTTATGTGGCAGGTGGGAATTTGTTAATATCCGGTTGTAGATAACTTGACACCAGATCCGAATTAAAACACATCAACCGCGTGTGTAGCCATGATGGTCTCTTCTCGGCGGAGTCCGGGAAGTGAACACGGTTTCTGTGTTATGATTGACGTAAGTAGGAGTTCAGGATCACCTCTTGATCATTGCTAGCTTCACGACCGTTCCTTTGTTTCTCTTCTCGCTCTCATTTGTGTATGGTAGCCACCATATCATGCTTAGCCGCTGCTGCAACCTCACCACTTACCCCCTTCCTTACCCATTTAAGCTTTGCTAGTCTTGATACCCATGGTAATGGGATTGCTGAGTCCTCGTGGCTCACAGATTACTACAACAACAGTTGCAGGTACAGGTTTTGCGATGATCTTGACGCGAGAGCGATGTTTGCTTGTTTTGGAGTTCGTCTTCTGCTTCTTCTTCGATCAGGGGATAGGATCCAGGTTGGCAGCCTGGGCTAGCAGGGTGGATGTCGTTTGAGCTTCCGTTTGTGTTTCATCCGTAGTCGGATGTTGATCTTATGTATGATGAGATGATGTTGTATTCGTGTGGCATTGTATGCCTTATGTATGTATCCCTATCTATTATGTAATGTTGATGTAATGATATCCACCTTGCAAAAGCGTCTCAATATGCGGGTCTATCCTTGGTGGGACCTTCGAGTTCCTTTTGGATAGGGTCGCATATTGGGCGTGACAAGTTGGTATCAGAGCCTCGACCGACCCTAGGAGCCCCCTTGATTGATCGTGTAGTTTGGCCGTTGTTGAGTCTAGAAGAAAACTATTTTCGAAGTCTAGTTATATCGGAGAGTAGGAATTCTTTTTACTCCTCTGCCCCTTCGTCGCTCTGGTGAGGATTCTTGACGTAGGTGTTTTGATTTACTCCTCTTCCCCTTCAAATTTTTCTTTAGGTTCACGCAGTTGGTTTTCCGATCGTTGGTCCTCAGCTCTTTTATCCGGTGCATTTCTCGTCAAGTTGACTCGAGTCTCTTCATCTTTGAGTTCAATCCTCAGTTGTTTTTTTTCCCACCCGCCCACCCTTTTTTCTTCTCGGAACCGGAGTCCGTAATCGAGTATCCATCCTACTCGTGCGAAGTTTTTGCTTTCTTTCCTCAATGATTTTAACCGGTTTTTCTCTTCAAGTTATTCATCGGTTTTTCCCCTTCCAGTTGCCCTTGTTTTCCCGCCCTCCCACCCTATCCTTCCCGGAGTCTGACTCTCTTTCGACCATCAATTTCATTCGTGTGGAGCCTCTTCAGTCTTCCCTCTATTATTTCAAACGGTGGATTCTCGTCTCGTTCGTCATTCTTCACCCCTTTCTTTTTCCGGTGGACCCAATTCAAGTTTTTCGGGTTGATCATATTCTTTTCCTCGGCTCAAGTGTTTTCCCTGCTCGTTCACCTCTCGCCAGTTTATCATTCCGGAGTTCGGAAGAAATCTCAGGAGATTCGTCCGTATTCCAATTAGTTCGAGGTTGTCACCTCATTCAAATATTTCAATCATTCCGGTGCATCATATATCTGTTCATCATCCCTTTACAATGGTGTTTCTCTTTAGTGGGCCTAACCCACAGGTCTTTTTCCAGGATCTTACCTGACTCTTCTAATTATTCCGGAGCTATTCCCAAATTCTTTTCAAGGGTGACGTAAGTATGAATTTCATCAGTCACATGCCTTCTCTAAGTTCTCGTTCAAAGTCTTTTCATTGTTGGCTCAACCTTTTCGCTTTTCTTTCTCCCGGAGTATCTCAGTAATTTTGGTGGTTTTTTCTCGTTGTCAGTTGAAGATTGAAGAAGTGTTTCCTCTAAATTTTGGTCCATTCTCTTGAAGATTCATGGTTCTAGCTCGATGTTATCCTATCAAATTGTTTCAAGTCATGCAAATTCTTTTCATCCATCCGGAGCATTTCAGGAGTTGTTTTCTCTCTCGATCATCCGGAGGCCATCATTCCAGAAGAATTCTTCGTCCTCTCATTTCAGCTACTATTATCTATTTATCCCGGTGCTTCGTTCAAGTGTTCCTTAATCAGCTCGAGTTCTTCCTGTTCTTTGCATCTAAATCCCCTCAATCATATTTGTCTTCTAATTCTTCCCGGTGATTCATTCTCTTTCATCAGTCATTTTGAATTCTTACGGTGGTTCTTTTAGATTCTTTTCCTTGTTTATCATATTAATCCATTCGTCTGTTTCAATCCTACCGGTGGTTCATGAAGACCTTCTCAAGTTTGCGATATGCCACTTCTCAATTCTTTTCAAGAAGAATAAGTAGTATGCAAGAATCCATTGCTTGTCATCAATTTAATTTGATGAAGGATAAGCATACGATAAATCTTATTCTTATTTCATCCAAGTGGGTAATCCTTTCCTTCGGAGTTTGTTTGTGATGAATAAACTCTAGTTTCAAGTCTTTTCATCTTTTCTTTTCCGGCCATCTCGTCGGAAGCTCCATCCAAATCATCGCAAGGCTCATTTTATTCTTTCATCCTTCATTCTATCTCATCATCCTTTTGTCACCGGAGTTCTTCATGGTGGTTCTTCATGATTTAGTTCATTCTTCAAGAGTTTATCAAGTATCATTCCATCCTCTCAAGTTCGTGTTCTATTCCTTCCATTTTTAGCTGGAGTGCTGCCTAAATCCTTTCAGTCTTATCAGTTTCTTTTCTCATTCTAACCACTCTGGTTAGAACGAGTGGTTTCATAGTCTATCTGATTCCGTGAGCTTTCGATTCTCGTCATTCTCGTCGTTCCTCTCTTCTTCTCGAGTGCTCTCGATTCTTTGCTTCTTCTCTTGAGTTCTTGTTTCACCCCATCCCTTTTACCTTCCGTCTCGGTCCTAAGATCTCGGAACGAGATCTCTTGTTAGTGGAGGAGTGTTGTAACACCCCGGATTCGATGCGCCAGGTGTCTTCCAGTTATTCACCGTCGTTGCCATGTCATTTGCTTGTGTGTTGCATTTTATCATGTCATCATCTGCATTTCATATCATGTCATCATGTGCATCTCATTTTGCATACGTGTTCGTCTCTTGCATCCGAGCATTTTCCCCGTTGTCCGTTTTGCAATCCGGCACTCCTATGTCATCCGGCGTTCCCTTTTTGCCTCTTCTCTTGTGCGGGTGTTAAACGTTCTCGGAATGGCCCGAGGTTTGCCAACCGGCCTTGGTATAGCACCGGTAGACCGCCTGTTAAGTTTCGTGCCATTTGGAGGTCGTTTGATACTCCAACGGTTAACCGGGTAACCGTAAAGCCCTCTTTTGTTGCAGCCCAACACCCCTTCCCAAGTGGCCCAAAACCCGGCAAACTCCCCACCATGCTCTCGGTCGTTCGGTCACGATCGCGTGGCCGAAAACCGCTCCTCATTTGGACTCTCCTAGCTCCCTCTACCTATAAATAAGTCTCCCCCTCCAAAAATCCCGGATCATTTCCACCCTAACCCTAGCCCCGCTCCTCTCCGCGCCGCCGGACACGTCTGGACCGAGCCGGACGCGTCCGCCGCCGCGCCCCCGGCGAATCGGGAGCCGCCGCGTGGCCTGCGCCGCCGCCCCGCGCCGCCGGCCCGCTCGGCCCGCTCCTGGCCCTCGCGGGCCCAGTCCGCTCGCCGCCCGCCGTCCGGCCTCCGCCGCAGGCCGCCGCCGCGGGCGTCGCGCCGCCCCCGGCCGGAGCTCCGCCGTGCCTCGCCGGCCCCGCCCCTCCGCGGCCTGGCCGCACCTCGCCGGCCCCGCGCCGCCGCCCTGCAGCCCCGCGCCGGCGTCCCGGCCGCGCCGCCCGGCCGGAGCTGTCGCGCCCTCGCCGCCGGTCGCCCCGACCCTGCCTCCGCCGCGCCGGATCCGGCCGGATCCGGCCGGGCCAGCTCCCCCCCGGCCTCCTCCGACTAGATCCGGGCCGGAGCCGCCCGGATCCGGCCGTCCCCGACCTCCCCGCGTCGTCGTCGACCTCGCCGGAGACCTCCTCAGCCACAACTCCGGCGAGCCTCCTCCTGCTTCAAAATCCGTGCAAAACGAGGTTGACCCCGAAATTCGACTAAGTCCTGCAATTTTTGCATATTATCATGCCATGTTCATCATGCTGTACCTCTGCATCCGTAGCTCCGTTTCGTGCGTGTAATATGTCAAATTGTTCGTCTCAATGAGTACTTCATTTCATTCCATTGCATCATTTTCATTTGAGCTCATCTTGATGCCCGAAATGCTGTTGGAAAAGTGAATGTTGATGTTAACCTGCTGAAACTGTTATAACTTGCTCATTTGTCATTTTTGCCATGATTGATGTGTGCATCCTATGAGGTTGATGTCTACATATGTTTTGATCTATGCCATGCCATCTTTCCACGGGTGTATGCCATGTATTTTTGTGATCAATGTGGTGACTAGCACAAGCATGCAAACTAGGCTTCGTGATATTGCTGATTTTAGTCCCTGTTTTGCTGTTATTTTGATGCCATGTAAACTTGATGCTACAAAGAGATCCATGCCTATTTTGAGATACTTCAGTAAGGGTGTTTTGAACATATGGTTATTTTCTATCCATTAATGCCCTTGTTTGCAATTATGAAGTAGTCTAACATGTCATTTGTGTGCTCTACTTTTGCTTCAAAATATTTCCTGGCAGATTGTTTACATGTTATTCAATTTGGCCAAGGTTGCTATATTCGATCCTTGCATGCTATGGACTTGTTCTTGACTTGGTTTGTTTCATAAACATGTCTTCTTAATGATGCTATGATTATCTTGGCATGCAATGACTTGTGGTGAGAGAATCGAGCTTGTTAAGTAGGGTACTTGCTGTTGCTGTTTTCCTGACAGATTCTGTTATATTTTGTTGCTATGTAAACATGCTTCTACAAGTCATTTAGTGCATTAATCTGGAGATGTTCTATAAACATGTTTTGATATACTTGTTATGCCCTATCCATCCATGCCCCTGGTTGCATTTATAGCTTGATGTAGATTGTTCATATCTTGCTCCAAAGTTGCTTGATAATGTTGTTGTCAGCCTGTTAACATTAAGTTCACTAGTTCCCATGTGTTTTGCTAGTGTTCCATGCACCCTATGACCTTGCTCTTGCCATGCTTAACTTCACAAACATGTCTTCTTACTGTTGGTTGCCTTGCCATGCTATGTATTGCTCTGTGGTGAGTGGTTCAAGCTCACCAACATGCCTACTTATTGTTGTTCCTACCATGTTTGAATCTGTAATATAACTTGCCATGTTTACATGGGTGCCATCATATTTTATGATCCTTTTTGGCTCATGGTTAGTAAGGGATTTTTGATCTATGCTATTAGTAGATTAATGCCATGCCTTTGTTTGCCATGATAAGTTCCTGTAACATGTTGTTTGATAGCTCTAAACATTGCAACGTGATGTTATTTCCTGATAAGTCTGAAACTCTTATTATTTGCAATCTTACCATGTGTGTTTGAGCATGTTCTAGTTGTTTCTGGAGATAGCTCAGTGTTCATGTTTTGTTATGCTTTACCTGTACTTCATGCCCATGCCTTTTGTTATTATGTTGGGGTGCTGTAGCATATTGTTTTGATGCTTGCAATATGCCTAGTTGCTGTTATGGACAGATTGTTGCTATGACTTGTATAGTGTGCATGTGTTGAACCGTTGCTCCGTTTTGAGTGTGCTCTATATGAAACTTGCTTGATTTTGCATGTAGTTTCATATTATCATGTTACATCCTTGTTTTGAGGTGTTTGGTTGATGTTTGTATGCATTTTGCATCGATGCCATGTTTAACTTGTTTTGCTCATATCTTCTAGACCGTAGCTCCGAATCTAATGAACTTTATATGTAACTTGACTTGAATCTCGTGTAGATCATCTTGGTGCATCTTAACTTGCTTTTTAACAACTTGAACATAAGGTTTATTCAGTTCTGGACCAATTTTGAAATTTGCATATCAGGACTTACCGGAATTGTTATATGTTGTTTCCGGCCTCATTTAAACTTGCCTTCATGTGTTGTTCTTGTTTGCATCATCTCTTGCCATGAGTAGCCTCATCTAGCTTTCTCATGCAACATGCTTTTTGTGCATCATGTCTTGTCATGTGTGGTGTGTTTACCATGTTGTGTGCTTCTTCTCGATAGTTCCCGTTTCGTTGCGATCGTGAGGATTCGTTCGTCTACGTGTGGTTCATCTTCGTGGCTTCATCTTCTTCATGGACTCGTTCTTCTTCCTTGCGGGATTTCAGGCAAGATGACCGCTACTCTGGATCTCACTACTATCATTGCTATGCTAGTTGCTTCGTTCTATCGCTATGTTGCGTTACCTATCTTTTGCTCATCAAGCCTCCCAAATTGCCATGAACCTCTAACCTTTGACACCATTCCTAGCAAACCGTTGCTTGGCTATGTTACCGCTTTGCTCAGCCCCTCTTATAGCGTTGCTAGTTGCAGGTGAAGATGAAGATTGCTCCATGGTGGACAGGGTTATGTTGGGATATCACAATATCTCTTATATTATTAATGCATCTATATACTTGGTAAAGGGTGGAAGGCTCGGCCTTATGCCTGGTGTTTTGTTCCACTCTTGCCGCCCTAGTTTCCGTCATATCGGTGTTATGTTCCCGGATTTTGCGTTCCTAATGCGGTCGGGTGATTTATGGGACCCCCCTGACAGTTCGCTTTGAATAAAACTTGTCCAGCAAGGCCCAACCTTGGTTTTACCATTTGCCTCACCACCACCTACTTTTCCCTTGGGAGTAATTAACCCAAGGGTCATCTTTATTATAGCCCCCCCCCCCCCTCCCGGTCCAATGCTTGTCTAAGTGTTGGTCAAAACCAGAGCCACTTGCGGTGCCGCCCCTAGGCAACTTGGGGTATCGTCGGTTGCCGTACGTAGTGTTCATCCGGTGTTGCCCTGAGAATGAGATATGTGCAGCTCCTATCGGGATTGTCGGCGCATCGGGCGGCTTTGCTGGTCTTGTTTTACCATTGTCGAAATGTCTTGTAAACCGGGATTCCGAGACTGATCGGGTCTTCCTGGGAGAAGGTCTATTCCTTCGTTGATCGCGAGAGCTTGTCATGGGCTAAGTTGGGACACCCCTGCAGGGTATAAACTTTCGAGAGCCGTGCCCGCGGTTATGTGGCAGATGGGAATTTGTTAATGTCCGGTTGTAGATAACTTGACACCAAATCCGAATTAAAACGCATCAACCGCGTGTGTAGCCGTGATGGTCTCTTCTCGGTGGAGTCCGGGAAGTGAACACGGTTTCTGTGTTATGATTGACGTAAGTAGGAGTTCAGGATCACCTCTTGATCATTGCTAGCTTCACGACCGTTCCTTTGTTTCTCTTCTCGCTCTCATTTGCGTATGTTAGCCACCATATCATGCTTAGTCGCTGCTGCAACCTCACCACTTTACCCCCTTCCTTACCCATTTAAGCTTTGCTAGTCTTGATACCCATGGTAATGGGATTGTTGAGTCCTCGTGGCTCACAGATTACTACAACAACAGTAGCAGGTACAGGTTTTGCGATGATCTTGACGCGAGAGCGATGTTTGCTTGTTTTGGAGTTCGTCTTCTGCTTCTTCTTCGATCAGGGGATAGGTTCCAGGTCGGCAGCCTGGGCTAGCAGGGTGGATGTCGTTTGAGCTTCCGTTTGTGTTTCATCCGTAGTCGGATGTTGATCTTATGTATGATGAGATGATGTTGTATTCGTGTGGCATTGTATGCCTTATGTATGTATCCCTATCTATTATGTAATGTTGATGTAATGATATCCACCTTGCAAAAGCGTCTCAATATGCGGGTCTATCCTTGGTGGGACCTTCGAGTTCCTTTTGGATATGGTCGCACATTGGGCGTGACATTGTCCACCGATGCGCCAGGGTGCATCCGTGGACGTTTGAGGAGCAAAATTTTGTGCCTGTGATTGTAGATGCTCTGATTGGTTGAAACATAGAAAATTAACTTCTAGAAAGCTGCCTGCATATAGTTTGCACAGTATGGTCCTTATTTTCATGTATGAGAATACATGTTGTGTTACGTGTAAGTTATTATCTTTGAAGCATGTTTAACATTATTCGATCTCAGATTGTTATTGAGACATGTTTTGCTGCATATTAGTTTTTCTTTTTGTTCACCCTAAGATTCAGTTGTTTATTTATGATGCATTCATTTTTAAGGTCTGCTACTTTTTTTTTAGAGAAAATGGATCAATTGAGCCCAAGATGGGGCTCAAGCCTATCCCGACTTTGCATTAACAAAGTCATCAACCAGCCAGGATTACAAGCACAGCCCACGGGCAAAGATAAAGAAATACAATGTAGTAAGATACAAAGACATTGGACAACATCAAACTAAGCCTCAAACACTATGGACAACAAAGATAAACAATGGAGAGAGGAACCGAAGATATCTTCCTCTGTTAATGCTGCACCAGGAACAAGATCACACCTGTTCGAAGGAGAGAGGGCCCGACGCCAGTAGGGCATGCCGTCGCCAAGCAGCTACGGACCCTGGCACGACTCATCCAAGAGACCATCATCAAAGAAGGCCACTACCTTATCGCTTGGATCGAGGGTACCGCACTGTTGCAAGATGGGATGGATGTCGCCGGAATATAGTCACATAGAGAGCGCCGGTGCATCACCGCCGCCGAAGACTCTCCTTGAGAAAAACATCGTCGTTGCACACATCCAGCGACTAGGGGGAGCTTCACCCTAGAACGAAGAGGGCATCATCGTCGCCGCCACCCACCACCCACAAGGCTCCAAAAGTTGCGCCTTTAAGGTCTGTTATCTGATGTTAAGTTTTTGATTTGTTACCACACTTTGGCCCTGTTAGTTTCAGCTTTAGGCAGCAGATTCTTGTAGGAAAAAAATCGAAAGCTAAAACAAACGGCTATTTGGAATCAGCTTTGCCAGTGAATCTAAATTTAAACCATTTTCAGTGCAATTGCTTGAAGCAAGTTCAGGTGTACCTCAGTGGCAAAGCTGATTGACCTCCAGTGATGTGAATCCGCAGATGATCTGAAGCTAACTAAGGCCAAAACAAATAGGACCTTTTGACCTTGCTTATGCTACATCTTTGATAGTATGTCCCTACATTTCTAGTAATGTGGTGTTTCTTGTGTCATGCTTGCAGATATGCTCATTTGGGTTGCAAAATTTTAAATGTTCCCATTCAAGGTTCACTTTAGCTCTTCAGAAGTTTACAGCGTTGTCGCTTCTAGGATTCTTGCTTCAGACAAATTATAAAAAGCATTGTGTCACCACTTATCGGGCAATTGAAACCTTTGAAGTTATCTAGGAAGATATGCAGGTCGCACCAAATGAGAATCAGATGATAAGGCGCGTTTCGACAAAGCTATATCTATCGTGCGTGCAGCCGACCCAAATGAAACAAGACCACACCTGCTCAAAGGAGAGAGGGCCCGACGCCAGATGATAAGGCGCGAGGACGAAAATGCATCCGTGCGTTAGGCGCAAGACCGACCCAAACACAAAAGAGGACGGGTGACGAGCGGGCAGCCGACCCACACGAACAAAAAACAGACAAAACGTGTGTTCATTTGGATTGGCGCGTTGGAGTTGCTCTTAGTTGGGAGACCTTTCCTGAGAGATACCAAACGTTGAAACACAATCGTGCTTCTGGTCAAGTGAATTTTCAGGCAAGTTGCGACTACACTAAAAACACCCCGTGTCGCCCCTCCCTGGTGGAGCGACCTGGGCACGCAAACCCTAGCCATTGGGCACTGCCCTCCGAACCAACGCTCCCTTGCCGTAGCCGTCGGGCAAAGCCCACGCGAAGACGGCGGCGGAATCTCCCTTGCCTCTCTCTTGGAGTGTGGGTGATGGTGGTGATGCTTCTTCGGCCGTGGCAGTGCGATTCGGAGGCCGGCGTGTTGAGGCACGTTGGAGCACGCATGCAGGTGGCAGCTCAGCCAAGCGAGCTGGCCGGTAGCAGCGTGGTGCGGCGAAACACGCAGGCCCTTGCCGGCTTAGCGCGTTTTGTGGTGGCTCGGGTCGGCTGGGCCAAATCCGTGTTTGGTCGGGAGTTCGGGCGTGCGACAACTGGTGGCTTGGCTGTGGCCGCGGCTGTGTTCGCCTGGATTCGGTGGTTTGGACGCCTTGGCTGGCACATAGAGTTTCCAGCATTGTCGAAATCACTAATTAAGGAGTACTCCTTGCGAAGATCACTCCAACTTACCCAGGTTGCGATAAGTGGCGCGTTGTATGTGCGTCACTTATCGCAACCTGGGAATTTTCCCTTTTTCGTAGATCCGTTTATTCAAAACGTTTTATCTCTTAAACCGTGCGTCCAAATCTCGAACCGCTTTCGCTATTGGATTCCTCGCGTCGAGATCTTCAAAACTAGATCCCATGTTAATAGGTTTTGACAAACTATTTTTTCACGAAAAAATAGGACGAAAAAACCGAACCGGGAGCATGAGTTTTTTCCCTTTCCGAAAGAGCCACGTTCGTGCCTTTGACGAAATCACAATCGTGCCTCTCGCGCAAGAAAAACCGTGCCTCTCGCAAAAGAAAAAAAATAGAAAACGCGTTTTTTTCCCTTTCTGAAAGAGGCACGCCCGTGCCTCTCGCGAAAAGCACAACCGTGTCTCTCGCGGAATCAAAACCGTGCCTCTCGCGAAAGGGAAAAAAACAGAAAACACATTTTTTCCTTTCCAAAAGAGGCACGCCCGTGCCTCTCGCGAAAGCACAACCGTGCCTCTCACGGAAGCAAAACTGTGCCTCTCGCGGAAGAAAAAAAAATAGAAAACGTGTTTTTATTTCCCTTTCCGAAAGAGGCACGCCCGTGCCTCTCGCGAAAGCATAACTGTGCCTCTCGCGTAAGAAAAAAAACAGAGAACATGTTTTTTTCCATTTCCAAGAGGCACAGTCGTGCCTCTCGCGAAAGCACAACCGTGCCTCTCCCGAAAACAAAACCGTGACTCTCGCGGAAAAAAATGCGTTTTTTGTGCAAAAAAATAAATATTTGAATTTTTTTTGGTCGAAAAGCTAGGGAAGACCGGTGGAAAACCAAAACGTCAAAAAACCCGGAAAAACCCCATTTAAAAAGCCAAAAACGTGTGTGAAAAAATAAAAAAAATCCGGAGGGAGCGCCCAGAGCGCGACACGTGGCGAATGGCTGAGAGCGCGCCAAGTGGCGCTGATCGTTGGAAGGCTCACGAAGGAGCGCTCGTTAATTAGTTGCTCCCCAGCATTGTTGGATGGCCATGGATCTGGGCTGCGCTGCGGGTTTGATCTGGGCCAGTGAGGTGTCTTCGATAGAGTGGCCGGTGTGTTGTCGGCGGGCCTCGGTGGCTACTTGCCGCCATGGTGATGTTGTTGGTTGCGGTGGTGGCTCGGTGTGGAGGTGTTGTCCATTTCTAACCGTGGTGTGGGGGGGCACGGCAAGGCGGCTTCTTCTGTGATGTGCTACAGCGTCGACAGAGTGAACAAACACGGATGGCGCGCCTCATTCCAGTGGCAGGGAGGCACGTGTGCGATGTTTTGGATGAACATCATGCCCATCTTCAATCAGTGCCAGCGGCAACGGGGACTATGGGCGTTGTTTCCCCTTCTCGTAGACGTCGTTGTGCTGTGTCGGCCCCTTGCTCTCTCTCACTTGTCTGGTTGCCTCTAGGCGAAAGCCTAGGTTCGGATCCGGACAGGCGATGGTGGCGTCCTTGACGTTGGGCTCTGTTGGGAGCGTTGTTTGGAGACATGGCTGGGAGGTCCCTATTTGTTCGGTGTTCGCCGTAGTTCTAGATTATTCATCAAATGCGCTTTGTATGTCGTCGTGGGTGAGTCCAACGCGATGACTTTCTCGAGGTCGTCCGAGTCCCACCAATCATTTTCCAACTTTTTCGACAATCAAGGGTCGTTGGAGTGTTGGTAAAAAGAGTTTGCTTGGAGCTATGGCTTTGTGGAGGTGACCGGTGTTAGTGGAGACGCGGCTTTATTGATCAGTTTAGTACAGACGCTTTAGCATTGGACTTGTTTTGCGTGCGTTTGAGTTGGAGTGATGTTTGCTACTCACCGGCCGTAGTGGGAGCTTGACCGTATTATTGTATTTAACCATCTATCATCTGTCCTCTTAAAGCTAAGAACATCTCCACTCGACCCCCCTCCCCTCCCCCAACAGGCCCCCAAGGCCCTTTCTTTATAGCCGGCACCAAAAAAACCGGCCAGTCGCGCCCCCGGAAGCCCAATTTTTACCGGTTAGGCCCGAAACTGGCGCCGGCGGACTAAGGCCGATCCCGACATGCTGGGGGCGCCTGGGGATGCCGGAGTAAATGTTTTGGGTGTGAAAGCCTTGTGGACCCGCCGAGTCAGCGACCAGCTGCGTCTCGTCTTCCTCATCGCCTTGTTTTCCCGCGGGAAATCAATGCCAAGGCTGCCACCGATCAGCCTTCCATTGATTCCTCACGGGCGGTGTAGTGGTGGCGCGGCGACGCGCCCCTCCCCTCTCGCCAAACGTACACACGTCTGCCGTCCCCGGCCACTATAAAAGCCGCACCCTCCCTCGCCGGTGGACGCACTCTCCTTCGCCTGCAGTCCCTCTCTCGCCGCCGACGCCCCATCTCTCTCTCTCTCTCTCTCTCTCTCTCTCTCTCTCTCTCTCTCTCTCTCTCTCTCTCTCTCTCTCTCTCTCTCTCTCTCTCTCTCTCGCGCATACCGCCGAGTCTACAATTGTCAATGGGAGAGCGATTCCCCGGCAATGGAGTGGCGGCCAACGGCTTCGGCCGCCGCCACCAGCGCGAGTGGGAGGCCTACCTCCTCCACGAGGCCCACTACCCGGCTTCGCCTGATATGCGCGTGCTGGGGTGGTGGAGGCTCAGCGCTGGAGGTGTCCTCTTCCCCCCACAGCCCGCGCCGACCGCTTCCACGGCGAGATCGCGCGCGTTCGCGCCTCCCTGCCGGAGGAGGTGCGGGGCCGCCCGGAGTACGCCGTCAACAACCACACGCAGTGGGCGGCGTACTTCCAATGCTGCCACGAGGAGCAGTTGGCCTCCACCAACAACGTGCCGGTGAGGGTCGCCACAACACCGACGGCCGCCGCGTGTGGTGGGGCGTCCTCGGGCGCACACTCCACTTCGTCCTAGAGCACCTCGAGGGCGGCAACGAGCCGCCGCTCGAGTACTCGGCAGCCCAGGCCCCGGTCCCCAGCCGGAGTGGCGGCCCTTGGCTGCCGAGGCGCATGGCGGGCGGGTCCTCTTCCTCCTCCTCCTCCTCCTCCCGCTCCTTCGGTTTGCCGGCTCTCGCCAACGTCAAGACTGAGCCCATGGAGACGCCGCTCGGGCAGCCACCCACGGCGGTGCCCTCGTCATCAACGAGGGCGGCGGTGGCTCCTATGCTCCCTCCTCCTACCTCATCAACCGAAGACGGAGCCGGGGCTCGTCGCCGTCAAGAGCGAGCACGACAACATGGCTGCCGACGACGAGGCCGCACTGAAGTGGGCGCGCGAGGACTATGTCCGGCTGGACATGGAGCGCCAGCGCCGCGCCCTCGAGGATATCGCCGCTCGGCGCCGCGGCCGCATCGAGTGCGGCGTTATCGTCCTCGAGGACAGCGACGACGAGGCATCGCCGCCAGCCAAACCTGTCTGCCAAGGCGACCCAAGGCAGGGGTGAAGCAGGGATGGCGACGGCGTGAAGAAGGAGGAGGAGGAGGAGGAGGAGGACGGCGACTACATCGCCTTCGGCAAGCTCTTCGGCCTGTAGGCGGCGCGGCGGGCGGTGGCAGTGCGGCAGTAGTAGTTGTTGTTTTTTATTTTGTTTTAGGTTATGTTTTTCAACATGTAAAAAACAATGAAACGCCTAAATTTTGTCGAATTCTGCGTCGTGTTCGGCCGAGTATGTTTCTAAAGAACTTTAAAAAACGGCGCATGGGGTGACCTGGGACGGGCCCCCACGCCGATTTTCAACCGGCGCGTCCGCTATTTCAAGTCCCTGCAGCCGAACGGCTGGAGATGCTCATGCGGCAACTTACGTGCTCTCGAGGGAGAAAATGTCAAGCAGGTGAATGTGAAAAGTCTGGAATGGGACGGGCATTGAAGGTCATCATGTGCATAGCAGGCGAGGGGCAATGGTGGGCGGCAGGATGGGGACAAAGAAAGGAAAATGGTCGGCGTGGATGGACTCTGCCTTTTCGCCTTTTCTGACTCAACTCACTCCTTTGCCATCTTCAGCCAGATCTGCAAACATGCAAAAGGAGGAGCGAGCACTGCACAGATGCAAAAGCAACGCATTCGATTCCACGTATCGCCTACTCGTTTCACACACACACGCTGAGAAAGGATCTTCTTTTTTCTGAAATACTCCCCGTTCCTAAATATTTGTCTTTCTACTACCACATATGGATGTATGTAGACATATTTTAAAGTGTAGATTCACTAATTTTGCTCGATATGTAGTCACTTATTGAAATCT
The DNA here is from genome assembly GCA_963921465.1 of Triticum timopheevii. Lineage (NCBI taxonomy): Eukaryota > Viridiplantae > Streptophyta > Magnoliopsida > Poales > Poaceae > Triticum > Triticum timopheevii. The sequence goes on from OY997270.1 coordinate 586,426,054, forward strand.
CTAGAAAGACAAATATTTAGGAATGAAGGGAGTATAATATTCCGAATTTGAAAAAAGATAAACGGAGAAGGGGGTTTGGAATCTTATCTCCCCGCGTCATCCTGGACTTTATCAACTTTAACTGAAGTGTGCACCTAGGAGATGAAATGAGGTCTAGTACCAGTGATGAAGCGTCTTTGCCTAGTAGATTCCAGATCATTGGTGGGGTCTCTGTGGTTCAACGACTGGTCTTGGGTGTATTGATTTCGTTGTGTGCGTTTGAAGTTCAAGAGCTTATTGGATGCATCAACAAAAAAGAACACAAAACAGAAATAAAACACATGAGTGTTGTAGAAATCTAAGTAGGTTTTCAAAACACATGAAAATCAAATTACATGAATAATCCTTTAGAAAAGCAAAGAAAAAGAACACGTAAGCAACAAGCCAATCTGTGGGAACTTGACGGCACCAAATCGCATGACCCAAGTAACTTAGGGTCTGTATAGGGCACATCTAGATGTGTCCTAGTTATTACACATCTAAATAACTCAAATAAACTAAAATGGAAAAGACAAACAGAAAATGCCAGTATGAATCTTCCTGTAAAGTCTATGATACAGGGCTTAGATGTGCAATAGTTACGGCACGTCTAGATGTACTTTAGCAAAAATGTTTTAAATTCAAATAAGGCAGTATAGTAGTGATACGTGATTTGACTCTTGGAAACATAAGCGATAAGGTTTCCCTACCTTTTGTTGGCGTCGCTACCGATCTGCCTCGCCTCCTATGGCTTTAGGGCATCTACAGCCTGACTGGGTAAATTTGGTCCGTCAAATGTCTGCGGATGCGCACGGTCAGTGTCCGGGCACGTTTGTTTTGACTCTCTATTTGTCCGTCCACGCAGCCATGCCCCTCACTTGTTCCCCTATGCATCCGGTGACATGCATGTGATTGGTTGAGAAGGAGGGAGAAAGAAAAAGATAAAGAAAGGAAAAATATGCTCTGTGGTGGGCCAAATCGTATGTGGCGGACGCAGTATCATTGGCAGGACGCGCACGGGCACTCCTCATCCTCATCACATATATGAGGTCAATATGAGGAGTGTCAGACAACACAAGCATTTAAGGAGGCTTTAAGGGGTCCAGTTTCAACTTTTTCCTTCTTTCTCATGTCCGATCAGTGGTCGTACGCTCGCCCGGTCAATTTGCAGAGTCCAGTTGTAGGTGCTCTAAGGGCCAATGGTGGCATGGTGGATCTCGACACTTGTCTGCGGGAGGGCTTCATTTTTAGGTTTTTTTTCTTTAGTTTGGTTAGGATTCGTTTCCTGCTTAGGAAGGCAAGGTGATGACGACTCCGTGAAGATACAATAAGGTTTTCCCCGCCTAGTCCTCGTCCCGATGGCGTGTCTAGCAGAGTTAGAGGGTGTGTGGAGTTGTGTCTTCGGTGGCTCTCGCGGCATTCGGTAGGTATTTTTCCTAGGTGGATCCTCTTGGATCGGATCTTCGTTTGTCAGTGTTCGTGTTTCTACAGGTTGGATCATTTCGATCTTTGCTTCTCTTCATCGGCAACGTTTGTTGTTCTGGCACGTTTGTGTTGTAGGGCCTTAGCACGATGACATCCCAACCATCTACTAACAGGTTTGCCCGACTCCGATGAGGGAGGGCGATGACGATGGTGCATCTTCATCTCAGTCCAGTGCTTGTAATAGTCGCTATGTGGTCCACGAACATGGATGTAATTTATATACTTCTGGTGTTCTTTGTATTGTCTTGACGGTTGATGGATACATCGAAAGTGTTTTCCCACTATATAAAAAAGGTAATAGATGATTAATGTGGAGTGAACTTTCTAAAGTGCATAAGGGTCTCATTTGTGTCATTGGATTCTCAAAACACACAAAGAGGAAAAATAAAGGATTAGAGTGTCCTCTCATCTAGAACCCTACATGAATTTAGATAGAGTGTTGCATAGGAAAAACAAAGAAATTTTACAAGAGGTTTGGGTGGATGGAACTTTTTTTTCTTGAAAATAAAATCCAAATGAATCCTAAGGAAAAAATTCAATCCCACGAATCAAACGACCAACGCAGGAAAAATCTTAAGGATCTATTTCCTCCAAAATTCCTCAGGATCTATGTCCTGTAAATTTCCTACAAGATTTTATTTACAATGAACTTTCTAATGTGCATAAGGCACACATCTGATTCACATGATTCTTAACGCAGAATAGGGAAAAAATGTAGAATTATAGTGTCATGGTATCTTGAATCCTACATGAATTTAGATGCAGTGTTGCATAGGAAAAACAAAGAAATTCTACAAAGAAGTTTGAGTGGATGATTTTTTCTTCAAAACAGAGTTCAAATGAATTATAAGGAAAAAAATATTTCAATCCTACGAATCAAACGACCAACGCAAGAAAAAAATCCTAAGAATCCAAATCCTCCAAAAATTTCGTTAAATTTCTTTGAATCAGCCCTAAGAATTTCAAACCAACAAGAGGTGTATATTTTAGTCTAAGGCCACAGAATACTTGCTAATTTATTTACAATAAATATTATGCTCCACTTTTCAAATATACCTGCAGATGCTTGCACACGAAGATAAGCACCTTCGTTCCACGCCCTACAAGTCTATATAATCCTTTTACAAACAGACTAACAAAATCATTCCACTCCGACTCACTGCCACACACACTCAGGTCCCGCTTGGATTAGCGTTTTCTCTCCTATACGGCTGGTTTAGAATACACGCCTCGCCGGGTCGTTTTGTTTCCTGGTGAAAAATCAGCTACGACCGGTAATTTACACCCGTAAAATAAATACAGGTGTAGAAGATTACATCCATTCCAAGCGGGGCCTCAGCTCCATGTCTCCTGGGTTCACTGGCGGGTCACCGTTGACTTGCGCCGACCGGACAAGATAGAATAATCCTAGCTAGCTAGACGACTTGCATCGACCGTATGCTGCATGGTCTCCCGCTATCCCTCTCAGTCCTGGCCGACCGGTCGCGATAAGAGAAGGGAAACGTTTTACGTCGGTGCACCGGCCGAAGCTAGCGCCGGTCTGACGCGGGACGTTGGATCGATCTGGATTAAAACGGGCAGAGCCGTATCACGCGCTTTATGGCCCCACCCACGGCACCTTATCTTCTCAGCGTCTCTCTCCTCCACTCGTTTCCCCCGCACTTGAACGCAATCCCCTCATCCTCTCTTCTTTTCCCAACGAGAGCACATGTCCATGGCTAATGCCGCCTCCTCCCCCCCCCCCCCCCCCCCCCAGATGGCTGCTACATCCATTCACGTCGGAGCTGCGCCCCTCGACGCCGGCGACCTTGTTTTTGCTCCAGCCGGCGAAGACCAGCAACATGCTTTTTGCTACAACCGACTTCGCTTTTTGCTACTTCTGCCTTTCTTTTTTGCTACAACCGAGGCTGACCGCAGGCGGCAAGCATGGTGACCACGGGCGGCGAGGATAGGATCGCGGGATTTTTGCTACATGCTACAACCGGCGTTGCAATTTGCTACTACCGGCATCCAATCCGGCTGCAACCGGCATCGCGGTTTGCTACATCGCACAACGATATTTTGATTTTTGCTACAATCAGCATCATGTTTTGCTACAAACATACTGCAAAATGCTACAACTGGCATGGAAGAAAGTTTCAACCCCATGAAAAAAAGCTTCAATGGATGGGAAAAAAGCTTCAATAACAAAAAAAGCTTCAACTGGTGTGTGGAAAAGCTTCAACCGGCAAATGAGGGAGCTCCAAACAATAGAAAAAGCTTCAATCGATGTGAAAAAAAGCTTCAAACCATGAAAAAAGTTTCAACCGAAGCGAAAAAAGCTTCAACCAGAGTTTAAAAAAGCTTCACCGAGGGGACAAGGCTGTGCACGCACGAGCGTCGACGGCGAAGAGCGGCGAACGACGAGGGGAGAGGGCGTTGGGTGCTGCGACGAGCGGCGACGACAGGGAGAGGATGCGGGTGCTCGCGGGGCAGGAGGACGGAGGCGCGCGGGACCGAGGCTTGTGGGGAACGGAGGTTGAAGATGAAGTCAAAGAAGGATAAGATGCCAGATCTGACGGCTATTGGGGCCAGATCGAACGGCTGCGGCCGGACCGGCCGAAAATTCGGCCGGCGCGCCGGCGCAGAGTGCTGGCCATAAGAAAAAGAAAGGCCAGTACTAAGCGCCGGCGGATCGGCGCTACGTTAGGCCGGTGCGGCCCCAGCCGTTCGATCTGGTATAGTACAGCCGTCCAAAAAAATTATTCGCCCCGATCTAGCCGTCCCTTGACCCGTCTTCTTCCTCCCAACGAATCCCAAAAAAAATCCCACGCAACTGCCCCCGTGCCTCCGCCTTCGTGTGCAGCTCGGCGAGTGGAACGGCCGCCGGCCGCCGGGCGTTTGCACCTCTATTCCTTGTAGCCCCTCTGCTACTCGCCGGAGAACCTTCTCGCTAGTTAATTTTCAGTTACAAGCTCCACCTCACACGGTTGCAACTCCCCCGTCAACGCTCCATGGTTGCGGCACCCAATGTGTCGCCGCCGCCACTCGTCGTCGATGCTCGCTGCGACCGACGACCACCAGTAAACGACATTGAGTGGATGTAGCAAAATACATCGCCGGTAGTAGCAAAAAACACCAACGGTGGCAGCAAAAAAAAATATTTGGTCGCCGGCGTCACAGCTCCGCCACCATGGATGTAGCAAATTACCTCGCCGATAGTAGCAAAATCAGGCGATGGTTGCAACAAAATGAAATTTGGTCGCCGGCGTCGCAGCTCCGCCACCATGGATGTAGCAAATTACCTCGCCGATAGTAGCAAAATCAGACGACGGTTGCAGCAAAAATGTCATAGTCGTCGCGGGGGCGTAGGTCTGCCATGATGAATGTAGCAAAATCATTTGCCGGTTGCAGCTTTTTGTGCTGCTGATTCCAGCTTTCTGCATCGATGGTTCCAACATTGGCAGCGACGGTGCGGTTGCAGCTCGCCGACCGCCGATTGTAGCACCGCCGACCTTCGATTGGCCAATGTGCAGGTTGCAGTTTGCCGACCACCGGATGTAGCACCGCCTGATGCCGGTTGTAGTGCCGCAGCCCGTGGGGAGGCAAGAGCTGCGCGAGCATCGCATCAACAAAGTCGCTCCTCGGGAAAGATTGCCATGCTTGACCATGGCTTGGAGTCTGGAGGAAGGGGATTTGGGAGGAAAGAGATGGGCAAAAAACAAGCGAATGTTGTTGTGTAGGGGAAGATAAGACGAAGAAGAAAGCGGTGCGTGTGGAGCCAGAGTGACGTGTTGCATGCTCGATGGCACAAAGCGCGTTAGCGAGGGAGCGTCCGGCCCAGTTTCGGCCGGTTCGCCGATTACAAACGTTTACCAAAAAGAAAAGAGGGGCGGAAAAGGTGACGAGATAGGCGCGTATCTACACATGTGAATCTAACCAGCGCTCCAAGCCAATTTAATTTACCATGTACACGTGTGATCTCACCAAAGCAAAAAATATGTAAAATGGAGGAAAAAATCCCTGGCTTAGTCGGTTTAAGCTTTGTATGTATATACTCTCTCCATTTCTAAATATTTATCTTTTTAAAGATTTCAAATAGACTACCACATATGAATGTATATAGATATATTTTAGAATGTAGATTCACTCATTTTGCTTCGTATGTAGTCACTTGTTTAAATCTCTAGAAAGACAAATATTTAGGAATGGAGGGAGTATTTGATAGTTCCTCCATCATAACTCAAAAAGGCATTTTAGTAATGTGTCAGCACTTATCAGGGCAGATCTATACATCACAACACACAGCAAATCTAAGGTGTTTGGACAAAGCTATCTATCTAATAGTTGTAGTCATGGTTTACTGATATGCCATATCAAAATAGTGTTCATAAGAGCATTTGCAGTCAGTCTCCTCGTATCCTCCCTATGTATCCGCGAGGACAATTCGGTCACTTGGTGACCCAGCTGGATTCCCTTTCTGTACCCGGGCTGTGTGCAAATCCCCATATCCAACTCATATATCGGGCAGACGTGTCTAGTCATTCTGCCACGCAGGGCGCGGCACACCGCGAACCACCTTTTCTTTTTCTTTATTATTTCTTTCTTCTCTCTCTCCATCCAATAATTATATGGATGTGAACGGACAATTTAGGGACAAAGTGGGGACATGGTTGCATGCATGCACAAATGAGGGCTTCAAGCGAACATGCCTCTCGACTGTGCGTCTGCGGACACTTGAGGGATCAAATTTGGCGAGTCCGGTTGTAGATGCTCTAAGTTATCCAGAACTGGCACTAGGAGGGTGATTCAATACAGAACCTAACTCTAAATAATTTTGAGTTGAGTTTAGCTGAGTGACTACATCTATCGTTTTTCTTCAATTGTTGGTTGTTGCGTTCTTCACTTTTCAACTCTGATTTTTCTTTCTATATTATTCAAATGTATCTATAGTTTCTTGGTCATGACTTTGATATTTATGGTGATTTTAGTTGAATCAACCATTTGCATAGGATGGCAAAACGCATTCATGCAAGATATCCGTTTGGTATACCGGTTTTTATCCTTTTTCTATCCCTTGACGGCTAGGACAAACTCTCCCCTCCGGGCTTCGCAGGCAAGTTTGTGGATTCGTCTGCCCTCTTTATGCTACTCTGGTGGTCGGTAGCGGGGAGGGGAATCCAGGTGCTTCTCCTTCGGTTAGTAGTTTAGGTTATTGTTTTTTAGTCCTCATAGGTGCGGCGCTCGGACGGATGGCAGCGCTTCTTCTTCAAGTTTGTCTTTCAGGCTCCGTTCCTCCTCGAGTTCGTCCATCTAGATGTAGCCGATGGTGCTTCGGCGTAGATTCATGTCGTCTCATTGGGACGGTGAGGTTAGGGTTTCTTGTCGTATGGTGAGATATGGTGTCAGGTTGTTTAGATCTATTGAAGGGTTTAAAGGCGAAGAATGCGGCTCTAGAGCACTGGTCCTTAGGGGCACGTGCGCGAAGACTTCGTGGTTGCCATTGATAAGGTCAAGCCGGCTCCGGTAAAGGAGCACTGGCAGCAGCGCGTCGGTGGCTCGTTCTGGCGGTGGTAGTGGTTATTTGCTGGTGTTCGAATTTCAATGTAATTTTTATTATGTTTGAGGTGTTTTACTCTTTCGTGAACGTTGCTAATAGATTTGGATCATTTTGTTAAAAATAATCTCGATCATATACCATTCTACGTATACCACTATACCACATCCTCGATATTCTACTTTGTACTAGATTTTGTTGCTTTTACTGAAATTCGGGATGGATGTTTTGGCTTTGAAGCATATGTTGCCGGATGAACAATAAATTCAACAACAATCTATACCTACTATTAAAGAAAAGTGATATTCTTGATTTCGTCCGTTTCGTTTGGTCCCCTTTAATTTAATTTCATGTATGCTATTTGGTTCCGTTACTTGCCACCCGTTTTAGCCCAATGGAGAAAGCCCATCTGGTGGCGCAGTGAGGCCCATGTCTGGAGAGCTGGCGAAAAATAAAATTGCCGATGGGAGGATTTGATCTCATAACCTGCAAACCGTCCACCGACGGTTTGTCCAACTGACCTATCTAGAGGTATGAGAGGATTCCTTTTCTCTCGTTGCAACGCACGAGCCTTTTGTTAGTTCTAAATAAGCTTTTTAAATTCTATTTCTTTTGTAGATGTTCATGTTAGTGTAACAAGCGTGCTTGACAATTTTCATGCGAAACGGAATAGTAGTGCTTGGTCGGTGAAAAAACAAAATTAAGTGTAACATTTGGAGATAACATTTGACATTTGACTTGTCTTTTTACACATATCATAATGCTTAAGGGTTTCCCCTAAAATTTGCAAGTAGCATTTGGGTGTGACGATGAACACATCTATTCTTTTTAGAAAAAAAAATCTTATTTACAAATACATGTTTGGCGCCCACAAGAATATGCTTCCTCGAGGCAAATTAGATTTCAGGAAATTGCATCCTTTCTATGAGAGATACCTGACGCTGGATTACAACACTGTTCTTCCCTGATAGATACCTGGTGCTTCAGGTCTAGTGGGTGAATGTGTGTTGCTTTGCATACGTGTTGAAGTGACGGTCATGTGCAGTGCATAGTGGGCGGCAGGATGGGGACAAAGAAAGGGAATGGTCGGCGTGGATGGCCTCTGCCTTTTCGCCTTTCCTGACTCACTCGCCCTCAACCAGATCTGCACTGCACACAAGCAAAAGCAACGCATTCGATTCCACGCATCGCCTACTCGTTTCACACAGACGCGGAGAAAGGATCTTCTTTTTCCTAAATAATATTCTGCGTCTGAGAAAAAGAAAAAGATAAAGAAGGGGATTTGGAATCTCATCTCTCCGTCTCCTCCTGGACTTTATGAACTTTAATTAATTAAAGTGCGCACCTAGGAGATGAGATGAGGTCTAGCGCCAGTGATGAAGAATGATTAGAAAACTAGAGTGTTGCATAAGCAGAATAAAAAATTCTACAAAGCGGTTTGAGCGGATGGAACTTGTCTTCAAAATAGATTTTAAATGAAAATATTTCAATCCCACGAATCAAACGACCAGCATAGGAAAAACTCCTTAGGATCCAAATCGGCCAAAATTTCTGTGAAATTCCTTTGACTCGTCCCTAAGAATTGGAACCAGCAAAAGGTGTATATCTGATTCCAAGGGCATAAATACTTGCTCATCTATTCACAATGCTCCACTTTTCAAATGTTCCTGCAGATGCTTGCAAACGAAGATAAGCACCTTCATTCCACGCCCTACAATGCTATATGTTCTTTTTCCTCTTCGCGCCTAATTAAACTAACTAACTAGCCATCATTTCACCGCGTGCCTTAGTCACCTTGCGAGAGGGGAAAGAAAAGCTCTTTTGTTGGAGGATAAAAACTTTTAGTCTCATTGCTTGCGACGGGCCAATCTAGATTGCGTAGGAAAAACAAAGAAATTTTACAAAGAAGTTTGAGTGGATAATTGTTTTCCTCAAAATGAGTCCAAATGAAATATAAGGAAGAAGTATATTTCAATCCTACAAAACAAACGACCAACGCAGGAAAAAAATTCCTAAGAATCCAAAGTCCTCCAAAATTTCCGTCAAATTTCTTTGAACCGGCCCTAAGAATTCAAACCAACAAGAGGTATATATTTGATTCTAAGGGCATAAAATACTTGCTAATTTATTTACAATAAATATTATTCTCCACTTTTCAAATATACCCGCAGATGCTTGCACGCGAAGATAAGCACCTTCGTTCCACGCCCTACAAACAGACTAACAATTTCATGATCATTTTCACCGCGTGCCGCCATGCTATTCTTCATGCGTTCTCATCTCAGCCTCTATTTAGTCTCCTCCACTCCGTCTCACTCACTCACACACACACACACACACACACACACAGCTCCATGTCTCCTGAGCTCACCGCCGATCACCGCTGAGTTGCGCCGACCGGAAAAGATAGAGTAACCCTAGGCGACTTCCACCGACCATATGCTGTATGGCGGCGACGGTGAGGAAGCTGGTGGTGGAGGTGGTGGAGGCGCGGAACCTGCTGCCGAAGGACGGGACGGGCACGTCGAGCCCGTACGCGCGCGCCGACTTCGACGGGCAGCGCCGCAAGACGCGCACCGTGCCGCGGGACCTCAACCCGGCCTGGAACGAGCCGCTCGAGTTCAACTTCCCGGGGCCCGGATCCGGCGGCATCGACCCCGTCGCCGGCGAGCCGCTCGAGGTGGCCATTTTCCACGACGTGCGGGTGGCACCCACCCGCCGCAACAACTTCCTTGGCCGCGTCCGCCTCGACGCGCGCCAGTTCGTGCGCAAGGGCGAGGAGGCGCTCATCTACTTCCCGCTCGAGAAGAAGAGCTTCCTCAGCTGGGTGCGCGGCGACATCGGCCTCAAGGTCTACTACCTCGACGAGCCCCTCGCGCCGGAGCCTGACCCGCCTGCCGCTGATCCTCCTGCGGCCGATGCGGAGCCGCCCAAGGTTGATGCGCCGCCGCCGGCTCCTGATGCCTCACCTTCACCCGTGTGTGCGGACCCACCGCCAGAAGCAGAGGTGCCAGCGACAGCACAAGGAGCGGCACCAGCCGGCGACGAAGCCAGCACGGAGAAGCCGCCTGAGGGTGACGGTGACGCGACAGCGCCGACCCCGGCCACGGAAGATGAGCCGGTAATGAGTTCGGAAGCGGTGCCAGCTTCCGATGGAGCGGCGTCAGAGAGGCCGCCGGAGGAGGAAACCCCGCCACCGCCGCCGATCCCGACGCCGATGCCAAGGCAGGTGCCGGTGCCGCCGCGTCCGGCGCCACCGCCGCCGGATGTGCCGATGGAGCGATCAAAGCACGACCTGGTGGACAAGATGCCGTACCTGTTCGTCAGGGTTGTGCGGGCGCGGGGCCTGCCGGCGGGAGCGCACCCACACGTGCGCGTAGCCGCCGGCGGCTGCCACGCGTCCACCCGGGAGGCGCGCCGCGGCGCCTTCTTCGAGTGGGATCAGACCTTCGCTTTCAAGCGCGATCCGGCCATCGACTCCCCGGGCCCCACGCTCGAGGTCTCTGTGTGGGACCTCCCTCCCGACGCCGATGTGTCCGTCGCCGACGACCGCAGCTTCCTCGGCGGGCTCTGCTTCGACACTGCCGACGTCCACGCGCGCGACCCGCCCGACGGGCCGCTCGCCACGCAGTGGTACAGGCTGGAAGGCGGGCGCCGCCTTGCCGGTGCCGACCTGATGGTCGCCACGTGGGCCGGCACGCAGGCCGACGAGGCCTTCGGCGAGGCGTGGAAGGCGGACTCCCCGTCAGCGTCGTCGTTCTCGGCAGCTGTCGCGTCGCGCGCCAAGGTGTACGTCTCGCCAAAGCTCTGGCTCCTGCGCCTGACAGTCATCGAGGCGCAGGACACGCTCACAGCGGCGCCGCCCCGCGACGCCGGCATCGCGGTGCGCGGGACTCTGGGCTTCCAGTCCCTAAAGACCCGCACGACGCCGGTGAACCGCAACGGTGGGCCGGCGTGGAACGAGGACCTGGTGTTCGTCGCCGCCGAGCCGTTTATCGACGACGACTGTTTCGTCATCTCCCTCGAGGTGCGCTACGGCAAGGAAGCTTTTCCCGTGGGCTCGGCCAGCATCTCGCTCGCTGCCATTGAGAGGCGGGTCGACGATCGGAAGGTGGCGTCCAAGTGGCTCGACCTTCTCCCGTCCGACGAGGCCATGAGAAAAGTGGGCAAGAGGGCGGCCATGCACATGCACGGCGGCCGGCTGCACGTGCGCGTGTGTCTCGACGGGGGCTACCACGTTGCCGACGAGCCGCAGTACGCGAGCAGCGATTTCCGGCCGTCGGCGCGGCAGCTGTGGCGCCCGCCAATCGGCGTGCTGGAGCTTGGCATCGTCGGGTGCAAAGGCCTCCTACCGATGCGCACCGCCGACGGCAAGGGGTGCACGGACGCGTACGCCGTGGCCAAGTACGGCCCCAAGTGGGCGCGCACGCGCACCATCTCCGACAGCTACGACCCGGCCTGGAACGAGCAGTACACGTGGCCCGTGTACGACCCGTGCACCGTGCTCACCGTCGGCGTCTTCGACGACCCGCTGCAGTCGCTTCCGCCGGACGAGGGGAAAGACGCCGCGTGTTCGCTGCCGATGGGGAAGGTGCGGATACGGCTGTCCACGCTGGAGAACGGGCGCGTGTACCGCGGCACGTACCCGCTAATCTTGATGCTGCCCTCCGGCGCAAAGAGGATGGGCGACGTCGAGCTGGCCGTCCGCTTCGCCACGTCCGGGACGGCGCTCGACGTGCTGCACATGTACGGGCAGCCGGTGTTGCCGGCGATGCACCACCTGCGTCCGATCCCGTCCGTGAACCGCGAGGCGCTTCGGCTGGCCGCGGCGCGGATCTCGGCCGCTCACCTGGGTCGCGCCGAGCCGCCGCTCCGGCGGGAGGTGGCGATGTGGATGCTGGACGCGGCGGAGCCCCGGGGGTTCAGCATGCGGAAGCTGCGCGCCAACTGGAACCGCGCCGTGGCGGCGCTGTCGTGGGTGGCCGACGCGGCGCGGTGGGCAGAGGATACCCGGTCGTGGCGGAACCCGACGGCCACGACCATGGCGCACGCCGTGCTCGTGCTCCTGGCGTGGCACCCGGATCTCATCGTGCCGACGCTCACGCTCCACGTCGCCGCCGTCGGCGTTTGGAAGTACCGGCGCAGGCCGCGCGCCCCGGCGCCGCACCCGTGCGTGCGCGCGTCCATGGCGGAGGCGCCTGACAGGGAGGAGCTGGACGAGGAGTTTGACACGATACCGAGCGCGAAGACGGCGGAGGTGGTGCGCGCGCGGTACGACCGCGCTAGGATGGTCGGAGCGCGGCTGCAGGCCATGGTGGGCGACGTGGCGACGCAGGCGGAGAGGCTGCAGGCGCTCGTGTCGTGGCGCGACCCGCGCGCCACAGGGATGTTCGTGGTCCTCTGCGTCGTGGCGGCCATGGTGCTGTACATGGTGCCCATGAAGGTGGTGGCAGTGGTCGCCGGGTTCTACTACCTCCGGCACCCCATGTTCCGGGACCGGATGCCGGCGCCAGTGATCAACTTCTTCCGGCGGCTGCCTTCTATGTCCGAACGTATCATGTAGGATCCGACGAGCGGTGTGGGAGTATTAGCTTGTTTTCCTTTTTGGAGATGGACCTTGTAGTACTAGCTACTAGTAGTAAAGAACACCTCAGTTATATGTAAGTTGTTTGAATTTTAAATTTGGATCAGTTAATTTTTCTCTCATTGATTCTTGTTCAGGATTTGTGCTGTTTTATTTTGACGTGTTGTTTCATGACTTCTTAGGCTGATTTTTGACTTGCCTCTATTTGTGGTAAGTCAATTTTCTTTTCTTAGGCTGGATTTTTGACTTGCCCTTGTTTGGGGTAAGTCGAATTTTTCTAACCAAGTTTTGGACTTGCCGTTGTTTCGCTAGGCCACATTTTCTATTGGGCATTAGGCCAATTACACATTGCATATTTTTTGTTTGTATGGGTTTTTTCTTTTGTTTTTCTTTATATTTTTATTCGGTTTTTCCTTTTCACATGGGTATTTTTTTGCAGCACTTCTACTATATGTCTGTCATGCGAAAATTCATTTTGGGTTAGTCTTTTTTCTGTCGTTGATTTCTGCTTTGAGATTTGTGCCCTCTTTTTTCTGTTCTGTTCTGCAAGTTCTTTTGGGCTAGTCTTTTCACCAATCGCATATTTGGGCCCGTAAATTCCTTAATATCCTAAAGCCCATTTCCTGTGCGATCTAACCCTCCACTCTCCGCTAATTTTTTTTAAATAATACATTTTTTTATTAATTTATAAAAATATTACGCTGATATAATATTTTTCAAAAATATTATCCAATCGGCCTACAGCAGGCCGACTGAGCCTAGTCGGCCCACAGCTGGCCGAATGAGTTCCTATCGGCTTGCTGTACGCCGATTGGGTTGTCAGCCAGCAGATCCAAGTCCAGTCGGCCAACTGTCGGCCGATAAGGTCCAGTCGGCCTGCTGTGGGCCGACAGGAACTAATTGGCCAGCTGTGGGCCGACAGGGACTAATTGGCCTGCTGTAGGCCGACTGGTGCATGCACCACATTACTTTTTTTTTGACCCGTGTGATTTTTTTTTCAACACTATGACATATTTTCCCGCCAGCTCATTCCCGCCACCCATTTCTCATCCACCTGTTTCCCGCCATATGTTCCCGCCACTCGTTTCCCGCCATATGTTTCCGCCAACTCTTTCCCGCCATATGTTCCCGCCAACTCTTTCCCGCCACTCGTTTCCCGCCATATGTTCCCGCCAACTCTCTACCTATAAAAACCCCTTCAGACCGAGGTGGATAAGCATTCCAGTGTAGTTTAGTTGAGATGTCTCATTATCCTTTCGATCGTAGTTTTCACCCTGGGATGAGCAGGACTCTGTCCTCGCCCTATTGTCCATCCTGAAATCGGTAGCTAGGCTCAGAAGAGTCCTGCTCATCCTAGGGTGAAAACTACGATCGAAAGGATAATGAGACATCTCAACTAAACTACACTGGAATGCTTATCCACCTCGGTCTGAAGGGGTTTTTATAGGTAGAGAGTTGGCGGGAACATATGGCGGGAAACGAGTGGCGGGAAAGAGTTGGCGGGAACATATGGCGGGAAAGAGTTGGCGGAAACATATGGCGGGGAACGAGTGGCGGGAACATATGGCGGGAAATAGGTGGATGAGAAATGGGTGGCGGGAATGAGCTGGCGGGAAAATATGTCATAGTGTTGAAAAAAAAATCGCACGGGTCAAAAAAAAAAGTAATGTGGTGCATGCACCAGTCGGCCTACAGCAGGCCAATTAGTCCCTGTCGGCCCACAGCTGGCCAATTAGTTCCTGTCGGCCCACAGCAGGCCGACTGGACCTTATCGGCCGACAGTTGGCCGACTGGACTTGGATCTGCTGGCTGACAACCCAATCGGCGTACAGCAAGCCGATAGGAACTCATTCGGCCAGCTGTGGGCCGACTAGGCTCAGTCGGCCTGCTGTAGGCCGATTGGATAATATTTTCGAAAAATATTATATCAGCGTAATATTTTTGTAAATTAATAAAAAAAATGTATTATTTAAAAAAAATCCCCCCCTGTTCTTTTCTGTTTACTGCTTTTTTGTTTTCCTTTATTAGTCGTTTTTTATTTTTTTGAGTATTTTGAGATGTGGGGTGAGTGTAAATGTATACATACAAGTACTATAAAATATATGCAGAAGTTGCATTATTGTATGATTATTCTTTGCGTAACACAAAATTGTGCAATTACGGTGCAAAGTTGTGTTGAAATATTTATAGTTTTTCTCTTCATTTTCATTTTTCTTAATGGCTAATACCCATGCCACGAATTCAGCGTTCCTTATAAAAAAATTAGTTATTATTTTATTTTATTTCTCCTTAAGTGTAATATCAATGCCACTAATTCATTCCTTGTTACGTTTTTTTATGAAAATTTCTCTATTATATGCTTTTTGTTGCATTTTTTGAACCGTTCTTGTTGCATATTTGAGAAGGGAAAAAAACTTGTATATTGTGTGTAAATTTTGGCATTGTTTGTTATAGATCTTTTTTCATTTTGCTTAAAGTCTAATACCAATGCCACTAATTCATGTTTACTTAAAAAAACTTAATTGTTTGGATCTAGTTTTAATTTGTATTTCATTTTCTATGTTATTTTGGTTTATATTTTCTGTTTGGTTTTTTCTTTCCCTTTTTTGTTTTTTCTCTACCAGTTTTGTTTTTTCTCCTACTTTTTCTTCCGCTTTTTCTTTTTTCTTTTTCTTTTTGGACTTTCCTTTTTATAGTTTTCTACGCTACCAAGTTTTTTTTGTAATATATGGTGAACATGTTTTCAAGTACAAACTAAGTTTTTAATATTTGTTGAACCTTTTTTAATTTACAATGAAAATTTTAATATATGGTGATTTTTCTATATGCTGAACACTTTTTAAATACACATTGAAATTTTTTGTAATATATATTGAGTCTTTTCCTCAACTACGATGAACAATTAATAATATATGATGAATTTTTTAAATACAGAATAAACTTATTTTAGACACACACTAAACATTTTTAATAGTTGATGAATTTTTGAAAAATATTTTAGTAAGGTCATTATATTCTTTTCTTAAAGTTCAAACAACTTGTTTTTGGAAGAAAACCGACTGGAAATTTGAACAAAAAAAAAACCTCTCAATAGAGCCTGCGGTAAAAAATGAAATAAGAACTAAAATAAAATGCTCAATAGTAGTATACCAATGGCACTAATTCATTTGCGCACTTAGAAAGCTTATTTATTTAGATTTTATTTTATTTTATTTTCTTTCTACTTAAAGGGTACTATGAAAACCACCTATTCATTCTTACTAAGAAAACTTCATTACTTTGATTTCTTAGCTTTTATTTCATTTTCCTTCTTCTTTAATGGACAGGTTTTTCTTTCTGACCATGTAATTTGTTTTGAATTATAATTTATATTTATTAGTTCAATTTGTGGTCAAAGTTTGACACTAAAGAGGAGAGGGTCAAATAAACACGGTTGCTCAAAAAGAAAAAGAACCAGAGGGAGTTAACGAGTATATAAGCAGAGACAGGTTCGTGGCAGTAACTCGGTCAAAGTTTAACGAGGTTGATCATATACGTTCTTGGCTAAGAGTCTTATAACCCTTGCCCCCTGCAAATAAAAAAAACTCTTTTCAAATAGTCAATATTATAATCTCTCTAATAGTATATGGTGTACCAGTCGAGCCCCATGCCCCCCCCCCCCGCGGGAGACCCGGATGCCGTACCCTAGCCGCCGCCGGACGAAGCCCCCACCCTCTTCCTCTCCCCCCGCCGCCGCCGGGCAAATCCTGAGCGGTGCCGGCGGCGGCAGGATCTCTTCGTCCTTGCCTGGATCAGGGGCCGCGGGGGGTTCCTCTTCGGGCGCGTCGGCGGATCTCGGTGCCCCGGCGCGGTGGATGGCGCGCATGCGGTGGCGGTGCGGGGCGGCGCGGACTGTTGGTCGGTGGCGTCGCGTCACGGTGGAGTGTGCGGGCCGGTGGCGGCACGACGCTCTTCGCGGCGGGGGTCGATCTAGCCTGTTCCGCGTCGGCCGGGTGCGGGATCTGGCTGCCGTTGTGAGATTGGAGATTGGTGCGGCGGCGGTCCTGGACAGAGCTGGCAGCGGTGAGTTGGTGAGCTTTGGTGGCGGCAGTGCCGTTTGGTGGCGACGGCGCGAGCCCATCGACAGTTGGTGGCGGCGGCGTTGTGGTGGCTCGGCCAAGATGGAGTCTTGGCCAGCAAGAGAGTGGTTGGTCACCTCTGTGCGGTGTCGTAAGCGGCGGTGCTCTCCCGGTGGCGCAGCTTGGTGCTTTGTGGAGGGCGGCTCCGATGGTCGCAAGGTCGTCCTTTGGGCGGCGATGACTTGTGGGCGGTCCTGGACCTGGCCGGTGGTGCGGATGGCTGGGGGTCTTAGTTCAAGTGAGGAGTTTGGTGTGGTGGTCGAGGTCCTCTTGGTCGTGCAGCTGGTCGTCGGTCCTCGGCTTTGCGACTACTTCTGCTTAGAGTTGTGGTGGCGGCGGTGCGAGGCGAATTGGACGGTGTTGCCCAATTCCAGGAGGCGTGGTGATGTGCGATGCGCGAATGAAAAATCTTGCTTGGCTTCTGTCGGGCCGGCGGCGATGGCACCCGTGGGTGTCACCCCCTTCTTGGAGGCGTCGCCGAGGCGTGTGCGCCATGCCCCTCGCTCTCTTGGAGTTGGTGGCTGTCTTCGGGCGAAAGCCTCGATTCGATGTTGGATCGGCACATTGGCGGCGTCCTCGACGTCGTGTCTCTGTTAGGAGCTTTGTGTATGGAGACATGGTTGGGTCTTTATTGCTCTCCTCCGGTGTCCGCCATTGTCCTCTGTTGGTCCTCTGCGGCGCTATGTACGCTCGTCGTTGGTGTCTTCAGGACGGTGCTTCCCTCGGATCGGAGCAAGTCCTTCCTTCCACTTGCGACTTCCTCTTAGGCACTCATGGTGGATGGTGCGTCGACAAGCAATGTTCTACGGAAGGGTGGTCTTCGGAGGCGTCAGGCGTCGGTCGAGACGCGGTGTGTGCGCCAGCCTAGGATAGGCTCCTATGTGTTGTACTCCACAAAGACCATCGGAGCCGCCCTCCACAAAGCACCATCGGAGCCGCCCTCCACAAAGCAAGCTACTAGGCTGGCACACACACCACATAGGCTCCTATGACACTGATCATAAAGAACTATCTGTATTCTCACATGCAAGATTATACCAGTCGGTAGCTCTCGTTATCAGCCAAGTAGAGCCAGAGGAACGGATCATCATACTCGACCGTCATGGTCTCTATCCGGGCAAATTTCGCATTCGCGAGTAGAACCAGTGCAACCGACCATCATACTCCACCTTGATGGTCTGGATCCGGGCGAATTTCGCTCGCAGGGCCTGCTCCTCGTCTTCGCCATTGTACATCTTTGAGCGATCGCGGCGCACCCGAACAAACTCCAGGGCAGGGCAGCTCTCAAGGACGTCGCTCAGCTCTCGCACGGTGAGGTCGCAGTATTCAACTTCCAGGGAGCGCAGCTCCAGCAGAGGAGACTCTCTTATCATGTTGAGGAGTCGTTCGCTTTGGGGGCAGGATAAAAGCCGCAGGGTAGTCAGCGAGGGCGACCTGCAGACAGTACGTAGCGCGATCTTTCTCGTAAAGATGATCCAGATGAGATTGATAAAATAAGGAACGGCGAAAGCTAAGTGACGAAAGAAAAAGAACACCTTTCCAAGATATAATGGAGGAGAACATGGGTGACGAACGTCCCGGCGAACACCCGAAGCTGTCCGTCGGAGCGGTCGACGGCCACCTTCGCCATTGCGCGCACGTGGTCCATTCCGTACTTGTCCAAGACCTTGTCACTCGCCATGCGCACGACTCGCCACACATCTGGCAACTTGGCCGCCTCGAGCCACGAGTGGCACACGAGGCCGGCGCCCACGAGGATCTTGACGGCGCCGAGCCTGACGAAGATCGAGGCGAGGGCGTCGTGGGGCAGCTGCGATCAGTCCCTGGCCGGTGGCTCTGACAGGGGAAGCGCCCCATCGTCCATCGATGATTGATCTATCCTCTCCGACGTGAACCGTCTGTCTTTGACTGTTGAATAAGAAGGCCTTGCTTCTCGCGTTCTGGGCCGAATCGCGTGTCAACCTTGTTGGAAATAATCCGAACCTAATCAGGTACGGATTACGTATCAATAGTGTTCCCCCTGGAAAGATTATCTGTGGAATAGTATCAATAGTGTTAGCAGTTCACGTACGACTTGAGCTAGTGCTATAGGAGGTGCCGTGTCCTAGTGTGTCTCGGGCTTCCATGCCAATGGCGTGATGGTAACTGAGCGTAAGTACTCCCTCCGTTTCTTTTTAGTTCGCATAGAAAAATTGGTCAAAGTCAAACTTTGTAAAGTCTGACTAGCTTTGTAGGAAAAGATATCAATATTCACAATATGAAATTAATATTATTCGATGAATGATGAAATTATTTTTCATGACATATAACTTTAGTATTATAGATAATGATATTTTTTCTATAATGTTAGTCAAACTTTGTAAACTTTAACTTTGACCAAATCTTATATGCAGACTAAAAAGAAACGGAGGGAGTATTTCAAAGATTATCTGTGGAGGAGAGTCCAGGGCTGCATTGAGAAAGGCGACTACTAGGCGGCGGCATCGGCCTGTCCTGCGTGGGCCGTTTGATCTGCCTAACATGGAGCCCCATGGAACCGTTTGATCACGCTCGTCAGACGGACTCGCTGTGGACTCTGTCGTCGTCTTCCTCGCCCCTGCTAATCCCCGCTCGCCCCCTGTGAATCTCGCGCACCTCCTTCCCCTGCCCGACTCACTACCCCACTCATGCACGCCCTCGGAAACCCCGACCCCCGCACCTCCTCCCCTGCCGCCGCCTCGCCGTCATCACTGCCCGCTGGAAGTCAAAAGCACCCCCTCCCGCATCTTCTACGGCGACCATGGTTCCAGCAAAAAAATGCTGCTGTCCCAGCAAAACTCACCGCCGGTTCCAGCAATTTTGTTGGGAGTGACCATCGGTGACCTATGGTTCCAGCAAAAGTTGCTACGGTTCCAGCATACCTTACCAGCCGGTTGCAACTTTGCCAGGCACTGTTATAACACTGGTTCCAGCAAAAATCTCACAAAACAAAAACTCTGTCAAAATCGATTGTAGCAAAAAAACACGGCTGGTTCCAGCAACAATTGAATCTGGCTCCAGCAAAAATCCCACAAAGAACAAATGCAGCAAAAATTTGCCTCACCGCCACAGCGTACGAAGAGAATTTGGTTCCAGCAAAAAATTCATTGGGTTCCAACAAACAGGATCACCGGTTGCAGCACCTAGCTCGCCGAGCCTCATTACAAGTTGGGGAAGAAGGCCGGTTCAAGCAATTTTTTTTTTTGCTTCTAGCAAAATGGATCACTGGTTCCAGCATCGAGGGATTTTTCTTGCATGCCGCATGTCCGTGGTAGCACTCCTCATTGCGGGTTGCAGCATGCCGTGCCGGTGGTTGCAGCTCCACTGCGGCTGGTTACAGCACGCCACACCATGACGCGGTGTAGGGAGTCACCGATTCCAGCTCGCTGTTGCGCCATTGCAACTAAAGGAAATATGCCCTAGAGGCAATAATAAAGTTATTATTTATTTCCTAATATCATGATAAATGTTTATTATTCATGCTAGAATTGTATTAACTGGAAACATGATACATGTGTGAATACATAAACAAACATAATGTCACTAGTATGCCTCTACTTGAACTAGCTCATTGATCAAAGATGGTTATGTTTCCTAACCATAGGCATGTGTTGTCATTTGATTAATGGGATCACATCATTAGGAGAATGATGTGATTGACTTGACCCATTCCGTTGGCTTAGCACTTGATCGTTTAGTATGTTGCTATTGCTTTCTTCATGACTTATACAAAGTTCCTGCAACTATGAGATTGTGCAACTCCCGTTTACCGGAGGAACACTTTGTGTGCTACCAAACGTCACAACATAACTGGGTGATTATAAAGGTGCTCTACAGGTGTCTCCAAAGGTACATGTTGAGTTGGCATAATTCGAGATTAGGTTTTGTCACTCCGATTGTCGGAGAGGTATCTCTGGGCCTTCTCGGTAATACTCATCACCTAAGCCTTGCAAGCATTGTAACTAATGAGTTAGTTATGAAATGATGTATTACGGAACGAGTAAAGAGACTTGCCGGTAATGAGATTGAACTAGGTATTGGATACCGACGATCGAATCTCGGGCAAGTAACATACCGATGACAAAGGGAACAACGTATATTATGCGGTTTGACCGATAAAGATCTTTGTAGAATATGTAGGAACCAATATGAACATCCAGGTTCCACTATTGGTTATTGACCGAGAATAGTTCTAGGTCATGTCTACATAGTTCTCGAACCCGTAGGGTCCGCACGCTTAACGTTACGATGACAGTTTTATTATGAGTTTATAAGTTTTGATGTACCGAAGGTTGTTCGGAGTCCCGGATGTGATCACGGACATGACGAGGAGTCTCAAAATGGTCGAGACATAAAGATTGATATATTGGACGGATATATTTGGACACCAGAAAGGTTCCGGATGAGATTGGGACTATACCGGAGTTCCGGGAGGTTACCGGAACCCCCGGTAAGTATATGGGCCTTATTGGGCCTTAGTGGAAAGGAGGGAGAAGGAGCAAAGGAGGGGGCGCGCCCCCCCAAGCCCAATCCAAATTGGGAGGGGGCCGGCCCCCCTTTCCTTCTTCCCTCCCCTCTCTTCCTTCCCTCTCCTACTCCTAATAGGAAAGGGGGGCCAAACCTACTTGGAGTAGGTTTGCCCCCCCTAGGGTGCGACTCCCCTCTTGGCCGGCCCCCTCCTCCTCTTTCCCTTTATATACGGGGGAGGGGGGCACCCCATAGACACAAAAGTTGATCTACGGATCGTTCCTTAGCCGTGTGCGGTGTCCCCCTCCACCATAATCCACCTCGGTCATATCATTGCGGAGTTTAGGCGAAGCCCTGCGCCGGTAGAACATCATCATCGTCACCACGCCGTCGTGCTGACGAAACTCATCCCCGACGCTTCGCTGGATTGGAGCCCGGGGGACGTCATCGAGCTGGACGTGTGCTGAACACGGAGGTGCCGTACGTTCGGTGCTTGGATCGGTCGAGTCGTGAAGACGTACGACTACATCAACCGCGTTGTCATAACGCTTCCGCTTGACGGTCTACGAGGGTATGTAGACAACACTCTCCCCTCTCGTTGCTATGCCATCACCATGATCTTGCGTGTGCGTAGGAAAATTTTGAAATTACTACGGTCCCCAACAGTGGCATCGGCGCCTAGGTTTTATGCGTTGATGTTATATGCACGAGTAGAACACAAGTGAGTTGTGGGCGATACAAGTCATACTGCTTACCAGCATGTCATACTTTGGTTCAGCGGTATTGTTGGATGAAGCGGCCTGGACCGACATTACGCGTACGCTTACGCGAGACTAGTTTTACCGCCGTGCTTTGCACACATGTGACTAGCGGGTGTCAGTTTCTCCAACTTTAGTTGAACCGAGTGTGGCTACGCCTGGTCCTTGCGAAGGTTAAAACATCACCAACTTGACGAACTATCGTTGTGGTTTTGATGCGTAGGTAAGAACGGTTCTTGCTCAGCCCGTAGCAGCCACGTAAAACTTGCAATAACAAAGTAGAGGATGTCTAACTTGTTTTTGCAGGGCATGTTGTGATGTGATATGGCGAAGACGTGATGCTATATTTTATTGTATGAGATGATCATGTTTTGTAACCGAAGTTATCGGCAACTGGCAGGAGCCATATGGTTGTCGCTTTATTGTATGAAATGCAAACGCCCTGTAATTGCTTTACTTTATCACTAAGCGGTAGCGATAGTCGTAGAAGCAATAGATGGCGTAAACGACAACGATGCTACGGTGGAGATCAAGGTGTCGCGCCGGTGACGATGGTGATCACGATGGTGCTTCGGAGATGGAGATCACAAGCACAAGATGATGATGGCCATATCATATCACTTATATTGATTGCATGTGATGTTTATCCTTTATGCATCTTATCTTGCTTTGATTGACGATAGCATTTTAAGATGATCTCTCAGTAAAAATTATCAAGAAGTGTTCTCCCTGAGTATGCACCGTTGCCAAAGTTCGTCGTGCCTAGACACCACGTGATGATCGGGTGTGATAAGCTCTACGTCCATCTACAACGGGTGCAAGCCAGTTTTGCACACGCAGAATACTCAGGTTAAACTTGACGAGCCTAGCATATGCAGATATGGCCTCGAAACACGGAGACCGAAAGGTCGAGCGTGAATCATATAGTAGATATGATCAACATAGAGATGTTCACCATTGAAAACTACTCCATCTCACATGATGATCGGTTATGGTTTAGTTGATTTGGATCACGTGATCACTTAGATGACTAGAGAGATGTCTGTCTAAGTGGGAGTTCTTAAATAATATGATTAATTGAACTTAAATTTATCATGAACTTAGTATGATAGTATTTTGCTTGTCTATGTTTGTTGTAGATAGATGGCTCGTGTTGTTGTTCCGTTGAAATTTAATGCATTCCTTGAGAAAGCAAAGTTGAAAGATGATGGTAGCAATTACACGGAATGGGTCCGTAACTTGAGGATTATCCTCATTGCTGCACAGAAGAATTACGTCCTGGAAGCACCGCTGGGTGCCAGGCCTGCTGCAGGAGCAACACCAGATGTTGTGAATGTTTGGCAGAGCAAAGCTGATGACTACTCTATAGTTCAGTGTGCCATGCTTTACGGCTTAGAACCGGGTCTTCAATGACGTTTTGAACATCATGGAGCATATGAGATGTTCCAGGAGTTGAAGTTAATATTTCAAGCAAATGCCCGGATTGAGAGATATGAAGTCTCCAATAAGTTCTACAGCTGCAAGATGGAGGAGAATAGTTCTGTCAGTGAGCATATACTCAAAATGTCTGGGTATAATAATCACTTGATTCAACTGGGAGTTAATCTTCCGGATGATAGCGTCATTGACAGAATTCTCCAATCACTGCCACCAAGCTACAGGAGCTTTGTGATGAACTATAATATGCAAGGTATGAACAAGACAATTCCTGAGCTCTTCGCAATGCTAAAGGCTGCGGAGGTAGAAATCAAGAAGGAGCATCAAGTGTTGATGGTCAGCAAGACCACTAGTTTCAAGAAAAAGGGCAAAGGGAAGAAAAAGGGGAACTTCAAGAAGAACAGCAAGCAAGTTGCTGCTCAAGAGAAGAAACCCAAGTCTGGACCTAAGCCTGAAACTGAGTGCTTCTACTGCAAGCAGACTGGTCACTGGAAACGGAACTGCCCCAAGTATTTGGCGGATAAGAAGGATGGCAAAGTGAACAAAGGTATATGTGATATACATGTTATTGATGTGTACCTAACTAGAGCTCGTAGTAGCACCTGTGTATTTGATACTGGTTCTGTTGCTAATATTTGCAACTCGAAACAGGGACTACGGAATAAGCGAGCACTGGCCAAGGACGAGGTGACGATGCGCGTGGGAAACGGTTCCAAAGTCGATGTGATCGCGGTCGGCACGCTACCTCTACATTTACCTTCGGGATTAGTTTTAGACCTGAATAATTGTTATTTGGTGCCAGCGTTGAGCATGAACATTATATCTGGATCTTGTTTGATGCGAGACGGTTATTCATTTAAATCAGAGAATAATGGTTGTTCTATTTATATGAGTAATATCTTTTATGGTCATGCACCCTTGAAGAGTGGTCTATTTTTATTGAATCTCGATAGTAGTGATACACATATTCATAATGTTGAAGCCAAAAGATGCAGAGTTGATAATGATAGTGCAACTTATTTGTGGCACTGCCGTTTAGGTCATATCGGTGTAAAGCACATGAAGAAACTCCATACTGATGGACTTTTGGAATCACTTGATTATGAATCACTTGGTACTTGTGAAACGTGCCTCATGGGCAAGATGACTAAAACACCGTTCTCTGGTACTATGGAGAGAGCAACAGATTTGTTGGAAATCATACATACAGATATATGTGGTCCGATGAATGTTGAAGCTCGTGGCGGATATCGTTATTTTCTCACCTTCACAGATGATTTGAGCAGATATGGGTATATCTACTTAATGAAGCACAAGTCTGAAACATTTGAAAAGATCAAAGAATTTCAGAGTGAAGTGGAAAATCATCGTAACAAGAAAATAAAGTTTCTACGATCTGATCGTGGAGGAGAATATTTGAGTTACGAGTTTGGTTTACATTTGAAACAATGCGGAATAGTTTCGCAACTCACGCCACCTGGAACACCACAAAGAAATGGTGTGTCCGAACGTCGTAATCGTACTTTACTAGATATGGTGCGATCTATGATGTCTCTTACTGATTTACCGCTATCGTTTTGGGGTTATGCTTTAGAGACGGCCGCATTCACATTAAATAGGGCACCATCTAAATCCGTTGATACGACGCCTTATGAACTGTGGTTTGGCAAGAAACCAAAGTTGTCGTTTCTTAAAGTTTGGGGCTGTGATGCTTATATGAAGAAACTTCAACCGATAAGCTCGAACCCAAATCGGAGAAATGTGTCCTCATAGGATACCCAAAAGAGACTGTTGGGTACACCTTCTATCACAGATCCGAAGGCAAGGCATTCGTTGCTAAGAATGGATCCTTTCTAGAGAAGGAGTTTCTCTCGAAAGAAGTGAGTGGGAGGAAAGTAGAACTTGATGAGGTAACGGTACCTGCTCCCTTATTGGAAAGTAGTTCATCACAGAAATCAGTTCCTGTGACAAATACACCAATTAGTGAGGAAGCTAATGATATTGATCATGAAACTTCAGATCAAGTGTCTACTGAACCTCGTAGGTCTACTAGAGTAAGATCCGCACCAGAGTGGTTCGGTAATCCTGTTCTGGAAGTCATGTTACTTGACCATGATGAACCTACGAACTATGAGGAAGCGATAATGAGCCCAGATTCCACAAAATGGCTAGAGGCCATGAAATGTGAGATGGGATCCATGTATGAGAACAAAGTATGGACTTTGGTTGACTTGCCCGATGATCGGCAAGCCATTGAGAATAAATGGATCTTTAAGAAGAAGACTGACGCTGACGGTAATGTAACTATTTATAAAGCTCGACTTGTTGTGAAAGGTTTTCGACAAGTTCAAGGGGTTGACTATGATGAGACTTTCTCACCCGTAGCGATGCTTAAGTCTGTCCGAATCATGTTAGCGATTGCCGCATTTTATGATTATGAAATTTGGCAGATGGATGTAAAAACTGCATTCCTTAATGGATTTCTGGAAGAAGAGTTGTATATGATGCAACCGGAAGGTTTTGTCGATCCTAAGGGAGCTAACAAAGTGTGCAAGCTCCAGCGATCAATCTATGGTCTGGTGCAAGCCTCTCGGAGTTGGAATAAACGCTTTGATAGTGTGATCAAAGCATATGGTTTTATACAGACTTTTGGAGAAGCATGTATTTACAAGAAAGTGAGTGGGAGCTCTGTAGCATTTCTAATATTATATGTGGATGACATATTGTTGATTGGAAATTATATAGAATTTCTGGATAGCATAAAAGGATACTTGAATAAAAGTTTTTCAATGAAAGACCTCGGTGAAGCTGCTTACATATTGGGCATTAAGATCTATAGAGATAGATCAAGACGCTTGATTGGACTTTCACAAAGCACGTACCTTGATAAAGTATTGAAAAGGTTCAATATGGAACAGGCGAAGAAAGGGTTCTTGCCTATATTACAAGGTATAAAGTTGAGTCAGACTCAATGCCCGACCACTGCAGAAGATAGAGAGAAAATGAAAGGAGTTCCCTATGCTTCAGCCATAGGCTATGTCATGTATGCAATGCTGTTTACCAGACCTGATGTGTGCCTTCCTATTAGTTTGGCAGGGAGGTACCAAAGTAATCCAGGAGTGGGTCACTGGACAGCGGTCAAGAACATCCTGAAATACCTGAAAAGGACTAAGGATATGTTTCTCATATATGGAGGTGACAAAGAGCTAGTCGTAAATGGTTACGTCGATGCAAGCTTTGACACTGATCCGGACGATTCTAAATCGCAAACCGGATACGTATTTTTATTAAACGGTGGAGCTGTAAGTTGGTGCAGTTCTAAACAAAGCGTCGTGGCGGGATCTACATGTGAAGCGGAGTACATAGCTGCTTCGGAAGCAGCAAATGAAGGAGTCTGGATGAAGGAGTTCATTTCCGATCTAGGTGTTGTACCTAGTGCATAGGGACCAATGAAGATCTTCTGTGACAATACTGGTGCAATTGCCTTGGCAAAGGAATCCAGATTTCACAAGAGGACCAAGCACATCAAGAGACGCTTCAATTCCATTCGGGACCAAGTCCAAGTGGGAGACATAGAGATTTGCAAGATACATACGGATCGGAATGTTGCAGACCCTTGACTAAGCCTCTCTCACGAGCAAAACATGATCAACACCAAGACTCCATGGGTGTTAGAATCATTACTATGTAATCTAGATTATTGACTCTAGTGCAAGTGGGAGACTGAAGGAAATATGCCCTAGAGGCAATAATAAAGTTATTATTTATTTCCTAATATCATGATAAATGTTTATTATTCATGCTAGAATTGTATTAACTGGAAACATGATACATGTGTGTATACATAAACAAACATAATGTCACTAGTATGCCTCTTCTTGAACTAGCTCATTGATCAAAGATGGTTATGTTTCCTAACCATATGCATGTGTTTTCATTTGATTAATGGGGTCACATCATTAGGAGAATGATGTGATTGACTTGACCCATTCCGTTAGCTTAGTACTTGATCGTTTAGTATGTTGCTATTGCTTTCTTCATGACTTATACAAAGTTCCTGCAACTATGAGATTGTGCAACTCCCGTTTACCGGAGGAACACTTTGTG
Organism: Triticum timopheevii; assembly: GCA_963921465.1. Taxonomy (NCBI): domain Eukaryota; kingdom Viridiplantae; phylum Streptophyta; class Magnoliopsida; order Poales; family Poaceae; genus Triticum; species Triticum timopheevii. The sequence continues at coordinate 586,453,582 of OY997270.1, forward strand.
TGCTACCAAACGTCACAACATAACTGGGTGATTATAAAGGTGCTCTACAGGTGTCTCCAAAGGTACATGTTGAGTTGGCATAATTCGAGATTAGTTTTTGTCACTCCGATTGTCGGAGAGGTATCTCTGGGCCTTCTCGGTAATACTCATCACCTAAGCCTTGCAAGCATTGTAACTAATGAGTTAGTTATGAAATGATGTATTACAGAACGAGTAAAGAGACTTGCCGGTAACGAGATTGAACTAGGTATTGGATATCGACGATCGAATCTCGGGCAAGTAACATACCGATGACAAAGGGAACAACGTATGTTATGCGGTTTGACCGATAAAGATCTTCGTAGAATATGTAGGAACCAATATGAGCATCCAGGTTCCACTATTGGTTATTGACCGAGAATAGTTCTAGGTCATGTCTACATAGTTCTCGAACCCGTAGGGTCCGCACGCTTAACGTTACGATGACAGTTTTATTATGAGTTTATAAGTTTTGATATACCGAAGGTTGTTCGGAGTCCCGGATGTGATCGCGGACATGACGAGGAGTCTCGAAATGGTCGAGACATAAAGATTGATATATTGGATGGATATATTTGGACACCGGAAAGGTTCCGGATGAGATTGGGACTATACCGGAGTTCCGGGAGGTTACCGGAACCCCCCGGTAAGTATATGGGCCTTATTGGGCCTTAGTGGAAAGGAGGGAGAAGGAGCAATGGAGGCGGTGCGCCCCCCCAAGCCCAATCCAAATTGGGAGGGGGGCCGGGCCCCCCTTTCATTCTTTCCTCCCCTCTCTTCCTTCCCTCTCCTACTCCTAATAGGAAAGGGGGGCCAAACCTACTTGGAGTAGGTTTGCCCCCCCTAGGGTGCGCCTCCCCTCTTGGCCGGCCCCTCCTCCTCTTCCCCTTTATATACGGGGGAGGGGGGCACCCCATAGACACACAAGTTGATCTACGGATCGTTCCTTAGCCGTGTGCGGTGCCCACCTCCACCATAATCCACCTCGGTCATATCGTCGCGGAGTTTAGGCGAAGCCCTGCGTCGGTAGAACATCATCATCGTCACCACGCCGTCGTGCTGACGGAACTCATCCCCGACGCTTCGCTGGATTGGAGCCCGGGGGACGTCATCGAGCTGGACGTGTGCTGAACACGGAGGTGCCATACGTTCGGTGCTTGGATCGGTCGAGTCGTGAAGACGTACGACTACATCACCGCGTTGTCATAACGCTTCCGCTTGACGGTCTACGAGGGTACGTAGACAACACTCTCCCCTCTCTTTGCTATGCCATCACCATGATCTTGCATGTGCGTAGGAAATTTTTTGAAATTACTACGTTCCCCAACAGCAACATCCTGTGGTGCGCGGTCCAGGACGTCGTTGCAGGTCGCCAGGGCGCCATTGCAGCATCCTGCTTTGGCGGATTTTGTCACCAGGAGACGGAACTCCTGCCTTGGCTCACCTGAGGAGCGGAGAGGGGGGAAAAGGTTCAGCGGAGGAGGAGTCATGCCGGCGGGCGATGTGGAAGGGGAGGAGAAAGAGAGGCTTCTTGTGCATAAAGGAGAGAGAAGAAATAGTGGTCAACAACGGTGGAGAAAGGATAAGATTGGGTTGAGGGGTCACACGGCGTGCGAGTGGCTTAGAAGCAAGGTTTTGCGAGCGATCGAGCGGCACGACCGGCCCAAGCTTCGGCTGGCGCACCGTTCTCAAACGTTTCCCATTGAGAAAACTATGTCCTCGGCTGGGAATGAAGTCTTGGTCAAGTTTGTGGCACAAGCAGTTCCTGTTTATTTTATGACATGTTTTAAACTTCCCAGGGGCTTATGTGAATAGCTAAATATGTTGATCCGAAAATTTTGGTGGGGAAGTAAGGACGGCCATAGAAAATTGAATTGGGTTTCTTGGGATACTCTGGCACACCCCAAGTACATAGGAGGTTTGGGCTTCAAGGATTTTAAATTGTTCAATTTGGCTTTGCTAGCAAAACAGCGCGTGGCGTGTACTACAAACTCCAGACTCTTCAGTGCAAGAATTTTAAAGGCTGTCTATTTTCTTTCTTGTTCGATTCTTGATGCAGAGCTCAGTAACCATCCTAATAAGATCTGGAGAGCAATATTGGAGGGATGTGATGTTCTAAAACAGGGATTAATTAGGAGAATTGGCAACGGAGCATCAACTAATATATGGAGTGACAACTGGATTCCCATGGACGTGATTATGTGTCCCATTGGATGTAGACCAGACAATCCTCATGTATATGTGTCTGAACTCATTGATCAAACACCAGCTATATCGGACAAGGAGAAAATCACCGACCTTTGTCTATCGATCGACGTGCCAACCATTCTCAACATACCTTTATGTACGACAAATATTGATGATAGTTGGTTGTGGAATTTTGAGAAAGTAGTAATTTTTCTGTAAGAGCAGCCTATAAGATGATGGTTGCAAGCAAAAAGAGAAGAGAAGCATGGCTAGATGGCTCCACAGGTTCATTAAGCATTGATAGGGATGTGGCATCATGAAAATTGCTACGAAAAACGCTGGTACCAAGGAAGATACGTATGTTTCTTTGGAGGCTAGCAAAGAACTCATTACCCACTGAGGATGCGAAAGCACACAGGAACATGTCCACAACAAGCTGCTGCCTTTTGTGTGGACTGCAGATTCTTGGAGACACTCACTGCTAGAATGCACAATGAGGGGAGGGGATCCCCCCACCTCCCTGCTTGCAGCGACTAGGGTTCCTCCTCCCACTCCCTCCCGCCGCCGCCGGCCGCCCTTCCCTCCTGCCGCCTCCGGCCGCGTGCGTCGCGCCTCTCCTCCTCCTCCTCCTCCTCCTTCCCCTCCCCCCTCCTCCACCTCCCTGTCCGCTTGCGCCCCGCCCCACGTGGGCGTCGGGCGGACCCCGGGATCCGCCTCTCCTCTGGCCCCACCTCCACGTCCTTCTTCCCCCGCCGCCGCCGGCGAGGTCCGTCGGGCCCTGCCCATGCAGCGCCGGTGGCGGCGGGCCGTTCTTTCCTCGTGCGTGCTTGGGGAGATGCGGGGGCCTCCTGAGGGCGGCGGTGCATCTCGGCCAGCAGCGGTGCGGCTCGATGGCGGGCCTCGGGGTTCTCGGTGTGGTGGCGCGGCCGTTGGTCGCGGGATGGCGTGGCGGTGCTGGTGGCCGGCGGCGCCTGGGCCGCCCAGATCTGGGCCCTTTCGGGCTCCATCTGGGCTTGGGTGGGCCGGCGGCTCGGTGCATGGGGTCGCTGCTCCCTGGTTGGTGGCGAGGAGGCGGTGGTCTGTAGGCGGTGGCGGCTTCATCAGCCGGCGAGCTGCAGCGTGACGGCAGGGGCTATCCGGATCCTTTTGGGTCCGACCGGGCCTCGGCGCCTGGCAGGCCCCTTGTCCGTGCGTCTGGTCGGCTCCGCGGCGGCGGTGGTGGTTGTCCCCTCACGTCGGCGATGTTGCGGATGCCCCCGAGTCCTCTAGCTCTTCTCCCGTCCTCCAGGTCTCGTGTCGGTGACCTCAGGGAGACGGCGAAGTTGATTCGGTGACCGTGGTGGCACATGTTGGTGGGCGGCGTGATGGGCGGTGCACTATGATTCGTCTGGCGTGGTGGTGGGGGTTTGGGTTGGGAGAAATCTTTGGCAGCTCGTCCGACCCCGACGCGGCGACGCCTGTGGGTGCTGCCGGACCTTCCTGAAGGGCGTCAGGTACACCCTCCCCCCACTGCCCCCCGCATACCGGGGGAAACCCTAGGACTAGTTCGGGCAACAGCGGCGTCATCGTCGTCTCCTTCTTGAAGGTGTTGCTTTGTACGCGACGCTTCGGAGTGCTGGGAGCGTGGTGGTACTTCTCTGGAGGGTGCAGCGGTCGCCGGTCGTCTTCGTTCGTTGATCTGCCATTGTTGGCATTAGTTTCTCTTTCTTTCTTCTCTGTTTTTCTTTGGGCTTGTTTGTGTTGCGGCCCCAGCACCTATCGTTGGATGTATCGGTGGTTGCTTTGTAATACAAAGCGGGGGGAAACCCTTTTTCATCTTAGAATGCCCAATGAGTGCAGATTCTCTTTTGCAGGAGGCTTTGAGCAATAATGACTCGCAGTTGGGGGAGTTGAGAAAAGTACTTAAACACCAAGAAGCTGAAACCCTCAAGGCTAAAAACAAGTTCAAGTTTAGCTTGGAAGAGAATGAAAAACTCAAGGCCAGTCTTACCACAGAGAGAGCCGCGTGGGAGAAGGAGAGGAACACATTGCTGAAAAGGGCAGTGGCTGCTGAAACTTCTCTTAAAGCCACAACTGAAGAGCTGACCGGCTTGAAACAACGCATCTCCCGAATGACAACCACCATATTTGGTAAGCAGAATCTTTAAGTACAACAACTTGTTTGGCGACTCATAACTATTTTTTTCTCACCCGCCTGGCGACTCATGTGCCGTTTGTTGAACAGGTCCCAGAAGCTCTAGTCTTAGCCAAGATATGCTGGTAAAGGTGAAAGCTGTTTATGACTTGGTAGAACAACTATATACTGGCACTCAGCGGGCGCTTGTATCCATCTCCAACAAAAAACAGCCTGCCACTCTTATCAAGACCGTGTTGGTCAGTTATCCATAGTGCCAAGGCAAATAGATGAGTTGAAACTATCAGCCGCCCGCGCAGGAGCGATTTCAGCACTCAACCGGGCCAAGTTGTGGCAATCGGAGCTAGACTCGACTAAAATGGCAGACGGCTACCCAGAACGGAAAGAAGACGGGTCTCCCTTTGACCAGGATGATTTTGCGAAATGTGTGAGAGAGATACGCCCTTTGGCATGTAAACTGGCTCAGGAGTCATATTTAACAAAGTACCAGCCGGCTTATGACAATGACAACACTCGAGTGAAGGCGCCGACTCATGATGCCATAGATCTAACTCCTCCAAAGCGTAAGCATACTTTTGCTCCTGACATTGACCCTGCTCCAATTATAAATGATGAAGCCATATTCGAGGCCTTAACCGGCATCGACTGGACATCGCATGACCTTCAGATGGTCGAAGAAGAAGAACCGACGCGGGATGACCCGGAGCCAACAAATCGTCAAGAAGAAAACTGATCATATCAATGACGATCCAGGCGACTCTCAGGCCAGGTTGTGGGAGTGCAGCTCCAAAAATACTTTGTTCCTTTGGGCTCGTGAAAGCCTTGTAATAATATAGTGTAAAATAATGATCCGCCATGTCATGCCTTCTGCATGTTGATCTTGACCTTTGATCCACCTAGTTTACTCTTTATGACATGCCTAATGTGATCATATATATGAGCCATACCAATGCTCTTATTTTCATTTGACGTTTTGCATGTCCTATGAAGAGTTAAACGTATATCCTGGCGACTTAAGGTCAAAAGCCAGGGCAGGTGACAACCTAAACATATATACTGGCGACTTAAGGTCAAAAAACCTGGGCGGGTTACCAAACCCAAAGATTCGTAGTCTCATATAACAATTGAAAACATACCGATAGAGTCGAATCATACTAGCGGCTTAAACATCAACAGCCAGTGCGGGTGACAACCCGAAGACTTACGGCCTCATGACCTCAGTTGTTCAAACAAAAATATACTGGTGACTTAAAGTCCAAAGCCAGGGCGGGTTATAACACGAAAATACTCAAACATGAGCCATATAAGCGGAGCCTCACGACCCAGATAGTCAAAATTTGCACAATAGCAAAATCTTAGGAGAAACAAATCCAAAGAAATCAAAAAAGGGATACAAAAAAGTCAAATATTTGTTAGGCTGGTTTTCCAAAACACGATCAATCAAGTAGGCTCACAGGCCTTGTGCTTTCAAGGCTACACAACCATTTGAGTTTATCCTAGCTCACTGTAAGCCGGCTCTCATGTGACACAAGCCGCTGTTTTAACCTTAACAAGTTCAGGGTCTTAAAAAGATTGACTGTTAAGAGTTTGGCGGGTCACCGAGATAGCAAGTTGCAAACAGGCAGGTATAACTCATTATATGGTGACTCAGGCCGGTCAAGAGGGTATGAAAGCTAAACCTTAGTTGGTTGGAAGCCCCCAAGTGACCTTATGACCAATTAATAAAGACTCAGATACACAGACATGAAATGACATAGGCCCTAAATTTTTTAGGGATGCCGGCTTTATTATATTGATCATAAAAAATATATACATCGACAGAAATATGTACAATGGGGAGAGTCGGCGGCTCAAGTATAGTAAGGTCGAAGGTGAGCAATGTTCCATGGCATGTTGGTCTCCTGCTCAGAGGTGTGTGACTTCTTGTTCTCACGTATATCAATGAGATAATATGTGCCATTGTTGAGGTTCTTACTGATCACAAAAGGTCCTTCCCAAGTGGAGACAACTTATGCATATCTGTCTGGTCTTGAATCAACCGGAGCACTAAATCGCCCTCTTGAAAAGCCCGAGTCCTGACTCTGCGGCTATGATAGTGATGCAGGTCTTGCTGGTATATTGTTGAACGAGCCGCTGTAAGGTCACACTCTTCATCCAAAGCATCGAGTGTGGTTTGCCTTGCCGTCTCATTATCAGTTTCAACATAAGCCGCCACCCTAGGCGAGTCATGACGGATGTCACTTGGGAGAACCGCCTCTGCACCATAAACCATGAAGAAAGGCATATAGCATGTTGATCTGTTGGGGGTGGTATTGATACTCCAAAGTACGAGGTAACTTCTCAACCCAACAACCCAGTGTTCGTTCCAAGGGAACCATAAGCTGGGGCTTAATGCCTTTCAAAATTTCCTGCTTAGCCCTTTCTGCCTGACCATTAGACTGGGGATGAGCCACAGAAGAAACATCAAGCCGGATATTCTCTCTTTGACAGAACTCCTTCATAGCACCCTTAGAAAGATTAGTACCATCATCAGTTATGATACTATGAGGTTAGCCCTTTCTGCCTTATCATTAGACTGGGGAAGTGTGCCTATGGGTCACCGCTGTTCATACAAGATTTCTCGAATGGATGAAGACCTCACAATAAAAGAATGGAAAAAAGTTATGAATGATCGTAGGGAGCTACTTGGAAGCACCATTGTGCGAAGCCCACGAATTGGAGAAAGAATAATCTCCATTCTCCATAACGGAGAGTTAGGGGCTATGTTGTTTTATGATATTTTACCTTAGAGAGGGTAGCAGGTCCTAGCTAATACTCATGATCATGTGCTAAGCGAAGGAAATATGCCCTAGAGGCAATAATAAAGTATTATTTATTCCATTAATTCATGATAAATGTTTATTATTCATGCTATAATTGTACTGACCGGAAACTTAGTACATGTGTGAATACATAGACAAAACATATAATCCTTAGTATGCCTCTACTTGACTAGCTCGTTAATCAAAGATGGTTATGTTTCCTAACCATAGACATGTGTTGTCATTTGACGAATGGGATCACATCATTAGGAGAATGATGTGATGGACATGACCCATCTATTAGCTTTGCATTATGATCATGTTAGTTTCAGTGCTACTGCTTTCTCCATGACTTATACAAGTTCCTCAGACTATGAGATTATGCAACTCCTGAATACCGGGGGAACACTTTGGGTGCTACCAAATGTCACAATGTAAATGGTTGATTATAAAGGTGCTCTACAGGTGTCTCTGAAGGTGTTTGCTGGGTTGGCGTAGATCGAGATTAGGATTTGTCACTCCATGTTTCGGAGAGATATCTCTTGGCCCTCTCGGTAATACTCATCACTATAAGCCTTGCAAGCATTTTGACTAATGAGTTAGTTGCAGGATGAAGTATTACGAAACGAGTAAAGAGACTTGCCGGTAACGAGATTGAACTAGGTATTGAGATACCGACAATCGAATCTCGGGCAAGTAACATACTGATGACAAAGGGAACAACGTATGTTGTTATGCGGTTTGACCGATATGGATCTTCATAGAATATGTAGGAAACAATATGAGCATCCAGGTTCCGCTATTGGTTATTGACCGGAGACGTGTCTCGGTCATGTCTACATAGTTCTCGAACCCGTAGGGTCCGCATTCTTAATGTTCAATGATGATTTGTATTATGAGTTTATGTTATATGTTGTACTGAATATTGTTCGGAGTCCCGGATGTGATCACAGACATGATGAGAAGTCTCAAAATGGTCGAGACTTAAAGTTTGATATATTGGACGACTATATTCGGACACCGGAAGTGTTTCGGATAAAACCGGAGTGCTGGAGGGTTACCGGAACCCCCCGAGAAACTAATGGGCCTCGATGGGTCCTAGTGGAGAGAGAGAGGGGCCGGCCAGGGCAGGCCACGCGCCCCTCCTCCTGAGTTTGAATAGGACAAGGAAGGGGGGGGGGTGCCTCCCTTGCCTTCCCTCTCTCCCTCTCCTTCCTTCCCCCTCCCTTCCCCAAGTTGGAAACCTATTAGGAATAGGATTCCTAGTAGGAATCCTACTTGGGGCGCGCCCTACAGGGGCCGACCGGCCTCCCTGAAGGATTAGGTATAGCTGACCGATACATCGGACCTTTCTTGGCCCATATCCCCCTAGCCCCCCTTGCCCCTTTATATACGGGGGCAGGGGGCACCCTAGAACACACAAGTTGACAATTGTTTTAGCCGTGTGCGGTGCCCCCCTCCACAATTACACACCCCAGTCATATCGTCGTAGTGCTTAGGCGAAGCCCTGCGCCGGTAACTTCATCATCACCGTCACCATGCCGTCGTGCTAACGAAACTCTCCCTCGGCCTCAACTAGATCAAGAGTACGAGGGACGTCTCCGAGCTGAACGTGTGCTGAACGCGGAGGTGCCGTACGTTCGGTGCTTGTATCGGTTGGATCGCGAAGACGTTCGACTACATCAACCGTGTTAACTAAATGCTTCTGCTTTCGGTCTATGAGGGTACGTGGACACACTCTCCCCTCTCGTTGCTATGCATCACATAGATAGATCTTGCGTGATTGTAGGAATTTTTTTGAAATTACCGTGTTGCCCAACAGTGGAATCTGAGCCAGGTTTATGCATGCGTAGATGTTATATGCACGAGTAGAACACAAAGAATTATGGGCGATAATAGTCATACTGCTTTCCACCATGTCATACTTTGATTCAGCGGTATTGTTGGATGAAGCGGCTCAGACCGACATTACGCGTACGCTTACATGAGACTGGTTCTACCGACGTGCTTTGCACATAGGTGGCTGGTGAGTTTCTGTTTCTCCAACTTTAGTTAAATCGAGTGTGGCTATGCCCGGTCCTTATTGAAGGTTAAAACATCACACTTGACGAAAAATCGTTGTGGTTTTGATGCATAGGTAAGAACGGTTCTTGCTAGAAGCCCGTAACAGCCACGTAAAACTTGCAACAACAAAGTAGAAGACATCTAACTTGTTTTTGCAGGGCTTGCTGTGATGTGATATGGTCAAGCATGATGTGATATAAATTGTTGTATGAGATGATAATGTTTTCTAACAAAGTTATCGGTAACTGGGAGGAGCCATATGGTTGTCTCTTTATTGTATGCAATGCAATCGCCATGTAATTGTTTTACTTTATCACTAAGCGGTAGCGATAGTCGTAGTAACAATAGGTGGTGAAACGATAACGATGCTACGATGGAGATCAAGGTGTCGCACCGGTGATGTTGGCGATCATGACGATGCTTCAGTGATGGAGATCATGAGCACAAGATGATGATGGCCATATCATGTCACATATTTTGATTGCATGTGATGTTTATCCTTTATGCATCTTATTTTGCTTAGAACGTCGGTAGCATTATAAGATGATCCCTTACTAAATTTTAAGGTACAAGTGTTCTCCCTGAGTATGCACCGTTGCTATAGTTCGTCGTGCCGAGACACCACGTGACGATCGGGTGCGATAAGCTCTACGTTCACATACAACGGGTGCAAGCCAGTTTTGCACACACAGAATACTCGAGTTAAACTTGACGAGCCTAGCATATGCAGATATGGCCTCGGAACACTGAGACCGAAAGGTCGAGCATGAATCATATAGTAGATATGATCAACATAGTGATCTTCACCATTGAAAACTACTCCATCTCACGTGATGATCGGACATGGTTTAGTTGATTTGGATCACGTGATCACTTAGATGATTAGAGGGATGTCTATCCAAGAGGGAGTTCTTAAGTAATATGATTAATTGAACTTTAATTTATCATGAACTTAGTACCTGCTAGTATTTTGCATGTCTATGTTGTTGTAGATCAATGGCCCGTTCTACCGTTCCTTTGAATTTTAATGCGTTCCTAGAGAAAGCTAAGTTGAAAGATGATGGCAGAAACTACACGGACTGGGTCCGTAACGTGAGGATTATCCTCATTGTTGCACAGAAGAATTATTTCTTGGAAGCACCGCTAGGTGCAAGGCCTGCTGCAGATGCTACTGATGACGTTAAGAACGTCTGGCAGAGCATAGCTGATGACTACTCGATAGTTCAGTGTGCCATGCTTTACGGCTTAGAATCAGGACTTCAAATACGTTTTGAACGTCATGGAGCATATGAGATGTTCCAAGAGTTGAAGTTAATATTTCAAGCAAATGTCCGAGTTGAGAGATATGAAGTCTCCAACAAGTTCTACAGCTACAAAATGGAGGAGAATAGTCCTGTCAGTGAACACATACTCAAAATGTCTGGGTATCATAATCACTTGACTCAGCTGGGAGTTGATCTTCCAGTTAATTGCGTCATTTACAGAGTTCTTCAATCACTGCCACCAAGCTATAAAGGTTTCTGATGAACTATAATATGCAAGGGATGAACAAGACTATTCCCGAGCTCTTCGCAATGCTAAAGGCTGCGGAGGTAGAAATCAAAAAGCAGCATCAAGTGTTGATGGTCAATAAGACCACTAGTTTCAAGAAAAAGGGAAAAGGGAAGAAAGGGAACTTCAAGAAGAACAGCAAAAAGGTTGCTGCTCAAGAGAAGAAACCCAAGTCTGGACTGATAACCCACAAGTGTAGGGGATCGCAACAGCTTTCGAGGGTAGAGTATTCAACCCAAATTTATTGATTCGACACAAAGGGAGCCAATAAATTTTCTTAAGTATTAGCAGTTGAGTTGTCAATTCAACCACACCTGGATAACTTAGTATTTGCAGCAAGGTATTAAGTAGCAAAGTAGTATGATAATAAAGGTAACAATGGTAAAAGTAAAGATAATAGTTTTATAGTAGTTGTAACAGTAGCAACGGAAAAGTAAATAAGCGAAGCGCAATATGTAAAAAGCTCGTAGGCATTGGATCAGTGATGGATAATTATGTCAGATGTGATTCCTCATGTAATAGCTATAACATAGGGTGACACAGAACTAGCTTCAGTTCATCAATGTAATGTAGGCATGTATTCCCTATATAGTCACACATGCTTATGTAAAAGAAGTTGCATGACATCTTTTGTCCTACCCTCCCGTGGCAGCGGGGTCCTAGTGGAAACTAAGGGATATTAAGGCCTCCTTTTAATAGAGAACCGGAACAAAGCATTAGAACGTAGTGAATACATGAACTCCTCAAACTACGGCCATCACCGAGAAGTATCCCGATTATTGTCACTTCAGGGTTGTCGGATCATAACACATAATAGGTGACTATAGACTTGCAAGATAGGATCAAGAACAAACATATATTCATGAAAACATAATAGGTTCAGATCTGAAATCATGGCACTCGGGCCCTAGTGACAAGCATTAAGCATAGCAAAGTCATAGCAACATCAATCTCAGAACATAGTGGATACTAGGGATCAAACCCTAACAAAACTAACTTGATTACATGATAAATCTCATCCAACCCATCACCGTCCAGCAAGCCTACGATGGAATTACTCACGCACGGCGGTGAGCATCATGAAATTGGTGATGGAGGATGGTTGATGATTACGGCGGCGACGAATCCCCCTCTCCGGAGCCCCGAACGGACTCCAGATCAGCCCTCCCGAAAGAGATTAGGGCTTGGCGGCGGCTCCGTAACGTAAAATGCGATGAAACTTTATCTCTGTTTTTTCTCCGCAAAACGGAATATATGGAGTTGGAGTTGAGGTCGGTGGAGTGTCAGGGGGCCCATGAGACAGGGGGCGCGCCCAGGGGGGAGGGCGCGCCCCCACCATCATGGACAGGGTGTTGGCCCCCTGGTCTTGATTCTTTCGCCAGTATTTTTTATATTTTCCAAAACTTATCTCCGTGGATGTTCAGGTCATTCCGAGAACTTTTGTTTTCTGCACATTAAACAACATCATGGCAGTTCTGCTGAAAACATAGTCAGTCCGGGTTAGTTTCGTCCAAATCATGCAAGTTAGAGTCCAAAACAAGGGCAAAAGTGTTTGGAAAAGTAGATACGTTGGAGACGTATCAACTCCCCCAAGCTTAAACCTTTGCTTGTCCTCAAGCAATTCAGTTGATAAACTGAAAGTGATAAAGAAAAACTTTTACAAACTCTATTTGCTCTTGTTGTTGTAAATATGTAAAGCCAGCATTCAGGTTTTCAGCAAGCATTATGAACTAACCATACTCACAATAACACTTAGGTCTCACAATTACTCATATCAATGGCATAATCAGCTAGCGAGCAATAATAATAAAACTCGGATAACAACACTTTCTCCAAACAATCATAATATGATATAACAAAATGGTATCTTGCTAGCCCTTTCTGAGACCGCAAAACATAAATGCAGAGCACCTTTAAAGATTAAGGACTGACTAAACATTGTAATTCATGGTAAAAGAGATCCAGTATGGTCATACCCAATATAAACCAATAGTAATGAATGCAAATGACAGTGTGCTCTCCAGCGGGTGCTTTTTAATAATAAGGTGATGACTCAACATAAAAGTAAATAGATAGCCCCTTCACAGAGGGAAGCAGGGATTTGTAGAGGTGCGAGAGCTCGATTGTAAAATAGAGATGAATAACATTTTGAGCGGCATACTTTCACTGTCAACGCAACAACTATGAGATGGCTATATCTTCCATACTACATGCATTATAGGCAGTTCCCAAACATAATGGTAAAAGTTTATACTCCCCCACCACCAACAAGCATCAATCCATGGCTTGCTCGAAACAACGAGTGCCTCCAACTAACAATAGCCCTGAGGGAGTTTTGTTTAATTATATTGATTTGCTTTGATCTTTTTGGATCATGGGACTGGGCATCCCGGTTACCGACCCTTTCTCGTGAATGAGGAGCGGAGTCCACTCCTCTTAAGAATAACCCACCTAGCATTTAAGATACATGCATCCCTAGTTGAAACATGAGCTGCTCGAGCATACAAAACAGAATTTCATTTAAAGGTTTGGAGTTTGGCACATGCAAATTTACTTGGGACGGCAGGTAGATACCGCATATAGGAAGGTATGGTGGACTCATATGGAACAACCTTGGGGTTTTAAGGAGTTTGGATGCACAAGTAGTATTCCCGCTAAGTACAGGTGAAGGCTAGCAAAAGACGGGAAGCGACCAACTGGGAGAGTGCTACGTCTTGAGCTTGCGTTGGTTTTCCTCGAAGAGGAGAGGGTGATGCAGCAGAGTAGCGTAAGTATTTCCCTCAGTTTTTGAGAACCAAGGTATCAATCCAGTAGGAGGCTCCTCAAAAGTCCCATGCACCTACACAAACAAACTGAGAACTCGCAACCAACGCATAAAGGGGTTGTCAATCCCTTCACGGCCACTTGCGAAAGTGAGATCTAATAAAGATAGTAAGATAAGATAAATATATTTTTGGTATTTTATAATATAGATGCAAAAAGTAAAGATGCAAATAAAAGTAGATTGGAAGCAAATATGATAGGAGATAGACCCGAGGGCCATATAGGTTTCACTAGTGGCTTCTCTCAAGATAGCATAAGTATTACGGTGGGTGAACAAATTACTGTCGAGCAATTGATAGAAAAGCGAATAGTTATGAGATTATCTAGGCATGATCATGTATATAGGTATCACGTCCGCAACAAGTAGACCGACTCCTGCCTGCATCTACTACTATTACTCCACACATCGACTGACTCCTGCCTGCATCTAGAGTATTAAGTTCATAAGAACAGAGTAACGCATTAAGCAAGATGACATGATGTAGAGGGATAAACTCAAGCAATATGATATAAACCCCATCTTGTTATCCTCAATGGCAACAATACATTTTGTGCCTTGCAACCCCAAGCTTGATCATAAAAGAATTCAGAGAAGATTCAAGTATTATTCATAAATAAACTTGATCATAAACCCATAATTCATCGGATCTCGACAAACACACCGCAAAAAGAGTTTACATCAAATTGATCTCCACAAGAGAGGGGGAGAACATTGTATTGAGATCCAAAAGGAGAGAATAAGCCATCTAGCTAATAACTATGGACCCGTAGGTCTGTGGTAAACTAGTCACAACTCATCAGAGGGGCAAGGATGTTGATGTAGAAGCCCTCTATGGTTGATTCCCCCTCCGGCAGAGTGCCGACGAAGGCTCCAAGATGAGATCTCGCAGATACAAAAGGTTACGATGGTGGAAATTGTGTTTCGTCTGCTCCCTGGATGTTTTCGGGGTACGTAGGCTTATATAGGAGGAAGAAATACGTCGGTGGACGCCCGAGGGACCCACGAGACAGGGGGCGCGCCCTATAGGGGGGCGTGGCCTCCTATCTCGTGGGAGCCTCAGCTGCTTCTTGAGTTTCACTCCAAGTCCTCTGGATCACGTTCATTCCAAAAATCACGCTCCCGAAGGTTTCATTCCGTTTGGACTCCGTTTGATATTCCTTTTCTTCAAAATACTGAAATAGGCAAAAAATCAGCAATACGGGCTGGGCCTCAAGTTAGTAGGTTAGTCCCAAAAATGATATAAATGTGTAAAATAGAGCCCATAAACATCCAAAAGGGGTAATATAATAGCATGGTACAATCAAAAATTATAGATACGTTGGAGATGTATCAAGCATCCCCAAGCTTAATTCCTGCTCGTCCTCGAGTAGGAAAATGATAAAAAGAGAATTTTTGATGTGGAATGCTACCTAGCATAATTCTTAATGTAATTTTCTTTATTGTGGCATGAATGTTCAGATCCAAATGATTCAAAATAAAAGTTCGTATTGATAAAAGAAATAGCAACACTTCAAGCATACTAATCAAAGTAATCATGTCTTCTCAAAATAACATGGCAAAAGAAAGTTCATCCCGACAAAATCATATAGTTAGGCTATGCTTCATTTTCGTCACACAAAGATGTTCCCAACTTCTATACCCCCGATGACAAGCCAAGCAATTGTTTCATACTTAAATAATCTCAAACTTTTTCAACCTTCACACAATACATGAGCGTGAGCCATGGATATAGCACTATGGGTGGAATAGAATATGATGATGGGGATTATGTGGAGAAGACAAAAAAGGAGAAAGTCTCACATTGACGAGGATAATCAACGGGCTATGGAGATGCCCATCAATTGATGTCAACATGAGGAGTAGGGATTGCCATGCAACGGATGCACTAGAGCTGTAAATTAATGCTCAACAAAAGAAAACTAGTGGGTGTGCATCCAACTTGCTTGCTCACGAAGACCTAGGGCATTTGAGGAAGCCCATCGTAGGAATATACAAGCCGAGTTCCATAATGAAAAATTCCCACTAGTATGAAAAAGAGAACTTATGAGACTCTAAACATGGTGCTACTTTGAAGCACAAGTGTGAAAAAGAGATAGTAACATTGCCCTTTTTATTTATTTTCTTTTTTTCCTTTTTTCTTTCTTTTTTTCTTTCTTTTTTTCTTTCTTTTTTCTTTTTGAGCCTTTTTTTGGCCTTTCTTCTTTTTCTTTTTTTTCTTTTTTTTCTTTGGGCAATGTTCTAATAATGATGATCATCACACTTCTATTGATTACAACATATGAATTACAACTCGAAACTAGAACAAGATATGACTCTATATGAATGCCTCCGGCGGTGTACCGGGATGGTGCAATGAATCAAGAGTGACATGTATGAAAAATAATGCATGGTGGCTTTGCCACAAATACGATGTCAACTACATGATCATGCAATGGCAATATGACAAAAGTAAAGTATGTCATGATGATGATAAACGGAATGGTGGAAAGTTGCATGGCAATATATCTCGGAATGGCTATGGAAATGCCATAATAGGTAGGTATGGTGGCTGTTTTGAGGAAGATATAAGGAGGTTTATGTGTGATAGAGCGTATCGTATCATGGGCTTTGGATGCACCGGCGAAGTTTGCACCAACTCTCAAGGTGAGAAAGGGCAGTGCATGGTACCGAAGAGACTAGCAATGGCGGAAAGGTAAAAGTGCGTATAATCCATGGACTCAACATTAGTCAAAAGAACTCATATACTTATTGTAAAAATTTAGAAGACATCAAAAATCAAGTACTAAGCGCATACTCCTAGGGGGATAGATTGGTAGGAAAAGACCATCGCTCGTCCCCGACCGCCACTCATAAGGATGCACAAGCCAAGTACACTTCATGTTTCAAATTTGTTACACAACTTTAACCATACGTGCATGCTACGAGACTTACTAACTTCAACACAAGCATTCTTTAAATTCATAATCACCCAACTAGCATGACTTTAATATCACTACCTCCATATCTCAAAACAATTATCAAGTATCAAATTGATCATAGCATCCAATTCACTTCCTATGATAGTTTTTATTATACCCAACCTGGATGCCTACCATTCTAGGACCAATTTTATAACCATAGCAAATACCATTCTGTTCTAAAAGACTCTCAAAAAGATATAAGTGAAGCATGAGAGACTATAAATTTCTTCAAAATTAAGACACCACCGTGCTCTAAAAGATATAAGTGAAGCACTAGAGCAAAAACTATCAAGCTCAAAAGATATAAGTGAAGCACATAGAGTATTCTAGCAAATTCTAATCAAATAGGCTTCTCCCAAAAGGTGTGTACAGCAAGGATGATTGTGGTAAACTAAAAATCAAATACTAATATAATACACGACGCTCCAAGCAAAACACATATCATGTGGCGATTAAAAATATAGCTCCAAGTAAAGTTACCAATGAACGAAGACGAAAGAGGGGATGCCTTCCTGGGGCATCCCCAAGCTTAGGCTATTGGCTATCCTTGAATATCTTGGGGTGCCTTGGGCATCCCCAAGCTTAGGCTCTTGCCACCCTTTATTCCATAGTCCATAAAAGCTTTACCCAAAACTTGAAAACTTCACATAACAAAACTCAACAGGAAATCTTATTAGCTCCGTTAGTGAAAGAAAACAAAACCACCACATAAGGTACTGCAATGAACTTATTCTTTATTTATTTTGGTGTTAAATCTACTGTATTCCAACTTCTCTATGGTTTATAAACTATTTTACTAGCCATAGATGCATCGAAATAAGCAAACAACACCCGAAAAACAGAATCTGTCAAAAACAGAATAGTCTGTAGCAATCTGTAACTAACGCAAACTTCTGGAACTCTAAAAATCCTACCAAAATAGGAAGTCCTGGACAATTTGTTTATTGAACATAAGAAAAAGGAATCAACGCAAAATCACGTCCTGTTATTTAACAAAATTATATTCGTGCGCGCAAAGTTTCTGTTTTTCAGCAGAATCAAATCAACTATCATCATAGGTTATCCTATAGGTTCTATTTGGCACAAACACTAATTAAAAGATAAAAAAACATCTAAACAGAAGGTAGAAGCAAGATTTATTACTAAACAGGATCAAAAACAAAAAACATAAAGAAAATTGGGTTGCCTCCCAACTAGCGCTATCGTTTAACGCCCCTAGCTAGGCATAAAAGCGAAGATAGATCTAACGAGTGCCATATTTGGCACTAAATTCATAAGTAGCCCTCATGATAGATTCATAAGGTAATTTGACTTTATTTCTTGGAAAGTGCTCCATGCCTTTATTTAATGGAAATTGGAATCTAATATTCCCATCCTTCATATCAATAATCGCACCAATCGTTCTAAGGAAAGGTCTACCAAGAATAATAGGGCAAGAAAGATTGCAATCTATATCAAGAACGATAAAATCCACGGGCACCAAATTTCTATTTGCAACAACGAGAACATCATTGATCCTTCCCATTGGCTTTTTAATGGTGGAATCCGCAAGGTGAAAATTTAAAGAGCAATCATCAAGATCATGGAAACCTAGAATATCGCATAAAGTTTTCGGAATCGTGGAAACACTAGCACCCAAATCACACAAAGCAAAACGCTCATGATCTTTAATTCTAATCTTTATAGTAGGTTCCCACTCAACATTAAGTTTTCTAGGTATAGAAACTTCCAAATTAGGTTTTTCATCATAAGATTGCATCAAGGCATCAACAATATGTTTGGTAAAAGCTTTGTTTTGACTATAAGCATGAGGAGAATTCGCAACGGATTGCAACAAGGAAATACAACCTTCTAAAGAATAATTATCATAATCAAAATCCTTGAAATCCGAGATAGTGGGTTCAATACTATTTAAATTTAGACCTCTCCAATCCCACTTTTACCAAATTTAGCATCAAGATCTAAAAACTCCGAATTCTTGGGACACCTTCTAGGTAAAGTTGACTCATCATCAGTCCCATAATTATCAAGATTCATATTGCAAAACATAGATCTAATAGGAGACGCATCAATAACTTTAAGATCCTCATCATTATTTTCATCTAATTTTTCTGGTTTAGCGGCCATGTTATTGACGAAGGTGGCTTGCTTGTCACAAATTTTGGCTATAGCATTTTCAAGCTGGGTAATTTGAGCGTTAACACCATGAAATTCTTTATTCATGTCATCAAGCTCTTTGTTAAAAAACCCCAAAAAACCTTTTTGTTCCTTAAGCTCTTTTCTAAAGAAATTATTATGCTCAAATTGCAAATTCATGAAGCTTCTAATATTTGATTCAATCTCTTCCATCCTTCTGAGAAGGTGGTCAGGACCCTTAGGCGAAGCCATAAGGACAAACAGGCACACAAGCAAGCAGAAAAAGGCAAGCGAAAATAGAGGAGGAGATTGGGAAAGAGAGGGCAAATAAAACAGCAATGGTGAAGTGGGGGAGAGGAAAATGAGAGGCAAATGGCAAATAATGTAAATGCGAGGGAGATGGGTTTGTGATGGGTACTTGGTATGTCTTGACTTGAGCAAAGACCTCCGCGGCAACAACGCCAGAAATCGCACGTTGGCGGGAGGTCGAATCTTGACTTGACTTGGTGGAAGCCTCCCCGGCAACGGCGCCAGAAATCCTTCTTGCCACGTCTTGAGCTTGCGTTGGTTTTCCTCGAAGAGGAGAGGGTGATGCAGCAGAGTAACGTAAGTATTTCCCTTAGTTTTTGAGAACCAAGGTATCAATCCAGTAGGAGGCTCCTCAAAAGTCCCACGCACCTACACAAACAAACTGAGAACTCGCAACCAACGCATTAAAGGGGTTGTCAATCCCTTCACGGCCACTTGCGAAAGTGAGATCTAATAAAGATAGTAAGATAAGATAAATATATTTTTGGTATTTTATAATATAGATGCAAAAAGTAAAGATGCAAATAAAAGTAGATTGGAAGCAAATATGATAGGAGATAGACCCGGGGGCCATAGGTTTCACTAGTGGCTTCTCTCAAGATAGCATAAGTATTACGGTGGGTGAACAAATCACTGTCGAGCAATTGATAGAAAAGCGAATAGTTATGTGATTATATAGGCATGATCATGTATATAGGCATCACGTCCGCAACAAGTAGACCGACTCCTGCCTGCATCTACTACGATTACTCCACACATCGATCGACTCCTGCCTGCATCTAGAGTATTAAGTTCATAAGAACAGAGTAACGCATTAAGCAAGATGACATGATGTAGAGGGATAAACTCAAGCAATATGATATAAACCCCATCTTGTTATCCTCGATGGCAACAATACAATACGTGCCTTGCAACCCTTTCTGTCACTGGGTAAGGACACCGCAAGATTGAACCCAAAGCTAAGCACTTCTCCCATGGCAAGAAAGATCAATCTAGTAGGCCAAACCAAACTGATAATTCGAAGAGACTTGCAAAGATAACTCAATCATACATAAAAAAATTCAGAGAAGATTAAAATATTATTCATAGATAAACTTGATCATAAACCCACAATTCATCGGATCTCGACAAACACACCGCAAAAAGAGTTTACATCAAATTGATCTCCACAAGAGAGGGGGAGAACATTGTATTGAGACCCAAAAAGAGAGAAGAAGCCATCTAGCTAATAACTATGGACCCGTAGGTCTATGGTAAACTACTCACAATTCATCGGAGGGGCAAGGATGTTGGTGTAGAAGCCCTCCGTGGTCGTTTCCCCCTCCGGTAGAGTGCCCGTGAAGGCTCCAAGATGAGATCTCGCGGATACAGAAGGTTACGGTGGTGGAAATTGTGTTTCCTCTGCTCCCTGGATGTTTTCGGGGTACGTAGGCTTATATAGGAGGAAGAAGTATGTCGGTGGATGCCCGAGGGGCCCACGAGACAGGGGGCGTGCCCTATAGGGGGGGAACGCCCTCCTATCTCGTGGGAGCCTCGGCTGCTTCTTGACTTGCACTGCAAGTCCTCTGGATCACGTTCGTTCCAAAAATCATGCTCCCGAAGGTTTCATTCCGTTTGGACTCTGTTTGATATTCCTTTTCTTCGAAATACTGAAATAGGCAAAAAAAAACAGCAATACGGGCTGGGCCTCCGGTTAGTAGGTTAGTCCCAAAAATGATATAAATGTGTAAAATAAAGCCCATAAACATCCAAAATGGGTAATATAATAGCATGGAACAATAAAAATTATAGATACATTGGAGACGTATCAGAGAGCAACAACAGTCATGAACATGCATCAAAATTAATTCACACCGAGTACAAACATGAGTAGGATATAATCTACCATGAACATAAATATCATGACGGCCATGTTGATTTGTTTCAACTACATGCGTGAACATGTGCCAAGTCAAGTCACTCAATTTATTCAAAGGAGGATACCATCCCATCATACCACATCACAATCATTTTAATAGCATGTTGGCACGCAAGGTAAACATTATAACTCATAGCTAATCAAGCATGGCACAAGCAACTATAATCTCTAAGTGTCATTGCAAATATGTTTACTTCATAATAAGCTGAATCAGGAAAGATGAACTCATCATATTTACAAAAACAAGGGAGGTCGAGTTCATACCAGCTTTTCTCATCTCAATCAGTCCATCATATATCGTCATTATTGCCTTTCACTTGCATGACCGAACGATGTGTATAATAATAATAGTGCACGTGCATTGGACTAAGCTGGAATTTGCAAGCATTCAACTCAAGAGAGAATACAAGGTAATATGGGCTCTAGGTTAAATAAACAATCATGCATATGAGAGCCACTAAACATTTTCAATATGGTCTTCTACTCTCGACCCCCAAAGTAAAGAAAAGAAAAGAAAACTATTTACAAGGGAAAGCTCCCAACAAGTAAGAAGAAGAACGAGAAATCTTTTTGGGTTTTATTTTAATTAATACTACAAGCATGGAAATTAAACTAACTAATTTTTTCTTAAGGTTTATACAAACACACAAGAAGAATGCTAGAAAAAGAAATTAAACTAGCATGGATAATACAATGAAAGAGTATGAGCACCGACGACTAGAATAGTGTGTGAACATGAATGTAAAGTCGGTGAGAAATACATACTCCCCCAAGCTTAGGATTTTGGCCTAAGTTGGTTTACTGCCAAGGACCACGGCTACTCTCCCCGGTGTATTGAGGGGTGAAATCAGGATAGCACTGGTCAGCCATCTCCTCCGGATCCCACAGGTAGGATGATGCACGATAAGCGTCCAGTGAAGGTTCCGGCTCAGGCTCAGGCTCTGGAGTGGATGCTTGGCCTCGATGAGTGTACACCTCTTCCGGCGTGACAAGATAATTAACTGTAGTCAAATCAAACAACAGAGGCGCTGGTAGAATAATAGTCTCATTGTGTTTCTTATTAAATCTCAGGTTATACAGAAGCATCTTATCTTCGTTGTCAACAATAAACTCATGCGCTACCATGATCCTGTAATCTAAAATGTAAGGAGGCAATATTGTCTCCTCTTTCTCAAGGTGTCTAATGGGTATCCAAAAATGTCGAGCAAGACGTGCAGCATAGATACCTCCAAAGATGGGCCTTTTGTACGGTTCAGGCCTAGCCGTTTAGCAATAACGACACCCATAATAAAACTATTATCATTAAACAAAGCATGGAATAGAATAATAATATCAGGAACATTGAAGTTTCCACTATTTCCATGACCAATTAAGCATCTACTAGCAAATAAGGCAAAGTAGCGTAAAACAGGAAAGTGTATGCTAGAGATTCTCGCATTGGAACCCTTCTTTGGATCCCCTACAGTAATGGTGTTAACAAAGCCATCCACATCTTTACGATGTGGTTCATCTAATTTGCCCTCAAAGGGTATTCTACATACCGCGCAAAAATCACGTAAAGACATTTCCTTGAATTCATCATATAAATGAAATGATACTGATGGAGGTGAATTCTTAGGATAAAAAGAAAAGTTTTGCACGAAAGTATTGGTGAGTAAGAGATACTGATCGATCCGGTCGTGGAGGAAATCGGTGAGGCCTGCATTTTCAATCAACGAATAAAAGACTTGATAAATCCCGGCTTCTCTCAAGAAATTATCACATGGCCATTCACATGGCTGTACTTCCGCTACACGAGGAAGATTATACTTGGCCTTTTCCTTCTCTTTAGCTTGTTTTTCCTAGGAGCCTTGGCTAGAAGAGACCCTCAAAAATCTCCTTACCATTTTCTGAAAATTTCTGAAATTTTAGTAACTTCAAAATAAAAGTGAATAAAACTAAACAAGATTGATAGCAACTACTCCTACAAGTGCCTAGAGCCTATATCATGCATTAGAATTACTTGGGACCTCATAAATTTAACATGCAAGCTCAAGAACAGGGTCACCTATGCAGCAAAAATTTGCAATGAATAAAGCACTAGAACAAAAACTAATTGGACCAATGGAGGAGTCACATACCAAGCAACAATCTCCCAAAGCAGTTTTGTGAATGGAGCTTTGAGCAAGGAGATCGAAAATCATAGTAAAATGAGCTAGAACTCGTGCTTGAGCTGGATGGGGATTTTTTGGGAAGAAAATGGAGTGTGTGGGTGCAGGAATAAGTGGAGGGGGGCCACCATGGGCCAACGAGACAGGGGGGCGCGCCCAGGGGGTGTGGGCGCGCCCTCCACCCTCATGGCCAGGTGCTTGCCCCTCCTGCAGTGTTTTTAGTGCCTAAAATCCTCAAATATTCCATAAAAAATCATACTAAATTTGCAGGGCATTTGGAGCACTTTTATTTTCGGGATATTTTTTTATTGCACGGATAATTCAGAAAACAGACAGATAATACTATTTTTGCTTTATTTTTCTAAATAACAGAAAGTAAAAAGAGGGTAGAGAAGGTTGTGCCTTCTAGTTTCATCTATCTCATGATCATCAAAATGAATCCACTAACAAGGTTGATCAAGTCTTGTTAACAAACTCGTTCCAAATGACACGGAACCGGAGAAATTTTGAATAATGCTAAGTTACCTCAACTGGGATATGAACATCCCCAACAATAAGAATATCATACTTTTTCTTGACAGTAGGAAGGGGAAATTCAAAACCTCCAATAATGATAGTTGGACTTTTTCCAATAGAATTGATGCTATGAACTTGAGGTTGTTTCCTTGGAAAGTGTACCATATGCTCATTACCATTAACATGAAAAGTGACATTGCCTTTGTTGCAATCAATAACAGCCCCTGCAGTATTCAAAAAGGGTCTACCAAGGGATAATTGACATACTATCGTCCTCAGGAATATCAAGAATAACAAAGTCCGTTAAAATAGTGACATTTGCAACCACAACAGGCACATCCTCACAAATACCGACAGGTATGGTGGTTGATTTATCGTCCATTTGCAGAGATATTTCAGTAGGTGTCAACTTATTCAAATCAAGTCTACGATATAAAGAGAGAGGCATAACACTAACACCGGCTCCAAGATCACATAAAGCAGTTTTAACATAGTTTCTTTTAATGGAGCATGGTATGGTTGGTACCCCCGGATCTCCAAGTTTCTTTGGTATTCCACCCTTAAAAGTATAATTAGCAAGCATGGTGGAAATTTCAGCTTCCGGTATCTTTCTTTTATTTGTAATGATATCCTTCATATACTTAGCATAAGGATTCACTTTAAGCATATCAGTTAAGCGCATACGTAAGAAAATAGGTCTAATCATTTCAGCAAAACGGTCAAAATCCTCATCATCCTTTGTCTTGGATGGTTTAGGAGGAAAAGGCATGGGTTTCTGAACCCATGGTTCTCTTTCTCTACCGTGCTTCCTAGCAACAAAATCTCTCTTATCATAACGTTGATTCTTTGATTGTGGGTTATCAAGATCAACAGCAGGTTCAATCTCTACATCATTATTTTTGCTAGGTTCATGTTCATCACCTGATTGTGTTTCAGCATCAGAAATAGAAATATCATTGGGATTCTCAGGTGTGTCTACAACAGGTTCACTAGAATCATGCAAAGTCCTATCATTTTTCTTTTTCTTCTTTTTAGAAGAACTAGTTGCCTCTAAATTATTTCTCTAAGAATCTTGCTCGATTCTCTTAGGGTGGCCTTCAGGATACAAAGGTTCCTGAGTCATTCTACCAGTTCTAGTAGCCACTCTAACAGCAAAGTCATGTTTATTATTTAATTCATCGAGCAAATCATTTTGAGCTTTAAGTACTTGCTCAGCTTGAGTGAAGCATATTTGCTAATGAGTTTAAGTTCACCTTTAACTCTAGCCATATAATCACTCAAGCGTCCTATCTCGAAAGAATTATTCTTTAATTCTCTACCAACATAAGCATTAAAACTTTCTTGTCTAGCCATAAAGTAATCAAATTCATCTAAGCAAGGGCTATGGAATTTAGTAGAGGGAATTTCAACTTTGTCATATCTATAGAGAGAATTTACCTTTACTACCTGTGACGGGTTATGAAGACAATGTATTTCTTCAATAGGCGGTATATTAAGACCATGTATTTCTTCAATAGGAGGTAAATTCTTAACATCTTCAGCTTTAATACCTTTTTCTTTCATTGATTTCTTCGCCTCTTGCATATTTTCAGGACTGAGAAATAGAACGCCCCTCTTCTTCGGAGTAGGTTTAGGGATAGGCTCATGAGTTGGCTCAATTGGTTCAGGAATTGCCTCAGGAATTGGCTCAGGGAGAGTCCAATTATTTTCATTAGTCAACATATTATTCAATAGTAATTCAGCTTCGTCGACTATTCTTTCCCTGAAAACACAACCAGTACAACTATCCAAGTAGTCCTTTGAAGCATCGGCTAGTCCATTATAAAAGATATCAAGTATTTCAGTTTTCTTAAGAGGATGATCATGCAAAGCATTAAGTAATCAGGGAAGCCTCCCCCAAGCTTGTGGGAGACTCTCTTCTTTGATTTGCACAAAATTATAAATTTCCCGCAAGGCAGCTTGTTTCTTATGAGCAGGGAAATATTTAGCAGAGAAGTAATAAATCATATCTTGGGGACTACGCACACAACCAGGATGAAGAGAATTAAACCAAGTCTTAGCATCACCATTTGATGAGAACGGAAATAACTTAAGGATGTAAAAATAGCGAGACTTCTCATCATTAGTAAACAGGGTGGCTATATCATTTAACTTGGTAAGATGTGCCACAATAGTTTCAGATTCAAGGCCATAAAAAGGATCAGATCCAACCAAAGTAATAATATCAGGATCAACAGAGAATTCATAATCCTTATTAGTAACACAAATAGGTGAAGTAGCAAAAGCAGGGTCAGGTTTCATTCTAGCATTAAGATATTGCTGCTTCCATTTAGCTAATAACTTCTTAAGATCGTATCTATCTTTGCAAGCAAAGATAGCTCTAGCAGCTTCCTCATCCATAACATAACCCTCAGGAACAACAGGTAATTCATAATCAGGGGAGAACTTTCATCATCACTATCATCAATAATAGCATCTTCAATAATTTCATTCTCTCTATCCCTAGCAAGTTTTTCATCAAGAAATTCACCTAATGGCAAAGTAGTATCACGCACAGAAGTAGTTTCATCATAAGTATCATGCATAGCAGAAGTGGCATCATCAATAACATGCGACATATCAGAATTCATAGCAGTAGCAGGTTTAGGTGTCGCAAGCTTACTCAAAACAGAAGGAGAATCTAGTGCAGAGCTAGAAGGCAATTCCTTACCTCCCCTCGTAGTTGAGGGATAAATCGTAGTTTTCGCGTCTTTCAAGTTCTTCATAGTGATCAACAGATATAAATCCCAAGTGACTTAAAGAATAGAGCTATGCTCCCTGGCAATGGCGTCAGAAATTAGTATTGATAACCCACAAGTGTAGGGGATCGCAACGGCTTTTGAGGGTAGAGTATTCAACCCAAATTTATTGATTCGACACAAGGGGAGCCAAAGAATATTCTTAAGTATTAGCTGTTCAGTTGTCAATTCAACCACACCTGGATAACTTAGTATCTGCAGCAAGGTATTTAGTAGGAAAGTAGTATGATAATAAAGGTAACAGTGGTAAAAGTAAAGATAATAGTTTTAGAGTAGTTGTAATAGTAGCAACGGAAAAGTAAATAAGCGAAGCACAATATGTGAAAAGATCGTAGGCATTGGATCAGTGATGGATAATTATGTCGGATGCGATTCCTCATGTAATAGCTATAACATAGGGTGACACAGAACTAGCTCCAGTTCATCAATGTAATGTAGGCATGTATTCCGTATATAGTCATACGTGCTTATGGAAAATAAATTGCATGACATCTTTTGTCCTACCCTCCCATAGCAGCGGGGTCCTAGCGGAAACTAAGGGATATTAAGGCCTCCTTTTAATAGAGAATCGGAACAAAGCATTAGCACATAGTGAATACATGAACTCCTCAAACTACGGTCATCACTGAGAAGTATCCCAATTATTGTCACTTCGGGGTTGTCGGATCATAACACATAACAGGTGACTATAGACTTGCAAGATAGGATCAAGAACACACATATATTCATGAAAACATAATAGGTTCAGATCTGAAATCATGGCACTAGGGCCCTAGTGACAAGCATTAAGCATAGCAAAGTCATAACAACATCAATATCAGAACATAGTGGATACTAGGGATCAAACCCTAAGATTACATGATAAATCTCATCCAACCCATCACTGTCCAGCAAGCCTACGATGGAATTACTCACGCACGGCGGTGAGCATCATGAAATTGGTGATGGAGGATGGTTGATGATGACGATGGCGATGAATCCCCCTCTCCAGAGCCCCGAACGGACTCCAGATCAGCCCTCCTGAGAGAGATTAGCTAGGGCTTGGTGGCAGCTCCGTATCGTAAAATGCGATGAAACTTTCTCTCTGATTTTTTTATCCGCGAAACGGAATATATGGAGTTGGAGTTGAGGTCGGTGGAGCGTCAGGGGGCCCACGAGACAGGGGGCGCGCCCAGGGGGGAGGGCGCGCCCCCACCCTCGTGGACAGGGTGTGGGCCCCCTAGTCTTGATTCTTTCGCCAGTATTTTTCATATTTTCGAAACTTATCTCCGTGGATTTTCATGTCATTCCAAGAACTTTTGTTTTTTGCACATTAAACAACATCATGGCAGTTCTGCTGAAAACAATGTCAGTCCGGGTTAGTTTCATCCGAATCATGCAAGTTAGAGTCGAAAACAAGGGAAAAAGTATTTGGAAAAGTAGATACGTTGGAGACGTATCATGGACCTAAGCCTGAAACTAAGTGCTTCTACTGCAAAGGGACTGGTCACTAGAAGCAAACTGCCCCAAGTATTTGGCGGATAAGAAGGATGGCAAAGTGAAACGTATATTTGATATACATGTTATTGATGTGTACTTAACTAATGCTCGCAGTAGCACCTGGGTATTTGATACTGGTTCTGTTGCTCATATTTGCAACTCGAAATAGGGGCTACGGATTAAGCGAAGATTGGCTAAGGATGAGGTGACGATGCGCGTGGGAAATGGTTCCAAAGTCTATGTGATCGCGGTCGGCACGCTACCTCTACATCTACCATTAGGATTAGTTTTAGACCTGAATAATTGTTATTTGGTGCCAGCGTTGAGCATGATCATTATATCTGGATCTTGTTTAATGCGAGACGGTTATTCATTTAAATCAGAGAATAATGGTTGTTCTATTTATATGAGTAATATCTTTTATGGTCATGCACCCCTGCTGAGTGGTCTACTTTTGTTGAATCTTGATAGTAATGATACACATATTCATAGTGTTGAAGCCAAAAGATTGAAGTTTAATAATGATAGTGCAACTTATCTGTGGCACTGCCGTTTGGGTCATATCGGTGTAAAGGGCATGAAGAAACTCCATGATGATGGACTTTTGGAATCACTTGGTGCTTGCGAACCGTGCCTTATGGGCAAGATGACTAAAACTCCGTTCTCTGGAACAATGGAACGAGCTACTAACTTATTGGAAATAATACATACTGATGTATGCGGTCCAATGAGTATTGATGCTCGTGGTGGGTATCATTATTTTCTTACCTTCACAGATGATTTGAGTAGATATGGTTATATCTACTTAATGAAGCATAAGTCTGAAACATTTGAAAAGTTCAAAGAATTTCAGAGTGAAGTGGAAAATCATCGTAACAAGAAAATAAAGTTTCTACGGTCTGATCGTGGAGGAGAATATTTGAGTTACGATTTTGGTCTTCATTTGAAACAACATGGGATAGTTTCACAATTAACGCCACCTGGAACACCATAGCGAAATGGTGTGTCCAAATATCGTAACCGTACTTTATTAGATATGGTGCGATCTATGATGTCTCTTACTGATTTACCACTATCGTTTTGGGGGTATGCTTTAGAGACGGCTGCATTCACTTTAAATATGGCACCATCAAAATCCGTTGAGATGACGCCTTATGAACTGTGGTTTGGCAAGAAACCAAAGTTGTCGTTTCTTAAAGTTAGGGGTTGCGATGCTTATGTGAAAAAGCTTCAACCTGATAAGCTCGAACCCAAATCGGAGAAGTGCATCTTCATAGGATACCAAAGGAAACTGTTGGGTACACCTTATATCACAGATCCGAAGGCAAAATCTTTGTTGCTAAGAATGGATCCTTTATAGAGAAGGAGTTTCTATCGAAAGAAGTGAGTGGGAGGAAAGTAGAACTTTATGAGGTAACTGTACCTTCTCCCTTATTGAAAAGTAGTTCATCACAGAAATCAGTTCCCATGATTCCTACACCATTTAGTGAGGAAGCTAATGATGATGATCATGAAGCTTCAGATCAAGTTACTACCAAACCTCGTAGGTCTTCCAGAGTAAGATCCGCACCAGAGTGTTACGGTATTCCTGTTCTGGAAGTCATGTTACTAGACCATGATGAACCTACGAACTATGAGGAAGCGATGATGAGCCTAGATTTCGCGAAATGGCTTGAGACCATGACATCTGAGATGGGATCCATGTATGAGAACAAAGTGTGGACTTTGGTGGACTTCCTCGATGATCCGCAAGCCATAGAAAATAAATGGATCTTTAAGAAGAAGACCGACGCAGACGGTAATGTTACTGTTTACAAAGCTCGACTTGTTGTGAAAGGTTTTCGACAAGTTCAAGGAGTTGACTACAATGAGACTTTCTCACCCGTAGCGATGCTTAAGTCTGTTCGAATCATGTTAGCAATTGCTGCATTTTATGAATATGAAATTTGGCAAATGGATGTCAAAACTGCATTCCTGAATGGATTTCTAGAAGAAGAGTTGTATATGATGCAACCAGAAGGTTTTGTCGATCCAAAGAGTGCTAGCAAAGTGTGCAAGCTCCAGTGATCCGTTTATGGACTGGTGCAAGCCTCTCGGAGTTGGAATAAACGCTTTGATAGTGTGATCAAACCATATGGTTTTATACAGACTTTTGGAGAAGCCTATATTTACAAGAAAATGAGCGGGAGCTCTGTAGCATTTCTGATCTTATATGTAGATGACATATTGTTAATTGGAAATGATAAAGAATTTCTAGATAGCATAAAGGGATACCTGAATAAGAGCTTTTCTATGAAAGACCTCGGAGAAACTGCTTACACATTGGGCATCAAGATATATAGAGATAGATCTAGATGCTTAACTGGACTTTCACAAAGCACATACCTTGATAAAGTTTTGAAGAAGTTCAAAATGGATCAGTCAAAGAAAGGGTTCTTGCCTGTGTTACAAGGTGTGAAGTTGAGTCAGACTCAAAGCCCGACCACCGCAGAAGATAGAGAGAAAATGAAAGTCATTCCCTATGCTTCAGCCATAGGTTCTATCATGTATGCAATGTTGTGTACCAGACCTGATGTATTTCTTGCTATAAGCATAGCAGGGAGATACCAAAGTAATCCCGGAGTGGAGCACTGGACAACGGTCAAGAACATCCTGAAATACCTAAGAAGGACTGAAAAATAGCTCATCATAAACGGTTATGTCGATGCAAGCTTTCACACTGATCCGGATGACTCTAAGTCGCAAACTGGATACATATTTTTATTGAATGGAGGAGCTGTCAGTTGGTGCAGTTCCAAGCAGAGCGTCGTGGCGAGATCTACATGTGAAGCGGAGTACATTGCTGCTTCGGAAGCAGCAAATGAAGGAGTTTGGATGAAGGAGTTCATATCCGATCTAGGTGTCATACCTAGTGCATCGGGTCCAATGAAAATCTTTTGTGACAATACTGGTGCAATTGCCTTGGCAAAGGAATCCAGATTTCACAAGAGAACCAAGCACATCAAGAGACGCTTTAATTCCATCCGTCATCAAGTGTCGGAGGGGACATAGAGATTTGCAAGATACACACGGATCTGAATGTCGTAGACCCGTTGACTAAGCCTCTTCCACGAGCAAAACATGATCAGCACCAAAGCTCCATGGGTGTTAGAATCATTACTATGTAATATAGATTATTGACTCTAGTGCAAGTGGGAGACTGAAGGAAATATGCCCTAGAGGCAATAATAAAGTTATTATTTATTTCCTTAATTCATGATAAATGTTTATTATCATGCTATAATTGTATTGACCGGAAACTTAGTACATGTGTGAATACATAGACAAAACATATAGTCCGTAGTATGCCTCTACTTGACTAGCTCGTTAATCAAAGATGGTTATGTTTCCTAACCATAGACATGTGTTGTCATTTGATGAACGAGATCACATCATTAGGAGAATGATGTGATGGACATGACCCATCTATTAGCTTAGCATTATGATCGTGTTAGTTTCATTGCTACTGCTTTCTCCATGACTTATACAAGTTCCTCAGACTGAGATTATGCAACTCCCGACTACCGGAGGAACACTTTGTGTGCTACCAAACGTCACAACATAAATGGGTGATTATAAAGGTGCTCTACAGGTGTCTCCGAAGGTGTTTGTTGGGTTGCCATAGATTGACATTAGGATTTGTCACTCCGTGTTTCGGAGAGGTATCTTTGGGCCCTCTCGGTAATACTCATCACTATAAGCCTTGCAAGCATTGTGACTAATGAGTTAGTTGCGGGATGAAGTA
The DNA here is from genome assembly GCA_963921465.1 of Triticum timopheevii. NCBI lineage: Eukaryota > Viridiplantae > Streptophyta > Magnoliopsida > Poales > Poaceae > Triticum > Triticum timopheevii. The sequence continues at coordinate 586,485,211 of OY997270.1, forward strand.
TTACGGAATGAGTAAAGAGACTTGCCGGTAATGAGATTGAACTAGGTATTGAGATACCGACAATCGAATCTCGGGCAAGTAACATACCGATGACAAAGGGAACAACGTATGTTGTTATGCGGTTTGACCGATAAGATCTTCGTAGAATATGTAGGAACCAATATGAGCATCCAGGTTCCGCTATTGGTTATTGACCGGAGACGTGTCTCGGTCATGTCTACATAGTTCTCGAACCTGTAGGGTCCGCACGCTTAACGTTTGATGACAATTTGTATTATGAGTTTATTTGATATGTTGTATCGAAGATTGTTCGGACTCCCGGATGTGATCACGAACATGACGAGGACTCTCGAAATGGTCGATACATAAATATTGATATATTGGACGACTATATTCGGACACCGGAAGTGTTCCGGAGAAGTTTCGGTTAAAACCGGAGTGCCGGAGGGTTACCGGAACCTCCCGGGGAACTAATGGGCCTCGATGGGCCCTAGTGGAGAGAGAGGGGCCAGCCAGGGCAGGCCGCACGCCCCTCCCGCTGAGTACGAATAGGACAAGGAAGGGGGGCGGGCGGCGCCCCCTTGCCTTCCCTCTCTCCCTCTCCTTCCTTCCCCCTCCCTTCCCCAAGTTGGAAACCTACTAGGAATAGGATTCCTAGTAGGAATTCTACTTGGGGCGCGCCCTACAGGGGTCGGCCGGCCTCCCCTTGCTCCTTTATATACGGGACAGGGGGCACCCTAGAACACACAAGTTGACAATTGTTTATGCCGTGTGCGGTGCTCCCCTCCAAAGTTACACACCTCGATCATATCTTCGTAGTGCTTAGGCGAAGCCCTGCGCCGGTAACTTCATCATCACCGTCACCACGCCGTAGTGCTGACGAAACTCTCCCTCGGCCTCAACTGGATCAAGAGTACGAGAGACGTCTCCGAGCTGAACGTGTGCTGAACGCGGAGGTGTCGTACGTTCGGTGCTTGGATCAGTTGGATCGCGAAGACGTTCGACTACATCAACCGCGTTAACCAAATGCTTCCGCTTTTCGGTCTACGAGGGTACATAGACACACTCTCCTCGCTCGTTGCGATGCATCACATAGATAGATCTTGCGTGATCATAGGAAATTTTTTGAAATCGCCGCGTTACCCAACACTAAGAACAATTAACTAGGGTTGGTTAGATGACTATGATGATGACGAGTATGACTTGTTATGATGATAACGTGTAAAATTTGTTTGATGACTATGATGATGATGAGTATGACTTGTTATTATGATAACGATGATGAGTTATTATTATGATGATGATGCTGAGTTGTTATATTGTTATGAGCATGATGAGTTATTATATATATATATATATATATATATATAATGATAAGTTATTTTATATATATATATATATATATATATATATATATAAATATATATATATATATATTGTTGGGTGAAATAAACGTTCATTAGATTCAAGTGGAGGCAACATGGTGCAGATCGAAAGTACTACTAATCCAAAGTTTGGATTAGTAGTACTTTCGATCTGCACCATGTTGCCCCACTTGAATCTAATCCACATCTCTTTCACCCAATGATATATATATATATATATATATATATATATATATATATATATATATATATATATATATATATATATATATATATATATATAAAATAACTCTCATCATGATCATAAAATCATATTATGAGACTATTGTATAATACCTATACAAATACAACACCAATATGTTCCAGAAAAAAATACTGGAAAATTTAGCAGTAGCGTGGGTATGCACGTACTGGCAGCGTACCCTTAGCAGTAGCGAGCGTTTCAGGAAGCACGCTACTGCTATGTATGTTAGCAGTAGCACGGATGAACACACACTACTAGTAAAGTTTAGCTGTAGCTCCTTATCAGTAGCGTTGGTGCCCGCGCTACTAATATGGCAAAACCTCGCGCTACTGCTAGCCTTTTCCCTAGTAGTGTGATGAAGGCATCGTCGAGTAACTACTGTCAACCCACTCGTGTTGCTCAACCCTAGAATCTGGTGTTCCCGATCGGACGATGACGACGCTACAGTGTCGTTCTCTCTTGGAAGTATCATTTGTGGAGCAGCGTTGGAAGGCACAGGCAGGAGGCGGAATGGCTTCTTCTTGAACGAAGCTTCAGTGGACATGTCAAATCATGCCTGGCCGAAAAGTGCTACACTTTATTATGCCTGGTAGCCAGGTGTTATGCACGACAGATCTTTTGGAGTCTCCACGTCGGGACGGACGAGCGCGGGGTGGTGGTGTTGTTGGGCGGCGTGCTGGCGTCGATGGTTGGTCGGACTGGCAATGATGATGTGGATCTCTCTCCTGAAGATGGGATAGCGGTTCGATGATGTTGACGGATTCTAAAATGTGTGCATGTGGTGTACGCTTTAGGTCTGCCGCACCGATTGTTAGTCCCGATACGTTATATGAATGGATCGGCGATGACATCGGTTATAGATATGGGGAGCAAGAGCACTCCGCATTATCAAGTTTGTAGGTGTGAGTGGTGACTTCGGATGGTTTGATGTATGTTTTTGCCAAACCTTCATGGAATAATTAAGGGAAACATTGCATGCCGGAGGACCGGCTGAAGCGTCGCTGGATCTCTCACGATTTAACGACACCGATTTGCGCCACGTCATGTTGTTGTGGGCTCCACGCACACTGCTTTTCGCGTTCTTTATCTCCACCGCGCAGCTGCCTGTCCACTCGTTTCTTCTTCATTCTTCTAGCCTGAGAGCAACTCCAACAGGCGCGGCAAAACGCGCGCCCGCGCGGTAAAAGCTATTTTTAGCGCGCGCCGGCTGGTTCTGCGCGCTCCAGCGGTGGCGGGAAGTTACCGCGCGCGGGAAGCGTTTGCGCGCGCGGGGGAGAAAGCGGCACGCGGCGCGGTAGATTTGGCGCGCGCGCGACGGCGCGCCTATAAATTCCCACGCTCGCCACGCGCACAGAACAGCCACGCGCCCTCCTCCTCGCAACCTCGCCGCTTCGCTACCTCGCCGCTTCGCCACCTCGCCGCTTTGCCACCTCGCCGCTTTGCCGCTTTCCGCGCCACCACCGCACCACCATGCTGCCGCGCCGCCGGGGTGCTTCCAGCTTTCGCGGCATCCGCGAGCACCCCAACGGCTGGTACTCCGTCGAGATACGGGCCGGCGACGTCCGGCTCGGCTTCGGGACGTTCCGGAGCGCGCACGAGGCGGCCCGCGCGTACGACGCGGCGACGTGGCGCTTGGAGAGGCCTCGGTCGCAGATGAACTTCCGGGACGTTTTCACGTGCGAGGAGGCGCAGCGCGTCGCCCCTCCGCCGCGTCTCATCACTGACATGGACCGTGCCGACCACGCTCGGCGGCAGCGCCGCCTCCTCGTCGCCGAGGAGGATGAGCGAGCCATGGCGTAGTGGCGCCGTCGCCAACCGGAGGACGTCGACGCCGAGCGTGCCTACTGGGCGGAGAGGACGGCAAGGCGCCGCGCGGAGCGGGCTGACCGGCGTCAGCAGAAGGCACTGGCGAACGAGCAGTGCGACATCGTTGGAGCAGGTGGGAGGTCATTCTTCACAGCCAATGATGAACGTTGGGACGACATATGGCTCTCAACCTCGGACGACACCGACGAGGATGATGATGGTGGTGATGGTAGCGACTTGGAGTAGTTTCTGTCTCTGTATGCCGTAGTAGTTTCTATCTATCTATCTATGCCGTAGTACTATCTATCTATCTATGTATGTCGAACTATCTATCTATCTATGCCGTAGTAGTTGCACCGATGTAAAATATGTTTTTATCGTTTTTTTATCTATGCAATTTTAATTTAAAAAATATTGTAGAATGAGCGCGTGCGCTACATTTTTACCGCGCCTGCTGGAGCTGCACGCGCGGCTTTTCAGCGCGGCTGCTGGGCAAATGCTGCGCGCCGCGCCAAACCAGACGATGGGCGCGCGCCAAATCAGTTTTTACCGCGCGGCGCGTTCGGTGCCTGTTGGAGATGCTCTGAGCTCACCGCTTCCCATCTCTCTCGTCTTTTTCTCCTCAGATTTCACCAGGCTGTTGTGCTCCTGCTCATGCACAAGCGCACCACAGGGCTGAAGCACCACCGGCACCATAACCGCTGCTAGCTTTAGATTGGGAAACTGCTCTCCCAATTTCCACTCCTGTTGTAACCCTGCGGTCCTGCCCGACCAGCAGGACGGCGAGATGCGACCCCGCGCGACTGCCGGGATGCTGTAAGTCCACCACCGTCATCTGCCTCCATCCCCTCCTCTTTTTGCAGTAGCCATGGATGAATTCCACACTACTCGTCATCTTTCCTCATCCCCTCCTCTTTTCAGCAGCCATGGATGAACTCCACCCCCTTTATCACCCACCCCTAACACTCCCTTTCCTGCAATTGTTGAAGAAGCTACAACCGGCTAGGGAAAAAGTTGCATCCACACTCGGAGGTGCTGGAACCGGCACTTTTTTTTTTGCTGGAATCACACAATTTTTTTGCTCGAACCGGTTGTTCTTTTTTGCTTCAATCTGACCCACTGTAGTTTGTTTTGCGAGATTTTTGCTAGAACCGCATTATTTTTTGCTGGAACCGCCTTCTTCTTTTGCTTCAACCTGACCATGCCACCATGGTAGTTTTTGTTGCTGAAGTTTTTTTTGCTGGAACTGACATTACTTTTTGCTGGAACCAACTAAAATTTTGCTGCTACGGCGGCGACAATGACGACGACGGGAAGCATCTATGTTTTTTTTACTGGAACCATTGTTTTGTTTTGTCGCCATCGATGGCTTTTTTGTTGCCATCGGCGACGACCGGATTTTTTGCTCAGTTCTTTTTTTGTGTTGGAAACGGTGGTGCATGCCTACAGCAGTGAGCGAGGGGCGGCTGTTGCATCCATGGCGGTCGTGTGCTCGAACGGGCTGGTGAAAGAGTTGCAAATCATTACAGACTGGAATCCAAAGGAGGTCATGTTGCAATCCTGGCGGCTGTGCGGCGAGCGACGGCAAGCTGGCTGTGCCGCGACGGCGCGGCGGAGCTGCGATGGGGGTGGGGACTCGAGCGCTGCAGGATGGGTCGACGGCCGCGTGCGGCGAGGCGGACGGCGCGCGATGGTCCAGATACGAGCGGGGAGAAGATCAAGGTGAAAAGGGACGCATTGACTTAATCCAATGGTCACTTGCGGGCCAATCTAATGGTTGGTGGTCAACCGGCCCAAATTGGGCCGGCAGACCGGCGCCTATCAGTGCCCAATAATTAATAAAGCTGACAGCATGCATCGATTGATGCAGAGGCCGGAGGATTAACCTCCTTTTAAAAAAAAATACATATTAACAAACCCTTTGGCTCCAATGGCAGAGACAAAGATAAAACTGCTTCACACACAATTAAGCGCCGCCGCACCTACAATCGCAAAGCCCCGTCACAGACATAAGGATGTTATCCCATCTATGTAGTATAGAAGATACCAATCATAATTCACAAAGAACATTCTGTAATCGCAGTCATAGCTCTCTTAATCAGAAGAGGAAGGCCAAAGGAACGCAACATCACGTTCGACCGTGATGGTCTGGATCCGTGGGAATTGCGCTCGCAGGGCATGCTGGTGGTGGTCCTTGATCCCGGAGCAATCGCGCACCCAAAGAACCTGCAGGCGAGGGCAGTTCTCAAGGACGTCGCTCAGTACTCCCACGGTGATGCGGGATATTTCAAGTTCAAGGGAACGCAGCTCCAACAGAGGCGACTCTCTCATCACATTCACGAGTGGTGCCCTGAAGACGTTGCACCATACAAGCCGCAGGGTAGAGAGTGAAGGCGACCTGCAGACAGTAGCGCGATCTTTCTCATAAAGATGATCCAACCGGGACGAGTGCGATTGATGAGATTTCAAACAGAAAACTAAGTGGCGATCTTGTCAAAAAAAAAAGGAAAAAAGAAAACTAACCTTTCCAAGATATAGTGTAGGAGCTCATCGGTGACAAAGAACCTCCCGGCGAACACCCGAAGCTGTCCGTCGGAGCGGTCGACGGCTGCCTTCGCCATTGCGCGCAGGACAAATCTGTTCTTCCGGAACACCACCTCGTGGTTCTCCATGTCCACGGCTCGCCACACATCTGGCAACTTGGCCGCCTCGAGCCACGAGCGGCACACGAGGCCGGCGCCCATGAGGACCTCGACGGCGCCGAGCCTGATGAAGATCGAGGCGAGGGCGTCGTGGGGCAGCAGCGACCAGTCCCTGACCGGCTCCCCATTGTCCATCGATGATCGTTCGATCGATCTATATCCTCTGGGAAGTGAACCGTCGGTCTTTGGCTGTTGAATAGGAAGGCCTTGTTTCTCGCGTTCTAGGCCAAATCGCGTGCCAAACTTGTAGGAAATAATCCGACCCTAATCAGAATCAGGTACGAAGTACGTGTCTATTACTATTGCTAGCAGTTCATGTCCGACTTGAGCTAGTGCTATAGGAATTGCATTGTGTGGCTATTGTTGGAAATATGAGCAAATTACTACGAGATTTAATCCGAATAAACAGAAGATAAATCATGACTACAGTAGCAGAGATTGAACTAATCATGCAAACTAGCATAGCAGATGAACAGATCACATCTAGGGCACATACTAGAAACATGAATTCTACCGCGATCTCGAACAGGAAAGATAGAATCACGTACGCTGCAGTGGGAGCAGCACCGCCGGCGTTAACGTTGTCGCCCATGTCGTCGAGGGTGAGGTTGCCGAGGTCGGGAAAGAAGTCGTCGTTCGCGAAGTCGTCGCTGCCAGCAGTCGTGCGAGTGCGCTCCCTAAAAACCTGATCGCCCCTCTCCCGTACAGGATCACGAGAGGCGGGGTTCCGGAGGCCTGCTGTCCCTTCTCCCGATGCACGCCGAAAGGAGGGATGGAGACGACTTGCTTGGCGGCGCAATGATCTGGAACGGTGATGAGAAACCATACGAAGCAGCGGCGGCTAGGGTAGACGTCTGCCTGACTATATAGTGCGGGCCGGGTAGGTCGTGGGAGTAAACCCCACGTCCGAGTCGTCACGATCCAAAAGAACCGGAAACGCTTCAGTAATTAACGCGTCCGTTAATTATTAATTAATTAATGACTCATTAATTTTCCCGAGCAGCAAAATTATAGACAACGTGCATAGCTCTGTCCTCGGCTCGGCTCAATCCCGCAACCCGCGGCGCGGCGCGTCGCGTCGTGACGAGGCGTGGCGTGGCGAGGCGAGCGAGGAGGAGGAGCGCGCATGTAGGTCTCCTCTTCTCATGCTCATACAAGTGGTAGGAGAGCTCACCTTATAAAAAGGTGCAACTCTCTCTCAACTTATGAGGTGGGACTAAACTTTAGCCTCACTCACTCCACTCACATGTGTGCATGAATGGGCCAGGAGAATTTCAGAATTTTAGTTGGGCTTTGGGCCAAAAGCCCACTAGCAAATTCCAACAATCCCCCACAAAATCTCATTGGCACATTTCACCATTTATTTCCAAAACATTGTTTATATACCGGTGCTTAGTGGAGACTGTGAACTTGAACTTCCACTTAGAGATTTATGCTACACTAGATCACAATTTGAATAGTGGACTCTGCCTTGAATTACAAGTTTTCTGCGAGACTAGTTTCACACAAATTCTTGACCGATACTTGGCTGCCGCAAGGCTTCCCCGCGGGTGGAGCATATACGTCGTACTCTGGGGCCTTTCATGAATTTATTAGAGAGCACCCACTTCTCACAGACTGCGACGTTAACAGTCAAATTCATATAGGTGTGTTCCTCGGGAGATGCTCTGCGGGACAACATCTCTGCTTACTCAAATAAGCCACTTGGAACACATTAAGATAGATATCAACCTGCCATGCAGATCAGGAGAGTATTGCATCTTCATGGAGTGGGATAATTAAAATAAGGATACTCTCCTCTCAGCTGACCAACAGCTTGTCTCCCACTTCTACTTCACGGGATCTCCGATCACATAGAGTGGGTTACCACTATGGACAACTCATGCGGTGGGTCTCAAACCCATGTCTATCGATGCATTATCTATCACATTACGTGATAGACCCTTTGTGAAGGGATCTGCCAAGTTTTTCGATGTTTGGATATAATCCAACGTGATAACTCCGAAGTTCCTCAATTTCCTGACAGATTTTAATCTCCTCTTCACATGCCTTGAGGACTTCATATTGTCCTTAGAACTGTTTATCTTGACGATCACAGTTTGATTATCACAGTTCATCAGGATAGGGGGTATTGGTTTTTCAACCATAGGTAAGTCCATCAATAGCTCACGAAGCCACTCTGCTTCAACAGTGGCAGTGTCTAATGCTGTGAGTTCTGCTTTCATAGTTGACCTCGTTAAGATGGTCTACTTGCAAGACTTCCAGGAAACAACACCACCACCAAGTGTAAAAACATAACCACTTGTGGCCTTAATCTCATCAGCATCAGATATCCAGTTCGAGTCACTATAACCCTCCAGTACCCTTGGATACCCGGTGTAGTGAATCCCATAGCTCGCAGTGCCCTTCAAGTAGCGCATAACTCTCTCAAGCGCACGCCAATGATCATCTCCCGGTTTTGACACAAACCGACTCAGCTTGCTCACAGCAAAAGAGATGTGAGGCCTCGTGGCACTCGCTAAATACATAAGCGAGCCAATAATCTGAGAATACCTCAGTTGATCTCTAGCAATCCGTCGATTCTTTCGAAGCAACACACTAGCATTATATGGAGTTGGAGAAGGCGTGAAGTCGCTATACCCAAAACGACTCAAGACCTTTTCCACATAGTGAGACTGAAGCAGTGTGATCCCACCATTCTCATCTCTCAACAGCTTGATGTTTAAGATAACATCAGCTACTCCTAGATCCTTCATCTCAAAACAGCGAGATAAGAAATCCTTAACCTCCTTGATTAAATCAAGTTTGGTTCCAAAAATCAATATGTCGTCGACATACAGACAAAGAATAACTCCTTCGCCCCCACCATGGCGATAGTACACACACTTGTCACCATCATTTACTACAAAGCCGGCAGCGCTTAATGTTCTTTCGAACTTCTCATGCCACTCCTTAGGAGTTTGTTTAAGGCCATATAAAGACTTTAACAACTTGCACACCTTTCCTTCCTAACTAGGTACTACAAAACCATCTGGCTGATCCATGTAAATTTCCTCCTTCAACTCTCCATTGAGGAAAGCCGTCTTAACGTCCATTTGATGAACGAGAAGACCATGTGAGGCAGCCAGTGATAGTAGCACCCGAATTGTGGTCAGTCTAGCCACGGGCGAGCAAGTGTCAAAGAAGTCTTCACCTTCTTTCTGGGTATAACCCTTAGCCACAAGCCGTGCCTTGTACTTTTCAATCGTACCATCAGGTCTAAGCTTCTTCTTGAACACCCACTTACATCCTACAGGTTTGACCCATAAGGACGATCAGTGATCTCCCAGGTCCCGATAGCTAAGATGGAATCCATCTCGCTACGAACAGCTTCCTTCCAGTAGTCAGCATCAGGAGATGCATAGGCTTCTGAAATAGTCCTGGGTGTGTCATCCACAAGGTACACAATGAAATCATCACCAAAGGACTTTGCAGTCCTCTGTCTCTTACTCCTTACAGGAGTTTCATTGTCACCCTCAACAGGATTCTCAATGTGTTCCATCGCGATGGTGAGTTTAGGAATTACAGTGAGTTCCTCACTAGATGAAGTAGGTATCTCCTGATTTGATGAACTTGACATATCCTTCATAGGAAATATGTCCTCAAAAAAAGTTTCATCATTAGACTCCATAATCGTACCAACATGCATGTCGGATACCTCAGATTTTATTATCAAAAATCTATAGCCAATGCTATGAAAATCATAGCCCAGAAGAACACAATCCAGGGTTTTTGGTCCAAGCTTGTGCTTCTTGGGAATTGGTATATTGACTTTCGCCAAACAACCCCAAGAACGTAGGTAAGAGAGTTTCAACCTTTTCCTTTCCCATTCCTCAAATGGAGTCATGGTCTTATACTTTGTGGGAACTCGGTTTAGGACATGACACGCGGTCATTAGCGCCCCCCCCCCACCATTCCTTGGAAAGACCCGATGTGTCTAACATGGCGTTAACCAAATCAGTTAGAGTTCGGTTCTTTCTTTCGGCCACCCCATTAGACTGAGGTGAGTAGGGAGGCATCCTCTCATGGATTATACCATGTTCCGCACAAAACAGATCAAACTCATTGGAAAAATACTCTCCACCACGATCGGACCTAAGCCGTTTAATTTTTCGATCAAGTTGGTTCTCTGCCTCAGCTTTATAGTTCTTGAAGAAAGTTAAAGCCTCATCTTTTGATTTCAGAAGATACACATAACAATATCTAGTGGAGTCATCAATCGGCATCATGAAATATCTCTTTCCACCTTTTGTCAACACGCCATTCATCTCACAAAGATCAGAATGTATAAGCTCTAGTGGCGCCAAGTCTCTTGCCTCTGCAGTCTTATGGGACTTGCGAGGTTTTTAGCTTGCACACATACTTGGCACTTAGAGCCTTTGACAGTAGAGATTTTCGGAATTAAATTCATATTGGCTAGCCGCGTCATGCAACCAAAGTTAATATGACAAAGTCGTGAATGCCAAATATCCGACTCATTATTGTGGCAAACATTATTAATAACTTTAGTGCAAATATCTGACAAAGATAGGCGGAACAAGCCTCCGCACTCATAGCCTTTTCCAACAAATTGTCCACACTTGGAAATTACAACTTTATTGGACTCAAAAACCAACTTAAAACCATCTCGACATAAGCGGGAACCGCTAACGAGATTTTTATTGATGGACGGCACATGATGAACGTTCTTCAGACGCACGGTCTTCCCCGAAGTAAACTTCAGATCGACCGTACCAACACCTCGAACGATGGCATGTGACCCGTTCCCCATCAGCACGGGAGAAGTCCCTGTGGCCTGGTAAGAAGAAAACATGGAGGCGTCAGCACAAACATGTACATTGGCACCGGTGTCAATTAACCAATCAGGGGATTGAAATACTAAAAGGATGGTAGGAAAAATACCGTACCCTGATTCCTTCATATAAGTATCACCGATGACAACATTAGCGGACTTGCCGCCCTTCTCATGTTCGCGCTCCTCAAAGTGGTTAGGACACTTCGGAGTCCAGTGATTAGGATCACCGCAGACATGGCAAAGTCCCTTCCCCTTCTTTTGAGAATTCTTCTTGAAGTTGGTAGAATGTAATGGCTTGTTCTTTGTATCAAACTTGCCTTTCCCCTGAGTTTTGTTCTTGTTGTTTTTGAACTTATTGGGCTGGAAGTTCTTCTTCTGTACCATGTGGGCACTAGAAGCTCCCTCGGCAACTCGAGCACGTGTGTCCTTTGCTCTCGCCTTCTCTTCAACATCAAGAGTACCAATGAGATCCGCAACGGAAAACTCCTGTCTCTTGTGTTTCAGGGAAGTAGCAAAATTGTTCCACGAAGGTGGAAGCTTGGCAATAATGCCTCCGGCCACAAATTTGTCCGGCAACACACACTTGAAGTGCTCAAGTTCTTTTGCGAGCGACTGTATCTCATGAGCCTGCTGTACAACAGAGCGCTCATCAGTCATCTTGTAGTCATAGAATTGCTCCATGACGTACAACTTGCTACCGGCTTCCGAGGCACCTAACTTGGCCTCGAGCGCAGCCCACATGTCCTTGCCGTTGTCAAACAACATATACGAATCCACAATGGAATCATCAAGAACACCCAGAAGAGCGCCTTTAAAGAGAGTATCGATCTTCTCAAAAGCTTCCAGCTGTGCTAGATTAAGATCGCCCTCAGGCTTGCCCTTAGTGGCGTCATAGCAGCCCATGGTATGAAACCAGTAGACTGCTCTCATGCGCCACCTCTTATATTGCGCCCCCTTAAAGGCAGGCGGCTTCAGATGCGCAGCAAAACCACTCGAAGTAAATTGCCTATAATCAGGTTTTTGGATTGTTGGAAATATGAGCAAATTACTACGAGATTTAATCCGAATAAACAAAAGATAAATCATGACTACAGTAGCAGAGATTGAACTAATCATGCAAACTAGCATAGCAGATGAACAGATCACATTTAGGGCACATACTAGAAACATGAATTCTACCGCGATCTCGAACAGGAAAGATAGAATCACGTACGGTGCAGCGGGAGCAGCACCGCCGGCGTTGACGTTGTCGCCCATGTCGTCGAGGATGAGGTTGCCGAGGTCGGGGAAGAAGTCGTCGTTCGCGAAGTCGTCGCTGCCAGCAGTCGCGCGAGTGCGCTCCCCAAAAACCTGATCGCCCCTCTCCCGTACAAGATCACGAGAGGCGGGGTTCCGGAGGCCTGCTGTCCCTTCTCCCGATGCACGCCGAAAGGAGGGATGGAGAAGACTTGCTTGGCGGCGCAATGATCTGGAACGGTGGTGAGAAACCATATGAAGCAGCGGCGGCTAGGGTAGACGTCTGCCTGACTATATAGTGCGGGCCGGGTAGGTCGTGGGAGTAAACCCCACGTCCGAGTCGTCACGATCCAAAAGAACCGGAAACGCTTCAATAATTAACGCATCCGTTAATTATTAATTAATGACTCATTAATTTTTCCCGAGCAGCAAAAATATAGATAACGTGCATAGCTCTGTCCTTGACTCAATCCCGCAACCCGCGGCGCGGCGCGGCGAGCGAGGAGGAGGAGCGCGCGTGTAGGTCTCCTCTTCTCATGCTCATACAAGTGGTAGGAGAGCTCACCTTATAAAGAGGTGCAACTCTCTCTCAACTTATGAGGTGGGACTAAACTTTAACCTCACTCACTCCACTCACATGTGTGCATGAATGGGCCAAGAGAATTTCAGAATTTTAGTTGGGCTTTGGGCCAAAAGCCCACTAGCAAATTCCAACAGCTGTTTAGACGTGTGTCCGTGTCCTAGCTAGTGTGCCTCTGGCTTCCATATACCTGAGTGCAAGTCGAATTGTAGTTCTACATGCACGTGTCCATCAAAATATATGTTTCAAGATTTTCTCCACCCCTACCCCAAGCCCCCATTATATACCGGCAGGGCTAGGGTTACATTGCCCGCGCCGGCCTCATCTCAGGGCCGAGAACTATCGCCATCTTGGGACACGGGCCTCCTAGGACGATTGTCCTAGGGTGTCGACTTCGTCAGTCACTTGGGACATCGTCCTTCCCGGGATGTTTAGAGGAGGTCTCAAAACTCCGGCCACAAGATCTTGGGCCACTAGATGAAACCTTTCCTCTAGTTTTGGCCACTTTGGGGAAGGTCCACTCGGTTTATTTCGTTTTCCTATTTATGTGTGTTTTTCTTAACCGGTTCTCATCAGTTTTTGTTTTATTTTTATTGTTCTGTTTTCTGTCTTTTTGTCTATTTGCTTTTCTATTTTTTCAAAATACATGTTGACTTTTTAAATACATCTTGAATATGTTTTGGGTGTAACATGTGTTTTGATACGCATTGATCCTTTTAAATACATCTTGAACATTTATCCGCACACATATTGAACATTTATAAAAAAATTAAAACACACATTGATATTTTTATAAATTGCATGAATAAATTTTTATATTCTCATGAGTATTGTTTTCTTTAAATGAGACAAAACATGTTTTCGAACACGTGAATATTTTTAAAATTCCATGAGGAATTATTTGAATGGTATGAATATATTTTACAAACTATGGGAACAGATCTCTACATTTTCATGATGATTTTTAATAATGTCATGAATAAATTATTAAATGTGTGAACACTGTTAACATTGTTTTTGAATTTTAGAAATATTTATTGAGAAAACAATTGTTTGACTGAATGCTAGATGAACTTTTTTAATATTTATTATTTAAGTAAAATATTTTCCATTTCCTAAATATAAATAAAATTTAGCAAAAACAAGCGAAGCAAAGGAACGAACGTAACAAAGAAACTTTAAGTTACTGGGTCGCCCACTACAGCCCCTGTTAGGCGAGGTTGACGTCTGTCTTGCAAGAGATGAGACCTAACCCCTCAAAAAACAAAAGATGAGACCTAGCCGGGTCTGGTTATATCACAGACACACATGGGCTGGGGCACAAGGGCCACACCTTGGGCCATCACCCAGTCGCAGTGGCAGTAGTAGTTTCCGTAATCGTTGCACTCATCTTCAAAATCAGGAACGCTGTCGCAGTCGTCGTTCCCGTAATCGGAAGTGTACACGGACTCATCATCACGCCACTCGATCGTCACGTTCTTGATCCTGGCGAATTTCTCTCGCAGCGCACGCTCGCCATCGTCGTCGATCTGGAAACAATCGTGCAACCAAAGAACCTCCAGGAGCGGGCATCTCTCAAGGACGTCGGTCAGTTCTCCCGCGTTCATGTAAGCGCCGTCGAGTTCAAGGGAACGCAGCTCCAGCAGAGGTGACTCTCCTTTCACATTGATGGGTCGTGTCCTGAAGACGTCGGACCATCTAAGCCGAAGGGTAGTCAGTGAGGGCGACCTGCAGACAGCAGTGCGATCTTTCTCATGAAGATGATCCAACCGGAACGAATGCGATTGACAAAATTTCGAGTGAGAATAGAAAAAACACCTTTCGAAGATATACTGTAGGAGCTCATCGGTGACGAAGGACGTCCCGGCGAACACCCGCAGCTGTCCGTCGGAACGGTCCACAGCCGCTTTCGCCATTGCGCAGAGGACAAATTCGTTCTCCTCGAACAAGACCTCGTGGTTCTGCATGTCCACGGCTCGCCACACATCTGGCAACTTGGCCGCCTCGAGCCACGAGTGGCACACGAGGCCGGCGCCCGTGAGGACCTCGATGGCACCGAGCCTGATGAAGATTGAGGCGAGGGCGTCGAGGGGCAGCAACGACCAGTCCCTGGCCGGCGGCTCCGACAGGGGAGGCGCGACGTCGTCCATCCACGATCGATCGATCCTCTGGGACTGGAACTGGGACTCGGGAGGTTGGGAACTCAGAACAGTCATAGCGTCAGGTAAGTTCAGAGATCAACTTTACATAGGCGAGGCAGGGACGTAAACCGCCGGTCTTTGACTGGTGAAGACGAAGGGGTTGCTTCTCGCGTGCCAACCTTGTTGGAAATAATCCAAACCTAATCACGTAGTACTTCCAACAAGGTAGTACGTGTCAATAGTGTTTGCAGTTCATGTCCGAGTTGAACTTGACGTGTGTCCGTGTCCTAGTGTGTCTCTGGCTTGCATGCCATGGAGTGGTGGTAGCTGAGTGCATGTCGGATTATCACATTGGCCTAATTCTTGAAATTGAATACTGAAAATTAATGTACAAATTTGATGTTATAGGAACCGAAGAAGATGAAGAAGATTGATTCTTTTCTCAGAGCTATCCAGGTAAATCAGACTGGACCCTGAGTTTTGAATCTGAAGGAAATGCAACTATTTCAGAAGCGGGAGTCCAACTTTATATGAATTTTTGTGTCATGTATTTTTCTTCTAGTCCTTGAAAATGAGACTACTTTGAGCAATTAATTGGGTTGATCGTCTTGCTTTAATGCATACAACTTGGCCAATTAATTTTCCCAAATGGTAAGTGCACATATGTGTGGCACGAAATAACACCGCTATGACGTTTTAATAACTATAAATTGCCATAAAAAACGAACCCCCAAAAAAACTGAAACTTGTCATGCAAATAAAAAATTGTCATGCTTTACAACAAAAGTTATCATCCCCGGGTAACTAAAGTTGCCATAAAAAAAGTCAAGACAGAATTGCTCTGTGCCACACGTGTGGCACTTATCGGGGTCCTTAATTTTGTAGATTGTGTTATTTGATTGTATTGGGAATTCAAATTTTTGTTTCCTTTAGAAGTCTGTGAATAACTTCAATCCTGGATTTCCCACTATATTAGAGCATCTACAATAGCTGCCCTATATCTCTCTCTGTGTGTGTGGGTGTGTGGAGGGCTCCATCAAATTCAAGGGTCTCTCTCCCACATAGCTCCACGCTCTCCGGTCTAATTGGCCTAGTTGTTTAGGTTCCTAACTAGACGGTCTCTAATCTCGGTCCAATTGGTCTAATAGAATTAGATGAGAAGGCTGCTAGGATTTTTCTCTCTAGTTTTCTCGCATCCTGGATGTTGAAGCTCTGCCGGACTACTACTTCGGTATGCGTGGATACCTCGGAGGGTCATCTACTTTGACTCTCGTGTCAGAGAACACTGTCACGGCTGGGAGGTATTACCTAGCTGCAGGAATCGGCGGGACCTTCATGTAGCATCGACTCGTCACTGCTTCCACTACTCTGCACCATCGGTGAGTTTGATCATTACCTTCATCTTCATAGTGTTCCTAGGACTGATTGTATAGGTTAGTTGTTTTTGCTGCGTATCATGTTCCCCTTTAGCTTCGTCCCCTAGGTGGTGCCCTTCCCAGCAGTTCAGCGATATCGACGCATGCATGAAGTTGTGGGTGACACGAGCGCACATTGTCGCGCAAAAAGCATGTTGTCTTTCTAACGATGCCCATCAGGACATGGAAATAAGGAAGAGAGAGAACGCCTAGCTACAACGCCTTTGGTAACTATGGGAAAGAGGAATTGGAGTTAAAGGACGGAGTTGTATTGGCATTAGACATGTGACGTGTTGTTTCATTCTCAATGTTGTGTTTGGTATCTAATGGAATTATGTGCAAGGATTTGAGAGAGGAGTCTATTAATTTGTTTGGTTAGAGAGAACCGATGAGAGATTAGCAAAGAGATTATGACATTAGTTATTAAATCATAATGAAGGGTTAAGATATAATCACTAAAACAAATTCTCTCTCAGTTCCCAAACCATCCCACATTACTAAAATCGTAGGAGTTGGACTCTCAAATCCATGTTTAATCCATCTTAAATTGCATACCCCTAACAATTCCATGGGCTTAACCTCTCATATACCTTTAATTCCATGGGCTTATTGTCTGATTCGAAGCTTTCGTCAGAGCAGTCCTGCACCGTCGATGCATGCCAATCTCTCGATAGATATAGCAAAATGATTCTCCAACCCCTTTTAACTAATCACATGATTTTTTCTTAATCCATCCCGATCCCACATATATCTCGTATGTCCTGACCCAACCAACAGATGTCCTGAGCTACCTAATCTTGCATGTACAACCCACCCATCCCTCTCCTGAAGGAAATATGCCCTAGAGGCAATAATAAAGTTGTTATTTATATTTCCTTGTATCATGATAAATGTTTATTATTCATGCTAGAATTGTATTAACCGGAAACTTAGTACATGTGTGAGTACATAGACAAACAGAGTGTCACTAGTACGCCTCTACTTGACTAGCTCGTTGGATCAAAGATGGTTAAGCTTCCTAGCCATGGACATGAGTTGTCATTTGATCAACGGGATCACATCATTAGAGAATGATGTGATTGACTTGACCCATTCCGTTAGCTTAGCACTTGATCGTTTAGTTTATTGCTATTGCTTTCTTCATGACTTATACATGTTCCTATGATTATGAGATTATGCAACTCCCGAATACCGGAGGAACACTTTGTGTGCTATCAAACGTCACAACGTAACTGGGTGACTATAAAGATGCTCTACAGGTGTCTCCGATGGTGTTTGTTGAGTTGGCATAGATCAAGATTGGGATTATCCACTTCGATTGTCGGAGAGGTATCTCAAGGCCCTCTTGGTAATGCACATCACTATAAGCCTTGCAAGCAAGGTGACTAATGAGTTAGTTGCGGGATGATGCATTATGGAACGAGTAAAGAGACTTGCCGGTAACAAGATTGAACTAGGTATTTAGATACCGAAGATCGAATCTCGGGCAATTAACATACCGATGACAAAGGGAACAACGTATGTTGTCATGCGGTTTGACCGATAAAGATCTTCGTAGAATATGTGGGAGCCAATATGAGCATCTAGGTTCCGCTATTGGTTATTGACCGGAGATGAGTCTCGGTCATGTCTACATAGTTCTCGAACCCTTAGGGTCCGCACGCTTAATGTTCGGTGACGATCGGTATTATGAGTTTATGTGTTTTAATGTACCGAAAGTAGTTCGGATTCCCGGATGAGATTGGGCACATGACGAGGAGTCTCGAAATGGTCGAGACGTAAAGATCGATATATTGGACGACTATTTTCGGACATAGGAAAGGTTCCGAGTGATTCGGGTATTTATCGGAGTACCTAAGAGTTACGGGAATTCGTATTGGGCCTTAATGGACCATACGGGAAAGGAGAAAAATGCCTCAAGGGTGGCAGCGCCCCTTCCCCATGGACCTGTCCGAATTGGACTAGGGAAAGGGGGCGCCCCTTCCTTCCTTCTCCTTCTCCCTTCCCCTTTTCCTATTCCATGTGGGAGGTGGAATCCTACTAGGACTAGGGAGTCCTAGTAGGACTCCACACTTTGGGCGCGCCCTATGAGGGCCGGCCTCCTCCTCCCTCCATTCTTTATATACGTGGCCAGGGGACACCCCATGAACACACAAGTTGATCATTGATCTTTTAGCCGTGTGCGATGCCCCCCTCCACCATAATCCACCTCGGTCATATCGTAGCAGTGCTTAGGCGAAGCCCTGCGTCAGTAGCATCATCATCACCGTCATCACGCCGTCGTGCTGACTGAACTCTCCCTCGAAGCTCTGCTGGATCGTGAGTTCGTGGGACGTCACCGAGCTGAATGTGTGCTGAACTCAGAGGTGTCGTGTGTTTGGTACTTGGATCGGTCGGATCGTGAAGACGTACGACTACATCAACCGCGTTGTCACAATGCTTCTGCTTACGGTCTACGAGGGTACATGGACAACACTCTCCACTCTCGTTGCTATGCATCACCATGATCTTGCGTGTGCGTAGGATTTTTTTTGAAATTACTACGTTCCCCAACAGTGGCATCCGAGCCAGGTTTATGTGTAGATGTTATATGCACGAGTAGAACACAAGTGAGTTGTGGGCGATACTAGTCATATTGCTTACCAGCATGTCATACTTTGATTCGGCGGTATTGTTGGATGAAGCGGCCCTGACCGACATTACACATACGCTTACGCGAGACTGGTTCTACCGACGTGCTTCGCACACAGGTGGCTGGCGGGTGTCAGTTTCTCCAACTTTAGTTGAATCGAGTGTGGCTACGCCCAGTCCTTGTGAAGGTTAAAACATCACATACTTGACTAAATATCGTTGCGGTTTTGATGTGTAGGTAAGAACGGTTCTTGCTCAGCCCATAGCAGCCATGTAAAACTTGCAACAACAAAGTAGAGAACGTCTAACTTGTTTTTGCAGGGCATGTTGTGATATGATATGGTCAAGACGTGATGAGATATAAGTTGTTGAATAAGATGATCATGTTTTGTTGAAGTTATCGGCAACTGGCAGAAGCCTTATGGTTGTCTCTTTATTGCATAAGATGAAAGTGCCAAATAATTGCTTTACTTTATCGCTATGCGATAGCAATAGTTGCAAAAGCAATAGTTGGCAAGACGACCATGTGACGACACGTTGATAGAGATCAAGATGATGGAGATCATGACGGTACTTTGGAGATGGAGATCAAAGGCACAAGATGATGATGGCCATATCATGTCACATATTTTGATTGCATGTGATGTTTATCTTTTATACATCTTATTTTGCTTAGTTAGCTTTATAAGATGATCCCTTACTAAAATTTCAAGGTATAAGTGTTCTCCCTGAGTATGCACCGTTGCGACAGTTCTTCGTGCTGAGACACCACGTGATGATCGGGTGTGATAAGCTCTACATTCACATACAACGGGTGCAAGCCAGTTTTGCACACGCAGAATACTCGGGTTAAACATGACGAGCCTTGCATATACAGATATGGCCTCGGAACACTGAGACCGAAAGGTCGAGCGTGAATCATATAGTATATATGATCAACATCGTGATGTTCACCATTGAAAACTACTCCATCTCACGTGATGATCAGACATGGTTTAGTTGATATGGATCACGTGATCACTTAGATGATTAGAGGGATGTCTATCTAAGTGGGAGTTCTTAAGTAATATGATTAATTGAACTTTAATTTATCATGAACTTAGTCCTGGTAGTATTTTCATATCTATCACTACAAAAAAATACACTTCCGTGATGATACGTGTTTGTCACAGTAGGTCGCATTTTTTGTCATGCATGTACATCCATGACGATTTTATGACAGAATCAAGATAGTCATACATGTGCTGTCGCAGAAGTGTTCCATGACATTACCAAAATTATCATCACGGAAGTGTCCACTTCCATGACGATAAATCGCGCGTCACAGAAGTGCTTTCGTCAAGGGTGACCGACACGTGGCATCCACCGTAACGAAACACCGTTAAGCTACCGGGTCGGGTTTTGGATCCGATAACCCGTTATCAGCCCCGACCAATGGGGATTTTCCACGTGTAAAATCATCATTGGCTGGAGGAAACACGTGTCGGCTCATCGCTGGGACAGATGTCATCCACTCATTGGACAGAAGGCGCCTATGATACGTGGACACGTGGTACGGCCCAATAGAGGCCCATTCCTGTGAAAAGGCCGGCCTGTTTGACTTGGTCAAAAGGTGGCGGGCCGGCCCATGGAAAGCCTGTTAACGGCCTGTTCGCATATAGCCATTTACAGCCTGCTAACCCAAGGCCCGTTACGCTCTATCCGAATTAGGCCCAGTAGCGTCATCTGGGCCATCCAATATGATTCCAGCCCGTTTTCACTTCTGGCCCATGTATGGCCCATGACGTCTTTCGGCCCATATGAGGCCCTATGTAACTCTTGGCCTATTAACGGCCTGTGGTGAAACTGGCCCGTAATGAATAGTGTATCACTTTACACCCATTAAAGACCCGTGGTGAAACTGGCCCGTAATGAATAGTATATCACTTTAGACCCATTAATGGCGCATGGTCAAACTGGCCCGTAAAGAACAGTGTATCACTTTATACCCATTAACGGCCCGTTATTCCGTTGGGCCGTTTCCAGCCCATGTTATTTTTAGGCCTTATCAGAGCCCATTTATTCTTGGGCTCATTTCCAGCATTCGTTTACTTACGGCCCGTTACTGTCATTTTCTGCTTGTGGGCCAAATTCAGCCCGTGGTTATAGTCGGCCTGTTTGTGGTCCGTTAATACATTGGGTCGTTTTCATAGCGTCATCAAATACGGCCTATTAACGATGGCCCGTTATGGTCGGCCCATGAACGGACGATTCCAACTCTAGCCCGTTTACGGCCATAATGCGGTCTGTTTGGCCCATGTTTGGCCAATCGATCATACGGCCCGTATAAGGCCCATTGATGATACAGCCCATAGAAGGCCCATTGTTTCTACGACCCGTAGAAGGCCCATTGTTTCTACGGCCCGTAGAAGGCCCACTGTTTCTATGGCCCATAGGAGGCCCAGTGTCACTATATTAAATATTAGCCCATGGTTATTGTGGCCTAGTTTTAAAAAATAGGTTATTGCAGCCACTAGCAAACCGTGGAAAAAGAACTGCAATGACTACAAGCAAACAAATAAACAAGACAACGAGGAAATAAATAAGCAAGCAACTTACGTTAGGCTATCACGGCTATTACACATATTACATCCACTGGGCATCGAAGTTCGCCACCAGTGCAAATATAGGGAACACAGCAGCATATAAACGCCGCAGCAAAACAAGTCCAGAACTGAAACCAGTTCAGAAGAGCTCAAGAAACAATATCCTGGGTACCCATAATGATGGCAAGATGCTTAGCAAGCTTATTAATTTTCTATTCTTTGGCGCTTAAGTCCTCCAGCGCTTGCTGTTGCACCAGAAAGTATGCATCTGAATTCTGCAGGGACTTCCTCAGTCCTTCGGCTTCCTGTCGCCTAACATCTGATCGATGTCTTTCAACTTGGAGTTGAGACTCAAGAAGCCGAACTAATTCAGGCAACGAGTTCGAAGAGCTGGTGCCAGCAGTGGTAGCCAGTAACTTGAACACTACATCAAGACAGGACTTTAGGGTTGTCTCAGTGTCTTCAATATAGTTTTTATCAGCTTTCTTGGAGACCAACAGGGATGTCTCATTATCTTGAACCTTATCTGCGTTACTTCCTTTACCATTGCATAACAGGGTACTCTTCTCCAATATTTTATCCGCGTTCTAAAAGAGAAACAAACAAACACATCTCAGGTAGTCTCAGGTTTACAATGTAGTATTTGAAACTCATTTTGGTAAACCAGTTCAGTAGTAGTGGACAGGATAACAACATGAAACAAACATATATCTATGTAGTATGGTCACTGTATGGTCTATATAATTCTAGTTTATGTTGCCAAATCAATATAGATACAGTTCGAATCATATCTATTTAAGACAAAGCAGCATAGACAGAATATAAGTGTGGGAAACTACACAGCAATAACAACACTTGTAATGTGCATGGCATGAGAACATAACTGTTTATTAAATTGAAACTGAAATCAACATAGAGCAAGTTACAACAGCAAACAGCCAAACACGTTGAAGAAACAGGTTTAAAACATACCTGTTGTGCCATTGGAGTTTCAATTGCATCCTTCAAATTTGAAATTAGTTGGTATCAGTAAATACAGTGATGCAAGAGAAAAGTAGTATGAACCATAGCTATGGAACCTGACTTGAGAACAATTCTTCTTCCGCTTTAAGCATTGACTTCGGGTTCGGAATGGTGGTCCTCGTGATTTGGGCACTGCAGCTCCCTTACTAACTGCTCGTGTTTGGGTGCTCTGTGGTGGAGACGGTGCTGTGTCAACGGGAACTGGGTTTCTATCTGCTGGGGTTGGGGTTAGAAGGGGTGTAGCTGGTTCTCTGTCCAACTGGGTAGGGGTACAATCTGCATGAGTGTGGGTTATGTGTGGTGGGGCTGGTTCTTGGGCAAGTACAACCGTGGTTCTATCTGCATCGACAGGTAGCACGATCTTTTCTGAAGACCGTGTTTTTACTCCCACAGATACTACCATCACTCCCTCCAATTGAAATGGCTGATAAACAAGAAAAGTAATTGAATGTACAGACATTGTAAGATAGACAGGTGCAATGGATAGTAGGGAAGAAAACAGGGCACGAAATAATTCACATTTATGTTGTCTAAGCAAACAGAATAGCAGGACATAATTTCACATATATGATGGCTAATTAAACAGGATAGCATGACACAATTTCACATGTATGATGGCTAACTAAACAGGATAGAATGACATACTTCAAAATATGATGACTATGTAAATAGGATGGCATGATATAACTATACGATGTGTCTATTAAAGTGGTTGGCATGCCATAAATCACAAACATGCCGTCGATGGAAACATGATGGCATGATATAATTCACGAATAGAATGACATAATTTAAAATATGATGACTATGTAAACAGGATGAGATGATATAACTATATTATGTCTTTAGAAAATGGGTTGGCATGCCATAATTCAGATACATGCTGTCTATGTAAACATCATGGCATGACATAATTCATATATATGATTTATATACTAAGGAAGTGAGAAGAGGGCAATCGCATATATGATGTGTCAACTAAGGAGATGGCATTCAATATTGTGTATATGATGTAAAAACTAAGCATTGCAATACAACATATGCATTATATGAGTAATATAACCCTGCCAAGTTTGAGCATACACCTCAGGGGGATAATAGGAATGGTCATCTGCCTCTGAATCCTCCTCTGAAGAGCTATATGTAACCAGCAAGATATCTGCTTCAGCAGGTAGCATTGTCTGCTCTGAAGACCTTGTTTTCACTCCAGATTTCTCCATCACCAATTCAAATGGCTGATGCACAGGAAGAGCAGTTGAATATACAAACATTGTCAACAAAAGCAATGAGAAATACAAAAAAAAGGACGACATGATATAATTCACATATATGACTCTTGCCTAAATAGCATGACATTGCATAATTCGCATACATAATGCCTTGCAACAAGATAACATTGCATAATTCACATATATAATGTCTTGCAACAAGATGGCATTGCATAATTCACATATATGGTAATTAGACACTAAACAGGTGGCATTCACACAAAGCATGTCTAAACTAAGCAAATGACATAGCAATGCAAGATACCATACGCACGATACGAGCAACATAACCCTGCCAAGTTAGGGCATGCACCTCGGGGGGGGGGGGGGGGGGAATATGACTGGTCATCTGTCTCTGAATCCTCCTCTGAGGAGCTATTGGTAACCAGCAAGACACGCGCTTCGTCAGATAGCATTGTCTGCTCTAAAGACCTTGTTTCCACTCCAAATTTTTCCACGACCGTGCCGAATGGCTGATGCACAGGAAGAGTAATTGAATGTACTAAAATTGTTGACAAATTTAACACGTAATAAAAAAATGATGGCATGATATAATTCACATATACGATGACTGGCTAACCAGGGCATTGCAAAATTCACATATATGATGCCTGGCTAAACAAGATGGCATTGCATGATTCACATATATGATAAAGAAACTAAACAGGTGGCATTGACACAAAGCATGTCTAAACTAAGCAGATGACATCTTTAATGTATACAGTAAGCAATGCAAGGCACCATATGCATGATATTACCAACATCAGCATGCCAAGTTAGAGCGAAGACCTCATGGGGTAAATTGGAGTGGTCTTCTCCTTCTGAATCCCCCTTAGAACAGTTATCTTCCTCTTGATTACGATCCGAAATGGGTGGAGTGGGGGCTGCCTTTGCGCCCACCATGGAACAACGTCTGCATGAAATTTTATTGCCACGCAAGGCTCGTCTCTTTTGCTCTACATGATCAGTTCCATTGTGTACAATAACTGGCATGCATAGGAATAAAACATAGTGAGATTATATAAGGAGTGCATGCACAAATCCAGAGTGATGGTAGCAAACTACGGATAGACCCAAAACCAATGATAGCAGGCAGATAATAGCTTTAGTTAAAAATATAGATAATGGCTCCTTTAATGTTTGTTTGCACCCAACATGAAACTCATAGTAGACACCGGAGATTAACCAGATAGTAGACAGATAGTACTGATTGCTACCCCAATATGTACCCCACAACCATTTAAAAACTCAAGTTTCAGCATTAGTTTGGACCTGACTCGGAGTCTAATAGGTGAACACGATGATAATGTAGCATGTCATCATATTAAGTGACGTGTAATGTAAGAAGACACGGAAGAGTGCGACCTCTCTCGTGGACCCGTGTAGTCCTCAAGGTCATCTGCTCAATTGATGATGGTAATGCAGTTGTCGTGGCTGCCGGCGGCGGGGAAGAAGATCTGAGGCGGCAAAAGACAGTCTGGAGAGCGGATCCCTACTGTGGTGAACCCTTCCGTCGTTGGAGCAGCTGAGCTGGGGTGGAACACAACGCCGCAGGAGCAGGACAAACCACACAAGGTTTTCTTTGACACATATCTGTAACAGAAGTAATTGAGTAAGGGCTTGTTTGAATTTGAGGATTCTAACAATGCAGGGATAGGAAATAGACAGGAATAGGATAGGAATGCACGTGCAAAACGGATAATTTAAAAACACAGGATTTCTGCCAATCTGGGTGTTTGATTCACAACAATTGGAAGATCACAGGATGCAAAAAAGCATGATGAGATTAAGTAAAACCACAAGAAAATGTACGATTATAATGCTATTATGCTACTATCTCTTAGTCTTGTGCTTGATGAATAGGAATATGAAAAGGAGGAGAAGTGGAAATTAGAATTCCTATGGTTTTTCTTTCAAGGAGACACTAAAGGAACAAATCCTACAGTTTTCCTTTGCTCCATTCCTTTGCACCAAATTCATGAAAAGTAGTACCATAGGAAACTTTCCAATTCCTATGTTTTTCATTCACTTTTCCTTTCAAGCAGTCTAGTAGGCAGGCTTGAGCAAGGAAAACCCTACACTAAAAAAATGTTTTTGTGCTACTTCTATTACTTTGGACCCAGGCCACTGCCATACTAGCTCAACTCCCAGGCCCATCGACAAATGCACAGCTCAAACACGCAGAGATAAATAATGATGGCATTCAAGAAAGTCCATCACGGATAGCTAAATTGCCTGGTACCTGACTGCTTGTCACGTAGTAGGATAAAATAATAGTATTTCCCGTTACTACGAGTGCTTAGTGGACAATATATATAACATGTAGAGTAAAAAAGAGATGCAACAAGTGTACAACCTCTTTGGCGAAGCCATGTCGATCTCAGCGTGATTGGGTTGGCCGGTGAGGATGCTCCGGCTGACTTGGCTGTCAGAGGAGGGGAAGAAG
The DNA here is from genome assembly GCA_963921465.1 of Triticum timopheevii. Lineage (NCBI taxonomy): Eukaryota > Viridiplantae > Streptophyta > Magnoliopsida > Poales > Poaceae > Triticum > Triticum timopheevii. The sequence goes on from OY997270.1 coordinate 586,511,507, forward strand.
ATCTTAGGCGTCTGGAGATGGAGCCCAAGGTACTGCTCCGCTGTGATGGAGGGTTTCATTGTTGGAGCAGCTCCGGTGAGTTGTACGACACCGAGGCTGAAGTAGGACAAGAGAGACAACGAACAACGTTAACCTTAGTGGAATTCTAATAGCATCTCCAATACATGACGTAAAATACATAACCACAAAGTGCTATATGTAAAATACATCAGCCGCTCATCTCTGAACTTAACTGTCGAAACTGAATTTAACTGTCGAAACTGAACTTAACTGTCGAAACTGAACTTAACTGCCAAAACTGAATTTTGCTGACGAAACTGAATTTTCTGTCGAAACTGAACGCACTAGCAAGGTGAGGCTACACGTCGGTCGACTGACTTTTTCATCTCTGGTCAGTTGATTTTGCAGCCGTTGGATACGAAATCAAGGGCATGCGGTTCATCTTCAACCTCCACCCCCTGAGCCGCCAGCCACCACCGGCCAAACAGCAGCCTCCCGCCGCCCGTGGCCGGCGGTGCGCCGCCCAGGCCGCCCCGAAAACACTCCCCACCACCGGTCCGCCACCACCCCGGCCATCCCTCTAGGCCCCCCCGTGCCGAGCTTTTTCTCCAGTGATCCCCACGCCACCGCCCCGCCAACGCCCCACCACCGCCGCGACCACCGCCCCCATCCTGAACCCTAAGATAGATAGTGGGGTACCTCTCCGGCGAGCCCCCCTCCCTGCTGCGGCTGGTTCTTCCTTCACCCTGGCGAGCCCCCCCACCCCCTGAAAGTCGACTGACCCAAAAGTCGATTCAGTCGACTGAAGCGTAGCTAAATCGGAGCAGCATCGCAAGCAAGAGCAAGAGCGAGAGCAGCAATGCGAGCAAGAGCAATAGCAAGAGCAGACCAGGCAGGGGACCGAGAGCAAGAGCAGAGCAGCAGCGCGAGCGAGAGCTAAAGCAGCAGCAACTCCTACTGATGTGGACGTCGCTGCCGACGGAGCGACGCCGTGGAGGAAGTGGCTGTTGGAAATATGCCCTAGAGGCAATAATAAAAGTATTATTATATTTCCTTGTTCATGATAATTGTCTTTTATTCATGCTATAACTGTATTATCCGGAAATCGTAATACACGTGTGAATACATAGACCACAATATGTCCCTAGTGAGCCTCTAGTTGACTAGCTCGTTGTGATCAACAGATAGTCATGGTTTCCTGGCTATGGACATTGGATGTCGTTGATAACGGGATCACATCATTAGGAGAATGATGTGATGGACAAGACCCAATCCTAAGCATAGCACAAAGATCGTGTAGTTCGTTTGCTAGAGCTTTTCCAATGTCAAGTATCTCTTCCTTAGACCATGAGATCGTGTAACTCCCGGATACCGTAGGAGTGCTTTGGGTGTATCAAACGTCACAACGTAACTGGGTGACTATAAAGGTGCACTACAGGTATCTCCGAAAGTGTCTTTTGGGTTGACACGGATCGAGACTGGGATTTGTCACTCCGTGCAAACGGAGAGGTATCTCTGGGCCCACTCGGTAGGACATCATCATAATGTGCACAATGTGATTAAGGGGTTGATCACGGGATGATGTGTTGCGGAACGAGTAAAGAGACTTGCCGGTAACGAGATTGAACAAGGTATCGGTATACCGACGATCGAATCTCGGGCAAGTAAAATACCGCTAGACAAAGGGAATTGTATACGGGATCGACTGAGTCCTTGACATCGTGGTTCATCCGATGAGATCATCGTGGAACATGTGGGAGCCAACATGGGTATCCAGATCCCGCTGTTGGTTATTGACTGGAGAACGTCTCGGTCATGTCTACATGTCTCCCGAACCCGTAGGGTCTACACACTTAAGGTTCGATGACGCTAGGGTTATAAAGGAAGCTTGTATGTGGTTACCGAATGTTGTTCGGAGTCCCGGATGAGATCCCGGACGTCACGAGGAGTTCCGGAATGGTCCGGAGGTAAAGATTTATATATGGGAAGTCCTGTTTTGGTCACCGGAAAAGTTTCGGGGTTTATCGGTAACGTACCGGGACCACCGGGAGGGTCCCGGGGGTCCACCAAGTGGGGCCACCTACCCCAGAAGGCTGCGTGGGCCAAGTGTGGGAGGGGACCAGCCCCTAGGTGGGCTGGGGCGCCCCCCACCAAGGCCCAAGGCGTGGGAAGAGTGGGAGGGGGCAAACCCTAGGGCAGATGGGCCCTAAGGCCCACCCTGGGTGCGCCTCCCCCTCTCTCCCCCTCTGGCCGCCACCCAGATTGGATCTGGAGGCTGGCCGCACCCCTTGGGGGTGGGAAACCCTAAAGGGGGCGCAGCCCCCTCTCCCCCTATAAATAGTGAGGCATAGGGCTGCCCAGAGAATACACAGAATACACATGATTCAATCTCTGCCTTTGGTTGCAGCCCTCTCCTCTCTCCCAAGTACTCCTCCTCTCCCGTGGTGCTTAGCGAAGCCCTGCTGGATTGCCACACTCATCCACCACCACCACGCCGTTGTGCTGCTGCTGGATGGAGTCTTCCTCAACCTCTCCCTCTCTCCTTGCTGGATCAAGGCGTGGGAGACATCGTCGGGCTGTACGTGTGTTGAACGCGGAGGTGCCGTGCGTTCGGCACTTGATCATCGGTGATTTGAATCACGACGAGTACGACTCCATCAACCCCGTTCACTTGAACGCTTCCGCTTAGCGATCTACAAGGGTATGTAGATGCACTCTCTTTCTACTCGTTGCTGGTCTCTCCATAGATAGATCTTGGTGACACGTAGGAAAATTTTTGAATTTCTGCTACGTTCCCCAACAGTGGCATCATGAGCTAGGTCTATTGCGTAGATTCTTTGCACGAGTAGAACACAAAGTAGTTGTGGGCGTTGATGTTGTTCAATATGCTTACCGTTACTAGTCCAATCTTGTTTCGACGGTATTGTGGGATGAAGCGGCCCGGACCGACCTTACACGTACTCTTACGTGAGACAGGTTCCACCGATTGACATGCACTTCGTGCATAAGGTGGCTAGCGGGTGCCAGTCTCTCCCACTTTAGTCGGAACGGATTCGATGAAAAGGGTCCTTATGAAAGGTAAATAGCAATTGGCAAATCACGTTGTGGTTTTGCGTAGGTAAGAAACGTTCTTGCTAGAAACCCATAGCAGCCACGTAAAACATGCAACAACAATTAGAGGACGTCTAACTTGTTTTTGCAGGGTATGCTATGTGATGTGATATGGCCAAAAGAATGTGATGAATGATATGGGATGTATGAGATTGATCATGTTCTTGTAATAGGATTCACGACTTGCATGTCGATGAGTATGACAACCGGCAGGAGCCATAGGAGTTGTCTTTATTTATTGTATGACCTGCGTGTCATTGAACAACGCCATGTAATTACTTTACTTTATTGCTAACCGGTAGCCATAGTAGTAGAAGTAATAGTTGGCGAGACAACTTCATGGAGACACGATGATGGAGATCATGATGATGGAGATCATGGTGTCATGCCGGTGACAAGATGATCATGGAGCCCCGAAGATGGAGATCAAAAGGAGCAAAATGATATTGGCCATATCATGTCACTATTTGATTGCATGTGATGTTTATCATGTTTATGCATCTTGTTTACTTAGGATGACGGTAGTAAATAAGATGATCCCTTACAAAATTTCAAGAAGTGTTCTCCCCTGACTGTGCACCGTTGCTACAGTTCGTCGCTTCTAAGCACCACGTGATGATCGGGTGTGATGGATTCTTACGTTCACATACAACGGGTGTAAGACAGTTTTACACAGCGAAAACACTTGGGGTTAACTTGACGAGCCTAGCATGTGCAGACATGGCCTCGGAACACGGAGACCGAAAGGTCGAGCATGAGTCGTATAGTAGATACGATCAACATGAAGATGTTCACCGATGAGACTAGTCCGTCTCACGTGATGATCGGACACGGCCTAGTTGACTCGGATCATGTAATCACTTAGATGACCAAAGGGATGTCTATCTGAGTGGGAGTTCATAAGATGAACTTAATTATCCTGAACATAGTCAAAAGATCTTTGCAAATTATGTCGTAAGCTCGCGCTTTAGTTCCACTGTTTAGATATGTTCCTAGAGAAAATATAGTTGAAAGTTGACAGTAGCGATTATGCGGACAGTAGAAAGCTTATGTCCTTAATGCACCGCTCAGTGAGCTGAACCCCAAACGTTGTTTGTGGATGTTGCGAACATCAGACATACACGTTTTGATAACTACGTGATAGTTCAGTTAAAATGGTTTAGAGTTGAGGCACCAAAGACGTTTTCGAAACGTCACGGAACATATAAGATGTTTCGAGGGCTGAAATTGAGATTTCAGGCTCGTGCCCACGTCAAGAGGAATGAGACCTCCGACGATTTTCTTAGCCTGCAAACTAAGGGAGAAAAGCTCAATCGTTGAGCTTGTGCTCAGATTGTCTGAGTGCAAAAATCACTTGAATCGAGTGGGAGTCGATCTTCCAGATGAGATAGTGATGTTTCTCCAAAGTCATTACCACAAAGCTGCTAGAGCTTCGTGATGAACTATAACATATCAGGGATAGATATGATGATCCTTGAGGTATTCACGATGTTTGACACCGCGAAAGTAGAAATCAAGAAGAAGCATCAATTGTTGATGGTTGGTGAGACCACTAGTTTCAAGATGGGCAAGGGCAAGAAGGGATACTTGATGAAACGGCAAATCAGCTGCTGCTCCAGTGAAGAAACCCAAGGTTGAACCCAAACCCGAGACTAAGTGCTTCTGTAATAAGGGGAACAACCACTGGAGCGGAATTACCCTAGATACTTGGTAGATGAGAAGGCTGGCAAGGTCGATAGAAGTATATTGGATATACATTATGTTAATGTGTACTTTGCTAGTACTCCTAGTAGCACCAGGGTATTAGATACCGGTTCGGTTGCTAAGTGTTAGTAACTCGAAATAAAAGCTACGAAATAAAAGGAGACTAGCTAAAGGTGAGCTGACGATAAGTGTTGGAAGTGTTTCCAAGGTTGATGTGATCAAGCATCGCACGCTCCCTCTACCATCGAGATTTGGTGTTTGCGTTGAGCATAGACATGATTGGATTATGTCTATCGCAATACGGTTATTCATTTAAGGAGAATAATGGTTACTCTATTTATTTGAATAATACCTTCAATGGTCTTGCACCTAAAGGAATGGTTTATTGAATCTCGATCATAGTGATACACATTTTCATGCCAAAAGATATAAGATAGTAATGATAGTACCACTTACTTGTGGCACTGCCATGTAAGTCATATTGGTGTAAAACGCATGAAGAAGCTCCATGTTGATGGATCTTTGGACTCACTCGTTTTTGAAAAGTTTGAGACATGCGAACCATGTCTATTGGTGTATACGCATGAAGAAACTCCATGCAGATGGATCGTTTGGACTCACTTGATTTTGAATCACTTGAGATATGCAAATTATACCACATGGGCAAGATGACTAAAAGGCCTCGTTTTTCAGTAAAATGGAACAAGATAGCAACTTGTTGGAAGTAACACATTTTGATGTGTGCAGTCCAATGAGTGCCGAGGCATGCAGTGAATATCGTTATGTTCTTACTTCACAGATGATTCGAGTAGATGTAGAGTATATTTACTTGATGAAACACAAGTCTGAATTATTGAATGGTTCAAGTAATTTCAGAGTGAAGTTGAAGATCATCGTGACAAGAGGATGAAATGTCTATGATATGATCATAGAGATGAGTATCTGAGTTACGAGCTTTGGCACGCAATTAAGACATTGTGGAAATTGTTTCACAATTAATACCGCCTGGAACACCATAGTTTGATGGTGTGTCCAAACATCATAGTTGCACCCTATTGGATATGGTGCGTACCATGATGTCTCTTATCGAATTACCACTATCGTTCATGGGTTAGGCATTAGAGACAACCACGTTCACTTTAATAGGGCACCACGTAATTCCGTTGAGATGACACCGTATGAACTATGGTTTAGAGAAACCTAAGCTGTCATTTCTTAAAAGGTTTGGGGCTGCGACGCTTATGTGAAAAAGTTTCAGGTTGATAAGCTCGAACCCAAAGCGGATAAAATGCATCTTCATAGGACACCCAAAACAGTTGGGTATACCTCCTAATTAAGATCCGAAAGCAATAGGGATTGTTTCTTGAATCGGGTCCTTTCTCGAGGAAAAGTTTGTCTCGAAAAGTTGAGTGGGAGGATGGTGGAGACTTGATATGGTTATTGAACCATTACTACAACTAGTGTGTAGCAGGGCACAGGAAGTTGTTCCTGTGGCACCTACACCAATTGAAGTAGAAGCTTGTGATAGTGATCATGAAACTTCGGATCAAGTCACTACCGTGCCTCGTAGGGTGACAAGGATGCATACTACTTTAGAGTGGTACAGTAATCCTGTCTTGAAGGTCGTGTTGCTAGACAACAATGAACCTACGAGCTATGGAGAAGAAATGGTGGGCCCAAATTCCGACAAATGGCTAGAAGCCATGAAATCCGAGATAGGATCCATGTATCAGAACAAAGCATGGACTTTGGTGGACTTGCCCGATGATCAGCAAGCCATTGAGATAAATGGATCTTTAAGAAGAAGACGGACATGGACGGTAATGTCACCGGCTGTGAAGCTCGACTTGTGGTAAAGAGTTTTTCACAAGTTCAAGGAATTGACTACGATGAGATTTTCTCATCCGTAGCGATGCTTAAGTCCGTCGGAATCATGTTAGCATTAGCTGCATTTATGAAATCTGGCAGATGGATGTCAAAATGAGTTTCCTTACCAGTTTTCGTAAGGAAAGGTTGTATGTGATACAAATCAGAAAAGTTTTGTCGATCCTAAGGATGCTAAAAGGTATGCTAGCTCCAGCGATCCTTGTAAGGACTGGAGTAAGCATCTCGGAGTTGGAATATGTACTTTGATAAGATGATCAAAGACTTTGGGTTTATACAAATTTATGAGAAACTTGTATTTCCAAAGAAGTGAGTGGGAGCACTATAAAATTTCTGGTGAGTATATGTTATTGACATATTGTTGATCAGAAATGATGTAGAATTTCTGGAAAGCATATAGGGTTATTTGAAAAGTGTTTTTCAATGGAAAACCTGGATTAAGCTACTTGAACATTGAGCATCAAGATCTATGAGGATAGATCAAAAACGCTTAATGGTACTTTCAAATGAGCATATACCTTAACATGATCTTGAAGGTGTTCAAGATGGATCAGTCAAAGAAGGAGTTCTTGCCTGACATGTAAGGTATGAAGTTAAGACTTAAAGCTCGACCACGACAGAAGAGAAAGGACGAAGGTCGTCCCCTATGCTTTATACATAGGCTCTACAGTATGCTATGCTGTGTACCGCACCGGAAGTGTGCCTTGCCATGAGTCAGTCAAGGGGTACAAGAATGATCCAGGAATGGATCATTGGACAGCGGTCAAAATTGTCCTTGGAGTAAATAAGGACATGTTTCTCGATTATGGAGGTGATAAAGAGTTCGGCGTAAAGGATTACGTCGATGCAAGCTTTAACGCCTATCCGAGTGACTCTGAGTAGCAAACCGGATACATATAGTGGAGCAACCATTTGGAATAGCTCCAAGTGGAGCGTGGAAGTAGCATTTACAGAATGACCTAAAGATTTGCAAAGTACATACGGATCTGAAAGTTGCAGACCCGTTGACTAAAACCTCTCTCACGAGCAAAACATGATCAAACCCCAGAACTCATTTGATGATGTTGGTCACATGGCGATGTGACCTGTCAATGTTAAATCACATGGCGATGTGAACTAGATTATTGACTCTAGTGCAAGTGGGAGACTGTTGGAAATATGCCCTAGAGGCAATAATAAAAGTATTATTATATTTCCTTGTTCATGATAATTGTCTTTTATTCATGCTATAACTGTATTATCCGGAAATCGTAATACACGTGTGAATACATAGACCACAATATGTCCCTAGTGAGCCTCTAGTTGACTAGCTCGTTGTGATCAACAGATAGTCATGGTTTCCTGGCTATGGACATTGGATGTCGTTGATAACGGGATCACATCATTAGGAGAATGATGTGATGGACAAGACCCAATCCTAAGCATAGCACAAAGATCGTGTAGTTCGTTTGCTAGAGCTTTTCCAATGTCAAGTATCTCTTCCTTAGACCATGAGATCGTGTAACTCCCGGATACCGTAGGAGTGCTTTGGGTGTATCAAACGTCACAACGTAACTGGGTGACTATAAAGGTGCACTACAGGTATCTCCGAAAGTGTCTTTTGGGTTGACACGGATCGAGACTGGGATTTGTCACTCCGTGCAAACGGAGAGGTATCTCTGGGCCCACTCGGTAGGACATCATCATAATGTGCACAATGTGATTAAGGGGTTGATCACGGGATGATGTGTTGCGGAACGAGTAAAGAGACTTGCCGGTAACGAGATTGAACAAGGTATCGGTATACCGACGATCGAATCTCGGGCAAGTAAAATACCGCTAGACAAAGGGAATTGTATACGGGATCGACTGAGTCCTTGACATCGTGGTTCATCCGATGAGATCATCGTGGAACATGTGGGAGCCAACATGGGTATCCAGATCCCGCTGTTGGTTATTGACTGGAGAACGTCTCGGTCATGTCTACATGTCTCCCGAACCCGTAGGGTCTACACACTTAAGGTTCGATGACGCTAGGGTTATAAAGGAAGCTTGTATGTGGTTACCGAATGTTGTTCGGAGTCCCGGATGAGATCCCGGACGTCACGAGGAGTTCCGGAATGGTCCGGAGGTAAAGATTTATATATGGGAAGTCCTGTTTTGGTCACCGGAAAAGTTTCGGGGTTTATCGGTAACGTACCGGGACCACCGGGAGGGTCCCGGGGGTCCACCAAGTGGGGCCACCTACCCCAGAAGGCTGCGTGGGCCAAGTGTGGGAGGGGACCAGCCCCTAGGTGGGCTGGGGCGCCCCCCACCAAGGCCCAAGGCGTGGGAAGAGTGGGAGGGGGCAAACCCTAGGGCAGATGGGCCCTAAGGCCCACCCTGGGTGCGCCTCCCCCTCTCTCCCCCTCTGGCCGCCACCCAGATTGGATCTGGAGGCTGGCCGCACCCCTTGGGGGTGGGAAACCCTAAAGGGGGCGCAGCCCCCTCTCCCCCTATAAATAGTGAGGCATAGGGCTGCCCAGAGAATACACAGAATACACATGATTCAATCTCTGCCTTTGGTTGCAGCCCTCTCCTCTCTCCCAAGTACTCCTCCTCTCCCGTGGTGCTTAGCGAAGCCCTGCTGGATTGCCACACTCATCCACCACCACCACGCCGTTGTGCTGCTGCTGGATGGAGTCTTCCTCAACCTCTCCCTCTCTCCTTGCTGGATCAAGGCGTGGGAGACATCGTCGGGCTGTACGTGTGTTGAACGCGGAGGTGCCGTGCGTTCGGCACTTGATCATCGGTGATTTGAATCACGACGAGTACGACTCCATCAACCCCGTTCACTTGAACGCTTCCGCTTAGCGATCTACAAGGGTATGTAGATGCACTCTCTTTCTACTCGTTGCTGGTCTCTCCATAGATAGATCTTGGTGACACGTAGGAAAATTTTTGAATTTCTGCTACGTTCCCCAACAGTGGCCGGCGATGCCGCCGTGGATGGAGCCGCGCCGTGTCAGCTCGGGACCGAGCGCCGGCAGCACCGTGAGATTGAATCAAGAAGAAAATGCGGCGATTAGTGTACAACCTCTTTTGTGGCGCCGATTAGGCTGCAGCTTCATCCAAGGAAACGGTGATGATGATGTTCTTCCGGTGGTGCAGGTGAAGACGGCGGTGTGGGAATGGAGGTGGCGCGAAAGACGAGGGAAACATCGGGGGAGCTCCTTGGAGGTGGAGGACGGGGTGGCTGAACCGGTGGGACGACGAGATCGACGAGGATCCTCATCCGGTACGCTGGATGAGGGACGTCGAGGTGTTGCTGTGGACGACGTCATCGGGGAAGAGGCTCCGGCTGGGTGGCGGACGGAGCAGGGTGTGGGGTTTCGTCGCGGGTTTTCGCGGCCTCGGTGTACGAATGGGTGGGCGGATGGGATGGCAGTGGGGAACCATGGCTTAGGGACGCACTTGTCCGAAATGTGGGGTAAGTCACGAAAGTACCCCCACCGATTTGAGGCGATTCTTTCGGTTCAGGGGTACCACGGGCATTTCGCGTGTCGGGATTTCACCGGAGGTGGGAGTTTTCACGTGCGTTGTAATTTTGGAATAGCAAGGCGTGGGTTGAGATGGAGGGAGTTGTCGGAGCACAACGGGACAAAGATATATCTTAAATATTTCGGGCTAACAAGGTGCGGGTTGAAGAGGCGGGAGTTTTGCAGCATGATAGACAGAGACGCTAGCTTGAATTTTCGGCATAACAAGGCGCGGCTTGAAATTTCGGAAGAACAAGCTTAACGTGTACAAAAAAAAAGACAATTTGCACCTCAACACGCACAACACACACACAAACACCATTTAGACTAGAGTAAGGTACATGTGCATTGCACGCATGAGATTTGGCAACCAAATTATGAATAAATACCACATTATAGCATGTAAGCTTTGAGTCATATATGCATGATGTAGATGTTCGTTTAATTCTTATAGTTCATTTCATTCAAAATGATCTAGTTTCTATAAAAAAGCTAATCTATTTTAAGATTCATGGAATTGTGCGTTGTAAGACATAAAGTAAAACAAATAATGGCAAATCATGTAGAAAAACATTTGGGCAATTCTGATACGGAAGATTCTAGAACAAATAAGAAGTGCTTGTGTTTTAATGTTTGTGCATTATGCTTAAGTTCAACAATGGAGTCTTGTAGATTATACATGTGGCAAAATCTGGTGGAATCTAGATGATACCCAACGGACGGGGCTTGCCTGCTCCCGTCCCGTGCTCCCATCGGTGCTCCCGAAACGTTAAACTCCATCGAACGGCTGGGCTCTTTCTACTTTTTCTGAGGAAACAATTCGCGGATCTCCCGTATTCCGTCCCCTCCCCCCGTACGTATTCCCCTTCGTCCTCTTTCTTCCCCTTTCGCTCTCACTTTCGACAGCCGACCGTGGTCCGCGGGGAGCGAAGGCATCGAGTGAATCCAGCGACCGCCCTCTGCTCCTGTCGCCGCACTTCCCCGTCCCTCCACGCCGCTCACTTTGCGACCGCGGCCAAGCAGGCAGCTATCGCACAAGCTCAAGATTGAATCAGATCGGACCTAGGCCATGGCCTCGAGCAGGTGTGGCGCCACCCCCGTCGCAGATGCCGGCCCTCTCCAATCTCAAGACCACCTCCGCCTCCTGGTTTTGCTCCTCCTGCTTGCTGACCTTTGACCCCCCCTTTCGATCCAGTTTGTTTCTTCCTTCTTCTAATTTGTTGTCTGCTGATTGGATTTGTTTTTAGACCAAATTGAGGCGGCGCCGCCTGTTCATCACCGACGAGGCAACGGTCGCGGCGGCCGCCGACGCCTAGACCGTGGCCACCGTGGCGGCTGTCGCCGGCGGCGACTTGGCTTCCTGGCAGTGCCTTCGCGCATGTTCCCTGCTAGTATGGCAGCAGTAGAAGCTAAGCAGCAACAGAGGCGGACGCAGACGCCGTGCTGCTGATCACAAAATTGAGGCGGTCAACTATTCTACAGCTGAAAGACGGCAGATCTCACAGGCCTTGAGCTGACCGTAGTTTTTTGAGACGTACTACTAATGAAACTGTTTGGTATGTACTAATGCTAGCCTCACGTTTGAGTCTGGATGTGTATCAACTGCAACTCATTCATTTGTACTATGATACTATTTGAGCAGGCATATTGGTGAGAACTCTGCACACGCCCGCCGAGGTCGCCTTGCTCCGCGCCATGCTCGGTGAGTGACCCTCTCTGATGGGATTCTCTATCACAAAATATTGATCATGTTCTGTACTGGCTGAATGAACTGAATTTTAATTAGCTGATGTTGGTGATATTTACAGACAGCACGAGGCCAGAAGACGTGGGTCAACGGTGTCAACACCGGCGTTGTCACAGTGATCAACTACAGTTCTGCTTTTGAGGTTAGATATAAAATCTATGTTGTTGGATGTTGGTCGTACTACAGTTTGTACCTGATGCACCGGTGAATGAGTTGACAATATTTACAATGCATGAAAGGTAGAAACGAATTGTTGCATTCCATTGACAGTCACATGAACCAGTAAGAATTGCAAGCATGGTCGTATACTCATAGGTTCTAATAGAATTGCAAGCAAATACATGAGATAAAAATCTGTAACATCGATTAAGCCGGCTTCTGTTGATGGAAGAATAGTAGATTCTGTCTTGGCATCATCCCAGGGGTAGAAGTACCACTCGTAGGAGTCTGTTGTTGGAAGAATGATAGATTTTGTCCTGGCATCATCATAGGGGTAGAGGTACCACTTGTAGGAGTCTGTGTTTGGGGGAATGATAGGTTTTGTCCTGGCATCATCACAGGGGTAGAGGTACCACTCGTAGGAGTCTGTTGTTGCAAGAATGATATATTCTGTCCTGGCATCATCATAGGGGTAGAGGTACCACTTGTAGGAGTCTGTTGTTGGGAGAATGATAGATTTTGTCCTGACAACATCACAGGGGTAGAGGTACCAATGGATTGTCGCAGACTTGAGTTGTAATGTGCTAAATAGGGGTGTGCAAGATTGGACGGAGCTCCCATATGACCCTATGCAGGTAAATAGCAAAGCTTAGGTCGCAGAGGATTGAAAATGAGAGAAAGTTAAAAAGAAGACTTCTTTTACCATTTGGGTTGGGTTGTACTGTGGTAGATACCCAGGCATTTGGTTTGCGGAAGGCATTTCAGGTCGTACTTGTAAATAATTGGTTGTCTTCTTTTTCTTCTTTGTTTTTGCTTTCTCCGAGCCACCAACGGATCTTGCTGGTCCTGGTATAATATTTTCACCCAAATGACCCTGAGAAGATTAATAGCAAAGGTTAGCGTCATTGTAGTTTGAAAAAGAGAGAAAGTTATATGGGTAGACTTTTTATACCATTAACATTGGGTTATGCGTAGACATCTGATTTGTGAAAGGCATTTCAATATTTTCTCCCAAATGACCCTAAGAAGATTAATAGCAAAGCTTAGCGTCATTGAATTTAGAAAATGAGAGAAAGTTAAATGGGTAGACTTCTTATACCATTAACATTGGGTTGTACACAAACATTTGATTTGTGAAAGGCATTTCAGGTTGTAGTTGGAAAGAATCATCTATCTTCTTTTTCTTCTTTGTTTTTGCTTTCTCCAAGCCACCAATGGGCCTTGCTGATCCTCGTGCAGTCTTCTCCTTGACCTTCATACCTTTCAGCCTTTCAAGCCCCTCGTTATGTTTTGAAACCCTACTAGAGTCAATGTTCGTACCTGCAACCATAAAGTTAAATGGAAGTCTTAGTTTGAAAATACTGTATGCAACTAGTAGCATAGTATATAACTTGTATGCATATACCTTCTGAAACTGAGGAGTTACCCAAATTCGGACTTGGATCTGGATCAGTTCTAATTTTCAACTGTTTTTCCACATCTCGTGCTAGCTGCTCCGCGCATTTAGCAGCCATATCATATGTTTCATCCGACTCTGCGGCGCGAGCAGCTATCTGGATAAACATTTTGCACAAGTCCTTGTAGAAGTTAGACATTCTTGCTTTTATATCATCATGCAGATTGCGATTGCTTGTTATCTCGAGCACTTTGGCATCAATTGTCCATCTTCTCAATATATATTGTTCAGGGATATGCTTGATATTATTAATATCAAGTATCTTTAAGCAATGGGAGCAGAGGATTCCAGCAAATTCAAACTTCTTGCAACTGCAATTGACTTTTTCTTCGCTTGGATCAAATCTGACGACATGCTCACGCTGTGTGCCATGGAATTTTACTATATATACCCTCTGCTCTTTGTCAGTACCATCACAAAGAAATGTGTCATAGTTAAGGGTTCGAAGCACTTGCTCCTGAAACATCTTGAATATTGCTGGAGTATACGTAGTTGCGCCTTGCCTTAAAACATAGCTACCTTCTGCCATGAGCTTGGGAGTAGTTTGTGATGCCTTGAAGTCACATTTCACCTCTACAAATCTTTTATCCGCAACTAGCCGCTCAAAATGCTCAAAAAAAGTAAGCATGTCATATTTAATACTAATGTACCGCTTTAGTTCGTTATTCATGCTTTCACTTCTTTGGGTAGTGCTCATATGGGCCGAGAACGTACTTCTGCCATACACTAGAGCCCACTGCTCCCTTTTCTCAAACAACCTTTGCAGCCATGTATTATCACGTAGTCCATACTTGTCTATCATTCTATTCCACTCATCTACAAAATCGTCTTCTTCCTCAATATCATATATACAATGCTGAAAATCAGCATTGAACTTCTTGTATTCTTCAACAACTCCTGCTAGGTGCTTGCAAGCATTTTGATTCATATGCCACACACAAAGTCTATGATGAGAATGAGGTAGTACTATATTGATTGCCTTGGCCATTGCTGCATCTTCATCGGTCAGAATTGTCCTTGGATGTTTCCCAGACATAGCTGTTAGAAATGTTCTAAAAAGCCAACCAAAACTTTCAGCAGTTTCATCATAGAGAAGTGTGGCACCAAAGACAACAGTTTTCTTGTGATTATTAACCCCAACAATCAAACCAAATGGACGTCCATCATCTAGTTTCCTATATGTGGTGTCAAAGCATATAACATCACCAAATAATGCATAGTCTGAGATCATTTTGGAGTCAGCCCAAAAAATATTTGTTATCAGATCATCCTCATCAATTTGAATTGAATAGAAAAAATTGGCATCTTCTTTTACCTTCTTCTCCATGTATTCCAACACTCCCCCTGTGTCACCCTTTTTTGCTTGTAGTGTTCTCTTAGAGTACAAACGATTTTTCATATCTTCGGGTGCAAACCCAAGATTTGGAAGTCCACATGCTTCTTTGGCCATAAGATCAATAGTTGCTTTATTCGAAATGCCTACAGACTTTGCGACCTCAGCGTTTGCTATTTGTGCTTCCGTCACTTTCCTTTGGGATCTTAAGTATAAGGCCATGTCTCCAGTAGCAAGATTATGATTATGTGCAGCCTCAAATTCATACACAGAATATAATCCGTCTTTAAGACTTATCTTCATGTGGGCTTTACATCCACATCGTGTTTCAGGCCTACTGTAACTAAAAGAATCCTCTCTCTTATCTTCTGCGCGGAATCCTGTCAATTAAAATAAGTATATTAGTGATCCATAAGTAATATAACCAAAACAAAATACAAGCAGGTCATACCTTGACGGGAGCATGTAAATGTTCGTTGTTGTATGACAACAGAATTCTTTACTTTATGTTGACTCCCTCTTCGGATGCTAAAACCAATGGCTTTTGCATAATTGTTATAAAAGGAGTAAGCTTCCTCTTCAGATAAAAATTGCATGCCAAGCTTTGGTACCCTTTCATTACTGTAATCTGTTGCATTGCTAGGAGCAGTTTCATGCACATCCTATATGAATCACTATTCACATTAGTTCATATGCATATGCTTGAAAGTAAGATATATGAAGCAATGTTCACAACCAGATTACCTTTTACTTGCCCTTGCCACAAGTAATCAAATGATGTTCCAAAATTGTAGTGTAACTCTTTGATCCTCATAGTCATACTACATGTCTTGTCTAGAAGGCCGCACTACTGGAATACTAAATGCAAACTAAACTATTCTACAACAGTTGGTATCTAAATCAATTGGAAATGGACATAATGTTAATTTTTTTTAGACTAATATAGACTAACTATAAGAACAATTAGACATCTGATTTTATTACATGTAGTACGCTGTGAATGAATACCAGATTCTTGCATATGTACTGTTGAAATTACATGAATCACCTAACAAACTAAGTTGTACAAAACTGCTATGCCCAGTGTGTCTACATGGCTGTGCAGTAGTTTTAATCGGATTTGAATAGATCTTATACAGTCATGATTGGTTTATTTGTTTGTTAACAGGGAAAAGCAACCAGTTCAACAAGAAGGGCAGGAACAACAAAAGGAGATCAAGAAAAATATGAGTCAGATTTCTTACTTTTCGTCCTTCAGATTCATTGTCCTGTGGATGGTTCCCATAGTCCGTGCTTGAAGAAGCCATAGGGGACAATAGAGCCCCAGTCCGCTTGATGTTTGCACAGTTGACATTCTCCCTGAAATTAATTAATGGCAATCAGCTGTGATTGCAATTTTTCTTCTTCCTGTGATTTAAGATACGTCTGTTATATGGGATGGGCGTCCCTGCTTTTTGGCGCGCACTAGTGAGATTGGCGGTCATTTTCCCTCTAGATTTTTGTGCGGGCCTTTTCCGTCCAGAATCAATCGCGAGTATTACCTGCGGGAGAGTAAAATACGGAATACGTGGTTGTTTCCTTGTTTTTTGCGCCAGAAAAGGGACGTGGGGAAGGGAAATTGGCCCAGCCGTTCGATGGAGTTTAACGTTTCGGGAGCACCGATGGGAGCACGGGGCGGGAGCAGGCAAGCCCCGTCCATACCCAACGGCCAGTAGTGCTCAAATTTGCCATCTTTGGACCATCGGATTCGCCTCATCCAACGACCATCTTTCAAAGTTAAAGTTACCCGCACACAATATAAAAAAAATATTATATATATAGGGTGGGTCTATTATGATAACACCCTTTAAGACCTTATTCTGCTAACACCTGTGTTATTCTGCTAACAATTGGACACTGTCCCTCGCCCGGATCCGAACTATCCCAGCCCGACTAAATGAACCGCAGCTAAACCGCCACACCCCACTAATCCCACCCCCACCACTTCCTCTCTCCTCCCCACCCCGGCCTTTTTCCCCTGCTCCCGACCAACTACCACCGGCGCTCGCCGGCCGACCTTCCTCCCCAGCCACCTACCACCGCCACCTAGCCGCTTCCCAGGAAGCGCGCCGCTACCCAGGCGCCCGCAGCGCCGTCCCCCCCGATCCGCTCCACCTTCCTCCTCTCGCCCCCGATCTGCTCCACCTTCCTCGCCGCCCCACACCGCCAAGAACCGCCGGAGCCCCACCCCACCAGGCGCCGCCGGAGCCCCGCCATACCACGCGCTGCCCCCTCGCCCGCAGCGCCGTCCCCTCCCCCGTAGCACCGCCTCCCTCCCCACCGCGAACCACCGCTGCAGCGAGGCCAGCCACCACCGGATCCAGACCAACTACGGCCCCCACGCGACCCACCATTGCCGACCCGGAGCCTGCAAGGGCTCGCGCGAGCCGCCTCCTATCCCCCCATCGCATGGGGTCGCCCCGCCTTCTCCTCCTCCCTGGTTCAGATCGTGCCGTGGCGAACTCTCTCCTTCTCGTTCTCGTTGCGGTCTCCGGCCAGGGCGTCATCCGTGGTGCACGGGTGCCGCCCCACCCCTATGCAGCTCGGTCGCGGCTCCCGTGCAGCTCGGTTGCGTCCGTCTCTCCTTTCCCCTCACCCACGCCGATTGGGGGAGCGAGGAGCGGCGGCGGAGGAGCGTTCTCATGGAAAGGGGAGGTGCGGGCGCACGGGGCTCCACCGGCGGCATCTGCAGTTCACTCCATGCAAGATGAGGTGCTCCTCCTCGTGGCCGAACAGTTCAGAAAGAAGGATTGTGCCTCACAGTATGCAGGTGTTGTGGTCGTGCAGCTCGGAAATGCTCGCGATGCCGTTCAGAGCTTGTGCCCATGCAGTATGGCGAGCGCCATCTCTTCCCATTGGTCGGTGGACCATGGCCGTGCAGCTCGGAGATGCTCGCCATGTGGTTCTAGACTTGTGTGTGTGCAGTCGGGAGAGCGCCATCTCCATCTCTTCCCGTGTGGTCCGTCAACCATGGTTGTGCAGCTCGCAGACGCTCGTTGTTTGGTTCAGGGCTCATGCGTGTGCAGTCCTGTGAGGGCCATCTCTTCCCTTGCTCGTAAGGTTCTTTTGATTCTGTTCTGCTAATTGAGATTTTGTTTTTTTGTTGGTTTTGCTGGTGACGGGGGTTCTGGAGGTACCTTCTGAAGAAGAACCTTGATGCCCGGTGGCTGCAAGGGTTCCCTTGCGCCGTGTTTGCGATCAGCGATTCAGGCTACCAGGGGTACAATGTTGCTCTTCTGACTATGATTTCTTAGCTTGCTGCTGCGTTGTGTGCTGTGTTTTGTTGATACAATGATGCTCATTGATTTGTTGTGCATGCACGTACTGCAGGTTGCTGCAAAGAAGCTCCGTACAAGGCTTTCACAGCTTGGTGCAAAATCGATCAGTGATTGGATTGGGAGATGACCAAGACTCTTCAGGGTACGTTGTTAGCATATATTGTTTGTATTTGCTAACTTTGCTGTTCATTTGCATGTTGTTGAGACGTCAAATTTTATATTCGTCGTGCCTATCAAAATTCCTAGGATTATTTTTCTTCTTGGAAAGCAATTCCTCATAGTTATCAAGTGATTCCTTTCCTTTTTGCTGTATACCAGATATGAAAAAGCTCTAGGTCCTTGGCTGCTGTCTTTCTGGAAATCACTGAATCGAACAAATCCGTCACTTTTACCAAGAATTCAGGCTCGTCCGCGGGCACTCAGACGAGCGCCAAGCACTCCGATGAGTGTCCGTGCACATCAGCGCCTCTACCACAAACATTCAGAAAAAGAGGATTCCCCTAGTGTGGAAAATGGATAGCTCTAGAATCTACTCCTCACAATGGTTATATGCTGCTTTCAACTTCTCTGTGTAGTGAGTTGTATTTTGTGTGTGGATGATTGTAACATGGAGATAGAAGAAAAGAAAGGGATGCAATTTTGTTACACTGCATCGTGGGTTATTGCTCAGTTTGTAATTTCTTTCATTGTAAATGCAGTGCGCTCGGTGAACCGAAGAAGTACATTTTTCAAAGTATTGTAGCTCATTTTTAAAAAATCATTGTGGCTCACTATGCATTTAAAAAAATCAGTACACTTGAATCCAAAAATCCTTTATACTTTTTGAAAATACAGCAAGAAAAAACCATGCAGCTAGCTTTGATTTATGTTGTGGTTCAATTCTCCCAAAATTAAAAAGCACTCATATGTAAAAAAAAAAAGCAAAAATGCATCCGGAGTTGCAGTGCACTTCGTCGTCCCATGCGGTACACTACACTCGGCCTGGCAGTTTAGATGAAACTACAAAATAAAATGTTAGCAAAAATCTTAATAATCCACTTCTCTGCCTAAGCACTGCAGTGCGGTATTTAGATTGAAGCAGTGCGTTCTTTTGTCCAATGAAGTACACACGACAATTTTGGTCTCGTAAAAAACAGAGTGTCCGCTTTTCGGTAAAACCAAAACTGCTCTCAAACCGTAAGGATCTAATGCAAGTGTTCTATATGAAAAAGTTGCGCCTCGTTGATATCTTTCCAACGGCGTATAATTTGAATCAATTTGACCAGCGGTTTGTGAAAGTTTTACGAAAAACGGCCGCTGCCTCTCGTCTTCAGTCGCACGATTTTCAAAATTAACTAAAAACCGTAAGGAATCTCAAAACCATTTCAACATATGAAAGTTGCGCCTTGTCCGTAGCTTTCCAACAGCGTATCACACGTCTCGTTTCGACAAACGGTTAGAAAACTGGAGCGAAAACAGTACCGAAAATTTCAAAAATATTTGAAAAACAGAGTTCCGCGATTTAGTAAATTTGAAACTGCTCTTAAACCGTAAAGAATTAGAAAAACATTTATATATGAAAAAGATGCGCCTCGATGATATCTATCCAATGGCGTATTGTTTGCTTCATTCCGACGAGCGGTTTAGAAGAAATCGCGAAAAAAACGCTCGCTGCCACTCGTCATGGGCCGCACCATTTTCAAAACTTCTCTAAAACCGTGTGGAATCTCGAAAAGTGTTCAACATGTCGAAGTTGCGCCTAATCCATAGCTTTTCAACAATGTATTACAAGCCTCATTCCGATAATCGGTTAAAAAATTAGAGCGAAAACAGTACCAAAAAAATAACGCGTGTAGTTTTTTTCGACGAGAAGTTCACTCGTGTGAGTACTGCAGCACTCTTGGTTCAAAGAATGACGTGCACTTGCGTTCAGCGTGCAGTGCGGAAGTTGTGTGCAGAATAGTTATTCTACTAATATTAGCAGAATAGACGGTCTATTCTGCTAATATTAGCAGAATAACTATTCTGCACACCACTTCGGCACTGCATGCTCAACAGAAGCGCACTGCATCATTTTGACGACGAGCACTGTAATAGAGACTAGTGAACTTCTCGTCGGAAAAAACTGCACGCGTTATTTTTTCTGTATTGTTTTTGCTCTAATTTTTTAACCGTTTATCGGAATGAGGCGTGTAATATATCATTGTAAAGGTATGGATTAGGCACAACTTCGACATGTTGAACACTTTTCGAGATTCCACACGGGTTAAGAGCAGTTTTGAAAATAGTGCGGCGGATGACGAGTGGCAGCGAGCATTTTTTCACGTTTTTTTCTAAACTTCTTGTCGGAACGAAGCAAATGATACGCCGTTGGATAGATATCGTCGAGGTGCATCTTTTTCATATATAAATCTTTCTCTAATTCATTACGGTTTAAGAGCAGTTTCAAATTTACTAAATCGCGGAACTCTGTTTTTCAAATTTTTTGAAATTTTCGGTACTGTTTTCGCTCCAGTTTTTGAACCGTTTGTCAAAACGAGGCGTGTGATACACCGTTGGAAAGCTACGAACGAGGCGCAACTTTCATATGTTGCAATGGTTTTGAGATTCCATATGGTTTTAAGTTAATTTTGAAAATCGTGTGGCGGACGACGAGTGGCAGCTGCTGTTTTTCGCGAAAGTTTTACAAACCACTGGTCGGATTGATTCAAACGATACTCTGTTGAAAAGATATCGACGAGGCGCAACTTTTTCATTTAGAACACTCCCTCTAATTCTTTACGGTTTAAGAGGAATTTCAAATTTACCGAAATGCGAGCACTCTGTTTTTCGCGACACCCAAATGGACGTGGGTACTTCATCCGACTGAAAACTGCACTGCGACGGATGAAATACCGCACTGCATCACACGGGTAAGAGAACTGCATGGTTTCCTTTTGGTGGGACGTAAATTTTTGAAGACGAGGAAGAAAACTGCACTGCTTTTAGACGGAAAAGCGCACTACATCAAAGAGTCAAGCGAAGTTCATGATTTTCTTGTCAGGCGTAAATTTTCTCAGATGAGCTTTTGTGAGATTTTTGTTGTCATTTTTTATGAACGATAGAACACACTGCTTCAGTCTGAAAAACGCACTGCATGAGACGGTCAAACAAACTTCATTATTACCTTCTGTCGGACGTAAACTTAAAGTTAACCTCATGACTTTTTATTGCCTTTTTTCGTATTTTTTTCATCGACAAAGTGATTGCATTCGAGGGCAAACCGCACTGCAATGTCTTCTAAGAGGTGTACACACATTTTTTTCTTTGCACGCAATCGACCGCACTGCTTCATTTGAAAAAACCGCACTTCATCAAATGGTCAAGTGGACGGCATTATTTTTTTTGCCGTTTCTCTACCATTTTTCATTTCGCGTTTCCACATTGGCGAGCTGTGCACGTGTGAATAAGCGAACCACACGGTCGAGGGAAATGAACCGCAACACAATTCACAATGAACTTCTTTTCTAAACAAAATCATCACAAGTGAAGTGCTCTTTACAAAAGAAGGGCTTCCTCGTGGGTTTTCCATTTTCTTCTTACATAGCGAATCACAAGTCATCACACAAACGAACTACATCAGATTCCTTCAATAATTACAAACTAAATCTTGCATTTTTTGTCTTCTCTTGCAATAGTTATCTGAAGTCCACTTGATTTTTTTCTAAACAAAAGAACAAAACAAAAAACAGTATCAGCTAATAGCGAATCATAACTTTTTTCATTTGAGAGTGGTGATGACAGCAGCCTGAAAGAGAGGGAGGTACAGAACATCCATCAACGACCGGTGGCATCAGAAACGAGCAGCAACAACCACGTTCTAGAAACCCCCTCTCCCTGATTCCTGCTTGGCGTGCCCCTTCACTCGTCGCTCTACACATAGAAACTTTCAGGCATTCGCGTCAGTGTTCAAAGTAGTAGAAGTTCATAACAAATCGACAACTTTAGCAACGATGGTGGGTGTGGGTGTCGATGGCATTACCTCGCTGCCATCTTCTTTGTCGTTCACCACGAACTGCGTGAGGTGAGGAGAGAGAGCTGCAGCTCTGGCCGAACTGCACGGCGGCAGCGACATGCACGGGGGCGAGCTGCCGAGATGCAGCAACAATGATTGTGCACGGGGGCGTGACGACAGACTACATCACCGGTGGAACTAAACTGCACACAGGCGCGTGGACGCCCCCTGAGATCAGGCGGAGAGCGGCCGAGCACCACCGGGTCGGACGGAGCTTGCAGGGGGAGCGGTGGGAGGCGCGCGAGGCCTTGTTGGTGGGGGCCTCGGGAGGGGTGGCGCGGCGGCGACTTGTAGAGCGGCGGCGCGGCAGGGGCCTGGGATGGGGCGGCTGGCGGCAGCGTTGGGAGGGGAGGAGCGGCATCGGTGGCCAGGGAAGGTCGGATCTGGCGAGGGTTGTGCTCACGGGGGAAGAAGGTAGTAGTAGGGGGTGGGCATGGCGACCAGCACGGCGGCCAGTGGCGAAGAAGGTGGGGAGGCGAGGGAGTGGGCGGGCAGCGGGTGGCGCTGGGTGGTGGCCGGCGGCGGGCGGCATGGCATGGTTGGTTGCCGGGGCGGGGCACTGCGTGGTGGCTGGATCGGGAGGTGGGGCTGCCCCGTTGACAAGGGGAGTAGTGCGGGCGTGGGTTGTGGGTGGTTCCTTTCTATTTTATTGCGTAAGAGGTTCGGTTCGGGTTTCTTTTGCAGTGCCGAACTGTTAGCAGAATAAGTGTTTTGGTGTGCAGAATAAGGTCTTAAGGGGTGTTATCATAATAGACCCACCCTATATATATATATATATATATATATATATATATATATATATATATATATATATATAGGGGTATAGATATAGATATGTGATGCGAAAGCCGCCCATCATCTCCAATTAGAATAGTTTGTCCATGCACGGATGCGACATGGCCAAATGATGTCTGCCATCGGTATCTCAAATTCAAATCAGTCTGACCTTGTCCAACGTGTATACATTACAACATGCTCGTTTCCAATCCACACCGCGCAGATCTCCATTATATTCATGGATGCATGGGTTTCAAACATCAAGATCTCTTATTCAAATATTTGAATTCAAGTTTACATTGATTATGACCTCACCTAGTTTTTTACACCCACACAGTCGTCTTCTCTTTACAATTGTACCACTAACTTTCTCTCGTGCATGCATGCACACACACTACCAGTCGGCATTATCCATCGCATACATGCAATCTTTTTTTCAGGCACACACCCACACACATCCCCCTCTCCATCATATCGGGCATTCTTTATCTCTCACGCGTGCATGTGCAACGATCGATGTTCCTCTATGTATGTGTGTATATAGCTAGGTATTTCATAGTTTTCCACACAAACCGATCAATCAATATATCCAGTGAGGTCTCACCCTCACTAGTGCAGAACCGGCCTTTAGTGCCGGTTCGTGACGGCCTTCAGTGCCGGTTGGCGAACCGGCACTAAAGAGTGGGGACTAAAGGTCCCCCCCCTTTAGTACCGGTTCATCACGAACCGGCGCTAAAGTGCAAACACGTGGCACGAGCCAGTACTGGTTGGGTGTTTTTTTTTTAATTTTTGCTTTAATTTTGTGTTTTCAATTTGGCTTTATTTTCCATTTAATTATTTTTTGTTTGCTGGTATTTCACGATACTACAAATTGTCACGTTATGCATATATATAAATAGATTTTCTCGTACGTAGAACCGCACACACACACACACACACACATATATATATATATATATATATATATATATATATATATATATATAATATCATCGAATGTCTCACAGCCAACACCATTAACTATTCACACATACACATGTATATACATATACAATTTCTCCTACAACATGTTGCCTTGGTGCCTTCGGAGCACGATGACAAGTGGTTCATGGGGGCGGTAGCGGGTAATAGTATTCTCCTTTGGGATCTATGACCTGATCGAGCAAAAATCCGGCTATTTCTTCTTGAAGTGCTTGTATGCGGTCCGATGGTAGGAGCTTATCCCGCACCGACCTGAACTGTTAAGAAGGAGATCAATATGCATGTGTGTTAGTTGTGTGACTAGATATCGATAATAGTGTGAATAGTGTTCTGAAAAAAATATACCCAGTCCTGTCTATCAGATCTGCTTCTTTTGCACGTCATCATCCGAATGTTCTCGCAAACGTAGAATGCACACAGATTATTCCCCGACGCCTGCCTCAGGGCCTTTACGAGAATGGAATTGAATCAGATAATGATTAATCAAGCATGATAATTAATTAATCATATTGAAACAAGAATTAAAAAGATGGTAGCTAGCTAGTACTACTTAATTACTTACCTTGGGTCGATGCCAAAACAACTTTTTTAGCCAGGTGCCTGGAGTCACCTTGATGAACTTTGCCCATGCCCTGCCCGCCGGCAAAGAAAATTAATAAAGGGGTTATTAAATAGTTCATATCAGGAACTAATAGTTAATAATGATTGAAATTACCTGTTGACTATCCCCTTCACGATGGTGTAGTCTTTATCTTCTTTAGTTAGTGAGTCCAGTAATTCAACTTTTCCTTCCTCAACTTTAATGTCTAACAAGACCCAGTGCCAACTGCATACGCACACGTTTGCATGTCTTAATTAAGCGGACATGTGCATAAAATTAATCAACTACTGTAAACTGTATACACTTAATTATTAACATCTAGCTAGCTAGTAAGCAAAAATAGAATTTGTAGTACAAGACAGTGTGACTCACGGGAAGTTGTAAGGAAGTAGTATATCTTCATTGGTATTGAGGCGCTTCAAGAACTCTAGCATGCTTTCCTCTACAGCAGCTTGACAATGTTCAATCTCCCATATTTCCTGATTAATGGTATTTGGGTCAATGAACCCAACGCCATAGCGTCCATCTTTTTTCATTTCATACATCTTCATCCTACATATAATACCACAGAAAAAGAATATAGTGAGGATAATTACATGTAATGATTGATCAAAATTATCACTACATAACTAGCTTGAGACTTAAATTACAGAAAGAAATCACATACAGACAATAGCAACTGACGATAGACTTGTCGAGTGCGTCTTGATTAAATAACTGAAATAGTTCTGGATACTCAATGGCCAGAGCTTTCTCATGGTAATAATGCTCATGCTTGACATTCACCATGAGGGACTCTCGATTGGAAATCTTGGTAATGTTCATGTACCATTGATGCAATTGATACATTATCGTTGGGAGGTCCTTGACCTTGTCTGGATGGACCAAAGGTTTGTCCCGGACATATTGCCATGCTATTTCCGATTCTTTAAGCGTAGGCATGGGCTCGATTTCGAGGAGTTGTCCAACAGAGATATTGAGCATTTGAGCCTGCATTATATGATCCTCTGTTATTACCACATCGCCATGCTGGGGAACGCTAACAGTTTGCCCACAATAATATTTGGCGCGCGTACTACTCCTATCATGTGTTGTTGGCACAACTAGCAGGGGGATCGCTTGCGCCGCCTGTTCTCCCAACTGGGGAACGGTTTTCCCGCATTTTTTGCCAGCTGCTTGTTGGCTCGAGCTTGAGCTCGCTTCCTTTTGTAGTCGTGCTCGATGTGCCTTCCTGATTTCTCGCTCATAGTCCGAGTCAACAGGCTTGGGAGCTGGTTCTCTAGCCATACGAATGAAGTGGTCAATTACTTTCTCAGGCACTTTCTCCTTTGGCGGCGGTGCCGGTTTCGGTCCAAAATGGGTGTCCACTTGGGCTTGCACTATGGCTGCGTTTTGCTCCTTAGTCATGTCGTAAGGCCTTGCTTCTAGGCCTTGAAGGCGTTCTGCGTCCTGCTTCCTCTGCTCCTCCTCCAGCTTCCTTTTCTTCTCCTCCTCCATCTTCCTTCTTGCACGGCTCCTGTAGTCCTCGTTCCATTCTGAAAAGCCCTCATACCAGGGAATAACGCCCATGCCTCGTGTTCTTCCAGGGTGTTCAGGATTTCCCAGGGCGCGCGTAAGCTCGTCGTTCTCTTTGTTGGGCGTGAACACCCCCCTTCGAGCTTCATCTATTGCATCAATTATCTTTTGTTCGGCTCCTTTTAGACTTGCCTTCCGCGAAACTTTGCCTGTCTTCGGGTCCAACGCTCCCCCATGCGCATAGAACCAAGTTCTGCACCTGGGGGGCCAGTGCTGGGTAACCGGAGTGACCCCTGCATCCTCCATCTCTTTCTCAGACTTATCCCACTTAGGCAATCCCACCGCGCACTACTAGGAAAAGGGCTATAGATGGAATTGACACTAATGGCGCACCAGACATGTGGTGCGCCATTACTATATACTAATGGCGCACCATGTATTGGTACGCCATTAGTGTCCAAATACTAATGGCGCACCACATCCACGGTGCGCCATTAGTAAAAATATTTTTTAATTTTTTTTTTCAAAACTACTAATGGCGCACCATGGGAGTGGTGCGCCATTACTAGTTGAACTAGTAATGGCGCACCATGCCACGGTGCGCCATTAGTAACTTGGCCACCACTTCCACCGTATGCACCCCCCCAGGTGGATCGCCTTTTCAGTTTTAAAAAAAATAAAAGAAAATGATGAAAATGTCAAAAAAATAAAAGAAAATAAGTTTCCCATGTGATATGTGGTCTAGTTGTTGGGAAAATTTGCAAATATGAATTTCGACTTCATTTGCAAAATCTCGCGAGAATTTGTAAAAATGGGCATAACTTTTGCATACTAACTCAGATGAAAAAGTTTTTTATATGAAAAATCATCTACTCGAAAAGTTACATCCAAATTTAACGGGGGGATCCCCGTTAAACATTTTCAAAATCCTCAAAAACCTAACAGAAAAAAGGATACGAGGCGTTTAAGATCTGGAGAGGCAAAAAAATTCAAAAAAATTCAAGCTTACTAATGGCGCACCTACCCATGGTGCGCCATTACTATCTTCCCGCCTTCAAAATTGAAAATAAGTCAAAAAAAATAAAAAAAAGTTACTAATGGCGCACCTGCCCATGGTGCACCATTAGTATCTTCCCTCCTTCAAAATTCAAAATAAGTCAAAAAAATAAAAAAAATTTACTAATGGCGCACCTGCCCATGGTGCGCCATTAGTATCTTCCCGCCTTCAAAATTCAAAATAAATCAAAAAAATAAAAAAAAATTACTAATGGCGCATGTCGGTGTCAAAACCGGCGGATCTCGGGTAGGGGGTCCCGAACTGTGCGTCTGGGCGGATGGTAACATGAGACAAGGGACACAATGTTTTACCCAGGTTCGGGCCCTCTCGATGGAGGTAAAACCCTACGTCCTGCTTCATTAATATTGATGATATGGGTAGTACAAGAGTGGATCTACCACGAGATCAAGGAGGCTAAACCCTAAAGCTAGCCTATGGTATGATTGTTGTGATGTATGTTGTCTCCTACGGACTAAAGCCCTCCGGTTTATATAGACACCGGAGGAGGCTAGGGTTACACAGAGTCGGTTACAATGGTAGGAGATCTACATATCCGTATCGCCGAGCTTGCCTTCCACGCCAAGGAAAGTCCCATCCGGACACGGGACGGAGTCTTCAATCTTGTATCTTCATAGTCTTGGAGTCCGGCGGACGATGATAGTCCGGCTGTCCGGACACCCCCTAGTCCAGGACTCCCTCAGTAGCCCCTGAACCAGGCTTCAATGACGATAAGTCAGGCGCGCATAATGTTCGGCATTGCAAGGCGGGTTCCTCCCTTGAATAATCCAGAGAAGATCATGAACACCAGGATAGTGTCCGGCTCTGCAAAATAAATTTCCACATTCCACCATAGAGAGAATAAAATGTACACAAGTCCAATTTGCTGACGTATTATGCGGTATGACATCACACCGTTACCAGGCTTTTACTTGAATTGTTTTTTACTATACCACCTCAGCACGTTTAGCGAAGCGGTTTCCTTGGCACGTCTTGTCGAAGCAGAGATCGTGCTCCCCTTATTCCGGGATTCTCATCAATACGAGCATGGGTAACCCAACCGTGCCCGTCGCCACGCCTCCTCTATCGAAGGTGAATCCCGAACGGTCACGGAGACGGCTCTTGGTATTTTCCCCCTTTATAAGGGGACCAAGGCTCGTTCCTTTTTCTTAATCTGCCATCGAATCTTCTCCTTGCTCCAAGTTCCAACACCCAGAGCCCCAGATTCGAGCGCTTCGGATCTTCACCAATGTCCGGCTCCGACCTTCAGGGCCGGTGGATGCCCTCCTCCGTCATGGAGGAGGACGTGTTAAAGCTGCGTGAGGCCAAGTACCTGTCCTACGAGATTTCGCACAGGTTGCCCGCCCAAGGGCAGGCCGTGCCCACTCTCGAGCCCGGTGAGTACGTCGTCTCCGTATCCCACCTCCGTCGGGGTTTAGGCTTCCCGACGGACCCCTTCGTGAGAGGGCTCATGTTCTACTTCGGGCTGGATTTTCACGACTTGGCTCTGGAGTCCATCCTCCATATCTCCGCGTTCATTATCGTCTGCGAAGCCTTCCTCTGCGTCACCCCCCACTTCGGCCTGTGGTTGAAGACCTTCAATGTGGGGCTGAAGATGATCGGGGGGCGTCAAGCGGAGTGCGGCGGGGCGGCCATAAGCAGAAGGGCCGATGCCCCGTGGCCCGAGGGCTCCTTCCGAGAGGAGCTCGGCTTGTGGCAGCAGGAGTGGTTCTATATCACCGCTCCGAAGGGCAGCAAGCAAAAGTCGCCGCCTTCATTCCGCCCGGGACCTCCACGCCGACTGATGTTGTGGGTCAACCAAGGGCTTAATTGGGGGCCGTCCGAAGACGCGCCCTTATTGCAGGGCCGGATTTGAGACCTCCAGGCGAGGGAGATCAATCTGGTGGTGGAGATGCAGGTTATGCTAATCAGGCGTCTTCTGCCCTGCAAACACCGTCCTCTCCGGTTATGGGAGTTCAATCCGGAGGGACCACGAATTCTCCAGCACTTCATGGGTACAACACCCTTGGAGATGTACAAGTTGTTCTTCGTACCGCAGGTAGCGTGTCCGGAATTGACCGAGGACGCAGGCTTAAGCTGCAATCGCCCGGATACTCAGGTAAGTAGCTCAGAGTCCGGACGTTCTGTTTATTTGCTTTTCTAGAGTTCGCCTCCTGACCCATTACTTCTTCATCAGGAGTGGGTAGCGCGATCGAAGCTGATAAGGTGTCCGGCCCCCCTCCCAGAGACCGCACCGGAGCCCGTGCTGGTCAGAATGTTGGAGGCCGCGCCCGTAGAAGGGGGCGATGGGGAAAATAGAAGAGCTATCACCTCGCCCAAGGGGGTGCCTGAAGAGGGGGGGGATCGACAATCCCTCCTTCCAGGGGGAGAAGAGGACCGCCTCCGAAGACCCGAAGGCCAAAGCCCCTAAGCGGGGGAAGAAATCTTCACCGGAGGGTCCTGCGTCCGGGGAAAGTCCGGACGTACAATCGTCTCTAAAGGATCAGCCCTCCAGCGAGCCGTGAGTAAAAAAGGGGGGTTCATTAATGAGAAAATACCCCTATTTGTGCTTCTGTGGATGACCGAAATTTTTACCTCGCAGTTCGGATCTGCGGCCTTCTCAGATGAGTTCGTCTTCGGGGGATCTTCGTCCGGAGATGATGGAGAGCGAAACGCCTCCGTCTGCTGCGCCGTCGGATAGGGCAAACGAGCCTGAAGTATCATCATGGAGGGTATCCCAGAGTCCGGAGGGGCCGGAGAGTTCGGCGCCCACTAGTGTCCGGCCGGGGGAGCTGAAGAATCTGCTTGAGAGGGCGTCCATCTTAGAAGATCACTGTGCTTTGATGCGTATGGTGATTGGAAGGATTTCGTCCGCCGAAAGTGGATTGCATAATGCCGTCAGGAGTTTACTGACGGGATTTGAGCTACGCAAGAACGACGCACCTTTTTGACAGTTTGGCACATAGAAGTGCGCCCTGTATAGATAGTAGCCCCTGAGACTCGGTAGGTTGTCGAAAGTGACAGCGTGCCGAGGATCAAAATCTTAGGTAATGAATGTCGCCGTTCCTATGCAGGTGGCGGATAGTCCGGGGGCTTGCCGGACTAGTGGAGTTGTCGAGCTAATGCGGCAACTCGAGGTGGCGGATGAGGACATCACGCTTGTCAACCGGCGACTTGACGAGTCGCAAGGTAAATGAATTCTCCGCAGTCACTTGTTTAAGGGAGTCAAAGCCCGCTTCTGACAATATATATACTGTGATACAGACGGTGCTGCTGCTGTTGAGAGCCTTCGGGCCGAGCTTGCTCAAGCTAAGGAGCAAGCCCGAAGGAGTGATGCGGCTGCCTTGAGGGCAACCGAGGAGTTGGAAGCCGAAAAGGCTGCACACTGCCTAAGCAGGGAAAAGATGGCCGAATTGGCCGTGAAATTGAAGGATGCTGCCGACCGCAACGAGGCTCTTGAAAGGGAGCGCTTATCGGAGCGGGAAAACCTGGGGAAGGCCACCGCCGAGGCCAAGGATGCCCGTTCTGCAATGCGGGCTATGAAGGAGGAGCTGCGCCAGGCCGGAGATATTGTGGCTGGCAAGCCGTTTTTGCGGTGTCGCGGGTTTACGGATCAAAAATATGCCCAACTTGGCCAGCTGTGGGGTCCGGAGGATCCATATATGGACTTAGCGGCAAGTGCGGCTGATGCCGTTGAGCACTTCCGGAGCCAGAAGGATCACAAGACAGAAGAGCTATTTTGGTCTCAATTCCATAGTCCGGATCGTTCACTTCCGTTGACCGATCGGTTGGCCGAATGGGCTGAGCTAAATAGATTGTCCGGACTTGCCATGACTGATATCGTGGCTCATGTCTGGCCAGAGAGACCCAAGGCGACGAGCTATTTCGGCTTATTGCAGCAATTTCTTGGAGCGGTGCCGCACGTCAAGGAGATGAAGCGGTCGGCCTGCATAGAAGGCGCGCGGATGGCCCTTGCCCGTGTGAAAACACATTGGACAGAGATGGATGCCACTGCTATTGCCGCCCAGGGTTCAGACGAAAGTCGGTTACCCGCCGAGCACTATTTTGGGGAAGTTATGCGTGGCGCTCGTGTAATAGAGTCGCAGTGCTCAAAAAATGTCACGTTCAAATGAACGTTTTACCTTGTAAGACAATGATTATGATGTAACCGCTTTTTATACTTGTGCGTTCCAAGTGTTAAAATATCTCCGATGCGGCCGTTTATGTATATATTTGTATAACCTGAAAGATTGCAGTCTTCGGCTTCAGCCCCCACGCACAAGGTGCGGGGGTGTTCGCAAAAAATAGCGCGTTTTCACACTTAATCCGACGTCTCGGTCCTGTTAAGGAGGTGGTAGCGTAGCGAACGAGGCAATCCGGGCTATGATGCTTTATCACTTTCACTTAGCCAGTGGAGTTCGAGGGTGGGGCTACGATATAGCCCCTTGGGGCACCGCGCTTCTCCGAATTCGGGGCGCGTGTGTGCCTGACCGGGAAACGGTCCTTCGTCAAAGCGGGGAATTCTAAACATTCCGGTAGTCGATCGCGTGGTTGACCAGTCTCTCGCTGTATCATGACAGTCAGTTTTCGGCTTTCTCTACTGAGGTGCTCGCCCAGCCGAACTGGGGCACAATCGCAGTAGTTCTCCTGGTGCCACGTTAGCCGATGATACGGAATGGAAGGCAGCAAAACACAGGAGCCGGGAAAACCCAATATTTGACCAAAGACATGATTCGGAGCTGATGCATATAAGGCCTAACTCGAGATGCCGAACACTCCCTAAGGTGTTCGGTCTTTGTAATAATGGGCAGAACAATGCCCTAAGCCCCTAGTGTCCAGGTACGGGCATGGTCTTCTGACACGGCCGATGCCAAAACGTCAGGCTCCGCTTTGGTTATAATGACAAACCAAGGGATTATAACAACAAGAGACAGTAAAAAAGGTTTACGCAGGGTCTTAATCTGAAAAGAATCCTCGCGACGGGTCCCTGCTGCACGTCTGTGCCTGTGTCTCCGTTGTGCCGTTATCCTGGACGGGTGTGCACGTTGTTTATCTGTAAAAAGAGAGGAACTTAGCTTGAAAGGAACTTGTGCAAAAA
Organism: Triticum timopheevii; assembly: GCA_963921465.1. NCBI lineage: Eukaryota > Viridiplantae > Streptophyta > Magnoliopsida > Poales > Poaceae > Triticum > Triticum timopheevii. The sequence continues at coordinate 586,543,774 of OY997270.1, forward strand.
ATATATACAAAGGAAGAAATATAAATAAGTAAAGCGGAGTCTGTGTGAGCTCGCTGTTGCTTGTGCGCGCAGACCATTGTAAAGGGATGTGCGGCTAGGGAGCCCCTAGCTTACTTATGCCGGACTCGTCTGACCGTGTCCGGGGTCTTTAAATGACCCTCGCACTGAAATGATGCCACGTGGACCGGGCATCTTAAGTGTAAGAGACGCGTAATGTGGTATGGCGTTGAAGCGAACAAAAGCTTCTCGTCCCAGGAGTGCTTGATAGCTACTTTTGAATGGGATGATATGAAAGATTAGTTTTTTGCGTCGAAAGTTGTTCGGTGATCCGAACACAACTTCTAGTAATAGGGAGCCTGTGCACTTGGCGTAAGGGCCTGGCGTCACTCCTTTGAAGGAAGTGCGGCTGTGTCGAATTTTAGTAGGGTCTATCCCCAACTTGCGGATTGTGTTTGGATACAACAGGTTTAGGTCACTGCCTCCGTCCATCAGGACTTGTGTAAATTGCAGTCCGTCGATTACAGGATCCAATATCAGGGCAGTCCATCCTGTGTTTCGAACGCTTCTGGAATAATCCAGGTGGTCGAAAGTGATTGTTTTTGATGTCCAATCTCTATGTTCCACTGGGTTGGACCGTGCGAGACCCTTTTTAGAGGGTGCCACACTATTTTTCTGTATTATCACATGAAGTGAGTTTACTGCTTTGACCTCTTGTGGGAAAGTCTTTTGTTTTCCGGTGCTCTGCTGGTGGGGTTTGTCATCGCTTCGCTTGATGTGTCGAGCCCCTTGTGTTCGGCGTTTAGCCGGCCGGACTGTTTGAAAACCCAACAATCTCGGTGGGTGTGGTTTGCAGGCCTTCCGGGGTACTGTGGATTTGACATATCCGACCCAAAATCTTGTTTAAACTGGATAGCTCATCGCTGTTATCCTTAAGGGGCGGTGTTTTGTTGTTTGGCCGCGAGCTTTTGAATCCGGCGTTGACTGCCGTGCCCTTCGGGCTTTTCTCTTTATTCCGGCGCTGCTCTTTTCTGCGCCGTGATTTTCCGTTTCCATCTCTGATCTCGGATGTACTTGGGTCGCTGGTGCTGCATCTTGCTAGCCAGCTATCCTCTCCTGCACAAAAGCGGGTCATGAGGCTTGTTAGCGTGGACATTGTCCTAGGCTTTTCTTGGCCGAGGTGTCTGGCGAGCCATTCATCTCGGACGTTGTGTTTAAAAGCTGCTAAGGCTTCGGCGTCCGGACAGTCGACTATTTGGTTCTTTTTGGTGAGGAACCTGTTCCAGAATTTGCGCGCCGACTCTCCGGGCTGTTGAGTTATATGACTTAGATCATCTGCATCCGGAGGGCAGACATAAGTTCCTTGAAAATTTGTTCTAAACGCGTCCTCGAGCTCTTCCCAACTTCCAACAGTGTTTTCCGGGAGGCTTTTGAGCCAATGACGGGCTGGCCCTTTGAGCTTGAGGGGTAGGTATTTTATGGCGTGGAGATCATCTCCTCTGGCCATGTGTATGTGTAGTATATAATCTTCTATCCAGACTCCAGGGTCTGTTGTTCCGTCGTAGGCCTCTATGTTTATGGGTTTAAACCCTGCTAGGAATTCGTGATCCAGCACCTCGTTGGTGAAACATAGTGGGTGTGCGGCGCCCCTGTATTTGGGTGCACCGATGTCTTCGGACACTTGGCGTGTTGTATTTCCTCCTGGGGCCCTCTTCTTTGGTCCGTAAATGGACCTGGCTGGGCCATCTGTCCTTCCAGGGTCGTTAGTCGGTTTATATGCGGTGCCGCTTTCAGATTTTGGCCTATCATCTGGCCGTCTATCCGGCCAGGCGGCCTCTTTGTTTTTTGACTGTGGGGGCTCTATGGCCTCCTCATCAAATTCTGGCAGTAGCTTGCGTTTCGGGTAGCTCTTCGATTGATGGCCATTTCCGTATTTGTCTGCGGTTTTGAGCGCTTTGCTCCACCTCATTCTGAGTGTATCTTCCGCTGTTTTGAGCTTTCGTTTTTCCTTCTTCAAGCTTCTTGCAGTGTTGACGAGTCTTTGCCGAAGGTTTTTATTTTCCGGCGGTGTGTCCGGCGTGAGATCGTCCGGACTATTTTTTCCGCCGGGCCCGGACTGATTGTCTGACTCGTCTTGTTCGGACGGTTGCTTGTCGTCGTCCACTGGTTTGCCCTGCTATCTTGCTGGGTCATTAAGAGCGCTGTTGTTGTCGAGGCGGGACTTAGGGCGGCGTCCGCGTCGCCGTGTTTGTTGTTTGTCGGCGGGATTATCTTCTGCTGCGCCCCGTTGGTCCTCGTTGTCGCTTCCTTTTGGGGTATCCACCATGTATACGTCGTATGACGAGGTGGTCTTTACGTGCCTTATAGGCGCTGGTTCTTGTTCGTCTCCGGCATCGTCGTCCATGCCGTCGATGTCTTCGGAGTCGTAATCTAGCATGTCGGTTAGGTCGTCGACAGTGGCTACAAAGTGGGTGGTGGGTGGGATTTGAATTTCTTCGTCGTCTGTGTCCCAACCATCTTGGCCATAATCCGGCCAGGACTCACCGGATAGCGAGAGATGCTTTAGCGAATTTAGGATGTCACCAAAGGGCGAGTGTTGGAAGATGTCCGCGGCGGTGAATTCCATAACCGGCGCCCAATCAGATTCGATTGGCAGGGGCGCGGGAGGTCCGGAGTCAGGCAAGGAGTCCGGCACCTCGGAGTTGCGAGTTTCGCGAGAGACAAGGCTAGTGTTCGGCTCCATCGCCGTGGAAGTTGAAACCCCTGAGGTGGCGTCCAACCACCGGTCCTCGATCTGGGCGATCGGCTCCGAGCTAAGAGCCGGAGCGGACTCGTGTGCGGCCACCAAGGCACTGTTCGGCGGCAGAGCTAGATCATGCCCATCGTAACAGTGCGGCGCGCTTGGCGGTGGCTCGAGCCCGTCGAAGATCAAGTCTCCGCGGACATTGGCCGTGAAGTTTATGCTTCCGAATCTGACCTGACAGCCAGGGGCGTAGCTTTCGATCTTCTCCAGATGGCCAAGTGAGTTAGCCCACAGTGCGAAGCCGCCGAATACGAAGATCTGTCCGGGGAGAAAAGTCTCACCCTGGGCAGCTTTGTTGATTGAAGATGCCATCCAGCCTATCGGTGACGACACAGAGGAACTCTCAATGAAAGCACCAATGTCGGTGTCAAAACCGGCGGATCTCGGGTAGGGGGTCCCGAACTGTGCGTCTGGGCGGATGGTAACAGGAGACAAGGGACACGATGTTTTACCCAGGTTCGGGCCCTCTCGATGGAGGTAAAACCCTAAGTCCTGCTTGATTAATATTGATGATATGGGTAGTACAAGAGTGGATCTACCACGAGATCAAGGAGGCTAAACCCTAAAGCTAGCCTATGGTATGATTGTTGTGATGTATGTTGTCTCCTATGGACTAAAGCCCTCCGGTTTATATAGACACCGGAGGAGGCTAGGGTTACACAGAGTCGGTTACAATGGTAGGAGATCTACATATCCGTATCGCCGAGCTTGCCTTCGACGCCAAGGAAAGTCCCATCCGGACACGGGACGGAGTCTTCAATCTTGTATCTTCGTAGTCTTGGAGTCCGGCGGACGATGATAGTCCGGCTGTCCGGACACCCCCTAGTCCAGGACTGCCTCAGCGCACCTGCCCGCGGTGCACCATTAGTATGCCGTATATATGGCTGGCCGTGGTCCTCTCCTCCTTATCTCTTCATTCCACCTCTCCTACACTCCATCTCCTCCTCTCCTCCACTCCATCTTCCCTTCTCTCCTCCACCATACTACCCTCCTCCTCTCCGGCGACCTCCTCCTCCCTCCTCTCCTCCCCTCCCCTCCCCTCCCCTCACGGTTTCTTCTCCCTCCTCTCCGGTGAGCTCCTCCTCCCTCCTCTCCGGTGAGCTCCTCCTCCCTTCTCTCTGGTGAGCTCCTCCTCTCTCCTCTCCGGTGAGCTCCTCCTCCCTCCTCTCCTCCCATCCCCTCATGGTTTCTCCTTCCTCCTCTCTGATGCTCTGATGAACTCCTCTCCAGCGACCTCCTCCTCCTCCTCTCCGGCGATGTAGGCGAGCGCCTCTCCGGTGACCTCCTCCTCCTCCTCTCCGACGAACTCCTCTCCAGTGAACTCCTCTCCAGCAAAAGAACACGGCAAAAGAACGTACAAGATCCAAAAACAGGAACAAAATTTGAAATAATGTCGTGCCAAAAAATGAGCAAAAAAAACGAGCAAAAAATGGGCAAAAAATCACGATCCAGATCCAGATTCAAAATTCAAAAAATTCAAAAATACTAATGGCGCACCGGTGGCCTATACTAATGGTGCACCGGTGGCCTATACTAATGGTGCACCGTGGCCTATACTAATGGCGCACTGCCAGATACTAATGGCGCACCATCGGTGCGCCATTAGTAGGCAAAACCGGTGCGCCATTAGTAGGCCTTTTTCTAGTAGTGGCGTAGCCACCTGGACCCAGCCTATGGAACTGCGTCTTTCTTGCGGCATTTGCCTTGTTTTTCATCGACCGTCCTTAGATATTTCTGAATCCTTGAAGGTCACGAAATCATCCCAGTGCTCTCTTTGCTTCTCTAGTGTTCCCGTGAATTATGGAGTCTTCCTTTCATTAGCGAGGTAGTTGGCCCATACAGTTTTCTTGTGGGTGTTGAATGCAATTGCCATCTTCTTAAGAGCAGCGGCCTTGACTTTCTCCACATCTGCTTCAATGAAATGATCTGTTAGGGTGAAATGTTCCATCAGAGATTTCACAAGGTCTTTTTTGGCTTTGTTGTCGACCCAAGTAACACCTGGACATTTAGTCTTTGGCTCTTTCCATTCTTGAATGGAGATCGGGAGTTTGTCCTTCACAAGAACTCCGCACTAACGAGTCCACTTGTTCGCAATGTTCTTAGGCGTGAGGGGTTCGCCACTAGATTTGATGGATTCGATGTGGTACTTTACACCATCCTTCAACAATCTGCCCAGGCCTCGCTTTGTCTTGCTGTGTGTAGAAGCAGATTTGCTCGATCCGGAGGGCTGAAAGAAGAAAGATCGATTCGTTAATATATCTTCAATAAAAAACATGTGATGATCACCATGATGCATGCTTATATAAATATACCTCGCCGGTAGTCTTTGTTATTTGAAGATCAGCATTGTCCGTGTCATCACAAACATTGTCTGTGTCATAATCATAATCATAGTTCATGACTTCATCAGCCCGGTCGTCGAGATCGAATATCTTTTCATCACCCTCTCCGGTATTGTTCAGATATTTGGAGCCGTCATCTGCTTCATTCAGATCATCTAGCCTGTGAGGGCTGTGTATGATGTCGAACAATTCCTCTTCTCTCTCTGCCGGTATTGTCCACCATAGCTTTTACTTTACTAATACAGAAGAAATATAAAACAATTTAGTATTCAAATTACAATGCATGGATGCAATTAATCAATAAGGAAAAACTGAATCTCGAATACATCATCTCGAATATATAATCTCGAATACATCATCGTCTTAATATATATAATCTCGAATACATCGTCTCGAATATTATATATCGAGTACATCACTGGCTAGGTACCTAATAAAGATCGAGTACTACAGAAGAATCTAGGGCGCCACTCGCGGTTCTTGGGGCGCGGGCGGTGCACACCCAAAGAGAAGGAACCATCACAGGATCATATCTCCGGTCATCTGCCCAAAGAACCCGCCAAGTAGTGGAGAACCTGACGTCGTCCATAGCAGCCATGTAGCAATGGGCGTGCTCATCTTCCTCCCTGACACGGCGATGCACCACCTCCGGCGGGGCTGGCTGCCTCTGCACCAAATGTGGCCCACGCGAACGCCACGAAAGAAGATCAAGGTCGACGACGGGACCCGAGGTCGGGTTCCTCACCAAGCAGCGCGCCCCTCCAGGTAGCACCTCCCAGTGCCAGCCCGGCGGAGCCCAGTCCCGGACAAGGGTCCCCTGAAGCAGGACGTGGTCGCAAACAGGTCGACGGCGTGGATGCGGGCCGGGCATATCGTCGAGAACAAATACTATATGCCCGCAAAAAGTAACATTTTTTAAATGATTGGATTGTGATAACTAAAATTCTATATATATGCAAATTCTAACAATTTGACATTAATCTAATTCATCTAACTAAAACTAATTCTAAAATTTCCTGATTATATAACTAACATTTCCATAACAATTCTAATATTTATATAACTAAAAAACAGAAAAAATTGCTAACATTTCTATAAATATTTCTATAACTAAAAAATAGAAAACATTTATAACATTTCTATAAAACTGACATTTCTAATATTTATATAACTAAAAAACAGAATAATTTCTAACATTTTTATAACTAAAAAACAGAAAAAAATTTAACAAACAAACTAATGTGTGTTTGTGTGTGTGTGTGTAGTGTGTGTGTGTGTGTGTAGTACTGTGTGTGTGTGTGGACATGGTGGCCGGGGTGAGCTCACCGGCGAGGCGACGACGGGGCGGTGACGACGGGGCGACGGGACGGGGTGGCGACGACGGGGCGGGGCGGGGCGGCCGGGGCGACAGGACGGGGCGGGGCGGCCGGGGCGACGGGACGGGGTGGGGCGCGGCGACGGGGACGACGGGGACGGGGACGGCCGGGGTAGCGACGTCGACGGGGGCGGCGACGAGGGGCGGGGACGGCCGGGGTTGGCGACGAGGGGCGGGGGCGTCGACGATCGGGGCAGGGCGGCGCGACGGAGTGAGGAAACAGAGGGAAGAACAGAGGGAAACTGAATTTTTTTCAAGTGTTGTATATATAGGATGGACCTTTAGTACCGGTTGGAGCCACCAACCGGTACTAAACGTCTGTTTTGGCCAGGCCAAGCGGCGGGAAGCGCACCCCCTTTAGTACTGGGTGGTGGCTCCAACCGGTACTAAAGAGGGGGTCTTTAGTACCGGTTGGAGCCACGACCCGGTACTAAAGGGGGTGCGCTGGCTCCAGGCGGTGCGCAAGTTTAGTCCCACCTCGGTAGCCGAGAGGCTACCGCACTGGTTTATAAGCCCCAGTGCGGTAGCTCTCTCGAGCTCCTCTCCTAAGCAGGCCTATTGGGCCTACCTGTCCTCTTCTGCCCAGTGGGCCTACTGGGCCTTTGCGGGCCTGCATCCTGGCCCAACAAAAGGTTGTGTTCCTAGTCGTATGCAGGCCGCTTTGGCCCAGTAGGCGGGCTTTTTTATTTTCTTAATTTTTTTGCTTTATTTATTTTTGTTTTATTTATGTTTGAGTTGTTTTTTGCTGTATTTAGAGTTTCTTTGTGAATATTTTTGCTTTAGGTACAAAAATTTACAAACTTTATGTTAGTGCCGGTAGTTTTCAAATTTGAATAGTTTAAATTTTGAATTATTTGAAATTTGTGTGAATCACTAGTTTGTGAATAACTTAACTTTGAAAAAAAAATTCAGTGATTCTTTTTTCTTATGTTTAATATTAGTGTGTTTTATCATTATATTCAATTTGGTAATGTTTAGGTTATTTAAAAAATGAAATGCGTTTGTAACAGTTCAGTTTTCGTCGGAAACCCTGATACTTCGAAAGAGATTGTCCATTTTGGACACGAAGTGCATCCACTTTTTGCCGTAACCCTCTCTACTTTCTTGCACATGCTATTTGTATGAAATTATGATACCATGCCAACTTTCAACCTTTTCTGAGTTCATTTGAAATGCTTTTCAATTTCAGGGTCATTTAGCTGGAAAAAATCAGTAAATGCATGAAAAGAATTTGTTTGCACATAAAATTTCTTCGCGTTTCAAATGCCAAAACACATAACTACCCTAACTATTACAGACATTCCCTCCTGGGTGTGAAACACAGAAGAAAGTGATGATGGTGAAGCCGATCACATCCCAGATCTTTGGGTGTGAAAATTTTTCTTTGCGTGTGTCCCTTTGCGTCGTAGCCATGGAAAATCTTCATCATTTAACTGTATGCTCGGGTCAATATTCACTGTGAATGGAGCAATTTCATCAAACTTTTCATAATCTTCTGACATGTCTGTCTTGTCATCCACTCCCATGATGTTTCTTTTTCCTGAAAGAACTATGTGGCGCTTTGGCTCATTGTATGATCTATTCGCTTACTTATCTTTTCTTTTTCTCGGCCTGGAAGACATGTCTTTCACATAAAAAACCTGCGCCACATCATTGGCTAGGATGAATGGTTCGTCTGCATACGCAAGATTGTTGAGATCCACTGTTTTCATTCCATACTGCGTGTCTTCCGTTACCCCGCCTCGTGTCATATTGACCCATTTGCACCGAAACAAAGGGACCTTCAAATCACCTGATCCATAGTTAAGTTCCCATATGTCATCTATGTAACTATAATATGTTTCCTTTCCCATGTTGGTTGTTGCATCAAAGAGGACACCACTGTTTTGGTTGGTGCTCTTCTTATCTTGGGCGATCGTGTAAAATGTATTCCCATTTATTTGATACCCTTTGAAAGTCATTATATTCGAAGATGGTAACTGGGACAGCGAGTATAGGTCTTTGAATATCGCCATCATTCAGGGCACGTTTTTGGAACCAACCGGCGGAAGTCCTCGTTTGTTCGCGTGTAATCCAGTCGTCAGACTTCTCCGGGTGTTTGGACTGTAGAAAATTCTTGTGTTCCTCCATATACGGAGCCACCAAGGCGGAATTCTATAGAACTGTGTAGTGTGCTTCAGAGAGAGAATGCCCGTCCATACATATTATTTGATGCCCTCCTAGCATGCCTTTTCCTTCCAGTCTGCCCTTATGCCGCGATTCAGGAACACCAATCGGCTTAAGTTTAGGAATGAAGTCAATACAAAACTCAATGACCTCCTCATTTTCATGGCCCTTCGAGATGCTTCCTTCTGGCCTAGCACAGTTATGAACATATTTCTTCAAGACTCCCATGAACCTTTCAAAGGGGAACATATTGTGTAGAAATACAGGACCCAAAACGTTAATCTCTTCGTAAAGGTGAACTAGGACGTGCGTCATGATGTTGAAGAAGGATGGTGGGAACACCAACTCGAAACTGACAAGACATTGCACCAAATCATTCTGTAACCTTGGTATCATTTCTGGATCGATTACCTTCTGAGGGATTGCATTGAGGAATGCACATAGCTTCACAATGGCTAATCGAACATTTTCCGGTAGAAGCCCCCTCAATGCAACCGGAAGGAGTTGCATCATAATTACGTGGCAGTCATGAGACTTTAGGTTCTGGAACTTTTTCTCTACCATATTTATTATTCCCTTTATATTCGACGAGAAGCCAGACGGTACCTTCATGCTGAGCAGGCATTCGAAGAAGATTTCCTTCTCCTCTCTGGTAAGAGCGTAGCTGGCCTGACCCTGATGTATGCCGTCTTTTCCGTGCATACGTTGCTGGTCCTCCCATGCCTCTGGTGTATCTTTTGTCTTCCCATACACGCCCAAAAAGCCAAGAAGGATCACGCAAAGATTCTTCGTCACGTGCATCACGTCGATTGCGGAGCGGACCTCTAGGTCTTTCCAATATGGCAGGTCCCAAAATATAGATTTCTTCTTCCACATGGGTGCGCGTCCGTCAGCGTCCTTCGGAACAGTTTTCCGCCAGGACCCTTTCCAAAGATTACCTCCAAATCCTTGACCATATCATGTACATCAGCACCAGTACGGTGGCGAGGCTTCGTCTGGTGATCCGCCTCACCTTTGAAATGCTTGCCTTTCTTTCTTACGGGATGCCTTGTCGGAAGAAATCGACGATGTCCCAGGTACACATTCTTCCTACAACTATCCAAATATATACTGTCGATATCATCCAAATAGTTCGTGCATCCGCAGTATCCCTTGTTTGTCTGTCCTGAAAGGTTACTGAGAGCAGGCCAATCATTGATGGTCACGAACAACAACACCTTTAGGTCAAATTCTTCCTGTCCGTGCTCATCCCACGCACGTACACCTGTTCCATTCCACAGCTGTAATAGTTCTTCAACTAATGGCCTTAGGTACACATCAATGTCATTGCCGGGTTGCTTAGGGCCTTGGATGAGCACTGGCATCATAATGAACTTCCGCTCCATGCACAACCAAGGGGGAAGGTTATACAAACATAGAGTCACAGGCCACGTGCTATGGTTGCTGCTCTGCTCCCCAAAAGGATTAATGCCATCTGCGCTTAGACCAAACCATACGTTCCTTGGGTCACCTGCAAACTCCTCCCAGTACTTTCTCTCGATTTTTCTCCACTGCGAACCGTCAGCGAGTACTATCAACTTTCCGTCTTTCTTACGGTCTTCTGCATGCCACCGCATCGCCTCCGCATGCTCTTTGTTTTGGAACAAACGTTTCAACCGTGGTGTTATAGGACCATACCACATCACCTTGGCAGGAATCTTCTTCCTGGGGCGCTCGCCCTCGACATCACCAGGGTCATCGCGACTGATCTTAAAACGCAATGCACCGCATATCGGGCAAACGTTCAAATCCTCGTACTCACCGCGGTAGAGGATGCATTCATTAGGGCATGCATGTATCTTTTGCACCTCTAACCCTAGAGGGCGGACAACCTTCTTTGCTTCATACGTACTCTTGGGCAATTCGTTGTCCTTTGGAAGCATATTCTTTATCATTACCAGCAACTTTCCAAATCCCTTGTCAGATACACCATACTCTGCCTTCCATTGCAGCAATTCAAGTGTGGTGCCCAACTTTTTTTGTCAGCTTCGCAATTCGGGTACAACAATTTCTTGTGATCCTCTAACATGCGCTGCAACTTCGTCCTCTCCAGATCACTTGCACAGTTTCTCTTTGCATCGGCAATGGCCCGACCTAGATCATCAGCGGGCTCATCTGATGCCTCTTCTTTAGCTTCTTCCTGCATTGCCGGCTCGGCTTCTTCCCCCATAGTTGTATCATCGTATTCAGGGAACCCATCGCCAGGATAGCCGTCGTCGTCCTCTTCTTCTTCATTGTCTTCCATCATAACCCCTGTTTCTCCATGCTTGGTCCAAACATTATAGTGGGGCATGAAACCGGACTTAAATAGGTGGATGTGAATGGTTTTTTCTGTAGAGTAACTATGACCATTCTTACAGCCAGCGCATGGACAAGGCATAAAACCATCCGCCCGCTTGTTTGCCTCAGCGGCCTGCAGAAAAGTATGCACGCCATTAATGAACTCGGGAGAGCATCGGTCATCATACATCCATTGTCGGCTCATCTTCATTACACGACACCAAATAGACCAAATTAATACAAGTTCATACATAAAGTTCATCCATAAAGTTCATATACAACACTTAATTAAATGCAACATACAAATAACTCTCCAGCTGAAGAATTTAAATGCAACAACAAATGCGTACCCGTCATGTAAAACAAATGCCCCAGTCTGACAACACCCTGCCACCACCCTCTTTAGTACCGGTTCGTGGCACGAACTGGTACTAAAGGTTCGCCACGAACCGGTACTAATGAGAACGGCCGGCTAGCCGTTGGAACCGGCACTAATGGACACATTAGTGCCGGCTCAAAACCAAACCGTCACTAATGTGTCTCATATTAGGTGCTTTTTCTACTAGTGCCTCTTTCCCACGTCCACGTCGATCAATCTATACCTCTCTATATAGGATTAACATATATAGCTAATACACCCACATTAATTATATATCCAATGTTCCCCTCTCATCATCCATGCCTTCCGCTTCATCTCTCAGACGCGTGCACAATGGCGAAGACAGGGGGCAGTAAGGGCCCTGCCCCCCTAACATCACTATATATCGAGGCTAATATGAATGTGATCATTAGAGAATTGCTGCTAAAAATGGTCTAAGTTCATGAATTGACCCTCCTCATAAAGGATTAGCAATGCTTGGCCCCCTAGCTCATTTATTTTTCATGGCTCTGCCACTGCGCAACAGCGCAAGTTCTCGCCCCCTCTCTTAAATATTGATCTCGCACTTGTGCATTCCTTCATAGTCTCCCTCCACTCGGCCCCTCGCACCATCTTCTAGCCCCCCACCAGATTTTGCCACATGTACAATCTAGCAGACTCCATGGTTGAACTTAAGCATAATGCACAAACCTCAAAACAACAGTGTTTCTAATTTGCTATAGAATCTTCCGTATCATAACTGCCCAAACTTTTTTTCTAGTTGAATTGCCATTATTTGTTTTTACTTTATGCTTTACAACGCACAATTCCATGAATCATAAAATAGATTAAGGGCTTCTTTGATTCAAAGGATTCTCAAAGGAATTTTGGAGGATTCTAATCATTAGGAATTTTTCCTATCTTGGTTGTTTGATTCGTAGGATTGTAAACCATAGGAATTTTTCCATATGATTCATTTGCACTAGATTTCATAGGAAACATCCCATCCACTCAAACCTCTTTGAAAGAATTCTGCGTTTTTCTATGCACAATCAAACACTTGTACAATCCTGTAGGATTCAAGACGACATTCCACTATAATCCCATGTTTTTCCTATTCCCGCGTTCTTAGCTTTTTTATAAAAACTAATTGATTTTGAATGATATGAAAACTATAAGAATTAAATGAAGGGCTACATCAGGCATATATCACTCAGAGCATACATGCTATAGTGTGGTATTTATTCATAATTTGGTTGCAAAATCTGATGCGTGCAATGCATGTGCACCTTACTAGTACTTCGAGTATGTGCAAAACACGTAAATTAGAATACCAATGGCACGCTACAAAGTGTCTCTCTTACAGTTCATGAAGCCACATGGCACATGTGGAGGCGTTGTCGCGTCCTCCTTGCGTGGATTGATCACAGTGACGTGTTGCTGGTTCTAGAAGAATGTACTCGTCCTCCCTGAGCCATACTGGCGGTACATGCACGAAGCGAAGATGTGCACGCACGCCACGCACGCACTCATTCCGTTGCACGCACACGCGGGTACACGAGCGGACGCAATTTTGTACCAAGATCCACCCCATGTGATAATTTGACGGGTGTAAAGTCGTTCACTTCATTGATGGTCAATTAATACAACGCATGCAAATTGAGTGGACGCGAGGGCGGAAGAAAGACATTATTACTCCACTTCGCGCATGCGAGTAGTTAAATCATGGGTTGCTAGTAGTACTTCCATTGGTCTCCTTCATATTTTGTGTCAAATTTTGACAGTAACATAATATTTACGCATTTGAGCAGTGTAGTACTTGAAATTTATGTTTCGCTAAACTCATCGGGAGCCGTTTCGGGACTCGAAACCAAAACCATCAATTAATCTTTACCTTGTTCCCATCACATTCGAAAGCCTGCTCACACCTACTAGTACGTACCAAACCTGAACGTGTTCCCACTATGCAGGTATTAGTACTAGTGCTAGTACTTAGGTTATAAAAAGGGGAACTACCTAACTGAAAATTACTCTATCTTTCCTCCTCATAAGTGCTTCTTCTTCGTCCGTCGTTGCCATGGCCGGTGAGCAGAGCTCTAGGTCGAGAACTACTCGTAACAAGGGAGCGGTGTCGGTGTCAAAACCGGCGGATCTCGGGTAGGGGGTCCCGAACTATGCGTCTAGGCAGATGGTAACAGGAGACAAGGGACACGATGTTTTTACCCAGGTTCGGGCCCTCTCGATGGAGGTAAAACCCTACTCCTGCTTGATTTATATTGATGATATGGGTAGTACAAGAGTAGATCTACCACGAGATCAAGGAGGGTAAACCCTAGAAGCTAGCCTATGGTATGATTGTTGCTCGTCCTACGGACTAAACCCCCCCGGTTTATATAGACACCGAAGAGAGCTAGGGTTACACAGAGTCGGTTACAATGGTAGGAGATCTACATATCCATATCGCCAAGCTTGCCTTCCACGCCAAGGAAAGTCCCATCCGGACATGGGACGAAGTCTTCAATCTTGTATCTTCATAGTCTTGGAGTCCGGCCAACGGTGATAGTTCGGCTATCCGGACACCCCCTAGTCTAGGACTCCCTCAGTAGCCCCTGAACCAGGCTTCAATGACGATGAGTCCGACACGCATATTGTCTTTGGCATTGCAAGGCGGGTTCTTCTCCAAATTCCATGTACTCACAGAATGGTGTCCGGCTTCTTATAAACGCTGCGCTCCTCGGCTTCCACGTTCAATAATGGCCATCTTCCACGTGTCGTACGAATGCGAAAGGCCAGGGTATTTTTGACATTTTATCCCCTAGCTGTGCAAATAAGCTACCTATAAAAAGAGGTGAGGATCTAGATCCGAATCACACCATCCTCCTTCCGCGAGCATTCATCGGAGCGCCTCTGACCAAAAATCCATTCCATCATGGATAGTCGACGCGGCTCCTCCTCTCACGCTCCCAGCCCTCAGCCAGGAGATTGGGGGAGATGCTCGGTCCCGCACAGTGAGCTGGTGACGCTCCAAGCCGAGGGATTTCTTCCCCCATCCTTCATGGTTCCGGTTCGAGCCGTACTTGCCACCTACAAGGGCGGGAAGTAGGCGGAGAGCGTCCCCAATCCCTCCAAAGGAGAGTGGGTATGCTTCGACCCTTATCTAATAAGAGGACTCGGATTTCCCATACATCCGTTTCTCCGGGGGCTCCTGGTGTTCTATGGGCTCCAGCTTCACCACCTAACGCCTGCCTCCATCCTGCACATCGCGGGCTTTGTGGCCCTTTGCGAGATATTCTTGGGCGTCGAGGCCCATTTTGCGCTGTGGAAGAGATTATTCTGCCTCGTACCCCGTTCTCATGAGGGGTCGATATATCAAGTGGGCGGAGCCGAACTATGGCGCATTGCCGGGACCGGATATCTATCCGGAACCCCAAAGAACGCGTCCAAAGACTGGCCTTCAGAATGGTTTTATACGGAGGACGCCCCGCTACCGGACCCAGTTCGGATCGGCCTCCCGGAGTTCAGCAACGCTCCTCTGAAGAAATGCCTGAGTTGGCGCCCGCGGAGCCCTCAACGGGAGAGTGATAGGGACGTCCAGTATCTGATGGGCTGAATAAGGTTATTGGCCCATTCCGGGTTGACCATGATCGGGGTCATGGCCACATGCATTATGCGAGGGGTGCAGCCGCTCCAGTATAGGGCCCACCCTATGTGGGACTTCAACGGGGATGATGATGCCACCTGTCATGGCCGCAAGGGGCCGGGATCGGTCGCTGATCTGGTGAAGATCCTGTCCGGCCTGTACAAAGGGGAGAAGGAGGACTTCCTCTGTGCTAGTCCATCGAATGGATTTTCCATGAACAACCCTCGAAGCTGGGTAAGCCACCGATTGTCTATCCGATCTATATTCCCAAAATTAAGTGTCTCACTTTGTGATTTTGATGCAGGAACTGCGCCGGGCCATAGAGGATATACACAGCCTGGCCCCACAACCCGAGGATCCGGAACGATCCCTCGATCCGGCCTCCGAAGAGGATCCGGACATAGAGGTGGAGCTTCTCGATGGGGTGTTCCACCAACTTAGCATCGACAATGCTTTGGTCGCCATTACGGCCGACTACCCCGGAATATCTCCGGCTTCCCAGGTAACTGTGACCGGAGTCCTAACACCATTAATCATCCATGCTTATCTGACCATCGTACCAATGGTGTTCCGCAGGAGGTGCCTTCGAGGCGGGAAGCCGTGCCCGCGGCGGCTGGCCAACAAGGGGCAGCTCGGCCCAGCAGGCGAAAAAGAAGTGCATCACGGATCGAGACGTCACTGGAACAGTATGTCGTGCCACCACGTTTCCAGGAAAGATTCCTGGAAGGCATATTAACGTTCGTGGTTTTTTCAGGAGAAAGAGCGCTCGCCGGACTGTGTCCGGAGAGATTGCCAATCAAGCCTCCGCCAGCCAGGCTCCAACGCTAGGTCCAGAGGAGGAGGCAAACGCAAAGCGCGTGTCGGGTGCTCCTCCAATGGAGGACGCCGACCGGTTGTCCACCACCAGATCTGAGGTGGAGAGCGCCATGAATCACAGGCGCCGCTGGACAGTTCTTCGTGACGCATGCTTTTCTCCGGAGGCGTTAAATGCCTTCAATTCGGGAGATGCGCACCTCCGTGCCGCTCAAGATGGTCTAGCCAGAGCCACAGAGCAGTATGTGAAAGACATACGGGTGAGAAATTTTGACAGTTATATATGCCAGTAGCCCCCGAGACTTAAAATAGTTAGAATAACTGATTTAAGGATCATTTGCTATGCAGGATCTTACGGAGTAGAATACCCACTTGTCCCAGGAGCTTCAGGAGTGCAAGGACCAACTTGAGGCCGCACTAGCCACCACGGGAGGAGCCACAGAGACTCCCTCCGGTAATATATACTTTCGAAAGAGAAGTAGTTTGTGAAGTGCGGCGTTTACATGGGTCTGACAATAATATTGCAGATGGTGCCGGACTAGATCCGGATAGGCATCAGCTACTTCGCCAGCTAAAGGCCGGCGAGAAGGTGCTTACAAGAGTGCGGCAGGAGAAAAATAACACCAAGATGCCAACACTTAGCTGGGCGAGGAACTAAAAGATGTTCGGGTCCAGCTGTCTTACTCCGTGAAGGAGAATCTGCGGCTTCGTTGCGGCATTTATAGTAAGTGCTTGAACGAACTTTTGAAAAGAAGAGTTCGGTGAGGAAGTCGATTAACATGAATATGTCTGTAGGTATGCTCACAGGCCGTCCTGCAGAGGAAATGCCTGGTTCAACGGGTGACCAACTTCCCGAGCTGCTGCAACTGCACGAACGAGTTCGGCAGGTGATGAGTGGCGTCGCCCAGGCCTTATGGCCGTCCGTCTCCCTACCCGAGGGTCTTGGGGGGCTTGCGGAGAAGCTTCAGGGAGCACGGTGGCGCTTCTGTTTGTGGAAGATATCGGCCTGCCGTTAGGGCGCCAGGGAGGCTTGGGCCATGATGAAGACGCGGTACACGAAGGCTGATCCAAACCACATGGCCGAGGTCGGACCTGTGGGGCCCGATGGGAAGGAGATCCCTGTGAGCTTAATGTATGGCCAAGTAGAGTTGGCCGCGACGTATTCCCAGCGGGACTGTAAACTAGACAGCCTGTTAGATGGAATTGAAGAGGAATACAATCAGTCAATTTGACTATGTAATTTAAAATGACATGAAAAATGCCTTCTAGCCGGATTGTAGATCGTTTGTCTTTGCGGACCTTTTCGCTTCAACCTCGGGACATGACAGTCCGGAGTGTGTCTGAATACGCTCACGGTTATGTAAAAAACGGGGCATGCATGGAGACCAGGCATAGGGGTCATTAGTGCTTTATCAGACAAGTGCCCAACTAGTTATGTTATATTACATGGTTAGTAAGAAACATCTTCCAGGGAGAATAGTTCCGTTAGGGGTTCCTTTCCCTGGGAGGCATGCCCTAAAGTGCATGTCCGGACTGCGAAAAGAGCAGAAAAGCATTTGGGGGCAGATACATAAATAAGTAAGAAATCATCTTTCAAGTCACCGACCAAATATTCCCTTAAGAACGCTAGCTTTCGGCTTCACCCAGTCTGAGGTACACATCCGGTTGACCCGGCAGTAACAATCGCAGAGGTGCTCCCTTTACCTCCTAGCCGAACAATAGGGAACGTAGGGGTAAGCACAGGAGCCAGGCAACCCAGCTTGGCCAAAACTTAATTCATATCGATGCATATAATGGTGAATAAAAGGTACATGCAGAAGTGTGACACATGTGTTGGGCATGAAGCCCATATAAATAAGCTTCTGTTAAAGAAACCCCCAGGTATAATGAGTGCGTGCAGCACGTCAAGTGTGTGCGAACAATGCGCAGATCAGCCTTCAAAGGCTTTAAGAAAAAAGGAGGGAGAAAGAGAGAAACAAAAGATAGCTAAAGTATAAAATGTGGACGGAGGAAGGAGACGAACTCTGAGTCCGGCGCTAGGCGTAGAATCTTTGGAGACGCGCTGCATTCCATGGGTTTGGCTCGAGTCGGTTGTCCGATGCGTTTCGCAGACGGTGTGCTCCGCCGGTCAGGACTTGGTGGATGATGAAGGGACCTTCCCATTTGGGCTTGAGTTTGTCCTTTTTCTTGTCTGGCAGGCGTAGAACTAGTTCGCCAACATTGTAAGTTTTGGCCCGTACTTCTCTGCTTTGATATCTTCGAGCCTGCTATTGATAGAATGCGGAACGAGCTTTTGCCACGTCGCGCTCCTCCTCTAAGGCGTCCAAACTATCCTGCCGATCTAGCTCGACTTCTCTTTCTTCGTACATACGCACGTGAGGTGAGTCATGAATTATGTCGCAGGGCAAAACTGCCTCTGTGCCGTACACCATGAAAAATGGTGTGAATCTGGTAGTGCAATTCAGCGTGGTCCGCAGCCCTAGAGTACGAAGTCAAGCTCCTCTACCCGGTGCATGTTAGATTCCTTGAGGGACCGCACTAGTCTGGGTTTAATGCCACTCATGATTAGACCATTTGCTCGCTCGACTTGACCGTTAGTTTGAGGGTGATAGACTGAAGCGTAGTCGAGCTTGATGCCCATCTTCTTGCACCAGAGTTTAACCTCGTCGGCCGTGAAGTTTGTGCCGTTATCAGTGATGATGCTGTGGGGGACACCGTAACGGTGTACTACCCCAGATATGAAGTCTATCACGGGTCCGGATTCGGCCGTCTTAACTGGCTTGGCCTCTATCCATTTCGTGAATTTATCCACCATGACCAATAGGTATTTTTGCTTGTGGGTTCCTCCTTTAAGGGGTCCAACCATGTCAAGCCCCCAGACCGCGAATGGCCAGGTGATGGGTATAGTTTTCAGGGCGGTGGGTGGCATGTGGCTCTGATTAGTAAAGAGCTGGCAACCGATGCATCGTTGGACTAAATCCTGGCCGTCTGTCCGGGCCGTTGGCCAATAAAATCCTGTACGGAAGGCCTTGCTTACAAGGGCCCGTGCTGCGGCGTGGTGCCCACCGAGTCCGGCATGAATTTCAGCCAGAAGATTTCGCCCTTCCTCTTCGAAGATACACCTTTGAAGGACTCCGGTTGTGCTTTTCTTAAAGTGCTCTCCCTCATGGACCTTATAGGCTTTAGAGCACCGTACTATGCAGCGGGCCTCGTTTTGGTCCTTGGGAAGTTCCTGCTTAGTTAGGTAAGCTAGGAATGGCTCGGTCCGCGGGGCAATAACTGCCATTATTTCGTAGGCTGAAGGTGTTGTTTCATTGGCAGAACCGCCGATTGTGTCAGAGTGTGCGGTGTCGGGTAGTGTGGTTGGGTCCGGATTGTTATGTCCGGACTCCCCTTCCCATAGTACGGATGGCTTGAAAAGCCGTTCCAGGAAGATGTTGGGGGGGGGGACCGCATCGCGCTTTGCGCCGATGCGTGCCAATACGTCCGCCGCTTGATTATTATCCCGGGCTATATGGTGAAATTCGAGCCCTTCAAACCGAGCTGACATTTTCAAAACGGTGTTACGGTAAGCTGCCATTTTCAGATCCTTGGCGTCGAAGTCTCCATTTATTTGGATATCGCGAGGTTCGGATCCCCTCGCACCTCTAGGCGTTTAATGCCCATGGAGACCGCCATCCGGAGGCCATGTAGAAGGGCCTCGTATTCGTCTACATTGTTGGAGTCCGTGTACATTATCTGAAGTATGTATTGGACTGTGTCCCCGGTTGGGGACGTCAGGACGATGCCAGCCCCCAGGCCGGCCAAGATTTTGGAGCCATCGAAGTGCATGATCCAGTTAGAATATGCGCCGTACTCTTTAGAGAGTTCGGCTTCAGTCCATTCGGCAATGAAGTCAGCCAAAACTTGCGACTTGATAGCTCGCCGTGGTTTATATGTTATGTCAAATGGGAGGAGCTCAATGGCCCATTTTGCAATCCGGCCAGTTGCGTCGCGGTTGTTTATAATATCGTTAAGAGGTACTTCGGAGGCTACTGTTATCGAACACTCTTGAAAGTAGTGTCGGAGCTTCCGGGATGCCATGACCACTGCATACACTATCTTTTGGTAATGTGGATACCGGGACTTGCATGGAGTTAGGACAGTGGATACGTAGTACACTGGTTTTTTGAAGAGGGAACTTATGCCCGTCCGTTTCTCGTTCAACGACGAGCACCGCGCTTACAACTTGATGTGTTGCCGCGATATATAGTAGCATTGGTTCGCCTACTTTGGGCGCGGCCAGGACCGGATTTGTTACCAATATGGCCTTTATTTCTTCGAGTCCGGCCGTGGCGGCATCCGTCCACTCGAAGTGTTCGGTGCGCCGGAGGAGGCGATAAAGGGGTAATGCCTTTTCTCCTAAGCGGGAGATGAAGCGGCTTAGAGCCGCCACGCATCTAGTCAATTTTTGTATTTGCTTGAGGTCTTTTGGGATATCCAATTGTGACAGAGCTCGGATCTTGGCTGAGTTTGCTTCAATTCCTCTACCGGATACAATGAAGCCCAAGAGTTTTCCGGCTGGCACGCCGAAGACGCATTTTTCTGGGTTGAGCTTAATGTCATATGCTCGGAGATTGTCGAATGTGAGCCCCAAGTCGTCTACTAGAGTTTCGACGTGTTTGGATTTGATGACCACATCATCTACGCATGCCTCCACTGTTTTGCCGATCTGGTTTGCCAGACATGCCTGAATCATGCGCTGGTATGTTGCGCCGGCGTTTTTGAGCCTGAAGGGCATTTTGTTGAAGCAGAATGGTCCGTATGGAGTAATAAATGCTGTTACGGCTTGGTCTGGCTCTGCCATCTTGATTTGATGGTAGCCGGAGTATGCGTCGAGGAAGCACAATGAATCGTGTCCTGCGGTAGCATCGATAATCAGATCGATGCGGGGAAGGGGGAAGGGATCCTTTGGGCAAGCCTTGTTAAGGTCCTTGAAATCGACACACAGGCGCCAGGATTTGTCCTTCTTTGGTACCATTACCAGGTTTGCTAGCCAGTCCGGATGTTTTATGTCTTTGATGAATCCGGCTTCTAATAGTTTGGCTAGCTCCTCTCCCATTGCCTGTCTTTTGGGTTTGGAAAATCGCCGAAGAGCCTGTTTGACTGGCTTGAATCCTTTTAGGATGTTTAGGCTGTGCTCTGCCAGCCGGCATGGGATTCCTGGCATGTTTGAAGGGTGCCAGGCAAAAATATCCCAATTTTCCCGTAGGAATTCTCGTAGTGCGGCGTCTACATCAGGGTTTTATTGTGCCCCAATGGAGGCCGTTTTTGTAGGGTCCGTTGGATGGACTTGGAATTTGACTATTTCGTCCGCTGGCTTAAAAGAGGTGGACTTGGATATTTTGTCAAGTATCACGTCGTCCCTGTTCACCGTGGAGCGCAGCGCTGTGAGTTCCTCGGCTGCTAGGGCTTCAGATAGCGCCTCAAGGGCTAGTGCGTCTGTCTTATTTTCGGCGTGGAGTGCTACGTCCGGATCACTAGCAAGGGTGATGATTCCGTTGGGCCCAGGCATTTTGAGCTTCATGTACCCGTAATGGGGTATAGCTTGAAAAACTGTGAATGCCTCTCGTCCTAATAAAGCGTGATATCCGCTGCTGAACGGGGCCACATGGAACGTGATCTCCTCGGACCTGTAGTTGTCCGGCGAGCCGAATACCACATCTAGTTTGATTTTTCCTGTGCAACATGCTTCCCGACTGGGGATTATTCCTCTGAAGGTTGTGTTGCTTCGCTCAATGCGGCTCGAGTCTACTTCCATTTTTCGAAGGGTTTCCTCGTAGATGAGGTTTAATCTGCTGCCGCCATCCATGAGTACCTTAGTAAGGCGAAAGCCGTCCACTATTGGACTGAGGACCAATGCGGCTGGTGCTCGGGCTGTTCGGAATTTAGGTTCGTCACTGGCATTAAAGCTAATAGCCGTGTCACTCCATGGATTTATTGTTGCTATTTGGTAGACTTTGGCAAGGCTGCGGAGTGTTCGTTTTCGCATATTGTTTGATGCCAAAGTCTCGAAGGCTGTTAATACCGTACTGGTACTGCTGGGCTGGTTCTCTGGGGCTAGAAGCTCTTCGCCACTTTTGGCCACCTGCCGTAGTATCCAACATGCTCGAAGGCTATGCGTTGGAGTGGCGCCCTCTATGCTATGAATTTTGCAAGGTCCGTTGAGCCATCCCTCCAGTACGGTTCTGTGCCCTTTAGGGGGGGGTTTTGCTTTTTCGTTTTTAACCCAGGTGCCTGAATATGATGCACCCTTTTATTTCAGACTAGGGTTGTGTTCGGAGCCGGATTATCCCAAAATTTGGTTTCGGTTTTCCAAGCGCTCTCCAGCGCACGGTACTTTTGTACTATGGACGCCAGGTCGGCGAAGCGTGTAATTTCGCGACGACTTATGGCGTTCATGATTCTCTTGTCCGTGCAATTATTGCAGAAATCTGAGATTGCGCTTTCCTCATGACAGTCCTTTATCCTGTCCATAACTAGGAGGAATCTGGCCCAGTAATGATGTACTGTTTCAGCGGGCTCTTGCCGGATTCGAGATAGATCGCTTGTGTTTGGGTGGGCGGGTGGAATTAATTTCGTAACCCCGTCCAATCTAAGACTCAGGGGCCGGAAAGTTTCCGAACTTGGGAGTTTGGCTTGTTGGATGTTGTCCAACGAATCCGGCCCGCTGCCTAACTTTAAGTTCAGGGTTTGATCAACGTCCGTTCCTCCACTGGAATCCGGCATGGTGGGGTCGGGAATTCGGACATAGCTTGTCCTTAATGTAGAAGAAGAGTCGCCCTGTTGTTCCTCTACCACAGCAACGTGGTCGGTAGCCTGGCGAGAGTTGATCTCTCTCAGATCGATTTTAGGCCCGATCTGATCATAGTCTGTAGCGACTCCCAGGGCGGCGATGCGATCCAAGAGCTCGTTTACGGAAGAGAGCTCCATCGGATCTAGCTGCTCGGCGAGTTCCGAGTTGACGTGAAGATCGCTTTTGATGACCCGAGAGGTCATCGTCGGCGCGGCGGCCGAACAGGCGGTCATAAGAAAACCACCTATCCGGATAGTTTGGCCGATGGCCAAAGCTCCTTTGGCAACGGTACCATCTTGAAAGACAGGACGAGGCATCCTTCCTGATGGCGACGGTACAGAGGAACTCTCAATGAAAGCACCAATGTCGGTGTCAAAACCGGCAGATCTCGGGTAGGGGGTCCCAAACTGTGCGTCTAGGCGGATGGTAACAGGAGCCAAGGGACATGATGTTTTTACCCAGGTTCGGGCACTCTCGATGGAGGTAAAACCCTACTCCTGCTTGATTAATATTGATGATATGGGTAGTACAAGAGTAGATCTACAACGAGATCAAGGAGGCTAAACCCTAGAAGCTAGCCTATGGTATGATTGTTGTTCGTCCTACGGACTAAAACCCCCCGGTTTATATAGACACTGGAGAGGGCTAGTGAGGGAGTCCTGGACTGGGGGTTGTCCGGACAGCCGGACTATCATCGTCCGCCAGACTCCAAGACTATGAAGATACAAGATTGAAGACTCCGTCCCGTGTCCGGATGGGACTTTCCTTGGCGAGGAAGGCAAGCTTGGCAATACGGATATGTAGATCTCCTACCATTGTAACGGACTCTGTGTAACCCTAACCTCCTCCGGTGTCTATATAAACCGGAGGGCTTTAGTCCGTAGGACACAATATACATTACAACAATCATAGCATAGGCTAGCTTTAGGGTTTAGCCTCCTTGATCTTGTGGTAGATCCACTCTTGTAATACCCATATCATCAATATTAATCAAGCAGGACGTAGGGTTTTACCTCCATCAAGAGGGCCCGAACCTGGGTAAAGCTTTGTGTCCCTTGTCTCCTGTTACCATCCGCCTAGACGCACAGTTCGGGACCCCCTACCCGAGATCCGCTGGTTTTGACACCGAGATTGGTGCTTTCATTGAGAGTTCCTCTGTGTCGTCACCGATAGGCTTGATGGCATCTGCAATTAACAACGCTGCCCAGGGTGAGATTTTTCTCCCGGACAGATCTTCGTATTCGGCGGCTTCGCACTGCGGGCTAATTCACTTGGCCATCTGGAGCAGATCGAAAGCTACGCCCCTGGCCATCAGGCCAGATTCGGAAGCCTAAACTTCACAGCCGACATCCGCGGGGACTTGATCCTCGACGGGCTCGAGCCAAAGCCAAGCGCGCCGCACTGTTGCGATGGGCATGATCTAGCTCTGCCACCGAACAGTGCCTTGGTGGCCGCACACGAATCCGCTTCGGCACTTAGTCCGGAGCCGATCGCCCAGATTGAGGACCGGTGGATGGACACCGCCTCGGGGGCTTCAACTTCCATGGCGATGGAGCCGAACACTAATCTTGTCACTCACGAAACTCGCGATTCCGAGGTGCCGGACTCCTTGCCGGACTCTGGACCTCCCACGCCCCTACCAATCGAATCGGATTGGGCGCCGGTTATGGAATTCACCGCTGCGGACATCTTCCAATACTCGCCCTTTGGCGACATCCTAAATTCACTAAAGCATCTCTCGCTATCTGGGGAGTCCTGGCCGGATTATGGCCAGGATGGTTGGGATACGGACGACGAAGAAATTCAGATCCCACCCACCACCCACTTTGTAGCCACTGTCGACTACCTAACCGACATGCTAGATTACGACTCCGAAGGCATCGACGGCATGGACGACGATGCCGGAGACGAACAAGAACCAGCGCCTACAAGGCACGTAAAGACAACCTCGTCATACGACATATACATGGTGGACACCCCAAAACGAAGCGACAACGAGGTAAAACAGGGCGCAGCAGAAGACAATCCCGCCGACAATCAACGAAAACGGCGACGCAGATGCCACCCTAAATCCCGCCTCGACAACAACAGCGCTCTTAATAACACAGCAATACAGCAGGGCAAACCAGTGGACGACGACAAGCAACCGTCCGAACAAGACGAGTCAGACAATCAGTCCGGGCCCGGCGGAAAAAATAGTCCGGACGATCTCACGCCGGACACACCGCCGGAGAATAAAAACCTTCGGAAAAGACTTGTCAACACCGCAAGAAGCTTGAAGAAGGAAAAACGGAAGCTCAAAACAGCGGAAGATACACTCAGAATGAGGTGGAGCAAAGTGCTCAAAAACCGCAGATAAATACGACAATGGCCATCAATCGAAAAGCTACCCAAAACGCAAGCTACTACCAGAATTTGATGAGGAGGCCATAGAGCCCCCACAGTCAAAAAACAAAGAGGCCACCTGGCCGGATAGACGGCCAGATGATAGGCCAAAATCTGAAAGCGGCGCCGCATATTCTGGAACAGGTTCCTCACCAAAAAGAACCAAATAGTCGACTGTCCGGACGCCGAAGCCTTAGCAGCTTTTAAACACAATGTCCGAGACGAATGGCTCGCCAGACACCTCGGCCAAGAGAAGCCGAGGACAATGTCCGCGCTAACAAGCCTCATGACCCGCTTTTGTGCGGGAGAGGATAGCTGGCTAGCAAGATGCAGCACCAGCGACCCAAGTACATCCGAAATCAGAGATGGAAACGGAAAACCATGGCGCAGAAAAGAGCAGCGCCGGAATAAGGAGAAAAGCCCGAAAGGCACGGCAGTCAACGCCGGATTCAAAAGCTCGCGGCCAAACAATAAAACACCGCCCCTTAAGGATAACAGCGATGAGCTATCCAGTTTAAACAAGATTTTGGGTCGGATATGTCAAATCCACAGTACCCCCGGAAGGCCTGCAAACCACACCCACCGAGATTGTTGGGTTTTCAAACAGTCCGGCCGGCTAAACGCCGAACACAAGGGGCTCGACGCATCAAGTGAAGATGATGACAAACCCCACCAGCAGAGCACCAGAAAACAAAAGACTTTCCCACAAGAGGTCAAAGCAGTAAACTCACTTCATGTGATAATACGGAAAAATAGTGCGGCACCCTCTAAAAAGGGTCTGCACGGTCCAACCCAGCGGAACATAGAGATTGGACATCAAAACCAATCACTTTCGACCATCTGGATTATTCCAGAATCGTTCGACATGCAGGATGGACTGCCCTGATATTGGATCCTAAAATCGACGGACTACAATTTACACAAGTCCTGATGGACGGAGGCAGCGACTTAAACCTACTGTATCCAAACACAATCCGCAAGTTGGGGATAGACCTTACTAAAATTCGGCACAGCCGCACTTCCTTTAAAGGAGTGACGACAGGCCCTTACGCCAAGTGCATAGGCTCCCTATTACTAGAAGTCGTGTTCGGATCACCGAACAACTTTCAACGCGAAAAACTAACCTTTCATATCGTCCCATTCAAAAGTGACTATCAAGCACTCCTGAGACGAGAGGCTTTTGTCCGCTTCAACGCCATACCACATTACGCGTCTCTTACACTCAAGATGCCCGGTCCACGTGGAATCATTTCAGTGCGAGGGTCACTTAAAGACCCCGGACACGGTTAGACGAGTCCGGCATAAGTAAGCTAGGGGCTCCCTAGCCGCACATCCCTTTACAAGGGGCTGCGTGCACAAACAACAGCGAGCTCATACAGACTCCGCTTTACTTATTTATATTCCTTCCTTCGTATATATTTTCTACACAAATTCCTTTCAAGCTAAAGTTCCTCTCTTTTTACAGATGAACAACGTGCACACCCGTCCAGGATAACGGCACAACGGAGACACAGGCGCAGACGTGCAGTAGGGACCCGTCGCGAGGATTCTTTTCAGATTAAGACCCTGCGTAAACCTTTTTTACTGTCTCTTATTGTTATAATCCCTTGGTTCCTCATTATAACCAAAGCGGAGCCTGACGTTTTGGCATCGGCCGCGTCAGAAGACCATGCCCGTACCTGGACACTAGGGGCTTAGGGCTTTGTTCTGCCCATTATTACAAAGACCGAACACCTTAGGGAGTGTTCGGCGTCTCGAGTTAGTCCTTATATGCATCAGCTCCGAATCATGTCTTTGGTCAAATGTTGGGTTTGCCCGGCTCCTGTGTTTTGCTGCCTTACATTCCGTATCATCGGCTAACGCGGCACCAGGAGAACTACTGCGATTGTGCCCCAGTTCGGCTGGGCGAGCACCTCAGTAGAGAAAACCGAAAACTGACTGTCATGATACAGCGAGAGACTGGTCAACCACTCGATCGACTACCGGAATGTCTAGAATTCCCCGCTTTGACGAAGGACCGTTTCCCGGTCAGGCACACACGCGCCCCGAATTCGGACAAGCGCGGTGCCCCAAGGGGCTATATCGTAGCCTCACCCTCGAACTCCACTGGCTAAGTGAAAGTGATAAAGCATCATAGTCCGGATTGCCTCGTTCACTACGCTACCACCTCCTTAACAGGACCGAGACGTCGGATTAAGTGTGAAAACGCGCTATTTTTGCGAACACCCCCGCACCTTGTGCGTGGGGGCTGAAGCCGAAGACTACAATCTTTCAGGTTATACAAATGTATACATAAATGGCCGCATAGGAGATATTTTAATACTTGGAACGCACAAGTATAAAAAGCGATTACATCATAATCATTGTCTTACAAGATAAAACGTTCACTTGAACGTGACATTTTTTGAGCACTAGGACTCTATTACACGAGCGCCACGCATAACTTCCCCAAAATAGTGCTCGGCGGGTAACCGGCTTTCGTCCGAACTCCGGGCGACAATAGCGGTGGCATCCATCTCTGTCCAATGTGTCTTCACACGGGCAAGGGCCATCCGCACGCCTTCTATGCAGGCCGACTGCTTCATTTCCTTGATGTGCGGCACCGCTCCAAGAAATTGCTGCAATAAGCCGAAATAGCTCGTCGCCTTGGGTCTCTCTGGCCAGACATGAGCCACGATATCAGTCATGGCAAGCCCGTACAATCTATTTACCTCAGCCCATTCGGCCAACCGATCGGTCAACGGAAGTGAACGATCCGGACTATGGAATTGAGACCAAAATAGCTCTTCCGTCTTGTGATCCTTCTGGCTCCGAAAGTGCTCAACGGCATCAGCCGCACTTGCCGCCAAGTCCATATATGGATCCTCCAGACCCCACAGCTGGCCAAGTTGGGAATACTTTTCATCCGTAAACCGGCGACACAGCAGAAACGGCTTGCCAGCCACAATATCTTCGGCCTGGCGCAGCTCCTCCTTCATTGCCCGCATTGCAGAACGGGCATCCTTGGCCTCGGCGGTGGCCTTCCCCAGGTTTTCCCGCTCCGACAAGAGCTCCTTTTCAAGAGCCTCGTTGCGATCGGCAGCATATTTTAATTTCACGGCCACCTCGGCCATCTTTTCCCTGCTTAGGCAGTGCGCAGCCTTTTCGGCTTTCAACTCTTCGGCTGCCCTCGAGGCAGCCGCATCGCTCCTTCGGGCTTGCTCCTTGGCTTGAGCAAGCTCGGCCCGAAGGCTCTCCACAGCAGCAGCACCGTCTGTATCACAGCATATGCATTATCAGAGGCAGGCTTTGACTCCCTTAAATAAGTGACTACGGAGAACTCATTTACCTTGCGACTCATCAAGTCGCTGGTTGGCAAGCGCGATGTTCGCATCCGCCACGTCAAGTTGCCGTATTAACTCGGCAACTCCACTAGTACGGCTAGCCTCCGGACTATCCGCCACCTGCACAGGAACGGCGACATTCATTACCTGAGATTTTGATCCTCGGCACGCTGTCGCTTTCGACAACCTACCGAGTCTCAGGGGCTACTATCTATACAGGGTGCACTTCTATGTGCCACACTGTCAAAAAGGTGCATCGTTCTTGCGTACCTCAAATCCCGCCAGTAAACTCCTGACGGCATTATGCAATCCGCTTTCGGCGGACGAAATCATTCCAATCACCATATGCATCAAAGCACGGTGATCTTCTGAGATGGACGCCCTCTCAAGCAGATTCTTCAGCTCCCCGGGCCGGACACTAGTGGGCGCCGAACTCTCCGGCCCCTCCGGACTCTGGGATACCCTCCGTGACGATACCTCAGGCTCGTCTGCCCTATCCGACGGCGCAGCAGACGGAGGCGTTTCGCTCTCCATCATCTCCGGAAGAAGATCCCCCGAAGACGAACTCATCTGAGAAGGCCGCAGATCCGAACTGCAAGGTAAAAATTTCGGTCATCCACAGAAGTACAAATAGGGGTATTTTCTCATTAATGAACCCCCCTTTTTCTTTATACTCACGGCTCACTGGAGGGCTGATCCTTTAGAAACGATTGTACGTCCGGACTTTCTCCGGACGCAGGACTCTCCGGTAAAGATTTCTTCCCCCGCTTAGGGGCTTTGGCCTCCGGGTCTTCGGAGGCGGTCCTCTTCTCCCCCAGGAAGGAGGGATTATCGATCCCCCCTCTTCAGGCGCCCCCTTGGGCGAGGTGATAGCTCTTCTATTTTCCCCATCGCCCCCTTCTACAAGCGCGACCTCCAACATTCTGACCAGCACGGGCTCCGGTGCGGTCTCTGGGAGGGGGGCCGGACACCTTATCAGCTTCGATCGCGCTACCCACTCCTGATGATGAATAATGGGTTAGAAGGCGAATTTCGGAAAAGCAAACAAACAGAACGTCCGGACTCTGAGCTACTTACCCGTGTACCCGGGCGATCGCGGCTTAGGCATGCGTCCTCGGTCAATTCCGGACACGCCACCTGCGGTCCGAAGAACAATTTGTACATCAACACGGGCGTCATACCCATGAAGTGTTGGAGATTTCGTGGCCCCTCCGGATTGAACTCCCATAACCGGAGAGGGCGACGTTTGCAGGGCAGAAGACGCCTGATTAGCATGACTTGCATCACCACAACCAGATTGATCTCCCTCGCTTGGAGGTCTCGAATCCGGCCCTGCAATCAGGCCATGTCTTCGGACGGCCCCCAATTAAGCCCTTGGTTGACCCACAACATCAATCGCCGTGGAGGTCCCAGGCGGAATGAAGGCGGCGGCTTTTGCTTGCTGCCCTTCGGAGCGGTGGCATAGAACCACTCCTGCTGCCACAAGCCGAGCTCCTCTTGGAAGGAGCCCTCGGGCCACAGGGCATCGGCCCTCCTGCTTATAACCGCCCCGCCGCACTCTGCTTGACGCCCCCCGATCATCTTCGGCTCCACATTGAAGGTCTTCAGCCATAGGCCAAAGTGGGGGGTGACGCGGAGGAAGGTTTCGCAGACAATAATGAATGCGGAAATATGGAGGATTGACTCCGGAGCCAAGTCGTGAAAATCCAGCCCGTAGTAGAACATGAGCCCTCTCACGAAGGGGTCCGTCGAGAAGCCTAAACCCCGGCGGAGGTGGGATACGAAGACGACGAACTCACCGGGCTCGGGAGTGGGTACGGCCTGCCCTTTGGTGGGCAACCTGTGCGAAATCTCGTAGGACAGGTACTTGGCCTCACGCAGCTTTAACACGTCCTCCTCTGTGACGGAGGAGGGCATCCACCGGCCCTGAAGGTCGGAGCCGGACATTGTTGAAGATCCGAAGCACTCGAATCTGGGGCTCTGGGTGTTGGAACTTGGAGCAAGGAAAGGATTCGATGGAAGATTGAGAAAAGAGAAACGAGCCTTGGTCCTCTTATAAAGGGGGAAAATACCAAGTGCCGTCTCCGTGACCGTTCGGGATTCACCTTCGATAGAGGAGGCGTGGCGACGGGCACGGTTGGGTTACCCATGCTCGTATTGATGAGAATCCCGGAATAAGGGGGAGCACGATCTCTGCTTCGACAAGACGTGCCAAGGAAACCGCTTCGCTAAATGCGCTGAGGTGGAATAATAAAAAACAATTCAAGTAAAGGCCTGGTAACGGTGTGATATCATACCGCCAAATACGTCAGCAGATTGGATTTATGTGCATTATTCTCTCTATGATGGAATGTGGAATTTATTTTGCAGAGCCGGACACTATCCTGGTGTTCATGATCTTCCTTGGATTATTCAAGGGAGGAACCCGCCTTGCAATGCCGAACATTATGCGCGCCGGACTTATCGTCATTGAAGCCTGGTTCAGGGGCTACTGAGGGAGTCCTGGACTGGGGGGGTGTCCGGACAGCCGGACTATCATCGTCCGCCGGACTCCAAGACTACGAAGATACAAGATTGAAGACTCCGTCCTGTGTCCGGATGGGACTTTCCTTGGCGTGGAAGGCAAGCTTGGCAATACGGATATGTAGATCTCCTACCATTGTAACCGACTCTGTGTAACCCTAACCTCCTCCGGTGTCTATATAAACCGGAGGGCTTTAGTCCGTAGGACACAATATACATTACAACAATCATACCATAGGCTAGCTTTAGGGTTTAGCCTCCTTGATCTCGTGGTAGATCCACTCTTGTAATATCCATATCATCAATATTAATCAAGCAGGACGTAGGGTTTTACCTCCATCAAGAGGGCCCAAACCTGGGTAAAGCTTCGTGTCCCTTGTCTCCTGTTACCATCCGCCTAGACGCACAGTTCAGGACCCCCTACCCGAGATCCGCCGGTTTTGACACTGACAGCTAGGGTTACACAGAGTGGTTTACAATGGTAGGAGATCTACATATCCATATCGCCAAGCTTGCCTTCCATGCCAAGGAAAGTCCCATCTGGACACGGGACAAAGTCTTCAATCTTGTATCTTCATAGTCTTGGAGTCCGGCCAACGGTGATAGTTCGGCTATCCGGACACCCCCTAGTCCAGGAGGACAAGGCGAACATGCAGGGCTGCGGAAAAAAATTGGGCTCGCCGCCACGCAGAGACCTCGAAAGATCTCGAAAGAGGCAGGCGATGGCTCCCAGGAGCGCCCTAGCCGCGGAGGCGAACATGCCGAGCCGATGGAGCTGGAGTCATTATCTTTCGGTGGCATACCCGATCAGCTCAATAAGCACCTCAATAAGCAGAAGGAGTTCATCCTAGGCTTGATGGAGTTGCTGAAGGAGAGCCTCGACGACATGCCCGCTGAGCTCAATAAGCAGGGGGAGTTGACCGCCGGCTTGGTGATGCCTCCGAAGAAGAGCATTGCCTCGGAGAAGAAGGCGACCGGCAAAATCCTGCGACTTCAGGAGGACAAGGCGAAGCTCTGCCATAAGATCGACCTGTTGAAGGAGAAGAACGCCGGCTGGAAGAAGCTGCATGATAATAGTAGTTCCTCGATGAAGAGACTGCAGGCCCTCCTCATGGAACAGAAGGAGTTGGCGAAGCTCCGCATCGAGCACCCGACTACTGTCAAGGTACGTAATGCGGCCGTGGAACAGATGATGAAGGCTCGCGTCGAGAAATCCCGCATCATGGACAAAGTGAAGAAGATGGCGGAGGAGACACGCAAGGAGATGGAGGTCGTGGAGGCGATGAAGAAGCAGTTACGACTCCGTGGCGAATTAGATCATTTGGGGTGATAATCTTCCTTCTTCTTTTGCTCCTGTGTTTCATCTTTTGCTTTGGGTGTTTCGCCGCACGTGTCACATTCTCTGCGAGGCATGAATAGAACAATGCTTTTTTTGAGGGAATGAATAGAACAATGCTAACAATGAGATGACTAGCAAATTAGATCAGTTTTTATCGCCATATGGCACTGGGCTGCCGTGTTTCATGCTCCTCCATCGCAGTACTACTCCAGTGGAAAACTTGAGTATACCGCACAGTTCTTTGCTCCTCCTCAGGCCGTCGGCGCATTTATACGAGCAGTCAAATCACAAGGCCCCGCTGAGGGAGTCCTGGATTAGGGGGTATCCGGACAGCCGGACTGTATATATCGTCCGGACTATTGAAGCGTGAAGATACAAGACTCAAGACTTCAGCCTGTGTCCGGATGGGACTCTCCTTTGCGTGGAGGACAAGCTTGGCGATCCGGACATTGTGTTTCCTTCCTTGTAACAGACTCCATGTAAACCCTAGCCCTCTCTGGTGTCTATATAAACCGGAGAGGTTGGTCCTTAGAAGGCCGATCATAGTTACAATCATACCATCATAGGCTAGCTCTTAGGGTTTAGCCTCTACGATCTCGTGGTAGATCTACTCTTGTACTACTCATATCTTCAATATTAATCAAGAAGGAAGTAGGGTTTTACCTCCATCGAGAGGGCCCGAACCTGGGTAAACATTCTGTCCCTTGCTTCCTGTTACCATCAGCCTAAGACGCATAGATCGGGACCCCCTACCCGAGATCCGCCGGTTTTGACACCGACATTGGTGCTTTCATTGAGAGTTCCTCTGTGTCGTCGCTGTAGGGCTTGATGGCGCCTTCAATCGTCAACAACACGATCCAGGGGGAGACTTTTCTTCCCGGACAGATCTTCGTGTTCGGCGGCTTCGCACTGTGAGCCAATTCTCTTGGCCATCTTGAGCGGATCGACAGCTACGCCCCTGGCCACCAGGTCAGGTTTGGAAACTTGAACTACATGGCGGATATTTGCGGAGACTTGATCTTTGATGGATTTGGGCCTACGCCAGGAGCACCGAACAGTCACGATGGGCACGGCTTAGACCTGCTGTCGGACGACGCTCGGTATATCACCCCTGCAGTAGCCCCGGATCTAAATCCAGAGCAGGTTGCATTGCCTAAGGACGGAGGGGTGGACCCCGCCTTGCGGGCCGCACACTCATCAATGATGGAGCCGAATATAGGTCTCACCTCTGTGGAAGCCTGTAACCCCGGGCCCCCGGACTCGTATCCGGTTGTTGGTTCCGGTCCGCACACCCTCGAGCCAGTCGAGCCAGGTTGGGCTCTGGTAATGGAGTTTACCACTGCAGACATCTTCCAGCACTCGCCCTTCGGCAACATGCTGAACTCATTAAAGTCTCTCTCTTTGTCAGGAGGCTCTGGGCCGAACTATGTTCGGCTTGAGTGGGAAGCAGGCGACAAAGGAATTTGCTGCCCACCCACCACCTACTTCATTGCCACGGTCGATGATTTAACCGACGCGCTTGACTTCGACTCCGAAGACATCGACGTTATGGACGCCGATGCAGGAGAAGTACCGGAGCCACCGCTCACAAGGCGGTGGACGGCCACCTCCTCATATGATGTATTCACGGTGGACACTCCGAAGGAAACCAATGGCGATGTGGCAACGGAGGATAACCCCTCAGGGAGAAAAGCAAAGCATGGGCGTCTTCGGAGCCGCTCCAAGCCCCGCCACAGCAATACCGGCCCCGGAGATGAAAGCAATCCGGATGGTGCCGAAGAGGAATGCAACCCTGATCAGCCTACCTTCAAGCAGGCCGGACTGGCCACGGTGGGATACTTGGAGAGGGACAACTATACACCCCCCTCCGAAGACGAGCTAAGCCTCGACAATGATGAATTCGGCGTGCCTGAAGATCCAGTGGAATAAGTTCGCTTCAAGCGACGACTCATGGCCACGGCAAAGAAAGCAAGAGCAGCTTAAAGCTGACCAAGATTTTCTAGTGGATAGGTGGACCAAGATCCTGGCCACCAAAAAGTGTGGACTCAACGGCCCCAACAAAGGGCATACACCGCACAACTGGCTACCTCAACCTAAGTAGGAGAACCCAAGGCACACACCCCGATGTCCACACATCACTACGGTCCAAGACAGTAAGAAGGATACTGTAGAGGCATCCTCAAGCCTCGGTGCAATGGTCATAAACGTCAAGTCAAGGAAGCTGGTGCCAAGTCCAGCAACTCCCAGTCCGGTCAACGGACAAACAACAGCTCAAGCCTATTCGGCCCAAGCCACACACTCGATCAACCGTGCGAAATTCATGGTACTCCCAGAAGGACGTCAAAGCATACCAATAGAGAATGCCAAATCCTCAAAACAAAAGGACCGGTCGTGTGTCGGAAACAATGAGGGGAGGCGTCTAGTCAAGAGACCCCCCCAGAGCATAAAAGTACGGCCGATCGCCCCCGATCACGCTTACCACAGCAATTCAATTGCCGTACCCCTAGACCTAGTAGTCCGGGGGCTCTATAACACACAAAGCCCCCATGGGTACGAAACCACAAATAACTTCTTCTAAAGGATGCCAGGTGCAAAGGCCAAGTTTATTGGCCCACCACGCTAACGGTTGTTTTTGAATCACCAGAAAATGCCTCGCCAAAGAGTAATTCTTCGGCACCTTCCCCTCATACGGTAATTTACCGTATGCTAGCGGGACGAACCATGTTGAATCAATTCCACGTGATAAACCATTAGGCCAACACCATGTGATATAATCACGCCCACGGGAAAGGCCGGACCCCGCCCTTGGAGCGGCAATCATACAGCTGCCAGAGTAGCGAGTTGCGCATGCCTATCAAAATTTTGATATGACAGCCAACTATCCGGACACCAACTGAGGAGTCCGTGCTACTTCACGGCATAACGGCTGGGTTCACCAGGGTCCGATCAGGAACCCTTAGACCAACCACAAGAGAACGTTCAGCTGCCTCCAAGCATTTGCCTTTACAAACTAACTTTGACGCAGCACAGGATTGGCGGTGCGGAATCAGCCCGGACACACAATGGCAGGAACATGCAGGTAGAAGGCAGTTTGGATTCACTCTTGATCCACTCACAACCACCTCCAGTCCGGCTATCACAGGTTCTGCCAAAAAACACCTCTTTTCATAGTCATACATCGTACTCATATGCATAGACATATCATCCTACTACAATGCGTAGACTTAAATAACACTTATCGGCCGTCGTTTATCGCCGATGCCTCTTTGCCAGAAACGGCAACCACACTTCGTGTTACGCCTGGTTATGCCAGGGGCTTCACAGTACGGCAATAAAGTCCGACCACCTTTTCGGTCGCTCGGCACCCCGAACTTATAGCATTATATGCATCAACTCCGAATCATGTCTTGGGTCATTGGTTGGGTTTGCCCGGCTCCCATGTTTTGGTACCGTACGTTCCGTTCTATCGGCTAAGGTAGCGCTGGGTGAACTACTGCGATTGTGTCCCGGTTCTGCCGGATGAGCACCTCAGTAGAGAAAGCCGAAAACCGACTGTCATGATGCAGTGAGAGCTGGTCAGCTGTTCGAGAGGTTGTAAAATCCTTAAAGATTTATTCCGCATAATTCCACTATAAATGTAGAGTGCGATGGATCGGTCTTCTGATCATGCGCCAATAGAGCCCCTAGTTCGGCTTTCCGAGCACTAGGGGCTACACCGACCATACTCGAATTCCTATGGCTAAGTGAGAGTAGTGAAGCCTTATAGTCCCATTGCCTGGTTCGTGGTGAGGAACGCTTCCTTAAAAGGACCCAAACATGGGATAAAGAGTGTTCAGATATATCCCGAACACCCCCATATTCTCTTTACGTGGGGGTAGAAGCCGACGACTGGCCAACTCTCAGGATTTACATACAATAAACAGCCGCACAGGAAGAACATATGTTCAAAAAAAATTGACAGTATATAATGAAAGTGCAATTATCCCATATTACAAAGAGCGGCATGAATGCCCTCAGGGAAATATAATGTCTTTGGTACACTTATCCGCCGCAAGGCGGGCCCCTTTCAGTACACCTTCATAGTACAGCTCGGGCTTGCGGTGCTCCTTACCCTTCGGCAGCCCCTCAGTCATCAGCTTCTCCGCGTCAAGCTTCCCCCAATGCACTTTTGCACGGGCGAACGCCATGCGCACACCTTCTATACAGACTGATCGCTTGATAACATCAAGCCGAGGACAGGCACCCACAATCCGCTTCACGAGACCGAAGTAACTGCTTGGAATTGGCTCCGCAGGCCACAGCCGGACAACTAAGTCCTTCATGGCTAGTTCGGCCGGCTGGTGCAGTTCGAGCAGCTGCTTCAGCTGATCGATAAAAGGCACCGGATAGTTCGGTGCCAAATACTGCGGCCAGAAGTTCTTCTCCGCAGACTTCTTCTCCTCGGTCCGGTAAAACTGGGCGGCATCTGATATGCTGCGAGGCAGATCCGCAAACGCCCCTGTAAAAACAAGAATTCAGCTTCTCGCTTAGAGTTCTCCCCACTATCATGTAAAAATAGCCATGAATACAACAGGCCTTACCAGCCGCAACTTTCCGGGCCTCCTGAATATCCCGTACAGCACCTCGAGCTTCTGCCCGAGCGTCTTCCATGGCTTGGAGAGCTTGGGCGAGTTCGGATTCTTTCCCTACTAAACTCTGCTCCAAGCCCTCGCTTTTCTTCACAGCCTCATGGAGCTTCCGCTCGGCTGTGATGACCCTGGCCTCATGTTTTTCACGAAGCGCCTGTTCGGTGGCAGCCTTCTCATTGGCATCAGCCACAACCTTCTTCAGTGCCTCATATTCGGCACTCTCTCCTAGGGCATACAACAAAAATACTTTTCAATAGGCACA
Source organism: Triticum timopheevii (assembly GCA_963921465.1). Lineage (NCBI taxonomy): Eukaryota > Viridiplantae > Streptophyta > Magnoliopsida > Poales > Poaceae > Triticum > Triticum timopheevii. The sequence continues at coordinate 586,580,882 of OY997270.1, forward strand.
ATTACTCATTAGTGCCTAATGCAAGACAATGTTTCAACATACCTTGCTTATCCTCTAATTGCTTCTTCAAACGGCCAAGTTCTTCCTCAGCCCGTTCCAGGCTCTACTTCAGTTCGGACACTTCCGCATTATGACCGGACGTCTTCTCCGCAGACGCCTGTTTTCAAACAAAGAGGTACATGATACGTCTCCAACATATCTATAATTTTTGATTGCTCCATGCTACTTTATCTACTGTTTTGGACTATATTGGGCTTTATTTTCCACTTTTATATTATTTTTGGGACTAACCTATTAACCGGAGGCCCAACCCAGAATTGCTGTTTTTTGCCTATTTCAGTGTTTCAAAGAAACGGAATATCAAACGGAGTCCAAACGGAATGAAACCTTCGGGAACGTGATTTTCTCACCGAACGTGATCCAGGAGACTTGGACCCTACTCCAAGAAGTGCCAGAGGCGGTCACGAGGGTGGGGGGAGCCCCCCTGGGCACGCCCCCTGCCTCGTGGCCCCTCTGTTGCTCCACTGACGTACTCCCTCCTCCTATATATACCTACGTATCCCCAAACGATTAGAACAGGAGCCAAAAACCTAATTCCACCGCCGCAACCTTCTGTATCCACGAGATCCCATCTTGGGGCCTGTTCTGGAGCTCCGCCGGAGGGGGCATCCACCACGGAGGGCTTCTACATCAACACCATAGCCCCTCCGATGAAGTGTGAGTAGTTTACTTCAGACCTTCGGGTCCATAGCTAGTAGCTAGATGGCTTCTTCTCTCTTTTTGGATCTCAATACAATGTTCTCCCCCTCTCTCGTGGAGATCTATTCGATGTAATCTTCTTCTTTTTGCGGTGTGTTTGTTGAGACCGATGAACTGTGGGTTTATGATCAAGTTTATTTATGGAAAATATTTGAATCTTCTCTGAATTCTTTTATGTATGATTGAGTTATCTTTGCATGTCTCTTCGAATTATCCGTCTGGTTTGGCCAACTAGATTGGTAGTTCTTGCAATGGGTGAAGTGCTTAGCTTTGGGTTCAATCTTGCGGTGTCCTTTCCCAGTGACAGCAGGGGCAGCAAGGCACGTATTGTATTGTTGCCATCGAGGTTAACAAGATGGGTTTTTTATCATATTGCATGAATTTATCCCTCTACATCATGTCATCTTGCTTAAGGTGTTACTCTGTTTTTAAATTAATACTCTAGATGCTTGCTGGATAGCGGTCGATGTGTGGAGTAATAGTAGTAGACGCAGAATCGTTTCGATCTACTTGTCTCGGACGTGATGCCTATATACATGATCATTACCTAGATATACTCATAACTATGCTCAATTCTTTCAATTGCTCAATAGTAATTTGTTCACCCACCATAGAATACTTATGCTCTTGAGAGAAGCCACTAGTGAAACCTATGGCCCCCGGATCTATTCTCATCATATCAATCTCTATCGCTTTATTACTTGCTTTGTTTTTACTTTGCCTTTTACTTTTCACTTTGCATCTCTATATCAAAAATACCAAAAATATTATTTATCATCTGTATCAGATCTCACTCTCGTAAGTGACCTTGAAGGGATTGACAACCCCTAATCGCGTTGGTTGCGAGTAGCTATCGTTTTGTGCAGGTACGAGGGACTTGTGTGTGGTCTCCTACTGGATTGATACCTTGGTTCTCAAAAACTGAGGGAAATACTTACGCTACTTTGCTGCATCATCCTCTCCTCTTCGGGGAAATCCAACGCAGTGCTCAAGAGGTAGCAAGAAGAATTTCTGGCGCCGTTGCCGGGGAGCCTCACGCAAGCAAGTCAACAATACCAAGTACCCATCACAATACCTATCTCTCGCATTACATTATTTGCCATTTGCCTCTCGTTTTCCTCTCCCCCACTTCACCCTTACCGTTTTATTCGCCCTCTCTTTCACAATCTCCTTCTCTCTTTTCCGTTTACCTTTCCGTTGCCATGGCTGAATCAAAAAGAACTACGGGTTTTCTCCCGAGCTCTAGTGCCTTGGACAACCCCTCTATCCTCTCTAAGCTCATAAATAATGATGCTATAGAAAGACCCACCGGGGTCTCCAATGAGAGATTGAATAATTTTGATGAGGATGACTCTGGAATTTTTTATTATTTACTTGATGAGTCTTTAAAAGATGCTTGGGATAGGTTACTTAGGATTCGGGCTAGTTATGTAGCACAATATCAAATTGAAATTTACCTAAAAAGCTTTTATGTTGGCTTGCCCGCTTCCTTTAAACGAGTTTTAGATTCCATCTTTGAAGAAGTTTTTCTTGAAGGGTGTGCTATAGATACTTATCAAAGAATGAAAAATATATTTGGGCACCCCATGAATGATAAGGTTGAATCGACTACTCTCTTGTGCTTTTATCAAAATGAAATTATTAAAGAGATGAAGTCTAGTTTAGAGGCAAATTTCCTTAACGTGCTTAATCTTACTTCTTCCATTAATGGCCATGTGCTTAACTTAAATAGAGGAATGAATGCCATAGAAAGGAGATCCTCATCTTCAACTACCAAAGATGGCAATACCTAGATCTATCCTTACTTTTATGCCTAGCTAGGGGCGTTAAATGATAGCGCTTGTTGGGAGACAACCCAATTATATTTTTGTGTTTTTTGTTTTTGCTTCTGTTTAGGAATAAATAATCCATCTAGCCTCTGTTTGGATGTGGTTTTATGTTTTAATTAGTGTTTGTGCCAAGTAGAACCTATAGGATAACCTACGATGATAGTTAATTTGATTCTGCTGAAAAACAGAAACTTTGCACGCACGAATATAATTTTTTTAAATCATAGAAACGTGATTTTGCGTTGATTCTTTTTGCTTCTGTTCAATAAACAAATTCTGCAGGACTTCCTATTTTGGTAAAAGTTTTAGAGTTCCAGAAGTTTGCGTTAGTTACAGATTGCTACAGACTATTCTGTTTTTGACAGATTCTGTTTTTCGTGTGTTGTTTGCTTATTTTAATTGTTGAATATTTGTGTATGTGTATATTGTGTCTTGGGCCCACCTCCTAGTTCATCTGTATAGTTGAGGTTGTGTCCCCTTCTGTACTCATATATACGTGCCTGGTGCACTGATCAATGCATTGTGTTTGCACAGCCTATTCTTTCTCTTCTACATGGTATCAGTTTCTGGGTTCTAACCCTAGTCTTCCGCCGCCGCCGCGCGTCCCCTCACGCGCTGCCGCCGCCGCCACCACCACGCCGCCGCCGCCCGTGCGCACCTCCCGCGCCAGCCGCCGCACCCCACATCGCCCACTTGCGCGTCGCCCGTCGCGAGCTTGCACATAGCCCCACGCGTGCGTCTCTTTCACCGCCGGCCGCACGTCGCTTTCAACTCCAGGTAGCCCCGATCGCTCATTTGACCGCTGCACGTAGCTCCGATCGCTACAGCCGCCAAACCGCCAGCTGCATCGCTACATCTACTACTACGGATCCTAGTACTACTACTACCGATCCCACATCTACTACTACCGATCCTTGTACTACTACTACCGATCCTTCTATTCCATGTTCTTCCACACATATATATCTCTACATATATATATATACATATACATCTGTCTGTTCTAGTTCATTTGCTTCCAATCAAGTCTATTCTGTTAGTTCTTTGCTCGCCTGCTAGCGCAACACATTGCATCGCCCGCTAGCCTATTTGCTCGCCCGCCCGCATACTCGCGCGATTGCCTGCATCACCTCACCCGCCGCCGCCACCCGCCGCCGCCGCCGGCTCCTCTTTCACCGCCGCCGCTGGTCGCCATTGCTCCCTCCTCTCCCGTTTCCGCACCGCTGCTACTACACCCGTCCCCTGCCTTTCGCCGCTATAACCTTCACCGCTGCAATGTCTTCTGCCGCATCGTCTCTCTTCGGTTACATGTAGGCGGACGCGCCGGATTCCTTCACCACACCGCAGGTTTTTTCGGCGGGCCATCCGGCCTACTTCGCCGTGCCGCAGCAGTCGGCCAGTGCTGGCCCTGGGGCTTTGCTCGCCATGCGGATGGCCGGCGGCCATGCTCCGCCCGCCCCGGTTCAGCCCTACGGCGGCTTCGCCTCGCCGCCGGTCTCACCGTCATGGGACAATACTTCCTTGGCCGCCCTGCACTCGGCCCCATCACCGGCAGCGCTTGGTACCGGCGGCGCTTGGTACATGGACTCGGGCGCCACCGCCCACATGACATCTCATCCCGGTACTCTCACATCCTCCACTCCGGTTCATACTCCTACTTGCATCACCGTTGGCAATGGTTCCTCTTTACCTATCACACATGTTGGTCGTGCTTCGTTTCCTTCCACATCTACACCTATTACTATGTCTGATGTTCTTGTGTCTCCTGATTTAGTTACGAACCTTGTATCTGTTCGTCGTCTTGCCCGTGAGAATCCCATTACCGTTGAATTTGATGATGTCGGTTTTTCTGTGAAGGACGCCCGTACTCGGATGGTCCTTCACCATTGTGATAGTCCTGACGAGCTCTATCCGGTGCACTCCTCCACCACCGCCTCCACCACCCCAGTCGCCCTCGCCGCAGGTGTCGACCTTTGGCATGCTCGTTTGGGACACCGGAACTCCACCACTTTGCGTCAAATACTTAAGAGCTTTTCATTCTCATGCAATAAGATCGACGACCATACTTGTGAGGCTTGTCGTCTTGGCAAGCACGTTCGTCTTCCCTTTAATGCATCTACCACTATTTCCACTTTTCCATTTCAGTTATTGCATAGTGATGTTTGGACATCCCCGGTTGCAAGCAACACGGGCTACCTATACTATTTGGTGATCTTAGATGATTTCTCTAATTATGTGTGGACATTTCCACTTCGTCGCAAGTCTGACGCTCTTGCCACACTCATTGCATTTTATTCCTACGTCACCACATAGTTCGGTCGTCCTATCCTTGCTTTACAAACTGACAACGGAAAAGAGTTTGACAACGCCGCTGTTCGTAACCTTCTAGCCTCCCACGGCACTATCTTCCGCCTCACTTGCACCTACACGTCCCAATAAATGGTCGTGCCGAGCGTATCCTTTGCACTCTTAATGACTGCATACGCACGTTACTCTTTCACTCTAACATGCCTTCCCGGTTTTGGCCAGACGCTCTCGCCACCGCGACCCTCATTAACATCCGCCTGTGTCGCCCCCGCTGGAACTATGCCCCTCACCATCTCCTCTTTGGTGCGCCCCCATCTTATGATGGCCTTCGCATCTTTGGCTGTCTCTGCTATCCTAGCCTCGCCGCCACTGCGCCTCATAAGCTTGCACCTCGCTCAGTCGCTTGCATCTTCCTCGGCTACCCACCTAACACCAAAGGATACCGCTGCTACGATCCCGTCTCACATCATGTATTCACCTCCCGACACGTTTACTTTGATGAGACGGTGTTTCCATTTCAGCAGGTACCTCCCGACGCCCCGTCGCCACCGGCCACCGGCGGCCCTCCAGTGACCCCGTCAGGTGGACGGTCCCGCTCGATTCTTGGACCGCCTCCGGGCTTCGGCGGTCCTCCCACCGTGGGACGAGCTACGACTCGTGCCCCCACGACGTCCTCGCCGACTTCGTCAGGGGCCTCAGCATCGCCCGCCTCGCCGGCATCTTCGCCAGCAGCCGCTGCTTCACCGGCCTTTTTGCCGACATCTTCGCCGACCGTCCCGTCGCCCGCCTTGCCGGCATCTTCATCGGCAGCCGCTGCTTCGTCGGCATCTTCGCCGGCCGCCCCGTCGCCGTTATCTTCACTGCCCACCTCAGGCGCCGCCTCGTCGCCGGCTGTCTCGGTCGGCCCCGCCGCCTCGGGTGCCTCGGGCGGCGCCCCCGCCTCGCCCGGCCCCTACGCCTCGGGCACGGGCACTTCGGCGGCCTCGGGCGATGCTTCTTCACCGGCCATCTCGCCAGCGGCCTCGCCGGCTACCTCGCCAGCTGCTTCACTGACCGCCTCACCAGTCGCCGAGTTGCCATCTCGCCCCGTCACTCGGGCTCGTGCTGGCGTTCATCACCCGAGTCTACGGTACTCCAGCGACGAGTATCTTCTCGCCGCCTCCACCACTGAGCCGTCACCGATCCCTGCGTCCGCTCGCGCGGCCCTTCGTGATCCTCACTGGCTTGCCGCGATGCAGGAAGAGTTTGACGCTCTTCAGCAGAACCGTACCTGGACTCTGGTTTCTCGGCCTTCTCGCGCCAATGTCATCAGCGGCAAGTGGGTCTTTCGCCATAAGACCCGCTCGGATGGTACACTTGAGCGCTACAAGGCTCGCTGGGTGGTCCGTGGTTTTCGGCAGCGCGCTGGAGTTGACTTCACCAAGACGTTTGCCCCGGTTGTCAAACCGGGCACAACCCGCACAGTTCTCCAGCTGGCAGTTTCCCGAGGCTGGCCGGTTCATCAGATGGATGTCTCCAACGCCTTCCTTCACGGCCATCTTGAGGAGCAGGTTTATTGTGAGCAGCCAACCGGTTTCGTCGACGCATCTCTTCCTGGGCACGTGTGTTTGCTGTCCTGGTCTCTCTACGGGCTCAAGAAAGCACCTCGCGCCTGGTACCAGTGTATCGCCGGGTTCCTTCAGACACTGGGCTTCCGCATCACTCGCTCAGATGCCTCATTGTTCGTCTATCACCACGGCGACACGACTGCATATTTGCTCCTCTACGTCGACGACATCATCCTGACGGCCTCCTCCGCGGCCCTTCTTCAGCAGATTACTCTTCGGCTGCGTGATGAGTTTGCCATCAAGGACCTGGGCGCTCTACATTATTTCCTTGGCATTGAGGTCGTTAGGCGACCCGACGGCTTCTTTCTTCATTAGCAGAAGTATGCACACGAGCTACTTGAGCGTGCTGGCATGCTCAACTGTCACCCTATTGCTACTCCTGTCGACACGAAGGCCAAGGTTTCTGCTCTCGAGGGCTCTCCCGTGTCGGATGCTCCGTTCTACCAGTCCATTGTTGGTGCTCTTCAGTATCTGACTCTCACTCGGCCGGATTTACAGTATGCTGTTCAGCAGGTGTGTCTGCATATGCACGCCCCTCGTGACTCCCATTGGACCCTCGTGAAGCGGATTCTCTGTTACATCCGCGGCACGATGGCTCTTGGGCTTACTCTCACGGCGTCCACTTCTCTGGAGATGGTGGCCTACTCCGACGCGGACTGGGCCGGCTGCCCCGACACCCGTCGGTCCACCTGTGGCTACTGCGTTTACCTCGGTCCTTCACTCGTCTCGTGGTCGTCCAAGCGACAACCTACGGTTTCGCGCTCTAGCGCGGAGGCTGAGTATCGAGCTGTGGCTAACGCCGTTGCCGAGTGCACCTGGCTACGACAGTTACTTCAGGAGTTGCATCATGACGTCTCCCAGGCTACGGTTGTCTACTGTGACAACGTTTCTGCGGTGTACCTTTCCGCCAACCCCGTTCATCATTGTCAAACTAAGCACATTGAGATGGACATTCACTTTGTGGGCGAGCAGGTGGCCCTTGGACGTATTCGGGTCCTCCATGTTCCGACTGCACAACAGTTCGCCGATGTGATGACTAAGGGACTGCCGACTTCCACCTTCGAGGAGTTTCGTTCCAGTCTCTGCGTCTCCGGCGCCGCTTCGACTGCGGGGGGGTGTTGAATATTTGTGTACGTGTATATTGTGTCTTGGGCCCACCTCCTAGTTCATCTGTATAGTTGAGGTTGTGGCCCCTTCTGTACTCATATATACGTGTCTGGTGCACTGATCAATGCATTGTGTTTGCACAACCTATTCTTTCTCTTCTACATTAATGCATCTATGGCTAATAAAATAGTTTATAATCCATATAGAAGTTGGAATACAGTAGGTTTAACACCAATATAAATAAAGAATGAGTTCATTACAGTACTTTGAAGTAGTCTTTTGTTTTCTTTCTCTAACGGAGCTCACGAGATTTCTGTTGAGTTTTGTGTTGTGAAGTTTTCATGTTTTGGGTGAATTCTTTTGATGGATTATGGAACAAGGAGTGGCAAGAGCCTAAGCTTGGAAATGCCCATGGCACCCCCAAGATAATCCAAGGACACCAAAAAGTCAAAGCTTGGGGATGCCCCGGAAGGCATCCCCTCTTTCGTCCACTTCCATCGGTAATTTACTTGGAGGTATATTTTTATTCACCACATGATATGTGTTTTGCTTGGAGTGTCTTGTATGAATTGCGTCTTTGCTTGTTAGTCTACCACAATCATCCTTGCTGTGCACACCTTTTGAGAGAGCCATACATGAATTGGAATTTGTTAGAATACTCTATGTGCTTCACTTATATCTTTTGAGCTTGATAGTTTTGCTCATAGTATTTCACTTATATCTTTTGAGCGTGATAATTTTTGCTCTAGTGCTTCACTTAGATCTTTTAGAGCACGGTGGTGGATTTGTTTTAAAGAAACTATTGATCTCTCATGCTTCACTTAGATTATTTTGTGAGTCATTAATAGCATGGTAATTTGCTTAATGATAATATACTTGGTATTCAAGATATGTGAAACTTTCTTTTGAGTGCGTTGAATACAAAGATAAGTTTGATGCCTGATAATTGTTTTGAGATATGAAGATGGTGATATTAGAGTTATGCTAGTGAAGTAGTTGTGAATTTAAAGAATACTTGTGTTAAAGTTTGTGATTCCCGTAGCATGCACGTATGGTGAACTGTTATGTGATGAACTCGGAGCATGATTTATTTATTGATTGTCTTCCTTATGAGTGGTGGTCGGGGACGAGCGATGGTCTTTTCCTATCAATCTATCCCCCTAGGAGCATGCACGTAATACTTTGCTTTGATATCTTCTATATTTTTGCAATAAGTGTATGAGTTCTTTATTACTATTGTTGAGTCCATGGATTATATGCACTTTTTCCCATCCTTCCACCTTTGCTAGCCTCTCTAATACCGCGCTTTTCGCCGGTATCATACACCCACCATATACCTTCCTCAAAACAGCCACCATACCTACCTATCATGGCATTTACATAGCCATTCCGAGATATATTGCCATGCAACTTTCCACCGTTCCGTTTATTATGACACGCTCCATCATTGTCATATTGCTAGCATGATCATGTAGTTGACATCGTATTTGTGGCAAAGCCACCGTTCATAATTCTTTCATACATGTCACTCATGATTCATTGCATATCCCGGTACACCGCCGGAAGCATTTATATAGAGTCATACTTTGGTCTAAGTATTGAGTTGTATTTGTTGAGTTGTAAGAAAAATAAAAGTGTGATGATCGTCATTATTAGAGCATTGTCCCAAGTGAGGAAAAGGATGATGGAGACTAATATTCCCCCACAAGTCGGGATGAGACTCCGGACCAAAAATAAAAAGAAGAGAAGAGGCCATAAAAAAAGAGAAAGGCCCAAATAAAAAAAATAAAAAAATGAGAGAAAAAGAGAGAAGGGACCATGCTACTATCCTTTTACCACACTTGTGCTTCAAAGTAGCACCAAGATCTTCATGATAGAGAGTCTCTCATTTTGTCACTTTCATATACTAGTGGGAATTTTTCATTATAGAACTTGACTTGTATATTGCAATGATGGGCTTCCTCAAAATGCCCTAGGTCTTCGTGAGCAAGCAAGTTGGATGCACACCCACTTAGTTTCTTTTGTAGAGCTTCATATACTTATAGCTCTAGTGCATCCGTTGCATGGCAATCCCTACTCACTCACATTGATATCTATTGATGGGCATCTCCATAGCCCGTTGATACGCCTAGTTGATGTGAGACTATCTTCCCTCTTTTTGTCTTCTCCACAACCACCATTCTATTCCATATATAGTGTTATATCCATGGCTCACGCTCATGTATTGTGTGAAGATTGAAAAAGTTTTGAGAATGTTAAAGTATGAAACAATTGCGTGGCTTGTCATCGGGGTTGTGCATGATTTAAATATTTTGTGTGGGGAAGATGGAGCATAGCCAGACTATATGATTTTGCAGGGATAACTTTCTTTGGCCATGTTATTTTGAGAAGACATGATTGCTTTGATTAGTATGCTTGAAGTATTATTATTTTTATGTCAAGATGAACTTTTGTCTTGAATCTTTCGGATCTGAATATTCATATCACAATTAAGAAGATTTACATTGAAATTATGCCAAAGTATCACTCCGCATCAAAAATTCTCTTTTTATCATTTACCTACTCGAGGACGAGCAGGAATTAAGCTTGGGGATGCGTGATAATCTCCAACGTATCTATAATTTTTGATTGCTCCATGCTACTTTATCTACTGTTTTGGACTATATTGGGCTTTATATTCCACTTTTATATTATTTTTGGGACTAACCTATTAACCGGAGGCCCAACCCAGAATTGCCCTTTTTTTGCCTATTTCAGTGTTTCAAAGAAACGGAATATCAAATGGAGTCCAAACGGAATGAAACCTTCGGGTACGTGATTTTCTCACCGAACGTGATCTAGGAGACTTGGACCCTACTCCAAGAAGTGCCATAGGTGGTCACGAGGGTGGGGGGCGCCCCCTGGGCGCGCCCCCTGCCTCATGGACCCTCTGTTGCTCCACCGACGTACTCCTTCCTCCTATATATACCTATGTATCCCCAAACGACCAGAACAGGAGCCAAAAACCTAATTCCATCGCCGCAACCTTCTGTATCCACGAGATGCCATCTTGGGGCCTGTTCCGGAGCTCCGCTAGAGGGGGCATCCACCCCTGAGGGCTTCTACATCAACACCATAGCCCCTCCGATGGAGTGTGAGTAGTTTACTTCAGACCTTCGGGTCCATAGCTAGTAGCTAGATGGCTTCTTCTCTCCTTTTGGATCTCAATACAATGTTCTCCCCCTCTCTCATGGAGATCTATTCGATGTAATCTTCTTATTTTTGCGGTGTGTTTGTTGAGACCGATGAATTATGGGTTTATGATCCAGTTTATCTATGGAAAATATTTGAATCTTCTCTGAATTCTTTTATGTATGATTGAGTTATCTTTGCAAGTCTCTTCGAATTATCCGTTTGGTTTGGTCAACTAGATTGGTAGTGCTTGCAATGGGTGAAGTGCTTAGCTTTGGGTTCAATCTTGCGGTGTCCTTTCCCAGTGACAGCAGGGGCAGCAAGGCACGTATTGTATTGTTGCCATCGAGGATAACAAGATGGGTTTTTTTATCATATTGTATGAATTTATCCCTCTACATCATGTCATCTTGCTTAACGCGTTACTCTGTTTTTAACTTAATACTCTAGATGCATGCTGTATAGCGGTCGATGAGTGGAGTAATAGTAGTAGATGCAGAATCGTTTTGATCTACTTGTCTCGGACGTGATGCCTATATACATGATCATTACCTAGATATACTCATAACTATGCTCAGTTCTGTTAATTGCTCAACAGTAATTTGTTCACCCGCCGTTGAATACTTATGCTCTTGAGAGAAGCCACTAGTGAAACCTATGGCCCCCGGATCTATCCTCATCGTATCAATCTCTATCGCTTTATTACTTGCTTTGTTTTTACTTTGCCTTTTACTTTTCACTTTGCATCTCTATATCAAAAATATCAAAAATATTATTTATCATCTCTATCAGATCTCACTCTCATAAGTGATCGCGAAGGGATTGACAACCCCTAATCGCGTTGGTTGCGAGTAGCTATTGTTTTGTGCAGGTACGAGGGACTTGTGCGTGGTCTCCTACTGGATTGATACCTTGGTTCTCAAAAACTGAGGGAAATACTTATGCTACTTTGCTGCATCATCCTCTCCTCTTCGGGGAAATCCAACGCAGTGCTCAAGAGGTAGCAGTACACGTCATTAACAAAGGTTCCCACAAAAAAGGGATTTGATCCCCTGCCCGGCTCCCTCTCTTTCGCCAGATAGTGTATCAGGGGCTACTGCTCATATTATGATGATTCCTCAAAGGTTTCTCCGAAAGCATACCTCAAAAGCCTTTATCAGGCCAAGGCAGGACTCATTCAGCCCGCTTTCGGCAGAATGAATCTTTCCAACCACCGCACCCATGAGGGTCCGATGTTCATCGATGATAGACGCGTTCATCAACGCTGTTGATAGAACGCCCGGCAGCTCTGCATGGACAGAGGTTACCGGTAGAGCAGGCAGGCCTCCCTCCATTGAAGATGTCCGCTCGCCTGATCCTGCAGCTTTAGAGGTCTCCAGGACCCTATCCGGCTGTGGTCCAAACCCGAGATTGCCCCCATCGTCGACACGCCATGGGGCCGCTGCCCCCATGTGTCCGGCTCCAGAGACATGCACCCCCTGCTCTGGGTCTCTTTGAGAAGACACCTCGGTGTTGCGCCTGGACTTCGGAGAAGGAGCCTCCGGAGGCGTCTCGCTCGCCACAGCTTCCGAGCTCAGCGAATCCTCTGATGAGGACTGTCCGGCAGGAGACCTCGCCGGGCTGTACGAGATATGGCGACAGTTAAAACTACTGTACTCAGACGACCCTGAATGCATATGCGCATTCAGATTTCGGTTACTTATGATTTTTCCAGGGGCTGGGCCCTGGGACCCCACTCTGGGCTGTTATCGGCAGCCGTGGTGAATGCCTCTGGATGGGAACCTCTTCCCCTCTTGGGCGATTTGGCCTCCAGGGACGGGGAAGCCGCATGCTTCTTCCCACCTTCAGAGTGAGGCTCGTCCCCTTCTGCTTCCTCCTCTTCGTCTTCGAAAGAAGGGGCATCGCTGGAGTCTTCGGATTTGGCGTCCGAAGCCTCGCGGCGACGGAGGCCACTCCGGGTCTTCTTGACCTTCTTGGAGGCCTCCTTCTTTGGTGCCTCGTAAGGCGCGGGGACCAGCATCTTCGTTAGAAGAGGCTTGGCCGGTTCCTCCGGTAGCGGGGCCGGACAATGTATCCGCTCCACCTTCTTTATCCATTCCTGGGGTCACGATGAAATGATTAAAATGTCTCCCTCATGACATGCCAACTGAAGCACGGGTGGACAGGGTGTGGCTGTAACTTACCGGGCTTGCAGAATGGGATAATTGATACCCACGGTCCTCGGCGGAGTCCGGCCACGATTTGCCGGATTTGAAGAGCACCTTCCAAATATCCTTTTGGGAGGAATCATAGAGCTCCCGAAGGGTTTGGTGCTCGGTTGGGTCGAACTCCCACAAAGTGCAGGCTCGGCGCTGGCAAGGGAGAACCAGGCGAACTAGCATCACCTGGACTACGTCAACGAGTTTGACGTCCTTGTCGACCATGCTCTAAACGCGCGTCTGGAGCAGTGACAGCTCATCGGAGGAGGTCCAGTTCGGGCCCTTCTTGGGCCAGGACGTGAGCCGCAGTGGGGCTCCGGATCTGAACTCGGGAGCTGCGGCCCACTTTTTGCCATGTGGTTCGGTGATGTAGAACCACTGCTGCTGCCACTCCTTGACAGAGTCGTTGAAGGCGCCTTTCGGCCAAACGGCCTTGGGCATCTTGCTCACCATGGAACCGCCGCACTCGGCGTGTTCGCCACTCACCACCTTGGGCTTCACATTGAAAATCTTCAGCCACAGTCTGAAGTGAGGCGAGATCCGGAGAAAGGCCTCACACAGGACGATGAACGTCGAGATATTGAGGAAAGAGTTGGGTGGAGGAGAAACCCGAGCCCACGGACGAAATGGGGAAGGAACACGACTTTCTCGTGAGGCTCCGAAGTGGGGACGACCTATCCCGCCTGTCGGGGATATACCCCGCGGCGTAAACCGGCCGGAAGTTAACCCGGCCGGACTTGGCGGTTTGTCTGAAGACCCGCCCTGACCTTGGTGGTTTACAAGCAACCCGCTTGGTCGTTATGACTCACTGGTAACCCGGCGGGCAGATCAGACGGATGGCAAGGCCCAAGGCCCAGAAGGCCGGTTCAACTATTGTGGGCCGGTTTAAGAGGAAAGGAATGTTTACCTTACAAAGAGTTAAGACCAGGACTTGTATCCGGTTTGTATTAGAGATAGACTAGTCCTAATCCTAATAGGACTCCACATGTAAACCGCCCCTTCAACATATATAAGGAGGGGCAGGGCTCCCCAAAGAGGGACAGGTTAGAAGCTACAAGCTACAAGCAAGAAACAATCTTAGGGCTAGACACAAAGAGGAGAGCCGGTTTACGACGACTACCTTGTGATGATAATGAGACCTAGCCTCAAACAGCATGTAGGGTTTTTACCGGATGATGTTTCCCGGGTCCCGAAGCTGTCTAAATCCCTGTCTTGTGTTGCGTCTCTCGATTCCGCTCAACCCCTCTCAAGCTACCACATAGATGCATTGGCCTCGCGACTAAGTCCTGACACTAAGGACATTTGACGTGTTAATTCCACGACAGTTGGCGCCCACCATGGGGCACGCGTACGATGGTGTTGAGTTCTTGGAGGGATTTCTTTCCAGGATTGAGAAGCTCTGAGGCAAGTCGTGAGAAGCTAGGGTTGCGTCAGTTTGCACCGCAGCAAGTCGCCAAGTCTGACTAAAAATTTTTTTACATCTGGATTACCACGCGGCACGATCCGCTCTGAGGCAAATCCAGTATCTTCCATATGCGTGACTGTTGTTATACCTGCGAAGAAAATCAGGTGGAGCTGTTTTGATAAAATCGTCGTCTACTCCCGAGGAGATCAGGCGTGATTTCTGCTGCTATTTTCTCATGGATCCGATCGCTACTAGACACGCAGGAGAAAACCTACCAGGAGGATTAATCGCTGTCCCGATGGGGGTCCCAGTCCATGTGCATTTCGGAAATTAAAATCACCTAAAGTCATTGCTAGTCCGGGTGGTCTACGGTTGGAAAGCAAGGAAGGGAAGAAAATCAACCTGTCGCCTCGCCTCGGTCTCCGCACGCAGTGGCCCGTAGTGGCCCAGCCTCTGTGTTGCCGTTGCACCACCAGTTCAGGCTCCGCCCCAGGCGCCCTGTACTGCCCGTGACAGAGCCGTCCCAATCTCGACTCCGAGTCGTTTCAGCACGCCTCCGCCTGGCCCCCTCGATTGTGAAGTCCCGAAGGAATTTATTATGGCTCTTGTTACTTTGGGCGTGGAGGACAAATCAATCCAAAAGTACTTCCACCAGTATATAATGAAGATTAGTACGGATGAGTATTACATCGCCTTTATTCTCTGACCCAATTGCCCGGTTCATTGAGCGGCTAGTACGACAAGTTTGACTTATGGACGGATTGAGGAACATAGAAATATGGAAAGCAAGACTGTCAAGTGAGCGGGATTTGCTGCGCTAGCCTGCGCCGACGAGCCGCCGTGACGTACAGCACCATTGGGCCTTGTTATTTTCTTAGAGAAGGGAAGGCAGAAGGAAATAAGGGATAAGGAGAAAACTGCTACATGCATGGATTATGCGGCCAGAGTGCTAATCACATGCATATACTATTCAACTTCCATGCACTTCCAGTACCTTCACACACAGTTCAATATCTAAACGGGAGTGTTGGTCGTACATCCAAGGAGGTAGTGTCAGCAAGCGCTCAACAATTATCCAGCATTGCATGGCGTGGTTTCCTAGATAAAAAAAGGCAACCAGAGGAGACGAGCTGATTCAACATTATTGAACGCATGCACATTCACCCAACAAAAAATCAGGTGATATTCGTCTAAATCTATTTCATTAGCATAATATTATTTTCGTAAAAGAAACAACTACTCTGGCTTATATCTTTTTATACAGGACAAGTGCTCACTATAAAAGTGATGCCCTACCGCGGACGGCGCGCAAGCTAGCTACTCTACACCGGCATCTGCATATATCACACTGATAAATCGGAACATAAACCGCCGCCCCCGCAGTCCGGTTTACATCAACGCGCCGTCCAACTCGCCCGTCCGTGCCACCTTACAACATCACGGACGACTCGCCCGTCCGCCCTGGCCACCGGTTCATGCATCCACGCCAGTTTACAACACGGAGGACAACTCGCTCGTCCGCACCGGTTTACCATGCCGTGGCCGATTCATCCGTCTGCTCGCATGGCCGACTCATCCGTGATTGATTTCAGTTTCACCGTGGTGATTATCAACTCCGCGATGGATATTTTTTGGCTAACATATCAGGTGAAGTCCATCCATTATATTTTTATATTATATATATATATATATATATATATTAAAAAAGAGCAATTACTCTGGCTTGCAAGTTTTTCAATGCAGGACAAATTGTCTATTGCAAAAAGGGATTATTATATCACTGAGCTATTGGATAACCTATGCCGGTTTATATCGCGATCCAGTCCGCATCAATTTGTCAGGACCGTGCGAATTACCCAATAAAGCGTGCACAGGCCGTCGTCCCCTGCAGTCCGGTCCACATCAACATGCGGCCGATTTACGCATCTGTATCGGCTTACAATGCCGCAGCCGATTCATTTATCTGTGCCGCCTCTGATGTTGCGGTCATTCTTGTCATCCGTCTCTCGCGGCCTGGTCTACATCGACATACCGGGCCGCACCTGTCCGCATTAGCTGTTTATTGGATATGAGCAAGTCACAGCTTGGGCAGCCCGGTTTTCTTTCAAATTGGAGGCAAATTATCATCAACCGCCGTTTGCACTGGATGGCTCAATAGGCAGGTGCACAAGTCGCCGCCACTACAGTTTTGGTTAACTTCAAATTGCTAGTTGGAAGGAACCATTGGCTGAGTTGCTGACACGGTTCATACGGGATCATTTATAACCCGCCACAGTCACCTCAACCTTTTGTGGATTCACATCGTGCTGTCAACACCAATGATATACAAGTTATGTCGGTTTATATCACGGTCAAATATGGAGAATCTCAAGTCAACTCCTCGAGTCACCTTGAGACTCGGGGGCTATAGTAATATGACTCAGCAAATGTTGCCGGTTTTCAGTCTCAGCAAATGTGCCGGTTTTCAGTGAAGTCAAGAACCCCAGGACGTTGGAGGGAAAGATAACCCAGTCCCGGAGGCTATTACCATATGGATGAAAATTTAAAGGCCGTCACAAAATTTCCGGCTTAGTAAGTATATGACAGTTACAAAATCCCGGCTCAATGAAGAAGTTCCGGATCATCAGAAAGGATTCCGGTTTAAAATCCAGCTCAATGGAAGTCAGTCTCACTGAAGATCTCAAGTATCCGATTTACAATCCAGTTCAAGGGAAGTATATTCTCCCACGAAGCTCTCAAGCGCTCAAATCCGGTTTAGAAATGTCCGGTTCAAAAAGGAATTAATTTCTCGCAAGTTCAAGTTGAAAGGCCATCAGAAAATTTCTGGCTGAAAATGAAGATTCCGGTTTAAAATCCGGGTCAAGGGAAAGATGTCTCCCACAAAGATTTGAAGTTCTCAATATCCGGTTCAAGATCCCGGTTCAAGAAGAATTTATCTCTTGCAAAAAAGTTAAAAATTACCGAAGAGGACCTGCTGCCATGATGCGCGGTTCAAACATGGATATCCTGCCTTATTGGCTTAACATATTGATCACATGGGGGCTTCTGCTTCATAAAGCGGGGTCTCTGTTCTTTTTTACATCATGCGTGGTTACACGGAGGTTCTGTCTTAAAGCGGCCTCCGGTTTACCCCTTGAAATTTGCTTTTTATATCACTTGGGGCCTTGGTCGTGTCCGAACCAACGCGACACCTCTTGATAGGCGACAGCCACCAGATCACTTGGGGACATGGTCAAGTCTGAACCAGTCACGCTTCTTGGTCGGCCTAAGGCCACGAAATCACTTGGGGGCTTGGTCGAACTCGAACCATTGCCACGCCTCTTGATTTGGCATATATGCCACGAATCATTTGGGGACCTGGCTGACTTGAACCATTGTCACTCCTATTGGGGGCTTGGTCCTGTCCGACCACGGTAACACCATCTGATCAGCTCAGTATAGCATGTCTTTTGCAAATGGTTTTATCATTGCCTTTGCTGGAAATTTTCTTTAACAAATATTTCTTCTTTGTTGCGTTCTTAAACCGACAAAATTCGCAGACCGGTTCGACTGTCAATTGACGGAACACGGTCAATTCTTAATCCGGAGATTATTTGCCCGGTTTGATTTTTTGATTTTATGTTACCATCTTATTATAGAGCAAACCCGTGTTCATTAACCCGGTTTGACTTTCAAATTACAAGTTGTCAGTACATGATCAAGTTATAATCCGGAGACTATCAGCCCGGTCTGGTTTGACTACGAGTCGCCAGTATTATATATGGTTAAACTGGTGTTTATCACAACCCGGTACGGTTTATCATAAACCGGCACAGTATGAAAGGAGTTATCATTACTCAAGATTGGGATTATCATCCTTACTACAAAAAGTTGGTAAAGCCAACAATGTGATTCAATGTCACAGGTATGATATATTTCATATTTGATTATTCTTAAGTGCAGCCTTGGTTATAAACCTGGGTTATATGTTGGGCATTATGACCTGTCCGGCGGTAAACCGCCAGGACACTTTAAACTTGTTGTATGCAGGAACAAGTTGAATAAAGCATGATGATAAATTATCCGGTGTTTATTAAACCAGCCTGGCTTTAAGACGATAAGTCGCCAGGATATGATGGAAAATTATCCGGTGTTTATTAAACCGGCCTGGCTTTTGGACTATACGTCGCCAGTATATATTTGGATGGCGCCATTGGAATCATGCGCTTATAAATCATTGGGTTATATTATTCAAATAGCCAAACTTGGCTGAATTTTCATTATGATACTGAATAAGGTTTTCATACCGAATTATATTATCTTGAATAGCCAACATGGCTGGATTTTTATTATGGTTATCAATGACCAGTATTATGATTGAGGTTTTGAAAGTCGCTTTAGCGCAACGGTTATTATTTTATCAATGGATATGACTTATTTTATAATTGAAGGAATACTCCCAAGTTGCTGCAGGCTTACAACCCGACACTCGGGGGCTACATTATTTAAGTTGAGATTACATCAAATATGCAAGTCTCATGTCGCTGCAAGCATGCACCATGACACTTGGGGGCTAATGCAAAGTCATTTTTTGCTCATATTATTGAAGACCCGACTCATCACATTATAATGAGCCGGCCCTTGGGGGCTACCAATTGCTCCTGTCAACAACTCAAGGTACACAAGTTAAATCCATTATATTGAAGGGTCCACTGTTCAGTTGGTAAAGCACAAGGCTCTTAACCTTATGGACGTGGATTCAAGCCCATGATGGGGGTTACATCATATGATGTTATTTTCATTGAAGTATATATCAAGTCCCAGCTCAATATTATCTTACTGAGCCGGCCCTTGGGGGCTACACATCATTGCTCAAATCTACATGATTATATTTACACAGTCCCTGCTCATTATTGCATAAATGACCCGGCCCTTGGGGGCTACACTGGTTGAAGTTTTATGAGTATAAGGCAATTTCAAGTCCCTGGTTGCTACAAGCATGACAACCCGGCACTTGGGGGCTACATATATGGAGTATTCAGTTTTTATTAGTAACTGAGATGAACAACATGGATTTCTTCAAAGTGGCAGTAATTATATGGAAACAAGTCTCAAATCATCACTTTGTTCTGTTCATGACTTGGGGGCTACAGATGAGTATGTCAAGACCAATATTTCTTAAACCAGCGCTTTGGAAGCCGGTTCAAGAGGATTATTCTTCACAATATTTTTCTATGAGAAGCCAACATCAGCAATTTGAGTATGAAGCTGGTTATTGACCCGGATTTTCTAGAAGGAGGAATGATAAGGACTTAAGGATGATCAGGTGCCGGTTTTCAAGAATTCTTAACCCGGAGCGCAACCTGTCAAATTTGTTCTTGTGTTTATTTTGCAGCATAAGTTTACCATGGATAAATCCAAGCTAAACTTGGGGGCTAATGTCGGGGATATACCCCGCGGCGTAAACTGGCCGGAAGTTAACCCGGCCGGACTTGGTGGTTTGTCTGAAGACCCGCCCTGACCTTGGCGGTTTACAAGCAACCCGCTTGGTCGTTATGACTCACTGGTAACCCAGCGGGCGGATCAGACGGATGACAAGGCCCAAGGCCCAGAAGGCCGGTTCAACTATTGTGGGCCGGTTTAAGAGGAAAGGAATGTTTACCTTACAAAGAGTTAAGACCAGGACTTGTATCCGGTTTGTATTAGAGATAGACTAGTCCTAATTCTAATAGGACTCCTCATGTAAACCGCCCCTTCAACATATATAAGGAGGGGCAGGGCTCCCCAAAGAGGGACAAGTTAGAAGCTACAAGCTACAAGCAAGAAACAATCTTAGGGCTAGACACAAAGAGGAGAGCCGGTTTACGACGACTCCCTTGTGATGATAATGAGACCTAGCCTCAAACAGCATGTAGGGTTTTTACCGGATGATGTTTCCCGGGGCCCGAAGCTGTCTAAATCCCTGTCTTGTGTTGCGTATCTCGATTCCGCTCAACCCCTCTCAAGCTACCACATAGATGCATTGGCCTCGCGACTAAGTCCTGACACTAAGGACATCTGACGTGTTAATTCCATGACACCGCCGGTGGGAGACAGTGGCCGATCTCCTTGGCCAGATACCCGGCTTCCCGGAGCTTCTTGATATCCTTCTCCCGGACGGTAGAGGCCATCCATCTGCCTCCTGCTCTGGATCCGGACATCTTTGGAAAACATCTCTTCGATGGAAAAGAAGAGTACTTGGGCGTTAGGGCTCGAACAGAGGGGAATGGGCTAGCGGAAGGAGAAGGCGTGGGTAAAGAGAAAGATACCTTATCTCTTTATAGGGGCAGTAAATGCTTTTTGCGCCTCCCAACTCACCTGGTGGAACTCGTTCGCCTCCCACTCGCCGCGATTAGCGGTGCGATTGGATTACCCGTACCCGTATTGATGAAAATCCCGTGATAAGGGGACACGATCTCTGCTTCGACAAGACGTGTCAAGGAAACCGCCTCACATTGTGCGCTGTGGCTGGTTGGAGGAAAACGCGGTATGTGAAGATCATTTTGTGGATCCGAACACGGTCTACGTGTTCGATAGTTACTTTGGAGTATTCGGAGAAGGAACCCGCCTTGCAATGCAGAAAACAAGACTGCGCGCCGGACTCATAGTCATTGAAGCCTGGTTCAGGGGCTACTAAGGGAGTCCTGGATTAGGGGGTATCCGGACAGCTGGACTGTATATATCGTCCGGACTATTGAAGCGTGAAGATACAAGACTCAAGACTTCGACCCGTGTCCGGATGGGACTCTCCGTTGCGTGGAAGAAAAGCTTGGCAATCTGGATATTGTGTTTCCTTCCTTGTAACCGACTCCATGTAAACCCTAGCCCTCTTCGATGTCTATATAAACCGGAGAGGTTGGTCCTTAGAAGGCCGATCACAGTTACAATCATACCATCATAGGCTAGCTCTTAGGGTTTAGCCTCTATGATCTCGTGGTAGATCTACTCTTGTACTACTCATATCTTCAATATTAATCAAGCAGGAAGTAGGGTTTTACCTCCATCGAAAGGGCCCGAACCTGGGTAAACATTGTGTCCCTTGCTTCCTGTTACCATCAGCCTAAGCCGCACAGATCGGGAACCCCTACCCGAGATCCGCCGGTTTTGACACCAACACCCGCCTTCCAGCAGTAATGAGCCGTGAAATCACAAAGGCCCTCGCATCTCGTGAAACCGACCAAACTAGACTGCCCCGCCCTCTTGCCTTTTAAAAATGTATACTTTTGTACAACAATAGTATCGATGGATTGCGCCATGGAGCAAAACTTGAAATTAAAAAAAAGGTGGTACATATAGAGAGTGCTCATCGCCAAATTATGCATATAGTACTATTAAAAAGTCTAGTCACAATAATGGTATCCAGCACAACCCACCCCTCAAATAAAACTAAGCATCCTGGAATTCTTTGACAAAATTAAGCACCCTGGAATTCTTTGACAACTAAACTGCTGACTATATGATGTTGGCCATATATATTGTACGTATATAATGTGAAGAAACGAGTGGTAGTACTATACCAACTAAAAGATGAAATGTAAGAAATACTAGTATGTACATACTGAAGAGTTAAAGTAACGAGAAGAAACATAACATAGTTCTGCTGGGGGCTCAGCACAACACACCCCTCAAATTAAATTAAGCACACCTGAAATTAAACTTTGCAACTATTTTGGTAGACACTGCATTAGAACCACCATGAGCTACGACACTGCCACCTTACTCGGAGTCCTTGTCCACGTCCTCGACTTCGTCCTTGTCCCTCTTCCTCTTGGACGATACTTCTTTGCTTGAACCGCACACTTGGCTCTTGCTATTCATCCAACCCTTGTAGATATTGAAACAAAGGTAGCCATCCATTGCAGCGTAGTGGATGTCGTCTATATCTAGTACATTCCGCTGCCATGCATAACGATGAAACTTGTATGGAGGTTTCTCCAGTTTACCATACGAAGGATGAACCATGGCTCCTGCCAGGGTCAGCATTGAAGGCTGACGAGAGGACACTAGACGATTTTTCTGGAGGTTGAAGGTGTTGCCTACAACGAGGCCTATTCGACCTAGGACTTCTTTGTCGTTACCAAAGTGTACAATAACGAATTTAACTAGGTTTCTCTCGAGGAAGTCCTTAAAATCTAGGCATTCAACATCGGCATGGCATGTGTGGTAGACCAAGCATAAGTCATGCATGCAAACCTAGATCACAGTGGGCTTCTTCCTCTCTTCGTCCTTTAGATCCTTCTATCGTCCCAGGACTGTGGTGTACTCAACATCTAGCCCAGCAACCCACTCATCATCTGAGTTTTTGAACATGCATCTGGAGAGAGAAAGGGATCCTTTCACCGTCGCGGAAGAATGGGTGTAGATGACGTCGAACTCATCGCTGGTGATGGTTCTAACCTTGTACTCACCGCCAATCATGGAGATTTGGGACACCATGGATTTGGGGGGGGGGGGTTAGGATTAGTGGAACTGCCGTAATGTGAATGGACGGGATGACTAGGAGCGAACCGCCGTAGTATTGAAGGACGTGCAGGGATGAGTAGGAGCGAACTGCCAGCGTGCGAACGGCAGGGTAGTGGCTTTCCATTCTCCCATGATACGGGCTTCCGAGAGCCCTTGGATCTAAGATCGAACGGTTGCATGGCGTGATTCTAGACCTATGGGTGAATATCCTATCCTGGAGGGTTATTCTGCAAATTTTCAGCAACTTAGCATGCGACCGTTTGATCTCAGATCCAAGGGCTGCCGGCAGCCCGTATCATGGTCGAGCCTACCACGACCGCCGCGTCGCTCGCGCGGTCGCGCCCTTGGAGATTTAACACGGTGCGTTAAGCTATCTGATGTTGGCATGTCATACATAGTTATCACTTAGT
The DNA here is from genome assembly GCA_963921465.1 of Triticum timopheevii. Classification (NCBI taxonomy): domain Eukaryota; kingdom Viridiplantae; phylum Streptophyta; class Magnoliopsida; order Poales; family Poaceae; genus Triticum; species Triticum timopheevii. The sequence continues at coordinate 586,604,156 of OY997270.1, forward strand.
CACTCATACTACAACAAGGTTGGCTATAAGGTTGGCTATAAGTGTATTTATTTTTTACTTCTCTCTATCTCTTTCTTCGTACTCCCTTTGTCCCATAATATAAGAATGTTTTTGACACTAGTGTAGTTCCAAAAACGTTCTTATATTATGGGACATAGGGAGTACTAGTATTTATTGCATTTTCCAAGGAGTGACCTCTTCCAATGAAATGGTGTTGCTAAGTTTGCTTCATTTAGTTAGCTATAGACTCAAAATTGTCTTTTCACCTAGGTACACGCGCTTAGCACCATTTCATCAGACTTTATGCCTATGTGGCAAGCTTAAGCACCTGTAGGAGCAGGTAAGTACAATAGTGCGCTTTACATGGCATTTTTGCATATGTGGAGGAAAGAGAGGCAAGGAAAAAGTGGAGAAGTGGGCTCTCATGCAAGATCCAACTTCTACTACATGGTGGAGCATTGGGAGAGGCACCTGTGTGGAGGTGGTCAGGAATCAGGAGACTCACGCCGGTTGTAGCGCCACAGTTAAAATGATAATGGCAAGTCAAATCACGGGGCCCCACCTGTCCAGCAGTAACTCACTGTCAAATCACACATCCCTACGTTTGCAGCAACCTACTCCCCCGTCTTCTCGCGTCTCTATCGAACCAACTAGGCGGAACTGCCCCGCCGCCTACCGCGCAGGAAAAGCCCCGCCCTTGACTTTTAAATAGTATACAATATACTAATTTTGTATCCATGGACTGCGCCATATACACATGTACGGAGTATACAGCACGCCCATCGCGTTCGCGCCGCACCCCAGACGGTCGGTCGGTCTGGTACGCTGCTTTCCGAATGGAACGCGCGTCATATTGCGTTTGCACACACATGTGGGACCGCAATTTAGAACCGACCATAGGCACACTCCCCGGCCCCGCAAGTCGGGTGACTTAATAGAAGAGGGAGACGAGCGATAGTACTAGAGAAGTGTTGTACTATGTTGGTGCCTGGACGATCCCTGCAAGACACGGAAGATCAGTTCATCCATGCATGTGACCAGACTCCAGCAGACACGCTGGATTGGCTATCGTCTACATATCGTGCAGGTTGTGTTCACTACAAAATATACACTTCCGTGATGATACGTGTTTGTCATAGTAGGTCACGTTTTTTGTCATGCATGTACATCCATGACAAATTTATGACAGAATCAAGATAGTCATACATGTGCTGTCGTAGAAGTGTTCCATGACATTACCAAAATTATCATCACGGAAGTGTCCACTTCCATGACGATAAATCGCGCGTCACAGAAGTGCTTTCGTCAAGGGTGACCGACACGTGGCATCCACCAATGGGGATTTTCCACGTGTAAAATCATCATTGGCTGGAGGTGACACGTGTCAGGTCCACGTTGGCATAGGTGTCACTCATCCAATGGGCGAGATGCGCCTATGATATGTTGACACATGGACCGGCCAATCTAGTTTAAATGGGCCAGCCCAACTAAAGGCCCACAAGATTTTGCGGACCATAATGGGTCGGCCCAGCTAAAGGCCCACGAGATTTTGCGAACCATAATGGGCTGGCCCAGCTAAAGGCCCACAAGATTTTGCGGGCCATAATGGGCCAGCCAAGGTAAAGGCCCACAAGATTTTTGTGTGCCATAATGGGCCAGCCCAGGTAAAGGCCCACAAGATTCTTGCATATCATAATGGGCCGGCCCAGCTAAAGGCCCACGAGATTTCGCCGACATTAATAGGACGGCCCAGCTGTAGGCCCACAAGATTTTGAGGACCCTAGTAGGCCGGCCCATTAACTGGCTGCCATGTTTCAGGCCAAATGCCGGCCCATATTTGATCCGGTCCATTAATGGCCTGCCACGCTCTGGGCCTAATAGTGGCCCATATGAGATCCGGCCCGTTAAAAGCTTACCATGTTTTGGGCCAAATTACGGCCCAGGTCAGGTCCGGCCCTTTAAGAGGCTTTGGGCTCAATTATGGCCCATATCAGATTCGGCCCGTCAACTGGACACTATGCTTTTGGGCCCACTTAGTAATTCGGCCTGATATTAGTTTTGGCCTGTTAAGGGCCCATTTAACATTTCGGACCTATATTAATTTCGGCCTGTTAAAAGCCCGTCATATAGTTGGGCCTAACTACGGCCTGGTTTGGATCCGGCCTGCTCGTAGCCGATACCTGATTGGGCCAAACAAGGACTGAGACAATTTTGGCCTGTTAAAAGCCCGTGATTTGATTCGCACAATCATGGGCCGGGGTTCATTTCGGACTGTTGCCGGCCCGTGAGCTATTCGGCACGTTTCAGGCCCAACCTACATCGTGATTGCATGACGACCCGATTATGTACCGTAATTTTACGGTTTGGTCGGTTTAGTGCGAAGACAGGATATATATACAGTAAAATAACTGCAGCATCATGAATAAGAAAAAACCTAGACTATACAATAAAGAAATTACGGCAGATTACATACACTGGCATCAAAGATCGCCACCAGTGCAAATAAACACGCCGACAAAATAAAATACGAACCGAGAGCACTTCAATAGAGTTCAAGAAAGGTTAGCCCTGCTGGGGAGCTTCAGCGCAAGCAGTTGAGCAAGATGATGAGACCGCGCTTGTTCAACACTTATATCGTCCTCACTCTGAAAGATAAACAAGCAGACAGATGACAGGTTTTGCACATAAAAGTATCAGTGCTAACAATTCATCACATTTCTTACTGACGAATAAAGTGACACAGTTTAAAATTGCATTAACACAATACGGTATTGTTCAGGTCAAGACATGGCAGGAAATGACATTGTGAAGGAGTTGGCAGTTTCACGACACCACTGGATTACAGATCAAGAACTCATAAGTATCAATGGTTAGTGGGATGTCAATTTATACCATTTCAGATTGGCAAATAAAGAGACGGTTTAAATAATAGTAGAATGATATGACATTGTTCATAGTTAAGACATTGCAGAATATGACATTGTGCTGTAGTGGGTAGGTTCACCACACCACTGGATTACGGATGAAGAACAGAAGCATACATGCAGTGCAAAAGAAGATCACTTGCTCTGTATAGTTTAATTTACATGGTATGAAGAAGGAACGTGGTTGTACAACTGAAAACTTAAATTGAGAAAGGACAAACTTTTGTTTATGAACTACATAATAAACTTTAAACAAGCAATTTGATGCAAACACCAAAAATAAACAGCTGTTGCAGTCATGCCTAACCAAATATATACAACAAAGTTTGAAGGCTTGAGATGGACAAACTTACATTATTGGTGAAGACAGGCTCTATAAAGGCCTTGTCCATGCTGATGGGGGGGGGGGGGGGCAATTCAAGAAGTTTACCACAGAATCTTCTTCAAAAGCATTACCTTTATTCTACATTTTGTTAAGAGTAAATATAGATGTGATAATATACGAAAAATGGAGAATATTTAAGATAAGATGAAGAGTGATGCTACATAACCAAGTAGCTATAAATGTAAGTGCAGCGATACACGCAAAAGGTACAACCAAGAGCAATGCACAGCTAAACTTCTTCAGTACCAACCTTATGGTAAGAGTAAATATATATCTGATGTGTAGAAAATCGAGGGCAAAGGAAAATAAGCTGCAGAGTGATGGTACATGAACAACTACCTGTCATTATAAGTACACTGATAAAGGACAGCATGTACTTACAAGAACAATGCAGAGCTAAAAAAACATTGGCATTGGATATATTCTACACTAATGTAACCATTCATACAGATCAGATAATTTGGAGCGAACAATGATAAGCAAGCTATCATCCATACTACTGTCACATAATGAACCAGGTATGTATGCAAGTACAGTGATACAGGACAACAGGTACTAACAAGAGCAAAGCAGCGGGCAACATATTTGCAATATCCTTTCATTCTTTTCAAACCAGAATTCTTCTTCGAGCAGTTTTCCTGCAAAAAAGATCCGTAAGGCACATGCGGAAAAGTAGAAGTTCAAATTGTCATCTGATTTCATAGACAGTACCTCATCCTGGGAACGAGACCAGTGCATAACAAGGTTTTTCCATTCAATGTCTTCTAAATTTAGCACAGGAGACTTCACCAGAAATTCGTTTATAGACTTGCCACCAAAGAGTGATTTCCTCAGGTAACACCAATACTGCTGCAATGCTTCCTTGAAAAGCACAACCAAGCTTTGCTCATCATGACTATCCAGATTGACCCTCGCCTAGTTACAACAATGTAATGTAAATCATTGATGTGTCCAATCAGCAGAAAATAGGAAAATAATAACCATGAATAATAGCACTTACACGTAAGTTGGACAGGAAGATGTGAAAATGGTGTTTGTCTTCACAATAATCTTCCCATGATCGGAATATATGGACATAGTCCCTAACAACATTGAAAGCATTGTCTTTTAAACTGGGAATAGATGGAATGGGGTTCCAATCTGCAGGAATTGGTCGTCTCTGCAGTTAGGATAGGTCTTCGGCCGGTGGACTTGCTGTACTTTTTGCTAGAGTGGGATTTTTCTGTGGTACAGCTGGTGCTATGGCAAATGAAATTGGTATACCTTTTGCTGGAGTGCAGGTCCTCTGTGGTGGGGCTAGTGGTGTGGACATTGAAGTATGGGTACAGTCTGCTGGAGTTGGTCCTACGTTTTGTGTCACTGGTTGTATAGCAAATATAAGTGGGGTGCTGTCTGATTTCTCCGGCACCACCACGTTTTTCAAGGACTTTGCTGGTGCTCCTTCAGGTTCGACAATCACCCTTTTCCTTTTTGATGTCTGATGCACAAGAACAACATTTGAGTGGAAAAACATGGTATCATGATAGATGGAATATGTATTGATAATGGATGGGCATGGCATCTCGACATATATGAGGAGTAAACTAAGCAGATGGCGGTGCAACAAAGTAGAAGAAATGCAAGACAACATATGCAAGATACCCGCAATCAATAAAACATTGCCAAATTAGAACAGGCACCTTGATGGGTGAACATGACAGGCCATCTGCCTTTGACTCCTCGAGGTTAGAATAGTCATTAGGATCATATTCTGAACAAGAATCCACATGTTGGGAGCGCATGAGTTTCATTGCATCCAGAATGGCACTTAATGTCTTGGTGCCAATTTTATAAGTCATTGCAGTGTTTAGCTTCAAGAGTGGACTGCTGCAAGTGCGACACAAAGCAGCTACATGGATCATAGTGTAGATATAACGGGAAAACCTTAAGCATCAGAGTAAAATCAGCAAAGTGGAACTTGCTGGAATATATGTGCTAGTATTGACGGTACGGCTAGAAAGGCTTCGGATACCAGATCTCTTCAAGTGAAGGTGCGGTACTGTTAATATCAGTGTAACTCTCAAAGGCGACACAGCTCCCCACATTTCCTTGCTATTCTTATAGGATTCAAGTGGGAAGGCCACTACAAATCCTATTCCTTTGTTTACAAGATCCTACGAATCAAACAGGCTCAAAGTGTCCATCACAACCGACCGTATAGACCTCTACACTACAAATGTCCCTACTCATTTTAGAGTGTAGATTCACTCATTTTGCTCCTATAACATCCCAAAATTCTAAATTTTGGAATGTTATAATAATAGATAGATTTGATTGTTTGTTTGACTGTTGTGTGATTGATTAAGTGAAATTCGAAACTTTTGAAAGTTAAATGAGAGGGAATAAAAGGACTTTCCCAAACTTTCATTTTTCTTTTATGATCTTCGTAAATTCAAATTCTTTCATCACAAAACCCTGGAGAGAAGATGACATGACTTCTTCCATTTATTTAAATGACAAGGGGTGTAGAAAAAAATATTTGAATTTCATTTGAAATTATTTCCAATTCATAAACTTCAAGCAGCTCAATGATTTTCATGAGAGAAGATAAAATGACTTCTTCAAAACATATGAAATATGAGTTGGGAGTTTCAGAGAATTAAATTCAAAGTTCTTTTGATTTTATTTTCAATTTGGAGTTATTTGAGTTTTATTCAAATTATTTTTCTCCAAAAGTAAAATATATGGAAAATAGGGTAACATGATTCCCTACATCAGAGAATTGGAGAGAAATAAATTTGAATTAATTTTGGTATTTTTAAAATGATTTTTACTGGATTTTACTAGGGCAGAAGCACTCTTTGCTTTATTTGAATTTGTATGTATTTTATTTGATGCTATAAAAATGTTTAGCTTGTAGGAAATCTTTTTCTGAAAATTTTGATATATTATATGCCTATATAATATTTTGTTTTTATTTTGTTTTCATTTTTGGTTTATGTTTTTTTTTTAAAAAAAAATGTTTCCCTCCCCGACTGGGCCGGCCCAGCCCGCGCAACGCCGCCACCGCCTCGGCGTCCGTGCCCCAGCCGGACACCGCCGCCGCCTTGTCCTGCCCCCTTCCCCACGCTAGCGCCTCCCCTCCTTCTATAAAGGGCGCAGCCCCGGGCCCTCTCTCTCTGCTCGCGCCGCCGCCGCAGATCCCGCCGCCACCGGATCTTGCCACCGCCGCCGCAGCTCCGCCCGCCTGCCCCGCACACTACCGCCGCCGCCGACCTCCGCCGGCGCCACCATCGACTCGGCCTCTCCGCGCCGCACCTCCCCAACTGCTCCGCTGCCCCCCTCGACCACCGGAGCCACCTCCCGGTGCACAGCCGGCACCGTCGCCGCCGTTTTCTCCGTCGCCGGCAACTCACAGCGCCATGGTAACCGCCGCCCTTTCCCTCGCCGTTGGATCTGGATCCAACGATCCAGATCGCTTTAGCCTTTTTTTCCACTGAAGCGTTTTGTTTTTATTTAGAGAACGTTCGCTGTTTAGGTCAGAAAAATGAACGTTCGCTCGGTAGAGTTTTCTTTTATTATTAGATTTCAGCCAGGGACCCATCCGTGAATATTTTATTTATAGATTGGCCCCTGTATTGCAAACGATCACAACTTCTTGCTCGTTTATCCAAATTCAATGAAACCAACGCCCACTTCTTCGTTATGATCTCTTCTATCCAGTAATCCAACTCAAACATGTTTTTGAAAGTTTTAAAATTTGAATTAGATCAGATTTGAATTCAAACTCCGTTTGATCATAACTTGAGTTTCGTAGCTCCGTTTGAGTTGATTCTTTTTGCATATCGAAGCTCTTGACCTAAACTTTCTGATAAGGCCAAATACACATAGTTTTGGTACTGTTAGAAATTGTTTTATGTTGCAAGAGTTATTTGATTGATTTTGATGTTTTCCGAGTTGTTCTCTTTGTTCTTTCCGATCTTTTGAGTGATTGCTTATGTGTGGTTACTATTGCTTGCTCACGATAGATTGATCGGAGTGTGACGAGTAGATCTATCAAGAGTTTTGAGTGCGAATCTTCTTCATCAACATTGCAGGCAAGTAACACTTGATCATACCTTTTCTACTACCCAGTTTTTATGCATTAGATCAACCCTCACACATTGCATGTTTAGGATCAAATTAAATTGTGGGGATGGGAAGTAGATGAGGTAGTACCTATTACCTGTTTTACTTATGAAACCTTTGGGAGTTACTTCTACGTTTGCTTATTATGCCATGCTATGCTAGTAGACGTGGATTGGGTGAGTGAATATCCATGACAGATGTGAGATTGTTAATTAATGGTTTATCTAAGGTGGCAACTTAAATACACATCTGGGTGGATTGAGGCACCTGGGGTTACCAGGACTTGCCTGTTTTTTTGGAAATCCTGGGGGTACCGTGTGATTTTCCTATGGACCGCCACCCAGGCTCAAAGGGATCATAAGATAATTCATACTAGTAACTTACGTGTGCAGCCACAAGCCATTATGGGCTCTGGCATAGTTGACTAAGTCGTGCGAACTCTTATAGTGGTGGATGTAGGGGATGTAGGTGTACCGGTCTACCCATCGTAAGGTGCTAGCGCTTCTGAAAGACTGTGTCTCGGTCATCCGTTTCTCAAACACCATGTAGTGCGAGAAACCAAACGGAGGCAACCGAGTCTTGTGGGGAAAAGTGCACAAACCTCTGCAGAGTGTACAAACTAATCATGATTAGCCGTGTCCCCGGTTATGGACATCTTGAGTATCTAGTACTTGAATTTTCTGTTGAATCTCATCACTATTACTTCTAATTAATATTGATGGGTTTGTTAATGAGTACTTTTTAATCGGGATTGAGGATGCTGTCAGCCATTCTCAATGTTTAACAACCACCATGATAGTTAAATGAATTTATTCCTTTGCAGTAGGGAAAAACTGGCTTTATGCACAAACTGTAACCATAGAGCTTTTCCACCAGCCATATATGCATATAGAATATGCTAATCATTCATTATTTCTCTATGTGTTACATTGCCAGTACATTCAAAGTACTGACCCGTTTTCGGGCTGCAATGTTTCATGTTGCAGACTTTTCAGACGACGAGTAAGTGATACGTTAGGGTTACGATTTCCTATACACAACTTTGCCGTTGGTGTTGATGGGAATCCACAACCTTGTTGCTTCCGTTAATTGGATTGGGGTAATAGTATTTTATGTTACTTTATACATGTGATTTACCTCTGTTATAAATCCTCGAGTACTGTGTGTGTCAGCATACCGATCCAGGGATGACATGTAAGCACAAAGACTTGACCGTCTGAGGTCGGGTTGCTACAAGATGGTATCAGAGCACATGTTGACTGTAGGACGTGACCCTAGAAACTGGCAAGCCCATAGGAAAGATTTTTCTCTACAACTTTCTTTCAAAAAAATCTTTTACATCTCTTCTCTTCTGAGCTTATTCAAAAATCCCTTTTAGTGAGACCATACCCCTTTTCCCTTTTGAGCACTCGAAGATTCGACTGATGAGACCACTCCAAGAAGGACCAGATATCGGACAACTAAGACCATTCGGAATGAAGAGGATTTTACCATACATTATGATAATGGAAACTACAACTGATGAAGACTCTGAAGACTAGAAGAATTTGAAGGCTTTGAAGAATTCCCATATTTTTATGACCAAGGAAGGCTACACTTATGAAACTTGGCAGACTATGGAAGTTATCAATACCCGAGATCAAGGTGTATCGAAGAAAGACCTGAGCATGGAGCATTAGAAGTCAAAGTTTTGTCAAGAAAACCCTAAGGCAGGAGATATCAACTATGGAATGATAGCTCATGGAAATAACAAGAGCAGAAACATGGACATTCATGATGTTATCGTTCGCCTATGCTATTGTCACCACGCAGAGTTAAGCATGCAGATGCATGGAAATATTGGATGATAGAAGGCTGATGGAGCATCTGTCAGCAAAGAATGCAGCTTTAACCCTAGCTGGTGTATTACTAGGATCTGGAGTGTTACATCAAGAAGTTTAAGATGGACATGCAGGAAGTCATATTTGACAAGGAGGCAATTCATGAAGAACTCAGGACCCAGAAGCTGAAAGTAGCCAAGCTGGAGGAGCAAAACCTCGAGATACCTAAGATTCATCAGGAACTGAAGGACAGTAGGGTACGGTTCATGCCAAGGATGTTGAAACCCGGAAGTTTGGAACGCAACTCCAGAAATATTAAAGGATGTCATGAGAGACCTTGCGTCAACAGAGATGATTTGGCAAAAGAACTTGAGAAAGGACCAGCATGTTCGGAAGAAGCTATCGGAGACATGACCAAGACTTGAAGAGTTTGATGATGTTGAGATCTATAGACCTTTCATAGACCAAACCCCGTTGAACCTGCGTTAGATGCGACGATTGTGAGCTGTCATTTGTTTGACGTTTTTCTGACAGCCACAATAAAACCTGTCTTTTCAAAACTTTTGTTTGTATTGTGTGCATCCCCCTCTATCTCTCTTATCCCACCCCAAACCCATGGACCCAATAGAGGATGAATGGAGATGAGCTCATATTTTCTGGACCGATGAGTCAATTGGAGATGGACCAATGGATTCAGAACATGGAGGATCATATGGAGAGTGACACTATAGCCAGAAAGGATATGACCCAGCATGCTCTTCAGCGCTTTGAAGGAGGTGCTGCTACTTAGTGGAGGACCTACCAAACCATCAATGGATGGCAAGGAGTAACCACTTGGAAGGAATTTAAGTTGACTTTGCTAATGTCTCAGTTTGTGTCCCGGAAATTGAAGCCTTCTGGAAGTGATATGAAGAAATCTTGTGCATACAATCTTTGTGGATAAATAGGACACAACCATAAAGAAAACAAGAACAAATACCCTCATAAGCGGAGGATTATCAAAGGAGTTAGTCGAGGATTTTCAGGGAACTTCGGTTGGAGATTGTTCCCAAAGGTTTTGTTGCAGCAATGGAAGTTCAGTCTACATTGTTGGGAAAGATCCGTGAAGCTCAGAAGGATGACAACGAGATTGTTGAGGTAAGAGAGAGGATGAGCAAAGGAAAGTCCAAAGGTTTTCGTAAGGATGAGCATGACACCTTATGGTTCGAGGACCGTGTATATGTGCTCAATAATGCAAGGATCAGGAAGTAAATACTTCAAGAGGCTCATGACTCACCGTACTCGATTTACCCTGGAAACACCAAGATGTATTTGGATTTGAATCAGTGTTTCTGGTGGACTGGTATGAAGAAGTATATTGTGGAGTATGTAGTCGTAGGTGATGTATGCCAGAGAGAGTAAAAAACGGAGCATCAGAAGCCAGCAGGATTACTACAGCCTATGCCGATACCCGAATGGAAGTGGGATAAGCTTGGCATGGATTTCATTACCGGATTTCCCACAACCCGAACGGGATATGACTCTATCTGGGTAGTAGTTGATTCGCTTGACCAAAGTGGCTCACTTTATCCCAGTGAAAACCACCTATACAAGTGAGAAGTTGGCCAAGATATATTTGACCAGGATCATATGTCTGCATGGAGTTCCGAGGACCATCGTATCAGATAGAGGAACACAGTTTACCTCAAAGTTTTGGAATCAGCTGCACCACACTTTGGGTACTAGGCTAGAGTTCAGTACAGCCTTTCATCCGCAGACAGATGGATAGACCGAGAGAGTCAATCAGATTCTGGAGGACATGTTGAGATCGTGTGCGCTAAATTATGGATCTAGTAGGGATGATAATCTACCTTACGCAGAGTTCTCATACAACAACAGTTACCAAGCCAGTTTGAAGATGGCCCCTTTTTGAAGCTTTGTATTGGAGAAGGAGCCAGACACCGTTGATGTGGGATGAAGTTGGAGACCGTCAGTTGTTTGGATCAAATGTGATCAAGGATTCAGAAGAGAATGTTAAGTGGATTCGAGATAGACTGAAGGTAGCTTTGTCCAGGCAGAAGAGTTATGAAGACTCAAGAACGCAAGGAGGTAGTCTATGAAATTGGAGACATAGCATGTCTTCGTGTGTCCCCTCTGTGAGGAGTTAAATGATTTGGAGCTAAGGGAAAGTTAGCCCCAAGATTTGTAGGACCATACCGAGTTTGGAGCGTATGGGAGAAGTGGCCAACAAGTTGGAGTCACCCAAAGGACTGTCAGGAGTTCATGATGTGTTTCACGTTTCCAGTTGAAGAAGTGCCATGCGGAGATGGCCAATATTCCCCTGTAAGGACGCTTGACCCTGGAAAGGATAATGATGTTCCACGAAGTGGAGTATGGACTTCATAAGTATAAGTTTTTATCTCGGTATGTGGGATATCCCACGAGGATGAAGAGATGAATTACTATTGGATATAAAGGAGGTATGATGTTGGAAATATGGATCAATGGAAATTCCATGATGAGTCTGAGTAATCATGTCCGAGTTTGGTGCCAATAGAAGGAAGACAGTACGATTGGATGGATTTAAGAATGCTAGGAAGTTGAATGTTGGAAAAATGATTAGTTGCTCGATGAAGAGTTCAAGGTATACAAGTGATGAGATGGGCCATAACGCACAGGCTCCAGGACCTGCCAAGAAGCAAGCACACCCTTGCTGAAGGAAAACCCTGGAATAAGTTATGACTTTACAAACCAACGATTTTATAGGAGCAACGCAAAACCTGAGAGTTGTTAAGGAACGATAGATTTTTGTTTGGCTTGCAGAATCCATGGATTTATCCGAACTTGGTTCGTCGATAAGAGAAAATTCTGCAATGCTTGTGAGGATGACCGAGTGTTAGAATGCGAGATTCGCTAAACCATATACAAGATAATGATTTGGGTGCGGGATGGATTGATCACCATACCGACTTACTCTTATTATTCGCCTTGCTATGTGGGATGGTAAATCTGAGTGACTTACCTATGGTAGAAAGACGACGATCAAAACCTTGTTTGAACCATAGAATGGTATAAAATTTTTTTCCCCTCGTACACGGCATTTGTTGCCAATCATAGGATATACGGTGAGGTTCAACCCAGACCCATTTTCTACAGGAGAAACCATAAATTGTTGACCACCATGAGATATCGATAGTTGTTTAGCATTGGCGCCAGACCCGTCAGCTAAGAAGACCCAGTCTCGAATAACCTTACCAAGATGAAAGGACATAAGAATTGCGGTAAAGGTTATGCCACCACCGAAAGAGCCCAGAGATGGAAATTTTCCGAGATCTGAGAAGACCGACACTGTCAACCGTAAGGATGGAGTATATGAGTTTTGATGGAAGCGTAACCATGCTTCTAAGGGTGGTAGCACCCGAGACCCCGGAGATGAACGTTGGATTGTGAAGACCCCCAAACCCTAACCTAATTCTTGCTAGCCTCTCCGAATCTCGAGGACGAGATTCATTTTAAGGGTGATAGGTTTGTAACATCCCAAAATTCTAAATTTTGGAATGTTATAATAATAGATAGATTTGATTGTTTGTTTGACTGTTGTGTGATTGATTAAGTGAAATTCGAAACTTCTGAAAGTTAAATGAGAGGGAATAAAAGGACTTTCCCAAACTTTCATTTTTTTATGATCTTCGTAAATTCAAATTCTTTCATCTCAAAACCCTGGAGAGAAGATGACATGACTTCTTCCATTTATTTAAATGACAAGGGGTGTGGAAAAAAATATTTGAATTTCATTTGAAATTATTTCCAATTCATAAACTTGAAGCAGATCAATGATTTTCATGAGAGAAGATAAAATGACTTCTTCAAAACATATGAAATATGAGTTGGGAGTTTCAGAGAATTAAATTCAAAGTTCTTTTGATTTTATTTTCAATTTGGAGTTATTTGAGTTTTATTCAAATTATTTTTCTCCAAAAATAAAATATATGGAAAATAGGGTAACATGATTCCCTACATAAGAAAATTGGAGAGAAATAAATTTGAATTAATTTTGGTATTTTTAAAATGATTTTTACTGGATTTTACTAGGGCAGAAGCACTCTTTGCTTTATTTGAATTTGTATGTATTTTATTTGATGCTATAAAAATGTTCAGCTTGTAGGAAATCTTTTTTGAAAATTTTGATATATTATATGCCTATATAATATTTTGTTTTTATTTTGTTTTCATTTTTGGTTTATGTTTTTTTTAAATGTTTCCCTCCCCGACTGGGACGGCCCAGCTAGCCAGCCAGGTCGCGGCCCGTCCCGCGCAGCGCCGCCAACGCCTCGACATCCGTGCCCCAGCCGGACACCGCCGCCGCCTTGCCCTGCCCCCTTCCCCACGCCAGCGCCTCCCCTCCTTCTATAAAGGGCGCCGCCCCGGGCCCACTCTCTTTGCTCGCGCCGCCGCCGCAGATCCCGCCACCACCGGATCTTGCCACCGCCGCCGCAGCTCCGCCCGCCTGCCCCGCACACAACCGCCGCCGCCGACCTCCGCCGGCGCCACCATCGACTCGACCTCTCCGCATCGCACCTTCCCGACTGCTCCGCTGCCCCCCTCGACCACCGGAGCTACCTCCCGGTGCACAGCCGGCGCCATCGCCGCCGTTTTCTCCGTCGCTGGCAACTCACAGCGCCGTGGTAACCGCCGCCCTTTCCCTCGCCGTTGGATCTGGATCCAACGATCCAGATCGCTTTAGTCTTTTTTTCCCCGAAGCGTTTTGTTTTTATTAGAGAACGTTCGCTGTTTAGGTCAGAAAAACGAACGTTCACTCGGTAGAGTTTTCTTTTATTATTAGATTTCAGCTAGGGACCCATTCGTGAATATTTTATTTACAGATTGGCCCCTGTATTTCAAACGATCACAACTTCTTGCTCGTTTATCCAAATTCAATGAAACCAACGCCCACTTCTTCGTTATGATCTCCTCTATCCAGTAATCCAACTCAAACATGTTTTTGAAAGTTTTAAAATTTGAATTAGATCAGATTTGAATTCAAACTCCGTTTGATCATAACTTGAGTTTCGTAGCTCCGTTTGAGTTGATTCTTTTTGCATATCGAAGCTCTTGACCTAAAATTTCTGATAAGGCCAAATACACATAGTTTTGGTACTGTTAGAAATTGTTTTATCTTGCAAGAGTTATTTGATTGATTTTGATGTTTTCCGAGTTGTTCTCTTTGTTCTTTCCGATCTTTTGAGTGATTGCTTATGTGTGGTTACTATTGCTTGCTCAGGATAGATTGACCGGAATGTGATGAGTAGATCTATCAAGAGTTTTGAGTGCGAATCTTCTTCATCAACATTGCAGGCAAGTAACACTTGATCATACCTTTTCTACTACCCAGTTTTTATGCATTAGATCAACCCTCACACATTGCATGTTTAGGATCAAATTAAATTGTGGGGATGGGAAGTAGATGAGGTAGTACCTATTACCTATTTTACTTATGAAACCTTTGGGAGTTACTTCTGCGTTTGCTTATTATGCCATGCTATGCTAGTAGACGTGGATTGGGTGAGTGAATATCCATGACAGATGTGAGATTGTTAATTAATGGTTTATCTAAGGTGGCAACTTAAATACACATCTGGGTGGATTGAGGCACCTGGGGTTACTAGGACTTGCCTGTTTTTTTGGAAATCCCGGGGGTACCGTGTGATTTTCCTATGGACCCCCACCCAGGCTCAAAGGGATCATAAGATAATTCATACTAGTAACTTACGTGTGCAGCCACAAGCCATTATGGGCTCTGGCATAGTTGACTAAGTCGTGCGAACTCTTATAGTGGTGGACTAGCAGATGTAGGGGATGTAGGTGTACCGGTCTACCCATCGTAAGGTGCTAGCGCTTCTAAAAGACTGTGTCTCGGTCATCCGTTTCTCAAACACCATGTAGTGCGAGAAACCAAACGGAGGCGATCGAGTCTTGTGGGGAAAAGTGCACAAACCTCTGCAGAGTGTACAAACTAATCATGATTAGCCGTGTCCCCGGTTATGGACATCTTGAGTATCTAGTACTTGAATATTCTGTTGAATCTCATCACTGTTACTTCTAATTAATATTGATGGGTTTGTTAATGAGTACTTTTTAATTGGGATTGAGGATGATGTCAACCATTCTCAATGTTTAACAACCACCATGATAGTTAAATGAATTTATTCCTTTGCAGTAGGGAAAAACTGGCTTTATGAAAAAACTGTAACCATAGAGCTTTTCCACCAGCCATATATGCATATAGAATATGCTTATCATTCATTATTTCTCTATGTGTTACATTGCCAGTACATTCAAAGTACTGACCCGTTTTCGGGCTGCAACGTTTCATGTTGCAGACTTTTCAGACGACGAGTAAGTGATACGTTAGGGTTACGATTTCCTATACTCAACTTTGCCGTTGGTGTTGATGGGAATCCACAACCTTGTTGCTTCCATTAATTGGATTGAGGTAATAGTATTTTATGTTACTTTATACATGTGATTTACCTCTGTTATAAATCCTCGAGTACTGTGTGTGTCAGCATACCGATCCAGGGATGACACGTAAGCACAGAGACTTGACCGTCTGAGGTCGGGTCGCTACAGCTCCAAATGTAGTCCATGGTGGAATCTATACAAAGACTTGTATTTAGGAATGGAGAGAGTACATATTAAAGAAGAACGGAAGAGGAACATGGTAAAGAAGAGCAAGCAGATTTTGGATAATAAAATGTTGGTTGCGCAGTGCCCACACATGATGAACCAGAGCGCATTAAGAATGCAACTCCCAGCTATCTCTCGACCATTTCAGGCGGTTGTATGAAGATCCTACGTCTCCTAACACTTCTTCTTCCTCGTCTCTGATTCTTCCCATGCAGAACACCGCACGGGCCACCGTCCGGACCACCGGCCCCCACCACCTGTGTTCCTCCGCCACCCCCACCCCCACCCCTACCCCAACCCCCACCCGCGTCGAGTTTTCTTAGTTCGGCGAGCCCCACAACCACCCGAGCCCCTTCGATCGCACCGGCGAACTCCGACGAGCTCTGAAAAATCGACTGACCCAATTTTGAAATTTAGTCTACTGTGATTTAACTAGTGTGGAATATAAAAGGGGAAAACCATAAGCATTGGGAGTATAGTGTTGAGCGTGCCATGGCGGATCCGAAGGTGCAAACCGGACAAAGGAAACTTCGCAACCAAGACAAGAAATCAGAGTAAAGCAGTGGCGATCTATTTTCTTGCTGCGATAAATAAGTTGAGCAGATACAAAAGAGTACCGCCTCTGATGGGGTGCCGTGTACGCATCTGCTGAGAATTTGACGATGTTGCGGTAGCGATGGCTGTCAGCGGCATGGAAGAAGATCTAGGAGGGTAGACGGTGGCACCAGGGCGCGATGGACGAGACGGACATAGGAGCGGCGCCGGCAAGGTGGACGGCGGGGATGAAGCGAGAGGACGGGATGCAAGGATCCCGGTCCAAAGCTGTGGATGAGAGAGTTCGATCTCTTGTAATGGACGGCGGCGTCGGGGTATAAGCTCCGGAATGGTGGAGGAGGACGGTGGTGGATGGGGTAGCGGACGGCGGCGGATGGAGGAGGGTGGGGTGGAGAGGGTGTTTTGGCACCCACGGAGTACGTATGGGGAAAAGGGAGGTAGAGAGGAAGGGGGGAGCCATGGATTTAAGGCGCGCTTGTCTCAAATGCGAGGAAATTTACAAACTTAGCCCCCATTTCAAATTTCTACTACATCACAGCAACATTAATTGGTTGGGGATAGGACGGTAATCTTGCATACACCGAATATTTGCCGACGAGAGTTTGTTTTTGGCGCCCACCGTGTATGAATATGAATCGGGGAGGGAGTCGATTTCGGCCGAGGACACACTGTGTTTTGGCGCCCACCGTGTATGAATCCGGGTGAGAGGCGGTTACGTCACGTTTGGGTGAAATTACAAACCTACCCCTATCGAAACCTATAGAAATCCAGCAGATAGGCTTTGCGTGGCAGGGATAGGAAGTAGTAATTTCCATCTCGCAGATTTTGGTTTCGGGCGGTTACTGCGACTTTCCCCGCTTCGTTCAAATTTTGCAGAGTGCACGTTTACCGTGCCAACTCAATTCGAATCCCGTTTGTATTCTATTTTTTTCGGGCGGGATCCATTTACAATTGGAATTACATTCCATATACATCATTTTTATATATACTTTCAAAAGCACAACAAAGAATTCTGCTCCTTTATATGTATAATATGATTTACAAATACAACGATCTCGAAATCTTAAGGTTGAATTCGAAAAAATTTAACCAAATTATGTTCTACTAAAATGTATGGATCAGTAATATCTACATATTAAATAACATAGATGTGCATGAATTCATATGAGTATGCATGTTTGATAGATCAATTTTGGTTTGAGTATGGATTACATGTATCATCATCTCGAATTCAAATATTTGAATCCCTTTTTTGTTCACTCCTTTCACGCCCATCTCTCTCGCATGCATGCTCCTTCAGGTAGCTATCACTCTCTTTTCTCCAGCTCACCCGCACGCTCACTTCATGTTTCTCCTATCCTCGCAAACATGGTCTCTCAACGTCTCCCTTGAGAAGTGTCACACTCTCCCTATCATTATACATTACACTGTTTTCATTATCTCTCACGTCTCTACTGTTCTCTGGTATCACTCGGTACCTAAGCTTTCTTTTTCACCACCACACACACAGTCTCCACTCGTCTTTCACTTTGTCTTTCTCTCTATGGGATTCTCTCACACACCCTATATGTCTCTACATATGACTCATACCACTAAAATTACTCTCTCTCTCTCCTATAGACACAACATTTCTTGCGGTCTCCTTTTCGTCTCCATCCCAGACTGACATTATTCATTTGTTTACCGATCAGACAACCCCGATTACCGTCTCCTCTCTCTCTCTCACAGACACACACAGACACACACACACAACTCCTGCTTCCACTCCCCTTCCCGACTACCATCTCTCTCTCACACACATAAAACTCTCGCTTTCACACCCCGACTCGTATTTCTCTCACAAACATTTATCGACTAGCTAGCCTCTAGATAGGTTTATACACCCGCACACTCGTGCTTCCACCATCGCATACATGTCTCTCTCCGCTCCTTGTATCTATGTAGATTTTTCTTCCCTTCTTGAGACACGCCCTCTCGATCGTGCACACACACACTATCGCCTCATTTTAAGCTGATACCTATCGCACACACACTCCTTGTGTCTTTGTCACACATGCACTCCGTCCTCCTCCACTCTCCCTCTCTCTCACACACACATGGGCTTTTTGCAACAACTAGCAAGATGCCCATGCGTTGCACGGAACATCAAGATGTATTTGTATGAGTAGTTTATCTTGTGGGGGAAAAGGATGAACGAGGGAAGGCCTTATTTGCAAATGTGGAGAGGGGTGTGGGTATCTTTTTGCAAAATTGCCATAGTTTCCTTCCTATCCGTCATATATAGATCGGACGTCCTATGATGCAGGATGGCAGGCACACGATCATCACCGACAATGCTTTTTATAAGAGTAGGGATAAAAAATAGAGTTGGTGATGATGGTGGGCCTGCCCCTGCAATGTAGGTCGTCCGATTTATATCTGACGGATAGGAAGGAAAATATGGCAATTTACCCGCACTGTTCACCACATTTGCAGATAAGGCCTTCCCTTGTTCATCCTTTTCTCCCACAAGATCTTGATGTTCCACGCAACGCACGGGCATCTTGCTAGTAAGAGTAGAAATTAGACATATACCACTTCTCAAATCTTGAAACCAACAACATTCGTCCCTTATCTCATCAAAACCGCCAAAGGAATATATTTTGAGTGAAACATAACATATTTTTAGTGATATACGTATTTCAAAACTAGACTTTTTTTTCTATCAAATCGGTGAATATATATTAATCTACTTTGATCGTGTGGCAACGCATTGGCACATTGCTAGTAGTTATTATAATTTTTTGGACACCAGACAAATGGTGGAGTACATACACGAAGAGAAGAGATGCACGCACGCAGTCAGCCTCTCGCTGTCTCGCACACATGAGTGTTACGTAAAGCCGACGTTAACAAATAAACCCTAAAACCCTAGGTGCACGATTGCTGCATTAGCGGGTACCGGGTACGTGGTGGAGCACCTTTGTAGGAATAGTCAGCTCGCGTGATAATTTGATCCGTAGGAGTTGATGGTCGGGACCACAGGTGAACGACTTGGAGCGCGTTGGCTCGCCAGTTGCCACAGATCGAGTAGCCACGTTTAATATATCATTTTTTTAGCGGGGTTAAGAGTTCCGATTTTCAATGGCGCGTTATAAGTACTCCCTCCGTCCCATAATGTAAGACGTTTTTTGAGTATCAAAAAACGTCTTACATTATGGGACGGAGGGAGTAGTAAGTAGTTTTTAGAACGATTGGTATGGAGCGAAAATGGAATTCATAGTACTACGTACCTCCTTGGCGTATGGTTGTATGGGTTTTTTTTGCGATGGAGGTTGTATGGGTTTATGTTGCGAGATGTTAAACCTGGTAGTTCTAGGGCAATACTATGGTTTAGATGTAGATGCTGGTTTTCAGTATTGAAAATCGGAAGGGGAAACCCTTCTTTGATTAAAAAAACTACTACCTCCATTCTGGTTTACTAGTCCCCAACGTACTTCGGATCAAAGTTTGTCCATGAATTTTACTTGTAAAATGTGAATGGAAAACGAGATTTTGTTATACCCAAACAAAAAGGACTGGAGGGAGTGATTGCTCTGACACGGACGCGACCTATCATAGCGCACGCATTGAACCAGCGCGCCGGCCAAGAGGGACGCACTCGCTGCAGGCCCGGCTGAGCACGCCTCCTCGCCGCATGCAACCAGCTTAAGACTGCCCCGCCTGCCTTCATTGAATCCACGCGTGTGCCCGCAACACGTCCTTCCTTGAGCCGGAAGGAATTTTAGAACACAAAAATGACTAAAATATAATTAATTTACGCATGGTCTTGACTTGTTGTGCTCGCACTGGTAGCAGGAACTAGTAGAGGTTTTTCTTTATTTATAACTCTCGTCACATTTTTTTGGCTTTGAAGTGAATCATGGTTGTGGACATTATGTATGAATGTGCAGATATCTGTGAACATGAGTTTGATGTGGAAGTTGAACTTGGAATGTCGGGCTTGCGCGTGAACTATACCATGTCCAATGCTTCGTCTGTTACTGTTTGGAAATAATTGCTGTTATTACATGACTCGAAAAAAAACAATTTGTGCCACATCAGTAGATGCAAGGACATCACAACAGGCATGCTGACTGGATAAACATTTGAACCTAGCTATTATGAAGGAAATTTTGTATTGACAACAGTTTTAGATAGCAGGAGATGCCTAGCCTGCTCTGCCTCTGCTAGCTTATTTCTGGCTTCTTCCATCTCTTCTTTGGCTTGGGTGAAGAGCGCATCTGATTGCTCTTTTTGCTTCTTTAGGAACTCAGCTACATTCTCAAGGGCTGTTGCACGCTTTCTTTCAGCCTTTACTAATGCCACGAGGACACGAACAACTGACGACTCCCCCAGGCTTGTGTGTAATCCAGCATCATTTTGGAATTTGCACCTTGTGTATAATCCAGCATCATTAGGGAACTGGCACCTTGTGTGTAATCCAGCCTCATTTTGGAAACATTATCTCGAGGTTGACCATACTTCGCTCCTCGCAGGAACTGCATCCTAACATGAAGTTACTTCTTTTTTAGATCAATACTCAGAGAAACCTAGATCCATTTAGTAGAAGCCAGATAAACAGAACTCAGAGAAGTGAATTCAAAGGAAAAAAAATATAAAAACAGACTACAAGGTGAGAACACCCACTTCCTACATCAAGCTAAAAATGAAAGCATTAGGACGATTAAGACTCTTCTTATTACACATCGAAGAACACCATACTTAAGAGTAACAGAAACTACAACACATACACATCAAAGAACACAAGGCTACACGAAAGTAATTGAAAGGGTGTTACTTACCAAAGCTCGTTTTACAGGTTTGGTGCAGCTCCTCTTTAACTTGCCACGCTCCTTGAAGATGTCCCGAATATCCTGTGTTTGGTCTTCATCGCTCCTCTGCATGTTCGCACTCGTGGTTTTAAAATCTCAACATGGCAAGAAAAATATACTACTAGTAATACTCGCGCATCTTGTGGTCAACATTAAAGCACTCGTCTGCCATGTTAGAGCATCTCCAACAGAATCGCAACGCACGGCGCTTTAAAAAAGCATTTATAGTGCTGAGATCGAGAAGTAGATACTAGAGAGTAGAGGATAGTTCTCAGCATAGATAGATAAAAAAGATAATACAAGTACTCCTCGTCGTCCGACTCCTCCTAGGTGATGTCCTCCTCCGACGTCTAACTGTAGGCGTGAAGATACCGATTGTTGTCGGATTCCCAGAGCGACGCTGCTCCTAGCCTCATGTTGAACTGAGCGTCCACTTTTTTCCTACGCTTGTCCTCGCGATAGGCGGCTCGCTCTGCCCTCCTTTGTGCGTAGAACTCAAGCTCGTTGATGATGTCCTGCGGGAAGTGTTGGCGCCACAGCGCCATGGCTTCCTCGTCCATCTCGACGATGCCGAGACGATGCTCCCGCCTCTGGTTGTCACGACGATCCTCGTCGGCGCTAAGCTGCGGCAGAGGCGCGAGCTCCTATGCCCGCTCCAGCGTCGGCACGTTGGGGAAGTTCAATCTTCTATGAGGCCACCGGAGGTGCCATGCCGCCGCTTCGTATGCGCGGGCGGCCTCATTGGTAGTGTCAAAATTGCCGAGGCCGAGGCGCATCCCGCGGAACCAGATCTAGGCGGAGAAGCCGCCGGAGGGGCGCGCGCGGACGCCACATTATCCCCAAGTTTCCCGGCGACGCGGCGGCAAGGTGGCGCGGCGGCGGCGAGGCAAAAAAGAGCGGGGAGAGAGCGATGGCGAGGAACAGAGCAGGGAGAGAGCGGTGGCAAGGCACAGAGCGGTGGGAGGGCGTTGGATTTTATAAAGCGCGCCGGACGCCGCGCGCCAAAACTAGCGCTCGCCCGGCCGCTTTTCTCCGCGCGCACGTGATCCTTTCCCTACGTCTCTGCTATCTCTAATCTCCTCTCTACTGTTATATTTATTTTATATTTTATATTTAATATTTATCTCTACTACCTTTACTGTCTACTTTTTTCTCTATACTTTTTTTCTTGCAATATAGGCCGTTCGATTTATATCTGACAGATAGGAAGGAAATAAATGGGAATTTTGCAAAAAGATACCCATACCCCTCTGCGGATTTGCAAATAAGGCCTTCCCTCGTTCATCCTTTTCTCCCACAAGATAAACTACTAATACAAATGCATCTTGATGCGTGCAACGCATGGGCATCTTGCTAGTTCTAAAAACATTTCCATCATTTTCCACACTACTGGTTGCAGATGAAAAACCTACCCAAGAAAATCGCGATACAGGAGCGACACACAATTACAAGATGATATTCTGCTGGACAATGGAGGCTATAACCAATTACTTTTACGGGAACAATAGCACCCAGGAAATTTGAAGGGTAGGTATGAACAAAATTGGAATTGCACATGTACTGCTAAGTAACTCAATACACACATTACGAATGGAGGAGGAGAATGATGGTCGCGACGACTTCTATGAGTCATGGTCGGCAACGGGAGTCAGTTCATTGTCCACGGAGGTGGTACTTCTGCGCTTGGCGTCGGCTTCCGAGAAGCAGATCCGAGACCATGGAAGACGATGCCGGGGAAGAGGCTCCGTGTACAACGAGGACGGTGGACCGGCTTGAGTGCGGTGTACGAGGTCATCGGTGAGGCAGATGCGCTGCGGTGGACGAGTGCGCTGATGTAAAGGGGAGGAGCACGAAGGCTGCGGTGCCGTGGAGAAGTCTATTTTGCGGTGGGGATAGAAAATGGGGAGTATTCAGGTGTACGTACTACTCTGGGTGCCGGGGTGGGGTTGGCTAGGTAGGGTGAACCTGAAGTTACGAAAACAGCCCCCTACCAAGTGTCATCCGTAGGCCTGTTCCGAAGGCTATGATGGTAACTTCCCACTGCTCGAATCAGGGTCGCGGGAGATTTTCCCACCAACCTCAAAATTTTGTGACACTGGACTCCCCGCGTGGCGTATTGAGTGATTCGGATAAGCAATTAGCGAGTAGTAGTAGTAAACTCTGCATATTAGGTTTGACCGAAGTCATACTTCCTAAAGTTTGACCAAGTTTATAGAAAAATATAAACATTTACCATAACAAATATGTATGATGTGAAAGTACATTCAATAATGAATCTAATGGTATTTATTTATTATTGTATATGTTAATTATTTTTGTTATAAGCTTTCTGAGAGTTTACAAAACTTGACTTTGACCAATGCTAACACGCGGACTTAAATAAAAACGGAGGGAGTACACATTTGTTTTCTTAGTTTGTAGTGAACTAATCATTTGTTGAAATTGTGAAATAAATATATTAGGCTATTGACTTCGAATGTAATGGTCTATACAATTCAATGTTACAATCATTGTCGAATCCCAAGATGTATACAAGGTCTATAGTACTTCACAACATGCTCAAACTCACATAATCCGAGTCTAATGAGAATCTAAATGCATTTTATAGTTATTACTTTGTAGGATGCAACAAAAACAACCATAACTCTACATCAGCCATTATAGAAGCAACATTTTGACATATCCCAATGTGTGAATGAAACGTGCACAGAGAGCTTTTGAAGATGGAGCAGATATGTCGGGAAAGATTGTATGTATGTGGACGAGAGAGTAGGAGACAAACCTTACGAGACAGAGAGAGAGAGAGATAGAGAGAGAAAGAGAGAGGAAGAAGTTAGGTCTGTGAGAAAGATTGAGACATGTCATATATGTGAGATGCATGTGCATCCGGATTCGGTATACATGGAAGGAGAAGAGACAACATGTTTGATGAGAGAGCTGGAAAAACATGGACGAGAGGGGAAGGATCTCATGGGTTGAGGGATTGACAATTTTGTGTGGGGGAGAGAAGGATTGGTAATTTTGTGCAAGAGAGAGAGGGTGGGGGGGAGGAGTCAGTCAGCCGTCGTCACATCACCCTGCTTCCAAATGACCCCACATTCTCTAGCACGGTGTGGTCGCCGTCTTTGATCTGCTCGATGCCCTGTTTGAAGATTGAGGTGTTGTGCATGTTGGGGTGCAAAGAAGCACAAGCGAGAGTGGTCGCCGTATAACCTTTGATGGGGATGAATTGTGTGCTCGGGGGAGTGTGTGTGTGTGTGTGTTGTGCTGCGTGTGTGTCTCTCTCTCTGTGTGTGTGTGTGTGTGTGTGTGTGTGTGAGTGTGTGTGTGTGTCAGATATTAAGAGAAAACAAACCTAAGGAGAGAAATGGGTATTCACGAAGAGATTGTGCGGGCCTTGAGGTGGGAAGGGGCCGGGTGAGGGTGTCAAAATGTGCGTGTTGATGCATGTGTTGCATGCGACCGTGCGAGGGACGGACGAATCGAGAGAGATGGTTGTTGTGTTACGGATGCACCTCTCTCCCTGTCTCTCTCTCTCTCTCTCTCACACACACACACACACACACGCAAGTAAACTAGAAGACCATTCTCTCATGTATACACAACGTATCGGCATTTGTCTATGTCTCACTCATGCATGATCATTTGCACATTCACACCTCTCTATGTCTGTATCACACGCACACCGTCTCCACATTGCCCTTCCGCCACAACACACATATGGACACATACACACGTTCTCTCTCAGTCACACACACAAAAATCAATATTAAATAAAACTAGGGCACACCTAAAACGTCCAAGTCCAAATAAACATGAACTGGAGCTAAATTCAAATATATGGAAATATTGCAGCGTCAAGAACTTTGACAGGAAAAAAAGTTGAGTAATATTCGATGATTGTTTTCACACACACAAAAAGGTTCGGTGGATGTCCTTCGAGCGTGACACGGTGACGCACCGTTCAATCGACCGCGCGGCCGCGGTTCACGCGCTTGCACAGGATTCTATATCGTGGCTGTGGTACTAACTAACAAAAGCGTTGCCTAAGTCTAATGTTTACGTGTACTAGTACGGTTTTCTTTTAAGTTTGACCAACCTTATATATAAAACTATAGTAAGCTCCCACACGCGTGCTCATCAATATGTCGCCGCCGCCGTTGCGCATGCCGGCGCCCGCCTGCTCCGGCCAACAATTTCTCGCCCATCACCGCCGTGTCGCCGCCATCCCTGTGCCATGAAGCCGAAGGCTCGCCCGCTCACGTTGTCTGCAGTCCCTCCTCGCGATGCCGCCGCACTGCCAAGCATGCGAGCAGCTGGTGGAGCCGCGTCTATGCACGCAGCGTATGAAGAAGATGACGAGCGCGTGCTCCAGCATGCCGGCGAGGAGGAACTAGCATGTCATTGTTGTCTCCGCCCGCGCAGAGGAGGCGCGCATGGTGGCTGTCGCGGCGGAAGCCGGTCGCGCGCGCGTCGAGCCTGCAAACCGGGTGCGGACGCAGGATCTACCTTTGATACCTTGAATGCCACGTGGATCATGCAATCTGAAGGAGCAATTTGGGTCAGTCAACTCATGTGAGCCGTTTGATGCAACATGGATGGCTAGAAGGGCTTCTTCCACCTCTTCTGTTGTCTTCTTCCTTTGCTCCGTCGAAGTTCTTTCACAAATCGACTGACCCAAATTATACTACTAGTACGAACGTATTAAGTACAGTAGGAACACGAAGATACGAGCAGTAGTACCAACTGCAAGAAGTACAGTAGTAAGACATGGTACTAGTACTACTGTACATACTAAAGAGTTCAAATAACGAGAAAGAACATAAACATAGTTCTGCTGGGGCCTCAGCACAACACACCCATAAAAATAAACTAAGCAACTAGTCCGCTTGACACTGCAGTAGAACCAGCATGAGGGACGACACTGCCACCTACTCGGAGTCCGAGTCCACGTCCTCGACTTCGTCCTCATCCCTCTTCCTCTTCCTCTTCGCCGATGCTTCTTTGCTTGAACCGGACACCGGGCTTTGCTTCTTCATCCAACCCTTATAGATATTTAAAGAAAGGTAGGAATCCATTGCTGCGTACAGGATGTGATCTTTATTTAATGTCTTTCACTCCCATGCATGATGAAACTCGTGATGAGGTTTCTTCAGTTTAGCATACGAAGGATCAATCATGGCTGCTGCCAGGGTCAGCATTGAAGGTTGATAGGAGGACACCAGGCTTGCCTTCTAGAGATCGAAGGGCTGGCCTACAACGAGACCTATCCGACGCAGGACATCCCTGTCGTTCTTAAAGCCTACAGTAACGAATTTCACTCTTTTGTCCTTGAGGAAGTTCTTAAAATCCTGGCACTCAACGTCGGCATGGCATATGTGGTAGACCAAGCAAACGTTATGTATGCAAACCTGGATCACGGCGGGCTTCTTCCTCTCTTCGTCCTTTAGATCCTTCTCTCGTCCCAGGACTGTGGTGTACCAACATCTAGCCCAGCGACCCACTCATCCGTTGAACTGTTGAACATGCGTAGGAAGCGAGCAAGCCATGCTTTCACCGTCGCGGATCCACGTGTGTAAATGACGATGAACTGATCGCCGGTGATGGCTCTAACCTGGTACTCAGCGGCGACCATGGAGATTTGGGAGGCCATGGATTTTGGAGGAGGGTTAGGAGAAGTTGAACTGTTGTACCCCACAAAAAAAATGGGAGCGAACTAATGTGAAAGGACGAGACGACTGGGAGCGAACTGTTGTAAGGTAGAAGACGGGGACGAGTAGGGCGTGCGAACAGCGTGGGGTTGCTGGCTTGCCCGATGGATAAACGACTGCAAGCCCCCAAAGAGTTCTCAATAACTATGCGGGACCCACTAGATGTCATGTCTACTAGACCCATATCGTAGGCCTGACGGTATAGCTTCTGCCTGTTCGCACGCCATGCCGGCGCGTGGATGTAACTTCACTTAATTCCGTCAAACGTCGCGCCTCCCACGACCTTCGCCTCCCTCGCCTGGTCGCGCCCTTTGAGACTTCGACCGGCTATAAATGAGCAATTTTTTTGCCTTTTTTTAGACAAGCAAATTTTTTTGCCTACTCCGCATGGATGATACTCCCTCAACCGTTTGCAAAGTGTTTGACCAAATTTATACTTTTTTTTGAACACCACCTTATATTAATTAACCAGCCACACCAGTGCACTCATTCGATACAATATTCACCACACAGGGCGGTACGTTATTTACAAGAATACCATCTAATCTATTGTCAAAGCTATACTTAGCGATTAAGCGTGCCACCTTATTGGCCGAACGGCTAATCTTGGACAATTGAAGATTGTTGATCAACTTCGAGATTCTCAACGCTTTCATCTTCAGGTCACGCATAGTAGACCTGTCATAGTCCCCCGATGCAAGAGACGCTACCACAAAAGCACAATCAGTCTCTAAAATTACAGGATTATGAAGAGAAATACCTATGTAGAGACCGGCAATGCAAGCCCTAAGCTCCGCTTCCTCCATGCTTTGACAGGCATCAATGAAATCCCATGACCAAATTTATACTAAAAATATCAATATCTACAATACTAATTATAATGAGTATAAGAACTACGTTTTATAATGAGTGTAAAAATATTGATTTGACATTGTGAATGTTGACACATTTTTCTATAAGTCTGGTGAAAGTAGAGGTACATTGACTTTAGACAAAACTTAAATGCACAATGCAGACTAGTTCCTCCGTCCAGGTGTGTGCCATGTCCTATCTTGTCATCACAACAAGGTTAGCTATTAGAGTACCACTACCTCCCTTCTAGTTTAAAGGGTTCGAGTCAAAAATTTCACCTACTCTTAGCAAGATAGTAGAGGTGGTGGAATTGTTTTTGAAGTCTGCAAAAGTACTCAACTAGTGTTGTCGTTCTTCACAAAAAATGTGTTTACCAATGCATGCATGAACACTAGTTACTCTAACCCCCCTCTCTTCTTTAATTCTTTGCCATATCAGCATGTTTGCTATTCCCGTGTGCATGATACCAGCTAAGATACCACCATTATGGCCAGCCTTAATCATCGCATGAAATAATTTAGTGCACCTTGAAATATGAACATGTGTGGGGCATGTATGTTTTTAATGACTTGAGACTATACCTAGCCCGGCATGCAAGATGACTTACTATCCACCGTTCCCCATACCTGCAGGAAGCCCGTTCTTCTCCAAATCTTTTCCTCTCCATGTGTGGAAACAATATGCCTGCCAAACTCTCCTTCTCCCTCTGGCGGTCCCACCACTCCACCCCGTGTGAAAAAATCTGCATGCATGACTCTCCTCCCCCCACGCTCGTCCAATCCGTTGTGACCAACAATATTTCCACCCCTTCGCTCCCCCGTAATTTACTCCAACAAATATGCCCACGTAGCTGTTTCTTAACTGCAAGTGCATTGGGTCACTGACATATGGGCCCAACAAGGGTCTGGCCCACATGTCAGTGACGCAACTGGACCTGCAGTTAAGTTAGTGCAGCTCTGTCCATATCTTACATAGGTGTGCCATTGCTCCCTATAAATACTACGCCTCCCACGACATTGCTATCTCCTCCCCCTCACATTCACGTTCATTGCTATCTCCTCCCCCTCCATCTCATGTCGACCACCATGGCATCGCCCCTCCAAAGCCCTAGGAGCCCCTCGCTGCACCGCACAGACGGTCACGCGTCGCCATTCTGTTCCTCGCCGCCACTAGTCGAGGAGGACGCATCGGTGTTTCGCTCCTCCCGCCACTAGTCGAGGAGGACGCGTCAGTGTTCCGCTCCTCGCCGCGATGCGATGCATCGCCGTTCCGTTCCTCGCCGCCACTAGTCGAGGAGGACGTGTCGGTGTTCCGCTCCTCGCCGCGACCTGTCGAGGTGGACGCATCGGTGTTCCCAATCTCGCCAGCACGCGCGTCGGAGGACGTGTCGGCTCCCTGCTACGAGGAGAATGCCGCGCCACCCGCCGAGCCCCCCATCCTTGAGGAGCTTTGGAAAGAAATGGATGTAGCCTTGTGGGAGGCTTTGCTTCCAGCAAAACACGCAAAAATAGAGGCGGAGAAGAAGGCCGAGGAAGAGAAGCGCACCGTGGAACAAGCTGCCTGGGAGGCCTATGTCGCGTCCGAGAGAGTCAGGAAATTGGCTCTTTGGCAGAAGGCTCATGCGAGGGCCGTGAGGGTGGCGGAGGACGCCTGTGCCGACGCCCTGAGTGCAGTCGGGCCCAAGCGCCTCATCTACGCTTGGCGGTACGTGGACCGAGTGCACGCTTCCAGCGAGGAGGAGTACCTGTTGGCACCGGATCACCACACCGGTGAGATCGCGCTCGCCCGCCGGCAAGCCACCAATCAGCACCTCGCGAGTTGCGAGGCTGAGGAATAGGCGTTGTGTCGACGCGCTGGGACGCCGCGCACCATGGCACTCGTGGCATGCGACAAGCGCTCTTGCGAGCGCCGTGGCTTTTAGGAGGAGTATAATTTTTGTTTCGTAAGGCGGTCTCATTAGTTTTGGGACGCAAATGATAAATCCCAAACGTTCAGGAATTTTTAGCATCCTTAATTAAGTATGTAAAAGGGAAAGTTTGGAAATCTTTGTGTATTCGTACGCATTTTGCAAGTACGTGCATATAGCACAAACTTTACTATATACTATCACACTACATGTCTCTCTCGATATATGCTTGCAGACTGTGCTACTCCCTCCATCCAGGTCAATAAGTCATCTTTGGTTGTGCACCGTGACCAAGAAGGAGGGAAGACTTATACACCTAGACGGAGGGAGTACTACTATTACTTATGTACGTGCAAATGCACGTTTTAACATTACGATGCGGTTTTTGTAAAAGTAGAAAAACAGTACTAGTCAAGCTTGTGAAACGATTCAATGCAAAACAAATGCAAAAATGCTCATTTGATTGTTTACTTTTAGCTTCCTTCTCTGTGGTTATTTCTCTATCGTACTTTGTACGGAGTATCTCACTGGTTGGAAAGGCATGCAAATTCCCAAACCGCTTCCTACACCCTGTATCGAATTTTTTGCCTAACAAGTTGTGCCGTGCAATTGGAATTCCAAATTTAGTACTACTACTAGTAGGAGTACCAGGGCCAGTTCTTTTAGGCTTCTAGATTACTAATCCCATAACTACTACCTCCGTCCTAGTTTATTGGTCCCCATTGTAATCTGTGTCAAATTTTGATCATAAATTTAACTAATGAAATGTTAGTGCATGTCACATGCACTACTCCATCCGTCTAGGTGAGTAAGTCATCTTAGGCTGTGCACCGTGACCAAGGAGGAGGAGAAAACGAGAAACATTAATGTTTATTTGCTAATTAATAGTATTGCATGCAATGAACTAACCACCGCATGTCGTGTTTGATATCTCAAGTCATTAAAAGCATGCACACTCTTTATCTCTTATTGGTTGATATGTCAAGAAACAAGAAACGAGGTAGAAGTTAATGCACCGCGCCTAAGTGTTTTGGGATTATTTGGTTTTTGTAAGATGACTTACACACCTAGACGGAGGGAGTAACATTTTATCAGTTAAATCTTTGGTCAAAATTTAGCACAAATTAAAATGGTGAGGAATAAACCAGGACGGAGTAGTAGTTTAGAAGCCCAAATAAATGAGTGAGGCGCCTTATTGTTACTCTCCACTGTGACTAGTCTTGTGGGAAAAGCTGGGGAAGCCGCCAAAAGAACTGTCCCTAGGAGTAGCTAGGGATCGAGTGTGCGAGATGAACTGAAGAAAGTAAATGCAGAGAGATGAAATGCAAAAAAGACGGAGGGATGTGATGGTTGCTTGTCCGTTTATTTTACCAGGCCACTTATTACTGGGAGTGGTTGGGTTTTGTGATATGACGGCTTTACTGCCGCGCCACGAGCGGGGTGAGAGGTGAGACTCCCATGCAGCGCCGCCCTCTACACTTGTACTACATCGGTCGTGGTTTATTAGTCCCCCATTGAATTTGACTGAAGATTTAACTGACAAAATGTTAGTGCATGTCAACAAAAACTATATCGTTGGATTCGTATTTGAACATAGTTTTGAATGATATAATTTTAGGTGACATGCATCAGCATTTATCATACTATATATAATTTTAGTTCAATTTTTGGTCGTACTAATCTATAGTAGTAAGGTGCCCGTGCGTTGCACCGAAGAGTGAAATGCATTGATCGGGGAGTTGTTTATTTTGACAAAGGATGTGGGGGTCATCTCATGTGTAACGGGTATCGATAGGTTTCTTCGAATATTATATCATCTCTAGAGCTCACAAACATCCGGGTGAAATAGATAAAAAGGTATCTTTTGCAAACAAAAGCGTTCAACTGTTCAACCTGCATCCAAAACTTGTGAAGAAATAACACTTATTGTGCTTTGCAAGAAATGATCTTTAAGAATTAGTTTTTGAGTATTGATTGTTATACATGTTGGATACAGATGACATGGCACTTTCTTATAGTCAACAGTTAGCTATACTATTAAGTAATATTAACCATGCCCTTATACACCTAGACGGAGGGATTAAATCAGGATGACTTGCAAGGGGGCAGAGGAGATGTAAGAAATGGTTCATCGTAAGTCTTTCACCAGTACTGTAGTAAAAATTCATACATTGAAGATTCTAGACTAAACCATAAACGGATGCACTTTTATTCATGCACCATACTCCAATTGAGCAAGATCCTGCATGGAAGTCTCCACATGCTTAGACAGCCGATTACATTGAGCGAAGACTAATGATCAACATTTAACTTGATAATGCGTATGTCCTGGTGAACCTCCTTGGAGTCCCCGTGCACCGCTTCGGCGGGTAAAGGATGCCATCGGCTTTCCAAGTCCACATTGGCGGGATAGTCCCAGCTCCCCAGAGTCCAAGTCCGTTCGATGAGGCCGGTGTCGCCGCCCACGCGACCCGGAGGGGTAGTAACACTGACCACGTACATGTACATTGGCCGCGTGTCAGTGTCAGTGTCAGCGGCGTCACCCCTGACACACATTACAGAGATGGGGCGGCGGCCTGCGCGGGCCTCGCCGGTGCCCACGATCAAGAGGAAGACGCTGCCGTCCACCTCCGAGACTAGCAGGCGACAGTGATCTCCAGCGACTACGGCATGGTGAATGGATAGCACGTCTCATACTTGATGTTCTCCGCCAAGGGCTAGAAGTGACCGCTGCACGCATTCGTGAGGTGATGCACCATGTCCGCCGGCGAGCCACAAAACGGCATTAGGCACTCATAGCAATGGACGAAGGGCTCCTTGGAGGCATCGACCAGGCCGTCCATGAAACGGGAGTGGCTGTAGGGGACGTTGCGCTAGTTGAATATATGAGCAAGTTACTACGAGATTTAATCTGAATAAGCACAAAATAAATCATGACGGCTATAACGGAGATGAACCTAATCATGTGGACTAGCATAGTAGTAGGATACAGAGTAGAAACATGAATTCTACCACGATTTCAAACAGGAAGGATAGAAACACATATGATGCAACGGGAGCAGCACCGTTGGTGTTGAGGTTGTCGCCCATGTCGTTGAGGAAGAGGTTGCCGAGGTCGGGGAAGAAGTCGTCGTTGGTGAAGTTGCGGCTGCCAGTAGTGGCAAGAGTGCGCTCCCCAAATTTCAACAGCGCCCGCCGAATGGAACGCAGGAGGGCGTGGCTATAGGGGACGTTGCGGCCGCCGAATGGAGCGCAGGAGTAGCACATGAAACAGTAGATGGTGTCCTTACTAGTACTCCCTAGTCTCTATCTATCTATATCTACTCTTATAGAAAACCGAGTTGGTGATGATGGTATGCCTGCCATCATGTAATATAGACCGTCCGATCTATATCTAGCGGATAGAAAGCCAACTATGACAATTTTACAAAAGATACCCGCACCTCTCTCCACATTTACAGATAAGGCCTTGCCTCGTTCATCATTATCTCCCACAACCTCGTGCTCCTCCCTATGTCTCTATCTCTACTACTCTTCTTTGTTTTTATAACAAATTGAATAGTGCTACGCTGTCCGCTGCACGCCCGGCTGAACACGCCTCCTCGCCTCCATCATCACCAACTGAATCTTCTATAGGAGTAGGAGTAGAGAAAAAACCGAGTTGGTGTTGATGGTGTGCTGTGCAATGCACGGGCATCTTACTATTTTTTGCATATAAGTCCAAACACCACGTATACACGGTCTTTGAGCACGGTTCGTAGTCATTCCACGCTCAGGCATTGAAGTTTGTAACTATTTTAGATTAGAATATACTACTCCTCCGGTGCTAGTAGTAGAGCAGAGTCCTACTCTACTACTCTACTCAAGCAAGTTAGGGCATAGTACTGTAGTAGGTACTGTAGGGAGTACCAGTACTATGATAACTCAAGCAAGTTGTCTGGCATCGATATGACCCTACGCTGCTGGTATGTGTCTCGTAAGTCAAGCGGTGTTGTAGTCATCATCACCTGTCCACTTCCCGCAGCACATATTCGCTTCTCCATCTTTGTCCGCACATAATCTCGTCCAATCTTCCATCCCCGCTAAGGCGCCTCCCCCCTCGTCTGAAACCCAAGCACTAACAATGGCAGAACCGAGCAGCGTCTGCCGAAAGAGTGGCTGGAATTCGCTCCCCACGGAGTTAATCAAGCTCATTGTTTCGCGTGTGGACAATCTCAGTACCATGCTGCTCGCCGCGTGCTCGTCGGCCTGTACCATTTACTCAAAGCCCTCAGGCCGGAGCTTTTTAAGCCAGCGCCTTGCTTGCTGATGCCGCCTAATCTTCAGAAACGGCGTGTCACGCAGCATAACGATCGTAGGGTGGCGAGCATCAACCACCTTGACTGCAATCCGATCCCCGTCAGCCTCAACTACATTAACGGTATGTACTGGGTCGGCATGAACACGTCTTTGATGGTGCTCATCGATGGTCATGGCAGCTAGATGCTCATAGAGGTCTACACCCGGCGATTGATCCCCCTTCCTTCAATTAACACTGCACTGCTTTGGCACTGCGGCCCAGAATACTCGAAATCTTACAGTAGCCAACATGATACCAAGTTTGATTTGCTCAAGGTTGTAATCTGCCAAGTGCCCACAAGATCTATGAATTATAAAGACTTCAGGCTAATTGCATTCTTCAACTGCGGTCTCGCCTATCTGACAGGTCACTGCGAGTGGATAAATCTGCACGTCCATCGTAGGATCATACATCCTCCATGGTTCTCTGATGCCATTGAACACAAGGGCTTCATTTACGATGTCGACTCCTTCTATGGCTGGACGTATTGCTGGCCTACTCCAGTCATCGCTACAAATGGCTGTTACAGCAGTATGTTACTTTCCTATGATATCATGATGGCTTGCTTATATTACTGTCAACATTTACTGAAAAAATATTCATGCTCATAACATGTTGTTCTTAAGATTGACTAAATCAAGAGCCCTTTTTTATTTGACTCCAACTTGATATGATGTTGTAGGCCGCCTGGTGTCCCTACCCTTCCTAATCCCAGAACCTTTCAAAGAAAAGTGGCATGGCAGTTGCAGGTGGTTCCTGGCTCAATCAGACGACGGCGAAAGATTGATGATCGTTCGCACGTACCGGACGTGTTGTTTTGCGGAATACAATCACAGTCACTGCAAGGTCTTTTAGTAGGATCCCAGCTTCTCTGGGCCTTCAGGAATTTTTGACTGGAGGCTGGTAAGTAGCCTTGGTACACGCTCTCTGTTTGTCGGACTGGATTATCCGATTAACCAGGAGATAACTGACGGCAAGGATCATGATGGCAGCGCGGTTTGGTTCATCAGGCAAAACTGTGTGTACACAGCATACCATGCGTCTCTACATGCACCATACCCTGATATGTGCCTCCATGCTCTACAGCCCAAAGTAGGAGAGAGGGTCACAAGTATCAGACTTCGACCTGCTGGCTGGAGTTTCCCCCGTCAGGCACCCATCTGGTTCAAGCCGCCAGCCAATCTCCACAGCTTAATAAATAGTAACGTCTAACTGAGCCAGTTAGTTAGATGCGTACACTTGGTGTAGTAGGATCTTTATTTAGTTTGATGCATACACTTGTTCTTTTTTGGTAGCCCTTTTGTAATGATGGCTGATGTTTGGTTTGGTAGAGAGAGCTGCATCTTCACTCTTCTAGCCTGCTTACTGCTTCTGTTGCACCCCCAGCCCTGGTTGCTGCTGCTGCTGTTTTCAACGTACAATCAGTAGTATATTTCATCTGTTGGTTGAATAAATGTGTTGCTAGAACGACAAACACAATGTTTTGGAAGTCGTTGAATGGTTCGATCCTTTAGTGCCCCGTACCGTACGTAGCGCATACTACTTTTCGTACGGAACACATTTTCCACTTGTTGATAACATGCAGCCCACTGATGAAGGCCCAATAGAGAAGCCCATAATTAACTGGAAGGGAGGCTCTCACATGAATCTGGCCCAGGTACATGCTCATGGTTCCCTAAACATAAATAAGTAAGTAAATAAATAAATAAAGCTAATTGCTCATGCACCAGTTCTTTGGGAAAATAGGTAGCCCAGTATTTCTTTTTGAAGAATACCCAAGCTAGGCCTATTTGTTTTCTCCGAATTATTGGGCTGCAAATCTTTCAAGACGAGGAGGGATGCATTCCGGCCTGGCCAAAGAGTATGGTCAATGTCTGTTAAAAGTAATATCAAAAGGGGTTGAAAATTCCAAAAAAAATAAAGCAAATGGGATATTAGTTTGTTTTTTTGTTTTTGTTCTTCACTGATATCTTATACGTATTTCATTGGATTTAACATGACATAGTACTAATTTATTTTTAAATTTGTTTTAGTATGGCTATTAATTTTTGGATTAAGAATATTTCGTTCCAGAGCAAAAATTTGTGAATTTTCAAAATTTCGCACATATTTAGTTAATTTTTTGACCCTGGTACTAACCAGAAAATGGCCAGCAATTCTAAAAATGGAAAATGGGCTGCAATAAATTCCATATGAATTAGAAAATGAGTAAAAATTATAAAAATAATAGCAAATGGGTTGTACACGCCATAGATTTCGAGGCTGACTTGTTTACGCAAGGCTTTGTCAGTGAACACACGATTCTAGCAGCAGTGACTGTTGGATGTCCATCCAACGGCCGACGTGCTTCTTCAATCTCTAATCTTCCTGCTCCAGCCGCCTAAACTAGCACCGGCGGGACTGCCTGCTCCCTCCTCTTGTGGCCCGCTATGATGCCGCGCAGGCTTCCCCAGTCCACCCTACTCCCTCCGCTGGCCTGGCCGCACGCAATCAACTGCCTTCTTATTACGCGAAAAAAATGAATCCTCCCACTGACATCTGGGGCGCACCGGTTGGGAGGCTGACCTGTGGGCCTACTAAGTTGACGCGTACCCAGGGCTTGTCAACTTAGTCAACAAATGATTTTAGCAGCAGTAACCGTTGGATTTGAATCGAACGGTCCTGTTGCTTCTTCAATCGCTGCTCTTCTTGCACCAGTCGCCCAAACCAGCACCGGGGAGACCGCCTGCTCCTGCCTCCAGTGGTAGGATGTGCTACCGTTGAGGCCTCATCTCCCCTACTACTCCCACCGCTAGCCAGGCCCTGCGGCGAAGGCAGCCTCACACCGCAGCCGAACCAGATAACCCTCGTACTCCTCTCCGCGTGGGCATCCACCGCCGCGTCTTCCCCGGCTCCGCATCATCCCCTTCCTAGGCCTTACCGTCGTCCACAGCCTCGGTGCTCTCGGCGCGGCGTGGTCAATGTGGTCAACGACATTCCATCGGAAGAGTATTGTACGTGGAGAGGCTGACAGCTGGGTCCACGACCACAGCCCAGTTTTTTTGTGATTTTCCAAGTAAGTCGCTTTGTCAGGCCTGTTGGGCTGCAAATATTTCAAGACGAGGGGAGCTTTCATTCGGCTGGCCGAGAAAATGGCCCACCAGTAATGAGAAATGGGTTGTACATTTTTAAAACACATCAAACCGTCAATTATTTTCAAATATCTTTTTTTCATTTCGAGATTTTAAATTACATTAATTTTTATGCGTGGAGAATTTGTTGGATTTTATATTGATATACATTTATTTTTAAAATCAGTTTGAATGTGAGTCGAAATTTCGGGATTAAAACAGTTCGGACCGCACCGAAATATGCAAAATTTTGTATAAGTTTTTAACTGTGGCCACAATATGGGCTGTAATGCTAGCAAAAAGAATATGGGCTCCAAAAAAACCTTAAGAATTAGCAAATGGGCTGTAAATTATTAGAAATAATGGCAGATGGGTTGTATGCTGTTTTCTACAGATTTGAGGCTTTCCTAAAAAAAGGTTGACGCACAAGCTGTGACTGTTGGATGGCCATCCAACGGCCGTCGTGGTTCTTCAATCTCTGCTCTTCCTACTCCAGTCGCTCAAACAAGCGCCGGCGGGACTGCGTGCTCCCTCCTCCCCGCGGCCGGCTCTGCTGCCACGCAGGCCTCACCGCCCCACCGTACTCCCATCCCTTGGCCTAGCCATCCCTCTACTCACCCACACCTGCTGTTATTCTCCGACGACCGTAGACGAACCAGTAAACCCTCATACAGTCGTACTCCCCTCCGCGTGGGAAACAACTGCCGATTCTTCCCTGTCTCCGTGTCGTTCCCTTCCTAGGCCTCGCCGTCGTCCACCGCCCTGGTGCTCTCGGCGTGGCCTGGTCAACGTGGTCAACGACCGACATGCATATTAAGTGCACTGTACGTGGAGAGGCCGACAGCTGGGTCCACGGCCGCACGCAAGGAAATGCCTGCTTATTACGCGCAAAATAATGATTCCTCCACCTGACATCAGGGACCCACCAAAAGGGCCTCTGTATTTCGCGAAAAAAATGTTACTGCCGGTGACAGCTCGGACCCACCAGCTATATCTTTGCCCGCAAGGAAGTGCCTCCTTATTACGCACAAAAAAAATAAATACTCCCCCTGTTAGCTGGGACCCAGTATAGTGGCAGGCTGACTTGTGGGCCTACTAAGTTGACGGGGACGGAGGGCTTTGTCAACTTAGTCAATATGCACGATTCTAGCTCCAGTGACCGTACGATGTCCATCCAACGGCGGTAGTGCTTCTTTAACGTCTGGTCTTCTTGCTCCAGCCGCCCAAACCAGCGCCGGTTGTGCCTTGTGCTCCTGCCTCCCGTGGCCGGCTGCAGTGCGGCGGAGGCCTCATTGCTGCCTACTACTCCCACCGCTGGCCAGGCCATCCCTCTACTCACCCACACCCCCTGTTATTCTGCAGCGACGGCAGCCTCACACCACAGCGAACTAGTGAACCCTCGTACTCCTCTAGGCGTGGGCATCCACTGCCGCGTCTTCCCCGGCTCCGCGCCGTCCCCTTCCTAGGCCTCGCCGTCGTCCATCGCCCTGGTGCTCTTGGCGCGGCGTGGTTAACGTGGTCAAGGAACGCCTTCCATCGGACGTGGACTGTACATGGAGAGGCTGACAGCTGGGTCCACGGCCGCAGCAAGGAAGTGCCTCCTTATTACATGCAAAATAATTATTCCTCCACCTAACAGCAGGGACCCACCGTACGGGCCACAATATTTCGTGAAAAAAACGTTTCCCTCCTAACTGCTGGGACCCACCAGCTACACCTTCGCACGCAAGGAAGTGCGTCCGGGCAAAAAAACGATTCGCCCCCCTGACTGCTGGGACCCACCAGCTACATCTTCGCACGCAAGGAAGTGCCTAACAGTCGGGACCCACCTGGTCGAAGCGTACATAGTGTTGTCATTCTGGTCGCGAACGTGTACGTACATATATACTGGTGGCTGTAGAGGCGCGCACGTGTCGTAATAGAGGCACGCACATAGCATGTACACGTACGTACAACGGCCAGGGTGCAAGAAAGAAATTACGGCCACGTATGTGTACATACGGGCGGGGTCTCGAATGCCTACTCGTGCATACGTACGGCGAGGGCTCGTGTACATGGCTGGGTCAGAACAGAGAAACAGCGTCGTCGTCGTGTTCATGGGGAGGCAACGAAATGCGTCGTGTTCATGGGGAGGCAACAAAATGCGTCGTGTTCATCGGGAGGCAACGGAACGCGTGGGAGCCAACCGGCTGGGTCGGAACGGAATGCGTGGTCGTGTTCATTGGGAGGGCTTGGACAGAACAGGCAATGGAAACGAGGCCTGGCGTACCACACAACGGAGGAAACAGACCTCCTACGGTCGAAACGGGGGTCCTGTTGACCGGGAGGGGTGTGGTGTACCGCAAAACGGAGAAACAGACCTCCTACGGTTGAAACGGGGGTCCTGTTGATCGGGAGGGGTGTGGTGTACCGCAAAACGGATGAAACGGACCTCCTACAGTTGAAACGGGGGTCCTGTTGATCGGGAGGGGTGTGGCGTACCGCAAAACGGACAAAACGGACTTGTGTTGGAGCGCGACGGTCGAAACAGGGGTCATGTTCATCGGGAGGGGTGTGGCGTACCGCAAAACGGGACACCACAGGATACTGTTCATCTCCACTGTTGACCTCCTCCAGCCTCCACGGGCTACCGTGGACCTCCTCCAGCCTCCACCGCGCGCTACTCCACCGGCTACTGTTCAACCACCCCTCCACGGGCACCCCGCCACCGTCTACTGTTCATGCAGCCCTCCACACCACGGGGTCCTGTTCATCCAGAGGCAACGCCACCGCTCACTGTTCATCCAACCCCCCCCCCCCCCCCGCAACACTCACTGTTCATCCCAGAGGCAGCATCGATCAGCTTCAGTTAGCAGCAGTAGCGAAGGAATCGCTCGATCGGGTTGAGTTAACAGCCATCGATCAATCGCTCGGGTTCAGTAACGCGTAGCCTGCAGTGCAATCGCTCGGGTTCAGTTAGAACCCAACGCCTCGCTCGGGTTTAGTTAGAGCCAACGCCTCGCACACACGCGCGTACGTGTACGAGAGCAACGTGCATCGCTCGGCCCCCGACCTCCCACCGTAACCGGGAACTCCCCGAAATTTTCCTCGCCCTCGCTTCTACCACGGTTTTTTACGTCATGGACAGCCCAAAGAATGTCATGCAGCTGCGTCTCCGGCCCGCCCAGGACAAAAAGCCCATTTTCTATCATGATTTTTTGTCATAGAAGTAGGAGCCTAGCACATCTATGATGATACCGGGTTTTGTCACAATTATCGTCATAGAAGTGTGATATGTATGACAGAAAAAAAATTTGTTCGGCCAAAATGTCACGGATGTGTCTTTTTTTTGTAGTGGTTTTACATGGCTGTAGTTGTGGTGATAAATCTGAAAAAAGGTTTCTTGTCATCTCGCAAAATTAGGTGTCATGTGCTTCGGATCACTTCGAGGGTTAAACAGCGACAACTGAGTTGGGCTAGTCATTGGGGGCACATGCACGAAGACTACTCGGCTGCCATCTAGGTCAAGCCGGCTATGTTAATTAGGACATCTATCGACAGACCCCTTTTCTACGAGTTTATCTTTAATTTGAGCTTTGTTCCTTGTCTAGTTTGTCCGTCGGGATTCATGTTGTCTCGTTTGGGCAGTGAGGTTATGATTTCTTGTCATGTGGCATTTTTTCGTGTTATATGTTATAATCCGGTGCTTTAGATCAAAATGACGACAACTGCGCCTCCGGGCCACGTGCATGAAGACTTCTCGACAGTCATTGACGAGGTGAAGCCGGCTCCAGTAGACAAAACAAAACTAGTACTACTCCATTATATAGGCAGGAGCCTCCGCGCTTGCTTGCTAGTGTTGCTCTCTTCACACTGGCTCAGCCTCTCCAGATCTAAACACGACAGCAGTGGCCACACTATCTCTCTCTCTGCTCACCGCTGGTCACAGATCCAGCCAGATCCTCGCCGCCGGGGAAGGTGAGAAGGTGCAACGTTCACGCGGTCGTCCTCGGCGACAGCTCTTACCCACTGCTGGCGCATCCCGATCAGCCTGCCTTGCCGTTCTCTCCATGCACCGCTGGTGAGTGAGGACCTCCGACCCCTTCTTCCTCGCTGCCGTAGTGTGGGCAGATCCGGCCACCCGCCGCCCACCTAGCGACATCCCGGCGACCATGAGGTATAACTTCCTTCGAAACCGGCCTTGCCCTACTTCCCGAGCTCCCGACGTTGCTGCATTTGTATCTTTTACTATTTCTCAGGCCCCCTCGTAGATAGGATCGATCGGCTATTCGAAAACCACCTAATTGTTTTACATTTAAGAGGTAAAACTAGCTCATGCACTCGAATCTAGTACTACTTGGTTCAAACAAGGAAGGAAGGGGGTGGGGTGGGGGAGGATTTGTTACCTGAATCTAGGACTTGGTCGAAAGAGGAAATAATGGGGGCAAAAAGTAGCAGAGACTGGCTATCCAACTGGTCTCTAGGTCTAATAGGGAAATAAAGGGAAACACAGTACAAACTCAATATAAACCCAATCTATTGGTTGAAAAAGGAAAGAAAGTGGGGACTGGGGGTAAAGTCAACAGAGTAAGTCCAGCACTAGATTTGCTAGCCTCACACAGTATAAGGTGGCTATACCGAACAAAAATGGGACCAACCCAGATATCATGTTCTGATGTTTGTTGCCCCGAGCCACTCTTATGTAATGCCACTCGTAAAATGTAGCAGTCGCACTGTTTAAAGTAAGGACACGTTAAACCAATGTTGTTTTCAATGTAATGCCTCCAGTAATATGAATCAATGGCACTTCTTTACATGTCCTGCTAAAATTTCCCATTAAGATAAGTTGGTTCTTTTGGTTAGAAATGCAACTGTCCTGGTCCGCCTACTCTCCCGTGCCCAAAGTAATGTCGTATTTAACGGTTGTCATAGTTAATCCTAATGCCCACACTAATATCTAGCAATGCCACTACTTTAGAAATTGCTATTATCCTTGTAGGATTGCCATTCAGATAAGGAACATGCTTCTTTTCATTTGATGCATGTTTCTTCAATTGTTAGTCACCCTCCTTTCGACCTTTTTTGTGCAAACAGAGATATACATTTCACGCTCGATCTTAGTTGAACTGCACAAATGATATCCAAATTATAGTTGAGCATTCCAGGAGCTTCACAACCAACCTTGATGTTGCTCAATTTTATTGCAACTAATGAAGAAGAAGCTCTGTGGGTTTCGTTTTCTGGTGGAAATGGAACCGGGACTGGAGCCCTTTTCTTAAAAAAATTTGAAAAAGAAGCTGCTAGCTCACGGGACATTGCTTCATTTTAGGTGAACTGCACCAAAAGGTCCCATGAATTGAATCATCCATGTTGGTGACTGAAAGAGCCAGCTTCAGCATCCCAGTCTAAGCACCCCCAGCCGCCATCCTTGCGACGCACTGTACACCTTGTTTGCCACCTACTCGACCCTAGTGTCACTGATAAAATGAAGTAATAATACAGTTAAAATAGAGCGAGTGTCATCCCTATCATTTCATTTCCAATGTAGATAAAGAAAGTGCTTCTCTTTGTTAATGTATGTTTCATCAACTAGTCCCATTGTTAATGTTTAAGCGTTTCTGCAAACTAGGGTGCTTAATTTTAGTTGAGATGTACAAAAATAGAGATTTGAATGTCTCAAGGAGCCTCCTTACACTGATGTTCATCACTGGCAGAAGGTGTATCTGGGGGACTTGGGACGATGCCCAGTATGAGGCGTACCGTATGAGGTGTCGCAGGGCCCATCTCACCCTCGCAGCATGGCATACTATGATACTATCACAATATTTTCTTCTATTTATTTTGTGTGTTTCATCAACTAGTGTCACTATAATGTAATCACGCTTTTTCATTATCTGTGCAAATAGGGTTATTCAGCTGCATTTTGGTGGAACTACACAAATGTACGTATGGAACCGGCATATATGCAGAGTGCGAGGTGTGCCAAGTAAAAATTACCGACACCAACCATGCTGCATGCACGCGTTGGCATCCACCACCACCAGTGGGATGTGTAGCGCTCTCTGTGGACGGATCTTTCTCGCTAGCAAATCCTCTAACCAAATACTAGTAGCTTATGTTGGCAGTTTTCTAGGGAGTACTCTTTTCTGAAAGAAGCACGAATCTATTTTTCTTTATTTGTACACTGCATCACAACTATGACCCAAAGGTCCAGAGCTATTTTAGGGTGATTGGCGTAGTACTCGGGGACTGATTGTAAGCATGATTTTCATTAGCTATCACACTGATTGTAAGCATGAGCAGGTGGAAGATTAGGTTAGTGCGAAGCTTACCTTAAACCCTACCGCCGCCATTGAAACGAGGCGAGCGTCGAGGGAACCGTGGAGAACGGCGGGGAAGCAACGTCGCGCCATCCGTCCTCCTCTTGCGGTGGGAGAACGAATACTCCTGTGGCTCCGGCTGGCTCTGCACCCTCACGAACGGCACACCATACTCAATTGATTCGTTATCCTCTGTGTGCTCGACCCTCGACCTGTACGCCCACCACCTCTGCCTGACTGTCGCCTCGGGCGAATCTGTCTGCTTCATCGCCCAGAGGAGATACTCGATGAACTCGGAGGACTGCGGCGTGACTGCCGCCGAGGAGTACATGTACATCGCCGCCCTCATCGCTGCCGTCTCGCTCTTTCGCATACATTGCCACATGGCCCGCACCGTCCTCGAAATCTCCCACTCATTGTCAAACCAAGTAAGGATCTCCTTCAACCTGGCTAACTTTGCCTGGTCACCGCCGGCGATCTGCCTGATTCGCTGCTGCATCCTCTCCACAGATGTCCTTCTGAGTGGTCCGGTGCTAGCTTTGGAAGATGCGATGAGAGACGGTGGTCTTGCAATAGAGAAGAGGGAGAGGCGAGACGGTGGTTTTGGAATGGAGATGATGGAGTGGAGAGGAGGTGGTTTTGCAATGGAGAAGATCAGAAGAAGGAGAGGCGAGACAGTGGTTTTGGAATGGAGATGATGGAGAGGAGGGGAGGTGGTTTTGCAATGGAGAAGAGGGAGAGGAGCATGCGGCAGCGATTTAGGATTGGACAAGAGGGCCGATGCGCTGTGACTGGATGAAAATCAAAATCAATTTACCCTTCAATTAAGAAAGCGACCCCACATTAACAAGTCTCCCGTTTATTCTGGGTCATAATTGACCATGAATTTCGCACATAAAATATATGTTATACAATGCAAAAATAATATAATTAGAAAGTAGCTTTAGATACGAACCAAACGATACAATTTTTGGTGACATGCATTCACATTTTGCTTGTCAAATACAGTACGTGGTGAAAATTTGACCCAAAATATGCAAAACAACAAAAAATACTTCCAAGACCAGCGCCG
Source organism: Triticum timopheevii (assembly GCA_963921465.1). Classification (NCBI taxonomy): domain Eukaryota; kingdom Viridiplantae; phylum Streptophyta; class Magnoliopsida; order Poales; family Poaceae; genus Triticum; species Triticum timopheevii. The sequence continues at coordinate 586,648,755 of OY997270.1, forward strand.
CTCTTCTTCTCTTCTCCTCTTAAACCACCGCCGCTCCTCTCCTGTTCCAATCTAAATCCAGCGCCGCTCCTCTCCTCTTCCATTTCAAAACCACCGCCCCTCCTCTCCTGTTCCAGTCCAAAACCAGCATCGCTCCTCTCCCGCGCTAATCCAAAACCAGCGCTGCTCCTCTCCTCTTCCATTCAAAAACCACCGCCGGTGAGTGAAGGTGCCGTGGAGAAGTAGATCAATGGAGGAGTACAACCGATACGTGAGGATCGCAGACGGCGACCCTGTGAAGCTAGCTAGGATGTTGGAGATACAGTCTTGGTTTGACAACAAGGACCAACTAGCAGCGACGGTGACATCCATGGCCAAATATCTGCAACAGAGCGAAAAGGCGGCGATACTCCCGGAGGGAGTCGCGTCGGAGTACATAGAGCTGCTCCTATGGGCCATGGAGCAAACAGATTCACCGAATCCGATTGTGAGGGAGCGGTGGTGGGCGTATCAATCCCAGATGGAGCATCCACTAGAGATTGAAGGATCGAGCATCTACAGGGTGCCGTTTGTGAGGGTGTCCTACCAAAGCGAGCCGGTGGAGTCTTCGTCGACCGAACCCAACTTCAAGAGGAGAAAAGCAGTTGGCCCCACGACGCTTCCCCGCCATCATCTCCCTCGCCGTTCACATCGTCTCACGGGGCGGCTGTCTGTCGCCGAGGAATAGGAGGGGACTGCCCCCCCCCCAGCCCAATAGTCAGGCAGGTTGTGAATTGTCAGGAGGAGCTTAGGGTCTTTAGTATTTGCAGGTTGTGAATTGTGTTTTGTGTTGTATATTTTGAGAGTACTTTCAGATATAAATGTCTTTTGAATTTCAGATTTGCAGTATTGATCATATGAAGTATTTTATGAATTCTAGAGTTCTATTTTTATCACTTAAAAAATGTAGTTTCATAGGAGTATAAAAGTGCAGACAATGTGATTCTCAGAGAAGAAACTGCAAGTTTCAGTTTCAGATAAGAAACTGCAAGTTCAATTTCAGATAAGAAACTGCAAGTTTCAGTTTCTTTAAGAAACTGCAACTTTCAGAGGCAGAGTGTCACGCCCAAGATGCGACCCTATCCTAAAGGAACTCGAAGGTCCCACCAAGGATAGAAGCGCATCTTGAAGACGCTTTTGCAAGGTGGATATCATTACATCAACATTACATAATAGTGGGGATACATCCAATACATACAATGTCACAAGAATACAACAATACAACATACAAGAACAACATCCGACTACGGATGAATCATAAATAGAAACTCAAACAATATCCACCCTGCTAGCCCAGGCTGCCGACCTGGAACCTATCCCCTGATCGAAGAAGCATAAGAAGAACTCCAGAATAAGCAAACATCGCTCTCGCGTCATGATCATCGCATAACCTGTACCTGCAACTGTTGTTGTAGTAATCTGTGAGCCACGAGGACTCAGCAATCCCATTACTATGGGTATCAAGACTAGCAAAGCTTAATGGGAAAGGAAGGGGTAAAGTGGTGCGGTTGCAGCAGCGACTAAGCAAGTATGGTGGCTAACATACGCAAATAAGAGCGAGAAGAGAAACAAAGGAACGGTCGTGAAGCTAGCAATGATCAAGAGGTGATCCTGAACTCCTACTTACGTCAGACATAACCCAGAAACCGTGTTCACTTCACGGACTCCGCCGAGAAGAGACCATCACGGCTACACACACGATTGATGCGTTTTAATTCGGATCAGGTGTCAAGTTATCTACAACCGGACATTAACAAATTCCCATCTGCCACATAACCGCGGGCACAGCTCTCGAAAGTTTATACCCTGCAGGGGTGTCCCAACTTAGCCCATGACAAGCTCTCGCGATCAACGAAGGAATAGACCTTCTCTCAGGAAGACCCGATCAAACTCGGAATCCCGGTTTACAAGACATTTCGACAATGGTAAAACAAGACTAGCAAGACCTCCTGGCGTGCCGACATCCTGATAGTAGCCGCGCGTATCTCGTCTCAGGCCACGACCGGATGAGCACTACGTACAACTAGAACCAGCCCTCAAGTTTCCCCGAGGTGGCGCTGCAAGTGGCTCTAGTTTGGACCAACACTTAGACAAGCATTGGCCCGGGGGGGCTAAAATAAAGATGACCCTTGGGATGCGCGACTCCCAAGGGAAAAAGGTAATAGGTGAGGCAAATGGTAAAACCAATGTTGGGCCTTGCTGGAGGAGTCTTATTCAAAGCGAATTGTCAGAGGGGTCCCATAAATCACCCGACCGCGTTAGGAACGCAAAATCCGGGAACATAACACCGGTATGACGGAAACTAGGGCGGCAAGAGTGGAACAAAATACCGGGCATAAGGCCGAGACTTCCACCCTTTACCAAATATATAGATGCATTAATAATATAAGAGATATTGTGATATCCCAACATAACCCTGTCCACCATGGAGCAATCTTCAACTTCACCTGCAACTAACAACGCTATAAGCGGGGCTGAGCAAAGCGGTAACATAGCCAAACAACGGTTTGCTAGGAATGGTGTCAAAGGTTAGAGGTTCATGGCAATTTGGGAGGCTTGAAGAGCAAATGATAGGTAGCGCAGCAAAGCGATAGAACGAAGCAACTAGCATAGCAATGATAGTAGTGAGATCCAGGGTAACGGTAATCTTGCCTGAGATCCCGCTAGGAAGAAGAATGAGTCCATGAAGAAGACGGACGGGAGTACTCGAATGAATCCTCACAATCGCAACATTATCGGAACTAAGAAGCAACATCGGAAAGAAACAAACAACATGGTAAATACACAAGCATAAACATGGCATGATACACAAACAAGTATGATGCATGTCCGGTTTAATAAGGCATGGCATGGCAAAGTGCAACAAACAATATTACAAGTTAAGTGGAGCTCAATATGCAACGAGTTGCATATTGACCAAACACCACATGCAATTATTTAGTTTGATCTCGTTATAAGCTACTCAACAATATTAAATGTTGTTAAACATGGAAAGGGGTGAAGCATAATTACACTAGCTATTTAGGCAAGTTTAAATGAGGCCGGAACAACAAACAACACTTCCGGAAAATCCCCATGTTATTTAGCAATTTAATGCAACAACAATTTTAAGCATTTAAATTGTTATTATCATGATGCGGATAACAATGCAAGTTTTATGCAATTTTATGAAAATGTTGACATGATCATGTTATGAAGCATTTGTCACCATGGCGGAACAAAAAGGGTGCCACGGCGGCAAAACAGAAATGGTGCCACGGCAACATTCCGATGATCCGACAACTCATCAAGATGTCGGTGCGAACGAAAATGTGGATGTGCGGAACATGCAAAAGATGGTGGGGTGATCCCGGATACCGGGTGCCCACGTGTCGGTTGCATGGCAAAAGAGGGGCATCGCAAGCGACAGTTCGATCACGGTGCAAACACGAGCATCTCATACAACACATGCATTCGGCGGTCGTCTTGGCTGTTATACCTTTGAAGCGTGCATTTTCGGAGCGGTTCAGGTTCGGTACGATGTAGAGGAAGTAGTCGTTCACGAGTCATCGTGGGAAGTAGTTGTTCACGTGGCGACGGTAGTTGTTCATAGTTCGTAGATGTTCGGGTCGACAGTAGTGGTTCACGTTTCGGAGAGGAACTTGACGCCCACGGGGTCGACGGTAGAGGTACTTGACGCATCATGTAGTTGAACTTGGCATATCCGAAGGGGTACTTGACGAAATCCACATCGAATGTAGTCGTGCACGTCGTAGTCGGACTTGACAAAAATCACACCGGCTGTAGTGATACACAGCTCGTAGACATCCAGGGTCATCGTAGAGGTACTCGTCGTCCACGAAACTAGCAGTGGAGCACACATGCCTCGGGTTTTGATCTTCAGGAGCAACGGCGACTGCAGGTACATGGGGAGGCTACACCGGGGCCCAAGGCAAGCAGGCGGGCAACGGCAACGAAGCACCAGAGATGGCAGCAGTGCCATCGGGGGTGCCAGGAGGTGGATCTCAAGCAGACGAGGCTCGGGGTAGCGTGGTGGTGTGGTAAAATAGCAGCAGGAGGATCTGCGGGGAGGGAGAAGGCGGAGGATGGAGGTCCGGTGAGGCAGCAGAGGGATGGTGGCGCGCGAGAAGAGCAACGGCAGCAGGGCGCGGGCGAACCAAGGAGGCCGGCGGCCCTGGCTCCTGCAGGACATGGGCGACTCGCTGTCATCGAGGAGGTGGAGGCGCGAGGCGATGGCGCGGTGGAGAGGCGACGCGAGGAGAGGAGGGGGAGACGAGTGAGAGGAAGGAGATGGGATCGAGAGGATGGGGATCGGGCGTTGCGGCGCTGGAGGGAGGACGATGGAGAGATGGAGATCAAGCGGAGGTCTCCCTGCGGCTAGGGTTATCGAGCTGGTTAGATGGGCTGGCCGGGCCGGCTTGGTCTAGCTGGTTAGGTAGTGGGCTACGGCTGGTCTTCCCCTCCCTTCTTCAAATCTCTTCCAAAAACAGAAAAGCAAAGAAAGAAAGGGAGAGAAAAGAAAAGAGTGGACAAGAATTTGGGCATGGGGGTAATTTTTCCGGACTCATAAAAATGAGCTTGACCCAAGAAAAATGGAGTGGGAAAGATTGCAAGTATTAAATTCAAAGTCATTTGAATTTAATTCAAATGGTTTGAACAAGGACTAGGATTTAGAAGTGTCCAAAAATGTCGAGATTTTTGGTGGAGCTCCGGAATATGATGAAAGAATATATGGCAAGGTTGGAGACCAAGAATTAAGATAACAAAGCCATTGGGATAATTTTCAAGTGTGTTATGGTGATTTCCAAATTAAAGAAATATTTAATATAGCTCCCTAATATTGGGATGATATGTTATAAAAGAGAAGTCACCATTGTGAATATCCCTCGATTTAAATGGACCGAGGATCCATACAATTTATTTAGATGAGTTGCAAAAATTAAATGACATGATGGCATGACGACATGATGCAGTGCAAATGATGCAATGATGAAAGCATGACATGAACAAAAAGCAAAACCAAAGACAAAAACCCAACCACGGAGAAAATAACATATCACATCTCCGGAAAAGGCAAGAGTTGGAGTTACAGATATGGAAAGTTGCATCCGGGGCGTTACAACACTCCACCACTACGAGAGGATCTCGTCCCGAGATCTAGGATGGCACCGGAGGGAAAAGGAAGAGGAGAGGTAAAACAAAGTTGCTTCTTCAACAAAAGAGTGAAACCAAAGAACCTCGAGAGGTTGAAAACTTGAAAGAATAACACAATAGAGTTGAACGAAATTGAGAACACTCCGATAGAAAAGAGGAACAAGGAACATTGCAAGAACCTTGTAGGTTGAAAGACAAACAAAAATGGTTACGATGGACAAGAAGTACATGGAAACACTCCGGTTAAAACAAGATGAGAGAGGAAGAATTTGGGCAGCGCTTCGGTTGAACATGGAAGGAATAGAACATGAACTTGAGAAGATGGGATGATACTTGATGAAATCAACAACACACTGCCTCCAGAACTATTGAAAGAATGGCACAATGGGTAAGAAGGATTTCAGACAGCAATCCGGTTGAAAAGAGAGGCAACTTGATAAGATGAAAAGAACTTGAAGAGATGACACAACAATTCGGTTAAATGGATAAGCATTAAAAGAACACGATCCTCACAATTCGAGATGATGAGTGAAAAGAGCAACATCACAATGCCTCCGGAAGAAAGAATAAAAGATTAGACCATTGGGATAAAGGGACGGAGAAAAAAATGACAACTTTTGCCACAAGTGAACTTGGAAAGCACCCTTCCAAGAAGGTTATAACGGAGTTGTTGCAAAACCAACAACGAAAAGAATAATCTTGTAGTTGGCTTATGGAAAACATCTCAAGACTATGAGGTGACAACCGGCCACTAATGGAAACAATTGCTTGCTTGAGATCAATGAAGAGATGCTAAACTGCTTTCGCTGAGAGGATAGGAGAAAACTTGGATCATTGATAAGCACCACAATAGCAACATTCCTTTGGGAAGGCTTTAGGTGAAATATGTACCAAGATAACTCCAGAGAAGAGATTGATGGCTTTAAAATACCTCATTCTTGACGACATGTGAATCACGAAACATGAATGGAAATTGTCAAGAGTGACATAACACCACCTCAAAAGATAAGGTAGAAAGAATTGCACTTTGGAATGCAAGATGAAGAATACTTGAACTCCTCAAAACAAAAAATGTGTTGGGAACCATGTTTATTTTAGAGTATAGCTTGGCAGGTCATAACTTCGAGAGAAATCTTGAAGAACAATTGAAGAATGAAGAGAATCCTTGATGAACCACCATGTAGAGCCTCCATGGAGAACTCCGGTAATAGAAGGATGATAAAAAGAAAGAGAAGTTGAAAACACAAGGTGAAGCCTTGCAATGATTTAGATGGAGCTTCGCGACGAGATAATTGAGAGAGCTTGGAACTCCGAAAAGAAAGATGAACATCTTAGAACCGAGAATGTGATATGATGAACAAACACCGAAAAGAAGAGATTAATCAACTTGGATGAAACAAGAATAAGAATTAAGTTATGCATATCCTTCACCAATTTAATTGATGATAAGCAACGGATTTGGCATATTATTTATTCCCATTGAAAAAAAGGATTAAGAGAGATATAGCATAAACTTGAAGAAGTTATTGATGGGACCACCGGTGGGATTTGGAAACAACGAATGAATTAATATGATAACGAAGGAAAAGAAATCTTGAACGAACCACCGTAAGAATTGAAATGAAAATAGCAAAGGCACAAATCACCGGGAAGAATTAGAAAACGAATGAAGATACTTGAGAGATTTTAGATACAAGAGAACAAAGAGAACATGAACTGATTAGAGGATATTTGAACGATTCACCGGTAAGATTTGGAGAATGATAGCTACACGCTGAGAATGAAGAATTATGACATGATGGCCTTCGGAGGAAAGAAATGGAAACAACTCATGAAATGCTCCGGATGGTAAGAAAAGAATTGTCACAATCAAAAACAATTATGAGGATGGCATGAAGCTAGAACCATGAATCTTCGAGAGAACGGACAAGATTTAGAGGGAAAATTTTTCTTCGGTCTTCAAATGATGACGAAAAACAACACCAAAATTACTGAGATACTCCGGGAGAATGAAAAACGAAGAGGTTGAGCCAACCATGAAAAGAGTATGAACGAGATCTTTGAGAAGGCATGTGACTAATGGAATCCATTCCTACGTCACACTTGAAAAGAATTTAAGAATAACTCCGGAATAATTAGAAGAGTCAGGTAAGATCCTGGGAAAAGACCTGTGGGTTAGGGCCCACTGAAAAGAGAACACCGTTGAACAATTGCTTGAAATAAAGATTGCACCGTTAGAATTAAATGGCTTGAATGAGATAACAATCTCGAGATATCTTGAACGGATTGAGAATGGAAACACAAGTCTTCTGAGATATCTTCAACACTCTGGAATAAATGAATAGCAAGAGGTGAGTGATTGAGAGGTGCACCGGCATGAGAAAGCATTTGACACGAAGAAAGGAATATGATCAACACTGAAAGCTTGAATTGGATCCACCGGAGAAGAAAAAAGAACAAAGGATGATGAACTTGAAGCTCGTGAGCATCTTCACGAGGGATCACCGGATAAGAACATCGAAAGAAAAGAATGAAGAGACTTCACATGAATAAATGGATACTTGATTAAAATAAATGAGTCCTTGAAGAAAAGGGTGGGAGGGTGGGGAAAAACAAAGACCACGTGGGATGAACGAAACAAACACCGTTGAGAAAACTTAGAATTGATCTTGCAGATGGGGAGAATGATGGGATCATCTCGAAGAGAAGCGCACCGGTTGGAAAAGAATTAACATGCCAACCTCAATGATCAAAAAGGATTAGTATTCACATAGCAATATGAGAACACCATTTAGGAAAGGTATGGATTCAACATTTGACTTCGAAGCAACTCGAATACCACAAATAAAACAAAACAAAGGATTTGGCTTGCAAAATAAGCCGGAACAAACACATATGATAGAGATTTCGTCCGAAGTTTTCGTGGTGGGGCCCACACGGGCTCAATCGTACAGCACCATCATGTGCAAGGCAGTGCACATGACATACAAAGTGTCCCCGAATCGGCATAGCCAAGGATTCTTTAAGACACAACGAGACCACTATAAAACCAACCGTGGATAGGCGGACCACTAGACGTCGAACCCCAATCTCATATCATGCATCTGTCGAAAAGATATTCTAGGAGCTACTTGAATTCCCACCTATAAACTCCCGAAACTTTCTGGTTATGCAATCTGGTGTTGGGGATACAGGGGAAGCAATATATCTCACCCAAACTAACAATACCTACATCCAAGCTGTATCCATCCGTCAACACATAACCAAGAAAACTCCAGAAATCGTGTACCTCAACCTTCGAAAAGCATCCATTATACGAGCTATGGCAATACTCCCGAACTCCCCAGTACTGGGTGACGTCGAGGTTATCTCACCAACAACTGCATAAAAGAGATTTTCGATGTCGGCAAAACTCAGGTATTCCAGAACTGCAACGATAAAATTATGACGACAACACCTCGGAGCTCAACTCCCCGGGACACTGCCACAACCCCTAAATGTCAGGAGGCACCAAGAACAATGTTCTCGTCATAAGAATATCGAAACGATCCCAAGATACCCGCGTGATCCTAAAAAAAATTCGTGAAATTTGAGGAGAGGAAAGTCAAAACATCTACATCAGGAGTCCTCACCAGAGCGACGAAGGGGGCTGAGGAGTAAAAAGAATCCTACTCTCCGATATATATAATCCTAAGACTCAAAATAGTTTTCTTCTAGACTCAACAACGACCAACAATCAAGGGGGCTCCTATGGTCGGTCGAGGCTCTGATACCAACTTGTCACGCCCAAGATGCGACCCTATCCTAAAGGAACTCGAAGGTCCCACCAAGGATACAAGCGCATCTTGAAGACGCTTTTGCAACGTGGATATCATTACATCAACATTACATAATAGTGGGGATACATCCAATACATACAATGTCACAAGAATACAACAATACAACATACAAGAACAACATCCGACTACGGATGAATCATAAACAGAAACTCAAACAATATCCACCCTGCTAGCCCAGGCTGCCGACCTGGAACCTATCCCCTGATCGAAGAAGCAGAAGAAGAACTCCAAAATAAGCAAACATCGCTCTCGCGTCATGGTCATCGCATAACCTGTACCTGCAACTCTTGTTGTAGTAATCTGTGAGCCACGAGGACTCAGCAATCCCATTACCGTGGGTATCAAGACTAGCAAAGCTTAATGGGAAAGGAAGGGGTAAAGTGGTGAGGTTGCAGCAGCGACTAAGCAAGTATGGTGGCTAACATACGCAAATAAGAGCAAGAAGAGAAACAAAGGAACGGTCGTGAAGCTAGGAATGATCAAGAGGTGATCCTGAACTCCTACTTATGTCAGACATAACCCAGAAACCGTGTTCACTTCACGGACTCCGCCCAGAAGAGACCATCACGGCTACACACACGATTGATGCGTTTTAATTCGGATCAGGTGTCAAGTTATCTACAACCGGACATTAACAAATTCCCATCTGCCACATAACCGCGGGCACGGCTCTCGAAAGTTTATACCCTACAGGGGTGTCCCAACTTAGCCCATGACAAGCTCTCGCGATCAACGAAGGAATAGACCTTCTCCCAGGAAGACCCGATCAAACTCGGAATCCCGGTTTACAAGACATTTCGACAATGGTAAAACAAGACCAGCAAGACCTCCCGGTGTGCCGACATCCTGATAGTAGCCGCGCGTATCTCGTCTCAGGCCACGACCGGATGAGCACTACGTACAACTAGAACTAGCCCTCAAGTTTCCCCGAGATGGCGCTGCAAGTGGCTCTAGTTTGGACCAACACTTAGACAAGCATTGGCCCGGGGGGGGGGCCTAAAATAAAGATGACCCTTGGGATGCGCGACTCCCAAGGGAAAAAGGTAATAGGTGAGGCAAATGGTAAAACCAATGTTGGGCCTTGCTGGAGGAGTCTTATTCAAAGCGAACTGTCAGGGGGGTCCCATAAATCACCTGACCGCGTTAGGAACGCAAAATCCGGGAACATAACACCGGTATGACGGAAACTAGGGCGGCAAGAGTGGAACAAAACACCAGGCATAAGGCCGAGCCTTCCACCCTTTACCAAATATATAGATGCATTAATAATATAAGAGATATTGTGATATCCAACATAACCCTGTCCACCATGGAGCAATCTTCAACTTCACCTGCAACTAACAACGCTATAAGAGGGGCTGAGCAAAGCGGTAACATAGCCAAACAACGGTTTGCTAGGAATGGTGTCAAAGGTTAGAGGTTCATGGCAATTTGGGAGGCTTGAAGAGCAAATGATAGGTAGCGCAGCAAAGCGATAGAACGAAGCAACTAGCATAGCAATGATAGTAGTGAGATCCAGGGTAACGGTCATCTTGCCTGAGATCCCGCTAGGAAGAAGAACGAGTTCATGAAGAAGACGGACGGGAGTAGTCGAACGAATCCTCACAATCACAACATTATCGAAACTAAGAAGCAACATCGGAAAGAAACAAACAACATGGTAAATACACAAGCATAAACATGGCATGATACACAAACAAGTATGATGCATGTCCGGTTGAATAAGGCATGGCTTGGCAAAGTGCAACATACAATATTACAAGTTAAGTGGAGCTCAATATGCAACGAGTTGCATATTGACCAAACACCACATGCAATTATTTAATTTGATCTCGTTATAAGCTACTCAACAGTACTAAATGTTGTTAAACATGGCAAGGGGTGAAGCATAATTAAACTAGCTATTTAGGCAAGTTCGAATGAGGCCAGAACAACAAACAACACTTCCGGAAAATCCCCATGTTATTTAGCAATTTAATGCAACAACAATTTTAAGCATTTAAATTGTTATTATCATGATGCGGATGACAATGCAAGTTTTATGCAATTTTATGAAAATGTTGACATGAGCATGTTATGAAGCATTTGTCACCATGGCGGAACAAAAAGGGTGCCACGGCGGCGAAACAGAAATGGTGCCACGGCAACATTCCGATGATCCGACAACTCATCAAGATGTCGGTGCGAACGAAAATGTGGATGTGCAGAACATGCAAAAGATGGTGGGGTGATCCCGGATACCGGGTGCCCACGTGTCGGTTGCATGGCAAAAGAGGGGCATCGCAAGCGATAGTTCGATCACGGTGCAAACACGAGCATCTCATACAACACATGCATTCGGCGGTCGTCTTGGCTGTTATACCTTCGAAGCGTGCATTTTCGGAGCGGTTCGGGTTCGGTACGATGTAGAGGAAGTAGTCGTTCACGGGTCGTGGCGACGGTAGTTGTTCACGGTTCGTAGATGTTCGGGTCGACAGTAGTGGTTCACGTTTCGGAGAGGAACTTGACGCCCACGGGGTCGACGGTAGAGGTACTTGACGCATCATGTAGTCGAACTTGGCATATCCGAAGGGGTACTTGACGAAATCCACATCGAATGTAGTCGTGCACGTCGTAGTCGGACTTGACAAAAATCACACCGACTGTAGTGATACACAGCTCGTAGACATCCAGGGTCATCGTAGAGGTACTCGTCGTCCACGAAACTAGCAGCGGAGAACACATGCCTCGGGTTTTGATCTTCAGGAGCAACGGCAACTGCAGGTACACGGGGAGGCTACACCGGGGCCCAAGGCAAGCAGGCGGACAACGACAATGAAGCACCAGAGATGGCAGCAGTGCCATCGGGGGTGCCAGGAGGTGGAGCTCAAGCAGAGGAGGCTCGGGGTAGCGTGGTGGTGTGGTAAAATAGCAGCAGGAGGATCTGCGGGGAGGGAGAAGGCGGAGGATGGAGGTCCGGTGAGGCAGCAGAGGGATGGTGGCGCGCGAGAAGAGCAACGGCAGCAGGGCGCGGGCGAACCAAGGAGGCCGGCGGCCCTGGCTCCTGCAGGAGATGGGCGACTCACCGGCATCGAGGAGGTGGAGGCGCGAGGTGATGGCGCGGTGGAGAGGCGACGCGAGGAGAGGAGGGGGAGACGAGCGAGAGGAAGGAGATGGGATCGAGAGGATGGGGATCGGGCGTTGCGGCGCTGGAGGGAGGACGAGGGAGAGATGGAGATCGAGCGGAGGTCTCCCTGCGGCTAGGGTTATCGAGCTGGTTAGATGGGCTGGCTGGGCCGGCTTGGTCTAGCTGGTTAGGTAGTGGGCTACGGCTGGTCTTCCCCTCCCTTCTTCAAATCTCTTCCAAAAACAGAAAAGCAAAGAAAGAAAGGGAGAGAAAAGAAAAGAGTGGACAAGAATTTGGGCATGGGGGTAATTTTTCCAGACTCATAAAAATGAGCTTGACCCAAGAAAAATGGAGTGGGCAAGATTGCAAGTATTAAATTCAAAGTCATTTGAATTTAATTCAAATGGTTTGAACAAGGACTAGGATTTAGAAGTGTCCAAAAATGTTGAGATTTTTGGTGGAGCTCCGGAATATGATGAAAGAATATATGGCAAGGTTGGAGACCAAGAATTAAGATAACAAAGCCATTGGGATAATTTGCAAGTGTGTTATGGTGATTTCCAAATTAAAGAAATATTTAATATAGCTCCCTAATATTGGGATGATATGTTATAAAGAGAAGTCACCATTGTGAATATCCCTCGATTTAAATGGACCGAGGATCCATACAATTTATTTAGATGAGTTGCAAAAATTAAATGGCATGATGGCATGATGACATGATGCAGTGCAAATGATGCAATGATGAAAGCATGACATGAACAAAAAGCAAAACCAAAGACAAAAACCAAACCACGGAGAAAATAACATATCACATCTCCGGAAAAGGCAAGAGTTGGAGTTATGGATATGGAAAGTTGCATCCGGGGCGTTACACAAAGCATTTATATTAACACGGCCTTTTCAAACAGGGTTAACATCATGTTGGAAGTTTTATTCATGGTCCAAAATGGAACTACCAACCAGTTAACATCATGATGATCAACATTCATGCATAGCACATCTTCATATGATGCATAGTCAAAATGCCACACAATGTCGAGTGTGCGAAACACAAAGAAAACGAGGGACAAAGTTTTGGCAAGTGTTGAACGTGGTTTTGGGCTGCCCCGTCTAGGCTTTCATTTTTAACATGCGCAGCCCACGACCTCGGATGGGAGGTCCATAGGCCTGTTTGTATTTTCTTGAGGGTCGTCATGTATCGACCGGCCTATGGACCTCCCATCCGAGGTTTTATTTTTCCTGAATATCGGTAGCCCAATTTATGTATTTTTTTGAAGAAAACGCAGAAGTCTGTTCTATTTTTCTATATAAGAATAGGAACGCCAGGTCCAACTTATGTTTCCCTTATAACTATATTATATATATTTAAATTATTTTATATGTTATTATATATTATTTTTATTTTCATCATATATTTAACAGATACTTACATATGTAAGAAAACAATATCCCACATCTTATTAACTTATAAAAATAATTTCTTAACAATAAAATCCTGGATTGTTTTGGCACGAAAATCCTAGTGATTGTGTACAAAAGCTTGGTAAGATTTCAGGACGAATGTAATAATATAACTTATTATTTAAATATATTTATAACAAAATGCTCATCCCCTTTTTATTTTTTGATAACATTGCTGGCCCAACCCAACATTATAATTAGAATCAGCCCAGCAAAATTGTGTGTTTCGAGAAAGTGCAAATGGCCTGTAATTTTTTAGGAAATAAAATAAATGTGCCGCATGGACGCTACATAATTTGTTCACCCAGCCCAGCTAATGGCTGTAATTCAAAAAAAGATCAAATTGACTGTAAATTCTACCGCGCAAAAAAAAGACTGTAAATTCTAAAAAAATGGGTTGAATACGTGCCACATTTTTGGAGGCTCAAATGTGGGCCAATGGGTCGAAGCCAACGCAAGTCATTGTCAATTTAGTCAACAAATGAGTCTGACATGTTAGCCGTTGGATTTACATCCAACGACTGGCATCCATCTTCAATCTCTCGTCTTGTGCCTCTAGCGTCGCCAGGACCACCTCCCGCCTCTTGCTGCTAGCAGCTCTGCTTAGCACGCTTTGCTACGAAGCGCTACTCCACCGTTGGCCAGGCCATCCCTCCACCCCTCCACACCTCCTGTTCTTCTCCACCGACTGCCGAACCACACCGCACTAGAACCAGTTAACCCTCGTACACCTCTCCGTCTGCGACTCTACTCCCGCGTCTTCCCATCTCCGGCTCGTTGTTGTCCGGGGCCTCGCCGTCGTCCACCACCATGGATGCGCTCAGCGCGGCGTGGTCAACGTGCTCAACGAACGACACCATCGGAAATATACTGTGCGTGGTGAGGCTGACAGCTGGGTCCACGGCCGCACACAAGGAAATGCCTCCTTATTAGGCGCAAAATAATGATTCCTCCACTTGACATCTGGGACCCACCGGAAGGGCCTCTGTATTTCGCAAAAAAACGTGCCCCCCGCTGATAGGTCGGACCCACCAGCTATCTTCGCATGCAAGGAAGTGCCTCCTTATTACGCATAAAAAAATGAATACTCCCCCTGCCAGCTGGAACCCAGCATAGTGGGAGGCTGACTTGTGGGCCTACCAAGTTGATGGGGATGGAGGGCTTTGTCAACTTAGTCAATACAAACAATTCTAGCTCCAGTGACCGTACAATGTCCATCCAACGGCCGTAGTGCTTCTTCAACCTCTGGTCTTCTTGCTCCAGCCGCCCAAAGCAGCGTCGGTTGTGTCGCATGCTCCTGCCTCCCGTGGCTGGATGTGCTGCGTGGAGGCCTCACCGCCCCCTACTATTCCCACTGCTGGCCAGGCCCTGCGGCGACGACAGTCTCACACCACAGCCGAACCAGTGAACCCTCGTACTCCTCTTCGCGCGGGCTTCCATTGCCGTGTCTTCCCCGGCTCCCTGTCGTCCCCTTCCTAGGCCTCGCCGTCGTCAACCGCCCTGGTGCTCTCGGCGCGGCGTGGTCAACATGGTCAAGGAATGACTTCCATCGGACATGGACTGTACGTGGAGAGGCTGACAGCTGGGTCCACGGCCGCAGCAAGCAAGTGCCTCCTTATTACGCGGAAAATAATGATTCCTCCACCTGACAGCTGGGACCCACCGGACGGGCCATTGTATTTCGTGAAAAAAACGTTTCCCCCTGACTGCTGCGACCCACCAGCTACATCTTCGCATGCAAAGAAGTGCGTCCGGGCAAAAAAAAATGATTCGGCCCCCTGACTGCTGGGACCCACCAGCTACATCTTCGCACGCAAGGAAGTGCGTCCGGGCAAAAAAAAACGTGCCCCCTGACTGCTGGGACCCACCAGCTACATCTTCGCATGCAAGGAAGTGCGTCCGGGCAAAAAAAAACGATTCGCCCCCTGACTACTGGGACCCACCAGCTACATCTTCGCACGCAAGGAAGTGCGTCCGGGCAAAAAAATTGTTTCCCCCCCTCAGTGCTGGGACCCACCAGCTACATCTTCGCACACAAGTAAGTGCGTCCGGGCAAAAAATGATTCGCCCACTTGACTGCTGGGACCCACTAGCTACATCTTCGCATGCAAGGAAGTGCCTGACAGTCGGGACCCACCTGGTCGAAGCGTATGTAGCATTGTCATTCTGGTCGCGAACGTGTACGTACATATATACTGGTGGATGTAGAGGCGCGCATGTGTCGTAGTAGAGGCGCGCACATAGCATGTACACGTACGTAAAGCGGCCAGGGTGCAAGAAAGAAAATACAGCCACGTACGTACATATGGGAAGGGTCTCGAACGCCTACTCGCGCATACGTATGGCCAGGGCTAGTGTACATGGCTGGGTCGGAACGGAGAAACAGCGTCGTCGCCGTGTTCATGGGGAGGCAACGGAATGCGTCATGTTCATGGGGAGGCAACGGAATGCGTCATGTTCATCGGGAGGCAACAGAACCTTGGGAGCCAACCGGCTGGGTCGGAACGGAATGCGTCGTCGTGTTTATCGGGAGGGCTTGGACGGAACAGCCGATGGAAATGTGGCCTGGCGTACCGCAGAACGGAGGAAATGTCCTTGTGTTCGACCGGCCACGTTCGAAACGGGATCCTATTGATCGGGAGGGGTGTGGCGTACCGCAAAACAGACGAAACGAACCTCCTACAGTCGAAACAGGGGTCCTGTTATTGGGAGGGGTGTGGCGTACCGCAAAACGGAGGAAACGGACCTCCTACGGTCGAAACGGGGGTCCTGTTGATCGGGAGGGGTGTGGCGTACCGCAAAACGGACAAAACGGACTTGTGTTGGAGCGCTACGGTCGAAACGGCGGTCCTGTTCATGGGATACTGTTCATCTCCACCGTCGACCTCCTCTAGCCTCCACGGGTTACCGTCGACCTCCTCCAGCCTCCACGAGCTCCTGTTCATCCAGCCTCCACCGTGCGCTACTCCATCGGCTACTGTTCAACCACCCCTCCATGGGCACCCCTCCACCGTCTACTGTTTATCCAGCACTCCACACCACGGGGTCCTGTTCATCTAGAGGCAACACCACCGCTCACTGTTCATCCAACCCCCCCCCCCCCCCCCGCAATGCTCACTGTTCATCCCAAAGGCAGCATCGATTGGCTTCAGTTAGCAGCAGTAGCGAAGGAATCGCTCGATCGGGTTCAGTTAATAGCCATCGATCGATCGCTCGGGTTCAGTAACGTGTAGCCTACAGTGCAATCGCTCGGGTTCAGTTAGAGCCCAATGCCTCGCTCGGGTTCAGTTAGAGCCAACGCCTCGCACACACGCGTGTACGTGTACGAGAGAAACGCGCATCGCTCGGCCCTCGACTTCCCACCGTAACCGGGAACTCCCATAAATTTTCCTCGCCCTCGTTTCTACGATGGTTTTTTCCGTCATGGACGGCCCAAAGAATGTCATGCAGCTGCGTCTCCAGCCTGCCTAGGAAGAAAAGCCCATTTTATGTCATGATTTTTTGTCATAGAAGTAGGAGCCCACCACATCTATGATGATACCGGGTTTTGTCACAATTATCGTCATAGAAGTGTCATATGTATGACAGAAAAAAATTCATTCGGCCCAAAATGTCACGCATGTGTCTTTTTTTGTAGTGTATGTTGTAGATCAATAGCTCGCGATGTAGTTTCCCATTTATTTTTTATATGTTCGTAGAGAAAAATAAGTTGAATAATGTTAGTAGCAATGATGCGGACTAGCTGCGTGATCTGAGGATTATCCTCATTGCTGCACAGAAGTATTGTGTCCTTCATGCACCGCTAGGTGACAGACCTATTGCAGGAGCAGATGCAGATGTTATGAACGTTTGACAATGCTCGGTATGATGACTACTTGATATTTTAGTGCACCATGCTTTATGGCTTAGAACTGGTAATTCAAAAATGTTTTGAACGACATGGAGCATATGAGATGTTCCAAGAGTTGAAATTGGTATTTCATACTCATGCCCATGTCGAGAGGTATGAGACCTCTGACGGTACTTTGCCTACAAGATGGAGGAGACTAGCTCAACCAGTGAGCATGTGCTCAGATTGTCTGGGTACTACAATCACTTGAATCAAGTGGGAGTTAATCTTCCAGATAAGATAGTGATTGACAGAATTCTCTAGTCACTATCACGAAGTTACTAGAACTTCGTGATGAACTATAATATGCAAGGGATAATGGAAATGATTCCCAAGCTCTTCGCGATGCTGAAATCGGCGAAGGTAGAAATCAAGAAAAAGTATCAAGTGTTGATGGTTGACAAGACCACTAGTTCAAGTAAAAGGGCAAGGGAAAGAAAGGGAACTTCAAAAAGAATGGCAAGAAAGTTGTCACTCTCGTGAAGAAACCCAAAGCTAAAGACCTAAGCCTGAAACTGAGTGCTTCTACTTCAAAAGGGAATAGTCAGTGAAAGCAGAACTACCCCAAATAATTGGCGGATAAGAAGGATGGAAAAGTGAACAAAAGTATATTTGATATACATGTTATTGATGTGTACTTTACTAGTGTTTATGGCAACCCCTCGGTATTTGATACTGGTTCAGTTGCTAAGAGTAGTAACTCGAAACAGGAGTTGCAAAATAAACAGAGACTAGTTAAGGGTGATGTGATGATGTGTGTTGGAAGTGATTCCAAGGTTGATAAGATCACCATCGCACACTCGTTTTACCTTCGGGATTAGTGTTGAACCTAAAATAAATGTTATTTGGTGTTTGTGTTGAGCATGAATATGATTGGATCATGTTTATTGCAATACGGTTATTCATTTAGGTCAAAGAATAATTGTTGTTCTATTTACATGAATAAAACCTTCTATGGTCATACACTCAATATAAATGGTTTATTGAATCTTGATCGTAGTGATACACATATTCATAAATATTGAAGCCAAAAGATGCAAAGTTAATAATGATAGTGCAACTTATTTGTGGCACTGCCGTTTAGGTCATATTGGTGTAAAGCGCATGAAGAAACTCCATGCTGATGGGCTTTTGGAATCACTTGATTATGAATCACTTGATGCTTGCGAACCATGCCTCATGGGCAAGATGACTGAGACTCCGTTCTCCGAAATAATGGAGCGAGAAACTAACTTATTGGAAATAATACATACTGATGTATGATGTCCGATGAGTGTTAAGGCTCGTGGTGGGTATCGTTATTTTCTAACCTTCACAAGATGATTTGAGAAGATATGGGTATATCTACTTAATGAAACACAAGTCTGAAACATTTGAAAAGTTCAAAGAATTTTAGAGTGAAGTGGAGAATCATCGTAACAAGAAAATAAAGTTTCTATGATTTGATCGCGGAGGCAAATATTTGAGTTATGAGTTTGGCCTTCAATTAAAACAATGTGGAATAGTTTCACGAACTCATGCCACCTGGAACACCACAGCGTAATGGTGTGTCCGAACATCGTAACCGTAATTTATTAGATATGGTGTGATCTATCATGTCTCTTTCCAATTTACCACTATTGTTTTGGGGTTATGCATTAGAGATAGCTGCATTCACGTTAAAAAAGGGTACCTTCTAAATCCGTTGAGACGACACCGTATGAACTGTGGTTTAGCAAGAAACCTAAGCTGTCGGTTCTTAAAGTTTGGGGTTGTGATGCTTATGTGAAAAAGGTTTCATCCTGATAAGCTCAAACCCAAATAGGAGAAGTGCGTCTTCATAGGATACACAAAAGTAACTGTTGGGTACACCTGCTATCACAGATCCTAAGCCAAGATATTCGTTGCTAAGAATGGATCCTTTCTAGAGAAGGAGTTTCTCTCGAAAGAAGTGAGTGGGAGGAAATTAGAACTTGATAAGGTAATTGTACCTTCTCCCGAATGGGAAAGAAGTTCATCACAGAAATCAGTTCCAGTGATGCCTACACCGATTAGTGAGGAAGTTAATGATGATGATCATGAAACTACAGATCAAGTCACTATCAAACCTCGTAGGTCAACCAGAATACGTTCCGCACCAAAGTGGTACGGTAATCCTGTTCTGGAAATCATGTTACTAGACCATGACAAACCTACGAACTATGAGGAAGCGATGATGAGCCCAGATTCCGCAAAATGACTAGAGGCCATGAAATCTGAGATAGGATCCATGTATGTTGGGGATATAACTACTGAGTATAAACTGCCCAGGAGGGGCCGGGTTATACTCATAAGGAGTCATCCGCCTTGAAGCCGATGAACACAAGAAGTATGACGCTTTACTATAGAGATTCAAAGGCCCAAGACCCAAAGGCGGGTTAGGGCCCGTAGACATAAACCGCCATGTGCTATGTAACTTGTGTTGTAAGAAAGGAAAGGGAAGAAACCGAGCCGGACACATGTATGAGCCGGCCTCGGGATTCTGTAAACCGCCGGGCGTCAACCTGTTTATATAAAGGGACGACCCGGCGGCGGGTCAAGGACAAGAAACAAGATCTCGAGATCTAGGTAAAGCGGATTCCCTCCCTGATCATCGAGATGAAGGAAATATGCCCTAGAGGCAACAATAAAGTTATTATTTATTTCCTTATTTCATGATAAATGTTTATTATTCATGCTAGAATTGTATTAACCGGAAACATAATACATGTGTGAATACATAGACAAACATAGTGTCACTAGTATGCCTCTACTTGACTAGCTCGTTAATCAAAGATGGTTAAGCTTCCTAACCATAGACATGAGTTGTCATTTGATTAACGGGATCACATCATTAGGAGAATGATGTGATTGACTTGACCCATTCCGTTAGCTTAGCACTTGATCGTTTATTATGTTGCTATTACTTTCTTCATGACTTATACATGTTCCTATAACTATGAGATTATGCAACTCCAGGAACACTTTGTGTGCTACCAAACGTCACAACGTAACTGGGTGATTATAAAGGTGCTCCACAGGTGTCTCCGAAGGTACTTGTTGGGTTGGCGTATTTCGAGATTAGGATTTGTCACTCCGGTTGTTGGAGAGGTATCTCTGGGCCCTCCCGGTAACATCACTATAAGCCTTGCAAGCAATGTAGCTAATGAGTTAGTTACGGGATGATGCATTACGTAACGACTAAAGAGACTTGCTGGTAACGAGATTGAACTAGGTATTGAGATACTGACGATCGAATCTCGGGCAAGTAACATACTGATGACAAAGGGAACAACGTATGTTTTTATGCGGTTTGACCGATAAAGATCTTCGCAGAACAAGTAGGAGCCAATATGAGCATCCAGGTTCCGCTATTGGTTATTGACCGGAGACGAGTCTCGGTCATGTCTACATAGTTCTCGAACCTGTAGGGTCCGCATGCTTAAAGTTAGATGACGGTTATATTACGAGTTTATGTGTTTTGATGTACCGAAGGTTGTTCGGAGTCCCAGAAGTGATCACGGACATGACGAGGAGTCTCGAAATGGTTGAGACATAAATATCAATATATTGGACGACTATATTTGGACACCGGAATGGTTCCGGGTGAGATTGGGACAATACCGGAGCTCCGGGAGGTTATCGGAACCCCCCGGGAGGTATATGGGCCTTAATGGGCTTTAGTGGAAAGGAGGGGAAAGGAGCAAGGGAGCCCCCCCCAGCCCAATCCGAATTAGGAAGGGCCCCCCCTTTCCTTCCTCCCTCCTTCCTCTTCCTTCCCTCTCCCTCTCCAAATAGGAAAAGGAGGAGTCCTACTCCCAGTGGGAGTAGGACTCCCCCCTTGGGCGCGCCTCCTCCCCTTGTCCGGCCCCCTCCTCCACTCCTTTATATACGGGGGAGGGGGGCACCCCATAGACACAACAATTGATCATTGATCTCTTTGCCGTGTGCGGTGCCCCCCTCCACCATAGTCCTCCTCGATAATATCGTAGCAGTGCTTAGGCGAAGCCATGCGACGGTAGAACATCATCATCGTCACCACGCCATCGTGCTGACGGAACTCTCCGTCAAAGCTCAGCTGGATAGGAGTTCGAGGGACGTCATCGAGCTGAACGTGTGCAAGAACTCGGAGGTGCCGTTGCTACGTCTTGAGCTTGCGTTGGTTTTCCTTGAAGAGGAAAGGGTGATGCAGCAATAGTAGCGTAAGTATTTCCCTTAGTTTTTGAGAATCAAGGTATCAATCCAGTAGGAGGCTCCTCAAAAGTCCCACGCACCTACACAAACAAACAAGGAACTCGCAACCAACACAATAAAGGGGTTGTCAATCCCTTCACGACCACTTGCGAAAGTGAGATCTGATAGAGATAGTTTGATAAGATAAATATATTTTTGGTATCTTATAATAGAGATACAAAAAGTAAAGATGCAAATAAAAGTAGATTGGAAGCAAATATGATAAGAGATAGACCCGGGGGCCATAGATTTCACTAGTGGCTTCTCTCAAGATAGCATAAGTATTATGGTGGGTGAACAAAATTACTGCCGAGCAATTGATAGAAAAGCGAATAATTATGAGATTATCTAGGCATGATCATGTATATAGGCATCACGTCCGTGACAAGTAGACCGACTCCTGCCTGCATCTACTACTATTATTCCACACATCGACCGACTCCTGCTTGCATCTAGAGTATTAAGTTCATAAAGAACAGAGTAATGGATTAAGCAAGATGACATGATGTAGAGGGATAAACTCAAGCAATATGATATAAACCCCATCCTTTTATCCTCGATGGCAACAATACAATACGTGCCTTGCAACCCTTTCTGTCACTGGGTAAGGACACCTCAAGATTGAACCCAAAGCTAAGCACTTCTCCCATGGCAAGAAAGATCAATCTAGTAGGCCAAACCAAACTGATAATTCGAAGAGACTTGCATAGATAACTCAATCATACATAAAAGAATTCAGAGAAGATTCAAATATTATTGATAGATAAACTTGATCATAAACCCACAATACATCGGATCTCGACAGATACACCAGAAAAAGAGTTTACATCGAATAGATCTCCACAGGAGAGGGGAAGAACATTGTATTGAGATCCAAAAAGAGAGAAGAAGCCATCTAGCTAATAACTATGGACCCGTAGGTCTTTGGTAAACTACTCACAACTCATCGGAGGGGCTATGGTGTTGATGTAGAAGCCCTCCATGGTCGATTCCACCTCCGGCAGAGTGCCGGCGAAGGCTCCAAGATGAGATCTCACGGATACAGAAGGTTACAGCGGTGGAAATTGTGTGTTTCGTTGGCTCCCCGGATGTTTTCGGGGTACGTAGGCTTATATGGGAGGAAGAAGTACGTCGGTGGTCGCCCGAGGGGCCCATGAGACAGGGGGGCGTGACCTATAGGGGCGCGCCCTCCTATCTCGTGGAGGCCTCGGCTGCTTCTTGACTTGCACTCCAAGTCCTCTAGATCACGTTCGTTCCAAAAATCACGCTCCCGAAGGTTTCATTCCGTTTGGACTCCGTTTGATATTCCTTTTCTTCAAAATACTGAAATAGGCAAAAAAACAACAATACGGGCTGGGCCTTCGGTTAGTAGGTTAGTCCCAAAAATGATATAAATGTGTAAAATAAAGCCCATAAACATCCAAAAGGGGTAATATAATAGCATGGAACAATCAAAAATTATAGATACGTTGGAGACGTATCAAGCATCCCCAAGCTTAATTCCTGCTCGTTCTCGAGTAGGTAACTGATAAAAAGAGAATTTTTGATGTGGAATGCTACCTAGCATAATTCCCAATGTAATTTTCTTTATTGTGACACGAATGTTCAGATCAAAATGATTCAAAATAAAAGTTCATATTGATAAAAGAAATAGTAACAGTTCAAGCATACTAATCAAAGTAATCATGTCTTCTCAAAATAACATGGCAAAAAAAAGTTCATCCCTACAAAATCATAGAGTTAGGCTATGCTTCATTTTGGTCACACAAAGATGTTCCCAACTTCTATACCCCCGATGACAAGCCAAGCAATTGTTTCATGCTTAAATAATCTCAAACTTCTTCAACCTTCACGCAATACATGAGCATGAGCCATGGATATAACACTATGGGTGGAATAGAATATGATGATGGGGATTGTGTGGAGAAGACAAAAAAGGAGAAAGTCCCACATTGACGAGGATAATCAATGGGCTATGGAGATGCCCATCAATTGATGTCAACATGAGGAGTAGGGATTGCCATGCAACGGATGCACTTGAGCTATAAATGAATGCTCAACAAAAGAAAACTAGTGGATGTGCATCCAACTTGCTTGCTCACGAAGACCTAGGGCATTTGAGGAAGCCCATCGTAGGAATATACAATCCAAATTCTTTAATGAAAAATTCCCACTAGTATGAAAAAGACAACTTATGAGACTCACTATATGAAAAACATGGTGCTACTTTGAAGCACAATATATGAGACTCACTACATGAAGAACAAGGTGCTACATTGAAGCACAAGTGTGGAAAAAGAGATAGTAACATTGCCCTTTTTAATTTTTTTTAATTTTTTTATTGTTCCTTTTTTTCTTTTTTTCTTTTTTTTGGGCCTGTCTTTTTTTTTCTTTTGGCCTTTCTCTTTTTTCCTTTTTTTTCTTTGGGCAATGCTCTAATAATGATGATCATCACACTTTCATTGATTACAACATATGAATTACAACTCGAAACTAGAACAAGATATGACTCTATATGAATGCCTCCGGCGGTGTACCGGGATGGTGCAATGAATTAAGAGTGACATGTATGAAAAATAATGCATGGTGGCTTTGCCACAAATACGATGTCAACTACATGATCATGCAATGGCAATATGACAAAAATAAAGTATGACATGAAGATGATAGAGAGAGCGTATCGTATCACGGGGTTTGGATGCACCGGCGAAGTTTGCACCAACTCTCAAGGTGAGAAAGGGCAATGCACGGTACCGAAGAGGCTAGCAATGGTGGAAAGATAAAAGTGCATATAATCCATGGACTCAACATTAGTCAAAAGAACTCATATACTTATTGCAAAATTTTAGAAGTCATCAAAAATCAAGTACTACGCACATGCTCCTAGGGGGATAGATTGGTAGGAAAAGACCATCGCTCATCCCCGACCGCCACTCATAAGGATGCACAAGCCAGGTACACTTCATGTTTCAAATTTGATACACAACTTTAACCATACGTGCATGCTACGGGACTTGCTAACTTCAACACAAGCATTCTTTAAATTCATAATCACCAAACTAGCATGACTTTAATATCACTACCTCCATATCTCAAAACAATTATCAAGTATCAAATTGATCATAGCGTCCAATTCACTTCCTATGATAGTTTTTATTATACCCAACTTGGATGCCTACCATTCTAGGACCAATTTTATAACCATAGCAAATACCATGCAGTTCTAAAAGACTCTCAAAAAGATATAAGTGAATCATGAGAGACTAGCAATTTCTACAAAAATAAGCCACCGCCGTGCTCTAAAAGATATAAGTGAAGCACTAGAGCAAAACTATCAAGCTCAAAAGATATAAGTGAAGCACATAGAGTATTCTAGCAAATTCTAATCAAATAGGCTTCTCCCAAAAGGTGTATACAGCAAGGATGATTGTGGTAAACTAAAAAGCAAAGACTAATATAATACATGACGCTCCAAGAAAAACACATATCATGTGGCGAATAAAAATATAGCTCCAAGTAAAGTTACTAATGAACGAAGACGAAAGAGGGGATGCCTTCCCGGGGTATCCCCAAGCTTTGGATTTTGGCTATCCTTGAATATCTTGGGGTGCCATGGGCATCCCCAAGCTTAGGCTCTTGTCACTCCTTATTCCATAGTCCATAAAAGCTTTACCCAAAACTTGAAAACTTCACAACACAAAACTCAACAGGAAATCTTATAAGCTCCGTTAGTGAAAGAAAACAAAACCACCACATAAGGTACTGTAATGAACTCATTCTTTATTTATTTTGGTGTTAAACCTACTGTAATCCAACTTCTCTATGGTTTATAAACTAATTTACTAGCCATAGATGCATCGAAATAAGCAAACAACACATGAAAAACAGAATCTGTCAAAAACAGAACAGTCTGTAGCAATCTGTAACTAACGCAAACTTCTGGAACTCTAAAAATCCTACCAAAATAGGAAGACCTGGAAAATTTATCTATTGATCAGCAGAAAAAAGAATCAACCAAAAGCACGTTTCTGTGATTTAACAAAACTAAATTCGTGCGTGCAAAGTTTCTGTTTTTCAGCAGAATCAAATCAACTATCATCATAGGTTATCCTATAGGTTCTACTTGGCACAAACACTAATTAAAAGATAAAAACACATCTAAACAGAAGGTAGATGCAAGATTTATTACTAAACAGGAACAAAAACAAAAAACACAAAAACAAAATTGGGTTGCATCCCAACTAGCACTATCGTTTAACGCTCCTAGCTAGGCATAAAAGTGAAGATAGATCTAACGAGTGCCATCTTTGGCATTAAATTCATAAGTAGCCCGCATGATAGATTCATAAGGTAATTTGACTTTCTTTCTTGGAAAGTGCTCCATGCCTTTATTTAATGGAAATTGGAATCTAATATTCCCTTCCTTCATATCAATAATCGCGTCAATCGTTCTAAGGAAAGGTCTACCAAGAATAATAGGGCAAGAAAGATTGCAATCTATATCAAGAACGATAAAATCTATGGGCACCAAATTTTTATTTGCAACAATGAGAACATCATTGATTCTTCCCATTAGCTTTTTAATGGTGGAATCCGCAAGGTGCAAATTTAAAGAGCAATCATCAAGATCATGGAAACCTAGAATATAACATAAAGTTTTCGGAATCGTGGAAACACTAGCACCCAAATCACAAGAGGCAAAACACTCATGATCTTTAATTCTAATCTTTATAGTAGGTTCCCACTCATCATTAAGTTTTCCAGGTATAGAAACTTCCAATTTAAGTTTTTCATCATAAGATTGCATCAAGGCATCAATGACATATTTGGTAAAAGCTTTATTTTGACTATAAGCATGAGGAGAATTAACAACGGATTGCAACAAGGAAATACAACCTTCTAAAGAACAATTATCATAATCAAATTCCTTCAAATCCGAGATAGTGGGTTCAATGATATTTAAAGTTGTGACCTCTCCAATCCCACTTTTACCAAATTTAGCATCAAGATCTAAAAACTCCGAATTCTTGGGACGCCTTCTAGGTAAAGTTGACTCATCATCAGTCCCATAATTATCAAGATTCATATTGCAAAACATAGATATAATAGGAGACGCATCAATAACTTTAAGATCTTCATCATTATTTTCATCTAACTTTTCTGGTTTGGCGGCCATCTTATTGACTAAGGTGGCTTCCTTATCAGAAATTTTGGCTATAGCATTTTCAAGCCGGGTAATTTGAGCGTTCACACCATAAAATTCTTTATTCATATCATCAAGCTCTTTGTTCATAAAAGTAGATTGGAAGAAAATATGATAAGAGATAGACCCGGGGGCCATAGATTTCACTAGTGGCTTCTCTCAAGATAGCATAAGTATTACGGTGGGTGAACAAATTACTGTCGAGCAATTGATAGAAAAGCGAATAATTATGAGATTATCTAGGCATGATCACGTATATAGGAATCACGTCCGTGACAAGTAGACTGACTCCTGCCTGCATCTACTACTATTACTCCACACATCGACTGACTCCTGCCTGCATCTAGAGTATTAAGCTCATAAAGAACAGAGTAACGCATTAAGCAAGATGACATGATGTCGATAAACTCAAGCAATATGATATAAACCCCATCTTTTTATCCTCGATGACAACAATACAATACGTGCCTTGCAACCCTTTCTGTCACTGGGTAAGGACACTGCAAGATTGAACCCAAAGCTAAGCACTTCTCCCATGGCAAGAAGGATCAATCTAGTAGGCCAAACCAAACTGATAATTTGAAGGGACTTGCAAAGATAACTCAATCATACATAAAAGAATTCAGAGAAGATTCAAATATTATTCATAGATAAACTTGATCATAAACCCACAATTCATCGGATCTCGACAAACACACCGCAAAAAGAGTTTAAATCGAATAGATCTCCACAAGAGAGGGGAGAACATTGTATTGAGATCCAAAAAGAGAGAAGAATCCATCCAGCTAACAACTATGGACCCGTAGGTCTGTGGTAAACTACTTGCAACTCATCGGAGGGGCTATGGTGTTGATGTAGAAGTCCTACATGGTCGATTCCCCCTCCGGTAGAGTGCCGGCGAAGGCTCCAAGATGAGATCTCGCGGATACAAAAGGTTACGTCGGTGGAAACTGTGTTTCATTGGCTCCCTGGATGTTTTCGGGGTACGTAGGCTTATATAGGAGGAAGAAGTACGTCGGTGGTCGCCCGAGGGGCCCACGAGACAGGGGGGCGCGCCCTATAGGGGGGCGCGCCCTCCTATCTCTTGGAGGCCTCGGCTGCTTCTTGACTTGCACTCCAAGTCCTCTAGATCACGTTCGTTCCAAAAATCACGCTCCCGAAGGTTTCATTCCATTTGGACTCCGTTTGATATTCCTTTTCTTCGAAATACTGAAATAGGCAAAAAAAACAGCAATATGGGTTGGGCCTCCGGTTAGTAGGTTAGTCCCAAAAATGATATAAATGTGTAAAATAAAGCCCATAAACATCCAAAAGGGGTAATATAATAGCATGGAACAATCAAAAATTATAGATACATTGGAGACGTATCAGCCGTGCGTTCGGTACTTGATCGGTCAGATCGTGAAGACGTACGACTACATCAACTGTGTTGTGCTAACGCTTGCGATTTCGGTCTACGAGGGTATGTGGACACACTCTCCCCTCTCGTTGCTATGCATCACCATGATCTTGCGTGTGCGTAGAAATTTTTTGAAATTACTACGTTCCCCAACGGTGGTATCAGAGCCAGGTTTTATGCGTTGATGTTATATGCACGAGTAGAACACAAGTGAGTTGTGGACGATACAAGTCATACTGCTTACCAGCATGTCATACTTTGGTTCGGAGGTATTGTTGGATGAAGCGGCCCGGGCCGACATTACGCGTACGCTTACGCGAGACTGGTTCTACCAACGTGCTTTGCACACAGGTGGCTGGCAGGTGTCAGTTTCTCCAACTTTAGTTGAACCGAGTGTGGCTACGCCCGGTCCTTGAGAAGGTTAAAACAACACTTACTTGACGAACTATCATTGTGGTTTTGATGCATAGGTAAGAACGGTTCCTGCTAAGCCCGTAGCAGCCACGTAAAACTTGCAAAACAAAGTAGAAGACGTCTAACTTGTTTTTGCAGGGCATGTTGTGATGTGATATGGTCGAGACGTGATGCTATATTTTATTGTATGGATGATCATGTTTTGTAACCGAGTTATCGACAACTGGCAGGAGCCATGTGGTTGTCGCTTTATTGTACACTACTAGGGAAAAGCCTAGCAGCAGCGCGGGTTTTGGCCCTCTCAGTAGCGCGGGTACCGGCGCTACTAATAAGGCGCTACAGCTAACGTACAGCAGTAGCGCGTGTTGACACACGCTACTGCTACACATGAATAGCTGCAGCGCTCTTTAGAAAAGGACGCTACTGGTATTATCTGCAGCGCCGTTTACAGGTAAGCGCTACTGGTAAGTCGGCGCTACTGCTAAATCCCCCCCTCGCTACTACTAGTTTTATTAGTTTTTTTCCTGCAGATTTGTTTTTATTTGTTTTGCATTTGAATAGGCTTTATACAATAATCTTTAGCATATCATCCACATACAAATGTAATCATAGCATATACATCGTCATCCATCTAAACAATGATATACACGAGAATAGCTATCACTTTGAGTACATGAGTTTGTATCCCTCTCTCGCATTAGCGTGAACCTAAACTAAGTACTGCGTGTCGCTCGGAAACCGAAATCCGGTAAACCTGGGCCTGACACTCCGGCCACTTGTCGTATATATACTCCTGGCGTAGCACTTCTTCGCCATTTATGATCTATGCACCTGCATCGTCACATGAGTCGATGATATGCAACATATATAGTTAAGCAACACAAACAGACAGACTTGGCAAAAATAGAAACAACATATCATAAGCATAAATAACAAAGTTCATCGTACCCAAATGACCTAACTAGAGTGATTTTCGCTAGTCGAGGAGGACGGTTTAATTACATCACAAATAAAGTTTCACCGTGCATAACTCAAAGTTTTGTCATAAATGAAAGTATGGACTAAACAGACACATTGTCATATATCGACAATCACTCCATCATGTCGTGCCATCCATCCAAGTCAGGGAGATAGTCATTGAGCTTAGTGAAAGGCTTCATGTCGAGACGCTGAGAGGCTATCCATGTTCGGACGTCTTCCCGCGACATTTGTCCTTCTGCATGGAACATCCCTGTTTTTCCAACGACCTCATTCATGATGATTTGGGCAAGTTCGCG
Source organism: Triticum timopheevii (assembly GCA_963921465.1). Classification (NCBI taxonomy): domain Eukaryota; kingdom Viridiplantae; phylum Streptophyta; class Magnoliopsida; order Poales; family Poaceae; genus Triticum; species Triticum timopheevii. The sequence continues at coordinate 586,678,748 of OY997270.1, forward strand.
CTGGATGTTATAGAACTCAGCTCGAAGTCGATGATCCTCGATATCTCCTATGTCCTTTGCCCATTGCAGAATATGGGCATCGCTAGATCTAGGTGCCATGTGAAGGTTCTGGTGATCCCGTCGGTACTCCAGCATGTGGTGTAGGACATAGAATCCATCATTAAGAGAATCGTTCGGTTGCTGGATGCAGCAGAAGTCGGTCTTATGGCTGAAGGCGGGCCTGCCGCCCCTTCTCTTCTTGTCCCTAACCTCTCCACACCTTGCTTGGTAGTAAAACATAGCACTGTCGAGAACATCTTTGATGTGGGTGTAATCCTTTTTGTGAATGTTCTTCGACGAGTCCAAGTAAAGAGCGTGGGAGAATCGGGGGTAGAGGATGATGAGGACGGCGCGCCCGCCGCTGCGCAAAATAAGTACACCTCAAATTAATTAGCCTCCACCGTGCAAATGAATTACTAAAATCGAAGGAAGGATAGCAGCGCGGATGACTTACACGGGATGATAAGGCACGAGAATCGCCTCCTTGTCCTTATTGGCGAGCATGAAACTAACGATGTAATCCCTCGCGTATTCACGATGCTGTGCACAGACTCCCAAGAAGGCCTCGTGCATGTAGTACAGGTCAGCGACACAGATATGAGCTATCTGCTCAACCCCAATGATGTAGCTCATGTGCAAGGCATAAAGGCGGACAAAAGTAAAATCCAGCTTCTTCACGTGAAACATGTCGAATATGTAATCGAATAGGAGGAAGAACTTATCCGCGGGGAAGCCCTTGACGTACGACATTTGCTGCGGAACGTTAACCACGTAGAGTGGGTATCCTGGATCTTTCGAGGCGATGAGGCCTTTCTCTACCCGCAGCACATCGTCATGAAGTCTCCTTAGATCGCCGAATCTGGCCCGTAGCACTGTTTCAGGTAGGATTGGTCGACTGGGGATATGCCATTTATCCGCATCAGGGATATCTACACGGTCCCGAAGCCGAGGCTGCTGAGGCGGCTGGATCATAGAATCAGCTTTTTTGCCTTTCCTCGCTCTCTTCCTAGGCTTCTTTACCACCGGATGGTCGTCAATAACACGTTTAGATGGTAATTCAGGCGCCGACTCATGATGCTCAAACCCTGAGGAGGCGCCAGTATAGACATACTGTTCAGCACCATCGTCATCCTCATCCTCATCCATGGCGACGTCATCAGCCTCTAATGGAGCCACCTGCTTACCCCGTCCGCTATCACCCAACCCGACACTCGATGCTAATTGGGTAGGTGGGGTGTTGATGTTCATACCTTGCTGAGGCTGCGTGCTCGTGGGTGTGCTCCCGGCCGCCTCCAGACGAAGCAGACTCTTTGGCCACAACAGGACCCACCCATTGCAACAATCACCAAGCCGCCGCGGGGTCTCGTCGTCATCCCCCACTAGTATTAGAGGAGGCAAATTCTCGTGGCCCGGTTTGACACTGGCCACGGAAACCTTGAAGACGTTTGGGGGGATCGACCGGCTGTGGAACAATGGTTCCTTCGGCTCCATTATCGTCCCCTTCCCCACGTCCACCTTCTGTTCGCCGATGGTGTACAATATGGTGCACGGGGTTTCGTCGGCCTGCAAATAAAAGTCTGCGACATGAGACATCCGAAAGGCAACGAAAACGGGAGATTATACATTTATATTGAAGGGGACCGGTGTGGAAGATACCGTGAGGGCGTCGAGCTCAGCCAAAGAGGAGGCACCACCGAGCACGTCCGGTGCGGCAGCCAGTGCGGGAGCCGGTGCGGGAGCAGGTGCGGGAGCCGGTGCGGGAGCCGGTGTGGGAGCAGGTGCGGGAGCTGGTGCGGGAGCATGTGCTGCCAAGAAGTCAGCAAGGGGAAAGTCCTCTGCATTTTTTTTGGATTTTCCCTTGTCCAAGTGTGAACGCCCGTCACCAAGGAAGTAGATATATCTGCAATCGCCTGTTTTGCGGCAGCTACCGCTGTTGCGACTGTCTGAGATGATTTCTTCTCAACCGCAATCTCAACCTTCTTGTCGATGCTTTCTTCAGTTAACCTCCGTCTTTCCTTTTTCTCCTCCGTGGTCTCACGGTAGTACTTCTTCCACGTGGCGCCGTCTCCGACACCGTGCACGCATCCATACGACGGTCGATTATCCACCGGTTGTCGTTTCAATATGTTCAACGCCCGGTTGAATGGAGTGTCCCACTTGGGCCTCGCCAATGCCTCAGACGGCGAGTCGCTTTCGGCCGCAATCCGGTGTTGCTCTCTCTGCAAAAGGCACAAGGATCATTTTCAAATATGACTAACGTGCGCAGTAGAATTGATCAGAAACTAAAATTACCAGCAGTCTCATGAACTCCGTAATGACCGGTGTTCTCTCATAAACCTTCTTCAGTGGGTCCCAATGGTGGCGGGCCCTCAGGACGTCACGCTCCTGCGGGACGGTGAAATCCGCCAAGGGGTCTGGGATGCCCAGACTCGCGGCTTCCGCGTCCTCCTTGGCCCATTTGGACCTCTTTCCGCCGTAACCACGGCTTCCGAGGTGGTGGGTCCCAATGTTCCTCTTTTGAAGCCCCTTCATGTACTTAGACTTTTCTTTGGCAGCTTCGGCCTTGCAAGCCTCCTTGAATATTTGAAACTGCTCTTCCGTGATTGTCGGACTATCCTTTACAATCTTGGAGTAGGGTTCCCGATCGTTGATCTTTGCTTTCACTCGATTTTTCTAGGCGGCCAACGCGTTGCTAAACTTGGTCATGGCGTGTTTGTTTATCTTCTTCATTGCCGGGTCATTGTCTGGATCTTCATAATCCTTCTCATTCCGGCCCGGGAACAAGAATATCTGGTGAAACTTCTTTAGGAGGGAGCTCCTCATATTTTCTATCTTCTTTAGATTCTCATCATTGATGGTGGCGGTTGTCCGTATGATGCAGCCTATTTGATTGCCGTAGCACGCGCGCGCTTCCTCGGGCGCCTTTGGCTCAAAATTGCCGTTGTCCACCTCCGTGACCACCAGTCTAGTAGTCCTGAGTTTGTTAGGAACCCGTTGCCTCTTTGCTTTCGGTTCTACACCGGCTCCGCTCCCCGAGGCAGCACCGGTCTCAGCGCCGGTCTCGATGCTAGTCTGAATCTCAGCGCCGGTGTCAGTCTCAGCACCGGTCTGCGTATCGGTCTCAGCACCGGTCTGCGTGTCGGTCTCAGTCCCCGATGCCACCGGTGGGCCCAGCAACAACATCTGTTGATCGTCGGTAAAGCTAAAAAATTCGTCTGCCGCCCGGTAGACGTCGTCGCAATCACCAGAACCCTGTCCTTCATCGTTGCTAGCCATGTTTCCTATGATTAAATCTAGTCAATTAATTCTAGAACTAATAAAATGAATAATGACATAAAAAAGGACTATTGTTTTGCAGGAATGTTGACTCCTTCCTGGTGCAGCAAATCCCGGGCACTCGATATGTCCTGGTTTGTAGCACAAGTCATGCCGAAATTCACGGGAAATTTCGGCATGACCTTTGCTAAAAAGTGGACAAATCGAGAACCTGAAATTTGCTGGAACAGAAATGAATCAACATTCCGGCAAAACATAGGCCACTCAGCATCATCCCCTGGAAACAACAAAGCCACCACTTGGGCACAATCGAACAACTTCAATGAAAAGATATAACATGACCACTTCAATGAAAAATAAAATTTGCCTAAATTCTTTTCCTTGAAAAATAGTGGTCTTTTGAAAAATCAAAAACCTTTGCCAATCTACTTAACCTAGCTTCTTAATCCAACGAACCTAATTAACCTACCTATTTAACCTAGTTAGTTAATCTAGTTTACCTAGATAATTAACCCTAATTAAACTAGTTAACGCAGCTAGTTCTCTGTCAAAGCCTAAAATAAATTTTTGCACTAATTAACATGGATAATTAACCTAATTAAACTAGTTAACCTGACTAGTTCTCTGTCAAAGCCCTAACTAAGTTTTTGCACTAACCTAGATAATTAACCTAATTAAACTAGTTAATCTAACTACTTCTCTGTCAATGCCCTAACTAAATTTTTGCCCTAACCTAGATAATTAACCTAATTAAACTGGCTAACCTATGCATGAGAGAGAGAGGAGGGGTGGGGGCTTACAGATGATGGCTCCGGTGGTGGCGACGGAGGCAGTGTGGTGGCGAGGGAGGCAGGGGCGTCTCCGGTGACGGCGAGGGAGGCAGGGGCGTCTCCGGTGACGGCGAGGAAGGTGGCGTCGACGGCGGCTCCGGTGGCGTTGACAAGGCCGCGCGGCTCCGTGGCGTTGGGGGCAGCTCCGGTGTCGTCGACGGCGCACGGCTCTGGTGGCGTCGTCGGCGGCGGCGAGGTGTGGGGCGACTGTGAATCAGGAGATGGCGGCGCGCGCGCGGGGTGGATTTGAGGGATTTGGGGGAAGTGGTGGCTGGGGGGAAACGTTTTTTTGGCTAAGTCAAACTTAGCGGTAGCGCGTTTCGCAAAACGCGCTATAGCTAAGTTAGCTATAGCGCTTTCCTCAAAACGCGCTGCTGCTATAGCTAATTTCCTATTCTGTTTCTATAGCGGGGGTCTAGGACACGCGCTGCAGCTACGTTAGCTATAGCGCCTCTTACAAACAAACGCTGCTGCTATGCCTTCCTCCGATTTTTCGCTTTTTCGTTTATTTTGCTTTACATTTTATTTTTCCCTTTCTCCTTTTTCTATTTCTTTCATTTTCATTTAAATTTCTATTTGTTTATGATCTTATTTTATTTCCGTTAGTAGTAGCGCTCTTCTTAGGAAACGCGCTACTAACTGTGCTCTAGCAGTAGCGCGTTTCTGTTAAGCTCGCTACTGCTATGCGTAGCCTAGCATTCTGCCAATGGGAATATTAGTAGTAGCACTTTCTCAACAACAGGCGCTACTGCTAAGTTTGTATCTGTAGCGCGGTTTTTATTTGGTCGCTACTGCTATATAGCACTAGCGCAGTTTTTTGACCCGCGCTGTTGCTATATTTCTGTGTATAAGGTTTTCCCTAGTAGTGGTATGCAATGCAATCGCCCTGTAATTGCTTTACTTTATCACTAAGCGGTAGCAATAGTCGTAGAAGCAATAGTTGGTGTCAGGGTTACTGATCCACGAACACCTATGGGACCGGCGGACCGAGCCCCTTTCGGTTCGGCGGGGGGCAGAGATCGCGCGAAGAGCAGATCTAGGCGAAGCACACAAGCAGTTTACCCAGCTTCGGAGCTCTCCGGAGAGACAATACTCATACTGCTGCATGTCTAAGTGTATTGAGTTCTTGCTCGGGAGCGCTGAGTGCTACAGTACACACTAGCTGCTAACGAGACCGAGCGTGAGTGTTTTTCTCCTTCGAACCCCCTTCTATGTTGCGCATGGGCCTCCTTTTATATGCTCAAGGGGTCACCGACAGGTGGCAACGTAGACAAGGGTAAAAATGAAAAGGTGTTGCGGTTGGTACAACTACCTGTACAGTGTATCATACCTAACCTTGACGGCAGGGGACAAAGGCATTAAATGCCCGTTTGCGTCGCCCAAATAGTGCAAAAAGGGACCATCAGGGACGCCACCGCTTGCCATGATGGCAATCTTGTCAGCGCCGCTTGCCACCGCACACCGCTGGCTGCACAGCCCCCTGCCACGCGTGCCTAGAAAGGTCCTAGAGTGACATGTTGGTGGATGTGCTGGAGCGTGGGTACAGATTGGTAGCTTGCCGCGGCAAGCGCCTTGCCGCGGTCGTTGTCTTGTCCCGTCTGGAAGCTTGTCGCTCACCGGGCCTCGCCGGGACGCGTGGCGCGTCGCGGCAAGTCCCTTGAGATGCCTTGGTTGGTCTTCCCGGCAAGCTCCTCTTACCGGGGCCTTGTCTCCTTGGCTTAAATACTTTGTTCTTGAATGGCTCCAAAGGAACCACGGAGGACCTTGGCGGTCACCCGGCAAGCCTTGCTGCGGGGTGTTGCGACTGCCCGTGCACAAGTTCGGGATACTAGGGTACCCCTACTCTAGTACACCGACAGGAGCCCCCGGGCCTGGGCCACACACGGTGCCGAGCGCTGTTGGGCCAGGCCCAAAACAGGGCACGGGCATGCGCGGCCTGGGTTACGCCGTACCTTACTCCGTATCCACCGCGCCCTCCCTGAACGACACGCGTCGAATGCGGCGACGTGGGAGAGATCGTGGGTGGTTTCTTTATTCGGAAAGACGGAACGTCCGCCCCCTCCCTCTTTCCAAAGCTGAAAGAGAGCAGCGATCCACCCCCCATCGCCACCAGCACCACCAGCGCCGTCGATCTCCCCCGCCACCTCCGCCATGGCTCCGAAAGCCGACAAGGGGAAGGTCGTGAAGTCGACCGAGGCGCAGCGGCTCGCGGCGCTGCGAAAGGAGCGGGCAACCTTCCCCCCCAAGCTCGCCGCAAAGGAGCTGAGGGAGTATTACTACCTCTTCTGGTCGACCGAGACGCGAGCGCATCCGCGCACGAAGGTACTCTCAGCCGTCGCTTCGGAACTGGCTCCGAATGGGTATCCCTCCGATGAGAACCTCCAACCCAGTGCCAAGCTCACCTTGTTCTTCAAAGGCGTGGCGATGGCCCTCCAGCGACTCCGGGAGAAGATCCCAAAGCAGCTGGCCGACGAGTCGCGCAAGATCTGCGCGGGAGCTCTTCAAAAGGTGTTGGTGAAGGTGGCCTTCCGCAACCCAGGCCTCAACCTCACCAACGTCCTCAGGACCTTGCCGCCGGATGCTGATCTGGAAGCGCTCAAGACCCTTGTCGCACCCATTGTGGACAAGGTGAGCGGGATCAAGAGGGTTGAGGGCAATCGCATAGATTAGGCCGCCCATTTTCTCCTTTTCTTGTCGCTGCTGGTCATGTTATGAGAACAATCTGTTAGAGCTGCGACAAGCTATCTTGTAATACAACTCTATTTTGGGTAGCGATTGCTATGTTATTTCCTTTACTTGATTCCTTCCTTTGTATGTTTTTGCCCTACGCTTTTAGGGAACTTGTCGGCGCAGGCACCTTAGCCGCGAGCGCTGAGTGTGGGACGTCAGCAGCCTGCTGGCGGTGCCGCCACCGACAAGAAACCTTGTCGCAACTAGTCGCAGCTCACTTAAGTTGTTGAGCGGACTCGAAACAAAGTAAGGGCGCAACTAGCTACGAGTTGCTTCCTCCGCGCACAGGTTTTCCATACAAAGCACAGTCGTTCGAAGAAGATAACTTAAAAAATTTAAAACTGTTTGCTCAAACTTTGGCAACTTAGCTTTTCTGTCGTTTGTGTCCCGGTAAGGCGAAAATTTCTTGAACGACGACGCCTGGTCGACACCATTATCTTCTCCTTTCCCCCCGGCAAACTTGTGGGCGTGGGAACCTTCCTTTCTTTGAGAAAGAGAAAGAAGAGAAAATAGAGATATGGAGCCTTACGGCTCGTTATTGCTTACCGGGGGTAGGCGCTGCACAAAGTGTCAGATAACACGTGCAAAAAATAGAAAGCATGAAATTGACAAGATGTGCGGAGCACATGAGCTTTACTTATGCATGGGGTCTGCGCCCGGCTTTGTACAAAGGATTACGTGCAACATCGGCAAGACTTGTACAAAAGGTGGTTGCCGGAACAGGTTCCGGCAACCGCACTTTACGGGTAAAACTTACGAAGATGCTCAATGTTCCAGGAGTTGCTCACCGGAGTGCCATCTTCGGTCTCAAGGCGGACAACGCCAGGCCTAGTGACTCGTTTCACCCGGTAAGGGCCTTCCCACTTCAGCGTCAACTTGTTGGAATTCTTGGCGGACTGAACGCGCCGAAGAACAAGGTCGCCTTCCTCGAGACTTCTGGCATTAACTTTGCGGCTATGGTAGCGGCACAAAGCTTGCTGGTATCGAGCAGCTCGTACAGCGGCCTGAAGACGGTCTTCCTCAAGGAGCAGCGCGTCATCTTGTCGCAGCTGCTCTTGCTCAAGCTCATCATAAGCAAGCACTCCAGGTGACCCGTATACGAGTTTCGTGGGGAGAACTGCCTCTGCTCCATAGACTAGAGCGAAAGGTGTCTGGCCAGTGGCTCGATTTGGCGTCGTCCTGATCGACCAAAGAACCACCGGCAGCTCCTCAATCCAGTTCTTTCCGCACTTGCGCAGCCTGTCGAAAGTCCTGGTCTTGAGCCCGCGCAACACTTCAGCATTTGCCCTCTCCGCTTGACCGTTGCTTCTCGGATGAGCAACAGAAGCGAAGCAGACCTTGGCGCCAAGATCTTGGACGTACTGCATGAAGGTGCGGCTCGTGAATTGCGTGCCATTGTCGGTGATGATCCTGTTAGGGATCCCGAAGCGGCAAACAATTGACCTGAAGAACTTGACTGCTGACTATGCTGTCACCTTCCTCACTGCTTCCACTTCCAGCCACTTTGTGAACTTGTCGATCGCGACGTACAAGTACTCAAAGCCCCCGACAGCTCGGGGAAAAGGGCCGAGGATGTCGAGCCCCCAGACCGAAAATGGCCAGGATAAAGGGATCGTCTGGAGAGCTTGACCTGGCTGGTGTATCTGCTTGGAATGGAACTGGCACGCTTCACACTTGGTTACTTGTGCAGTTGCATCCTGGAGGGCTGTCGGCCAAAAGAAACCTTGCCGGAACGCTTTGCCGGCAAGTGCTCTTGCGCCAATGTGGTGACCACATATGCCTCCATCTATCTCTGCCAACAGCTTTTGTCCGCCTTCTTGGTGAATACACTTCAATTTCACACCGTTGAGTCTTCTTCTGTACAGTGTGTTGTCGACAAACTGGTACATACTTGACTGCCGGGCTACTCTTTCCGCTTCTTCTTGCTCTTCGGGAAGTTCTCCTGTCTGAAGGAAACGGACAATCTGTTGTGCCCATTGAGGGAGTCCTGGACTAGGGGGTGTCTGGACAGCCGGACTATCATCGTCCGCCGGACTCCAAGACTACAAAGATACAAGATTGAAGACTCCATCCCGTGTCCGGATGGGACTTTCCTTGGCGTGGAAGGCAAGCTTGGCGATACGGATATGTAGATCTCCTACCATTGTAACCGACTCTGTGTAACCCTAGCCTCCTCCGGTGTTTATATAAACCGGAGGGCTTTAGTCCGTAGGACAACATACATTACAACAATCATACCATAGGCTAGCTTCTAGGGTTTAGCCTCCTTGATCTCGTGGTAGATCCACTCTTGTACTACCCATATCATCAATATTAATCAAGCAGGACGTAGGGTTTTACCTCCATCGAGAGGGCCCGAACCTGGGTAAAACATCATGTCCCTCGTCCCCTGTTACCATCCGCCTAGACGCACAGTTCGGGACCCCCTACCCGAGATCCGCCGGTTTTGACACTGACATTGGTGCTTTCATTGAGAGTTCCTCTGTGTCGTCACCGATAGGCTTGATGGCATCTTCAACCAACAACGCTGTACAGGGTGAGACTTTTCTCCCCAGACAGATCTTCATATTCGGCGGCTTCGCACTGCGGGCCAATTCGCTTGGCCATCTGGAGCAGATCGAAAGCTATGCCCCTGGCCGTCAGGTCAGATTCGGAAGCCTAAACTTCCTGGCCGATGTCCACGGAGACTTGATCTTCAACGGACCCGAGCCACAGCCAAGCGCGCCGCACTGTTGCGATGGGCATGATCTAGCTCTGCCGCCGAGCAGTGCCTTGGTGGCCGCACACGAATCCGCTCCAGCCATTAGTCCGGAGCCGATCGCCCGGATAGAGGATCGGTGGATAGACACCGCCTCGGGGGCTTTAACATCCACGGCGATGGAGCCGAACACTAATCTTGTCCCCTGCGAAACTCATGATTCCAAGGCACCGGACTCCTTGCCAGACTCCGAACCCCCCGTGCCCCTACCAATCAAATCGGATTGGGCGCCGGTTATGGAATTCACCGCTGCGGACATCTTCCAATACTCGCCTTTAGGCGATATCTTGAATTCACTAAAGCATCTCTCATTATCAGGAGAGCCATGGCCGGACTATGGCCAGGATGGTTGGGATGCGGACGACGAAGAAATTCAGAGCCCACCCACCACCCACTTTGTAGCCACTGTCGACGATCTAACCGACATGCTAGACTACGACTCCGACGACATCGACACTATGGACGACGCTGCCGGAGACGAACAAGAAACAGAGCCTATAAGGCACGGGAGGACCACCTCGTCATATGACATATACATGGTGGATACCCCAAACGAGAGCGATGACGAGGACCAACGGGCCGCGGCAGAAGATAACCCCGCCGATAAACAACCAAAACGGCGATGCAGACGCCACCCTAAGTCCCGCCTCGACGACAACAACGCTCCCAATAAGCCCGTAATATAGCAGGGCTCACAAATGGACGACGAACATGCAGATAAGCAACCGTCCGAACATGACGAGTCAGATAATCAGTCCAGGCCTGGCGAAAACGACAGTCCGGATGACCTCATGCCGGACACGCCGCGGAGAGCAAAAACCTTCGGAAAAGACTCGTCAACACTGCAAGAAGCCTGAAGAAGGAAAAGCGGAGGCTCAAAACAGCGGAAGACACACTCAGAATGAGATGGAGCAAAGTGCTCAAAACCGCAGATAAATACGGCAATGGCCACTCATCAAAGAGCTACCCGAAGCGTAAGCTGCTACCAGAATTCGACGAGGAGGCCATAGAGCCTCCACCGTCAAAAAATAAAGAGGTTGTCTGGTTGGATAGACGGCCAGATGATAGGCCAAATTCTGACAGCGGCGCCACACATAAACCAACCAATGAACTTGGAAGGACAGATGGCCCAGCCAGGTCCATCTACGGGCCAAAGGAGAAGGCCCCAAGAAGCAAAGCAACACGTCAAGTGTCTGATGATAGCGGCACACACAAATACAGGGGCGCCGCACACCCACTATGTTTCACCGATGAGGTGCTGGACCATGAATTCCCAGCAGGATTTAAACCCATAAACATAGAGGCCTACGATGGAACAACAGACCCTGGAGTCTGGATAGAAGATTATATACTGCATATACACATGGCCAGAGGAGACGATCTCCATGCCATAAAATACCTACCCCTCAAGCTCAAAGGGCCAGGCCATCATTGGCTTAAAAGCCTCAGAGAAAACACTGTTGGAAGTTGGGAAGAGCTCGAGGACGCGTTTAGAGCAAATTTTCAAGGGACATATGTCCGCCCTCCGGATGCAGATGATCTAAGTCTGATAACTCAACAGCCCGGAGAGTCAGCGCGGAAATTCTGGAACAGGTTCCTCACCAAAAAGAACCAAATAGTCGACTGTCCGGACGCCGAAGCCTTAGCAGCTTTCAAACACAATGTCCGAGATGAATGGCTTGCCAGGCACCTCGGCCAAGAGAAACCGAGGACAATGTCCGCACTAACAAGCCTCATGACCCGCTTCTGTGCGGGAGAGGATAGCTGGCTAGCCAGATGCAGCACCAGCGACCCAAGTACATCCGAAATAAGAGATGGAAACGGAAAATCACGGCGCAGAAAAGAGCAGCGCCGGAATAAAGAGAAAGGCCCAAAGAGCACGGCAGTCAACGCCGGATTCAAAAGCTTGCGGCCAAACAACAAAACACAGCCTCTTAAGGATGACAGCGATGAATTGTCCAGCTTAAACAAGATCTTGGGTCGGATATGTCAAATCCACAGTACCCCCGGAAGGCCTACAAATCGTACCCACAGGGATTGTTGGGTTTTTAAACAGTCCGGCCGACTAAACGCCGAACACAAGGGGCTCGACGCGTCAAGCGAAGAAGATAAACCCCACCAGCAGAGCTCCGGAAAACAAAAGACTTTCCCACAAGAGGTCAAAGCAGTAAACTCACTTCATGTGATAATGCGGAAAAATAGTGCGGCACTTCCTAAAAAGAGCCTCGCACGGTCCAACCCAGCAGACCATAGGGATTGGATATCTAAACCAATCACCTTCGACCACCTAGACTATTCCAGAAGCGTTCGAAGCGCGGGACGGACTGCTCTGATATTGAATCCCATAATCGACGGATTACAATTCACTAAAGTCCTAATGGACGGAGGCAGCGACTTAAACCTGCTGTATTCAAACACAATCCGTTAGATGGGGATAGACCCTACAAAAATTCGACACAGCCGCACTTCCTTCAAAGGAGTGACGCCAGGACCTTACGCCAAGTGCACAGGCTCCATATTACTAGAAGTCGTGTTCGGATCACAGAACAATTTTCGGCGCGAAAAACTAATTTTTCACATCGTCCCATTTAAAAGTGGATATCAAGCACTATTGGGACGAAAGGCTTTTGTCCGTTTCAACGCCATACCGCATTACGCGTCTCTTACACTCAAGATGCCCGGTCCGCGTGGCATCATTTCAGTGCGAGGGTCACTCAAAGACCCCGGACTCGGATAGACGAGTCCGGCTTTAGAAGACTAGGGGCTCCCTAGCCGCACACCTCTTCACAGGGGGCTGCGCGCACAAACAACCGCGGGTTCATACAAACCCCGCTTTACTTATTTATATTTCTTCTTTTACACACATAATTTTCGCACACATCGTTTTCAAACTAAGTGTTCCTCTCTTTCTACAGATGAACAACGTGCATTCCCATCCAGGATAACGGCGCAACGGAGACACAGGCGCAGACGTGCAGTAGGGACCCGTTGCGAGGATTCTTTTCAGATTAAGACCCTGCGTAGACCTTTTTTAAATGTCTCTTGTTGTTATTCTCCCTTGGTTTCTTCTTATAGCCAAAGCGGAGCCTAACGTTTTGGCATCGGCCGCGTCAGAAGACCATGCCCGTATTTGGACACTAGGGGCTTAGGGCATTGTTCTGCCCATTATCATAAAGACCGAACACCACAGGGAGTGTTCGGCATCTCGAGTTAGGCATTATATGCATCAGCTCCGAATCATGTCTTTGGTCAAATGTTGGGTTTGCCCGGCTCCTATGTTTTGCTGCCTTATGTTCCATACCATCGGCTAACGCGGCACCAGGAGAACTACGGTGATTGTGCCCCAGCTCGGCTGGGCGAGCACCTAAGTAGAGAAAGCCGAAAACTGACTGTCATGATATAGCGAGAGACTGGTCAACCACTCGATCGACCACCGAATGTTTAGAATTCCCCGCTTTGACGAAGGACCATTTCCCGGTCAGGCACACACGCGCTCCGAACTCAGAGAAGTGCGGTGCCCCAAGGGGCTATATCGTAGCCCCACCCTCGAGCTCCACTGGCTAAGTGAAAGTGATAAAGCGTTATAGTCCGGATTACCTCGTTCGCTACGCTACCACCTCCTTAACAGGACCGAGACGTCGGATTAAGTGTAAAAACGCGCTATTTTTGCGAACACCCCCGCACCTTGTGCGTGGGGGCTGAAGCGGAAGACTGCAATCTTTCAGGTTATACAAGTGTATACGTAAACGGCCGCATAGGAGAAGTTTTACTACTTGGGATGCACAAGTATAAAAAGCAGTTATAGCATAATCATTGTTTTACAAGCTAAAACGTTCATTTGAACGTGACATTTTTTGAGCACTGCGACAATATTACACGAGCGCCACGCATAACTTCCCCGAAATAGTGCTCGGCGGGGAGCCGGTCTTCATCCGAGCCCTGGGCGGCAATAGCGGTGGCATCCATCTCTGTCCAATGCGCCTTGACGCGGGCAAGTGCCATCCGCGCGCCCTCGATGCAGGCCGACCGCTTCATCTCCTTGATATGCGGCACCGCTCCAAGGAATTGCTGCAGTAAGTCGAAGTAGCTCGTCGCCTTGGGCCTCTCTGGACAGACATGAGCCACGATGTCAGTCATGGCAAGTCCGGACAACCTATTTAGCTCGGCCCATTCGGCCAACCGGTCGGTCAACGGAAGTGAGCGATCCGGACTATGGAATTGAGACCAAAATAGCTCTTCCGTCTTGTGATCCTTCTGGCTCCAGAAGTGCTCAACGGCATCAACCGCACTTGCCGCTAAGTCCATATACGGATCCTCCGGACTCCACAGCCGATCAAATTGAGCATACTTTTGATCCATAAACCGGCGACGCAGCAGATAAGGCTTGCCAGCCACGATATCTCCGGCCTGGCGCAGCTCCTCCCTCATGGCCCGCATTGCAGAGCGAGCATCCTTGGCCTCAGCGGTGGCCTTCTTCAGGTCTTCCCGCTCCGGTAAGCGCTCCTTTTCAAGAGCCTCATTGCGGTCGGCAGCATCCTTCACTTTTACGGCCAATTCGGCCACTTCTTCCCTTCTTAGGCAGTGAGCAGCCTTTTTGGCTATCAACTCCTCGGCCGCCCTCGTGGCAGCCGCGTCACTCCTTCGGGCTTGCTCCTTAGCTTGAGCAAGTTCGGCCCGAAGGCTCTCCACGGCAGCAGCACCGTCTATACAACAGCATATAATTTATCTAGAGGAGGGCTTTGACCCTAGTAATAAAAACGACCATGGAGAACTCATTTACCTTGCGACTCGTCAAGTCGCCGGTTGACAAGTGCGATGTCCGCATCCGCCGCGTCAAGTTGCCGCACTAACTCGGCAACCCCACTAGTCCGGCTAGCCCTCGGACTATCTGCCACCTACATAGGAACGGCGACATTCATTTCTTGAGATTTCGATCCTCGGCACGCTGTCGTCTTCGACAACCTACCGAGTCTCAGGGGCTACTATCTATACAGAGCACACTTTTATGTGCAAAACTGTCAAAAATAGAAGGTGCGTCATTTTCGCGTACCTCAAATCCCGCCAGCAAACTCATAGCGGCGTTACGCAATCCGCTCTCGGCGGACGAAATCCTTCCAATCACCATGTGCATCAATGCACGATGATCTTCTGAGATGGACGCCCTCTCAAGCAGATTCTTCAGTTCTCCCGGCCGGATACTAGCGGGCGCCGAACTCTCCGGCCCCTCCGGACTCGGGGATATCCTCCGTGACGATACTTCAGGCTCGTCTGCCTTATTTGATGGCGCAGCAGACGGGGGCGTTTCGCTCTCCATCATCTCCGGAAGAAGGTCCCCCGAGGACGAATTCATCCGCGAAGGCTGCAAATCCGAACTGCAAAATGAAAATTTCGGTCACCCACAGAAGCATAAATGGAAGTATTTTCTTACTGATGAAATTCCCTTTTCATACTCACGGCTCGCTGGAGGGCTGATTCTTTGGCGATGATTGTGCGTCCGGATTCTCCCTGGACGCCGGACCCCCCGGGGAAGATCTCTTCCCCCGTTTAGGAGCTTTGGCCTCTGGATCTTCGGAGGCGGTCCTCTTCTCCCCCTGGAAGGAGGGGTTCTTGATTCCCCCCTCTTCAGACGCCCCTTTGGGCGAAATATTAGCTCCTCTGTTTTCCCCTTCGCTCCCTTCTGTGGGTGCGACCTCCAACATTCTGACCAGCACGGGCTCCAGTGCGGTCTCTGGGAGGGGGGCCAGACACCTTATCAGCCTTGATCGCGCCACCCACTCCTGTGAAGAGTAATGGGTTAGGAGGCGAACTCTAGAAAGGCATATAAACAGAATGTCCGGACTCGGAGCTATTTACCTGAGTTTCCGGGCGATTGCGGCTTAGGCCTGCGTCCTCGGCTAATTCCGGACACGCCACCTGCGGTCCGAAGAACAACTTGTACATCTCCACGGATGTTGCACCCATGAAGTGTTGGAGAATCCGAGGTCCCTCCGGGTTGAACTCCCATAGACGGAGAGGACGGCGTTTGCAGGGCAGAAGATGCCTGATTAGCATAACCTGCATCACCACGACCAGATTGATCTCCCTCGCTTGGAGGTCTCGAATCCGGCCCTGCAGTGAGGGCACGTCTTCGGACGGCCCCCAATTGAGCCCTTGGTTGACCCACGACATCAGTTGGCGAGGAGGTCCCGGGCGGAATGAAGGCGGCGGCTTTTGTTTGCTGCCCCTCGGAGCGGTGATATAGAACCACTCCTGCTGCCATAGTCCGAGTTCCTCTTGGAAGGAACCCTCGGGCCACGGGGCATCGACCTTTTTGCTTATGGCCGCCCCGCCGCACTCCGCTTGACGCCCCCCGATCATCTTCGGCTTCACATTGAAGGTTTTCAGCCACAGGCCGAAGTGGGGAGTGACGCGGAGGAAGGCTTCGCAGACGATAATGAATGCGGAGATATGGAGGATGGACTCCGGAGCCAAGTCATGAAAATCCAGCCCGTAGTAGAACATGAGCCCTCTCACGAAGGGGTCCGTCGGGAAGCCTAAACCCCGACGGAGGTGGGATACGAAGACGACGTATTCGCCGGGCTCGGGGGCGGGCACGGCCTGCCCTTGGGCAGGCAACCTGTGCGAAACCTCGTAGGCCAGGTACTTGGCCTCACGTAACTTCAATATGTCCTCCTCCGTGACGGAGGAGGGCATCCACCGGCCCTGGAGGTCAGAGCCGGACATGGTTGAGGATCCGAAGCGCTCGAATCTGAGGCTCTGGGTGTTGGAACTGGGAGCGAGGAGGAGATTCGATGCGAGATTGAAGAACAAGAGCGAGCCTTGGTCCTCTTATAAAGGGGAAAAATACCAAGAGCCGTCACCGTGACCGTTTGGGATTCACCTTCGATAGAGGAGGCGTGGCGACAGGAACAATTGGGTTACCCACGCACATATTGATGAGAATCCTGGGATAAGGGGAACACGATCTCTGCTTCGACAAGACGTGCCAAGGAAACCGCCTCACTAAACGTGCTGAGATGGTATAGTAAAAAACGATTCAAACAAAGACTTGGTAGCGGTGTGATGTCCCGCCGCATAGTACGTCAGCAGATTGAACTAGTGTACATTTTATTCTCTCTACGGTGGAATGTGGAATTCATTTTGCAGAGCCGGACACTATCCTGGTGTTCACGATCTTCTCTGGATTATTCAAGGGAGGAACCCGCCTTGCAATGCCGAACATTATGCGCGCCGGACTTATCGTCATTGAAGCCTGGTTCAGGGGCTACTGAGGGAGTCCTGGACTGGGGGGTGTCCGGACAGCCGGACTATCATCGTCCGCCGGACTCCAAGACTACAAAGATACAAGATTGAAGACTCCGTCCCGTGTCCGGATGGGACTTTCCTTGGCGTGGAAGGCAAGCTTGGCGATACGGATATGTAGATCTCCTACCATTGTAACCGACTCTGTGTAACCCTAGCCTCCTCCGGTGTTTATATAAACCGGAGGGCTTTAGTCCGTAGGACAACATACATTACAACAATCATACCATAGGCTAGCTTCTAGGGTTTAGCCTCCTTGATCTCGTGGTAGATCCACTCTTGTACTACCCATATCATCAATATTAATCAAGCAGGACGTAGGGTTTTACCTCCATCGAGAGGGCCCGAACCTGGGTAAAACATCGTGTCCCTCGTCTCCTGTTACCATCCGCCTAGACGCACAGTTCGGGACCCCCTACCCGAGATCCGCCGGTTTTGACACCGATACCCATGCTGGAGCTTGTGCCTCGACAACAAGGACTAAAGGCACATCTGCTGCTGCGGGAACATCCGCTTCTATGGTGAGAACCTGCGGCTCAGCCGGAGCTTGACGTTCCCCGGCAAGCTTGCCGGAGCAAAACTTGTCAGGGGCATCTGCTTCAACGGAACAAACCCTAGGGCTTGCCGGAGCAGACCGATCCTCAGCACCCTTGGTGTTGATCTTGGGGACCTTCTTGGCGGCGGCTTCGGGGAGCTCTGCCGGAAAATAGTCACCAGAAGTCAACTTCCTCTTCTTGCTCTGTCCAGTTGATGGCGTTACAAACGGTTGAGTCAGTTTGAGCACAAAGATCCCTGGTTCCACATGTAACTTAAGTGCGGCGCACTTCGACAGGCCATCGGCAATGTCGTTCTGAGCTCTTGGAACATGTTCCATCTGTAGGCCGTCAAAGTGCTCTTCTAGCTTTCTCACTTCATCAACGTAAGCTTCCATCAACGGACTCTGATAATTCTTGTTCACTTGGCGGACGATAAGCTGCGAGTCACCCCTGACAATGAGCTTCTTGATCCCAAGGTCTGCTACGATCCTGATACCGGCAAGCAAACCTTCATACTCTATGGTATTGTTCGTTGCTTGCTCCTTGGGAAAGTGCATCCGGACTACGTACTTGAGGTGCTCTCCGGTGGGCGCAACAAGTAGCACGCCCATACCGGCGCCTTGCAGCGAGAAGGCACCATCAAAGTACATCAGCCACTCTTTGCTTGCTTCCTTGAAGAGGATGCTCATTTCTGGAATTTCTTCATCTGGTGTTGGCGTCCATTCTGCTATGAATTCTGCCAATGCTCTGCTTTGGATAGTTGAAGTGCTCTCAAACTTGAGGCCAAAGCTTGACAGTTCCAGTGCCCACTCGACAATCCTGCCTATTGCTTCTGGATTCTGCAGTATCCTCTTTAGCGGAAAATGAGTGACAACTGTGATCTCATGTGCTTGGAAGTAATGGCGCAGCTTTCTCGAGGCCATGAGAAGGCCGAAAAGCAATTTCTGCACACCAGAGTACCTTGACCTAGCCCCCTGCAAAAGGGAACTGACAAAGTAAACTGGGCGCTGCACCATTCTCTTATGTATCTCCTCGCGTGCCTGCGCAGATCCATCTTTGTCGGGACCAGAGCTTGTCGGTGAAGTCCCCTGCTTGTCGCTGGATGCATCTGCCATGGTTGCTGGCTCATCATCCGCCTCCCTCTCCGCTACTAACGCAACACTAACCACTTAATTGGTTGCCGCTATATACAGCAGCAACTTTTCTTGTGGCTTAGGTGCGACAAGTGTTGGAGTGGAGGACAGGTATCTCTTCAAGTCCTGCAGCGCAGCCTCTGCTTCCGGAGTCCATTTCATTGGACCTGCCTTTTTCAATATTTTGAAAAACGGCAGGGTGCGCTCAGCAGACCTAGAGATAAACCTGCTGAGAGCAGCCACGCAACCGGCAAGTCTTCGTACATCCTTGACGCGCTTTGGTGCTTCAATCTGCTCAATGGCCTTGATCTTGTCAGGATTGGCTTCAATTCCCCGCTGGGACACGAAGAACCCGAGAAGCTTGCCGGAGGGGACTCCAAACACACACTTCTCAGGGTTAAGCTTGAGGTTGATCTTGCGCAGATTTGCAAAGGTTTCATCTAAATCTTGAATCAGAGTTGCCTTGTCCTTGCTCTTGACCACTATGTCATCCATGTAGGCTTCCACATTTCTGTGTATTTGTGGCTCAAAAGCGTCATGGACTACCCTTGCAAATGTTGAACCAGCATTCTTTAAACCGAAAGGCATCCGTATGAAACAGTATGTGCCACATGGAGTGATGAATGCGGTCTTCTTCTCATCCTCTTCTGCCATGAAGAACTGATGGTATCCTGAGTATGCATCAAGAAATGAAAGCAAGTCACATCCGTCCGTGGAGTCAACAATCTGGTCAATGCGCGGTAAGGGAAATGGGTCTTTGGGACAAGCTTTATTGACATCGGTAAAGTCGATACAAAGCCTCCATTTCCCGTTTGCCTTGCGCACGACCACAGGATTGGCCAACCACGTAGGATGGAGCACTCCTCTGACAAGGCCTGCTGCTTCCAGCTTCTTGATTTCTTCTGCGATGAATTCTTGGCGCTCCACTGCTTGTTTCCTGACCTTCTGCTTGACGGGCCGCGCATGAGGACAGACGGCAAGATGGCGCTCGATTACTTTCCTGGGAACACCGGGGATGTCAGACGGTTTCCACGCAAACACGTCGACGTTCGCCCGGAAAGCAACGAGCGCACTTTCCTATTTAGGGTCGAGAGTGGCACTGATGGCGAAGGTACCACCAGTGCCGTCCTCCTTGGCGGACACCTTCTTGGTCTCTGGCGGAGCTGCCATTGTCTTCTTACGCTTGCCGGTGGAGCTCGATGGTGCGTCCTCGATGGTAGCGCAGCACTCCGAAGAGGTGCGCTTGCCAGAGTGGGCATCAGAACTCTTGCCGGACTTGGTCTTCTTCTTCCCCCCGGGAGCTTCAACGGCAAGTGACTTGCGATCTGTTGCGGCTGCCGCTTCCCGGTAGATCTTGTCAGCGCAGATAAGAGCATCCTTCCTGTCGCCAGGGACAGAGATGACACTTATCGGGCCTGGCATCTTCAGCATGTTGTATGCATAGTGAGAGGCTGCCATGAATTTGGCGAGTGCTGGACGGCCGAGTATCCCATTGTAAGGCAATGGAAAGTCAGCACCGTCAAAAGTGACCCTCTCAGTCTTGAAGTTCAACTCACTGCCAAATGTCACCAGCAACGTGATCTTTCCCTTCGGCTTGCTCCTTCCCGGATTGATTCCTTGGAATGTGCCGGTCTCTTCGAGCTCGCTGTCAGCGATCTGGAGTTTCTGGAGTACCGCGGAGGAGATCAGGTTCAAGACGGCCCCGCCGTCAACTAGCATCTTAGTGACCTTGAGGTTGCGGATAGTTGGTGAAACCAACATCGGCAAGCACCCGACCGCAGTTATGCGATCAGGATGGTCCTCAATATCAAAGATGATAGGCGTGCTGGACCATTTCAGAGACTTGCGTGACTCGACGGGTGGTTCCGCCGCATTGACTTCCCGCACCCACTTCTTGAGATGGCGGTGTGAAGTATGCAGATAAGCACCGCCGTCAACGCACAGGACCTGTGTGGCTTTCTGGAACTCCTGCTCACCGGTCTCGTCATCATCCATATCTTCATCGTTGTCGTCATCTTCATCCTTGTCGCGGCCGCGGGGAGGTCTGTCTCCTTGCCGCTGCTTGGCCTTGCCAAGGCGTCCTCCTCGGCCGGGGCGTTTCTTGCTGGATCCTCCAGCACCTTCTTGGGCCTTCTCCTTGTCGCGTCGCTCGTATTCAGCCTTTTGCTACTCGACAAGCTGCTCGACCTTCTTGCAGCTCTAGAGGTCATGGCCCTTGGTGCGGTGGATCTTGTAGTACTGCTTGCTGGTGCCGTCCTGCTTGTCGGCGACCGCCCCAGCCTGGCAGTTGGTGCATGCGGCAATCTCCTTGCCGGAGCTACCAGCTTTGGCTTTCTTGGCGCCATCTCCGTTGCCGGACTGCTCAACGACTAGTACATCTTTGCCTTTCTTCTTCCTGTTGTTCCGCCGCCGGTTTTTCTTTGCCGGGGCGGCATCCTCGCTGTCAGATCCCCCTGCTCCTGTATTCTCTCCGGGGAGTTTCCTCCCTTCCTCAGCACGTGCACACTTGTCGGCCAGGGCATATAGCTCACTGACGTCTTTGATTTTGCACATCGCCATCTCCTCCCGCATCCTGCGGTTTCGCACGTTCTGATGGAACGCGCTGATGACCGCAGTAGGGTGGACATCTGGGATGTTGTGCTGTACACGGCTGAACCTCTGAATGTACTTGCGCAGGGGCTCTCCTTCCTTCTGGGCGAGCAGATGAAGGTCGCTCTCTTGGCCATGAGGCTTGTGGCCGCCTGTAAAGGCGCCGACAAACTGATGGCATAGGTCTGCCCAGGAGGATATGGAGTTAGCCGGCAAGTGCATGAGCCAGGACCTGACATTGGACTTGAGCACCAGCGGGAAGTAGTTGGCAAGGATCTTGTCGTCCCGCCCCCCGGCAGCTTGCACCGCGATGGTGTAGATGCCGAGGAACTCCGACGGATGCGACTTGCCATCGTACTTCTCTGGTACGTCTGGCTTGAAATTCTTCGTGCTGGGCCACTGGACTTGCCGCAGCTCACGAGTGAACGCAGGGCAACCTACCGCATACGGCAAGTCGCCTGGTTCCCCTGGCGCATGCATGTCGACAGAGGGCCCAGCGCGCTGGTCCGATTGACGCCGCACTTCTCTTCGACGCTCGATGCAAGTACGAGCGTCTTCTTGCTGTCGTTCGTGAAGAACTTGGCGCTGATCGCGACAAGCTCGTGGATCTAATGATGCGGTGGAGTCGCTGTCGAGGTAGATCCGGCGAGTCGGCGATCTTGGCCTTCGGGGCGGAGAGTGCACGGTGGTTGCACCCCCACTGGTTTTGTTGCCATCGGGTCATGCCTGGCAGTCTTGCCGCGGCTGCGATGTACTCGGCTGCCGTGGAGTGTCACCGTTGGCGAAGCTGATGAGACTCTGAATGGTGGCCCTCCATTCGTCGATCTTGTTTGCCGTTGGAGGGTAATCCAGGAGCAGTTGAGCTCGCGCCAAACCTTCTGCTGGAGTGGTGGGTGGCAGTGGTGAACGGTGCGAGGAGCGGGATATGCTCGGACTTCTAACTATGTTGGAAGGAGCAGTGTCCCGTCCAGGCAACCGTGTGTCGCTCGTGCCAGCATGTTGGCGTGCATGCTGGTCTTGAGCATCCCGAGATCCACCAGCTCGATCTTGGTCCAACGAACGTATGGCACCACGAGTACCATGACGCTGTCGGTCCCGCGCCTCCTGAGATGGGCGCGGTGCATGTACGGATGCCGAGATCTGCGCAGCCTTGTCCTTGGACCTGGCAGCACCGAGAGCTCCCTCGTCGACGCCCATTCTTCCGCCGGCGTCTACCCCACCACCTGTTTGCTACGGTGGTGGTGGGATCGATGCGGACGGAGCAGCCGCCTCCGTAGCCTTCTTCTTCGGCAGCATTTCGATGAAGAAGATGAAGATCTAGCTCGTGTGAACGTCAGATCAGGTTCACACAATCCCGATGCCCCCTACCTGGCGCGCCAATGATGTCGAGGTTACTGATCCACGAACACCTATGGGACCGGCAGACCGAGCCCCTTTCGGTTCGGCGGGGGGCGGAGATTGCGCGAAGAGCAGATCGAGGCGAAGCACACGAGCAGTTTACCCAGCCTCGGAGCTCTCCGGAGAGATAATACTCCTACTGCTGCATGTCTGAGTGTATTGAGTTCTTGCTCGGGAGCGCTGAGTGCTACAGTACACACTAGCTGCTAACGAGACCGAGCGTGAGTGTTTTTCTCCTTCGAACCCCCTTCTACGTTGCGCATGGGCCTCCTTTTATATGCTCAAGGGGTCACCGACAGGTGGCAACGTAGACAAGGGTAAAAATGGAAACGTGTTGCGGTTGGTACAACTACCTGTACAGTGTATCATACCTAAACCTGACGGCAGGGGACAAAGGCATTAAATGCCCGTCTGCGTCGCCCAAATAGTGCAAAAAGGGACTGTCAGGGACGCCACCGCTTGCCACGATGGCAATCTTGTCAGCGCCGCTTGCCACCGCACACCACTGGCTGCACAGCCCCCTGCCACGCGTGCCTGGAAAGGTCCCAGGGTGACACGTTGGTGGATGTGCTGGAGCGTGGGTACCGAGTGGTACCTTGCCGCGGCAAGCGCCCTGCCGCGGTCGTTGTCTTGTCGTGTTCGGAAGCTTGTCGCTCACCGGGCCTCGCTGGGACGCGTGGCGCGTCGCGGCAAGTCCCTTGAGATGCCTTGGTTGGCCTTCCCGGCAAGCTCCTCTTGCCGGGGCTTTATCTCCTTGGCTTGAATACTTTGTTCTTGAATGGCTCCAAAGGAACCACGGAGGACCTTGGCGGTCACCCGGCAAGCCTTGCCGCGGGGTGTTGCGACTGCCCGTGCACAAGTTCGGGATACTAGGGTACCCCTACTCTAGTACACCGACAGTTGGCGAAGACGACAACGATGCTACGATGGAGATCAAGGTGTTGCGCCGGTGACAATGGTGATCATGACGGTGCTTAGGAGATGGAGATCACAAGCACAAGATGATGATGGCCATATCATATCACGTATATTGATTGCATGTGATGTTTATCTTTTATGCATCTTATCTTGCTTTGATTGACGGTAGCATTATAAGATGATCTCTCACTAAATTTCAAGATAAAAGTGTTCTCCTTAAGTATGCACCGTTGCCAAAGTTCGTCGTGCCCAGACACCACGTGATGATCGGGTGTGATAAGCTCTACGTCCATCTACAATGGGTGCAAGCCAGTTTTGCACACGCAGAATACTCAGGTTAAACTTGACGAGCCTAGCATATGCAGATATGGCCTGGGAACACTGAGACCGAAAGGTCGAGTGTGAATCATATAGTAGATATGATCAACATAGTGATGTTCACCATTGAAAACTACTCCATTTCACGTGATGATCGGTTATGGTTTAGTTGATTTGGATCACGTGATCACTTAGATGATTAGAGAGATGTCTATCTAAGTGGGAGTTCTTAAGTAATATGATTAATTGAACTTAAATTTATCATGAACTTAGTCCTGGTAGTATTTTGCAAATTATGTTGTAGATCAAGAGCTCACGTTGTTGCTTTCATATGTTTATTTTGATATGTTCCTAGAGAAAACTGTGTTGAAAGATGTTAGTAGCAATGATACGGATTGGATCCGTGATCTGAGGATTGTCCTCATTGTTGCACAGAAGAATTATGTCCTTGATGCACCGCTAGGTGACGGACCTATTGCAGGAGCAGATGCAGACATTATGAACGTTTGGCTAGCTCAATATGATGACTACTTGATAGTTTAGTGCACCATGCTTAACGGCTTAGAATCGGGACTTCAAAGACGTTTTGAACGTCATGGGCTATATGAGATGTTCCAGGAGTTGAAGCTAATATTTCAAGCAAATACCCGAGTTGAGAGATATGAAGTCTCCAACAAGTTCTATAGCTAAAAGATGGAGGAGAATTGCTCAACTAGTGAGCATGTGCTCAGATTGTCTGGGTACTACAATCGCTTGAATCAAGTGGGAGTTAATCTTCCAGATAACATAGTGATTGAAAGAGTTCTCTAGTCACCATCACCAAGTTAGTAGAACTTCGCGATGAACTATAGTATGCAATGGATGACGAAAACGATTCCCGAACTCTTTGCGATGTTGAAATCAACGAAGGTAGAAATCAAGAAAGAGCATCAAGTGTTGATGATTGACAAAACCACTAGTTTCAAGAAAAGGGCAAAGGGAAAGAAAGGGAACTTCAAGTATAATGACAAGCAAGTTGTCACTCCAGCGAAGAAGCCCAAAGCTGGACCAAAGCCTGAAACTGAGTGCTTACACTGCAAAGGAAATGGTCACTAGAAACGGAAATGCCCTGAATATTTGGTGGATAAGAAGGATGGCAAAGTGAACAAGGGTATATTTGATATACAGGTTATTGATGTGTGCTTACTAGTGTTTATAGTAGCCCCTGAGTATTTGATACTTGTTTGGTTGCTAAGATTAGTAACTCGAAACAGGAGTTACAGAATAAACAGAGACTAGTTGAGGGAGAAGTGACTATGTGTGTTGGGAGTGGTTCCAAGATTGATATGATCATCATCGCACACTCCCTATACTTTCAGGATTAGTGTTAAACCTAAATAAATGTTATTTGGTGTTTGCGTTGAGCATGAATATGATTTGATCATGTTTATTGCAATACAGTTATTCGTTTAAAGTCAGAGAAAAATTGTTGTTCTGTTTACATGAATAAAACCTTCAATGGTCATACACCCAACGAAAATAGTTTGTTGGATCTCGATCATAGTGATACACATATTCATAATATTGATGCCAAAAGATGAAAAGTTAATAACGATAGTGCAACTTATTTGTGGCACTGCCGTTTGGGTCATATTAGAGTAAAGCGCATGAAGAAACTCCATAAAGATGGATTTTTGGAATCGCTTGGTTATGAATCATTTGATGCTTGCGAACCGTGCCTTTTGGGCAAGATGACTAAAACTCCATTCTTCGGAACAATGGAACGAGCTACTGACTTATTGGAAATAATACATACCGATGTATGCGGTCCAATGAGTTTTGATGCTCGTGGCGGGTATCGTTATTTTCTGACCTTCACAGATGATTTGAGCAGATATGAGTATGTCTACTTGATGAAACATAAGTCTGAAACATTTGAAAAGTTCAAAGAATTTCAGAGTGAAGTGGAAAATCATCATAACAAGAAAATAAAGTTTTCTGCGAATTGATCGTGGAGATGAATATTTGAGTTGCGAGTTTGGTCTTCAACTGAAACAATGTGGAATAGTTTCACAAACTCATGCCACCTGGAACACCACAGCTTAGTGGTGTGTCCGAACGTCATTACCATACTTTATTGGATATAGTACAATCTATGATGTCTCTTACCGATTTACTACTATCGTTTTCGGGTTATGCATTAGAGATAGCTGCATTCACTTTAAATAGGGCACCATCAAAATCCGTTGAGACGGCGCCTTATGAACTGTGGTTTGGCAAGAAACCAAAGTTGTCGTTTTATAAAGTTTGGGGCTACAATGCTTATGTGAAAAAGTTTCAACCTGGTAAGCTCAAACCTAAATCGGAGAAGTGTGTCTTCATAGAATACCCAAAGGAAACTGTTGAGTACACCTTCTATAACAGATCCGAAGGCAAGATATTCGTTGCTAAGATGGATCCTTTCTAGAGAAGGAGTTTCTCTCGAAAGAAGTGAGTGGGAGGAAAGTAGAGCTTGATAAGGTAATTGTACCTTCTCCCGAATTGGAAAGTAGTTCATCACGGAAATTAGTTCCAGTGATTCCTACACCAATTAGTGAGGAAGCTAATGATGATGATCATGAACCTTCAGATCAAGATACTACAGAACCTCGTAGGTCTTCTAGAGTACGGTCCGCACCAGAGTAGTACGGTAATCCTGTTCTGGAAGTCATGTTACTAGACCATGATAAACCTAAGAACTATGAGGAAGCGATGATGAGCCCAGGTTCCGCGAAATGGCTGGAGGCCATGAAATCTGAGATAGGATCCATGTATGAGAACAAAGTGTGGACTTTGGTGGGCTTGCCCAATGATCGGCAAGCCATAGAAAATAAATGGATCTTCAAGAGGAAGACGGACGTTGATAGTAGTGTTACTATCTACAAAGCTCGACTTGTCGTAAAAAGGTTTTCGACAAGTTCAAGGTGTTGACTACAATGAGATTTTCTCAACTGTAGTGATGCTTAAGTCTGTCCGAATCATGTTAGCAATTGCCACATTTTCTGAAATCTGGCAAATGGATGTCAAAACTGCATTCCTTAACGGTTTTCTTAAATAAGAGTTGTATATGATGCAACCAGAAGGTTTTGTCAATCCGAAAGGTGCTAACAAAATGTGCAAGCTCCAGCGATCCATCTATGGACTGGTGCAAGCATCTCGGAGTTGGAATATACGCTTTGATAAATTGATCAAAGCATATAGTTTTACACAGACTTGCGGTAAAGCCTGTATTTACAATAAAGTGAGTGGGAGCACTGCAGCATTTCTGATAAGTATATGTGAGTGACATATTGTTGATCAGAAATGATGTAGAATTTTTCTGGAAAGCATAAAGAAGTGTTTGAAAGGAGTTCTTTAAAAGAAAGACCTCAGTAAAGCTGCTGACATATTGAGCATCAAAATCTATTGAGATAGATCAAGACGCTTGATAAGATTTTCAATGAGTACATACCTTGACAAGATTTTGAAGTAGTTCAAAATGGAACAGTCCAAGAAAGAGTTCTTGCCTATGTTGCAAAGGTGTGAAATTGAGTAAGACTCAAATCCCGACCACGGCAGAAAATAGAAAGAGAATGAAAGTCATTCCATATGCCTCAGTCATAAGTTCTATAAAAGTATGCCATGCTATGGACCAGACCTATTGTATACTGTGCCCTGATTTGGCAAGGGAGTACAATAGTGATCTAGGAGTAGATCACTGGACATTGGTCAAAATTATCCTTAGTGGAATAAAGATATGTTTCTCGATTATGGAGGTGACAAGAGGTTCGTCCTAAAGGGTTACGTCGATGCAAGTTTTTACACTGATCCAGATGACTCTAAGTCTCAATCTAGATACATATTGAAAGTGGGAGAAATTAGCTAGAATAGCTCTGTACAGAGCATTGTAGACATAGAATATTTTGCAAAATACATACGGCTCTGAATGTGACAGACCCGTTGACTAAACTTCTCTCACGAGCAAAACATGATCACACCTTAGTACTCTTTGGTTGTTAATCACATAGCGATGTGAACTAGATTATTGACTCTAGTAAACCCTTTGGGTGTTGGTCACATGACGATGTGAACTATGGGTATTAATCATATACATATATGAATATTGGTGTTAAATCACATGGCGATGTGAACTATTAACTCTAGTGCAAGTGGGAGACTGAAGGAAATGTGCCCTAGAGGCAATAATAAAGTTATTATTTATTTCCTTATTTCATGATAAATGTTTATTATTCATGCTAGAATTGTATTAACCAGAAACATAATACATGTATGAATACATAGACAAACATAGTGTCTGTCGGAGTAATGGGCCACGGGTAGGCTAACCCGGGTCCCGGGATCTTTCAATACATCGGGGCAGGCCGCGCCCCTCAAGCCGAGTCCCAGACGACGACTCCAAGACGAGCCGACTCCAAGCTGGCGACCTCCAGAGAGGCCGAGTCCCAGACGGTGAATCCAAGACAAGCCGAGTCCCAGACGACAACTCCAAGACGAGCCGACTCCAAGACGAGCCGACTCCAAGCTGGCGACCTCCAGAGAGGCCGACTATGGGAGTTGGCCCATGACTCTTCCCAAAGCCCGATGCGGGGTACGGTCGCAGCGTGGCCGTTTCCCCCTGCCTACGAGGGACCGGCATGGCTACAGTAAGCTGTATCGCCCGAAGATCTCCGGCGAGGCGCGGCACTGTTGCCATGCCTGCCCTGACCTCAGCTACAGTGCACAACGCACTGTACCCGTGACGTCGGCCTGTATGGCCCGAAGACCGCGGGGCCGCCTGTCAGTGGGTGGACCGAAGGCGGCCTGAGCGCCCCGAAGACGGCCTTGTGGGAGTCGGCCTCCCTGGAGTCGGCCGACCCCTCTCCAGGGCCCCACGAGCCATTAACCAAAAAGGATGGGGAATGGCGACAGTGATCGCCCGATAGACGGCGGCACTGTTGCCATGACCAAATGACCAAGCCTACGTCATCAGGAGTGCTGCACAGTGTCAAGCCTGTCCACAGGACCCACAAGACGGCGGGCCCCAGAAGCCGGCGGGAAGGACGGCGGTATGAGAGACAGACAGCTGGGACCCGCGCCCAGCCGGATTACCATTGTACCCCCAGGGGTAGGGCTATATAAACCCCTCGGGGCACCCATGCAAAGGGTTCGGACCTTGAGAGAGATAGACAAGATAACATAGGAAGGAGAGAACTAGCCTTGCTCTCTCCTGCCACCAGATACAGCTCCAGGAGCACCCTTGTAGCCACGTTGCTTTAGTGATCATGTGGAGACCCCGCAGAGCAGCAGTAGGGGTGTTATCACCCCGGAGAGCCCCGAAGCTGGGTAAGATTCACCGGCGTGCATGCCTTCGCCTCATCCCGTTTCCAGGCACCGGCGATGTTCTACTCGCCCCCACCATGATAAGCCATCCTTTGGCATATGTCGCACCCAACCCCCGACATTTGGCGCCCACCATGGGGTGAGGTGCACCGTTGTCCGGAGATCTGTTTTGGACGGGAACCCTCTTCCTCCCTGGCGAGCGCAGCCAGCCAGGCTCGCCAGATGGAGTCTGCATCGACGCGTTGCGCGGCGCTGAGGCTGCCTGTGCAGCGGGAAGCCTCGCCGAACTTGTCGGCGAGGTGCACCTCTCCGACGAGCCTGCATCCAACGCAGGCACGGGTGGCCCCGAGAGCCTTCTCGCGGGCCTCCTCGACCAACTCCACGTCACCGGCGAGCCTGCCGTCGACTTGGAGTCCGTAGGCTCCACCGACCCGATGCTGGTCGACTCCGACGTCGTGTCGCTTGACACTTTCCCCACCAACGTGGTGGTCTACGACGAGCCGCTTCCTCACGAGGACAGTGGCGGAAGCGCCGTCACGGAGGTGCTCGTCATCAGCCATGATGAGCGCTCCAGCGAAGATGTTCAGGACCCGCTCGCTGCGGCCCTGCAAGACCTAGCGGCGCCCATTCCAGAGGACGCAGACGCTGAGACGCTGGAGACACGCCGCCTTCAGATCATCGAAGGCGCCAAGAAGCTGGCAAGCATGAGGCGCTTGTCGGAGGCATACCAGTGCGAGATGGATCGCGCTGTGGGCGGCTCGCCGGCTCCGACTGGTCCGAGTCATCTAGGTGCGGTCCGGCAATGCGGCGTGGCCATAGCCAACTTGCTCGGGGCGAAACGCCCCGTGTACGCCACCCCCGCAGAGAACATCCGCGCCGCCCAAGCGGCGACTGACGAGCTGAAGAACTTCGAGGGCGAAGAACGCCATGTGATGACGGAGCGAGTCCAGCAGCTCCTTGACGCGGTTACTGCGCAAAACGCGGCCGGCGGCCGCGCGGATGCGCTGCAGCAACCGAACGACGACTTGCCTCCCCGCCGAGATCAAGGCGCGACCTCTCAGACGCCGACTGGCAGAGTTCGCGGAAGGAAGGAAAAGGAGCCAGCGGCCATTCACAGTCGAACTCGCGCGACGAAGACGGCCGGCCAAGAGCAGTGGAGCGGTGGGACGACTACCTGCCTCTCCCACCCAGAAGAGAACGGCGAGTTTCCCCGCCGCCTGTTGAGCATCCGACTCTCGGAGGCTGCCTCGGCCACCGAGAGGGAGTCGGAGCGAACGACGCCCGCCACCGGATCGACCGACTCCACCGATCCCTGGCGCTGGAAGAAGAAGATGAGCTGGGTCCGCCTTGCTTTGGGCCCCGCATCTGAGACGAGCCCTTCCCCAAAGGGTTCATGCTCCCCCGAGACACACCCAAGTATACCGGCTCCGTGAAGCCGGAAGACTGGCTGATAGACTACTCCACAGCCGTCAGCATAGCAAACGGCAACAAGCGGGTTGCCGTGAAGTACGTTCCCCTCATGCTCCAGGGCACGGCCCGGACATGGTTGAACAGTCTGAAGCCCCGCAGCATCAACAGCTGGGTCGACTTCACCGAAGCCTTCATCCGCAACTTCACGAGCACGTACAAGCGACCTCCCAAGCCGCGCCAGCTTTCCCTGTGCGTGCAAGGCCCTGACGAATCAACACGCGACTACCTCACGCGCTGGGGCGAGCTTCGGAACTCCTGCGAGGGCGTGCACGAGGTGCAGGCCATTGAGTACTTCGCTGCTGGGTGCCGAGAAGGCACCCTTCTCAAGCACAGACTCCTCTGCGACGAGCCAGAGACCCTCGACGAACTGTTAGTCATAGCAGACAAGTACGCCACGGCCGACTCGTCCATGAAGACGGAGATTCAAGTTAATGCGGCTGGCAAGGTGACCCCTCAGGCTCCCAGAACTCCGGCTGAGGACACCAGTCGGCGTCAGCAACAGAACCACAACAAGCGCAAGGCCCAACAGCCGGCTTCCAACAGTCGGCAAGTCGCGGCGGTTGAAGATCAACAGCCGGAGGGGCAGCCTCCGGCCAAGCGACAGAAGGGCGGCAAATCCAATTGGTTGCCAACCTTCTCTTATGAGCAGACTTTGGATTGTCCTTCCAAATTCCACAGTGGCGCGAAACCGTCGAACCATACCACCAGAAAGTGCCACTGGCTCACCAGAATCGCCAAGGGAGATGTCCTCATTCCTCCGCCGCCTGCTGGGCCGCCGCCTCCGCCGCCACCCCAGTAGCCGGTGGCTCGGCCGGTCGGCGCGGTGCAAGACGAGTTCCCGGAAGAGCACGGAGCCTACGTGGTGTTCACCAGTGTGGTAGATGGCCGGCGCAGCAGGCGCCAACAGCAGCAAGAAGTAAATGCTGGCAACAAACACTCCCGAGTTCATGCATTGGTCCGAGAGGCCTATCGGTTGGAGTAGAGCGGATCACCCAGAGGTGATGCCGAGTCCGGGCTCTTATGTCCTGGTCCTAGGTGCCACCTTGGCCACTGATAGGCGGGCCGCCCGCTTCTCGCGAGTACTGATAGACGGAGGCAGCAGCATCAACATCCTGTACAAGGACACCATGGAGAAGCTAGGAATCAAGCGAAGACAGCTGCTGAGCAGCCAGACTGTGTTCCATGGAATTGTACCCAGCCTTTCCTGTTCGCCAATCGGCAAGACCCTGATAGACGTCCTCTTCGGAGACAAAGATCATTTCCGCCGGGAGCCGGTCTGGTTTGAAGTAGTGGACTTGGAAAGCCCATACCACGCACTGCTTGGCCGACCTGCTCTGGCCAAGTTCATGGCGGTTCCTCACTACGCCTACCTCAAGATGAAGATGCCGAGTTCCAAGGGGATTCTGACCATAGCCGGCGACTACTGGAAGTCGTCCGCCTGCGCGGCCGAGAGCAGCTAGCTGCCCGAGTCCTTGGCGATCGTGGCCGAGAAGCGGCTCCTTGACCGAGTCGTGGCGATGGCCGGAAAGTAGCCAGAGATGTTGCCCGACCCCAAGGAGTCGGAAGCAGAAGGATCATTCAAGCCGGCCAAAGAGACCAAGAAGATACCCTTGGACCCGGAGCACCCAGAGAGATACACTGTCATGGGCACGGGCTTGGACAGCAAATAGGAAGGAGAGCTCGTTGATTTCCTCCGTGAGAATCGAGACATCTTTGCATGGTCCCTGTCGGTGTCAAAACCGCCGGATCTCGGGTAGGGGGTCCCGAACTGTGCGTCTAGGCGGATGGTAACAGGGGACAAGGAACACGATGTTTTTACCCAGGTTCGAGCCCTCTCGATGGAGGTAAAACCCTACTCCTGCTTGATTGATATTGATGATATGGGTAGTACAAGAGTGGATCTACCACGAGATCAAGGAGGCTAAACCCTAGAAGCTAGCCTATGGTATGATTGTTGTAATGGTTGTTCGTCGTACGGACTAAAACCCTCCAGTTTATATAGACATCGGAGAGGGCTAGGGTTACAAAGATTCGGTTACAATGGTAGGAGATCTACACATCCGTATCACCAAGCTTGCCTTCCACGCCAAGGAAAGTCCCATCCGGACACGGGACGAAGTCTTCAATCTTGTATCTTCATAGTCTTGGAGTCCGGCCGACGATGATAGTCCGGCTGTCCGGACACCCCCTAGTCCAGGACTCCCTCAGTAGCCCCCGAACCAGGCTTCATTGACGATAAGTCCAGCGCATATGTAGTCTTCGGTCTTGCAAGGCGGGTTCTCCTTTAAGTTCCATGTACCTGCCGAAGAGTGTCCGGCCTCCTTATCAATGCTGCGCTTCTTGGCTTCCACGCCCAATAATTGCCTTCTTCCACGCGTCGCACGAATGCGAAAAGCCAGGGTATCTTTTATGTTTTACCCCTTAGCTGCGCAAATAATCTGCCTATAAGAGAGGCAAGAATCCAAATCCAAATCACACCATCTTCCTTCCGCGAGTATTCATCGGAGCGCCTCTAACCAAAAATCCATTCCATCATGAACCATCGACGCGGCTCCTCCTCTCGCGCTCCCAGCTCTCTGCCAGGAGATTGGCGGAGATGTTCTGTCCCGAACAACAAGCTGGTGACGCTCCAAGCGGAGGGATATCTCCCTCCGGCCTTCATGGTTCCGGTTCGAGCCGGGCTGGCCACCTACCAAGGTGGGAAGCAAGCGGAGGCTACCCCAAGTCCCAACAAAGGAGAGAGGGTATGCTTCGTCCCCTATCTGATAAGGGGGCTCGGATTTCCTATACATCCGTTCCTCCGCGGGCTCCTGGAGTTCTACGGACTCCAGCTCCATCACCTCACGCCCGCCTCTATCCTGCACATTGCGGGTTACGTAGCTCTTTGCGAGCTATTTCTGGGCGTCGAGCCCCATTTTGCGCTGTGGAAGAGGTTGTTCTGCCTGGTACCCCGCTCTCACGAGGGGTCCATATATCAAGTGGGCGGCACCGAAATATGGCGCATCGCCGGGATCGGATATCCATCCGGAACCCCTAAGAAGGCGTCCGAAGACTGGCCTTCGAAATGGTTTTACATAGAAGACGCTCCGCTGCCGGACCCTGTTCGGATCGGCCTCCCGGAGTTCAGTAATGCTCCTCAGAAGAAACGCCTTAGCTGGCGCCCACGGAGCCCCCAACTGGAGGAAGACAAGAGCTTCCATTATTTGATGGGCCGGATAAGGTTACTGGCCCATTCCGGGTTGACCATGATTGGAGTCATGGCAACATGCATTATGCGGGGGGTGCAGCCGCTGCAATACAGGGGCCACCCTATGTGGGATTTCAACGGGGAGGACGATGCCACCCGTCATGGCCGCAAAGGGCCGGGTTCGGCTGAAGACCTGGCGAAGATCCTGTCCGGCCTGTACAAGGGGGAGAAGGAGGATTTCCTCCGGATGAACCCATTGAATGGGTTCTCCATGAATAATCCCCGTCGTTGGGTAGGCGAACACTCTGTGTGCCCGACCCATGCTTTCGAAGTTTAAGTTTCTTATATTATGTTTTCGATGCAGGAGCTACGCCGGGTCGTGGAGGGCATGCTTAGTCCAGCTCCGCAACCCGAGGATCCAAAGAGATCCTATGATCCGGCCTCCGAAGAGGATCCGGACATAAAGGTGGAGCTAATCGACGGGGTGTTCCACCAGCTCAGCATGGATAACGCTTTAGTCGCCATTACGGCTGACTACCCCGGACTATATCCGGCTTCCCAGGTGATTGTGACCGAAGTCCTGACACCATTATTCCTTCCTTGCTCATTTCTGACCACCGCATACGGTGGCGTTCTGTAGCAAGCGCCTTCAAGGCGGGAAGCCGAGCCCGCGGCGGCTGACCTACAAGGGCCAGTCCAGACCAGTAGGTGGAAGAGGAGCGCGGCGCGGATTGAAACGTCGCCGCAAAGGTATAGCCCACGGTTTGTCATTCGGAGCAACATTCCTAGGAAGCGTTTGAGTGCTCATGACTTTTGTAGGAGAAAAAGCGCTCGCCGGACTACAGGCGTAGAAGTTGCCAACCCAGCCTCTACCAGCCAAGCTCCAGCACCTGGTTTGGAGGGGGAGGTGAGCGCAAGGCGCGAGCCGGATACTCCTCCAACGGAGGATGCCGACCAACTGTCCGCCACCAAGTCTGAGGTGGAGAGCGCCATGAACCACAGGCGTCGCCGGACAGTCTTTCGTGACGCGTGCTTCTCCCCTTTGGCGTTGGATGCCTTTAACGCGGGGGACGCGCACCTCCATGCTGCTCAAGATGGTCTAACCAGAGCCACAGAGCAGTATGTAAAAGACATACGGGTAAGAGATTTTAATAGTTGTATATGCCAGTAGCCCCCGAGACTTAAAGAAGTTATATTAACTGATTTAAGGATCATTTGAAATGTAGGATCTTACAAAGAAGAATACCCAACTGTCTCAGGAGATGCAAGAGTGTAAGGCTCAACTCGAGGCCGCACTTGCTACCGCAGGAGGAAACACAGAGACCCCTCCTGGTAACACATTATTTTAAAAAGATAAGTGGTGTGCGGCGTGCGCTCAAGTCTAATAATGACATTGCAGGTGCCGCCGGACAATATCCGGACAGGCAAGAACTACTACGCCAACTGAAGGCCGGCGAGAGGGTGCTGAATAAGGTGCAGCAGGAAAGGAACAAGCTCTAGGATGCCCACGCCCAACTTGGAGAAGAGCTGAAAGGCGTTCGGGCCGAGCTGTCTGGCTCCGTTAAGAAGAATCAGCGGCTTCGTCGCGGCGTCTATTGTAAGTGCTTGAGCGAACTCCTTTGAAAAGAAGAGTTCGGCGAGGAAGTCAATTGACAAAATATGTCTGTAGGTATACTCACAGGTCGCCCTGCGGAGGAGATGCCCGTATCGACGGGTGATCAACTTCCCGAGCTGTTGCAACTGCTCGAACGAGTTCGACAGGCAATGAGCGGCCTCGTCCAGGCTTTATGGCTGGCCCTCTCCCTACCCGAGGGCCTTGGGGATCTTGCGGAGAAGCTTCAGGGAGTGCGGCAGCGCTTCCATTTATGGAAGATTTCGGCCTGTCGCCAAGGTGCCAGGGAGGCCCGGGCCATGGTGAAGACGTGGTACAAGAAGGCGGATCCCAACCACATGGCCGAGGTCGGACCTGTGGGGCCCGATGGGAAGGAGATCCCTGTGAGTTTAGTATACAGCCAAGTAGAGTTGGCCGCTAAATTTTCCCAACGGGACTGTAAATTAGACAGCCTATTAGACGAGATTGAGGAGGAATACAATCAGTCGATTTGACAATGTATTTTTTTTTAAAATGACATGTAAAATGCCTTCTAGCCGGATTGTAGATCGTTTGTCTTTGCCGACCTTTTCGCTTCAACCTCGGGACCCTAGAGTCCGGAGTGTGTCCGAATACCTTCTCGGTTAAGAAACAACCGGTGCATGCATGGAGACCAGGCGTAGGGGTCATTAGTGCTTTATCAGACAAGTGCCCAACTAGTTATGTTATATTACATGGTTAGTAAGAAACATCTTCCAAGGAGAATAGTTCCGTTAAGGGTTCCTTTCCCTGGGAGGCATGCCCTAAAGTGCATGTCCGGTCTGCAAAAAGAGCAGAAAAACATCTGGGGGCAGATAAATAAGTGGGTAAAAAATCATCTTTCAAGTCACCGACCGAATATTCCCTTAAGAACGCTAGCTTTCAGCTTCACCCAGTCTGAGGTACACATCCGGCTGACCCGGCAGTAACAATCGCAGAGGTGCTCCCTTTACCTCGTAGCCGAACAATAGGGAACGTAGGGGTAAGCATAGGAGCCAGGCAACCCAGCTTGGCCAAAACTTAAGTCATATCGATGCATATAATGGTGAATAAAAGGTACATGTGGAATCTTGACACATGTGCTGTGCATGAAGCCCTTATAATTAAGCTTCTGGTAAAGAAGCCCCCAGGTATAATGAGTGCGGATGGCACATCAAGTGTGTGCGAACAATGCACAAGTAGGCCTTTAAGGGCTTTTTAGGAAAAGGGTTGAGGGAAGAAAGAGAAACAAAAGACAGCTGAAGTGTAAAAATTTGGACGGGGGAAGGGGACGAACTCTTAGTCCGGCGCTAGGCATAGAATCTTCGGAGGCGGGCTGCGTTCCATGGGTTCGGCTCAAGTCGGTTGTCCGACGCATTTCATAGACGGTACGCTCCGCCGGTCAGGACTTGATCGATAATGAAGGGGCCCTCCCATTTGGGCTTGAGCTTGTCCTTTTTCTTGTCCGGCAGGCGTAGAACTAGTTCGCCGACATTGTAAGTCTTGGCCCGTACTTCTCTACTTTGATATCTTCGAGCCTGCTGCTGATAGAATGCGGAATGAGCCTTGGCGACGTCGTGTTCTTCCTCCAATGCGTCCAAGCTATCCTACCAATCCAGCTCGGCTTCTCTTTCTTCGTACATGCGCACTCAAGGTGAGTCATGAATGATGTCGCAGGGCAGAACTGCCTCTGCGTCGTATACCATAAAAAATGGTGTGAATCCGGTAGTACGGTTGGGCGTTGTCCGCAGCCCCCAGAGTACGGGGTCGAGCTCCTCTACCCAGTGCGTGTCAGATTTCATAAGTGACTGCACTAGTCTGGGTTTGATGCCGCTCATTATTAGACCATTCGCTCGTTCCACTTGACCATTGGTTTGAGGATGATAGACTGAAGCGTAATCGAGCTTAATGCCCATATTTTTGCACCCTGATTTAACCTCGTCGGCCGTGAAGTTTGTGCCGTTATCGGTGATGATGCTGTGGGGGACACCATGACGGTGTACTACCCCGGATATGAAGTCTATCACTGGTCCGGACTCTGCCGTTTTAACTGGCTTGGCCTCTATCCATTTGGTGAATTTATCCACCATGACCAATAGGTACCTTTGCTTGTGGGTTCCCCCTTTAAGGGGTCCAACCATGTCAAGCCCCCAGACTGCAAACGGCCATGTAAAGGGTATAGTTTTGAGGGCGGTGGGTGGCATATGGCTCTGATTAGCAAAGAGCTGACAACTGACGCATCTTTGGACTAAGTCCTGAGCATCTGCCTGGGCCGTCGGCCAATAAAATCCTGTATGGAATGCCTTTCCTACAGGGGCCCGAGCTGCGGCGTGGTGTCCGCCTAGTCCGGCATGAATTTCAGCCAGAAGGTTTCGTCCTTCCTCTTGGGAGATACACCTTTGAAGGACTCCGGTTGTGCTTTTCTTATAAAATTCTCCCTCATGGACCTTGTAGGCTTTAGATCGCCGAACTATGCAGCGGGCCTCATTTTGGTCTTCGGGGAGTTCCTGCCTAAGTAAGTAGGCTAGGAATGGCTCTGTCCATGGGGCGATTACTGCCATTATTTCGTGGGCTGAAGGTGTTATTTCATCGGCTGAGTCGCCGATTATGTCAGATTGTCTCGTCTCCGTTGGTGCGGCTGCTTCCGGTTTGTTATTTCCGGACTCCTCTTCCCATAGTACGGACGGCTTAAAGAGCCATTCCAGGAAGATATTTAGAGGGACAGCGTCACGTTTTGCGCCAATGCATGCCAATATGTCGGCTGCTTGGTTATTATCCGGGGCTACGTGGTGGAATTCAAGTCCTTCAAACCGAGCTGACATTTTTAGGACAGCATTACGATAGGCTTG
Source organism: Triticum timopheevii (assembly GCA_963921465.1). Lineage (NCBI taxonomy): Eukaryota > Viridiplantae > Streptophyta > Magnoliopsida > Poales > Poaceae > Triticum > Triticum timopheevii. The sequence goes on from OY997270.1 coordinate 586,717,027, forward strand.
TTGGAAATATGCCCTAGAGGCAATAATAAAAGTATTATTATATTTCCTTGTTCATGATAATTGTCTTTTATTACTGCTATAACTGTATTATCCGGAAATCGTAATACACGTGTGAATACATAGACCACAATATGTCCCTAGTGAGCCTCTAGTTGACTAGCTCGTTCTGATCAACAGATAGTCATGATTTCCTGGCTATGGACATTGGATGTCGTTGATAACGGGATCACATTATTAGGAGAATGATGTGATGGACAAGACCCAATCCTAAGCCTAGCACAAAGATCGTGTAGTTCGTATGCTAAAGCTTTTCTAATGTCAAGTATCTTTTCCTTAGACCATGAGATTGTGCAACTCCCGGATATCGTAGGAATGCTTTGGGTGTACCAAACGTCACAACGTAACTGGGTGGCTATAAAGGTGCATTACAGGTATCTCCGAAAGTGTCTGTTGGGTTGGCACGAATCGAGACTGGGATTTGTCACTCTGTGTAAACGGAGAGGTATCTCTGGGCCCACTCAGTAGGACATCATCATAATGTGCACAATGTGACCAAGGGGTTGATCACGGGATGATGTGTTACGGAACGAGTAAAGAGACTTGCCGGTAACGAGATTGAACAAGGTATCGGTATACCGATGATCGAATCTTGGGCAAGTAAAATACCGCTAGACAAAGGGAATTGTATACGGGATCGATTGAGTCCTTGACATCGTGGTTCAACCGATGAGATCATCGTGGAACATGTGGGAGCCAACATGCGTATCCAGATCCCGCTGTTGGTTATTGACTGGAGAACGTCTCGGTCATGTCTGCATGGTTCCCGAACCCGTAGGGTCTACACACTTAAGGTTCGATGACGCTAGGGTTATAAAGGAAGTTTGTATGTGGTTAACGAATGTTGTTCGGAGTCCCGGATGAGATCCCGGACGTCACGAGGAGTTCCGGAATGGTCCTGAGGTAAAGATTTATATATGGAAAGTTGTTGTTCGGGTTCCGGAAAAAGTTCGGGTTTTTTTGGTATTGTACCGGGAAGCTTCCAAAAGGTTCTGGAGGATTCCGGAGGGGTCCGGAGGTCCGGAAATTGTTCCACCACGTCCAATACAGTAGCATGGGCTGTAGGGGGGCGCCCTAGCCTTAATGGGCCAGGGGCACCAGCCCCCCCAAGGCCCATGCGCATGGGAGGGGGAAATCCTAAGGGGGAGGGCCTCCACTTGACTTGGGAGGCACTCCTCCCCCCCTTGGCTGCACCCCTTCCTTGGAGGAAGGGGCAAGGCTGCGCCTCCCCCCTCTCCCTTGCCCCTCTATATAGTGGAGGGGTGGGAGGGCATCCATACCTGAAGCCCTATCGCCTCCCTCCCTCCCGTGACACCTCCTCCTCTCCCGTAGGTGCTTGGCGAAGCCCTGCAGGGTTGCCACGCTCCTCCATCACCACCACGCCGTTGTGCTACTGTTGTATGGAGTCTTCGTCAACCTCTCCCTCTCTCCTTGCTGGATCAAGGCGTGGGAGACGTCACCGGGCTGTACGTGTGTTGAACGCGGAGGTGCCGTCCGTTCGGCACTAGGATCTCTGGTGATTTGGATCACGACGAGTATGACTCCTTCAACCCCGTTCTCTTGAACGCTTCCGCTTAGCAATCTACAAGGGTATGTAGATGCACTCTCCTTCCCCTCGTTGCTGGTTTCTCCATAGATAGATCTTGGTGACACGTAGGAAAATTTTGAATTTCTGCTACGTTCCCCAACAGTGGCATCATGAGCTAGGTCTATTGCGTAGTTTCTTTGCATGAGTAGAACACAAAGTAGTTGTGGGCGTTGATTTTGTTCAATATGCTTACCATTACTAGTCCAATCTTGTTTCGACGGTATTGTGGGATGAAGCGGCCCGGACCGACCTTACACGTACTCTTACGTGAGACAGGTTCCACTAATTGACATGCACTTGGTGCATAAGGTGGCTAGCGGGTGCCAGTCTCTCCCACTTTAGTCGGAACGGATTCGATGAAAAGGGTCCTTATGAAGGGTAAATAGCAATTGGCATATCACGTTGTGGTTTTGCGTAGGTAAGAAACGTTCTTGCTAGAAACCCATAGTAGCCACGTAAAACATGCAAACAACAATTAGAGGACGTCTAACTTGTTTTTGCAGGGTATGCTTTGTGATGTGATATGGCCAAGAAGAATGTGATGAATGATATGTGATGTATGAGATTGATCATGTTCTTGTAATAGGATTCACGACTTGCATATCGATGAGTATGACAACCGGCAGGAGCCATAGGAGTTGTCTTTATTTATTGTATGACCTGCGTGTCATTAAACAACGCCATGTAATTACTTTACTTTATTGCTAACCGGTAGCCATAGTAGTAGAAGTAATAGTTGGCGAGACAACTTCATGAAGACACGATGATGGAGATCATGATGATGGAGATCATGGTGTCATGTCGGTGACGATGATGATCATGGAGCCCCGAAGATGGAGATCAAAAGGAGCAAAATGATATTGGCCATATCATGTCACTATTTGATTGCATGTGATGTTTATCATGTTTATGCATCTTGTTTACTTAGAACGACGTTAGTAAATAAGATGATCCCTTACACCAATTTCAAGAAGTGTTCTCCCCTAACTGTGCACCGTTGCTAAAGTTCATCGCTTCGAAGCACCACGTGATGATCGGGTGTGATAGATCCTTAGGTTCACATACAACGGGTGTAAGACAGATTTACACATGCAATACACTTAGGGTTAACTTGACGAGCCTAGCATGTACAGATATGGCCTCGGAACACGGAGACCGAAAGGTCGAGCATGAGTCGTATAGTAGATACGATCAACATGAAGATGTTCACTGATGATGACTAGTCCGTCTCACGTGATGATTGGACACGGCCTAGTTGACTCGGATCATGTAATCACTTAGATGACCAGAGGGATGTCTATCTGAGTGGGAGTTCATAAGATGAACTTAATTATCCTGAACATAGTCAAAAGATCTTTGCAAATTATGTCGTAAGCTCACGCTTTAGTTCCACTGTTTAGATATGTTCCTAGAGAAAATATAGTTGAAAGTTGACAGTAGCGATTATGCGGACAGTAGAAAGCTTATGTCCTTAATGCGCCGCTCAGTGTGCTGAACCCCAAACGTCGTTTGTGGATGTTGCGAACATCGGACATACACGTTTTGATAACTACGTGATAGTTCAGATAAACGGTTTAGAGTTGAGGCACCAAAGATGTTTTCGAAACGTCACGGAACATATGAGATGTTTCGAGGGCTAAAATTGGGATTTCAGGCTCGTGCCCACATCAAGAGGTATAAGACCTCCGACGATTTTCTTAACCTGCAAACTAACGGAGAAAAGCTCAATCGTTGAGCTTGTGCTCAGATTGTCTGAGTGCAACAATCACTTGAATCGAGTGGGAGTTGATCTTCCAGATGGATAGTGATGTTTCTCCAAAGTCATTGACACCAAGCTGCTAGAGCTTTGTGATGAACTATAACAAATCAGGGATAGATATGATGATCCTTGAGATATTCGTGATGTTTGACACCGCAAAAGTAGAAATCAAGAAGGAGCATCAATTGTTGATGGTTGGTGAAACCACTAGTTTCAAGAAGGGCAAGGGCGAGAAGGGATACTTCATGAAACGGCAAATCGGCTACTGCACCAGTGAAGAAACCCGAGGTTGAACCCAAACCCGAGACTAAGTGCTTCTGTAATAAGGGGATCAGCCACTGGAGCAGAATTACCCTAGATACTTGGTAGATGAGAAGGCTGGCAAGGTCGATAGAAGTATATTGGATATACATTATGTTAATGTGTACTTTACTAGTATTCCTAGTAGCACCAGGGTATTGGATACCGGTTCGGTTGCTAAGTGTTAGTAACTCGAAATAAAAGCTACAGAATAAACGGAGACTAGCTAAAGGTGAGCTGACGATATGTGTTGGAAGTTTTTCCAAGCTTGATGTGATCAAGCATCGCACGCTCCCTCTACCAACGAGATTGGTGTTAAACCTAAATAATTGTTATTTGGTGTTTGCGTTGAGCATAGACATGATTGGATTATGTCTATCGCAATACGGTTATTCATTTAAGGAGAATAATGGTTACTCTGTTTATTTGAATAATACCTTCAATTGTCTTGCACCTAAATGAATGGTTTATTGAATCTCGATCGTAGTGATACACATTTTCATGCCAAAAGATATAAGATAGTAATGATAGTACCACTTACTTGTGGCACTGCCATGTAAGTCATATTGGTGTAAAACGCATGAAGAAGCTCCATGTTGATGGATCTTTGGACTCACTCGTTTTTGAAAAGTTTGAGACATGCGAACCATGTCTATTGGTGTATACGCATGAAGAAACTCCATGCTGATGGATCATTTGGACTCACTTGATTTTGAATCCCTTGAGATATGCAAATCATACCACATGGGCAAGATGACTGAAAAGCCTCGTTTTTCAGTAAGATGGAACAAGATAGCAACTTGTTGGAAGTAACACATTTTGATGTGTGCAGTCCAATGAGTGCTGAGGCATGCAGTGAATATCGTTATGTTCTTACTTCACAGATGATTCGAGTAGATGTTGAGTATATTTACTTGATGAAACACAAGTCTAAATTATTGAATGGTTCAAGTAATTTCAGAGTGAAGTAGAAGATCATTGTGACAAGAGGATAAAATGTCTATGACATGATCATAGAGATGAATATCTGAGTTACGAGCTTTGGCACGCAATTAAGACATTGTGGAAATTGTTTCACAATTAATACCGCCTGGAACACCATAGAGTGATGGTGTGTCTGAACATCATAGTTGCACCCTATTGGATATGGTGCGTACCATGATGTCTCTTATCGAATTACCACTATCGTTCATGGGTTAGGCATTAGAGACAACCGCACTCACTTTAATAGGGCACCACGTAATTCCGTTGAGACGACACCGTTTGAACTATGGTTTGGAGAAACCTAAGTTGTCGTTTCTTGAAAGTTTGGGACTGTGACGCTTATGTGGAAAAGTTTCAGGCTGATAAGCTCGAACCCAAAACGGATAAAATGCATCTTCATATGACACCCAAAACAGTTGGGTATACCTCCTAATTCAGATCCGAAAGCAATAGGGATTGTTTCTTGAATCGGTTCCTTTCTCGAGGAAAAGTTTGTCTCGAAAAGTTGAGTGGGATGATGGTGGAGACTTGATATGGTTATTGAACCATTACTACAACTAGTGTGTAGCAGGGCACAGGAAGTTGTTCCTGTGGCACCTACACCAATTGAAGTAGAAGCTTATGATAGTGATCATGAAACTTCGGATCAAGTCACTACCGTACCTCGTAGGGTGACAAGGATGTGTACTGCTTCAGAGTGGTACAGTAATCCTGTCTTGAAGGTCATGTTGCTAGACAACAATGAACCTACGAGCTATGGAGAAGCGATGGTGGGCCCAAATTCCGACAAATGGTTAGAAGCCATGAAATCCGAGATAGGATACATGTATCAGAACAAAGCATGGACTTTGGTGGACTTCCCGATGATCGGCAAGCCATTGAGATAAATGGATCTTTAAGAAGAAGACGGACGTGGATGGTAATGTCACCATCTATGAAGCTCGACTTGTGGCGAAGAGTTTTTCACAAGTTCAAGGAGATGACTACGATGAGATTTTCTCATCCGTAGCGATGCTTAAATCCGTCGGAATCATGTTAGCATTAGCTGCATTTATGAAATCTGGCAGATGGATGTCAAGACGAGTTTCCTTACCAGTTTTCGTAAGGAAAGGTTGTATGTAATACAATCAGAAAGTTTTTGTCGATCCTAAGGATGCTGAAAGGTATGCTAGCTCCAGCGATCCTTCTAAGGACTGGAGTAAGCATCTCGGAGTTGGAATGTACACTTTGATGAAATGATCAAAGATTTTGAGTTTATACAAAGTTTATGAGAAACTTGTATTTCCAAAGAAGTGAGTGGGAGCACTATAGAATTTCTGATGAGTGTATGTTATTGACATATTGTTGATCAGAAATAATGTAGAATTTCTGGAAAACATATAGGGTTATTTGAAAAGTGTTTTTCAATGGAAAACCTGGATTAAGCTACTTGAACATTGATCATCAAGATCTATAATGATAGATCAAAAATGCTTAATGGTACTTTCAAAATGAGCACATACCTTGACATGATCTTGAAGGTGTTCAAGATGGATCAGTCAAAGAAGGAGTTCTTGCCTGAGTTGTAAGGTATGAAGTTAAGACTTCAAGCTCGACCACGGCAGAAAAGAGAGAAAGGACGAAGGTCGTCCACTATGCTTTTGTCATAGGCTCTATATAGTATGCTATGCTGTGTACCACATCGGAAATATGCCTTGCCATGAGTCAGTCAAGGGGTACAAGAATGATCCAGGAATGGATCATTGGACAGCGGTCAAAATTGTCCTTGGAGTAAATAAGGACATGTTTCTCGATTATGGAGGTGATAAAGAGTTCGGCGTAAAGGGTTACGTCGATGCAAGCTTTAAACACCTATCTGAATGATTCTGAGTAGCAAACCGGATACGTATAGTGGAGCAATCATTTGGAATAGCTCCAAGTGGAGAGTGGTAGCAGCATTTACAATATGACCTGGAGATTTGCGAAGTACATACGGATCTAATTGTTGCAAACCCGTTGACTAAAACCTCTCTCACAAGCAAAACATGATCAAACCCCACAACTCATTGAGTCTTAATCACATGATGATGTGAACTAGTTTAATGACACTAGTAAACTCTTTGGATGTTGATCACATGGCGATGTGACCTGTCAGTGTTAATCACATGGCGATGTGAACCAGATTATTGACTCTAGTGCAAGTGGGAGACTGTTGGAAATATGCCCTAGAGGCAATAATAAAAGTATTATTATATTTCCTTGTTCATGATAATTGTCTTTTATTCATGCTATAACTGTATTATCCGGAAATTGTAATACACGTGTGAATACATAGACCACAATATGTCCCTAGTGAGCCTCTAGTTGACTAGCTCGTTGTGATCAATAGATAGTCATGATTTCCTGGCTATGGACATTGGATATCGTTGATAACGGGATCACATCACTAGGAGAATGATGTGATGGACAAGACCCAATCCTAAGCCTAGCAGAAAGATCGTGTAGTTCGTATGCTAAAGCTTTTCTAATGTCAAGTATCTTTTCCTTAGACCATGAGATTGTGCAACTCCCGGATACCGTAGGAATGCTTTGGGTGTACCAAACGTCACAACGTAACTGGGTGGCTATAAAGGTGCATTACAGGTATCTCCGAAAGTGTCTGTTGGGTTGGCACGAATCGAGACTGGGATTTGTCACTCCGTGTAAACGGAGAGGTATCTCTGGGCCCACTCGGTAGGACATCATCATAATGTGCACAATGTGACCAAGGGGTTGATCACGGGATGATGTGTTACGGAACGAGTAAAGAGACTTGCCGGTAACGAGATTGAACAAGGTATCGGTATACCGACGATCGAATCTCGGGCAAGTAAAATACCGCTAGACAAAGGGAATTGTATACGGGATCGATTGAGTCCTTGACATCGTGGTTCATCCGATGAGATCATCATGGAACATGTGGGAGCCAACATGGGTATCCAGATCCCGCTGTTGGTTATTGACCGGAGAACATCTCGGTCATGTCTGCATGGTTCCCGAACCCGTAGGGTCTACACACTTAAGGTTCGATGACGCCAGGGTTATAAAGGAAGTTTGTATGTGGTTACCGAATGTTGTTCGGAGTCCCGGATGAGATCCCGGACGTCACGAGGAGTTCCGGAATGGTCCGGAGGTAAAGATTTATATATGGAAAGTTGTTGTTCGGGTTCCGGAAAAAGTTCGGGTTTTTTCGGTATTGTACCGGGAAGCTTCCAGAAGGTTCCGGAGGATTCCGGAGGGGTCCGGAGGTCCGGAAATTGTTCCACCACGTCCAATACAGTAGCATGGGCTGTAGGGGGGCGCCCTAGCCTTAATGGGCCAGGGGCACCAGCCCCCCCAAGGCCCATGCGCATGGGAGGGGGAAACCCTAAGGGGGAGGGCCTCCACTTGACTTGGGAGGCACTCCTCCCCCCCTTGGCCGCACCCCTTCCTTGGAGGAAGGGGCAAGGCTGCGCCTCCCCCCTCTCCCTTGCCCTATATATAGTGGAGGGGTGGGAGGGCATCCATACCTGAAGCCCTGGCGCCTCCCTCCCTCCCGTGACACCTCCTCCTCTCCCGTAGGTGCTTGGCGAAGCCCTGCAAGGTTGCCACGCTCCTCCATCACCACCATGCCGTTGTGCTGCTGTTGGATGGAGTCTTCCTCAACCTCTCCCTCTCTCCTTGCTGGATCAATGCGTGGGAGACGGCACAGGGCTGTACGTGTGTTGAACGCGGAGGTGTCGTCCGTTCGGCACTAGGATCTCTGGTGATTTGGATCACGACGAGTACGACTCCTTCAACCCCGTTCTCTTGAACGCTTCCGCTTAGCGATCTACAAGGGTATGTAGATGCACTCTCCTTCCCCTTGTTGCTGGTTTCTCCATAGATAGATCTTGGTGACACGTAGGAAAATTTTGAATTTCTGCTACGTTCCCCAACAAGGCTGCCATTTTCAGATCCTTGGCATCGAAGTCTTCATTTACTTGGGATATTGCAAGGTTTGAATCCCCGCGCACCTCTAGGCATTGAATGCCCATGGAGATTGCCATCCGGAGGCCATGTAAAAGGGCCTCATATTCGGCTGCGTTGTTGGAGTCCGTGAACATTATCTGAAGTATGTATTGGACTGTGTCCCTGGTTGGGGACGTCAATACGATGCCAGCCCCCAATCCGGCCAACATTTTAGAGCCGTCGAAGTGCATAATCCAATTGGAGTATGCGCCGTACTCTTTAGGGAGTTCGGCTTCGGTCCATTCAGCGACAAAGTCAGCCAAAACTTGTGACTTTATAGCTCGCCGAGGTTTGTATGTTATATCGAATGGTAAGAGCTCAATAGCCCATTTTGTAATCCTGCCCGTTGCGTCGCGGTTGTTTATAATGTCGTTGAGGGGTACTTCGGAGGCCACTGTTATCGAACACTCCTGAAAGTAGTGTCGGAGCTTCCGGGATGCCATGAACACCGCATACGCTATCTTTTGATAGTGCGGGTAACGGGACTTGCAGGGGGTTAACACAGTGGATATGTAGTACACTGGTTTTTGAAGAGGGAATTTATGCCCTTCTGTCTCTCTTTCGACGACGAGTACCGCGCTTACAACTTGATGTGTTGCCGCGATGTATGACAACATTGGTTCGCCCAGGTTGGGATCAGCCAGGACCGGATTTGTTGCCAATATGTCTTTTATTTCTTCGAGTCCGGTGCACTCGAAGTGTTCGGTGCGCCTAAGGAGGCGATAGAGGGGCAATGCCTTTTCTCCTAGACGGGAGATAAAGCGGCTTAGAGCCGCCACGCATCCAGTCAATTTTTGTATTTGTTTGAGGTCTTTTGGAATATCTAGCTGTGACAGAGCCCGGATCTTGGCTGGGTTTGCTTCAATTCCTCTATCGGATACAATGAAGCCCAGGAGTTTTCTGGCTGGTACGCCGAAAACACATTTTTCCGGATTCAGCTTGATGTCATATGCTCGGAGGTTGTCGAATGTGAGCCTCAAATCGTCTACTAGGGTTTCGACGTGTTTGGTTTTGACGACTACGTCGTCTACGTATGCCTCTACTGTTTTGCCGATCTGGGTAGCCAGACATGTCTGAATCATGCGCTGATATGTTGCGCCGGCGTTTTTAAGTCCGAAGGGCATCGTGTTGAAGGAGAATGGTCCATATGGAGTAATGAATTTCGTTGCGGCCTGGTCTGCTTCCCCCATCTTAATTTGATGATAGCCGGAATATGCGTCAAGGAAGCACAATGAATCGTGTCCTGCGGTGGCGTCGATTATCTGGTCGATGCGGGGGAGTGGGAAGGGATCCTTTGGGCAGGCCTTGTTGAGGTCTTTAAAATCGACACATAGGTGCCATGATTTGTTCTTCTTTGGTACCATTACCAGGTTTGCCAGCCAATCCGGATGTTTGATGTCTCTGATGAATCCGGCTTCCAATAGTTTGGCTAGCTCTTCTCCCATTGCCTGTCTTTTGGGTTCGGAAAATCATCGAAGAGCCTGTTTGACTGGCTTGAATCCTTTTAGGATGTTTAGGCTGTGTTCCGCCAATCTGCGTGGGATTCCGGGCATATCCGAAGGGTGCCAGGCAAAAATTTCCCAATTTTCCCGAAGGAATTCTCGCAGTGCGGCGTCTACATCAGGGTTCAACTGTGCCCCGATGGAAGCCGTCTTTGTCGGGTCCATTGGATGGACCTGGAATTTTACTATTTCGTCCGCTGGTTTAAAGGAGGTGGACTTGGATCTCTTATCGAGTATCACATCGTTCCTATTCACAGTAGAGCGTAGCGCGGTGAGTTCTTCTGCCGCTAGGGCTTCGGATAGTGCCTCCAGGGCTAATGCGGCTGTCTTGTTTTCGGCGCGGAGTGCTATGTCTGGATGACTAACGAGAGTGATTATTCCGCCGCGCCCAGGCATTTTGAGCTTCATGTACCCGTAATGGGGTACGGCTTGAAAAATTGTGAATGCCTCTCGTCCTAATATAGCGTGATATCCGCTGTTGAACGGGGCCACTTGGAACGTGACTTCTTCGGATCTGTAATTGTCCGGCGAGCCGAACACCACATCGAGTGTGATTTTTCCGGTGTAGCGCGCTTCCCGGCTAGGGATTATCCTCTGAAGGTTGTGCTGCTTCGCTCAATGCGGCTCCAGTCTATTTCCATTTTTTGAAGAGTTTCCTCGTAGATGAGGTTTAATCCGCTACCGCCATCCATGAGGACCTTGGTAAGTCAAAAGCCGTCCACTATTGGACTAAGGACCAATGCGGCTGGTGCTCGGGCTGTTCGGAATTTAGGTTCGTCGCTATTGTTGAAGGTAATGGCTGTGTCGCTCCATGGATTTGTTGTTGCTACTTGGTAGACTTCGGCGAGGCTGCGGATTGTTCGTTTCCGCGTATTGTTTGATGCGAAAGTCTCGAAGACTGTTGATACCGTACTGGTATTGTTGGAGTGGTTTTCCGGGGCTAGAAGCCCCTCGCCACTTTTGGCCACCTGCCGTAATATCCAACATGCTCGAAGGCTATGTGTTGGGATGGCGCCCTCTGTACTGTGAATTTTACAGGGTCCGCTAAGCCATCCCTCCAGTACGGTTCCGTGCCCTTTATGGGGTTTTTGCTTTTTGGTTTTTGTACCTGGTGCCTAAGTGTAATGCACTCTTTTGTTGCGAACTAGGGTTGTATTCGGGGCCGGATTGTCCCAAAACTTATTTTCGGTTTTCCGGAAACTCTCCATCGCACAGTACTTTCATACTATGGACGCCAGGTGGGCGAAGCGTGTAATTTCACGATGACTGACGGCGTTCAAGATTCCCTCGTCCGTGCAATTATTGCAAAAAATTGAGATTGCGTTTTCCTCTCGGCCGTCCTTTATCCTGTCCATAACCAGGCGGAATCTGGCCCAGTAGTGATGTACTGTTTCAGCGGGCTCTTGCCGGATTAGAGATAGATCGCATATGTCTGGGCGGGTGGGTGGAATTAAGTCCAGAACCGTACCCATCTCGAGGCTCAAAGGCCAAGAAGTTTCCAAATTTGGAAGCATGGATTGCTGGATGTTGTCCAACAAGTCCAGTCCGATGCCTGACTTTAGGTTCAGTGCTTGATCGAAGTCCTTCCCTCCGCGGGAATCCGGCGTGGAGGGTTCGGGAGCCCGGACGTAACTAGTTTTCAATACAGGAGAAGATTCACTGCGTTGTTCCTCTACCACTGCAACGTGGTGGGTGACCTGGGGAGAGTTAATCTCTCTCAGATCGGTTTTAAGCCTAATCAGATTGTAGTCTCTAGCGACTCCCAGGGCGGCGATGCGATCCAAGAGCTCGTTTACGGACGAGAGCTCTATTGGATCCAGCCGCTCGGCGAATTCCAAGCTGACGTGAAGATTGCTTTTGATGACCTGAGAGGTCATTGTCGAAGCGGTGGCCGAACAGGCGGTCATGAGAAAACCACCTAGCCGGATAGTTTGTCCGGCGGCAAAGGCTCCTTTGACGAAGATTCCGTCCTTGAAGACGGGAAGAGGCATCCTTCCTATCGGTGACGGCACAGAGGAACTCTCAATGAAAGCACCAATGTCGGTGTCAAAACCGGCGGATCTCGGGTAGGGGGTCCCGAACTGTGCGTCTAGGCGGATGGTAACAGGAGACAAGGGACACGATGTTTTTACCCAGGTTCGGGCCCTCTCGATGGAGGTAAAACCCTACTCCTGCTTGATTGATATTGATGATATGGGTAGTACAAGAGTGGATCTACCACGAGATCAAGGAGGCTAAACCCTAGAAGCTAGCCTATGGTATGATTGTTGTAATGGTTGTTCGTCCTACGGACTAAAACCCTCCGGTTTATATAGACACCGGAGAGGGCTAGGGTTACAAAGAGTCGGTTACAATGGTAGGAGATCTACACATCCGTATCGCCAAGCTTGCCTTCCACGCCAAGGAAAGTCCCATCCGGACACGGGACGAAGTCTTCAATCTTGTATCTTCATAGTCTTGGAGTCCGGCCGACGATGATAGTCCGGCTGTCCGGACACCCCCTACCCGAGATCCGCCGGTTTTGACACCGACAGTCTCCCAAAGACATGCCAGGTGTACCGACGGAATTCGCGGAGCACAAGCTACATGTCAGGCCAGATGTGAAACCCGTCAGGCAGCCCTTGCGCCGCCTGTTAGAAGAGAAGAGAAGAGTCGTCGGAGAAGAGATAGCTCGGCTTCTTGCAGCCGGCTTCATCATGGAAGTGTTTTTTCCAGAGTGGTTGGCAAACCCGGTTTTGGTACTGAAGAAGAACAAGCAGTGGCGGATGTGTATCGACTACGCAAGCCTCAACAAAGCCTGCCCAAAGGATCCATTTGCCCTGCCAAGAATCGATCACGTGATAGACTCCACAGCCGGATGCGAGCTGCTGAGTTTCTTAGATGCATATTCAGGATATCATCAGATCAAGCTGAACCCGGTAGACAGACTGAAGACCGCCTTCATCACATCGTTCGGAGCCTTCTGCTACCTGACAATGACGTTCGGCTTGAGGAATGCCGGCGCCACCTTTCAGCATTGCATGCAGAAATGCCTCCTCAAGCAACTCGGCAGGAACGCCCACGTCTACGTGGACGATGTGGTGGTGAAGACGGAGAAGCGTGGGACGCTGCTAGAAGACCTCAAGGAGACCTTTGAGAACCTGCGCCGATTCCAGATCAAGCTCAACCCTGAGAAGTGCATTTTCGGAGTACTAGTCGGCCAGCTCCTTGGGTTCCTGGTCTCCGAACGCGGCATAGAGTGCAACCCCGTGAAGATCAAGGCCATCGAGAGGATGGAGGTACCCAGCCGACTGTTAGATGTGCAGAAGTTCACCGGCTGTTTGGCATCCATCGGCCGATTCATCAATCAGCTGGGCGAGAAAGCTCTGCCCTTGTATCAATTGATGAAGAAGACCACCTTTTTCGAGTGGAACCACAAGGCGGACGAAGCATTTCTCCAGCTGAAGAAGATGTTGACTACTCCCCCTGTGTTAGCGGCCGACTCCCAAAGAGCCCATGCTCCTGTACATCACCGCCACCAGCCGAGTAGTCAGCACAGTCATCGTAGTCGAGCGCAAGGAGGAAGGCAAGGCGCTCCCTGTCCAAAGACCGGTATATTACCTGAGCGAGGTACTGTCGACCTCCAAGCAGAACTACCCTCACTACCAGAAGATGTGCTACGGTGTGCATTTTGCCGCCAAAAAGCTGAAGCCTTACTTTCAAGAACATCCAATCACCATGGTTTGCACGGCTCCACTGGCCGAGATCATTGGAAGCCGAGACGCCTCCGGCCGAGTAGCAAAATGGGCCATAGATCTGGCTCCTTACACCATCTACTACCAGCCCCGCACTGCCATCAAGTCACAAGCGCTGGCCGACTTCCTCGTCGACTGGGACGAGACCCAGTACCTACCACCAGCGCCCGACTCCACCCATTGGTGGATGCATTTCGACGGCTCCAAGATGCGCACTGGCTTGGGAGCCGGCGTCGTCCTCACCTCCCCTAAAGTCGATAAGCTCAAGTACGTGTTGCAGATCCACTTCGCCGCCTCCAACAACGTCGCCGAATACGAGGCGCTCATTCATGGGCTCCGGCTTGCCAAAGAACTCGGCATTCACCGGATCCTGTGCTACGGCGACTCTGACTTGGTGGTTCAGCAATCATCCGGCGACTGGGACGCCAAAGATGCAAACATGGCGAGCTACCGCTTCCTGGTGTAGCAACTCATCGGATACTTCGAGGGGTGCGAATTCCTTCACGTGCCAAGAAATGATAATGATCAAGCAGACGCCTTGGCACGAGTCGGCTCCACTCGCCAAGCAATATCTTCCGGCGTCGCTCTTCAGCGCCTCCTCAAGCCGTCTGTCAAGCCTTCACTAGAGTCAGACTCCATCTTTGTGCCGGCCCCTCCAGAAGTAGTCGGATCCGACTCCAGAGCCCCAGTAGACGGCCCCAAGAAAACCACAGTCGAAGCCGGCCCGGGAACTTCAGAGCCCGGCCCGGGGACTGTGCCAGCTGGCCCGGGGACTTCAGAGCCCGGCCCGGGGACTACGTCAGTCGGCCCAGGGACTCCGTCAATTCAGCAAGTGGCCGCAGACTCCAGCCCGCCGCCTCCCAGCCCAGCCACCCTTGTGCAAGTCACTATGGTAGCAGTTGAAGAAATAGCAGCACCCTCATGGGCACAGCCCATCCTCAAGTTTCTAGTGAACAGAGAGCTGCCGACTGATGAGATCTTGGCTCAGCAAGTGCAACGCCGAGCGGCAGCATACACCATAGTCAACAGAGAGCTAGTCAGGCGCAGCGTCACTGGTGTCTACCAACGCTGCGTAGAGCCAGAACAAGGCCAAGCAATCCTCAGAGACATTCATCAGGGCGAGTGTGGCCACCATGCGGCTTCAAGAGCACTCGTCGCCAAAGCTTTTCGGCACGGTTTCTTTTGGCCGACTACCCTAGAAGAGGCTAAAGAGTTAGTCCAAAAATGCAAGGGGTGCCAGAAGTTCCGCTCCAAGCCACTTCAGCCGGCTTCCGCGCTGAAGACAATCCCCATCGCCTGGCCCTTCGCAGTTTGGGGCCTGGACATGGTGGGACCATTCAAGACGGCCCGAGGTGGCCTAACTCACCTGCTTGTCGCGGTGGACAAGTTCACCAAGTGGATAGAAGCAAAGCCCATCAAGAAGTTGAACGGGCCGACTGCAGTGACTTTCATTGCCGACATCACGGTGCGGTATGGCATACCGCACAGCATCATCACCGACAATGGCACAAACTTTGCCAAAGGCGCCTTGGCCCATTTCTGCGCGACGCAGGGCATCCGACTGGACTTAGCGTCCGTTGCCCATCCGTAGTCAAACGTCCAGGTGGAACGAGCAAACGGCCTCATCCTGTCCGGCATCAAGCCTCGACTGGTCGAGCCACTCGAGCGTTCGGCCGGCTGTTGGGTTGAGGAGCTACCAGCCGTCCTCTGGAGTCTGCGCACGACTCCAAATAAGTCAACTGGCTTCACGCCTTTCTTCCTCGTCGACGGTGCCGAAGCCGTCATCCCAACGGATATAGAGTTCGACTCTCCACGAGTCACTATGTACACCGAAGAGGAAGCTGAAGAAGCACACCAAGACGGCGTTGACCTGCTGGAAGAGGGCCGGCTGTTGGCACTCAGCCGGTCCAGCATCTACCAGCAGAGTCTGCGCCGATACTACAACCAAAAGGTCAAGCCAAGATCGTTTCAAGAGGGCAACCTTGTGCTCCGGCTGATTCAGAGAACAGCCGGCCAGCACAAGTTGTCGGCGCCTTGGGAAGGCCCATTCATCATCAGCAAAGTCCTGGGCAATGGCTCCTACTACCTAATCGACGCCCAGAAGCCTCGAGCGCGCAAGAGGGACGACTCCGGCAAAGAAACAGAGCGCCCGTGGAACGCAAATCTTCTTCGAAGATTTTACAGTTGATGCAGTATGTATCGCACTACCCCCTTTTGTATTAAAGTACTAAGACCTTGGGCCCCCCGAGACGAGCTCGAGGACTGCCTTTTTGTTATCTATATGTAAGAATCACGCTTCCGAATATGCTACTCTTTTTATCATACCGTTTGGCACCGGGTCCGACTAGTCAGCCCGGGGACTTGCCATCTTGCGCTATGAAATACTTCCTGCAGTCGGACAATTAGTGTGTTGTGCTCAAGCCGTCTCCCGTCGAAAGCAGCTGCTCACAGAGCGACTGTTGGTAGACGGAGAACAAGCAAGAACGAGCGCACACACGAAAAAATGGCTAAGGACCTAAAGCATATGCATAGCTCAAGCCAGCTCCCAGCCTCTCTCTGCAGAGCCGACTCATGAGTAGTCGGCTCGCCGTCTTAGCTTCTATCAAAGACGGCCGACTCTTGGATAGTCGACCTGTTGCTTTCTAGCCGACTTGCTAAAGAAACTCTAAACGGCCAAGTACTTGCCTTCCCGAAGTAGCCAAGCACTTGACCCAGCGACAGTCCGCAGAGCGGCTGTCTAGCTGGCAAGGCAGCAACTAAAGGAAGGCGGCAAAGGAAAAAGCCTAAGGAGCAATAAGCAAGGAAGGGCGGAAATCGGATAAATATTTACATAGGCCCTTGGCCGGATCTTCGAATAGAAGTTCAAGATACACCCCGCGGGTGGAACTGTTCGAATCTAACAAAGTGTACAAAGGATTACTAAAGACAGATAAAACAGAGGCGGAAAAAGCAGCCTAGGAGGCGGCATCCGGGGCCGGAGGATCGGAGGAGACGGCGGTGTCAGGCGCCGGGGTAGTCGGCTGGGTGGTCTCGGTTTGGTCGCCTCCGGCGGCAGTCACCTTGTCTCCACGCGGCTCGTTGCTGGAGGCGCGATCGAGCTGAGTCTGGCCGCCTGCTCCGTCTTCTGGCACCTCTGCCTCGCCTCCGTCCTCTGCCTCGTCCTCCTCCTCGGCGCTGGAGTCGATCACCTCCGCCGAGTCTTCGCCATACTCCGGGTTCATCCCGAACCAGTCTGGCGGCACTTCCTCGCCGCCTTCAGCCCACTCGGGCACGAAGACATTGGTGTCCGTGTACTCGGCGATGGCCGCCGCGCACTCGACAAGGGCGCCCTCCATGGCCTCCAGCTCGGCCTGGGCTTCTAACCGGAACGCGGCCAGACGGTCCAGGTCTAGCCCCGGATACCACGCCTTGACGAACTCCAAGGCCCGGCGTGCTCCGGCCCGGGCCGAGGAGCCCTTCCAAGCCTCAAGACGGCCGGCGGCGACTTCTAGCCAGTCGGCGGTCCGACTGGCAGTGCGCAGAGCCGGCATGTCTGGCCACAGGGCGGCAACCGCCTGGGCGCCGGCGCGCTGAAGCCGGCGCAGCAGCCGGTGAGCCAGGCGAAGACGGGCCTCAATGCTCAGGAGCTGCTCGTCGATGGTTCGGGGGGCATTAGCGGCGATCTCCTCACCCTTCACCCTTCACGCCTCTCGAGCAGCCTCGATGGCCAGAGGGACTTCCTATGAATGACCAGGAAAGAAGTCTGCCAAGGCAAAAAAGAAGCAAGTCAAAAAATCAGAAGTCGGCCTGACACATAGTCGGAAGCCCGAAGAAACGAAAGAAACTTACCATCAACGATGTCCTCGATCTCGTGGTAGCCGGAAGTCAGCATCGCCTCCCTATCGGTCCAGACGGAGCGCTCGCTCTCGAACTCGGCCATGAGAGCGACCTCCCGCATCTTGGCCTCGTCTTGTGCCTTCTGGAGCAGCTCCTTCTGCTCGGCCAGCTACGCCGCCAGCAGGTCACGCTCTTTGGCGAGCTTGCCGCACTCCTCCTCGGCACACCGAGCGGTGTTGGCCTCGCCCAGCTGCTCCTGAAGAGCGGTGTTGGCACATGAAGAATGAAGAAGAGACAGGCAAGTCGTCAGTAAAGTAGATCGCCGGGGAGATCCGGCCCGACTGCTCAGTAGTCGGCCCGAATCTCGAGGACTACAGCCCGGGGGTGCGCCAGCGTGCCCCCACGAAGAAGGAAGAAAAAGAGCTTACCCTGGCTTTCCGCCAAGTCGGCGGTCCGCTTATTCAACTCCTCAACGTTGCGGTTGAAGGCAGCGGCGCGAAGGTTATGATACTCCTGCAAGAAGTCAGATAGAAACAAAGTCAGTATTCGGAACTCGCCAGAGGGAGTTCCGAACCGCCTGCTCAGCAGCCGGCCCGGAACTCGGGGACTACACCCAGTGGGTGCGCTGGCGCGCCCCCACAGAGAAAAACAAGAATCAGAAAGAAGAAGAAAATGTACTCGGACAGATGTCCGTGCGGCTAGATGCGCCCTGGTGCAGACTTGAAGGGCGTCGCTTTCAGCGTGCAGCTTCGCCTGGACGTCCAGGAGCGCTTGGTTCAGTGGTCCGGTGCCGCCTCCGCGCAACCACCCAGTGGGTGCGGCACTGGAGGCTTCGACGTCCAGGGTCGCCAAGCTAGCGGTGCCGGTTTCCCAAGGTCGCGGCGCCGAGGTCGCCCTCTCAAGATGGCAGCGCACCGGCGTGACGACTTGAAGAAGCAACCACGCCTCGGCCCGTCCGCGGTCGGCGGCTCCGACTGGCCCACCGGCTGTTTGCCGTGCGGTCTCCCAGACGGTGGCGGAGGCGGCGGAGGCGGCACGAGGGTGTCCGAGCTAGAAGCCTCGCCGCCCTCCTCCACGAGGGCGTTCTCGGTGCCGACCTCTCCGGTCTGCCCCGTGAACTCCGGGGGCGGCGGCACCGACGACAATGGGGGGACGAGCATCGCCGATCGACGACGAGCGGCCTCCTCAGCACGCCGTTTCGCCGCAAGGGCGGCTTCGGCGTCCTCCAGTTTCTTTTGGGCGTTGGCGGCCGCCTTCTCGGCCTGCGCCTTCTCCAGGCGGTCGGCCTCCTCCTCGTCGCGCTTCTCCTGCGCATTCCGCTCCATCGCCTCCCGGAGGTCGGCGGCGGGATCGGCCCGCCGAGTGTTGGCGGACGTCTCTGCCGACCCCATGATGGAGGGGACGGCGACTCTCTCAAGGGAGAGGGGGGCCCTGAAGAAGAACGGAGGGAGAATAAAGGAAAATCCGGGCAAGATTCAACGAAAGAAAATAAAGAGCATGAAGACTTACGCTGAAACAAGCGGCGGCCTCCTCACTTCCCTTCGGAAGTGGTTGGCCTTCGCGGCCGCCTCCTCCCGTTTCATCGCGGCGGCCGCCCCCTTGAGCTTCTTCAGTTTGCCGCTGGGCGCACTCGGCCCGGCGTGACGCCTCTTCGCGCCGCCTTGGCCAGTCAGGCCGGCCCTTGGCTGGTGGCGCGGGGCGACTTCCCCGTCGGCGTCGTCATCAGGCCAGTCGGCGAAGATGGCCGAGGGCCTGAAGCCTCCGTCTGCCCCTTCTCCGCCGCCTTCGGCGTCGGCTTCCATCGCCGCCGCCCCCAAATCGGGGTCGTCGACATCGCTGTTCGCCTGATCAGGGACGTGCTCGCGGGGCTGTCTTGTGGCGCCAGCTGCAGGCTCCATGAGGGGGTTCTAGACAGGAGAAACCAACAAGAGTTAGAAGCCGGAGTCGGCCGCAAAGAAGACAAAACTACAGGGAGATGCGACTTACCACTAGTGGGGGGTTGTCGCGCGAATACGGCTCCTTGCCAAATTGCCAGTCCTTTGTGAACTCGCAGTGCGCGATATGGTTCACCAAGTTCGCCACCTCCTTGCAGGGCATCTCCTTGGTGCTCATCCGACTTGGGTCTCGGAGGCCGCTCATCTGACAGATCAGGTGAGGCCGGCCTTGGAGCGGGAGGACTCGGCGCGCCACGAAGGCGGCCAGAAGGTCGGATCCGACGAGGCCCTCCGACTGCAGCAAGACTTGGAGTCGCGCTACGGCGGCGGCTCCGGAGGGAGTCAGCAACCTGGCTCGGTGAGACCAGCTGGGGAGCCTCCCAGTTAGGGGGGCGGCGTTGAAGGGCGGCAGGTTGACGCAGTCGCCGTTGGTGGAGAGGTTCTTCACGTAGAAGTATGAGCGCTGCCACATCTTCACCGACTTTATCAGCGAGATGGGAGGAAAGGGGTTGTCGGCTGTCGAGCGCCGCACCGCGACGTAGGTGCCGCACTGGGCCAGAATGTCGGCGACTTGCGTGCCGAGCTTCGCAGAGAAGAATTCTCCCCACAGCTCGAGGGTGGGGAGAACGCCGAGGAAACCTTCGCACAGAGTGGCGAAGGCAGAGAGCAACACAACCATATTTGGAGTAAGGTGGTGTGGTTGAAGGCTGTGAAACTCCAAGAACGAGCGGAAGAAACCGCTCACTGGCAGCTCCAGGCCACGCATGAGGTGCGAGCGGAAGATGACCCGCTCGCCCTCCTCCGGTGCCGGACGGGTCTCCCCCACTGGCGCGGGGCGGGTGCACACGAGGTCCGCGCTGGGGAGACGGCGGGTCTGGCGGAGGAACTTGATGTGTTCCTCCTCCACCTCCAAGCCGTCCCATACGCCGGAGCGCACGGCGAGGGCCGCGGCGGAGGAAGAGCTCATCGCCGCGGTGAGGAGTGTTCTCGCTCGACGGCGGGGGCAGGAGGAAGAGAAGGCAAGATGAGGCGGGAGAGTGGGGGAGAAGGGTACGCGTGCGGTGCCACCCCACTCCTCCCCGCCTATTTATAGCCCTGTGGGCTGAGGAGCCGAGGGGGCGGGCGTGGGATTAACTACGCATGATGCCCCACGCCGCCCCACGATCTACCCCACGAAGTTACTGCGCGCAGTAACAACGTGGGGGAAACCAACCGTCCATGGCCGCAACGGATCCGTTCGTATGCCGACGCACGGTAGTGGCGGGCCCCGCCTGACGGCCCGTCCCGTCGCGCGCGTGGGCGGGCAGACTGTCCTCTCCACGTGGCGTCGCACGATAGGACTGCCTCGATGGCAGCAGGGAAGCGTATCAGGCACGCCGCCTGGTTTCCCGCCGTGGCTTTTTAGCCGCGGTCCCTCGCAAGAAGATCCGACTTTCAACGAGTCGGCCAACGAGAAGACGGCAGCCGAGTTTCAGAGTCTGCACGGGGAAGGTTGAAACTGTTGAAGCCCCACAAGGCGGTGTCCGCGGGGCTTCACCAGCTTCGGGGACTACTGTCGGAGTAATGGGCCACGGGTAGGCTAACCCGGGTCCAAGGATCTTTCAAGACATCGGGGCAGGCCGCGACCCTCAAGCCGAGTCCCAGACGACGACTCCAAGACGAGCCGACTCCAAGCTGGCGACCTCCAAAGAGGCCGAGTCCCAGACGGTGACTCCAAGACAAGCCGAGTCCCAGACGATGACTCCAAGACGAACCGACTCCAAGACGAGCCGACTCCAAGCTGGCGACCTCCAGAGAGGCCGACTATGGGAGTCGGCCCATGACTCTTCCCAAAGCCCGATGCGGGGTATGGTCGCGGTGTGGCCGTTTCTCCCTGCCTACGAGGGACCGGCATGGCTACAGTAAGCCGTATCGCCGGAAGATCTCCGGCGAGGCGCGGCACTGTTGCCATGCCTGCCCTGACCTCAGCCACAGTGCACAACGCACTGTACCCGCGACGCCGGCCTGTACGGCCCGAAGACCACGGGGCCGCCTGTCAGTGGGTGGACCGAAGGCGGCCTGAGCGCCCCGAAGACGGCCTTGTGGGAGTCGGCCTCCCTGGAGTCGGCCGACCCCTCTCCAGGGCCCCACGAGCCATTAACCAGAAAGGATGGGGAATGGCGACAGTGATCGCCCGATAGACGGCGGCACTGTTGCCACGACCAAATGACCAAGCCTGCATCATCAGGAGTGCCGCACAGTGTCAAGCCTGTCCGCAGGACCCACAAGACGGCGGGCCCCAGAAGCCGGCGGGAAGGACGGCGGTATGAGAGACAGACAGCTGGGACCCGCGCCCAGCTGGACTACCATTGTACCCCCAGGGGGTAGGCCTATATAAACCCCCCGGGGAACCCATGCAAAGGGTTCGGACCTTGAGAGAGATAGACGAGATAGCATAGGAAGGAGAGAACTAGCCTTGCTCTCTCCTGCCACCAGATACAGCTCCAGGAGCACCCTTGTAGCCACGTTGCTTTAGTGATCATGTGGAGACCCCGCAGAGCAGCAGTAGGGGTGTTATCTCCCCAGAGAGCCCCGAAGCTGGGTAAGATTCGCCAGCGTGCATGCCTTCGCCTCATCCCGTTTCCAGGCACCGGCGACGTTCTACTCACCCCAACCATGATAAGCCATCCTTTGGCATATGTCGCACCCAACCCCCGATAGTGTCACTAGTATGCCTCTACTTGACTAGCTCGTTAATCAAAGATGGTTAAGTTTCCTAACCATAGACATGAGTTGTCATTTCATTAACGGGATCACATCATTAGGAGAATGATGTGATTGACTTGACCCATTCCGTTAGCTTAGCACTTGATCGTTTAGTATGTTGCTATTGCTTTCTTCTTGACTTATACATGTTCCTATAACTATGAGATTATGCAATTCCCGTTTACCGGACGAACACTTTGTGTGCTACCAAACATCACAACATAACTGGGTGATTATAAAGGTGCTCTACAGGTGTCTCCGAAGGTACTTGTTGGGTTGGCGTATTTCAAGATTAGGATTTGTCACTCCGATTGTCGGAGAGGTATCTCTGGGCCCTCTCGGTAATGCACATCACTATAAGCCTTGCAAGCAGTGTAGCTAATGAGTTAGTTACGGGATGATGCATTACGCAACGAGTAAAGAGACTTGCTGGTAACGAGATTGAACTAGGTATTGAGATACCGACGGTCAAATCTCGGGCAAGTAACAACCAATGACAAAGGGAACAACGTATGTTGTTATGCGGTTTGACCGATAAAGATATTCGTAGAACATGTAGGAGCCAATATGAGCATCTAGGTTCCGCTATTGGTTATTGACCGGAGACGAGTCTCGGTCATGTCTACATAGTTCTCGAACCCGTAGGGTCCGCACGCTTAAAGTTAGATGACGGTTATATTATGAGTTTATGTGTTTTGATGTACCGAAGGTTGTTCGGAGTCCCGGATGTGATCACGGACATGACGAGGAGTCTCGAAATGGTTGAGACATAAAGATCGATATATTGGACGACTATATTTGGACACCAGAATGGTTCCGGGTGAGATTGGGACAATACCGAAGCTCTGGGAGGGTTTCGGAACCCCCCGGGAGGTATATGGGCCTTAATGGGCTTTAGTGGAAAGGAGGGGAAAGGAGCAAGGGAGGGGGCGCCCCCCACCCCCCAAGCCCAATCCAAATTGGGAAGCCCCCCCTTTCCTTCCTCCCTCCTTCCTCTTCCTTCCCTCTCCCTCACCAAATAGGAAAAGGAGGAGTCCTACTTCCAGTGGGAGTAGGACTCCCCCCTTGGGCGCGCCTCCTCCCCTAGGTCGGCCCCCTCCTCCACTCCTTTATATACTGGGGAGGAGGGCACCCCATGGACACAACAATTGATCATTGATCTCTTTGCCGTGTGTGGTGCCCCCTCCACCATAGTCCTCCTCGATAATATTGTAGCAGTGCTTAGGCGAAGCCCTGCGTCGGTAGAACATCATCATCGTCACCACGCCGTCGTGCTGACGGAACTCTCCCTCAAAGCTCGGCTGGATCGGAGTTCGAGGGACGTCATCGATATGAACGTGTGCAAGAACTCGGAGGTGTCGTGCGTTCGGTACTTGATCGGTCAGATCGTGAAGACGTACAACTACATCAACCGCGTTGTTCTAACGCTTCCGCTTTCGGTCTACGAGGGTACATGGACACACTCTCCCCTCTCGTTGCTATGCATCAGCATGATCTTGCGTGTGCATAGGAAATTTTTTGAAATTACTACGTTCCCCAACACGAGACCCCATCAATTCCACCACAACTGGATATAGGCTTTTACCTTCACCGCAAGGGCCGAACCAGTATAAACTCCCCATGTCATTTGTCCGGTTTAGCCCCTTTAAGCTAATCTCGATGCGATGGCTCCACGACTAAGTCCTCACGCTAGGATATCTGACGTGATAATTCCACGACAGTTGGCGCACACCGTGGGGCTATCGCACGATGGTTTCAACTTCTTAAAAGGCAACTTCGAAGGGCTCAAGGGATACGCCGTGGATCGGATGACCAAGAGTCATCGTGGCAAGCTCTACATCGACGATGCAGGCTGGGGCCCCGAGGCCGGCTCAATCGAGTACGGGTACCGGGTCCCCTTTGGAGGAATTCACATATTCATCGACAAGAGCGGCGAACCGGGCCCTGAGACGGACATCTGCGCCGACCTCATCGAGACGGCTCAGCGTGCAAGCCCTACCCGGGTTCAGCCCGCCATGAAGCGTGTGTTCGCAGGATTCATCAATGGTGCAGAGTCTGAATCGGTGTCCGATGGTGAGACAGTTGTTTATTTAGATGGCGAATCATCCACCGGTGAGACCGAGTCACTATACCAACTGCAAGACGGCCGGTTTGGGGGCTGCTCCGATGGCGATAGTATTCTGGACCCCCTTGAACCGCCGAACCATGTTGCAATCCTCAACTGCAACAGCCATGATTTCCGAATCGGCAACCGGGGCAGGAGGCCCCGCGCGCCAGCCGGTCAAATTCTGTCCGGTTTATTGGATGACTAGACGGCATTGTTGACCACAGAGGTAATCGCGGATAATCAAGATCATCATAACGCGGAGGTCACGAAGCTGCGAGATCAGATAGCTCAGGCCAAGGAGGACTTGGCAGCTGAGGAAACCAGGATGGCTGATGATGAAGGAAATATGCCCTAGAGGCAATAATAAAGTTATTATTTATTTCCTCATATCATGATAAATGTTTATTATTCATGCTAGAATTGTATTAACCGGAAACATAATACATGTGTGAATATATAGACAAACAGAGTGTCACTAGTATGCCTCTACTTGACTAGCTTGTTAATCAAAGATGGTTATGTTTCCTAACCATGAACAAGGAGTTGTTATTTGATTAACAAGGTCACATCATTAGTTGAATGATCTGATTGACATGACCCATTCCGTTAGCTTAGCACCCGATCGTTTAGTATGTTGCTACTGCTTCCTTCATGACTTATGCATGTTCCTATGACTATGAGATTATGCAACTCCCGTTTACCGGAGGAACACTTTGTGTGCTACCAAACATCACAACGTAACTGGGTGATTATAAAGGTGCTCTACAGGTGTCTCCGAAGGTACTTATTGAGTTGGCGTATTTCGAGATTAGGATTTGCCACTCCGAATGTCGGAGAGGTATCTCTGGGCCCTCTCGGTAATGCACATCACTTAAGCCTTGCAAGCATTTCAACTAATGAGTTAGTTGCGAGATGATGTATTACGGAACGAGTAAAGAGACTTGCCGGTAACGAGATTGAACTAGGTATTGGATACCGACGATCGAATCTCGGGCAAGTAACATACCGATGACAAAGGGAACAACGTATGTTGTTATGCGGTCTGACCGATAAAGATCTTCGTAGAATATGTAGGAACCAATATGGGCATCCAGGTCCCGCTATTGGTTATTGACCAGAGACGTGTCTCGGTCATGTCTACATTGTTCTCGAACCGTAGGGTCCGCACACTTAAGGTTTCGATGACAGTTATATTATGAGTTTATGTATTTTGATGTACCGAAGATTGTTCGGAGTCCCGGATGTGATCACGGACATGACGAGGAGTCTCGAAATGGTCGAGACATAAAGATTGATATATTGGACAGATATATTTGGACACCGGAAAGGTTCCGGGTGAGATTGGAAATATACCGGAGTTCCGGGAGGTTACCGGAAACACCCGGTAAGTATATGGGCCTTATTGGGCCTTAGTGGAAGGGAGGGAGAAGGAGCAAGGGAGGGGGCGCCCCCCCCCCCCCAAGCCCAATCTGAATTGGGAGGGGGGCCGGCCCCCCCTTTCCTTCTCTCCTCCCCCCTCTTCCTTCCTTCTCCTACTCCTAATAGGAAAGGGGGGCCAAACCTACTTGGAGTAGGTTTGCGCCCCTATGGCGCGCCTTCTCCCTAGGCCGGCCTCCTCCTCCCTCCCTCCTTTATATACGGGGGTGGGGGGGCACCCTAGACACACAAGTTGATCATTGAGATCATTCCTTAGCCGTGTGCGGTGCCCCCCTCCACGATATTACACCTCGGTCATATTGTAGCGGTGCTTAAGCGAAGCCCTGCGGCAGGAGAACATCAAGATCGTCACCACGCCGTCGTGCTGACGGAACTCCTCCCCGCGCCTCTGCTGGATCGGAGATCGGGGTGCGTCATCGAGCTGTACGTGTGTCAAGAACTCGGAGGTGCCGGAGTAACGGTGCTTGGATCGGTTGGACCGGGAGGACGTACGACTACTTCCTCTACGTTGCGTCAACGCTTCCGCTTCGGTCTACGAGGGTACGTAGACAACACTCTCCCCTCTCTTTGCTATGCATCACCATGATCTTGCGTGTGCGTAGGAAATTTTTTGAAATTACTACGTTCCCCAACAGTGGTATCCGAGCCAGGTTTTTATGGTTTGATGTTATATGCACGAGTAGAACACAAGTGAGTTGTGGGCGATATAAGTCATACTGCTTACCAGCATGTCATACTTTGGTTCGGCGGTATTGTTGGATGAAGCGGCCCGGACCGACATTACGCGTACGCTTACGCGAGACTGGTTTTACCGCCGTGCTTTGCACACAGGTGACTAGCGGGTGTCAGTTTCTCCAACTTTAGTTGAACCGAGTGTGGCTACGCCCGGTCCTTGCGAAGGTTAAAACATCATCAACTTGACAAACTATCGTTGTGGTTTTGATGCGTAGGTGAGATTGGTTCTTGCTTAAAGCCCGTAGCAGCCACGTAAAACTTGCAACAACAAAGTAGAGGACGTCTAACTTGTTTTTGCAGGGCATGTTGTGATGTGATATGGCCAAGACATGATGCTATATTTTATTGTATGAGATGATCATGTTTTGTAACCGAAGTTATCGGCAACTGGCAGGAGCCATATAGTTGTCGCTTTATTGTATGAAATGCAAACGCCCTATAATTGCTTTACTTTATCACTAAGCGGTAGCGATAGTCGTAGAAGCAATAGATGGCGTAAACGACAACGATGCTACGATGGAGATCAAGGTGTCGCGCCGGTGACGATGGTGATCATGATGGTGCTTCGGAGATGGAGATCACAAGCACAAGATGATGATGGCCATATCATATCACTTATATTGATTGCATGTGATGTTTATCTTTTATGTATCTTATCTTGCTTTGATTGACGGTAGCATTTTAAGATGATCTCTCACTAAAAATTATCAAGAAGTGTTCTCCCTGAGTATGCACCGTTGCCAAAGTTCGTCGTGCCCAGACACCACGTGATGATCGGGTGTTATAAGCTCTACGTCCATCTACAACGGGTGCAAGCCAGTTTTTGCACACGCAGAATACTCAGGTTAAACTTGACGAGCCTAGCATATGCAGATATGGCCTCGGAACACGGAGACCGAAAGGTCGAGCGTGAATCATATAGTAGATATGATCAACATAAGATGTTCACCATTGAAAACTACTCCATCTCACATGATGATCGGTTATGGTTTAGTTGATTTGGATCACGTGATCACTTAGATGACTAGAGAGATGTCTGTCTAAGTGGGAGTTCTTTAGTAATATGATTAATTGAACTTAAATTTATCATGAACTTAGTACCTGATAGTATCTTGCTTGTCTATGTTGATTGTAGATAGATGGCCCGTGTTGTTGTTTCGTTGAATTTTAATGCGTTCCTTGAGAAAGCAAAGTTGAAAGATGATGGTAGAAACTACGCGGACTGGGTCCGTAACTTGAGGATTATCCTCATTGCTGCACAGAAAAATTACGTCCTGGAAGCACCGCTGGGTGCCAGGCCTGCTGCTGATGCAACTGACGACGTTAAGAACGTCTGGCAGAGCAAAGCTGATGACTACTCGATAGTTCAATGTGCCATGCTTTACGGCTTAGAACCGGGACTTCAACGACGTTTTGAACGTCATGGAGCATATGAGATGTTCCAGGAGTTGAAGTTAATATTCCAGAAGAATGCCCGGATTGAGAGATATGAAGTCTCCAATAAGTTCTATAGCTGCAAGATGAAGGAGAATAGTTCTGTCAGTGAGCACATACTCAAGATGTCTGGGTATTGTAATCACTTGATTCAACTGGGAGTTACTCTTCCGTTTAATAGCGTCATTGACAGAATTCTCCAATCACTTCCACCAAGCTACAAGAGCTTCGTGATGAACTATAATATGCAAGGGATGGATAAGACGATTCCCGAGCTCTTCGCAATGCTAAAGGCTGCGGAGGTAGAAATCAAGAAGGAGCATCAAGTGTTGATGGTTAACAAGACCACTAGTTTCAAGAAAAAGGGCAAAGGGAAGAAGAAGGGGAACTTCAAGAAGAACAACAAACAAGTTGCTGCTCAAGAGAAGAAACCCAAGTCTGGACCTAAGCCTGAAACTGAGTGCTTCTACTGCAAGCAGACTGGTCACTGGGAGCGGAACTGCCCCAAGTATTTGGCGGATAAAAAGGATGGCAAGGTGAACAAAGGTATATGTGATATACATGTTATTGATGTGTACCTTACTAGAGCTCGCAGTAGCACCTGGGTATTTGATACTGGTTCTGTTGCTAATATTTGCAACTTGAAACAGGGACTACGGATTAAGCGAACACTGGCAAAGGACGAGGTGACGATGCGCGTGGGAAACGGTTCCAAAGTCGATGTGATCGCGGTCGGCACGCTACCTCTACATCTACCTTCGGGATTAGTATTAGACCTAAATAATTGTTATTTGGTGCCAGCGTTGAGCATGACCATTATATCTGGATCTTGTTTGATGCGAGACGGTTATTCATTTAAATCAGAGAATAATGGTTGTTCTATTTATATGAGTAATATCCTTTATGGTCATGCACCCTTGAAGAGTGGTCTATTTTTGATGAATCTCGATAGTAGTGATACACATATTCATAGTGTTGAAACCAAAAGATGCAGAGTTGATAATGATAGTGCAACTTATTTGTGGCACTGCCGTTTAGGTCATATCGGTGTAAAGCGCATCAAGAAACTCCATACTGATGGACTTTTGGCACCTCTTGATTATGAATCACTTGGTACTTGCGAACCGTGCCTCATGGGCAAGATGACCAAAACACCGTTCTCCGGTACTATGGAGAGAGCAACAGATTTGTTGGAAATCATACATACAGATGTATGTGGTCCGATGAATATTGAGGCTCGTGGCGGATATCGTTATTTTCTCACCTTCACAGATGATTTAAGTAGATATGGGTATATCTACTTAATGAAGCATAAGTCTGAAACATTTGAAAAGTTCAAAGAATTTCAGAGTGAAGTTGAAAATCATCGTAACAAGAAAATAAAGTTTCTACGATCTGATCATGGAGGAGAATATTTGAGTTACGAGTTTGGTCTACACTTAAAACAATGTGGAATAGTTTCGCAACTCACGCCACCCGGAACACCACAGCGTAATGGTGTGTCCGAACGTCGTAATCGTACTTTACTTGATATGGTGCGATCTATGATGTCTCTTACAGATTTACCGCTATCATTTTGGGGTTATGCTTTAGAGACGGCCACATTCACGTTAAATAGGGCACCGTCGAAATCCGTTGAGACGACACCTTATGAACTATGGTTTGGCAAGAAACCAAAGTTGTCGTTTCTTAAAGTTTGGGGCTGCAATGCTTATGTGAAAAAGCTTCAACCTGATAAGCTCGAACCCAAATCGGAGAAATGTGTCTTCATAGGATTCCCAAAGGAGACAGGGTACACCTTCTATCACAGATCCGAGGGCAAGACATTCGTTGCTAAGAATGGATCCTTTCTAGAGAAGGAGTTTCTCTC
This sequence comes from Triticum timopheevii, assembly GCA_963921465.1. Lineage (NCBI taxonomy): Eukaryota > Viridiplantae > Streptophyta > Magnoliopsida > Poales > Poaceae > Triticum > Triticum timopheevii. The sequence goes on from OY997270.1 coordinate 586,747,037, forward strand.
GAAAGAAGTGAGTGGGAGGAAAGTAGAACTTGATGAGGTAACTGTACCTACTCCCTTGTTGGAAAATAATACATCACAGGAACCGGTTTCTGTGACGTCAAAACCAACTAGTGAGGAAGTTGATCGAGCTGTACGTGTGTCATCGAGCTGTACGTGTGTCAAGAACTCAGAGGTGCCGGAGTAACGGTGCTTGGATCGGTTGGACCGGGAGGACGTACGACTACTTCCTCTATGTTGCGTCAACGCTTCCGCTTCGGTCTATGAGGGTACGTAGACAACACTCTCCCCTCTCGTTGCTATGCATCACCATGATCTTGCGTGTGCGTAGGAAATTTTTTGAAATTACTACGTTCCCCAACAGATGAGCGGGCCGCTTTGGATGCTCAAGCGCAGCGGATTCAAGCAGAAAATTACAAGCTCATGCTGGATCAGAATGCTTCAAACGACGTGTTGAGGAGGAGGCACCGATCTCGTCAACCACCGTTTTATGAAGCAATGAATCTTTTCAACACACCAGGAGCAGGAACCAGTAATCCGGCGGCAGCAAACTGGATTGAAGCACCTGGGACAGGAGCGCCGGATCAGCCCCGGGCAATGGACCCGCCTCATCGGAACCTTGACCCGCCTCAGTACATGCTGACACCACCGGGTCACTTCTCCACCCCTTTGGATAACATGATCGCCGTGGCATCGCGATTAGCAGCTATTCCAATGGAGGGCGAGTCTCCAGCGGCGGTTGAGACACGATGCGCTAGAGATCTTCTTCAAACGGCTATGCTTCAGCAGCAGGCCTATTCATATAGTCGAGATAGTATTCATCCAACCCCTCGCCCGAGCAGGAGCTATAGTAGGCACATTGATGAACCGGCTGTGTCAAGCAGTGCGCGAAACTATGACACCCCTCGAGGGCCTAATCCAGCGCGCGGTGGTGCAAACACTCAGGACATGGTGGATAATGGTAGAGCGCGTCGAGAAGCCGAGTTAGCAGCACAGCTTACTCCAGTTCGTACGACGACATCAGAGGAACGAGGTCTTGCTTTCACCTCTTGGGGGGTGCCGTGCCTCACCCCGGCTCTATGCAACATGCGGTTGCCCAAGAATTTCAAGGGTACGCGTAAGGTGCCCAATTACAACACAGATTTACCCCCTGAATCATGGGTCGAAAGTTATGAGATGGCAATGGAGATGCTGGATGTGGAGGAAGCGGCATGTGCGAAGGACTTCACCATGATGTTTGATGGAACGGCTCGCACTTGGCTAAAAAGTTTGCCCGCTAACTCCATTGGGTCATGGGCTGAGTTAAAGGCCCGGTTTATAACAAACTTCAAGGACACATGCAAACAACCCTGTCAATTGTGGATCTAGCCGCCTGTGTTCAAGAAGAAGGCGAATCAAAAACCCATTGGGTGCGCCGGGTTTCGGAGATCTTGCATTCGTCGGACCACATCAATGCTAATTCGGCAGTCATAACATTGGAGGGCAATTGCCGGTTTAAGCCTCTGAAGCTGAAGTTGGGACGGCTCAAGCGTCACTGCAATGACATGGGAACACTTACGGCAGCTCTGGTTAAGTATGCCGATTCCGATAGTACCAAGGATCCCGAGTCTGACGATGAGAAGCCGGGGAAGGGAAAGAAGAATGGAGGTGCAAAATGGCAACAACATAACCAGGCAGGTCATGGGAACAATGGTAAGCATAAAGCGGATAGTAATTCCGATTTTGTGGCTAACACCAATGCGCAGGATAATGGCCAGCGTCGTAAGGGTAGACCGCCACCGCGGAGTGGAGGATCAGGTATCAATCTTGAGCGCGAGTTAAATCAGCCTTGCCCAAGGCACGGGACGCGGGAAAAGCCAGCTAGGCATCTCTGGAAGGATTGTTTTATTATGAGAGAGTTCAAAAACTCAGATCTTTTTCGATATGACCATGGACCGTCCGGCAGTTCAGGACCAGGGTCTCATGGGCCGGGTTATGGTGGAGGCAGTTCCGGTTCAGGGTTTCAAGGTAATCAAGGTGGACATGGCAATCAAGGCAATCAGGGCAACCAAGGTGGTTATAATCAATAGGGAGGTCAGCAGCAGCAACAGTCAGGTTATCATAGTCACCCAAAGCAGCTGAATAGTGGGCAATACCATGTCTTCACCACTAGCATGTGTAAGAGTGATCAGAAGCTCTATAAGAGGGCAGTGAACTCTATTGAACCGGCGGTACCCCGTTTTTTGCGCTGGTCTGAACAGCCTATTGTATGGAGTCGAGAGAATCATCCGCCCCGGGTTGATAATCTGGGTCACCTAGCTTTGGTGGTGGCACCTCAGGTTGGAGGTTATAAGTTCACCAAGGTACTCATGGATGGAGGGAGCAGTATCAACATCTTGTATTATGAAACCTTCCGTCGCATGGGGTTGACAGATAAGAATCTTAAACCGTCGAACACCGTTTTCATGGTGTGGTGCCTGGTAAATTGACTTACCCTGTCGGCAAGATAGCGCTGGAGGTTGCTTTTGGAGATGATCATGATTCAAGATCAGAGACATTGACTTTTGAAGTGGTGAAAATCAGGAGTCCGTACCATGCCCTGTTTGGATGGCCGGCTTATGCTAAGTTCATGGCAAGGCCGTGTTATGTTTATCTGCAGCTCAAGATGTCGGGTCATAAGGGGACCATCACAGTACATGGAAGCTGAAAGATTGTGTTGGAATGTGAGGAAGGTGATGTGGCTTATGCTGAGTCGGTTTGTGCAACAGAAGAATTGAAGTTCTATAAGGACAATGTTGATCCGGCAGATATGACTTCTCTGAAAAAACCAACTACAGAGCATGATCCGGCTTTGAAGTTTAAATCGGCTGATGAGACTAAGCTGGTTGATTTTGTTCCTGGCGATTCATCCAAGCAATTTAGCATCAGTGCTAACCTGGATCCGAAATAGGAAAGCGCGATCATCGATTTCATCCGTGAGAACCAGGACATCTTTGCATGGAAACCTTCTGACATGCCAGGTGTACCGAGGGAACTCGCTGAGCACACTCTAAATATCGATCCTAAGTTTAAACCGGTCAAGCAGTTTCTCTTCCGTTTCAATGAGGAGCGACGCAAGGCCATTGGTGAGGAGGTAGCCCGGCTCTTGGCAGCAGGGTTTATTGTGGAGGTTTTTCATCCTGAGTGGTTGGCTAACCCGGTGCTGGTACTCAAGAAGAACGGCACTTGGCATATGTGTGTGGATTACACAGATTTGAACAAGGCTTGTCCAGCTGATCCCTTTGCTCTCCCTCATATTGATCAAATCATAGATGCTACGGCGGGTTGTGAGTGTTTCAGCTTTCTGGATGCTTATTCGGGTTATCATCAGATTAAAATGGCAGTTAAGGACCAGGAGAAGGCAGCTTTTATAACTCCCTTTGGAGCCTTCTGCTATGTGTCTATGCCTTTTGGGCTCAAGAGTGCCCAGGCGACTTATCAGCGATGTGTGCAGAATTGCCTTCATAATCAGATTGGGCGCAATGTTCATGCTTATGTGGATGATATCGTGGTGAAATCCAGGAAAGCAGAGACGTTAATAGCTGTTTTGAAGGAAACTTTTGATAATCTCAGAGTTTATAAGATGATGCTTAATCCGGCCAAGTGTGTTTTTGGTGTACCGGCAAGCAAGCTCTTGGGTTTTCTGGTGTCCAACAGGGGCATTGAAGCTAATCCAGAAAATATCAAGGCTATCACATCCTTGGCTAAACCGGCATGTATCAACGATGTTCAACGTCTGGCGGGTCGTATTGCAGCACTGAGCCGGTTCATCAGCCGGTTGGGAGAGAAGGTCATCCCCCTATATCAGATGATAAAAAAATGCATACAACTTTGTCTGGAGTGATGCTGCTAATGTGGCATTTGAGGATCTGAAGAAGCGGTTAGCCGAGCTGCTGTTCTTGCTACCCCCATTGATAAAGAACCATTGTTGTTATATGTGGATGCTAACGCCCGTGCTATCAGCGTGGCTATTGTGGTGGAGCACAAAGAGGCAGGCAAGGAGTATCCGGTTCAGCGGCTGGTCTATTACATCAGTGAGGTGCTTATCGAATCAAAGCAGAGATATCCACATTGGCAGAAGCTTGTGTATGGGGTTTTTATGGCGACCTGGAAGCTTAAGCAGTACTTTCAGGGCCATGCCATCATTGTGGTCAGTTCTGCTCCTTTGGGAGATATCATCCAGAACAGGGAGGCGACTGGCCGGGTTGCTAAGTGGGCTATCGAGCTTGGACCTCACGGGTTAAAATATATGCCTCGCACAACTATCAAGTCCCAAGCGCTCATGGATTTCATCAATGACTGGACAGAGTTGCAGGCACCAGAGGATAAATCGGATAACACATACTGGACTATCCACTTCGACGGGTTCAGACAATTGGAGGGCTCGGGGGCTAGAGTGGTTCTTACTTCCCCTCGAGGTGACAAATTTTGTTATGTTCTCTGCTTGATGTTTCCTTGTACTAACAATGCAGCTGAGGTGAGGCCTTGCTCCACGGTCTTCGGATGGCTAAGGAGATGAACTTAATCCGGGTACGTTGCTTTGGCGACTCCGATTTAGTGGCTCAGCAGGTGTCTGGTACTTGGGATTCTAAGGATCCAGTCATGGCGGCTTATCGGTGTGAGGTGGATATCATTGCTGGTCACTTCACGGGTTACCAGGTCGAGCACATTGATCGGCGTAAGAACGAAGCGGCGGATGCTTTAAGCCGGCTCGGGTCTCAGTGTAAACCGGTGCCGCTCAATGTCTTTCTTGACGTTTTGCATAACCCATCGGTCAAGATACCAACGAAGGAGGATCTGGTTGTTCCTGACCCAAAGGCGCAATTGGTGGCAGTTCTTCATGCTATCCCTGATTGGACGGTCCCGTACCTGGCGTATATGACCCGTGGCGAGTTACCCGACGACGAAGTTTTGGCCAGATAGATAATCCGGCGGTCCAAGTCCATGACTATTATCAATGGTGAGTTATATCACTGCAGTGTCTTGGGGGCGTTCCAGCGTTGCGTTTCTCCTGAAGAAGGCTGGTGAGATCTTGCGTGAAATCCATGAAGGGGATTGCGGTCATCATGCCGATTCAAAATCCCTTGTGGCTAAAGCTTTCCAGCATGGTTTTTACTGGATTGCGGTCATCACGCCGATTCAAAATCCCTTATGGCTAAAGCTTTCCGGCACAGTTTTTACTGATGCTGAGGATCTGGTCAGGAAGTGTGATGGTTGTCAGAAATTTTCATGCCGATCCCACATTCCGGCCCAGGAAGTGAGGATGATTCCAATCACCTGGCCCTTTGCAACTTGGGGGCTAGATATGGTTGGGCCTTTTAAGAGGTCCAAGGATAAGAAGACCCACCTTCTGGTGGCGGTTGATAAATTCACCAAGTGGGTGGAGGCAGAGCCAGTCAGCAAGTGTGATGCAGCCACAGTGGTTCAATTCATGAAAAAGGTGATTTTTTGTATTGGTTTTCCTCACACCATTATAACAGATAATGGCACGAATTTCTCCAAGGGTGCTATGGAAGAGTTCTGTCAACGTGAGCACATCCGGCTAGATGTGCCATCGGTGGCTCACCCCCCAGTCTAATGGTCAAGCGGAGCGAGCTAATCAAGAAATCCTGAAGGGTATCAAGCCCGGGCTTATGGTCCCTTTGCAGAGGACGCCGGGTTGTTGGGTGGAAGAATTGCCTTCCGTGTTATGGAGCATTAACACCACCCCCAATAGGTCGACGGGCTATACACCCTTCTTCATGGTTTATGGAGTAGAAGCACTTCTCCCAAGTGATATTGGCCATGACTCGCCCCGAGTGGCGGCTTATGTTGAAGCGGACAATGAAAGAGTGCGCCAAGATGCATTGGACCTGTTAGATGAGAAACGGGACATAGCGGCAGCTTGTTCGGTGATTTATTAGCAAGACCTGCGGCGTTATCATAGTCGCCGAGTTAAAACCAGAGTTTCACTGACATGCACAAGTTATCCCCACCTTGGGAAGGGCCCTTTGTGGTTAGCAAGAATTTGAACAACGGGTCATACTACCTTATCAATGTTTGAGAGCACAAAGACTCACGCAAGTCGGAGGAGGAGACCCGCCGGCCGTGGAATATTGCTCATCTTCGGCCTTACTATACCTGAGCCATAGGCTCCTATTATGTACATATTTATGACAATGTATATATTATGATCAATATAATAAACCGGCATCCTTGCTAAAGCGGGGCCTCTGTCGTTCGTATTTAAAATTTTTGGTTACTTGGGGGCTTCTGCTTATAAAGCGGAGCTCTGTTTGTCCATTAATCCGGCTTATAAAGCTACAAAAAAAGATCACAGCTCAATCATAAGCTTGGGGGCTTAATACCCAACATCATAAGGAGCCAAAGAGAGTTCATTGCAAAGCACAACTCAAACATAGGCGTCCACTGAGCACAGCTCAAAATATTGCTCGGGGGATCTTTGCTTCTACAAGAACAAGAATGTACACCTTGCAATAGGCTATAAAAGTCAGGCTTGGAAGCCAGGTGTATTCACCTAAAACCCTGGGTTAACCTGCCTTCATCAAGTAAGTCACTCCGTCCAGGTAATCCTGGTATGACCCGCCGAACGTTTGGCAAGTCAATCTTATACAGACCCTAAACTTGTCAAAGTTAAAACGATAATTAGTTAATGTGAGGTCCATCTTAAAAGGCTTTGTAAAACGGTTTAACTCAGTGGCCTGGCAGCCCATGAAAAGCCTCTCCTTTTTTGGATATTTTCTTCACAAATCTTTCTCTTTTGATGTTTATTTCGCTTAGATTTATATTTAAACCGGTGTTTGCTAAACCGGTCTAACTTTTGAGTTGCCTAGCACAGGCATACAAAGATGACCGGTGTCAATTGACCCGGCTTGGATTTCAACTATAAGTTGTTAGTACACGATCAATTATAAACCGGAGTTTGTTAACCCGGTCTGGCTTTGACTATAAGTCACTAGTATGGTCATCCGGTGTTTATTATAACCCGGCATGATTTCATTATAAACCAGCACAGCATGGTGGGAGTTATCAGCACTCAAGATTCGGGTTATCACCCTTACTACAATGAAGTTGATAAATCAACAATGTGATTCAATGTCACGAGTATGATGTATTTAATATTTATATTCTTGAAAATACAACCTTGGTTATAAACCTTGGTTTCATATCGGGCGTTATGACCCGTCCGGCGGTAAACCGCCAGGACAATTCTAAGTTCATGACATGCAGAAACAAGATTGCATCAAGCTGCTAAGGCTCATAAGGAGGCATAGCATTATCATGACAGATTAACAGTATCAGGCAAAGTGAATATGCACGATGGCATAGCAGACCAAGTGTTTAACCTAGCCTATTACAAGGCGATTTGATGCCCCAAAAGGATAATTGTTTGTCATAGATTGCAGTGTGCAGAAGCTAAACCGGCCTCCGGATTATGACTCTTCACCAGGCTGACTTGAAGGCTGTGGATCATCCTGCGCCGGTTCACCCTCCTCCTCTCCACCCAGTGGCTGGAAGTTAATGGTTGACCAGTCAATCCTAGTTAAATCCCGGAAGACAGCTTCATCGCTTATAAGATCGGACAGTTCAACATCAGGGGCGTAAGTATGCTTACGGATTGGCGGGATAAGATTTTGCATGTCATAAACAGATGCATCAATCTGTTTGTTGTCTGCGTCATAAATCGACCGGTGGAAAGACAAATCAGTCTCTTCAGCCAGTTTACTGGCAAGTGGACGCATTTCCTTGTCAAAGCCCTGAGGGAGTCATTGTCAAAGTCTGACCCATCTTCTTTTTGGCTGGGATAGCCGTTTCCAATGTCTTCCGGATCAAGATCAGATACCCAGGCCATGGCCCGAGTTAATGCAGACAAAGCACCGGCCCTTGTAGCTGATCTCTTCACCTCCTCGAGCTGGGCAGGCGTCATGGATAACTTGGCCAATGTTTCCTTGATTAAAGTTGGAGGTGGTTTATTGTATGAAGCTGTGCAGATGACTTGTTGAGCGCCGGTATATAACTGCTCTATCAATGTATAGGCAGCCTTCAGATTTTTGCGCATGTCCGAACCAAGATGAGCAACACGGCTACCTGCAATAGCCACAGTATTATTAAACCGGCAGTTTTCATGGCTGTTATTTGTTTATAGCTTATGAAGAGGTTATTTACCAAAGACAGCAGAGGTCATAGCATTGATTTGCTGTTTCAGGCCAGTCAATTCTTCTCTCACCGGATTAAGGGTTGCTTCAGCATCTTCTGCCCGCTTCAGCAAAGTTGCTCTTTCAGTTTCCCGGGCGGCCCGTTCACCTTTAAAGCCATCCTTCAGTTGTTCCATGGCTGTTAAGGCGTCGGTCAGCTCTTCCTTAGCCTTGGAGGTTTCTACTTGTTGGGACTTAATATTTTCTTGAAGGTCTGTGATTTGAGATTCCTTCTTGTTCAGATCAGCCTGCAAGGGACAGTTAATGAGTTGGTAGTGCATCTTTGAAGTCCGAAGCACATAACAAGTTATACACTTGGCACTTGGGGGGCTAATGCGGATTGCTTTTTATCAACTGATGATTTAAAGTCCCAAGCATACAACAAGTTATATACCTGGCACTTGGGAGCTAATGTATATCGGATCAATTCAAGGTTATGGAGTTTTGCCCAGTAAATTGGATTACAAGAAAGATGATTATCAGAAATTTTGCAACCTTCATGACAGGAAAGGTACCAGTTCATCCTAAAGGTATAAACCGGCCCTTGGGGGCTACGCAAGCAAAGTTCAACATTATTCTACTACCAGTCCCGGTTCACATTCATAATATGAACCGATACTTGGGGGCTACTGGAGTTGATAATTTAAGCCAGTTCTAAAGAAAAAGAACTTGTGCAAAGTAATTACCTCATATCGCTCCTTCATCAGACCTACCAAACCGGCTTCATAGGCGCGGCTTGTGTACAGGCGGTTTAAATATCCAGAATGGATGTCTTGGGTGTTGAGATGAGCATAGCTTGATAAATCCATTTTCCACTTGCCCTTATCCATAGCAGAAAATTCTTCCTTGGCACTATGCTTTGATAAAACGATAGGGTTGCCAGGAGCAGTATGACCAAAACCAGTAATCATAACATCATCTGTGGTGTCATCATTAGCTTTGGCTGGGCTTGGCGGATTAACAGTTGTTTATGCTGGCTTGGTGGATCAGTAGCTGGGCTTGGCGGATCAGCAGACTGGCTCGTCGGATTTATATCTACCGGTTCAACAAAAGTGTCTTGAACCTGAGGTACCGGATCATCCAGGATGGTATCAGCATTCGGTTCAAAAGTCTCTGGGGTCGTCTCCGGTCCAGTAACCGGATTATCCTCGGTCGGTTTTTTCTGGCTTTCTTGCTAAGTCTGGCTTTGGCACTGAAAAGAACAGACGAAAAAGGTTCGTATAATAAACCAATACAAGGCATAAAGGGTTAAGTATAATATGTTTACCCATGAACAGTCTTGAGGGGAGGGATTTGTGTGGCCGATGGCTCGCCGGAGGATGAATGGGAGGTTCCCTGATAATTTGAATCAGATGGATTAAGAGGATATCGGAAATAACCCGCCCTGGGATAAAGTGTATTATAAGTGCAAGAGACCTCTTGACGGCATTTGCGAACCGGAGAGTTCGATAAACCGGAGGAGGTAACCACATGACCACTATGTCGGGTTGTGCGGCGAGCTTCATGCTGCTGCGTCTTCAAAGAAAAGTGTGGATCCGAATAAGCAAGAGGGTGTGAAAATTTTACTTTCTAGACTACTTGACTGAGTTTTGGTACTGGCACATGATTTGAGTCGGAAGATAGAACAATTACCTCTACATCACCAGCGCGGCTAGCTTCCGCATCATCCTGTTAATAATCATTGTCAATGAGGTGTATGAAAAAAGAACCAAGAGAGTCAAGTTCTACCTCTGACTCCAGGTCGTCAAGCTCTTCATCATTGGGCAGGTCAGAGGCCTCGGCGATTTTCTTCTTCAAGGGTTTCTTTGTAACCCTGGTCTTGATGCGAGGCGCTCTTGCCGGTTTATCCTGTGACTTCTTCTTCCAGAACGGATCACCACCCTGTGCAGATAGACAACAAGTTATAAAGGAATGTTTAAGAAGGGATAGATTAAGACAAAAATAAAGCAATTCTTACAGCTGGCGGTTTGTTGGAAGTACGGAAGGGACTAAGCCCTACTTTGCTGCATACAGCCACCGGTTCATCAAGCATTTTCTTGACAGCTTCGGTGCCTTCATTATCAGTAACCTGGATGTCAATATGACGCTGAGGGTCTTTCAGATCCCCTGTTTATTCACACATTAAAATGGGGCGCCATCTTAAAGGCATAATGCTCCAAGAAACCCAGCACCGAACGAAGTCGACGCCTGCCAGACCGTTTGCAAGAAAAGCTCTGAATTTTGATGGCTGAGGGGCGTATTTTGATCGTTCCTTGGCAGTCAGTCGCTGAGGAACTGGATGCTCTCTGGTAAGCCGGTGTGCACGGTAACCCGGCAGAGGGTTTTCATTATGTGGAGATGTATCAGGGCAGCCAAGTCTGATTCCAGTCCTTGGGATGGCTATGATGCTTGGCGTGAGGGAAGCTGACATCTTTTCTCTTCTGGATTGAAACACCGCCCAGCTCAGTGTTAGGTCTGTATGTGAACTCGGTATGGCGGTTCAAATAGAAGTAATCTCTAAACAGCTCAACAGTGGGTTCTTCTTGCAGATAAGCCTCACAAAAAACTTGAAAGTTACAAATATTGGACACGGAGTTAGGCCCAATATCTTGAGGGAAGATCTGCAAGCTGGCAAGAACATCACGGAAGAATTTCGAACCGGGCGGGCTAAACCCGCGACCCAGATGGTCAGCAAAAACAACCACTTCTCCATCCTTGGGCTCAGTAGGATTTTCTGGACCCGGAACTCTCTAGTGTATGACTTCCTTCTTCGCTAAAGCGCCGGTGGCAACAAACCCAGTTAACTGTTCTTCAGTAACCCGGGAAGAGACCCAATTGCAAGCATAGAACTGTTTGTCCATTTCAACGGAAAGCTAGAAAAGAGGATCAATGCTGGTTTAAGATTCATGACTGACACAGATAAACCGGTTTAAGGATGGAGGGAGAAGATATTGAAACATATGTGCATGATAAACCAGATTCTAACATTAAGGTCAAGTTGGCGGTTTAAGAGAGGGCTAATGGTACCTGGCGGGTTATCATATTTCTAAAGGTTAAACCGCCTACAATGGTGTGGAAGTTACAGATCTGAAAAAATGACTAAGTATTGCACAAACAGGTTTTACAGATTGGTATTAAAATTTTGGATCTACCCAGTTCTAAAAAAGGAGAAAATTCCAAAGCCCTAAATGGTGACAGCGGAACAGTTAAAAACCAAATGGGATCTTTTCGTTGAAAAAGAGATGTTGTGATGAGGAAAAGGGGGATTATAGCTACGGCCAAGCAGGGAGAATATCAAGTTTTATCAAGTTTTCATGTGGCAGCAGAGTGCAGCAATGAACACCAACGAACACTAAAGAACACCAAAGAACACCGAAACCCTAATGGTAGATCTAAGGTGAAGAGGAAGAAGACTTCCTAAGGTCGAGGGAGTAGCAGAGAGGCGCTGCGTTTCTCTGGTCAAATCAGGTTGATGCAGCGGCCGTTGTTGGAGTAGAGATGAAGGTCGGTGGCGGCGGCTGTGCTCCAGCACTGAGGTGACGCGAGGTGGAAGAAAGACGAAGAGGCAAGGGGAGAAAAATAAAGGGACCCTTGGCCCTATTTATAAGACGAAGGGATAAGCGACAGGCGCGGGAATCGAGGAGCCCAAAAAATGGATATGTGGTAGAGCTGTTGCCTCGATTTTCGAAGATTTATTAATAAAAGGGAAGTCTATATGGTTTTAATAAACAGGTGACGTCATGGCAATCTATTACAATCCTTGAAGATGACATCAAGGCGGTTTACAAAGTTTATATGAAGATGACGTTATGGCGGTTTATAAGGGTCAAAGAAGATATTCAAGAAGAAATTTTCCTAAGTATTGAAGATTGACATGAACAGGTTCAAATCAATCTGGGGCCTAATGTTAGGGATATAACTACTGAGTATAAACCGCCCAGGAGGGGCCGGGTTATACTCATAAGGAGTCATCCACCTTGAAGCCCATGAAGATAAGGAGTATGACGCTTTACTATAGAGATTCAAAGGCCAAGACCCAAAGGCGGGTTAGGGCCCGTAGACATAAACCGCCATGTACTATGTAACTTGTGTTGTAAGATAGGAAAGGGAAGAAACCGAGCCGGACACATGTATGAGCCGGCATCGGGATTCTGTAAACCGTCGGGCATCAACCTGTGTATATAAAGGGACGACCCGGTGGTGGTTCAAGGACAAGTAAAAGAGGTCGAGATCTAGGTAAAGCGGATTCTCTCCCTGATCATCGAGACCCCATCAATTCCACCACAACTGGATCATAGGCTTTTACCTTCACCGCAAGGGGCCGAACCAGTATAAACTCCCCGTGTCCTTTGTCTGGTTTAACCCCTTTAAGCTAATCTCGTTGCGATGGCTCCACGACTAAGTCCTCACGCTAGGACATATGACGTGATAATTCCACGATAATGTATGAAAACAAAGTATGGACTTTGGTGGAATTCCCGATGATCGGCAAGCCATTGAGAATAAATGGATCTTCAAGAGGAAGACGGACGCTGATGGTAGTGTTACTATCTACAAAGCTCGACTTGTCGCGAAAGGTTTTCTACAAGTTCAAGGTGTTGACTATGATGAGTTTTTCTCACTCGTAGCGATGCTTAAGTCTGTCAAAATCATGTTAGCAATTGCCACATTTTATGAAATCTGGCAAATGGATAAACAAAACTGCATCCCTTAATGGATTTATTAAAGAAGAGTTGTATATGATGAAACCAGAAGGTTTTTCCTAAAGGTGCTAACGAAATATGCAAGCTCCAGTGATCCATCTATGGACTGGTGCTAGCATCTCGGAGTTGGAATATACGCTTTGATAAGTTGATCAAATCATATAGTTTTATACAGACTAGCGGTGAAGCCTGTATTTACAAGAAAGTGAGTGAGAGCACTACATCATTTCTGATAAGTATATGTAAATGACATATTGTCGATCGGAAATGATGTAGAATTTTCTGGAAAGCATAAAGGAGTGTTTGAAAGGAGTTTTCAAAGAAAGACCTCGGTGAAGCTACTTACATATTGAGCATCAAGATCTATAGAGATAGATCAAGACGCTTGATAGGTTTTTTCAATGAGTACATACCTTGACAAGTTTTTGAAGTATTTCAAAATGGAACAGTCAAAGAAGGAGTTCTTGCCTATGTTGCCAGGTGTGAAGTTGAGTAAGACTCGAAGCCCGACCACGGCAGAAGATAGAGAGAGAATGAAAGTCATTCCCTATGCCCCAGCCATAGGTTCTACAAAGTATGCCATGTTGTGTACCAGACCTATTGTATACCCTGCCCTGAGTTTGGCAAGGGAGTATAATAGTGATCTAGGAGTAGATCACTGGACATTGGTCAAAAAAATTATCCTTAGAGGACTAAGGAGATATTTCTCGGTTATGGCGGTGATAAAGAGTTCGTCGTAAAGAGTTACGTCCATGCAAGCTTTGACACCGATCTGGATGACTCTGAGTCTCGATCTGGATACATATTGAAAGTGGGAGCATTTAGCTAGAGTAGCTCCATGCAGAGCATTATAGACATAGAAATTTGCAAAATACATACGGATCTGAATGTGGCAGACCCGTTGACTAAACACATGGCGATGTGAATGTGTTGATCACATGATCACACCTTAGTACTCTTTGGGTGTTAATCACATGGCGATGTGAACTATATTATTGACTCTAGTAAACCCTTTGGGTATTGGTCACATGGCGATGTGAACAATAGAGTGTTAAATCACATGATGATGTGAACTATTGGTGTTAAATCACATGGCGATGTGAACTAGATTATTGACTCTAGTGCAAGTGGGAGACTGAAGAAAATATGCCCTAGAGGCAATAATAAAGTTGTTATTTATATTTCCTTATATCATGATAAATGTTTATTATTCATGCTAGAATTGTATTAACCGGAAACTTAGTACATGTGTGAATACATAGACAAACAAAGTGTCACTAGTATGCCTCTACTTGACTAGCTCGTTGGATCAAAGATGGTTAAGTTTCCTAGCCATAGACATGAGTTGTCATTTGATCAACGGGATCACATCATTAGAGAATGATGTGATTGACTTGACCCATTCCGTTAGCTTAGCACTTGATCGTTTAGTTTATTGCTATTGCTTTCTTCATGACTTATACATGTTCCTATGACTATGAGATTATGCAACTCCTGAATACCGGAGGAACACTTTGTGTGCTATCAAATGTCACAACGTAACTGGGTGACTATAAAGATGCTCTACAGGTGTCTCCGATGGTGTTTGTTGAGTTGGCATAGATCGAGATTAGGATTTGTCACTCCGATTGTCGGAGAGGTATCTCTGGGCCCTCTCGATAATGCACATCACTATAAGCCTTGCAAGCAATGTGACTAATGAGTTAGTTGCGGGATGATGCATTATGGAACGAGTAAAGAGACTTGTCGTTAACAAGATTGAACTAGGTATTTAGATACCAAAGATCGAATCTCAAGCAAGTAACATACCAATGATAAAGGGAACAACGTATGTTGTTATGCGGTTTGACCGATAAAGATCTTCATAGAATATGTGGGAGCCAATATGAGCATCCAGGTTCCGCTATTGGTTATTGACCGGAGATGAGTCTCGGTCATGTCTACATAGTTCTCGAACCCATAGGGTCCGCATGCTTAACGTTCGGTGACGATCAGTATTATGAGTTTATGTGTTTTGATGTACCGAAGGTAGTTCGGAGTCCCGGATGAGATCGGGGACATGACGAGGAGTCTCGAAATGGTCGAGACGTAAAGATCAATATATTGGATGTATATTCGGATATCAGAAAGGTTCCGAGTGATTCGGGTATTTTTCGGAGTACCGGGGAGTTACGGGAATTCGTATTGGGCCTTAATGGGCCATACGGGAAAGGAGAAAAAGGCCTCAAGGGTGGCAGCGCCCCTTCCCCATGGACTGGTCCGAATTGGACTAGGGAAAGGGGGCGCCCCCTTCCTTCCTTCTCCTTCTCCCTTCCCCTTTTCCTATTTCATGTGGGAGGTGGAATCCTACTAGGACTAGGGAGTCCTAGTAGGACTCCACACTTTGGGCGCGCCCTATGAGGGCCGGCCTCCTTCTCCCTCCATCCTTTATATACGTGGCCAGGGGGCACCCCATGAACACACAAGTTGATCATTGATATTTTAGTCGTGAGCGGTGCCCTCCTCCACCATAATCCACCTTGGTCATATCGTAGTGGTGCTTAGGCGAAGCCCTGTGTCAGTAACATCATCATCACGACGTCGTGCTGACGGAACTCTCCCCCGAAGCTCTGCTAGATCGTGAGTTCGTGGGACGTCACTGAGCTGAACGTGTGCTGAACTTGGAGGTGACGTGTGTTCGGTACTTGGATCGGTCAGATCGTGAAGACGTACGACTATATCAACCGCGTTGTCAAAACGCTTCCGCTTATGGTCTACGAGGGTACATGGACAACACTCTCCCCTCTCGTTGCTATGCATCACCATGATCTTGCGTGTGCGTAGGAAATTTTTTGAAATTACTACGTTCCCCAACATCTCCCTATTGGAAATATGCCCTAGAGGCAATAATAAAGTGGTTATTATTATATTTCCTTAATCATGATAAAGGTTTATCATTCATGCCAGAATTGTATTGATTGGAAACTTAAATACATGTATGAATACATAAGCAAATACCAAGTCCCTACTATGCCTCTACTAGACTAGCTCATTGATCAAAAGATGGTTCAGATTTCCTGACCATAGACATGAGTTGTCATTTTATAACGGGATCACATCATTAGGAGAATGATGTGATGGACAAGACCCATTCGTTAGCTTAGCATATGATCGTTCAGTTTATTGCTACTACTTTCTAAAATGTCAAATACATATTCCTTCGACCATGACCCCCTCGTCCCCTCCCTCGTCACAATCATAGGCGGCGGGGAGGCCCCTCATCACACCCGCCGGTCGCCTCTCCCATGCACCCATTCCTCGCCGCCGCCAGAGGGCGTGGACGAGCAGCACCTGGCTCGCGTTGGCGGCAGCGGGGCCCATCTCCTCCTCGCACGGGGGTGCTGCAACGGGGCAGCCTCCTTGGCCAGGGCGGCGTGCTGGCATCGGGCATGCTGAGGACAGCGGCCCTCGGTGATAATCCTCAAGTGTAAGGAATCATCGTAGCAATTTTCAAAGGTGGAGGTGATAAGTATGGATTGTCGAACCCACAAGGAGCTAAAGGTAAGATCAATATTCTCTCAAGACCTATCTGCCACTGATATGACTCTACATACACCGAATGTTTGCTTCCATCTAGAAACGAGAAATAAAACTACGTTGTGGGTATGAAGAGGATAGCTTCGCATGATATCGGAGAACTAAAATATAAAAATAGGTGTTGTTCTCATAAAGTTAGAATATATTACTATATATTATAAATAGCGAGTGCGGAATAATGATGGGTCGGTGTGCGGAATTATCCTAGGCAATTGTTATTCTGGTTGGAGTGAAGATACCCCAAACAAGCCCCTCAAAGGATTAGTTTCCATGGTGACAAGTAACAGAAAATTTCAGCACACTATATAAATGTTTCCTTACCAAGTTCCACTCACCAAAAGCGCTACACTCCCCGGCAACGGTGCCAGAAAAGAGTCTTGATGACCCACAAGTGTAGGGGATCAATCGTAGTCCTTTCGATAAGTAAGAGTATCGAACCCAACGAGGAGCAGAAGGAAATGATAAGCGGTTTTCAGGAAGGTTTTCTCTGCAAGCACTGAAATTGTAGGTGATAGATAGTTTTGTGATAAGATAAATAGCAACGAGTAACAAGTAAATAAAGTAAATAAAGTGCAGCAAGGTGGCCCAATCCTTTATGTAGCAAAGGATAAGCCTGGACAATTTCTAATAATGAGAAAGAAGCTCCCGAGGACACATTGGGAATTATTGTCAAGCTAGTTTTCATCACATTCATATGATTCGCGTTCGATACTTTGATAATTTGATATGTGGGTGGACCGGTACTTGGGTACTGCCCTTACTTGGACAAGCATCCCACTTATGATTAACCCCTATTGCAAGCGTCCGCAACTACAAAAGAAGTATTAAGGTAAACCTAACCACAGCATTAAACATATGGATTCGTATCAGCCCCTAACGAAGCAACGCATAAACTAGGGTTTAAGCTTCTGTCACTCTAGCAACCCATCATCTACTTATTACTTCCCCATGCCTTCCTATAGGCCCAAATAATGGTGAAGTGTTATGTAGCCGACGTTCACATAACACCACTAGAGGAAAAGACAACATACATCTCATCAAAATATCGAACGAATACCAAATTCACATGACTACTAATAGCAAGACTTCACCCATGTCCTCAGGAAAAAACATAACTACTCACAAAGCATATTCATGTTCATAATCAGAGGAGTAATAATATGCATAAAGGATCTGAACATAGGATCTTCCACCAAGTAAACTAATTAGCATCAACTACAAGGAGTAATCAACACTACTAGCAACCCATAGGTACCAATTTGTGGTTTTGATACAAGATTGGATACAACAGATGAACTAGGGTTTTGAGAGGAGATGGTGCTGGTGAAGATGTTGATGGAGATTGACCCCCTCCCGATGAGAGGATCGTTGGTGATGACGTTGGTGATGATTTCCCCCTCCCGGAGATAAGTGTCCCCGGCAGAACAGCTCCGCCGGAGCCCTAGATTGATTCCGCCAAGGTTCTGCCTCGTGGCGGTAGAGTTTCATCACGTAAGGTTGCCCACAATTTTTTCCAGGGTAAAAGTGATGATATAGCAGAAGATGGACGCCGGAGGCCCACCAGGGGGCCCAGGAGATAGGGGCGCGCCCTATAGGGGGGGCGCGCCCCCCTTGTTGGGGAACGTAGTAATTTCAAAAAAAATCCTACGCACACGCAAGATCATGGTGATGCATAGCAATGAGAGGGGAGAGTGTTGTCCACGTACCCTCGTAGACCGAAAGCAGAAGCGTTAGAACAACGCGGTTGATGTAGTCGTACGTCTTCACGGCCCGACCGATCAAGCACCGAATCTACGGCACCTCCGAGTTCTAGCACACGTTCAGCTCGATGACGATCCCCGGACTCCGATCCAGCAGAATGTCGGGGAAGAGTTCCGCCAGCACGACGGCATGGTGACGATCTTGATGTTCTACCGTCGCAGGGCTTCGCCTAAGCACCGCAACAATATTATCGAGGACTTTGGTATAGGGGGGCACCGCATACGGCTAAGAGATCAAGAGATCAATTGTTGTGTCTTTGGGGTGCCCCCTCCCCCGTATATAAAGGAGTGGACGAGAGGGGGCCGGCCAAGGGGGTGGCGCGCCCTAGGGGGGGAGTCCAACCCCAACCGGGAGTAGGACTCCCCCCTTTCCTATTAGGAGTAGGAGAGGAAAGGAAGAGAGGGGAGGGAAGAAGGAAAGGGGGGCCGGTGATACGTCTCCAACGTATCTATAATTTTTGATTGCTCCATGCTACTTTATCTACTGTTTTGGACTATATTGGGCTTTATTTTCCACTTTTATATTATTTTTGGGACTAACCTATTAACCGGAGGCCCAGCCCAGAATTGTTGTTTTTTGCCTTTTTCAGAATTTCGAAGAAACAGAATATCAAACGGAGTCCAAACGGAATGAAACCTTCGGGAACGTGATTTACTCATCAGATAAGACCCAGGAGACTTGGACCCTCCGTCAAGAAAGCCACGAGGCGGTCACGAGGGTGGAGGGCACGCCCTCCCCCCTGGGCGCGCCCCCCTACCTCGTGGGCCCCTCGGAGCTCCACCGACGTACTCCTTCCTCCTATATATACCTACGTATCCCCGTATGATCAGAGGGGATCCAAAACCCTAATTCCACCGCCGCAACCTTTTGTATCCACGAGATCCCATCTTGGGGCCTGTTTCGGAGCTCCGCCGAAGGGGGCATCCACCACGGAGGGCTTCTACATCATCACCATAGCCCCTCCGATGAAGTGTGAGTAGTTTACTTCAGACCTTCGAGTCCATAGCTAGTAGCTAGATGGCTTCTTCTCTCTTTTTGGATCTCAATACAATGTTCTCCCCCTCTCTTGTGGAGATCTATTCGATGTAATCTTCTTTTTGCGGTGTGTTTGTTGAGACCGATGAATTGTGGGTTTATGATCCAGTATTATCTATGGAAAATATTTGATTCTTCTCTGAATTCTTTTATGTATGATTGAGTTATCTTTGCAAGTCTCTTTGAATTATCCGTTTGGTTTGGCCAACTAGATTTGTAGTTCTTGCAATGGGAGAAGTGCATGGCTTTGGGTTCAATCTTGCGGTGTCCTTACTCAGTGACTGAAAGAGTTGCAAGGCACGTATTGTATTGTTGCCATCAAGGATAACAAGATGGGGTTTTTATCATATTGCATGAATTTATCCCTCTACATCATGTCATCTTGCTTAAGGCGTTACTCTATTTTTAACTTAATACTCTAGATGCATGCTGGATAGCGGTCGACGAGTGGAGTAATAGTAGTAGATGCAGAATTGTTTCGATCTACTTGTCTCAGACGTGATGCCTATATACATGATCATTTCCTAGATATACTCATAACTATGCTCAATTCTGTCAATTGCTCAACAGTAATTTGTTCACCCACCGTAGAATAATTATGCTCTTGAGAGAAGCCACTAGTGAAACCTATGGCCCCCGGGTCTATTGTCATCGTATCAATCTATATCACTTTATTTACTTGCTTTGTTTTTACTTTGCCTTTACTTTTTACTTTGCATCTATCTATCAACAATACCAAAAATATCATCTCTATTAGATCTCACTCTCGTAAGTAACCGTGAAGGGATTGACAACCCCTAAGCGTTGGTTGCGAGTTGCTATCGTGTTGTGCAGGTACGAGGGACTTGCGCATGACCTCCTACTAGATTGATACCTTGGTTCTCAAAAACTGAGGGAAATACTTACGCTACTGTGCTGCATCATCCTCTCCTCTTCGGGGAAAACCAACGCAAGCTCGAGACGTAGCAAGAAGGATTTCTGGCGCCGTTGCCGGGGAGGCTTACACAAAAGTCAACATACCAAGTACCCATCACAATCCCTATCTCTCGCATTACATTATTTGCCATTTGCCTCTCGTTTTCCACTCCCCCACTTCACCCTTGCTATTTTATTCGCCCTCTCTTTCCCAATCTCCTCCTCTCTTTCCCGTTTGCCTTTTCGCTTTGCCTTTCTGTTTGCTTGTGTGTTGGATTACTTGTTGCCATAGCGCAAGATAATACCAAATTGTGTGGTTTCTCGAATACCAATAATAATGATTTCCTTAGTACTTCGATTGCTCCTCTTAATAATGATGAGTCTTGTGAAATCAATACCGATTTGCTGAATCTTGTTATGAAAGATCAATTCGTCGGCCTTCCTAGTGAAGATGCCGCTACTCATCTAAACAATTTTGTTGATTTGTGTGATATGCAAAAGAAGAAAGATACGGATAACAATATTGTCAAATTGAAGTTATTTCCGTTTTCACTTAGAGATCGTGCTAAAATTTGGTTTTCGTCTTTGCCTAAAAATAGTATTGATTCTTGGAACAAGTGCAAAGATGCTTTTATCTCTAAGTATTTTCCGCCCGCTAAGATTATCACTCTTAGGAACGATATCATGAATTTTAAACAACTTGATCATGAGCATGTTGCCCAATCTTGGGAAAGAATGAAATTAATGCTTCACAATTGCCCTACTCATGGTTTGAATTTATGGATGATCATACAAAAAATTTATACCGGATTGAATTTTGCTTCTAGAAATCTTTTAGATTCGGCCACGGGAGGCACTTTTATGGAAATTACGTTAGGGGATGCTACCAAATTGCTTGATAATATTATGGCTAATTATTCTCAATGGCACACCGAAAGATCTTCTAATAAAAAAGTGCATGCTATAGAAGAAATCAATGTTTTGAGTGAAAAGATGGATGAACTTATGAAGATGTTTGCTCCTAAAAATACTCCTCTTGATCCTAATGATATGCCTTTATCTACCTTGCTTGAGAATAATAATGAATCTATGGATGTGAATTTTGTTGGTAGGAATAGTTTTGGAAACAACGCTTATAGAGGGAATTTTAATCCTAGGCCTTATCCTAGCAATCCTTCTAATAATTATGGAAATTCCTACAACAACTCTTATGACAATTTTAATAAGATGCCCTCTGAATTTGAGAGTAGTGTTAAAGAGTTTATGAATTCACAAAAGAATTTTAATACTTTGATTGAAGAGAAATTGCTTAAAGTTGATGATCTGGCTAGGAACGTTGATAGAATTTCTCTTGAAATTGATTCCTTAAAGCTTAGATCTATTCCTCATAAGCATGATATCAATGAGTCTCTCAAATCCATGAGAATTTCCATTGATGAGTGCAAAGAAAGAACCGCTAGGATACGTGCTTCCAAAGATGCCTTTATTAAAGCGTGTTCTTCTAATCCCTATGAAAATCAAGATGAAGATCTAAAGTTATTGATGTGTCCCCCATTAAATCTTTGTTTTGCAATATGAATCTTGATGAATCTGAAGATTATCTTCCTTTACCTAGAAGGCGTTCTAAGAATTCGGAGTTTCTAGATCTTGATGATGAAATTGATGAAAGTGGGATTGAAATAAATAAAAATCTAGATATTGCTAAACCCACTATATTGGATCTCAAGGAATTTAATTATGAAAATTGCTCCTTGATTGATTGTATTTCCTTGTTGCAATCTGTGTTAAATTCTCCTCATGCTTATAGTCAAAATAAGGCCTTTATAGAACATATTATTGATGCCTTGATGCAATCTTATGAAGAAAAGCTTGAGTTGAAAGTCTCTATCCCTAGAAAACTCCATGATGAGTGGGAACCTACTATCAAAATTAAAATTAAATATTTTGAGTTTCATGCTTTGTGTGATTTGGGTGCTAGTGTCTCTACTATCCCCAAAACTTTGTGTGATTTGCTAGATTTCCGTGACTTTGATGATTGCTGTCTAAACTTGCATCTTGCAGATTCCACTATTAAAAAAACCTATGGGAAGAATTAATGATGTTCTTATTGTTGCAAATAGGAATTATGTGCCCGTAGATTTTATCGTTCTTGATATAGATTGCAATCCTTCATGTCCTATTATTCTTGGTAGAGCTCTCCTTAGAACGATTGGTGCAATTATTGATATGAAGGTGTCGTGGGAAACGAACACCTATGGGGCAGGGCCCATTTCAGTCCGGCAAGGGAGCGGAGAGCGCACGAAGAGCGGATCGAGGCGAAGCACACGAGCGATTTTTACCCAGCTTCGGAGCTCTCCGGAGAGATAATACTCCTACTGCTGCTTTGTGGTTGTATTCTGTTCTTGCTTGAGAACGTGAGAGTGGTGTAGTTTCAAATGAGTCGAACCCCTTCTACGTTGCGCATGGGCCTCCTTTCATAGGCACAAGGGGTCACCGACAGGTGGCAACGTAGTCAAGGGTACAAATGTAAAAAGGGTGGTTGGTACAACTGCTATCTACAGTGCACCCTACCTAACTCTGACGGCAGGGGACAAGAGCATTTAATGCCCGTCCGCATCGCCTAAACAGTGCAGAAAAGCGACCGTTAGGGGCGCCACCGCTTGCCACGATGGCCTTCTCGTCATCTCCACTTGCCACCTCGCACCGCTTGGCTGCACAGCTTCCCGCCACGTGCGTCTAGAATGGTCTCAGGGCGACACGTCGACGGGCTCACTGGAGCGTGGGCACAGAGTGGTGGCTTCGCCGCGGCAAGCGCCTTGCCGTGGTCGTTGTCTTGTCGCACCCGAAAGCTTGTCGCTCGTCGGGTCTTGCCGGGACGCGCGGCGCGTCGCGGCAAGTTCCTTGAAGTGCCTGGGTTGGCCTTCCCGGCAAGCTCCTCTTGCCGGGGCCTTGTCCTTCCCCGAAAGCTCCTCTTGCCCGAGTCTTGTCTTCTCAGTTAAAACACTTTGTTCTTGAATGGCATCAATAGGAACTACGGAGGATCTTGGCAGACACCCGGAAAGCCTTGCCGCGGGACGCTGCGACTGCCCGTGCACAAGTTCGGGATACTAAGGTACCCCTACTTTAGTACACCGACAGGAGCCCCCGGGCCTGGGCCACAGACGGTGCCGAGCGCTGTTGGGCCAGGCCCAAAACAGGGCACGGGCACACGTGGCCTGGGTCCATACCAAATCTAACTCCGTATCCACCGCGCCCTCCCGTAACGGCACGCGTCAAACGCGGCGTCGTGGGAGAGATCGTGGGTGATTCTTTAATCGAAAAAGGCGTAATGTTCGCCTCCTCCTCTTTATAAGCAGGGGAAACAGGGGTCGTTCCCCCACCTTCGCCACTTGCAGTTGCTTCCTCAGAAATCTCCGCCGCTCCCCTCTGCTTCTCAAAGCCGAAAGAGAGCAGCGCTCCGCCCCTGCTGCCGCCGTCGCCGCCGTCGCCGCCAACTCCCTCGCTCTCCCCCGCCATGGCTCCAAAGACCGGGAAGGGTGCGAAGTTAGCCGAGGCGCTGCGGCTCGAGGCGCTGCGCAAGGAGCGAGCACTCCCCCCCCCCCCCCCCCCCCCGAGCTCTCTGCGAAGGAGCTGCGGGAGTGGTTCTATCTCTTCTGGTCGACGGAGACGCGGGCGCATCCGCGCACGCAGGTACTCTCCCCAAAGCCTCTACTTCGAAGTGGTGTCCAAAAGGATACTACTTCTTTCCTTTGTTCTTCTATTGCGGGCTCTGCCCGTCCTTTTCCGATTTATTCTGCGATATCATGAACACATACGGGCTCCTTCTCCTCGATTTCACCCCCAACGCCGTTCTGACCATGGCGGTTTTCGCGCATCTTTGCGAGAACTTCGTTGGAATCCACCCAAACGTAGCCCTTTTCCGCCACTACTTCATGCCCCGGGTCGAGAAAGGAGAGCCCTTGTCTGGCGGGATCGCCTGGATCTCGAGAGCCGGCAAGAAAGAGGTCTATCTGGAGGGGGAGCTCCGTAGCAAATGGGAGGAGTGGAGAGCGGAGTGGTGTTGGATTGTTGATGAGAACCCGCAGCCATTCACCAACTTGCGCCAAGCCCGAGTAGTGCGCGGCGGCGACTGGAGCGCCCTGGCGGCGGACGATGCTAGATTGAAGATCGCCACCACCCGGATCTTGCGACTCAGGCTTGCCGGGCTCACTGTAGGGGCTATTGGCGCGGACTTTCTTCGTCGCCGCATCGCCCCTCTGCAGGAGAGGGGAAGACCCGCCTGGCTGTTCGGGGGCCCGGCGGATATCATGAGGATGCGCCCAGGCCTCAATTTTAATTTTACTATCTTGGAGTTGGACGGGACACTCAAGGAACTGTTCAAGCACAACCCCAACCATCCTGAGTGGTTCAGGCTGCTGCAGGGCGTCGTCCCGTTGTGCAACAACTCCCAGCTCGACCGCATCCGCGCAATGATGCCGGAGTGCGACTCGCATGGGATTATCCCAACTTGGCAGGAGCCCGCCGATGACGTCGTGCAGCAATTCTTCGATGACTTGGCGGAGGTGGCAGTCCGTGCCGACGAGTAGAGGCTCCTCACCCGCGACACCACCGACGACGAGATGCGGCGCATCGCCACTAGGGCGGAGGAGGCGGCGGTGGCCACCGCCGCGGGCGAGTTCGGGTTTACTTTAGAGGAGGCAGAGGCAGCCGAGGCGGCAAGCCTTGCCGACTGAGAGGATCTTGTTAGGGAGGTCGTTGGCGAGGGAGAGCCCGAAGCCGAAGCGAGCGAGCCCGCCGGGGGCGCAAGTGGTCAGCCGTCTTCAAGCAACTTGCCGCAGACAGAGCCCTCAGTGCAGCCCCCAACTCAACCAAGAAGGCACCTCCGCAGGACCGGAGACACAGCAGGGTGGCAGACGGGCCAACAGCCACTGCGCCGCGGGACACGCTCCACCGCGGCAAGCACCGTTGCCGCGGGAGCGTCCCACGCCGCGCCGGCAACTGGAGCGGGGTCTTCTCGGGCCGCTGCTTCCGATCCTGCCGTAGCTCCCGTCAAGTGTCCAAGGGAGCCCACTCCTCCGCCTCGTCGCGCTGAAAGAGTACCAGACTTCGATCTCTCCGCGCTCAGCTCCGACGAGGAGGAAGAAGAAGAGGAGGACGACGAGGCTCACCAGGAACAACCAGAAGTTGCTCCTGAGGTGCTATCTGCTTCGACTACGCCGCCAAGGGGTGATTCTCCGGCAAGGGAGCGCTCTCCGGCAAGGGAGAGGTCCCCGGCAAGGGAGGAGTCTCCGGCAAGGGGCAGCACCAGCGACCCTCCGGAGGTGGAGCCCATGACCGTGGATCCCAGTACTGGTAATTTCCCTTGCTTGGAACTTCCCTTGGATTCTTCTTCTTCTGATCTTCTTTTTTGGATATTTGCTTGACTTTTTCTCCCTCTCCCTGTCTTCAGATCCTCCCTCCACTGAACCGATGGAGACCGAGGCCACCGGCGAGGAGAACGTGCGCGGCAATGTTGGCGAAGCCGTTGCCACCGAGGAATAGGCCGGCGCTGATGATCCCGCCGACGAAGAGGCCGCCAAGGCTGCTGGTGCTGGAGCCGGCGAGGGGTCCGGCGACCGCACTGACGACCCGGGGGCCGCAGGAGCGCAAGGTGCTACGCCGACCGCCGACCCCTCCGCCGCTAACGCAGCGCCAGGCCCCGAAGAGCCCCAGCCCGGCGCCTACTTGAAGGCCGGCGAAGGTATCTTCATCAGGCTCCCCTGGGCGTCAAGCTCCAGGGCGCCGGTCGAGGGAGAAGCTTTTGACGGGGAAGTGCTCGCCTCCGCTGGGCTGACGGTGGTTGACGCGCCAAACAGCAGCAGCGGCGAGTCTGAGGAGGAGCAACTACTCCGGAAGTTGGTGTTGCTCTACCGTGCCCGACAAGCGAAACTGGAGTCCCGGGAAGCGCTTGTCGCGCAGGCGGGAGTGGATATAGAGAAGCACGCGGAGGAGCTCCAGAGCCACAACCAAGAGCCCTACGGTCCATTATGGAGGAGAGGACGCATCTTGCCGAGGCGCAGAAGGCCTTTCTCCTCGAGAAAGCTGAAGCCGAAGAGCAGCAACGGCTTGCCGCCGAGGAGATGTCCGTGCGAGAAGGCAAGCTGACGCAGAAGAAGGTTAACTTGGACAGCTATGAGGAGGAGCTTGCCGCGCGCGACGAGACACTTGGCGGAGCCCTCAAGGAAGTGCAGGATGCTGCTGCAGCTGCCGAGGCCGCCAAGAAGGAGCTGGAGGTGAGGGTGACGCAGCTAGAAGCCACCCTCAAGATAAAGAATGAAGAGCTTGCCGCGCTTCAGCGCGAGCGTGAGAAGGACGCCCTTGCCCATGGTGAGCTGCAAGGTCATCTCTCTGAGAATGGCAGGGAGCTGAACGCCGCCAAGGACGCCAATGCCGATCTCGAGCTGAAGCTGGCTACGCTGACTGAGACGCTGGACGGCGCCAAGAAGCGGGAGGAGGACTTGAAGTAGGAGATCAAGGCCAATGAGGCACTGCTGACGAGGGCCGCCGAAACCCAGAACACCTTCAGGGCTACTGTGGAGCTCTAGATGGAGGGCCTCGTCAACATCGCCGCAGTCATCGACGAGGAGCTGGCGCAGCTGGAATTGGAGGGCTTCGGGTACTCTTCTGATCAAAACCTCCAGCCCAGCGCCAAGCTCACTCTGTTCTTCAAGGGCATGGCGACGGCTCTCCAGCAACTCCAGGAAAGGATCCCAAGGCAGCTGGCTGACAAGTCACGCGCAATCTGCGCCAGAGTTCTGGAGAAGGTGTTGGTGAAGGTGCTCTTCCGCAATCCGGGCCTCAACCTCACCAACGTCGTCAAGAAGCTGCCGGCAGGTGCTGATCTTGAAGAGCTCAAGGCCCTTGTCGCACCCATTGTGGACAAGGCGAATGAAGTCAGGAGGATCGACGGCGAACGCGTGGATTAGGCCGCCCGTTTTCTCCTTTCCTTGCTGCTGCCATTTATGTTATGAGAACAATTTAGTCAGTGCCGCGACAAGTTACCTTTGTAATATAACTTTATTCTGGGCAATGTTTGCTATGTGTTCCCCTTTACTTGATTCCTTCCTTTGTATGTTCTCCCCTACGCTTTCGGGAAACTTGCCGGCGCGGGCACCCTTGCCGCGAGCGCTGAGTGCGGAACATCAGCAGCCTGCTGGCGGTGCCGCCTCCGGCAAGAAACCTTGTCGCAACTAGTTGCAGCACACTTAAGTTGTTGAGCGGACTCGAAACAAAGTAAGGGTGCAACTAGCTATGAGTTCGTTCCTCCGCGCACAGGTTTTCCATACAAAGCGCGGTCGTTCAAGGAAGATAACTTAAAAAAATTTAAAAACTGATTGTGCTCAAACTTTGGCAACTTAGCTTTTTCTGTCGTTTGCGTCCCAGCAAGGTGATACTTTTCTTGAACGACGCCCGGTCCACACCATTATTTCCTCCCCCCCCCCCCCCGGTGAACTTGTGAGCGAGGGAACCTTCCTTTTTCTTGAGAGAAAGAAAGAAGAGAAAATAAAGATATGGAGCCTTAAGGCTCGTTATTGCTTACCGGGGGTAAGTGCTGCACAAAGTGTCAGATAATATATGCAAAAAAGAAAAAAGCATGAAATTTGACAAGATGTGCAAAGCATATGATCTTTATTTATGCACGGGATCTGCGCCCGGCTTTGTACAAAGGGTTACATGCAACGGCGGCAAGGCTTGTACAAAAGGTGGTTGCCGGAACGGGTTCCGGCAACCACGCCTTATGGGTAAAACTTACGAAGATGCTCAATGTTCCAGGAGTTGCTCACCGGAGAGCCATCTTCGGTCTCAAGGCGGACGGCGCCGGGCCTAGTGACTCGTTTCACCCGATAAGGGCCTTCCCACTTCGGCGTCAACTTGTTGGAATTCTTGGTGGATTGAACACGCCGAAGAACAAGGTCGCCTTCCTCGAGACTTCTGGCATTAACTTTGCGGCTATGGTAGCGGCGCAAAGCTTGCTGGTATCGAGTAGCTCGTACAGCAGCCTGAAGACGATCTTCCTCAAGGAGCAGCGCGTCATCTTGCCGCAGCTGCTCTTGCTCAAGCTCATCATAAGCGAGCACTTGAGGCGATCCGTATACGAGTTCCGTGGGGAGAACTGCCTCTGCTCCATATACTAGAGCGAAAGGTGTCTGGCCAGTGGCTCGATTTGGCGTCGTTTTGATCGACCAAAGAACCACCGGCAGCTCCTCGATCCAATTCTTTCCGCACTTGTGCAGCCTGTCGAAAGTTCTGGTCTTGAGCCCGCGCAGCACTTCAGCGTTTGCCCTCTCTGCTTGACCATTGCTTCTCGAGTGAGCAACAGAAGCAAAGCAGACCTTGGCGCCAAGATCTTGGACGTACTGCATGAAGGTGCGGCTCGTGAATTGCGTGCCATTGTCGGTGATGATCCTGTTAGGGACTCCGAAACGGCAAACAATCGACCTGAAGAACTTGACTGCTGATTGTGCTGTCACCTTCCTCACTTCTTCCACTTCCGGCCACTTTGTGAACTTGTCGATTGCAACGTACAAGTACTCAAAGCCCTCGACAGCTCGAGGAAAGGGGCCGAGGATGTCGAGCCCCCAGACCGAAAATGGCCAGGACAAAGGGATCATCTGTAGAGCTTGAGCTGGCTGGTGTATCTGCTTGGAGTGGAACTGGCACGCTTCACACTTGGTTACTTGTGCAGTTGCATCCTGGAGGGCTGTTGGCCAAAAGAAACCTTGCCGGAATGCTTTGCCGGCAAGTGCTCTTGCGCCAATGTGATGACCACATATGCCTCCATGTATCTCCGCCAACAGCTTCTGTCCATCTTCCCGGGGAATGCACTTCAATTTCACTCCGTTGAATCTTCTTCTGTACAGTATGTTGTCAACAAACTAGTACGTACTTGATTGCCGGGCTACTCTCTCCACCTCTTCTTGCTCTTCGGGAAGTTCTCCTGTCTGAAGGAAACGGACAATCTGCTGTGCCCATGCTGGAGCTTGTGGCTCGACAACAAGGACTAAAGGCACAAATGTTGCTGCGGGAACATCCGCTTCTACGGCAAGAACCTGCGGCTCAGCCGGAGCTTGATGTTCCCCGGCAAGCTCGCCGGAGCAACACTTGTCGGGAGCATCTGCTTCAACGGAACAAACCTTAGGGCTTGTCGGAGCAGACTGCTCCTCAGCACTCTTGGTGTTGATCTTGGGGACCTTTTTGGCGGCGGCTTCGGGGAGCCCTGCCGGAAAGTAGTCACCAGAAACCAACTTTCTCTTCTTGCTTTGTCCAGTTGATGGTGTCACAGATGGTTGAGTCAGTTTGAGCACAAAGATCCCTGGTTCCACAGGTAACTTGAGTGCGGCGCACTTTGACAGGCCATCTGCAATGTTGTTCTGAGCTCTCGGAACATGTTCCATCTGCAGGTCGTCAAAGTGCTCTTCCAACTTTCTCACTTCATCAATATAGGATTCCATCAATGGACTCTGATAATCTTTGTTGACTTGGCGGACGACAAGCTGCGAGTCACCCCTGACAATAAGCTTCCTGATCCCAAGGTCTGCCGCGATCCTGAGTCCGGCAAGCAAGCCTTCATACTCTGCAGTATTGTTTGTCGCTTGCTCCTTGGGAAAGTGCATCTGGACCACGTACTTGAGGTGCTCTCCGGTGGGTGCGACAAGTAACACGCCTGCACCGGCGCCTTGCAGCGAGAAGGCACCATCAAAGTACATGATCCATTCTTTGCTTGCTTCCTTGACGGGGATGCTCGTCTCTGGAGTTTCTTCATCAGGTGTTGGCGTCCATTCTGCTATGAATTCTGCCAATGCTCGGCTCTGGATAGTTGAAGTACTCTCAAACTTGAGTCCAAATCTTGACAATTCTAGTGCCCACTCGACAATCCTGCCTGTTGCTTCTGGATTTTGCAATATCCTCTTCAACGGAAAGCGAGTGACAACTGTAATCTCATGTGCTTGAAAGTAATGGTGCAGCTTTCTTGAGGCCATGAGAAGGCTGAAAAGCAATTTCTGCACACCAGAGTACCTTGATCTAGCCCCCTGCAGAAGGGAGCTGACAAAGTAAACTGGGCGCTGCACCATTTTCTTCTGCTTCTCTTCCTGCGCGGATCCATTTTTGTCGGGACCAGAGCTTGTCGGGGAAGCCCCCTGCTTGTCGCTGGATGTGCTTGCCGCGGCCGCTGGCTCATCATCTGCCTCCCTCTCCGCTACTAACGCAGCACTAACCACTTGATTGGTTGCCGCTAGATATAGCAGCAACTTCTCTTGTGGCTTAGGTGCGACAAGTATTGGAGTGGAGGACAGATATCTCTTCAAGTCCTGCAGCGCGGCCTCCGCTTCCGGAGTCCATTTCATTGGACTTGCCTTTTTCAAAATTTTGAAAAACGGCAGGGCGCGCTCAGCAGACTTAGAGATGAACCTGCTGAGAGCAGCTACGCAGCCGGCAAGCCTTCGTACATCCTTGACGCGCTTCGGTGCTTCGATCTGCTCAATGGCCTTAATCTTGTCGGGGTTAGCTTCGATCCCCCGCTGAGACACAAAGAACCCGAGAAGCTTGCCGGAGGGGACTCCAAACACGCACTTCTCGGGGTTAAGCTTGAGGTTGATCTTGCACAAATTTGCAAAGGTCTCGTCCAAATCTTGAATCAGAGTTTCTCTGTCTTTGCTCTTGACCACTATGTCATCCATGTAGGCTTCTACATTTATGTGCAACTATGGCTCAAAAGCTTCGTGAACTACCCTTGCAAATGTTGAACCAGCATTCTTCAATCCAAAAGGCATCCATACAAAACAGTACATGCCACACGGAGTGATGAATGCGGTCTTCTCTTCATCCTCTTCTGCCATGAAGATCTGATAATATCCTGAATATGCATCAAGGAATGAAAGCAAATCACATCCTGCCGTGGAGTCGACAATCTGGTCAATGCGCGGCAAGGGAAATGGATCCTTGGGACAAGCTTTATTAACATCATTGAAGTCAATACAAAGCCTCCACTTTCCGTTCGCCTTGCGCATGACTACAGGATTGGCCAACCACGTAGGATGGAGCATCCCTCTGACAAGGCCTGCTGCTTCCAACTTCTTGATCTCTTCTGCAATGAATTCTTGGCGCTCCACTGCTTGCTTCCTAACTTTCTGCTTGACGGGCCACGCGTGAGGACAGACGGCAAGGTGGTGCTCAATTACTTTCCGGGGAACACCGGGGATGTCAGATGGTTGCCATGCAAACACATCGACATTCGCCCGCAGGAAAGCAACAAGCGCGCTTTCCTATTTAGGGTCAAGCGTGGCACTGATGGTGAAGGTACCACCAGTGCCGTCCTCCTTGGCGGCCACTTTCTTGGTCTCTGGCGGAGCTGCCTTCGCCTTCTTACACTTGCCGGTGGAGCTCGATGGTGCGTCCTCGACGGTAGCGCAGCACTCCGAAGAGGTGCGCTTGCCGGAGTGGGCATCAGAGCTCTTGCCGGACTTGGTCTTCTTCTTCCCCCCGGGAGCTTCAGCGGCAAGTGGCTTGTGATCTGTTGCGGCTGCTGCTTCCCGGTAGATCTTGTCAGTGCAGATAAGGGCATCTTTCTTGTCGCCAGGGATAGAGATGACACTTATCGGTCCTGGCATCTTGAGCACGTTGTAGGCATAGTGAGAGGCTGCCATGAACTTGGCGAGCGCTGGACGGCCAAGTATCCCATTGTAGGGCAATGGGAAATCAGCAACGTCAAAGGTAACTCTCTCTGTCCTGAAATTCAGCTCGCTGCCAAATGTCACTGGCAACGTGATCTTCCCCTTGGCTTGCTCCTTCCCGGATTGATTCCTTGGAATGTACCGGTCTCTTCGAGCTCGCTGTCGGGGATCTGGAGCTTCTTGAGTACCGCGGAGGAAATCAGATTCAAGCCGGCCCCGCCGTCAACCAGCATCTTTGTGACCTTGAGGTTGCGAATAGTTGGTGAAACCAACATCGGCAAGCACCCGACCGCAGTTATGCAATCAGGGTGATCCTCAACGTCAAAGATGATGGGCGTGCTGGACCACTTCAGAGGCTTGCGTGACTCAACTGATGGTTCTGCTGCATTAACTTCCCGCACCCACTGCTTGAGCTGGCAGTGCGAAGTATGCAGAGAAGCACCACCGTCAATGCACAAAACCTCTGTTGCTTTCTGAAACTCCTGCTCGTCGGCCTCATCTTCATCCATGTCCTCGTCTTCGTCTTCGTCTTCATCCTTGTCGCGGCAGCGGGGAGGCCTGTCTCCTTGCTGCTGCTTGGCCTTGCCGCGGCGTCCTCCCCGGCCGGGATGCTTCTTGCCGGATCCTCCACCACCTTCTTGGGCCTTCTCCTTGTCGCGTCACTCGTATTCAGCTTTCTACAGTTCAACAAGCTGCTCAACTTTCTTGCAGGTCTGGAGATCATGGCCCTTGGTGTGGTGGATCTTGCAGTACTGCTTGCCGGAGCCGTCCTGCTTGTCGGCGGCCACCACAGCCTCGCTGGAGTTACCAGCTTTGGCCTTCTCGGCGCCACCTCCGTTGCCGGACTGCTCGACAACTAGCACATCTTTAGCTTTCCTCTTCCTGTTGTTCCGCCTCCGGTTTTTCTTTGCTGGGGCGGCATCCTCACTGTCAGACCCTTCTGCTCCTGCATTCTCTCCGGGGAGTTTCCTCCCCTCTTTAGCACGTGCGCACCTGTCGGCCAAGGCATATAGCTCGCTGACATCTATGATCTTGCACATCGCCATCTCCTCCCTCATCCTACAATTACACACGTTCTGATGGAACGCGCTGATAACCGCGGCAGGGTGGACGTCTGGGATGTTGCGCTACACTTGGCCGAATCTCTGAATGTACTTACGCAAGGACTCTCCTTCCTTCTGGGCGAGCAGATGAAGATCGCTCTCCTGACCATGGGGCTTGTGGCCGCCTGTGAAGGTGCCGACAAACTGATGACACAGGTCCGCCCATGAGGAGATGGAGTCGTCCGGCAAGTGCATGAGCCAGGATCTGACATTGGGCTTGAGTACCAGCGGGAAGTAGTTGGCAAGGATCTTCTCATCGCGCCCCCCGGTAGCTTGCACCGCGATGGTGTAGATGCTGAGGAACTCTGACGGATGCAGCCTGCCATCATACTTCTCTGGTACGTCTGGCTTGAAGTTCTTGGTGCTGGGCCATTGGACTTGTCGCAGCTCACGAGTGAATGCAGGGCAACCTACCACGTACGGCAAGTCGCCTGGTTCCCCTGGCGCATGCATGTCAACAACGGGCCCAGCGCGCTAGTCTGACTGACGCCGCGCTTCCCTTTGATGCTCGATGCGTGTACGTGCGTCTTCTTGCTGTCGTTCTTGAAGAACTTGGCGTTGATCGCGACGAGCTCGTGGATCTGATGACGCCGTGGAGTCGGTGTCGAGGTTGACCCGGCGAGTCGGCGATCTTGGCCTTCGGGGCGGGGAGTGCACGGTGGTTGCACCCCCACCAGTGTTGTCGCCGTTGGCTTGCGCCTAGGTGTCTTGCCACAGCTTCGATGTGCTCGATTGCCGGGGAGTGTCGCTGTTGGCGAAGCCGATGAGGCTCTGAATGGTGGCCCTCCAATCGTCGATCTTGTCTGGCGCTGGAGGGTAATCTAGAAGCAGTTGGGCTCGGGCCAGCGCTTCTTCGGGAGTCTTGGGTGGCGGCGGCGAACGGCGCGAGGAGCGACATATGCTCGCACTTCTAACAATGTTAGAAGGAGCAACATCTCGTCCAGGCGACCGTGCCGCGCTTGTGCCAGCATGTTGACGTGCATGCTGATCTTGAGCGTCCCGAGATCCACCAGCTTGGCCTTGACCCAACGAACGTATGGTACTGCGAGTACCATGACGTTGGCGGTCCCGCGCCTCCTGAGACGGACGCGGTGCGTGTACGGACGCCGAGGTTTGCGCGGCCTTGTCCTTGGACCTGGCGGCCGCATGAGCTCCCTCGTCGGCGCCCGTTCCTCCGCCTGCGTCTACCCCACCGCCCGTTTGCTCCGGTGGCGGTGGGATCAACGTGGATGGAGCGGCCACCTCCGAAGACTTCTTCTTCGGTGGCATGTTGAAGATGATGATGAAGAAAACGAAGATCTAGCTCGCGTGAACGCCAGATCAGGTTCACGCGACCTCGACGCCCCCCTACCTGGAGCGCCAAAGATGTCGTGGGAAACCAACACCTATGGGGCAGGGCCCCTTTCGGTCCGGCAAGGGAGCGGAGAGCACACGAAGAGCGGATCGAAGCGAAGCACACGAGCAATTTTTACCCAGCTTCGGAGCTCTCCAGAGAGATAATACTCCTACTGCTGCTTTGTGGTTGTATTCTGTTCTTGCTTGAGAACATGAGAGTGGTGTAGTTTCGAATGAGTCGAACCCCTTCTACGTTGCGCATGGGCCTCCTTTTATAGGCACAAGGAGTCACCGACAGGTGGCAACGCAGTCAAGGGTACAAATGTAAAAAGGGTGGCTGGTACAACTGCTATCTACAGTGCACCCTACCTAACTCTGACGGCAGGGGACAAGAGCATTTAATGCCCGTCCACATCGCCTAAACAGTGCAGAAAAGCGACCATTAGGGGCGCCACCGCTTGCCACGATGGCCTTCTCGTCATCTCCACTTGCCACCTCGCACCGCTTGGCTGCACAGCTTCCCCCCACGTGCGTCTGGAATGGTCTCAGGGCGACACGTCGACGGGCGCGCTGGAGCGTGGGCACAGAGTGGTGGCTTCGCCGTGGCAAGCGCCTTGCCGCGGTCGTTTTCTTGTCGCACCCGAAAGCTTGTCGCTCGTCGGGTCTTGCCGAGACGCGCGGCGCGTCGCGGCAAGTTCCTTGAAGTGCCTGGGTTGGCCTTCCCGGCAAGCTCCTCTTGCCGGGGCCTTGTCCTTCCCAGCAAGCTCCTCTTGCCGGGGCCTTGTCCTTCCCGGCAAGCTCCTCTTGCCGGAGTCTTGTCTTCTCAGTTAAAACACTTTGTTCTTGAATGGCATCAATAGGAACTACGGAGGATCTCGGTGGACACCCGGCAAGCCTTGCCGCAGGACGCTGCGACTGCCCGTGCACAAGTTCGGGATACTAAGGTACCCCTACTTTAGTACACCAACAGAAGGAAGGGAATATTAGATTCCAATTTCCCTTAAAGAAGGGCATGGAACACTTTCCTAGAAAGAAAATAAAATTAAATCTATTATGAGAGCCACTTATGGATTGCCTACCAAAGATGGCAATACCTAGATCTATCTTTGCTTTTATGCCTAGCTAGGGGCGTTAAACGATAGCGCTTGTTGGGAGGCAACCCAATCTTATTTTGTGTTTTTTTTTGTTTTTGCTTCTGTTTAGGAATAAATAATCCATCTACCTTCTGTTTGGATGTGGTTTTATGTTTTAATTAGTGTTTGTGCCAAGTAGGACCTATAGGATAACCTACGATGATAGTTGATTTGATTCTGCTGAAAAACAGAAACTTTAGCGCTCACGAGATTAGCTGCCACTTTTTACTGGAGAGTGCTTTTGTGTTGATTCTTTTTGCTGCTGATCAATAAACAATTTTTCCAGGACTTCCTATTTTGGTAGAATTTTTTATAGTTCCAGAAGTTTGCGTTAGTTACAGATTACTACAGACTGTTCTGTTTTTGACAGATTCTGTTTTTCGTGTGTTGTTTGCTTATTTTGATGAATCTATGGCTAGTAAATTAGTTTATAAACCATAGAGAAGTTGGAATACAGTAGGTTTAACACCAATATAAATAAATAATGAGTTCATTACAGTACCTTGAAGTAGTCTTTTGTTTTCTTTCTCTAACGAAGCTCACGAGATTTCTGTTGAGTTTTGTGTTGTGAAATTTTCATGTTTTGGGTGAATTCTTTTGATGGATTATGGAACAATGAGTGGCAAGAGCCTAAGCTTGGGGATGCCCAAGGCACCCCCAAGATAATCCAAGGACACCAAAAGTCAAAGCTTGGGGATGCCCCGGAAGGCATCCCCTCTTTCGTCCACTTCCATCGGTAATTTACTTGGAGCTATATTTTTATTCACCAACATGATATGTGTTTTGCTTGGAGCGTCTTGTATTATTTGTGTATTTGCTTGTTAGTTTACCACAATCATCCTTGCTGTACACACCTTTTGAGAGAGCCATACATGAATTGAAATTTGTTAGAATACTCTATGTGCTTCACTTATATCTTTTGAGCTTGATAGTTTTGCTCATAGTGCTTCACTTATATCTTTTTGAGCATGATAATTTTTGCTCTAGTGCTTCACTTAGATCTTTTAGAGCATGGTGGTGGATTTGTTTTAAATAAACTTGATCTCTAATTCTTCACTTAGATTATTTTGAGAGTCATTAATAGCATGGTAATTTGCTTAATGTTAATATACTTAGTGTTCAAGATATGTGAAACTTTCTTTTGAGTGAATTGAATACTAAGATAAATTTAATGCTTAATAATTGTTTTGAGATATGGAGGTAATAATATCAAAGTCGTGCTAGTTGAGTAGTTGTGAATTTGAGAAATACTTGTGTTGAAGTTTGCAAGTCCCGTAGCATGCACGTATGGGTAAAGTTGTGTAACAAATTTGAAGCATGAAGTGTACCTGGCTTGTGCATCCTTATGAGTGGCGGTCGGGGACGAGCGATGGTCTTTTCCTACAAATCTATCCCCCTAGGAGCATTGTGCGTAGTACTTGATTTTTGATGGCTTCTAATTTTTTGCAATAAGTATATGAGTTCTTTTGACTAATGTTGAGTCCATGGATTATACGCACTTTTACCTTTCCTCCTTTGCTAGCCTCTTCGGTACCATGCGTTGCCCTTTCTCACATTGAGAGTTGGTGCAAACTTTGCCGGTGCATCCAAACCCTGTGATATGATACGCTCTTTCACACATAAACCTCCTTATATCTTCCTCAAAACAGCCACCATACTTACCTATTATGGCATTTCCATAGCCATTCCGAGATATATTGCCATGCAACTTTCCACCATTCCGTTCATCATGACATACTTTACTTTTGTCATATTGCCATTGCATTATCTTGTAGTTGACATCGTATTTGTGGCAAAGCCACCATGCATTATTTTTCATACATGTCACTCTTGATTCATTGCACCATCCCGGTACACCGCCGTAGGCATTCATATAGAGTCATATCTTGTTCTAGTTTCGAGTTGTAATATCAAGTTGTTGTAATAAAAGTGTGATGATTATCATTATTAGAGCATTGCCCCAGTGAGGAAAAGGATGATAGAGACTATGATTCCCCCACAAGTCGGGATGAGACTCCGGATGAATGAAAAAAAAGAGAAAAGGCCAAATGAAAAAAAAGGGCCCAAAAAAATGATGAGAGAAAAAGAGAGAAGGGGCAATGTTACTATCCTTTTACCACACTTGTGCTTCAAAGTAGCACCTTGATCTTCATGTAGTGAGTCTCATATATTTGTGCTTCAAAGTAGCAACATGTTTTTCATATAGTGAGTCTCATATATTGTCTTGTTCATACTAGTGGGAATTTTTCATTATAGAACTTGGCTTGTATATTCCTACGATGGGCTTCCTCAAATGCCCTAGGTCTTCATGAGCAAGCAAGTTGGATGCACACCCACTAGTTTTCTTTTGTTGAGCATTCATAGCTCTGGTGCATTCGTTGCATGGCAATCCCTACTCCTCATGTTGACATCAATTGATGGGCATCTCCATAGCCCGTTGATTATCCTCGTCAATATGAGACTTTCTCCTTTTTTGTCTTCTCCACACAATCCCCATCATCATATTCTATTCCACCCATAGTGCTATATCCATGGCTCGCGCTCATGTATTGCGTGAAGGTTGAAAAAGTTTGAGATTATTTGAGTATGAAACAATTGCTTGGCTTGTCATCGGGGGTATAGAAGTTGGGAACATCTTTGTGTGACGAAAATGAAGCATAGCCTAACTATATGATTTTGTAGGGATGAACTTTCTTTGGCCATGTTATTTTGAGAAGACATGATTACTTTGATTAGTATGCTTGAAGTATTATTATTTTTATGTCAATATGAACTTTTATATTGAATCTTTCGGATCTGAATATTCATGCCATGATTAAGAAGATTTACATTGAAATTATGCCAAAGTATCACTCCGCATCAAAAATTCTTTTTTATCATTTCCCTACTCGAGGACGAGCAGGAATTAAGCTTGGGGATGCTTGATACGTTTCCAACGTATCTATAAGTTTTGATTGCTCCATGCTACTTTATCTACTATTTTGGACTATATTGGGCTTTATTTTCCACTTTTATATTATTTTTGGGACTAACCTAATAACCAGAGGCCCAGCCCAGAGTTGCTGTTTTTTGCCTTTTTCAGTATTTCGAAGAAACAGAATATCAAACGGAGTCCAAACGTAATGAAACCTTCGGGAACGTGATTTACTCATCAGATAAGACCCAGGAGACTTGGACCCTCCATCAAGAAAGCCACGAGGCGGACACGAGGGTGGAGGGCGCGCCCTCCCCCCCTGGGCGCACCCCCCTACGTCGTGGGCCCCTTGGAGCTCCACCGACGTACTCCTTCCTCCTATATATACCTACGTATCCCCGTATGATCAGAGGGGAGCCAAAAACCTAATTCCACCACCGCAACCTTCTGTATCCACGAGATCCCATCTTGGGGCCTGTTCCGGAGCTCCACCGGAGGGGGCATCCACCACGGAGGGCTTCTACATCATCACCATAGCCCCTCCGATGAAGTGTGAGTAGTTTACTTCAGACCTTCGGGTCCATAGCTAGTAGCTAGATGGCTTCTTCTCTCTTTTTGGATCTCAATACAATGTTCTCCCCCTCTCTTGTGGAGATTTATTCGATGTAATCTTCTTTTGCGGTGTGTTTGTTGAGACCGATGAATTGTGGGTTTATGATCCAGTATTATCTATGGAAAATATTTGATTCTTCTCTGAATTCTTTTATGTATGATTGAGTTATCTTTGCAAGTCTCTTCGAATTATCCATTTGGTTTGGCCAACTAGATTGGTAGTTCTTGCAATGGGAGAAGTGCATGGCTTTGGGTTCAATCTTGCGGTGTCCTTAATCAGTGACAGAAAGAGTTGCAAGGCACATATGTATTGTTGCCATCGAGGATAACAAGATGGGGTTTTTATCATATTGCATGAATTTATCCCTCTACATCATGTCATCTTGCTTAAGGCGTTACTCTGTTTTTAACTTAATACTCTAGATGCATGCTGGATAGCGGTCAATGAGTGGAGTAATAGTAGTAGATGCAGAATCGTTTCGATCTACTTGTCTCGGATGTGATGCCTATATACATGATCATTGCCTAGATGTACTCATAACTATGCTCAATTCTGTCAATTTCTCAACAGTAATTTGTTCACCCACCGTAGAATACTTATGCTCTTGAGAGAAGCCACTAGTGAAACCTATGGCCCCCGGGTCTATTCTCATCATATCAATCTATATCACTTTATTTACTTGCTTTGTTTTTACTTTGCCTTTACTTTTTACTTTGCATCTATCTATCAAAAATACCAAAAAATTTATCTCTATCAGATCTCACTCTCGTAAGTAACCGTGAAGGGATTGACAACCCCTAAGCGTTGGTTGCGAGTTGCTATCGTGTTGTGCAAGTATGAGGGACTTGCGCGTGACCTCCTACTGGATTGATACCTTGGTTCTCAAAAACTGAGGGAAATACTTACGCTACTGTGCTGCATCATCCTCTCCTCTTCGGGGAAAACCAACGCAAGCTCGAGACGTAGAAGCCGGCCCCCCTCCCAATTCGGATTGGGCTTGGGGGGGGGACGCGCCCCCTCCTTTGCTCCTTCTCCCTCCTTTCCACTAAGGCCCAATAAGGCCCATATACCTACCGGGGGGTTCCGATAACCTCCCAGAGCTCCGGTATAGTCCCAATCTCACCCGGAACCTTTCCGGTGTCCAAATATAGTCGATCCTTATGTCTTGACCATTTCGAGACTCCTCATCATGTCCTTGATCACATCCGGGACTCCGAACAACCTTCGGTACATCAAAACTCATAAACTCATAATAAAACTGTCAACGAAACCTTAAGCGTGCGGACCCTATGGGTTCAAGAACTATGTAGACATGACCTAGAACTGTTTCCGTTCAATCAACAAAAGCGGAACCTGGATGCTCATATTGGCTCCTACAAATTCTACGAAGATCTTTATCGGTCAAACCGCATAATAACATACGTTGTTCCCTTTGTCATCGGTATGTTACTTGCCCGAGATTCGATCGTCGGTATCTCAATACCTAGTTCAATCTCGTTACCGACAAGTCTCTTTACTCGTTATGTAATGCATCATTCCGTAACTAACTCATTTGCTACATTGCTTGCAAGGCTTATAGTGATGTGCATTACCAAGAGGGCCCAAAAATACCTCTCCGACAATCGGAGTGACAAGTCCTAATCTCAAAATACGTCAACTCAACAAGTACCTTTGGAGACACCTGTAGAGCACCTTTATAATCACCCAGTTATGCTGTGACGTTTGGTAGCACACAAAGTGTTCCTCCGGTAAACGGGAGTTACATAATCTCATAGTTATAGGAACATGTATAAGTCATGAAGAAAGCAATAGCAACATACTAAACGATCAAGTGCTAAGCTAATGGAATGGGCCAAGTCAATCACATCATTCTCCTAATGATGTGATCCCGTTAATCAAATGACAACTCATGTCTATGGTTAGGAAACTTAACCATCTTTGATTTACGAGCTAGTCAAGTAGAGGCATACTAGTGACACTATGTTTGTCTATGTATTCACACATGTATTATGTTTTCGGGTAATACAATTCTAGCATGAATAATAAACATTTATCATGATATGAGGAAATAAATAATAACTTTATTATTGCCTCTAGGGCATATTTCCTTCAGTCGCCCACTTGCACTAGAGTCAATAATCTAGATTACATAGTAATGATTCTAACACCCATGGAGTCTTGGTGTTGATCATGTTTTCCTCGTGGAAGAGGCTTAGTCAACGGGTCTGCTACATTCAGATCCGTATGTATCTTGCAAATCTCTATGTCTCCCACCTGGACTTGGTCCCGGATGGAATTGAAGCGTCTCTTGATATGTTTGGTTCTCTTGTGAAATCTGGATTCCTTTGCCAAGGCAATTGCACCAGTATTGTCACAAAAGATTTTCATTGGACCCGATGCAATAGGTACGACACCTAGATCGGATATGAACTCCTTCATCCAGACTCCTTCATTTGCTGCTTCAGAAGCAGCTATGTACTCCGCTTCACATGTAGATCCCGCTACGACGCTTTGTTTAGAACTGCACCAACTGACAGCTCCACCATTTAATATAAACACGTATCCGGTTTGCGATTTAGAATCGTCCGGATCAGTGTCAAAGCTTGCATCGACGTAACCATTTACGACTAGCTCTTTGTCACCTCCATAAATGAGAAACATATCCTTAGTCCTTTTCAGGTATTTCAGGATGTTCTTGACCGCTGTCCAGTGATCCACTCCTAGATTACTTTGGTACCTCCCTACTAAACTAATAGCAAGGCGCACATCAGGTCTGGTACACAGCATTGCATACATGATAGAGCCAATGGCTGAAGCATAGGAACTTCTTTCATTTTCTCTCTATCTTCTGCAGTGGTCGGGCATTGAGTCTGACTCAACTTCACACCTTGTAATACAGGCAAGAATCCTTTCTTTGCCTGATCCATTTTGAACTTTTTCAAAACTTTATCAAGGTATGTGCTTTGTGAAAGTCCAATCAAGCATCTTGATCTATCTCTATAGATCTTGATGCCCAATATGTAAGCAGCTTCACCGAGGTCTTTCATCGAAAAGCTTTTATTCAAGTATCCTTTATGCTATCCAGAAATTCTATATCATTTCCAATTAACAATATGTCATCTACATATAATATCAGAAATGCTACAGAGCTCCCACTCACTTTCTTCTAAATACAGGCTTCTCCAAAAGTCTGTATAAAACCATATGCTTTGATCACACTATCAAAGCGTTTATTCCAACTCCGAGATGCTTGCACCAGTCCATAAAAGGATCGCTGGAGCTTGCACACTTTGTTAGAACCTTTTGGGTCAACAAAACCTTCCGGCTGCATCATATACAACTCTTCTTCCAGAAATTCATTCAGGAATGCAGTTTTGACATCCATTTGCCAAATTTCATAATAATAAAATGTGGCAATTGCTAACATGATTCGGACAGACTTAAGCATCGCTACGGGTGAGAAAGTCTCATCGTAGTCAACCCCTTGAACTTGTCGAAAACCTTTTGCAACAAGTCGAGCTTTGTAGACAGTAACATAACCATCAGCGTCAGTCTTCTTCTTAAAAATCCAATTATTCTCGATGGCTTGCCGATCATCGGGCAAGTCAACCAAAGTCCATACTTTGTTCTCATACATGGATCACATCTCAGGTTTCATGGCTTCAAGCCATTTTGCGGAATCTGGGCTCATCAACGCTTCCTCATAGTTCGTAGGTTCGCCATGGTCAAGTAACATGACCTCCAAAATAGGATTACCATACCACTCTGACGCGGATCTTACTCTGGTTGACCTATGAGGTTCTATAGTAACTTGTTCTGAAGTTTCATGATCATCATCATTAGCTTCCTCACTTATTGGTGTAGTCATCACAGGAACCGGTTTCTGTGATGAACTATTTTCCAATAAAGGAGCAGGTACAGTTACCTCATCAAGTTCTACTTTCCTCCCACTCACTTCTTTCGAGAGAAACTCCTTCTCTAGAAA
The DNA here is from genome assembly GCA_963921465.1 of Triticum timopheevii. Lineage (NCBI taxonomy): Eukaryota > Viridiplantae > Streptophyta > Magnoliopsida > Poales > Poaceae > Triticum > Triticum timopheevii. The sequence continues at coordinate 586,790,010 of OY997270.1, forward strand.
GGATCCATTATTTGCAACAAATGTCTTGCCTTCGGATCTGTGATAGAAGGTGTACCCAACAGTTTCCTTTGGGTATCCTATGAAGACACATTTCTCCGATTTGGGTTCGAGCTTATCAGGTTGAAGTTTTTTCACATAAGCATCATAGCCCCAAACTTTAAGAAATGACAACTTTGGTTTCTTGCCAAACCACAGTTCATAAGGCGTCGTCTCAACAGATTTTGATGATGCCCTATTTAACGTGAATGTGGCCATCTCTAAAGCATAACCCCAAAACGATAGCAGTAAATCAGTAAGAGACATCATAGATCGCACCATATCTAGTAAAGTACGATTACGACGTTCGGACACACCATTACGTTGTGGTGTTCCGGGTGGCGTGAGTTGAGTATTCCGCATTGCTTCAAATGTAAACCAAACTCGTAACTCAAATATTCTCCTCCACGATCAGATCGTAGAAACTTTATTTTCTTGTTACAATGATTTTCATCTTCACTCTGAAATTCTTTGAACTTTTCAAATGTTTCAGACTTATGTTTCATTAAGTAGATATACCCATATCTGCTCAAATCATCTGCGAAGGTGAGAAAATAACGATATCCGCCACGAGCCTCAACATTCATTGGACCACATACATCAGTATGTATGATTTCCAACAAATCAGTTGCTCTCTCCATAGTACCGAAGAACGGTGTTTTAGTCATCTTGCCCATGAGGCATGGTTCGCAAGTACCATGTGATTCATAATAAAGTGATTCCAAAAGTCCATCAGTATGGAGTTTCTTCATGCGCTTTACACCAATATGACCTAAACGGCAGTGCCACAAATAAGTTGCACTATCATTGTCAACTCTGCATCTTTTGGTTTCAACATTATGAATATGTGTATCACTACTATCGAAATTCATCAAAAATAGACCACTCTTTAAAGGTGCATGACCATAAAAGATATTACTCATATAAATAGAACAACCATTATTCTCAGATTTAAATGAATAACCCTCTCACATCAAACAAGATCTAGATATAATGTTCATGCTCAACGCTGGCACCAAATAACAATTATTTAGGTCTAAAACTAATCCCGAAGGTAGATGTAGAGGTAGCGTGCCGACGGCGATCACATCGACTTTGGAACCATTTCCCACGCGCATCGTCACCTCGTCCTTAGCCAGTGTCCGCTTAATCCGTAGTCCCTGTTTCGAGTTGCAAATATTAGCAACAGAACCAGTATCAAATACCCAGGTGCTACTGCGAGCTCTGGTAAGGTACACATCAATAATATGTATATCACATATACCTTTGTTCACCTTGCCATCCTTCTTATCCGCCAAATACTTGGGGCAGTTCCGCTTCGAGTGACTAGTCTGCTTGCAGTAGAAGCACTCAGTCTCAGGCTTAGGTCCAGACTTGGGTTTCTTCTCCTGAGCAGCAACTTGTTTGTTGTTCTTCTTGAAGTTCCCCTTCTTTTTCCCTTTGCCCGTTTTCTTGAAACTGGTGGTCTTATTGACCATCAACACTTGATGCTCCTTCTTGATTTCAACCTCCGCAGCTTTTAGCATTGCGAAGAGCTCGGGAATTGTCTTTTCCATCCCTTGCATATTATAGTTCATCACAAAGCTCTTGTAGCTTGGTGGCAGTGATTGAAGAATTCTGTCAATGACGCTATCATCTGGAATATTAACTCCCAATTGAATCAAGTGATTGTTACACCCCAGACATTCTGAGTATATGCTCACTGACAGAACTATTCTCCTCCATCTTGAAGCCATAGAACTTATTGGAGATTTCATATCTCTCAATCCGGGCATTTGCTTGAAATATTAACTTCAACTCCTGGAACATCTCATATGCTCCATGACGTTCAAAACGTTGTTGGAGTCCCGGTTCTAAGCCATAAAGCATGGCACACTGAACTATCGAGTAGTCATCAGCTTTGCTCTGCCAGACATTCACAACATCTGGTGTTGCTCCTGCAGCAGGTTTGGCACCCAGCGGTGCTTCCAGGACTTAATTCTTTTGTGCAGCAATGAGGATAATCCTCAAGTTATGGACCCAGTCCATGTAATTGCTACCATCATCTTTCAACTTTGCTTTCTCAAGGAACGCATTAAAATTTAATGGAACAACAGCACGAGCCATCTATCTACAACAAACATAGACAAGCAAAATACTATCAGGTACTAAGTTCATGATAAATTTAAATTCAATTAATCATATTACTTAAGAACTCCCACTTAGATAGACATCTCTCTAATCATCTAAGTGATCACGTGATCCATATCAACTAAACCATAACCGATCATCACGTGAAATGGAGTAGTTTTCAACGGTGAACATCATTATGTTGATCATATCTACTATATGATTCATGCTCGACCTTTCGGTCTCAGTGTTCTGAGGCCATATCTGCATATGCTAGGCTCGTCAAATTTAACCTGAGTATTCTGCGTGTGCAAAACTGGCTTGCACCCGTTGTAGATGGACGTAGAGCTTATCACACCCGATCATCACATGGTGTCTGGGCACGACGAACTTTGGCAACGGTGCATACTCAGGGAGAACACTTTTATCTTGAAATTTTGTGAGAGATCGTCTTATAATGCTACCGTCAATCAAAGCAAGATAAGATGCATAAAAGATAAACATCACATGCAATCAATATAAGTGATATGATATGGCCATCATTATCTTGTGCTTGTGATCTCCATCTCCAAAGCACCGTCATGATCACCATCGTCACCGGCGCGACACCTTGATCTCCATCGTAGCATCGTTGTTGTCTCGCCAACTATTGCTTCTACAACTATCGCTACCGCTTAGTGATAAAATAAAGCAATTACAGGGCGATTGCATTTCATACAATAAAGCGACAACCATATGGCTCCTGCCACTTGTCGATAACTCGGTTACAAAACATGATCATCTCATACAATAAAATATAGTATCACGTCTTGACCATATCACATCACAACATGCCCTGCAAAAACAAGTTAGACGTCCTCTACTTTGTTATTGCAAATTTTACGTGGCTGCTACGGGCTGAGCAAGAACCGTTCTTACCTACGCATCAAAACCACAATGATAGTTCGTCAAGTTAGTGCTGTTTTAACCTTCGCAAGGACCGGGCGTAGCCACACTCGGTTCAACTAAAGTTGGAGAAACAGACACCCGCTAGTCACCTGTGTGCAAAGCACGGCGGTAAAACCAGTCTCGCGTAAGCGTACGCGTAATGTCGGTCCGGACCGCTTCATCCAACAATACCGCTGAACCAAACTATGACATGCTGGTAAGCAGTATGACTTGTATCACCCACAACTCACTTGTGTTGTACTCGTGCATATAACATCAAAGCATAAAACCTAGGCTCGGATGCCACTGTTGGGGAACGTAGTAATTTCAGAAAAATTCCTACGCACACGCAAGATCATGGTGATGCATGGCAACGAGAGGGGAGAGTGTTGTCCACGTACCCTCGTAGACCGAAAGCGGAAGCGTTAGAACAACGCGGTTGATGTAGTCGTACATCTTCATGTCCTGACCGATCAAGCACCGAAACTACGGCACCTCCGAGTTCTAGCACACATTCAGCTCGATGACGATCCCTGGACTCTGATCCAGCAAAATGTCGGGGAAGAGTTCCGTCAGCACGACGGTGTGGTGACGATCTTGATGTTCTACCGTCGCAGGGCTTCGCCTAAGCACCGCTACAATATTATCGAGGACTTTGCTGGAGGGGGGCACCGCACACGTCTAAGAGAGATCAAGAGATCAATTGTTGTGTCTTTGGGGTGCCCCCCTCCCCCATATATAAAGGAGTAGAGGAGAGGGGGCCGTCCAAGGGGGTGGCGCGCCCTAGGGGGGAGTCCAACCCCAACCGGGATTAGGACTCCCCCCTTTCCTATTAGGAGTAGGAGAGGGAAGGAAGAGAGGGGAGGGAAGAAGGAAAGGGGGGCCGGCCCCCCTACCAATTCGGATTGGTCTTGGGGGGCGCCCCCTCCTTTGCTCCTTCTCCCTCCTTTCCACTAAGGCCCAATAAGGCCCATATACCTACCGGGGGGTTCCGATAACCTCCCGGAGCTTCGGTATAGTCCCAATCTCACCCGGAACCTTTCTGGTGTCCAAATATAGTCGATCTTGATGTCTCGACCATTTCGAGACTCCTCGTCATGTCCGTGATCACATCCGGGACTCCGAACAACCTTCGGTACACCAAAATTCATAAACTCATAATAAAAGTGTCAACGAAACCTTAAGCGTGCGGACCCTACGGGTTCGAGAACTATGTAGACATGACCTAGAACTGTTTCCAGTCAATAACCAATAGCGGAACCTGGATGCTCATATTGGCTCCTACATATTCTACGAAGATCTTTATCGGTCAAACCGCATATCAACATACGTTGTTCCCTTTGTCATCGACATGTTACTTGCCCGAGATTCGATCGTCGGTATCTCAATACCTAGTTCAATCTCGTTACCGGCAAGTCTCTTTACTCGTTATGTAATGCATCATTCCGTAACTAACTCATTAGCTACATTGCTTGCAAGGCTTATAGTGATGTGCATTACCGAGAGAGCCCAGAGATACCTCTCCGACAATCAGAGTGACAAATCCTAATCTCGAAATACGTCAACTCAACAAGTACCTTTGGAGACACCTGTAGAGCACCTTTATAATCACCCAGTTACGTTGTGACGTTTGGTAGCACACAAAGTGTTCCTCCGGTAAACGGGAGTTACATAATCTCATAGTCATAGGAACATGTATAAGTCATGAAGAAAGCAATAGCAACATACTAAACGATCAAGTGCTAAGCTAATAGAATGGGTCAAGTCAATCACATCATTCTCCTAATGATGTGATCCCGTTAATCAAATGACAACTCATGTCTATGGTTAGGAAACTTAACCATCTTTGATTTACGAGCTAGTCAAGTAGAGGCATACTAGTGACACTATGTTTGTCTATGTATTCACACATGTATTATGTTTCCGGGTAATACAATTCTAGCATGAATAATAAACATTTATCATGATATGAGGAAATAAATAATAACTTTATTATTGCCTCTAGGGCATATTTCCTTCACCCCTGTCTCCTGGACAGGGTGTGGGCCCCATGGTGTATTTATTTCGCTCAGAAATTCTTATTAATTCCAAAAAGTTGTTTCATGGAGTTTCAGGACTTTTGGAGCTGTGCAGAATAGGTTTCCAACGTTTGCTCCTTTTCCAGCCAGAATTCCAGCTGCCGACATTCCCCCTATTCATGGTAAACCTTGTAAAATAAGAGAGAATAGCCATAAGTATTGAGATATAATGTGTAATAACAGCCCATAATGCAATAAATATTGATATAAAAGCATGATACAAAATGGACGTATCAACTCCCCCAAGCTTAGACCTCGCTTGTCCTCAAGCGGAAGCTGAAATCGAAAAATATGTCCACATGTTTAGAGATAGAGGTGTCGATAAAAATAAAATACGGACATGAGGGCATCATGATCATTCTTATAACAGCAACATATATAGATTTTATCATATGATTTCTTATGCTCAAGTAACAATCAATTCACAATGTCAAGTATGGTTCAAAACTTCATTGGGAACTAACAAACTATAATCTCAGTCATTGAAGCAATTGCAATTTATCATAACATCAGAAAGAGTCAACAATAGAGCTTTTCAGCAAGTTCACATACTCAACTATCATGTAGTCTTCTATAATTGCTAACACTCACGCAATACTTGTGGTTATGGAGTTTCAGCCGGACACTGAGAAAGATAGGGGCTTATTGTGCTGCCTCCCAACGTATTCACCTTTAGGTGATGTCAACAATAATAGCCCATGCTAACTTACATTCAGTTGGATATATATATCATGATCTTTCAAACACGAGGAGCTTGCCAAAGGATAAAATGAAAAAGGGAAAGGTGAGGATCACCTTGACTCAAGCATAAAGTACAAAACATAAAGTAAAAGATAGGCCCTTCGCAGAGGGAAGCAGAGGTTGTCATGCGCGTTTAGGGTTGATGCACAAAATCTTAATGCAAAAGAATGTCACTTTATATTGCCCCTTGTATGTGGACCTTTATTATGCAGTCCGTCGCTTTTATTACTTCCACAACAAGATCGTACAAAGCTTAGTTTCTCTGCACTAATAAGTCATACATATTTAGAGAGCAATTTTTATTGCTTGCACCGATGACAACTTACTTGAAGGATCTAACTCAATCCATAGGTAGGTATGCTGGACTCTCATGGCAAAACTGGGTTTAAGGATATTTGGAAGCACAAGTAGTATCTCTACTTGGTGCGAGGAATTTGGCTAGCATGAGGGGGAAAGGCAAGCTCAACATGTTTAGAAGGTCAATGACAATATACTTTAACTGAGATGTCGGAAAACATAAACCATTACGTTGTCTTCCTTGTCCAACGTCAACTCTTTTAGCATGTCATACTTAATGAGTGCTCCCAATTATAAAAGGTGTCCAAGATAATATATTTATATGTGAGCCCCTCTTTCCTTATCACTTCCTATTAATTGCAACGATGACCAAGGCTAAGTTTATCAACTCTCAACAATTTTTATGCCTCATACTTTCTATGTGTGAAGTCATCACTAATCATAAGATCAATATGAACTCTTTTATTCTTTCTACTTTCTCAAGATCATAGCAACATAGCAAAGCCCTTGACTCAACACTAATCTTTATTATAGATAGCTCACGAACTCGATTACAAAAAGAGATCACAAAGCAAAACTCAGACTACTTGATATCAAAACTTTGAACTACTAGATCAAGATACTACTAAAAGGATTGAACTAAATAAAGCGGAAAAGATAGGAGTGTGATGGTGATACGATACCGGGGCACCTCCCCCGAGCTTGGCAGTTGCCAAGGGGAGTGCCCATACCCATGTGATTATGTCCTCGGAGGTGGTGAAGTAGGAGTTGTTGATGATGTAGGCTTGTCGTCCGTCTTCCAAGGCATAGGCTCTCCATCATAGAAGGATGATTGAGTCTCCGGGATCCTTAAAGCTGCAGCCAAACTCATCCTATTGAATCTATATTCATACTCACAGTTCTATTTTTGCAGGTCATAGATCTAGGCTTGGAGGTGCTCGATTTTCTCTTGAAGCTTGAAGATGATCTCCCCAATGACTTTGGCATCTAACTTGTGGTTGTTGGTGAACTCCGTGATCATCATCTGGTTGGCGTTGAGTCCATGCTCCACCATCCCTTGACACTTGAAAACTTCTTGCTCCACGGCTTTGAGCTTTGTCTCCATGCTCCTGGTACGCCTTGGTCCCTCCACATCGCGGATGTGCAGCACCCCCTCACGCATCTCAATGGTTTGAGGGTGTTGCAGCACCTCCGCAAGATAGGGGTTGATAACCCTCTCAAAAAACTTGTCCTTGGGAGCGCTTGGAGATGACATGATGCTCTTAGATCTGAAACAGAAATAGCTTGAAACGAAAACAGAGGATATTGGCGTGATACGGTGGTCAAACCTTCGGGAGTATATATAATGAATTTTACCGACCAAAATACGTAATGTGCAAGAAAACGGACTCCGGGGGGCACACGAGGTGCCCACGAGACAGGGGGCACGCCCTCCACTCTCGTGGGAGCCTCGTGTCCCTTTCGGACTACTTCTTTCTTCCTAAAATTCTTAAATAATCCAAAACTGATAAAAATTGCCATTGGAGTTGTTTTGGAGTCGGTTTACTTACCATGCCACATACCTATACCTTTTTGGAGTCTGGAATGTTCTGGAAAGTGTCCCTTATGTATTCCTCAGGGGTTACGGTTTCAATATTATTAGTTTCAACATTGATGGGATTACCTGAAATATAGTGTTTAATTATGTGACCGTTTACCACCCTAGGGCTGGTGCCTTCGAAGTTGTTGATTTTTATGGCACCAAAACGATAGACCTCCTCGATAACGTAAGGACCTTCCCATTTTGAGAGAAGTTTGCCTGCAAAAAATCTTAAATGAGAGTTGAATAATAATATATAGTCTCCTACATTAAACTCACGCTTTTGTATCCTCTTATCATGCCAGCGTTTGACTTTTTCTTTGAATAGCTTGGCATTCTCATATGCTTGGGTTCTCCATTCATCAAGTGAGCTAATATCAAACAACCTCTTCTCGCCAGCAATTTTGAAGTCATAATTGATCTCTTTAATAGCCCAATATGCTTTATGTTCAAGTTCAAGAGGTAAATGACACGCTTTTCCATAAACCATCTTATAAGGAGACATACCCATAGGATTTCTGTATGCGTTTCTATAGGCCCATAATGCATCATCAAGTTTTTTGGACCAATTCTTTCTAGATCTATTCACGGTCTTTTGCAAAATTAATTTGAGCTCTCTATTGCTCAACTCTACTTGACCACTAGACTGCGGATGATAAGGAGATGCGATTCTATGATTGACATCATACTTAGCAAGCATCTTACGGAAAGCACCATGAATAAAATGTGAACCACCATCAGTCATAAGATATCTAGGGACTCCAAACCTCGGAAAAATAACTTCTTTAAGCATTTTAATAGAAGTGTTATGATCAGCACTACTAGTTGGAATAGCTTCTACCCACTTAGTAATGTAATCAACAGCAACTAAAATATGTGTATAACCATTAGAGGCAGGAAAAGGTCCCATATAATCAAAGCCCCAAACATCAAACGATTCAATAACAAGAGAATAATTCATAGGCATTTCTTGACATCTACTAATGTTACCTATTCTTTGACATTCATCACAAGATAAGACAAACTTACGAGCATCTTTGAAGAGAGTAGGCCAATAAAAACCATATTGTAGTACCTTGTGTGCAGTTCTATCTCCAGCGTGGTGTCCTCCATAAGATTCAGAGTGACACTTACGTAGAATCTGTTCCTGTTCATGCTCAGGCACACAACGTCTAATAACACCATCTACTCCTTTATAAAGGTGTGGATCATCCCAGAAGTAATGTCTTAAATCATAAAAGAACTTTTTCTTGCTGGTATGTGAAACTAGGCGGTATAAATTTAGCAACAATGTAATTAGCATAATCAGCATACCAAGGAGCAGTACGAGAAGCATTAACAACCGCTAATTGTTCATCAGGGAAGCTATCATTAATAGGTAGTGGGTCATCAAGAACATTCTCTAACCTAGACAAGTTGTCTGCAACGGGGTTCTCAGCTCCCTTTCTATCAATAATATGCAAGTCAAATTCTTGGGGCAAGAGAACCCATCTAATGAGTCTAGGCTTAGCAACTTTATTTTCCATAAGATATTTAATAGCAGCATGATCAGTGTGAATAGTAACTTTGGAATCAACAATATAAGGTCTAAACTTATCACATGCAAACACAACTGCTAAGAACTCTTTTTCAGTAGTAGCATAATTTCTCTGGGCAGTATCAAGAGTCTTACTAGCATACTAGATAACATTCAATTTCTTATCGACTCTTTGCCCTAGAACAGCACCTACAGCATAATCACTAGCATCGCACATAATCTCAAAAGGTAAATTCCAATCAGGTGGCTGAACAATAGGTGCAGTGATCAAAGCTTTCTTAAGCACTTCAAAGGCATCTACACAATCATCATCAAAGACAAAAGGAATATCTTTTTTCAATAAATTAGTCAGAGGCCTAGAGATTTTAGAAAAGTCCTTAATGAACCTCCTATAAAAACCGGCATGACCGAGGAAGCTTCTTATACCTTTTATGTCCTTGGGACATGGCATCTTTTCAATAGCATCAATTTTGGCTTTATCAACTTCAATACCTCTCTCGGAGATCTTGTGCCCCAAGACAATGCCTTCATTAACCATAAAGTGACACTTTTCCCAATTCAAGATGAGACTACTGTCTTCGCATCTCTGCAAAACTCGATCAAGGTTGCTCAAACAATCATCAAAAGAGGATCCATAGACGGAGAAGTCATCCATGAATACCTCACAAATCTTTTCACAAAAATCAGAGAATATAGCCATCATGCATCTTTGAAAGGTAGAAGGTGTATTACATAAACCAAAAGGCATGCGCCTATAAGCAAAAGTACCAAAAGGGCAAGTAAAAGTAGTTTCAGATTGATCCTTCACTGACACAGGTATCTGAGCCAGAATAGCCATCTAGAAAGCAAAAATGTGTGTGTTTGGATAGTCTTTCTAGCATTTGATCAATAAAAGGTAAAGGGTAATGATCTTTCTTAGTAGCTTTATTTAACTTGCGGAAATCAATTACCATCCTATAACCTGTAATAATTCTTTGCGGGATCAATTCATATTTATCATTAGGGACAATGGTAACACCTCCTGTCGGTCTCAAAACCGGCGGATCTCGGGTAGGGGGTCCCGAACTGTGCGTCTAGGCGGATGGTAACAGGAGACAAGGGACACGATGTTTTTACCCAGGTTCGGGCCCTCTCGATGGAGGTAAAACCCTACTCCTTCTTGATTGATATTGATGATATGGGTAGTACAATAGTGGATCTACCACGAGATCAAGGAGGCTAAACCCTAGAAGCTAGCCTATGGTATGATTGTTGTTATGATTGTTGTCCTACGGACTAAAACCCTTCGGTTTATATAGACACCGGAGAGGGCTAGGGTTAAACAGAGTCGGTTACAATGGTAGGAGATCTGCATATCCGTATTGCCAAGCTTGCCTTCCACGCCAAGGAAAGTCCTATCCGGACATGGGATGAAGTCTTCAATCTTGTATCTTCGTAGTCTTGGAGTTCGGCCGATGATGATAGTTCGGCTATCCGGACACCCCCTAGTCCAGGACTCCCTCAGTAGCCCCCGAACCAGGCTTCAATGACGACGAGCCCGGCGCATATATTGTCTTCGGCGTTGCAAGGCGGGTTCTCCTCCAAATTCCATGTGCTTGCCGAATAGTATCCGGCTTCCTTATAAATGTTGTGCTCCTTGGCTTCCACGCCCAATAATGGCCCTCTTCCACGTGTCGTACGAATGCGAAAGGCCAGGGTGTTTTTACGTTTTACCCCCAAGCCGCGCGAATAAGCTGCCTATAAGAGAGGCAAGAATCCAGATCCAAATCACACCATCCTCCTTCCGTGAGTACTCATCGGAGCGCTTCTGACAAAAATCCACTCCATCATGGACCGTCGACGCGGCTCCTCCTCTCGTGCTCCCAGCCCTCAGCCAGGAGATTGGGGGAGATGTTCAGTCCCGCACAGCGAGCTGGTGACGCTCCAAGCGGAGGGATACCTTCCTCCGGCCTTTATGGTCCCGGTTCGAGCCGGGCTGGCCACCTACAAAGGTGGAAAGCAGGCGGAGACCACCCCCAGTCCCTCCAAAGGAGAGCGGGTGTGCTTCGTCCCTTATCTAATAAGGGGGCTCGGATTTCCCATACATCCATTTCTCCGGGGGCTTCTGGAGTTCTACGGACTCCAGCTTCATCACCTCACGCCCGCCTCTATTCTGCACATTGCGGGTTTCGTAGCTCTTTGTGAGCTGTTCTTGGGCATTAAGCCCCATTTCGCGCTGTGGAAGAGATTGTTTTGCCTCGTACCTCGTTCTCACGAGGGGTCGATATATCAAGTGGGCGGAGCCGAAATATGGCGCATCGCTGGGACCGGATATCTATCCGGAACCCCAAAGAAGGCGACCGAAGACTGGCCTTCGGAATGGTTTTATGTGGAAGATGCTCCACTGCCGGACCCAGTTCGGATCGGCCTCCCGGAGTTCAGCAATGCTCCTCTGAAGAAACACCTGAGTTGGCACCCGCAGAGCCCTCAACGGGAGGATGACAGGAGCGTCCATTATCTGATGGGCCGGATAAGGCTGCTGGCTCATTCCGGACTGACCATGATCGGAGTCATGGCCACGTGCATTATGCGAGGGGTGCGGCCGCTCCAATATAGGGGACACCCCATGTGGGATTTCAACAGGGAGAATGACGCCACCCGTCATGGCCGCAAGAGGACGGGATCAGCCGCAGATCTGGTGAAGATCCTGTCCGGCTTGTACAAGGGGGAGAAGGAGGACTTCCTCCAAACAAGTCCATTGAATGGATTCTCCATGAATAACCCTCGGAGCTGGGTAAGTGAACGTTTATCTATCCGATCCGTGCTTTCAAAGTTAAGTGTCTTACTTTATGATTTCGACGCAGGATCTGCGTCGGGATGTGGAGGGCATACACAGTCCGGCTCCACAACCCAAGGATCCTGGAAGATCCCTTGATCCGGCCTCCGAAGAGGATCCAGACATAAACGTGGAGCTAATTGACGGGGTGTTCCATCAACTTAGCATGGACAATGCTCTAGTCGCCATTACGGCTGACTACCCCGGTTTATCTCCGGCTTCCCAGGTAACTATGACCGGAGCCCTGACGCCATTATTTCGTCCGTGCTTATTCCTGACCACCGTATACCAACAGTGTCTCGCAGGAGGTGCCTTCAACGCGGGAAGCTGATCCTGCGGTGGCTGACCAACTAGGGTCAGTTCGGCCCAGAAGACGGAAGAGGGGTGCGGTGCGAATTGAAACGTTGCCGCAACGGTATGGCACGCCACCGTTTTAAGGGAAAGATTCCTGGGAGGTATATTAATGCTCATGACTTTTCCAGGAGAAAGAGCGCTCGCCGGACTGTGCCCGGAGAGCTTGCCAACCAAGCCTCCACCCGCCAGGTTCCAACACCTGGTCCGGAGGGGGAGGCGAGCGCAAGGCGCGAGCCGGATGCTTCTCCAGCGGAGGATGCCGACAGGCTGTCCGCCACCAAGTCTGAGGTGGAGAGCGCCATGAATCATAGGCACCGCCGGACTATTCTTCGTGACGCGTGTTTCTCCCCAGAGGCGTTGAACGCCTTTAATGCGGGAGACGCGCACCTCCGTGCCGCTCGAGATGGTTTAACCAGGGCCACGGAGCAGTATGTGAAAGACATACGGGTAAGGAGTTTTAATAGTTATATATGCCAGTAGCCCCGAGACTTAAAGTAGTTAGAATAACTGATTTAAGGATCGTTTGATATGCAGGATCTTACGAAGAAGAATACCCAAGTGTACCAGGAGCTTCAAGAGTGCAAGGCCCAGCTTGAAGCCGCACTAGCCGCCGCAGGAGGAGACACAGAGACCCCCTCCGGTAACACATATTTCAAAAAAGATAAACGGTGTGCGGCGTGCGTATAAGTCTGACAATAATATTGCAGATGTTGCCGGACTTGATCCGGACAAGCAACAACTACTGCGCCAGCTGAAGGCTGGCGAGAGGGTGCTTATGAAGGTGCAGCAGGAGAGGAACAAACTCCAAGATGCCCACACCCAGCTGGGAGAAGAGCTAAAAGGTGTCCGGGCCCAGCTGTCTGGCTCCGTGAAGGAGAATCAGCGGCTTCGTCGCGGCATTTATAGTAAGTGCTTGAGCAAACTCTTTTGAAAAGAAGAGTTCGGCGAGGAGGTCGATTGACAGAAATATGTCTGTAGGTGTGCTCACAGGTCGCCCTGCGGAGGAAATGCCCGGTTCAACGGGTGATCAACTTCCCGAGCTGGTGCAACTGCACGAACGTGTTCGGCAGGCGATGAGTGGCGTCGCCCAGGCCTTATGGTCGTCCGTCTCCCTACCCGAGGGCCTTGGAGGGCTTGCGGAGAAGCTTCAGGGAGCACGGCAGCGCTTCCGTCTGTGGAAGATATCGGCCTGCCGTCAAGGCGGTAGGGAGGCCTGGGCTATGGTGAAGACGCGGTACAAGAAGGTGGATCCGAACCACATGGCCAAGGTCGGACCTGTGGGGCCCGATGGGAAGGAGATCCCTATGAGCTTAATGTACGGCCAAGTAGAGTTGGCCGCTAAGTATTCCCAGCGGGACTGTAAATTAGACAGCCTGTTAGACGGGATTGAAGAGGATTACAGTCAGTCAATTTGAAGATGTATTGTAAAATGACATGAAAAATGCCTTCTAGCCGGATTGTAGATCATTTGTCTTTGCGGACCTTTTCACTTCAACCTCGGGACCCTAGAGTCCGGAGTGTGTCCGAATACCCTCGCGGTTATGAAAAAAAAACTGGGGCATGCATGGAGACCAGGCGTAGGGGTCATTAGTGCTTTCTCAGACAAGTGCCCAACTAGTTATGTTATATTACATGCTTAGTAAGAAACATCTTCCAGGGAGAATAGTTCCGTTAAGGGTTCCTTTCCCTTGGAGGCATGCCCTAAAGTGCATGTCCGGACTGCGAAAAGAGCAGAAAAGCATCTGGGGGCAGATAAATGAATAAATAAGAAATCATCTTTCAAGTCACCGACCGAATATTCCCTTAAGAACGCTAGCTTTCGGCTTCACCCAGTCTGAGGTACACATCCGGCTGACCCGGCAGTAATAATCGCAGAGGTGCTCCCTTTACCTCCTAGCCGAACAATCAGGAACGTAGGGGTAAGCACAGGAGCCAGGCAACCCAGCTTGGCTAAAACTTAAGTCATATCGATGCATATAATGGTGAATAAAAGGTACATGCGGAAGTTTGACACATGTGTTGGGCATAAAGCCCGCATAAATAAGCTTCTGTTAAAGAAGCCCCCAGGTATAATGAGTGCGAGTGGCACGTCAAGTGTGTGCGAACAATGCGCGGATCAGCCCTCAAAGGCTTTATGAAAAGGTGGGGAGAAAAGATAGAAACAAAAGACAACTAAAGTATAAAATGTGGACGGAGGAAGGAGACGAACTCTGAGTCCGGCGCTAGGTGTAGAATCTTCGGAGGAGGGCTGCGTTCCATGGGTTCGGCTCGAGTCGGTTGTCCGATGCGTTTCGTAGACGGTATGCTCCGCTGGTCAGGACTTGGTCGATGATGAAGGGACCTTCCCATTTGGGTTTGAGTTTGTCCTTTTTCTTGTCCGGCAGGCGTAGAACTAGTTCGCCAACATTGTAAGTTTTGGCCCGTACTTCCCTGCTTTGGTATCTTCGAGCCTGCTGCTGATAGAATGCGGAATGAGCCTTTGCCACATCACGCTCCTCCTCCAATGCGTCCAAGCTGTCCTGCCGATCCAACTCGGCTTCTCTTTCTTCATACATGCGCACTCGAGGTGAGTCATGAATTATATCGCAGGGCAAAACTGCCTTTGCACCGTATACCATAAAGAATGGCGTGAATCCGGTAGTACGATTTGGCATGGTTCGCAGCCCCCAGAGTACGGAGTCGAGCTCCACTACCCAGTGCATGTTAGATTCCGTGAGGGACCGCACTAGCCTGGGTTTGATGCTGCTCATGATTAGAACATTTGCTCGTTCGACCTGACCGTTAGTTTGAGGGTGATAGACTGAGGCGTAGTCGAGCTTGATGCCCATATTTTTGCACCAGAGTTTAACCTCGTGGCCGTGAAGTTCGTGCCGTTATCGGTGATAATGCTGTGGGGGACACCATAACGGTGTACTACCCCGGATATGAAGTCTATCACAGGTCCGGATTCGACCATTTTAACTGGCTTGGCCTCTATCCATTTGGTAAATTTGTCCACCATGACCAATAGGTATTTTTGCTTGTGGGTTCCCCCTTTAAGGGGTCCAACCATGTCAAGTCCCCAGACGGCAAACGGCCAGGTGATTGGTATAGTTTTGAGGGCAGTGGGTGGCATGTGGCTCTGATTAGCAAAGAGCTGACAACCGACGCATCGTTGGACTAAGTCCTGAGCATCTGCCCGGGCCGTCGGCCAATAAAATCCTGTACAGAAGGCCTTGCCTACAAGGGCCCGGGCTGCAGCGTGGTGTCCGCCTAGTCCAGCGTGAATTTCAGCTAGAAGATTTCGCCCTTCCTCTTCGGATATGCACCTTTGAAGGACTCCGGTTGTGCTTTTCTTATAAAGTTCTCCCTCATGGACCTTGTAGGCTTTAGATCGCCGAACTATGCAGCGGGCCTCATTTTGGTCTTCGGGAAGTTCCTGCCTAATTAAGTAGGCTAGGAATGGTTCCGTCCACGAGGCAATGACTGCCATTATTTCGTGGGCTGAAGGTGTTATGTCATTGGCTGAGCCACCGGTTGTGTCAGAATGTTCGGTGTTGGGCGGTGCGGTTGGTTCCGGATTGTTGTTTCCGGACTCCTCTTCCCATACTACGGATGGCTTAAAGAGCCGCTCCAGGAAGATGTTTGGAGAGACTGCGTCGCGCTTTGCGCCGATGTGCGCCAACACGTCGGCCGCCTGGTTATTATCCCGGGCTACATGGTGGAATTCGAGTCCTTCGAACCGAGCTGACATTTTTAAGACGGCGTTATGGTAGGCTGCCATTTTCGGATCTTTGGCATCAAAGTCTCCATTTACTTGGGATATTGCAAGGTTTGAATCCCCGCGGACCTCGAGGCATTGAATGCCCATGGAGATTGCCATCCGGAGACCATGTAGAAGGGCCTCATATTCGGCTGCGTTGTTGGAGTCCGTGTACATTATTTGAAGTACGTATTGGACTGTGTCTCCAGTTGGGGACGTCAAGACGACGCCAGCCCCCAAGGCGGCCAACATTTTAGAGTCGTCGAAATGCATGATCCAATTGGAGTATGCGCCATACTCTTTAGGGAGTTCGGCTTTGGTCCATTCAGCGATGAAGTCCGCCAAGACTTGCGACTTTATAGCTCAACGTGGTTTGTAGGTTATGTCGAATGGTAAGAGCTCGATGGACCATTTTGCAATCCTGCCCGTCGCGTCGCGGTTGTTTATGATGTCGTTGAGGGGTACTTCGGAGGCCACTGTTATCGAACACTCTTGAAAGTAGTGTCGCAGCTTCTGGGATGCCATGAACACCGTGTACGCTATCTTTTGATAATGCGGGTACCGGGACTTGCATGGAGTTAAGACAGTGGATATGTAGTACACTGGTTTTTGAAGAGGGAATTTGTGCCCTTCTGTTTCTCGTTCGACGACGAGCACCGCGCTTACAACTTGATGTGTTGCCGCGATATATAACAACATTGGTTCGCCCAAATTGGGTGCGGCCAGGACCGGATTTGTTGCCAATATGGCCTTTATTTCTTCGAGTCCGGCCGTGGCAGCATCCGTCCATTCAAAGTGTTCGGTGTGCCTGAGGAGGCGATAGAGGGGCAATGCCTTTTCTCCCAAACGGGAGATGAAGCGGCTTAGAGCCGCCACGCATCCAGTCAATTTTTGTATTTGTTTGAGGTCTTTTGGGATATCCAGCTGTGACAGAGCTCGGATCTTGGCTGGGTTTGCTTCAATTCCTCTACCGGATACAATGAACCCCAAGAGCTTTCCGGCTGGTACGCCGAAAACGCATTTTTCCGGGTTGAGCTTAATGTCATATGCTCGGGAGTTGTTGAATGTGAGCCTCAAGTCGTCTACTAGAGTTTCGACGTGTTTGGTTTTGACGACCACGTCATCTACGTATGCCTCCACTATTTTGCCGATCTGGGTAGCCAGACATGTCTGAATCATACGCTGATATGTTGTGCCGGCGTTTTTGAGTCCGAAGGGCATTGTGTTGAAGCAGAATGGTCCGTATGGAGTAATGAATGTCGTTGCGGCCTGGTCTATTTCCGCCATCTTGATTTGATGGTATCCGGAATATGTGTCGAGGAAGCACAATGAATCATGCCCTGCGGTAGCATCGATGATTTGGTCGATGCGGGGAAGGGGGAAAGGATCCTTTGGACAGGCCTTGTTAAGGTCTTTAAAATCGACACAAAGGCGCCAGGATTTGTCCTTTTTTGGTACCATTACCAGGTTCGCTAGCCAGTCCGGATGTTTTATATCTCTGATGAATCCGTCTTCTAATAGTTTGGCTAGCTCCTCTCCCATTGCCTGTCTCTTGGGTTCGGAAAATCGCCGAAGAGCCTGTTTGACTAGCTTGAATCCTTTTAGGATATTTAGGCTGTGTTCTGCCAGCCTACGTGGGATTCCTGGCATATCTGAAGGGTGCCAGGCAAAGATGTCCCAATTTTCCCAAAGGAATTCTCGTAGTGCGGCGTCTACATCAGGGTTTAATTGTGCCCCAATGGAGGCCGTCTTTGTGGGGTCTGTTGGATGGACCTGGAATTTGACTATTTCATCCGCTGGTTTAAAAGAGGTGGACTTGGATCTCTTATCGAGTATCACATCATCCCTGTTCACCGTGGAGCACAACGTAGTGAGTTCCTCTGCCGCTAGGGCTTCGGATAGTGCCTCTAGGGCTAGTGCGGCTGTCTTGTTTTCGGCGCGCAGTGCTATGTCCGGATCACTGACAAGAGTGATGATTCCATTGGGCCCGGGCATTTTAAGCTTCATGTACCCATAATGGGGTATGGCTTGGAAAATTGTGAATGCCTCTCGCCCTAATAAAGCGTGATATCTGCTGCTGAATGGGGCCACCTGGAACGTGACCTCCTCGGACCTGTAATTGTCCAGCGAGCCGAACACCACATCAAGTGTAATTTTTCCTGTGCAGCGTGCTTCCTGACTAGGGATTATTCTTCTAAAGGTTGTGCTGCTTCGCTCAATGCGGCTCCAGTCTATTTCCATTTTTCGAAGGGTTTCCTCGTAGATGAGGTTTAATCCGCTGCCGCCATCCATGAGTACCTTGGTAAGACGAAAGCCGTCCACTATTGGACTGAGGACCAATGCGGCTGGTGCTCGGGCTGTTTGGAATTTAGGTTCGTCGCTGGCGTTGAAGGTGATAGCCGTGTCGCTCCATGGATTTGTTGTTGCTACTTGGTAGACTTCGGCGAGGCTGCGGATTGTTCGTTTCCGCATATTATTTGATGTGAAAGTCTCAAAGACTGTTAATATCGTACTGGTACTGTTGGGGTGGTTCTCCGGGGCTAGAAGCTCTTCGCCACTTTTGGCCACCTGCCGCAGTATCCAACATGCTCGAAGGCTATGAGTTGGAGTGGCGCCCTCTGTACTATGAATTTTACAGGGTCCGCTGAGCCATCCCTCTAGTACGGTTCCGTGCCCTTTATGGGGTTTTTGCTTTTTGGTTTTTGTCTCGGGTGCCTGAGCATAATGCACCCTTTTGTTTCGGACTAGGGTTGTGTTCGGAGCCGGATTGTCCCAAACTTAGTTTCGGTTTTCCGGACATTCTCCATCGCACAGTACTTTCGTACTATGGACGCTAGGTCGGCGAAGCGTGTAATTTCGCGACGACTTACGGCGTTCAAGATTCCCTTGTCCGTGCAATTGTTGCAGAAAATTGAAATTGCATTTTCCTCCCGGCAGTCCTTTATCCTGTCCATAACCAGGAGGAATCTGGCCCAGTAATGATGTACTGTTTCAGCGGGCTCTTGCCGGATTTGAGATAGATCGCTTATGTTTGGGTGGGCGGGTGGAATTAAGTCCGGAACCCTGCCCAACTTGAGGCTCAAGGGCCGAAAAGTTTCCGAATTTGGAAGCTTGGATTGCTGGATGTCGTCCAACGAATCTGGTCCGCTGCCTGACTTTAGGTTCAGTACTTGATTGACATCCATCCCTCCGCGGGAATCCGGCATGGAGGGGTCAGGAGTCCGGACATAAATGGTTTTTAATACAGAGGAAGAATCGCCGCGTTGTTCTTCTACCACAGCAACGTGATGGGTAACCTGGGGAGAGTCAATCTCTCTCAGATCGGTTTTAAGCCCAATCTGATTGTAGTCTGTAGCGACTCCCAGGGCGGCGAAGCGATCCAAGAGCTCGTTTACGGAAGAGAGCTCCATCGGATCTAACTGCTCGGTGAATTCCGAGTTGACATGGAGATCGCTTTTGATGAACCGAGAGGTCACCGTCGGAGCGGTGGCCGAATAGGCGGTCATAAGAAAACCACCTAGCCGGATAGTTTGGCCGGCGGCCAAAGCTCCTTTGGTAATGGTACCGTCTTTAAAGACGTGAAGAGGCATCCTTCCTGATCGTGACGGCACAGAGGAACTCTTAATGAAAGCACCAATGTCGGTGTCAAAACCGGCGGATCTCGGGTAGGGGGTCCCGAACTGTGCGTCTAGGCGAATGGTAACAGGAGACAAGGGACACGATGTTTTTACCCAGGTTCGGGCCCTCTCGATGGAGGTAAAACCCTACTCCTGCTTGATTGATATTGATGATATGGGTAGTACAAGAGTGGATCTACCACGAGATCAAGGTGGCTAAACCCTAGAAGCTAGCCTATGGTATGATTGTTGTCCTATGGACTAAAACCCTCCAGTTTATATAGACACCGGAGAGGGCTAGGGTTACACAGAGTCGGTTACAATGGTAGGAGATCTACATATCCGTATTGCCAAGCTTGCCTTCCACACCAAGGAAAGTCCTATCCGGACACGGGACGAAGTCTTCAATCTTGTATCTTCATAGTCTTGGAGTCCGGCCGATGATGATAGTTCGGCTATCCGGACACCCCCTAGTCCAGGACTCCCTCACCTCCCTTTTTAGGGACACAATGGACAGGGCTTACCCATTCGCTATCAGCAACGGGATAAATAATACCTGCCTCAAGGAGCTTTAGTATCTCCTTTCTTACCACTTCCTTCATCTTGGGATTTAATCGTCTTTGAGGATCTCTAACTGGTTTGGCATCGTCCTCCAATGTAATTTTGTGTTGGCATAACGTGGGACTAACGCCCTTAAGATCATCTAGAGTATATCCAATAGCAGCTCGGTGCTTCTTCACAATTTTCAATAATCTTTCTTCTTCTTTCTCTGAAAGGTTAGCACTAATAATAACAGGATATATTTCTTTTTCATCAAGATAAGCATGCTTAAGATTATCAGGTAATGGTTTGAGTTCAAACATGGGATCACCCTTGGGTGTAGGGGGGTCACCAAGAATTTCAACGGGAAGGTTATGTTTCAACATAGGTTCCTGTTTAAGGAACACTTCATCTATTTCCTCCCTTTCCTTCATAAACATATCGTTTTCATAGTCTAGAAAATATTGTTCTAACGGATCAGTTGGAGGAACAGCAATGGAAGCAAGACCAATAATTTCATCCTTGCTAGGTGGTTCCCTTTCACGAGGTTGTCTACTAAACTTAGCAAAATTAAACTCATGAGACATACCATCTATGCCAACGGTGACAGTATTCTTTTCACAATTAATCTTTGCACTGGCCATATTCAAGAAGGGTCTACCAAAAATAAAGGGACAAAAATCATCCTGTGGGGAACCAAGAACAAGAAAATCAGCAGGGTATTTAACCTTCCCACACAAAACTTCAACATCTCTAACAATCCCAAAGGGTTTAATGGTATCCCTATTAGCAAGCTTAATAGTAACATCAATGTCTTCTAATTCAATGGGTGCAATGTCATGCATAATTTCTTGATATAAAGTATAAGGTATTGCACTAGCACTAGCACCCATATCACATAAGCCATGATAACAATGATCTCCTATTTTAACAGAAATAACAGGCATGCCTACGACAGGTCTACATGTCTTGGTATCTGGTCTAGCAATATTAGCAGTCTCACCACAGAAAGAAATAACACGCCCATCTAAATCCTCATCCAAGAGGTCTTTAACCATAACAATACTGGGTTCAACATTAATTTACTCAGGAGGTGTATAAGTCCTAGTATTACTCTTACGAACAACAGTCGAAGCTTTAGCGTGATCCTTTATCCTAACAGGAAAAGGAGGTTTTTAACATAAGCAGTAGGAACAATAGGATCACTATAGGTAATAGTCTTTTCTTCGACTGTAATAGGTGCAACTACTTTCACTTCAACAGGAGGATTATATTTAAACCACTTCTCTTTAGGGAGATCAACGTGAGTAGCAAAAGATTCACAAAAAGTAGCTACTATCTCAGAGTCAAGTCCATAATAGCGCTAAATCCACGAAAAGCATCGGTTTCCATAAAAGATTTAACACAATCAAACTTAGGTGTCATACCTGACTCCTTACCATCGTCGGAACCCCAATCTTCAGATTTGTGTTTAATTCTTTCCAATAAGTCCCATTTGAAATCAATACTCTTCAGCATATAAGAACCAGCACAGGAAGTATCGAGCAGGTTGCGATTATCGAGAGAAAGCCGGGCATAAAAATTCTGAATAATCATTTCCCGAGAGAGCTCATGATTGGGGCATGAATATAACATTGACTTAAGCCTCCCCCAAGCTTGAGCGATGCTTTCTCCTTCGCGAGGCCAGAAATTATATATGTAATTACGATCACGATGAACAAGATGCATAGGATAGAACTTCTGGTGAAATTCCAACTTCAATCGGTTATAATTCCAAGATCTCGTATCATCACATAACCTATACCATGTCAATGCATCTCCCTTCAAAGATAAAGGGAAGACCTTCCTTTTGACAACATCATCGGGAATAACTGCAAGCTTAGATAATCCACAAACTTCATCCACAAAGATAAGGTGTAAATCGGGATGCAATGTTCCGTCTCCTGCAAATGGATTAGCTAGTAGTTTCTCTATCATACCTGAAGGAATCTCAAAGTAAATATTTTCATAAAGTTCAGTAGGTTGAGGAGCAACTCTTTGCTCTTCTGGTTGGGGTGAAGATACCCCAAACAAGCCCCTCAAAGGATTAGTTTCCATAGTGACAAGTAACAGAAAATTTCAGCACACTATATAAATGTTTCCTTACCAAGTTCCACTCACCAAAAGCGCTACACTCCCCGGCAACGGCGCCAGAAAAGAGTCTTGATGACCCACAAGTGTAGGGGATCAATCGTAGTCCTTTCGATAAGTAAGAGTGTCGAACCCAACGAGGAGCAGAAGGAAATGATAAGCGGTTTTCAGTAAGGTTTTCTCTGCAAGCACTAAAATTGTAGGTGATAGATAGTTTTGTGATAAGATAAATAGCAACGAGTAACAAGTAAATAAAGTAAATAAAGTGCAGCAAGGTGGCCCAATCCTTTATGTAGCAAAGGATAAGCCTGGACAATTTCTAATAATGAGAAAGAAGCTCCCGAGGACACATTGGGAATTATCGTCAAGCTAGTTTTCATCACGTTCATATGATTCGCGTTCGGTACTTTGATAATTTGATATGTGGGTGGACCGGTACTTGGGTACTGCCCTTACTTGGACAAGCATCCCACTTATGATTAACCCCTATTGCAAGCGTCCGCAACTACAAAAGAAGTATTAAGGTAAACCTAACCACAGCATTAAACATATGGATCCATATCAGCCCCTAATGAAGCAACGCATAAACTAGGGTTTAAACTTCTGTCACTCTAGCAACCCATCATCTACTTATTACTTCCCTATGCCTTTCTCTAGGCCCAAATAATGGTGAAGTGTCATGTAGTCGACGTTCACATAACACCACTAGAGGAAAAGACAACATACATCTCATCAAAATATCGAACGAATACCAAATTCACATGACTACTAATAGCAAGACTTCACCCATGTCCTCAGGAACAAACGTAACTACTCACAAAGCATATTCATGTTCATAATCAGAGGAGCAACCCACAGGTACCAATTTGTGGTTTTGATACAAGATTGGATACAACAGATGAACTAGGGTTTTGAGAGGAGATGGTGCTGGTGAAGATGTTGATGGAGATTGACCCCCACCCGATGAGAGGATCGTTGGTGATGACGTTGGTGATGATTTCCCCCTCCCGGAGGGAAGTGTCCCCGGCAGAACAGCTCTGCCGGAGCCCTAGATTGATTCCCCCAAGGTTCCGCCTCGTGGCGGCGGAGTTTCGTCCCGTAAGCTTGCCCACGATTTTTTCAGGGTAAAAGTGATGATATAGCAGAAGATGGACGCCAGAAGCTCACCAGGGGGCCCAGGAGATAGGGGGCGCACCCTATAGGGGGGCGCACCCCCCTGTCTTCTGGACATGGTGTGGGCCCCCTGGCGTATTTTTTTCACTCAGAAATTCTTATTAATTTCAAAAAGTTGTTTCGTGGAGTTTCAGGACTTTTGGAGCTGTGCAGAATAGGTTTTCAACGTTTGCTCCTTTTCCAGCCAGAATTCCAGCTGCCGGCATTCCCCCTCTTCATGGTAAATCTTGTAAAATAAGAGAGAATAGCCATAAGTATTGAGATATAATGTGTAATAACAGTCCATAATGCAATAAATATTGATATAAAAGCATGATGCAAAATGGACGTATCAATGTGCATGATTTGTCTCCATTTTATTTACCAGCAAACGTGGAAGCTTAATTAAGTGGCTTAATTAAGTGAGAGAAGATTTAGGTTTAATTATGGTACATGGTCGACTACGTCTTAAATTTCCTGTTGTTTTGGACAAAAATTTCCCAGCATATGCACCTTTGTTTCTTGTTTTTCATCCACGAAGACCACCATCTATTGCTAGTTCACCCAAGAGACCAAGATGAGCTCTTGCCCTACAAAGTTGTGTCGTGTTGTGTCCTTATTTAGTTGAATAATCACTATAGATTTATAATTTTTACCATCTCATTTAGCTCGAAACTAGCTCGAGATCGGCTCGAGATCGTTACAAGCTGAACACGAGTCATGTTCTAGAGCTCGATATTGAGCTTCACTCAGTTTGAGCTCGCTCGAATTTTAATATGAGTTGAGCTGAGTCAACTCCAACTCGCTCGAACTCGACTCGTTTGCAGCCCTACGCCCAACCCAAGCCAGTATGTGCACGGGATGGTGCGTAGATCGTGGGGAGACCAAGGTGGACCGAGTCACCTGTCTAACAGCACTCGCAGTCGTAGTTTCCGTAATCGTTGCACTCATCTTCAAAATCAGGAACGCTGACGCAGTCGTCGTTCCCGTAATCGGAACTGTAGATGTGGATGGGCTCAGCACGCCACTCGATCGTTAGGTTCTTGATCCTGGCGAATTTCTCTCGCAGCGCACGCTCGCCATCATCATTGATCTGGAAACAGTCGTGCAACCCAAGAACCTCGAGGAGCGGGCATCTCTCAAGGACGTCGGCCAGTTCTCCGGCGTTCATGTAAGCGCCGTCGAGTTCGAGGATACGCAGCTCCAACACAGGTGACTCTCTTATCACATTGATGGGTCGTGTCCTGAAGACGTCGCACCATGTAAGCCGAAGGGTAGTCAGTGAGGGCGACCTGCAGACAGTAGTGCCAGCCATCTTTCTCATAAAGATGTTCTAGGAATGAATGAAATTGATAAAATTTCGAACAGAAAGCTACAGAAAGCTAAGTGAGATTAGAATAGAAAAACACCTTTCGAAGATATACTGTAGGAGCTCATCGGTGACGAAAGACATCCCGGCGAACACCCGGAGCTGTCCGTCGGAACGGTCCACAGCCGCTTTCGCCATTGCGCACAGGACAAAATCGTCCTTCTCGAACACGACCTCATGGTTCTGTATGTCCACGGCTCGCCACACATCTGGCAACTTGGCCGCCTCTAGCCACGAGCGGCACACGAGGCCGGCGCCCATGAGGACCTCCACGGCGCCGAGACTGACGAAGATCGAGGCGAGGGCGTCGAGGGGCATCAGCGACCAGTCCCTGACCGTCGGCTCCAACAGGGGCGGTGCCATGTCGTCCATTGATGATCGATCGATCGATCCTCTGGGATTGGGTCTGCTAAGTTCAGAACTTAATTTTACAGAGGCGGGCCAGGGACGTGAACTGTCCGTCTTTGACTGTTGAAGACGAAGGGCTTGCTTCTCGCCTGCCAACGTTGTTGGGAATAATCCAAACCTAATCAGGTACGTGTCAATAGTGTTTGCAGTTCATGTCCGAGTTGAACTAGACGTGTGTCCGTGTCCTAGTGTGTCTCTGGCTTGCATGCCATGGCGTGGTGGTAGCTGAGTGCAAGTCGGATTCTCACATTGGTCTAATTCTTGAAACTTGAATACTGAAATTAAGTACAAATTTGATGTTATGGGGACCGAAGAAGATGAAGCAGATTGATTCTTTTCTTAGAGCTATCCAGGTAAATCAGCCTGGACCCTGAGTTTTGAATCTGAAGGAAATGCAACTATTTCACAAGCCGGAGTCCAACTTTATATAAATGTTTGTGTAAAATATTTTTTGTCTAGTCCTTGAGAATGAAACTACTTTGAACAATTAATTGGGTTGATCGTCTTGCCTTAATGCATACGACTTGCCCAATTTTATTTTATTTCAAAAATGGGGTTTGCCCCGGCCTCTGCATCAGAACGATGCATACAACCATATTATTGATAATCAAAAGGTCCAACATAAGTCTTAAGGTCTCAAACAAAAAGGAAAAAAGGCTCACAAAGAGCATGAATGCAAAAACAGGATAGCCACAACCGGCAGGCAAAACATAAAATAGAAAACTAAACACCTATCATATTAAATGACCGCCATCCAAACCGGTTGAAGATAGCCCGTGCTACCGTCTCCCATCGGATAGATCCAATAACCAAATGCTCCCTGGCCTCCGTCGGAGTGGGTAGCGACCACATACGGATGAGTGTAGTGGCCCGGAAAATAACTTGCAAGAAATGAATATTTATTGTTCTGTTAAAAACCAAGTCGTTTCTGCAGTTCCAAACTGTCCATAATAAAGCACATACTCCTACACGGATATGTCTTGCTGTTTCTGCATCAATCCCATCTAGCCACGACTTGCCCAATTAAATTTGTAATTGTGTTATTTGATTGTATTGGGAATTCTAAATTAGTCTGTCAGAATAACTTCAAATCCTAGATCTGCTACTATATCATAGCATCTACAGTAGTTGCCTCATAAAATGGCATAACCACTTTTTGTCTAGTCCTTGAGAATGAAACTAATTTGAACAATTAATTGTATTGATAGACCTGGCCAGTTATTTTTGTAGATTGTCTTATTTGATGCTTCTATTTTAGGTATCGAGTCATTTGAAAAATCAAAAAATATACATTGAACATTTATAATATCCATTGAATTTTTTTTAATATATGTTGAATATTTTAAATAATACACAATGATCTTTTCTTAATATACGATGAACATTTTTGAAAAAAATATATGAATACATGGGTTGAATTTTTTCCGAATATGCACTGAATATTTACTAAAAAATCCGTCAAAAAATTTCAAATAGATGATGAACATTTTTATAATTCAAAGGTGGGCTATTTCATAAAATACGATCAGCATTTTTCTTAATACGATGAACATTTGTAACACACAGTTAACTTTTTATATAATGCGCAATAAAGAGAAGTAAACAGAAAATTTATAAAATAAAAGGAAAAAAGAAAAGAAATTGAAAAAACCCAGAAAAAAACTGAAAACCCGACAAAATAGTGAAAAACTGGAAGCAAAAACCATAGAAGAAAAACAAATGAAAACACAGGAAACAACAGCGAAGGAAAACGGCACAGGAAATCCGTACGTGAGCCGGCCCATGTGGTGACTCACTTCAGCGAACCCGCGGTTCCTAGACGCACCCACGCGTCAAATAGGATCCACCAGGCCTGGGTGCCCGGGTCGGGTAGCACTAAAGTGACCGCTTGCGCCAAGTTCTAGCACCGGTAATGTAATTGATTCAACAAGAAATTTTGTGAGATTTCACATGGCAAATTCACAAAAAACTGCCAATTAGATCATGGCAAATGAGAGTGTGCAACTCATTCCCGCGCATTTTACCCCATAAGAAAGTAACCATAATACGGATAATGGCGATCTACATATCGAAAAGGAGAAGGCCCTTTCGAATGTAGCAGATAACAACGGAGTGAGGCTATCGAATTAATATGTCACTACTAGGAAAAGGCCTATAGATAATATGGACATTAATGGCGCACCAGGTGCGCCATTGCTATATACTGTAGCAGTGGCGCATCATGTGTTGGTACGTCATTAGTGTCCAAATACTAATGGCGCACCACATCCACGGTGCGCCACTACTAACAAAAAAAATTTATTTTTTTTTCAAAACTAGTAATGGCACACCAGGGTATAATGCGCCATTACTCGTTTAACTAATAATGGCGCACCACACCCTCTGTGCGTCACTACTAATAAAAAAATTATTTATTTTTTCAAAACTAGCTATGGCGCATCAGGGGATAGTGCGCCATTACTAGTTAGTAATGGTGCACCACACCCTCGGTGCGCCACTACTAACAATTTTTTTTTTATTTTTTGGCGCACCGTGAGTGTGATGCGCCATTACTAGTTAAACTAATAATGGCGCACCATATCCACGGTGCACCATTACTAACTTTGCCCAAAAATTCCATCGAATGCAACCCCCGGTGGACCGCCTTTTCAGTTATTTTTTAAAAAAAGAAAATGATGGAAATGTTAAAAAAATAAAATAAAATAAGTTTCCCATGTGATATGTGGTCTAGTTGTTAGGAAAATTTACAAATATGAATTTTGATTTTATTCGCAAAATCTCTCTGGAATTTGTAAAATGGGCATAACTTTTGCATACAAACTCGGATTAAAAAGTTTTTATATGAAAAATCATCTACTCGAAAAGTTACATCCGAATTCAACGGGGGAACCTTGTTGAAGATTTTTAGAATCCCCAAAAACCTAACAGAAAAAAGATACGGGGCTTTTAAGATCTAGAGGGGGGGAAATGGAAAAAAAATCAAACTTAGTAGTGGCGCACCATTTGCTAGGTGCGTCACTAGTAACAGAAAAAAAATTAGTTTCATAAATATGATACGTAATATGAACGGAAGTTTGAAATATTTTTTCAAAATTTCATCACACTCATGAACATGAACAAAGTCCTAGACATCAACAAGGTTTAATAGGATTATATGCTAGATATATCAACAAGTGCCTGTTAAGTGAGCTGGTGCTGGGGTTCGATAGAACTCTGAAGTTAAGCATGCTTGGGTTGGAGTAGTGTGAGGATGGGTGACCTTTCGGGCAGTTTGACCACGGAGTGTGATTTGACTTGAGATTAAGCATATTGACCCGAGATTAAGAAAAGAACGAAAAAAAATTCTAAAAAAAATTGAAAAAAATTTGTTAGTAATGACGCACTTCTATGCGAAATCACTAATTAAGGAGTACTCCTTGCGGAGTTTCCCTTTTTTCGTGGATCCGTTTATTCAAAACGTTTTATCTCTTAAATCGTGCGTCCAAATCTCGAACCGCTTTCGCCGTTGGATTCCTCGCGTCGAGATCTTCAAAACTAGATCTCATGTTGATAGATTTTGATGAATTTTTTTTTCACGAAAAAAGCGGATAAAAAGAACCGATGAAAAAACCGAACCGGGAACACGGTTTTTTTTTCCTTTCCGAAAGAGGCACGCCCGTGCCTCTAATGAAATCACAACTGTGCCTCTCACTGAAGCAAAACAGTGCCTCTCACGAAAGAAAAAAAACAGAAAACGTGTTTTTCCCTTTTCGAAAGAGGCACGCCCGTGCCTCTCGCGAAAGCACAACCGTGCCTCTCGCGGAAGCAAAACCATGCCTCTCACGAAAGAAAAAAAACAGAAAATGCGTTTTTCCCTTTCCGAAAGAGGCCCGCCCATGCCTCTCGCGAAAGCACAACGTGCCTCTCGCGGAAGCAAAACCGTGCCTCTCGCGAAAAAAAAACAGAAAAGGCGTTTTTCCCTTTTCGAAAGAGGTACGCCCGTGCCTCTCGTGAAAGCACAACCGTGCCTCTCGCGGAAGCAAAACCGTGCCTCTCGCGAAAAAAAAACAGAAAACGCGTTTTTTCCCTTTCCAAAAGAGGCATTCCCGTGCCTCTCGCGAAAGCACAACCGTGTCTCTCGCGGAAGCAAAACCGTGCCTCTTGCGGAAGAACAAAATCAGAAAACATGTTTTTTTTTCCGTTTCCAAGAGGCATGGCCGTGCCTCTCGCGAAAACAAAACCGTGACTCTTGCGAAAAAAATGCGTCTTTTTGCGCAAAAAATTATTTTTTTGAAAAAAAAAATTTGGTCGAAAAGCTAGGGAAGACGGGTAGAAAACCAAAACGTCAAAAAACCCGAAAAAAACCCGTTTAAATAGCCGAAAACGCATGCGAAAAAATAAAAAAAATCCTCAAGGAACGCCCAGAGCGCGACACGTGGCGAATGGCTGAGAGCGCGCCAAGTGGCGCTGATCGTTGCGAGGCCAAAGGAGCGCTCGTTAATTAGTTGCTCCCACTTCTATGTGGTGCGCCATTACTAAGTCAGATAGTAAAGGCGCACCTCTAGGCATAGGAATGGCGCACTATAGGTGCGTCATTACTAAAAATTACTAGTAGCGTGATGCTAGTGGCGCACCTGTAGTGCGCCATTAATGGCCAAAACAGATGCGCCACTAATTAGCCATTTTCTAGTAGTGTGTATTCGAATCTTGGGAGCTGGTTATCACTGACTGTGGATGTTATTGTTGTTGTAATCAAAGAAAAAGTGTCCAAAATGCCTCTAGAAAGATCAGACAGAAGTAAACGAGCTGTAATTATACGTACATATAAAGAACTCAAACATGATAACAGTATGATAATACGATATGATGACGGTTGCCATTGATCTGGAAGGAAACTCAAAAGAATTGAGACATATTATCTTTTTTTGCCAGGAACCAACTAGAAGTACTAGCCGTACAGTCGCCATGTAGTATTTTTGTGATGAACCTAATCGTCACAGTTGCATAACCATTTAGGCCTCCTTTGATTCATAGTATAAGAAAGTCATAGAAATTGATATGACATGTATCTGAAATCTTATGAATAGAAATGAAAAAAAAAGATGCTATAGGATATTTTTTTCTGTTGAATCTAGACTAATGTTTATTTTCCTATGAAATGTGGAGGATAAGAAGAATTTTTCCATAGGAATAAGATTCTATTCCTACAAACCAAAGGGCTCTAAAGAAAATTTCCTATACAAATCCTATCCTATGGGATTCCTACAAAATTCCTACAAACCAAAGGAAGCCTAAGTTGCCTCTGATCCAGCACGGCACAACCCCACCGCGCCTGCAGACCCCGCGAACCCTCCACCAAACCAAGCGACGATGCCCACCCTGAATCTGCAACGTCACCATCTAATCCGCCACCAAGAAACTTAGAGCATCTACAGCCGCGATGGGCAAATCCGGTCCCTCAAACGCCCGTGGACGCGTCCGGGCGCATCGCAGACACTGTCCGGTCAAGCCTCAAATAATGCAATCCACATCCGGATACCTCAAATTAGAAACCTTTCAAATCCATATTATTACATGCAACGTAGCGATCTTCAAGCGAAGGTCGTCCGGTCGCCGTGGCCATGTCCGGCAGCCGGTTGCGCTCTCAAAGTGGTTGTCCGGCCGCCCGCAAGGTACAGTAGGGCATGGGACACGAGCCGACTCACGGGCCAAGGCGTCGCCGTCTCCCATGCCCTACTCTTCCTCGTCAGAGCCCGGAACCCATTGGGTGCCGGTGGACGTCAGATCGATGATGGATTCGTCCTGAGATGAGCCGACGACATCCACTATGACGCGGTTGCGGTGCTCGGAGTGGTGCACCATACGGGGCGCCGGAGAATGCGACTTTGCTTCGCTGACGTCCACCGCCGCGAGCGCTGCCGCCGCCTCCTGCGCCCGGTGAGGGTTAGTGAGGAGCGAAGGGTCGGTCCGTTAATTCATGTAGAAAAAAATCCGTAAGTCTAGCATTTTCGGAGACAACTCTATTTATTAAAATAAAAATGTCCCCTCACTCAAAAAAAGTTAAAAAATAAAAATGACCCCACGTGATTCTCCACATACGCCAAAGTGGACACGTGGAACGCAAGGAAGCAGCAAGTCTATCGTGAGGCCGAGCTGAGGATTGGACGCGGCCACCGCACACTCTCGTGACACTCGCGAGCACGCCGCCGGCGCAAGAAGCACAGCGCAAGCCAAGCTCCCGGCCGGGCGGATTCATTGGTTGCGCGATGGACCTGCGAGTCGCTGCCCCCGCCTCCGTGGCCGCCGCAGCGCGCCGGGGCGTGCTCGGATGCGCGCGCGTCCGGCCGCTCCAAGGCCGCCGCCAGTGCCGCCCCTCCGTGCGCGTGTCCGTCGCGACCACGGAGTCCGCCGCCGCCGCCGCCGCCGTAGCCGCCGTAAGTAACACACGTCCCCCGTCCCTCTCAGTCCCAGTCACTAGCTAGCTCTGGTCATGCAGTTCACGACTCTTTGCCGTTCAGTCGGCGGCCGAGGACGAGGAGACGACGAACCCGAGGACGGTGGTGGCGGTCATCCTCGGCGGCGGCGCCGGGACCAGGCTCTTCCCTCTCACCAAGCGCAGGGCCAAGCCCGCCGTGAGTTGTCGCTCCTCTTTTTCCACGACCCGCCAAATGCAAGTAGATTATTTGACAGACATTGGTTGTACTGGTGCTACCGGCCGCAGGTGCCGATAGGCGGCGCGTACAGGCTCATCGACGTGCCCATGAGCAACTGCATCAACAGCGGGATCAACAAGGTGTACGTCCTCACCCAGTTCAACTCCGCCTCCCTCAACCGCCACCTCTCCAGGGCCTACAACTTCAGCAATGGCGTCGGCTTCGGAGACGGTTTCGTCGAGGTACCACGTCCTGCAATTCAATTCAGACCGCTCATACTATAGGATGGAAGATGCACTGTTTCAAGGAATCTTCGGGTCTTGCTTTGATTATCTGAAACAGGGATGACAGAGTGGAAACTGTTCTGTTTTTCCAGGTTCTAGCAGCAACTCAGAGGCCTGGATCGGAGGGAAAGACGTGGTTTCAGGGTACTGCCGACGCGGTTCGGCAATTCGCTTGGCTTTTCGATGTACGTTTTCTCTCAGTGTGTGAGTGAGATGCATTTTTCTTTCATTACTGCAGATGATGAATCACCATGAATGGAGTGTGCACGTGGTAGGTAGGAAAATGTTCATGTGGTGTGATTTTCCCATTGTTGTTTTGCACAAAGCCATTTTCCACTCTAAAAAGAGACAGAGCCTCTTGCCCCTGTTATACTGATATAATTCCAGAATCAAGAACCTGGGTTCAAATGTGCATTCGGTTCCGCTACTGGAAACCTCATGCTTGTAACACTGCAATTTTATTTATTTTTTGCTTTTCAGGATGCCAAATCTAAAGACATAGAGGATGTGCTGATTCTTTCTGGCGATCACCTCTACCGTATGGACTACATGGACTTTGTTCAGGTAATTTACCGCATAAAGATTGTTTTTCACACTTGTCTGTTCAAATGTGGTTAAATTGTTCTGGCCATTCCATATACAGAGTCATCGGCAGAGAGACGCAGGCATCAGCATCTGTTGCTTGCCTATTGATGGCAGGTGATTTCCTTTCTATTTTAGTGCTAATGTACATAAAGTCACAAGTGGCCTTCCACTGTGCAATCATCTACATGCAGAGGAAATTCTTCTTCAAATTTTTTTTATGTTTTAAAAAAAATGAATTGCCATTGCTGTGTTAAGGCAATTTTTTTATTTTTAGCATATAATAAACTCTTCGATTTAACGCTCTGTTAGTTTGTGTCTTGTGGATTAGAGATGAATAATTCTATTTTCAATGTTAGCCGGGCGTCTGATTTTGGTCTAATGAAGATAGACGACACAGGAAAAGTTATTTCATTTAGTGAAAAACCGAGAGGAGCTGATTTAAAAGCAATGGTAAGTTGTATTGATCTCTTCATGCCACTCACCTCTCCTGTGCACACACTAGCGTAACATTCTAGATGGCCAAGTGCACAGTGTATCAGTTAGTACAACACTGAGAATGCCATTCAAATAAAATAAAACAGAAGTTCATGGACATTTGTTTTTGGCAGCAAGTTGACACCACTCTCCTCGGCTTACCGAAGGAGGAAGCAGAAAAGAAACCATACATAGCTTCAATGGGGGTATACATATTCAAGAAAGAGATACTTCTAAATCTTTTGAGGTATGCCAATTCAACTTACTGGACCTAAATTTATTTTCAATCGAATATCTATTCGATTCTTCCCTGAAGAAAAGTATTCAGTTCTCAAATACAAGGCAAACTGCCTAAGTTCCAATAACATGGAAAGTACTAAAAACAAGCTGTTTCATTCTCGAATATTTTATGTTGTAGCCTTTTTGGGATAATACCTTATGTTGTAGTAAGGTGTAATTTTCATAGAACAACCTGATCACAAGTAGATCTTAATATGCAGTGCATTTTTGTTAGGTCAGATGGCGTTTTCCCACTGCAAATGATTTTGGGTCTGAAATAATTCCAGCTGCAGCAAGAGAGATTAATGTAAAGGTACGTGGATACCTAGAATGCGATGCTGTCAGCATCACCTACAGGTGCATTCTCCAATTGCAGTCAGGCATCTAAAACTGCACAATTGAAAGACAGAAAAGTAGGATGATGGCATTGCCAGAATATTGCCATTTCAGTTACCTATTACTTGTGCTAGTAATTTTTTGTTTCAAAATGTTAAAACTGCATCTTTATGTTGTATTATTTTCCGTAAACCTTAACTTCCATATGATGTTTTTTTTACGCCGACTTCCATATGATGTCACCGGTATCTAATATTTAACACTTCAGGCATATCTTTTCAATGATTACTGGGAAGATATTGGAACTATCAAATCCTTCTTCGAAGCAAATCTTGCCCTTGCTGAACAGGTATGG
Organism: Triticum timopheevii; assembly: GCA_963921465.1. Lineage (NCBI taxonomy): Eukaryota > Viridiplantae > Streptophyta > Magnoliopsida > Poales > Poaceae > Triticum > Triticum timopheevii. Next base: position 586,824,386 of record OY997270.1, read on the forward strand.
GTAGTCTGTGAAAACTAATGACGAGCTGCCTCTTTATTTCGTTATCCTTTTACAGTCTTTGCCCTTCTTTTCCTACACCACTATGTTATTGGTTCTGGTGTTAGTTTTATTCAATGTAAGGTGTTAATAGTTACTCTTATGCAGTACCACTGTTTATTGGTATGGCCCAGTGAGGCAGTAGATATATACACTGACACTTTACAAGGTGCAAGAATTACAGAGAGCACCCTACAAAAGAGATAAATACAATGTACTAATGGTCATAGTACATATGAACAAGCAATAAACTTTTACTTTTCAAGAAAATAAAGTGAAAACATGAACCTTTTGTAACATGTGATCATCTTTTCATTAAACAATGCAGCCTTCAAAGTTCAGCTTCTATGATGCTAACAAACCGATGTACACATCGCGGAGAAACCTACCACCATCTATGATCAGCGGTAGTAAGGTATGTGTTGCCTCTGGGCTAGTATGACTCCCATTTTGCAGTATTCTTTTATTGTAAATTCCGTGTTTATCATATTTACTACCCAAAGTTCTTTCCATTACATTGTGTCATCATTATCACGGTGCTTTGCCTTTGCGCCCTTAGTTACTAATATCTTACTATAAGTGTTCAGTTACTATTCAGAGATCGATTTGGTTGCCGTGCCGCCTAACATGTGTGAATACCATTTGCAGATCACTGATTCGATCATTTCCCATGGATGTTTCTTGGATAAATGCAGGGTAGAGCACAGTGTCGTTGGAATCCGTTCTCGAATAGGCTCCAACGTACACCTCAAGGTCAGGCCTCTTGCTTGCAAAAAGCATAAACACCAATAGGGATCCATTATAGCCTTCCACAATAACAGCAAATGTGGTTCTCCATTTCTTCAGGATACGGTAATGCTCGGTGCTGATTTCTATGAAACTGACATGGAAAGAGGCGACCAGCTGGCCGAAGGAAAGGTTCCGATTGGGATCGGGGAGAACACTTCGATTCAGTACGCACACATATATACTTCCTGCTCACCGCTGGCCAGTTTAGACATTGCGTAGTATTACTCTTGTCTGACAAATGTCTCCCTCTTGTTCTGCCCAGAAACTGCATCATTGACAAGAATGCGAGGATAGGGAAGAATGTGACCATTGCTAACGCCGAGGTATGCATGATGTTCTCTGCCACCTTGTTTCTTCAAGAACAGTCGCATAATGAATATGAATCAACAAGCTATGATCCCCCAATGTTGCTCTCAGTTGATAAGATTTCTGTAGCTTTCATCTGAAATGCTATTATTCATTTCCAGTGAACCGCCCTTCGGAGTTGGTGTCTGTCCGAATATTACTGAACATGTGGTTTGCTGTTGGGTTCTTTGCAGGGTGTACAGGAAGCGGACAGGGCGTCAGAAGGCTTCCACATCCGGTCCGGTATCACGGTTGTGCTGAAGAACTCGGTGATTGCGGATGGATTAGTCATATGAGCTGAAAAAAGGCGGTTCTCCAGTCCAGCAAGAGAAATAAAGAATTCGTTTGTACTCTTCCAATAAGATGCGTGGCAATCCTGAAAATGCTCCTTGTGTATACGAGATGGCTTTGGTTCTCAAACATGCAATGCCGTGTCACCGAATTGCTTTAAAATTTCAAATAGCATTGTCAAGATGAGCGGGGTTTTAAATTTTGAAAACAGAAAACTTCCGTATGTCACCGAAGTATGTGAAATTTAACAAATTTCAGATATTTTCTTTTGGAATTCGATCTATCAAAATTCACCTAATTCTATTGATCTTTTTACTAAATTTAAATTAGTTTTGAAATTAGTTTGAACCTAGCTTGAAATTTTTGAGGTTACAAATATTTTGGTACCCTACCCTAAAAAAAATCGGTACCCACTGAAAGTGCCGAAATTTCAGAAATTTCATTTCAGCTTTTAGTTTTTTTTCGCTTGTGTGCACATCCACCGTAAAGCCTTTGGCCGTGGCATCCTCCTGTGGTGCAGCGGGGTGGAGGGAGGAAGTTCGAAGATGAAAGCCAATCAGTTCACTTGAAAAGAGTTGTGCTGTCACTAGGCAGGCATTGCATTTATCCAAAGTAGCATAATCGGTTTTCATACTTGGGCACTGCCACGTGCCACGCCATTCTGGGACCTGTGACGCTGGGCATGGGCAGCAAACAATCACGCTCCTGGATTTCAGTTCTGGCTAAGAGCATCTCTAGTAGATCCTGCAACCGACCGACCCCAAAAATTCGTTTACGTCCTCCCGTAAACGAAATTTATGAGACGAACCACATAAATCACCGGAATTCAACTAGATTTTAAAACTAGTAGTTCGCGCCATAATAACATCACCAGAGTTCCACACATAGTTCATACAAGCTTAATTAAACATTGTTCAAACGGAAATTAAACTTGTTCATACTACGCGGGGTTCTACTTCTAATTCATACTTCTTCTACGCGTCGGCACCGGAGTCACCCTCATCGCCGAAGCCGTCCTCACGTGGCGGGGGCTCGTTGCCGTGGAGGGTGTGGTAGATCAGAGTGCTGGAGAGGGTCTGATGGAGATCGTACTCCTCCCGAAGCTCTGGCGGGCGCACGGCCGCAGCTGCATCTTCGGCGGCGGTGGCGGCCTCCCTCGCCTGCCAGTACACGGTCTCGACCGCCCGGAGCCACTAGAGGGACGGGTCGAAGAGCCTCCCGAGGCGCCGGAAAGTCGCCCACGCCCGCGAGCCGGTGCTGCGGGACTTTGCGCCGCTGGTGCGCGCCGCCTTCCTTTGCCGCTTCGACACCGAAGGGCGGAGGGACAAGCTCCCCGCCTCGTCATCGTGGCGCCGCTTGCGCCCGCCGAAGCGCCCACGCCCTCCGAAACCGCCGCCGCACCTGAACCCACCGCACTCGCAGAAACCCCCGTGGCCGCCATGCCCTGCACCCATGGACGCCATCGCCGCCAAGATCTGGTGGCCGGAGGTGCCGCAAATCACTGCCAGAGCGGTGGAATTTGCGGCGGGGATGGATGCGGGGAATGCCAGATAGAAACCCTAAAATCACGCCACACCCGCATATATACCGAAAAGCCGGTCGGTTTACGGGGCCGCCTGTAAAATTTTTACGGGTCGAGTCTTGTTTGCAAGATCTACGCGGGCCCTTTTTTAGGGCCGTCCCGTATAAGTTCGCCGGAGTTACACTGGATCTGCTAGAGATGCTCTAAGCGGCGTGCAGCCAGGGAACGAAGTAAAATCACGGCGGGAGGAATTCCGATTAAATCGACGGTCACGTACGAACATGCTGTAGCGAGCGACGAACTGACCTACAGGGTCCCCCTTGTACTCACAGCCTCACATCAAAACATCCACTGAAACTGTCCGTCTGACATTTGCTTTCTCTGATGATGGTTTGTGGTGCGCAGGTGTTTGGCGTGCCTGTATCCCTTGAAGTGTGGCCGTCTGGTCCGTATTCTCTTTTTTTAAACGAGGCAAAAGATTTATCATTTTCATTGATTGAGAGAAGGTTTAAGACAAACGACTGCAAAGCAGGGTACAAAGAACTACTCTCACGGCAAGTTGGAATGAGCACGTGGGGGCAAATGTTGTACTCCTAAACATAACACATAATGACATAAAAGTATAGTAAGGGGCTAAGGGCTTCCATTATGCTCAACTTATACTTACTGAAGGTAAAACATGTTTACATCTAAATTTATAAAATTGCAGTGAATGATGAGGACCAATACGGATCAAAACTGACACACGATTGAGAAAAGGGACCAACAATGTCATTTTTAATAGAAATCTTCAGAAAACCCAACATGATAGATTAACTGTATCCAAAACATGTGCAAACTACCGAGGATACCTTGATGATAACATGAACTCTTCTTCCATACTATATTGTCTGGTTGAATCCTCATCGCCGCCTCTTTCATGCTCATTTATTGGGCAATTTATTGGAATGGCGTCATTCTCAAATTCCTCATCCACCACATTATCTGAAACAACATGCATTGATGATCGTAGGCTCTCTAGTGTCAACTCCACTTGTCGCATGGTTGGCCGATCCTCTCCTTTTAACTGGGTACATGCTATTGCAAGTGTAGCGACTTCATGGACTTCTTTACTCCAGTCATCTATAATTTGTGGATCTAGTATATGCGACAAGTTATCTTCTGCAAATAACATAGCAAAATGTGCAACAATGCCATCACCACTGGGGGATAAATATGAAAATGGCTTCTTTCTGGTCAACAGTTCTACAACCATGACACCAAAACTGTAGACATCACTTTTCTCCGTGAGTCGCCCTGTATAGAAGTACATAGGGTCTAAATATCCGACAGTGCCTTGCACCATGGTTGTTAAACCTGATTTCTCCACTGAAATATACCTTGAAGCACCAAAATCTGCTATCTTTGTTGTTAGAGTATCGTCCAAAAGTATGTTCACTGACTTGATGTCTCTGTGGATGATAGGTATTGAAGCTGTCGAGTGAAGATATGCTAGGGATTTAGCCGTTTCAATTGCTATCCGTAGCCTGTCACCCCATGACAATGATCTTGGTCCTTCAACATGAAGATGATCATAGAGGGTTCCATTTGATATGAACTCATAGACCAACAATGGGACTTCTGTTTCAAGACAACAACCATAGAGTTTTACCACATTCCGATGGTTGATTTGTGACAATATAGCAACTTCATTGATAAACTCATCAATCTCTTTCTGAACCACCTTCTTTGGTTTCTTGATAGCCACAACATGTAGGTCTGATAAAATACCTTTGTAGACGGTGCCATGCCCTCCACCACCAAGCTCACGAGCTTTATCAAAGTTGTTTGTTGCCTTCTCTAGCTCTTCTAAAGGTATGATCATCCTTTCTGCAATATCAGCTCTCTGAGATACCAATTGTTGCAGCAATTGACCACGATTCTGCTCAAAGAACTTGCGCTTCAACATCTGTGTCCTTTTGTGCTTTAATTTCTTGAAAATGAAGAGCCCAATAAAAACCAAAAGTACAAGGCCTGCCCCGCTAGCAACTCCTACGATGACACCTTTATCTGCAAAATACAGAGATCATTACCCGTTTTCTCCAACAGATATATAGGCACAAAAACTAGTACTTATTCATATCCATCTATACTTGCTAAGAATCAACAAAGCATACCCAAGTGAGTTACGACTTCTGTTTAGTACTATAGGGAAGGAACGAAACATTTCAACAAACTGCTAGGATGATTTTTAGTGACAGCAAGCTAATTAGGTCGATTATAATTAGAATATCAAAGGGGTTACTATATGGTAGCATTGGTAACTTTGAATAGTCATCTGCATCAGCTCAAAAGGAACCAAAAGATCAACAATCCTCCCAGAGTTATTGCAGTGCTCCTCACCTTTAAATAATCGGTGGCCACCTGATACAAAACATTAAATTAACTTAGTTAGCTACGTTAGTAGAGTACATGCTAGAGAAACAGTTGAGCCAAATTAACCGGACACATGTAACTAACCTTGGCATCCATCGACGAGGTAGGGGTTGCCTTGGTAGCCGTCTCTGCATTGGCACGAATAGCCACGACTCTCTTGTATGCAGCGGCTGTGCTTGCTCTTGCATATGCTATCGGCTACCTTCACTGGACAATTCGGTTGCTGTGAGCTCGATTTGGCCGGAGGAAAGCCGGGCAGCAAGACCTCCCACCGTAGAATCATGGGAATTTCCTCCTGCTCAATCATCGGCGTCGGCTCGCCGGAAAACCTACCCAAATCGAACCACCCTTCTTCCGCGATTAACAAGTACGGGGGCATCAATTTTTGGTTTAGCATGTTGCCTCCATCGAGCCTTTGTAAGCTCGTATGCCCAGGCATGCCGTAGTTGGACATAGTGATACGTGCCTGGCAGCAGCCCATGCCGTAGCAGTGCTTGTCGTGGTTGCGTCTTGCCCCCGTTGTAGCAGATGTGCCATCCACGTTGGAGGAGCAGAAGGAAGCGCATCCACTAAGAATGGACTTTCTGTCCGACGCGACCAATGTCGCCTTGAAGTTGCACCCCATGAGGATGAGCTCGTTACGGGTAGACATGGAGTATGGTTCCTCCATGGGTCGCGTGAAGACATTATCGAAGTCGAAAAAAATGCCATCTTCAGTGGCGAGACCTAAGAAGGCACGGGTTTGAACGACACGCACCGTGGTGTTCGCTAGGGAGATATCAAGGACACGGAAGTCCCCGTAGTCGCCGAGCAACAGCCGTGTAGTGTTCCCGCTTGTTGTGTCGCAGGTGAGGTTGAACCCCGGTCTATAGCAGTGTCGGGGGCCCATGCCGAATGGGTATGGTACTTTGACATCACCGCATGACGTGTTGCAATTATCTGGCAAGGTGAGCCATATTAGTAGGTAAATTTTGCTAGCAATAAGTAACTTGTCATTGTTCTATAGGGAAAACGAAGAAAAGATTGCAGTGATACTAACCTGTGGCTGTGGTTGAAGGGACGCAGCCGTTAGGCAGATTGTGGTCGCCATGGGTTCCTGATGGACACTCGCACTCAAAAGAGCCTTGCGTATTGGTGCATTTACCAAGGCACCGACTTCCTCCTGGTTGCTCACACTCGTTTATATCTAGCACCAATATAGCCGACCAAATAAATAAGTTATCGGTAAGTGTAATCCTCGGTGCTGCAGCTACAAGGAAGATCACTGTAGCGGGATATTTATTTTTTATTTTTCTTCTTCATTTTTTTTGGCTGTGTGTAACCGTGGTGTCTTTACGATATTGCGTTGTTGCAGAGGCTAGGTGTAACTGGTATCTCCGTGATATCAATATATTCCCCTTATCGAAAAAGTGTGGACGAATTATGTTGTTGATCGAATTTTTAAGAAATTAGCTATCGTGGTGCATACTAGTAGTATGCCTTCGATGTTTCTTATTAGTACTAATTTAATACTCCCTCCTTCCCGATTTAAAAGGCATACATGTGTCCGTAGATTGCTAATTTGACCAATAAAACACGCATTATATATCACAAAAGTTATACCATTAATGTTTAAAAAAAGTTATACCATTAGAACATTTGAAGTTTGTAATGATATAATTTTGTGATACAAAACTCGTGTTATGTTGGTTAAATCATTGACCTAGGAATACAAGTGGACCTTTTAAACCAGAAAGGAGGTCGTATTACAGTTGTTGATGGATTTGTGTAAACTTGGTCACCTTTTTACACTATTTGATTTCAATGAAATTTTGTAAAACTTCTTTTCATATTAGCTTCGGATTAGAGCAAATGACTCTAATTCGTCCACGCCTACGAATCAGTCGACATTTTGTACAAATTTTATGAACTTGTCTTAAGTTAAAATTTCTGAAGTTTAACCAAATTTATAAAAAAATCAATATTCACAACACAAAATCAATATAATTGAACAGTGTGACGTGCAGAAGGTTCTGATCCTTTTGTTTGGGGGGATAGTTTCTCATCATATTGCTGCCGGCACATTGGGTATACTAGATGATACCATGCACATTGGTGAATGAAAATTTGGGATGATAACATGAGAACCAAAATTAAAAAGACATGTGACTTATTTTATTTGATTATATATAGTTATAAAATATGAATTAAATTTAAGTACAATATTTGAATGGAAAATATTTTCCCAGCATAGTTGAATGTTGTGATGGTTTTTTCCTTGCATAGTTGCATGTTGAGGTGGTCTTATCCCGTTCATAATTCTATGGTGAGGTGACATGCTTGCATGTTGAGATAAAAAAAGTTGTGAGATAAATAAGTCACTGAACATGATTCTATTAGGTATATATAGGATTAGTGGGCTTATTCCATCTTAGTGTCGGCCCGCCTCAACTTTACAAAATTTAGCTTAGGTAAGGGCATCTCCAACGTTGAACCACAAATTTCCTCTCGCATCTGTCCGCGGACCCAAGGTGGGGCGCGGGACCAGTCCACAGACACGTATGAGGAGCCGGCCATCCAAAGCTAGCCGCATATGTCCGGTTATATTTCAAATGAAATTCAATAAAAATGAACAAATTTGATTCAAACTCAAACAACTGGACAATATTCATTCAAACTTGGATGATTTCTACATAAAACCGGATGTTTTTCATCTAAACAGGAGAAAATTCATTACACTAAGACATATTTCAACTAGACCGGACTCTAAATCTAGACTAAAATGATCGCTAGCACCCGTTCGCGATCTTCGGCCGACCATGAGCCCCGGAAAATGAAACCCCGCCCCCTCCGCAGCCCTTTGCTGACATGGCTTCCCCATGTCCGGCAGCCCGATGAGCGGGCTGCCGGATACCCTGGAGGGATATGCTCCAACGAGAGGGCAAGAATAGCCTCCGCTTCTCCCGTACCTTCCCTATGTCCGGCTGCCCTGCTCATCTCGGAGTGGCATCCGCTTCCGTGAAGCGCGGATCAAGGTTGATTTTTGGGGCAGGGGACGACAGTGGCCTGCGAAGAGGGCATGACACCGGTTGTGCACGCCGGAAACGCCGCGGTGGTGGCTTTCGTGGGATCCAAGTGGTGTCCGCCTTCCATGGTCTACTTTTCCACGCTGTCGGCGGCGCCTGCGGACGTGCTGTAGCCGGTGGGCGCGGACGTGCTGCCGCCTCGTTGATCTACGCGAAGCCGGCTTCTTTCTCTGCCGGCAGGGCGTGGTTCCGCGAACGTTGACTGCAGATGGCGCGGGAGGAGCAGACGACACGGCCTCGTCCACGACAGCCACGATGCCCGTGCCGCCGTGCTCCGCCGCTTGTCAGCCTGGAGCAACTTGTCACCCCTCCGCGAGCTAGCTTGAAGCGGCGAGATGCTCAACCAAGCGTTGGGCCGGCGTCAATGCAGAGCGGCGGCTCTCCCAGTGGTATGAATGTGAGTAGCTGGCGTCGGGCGGAAAAGCACGTGGGCGAGGGAGGAGGGTTTTGGATGGGCCACGATTGCCAGAAGCGGAAATGGCAGCGGTCCGGACGTCCGCAACCCCCCCCCCCCCCCCCCCCCCCCAACAAGTTTGTCTCGGGTTTAGGGGGAAAGTGCATCCGGATAGTTCGGCGGATCGACACGGACCCGCGTTGGATGGCAAAACACGTTCGAACAGTTACGGGTGGTTTGAGGCTTAGCGTTGCAAATACCCTAAGACTAGTATGCAAAGTAAAAGAAAAGGATGCCTAAAAAGAGGTATTAAAAGAAAAGGAGAGAGTACAAACTAACCTTGGCAGCCGCCGGTGACGTAGGGATTGCCGTCGTATCCCTCTTCGCAGTAGCAGGAATAGCCTCTACCATGATAGCACTCGCTGTTGTCGCTCTTGCATATGCTGGAGGCCACTTTACTTGTGCAATGACGCGGGGCGTACCACGTGGTGAAATCTATTGATGGGGCCGGGTCTATATCGACAATCTCCCAGTCAAGAAGAATGGGAACTGCCATTGCATCTTCTGACAAAGGATACATCACACCAACGTGGTCATTATCAAACCACCCCTCCTCGGCGACGAACACGCGAGCGGGCGGCCCCCACTCGTGATCCGCGCTTCTGTTCTGGCCGAACCATTTGAACGTCACGTAGCCCGCTGCCTCGTCACGGATCACGGAGATGGGCGCCTGGCAGCACTCCTTGCCGTTGCAGTACTTCTTGCTTGGGCCATAGTTGCCTGGGAATGAGTGCAAAGCGCCATTGGGGTCCTCGCAGAAGGAGGCACATGCGCTCATGATGATGTGGCTGCTCTCCTCGTACAGCGTCGCCATCACGTTGCAACCCGTTACAACGAGCTCGTTGCGGTCGGAGTCGGATAGCTTGTAGGGCCCGTGGACCCTGAGTCCGCCGCCGAAGGTTCCGTTGCCGTCGGCGTCTATCTTTATGTCGCCGGCGTGTACAGCGCGCACAGTGAGGTTCTGGAGGGAGATATTGACCACTTGGAGGGAGCCGTCGCCGAGCAGCAGCCGAGGGGGGTCGTCGCGGCTCGTCTCGCAGGTGAGATTCAAGCCCGGCAAGTAGCAGCCAGCCCCGCCAGGATCGCCGACGACGCCGAACGGGTACGGCACGTCCACGTCGCCGCACTCCCGGGTGCATCCGTGCGCATCAACAGCCGCCGCCGCCGCCGCAGACAGCTGCAGCGCCACGAGCACTGCTGCCAGCGCGACCACCGAGCTGACTGGTGCCATAGATCGCGATCGATCCTAGCTAGCTTCGACCTGCGAGGCTGCGACTGCGAGCAGTGTACGATGAGAGTTGACATGCGCCGTTCATCATACTTATATGTGCTTGAGCGCGCTTGCCGTGTCCAGATCGACACAAGATGTTGCTAGGATTAAATAACGACGAGTTGATGGCTTCCACGATCGTTCGCAAGATGGTCATGGTGGTCTTCACGTCGCGCCCCCCTCTGGGTTTAAGGGCCAGATTGGCGCACTTAGGGCATCTCCAGCCGTTGGCCCTTCAGGAGGGGCAAAAAATCGCCCACTGGAGGCGCACCGGCGCTAAACCATGCACTGGGGGCGTGATGCCCTTCAGTCGCGGCGCCCACGGTATTTTAAAAAATTTAAACACGGCATAAACACGGCGCAAATTCATTGCAAACTTCGGCGAGTTCGTTCAAACTTAAACATATTTTACAAAAAAAAAGAAAAAACTACTGCGGGCTACCCCCGCCGTCTCCCTCGCCACCCGCCTCGCCGCCCCGCCCACGCGGTTCTACATGCCGAGGAGGTTGTAGAACCGCGTGTAGTCACCGCCGTCGTCGTCGCGGTCGCCGCCGCCCCCGTCTACGCCTCCGCCGTCCCTGCTGCATCCCTCCCCCGGTTGGCGCGGCGGGTTGGACGGTCCGGGGGCGGCGGCGTCGTCGTCGTCGTCGCTGTCGAGGACCACGACGCCGTGGGCGTCCTCGCGCCCACGCTTGCGGGCGGCGATCTCCTCCAGGGCCCGGCGCTGCCGGACCGTCTCGTCGCGGAGGTAGTCGTCCCGCGCCCACCGCATGGCGTCCTCGTCGGAGAAGCCGCGCCGGGCTATCTCCTCGTACTCCGCGGGGAGGCCGGGCTCCGGCTTGGGCTCGACGAGGACGAGGCGGCCGGTGGATGGAGAGGTGTTGGCGCCGATGCGGACGCCGGAGCTGCGGGTGCGCGCGGCGACCGGTGTGCCCTGGGGCTCCGGCTTGACGAGGCGGAGGCAGGGCGAGCCGCTGGACGAGGAGGAGGACCCCCCCCCCCCCCCCCCCGGTCTCCATGCGCCTCGGGGTCCAGGAGCTTCCCCGACGGCGTGAGAAGGAAGGGGGAGCGGGGTACTCGAGGCGCGGCGTGTTGCCGCCCTCGATGTACTCGAGGACGGCCTCCAACGTGCGCCCGGGCACGCCCCACCACCGACGCCGGCCGGTGGAGTTGAGCCTGCCGGAGGGCACGACGCCGTTGGTGGCCTCGAGCTGCTGGGCATGACGGCGGCGGAAGTACGGCTCCCAGAGCGGGCTGTCGGAGACGTACCGTGGCCCCTCCCTCGCCGCCCGCGGCAGGTTCGAGCGGATGCGTGTGATCTCCGCACGCCGCGCCGCGCCGGTGCGTATCCGGGGCACCGGCACGCCGCCCGCGCTGATCCTCCACGCCCCGGGCACCCGCATATCCGGCGGGACCGGGTACTCGGCCTCGTAAAGGAGGCGAGCCTCGTCTTCATGAAGATGGCGGCGGCCGAAGCCGTTCGCCGCCGCGCCGTCGCCAGGGAAGCGCTCGGCCATGGATGCGAACTGGAAACGGCGAAAGAGAGGAGAGGGGAGTGGGGGACGACGACGGCGGGAGAGTGTGAGTCGCCCTGTGCGCCGGGGCGCGTCATATATAGGCCGAGGCGCCGCCCACACGCGTGGCACCGTGCGTACGCGTGGCGGGCGAGGGACGCGCGTCGTCCGGTCTTCACTGCGCCGCCCGTGAGGCATCAATGGCGCAGGCTGACCGGCGCGGCAGCGCGCGACAGCTTTGGCATTGATTCGCCGCGGGAAACGAGGTGATGAGGACGACGAAGGGCCGAGAAGAGAGCCGTGTCGCTGACGCGGCGGGCCCGCGGCTTTTTCGCGCCAAAAAAGTTTGCCCGGCGCCCCCCAGCGCGCCGGGTTCGGGCTGGGTCCGTCGGCGCTGTTTTTGGCCCAAGCCGGCGAAAATCGGGCTCCTGGGGCGCGACTGCGCCGTTTTTTCGGCGCCGGTGCGAAAAAAACGTCTGAGAAGGCCTTCTTGAAGGCGCGGCCGGAGATGCCCTTAACTACGACATGCCTGGCAAATGGGGTCTCGAGTCGTGGCCACTGGCCTTCCATCGCCAAACACTAATTTCATGTCGAAGGTGATGGTCTGCATGTTTTCGCCACTAAGGGCATACTTTAAAGCTGCAAATTAAGCGTAATCGGGAAGACTTCACATTGTTATTGGAATTGAACCAGTCTAAATTAGATAGCTAACTCCCACTTGCAATGTAGGTCCGTGATTTAAACAAGTTTTCTCTTGTATGTACGGATTAATGCATGTACATTGCTTCCCTTTAGGGCCTCTTCAGTTCAAAGGATTTCTAGAATATTTTTAATCCAATAAATAATATTTTTGCATTGTTATCAAAAAAATTCCTGTGTGGCTTGTTTAACCCGGTAAGATTCATGGAATTTTTTTTTAAAGCTCGTTTCACTAGGTTTGATACAAAAATCATCTACTCCAAGTCCAACCTCGAAGAATTACTACGCCACATGACCGCTCCACCGACAGGCCAAAAGGCAGCACCACTAACGGGTTAGGCTATGATCAGTGGAAGTAAAAAAAAAGTGACCAACATCGTGCCGGTTAATGGCCATATGCCAAAAAACACAAACGGCGTTAAAGCTCACGGCGTCACACCATGATCTCATCATGGCAGTTCACTCTCAGGCCACCATCGTCGTCCGTTGATGCCTCCTTTGTCTTGCCCTGACCATTGCCACTATCGCCGCTTCCCGCTAGTCCTCACGGACACTGCCTCCCAATGGTCCTTGTCTCCTTGAGTTGCGCAGGCGCGACTGTTGCTTGCTCTTTCCCTGAATGGCTGCCACCTCACTCATGGGGAATAGGCAGCACCTCGTGGCGCCACCATCAAATGAAACAATGATGGATCAAAAGTGGAGTGAGACCAGATCGGATGGCTGCGTGGTTGCAGATAACCAAAGTTGTGTCATAGACAACCAAATCTGATGGCAGCGAGGCCAGGGTTCGCCGAATCAACACCATGGTGATGAGGCAGTTGTGTGGGAGAGTTAGAGCAAAGCTTGTGGAGTCCTAAAAGGTTCTAGTTGTTGTATCTGGTGTTGGCTCGGCCCATCGACACTCAAAATACGTCACCCCATCATAAATAGACTTTGGGCGCAACCAGTGGGAGACAATCTCATGGGTTAAATTAAACAGGTTTGGATGACAACCATGTAATCTTATTACCGATCGGTTCTACAGTTTAATTTTGATTTTTGTGTAACATATCAGATGTTTTTTTGGTTTACCATTCGGCATAAATGGTGGGCTATATCCAAAACAAGATGCCTCTTATGTTCCTTAGATGGCTATGTCCCATTGGGAAAAAAATATTTATGGGGATCGATAGCATGTGTTGATCCAATAACGCATGGGGCTCACTGGAAAAGAAATTATGTGCTCCTTAAGAAAATACCTAAATGAAAAAAGCAACGAGTTTGTGAAATATTCATGAATTTTTCAATTACTCAAATATGTAAATAAGCTTCATGAAAATTTGAAAATATTTGCATATTTTAAAAATATTCATAATGTTAAAAATTAGTAGATCTTACGGGTTTCACCTCTAGCCTACCTCAACTTATGGGTTGGTCGCGAGGTCTTATGGGTTTGACCTCTAGCCTACCCCAACTTATTTGGGACTAAAAAAATTTGTTGTTGTTGTTGTTCATAAAATTAAAAATATTGAATAATTACAAAAAATGAAATATAAATATAAAAAATAAAAAAATAAATATCGGTAAATTTTTATAACTATTCACAAATAAAAAATGCCATTAATTTTTCAAAATATAACTGAAAATAAGTAAGGAATAAATCATAAAGCATAAAAACAAAACAAGAAAATTTGGTAGAAGAAACATAGGAAGAAAACCAGACATGAAATAGGAGAAAACGGATGCATCTTTATCTCGCCACTAGCGAGATGGATAAACGGCTCGCCTCGAAGAGCTCGTAGAAGAATGGCCAAGTAGAGAGCAGTTGGTTTGCTTCACTCTTTACTTTTCGTTCTTTTTTCTTTAAATATTAAATATTCTAAATGTATATTTTTATAAAAAAATTACTTTACCTAGTTTTTAAAAAAGTTCATTGCAAATTAATAATGTTCATGTGATTGAATCAATTTGTTCACGTAATTTATAAGAAAGTTCATATCATTCAAAATATTAGCTTTATCAAAATAATAAAAAATGTTCACACGTCTCAAAATATGTTTGTGGCATTTAAAACTGATACAATATATAATTTTGTTTGTGTAATTTTGTAAATGTTTCATACCATTACAAAAAAGTTTGTGACATTTCAAAAATGCTGGTAACACTTAGAAAATGTTTCATAACTTAAAACAAATCATGGCATTTATGCAAAATGTTCAATATATGTTGCAAAAATATTCATCATGTATTTAAAAATGTTCAATGAGCATTTAACAAATGTTCAACATGTATTTATAAAAATGTTCATTGTGTATTTTAAAAATGTTCAATGGGCATTTATCAAATGTTCAACATGTAAATACTTAATGTGTATTTTGAGAATATTCAACTCATATCTGAAAACGTTCAACATGTATAGAAAAAATGTTCAACATGTATAGAAAAGATGTTCAGTGTGCATTTGATAGATGTTCAACATGTATTTGGATGAAAAGTTCAACATGTATTTGAAAAATGTTCAACTTGTATCTAAAAAAATATTCAACGTGTATTAAAAAACGTCCAACTTGTATTAAAGAAAACGACATGTAACAGTAAAAAGGAAGAAAAACAAAAAACGAACAAAAAAACCAAAATGCAAAGAAAACCGATACAAAAAACACACAGAAAAACAAAATTGGTCGGAAGTTTCAAAAACCAATCTGAACCGGTCTATAGAAGCTTCACATAACAGTTTCCAGGAAGCTACAATATGCGGGAGTGTCAGAGGCAAGTAGGTGATATCTAGCATTTGCAAAAGAAAAACGCCCAAGCACCATTGTCACTTGGTCAAATTGGGCCGGCCCATCGTGTAGCTTTCATGCACGATTCGTACACCGATTAAGTACTACTCCCTCCGTTCCTAAATATAAGTCTTTGTAGAGATTTCACTATGAACCACATACGGATGTATATAGATGCATTTTAAGTGTAGATTCATTCATTTTGCTTTGTATGTAGTCCACCTAGTGGAATCCCTATAAAGACTTATATTTAGGAACGGAGGGAGTAATTTACAATCGTTGGCATGCCATGAAGCTCAAGTCGTGGTCCATGACCTTTATTTGAATAAGATTTCAATCGCATGTGACTGCAAGCTGATCATTGATGACATTGAGAATGGGACAGAAGGTCGACATAGCACAATACAATTATTAAGGAGATTATAGCTAGGAAACATAACTTTGCTTGCTATGTTTTTAATTTCGAGGGGCATGCATCAAAGCATAAAGCAGACAACCTTTGCTAAGTATGTTATTTCTGTTGATCAGGTTGCAACTTGTGGCTAGAAGTTTCTCATGACCTAGTTTGTATCCCGGTGAACATTTCATTTGATCGATAAAGCTTAGGAAGTTTCTAGAAAAAGTGTTCCCTCCGATCCAAAATATGTGTCGCAGTTTTGAATTGGGGTTAGTTCAAAACTGCGACACTTGTTATGAATTGGAGGCAGTACTAATTACAACCCCTAAAAAAATTACTACTCTACACAATGATCCTAGAATAGAAATTTTCCGGTGCAATCCTCCTTTTCAAACAAGAAAATAGTATGCTGATCACTGTGCAGGCAACAACGAGCCCAAGCAAAACATCGAAGCCCAGCTAAAGCCGCCTCATTTGGCCCAACATTTGAATACAAAAGACAACACTAATTGCCCGCTCACGGCCTTGCTCAGCAATCATCATGCTGGATCTCGCAAAATCCAGGGTATCCAATATTTGCATCGTGGTTGCGATTGTTTCTCCCATGTCTAGCTAGGGTTTCTCGTGCGCCGTCACCGTCGCCATCTGGGAAATTTTGGTCCCCTCGCCTCCAACTGCTATCTTGGCGCTGAGATGTGGGGGGACCTCGGATTTTTAAGACCTCTATGTTCTTCGTCAACGCCTAGTGATCATCATAGTTTTGTGAGAATAAACTTCATCTCATTCTTTTGGCAGTGCCATGAGGTTAGAGAGTTTTATGTCCTTTAGCAGATTCGATTATTCGAATCTTATGAGTTTATGTTGATGTGTCAAACTTTTTTTTGTTGGTTTGATTCTTTGTGAAGGTGAAATTTTTCATCGACGCTATGGTGCAGATGTGATTCGACGGCCTGCACTTCTAGGGGATCATCATCGGCCCATGTACGTTCATCGATCAAGGTTGCCCATCTGTTTAGATGGGTGACTCAAGACGCTTTCAAAAACCATTATTGGTAATGTTCGTACAGGTGAAAGAGTGACAACATCGTTGCTCCAGTCTAATTACAGCCTCTTTACCGAAGCATTTGGAGTATTTCTTTGAGCAGAGATCGATACCGCGAAGTTGGTGCTTACAAGAGATTTCATTGTAATTCATAATGATAGGAGTTGCTTTATATTTTCTTGGATCCTAGATCTAAATCAGTGCACCTGTAATTGTTAGGAGTATCAATAAAGTTACGGGCGTTTCATAAAGAAAAAAAGATCCCACACCCACAGATTTGACGCAGCTCAAATTTCCCACAGCCCGATGACAAAACAGGCCACAAAGGGAAAAAGAAGATGAAAGGCCATCTGTAACGCACTCCGTAGTACTAGTAGTACAGTACAGTTGGTTATACGGTCTTGTCAATTAAATTCGAGACATAAATAAAACTCTCACAACGTTGCCGCAAGCGCGAAACTGTAGCTGGGCCACTGCCATGGCATGTCATGCTGGCCCCTAAAAGAGCCGGCCTCACTGTGAGTACATACACCCGGAGCACCCACGTGACTGTGAATGTGATGGTCGGAGCGCTCCTGGCTTCCAGTTCTGGACGGAGCCAAGCAGCAAGCAACGAACGAAGCCCACGGTAAAACCACGGAGGAACGAACTCCGGTGAATCTCGCCGCAGGTGCGATGGCCGGTGGAGGAGGGCGACAAGGCAGTAAAGGCCAACCGCCGGACTGGCGCCGAGTGTGGCCCGGCAGGCACGCCATTATTGGCGGCAGCGCGATCTCGCTCGATGCCAAGGCTAGACGACGGGGAGGATGGGGCCGATCCATCCACCCACCCATGCATTGCATAGGGAAACTACTGTGCGGACGACAGCAGCCCGCATGCGCATGGGGTACACCAAACGTCCGTCCTCGCCGACGCCGTCGTTTTCCTGCCGTGAGGCGTCGGGACGAAACGGCGGTGGCGAGCCGGCCGACAGCGCGCGCCTCTCGCGGTCTTGCTCACGTCGCAGCTTGGAAACCGTCCGTTGTTCTTGCTCATCTGAATCTATGAATGGTTTATCGTGAGCACGTGAAGGCAAACGCAGGTAGGATTCATTCAGCAAAAGGCAGAAGTGGACTGGGCTGGGCTGGATTTCCCCTTGGCTTATCGGAGAGACAAGGAGAAGTTGACAAGGCAGCGGCAGCACGTAGTACGTACGTACACCTTTTTGTTTGGCGTCAAGTAGCGGGTGAAGTGAGCACGTGAGACGCATCGAAGGACAGTACGTGACAATACTCAGCACTCATCAACAGTCTTGGTTGCTTGATTAGGGAGGGAATCAGCTAGCCGGGTCAGGCGATTAATAAGCTCGGTGGAGCCCCGTACGTACGGACGTGCTGCTCGTGTCTGTTTCGAATTTAAATGCAGGGGTTGATTGTTGCAGCCAAGAAAATTGTTTTTCAAGGTGCAGTCCACATCCAGTTAGGTACAAGCGTACTACACCTTTAACAGATTGAGCTGAATAAATTACGATCGGTCGCAAGGGGAATTTAAGAAGCGTTTGACTCCGCACATGGCGAAAAGGGAAAGGTGAAGCACAGTTTAAGCCAGACATATCAACAGGAAGGGTGGAGGCCCGAAAACAGCTCGAAGCGATCGACCGATCGATCAAATTGACCTCGAAGTTGTCCCGGTTACATGACCGGACCCACACGCACCGTGCCTGTACGTATCATCAGCCTAGCTTCAGCTCCACTAGACGCGTCTGCACCACACGGAGCGCCATCAGCTTTTCTTTTGAAGGACGGAGCGCTATCGGTTAGAGCATTTCCAATAGAGGTCCAAATGTAAAAGTACCTAAACTTTGGATCGTCCGGAACAAAAAACGCTGCTCCAACAGATTGTTCATATGTAAAAAATTTGGACCGCAGCCTTCTCGTGATTTAAAAACAACACCTCGCGGTGCAAATTTACATCACGAGGTGCATCTGGTCCAAAACCAGCCGCCGGCCGCGAACGCCCAATCGCCACTTCATTTTCTTTCCCGCCTGCGCTCGTCCGCCCTCCCGAAGACCAGCCGGCCGGAATCCGCCGCCGCGACCGCCCAAAACCTTGCCGTCGGCGCCGCCACCACCCCACATCCCTGCCGCCGTCGCTCCCGTAGCCTCCCTCACCGGTAGCCGGCTCGCAGCCGCCCGGACGCCGCCAAATCGGGAGGCAGCCGACGCGGGATTCGGTGCCTCCGGCGGTCCGGCTGCTGCGGTAGGCATCTGCCGGGTCTTAGGCTGCTGCCGACCTCCTCCCCGTCGATCGTGAGCCTGTCCACGGCCGTTGCGCCGGCCGCACGACCGCCGTACCAAGCCCTTCGCCCCGACTGCCGAACTATTCTTGGCCGCCCGCCGAGCTCCTCTTGGCCGGCCTCCAAGCTCATTTTTTATCACCGCCGCCGTCCGGACCCGATCGCAGCCGCCAATCCAACCGGCGGCCCATCTTCTTCCACCGCGCGCACAAGGCGTTCGACGGAATTCCCCGCGGCTGTTGGCCGGTTTTGGACCATCTATTGGAATTGCTCTTTTGGACCATCGGTTGGAGTTGGCCTTTTTTCGAAGCTCCAAAACACACTTTTTGGCGGTCCAAATTTTACGTCTCTGGTTTTGAACCGTCAAAATTTGAACCATCTATTGCAGATGCTCTTAGCAGCACATATACGAAACCAACTTTGACATTTAGAAGCGCAGATTGATGTTAACTCCAGGATTAGGCGACACCTGACATACACCTGCGTTGATGATAAGTTTAGGCCGGCACCGCACGGCAGCACCCCCAGCATGTGCCTCTGCTGATGACCATACACATGTAATGCACTCGCGGAGAGGAGAGGAGACGAGAGGAGAGCAAATCCCATCTGCATTTGTGGCTCGCTAATAAATGTTTGGTTCGTTGGGTTGGAGCCTCGCCCAACCCACTCGCTGTTGCTAGCCCAGTCGCTGCCTGCCTGCCTGCCTTATCGAATCAAATCATGAGATGATGAGCTTCCAACTTCCAAGCGCTCCCTTTCACTGGCCCGAAGGAATAAATAGCAACTCTCCCTCCCCCCAGCTGAGCACGATCCGGCCTCGGGCCCCACCATCGTCACTAGTAATCTACTCCGTGTAACTAATCCCTGCGCTAATCAGACAACGCGGCCAGAACGACTTCGGTCCAAACCCACCCTACCCAGAGACTCACTGGCCTGCTGGCCCCACCGTACGCCAGGCCCGCCCGGCCGCGAGGAGGGTAGACGGCCCCTGCGTGGGCGCAAACCGGGGAGGGGTCACGGGCCGCCGCGGGGGAGCACGAGGGCCCACGTGTCAGGGAGCCCGCCCCGTGATAAGAATGTGTTCTCACTTTCTCTGACGCCCCACCTCGTCTTCCTCCCGTCCCGTCTCTGCACTGCACTGAATCGAGTAGTGGCGGAATATTTTTCTTTTCCACGCGCTGCTACGGCCACCCGAGCTCACGCGCTGCTGAGGCTGCTAGTGGAGTTGTCCTCAAGGAAGGCGGGGGAGGAAGAGGAGGAGGAGGGCGGGCGCTCCCCCAATGGTGGCGGAGTCCTGAAGGCTCAGGAGATGATACGGTACCAGGTGCGGAACGAGTACGGGCTGGCGGATCCGGCGCTGTACGCCCCGGAGGAGGAGGAGGATGACCCCGAGGCGCTGCTCGAGGGCGTCGCCATGGCCGGCCTCGTCGGCCTGCTCCGCCAGCTCGGGGATCTCGCCGAGTAAGTGCCGCTACTGTACCCCCCGCCCCCGCTTCCTTCTGCGCCTGCTGCAAGGGAACCAACCCGGGCGAGCGAGCTGCGTGGCAGGCCTCGCCGCGGCGTGCGATTCTGCGAAACAAAAATTAAAATAATTGGGCGGGCGTATGCTGTTTTTGGGAGTATCTATGTGTAGATAGATAGATAACTTTTTGAGTTTAGTCTAGTTTAATGCCTTTTAGGTTTGAGGGAGGTTTCTGCGCATTCTGGGCGGGTGGTTGGTCTCGTCTGCGAAGTTCCAAGTAGTAGTCAATTGGCTGGGGAATTCGCTTCACGTGCAGCATTTTGCTCCGAATTCTGAACTATTCAGGGATGCGCCTCAGAATTTTCAGTCCGATTTGGGCGGCCTTTAGCACTTTCGGCTTTCAGGGTGTGGAATTGTTTCCCCATTCATACAAGGAGGAGGAGGAGGCGTTTTCAGTTCTGACGGAGTGGAATTGTTTCCCTGCGTTGTGAGCTGGGCCAATGCCGACGACACGTCAGGTTTTAGTTCTCTACCGCAGGCTGTGCGGTTTTGCGGAGATTCATCTTCTGCATGCTGCAGTTGGTTGTTGATTTTGACAAGAATTCTAGTTATCAGATACAGCATTGGGTTTGCACTTCAGAACACAAGTCAGCATTTGGTAGGTTTGGTAACGCTCTTGAGTTGCAGTGCAAAGATACTGGTTTCATTTTTCTTCTATTTCTGCACATCCATATATCAGAATTGGGATTTATCTGGAGAACCGCCAAAGGATAGCATTGTTGTGAATCTCATTACAGAACATAAAATAAGTTCTTATGATTAAGATGAGAGTGCCCTCGATATTTGTGGATGGAGTTAATTATAATAGGATTTCTGGTATCCTTGTTCCCATGCTTCCTAGATGATGGTATAGTGTTTTCATCGTAGTCTCCAGATTTCCTAGTGTTCTCAACGTAAATTTTGGTCAAGTAAACAAAGTCGTTCTTTGGAAAAAAAAATCTATCCTAACCCATCATGTTCCCAATTAGAAGTACTCAGTTGTTGTTAGTTTTACTTTCCTCTTGAAGTTTTGTTGGAATAGTTTGCAGTGTAGATGTGTATCTTGTTGATTGC
Organism: Triticum timopheevii; assembly: GCA_963921465.1. Classification (NCBI taxonomy): domain Eukaryota; kingdom Viridiplantae; phylum Streptophyta; class Magnoliopsida; order Poales; family Poaceae; genus Triticum; species Triticum timopheevii. The sequence goes on from OY997270.1 coordinate 586,845,837, forward strand.
CAGTGCTTCCATCCATGTTCAAATATGTGTGCCAAAACATTGTTCTAGAAGTGGATATGTCTGTTCTTTCCATTCGTACTGAAGAACTTTCGTGTTTTCCTTGTGCAAAACAGATTCGCCGCAGAAATATTTCATGACCTGCATGAAGATGTGATGGCCACTGCTTCTAGAGGGCATGGTTTGATGCTTAGATTGCAGCAGCTAGAGGCAGAATTTCCTGCAGTTGAGAAGGCAATCATAGCACAGACTGACCATTCAACTTACCTACATGATGATGGTTAGTTGAAAGTGGAAAACGACCACATTTTATGGTTACTATTTTGTACTGCTATGGTTCTTACATCTGAAGTTCTTGGCGCATTCTCTTGTAGGTATTGAGTGGCATTCAAATCTGCAGCTTAATCAGAATTTGATCACGATAGGAGATATGCCTCGTTTCATTTTGGATTCATATGAAGAATGTCGTGGCCCACCACATTTATTCACGTTGGATAAGTATGTGGATGCTTTCTTTCTTTTTATGTGGGTATATACCATGGATGTGTTATCAGCAATATAATACAAGAATTGTTCTTCAGGTTCGATGTTGCTGGTGCTGGGGCCTCCTTAAAACGATATTCAGACCCATCTTTCTTTAAGATGGGACAGACCTCCAACATGATTGAGCCGGATTACTTAAGAGAGAAAAAGCCCCGTAGGATAAAGGCAAGTAATACATTCTCAATTATTGCCAACATTTCTCTGGTAGTTTCACTTTGTGCTAGACACTTTACCGGGAGAGCCCCCTCCAAGTAAAATGCGATGGTAGTTGCTACATCCTTCATGAACTTAAATAACTTATCTATTTAGAAAATGCTCGTGTAGTATTTTACCAAATTGACCATGAGCACATGAAGTTTAGAATCGTCTTTACAAGTTACAACACATGAGCTTAGCTTTAGCTTGAGATCCGGGTTCATCCAAATTGGACAACACAAAAAATATTGATGCAAGAAAAGCTGCCACACAGTAGTATTTATTGATTTTGAAGCGCTGTCAAGCGAAATTGCATTTTTCGTCTATCAATAGCTGATAACAAGTTATCATCTCAACTTGCCTTGGACTTTTGAGAGTAGAACCGGTTCTTTACCCGTGGTATGTTCGTCATATCATTTACTCTGTTTAAATATATGCGGATCTTCACGGACCCTAATGTTTGTCAAACCAGAACAATTTCCTTGAAGTTAGAAACTTACCGAAGTCTTTCTCTTTCAGAAAAAGGCTATGCGAAGGAAAGGGGAAACACTCGAATCATTGCTTATTGCGAACTCTGAGTAAGTTTAGGGCCACTGGATTGGTCATGTGCATAAGATTCACTAAAAGGAGCCTATATACTAGGGGAAATTAGTTCGAAACGATTTTAGACTGTATTTACCATGACACAATGTAATACTATTTGTTGCAAAACCTGCAGGTCTCAAATTACGTCATCAAAGGATCGATCTTCTAGAAAAGTTCCACCAAGGACAACAAAACTGAAATCCAGGCATTTACGGGATTCTTACAATAAAACTATAAGCAGAATCTGCAGGGAACAATTGCAAGAAGTAATTTCATCACAACAGAAGATCTTGTCAAATTATTCTGCAAGGAACTTCCATGCAAAATTTAGGTCAACTGACTCAAGTGAAATAATATCTTCATTTGGAGAATTAGACAATTTCAGTGCCCCTGCTCAGTCTTTTAATAAACATGAACTGACGAAGGTTGTCCCAGTAGACGAATCTGATACTTTGGTGACTGCATCTGCACCCATTAATGGGCCGATTCATCTTGAGATAGATGATGGTCAATTTCTGGCAACACAACAGGAACATTTCGAAATGGAACAGATCTGCAAGGGATCTCCATTGCAGTCAGTGCAGGAAGAGAAACTTCAATTGGCTGTAGTTCCTGTTTACCATGACGATGATCCCTGCAGGCCTGATGATATTGGTAGTGATCAAGACAAGTTTATTGACACCCTTAATACAGAATCAGAAGGTGAAGCCAATCATAGCATGAAAAGTCAAAAGAATCTCAGTGCCGAAATGGAAGTGGATAATTTGAACTGTGATGGCAAGGAAGCTGAAAGTGTGCTGGATGTACAGTTTTCAGAACTAGGTCCTGCGGAAGACCTGTCATCAGGGTTGAGCAATCCATGCAATGACACAGAACCAACCCGTGCAGACTCATTTCTGCTAAGTGACTCTTCTCCTTCTGCAGTGTCAGACACAAAAGATACAGACTCTGATTCAGATTCTTGCAAACAATTGAGTGGTGATAATTGGATCAACGACAAAGAATCTTGTAACGATGTTGATCTAATGGATGTCAGCTCATCATCCAGTGTGACCTCTGATGACAATGGTAACTTTGAAACTGACACTAATCTCAATGGCTGTGTACAAAACCAGGAGGTGTCTTTTCTCCCTTCCAACGATTATCATGCTGGTGCTATCCCTAGTTCTGAAAAACAGTTACCCCAGACATCTAGTGGCTTGGATGGTAATTCTTTCTATCTTCTTGTATATGTTTGGATAGACCCAAATTGCCTCAATGAGTTTTCTTTTTCTTCTCTTTGACCTTACATAGTTATTGTGTTGCCAGGTTTGGCTAGCATTAGCAGTGATTACCACGAAATAGCATATCGCTCAGCAGAGGATGGCCAAAATAATGTGGTAGATGGTACTTCTACGATATCTGGACAACCCAATGATGTTTCACATGCTGGTGGAGAAGTTGAAGTTCCACATGCTGATGATTTGTTACTTCAGAGTAGCACACACAATCAAGAACAAATACAGTTGTCCAAGGAACAGTTTGAAGAATGCACATCTCTAGCTACAGTTGTCCAAGAAACAGATACCAAAGTTGCATCACTGCCAGACATGGATCCTGTTGTGCACATGAATGACTTGGAGTTCAACAATGTTGCGCTTCCTGCAGAAATTGATACGTGTACAACACCAACTAGTTTGGATCCTGATGTTACCCACAAGCATTCTGACAGTAAGTCAACCATTTGCTTTTCTTTCACCTCCGCATTGTTTTACTTAAATTATTTGTTTAGCTTGGTGGTTTACTGTATTACATCGGTTTATTGGAACATTTTTTGTAGAGCTTGGTTCAGGAGTTATACCTATTCATTCAATCACATCGGATAATCCATCGTATGGGTCAGATCACAGTGAACTGGTTGAAGAATTACACTGTTTACCAGATGAAGATCTATATAAGCATATCACAGAGGATCAAGAAATAGCTGCACTGGAAAAAGGGCCCTGTTCAGTTAGGCTCGACACACACAAAGAAGATTCTATGCAGGCGTCTGTTGTGCCCATGCACGTCTCTAGTATTCAGGTGATCCCAGGACTTGCTGAATCTGTACCTACTTTTCAAGATGACACAGAAGCTCATACAAGCGAGATGCTGGAACAATCTCCACGGGTATTGAATGATGATACAAAATCATCGTTGATTGATGTCCCATCAGCTTCTAGTACTGCCCCTATACTTGATACCGTCAAGTCCTGCATGGAATACCATGAATCCATTGAAACGGTAAAAAATGTGGAGCACAGTGAAGTTCTGGTTGATGCTGGGGTTGTAGAAGAATCGACTACTGGCAGGTTTGATGATGACATGATACCTTCTGATGATGGTGCCAAACATACCGAGAAAGCAGAGGTTGATGCCGAGGTTGTAGAAGAATCGACTACCGGCAGGTTTGATGATGACATGATACCTTCTGAAGAGGAGCATGCTGATGGTGCCAAACATACCGAGAAAGCAGAGGTTCTGCCTACAAATTCTAGTCATGATATACCATTGCAATCCAGTCCTTTCAGGGAAGACATTGAAGCAGTTGAAGCTACCTGTGAAAACCTTGGATCACTAGAAGAGTCAAGAGGACATATCTTTAGAGAAAGTATGCTGCAGACAGCCAATCTTCCACAGCCTATTGAAATAGAAACGTCAGGCGGAACACTGGGTGGCAGTGATGATATTCTATATGTTCCACCATCGCATTTTCCAGAAGATTCTTGTCAAGAGGAATTACCAGAAGAAACCACTCTAATTGCTGAAGAAGTTCCATTTCAGAGTGATTTGGACAAGGATGTTACAGTAAGCCCGAACAGTAACATGGTGTGGGAGCAACTATCAGATGTCGATCAAGACTTGGTGAGGGAGTTATCTGCTCAAGATTCTTTTGGCACAAACCCATTCGTCGATCCTGGGTACATGGTGAGCTCTACTGATCCTTTGCCCGGTATGAGCTATCAACCATGTTGCTCTGAAGAAGATGATTTTCTCTCAGAACTTCTAATCCAGCAGTGTAACATTCAAGCGAAAGAGAATCTGTATCCACTTGATGATTCTCTCTGGGAACCTGCAACTCCACCTGATGAAGCACCATTACCGTCAGAAGTCATGACTGAACAGGACTTCAGATCCTTGTGCCATGAATACCATGAGATTGATTTTACTGCTGCCACAGAAGGCTTTGATTATAAACCATCCTCAGATTCTAACGATATTGCAAATGATTGTGTGGTCAGTGTATTGGATTCCCCTAGTTCTGTCTCTGTGCTGTCAGCGGAATTAGACCAGGAAGTGGTTTGTTCTAAGCCGGATTCTCAACTTGCTGAATGTTCATCTGCCAGGGATATAACAGGCGAGACAATCGTGCCCTTATCCGCCATGAAAGTTCCTGATGGTGAGAAACAGGCAGTGGATTCTGACTTGAGATCTCACGAGTCTTTCGGCGATGAGAAAAATCTTGAACTGGATATCTTTTCCATTCCAGTGAAATCAGAGCAGGAACAACGTCCCTTGCCTGAGGTTGTTCCAGTGAAAGAAGAGCAGGACCCCTGTGCTAACCTTCCTCCACATGCTTTTATAAATGAAAAGGTAGGTGAATTGGATGCTCACTCGAGTAACTTGCCAGTGGAACCGTTGGTAGGAGCACGTGGCTTGGATGGACTGGATGTCCTTCCTTTAAGGAAACCTATTCCAACTCAGGAATCAGACTCACGTGTCTTAGATGGACCTAACTCTCAAAGTGTTCCATCTTCCTCAACGGATAAGACAGTTGACGATCTAGATGTCCCTCCGAGGATTGCTCTTGAAGCTGAGGAGTCAGAAGATCAGTTTACAGGTGAAAATGATTCTCAGATTGCTACATCTTACGTTTGTGAGAAGACTGAAGAACCTGCTGGCCCTCCAAGCAATGCTGTTCTTGTTGAAAAGGAGAAAGTTTGTGCTCCAAGTGAACTTGATTCTCAAATTGCTTCATGTTCTTTGCCTAACAAGAAAATAGACGAACTAGATTGTCCTCCTTTGAGTGGTTCTGCATTGATAGAAAATGAGTCGGAAGATCATATCTCTGGTGTTCCTGATTCTCAAATTGCTCCATATTCTTCAGTAAATGATAAGATTGTTGGACCAGGTGCTTCTACATCAGTAAATGATGCAGAGGCAGGGTGGGAAACTTGTCCGTCTCCTGAATTGGATCCTCAGTTTGCTCCATGTCCCTTAAGTGATTACAATGTTGGTAGACTAGACGAGACTCCATCATGCAATGTCCAAGTGGAAGCACATAATGGACCCTATTACTCACCTGAATTTGATACCCGAATTGCTCCATATTTTTCAGTAAATGATAAGATTGATGTACCAGGTGCTGCTACATCAGTACATGATATGGAGGTAGAGCAAGGGTGGGAAGCATGCGCATCCCCAGAATTGGATTCTCAAATTGCTACGTGCCCGGCGAGTGAGGACAGGGTTGGTCAACTAGATGGATCTTCGTCATGCAATGTCCAAGTGGAAGCAGCCCGAACTCCATATTCTTCAGTAAATGATAGGATTGATGTACCAGGTGCTTCCACATCAATACATGATATGGAGGTAGAGCAAGGGTGGGAAGCATGTGCATCCCCTGAATTGGATTCTCAAATTGCTCCGTGTCCGATGAATGAGGACAGGGTTGGTGAACTAGATGGATCTTCCTCATGCAATGTCCAAGTGGAAGCAGAGAATGCATCCTATTGCTCACCTGAATCTGATTCCCAAATTGCACCGGGTTCTTTGAATTCTAGCGCGCTAGCTGAGAGATCAGCAGTGGCTTCTACTTCTGTCATGCATAGTACCAAGGAAATCGATCGGGTTTTTCCTGTTCCACCACACCCTGAACCGTTTCAAAGTGTGTGCAGTGAAGATCCTCAGAAGCTACCCCCTCTTCCTCCTCTTCAGTGGAGGCTTGGAAGGCCTCGTTTGGGACTTCTGAGTAAAAAAGACCGTGTGCCTGAGCCTGCAAGCAGAACAACTTCCATTTTGCCTGTATCGAGTCAAGATATGGATAATGGCCTGGTTTCACTTGACAGAATGGCAGAACCAATAGCGTCAGTTTCCTCTCAAGATATCAAAGAGAGGTATCAGAATTCTGTGGTGGACAATAGTGATCAAAGGGTAGAATCTGGATTGCCAGGGGAACATGACAGGCCATTTTCAGAGGCTTGTGGGAACATCAAGCATCAGGGGCATATCACTTCATCACCATCGGAGGCTGAAGAACATCTGAATGACAGTGGGGCCACTGCACATGTAATTAACCAGCAAGATCGTCAACAGCACCTCTTGTGTTCAGATATTTCAGACATCGCTGAGCATCTCAGTTCTACAGATCCAGCTGCATCTGAGGATGACAAAACGGTGGATGATCACAATGCTGCACGTAACGTGCATTTCCACAAAGTGAGCTCTTCAACACCAGGGCATGTTTCCGAAAATGGTAGTTGCCAGCAATCTCAGCACGGTGAATCATTATCAGGGACTCCAGACAATGAGGAGCATAGTTCAAATGCATCAGATGAGGAGAAGAATCTGAAAGACCAGTCAATCACAAGAGGATTACCTTTAGACACAACAAAACATACTGCATCAGGCTCGGTGTTAGAAGAAGGCAATATCCAGGAGAGTCAGTTACCGGAACAAGATGCGGATAACCTCAAGGGTGGTCCGTCTGAAGGCCAGTCACATACTGCAGAAGCAATAGTATCTGAAGATTATCCCCATGGTGATCATAATTTGGACACAGAGAATATACTTCAGCCAAACCCGTCGTGGCCTAGCAATATAAGTAAATATCTTGGTGACCTTGATGAAGGCGGCTATGCACACGCTGAGCAGCCACCAGTGATGGGATGGACTGTTGGACCTCAGATGCTTCATCCTAATTATGGAATATCAACGGAAGGGAGCAGATTTGAACCCGAGGTCACAGATTATCGGTTAACCAGAAAGCCAGTTTCAGTGAGAAATATCCCAAGAAATCCACTTGTTGATGCTGTTGCTGCTCATGATCGAAGCACGGTACTCGTCTGCCTTCCTCTTGAACATTCTCGTGTGTGTGCTCTGCTTATCTTTCCTGTGTTTACTTTACCCTAACCCCATTTATATTTTTCGCAGATGCGCAAGGTTTCAGAACTTGCTCCCGCCACAGATAAGCCAAACACCAATGATAAAAACTTTTGGCTAGAGCAGATAAGGAACAAGGTTGGAGAACTTGCCCCCACCGCAGATAAGCCAAATACCAATGATAAAAACTTGTGGCTTGAGCAAATAAGGAACAAGGTTAGTAAATAGAAATATCTTCCTTTTGCCATATATATCCTCTCACTATCTCCCTAACTCGTTTGTTGTTTCCACTTGATCAGACCTTTGACCTGAAACCAGTGGGTTCTGCTATACCAACATCCATCAGAGCCCCTGCTAGGGCCTCTAGTGGAAACCTGAGAGTTGCTGCAATAATAGAGAAAGCAAATGCCATACGCCAGGTTGCCCGTCTAAAGTTAACCTCGCAATGTTGCTGTCAACATATTTTCAGTTATTTGTCTCTTATATATATGTTTCTGTTATGGATAGGCGGTGGGAAGCGATGACGACGAAGACGACGATAATTGGAGCGACACATAGAACACTCATTATTTTGCCCTCCTGGTGTTCTTTTCTTGGCAGAAAGGTGCCAAACCAGCAAGAAGATCTTGGACAGGGTGCACAGATGCCATCTTATGGTCCTAACATTCTTAGCTTTGTCTCTCTCTTGTATATATAGTATAGGGAAATGCCCATATGTTCATGTTTTTTTTTTGCCATTCTTCTCTGCATTCTTTTTGGCCTCACTGTGTGTATACTTGCCTCCCCGGGCAGCAAAAGGCTGTTGAAGGTAGGCATGTTCTTAGGAGACCAATTTGTTCAGGTCTGTTGTAAATCGTTAACCTCTCTTGACCTTTGTTTGCATTATAGATTTGTACTCCCAAGTAGTATTTTGGAATGTGGGGAGTGGTAGGTTTATCTTGAAATGCGAAATGGGTTAGCGTGCTGTGATCATCCCCTCGCTTGGATTGATGCCATGTGGAAATCGATTTACAATTTTACAAAATTCTGAGTATTCATTTGATCCAATTATACAGGTGCTTACCCTAGGTGACATACACAGGGGATGGGAGAATTGTGTGCGCTTCTGCTAAACAAGGGCTTCTAAGGAAAGATTGTACCCAGAGATGAGGGCAGAGAGGCCGATGGCCAAGAAGGCGAAGAAGGCCAGGCTAATGGCGGCCGCCGCCGAGTCGTTGAACAGGTTGTCGGCGGCCTGGCGCATGTAGTCCGTCACCGGCGCTGCCGCGGACAAGCCCGATATCAACGAGTACGCCACCACCTATCACGATGAAGTTTCAGACCAGGAAACACGTTCAGGTTGTTGGGTCAAAGCCGGTTGGCGATATTGGTGGTTAGTTAGACAGACAGCTGGCTGGGGTTGGTACCTGATCTCCGGCGAAGTCGAGGACGGCGGCCGCCTTCCGCCCGGCGACGAGGTCCCGGCCGGAGCTGAGCCTGTGCGCGTCGCGCAGCAGCTGCGCCGTGGCGTACAGGAGCGCGATGATCGACATGCCCAGGCAGTAGCTGCGCGACAGGTCAAAGGAAGGGGTCAGATCAGGTGACGGGTGATGAGACGGGGGTCGATGGATGGATCTGGACGACGTGCTTGTATTCCGGGTAGGTGCTGAAGTCCTGGGCGCCGCCGCGGCCGTGCACGTCGGTGGCCATGACGACGAGGGCCAGCAGGGAGAAGAGCCACGCGAAGGCCCGCAGCAGCAGCCGCGCCCGCACCGGCGCCGCCTCCATCTTCCACCGCTCCGCGATCGACCTCGACGCCGGCACGCTGCTGTCGGCGGCCGGCGCGTCGTGCGGCTCGCTGCTGGCCGGGGCGGACGACATCGTGGAACGGGCTACGGCGATGAGGCACACTTGGCGCTGAACTGATGACCTGGTATATAAAACTCGAGCGTGCCGGCCGCACGCCGGCGGGCCGAGACTGCGGTTACAAACCGGCGGGGTTTCGACGTTGGTTAATCTAACCGGCTGAGTCACTTCGACGTTGGGTGCTCGAGAGTACCATAATTTCATCTTATCGGTTTATAAAATGATACTAGAACAATGCCGTGCATTGCAACGGTATGTAAATATTTTAATATGTTAGCTTGTGATTTATCTACCTGTAATATGCAATTGTATAAATAAATGTTCATCAAATAATGTACGTGATTTACCATATATTATGATAGAAGTGATTTACCTGCCCATAATATACAATTGTGTAAATAAATGTTCATTAAATTATGTCTGTGATTTAACTTATATTGAATTCAGATGTTTGGTACTAAGTAAACTAAAGGAAAATTGGTTAAGGTAAGTAAATTATTGTGATTGATTAGTATATGAGGAAGGTTGGACGAAGGATGGTGAGAAGAAAGATAAATCGGGAACCTTACATTCTTTTTAAGTAATAGAGAAAAATGATATTTTTTTCAAAAATCAGCTCCCACCCCCACCCCCGCGCTCCAAATTTCATTGAAGAAAGAGAAGCCATGTGAGTACCACAACAACAGTGGAAACCAAAACAGGGGTTGAAACAGTTCCCTGCATGCCTTATTATAGTCCCCCTAAGCAAAAGCCAGCCTCCTCCTTCAGAAGATTTGAATCTACACCCTCACCAGTAGGGCTGCAAGAAAAGCTCGAGGCTCGTGAGCCGCTCGAGATCAACTCGTATTTTGACTCGACTCGAGATCGACTCGAAAAGAAATGAGCTGAGTATGAACACTTTATTTGGCTCGATAGAGAAACGAGTTAATCTTGAGCCAACACTAGCTCGCTCAATTTTAGCGCGATAGCTCGATGTCTTATATTAAATAATCTTGATGTATATTTAAAGGAAATAGGATAATTTATTGCTATATATTTTGTGTCAAATTTTTCTCAATTTTACCTAGTAGGAAACATGGAGGCCTATTAAGCATGACAAATTTAGCCTCAATATGATGCGTGGTCAGTCATGTGAAATATCCTATTATTCACAGCCGAAGTTTAAGAGCACACGCACCTTCATTTTTCTATCTTTCTAGCTCATTGATCCCTATTTATCAAGTGCTAGTCTTTAGTTGAGAGAGCATAAGTCAAATTTTATAGTGGTTTTCAATATTGTGTTGTTGGCTATAATGTTTGAAAATTGCCTATTCGTAAAATCATCTTATTATTTAGATCGAAACTAGCTCGAGATCGGCTCGAGATTGATACAAGTTGAGCACGAGCCACTTTCTAGGGCTTGACCTTGAGCTTCACTCAGTTTGAGCTCGCTCGAATTTTAGTATAATCTAAGCTGAGCCTAATCCAGCTCGCTCGAACTCGACTCGTTTGCAGCCCTACTCACCGGCCCAAGAAGACCACATGAATGAAATCAACTTCTTGATGGTTCTTGTCCTGGTACTCCAGTGTGCCCCCCTCGTGCACCGCCCCTGTAGGATCGAAAGTAGGTCTAGAGGGGGGGGGGGGGGTGATTAGACTACTTGACCAAATAAAAATCTAGCATTTTCTCAATTTCAAATGTTGGCAGATTTTAGCAAACTTAGCACAAGTCAAGCAATCAACCTACACATGCAATTCTAAGAGTGTAGTAGCGGAAAGTAAAACATTGCATATGAAGGTAAAGGGAAGGGTTTGGAGAAAGAAAACGCAATGTAGACACGGAGATTTTTGGCGTGGTTTCGATAGGTGGTGCTATCGTACATCCACGTTGATGGAGACTTCAACCCACAAAAGGTAACGGTTGCGCGAGTCCACGAAGGGCTCCACCCACGAAGGGTCCACGAAGAAGCAACCTTGTCTATCCCACCATGGCCATCGCCGACGAAGGACTTGCCTCGCTCGGGTAGATCTTCACGAATTAGGCGATCTCCTTGCCCTTACAAACTCCTTGTTTCAACTCCAAAATATTGTCGGAGGCTCCCAAGTGACACCTAACCAGTCTAGGAGACACCACTCTCCAAAAGGTAATAGGTGGTGTGATGATGATGAACTCCTTGCTCTTGTGCTTTCAAATGATAGTCTCCCGAACACTCAACTCTCTATCACAGATTTGGCTATGGTGGAAAGATGATTTGAGTGGAAAGCAACTTGAGGAAGGCTATAGATCAAGATTCTTATGGTTGGATTGGAATGTCTTGGTCTCAACACATGAGTAGGTGGTTCTCTCTCAGAAAATGAATAGTGGAAGTGTAGGCACATTCTGATGGCTATCTCTCAAATGGAGAAGGGGGTGGAGGGGTATATATAGCCTCCACAAAAATCCAACAGTTACACACATTTAACCCAACTCGGTGAGACCGAATAGAAGAACTCGGTGAGACCGATTTAGTTCAAAATGTGAACGTTAGGAATCTCGGTGGGACCGACTGGATCAACTCGGTGGAACTGATGTGCTAGGGCTAGGGAAAAACCTCATCTTGGTGAGACCGATTGCCTAAACTTGGTGAGACCGATTTCAGCAAGGAGCAAACAGAGAGTTGGTCAAGCAAACTCGGTGGGACTGAGTGCTCATTCCAGTGAGACCGAAATGTTACAAAGGGAAACAGAGAGTTTGCAAGGCCATCTCGGTGAGACCGAGATCCGTATCCGTGTGACCGAATTGTCTAGGGTTTCTGGCAGTGGCTATGTCAACTGAACTCGGTGGCGCCGGATAGATCAAATCGATGGGGCCAAGTTTGACTTTGGGTTTTGGACATATGTGGAAATGAGAAAGTGGATGAGGGTTTTGGAGCAATATCACTAAGCACTTTGAGCAAGTAGACCATTAAGCAACACCTCATCCCCTTTTAATAGTATTGGCTGTCCTATAGACTCAATATGATCTTGGATCACTAAAATGAAAATGAAGAAGCTTGATCTTTTGCTAATCTTTGTCCTTAGCATTTTGAGGGGTCCACATCTCTAATCCATGCCATGCCAATCATTGAATGTTCTGAAATACTCAACTCGAATGAATATTAGTTCAATGAGATATATGTTGTTATGAATTACTAAAACTACCTGGGGATTAGTTGCACTTTTTGGTAATTGATGACAACATATAGATCAAAGCTTCGACAAATAATAATATGAATGAAATACATCATTGCTTTGAGAAGTATGTGATAAGCAAGAGCTCCCCCTAATTTTTTGCGTTATTTAAAATTTTCTTTTGAATGCAAATGCACAACCGATTAGGATCGTGGGTCACTCTTCCATGTCACATACATCTTGGTGGAGCGCTAAAAACTGATAATAGTTAAATAACATGCACTCATCACCAAGAGTAAACATGATTGATCATACACAAATATCATAGATATCATCATGCAAGCACACATTAAGGCATAGTATGAACAAACACATGATCACATGAGTATCTTATGAGCATAACACAAGTAGTAGCATATGAATCAAACAAACAAATGATCAAAGTAGCAAGAGAGGCAAATAAAACCAACAAAAGGCAAAACACACACACACTCTCTCTCTCTCTCTCTAAGCCTAATGATCTATACACTTTCTCCCTCTTTGGCAACAAGTTACCAAAAAGCTTGAAAATGCATAGTGCTATACGACACTCTAGGCACGATCTCCGTGAGGACCTGAAGGGGTCTTCGGGCTGGTTGCTCCGGTGTGCGTAGATGGCGTGGAGAGAAGTCCATCTGCAAAAGCTTCGGCAGAGGTCTGTGGAGCTGGAGGAGTTGAAACTAGAGGTGCAATCGTGGCAGTTGCTGCAGGTGCTGGTGTCACTGACAACTGGCACTACTGAAGACATTTGTGCCCTTGGCACTCTCTAGAAAGTATCTGTGGTACGTCTGCCATTCTTGTCCTCAACTTCTTCCTGGAGCTTCTTGGTGTGGAAACAATAGTCCACAGCAGTTCTCCTCCTAGTGGCATAGGGATCAGTCTGTCTCCAGAGTCTCAGACCTGCATCATTCCTTAGCTTCATATTTTCTGCCACAAGATGATCATCACTACTATCTGGAATCTTAGGCTTCAGTTTTCTAAGCGCTTGTTGCCCTTCTTCTTCTTGAACTTCAGGCACTGGGGCCTTGTTCTTCTCAGCAGCAGGGATGTTCCTGGTGGATCTCTTTGGTGCAGATGGTTTTGGAGCTTGAGCTTGAGCTTGAGATGAAGGCTTAGGGGAAGACTTGGGCTTAGATAGAGCAGCCCCAGTCCTTATGGCATCCCCCATAAGCTTTTGAGTCTTTAGTGGAGGGGCAACTGACTCTTCCTCCTCCTCTTCTTCATCAGAATCTCTCATCATAGACGTTTTTCCAGTGACTCTGGCAATGGTCTTTCTGACTCTCTCCTTCCTCTTCTTTCCTCCATCAGCCTCTTCCTCTCTAGGTTCAAGAGTGGACTCCATGGTTCCTTGAGTGGAGGCTCTGGATTTTTACATAGGCTTCCTCCTAGCAGGAGCTTTCACCTACATTCCAGTCTTTATGGCAGAAGCAGCAGCATACTCCTTCTTGAGTACATTCTTCTTGGAGGTCACCTCCTCCTCAACAACAAAATCCTCATCCTCAGATTCTGAAGTTCTCTTCTTCCTTTTCCTGGTTGCTGCCTTGGCCAAGTTGCTAGGGGTGCTTCTGCTCCCCTAATCATAATTGCTGTTGGAGGGACTAGTGCCCTCACTAAGGTTGACATTCTCCTCAGACTTGTTCTGACTATCACTGCCCTCTGACATAGCTGAATTTGACCCTGTGAATAGTTGGGTATAGATAGAGTGGATGAGCATCACAAAGTACAACTATTTTGCAAAAATATTGATACAAAAACTTAATTTTAGTTTTCTGCAGAGAGCATTTCGGAGCTACCGATTTGACAAACTCGGTGACAGTGAAGCACAAACAGAGTCTAAACACACAGTTTCGGTCAGACTAAAATGCAGTTCGGTGACCCCGAGATGCTAGGGTTTCACAGAGAAAGTGATTTCGGTTTCACCGACTAGTACACTTCGGTCAGACTGAGTTGTACTTGTGCAATGGCCAAGGCCAAATTGGTGTGACCGAGATCCTCAGATCGGTCTGTCCGAGATGAGTTCGGCAAAAACCAAACCCTAAATTTTTGCATCAAATCTATTCTAATGGATTCTTTTGGTGGATAGATTGATCTCATACATGGGAGGAACAATGGCAATGATCTTTGTGCAAGTATCGGAATAATAGAACGCACAAAGAGGTTAAGTCCGTATCCTAACTTGGTGACGAACTTGCTATGGTGGCAACGACGGTGAGAATCCTGTTGACAGCGGCGGAGACCAGCGGCAAGAGGTCACTAGCGACGACAACGACGATCCGAAGACCAAGGGGGCGATAGAGCTGGGAGGCGCGGTCGAGTGTTTGGAGGAATTTCCAAATTTTCAACCTGCAGTATATACCCAGTCATTATCGGTGTGACAGAGTGGAATGACTCGATGGCACCGAGATGCAAAACTGCTAGCAGTTGCTGCAACTTGGTGTGATCGAATTGTTCAAATCGGTTGCACCGAGGTGAAAACCTAGATCAACTTAATGAATTCGGTGAGATCGAGTAGGAGTGAGTTGGTCTGACCGAGATGCATTAAGAGGTTTTGGAAGTTAAGCCCTTGATGGATTAGTGGCTTCGAGTGCTCCTCACCCGGAGGGTCCGAATTCGACTTTTTAAAACTTTGTGATGTAGCAAGAATAGAGTTTGAGACGAGAAAAGCACAGATAGCTAGAGGGAGTACTTAGGCATTCTTGTCCATCCATTTGGCAAAAAGAAAAACCAAACAATCAAATCAACAAATGGATGCCCTCGAATGGAGAAAATTATGCTCACACAATAAGATGGCAAATAAAACATGTGGCAAAGCATGCACAAACACTCCAGCATCTATCAAGCAATTGGCGATGACTAGGTCATCTATATATGAGTATATTGACTTAGGAGTCAAATGAGAACATTTGATCATAGGCCATACTCATCATTTAAGCACAAGTGGGGTTACCACTTTTACATAAAGCATTGTTGTGCTCACACCTTTAGAGTTTCTTTAGCTCAATTCTTAGAGCAAAGCTCCCCCTAGATGTGATATCCCCCCTTAGAAGGATGAACTAACCTTGGGTTTTGTCGATGATGACTTCATGTAGATGTTGAAGATGTGGATGCTCAATGTTGATGTAGATCATTTGGAGCAATCCATTGGAGTGAGTTGCACTTTAAATACCTACATGGGTTAGTCCCACAAGGAACACACAAGGATATCCATAGAAATAGAGTGAAATACACATATGATGATGTCCATGAAAGCATTAGGTTACCTTGTCCCTTGTCTTACCAACAAGAGGGTTTGTGACTCCTTGAAGTAGTGCAAGATATGGAAGTTGATTGCACTTGTCCTTGACAAAGTGAATATGAGTGAAGTATGTTGGCGGAGTCACCCTCAAGAACTCTCTAGTTCTTCTTCTTTGGGATCCACATCAACTTGATGGGAATCCTTGGAGTTGTAGTCGTACTTGATGAAGCAGAACTTGATGTAGTCTTGGGAACCCACTTGACCATGGCCTTAGGAGCTTGTTCAAATGAATCAATCTCTTCTTGAAGCTTGTCCTTGCCTTTTAGTTTGTAGTCTTGTGGTGGAATATCATCTTGAGCTTGTGTTCCCTTGAAATAAGTGGGTTCATACTTCTCTTGTTGAGGAACAAACTTCGTCTTGGGATATTGATCTTATTCCCACTCAACTCCATTGGTATTGAACTTTCGTTCAAAACCAACACCTTTATTCTTCCGGTGCCTTGCTTGCTTGCGTACAATTTCTCAAATTGCTTACTTTCGGCAAGGATACTTGAAACACCTTTCTCTATAATTCCCTTCAATAAGCTATTTTCTTGCTCAAGTGTAACTTGGCTAAGAGAATCATTAGTGGAATCAAGAGGACTACTAGAAGCAACAATATTGGATTTAACATGATTATTGTTACTACTAGAAGAAGAATATTTCTTGCTGTTGTTGCTAGATTTTACTTGTGGCATATAAGAGTAAATGCTTGGAAATGTAAGAAGAACTTTTATTTATAAGATCACCATTGATTGCTTTCAAGAACCCATGCTCTTGCTCTAAATTGAGCTTCTCAAAGTGTAGCTTCTCATGAGTCTTTAAAAGCTCTCGATGATCCTCTAGAGTAGTTTCATGAGCTAACTTAAGAGTGTTTAGTTCTTTAGTTAGACGCTCAATCTCCTTCTTATCATTGTCATTCGTTTCATCTTGATTAGCATGATTAATAGCAATTTCATCATAGTTTTCATCACTAGTGTTGTCAACAAGTAAATCATCATCACCTAGCAAATCATCTTCATCACTATTGAAATCAACATACTCAGTGTGTGATACCTTAGGGCCTTTAGCCATGAAGCATCTTCCAATTCCCTCATTTGGTGAGTCAAATATGTCGTAGGAGTTGAATGACACAAGTGCAAGATCGGCAACACCTTCATCTTGAGTATATTCGGAGTTAGAGTGATAACTTCTCCCGAAGTAGTTTTCGGAGTCGGAACCAGATACCCATTCATCAACGTGAGCTTGATGTCTTCGTATTGTGTATCTCTTTGATGACTTGTCCTTCCTTTCCAAATCCTTGCTTCTACAAGAGGGTCTTCGTTCATAACGATCACCTATACTCCTTCTCTCTCTTGGTGGTGATTCATCTCTTTTACTTCTCCTTTTAGGCGAATCTTCTCTTCTCTTGTAGGGAGCCGTACACTCATTGGAGTAGTGTCCGGGTCTTCCACAATTGTAGCAATTGCGATCACGACTAGAAAATCTTTTGTCATTGTAGGACCTTGACTTGGAACTTCTCTCTTTGCTTCTACTCTTGTAGAATTTGTTGAAGTTCTTCACCATTAAGCTCAATTCTTCATTGAAGACTTGTTTCTCACTTGAAGTGGTAGGAGCATCACATGAAGCTTTGTAAGCACCACTTGACTTGTTGTGGAGCTTTTCCTTATCCTTGAGTGACATCTCATGAGCAACAATTCTACCAATAACTTCCATTGGCTTGAGATCTTTGTAGTTGGGCATCATTTGGATTAAGGTGCACACGGTATTATATTTTCCATCAAAGGCTCTTAGGATCTTTTTGATGATGAATCTATCGGTCATCTCTTCGCTTCCTAAGCTGGCAATCTCATTTGTGATGAGATCAAGCCTAGAGTACATCTCAGCGACTCCTTCACCATCCTTCATTTTGAACTTGTCAAGTTGACTTTAAAGCATATCCAATTTGGATTCCTTGACGGACTCAGTACCTTCATGCATATCAACCAAAGTATCCCAAATTTCCTTTGCATTCTCAAGGCGGCTGGTTTTGTTGAATTCTTCAGGGCACAATCCGTTGAAGAGAATATCGCAAGCTCGAGCCTTGTATTGCAACATCTTCAATTCTTCCACGAACGCTTCACGATCCGGTTATCTTCCATCCTCAAAGTATTCACCTTGCAAGCCAATACGCACAATAGACCAAACGGTGGGGTTATGACCAAGAATATGTATTTTCATCTTATGCTTCAAACTAGCAAAATTTATACCATCAAAGTAAGGACCTCTACGGTGGTTATTTCCCTCGCTAGACGCCATACTCTCCTAGGTTGTGAAACCAAGGCTATGATCACCAAAGCTATGGAAATCAAGGCAAATGGAGACCGAAGCTCCGATACCACTTGTAGGATCGAAAGTAGGTCTAGAGGGGGGGGGGGGGGAGGGGTGATTAGACTACTTGACCAAATAAAAATCTAGCCTTTTCCCAATTTTAAATGTTGGCAAATTTTAGCAACTTAGCACAAGTCAAGCAATCAACCTACACATGCAATTCTAAGAGTGTAGCAACGGAAAGTAAAACATTGCATACGAAGGTAAAGGGAAGGGTTTGGAGAAGGCAAACGCAATGTAGACATGAAGATTTTTGGCGTGGTTCCGATAGGTTGTGCTATCGTACATCCACGTTGATGGAGACTTCAACCCACGAAGGGTAACGGTTGCGTGAGTCCACGGAGGGCTCCACCCACGAAAGGTCCACAAAGAAGCAACCTTGTCTGTCCCACCATGGCCATCGCCCATGGAAGACTTGCCTCACTCGGGTAGATCTTCACGAAGTAGGCGATCTCCTTGCCCTTACAAACTCCTTGGTTCAACTTCACAATCTTGTTGGAGGCTCCCAAGTGACACCTAACCAATCTAGGAGACACCACTCTTCAAAAGGTAATAGATGATGTGATGATGATGAACTCCTTGATCTTGTGCTTCAAATGATAGTCTCCCCAACACTCAACTCTATCTCACAGATTTTGCTATGGTGGAAAGATGATTTGAGTGGAAAGCAACTTGGGGTAGGCTAGAGATCAAGATTCTTGTGGTTGGATTGGAATGTCTTGGTCTCAACACATGAGTAGGTGGTTCTCTCTTAGAAAATAAGAAGTGGAAGTGTAGGCCCGTTCTAATGGCTCTCTCTCAAATGGAGAAGGGGGTGGAGGGGTATATATAGCCTCCACACAAAATCCAACGGTTACACACATTTGACCCAACTCGGTCCGACCGAATAGAAGAACCCGGTGAGACCGATTTAGTTCAAAATGTGAACGTTAGGAATCTTGGTGGGACCGACTGGATCAACTCGGTGGGACCGATGTGCTAGGGCTAGGGCAAAACCTCATCTCAGTGAGACTGATTGCCTGAACTCGGTGAGACCGATTTCAGCGAGGAGCAAACAGAGAGTTGTCAAGCAAACTTGGTGGGACCGATTGCTCATTTCGGTGAGACTGAAATGTTACAAAGGGAAACAGAGAGTTTGCAAGGCCATCTCGGTGAGACCGAGATCCGTATCGACGTGACCGAATTGTCTAGGGTTTCTGGCAGTGGCTATGTCAACTAAACTCGGTGGCGCCGGATAGATCAAATCGGTGGGGCCGAGTTTTGACTTTGGGTTTTGGACATATGTGAAAATGGGAAAGTGGCTGAGGGTTTTGGTGCAATATCACTAAGCACTTTGATCAAGTAGACCATTAAGCAACACCTCATCCCCTTTTAATAGTATTGGCTTTCCTATAGATTCAATGTGATCTTGGATCACTAAAATGAAAATGAAGAGTCTTGAGCTTTTGCCAATCTTTGTCCTTCGCATTTTGAGGGGTCCACATCTCTAGTCCATGCCATGCCAATCACTAAAGTTTCTGAAATATTCAACTTGAATGGATACTAGTTCAATTAGCTATATGTTGTTATGAAACCACCCGGGGATTAGTTGGACTTTCAGCCCCTTGGACTGCCTTAGCCCATGGCAGAGAACCAAAGCCTTGTTTGCAGGTCGTCAGTCTGGTTCCATCTCTATAGGATTTTTTCGTTTTCTTCAGATCAGATTGTGGAACTCCAACAACCTGCCTCCTCTAGATCCTTGAAGGGTTTTGTACAGTCCTTCAGGTAATGCAGGACTAATCCAAACACCTGCTTCATAGAGATCCAAGAGCATTCACTACTGCAGGATGCTGCTAACACGACACTACGATCAAAGACCCTTCGATGAAACTGTGTGCGATGCAATATTCGCAAACTGTGGTGTAAAAACCCGTCAAAAAGGTGTAAAACATTTCCGATGGTGGAGACATCAAACACGGTTCAAATTTTACTTGTATGTGGGATTCTGGGCATACGGTTGATCCAGCAGAACTGTTTGCGATGAGGAAGAACAACAGAAACGGGCAGCCATATAAATATGTGTACGATATACGGCATACAGGTCGCTTTGATGAACTGTGTGCTATTAGGGAATGCAACAGAAAAGGTCAGCCAGATCAAGGTGTGTGTGATATACAACATATGGTTCACTCAGATAAACTGTTTTCTATTAGGCAAGAGAACGGAAACGGTTCATCTTAACAAGATGTGTGTGATATGCGGCATTTGCGATCAGCCAAAATAACACAAATGATTCGTGTAAACCAGATGTGTGTGATACGCAGCAAACAACCCACTCGGATGAACTGTTTGCTATGAGAAATTAGAACACAGACGGTTACTATAGTAAGTTCGTGTGCGATTTTGTTCGTACAAAAAACTTTGAAAAATGCGAACTAGTTGCCTGCGAATAAAAAGTAACAAGATAGACCTTCTTCAAGCCAATCAACATGTGTTCAAAAAACAAAAAATGTCAAAAATTACAATACAAAGACCTCAATAGACCTTGCTGCTGTAGATCCCTGTTTGCAGCCTTTATTGCGCAACACAATGGAAATGGTTCAACTGAACAAGATGTGTGTGATACGCAGCAAACAGGCCCGTGATCAGAAATGTGTGCGAAGACCAATAATAACACAGACGATTGCTGCTAATTTACAAGTCGTGTGATTTGCTTTGTCTACAGAAGAATAACATGTATATATATAACTGAAATAAACATCCAATTACATAAGTGACTATACAGATCATTCGCACACACCTCAATAAACAATTGCATGCATTCTAAAGTAGGAGAAACAATTATCTGGTCATCTACTTCTTGTGACGCTCCCGCCATTGCTCTATGGATCGATCCCTCGTCTGGGGATGAAGAAGACACTTCCTCATGTCAAGTGGTGGATGGCTCGACCACACTGCTCTGAAAGATTTGTGGTCCACCGACGTGCTATAGGCATCGCATCCTCGTGCCTTCTCCTTTACTTTGCATGAAGACATGATGGTTGCTGACTTCTGGGCCACCACGGATCTGCATGAAACCTTTCAACTACCGCTGTCTCCTCTGGCTCATAGTGAGTTGCTAGATATTTAGCGGGCCTCGTTTGAAATAAACTCATCAACAACAACGACTGACGTCTGGCGTTACATCTGGGGCAATGCAGATTATAGACCAAAAGATTACTACAACAATTACTTTAGCACTGCAACAGCTCACCCGGCATTCATGAAGCTTTGGAAATCTAACTGTACAATGAAGATAAAAGTATTCGGGTGGCTGCTACTGCAAGATAGGCTCAATACACGTGATATGCTTCGGAGAAGACACTATAACATTGGTGATGACTTCACATGTCTTCTCTGCGGGCACAATGTAGATGAGGCTCTTGAGCATATGATTTTCAACTGCCCATCCAGTAGGAGGTGCTGGGACAAGCTACACATTGACTGGTGTGATTTCCAAGATAGGTTCACCGCGCTCCACAACGCACAAACGGACTGGCCCAATCCATTTTTTGTCGAAGTCTTTTACACCGCTGCCTGGAGCTTGTGGAAAGAAAGAAATAACAAGCACTTCAGAGGTTTTTCCCCCAGCATTGCATCCTGGTTTGCTCGCTTCAAAGAGGATCTGAGACTTCTGCAACATAGAGTTAAGGTGGCATGTATTGCTTCCCTGCTCTCTTACTATGACACACTTAGTTGAGTCCTCTCTTGTGTCCCATAATTTTGTAACATACGTTTAGCCTACAGCTTTTCAGTTTGTATGGAGTAGTTGCCCACCCCTGGTGGTAACACCAGGAGTGAAGATGATGTATATGTAGGGTATGTCTATGTAAACACCCCATTTATATAGATATATGAAAATACAGTGGGAGTTCTCTCCCACTATCAATTCCTCAAAAAAAAAACAATCCACCTGTACATCTCGTAGCTTGTGTATGCGTCCTTGGCCGCGTACTTGACGTGTTGTTCATCCAGTCTCTCATGCCAAACACTGTGCCAGGCATTCTTGTCCTTCTTGATCTCATCCTTCATCTTCATGTAGTAGGGGTCGATGATGGCCGAGGCGAGGTCGACCAGGGAGTTTAGTTTGTTGTTGTCGCTGCCCTAGACCTTGTAGTGGTCCTGGATGTTGACAAGATTCCGACATTTCAAGCCCGAAACCTTGAGCGCTTTTAGATCATTGGTGGTGTCCACCGTAGCGAAATTGTAGTCGAAGCTGTTGATAAACCTGGAGAAATGTTTGCAAGGCCTTGTGGCCAGGTGGTAGTGGTAGACGAGGACGTCATGTCGCACGCACAACTGGGTGATGACAACCTTCTGATCGTGCCTGGCACGACCGATGGTGTACTCGAGGTCGAAGCCGACCACTTGGTACTTGTCCTCGGCAAGGAACCGCTCCATAGTTTGGATGGAGCTCTCCACCGACATTGGATCGTTCGTCTACACCACCGAGAGGGCCTTCCTCCTCATGTGGGTGTCCACTACGTGATGCGTGGTGAACTGCCCGCCGTTGTCGTCGCCGGCCGCCGGGAGCGCCATTGGAGCCACGGGGATCGCCATTGCAACCGCTGGATGTCCTCTCTGTACGTGTCATCATGGAGGTGCTTATTGTGTCATGTGACGCGAGAGATGAAGGTAAATGGCCGCATGAATAAATGGGGGCCGGGCGGCCTGGATTCTTGACGCGTCCGCATGGCAGTTTTTGCAGAAGGTAACTGCATTGCCGAGCCATGCCCGGCACAACCGCATGCACACGAACGTGCGTGATCGTGCGCCGGCCCCAAACACTGGCAGCGCACGTGGAGGGACGAGGGCAAAGCACCAGGAGGGACACGGGAGAAGAGCGCACGTGGTGGGACGCAAGCAAAGCGCGCCGCGGCCGCCTCAACCACAAGCAACCACACGCATAGAGCAGTTGAACACGCAGGAAATGGTCGCCTACAAGCCGGCCGACACTTGCATCGCTGTGTAGAGAGCGGCTGTGTGCTACTACCCCCGTCTTGGTCTATAGTCCCCTTTATATTATGTGCCATACTTTGCCCCCAAATTTAACCAACAAAATGTTAATGCATGTTATAAAAAGTATATAATTGGAAACTATGTTCAAATACGAATCCAATATATAATCTTTGGCGACATGCATTCGTATTTTATTAGTTAAATCCTACTTATAAACCAGGACATGTGTATAGTAGGTAATTCAATCGCAAACGTTTTTTTATTAACCGTATGTGTACGTGGCCTTTCGTCCTCCTCTCGCACGTCTTGTCACCCCGCTGCCGCGAACGGCTTACAGCGCAAGCTTGTGCAACGCGCGGGAGTGTTCTTTTGGCCAAACGGTGGCGCCAATGAATCATCGGTGAGCCCATTCCCGTGCAACCTTCTTGCCCGACTGGGTGAAATACCCCAAAATCCCAATGCTTACCGGCCTGCTATAAAAACCCTCACGGCCGGCGAGTCCTGCGTCGCATTTTCCCCTCCCTCCCTGTAGCTTATCTCGTCTAATTCTCCCACAATTGCCAATGGCACCGGTCCGTCATGGTCGCTCAGCCACCCCATCGTCACCAGACGACAGCTCCAGCTAGGAGGCTACATCGCGGCAGCAGCGCATTCCCCAGCGTAGTGTAGTGCGCGTGGCGTCCCCATTGGGTTTGCGCGGAACACCCACCACATGCTCCGCCACCGGTGCCCGTCGGCAGCTGTTGCCGGCTGCCATTGCCGCCACACCACCGTCGAAAGCCAAGGCCATTGCCCGGTCCGCCGCGGCGGCCCGAAGGCTGGAGGTGGCCAACATGGCCGCCACCCCACTGCCGCCCATCGTGGCCATCACCCGCTCCGCCACCACGACCCGAAGGCAGGAAGTGGTGGTCGTGGCCGCCACCCCATCGTTGGCTCCCGTGGCTGCCAGCCCACCATAGACCACCGGGGTCATCACCCGCTTCGCCACCGGAGCCCAAAGGCGGGAGGCGGAGGTGGATGCCGGCACATGCATCACCGACCTTGCGCGCTACACCGAGTTCCTACGGGAGGAGGAGGAGCGCCTCGTCAAGCATGAAAAGAGCCTTATCACCGCCATGGCCGCGACACATGCTGCCTCAGAGGCGAGGAATCAGGAGATCTACAAGGAGAACCACCACTTCGAGAGAGGTCGTCTGGAGCGGCAGAGGGCATTCGAGGTGAGCGCCGCTGAAGTTGCAGCAGCGGCAGGCACCGTATTGCAGTTGGCCAGCTCGTCGGTAGGCTCCTCCTCCCCTGCCTCTTACTGAGCGCGCTCGGTAGAGGAGAGGCTGCCGGAAGTAGTACAAAGCCCCTCCGTAGTAGTATTTAGGGGCTATTTGTTCAGTTCATCTGACTATAGATGTGGTGGAACTGTACAACATACTTAAAATTAGGTAGTATATAAAGTAGAACTAGCTATTTCAGTACGTGGTTGGCAACAATTTGGGAGAAGTTTGGTCGGTTCAGCTGTCAAGTTGAACTGTTTGTATAAATTAAGCACGACTGCATAATCTATGAATGAAATCTATGATTAGTTACTGAATTTTAGTTGTAAAAATTAGATACTGCTAGTGATTTTTAGCTGCATATTTTGACAAATCACAGTGTTACAAGGTTGAAAAATGGCAATATTACTAGATCAACAAATGTCAATCTTTCAAGTTTGACAAATGGCAACATACCCAATATGACAGATGCAAATCTTACCAAATTGTTTGTAATTGGTTGCACACGGGTCATCCAGAACAACCGTTTGCGTTGAAGAGATGCACAAATTCTACTCTCGCTTTCCATACGGGTGTTCTATCTAAAATGTTTGCGATCAAGAGTTGCACAAATCCTGCTCGGCACATTTTCCCTTGGCTTCCTGGGGAAGCTGTCGGTTTGCATACGGGTGTTCTAACTAAAACGTTTGTGATCGAGATACAATATTAAACCCAAGAAAAAAATCTATTTCCAGCGGCGGTGGAGGCGGCGTGACGCGCCGTCCTTGTCGTTGTTGTCCTCCGGGTCGTCATTGTTGAAGTCTTCAAGGCAGCACAGAATTGTCTTCACTTGTAAATCAAACATCATGTATTCGCACGATCGACGAGCGGGGCGTGGGAGGACGGCAGCTGGCGGCACTGAGAGGTAGAGGTCGACGGCGGTGTCCCATGCCGCTGAGGGGGGTACGCGCACGGGCATGGGCACGGCGGGTGCAGCCAAACGCACAGGGATCGGCGCCGCGGTGGGTGGATGGGTGCGCACGGGCACGGGCGCTGGCGCTGGCATGTACACGAGCTCGCGCGAGTCCATGGAGACCTCGGTGATGCCCGGGGCTTCCAGCTCTGTGATAGTGCTCAGCGACCAGCCCGTCAATGCTACGAGGATGGTCACTGGCGCAGGCGCGGGGATGGGAGCTGGGACGGGAGCGGGGGCAGCAACAGCCGCAACCAGCTCGTTCTAGGTCATGTCCATGAGGCCCCATTCCTCCTTATTTTCTATCTCCTCCGTCTCGGAGTTGACTTCACCAAACTTGAAGAGTAGTGGCAGATGATCCTTCTGCGCCATGGTGTTGCTGGAGGTCTGCGGGAGGGAGGGGAATGGGGGGGCGGACTATAAGGCTGCCCATATTAAGCAGCGGCGTGGGCGCCATTAATGGAGAGGAAGGCGGGCGGCCATGGAAGTCAAAGGGCTCGATTCCCGGTGAGCCCGCGCCAGTGAATTTTAGATGAGTTTTGGATTTGCTAGAATTTTAAAACAAAGTATCTCAACGTTTTGTCAGCAATCAATAGTGCCCTGGTGTTTGAAATTTATTCCCATTTCTTGCATGGGACCTAAGCATGCACCCAAGGACAAATATTGATTTTTCAACCAATTTATATGCACTGGAGCATGTGCATGTAGCTCAAATTTGAATTATGCACATAAAATGCCTAGAAAACCCAGTTAATGTATAAAATGTTCAAATGAACCCCGAAAAATTGCAAAATTTAACACAACACTCCTGTTGTTCAATGTTGACACTAAAAGAATTTTGAAAGCAATAAGAGGCAACGGATATCATGTCGTCCCCGAAGGTGGGATGTTCCCTACCGAAACCATCAGGCTTGTTGTGAGAAGCTCTCGTTTGTGAGAAGCTTATACCCAAACATGCCCCAAATGGGAAAAAAATTACCATGGCATGTTGATGCCTCTCCATGATAGCATTTCTAAGTTTAATGAATTTCAGACGAGTTTTGAATTTACTAGAATTTAAAAATCAGGAATCTCAATATTTGCAGCCGAGTGGTGGTGGCAGGGTGTTTGACATTCATTCCCATTTCTTGCATGTGATCTAAGCATGCAACCAAGGACACATATTTGAATTTTCAACCAATTTATATGCATTAGAGCATGTGCATGTAGTTCAAATTTGAATTATGCACATAAATGCATCAAAAACTCAATTAATGCATAAAAATGTCCAAACGAACCCCGAAAAATCCCCAAAATTGACACAACACTCCTGTTGTTCTATGTTGACACTAGAAATTTTTTGAAAGCAATAAGAGGCAGCTGATATCATTTCATCCCCAAAGGTGGGACGTTCCCTACCGAAACCATCAGACTTATTGTGAGAAGCTCTGGTTTGTGAGAAGCTTATAACCAAACCTGCCCCAAATGGGAGAAAAAATTTACTACCGCATGTTGATGCCGCTCCATGATAGCATGCCAAGTTTCATGAATTTCAGACAAGTTTTGGATTTACTAGAATTTAAAAACCAGGAATCTCAATGTTTGCGGCCGAGTGACGGTGGCAGGGTGTTTGCCATTCATTCCCATTTCTTGCATGGGACCTAAGCATGAAACCAAGGACACAGATTTGAATTTCCAACCAATTTATATGCATTAGAGCATGTGCATGTAGTTCAAATTTGAATTATGCACATAAATGCATTGAAAACGCAACTCCTGCATAAAAATGTCCAAACGAACCCCGAAAAATCCCAAAAATTGACACAACACTCATGTTGTTCTATGTTGACACTAGAATTTTTTTGAAAGCAATAAGAGGCAGCGAATATCGTTTCGTCCCCAAAGGTGGGACGTTCCCTACCGAAATCATCAGGCTTGTTGTGAGAACCTTTGGTTTGTGAGAAGCATACCCCCAAACCTGCCCCAAATGGGACAAACAATTTACCACGACATGTTGATGCCGCTCCATGATAGCATGCCAAGTTTCATGAATTTTAGCGAGTTTTGGATTTACTAGAATTTAAAAACGAGGAATCTCAATGTTTGCGACCGAGTGACGGTGGCAGGGTGTTTGACATTCATTCCCATTTCTTGCATGGAACCTAAGCACGAAACCAAGGACACATATTTGAATTTTCAACCAATTTATATGCATTAGAGCATTTGCATGTAAATGTATTGAAAACTCAATTAATGCATAAAAATGTCAAAATGAACCCCAAAAAATCCAAAAAATTGACACAACACTCATGTTGTTGTATGTTGACATGAGATTTTTTTTGAAAGAAATAAGAGGCCATGGATATCGTTTCGTCCCCAAAGGTGGGACGTTCCCTACCGAAACCATCAGGCTTGTTGTAAGAACCTCTGGTTTGTGAGAAGCATATCCCTAAACCTGCCCCAAATGGGACACAAAATTTACCACGACATGTTGATGCCGCTCCATGACAGCATGCCAAGTTTCATGAATCTCAGATGAGTTTTGGATTTACTAGAATTTAAAAACCAGGTATCTCAATGTTTGCGGTCGAGTGACGATGGCAGGGTGTTTGACATTCATTCACATTTCTTGCATGAGACCTAAGCATGCAACCAAGGACCCAGATTTGAATTGTCAACTAATTTATATGCATTAGAGCATGTGCCTGTAGTTCAAATTTGAATTATGCACATGAATGCATAGAAAACTCAGTTAATGTATAAAAATGTCCAAGCGAACTCCGAAAAATCCCCAAAATTGACACACCACTCGAGTTGTTCTATGTTGACATGAGAAACATTTTGAAAGTAAGAAGAGGCAACATATATCGTTTCGTCCCCCAAGGTGGCACATACCCTACTGAAACCATCAGACTTGTTGTGAGAGAAGCTTTGGTTTGCGAGATGCTTATACCCACACCTGCCCCAAATGGGACAATATTTTTACCATGGTCAAGTTTCATGAATTTTAGACGAGTTTTCAATTTACTAGAATGTTAAAAGCATGTATCTCAATATTAGCGGTTTAGCGACAGTGTCAAGGTGCTTGACATTCATTCTCATTTCTTGCATGTGACCTAAGCTTGCAACCAAGGACAAACATTTGATTTTGCACAATCCGTTTTTATGGACTGGAGCATGTCTTCAATTTTGAATTGTGCACCTAAAATGTCTAGAAAACCAATTTAATGTATAAAATTTCCAAACGAACCCCGAATAATTCCAATTTTTTACGACACACATATAGTTGCATGTTCATTGCAGATAAAAGGTCTAGCAATTCAAACATCGTCCATTGCTGCTGTGACCCCATTATGTATTCAAATCAAAATGAAAAATCAAGTAGATCCCATACAGTTTATTATCACCAACCGTGTGAGGTGCAGTACAAAATATCCTGGAGCACTGTCGGTGTATAGTACGCCTATGGCTTACGCGAGAAGGTGCGTTGGCTACATTCCACAGCCGGCGTGTCAAGCACACTAGCTCGCTCCTCAAATATCATTTCACTGTTCAATCATCACCGGTGAAAGATGGGGACGTGGACCCGCGTCGTGAGGGCAACTTTGGCGGCCCACTATGGCAAGAGCGCGGCCGTAGCCGCCATGCGTGTTCTAACAAGGTGCATGAGCGTGGCCGCAATTTGCGACCGGGCGGCCAAGGCAGCCCAAGCGGCCACTGTTGCTTCTCAGGTGGCGGCAACAACATGTGCCTCGGGGATAACAGCTGGCGAGAGCAGCACAACAGTTGCCCTTCCACAGCGGCGGCCTTAGCCCTGATGGAGGCCGCCCACGACCATGTCGAGGCCACCCACTGAGGGAGTCCTGGATTAAGGGGTCCTCGGACGACTGGACTATTAACATGGGCCGGACTGTTGGGCTATGAAGATACAAGGCAGAAGACTTCTTCCCGTGTCCGGATGGGACTCCCCTTTACGTGGATGGCTAGCTTGGTGATTCAGATATGTAGATTCCTTTCTCCGTAACTGACTTTGTATAACCCTAGTCCCCTCCGGTGCCTATATAAACCAGACGGTTTAGTCCATAGGGCATAATCATAATCATACAGACTAGACTTCTAGGGTTTTAGCCATTACGATCTCGTGGTAGTTCAACTCTTGTAATACTCATATTCATCAAGATCAATCAAGCAGGAAGTAGGGTATTACCTCCATAGAGAGGGCCCGAACCTGGGTAAACATCGTATCCCCTGTCTCCTGTTACCATCTACCTTAGACGCACAGTTCGGGACCCCCTACCCGAGATCCGTCGGTTTTGACACCGACATTGGTGCTTTCATTGAGAGTTCTGCTGTGACGTTGAAGATAGGATTGATGGCTCGCCTTGTTATCAAGGACAACATCACCTCCGGAGGAGCCCTGGCCACAGGCCAAACCCTCCAACTGGGAGGCTTCACTATGACCGCCTGCTCGGCCGTCGGGCCGACGATGACTTCTTGGTTCATCGAAAATCGCCTCCATGTCAACTCAGAATACTCCAAATAGATGGATCCGATGGAGTTTTCGTCTTTAAATGAACTCTTGGATCGCATCGCCGCCTTGGGGGTCGCTACAGACTATGATCGGATTGGGCTTGAACACGATCAGAGAGAAATTGAATCTCCACCGATCACCCATCAGAGAGCGGTAGTCGAGGAGCAATATGATAACCCACAAGTATAGGGGATCGCAACAGTTTTCGATAAGTAAGAGTGTCGAACCCAATGAGGAGCTAAAGGTAGAATAAATATTCCCTCAAGTTCTATCGACCACCGATACAACTCTACGCATGCTTGACGTTCGCTTTACCTAGAACAAGAATGAAACTAGAAGCACTTTGTAGGTGTGAAAGGATAGGTTTGCAAGAAAGTAAAGAACGTGTAAATAAAAAGTAGGGGCTGTTTAGATAAAGAAGCAATAAAGTAAATATAGCGAGTGTGGAAAAGTGGTGGTAGGAGTTGTGGAATTGTCCCTAAGAAATTGACTATGTTACTAGACCGGTAATCACTATTGCAATTCTATTTGAGGGAGAGGCATAAGCTAACATACTTTCTCTACTTGGATCATATGCACTTATGATTGGAACTCTAGCAAGCATTCGCAACTACTAAAGATTCATTAAGGTAAAACCCAACCATAGCATTAAAGCATCAAGTCCCCTTTTATCCCATACGCAAACAACCTACTTACTTGGGTCTATGCTTCTGTCACTCACGCCACCCACCATAAGCAAATCATAAACATATTGCAAACCCTACAGCGGGAATCCCTCACGCTTGCGCGACACGGAGGGCACAATAGGACAGCACCAATAATAAAACATGCAACTCAAACCAATCATAGCAATTCATCAATCACCGATAGGACAACGAAAATCTACTCAGACATCATAGGATGGCAACACATCATTGGAAAATAATATGAAGCATAAAGCACCATGTTCAAGTAGAGGGTACAACGGGTTGCGGGAGAGTGGACCGCTGAACATAGATGGGGGAAGGTGATGGAGATGTTGGTGAAGATGATGGAGGTGTTGGTGAAGATCACGGTGATGATGATGGCCCCCGGCGGCGTTCCGGCGCCACCAGAAGCAAGGGGGAGAGAGCCCCCCTTCTTCTTCTTCTTCCTTGACCTTCTCCCTAGATGGGAGAAGGGTTTCCCCTCTGGTCCTTGGCTCCCATGGCTTGGGAGGGGCGAGAGCCCCTCCGAGATTGGATCTATCTCTCTATTTCTGCGTTCTCTGATTCTACCCCTTCACCATTTCATTTATATCTGGAGATCCATAACTCCGATTGGGGTGAATCTTTCGCCCAGATCTTTCTCATAAAATTATCTTTCTTGCGCCAGAATAAGAGAATCAACTGCCTTACTGGTGGACCACGAGGGTCAGGGGCGCGCCCGGGGGGTAGGGCGCGCCCCCCTACCTCGTGACCACCTCGGACACCGTCTCGCATTGATTTTACTTCCCAAAAATCATAAATATTCCAAAAAAAATCTCCGTTCGTTTTTATCCCATTTGGACTCCGTTTGATATTGGGTTTCTGCGAAACAAAAAACATGCAACAGACAGGAACTGGCACTGGGCACTGGATCAATATGTTAGTCCCAAAAAATAGTATAAAAAGTTGCCAAAGTATATAAATGTTGAATAATATTGGCATGGAACAATCAAAAATTATAGATACGACGGAGATGTATTGTAGCGACCCGACCCGAATGGGTCAAGTCTCTGTGCTTACGTGTCATCCCTGGATTGGTATGCTGACACACACAGTACTCGAGGATTTATAACAGAGGTAAATCACATGTATAAAGTAGCGTAAATACTATTACCTCAATCCAAATAGCGGAAGCAACAAGGTTGTGGATTCCCATCAACACCAACGACAAAGTTGAGTATAGGAAATCGTAACCGTAACGTATCACTTACTCGTCGTAAGATCCTGCAACATGAGACGTTGCAGCCACAAAGGGTCAGTACATTGAATGTACTGGCAAATTAACACCATAGAGTAATGATGAATAAAGGCTATCACTACATGCATATTTGGCTGGTGGAAAAGCTCTATGGTTACAGTTTTGCGTAAAGCCAATTTTTCCCTACTACAAAGGAATAAATTTATTTAATTATCATGGTGGTTGTTAAACATTGAGAATGGTTGACAGCATTCTCAATCCCAATTAAAAGTACTCATTAAAAACCCAACAATATTGATTATAGTAACATGATGAGATTCACATGATAATCAAGTACTAGATACTCAAGATGTCCATAACCGGGGACACGGCTAACCATGATTAGTTTATACACTCTGCAGAGGTTTGCGCACTTTTCCCCACAAGACTCGATCGCCTCCGTTGGATTCCTCGCACTACATGATGTTTGAGAAACGGATGACCGAGACATAGTCTTTCGGAAGCGCTAGCACCTTACATGTGGGTAGATCGGTACACCTACTTTCCCCTACATCTGCTAGTCTACCCGTAAGAGTTCACACGACTTAATCAACTATGCCAGAGCCCATAATGGCTTGTGGCTGCACACATAAGTTTCTAGTTTGAATAATCTCATGATCCCTTTGAGCCTGGGTGGCGGTCCGAAGAAATACATGCAAGTCCTGGAAACCCAGGTGCCTAAACAGGCAAGTCCTGGAGTAACCAGGTGCCTCAATCCACCCAGATGTGTGTTTAAGTTGCCACCTTAAATAAACCATTAATTCACAAACTCACATTTGTCATGGAAATTCACTCACCCAATCCACGTCTAATAGCATAGCATGGCATAATAAGCAAACGTAGAAGTAACTCCCAGGGGTTTGAAAATAAAACAGGTAATAGGTACTACCTCATCTACTTCCCATCCCACAATTTAATTAGATCCTAATCATGCAATTGTTTGAGGATTGATCTAATGCATAAAAACTGGGTATGAGAAAAAGTATGATCAAAGTGTGAACTTGCCTGCAATGTTGATGAAGGTGATTCACACTCAAAACTCTTGATAGTTCTACTCATCACACTCCGGTCAATCTATCGTGAGCAAGCAATAGTAACCACACATAAGCAATCACTCAAAAGATCGGAAAGAACGAAGAGTACGATTCAGAAAACATCAAAACCAAGCAAATGACTCTTGCAGCACAAAACAATTTCTAACAGTACCAAAACTATGTGTATTTGGCCTTATCAGAAAGTTTAGGTCAAGAGCTTCGCTTTGCAACAAGAATCAACTCAAACGGAGTTATAAAACTCAAGTTACAATCAAACAAAGTTCAAATACTAATTTGTTTGAATTCAAGTTACAATCAAACAAAGTTCAAATACTAATCTGTTTGAATTCATATTTTAAACTTTCAAAAATATGTTTGAGTTGGATTACTGGATAGAGGAGATCGTAACGAAGAAGTGGGCGTTGGTTTCATCTAATTTGGATGAACGAGTAAAAAGTTATGGCTATTTGAAAAATCAGGGCCAAGCTGTTTTACAGAGAAAAAAAAAATCGCTACGGCTAAAAGAATTCTAGGTCTAACGTATAAATACAGAGAACGAATAAATATACCTTTATAAGACAGAGAAAAGACAACTTCGGAGAGAGAAGACAATTTCCAGAAGTCGCGCCGGAGAGGAGAAAAATATTTTCTTAAATGAATCTAGTCAAACCAAAATATTGATTAATCTGAATCGGATGATTTTTGGAGGCTCTATGGATCTATATTTATAGGTGGAAAAGAGGCTTCAGGGTCAAAGGTTAGGCAATGTGGGACTAAACGTAGATGAAAGAAAAAAAACAGAGAAGAAGAGGCGCCTCGCATGGGCCTAGAGGCCTGCGGCCGGCCGCGCGCGCGTAAGCTGCGGCTGCAGTTTTTTTTTATTTACAAAATTCGGCCTAAGAAAAAAAGGCTGGCTAGGCCTGGCCCATATAGAAAAAAAGAGATGGGGCGCTCGCTGTTACTATGATGCGCGCATGGGCGACAAATACTTATGGGCCGCACGTACAGTTTTTTTAAATAGAAACAGAAAGGAAAACTGAATAACGAAAATATAATAATCACTTTATATAGGCATATTATATATCAAAATTTTCGGAAAAAGATTTCCTACAAGATGTGCATTATTATAGCGTTAAATAAAATCTACACA
Organism: Triticum timopheevii; assembly: GCA_963921465.1. NCBI lineage: Eukaryota > Viridiplantae > Streptophyta > Magnoliopsida > Poales > Poaceae > Triticum > Triticum timopheevii. The sequence goes on from OY997270.1 coordinate 586,879,783, forward strand.
AATTCAAATAATTCAAACAGTGCTGGTCTAATAAAGTCCAATAAAATCATTTTTAAAAATACCAAAATTAATTCAAATTTATTTCTCTCCAATTTTCTATTGTAGGGAATCATGTTACCCTATTTTCCATATATTTTATTTTTGGAGAGAAATAATTTGAATAAAACTCAAATAACTCCAAGTTGAAAAATAAATTCAAAAGAACTTTGAATTTAATTCTTTGAAACTCCCAACTCATATTTCATATGTTTTGAGGAAGTCGTTTTATCTTCGCTCGTGAAAATCATTGAGTTGCATAAAGTTTCTGGGTTGGAAATATTTTCCAAATGAAATTCAAATATTTTCAACACCCCTTGTCATTTAAATAAATGGAAGAAGTCATGTCATCTTCTCTCCAGGGTTTTGTGGTGAAAAGAATTTGAATTCATGAAGATTAGAAAAGAAAATGAAAGTTTGGGAAAGTCCTTTTATTCCCTCTCATTTAACTTTCAAAAAGTTTCGAATTTCACTCAATTTCACTCAAGCAATCAAACAATCAATCAAAACTATCTATTTATTATAACATTCCAAAATTTAGAATTTTGGGATGTTACAAACCTACCACCCTTAAAATGAATCTCGTCCTCGAGATTCAGAGAGGCTAGCAAGAAATAGGTTAGGGTTTGGGGTCTTCTCAAAAATCCATCGACCGTCTCCGGGGTCTCGAGTGCTACCACCCTTAGAAGCATGGTTACGGTTCCATCAAAACTCATATACTCCATCCTTATTCCTGACAGTGTCGGTCTTCTCAGATCTCGGGAAAATTCCTTCTCTGGGCACTTCCGGTGGTGGCATAACCTTTTCCTTAATTCTTGTATCCATTTCATCTGGTAAGGTTATTCTGAGACTGGGTCTTCTTAGCTGACGGGTCTCGCGCCAATACTAAACAACTATCGATATCTCATGGTGGTCAACAATTTATGGTTGCTCCTGCAAGAAATGGGTCTGGTTGAGCCTCACCGTATATCCTACGGTTGGCAAAAGCTGCCTTGTACAAGGGAAAAAAATCTTATACCATTCTACGGTTTAAACAAGGTTTTGATCGTCGTCTCTCTACTATAGGTAAGTCACTCAGATTTACCATCCCGTATAGCAAGACGAATAATAAGAGTAAGTCGGTATGGTGATCAATCCATCCCGCACCCAAATCATTACCTTGTACATGGTTTAGAGAATCTCGCATTCTAACACTCGGTCATCCTCACAAGCATTGCAGAATTTCTCTTGTCAACGAACCAAGTTCGGATAAATCCATTGATTCTGCAAGCCAAACAAACAACTATCGTTCCTTCACAACTCTAAGGTTTTGCGTTACTCCTATAGGATCGTCTATCGAACAAAGTCGTAATTCCTTCCAGAGTTTTTCCTCCAGCAAGAGTGTGCTTGCTTCATGGCAGGTCCTGGGGCCTGTGGGTTATGGCCCATCTCATCACTTGTAGTCCTTGTACTTATCCTCGGGCTTCTGATCATTATTCCAACTTCCAACTTCCTAGTATCCTTAAATCCATCCAATTGTACTGTCTTCCTTCCTTCTATTGGCACCAAACTAGGACATGATTACTCAGACTCATCATGGAATTTCCATTGATCCATATTTCCAACATCATACCTCCTTTATATCCAATAGTAATTTATCTCTTCATCCTCGTGGAATGTCCCACATACCAAGATAAAAACTCATACTTATGAAGTCCATACTCCACTTCGTTGAACATCATTATCCTTTCCAGGGTCAAGCATCCTTACAGGGGAATATTGGCCATCTTTGCATGGAACTTCTTCAACTGGGAAACATGAAACACATCATGAACTTCTGACAGTCCTTCGGGCGACTCCAACTTGTTGGCCACTTCTCCCTTACGCTCCAAAACTCAATATGGTCCTATAAATCTTGAGGCTAACTTTCCCTTAACTCCAAATTGTTTAACTCCTCGCAGAGGGGACACACGAAGACATGCTCTGTATCCAATTTCATAGACTACCTCCTTGCGTTTTTGAGTCTACATAACTCTTCTGCCTGGACTGAGCTACCTTTAGTCTATCTCGAAGCAACTTAACATTCTCTTCTGACTCCTTGATCACATTTGGTCCAAACAACTGACGGTCTCCAACTTCATCCCACATCAACGGTGTCTGGCTCCTTCTCCCATACAAAGCTTAAAAAGGGCCATCTTTAAACTGACTTGGTAGCTGTTGTTGAATGAGAACTCCGCGTAAGGTAGATTATCATCCCTACTAGATCCATAATCTAGCGCACACACTGTCAACATGTCCTCTAGAATCTGATTGACTCTCTCGATTTATCCATCTGTCTGCGGATGGAAGGCTGTACTGAACTCTAGCCTAGTACCCAAAGTGTGGTGTAGCTGATTCCAAAACTTTGAGGTAAACCGTGTTCCTCTATCTGATACGATGGTCCTTGGAACTCCATGCAGACATACGATCCTAGTTAAATATATCTTGGCCAACTTCGCACTTGTATAGGTGGTTTTCACTGGGATAAAGTGAGCCACTGTGGTCAAGCGAATCAACTACTAACCAGATAGAATCATGTCCCGTTCAGGTTCTGGGAAATCCGGTAATGAAATCCATGCCAAGCTTATCCCACTTCCATTCGGGCATCGGCATAGGCTGTAGTAATCCCGCTGGCTTCTGATGCTCTGCCTTTACTCTCTGGCATACATCACTACGACTACATACTCCGCAATATCCTTCTTCATACTAGTCCACCAGAAACGCTCCTTCAAATCCAAATACATCTTGGTGTTTCCAGGGCGAATCGAGTATGGTGAGTCATGAGCTTCCTGAAGTATTAACTTCCCGATCTTTGCATTACTGGGAACATATACACGCTCCTCGAACCATAAGGTGTCGTGCTCATCCTTACGAAAACCTTTGGCCTTTCCTTTGCTCATCCTCTCTTTTATCTCGGCAATCTCTTTGTCATCCTTCTGAACTTCACGAATCTTTCCCAACAACGTAGACTGAACTTCCATTGCTGTAACAAAACCTTGGGGAACAATCTCCAACCGAAGTTCCTTGAGATCCTCAGCTAACTTCCTTTGGTAATCCCTCGCTTATGAGGGTATTCATCCTAGTGTTCTTTATGGTTGTGTCCTATTTCTCCACAAAGCTTGCATGCACTTTCTCCATATCATTTCCATAAGGCTTCAACTTCTGGGACACAAGCCGAGACTTTAGCAAAGTCAACTTAAATTCCTTCCAAGTGGTTACTCCTTGCCATCCATTAATGGTTTGGTACATCCTCCACCAAGTAGCAGCACCTCTTTCAAAACACTTAAGAGCATGCTGGGTCATATCCTTTTCCGAATACAGGGTTATTCTTCATGTGATCCTCCGGGTTCTGAATCCATTGGTCCATCTCCAATTGACCCATCGATCTAGAAAATATGAGCTCATATCCATTCATCATCTATTGGGTCCATGGGTTTTGGGGTGGGATAAGAGAGATAGAGAGGGATACACACAACACAAACAAAAGTTTTGAAAAGACATGTTTTATTGTGGCTGTCGGAAAAAACAACAAACAAATTACAGCTCACAATCGTCGCATCTAATGTAAGTATATAACAGGGGTTTGGTCTACTAAAGGTCAATAAATCTCAATGTCATCAAACTCTTCAAGTCTTGGTCATGTTTCCGATGGCTTCTTCTGATCATGTTTGTCCTTCTCAAGTTCTTTTGCAAAATCATCTCTATTGACGCGAAGTCTCTCATGACATCCTTTAATATTTCTGGGGTTGCATTCCAAACTTCTGGGTTTCAACATGCTTGGCATGAACCATGGTCCTTCTGTCCTTCAGTTCCTGACGAATCTCCGGTATCTCGAGGTTTTGCTCCTCCAGCTTGGCTACTTTCAGCTTCTGGGTCCCGAGTTCTTCACGAACTGCTTCCTTGTCAAATATAACTTCCTGAAGGTCCATATTAAACTTCTTCATGTAATACTCCAGATCCTGGCGATACACCAGCTAAGGTTAAAACTGCATCCTTTGCTGACAGATGATCCATCAACCTTCTACCATCCAATCTTCCATGCAAATGCATGCTTAACTCCACACGATGACACAAAACTTTGAGTTCTAATGCTCCATGTTCCGGTCTTTCTCCGATACACCTTGATCTCGGGTATTGACAACTTCCGTAGTCTATCAAGTTCCATAAGTGTAGCCTTCCTTGGTCATACCAAATCCGGAAATTCTTCACAGCCTTCAAATTCTCCTAGTCTTCGGAGTCTTCACTGTTGTAGTTTCCGTCATTATAATGCTCTGTAAAATCCTCTTCATTCCGAAGTGGTCTTAGTTGTCCGATATCTGGTCCTTCTTGGAGTGGTCTCATCAGTCGAATCTTCGAGTGTCAAAAGGGGAAAGAGGTATGGTCTCACTAAAAGGGAATATTTGAATAAGCTCAGAAGAGAAGAGAGGTAAAAGATTCTTTTGAAAAGAAAGTTGTAGAGAAAAATCTTTCCTATGGGCTTGCCAGTTTCTAGGGTCACGTCCTACAGTCAACATGTGCTCTGATACCATCTTGTAGCGACCCGACCTGAATGGGTCAAGTCTCTGTGCTTATGTGTCATCCCTAGATCGGTATGCTGACACACACAGTACTCGAGGATTTATAACAGAGGTAAATCACATGTATAAAGTAGCGTAAATACTATTACCTCAATCCAAATATCGGAGGCAACAAGGTTGTGGATTCCCATCAACACCAACAGCAAAGTTGAGTATAGGAAATCGTAACCCTAACGTATCACTTACTCGTCGTAAGATCTAGCAACATGAGACGTTGCAGCCACAAAGGGTCAGTACATTGAATGTACTGGCAAATTCACACCATAAAGTAATGATGAATAAAGGCTATCACTACATGCATATTTGGCTGGTGAAAAAGCTCTATGGTTACAGTTTTGCGTAAAGCCAATTTTTCCCTACCGCAAAGGAATAAATTTATTTAACTATCATGATGGTTGTTAAACATTGAGAATGGTTGACAGCATTCTCAATCCCAATTAAAAGTACTCATTAAAAACCCAACAATATTGATTATAGTAACATGATGAGATTCACATGATAATCAAGTACTAGATACTCAAGATGTCCATAACCGGGGACACGGCTAACCATGATTAGTTTATACACTCTGCAGAGGTTTGCGCACTTTTCCCCACAAGACTCGACCGCCTCCGTTGGATTCCTCGCACTACATGATGTTTGAGAAACAGATGACCGAGACATAGTCTTTCGGAAGCGCTAGCACCTTACATGTGGGTAGACCGGTACACCTACTTTCCCCTACATCTGCTAGTCTACCCGTAATAGTTCGCATGACTTAATCAACTATGCCAGAGCCCATAATGGCTTGTGGCTGCACACGTAAGTTTCTAGTTTGAATAATCTCATGATCCCTTTAAGCCTGGGTGGCGGTCCGAAGAAATACATGCAAGTCCTGGAAACCCAGGTGCCTAAACAGGCAAGTCCTGGAGTAACCAGGTGCCTCAATCCACCCAGATGTGTGTTTAAGTTGCCACCTTAAATAAACCATTAATTCACAAACTCACATCTTTCATGGAAATTCACTCACCCAATCCACGTCTAATAGCATAGCATGGCATAATAAGCAAACGTAGAAGTAACTCCCAGGGGTATGAAAATAAAACAGGTAATAGGTACTACCTCATCTACTTCCCATCCCACAATTTAATTAGATCCTAATCATGCAATTGTTTGAGGATTGATCTAATGCATAAAAACTGGGTATGAGAAAAAGTATGATCAAAGTGTGAACTTGCCTGCAATGTTGATGAAGGTGATTCGCACTCAAAACTCTTGATAGTTTTACTCGTCACACTCCGGTCAATCTATCGTGAGCAAGCAATAGTAACCACACATAAGCAATCACTCAAAAGATCGGAAAGAATGAAGAGTACGATTCAGAAAACATCAAAACCAAGCAAATGACTCTTGCAGCATAAAACAATTTCTAACAGTACCAAAACTATGTGTATTTGGCCTTATCAGAAAGTTTAGGTCAAGAGCTTCGCTTTGCAAAAAGAATCAACTCAAACGGAGTTATAAAACTCAAGTTACAATCAAACGAAGTTCAAATACTAATATGTTTGAATTCATATTTTAAACTTTCAAAAATATGTTTGAGTTGGATTACTGGATAGAGGAGATCGTAACGAAGAAGTGGGCGTTGGTTTCATCTAATTTGGATGAACGAGTAAAAAGTTATGGCTATTTGAAAAATCAGGGCCAAGCTGTTTTATAGAGAAAAAAAATAGCTACGGCTAAAAAAATTCTAGGTCTAACGTATAAATACAGAGAACGAATAAATATACCTTTATAAGGCAGAGAAAAGACAACTTCGAAGAGAGAAGACAATTTCCAGAAGTCGCGCCGGAGAGGAGAAAAATATTTTTCTTAAATGAATCTAGTCAAACCAAAATATTGATTTAACCTGAATCGGATGATTTTTGGAGGCTTTATGGGTCTATATTTATAGGTGGAAAAGAGGCTTCAGGGTCAAAGGTTAGGCAATGTGGGACTAAACGTAGATGAAAGGAAAAGAAACAGAGAAGAAGAGGCGCCTCGCATGGGCCTAGAGGCCTTCGGCCGGCCCCGCGCGCGTAAGCTGCGGCTGCAGTTTTCTTTCTTTTTTTTTTACAAAATTCGGCCTAAGAAAAAAAAGGCTGGCTGGGCCTGGCCCATATAGAAAAAAAAGATGGGGCGCTCGCTGTTACTATGATGCGCGCGTGGGCGACAAATACTTATGGGCCGCACGTACAGTTTTTTTAAATAGAAACAGAAAGGAAAATTGAATAACGAAAATATACTAATCACTTTATATAGGCATATTATATATCGAAATTTTTGGAAAAAGATTTCCTACAAGATGAACATTATTATAGCGTTAAATAAAATCTACACAAATTCAAATAATTCAAACAGTGCTACTGGTCTAATAAAGTCCAATAAAATCATTTTTAAAAATACCAAAATTAATTCAAATTTATTTCTCTCCAATTTTCTATTGTAGGGAATCATGTTACCCTATTTTCCATATATTTTATTTTTGGAGAGAAATAATTTGAATAAAACTCAAATAACTCCAAATTGAAAAATAAATTCAAAAGAACTTTGAATTTAATTCTTTGAAACTCCCAACTCATATTTCATATGTTTTGAAGAAGTCATTTTATCTTCGCTCGTGAAAATCATTGAGTTGCATAAAGTTTCTGGGTTGGAAATATTTTCCAAATGAAATTCAAATATTTTCAACACCCCTTGTCATTTAAATAAATGGAAGAAGTCATGTCATCTTCTCTCCAGGGTTTTGTGGTGAAAAGAATTTGAATTCATGAAGATCGGAAAAGAAAATGAAAGTTTGGGAAAGTCCTTTTATTCCCTCTCATTTAACTTTCAAGAAGTTTCGAATTTCACTCAATTTCACTCAAGCAATCAAACAATCAATCAAAACTATCTATTTATTATAACATTCCAAAGTTTAGAATTTTGGGATCTTACACGTATCACAATACAACAACTCTTCCTCTATATTGAGGACAAACTATGTTCCGATTTCCGAGCTCTCAGAGCTGGATACCCGTCCGCGGGAAGACGCGCCCCTTACTCCGAACCTAGAGTCGGACTGTGGGCCTGAAAAATTGGTTGGTATCCCGGAGCCCGAACTGTTGAGCTCGGAAGTTTCTCAAACTCCGGATCCCAGATTGGGTCAGGGTTCGGACTTAAAACCACCCACCCACCCAGATACACGTGATCTTATCCACATCAGACAACAGTCTCAAGAAATGGTCCATCACTTTTGGGCCAGATTCCTCCTTGTCAAAGACAAGATCAAAGACTGCCGTGATGAAGACGCGATCTCATTATTCTGCAAAAATTATACAGACGAGGGAATCCTCAATGCCATCAACTGCCGTCACGTATTACACTTTGCTAACTTGGCAACCATAGTATAGAAGTACTGCGCAATGGAAGGCACCTAGAAAACTCAGGCAACTTCTTGTGAGCCACTGGTTTCCACTCAACCCCTCGTACGGACAAAAAGGATGCACCCTCATCAGTCGCCTGATCCAATAGTAAAAAAATCGAAGCCCATTACGGGGCGCGGAACCGTTCTGGAGGGATGGCTCAACAGGCCATGCAAAATACATACAACACCGGATACCACACCAACCCATAGCCTTAGAGCATGTTGGATACTCCGGCAAGTGGCCAACAGCAGTGAGGATATCCTCACCAAAAATACCGCGGAGCAACATCCCAGGGAAGACGACGACTTCAGAGTATTGACGGTGTTTGAGACTTTCGCCTCAAAAAATAGGTGCAAAAGGGCACTCCGCAGCCTCGCCGAAGTCTGCCAAGTCGCAGCGATAAACCCCTGGAATGACACGGCCATAACTTTCAATGCCAGTGACGAACCAAAATTCAAGACAGTTCGGGCACCAGCCGCATTGGTCCTCAGTCCAATCGTGGAAGGCTTTCGGCTTACCAAGGTGCTCATGGTCAGCGACAGCAGACAAAACCTCATCTACGAGGAGACTCTCAACAAAATGGAAATAGACAGGAGCCGCGTTGAGCAAAGTAGCATGACCTTCCGAGGAATCATTCCCAGTGAGGAGGCGATGTGCGGGAAAAATCACACTTGATGTGGTATTCAGCACACCGGAGAATTATCGGTCCGAAGAGATAACCTTTCAAGTGGCCCCTTTCAACAATGGATATCACGTCTTATTAGGGCGAGATGCATTTGCAAGCTTCCAAGCTATACCCCATTACGGGTACATGAAGCTCAAGATGCCTGGGCCCAAAGGTATTATCACTCTTGCCAGCGATCCGAACATAGCACTCCACGCCTAAAACAAAACCGCAGCCCTGGCCCTCAAGGCATTGTCTGAAGCCCTCGCGGCCGAAGAATTAACCACATTGCGCTCCACGGTGGATAGGGATGATGTGATCCTGGATAAGCGATCCAAATCCACCTCCTTTAAACCAGTAGACAAAATAGTCAAATTCCAATTCCACCTGACGGACCCCAAGAAGGCAGCATCCATCAGGGCACAGTTGGACCCAACGGGTGACGCTGCACTACGAGCGTTCCTACGCGAAAATTGGGACATATTCGCCTAGCACCCTTCTGATATGCTAGGGATCCCACGTAGGCTGGCTAAACACAGCCTCGATATATTGAAGGGATATAAGCCGGCCAAGCAAGCACTGCGGCGCTTTTTCGAACCCAAACGACAAGCTATGGGGGAGGAGCTAGCCAAGTTACTTGAGGCCGGATTCATCAGAGAAATAAAACACCCAGACTGGCTAGCGAACCTGGTGATGATACCAAAGAAGGATAAAACCTGGTGCCTATGTGTCGATTTCAAATACCTCAACAAGGCATGCCCTAAGGATCCCTTCCTCCTCCCCCGCATCGATCAGATTATCGATGCTACCGTAGGACACGACTCACTATGTTTCCTCGACGCATACTCCGGATACCATCAAATGAAGATAAAGGAGTCCGATCAAGCCGCAAGGGCATTTATTACCCCATACGGGCCTTTCTGCTTCAAAACTATGCCCTTCGCGCTCAAAAATGCAGGTGCCACCTACCAAAGCATGATTCAAACATGCCTAGAGAAAGAAATCGGCAAGACAGTTGAAGCATATGTGGATGACATAGTCTTCAAAACTAGGCACATCGAGTCATTAATAGAAGATCTGCGTCTCACATTCGAAAACCTCCGTACATATGACATCAAGCTCAATCCGGAAAAGTGTGTTTTCGGCGTTCCCGCTGGAAAACTGCTGGGCTTCATCATTTCCAATAGGGGAATTGAGGTGAACCCAGCTAAAATCCGAGCTTTGTCACAGTTGGCTACGCCAACAGACCTTAAACAAGTCCAAAAACTATCCGGATGTGTGACAGCTTTAAGCCGCTTTATCTCCAGACTAGGAGAAAAGGCGTTGCCACTCTATCGCCTTCTCTGACGCACCGATCACTTCGAGTGGACGGACGCGGCAACGGACGGACTGGAATAAATAAAGGCTCTTTTAGTGAGCAACCAATCCTTGCCGTGCCGAATATCGGCGAACCCATGTTATTATACATATCGGCCACATACCAAGTCGTAAGCGCGGTGCTCGTCATCGAAAGGGAAGAGGACGGACACAAATTCTTGCTCCAAAAGCCGGTATACTACATATCCACTGTCCTCACACCATGCAAATCCCGGTACCCTCATTACCAAAAAATAGCGTATGCGGTCTTCATGGCATCGCGGAAGCTATGACACTACTTTCAAGAGTGCTCAATAACGGTGGCCTCCGAGGTACCACTCAATGACATAATAAACAACCGCGACACCACGGGCCCGATTGCCAAGTGGGCCATTGAGCTCCTCCCATTCGACATAACATACAAACTGCGCCGGGCCATTAAATCCCAAGTACTAGCCGACTTCGTCGCTGAATGGACAGATGCCTAACTCCCTAAAGTGTATGGCACATATTCCAACAGGGTCATGCACTTTGATGGCTCCAAAATGTTGGTAGGCTTAGGAGCAGACGTTGTCCTAACATCCCCCACTGGATATACAGTTCAATACGTACTCCAAATATTATACACAGACTCCAACAATGCATCCGAATACGAGGCCTTATTGCATGGTCTTCGGATGGCTATCTCCATGGGCATACAATGCCTAGAAGTGTGCGGGGATTCAAACCTCACAATATCTCAAATAAATGGAGATTTTGATGCCAAATATCCGAAGATGGCGGCTTACTATAACTCCGTTCTCAAAATGTCGGCTCGGTTCGAGGGGCTCGAGTTTCATCATGTGGCTCGAGAAAGTAATCAAGTGGCGGACGTCCTCACTCGCATCGGCGCAAAGCGCGACCCCGTCCCACCTAACATCTTTTTTGAAAGGCTCTTTAAGCCATCCGTGGTGTGGCAAGGGGAGAGCGGCAACACCAATCCGGATCCGACTATAACCCCAGACTCCGAACACACCAATATCATCGGGGGCTCAACCACCGAAATTACACCATCGGCCCATCTCATCATGGCAGTTATTTCCCCATGGACCGAACCCTTCTTGGCCTACCTTAATAGGCAAGAACTCCCTGAGGATCAAAATGAGGCACGCTGTATTGTGCGGTGCTCTAAAGCCTACAAGGTTCATGAGGGAGAACTCTACAAGAAAAGCGCTACCAGAGTACTTCAAAGATGTATCTCCGAGGAAGAAGGGCGACAACTCTTGGCTGAAATTCATGCCTGCCTCGGTGGTCACCACGCCGCGGCTCGGGCCCTCATAAGCAAGGCCTTCCGTACAGGTTTCTATTGGCCGACGGCCCAAGCAGACGCACAAGATCTTGTCCAACATTGCATCGGATGGCAGCTTTTCGCCAACCAAAGCCACATGCCACCCACCGCTCTACAAACAATCCCCATCACTTGGCCTTTCGCGGTCTAGGGGCTTGATATGGTCAGACCTCTTAAAGGAGGAAGCCATAAGAAAAATTACCTGTTGGTTATGGTTGATAAATTCACTATGTGGATAGAGGCGAAACCAGTTAAAACGGCCAAAGCCGGACCAGTGATAGACTTCATATCTGGTGTTGTGCACCGTTATGGTGTTCCGCACAGCATCATCACCGATAACGGCTCCAATTTCACAGCTGATGAGGTGAAAACCTGGTGTGCTAATCTGGGCATTAAGATCGATTACGCCTCCGTCTATCACCCACAAACAAACGCTCAAGTCGAACGAGCCAATGGTCTTATTATGAGCGGCATTAAACCCAGACTAGTGCAGTCCGTGAAAGAATCAGACAAGCACTGGGTCGAGTAGCTCGACTCCATAGGGGCTATGGACCACACCCAATCGCTCTACCGGATATACACCTTTTTTCATGGTGTACGGTGCAGAGGCGGTGTTACCCTGTGACATTATTCATGACTCACCTCGAGTGCACATGTATGAAGAGAGAGAGGCCGAGCTTGATCGGCAGGATAGCCTAGATGCCTTGGAGGAGGAGCGCGACATCGCAAAAGCCTGTTCCGCATTTTATCAACAACAGGCCCGCAGATATCAAAGCAGAGAAGTACAGGTCAAGACTTATAATGTTGGGGAACGTAGTAGAAATTCAAAATTTTCTATGCAACACCAAGATCAATCTATGGAGATTCTAGCAACAAGAGAGGGAGAGGATGAGCATCTTCATACCTTTGAAGATCGCTAAGCAGAAGCGTTACAATAACGTGGATGAAGGAGTCGTACTCGTAGTGATTCAGATCGCGGTTGATTCCGATCTAAGCACCGAACAAGGGTGCCTCCGCGTTCAACACATGTACATCTCGGGACGTCTCCTCCTTCTTGATGCAGCAAGGGGAGAGGAGAAGTTGAGGGAGAACTCCAACAGCACGACGGCATGGTGGTGATGGAGCTCGTGGTTCTCCGTCAGGGCTTCGCCAAGCACTACGGAGGAGGAGGAGGAGGTGTTGGAGGAGGGAGAGGGCTGCGCCAGGGGAAGGGTGCGGCTGCCGTCTCTCTCCCTCACTATATATAGGGGGAAGGGAGGAGGGGGAGGCACCCTAGGGTTCCCTAGGGGAGGGGCGGCGACCATATGGGAAACCCTAGATGGGTTTTGGCGCCCCCACCCCCTAGGAAACTTGCCCCCAAGCCGGGAGGGGCGGCTGCCCTAGGGGTGGCGCCCCCACATCTCCTGGTTACATGAGATGGGGTGGGAGGGGCGCTCAGCCCCTTAGTGGGCTGATGTGCCCTCTCCCCTTGGCCCATAAGGCCCCCCAACGCTTGCCGGGGCCTCCGAAACCCCTTTCGGACACACTGGTCATCACCTGGTACCCCCGGAACAATTCCGGACTCCAATATCCTTCGTCTAATAAACCGATCTTCACCTCCGGACCATTTCGGAGCTCCTCGTCATGTCCGGGATCTCATCCGGGACTCCGAACAACCTTCGGTAACCACATACTATTTCCCATAACAACTCTAGCGTCACCGAACCTTAAGTGTGTAGACCCTACGGGTTCGGGAACCATGCAAACATGACCGAGACGTTCTCTGGTCAATAACCAACAACGGGATCTGGATACCCATGTTGGCTCCCACATGTTCCATGATGATCTCATTGGATGAACCACGATGTCAAGGATTCAAGCAATCCCGTATGCAATTCCCTTTGTCAATCGGTATGTTACTTGCCCGAGATTCGATCGTCGGTATCCCAATACCTCATTCAATCTCGTTACCAGCAAGTCACTTTACTCGTTCTGTAATGCATGATCCCGTGACTAACTACTTAGTCACATTGAGCTCATTATGATGATGCATTACCGAGTGGGCCCAGAGATACCTCTCCATCTCACGGAGTGACAAATCCCAGTCTCGATTCGTGCCAACCCAACATACACTTTCAGAGATACCCGCAGTGCACCTTTATAGCAACCCAATTACGTTGTGATGTTTGGCACACCCAAAGCATTCCTACGGAATCCGGGAGTTGCACAATTTCATGGTCTAAGGAAATGACACTTGACATTAGAAAAGCTCTTAGCAAACGAACTACATGATCTTGTGCTATGCTTAGGATTGGGTCTTGTCCATCACATCATTCTCCTAATGATGTGATCCCATTATCAATGACATCCAATGTCCATGGTCAGGAAACCATGACCATCTGTTGATCAACGAGCTAGTCAACTAGAGGCTCACTAGGGACATGTTGTGGTCTATGTATTCACACATGTATTGCGGTTTCCGGTCAATACAATTATAGCATGAATAATAGACAATTATCATGAACAAGGAAATACAATAATAACCATTTTATTATTGCCTCTAGGGCATATTTCCAATAGTCTCCCACTTGCACTAGAGTCAATAATCTAGTTCACATCACTATGTGATTGTAATGAATCGACACCCATGGGGTTTGATCATATCTCGCTTGTGAGAGAGGTTATTAGTCAACGGATCTGAACCTTTCAGATCCGTGTGTGCTTTGCAAATCTCTATGTCATCTCCTAGATGCAGCTACCACGCTCTATTTGGAGCTATTCCAAATAACTGTTCTACTATACGAATCGGGTTTACTACTCAAAATAATCTGGATTAATGTCAAAGTTTGCATCGGCGTATCCCTTTATGACGAACTCTTTTACCACCTCCATAACCGAGAAAATTCCTTAGTCCACTAGTTACTAAGGATAAGTTTGACCGCTATCCTGTGATCTATTCCCGGATCACTCTTGTACCCCTTGACTGACTCATGGCAAGGCACACTTCAGGTGCGGTACACAACATAGCATACTATAGAGCCTACGTCTGAAGCATAGGGGACGACCTTCGTCCTTTCTCTCTCTTCTGCCGTGGTCATGTCTTGAGTCTTACTCAACATTCACACCATATAACACAGCCAAGAACTCCTTCTTTGCCGAGCTATTTTGAACTCCTTCAAAATCTTGTCACGGTATGTATTTAGTTGAAAGTACTATTAAGCGTTTTGATCTATTTTTATAGATCTTGATGCTCAATGTTCAAGTAGCTTAATCCAGGTTTTCCATTGAAAAACACTTTTCAAATAACCCTATATGCTGTCTAGAAATTCTACATCATTTCTGATCAATAATATGTCAATAACATCTACTCATCAGAAATTCTATAGTGCTCCCACTCACTTCTTTGGAAATACAAGTTTCTCATAAACATTGTATAAACCCAAAATCTTTGATCATCTCATCAAAGCATATATTCCAACTCCGAGATGCTTACTCCAGTCCTTAGAAGGATTGCTGGAGCTTTGCATACTTGTTAGCATCTTTCAGGATTGACAAAACCTTCTGGTTGTATCACATACAACCTTTCCTCAAGAATATCGTCGAGGAAATAATGTTCTGACATCCTATATCTGCAAGATTTCATAAATCATGCAGTAATTGCTAATATAATTCCAACAGACTCTTAGCATCGCTATGAGTGAGAAAGTCTCATCGTAGTCAACTCCTTGAACTTGTTGGAAAACATCTTAACGACAAGTCGAGCTTTCTTAATGGTGATACTTACCATCATTGTCCGTCTTCCTTTTAAAATCCATCTGTACCCAACAGGCTTACGGCCATCAAGTAGTTCTTCCAAAGTCTACACTTCGTTTTCATACATGGATCCTCTCCCGGATTTTATGGCCTTGAGCCATTTGTCGGAATCCGGGCCCACCATCGCTTCTCCATAGCTTGTAGGTTCATTGTTGTCTAGCAACATGACCTTCAAGACATGATTACTGTACTACTCTGAAGTAGTACGCGCGCCACAGGAACAACTTCCTGTGCCCTGCTACACACTAGTTGAAGTGACGGTTCAATAACCTTATCAAGTCTCCACCATCCTCCCACTCAATTCTTTCAATAGAAACCTTTCCTCAAGAAAGGACCCGTTTCTAGAAACAATCACTTTTGCTTCCGGATCTGAATTAGGAGGTATACCCAACTGTTTTGAGTGTCCTATGAAGATGTATTTATCCGCTTTGGGTTTGAGCTTATCAGGATGTAACTTTCTCACATAAGCGTCACAGCCCCAAACTTTCAAGAAACGACATCTTAGGTTTCTCTAAACCATAGTTCATACGGTGTCATCTCAACGGAATTATGTGGTGCCCTATTTAAAGTGAATGCGATTGTCTCTAATGCCTAACCCATGAACGATAGTGGTAACTCGATAAGAGACATCATGGTATGCCCCATATCCAATAGGGTGCATCTATGATGTTCGGACACACCATCACACTATGGTGTTCCTGGCAGTGTTAGTTGTGAAACAATTTCCACAATGTCTGAATTGTGTACCAAACTCGCAACTCAGATATTCATCTCTATGATCATATCATAGACATTTTATCCTCTTGTCACGAAGATCTTCAACTTCACTTTGAAATTACTTGAACCTTTCAATAATTTAGACTTGTGTTTCATCAAGTAAATATACTCAACATCTACTCAAATCATCTGTGAAGTAAGAACATAACAATATCCACTGCATGCCTCAGCACTCATTGGACTGCACACATCAAAATGTGTTACTTCCAACAAGTTGCTTTCTTGTTCCATCTTACTGAAAACGAGGCTTTTCATTCATCTTGCCCATGTGGTATGATTTGCATGTCTCAAGTGATTCAAAATCAAGTGAGTCCAAATGATCCATCTGCATGGAGTTTCTTCATGCATACATACCAATAGACATGGTTCGCATGTCTCAAACTTTTCACAAAACGAGTGAGTCCAAAGATCCATCAACATGGAGCTTCTTCATGCATTTTATACTAATATGACTTACATGGCAGTGCCACAAGTAGGTGGTACTATCATTACTATCTTATATCTTTTGGCATGAACATGTGTATCACTACGATCCAGATTCAATAAACCATTCATTTTAGGTGCAAGACCATTGAAGGTATTATTCAAATAAACAGAGTAACCATTATTCTCCTTAAATGAATAACCGTATTGAGATAGACATAATCCAATCATGTCTATGCTCAACACAAACACCAAATAACAATCATTTAGGTTTAACACCGATCCTGATGGTAGAGGGAGCGTGCGATGTTTGATCACATCAACCTTGGAAATACATCCAACACATATTGTCACCTCGCCTTTAGCTAGTCTGCGTTTATTCCGTAGCCTTTTATTTCGAGTTACTAACACCTAGCAACCGAACCGGTATCTATTACCATGGTGCTACTAGGAGTACTAGTAGAGTACACATTAATATAATGTATATCCAATATACTTCTGTCGACCTTGCCTGCCTTCTTATCTACCAAGTATCTAGTGTAATTCTGCTCCAGTGACCGTTCCCCTTATTACAGAAGCACTTAGTCTCGGGTTTGGGTTCAACCTTGGGTTTCTTCACTAGAGCAGCAACTGATTTGCCGTTTCATGAAGTATCCCTTCTTGCCCTTGCCCTTCTTGAAACTAGTGGTTTCACTAACCATCAACAATTGATGCTCCTTCTTGATTTCTACTTTCGCTGCGTCATAACATCGCGAATATTTCAAGGATCATTATATCTATCCCTGATATGTTATAGTTCATCACGAAGCTCTAGCAGCTTGGTGGCAATGACTTTGGAGAAACATCACTATCTCATCTAGAAGATTAACTCCCACTCGATTCAAGTGATTGTTGTACTCAGACAATCTGAGCACAAGCTCAACGATTGAGCTTTTCTCCCTTAGTTTGTAGGCTAAGAAACTCGTTGGAGTTCTTATACCTCTTGATGTGGGCACGAGCCTGAAATCCCAATTCAGCCCTCGAAACATCTCATATGTTCTGCGACGTTTCGAAATCGTCTTTGCTGCCTCAATTCTAAACCGTTTAACATCACTGAACTATCACGTAGTTATCAAAATGTGTATGTCAGATGTTCGCAACACCCACAGACAACGCTCGAGGTTCAGCACACCGAGCGGTGCATTAAGGATATAAGCCTTCTGCGCAGCAATGAGGACAATCCTCAGTTTACGGACCTAGTTCGCATAATTGCTACTATTAACTTTCAACTAAATTTTCTCTAGGAACATATCTAAAATAGTAGAACTAAAGCGCGAGCTACGACATAATTTGCAAAAACCTTTTGACTATGTTTAGGATAATTAAGTTCATCTTATGAACTCCCACTCAGATAGACATCCCTCTAGTCATCTAAGTGATACATGATTCGAGTCAACTAGGCCGTGTCCGATATCAGGTGAGACGGACTAGTCATCATCGGTGAACATCTTCATGTTGATCGTATCTACTATACGACTCATGTTCGACCTTTCGGTCTCTTGTGTTCCGAGGCCATGTGTGTACATGCTAGGCTCGTCAAGTCAACCTAAGTGTTTCGCGTGTGTAAATCTGGCTTACACCCATTGTATGTGAACATTAGAATCTATCGCACCCAATCATCACATGATGCTTCGAAGCAACGATCTTTCGCAATGGTGCACAGTTAGGGGGAACACTTTCTTGAAATTATTATGAGGGACCATCTTATTTACTACCGTCGTTCTAAGCAAATAAGATGCATAAACATGATAAACATCACATGCAATCAAAAAGTGACATGATATGTCCAATATCATTTTGCTCCTTTTGATCTCCATCTTCGGGGCTCCATGATCATCATCGTCACCGGCATGACACCATGATCTCCATCATCGTGTCTCCATGAAGTTGTCTCACTAACTATTACTTCTACTACTATGGCTAACGGTTTAGCAATAAAGTAAAGTAATTACATGGCGTTGTTCAATGACACGCATGTCATACAATAATTAGGATAACTCCTATGGCTCCTGCCGGTTGTCATACTCATCGACATGCAAGTCGTGATTCCTATTACAAGAACATGATCAATCTCATACATCACATATCATTCATCAAATTCTTTTGGCCATATCACATCACATAGCATACCCTGCAAAAACAAGTTAGACGTCCTCTAATTGTTGTTTGCATGTTTTACGTGGCTGCTATGGGTTTCTAGCAAGAACGTTTCTTACCTACGCAAAAGCCACAACATGATACGCCAATTGCTATTTACCCTTCATAAGGACCCTTTTCATCGAATCCGATCCGACTAAAGTGGGAGAGACTGGCACCCACTAGCCACCTTTATGCAACAAGTGCATGTTAGTCGGTGGAACCTGTCTCACGTAAGTGTACGTGTAAGGTCGGTCCGGGCCGCTTCATCCCACAATACCGTCGAAACAAGATAGGACTAGTAACGGTAAGCACATTGAACAAAATCAACGCCCACAACAATTTGTGTTCTACTCGTGCATAGAATCTACGCAAAAGACCTAGCTCATGATGCCACTGTTGGGGAACGTAGCAGAAATTCAAAATTTTCTATGCAACACCAAGATCAATCTATGGAGATTCTAGCAACAAGAGAGGGAGAGGATGAGCATCTTCATACCTTTGAAGATCGCTAAGCGGAAGCATTACAATAGCGCGGATGAAGGAGTTGTACTCGTAGCGATTCAGATCGCGGTTGATTCTGATCTAAGCACCGAACATCGGTGCCTCCGCGTTCAACACATGTACAGCCCGGGGACGTATCCTCCTTCTTGATGCAACAAGGGGAGAGGAGAAGTTGAGGGAGAACTCCGACATCACGACGGCATGGTGGTGATGGAGCTCGTGGTTCTCCGGCAGGGCTTCGCCAAGCACTACGGAGGAGGAGGAGGAGGTGTTGGAGGAGGGAGAGGGTTGCGCCAGGGGAAGGGTGCGGCTGCCCTTTCTCTCCCTCACTATATATAGGGGGAAGGGAGGAGGGGGAGGCACCCTAGGGTTCCCTAGGGGAGGGGCGGCGGCCATAGGGGAAACCCTAGATGGGTTTTGGCGCCCCCACCCCCTAGGAAACTTGCCTCCCAAGCCGGGAGGGGCGGCTGCTCTAGGGGTGGCGCTCCCATATCTCCTGATTATGTGAGACGGGGTGGGAGGGGCGCTCAGCCCCTTAGTGGGCTGATGTTCCCTCTCCCCTTGGCCCATAAGGCCCCCCAACGCTAGCCGGGACCTCCGAAACCCCTTTCGGACACGCTGGTCATCACCTGGTACCCCCGAAACAATTCCGGACTCCAATACCCTTCGTCCAATATACCGATCTTAACCTCCGGACCATTCCGGAGCTCCTCGTCATGTCTGGGATCTCATCTGGGACTCCGAACAACCTTTGGTAACCACATACTATTTCCCATAACAACTCTAGTGTCACCGAACCTTAAGTGTGTAGACCCTACGGGTTCGGGAACCATGCAGACATGACCGAGACGTTCTCCGGTCAATAACCAACAACAGGATCTGGATACCCATGTTGGCTCCCACATGTTCGACGATGATCTCATCGGATGAACCACGATGTCAAGGATTCAAGCAATCTCGTATGCAATTCCCTTTGTCAATCGATATGTTACTTGCCCGAGATTCGATCGTCGGTATCCCAATACCTTGTTCAATCTCGTTACCGACAAGTCACTTTACTCGTTTCGTAATGCATGATCCCGTGACTAACTACTTAGTCACATTGAGCTCATTATGATGATGCATTACCGAGTGGGCCCAGAGATACCTCTCCGTCTCACGGAGTGACAAATCCCAGTCTCGATTCGTGCCAACCCAACATACACTTTCAGAGATACCCGTAGTGCACCTTTATAGCAACCCAGTTACGTTGTGATGTTTGGCACACCCAAAGCATTCCTACGGAATCCGGGAGTTGCACAATTTCATGGTCTAAGGAAATGACACTTGACATTAGAAAAGCTCTTAGCAAACGAACTACATGATCTTGTGCTATGCTTAGGATTGGGTCTTGTCCATCACATCATTCTCCTAATGATGTGATCCCATTATCAATGACATCCAATGTCCATGGTCAGGAAACCATGACCATCTGTTGATCAACGAGCTAGTCAACTAGAGGCTCACTAGGGACATGTTGTGGTCTATGTATTCACACATGTATTGCGGTTTCCGGTCAATACAATTATAGCATGAATAATAGACAATTATCATGAACAAGGAAATACAATAATAACCATTTTATTATTGCCTCTAGGGCATATTTCCAATAGTCTCCCACTTGCACTAGAGTCAATAATCTAGTTCACATCACTATGTGATTGTAATGAATCGACACCCATGGGGTTTGATCATATCTCGCTTGTGAGAGAGGTTATTAGTCAACGGATCTGAACCTTTCAGATCCGTGTGTGCTTTGCAAATCTCTATGTCATCTCCTAGATGCAGCTACCACACTCTATTTGGAGCTATTCCAAATAACTGTTCTACTATACGAATCGGGTTTACTACTCAGAATAATCCGGATTAGTGTCAAAGTTTGCATCGGCGTATCCCTTTACGACGAACTCTTTTACCACCTCCATAACCGAGAAAATTCCTCAGTCCACTAGTTACTAAGGATAAGTTTGACCGCTGTCCTGTGATCTATTCCTGGATCACTCTTGTACCCCTTGACTGACTCATGGCAAGGCACACTTCAGGTGCGGTACACAGCATAACATACTATAGAGCCTACGTCTGAAGCATAGGGGACGACCTTCGTCCTTTCTATCTCTTCTGCCATGGTCATGTCTTGAGTCTTACTCAATATTCACACCTTATAACACAGCCAATAACTCCTTCTTTGCCGATCTATTTTGAACTCCTTCAAAATCTTGTCACGGTATGTATTTATTTGAAAGTACTATTAAGCGTTTTGATCTATTTTTATAGATCTTGATGCTCAATGTTCAAGCAGCTTAATCCAGGTTTTCCATTGAAAAACACTTTTCAAATAACCCTATATGCTGTCTAGAAATTCTACATCATTTCTGATCAACAATATGTCAATAACATCTACTCATCAGAAATTCTATAGTGCTCCCACTCACTTCTTTGGAAATACAAGTTTCTCATAAACATTGTATAAACCCAAAATCTTTGATCATCTCATCAAAGCGTATATTCCAACTCCGAGATGCTTACTCCAGTCCTTAGAAGGATTGCTGGAGCTTTGCATACTTGTTAGCATCTTTCAGGATTGACAAAACCTTCTGGTTGTATCACATACAACCTTTCCTCAAGAATATCATCGAGGAAATAATGTTTTGACATCCTATATCTGCAAGATTTCATAAATCATGCAGTAATTGCTAATATAATTCCAACAGACTCTTAGCATCGCTACGAGTGAGAAAGTCTCATCGTAGTCAACTCCTTGAACTTGTCGGAAAACATCTTAACGACAAGTTGAGCTTTCTTAATGGTGATACTTACCATCATTGTCTGTCTTCCTTCTAAAATCCATCTGTACCTAACAGGCTTACGACCATCAAGTAGTTCTTCCAAAGTCTACACTTTGTTTTCATACATGGATCCTCTCCCGGATTTTATGGCCTCGAGCCATTTGTCGGAATCCGGGCCCACCATCGCTTCTCCATAGCTCGTAGGTTCATTGTTGTCTAGCAACATGACCTTCAAGACATGATTACTGTACTACTCTGAAGTAGTACACATCCTTGTCACCCTAAGAGGTACGATAGTGACTTGATCCGAAGCTTAATGATCAATATCACCAGCTTCCACTTCAATTGGTGTAGGCGCCACAGGACTAACTTCCTGTGCCCTGCTACACACTAGTTGAAGTGACGGTTCAATAACCTTATCAAGTCTCCACCATCCTCCCACTCAATTCTTTCAAGAGAAACCTTTCCTCGAGAAAGGACCCGTTTCTAGAAACAATCACTTTTGCTTCCGGATCTGAAATAGGAGGTATACCCAACTGTTTTGGGTGTCCTATGAAGATGTATTTATCCGCTTTGGGTTCGATCTTATCAGGATGAAACTTTCTCACATAAGCGTCGCAGCCCCAAACTTTCAAGAAACGACATCTTAGGTTTCTCTAAACCATAGTTCATACGGTGTCATCTCAACGGAATTACGTGGTGCCCTATTTAAAGTGAATGCGGTTGTCTCTAATGCCTAACCCATGAACGATAATGGTAATTTGATAAGAGACATCATGGTATGCCCCATATCCAATAGGGTGCATCTATGATGTTCGGACACACCATCACACTATGGTGTTCCAGGCGGTGTTAGTTGTGAAACAATTCCCACAATGTCTGAATTGTGTACCAAACTCGCAACTCAGATATTCATCTCTATGATCATATCATAGACATTTTATCCTCTTGTCACGAAGATCTTCAACTTCACTCTGAAATTATGGACGGCTTTGGTATTCATCTCTATGAAGTCGCAGCGATAAACCCATGGAATGACACGGCAATAACTTTCAATGCCAGTGACGAACCAAAATTCAGGACAAACCGGGCACCAGCCGCATTGGTCCTCAGTCCAATCGTGGACGGCTTTCGGCTTACCAAAGTGCTCATGGTCGGCGAGAGCAGACTAAACCTCATCTACGAGGAGACTCTCAACAAAATGGAAATAGACAGGAGCCGCGTTGAGCAAAGTAGCACGACCTTCCGAGGAATCATTCCCTGTCAGGAGGCGATGTGCGGGAAAAATCACACTTGATGTGGTATTGGGCAGACCGGAGAATTATCGGTCCAAAGACATAACCTTTCAAGTGGCCCCTTTCAACAGTGGATATCATGTCTTATTAGGGCGAGATGCATTTGCAAGCTTCCAAGCTATACCCCATTACGGGTACATGAAGCTCAAGATGCCCGGGCCCAATGGTATTATCACTCTTGCCAGCGATCTGGACATAGCACTCCGCGCCTAAAACAAAACCGCAGCCCTGGCCCTCAAGGCATTGTTTGAAGCCCTCGCGGCCGAAGAATTAACCACATTGTGCTCCATGGTGGATAGGGACGATGTGATCCTGGACAAGCGATCCAAATCCACCTCCTTTAAACCAATAGACGAAATAGTCAAATTCCAAATCCACCCGACGGATCCCAAGAAGATAGCATCCATCAGGGCACAGTTGGACCCAACGGTTGACGCTGCACTACGAGCGTTCCTACGCGAAAATTGGGACATATTCGCCTGGCACCCTTCTGATATGCTAGGGATCCCACGCAGGCTGGCCAAACACAGCCTCGATATATTGAAGGGATATAAGCCGGTCAAGCAAGCACTGCGGCGCTTTTTAGAACCCAAACGACAAGCTATGGGGGAGGAGCTAGCCAAGTTACTTGAGGCCGGATTCATCAGAGAAATAATACACCCAGACTGGCTAGCGAACCTGGTGATGGTACCAAAGAAGGATAAAACCTAGTGCCTATGTGTCGATTTCAAAGACCTCAACAAGGCATGCCCTAAGGATCCCTTCCCCCTCCCCCGCATCGATCAGGAAATCGATGCTACCGAAGGACACGAATCACTATGTTTCCTCAACGCATACTCCGGATACCATCAAATCAATATAAAGGAGTCCGATCAAGCCGCAAGGGCATTTATTACCCCATACGGGCCTTTCTGCTTCAACACTATGCCCTTCGCGCTCAAAACTGCCGGTGCCACCTACCAACGCATGATTCAAACATGCCTAGAGAAAGAAATCGGCAAGATAGTTGAAGCATATGTGGACGACGTAGTCTTCAAAACTAGGCACGCCGAGTCATTAATAGAAGATCCGCGTCTCACATTCAAAAACCTCCGTACATATGACATCAAGCTCAATCCGGAAAAGTGTGTTTTCGGCGTTCCCGCTGGAAAACTTCTGGGCTTCATCATTTCCAATAGGGGAATTGAGGCGAACCCAGCTAAAATCCGAGCTTTGTCACAGTTGGCTACGCCAACAGACCTTAAACAAGTCCAAAAACTATCCGGATGTGTGGCCGCTTTAAGCCGCTTTATCTCCAGACTAGGAGAAAAGGCGTTGCCACTCTATCGCCTTCTCTGATGCACCAATCACTTCGAGTGGACGGACGCGGCAACAGACGGACTAGAATAAATAAAGGCTCTTTTAGTGAGCAACCAATCCTTGCCGCCCCGAATGTCAGTGAACCCATGTTATTATACATATCGGCCACATACCAAGTCGTAAGCGCGGTGCTCGTCATCGAAAGGGAAGAGGACGGACACAAATTCTGGCTCCAAAAGCCAGTATACTACGTATCCACTGTCCTCACACCATGCAAATCCCGGTACCCTCATTACCAAAAAATAGCGTATGCGGTCTTCATGGCATCGCGGAAGCTACGACACTACTTTCAAGAGTGCTCAATAACGGTGGCCTCTGAGGTACCAATCAATGACATAATAAACAACCGCGACGCCACGTGCCCGATTGCCAAGTGGGCCATTGAGCTCCTCCCATTCGACATAACATACAAACCGCGCCGGGCCATTAAATCCCAAGTACTGGCCGACTTCGTCACTGAATGGACAGATGCCTAACTCCCTAAACTGTATGGCACATATTCCAACTGGGTCATGCACTTTGATGGCTCCAAAATGTTGGCAGGCTTAGGAGCAGACGTTGTCCTAACATCCCCCACTGGATATACAGTTCAGTACGTACTCCAAATATTATACACAGACTCCAACAATGCATCCATGGGCATACAACGCCTAGAAGTGTGCGGGGATTCAAACCTCACAATATCTCAAATAAATGGAGATTTTGATGCCAAAGATCCAAAGATGGCGGCTTACTGTAACGCCGTTCTCAAAATGTCGACTCGGTTCGAGGGGCTCGAGTTTCATCATGTGGCTCGAGAAAGTAATCAAGCGGCGGACGTCCTCACTCGCATCAGCGCAAAGCGCGACCCCATCCCACCTAACATCTTTTTTGAAAGGCTCTTCAAGCCATCCGTGGTGTGGCAAGGGGAGAGCGGCAACACCAATCCGGATCCGACTATAACCCCAGACTCCGAACACACCGATATCATCGGGGGCTCAGCCACCGAAATTACACCATCGGCCCATCTCATCATGGCAGTCATTGCCCCATAGACCGAACCCTTCTTGGCCTACCTTAATAGGCGAGAACTCCCTGAGGATCAGAATGAGGCATGCTGTATTGTGAGGCGCTCTAAATCCTACAAGGTTCATGAGGGAGAACTCTACAAGAAAAGCGCTACCAGAGTACTTCAAAGATGTATCTCCGAGGAAGAAGGGCGGCAACTCTTGGCTGAAATTCATGCCTGCCTCGGTGGTCATCACGCCGCGGCTCGGGCCCTCATAAGCAAGGCCTTCCGTACATGTTTCTATTGGCCGACGGCCCGAGCAGACGCACAAGATCTTGTCCAACATTGCGTCAGATGTTAGCTTTTCGCCAACCAAAGCCACATGCCACCCACCGCTCTACAAACAATCCCCATCACTTGGCCTTTTGCGGTCTGGGGGCTTGATATGGTCAGACCTCTTAAAGGAGGAAGCCATAAGAAAAAGTACCTGTTGGTTATGGTTGATAAATTCACTAAGTGGATAGAGGCGAAACCAGTTAAAATGGCCAAAGTCGGACCAGTGATAGACTTCATATATGGTGTTGTGCACCGTTATGGTGTTCCGCATAGCATCATCACCGATAACGGCTCCAATTTCACAGCCGATGAGGTGAAAACCTGGTGTCCTAATCTGGGCATTAAGATCGATTACGCCTCCGTCTATCACCCACAAACAAACGGTCAAGTCGAACAAGCCAATGGTCTTATTATGAGCGGCATTAAACCCAGACTAGTGCAGTCCTTGAAAGAATTAGACAAGCACTGGGTCGAGTAGCTCGACTCCGTAGGTGCTGCCGACCACGCCCAATCGCTCTATCGGATATACACCTTTTTTCATGGTGTACGGTTCAGAGGCGGTGTTACCCTGTGACATTATTCATGACTCACCTCGAGTGCACATGTATGAAGAGAGAGAGGCCGAGCTTGATAAGCAGGATAGTCTAGATGCCTTGGAGGAGGAGCGCGACATCGCAAAAGCCCGTTCCACATTTTATCAACAACAGGCCCACAGATACCAAAGCAGAGAAGTACGGGCCAAGACTTATAATGTTGGCGAACTCGTTCTACACCTGCCGGAGAAGAAAAAGGACAAACTCAAGCCCAAGTGGGAGGGTCCCTTCATCATTGATGAAGTCCTCACCAGAGGAGCATACCTCCTGCGTGATGCATTAGACAATTGCCTGGAGGCGAACCCATGGAACGCGGCCAGACTCCAAAGATTCTATGCCTAGCGCCGGACTCTTCGTTTTGTTTCCATTATATATTTTCCTCTCTTTTTACCTTTTCTTTTTGTTTAGCCTTAAAGCTCTCGTGCGGCTAAACCGTACACCTATGACACACACATTCTCAAATATGTACGTCAATTATACTTGGGGGCTTCTTGTACAGAAGCTTATTATTATTATTTTTCGAGCATCAAGCTCACCACATATGTGTCTTTTCCACATATGTACCTTTTCTTCGCCGTTATATGCATCGATATGACTTAAGTTTCGGCCAAGCTGGGTTGCCTAGCTCCTGTGCTTATGCCTTACGTTCCCGTTAGTTCGGCTAGGGCATAAAGGGAGCACCTCTGCGATTGTTATTGCCGGGTCATTCGGATGTGTACCTTAGACTGAGTGAAGCCGAAAGCTAGCGTTCTTAAGAGAATATTCGGTTGACAGACTAAAGATGTTTTACTCGTTACACTATGAACCCCCCAGATGTTACGTATGCTGTGATTTTTCAATTACAGTTCGGACATGCACGTTAACGCATGCTGACCCAGTGAAAGGAACCCTTAACGGAACTATTCTCTCTGGAAGATCAGGAAACTATAACCGAGCGGGTATTCGGAAACACTCTGCACCTTCGGTTCCAGAGGTCGAAGCGAAAAGGTCCGCCATGACAATCATTTTACAATCCGGCTAGGGAAAAATTTGTCAACTGAAGTACATAGTCACTTGGACTCAAAAACTTCTTCCTCTATGCCATCTAACAGGCTATCTAGCCTACAGTCCTGTTGGGAATACTTAGTGGCTACTTGTACCTGGTCATATACCAAACTAACAGGAATTCCTTTTCCATTTGACCCTAAAGGTCCGACCCGGGCCATGTGATTCGGGTCGAGCTTGGTATACCATGTTTTCACCATGACCCAGGCCTCTCACGCACCTTCCCGGCAGGCCGGTATCTTCCATAATCGAAAGCACCGCTGTGCTCCCTTGAATAGTTGTACAAGCTCCTCCATACTTCCCGGAGGGGAGTCGGATGGCCACAAGGCCTTGGCAACACTTTGCATCGCCTGCCGAGCTCTCTCGTGCATTTGCGATAGCTCTTGTAGCAGATCGCCTGAAGATCCAGACATCTCCTCTTCGAGACGGCCGATCAGCATACCTACAGACATAACTCTGTCAGTTTCTTTCCTCGCCGAACTACGTGAAGGTAATTTTGAACACATACTAAATATGCCGCCTCGTAGGCTCTTATTTTCTTTCACGGAGTCAGCCAGCTGGGCCCGAACATCTTTTAGTTCTACGCCCAGCTCGGTGTTGGAATCCTGGAGTTTGTTTTTCTCCTCCCTGACCCATGTCAGTATACGTTTGCCCGCGGCCAATTGCCTTTGAGCTTCTGGACCTCCCGCATGTGCGACTTCCGGTACCTTTCCCAGATGATCTGGCGACTCTGCCATAAGATATGCACCTGCATTAATAATCCTGGTATATGATTATGGTTTCTCGATGGAGGGTATCATTACCAGACACTGCCTTCTTGGATTTCTCCAGTTCGGCGGTAGCAGTGGCTAGCTGGGTCTGACACTTTTCCAGCTCCTGACACAACAGGTTGTTCTTCTCTGTGAGCACCTGGATATACAACGATCCTCAAATCAGTTGCTTCAACTACTTCAAGTCTCGGGGGCTACTGGTATATAATTATCCGAATTGTACAAGTGTGCACTTACCCGCATATCTTTCAAATATTGGTCAGTGGCTCTGGTAAGCCCATCTTGAGCAGCTCAGATGTATGCATCACCCAAGTTGAAGGCGTTGAAAGCCTCTTCTGAAAAACCGGGGTCACGAAGAGCGGCCCGCCGGCGCCGATGATTCATGGCGCTTTCCACTCAGAGTTTGTGACGGATACATCATCTGAATCCTCTGCGGAAGGAAAATCTGGTGTCACTCCTGCGTCAGCCTTAGTCCTTGAGACGGGGTCCGGAATCTGGCTAGTGGAGGCATGACAGGCAGGATCCCCAGACATAGTCCGATGAATGTTCTCCCTGATAAGACACAACGGATAGCGTCACACTTCAATGTGACAGCCAATGAGCATATTTAGAAAACCATACCTCTTTGATGAAGGCTCGGCCGTGCCTCTATTTGCCTTCCTCTTCGAAGGCCTGCCCGACGTAGGCGCCACTTTCTTGTGAGTCACCTCAGGTGCAGCGTGGTGCGCCGATCGCCTCCCCTTTAGACCACGAGATAGTGCGGTTGGTGAGGCAGAATGAGGAAATTCTTTCGAAGGAGAAGTCTCCCGATTACTTACATGTGAGGCAGGGAGAAGGCCGGGATAGTCAGCGGTGATGGACACTTCCGTGCCATCATGGCTCGCCTGGTAGAACACTCCATCCTCGAGCTCCACGAATATATCTGGATCCTCTTTGAATCCGGGGTCAAGGGCCCGGTTGTGGTCCTCTGGCTGTGGTGCGGGGCTGTGGAGCTCCTTGGTGATCTTCCACCATTCCTGTTACAAATGGACGGATTAATATTTATGGAAAGTGACTCAGGGAGTAAATTGAGTAGTGGGATGGAAACTCACCCAGCTGGGAGGGCTGTACATGGAAAATCCATCTCTGCGCTTAATGCGGATGAACTCCTCTTTCTCCCCTTTGTATAGTCTGGCTAGTATTTTTGCCAAAGCGGCGGGGGTATCCGGACCCTTCCGACCGCAGCGGATGCGTCATCTTCTCTGTTATAGTGCCACATAGGACGCCCTCTGTATTGGAGTGGCTGGACCCCCCGTACTATGGATGTCGCCATAACCTCGACTATCGACAATCTGGACCGGGCGAGCGTCTTTATCTTGCTCATCAATTGACGGACTTCCGTGCTATCTTCCTCCCCGAGGCTCCGAGGATGCTAGCTATAGCGTTTCTTTAACGGAGCACTTGAAAATTCGGGAAGACCCATTCGGACTGGGTCGGGAAAGGAGACGTCCTCAATATAAAACCATTTGGAAGGCCACTCTTCGGATGCCTTCTTTGGCGTGCCGGATAGGTATCCGGTCTCGGTGATGCGCCATACCTCGGCGCCGCCCACTTGAAATATTGACCCCTATTGATTACAAGGGACGAGGCAGAATAGCTTCTTCCATAACTTAAAATGGGCCTCGCAACCCAGGAATAGCTCACAAAGAGCAACATACCCGCAATGTGTAGGATGGAGGCAGGAGTGAAATTGTGCAGTTGGAGGCCATAATACTCTAGAAGCCCTCGGAGGAATGGATGGATTGGAAATACGACACCTCTCAACGAGTAGGGAACAAAGCATACTCGTTCCCCCCTAGTGGGGAAATTCTCCGCCTGCGCCCCATCGTCGAAGGAAGCCAATCTGGCTCGAACAGGGACTAGATCTATGGGGGGAAGAAATCCCTGTGTCTGCAGCTTCACCAGCTGATTGTGGGATATGGAACACTTTTCCCAATCGCCTTTTCTGGGGCCGTGGGGGCGGGAGGAAGAGCTGGGAGCGCTAGCCATGTTGGGGTGGTTTCAGCTGGCAAGCTTTGAGGATTCCTCGCTTGGTGTTGATTGGATCTGAAGATCCCCGTCTCTTTAAATAGACAACTTTCTTACATGGTCAGGGTGGTATGTGCAAAAATACCCCGGTCTCTCGTATTTGCTCAACACGTGGAAGCTGAAATCATGAAGGTGCAGAAGCCGATGAGCGTGACATTAAATGAAAAGCCGGATACTGCTCTTTATGTCAGGTACTTTGAAGTAATCGGAGAAGGAACCCGCCTTGCAATGCTGAAGACAATCTATGCGCCGGACACGTCATCATTGAAGCCTGGTTCAGGGGCTACTGAGGGAGTCCTGGATTAAGGGGTCATCAGACGGTCGGACTATTAACATGGGCCGGACTATTGAGCTATGAAGATACAAGACAGAAGACTTCTTCCCGTGTACGGATGGGACTCTCCTTTGCGTGGATGGCAAGCTTGGTGATTCGGATATATAGATTCCTTTCTCCGTAACCGACTTTGTATAACCCTAGTTCCCTCCGGTGCCTATATAAACCGGAGGGTTTAGTCCATAGGCATAATCATAATCATACAGGCTAGACTTCTAGGGTTTTAGCCATTACGATCTCGTGGTAGATCAACTCTTGTAATACTCATATTCATCAAGATCAATCAAGCAGAAGTAGGGTATTACCTCCATAGAGAGGGCCCGAACCTGGGTAAACATCGTGTCCCCTGACTCATGTTACCATCGACCTTAGACGCATAGTTCGGGAACCTCTACCCGAGAACCGCCGGTTTTGACATCAACACCCACGCCCAGCTTGTGGCGATCACCGCAAAAATCGAATGAAGCTTCTCCGACAATGAACTGCAACCCACGGCCGAAGAGTTGGTCATCATCGAGAGCGTTCGAGCAGCCGACCATTCCTCCGCCGCATACCTTGCGACGACGGAGCCCGTCCAAGCTCAGGTCATGGCCGTCCATGCCCAGCTCGTGGCGGCCTTTTACAAAGAGATGGCGGACACAGATGGCGAGATGCTTGCCGAATATGGTGTGATGGATGCCATGGAACTCCTTCCCCAGGAGACTGTCAGGCGTGAGCTGGACATGGAGGAGGTGGCGGAGATCGACGAGCGCTGGCCGTAGTAGTATTCTTTGTATTGTTTAATTAAGAGCGCTGATCTTTAATTTGTTAGAGTAATGTTTAGGCTAGCTAGCTCTATTTAATTGCTGAACTTGCTCGATTAAGAAGTGTGGTTGTGCTGTAGTCTCCTTTGTGTACCCAAATTATGCAATGACGTGGATGAGCACTGTAACCAGGGAAATTGGAACAAAATTTTTTTATGTTCAAACTCATCACACACGAGTTAAGCTATCTGAATCGTTTGTGATGTTTACATATCGTACACAGTTTTGAATAAGGGACCGTGTCTGATGACACTTTGCTGAACCGATTCAAAATTTTCGGCTTCCGCGAAAATATCTACCTCCCCTCCCCCTCCCTCTTACCAAAAGCCACATTTCCCCAGTTTCCGCCTTCCTTTCCAAGTTGAAACCTTCACTCCTTGCTTGCAACGCTGCCCCCTCACCGGCGACCCTCCTTCACGCTGCTCGACCTCGTCTATCCAGGTAGGTAATTGATACGTCTCCATCATATATACTTTTCCAAACACTGTTTCCCTTGTTTTGGACTCTAACTTGCATGATTTGAATGGAACTAACCCGGATTGACGTTGTTTTCTGCAGAATTGCCATGGTGTTATTTTTGTGCAGAAATAAAAGTTCTCGGAATGACCTGAAACTTCACGGAGAATATTTTTGGAATTAATAGAAAATATTGGCGAAAGAATCAAGACTAGGGGGCCCACACCCTGTCCATGAGGGTGGGGGGCGCGACTGCCCCCTAGGCGCGCCCTTGTCTCGTGGGCCCCCTGAGGCTCCACCGACCTCAACTCCAACTCCATATATTCACGTTTAGGGAGAAAAAAACAAGAGAGAAGGATTCATCGCGTTTTACGATACCGAGCCGCCGCCAAGCCCTAAACTCTCTCGGGACCCATGGGTCAACAAAATATGGGTCCTTGAGTTGATCCTAGAAATTCTACGCAACTCAAGGACCCATGGAGAGAGTTGGGGATTTCGTTATTTTCATATTTGAGTTTTTCTCAAATTTTGAAAAAGGATCATTTGATTTTAATTATTTTTATCTTCATATATTTCTTTTATAAAAATAAGAGAGAGGGAATAAAATGACTTTCCCAAAATAGAGAAATATTGGGGATTTAATAATAAAATCAAATAAGATTTTATTTCGGAGTTTTATCGCTATTTTATTTGAATTAGGAAAAATGCCCGTTTTTCAAAATTGCATTTTAGGCCCAAATAAATGTTCATCTTGTCCGGCTTGTTTTTAGAGGACGGGGAAAATTTATTTCGGGATTTTTGGAGTCCGTTTAGTATTTCTTTTCTTTCTTTTTCTGCATGTCATAATTATTTAAAAAAAAGTCAGTCGACCTAACCGGGCTGTGTCCATCCGGGACTCCGACCCGGCCGGCCCTTTAATAGCCGGAGGCCCGAGCCTCCAGCCCTGCCCCCGAAGCCCTAGCGCCACCCGTTCCCCGCCACCACCGCCGCGTTCTGCCGCCGCCGCCGCCGGAGATCACCGCCGCCGCCCGCACCACGCCGCCCCGATGCCCCGCCGCCGCCGCCCCGCCGCCCGACCGCCCCGCCGCCGGATCCCCTCGCCGCCCCCGCCGCCAGCCCTGCTGGAGATCACCGCCGACCTCGCCGGACCCCGACTCGATGTAGCCGTCGCTCAGCCACCGGTTTTCTTCCGGTTAACCGCTTCATTTTTTTAGAAAAATCACGTTTGCGTTTTTTTAGAGATCGGTTTTATTTTTTTCTCGGTTTAGTTATTTAGCGGACGTTCGTCCATACGTTCGTTTTAACAAACGGTTTTCATCGTTTAGCCGCAGACAGCGAACGTTCGTTCGTTAGCCTGTTCGTCCGTTTTTCTTTTTCTCGGATTTTTTTTGCGATTATTTTCGATCGTGATTTCTGAACCGATTTTCGTTTTAGTATAACTTTTCGCTCGTTTATCGGAATCAGGCGATTCAAGTGCCTAGAGTTTCGTCTCGAAACCCTCTTTTTTTAACCAACTTAAACAAGTATTTACTACTATAAAATTTGATTTAGGTCCAGATTAGTAAATGAAGCTTGTTTCTTTCGCCGTTTGAGTTTCGTTGCTTCGTTTGATTTGATTCTTTTTGCAAACCGGAGTTCTTAAGTTGAAATTTCTAGTTAGATCTCTTATTTGAGTTTTACCCATGCATTATATGATTTCTTATTGTATGCTTGTTTGTTTGCGATAGAGTACCCGGAGTGCGCAGCGTGCTACTACGAGTCTCTAGGTTTCACGGATCATCAGCAAGGCAAGTAACACTTTGATCATACCTATTTACTACCCAGTTTTATTGCATTAGATCAATCCTCAAACAATTGCATGGTAGGATCTTATTAATATGTGGGTTTAGGGAAGTAGATGAGGTAGTACCTATTGTCCTGTTTATTATCAAACCTTTGGGAGTTACTTCTACATTTGCTTATATTGCTATGCTATGCTAGTAGACGTGGATTGGGTGAGTGTATCCATGACAGATGTGAGATTGTTATTTAATGGTTCAACTTAAGGTGGCAACTTTAATACACATCTGGGTGGATTGAGGCACCTGGGGAACCCAGTGTTGCCTGTATTTTTTGGAAATCCCGGGGTACCGTGTGATTCTCCTATGGACCGCCACGCAGGCTGAAAGGGCTCATGAGATTATTCATGCTAGAAACTTCCCTGTGCAGCCGCAAGCTACTATGGGCTCTAGCATAGTTGAGTATGTTGCGTGACCTCTTTCACTGGTAGACTAGCAGATGTAGGGGATGTAGGTTGGTACTGTCTACCCAGAGTAAAGAGTTAATGCTTCTGAAAGACTGTGTCTCGGTCATCCATTTCTCAAACACCTTGTAGTGCGAGAAATCCAACGGAGGAGATCGAGTCTTGCGGGGAAAAGTGCGCAAACCTCTACAGAGTGTACAAACTAATCATGGTTAGCTGTGTCCCCGGTTATGGACTTTTTGAGTATCTAGTTACTTGGATTATCATGTGAATCTCATCATGTTACTTAATTTAATTTTGTTGGGTTAATGATGAAGCTTAATTGGGATTGAGTTGGAGGAACCTTCTCAATGTTTAACAACCACCATGATATTTAAATAAAATTTATTCCTTTTTTGTAGGGAAAATTGGCTTTATGCAAAACCGTAACCATAGAGCTTTCCACCAGCCATATATGCATGTAGTGATAGCATTATTCTGTTCATTACTCTCTATGTGTTACATTGCCAGCATATTCCATGTGTTGACCTATTTTCGGGCTGCAACGTTCATGTTGCAGACTATTTAGACAACGAGTAAGGTGCCTTAGGTCGCGATCTTATACTAAGTGATGCCGTTGGAGTTGATGGACTCGCTTTATCTTCCAAGCCTTCCACTGTTATCGTTATTAGATGGCCTTAAGCCATATTTATTGTAATAAGTTCTCTTTTGAGACATTCGATGTAATAAGTGTGTGTTTGCTACTCTATTATAAATCCTCCAAGTACTGTGCATGTCAGCATTACCGATCCAGGGATGACACTGATGCACAAAGATCAGACTGTTTGAGGTCTGATCGCTACAAATACACTACCCTCGAAAACTGTTGCGATCCCCTATACTTGTGGTTTATCAAGACTATTTTCTAGCGCTGTTGATGGGGAGCATAGCTCTATTCTTTGAGTCACTTGGAATTTATATCTGCTGATAACTATGAGGAACTTGAAAGACGAGAAAACCAAGATTTATCCCTCAACTACGAGGGGAGGTAAGGAACTGCCATCTAGCTCTGCACTTGATTCTCCTTATGTTTTGAGTAAACTTGCGACACCTAAACCTGCTTTTGCTATTAATTCTGATATGTCGCATGTTATTGACGATGCCACTTCTGCTATGCGCGATGCTTATGATGAAACTACTTCTATGCTTGATAATACTGTGCCATTAGGTGAATTTCTTGATGAACAACTTGCTAGGGCTAGAGAGAATGAAATTATTGAAACTGATAATACTGATGAAAGTGATGATGAAGATTCTCCTCCTAGACATGAATTGCCTGTTGTGCCTGAGGGTTATGTTATGGATGAAGAAACTGCTAGAAATTTTCTTGCTTGCAATGATAGATCTGATCTTAAGAAATTATTAGCTAAGATGAAAGAAAAGTCTCTGAATGCTAGAATGAAATATGACCCCGCTTTTGCTACTTCACCTATCTGTATTACTGATAAGGATTATGATTTCTCTGTCGGTCCTGAGATAATTACTTTTGTTGAATCTTATCCTTCTTATGGCTATGAATCTGAAACTGTTGTGGCACACTTGATATCTTTTATAATGGACTAACCGATGCTTCCAGAGACCACCTGATAGTTGTGCTGGTTGTGTTTTCAGGGAAAGAACTATTGATCAAGCTGAATTGTTATTGAATAATATGTTAACTAATGAAAACAATTGGACACTTCCTGAACCAACTCCTAAGCCAACTCCGAAGAAAAGGGGTATTCTATTTCTCAGTCCTGAAGATATGCAAGAGGCAAAGAAATCTATGCAACAAAAGGGTATTAAAGCTGAAGATGTTAAGAATTTACCGCCTATTGAAGAAATACATGGTCTTGATAACCCGACACAGGTAGTAAAGGTAAATTCTCTCTATAGATTTGATGAAGGCGATATTCCTCGTTATAAGTCTGCTAGTCAATGCTTGGATGAGTTTGATAATTTTATTGTTAAACAAGAAAACTTCAATGCTTATGTTGGAAGACAATTGAAACGCAATGCTTATATGATTGAACACTTGAGTGATTATATGTCTAGAGTTAAAGGTGAACTTAAACTTATTAGTAAACATGCTTCCATGGTTACCACTCAAGCGGAACAAGTGCTTAAAGCACAAAATGATTTGCTCAATGAATTAAATAATAAGAAAAATGATAATGCTGTTAGAGTTGTGACTAGAGGTGGTAGAATGACTCAGGAACCTTTGTATCCTGAGGGCCACCCTAAGATAATTGAGCAAGATTCTCAGAGAAATAATGTTGATTCACCCAGTCCTTCTAAAAAGAAGAAGAAGAAAAATGATAGGACTTTGCATGCTTCTAGTGAACCTGTTGTTGACACACCTGAGAATCCCAATGATATTTCTATTTCTGATGCTGAAATACAATCTGGTAATGAACATGAAGCTAGTGATGATGTTAATGATGATGTTCATGTTGATGCTCAACCTAGCAATAATAATGATGTAGAGGTCGAACCTGCTATTGATCTTGATAATCCACAATCAAAGAATCAATGTTATGATAAGAGAGACTTCGTTGCTAGGAAGCACGGTAAAGAAAGAGAACCATGGGTTTAGAAAACCATGCCTTTTCCTCCTAAACCATCCAAGAAAAAGGATGATAAGGATTTTGAGCGGTTTGCTGAAATGATTAGACCTATCTTTTTGCGTATGCGTTTGACTGATATGCTTAAAATGAATCCTTATGCTAAGTACATGAAAGATATTGTTAAAAATAAAAGAAATATACCGGAAGCTGAAATTTCCACCATGCTTGCTAATTATACTTTTAAGGGTGGAATACCAAAGAAACTAGGAGATCCAGGAGTACCAACTATACCATGCTCCATTAAAAGAAACTATGTTAAAACTGCTTTATGTGATCTCGGAGCCGGTATTAGTGTTATGCCTCTCTCTTTATATCGTAGACTTGATTTGAATAAGTTGACATCTACTGAAATATCTATGCAAATGGACGATAAATCAACTGCTATACCTGTCGGTATTTGTGAGGATGTGCCTGTTGTGGTTGCAAATGTTACTATTTTAATGGACTTTGTTATTTTTGATATTCCCGAGGACGATAGTATGTCAATTATCCTTGGTAGACCCTTTTTGAATACTGTAGGGGCTGTTATTGATTGCAACAAAGGCAATGCCACTTTTCATGTTAATGGTAATGAGCATACGGTACACTTTCCGAGGAAACAACCTCAAGTCTACATTATCAATTGTATTGGAAAAATTTCAATGATTACTATTGGATGTTTTGAATTTCCTCTTCCTACTGTCAAGAAGAAATATGATATTCTTATTGTTGGGGACATGCATATCCCCGTTGAGGTAACTTAGTGCTATTCAAAGATTCTCCGGTTTCATGCGATTCAGAATGAGTTTGTTAACAAGACTTGATCAACCTTGTTAGTGGATTACTTTTGATGAGCATGAGATGGATGAAGTTAGAAAGCACAAGTCTCTGCACCCTCCTTTTACTTTCTGTTATTTAGATTAAATAAAGCAAAAATAGTATTTTCTATCTGTTTTTTGATTTATCCTTGCAATAAAAAATACCCCGAAAATATAAGTTCTCCAAATGTCCCGATAATGAAATATGATTTTTTGTAGAATATTTAAGAATATTTGGCACTAAGAACACATCAGGGGGCCACACCAGCTGGACACGAGGGTCCAGGGCGCGCCCTCCCCTGGGCACGCCCCCTGCCTCGTGGGCCCCACGTGGCCCCCCTCCACTTATTCCTACACCCACACAATTCGTCTTCCTCCAGAAAAAATCACCACAGCTCAAACTCGTGTTGTAGCTCGTTTTGCTGCAATTTTCGATCTCCTTGCTCAAAGAGTCATTCACAAAACTATTTTGGGGGATTGTTCTTCGGTATGTGACTCCTCCAATGGTCCAATTAGTTTTTGTTCTAGCGCTTTATTTATTGCAAATTTCTGCTGCTAAGGTGACCCTGTTCTTGAGCTTGCATGTCAAATTTATATGGTCAAAAGTAGTTCTAATGCATGATATAGCCTCTAGGCATTTGTGGGAGTAGTTGCTATCAATTTTGTTGAGTTTGATTCACTTTTATTTTGAGTCACTAAAAATTTCAGAAATTTTTCAGAGAAAGAAAAATGCATAGGAAAAATATACCAAGGTGGTTCCTCAAGGAAGCAAGGACCAAGGCTCGCGATACGTGAGCCAGACGATCAACCACCGAGGTAAGCTCAAGTGCGGCCTTGTGAATGGCCATCAGAAGATTTTATGGTTCAAGCAAGCATTAAGGAGGAATTTGATGCGTATGTCGTAATGCTGAACTTGAGGGCTTTGTGTCAGATAAGTGCCCCCAATACTACAACCTACCTGATTCCTTTGTGAGAAGGTTCAAATCCACATCCTTACGCAATTCTCACACTGTTTTGTTTGATTTTTATGATAAATGATATACCATGGACCTAGAAGATTTTAATACTGCTTGTAAACTCCCGCAGTGGGGCAATTTTAATGAACCTCGCAAATCTGAATATAAAGACTTTCTTGCTAGTATCACTGTGGGGAATCTAGAGAAATCACACAAGCTACCATAGGCAGCATTCATTTTCCTTCCATACATTATTTTGCTCTCTCTTTATAGGTAGATGCATTAATGGTAAAGATGAAGCTTGTCACATGTGCATTCCAGATCTTTGTGTCCTCAAAAGTGCGGTATTAGGAGATAAACAATATAACTTGGGGGCGATTGTTGCACAAAGGTTGCATCATAACAGTATAAGTGGAGATTTGTTTGGTGGGATTTATGCAACTCGTTTAGCTAACTATCTTGATGTACCCATACGTGCAAATTATATAGAGTTTCCTCCTGTTTATTTAGATTATAATGCTATGGTTCGCCATCATTTTATTGAGAGGAATGAACAGCCCCTTCAGTACCAACTAATCTTTGACAGACATTGCGCTGTCCATATTGCTCTCCCTTCTCCTACTTTCTTTGACTTTCAGGCAAAAAGGATATTTGTTATAACATGGGAGAAGGCGAACGAGTATGAAAGGAGGATGGAGGCAACTCGCCTCCAAGTTGCAGCTCGTCAGGTAGTAGCGGCTGCATCTCAGTACGACCCCAGTTACAACTTTGGATATCCGCCAGGCCATCTGAGGGCATAGACCAACTTAGGCCAAAAGCCTAAGCTTGGCGGAGTACATATTTCTCACCGACATTACATTCATGTTCACACACTCATTCTAGTTGTCGGTGCTCATACTTTTTTCGTTGTACTATCCATGCTAGTTTATTCTCTCTTCTAAGCTTTCTTCTTGTGTGTTAGAAAAACCAAAAAAATTAGTTATAGCTTTTAGCTAGTTTACTTTCCATGCCTATAGTAGTAGTAATTAAAAGAAAACTCAAAAATATTTCTCGTTCTTCTTTTGCTTGTTGGGAGCTTTGCTGTGTAAATAGTTTTATTTCTTTTCTTTTCGTTTCTTTGGGGGTCGAGAGGAGAAGACCATGATGAAAATGTTGAGTGGCTCTCATATGCATTATTGTTGATTTAACCAAGAGCACATATTACCTTGTCTTCTCCCTTGAATTGAATGCTTGTAGATTCCGGCTTAGTCCAATGCACATGCACTATTATTATTATCCACACCGTTCGGTCGTGCAAGTGAAAGGCAATAATGATGATATATGATGGACTGATTGAGATGAGAGAAGCTGGTATGAACTTGACCTATGTTGTTTTTGTAAATATGATTAGTTCATCATTCCTGATTCAGCCTATTATGAATGAAACATGTTCACAATGACAATTAGAGATTGTAGTTGCTCATGCCATGCTTAATTAGCTAGGAGTTTATAATGGTTTACCTTGCGTGTCAACATGCTATTAAAATGGTTGTGATATGGTATGATAGGGTGGTATCCTCCTTTGAATGATTCGAGTGGCTTGACTTGGCACATGTTCACGCATGTGGTTAAAACAAAATCAACATAGCCTCCACGATATTTATGTTCATGGTGATTTATATCCTACTCATGCTTGCACTCAGTGTTGATTAATTTCAATTCATGTTCATGACTGTTGTCGCTCTCTGGTTGGTCAATTCTCAGTCTTTTTCTAGCCTTCACTTGTACTAAGCGGGAATACTGGTTGTGCATCCACTTCCATAAACCCCAAAGTTATTCCATATGAGTCCACCATACCTTCCTATATGCGGTATTTACCTGCCGTTCCAAGTAAATTTGTATGTGCCAAACTCTAAACCTTCAAATGAAATTCTGTTTTGTATCCTTGAACAACTCATGTATCAACTAGGGCTGTCTATATCTTCCATGCTAGGTGGGTTATTCTCACGAGGAGTGGATTCCGCTCCTCACTCACGAGAAAAGGGCCGGTAACCGGGATGCCTAGCCCCATGCTCAACTCAAAATAATTTCAAACAAAACTCCCCCAGGATTGTTGATAGTTGGAGGCACCCGTTGTTTCGGGTAAGCCATGGATTGATGCTTGTTGTGGTGGTGGGGGAGTATAAACTTTACCATTCTATTTGGGAACCACCTATAATGTGTGTAGCATGGAAGATATCGAGATCTCTAGGTTGTTATGTTGACAATGAAAGTATACCACCCAAAATATTATTTATCTCTATTTCAAAACTCGAGCTCTAGCACCTCTACAAATACCTGCTTCCCTCTATGAAGGGCCTATCTATTTACTTTTATGTTGAGCAATCATCCTGTTATTAAAAAGCACCAGTTGGAGAGCACCGCTGTGATTTGCATCCATTACTATTAATTTATATTGAGTATAACTATGACTGGATCTCTTTTACCATGAATTACAATGTCCAGTCAGTCCTTGATCTTCAGAGGCGCTCTGCATTTATGTTTTGCGGTCTCAGAAAGAGCTAGTGAGATACCATCTTGTTATATCATATTATGATTGTTTTGAGAAAGTGTTGTCATCCGAGATTTATTATTATTGCTCGCTAGTTGATTATGCCATTGATATGAGTAAATATGAGACCTAGATATTATTGTGAATGTGGTTAGTTCATAATCTTTGCTGAAAACTTGAATGTTGGCTTTACATATTTGCAACAACAAGAGCAAACAGTTTGTAAAAGTTTTTCTTTATCACTTTCAGTTTGTCAACTGAATTGCTTGACAAGCAAAGGTTTAAGCTTGGGGGAGTTGATACGTCTCCATTGTATCTACTTTTCCAAAAACTTTTGCCCTTTTTTTGGACTCTAACTTGCATGGTTTGAATGGAACTAACCCAGACTGACGCTGTATTCAGCAGAATTGCCATGGTGTTATTTTTGTGTAGAAATAAAAGTTCTCGGAATGACCTGAAACTTCATGGACAATATTTTTGGGATTAATAAAAAATACTGGCGAAAGAATCAAGACCAGGGGCCTACACCCTGTCCACGAGGGTGGGGGCGCGCCTGCCCCCCTGGGCGCGTCCCCTGTCTTGTGGGCCCCCTGAGGCTCCACCGACCTCAAGTCCAACTCCATATATTCACGTTCTGGGAGAAAAAATGAGAGAGAAGGATTCATCGCGTTTTACGATACGGAGCTGCCGCCAAGCCCTAAACTCTCTCGGGAGGGCTGATCTGGAGTCCGTTCGGGGCTCCGGAGAGGGGAATCCGTCGCCGTCGTCATCATCAACCATCCTCCATCACTAATTTCATGATGCTCAACGCCGTGCATGAGTAATTCCATCGTAGGCTTGCTGGACGGTGATGGGTTGGATGATATTTACCATGTAATCGAGTTATTTTTGTTAGGGTTTGATCCCTAGTATCCTTTATGTTCTAAGATTGATGTTGCTATGACTTTTCTATGCTTAATGCTTGTCACTAGGGCTCAAGTGCCATGATTTCAGATCTGAACCTATTATGTTTTCATTAATACATGTGAGTTCTTGATCCTATCTTGCAAGTCAATAGTCACCTACTATGTGTTATGATCCGGCAACCCCAAAGTGATAATAATCGAGACAACTCCCGGGATGACTGTAGTTTGAGGAGTTCATGTATTCACTAAGTGTTGATGCTTTGGTCCGATACTCTATTAAAAGGAGGCCTTAATATCCCTTAGTTTCCAATAGTACCCCGCTGCCACGGGAGGGTAGGACAAAAGATGCCATGCAAGTTCTTTTCCATAAGCACGTATGACTATATTTGGAATACAAGCCTACATTACATTGATGAACTGGAGCTAGTTCTGTGTCACCCTATGTCATAACTGTTGCATGAGGAATTGCATCCGACATAATTATCCATCACTGATCCAATGCCTACGAGCTTTTCACATATTGATCTTTGCTTAGTTACTTTACCGTTGCCTCTGT
This sequence comes from Triticum timopheevii, assembly GCA_963921465.1. NCBI lineage: Eukaryota > Viridiplantae > Streptophyta > Magnoliopsida > Poales > Poaceae > Triticum > Triticum timopheevii. Next base: position 586,922,358 of record OY997270.1, read on the forward strand.
TACAATTACTACAAAACTGCTACTGTTACTTTTGCCACTGTTACCGTTACTTCCATATTACTTTGATACTAAATACTTTGCTGTAGGTATTAAGTTTTCCAGGTGTGGTTGAATTGACAACTCAACTGCTAATACTTGATAATATTCTTTGGCTCCCCTTGTGTCGAATCAATAAATTTGGGTTGAATACTCTACCCTCGAAAACTGTTGCGATCTCCTATACTTGTGGGTTATCCTTAATCCACACCAGACCCCCATCCTCCTCTTCCTTCCACATCCCACATGCCCCGACCGCCGGCGCGACACCTTCCACCCAAATCACCGACCCTCCACCAAATAAGCGCCGCCCTAAGACATGGTGCACGCGGTATAGCCAGGAGCTCAAGGAGCATTTGGCAGCGAAGAAGCAAATCATGGACGCACGCGCAGATGAGGTCGTGATGGCTACCATTTATGTCGACCCCCAGATCTCGGAGGAGCACCTTGCCATTTTCTAGCTACACCGGTTAAGCATGCTCGGTTTACCCGTGGCGTGTGCTGCTCCTGCCTCTCCTTACCAAATTTTAGTGAATTGTGCTATCTAATTTTACCATGCAATCTGTTTCTCCTGTGTATATGTTCTATATGTCGTGCAGTATGGTGCTCACTTATTAACAGTTTGGTTAATTAGTTGTCGTCTTCAGGTAACTGTTTGGTTCAATTCTGCAAATGTGATGTTCAATTCTTCAGGCTGCAATTTTGTATTGTCTTCCATGTGAGAAATAAATCGAATTTATCTTTACAAAATACATGATAAACGAATACAATTGGTATATTTCCAAGTTGTCAAGCATGCTTGGTTTGGTTATACATTGTGCAATGTGGTGCTCAGTTAACATTTGGTTCATTTATGTTGTGGTGTTTAGTTAACTGTTTGGTTCAATTCTGCAATGCGATGTTCAATAGTTGTGGGTGCATTCTGTTATTGTATACCATGTGTCGTGGAATTGTCACGACAGATGTCCTCTTGCAAGGACTTAGTTGTGAGGCCAACGCATCTATGTGGTAGCTTGAGAGGGGTTGGGCGGAATCGAGAGACGCTAGGCAGATCATCACACAAGACGAGGATTTAGACAGCTTCGGGCCCCGGGAAACATCATCCGGAATAGCCCTACATGCTGTTTGAGGCTAGGTCTCATTATGCTCATCGAGAGTCGCTGCATAAGCCGGCTCCCCCTTTGTGTCTAGCCCTAGATATTGTTTCTTGTTACTTGTCCCCCTTTGAGGAGCCCTGCCCCTCCTTATATAAGTTAAAGGGGCGGGTTACATGTAGAGTCCATCTCGTACTAAGACTTAAACTATTTTGACTTCCTTTCCTGGGCTTCTTAACGTCTGCCGATTTAACATTGTCTGCCGGTTTAACATTGTCTGCCGGTTTAACAACGTCTGCTGGTTTAACAATGTCTGCCGGTTTAACATTGTATGCCTGTTTAACAATGTCTGCCGGTTTAACAATGTCTGCCGGTGCTACCATCTGTCTTAACTCTGCCGGTTTAATACTTGCCGGTTTACCGTCTGTCTTAGCCATCTGCCGGTTTAACACCTGCCGGTTTACCGTCTGACTTAGCCATCTTTCTTAACTGTCTGCCGGTTTACCATCCACCGGTTTACCAAGTCCCGGCCGGTTTAAGACTCCGGTCGGGTCATACCGTGGGGTATATCCCCGACATTAGCCCCTAGTTTAATTTGGATCTATCCATGTTAAACTGACTCTGATCATCCTTAAGTCTTTGTCACTTCCATCTTCTAGAAAATCCGGTTTAATAGGCCAGCTTCATAATCAACCTGCTGACATTGGTTTCTCATAGAAAATATATTGTGAAGAATAACTCCTTTGATTCATCTCCCAATGCTTAAAAACAATATTGGTCCTTGAAATACTTATCTGATCTTCAGCCGGTTTAAGAATGTAAAACTTGCCGGTTTATAAATATTGATAGCACCGGGTCATACTTGTAGTTAACATCCAGTTTGAAAATATACCTCTTATATGAGTATCACTTGTAACCCTCAAGTCTTAAGAAGGTAGCATAGCAACAGCTTAAGACTTGCTTCAATATAAATATCACAATCTTGAAGAAATCCAGGTTGTTCATCTCAATCACTAGTCAGAATTGAGTATTCCCCATATGTAGCCCCCAAGTGTCGGGTTGTCATGCTTGCAGCAACCCGGGACTTGTAATTTCCTGATGCTCATAAAAACTTCAACCAGTGTAGCCCCCAAGGGCCGGGTCATTATGCAATAATGAGCAGGGACTTTGTAAATATAATCATGTAATCTTTGAACAGCAACGGTGTAGCCCCCAAGGGCCGGCTCAGTAAGATAATATTGAGCTGGGACTTTGATATATACTTCAATGAAAATAACATCATATGATGTAACCCCCATCATGGGGCTTGAATTCACGTCCACAAGGTTAAGAGCCTTGTGCTTTACCAACTGAGCAGTGGACCCTTCAATATAATGAATAAAAAGCTTTGTACCTTGAATTGTTGATAGGAGCAATTGGTAGCCCCCAAGGGCCGGCTCATTACAATGTGATGAGTCGGGTCTTCAATAAGGTGAGCAAACAATGACTTCGCATTAGCCCCCAAGTGTCATGGTGCATGCTTGCAACGACATGAGACTTGTGTATTTGATGTAATCTCAACTTAAATAATGTAGCCCCCAAGTGCCGGGTTGTAAGCCTGCAGCAACTCGGGATTATTCCTTCAATTGTAGAATAAAAATCATATCCATTGATAATATGATAGCCATTGCGCTAAAGCGACTTTGAAAACCTTAATCATAATACTGGTTATTGATAACCATAATAGAAATCCAGCCATGTTGGCTATTTGAATAATATACCCAATGATTTATAAGCGCATAATTCCAATGGCGCAATCCAAATATATGCTGGCGACTTATAGTCCAAAGCCAGGCCGGGTCAATAAACACCGGATTATAAGTGATTATGTACTGACAACTTGTAGTTGAAAGTCAAGCCGAGTTAATGAACACCGGGTTAATTTGATGACTGATAGTCATGCCGGGTCAATAGACACCGGTTCAACATAAAATTTATCAAAAGAGAAAAATCTTGACAAAGGCAAATAAAACCGTGTAGTCGAGGCTTTTTGAGGGCTGCCAGGCCCAAATTCGAGGCTTTTTGTGGGCTGCCAGGCCGCTGAGTTGAACCATTTAACAAAGCCTTTTAAGATGGACCTCCAACTAACCAATCACCGTTTTAGCTTTGACAAGTGCAGGGTCTCAATGAGAGTAACTGTCAAACGTTCAGAGGGTCGTGCCAGGATGACCTGGATAGGAGTGTCTTACTTGATGAAGGCAGGTTAACCCGGGGTTTTAGGTAAATATACCAGGCTTCCAAGCCATGGGTCGATACCCAGCTACAAGGGTCCATTCAAACTCCTTGGTATTTGACACAAGGAGCCCCCAAGTAACGTGATGAGCTGTGCTCATTGGGTGCCTATGTTTGAGTTGTGCATAGCATCCAGACTCTCTTTGGCCCCTTGGGTGTGAAGCTCCCAAGCTTTGTTGTGGCGTGATAGCCGGATTAATGGACAGGACTCCGCTTTGTAAGCTGAAGCCCCCATGTAACCAATAATATGATAAGCCAATAAGGCGGGATACCCATGTTTGAACCGTGCATCATGGCAACAGGTCCTCTTCGCAACTTTAATTTTTTGCAAGAGATAAATTCTTCTTGAACCGGGATTTTGAACCAGATTTGAGAGCTTGAAAGCTTCATGATAGATAAATTTCCTTTGAACCGGATTGTAAACCGGATATTTGGAGAGCTTCAATGAGAGTGACCTCCCTTGAGCCGAATTTTGAACCGGAATCCTTTCTGATGACTCGGAACTTCTTCATTGAGTCGGGATTTTGTTATATACTTTTTGAGCAGGAAATTCTCTGACGGCCTTTAAATTTTCATCAATATAATAGTAGCCTCCGGGACCGGGTTATCTTTCAACATCCTGGGGCACTTGAATTTGCTGAGACTGGCAAGACTTGCTGCATCATATCATCGTAGCCCCCGAGTCTTAAGATGACTCAAGGAGTTGTCTTGAGATTCCCCGTACTTAACCACATCAGAAGGTATATATCATCGGTGTTGGTTCCTTCTAACTAGCTGTTTGAAGTTGACCAAACTGTAGCGGCAGTGATTTGTGCGCATGTCCATTGAACCATCCAACGCGACATCGGTTGATGATAACTTGCCTCCAATTTGCTGAAAGAAAACCAGGTTACCCAAGCTGTGACTGCTCATACTCAAGAAATAGCTCATGCAATTAGGCATGGCCCGGTGTATTGATGTAGACCAGGCCGCAAGAGATGGACGGTAACGACAACCGCAACATCAGAGGCGGCATAGATAGATGAGTCGGTCACGGCGCTGTAAGCCGGTGCAGGGGAAAGAGTCAGCCGCAGCATTAGAAATAGCACGGACAACCATCTGTGCTGAATGATGTTGGCGCGCCTCCATCTCCGCAATATAACAACACCTTTGTAATGAATAATTTACCTGATTTGTCTGGATGCTGGATGATTTCCATGTGATGAAATATCTGTATGACATCCCTTTTCATCGAGCATAAGCCATGACAATTTTGGCTGATAGCTAGACACACTACCATTGCTTGCACCACCACCCGTACCCATATATATATATATATATACCGGATTATAAACCACCAAGCCTTTGTAATCGTACAGGGGAAAGCGACCCGGCCACCGGGTTGTCATTATTACCAGTGCTGCTTCTCTTTTCGCGGCAGAACTGACGCTTCACGGAGACCGGCGGGCTAAACATCCGCAACAGGTATCACTCCTTGTGTGTGTAATCAAGAACATGATTGATTTCTGTCGAAGATTTATCCCAAAGGTTGTTGAAAACTTGGTGAAAAACATGAAGACCAGTAAGTGATGTAGTTCCGGGTCATGGTCGAAACTTTTGCAGCAGATATGGTGTACACTATGGTTGAATTTTCCGCTCGGCAACACCGAGGCTGGCGATTCGTGGCAAGGGCGGCTGACTCTGATAAGGCAGAGGCTGAAGTGTGGTTTAACACAGCCGAGTCACCGGGTAAATCGAATAGGTGCCAGCAAAGGACGAGCCTGCGGGTTCCCCTTTAAGCATCATGATGATGATTCAGAGCAGAATCTGGCGGGTTGAAACTAGCCTGTTGTGGCGGCTCAAGGTGAGGCATGGCGAGGAGCACCTAGCAAAGGCGGCTCAGCGACAAACGAGGCAGAGAGGCACTCGCGGAGCGGCGGCTCGACGCGCTTCCATGACAGCAGGGCCGGAGAGAGGCGGAGGTGCGGCGAGACCGGTGACTTGATGCGGCCGTGACACGGCCATTCGGCCAGAGCTGACTCTAGGCAGAACCGTCTAATTGAGAATCTCTGACCGATGGTATTTGATGCCCACATGAGCGATGTCCATAGCAAAAATTTGCGCAAGTCTTTGACCACTGAGCTTGCATTTAGCCTTTTAGAAGGGTAACTTTCCCCAGCACGGGTCCCTCCACACTCATTAAGAAAAACGATGTAATCTTCGGCAACTTCCAAATACAGTATCCAATTGTATTCCCCTGATTTTGGCGATTTGAAGGAAAGTGACGGCTTGCAAATTTGCCCGCGGAGTATGGCTGACGGGATGGCTGCGAAGCAACTCGCCCGCGGTTCAGGTGCGAACGGTGATGCACTGCTGGGCCATTGAGGCCGCGAGAGCTAGAAACTTAAGGTTCAGAGGCGACGACCCACAACGGTGGCTCAGAAGCGATGCCAGCAAGGAAAAACGACAGGCCGGCCATTAGGTCCATGAAGATGACTCGGTGCGCTGCGGTTCATAGAGCAAGCGAGGCCGGTTTGAAGTGTTAGAGTTTGAACCATTTATCTCATGTAATATCCAACCTATCTCTATCTCTTTCACCTCCCATAGCTATCTCTATCTCCTAAACCGAACCAGATCGGGATTCTCTCTGGACTTGTACGCTACGGCAAGGCTCTTTCGGCCTCAATATAAATACATACGATGCGGCTCCCTTGAGGAGCAGGAACGCTTATACAAAATCTTACATGGTATACAGAGCTAGCCTCTTCTCTATCATCTAGCGACACAACAAAAACAACCAGAACCCTAGCGCCTTTCCTTCGCCATCATCATGAGCTCCAGCGTCGCCGGCCTCAACCTCGGCGCGCCTCCAATAGAGAAGCTCGCGAGGGGAAATTACCTCCTATGGAAAGCGCAAGTTCTGCCGGCCCTGCGAGGCGCGCAGGTGACCGGTCTTCTCGACGGCAGCGATGCAGCGCCGCCGAAAACAGTGGAGATCACCAAGGCGGACAAGACCACGGCCATCGAGCCGAATCCATTGTATGGTCCATGGATTGCCAAAGATCAGCAGGTCCTAAGTTACCTGCTGAATTCGCTCACCCCAGAAATCCTCGCGCAAGTTATTGGTAAGGAAAGTACCCTTGATCTATGGACTGCTCTTACCACGATCTTTGCTGCGTAGTCGCAATCGTGAATAACAAACTTGAGGATCGCCATCTCCAACACCAAGAAGGGCAACATGTCCAGCAATGCCTTCATCGCCAAGATGAAGAACCTCGGAGACGAGCTTGTGGCAGCAGGACGTCCGGAGACAGATGGAGAGATGGTGGACTACATCCTCGCCGGACTCGATAGGGATTATGATCCCATCGTCGCAGCAGTTGGCGCCATCAAAAACTCCATCATGGTTGATGACCTTTTCTCGCAGATCTCCGCCTTCGATCAGAGGATGGAGATGCTAGGCGACGGACCAAGCTTCCGTTCGTCAGCTAACGCCATGTACAGGGGGCGCGGCCAGTATCGGGGCAGAGGAGGTCGCGGATGAAGAGGGCGTGGTCGTTCTGACTGTGCTCCTTCTCCTCCTATTCGCAATGGTGGAAACAACGGCTACCAGCAACGTCAACGCCAGCCGCCATCGCAGCAGTATCAGCAGCAACATGAGGATGATTACCCCGAGTGCCAGATATGTTACAAATACCATGCTGGCGGCGCCAGGGACTGCTGGGATCGGTACAAGGAAGATCGTCAAGAAAAGAAGAAGGTTAACCTCGTCACCAACTCATATGGCATCGACACCAACTGGTATGTAGATTCAGGAGCTACCGAGCATATCACAGGAGAGCTTGATAAATTGACGTTGCGGGAGAAGTATCATGGAGGTGATCAAGTGCACACGGCAAGTGGAGCTGGTATGGATATTACTCACATTGGTAACTCAATTGTTAAAACCCCTCAGAAAAATTTCCATCTAAACAATGTCTTACATATCCCTCATGCATCAAAAAATCTTGTCTCCGTTCATCGTTTTACACTTGACAATAATGTTCTCATCACTTTCTATCCTTACTCTTTTGTGATTAAGGATTTGGCAACAAGGAGAGTCATCCTTAGAGGAAGATGCGAGGGAGGTCTTTATCCAATCATATCATCTTCTTCTTCGTCAGAGTCAAATAAACAAGCTTGGAGTGTCACCAAACCATCTTCAGAGAAGTGGCATCAACGATTGGGTCATCCATCTTCAGTCATAGTTCAGCATGTCATTAGTAAAAATAAACTTCCTTTTGTGTCTAGTATTGAGTCAGTTTGTGATGCGTGTCAACAAGCAAAAAGTCATCAATTACCATATCCCATCTCTACTAGTGTATCTACTGCTCCATTACAACTTATCTTTTCAGATGTGTGGGGACCAGCCCCCACTTCAGTTGGTAGATGTTCTTATTATGTAAGCTTTATTGATGACTATAGCAAATTTACTTGGATCTATTTACTAAAGAAGCGATCCGATGTCTTTCAAGTTTTTAGCAACTTTCAAAGTCTTGTTGAACGTCAACTGAACTCTAAAATTCTTGCCATGCAAACGGACTGGGGAGGTGAGTATGAGAAACTGAATTCCTTCTTTCAAAAGATTGGAATTTCTCACCATGTATCTTGTCCCCATGCTCACCAACAGAACGGTTCTGCTGAACGAAAGCATCGACACATTGTTGAAGAAGGACTAGCATTGCTGGCTCATGCATCTATGCCTCTCAAATTTTGGGGTGAGGCCTTTCTCGGCGCAACATATCTTATCAATATTAGACCCAGTAAAGTCATCAAGTTTGAGAACCCTATCACTCGTCTTTTTGGTATTACTCATGATTATACATCCCTCCACATATTTGGTTGTGCATGTTGGCCGAATCTTCGACCATACAACACACGCAAACTTGCGTTTCATTCCAAACAATGTGTTTTCCTGGGTTATAGTCCTATTCACAAAGGGGTCAAATGTCTTGATGTCTCTACTGGCAGAATCTACATATCTAGGGATGTTGTCTTTGATGAATCTGTTTTTCCCTTCAAGTCACTCCATCCAAATGCCGGTGCCCTTCTTCGAAAAGAAATTCTTCTTCTTCTGGAGTTTGATCAAGGGGGTGATAACAATTGTACTAACCAATGTGCTAATATTCCTTCTAGTTCTACTCTGGGTACTATGTCTGTGCAGGTGCATGAAGAAAACGGCATTCAAAACGGCCAAGATGATCAAAATCCGGTACAAAATGATGCTATATTTGATGTGTTTGAAGAAGAAGCAGCAGGCGCGGAACACGAGGAGGATGCGGCGGCGCCTGCCACGCCTGTGCGCCGATCCGTCTTGGATCACGGGCGGAGATCCGCGCGGGATCACGCGCCTGCTAGCCGATAGGAGAGTCAGGCATCTCCAGCCCGCTCCGCATCTGCCACATCGACAGGAGAGGACACGGGATTCCCCTCGTCCGGCGCGCGCATGCAGGGGACGTCCGGTGCGCGCATGCAGGGGACAGGAGCAGCAAGCTCGGGATCTTCTGCTCCAGATTACTCCGTGAACCCAGCCGCTGATAGTTCAGGTCAGGCCACACCAGGGTCTACTGGATCCGGTACATCAGCACAACCTGCACACATCGATGGGTCTCCTGGATCTTCTGCAACCAGCCGATCTGTGCAATCTTCTGTGCAACAGCAAGAACAGCCTGCTACCACCTCAAGGGTCATGACCCGGCTACAAAAAGGTATTAGAAATCCCAAAATAAGAAGAGATGGTACTATACCATATGGCATGTTATGTGTTTCAGGTGAACCAGCAAAGTTGAGAGATGCACATGGAGATCCTAAATGGAAAAGGGCTATGGATGAAGAGTATGATGCACTCATGAAAAATAAGACATGTCACTTGGTGCCAAGTCAGAGAGGTAAAAATATTATTGACTGCAAGTGGCTCTATAGAATCAAAAGGAAAGCAGATGGCTCTATTGATAGGTATAAAGCATGTCTAGTTGCCAAAGGATTCAAGCAACGGTATGGGATTGATTATGAGGATACTTTCAGTCCAGTTGTAAAGGCTGCTACTATAAGACTTGTGCTAGCCATTGCTGTTTCTAGGGGATGGAGTCTTCGACAGCTAGATGTTCAGAACGCGTTTCTGCATGGTGTTCTGGAAGAGGAGGTCTATATGAGGCAACCACCAGGATATGAAAACAAACAAACACCTCATTATGTTTGCAGGCTTGACAAAGCTCTTTATGGTCTAAAGCAGTCACCTAGAGCATGGTTCTCAAGGTTAAGTTCACAATTGAAGCATCTTGGATTTATTCCATCCAAGGCAGATACATCTCTCTTTATTTATAATAAGGCAAACACAATGATTTTTGTGCTCATATATGTGGATGATATTATAGTTGCAAGCTCTTCTCAAGATGCCACTAATGCTCTCTTGCGCGATTTGAGTTCAGAATTTGCTTTGAAGGATCTTGGTGATTTACATTTCTTCTTAGGCATTGAAGTTAAGAAGACTCAAGATGGCATAGTGTTGAATCAAGAGAAATATGCCACTGAACTTCTAACTCGTATGGGGATGAAGGATTGCAAACCCTCTCCTACACCATTGTCTTCTTCAGAACAACTTTCAGCATATCAAGGAGAACCTCTTAATGAAGAGGAGAGCACAAAATATAGAAGTGTTGTTGGAGCCCTACAATACTTGACTTTGACACGGCCAGATATATCATTTGCTGTGAACAAGGTTTGTCAATATTTACATGCTCCTACCTCCACACATTGGACGTCTGTCAAACGGATTGTACGATACATTAAGCATACTATGAGTTTGGGACTTCAGTTCAGACGTTCCAGTTCCACACTTGTCAGTGCATTCTCTGATGCTGATTGGGCAGGATGTGTTGATGACAGAAAGTCAACTGGAGGATTTGCAGTGTTTTTTGGTTCAAACCTTATTTCTTGGAGTGCCAGAAAACAAACCACTATGTCAAGGTCAAGTACAGAGGTTGAATACAAATCACTAGCAAATGCAACAGCTAAAATTATTTGGGTGGAATCTTTGCTTCATGAGCTAGGAATCAAGCAACTTCGTATATCTTGTCTATGGTGTGACAACTTGGGAGCAACCTATCTTTCTGCTAATCCAGTGCTTCATGGCAGAACCAAACACATTGAAATTGATTTTCACTTTGTGCGTGAAAGAGTTGCAGAGAAGAAGTTGGATATACGATTCATTCCATCCAAAGATCAAGTAGCTGATGGATTCACCAAAGCTTTGCCAACCAAGTCCTTTGAAGAGTTCAAGAGAAATCTTAACATAGGATAGTTTGGATTAAGGGATGGTGTTAGAGTTTGAACCATTTATCTCATGTAATCTCCAACCTATCTCTATCTCTTTCACCTCTCGTAGCTATCTCTATCTCCTAAACCGAACCAGATCGGGATTCTCTCTGGACTTGTATGCTACGGCAAGGCTCTTTCGGCCTCAATATAAATACATACGATGCGGCTCCCTTGAGGAGCAGGAACGCTTATACCAAATCTTACATGAAGTTCAGCGGTGGCTCGTGGCGGTTCCCAAATCGGGACGAGATCACGGCGGCTCACGACGGTGAAGCGCCCGAAGGCGCGGAGGTAATCCGTCAGTGGCTCGGAGATGACTCGGCGGCGACTTAACCCTGTGGTGGCTTGCAAAGGTGGTAGCTCGGTGCCACTCATGGCAGTGGCGGGTTGTCGCACGGTCGTGGCCGGAGCGGGCTTGGCCGGGGCAGGGCAAAGCGGAGCGGACGGCAGGCCCCCAGGCACCCGCACCCACGCGAGGCGCTGGTAGTGACCGGTGAACCGGAGCCGGGTTGGAGTGCGTCAGAGTCAGGAGATTTAGATCGGGCTGGCTCCTTGGCGAGTTAGGCGACGACTGTGGCGTTTTTGGAGTAATAATTCGGAGCAGAGGCGCGCTGTGCTCGATGGCAGCGGGACCGTGGAGGCAGAGCTAAACCGGCGGGTCACCCGGTGGCAGTTCACTTGCGAAACGGCGGCGATTTGAAGGGGCACAAGGCCGGCTCAGGTTTATCACCGCTGCAGTAGAATTAGACAGTGGCTGATTTGTTCCTGGCCATGGCGGAGGTGACTCGCCAGCGACAACGATTTTTAAAATGGCCAGCGGAGGAAGCGGGCTGTTCAAGAACTGCCGGTTCGGAGGCGGAGTTGCGGGGCGGGAGGACGGCTCGAGACGAGGCCGTGCGTGGCTCGGTGTTGACCCCGAGCGAGGGACGACCTGAGGCGACAGGGCCGGCACAACCAAGCGGCGGAGGCGCCTACGAAGCAGGGTCGCAGCGGAGGTTGCTTCCAAGTCGTAAACGGCTGAACAAACCGGGTCGTGGCTTGTTTCTCTCTTTTTTAATAGTAATTTTCCCTTGAAGATCTAAGTACTGGCACTTGCATCCAATATCCTGGCGATTTGATGTGATGTCTTGTCTTCACCTTGGCTTCCTTCCAACACGTGAGAAGTACTAGTTGAATTAGTACTTTGACTTTAAGCGGTGATTTGGGTCTTCTCGTGAGAACGTAAGTAACTCATCAGATTGTTTGCTTCCCAAACCTTGAGGTTTGAAGCGAACCTGCATTTATCAGCTGTTCGGATGCAATCCGCTTTACGTGTAGTTTTTTTTCATCATGTCTTAAAACGGAGATAGGCTTTGTAGTAACCCAGCGGCGGCGGCGGCGTCTGAGGTGTTGCCGCCGAAAAATTCCCCTGTTCCAGCTTCTAACGATAGTGTAGCGAAAATAGATCCGGTTCAACGGATTGCGTGGTCGCAGCGGCACACAGCATGCAACCCTCGTCATCTTTATCCCAGGTAGCGATCAGCAGCTACCAGTTGATACCCTCAGGTCTTTAAAAACTCATAGGTACAGTAGTAATGCAAACATGCCAGATCAGACTGATGCTTGGAATATAGTAATCAGACCCGGCCGCTGATTGTGAAAATCCTTATAGGCTCGGTGGACTGGTAGTATGCTGACTTCGGAGGAAAAGCTTCATCCATCTCGGCGGATCAAAAGTGATCAGATAACCCGCCGGGCAGTACCTACGAAGAGACCGTAACCCTTACTGCTTTTGACTTTGGACAAATCTTGTATTTTGTTGCTCTGACTGCTTGATATTGAGATAATGTAACTCCTTCATTGATGTCTCTTCTTCTTCTTGAAAAATTGCGAACTTCCTGAACCCTAGAAAAGATCCCTCCAAGAACTCAACACCACCGTGCGAGTGCCCCACGGTGGGCGCCAACTGTCGTGGAATTGTCACGGCAGATGTCCTCTTGCAAGGACTTAGTCGCGAGGCCAATGCATCTATGTGGTAGCTTGAGAGGGGTTGGGCGGAATCGAGAGACGCTAGGTGGATCATCACACAAGATGAGGATTTAGACAGCTTCGGGCCCCGGGAAACATCATCCGGAATAGCCCTACATGTTGTTTGAGGCTAGGTCTCATTATGCTCATCGAGAGTCGCCGCATAAGCCGGCTCCCCCTTTGTGTCTAGCCCTATATATTGTTTCTTGTTACTTGTCCCCCATTGAGGAGCCCTGCCCCTCCTTATATAAGTTAAAGGGGCGGGTTACATGTAGAGTCCATCTCGGACTAAGACTTAAATAATTTTGACTTCCTTTCCTGGGCTTCTTAACGTCTGCCGGTTTAACATTGTCTGCCGGTTTAACATTGTCTGCCGGTGTCTGCCGGTTTAACATTGTATGCCTGTTTAACAACGTCTGCCGGTTTAACAATGTCTGCTGGTGCTACCATCTGTCTTAACTTTGCTGGTTTAATACTTGCCGGTTTACCGTCTGTCTTAGCCATCTGCCGGTTTAACACCCGCCGATTTACCGTCTGACTTAGCCATCTGCTTAACTGTCTGCCGGTTTACCATCCGCCGGTTTACCAAGTCCCGGCCGGTTTACGACTCCGGCCGGGTCATACCGCGGGGTATATCCCCGACACGATGTGAGAAGTAAATCGAATTTGGATGTACTAAATACATGATAAATAAATACAATTGCTATATTTCCAAGTTGTTAAGCATGCTTGGTTCGGTTAACTGTCTGGTCATCTATTAGGAGTATGTTATATTGTGCAATGTGGTTCTCAGTTAATGTTTCGTTCATTTTTGTGGTGTTTAGTTAACTGCTTGGTTCAATTCTGCAATGCGATGTCCAATTGTCGTGGGTGGAATTTTGTATTATTGTGCATGTAAGGAATAAATTGAATTTGGCTGCACTTAATACATGAGAAACATATAAAAGTGCTATATTTCCTAGTTCTTAATCATGCTTGGTTTGGATAAATGGGTTTTCCATGTGGCTTGAATTAATCTGATGAATCTGCAATGTGCTTATTTTTCATCAACATATTTTACTGATAGCATGTGAACCCTTACTTAACCTGATGACTAACTACCTTATATGTGTTGCAGGGAAACAATGGGTAGCACTGAGGTTTACAATCGAGTTTATCACGTGCATGGTTCGTTGTCTAATAGCACATTATTGTGCAATTGCAGGAACCATTCTAATATTTAGGTTTTTAACAATTTGGTCTTGCACATGTAGGTCCTGCTGTCAGAGGTTTTGACCCACTGTTCGACCCTTTTTGCATATGGGGAAATGAGTTGTCCATGAATAACAATCAAGTCAAGAAACTCAGAAAGATTGTTAGGATAAAGAAATTAGCGACAAAAAACAACAAGATCTTTGTCTGCATGATGAAGAAGACATCAGTTCACTACAAGATGGTACTAACTATTATACCTTGCCTTTTTTATTCCTTTGCCCCATTTCCAATATAGTGAAGGCACATCCTTGTTTTCAGGCCTTTCCAAAGGAGTTCACTGATGATTACCTCTCAAAACGCTTCTATGGTCAGGAGGCGAGGAGGGTTTTCATACAACACCACGGTTCAATATTGAAGTGTTCCTGAAGAGGACAAACGATGGATGGTTAATCATCCACAGGCACTGGCCCAAAGTTGCAAAGACCTTCAACAACAATGAAGGCTCAATATTCGCCTTTCGCTTCAGCAGTTTTCCCGATGAGATGCATCTGTCTATGTACTATCTATGATGCTAATTTCGAAAGGTTCTAGATGTTGCATGTGAAACTTGGTGCTGATGCAGTTGTGTAATGGGGTAGCTGAGTGCTGAAGCTATATCATGTTGTACTCTGATGTATTTCAATTATGAAATCCTGCTTCCTTAATATGGGAATGAAATATATTATGTGTTTAATATGAATATCAATTAGATTAATAAATGTATTATTAATAATAGGGAAATTAGCCTACTAATGGTGAATTAGCCTGCTAATTGGTTTTTGCCATTGCAAATGGTTATTCAGAAACTACCATGGGCGATGACCTAAGGCAACACACACAATTTCTAGGAATAAAGGATGAACAATCACACACGACATGCTCTTCAAAACTATTTGCGTTAGGCCACCTTGCGCAAACGTTTACCGCATAAAAACTGTGTGTGATGGACAACTTTTGCCACACAGTTTCTTCTATGCAACATTAAAATTGTTAATATTGTGTGCGATGGGAACGCTATCACAAACGATTTAACGGCAAAAAATTGTGTGTGATGTACCTATGAACGGAAACGTTTTCCTTGCAGCAGTTGTGTGGCATGTATATATGAATGGAAACATTTAGCGAGGACTGACTTTATGGGATGTACTTATGACCGAAAATGATTTCGCCTGTATAATTGTATTTTTTAGCACTTCTATACGTATAACCGTATTTGCTTGCTCGCTAGTCGCACACGACCTCATTTTGCCGAGTGTGTGTGCCAGGAGGGCATATCCCTGGTGGTTTCTGGGTCGTGTGGAAGGATCCCCCTATTGCAGTCACTCACTAGGTGATGGTTCTGAATGCCATCACGAAAAGGGGTTAAAAACTTTTTGTATAGTACCTCACTGTACCAGTGATTTATCAAAACTAGAGAATTCTTACAACTCCACAATCCCCACATGATTGCCGAGGTAACAAGATTCAAATGCAAGCATTTTTTTTCTTACAGAGCCACCACCTACCAATCGATTCAAAGTTAGTAATAGAAATACCAAATAAATCTTCCACCTCTCTCCAAACCAGCCTAGCCACTATACATTGAAAAAACAAGTGAAACACCGATTCTATATCAGTGCAGTGCACACATTCAAGAGGTTTAGCTAACCCCCTCTTCCTTAAAATATCACAAGTCATAATCTTATTCTGAGAAAACAACCAAAGAAACCCTTGTATTCTAGGTGGGACCTTGATCTTCCAGACAGCAGGAAGGAAATAGGTTGCACCCCTCTAAAATTCACTATAGCATACAGAGATTTCGTGGAGTAAGTACCCTTAGATTCATATGTTGGGGAACGTAGCATGCAATTTCAAAAATTTCCTACGCTCACACAAGATCTATCCAAGAGATGCATAGCAACGAGAGGGGGATAGTGTGTCTACGTACCCTCATAGACCGAAAGCAGAAGCATTTATCACACGGTTGATGTAGTCGTACTCTTCGCGATCCGATCACGATCCAACCGATCTAGTGCCGATCGGAAGACACCTCCGAGTTTAGCACACGTGTGGCTCGATGACGTATCCTCCTTCTTGATCCATCAAGAAGGAGAGGAGAACTAGATGGTATCACAACCAACACGATGACGTGGTGGTTATGGTGGTGGTGGAGCACCGACAGCGCTTCGCTAAGCGTCGCCGGGACGAGGCAGTGGAACTACGAAGCAACAGGAGAGAGAGGGGCACCAAGGGCTTGGTGTGTCCTCTTGGGGAGCCCCCTCCTCTCTATATATATGTGGTGGGGCGTGGCAAACATCCCCTCCAAGCCCTAGGGCACAGCTAAGGGGGAGAGGAATTGGACTCCAAGTCCAATCCTATTCCTACTAGGACTCCTTCCTTTTTTGCCTTCCCTAGCCACATGGGCTTTTGAGGATTTGGTGCGGCTAGCCCAATAGGTCCAGGGAACCTCCCCACAGCCCATGCTAGCCCTTGGGTCATGGTGAACCCACTTGCGGACTTCCGTACCCCTCCGGAATCCTCCGGAACCTTCTGGAAGCTTCCCGGTACAATACCGAATAAACTGCACCTTTTTCCAGAACCCAAAATATGAATTACCATATATAAATCTTTACCTCTCGACCATGCTGAGACTCCTCGTGACATCTGGGATCTCATCTGGGACCCCGAACAACATTTTCTTACCACTCATCAAATATCCCAATACTACTCTAGCGTCAACGAACGTTAAGCGTGTGACCCTACGAGTTCGGGAATTATGTAGTCATGACCGAGACACCTCTCCGGTCAATAACCAATAGCGGGACCTAGATGCCCATATTGATTCCTAAATATTCCATGAAGATCTTTATTGGTCGAACCGTTATGACAACATACGTAATTCCCTTTGTCCATTGGTATGTTACTTGCCTGAGATTCGATCGTCGGTATCTTCATACCTAGTTCAATCTCGTTACCGGCAAGTCTCTTTACTCGTTCCGTAATGCATCGTCCTACAACTAACTCATTAGTCACTTTGCTTGCAAGGCTTCTTATGATGTGCATTACCGAGAGGGCCCAGAGATACCTCTCCGATACTCGGAGTGAAAAATCCTAATCTCGATCTATGCCAACCCAACAAACACTTTCGGAGATACCTGTAGAGCATCTTTATAATCAACCAGTTACATTGTGATGTTTGATAGCACACAAGGCATTCCTCCGGTTTCTGGGAGTTGCATAATCTCATAGTTGGAGGAATATGTATTTGACACGAAGAAAGCAATAGAAATAAAACTAAACGATCATTATGCTAAGCCGACGGATGGGTCTTGTCCATCATATCATTCTCTAACGACGTGACCCCGTTCCTCAAATGACAACACATGTATATGGTTGGGAAACTTAACCATCTTTGATTAACGAGCTAGTCTAGTGGAGACTTACTAGGGACACGGTGTTTTGTCTATGTATCCACACATGTATCAAGTTTCTGGTTAATACAATTCTAGCATGAATAATTAACAATTATCATGAAATTAGGAAATATAAAATAACAACTTTATTATTGCCTCTAGGGCATATTTCCTTCAGTCTCCCACTTGCACTAGAGTCAATAATCTAGTTCACATTGCCATGTGATTTAACACCAATACTTCACATCATCATGTGATTAACACCCATAGTTCACATCGCCATGTGACCAACACCCAAACGGTTACTAGAGTCAATAATCTAGCTCACATCTCCATGTGATTAACACCCAGAGAGTACCAAGGTGTGATCATGTTTTGCTTGTGAGAGAGGTTTAGTCTATGGGCCTATCACATTCAGATCCGTATGTATTTTGCAAGTTTCTATGTCTACAATGCTCTGCATGGTGCTACTCTAGCTAATTGCTCCCACTTTCAATATGTATCAAGACAGGGACTCAGAGTCATATAGATTAGTGTCAAAGCTTGCATCGATGTAACTCTTTATGATGAACTCTTTATCACCTCCATAACCGAGAAACATTTCCTTAGTCCTCTTTAGGTACCTAAGGATAGTTTTGACCGCCGTCCAGTGATCCACTCCTGGATCACCATTGTACCCCCTTGCCAAACTCATAGCAAGGCACACAACTGGTATGGTGCATAGCATGGCATACTTTATAGAACCCCAGCAGACGGAAAGATCATCCGCACCAGAAATAATGGCTCCGTTCACTCATTTGTCCAAGACTTGGAGGCTCTCATGAGGGCTCTAGAGATTTAGATGCGCAGTAGCATGAAGACGATCCAGAAGTTGCACCATCTTGATGTTGATCTGGAGGCTGCAACACGTGAAGCCCACTATGAGAATGAGGATGAAGTCAAGGATTTCATGGAGAGAGTCGACAAGTTGAAGATGGATGTGGCTGTATTGGAGGAGAAGCTGGATCAGGGAGAAGACATTTTTCCGAGTGGAGATGATGGACCTCTCGTGAGCAATGACCAGGATTATGAAGAGAGCTCCACCGAAGGAAGCCGCAAGAGGAGGCGCCGCAGAAGAGGACGCCGCACCAGAGGACATCACACCAGAGGACGTAAGGATGATTGATGAAGACATTTACTCGACTACGGCTGAGGCATAGGGAATGACTTTCATTCTCTCTCTCTATCTTCCACCGTGGTCAGGCTTTGAGTCTTACTCAACTTTACACCTTGTAACACAGGCAAGAACCCTTTCTTTGACTGGTCCATTTTGAACTTGTTCAAAAGTTTATCAAGGTATGTGCTTTGTGAAAGTCCTATTAAGCGTCTTGATCTATCTCTATAGATCTTGATTCCCAATATATAAGTAGCTTCACCGAGTTTTTTCATTGAAAAAATCTTATTCAAGTATCCTTTTATGCTATCCAGAAATTCTATACCATTTCCAATCAACAATATGTCATCCACATATAATATCAGAAATGATACAGAGCTCCCACTCACTTTCTTGTAAATACAGGCTTCTCTGAAAGTCTGTATGAAACCATATCCTTTGATCACCTCATAAAAGCGTATATTCCAACTCCGAGATGCTTGCACTAGTCCGTAGATGGATCGGTGGAGCTTGCACACCTTGTTAGCACCTTTAGAATCGACAAAACCTTCTAGTTGCATCATATACAACTCTTCTTTAAGAAATCCATTAAGGAATGCAGTTTTGATGCCCATTTGCCAGATTTCATAAACATAAAATGGGGCAATTGCTAACATGATTCGGACAGACTTAAGCATCGCTACGGGTGAGATAGTCTCATCGTAGTCAACTCCTTGAACTTGTCGAAAACCTTTTGCAACAAGTCGAGCTTTATAGACAATAACATTACCGTCAACGTTAGTCTTCTTCTTGAAGATCCATTTATTCTCTATGGGTTGCTGATTGATTCATCTCCAACGTATCTATAATTTTTTATTATCCCATGCTGTTATATTATCATTCTTGGATGTTTTACAATCATTTTATTGTCATTTTATATCATTTTTTGGTACTAACCTATTGACATAATGCCCAGTGTCAGTTATTGTTTTATGCATGTTTTTTACATCGCAGGAAATCAATACCAAATGGAGTCCAAACGCAGTGAAACTTTTTGTGAATTTTTTGGGCCAAAAACATCCAGTGGGCCAGGAAAGCACCTGGGGGGTGCTCCGAGGGGAGCACAACCCGGGCCTAGGCGCGCCCCGGTGGGTTGTGCCCACCTCGGGTGCCCCCTAAACCGCCTCTTTGCTCTATAAATATCCCAATATTTCAGAAACCCTAGGGGAGTCAACGAAAATCAATTCCAGCCGCCGCAGAGTCCAGAAAATACAGATCCAATCTAGACACCATCTCGGAGGGGTGCATCATGTCCATTGGTGCCTCTCCGATGATGTGTGAGTAGTTCTTTGTAGACCTACGGGTACGTTGTTAGTAGCTAGATGGCTTCCTCTCTCTCTCTTGATTATCAATACAATGGTCTCTTGGAGATCCATATGATAGCCTCATATTTCTTCTCTGATATTTGTGTTTTGTTTGGCCAACTTGATCTATTTATTTTGCAATGGGAAGACGTGCCTTGTGATGGGTTCGATCTTACGGTGCTTGATCTCAGTGACAGAAAGGAAATGACACATATGTACTGTTGCTATTAAGGATAACAAGATGGGGTCTATTTCTACATAAATAGATCTTGTCTACATCATGTCATCATTCTTATTGCAGTAATCCATTTTTCCATGAACTTAATACACTAGATGCATGCTGGATAGCGGTCAATGTGTGGAGTAATAGTAGTAGATGCAGGCAGGAGTCAGTCTACTAATATTAGACGTGATGCCTATATAATGATCATTGCCTGGATATCGTCATGATTATTTGAGGTTCTATCATTTGCCCAACAGTAATTGTTTTCCCACTGTTTGCTATTTTTCTCGAGAGAAGCCACTAGTGAAACCTACGGCCCCCGGGTCTCTTTTCATCATATTTGCCTTTGCGATCTATTTTCCTTTGCATTTATTTTCAGATATATTAAACCAAAAATACAAAAATACCTTGATGCAATTTATTTCTTCTGCGATCTATTTATCGTATCTACCACATTTATCTTATGTTATTTTGCCCATCTCGAGGCGCCATATCTGAAAGGGATTGACAACCCCTTTAACACGTCAGGTTGGGAGTATTTGTTATTTCTGTGCAGGGGCTGTTTACGTGGTGTGAGGAGGTTCTCCTACTAGTTCGATAACATTGGTCTCATCACTGAGGGAAATGATGTCTGCTAGAACTACGTCCGTATTTCCCCCAAGAGGAAGGGATGATGCAGTATAGCGACGGTAGGCATTTCCCTCAGTGATGAGACCATGGTTATTGAATCAGTAGGAGAACCTCCTCACACCACATAAACAACACCTGCACACAAATAACAAATACTCGCAACCCGGCGTGTTAAAGGGGTTGTCAATCCCTTTCGGGTACGGTCCCTCAAGATAGGTAAATAACGTGAGGTAAAAGTGGTAGATAGGATAAATAGATCGCGGAACAAATAAATTGTAGCAAGGTATTTTTGTATTTTTGGTTTAATAGATCTGAAAATAAATGCAAGGGAAAATAGGTCGCAAAGGCAAATATGATGAAAAGAGAATCGGGGGGCCGTAGGTTTCACTAGTGGCTTCTCTTGAGAAAAATAGTAAACGGTGGGAAAACAATTACTGTTGGGCAATTGATTGAACTTCAAATAATCATGACGATATCTAGGCAATGATCATTATATAGGCATCACGTCCAAGATTAGTAGACCGACTCCTGCCTGCATCTACTACTATTACTCCACACATCGACCGTTATCTAGCATGCATCTAGTGTATTAAGTTCATGGAAAAACGGAGTAATGCAATAAGAACAATGACATGATGTAGAGGAGATCCGTTTATCCATTGCGGAGATATAGATCTCATCTTGTTATCCTTAGTAGCTACGATACATATGTGTCGGTTCCCCTTCTGTCACTAGGATCAAGCACTATAAGATCGAACCCACTACAAAGCACCTCTTCCCATTGCAAGATAAATAGATCAAGTTGGCCAAACAAAACCCAAATATCGAAGAAGAAATATGAGGTTATAAGAAATCATGCATATAAGAGATCAAGAAGACTCAAATAACTTTCATGGATAAAAAAACATAGATCTGATCATAAACTCATAGTTCATCGGATCCCAACAAATAGACCTCAAAAAGACTTACATCATATGGATCTCCAAGAGACCATTATATTGATAATCAAGGGAGAGAGAGAGGAAGCCATCTAGCTACTAACTACGGACCCGTAGGTCAACAAAGAACTACAAACGCATCATCGGAGAGGCACCAATGGAAGTGGTGAACCCCTCCATGACGGTGTCTAGATTGGATCTAGTGGTTCTGGACTCTGTGGCGGCTGGAATTGATTTTCATCGACTCCCCTAGGGTTTCTGGAATATTGGGGTATTTATAGAGCAAAGAGGTGGTTCAGGGGGCACCCGAGGTGGGCACAACCCACCAGGGCGCGCCCGGGCCTCCTGGCGTGCCCTGGTGCGTGTTGCTCCCCTCGAGCCACCCCCAGGTGCTTTCTTGGCCCACTAGATGTCTTCTGGCCCCAAAAAAATCCTCCAGGAGTTTCTTTGCGTTTAGACTCCGTTTGATATTGATTTCCTGCGATGTAAAAAACATACAGAAAACAACAATTAGCACTGGGCACTATGTCAATAGGTTAGCACCAACAAATGATATAAAATGACTATAAAATGATTTTAAAACATCCAAGAATGATAATATAATAGCATGGAACAATAAAAAATTATAGATACATTGGAGATGTATCAGGAAATACCAATCGTTGCTATACTTCATCATCCATTCCTCTTTGGGGAAATGCCGACGTAGTTCTAGCAGACATCAAAAGGAATTTATAGCGCCATTGCTGGGGAGGATCTTCAACATCAACCAGGTTCCGAATCACAAATCTTATCTCCTCAAAATTTACATTATTTTCCATTTGCCTCTCGTTTCCCTCTCCCCCACTTCACAAAAATTTGTCGTTTTATTCGCCCTCTTTTTCGTTCGTCATTTTCTCGTCAGATCTGTTTTTGAGTGTAATCTTGTTGTGAAGTCATCATGACTCAAGAGAACACCAAGTTGTGTGATTTTTCAAATACCAACAACAATGATTTTATTAGCACTACGATTGCTCCTCCCGCCACTAGTGCGGAGTCTTGTGATATTAATACTGCTTTGCTGAATCTTGTTATGAAAGACCAATTTGCCGGTACTCCTAATGAGGATGTCACGTGCCAACTTAACACATTCGTGGAACTATGCGATATGCAAAAGAAAAAAAATGTGGACAATGATGTTGTGAAGTTGAAATTATTTCTGTTTTCTTTGCGAGATCGCACAAAAATTTGGTTTTCTTCTTTGCCTCGCAATAGTGTCAATTCTTGGAAGAAGTGCAAGGATGCTTTTATTACTAATTATTTTCTGCCCACAAAAATTATTTCCCTTAGAACCCATATCATGAATTTCAAACAACTTGAACATGAGCATGTTGCACAATCTTGGGAAAGGATGAAATTGATGCTAAGGAATTGCCCAACTCATGGGTTAAATCTTTGGATGATCATACAAATTTTTTATGTTGGATTGAATTTTGTTTCTCGTAATCTTTTAGATTCCATCGTGGGGGGTACTTTTATGGAAATTACTTTGGGCGAAGCTACTAATTTGTTAGACAATATTATGGCAAATTACTCACAATGGCATACCGAAAGAGCTCTTACTAGTGAAAAAGTCAATTCGGTAGAAGAAATAACTTCTTTCAGTGAAAAAGTTGATGCTCTTATGAAGTTGGTTGCTAATAAAAGTGCTCCTATTGATTTTAATGATGTGCCTTTGTCTACTTTGATTCAGCAAAATAGTGATGCCATAGATGTGAATTTTGTCTCGCGAAACACTTTCAATAACAATGCTTATAGAGGTAATTTTAATCCTAGGCCTTTTCTTAGTAATTCCTATGGCAATCCTACTTACAATAATAATGGAAACACCTCTGATCTTGAGAATACTATTAAAGATTTTATCAATACTCAAAAAGCTTTCAATACTTCGATAGAAGAAAAGTTGAATAAAGTTGATGATTTGTCTACAAGTATTGATAGAATTTCTCATGATGTAGGAACTCTCAAGCTGAAATTTTTTGTGCCTAAAGTTGAAGAATCAATTAAAGCTCTTTATGTTTTTATGGATGAAAGTAAGAAGAACCACTATGCTTAGAGCTAAAAGAGAATTTTTAGAAAGAGCGTTTTCTAGCTAGTGATTACTTTCGTAAAAGTGATGAAGATCTTAAAATGATTGGTGTTTCTTCTATTGATTCTTTGTTTAGTAAAATTAAGATTGATGAAAAAGGGACTGGAGAAGAGTCAACTTTAGCTAGAAGGCGTCCCTATGAATCGGAGGGTGAAAATCTTGTTGAAATTTTTGATAAAAGTGGGTTTGAAGAGGTCAAGACTTTAACTAGTGATGTACCCACTATTTTGGATTTCAACGACTTTAATTATGATAGTTGCTCATTAGTTGATTGTATTTCTTTGTTGCAATCCATGATAAATTCACCCCATGCTTATGAACAAAATAAAACTTTTACTAAACATATTGTTGATGCTATGATGAAAGCTTTTTAAGAAAAGTTGGAATTAGAAGTTTCAATCCCTAGAAAATTGCATGATGAGTGGGAACCTACTATCAAAGTCAAGATTAAAAATTATGAGTGTTTTGCTTTATGTGACTTGGGTGCTAGTGTTTCTACAATTCTGAAATCTTTATGTGATATGCTTGGTCTTACCGATATTGAAGAATGCTGTTTAAATTTGCAATTGGCGAATTCTACTATTAAAAAGCCTATGGGAAGAATTAATGATGTTCTTATTCTTGCAAATAGGAATTATGTGCCCATAGATTTTTATTGTTTTTGATATTGATTGCAATCCGTCTTGTCCAATTATACTTGGTAGACCACTTTTACGTACTATTGATGTCGTGATTGATATGAAAGAAGGCAATACTAAATTTCAATTTCCACTAAGGAAGGGAATGGAACACTTCCCTAGAACAAGAATTAGGCCACCAAATGAATCAATCATGAGGGCATCTTATGGATCTAGAACCAAGGATGACAAAACTTAGATCCTTCGCGTTATGCCTAGCTAGGGGCGTAAAACAATAGCGCTCATTGGGAGGCAACCCAACTTGTATCTTTTTTCTTTTTGGTTTTCTTGCTTTTTTCAATAAAATACACAATTATACCTCTCGTTAGATGTGCTTTTGTGGTTCAAATTAGTGTTTTTGCCAAGCAAGGCCTTTGGGATGATTTGGGTGAAAGTTGATTTGACTTATGCACTCACGAAAATAATTTTCATAAATCACGGGAACGTGCGTTTTAGTTGATTATTTTTGCAGAAGATTAATATACAAGTTTCTCAGGTTTTCTTAATTTCTCAAGATTTTTGGAGTTACAGAAGTATTCGAAATATCCAGATTGCTACAGATTGTTCTGTTTTTGACAGATTCTGTTTTCTTTGCGTTGTGTGCTTGTTTTGATGATTCTATGGTTTTCTTTGATGAGTTTTTTCCATAGAAAAGTTGGAATACAGTAGATATAATGAAAAAAAATAAAATATGAATATATTTGCAACAGTACTTATAGTAGTGGTTTGCTTTCTTATACTAATGGATCTCACGAAGGTTTTGTTGAGTTTTGTGTGATTGAAGTTTTCAAGTTTTGGGTCATCTTATGATGGATGAAGGAATAAGAATTAACAGAAGTCTAAGCTTGGGGATGCCCAAGGCACCCCAAGATAATATTAAAAAGTAGCAAACAACTAAGCTTGGGGATGCCCCCGAGTGGTATCCCCGCTTTCTTCTAACAACCATCGGTATTTTACTTGAAGCTATATTTTTATTCGTCACATATCATGAGTTTTGCTTGGAGCGTCTTGTATGATATGAGTCTTTGCTTGTTTTGCTTTGTGTTTGAAGTGTTGAATCCTTGCTGCACACACCTTTTTGAGAGAGCCAAAAATTATGCTATGCTTGCTCCTATGCTTCACTTAAATTTTTAGAGCATGTATTTGCTCTAGTACTTCAGTTATATCTTTTTGATCACGGTGTGCTTTGTTATTTTTGAAGAAATGCACTCATGCTCCACTTAGATTTATTTGGGAGTTAGTAAAATTTTAAGAAATTCTCTCTTTCTTCATTTAGATTATTTTGAGAGAAAGAGAAATTGTATGCTCATGTTCTTCACTTTAATTTGTTTGAGCTTATCAAAAGCAACATATGAAAATAGTCCCAAAGTGATAGATACCCAAGGTGGATATAATAAAAACTTTCATGAAGATCATTGGACAAAATAAACTTGATTCTTAGTAATGGTTTTGAGATATGACAATATGATATGTGAGCCATGTTGATGAGTAATTGTGCTTTAGTAAGAATATTGATGTTAAGGTTTGTGACTCCCTATGCAAGCGCGAAAGTCAATAGTTATGCAATGAAATTTATATCCTACTTGTGGTGCATTATTCAGTGTTACTTATGCTTAATGCTTGGGTACGAGATTTTTCGTTTCTTGGTTGGTCGCTTCTCAATCTTTTTGCTATCCTTCATTTTGCACTAAGTATGATCACTACTTGTGCATCCAAAACCCTTTAAACTAGTTTTGCCATACGAGTCCACTATACCTACCTATATGCAGTATTTCCATGCCGTTCTAAGCAAATTTGCATGTGCCATCTCTAATTTTTAAAATAAATTTCTCTTCTGTGTGCTCTACCGCTCGCGAGGCAGTGAGGGGTGGCCAATATTTTCCATGCTAGATGTGTTATTCTCACGATGAGTGTTTGTTCGCTTGTCATTACACGAGAGTATGGAAAAGGTATTAGGGATGCCTAGTCCCAAAATGAAAAATGAATTTACTTTATGTTGTAAAATAATAAATTCCTTGGAAAGTGTTGGTATGGAGGGCACCCGTGGATACGGTTAGCCATGGAAAGTGAAAGGAATGGTGAAAAAAGGAATAAACTTCATTTTCTATTTGACAACCGCCTATGATGTATCTAGCATGGGAAGTGTTGGGAGCTCCAAGTCGTTTCGTTGGTGGGAAAAGTATGCCCCCCAATTTTTTTATCTCTCAATTTAAGCTTTGAGCTCTAGCACCTCTACAAATCCCTGCTTCCCTCCGCGAAGAGCCTTTCTTTTACTTATGCAATTTTTATTTTGAATTTGAGTCTCCACCTTCTCTTATAAAGGACCAGCTAAGGGGCACTATGATTGTATTTGAGCATTGGGTGTAGCTAATATTCGAGTGTGTTTCATGAATGGGTCAATGGTTGAGCATAATGGGCTAGGGATAACTTGCTTTAGTGTTGATATTTTGAATGACATGGTTGCTTGTTGGTATGCTTGACTACTAAAGTCTTCATGTCAAAACTAAACTATTGCTTTGAATCATATGAAAGTACAAATGTCCATGCTATAAAGAAAAGAATATGTGATGAACATGATAGGTAGCATTCCACATCAAAAATTCTCTTTTTATCATTTACCTACTAGAGGACGAGCAGGAATTAAGCTTGGGGATGCTGATACGTCTCGAACGTATCAATAATTTTTTGATTGTTCCATGCTGTTATATTAAAATTATTGGATGTTTTACAATCATTTTATAGTCATTTTTTGGTACTAACCTATTAACATAGTGCCCAGTTCCAGTTGCTGTTTTCTTCTTGTTTTTTACATCGCAGGAAATCAATACCAAACGGAGTCCAAACACAACAAAACTTTTTGTGGATTTTTTCGGGGCTAGAAGACATCCAGTGGGCCGGGAAAGCACCTGTGTGGGGGGGGGGGGTTCTCTGAGGGGAGCACAACCCACCAGGGCGCATTTGGGGGCCCAGGCGCGCCCCGGTGGGTTGTGCCCACCTCGGGTGCCCCCTGAACCGCCTCTTTGCTCTATAAATACCCCAATATTCCAGAAACCCTAGGGGAGTCGATGAAAATCAATTCTAGCTGTTGCAGAGTCCAGAA
The DNA here is from genome assembly GCA_963921465.1 of Triticum timopheevii. Lineage (NCBI taxonomy): Eukaryota > Viridiplantae > Streptophyta > Magnoliopsida > Poales > Poaceae > Triticum > Triticum timopheevii. Next base: position 586,949,918 of record OY997270.1, read on the forward strand.
ACACCAGATCCAATCTAGACACCATCTCAGAGGGTGCATCATGTCCAATGGCGCCTCTCCGATGATGCATGAGTAGTTCTTTGTAAACCTACGGGCCCGTAGTTAGTAGCTAGATGGCTTCCTCTCTCCCTCTTGATTATTAATACAATGGTCTCTTAGAGATCGATATGATGTAAGCCTTTTTGCGGTGTGTTTGTTGGGATCCGTTGAAATTTGAGTTTATGATCAGATCTATGTTTTTATCCATGAAAGTTATTTGAGTCCTCTTTGATGTCTTATATGCGTGATTGATTATAGCCTCGTATTTCTTCTCCGATATTTGGGTTTCGTTTGGCCAACTTGATCTATTTATCTTGCAATGAGAAGAGGTGCTTTGTGATGGGTTCGATCTTACACTGCTTGATCCCAGTGACAGAAAGGGAAATGACACGTATGTATCATTGCTATTAAGGATAACAAGATGGGGTCTATTTCTACATAAATAGATCTTGTCTACATCATATCATTGTTCTTATTGCATTACTCCGTTTTTCCATGAACTTAATACACTAGATGCATGCTGGATAGAGGTCGATGTGTGGAGTAATAGTAGTAGATGCAGGCAGGAGTCGGTCTACTAATCTTAGACGTGATGCCTATATAATGATCATTGCCTGGATATCGTCATGATTATTTGAAGTTCTATCAATTTCCCAACAGTAATTGTTTTCCCACCGTTTGCTATTTTTCTCGAGAGAAGCCACTAGTGAAACCTATGGCCCTGGGTCTCTTTTCATCATATTTGACTTTGCGATCTATTTTCCTTTGTATTTATTTTCAGATCTATTAAACCAAAAATACAAAAATACCTTGCTGCAATTTATTTGTTTCGCGATTTATTTATCCTATCTACCACATTTATCTCACATTATTTTGCCCATCTTGAGGCGCCGTACCCGAAAGGGATTGACAACCCCTTTAACATGTCGGGTTGCGACTATTTGTTATTCGTGTGCAGGGGATGTTTACGTGGTGTGAGGAGGTTCTCCTACTGATTCGATAACCTTGGTCTCATCACTGAGGGAAATACTATGTCGCTATACTGCATCATCCCTTCCTCTTTGGGGAAATACCGACATAGTTCTAGCAGACATCACCGATCATCGGGCAAATCCACCAAAGTCCATACTTTGTTCTCATACATGGATCCTATCTCAGATTTCATGGCCTCAAGACATTTATTGGACTCTGGGCTCATCATAGCTTCCTCATAGTTTGTAGGTTCATCATGGTCATGTAACATGACTTCCAGAACAGGATTGCCGTACCACTCTGGTGCGGATCATGCTCTAGTTGACCTATGAGGATCTGTAGTAACTTGATCTGAAGTTTCACGATCATCATCATTAGCTTCCTCTCTAATTGGTGTAGGCATCACTGGAACAGATTTCTCGGATGAGCTACTTTCCAAATTGAGAGAAGGTACAATTACCTCATCAAGTTATACTTTCCTCCCACTCACTTCTTTCAAGAGAAACTCCTTCTCTAGAAAGGTTCCATTCTTGGCAACAAAGATCTTGCCTTCAGATCTGTGGTAGAAGGTGTACCCAATTGTTTCCTTAGGGTATCCTATGAAGACGCACTTCTCCGATTTGGGTTTGAGCTTATCAGGCTAAAGCCTTTTGACATAAGCATCACATCCCCAAACTTTAAAAAACGACAGCTTAGGTTTATTGCCAAACCACAGTTCATACCGTGTCGTCTCAACGGATTTTGACGGTGCCCTATTTAATGTGAATGCAGTTGTCTCTAATGCATAACCCCAAAATGCTAGTGGTAAATCGGTAAGAGACATCATAGATCGCACCATATCTAATAAAGTACAGTTACAGCATTCAGACACACCATTACACTGTGGTGTTCCAGGTGGCATGAGTTGTGAAACTATTCCACATTGTTTTAAATGAAGGCCAAACTCGTAACTCAAATATTCACCTCCACGATCAGATTGTAGAGACTTTATTTTCTTGTTACGATGATTCTCCACTTCACTATGAAATTCTTTGAACTTTGAAATGTTTCAGACTTGTGTTTCATTCAGTAGATATACCCATATCTTCTCAAATCATCTGTGAACATCAGAAAGTAACGATACCCGGCACGAGCCTCAACACTCATCGCACCGCATACATCGGCATGTATTATTTCCAATTAGTCATTGGCTCATTCCATTCTTCCAGAGAACGGAGTTTTAGTCATCTTGCCCATGAGGCATGGTTCGCAAGTATCAAATGATTCATAATCAAGTGATTCCAAAAGTCCATCTGCATGGAGTTTCTTCACGCGCTTTACACCATATGACCTAAACGGCAGTGCCACAAGTATGTTACACTATCATTATCAACTTTGCATCTTTTGGCATCAATATTATGAATATGTGTATCACTATGATCGAGATTCAATAAACCATTAACATTGGGTGTATGACCATAGAAGGTTTTATTCATGTAAACAGAATAACAATTATTCTTTGTCTTAAATGAATAACTGTATTGCAATAAACACGATCCTATCTTGTTCATGCTCAATTCAAACACCAAGTAACATATATTTAGGTTCAACACTAATCCCGAAAGTATAGGGAGAGTGCGATGATGATCATATCAATCTTGGAACCACTTCCAACACACATCATCACTTCACCCTCAACTAGTCTCCATTTATTCTGCAACTCCTGTTTCGAGTTACTAATCTTAGCAACCGAACAGGTATCAAATACCCAGGGGCTACTACGAGCACTAGTAAGGTACGCATCAATAACATGTATATCAAATATACCTTTGTTCACTTTGCCATCCTTCTTATCCGCCAAATATTTGGGGTAGTTCCGCTTCTAGTGACCATTTCCTTTGTAGTAGAAGCACTCAGTTTCAGCCTTAGGTCCAACTTTGGGCTTCCTCACAGGAGTGACAACTTGCTTGCCATTCTGCTTGATGTTCCCTTTATTTCCCTTGCCCTTTTTCGTGAAACTAGTGATCTTGTTAACCATCAACACTTGATGCTCTTTCTTGATTTCTACCTTCGTCGATTTCAGCATCACGAAAAACTCGGGAATCGTTTTCGTCATCCCTTGCATATTATAGTTCATCACGAAGTTCTAGTAGCTTAGTGATGGTGACCAAAGAACTCTTTCAATCACTATCTTATCTGGAAGATTAACTCCCACTTGATTCAAGCGATTTTAGTACCCAGACATTCTGAGCATATGCTCACTAGCTGAGCTATTCTCCTCCATCTTGTAGGCAAAGTACTTGTCAGGGGTCTCATACCACTCGACATGAGCATGAGTCTAAAATACCAATTTCATCTCTTGGAACATCTCATATGCTCCGTGGCATTCAAAACGTCTTTGAAGTCCCGATTCTAAGCCATAAAGCATGGCAGACTAAACTATCAAGTAGTCATCATATCGAGATTGCCAAACGTTCATAACGTCTGCATCTGCTCCTACAATAGGTCTGTCACCTAGCGGTGCATCAATGACATAATTCTTGTGTGCATCAATGAGGATAATCCTCAGATCACGGACCCAGTCCGCATCACTGCTACTATCCTCTTTCAACTTAGTTTTCTCTAGGAACATATCAAAAATAGGGGAGCTATAACGCGAGGTATTGATCTACAACATAATTTCCAAATAGTATCTGGACTAAGTTCATCATAAATTAAGTTCAATTAATCGTATTACTTAAGAACTCCCACTTAGATTGACATCCCTCAAGTCATCTAAATGATACGTGATCCAAATCAACTAAACCATGTCTGATCATCACGTGAGATGGAGTAGTCATCAATGGTGAACATTTCTATGTTGATCATATCTACTATATGATTCACGTTCTACCTTTCGTTCTCCAATGTTCCGAGGCCATGTCTGTACATGCTAGGCTCGTCAAGTTTAACCCGAGTATTCCGCATGTGCAAAACTGGCTTGCACCCGTTGTATGTGAACGTAGAGCCTATCACACCCGGTCATCACGTGGTGTCTCAGTATGAAGAACTTTCGCAACGGTGCATACTCGAGAAGAACACTTATAGCTTGAAATTTAGTTAAGGGATCATCTTATAATGCCACTGCCGTACTAAGCAAAATAAGATACATATAGATAAACATCACATGTAATCAAAATATGTGACATGATATGGCCATCATAATCTTGTGCTTTTGATCTCCATCTCCAAAGCAACGTCATGATCTCCATCGTCACCGGCTCGACACCTTGATCTCCATCATAGCGTCCTGGTCGTCTCGCCAACTATTGCTTCTACATCTACCGCTACCACTTAGTGATAATGTAAAGCAATTACATGGTGTTTTCATTTCATACAATAAAGCGACAACCATAAGGCTCCTGCCAGTTACCAATAACTTCTACAAAACATGATCATCTCATACAAAAACGTATATCACCTCATGTCTTGACCATATCACATCACAACATGCCCTGCAAAAACAAGTTAGACGTCCTCTACTTTGTTGTTGCAAGTTTTACGTGGCTGCTACGGGCTTCTAGCAGGAACCGTTCTTACCTACGTCACAAAACCACAACGGTAATTTATCAAGTTTGCTATTTTAACCTTCAACAAGGACCGGATGCAGTCAAATTCGATTCAACTAAAGTAGGAGAAATAGACACCCGCCAACCACCTTTATTCAAAACTAGTTGCATATCTGTCGATGGAACCGGTCTCATGAGCGTGGTCATGTAAGGTTGGTCTGGGCTGCTTAATCCAACAATACCGTAGAATCAAAATAAGACGTTGGTGGTAAGCAGTATGACTATCACCGCCCACAACTCTTTGTGTTCTACTCATGCATATCATCTACGCATAGACCTGGCTCAGATGCCATTGTTGGGGAATGTAGCATGCAATTTCAAAAATTTCCTATGCTCATGCAAGATCTATCTAGGAGATGCATAGAAAAGAGAGGGGGAGAGTGTGTCTATGTACTCTCGTAGACCAAAAGCGCAAGCGTTTATCACGCGGTTGATGTAGTTGTACTCTTCGTGATCTGATCACGATCCAATCGATCTAGCGCCGAACGGACGACACCTCTGAGTTTAGCACACGTGTGGCTCGATGAAGTCTCTTCCTTCTTGATCCATCAAGCACGACGGCATGGTGGTGATGGTGGTGGTGGAGCACCGACAGCGCTTCGCTAAGCGTTGCCGGGACGAGGCGGTGGAACTATGGAGCAACGGGAGAGAGGGGGCACCAAGGGCTTGGTGTGACCTATTGGGGCGCCCCCTCCTCTCTCTCTATATGTGGTGGGGCATGGAAAACAGCCCCTCCAAGCCCTAGGGCGCAGCTAAGGGGGAGAGGAATTAGACTCCAAGTCCAATCCTATTCCTACTAGGACTCCTTCCTTTTTTTTGCCTTCCCTAGCCACATGGGCTTTTGAGGACTTGGTGCGCCTAGCCCAATAAGGCCAGGGCACCTACCCACAGCCCATGCTAGCCCTTGGGTCGTGGTGAACCCACTTACGGACTTCCATACCCCTCCGGAATCCTCCGGAACCTTCTGGAAGCTTCCCAGTACAATAACGAAAAAACTGCACCTTTTTCCGGAACCCAAAATATGACTTACCATAATCCTGGTCATTGCTCACGAGAGGTCCATCATCTCCACTCGGAAAAAGGTCTTCTCCCTGATCCGGCTTCTCCTCCAATGCAGCCACATCCATCTTCAACTTGTCGACTCTCTCCATGAAATCCTTGACTTCCGATATCTTATCCGGGACGCCGAACAACATTTGGTTACCACTCATCAAATATCCCAATACTATTCTAGCGTCAACGAATGTTAAGCGTGCGACCCTACGGGTTCGGGAATTATGTAGTCATGACTGAGACACCTCTCCGGTCAATAACCAATAGCGGGACCTGGATGTCCATATTGATTCCAAAATATTCCACGAAGATCTTTATCGGTCGAACCGTTATGACAACATACGTAATTCTCTTTGTCCATCGGTATGTTACTAGCCCGAGATTCGATCGTCGGTATCTTCATACCTAGTTCAATTCGTTACCGGAAAGTCTCTTTACTCATTCTGTAATGCATCATCATGCAACTAACTCATTAGTCACTTTGCTTGCAAGGCTTCTTATGATGTGCATTACCGAGAGGGCCCAGAGATACCTCTCTGATACTCGGAGTGACAAATCCTAATCTCGATCTATGCCAACCCAATAAACACCTTCGGAGATACCTGTAGAGCATCTTTATAATCAACCAGTTATGTTGTGACGTTTGATAGCACATAAGGCATTCCTTTGGTATCCAGGAGTTGCATAATCTCATAGTCGGAGGAATATGTATTTGACATGAAGAAGGCAATAGCAATAAAACTGAATGATCATTATGCTAAGCTAACGGATGGGTCTTGTCCAGCACATCATTCTCTAATGATGTGATCCCGTTCATCAAATGACAACACATGTCTATGGTTAGGAAACTTAACCATCTCTGATTAACGAGCTAGTCTAGTAGAGGCTTACTAGGGACACGGTGTTTTGTCTATGTATCCACACATGTATCAAGTTTCCGGTTAATACAATTCTAGCATGAATATTAAACATTTATCATGAAATAAGAAAATATAAAATAACAACTTTATTATTGCCTCTAGGGCATATTTCCTTCATCATATTGCGAGATCAGAGAGTCCTCATCCTGACAAAACCTAGTAAGCTTAAGGATGTTAACTAAGTCAAACCACTAAATCATCAGAAAAAACTCTCCTAAAGGTACATTAAGCTCTTGCCCATCCCTAAGTTCGGCAATAGTCTTATTCTTTTCATTAACCAAATAATTAAGATCCTAGAATAGAGTGGCCAAAGGAGCATTTCCTTGCCAAATATCTCCCCAAAACCTAACCATTTTGCCATTGTCTACAACGCACTAATAACCAATCTTAACAGCCTGCATAGCCCACATGAAACTTTTCCAATGCTATGAAGAGTTATTGTCATGACAACACAAGATGTTAGGGCTCCTGGTGTTATACTTACTATCTACCACCCTCCTCCAAAGAGAACCTTCCCCAGCAATATAACTCTTCACCCAAGAATGAATCAAACAAACATTCATATCTTGCAAATTTTAAACCCCCATCCCACCATTCTTTCTTCATATAAATGGAAGGCCAGTTAGCTAAGTGAATTTTATGGTTCCCCTCACTATCCCTCCATAAGCAATTTGCCATATGGGAGTTACAAGCTGGAGAGCCCATTTGAGAAATTTAACAAAAGAGAACAGATAAAGAGGGATGCAAGCAAAACATGATTTAATCAGAGTGATCTTCCCTAGATAGGAAAGCAGCTTCCCCGTCCACCTAGCAATCCTAGCTAAGATCTTATCAATCAGGAATTGTAAATCCTCTCTACTCAGCTTATTATAGCTAAATTAGAACTAAAATTTCCCTTAAATCACATGTGAAAAAACAGGCAAGTAAATCAAGCGTGTATTGATGTCTACTACACAACCTTCTTCTTGTAGATGTTGTTGGGCCTGCAAGTGCACAGGTTTGTAGGACAGTAGCAAATTTCCCTCAAGTGGAGGACCTAAGGTTTATCAATCCGTGTGAGTCGTAGGATGAAGATGGTCTCTCTCTAGCAACCCTGCAACCAAATAACAAAGAGTCTCTTGTGTCCCCAACACACCCAATACAATGGTAAATTGTATAGGTGCACTAGTTCGGCGAAGAGATGGTGATACAAGTGCAATATGGATGGTAGATATAGGTTTTTGTAATCTGAAATAACAAAAACAGCAAGGTAACTAATGATAAAAGTGAGCGTAAACAGTATTGCAATGATAGGAAACAAGGCATAGGGTTCATACTTTCACTAGTGCAAGTTCTCTCAACAATAATAACATAGATAGATCATATAACAATCCCTCAACATGCAACAAAGAGTCACTCCAAAGCCGCTAATAGTGGAGAACAAACGAAGAGATTATGGTAGGGTACTAAACCACCTCAAAGTTATTCTTTCGGATCAATTTATTCAAGAGTTCGTACTAGAATAACACCTTAAGACACAAATCAACCAAAACCCTAATGTCACCTAGATACTCCATTGTCACCTCAAGTATCCGTGGGCATGATTATACAATATGCATCACACAATCTCAAATTCATCTATCCAACCAACACAAAGTACTTCAAAAAGTGCCCCAAAGTTTCTACCGGAGAGTCAAGACGAAAACGTGTGCCAACCCCTATGCATAGGTTCATGGGCAGAACCTGCAAGTTGATCACCAAAACATACATCAAGTGGATCACGTGATATCCTATTGTCACCACAGATAAACACGGCAAGACATACATCAAGTGTTCTCAAATCATTAAAGATTCAATCCGATAAGATAACTTCAAGAGGAAAACTCAATTCATCACAAGAGAGTAGGGGGGAGAAACATCATAAGATCTAACTATAATAGCAAAGCTCGCGATACATCAAGATCATGCCATAGAGAGAACACGAGAGAGAGAGAGAGAGAGAGATCAAACACATAGCTACTGGTACATACCCTCAGCCCCGAGGGTGAACTACTCCCTCCTCGTCATGGAGAGCGCCGAGATGATGAAGATGGCCACCGGTGAGGGATCCCTCCATCCGGCAGGGTGCCGGAACGGGGTTTTTGGTGGCTACAGAGGCTTGCGGTGGCGGAACTCCCGATCTATCTTCGTCTTTGATGTTTTTAGGCTACGTGGACTTATATAGGTGAAAGAAGTCGGTCGGGGGAGCCTCGAGGGGCCCAGGAGACAGGGGCGCGCCCAGGGGGTGGGCGCGCCCTCCTATCTCCTGGCTTCATCGAGCCTTCCCTGGCTTGAACTCCAAGTCTCCTGGATCATATCCTTTCCAAAAATCACACTCCCGAAGGTTTCATTCCATTTGGACTCCGTTTGATATTCCTTTTCTTCGAAATACTGAAACAGGCAATAAAACAACAATATGGGCTGTGCCTCCTGTTAATAGGTTAGTCCCAAAAGTAATATAAAAGTGTATAATAAATCCCGTAATCATTCAAAACAGATAATAAAGTAGCATGAATGCTTCATAAATTATAGATACGTTGGAGACGTATGAGCATCCCCAAGCTTATTTCCTACTTGTCCTCGAGTAGGTAAATGATAAAGAAAGAATTTATGAAGTGTGAATGCTAGCAGGTGCACAAGTTTGATCAATGATAATTTCAATCACCTTTTGTAGCATGATTATACATCATAACAGTAGTTTATCTCATAAAACTTCTCACGAACAAGTAACAAGCATTTCACATGTTAAAGCATAGACCATAAACTTTCTTGAAAACTAGCAAACTTCATTCTTAGTCATCAAACAATTACAATTCATCCTATTTTCAGGAAGGGTCTATGTCAGGGCTTTGATTTAGCAAACTCCACATACTCAACTATCATATAGTCTTCCACAATTCCTAACACTCACGCAATACTAATGGTTATGGAGTTTTAATCGGACACTGAGAAAGATAGGGGCTTATAGTGTTGCCTCCCAAGGTATTCACCTTTGGGTGATGTCAACAATAATAGTTCATGCTAACTTACATCCAATTGGATATATATATATATATATATATATATATATATATATATATATATATATATATATATATATATATATATATCAGGATCTCTCCAACACGAGGTGCTTGCCAAAGGATAAAATGAAAAAGGGAAAGGTTAAGATCACCTTGACTCTTGCATAAAGTAAAAGACATAAAGTAAAAGATAGGCCCTTCTCAAAGGGAAGCAGGGATTTGCAGAGGTGCCATAGCTCAATTTTGAAATAGAGATAAATAATTTTGAGAGGTATGATCTCATTGTCAACATAACAACCAAGAGTTCCAAATATCTTCCATACTACATACATTATAGGCGGTTCCCAAACAGAATGGTAAAAGTGTTTACTCCCCCTCCACCAACAATCATCAATCCATGGCTTGCCCGAAACAACGGGTGCCTCCAACTAACATCAAACCTGGGGGAGTTTTGTTTGCAGTTATTTTTGATTTGATTTTGATCTTTTGATCATGGGACTGGGCATCCCGGTTACCAGCCATTTTTCTCGTGAATGATGAGCGGAGTCCTCTCATCTTGAGAATAACACACATAGCATGGAAGATACTGACAGCCCCTAGTCGCTACATGAGCGATTCAGGCATACAAAACAGATTATTATTTGAAGGTTTAGAGTTTGGCACATGCAAATTTACTTGGAACGGCAGGTAAATACCGCATATAGGTAGGTATGGTGGACACTCATGGCAAAAACTGGGTTTAAGGATATTTGTAAGCACACGTAGTATCTCTACTTGGTGCAAGGAATTTTGGCTAGCATGAGGGGGAAAGGCAAGCTCAACATGTTTGAATGATCCATGACAATATACTTTAACTGAGATGTGAGAAAACATAACCCATTACGTTGTCTTCCTTGTCCAACATCAACTCTTTAGCATGTCATACTTAATGAGTGCTCACAATTATAAAATATGTCTAAGATAGTATATTTATATGTGAAATCTCTCTTCCTTCAATATTCTTTCATGAATTGTTCAAATGACTAATACAATGCTTTCTAACCTTCAATAAATTTACAACCTCTACTTCTTAGATGTGAAGTCATTACTCCCCATGGGATAAGCAAATGAGACATATATAATTTCAGATTTATGACATTCAACTCATTCAACCATTTACTCATAGGATATAAGTGAAGCACACAAGTAAATGACAAACTACTCCAAAAAATATAAGTGAAGATCAATGAGTAGCTAAATAATTATGTAACTATATGAAGACACTCTCTCGATAAAGAATTTCAGATCTTGGTATTGTATTCAAACAGCAAGCAAAACAAAATAAAATTACATTGCAAGGATAGCACAACTCATGTGAAGAAGCAAAAACTTCGGCTCAACCGATACTAACCGATAGTTGTTGAAGAAGAAAGGTGGGATGCCTAACGGGGCATCCCCAAGCTTAGATGCTTAAGACTTCTTAAAATATTATCTTGGGGTGCTTTGGGCATCCCCAAGCTTGAACTTTTGTATCTCCTTAATTCCTCTCATATCATGGTTTCTCTTTTTATCAAAAGCTTCATCCACACCAAACTCAACAAGAACTCGTGAGATAGGTTAGTATAAACCAATGCAAAACCTTATCATTTTCTACTGTAACAAATCACGAAAATTATTATTCAACATTTCATACTAAATTTCTCTGCATATTTAATACTCATATCCTCAAATAGAATCATCAAACAAGCAAACATATGCAAACAATGCAAACATAACAGCAATCTGTCAAAACAGTACAGTCTGTAAAGAATGCAAGATTCGTCATACTTCACTAACTCCAAAAATTATAAGAAAAATACTACGCTGTAGAAGATTTATCAGAGCTCATTATGCAAAAAGTTTCAACATTATACCATTCTCTGACTTTTCCAGGGAATTTTTGCAACAGCGGTAAACTTTCTGTTTTCAAACAGCAACATGTATACTTGCAAAATAAGCATGGTAAAAGCTATCCTAGACATTTTTATTGAAAATATAGATGCAAAACATTATTCTAAATAACAGCAATAAAAACTAACAAAATAAAATGACGCTCCAAGCAAAACACATATCATGTGGTGAATAAAAATATAGCTCCAAGTAAAGTTACCGATGAACAAAGACGAAGGAGGGGATGCCTTCCGGGGCATCCCCAAGCTTAGGCTCTTGGTTATCCTTGAATATTACATTGGGGTGCCTTGGACACCCCCAATATTAGGCTCTTGCCACTCCTTATTCCATAGTCCATCGAATCTTTACCCAAAACTTGAAAACTTCACAACACAAAACTCAACAGAAAACTCGTAAGCTCCGTTAGTATAAGAAAATAAAACCACCACTTAGGTACTGTAATGAACTCATTCTAAATTCATATTGGTGTAATATCTACTGTACTCAAACTTATCTATGGTTCATACTCTCCAATACTACTCGTAGATTCATCAAAATAAGCAAACAACACATAGAAAACAGAATCTGTCAAAAACAGAACAGTCTGTAGTAATCTGTATCAAACGTATACTTATGGAACTCCAAAAATCCTACAAAATTAGGAAGTCCTAGGAAATATGTGTACCAATCTAGAACAGAAAGAATCAGATCAAGAGCACGTTTATGTGAATTATTAAAACTAATTTACTGGGTGCAAAAGTTTCTGATTTTCAGCAGGATCAACACAACTATCACCGTAAGCTATCCTAAAGGTCTTACTTGGCACTTTATTGAAACAAAAGCTATAAAACATGATTAATACCGTAGCATAATCATGTGAACACACAAAAAAAGTAATGGTAAATATTGGGTTGTCTCCCAACAAGCGCTTTTCTTTAATGCCTTTCTAGCTAGGCATGATGATGACAATGATGCTCACATAAAAGATAATAATTGAAACATAACGAGAGCATCATGAAGCATATGACTAGAACATTTAAGTCTAACCCACTTCCTATGCATAGGGATTTTGTGAGCAAACAACTTATGGGAACAATAATCAACTAGCATAGGAAGGCAAAACAAGCATAACTTCAAAACTTTAAGCACATAGAGAGGAAACTTGATATTATTGCAATTCCTACAAGCATATGTTCCTCCATCATAATAATTTTCAGTAGCATCATGAATGAATTCAACAATATAACCAGAACCTAAATCATTCTTTTCATGATCTACTTGCATAGAAATTTTACTACTCTCCACATAAGCAAATTTTCTCTCATGAATAGTAGTGGGAGCAAAATCAACAAAATAATTATCATGTGAGGCATAATCCAATTGAAAACTAAAATCATGATGACAAGTGTCATGGTTATCATTATTCTTAATAGCATACAAGTCATCACAATAATCATCATAGATAGCAACTTTGTTCTCATAATCAATTGGAACCTCTTCCGAAATAGTGGAATCATCACTAAATAAAGTTGACACTCTTCCAAATCCACTTTCATATTCATCTCAATAAGAGTCAACATCCTCCAAAATAGTGGGATTGAAAGTGCGTTATATCGACTAGAGGGGGGGTGAATAGGCGATTTTTATGAATTCTTCACTGAGGAATTTGCTCGTGAGGAAATTCCTAAATGAAGAACTACTAGCAGCGGAATAAGTACTCAAATGTAAACATAACAGAACACAAGCATGGTCATCATAATGGAATGAAGACAAGCACAGAGTACCAAAAACGTAAACACATGATAACACAAGATGAAGACGGACAGACTGAAGAAATTGAACTGAGGAAATTGAGAAAGTCTTCAGCCAAAGTCTTCAAACAGATATGAACAAGCACACAACAACAGAAATGAGGAAATGAAAGAGTTGAGGAAATAGAACCAGTAAGCTTGGTGAAGACAATGATTTGGTAGACCAGTTCCAACTACTATATCAGTTGTACGTCTGGTTGGAGCGGCTAAGTATTTAAACTCGAGGACACCCAGTCTCGGACACACAGTCCTCACCATATTCTCCTTGAGCTAAGGTCACACAGACCTCGCCCAATCACTCGTGGTAAGTCTTCAGGTGACTTCCGGACCTTCACAAACTTGGTCACTCAACGATCCACAATTCCTCTTGGATGCTCTAGACCTTGACGCCTAACCGTCTGGAAGAAGCACAGTCTTCAAAGGAAACAAGCATCGGATCCATGCAGGATCAATCTCTTCAGTGATGCTCAATCACTTTGGGTTTGTAGATGTTGGGTTTGGGTTTTCCCCACTTGATGATTTTCTCTCAAAGTCCTCGGAGGATGGGATGCTCACAAATGACAAGTGTCAGTTTCTCTCGGAGCAGCCAACCAGCTAGTGGTTGTAGGGGGCGGCTATTTATACCCTAGGGAGCAGTCCGACATGATAAGACATAAATGCCCTTGTCTGATATGACCGTTAGGTGGGTAGATATTTTGGGAGAGCTGGCGCATAGCACAGCAACGGTCGGAATGTTGACTCTCAAATTCCTCAGGGCTATCATGTTCCTCACTGTGTAGGTAATCCGCACTGGCAAATTCCTAACTCCTCAGTCAGAACAAATTCCTCAAAGACCAGAAGAATTTTGTCTCTGTCACTGAAGAATATGACTGAACTGTATGAGATTTCCAATGGCTTCACTCGAAGGGATTGGTAGGTGTAGGATTTTGAGTTGAGCATCACATGGAAATTTTTCCTTAGTATTTCCTCGACCCCCTTTAACAGTACGGTGTTTCCTATGACTCAAGAAGGAGAAAATGAAACTATAAAAACAAAAGTCTTCACGCTTCATGTTCCTCGAATGATTGCCAAGTCTTCAAGGTTACACCAATTTCTTCACTTTCAAAGTCTTCAGAAAGTCTTCAGAAATCCAAAGTCTTCAGTCGAAAAACTTCATTTTTAGGGGTCGACTTTCTCTGTAAATATCAAACTCCTCATAGACTTATAGACCTGTGTACACTCACAAACGCATCAGTCCCTTAACCTATAAGTCTTCAATACACCAAAATCACTAAGGGGCACTAGATGCACTTACAATCTCCCCCTTTTTGGTGATTGATGACAATATAGGTTAAGTTTTCAACGGGGATAAATATATGAAGTGTAAGAATTGATGTTGAGGAATTTGATTGCAAGATATAGAAGAACTCCCCCTGAAGATGTGCATAGTGAGGAATTTTCTTTTGAAGCATTGCACACTTGAAGAGTATAATCATGGATATCTCCCCCTATATCTTGTAATTCATACATGCATTTGACATATAATATGAAGAATTTGAAATGCATGATGAAATATGGTGACTGATGTAATTCAGCATGCGTGCATTGACATTAGTGAGGAATAAGCATGCAGAAGAACACATTAGAAGTATCAGGCCACCATAGAGTTTAAGATTACAACTCGATCCAGCAAAGTCATCAAAAGAACGAGAGTTGTAACTTAGCCAAAAAAACGCCCATATAAGATAGACTCACTTGAAGACTAACTCAAATTTCTCCCCCTTTGTCATCGAATGACCAAAAGGGTTGAAACTGAGGACTAACGCCCCTGAAGAATATCATGATGATGGAGGAGCGCCAGCGTTGTCAGGGTCTTGAGTCATTGTGGGGCCTGCTGCAGTGTCGTCCAAGTCTTCATACTCATCCGTGTCGCGCGATGAAGAATATGAACTGGCCACCAGGGAAGGAACCTTAACCTTCTTGAATTTCTTCGGTGGAGGAGCAGACCAGTCAAAATCTTCCTTGAAGCCCATTTGTTTCAGATCTTCTTCACCATATAGATGTGACAGAATATCCCAGGTGCGATCAAAAACTTCATGGAGGTAGTAATGGTTTTTCTTCACTTCATTATGTGTAGAAGTCATGTTGTGAAGAATAGAGCCAAACTGACGCTTAACCCATTTGTGGTTTTGATCCACCTTCTGGTGAAGACTTAGAAGCAGCTCACGGTCAGTCATCACACGAGGAGCAGTAGCTTGAGGACTTGACTTGGGAGCATTGGCAGCAGAATCATGAGTGGCAGAGTCATCATTGGTGGAATAAGATGCAGCTTTGCGGAACTGACCATCTAATGGACGAATGCCTTCATCGATAACGGCTGGTGACTTGCCCTTCTCATCAGCTGAGGAATATGTCCCCTTGAGGAGTTCAATTTGAGGCAAGTAGCTGAGATGATTCTGAAAGTCAGCCTTGTAGTTGAGTGAAGACCTTGTTCTGAGGAATCTCATGATCCACGGTGCATAAGGCTTCAGCTCAAATGGTGAAAGTGCAACATTCGCCAGAGTCCTCATGAAGAAATCATGATAGTTTATGGGGATGCCATGCATTATGTTGAACAGCATATTCTTCATCATCCCAATAATTTCTTCATCGGATGAGTCATGGCCTTTGATAGGACTCATGGTCTTTGTCAGAATGCGATAGATGGTTCTTGGCACATAGAGCAATTCCTTCACGAGGAATTTGGTCCTTGGGGCCTGACCAGGCTTCAGAGGCTTCATGAGCACTTGCATATAGTGAGCAGTGAGTTCAGGCTCATCATACAGACAATGTGCACCTTCAGGTGGAGGACTGATTGGCAGGGCACGAAGCAATTCAGAGGCGGTGCCTTGTAATGAGTGTTTTCAGTCATCCAGTCCAACACCCAAGAGTTGACGTCAGCAGCATCACCTGTGATATGCAGCATTGCATAGAACTGAAGAATAAGCTCTTCATTCCAATCAACTATGTCTGAGAAGAAGTTGAGCAAGCCTGCATCATGAAGCATGCTGAGGACTTGAGAGAAGCAAGGCATTGATTCCATGTCCACGTGAGGAATATGCTCGTGTTCGAAGACTTTGTCCTTGTTGAAAAGCAGTGAAGAATAGAAGTTGGCGTGGATGGCAGTCCAGAAACGCTTTCTTCTAAGACGAGCATTGTCATACGGGTTTAAATCAGTGAAGAACACACGCTCGCCGAAGAAATCATCAGCCTTGAATTTTTGCTTCTTTGAGAAGGGATCCTTTGGCTTGGGCTGAGGGGTATCAGTCAATTGCATCACTACCTCAGGAATCGCAATCTCGGGTTCCTCGGGCTGAGGAATTTCAGGCTCTTCTTCAGCTTCAGCCTGGGTCTTCAATTCTTCATTTACAATTTCTTCAGCACTAGTGGCTGGAATTTCTTCATGGACAGACGGGGTTGCATGAGGTTCTTCAGATCCCATTTGCACTTCAGTAGCAGCTGGGGACTGAGGAATTGCTTGGAGTGGAGTGAACATTGGAGAGTTGGGGTGCTGACTTTCCTAAAAGTCATCATTGAGCACAGGACTGGTACAACCAATGTCCACATCCTCATCTTCCATTTCTTCAACACCTGCCTCTTCAGCAGTGAACTGAGGCATATGTGAGGAGATGACTGGGGTTGAAGGGATTGCATCCACTTTAATTTCTTCATCCAACTGCTCTGTCGAAGCAGCAGAAGGAGTTTCTTCATCAGATTCGCTAGGAATCACATAATGTTCACCAAAAGGAACAAGGTCCTTTGATGGCATGAAAGAGACTGGAACAACATCAATTGGATTGTCAATTGAACTAGTCAGAGGCTTCATCTTCTTCGGAGCTGAAGAATTTGATGAAGTCGATGCCTTCCTTTTCTTCACAGCTGCACGCTCTGTAGCCTTTGTCTTCTTCGCATCTGATGCAGATGGAAGGATCGGAGTTGGTGTAGGCACAGGAGGTGCAGAGGACTTTGGATCATTTTCTTCAGGCGCAACTGATGCAGTTGCCCTGACTTCTTCACTTTCTTCAGGCGCACCAGTAGTGGATGCCCTGGCAATTTCTTCATCGGCTGGGATAGAGTCATCAGCCCTGGTACTCTCATTTTCTTCAGCAGCCTGATTGTCATCAGCAGTGCTGGCATGTTCTTCAGTAGGCTGAGCAGATGCTTTAGCCGGTGTAACTTCAATGTGCAGAGGAGCAGCAGCACTTGAAGTGAATTTCTTCTTCAGATTGACGAACCGAACCTTGGCGTCCTTCCAATCAGCATAGTAGTGATCAAATTCATCACTCAGTTGCTTGATTTCAGCTTGCAAGGCAACGTGTTGATCTGGGGTAAGAGTGAGGATATTGTCCTTGAGGTAGCGCTGCTTCTTGTACTGCGCTTTCTTCAACCTTCTGCCTTCTTCAAATTTAAACTTTTATTCCTCAATAACGACAGTCAAAACATGACTTTGGCCAGGAGTGAGGTTCATCTCCGGTAGAGGCGTGTTAGGGTCATTGTGCCATAGGCCAATGAAGTCAAGGATCAACTTTGGATCCAACAGCAGTGGCACATTGCAACCTTTGGCTCTTGCGGCCCTGGCTTGCCTGCCTCTGATGATTTCGGCAAGTTCTTCATCATCATCCTCATCGTCATCAGAGGGCACTTGGAAGGCGACTTGCTTCTTGTGAGGACTTGGTCGAAGGCCTCGTCTAGTAGTGGCCTTTTTCTTCAGCAGAGAGGGGCCAGCTAAGGAATTTGGTGCAGCTGAGGAACTTGCAGATGCTCCTGAGGCAATTGAGATGCCAGTGGTCCTTTCGCACGTGGCAAGATGCACAGGTGCCAAGGATTTGGTCGGCGCAGCTGAAGACTTTGTCGGAGGAGCTGAGGACTTTGAAGGAGCAGTCTGAGGAATTGGCCGTGAGGGCTTTGAAGAATCTGGCCTTGAGGGCATTGCTGAGGAGCTTGGCCGTGAGGGCATTGAGGGAGAAGCGCTTGACTTATGAGCAGGCTTCTTAGGCATCGCCTTCTTCGTCTGACTAGTAGAGGCCTCAGCAGAGGCAGCAACAGCAGCAGAGTCTGCATTGAATTTCTTCACTGCTTCCTTTGCTTGCTTGGCCAGTTTGGCCTGGCTCTTAGCCCATTCATCAGCATAGTCCTCACCGCGCTTGAGGCTAGTGGGATTTGCCACTTGGCCTGGTGCCAATGGAGGTCTTGAGCATGGAGGGTTGAGTGCGAATTTCTTCATATACTTGGGAGTAACATACCTGCACTCCCTCCATTCTCGTGCCCATCTCCTCTCTATCTTTTGAATGCGCACCTTGCACTAATTTCTATCTTTCTCAAGGGGTGTGTAGTACCCAGCATAAATGTCCTCAGGGATTTTGAAAGCAGTATTGACCTCAGGTCTCTTTCCACCCTTTTGTGGCTTCTTACCTTCAGTCATTTTCTTCAGCTGAGGAATATGAACAACTGAAGTTTCTGAAGAGGTGTGCAACTTTTCTTCCAGGAACACTACAAATGAGTTAAGTTGATGAGAACCTAGTGATTCAACAGCGAACATTTGTACCTGTGAACAGAGTATAGTTGCGAGGAATTTGGAGAGGTCATATGCGTTCTCAGAAGGTTTTTCAAAAAGGGATAGGTTTGAGGAATTTGACCAGATGAGTCTTGAGGAATTTCACTAAGCGTTCTTTGTCTTAGGTTCCAGAGTTGTATAGATTGAAAATCCACACAATTGGGGAATCTTGAAGAAAATCATTGCTTAGAGAAACGAATCAAGAGCAGATGATATGTGAGGTGTTCATGTGTGTGAAGATTTGAAGAATAAACACCTTTGAAGATTTTCAAGAAAACATATGAATCAAAGAGGGCAGTAAAAGTAACTTTTAGTTACACGAGTTGAAGAACACGACGAACTGGGAAGTGTAGAAGTGAAGTTCTTCAGTTCAGATCTTCCACGCCCTAACTCAACAGAGGAAGACGGCTATGGCAGCGGCGGAGTGAAGAAATCCGCAACCGGCGCGAGTACGACGGTGACGAGGTCGAGGCAGTGAAGCTCTTCCTCACCGGCGATGATGAAGTAGCGGCGGCGCTAGGGTTTGGGGAGCTCGAGCGAGAGTGAGAGCGAGCGGAGTAGAAACGAAGTGAGGAAGAGGCAGAGGTATTTATAGAGGGAGTGAAAAACTATACGCCCGAGGAAATCGGACGAACATGCCCCTGGCCCTTCTCATTCACTTGACATGTGTCACCCATGTACTGAGAGGTGGCGATCGTGTAGGATCGTGGGTGAATAGGTAAATATTGTCATGGGATGCGGAACGGTTTGAGCGGCAAAGCCAAAAATTCAGATCAGATAAGTTAAAAGTTTTGTTCGCATTTTCTTCAGCTGTCAAGGACGCAGTGAAGATTTTGAACGAGTTTCAAATAGATCGCACATGAAGAATTTGTGAATAGACTGGGTTGAGTTTAGCTTAGAGGGGGAAGAGTCCGATCACATTCACTTAGCAGAAGAAATCAACTTGAAGAAATAGCAATAAGTGAATGTTGTAGAGGACATAAAACTCATATATATATATATTCAAATGAAGAACAACACCGGAAGGAGTGAAGACAATGCAAAGTTGAAGAATTTGAAAAAGTGAGGAGTTTCAAAAATGAAGAAAAGCTCAAATTGAAGATTTTCAACTTTGGGTGGTGGCGTAACCCACCGTATAAGAAAGCTGATTTCAGACACCGTGTACAATTGTCGTAGGGCTCTGAGAATCAATTTCTTCATTAATTTCTTCACACTTAGAGGGTTAGTCTTCATTGATTGAAGAAAAACGTTACTTCGTGTGTTGCACATCTAAGTCATCAAGTCAGCATAAGTATTAGGATGTGTGTCCATTTCAGAGAACATTCGAAGATTCTAGGATATTTAGCTCACACCACAACTTGCTAAATCTCTTCTCATCCAAGGGCTTAGTGAAGATATCGGACAGCTAGTCTTCAGTGCTAACGTGGTCGATGGAGATGTCACCCTTCAACACATGATCACAAAGAAAATGATGACCGATCTGGCTGTGCTTGGTCTTCGAGTGCTGAACTGGGTTATGAGCAATCTTGATGGCACTCTCATTATCGTAGTAGAGAGGCATATTCTTCACGTTGACGCCATAGTCCTTGAGTGTTTGCTTCATCCGAAAGATTCAATATAAATCTTCTTACTTGTGATATGAATATTCAGATCCGAAAGATTCAAGACAAAAGTTCATATTGACACAAAAATAATAATACTTCAAGCATACTAATCAAAGCAATCATGTCTTCTCAAAATAACATGGCAAAAGAAAGTTCATCCCTACAAAATCATATAGTTAGGCTATGCTTCATTTTCGTCATACAAAGATGTTCCCAACTTCTATACCCCCGATGACAAGCCAAGCAATTGTTTCATACTCAAATAATCTCAAACTTTTTCAACTTTCACGCAATACATGAGCGCGAGCCATGGATATAGCACTATGGGTGGAATAGAATATGATGATGGGGATTGTGTGGAGGAGACAAAAAATGAGAAAGTCTCACATTGACGAGGCTAATCAACGGGCTATGGAGATGCCCATCAATTGATGTCAACATGAGGAGTAGGGATTGCCATGCAACGGATGCACTAGAGCTATGAATGCTCAACAAAATAAAACTAGTGGGTGTGCATCCAACTCGCTTGCTCACGAAGACCTAGGGCATTTTGAGGAAGCCCATCATTGGAATATACAAGCCAAGTTCTATAATGAAAAATTCCCACTAGTATAAAAAGACAACTTATGAGACTCACTATCATGAAGAACAAGGTGCTACTTTGAAGCACAAGTGTGGTAAAAGGATAGTAGCATTGTCCCTTCTCTCTTTTTCTCTCATATTTTTGTTATTTGTTTGGGCCTTTCTCTTTGTTTTATGGCCTCTTTTTTTTCGTCTGGAGTCTCATCCCGACTTATGGGGGAATCATAGTCTCCATCATCCTTTCCTCACTTGGGACAATGCTCTAATAATGATGATCATCACACTTTTATTTTTCTTAAAACTCAACAATTACAACTCGAAACTTAGAACAAATTATGACTCTATATGAATGCCTCCGGCGGTGTACCGAGATGGTGCAATAAATCAAGAGTGACATGTATGGAAAATAATGCATGGTGGCTTTGCCACAAATATGATGTCAACTACATGATCATGCAATGACAATATGACAAAAGTAATGTATGTCATGATGATGATGGTGGAAGTTGCATGGCAATATTTCTCAGAATGGCTATGGAAATGCCATGATAGGTAGGTATGGTGGCTGTTTTGAGGAAGATATAAGGAGGTTTATGTGTGATAGAGCGTATCGTAGCACGGGGTTTGGATGCACCGGCGAAGTTTGCACCAACTCTCAAGGTGAGAAAGGGCAATGCACGGTACCGAAGAGGCTAGCAAAGGCGGAAAGGTGAGAGTGTGTATAATCCATGGACTCAACATTAGTCAAAAGAACTCATATACTTATTGCAAAAATTTAGAAGCCATCAAAAAATTCAAGTACTACGCGCATGCTCCTAGGGGGATAGATTAGTAGGAAAAGACCATCGCTCGTCCCCGACCGCCACTCATAAGGATGCACAAGCCAGGTACACTTCATGTTTCAAATTTGTTACACAACTTTACCCATACGTGCATGCTACGGGACTTGCAAACTTCAACACAAGTATTTCTCAAATTCACAATTATCAACTAGCACGACTTTGATACTATTACCTCCATATCTCAAAACAATTATCAAGCATCAAACTTATCTTAGTATCCAACACACTCATAAGAAAGTTTTTACTATTCTTGAATACCTAGCATATTAACATTAAGCAAATTACCATGCTATTAAAGACTCTCAAAATAATCTAAGTGAAGCATGAGAGTTCATCTATTTCTTCAAAACAAATCCACCACTGTGCTCTAAAAGATATAAGTGAAGCACTAGAGCAAAAGACAAACTACTCCGAAAGATATAAGTGAAGATCAATGAGTAGTCGAATAATTCTGCAACTATGTGAAGACTCTCCCATTTAATAATTTCATATCTTGATACTTTATTCAAACAGCAAGCAAAGCTAAAGAAAACTATATTGCAAGGATAGCACAACTCATGTGAAGAAGCCAAAACTTAGGCTCAACCGATACTAACCGATAGTTGTTGAAGAAGAAAGGTGGGATGCCTACCGGGGCATCCCCAAGCTTAGATGCTTGAGACTTCTTGAAATATTATCTTGGGGTGCCTTGGGAATCCCCAAGCTTGAACTTTTGTGTCTCCTTAATTCCTCTCATATCATGATTTCTCTTTTTATCAAAAGCTTCATTCACAACAAACTCAACAAGAACTCGTGAGATAGGTTAGTATAAACCAATGCAAAACCTTATCATTTTCTACTGTAACAAATCACTAAGATTATTATTCAACATTGCATAATAAATGCCTCTGCATACTTAGTAATCCTATCCTCAAATAGAATCATTAATTAAGAAAACATATGCAAACAATGCAACCATAATAGCAATCTGCCAAAACAGTACAGTCTGTAAAGAATGCAAGAGTATCAATACTTCCTTGACTCCAAAAATTATGAACTAAAATTCCCACTGTAATAAATTTATCATATCTTAATATGCAAAAAGATTCAATGTTATACCACTCTCTGACTTTTCTAGGGAATTTTCGCAACAGCGGTAAACTTTCTGTTTTCAAACAGGAACATGTATACTAGCAAAATAAGCATGGCAAAGGCTATCCTTGACTTCTCTATTGAAACTAAAGATGCAAAGCATTAATATAAATAACAGCAAGCTAATACTAACAAAAGAAAATGACGCTCCAAGCAAAACACATATCATGTGGTGAATAAAAATATAGCTCCAAGTAAAGTTACTGATGAACGAAGACGAAAGAGGGGATGCCTTTCGGGGCATCCCCAAGCTTAGGCTCTTGGTTATCCTTGAATATTACCTTGGGTTGCCATGGGCGTCCCCAAGCTTAGGCTCTTACCACTCCTTCTTCCATAGTCCATCGAATCCTTACCCAAAACTTGAAAACTCCACAACACAAAACTCAACATAAAACTCGTAAGCTCCGTTAGTATAAGAAAATAAAAAGACCACTTAGGTACTGCAATGAGCTCATTCTAAATTCATATTGGTGTAATATCTACTGTACTTCAACTTATCTATGGTTCATACACTCCGATACTACTCATAGATTCATCAAAATAAGCAAACAACACATAGAAAACAGAATATGTCAAAAACAGAACAGTCTGTAGTAATCTGTATCAAACGTATACTTCTGGAACTACAACAATCCTACCAAATTAGAAGTCCTAAGCAATTCGTGTACCAATCCATAGCAAAAAGAATCAGATCTGAAGCACGTTTCTGTGAATTAAAAAATAATAATTTACTGGGTGCAAAAGTTTATGATTTTCAGCAGGATCAGCACAACTATCACCGTAAGCCATCCTAAAGATCTTACTTGGCACTTTATTGAAACAAAATCTATAAAACATGATTAATACAGTAGCATAATCATGTGAACACACAAAAACAGTAAGGATAAGTATTGAGTTGTCTCCCAACAAGCACTTTTCTTTGATGCCTTTCTAGCTAGGCATGATGATGACAATGATGCTCACATAAAAGATAAGAATTGAAACATAACGGGAGCATCATCAAGCATATGACTAGCACTTTTAAGTCTAACCCACTTCCTATGCATAGGGATTTTGTGAGCAAACAACTTATGGGAACAAAAATCAACTTGCATAGGAAGGTAAAACAAGCATAACTTCAAGATTTTAAGCACATAGAGAGGAAACTTGATATTATTGCAATTCCTACAAGCATATATTCCTCCCTCATAATAATTTTCAGTAGCATCATGAATGAATTAAACAATATAACCAGCACCTAAAGCATTCTTTTCATGATCTACTAGCATAGAAAATTTACTACTCTCCACATAAGCAAAATTCTTCTAATTCAGAATAGTGGGAGTATCATAAGAGACTTGAACACTAAAAATTGTTTCCACATTAAAAGAGTAATGTTTAGGGAAAGGGTAATCATAATCATGACAAGATTTGTAAATATAATCATCACTACCTTTTATAGCATAAGTTTCATCACAATAATCATCATAAGTAGCAACTTCGTTCTCATCATAATCGATTGAAACCTCTCCCAAGATAGTGGAATCACTAAATAAAGTTGACACTCTTCCAAATCCACCTTCGTATTCATCACAATAAAATTCAACATCCTCCAAAATAGTGGGATCACTACTTCCTAAAGTTGACTCTCTTCCGAACCCACTTTCATCAATATAATAATCATAGGTAGGAGGCATGCTATCATCATAACAACTTTGCATATCAAAACTTGGGATGCTAAAAATATCATCTTCATTAAACATAGCATCCCCAAGCTTGGGACAAACATTAATTCCAGCAAATATATTCTCAAATATTTCATCCCAATCAAACATAGCTTCCCCAAGCTTGGGCCCTTTCGTATCATAAGCATAATCACTCTCATCATTAAAAATATTGATAGCACCAATAGTATAGAAATTATCACCATCACAATGAGTAGTAGGAGAAACATCATTTGGGAGGGATACCTTTTTACCTTTGTTGCTCCTTCTTTTCTTTTTCTTCTTCACATTATGTGTAGGTTCAACCTTCCTCTTTGAGCTCCTTATTGATGAGATTGGTTGAATAGAAAGCTCCTCCTCGTTACCTGATTCATCATAAGAAATAATAGGAGGAGATTGGGAAGTCTCTTCCCTTTCATTAGTATTCTCATCATCCTCTATTTGTTTTCTTTTCTTTATGTAATTGACAATATAAGGATTTTCAATGCAATTCACCGTATAATACATATAAATCTTCTCTAGATCAAAATCAAGAATTCTATCAAGATTAAATTTTGGAATACCCTCAGTTATACGTTTCATTTCTTCATACCCCAAAAGAAGGCTAAGCTCCTTATGATGCTCAAGGGTAATCAAATTATCACAATATTTGGACACGACTTGATCATGAAACAAATAGCATTGGAGCTTTAAATGACCATGTTCATTGCAAAGTTCACAAGGGGTGCGAAAAATATTGAATCTTTCAGCACATTCATCTAACTCTTCTTGCAACAATTTGGTTTCCAAGTACTTATGCCTCTTGCAATATCTATCTTCCCTATTTGGTGTGTTCATGCAAACATGCACTCCACAAAAGTTGACATGCTCATAAGAGATATTTTCATCATAACTGGTTCAATCATCATTAGCATCATGGATATTCAAAGAATTCGTACTAACAACATTGCAATCATGCTCATCATTCAAAGATTTAGTGCCAAACAATTTAGAGATTTCTTCTTCTAGCACTTGAGCACAATTATCTTTTCCATCATACTCACGAAAGATATTAAAAAGGTGAAGCGTATGAGACAAACTCAACTCCATTTTTTTGTAATTTTCTTTTATGAACTAGACTAGTGCTAAAACAAGAAACAAAAAGATTTGATTGCAAGATCTAAAGATATACCTTCAAGCGCTAACCTCCCCGGCAACGGCGCCAGAAAAGAGCTTGATGTCTACTACACAACCTTCTTCTTGTAGACGTTGTTGGGCCTGCAAGTGCACAGGTTTGTAGGACAGTAGCAAATTTCCCTCAAGTGGATGACCTAAGGTTTATCAATCCGTAGGAGGCGTAGGATGAAGATGGTCTCTCTCAAACAACCCTGCAACCAAATAACAAAAAGTCTCTTGTGTCCCCAACACACCCAATACAATGGTAAATTGTATAGGTGCACTAGTTCGGCGAAGAGATGGTGATACAAGTGCAAAATAGATGGTAGATATAGGTATTTGTAAACTGAAATAATAAAAACAGCAAGGTAACAAGTGATAAACGTGAGTGTAAATGGTATTGCAATGATAGGAAACAAGGCCTAGGGTTCATACTTTCACTAGTGCAAGTTCTCTCAACAATAATAACATAGATAGATCATATAGAAATCCCTCAACATGCAACAAAGAGTCACTCCGAAGCCACTAATAGCGGAGAACAAACATAGAGATTATGGTAGGGTACGAAACCACCTCAAAGTTATTCTTTCGGATCGATCTATAAAAGAGTTCATACTAGAATAACACCTTAAGATACAAATCAACCAAAACCCTAATGTCACCTAGATACTCCATTGTCACCTCAAGTATCCATGGGCATGATTATACGATATGCATCACACAATCTCAGATTCATCCAACCAACATAAAGTACTTCAAAGAGTGCCCCAAAGTTTCTAGCGGAGAGTCAAGAACGTGTGCCAACCCTTATGCATAGGTTCCCAATGTCACGAAACCTGCAAGTTGATCACCAAAACATACATCAAGTGGCACATGATATCCCATTGTCACCACAGATAATCACGGCAAGACATACATCAAGTGTTCTCATAAAAGACTCAATCCGATAAGATAACTTCAAAGGGGAAACTCAATTCATCACAAGAGAATAGAGGGGGAGAGACATCATAAGATCCAACTACAATAGCAAAGCTCGGGATACATCAAGATCGTGCCATAGAGGAACACGAGAGAGAACACGAGAGAGAGAGAGAGATCAAACACATAGCTACTGGTACATACCCTCAGCCCCAAGGGTGAACTACTCCCTCCTCGTCATGGATAGCGCCGGGATGATGAAGATGGCCTCCGGTGACGGGATCCCCCTCTGGCAGGGTGCCGGAACAGGGACCCGATTGGTTTTTGGTGGCTACAGAGGCTTGCGGTGGGGGAACTCCCGATCTATCTTCTGTTCTGGAAGTTTTAGGGTACGTAGGTATATATGGGTGCAGGGGGTACGTCAGTGGACCTCCGGGGTGCTCATGAGGTAGGGGGCGCGCCCAGGGGGTTGGGTGCGCCCCCACCCTCGTGGGCAGCCCGGGACTCCCCTGACATGCACTCCAAGCCCATCAGGTTGGTTTCCTTCCAAAATTAACTTCTCCAGTTGATTTCGTTCCGTTTTGACTCCGTCTGATATTCCTTTTCCTCGAAACACTGAAATAGGCATAAAACAGCAAATCTGGGCTGGGCCTCCGGTTAATAGGTTAGTCCCAAAAACAATATAAAAGTGGATAATAAAGCCCAATATTGCCTAAAACAGTAGATAAAGTAGCATGGAGCAATCAAAAATTATAGATACGTTGGAGACGTATCAGAGGAGCAGACCAGTTAAAATCTTCCTTGAAGCCCATTTGTTTCAGATCTTCTTCACCATATAGATGTGACAGAATAGCCCGGGTGCAATCAAAAACTTCATGGAGGTAGTAAAGGTTTTTCTTCACTGCATTATGTGTAGAAGTCATGTTGTGAAGAATAGAGTTGCCCACTGTATATAAGTGAATGTTGTAGAGGACATAAAACTCATATATATATAATCAAATGAAGAACAACACCAGAATTAGTGAAGACAATGCAAAGTTGAAGAATTTGAAAAACTGAGGAGTTTCAAAAATGAAGAAAAACTCAAATTGAAGATTTTCAACTTTGGGTGATGGCGTAACCCACTGTATAAGAAAGCTGATTTCAGACACCGCGTACAATTGTCGTAGGGCTCTGAGAATCAATTTCTTCATTAATTTCTTCACACATAGAGGGTTAGTCTTCATTGATTGAAGAAAAACGTTACTTCGTGTGTTGCGCATCTAAGTCATCAAGTCAGCATAAGTATTAGGATGAGTGTCCATTTCAGAGAACATTCAAAGATTCTAGGATATTTAGCTCACACCGCAACTTGCTAAATCTCTTCTCATCCAAGGGCTTAGTGAAGATATCGGCCAGCTGGTCTTTAGTGCTAACATGGTCGATGGAGATGTCGCCCTTCAACACATGATCACAAAGAAAATGATGACGGATCTGGATGTGCTTGGTCTTCGAGTGCTGAACTGGGTTATGAGCAACCTTGATGGCACTCTCATTATCACAGTAGAGAGGCACATTCTTCACGTTAACGCCATAGTCCTTGAGTGTTTGCTTCATCTATAGTAGTTGAGCATAGCACGATCCAGCAGCAATGTACTCAGCTTCTGAAGTGGAGAGTGATACGCAGTTCTGTTTCTTCGAGGACCAACAGACCAAAGATCGTCCGAGGAAATGGCATGTGCCTGATGTTGACTTGCAGTCCACATGATCACCAGCATAGTCAGAGTCTGAATATCCAATGAGATCAAAAGAGGAGCCCTTGGGATACCATAATCCAAGTGTTGGTGTGTGAGCTAAGTATCGAAGAATATGCTTCACAGCTTTATGGTGTGATTACTTCGGTGTAGCTTGAAATCGGGCACACATGCAAACACTAAGCATAATATCCGGCTTAGATGCACATAGGTACAATAAAGAGCCAATCATGGAGCGGTATACCTTTTGATCGAAGTCTTTACCATTTTCATCAGTGCATAGATGGCCATTTGTGGGCATTGGAATTTTGACCCCTTTGCAATCTTGCATGCTGAATTTTCTCAATACGTCCTTGAGGTATTTCTCCTGAGATATGAATATGCCATTGCGTTGTTGACGAATTTGAAGACCTAAAAAGAATTTCAATTCTCCCATCATAGACATTTGATATTCTTCACTCATCATATAGGCAAATTCATCATTGTATCGTTGGTCAGTACAGCCAAAAATGATATCATCAACATATATTTGGCACACAAACAATTCATCATCATAAGACTTAGTGAAAAGAGTTGGGTCGAGTGAACCGGGTTTGAAGACTTTCTTCATGAGTAATTCCTTCAAGGTATCATACCATGCCCGAGGGGCCTGCTTGAGGCCATACAGGGCCTTGTTGAGTCTGAAGACTTTGTCAGGATTCTTTGGATCTTCAAAACCTGGGGGTTGAGCAAGATATACTTCTTCCTCAAGCTTATCATTGAGGAATGCACTTTTCACATCCATTTGTTGTAAGATAATATCATGATGGTTAGCATAAGCAAGTAATATGCGAATAGCCTCAAGTCTAGCAATAGGTGCAAAAGTTTCATCGAAGTCAATTCCTTCAACCTGTGTGCATGTAGCCTTGAGCTACAAGCCGTGCCTTACTCCTCACCATAAGGCCATTTTCATCATGCTTGTTGCGGTAGATCCACTTTGTGCCAATAATGTTGTGCTTGCGAGGATCTGGATGTTTGACCAGTTCCCAGACGTTGTTGAGCTCGAACTTATGTAATTCTTCTTGCATAGCTTGAATCCACTCAGGCTCCAGAAATGCTTCATCTACCTTAGTGGGCTCTGTGATAGAGAAAAAAGCAAAGTGCCCACAAAAGTTAGACAAATGTGAAGCTTTTAAGCGTGTGAGAGGACCTGGTGCTTCAATGTCATCGATGATCTTCTCAATTTGCACTTCGTTTGCAATACGAGGATGAGTGGGTTGTCTTTGAGGAATTTGATCCGCATTTTCTTCACGAGCATTTTCCTCAGCACCATTTTCTTCAAGTGAGCCAGCTCGACGTTCATCATGTTCTGGAATGATTTCTTCAGCAGATTCTTCAGTGGGAATGACATCCTCAGTAGCCTTGAACTTGATAGAATCCTCAGGTGCTGGTTCATCTATTACAGAAGGTAGGTGCTCTCTTTGCGAGCAATTAGTTTCATCAAACCGCACATCTATAGTTTCAACAACCTTGTGAAGAACGTTGTTGAAGACTTTGTAGGTGTGCGAGTCCTTTCCGTAACCAAGCATAACACCCTCATGTGGTTTCGGTGCAAATTTACAATTGTGATGAGGATCTCTAATCCAATGTAGCGACCAGACCTCAAACGATCTGATCTCTGTGCATTAGTGTCATCCCTGGATCAGTAATGCTGACACGCACAGTACTCGAAGGATTTATAACAGAGTAGCAATCACACACTTATTACATCGAATGTCTCAAAAGAGAACTTATTACAACAAATATGGCTTAAGGCCATCTAATAACGATAACAGCGGAAGGCTTGGAAGATAAGAGTCCATCAACTCCAACGACATCACTGAGTATAGAACCACGATCCTAAGGCATCTTACTCGTCGTCTGAAAAGTCTGCAACATGAACGTTGTAGCCCGAAAATGGGTCAGCACATGGAATATGCTGGCAATGTAACACATAGAGAATAATGAAATAATAATGATATACTACATGCATATATGGCTGGTGGAAAGCTCTATGGTTACAATTTTTGCATAAAGCCAATTTTTCCCTACTGCAAAGGAATAAATTTTATTTAACTATCATGGTGGTTGTTAAACATTGAGAATGATTGACAGCATTCTCAATCCCAATTAAGTAACATCATCATTAAACAAACCCAGCAATATTAATTTAAGTAACATGATGAGATTCACATGATAATCCAAGTACTAGATACTCAAGATGTCCATAACCGGGGAGACGGCTAACCATGATTAGTTTATACACTCTGCAGAGGTTTGCGCACTTTTCCCCACAAGACTCGATCTCCTCCGATGGGATTCTCGCACTACATGGTGTTTGAGAAACGGATGACCGAGACATAGTCTTTCAGAAGCGCTAGCACCTTACGATCGGGTAGACAGTACCAACCTACGTCCCCTACATCTGCTAGTTTACCAATGTAAGAGTTCGCACGACTTAGTCAACTATGCTAGAGCCCATAGTAGCTTGTGGCTGCACACGGAAGTTTCTAGCATGAATAATCTCATGATCCCTTTGGGCCTGGGTGGCGGTTCATAAAGAAAACAACAGACAATCCTGGAATACCCAGGTACCTCAATCCACCCAGATGTGTATTAAAGTTGCCACCTTAAATAAACCATTAATTAACAAACTCATATTTGTCATGGATACACTCACCCAATCCACGTCTACTAGCATAGCATGGCATAATAAGCAAACGTATAAGTAACTCCCAAAGGTTTGATACTAAAACAGGTAATAGGTACTACCTCATCTACTTCCCAAAACCCACAATTTAATTAGATCCTAATCATGCAATGTTTGAGGGTTGATCTACTGCAATAAAACTGGGTAGTAAAGAGGTATGATCAAAGTGTTACTTGCCTTGCTGATGATCCGCGAAACCTAGGGATTCGAAGTAGCAAGCGGCGCAATCCGGGTACTCTATCACAAACAAACAAACAAACAAACAAGCATACAATAAGTACTCATCTAATGCACAGGTAAAACTCAAATAAGAGACCTAACTAGAAAGTTCAACTTCAGAACTCCAGTTTGCAAAAAGAATCAAATCGAACGAAGCAACAAAAGTCAAACGACAAAAGAAACAGACTTCATTTACTAATCTGAACCTAAGTCAAATTTTAAAGTAGCAAAAACTTGTTTGAGTAGATTATTCGGGAAGAGGGTTTAGAGACGAAACTCTAGGCGCTTGAATCGCCTGATTCCGATAAACGAGCGAAAAGTTATACTAAAACGAAAATCGTATCGGAAATCGCGATCAGAAAAATCACGGAATAAATCCGAGAAAAAAATAACGAACAGATTAACAAACGAATGTTCGTTATCTGGATCTAAACGATAAACGCGTTCGTTAAAACGAACGAACGAGCGAACGCTCACTAATTAACCTAAACCGAAAAAAAATCGGTCTAATAAAAAAACGGAAACTAAAAAAATGACGAAAAACCGAACGGTTTTTCTAAAAAAAAGGGCGGCGACGGTGGGGTCAACCTCGGGGTGCGGGTCGGCGGTGGCGGCGGCTCCGGCAAGGGAGGCGGTGGTCGGCGGTGACGGTTGCGGGATCCGACGAGGGCGGCGGCGGTCGGCGGCTCCGGCGCGCGGCGCGGTAGCAGGTGGCGGCGGCGGTGGTGCGGGCTGGCGGCGGCTAGGGTTAGGGTTTGGGCGGCCGCGGGTGGGATGGCGGCGGCGGTTTGGGATGAGGGTGTTGACCCGGGGCGCGGCTTATAAAGACCCCCGGCCAGGAGAGTCCTGGCCGATCTCGGCCCGTAGTCGTTTCGGATTCTTTTGAAATAATTTTCGCGCAGAAAATCAAACGAAAGAAATACTAAAGGACTCCAAAACTCTTATTTGATTTTTTATTAAATCCTCAATATTTCTTTATTTTGGGAAAGTCATTTTATTCCCTCTCTCATATTCTTTATAATTGAAATAATTGGAGATAAAATAAATAAAATCAAATGATCCTATTTCCAAAATGTGAGAAAACTCAAATATGAAATTTATGAAATCCCCAACTCTCTCCGTGGGTCCTTGAGTTGCGTAGAATTTCTAGGATCGAGGCAAAATGCAATAAATATGATATGCAATAATGATCTATTTGTATAACATTCCAAATTGAAAATTTGGGATGTTACAAACCTACCCCCCTTAAGATGAATCTCACCCTCGAGATTCGGGTTGGCTAGAAAATAGGTGAGGGTGGTCCTTCCGCAGATCATCTTCTCTCTCCCAGGTGGCTTCATCCTCGGTGTGGTGGCTCCACTGAACTTTGCAAAACTTAATAACCTTGCTGCGGGTGACTCGGCTGGCATACTCAAGAATCTTAACGGGTTTCTCCTCATAGGTCAAATCGCTGTCCAACTGAATCGCCTCTAGCAGCATGGTATCTCTCAGCGATATATCAGCCATCTCTGTGTGGCACTTCTTCAACTGGGAAACGTGGAACACATCGTGAACTCCTGACAAACCCTCAGGCAATTCCAACTTGTAAGCAACTTCTCCCATACGCTCCAAAACTTTGTACGGTCCCACAAAACGTGGCGCTAACTTTCCTTTAACACCAAAACGCTTAACTCCTCGAAGTGGTGATACACGAAGATAGACTCTATCTCCGACCTTGTAAACTGTCTCCTTACGCTTTGAATCTGCATAGCTTTTCTTCCTGGACTAGGCTACCTTGAGCCTGTCGCGAATCAACTTCACTTTCCGTTCAGACTCCTTAATCAAATCCGGTCCAAACAACTGGCGGTCTCCAACTTCATCCCAAGACAACGGGGTTCTGCACCTCCTTCCATATAAGGCTTCGAAAGGGGCCATTTTCAAACTGGATTTATAACTGTTGTTGTAAGAGAACTCTGCATAAGGCAAATTGTCGTCCCAACTAGATCCGTAATCTAGTGGACAAACTCTCAGCATATCCTCCAAAATCTGATTGACTCTCTCGGTCTATCCATTTGTCTACGGATGAAAAGCTGTACTGAAATCTAGCCTGGTACCCAAGGTTTCGTGCAACTGATTCCAGAACTTTGAGGTAAACTGAGTTCCTCTATCCGATACAATGCTCCTCGAAACTCCATGCAGACATATGATCCTGGTCATATATATCTTGGCCAACTTAGCACTAGTGTAAGTGGTCTTCACTGGAATGAAATGCGTTACCTTCGTCAAACGATCGACTACAACCCAAATCGAGTCATAGCCTGAACGAGTCCTAGGCAATCCTGTGATAAAATCCATGCCTAGCTTATCCCACTTCCATTCGGGTATCGGCAATGGTTGTAACAATCCTGCTGGCTTCTGATGCTCTGCCTTTACTCTCTGACATACATCACAAACTGCTACATACTCTGCAATATCCTTCTTCATTCCGGTCCACCAGAAAGTCTCCTTCAAATCCAAATACATCTTGGTATTTCCTGGGTGAATCGAATATGGCGAATCATGGGCCTCTTGCAGAATCAACTTCCTGATTTTCGGGTCATTAGGCAAATAAACACGGTCTTCAAACCATCAGGTATCGTGCTCATCCTCACGAAATCCTTTAGCTTTACCTTTGCTCATCTTCTCCTTTATCTCGGCAATTTCCTTGTCGGTCCTCTGGGCTTCTCTGATCTTATCCATCAAAGTCGACTGAATTTCCAATGTTGCTACATAGCCTCTCGGGACTATCTCCAAACATAGTTCGCAAAGATCCTCGACTAACTCCTTTGGCAACCCTGCGGTCATGAGTGTATTGACATGGCTCTTACGGCTCAACGCGTCGGCTACTATGTTAGCCTTCCTGGGGTGATACTGCAATCTCATATCATAATCCTTGATAAGCTCGAACCATCTCCTCTGTCTGAGATTCAACTCCTTCTGCATGAAAATGTACTTCAAACTCTTGTGATCCATGTACACCTCACAATGATTTTCGATAAGGAAATGTCTCCAAGTCTTCAACGCATGCACTACGGCTACTAATTCCAAATCATGTGTGGCATAATTTAACTCATGGGGTTTAAGCTGTCGTGAAGCATACGAAACGACTCTCCCCTCCTGCATAAGCACTGCTCCAAGTCCTCGACGTGAAGCATCGCAATACACCTCGTAATCCTTACTCTGATCTGGCAGAATCAACACTGGCGAGGTAACTAGACGTTCCTTCAACTCCTGGAAACTAGCCTCTCATTCCTTACTCCAATTGAACTTGGTATCCTTTTTCAACAATCCCATCATGGGCTTTGCAATCTTCGAAAAAATTCAATGAATCTTCGGTAGTATCCTGCCAGTCTAAGAAAACTTCTGATTTCTCCAACTATCGTCGATGCTACCCAATTTGTCACGGTGACAACCTTTGTGGGGTCTACTGCTATTCCTTCTCCGGATATAACATGTCTGAGGAATCCAACTTCCTTCAACCAAAATTCACATTAGCTGAACTTGGCATATAACTGGTGTTCTCTGAGCTTCTCCAATACCAAACGCAAATGCTCCTTATGCTCCTCTTCGTTCTTCGAGTAGACCAAGATATCGTCAATGAAAAACCATGACGAACTTATTCAGAAACTCCATGAATATTATGTTCATCATGTTCATGAAATAGGCAGGTGCGTTAGTTAGACCAAATGACATAACGGTATACTCGTACAGCCCATACCTGGTGGTAAAAGCCGTCTTAGGTATATCCTGCTCTCGAATCTTCAACTAATGGTATCCTGATCGCAAATCGATCTTGGAAAATACATTTGCTCCTTGCAATCGGTCAAACAGATCATTGATCATCGGCAGTGGGTACTTGTTCTTGATTGTTACTGCATTCGATCCTCGATAATCAACAACCATCCTCAATGATCCGTCCTTCTTCTCCACTAGAAGTACTGGCGATCCCCAAAGCGAAGAACTTGGGCGAATGTAGCCTTTATCCAGTAACTCCTTAATCTGACTCTTAATCTCCTCCAAATCTTTTGCTGGCATCCTGTATGGTCTCTTGGATATCGGCCCTGTGCCTGGAAAAAGCTCAATCAAAAACTCAATGTCTCTATCCGGTGGCATGCCTGGCAACTCTTCTGGAAATACATCAGGAAAATCCTTCACTATTGGTACTTCCTCCTGCACAACTCCTGATAAGGAATTTACGTGCATCTTCTTCGGCTCATGTCTGGAAACATACTTGATCCTCCTTCCTTCTGGCGTTGTAAGAAAAATTGTCTTACTGGCGCATTCAATGTTCCCTCCATAGTTCGATAACCAATCCATGCCTAATATCACGTCCAATCCTTGTGATTCCAATACTATTAGGTCCGAGGGAAACACGTAGTTACCAATCCTTAATGGTAACCAATCACACCATAGTCTAGCCATATACTCTGATCCAGGTGAGGTTACTAACATGGGTGACCGAAGGGCTTGGGTTGGTAGTTTGTACTTATCCACAAATCCCCTTGATATGTATGAATGCGATGCACCAATATCAAAAAGAACGAGTGCAGTAAATGACTTAACCAAAAACTTACCTATTACTGCATCGGGCTGGGCTTCAACCTCCTCCACGCTAACGTGGTTCACCTGTCCTCTGCTGAAAGGGTTTGGCTTCTTCCCAGAGCTTCCATTGCCATTTCCATTCTGGCCTTCAGGACATTCATTGGCGTAATGTCCGGTCTTTTGGCACTTAAAGCAAGTGACTTGAATCATATCTCTCTTTGCTGGTGTTGAGGGGTTGGTACGGTTCTGGCCATTACTTCCTCCATTCCCGTTACCATTCTTGGAACCATTATGGTTGTGCGAACTACCACCTCCATGGGTATGCTGGAACTGTCCTCCCGACTTCGGGATAAAACGTGGCTTCTGCTGAGCTACCGAATTGTACTTTCCCTGTCCATACTTCCTCTTGTGGTTCTCAATCTGTTGTTGCTTCCCTTCAATCATGAGAGCTCTATCTACCAACTCCTGGTAGTTATTGAAACTTGCTACCATCAACTGCATACTCAGCTCATCATTCAGTCCTTCCAAAAACTTCTCTTGCTTAGCTGCATATGTAGCAACATCATCTGGGGCATAACGTGCTAGCTTACTGAAGTCATCCACATACTGGCCAACTGTACGTCCTCCCTGGCGTAAGTTGCGAAACTCCCGCTTCTTCATGGCCATTGCTCCTGCTGAAACATGGGCAGTACGAACAGCCTGCTGAAACTAATCCCATGTGACAGTGTCTACTGGATAGGTGGCTGTGAAATTCTCCCACCATGATGCTGCGGGTCCCTCAAGCTCATGTGCGGCAAATCGCACCTTCTCCGCATCTGTGCATCCTGTAGTGGTCAACTCCCTGGCTGTCTTGCGAATCCAATCATCTGCAACAATCGGCTTCGTGCTACTAGAGAACACCGGCAGATTCAGCCTAAGAAAACGGGTTAGGTGATCAACAGGTGGTGGTGGTGGTGGGTTGTTGTTGTTGTTGTTCCCCTAATTCTAATTCTGGACTAGTATCTGCATCAATGCATTCTGCTGCTAGATCAACTGAGTGAGCTCCGGTGGGAAGGCAAATCCATTGTCACGTCTCGGAGGCATCTGAGGTTTTAGAAAAGATGAGAATACAGAATAGAATGAGGTCTAGAGGGAAAAACACTACCCATATGCACATGAGACAAATTGCAATCAAAAAAACTTCATTCAAACAAGCAAGGGCATACAACGGTCTATCTATCATTACAAAAGTGCTCGGACTATACTAGATACATGGGGGAAATACTACTACTGTTATGGTGGTCGACTAGAAAAACTGCTCCGATGAAGACTCCATGATATCTGCTCCAGCTTCGTCAACATAGTCATCATCACTATCGTCCAGGTCCGAGTCGGTGTCGTCGATGATGATGTAGTTCTTTGGACAAGTGCAATCTTCGTCTTCTCTAGTTGCGGGAAATCCCATAAACACTCTTAGCTTCTTCTTCAGATCTTCATTCTTCTCGACTAGCGTTGCTATTTCCTCCTCATATCCATCATGTGTAGACTTGAGTTCTTCCTCCAGTTCTGTGATCTTGGTCATGGACTTTTTCAGATCCATCATGCCTGCGCACATCTGGTTCTCCTGGCGTCGAATGTGCTGGTTTAACTCCTGGATGAAAGCTGCAATTGATCTGTCCTTCCTGGTGCTGATCATCTCCCATTGCTCATCTCGGCGCCCACAAATCTGGTAGATAGTATCCTTAAGCTCCTTGTGGTAAACTTCTCCGATACGTCCCATGGTGATGTGGGCTGCCATGCTCTTTCCTAGGCTCCAGGTTGGTGAATCAAAGGAAAACTCTATGGGCTCGGTGACGGGCATGAATGTCCTTCCGGGAACTTGAACTTGAATCATCCAGCGCTCCTCTTCAGGTAAAGTGGCGTTGTAGGTCCCGGTGAAGCTTGGTACTCCGATGTTCAGGTATCTAGTGACTTCCTTCAGGTGTCGTCCAAAAGGTGTTTCTTCATCCGGTTGCGTGAACTTGTTCCTTGCATCCGCCATCCTAAAAGAGAATAGAAAAGATGAGGAGTCAGAAATGAGAAGAGAGAGTAGTAATCTAGGGCTTTAGCTTAGTGGTCGTGTCCTACAGTCAGCGTGTCCTCTGATACCATCTTGTAGCGACCAAACATCAAACGATCTGATCTCTGTGCATCAGTGTCATCCCTGGATTAGTAATGCTAACACGCACAGTACTCGAAGGATTTATAACAGAGTAGCAATCACACACTTATTACATCGAATGTCTCAAAAGAGAACTTATTACAATAAATATGGCTTAAGGCCATCTAATAACGATAACAGCGGAAGGCTTGGAAGATAAGTGAGTCCATCAACTCCAATGGCATCACTGAGTATAGAACCACGATCCTAAGGCATCTTACTCGTCGTCTGAAAAGTCTGCAACATGAGCGTTGCAGCCTGAAAACGGGTCAGCACATGGAATATGCTGGCAATGTAACACATAGAGAATAATGAAAGAATAATGCTATACTACATGCATATATGGCTGGTGGAAAGCTCTATGGTTACAGTTTTTGCATAAAGCCAATTTTTCCCTACTTCAAAAGAATAAATTTTATTTAACTATCATGGTGGTTGTTAAACATTGAGAATGGTTGACAGCATTGTCAATCCCAATTAAGTAACATCATCATTAAACAAACCCAACAATATTAATTTAAGTAACATGATGAGATTCACATGATAATCCAAGTACTAGATACTCAAGATGTCCATAACCGGGGAGACGGCTAACCATGATTAGTTTATACACTCTGTAGAGGTTTGCGCACTTTTCCCCACAAGACTCGATCTCCTCCGTTGGGATTCTCGCACTACATGGTGTTTGAGAAATGGATGACAGAGACATAGTCTTTCAGAAGCGCTAGCACCTTATGATCGGGTAGACAGTACCAACCTACATCCCCTACATCTGCTAATCTACCACTGTAAGAGTTTGCACGACTTAGTCAACTATGCTAGAGCCCATAGTAGCTTGTGGCTGCACACGGAAGTTTCTAGCATGAATAATCTCATGATCCCTTTGGGTCTGGGTGGTGGTCCATAAAGAAAACAACAGGCAATCCTGGAATACCCAGGTACCTCAATCCACTCAGATGTGTATTAAAGTTGCCATGTTAAATAAACCATTAAATAACAAACTCACATCTATCATGGATACACTCACCCAATCCACGTCTATTAGCATAGCATGGCATAATAAGCAATCATAGAAGTACCTCCCAAAGGTTTGATAGTAAAACAGGTAATAGGTACTACCTCATCTACTTCCCAAAACCCACAATTTAATTAGATCCTAATCATGCAATGTTTGAGGGTTGATCTAATGCAATAAAACTGGGTAGTAAAGAGGTATGATCAAAGTGTTACTTGCCTTGCTGATGATCCGCGAAACCTAGGGATTCGAAGTAGCAAGCGGCGCAATCCGGGTACTCTATCGCAAACAAACAAGCATACAATAAATACTCATCTAATGCACAGGTAAAACTCAAATATGAGATCTAACCAGAAAGTTCAACTTAAGAACTCTGGTTTGCAAAAAGAATCAAATCGAACGAAGCAACAAAAGTCAAACGGCGAAAGAAACAGACTTCATTTACTAATCTGAACCTAAGTCATATTTTGCAGTAGCAAAAACTTGTTTGAGTAGATTATTCGGAAAGAGGGTTTCGAGACGAAACTCTGGGCGCTTGAATCGCCTGATTCCGATAAATGAGCGAAAAGTTATACTAAAACGAAAATCGGATCAGAAATCGCGATCAGAAAAATCGCGGAATAAATCCGAGAAAAAGAAAAACGACGAACAGATTAACAAACGAATGTTCGTTATCTGGATCTAAACGATAAATGTGTTCGCTAAAACAAACGAACGCTCGCTAATTAACCTAAACTGAAAAAACCCGATCTAATAAAAGAAGGAAACTAAGAAAAACCGACGAAAAACCGAACGTTTTTTCTAAAAAAACGGCGGCGGCGGTGGGGTCAACCTCGGGGTGCGGGTCGGTGGCGATGGCGGCTCCGGCGATGGCGGTGGTTGTCGGCGGCGACGGCTGTGGGGTCCGGCTTCGGCGGCGGCGGCTCCGGCGGCGGCGACAGCAGCGGGCGGCGCCGGCGCGCAGCGCGGCAGCAGGCGGCGGCGGCGCGGGCTGGCGGCGGCTAGGGTTAGGGTTTGGGCGGCGGCGGCAGGTGGGCTGGCGGCGGCGGTTTGGGCTGAGGGGGCCGGCCCGGGGCGCGGCTTATAAAGACCCCCGGCCAGGAGAGTCTTGGCCGATCTCGGCCCGTAGTCGGTTCGGAATTTTTTTTTAAATAATTTTCACGCAGAAAATCAAACGAAAGAAATACTAAACGGACTCCAAAAATCCCGAAATAAATTTTCCCCGGCTTCTAAAATCAAGCCGGTTTAGATGAACATTTATTTAGGGCCTAAATGCAATTTTGAAAAAATGCGCATTTTTCCTAAATTCAAATAAAATAGCAATAAAATCCGAAATAAAATCTTATTTGATTTTTTTATTAAATCCTCAATATTTCTTTATTTTGGGAAAGTCATTTTATTCCCTCTCTCATATTTTTTATAATCAAAATAATTGAAGATAAAATAAATAAAATCAAATGATCCTATTTCCAAAATTTGAGAAAACTCAAATATGAAATTTATGAAATCCCCAACTCTCTCCGTGGGTCCTTGAGTTGCGTAGAATTTCTAGGATTGAGGCAAAATGCAATAAATATGATATGCAATAATGATCTATTTGTTTAACATTCCAAATTGAAAATTTGGGATGTTACATCCAACATTTAGCACCGAAGACTTTGAAGTAACTCACATTGGGTTTCTTGTCAGTGAGGAGTTCATAGGCAGTCTTCTTGAAGAATTTGTGAAGATATACTCTGTTGATGATGTGGCATGCAGTATCAATAGCCTCAATCCAGAACCGACGAGGTGTCTTGTATTCATCAAGCATAGTGCAAGCCATCTCAACAAGAGTTCTGTTCTTGCACTCCACGACGCCATTGTGCCGAGGAGTATAAGGAGCAGATAACTCATGAGTAATACCAAGTTCATCAAGATAGTCATCAAGATCAGAATTCTTGAACTCAGTCCCATTGTCACTTCTGATGTGCTTGATCTTCACACCAAAGTTGGTTGAAGCCCTCGAGGAAAATCGTTTGAAGACTTCCTGCACCTCATGTTTGTAAGTGACAATGTGCACCCATGTGTAACGAGAATAATCATCAACAATAACAAAGCCATATAGAGATGCATCATTTGTAGCAGCAGAATAATGATTAGGAACAAAGAGATCCATGTGAAGCAATTCAAATGGTCGAGTGGTAGTCATGATAGTCTTCGCTGGATGCTTGGCCTTTGTCATCTTTCCAGCTTCACAGGCCCCGCATAAGTGATCCTTGAGGAATTTTACATTCTCAATGCCAATGACATGCTTCTTCTTTGCAAGCGTGTGCAAATTCCTCATGCCAGAATAACCAAGTCGTCGATGCCATAGCCAGCCTTCTGAAGCTTTTGCTAGTAGACATACGGCTGGTTATGGTCCTGTAGAGAAATCAACAATGTACAAGTCTCCTCTCCTAAAGCCTTCGAAGACTTTGGAATTGTTAGCTTCAATGATCACAACACAACGATATTTTCCAAAGACAACAACCATATCAAGATCACAAAGCATTGAGACAGATATGAGGTTGTATCCTAAGGACTCAACAAGCATGACTTTGTCCATGTGTCGATCCTTTGAGATCGCAACCTTACCTAGACCCAATACATGACTTTTGCCTTTGTCAGCAAAGATGATATGCTTCAGATGTGACAGTGATAAAGGAGCATCCATCAATAGATTCTTGTCACCAGTCATATGATTTGTACATCCACTATCGAGGACCCACTCATTGGCTTTGTGTTGTTCATCCTTGGCACCCTTTGCCATGAAGCAATAGGTGGGAGCGTAGTCATCATTGCCTTCATCAGCCTTGTTGGTGAAGCCATTTTCTTCAGAGTTGAAGATAGACTTGCTGACGAATGCAGTAGCGAGAGCTAGGCTTGCTACACCAGACTCAGACTCCTCAGATTCAGCCTCAGAGTCCATTTCCTTGCCAATGAATGCCCGAGCCTTCTTGGAGCTTCTCTTCTTGTGAGATGAAGACTTCGAGGATTTTGATGATGAAGACTTTGAAGATTTCTTCTTCTTCTTTGCATCATCAGAACTGTAATCCTTGTATTTCTTCTTCTTTGATTCCTTATCCCACTGAGGACAATCTTGGATGTAGTGACCAGGTTTCTTGCATTTGTGGCATAGCCTCTTCTTGTAGTCACTAGATGAGGAATCATTGCTCCTTAAGGATTTTCCAAAGCGACCTTGTCTTGAGAACTTCTGAAATTTCTTCACGAGCAGTGCTAATTCCTGGCTCAGTTCTTCAGGGTCACCAAGGCTACTAGCAGAGTCCTCATCTTCAGACTCAGAGACTACCTTGGCCTTCAGAGCACGTGATCTGCCATAGCTCGAACCATAGAGGTATCTCTTCTCAGCAAGCTGGAACTCATTGGTATTTAGCCTCTCGAGGATATCAGCGGGATCGAGTGACTTGTAATCAGCACGTTCTTGAATCATCAGTGCCAGAGTATCAAATGAAGAATCAAGCGATCTTAGCAATTTCTTCACCACCTCATGGTCGGTGATGTCAGTGGCGCCCAGTGCTTGAAGCTCATTTGAGATGTCAGTGAGGCGATCGAAGGTTTGCTGGACATTTTCATTATCGAGTCTTTTGAAACGGTTGAAGAGATTGCGAAGAACGTCAACACGAGAGTCACGTTGAGTTGAGACTCCTTCATTCACTTTGGACAGCCTATCCTAGATAAGCTTAGCAGTTTCCAAAGCACTCACTCTTCCATACTGTCCTTTGCTCAGGTGACCACATATGATATTCTTCGCTTGAGAATCAAGTTGCTTGAATCTCTTCACATCAATAGCGTTCAGAGTAGGTGTGACAGAGGGAACACCATTTTCCACAACATACCAGAGATCATTATCAATTGCCTCAAGATGCATTCGCATCTTATTCTTCCAGTAGGGGTAGTCCGTTCCATCGAAGGTAGGGCACCCTGCAAAGACCTTGATCATACCTGCAGTCGACATAACTAAAACTCCAGACGGTTAAACCAAAATCACACAGAACAAGGGAGTACCTTGCTCTGATACCAATTGAAAGTGCGTTATATCGACTAGAGGGGGGTGAATAGGCGATTTTTATGAATTCTTCACTGAGGATTTGCTGGTGAGGAAATTCCTAAATGAAGAATTACTAGCAGCGGAATAAGTACTCAAATGTAAACATAACAATACACAAGCATGGTCATCATAATGGAATGAAGACAAGCATAGACTACAGAAAACGTAAACACAGGATAACACAAGATGAAGACAGACAGACTGAAGAAATTGAACTGAGGAAATTGAGAAAGTCTTCAGCCAAAGTCCTCAAACAGATATGAACAAGCACACAACAACATAAATGAGGAAATGAAAGAGCTGAGGAAATAG
This sequence comes from Triticum timopheevii, assembly GCA_963921465.1. Classification (NCBI taxonomy): domain Eukaryota; kingdom Viridiplantae; phylum Streptophyta; class Magnoliopsida; order Poales; family Poaceae; genus Triticum; species Triticum timopheevii. The sequence continues at coordinate 586,993,589 of OY997270.1, forward strand.
AACCAGTAAGCTTGGTGAAGACAATGATTTGGTAGACCAGTTCCAACTGCTGTCTTAGTTGTACGTCTGGTTGGAGCGGCTGAGTATTTAAACTCGAGGACACCCAGTCCCGGACACACAGTCCTCACTGTATTCTCCTTGAGCTAAGGTCACACAGACCTCGCCCAATCACTCGTGGTAAGTCTTCAGGTGACTTCCGGACCTTCACAAACTTGGTCACTCAGTGATCCACAATTCCTCTTGGATGCTCTAGACCTTGACGCCTAACCGTCTGGAAAAAGCACAGTCTTCAAAGGAAACACGCGTCGGATCCACGCATGATCAATCTCTTCAGTGATGCTCCATCACTTTGGGTTTGTAGGTGTTGGGTTTGGGTTTTCCTCACTTGATGATTTTCGCTCAAAGTCCTCGGAGGATGGGACGCTCACAAATGACAAGTGTCAGTTTCTCTCGGAGCAGCCAACCAGCTAGTGGTTGTAGGGGGTGGCTATTTATAGCCTAGGGAGCAGCCCGACATGATAAGACATAAATGCTCTTGTCTGATATGACCGTTAGGTGGGTAGATATTTTGGGACAGCTGGCACATAGCACAGCAACAGTCAGAATTTTGACTCTCAAATTCCTCAGGGCTATCATGTTCCTCACTGTGTAGGTAATCCGCACTGGCGAATTCCTAACTCCTCAGTCAGAACAAATTCCTCAGAGACCAGAAGAACTTCGTCTCTGTCACTGAAGAATATGACTGAACTATATGAGATTTCCAATGACATCACTCGAAGGGATTGGTAGGTGTAGGATTTTGAGTTGAGCATCACATGGAAATTTTTCCTTAGTATTTCCTCGACCCCCTTTAACAGTACGGTGTTTCCTATGACTCAAGAAGGAGAAAATGAAACTATAAAAACAAAAGTCTTCATGCTTCATGTTCCTCGAATGATTGCCAAGTCTTCAAGGTTACACCAATTTCTTCACTTTCAAAGTCTTCAGAAAGTCTTCAGAAATCCAAAGTCTTCAGTCGAAGAACTTCATTTTTAGGGGTCGACTTTCTATATAAATATCAAACTCCTCATAGACTTATAGACCCGTGTACACTCACAAATGTATCAGTCCCTTAACCTATAAGTCTTCAATACACCAAAATCACTAAGGGGCACTAGATGCACTTACAGGGATCACTACTTCCTAAAGTTGAAACTCTTCCAAACCCACTTTCATCAATATAATCGTCATAAATAGGAGGCATGCTTTCATCATAATAAATATTCTCATCAAAACTTGGGGCACTAAACATATTATCTTTATCAAACATAGCTTCCCCAGGCTTGTAGCTTTGCATATCAATAGCATCATGGATATTCAAGGAATTCATACTAACAACATTGTAATCATGCTCATCACACAAAGATTTAGTGCCAAACATTCTATAGATTTCTTCTTCTAGCACTTGATCACAATTTTCCTTTTCATCATACTCACGAAAGATATTAAAAAGATGAAGCGTATGAGGCAAACTCAATTCCAATATTTTTTAGTTTTCTTTTATAGACTAAACTAGTGATAAAACAAGAAACAAAAAGATTTGATTGCAAGATCTATAGATATACCTTCAAGCACTCACCTCCCGGCAACGGCACTAGAAAAGAGCTTAGTTGACGGGGTGTGAGTGCCGCTTACCTAGTCTCCCTGGCAACGGCGCCAGAAAAGAGCTTGATGTCTACTACACAACATTCTTCTTGTAGACGTTGTTGGGCCTGCAAGTGCATAGGTTTGTAGGACAGTAGCAAATTTCCCTCAAGTGGATGACCTAAGGTTTATCAATCCGTGGGAGGCATAGGATGAAGATGGTCTCTCTCTAGCAACCCTGCAACCAAATAACAAAGAGTCTCTTGTGTCCCCAACACACCCAATACAATGGTAAAATGTATAGGTGCACTAGTTCGGCGAAGAGATGGTGATACAAGTGCAATATGGATGGTAGATATAGGTTTTTGTAATCTGAAATAACAAAAACATCAAGGTAACTAATGATAAAAGTGAGCGTAAACGGTATTGCAATGATAGGAAACAAGGCATAGGGTTCATACTTTCACTAGTGCAAGTTCTCTCAACAATAATAACATAGATAGATCATATAACAATCCCTCAACATGCAACAAAGAGTCACTCCAAAGCCACTAAGAGCGGAGAACAAACAAAGAGATTATGGTAGGGTACGAAACCACCTCAAAGTTATTCTTTCGGATCAATCTATTCAAGAGTTCGTACTAGAATAACACCTTAAGACACAAATCAACCAAAACCCTAATGTCACCTAGATACTCCATTGTCACCTCAAGTATCTATGGGCATGATTATACGATATGCATCACACAATCTCAAATTCATCTATCCAACCAACACAAAGTACTTCAAAGAGTGCCCCAAAGTTTCTACGGGAGAGTCAAGACGAAAACGTGTGCCAACCCCTATGCATAGGTTCATGGGCGGAACCCGCAAGTTGATCACCAAAACATACATCAAGTGGATCACGTGATATCCCATTGTCACCATAGATAAACACGGTAAGACATACATCAAGTGTTCTCAAATCATTAAAGACTCAATCCAATAAGATAACTTCAAGAGGAAAACTCAATTCATCACAAGAGAGTAGAGGGGGGAGCAACATCATAAGATCCAACTATAATAGCAAAGCTCGCGATACATCAAGATCGTGCCATAGAGAGAACACGAGAGAGAGGGAGATCAAACACATAGCTACTGGTACATACCCTCAGCCCCGAGGGTGAACTACTCCCTCCTCGTCATGGAGAGCGCCGGGATGATGAAGATGGCCACTGGTGAGGGATCCCTCCCTCCGGCAGTGTGCCGGAATAGGCTCCCGAGAGGTTTTTGGTGGCTACAGAGACTTGCGGCGGCGGAACTCCTGATCTATCTTCGTCTTCGATGTTTTTAGGGTACGTGGACTTATATAGGCGAAAGAAGTCGGTCGGGGGAGCCTCGAGGGGCCAAGGAGACAGGGGGCGCGCCTAGGGGGGTGGGCGCGCCCTCCTATCTCCTGGCTTCCTCGAGCCTTCCCTGGCTTGAACTCCAAGTCTCCCGGATCATATCCTTTCCAAAAATCACGCTCCCGAAGGTTTCATTCCGTTTGGACTCCGTTTGATATTCCTTTTCTTCGAAATACTGAAACAGGCAATAAAACAACAATATGGGTTGGGCCTCCGGTTAATAGGTTAGTCCCAAAAGTAATATAAAAGTGTATAATAAAGCCCATAATCATTCAAAACAGATAATAAAGTAGCATGAATGCTTCATAAATTATAGATACGTCGGAGACGTATCATGTATCTTCTTTAATAAGAACTAAAACTCTCTTTAAATCACGCATAAAAATCCTTTCTTCTTCAGTGAGAATTGGAGCTCTCCTTAAATCATGCAAAAGAATTAGGAATGATACTACAATAGGATGAAACTCTCCTTATGTCCCGCAAAAAAAATTGGGCATGATTCTGCGGTGGAAGTAATTAGGGCGAGTAGGAGAAAAGCAGACACCATTAGACAGATGAGAGTAGTAGGATGGAACCGTGAGCGTGTAGGATGTGGATCGGAGGGCGGTCAATGCATTAGGTCATTTGCAAAAGTGATTTGATGTGCCACATACAATTAATCGAATATAGGGGCATCCAACGGCAACCCGTAAATTTCCTCCGGCCATCCAACGCTGGCCGCATACATTTCAACCCACATTTGAACTAACCGAATGAAATTCATGTAAACCAGCCAATATACATCACAGTTCGGATAGGAAATAGCACAAATCATCCATACTACATAGCATGCAACTTAAGTCTAGTACAACAATGTCTCAAATTCGACTAGCTTAACTGGATGTCCAACAAGTTTTCCATCAACGGATCATGTCATCCCACACATACTCCCCATTTAGCTTCATCCAATAGTGTGTGTACGTAAATGGCCATCCCTCGGTCCTGTGGTACATCATGGCAACACGTGCAAGCTACATAATGCGTAGATCAACATTGAGTGAATGAATCAATCAACAAGTTGAGCAAGAGGAAGCAAACTTACGATCTTGTCCTCTACCGCGTGCAATGGCCACCTTGCCTCCAGCTGATTAACCACATTACAAAACTTTGTGACGCTGGCCCGGATAGCGTACATGTGATACAATAGCAACCTCACATTCGTTCTTGAATGATGTATATGTTGTAGGGCGCAATATGCTTTTGTGCATGAAATGATTAATATACTTGCCGCCAGAAGGTCTCCCCTGCCCCTTCCTATGAAATCTATGAATACGACCAACCACGCACGGCATAACAACTCATCCTCCATGGTCGAGAAGCTCGGCATCCTTCATACTATAAAAAACGACATAGGCTTGAAAATAAGCTCAATGGCATTTGACCGAACACCTGCCGGGCATGGTGTTGGCCATGGAGGTCGTCGGCAGGGGGCAGAGTGTACCTGGGTACAAATGGATCCCAGTTAGACAGTCGCATTGTAAAAGCGAGCGGCCACGTCGGTGCTACTTGTGGACATCCGACAATGTCTCTGTGGCGGCCGGAGACGTACAACGGCGGCGGCAAAGGTGGAGAAGGGGCGTGGTGCAAGAAAATGGGACCAGGACGGGGGGTAATTGGGTGGGCAAGGGGTGTCGGGGTCCTACATGGCTGCTCTCAGAACTCCCGCAAACCCCCCTCCCACTTTCTCTCTTATTTGCGGGAGAAAATGTGTGTGTGCCGCCCTGCAGATCGATATAGGACCGTGTTGGATGGTCTTTGCGGTCGGACAGGATGGTCCGTGTTAGAATAAATCCGAGGCATACCATCGATCATCCGAGGACCAAGGAATCACACGAGCATGACACCGAGATTTGTTAATGAGGTTCACCATCATGTGTACATCCCCGGGGCATGACTACGGGCGCTCCTCCCCGTGACACCATCATAATACCGGACTCCGGCCGCCCGGACGCCAGCACACGCCGCCGGCTCCCCCGCGTGCTTGTGCTATTATGTTGGCATAGGTTCCATCGTGTGTCTATCGCCACTATATATGAGAGGCCTAGGACACAAGTGTCCTGTTAGGACACGACTCCATATCCTATCTAAACACAATACTACGCAAAGTCCATTTGTAGCTTATCTTACACAATATTCGACACAACTCTAACAAACTCCACCTTGGTGAATATTCTCCACCACCCTGAATTCGTCAATGCATCAAACTTTCATGTACATTGGACTTGAGTTTATCCCATGAGCATCGCTGCTACTCCAAAGACTCCATATGACTCCACCTGCACTTCTTTTCTTGACCACAGCCAACAGTCGAGCAAAATTAAGTTCCTTATTACTCTAGTTTGTGCTCTCAACTTTCAGAGTATCCGTCCAATGCCATCACACACTGATCACTGACCTGCATGAAAGTGAACAAGTCACATATTGGGTGTCACACATAAGAGTTATCTGAACTCAACGTCACAACTCCTTTCTGGACCGGCCCTCTGAAACTTGAAGGAATTTCATCGTTTCTTGTAGTCACCCGAGTCAAATTCGCAGTGGTCTCACCACATGTATGACCACCAGAGCCCTGGCCCGTCTCCATGTCCCATGCATACCACACGCCTCGTCGCTATTACCGCGTCGAGCCTCCCTGTCCCGGTCGAGTCTCAAGGGTCGCGAACCCACACCACTCAACCCCCACTGCAGAGTACCACCGATCATCACCGACCGATGACGAGTTTCATGCTTCCATTAGACCACTGGGCTCCAGTCTGAACTACATGTCCCTCGCTTTTTCCCGATGAATAGGCTTCGACCCTCTGTCGACTTAAGTCGTAGCCCCTCAATCAGCACTGAGTGAAGTCTTCCAGACTCCAGCTCCACCTTCAACATGACTCCATGGTAGATGATCAGTCCACCCATGTGCCTCATCGACTTCAAGCTCCATGTATACACCACGTTGAATCAATCCCGCGCCATAGTCTTGTCGAAGCCACACAAGCCCTCGGGCTGCGCGACGTGTTTCCACGCCCAGAAGTCGGTCACCATCAGCATCACGCTCATATGTTGCTGTCACCGATCCCACCACCGTCTTCTGTTCTAACTGACTCACGTCGATCCATCAGACTATCTAGTCCGACCCAGCCGGACTTATCCAACTGCACGACATGCTTCAAAATCCACGAGCCTGATACACATGTCGTTATCCTTGCCACGCACACCACAGACCATCAGGCTACCATCCACGTACTCAGATGTGTTTGAAGAAACGAAGCCAACCTACCTCTCATAAGCCTTCCCGTGCACTCCAACATAGAGATCAAAGGAAAATTTCCAAACTCCACCACGTACATATGTTGCCTTGCTCTTCATCTAGATGGAAAACACCAGTCCGTCATGTAGCTTTTTTCCAAACAAATCTCCGGCCTGTACAACACCCAGCTCATCGAGACCTCCTCTCCGGCGCCGGGAGCTCCTAAGTGGCGCCTTAAGCGCCACTCGGAGCAACCGGCGCCCACGCGCGCCCCCTTCATGGGCCGGCCCATTTTGGATTCTCTCCCTTGCTCCCGCTTCCTTCGCTTGGGCGTTCGGGAGGTCGTATACGTCGAGCGGCAAAAAAAAAGCACGTGTGTGGATCGAACTCCATACCTCACAATTGATTCTAGCGTGCCTAGCCAGCCGAGCTAGCATCCTACAGTTGTTTTAGCGCAACGCTAGACTAAAAGTAGACAGCGGCAAATCATTTTTTCAAAAAAACAATATTTTATAATATACGTTGAACAAATTTTAAAATACAGTGAACTTTTTTGTAAGCAAACATTGAACAAATTTCAAATACACAAATGAAAACATTTTGTTGTATGTGTTGAACAATTGTTTAATGTACGATGAACAAATTTTAAGTACATAATGAACATTTTTTAATATACGTTGAACAATTTCATAATATACGATGAATTGTAAATTGTAATACATGATGAACATTTTTATAAATTCAAAAGGTGAACTATTTCATAATATATGATGAACATTTTCTTAATACGACCAAAACAAAAAAGAAACCAGACGGGAAGCGTGGGTGCTTTTATTACCGTTATATTTACTATCCAAAATCATAAAAGCAAAAGTCTAATCACAGCCATAAGTTGTCCCGGTTGGCTAACTGCACTCGAACAAAGGCCGTGGGTATAGAGTTCGACTCCTGCCGAAGGCACGTATTTTTTGGATCATTAAAGGAATGAAAGAAAAAGTAAAACGGGCCTGGCCCATGACGGGAGGGGGTGTGCGCCCGTTTGGGAATCAGCCTATAACGGGCGCTGAGGGCGCCGTTTAGGAAATGCCTCCGGCGCCTTATGCGCCCGTTCGCTTAGCGGGCGCTCGCGCGCAGCCTCGAATGGGCCGGCCCAGCTAGCCCGCTCTCTTCCTTTCTCCGCTTCGATCGCTCGCTCACGTTTCCTTCATTCGTTGTTTGTTTTTTGGCTGTTCGTCCTTTCGTTCACAAAACTGAAAACACATGAATCTGAAATTTCGATCCTAAAAACAGTTCACAAATTTCCGAAAGTTCATCAATTTTGAACACAAACAAAAAGAGAAAAGTTCATCGGATTTTAAAAAAAGTTCAACGGATTTTTAAAAAAGTTCATCGAATTTGAAAAAAAGTTCATCAAATTTGAAAAAAGTTCATCAGATTTGAAAAAAAAAGTTCACTAAATTTGAACAAAAGTTCAATGAATTTGGAAAAAAGTTCATCGGATTTGAAAAAAGTTCATCGAACTTGAAAAAAACAGTTCACTCAATTTTGGAAAAGTTCGTTAAAGTTGAATTTTTTTTCGTGAAATCCAGTGAACTTTTTTCGTCGAATTAGAAAAAGAACAAAAGGAAAGAAGAAAAGAGTTAAGAAAATGTACTTGATCGCAGAATGGCGTGTTGCGCGGTGGTTATGGCGTGGCACACTTAACCGCTATGGCGCGGGTTCGAATCCTCGTCCCCGCACTTGATTTTTTGCATCAGTTTAGAAAAAAAAAGGGAATGTGGGCTGGCCCGTTGTGCATGGGGGGTGTGCATCCTGTACGGTTAACGCTATACTCATGGGAGCTCCTATAGGCCGCTCGCTGCGGCAAATTGCCAGCGCTTCGCACAGGAGCGGCTAGCGTGGGCCGGCCCATTTACAGTGGCGCGCGCCGGCAGGTTCCCGAGATGAAAAATCGCAAAAAATTAAATTGTGCTATCGCTGTAACTCGAAGACGCAACTTCAGACTAATTGACCTGCCGTGCAAACTAATTGAGCAGCGCGAAAGTTAAAGACTTAAACATTAATTTGCAAAAAATCCCAAAAACTACAGTCCATTTATTGGGTCATACCGATGACCTCCTACAGCTCAATGTTTCGAAATTATGAATATTTGCTTCAAAATAAAAACATTTTCTGAATTTTCATACAATTTTTTGTAAAACAGGAACATTTTGATGATGTGAACAAATTTGAAAAGGGGGAACATTTCTTGAATTTGTGAAAAAAAATAAAAATGTTTAAATTTTTAAAACTTCCAGAACATTCTTTGAATTTGTGAACAAGATTGAAAAACATGAACTACTATTAAATTTGTGAACAAATTTGGAAAGCTGGAACATTTTTTTCAATTCCCAAATATTTTTTGAATCTTGAGAACAAATTTTGAGACGGAGAACAAATTTGGAAAATATTGAACAAACTTGGAAGCGAGAACAATTTTTTTAAGCACGAACATTTTTTGAATCTTGAGAACATATTTTGAAACGTAGAACAATTTTTAAAAATCCCAAACAAATTTGAAACGTGAACATTTTTTGAACAAATGATCAAAATTGGGAAACATGAACATTTTTTAAACCCCGATCATTATTTGAATAGTTCCAAAAAAATGAACAAACACATTCCGAACAATTTTTTTAAAATGAGAACAATTTTTGAAATGCCCGAACTTTTTTTTGAAAATGCGAACATTATTTGAATTTATGAACAAATTTTGAAAGCACAACAATTTTTACAAAATTAAAAATATATTAAAAGTACGAATATTTTTTTCAGTTTCTGAACAAAATTTGAAATCTGATTTGTTTTAAAAAAATGGACTTGAAATGTAAAGGGAACGAAAAAAAGAAATAGAAAAGGAAAAGAAAAGAAAGAAAAAAAGAGAAAAAAAGAAACAGAAAAATCGACAAAAGAAAAAAACGGTTCATGGAACCTTCTAGAAGTTTCCCAAAACCAAAAAAACCGTCTGCGAAACTCTAGAATGTTCCTAAAACCGGAAAGTATAACGGGCTGGCCCAGGTGAGCGCTTCGATCGCCAGCTCTGTGCGTTGCGTCGACATTTCGACGCAACGAGCGGCAAATAGGGAATTCCTGTATTCATCCCTAAAAAAAAAAAGGTTAACGCTGTATTCGGCGCTGAGGGCGCCAAATAGGATCCAGCCAGCTCATTCACGCTCAGCCGACCACGCGCACGGGCCTCCGCTTTCCAGCTCCGCCAGCGCACCATGGGCCTTGCCTGTCATGGGCCGCCAGACGCCAGCAATACACGTACGCCTACCGTCGGACGCTCGCCGGATCGATCCGATCGCTGCACGTCCAGCCTGCCGCTGCCATGGGACACGCGCCTTCCGCTGATCGGACGCCTGCTGTAACTTGCCGTTCTCGCCATTGATTGCATCTCTTTACAAAAATTCCGATCGCATCAAGAGTTTCTTTGATTTGCTGCTAACCCTGCGACTGCCCTGATCGAAACACGGGAACACCACGTGACAACCGATCCGTTCCATCGCTGCCTCTTGCACCGCAATTTAACTCAACAATCTTTTTGCAAACAACGATGCTACACACACGACGATATTGGATGATCACCGGACTATGCTACACATCAAACCGTCCATGCGTTAGAGCAAACGTAGCTAGCACCGTTCATTCTTGCATCGTGCGGAGTTCGGCCGGGCAGTGTCATCCGTGTAGTAGTTTCGTTTCGCAAAGCACTTCGTCTATATCAACGGATGCACTGCCTCATCGAACCTTGCTCATGATACCACTTGTTAGAATAAATCTAAGGCATACCGTCGATCATCCGAGGATCAAGCAATCAAACGACCACAACACCGAGATTTGTTAACGAGGTTCACCATCATGGCTACATCCCCGGGGCGTGACTACGGGCACTCCTCCCCGTGACACCGTCACAATACCGCACCCCGGCCGCCCGGGCGCCGGTACACGCCGCCGGCTCCCCCGCGTACCTGTGCCATTATGTTGACATCAGTGGCAGCCCAGGAATTTGCTACTGGGTATTCTTCTAAAATTTTTTGGCCAAAGCAATATAAAAGAGCAAAAATGTACTATAAAATGGCAATATCAATGACCATTCATCAACAATAATAGCAAAATATCATTGTGGCAATATCTCAATAAAGAGATGTAGTGGTCGCTGGGTTTATTATGTCCATCTAGCAATCGGTGTATCACAGAAGTAGCAAACGAATCACATAAGTAGCAAATGAATCACATAATAAGTAGTTGAATTTCACTGGTTTACAAGCAATGAGTGATTGTCTTCTACAGTATTACAGTACATTCTAGCAATAACAGGCAATGGCATTCACAAAAGATCTTCAAAGGTGGCTGGACTGCCGGAGGTGGAGACATGCCGTGGAGGGCGGCTGCAGCCCAGCGAGGCGAGCCGAGCCGGGAAGGCCGGAGGGCGGAGGCGGACTGGCCCCTGGCCTTGGCGGCAGGGGGAGGCATGACTGGACGTAGAGTCGCAGACTCCCAGAGGGGAGGTCGGCGAGGGGCGGAGACCGAGGGAAGGGAGTGAGGAGAGGGTCGGCCGGATGGGAGGGCAGGGAGCGAGGGAGAGGGCAGCCGCCAGACTTAGAATCACCGCCGCCGCTACCGCTAGGTTGGGAATGGGGGGAGGAATCGCCCGCCTAATCTGGGTCGGTCGTGTGTGGTTTGGTGCATCGCTGCGACGCTGCCATAGGTGCGGAAAATATCTGGTGCACCGGAGCTTGTGGTGCTATCGGTGCATCGGATTCATATTGTGCTTTTAAAATGTTCAAAAAAATCTGAAAAAAAATTAGCACACTCATACAACATTAATGTAGGTTATCACAAAATTTCAAATCAAAATTCTAAACATAACTCGAAAAACAAAAATGATAAATTCAACACTAAATAGTACACAACATAACTTGGGCTTTAGATTTGGCCCATTATCACACTGATGTCAAATTTGTCATTTTTGTATCTCAAAAAACATTTCAAATTTTTATCCAAAATTTTGTGACATTATACATTGATGTTGTGTTAACATACTAGAATTTTTTCAGATTTAAAAAAATATTCTATGGCATCTGGTGCACCAATAGCACCACAAGTGCGGGTGCACCGGATACATTCCCGCCATAGGTGCTAGTTTGGGCTGGACTCAGTGGGCCAAGTTTTAGCGTATAAACATATGTACTAAAAAAATTTGGGGCCAAAATCTTGGGTATTCTAGGGAATTCCCAGAAAGACCCCAGCGCCGCCACGGGTTGACATAGGTTACATCATGTGTCTACCGCCATTATATATGAGAGGCCTAAGATACAAGTGTCATGTTAGGACACGACTCAATATCTTATCTAAACACAATACTACTCAGAGTCCAATTGTAACTTATGTTGTACACAATATTCGACACAACTCTAACAGTCCGAATGTATGCAGACAAGGGTGGACATTGGAGATGGCCTAAAATACATGGCATTCATCAATACGTGCATGTCTTGGGGACCCCAATACAACGCGACGAGAACAGGACGATCAACTAGCTACCTACACGAGGGCGAGCAGGAGGCTCCAGGAGCCGTGCGCCGGCGGCCGGCCTGCTACACGTCAGTTCCACACACCGGAGCCAAGGGCTCGTTGGGAGGCTCGCAGAGGGGCATCCAATGGCGTCACTCTCGGCGACTCGGCGTGGTCTGCTTGGACGTACGAGAGGCCACGCTCTCCGCAGTAGCTTGTAGGCGGTGTGGCGACGCGATCATGCCTAGAGCCTAGATTCCAGCGTGTGAGGCAGTTATAAGCTTGGGTAAGCAAAAGCAAACACAACAGCTATTGTCTTCTCCAGCCTTCCATTTCATAACAATCCATCGATCTATCCTTCTGCCTGCTGTGAATGGGATGGATGCGGGAGCCGGCCATCCAATGCCGTCCGCATATATTTTAAACAACGATTCAACTAATCAGACGAAATTCATACAAACACGTTGAATCTTCATATAAACCGGACGAGACTCATGTAAAAATGACGGATTTCCATTACATTTCAAACATTTAAACCAAAAAAAGTGGTTCGACCCTAAACCTATCCTATAGCGTCAGCTGTCGTCCATTTCCTTTCTATTCCGCATCGGCGGCCACGTCCTTCATCTGCCGTCTCCATGAACGGCGGTGGAGTTCAAGACTCGTGAAGTGAAGGTGCGGTCTCCGGCAAGGAAGAGCAGAACATGGAAGATGACTAACCTACTTGGGACACAATGCCCTGCCGCCTCCCATGCCCTACTCATCCTCGAAGAAGTCCGCAACATGTACGTCCCGGTCGCCGGTGGACGTGAGGTCGATAATGAACGTGGATGAATCATCACTCTCCACCTGCCACGTGCGCCCCCGAAACTTGGACGGCGGCCTGTAGGACACGCAGCTGGCGGCCGCGTCCGGCTTCCCCAGCTCTGGTTGCGAGCAACGCGTGCAGCATCGTAGAGCACCCATTGCTCTGCAATGAAGTTCGGGCTTGCCTCGGCCATCACGGCCACGGCCGCCTCACTTGCACGCTCATTATAGATTTGGCCCTCCACCAGCCGGTGCTGCTCGAGGAGAAAAATGTTACACCTTTGCTCCTCCTGCGCCTGCCGAAACGCTGACATAGAGCCCACGTAGGCTGCTCCTCGAAGGCCTTGGTGGCGGCGTAGTGCGCCCACGACTGCTCCATGATCAGGCCGGCATGCACCGGCGCGGGGTCCGGTGTCGTATCGTTGTCGAAAATCTCGTGCGAGCCCACCAGGCACGACGGGACTGTCAGGCGGCTGCAAGGGTAGCCACCTTGTGCTTCATCTCCGGCGACAGACTATCCCACAAAGTGTTCCCACTCGCGGTCATGGCGGATGTAGAGCAAAGGAGGAGGATGTGTTGTGGTGTGGAGTTAACCGGGTGTGGCCACCTTTAAATAGCGGATTCCGGTGAGGCCTAGTGTCCGGATGCGTCAACGTGCGGCGTCGGAGTTGGTCCTCGGCCGGCAAGCCTGCTCAATATCGGCATACGCACGGATGGGCATTGACGGGCATGGTAGATATATGTCATGTCCCGTACAACAAATGTTGCTCCGGCATTGAACGGGCGTGAACACTGAGTATGCGGTGCGGGCGGCTCTCTCAGCGGCGTGACGCTTCAATGTTGGTGCTAGTGAGAGATCACGTCCGCTCCGGGCCGGCGTCATTGCATAGTGGCCGTTCTACAGCGGCATGAATGTTGGCAGCTGCCGTCGAGTGAGAACGCACGCGGGCGAGACAGGTGCATTTCGGGTGGGCCAGGACAGTCAGGAATGGGCGTGACAGCAGTCCGAACACCCACAAAACCCCCTTGTCTGTATCCGGTTTGCATACCATTGAACGGACCAATACAGTACCATGTGGATGGCGGAACACATCCGGATGCGCACGGTTTAAGAGTCCGCGTTGTCCAAGATGCCCTTAGCTGGCACTGTAGATAAGGTGTATGTTCGCATAAACGAGTGATCCCGCCACACCAATCGATCTTCATACAAATTCGTCCAACTCGGTCTAAATTTGGAAATCTATTTTCGAGCGGATGCATGCCTCTCAATTTTATTTTTCTCTTTTTTGATGAGAAATGGGTGGGCATCCTTGCACTGACGGTACAGCAAGAACAGCAAATTTCTTCTTCTGTATGTTGTAGAAAATGAAAAGGGAGACATCACACAACGGCTCGCCCACCAGAGGACATAGTACGTCTGTACGTGTGTGACAGCGTACAAGGCCACGAGCGCATGTATAAGGATCGGGATCAGATTTCTCAACCTAGACTCGAAGGTCTACGTTAGCGTCGCCGTATAATACTAGTACATCTTTTCGAAAAATAATAATAATACTAGTACATGACATGCATGGATCGAGACGTATGCGACTTGCTTCAGTGTGCTCCATATACACACACTCTCTACGTGTGGTTCTGTTCGAGTCTTTGTTTTGTGGCCGTATACGATGTATGTGCCTGCATATGATCCGTTCCGAGCCATGTTTGTTTGTGATGACGTAATCCCGTACGTCAACTTTCAACAAAGTCATGCTGTGCTACTCCAAAACCTGCACGAACTTATGCTGTCATGCATGCGGCGGACCTCCGGTACGGCTAACTGTGTGCCTATATCTTCCCTTGTGAAATGCAGTGATTTACTATGCGTAGCGTAGGTGTGGAGATAATCTCACTAATTTGAAATAGTTTCATCTTCAAAATTTGTTTTGTGGCATCTATTTGAAAAGTTATATCTTACAATCAACGGAGTTAGAGCTTGACCTATTTGAGCTCAGCTTGCTCTAGGCTTGGCTTCGTTACGAAAAAGGGTTTCCCCCCGCTTTGTATTACAAAACAACCATCCGATACAACCAACGATAGCAGCTGGGGCGAAAGCAGCACAATCTCGCCCAAAAGAAATGAAAGAGAGAGAAAAAAAACAAATGCCGATAACAGCGGATCGACAAAAACGACGAATCCTCGTGACCGCTGCGTCCACCGGAGATCGCCCACCAAGCTCCGAGACTCCGAAGCGCCAGTACCAATCAACACCTCCAAGAAGGAACGCGACGATGACGGCGCTGCTGCCAAGGGTTTCCTCCGATACACGGCAAGGAGAGAGGAAGGGTAGCCCCGACGCCCTTCAGGAAGGTCCGGCGGCACCCTCAGGCGCCAGCGCGTCGGTGTCGGCCAAGCCAACAGGGATTTCTCCCGATCCCAGCCTCTACCTCAGGCACTTCGGAGCTCGCCACCAAACCGACCACCACCCAACGCCAACATGGACAGGAAGCTTCACACGCTGTCTCACCATGACACCACGAAGATGGTCTGCACAACGAAGAAGAGGAGCCGGGACTAGGGCAGCAACACCGTCGGCATACGGGAGGGCCCCACCTCCACCGTCCACAACGGTAGCCGACCGGACGCCATAGCAGGAGCCTACCGGGCCCATGGCCCCACAGGCCCAGCCGGGCCCTCAAAGGCCCGGACAGCTCCCGCTTCCGCGCAGCAGCTGGCACGCCGTCGGCGTCGTTGTCCCAGTCCAAGCCGCTCCCCAGCCTCCCCATAACGAAGGCGTCGCGGTCGCGCCGGAGCCGACCCGCAAGGACCCAGAAGGGACCCTACGGGCCCAGATCTGGGCCAGGGACACGCCACCGGTCGACCAGCACCACCGGACCGCCCCGCCGCCAAGAGGCGCCACCACCCCGGCGAGTGCCGCCGACCTCCGCACCAGGACACTGGACCGCCACCGGTCGAGCATCACTACCGCCTCCCCCCACCCCGGGAAGGAGGAGCGCGCGCGGGTAAGGAACGGCCCGCCGCCGCCGACACCACCCGGCCAGATCTGGGGGCGACCGCCGGCGGCGGCTGGGGGAAAGGACGGAGAAGGGGCGGACGGGGCGGAGGGAGGTCGTCCGCAGCCCCGGCCACCTCCCGGGGAGACGGCGGGATGGGGAGGAGGGGATAGGAGAGGGGGTGGGGCGGGGCGCCCGCGCCGGGCGGGCGGCGGCGTCTGGAGCGGGGGCGAAGGAGCGAGGCGCCGCGCCGGGCGAGCGGCGACGGAGGCGGGAAGGGCCTAGGGCCGGCCGGCGGCGGTGGGGAACCCTAGCGGGAGCGGGAGCGGGAGGCTTGGCTTCATTCGAGCCTCAAACCAGAAGCTTCAAGCTTGCACTAAAGCTCGTGAGCCTAATGAGCTCTTGCTTGAATATCTCAACAAGGCTTGCTCCGACGCATATTGATGTAGGGCCTCTTTGATTCAAATCACAAGAAGAAGAAAAATAAGTGATCTGAGTGGCAATGCCCAATTGAATCCTATAGGATTAACACGTCCATTAATCCGAACCAGAAAGTGTTCGATGTCATAGAAAATAAATAAATAAAGGAATTGTAGAAAGAAGTTGGAATCGATGCTAGATTTTTAATGGAATGTAATCCTCTATAACACTAAGCTCCCTAATTTTAAAGAGCCCACATTCAATTGAGGTCTTCAATTAGAATTGGGTCACCCGATTTTGACTGGGTCAATAACTTCTCAAAGCTCTCCCATTCAATTCTTTTATACTATACACTATGCTTTCCAATTTTTAAGGCCTTGTAATTAATTAAGGTATTCAGTTTAGAATTGGGCCAGCTGATTTTTGACCGGGTGAACACTTTCTCAAGCTCACCCATTCAGACTATATTTCCTAATGTTAAAACTCTTTCATTCAATTGAGGAATTTAATTTTGGATTTGGTTTACAATTTTGAGCAGGTCAACGATTTTTCAAATCAATTAGCAGCAACCAGTCTATAAAAGCATATCAATCCCATGCACCCTCCCATCACCTGGAAAAAGAAGCCCCACCATGATTGTAGCACCAATATAGTAGTACATGTGGCCACTGATACGGAAGTTTTTCCATATAAATATATGTTGGTCGGAAGATAACACCGAATCACACCATGAAAGGTCCACCAAATCACAACATTATAAATAAAATTAAACACACTCTATCATCTCTCCCACCCGCCAAACTAAATATTCCATCAGTTCCAAAATATAAGGGGTATTAGTTTTGTTGAAAGTCAAATTTCTTTAACTTTAAGTAAGTCCAGAGCAAAAATATCGACATCCACAATATTAAACAAAAAAAGAATGGAAATTCATTTCATGATGAATTTAGAAATACTGATTTGATATTATGAGTTTTGATATATTTCTCTACAAATTTGAGCAAACTTAAAAGGTTTGACTTTTCAAAAAAGTAATACACCTTATATTTTAAAATAGAGTGATTATTTTAAGAAACCCAACAACACCAACCCTTCTAGTACAAATGATTCTTAGGAAAAATTCCTATAGGATCCAATCCAACGAATCAAACAACCAATGTAGAACAAAATTCTAAGGATTCTAGTCCTCCAAAAATCTTATAAAATTTGTTTGAATCAAAGGATCCCGTAGCTCTTATAATGGACATCAATAGACAACACTCATTGTGGGCATCCAAGACTGCACCAGTGCGAGGACATGATGCATCAAGGCACAATGCTTATCACGGGGAGCATGCATAGAGTTCTACACATCGCGTCGTGCGAGCGAGCGTTAGTACGAATGTTCTCCCTTTAAAATATCCATTTATAATATTTTCAAGCCAAGCTCAAACTCAGTTGAGCTTTCACTAGTAGAGAAATGACTAGCCACAACTTTTGTTAGTGGCGAGCCAATTTCAATCAACGCCACCACTAAATTTTCCAAATAGTGACGGCGTTGGCATATTTGGTACGACAATACTAAGACCATAGTAGTGGCATTTGAAAATTGTTGAACACCAGTTATATGTGGGATCCATAGTTGGTACAATGCGCCATATAGTAGTGACGTGCCATAACCATAAACAGCGACACTATTAGGTTTTCATGTGGCGTGATATGTGTTCATATGCCACCACTATATTATTTTGTGACATTTTTTATGTTAATTTTTATAATTTTGAGTTGCTGGCGTGCTATTGCAGACTCGAAATTATATTATTTCTGTGTTTATTGGAAACTGCCACACCATAGCTATTAGCTTTTGTTTTGAGTCTTTTATTATTTTATTACTTTGATCTTTTATTATTTTTCAGTCTATTATTATTTTGTGTATTTTTGTCTTTTCATTATTTTTGAGTCTTTTTTATTTTGTGTTTTTTATAATATTAGAGTAATTATTTTCAATATTTTTATTACTTTGGGTATTTTATTATTTTAAAATTGCATTACTTTCACTCTTTTATTATTTTGTATCTTTGTTATTTTCAATTTATTTTTGGCCTAGCCCAACATTTAGTCCCAGGTTCGGCCCAGCCCAATGATGTCGGGTCAAACCATTGGTGGCCATGGCCCCTGCCCCCACTCGACGGCTTTCTCTCTTGATCCCCTTTCTCGCCACCTCCATCTCTGTCGATTACGTTGTGCCGCCAGCCGTTGTCGGTCGATTTTTGGTTATTTCCAGCATCCCCCGGTGATGTGTTACACTTCTACTCCCCCCTCTCTCTGCCATACATCTATACCTCACATGTCACTGTCGTTTTTCTTTAGGGTTTTGGCGACGATGACGATTAGGGTTTCAGTGACGACGATAGTGATGCTAGCAGGTGATGGTGATGGAGAAGTGGGCACATGACGATGATGAACTCACCTCCAATTCTCTGTGAGCACCTCATCAACTCTTATTTTGTGGTAGTTCTTTATTTTTGGCAGAGTCAAAATGAGTTAGCGTTCATGAGTTTGCAGCTCTGCCAATTTTGCAGCTCTGAATTCTGGTGTAGTAGAATTAGCTTGCCAATTTTGGCAGTTCATAATTTTCGGCAGCTCATAATTAGTTATATGTCCCTACCATTTTTGGCTATTCATAATTATCTTGTGTACATTCCCCATGTGTGCCAAACTAGTGTGCCAAAGCTTTGAAACTGTCCATGTTTGCCAAATGTGAACTACAATTTGTGTACATTGCCCAAATGTTACCAAATGAGTGCCACAACTTGTGTTAAAACAACGCTTTGACACTCGCAGAAGAGTGCCAAAACTTTCAACTAGTTAAGTTTCGCAAAAAAAATGTTTGCCAAAGCTTTGACACTGCCAAAACATGGCCAAAACTAGTGTTCAAACAATGCCAATAACTAGTTCATACTCTAGTGACATTCATACTCTAATGGCATTCATACCCTAGTTCTAATAACTAGCTATCAAAACTTAACTAATTCATCCTAGGCATAAGTAGGATTCTTTTAGTTGTACTCTAGTGGCATTCATACTGGTGTCAAAAATGCACTCTAGTGGCATTCATACTAGTGTCAAAAATGAACTAGTTCATACTCTAGTGGCATTCATACTCTATTGGCATAAGTAGGATTCTTTTAGTTGTACTCTAGCGGCATTCATGCTACTGCCAGAACTTAACTAGTTCATACTCTGGTGGCATTCATACTCTATTGGCATAAGTAGGATTCGTTTAGTTGCATTCAATTTCAAATATCAACATTGTAAGCATATGCTATCATGGCTAACTTGTTATCACTCTGTAGTTGCAGTCAATGAGTACCTACTTGCAACATCACGGTGTATGCCGACGTCGACAGAGGTGAAGGGAGCACCAACGAGGTAAGATTACAAAAACGTCCATGAGCATTGCAAATACATGCATATATCTAACCATTCATGATGATTGCAAACACACATGCATATCTAATGATTTCAAATATTTGACTTGGTGGGATATGTAACATCTCCGACAATATTGAGGAGAGAAGGTATGACGTGGACATGCTCAACCACGAGCTAATAGAGTATCACGAGAGTACAGTCAAGGCCCTCAAGGAGGTGAATGTCGGGCTGAAGGAGGATAGGGATCAACTGATCAACGAGAAGGCTGACCTCTTCAATAAGATTCTTAAGCTGAGGGAGTAGAGGGATCAACTGGCCGAGGAGAGGGATCAACTGAAGAAGGAGAGAAAGCTCCTCAGGGCAGAGAGGAATGAGCTGAAGATGGAGAAAGCACATTTCAAAAAATAGGAAGAGAGCAATAGGAATAAGCTATGCCAGATGAAGTTAATCCTTGAACAAGAGATATGATGACTTGGTTGAAGATGCGCATTTGTGAAGCTAAACTTGTTTAGTATTAGAACTACTAACTTTTGGAAAGTTTAATTAGTTAGACGAGTACTAGTTTGTGGAACTTAACTAGAAAAGCCTAGCTGCAACTTTTTTATAAACGAAAAATCAATTTACTGGCATTGGGTAACATGGCATGATAATGGTAACATACACTTACTGGTGGCGTTGGAAATGTGGCACACCATCAGTATCTAAAATACCGCTGACATGTGCTCCAATGCCACCAGTAAATTTAGCCACTGGCACAATATTGGTGGCTTCGGCCTCCCATGCCAGCAAGGCCAATCATGCCACACCATAGCTAGGCTTTTCTGCACTAGTGTTTATCTGACTCACTTTTTTCAGATCGTCGAATTTTTTTCCTATAGCACAAAGATACCTTGTTAAGTTGAGCTTGAGCTCAACAAACCTTCCTTTACTTCTCCCCCTGAGCGAAAGTTGAACAAGGGTACTTTGTCAAGTCGAGCTTGAGCTCAACCAGGTTTTCTTTAATTCTCCCCCTGGGCGAAATTGAACTTCATTCGCTATTGAACATTTTTTTTAACTTTCATGAGCTTTCTTCAAGCCAAACTCGAGCCTAGTGATACGACTCCAACGTATCTATAATTTTTTTTATTATTTCATGCTATTATATTATCAATCTTGGATGCTTTATATGCATTTTTATACTATTTCATATCATTTTCGGGAACTATCCTATTAACTTAGTGCCAGTGACAGTTGTTGTTTTCTGCTTGTTTTTGGTTTTCCAGAAAATCAGTAGCAAACGGAGTCCAAACACTACGAAACTTTTTGACGATTTTTTTCTGGACATAAGAGACCTTGGAAGCTTCAGGAGGAGACCAGAGAATGTACGAGGAGATGGCAAGGCAACCCGGCGCGCCTTGGGGGTGCCTGAAGGAAATATGCCCTAGAGGCAATAATAAAGTTATTATTTATTTCCTTATTTCATGATAAATGTTTATTATTCATGCTAGAATTGTATTAACCGGAAACGTGAGACATGTGTGAATACATAGACAAACAAAGTGTCACTAGTATGCCTCTACCTGACTAGCTCGTTGATCAAAGATGGTTATGTTTCCTAGCCATAGACAAAGAGTTGTCATTTGATTAACGGGATCATATCATTTGGAGAATGATGTGATTGACTTGACCCATTCTGTTAGCTTAGCACTTGATCGTTTAGTATGTTGTTGTTGCTTTCTTCATGACTTATACATGTTTCGGTAACTATGAGATTATGCAACTCCCGTTTATCGGAGGAACACTTTGTGTGCTACCAAACGTCACAACATAACCGGGTGATTATAAAGGTGCTCTACAGGTGTCTCCGAAGGTACTTGTTGGGTTGGCGTATTTCGAGATTAGGATCTATCACTCCTATTGTCGGAGAGGTATCTCTGGGCCCACTCGGTAATGCACATCACTATAAGCCTTGCAAGCATTGTAACTAATGAGTTAGTTGCAGGATGATGTATTACGGAACGAGTAAAGAGACTTGCCGGTAAGGAGATTGAACTAGGTATTGAGATACCGACGATCGAATCTTGGGAAAGTAACATACTGATGACAAAGGGAACAACGTATGTTGTTATGAGGTTTGACCGATAAAGATCTTCGTAGAATATGTGGGAGCCAATATGAGCATCCAGGTTCCGCTATTGGTTATTGACCGGAGACGTGTCTTGGTCATGTCTACATAGTTCTCGAACCCGTAGGTTCCGCATGCTTAAAATTCGATGACTGTTATATTATGAGTTTATGTGTTTTGATGTACCAAAGGTAGTTCGGAGTCCCGGATGAGATCGAGGACATGACAAGGAGTCTCGAAATGGTCGAGACGTAAAGATCGATATATTGGACGACTATATTCGGACTTCGGAAAGGTTCCGAGTGATTCGGGTATTTTTGGAGTACCGGAGAGTTACGGGAATTCGCCGGGGAGTATATGGGCCTTATTGGGCCATACGGGAATAGAGGAGATAGGTCAAAAGGAAGGAGGCGCGCGCCCCGCCCCCCCTCCCCTCTGGTCCGAATTGGACAAGGGGTGCAACCCCCTTTTCCTTCTCCCTCTCCCCCTCTTTCCTTCTCTCCTACTCCGAAAAGGAAAGGGGAATCCTACTAGGACTTGGGAGTCCTAGTAGGACTCCCACAGTTGGCGCGCCCCCTCTAGGGATGGCCTCTCCCTCCCTCCTTTATATACGGGGGCAGGGGGCACCTCTAGACACAACAATTGATCCCTTGGATCTCTAAGCCGTGTGCGGTGCCCCCCTACCATAATCCACCTCGATAATATCGTGGCGGTGCTTAGGCGAAGCCCTGCGTCGGTAGAACATCATCATCGTCACCACGCCGTGGTGCTGACGGAACTCTCCCTCAAAGCTCGGCTGGATCGGAGTTCGAGGGACGTCATCAAGCTGAACGTGTGTTGAACTCGGAGGTGCCATGTGTTCGGTACTTGATCGGTCTGATCAAGAAGACGTACGACTACATCAACCGCGTTGTGCTAACGCTTCCACTTTCGGTCTATGAGGGTACGTGGACACACTCTCCCCTCTCGTTGCTATGCATCACCATGATCTTGCATGTGCGTAGGAATTTTTTTGAAATTACTACGTTCCCCAACAGTGGCATCTGAGCCAGGTTTTATGCGTAGATGTTATATGCACGAGTAGAACACAAGTGAGTTGTGGACGATACAAGTCATACTGCTTACCAGCATGTCATACTTTGGTTCGACGGTATTGTTGGATGAAGCGGCCCGGACTGACATTACGCGTATGCTTACGCGAGACTGGTTCTACCGACGTGCTTTGCACATAGGTGGCTGGTGGGTGTCAATTTCTCCAACTTTAATTGAACCAAGTGTGGCTACGCCCGGTCCTTGAGAAGGTTAAAACAGCACCAACTTGACGAACTATCGTTGTGGTTTTGATGCGTAGGTAAGAACGATTCTTGCTCAGCCTGTAGCAGCCACGTAAAACTTGCAACAACAAAGTAGAGGACGTCTAACTTGTTTTTGCAGGGCATGTTGTGATGTGATATGGTCAAGACGTGATACTATATTTTATTGTATGAGATGATCATGTTTTGTAACCGAGTTATCGGCAACTGGCAGGAGCCATATGGTTGTCGCTTTATTGTATGCAATGCAATCGCCCTGTAGTTGCTTTACTTTATCACTAAGCGGTAGCGATAATTGTAGAAGCAATAGTTGGCGAGACGACAACGATGCTACGATGGAGATCAAGGTGTCGCGCCGGTGACAATGGTGATCATGACGGTGCTTCGGAGATGGAGATCACAAGCACAAGATGATGATGGCCATATCATATCACTTATATTGATTGCATGTGATGTTTATCCTTTATGCATCTTATTTTGCTTTGATTGGCGGTAGCATTATAAGATGATCTCTCACTAAATTTCAATACAATAGTGTTCTCCCTGAGTATGCACCGTTTCCAAAGTTCGTCGTGCCCAGACACCACGTGATGATCAGGTGTGATAAGCTCTACGTCCATCTACAACGGGTGCAAGCTAGTTTTGCACACGCAGAATACTCAGGTTAAACTTGACGAGCCTAGCATATGCAGATATGGCCTCGGAACACTGAGACCGAAAGGTCGAGCGTGAATCATATAGTAGATATGATCAACATAGTGATGTTCACCATTGAAAACTACTCCATTTCACGTGATGATCGGTTAGGGTTTAGTTGATTTGGATCACGTGATCACTTAGATGATTAGAGGGATGTCTATCTAAGTGGGAGTTCTTAAGTAATTTTATTAATTGAACTTTAATTTATCATGAACTTAGTCCTGATAGTATTTTGCAAATTATGTTGTAGATCAATAGCTCGCGTTGATGCCTCCCTATGTTTTATATGTGTTCCTAGAGAAAACTAAGTTGAAAGATGATAGTAGCAATGATGCAGACTGGGTCCGTGATCTGAGGTTTATCCTCATTGCTGCACAGAAGAATTCTGTCCTTGATGCACCACTAGGTGACAGACCTATTGCAGGAGCAGATGCAGACGTTATGAACGTTTGGCTAGCTCAGTATGATGACTACTTAATGGTTTAGTGCACCATGCTTAACGGCGTAGAATCGGGACTTCAAAGACATTTTGAACGTCATGGACCATATGAGATGTTCCAGGAGTTGAAGTTAATATTTCAAGCAAATACCTGAGTTGAGAGATATGAAGTCTCCAACAAGTTCTATAGCTAAAAGATGGAGGAGAATATCTCAAGCAGTGAGCACGTGCTCAGATTGTCTGGGTACTTCAATTGCTTGAATCAAGTGGGAGTTAATCCTCTAGATAAGATAGTGATTGACAGGGTTCTCTAGTCACCATCACCAAGTTAGTAGAACTTCATGATGAACTATAGTATGCAAGGGATGACAAAAACGATTCCCGAGCTTTTCATGATGATGAAATCGATGAAGGTAGAAATCAAGAAAGAGCATCTAGTGTTGATGATTAACAAGACCACTAGTTTCAAGAAAAGGGCAAAGGGAAATAGAGGGAACTTCATGTAGAATGGCAAGCAAGTTGTCACTCCCGCCGAGAAGCCCAAAGCTGGACCAAAGCCTGAAACTGAGTGCTTCTACTGCAAAGGAAATGGTCACTGGAAGCGGAAATGCCCTGAATATTTGGTGGATAAGAAGGATGGCAAAGTGAACAAGGGTATATTTGATATATAGGTTATTGATGTATACCTTACTAGTGTTTACAGTAGCCCCTGGGTATTTGATACTTGTTCGGTTGCTAAAAGTTAGTAACTCGAAACAGGAGTTACAGAATAAACAGAGACTAGTTGAGGGTGAAGTGATGTTGTGTGTTGGAAGTGGTTCCAAGATTGATATGATCATCATCGCACACTCCCTATACTTTCGGGATTAGTGTTAAACCTAAATAAATATTATTTGGCATTTGCGTTGAGCATGAATATGATTTGATTATGTTTATTGAAATACGGTTATTCATTTAAAGTCAGAGAATAAGTTGTTCTGTTTACATGAATATAACCTTCGATGGTCATACACCCAATGAAAATAGTTTGTTGGATCTCGATCATAGTGATACACATATTCATAATATTGATGCCAAAAGATGCAAAGTTGATAATGATAGTGCAACTTATTTGTGGCACTGCCGTTTGGGTCATATCGGTATAAAGCGCATGAAGAAACTCCATAAAGATGTATTTTTGGACTCACTTGGTTATGAATCATATGATGCTTGCAAACTGTGCCTTTTGGGCAAGATGACTTAAACTCCGTTCTCTGGAACAATGGAACGAGCTACTGACTTGTTGGAAATAATACATACCGATGTATACGGTCCAATGAGTGTTGATGCTCGTGGCGGGTATCGTTATTTTCTAACCTTCACAGATGATTTGAGCATATATGAGTATATCTACTTAATGAAACACAAGTTTGAAACATTTGAAAAGTTCAAAGAATTTCAGAGTGAAGTGGAGAATCATCGTAACAAGAAAATAAAGTTTCTACGATCTGATCGTGGAGAAGAATATTTGAGTTACGAGTTTGGCCTTCATTTAAAAACAATGTGGAATAGTTTCACAGCTCGCGCCACATGGACCACCACAACGTAATGGTGTGTCTGAACGTCATAACCGCACTTTATTGGATATGGTGCGATCTATGATGTATCTTACTGATTTACCACTATCGTTTTGGGGTTATGCATTAGAGACAGCTGCGTTCACGTTAAAAAGGGCACCATCTAAATCCGTTGAGACGACACCGTATGAACTGTGGTTTAGCAAGAAACCTAAACTGTCGTTTCTTAAAGTTTGGGGTTGCGATGCTTATGTGAAAAAGTTTCATCCTGATAAGCTCAAACCCAAATTGGAGAAATGTGTCTTCATAGGATACCCAAAGGAGACAGTTGGGTACACCTTCTATCATAGATTCGAAAGCAAGAAATTCTTGATTAGAATGGATCCTTTCTAGAGAAGGAGTTTCTCTTGAAAGAAGTGAGTGGGGGGAAAGTAGAACTTGATGAGGTAACTGTACCTGCTCCCTTATTGGTAAGTAGTTCATCACAGAAATCTTTTCCTGTGACTCCTACAACAATTAGTGAGGAAGGTAATGATGATGATCATGTAACTTCAGATCAAGTTACTACCGAACCTCGTAGGTCAACCAGAGTAAGATCCACACAAGAGTGGTACGGTAATCCTGTTCTGGAGGTCATGTTACTTGACCATGACGAACCTACGAACTATGAGGAAGCGATGATGAGCCCAGATTCCGCGAAATGGCTAGAGGCCATTAAATCTGAGATAGGATCCATGTATGAAAACAAAGTATGGACTTTGGTGGAATTGCCTAATGATCGGCATGAAGGAAATATGCCCTAGAGGCAATAATAAAGTTATTATTTATTTCCTCATATCATGATAAATGTTTATTATTCATGCTAGAATTGTATTAACCGAAAACATGATACATGTGTGAATACATAGACAAACATATAGTCACTAGTATGCCTCTACTTGACTAGCTCATTAATCAAAGATGGTTATGTTTCCTAACCATAGACATGTGTTGTTATTTGATTAATGGGATCACATCATTAGGAGAATGATGTGATTGACATGACCCATTCCGTTAGCCTAGCACTTGATCGTTTAGTATATTGCTATTGCTTTCTTCATGACTTATACATGTTCCTGTAACTATGAGATTATGCAACTCCCGTTTACCGGAGGAACACTTTGGGTGCTACCAAACGTCACAACGTAACTGGGTGATTATAAAGGAGTACTACAGGTGTCTCCAAAGGTACATGTTGGGTTGGCGTATTTCGAGATTAGGTTTTGTCACTCCGATTGTCGGAGAGGTATCTCTGGGCTCTCTCGGTAATGCACATCACTATAAGCCTTGCAAGCAATGTAGCTAATGAGTTAGTTACGGAATGATGCATTACGTAACGAGTAAAGAGACTTGCCAGTAAGGAGATTGAACTAGGTATTGGATACCGACGATCGAATCTCGGGCAAGTAACATACCGATGACAAAGGGAACAACGTATGTTGTTATGCGGTTTGACCGATAAAGATCTTCGTAGAATATGTAGGAGCCAATATGAGCATCCAGGTTCCGCTATTGGTTATTGACTGGGAATAGTTCTAGGTCATGTCTACATAGTTCTCGAACCCGTAGGGTCCGCACGCTTAACGTTACGATGACAGTTTAATTATGAGTTTATAAGTTTTGATGTACCGAAGATTGTTCGGAGTCCCGGATGTGATCACGGACATGACGAGGAGTCTCGAAATGGTCGAGACATAAATATTGATATATTGGAAGCCTATATTTGGATATCGGAATGGTTCCGGGTGAAATCGGGATTTTACCGGAACACCGGGGGGTTACCGGAACCCTCGCGGGGGTTAATGGGCCTTAGTGGGCCATGAGGGAGAAGAGGAGGTCCGGCCAGGGCAGGCCGCGCGCCCCCTCCCCCCTAGTCCGAATAGGACATCGAAGGGGGGTGGCGCCCCCCTTTCCTCTTTCCCCTCCCCCCTTTCCTTCTCCACCAAGGCAAGAAGGGGGAGTCCTACTCCCGGTGGGAGTAGGACTCCTCCAGGCGCACCCCTAGAGGGCCAGCCGCACCTCCCCCTCCCTCCTTTATATACGGGGGCAGGGGGCACCCTAGAACACACAAGTTGATCTTCAAGATCGTTCCTTAGCCGTGTGCGGTGCCCCCCTCCACCATATTCCACCTCAGTCATACCGTCGCGGAGTTTAGGCGAAGCCCTGCACCGGTAGAACATCATCATCATCACCACGCCGTTGTGCTGACGGAACTCATCCCCGACACTTTGCTGGATCGGAGTCCGGGGATCGTCATCGAGCTGAACGTGTGCTGAACTCGGAGGTGCCGTACATTCGGTACTTGGATCGGTCGGATCGTGAAGACGTACGACTACATCAACCGCATTGTCATAACGCTTCCGCTTACAGTCTATGAGGGTACGTGGAAAATACTCTCCCCTCTCGTTGCTATGCATCACCATGATCTTGCGTGTGCGTAGGAAATTTTTTAAATTACTATGTTCCCCAACAGTGGCATCCGAGCCTAGGTTTTATGCGTTGATGTTATATGCACGAGTAGAACACAAGTGAGTTGTGGGCGATACAAGTCATACTGCTTACCAGCATGTCATACTTTGGCTCAGCAGTATTGTGAGATGAAGCGGCCTGGACCGACATTACGCGTACGCTTATGCGAGACTGGTTTCACCGTTACGAGCACTCGTGCTTAAAGGTGACTGGCGGGTGTCTGTCTCTCTCACTTTAGCTAAATCGAGTGTGGCTACGCCCGGTCCTTACGAAGGTTAAAACAGCACCAACTTGACAAACTATCGTTGTGATTTTGATGCGTAGGTAAGAACGGTTCTTGCTCAGCCCGTAGCAGCCACGTAAAATTTGCAACAACAAAGTAGGGGACGTCTAACTTGTTTTTGCAGGGCATGTTGTGATGTGATATGGTCAAGACGTGATGCTATATTTTATTGTATGAGATGATCATGTTTTGTAACCGAAGTTATCGGCAACTGGCAGGAGCCATATGGTTGTCGCTTTATTGTATGAAATGCAAACGCCCTATAATTGCTTTACTTTATCACTAAGCGGTAGCGATAGTCGTAGAAGCAATAGATGGCGTAACAATAACGATGCTACGATGGAGATCAAGGTGTCGCGCCGGTGACGATGGTGATCACGACGGTGCTTCGGAGATGGAGATCACAAGCACAAGATGATGATGGCCATATCATATCACTTATATTGATTGCATGTGATGTTTATCCTTTATGCATCTTATCTTGCTTTGATTGACGGTAGCATTTTAAGATGATCTCTCACTAAAATTATCAAGAAGTGTTCTCCCTGAGTATGCACCGTTGCGAAAGTTCTTCGTAGACACCACGTGATGATCGGGTGTGATAGGCTCTACGTTCAAATACAACGGGTGCAAAACAGTTGCACATGCGGAATACTCAGGTTAAACTTGACGAGCCTAGCATATAACAGATATGGCCTCGGAACACGGAGACCGAAAGGTTGAGCGTGAATCATATAGTAGATATGATCAACATATTGATGTTCACCGTTGAAACTACTCCATCTCACGTGATGATCGGACATAGTGTAGTTGATATGGATCACGTAATCACTTAGAAGATTAGAGGGATGTCTATCTAAGTGGGAGTTCTTAAGTAATATGATTAATTGAACTTAAATTTATCATGAACTTAGTACCTGATAGTATTTTGCTTGTCTATGTTTGTTGTAGATAGATGGCTCGTGCTGTTGTTCCGTTGAATTTTAATGCGTTCCTTGAGAAAGCAAAGTTGAAAGATGATGGTAGCAATTACACGGACTGGGTCCGTAACCTGAGGATTATCCTCATTGCTGCACAGAAGAATTACGTCCTGGAAGCACCGCTGGGTGCCAGGCCTGCTGCTGATGCAACTGACGACGTTAAGAACGTCTGGCAGAGCAAAGCTGATGACTACTCGATAGTTCAGTGTGCCATGCTTTACGGATTAGAACCGGGTCTTCAACGATGTTTGGAACGTCATGGAGCATATGAGATGTTCCAGGAGTTGAAGTTAATATTTCAAGCAAATGCCCGGATTGAGAGATATGAAGTCTCCAATAAGTTCTATAGCTGCAAGATGGAGGAGAATAGTTCTGTCAGTGAACACATACTCAAAATGTCTGGGTATAATAATCACTTGATTCAACTGGGAGTTAATCTTCCTGATGATAGTGTCATTGACAGAATTCTTCAATCACTGCCACCAAGCTACAAGAGCTTCGTGATGAACTATAATATGCAAGGGATGGACAAGACTATTCCCGAGCTCTTCGCAATGCTAAAAGCCGCGGAGGTAGAAATCAAAAAGGAGCATCAAGTGTTGATGGTTAACAAGACCATCAGTTTCAAGAAAAAGGGCAAAGGGAAGAAGAAGGGGAACTTCAAGAAGAACAACAAACAAGTTGCTGCTCAAGAGAAGAAACCCAAGTCTGGACCTAAGCCTGAGACTGAGTGCTTCTACTGCAAGTAGACTGGACACTGGAAGCGGAACTGCCCCAAGTATTTGGTGGATAAGAAGGATGGCAAAGTGAACAAAGGTATATGTGATATACATGTTATTGATGTGTACCTTACTAATGCTCGCAGTAGTACCTGGGTATTTGATACTGGTTTTGTTGCTTATATTTGCAACACGAAACAGGAACTACGGATTAAGCGAAGATTGGCTAAGGACGAGGTGACGATGCACGTGGGAAATGGTTCCAAAGTCGATGTGATCGCGGTCGGCACGCTACCTCTAAATCTACCATCGGGATTAGTTTTAGACCTAAATAATTGTTATTTGGTGCCAGCGTTAAGCATGAACATTATATCTGGATCTTGTTTGATGCGAGACGGTTATTCATTTAGGTCGGAGAATAATGGTTGTTCTATTTATATGAGTAATATCTTTTATGGTCATGCACTCTTGAAGAGTGGTCTATTTTTATTGAATCTCGATAGTAGTAATACACATATTCATAGTGTTGAAACCAAAAGATGCAGAGTTGATAATGATAGTGCAACTTATTTGTGGCACTGCCGTTTAGGTCATATCGGTGTAAAGCGCATGAAGAAACTCCACACTGATGGGCTTTTAGAATCACTTGATTATGAATCACTTGGTACTTGCGAACCGTGCCTCATGGGCAAGATGACTAAAACGCCGTTCTCCGGAACTATGGAGCGAGCAACTGATTTGTTGGAAATGATACATACTGATGTTTGTGGTCCAATGAATGTTGAGGCTCGCGAAGGGTATCGTTATTTTCTCACCTTCACAGATGATTTGAGCAGATATGGGTATGTCTACTTAATGAAACACAAGTCTGAAACATTTGAAAAGTTCAAAGAATTTCAGAGTGAAGTGGAAAATCATCGTAACAAGAAAATAAAATTTCTACGATCTGATCATGGAGGAGAATATTTGAGTTACGAGTTTGGTTTACATTTGAAACAATGCGGAATAGTTTCGCGACTCACGCCACCCGGAACACCACAACGAAATGGTGTGTCCGAACGTCGTAATCGTACTTTACTAGATATGGTGCGATCTATGATTTCTCTTACTGATTTACTGCTATCGTTTTGGGGTTATGCTTTAGAGACAGCCGCATTCATGTTAAATAGGGCACCATCAAAATCAGTTGAGATGACACCTCATGAACTGTGGTTTGGCAAGAAAGCAAAGTTGTCATTTCTTAAAGTTTGGGGCTGCGATGCTTATGTGAAGAAACTTCAACTAGATAAGCTCGAACCCAAATCGGAGAAATTTTTCTTCATAGGATACCCAAAGGAGTCTGTTGGGTACACCTTCTATCACAGATCTGAAGGCAAGATTTTCGTTGCTAAATTCGGATCCTTTCTAGAGAAGGAGTTTCTCTCGAAAGAAGTGAGTGGGAGGAAAGTAGAACTTGATGAGATAACTGTACCTGCTCCCTTATTGGAAAGTAGTTCATCACAAGAACCGGTTCCTGTGACAACTACACCAATTAGTGAGGAAGCTAATGATATTGATCATGAAACTTCAGATCAAGTTTCTACTGAACCTTGTAGGTCTACCAGAGTAAGATCCGCACCAGAGCGGTACGGTAATCCTATTCTGGAAGTCATGTTACTTGACCATGACGAACCTACGAACTATGAGGAAGCGATGATGAGCCTAGATTCCGCAAAATGGCTAGAGGCCATGAAATCTGAGATGGGATCCATGTATGAGAACAAAGTATGGACTTTGGTTGACTTGCCTGATGATCGGCAAGCCATTGAGAATAAATGGATTTTTAAGACGAAGACTGACGCTGATGGTAATGTAACTGTCTATAAAGCTCGACTTGTTGCGAAAGGTTTTCGACAAGTTCAACGGGTTGACTACGATGAGACTTTCTCACCCGTAGCGATGCTTAAGTCTGTCCGAATCATGTTAGCAATTGCTGCATTTTATGATTATGAAATTTGGCAAATGGATGTCAAAACTGCATTCTTGAATGGATTTCTAGAAGAAGAGTTGTATATGATGCAACCAGAAGGTTTTGTTGATCCAAAAGGTGCTAACAAAGTGTGCAAGCTCCAGCGATCCATTTATGGACTGGTGCAAGCATCTCAGAGTTGGAATAAACGCTTTGATAGTGTGATCAAAGCATATGGTTTTATACAGACTTTTGGAGAAGCCTGTATTTACAAGAAAGTGAGTGGGAGCTCTGTAGCATTTCTGATATTATAGGCAGATGACATATTATTAATTGGAAATGATATAGAATTTCTAGACAGCATAAAGGGATACTTGAATAAAAGTTTTTCTATGAAAGACCTCGGTGAAGCTGCTTATATATTGGGCATCAAGATTTATAGAGATAGATCAAGACGCTTAATAGGACTTTCACAAAGCACATACATTGATAAAGTTTTGAAAAAGTTCAAAATGGATCAGGCAAAGAAAGGATTCTTGCCCGTACTACAAGGTGTGAAGTTGAGTCAGACTCAATGCCCGACCACAACAGAAGATAGAGAGAAAATGAAAGAAGTTCCCTATGCTTCAGCTATAGGCTCTATCATGTATGCAATGCTGTGTACCAGACCTGACGTATGCTTAGCAATAAGCTTGGCAGGAAGGTACCAAAGTAATCCAGGAGTGGGTCACTGGACAGCAGTCAAGAACATCCTGAAATACCTGAAAATGACTAAGGATATGTTTCTCGTATATGGAGGTGACAAAGAGCTAGTCGTAAAAGGTTACGTCGATGCAAGCTTTGACACTGATCCGGACGATTCTAAATCGCAAACCGGATACATATTTTTATTAAACGGTGGAGCTGTAAGTTGGTGCAGTTCTAAACAAAGCGTCGTGGCGGGATCTACATGTGAAGCGGAGTACATAGCTGCTTCAGAAGCAGCAAATGAAGGAGTCTAGATGAAGGAGTTCATTTCCGATCTAGGTGTCATACATAGTGCATCGGGACCAATGAAAATCTTCTGTGACAATACTGGTGCAATTGCCTTGGCTAAGGAATCCAGATTTCACAAGAGGACCAAGCACATCAAGAGACGCTTCAATTCCATCCGGGACCAAGTCCAGGTGGGAGACATAGAGATTTGCAAGATACATATGGATCTGAATGTTGCAGACCCGTTGACTAAGCCTCTTCCACGAGCAAAACATGATCAGCACCAAGACTCCATGGGTGTTAGAATCATTACTGTGTAATCTAGATTATTGACTCTAGTGCAAGTGGGAGACTGAAGGAAATATGCCCTAGAGGCAATAATAAAGTTATTATTTATTTCCTCATATCATGATAAATGTTTATTATTCATGCTAGAATTGTATTAACCGGAAACATGATACATGTGTGAATACATAGACAAACATATAGTCACTAGTATGCCTCTACTTGACTAGCTCATTAATCAAAGATGGTTATGTTTCCTAACCATAGACATGTGTTGTTATTTGATTAATGGGATCACATCATTAGGAGAATGATGTGATTGACATGACCCATTCCGTTAGCCTAGCACTTGATCGTTTAGTATATTGCTATTGCTTTCTTCATGACTTATACATGTTCCTGTAACTATGAGATTATGCAACTCCCGTTTACCGGAGGAACACTTTGGGTGCTACCAAACGTCACAACGTAACTGGGTGATTATAAAGGAGTACTACAGGTGTCTCCAAAGGTACATGTTGGGTTGGCGTATTTCGAGATTAGGTTTTGTCACTCCGATTGTCGGAGAGGTATCTCTGGGCCCTCTCGGTAATGCACATCACTATAAGCCTTGCAAGCAATGTAGCTAATGAGTTAGTTACGGAATGATGCATTACGTAACGAGTAAAGAGACTTGCTAGTAACGAGATTGAACTAAGTATTGGATACCGACGATCGAATCTCGGGCAAGTAACATACCGATGACAAAGGGAACAACGTATGTTGTTATGCGGTTTGACCAATAAAGATCTTCGTAGAATATGTAGGAGCCAATATGAGCATCCAGGTTCCGCTATTGGTTATTGACCGGGAATAGTTCTAAGTCATGTCTACATAGTTCTCGAAACCGTAGGGTCCGCACGCTTAACGTTACGATGACAGTTTTATTATGAGTTTATAAGTTTTGATGTACCGAAGATTGTTCGGAGTCCCGGATGTGATCACGGACATGACGAGGAGTCTCGAAATGGTCGAGACATAAAGATTGATATATTGGAAGCCTATATTTGGATATCGGAATGGTTCCGGGTGAAATCGGGATTTTACCGGAACACCGGGGGGTTACCGGAACCCTCCCGGGGGTTAATGGGCCTTAGTGGGCCATGAGGGAGAAGAGGAGGGCCGGCCAGGGCAGGCCACGTGCCCCCTCCCCCCCTAGTCCGAATAGGACAAGGAAGGGGGGGCGCCCCCCTTTCCTCTTTCCCCTCCCCACTTTCCTTCTCCACCAAGGCAAGAAGGGGGAGTCCTACTCCCGGTGGGAGTAGGACTCCTCCAGGCGCACCCCTAGGGGGCCGGCCGCACCTCCCCCGTCCCTCCTTTATATATGGGGGCAGGGTGCAACCTAGAACACACAAGTTGATCTTCAAGATCGTTCCTTAGCCGTGTGCGGTGCCCCCCTCCACCATATTCCACCTCAGTCATATCGTCGCGGAGTTTAGGCGAAGCCCTGCACCGGTAGAACATCATCATCGTCACCACGCCGTCGTGCTGACGAAACTCATCCCCGACACTTTGCTGGATCGGAGTCCGGGGATCGTCATCGAGCTGAACGTGTGCTGAACTCGGAGGTGCCGTACGTTCAGTACTTGGATCGGTCAGATCGTGAAGACGTATGACTACATCAACCGCGTTGTCATAACGCTTCCGCTTACGGTCTACGAGGGTACGTGGACAATACTCTCCCCTCTCGTTGCTATGCATCACCATGATCTTGCGTGTGCGTAGGAATTTTTTTAAATTACTACGTTCCCCAACACGGCAAGCCATAGAAAATAAATGGATGTTCAAGAGGAAGACAGACGCTGATAGTAGTGTTACTATCTACAAAGCTAGACTTGTCGAAAAAAGGTTTTTGAAAAAGTTCAAGGTGTTGACTACGATGGGATTTTCTCACTCGTAGCGATGCTTAAATCTGTCCGAATCATGTTAGCAAATTGCCACATTTTATGAAATCTGGCAAATGGATGTCAAAACTACATTCCTTAATGGATTTCTTAAAGAAGAGTTGTATATGATGCAACCAAAAGGTTTTGTCGATCCTAAAGGTGCTAACAAAATATGCAAGCTCCAGCAATCCATCTATGGACTGGTGCAAGCATCTCGGAGTTGGAATATGCGCTTTGATGAGTTGATCAAAGCATATAGTTTTATACAGACTTGCGGTGAAGACTGTGTTTACAAGAAAGTGAGTGGGAGCACTACAACATTTCTGATAAATATATATGAATGACATATTGTTGATCAGAAATAATCTAGAATTTTCTGGAAAGCATAAAGGAGTATTTGAAAGGAGTTTTTTTCAAAAGAAAAACCTCAGTAAAGCTATTTACATATTGAGCATCAAGATCTATTGAGATAGATCAAGACGCTTGATAAGATTTTCAATGAGTACATACCTTGACAAGATTTCGAAGTAGTTCAAAATGGAATAGTCAAAGAAAGAGTTCTTGCCTGTGTTGCAAAGGTGTAAAATTGAGTAAGACTCAAATCCCGACCACGGCAGAAAATAGAAAGAGAATGAAAGTTATTCCCTATGCCTCAGTCATAGGTTCTATAAAGTATGCCATGCTATGGACCAGACCTATTGTATACCCTGCCCTAAGTTTGGCAAGGGAGTACAATAGTGATCTAGGAGTAGATCACTGGACATTGGTCAAAATTATCCTTAGTGGAATAAGGATATGTTTCTCGATTATGGAGGTGACAAAAGGTTCGTCGTAAAGGGTTACGTCGATGCAAGTTTCATCACTGATCCAGATGACTCTAAGTCTCAATCTGGATACATATTGAAAGTGGGAGCAATTAGCTAGAGTAGCTCCGTACAGAGCATTGAAGACATAGAATATTTGCAAAATACATACGGCTCTGAATGTGACAGACCCGTTGACTAAACTTCTCTCACAAGAAAAACATGATTACACCTTAGTACTCTTTGGGTGTTAATGACATAGCGATGTGAACTAGATTATTGACTCTAGTAAACCCTTTGGGTGTTGGTCACATGACGATGTGAACTATGTGTGTTAATCACATACAGATGTGAACTATTGGTGTTAAATCACATGATGATGTGAACTAGAATATTGACACGAGTGCGAGTGGAAGACTGAAGGAAATATGCCCTAGAGGCAATAATAAAGTTATTATTTATTTCCTTATTTCATGATAAATGTTTATTATTCATGCTAGAATTGTATTAACTGGAAACGTGATACATGTGCGAATACATAGACAAACAGAGTGTTAATAGTATGCCTCTACTTGACTAGCTCGTTGATCAAAGATGGTTATGTTTCCTAGCCATAGACAGAGAGTTGTCATTTGATTAACGGGATCACATCATTAGGAGAATGATGTGATTGACTTGACGCATTCCGTTAGCTTAGCACTTGATCGTTTAATATGTTGCCATTGCTTTCTTCATGACTTATACATGTTCCTATAACTATGAAATTATGCAACTCCCGTTTACCAGAGGAACACTTTGTGTGCTACCAAACATCACAACGTAACTGGGTGATTATGAAGGTGATCTACAGGTGTCTCCGAAGGTACTTGTTGGGTTGGCGTATTTCGAGATTAGGATTTGTTACTCCTATTGTCGGAGAGGTATCTCTGGGCCCACTCGATAATGCACATCACTATAAGCCTTGCAAGCATTGTAACTAATGAGTTAGTTGCAGGATGATGTATTATGGAACGAGTAAAGAGACTTGCCGGTAACAAGATTGAACTAGGTATTGAGATACCGACGATCGAATCTCGGGCAAGTAACATACCGATGACAAAGGGAACAACGTATGTTGTTATGCGGTTTGACCGATAAAGATCTTCGTAGAATATGTGGGAGCCAATATGAGCATCCAGGTTCCACTTTGGTTATTGACCGGAGACGTGTCTCGGTCATGTCTACATAGTTCTCGAACCCGTAGGGTCCGCACGCTTAAAGTTCGATGACGGTTATATTATGAGTTTATGTGTTTTGATGTACCGAAGGTAGTTCAAAGTCCCGGATGAGATCGGGGACATGACGAGGAGTCTTGAAATGGTCGAGACGTAAAGATCGATATATTGGACGACTATATTCGGACTTCGGAAAGGTTCCGAGTGATTTGGGTATTTTTCGGAGTACCGTAGAGTTACATGAATTCGCCGGGGAGTATATGTGCCTTATTGGGCCATACGGGGATAGAGGAGAGAGGTCAAAAGGAAGGAGGCCCCCCTCTCTGGTCCAAATTGGACAACGGGTGCAACCCCCTTTTCCTTCTCCCTCTCCCCCTCTTTCCTTCTCTCCTACTCCGGAAAGGAAAGGGGAATCCTACTAGGACTTGGGAGTCCTAGTAGGACTCCCGACAGTTGGCGCGCCCCCTCTAGGGCCAGCCTCTCCCTCCCTCCTTTATATACGGGGGCAGGGGGCACCTCTAAATACAACAATTGATCCCTTGGATCTCTTAGCTGTGTGCGGTTCCCCCTACCATAATCCACCTCGATAATATCGTAGCGGTGCTTAGGCGAAGCCCTGCATCGGTAGAACATCATCATTGTCACCACGCCGTCGTGCTAACGGAACTCTCCCTCAATGCTCGGTTGGATCGGAGTTCGAGGGACGTCATCGAGCTGAACGTGTGCTGAACTCGGAGGTGCCGTGCGTTCGGTACTTGATCGGTCGGATCGTGAAGACGTACGATTACATCAACCAAGTTGTGCTAACGCTTCGCTTTCGGTCTACGAGGGTACGTGGACACACTCTCCCCTCTCGTTGCCATGCATCACCATGATCTTGCGTGTGCGTAGGAATTTTTTTGAAATTACTATGTTCCCCAACAGTGCCCTGTTCCTTGTGGGCCCCTCGAGGCTCCTTCTGACCTAATTCTACTTCTATAAATTCTCAAATATTGGAAAACCAATAGAGAGCCACCCGAAACACTTCATCCACTGCCGCAAGTCTCTGTTCTTCCGCGATCCCATTAGGAGGCCTTTTTCGGCACTCTACCGGGGAGGGGGGGATTGATCACGGAGGGCTTCTACATCATCCTTGCTGCCTTCCGATGATGTGTGAGTAGTTTAACATAGACCTACGGGTCCATAGCTAGTATCAAGATGGCTTTTTCTCTCTCTTTGATCTTCAATACCATGTTCTCCTTGATGTTCTTGGGGTTCTATCTGATGTAATCTTCTTTTCCGGTGTGTTTGTTGGCATCCAATGAATTGTGGGTTTATGATCTGAATATTCATGAGAATTAATTGAGTCTTTTCTGAACTTTATTATGCATGATTGTTATAGCTTTGTATTTCTCTCTGATTTGTCGGTTTTGTTTGGTCAACTGGATTGATTTATCTTCAGTCAGAGAGGTGCTTTGTGAGGTTCAATCTTGCAGTGTTCTATATCCTAGTGACAGAAAGGGACAAGACACATATATGTATTGTTGCCATTAAGGGTAAAACGATGTGGTTTATTCATGTTTATTGAGTTTACTTTGTCTACATCATGTCATCTTGCTTAAGGCGTTACACTGTTTTATTAACTTAATACCCTAGATGCATGCTAAATAGCGATCAATGGATGGAGTAATAGTAGTAGAT
Source organism: Triticum timopheevii (assembly GCA_963921465.1). Classification (NCBI taxonomy): domain Eukaryota; kingdom Viridiplantae; phylum Streptophyta; class Magnoliopsida; order Poales; family Poaceae; genus Triticum; species Triticum timopheevii. Next base: position 587,032,492 of record OY997270.1, read on the forward strand.
GAAGGTAGGAGTTTGTCTACTTGTCTCGGACGTGATGCCTATATACATGATCATTGCCTTGAATATCGTCATAACTATGCGCTTTTCTATCAATTGCCCAACAGTAATTTGTTCACCCACCGTATGTTATGTGTTCGAGAGAGGAGCCTCTAATGAAAACTATGGCTCTCAGGCTACCTTTATCATATATAAAAACACAAAAATACCTTGCTGTAATTTTATTACTTTTATTTTGTTTTGTAATTTATCTATCTACCACTGCGAGATTTGATCCTTACAATTAACGAGTTCAAGGGGATTAACAACCCTCTTACCCGCGTTGGGTGCAAGTATTTGCTTTTGCGTGTGCAGGTGCTGTTCACGAGGCTTTGCGTGATTCTCCTATTGGTTCGATAAACCTTGGTTCTCACAGAGGGAAATACTTATCTCTATTGTACTTCATCTCCTCTCCTCTTCGGGAAAAATCCCAACGCAGCTCACAAGTAACACCTAAGAACAAGCCTGAATGCCAATTCAGGCTGGCTAGAGGTTTGACATAGTAGTGGTCTCCCATCTTGATTCCTAAGTCCATGATAGTGGGAATTAGGGAAACCTGGGCTGGTTCCATAGAGTCAAAACAAAATTGGTGGCCATATTTAGAGAGTGTTAATAATGGACCAAGAATTTACCCCCTCTCTATACGAACATAGAACCTCTTTCTTGATCTACATCTGGCAGTAAATGTCAAGATCACCAAGGTGAAACAAATCTGCTCAGTCCACACACCCCACACTGCTTGTGACATATGCTATTGAAGACGGTGACATCCCACATCATGTGTCGTTCAAGAATGACCACTCAAGCTAGGCGAGGCCTTAGACAAGGAAATAAAAGCCCTTTCCAAGGGCATTTATTATTGAGGTTCAATTTCTATGAATTAAAGGTATTCAAATCTATAATCGTAGGCCCAAAAGTATAGAAGGGCCATGGATCCATATACGATTTACGGGAATCATATCATCACTGCATAAATTCTGATGAGTTAGGTTGATTTTTAACCAACTAGGGTTGTCACTGTTACTTTTAGGATAGAGTTATGACTTTATGAGAAGCTTATGCATCAAACAAAGAAAAAAACATGATCGTGTATTCCGCTACATATCTATTGCAATAAGATACTACTCCATCCGTTTTTGATTATAAGATGTTTTAGATATTGCAATATGGACTACATATGGATTAAATGAGTGAATATACACATTAAAACGTGTCTAGATGCATAAAAATCTCAGAAAATAGAGAAAAGCTAAAACATCTTATATTTAGGAATGAAGGGAGTATTTTTTATGAGGTACAAAGCAAGTACCAAGAAGAAAAAAAGTGGCCATCTTTTAAATGAGTTAAGCTGAATGACTTTTCCACAGATCAAGGGAATGGTACGCATATGATACTTGTGACCCGCTGAAACTAGGAAATTGAAACAATTTTCCGACAAAAAGGAACATGAACAGATATATCTATCTGGCTAAGAAAGAACCAATAAACGAGCGATGTCAAAAACTCAAGGAAAAATCCTTAATAATTCTTTTGAATACTCTAGAATTTTCGATTAACTCACTGATGTATACTCTATAATATTTCATTAATCTTGCAATAGAAAATTCGATTAGCTTTAGAGTTGTCTGCCATGATATTTGATGATACTATGAGATAGATATGAACACGTATAGATATTGCAATGCGTCTACATGGCATAAATAAATATGTGAAGACTTGATTCTTTTTTCTTTTAAAAACTACTTAATCTAGAATATCTTCCTAGAAAATATATTTAAGGTTAGCCTTTCGAAAAGAAAACATCGTACATCATTTTCCTTTGTAATATATCCTCTAAATTTGTTGTTATTGCATTATGCACAATATACATTAAAATTGTGGACTAGAAATATTGCATCTCAATTATGTGGTTTATTTTGCAAACGGTAGTAGAAAATAATACTAGGTCAGATTGTAAGTCAAAGAATGAGTTATAATGAAATAAAAAAGTTTAGTACAAATAATTTTACCCGTTTATTCTAACTTGCCATGGGGCCTTTAATTATTTGTACTAGTATTTCATCATTATTATGAATAGAAATCAATCAAACGCAATACGATAATATATCAAACATACTCCAAAAAACACAGTAAGGAATTCAGATAAAGAGAAGAACTGATGGTATTCAACAAAAGTTATAACATAGATGTTTAATAATAACTAGTAAGCTTGCACGTGTAACACACGTAATCTTAGGAATTTCATTAATGTTATGATTATCCAACCTTGGACCTGTGCAAGAAAGGCATACCAAATATGCTCTTTTTGTCAACATTGGTTAGATGTTCAAAACATCATAAAGTTTAAGTGCAGCCTTCTTGTCCCTTCTCATTCTGTGGAATCGGAAGCTTGAAACGTAGAGCAACAAGAAAAAGCTTTAGACACAACATATAGCAATCCACCATCAGGAGAAAAATGGCTAAATTTTGAGAGAAGAATATAAACAGATGTACAATCACGAAGCTATCAGAAAACTTGAGATCCCAACTTAGCAGTATGGTGAATTAAAAACCTCATTAAAATGATATCATTGTGACTAAAGTTCCAGGAAAAGAATCCCTGCATTTTACACGTATTCTCTTCACTAAGGTAATTTGATGCATGAAAATACTTTGTTAGTACTCGAATCTTTTGTGCATGGCTTTAATTGAGCAGGAGGTGTTAATGAAAATTTGGCAACACAAGGTACATATAATCGTATTAAGATGTTTTAAAGTATATTTGCACAAGTACAATATCTGAAAGTGCTATTTACATGGACCAAGAGAAAGTCCCTTTACATATTTCTGAAATTGGTATTTTTACATGTACCGGGAGATGGTCTACATACTTCTGAAAGTGCCAAGAACATGTATATCAAGAGCAAATCCTTTTTAGGAGCATAAGAGGTCTTGGCATATGCCGATGAAATGTAAAAAATGTGTTGCTGCTCCATTCACAAACATTGTGACATGTAAAAATAGTTTCGTGTGAACATACACCATGAATGCTAAAACATATCAATTATGTTACCTGAAAATCAAGAACGGAATGAGGAAGCAAATAAAAAGTTAAAGAAAGAATGAATGATCTGAAGATGAATAAATATAAAAATTGCCTTTTAGCTAATATTGTATCCATATTGTTTTAGTAGGATAGGCAACAACAATGCTTTTTCTATTTGGTTCATATATATCATCCCATATATCACATCTTAACACTATTTGCTGCAAGACTACTTCAAACCATGTGTCCATCTATTTATAAAAAAAAAATCTGGGTATGTCCTTCTAAAAAAATATGTCGAGGGGTGCTTGCCTCTCTGGTTTCGTTTTTTAGATTGGATCAACCAAATTGCGGCAAAGAAACAATATTCATACAAAGTTGGACCCAAAATCCTTGAAACTTGATACCGTCACTACAGGGTTATAGTAAGGAATTAATCAAAGGGGCTCAAAACCTGAATTAGAGGGGGAATCAGTCAAACTTACAATTTGAACAAACTAAGAAGGCCATGCAATTGACGCCCTCATCTTTAGCGTGGATGAGGCTCACCAGGAACTTGGCAGTGAGGTGTAGATGTTGTTATAGATGAAGCAGGGACACTACCACAATGCACAACTTGAGAGCTTCACCAAAAATATCACAACTTTTCTAGATAGTGCTACCAATTTTGACTATGCTATAGTAGGCCTATTTGTCTTGTGAATATATGTAGAGAAGATCCAAAAACCATGTACGGCATCAGGAAAAAAATCAAGACGGACTCTAGCCGAGCTAACCTATGTGAAATGGAGAGATCGGGGTAAGTGACTAATGGCCAAATCAACCAGTTACCGATCAACTCCAGCTAGTAGTGACTCGTAGGAAGATGGCAACATCATGGTGCGGGCGCCTGGCCTGAGCGGCGCCCCCAGATCTGGGCAGTCAACAATCAGCCTCGGCACCGACGGCGACACTATCCTCAGTGGCGTGATGATCACCCTCTCGAAACAACAATCATTTATATATAGTGAAGTCTAATCTTATGCCATCTTGGACGCATAGATTTCATCAGTCAGCATTCATGATAATCCTTACTTAAACAATGTATCAAAATATTAACATCAGTCATCTAAACCAAACTATACGTAGGGTTCAATATCTCACCTGTGATGCAAATGTAAGGCTCAATATATCACTAAATGAAAGAAAAGTTGCAAACTAAACTTGACTCTTCATCGAGGATCCAGTGTTTCTAGAACTCTGCCCTTCTAAAGGAACACCTTCAAGGATGGAATACCAACTGTTGATAGAGGAGGTGGAATAACTTGACTATCACTACTAAACAAACCTGAACTCCGCCCTTCTAAATTCAGAGAAGATAACTGTTAATTTTACACCAATTTCATTAATACACAAACCTAGAATTTGGTCCAAACTTTAGAACCTCATCATGCCCATACAACAAATACCTCACAATTCACGTGCATCAGAGGTTAAGCCAAATTAAGACAAGGAAGGAACTAATTGATGACTAATCTTCTCACCCTCCTACAAGAAGTCAAAAAGCAAGTAGTTAAAACTTATTGTTTCTTCTGCAATCGAATTTATATGGAGTACTCTTCACTCTGAAAAAAAACTTGAGATCTTCAACATTGGCCATTCTGGTTGTATTGCACTACTTTCTTTCTTTGAAATACATTAATCAAATATTATTCACTTCGAAGATAGCTAAATGCCCATGCATCGTTACACAGAAAAATAACATACTACCTCAGATTCTTAGAGTGTCAGGCTGCAGTCAACTGCTTGGTGCTTGGCCTGACACCCAACTAAGCTTAGCCCAGTGAACACAAAGTGCTACCTCTACAATTGACCTATATGCTAGCAACTAAGGACTATAAAAAAGGAAGTGATGAGACATCACATCGAGAAATATACAACGCACACCAAACTTATCCCCCTTGTCCATGTGAAGAAGAAAACTAACATATGAAACAAAAGAATCTGAAGCCATGCTAGACTATCTAGTATTACTCGGAATTTATAGTGAAAATAGTTGTCTAGATTTTTATCACCACATGTTTTGCCTACAAGGCTACGATGAATCAGACTATATATGCACTTTGTTAAAACCAAGGTAATTTCTATTAACGTGGCCAAAACAAGATATAGCAACCAGCATATGTTCTTACCATCACCAAATAAAGGAAAATAAATGCAACCTTTCATTAGTACACACAAAAATATTAAAATGTCAACTAAGGAAAAATAAGTAAAACTAATTAATCTTTCCATTCACCGAAAAAGGGTTGCCCCCGCTTTATGTGGTGATGTATGCTTTATAATATTAATCTTTCCTTTGAGGAAAGGCAGTCAGAAGAAGAATCCATGAAGCCAATTTTTTTATTTGTACTACTTTCTGAGTGAGTTCATAACAGAACGCGGTAAAACAAAAAAGTAATGCCAGATCTCAGTGGCATAAAAATCTTGGACTAAGCTACTTTCCTTTCCCTTTTGAGCGGCACACAACCCTGATAAGACTATCCATCACCCAGGTTTCCACATAGAAAACTACCAATTACCACCGGTGGTTCTTTTTTAGGGACCATAACACTAGTTAACATTAAAAACACATGAACAAATAAAGCAATTCTTATTCAATCAACACAGACAATAAGTTATGAGGATATGCACATATCCATTCATGATGAAAGAAATCAAAGAGAGGCAATACCCACACTTTGTTTGATGTATTAGATGGAGTGAAGCGTGTGAATGCCATGATATCATACACTTAGGCATATATCTACACTTTCAGATTTTGGCGAAGAAGTTTTTTAACCTCACTGGTAGTCAAGAGGACCAGATAATCTCCTTATCAACATCTGGTTGCACCGTCAGTATCTTCTTGTTTACCAAGCCTGAAAATCACACCAAGCACTAAACCTATCTACCAGTGGCACAAGAGACATCCATAATACATCGGACCACAAGAGAGCAACAACCACTGACCAGAATACTTGGCATAGTGGTCATTGTGAAACGTTGTTGGGCTTCCTTACCGAACTGAAACTTGGCATTGTTGTTGACAAACAGCTTGATTAAGGAAGCATTTGGTCTTGAAAAGCTCCATGGACAGATTATGCAAAATCACCACAATTTATCCTGACCTAAAAATCATATCAACCAATGAATATATGAAGCCCAACAGAAAAACGGGACAGGATATAGGTACAAGTGTGATGATTCTGAAGTTTCAATCTCACTACAGCAGGGAGCTTCTACACAGTGGCGGCGACTCGGATTCTTGCTAATGATGGCCTAATGCGCGTTAGAAGACGACGGTCGTGTAGATGCACGGAGGTACTGAATCTTGTACAGATTGGAGAGAAAAGAGAGAACAATGTGGCTCACCGGAAAAGATTTAGATGGTGTCAGAAGCTGCCAGCAACAACACGGCATAAGGCATCGGCAGCAGCCAGTAACCCCAGGACGTAAGGCGCCAGCATCGGCAGTCCCACGCTGGGGCGTGCGGGGCCCTTGGTGTCGGGGTAATGGGCCACGAGTAGGCTAACCCGAGCCCCAGAACCTTTCAAGACATCGGGGCAGGCCGCGCCCCTCAAAGCCGAGTCTCAGATGGCGACTCCCAGATGAGCCGAGTCTCAGGTGGCGACTCCCAGATGAGCCGAGTCTCAGGTGGCGACTCCCAGATGAGCCGAGTCTCAGATGACGACTCCCAGATGAGCCGACTCATGGCCGCCGACTTCCAAAAGAGCCGACTATGGAGAGTCGGCCCACGACGCTACACTCGTCGCGATAGGCGAGGCGGGTACGACCACGGCGTGGCCGTCACCTCCTGCTTGCGAGGGGCCAGCATGGCTACAGTGTGCCGTACCGCTGGAGATCTCCGGTGCGGCCCGGCACTGTTGCCATGCCAAGCCCTGACCTCAGCCACAGTGTGCGGCGCACTGTGGCCACGAGGGCCTACCTGTACGGCTCAGAGACGGCGGACCCGCCAGTCAGTGAGAGCATAGAAGACGGCGGATACGCTCCGAAGGCGGTCCCGTGGGACTCGGCTCCCCAGAGTCGGCCGGCCTCTCCCGCGGGGCCCACGCGCCATTAACCAGACAAGACGAGAAGTAACGACAGTAATCGCCCGATAGACGGTGGCACTGTTGCCACGACCCAGTGACCAAGCCTGCGTCATCAGAATCACGGCTACAGTGCCGGACTCGCCGGCGGGGCCCGCAAGTCGGCGGGCCCCAGCAGTCGGCGGAGAAGACGGCGGCCTGTGAGACAGACGGCTGGGACCCGCGCCCAGCCGGATTACCATTGTACCCCTGGGGGTTAGGCCTATATAAACCCCCCGGGGCACCCATGCAAAGGGTTCGCATCCATTAACCTTAGACCAGATCATATAGGAGGAAGAGAGCTAGCCTTGTCTCCTTCTACCTCCTGAATACAGCTCTAGGAGCAACCTTGTCGTCACTACGCCTTAGTGATCATGCGGAGACCCCGCAGAGCAGCAGTAGGGGTGTTATCTCCCCGGAGAGCCCCGAAGCTGGGTAAGATTCACCGGCGTGCATGCCTTCGCCTAATCCCGTTTCCTGGCACCGGCGATGTTCTACTCGCTCCCACCATGATAAGCCATCCTTTGGCATATGTCGCACCCAACCCCCGACACCTGGCGAGCGGAAAATCGCGGGCGGACGGCGCAACCCCTGGTCGGCAGGTCTCAGGGGCGGAGGCTCCTCTAGCGGCTACATTCGTCTAAAACCCAGGTCAACAGGTGCGGGGGCGTGCGGCTTCCGCTGGCTTCGGGGGCCATCAGAGGCGAGGCGAGCGGCGAGGCGTGAAGGGGCGGCGGCGGGGCGAGCAGTTGGCCAGAAGGGGCGTGTGGGCGTGCGTGTGGGCGGCTTGACGATCGGCGACCATGGGGCGTGTTGGGGACGACACGGCGAGCTTGAGTATCAGTGGTAGTGGTCCTCTAGTGGGGCCTCGGCGACAGATCATGTGGGGCAGCAGCGCCTCCGCCTCCGGCAGCGTTGGCGGCGAGCGAGGAGGGGAGATAGATCCCCCGCGCTACGCATGTCGCACTGGGGGCGCGTGAGGAAGTCGTGCGGTCGTGCGATGCGAGCAGTTATTATTTTGGAAAGGAAAAAGTAATTAGCGGCGGGATGGTGTGGACTGCTAAGGCCACTAAACATGGTTTAGCGCTAAACATTGGAGCCATATGGACCATTGGATCGAGCTGTATGGATGGATGAGATTGTTTGGTTCTCCGCCCTCTCTTCCTTTTATAGGGGTAGTAGATAATAAATACAACAGATCGTGACTATTTATAACACTACCGCTAAACTCAAGCCTATGATTGAAATTGCATTGTGACACTCAATGTGAGTTTGATTATTTTAACAAGAAACTAAAAGACTATTCTTTTCTAAATGATGATTAACTTTTTGTTAAACTTATTTCTACTTCTTCATTAGGGTACAATGATCTTCATAATTATTGAACTTTGTCAACTTTTGCAAACTTTATTCAACCCTGAACTCAAGCCTAGGATCAAGCTCAAATGCTAATCTGCGCTAGCTTGAGCTCATATTGAGCTTTTACGAGCTCGAGCTTGTTAGAAAGCTATAACACCAATTTAATTTTGCTTAAGCTTCTATCGATCTTGGTCAAAACGTCGATCGAAATGATCTCAGCCTCGCAACAAGCTCTAATGCAAATTTAGGCTCACTTGAGGTTCTGCTAAGCTCGATCTTATCAACAAGCTCAAATGTCAATTTTAGGCTTGTCAAAGTTTATAGCCAGGCATAACAATTGAATTGGATTTCAGTCTCACTGAAGGTTCAACCAAGCTCAATGAAGCCACTCTTGATTCTAGCCGCAAACTGGAGTATCAGTTTAACTTTAATCTCGATTGATCCAGTTCAGCGTGATCTTAGCAACAAGCTTGAATGCCCAATCATTACTTGCTTGAAGTCTGCTCATGCTTCTACCAAGCTCACTCAGATCCTACCCCGAGCTCGGGTATTGATTAGAAAAATTGGAGTAGAAAAATTTATGGACGTAATTAATACTGACAATGAAATATGATTTACAGTAAATGGAATATTGTACAAAAGACTAATGAATGTTAGGAACTTGTTCCGTGGAAAGTCATATAGTTATATTTGCACATGTCACATATAGTAATGTTTTAAATGAATATTTATAGTGACGCATTCCCACCATTTTTTTAACGAAATCCTAAGATTTAAAATGCAATTTTGGCCTAGCTTTATAAGAACGAGCTCATACGTGCATACCTCTAGCTAGGTTTCCAGAGAGAACACAATTATGTGGACCGAAAGAGATATACGTTGCACTCTTGTTGAGGACATGTTTGATTCGCATGAATTGCATCCACCCTCAGCTATAAAAGCGTGCACGCACCCAACAAGAGAGTACTAGTGAGGATGCGAGTCGATATGGCTCAAGTACTCACCATCTTCTCCCCGGAAGCTCTGCTCTCACTCTTGCTCTGCTTCCTCGTACTACGCCGCTACTACTTGGCAAGACGATCAGCGAACAATTGCCACGACCGTGGCTGCCGTCTCCCGCCGTCGCCTCCGGCGCTCCCTCTCATAGGCCACCTGCACCTCGTCGGCCCCGACCCGCACATCTCCCTCGCCGAGCTTTCTCGGAAGCATGCCGGCCGCGACGGCCTCATGCTCCTCCGCCTCGGCCAGGTGCCCAACCTCGTCGTCTCCTCCCCGAGCGCCACCGAGGCCGTCCTGCGCACGCACGACCACGTCTTCGCCTCCCGCCCGCCGTCCATCGTCGCCGACGTCCTCCTCAGCGGCCCCTCCGACGTCGCCCTCGCCCCCTACGGCGAGTACTGGCGGCAGGCCCGCAAGCTCGTCACCACCCACCTGCTGAGCGCCCGGAAGGTGCGCGCGCTCCAGGGCGGCCGCGAGGAGGAGGTGCGCCTTGTGGTGGCCAAGCTCCGGGCGGCCGCGGCCGCGCGCTCCGCCGTCGACATGACCGAGCTGCTCGGCGCCTTCACCAACGACGTGGTGTGCCGCGCCGTGTCCGGAAAGTTCTTCAGGGAGGAAGGCAGGAACGAGCTGTTCCGGGAGCTCATCGCCGGGAACGTGGCCGCGATCGGGGGTTTCAACCTGGAGGACTACTTCCCGAGCTTGACCAAGGTCGGTCTGCTCCGGCGAGTGGTGCTGGCCAGGACGTGCACGCTAAAGAAGAGATGGGACGAGTTGCTCGATAAGATCATAGACGACCACGCAACCAAATCACCATGGCTAGTAGGAGGAGTACATCATCATCAACACAATGAGCTAGAGCAACGCCAAGAAGATCAAGACAGAGACTTGGTGGATGTTCTCCTCTCTCTTCAACACGAATACAATCTCACTAGAGACAACGTCAAGGTCATCTTAATGGTAATTCTCTGAATTTCGTGACACCTAATATTATTGCCGATTTCCAATTAATCCAACGTTTTCATGTGTGCTAATTAATTGATATTTTTTATGCTTCAAATTCAATCATAATATGAGAACAATTCCATTATGTGTAAACAGGACATGTTTGCAGCTGGCACAGACACGTCATCCATTGTCCTGGAGTTCGCCATGGCTGAGCTCATGCGGAAGTCACACCTCATGGCTAAACTTCAGGCCGAGGTGAGGAGCAAGACACCCAAGAGCCAGAAAACAGTCATGGAGGATGACCTAAGCGGCATGCCATATCTCAAGGCTGTCGTGAAGGAGACGCTCCGGCTACACCCGCCGGCGCCGCTCCTTCTCCCACACCTCTCCATGGCCGAGTGCGACGATGTCAACGGCTATATGGTACCGGCCAGGACACGCACAATCGTCAATGCGTGGGCTCTCGGAAGAGACACCAAGTCCTGGGGGGAGAAAGCGGAGGAGTTTTGGCCGGAGAGGTTCATGGACGAGGCCAAAGCAGCCGCCGACTTCAAAGGGAGGGATTTCCAGTTCCTGCCATTTGGAATCGGGCGGAGGATTTGCCCCGGGATGGGCTTCGGGCTGGCCACTGTTGAGGTCATGCTCGCCAACCTTGTCTGTTGCTTCGACTGGGAGCTCCCCGATGGGATGCGGGCGGAGGATGTTGACATGACTGACGTGTTTGGAGTGACGATGCGTCGGAAGGAGAAGCTCGTTCTTGTCCCAAGAATACCACACGATGCAAACATATAGTGCATGCGCACCATACTATCAGTTAGTATAGAGGCAATGAAAATTTAGACCAACTCAAATATGAGCATTGCCTAGTTATGCTTCCCTCCTACAGAATGTTTGTTTACGAGAGATAAAGACACATGTTGCATTGGACTTCTCAAAAGAAGTGACAATAAAAGGTTTGAGCAAATGTTGAGAATCCTCCAAAACTGGAAGGAAAGGACGGATTCCTATAGTATTTTTAAAGCCAATCCAACAATCCTAAGGGTACATAGGAAAGTTTTCCTATACGAATCCATTCTTGCGAATTTTTAGTAAAGTTCTTTTGTTCCAAACTGGGCCTAAATCTAAGGGCTCCTTTGGATTGTCAAACATGATCTAGTGGTCTGCATTGGAGGCTTAAGTGGGTTTACACTATATAATGTGTATTAATGGCCAGCATTACTAAAGACCCAAACAGACATGAATTAGTTGTGCTCAATATTCAATAAAAGAGAGTAAAATTTTAGCAAAGAAAATACAATGGAGCGCCAATCCCCGTATAAAACCAAAGAAAATAATTGTGCATTTTCCATGAAGGCCTCTGAGGATGTCAAAATGATTAGGGAAATACATGCACCGGCAAGAGAAAGTAAACAATTTAGAGGTATATTGCTAGCCAGAATGCCTTGATTTTGCATTGCCGCTTAAAACAAGGTATGGTGTCTTGCTGCGCGCTTGGGCCTCCCTCATCTTCTCCGGCGGACATTAAAGGCGTGTCGGAAGATTTCATCCGCTTGGTTTTCAACTCATCCTGGTACTTCCTCTGCCGTTTCTCCTGCTTCGTCTTGCCAGGGCCCTTGCCATGGAATTTGTGTGAAAGCTCCCGAAATGTCTCCTTCATAGTCATCTGTGGACAAAATCATCAGGCTCTGAGAAATGTTATCATTGTGTGTCATCTATTATTATTCCTGATGACAAAGAAATGCAGAAAAAAAAACAGTTTGATCTAGTACTTACCACTCGACCAAACTCATCACTTCTCTCTATGTGAATTTCTTTTGGTCCATCCTTGATACCAACAGGCTTGCTTTTCTTCTTGTCAATGGTTTTGTCACCACCCTCGTCAAGTGTCCCTCTGTCCTTGAGAAGCTTCAGAGTACCAGCCAAACCTTTGCCAATTTCAGCTTCATGCAGAACCTCATCCGGTTTGACTGCTCCATCTTCATCCTTTACTTGGTCTTCAATTCCAGCTATCTTTTTGATTGCCGCCGACCCGCTTTTGTCATCTTTTGCTAGAGTGCATGAAGACACGGCACCGTCATCTTCGTCCGCAAACACGTCGTGCGCTTCTCGCTTGCGTGTTTCTACAAAAAAGACGATACACAACATCAGTACACTTGATCTGTTAGTGAACTCCTGTGTTCTTTCAAATTCATTCAGAAAAATAAATACTTCAAGCAGGTTACCTGCATTCAGCTGTAAGCCCAACACGAACTCATCCATCTCTGTGATTACGATCTTATTCTGCCGCACGTCCCCTCGGCCCTTGTTTCCTGTCGCCAATTCTGCAAAGGACGGAGGACTGTAAGCCGCAGCGTCTTCCTGCTTCCTTGGAGCCTCCTCCCGGCCCTGGGGCAATGATTCTGACGCCTTTTCACCCATACCAAATTCAGTTATCCTCTCTGAAATTACGTACTATGACATTAGGCTTACGCTTAGGGTAATGGACCGCGAAATCGACGGGTCGATGTGCGATCGGATGGCGCCGACTGATTATCCGAAGCAATGCAAAGGCAGAAGCAGAGCAAAACGAACAGCAACCGAAGGAATCGGGCTAGGGTTTGCTTGCTTACCAACAGCAGAAGGGATCGCGTCGCCGGTTCGAGGAAGAAGGGTCGTGGTCGCGTCGGGGGGAATGGTAGTGCACGGTGTGAGGGAGGGAGGCTATGTGCGGGCAGAGGCGGTGACCCCCACGCTGTCGCCGGCGCCGGCGAAGAGGATTTGTTGCGAGATCCGGCGAAGAAAAGCACGAACGACCCGGCCTGTTCGAGACGAGACCGTTATGGTTTTTTCTTACAGCCGAACCGAAGTAGTTTTTTTTTAAGTGAACTGCATCCTTTATTAAACGTTCAAACACATAGGGATACAAATGATATCGGGCAAGCTAGTAAGCCACACATGGCGTCCTGGGCTAAGAGAAGCAGCTGCCTTTGCTAAGGCATGGCCTCCCCATTATGTTTCCTACTTTCATGAATAAATTTTACATCGTGAAAAAACCTCTGGTGCTTTATATCTTGCAAGATAGCAAAATATCGGCATGGAACTTCAGCATCTATGTTGGTCACCACTTCTAGACAGTCTGACGCGACACAAATAGATTGAACTTGCAGGTCCATGGCTAGCGAAAGTGCCTCGCTACATGCTTGTGCTTCAAGAACTGTGGGGTCAAGGAGGTCGTCGTGTATAATGGCGGATGCACCGAGAAACGTGCCTCGCTTGTCTCTGCAGATCACCGCTGATGCTTCCCGATCGCCGATCTTGGCCCAGGAGGAGGAGAGGTGGGTTGGTCGTGCGCTAGTTCTCGTCTAAGTCTAACCAGGGCCGATCCACATCTTCTCAAAAAAAAGGCCAATCTATTTATAGTGATATAGCTTTCTCACACAAGCCTTCACAACTCTAGCAGTCCCTGCTAGGAATCTCCCCTCTCGCTAGGGTTAACTTTCCTCTCGGCAGTGGCGGCGCCCACCACTGTAGAGACTACGATCCCCTCCCCCCTCCTTCACCGCAACAGTCAGCTGGGGGCTTCGGTCCCAAGGCTACGTAGCGGGAACGGGGCAAAGTAGGGAACCACAGCCCGTAGAAAAACCTCTCGGGCGAGAGATCTAATGGCTTCAGGCGCTTCAGGCTCAAGGTCAGCTACCATTGAGTTGGAGGCGATGATGGAAGAATTAGGGCTCAAAGAGGATGATTTGCAAGATGTGGAGGTGGGTGATGATGAGATACCCGCAGAAGCAACTAGATGGATGGCCCTCGCCCGTGTGCACACGGATAAAACCTACAGTTGATACTGGTTCTTCAGGAACATGCGAGCAGCGTAGGATTTGACACAAGATGTGAACACTCGCCCGCTTGAAGATAATCTGCACTCTCTGCAGTTTGCTTGTCTTGGTGACTGGGAGAGGGTAATGGAGGAAGGCCCTTGGACGTTCCAGGGTAAGGCAGTGGTGATAGCTCATTATGATGGCTTCACTAAGCCATCCACAATTGCCCTTGATAAGATTGACATATGGATTCAGATCCATGACTTTCCTTAGGGTTTCTTCTCCAAGATTAATACCCTAGCTTCCACGATTGGGAAGTACATCTATGCAATGCCAAAGTTAGTAGATTTTGAAGGGAATTTCTATCATGTGGAGGTGAGAATTTATGTTACTAAGCCCCTCAAGAATGTTGTTTCCCTTGTCATCAAGCAAAAGAAACACATGTTCCGGGTTAAATTCGAGCGTTTTCGAGATTGGTGTGCAGTTTGTGGCCACCTTGGGCATATGTTTAAGGAGTGTGGGGATGGGGTGCACCCCGCCCCCCCCCCCCCTCGAAAATCAATTGTGTTTAAGGACCTGAAGGCATGATGGTTCAAAGGCCCAGTACGCGGACCAGGGGAAGGAAAGGGAAATAGAGGAGGCCGTGGTAGAGGTCGTCTAGGGCGTGGTCAAGGAAGAGGTGGTCTGTCACCGTTTCCATAGGGTCACTATGCCGAGGAGGAAGACCTAGAGATCCTTCCAGACGCTGTGAGAGAAGAGGCTGAGAAGAACAGGAAGAGGGGGGCGAACCATGAAGCTGAGGCGAACAAGAGTTCACCGGTTCCCGGTACGGGGACGGGACAATCACTGCTAGCACTTCCCCCTCCCGAGGTCCCGACGAGCCCTTCTTCAAAGAAAAACCCCAAGAGAAACAAAGTGAACCTGACGCTGTTAGGAAAGAACACCTTGCCGAACAAAAACAAAAATGCGCGAGTTGGCGGGCCCCAAGGTGGGCTGCATCAGGCGCAATGAGTCTCTTGGTCTGGAACTGTCGTGGGGCTGGCAAATCCGCGACAGTCAGAGAGCTTCGTGACATGACGAGGCAACATGCCCCCTCGATTCTTTGTATCCTTGAAACACAGATTGAGGGATCTCGTGTCGAAAGTTTAGCAGGTTCTTTAGATTTCAATAAAAGCTTCGCAGTTAGTAGTTCAGGCCGAAGTGGAGGTCTAGGAATTTTTTGGAATTATTTAAGAACAGTAAAACTGAGCCTAATCCCTGCTCTCTCATGAATTAGGCGTTTCTGACCATTGATTTCGTTTGTTAAAGGTTCCTGGCCGTCTGATCTACAAATGACGCTATGTTTGCCGCGAACTGGGCCTAAAGTTGTAAGTGCAGCTACTCCCGTAGCTATTTTGGAGGCCTGTGGTTAATTGGGTCATTTTTTTCCTTCTCAGCCCAAGGCAGCGACGGCCCTCTCCTACAAGCGCTCCCGTCCGTGAAAGAAAAAAAAACTCGCTCCACACAAGAACGAATCAGGCGACGCGGTCGAGCGAGAGCGGATGCGGCGGCGGGCGGCTGCTCAGTTCAGGCGAAGCGCGGGTGACCTGTGGTGAAATCGAGCCGACGTGCAAGTGGATCCAGCCTACACTCCACTCGCGAGGGAATCCAGCGCGAGGGGATCGAGCAGAAGCGTCGGATGCGGGTGAACCGAGGGCCGACTGACCGATCCGCTTGCAAGGTACGAAGGGGTGCAGGATGCGGGCGATGATGGCGCCTGATCTCCTGGAAACTGCTCCTCCTAGCCTTAATTAACACAATCATACTTGAGTTTTAAGCAGGAATTCATGCCTGGGGCGACGTCTCGTCTGCACACTTCAGTTTCCAACTGATGCGTGTATATATGCTTTCTCCCTGGCCACACTTCGCTCACCCTCTCTACTCCAGCAACACAAAATATTCAGCACCATGCTTTGGGTAGATCTTCCTGTGTTCTTCCTTATGAGTATGTCTCATGGAGATTGCTGCCACAAGGTTAGCCGATCAAATCTTATTTTGTAGTATCAAATCAGTTCTTATATATGATAAAGATGTTGAATACCAATTCTTCGGTCTTGGTCAAGATCTGAGAATGGCATATGTTCCAGCCTCCATGTGAAAATTTGTTTAAGTTCCAACTTATTCAGTTTGGTGCTTTTGTTCGTTCAAAACTTATGTGTTAACCTGTGTAAGTAACTGTTTACTTGTACTACAACGAATGTTAATTAAGCTAAAGGATTTATGAGTCGGTAGCACGTAGAATTGTTTTGTGAAAAGCGGCAGCAGGCACATATGAAATTCAAAACAGAAACTAATATAAGGGATATGGTTTCATCCTCTCTGATGACTAAGGAATTTAGCCATAAAAGGAGCTAACCATAGCTTCCATTTTAGTGTTATACAAGTATGCCATCTTTGGTGAAACAAGTAGGCCTGACATATTCGAGGTTTTCTATTTAATATTACCGATTATTCATTTCTATCCAATGTAGTTGTTTTGACTATTTGTATGCTTTACATGCACACAGAAAAAAAATCAAAGGGCGATCCTATCGGAACTTGATGATTTGCCGAACCTAATTAGATTGGAATTATACAAGAACAACACTTGGGAACCTGGAAGGCCGGTTGTAAGCTCGCCGACTTGCGTTTGATCCACATGGCTCCAATCACCTGAAATTCTCTGAATTTTTTGTTGCTTCCAGGTAACCGAGCAGCGATTATTGGCTCGAGCTCATGTTGTATGCTCGTACACCTATATTTGATCCACAAGGGTTCAATCTTTCTACCTAACAACATACACTTAAGGGAGGGAACTTTCCCCTTTAACCACGTTGTTGTTGTTTTTACCAGTCACTTGCATGAATGAAGTTTGCCTGATGAAAATATGGTACTGTTTTTTTTTCTGTGATGTGTTTTGTTGCATATGAAGGGGAGCTGTGTGGGTTATGAAAGGTTGAAAATTATACAACTACACTTATGCACCTTTAACCCTGTTACCAAGGTTCACACGGATTTAAGTTTTTCCCTCTCTTTGAACAGGCTGAATATCAAGTTCACCATGGAGCGGAAAATGATGTTTTTGGCTTGAGAAAAATTTGAGGTGGCAGACGATATAATCTGATCAAGACTTTACTTCAAATGTTCTGATTACGAACAGACGTAGCACCAGTTGACATTTACTAAAGCTTAACCTTTTACTGGTGGTGTGGCAGGGGGGGCTAGATCAAAGTTTTGTTGATGTATGACTGTCTACTTTTTAAAGATCTCTTGTATTTGCCTGCTTGATTTGGTAGTATGACATGTAAAAAAGACATGTGAAATGTTTGATAATGTGTTTTAAAGCCTCGCACTTAATTAGCAAGCTAATTGCATATCTTTATTTTGCATAAAGGCTGGAGTAAGCTTTGTGTTTATGCAATTGCATGATACATATTTGACATGGAAAATTTGTAGCATTGATTCGTGTTAAAGGAGTGTGTTACAACGATATAGAGTTACTAATTTTCACTTGAGTATCTTGCCCTCTGAATTTTGATATTAAGTTTTTAGTAAATGTGACCTCATTGTTTCGCAATTCCTCCAAGTATAGTCCCCAACCTTAACCTTTCTTGTTAATAATACACCGAGCGATTTGGTAATAAGTACCTACTATCTTTATATTGTAACATGGATGGGCGCGGCAAGCGCGCCTTCGATGATCTAGTGATTCAATAAAAGTTGAAGTGATTGGCTACTCCGAGTATCACATAGATGTAACAATTGATGATTTATTTGAAACAAAAAAAACAGGGTCACGTTTGTCTATGGAGAAGCTCGAGTGGCAGAACGCTACAAAACTACTGATTAGGACATCCGTCATCAATCATAGTCAAGCAAGTAGTTAATAAAGGCAATCTCTCATTGTCAGATAGTCAAACTAGTGAGTCTGTGTGTGAAGCTTGTCAATGTGCCAAGAGTCATCAACTCCCTTATCCTAAGTCAAATAGTGTGTCTCATGATCCTTTAGAGCTTATTTTCAGTGATGTATGGGGTCATGCCCGAGGTTCTTTTGGAAGAAAGAAATATTATGTCAGTTTCATCGATAACTACAACAAGTTTACTTGGATTTATTTGCTTAAGTACAAATCTGAAGTTTTTTCTGTGTTCCCAGAGTTCCAAAAACTTGTTGAAAGTCACCTTGATAGAAAAATCATAACTGTCCAAAGTGAAAGGGGAGGAGAATATGAGAAGCTTAATTCTTTCTTTCGTAGCATAGGCATTGAGCATCATGTGTCTTGCCCTCATGCTCACCAACAAAACAGCTCCGCTGAGCGGAAACATTGCCACATTGTGGAAGTTGGTCTCTCTCTTCTTGCTCATGCTTCCATGCCTCTAAAGTATTGGGATGAAGCGTTCATCACTGCCACCTATCTTATTAATCGTCTCCCTAGTGAAGTCATTGGCAATACCACTCCATTGGAGCGATTATATCATCAAAAGCCTGACTACAACTCTCTTAGAATTTTTGGGTGTGCTTGCTACCCCAATCTATGTCCCTACAATCGTCATAAACTTGAGCTTCGCTCTGCCCATTGTGTTTTTCTTGGCTATAGTAATTGTTGGGAAACGTAGTAATTTCAAAAAATCCTACGGACATGCAAGATCATGGTGATGCATAGCAATGAGAGGGGAGAGTGTCGTCCACGTACCCTCGTAGACCGTAAGCGGAAGCGTTATGACAACGCGGTTGATGTAGTCGTATGTCTTCACGATCGACCGATCCAAGTACCGAACGTACGACACCTCCGCAATCTGCACACGTTCAGCTCGGTGATGTTCCACGAACTCATGATCCAGTAGAGCTTCGAGGGAGAGTTCCGTCAGCACGCGACATGATGACGGTGTAGATGAAGCTACCGATGCAAGGCTTTGCCTAAGCACCGCTACGATATGATCGAGGTGGATTATGGTGGAGGGGGGCACCGCACACGACTAAAGATCTATGATCAACTTGTTGTGTCCTGGGGTGCCCCCCTCCCCCCGCCCCCATATATAAAGGAGCTAGGGGGAGGCGGCTGGTCAAGGAGGAGGGCGCGCCAAGGGGGGAGTCCTACTCCCACCGGGAGTAGGACTCCTTTCCTAGTAGGAGTAGGAGAAGGGGGAAGGAGGAGAGAGAGCGGGGAAGGAAAGGGGAGCGCCGCCCCCCTCCCCCCTCCCTGTCCAATTCAGACTAGAGGGGGAGGGGGCGCGCGGCCCTGCCTTGGCTGCCCCTCCTCTTCTCCAATAAGGCCCATATGGCCCATTATACTCCCCGGGGGGTTCCGGTAACCCCCCGATACTCCGGTATATGCCCGAACTTGCCCGGAACACTTCCGAAGTCCAAACATAGTCATCCAATATAACGATATTTATGTCTCGTCCATTTCGAGACTCCTCATCATGTCCGTGATCATATCTGGGACTCCGAACTACCTTCGGTACATCAAAACACATAAACTCATAATACCGATCGTCACCAAATGTTAAGCGTGCGGACCCTACGGGTTCGAGAACTATGTAGACATGACCGAGACACGTCTCCGGCCAATAACCAATAGTGGAACCTGGATGCTCATATTGGCTCCTACATATTCTACGAAGATCTTTGTCGGTCAAACCGCATAACAACATACGTTGTTCCCTTTGTCATCGGTATGTTACTTGTCCGAGATTCGATCATCGGTATCTCAATACCTAGCTCAGTCTTGTTACCAGCAAGTCTCTTTACTCATTCTGTAATGCATCATCCCGCAACTAACTCATTAGTCACATTGCTTGCAAGGCTTATAGTGATGTGCATTACTGAGAGGGCCCAGAGATACCTCTCCGACAATCGGAGTGACAAATCCTAATCTTGATCTATGCCAACTCAACAAGTACCATCGGAGACACCTGTAGAGCACCTTTATAATCACCCAGTTACGTTGTGACGTTTGGTAGCACACAAAGTGTTCCTCCGGTATTCGGGAGTTGCATAATCTCATAGTCATAGGAACATGTATAAGTCATGAAGAAAGCAATAGCAACATACTAAACGATCAAGTGCTAAGCTAACAGAATGGGTCAAGTCAATCACATCATTCTCTAATGATGTGATCCCGTTAATCAAATGACAACTTATGTCTATGTCTAGGAAACTTAACCATCTTTGATTCAACGAGCTAGTCAAGTAGAGGCATACTAGTGACACTATTTGTCTATGTATTCACACATGTATTATGTTTCCGGTTAATACAATTCTAGCATGAATAATAAACATTTATCATGAAATAAGGAAATAAATAATAACTTTATTATTGCCTCTAGGGCATATTTCCTTCAGTAATCTCCACAAAGGGTATAAGTGTCTAGAAATTGCCACTAGACGCATTTATATTTCTAGAGATGTTGTCTTTGATGAAAATCTTTTTCCGTTTGCCAATCTTCATCCCAATGCAGGGGGCCTTCTCCGTGCTGAAATAGCACTCCTTCCAGATCACGGTGGTGAATTACATAAAACTGATCATGTGGAAAATTCCATAGAAAATTTTGGTTCTGATTGTGCAGATTTGGGTCGTCATTTTATGTGTACAGATCTGGACAAAGCGGGCACATGTTCTGAGGCTTATTCACCTGGCAGCGGCACGTGATCCAGTACTGATTCCCGCGCCATCCCTACTGTCTCCATCGTTGAGCGATCCTATGCGGGTCCCCATCCTCTGCATGTAGGCAACTGCATGCGCGCAGAGCCAGCCAGCCCAGCCACGGGGGTGGACGACATCCCACGTGTGGTGGACCCCGCCAGCGCAAGAGGGAGCGCGTCGCCACGCGGGATGGACCCCGTCAACCTAGGCGCGGGAGGGAGCGCGTCGCCGAGTCGCACCATAGGCCCATGGATCGAGCCAGCCGCCGACAGAGAGGTGTCAGGGGGGTTTCCCTTGGGTCAGGCGCCTGGATCTCCTGCGCGTCGATCTCCTTCGGATCGGGAGTTGGGATTTTCTGCGCCAAATCACACGGAGTCCCTTGAGCCGGGACCTTTACAACACCAACCTCTTCGATGACACACTAGATCACAGTCAGGTATTGTCAAAGGGAAAGAATACATTGATGGTACGATAAGGTATGACAGAATCAGACGTGCCTTTCTAAGCAGTGTTGGCGAACCAACTCACTTGCATGATGCTCTTGCTCATAGGGATTGGAAAAAGGCTATGGAAAATGAATATGATGTACTCATGAAAAATAAAACTTGGCATTTAGTACCACCAAGGAAGGGTAGTAATGTAATAGACTGCAAGTGGGTATACAAATAAAGAGAAAACCTGATGGAAGTATAGACAGATATAAGGCTAGGCTAGTTGCAAAGGGTTTCAAAAAGAGGTTTGGTATTGACTATGAGGATACATTCAACCCTGTTGTTAAGTCATCCACTATTCGACTTGTATTGTCTATTGCTATTTCCAGAGGATGGAGTTTACGATAGCTAGATGTTCAAAACGTGTTTCTTCATGGTGTTCTTGAGGAAGAAGTGTTCATGCAGCAGCCACCAGGATATGAGGATCAAAGCACACCACATTATGTTTATAAGTTGGATAAAGCTCTGTATGGTTTGAAACAGACCCTAAGAGCTTGGTACTCAAGGTTGAGCATGCAGTTACAACAACTTGGGTTTACACTATCTAAAGCTTACACTATCTAAAGCAGATACCTCGTTGTTCTTCTACAATAAAGATAGTATCACTATATTTGTCCTTGTTTATGTTCATGATATAATTCTTGCTAGCTCAAGTTCAGGTGCTGCCACTTGTTTCCTTAAGGATCTAAAGTTGGAGTTTGCTCTCAAGGACTTGGGTAATCTTCACTATTTTCTTGGCATAGAGGTCAAACAAGTGAAGGATGGTATACTTCTCACACAGGAAAAATACACCACTGACATACTCAGGAGAGTAGGATAGGAAAATTGTAAACCTATGAGTACACCAATTGTAACCTCAGAACAACTTATCAAAGCGTATATTCCAACTCCGAGATGCTTGCACTAGTCCATAGATGGATCACTGGAGCTTGCACACTTTGTTAGCACCTTTAGGATTGACAAAACCTTCTGGTTGCATCATATACAACTCTTCTTTAATAAATCCATTAAGGAATGCAGTTTTGACATCCATATGCCAGATTTCATAAAATGTGGCAATTGCTAACATGATTCGGACAGACTTAAGCATCGATACGAGTAAGAAAATCTCATCATATTCAACACCTTGAACTTGTCGAAAAACCTTTTGCGACAAGTCAAGATTTGTAGATAGTAACACTACTATCAGTGTCTATCTTCCTCTTGAAGATCCATTTATTTTCTATGGCTTGCTGCTCATCGGGCAAGTCCACCAAAGTCCACACTTTGTTCTCATACATGGATCCCATCTCAGATTTCATGGCCTTCAAGCCATTTCGCAGAATCCGGGCTCATCATCGCTTCCTCATAGTTCCTAGGTTCATCATGGTCTAGTAACATGACTTCCAGAATAGGATTACCGTACCACTCTGGTGCGGACTATACTTTGGAAGATCTATGAGGTTCTATAGTAACTTAATCTAAAGTTTCATTATCATCATCATTAGCTTCCTCACTCATTGGTGTAGGAATCACTGGAACTGATTTCTGTGATGAACTACTTTCCAATTCAGGAGAAGGTACAATTACCTTGTCAAGCTCTACTTTCCTCCCACTCATTTCTTTCGAGAGAAACTCCTTCTCTAGAAAGGATCCATCTTAGCAACGAATATCTTGCCTTCGGATCTGAGATAGAAGGTGTACCCAATAGTTTCCTTTGGATATTCTATGAAGACGCAATTCTCTGATTTGGGTTCGAGCTTATCAGGTTGAAAATTATTCACATAAGCATCGCAGCCCCAGACTTTAAGAAACGACAACTTAAGTTTCTTGCCAAACCATAGTTCATAAGGTGTCATCTCAACGGATTTTGATGGTGCCCTATTTAAAGTGAATGTAGCTGTCTCTAGTGCATAACCCCAAAACGATAATGGTAAATCGGTAAGAGACATCATAGATCGCACCATATCTAAAGTGTGGTTATGATGTTCGGATGCACCATTACGCTGTGGTGTTCCAAGTGGCATGAGTTTGTGAAACTATTCCACATTGTTTTAATTGAAGACCAAGCTCGTAACTCAAATATTCTCCTCCATGATCAGATCGTAGAAACTTTATTTTCTTGTTACGATGATTTTCAACATCACTCTGAAATTCTTTCAACTTTTCAAATGTTTCAGACTTATGTTTCATTAAGTAGATATACCCATATCTACTTAAATCATCTGTGAAGGTGAGAAAATAACGATACCCGCCGCGAGCCTCAATATTCATTGGACCACATACATCAGTATGTATGATTTCCAATAAATCTGTTGCTCGCTCCATTGTTCTGGAGAACGGCGTTTTAGTCATCTTGCCCATAAGGCATGGTTCAAAAGTACCAAGTGATTCATAATCAAGTGATTCCAGAAGTCCATCAGTTTCTTCATGCGCTTTACACTGATATGACCTGTCGGTCTACTAAAGTAGGGGCACTACTTTGTACCCCTTACTAAGTGCACGGGCAGTCAGAGCCGCCCACAACCACACTGGGCGAGGCAGAGGGAGGAGTTAGAACCACATAACTATCAGAAGCCACGACAAGACCAGAAGGTCAAAAGGGCAAGGTGGTTCTCCCTGGCAAGATCCTTGCTGGGGCAGCCTCCACGGCTCCAGCAGGAGCCTTACCGGGGCAACTTGCCCAAACTCACGCCAGCAAAGCGCACCTCCCTTGAGCCCCAGTTCCTCCAGTGCCACCAACCGTGTTCGGACCAAGGCTCGGGAGGCCCTCCGTGATGGCATGCAGATCTTTGTGAAGACAAGATACACTCCAAATCAGAGGAAGAATAGAAGACGACAAACCTCGGCGAGTGAGTGAGTCCTGGACTAGGGGGTGTCCTGATAGCCGAACTATCATCATCGGCCGGACTCCAAGACTATGAAGATACAAGATTGAAGACTTCGTCCCGTGTCCGGATGGGACTTTCCTTGGCGTGGAAGGCAAGCTTGGCGATACGGATCTGTAGATCTCCTACCATTGCAACCGACTCTGTGTAACCCTAGCCCTCTCCGGTGTCTATATAAACCAGATGGTTTTAGTCCGTAGGACATAACAACAATCATACCATAGGCTAGCTTCTAGGGTTTAGCCTTCTTGATCTCGTGGTAGATCTACTCTTGTAATACCCACATCATCAATATCAATCAAGCAGGACGTAGGGTTTTACCTCCATCAAGAGGGCCTGAACCTGGGTAAAACATCGTGTCCCTTGTCTCCTGTTACCATTCGCCTAGACGCACAGTTCGGGACCCCCTA
The DNA here is from genome assembly GCA_963921465.1 of Triticum timopheevii. Classification (NCBI taxonomy): domain Eukaryota; kingdom Viridiplantae; phylum Streptophyta; class Magnoliopsida; order Poales; family Poaceae; genus Triticum; species Triticum timopheevii. Next base: position 587,057,192 of record OY997270.1, read on the forward strand.
CACGAGATCCGCCGGTTTTGACACCGACATTGGTGCTTTCATTGAGAGTTCCTCTGTGTCGTCACTGATAGGCTTGATGGCTCCTTCGATCAGCAACAACGACGCGGTCCAGGGTGAGACTTTTCTCCCCGGACAGATCTTCGTATTCGGTGGCTTTGCACTGCGAGCCAATTCGTTTGGCCATCTGGAGCAGATCGAAAGCTACGCCCCTGGCCATCAGGTCAGATTTGGAAGTCTGAACTTCACGGCTGACATCCGCGGAGACTTGATCTTCAATAGATTCGAGCCACAGCCGAGCGCGCCGCACTGTCACGATGGGCATGATTTAGCTCTGCTGCCGGACAGTGCCTTGGAGGCCGCACACGAGCCCGCTCCGACCCTCGATTCGGAGCCAGCTATGCAGATCGAGGACGGGTGGTTAGACATCGCATCGGGGGCTGCAACCTCTACGGCGATAGAGCCGAATACTGACCTTGTCCCCTGTGAAGCTCGTGACTCCGAGGTGCCGGACTCCTTGCCGGACTCTGAACCTCCCACGCCCCCTTCAATCGAATCCGATGGGGCGCCGATCATGGAGTTCACCACTGCAGACATCTTTCAACACTCACCTTTTGGCGACTTCCTGAGTTCGCTAAAGTATCTCTCGTTATCAGGAGAGCCCTGGCCGGACTACGGTCAGGACGGTTGGGATGCGGACGACGAAGAAATTCAAGACCCACCCACCACCCACTTAGTAGCCACTGTCGACGATTTAACAGACATGCTAGACTTCGACTCCGAAGACATCGACGGTATGGACGAGATGCCGGAGACGACCAAGAACCAGCGCCTACTGGGCACTGGAAAGCAACCTCAACTCACGACGTATACATGGTAGATACACCAAAAGGAAGCGATAACGAGGAATAACGGGACGCGGCGAAGGATAATTCCCCCGAAAAACAAGAAAAACAGCGACGCAAGCACCGCCTGAAGTCCCGCCTCAATAACAACGGCACCCATACTGACCCAGCCGTAGAGCAGGGCGAACCAGTGGACGAGCAACCCATTCCCGGCAAAAACAATAGTCTAGACGATCTCACACCGGACACATCACCGGAGCATAAGAACCTTCACAGAAGGCTCGTCGCCACTGCAAGAAGTTTGAAGAAGCAAAAAAGGAAGCTCAAAATGGCGGAAGACGTACTCAGAATGAGATGGAGCAAAGTACTCAAGACCGTAGATAAATACGGCGATAGTCACCAAGCAAAGAGCTACCCGAAGCGCAAGCTGTTGCCCGAATTTGACGACGAGGCCGTAGAGCCCCCACAGTCAAAAAAGAAAGAGGCCGCCTGGCCAGATAGACGACTAGATAACAGTCTAAGAGCGGCAAGCGGCGCCGCACATAATCCGACACACGATCCAAATAAGGATCCGCGCAAAAAGGATGGCCCGGTCAGGTCCATCTATGGGCCAAAAAAGAAAGCTCCAGAAAGCAACACAACCCGCCGAATGTTCGAAGATAACGGCACACCTAAATACAGGGGCGCCGCACATCCACTATGTTTCACCGACGAGGTACTGGATCATGAATTTCCAGCAGGATTCAAGCCCGTAAACATAGAGGCATATGACGGAACAACAGACCCCGGAGTCTGGATTGAGGATTATATCCTACACATACATATGGCTAGAGGAGATGATCTCCATGCCATAAAATACTTACCCCTCAAGCTCAAAGGGCCAGCTCGGCATTGGCTCAAAAGCCTCCCAGAAAATACCATCGGAAGTTGGGAAGAGCTTGAGGATGCGTTTCGAGCAAATTTTCAGGGAACTTATGTCCGCCCTCCGGATGCAGACGATTTAAGCCACATAACCCAACAGCCCGGGGAGTCAGCACGCAAATTCTGGAAAAGGTTCCTCACCAAAAAGAACCAAATAGTCGACTGTCCGGACGCCGAAGCCTTAGCAGCCTTTTAAACATAACGTTCGAGACGAATGGCTCGCCAGACACCTCGGCCAAGAAAAACCAAGAATAATGGCCACGCTAACAAGCCTCATGACCCGCTTTGGCGCGGGGGAAGATAGCTGGCTAGCAAGATGCAGCACCAGCGACCCGAGTACATCCGAGGTCAGGGATGGAAATGGGAAATCACGACGCAGAAAAGATCAGCGCCGGAATAAGGAAAGCGGCCCAAATAGAACGGCGGTCAACGCCGGATTCAAAAGCTCTCGGCCGAATAACAAAACACTGCCCCTCAAGGACAATAGTGATGAGCTATCCAACCTAAACAAAATCTTGGATAGAATATGTCAAATCCACAGTACCCCCGGGAAGCCTGCAAACCATACCCATAGAGATTGTTGGGTCTTCAAGCAGTCCGGCCGACTTAACGCCGAACACAAGGGGCTCGACACACCAAGCGAAGACGATGACAAATCCCACAAGAAGCAGGCCGGAAAACAGAAGACTTTCCCACTAGAAGTCAAAACAGTGAACTCACTGCATGTGATAAATAGTGCGGCAACTACTAAAACACGCGCCGCACGATCCATCCAAGCGGAGCCCCGAAATTGGATGTCAAACCCAATTACTTTCGACCATCAGGATTACTCCAGAAGTATTCGAAACGCAGGAGGGACTGCTTTGATATTGGATCCCATAATAGACGGACTACAATTCACACAAGTCCTAATGGATGGCGGAAGCGATATAAACCTGCTATACCAGGACACCATCCGCAGACTGGGGATAGACCCTACCAAAATTCGCCATAGCAACACTTCCTTCAAAGGAGTGACGCCAGGCCTTTATGCCAAGTGTACAGGCTCTGTACTACTAAAAGTTGTGTTCGGTTCACCAGACAACTTCCGTCGTGAAAAGCTAATCTTCCATATCGCCCCATTCATAAGCAGCCATCAAGCACTACTGGGGCGTGAAGCTTTCGCCCGCTTTAACGCAATACTGCATTACGCGTCTCTTACCCGGTCCACGTGGCATAATCTCATTAAAGGGAAACTCCGAGTGTTCCCTGACCTTGGAAAACGTGAGTCTGCCTTGACAGCCACACACTAATCCAACCCTGCTGATCAAAGCCCCTAAAAACAGGTCATTTAGACCTCAGACACGGTTAGGCGAGTCCGGCATAAAGAAACAAGGGGCTTCCCAGCCGCATACCTCCTTACAAGGGGCTGCATGTATAAACAATGAGAGCCAATAAAGCTCAATTTTATTCATCTTCCAAATCATACTCTGTTTTAAATACATTTTTTGCACGATATTTTTTCCAAACTAAGTTCTTCTCTTTTACAGAAGAACCATGTGCTACACCCGTCTAGGATACAGCACAACGGAGACACGGACACAGACGTGCAGCAGGGACCCGCTGCAAGGATTCTTTTCAGATTAAGACCCTACGTAAACCTTTCTTACTGTCTCTTTTTGATACTCATCCCCGGTTTCCTACCATAACCGAGGAGGAGGCTGGCGTTTTGGCATCAGCCGTGTCAGAAATTCTCGCCTGTACCTGGACACTAGGGGCTTAGGGCATTGTTCTGCCCGTTATCATAAAGTCTGAATACCTTAGGGAGTGTTCGGCGTCTCGAGTTAGGCCTTATATGCATCAGCTCCGAATCATGTCTTTGGTCAAATGTTGGGTTTGCCCGGATCCTGTGTTTTGCTGCCTTATGTTCCGCTCCATCGGCTAACGCGGCACCAGGAGAACTACTGTGATTGTGCCCCGGTTCGGCCGGGCGAGCACCTCAGTAGAGAAAGCCGAAAACTGTCTATCATGATATAGCGAGAGACTGGTCAACCACTCGATCGACTATTGGAATGTTTAGAATTCCTCCGCTTTGACGAAGGACCGCTTCCTGGTCAGGCACACACGCGCCCCGAGTTCAGAGAGCGTGGTGCCTCTAGGGGCTATATCGTAGCCCCACCATCGAGCTCCTATGGCTAAGTGAAAGTAATAAAGCATTATAGTCCGGTTGCCTAGTTTGCTATGCTATCACCTCCTTCAAAGGACCAAGACGTTGGATTAAGTGTGAAAATGCGCTTTTTTTTGCAAACACTCCCGCACCATGTGCGTGGGGGCTGAAGCCAAAGACTGCCATCTTTCAGGTTATAAATACATATACATTAACGGTCGCACAGGAGATATTTCAATACTTGAACACACAAGTATAAAAAGTCGTTACATTATAAATATGATCTCTCAAATCATACATGTCATTTGAACATGACATTTTTCAAGCACTGTGACTCTATTAAACGAGCGCCCTGCAGGACTTCCTCAAAATAGTGCTCGGTGGGTAATCGGCTCTCGTCCGAACCCCGGGACGCAACAGCGGTGGCATTCATCTCTGCCCAGTATGTATTAACACGGGCAAGAGCCATCCGTGCACCCTCTATGCATGTCGACCGCTTCATCGCCTTGATATGCGGCACCGCCCCAAGGAATTGCTGCAATAAGCCAAAATGACTCTTCGGCTTGGGCCTTTCCGGCCACAGATAAGCCACCATGTCCGTCATGGCAAGTCCGGACAATCTATTCAGCTCAGCCCACTCAGCCAACCGATCGGTCAACGGAAGTGGACGCTCCGGACTGTGGAATTGAGACCAAAAAAGCTCTTCCATTTCATGATCCTTCTGACTTCGGAAATGCACAACTGCGTCCGCCGCACTTGCCGCCAAATCCAGATAAGGATCCTCCGGACTCCACAACTGGCCCAACTGAGCATACTTCGGATCCGTGAACTTCCTCCGCAACAGAAAGGGCTTTCCGGCCGCAATATCTCCGGCCTGACGCAGTTCCTCCTTTATAGCCCGCATTGCAGATCGAGCATCCTTGGCTTCGGCGGTGGCCTTCTTCAGGCCCTCCTGATCCGCTTGGCGCTCTCTTTCAAGAACCTCATAGCGGTCGGTAGCATCTTTTAATTTCACGGCCATTACGGCCATTTCCTGCCTGCTTCGGCAGTGAGCAGCCTTTTCGGCTTTTAGCTCCTCCGCTGCCTTCAAGGAAGCCGCATCACTTTTTCTGGCTCGATCTTTGGCTCGAGCAAGCTCCGCCCGAAGGTCTTCCACAGCAGCGGCACCATCTGCATCAAGCATACATGTTGTAAGGAGTGGGCGTCAGCTCCCTTACCAGGTGACAGCGGAAACACCACCTACCTTGTGACTCGTCAAGTCGTTTATTGACCAGCGCGATGTCCGCATCCGCAACGTCGAGTTGCCGCTTCAGTTCGGCAACTCCATCAGTCCGGCTGGCCACCGAATGCTCCGCCACCTGCATAGGAAAGGCGACATTTCATAACTGAGATTGTGATCCTCGGCACGCTGTCGCTTTCGACAACATACCGAGTCTCTGGGGCTACTATCTATACAGGGCGCATTCTACGTGCAAAACTGTCAAAAGGTATGTCATTTTTTGCGTACCTCAAACCCCGTCAGTAAACTTCTGACGGCCTCATGCAACCCGCTCTCGGCGTTTTGAGGCACTCATTAATGCGCGGTGATCTTCTGAGAGAGACGCCCTCTCGAGCAAACCCTGCAGCTCCACCGGCCGTACACTAGTGGGTGCCGAACTCCCAGGCCCCGCCGGACTCGGGAAGACCCTCCGTGACGACACCTCAGGGTCGTCCGCCCCGCCCGATGGGGCGGAAAATGGAGGCGTTTTGCTCCCCATCATCTCCGGACGAAGGTCCCCCGAGGATGAGCTCTGCTGAGAAGGGCCGAGATCCGAACTACAAGGTAAAAACTTCGGTTATCCTTAGAAATAACATAGGGATGTCCCTTATTATAAAACTTCCCTTTTTTCTACTTACGTCTCACAGGAGGGCTGATTCCTTTGGGGAGACTGTGCGGCCGGGACTCCTCCCGGCACAGAACCTTCCGGAGCAGATTTCTTTCCCCGCTTCGAGGCTTTGGCCTCCGGGTTTTCGGAAGCGGTCCTCTTCTCCTCCAGGAAGGGAGGGACACTTGATTCCCCCCTTACTGAGAGCCTCCTTAACAGAGGTGGTAGTTTCCCTGTTCTCCCCTTCACCCTCCTCCGAAGGCGCTACCTCCAACATTTTGATTAACACGGGATCCGACGTGGTCTCAGGGAGGGGGGCCGGACACCGTATCAGTTTTGCTTGCGCTATCCACTCCTGTTCAAAGGATAGCCGGTTAAAAGGCAAACCCATGATAAATAAATGGATGATATGACCGGTCACAGGGCTACTTACTTGAGTATCCGGGCGATTGCAGCTTAGGCCAGCGTCCTCGGTCAAGTCCAGACACACTTCTTGTGATCCAAAGAACAGTTTGTACATCTCCACGGGTTTGGTACCCATGAAGTGTTAGAGAGCTCGTGGTCCCTCCGGATTGAATTCCCACAGGCGGAGGGGGCGACGTTTGTAGGGCAGAAGACGCTGAATCAGCATAACCTGCGTCACTACGACCAGATTGATCTCCCTCTCTTGGAGGTCTCGAATCCGGCCCTGCAATAGGGGTACGTCCTTGGACGGCCCCCAGTCGAACCCTTTGTTGACCCACGACGTCAGCCGTTGTGGAGGGCCCGGGCGAAAGGCGGGCAGCGGCCTCTGCCTGCTGCCCCTGGGAGCAGTGATATAGAACCACTCCTGTTGCCACAAACCGAGCTCCTCTTGAAAAGAGCCCTCGGGCCATGGAGCATCGGCCCTCTTGCTTATAACCGCCCCGCCGCACTCTGCCTGACGCCCCTCAATCATCTTCGGCTCCACATTGAAGGTTTTGAGCCACAAACCAAAGTGAGGGGTAGCGCGGAGGAAGGCCTCTCAGACGACAATAAATGATGAGATGTGGAGGATAGACTCCGGAGCCAACTCGTGGAATTCCAGCCCATAGTAAAACAGGAGCCCCCTCACGAAGGGATCCATCGGGAAGCCTAAACCCCGACGGAGGTGAGACACGAACACGACACTCTCGCCAGGCTCAGGAGTGGGAATGACTTGCCCTTGGGCAGGCAACCTATGCGAAATCTCCTAGGTTAGGTACCTGGCGTCTCTCAGCTTTAGCACGTCCTCTTTCGTGACGGAGGATGGCATCCACCGGCCCTGTAGGTCGGAGCCGGACATTGTCGAAGATCCGAAGTGCCCGAATCTGGAGCCCTGGGTGTTGGAACTCGGGGCGAGGGGCGGATTTGATTGAGGATTGAAGAAAAGGAATGGGCCTTGGTCTCCTTATAAAGAGGGAGAATACCAAGAGTCGTCCTCGTGACCGTTTGGAACTTGCCTTCGATGGAGGGGGCGTGGCAACGGGCGCGGTTGGGTTACCCACGTCCGTATTGATGAGAATCCCGGAATAAGGGGAACACGATCTCTGCTTCGACAAGACGTGCCAAGGAAACCGCTTCGCTAAACGCGCTGAGGTGGTATAATAAAAACGATTCAAGTAAAGGCTTGGTTGTGGGGTGACGTCACGCCACGAAATACGTCAGCAGATTGAACTTGTGTAAATATTATTCTCTCTACAGTGGAATGTGGAATTTATTTTGCAGAGCCGGACACTATCCTAGTGTTCACAATCTTCTATAAATTATTCGGAGGAGGAACCCGCCTTGCAATGCTGAAGACAATATGCGCGCTGGACTCGTCGTCATTGAAGCCTGGTTCAGGGGCTACTAAGGGAGTCCTAGACTAGGGGGTGTCCGGATAGCCAAACTATCATCATCGGTCGGACTCCAAGACTATGAAGATACAAGATTGAAGACTTCGTCCCGTGTCCGGATGGGACTTTCCTTGGCGTGGAAGGCAAGCTTGGCGATACGGATATGTAGATCTCCTACCATTGTAACCGACTCTGTGTAACCCTAGCCCTCTCCGGTGTCTATATAAACCGGATGGTTTTAGTCCGTAGGACATAACAACAATCATACCATAGGCTAGCTTCTAGGGTTTAGCCTCCTTGATCTTGTGGTAGATCTACTCTTGTAATACCCACATCATCAATATCAATCAAGCAGGACGTAGGGTTTTACCTCCATCAAGAGGGCCCGAACCTGGGTAAAACATCGTGTCCCTTGTCTCCTGTTACCATCCGCCTAGACGCACAGTTCGGGACCCCCTACACGAGATCCGCCGGTTTTGACACCGACAGCGAGATTCTTGCCGAGGAAAACCACAAGACTCCAGGCAAGATCCTTGCTGGGGATGACCGCAACACCACGGCAAGCCCCTTGCTGTGCCCCGGCAAGGCCCTTGCCGAGGACGTCCGCGAGGCCGCAACCAGGCCCGTGCCCGCCAAGCTTCTGCCACCACCCCCATGCAACTGCCAACCTACCAGCTGGGTTGGCGCTTGCGTGTCGACGCAAGGTTCCTCGACCAACTCAGTGCATGCCTACGTGGTGGCATGCAAACCTTCATGAAGGCCCTACCACCGTGCCACCTCAGCTGTCTGCCAGCTTACATGGCGCTGACCGCCTCGCTGGCCCAGGCGCGTGTCAAGGCAGGGCGAGGCGGCGATAAAGTGGAAGGGACACATCAGGGGGCGCATTAAATGCGTCTTGTTCCGTAATAGCTAGCGATAGGCTTAGCTACAGTGCCCCGATGCCACCTCCTGTGTGCCATTGTGGTGATCCCCTTGCCTATAAAAGGAGGCCCGAGGCACCCGGGAGAAGGATTCGGACTTTGGAACAAGTTACGCTCCTTGTAGCTAGTTCAAGAACCTCAAGAACACAAATATACACATCAAAGCAGGACTAGGGTATTATGCATCTCATCGGTCTGAACCTGGGTAAACGACCTGTGTGCTCGTACTGGTTGTTGATCCCGCTCTTCTCACCCCTGCGCGCCCCGCAACCGTAGTAGGGATTCTTGTGATCCCATAGGTGTCGTCTCCGCACCGACATCTTTAGCGCGCCAGGTAGGGGGCCCACACTACCAAAAAAAGACACATCCGTGACATTTTGGGCCAAACGATTTTTTTTTCTGTCATACATATGACACTTCTATGACGATAATTGTGACAAAACCCAGTATCATCATAGATTTTGTGGGCTCCTACTTCTATGACAAAAAATCATGACAGAAAATGGGCTTTTCGTCCTGGGTGGGCCGGAGATGCAGCTGCATGACATTCTTTGGGCCGTCCATGACGAAAAAAATCATGGTAGAAGCGAGGCGGAGGAAAATTTTGGGGAGTTGCCGGTTACGGTGGGAGGTCGGGGGCGGAGCGATGCGTGTTTCTCTCGTACAGGTACGCGCGTGTGTGCGAGGCGTTGGCTCTAACTGAACCCGAGCGAGGCGTTGGGCTCTAACTGAACCCGAGCGATTGCACTACAGGCTACGCGTTACTGAACCCAAGCGATCGATCGATGGCTGTTAACTGAACCCGATGGAGCGATTCCTTCGCTTCTACTGCTAACTGAAGCCAATCGATGCTGCCTCTGGGATGAACAGTGAGCGTTGCGGGGGGGGGGGGGGGTTGGATGAATAGTGAGCGGTGGCGTTGCCTCTGGATGAATAGGAACCCGTGGTGTGGAGGGCTGTATGAACAGTCGACGGTGGAGGGATGGCCGTGGAGGGGTGGTTGAACAGGACCCCGTGGTGTGGAGGGCTGGATGAACAGTAGACGGTGGAGGGGTGCCCGTGGAGGGGTGGTTGAACAGTAGCCGGTGGAGTAGCGCGCGGTGGAGGCTGGATGAACAGGAGCCCGAGGAGGCTGGAGGAGGTCGACGGTAGCCTGTGGAGGCTGGAGGAGGTTGACGGTGGAGATGAATAGTATCCCATGGAGTCCCGTTTTGCGGTACGCCACACCCCTCCCGATGAACAGGACCCCTGTTTCGACCGTAGCGCTCCAACACAAGTCCGTTTCGTCCGTTTTGCGGTACGCCACACCCCTCCCGATCAACAGGACCCCCGTTTCGATCGTAGGAGGTCCGTTTCCTCCGTTTTGCGGTATGCCACACCCCTCCTGATCAACATGACTCCCGTTTCGACCGTAGCACTCCAACACAAGTCCGTTTCGTCCGTCCACACCCCTCCCGATCAACAGGACCCCTGTTTCGACCGTAGGATGTCCGTTTCCTCCGTTTTGCGGTACGCCACACCCCTCCCGATCAACAAGACCCCCGTTTCGACCATAGGAGGTCCGTTTCCTCCGTTCTGCGGTACGCTAGGCCTTGTTTCCATCGCCTGTTCCATCCAAGCCAGTTGGCTCCCACGCGTTCCGTTGCCTCCCGATGAACATGACGCATTCCGTTGCCTCCCCATGAACACGACGCATTCCGTTGCCTCCCCATGAACACGACGCATTCCGTCGCCTCCCCATGAACACGACGCATTCCGTTGCCTCCCCATGAACACGAGCCCTCGCCGTACGTATGCGCGACTAGGCGTTCGAGACCGGGCCCGTATGTACACATACGTGACCGTATTTTATTTCTTGCACCCTGGCCGCTGTACGTACGTGTACATGCTACGTGTGCGCCTCTACTACTACACGTACGCGCCTCTACATCGACCAGTATATATGTACGTACATGTTCGCGACTAGATTGACAACGCTACGTACGCTTCGACCAGGTGGGTCCTGACTGCCAGGCAGTTCCTTGCGTGCGAAAATGTAGCTGGTGGGTCCCAGCAGTCAGAGGGGCGAATCATTTTTTTTTGCCCGGACGCACTTCCTTTGCGTGCGAAGATGTAGCTGGTGGGTCCCAGCAGTCAGGGGGGCGAATCGTTTTTTTTGCCCGGACGCACTTCCTTGCGTGCGAAGATGTAGCTGGTGGGTCCCAGCAGTTAGGGGGGCGAATCGTTTTTTTCCGGACGCACTTCCTTGCGTGCGAAGATGTAGCTGGTGGGTCCCAGCAGTCAGGGGGAAACTTTTTTTCGCGAAATACGGTGGCTCGTCCGGTGGGTCCCCACTGTCAGGTGGAGGAATCATTATTTTCCGCGTAACAAGGAGGCACTTCCATGCTGCGGCCGTGGACCTAGCTGTCAGTCTCTCCACGTACAGTCCACGTCCGATGGAAGTCGTTCCTTGACCACGTTGACCACGCCGCACCGAGAGCACCACGGGGGTGGACGACGGTGAGGCCTAGGAAGGGGACGGCTCGAAGCCGGGGAAGATGCAGCAGTGGATGCCCACGCGAAGAGGAGTACGAGGGTTCACTGGTTCGGCTGCAGTGTGAGGCTGCTGTCGCCGTAGATTAACAGGGGGTGTGGGTGAGTAGAGGGATGGCCTGGCCAGCGGTGGGAGTAGTAGGGGGCGGTGTGGCCTCCGCGGCTTCACAGCCGGCCACGGGAGGCAGGAGCACGCGGCACAACCGGCGCTGGTTTGGGCGGCTGGAGCAAGAAGACCAGAGGTTGAAGAAGCACTACAACTGTTGGATGAACATCGTACGGTAACCGGAGCTAGAATCGTTCATATTGACTAAGTTGACAAAGCCCTCCATCCCCGTCAACTTGGTAGGCCCACAAGTCAGCCTCCCAGTATGCTGGGTTCCAGCTGGCAGGGGGAGTATTCATTTTTTTGTGCGTAATAAGGAGGCACTTCCTTGCGTGCGAAGATAGCTGGTGGGTCCGACAAGTCAGCGGGGGGCACGTTTTTTCGTGAAATACAGAGGCCCTTCCGGTGGGTCCCAAATGTCAGGTGGAGGAATCATTATTTTGCGCGTAATAAGGAGGCATTTCCTTGTGTGCGGCCGTGGACCCAGCTGTCAGCTTCTCCATGCACAGTCTACTTCTGATGGTGTCGTTCGTTGACCACGTTGACCACGCCGCGCCGAGCGCATCCAAGGTGGTGGACGACGGCGAGGCCCCGGACAGCAACAAGCCGGAGATGGGAAGACGCGGGAGTAGAGTCGCAGACGGAGAGGTGTACGAGGGTTAACTGGTTCCAGTGCGGTGTGGTTCGGCAGTCGGTGGAGAAGAACAAGAGGTGTGGAGGGTTGGAGGGATGGCCTGGCCAACGGTGGCATAGCGCTTCATAGTGAAGCGTGCTAAGCAGAGCTGCTAGCAGGAGAAGGCGGGAGGTGGTCCCAGCGGCGCTGGAGGAAGAAGACGAGAGATTGAAGATGGATGCGGGCCGTTGGGTGTAAATCCAATGGCTAACATGTCAGAATCATTTGTTGACTAAATTTAAAACGACTTGCGTTGGCTTCAACCTATTGGCCCACATTTCAGCCTCCAAAAATGTGGCACGTGTTCAACCCATTTTTTTCAGAATTTACAATCTTTTTTTGCGCGGTAGAATTTACAGTCAATTTGATCTTTTTTTTGAATTACAGCCATTAGCTGGGCTGGGTGAACAATTAATGTAGCTTTCATGCGGCCCATTTGTTTTATTTCCTAAAAAATTACAGGCCATTTGCAGTTTATCTAGATACACGATTTTGCTGGGCTGATTCTAATTATAATGTTGGGTTGGGCCAGCAATGTTATCAAAAAATAAAAAAAGGCTGAGCATTCTGTTATAAATCTATTTAAATAATAAGTGATATTATTACATTCATCCTTAAATCTTACCAAGCTTTTGTACACAATCACTAGGATTTTCGTGCCAAAACAATCCAGGATTTAATTTGTTAAGAAATTATTTTTATAAGTTAATAAGATGTGGGATATAGTTTTCTTACATATGTAAGTATTTGTTAAATATATGATGATAATAAAAATAATATATAATAACATATAAAATAATTTAAATATATATAATATAGTTAAAAGGGAAACATAAGTTGTACCTGGCGTTCCTATTCTTATATAGAAAAATAGAACAGACCTCTGCGTTTTCTTAAAAAAAATACATAAATTGGGCTGCCAAAAATAAAACCTCGGATGGGAGGTCCATAGGCCGGTCGATACATGACGGCCCTAAGAAAATAGAAACAGGCCCTCCCATTCGAGGTCGTGGGCTGCGCATGTTAAAAATGAAAGCCTAGACGGGGCAGCCCAAAACCACGTCCAACACTTGCCAAAACTCCGTCCCTCGTTTTCTCTCTGTTTCGCACACTCAACATTGTGTGGGCATTTTGACTGTGCATCATATGAAGATGTGCTATGCATGAATGTTGATTAGCATGATGTTAACTGGCTGGTAGTTCCATTTTTGACCACGAATAAAACTTCCAACATGATGTTAACCCTGTTTGAAAAGGTCGTGTTAATATAAATGCTCTGCCTCTGAAAGTTGAAGTTTCTTATCTGAAACTGAACTTGCAGTTTCTTATCTGAAACTGAAACTTGCAGTTTCTTCTTGTTTGCACTTTTATACTCCTATGAAACTACATTTTTTTAAGTGCTAAAAATAGATCTCTAGAATTCATAAAATTCTTCATATGCTCAATACTGCAAATCTGAAATTCAAAAGACATTCATATCTGAAAGTACTCTCAAAATACACAACACAAAACACAATTCACAACCAGCAAATACTGACAACCCTAAGCTCCTCCTGACAATTCACAACCTGCCCGACTATTGGGCTGGGGGGCAGTCCCCTCCTATTCCTCGGCGGCAGACAGCCTCCCCGTGAGATGATGTGAATGGCGTGGGAGACGATGGCGGGGAAGCATCGTCGGGCCAACTGCTTTTCTCCTCTTGCAGTTGGGTTCGGTCAACAAAGACTCCACCGGCTCGCTCTGGCAGGACACCCTCACAAACGGCACCCTATAGATGCTCGATCCTTCAATCTCTGGTGGATGCTCCATTTGGGATCGATACTCCCACCACCGCTCCCTCACGATCGGATTCGGTGAATCTGTTTGCTCCATGGCCCAGAGGAGAAGCTCTATGTACTCTGGCGCGACTCCCTCCGGGAGTATCGCCGCCTTTTCGCTCTGTTGCAGATATTTGTCCATGGATGTCACCGTCGCCGCTAGTTGATCCTTGTTGTCAAACCAAGACTGTATCTCCAACATCCTAGCTAGCTTCATAGGGTCGCCGTCTGCGATCCTCACGTATCGGTTGTACTCCTCCATTGATCTACTTCTCCACAGCACCTTCACTCGCCGGCGGTGGTTTTTGAATGGAAGAGGAGAGGAGCGGCGCTGGTTTTGGATTAGAACGGGAGAGGAGCGACGCTGGTTTTGGGCTGGAACAGGAGAGGAGGGGCGGTGGTTTTGAAATGGAAGAGGAGAGGAGCGGCGCTGGATTTAGATTGGAACATGAGAGGAGCGGCGGTGGTTTAAGAGGAGAAGAGCGGAAGAGCGGCGCTGGTCTTGGAAGTATTTTTTTGTTGTTTTGCGTATTTTGGGTCAAAGTTTGACCATGTACCATATGTGACAAGCAAAATGTGAATGCATGTCACCAAAAATTGTATCGTTTGGTTCGTATCTGAATGTACTTTCAAATTATATTTTTTTTGTAACGTATAACATATATTTTATGTGCAAAAATCATGGTCAATTATGACCCAGAATAAAAGGGAGACTAGTTAATGTGGGGTCGCTTTCTTAATTGAAGGGTAAATTGATTTTGATTTTGATCCAGTCACAGCGCGCCGGCCCTCTCGCCCAATCCTAAATCGCTGCCGCACACTCCTCTCCCTCTTCTCCATTGCAAAACCACCTCCTCTCCTCTCCATCATCTCCATTCCAAAACCACCGTCTCGCCTCTCCCTCTTCTGATCTTCTCCATTGCAAAACCACCTCCTCTCCTCTCCATCATCTCGATTCCAAAACCACCTCCTCTCCTCTCCATCATCTCCATTCCAAAACCATCGTCTCGCCTCTCCCTCTTCTGATCTTCTCTCCATTGCAAAACCACCTCCTCTCCTCTCCATCATCTCCATTCCAAAACCACCTCCTCTCCTCTCCCTCTTCTCTATTGCAAGACCACCGTCTCTCCTCCCATCTTCCAAAGCTAGCACCGGACCACTCAGAACGACATCTATGGATAGGATGCAGCAGTGAATCAGGCAGATCGCCGGTGGCGACCAGGCAAAGTTAGCCAGGTTGAAGGAGATCCTTAGTTGGTTTGACAATGAGTGGGAGATTTCGAGGACGATGCGGGCCATGTGGCAATGTATGCGAAAGAGCGACGGCGGCGATGAGGGCGGCAATGTACATGTACTCCTCGGCGGCAGTCACGCCGCAATCCTTTGAGTTCATCGAGTATCTCCTATGGGCGATGGAGCAGACAGATTCACCCGAGGCGACAGTCAGGCGGAGGTGGTGGGCGTACAGGTTGAAGGTCGAGCACCCAGAGGATAACGAATCGATCGAGTATGGTGTGCCGTTCGTAAGGGTGCAGAGCCAGCCGGAGCCACAGGAGTATTCCTTCTCCCACCGCAAGAGGAGGCTGGATGGCGCGACGTCCCTTCCCCGACGTTCTCCATGGTTCCCTCGACGCTCGCCTCATTTCAACGGCGGCGGTAGGGTTTAAGGTAAGCTTCGCACTAACCTAATCTTCCACCTGCTCATGCTTACAATCAGTGTGACAGCTAATGAAAATCATGCTTACAATCAGTCTTCGAGTACTACGCCAATCACCCTAAAATAGCTCTGGACCTTTGCGTCAAAGTTGTGACACAGTGTACAAATAAAGAAAAATAGATTGGTGCTTCTTTCAGAAAAGAGTACTCCCTAGAAAACTGCCAATATAAGCTACTAGTATTTGGTTAGAGGATTTGCTGCCGAGAAAGATCCGTGCACAGAGAGCGCCACACATCCCATTGGTTGTGGTGGATGCCAATGCGTGCATGCAGCATGGTTGGTGTCGGTAATTTTTACTTGGCACACCTCGCACTCTGCATATATGCTGGTTCCATACATACATTTGTGCAGTTCCACTAAAATGCAGCTGAATAACCCTGTTTGCACAGATAATGGAAAAGCATGATTACATTATAGTGGCACTAGTTGATGAAACACACAAAATAAATAGAAGAAAATATTGCGATTGTATAATAGTATGCCATGCTGCAAGGACGAGATGGGCCCTGCGACGCCTCATATGATACGCCTCATACTGGACATCATCCCAAGTCTCCCAGATACACCTTCAGCCAGTGATGAACATCAGTGTAAAGCAGTAGTACAAGGAGGCGCCTTGAGACATTCAAATCTCTATTTTTGTACATATCAACTAAAATTAAGCATCCCAGTTTGCAGAAACGCTTAAACATTAACAATGGGACTAGTTGATGAAACATACTTTAACAAAGAGAAGCACTTTCTTTATCTACATTGGAAATGAAATGATAGAGATGACACTCGCTCTATTTTAACTGTATTATTACTTCATTTTATCAGTGACACTCGGGCCGAGCAGGTGGCAAACGAGGTGTACCGTGCGTCGCAAGGATGAAGGCCGGGGGTGCTTAGACTGGGATGCTGAAGCTGGCTCTTTCAGTCACCAACATGGATGATTCAATTCATGGGACTTTTTGGTGTAGTTCACCTAAAATGAAGCAATGTCCCGTGAGCTAGGAACTTCTTCTTCAATTTTTTTTTAAGAAAAGGGCCCCAGCCCCGGTTCCATTTCCATCAGAAAACGAAACCCACACAGCTTCTTCTTCATTAGTTGCAATAAAATTGAGCAACATCAAGGTTGGTTGTGAAGCTCCTGGAATGCTCAACTATAATTAGGATATCATTTGTGCAGTTCAACTAAGATCGAGCGTGAAATGTATATCTCTGTTTGCACAAAATGTGTGGAAAGGAGGGTGACTAACAACTGATGAAACATGCATCAAATGAAAAGAAGCATGTTCCTTATCTGAATGGCAATCCTACAAGGACAATAGCAATTTCTAAAGCAGTGGCATTGCTAGATATTAGTGTGGGCATTAGGATTAACTATGACAACCGTTAAATACGACATTACTTTGGGCAAGGGAGAGTAGGCGGACCAGGACAGTTGCATTTCTAACGAAAAGAACCAACTTATCTTAATGGGAAATTTTAGTAGGACATGTAAAGAAGTGCCATTGATTCATATTACTGGAGGCATTACATTGAAAACAACATTGGTTTGACGTGTCCTTACTTTTTACAGTGCGACTGCTACATTTTACCAGTGGCATTACATAAGAGTGGCTCAGGGCAACAAACATCAGAACATGATATCTGGGTTGGTCCCATTTTTGTTCGGTATAGCCACCTTATACTGTGTGAGGCTAGCAAATCTAGTGCTGGACTTACTCTGTTGACTTGTCCCCCAATCCCCACTTTCTTTCCTTTTTCAACCAATAGATCGGGTTTATATTAAGTTTGTACTGCGTTTCCCTTTATTTCCCTATTAGACCTAGAGACCAGTTGGATAGCCAGTCTCTGCTACTTTTCGCCCCCATTATTTCCTCTTTCGACCAAGTCCTAGATTCAGGTAACAAATCCTCCCCCACCCCCACCCCTTTCTTTCTTGTTTGAACCAAGTAGTACTAGATTCGAGTGCATGAACTAGTTTTACCTCTTAAACATAAAAAAATTAGGTGGTTTTCGAACAGCCGATCGATCCTATCTACGAGGGAGCCTGAGAAATAGTAAAAGTTACAAATGTAGCGATGTCAGGAGCTCGGCAAGTAGAGCAAGGCCGGTTTAGAAGGAAGTTATACCTGATGGTCGCCGGGATGTCGCTAGGTGGGCGGCGGGAGGCCGGATCTGCCCACACTACGGCAGCAAGGAAGAAGGGGTCGGAGGCCCTCCCTCGCGGGCGGTGCTTGGGAGAGAACGGCAAGGCAGGCTGATCGGGATGCACCCAGCAGTGGGTAAGAGCCATCGCCGAGGACGACCGCGTGAACGTTGCACCTTCTCACCTTCCCCGGCGGAGAGGATCCGGCTAGATCTGTGACCAGTGGTGAGCAGAGAGAGAGAGAGAGAGTGGGGCCACCACTGTCGTGTTTAGATCTGGAGAGGCCGAGACGGTGTGAAGAGAGCAACACTAGCAAGCAAGCGCGGAGGCTCCTGCCTATATAGTGGAGTAGTACTTAGTTTCCTTTTGTCTACCGGAGCTGGCTTGACCTCTTCAATGAATGTCGAGAAGTCTTCATGCACGTGGCCCGGAGGCGCAGTTGTCGTCATTTTGATCTGAAGCGCCGAATTATAACATATAACATGAAAAAATGCCACATGACAAGAAATCATAACCTCACTGCCCAGAGGAGACAACATGAATCCCGACGGACAAACTAGACGAGGAACAAAGCTCAAATTAAAGATAAACTCGTAGAAAACGGGTCCATCGATAGATGTCCTAATTAACATAGCCGGCTTGACCTAGATGGCAGCCGAGTAGTCACTGTTCGTGCATGTGCCCCCAATGACTAGCCCAACTCAGTTGTCGCTGTTTAACCCTCGCAGTGATCCGAAGCACATGACACATAATTTTGTGAGATGACAAGAAACCTTTTTTTAGATTTCTCACCACAACTACAGACATGTACAACACAGCCTGCATGATATGTAGATGATAGCCAATCCATGCATGTCTGCTGGAGTCTGGTCACATGCATGGACGAACTGATCTTCCATGTCTTGTAGGGATCGTCCAGGAACCAACGTAGTACAACACTTATCTAATACTATCGCTCGTCTCCCTCTTCTATTAAGTCACCCGACTTGCGGGGCCGGGGAGTGTGCCTATGGTCGGTTCTCAATTGCCGTCCCACATGTGTGTGCGAACGCAATATGACGCGCGTTCCATTCGGAGAGCAGCCTGCCAGACCGATCGACCGTCTGGGGCGCGACGCGAACGTGACGTGTGTGTTGTATACTCCGTACATGTGTACCGCCGTTTTCTAGACGCTTTGCTCCATGGCGTGGGCGCAATCCATGGATACAAAATTAGTATACTATATACTATTAAAGTCGAGGGCGGGGCTTTTCCTGCTCGGTAAGCGGCGGGACAGTTCCACCTAGTCGGTTCGACAAAGACGCGAGAAGACGAGGGAGTAGGCTGCTGCAAATGTATGGCTATGTGATTTGACATCGAGTTACTGCTGGATAGGTGGGGCCCCGTGATTTGACTTTCCATTATAATTTTAACTGCGGTGCTACGACCGGCGTGAGTCTCCCGATTCCTGACCACCTCCATATAGGTGCCTCTCCCAATGCTCCACCATGTGTAGTAGAGGCTAGCTCTTGCATGAGAGCCCACTTCTCCACTTTTTCCTTGCCTCTCTTTCCTCCACATATGAAAAAATGCCATGTAAAGCGTACTATTGTACTTACTTGCTCCTACAGGTGCTTAAGCTTGCCACATAGGCATAAAGTCTGATGTGGCAAGTTAATCAAGAAGAGGGAGTCTAGTTTGGTGACCCAAGGAAGAAACGGTGCTAAGCGCGTGTACCTAGGTGAAAAGACTATTTGAGTCTATAGCTAATTAAATGTAGCAAACTTAGCAACACCATTTCATTGGAAGAGGTCACTCCTTGGCAAATGCAATAAATACTAGTACTCCCTGTGTCCCATTATATAAGAACGTTCTTGACACTACACTAGCTAGTGTAAAAAACTTTCTTATATTATGGGACGGTGGGAGTACGAAGAAAGAGATAGAGAGGAGTAAAAAAAATACACTTATAGCCAACCTTATAGCCAACCTTGTTGTAGTATGAGTGACTAAGTGATGACTATGTATGACATGCCAACATCAGATAGCCTAACACACCGTGTTAAATTTCCAAGGGCGCGACCGCGCGAGCGACGCGACGGTCGTGGTAGGCACGACCATGTTACGGGCTGCTGGCAGCCCTTGGATCTGAGATCAAATGGTCGCATGCTAAGTTGCTGAAAAGTTTAAGAATAACCCTCCAGGATGGGATATTCACCCATAGGTCTAGAATCACGCCATGCAACCGTTCGATCTCCGATCCAAGGGCTCTCGGAAGCCCATATCATGGGAGAATGGAAAGCCACTACCCTGCCGATCACACGCTGGTAGTTCGCTCCTACTCGTCCCCGCACGTCCTTTAATACTACGGCGGTTCGCTCCTAGTCGTCCCGTCCATTCACATTATGATAGTTCCACTAATCCTAACCCTCCTCCCAAATCCATGGTGTCCCAAATCTCCCCGATCGGTAGTGAGTACAAGGTTAGAACCATCACCGTCGATCAATTCGACGTCATCTGCACCCGTACTTCCGCGATGGTGAAATGATGCCTTTCTCGCTTCAGACGCATGTTCGAAAACTCACATGATGAGTGGGTCGCTGGGCTAGATGTTGAGTACACCACAGTCGTGGGACGAGAGAAGGATCTAAAGGACAAAGAGAGGAAGAAGCCCGCCGTGATCCAGGTTTGCGTACATAATGTTTGCTTGGTCTACCACATATGCCATGCCGACGTTGAGTGCCAGAGGATTTTAAGAACTTCCTCGAGGACAAAATAGTCAAATTTGTTACTGTATACTTTAAGAACGACAAAGAAGTCCTGTGTCGGATAGGCCTCGTTGTAGGCAAACCCTTCAACCTCCAGAAGAATCGGTTGGTGCCCTCTCGTCAACCCTCAATGCTGGCCCTGGTAGGAGCCATGGTTCATCCTTCATACCGCAAACTGGAGAAACCTGATTACACGTTTCATTGTCATGCATGGCAGTGGAATGTACTAGATATAGACCACATCCACTTCTCTGCAATGGATTGCTACCTTTGTTTCAATATCTACAAGGGTTGGATGAAGAGCAACAGCCAAGTTGGCGGTTCAAGCAAAGAAGTATCGGCCAAGAGGAAGAGGGACAAGGACGAAGTCGAGGACGTGGACGAGGACTCTCCAAGTAAGGTGGCAGTGTCGTTGCTCATGGGGGTTCTAAACTTCTAATCCAGTATCTACCGGATTAGTTGCATAGTTTAATTTTAGGTGTGCTTAGTTTAATTTGAGGGGTGTGTTGTGCTGAGCCCCCAACAGAACTGTTTTATGTTTCTTCTTGTTACTTTAACTCTTCAGTATGTACATACTAGTACTAGTATTTCTTTAATAGAATTTAGCACCCCAATTAAGCATGTACTAGCTTTTTTAATAGTACTATATGCATAATTTGGCGATGAGCGCTCTCCATATGTACCACCTTTTTTTAAAATTTCAATTTTTGCTCCATGGCGCAATCCATCGATAGTGGAGTACTACTGTACAAAAGTATACATTTTTTAAAAGGCTAGCATACTATTCATCACACACACACACACACACACACACACACACACACACACACACACACACACACACACATATATATATATATATATATATATATATATATATATATATATATATATAGCTAGTTAAATTCTCAACCTAGAACGATGTGCATGCCATGTAGTAAACCGATCCGGAGGAAGTATAGTAAAAATGAGGTGATTTTACCCAGCGATCGGCGGGGGAGCATGGCCTGTCATCTGGTCCCACGTGTCATGATGTACCAAGGCGATGCGCTTGTCCCTCTTGAGGCAGAAGCAATACTAGTATGTGGTTTGAGATGATGTCGAACCGTAGTGTGAAATAATGGTTGCTTCATCCATCTGGGAAGGTGCGGCATTGTGATTTGACGTCTCATTTCTCATTACTAACACTGGGCCGGTACGAGTGGGGTGCGTCCCCCCTGCTGTTCTGCACTGTTATTTGGTGCATGACACATCGACCCAGTTGCACATGAGATGACCCCCACATCCTTTGTCAAAATAAACAACACCCCGATCAATGCATTTCACTCTTCCGTGCAACGGACGTGCACCTTACTTGCTCGTACAGGTCCTTGAGCTTGCCACATAGGCATAAAGTCTGATGTGGCAAGTTAATCAAGAAGAGGGACACTAGTTTGGTGACCCAAGGAAGAAACAGTGCTAAGCGTGTGTACCTACGTGAAAAGACAATTTTGAGTCTATAGCTAATTAAATGAAGAAAACTTAGCAACACCATTTCATTGGAAGAGGTCACTCCTTGGCAAATGCAATAAGTACTAGTATTTCCCGTGTCCCATAATATAAGAACGTTTTTGGCACTACACTAGTGTCAAAAACGTTCTTATATTATGGGACGGAGGGAGTACAAAGAAAGAGATAGAGAGGAGTAAAAAAAATACACTTATAGCCAACCTTATAGCCGACCTTGTTGTAGTATGAGTGACTAAGTAATGACTATGTATGACATGCCAACATCAGATAGCCTAACACACCGTGTTAAATTTCCAAGGGCGCAACCGCGCGAGCGACGCGACGGTCGTGGTAGGCACGACTGAAGGAGTCCTAGATTAGGGGGTGTCCGGATAGCCGAACTATCACCGTTGGCCGGACTCCCGGACTATGAAGATACAAGATTGAACACTTCGTCCCGTGTTCGGATGGAACTTTCCTTGGTGTGGAAGGCAAGCTTGGCGATACGGATATGTAGATTTCTTACCATTGTAACCGACTCTGTGTAACCCTAGCCCTCTCCGATGTCTATATAAACCAGAGGGTTTTAGTCCGTAGGACGAACAACAATCATACCATACGCTAGCTTCTAGGGTTTAGCCTCTTTGATCTCGTGGTAGAACTACTCTTGTACTACCCATACCATCAATATTAATCAAGCAGGAGTAGGATTTTTCCTCCATCGAGAGGGCCCGAACCTGGGTAAAAACATCGTGTCCCTTGTCTCCTGTTACCATCCGCCTAGACACACAGTTCGGGACCCCCTACCCGAGATCCGCCGGTTTTGACACCGACATTGGTGCTTTCATTGAGAGTTCCTCTGTGTCGTCACCTTTACGCCCGATGGCTCCTTCGATCATCAACAACGACGCGGTCCAGGGTGAGAATTTTCTCCCCGGACAGATCTTCGTATTCGGCGGCTTTGCACTGCGGGCCAATTCACTTGGACATCTGGAGCAGATCGAAAGCTACGCCCCTGGCCATCAGGTCAGATTTGGGAGTTCGAACTACACGGCTGACATCCGCGGAGACTTGATCTTCAACAGATTCGAGCCACAGCCAAGCGCGCCGCACTGTCTCGATGGGTATGATCTAGCTCTGCCGCCGAACAGTGCCCTGGAGGCCGCACCAGTGTCCGCTCCGACCCTTAGCTCGGAGCTGACGTCGCCGATCGAGGACGAGTAGCTGGACACCGCCTTGGGGGCTACGATCTCTACGGCGATTGAGCGGAACACCATCCCTGTCCTTTGCAAAGCCCGTGACTCCGAGGTGCCGGACTCCTCTCCGGACTCTGAACCTCCCGTGCCCCTGCCAATCAAATCCGATTGGGCGCTGGTTATGGAGTTCACTGCCGCGGACATCTTTCAGCACTCGCCCTTTGGCGACATCCTGAATTCACTAAAGTCTCTCTCTTTATCAGGAGAGCCCTGGCCGGACTATTATCAGGAAGGTTGGGATGCGAACGATGAAGAAATTCAACGCCCACCCACCATCCACTTTGTAGCCACTGTTGATGATTTAACCGACATGCTCGACTTCGACTCCGAAGACATCGATGGTATGGACGACGATGCAGGAGACAACCAAGAACCAGCGCCTACAGGGCACTGGAAGGCCACCTCGTCATACGACATATACATGGTGGACACCCCAAAAGATGGGAATGGCAATGGGACAGCAGAGGATGACCCCTCCAAGAAACAGCCCAAGCGCCGGCGTCAGCGGCGCCGCTCTAAATCCCGCCACAGCAAAAACAGTGATTCCGGCACGGGAGATAATAACACCCCGAACAGTGCCGAAGACAACCCCCTCCAGCAGGATTCAGCACAGGAGGAGGGAGAAGCCAGCCCTCATGATAGAGCGGCAGACAGAGAGGTATAGGATGATAATTATATGCCTCCCTCTGAAGATGAAGCAAGCCTCGACGACGATGAATTTGTCGTGCCCGAGGATCCCGTCGAACAAGAGCGTTTCAAGCGCAGGCTTATGGCCATGGCAAGCAGCCTCAAGAAAAAGCAGCAGCAGCTTAGAGCTGACCAAGACTTGCTAGCTGACAGATGGACCGAAGTCCTTGCAGCCGAAGAGTATAAACTCGATCGCCCCTCCAAGAGCTACCCAAAACGCAGGCTGCTACTCCAATTAGAGGAGGAAGCACCCAAACCTACATCACCAGTGCATGACACGGCCGACCGGCCACCTCGTGGCTATGACAGAGAGGCCTCTAGGCCCTCCACTAAAGCCGCACCCCGGCGTCGCTCGAAAAGTACAAATCCATGGGGAAATGCACCAGACTTGCGAGACATATTGGAGGACAAGGCAAGGCAAATAAGATTGATCTATGGATCGCGTGGGCGCCCCACGACACGTGATGACAACTGTCACGCCGGATACAGCAATTCCGGCCAGGCCGAACACAGTAGACAAAGCTCATTTGAGCTGCGTCGTGATATAGCCCAATACAGAGGCGCCGCACACCCACTATGCTTCACAGACGAAGTAATGGATCATCAAATCCCCGAGCGTTTCAAACCCATAAACATTGAATCATACGACAACACAACAAATCCTGCAGTTTGGATCGGGGACTATCTCCTTCACATCCACATGGCCCGCGGTGATGATCTACACACCATCAAATACCTCCCACTCAAGCTTAAAGGACCAGCTCGGCATTGGCTCAACAGCTTGCGAGCAGAATCAATTGGTTGTTGGGAAGACTTGGAAGCCGCATTCCTTGATAACTTCCAGGGAACATATGTGCGACGACCAGACGCCGATGACCTAAGCCACATAATTCAGCAGCCAGATGAATCGTCCAGACAATTCTGGACATGGTTCTTAACCAAGAAAAATCAAATCATTGACTGTCCGGATGCAGAGGCCCTTGCAGCCTTCAAACATAACATCCGCGACGAGTGGCTTGCCCAGCACCTAGGACAGGAAAAGCCGAAATCCATGGCAGCCCTCACATCACTCATGACCCGCTTCTGCGCGGGAGAGGACAGCTGGCTAGTTCGCAGTAACAACCTGAGCAAAAACCCTGGTAGTTCGGATACCAAGGACAGCAATGGCAGGTCGCGTCGCAACAAGCACAAGCGCCGCATTAACGGCGATAATGCTGAAGATACGACAGTCAATGCCGGATTCAGAGGCTCTAAACCCGGTCAGCGGAAAATGCCGTTCAAAAGAAATAATCAGGGCCCGTCCAATTTGGACCGAATACTCGACCGCTCGTGCCAGATACATGGCACCCCCGAAAAACCAGCCAACCACACCTACAGAGATTGTTGGGTGTTCAAGCAGGCAGGCAAGTTAAATGCCGAAAACAACGACAAGGGGCTGCATAGCGTTGACGAGGAGGAGCCCTGGCCACCGAACAATAGAGGACAGAAGGGCTTTCCCCCACAAGTGCGGACGGTGAACATGATATACGCAACCCACATACCCAAAAGGGAGCGGAAGCATGCACTAAGGGACGTATATGCGATGGAGCCAGTCGCCCCAAAGTTCAACCCGTGGTCCTCCTGCCCAATCACTTTTGATCGAAGGGACCACCCCACTAGCATCCGCCACGGCGGATTCGCCGCATTGGTTCTTGACCCAATCATTGACGGATTTCACCTCACTAGAGTCTTGATGGACGCCGGCAGCAGCCTGAACCTGCTTTACCAGGATCCAGTGCGCAAAATGGGCATAGACCCCTCAAGGATTAAACCCACAAAAACGACCTTTAAAGGCGTCATACCAGGTGTAGAGGCCAACTGTACAGGCTCAATTACACTCGAAGTGGTCTTCGGATCCCCGGATAACTTCCAAGCAAGGAATTAATCTTCAACATAGTCCCGTTCCGCAGCGACTATCACGCACTGCTCGGGCGAACCACATTTGCAAAGTTCAATGCGGTGCCGCACTACGCATACCTCAAGCTTAAGATGCCAGGCCCTCGAGGACTAATCACGGTCAATGGAAACACCGAATGCTCTCTCCGAACGGAGGAGCATACGGCGGCCCTCGCGGCGGAAGTACAAAGCAGCCTCTTAAGGCAATTCTCGAGTCCGACTACTAAACGTCCGCACACCGTCAAGCGCGCCCGGAGTAACCTACAACAAGACCGTCTGGCACGTTCCGAGCACGCGTAGCAATGCGGCCCCAACCCCAGCCCTCGTGAAATCGTGAGACCAGTACCACGCGTACATAACTACGCTCTGGAAATACCATGGGCATAGGTGGAGGGGCACGACCACGGCATGCCCAGAGTGCGGCTCAACTGCACCAGGGGCTGCCAATTGTGTCATTCTTTTTTTTGTTATTCTCAGGACTCCGTTTTCCAGAAGCCCTGTCCGGCAGTAGAATCTCCGAACTCATGATGCAACAGCCAAGGAAGCAGAAAAGCTACGTTGAGTGTCCAGGTGGTCTCTATTATGAGCAGTATACCTGTTTTACATACCATCCCGCAACCTACCCCTGGAGGGGGACATGTTAAATAGTCCCATCCCTTGCTTATCGCACTATTTGTATCGTTCTGCTTTCATTGCAGTATCTTTTGAATAAACAATACATAGCTTCTGCTTATTATTGCATTCCTTTTTTTCCATAAATGTTCATCTATGACATGTTGCACCTGTACAACTTGGTACGGTCAATACACCAGGGGCTTAAGTACCCCAAAACATGGTGTGATAAGTCCGAACACTTTCACAAGCGCGGCACCCCGAACTTATAACATTATGTGCATTGGCTCCGAATCATGTCTTGGGTCAATAGTTGGGTTTGCCCGGCTCCCATATTTTGGTACCTTACGTTCCGCTATATCGGCTAAGGTAGCGCTGGGAGAACCACTGTGATTGTGCCCCGGTTGAGCTAGGTTGAGCACCTTAGTGGAGAAAGCTAAAACTGACCATCATGATAGGGCGAGAGCCGGTCGCTGTTCGAGAGGTTTTTCGGGTCCCTAAAGACTCATGCCGCTTAGAGCGAGGAGTCGGCATTGTCCGGCCAAGGCGTGGATAGCGCCCCGAACTCGGTCTTCCGAACACCAAGGGCTTCACCGAAATTTAAAATTATAGAATTCTATGGCTAAGTGAGAGTGTTCAAGCTTTATAGTCCGGTTGCCTCGTTCGTCGTGTTGAACGCCTCCCTCGAAGGACCCAAGAATGGGAACAAGAGCGCTCAAGTTTATCCTGAACACCCCAGCACTCGTGGCATGGGGGCTGAAGCCAATGACTCGCCATCTCTCAAAATTGATAAATAGCCGCATAGAAGGTAATATTTTAAATTAACAAGAGTTGCTTAGCGCATATGAACAAAGTTTTCAGCGTACAGGATAACAAATGCGAGTCTACTCAAAAATTACATCTTTGGAGCATTCACCCGCTATAAGGCGGGCACCCTTCAGGACGCCCTCATAGTACATCTCGGGCTTGCGATACTCCTTGCCTGGCGGTGGTGCATCCGTCACAAGCTTCTCGGCGTCCATCTTGCCCCTGTGCACTTTAGCACGGGCAAGGGCCCGACGGGCACCTTCAATGCAGACGGAGCGCTTGATGACTTCAATCCATGGACAGGCGTCCACCAACCGCCGCACCAGAC
The DNA here is from genome assembly GCA_963921465.1 of Triticum timopheevii. NCBI lineage: Eukaryota > Viridiplantae > Streptophyta > Magnoliopsida > Poales > Poaceae > Triticum > Triticum timopheevii. Next base: position 587,084,563 of record OY997270.1, read on the forward strand.
CGAAGTAGCTCCCAGGCATGGCTTCTTTAGGCCACAACCGAACTATGAGGCCCTTCATGACCTGTTCGGCCACCTTGTGGAGCTCGACCAGCTGCTTCAGCTGGTCGCTCAGGGGGCACCGGATGTCCGGCCTCAGCATATTGAGACCAGAACACCTTTTCCGTCGAGCTCCCCTCCTCGGCTCGGTAGAACGCGGTAGCATCGGACACACTACGGGGCAGATCTGCGAACGCTCCTGGAGAGCTCCGGATTCGGGTAAGTAACATATAGAATGCCTTACCCGCCGCTATCTTTTTTATCGCCTCAATCTCCTGGAGGGCCTTCTGGGCTTCGGCCTTAGCGGCTTTGGCACTCTCAAGAGCCAAGGAGAGCTCAGACTCTCGAGTCTTCGAGTCATGCTCCAAACTCTCGTGTTTTCCCACGAGAGCCTGGAGCTCTTGCCGCACCTCCGCCACCCGCGCCTCCTGCTTCTCTCGCTCGGTGCGCTCCATGGCCGCACTATTTTCGGCCTTGGACACCGCTTCCTTCAGGGTCTCCACCTCGTTTGTGGCACCTGCAATACTCACGTTATTCCTTTCATTTTTTGCAACCAAATCCTTTCTATAAGGTATTGCTTTAATAAGGTATTACTTACCTTCCTTGTCCTCGAGCTGCTTCTTGGCAAGGCCGAGCTCATTCTCGGACCGCTCGAGGCTCTCCTTCAATGCATTGACCTCCGCAGTCAGTGCGGCAGAGGTCAGCAGCGCAGCCTACATTTCCATATTGACATATTTATGTTAGACTCTTGCGTATATCTTTTTAGATCCTCAGCTCGACTTTTCTTTTCGAACACCGAACTAAGCATCAGGGGCTACTGCCTATGCGGTAATATTCTTACATATCTTAAAAACTTACCTCAAAGCCTGTTAGAAGGCTGGTACAGGCTTCAGTCAGCCTGCTCTTGGCGAACTGAACTTTCTGGATCACCGCACTCATGATAATGCGGTGCTCCTCGTCGATGGAGGCGCCGTTAAGCGCCTCCAGCAAGCTATACGACGCCTCCAGTTGGACGGAGGCCACCGGCGTCGCAGTCTTGCCCTTCTTATGAAGGGGTTGCCTGCAGGACTCCGGAACAACTGACGGTTCCGGTGCGGAGTCCGGCCCAGGGCCGGACTTAGAACCCCTTGGGGTTTGATCCCCCTTATGCCCAAAGTCCGGGAGGTTGCCTTGCGGCACCTCCGGGACCTCCTCCTCCTGGCTGGGCCCCTTTTGGGACCCCACCTCGACGTCATCAGCAGCGCGAGGAGAGGAGGCAGCCAGAAGTGAAGTTCTATTCACGTCCGACGGAGCCAGGGAGCCGCTCGTTGAAATGTTGAGCCCGTCCTTGGGCGGGCTGCAGGGTTGTATTCGGCTTTAGGAGATTCTATGCGACAAACGAAACGCCATGAATTATTCTGGTATCCAGACACTTACGATGTCACCAGGGGCTTAGCCCTCGGTGACCACTCCTCTTCGCCATCGTCGGCGTTGGTGGAGTAGTCCGGAGGAAGGGTCCTTCCCTTCTTGGACCCTCCGGCCTCCCCAGTTGGGGAGGCCTTCCTTTTCTTCTTCCCCCCCACTGGGGAGAAGCCTCTTTTTTCTCCTCCTCGTCTTCGCGGGAGGAGTCCGCCTCGGAGTCATCGGACGATGAGTCCGATAACACCTGACGCCGGGAACTCTTTCGGGTTCCCGTGGCCTTCTTCTTGGCCTTCTTATCCGGCACCACGTGAGGTGCCGGAACCAGCAGCCCTGTCAATCAGGCGTCCGCCGGGTCTTCCGGTAAGGGAGCCGGACAGTTAACCTGCCCGGACTTCTTCTGCCAGGCATGTCAAAGGTAAGGGAGTTTAGATCCCGCATAGAGTCAAATTATGAAAAACAAGTGTCCTGTAAAGGGTAAAATTGCTTACCTTGCCAGCTTGACGCTGCGAGCTGAATCCGTGATCTTCGGTAGCGGATGTGGGAGCCTCGGCACCCTTGAACAACACCTTCCAGGCATCTTCGTACGTAGTGTCGAAGAGCCTGCTCAAGGTTTGGTGCTGCACCGGATCAAACTCCCACAAGTTGAAGGCCCGTTGTTGGCACGGGAGGATCCGGCGGATGAGCATGACCTGGACTACATTGGCGAGCTTGATCTTCTTGTTCACAAGGTTTTGGACGCAGGTTTGGAGTCCGGTCAGCTCTTCCAAATCACCCCATGTCAGGCCCTTCTCTTTCCAAGAGGTGAGCCGTGTGGGGATGCCAGATCAGAATTCAGGGGCCGCTGCCCATTCAGGGTCACGCGGATCGGTGATGTAGAACCACCCCGATTGCCACCCTTTGATGGTTTCCACGAAGGACCCCTCGAGCCATATGACGTTGGGCATCTTGCCCACCATGGCGCCTCCGCACTCCGCCTGCTGGCCGCCCACTACCTTCGGTTTGACATTGAAGGTCTTCAACCATAAGCCGAAGTGGGGCTTGATGCGGAGGAAGGCCTCGCACACAACAATAAATGCTGAGATGTTGAGGATGAAATTCAGGGCCAGATCGTGGAAATCCAGGCCGTAGTAGAACATGAGCCCCTGGAAAAATGGGTGCAGTGGGAAGCCCAGTCCGCGGAGGAAATGGGGAAGGAACACCACCCTCTCATGGGGCCTGGGGGTGGGGACGAGCTGCCCCTTGTCTGGAAGCCGGTGCGCAATGTCGTTGTGCAGGTATCCGGCTTTCCTCAACTTTTTGATGTGCCCCTCCGTGACGGAGGAGGCCATCCACTTGCCTCCCGCTCCGGACATGGCTGGGGAAGGTTGAGGCGGGATGTGCGGACTTGGGCGCTGGAGCTCGAGTGCGCGGAAATGGATGAGCAAAGGAGGAAGAAGGCGTAGGTGAAAAGGTGGATCCTTATCCCCTTATATGGACGGACGAAACTATGCGTCCCCCACCATCGTGGTAAAACTCGCTTATCTCCCAAGCACCATTATCAATGGCGCAGTTGGGTTACCCACACCCGTATTGATGAGAATCCCGGAATAAGGGGACACGATCTCCACTTTGATAAGATGTGCCAAAGAAACCGCCTTGCTAAACACGCTGAGGTGGGACAGTAAAAATGATTCCAATAAAGGCTTGGCCGTAGTGTGATGTCACGCCGCAGAATATGTCAGCAGATTGAATTTGTGTAAAGATTATTCTCTCTACGGTGGTATGTGGAACTTATTTTGCAGAGGCGGACACTATCCTTGTGTTCAAAATCTTCTATGAAGTATTCGGAGGAGGAACCTGCCTTGCAATGCCGAAGACAATATGCGCGTCGGACTCGTCGTCATTGAAGCCTGGTTCAGGGGCTACTAAGGGAGTCCTGGATTATGGGGTGTCCGGATAGCCGAACTATCACTGTTGGTTGGACTCCTGGACTGTGAAGATACAAGATTGAAGACTTCGTCCCGTGTCCGGATGGGACTTTCCTTGGCGTGGAAGGCAAGCTTGGCTATACGGATATGTAGATTTCCTACCATTGTAACCGACTCTGTGTAACCCTAGCCCTCTCCGATGTCTATATAAACCGGAGGGTTTTAGTCCGTAGGACGAACAAGAATCATACCATAGGCTAGCTTCTAGGGTTTAGCCTCTTTGATCTCTTGGTAGATCTACTCTTGTACTACCCATATCATCAATATTAATCAAGCAGGAGTAGGGTTTTACCTCCATCGAGAGGGCCCGAACCTGGGTAAGAACATCGTGTCCGTTGTCTCCTGTTACCATCCGCCTAGACGCACAGTTCGGAAGCCCCTACCCGAGATCCGCCGGTTTTGACACCGACAACGAACATGATACGGGCTGCTGGCAGCCCTTGGATCTGAGATCAAACCGTCGCATGCTAAGTAGCTGAAAATTTGCAGAATAACCCTCCAAGATAGGATATTCACCCATTGGTCTAGAATCACGCCATGCAACCGTTCGATCTCCGATCCAAGGGCTCTCGGAAGCCCGTATCATTGGGAGAATGGAAAGCCACTACCCTGCCGTTTTCTAGACGCTTTGCTCCATGGCGCGGGCGCAATCCATGGATACAAAATTAGTATACTGTATACTATTAAAGTCGAGGGCGGGGCTTTTCCTGCCCGGTAAGCGGTGGGATAGTTCCACCTAGTTGGTTCGACAGAGACGCAAGAAGACGAGGGAGTAGGCTGCTACAAACGTATGGCTGTGTGATTTGACATCGAGTTACTGCTGGACAGGTGGGGCCCCGTGATTTGACTTGCCATTATCATTTTAACTGCGGTGCTATGACCGGCGTGAGTCTCCCGATTCCTGACCACCTCCATATAGGTGCCTCTCCCAATGCTGCACCATGTAGTAGTAGAGGCTGGCTCTTGCATGAGAGCCCATTTCTCCACTTTTTCCTTGCCTCTCTTTCCTCCACATATGCAAAAATGCCATGTAAAGCGTACTATTGTACTTACTTGCTCCTACAGGTGCTTAAGCTTGCCACATAGGCATAAAGTCTGATGTGGCAAGTTAATCAAGAAGAGGGAGTCTAGTTTGGTGACCCAAGGAAGAAACGGTGCTAAGCGCGTGTACCTAGGTGAAAAGACAATTTTGAGTCTATAGCTAATTAAATGAAGCAAACTTAGCAACACCATTTCATTGGAAGAGGTCACTCCTTGACAAATGCAATAAATACTAGTACTCCCTGTGTCCCATTATATAAGAACGTTCTTGACACTACACTAGCTAGTGTCAAAAACGTTCTTATATTATGGGACGGAGGGATTATGAAGAAAGAGATAGAGAGGAGTAAAAAAATACACGTATAGCCAACCTTATAGCCAACCTTTTTGTAGTATGAGTGACTAAGTGATGACTATGTATGACATGCCAACATCAGATAGCCTAACACACCGTGTTAAATTTCCAAGGGCGCGACCGCGCGAGCGACGTGATGGTCGTGGTAGGCACGACCATGTTACGGGCTGCTGGCAGCCCTTGGATCTGAGATCAAACGGTCGCATGCTAAGTTGCTGAAAATTTTAAGAATAACCCTCCAGGATAGGATATTCACCCATAGGTCTCGAATCATGCCATGCAAACGTTCGATCTCCGATCCAAGGGCTCTCAAAAGCCCATATAATGGGAGAATGGAAAGCCACTACCCTGCCGTTCACACGCTGGCAGTTCACTCCTACTCGTCCCCGCACGTCCTTTAATACTACAGTGGTTCGCTCCTAGTCGTCCCGTCCATTCACATTACGACAGTTCCACTAATCCTAACCCTCCTCCCAAATCCATGGCGTCCCAAATCTTCCCGATCGGCGGTGAGTACAAGGTTAGAACCATCACCGGCGATGAGTTCGACGTCATCTACACCCGTTCTTCCATGACGGTGAAAGGTTGCCTTTCTCGCTTCAGACGCATGTTCAAAGACTCACATGATGAGTGGGTCATCGGGCTAGATGTTGAGTACAGCACAGTCGTGGGACGAGAGAAGGATCTAAAGGACGAAGAGAGGAAGAAGCCCGCCGTGATCCAGGTTTGCGTGCATGACTTATGCTTGGTCTACCACATATGCCATGCCGACGTTGAGTGCCAGGATTTTAAGGACTTCCTCGAGAGCAACCTAGTCAAATTCGTTACTATAGACTTTGGTAATAACAAAGAAGTCCTACGTCGGATAGGCCTCGTTGTAGGCAACACCTTCGACCCCCAAAAGTATCGGCTGGTGTCCTCTCGTCAGCCTTCAATGCTGACCCTGGCAGGAGCCATGGTTCATCCTTCGTACGGTAAACTGGAGAAACCACCATACACGTTTCATCGTCATGCATGGCAGCAGAATCTACTAGATATAGACCACATCCACTATGCTGCAATGGATGGCTACCTTTGTTTTCAATATCTACAAGGGTTGGATGAAGAGCAACAACCAAGTTGGCGGTTCAAGCAAAGAAGTATCGGCCAAGAGGAAGAGGGACAAGGACGAAGTCGAGGACGTGGACCAGGACTCCGAGTAAGGTGGCAGTGTCGTTGCTCATGGTGGTTCTAATACAGTGTCTACCGGAATAGTTGCAAAGTTTAATTTCAGGTGTGCTTAATTTAATTTGAGGGGTGTGTTGTGCTGAGCCCCCAGCAGAACTATGTTATGTTTCTTCTTGTTACTTTAACTCTTCAGTAAGTACATACTAGTATTTCTTACATTTCATCTTTAAGTTGGTATAGTACTACCACTCGTTTATTCACATTATATACGTACAATATATATGGCCAACATCATATAGCCAGCAGTTTAGTTGTCAAAGAATTTCAGGGTGCTTAGTTTTGTCAAAGAATTCCAGGGTGCTTAGTTTTATTTGAGGGGTGGGTTGTGCTGGACACCATTATTGTGACTAGCCTTTTTAATAGTACTATATGCATAATTTGGCGACGAGCGCTCTCTATATGTACCACCTTTTTGTTAATTTCAAGTTTTGCTCCATGGTGCAATCCATCGATACTACTGCTGTACAAAAGTATACATTTTTTAAAAGGCTAGAGGGCGGGGCAGTCTAGCTTGGTCGGTTTCACGAGAGGCGAGGGCCTTTGTTATTTGACGGCTCATTACTGCTGGAAGGCGGGGCCTTGTGATTTGACTGCTCGTATGAATGCGCCGACGACCTGATCGAGGAGGAGCAAAGAACCGTGCGGTATACTCAAGTTTTCCACTGGAGTAGTACTGCCACGGAGGAGCACGAAACACGGCAGCCCAGTGCCATATGGCGATAAAAAATGATCTAATTTGCTAGTCATCTCATTGTTAGCATTGTTCTATTCATTCCCTCAAAAAACAAAAACCATTGTTCTATTCATGCCTCGCAGAGAACGTGACACGTGCGGTGAAACACCCGAAGCAAAAGATGAAACACAATAGCAAAAGAAGAAGGAAGATTATCACCCCAAATGATCTAATTTGCTGCGGACTCGTAACTGCTTCTTCATCGCCTCCACGACCTCCATCTCCTTGCGCGTCTCCTCCGCCATCTTCTTCATTCTGTCCATGACGTGGGATTTCTCGACGCAAGCTTTCATCATCTGTTCCACGGCCGCATTACGTACCTTGACAGCAGCTGGGTGCTCGATGCGGAGCTTTGCCAACTCCTCCTTCTGTTCCATGATGAGGGCCTGCAGCATCTTCATCGAGGAACTACTATTCTCATGCAGCTTCTTCCAGCTGGCGTTCTTCTCCTTCAACAGGTCGGTCTCGTGGCAGAGCTTCGCCTTGTCCTCCTAAAGTCACAGGATTTCGCCGGTCGCCTTCTTCTCTGAGGCAATGCTCTTCTTCAGCAGCATCACCAAGCCGGCAGTCAACTCCCCCTGCTGATTGAGCTCAATGGGCATGTTGTCGAGGCTCTCCTTCAGCAACTCCGTCAAGCCTTGGATGAACTCCTTCTCCTTATTGAGGTGCTTATTGAGCTGATCGGGCATGTCGTCGAGGGATAACGACTCCAGCTCCGCCGGCTCGGCATGTTTGCCTCCATGACTAGGGCGCTCCTGGGAGCCATCGCCTGCCCGTGACAGATCTTTCGAGGTCTCTGCGTGGCGGCGAGCCCTCTTTTTTTCCGAAGCCTTTGGTTGCCGCTCCCTTGTTACGAGTAGTTCTCGACCTAGAGATCTGCTCACCGGCCATGGCAACGACGGACGAAGAAGAAGCACTTATGAGGAGGAAAGGTAGAGTAATTTTCAGTTAGGTAGTTCCCCTTTTTATAACCTAAGTACTAGCGCTAGTAGTACTAATACCTGCATAGTGGGAACACGTTCAGGTTTGGTACGTAGTACTAGTAGGTGTGAGAAGGCTTTCAAATGTGATGGGAACAAGGTAAAGATTAATTGATGTTTTTGGTTTCGAGGCCCGAAACGGCTCCCGATGAGTTTAGTGGAACATCAATTTCAAGTAGACTACACTGCTCAAATGCATAAATATTATGTTACTGTCAAAAATTGGCACAAAATACGAAGGAGACCAATGGAAGTACTACTAGCAACCCACGATTTAACTACTTGCATGCGTGCAGTGGAGTAATAATGTCTTTCTTCCGCCCTCACGTCCACTCAATTTGCATGCGCTGTATTAATTGACCATCAATGAAGTGAACGACTTTACACACGTCAAATTATCACATGGGGTGGATCTTGGTACAAAATTGTGTCCGCCCGTGTACCCGCGTGTGCGTGCGAGGGAATGAGTGCGTGCGTGGCGTGCGTGCACATCTTCGCTTCATGCATGGACCGCCAGTATGGCTCAGGGAGGACGAGTACATTCTTCTGGAACCAGCAGCACGTCACTATGATCAATCCACGCAAGGAGGTCACGACAACGCCTCCACATGTGCCACGTGGCTTCATGAACTGTAAGAGAGACAATGTGTAGCGTGCCATTGGTATTCTAATTTACGTGTTTTGCACATACTCGAAGTACTAGTAATTTACACGTGCATTGCACGCATCAGATTTTGCAACCAAATTATGAATAAATACCACACTATAGCATGTAAGCTCTTAGTCATATATGTGTGATGTAGCCCTTCGATTAATTCTTATAGTTCATCTCATTCAAAATCAAATTAGTTTTTATAAAAAAAGCTAAGAACGCGTGAATAGGAAAAACATGGGATTATAGTGGAATGTCGTCTTGAATCCTACAGGATTGTACGAGTGTTTGATTGTGCATAGAAAAAACGCAGACTTCTTTCAAAGAGGTTTGAGTGGACGGGATGGTTCCTATCAAATCTAGTGCAAATGAATCATATGGAAAAATTCCTATGGTTAACAATCCTACGAATCAAACAACCAAGATAGGAAAAATTCCTAATGATTAGAATCCTCCAAAATTCATTTGAGAATCCTTTCAATCAAAGAAGCCCTTAATCTATTTTATGATTCATGGAATTGTGCGTTGTAAAGCATAAAGTAAAAACAAATAAAGGCAATTCAACTAGACAAAAAGTTTGGGCAGTTATGATATGGAAGATTCTAGAACAAAAGAGAACCACTGTTGTTTTGAGGTTTGTGCATTATGCTTAAGTTCAACCATGGAGTCTGCTAGATTGTACATGTGGCAAAATCCGGTGGGGGGCTAGAAGATGGTGCGAGGGGCTGACTGGAGGGAGACTATGGAGGAATGCACAAGTGCGAGATCGATATTTAGAGAGAGGGGGCGAACACGTGCGTTGTTGCATGCAGTGGCGGAGCCATGAAAATTAAACGAGCTAGGGGGGCAAGCATTGCTAATCCTTTACGAGGAGGGTCAATTCATGAAATTAAACCTTTTTTAGCAGCAATTGTCTAATGATCACATTCATATTAGCCTCGATATATAGTGATGTTGGGGGGGGGGGGCAAGGCCCTTACTGCCCCCTGTCTTCGCCATTGTGCACGCATCTGAGAGATGAAGCGGAAGGCATGGATGATGAGAGGGGGATGCTGGATATATAATTAATGTGGGTGTTTTAGCTATTTATGTTAATCCTATATAGAGAGGTATAGATTGATCGATGTGGACGTGGGAGAGGTATAGATTGATCGATGTGGACGTGGGAAAGAGGGTGAGACCTCACTGGATATATCGATTGGTCGGTTTGTGTGGAAAACTATGAAAGACCTAGCTATATACACACATACATAGAGGAACATCGATCGTTGCGCATGCACGCGTGAGAGATAAAGAATGCCCGGTATGAGGGAGAGGGGGATGTGTGTGGGTGTGTGCCTTCATGGGAGACCAACCTGAAGAAAAAGATTGCATGCGTGCGATAGATAATGCCGACTGGTAGTGTGTGTGCATGCATGCACGAGAGAAAGTTAGTGGTACAATTATAAAGAGAAGACTACTGTGTGGGTGTAAAAGAATAGGTGAGGTCATAATCAATGTAAAGTTGAATTCAAATATTTGAATAAGAGATCCTGATGTTTGAAACCCATGCATGCATGAATATAACGGAGATCTGCGCGATGTGCTTTGGAAAGGAGCATGTTGTAATGTATACACATTGAACAAGGTCAAACTGATTTGAATTTGAGATACCTATGGCAGACATCATTTTCCCATGTCGCATCCATGCATGTAATTGGAGATGATGGGTGGCTTTCACATCACATATCTATATCTATAACCCTATATATATATATTATTATATTTTTTTTATATTGTGTGCGGGTAACTTTAACTTTGAAAGATGGTCGTTGGATGAGGTGAATCCAATGGTCCAAAGATGGCAAATTTGAGCACTATTGGCCATTGGATATCATCTAGATTCCACCAGATTTTGCCACATGTCTAATCTAGAAGACTCCATGGTTGAACTTAAGCATAATGCACAAACATCAAAACACAAACACTTCTTATTTGTTCTAGAATCTTCCGTATCAGAATTGCCCAAATGTTTTTCTACATGATTTGCCATTATTTGTTTTTTACTTTATGTCTTACAACGCACAATTCCATGAATCTTAAAATAGATTAGCTTTCTTATAAAAACTAGATGATTTTGAATGAAATGAACTATAAGAATTAAACGAACATCTACATCATGCATATATGACTCAAAGCTTGCATGCTATAATGTGGTATTTATTCATAATCTGGTTGCCAAATCTCATGTGTGCAATGCACGTGTACCTTACTCTAGTCTAAATGGTGTTTGTGTGTGTGTTGTGCGTGTTGAGGTGCAAATTGTCTTTTTTTGGGTACACGTTAAGCTTGTTCTTCCGAAATTTCAAGCCGCGCCTTGTTATGCCAAAAATTGAAGCTAGCATCTCTGTCTATCGTGCTGCGAAACTCCCGCCTCTTCAACCCGCGCCTTGTTAGCCCAAAATATTTAAGATATATCTTTGTCTCGTTGTGCTCCGACAACTCCCTCCATCTCAACCCGCGCCATGCTATTCCGAAATTACAACGCACGCGAAAACTCCCACCTCCCGTGAAATCCCGACACGCAAAATGCCCGTGGTACCCCTGAACCGAAATGCCATCCCATCCGCCCACCCATTCGTACACCGAGGCTACGAAAACCCGCGACGAAACCCCACACCCTGCTCCGTCCACCACCCAGTCAGAGCTTCTTCCCCGACAACATCGTCCAGAGCAACACCTCGACGTCCCTCATCCACCGTACCAGATGAGGATCCGTCATCGATCTCATCGTCCCGCCGGTTCAGCGACCCCGTCCTCCACCTCCAAGGAGCTGCCCTGACGTTCCCCTCGTCCCTCGCGCCACCTCTATTCCCACACCGCCGTCCTCACCTGCACCACCGGAAGAGCATCATCACAACCGTTTCCTCGGATGAAGCTGCGGCCTAATCGGCGCCACCAAAGAGGATGTACACTAATCGCCGCATTTTCTTCTTGATTCGATCTCACGGTGCTGCCGGCGCTCGGTCCCGAGCCGTCACGGCGCGGCTCTATCCACGGCGGCGTCGCCGACCACTTCCTCCACGGCGTCGCTCCCTTGGCGGCGACGTCCACATCAGTAGGAGTTGCTGCTGCTTTAGCTCTCGCTCGCGTTGCTGCTCTGCTCTTGCTCTCGGTCCCCTGCCTGGTCTGCTCTTGCTATTGCTCTTGCTCGCGCTGCTGCTCTTGCTCTTGCTCTTGCTTGTGATGCTGCTCCAATTTGGCTACACTTCAGTCGACTAAATCGACTTTTGGGTCAGTCAATTTCCAAGGGGTGGGCTCGCTGGGGTGAAGGAAGAATCAACCGCAGCAGGGAGTGGGGCTCGCCGGAGAGGTACCCCACTATCTATCTTAGGGTTCAGGATGGGGGCGGTGGTCGCCGGCGGTGGCGGGGCATTGGCGGAGGGGGGGGGGGGGTGGCGTGTGGATCGCCGGAGAAAAAGCTCGGCACGGGGGGCCTAGAGGGATGGCCGGGGCGGCTGCAGACCGGCGGAGGGGAGTTTTTTCGGGGCGGGCGGGGCGGCGCACCGCCGGCCGCTGGCGGGGGGGGGGGGGGGGGGGCACTGTTTGGCCGGTGGTGGCTGGCGGCTCAGGGGGGTGGAGGTTGAAGATGACCCGCAGGCCCTTGATTTCATATCCAACGGCTGCAAAATCGACTGACCAGAGATGAAAAAGTCAGTCAACCGACGTGTAGCCTCCCCTTGCTAGTGCATTCAGTTTCGACAGCAAAATTCAGTTTCGACAGCAAAATTCAGTTTGGACAGTTAGGTTCAGTTTCGACAGTTAAGTTCATTTTCGCATTTAAGTTCAGTTTCGACAGTTAAGTTTAGAGATGAGTGGCTGATGTATTTTACATCTAGCACTTTGTGGTTATGTATTTTACGTCATGTATTGGAGATGCTATTAGAATTCCACTCAGGTTAACGTTGTTCGTTGTCTCTCTTATCTTGCTTCAGCCTCAGCGTCGTACAACTCACCGGAGCTGCTCCAACGACGAAACCCTCCATCACAGCGGAGCAGTACCTCGGGCTCCATCTCCAGACGCCTAAGATCTTCTTCCCCTCCTCCGACAGCAAAGTCAGCCGGAGCATCCTCACCGGCCAACCCAATCACGTTGAGATCGACATGGCTTTGCCAAAGAGGTTGTACACTTGTTGCATCTCTTTTTTACTCTACATGTTATATACATTGTCCACTGAGCACTCGTAGTAACGGGAAATACGATTATTTTATCCTACTATATGACAAGCAGTGAGGTACCAGGCAACTTAGCTATCCGTGATGGACTCTCTTGAACGCCATCATTATTTATCTCTGCTCGTTTGAGCTGTGCATTTGTCGATGGGCCTGGGAGTTGAGCTAGTATCAAAGTGGCCTGGGTCCAAAGTAATAGAAGTAGCACAAAAACATTTTTTTAGTGTAGGATTTTCCTTGCTCAAGCCTGCCTACTAGAATTTCCAGTGCTTGAAAGGAAAAGTGAATGAAAAACATAGGAATTGGAAAGTTTCCTATGGTAGTACTTTTCATGAATTTGGTGCAAAGGAATGGAGCAAAGGAAAACTGTAGGATTTGTTCCTTTAGTGTCTCCTTGAAACAAAAACCGTAGGAATTCTAATTTCCACTTCTCCTCCTTTCATATTCCTATTCATCAAGCACAAGACTAAGAGATAGTAGCATAATAGCATTATAACCGTACATTTTCTTGTGGTTTGACTTAATCTCACCATGCTTTTTTGCATCATGTGATCTTCCAATTGTTGTGAATCAAACACCCAGATTGGCAGAAATCATGTGTTTTTAAATTCTCTATTTTGCACGTGCATTCCTATCCTATTCCTGTCTATTTCCTATCCCTGCATTGTTAGAATCCTCAAATTCAAACAAGCCCTTACTCAATTACTTCTGTCACAGATATGTGTCAAAGAAAACCTTGTGTGGTTTATCCTGCTCCTGCGGCGCTGTGTTCCACCCCAGCTCAGCTGCTCCAACGACGGAAGGGTTCACCACAATAGGGATCCACTCTCCAGACTGTCTTTCGCCGCCTCAGATCTTCTTCCCCGCCACCGGCAGCCCCGACAAATTCATTACCATCATCAACTGAGCAGATGACCTTGAGGACTACACGGGTCCGCAAGAGAGGTCGCACTCTTCCATGTCTGCTTATGTTATGCGTCGCTTAATATGATGACATGTCACATTATCGTTGTGTTCACCTATTAAACTCCGAGTCAGGTCCAAACTAATGCTGAAACTTGAGTTTTTAAATGGTTGTGGGGTACATATTGGGGCAACAATCAGTACTATCTGTCTACTATCTGGTTAATCTCCGGTCTCTACTATGAGTTTCATGTTGGGTGAAAACAAACATTAAAGGAGCCATTATCTGTATTTTTTACTAAAGCTATTATCTGCCTGCTATCATTGGTTTTGGGTCTATCCACAGTTTGCTACCATCACTCTGGATTTGTGCATGCACTCCTTACATAATCTCACTATGTTTTATTCCTATGCATGCCAGTTATTGTACAAAATGGAACTGATCATGTAGAGCAAAAGAGACGAGCCTTGTGTGGCAATAAAATTTCATGCAGACGTCGTTCCATGGTGGGTGCAAAGGCAGCCCCCCCTCCACCCATTTCGGATTGTAATCAAGAGGAGGATAACTGTTCTGAGGGTGATACAGAAGGAGAAGACCACTCCTATTTACCCCATGAGGTCTTCGCTCTAACTTGGCATGCTGATGTTGGTAATATCATGCATATGGTGCCTTGCATTGCTTACTCTATACATTAAAGATGTCATCTGCTTAGTTTAGACATGATTTGTGTCAATGCCATGTGTTTTTTTCTTTATCGTATATGTGAATCATGCAATGCCATCTTGTCTAGCCAGGCATCATATATGTGAATTTTGCAATGCCACCCTGGTTAGCCAGTCATCTAATATGTGAATTATATCATGCCATAATTATTTTATTATGTGTTAAATTTGTCAACAATTTTAGTACATTCAATTACTCTTCCTGTGCATCAGCCATTCGGCACGGTCATGGAAAAATCTGGAGTAGAAACAAGGTCTTCAGAGCAGACAATGCTATCTGACGAAGCTCATGTCTTGCTGGTTACCGATAGCTCCTCAGAGGAGGATTCAGAGACAGATGACCAGTCATATTTCCCCCCTGAGGTGCATGCCCTAACTTGGCAGGGTTATGTTACTCATATCGTGCGTATGGTATCTCGCATTGCTATGTCATTTGCTTAGTTTAGACATGCTTTGTGTGAATGCCACCTGTTTAGTGTCTAATTACCATATATGTGAATTATGCAATGCCATCTTATTGCAAGACATTATATATGTGAATTATGCAATGTTATCTTGTTGCAAGGCATTATGTATGTGAATTATGCAATGCCATGTTGTTTAGGCAAGCGTCATATATGTGAATTATATCATGCCGTCCTTTTTTTGTATTTCTCATTGCTTTTGTCGATAATGTTTTTATATTCAACTGCTCTTCCTGTGCATCAGCCATTTGAATTGGTGATGGAGAAATCTGGAGTGAAAACAAGGTCTTCAGAGCAAACAATGCTACCTACTGAAGCAGATATCTTGCTGGTTACAGATAGCTCTTCAGAGGAGGATTCAGAGGCAGATGACCAGTCCTATTATCCCCCTGAGGTCTATGCTCAAACTTGGCAGGGTTATATTACTCATATAATGCATATGTTGTATTGCAATGCTTATTTTTTACATCATATACATAATATTGAATGCCATCTCCTTAGTTGACACATCATATATGCAATTGCCCTCTGCTCACTTCCTTAGTATATAAATCATATATTTGAATTATGTCATGCCATGATGTTTACATAGACAGCATGTGTCGGTGTCAAAACTGGCGGATCTCGGGTAGGGGGTCCCGAACTGTGCGTCTAGGCGGATGGTAACAGGGGACAAGGGACACGATGTTTTTACCCAGGTTCTGGCCCTCTCGATGGAGGTAAAACCCTACTCCTGCTTGATTAATATTGATGATATGGGTAGTACAAGAGTAGATCTACCGCGAGATCAAAGAGGCTAAACCCTACAAGCTAGCCTATGGTATGATTGTTCTTCCTCCAACGGACTAAAACCCTCTGGTTTATATAGACACCAGAGGGGGTTAGGGTTACACAGAGTCGGTTACAATGGTAGGAGATCTACATATCCGTATCGCCAAGCTTGCCTTCCACGCCAAGGAAAGTCCCATCCGGACATGGGACGAAGTCTTCAATCTTGTATCTTCATAGTCCGAGAGTCCGGCCAACGGTGATAGTTCGGCTATCCAAACACCCCCTAATCCAGGACTCCCTCAGTAGCCCCTGAACCAGGCTTCAATGATGACGAGTCCAGCGCGCATATTGTCTTCGGCATTGCAAGGCGGGTTCCTCCTCCGAATACTTCATAGAAGATTTTGAACACAAGGATACTGTCCGTCTCTGCGAAATAAGTTCCACATACCATCATAGAGAGAATAATCTTTATAAGAATTCAATCTGCTGACGTATTCTGTGGCGTGACGTCACACGACGACCAAGCCTTTATTGGAATCGTTTTACTGTCCCACCTCAGTGTGTTTAGCGAGGCGGTTTCTTTGGCACGTCTTATCAAAGCAGAGATCGCGTCCCCTTATTCCGGGATTCTCATTAATACGGGTGTGGGTAACCTAGTCGTGCCCGTTGGCATGCCTCCTCTATCAAAGGCGATTCCCGAACGGTCACGGGGAGGGCTCTTGGTATTCAACCTCTTTATAACGAGATCAAGGCCCGCTCCTTTCTTTCAATCTCAATCGAGTCCGCCCCTCGCCTCGAGTTCCAACACCCAAAGCTCTAGATTCAGGTGCTTCGGACCTCTGAGGATGTCCGGCTCCGACCTGCAAGGCCGGTGGATGCCTTCCTCCATCACGGAAGAAGACGTGCTAAAGCTGAGCGACACCCGGTATCTAACCGGCAAAATTTCGCACAGGCTACCTACCCAAGGGCAGGTTATTCTCACTCCCAAGCCTGGTGAGAGTGTGGTGTTCGTGCCTCACTTCCTTCGGGGGTTAGGCTTCCCGACGGACCCCTTCGTGAGGGGGCTCATGTTTTATTATGGGCTGGAATTTCACGACTTGGATCCGGAGTCCATCCTCCACATCTCATTGTTCATTGTCGTATGTGAAGCCTTCCTCCGCATTACCCCTCACTTTGGGTTGTGGCTCAAAACCTTCAAAGTGGAACCGAAGATGATCAAGGGGCAGCAGGCAGAGTGCGGAGGGGTTTTTATAAGCAAGAATGTTGACGCTCCATGGCCCGAGGGCTCTTTTCAAGAGGAGCTCAGTCTGTGGCAACAAGAGTGGTTTTATATCACCGCTCCCAGGGGCACAAAATGGGTGGCGCCACCTGCCTTTCGCTCGGTTCCTCCATCGCGGCTGGTGTCATGGGTCAATAAAGGGCTGACTGGGGGCTGTCCAAGGACATGCCCTTGTTGCAGGGCCGTATTCGAGACCTCCTAGAGAGAGATCAATCTGGTCGTAGTAGCGCAGGTCATGCTGATTCATCGCACCCTGCCCTGCAAACGTCGCCCCCTCCGCATGTGGGAGTTCAATCCGGAGGGACCATGAGCTCTCCAACATCTTATGGGCATAACGCCCGTGGAGATGTACCAACTATTCTTCGGATCACAAGCAATGTGTCCGGACTTGACCGAGCACGCAGGTCTGAGCTGCAATCGCCCGGATACTCAAGTAAGTAGTCCTGTACCCGGACATGCTATCCGTATATCTATCATAAATTTGCCTTTAAAAGAGTTGTCCCTTGAAGAGGAGTGGATACCGAAAGCAAAACTGATCCGGTGTCCGGCCCCCCTCCCTAAGACCATGCCGGATCCTGTGTTAACCAGGATGCTAGAGGCTGCGCCTTTTGAAGAAGGTGAAGGGGCAAACAAGGGAGCTACTGCCTCCGCGAAGGAGTTTATCAAGAAAGGAGGGATTGAGAATCCCTCCCTCCAAGGGGAGAAGAGGACCGCTTCTGAAGATCCAGAGACCAAGGCCTCAAAGCGGGGGAAGAAATCTTTGCCAGAGGGTCCTACGTCGGGAGATGCCCCGGCCGCACTATTTCCCCAAGGAGATCAGCCCTTTAGCGAGCCGTAAGTAAAGAGGGGCATTTTCTTAAAATGAGAGACATCCCTGTTTTATTTCTGAAGATAACCGAAATTTTTCCTTGTAGTTCGGATCTCAGCCCATCTCAGCAGAGCTCGTCTTCAGGGGATCTTGATCCGGAGATGATGGAGAGTGAAACGCCTCCGCCTGCCGTACCGTCATGTGAAGCGGACGACCCTGAGGTGTCGTCATGGAGGGTTTCTCCGAATCCGGTGGGGCCTGAAGGCAGTCGTATGTCCCCTCAAAGCCCTCCGCCTCCGGCCTTCGAAAAAGGCCATCGGATGAATCTGGCACCGACTGGTGTATGGTCGGAGGAGCTGAAAGATCTGCTCGGGCGAGCGTCTATCTCGGAAGATCACCGTGCGCTAATGGGTATGGTGATTGAAAGGATTTCATCCGCTGAAAGCGGATTGCATGAAGCTGTCATAAGTTTACTGACGGGTTTTGAGGTACGCAAAATGATGTACCTTCTGACAGTTTTGCATATAGAATGCGCCCTGTATAGATAGTAGCCCCTGAGACTCGGTTCGTTGTCAAAAATAACAGCGCGCCAAGGATCATAATCCCAGGTATAATATGCGCTCTTCCTATGTAGGTGGTGAAGCGTCCGGTGGCAAGCCGGACTGATGAATTTGCCGAACTAAAGCGGCAGCTTGACATGGCGGATTCTAACATCGCGGTTGTCAATAAGCAGCTTGACGAGTCACAAGGTATGCAGCTTCTCCGCGGACACCCGATAAGATAGCTTAATGTCTGTGCCTTACAACATGTATGCTTGACGCAGATGGTGCCGCTGCCATGGAGAACCTTCGGGCGGAACTCGCCCAAGCCAAGGAACAAGCCCGAAAAAGTGATGCGGCTGCCTTAAAAGCGGCCGAAGAGCTGAGAGCCGAACAGGCTGCTCACTGCCGAAGCAAGAAAGAAATGGCCGAGATGGCCGTAAAGTTGAAGAATGCTACTGACCGTTGCAAGCTTCTTGAAAAAGAAGGTCGAGCGGAACAAGAGGACCTGAAAAAGGTCGCTACTGAGGCCAAGGATGCTCGCTCTGCGATGAGAGCTATGAAAGAGGAGCTACGTCAGGCCGAAGATATTGCGGCTGGAATGCCTTTTCTGCTGCGGAGGAAATTCATGGATCCTAAGTATGCTCAGTTGGGCCAGCTGTGGGGTGCAGAGGATGCTTATCTGGACTTGGCGGCGAGTGCCGCAGACGCGGCCGAACACTTCCGGGGCCAAAAGGATCACGGAATGGAAGAGCTTTTTTGGTCGCAGTTCCATAGTCCAGAGCGTCCGCTTCCATTGATCGATCGTTTGGCCGAATGGGCTGAGCTGAATAGGTTGTCCGGACTTGCCATGAAGGATGTCGTGACTCATTTGTGGCTGAACAGGCCCGAGCCGAAGAGTTATTTTGGCTTGGTGCAGCAGTTCCTTGGTGCGGTGCCGCATATTGGTGCAATGAAGTGGTCATCATGCATAGAGGGTGCGCGGATGGCTCTTGCCCATGTCAAGACATACTGGGCGGAGATGAAGGCCACTGACGTTGCATCCCAGGATTCGGACAGAAGTCGAGTACCTGCCGAGCACTATTTTGAGGAAGTCCTGCAAGGCGCTCGTTTAATAGAGACGCAGTGCTCGAAGGATATTATGTTCAAATGACATGTATGATTTGTGCAACAATGTTTCAATATAATATAAGGGCTTTTTATACTTGTGCGTTCAAGTATTAAAATACCTCCTGTGTGGCCGTTAATGTATATGCGTATATAACCTGAAAGATGGCAGTCTTCGGCTTCATCCCCCACGCACATAGTGCGGGGGTGTTTGCAAAAAAGGCGCATTTTCACACTTAATCCAACGTCTTGGTCCTGTAAAGGAGGTGATAGCATAGAAAACTAGGCAACCGGACTATAATGCTTTATCACTTTCACTTAGCCATAGGAGTTCGATGGTGGGGCCACTATATAGCCCCTAGGGTCACCGCGCTCTCCCGAATTCGGGGCACGTATGTGCCTAAACGGGAAACAGTCCTTTGTTAATGCGGAGGAATTCTAAATATTCCAGTGTATCATCGAGTGGTTGACCTCTCTCACGCTATATCATGACAGTCAGTTTTCGGCTTTCTCTACTGAGGTGCTCACCAGGCCGAACCCAGGCACAATCACAGTAGTTCTCCTGGTGCCGCGTTAGCCGATAGAGCGGAACGTAAGGCAGCAAAACACAGGAGCCGGGCAAAGCCAACATTTTACCAAAGACATGATTCGGAGCTGATGCATATAAGGCCTAACTCGAGATGCCGAACAATCCCTAAGGTATTCGGTCTTTATGAAAATGGGCAGAACAATGCCCTAAGCCCCTGGTGTCCAGGTACGCACAAAAAATTCTGACGCGGCCGATGCCAAAACGCCAGCCTCCTCCTCAGCTATAGCAAGAAACCGGGGGATGTGTATCAACAAGAGACAGTAAAAAAGGTTTACGCAGGGTCTTAATCTGAAAAGAATCCTTGCAACGGGTCCCTACTGCACGTCTGCGCCTGTGTCTCCGTTGTGCCGTATCCTGGACGGGTGTAGCATGGTGTTCATCTGTAAAAGACAAGAACTTAGTTGAAGAAAGATCGTGCGAAAAATGTACTTTATATTAAATAAACGGAGTACGATTCGAAAAGCGAATAAAATTGAGCTTTATTGTCTCTTGTTGTACATGCATGCAGCCCCTTGTCGCTCTATGCTTGTCATGTGGTCGTCTATCCGACCGGGCGGCCTCTTTGTTCTTTGATTGCGGGGGCTCTAAGGCCTCCTCATCGAATTCGGGCAGTAGTTTGCGCTTCGGGTAGCTCTTTGTTTGGCGACTGTCGCCGTATTTGTCTGCGGTGTTGAGTACTTTGCTCCATCTGATTCTGAGTGCATCTTCTACTGTTTTGAGCTTCCGCTTCTGCTTTTTCAGGCTACGCGCAGTGGCGACGAGCCTTTTGTGGAGGTTCTTCTGCTCCAACAACTTGTCCGGTGTGAGATCGTCCGGACTGTTATCTTCGCTGGGGACGGGTTGTTTATCTAAGTTGTCCTGTTCGGACGGTTGTTCAATGGTATGTTCGTCATCCACCAGTTCGACCTGCTCTATGGCTGGGTCTGTATGGCCGCCGTCTTTGTCGAGGCGGGACTTTGTGCGGCGCTTTCGTCACCATCTTGACTGCTTTTCGAGGGATTTATCCTTCGTAGCGTCCCTTTGTTCCTCGTCGTCACTTCCTTTAGGTGTATCCACCATGTATACATCATGAGATGGGGTGGCTATCCAGTACCCTGTAGGTGCTGGTTCGTGGTTATCTCCTACATCTTCGTCCATACCGTCGATGTCTTCGGAGTCAAAATTGAGCACGTCGTTTAAACTTTCGACAGTGGCTATGAAGTGGGTGGTGGGTGGGTGTTGAATTTCTTCGTCGTCCGCATCCCAACCTTCCTGACCATTATCCGGCTAGGGCTCTCTTGATAAAGAGAGAGACTTTAGTGAATTCAGGATGTCGCCAAGGGGCGAGTGCTGAAAGATGTCCGCGGCAGTGATCTCCATAACCGGCGCCCAGTCGGATTTCATTAGCAGGGGCGCGGGTGTCAGAGTCCGGAGAGGAGTCCGGCACCTCGGAGTCATAAGTTTTGCAAAGGACAGGATGGTGTTCGGCTCAATCGCCGTAGAGATCGTAGCCCTCGGGGCGGTGTCCAGCCACTCGTCCTCGATCGGCGAAGTCGGCTCCGAGCTAAGGGTCGGAGCGGACGCTGGTGCGTCCTCCAGGGCGCTGTTCGGTGGCAGAGCTAGATCGTGCCCATCAAAACAGTGTGGCGCGCTTGGCTGTGGCTCAAACCCGTCGAAGATCAAGTCTCCACGAATGTCGGACGTGTAGTTCAAACTTCCAAATCTGACATGATGGCCAGGGGCGTAGCTTTCGATCTGCTCCATATGACCAAGAGAATTGGCCCGCAGTGCAAAGCCGCCGAATGCGAAGATCTGTCCGGGGAGAAAAGTCGCACCCTGGACCGCATCGTTGTTGATGATCGAAGGAGCCATCAGACCTAAAGATGACGGCACATAGGAACTCTCAATGAAAGAACCAATGTCAGTGTCAAAACCCGCGAATCTTGGGTAGGGGGTCCCGAACTGTGCGTCTTGGCAGATGGTAACAGGAGACAAGGGACATGATCTTTTTACCCAGGTTCGGGCCCTCTCGATGGAGGTAAAACCGTACTCCTGCTTGATTAATATTGATGATATGGGTAGTACAAGAGTAGATCTACCGCGAGATCAAAGAGGCTAAACCCTAGAAGCTAGCCTATGGTATGATTGTTCTTCCTGCTACGGACTAAAACCCTCCGGTTTATATAGACACCGGAGAGGGTTAGGGTTACACAGGGTCGGTTACAATGGTAGGAGATCTACATATCCGTATCGCCAAGCTTGCCTTCCATGCCAAGGAAGGTCCCATCCGGACACGGGACGAAGTCTTCAATCTTGTATCTTCATAGTCCGGGAGTCCGGCCAACGGTGATAGTTCGGCTATCCGGACACCCCCTAATCCAGGACTCCCTCAGCATGTATCTGAATTATGGCATGCCAACCCATTTTCTAAAGACATAATATAGTTATATCATCTCATCTTGTTTACATAGTCATCATATTTTAAATTATGTCATTCTATCTGTGAACTATAGCAAGCCATCATGTTTCCATCGACGGCATGTTTGTGATTTATGGCATGCCAACCACATTAATAGACACATCATATAGTTATATCATGTCATCATGTTTACATAGTCATCATATTTTGAAGTATTTCATTCTATCCTGTTTAGTTAGCCAACATACATGTGAAATTGTGTCATGCTATCCTGTTTGATTAGCCATCATATATGTGAAATTATGTCCTACTATTCTGTTTGCTTAGACAACATAAATGTGAATTATTTCATGCCCTGTTTTGTTCCCTACTATCCATTGCACCTGTCTATCTTACAATGGCTGTACATTCAATTAATTTTCTTGTTTATCATCCATTTCAATTGGAGGGAGTGATGGCAGTATTTGTGGGAGTAAAAACATGGTCTTCAGAAAAGATCGTGCTACCTGTCGATGCAGATAGAACCATGGTTGTAATTGCCCTAAAATCAGCCCCACCACACATAACCCACACTCATGCATATTGTACCCCTACCCAGTTGGACAGAGAACCAGCTAGACCCCTTCTAACCCCAACCCCAGCAGATAGACACCTAGTTCCCGTTGACACATCACCATCTCCACCATAGAGCACCCAAATACGAGCAGTTAGTAAGGCAACTGCAGTGCCCAAATCACGAGGACCACCACTCGAACCCGAAGTCAACGCTTAAAGCAGAAGAAGAATTGTTCTCAGGTCAGGTTCCGTAGCTATGGTTCATACTACTTTGCTCTTGCATCACTGTATTTACTGATACCAACCAATTTCAAATTTGAAGGATGCAATTGAAACTCCAATGGCGCAAGAGGTATGTTTCAAACCTGTTTCTTCAACGTGTTTGGCTATTTGCTATTGTAACTTGCTCTATGTTGATTTCAGTTTCAATTGAATAAACAGTTATGTTCTCATTCCATGCACATTACAAATGTTGTTATTGCTGTTTAGTTTCCCACACTTATATTCTGTCTATGCTGCTTTGTCTTAAATAGATATGATTCGAATTGTATCTATCTTGATTTGGCAACATAAACTAGAATGATATAGACCATACAGTGACCATACTACATAGATATATGTTTGTTTCATGATGTTATCCCGTCCACCATCTACTGAACTAGTTTACCAAAATGAGTTTCGTATACTAAATTGTAAACCTGAGATGTGTTTGTTTGTTTCCCTTTTAGAACGCGGGTAAAATATTGGAGAAGAGTACCCTGTTATGCAATGGTAAAGGAAGTAATGCAGATAAGGTTCAAGATATTGAGACATCCCTGTTGGTCTCCAAGAAAGCTAATAAAAACTATATTGAGGACACTGAGACAACCCCAAAGTCCTGTCTTGATGTAGTGTTCGAGTTACTGGCTACCACTGCTGGCACCAGCTCTTCGAACTCGTTGCCTGAATCAGCTCGGCTTCTTGAGTCTCAACTTCAAGTTGAAACACATCGATCAAATGTTATGCGACAGGAAGCCGAAGGACTGAGGAAGTCCCTGCAGAATTTAGATACATACTTTCTGGTGCAACAGCAGGCGCTAGAGGTCTGAAGCGCCAAACAAGAGAAAGTTAATAAGCTTGCTAAGCATCTTGCCAGCATTATGGGTACCTAGGATATTGTTTATTGAGCTCTTCTGAAGTGGTTTCAGTTCTGGACTTGTTTTGCTGCGGCGTTTATATGCTGCTGTGTTCCCTATATTTGCACGGGTGGCGAACTTTGATGCCCAGTGGATGTAGTATGTGTAATAGCCGTGATAGCCTAGTGTAAGTTGCTTGCTTATTTATTTCCTTGTTGTCTTGTTTATTTGTTTGCTTGTAATCAGTGCAGTTCTTTTTCTGTGGTTTTCTAGTGGCTACAATAACCTATTTTTTAAAACTAGGCCATAATAACCATGGCCTAATATTTACTGTAGTGACACTGCACCTACGGGCCGTAGAAACAGTGGGCCTTCTACGGGCCGTATTAACAGTGGGCCTTCCACGGGCCGTAGAAACAATGGGCCTTCTACGGGCCGCAGAAACAATGGTCCTTCTACGGGCCGTATCATCAATGGGCCTTCTACGGGCAGTATGATTGTTTGGCCAAACATGGGCCAATAACAGGCCGCATTATGGCCGTAAAGGGGCTAGAGTTGGAATCGTCCGTTCATGGACCAACCATAACGGGCCATCGTTAATAGGTCGTATTTCATGACGCTATGAAAACGGCCCAACGTGTTAACAGACCACAAACGGGCCGACTGTAACCACGGGCTGAATTTGGCTCATAAGCAGAAAATGACAGTAACGGGCCGTAAGTAAACGAATGCTAGAAATGAGCCCAAGAATAAATGGGCTCTGAGAAGGCCGAAAGATAACATGGGCTGGAAATGGCCCAACGGAATAACGGCCCCTCAATGGGTATAAAGTGATACACTGTTCATTACGGGCCAGTTTCACCACGGGCCGTTAATGGGTATAAAGTAATACACTGTTCATTACAGGCCAGTTTCACCACGGGCCGTTAATAGGCCAAGAGTTACATAGGGCCTCATATGGGCCGAAAGACGTCATGGGCCATACATGGGCCAGAATTGAAAACGGGCTGGAATCATATTGGGTGGCCCAGATGACGCTACTGGGCCTAATTCGGATAGGGCGAA
This sequence comes from Triticum timopheevii, assembly GCA_963921465.1. NCBI lineage: Eukaryota > Viridiplantae > Streptophyta > Magnoliopsida > Poales > Poaceae > Triticum > Triticum timopheevii. The sequence goes on from OY997270.1 coordinate 587,109,483, forward strand.
ATGGGCCTTTGGTTGGCGGAATGTAAATGGGCTATATGCAAACAGGCCATTAACAGGCTTTACATGGGCCGCCCCGCCACCTTTTGACCAAGTCAAATTGGCCGGCCTTTTCACAGGAATGGGCCTCTGTTGGGTCGTGCCACGTGTCGACGTATCATAGGCGCCTTCTATCCAATGAGTGGATGACATCTGTCCCAATGGTGAGCCGACACGTTTTTCCTCCAGCCAATGATGATTTTACACGTGGAAAATCCCCATTGGTCGGGGCTATTAACGGGTTATCGGTTCCAAAACCCGACCCGATAGCTTAACGGCGTTCCGTTATGGTGGATGCCACGTGTCGGTCACCCTTGACGAAAGCACTTCTATGACGTGCGATTTATCGTTACGGAAGTGGACACTTCCGTGATGATAATTTTGGTAATGTCATGGAACACTTATACGACAGCACAGGTGTTGGTGTCAAAACCGGCGGATCTCGGGCAGGGGTTCCCATACTGTGCTCTAGGCGGATGGTAACAGGAGACAAGGGACATGTTGTTTTTACCCAGGTTCGGGCCCTCTCGATGGAGGTAAAACCCTACTCCAGCTTGATTAATATTGATGATATGGGTAGTACAAGAGTAGATCTACCACGAGATCAAAGAGGCTAAACCCTAGAAGCTAGCCTATGGTATGATTGTTGTTCGTCCTACGGACTAAAACCCTCTAGTTTATATAGACACCAGAGAGGGTTAGGGTTACACAGAGTCGGTTACAATGGTAGGAGATCTACATATCCGTATCGCCAAGCTTGCCTTCCACGCCAAGGAAAGTCCCGTCCGGACACGTGACGAAGTATTCAATCTTGTATCTTCATAGTCCAGGAGTCTGGCCAACGGTGATAGTTCGGCTATCCGGACACCCCCTAATCCAGGACTCCCTCAGTAGCCCCCGAACCAGGCTTCAGTGACAATGAGTCCGGCGCGTAGATTGTCTTCGGCATTGCGAGGCGGGTTCTTCTCCAAATTCTATATACTTGTCGAATAGTGTCCGGCTTCTGATAAATGTTGCGCTCCTTGGCTTCCACGCCCAATAATGGCCATCTTCCACATGTTGAATGAATGCGAAAAGCCAGGGTTTTTTTTACACATTCCTCCTAGCTGCGCAAATGAGCCGCCTATAAAAAGAGACGAGGATCTAGATCCGAATCACACCATCCCTCCTTCGCAAGCTTTCATCGGAGCGCCTCTGACAAAAAATCCATTCTATCATGGACAGTCGACGCGGCTCCTCCTCTCGCGCTCCCAGCCCCCAGCCTGGGGATTGGGAGAGATGCTCAGTCCCGCATAGCAAGCTAGTGACGCTCCAAACCAAGGGATTTCTTCCCCCGGCCTTCATGGTTCCGGTTCGAGCCGGACTCGCCACCTATAAGGGCGGAAAGCAAGCGGAGAGCATCCCCGATCCTTCCAAAGGAGAGCGGGTATGCTTTGTCTCCTATCTAATAAGAGGAGTCGGATTTCCAATACATCCGTTTCTCCGGGGGCTCCTGGAGTTCTATGGCCTCCAGCTGCACCACCTTACGCCTGCCTCCATTCTGCACATCGCGGGCTTCGTGGCCCTTTGTGAACCGTTTTTGGGCGTCGAGGCTCATTTTGCGCTGTAGAAGAGATTATTCTACCTCGTACCCCATTCTCATGAGGGGTCAATATATCAAGTGGGCGGAGCCGAGCTATGGCGCATCGTCGGGACCGGATATATATCCGGAACCCCGAAGAAGGCGTTCGAAGACTGGCCTTCGGAATGGTTTTATATAGAAGATGCCCCATTACCGGATCCCGTTCGGACCAGCCTCCCGGAGTTCAGTAATGCTCCCTTGAAGAAATGCCTAAGTTGGCGTCCACGGAGCCCCCAGAGGGACAACGACAGGGACGTCCTTTACCTGATGAGCCGAATAAGGTTGCTAGCTCATTCCGGACTGACCATGATCGGTGTCATGGCCACATGCATTATGCGGGGGGTGCAGCCGCTCCAGTATAGGGGCCACCCCATGTGGGATTTCAACAGGGAGGACGATGCCACCCGTCACGGCCGTAAGGGGCCAGGATCGGTCGCCGATCTGGTGAAGATCTTGTCCGCGCTGTACAAGGGGGAAGAGGAGGATTTTCTCCGCATCAGTCCATTGAACGGATTTTCTCTGAACAATCCTCGAAGCTGGGTAAGCGAACATCTCATTTTTCGCACATCCGATCCGTACTCCCATGGTTATATATCTCATTTTGTGAGTTCGACGCAGGAACTGCGTCGGGCCGTAAAAGATATAAACAGCCCGCCTCCGCAACCTGAGGATGCGGAACGGTTCCTCGATCCGGCCTCCCAAGAGGATCCGGACATATTGGTGGAGCTGACTGATGGGGTATTTCACCAACTAAGCATCGATAATGCCTTGGTCGCCATTACGGCCGATTACCCCGGAATACTTCCAGCCTCACAGGTAACTGAGACCGAAGCCCCAGTACTTTGATAATGACCCATCCGTGCTTATTTTTGATCACCGTATATCAATGGTGTTTCGCAGGAGGTGCCCTCAAGGCGGGAGGCCGAGCCCGCGGCGGCTAGCCAACAAGGGGTAGCACGGCCACGCAGGCTAAAAAGAAGTGCGATCCGGATTGAAACGCAGCCGCAACGGTAAGGCGTGTCACCATATTCCCGGGATTGATTCCGGGAAGGTATATTAACGTTGGTGCTCCTTTCAGGAAAAAGAGCGCTTGCTGGACTGTGTCCGGAGAGATGGCCAATCGAGCCTCCGCCAGCCAGGCTCCAACGCCGGGTCCGGAAGCGGAGGTGAACACGAGGCGTGCGTTGGATGCTCCTCCGACAGAGGATGCCGACAGATTGTCCGCCCCCAACTCCGAGGTGGAGAGTGCCATGAATCATAGGCGCCACCGGACAGTTCTTCGTGACGCATGTTTCTCCCAAGAGGCATTGAACGCCTTCAATTCGGGAGACGCGCACCTCCGTGCCGCTCAAGATGGTCTAGCCAGAGCCACGGAGCAGTATGTAAAGGACATACGGGTGAGGAGATTTGACAGTTATATATGCCAGTAGCCCCCGAGACTTAAAATAGTTAGGAGAACTGATTTAAGGATCATTTGTTATGCAGGTCTTACGGAAAAGAATACCCGACTGTCTCAGGAGCTTCAAGAGTGCAAGGCCCAGCTTGAGGCCGCACTAGCCGCCACAAGGGGAGCCACTGAGACCCCCTTCGGTAATATATACTTCGAAAGATAAGTAGTTTGTGAAGTGCGGCGTGTGTATAAGTCTGACAGTAATATTGCAGATGGCTTCGGACTAGATCCGGACAAGCAACATCTCCTGCGCCAGTTAAAGGCCGGCGAGAATGTGCTTACAAGGGTGACGCAAGAGAAAAATAATCTCCAAGATGCCAACACCCAGCTGGGTGAGGAACTAAAGGATGTTCGAGCCCAGCTGTCTGACTCCGTTAAGGAGAATCGGCGGCTTCGTCGCGGCATTTATAGTAAGTGCTTGAGAGAGCTTTTTGAAAAGAAGAGTTCGGCGAGGAAGTCGACTAACAGAAATATGTCTGTAGGTATGCTCACAGGTCGTCCTGCAGAGGAAATGCCCGGTTCAACTGGTGACTTACTTCCCGAGCTGCTGCAACTACACGAACGAGTTCGGCAGGTGATGAGAGGCGTCGCCCAGGCCTTGTGGCCATCCATCTCCCTACCCGAAGGCCTTGGAGAGATTGCAGAGAGGCTTCAGGGAGCACGGCAGCGCTTCCGGCTATGGAAGATATCAGCCTGCCGTCAAGGCGCCAGGGAGGCCTGGGCCATGGTGAAGATGCGGTACACGAAGGCTGACCCAAACCACATGGCTGAGGTCGGGCCTGTGGGGCCCGATGGGAAGGAGATCCCTGTGAGCTTAGTGTACGGCCAAGTAGAGTTGGCCGCAAAGTATTCCCAGTGGGATTGTAAACTAGACAGCCTATTAGATGGTATTGAAGAGTAATACAATCAGTCAATTTGACTATGTAATTTAAAATGACATGTAAAATGCCTTCTAGCCGGATTGTAGATCGTTTGTCGTAGCGGACCCTATCGCTTCAACCTCGGGACCCGATAGTCCGGAATGTGTACGAATACCCTCGCGGTTATGTAAGAACCGGGGCATGCGTGGAGACCAGGCGTAGGGGTCATTAGTGCTCTATCAGACAAGTGCCCAAGTAGTTATGTTATATTACATGGTTAGTAAGAAACATCTTCCAGGGAGAATAGTTCGTTAGGGGTTCCTTTCCCTGGGAGGCATGCCCTAAAGTGCATGTCCGGACTGCGAAAAAAGCAGAAAAACATCTGGGGGCAGATAAATGAATAAGTAAGAAATCTTTTTTAGTTCACCGACCGAATATTCCCTTAAGAACGCTAGCGTTCGGCTTCACCCAGTCTGAGGTACACGTCCGGCTGACCCGGCGGTAACAATCGCAGAGGTGCTCCCTTTACCACCTAGCCGAACAATCGGGAATGTAGGGGTAAGCACAGGAGCCAGGCAACCCAGCTTGGACAAAACTTAAGTCATATCGATGCTTATAATGGTGAATAAAAGGTACATGCGGAAGTGTGACACATGTGTTGGGCATAAAGCCCGTATAAATAAGCTTCTGTTAAAGAAGCCCCCAGGTATACTGAGCACGGATAACACGTCAAGTGTGTGTGAACAGTGCGCAAACAAGCCTCCAACGGCTTCAGAAAAAAGGAGGGAGAAGGAGAGAAATAAAAGACAGTTAAATTATAAAATATAGATAGAGGAAGGAGACAAACCCCGAGTCCGGCGCTAGGCGTAGAATCTTCGGAGACGGGCTACATTCCATGGGTTCGACTCCAGTCGGTTATCCAATGCGTTCCGCAGACGGTACGCTCCGCCGGTCAGGACTTGGTCGATGATGAAGGGACCCTCCCATTTGGGCTTGAGTTTGTCCTTTTTCTTGTCCGGCAGGCGTAGAACTAATTTGCAAACATTGTAAGCTTTGGCCCGTACTTCTCTGCTTTGGTATCTTCGAGCCTGCTGTTGATAGAATGCGGAACGGGCTTTTGCCACGTTGCGCTCCTCCTCCAAGGCGTCCAAACTGTCCTGCCGATCGAGCTCGGCTTCTCTTTCTTCGTACATGCGCACGCGAGGTGAGTCATGAATTATGTCGCAGGTCAAAACTGCCTCTGCGCCGTACACCATAAAAAATGGTGTGAATCCGGTAGTGCGATTCGGCGTGGTCCACAGCCCCCAGAGTACGGAGTCGAGCTCCTCTACCCAGTGCGTATTAGATTCCTTGAGGGACCGCACTAGTCTGGGTTTAATGCCGCTCATGATTAGACCATTTGCTCGTTCGACTTGACCGTTAGTTTGAGGGTGATAGACTGAAGCGTAGTCGAGCTTGATGCCCATGTTTTTGCACCAGAGTTTGACCTCGTCGGCCATGAAGTTCGTGCCATTATCAATGATGATGCTATGGGGGACGCCGTAACGGTGTACTACCCCTGATATGAAGTCTATCACCGGTCCGGATTCGGCCGTCTTAACAGGCTTTGCCTCTATCCATTTGGTGAATTTATCCACCATGACCAATAGGTATTTTTGCTTGTGGGTTCCTCCTTTAAGGGGTCCAACCATATCAAGCCCCCAGACCGTGAACGGCCAGGTGATGAGTATAGTTTTGAGGGCGGCAGGTGGCATGTGGCTTTGATTAGCAAAGAGCTGGCATCCGACGCATCGTTGGACCAAGTCCTGAGCATCTGCCCGGGCTGTCAGCGAATAAAATCCTGTACGGAAGGCCTTGCCTACAAGGGCCCGGGCTGCGGCGTGGTGCCCGCCGAGTCCGGCATGAATTTCAGCTAGAAGATTCCGCCCTTCCTCTTCGGAGATACACCTTTGAAGGACTCCGGTTGTGCTTTTCTTATAAAGCTCTCCCTCATGGACCTTATAGGCTTTAGATCGCCGCACTATGCAGCGGGCCTCGTTTTGGTCCTCGGGAAGTTCCTGCCTAGTTAGGTAGGCCAGGAATGGTTCTGTCCACGGGGCAATGACTGCCATTATTGTGTGGGCTGACGGTGTTATTTCGTTGGCAGAGCCACCAACTATGTCAGAATGTTCGGTGTGGGGTAGTGTGGTTGGGTCCGGGATGTTATTTCCGGACTCTCCCTCCCATAATACGGATGGCTTGAAAAGCCTCTCTAGGAAGATGTTGGGAGGGACGGCATCGCGCTTTGCGCCAATGCGTGCCAACACGTCTGCTGCCTGGTTGTTCTCCCGGGCTATATGGTGAAATTCGAGCCCCTCAAACTGAGCTTACATTTTTAGGACAGCGTTGCGATAAGCTGCCATTTTCGGATCCTTGGCGTCAAAGTCTCCATTTATTTGGGATATCGCGAGGTTTGAATCCCCGCGGACCTCTAGGCGCTGAATGCCCATGGAGACTGCCATCCGGAGACCATGTAGAAGGGGCTCGTATTCAGCTGTGTTGTTGGAGTTCGTGTACATTATCTGAAGTACGTATTGGACTATATCTCCAGTTGGGGATGTCAGAACGACGCCAGCCCCCAAGCCAGCCAACATTTTGGAGCCGTCGAAGTGCATGATCTAGTTGGAATATGCGCCGTACTCTTTAGGGAGTTCGGATTCAGTCCATTCGGCGATGAAGTCGGCCAAAACCTGCGACTTAATAGCTCGCCGTGGCTTGTAAGTTATGTCAAACGGGAGGAGCTCGATGACCCATTTGGCAATCCGACCCGTTGCGTCGCGCTTGTTTATAATGTCATTCAAAGGTACTTCGGAGACTACTGTTATCAATCACTCTTGGAAGTAGTGTCGCAGCTTCCGGGAGGCCATGAACACCGCGTATGCTATCTTTTGATAATGCGGGTACCGTGACTTTCATGGAGTTAGGAAAGTGGACACGTAGTAAACTGGTTTTTGGGGAGGGAACTTGTGTCCGTCCGTTTCTCGTTTGACAACGAGCACCATGCTTACAACTTGATGGGTTGCCGCGATGTATAATAGCATTGGTTCGCCCGTGTTGGGCCGTGGCGGCATCCGTCCACTTGAAGTGTTCGGTGCGCCACAGGAGGCGATAAAGGGGTAATGCCTTTTCTCCTAAGAGGAAGATAAAGCGGCTTAGAGCCGCCACACATCCGGTCAATTTTTGTATTTGTTTGAGGTCTTTTGGGATATCCAATTGTGACAGAGCTCGGATCTTGGCTGGGTTTGCTTCAATTCCTCTACCGGATACGATGAAGCCCAAGAACTTTCCGGCTGGTACGCCGAAGACGCATTTTTCCGGGTTGAGCTTAATGTCATATGCTCGGAGATTGTCGAATGTGAGCCTCAAGTCATCTACTAGAGTTTCGACATGCTTGGATTTGACGACCACATCATCTATGTATGCCTCCACTGTTTTGCCGATCTGGTTTGCTAGACATGTCTGAATCATGCGTGATATGTTGCGCCGGCGTTTTTGAGCCTGAAGGGCATTGTGTTGAAGCAGAATGGGCCGTATGGAGTGATGAATGCCGTTGCGGCTTGGTCTGGCTCTGCCATCTTAATTTGGTGGTAGCCGGAGTATGCATCGAGGAAGCACAATGAATTGTGTCCTGCGGTAGCGTTGATAATTTGATCGATGCGGGGAAGGGGGAAGGGATCCTTTGGGCAAGCCTTGTTAAGGTCCTTGAAATCGACACACAGGCGCCAGGATTTGTCCATCTTTGGTACCATTACCAGGTTTGCTAGCCAGTCCGGATGTTTTATATCTCTAATGAATCCGGCCTCCAATAGTTTGGCTAGCTCCTCTCCCATGGCCTTTCTCTTAGGTTCGGAGAAGCACCGAAGAGCTTGTTTGACTGGCTTGAATCCTTTTAGGATATTTAGGCTGTGCTCGGCCAGCCGGCGTGGGATTCCTGGCATGTCTGAAGGGTGCCAGGCAAAGATGTCCCAATTTTCGCGTAGGAATTCTCGTAGTGCGGCGTCTACACCAGGGTTTAATTGTGCCCCGATGGAGGCCGTTTTTGTAGGGTCCGTTGGATGGACTTGGAATTTGACTATTTCGTCAGCCGGTGGACTTGGATCTCTTATCGAGTATCACATCGTCCATGTTCACCGTGGAGCGCAGCACAGTGAGTTCCTCGGCCACTAGGTCTTCGGTTAGTGCCTCAAGGGCAAGTGCGGCTGTTTTATTTTCGGTGCGGAGTGCTATGTCCGGGTCACTAGCAAGAGTGATGATTCCGTTGGGTCCGGGCATTTTGAGCTTCATGTACCCGTAATGGGGTATAGCTTGAAAAATTGTGAATGCCTCTCGCCCTAATAGAGCGTGGTATCCACTGCTGAATGGGGCCACTTGGAATGTGACCTCCTCGAACCTGTAATTATCCAGCGTGCTGAACACCACATCTAGTGTGATTTTTCCTGTACAGCATGCTTCCCGACTGGGGATTATTCCTCTAAAGGTTACGCTGCTTCGCTCAATGCGCCTCCAGTCTATTTCCATTTTTCGAAGGGTTTCCTCGTAAATGAGGTTTAACCGCTGCAGCCATCCATGAGTACCTTGGTAAGGCGAAAGCCGTCCACTATTGGACTGAGGACCAATGCGGCTGATGCTCGGGCTGTTCGGAATTTAGGTTCGTCACTGGCGTTAAAGGTAATAGCCGTGTCACTCCATGGATTTATTGTTGCTACCTGGTGGACTTCGGCGAGGCTGCGGAGTGTTCGTTTCCGCATATTATTTGATGCGAAAGTTTTGAAGACTGTTAATACCGTACTGGTATTGCTGGGCTGGTGCTCTGGAGCTAGAAGCTCTTCGCCACTTTTGGCCACCTGCCATAGTATCCAACATGCTTTAAGGCTATGAGTTGGTGTGGCGCCCTCTATACTATGAATTTTGCAGGGTTCATTGAGCCATCCCTCTAGTACGGTTCCATGCCCTTTAGAGGGTTTTTGCTTTTTGGTATTTAACCCAGGTGCCTGGTAATGATGCACCCTTTTACTTTGGACTAGGGTTGTGTTCAAGGCCGGATTATCCCAAAATTTGATTTCGATTTTCCAGGTGCTCTCCATCGCACAGTACTTTCGTACTATGTACGCCAAGTTAGCAAAGTGTTTAATTTCGCGACGACTTATGGCGTTGAGGATTCCTTCGTCCGTGCAATTAATGCAGAAGAATCAAATTGCGTCCTCTTCACAGCAGTCCTTTATCCTGTTCATGACCAGGAGGAATCTGGCCCAGTAATGATGTATTGTTTCAGTGGGCTCTTGCCGGATTTGGGATAGATCGATTATGTTTTGGTGGGCGGGTGGAGTTAAATTCCGAACTCCATCCGATCTAAGACTCAGGGGCTAAGAAGCTTCCGAACTTGGAAGCTTGGGTTCTTGGACGTTGTCCGATGAATCTAGCCCGCTGCCTCACTTTAAGTTTAGGGCTTGAGTGGTGTTCTCCCCTCCACGGGAATCCGGCATGGAGGGGCCAGGAATCCGGACATAGCTAGTCATTAGGATAGAAGAAGGGTCGCCATATTGTTCCTCTACCATAGCAACGTGGTGGGTAGCTTGGGGAGAGTTAATCTCTCTCAGATCGGTTTTGGGCCCAATCTGGTCGTAGTCTGTAGCGACTCCCAGGGCGGCGATGCGATCCAAGAGCTCATTCAAGGAGGAGAGCTCCATCGGATCTAACTGCCCGGTGAGTTCCGAGTTGATGTGAAGATTGCTTTTGATGACCCGAGAAGTCATCATCGGCGCGGCGGCCGAACAGGCAGCAATAAGAAAACCACCTAGCCGGAGAGTTTGGCCGATGGCCAAAGCTCCTTTAGCAATGGTGCTGTCTTTAAAGACGGGATGAGGCATCCTTCCTGATGGCTACGGCACAGAGGAACTCTCAATGAAAGCACCAATGTCGGTGTCAAAACCGGCGGATCTCGGGTAGGGGTTCCCAAATTGTGCGTCTAGGCGGATGGTAACAGGAGACAAGGGACACGATGTTTTTACCCAGGTTCGGGCCCTCTAGATGGAGGTAAAACCCTACTCCTGCTTGATTAATATTGATGATATGGGTAGTACAAGAGTAGATCTACCACGAGATCAAAGAGGCTAAACCCTAGAAGCTAGCCTGTGGTATGATTGTTGTTCGTCCTACGGACTAAAACCCTCCGGTTTATATAGACACCGGAGGGGGTTAGGGTTACACAGAGTCGGTTACAATGGTAGGAGATCTACATATCTGTATCGCCAAGCTTGCCTTCCACGCCAAGGAAAGTCCCATCCGGACACGGGAGGAAGTCTTCAATCTTGCATCTTCATAGTCCAAGTCCGACCAACGGTGATAGTTCGGCTATCCGGACAACCCCTAATCCAGGACTCCCTCAACAGGTATGACTATCTTGATTCTGTCATAAATTTGTCATGGATATACATGCATGACAAAAAACGCGACCTACTGTGACAAACACGTATCATCACGGAAGTGTATTTTTTTGTAGTGCCAGTAGTGGGAATCTGGTTTAGCAGCTAGTAGCACAGCTACCCATCACCATGGCTCCCAAGAAGAAGACGACCACAGCGATCGGTTTGTCCCGGACCGGACTGGCTATACCAATGCGGACCAGCAGCGGGCCAGTCACAGAAAGAACCCGTGGCGCGGCCAGCGAACACCCACATCATCATGGCAGTCCTGGCCCGATGAGCGGCGTCGTTCGTGCGCCAGGGGACGAGCCATGTGTCACAAACTCTAGAGAAGGAGTTGGGCCCCCGGCAGGCAGCACGGGGCCCTCCAGGGGCGTCGTCGTGCCTCCAGATGGCAGCGCCGTTGTCGGCGTCTGGGAACGGGGGTCCCCAGACTTGCCTGCCTGCCGCCTGCGGCGTGGCTCAAGTAGGGGGCCCAGTGCAGCCTATCTTCAACGACTCGAGCTCAAGACCCTCACGAGGGGCCAAGCCTCGCGAGGAGGACGACAGGAAGCTTCCTCAGGCACAGCCTCGTCAGGCTGGCTCGCGAGGAAGCGGAGAGATCAAGGCGGGGTACCTCACGAGGTGCCCGTGACGCAAGCCATGACGATCGAAGCCAGGTGGGCGCCAGGCGGGCGACATCCTTTGCAGTGTTCTTGTTTCCCCTTCGGTGCAAAGGGGGGCAAGCACAGGCCAAGGCATCAGGCAAGAGTTGCCATTTCGGTGCAACAAGACCAAGACCAGCAAAACGGCAAGATGGAGGTCATCATGGAGCCCAGGAAGGCGTCACCGTCAGAGCGTTTGGCAGGTGAGGACCAACTTTAGTCAGGATAAGTGTACTAGATGTTCCCCTTCAAAATGGCCAATTGTTGGCGCCCTTCCCGCTCAATATTTGGGAAGAGGACCAGGGCCTTGCTCTATAAATGGGGCTAGCCGCTCTCAAGGCAAGGGGAACCATTCGAACCCTATCCAGAACCACCCACACAAGAACTCCTCCCCTCGCGAGGTTGTTCTTCCATTGTACTGTTCATCATCAGCCCCTGAGGCAATCCACCAGACCACAAACTAGAGTAGGGTATTACACCACAATGGTGGCCCGAACTAGTATAAACCTTGGGTCCCTTGTGTTGTTCTTCGTGTAGCTTAGATCTCTTGCGAGGCGACGAGACGTGAGCTGGTAGGGGGAGTAATCTCCGTGCGCACCCCAGATTTCGGACCTCAAGGGTCTGCTGGAACCCGAAATCACACAGTTGGCGCGCCAGGTAGGGGTGTGCTGAAGCTCTCCCTCCGTCGGTCCATTCTCCGCCAACATCGCGTTTCACCCACATGGCAGACAACACGCCGCCCGCTCCGGCAGCCGATGCCAGTGCTGGGGTCAGGGGGCTCCGAGCCTTGGGCCCCGCCTTGCGGAAGGTGCAGTGGCCACGCAAGTTCAAGCCAGAGATGCCGCAGTGCTACAATGGCGCAATGGACCCGCTCGCTTTCCTGCTGGCATACGAGGAGGCCGTCCTCAAGGTGGGGGGGGGGGGGGGGGCGACGACAGGGTGATGGCCAAGTAGTTTCCCATGGCCCTCGCCGGCATTGCTCGCATGTGGCTGCTCCACCTACCGACGGCTTCTGTGGCCTCCTGGGGGGAATTGCGCGACCTTTTCCTTGCCCATTACGCCGCGCCAGTGCCCCCGGTCGTCGCGGCACTCCTGGGCGGCTCACAGGCACCACCTTCGAGCCACCACGTCAAGCCGTTCACCCGCCAGATCGGCACCGCCTCCAAGCGCCAAGAAACTCCCCTGGGCTGGGTGGCGGCCGAGGCCGATCTGACCTTCAACTTAGATGATCACCCCTCAACCTAGCCTGCTCGGGCACGCTCCCGATGCTGTGCAACCCCACCATCTGCCAGGTGGCCGTCACTAGGACCCTCATTGACGGCGGTGCTGGCCTCAGCGTGCTCTCGGTGGAAGCCTTCAGCCTCCTCCACATGCCGCCAGAGCGGCTTCAGCCCAGCAGGCCCTTCTCGGGCGTCGGAGGCGGTTCCACTGGCTCCCTGGGGTAGATCCGCCTCCCGGTGTCCTTCAGCACCTATGACATTTGCGCACGGAGCTGATTGACTTCGACATCGCCCCCATCAGTCTCCCGTACAACGCCATCCTCGGCTACCCAGCCCTGGCCCAGTTCATGGCCGCGACTCACCAAGCGTACAACCTCATGAAGATGCCTGGGAGCAACGGCGTCCTTACCGTGTCCAGAGACACCGGGGATGCGTTGCAAGCGCTCAAGCTTGCTTTCAAGACCGCCACAGTAGCGCAACCCGCCAGCTCAGATGTCCTCGAGCCCAAGGGGGCTGCGCCAGCCAAGAAGAAGTAGCTATTTAGCCAAGACAAGGCGGAGACCAAGCAGGTACCGGTCGACGAGGATGAGCCCACCGGTGCTACCTTCACCATAGGCACCAACCTTGAGCTTGAGCAGGAAGAGGCCCTGGTCAGGTTCCTACGCGCGAACAGGAAGGTGGTTGCATGGGAGCCTAATCAGCTGGCGGGGGTCCCGAGGGATGTAATTGAGCATCACCTCAATGTGTGCCCCAACGTGCGCCCTGTGAAGCAGAAGGCAAGGGGGCAGTCTACTGAAAAGCAGGCCTTCATCGTCCAAGAGACCCGCAAGTTAGAAGCAGCAGGGGTCATTTGCGAGGTCCGTTACCCTGATTGGCTAGCCAACCCTATGGTCGTACCCAAAAAGGGAGGAAAGGAACGCATGTGTGTTGACTTCACCAACCTCAACAAAGCCTGCCCACAGGATCGATTCCCACTCCCCCGCATCGACCAGATTGTCGACTCTACCGCTGAGTGTGACCTACTGTGCTTCCTGGATGCCTTCTCGGGCTATCATCAGATCAAGATGCACTAAAAAAAATACACTTCCGTGATGATACGTGTTTGTCACAGTAGGTCGCGTTTTTTGTCATGCATGTACATCCATGACAAATTTATGACAGAATCAAGATAGTCATACATGTGCTGTCATAGAAGTGTTCCATGACATTACCAAAATTATCATCACGGAAGTGTCCACTTCCATGACGATAAATCGCGCGTCACAGAAGTGCTTTCGTCAAGGGTGACCGACACGTGCCATCCACCGTAACGGAACGCCGTTAAGCTATCGGGTCGGGTTTTGGATCCGATAACCCGTTAATAACCCCAACCAATGAGAAATTTCCATGTGTAAAATTCTTATTGGCCTGACGAAACACGTGTCATCTCATCAGTGGGTCAGATAGCGCCTATGATATGTCGACACGTGCCACGACCCACCATTGGCCCATTTAGCTTACAAAGCCGGCCCATTTGACTTGGTCAAAAGTTAACAGGCTGGCCCATGAAAAGCCTGTTAACGGTCTCTTCGCAAATAGCCCATTTTAAGGCCCGTTAACTCATAGCCCGTTAGGCACTAAAGGAAATCGGCCCAACAACGTCATGTGGGCCGTCGAATATAACACCAGCCCATTTCACTTTCGGCCCATGTATGGCCCACGACGTCTTTCAGCCCATATGAGGTCTTCGTATCTTTCGGCCCTTTACAGGCCCACGATGACTCTAGCCCATAATGAGCAGTAATTTTCTTTGTACCTGTTAATGGCCCGTGCTTTAGATGGGCCGTTTCCAGCCCGTGTTAGCTTTCGGCCTATTGATGGCCCATACGTTCTTGGGCTCCTTTTCGGCCCTCGATTACTTCCGGCCCGTTACTGGCCTGCTCCCCTAATGGGCCAAATTGGGCCCATGGCAAGAGTCGGCCCGTTACTGGCATGTTCCACAAATGGGCCAAATTCAGCCCATGGCAAGAGTCGGCCCATTACTGGCATGTTACCCTAGTGGGCCAAATTCGGCCCATGGCAAGAGTCGGCCCATTTCTGGCCAGCCCATCCTATATTCTGGCCCATTAACGACCCGTTATGCCTATGACAGAATTAAGCTTTTGCAGTCATACGTCCTGTTAACGGCCCGTTACCGTGCTGGGCCGATACCAATTATGCCCGATTACGGTCCATGTAGGCCCATTTATCCGACGGCCCGAGGCCCACCAATTACAGGCCCATTTATTGACGGCCCGAGGCCTACCGATTGCAGGCCCATTTATCGACGGCTCGTAGGAGACCCATGGATCCTACGACCCGTATATGGCCCATGGGTAGTTGCTGCCACTAGCAAACCAGGGAAAAAGAAGACTAGGAAATAAATAAGGCCGAAACTAACGCTAGGCTATTAAGGCAATTGCACAGATTACATCCACTCGGCATCAAAGATCGCCACCAGTGCAAATATAGGGAACACCCTACACTATACAAAAATGGCTTGTTGTTTTCTTCAGCCAGTGGCTGCATGTTAAGAATAAATTTTGTATTGCACCAAAACAAATTACAACTATATAACAAAAGGAAGGTTGGCATAAAACTTAACATTCTAGCAGATAAATGCACCACCAGAAGTTCAGAAGCTCGATTCATTTGACCTGACTGTTAGGTTTTCATGATGTATTGTCCGATGGAGCACCATAACCCTCGCCTTCATTTCCCCTAAGCTCCTGAACAACATAGCAAATGTCTGATAGTCTGGTTTCAAAACCATGCATATCTTGACGACATTGAGCAATGTTTCTCCTTGTTTCACAAAGGGCCTCTGTTAGGGAATGGACTTGTGTGTGGAGCGCAGATACAACATTTCTTTAAGCTCGCATATCTTGATCATGAGGCAGTTTGGATGATATTGCCTTAACAACCAACCCAGTATTACGCAGGAACGTGCTTTTGGCACTGTTAGTGGACAGGTACTGACCCACTGCAGCAAGAGCTGACATTGCAGTTATAGTTGCCTCGCCACCTTCAGAAGGTGGCAGTTCCACCATTTTTTCCATAGCTCACTGAAAAGTTGAGGTTTTAAATTACTAGTACCAGAACAGAAGATATTAAGGAGGCAGCAAAACCAAACAAAATAGCTTTGGTCTATATACAGAACTTATTCTGGTGAACCCATGTAAAATATTAGTTGTATTTTATTGCAAAGTACATAATAAAACTAGGTTCCAAACATATGACCATGTACCATCGCTAATGTATTGTCTATTTCTTCACGTTGTATTGAGGGATAAGGATAAAGAGACGAAGTTTATAATACGGTAAGCATAGTATGACATCATTCATATCACAAAACAACTGAGAACAGACAAACAGGCAATTGTAACGTTGTGTAGGCAAGTCCAGCACGGAACTAGATTACGGGTCAAGATCAAAGGAACATCACTCCTCCCTTTTAAACCTTGTAAGGTGCAATGATACGCTAAGACAATTGTGTATAAAATTGAAAAGAGTAATAGACATTGGCTGCAAACCATGCAGTTCAAGGCACAAGTCGGAGTAAGTAGTAGTTAAAAGGCATGAGGATTAAGGACTTACAACAACGGCTTTGACTGGTGTAGTCATGCCCTTCTTCTTGCTGGTGTGACAGTCCTTGAAGATTTCCACAGCATTTGGTTCAGGTACTTTTTGGTCCTTGCGGGCTTTCATCTGCATTTCGAACAAGTCAATATAGATCTGATAATATGGTACAACGAAAATAGTGAAATAGTAGCTAATTACAAGAGCCTCGCAGTGTGCAATATAGCTACGAGATCCTGTCGTCTATTGGAATTTCACTTTCGTACGGTTGGCCTTGTTCTTTGAACAGTTCACCTACAAGAAGATAGATTTGTGTGGCACATACGTCAATAGGACTTCAACATGTGATCTGATCACATATATATATTGTACCTGATACTTCGGATCAGACCAGTGTTTAACTAGGCCTGTCCAGTCTTCATCCGATATATTTTCCACTGGAGATGTTTGGGAAAGTTCACTGTTAGCCTTGCCTTCAAAGTGAGTTTTCCTCAAGTTATACCGATACTGTCGCAGAGCAGACTTGAAAACATGGGTGCAAGCTTGTCTGGTTGCATCATCTTGGCTATCCAACTTGAACCTCATCTGTTGAAAATTATGGGAGTCTCATTATCAGCCACCTAGAAAGTATGGGACAGAGCAAGACGATATTACTAGTTTCCATACATAACCATACTTATAGATAAATGGTCAAGGGGAACTGGGTTTCGTCTTTGTCATTCCTGTACTGAATCCATGTTGGGAGGATACGTACATGACACCTAACAGCAACCGCTGCCTCTGATACTAACTTGGCTGACTTTGTAGCATCACGTGGCCTTTTTAAACCTGCCTCAAAACGGATCTCCATTCTTCCTCCTCTAGATTTAGTTAACCTATCGAGCATTATCCCTGATGTTTGTTTCCTCTTGCGCCTAGGTGCTAGTCCAACAACGAACATAGGAAGTGTTAGTGTACATCAAACTGTGAGACTACATATAAAGAAGCATGCAACTGTAACTTGACTCCAGCAACTACCTTCTTGCTGTTGAAGCTCACAAGGTTCATTTGATATTGCCAACTCGTCTTGTGTCCAGAGTGCTTTGGAAGTAGTGTCAGGTGGCAAGGGAGCTTGGGAACGTGCTGCTAGATCAGTTGATGCACGAGTATGTCGTGCAACTGGTAGTACTGTGGTAGGTGTTGCAAGAACTAGGGATTTCTCTGCTTGTTTGGTGGCAGCTATTTGTTTCTGTTTGGCTTTTTTTGCAGCTCGTGTAGCATGGGATGCCGTGTTTGTAGAATTTTCCGCTGGACTTCTATTGCACCACCAGTACCAGCAGAATCTGCAGGATTCATCCGCTTCTCATTCCCTGCCATTCTGTGTTTCTTCCTCTTTCTCTGTGCCATGTTATGTCAAGCCGACAAGAAAAACGAATAACAATTTAGTTCTTCAGAACAAATTGATGCGTGATGTAGACGAACTGAACTTTGATGTTAGACAACCACATGATAGGAGGATGTAATATGCATGAAAAACAGGACGGAAGAGATAACGAGAACTATGATGTGTAAACTAAGAAGAAGACATTTCACCAAATTATAAGCAACGCAAATGGAAGGTAGACACCATATGAAAGATGCTACAAATATTGCTCTGCCAAGTTAACAGTGTCTCAGCATAAATGGCGTTTAAAAAAAAGTGAAGCAGTACAAGAAATAAATCATATGCAAGATGCAAATAACATCACACTACCATGTTAGAGGTCTCGCGTCATTAGTGCCATTGCATATTCACAGCATTGCATATTCACAGCTTATGATGTGTAAACTAAGGAGAAAGCATTTCAACAAATTAGAAGCTATGAAAGCTAGACACCATATGGAAGATGCAACGAATATCACTCTACCAAGTTAAAATTGTCTCGTCATAAGTGCCATTTCAACAAATTAGTAGTACAAGCTAGAGAAGAATGTGAGATGTAACCTATATCACACTCCGAAGTCAAACGTGTCTTATGGTAAGTGATTGTTGCAGGTTACACAATAGTAGTAATTTGATGTAAGAACATGGTGTGATAGACATATATTGTATGTTCTAGAAACAGGAACACGTGTCTTATTCAAGTATAATGTGTAAAGTAAGCAGATGGAATTCAACAAAATTAGAAGCAATACAAGCTAGACATCACACATAACATGCAACCACATATAACAGTGCCAAGTTAGAGGGAGCACCAGTGATGCTGCACTAGGGGAGACGTGCTCATCATAAACACATCTTTGTTTAGTGTCTATGCTTGTGTTGTCGTGGAAATCGTCTTGGGGGTGTGGAGGAGTAGAAACTGTAGAGGCCCTCCGTTTGGAAGGAGCTCCTTTATCTGCTGCCTTGCTAACTTCCTTCCGCTTTATTGATTTTGAATTGTCAAGTAAAACCGACAAGAAAAAGCAATAAAATTCTCTCTTCAGAACTCATTCATGCATGATACTGACAAGCACTACTTTGATGTAAGGCAAACACATGATAATAGGATGGAATATGTACGAAAAACAGGACGGCATAGCATGTTCACAACTATTTGTGTAAACTAAGCAGAAACCATTCCAGCAAATAAGAAGCAATGCAAGCTAGACACCACATGAAAGATGTAACCAATATGACTCTGCCAAGTTAAAAGCGTCCCATAATAAATGGAATTTCAACAAATTAGAAGCAGCGCATGCTATAAATCATATGAAAGATGCAACTAATATCGCACTGCATATACTAAAGGCGCCTCGTCATATTGATTGACGTGGGATACAAAAAAAACAATAGTTTTATGTAAGGACATGCTTAATAGACAGATGTACTATGTACTAAATACAGGAAGGCATGTCACATTAACAGGTATAATGTCACATTTACAGGAGTATAAGCTAAGCAGACTAGCACATGCAGTTTAACCAAATTGGAAGAATTACAATCTAGACACCATATGCAACATGCAACCAAGTTAGAATAAGCACCTGCGATGCTAGTGTAGGGGAAATGCTGTAATCAACTACAGAGCTACGTTCACTATCTTCATCTAGCATTTCTGTTTCTTGAGAATCATGTCGGAAGGCTGACGCTGCATTCTTTAAATGAGGAGTAGTCCCCTTGCCTGCCTGCCTCGTCATAAGTGATTGATGAGGGATACACAAGAACATTAGTTTGATCTAAGAACATGGTTAATACACAGATGTACTAGTATGTACCAAAAATAGAAAGGCATGTCATATTCAAAGGTATAATGTGTAAGCTAAGTAGATGCAATTTAACCAAATTGGAAGCAATACAAGCTAGAAATCCGGCTGGAGTGGTGAACATGATCATCTAGGCCCTGAGAGCCTGGTGGGAGGCGGGCTGCTTCGCCACCATTAGGGCTTTTTAGTTGGCTTCCAGGTGATGCCTATCTTTGTTGGGCTTGTCACTGGCTCGGCCAGTGCCCTGACTAGCTATTTGTCTTCTCGTGCTCATGGGATGGTGGTTCATGTAAAAAATATCTTTCCTTATCTTAATAAAGACCGACTTCGGCCTTTCGAATACAACCTAGACACCATATGGAACATGCAACCACATTTGACACTGCGGAGTTAAAGCAAGCACCTGGGATGGTGGTTCATTGCGAGCGAGGTCATCAACTCCAGAGCAACGTTTACCGTCTCCATCTGCTGACACTGCACCCTTTAAATCGCTGTAATGTGCCGTGCCTAGCCGCGTAGAAAGCTGGCACGACTTGTCTCTTTTCTTTTTTGCTTCGCTTTCGGCAGACTCTCAAATACCCTTGCATAAAAACACAATACTGAGAGTATGGATGAAGTGTGTGCAGAACTAGTGCACTGTAAAAGTAGCAGATAGCAGGTGGCTGAAAAATAAATGACAGGAGACATATGATAGCTCTACAACATTGCATGGCAAACAAAATTAGATTCTACTCCGTATGATTTTGTAATATATGAGCACAGGAAATGCAGGTACTCCTCCAGCACACCACCACATGTGGTCATATCTAAGATAACAGTCGACTGAAAATAAATAGATCAGTCGATTTTTTTAATGAACCGTCCGATCTATAAGGAACGGGTAGATGACCTTCGTCTACCTCCCGCCAGTCACTGTTGACGATCTTTCTCGAACCGCCAGCGACCACCGGCCCTGACCCGTGCCTCCGCCGCCCCGCCCTCCCGTCGACCTCACACCACCGCCATGCTTGGCAGCGCCCCCAAGCCATCCCTTTAATCCCGGCCGACCTCCAGATCAGGCGCCAGTAGATCTAGGCCGCACATGCCCCTAAGATAAACACCAAGGCACTGCTTTCCCGGCGTAATAGTCATACTAGTGCCTGTTACGCCGGGGAATGCTTCCGTTAATTGGGAATCAACTGGCTAGAAATTGAAATTTAGGGGGGCGATGGACCTCTAGCTAAGGTGAAATAGTATATGAGGAGAAACCTTCTGCATCGCGAGTTACTAGGAACATCTAGTATCAAGAAGAAGTGGTCAACTAGTGTCTTCTATGGGATGAATACCGTGCAAGCAGAGACGTAAGATTTGCATGAATAAGGGAAGAGGAGTACCTTCTTCGGTTGCCGGTGTGGTTACCTCCACATGTTGCGCCGATCTTCTTCTTTTTATTGGGGAAACCGATGTTCTGGAGGGTGCAGGCTTGGACGAACCCATGGCCAAATTGTTGATTGTGTTGCCGTGGCCGTATGTTGGCGGAGGGGTAGCAGAT
The DNA here is from genome assembly GCA_963921465.1 of Triticum timopheevii. NCBI lineage: Eukaryota > Viridiplantae > Streptophyta > Magnoliopsida > Poales > Poaceae > Triticum > Triticum timopheevii. The sequence goes on from OY997270.1 coordinate 587,130,107, forward strand.
CCGAGGCGGCAGAGGACGGCATAGCAGGAACAGCTCCGGTGCGGTGGAGGGTGGCGAAGTTGGAGCAGCAGCGGTGAGGCGCAGGACGGCGTGGTTGAACTGGCTCGGGTATGGACGGCTCGGCCTCGGCTTTAACTACTAGCCGTGGAGGGCATTGCGGTTGAGGTTGCGTTGGACGACGATGTCGGGGTATCGGCTCCGGCGTGATGGAGGAGGGCGGCGGTTGATGGGTGGGATGGGATGGCGGACGGAGGACGCCGGGGTTTCGCGGCTGGTGGAGAGGTAGTTTTGGCGCCCACGGAGTACGAATGGGGAATCAAACGGGTGGGGGGGAACCATGTTTCGGTTTGGGATGCACTTGTTTTTGGCTTTTTTGAACAGAAGATGGGACGCGCTTGTTTGAAATTTGGGGAAAGTACAAACTTTGCCCCCCTCTTAAATTTAGGACCTACTGCGGGTCGGGGCTACGATGGTAATCCCAGGTGTCCCAAATAGTGGGCGGGAGCGATTTCGGCCGCGCACATGTGTGCTTAGGCGACCATTGTGTATGAATGTTTTTCGGAGGCTGTTGCGTGGCGTCTAGATGAAGCTACAAACCCACGCTGGTTTAGACCTTTGGACGTCGGGCCGGTAGGTTTCACGTGTCGGAGTTATTAGAAAAGTAATTTCCTTGTACTACCAAACATTGGTCTCACGCGGTTTCAGGCGAGTAGAGACTGTTTTGGCGCTTCGTTCGAAATTTTGAAACACAAGCATTCACGTTTAGAGTACTCTTGAACTATGAGGATTGACCTAAATAGACAACGTTATATTTGACCTTGTATGTTTGAAAACCTCATTAAATTATCCTCTTCCTTTTGAAATTTTGACACTTGAAAATCCTATAACTACAATTATTTTGGAATGAAGGAGCTAAATTTGAATCTATTTTGTACATGACTACATATGCTATTATGTCCAAAATCAGAGCAAAGAATGGTACCCCCATAGTTTAGGTATGGTTTACAAATGCCATGATATCAAATTCAAATAATTGAATGGACTTCATGTTGAATTTGATTTTTTTAAACCACCTTAGGTTGAATTCAAATGTATGCTAGTTCATAGGTAGCTATTTATAAATGTCCATTGTGTAACTTTCGTATGTATAATGTGCTTTACACACACAACATGAACTATACTCACGTTTATATTCGATTGCTAAAGCGATGCATTGTCTGGAGTTCAAAATACTAACTATGTGGATCAATTGTGTCGAATAATAACATAGACATGCTCAAATTTGATAGAATCTAGATGTCTGATGCATGAATGACCGCTCCTCGCGCGAATTGCAAATATCATGATCCCATCCTAATATTTGGATACAATTTATATCTTGAATCAATGTGTAGAGCAGTCTTTTACGTGTAGTTTCACTCTCCATCGGTGGTCTCTCACACATGCTCACACACTCTCTCCCGAGGTGTCTTTCTCGCACACATGCTATAGATATAACCCTCCCTCCCTCTCGTAACCATTTACAACTGTTTTCACTAATCTTTATCACAAGCACTCTTCCTCTCGCAAACATACACACGCACAATCCTCATCGACCCTTTCTATATACATGGACCTGCCTATGTGTCTCATGTACGCACATTATCTTTACGCCTGTCTCTCACGCATTATCTCACACCTCTCTTCCTAATCGACGAGTATGATTCTAGCAGAGCATTCTGTAGGATGCCCCTTAAAGTTAGGTTGGATGGATAGTAATATCAGAGATAAAGGGGTTACCTTAGTCCGAGAACCTAGGGTTACAAATCCTAGCCGACTTTGTTAGTGGACAGAGAGTCCTTCACAATTCGGCTATCTTTATCTTGTACGACTAGTCATCCATGGGTCTTCCTAAATGTGTCATGGGCTGACCAATGTGGCGCAGGACGGAACCGAACGAAGGGCCTCACCTCGACCCACCGGACCTCACGCGGTGACACGCCCTCTGCCCCCACATCTCATTATCTTCTCACACCCACACATACCAACACAAACACCACACACACAGCAAATTTCTCCTGGTGCCTCTATTCCCTCCCCCCTTGCATATACACACTCAACGGAATGGAATCTCTTGTCGTGACATCATATTCGTCTCTCTCTCTCTAGACCACTCTCATTTCTCGTGCTATCTCTCCCACGCCCCCCCGTTGGCCCCTCTATCCATGCCTCTCTCGAATACGTAATACACACACATACCTCTCTAGGCCTCGGCAAATGCGTCAACTACACATTCACACATGTTACATCACGTACCCCATTGATCTAAAAAGCCCTCTCTTTACGTTTATTTCGCATACAACATTCCTTTTGAATAAAGTATGGCCAAAAAGTTATTTTAGAGTTTCTACATATATACAACATTACAAAGTTATATGGAGGAGTACGAACGCTAATTTGCATTGCATGGTGCCCACAATGATATTTATTCCGCACTGTGAATTTGTATATTTTTATACTATATACAAATTTAGTCATAATAAAGAGAAACGAAGAGCATCTCTCTCTCCATCGCATACCCCCCCTATACGCCCCTTTCACGTATGCACACAAAACTATCTCCAGGTCCTCTAAAAGTAAGCCCCCAGATAATTCACGCGTATTTCATCTTTCTCTCGCGATATATGCAATGATGATCATTGTATTTGAAGCAAAAGCATGATACATACATTGAACTTCATAATCCACTCATTACGGTCACCGTTTACATTTAGTGGTTATTATACAGTCACGGGCTCACCGTACAACTTTGTATTTGCTCATGACATGACTAGTTGACCAGTTAAATGCTCCACGTGGCACCTCTAGTGTTGCATCACATTATCTCACTACCATCGTCGTGCCCACCTGTCGACTTGTATCTACTCTACATCTACACTATTATAAAATACATAAAATATAAAATACACTCTTATAAAAAACAGAGTTGGTGATGACGGTGTGCCTGCCATCCTGCAATATAGGCCGTCCGATTTATATCTGACGGATAGGAAAGAAACTATGGCAATTTTGCAAAAAGGTACCCACACACCTCTCCACATTTGCAAATAAGGCCTTCCCTCATTCATCCTTTTCTCTCAAAGATAAACAAGTCATACAAATGCATCTTGATGTTACGTGCAACGCACGGGCATGTTGCTAGTAAGAATGAAAACAAACCACAAAAAAATATTTTGACGGTGGTTCAAAGTCATGACCGCGGGCACGGCGGACAAGGTGGCCTTGTATTGGTATGTTGAGCCGTCTGTTTTAACACACATGAGCTGGTGTGGTGATTATACACACACGCACGCATGCACACGAACTCCATCCACGCAACACTCACACAAATACATGCACCCACACACACACGCAACACTCACACGTACACACGCAGCCACGCACGCATGCAACACTCACACGCACACACGCACGCATGCATGCACACACCAGTACACCACACGACCAACACACACTCTCACGCTCAAGTGCTCAACCTACACGTGCATGCACACACATCTGGCCCTGACAGACACATACACAACCAGGTGATTCCCGCCCACGGGTTGGAGCCTTGTCGCGCCTGCGTAAATTTGTGTTTATCTGACCTTTTCCCTATGCGAACTGACAGGTGGGACCCACAAGGAACGTGGTCAATTTAACTAGTCAACATGGCGCCACGCAGACTATTTGGCTGGTCAACAGAGTGCAATCCGATGCTGAACTGTGAGCAAGTGACCGGATAATCACCGCAAAAGGTATATAGTGACCGTAATCAGCTTATTCTGAAGTTCGGTGACCGTATTACGCTTTTCTCTCTATAGTCCCTCCAAAACTACATCTCTACACGTTCTCGCATGTTACATCTAACAACTATGCAATACAGCACTACTACTACACTCTAACATAATAAATCATATGTGTTTTTAGTTTTACTAGATATCATATTCTTATAATTATTCAGTTTGCATACATTAAAATTGCCTTTGAAATGTATGACCAGTATCATCTACCACACGGGAAAAATCCCGCCCTTTCCTGTTTAATCAGGTTTGTATCGATGGATCGTGTGAAACAGCAAAACTATAGTACTATACAATACAAGTGATAGTTCACTTGGCCGTCGTGTTGTCTACTCCTCCGTCGTAAGAGTGGAGCGCTCGCTTTCATAAATCTTCTAGTCCCTTTCACCGACATGTGGGACATCAAGCTACCGGGTCCACGTGCCATACCGGAATACAGTGTAGAGCAGCTGGGGTGAAGCACCCCAGTCATGGCACCGGCGTAGTAATGAGCAATGAGGCGTCAAATCACAAAGCTGCACCTTTCCCGCAGTTAAGTTGGAGGGACGAAGTAATAATGCTAAAAAAGAAATTGGAGGGACGAAAAGCAACCATCATTTCACTCATTGCTGAATCCGCTTCTCCCTCATCTTCTTCAACTTAACCACGTGTTGCTTCTGCCGTTGTTTTGCCTCATGTGGGATGCGGATCAGCATGGTAAAGCACTGACACGTGGGACCGCATGTTAGCAAACTGCCAGGACAACATCCTCCGAAAATAAGAAACCTCCCCCGCCATCCGCGCGGCAAAATCACCTCTTTTTTACTAATCTTTGATTCTATAATTTTTTAGATCAATATAATTGAGATTTGTATAGATAGCACACAGGAGCTAAACCAAGTTGTACGATTAAGGGCATCCACAATGTGTAGCCAAATGTGAAAATAGCTTTTGTCATCATGGGAACCATTGTGGACGGTGTTGCCAAAGCCAAAAAAATGGAACTGAAGCTCCCTGATTGATTGATTGAAGGAATAGAAAAATGCAATGTCTCTCCTCTTTATCCCATGCTTGGACGCATGTAGTACAGTATAGAGCTCAGAGTCTACTCCCCTGTCCCTTCTATCACAAATTACAAATCAGTGAGGCGTCAAATCTCAAAGCACGGACGAAGCAACCATCATTTCACTCTTCGCTGACTCCGCTTCTCCATCGTCTTATTCGAGAAACCATCTCACTGCACTAGTACTCCTAGTAGTAGTACTAGTAAAGGACTTCCTGGATGCAAATAAGGCGGTTGTCTCGGCTTGCAAGCGGCACTTGCGAACGACTTACCGTGGTCTCCCTCAATGGTGTTCTCCGTCGAACGCACTTCGCCAAACCACAAAAAAAACCATCGACATCACCGCAAAGGGCAAAGAATTCAAATATAGTTACTACCTCCATTTTTTTGTACACAAGGCCAGTATATCAAAATTACAATTTGCAAAGGGCCACTAACACTAATCGAGGCAAAATTGATGGGGTTAGCAACCAAGGACAATGATATCCCCTGCATGCATGCGGAAGTGAGAAGGTTCGTTTGCATGGCGCTGCATTAATCAAGCAATGAGGAGTTAGATGGTTAGCTCTTTGGTCTTTTGAGAAAAAAATACGCATTAATTGACACGTGAAACGAGGATTTGTATCGAAGGAAAACCCTGCATTTCTTTTTTAACACTAGTACACCTAGTACGTACGTACTTATCCTGTTTGGGTCTAGGCCTTGCATTGCCAAACTTCGCCACACATTTTTGCCAAGCTAGCCTAAAGTTTTCAAAATGAGGAGGTACACTTGTGCACGGCTGTCGCGGTCACACCGCACCCTCACACGGTCGCTCCTGCACGCCGCGGTCGCACCGCACCCTCACACAGTCGCTCCTGCACGCCGCAAACCCAACCAAGGCAATGCACCCTCACTTACACGTGCTGTCGCATGTGAACAAACCAAACTCAGCCATCCTATCGCTGACGCATAATTTTCGTTCATAGAGTATGTTTATCCAACCGCATGTTGGGGAGTATCCGTACTGGCCGTGCGGTGGTCTGTTGGGGAAGAAGAAGAGGTGAGGAAGAAGGAAAGAAGGGTTAGGAGACATAGGATATTCATCCAACCGCCTGAAATGGTAGACTGACCCAAGTCAGGCGACTTGCATAACAAATATAGTATGTTTTTACATAGCAAAAGATCCATAAAAACAACAACATAAAGAAAAACTATCACTGCTCGCGGAAAGAGACGGCCTCGTCGTTTTTGGCTGCCGGCACGAACCAGCCGTCGCTGCCGACGTGTGTCTCCACACCGTGGTTGTCCTCGGCCTCCAGCTACTCGTTCAAGTGGAGCGTACGGGCGCTCTGTAAGGACGAGAGCACAGCCCAATTCAAGTCGAGGACATCCGGTTCCGCCTGTAGGAGGGCCTCGATGGCAGCGGTATCCGCACGCTCCGCGTTGAGTCGAGCCTCCGCCGCCTGGTTCAAGTCCAGGACTTCCGGTTCCACCTACAGGAGGGCGTCGATGAGAGCGGCATCCGCGCGCTCTACGTCGAGTCGAGCCTCTGCCACCCGGTTCATGTCCAGGACGTCCGATTCCGCCTGTAGGAGTGCCTCGATGGCAGCGGCATCCGCGCGCTCCGCCTCAAGTTGAGCCTCCGCCGCCCGGTTCACATCCACGACATCCGGTTCCACCTACAGGAGAGCCTCGATGGTAGCAGCATGCGCGCGCTCCGCGTCGAGTTGAGCCTCTGCCTCCCGGTCCTCCTTTAGTATCGCCATGTTGAACCGCTGGTCCGCCTGCACCATGGGGGACTCGGACGTCGGCACGAAGTCGACGTCCATCGTCACATACCCATCGGGGGCCTTCTGCGTCGCGACCTCCACAGTGAACATTGGATTGGCTTCCTCCTCTTCGTAGCTTGGCTCCAGAAAACTCGGGGATTGGCTCGCCGCAAAGTGAGCTTGGGAACGGAGGTCTGTGGCGCCAAGCGCCGCCGCAATTTCTGCGCGGCACTCCGGCTTCAACATCTTGTAGTAAGTGATCTTGCGGCACACCATGGCTTGCCAATCCAATTTGACTATCTTCGAGAAAGCCGCTTGCCAATCCAATATTAATCTTGTCAATAGTCAAATTGGAAACCATCTCGAGTACAAATCTAGGAGTACGTACGAATCTGACAATATTGATTGGGCGTTGTTGAATGTTGATACCTTTTTTATCATAGTAGAGATACTTTGACTACACATAAAACTTATAGGTAAAGTAGAAAGGATAGGAGTGAGTATATTGTACGTTCAAAAACGAAACAAACATTGAATACCCTTTATATGTGATTTGCGGATGCTACGATCACCGGTTCAATATTTTGAATCCGCCTTAGGTATCACGTGCCCCCACTCATTCCCTCTTGATTTCATCTCGGGGTCCGAATATCTATAGAAAAAGGACTAGGGTGGGTGCATGCGAATGATACTCAGCGGAATGTTCAAATGAGGCATGCGGGAGGATGGACTCGACTGGAGGGCGACATGATCGATGGAGAAGAGGGTCGGAGAGGAATGAGAAATAAGAAAACGCCACATGATTACACTTGAACGGCTCAAATAAACAATAAGTTGTCTCGCTTAGCCTACATAGTGAAAGGCCTAATGCGCAACGCGGAGCACTGACGCTCGAATATGGCCGCAAAAACAGGGAAACCGACATGTGCGGCACACCCGTCGGGACGACGTAGCGCAGACTAGTCCAATGGAGGAGTTGGCCCACGACCTCCTCGCCACCGACAACCGTTCATGTGGGTCGTTGGGGCCAACAACGGGGCGCAGCTCCAGCACCGCCTCTGGACACGGCGAACGCGGTGAGCGACACGCTCATATCGTCGATACACACGGTCGGTTTCAGTGTGCCGAGGGTGGTGTTAGTGCTGTGGAACAACCAACGGTATGTTTGGTTTGTGCCCAAGGTTGCCCCATCAAAGCATTGGGTAGCCAAAATTTTGGTTGAGGTATTGGTTGCCCATGATTTGGCCGACATTGGCAAGAAAAATGAACTAGAGTTGGCTAGAGTTCATTGGCATGACAAAGAAATGGCAACCTTCCAAACAAATACCAATCTTTGGGTCATGACCAAAATTTTGATAAGGTGCACTTTGGCCACAATCCAAACACACCCCAACACCCGGCTCGTCGAGGATGCACGGGCCACCGCGATGTGTCCGTGGAGTGGTGTAGCACGGCCAACTGCATCCTCTGGACCTGAGACCATGCTGGGTCGTCTTGCTTTTTCAATGACATGCGGGGATCGCATTTGAGCAAAGGGCATCTCCAGCGTTGCCACGACCGCAGCTGACTACCTTGGCACACCAAAGCCCTCGTCCCTCGCGCCATCGCGCGGTGCATTCCCAGCCAGCGCCAGCTGCCCGCATTCATGCCGTCCGTTCATATGTCGTCGTTAAGAGGCTCGGTGCCGGAGGAACCAACTCCGGCGACTTAATGACGCACACGGATGCTTGGCCTCACCGGAATGCGCTACTTAAAGCGGCAACGCCCAGCTAACCTCCACACCATAGGGCATTGTCCTCCTACCTGGCACCACATCCGCCATGACCGCAAGTGCGAACACTCTGTGGGAGAGCTTGTCTTCGGGGATGAAGCTCGAGGTCGCCGCCCCCGCTCAAGTTGCCTCTCACGACACAATAGCGGTGTAGCCGGACGCGGACGTGACCGCACAAGCGGTGGCCACGCTGGCGGCCGATGACAGGAGCACCGTCAGCCACGCATCCTACTTGCCGCCGTCCAACGTCCGGCACCACCGAGGTCGGGGACTCCTCCGAGGATGAGTAGGGCATGGGAGGCGGTAGGGCATGGTGTGCCAACTGGCCGGTCCGTATCCTGTGTTCTACTCTTCCTTGCCGGAGACCGCACCTTCACTTCACAGGTCTTGAACCCCGCCCCGTACATAGAGATCGTAGATGGAGGACATCGGTCGCCGCCGTAGAATAGGTTTAGGGTCGGGTTTCTTTTATTTTTCTGTCCTATAAAAGTTCGAAATGTAAAGAAAATCTATCGTGTTTGCATTAATCTCGGCCGGTGTATATGAACTTTCACAATAATATACATATTGTAGGAGTACTAGCAAGATGCCCGTGCGTTGCACGGAAGATCAAGATCTTGTGGGAGAAAAGGATGAACGAGGGAAAGCCTTATCTGCAAATGTGGAGAGGAGTGCGGGTAAATTGTCATAGTTTCCTTCCTATCCGTTAGATATAGACCGGACGGCCTATATTGCAGGATGACAGGCACACCATCAGCATCAACTCTACTTTTTATTGAACCGAGATAAATCTAAAAAACCCAACTAAGCCAACCTCCCAGCATATCGCGCGGGAAAAGACCCGGCCGCGCCGTTTTAGTCGGGATTACCGGATTACTAGTAGTAGTATCGATGGATCGCGTGAAGCAACATTTTTTTGAGCGGGCGAAGCACCTAGTTTAAAAGGAAAAAAGGCGGTACACTCACAGCACTCCTATCGCGGTCGCATTGCACCCCACACACGTTCGGTCCTGCACACGGCTCACGCAAACACAACGCGCTTCGGCTTGCCTCTTCACTGACACGTGGGACTGCACTTGGAGAAACCGACCATGCGCCAAACTCCCCCCACCCACCGCGCGAAAATCCTCCCCCCTCCCCCCCCCCCCACACACAAAAATTCCCCCCAAATTCGATTCAACCGCCCTTCGGCAAAATATTCCCAACCCCCCCCCCCCCCCCGTCCCCCCTCCACTCCATTCGCTCCGCCAAAGCCGCCCTCCCCGCCGCGCCGATATGTCGGCGCCGCGGTTCGTCGAGGGGACGCACGATGATCCTCTCGCTCCCACAGTACGCTCTCGTAGACTGCCGTCCTCTAGCCGCGCCGCCACCTCTGGCTACGTTCTTGGCGAGGCACACGGCGGTCAGCACCGCCACCGCTGGCTACGTTCGTGTGGACACGCACGGAGGTCAGCTTCTCCCACGGTACGTGCATTCTAGACTAAGCCCCATTCATGTCGGTGTAGCGCTGAATGTTAGCTGATAGACGCTGTTAATCTCACTGTTTGCCGAAGTAGTTTACTATCAATATGCTCTGCTTAAGAAGCTTCCTTGCCCTGTTCTGCACTCAAGCTTCCTTGCTGAAGTAGTTTGCTGAGATGGCATGCCAAGGCCGATTAGTTGCTAAAATATCCTGCCATATATTTATTGTGACGTAGATTGCCATGGTCTAGTAGCCAACCTGTTAGATGAAATAGCTCTACACCATTTTATACTCGATCTTTGTTGCTGCGATGGCCTTTGATAGTTTGATGGTTGTGTGCTCAGCCTCATTGACTGCTGAAATGGCCTGCCATAATTTAGCGCTCAAATCTGTTTGCTGAATTACCTTTACATATATTTCATTACTTAGATCTGCTCGTCCAAATATCTTGCCATAGCTTTAGACATCGACCTAGGTATTTTTTTCTGGACTTCATAAAAAAGCATATATGTTTTCCCTGTAATATCTAGTAGAAGAACTAATTTGTATGTCTAATAGATGGACAGGACTTGGATAACTTCTGCTCGAAGATTCTCCGCTGCATATGTCGAGGGGTTTGAAAACTTCATGAACTTTATCAGAGCTGAGTACGGTGGTCCGAAATCAGATGTTCTCTGCCCATGTAGCAGTTGTATGAATTCAGTTACAAGACCCCAGTCAACTGTGCAAAATCATCTACACTTGTATGGGATGTCGGTCACATATACTAAGTGGGTTCATCATGGTGAAGTGGTGAACGTCAATGTTATTGACTACGTGGAAGCAGCAGATCACCATCTTGATCTGCCTGATGCTCAGGTGGAAGAGGAGGAGGAGGTGGTGGTGGCGGAGCCAGTGAGTTTGACCAACATTGAAACAATGCTACGAAATGCTCATGCATTCCGTGAACTTTCACCTACAGAAGAAAAATGGTGGGCCCGCATGTTGGAACAATGCAACGTTGCTATCACCCCAGGAAATAAGCGGTCAGTATTCTCAGCTATGGTCACCTTTCTTCAGGTGAAGACATCTGAGCGGATGACCAACAAATTGTTCGATGCGATGTTGGCTGCTTTCCGCAAATCTTTACCATATGCGTCTGAGCTGCCACACACCTACAGTAAAATGAAGAATTTCCTTCGTGCAGTTGGAATTGGAAGAATAATTGTGTTCTGTTCCGGAAGGATTATGCCAACTTAAGTGAATGCCCAAAATGCAAATCATCAAAATGGAAAGATGGCGATCCTGTGAAGAGGGTTCCTCATAATGTTCTGAGACATTTTCCAATTACACCAAGATTGCAGAGGTTGTTTCATGATGCTGAAACAAGAGAGGATGTACTGTGGCATTCTAGGAACCAGGAGTACAGAGATCAGAATGTAATGAGCCATCCATCTCATGGTAGTGAGTGGAAAAGCTTCAATGATAAACACAAAGAGTTTGCTGCTGACCCGAGAAACATTAGACTTGGCTTAGCTTCAGATGGATTTAACCCATTTGGCCACCAGAGTGCCACATATAGCATGTGGCCAGTGCTTGTTATCCCTTACAACATGCCTCCAAATGTATGCAACAAAGAATCAAACTACATGATGGCCTTGCTCATCCCAGGTCCAAAAAGTCCTGGAAAGGATTTTGATTTGTTCATGTGTCAGGACCCCGACTCAATGTCACATCGATCTAGCCTGTAGCAACTCATATCACTTTGCAGCCTCACGCATGGTATCCCCACGGGTGTCGCCTTACCTTTGCCCGGGACCGTTTGCGCCTTTTGGCTCACGTATATGATAGTGTCGCTAGCATCCATATGATAAGGAGCCCGGGCTGACATGACTAGTCGTAAACCCAAAGTGGCACAGACTTACAGGGACAGGCATCCATGACCCAGCATCGAACGTGTTGGTCATCAGCAAGTGGGTCCGGGCTGTAGCACTGGGCTAGCAGGACTCCGGTAAACCGACCTGTAGCGGGCTAACAGGACTCCGGTACTCAATGCGTGACATTTCCCCGAAGGGACAGACACAGGAACGAAGAAGGACACATGTCGGCCAGCCTAAGTGTTTCGGAGCAGTAGCAAGCTACCATGGCTCAGTGGAAACACTAGGAGACATTTCCCGGTAAGAGAGGCTACTAAAGATAAACAACTAGATAGTCAGATCCCACACATACCAAGCATTTCAATCATACACACAATATGCTCGATATGTGCAAATACAACAAGGCATCACAACATGACTCTACGACACAAGTACTTTATTTAAAGGCTCAGAGAGCCATACATAACATACACACAAGTACGGGTCACACGACCCACATTCCAGTCATACAAGCATACAAGTCGACAATGGAAGTAACTTGTCTGGGTACAGACAACTAGTAAAATAAAAGAGGCTTGGGTAAGCCTAGCTATACTACATGGTCCTTCACGTGCTCAGGATCACCACCTGGGCCTTAGTCTACTCATCGATGTCAACGTCTACGAAGAACCCGTCGGAAGGGGTTGTAGCATCTTCTGAAAATATAAATTAAAGCAACATGAGTACAAAGGTACTCAGCAAGACTTACATCAGATCCTACATACATGCTCATTATCAAGAAGGGTTGGTGGAGTTATTGCAGCAAGCCAGCTTTGAATCTTGGCTAAGCTATCCTACGAGACTCCAACTTGAAATAGTTTTGCCAACACGATTCCACTACTCACCACCTCAATACACCACCGAGGATCCACCTCCGTCTTCCTACGGAAGAGCCATCCTCGGCACTCACGCTTATCTTGAGGCTTTTAGTAGTTTCCAGTTTACTTGTCTATGAACTGTATAGGCAACCAAGTAGTCCTTTACCGCGGACGCGGCTATTCGAATAGATTATGTTAACCCTGCAGGGGTGTACTTCTTCATACATGTTTCCACCACTTAGCGTCTGCACATGACATGTGCTCGGCAGACTTCAAGCGAAAACCGACGTGGGTGTAGACCACGACCTACCTAGACACTCAAGTCTCTAGTCCAGGTTTATCGCCTATTCGGGTTCCATCCATGAGGAGATCCGGCCGGGGTTTCGCTCACAGCCCCAAACGATGTGAACAGGGTTCCCGAGATGCCTAATGGGCAACCGGTACACCGTGCCACGTACCTACCGCATCACAGCCCACCCCTACGGTCAGCACTGTCCACGGCCTCCAGTAAGCTATAAACACCAGAAACTACTTGCAACTCCTGGACAGAGGACTAGTGTGAATAGGAAGTCGAGCGGGGTCATATTTCAGGGCCCAATGTATGGTAGTAGCTGAATCTTAAATCACACATACAGATCTCAGTGCTTAAGGACGGCTTCAATGAAACAACCCACCATGTACTCCTACATGGCCTCTCATCGATACCTTTACCAAATCGTGTTCAACACACTACTCTCATACTGACATGATGATTCCACTCTATCCCATCACCCAGATGAACCAGACCTGACACGACTCTAAGCATAGCAGGCATAGCAAGGTAGGAACAACACACACACATGGCTCAATCAACTCCTACACATGCTAGTGGGTTTCATCTAGTTACTGTGGCAATGACAGGTCATGCAGAGGAAATGGGTTCAACTACCGCAGCACACAGCAGTTTGAAACGCATTGTCTTAATGCAGTAAAAGAGAGCAGGAGCAAGAACATGGGATTGTATCGATATGATCAAATGGTTGGTTGCTTGCCTGATGGGTCGGTGCACTGGTATTGCTCTTCGTTGGGGTAATCACGGTACTCCTCGGGGGTAGAACCTGCCGCAGAGAACACCGATACACAAACATCACCAAACAATATGCAACAATATGATGCATGCATGAGACATGGCAAATATGAGTGTGTTGAGCTAATGCAACTAAGACCAGATGGGTTTGAACCATTTTGAACCAAAGATTCAATTTCGAAACTCATATATGGTCATTTAAGATGCTTTAACTTGTTCTGCAATAAACAGTAGGTTAGCTTGTTTAAACATGCATGAAACCAGTACAGATGGATAGGTTGGATTTTTCTAATCATTTTTCATATATAACACTTTGCATTTGGAGCTATGGTTGAATTACTATGAATTTTTGAAGTTTAGAACATTTTCTGAAATTTATAAATCATTCTGGATTTATTTTAATTCCAGAAAAGGATTACTGCGTCAGCATGATGTCATGCTGACCTCAGCAAGTCAACAGACTGGTCCAGGTCAACTGACCAGTGGGCCCAGGGTGTCAGTGCAATTAGTTTAGCTAAAAAAATTAATTAGAACTAAACAGGATTAGTTAACAGGGCTGGGCCCCACCTATCATTGACTCAACAGAGTCAACCAGGGCCCACCCGTGGTCAAAGTCAAGTCGGCTGCGCCGGCGTTTAGCCGCCGGCGAGCCCGACGCGGCGGCGGAAGTGATTTTGGCCGTTCCGGCCACCAAATGGGTCACGGAAGGCATCTAAGTGGAGCTGGGGACAAACCGCAGCTCTTGGTGGAGTTAGTTGGGGTCGGGGTGGCCGGAATCGGCGCCGGCGACGACCTAGGCAGCCGCCGGAGTTCGGGTGGAGGCAAACTCGAGGCTAGGGTGTGCGGTGAGGTGCGGGTAGTGTATGGTTAGACCCTACGCGACGTGGTGAGTGCGATGGACACCGAGAGGTGGCCAGAGGATGGCCGGGAGCACGTTGGCGACGAGCTCCGCGGCGGTGCGTGCGGGTGATCTTCGTGCGGTTGCTACACAGCTCGGGGGCGAGAGAGGAAGGGAAGGGGAGGTAGCTAGGCTCACAAGGCACTCGTGGAGGCCACCGGCGGGGTCGGGGACGGACTGATGCGGCGACGGCGTTGAAGGGGATCTCCGGCGACGGTGGACTCGGGCGAAGTCGGTGCGGTGGACTTGGGCCACACGAGCACGCGGGGCTCGGCTAGCTCGACGAAGAGGATGGCGGCGGAGCTCCTAGACACGGCGAGACGGAGGACGGACGGCGGGAGCGCGGCTATGGCGATGGGGCGGCGGCGGTGGCGTCGGCCATGGCTGGAGAGCGCGAGGGGGAGGAGCTGGGGAGGAGAGGAGATGTCCGAGGGGTTTGGGGGAGAGAGGGGGAGCGATCCACGTCGCGGCTCGATGAGGGGAGCGGCGAGGCGGCGACCAGGTGCGTGGCACCCATGCGGTGCTCGCCGCCGAGCACCTGCCTGCCTGCCTGGCCGAGCCAAGCAGCTCGCTGGCGCGGCAGCTGGGCTGGGCCGGCAGGTGGGCCGGTTAGTAGGCGCCAGGTAAGGTTTTCTTCCTGTTTTTCTTTTTCTATTTTTTCTACAACTTTGTTGAATTTCTAAAAATACCTAGGCCATTCCAAAAATCACCAAACTGCACCTGGTCCTTAGTTGGAATATTTCCAACATGGAACATTTTGGTTTGGGATTATTTGAGCATTTGAAATATTTTATATAATTTTAAATGCCCAAACTCAAATACTTATGATTTAATTCAAAGACCTTAAGATGACCTAGAAAATTGTGCACCACTTTTGACAGAGGCTCTGAACCAAAGCAAAGGTGATGAGCATTTTAGAAGGGCATTTCAGGTTCATTGAAAATATTTTTGGTAACCCTAGTTGGATTCAGAGGGGGCTAGGGGTTCTGTCATCCCCATTTCAAGTTTCTGTTGAAAGAATAAACATGATGCAACACTCTAATGCATGACTAGCTAGGGTGTGACAACTCACCCCTACTCAAAAGAATCTCGTCCCGAGATTTAGGTTCCTCCGGGAAGAAGGCGGGATACTCGAGTCGAAGACGATCCTCCCTTTCCCAAGTTGCTTCATTCTCAGAATGGTGCGACCATTGAACTTTGAGAAACTTGATATTATGACGTCGTACGCTCGGCTTGATCGAGGATACGAACGTGGTATTCTCGATACGTGAGATTATCTTGGAGATCAAGCGTTTCGTGGTCCACTCCACAGATAGGATCCGAGAAGCAACGCCTGAGTTGAGAAACGTGGAAGACATCGTGAACTCTGGAAAGATGCGGAGGTAGTTCCAATTGGTAGGCAACTTCTCCTCGTTTAGCGAGAATGCGAAAAGGTCCAATGTAACGAGGAGCCAATTTGCCTTTGATACCGAAACGATGGGTTCCCTTCAGAGGAGTAACCCGAAGGTAAGCCTTCTCGTCAACCTCAAAAGTCATAGCCTTATGTTTTCGGTCATATTGACTCTTTTGACGAGATTGGGCTGTTTTGAACTTTTCACGAACGATGCGAACTTGCTCTTCTGCTTCCTGGATCATATCCGGGCCAAAGAATTGCCTTTCCCCGGTTTCTGACCAGTTAAGGGGTGTTCGACACCGTCGTCCGTAGAGAACTTCAAAAGGGGCTTTACCCAAGCTAGATTGATAGCTGTTGTTATAAGCGAATTCGGCAAATGGAAGGCATTTCTCGCAATCCATTCCGAATGAGATAACAGAAGCTCGAAGCATGTCTTCTAGAATCTGGTTAACTTGTTCTACTTGACCACTTGATTGAGGGTGAAAGGCGGTGCTAAAAGAAAGGCGGGTTCCCATAGCATTTTGGAAACTTTCCCAAAATCGAGAGGTGAAGAGACTTCCTCGATCTGAATTAATTTCCAGTGGAACACCATGGAGGGACACTATTCGGGAGATGTATAAGTCTGCTAATTGACTAGCGGTTATACTCTCACGCACCGGTAAGAAATGGGCCACTTTGGAAAGACGGTCGATAACGACGAAGATAGCATTATTCCCTCTCTTGGTCCTGGGAAAACCGGTAATGAAGTCCATACCAATTTTGTCCCATTGCCATTCAGGAATAGCTAGGGGTTGAAGGGTGCCAGCAGGCCGTTGATGCTCTGCTTTTACACGATGACAGACGTCGCAACTAGCAATAAACTGAGCAATGTCTCTCTTCATCCTAGTCCACCAGAACCTCTGGCGTAGATCCTAATACATCTTAGTGCTACCGGGATGAATGGTGAGAGGAGATTCATGAGCTTCCTTAAGGATCAACTGCCGTAGTTGTCGGTTCTTGGGAACCACGAGACGGTTCCCAAAGTATACAACACGATGATCATTTGTGGAGAAACATTTAGCATCTCCGCTAGCAATGTTCTCCTTGATCCGAGATATTCCTTTATCTCGTTTTTGGGCAGCGGTGATTTGATCCGTAAGAGTAGGTTTCGCCACCAAGGTGGAAAGGAATCCTTGAGGAACGATGTGGAGATTAAGCTTCCGAAAATCCTCATGGAGAAGTGGTTGACTTTGTTGCAACATCAGATTGTTGCAATAAGATTTACGACTTAGCGCATCAGCCATAACGTTGGCTTTTCCTGGGGTGTAAGTTATCCCTAAGTCGAAATCTGTGATCAACTCGACCCAACGTCTTTGCCTGAGATTCAAATCCGGTTGGGTGAATATGTACTTCAGACTTTGGTGATCAGTGAAGATTTCGCAACGATTACCGAGGAGGTAATGTCGCCATGTTTTGAGTGCATGGACTACAGCTGCAAGCTCTAGATCATGAGTAGGGTAGTTTTCCTCATGTGGGTGTAATTGCCGTGAAGCGTAAGTGATTACATGTCGATCTTGCATGAGAATACAGCCTAGTCCTTGTCGCGAGGTGTCGCAGTAGATAACAAAGTCCTTGGAGAAATCTGGTGGTACCAGTACGGAAGCAGAAGTTAGACGTATTTTCAGTTCCTGAAAACTGTGCTCACATTGTGGAGTCCACTCGAACTTTTTATCTTTCTTAAGGAGTTCAGTTAGAGGTTTATAAACCTTGGAGAAATTCTCGACAAAGCGACGACAATAGCTCGCTAGGCCAAGGAAACTCCGAACTTGCTTGACCGATTCAGGTGGAGTCCAATTAAGGACGGCTTGAACTCGCTCGGGGTTAACGGCAATACCTTTACCCGAAATTACATGTCCCAGATAGGTCACTTCTGGCAACCAAAATTCGCATTTAGAGAATTTGGCATAAAGGCGATGCTCTCGAAGTTTCTTCAACACTAGCCTTAGATGTTCGGCATGTTCTTCCTCGTTCTTGGAGTAGATGAGTATATCATCGAGGTAAACCACGACGAATTTGTCCAAATACTCCATGAAGATTGAGTTCATTAACCGAGAAAAAGTGGCTGGAGCGTTGGTTAAACCGAAGGACATGACGGTGTACTCGTATTGGCCATATCGAGTAACAAAGGCCGTTTTAGGAATGTCCCCATTCCTGATTTTGATTTGATGGTAGCCCAACCTCAAATCCATTTTGGAGAAGATTGAGGATCCAGCGAGATGATCATACAGGTCGTTGATCCTGGGGAGCGGATACTTGTTCTTAATTGTGACCAAGTTGACAGGTCGATAATCTACAACCATCCGGTTCGTACCATCCTTCTTCTTGACGAAGAGGACGGGGCAAGCCCAAGGAGATGAACTAGGTCGGATGAAACCCTTTTTCAAGGACTCATCGAGTTGTTTCTTAAGTTCGGGTAGTTCAAAAGGTGCCATCTTATAGGGTCTTCTGGAAATTGGGACAGTTCCCGGAATTAGATCTATCACGAACTCGACATCTCTGTCAGGTGGGACACCTGGCAATTCTTCTGGAAAGACATCCGGGAAATCACGGACTACCGGGAAGTCTTCAAGGTCTGGCAAAGGACTGGCGTTAAGAGAATATAGTTGTCGCTTAGCTACTCGAGTCAAGACATTGGCTATCTTTCCCGAAGGGTGTGTGAGTTGAACAGTCCTAGAGAAGCAATCGATCTTGGCATGATGGGCTGACATCCAATCCATACCCAAGATGATATTAATATCCGAAGATTTAAGAGCTATCAAGGATGCAAGAGAAACAAGCCTGTCGACTTGAATTTCATTCCCATGGCTTAAGTTAGAGGTTTGCCATTTGGACCACGGGGTTTGAATTACCATGGGGGTAGGCATCTCACAGAATGTGGTGTTATGCAGTCGAGCATAACTCTCGGATATAAATGAATGAGATGCTCCAGTATCAAAAAGAACAGATGCCGGGTGGCAGTTAACAAGGAGCGTACCAAGAACGATGTTGGGATCCTCTTGAGCCTCTTCCGCAGAGACACAATTCACATGGCCACGTGTAGTGGTGGCCGGCTTGGCGTAGAACACTTTCCCTGTCGGCTTGCCACGGCCAACAGCTTTTGCAGACTGGTTGGGGTTGGTTTGGGGACACTCGCGCATATAGTGGCCTGACTCCCCACACTTGAAGCACGTCACGGAACTGGTGCGTGGAGGAGCATTGTTGGTTGGACCGCCATAGGGCTTGGCTGGTGCATACTGCTGAGCTGGGCGAGGCGCCTGATAGGATGGCCTCGGTGTAAACCTGGGTGGCAGGGCAGTGTTAGGCACCCACACCCGGCGCTTCTATGGTCCAGCACGAGATGAGGAACCCAAGTCACGGCCATGCCTGCGTGTTGCGTTGAAATCAGTCTGACCCGTCTCAGCACTGATGGCTTTATTCACAAGCTTTTGAAAAGAGGTGCACTCATGCAGACGGAGGTCACGACGAAGCTCAGGGTTAAGTCCCTTACGGAACCTTGCCTGCTTCTTGGCATCGGTAGAAACTTCCTCAGTTGCATATCGTGCAAGATTACCGAACTCCCTGCTGTAAGCGTCAATAGAGAGTCGACCTTGAGTGAAACTGCAGAACTCCTCACGTTTACGGTCCATGAGACCCTCCGGAATGTGATGTTCACGGAAAGCCTCACTGAATTCAGCCCAAGTAGTGACGTGACCCGCTGGGCGCATAGCTTCATAGTTCTCCCACCAGAGACTGGCGGGGCCTTCGAGATGATATGCAGCAAAGGTGACCCTATCAGCCTCAGCTACGAGTGCAGAACGCAGTTTGTGAGTAATACTGCGAAGCCAGTCGTCGGCGTCGAGAGGCTCGACGGAGTGGTGGAAGGTAGGTGGATGTAACTTGATGAAATCACTGAGTGACACCAAGTTATTCCTCTGATGGTGTGCTGTGTTCTGTTCGATGCGCTCCAACAAACGGTTGGTCTCCCGCTTGTTTCTCTCGGCTTCCAGCATAACTTCGGCCAGAGAAGGAGGGTGAGGTAGGTTTGTTTCCCCAATTCTGCTGCCTTCGGCCTGCTCTGGGGGAGCAGGGTTGTTGCGGGTGTTGACCATCCTAGGGAAAAAAAACAAGACAATGGTTTAGTCCAGAATGACAAGATTCCGACACAGAATGTAAAATGTAATGGACAACTCAGAATGCAAGATGATCATCCATATGACATGGTAGATACAGAAACTTCTTCTTTTATTCCATCGTCATACACACCATACAAGGTTTAGTACAAGACCAAACAAAGTACTACTACGGTGAAAGGAAGATTACATCTCATCGGAGGCATCCCAAGCTCCTATACATTGTTTTTCCTACAGCCCCGGAATTACCACACACTAAGTCATATTCCACAAGTCACGCAGGACGGTGGAGATACAACTATTACAATACTAATGGAACTACTACGATCTCAGACATCTCCGTAGTAGTTCTCATAGAAGTCTCCTCCATAGCCTGGAAGTTCAACGTGAGCATCCGGAAACAGGCGGTCCTGAGGAGCCTGTGGACCAAAAGGGCTAGGGTGAGGTCTTGGACCAACAAACGGTGGCCTGCGGGGACCACGAGGTGGGGTGATGCCTCCCATATCACGCCAATCCATCATGTCTGGCAGAGCAGATCTAACAGGATACAGATCTCTCATATCCATATATCCAGCTTGCACAGCCGGTGCAAACTGAGTCAAGGTGGCCCAATGATCAGCGCGGGTGTTGAGAAGCTCCATTCTCAAGGCCCGATTCTCTCGGTCCTTATCCTCGAGCAACTCGGCAGTGGTGCGAGTTAGTGAGTCCTCCTGACTAGAGTCAGCATAGATAGCCCGGAGATACCCGTGCGCTCTAGGAAGTGAAGCTGGCATATACCGGAAGTCGGTGTTCCGAAGCAGGCCAGTCCTGACTCGCATGATGGTCATCATAGAATAGGCCGCATCTTGCACAGCCATCTCAATAGTAACACCGAGTCCATAGGAACAGTGGAGGGGCTCGGTAGAACCAGGATAAGAGGGAAATATCCTGACGGTGCAAAGATACTGGCTTTGGTTAAAATCTCGAAACTGCTCTTCGACCGTGTATCCGGGATACCAACGGTAATCCGTCTCGATCATTACCCGGACTAACATAGCCGTATGACCGGTCACACCAATGCATCGGGTCAGGCGAACCACTTGATTTTGGTCACGACTGGCCATCTGAAAGCACAACCATAATGCAAGGCATTAGAATTTCTAGCAGAATTTTGACAGCATAACGACTGTAAATGCTCAAGAAGAGTTTGAGACATTTATCAAAGAATTGCATAGACACTCAACAATATCATATCAAGGTTCTGGGTCCAACTTATCAGCATAACAGGGTAGTAGAACTGAACTAGGCTTGTAACCATCAAACCTATAAGGTACTACTGATTAGTAACACGTGAACCTGATAGAGAGAAGAGATGCTAGTCCTTAACCCCCGGTGGAAGAATGGACTGACTCATATCAGAATGCCATGAGGTAAAGGAGTAAAAAGAGCCTTACGTACCAACCCACAATCAATTCCCCTACATATAGCTAAAGCATTTCTAGACTCAACATCGACCAGTTTGGCTTGGAGAACCTACAGGCAGTCCGGCTCTGATGCCAACGCTGTCAGGACCCCGACTCAATGTCACATCGATCTAGCCTGTAACAACTCATATCACTTTGCGGCCTCACGCACGGTATCCCCACGGGTGTCGCCTTACCTTTGCCCGGGACCGTTTGCGCCTTTTGGCTCACGTATATGATAGTGTCGCTAGCATCCATATGATAAGGAGCCCGGGCTGACATGACTAGTCGAAAACCCAAAGTGGCACAGACTTACAGGGACAGGCATCCATGACCCAGCATCGAACGTGTTGGTCATCAGCAAGTGGGTCCGGGCTGTAGCACTGGGCTAGCAGGACTCCGGTAAACCAGGCTGTAGTGGGCTAACAGGACTCCGGTACTCAATGCGTGACATTTCCCCGAAGGGACAGAGACAGGAACGAAGAAGGACACATGCCGGCCAGCCTAAGTGTTTCGGAGCAGTAGCAAGCTACCATGGCTCAGTGGAAACACTAGGAGACATTTCCCGGTAAGAGAGGCTACTAAAGATAAACAACTAGATAGTCAGATCCCACACATACCAAGCATTTCAATCATACACACAATATGCTCGATATGTGCAAATACAACAAGGCATCACAACATGACTCTACGACACAAGTACTTTATTTAAAGGCTCAGAGAGCCATACATAACATACACACAAGTACGGGCCACACGACCCACATTCAAGTCATACAAGCATACAAGTCGACAACGGAAGTAACTTGTCTGGGTACAGACAACTAGTAAAATAAAAGAGGCTTGGGTAAGCCTAGCTATACTACATGGTCCTTCATGTGCTCAGGATCACCACCTGGGCCTTAGTCTACTCATCGATGTCAACGTCTACGAAGAACCGTCGGAAGGGGTTGTAGCATCTTCTGAAAATATAAATTAAAGCAACATGAGTACAAAGGTACTCAGCAAGACTTACATCAGATCCTACATACATGCTCATTATCAAGAAGGGTTGGTGGAGTTATTGCAGCAAGCCAGCTTTGACTCTTGGCTAAGCTATCCTACGAGACTCCAACTTGAAATAGTTTTGCGCACACGAGTCCACTACTCACCACCTCAATACACCACCGAGGATCCACCTCCGTCTTCCTACGGAAGAGCCATCCTCGGCACTCACGCTTATCTTGAGGCTTTTAGTAGTTTCCAGTTTACTTGTCTATGAACTGTATAGGCAACCAAGTAGTCCTTTACCGCGGACGCGGCTATTCAAATAGATTATGTTAAACCTGCAGGGGTGTACTTCTTCATACATGTTTCCACCACTTAGCGTCTGCACACGACATGTGCTCGGCAGACTTCAAGCGAAAACCGACGTGGGTGTAGACCACGACCTACCTAGACACTCAAGTCTCTAGTCCAGGTTTATCGCCTATTCAGGTTCCATCCATGAGGAGATCCGGCCGGGGTTTCGCTCACAGCCCCAAACGATGTGAACAGGGTTCCCGAGATGCCTAACGGGCAACCGGTACACCGTGCCACGTACCTATCGCATCACAGCCCACCCCTACGGTCAGCACTGTCCACGGCCTCCAGTAAGCTATAAACACCAGAAACTACTTGCAACTCCTGGACAGAGGACTAGTGTGAATAGGAAGTCGAGCGGGGTCATATTTCAGGGCCCAATGTATGGTAGTAGCTGAATCTTAAATCACACATACAGATCTCAGTGCTTAAGGACGGCTTCAATGAAACAACCCACCATGTACTCCTACATGGCCTCTCATCGATACCTTTACCAAATCGTGTTCAACACACTACTCTCATACTGACATGATCATTCCACTCTAGCCCATCACCCAGATGAACCAGACCTGACACGACTCTAAGCATAGCAGGCATAGCAAGGTAGGAACAACACACACACATGGCTCAATCAACTCCTACACATGCTAGTGGGTTTCATCTAGTTACTGTGGCAATGACAGGTCATGCAGAGGAAATGGGTTCAACTACCGCAGCACACAGCAGTTTGAAACGCGTTGTCTTAATGCAGTAAAAGAGAGCAGGAGCAAGAACATGGGATTGTATCGATATGATCAAACGGTTGGTTGCTTGCCTGATGGGTCGGTGCACTGGTATTGCTCTTCGTTGGGGTAATCACGGTACTCCTCGGGGGCAGAACCTGCCGCAGAGAACACCGATACACAAACATCACCAAACAATATGCAACAATATGATGCATGCATGAGACATGGCAAATATGAGTGTGTTGGGCTAATGCAACTAAGACCAGATGGGTTTGAACCATTTTGAACGAAAGATTCAATTTCCAAACTCATATATGGTCATTTAAGATGCTTTAACTTTTTCTGCAATAAACAGTAGGTTAGCTTGTTTAAACATGTATGAAACCAGTACAGATGGATAGGTTGGATTTTTCTAATCATTTTTCATATATAACACTTTGCATTTGGAGCTACGGTTGAATTACTATGAATTTTTGAAGTTTAGAACATTTTCTGAAATTTATAAATCATTCTGGATTTATTTTAATTCCAGAAAAGGATTACTGCGTCAGCATGATGTCATGCTGACCTCAGCAAGTCAACAGACTGGTCCAGGTCAACTGACCAGTGGGTCCAGGGTGTCAGTGCAATTAGTTTAGCTAAAAAAATTAATTAGAACTAAACCGGATTAGTTAACAGGGCTGGGCCCCACCTGTCATTGACTCAACAGAGTCAACCAGCGCCCACCCGTGGACAAAGTCAAGTCGGCTGCACCGGCGTTTAGCCGCCGGCGAGCCCGACGCGGCGGCGGAAGTGATTTTGGCCGTTCCGGCCACCAAATGGGTCGCGGAAGGCATCTAAGTGGAGCTGGGGACAAACCGCAGCTCTTGGTGGAGTTAGTTGGGGTCGGGGTGGCCGGAATCGGCGCCGGCGACGACCTAGGCGGCCGCCGGAGTTTGGGTGGAGGCGAACTCGAGGCTAGGGTGTGCGGTGTGGTGCGGGGAGTGTATGGTTAGACCCTACGCGACGTGGTGAGTGCGATGGACACCGAGAGGTGGCCAGAGGATGGCCGGGAGCACGTCGGCAACGAGCTCCGCGGCGGTGCGTGCGGGTGATCTTCGTGTGGTTGCTACACAGCTCGGGGGCGAGAGAGGAAGGGAAGGGGAGGTAGCTAGGCTCATTGGGCACTCGTGGAGGCAACCCACGGGGTCGGGGACGGATTGATGCGGCGACGGCGTTGAAGGGGATCTCCGGCGACGGCGGACTCGGGCGAAGTCGGTGCGGCGGACTCGGGCCACACGAGCACGCGGGGCTTGGCTAGCTCGACGAAGAGGATGGCGGCGGAGCTCCTAGACACGGCGAGATGGAGGACGGACGGCGGGGAGCGCGGCTATGGCGATGGGGCGGCGGCGGTGGCGTCGGCCATGGCTGGGGAGCGCGAGGGGGAGGAGCTGGGGAGGAGAGGAGATGTCCGAGGGGTTCGGGGGAGAGAGGGGGAGCGATCCACGTCGCGGCTCGATGAGGGGAGCGGCGAGGCGGCGACCAGGTGCGTGGCACCCATGCGGTGCTCGCCGCCGAGCACCTGCCTGCCTGCCTGGCCGAGCCAAGCAGCTCGCTGGCGCGGCAGCTGGGCTGGGCCGGCAGGTGGGCCGGTTAGTAGGCGCGAGGTAAGGTTTTCTTCCTGTTTTTCTTTTTCTATTTTTTTGCAACTTTGTTGAATTTCTAAAAATACCTAGGCCATTCCAAAAATCACCAAACTGCACCTGGTCCTTACTTGGAATATTTCCAACATGGAACATTTTGGTTTGGGAAAATTTGAGGATTTGAAATATTTTATATAATTTTAAATGCCCAAACTCAAATACTTATGATTTAATTCAAAGACCTTAAGATGACCTAGAAAATTGTGCACCACTTTTGACAGAGGCTCTGAACCAAAGCAAAGGTGATGAGCATTTTAGAAGGGCATTTCAGGTTCATTGAAAATATTTTTGGTAAACCCTAGTTGGATTCAGAGGGGGCTGGGGGTTCTGTCATCCCCATTTCAAGTTTCTGTTGAAAGAATAAACATGATGCAACACTCTAATGCATGACTAGCTAGGGTGTGACAACTCACCCCTACTCAAAAGAATATCGTCCTGAGATTTAGGTTCCTCCGGGAAGAAGGCGGGATACTCGAGTCGAAGACGATCCTCCCTTTCCCAAGTTGCTTCATTCTCAGAATGGTGCGACCATTGAACTTTGAGAAACTTGATATTATGACGTCGAGTGGTACGCTCGGCTTGATCGAGGATATGAATGGGGTATTCTTGATACATGAGATTATCTTGGAGATCAAGCGTTTCGTGGTCCACTCCACGGATAGGATCCGAGAAGCAACGCCTGAGTTGAGAAACGTGGAAGACATCGTGAACTCTGGAAAGATGCGGAGGTAGTTCCAATTGGTAGGCAACTTCTCCTCGTTTAGCGAGAATGCGAAAAGTTCCAATGTAACGAGGAGCCAATTTGCCTTTGATACCGAAACGATGGGTTCCCTTCAGAGGAGTAACCCGAAGGTAAGCCTTCTCGTCAACCTCAAAAGTCATAGCCTTATGTTTTCGGTCATATTGACTCTTTTGACGAGATTGGGCTATTTTCAACTTTTCACGAACGATGCGAACTTGCTCTTCTGCTTCCTGGATCATATCTGGGCCAAAGAATTGCCTTTCCCCAGTTTCTGACCAGTTAAGGGGTGTTCGACACCGTCGTCCATAGAGAACTTCAAAACGGGCTTTACCCAAGCTAGATTGATAGCTGTTGTTATAAGCGAATTCGGAAAATGGAAGGCATTTCTCCCAATCCATTCCGAATGAGATAACAGAAGCTCGTAGCATGTCTTCTAGAATCTGGTTGACTTGTTCTACTTGACCACTTGATTGAGGGTGAAAGGCGGTGCTAAAAGAAAGGCGGGTTCCCATAGCATTTTGGAAACTTTCCCAAAATCGAGAGGTGAAGAGACTTCCTCAATCTGAATTAATTTCCAGTGGAACACCATGGAGGGACACTATTCGGGAGATGTATAAGTCTGCTAATTGACTAGCGGTTATACTCTCACGAACCGGTAAGAAATGGGCCACTTTGGAAAGACGGTCGATAACGACGAAGATAGCATTATTCCCTCTCTTGGTCCTGGGAAAACCGGTAATGAAGTCCATACCAATTTTGTCCCATTTCCATTCAGGAATAGCTAGGGGTTGAAGGGTGCCAGCAGGCCGCTGATGCTCTGCTTTTACACGACGACAGACATTGCAACTAGCAACAAACTGAGCAATGTCTCTCTTCATCCTAGTCCACCAGAACCTCTGGCGTAGATCCTGATACATCTTAGTGCTACCGGGATGAATGGTGAGAGGAGATTCATGAGCTTCCTTAAGGATCAACTGCTGTAGTTGTCGGTTCTTGGGAACCATGAGACGGTTCCCAAAGTATACAACACCATGATCATTTGTGGAGAAACATTTAGCATCTCCGCTAGCAATGTTCTCCTTGATCCGAGATATTCCTTTATCTCGTTTTTGGGCAGCCGTGATTTGATTCGTAAGAGTAGGTTTCGCCACCAAGGTGGAAAGGAATCCTTGAGGAACGATGTGGAGATTAAGATTCCGGAATTCCTCATGGAGAAGTGGTTGACTTTGTTGCAACATCAGATTGTTGCAATAAGATTTACGACTTAGCGCATCAGCCATAACGTTGGCTTTTCCTGGGGTGTAAGTTATCCCTAAGTCGAAATCTGTGATCAACTCGACCCAACGTCTTTGCCTGAGATTCAAATCCGGTTGGGTGAATATGTACTTCAGACTTTGGTGATCAGTGAAGATTTCGCAACGATTACCGAGGAGGTAATGTCGCCATGTTTTGAGTGCATGGACTACAGTTGCAAGCTCTAGATCATGAGTAGGGTAGTTTTCCTCATGTGGGTGTAATTGCTGTGAAGCGTAAGTGATTACGTGTCGATCTTGCATGAGAATACAGCCTAGTCCTTGTCGCGAGGCGTCGCAGTAGATAACAAAGTCCTTGGAGAAATCTAGTGGTACCAGTACGGAAGCAGAAGTTAGACGTATTTTCAGTTCCTGAAAATTGTGCTCACATTGTGGAGTCCACTCGAACTTTTTATCTTTCTTAAGAGTTTAGTTAGAGGTTTAGCAACCTTGGAGAAATTCTCGACAAAGCGACGACAATAGCTCGCTAGGCCAAGGAAACTCCGAACTTGCATGACCGATTCAGGTGGAGTCCAATTAAGGACGGCTTGAACTCGCTCGGGGTTAACGGCAATACCTTTACCCGAAATTCCATGTCCCAGATAGGTCACTTCTGGCAACCAAAATTCGCATTTAGAGAATTTGGCATAAAGGCGATGCTCTCGAAGTTTCTTCAACACTAGCCTTAGATGTTCGGCATGTTCTTCCTCGTTCTTGGAGTAGATGAGTATATCATCGAGGTAAACCATGACGAATTTATC
This sequence comes from Triticum timopheevii, assembly GCA_963921465.1. Lineage (NCBI taxonomy): Eukaryota > Viridiplantae > Streptophyta > Magnoliopsida > Poales > Poaceae > Triticum > Triticum timopheevii. The sequence continues at coordinate 587,158,157 of OY997270.1, forward strand.
CAAATACTCCATGAAGATTGAGTTCATTAACCGAGAAAAGTGGCTGGAGCGTTGCTTAAACCAAAGGACATGACGGTGTGCTCGTATTGGCCATATCGAGTAACAAAGGCTGTTTTAGGAATGTCCCCATTCCTGATTTTGATTTGATGGTAGCCCAACCTCAAATCCATTTTGGAGAAGACTGAGGATCCAGCGAGCTGATCATACAGGTCGTTGATCCTGGGGAGCGGATACTTGTTCTTAATTGTGACCAAGTTGACAGGTCGATAATCTACAACCATCCGGTCCGTACCATCCTTCTTCTTGACGAAGAGGATGGGGCAAGCCCAAGGAGATGAACTAGGTCGGATGAAACCCTTTTTCAAGGACTCATCGAGTTGTTTCTTAAGTTCGGCTAGTTCAAAAGGTGCCATCTTATAGGGTCTTCTGGAAATTGGGACAGTTCCCGGAATTAGATCTATCTCGAACTCGACCTCTCTGTCAGGTGGGACACCTGGCAATTCTTCTGGAAAGACATCCGGGAAATCACGGACTACCGGGACGTCTTCAAGGTCTGGCAAAGGACTGGCGTTAAGAGAATATAGTTGTCGCTTAGCTACTCGAGTCAAGACATTGGCTATCTTTCCCGAAGGGTGTGTGAGTTGAACAGTCCTAGAGAAGCAATCGATCTTGGCATGATGGGCTGACATCCAATCCATACCCAAGATGATATTAATATTCGAAGATTTAAGAGCTATCAAGGATGCAAGAAAAACAAGCCTGTCGACTTAAATTTCATTCCCATGGCTTAAGTTAGAGGTTTGCCATTTGGAACCCGGGGTTTGAATTACCATGGGGGTAGGCATCTCACAGAATGTGGTTTTATGCAGTCGAGCATAACTCTCGGATATAAATGAATGAGATGCTCCAGTATCAAAAAGAACAGATGCCGGGTGGCAGTTAACAAGGAGCGTACCAAGAACGACGTTGGGATCCTCTTGAGCCTCTTCCGCAGAGACACATTTCACATGGCCACGTGCAGTGGTGGCCGGCCTGGCGTAGAACACTTTCCCTGTCGGCTTGCCACGGCCAACAGCTTTTGCAGACTGGTTGGGGTTGGTTTGGGGACACTCGCACATATAGTGGCCTGACTCCCCACACTTGAAGCACGTCACGGAACTGGTGCGTGGAGGAGCATTGTTGGTTGGACCACCATAGGGCTTGGCTGGTGCATACTGCTGAGCTGGGCGAGGCGCCTGATAGGATGGCCTCGGTGTAAACCTGGGTGGCAGCGCAGTGTTAGGCACCCACACCCGGCGCTTCTGTGGTCCAGCACCGGATGAGGAACCCAAGTCACGGCGATGCTTGCGTGTTGCGTCAAAATCAGTCTGACCCGTCTCAGCACTGATGGCTTTATTCACAAGCTTCTCAAAAGAGGTGCACTCATGCAGACGGAGGTCGCGACGAAGCTCGGGGCTAAGTCCCTTACGGAACCTTGCCTGCTTCTTGGCATCGGTAGAAACTTCCTCGGTTGCATATCGTGCAAGATTACCGAACTCCCTGCTGTAAGCGTCAACAGAGAGTCGACCTTGAGTGAAACTGCAGAACTCCTCACGTTTACGGTCCATGAGACCCTCCGGAATGTGATGTTCACGGAAAGCCTCACTAAATTCAGCCCAAGTAGTGACGTGACCCGCTGGGCGCATAGCTTCATAGTTCTCCCACCAGAGACTGGCGGGGCCTTCGAGATGATATGCAGCAAAGGTGACCCTATCAGCCTCAGCTACGAGTGCAGAACGTAGTTTGTGAGTAATACTGCGAAGCCAGTCGTCGGCATCGAGAGGCTCGACGGAGTGGTGGAAGGTAGGTGGATGTAACTTGATGAAATCACTGAGTGACACCAAGTTATTCCTCTGATGGTGTGCTGTGTTCTGTTCGATGCGCTCCAACAAACGGTTGGTCTCCCGCTTGTTTCTCTCGGCTTCCAGCATAACTTCGGCCAGAGAAGGAGGGTGAGGTAGGTTTGTTTCCCCAATTCTGCTGCCTTCGGCCTGCTATGGGGGAGCAGGGTTGTTGCGGGTGTTGACCATCCTAGGGAAAAAAAACAAGACAATGGTTTAGTCCAGAATGACAAGATTCCGACACAGAATGTAAAATGTAATGGACAACTCAGAATGCAAGATGATCATCCGTATGACATGGTAGATACAGAAACTGTTTCTTTTATTACATCGTCATACACACCATACAAGGTTTAGTACAAGACCAAACAAAGTACTACTACAGTGAAAGGAAGATTACATCTCATCGGAGGCATCCCAAGCTCCTATACATTATTTTTTCTACAGCCCCAGAATTACCACACACTAAGTCATATTCCACAAGTCACGCAGGACGGTGGAGATACAACTATTACAATACTAGTGGAACTACTACTATCTCAGACATCTCCGTAGTAGTTCTCATAGAAGTCTCCTCCATAGCCTGGAAGTTCAACGTGAGCATCCGGAAACAGGCGGTCCTGAGGAGCCTGTGGACCAAAAGGGCTAGGGTGAGGTCTTGGACCAACAAACGGTGGCCTGCGGGGACCACGAGGTGGGGTGATGCCTCCCATATCACGCCAATCCATCATGTCTGGCAGAGCAGATCTAACAGGATACAGATCTCTCATATCCATATATCCAGCTTGCACAGCCGGTGCAAACTGAGTCGAGGTGGCCCAATGATCAGCGCGGGTGTTGAGAAGCTCCATTCTCAAGGCCCGATTCTCTCGGTCCTTATCCTCGAGCAACTCGGCAGTGGTGCGAGTTAGTGAGTCCTCCTGACTAGAGTCAGCATAGATAGCCCGGAGATACCCGTGCGCTCCAGGAAGTGAAGCTGGCATATACCGGAAGTCGGTGTTGCGAAGCAGGCCAGTCCTGACTCACATGATGGTCATCATAGAATAGGCCGCATCTTGCACAGCCATCTCAATAGTAACACCGAGTCCATAGGAACAGTGGAGGGGCTCGGTAGAACCAGGATAAGAGGGAAATATCCTGACGGTGCAAAGATACTGGCTTTGGTTAAAATCTCGAAACTGCTCTTCGACCGTGTATTTGGGATACCAACGGTAACCCGTCTCGATCATTACCCGGACTAACATAGCCGTATGACCGGTCACACCAATGCATCGGGTCAGGCGAACCACTTGATTTTGGTCACGAGTGGCCATCTGAAAGCACAACCATAATGCAAGGCATTAGAATTTCTAGCAGAATTTTGACAGCATAACGATTGTAAATGCTCAAGAAGAGTTTGAGACATTCATCAAAGAATTGCATAGACACTCAACAATATCATATCAAGGTTCTGGGTCCAACTTATCAGCACAACAGGGTAGTAGAACTGAACTAGGCTTGTAGCCATCAAACCTATAAGGTACTACTGATTAGTAACACGTGAACCTGATAGAGAGAAGAGATCCTAGTCCTTAACCCCCGGTGGAAGAATGGACTGACTCAGATCAGAATGCCATGAGGTAAAGGAGTAAAAAGAGCCTTACGTACCAACCCACAATCAATTCCCCTACATATAGCTAAAGCATTTCAAGACTCAACATCGACCAGTTTGGCCTGGAGAACCTACAGGCAGTCCGGCTCTGATGCCAACACTGTCAGGACCCCGACTCAATGTCACATCGATCTAGCCTGTAACAACTCATATCACTTTGCGGCCTCACGCACGGTATCCCCACGGGTGTCGCCTTACCTTTGCCCGGGACCGTTTGCGCCTTTTGGCTCACGTATATGATAGTGTCGCTAGCATCCATATGATAAGGAGCCCAGGCTGACATGACTAGTCGTAAACCCAAAGTGGCACAGACTTACAGGGACAGGCATCCATGACCCAGCATCGAACGTGTCGGTCATCAGCAAGTGGGTCCGAGCTGTAGCACTGGGCTAGCAGGACTCCGGTAAACCGGGCTGTAGCGGTCTAACAGGACTCCGGTACTCAATGCGTGACATTTCCCCGAAGGGACAGACACAGGAACGAAGAAGGACACATGCCGGCCAGCCTAAGTGTTTCGGAGCAGTAGCAAGCTACCATGGCTCAGTGGAAACACTAGGAGACATTTCCCCGTAAGAGAGGCTACTAAAGATAAACAACTAGATAGTCAGATCCCACACATACCAAGCATTTCAATCATACACACAATATGCTCGATATGTGCAAATACAACAAGGCATCACAACATGACTCTACGACACAAGTACTTTATTTAAAGGCTCGGAGAGCCATACATAACATACACACAAGTACGGGTCACACGACCCACATTCAAGTCACACAAGCATACAAGTCGACAACGGAAGTAACTTGTCTGGGTACAGACAACTAGTAAAATAAAAGAGGCTTGGGTAAGCCTAGCTATACTACATGGTCCTTCACGTGCTCAGGATCACCACCTGGGCCTTAGTCTACTCATCGATGTCAACGTCTACGAAGAACCCGTCGGAAGTGGTTGTAGCATCTTCTGAAAATATAAATTAAAGCAACATGAGTACAAAGGTACTCAGCAAGACTTACATCAGATCCTACATACATGCTCATTATCAAGAAGGGTTGGTGGAGTTATTGCAGCAAGCCAGCTTTGACTCTTGGCTAAGCTATCCTACGAGACTCCAACTTGAAATAGTTTTGCGCACACGAGTCCACTACTCACCACCTCAATACACCACCGAGGATCCACCTCCGTCTTCCTACGGAAGAGCCATCCTCGGCACTCACGCTTATCTTGAGGCTTTTAGTAGTTTCCAGTTTACTTGTCTATGAACTGTATAGGCAACCAAGTAGTCCTTTACCACGAACGCGGCTATTCGAATAGATTATGTTAACCCTGCAGGGGTGAACTTCTTCATACATGTTTCCACCACTTAGCATCTGCACACGACATGTGCTCGGCAGACTTCAAGCGAAAACCGACGTGGGTGTAGACCACGACCTACCTAGACACTCAAGTCTCTAGTCTAGGTTTATCGCCTATTCGGGTTCCATCCATGAGGAGATCCGGCCGGGGTTTCGCTCACAGCCCCAAACGATGTGAACAGGGTTCCCGAGATGCCTAACGGGCAACCGATACACCGTGCCACGTACCTACCGCATCACAGCCCACCCCTATGGTCAGCGCTGTCCACGGCCTCCTGTAAGCTATAAACACCAGAAACTACTTTCAACTCCTGGACAGAGGACTAGTGTGAATAGGAAGTCGAGCGGGGTCATATTTCAGGGCCCAATGTATGGTAGTAGCTGAATCTTAAATCACACATACAGATCTCAGTGCTTAAGGACGGCTTCAACGAAACAACCCACCATGTACTCCTACATGGCCTCTCATCGATACCTTTACCAAATCGTGTTCAACACACTACTCTCATACTGATATGATCATTTCACTCTAGCCCATCAACCAGATGAACCAAACCTGACACGACTCTAAGCATAGCAGGCATAGCAAGGTAGGAACAACACACACACATGGCTCAATCAGCTCCTACACATGCTAGTGGGTTTCATCTAGTTACTGTGGCAATGACAGGTCATGCAGAGGAAATGGGTTCAACTACTGCAGCACACAGCAGTTTGAAACGCGTTGTCTTAATGCAGTAAAAGAGAGCAGGAGAAACAACATGGGATTGTATCGATATGATCAAACGGTTGGTTGCTTGCCTGATGGGTCGGTGCACTGGTATTGCTCTTTGTTGGGGTAATCACGGTACTCCTCGGGGGCAGAACCTGCCGCAGAGAACACCGATACACAAACATCACCAAACAATATGCAACAATATGATGCATGCATGAGACATGGCAAATATGAGTGTGTTGGGCTAATGCAACTAAGACCAGATGGGTTTGAACCATTTTGAACCAAAGATTCAATTTCCAAACTCATATATGGTCATTTAAGATGCTTTAACTTGTTCTGCAATAAACAGTAGGTTAGCTTGTTTAAACATGCATGAAACCAGTACAGATGGATAGGTTGGATTTTTTTTATCATTTTTCATATATAACACTTTGCATTTGGAGCTATGGTTGAATTACTATGAATTTTTGAAGTTTAGAACATTTTCTGAAATTTATAAATCATTCTGGATTTATTTTAATTCCAGAAAACGATTACTGCGTCAGCATGATGTCATGCTGACCTCAGCAAGTCAACAGACTGGTCCAGGTCAACTGACCAGTGGGTCCAGGGTGTCAGTGCAATTAGTTTAGCTAAAAAAATTAATTAGAACTAAACCGGATTAGTTAACAGGGCTGGGCCCCACCTGTCATTGACTCAACAGAGTCAACCAGGGCCCACCCGTGGTCAAAGTCAAGTCGGCTGCACCGGAGTTTAGCCGCCGGCGAGCCTGACGCGGCGGCGGAAGTGATTTTGGCCGTTCCGGCCACCAAATGGGTCGCGGAAGGCATCTAAGTGGAGCTGGGGACAAACCGCAGCTCTTGGTGGAGTTAGTTGGGGTCGGGGTGGCCGGAATCAGCGCCGGCTACGACCTAGGCGGCCGCCGGAGTTCGGGTGAAGGCGAACTCGAGGCTAGGGTGTGCTGTGAGGTGCGGGGAGTGTATGGTTAGACCCTACGCGACGTGGTGAGTGCGATGGACACCGAGAGGTGGCCGGAGGATGGCCGGGAGCACGTCGGCGACGAGCTCCGCGGCGGTGCATGCGGGTGATCTTCGTGCGGTTGCTACACAGCTCGGGGGCGAGAGAGGAAGGGAAGGGGAGGTAGCTAGGATCACAGGGCACTCGTGGAGGCAACCGGCGGGGTCGGGGACGGACTGATGCGGCGACAGTGTTGAAGGGGATCTCCGGCGACGGCGGACTCGGGCGAAGTCGGTGCGGTGGACTCGGGCCACACGAGCATGCGGGGCTCGGCTAGCTCGACGAAGAGGATGGCGGCGGAGCTCCTAGACACGGCGAGACGGAGCACGGACGGCGGGGAGCGCGGCTACGGCGATGGGGCGACGGCGGTGGCGTCGGCCATGGCTGGGGAGCGCGACAGGGAGGAGCTGGGGAGGAGAGGAGATGTCCCAGGGGTTCGGGGGAGAGAGGGGGAGCGATCCACATCGCGGCTCGATGAGGGGAGCGGCGAGGCGGCGACCAGGTGTGTGGCACCCATGCGGTGCTCGCCGCTGAGCACCTGCCTGCCTGCCTGGCCGAGCCAAGCAGCTCGCTGGCGCGGCAGATGGGCTGGGCCGGCAGGTGGGCCGGTTAGTAGGCGCCAGGTAAGGTTTTCTTCCTGTTTTTCTTTTTCTATTTTTTCTGCAACTTGTTGAATTTCTAAAAATACCTAGGCCATTCCAAAAATCACCAAACTGCACCTGGTCCTTGGTTGGAATATTTCCAACATGGAACATTTTGGTTTGGGATTATTTCAGCATTTGAAATATTTTATATAATTTTACATGCCCAAACTCAAATACTTATGATTTAGTTCAAAGACCTTAAGATGACCTAGAAAATTGTGCACCACTTTTGACAGAGGCTCTGAACCAAAGCAAAGGTGATGAGCATTTTAGAAGGGCATTTCAGGTTCATTGAAAATATTTTTGGTAAACCCTAGTTGGATTCAGAGGGGGCTAGGGGTTCTGTCATCCCCATTTCAAGTTTCTGTTGAAAGAATAAACATGATGCAACACTCTAATGCATGACTAGCTAGGGTGTGACATCATGGAGCCTCTTGTGGAGGAACTTCAACAGCTATGGAAGGGTGTTCTCACTCGAGAACTATATAGCAGCCCACCAGCTGATTTCTTTCTTCGTGCTGTTGTAATTTGGTGCACCATGATTATATGGCTTTGGGCACTATGTCAGGGCGAACGACACATGGTTACAATGCATGTGTTCGTAGTGACAGGAATCCGCTGTCATACGCAATACTTAGCAAGATCTATTACATTGGACACCGCTGTTTCCTTGCCAAGGACAAGCTGCATCCTAGAAAATAACGAAGACATGTGTTCAATGCAAAGCATGAAAATCGTGATGCGCCAAAGAGGCTCACCATCGATGAGTTGCAAGTGGAATTAGAGAAGGTCAGGCATATTACACCAGGAAACCATCCTGGTAATGGTAGCGGGAAAAGGAAGTGTGGCACGGTAGAAGAGAGATTATTGTTTACCCGCATGTCCACTTTGTGGGACTTGGAGTATTGGAAAGATTTGGATCTGCGGCATAATCTTGATGTGATGCACATCGAGAAAAATATATGTGACATCATTATCGGCACACTTCTTAACATTGAAGGCAAGACGAAAGATACCTTAAAATCTAGGATTGATTTGACACACCTGGGTATTAGAAAGGATTTGCAGGTGCAAGATGAAGGTAAACCACGGGATATGGCACCAGCTGTGTATGTCTTGGACAAGGTAAAAAGAAAAGAATTCTGCGAGGTCCTGTCACGTGTGAGATTCCCACAAGGATTTGCTTCCAACCCTGAAAGGAGAGTCAGTGCAGATGGAAACAAGGTACAAGGGTTGAAAACTCATGACTGCCACGTCCTACTTCAAAGGGTTTTACTTGTTATCCTTAGAGGATTGGGCCGCCCTGACTTATACAGAGCAGTTGCAGAGTTGGGACAATTCTTCAGGGAACTCTCCAGTAGAAATATCAGGATAGATGCTTTGGAGCGTCTTAGAGACAAGATACCAACTATCCTATGCGACCTTGAGAAGATATATCCTCCAGCCTTCTTTGATGTGATGGTGCATTTGGCTATTCATCTACCTGATGAGGCAGTACTTAGAGGTCTAGTACAGTATGGCTGGATGTACCCTATTGAAAGGCGGCTAGGCACTTTCAAGGGCTATGTTAGGAACAGAGCTAGACCCGAGGTTTCCATTGCAGAGGCCTACATTGCTACAGAAGCGTTGACATTCTGCTCAAAATACATTGAAACGGTTGATCAGCTTAACAAAGAGGTGGGTGAAGACAATCCCGGGCTCAATGTTTTCGATTATTCTGTCCGAGTTATAGGGAAGAGTCGACAAGAGGACAAACCTAAAGATTTGGACAAAATGGTTTGGTATGTGTTGAATAATTGTCCTGAGATACTACCTTATATCAAGTAAGTGCAGTACTGCAGCTTATACATCGTAATCTACTAAACTTGCAGCACATTCTTATATATTTAGATGTTTGACGCGATCACTATGTTGTGCAGCATCTACAAAGAGGAGTTACTGCTGCAAAATCCAAGAAACATTGACAAACTGGTTATGGAAGGATTTGCGAAATGGTTCAAGAACCATGTAAGCTTTTGAAGTGCACTGTCAGTATTTTTAATATATTGAGTACATAAGATGATCAGCTTGTCTATTTTCTAACCATAGGTTAAGAAGATGCGGGAGGTTGGGCAGGCAGTTGATGATGCCCTTTACTCACTAGCAATGGGTCCTGATACTCGGGTAAGACATTATGAATCTTGCGTTGTTGGAGATGTGCGCTACAACACCCTTGCAGGAGACGAAGGCAGGAAGACACAAAACAGTGCCATCATGAGCACGGATACGTATGACAAAGAGACAACTGAAATGTATGCTAACATAACAGACATTGTTCAGTTGCAGTATATCTTCAGTTTCGAGGATCATCGGTGTGTGGTTCTATTGTGCTGTCGTTGGTATAACCTGTTTTCCAGGATCGCAAAACCCAGAGCTGATGATTATTTCAAATCCATCAATGTCAAGGCGGCGTACCAGACCAACGAGCCTTTTATTTTGGCAAATCAAGCAAAACAGATATTTTTCTTGGAAGACACATTTGCATGTAGCGATGACTGGAGAGTATTGCAATGGTTTGAGCAGAGGAATTCGTTTAATGAAGTTGCACAACAAGATGATGCTTACACTGCTCCTGATGTACAAGATAACACAGATGTTCCTAATATCTTTGAGAACCATCACGTCAATGACACCGGCGAAAAGATTGCCTGTCATGCTGTGGACATACAAGAGTTGATCAAGAAGAATCCAACGTTCGAGGACGTTGAGGACGAAGAAGAAGATGACAACATGGGGAATTATGATTCAGACTGATACACATGGTGCAGATGTTGACGCTGCTGCTGCGGATGATGATTACATTGCTTTTGTCGTATTTTCCTGTCAGAAGACGTTTTTTATCTACTATGTGAAACTGTGTTTGCTATGACAAGTGAAACCTGATGAACATGTTGTTTAGTATTTTGCTGTGAGAACATCACTTGTTATGTATGCTTATTTGTGTTTGGTGATTGTGTGACAACTAAAACATGATGACATTGTTGTTTAGTTGTACTCATATTTGGTTGTGAAACTTGAATTTGATGACATAGTTTGCTGCTGGACTGCAATTTGCTCGACGTCTTCAAATGAGAACAAAGCTGACCCAACAAGGGCTCTGCTATTTATTTATTTATATGAGATAAAGGGGATACCCCCTTATTTCCGTTAATAGAATCATTAGATGTTCACAACACTACGGCCAGCCTGCTACACAGGTTTCATTCATTACTAGTTTCAGCAAAGTGCTCATGTCGTAGCCACTGAATACATCACGAGTGCTACATACATTGCAAATAAAGAGACAATCATCCTACAAAGCACATCGATTTTGCCCATTATCTTCACAAGCTCTTTCATCTCCTCATTGCTGTCAAGGCCATTCAGCAGCTGTTGCTTGGCCAGGATCAGAGGAACTGCATCTTTAACCTTCTGCTCTGCATCTTCCTCTTCTGCTGTTCCTTCAGTTACTTGTCCAACACCCCAACCTGCTGGTATTGGGATTCCTCGGCTAACCAAATAATCAGCGTAGTTTCATTCCCCCACATCAGCAACTTCTCAGAAATACAAATCACAAGAATCTTCCCTTTTCTGCATGAATCAAATTGGAAGATCATCAACCAAACTATTAAAAAAATCAGCAACTAAAAGCAGCAGAACAACACTTAAACATATTATTACCCCATGATTCAGGCATTTGTAGAAGACTCGGCCAGGGTTGTGGATTGTGGTTCAGACACGACGAATGACTCTGCGTGATTTGCAGCAGTGGCACCACACCAACGGTAGCGGGTTGCGATGAGCAATCGGCTGCGGTGCGCGTGCCAGCGGGGGTGTGATGAGACCCACAGGCGATGGTACGGGTGGCAACCTGGCGCATATCTGGTTGTTGCCTACTGAAGAGCAGGTGGACGAGCAGCCAGCGGACATGGTTGCTGCGGCCAGAGCTTCTGATGCTAGGTAGAGTAAGTAGAGAAGAGGAGAAGCGAATGTTGTGTCAGTTTCATTACTTGCAGAGTAGCATAGCACCATATATAGTCATAGTCTAGGTTTGGATTCGAACAGGCTACAGGAGCACGTCTTTCTTTTTTCTAAAACTCGGCAACATCTCTTTACTGGTACACTAGCTTGTTCTGTACGCCTTCACAAGTCATTGATTTTATTTCCCTTTTTTGCGAGGAAGGAAGGAGGACAAAATTGAGAGTTCCTCGGACTCGAACCCAAGACCTCTCGATTGAAAACCAAGGGTGCTAGTCACTTATATGGCGAACGTTCCCTGTGAGGAGGACGGCAGACGAATGCATTTTCCTCGCAGTTTTCTTTCTATATATAAAAAAGTATGCTACGTGGTGTCCGCTTAGTCAAAAACGATTGTGCCAACCTTGACCGTTCGATTGACATTCAACGTCTGTCGCATTTCTTCAGTCTCTTCTTCCTCGAGCCGCCAAAGCCAAACCAGCGCCGGCGGGACCGCCTGCTCCCGCCTCCCACGGCTGGCTGTGATCTTCCCTGGCTCCTGTTCGTTCCCATCCGAGGCCTCACCATCGTCCTCCGCCTTGGTTCGCTCGCCGCGGCGCCACCCTCCGGTGTTGTCAACATGGTCAACAACCCAGAGGAATAAGGAGATGACTGCATATGGTGAGGATGACAGTAGGGACCCAGCAGCGCGCGCAGTAATTTTGTTTTTTCGGGACGGAGAAGGGTATCAACTGGGTTGTACGGGACCCGTGGCCAGTCTAGCCCAGGCTTTTATTTCATATGTTTAGCACATGACCAGCCCCGTTTGTTTTTTCCTTTCTGAAAAATGGCTAGCCAGCTATTTTGTTTTTTGCAGAATAACCAACATAGGCCTACTTGCTTTTCTATGCCCTGCTGGGCCGGAAATCTTTCAAGACGAGTAGGGATGCATTTTGCCCAGAAAATGGGCTATAAATAATAATAAATGGGCTATAAGTAATAAGAAATGGGCTATAAGTAATAATAAATGGGCTGTAAAATGAAAAAAATACAACAAACAGGCAATTAGTTCCCAAATACTGTTTTCTTTCGGATTTTGATATTTTAAATTTCATTGTTTTGTGTGGGTAAAATTTCATTGAATTTAAATTAAGGTATATTTAGATTTAAAATTAATTTGAATCTGGCTAGAAATTTCGGGTTGTATGCTGTTTGGGACAGATTTGGAGACTGACTTGTGGGTGTACTAGGTTGACGTGTACTTTGGCTTTGTCAACTTAGTCCACAAACGATTCTAGCAGCAGTGACCGTTGGATGTTAATCCAACGGCCGTGCTGCTTCTTCAATATCTGATCTTGTTGCTCCACCGCCCAAACCAGCTCCGGTGGGACTGCCTGCTCCCGCCTCCCGTGGCCGGCTGTGCTGTCGCACAGGCCGCATCGCCCCACCCTACTTCATTGCTGGCCAGGCCATTCCTCTACTCACCCACACCTCCTGTTATTTTCCGGCGACGGCAGCCAGACCAGTAAACCCTCGTACTCCCCACCGCGTGGGCAACCATTGTTGAGTCTTCCCCGGCTCCGTGTTGTTCCCTTCCTAGGCCTCACCGTCGTCCACCGCCATGGTGCTCTCGGCGCGGCCTGGTCAACATGGTCAACGAACGACATCCATCGGTCGTGGACTGTACGCGCAAAATAATGATTCCTCCAGCTGACAGCTGGGACCCACCGGAAGGGCCTCTGTATTTCGCGAAAAAACGTTCCCCCCGCTGACATGTCGGACCCACCAGCTATATCTTCGCACGCAAGGAAGTGCCTCCTTATTACGCACAAAAAAATGAATACCCACCCTGCTAGATGGGACCCACCATAGTGGGAGGATGACTTGTGGGCCAACTAAGTTGACGGGGACGGAGGGCTTTGTCAACTTAGTCAATATGAACGATTCTAGCTCCAGTGACCGTACGATGTCCATCCAACGGCCATAGTGCTTCTTCAACCTCTGGTCTTCTTGCTCCAGCCGCCCAAAGCCGCGCCGGTCGTGCCGCGTGCTCCTGCCTCTCGTGGCCGGCTGTGATGCCGCGGAGGCCTCACTGCCCCCTACTACTCCCACCGCTGGCCCAGGGTATCCCTCTACTCACCAACACCCCCTGTTATTCTGCGGCGACGGCAGCCTCACGCCGCAGCCGAACCAGCGAACCCTCGTACTCCTCTTCGTGCGGGCTACCACTGCTGCGTCTTCCCCGGCTCCGGGTCGTCCCCTTCCTAGGCCTCGCCGTTGTCCAGACCACTGCCCTGGTGCTCTCGGTGCGGCATGGTCAATGTGGTCAACGACCGACTTCCATCGGAAGAGTACTGTACGTGGAGAGGCTGACAGCTGGGTCCAGGCGGCCGCAAGGAAGTGCCTCCTTATTACGCGCAAAATAATTATTCCTCCACCTGACAGTAGGGACCCACCGGACGGGCCACCTTATTTCGCAAAAAAAGTTTCCCCCCCGACTGCTGGGACCCACCAGACGGGCCAGCACATTTCGTGAAAAAAACGTTCCCCGCGCTGTCACCTCTGACCCACCGGAAGTGCCTCCTTATTACGCACAATAAAATGAATACTCCCCTTGCTAGCTTAGACCCACCATGGTGGGAGGCTGACTTGTGGGCCTACTAAGTTGACTGGGACGGGGGCCTTTGTCAACTTTAGTCAATATGTACGATTCTAGCTCCAGTAACCGTACGATGTACATCCAACGGTCGTAGTGCTTCTTGAACCTCTGGTCTTCTTGCTCCAGCCGCCCAAAGCAGCGCCGGTCGTGTCGCATGCTCCTGCCTCCCGTGGCTGGCTGTACTTCCATGGAGGCCTCACCACCCCCTACTATTCCCACCGCTGGCTAGGCCCTGCGGTGATGGCAGCCTCACACCGCAGCCGAACCAGTGAACCCTCGTACTCCTCTCCGCGCGGGCTTCCACTATCGTGTCTTCCCAGCTCCCCGTCGTCCCCTTCCTAGGCCTCGCCATCGTCCACCACCCTGGTGCTCTCGGCGCGGCGTGGTCAACGTGGTCAAGGAACGACTTCCATCGGACGTGGACTGTACGTTGAGAGGCTTACAGCTGGGTCCACGGCCGCATCAAGGAAGTGCCTCCTTATTACGCGGAAAATAATGATTCCTCCACCTGACAGCTGGGACCCACCGAACGGGCCACTGTATTGCACGAAAAAAAACGTTTCCCCTGACTACTGGGACCCACCAGCTACATCTTCGCATGCAAGGAAGTGCGTCCGGGCAAAAAAAACAAAACGATTCGCCCCCCTGACCGCTGGGACCCACCAGCGACACCTTCGCACGCAAGGAAGTGCGTCCGGGCAAAAAAACGATTCGCCCCCCTGACTGCCGGGACCCACCAGCTACATCTTCGCACACAAGGAAGTGCGCCCGGGCAAAAAAAACGATTCGCCCCCTGACTGCTGGGATCCACCAGCTACATCTTCGTAGGCAAGGAAGTGTCTGACAGTCGGGACCCACCTGGTCGAAGCGTACGTAGCGCTGTCATTCTGGTCGCGAACATGTACGTACATACTGGTCATTGTAGAGGCGCGCACGTGTCGTAGTAGAGGCGCACACGTAGCATGTATATGTACGTATAGCGGCGAGGGTGCAAGAAAGAACATACGGCCACGTACGTACATAAGGGCAGGGTCTCGAATGCCTACTCGCGCATATGTACGGCCAGGGCTTGTGTACATGGCTGGGTCGGAACGGAGAAACAGCATCGTCGTCGTGTTCATGGGGAGGCAACGAAATGCGTCGTGTTCATGGGGAGGCAACGGAATGCGTCGTGTTCATCGGGAGGCAATGGAACGCGTGGGAGCCAACCGGCTTGTACGGAACAGGCGATGGAAACGAGGCCTAGCGTACCGCACAATGGAGGAAACGGACCTCCTACGTTCGAAACAGGGTACTGTTGATCGGGAGGGGTGTGGCGTACCGCAAAACAAAGGAAACAGACCTCCTACGGTCGAAACGGGGGTCCTGTTGATCCGGAAGGGTGTGGTGTACCGCAAAACGGAGGAAACGGACCTCCTATGGTCGAAACGGGGGTCCTGTTGATCGGGAGGGGTGTGGCGTACCGCAAAACGGACGAAACGGACTTGTGTTGGAGTGCTACGGTCGAAACGGGGGTCCTGTTCATCGGGAGGGGTGTGGCGTACCGCAAAACAGGACTCCACGGGATACTGTTTATCTCCACCGTCGACCTCCTCCAGCCTCCACGGGCTCCTGTTCATCCAGCCTCCACTGCGCGCTACTCCACCGGCTACTGTTCAACCACCCCTCCACCGTCTACTGTTCATCCAGCCCTCCACCGTCTACTGTTCATCCAGCCCTCCACACCACGGGTTCCTGTTCAACCACCCCTCCACGGCCTACTGTTCATCCAGCTCTCCACACCACGGGGTCCTATTCATCCAGAGGCAACGCCACCGCTCACTGTTCATCCAACCCCCCCCTACCCCCCCCCCCCCCCCCCCGCAACACTCACTGTTCATCCAATAGATCATCTTCAGTTAGCAGCAATAGCGAAGGAATCGCTCCATCGTGTTCAGTTAACGGCCATTGATCAATCGCTCGGGTTCAGTAACGCGTAGCCTGCAGTGCAATCGCTCGGGTTCAATTAGAGCCCAACGCCTCGCTCGGGTTCAGTTAGAGCCAACACCTCGCACACACGCGTGTACCTGTACGAGAGAAACGCGCATCGCTCGGCCCCCGACCTCCCGCCGTAACCGACAACTCCCCAAAATTTTCCTCCCCTAGCTTCTACCATGGTTTTTTCCGTCATGGACAGCCCAAAGAATGTCATGCATCTGCGTCTCCGGCCCGCCCAGGACGAAAACCCATTTTCTGTCATGATTTTTTGTCATAAAATAGGAGCCCACCACATCTATGATGATACCGGGTTTTGTCACAATTATCGTCATAGAAATGTCATATGTATGACAGGAAAAAAATTCGTTCGGCCCAAAATGTCATGGATGTGTCTTTTTTTTGTAGTGATGGAAGTGGAGGACGTGGAGAAAACGACCTTCCTAACCCCGTGCGGGGTTTACTGCTATACCTGCATGCCGTTTGGGTTGCGCAACGCAGGCGTGACCTTCCAACGATTGATGCACATCGCCCTGGGGTGACAGCTCGGGAGGAACGTTGAAGCTTACGTTGATGACAATGTGGTGAAGTCTCGGGAGGCGAAAACCCTGATACAGGACTTGGAAGAAACCTTCGCGAGCCTCAGCGAAGTAGACCTGCGGCTCAACCCGGAAAAGTGTGTGTTTGGAGTCCCATCGGGCAAGCTCCTGGGCTTCCTCGTATCCCACAGGGGCATTGAGGCCAACCCGGAGAAGGTCAAGGCAGTCGAAGACATGAGCCCGCCGAAGACCCTCAGGGAAATGCAGAAGCTCACCGGGCGTGTAACCGCTTTGGGACGTTTCATCTCCAAGCTGGGAGAGCGAGCGCTACCCTTCTTCAAGCTGATGAAGAAGAAAGGCCCCTTCGAATGGACTGAAGAGGCCGACAAGGCATTACAGGACCTCAAGAGGTACCTTACCAGCCCCCTGGTAATGGTGGCCCCGCGCCCTCGGGAGCCCCTGGTGCTCTACCTTGCAGCCACCCCTTACTCCGCTAGCGCAGCCCTTGTGGCAGTTAGGAAGGAGCACCAGGCCTCGGCCGCAGCCGCAGCCCCGGCCAAAGCAGAGCAAGGCCAAGAAGGCCTCGCAAAGACCACGACCATGGCAGAAAAGGAACAACCTAGTTAGGGAACGCACCCGGAGCGGAGGAGGCCCCCTCGGGCGACCAAGGACTGAGGGCCGCACCGCCTCAGGAGGCACCTCAACCCCCGGAGGACGCGGGCAGCACCAGCACCCTCAGCCTCGTCGAGCACCCGGTGTACTTCATCAGTACGATGCTGTGGGACGCGAGGGCATGGTACCCAATGCCCCAAAAACTCCTCCTCGCACTGTTGGTGGCCTCGCACAAGCTGCGGCACTACTTTCAAGGCCATCCCATCAAGGTCATCTTAGCCTACCCTCTGGAAAGGGTACTCAGGAGCCCCAATTCACCAGGAAGGGTCGTAGAATGGAACATCGAACTGCAAGCATTCCAGCTAGAATTCAGCACGACCAGGGTCATTAAGGGAGCTGCGCTCGCAGATTTTGTGGCGGAATGGACAGAGGCACCAGGGCTCAAAACGGGTGAGGACCGGTCGCTCTCCCCGGAAAGTGAAGCACCGAACGGTTGGGTAATGTACTTCGACGGAGCATTCTCGCGGCAGGGCACGGGGGCTGGCGCAGTGCTCATATCCCCCACTCAGGACAAGCTTTACTATGCCGTGGAGCTCTGTTTCCAGCATGGGGAGAAGGTCTCCAACAACATAGTAGAATACGAGGGCCTGATAGCGGGCTTGAAGGACGCCCTTGCCTTGGGGGTAAAACGAATCACCATCAGAGGCGATTCGCAACTCCTCGTCAACTTCTCCAACAAGGTATACGAGCCGAAGGATGAGCACATGGAAGTGTACCTCGCGGAGGTCCGCAGGACGGAGAAGCAGTTTTGCGGGTTGGAGTTACAGCATGTGCCTCGCGGCACCAACCAAGAGGCCGATGACATTGCCAAGAGGGCATCCAGGCAACTGCCTCAGTAGCCTGGCGTCTTCGAGGAACGGCTCTTCAAACCTTTAGCGGCATCATCACTGTCAATCACGGCACAACCTAGGGAGGAGCTCCCTCAACCGCCCGCCTCGGAGGCCCCGGCCTGTGGCCCGGCATCCGGGGCGCGCCTGCTCCTGGCGTTGGAACCTCAGGAAGGATGCTGGACCGAAGAGTTCAAGGACTACTTGATGCGAGGGACTCTTCCAGAGAAGGAGGAAAATGCGGAGCGTGTTACGAGACAGGCCACGTCCTACTGCATCCAGGACGGAGAGCTCTACCGGAAGCGACCAGATGACATGTCCTTACGTTGCATTTCCAGGGAACAAGGAAGGGAGCTGTTAGCAGACATACATGGTGGAGACTGTGGGCACCACTCGTCATCACGCAGCCTCGTTGGCAAGGCGTTCCGCAGCGGGTTCTACTGGCCCACAGCACTCAACGACGTCGTCGAGCTGGTGAGGGCCTGTGAAGCCTGCCAATTCCATGCCAAGCAAATCCACCAGCCGACTCAGGGCCTACAAACCATACCCCTCTCAGGGCCATTCGCAGTTTGGGGGCTGGACATTCTAGGCCCGTTCCCATGGGCGCCAG
Organism: Triticum timopheevii; assembly: GCA_963921465.1. Lineage (NCBI taxonomy): Eukaryota > Viridiplantae > Streptophyta > Magnoliopsida > Poales > Poaceae > Triticum > Triticum timopheevii. Next base: position 587,176,679 of record OY997270.1, read on the forward strand.
GGGGCTATCGCTACCTCTACATCGCCATCGACAAATTCACCAAGTGGGCTGAAGTGGAAGCCGTCCGCACCATCCCAGTAGGCTCCGCAGTCAAGTTCATCAAAGGCATTGTGAGCCGATTCGGGGTGCCTAATCGCATCATCACCAATAACGGTTCGCAGTTCACCAGCAGTCTCTTTAAAACATATTGTGCTAATCTTGGAACGCAGATATGTTACGCTTCGGTGGCGCATCCTCGAAGCAATGGCCAGGCTGAGCGGGCCAATGCAGAGGTGTTAAAGGGCCTCAAGACCAGGACCTTCAAGAAAAAACTGGAAGTCTGCGGCAGGGGCTAGTACGACGAGCTCCAGTCTGTGCTATGGTCTATCCGCACGACCGCGACAAGTCAACTGGAGAAACTCCATTCTTCCTCGTCTATGGAGCTGAAGCCGTCCTCCCTCACTAGATCAAGCGTCGCTCCGCGCGGGTCCTGGCATTCGACGAAACGCAGCAGGACACCATGCGGGGGACGGATCTTGTGCTGGGGGAGGAGCGCCGTCGAGAGGCCGCACTGCAAGCAGCAAGGTACCAACAGGCGCTGCGACAATACCACTGCTGCAACATCCGCCCCAGAGCTCTTGAGGTAGGGGACCTCGTACTCAGGCGGGTCCTCTCTAGGGAGGGGATGCACAAGCTCTCTCCCATGTGGGAGGGCCCATTCAAGGTTGTTCATGTTTCCAGGCTCGGCTCCGCGCGCTTGGAAACCTAGGAGGGGATACCCATCCCAAACGCTTGGAATATTCAGCATCTTCGGAAATTCTACCCCTGAGCAAGGCCCGGTGCCTGTGAAGAAGGCCAATGCCTGTGAAGCTGCCACGTTTTGGAAAAGGCCCGGTGCCTGTGAAGAACGCCAATGTCTGTGAAGCTGCCGCGTTTTGGAAAAGGCCCGGTGCCTGTGAAGAAGGCCAATGCCTGTGAAGCTGCCGCATTTTGGAAAAGGCCTGGTGCCTGTGAAGAAGGCCAATGCCTGTGAAGCTGCCGCATTTTGGAAAAGGCACGGTGCCTGTGAAGAAGGCCAATGCCTGTGAAGCTCTCCGCACATGACACTCTCATGTAATAACGAGTGGGGCTATACACGCCCCGAAGTCTCCGGAGTGCCGCCCTCGGGCCTCGTGGGCTCCCGCCCATGCCCAGTGGCAGCACTTAGCTCCGTGTTGGTGAGAAGACGTCAAAGACTAGATTAGGTGCCGGACGCGGCTTTTTCATTTGCTTTCTGTAGTTGGTTTGTTCGTTCCTATTTGAAGTTTTAATGGAGCTGTTGCCATCTCTAGCTTGAGACTCTATGTCTTCTTCGCTCACTTACCTCGTTTTCTCTCGTGCAAGTCTCACGAGGGAGGTGCGCAGGCACCCTAGCGAGCGTTTTTCTGCCCCGGTCGTTTAAAAGCCTCCCTATCCGGGTCCTCCACAAGAGCACCCCTCTTAGTCCGTGCCCCATGGGCATCACGACACGAACACAGGACCCGGGGCGGTCGCCCCGGCAACCGAGGCTGAAAGCTACCCCTCCTGACTAGTCCTTGCAGGACATGAAGCATGAGGCGAGGCCCCTGGCCTCAGGAGGCGAAGGCCGCGATAAGCTTCCCCGAGCTAAGTAGTCCTCGTACACGGGCATGCGGCAGAGGAACACAACACAGAAATAGCGGAAACAGCATGATAATTAACAGCAATAGTTCAACACGCCCCGCGGGGCCCGATACTACTTTCTTTTTTGTGCAGGAAAGGAAGAAAAACAAAATAGGCACGACTTGCTCAGCATCAACTCGCGGCAAGGCCACCTGCTCCCTCCAGAGCTTAGTCAGATCCCTTCTCTCGCTTCACCGAGGCGCGACGGCGGATTGACCCGCTGCCTTCCCCCGGGGCGGGCGCAACGGCGTGGCGGCTGGTCGCGGCCGCTGCTGGAGGAGCTAGTGTCCGAAGGAGAGTCGCCGAAGCTTGGCGAGCCCCGAGCGCCGCAGACTGCGTGCCAGCCGCCACCTTCATCCTGATCGACGCCGGGGATGGGCATGCGGCCGCGTTCATCGTCTTCGGGGCAGCACCCAGCACATCGACCGTCTTCCCCAAACACCCTCACGTAGAGGGTGGCATTGCCGTCGAACTTGAAGTGCAGGGTGCATCGCTGGCTTAGGCCACGCGCGCGAGCAAATGCTTGCTAGCCGCGTGTCAGGGCCGCATTCCCGGTGACGGAGACCTCTAGTGAATCCTAGGAGGCCCGGCTGTAGGTCCGCCTGAAGCCAGAGGCCGCCTGGAGCGCCGGCCGGAAGTTCACCTACAAAGAAGCGGGGAAGCTGGAGCTAGGAGCCGGTTGGGTCCGTTGACCACACGACGAACTCCGGCAGCACCTCCGCTGAGCGAAAGTGCGGCCTAGGGGGGTCATGCGGCCACGATGTTCCTCCCATCAGCGACCGGGCGCTCATCACCGCGCAGGGGACCATCTCCATGACCGCAAAGAAGCCAATGCGGGGGCCGCATGATGCTTGCGAGGGCGGCCCCGGACGCGCTTGGTCGGGGGAGAGTCGGGCCCTTCTCGACGAACCTTTCCCTTCTCCTCGGCCGAGAACCTCTTCGGCGGGGCCATGGGGATGGCGAGTAGCTGGGATGGAGAGAAAGGAGTAGTAGGAAGGGACGGACCGGAAGGGCTTGCGTCGTTCCGTACTTATAGCCGGAGGAGACCAACCGCCGGCCTCCATGATTGTAGGTAATCATGACCCGTTTTTGCATGCAGGGACTTGTCAAGTCACACAGTTGCCGAGGCGTCGTGGGGAAGCGAGGACGCCCACGTCCAATCAACCGCCACGTGGCACCCAAGGGCGCAGGCTGTTGGGGCCAGTGGCGCTTCACACTTGCCCCTTTGCTTCTCTGCTAAGCCAAGTCCAGGCGTGCCTTGGGCCCGCGGGCTATTGTCGGTGTTCTGGCAACAGGGGTCCCCAGACTTGCCTGCCTGCAGCCTGCGACGTGGCTCAAGTAGGGGGCCCAGTGCGGCCCATCTTCATCGACTCGGGCTCAAGACCCTCGCGAGGGGCCAAGCCTCGCGGGGCGGACGACAGGAAGCTTCCTCAGGCACAGCCTCGTCAGGCTGGCTCGCGAGGAGGCGGAGAGATCAAGGCGGGGTACCTCACGAGGTGCCCGTGACACAATCCATGACGATCGAAGCCAGGCGGGCGCCGGCCTGTGCAGTGTCCTTGTTTCCCCTTCGGTGCAAAGGGGGCAAGCACAGGCCAAGGCATCAGGCAAGGGTTGCCATTTCAGTGCAACAAGACCAAGACCAGCAGAATGGCAAGATGGAGGTCATCGTGGAGCCCAGGAAGGCATCATCGTCAGAGCCTTTGGCAGGCGAGGACCAACTTTAGTCAGGATAAGTGTACTAGATGTTCCCCTTCAAAATGGCCAATTGTTGGCACCCTTCCTGCTCAATATTTGGGAAGAGGACCAGGGCCTCGCTCTATAAATAGGGCTAGCCGCTCTCAATCCAAGGGGAACCATTCAAACCCTAGCCAGAACCACCCACACAAGAACTCCTCCCCTCGCGAGGTTGTTCTTCCTTTGTACTGTTCATCATCAGCCCCTGAGGCAATCCACCACAACACAAACTAGAGTAGGGTATTACACCACAATGGTGGCCCGAACTAGTATAAACCTCGTGTCCCTTGTGTTATTCTTCGTGTAGCTTAGATCTCTTGCGAGGCGACGAGACATGAGCCGGTAGGGGGAGTGATCTCCGCACGCACCCCAGAGTTCAAACCTCAAGGGTCTGCCGAAAACCGAAATCCGACAGTCGCGACCTCCAAGACACCAACACTGGCGCCTACGGCATGCTCTTCTCAGGTCGTTCACGATGAGCAGCGCCGCCCCACCGGTGACCCTGGGCGCCGCCCTCAGAAGAGTCTTGTGCACTCTTTACATGACGAGGAGGGCCAGCATGCGCACCGAGATGTTGATGGAAATGGCAGACAGCCGCAGGGCCGTGATGGAGCTCCTTCTAACGTAGTTAGAAGACGAAGCGTGTCGCGGTCCACGCAGCTTTCGCCGCCGCCCACACCCACGGAAGCTCTGGTGCACGTGCAGCTACTCCCCGACTTCCCTCCTGCAGCGGAGAAGCTTGACGAATGGAGAGCCACCGTACGGAGCCTCGTCGGCATCGCCAACAAAGATGAGCTGCGACCGGCGGGGCCCACAGCCCGTCGCTCTGTCGAGCCACGGCATGCCAGTGGTGGACGGGATCGGGGCGATGCGGCCAGGGTGCATACTTGTCCTCCACACCAGCCATCGTGGATGTCGATCCATCGCGACGATGCTCGTGATGATATCTCCATAGGGTCGTCCGATCCGCAAACCCACCGCGATCAACGTCAAGTTCTTCGGGAATGAGCTCATGAAGACGCTCGAACCACCATTGAGCGCCTATGCGATGCGCGCCACCAGTTGGACAGGCGGGTAGGGCCCACTATGGACCACCCAACACTGGGAGGCTATGGTGGCTTACCCTATCAGGTGGGCTGTCCGGCCTTCACCCGTGAGCTGCGGCAGTTCCAGTGGCCCTCCCACCATATGTTCAAGCCCGATGTTGGCGAGAAGTACAACGGCAAGACTCACCCATCAGAGTTCCTCAGCATCTACAGCATCGTGATGCAGGCTACTGGGGCTCGCGACGATAAGGTGCTTGCCAATTACTTTCCGTTGGCACTCAAGCCCAATGTTATGTCATCGTTGATGCACTTGCCGGTGGACTCCATTTCTTCTTGGGTGGATCTGTGTCATGTGTTTGTTGGCGCCTTTACTGGAGGCCACCAAGCTAATGGACAGGTGAGCGATCTGCATATCGTCCCCTAGAAGGAAGGAGAGAACCTGCGCACGTACATCCAGAGGTTCAGCCAAGTGCAGTACAACATCCCAGACGTTCATCCCGCCGCCGTGATCAGCACGTTCCACCAGAACATGCGCAACTGCAAGATGCGTGAAGAGCTGGCGATGAACAAGGTCAAAGATGTGGCCGAACTCTATGTTCTGGCCGACAGGTGTGCTCGGGCTGAAGAGGGGAGGAAGTACCCCGGCAAAGACGACGGTGCGGAAACCGACTCCACAGATGACACCGCGGCCCTGGCAAAGAAGGGACGGTGCCGTAATAGGAAGCGTAGGGGCAAGACCGTGCTTGCTGTCGAGGGGTCCGATGACACCGGCGCCGCCAAAAAGGCCAAGGCAAGCGACCCCGACAAAGAGGTTGCCGGGTGTACCGCTTGTCAGGCCTTGGCGGCTGCCGACAAGCCAGGGGCTCCGACAAGCAGTATTGCAAGATCCACCACACCAAGGGCCACGACCTCCAAAACTGCCGGCAAGTTGAGTTGCTCGCTGAGAAGCAGAAAGCCAAGTATGAGCGGCGGGACAAGGAGAAAGGCTAAGAGGGTGCCGAAGGATCCGACAAGAAGCATGGCAGCCAAGGAGGCCGACGCGGCAAGGATAATCAGCAGGAGAGGCCTGCCCAGGACCACGACAAGAAGCAGGAAGACGATGATGACGACAAGGACGATGAGTCCGGCGACCATGAGTTTCAGAAAGCTACAGAGGCCATGTGCATCGATGGTGGCGCCGCGCTGCATGCATCTCACCGCCAGCTCAAACAGTGGGCGCGTGAGATCACAGCGGCGGAGTCATCAGTCAACGCACGGAAGCCGCTGAAGTGCTCCAGCACGCCTATCATCTTCGACACTGAGGACCACCCTGACCGCACTACTGCCGTCGGGTGCTTGCCATTGTTGGTCTCACCAACAATCCGCAACCTCAAGGTGACGAAGATGCTAGTTGACGGCGGGGCCGATCTGAACTTGATCTCGCCTGTTGTGATCAAAAGGCTGTAGATCCCTGATGGAGACCTCAAGGAGACGGGCACATTCCAAGGGGTCAACCCAGGGAGGATCCAGCCGAAGGGAAAGGTCATGCTACCCATGACGTTCGGGGGTGAGTTAAACTACAGGACGGAGAGGATTGTCTTTGATGTAGCCGAGATCTCCTTGCCCTACAACGGGATTCTCGGCCGCCCGGCGCTAACCAAGTTCATGGCGGCTTCTCACTACGCCTACAACACACTGAAGATGCCCGGGCCAATGAACATCATCACCGTCCCCTCCGACAAGAAAGACGTGTTGATCTGCGGTGACCAACTCTACCGGGAATCGGTTGCGGCAGCTGCCGCCAAGGTGCCTGCTCCTGCCGTCGAGGCCTCAGGAGGGAAGAAGACCGGCAGGACTCTTCGCACCCACTCCGGCAAGCGCACATCTTCAGGGTGTTGCGCTTCCGTCGAGGACGTGCCAGAGAGATCCACCGGCAAGAGCAAGAAGTCCAGAGCTGCGCCGCCAGAGACCAAGAAGGTGTCCGTCAAGGAGGACGGCACGGGAGGAGCTTTCACCATAAGCTCCACCCTCGATGGCAAATAGGAAAGCGAGCTCGTCACTTTCCTGCGGGCGAATGTTGATGTGTCTGCATGGCAAGCATCCGACATCCCCGGCATTCCCAGGGAAGTGATTGAGCACCATCTTGCTATATGTCCTCATGCGCGGCCCGTCAAGCAGAAGGTCAGGAAGCAAGCTCTGGAGAGGCAGGAGTTCATCACGGAAGAGATCAGGAAGCTAGAAGCGGCAGGTTTGGTAAGAGGGGTGCTCCACCCAACGTGGTTGGCCAATCCGGTAGTAGCGCATAAGGCGAACGGGAAGTGGAGGCTGTGTATTGATTACACAGACATCAGTAAGGCTTGTCCAAAAGACCCTTTCCCATTGCCGCGCATTGACCAGATTGTCGACTCCACAGCCGGGTGTGACCTTTCATCCTTTCTCGATGCTTATTCGGGATACCACCAGATCTTCATGACAAGAGAAGATGAGGAGAAGACAGCATTCATCACCCCATGTGGTATGTATTGCTTTTTACGGATGCCTTTCGGGTTGAAGAGTGCTGGCTTGAATTTTGCAAGACCAGTCCAAATTGGTTTTGAGCCCCAGTTCCATAGAAATATGAAAGCCTATATGGATGACATAGTGGTCAAAACCAAGGACAAAGCAACACTTGTGCAAGATCTGGAGGAAACGTTTGCAAATCTGTGCAAGATCAACCTCAAGCTGAACCCTAAGAAGTGTGTTTTCGGCGTGCCATCCGGCAAGCTTCTCGGGTTCTTTGTGTCGCAGAGTGGGATTGAAGAGAATCCCGACAAGATCAAGGCCATCGAATAGATCGAGGCAGCCAAGCGGATCAAGGATGTGCGTCGGCTCACTGGCTGTGTTGCCACCATGAGCAGGTTCATCTCCAAGTCTGTCGAGCGTGCCCTCCCCTTCTTCAAAATTTTGAAGAAGGCATGCACAATGGAGTGGACCCCAGAGGCCGAGGCGGCGCTGCAAGACTTGAAGAAGTACCTCTCCTCCACACTGATACTAGTTGCACCTAAACCACAAGAGCCGTTGCTGCTGTATCTAGCGGCGACGAATCAAGTGGTCAGCGCTGCGCTAGTGGCGCAAAGGGAGGTCAACAAAGAGACAATCGCGACGGTAGGCTTGGTGGATGGTGAGCCGAAGCTCCCCCAGGCAGGGCCAGATCCCGGCAGGGCGGGGCACTTGGCAGAGTCTGATACTGGCAAGACAGGGCCTGCGCAGCCAGGTGAAGTGGTGTAGAAGAAGAAGGTGATGCAGCAACCGGTTTACTTTGCCAGCTCCCTCTTGCAGGGGGCTAGGTCAAGGTACTTGGGTGTGCAGAAATTGCTCTTCAGCCTCCTTATGGCCTCGAGGAAGCTGCATCATTACTTCCAGGCACACGAGATCACTATTGTTACCCGCCTTTCGTTACAACGGATACTACATAACCCAGATGCAACGGGAAGGATTGTGGAATGGGCCTTGGAGTTGTCAAGTTTTGGTCTGAAGTTTGAAAGTACCTCGACAATCAAGAGCAGAGTTTTGGCGGAGTTTGTTGCGGAATGGACCTCGATGCCCGACGAAGAGGTCCAGGAGACCAATCTCCCCAGCAAGGAAATGAGCCGCAACTGGATCACGTACTTTGATGGGGCTTTCTCGCTGCAAGGCGCCGGTGCTGGTGTGCTGCTCGCTGCATCCACCGGAGATCACCTCAAGTATGTCATCCAAATGCACTTTCCCCGGGAGATGTCAACAAACAACACCTCCCAGTACGAGGGCTTGCTTGCCGGTCTCGGGATCACGTCAGACCTCGAAGTCAAAAAGCTCATCGTTAGGGGTGATTCACAGCTTGTCGTCAGACAGATTAACAAGGACTATCAGAGCCCGTTGATGGAGGATTACTTCGATGAAGTGAGGAAACTGGAGGAGCGCTTTGACGGAATACAAGCAGAGCATATCCCCTGAGTGGAGAATGACATCGCCGACTATCTGTCAAAACATGCTGCCCTCAAGCTACCTGTGGAACCAGGTACTTTTGTGCTTCGGTTAACTCAACCTTCTGTCAAACCATCAACAGGGAAGAGCAAGCGGAGGAGATTAGCCCCGGCAAGTACTTCCCCACCGAGCACCCCGGAACCGTCGGTGAAGATGTTGTCGTGGATGCCGATCCCGCCGTGGGGTAACCGACTCTGGCAGGGCCTCGGGCCATGGCCGTAGAGACGGCCGCTCCCATGGCAGAAGAGATGCCTTTAGTCCTTGCCTCGAGCCCCAGGCTCCGGCATGGGCACAACACATCGTCCAATTCCTCCAGACAGGGGAACTTCTTGAAGAGCAGGAAGAAGCGGAGAAAGTAGCCCGTCGGTCTGCCATGTATCGGTTTGTTGATGATGCTCTGTACAGGAAAAGATCGAATGGTGTGAAGTTGAAGTGCATTCATTGGGAGGAAGGACTGGAGCTGTTGGCGGAAATACATGGGGGCATATGTGGCTCCCACATAGGGTCGAGAGCCCTTGCCGGCAAGGCTTTCCGGCAGGGTTTCTTCTGGCCCACTGCCCTCCAGGATGCGACGCCACTAGTAACCAAGTGTGAAGCGTGCCAGTTCCATTCGAAGAAGCTTCATCAACCAGCTCAAGCCCTTCAAACCATCCCTCTCTCCTAGCCCTTCTCGGTCTGGTGGCTCGACATATTGGTCCCTTTCCCTCGTGCCATTGGGGGCTTTGAGTACTTGTACATTGCAATCGACAAGTCAAAAAGTGGCCTGAGGTGGAAGCAGTGAGGAAGGTGACAGCACAGTCAGCCATCAAGTTCTTCAAGGGCCTTGTTTGCCGTTTTGGTGTAGCCAACAGGATCATCACTGATAATGGTACACAGTTCACAAGCCACACCTTCATGCAGTACATCAAGGATCCCAGCCGCAAGGTTTGTTTTTCTTCCATGGCACACCCACGAAGCAATGGCCAAGCAGAGAGAGCAAATGTTGAAGTTCTATGAGGCTTAAGAACTAAGACTTTTGCCAAGCTGTGCAAGAGTGGAAGGCGCTGGACTGACGAGTTGCCGACAGTTCTTTGGTCGACCAGGACGACGCCAAATCGAGCCACCGGCCAGGCACGCTTTGCCCTGGTCTACAGGGCAGAAGCAGTTCTCCCCATGGAACTCATATACGGGTCACCTCAAGTGCTCGCTTATGATGAACTTGAGCAAGAGTGATTGCGGCAATATGACGCGACGCTCCTTGAGGAAGATCGTCTTCAGGCGGCTGTGAGAGCAGCATGCTACCAGCAAGCCTTGCGCCGCTACCATAGCCACAAGGTTCATGCCCGAAGCTTTGAGGAAGGTGACCTTGTTCTTCGGCATGTTCAGTCGGCCAAGAATTCCAAAAGGTTGACGCCGAAGTGGGAAGGCCCTTATCTGGTAACACGAGCCACCAGGCCTGGCGCAGTCTGCCTGGAGACCGAAGATGCCATTCCAGTGAGAAACTCCTGGAACATCGAGCATCTTCACAAGTTTTACCCATAAGGCGCGGTTGTCAGGCCTCCTGGCAAGCCACCTTTTGTACAAGCCTTGCCGACAAGGCATGTACCCTCTGTACAAAGCTAGGCGCAGACCCTGAGCATAAATAAACGAAGCGCTGGCGCCCTAAGTTATAGCATGCATGCTAGATTGAGTCTCTCCCATGGTTAGGGTCGATAGTGCTGAGCAGCGACTAACCCCTAGCATAGAGGTCGAGTTTGCGTCTCTTTGTTCCTATCCATCCTCTTTGGTTCGCAGGATACATAAATGTTTCCGCCAAGCCGAGCGGAAGGAAGAGGACAAGCCGGTGCTCGGGACCCGGCAAGCCAAGCTTGCCGAGGGCTGAAGACACGAAGGTCCACCCACGGCAAGCTAAGTTGTCGGGGTCTGTAGATCCAGATAAGTTTTTCCATCCCCTATTATGCATTTCTGTATGAAACTTGGGACTTACGGAACCTTGTTTTGTTCCAAGGCTACCGTGCTCCCCTCCTTCCTATCACCCAAGGACTTCTTGGTTCGGAACATGGTTGTAGACGCAGCGGCAAGGAAGCAAGCGCCGGGTCTGCCCCCACTTCGTCCCTGCCTCCGCCAAGCGCGGACGTGTGGACGAATGGAGTGGGGGGACGGCAAGGTCTGTAGCCGGGCAACGGTGTTTCTATTGAAAATAACAAGGGTTTGTTCCTTGGTATGGGCTTTGCTCACACACACACAAGACCCGGCAAGCACCCTTTATCCATTAATACGTCTCATACAGGTACAGTGTGACAGCCTGATTTTTGGCCCTTTCTTTTTCTTTTGTTTTTCCGAGGTTTTTGCCCGAGTTTTCTTTTTCTGTGGCTTTGTGGTCTGGAAACTGAAGAGGATGCCCTCTTCTTTATTTCCAGAGTGGCTTGTCATTCCCAAGTACTTCCCTAGACCCTGTCATTTCCATCCTAGCCCAAATCCCAATATTCTTTTTATTGGGAATATTCCTTTTCTATTAAAGGAATAACTCCAATTGCCATAGGTTGTGAAGCAACCTATATTTCCCTCACTCCAAAAATTCCCAAATAATTCTCATAAATTGTTTGGGTCATATCTTGAGCAAATATGGCAAAACTTTTCATTGCCATGTTCAAAAATAATTCCCCAATATTCCTTTTTCTATTCTGCTCTGAATGGCACTTTGTGAAGGAAGTGTCATTTATATTTTTCCTAGTGGCTCCCAACCTTTTTGGGCATGTTTATATGTCCAAATAATTGCCTCATGCACAAGTTAAAATTTATTTGCCTAGCCAATCTTCCTCAGGGAATTTTCAAAGTTTCTGTCAAACAGAAAGCTTTGTGAAGGAAGTACTAGCTAGGAGTACCCAAATGAGATGAACTTTTGCACACTCCTTAATGTGCTCATATTAAACCCCTCCACCCATTTGCAGCTCCATCTCGTCAACTATGAGATCACAGGAGAAAATCTTTCATTCTAGCATTATTTTCAGGTTGTGAAGGAAGTGTATTTTATATTCCTTCAAAAATCCTGATAAATTAGCATATCATTCTTATACTCATGAAACATCCCTCCACCCAATTTGGCATCATTTCATTGATCCATTTGACCACCAATATTATTGCAAGTTTCTGGATAGAAATGATATTTGTGAAACAAGTGCCATTTTGGCTTGTCCATTTGGCATGAGCTTTTTACAGCATCTTTATATGTCCATATCATGGGGATTTGCCAAGTTTCATCCCATTCCATAACTCCATGTGAGATCATCATCATCATCTTCATTTCTGGACCATTTTAATAGTTGCAAAGCAACTATATTCATACTTGGTCCATTTCCCCTCAAAACCTCCAGGATCATAGTCCCTCCATATCTAAACACCCCACACAACTTATTTGGCTTCAAGCAATTCCCTGTTGATCACGTTGAGCTGATAAAGTTTACAGCAGTAAAATTCAGAGCTCACTAACTATTTAACTAGAGCCCATTTAACCAAGTTACCACCGTAGTTGAGACCTCCCCGGGAAGGACTAACCCACAGACATGGTTGGGCATCACTTGTGGCACTGTGTGCACCAGTGCATGCGGTGACCACCACTTTGGCGTGCAATGGCCGCGCCCAGAGCATCTTCTTGCTCGGGCCCCTCCCCCTCTCATCGGCTTCGCACTCGTGATGATGTCCAGTAGGTAGCCTGCGTCGTTGCTGTTCCCCTGGACCCCTCTCCCCCTCCGTCCGCTTGCTCACCGACGCAAACCGCCGCGTGCCCACGGACGTACAGTGGCGGTTTGGATCTGTTCGTCGCCGTCGTCTTCCTCCCTGCACCCCCTTGGCCTCCTCTACCCCGTGAGAGCCCCCACTGTTCCTCCTTCGTCATTTGCCTCCAAGTCCATGCGCGCGAGCACGCGTCCACGGGGTCGAACACACGTGCGTGGCGACGCCAGCGTGGCTCCCTCTCCCCCTTGGCTATTTAAGCCCTCCCCGAGGCCTCTCGACCTCACCTCTGGCCCTGCCTCACTCGCAGCTCCATCCCTGACCACTAGCCTGAGCTCCAGAAGCTCCCTTGCTCTCCCATGGCCGCCGTGCCCGCCGTCGGCCTCGGCCTAAATTGGCTCGATGCCGGCCCTCTCCCTCCTTTCTGTAGCCACCGGAGAAGTCCTCTCGACCCCCTGACCCTCCCCACCTACTCGTCCACTCGCCGGAGTAGCGGAAGCCTCCATCTTCAAGTCCAACCGCCGCCGGAGCCGCCTCTGTTCTCCTATCCTCGCGGTCGTCCCGCCCCTCCCCGGAGCTGGCTTACCTTGGGGACGGGTGCGGCTAGTCATCCCAAGCCCGTCGATGGCCTCTGTTTGGCCGGAGGTGGCCCAAGTTGCCGGGGCCGGCGCCGGCCGCGCCACTGCCTCGTCCCTCCCTTGCTCCCGTCAGGGAAGGAGGAGCGGGAGGAGGGCGTTGACCAGCAGCGTGGACCCCGCGGGCCCCAGGCGTCAGTGACCCAAGCTGCGGCCCTGCCTTGCCACATCATTTAAGTGAAAGCGTATTCCCCAGCATACGCTTTCCGTTTTTCTGTTTTGGCCCAGTCTGTAAAATATATTTTTACAGATAGGTCCCTGGTAGTAAAACCCTTATATCTTTTTATCCGTAACTCCAAATGAGGTGATTCCAAAGCCTACTTATTCATTTCGTCGAGCCCGTTCCATTGGTTTCATTTTCACTATGGTTTGAAACTATGAAAATAACCTTTTTGCCCTTGCGCGTAAACAGCCCCTCCAAGAGAGAACTATTTCCGGCAAATCTTTCCGCGGCTTCACCGCACTTCTCCCCGGTGCCTTCTTCATCCCTAGGAAATCCACAATACCCACTTGCATGATAGTCATGCAGTAGCCATTGTTTTCAATTGGAATTTTTATTAATTGTTTGTTTGTTAAAAAGATGGTTATCGTTGTTCCGGTGATGTTTAGATTTGCATGTTCACTTTTGTGCTATGTTGTTTTGTACTCTGTTATCATGTTATACCTGCTAGTATTTCCTTTCATATGTTTATGTTTGCTAGTAGTACATGTTGATGTACTGGTGATGTTCATGCTAGTCAGTATGCCATGTTCAGTGGATATGATTTATTGTTGATATGGTGGATAGTTATGTGATACCCTCATGATTATGTTGATATCATGTTCATGCATTTTATCATGACTCAGCATATTTGCATTCAAGTTAACAGGATTAAATTGAACTTGAACAACTGTTGGCTGAGTCATGGTGCCGTTGAATCAATGCTGACTAGTGCAACCACGCTTACCGGTATGGGACGGTCCTAACTGGGTCTATTGTTGTGCCTCTCACCGGTGCCTCCAACGAGGGATGGTTATGGGCACGCTACCCTGATCAAGTTGGCGGACATAAGCCTTGTGTGCCTGTTGTTGAGTTAGTTTTTGGATCCGGGTCCCAGAGTGGGACGGGCCACGACGGTGGTCGTTGTGTCTTGAGGTAGACACGGGGCCACCCATGACTTAGCCCAGAGGGGAGTTGGTCGGAGTGGCCGGGAGAGTGTCATGGCAGTAGATCGATTTTGTCGGAACACCGTTGTTCCATTCGAATGGGGGTGCGAGGCCATGGGTTCCGTAGTATGGGTACAGTGTACTAACCTCTGCAAAGTGTATATTAAATCTATCGATAGCCGCGCCCACGGATAAGGGCCCAGGTCGAAAGTAGGGTACACCATGAGTCAACAGTAATAAGAATAATGTGCTTAATAACAATGAGATAAGTTGGTTGTGATCGCCGTAAGGATCACGGGCCATTTAGTGGTCGGGTTGTGATCGCCGTAAGGATCACGGGCCAAGTGTTGGTCGGGTTGTGATCGCCGTAAGGATCACGGGCCAAGTGTTGGTCGGGTTGTGATCGCCGTCAGGATCACGGGCCAAGTGTTGGTCGGGTTGTGATAGTCGTAAGGATCACGGGCCATTTAGTGGTCGGGTTGTGATCGCCGTAAGGATCACGGGCCAAGTGTTGGTCGGGTTCTGATCGCCGCAAGGATCACGATGGTATCGAGGATACCGAGTTGTTGTATATTCGTGATGTTGTGCGAGTAAAGATCAAGCTCCTTGTGGTCATTTAATGATTACTACGGTATTGTTTATACCAAGCTTGATTTGATCCTAACATGATTGTGTGATGTCCAAGGTCGGTAAGTGATGCATGTGATGGTTACAAGGTAGCCCGAGCAGAATAAGTGGCACATGTAGTGACAGCATGTTGCATGATAGTATTGTCGGTTTAATATGTTCATGCCATGTTCATGTTGTGTTAACTGTATCATGTTCAAGTTGTTCATGCTATATTGTTCTGATGATATCATGTTAAATTCTGCCTAACCTGTAATTGTCATGTCGGTGTCTGCCTTGAATGCTTCTGGTTGATTGTGAGCTTGCGAGTACATTGAATGTACTGACCTGGCGTGTCATGCCAATTTGCAGGTCATGCCGGATTTGATTTCTTGCTAGTCGTGGTTTCCGTTCGTGTGAGCTAGGATAAGCGTTCCAGCCAGAGTCCCTACAGAGTGGAGTTCACCACCGTCGTCGTTGTTCTGCTGCTAGAGTTATTCCGCTGCTTCGAGTTGTTCTGCTGCTTGCATAGAGCAACTGAGGATGGCGTAGTGTCGCCGTACCGATATTATTCATTGTAATATTTGAGACATTGTATTCATATTCATGTAATAATAGAAAGTTGGTTTGTTCTATGCTAAGCAGTGTCGTATTCCAGAAGACTTCATCTCGATCTCTGGGCTGGAATACGGGGCGTTCTGGTTTTCTCCGAGCCGGGGTGCCACAGGCTTGGTATCAGAGCAGGTCTGGCTGTAGGACACCCTAGACCGCGCGAACGTTAGAAATCGGTAGTATAGACCCCAGTTCATTCGCTGCACTTGATTGCTGCATTTGTTTGTTGCATAGCATGCATATAGCCTTAGTATTTGTGATAATGGTTTATCTGGTGAGTGTAGCTGGCATCAGTTCAGATCCACTACAGCTCAACCTTTGCATTTCTCCAGTCCCTTTTTCTTTCGGTGTTTGGTGTCATTTGTATCCCAGTAGAAAGATGCCAAGTGATCCCGACACTCTTTGCCAAAAATGGTGCTCAGGTATCGCACTGATGTCTTTCCTTCAGTCCGGCCTATCATTACGGTGATGTGCGTCTATCCCGGATCTTTCTTTTATTTTGTCATGTTGGCAACCCTTAATGATCTTAGTTATCAAAAAAAGGGCAATGTCAGCAGCCTCAGTTTTCCCCGCATTCCTATTTCTTGGACGAGTACGGATCTTTCTCCGTCTGCTTGATAATAATGTAGTTGCGACCTTCGTGTCCCACTACATGACTACCGAGTACGTCCTCGCCTCTGAGCTAGTCCAAGTTGCTATCTGGCTAAGCTAGCACTTGGTGTAGCGCTGTTTACACCGATTCTTCCACACATTTATTCGTCCTCGTGCACATCGTCACAGCATGCTAGATTGTAGTACCGGAGATTCCATGAATTTTGTGTGCTTAAGTAGGCATGCATATTGTGTGACTAGTAGTAACATGTGATGATTGCTTGATTAATTATATTAGTAGTATGCTTGTGTGCTTTTGTTTTAGTCGTTTCTGTTGTTCCTCTCTTTGGGCCTTCGGTGTTACAAATTTTTCCCCTATTAAAGTTGCTCGACAGCCAACACTGGACCCAAAGAGTCAACAAGAAATGCATATATTTGGAAATTCAGCTAAAATGGAATTATCAGCTGACTGCAGTGAAATTGGGAATATCTTGTCTAAATGCAAAAGAAATCCTGGATGGACCGTCAGTATCAAGTTTGCATTAGCGTGCACTCATCACAACAAAATGATTAAATCAGCAAGAAGATAAATTGTGTGCAAGGTTGACAGAATATTATCAAAAGTATGGCTCAGATACAAGTTTAATTTTTCGTTGAGGATGATTTTGGAACTCGATGCACCTGGAAGCAAACAAAAATATGGCATATACTCGGAAAGGAAAATAGTCCTGCAAAACCCCGTTTCATGCAAGAAATCAATATCAAAAATATTCAGATGGTTATATATGTGGAAATCGGTCCGCATATCACAATAAGAAGTTTCTGGTGGAAGCAACCCACTTTTCCCTTGCAAGCTACCAGAGAAGCTTCCAAGACAAGATTCATCTATCTTCCTCAGTACGATACATGGATGACTTCTCGCGCAAGGTACTCTATCTTCTTCAGTAAACAACTGCAAAAGCTTCCGGCATAATATACTGAGTCTTTCCCAAGCAAAGTCTTTAAGGGGGTAAGCTTCTGAAGCACGATATTCAGTCTTCTTCAGCAAGCTGTCCGATGAAAGTTTCGAGCACAAGCCAACCAATCTTCCTCAGTAAGACATTAGTACAAGGTAGTACACTGTGAATTGATAGCATATGGCAGTGAATCCCAAGAATCGGATCCACAACATTTTGGTCAGAATTAAGAATCAGTCAGAATACACGTCTGTCTCGGAATCAGGTCCTCATATATATATGCAATGAGCATACCATCAAGATCTTACAAGTCACTCGGATGATTAAGAGAAGAAAGCCAGTATACACCGCAGTGTGACAAAGGATTATGAGGATTGACGACATCAATGAGCTCCATACAAGTACCTGTGAACCTGGAGAATGATCCTGATGAGCCCTTGTCCCCTTTTCTCCAATGACGGCACCACGCCTGTGATCTGAGTTGTTTCTAGCTATCCGGGGTGGATACCAATTTTTGTTTCTCTCTTCAACAACTATCACGAGTTTGAGCTACTTTTCGGCCGTCTTGCACAACTGTTGAGTTTGTTTTTGTGACAGTAGCCCTATAGCTGCTTTTTGGCTATTTTAGGGAGCTGCCACCTTCTTCTTATCGACCCGGTCTCGGGCTCTAAGCTGCTTTTCGGCCGTCTTTAGCCGTGGTTGAGTTATTTCAGTAATGTCCCAGATCGGAGTGGCAAAGACCATTCTGGTGGCTACTGATTGATTTGCTGATTTCGTGCAAGGGTTTCGGATGATCATTTCCCAATGATCAGAACTTGAGAGGTGTTGAACCTGCCATTTAATGGGTTACCTTATCAGAAAAATGAAGATAAACTAAAATTGCCAAAAAAAATTACACCGACAATACCTATGGTCATACAAAGAAGCAATATGGCCCAACTCTTTCAGCCAAAGATCCAGACCAAGAAAACAATAATGAAGGAGCAAGACTAGTGATGCAGGTATGAAAATTGTACACGACCCCCCTGGTGCAGATCCCCCAGACAGTCTAAGTTAGTATTGATCCACATGGATATGCCTACGAGATGAGTAATCGGCATGAGGAATAACAGTCTGGAAGCCTGAGTCCTCACTTATATGAATCATCATGGATAGCCTGTCGTGAACAAAAATTTTCCATCAGAACCACCGTCAGTCAAGTCTGCAGATATTATCATACAGACCAAACCCTTTATGCTGGCCGCGATAGGAGACAATCAAATATTTGGTACAGATCCGATACTCATGACAATGGAACCGGTTAAGATGATTCAGAAACTTCTGCAATGAGTCAGAGTCTGTCAGAAAATGGTTATGTTTTAACTCACTGTTTGGAACCCAAAGGACCTGCATTTAGTGGAGAAACCCAATGCAATGAGTCAGAGCTTGAGTTTTCATCAGAAGAAATCTAATCATCATTACATGAAAGGTTGTCAGTGCCGGGTGGCACACTCAGCGGAAATCACTTATGGATTTGTGAGCTGGACTTATATTTCAGTCATGATAATTAAATCACACTCAGCTAGTCAGCAGATCTAAAAAGAAATTGGAGCCTATATAAGCATGAGGAAGCCAGGTAATATCTGCGAGAATGTGGATACAATAAATAAAACTACCCAGGGCCAGTCAGATAAAAATTTAATGGGAACAACAATAAAAGAAAAAGGATACCCGAGTTGGAAACGGTTTCCTTAAGTCAGAATATTCATACTAGTTCCCTGAGCAACCAAATCTCGAGGACAAGATTCCTTTAAGGGGGTAAGGTTTGTGACAGCCTGATTTTTGGCCTTTCTTTGTCTTTTGTTTTTCCGAGGTTTTTGCCCGAGTTTTCTTTTTTCGTGGCTTTGTGGTCTGGAAACTGAAGAAGATGCCCTCTTCTTTGTTTCCAGAGTGGCTTGTCATTCCCAAATCCTTCCCTAGACCCTGTCATTTCCATCCTAGCCCAAATCCCAATATTCTTTTTATTGGGAATATTCCTTTTCTATTAAAGGAATAACTCCAATTGCCCTAGGTTGTGAAGCAACCTATATTTCCCTCACTGCAAAAATTTCCAAATAATTATCATAAATTGTTTGGGTCATATCTTGAGCAAATATGGCAACACTTTTCATTTCCATGTTCAAACATAATTCCCCAATTTTCCTTTTTCTATTCTGCCCTGAATGGCACTTTGTGAAGGAAGTGTCATTTATATTTTTCCTAGTGGCTCCCAACCTTTTTGGGAATGTTTATATGTCCAAATAATTGCCTCATGCACAAGTTAAAATTTATTTGCCTAGCCAATCTTCCTTAGAGAATTTTCAAAGTTTCTGTCAAACAAAAAGCTTTGTGAAGGAAGTACTAGCTAGGAGTATCCAAATGAGATGAACTTTTGCACACTCCTTAATGTGCTCATATTAAACCCCCTCCACCCATTTGCAGCCCCATCTCATCATCTATGTGATCACAGGAGCAAATCTTTGATTCTGGCATTATTTTTAGGTTGTGCAGCAAGTGTATTTTATATTGCTTCAAAAATCCTGATAAATTACTAGATCATTCTTATACTCATGAAACATCCCTCCACCCAATTTGGCGTCATTTCATTGATCCATTTGACCACCAATATTATTCCAAGTTTTTGGACAGAAATGATGTTTGTGAAACAAGTGCCATTTTGGCTTGTCCATTTGGCATGAGCTTTTTACAGAATCTTTATATGTACATATCATGAGGATTTGCCAAGTTTCATCCCATTACATAACTCCATGTGAGAGCATCATCATGATCTTCATTTCTGAACCATTTTGGCAGTTGCAAAGCAACTATATTCATACTTGGTACATTTCCCCTCAAAACCTCCAGGATCATAGTCCCTCCATAGCTAAACACCCCAGAAAACTTATTGGGCTTCAAGCAATTCCCTGTTGATCACTTTGAGCTGATAAAGTTTACTGCTGTAAAATTCAGAGCTCACTAACTATTTAACCAGAGCTTGTTTAACCATGTTACCACCGTAGTTGAGACCTCCCCAGGGAGGACTAACCCACAGACATGGTTGGGCATCACTTGTGGCACTATGTGCACCAGTGCACGCGGTGACCACCGGTTTGGCTTGCAATGGCCGCGCCCAGAGCGTCTTCTTGCTCGGGCCCCTCCCCCTCGCGTCGGCTTCGCACTCATGATGATGTCCAGTAGGTAGCTCGCGTCATCGTTGTTCCCTTGGACCCCTCTCCCCCTCCGTCTACTTGCTCACCGACGCAAACCGCCGTGTGCCCACGGACGTATAGTGGCGGTTTGGATCCGTTCATCACCGTCGTCTTCCTCCCTGCACCCCCTTGGCCTCCTCTGCCCCGTGAGAGCTCCCACTGCTCCTCCTTTGTTGTTTGCCTCCGAGTCCATGGGCGCGACCACGCGTCCACGAAGCCGGACATGCGTCCGTGGCGACGCCAGCGCGGCTCCCTCTCCCCCTTGGCTATTTAGGCCCTCCCCGAGGCCTCTCGACCTCACCTCTGGCCTTGCCTTACTCCCAGCTCCCTCCCTGACCACTAGCCCGAGCTCCAGAAGCTCTCTTGCCCTCCCATGGCCGCCGTGCCCGCCATCGGCCTTGGCCTAAATTTGCTCGATGCCGGCCCTCCCCCTCCTTTCTGTAGCCACCGGAGAAGCCCCCTCGACCCCCTGACCCTCCCCACCTACTCGCCCACTCGCCGGAGTAGCGGAAGCCTCTGTCTTCAAGTCCAACCGCCGCTGGAGCCGCCTCTATTCTCCTCTCCTCGCGATCGTCCTGCCCCTCCCCGGTGTTGGCTAACCTTGGGGACGGGTGCGGCTAGTCCTCCCGAGCCCGCCGGTGGCCTCCATTTGGTCGGAGGAGGCCGGAGTTGCCGGGGCCGGCGCCAGCCGCGCCACTGCCTCGCCCCTCCCCTGCTCCCGTCAGGGAAGAAGAAGGAGGAGCGGGAGGAGGGCGTTGACCAGCAACGTGGACCCCGCGGGCCCCAGGCATCAGTGACCCAAGCTGCGGCCCCGCCTTGACACATCATTTAAGTGGAAGCGTATTCCCCAGAATACGCTTTCCGTTTTTCTGTTTTGGCCCAGTCTGTAAAATAAATTTTTATAGATAGGTCCCTGGTAGTAAAACCCTTATATCATTTTATCTATAACTCCAAATGAGGTGATTCCAAAGCCTACTTATTCGTTTCGTCAAGACCGTTCCGTTGGTTTCATTTTCACTATGGTTTGACACTGTGAAAATGACCTTTTTGCCCTTGCACGTAAACAGCCCTTTCGAGAGAGAACTGTTTCCGGCAAATCTTTCCGTGGCTTCACCGCACTTCTCCCCGGTGCCTTCTTCATCCCCAGGCAAGCCACAGTACCCACTTGCATGATAGTCATGCAGTAGCCATGGTTTTCAACTTGAATCTTTATTAATTGTTTGCTTCTTAAAAAGATGGTTATCATTGTTCCGGTGATGTTTAGATTTGCATGTTCACTTTTGTGCTATGTTGTTTTGTACTCTGTTATCATGTTATACCTGCTAGTATTTCCTTTATATGTTTATGTTTGCTAGTAGTACATGTTGATGTACTGGTGATGTTCATGCTAGTCAGTATGCCATGTTCAGTGGATACGATTTATTGTTGATATGGTGGATAGTTATGTGATACCCTCATGATTATGTTGATATCATGTTCATGCATTTTATAATGACTTAGCATATTTGCATTCAAGTTAACCGGGTTAAATTGAACTTGAACAACTGTTGGCTGAGTCATGGTGCCGCTGAATCGATGCTGACCAGTGCAACCACGCTTACCGGTATGGAATGGTCCTAACTGGGTATATTATTATGCCTCTCGTCGGTGCCTCCAACGAGGGAAGGTTATGGGCGCGCGCTATCCTGATCAGGTAGGCGGACATAAGCCTTGTGTGCCCGTTGTTGAGTTAGTTTTTGGATCCGGGTCCCAGAGTCGGACGGGCCACGACGGTGGTCGTTGTGTCTTGAGGTAGACATGGGGCCACCGATGACTTAGCCCAGAGGGGAGTTGGTCGGAGTGGCCAGGAGAGTGTCATGGCAGTAGATCAGTTTTGTCGGAACGCCGTTGGTCCACCCAAATGGGAGTGCGAGGCCATGGGTTCCGTAGTGTTGGTACAGTGTACTAACCTCTGCAGAGTGTGTATTAAATCTATCGATAGCCGTGCCCGTGGATAAGGGCCCAGGTCGAAAGTAGGGTACACCATGAGTCAACAGTAATAGGAATAATGTGCTTAATAACAATGAGATAAGTTGGTTGTGATCACCATAAGGATCACGGGCCATTTAGTGGTCGGGTTGTGATCGCCGTAAGGATCACAGGCCAAGTGTTGGTCAGGTTGTGATCGCCATAAGGATCACGGGCTAAGTGTTGGTCGGGTTGTGACCGCCGTAAGGATCACGGGCCAAGTGTTGGTCAGGTTGTGATCGTCGTAAGGATCACGGGCCATTTAGTGGTCGGGTTGTGATCTTCGTAAAGATCACGGGCCAAGTGTTGGTCGGGTTGTGATCGCCGTAAGGATCACGGGCCAAGTGTTGGTCAGATTGTGATCACCGCAAGGATCACGGTGGTATCAAGGATACCGAGTTTTTGTATATTCGTGATGTTGTGCGAGTAAAGATCAAGCTCCTTGTGGTCATTTAATGATTACTACGGTATTGTTTATACCAAGCTTAATTTGATCCTAAGATGATTGTGTGATGTCTGAGGTCGGTAAGTGATGCATGTGATGGTTACAAGGACGCCCAAGTAGAATAAGTGGTGCATGTAGTGACAACATGTTGCATGATAGTATTGTCGGATTAATATGTTCATGCCATGTTCATGTTGTGTTAAGTGTATCATGTTCAAATTGTTCATGCTATATTGTTCTGATGATATCATGTTAAATTCTGCCTAACCTGTAATTGCCATGTTTGTGTCTGCCTTGAATGCTTCTGGTTTATTGTGAGCTTGCAAGTACATTGAATGTACTGACCTCGCGTGTCATGCCAGTTTCCAGGTCGTGCCGGATTTGATTGCTTGCTAGTCGTGGTTTTAGTTCGTGCGAGCTAGGATAAGCGTTGCAGCCAGAGTCCCTGCGGAGTGGAGTTCACCACCGTCGTCGTTGTTCTGCTGCTAGAGTTATTCCGCTGCTTCGAGTTGTTCGGCTGCTTGCATAGAGCACCTGAGGATGGCATAGTGTTTCCGTACCGATGTTATTCATTGTAATATCAGAGACATTGTATTCATATTCGTGTAATAATAGAAAGCTGGTTTGTTCTATGCTAAGCAGTGTCGTATTCCACAAGACTTCATCTCAATCTCTGGGCTGGAATACGGGGCGTTCCGGTTTACTCTGAGCCGGGGTGCCACATATAGCTCATACGGAATGTAAACATGAACAGGGAGATTACAGGTTTTAGACCTAACTAAGGCACGTAGGCTTACAAGCTAAAAAAAAAGAGATAAGGTGCCCATAATCCCTTTCCTGTCCCTCTCCTCAAGAAATGAAACAAGAAGGTAAAAAGGGCAGAAGGAGCACCTAGGCGAGGTACAAGCAGCAGAAGGCGCCAGGAGAACATGCCGGTGATTGCCTACGAAAGGGTTGGTGGTGGTGGCACCGGAAGAAGAGCTGGAAGATAAGGAAGTGGTCCGTCAATATGCTACAAACGCGTCGGTGCCATCGTACTCCGACTTGACGGCCTGCCACCCACCTTATTTGCCTTCTCTGGCCTCCCCACGCCAGCCGCCCAACGAGGCGACCCCTAGAAGTTCAAGGAGCCGGCGACATGGATGATGTGGTCAGTGGTGTCGCCCCGGAGCGGCGCGCCCGATGCCTAGTCGGACCCGTCATCCTCCTACTTGGTGCTCCCGTCGTCGTTGCCGCTGTCCTCCTCATCACTCCCGCTCGAGGAAAAATCTTCATCGTCGGAGGAGCTCTCCATGCAGCACCTTGCACGAGTCCTGAAGAGTCCGAAGACCTTGACAGAGAGGAGGCCACTCTCCATTAATTTGAAATGGAGAGTGAGCCCCTCCATTAGGCTATGGATGCAAGCGAAGGTCTTCTTCCCACAGTGAAGGTACATGATGTGAGGGGTTGGCAACTCGATGTCGGCCCATGTGCCACTATTTCCACATCCCCTCATGCGCATCCTCAGCGCCTGCGGCGGTTCCAACTCCATCTCCCGAGCAAATGGGGTCGGGAGACGAAGACGACGGCGCATCGGCCGGCGCAGCCTGATGATGAACTCGTAAGGGTTGTCCCCGACGTGCCCCTCCACCGAGGAAGGGGCCGCTGGCGGAGGCTGTCAGGACCCCAACTCAATGCCACATCGATCTAGCATGTAACACCTCATATCACTTTGCGGCCTCATGCACGGTATCCCCACGGGTGTCACCTTACCTTTGCCCGGGACCGTTTGCGCCTTTTGGCACACGTATATGATAGTGTCGCTAGCATCCATATGATAAGGAGCCCGGGCTGACCTGGCTAGTCGTAAACCCAAAGTGGCACAAACTTACAGGGACAGGCATCCATGACCCAGCATCGAACGTGTCGGTCATCAATGAGTGAATCCAGGCTGTAGCACTGGGCTAACAGGACTCCGGTGAACCGGGCTACAGCGGGCTAATAGGACTCCGGTATTCATCGCGTGACATTTCCCCGAAGGGACAGACACAGGAACGAAGAAGGACACATGCCGGCCAGCCTAAGTGTTCCGGAGCAGTAGCAAGCTACCATGGCTCAGTGGAAGCACTAGGAGACATTTCCCGGTAAACAACTAGATAGTCAGATCCCGCACATACCAAGCATTTCAATAACATACACACAATATGCTCGATATGTGCAAATACAACATGGCATCACAACATGACTCTACAACTCAAGTATTTTATTCAATAGGCTCCGAGGAGCGAGATATTACAAACATGGGTCTCATGACCCAACATTCAGAGCATACAAGTCAAAGCACATGCGGAAGCTTAACATGTCTGAGTACAGACATCTACAAATGAAAAAGGCTGAGAAGCCTGTCTATCTACCAGATCCTGCCGAGGGCACAAGATCGTAGCTGAGGTAACAAGCTAAACGTCGAAGTCCATGTGGAACTACTAGCGAGACTGAAGTCTCTCTGCAAAAACATAATTTTAGCAACATGAGTACAAATGTACCCAGCAAGACTTACATCAGAACTAACTACATATGCATCATTATCAACAAAGGGGATGGTGGGGTTTAACTGCAGCAAGCCAGCTTTGACTCGGTGGCTATGCTAAACTACGACTGCAAGTAACTCTTTGAGGTGGCGCACACGAGTCCACATATTCACTATATCAATACACCACTATGGATCCGCTCCCGTCGCCCTACGAGAATGCCATCCATAGCACTCACGCTTATCTTGTGTATTTTAGAGTATCCACTTTCACTTGTCTATGAACTGTACAGGCAACCCAGAAGTCCTTTATCGCGGACATGGCTATTCGAATAGATAATGTTAACCCTGCAGGGGTGTACTTCTTCACACACGCTCTCACCACTTATCGCCGTTTACATGACATGTACTCGGCAACCTTCAAGCGGAAGCCTAGCGAGGGTGTCGGCCACGACCTGACTAACCACACAAGTCTCTCATCCAAGTTTATCGCCTATTCGGGTTCCAACCACAAGGAGATCCAGCCGGGGTGTAACTCACGGCCCCAAACGATGTGTGCAGGGTTCCCAAGTCCACCATCCGGGTGCCACTTGGTACACCGAGCCACTGTGCCTAGTCTGTCCCAAGCCCACCTGTACCGGGTGCCACTTGGTAGACTACTAACACTACCTACAAACACCAGAAACTAGTTGCATCTCCTGGACAGAGATCATGTTGATTAATAAGTCAAGAGGGGTCGAGTTACCGGAACCCAATGTGTGGTAGTACTTGTTCATGGATCACAAACACAGAACTCAGTTCCTGAGGACGGTTTCAATGAGACAACCCACCATGTACTCCTACATGGCCTCTCACCGCTACCTTTACCAAATCGTGTTCACACACTTATCTCACACACAGTAGGACATGTTCACACACCTCCGATTCATCCCCGATGAATCAGACCTGACTCAACTCTAAGCAGTAGCAGGCATGACAAACAAGCATGAATGAGTAGGCACAACAGGGCTCAAACAACTCCTAATCATGCTAGTGGGTTTCATCTATTTACTGTGGCAATGACAAGTCATGCAGAGGATAAGGGGTTCAGCTACCGCAGCAAGTAACAGATGAATCGTTGTTGTGCTAATGCCGTAAAAGAGAGCAAGAGCGAGAGAGTGGGATTGTATCGGAATGAACAAGGGGGTTTTGCTTGCCTGGAACTTCTGAAGATAATATATTTCTTCATTGGTGTCATCGATCACATCGTCGGTACACGTTTACTGAGAGGGAACAAGCACCGACAAACAAAGAAACACAATCGATGCAGTGCAACAATATGATGCATGAGTGTGACATGGCAATATGCTATGGTTTGAGCTAATGCAACTAGCAGCAAGTTAAATGGGGTTGGTTTGAACCCTAGGTTCAAATTCAAACTCCATATGTGAAGGTTTAAATGTCATTCATATTATTTGTCCTAAACAGCAGCTAAAAGTTGTTATAACATGCATGAAAATGGTACAGATGGATAGATTGGATTTTTCTGATCATTTTTCATATATAATTTGTTTCATTTGGAGTTACGGTTGATTTTATATGATTTTTTAGAAGTTTTAGTTATTTTCTGGAATTTCTTGTAAAAGAATAAATCCAGAAAATGATTTACGGCGTCAACATGACATCACTGTGATGTCAGCAGGTCAACGGGCATGGTCCAAGTCAAACCTGACCAATGGGGTCCACTGGTCAGTAACCCAGTGTTGTTTGTGTCACTGACAAGTGGGGTCGGGTCAACCGGCACGTCAGCATAGTCAACTCTGACTGGTGGGCCCCGCGTTATAAAACTAATCTAAATAGAAAATAAACCCGGAGTTAATTAGGCGCGGGGCCCAGCTGTCGGTGTCACAGGAGGGGTTAGTTAGTGGGTCATTAGCCACTAATGATGCCCACGTCGGCGGCTAACCGCCAGTGGTGCACACACGCGGCGGCGTCGCTCGTCCCGGCGATTCCGGCGACGAGAAGAGGCAGGGTTGGTGTCGGTGTCAAAACCGGCGGATCTCGGGCTAGGGGGTCCCGAACTGTGCGTCTAGGCGGATGGTAATAGGAGACAAGGGACACGATGTTTTACCCAGGTTCGGGCCCTCTTGATGGAGGTAAAACCCTACGTCCTGCTTGATTGATATTGATATTGTGGATGTTTACAAGAGTGGATCTACCACGAGATCAAGGAGGCTAAACCCTAGAAGCTAGCCTATGGTATGATTGTAAGGGTTGATGTTGTTGGTTGTCCTACGGACTAGAGCCATCCGGTTTATATAGACACCGGAGAGGGCTAGGGTTACATAGAGTCGGTTACAATGGTAGGAGATCTACATATCCGTATCGCCAAGCTTGCCTTCCACGCCAAGGAAAGTCCCATTCGGACACGGGACGAAGTCTTCAATCTTGTATCTTCATAGTCTTGGAGTCCGATCGATGATGATAGTCCGGCCGATGATAGTTCGGCCGATGGTGGAAGTCCGGCTATCCGGACACCCCCTAATCCAGGACTCCCTCAGTAGCCCCTGAACCAGGCTTCAATGACGATGAGTCCTGCGCGCATATTGTTCGGCATTGCAAGGAGGGTTCCTCCTCCGAATAATTCATAGAAGATTGTGAACACCAGGATAGTGTCCGGCTCCGCAAAATAAATTCCACATTCCACCGTAGAGAGAATAATATATACACAAGTTCAATCTGCTGACGTTTTTTGCGGCATGACGTCACACCACTGCCAAGCCATTACTTGAATTGTTTTTTATTTTACCACCTCAGCGCATTTAGCGAAGTGGTTTCCTTGGCACGTCTTGTCGAAGCAGAGATCGTGTTCCCCCTTAATCCGGGATTCTCATCAATACGGACGTGGGTAACCCAACCGCGCCATTGATGGTGGCGCTTGGGAGATAAGCAAGTTTTACCAGGCTGGTGGGGACGCATAGTTTTCGTCCGCCTATATATAAGGGATAAGGATCCACCTTTTCACCTACGCCTTCTTCCTCCTTTGCTTATCCATCTCCGCACACTCAAGATCCAGCGCCCAAGTTCGCGCATCTCGTCTCAACCTTCTCTGACCATGTCCGAAGCGGGAGGCAAGTGGATGACCTCCTCCGTTACGGAGGAGCACATCGAAAGACTGCGCAGCGCCGGCTATCTGTCAGACGACATCGCTCACCGGCTGCCCGATGAGGGGCAGCTCATCCCCAACCCCAGGCCCCATGAGAGGGTAGTTTTTCTTCCCCACTTCCTCCGCGGACTGGGCTTTCCACTTCACCCCTTTGTCCGGGGGCTCATGTTCTACTACGGCCTGGATTTCCATGATCTGGCGCCGAACTTCATCCTCGACATCTCGGCGTTTATCGTCATGTGCGAGGCCTTCCTCTGCATCCTGCCCCACTTCGGCTTGTGGCTCAAGACCTTCAATGGCAAGCCGAAGATAGTGAAGGGCACTCAAGCGGAGTGCGGAGGCGCCATGTTGGGCAAGATGCCCAACGTCCTTTGGTTCAAAGGGGCCTTCGGGGAATTCGTCAAGGGGTGGCAATCGGGGTGGTTCTACATCACCGAGCCGCGCAACCCTACATGGGCAGTGGCCCCCGAGTTCAGATCTGGTATCCCTACGCAGCTCACCTCCTGGAAAAAGAAGGGCTTGCTGTGGGGTAGTTCGAAGGAGGTGACGGGACTCCAAGCCTGTATCCAGAAGCTGGTGAAGAAGCTCAGGCTGGTTAACGTGGTCCAAGTCATGCTCGTCCGCCGGATTCTCCCATGCCAAGAGTGGGCATTCAATCTGTGGGAGTTCGATCCAGAACAGCACCAAGCGTTGAGCGGGCTCTTCGACACGACGTACGAAGGCGCCTGGAGGGTGCTGTTTAAGGGCGCCGAAGCCCCCGCATCCGCGGCTGAAGATCACGGATTTTGCTCGCAGTGCCAAGCTGACGAGGTAAGTGATTCTACCCCTTTACGGGACACTTGCTTTTCATAGTTTGACTCTATGCGGGTTTTGATTTCCCCTTTTCCTTTGACAGGACTGGATGAAGAAGGCGGAGCAGATCGACTGCCCGGCTCCCATGCCAGAAAACCCAGTAGACGCCCGTCTAGCGAGGCTGCTGGTTCCGGCACCGCACGTGGTGCCGGAGAAGAAGGCCAAGAAGGAGGCCGCGGGTACTCGAAAGAGTTCCTGTTTTCAGGTGTCCGACGACTCCGAGGCGGACTCCTCCCCTGAAAATGAGGAGGAGAAAGAGGACTCTCTCCCAGAGGAAGGAGAGAGGAAGAGGAAGGCTACCCCAACAGGGGAGGCCGAAGGGTCCAAGAGGGGAAGGACTATTCCCCCGGACAGCTCCGCCAACATCAACGTTGGCGACGAAGAATGGCCTTCAAGGGCCAGGCCTCCGGCGAGATCGTAAGTATCTGGATTCCTGAATGATTTATAATTTCTTGTTATGTCACGTAGCGTCCTTCTAATGCCGCATACTGCCTGCAGTCCGGCCGATGATGATCTCCCCGCTTCATCGAGCGGGTCGTTGGCTCTGTCGGATGTGGATTCCATCCCGACGGCCTCCACCCCATGCGCCACTGAGGACGCCGAGGTGGGATCCCAGGAAGGGACCCATCAGGAGGAGGCTCCGGAGGCGTCGCAAGGCAGCCTCCCGGACTTTGCACCGGACTCCACACCGGAACCCGCAGCGGTTCCGGAGTCCGGCAGGCGGCCCCTTCGCAAGAAGGGCAAGACCATGACGCCGTCGGCCTCCGTCTAGCCGGAGGTGCCGAACAATTTGTTGGAGGCGCTCCAGAGCGCTTCCATCGAGGAAGAACACCGCACTATCATGAGTGCGGTGATTCAGAAGGTACAGCTCGCCAAGAGCGGGCTGACCGAAGCCTGCAGTAGCCTTCTATCAGGCTTTGAGGTAAGAAGTAAAAAATATGCAATGTAGTACCGCATAGACAGTAGCCCCTGATGCTCGGTTCTGTGTTCGAAAAGAAAGGCCGGACTGAGGATCTGAAAAAAAAGATATACGCAGGGTTGCTAAAATTTTTTGTCAATATGGGTTGCAGGCTGTGCTGCTGACCTCTGCCGCACTGACTGCGGAGGTCGGTGCTTTGAAGCAAGATCTCGAGCAGTCCGAGCAAGAGCTCGGCCGTGCCAAGAAGTAGCTCGAGGACAAAGAAGGTGAGTGACACCACTTTGAATAGTTACCTTACAGAAAAGGATTTAGGTTGCAATAAAAGAATAACAAGGATAACATGGGTACTGCAGGGGCCACAAACGAGGTGGCAACCCTGAAGGAGGCCGTGGCCGCGGCCGAACGCAATGCGGCCGTGGAACGAGCAGAGCGAGAAATGCAAGAGGCATGGGTGGCGGCGGTTCGGCAAGAGCTCCAGGCTCACATGGAAAAGCATGAGAGTTTGGAGCGTGACTCAAAGACTCGAGAGTCTGAGCTTGCCTCGGCTCTCGAAAGTGCCAAAGCCGCCAAGGCCGAGGCCCATAAGTCCCTTCAGGAGATTGAGTCGGTTAAGAATATAGCGGCGGGTAAGGCATTTTTCATGCAAAGCAAGCATGTGAATGTAAATTACGTGTTACTTACCCGAATTCGGAGCTCTCCAGGGGCGTTTGCAGATCTGCCTCGCAGCGTGTCTGATGCCACCGCATTCTACCGAGCCGAGGAGGGGAGCTCAACGGAGAAGGTCTTCTGGTCTCAATACGCTGAGACCAGCCATCCGGTGCCCCCTAGCGACCAGCTGAAGCAGCTGGTCGAGCTTCACAAGGTAGCCGAGCAGGCCATGAAGGGCCTCATAGTCCGGCTGTGGCCTGGAGAGGCCATGCCTGGGAGCTACTTCGGCCTTGTGCGGCGCTTGGTGGATGCGTGCCCCTGGGTGGAGGTTATCAAGCGCTCCGCCTGCATTGAAGGTGCTCATCGGGCCCTTGCCCGCGCAAAGGTGCATTGGGGCAAGCTGGATGCGGAGAAGCTAATCACTGACGCGCCACCAGCGGGCAAGGAATATCGTACGCCCGAGATGTACTATAAGACTGTCCTGAAGGGTGCCCGCAAGATTGCGGATGAGTTCCCCCGAGAGGTAATTATTGAGTAAACTCGCTATGTATTATCTTGTGCGCTGAAAACTTTGTTCATATGCGCTAAGCAATGCTTGTTTAATTTAAAATATTACCTTCTGTGCGGCCGTTTATAGAATCTGAGAGATGGCAAGCTGTCGGCTTCAGCCCCCATGCCACTAGTGCTGGGGTGTTCGGGATAAACTTGAGCACTCTTGTTCCCATTTTTGGGTCCATCTAGGGAGGCGCTCAACACGACGAACCAGGCAACCGGACTTATAATGCTTGAACACTCTCACTTAGCCATAGAATTCTATAATTTTAAATTTCGGCGGAGCCCCTAGTATTCGGAACACCGAATTTGGGACGCTATCCACGCCTTCGTCGGACATTATCCGGAACTTCGCTCTAAGCGGCGTAGGTCTTTAAGGACCCGAAAAAACCTCTCGAACAGCGACCAGTCTCTCGCCTTATCATGACAGTAAGTTTTAGCTTTCTCCACTAAGGCGTTAACCCGGCTCAACCGGGGCGCAATCGCAGTGGTTCTCCCAGTGCTACCTTAGCCGATAGAACGGAACCTAAGGTGCCAAACATGGCAGCCGGGCAAACCCAACTATTGACCCAAGACATGATTCGGAGCCGATTCATATAATGCTATAAGTTCGGGGTGCCGCACTTGTGAAAGTGTTCGGACTTATCACACCATAATGCGGGGAACATAAGCCCCTGGTGTATTCGGCCGTACCAAAATGTACGGATGCAACATGTCGTAAATGAACATATATATATATATACAAAGTAATGCAATTATGGGCAAAAAGTGCTGCATTATTTATTCAAGAAGGTCTGCTACGAGTGCGTAATGATACAAATAGTGCAGAAAGCAAGGGATCGGATGAATTAAAGGCGTCTCCCTCCAGGGGTAGGCCGCGGAATAGTGCATTTAACAAATTTAATGCTCGTAATGGAGACCACCTGAGTGTTCATCGCAGCCTTTGTCCCTCCCTGGCTGTTGCATCATGAGTTTGGCAGGTTCGCCGCCGGACAGAGTCCTGTATATATATAAAAAAAGAGAGAAAAATAAAAGATAAAAAGAGCGACACACTTGGGAACCCCTGGTGTGGTCGAACCGCACTCTAGGTCTGTTGTGGTTGTGCCTCTCCCACTATGCCCATGGTATCTCCAGGTCGGAGAGTTTGTCTTGTAATTGTGCGAGGGCTAGGGTTGAGGCCGCACTGCTACGCGTGCTCGGAACGTGCCAGGTGGTCTTGGTTGATGTTGCTCCGGGCGCGTTTGGCTGTGTCCGGTCGTTTAACGGCCGGACTCGAGAATTGCCTTAAAAGGCTGCTCTGTACTTCTGCCGCGAGAGCCGCTGTATGTTCCTCCGTTCGGAGGGAGCGTTCCGTGTTTCCATTGACCGTGATGACTCCACGAGGGCCTGGCATCTTGAGCTTAAGGTATGCATAATGTGGCACCACGTTGAATTTTGCGAACGCGGTTCGTCCAAGCAGAGCGTGATAGCCACTGCGAAACGGGACTATATCGAAGATTAACTCCTCGCTTCGGAAATTATCCAGGGATCCAAAGACCACTTCCAGTGTGACTGAGCCTGTACAATTAGCTTCAACACCTGGTATGACGCCTTTAAAGGTCATCTTTGTAGGTTTAATCCTTGAGGGGTCTATGCCCATCTTGCGCACTATATCCTGATAAAGCAGGTTCAGGCTACTGCCGCTGTCCATCAGGACTCTCGTGAGGTGAAATCCATCGACGATTGGGTCTAAAACCAATGCGGCGAATCCGCCATGGCGGATACTGGTCGGGTGGTCTCTTCGATCGAAAGTGATCGGGCAAGAGGACCATGGGTTGAATTTTGGGGCGACTGGCTCCATCGTGTATACGTCCCTTAGTGCATGCTTCCGCTCCCTCTTGGGTATATGCGTTGCGTATATCATATTTACCATCCGAACTTGAGGGGGGAATCCCTTCTGTCCTCTGTTGTTCGGCGGCTGGGTCTCTTCCTCGTCATCACTTTGTAGCCTCTGTTGTCCTCTGTTGGTGTGGTTAGCTGGCCTTTCGGGGGTTCCATGTATTTGACAAGAGCGGTCGAGTATTCGTTCCAAATTGGACGGGCCCGGAGTAGTTCTTTTAAATGGCTTCTTCCGTTGACCGGGTTTGGAGCCTCGGAATCTGGCGTTGACTGCCGTATCCTCATTGCTGCCGCCGTTAATGCGGCGTTTGTTTTTGTTTCGACGCGACCTGCCATTGCGGTCCTTGGTATCCGGACTGCCAGCATTTTTGCTGAGGTTGTTGCTGCGAGCTAGCCAGCTATCCTCTCCCGCACAGAAGCAGGTCATGAGTGATGTGAGGGCTGCCATGGATTTCGCTTTTCCTGTCCTAGGTGCCGGGCCAGCCACTCGTCGCGGATGTTATGTTTGAAGGCCGCGAGGGCCTCTGCATCCGGACAGTCGACGATTTGATTTTTATTTGTTAAGAACCGTGTCCAGAATTGCCTGGCCGATTCGTCTGGCTGCTGGATTATGTGGCTTAGGTCATCTGCGTCCAGTGGTCGCACATACGTGCCCTGGAAGTTGTCGAATTGACTCTGCGGGCAGGCTGTTAAGCCAATGCCGAGCTGGTCCATTAAGCTTGAGCGGGAGATATTTGATGGCGTGAAGATCGTCGCCGCGGGCCATATGTATATGAAGGAGATAATCCTCAATCCAAACCGCGGGGTCTGTTGTGCCATCGTAGGATTCGATGTTAACGGGTTTAAACCCTTCAGGGATTTGATGATCCATTACTTCGTCAGTGAAGCATAGTGGGTGTGCGGCGCCTCTGTATTGAGCAATATTGCGACGTAGCTGAAGAGAGCGTTATCTGCTGTGTTCGGCCCGGCCGGAGTAGTTGTATCCGGCGCGACAGTATTCGTCGTGGGTCTTGGGGCGCCCACGTGATCCATAGATAGATCTGGATTGTCTTGCCTTGTCCTCCAATATGTCCCGCAAGTCCGGCGCATTCCCCCGTGGCTTTGCGCTTTTTGAGCGGTGCCGGGGTACGGTTTTGGTGGAGGGCTTACACGCCTCTCTGTCGCGGCCATGAGGTGGTCGGTCTACCGTATTGTGCGCTGGTGATGCCGGTTTGTATGCTTCCTCCTCTAGTCGGGGGAGCAACTTGCGTTTTGGGTAGCTTTTGGATGGGCGTTCGAGTTCATACTCTTCGGCCGCGAGGACCTCGGTCCATCTGTCGGCCAGCAGGTCTTGATCAGCTTGAAGCTGTTGCTGCTTTTTCTTTAGACTATTTGTTGTGGCCATTAGCCTGCGTCTGAAACGCTCTTGTTCGACGGGATCCTCAGGCACGACGAATTCGTCGTTGTCGAGGCTTGCCTCGTCTCCAGAGGGAGGTATGTAATTATCATCCTCGACCTCTTCGTCTGCCGCCCTCTCGTGAGGGCTTGCTTCTGCCTCCTCCTGCGCTGAATCTTGCTGGAGGGGGTTATCTTTGGCACTTTCTGGCGTGTTATTATCTCCTGTGCCGGAATCTCCATCTTTGCTGTGGCGGGATTTAGAGCGGCGCCGCAGACGTCGGCGCTTGGGCTGTTTCTTTAAGGAATCGGCCTCCCCTGTTTCTTCGTCGTCCCCGTCTTTTGGGGTGTCCACCATGTATATGTCGTATGACGAGGTGGTCATCCAGTGTCCCGTAGGCACTGGTTCTTGATAGTCTCCGGCATCGTCGTCCATACCGTCGATGTCTTCGGAGTCGTAGTCGAGTACGTCGGTTAGATCGTCGACGGTGGCTACGAAGTGGGTGGTGGGTGGGCTCTGAATTTCTTCGTCATCCGCGTCCCAACCATCCTGGCCGTAGTCCGGCCAGGGCTCTCCGGATAGCGAGAGATGCTTCAGCGAATTTAAGATGTCGCTGAAGGGTGAGTGCTGAAAGATGTCCGCAGCGGTGAATTCCATGATCGGCGCCCAATCGGATTCGACTGGCGGGGGCGCAGGAGGTTCGGAGTCTGGCAGGGAGTCCGGCACCTCGG
Organism: Triticum timopheevii; assembly: GCA_963921465.1. Taxonomy (NCBI): domain Eukaryota; kingdom Viridiplantae; phylum Streptophyta; class Magnoliopsida; order Poales; family Poaceae; genus Triticum; species Triticum timopheevii. The sequence continues at coordinate 587,211,641 of OY997270.1, forward strand.
AGTCATGAGCTTTATGCGGGACAAGGTCAGTGTTTGGCTCCATCACCGTGAAAGTTGCATCTCCCGAGGCGGTGTCCAGCCACCCGTCCTCGATCTGTGCGATTGGCTCCGGACTATGGGTCGGAGTGGATTCATGTGCGGTCTCCAAGGCATTGTGCGGCGGCAGAGTTAGGTCGTGCCCATCGTGATAGTGCGGCGCACTTGGCTGTGGCTCGGATCCGTCGAAGGTCAAGTCCCCGCGGATATCGGCTGTGAAGTTTAGGCTTCCAAACCTGACCTGACGGCCAGGGGCGTAGCTTTCGATCTGCTCCAGATGGCCAAGCGAGTTGGCCCGCAGTGCGAAGCCACCGAACTGTCCAGGGAGAAAAGTCTCACCCAGGACTGCGTCGTTGTTGATTGAAGAGGCCATCAAGCCTATCGGTGACGACACAGAGGAAGTCTCAATGAAAGCACCAATGTCGGTGTCAAAACCGGCGGATCTCGGGCTAGGGGGTCCCGAACTGTGCGTCTAGGCGGATGGTAACAGGAGACACGGGACACGATGTTTTACCCAGGTTCGGGCCCTCTTGATGGAGGTAAAACCCTATGTCCTGCTTGATTGATATTGATATTGTGGATGTTTACAAGAGTGGATCTACCACGAGATCAAGGAGGCTAAACCCTAGAAGCTAGCCTATGGTATGATTGTAAGGGTTGATGTTGTTGGTTGTCCTACGGACTAGAGCCATCTGGTTTATATAGACACCGGAGAGGGCTAGGGTTACATAGAGTCGGTTACAATGGTAGGAGATCTACACATCCGTATCGCCAAGCTTGCCTTCCACGCCAAGGAAAGTCCCATTCGGACACGGGACGGAGTCTTCAATCTTGTATCTTCATAGTCTTGGAGTCTGGTCGATGATGATAGTCCGGCCGATGATAGTTCGGCCGATGGTGGTAGTCCGGCTATCCGGAAACCCCCTAATCCAGGACTCCCTCAGTTGGGCTCGTTGGAACGCCCGCGAGGTGGCGCGTCCAACGGTGGTGGTGGCAGGTGCTGGGGTGGCCGGAGACGACGGCGGCAAGCACGTCCGCGGCGGCCGGAGTTCGGACACGCGCGGGTTCGGTGTTCCGGTGCACGGCAGGACTAGCTGGTGGTTGGGGTCATCTCCTAGGAGCAACCCGAGCACGATGACTTGCCCAGGCGCAAACTACAGCATCTGTAGCCATGACGGCGACATGGCCGGCGGGCGGGAGCTCTCGGCTCCGGCGGAAAAGGCGGCTAGAGGGCGAGAACGAGCTCGAGGAGGAGGGGAAAAGGCGGTAGGGCTCACAGCGGATCGAACGGAGGGGGCGGCGAGCTCGGGGAAGGCTTGGACGGCGTTGGAGCCACGACGGTGATCGTTGGACCCGAGGATGAAGATGACGTCGATGGCGATGATGCAGGGCACCCGGCGTCTCGTGGCTTAACGGAGAGGTCGAGGGAGACTTGGCGGGGCTCTTGGGCATGTCAGAGAAGCGAGGGGGAGGCGGTGGCCGCGGTGGTGGCGAGCGGCGTCGGCGGTTGCGCTCGGGCGCGAGAGGGAGAGAAAGCAGAGGAGGGGAGAGGCACGGGAGAGACTGAGAGCCGTCTAGGGGGTGCGTGGCGTCGTCCAGAAGATCGGGGAGGCCAGGCAGGCAGGGAGGAGCTGGCGCGGCTCGCCTGCGTGCCGGGCACGCAGCTGCTTCTCCTCCTGGCAAGAGGAAGAAGACAGTGTCGCCCCTGGTGGGCCGGGCTAGCTTTGCCCGGCTGGGCTGCTACAGTGGTGGGCTGGCTAGGCTGCCAGGTAAGTAACAGGTACTCCCTCCTTCTCTGTTTCTATTTTAATTGTTGTTTTCTATTTATTTCAATCTGTTTTGATTTAGTTCAAGCACTAAACCATTTTTGTTTCTTCCAATAATTTTTGCAGGGACTGAAAGGAATATTATAGAGCCCCTCACAAAATATCAGAATTATTGAAGCATTAAAAATATATACAACATATATTTGCTCCAACTCAAATACAATATGTGTTAATTCAAAAATCCAGAATGGCCTAGAAATATGTGCATCATTTTTGGCAGAGGTTTTCACCTTTACCAGAAATCATGAACATTTTCAGAGGGCATTTTGGGTTCATTGAAAAACATTTTATTTTGACCCTAGTTGAATTCATTAGCTGCTAGGGCTTGGATCAATCCCCATTTCAAGTTTCATGAAATTTAAACATGATGCATGGATGCAATGCCACTAGTTACAAACAAACTCTAGGGCTGTGACAGAGGCGAGGATGACACGTTGCCCCGTCCTCCTTTTCCCCGAGCACCGCGGCAGCCTCGACTTCGCCCCCCTCCCCTTCCTCTAACAGTTGGCTCCGCCACCACGAGCTCTTGGGGAGGAGCGACACGTTGTCTAGCGGAGACCCTCGCCGCCACCGATGAAGCATCACCACGTCCTCTCGCCATGATAGGAGAGAGGGAAGAGCAGGGATGGGGAGGGGCGGATGACGAAGGACTGAGAGGCGTCGTTCCTCCTGCTCCCCTCCTTATAAAGGACGGGGTCGGGGCTCGGGCGCCCCTTCCAGCCAATCCGTCCCATTAAGGTGACAGCGGGCGAGGCCGTCGACCACCCTCCCCACCCAATTTAAGGTGTGTGGGAATCGACCCACGCGCGCACGCCTTCCCGCATTCCGCGCACCTGTCATTCGCCCTGCGTCGTGCATGCGACGTACATGGCGCAAGGGACGGGCGTAATAGGACGCGTGGAGGGACGGTTCCCAGGTAAGGACAGTAAATGAGCAGCGGCCCGTGGTCTCAAAGGGACACGCAGGACGCCTCTTTACTGTTCACCACAGGATGACGTAAGCATGCTTCGATCAAACTGCGGGCGTAACCCCCATGTCACGCATTCAACACGGGTCATGGGGAAGCGCAGCAGACGAAAAGTTACTGTGATAAAAACAGCTCCGCCTGCCCGCGCACCGTTTTTGGGCCTAGCCAAACAAACGCTCCGCGCTTATGTGTGGCGCAGGCCCAGGGGCTCCTGTCGGTGTACTAAAGTAGGGGCACTACTTTGTACCCCTTACTAAGTGCACGGGAAGTCAGAGCCGCGCCCATAGCCACACTGGGCGAGGGAGAGGGAGGAGTTAGAACCATAGAACTATCGGAAGCCACGGCAAGACCAGAAGGCCAAAAGGGCAAGGTGGTTCTCCCCGGCAAGATCCTTGCCGAGGCAGCCTCCACGGCTCCAGCAGGAGCCTTTTCGGGGGCAACTTGCCCAAACTGACGCCAGCAAAGCGCACCTCCCTTGAGCCCTAGTTCCTCCAGTGGCACCAACCGTGTTGGGACCAACGCTCGGGAGGACCTCCGTGATGGCATGCAGATCTTCGTGAAGACAAGATACACTCCAAATCAGAGGAAGAATAGAAGACGACGAACCTCAGCGAGATTCTTGTCGAGGAAAACCACAAGACCCCCGGCAAGATCCTTGTCGGGGACGACTGCAACGCCACGGCAAGACCCTTCCCGGGGCCTCGGCAAGGCCCTTGCCGAGGGCGTCCGCGAGGCTGCAACCAGGCTCGCGCCTGCCAAGCTTCTGCCACCACTCCCATGCGACTGTCAACCCACCAGCTGGGCGGGTGCTTGCATGTCGATGCAAGGCTCCTCGACCAACTCAGTGCATGCCTACGTGGTGGCATGCAAACCTTCATGAAGGCCCTACCACCGCGCCACCTCAGCTGCCTGCAAGCTTACATGGCGCTGACCGCCTCGGTGGCCCAGGCGCGTGTCAAGGCAGGGCGAGGCGGCGATAAAGTGGAGGGGACACGTCAGGGGGCACATTAAATGCGTCTTGTCCCGTAATAGCTAGCGATAGGCTTAGCCCAGTGCCCTGATGCCACCTCTTGTGTGCCACTGTGGTGATCCCCTTGCCTATAAAAGGAGGCCCAAGGCACCCAGGAGAAGGATTCGGACTTTGGAACAAGTTACGCTCCTTGTAGCTAGTTCAAGAACCTCAAGAACACAAATATACACATCAAAGCAGGACTAGGGTATTACGCATCTCTGCGGCCCGAACCTGGGTAAACAACCCGTGTGCTCGTACTGACTGCTGATCCCGCTCTTCTCACCACCGCGCTCCCCACAACCGTAGTAGGGATTCTTATGATCCCATAGGTGTCGTATCCACAATGACATGACCCAAATGGCAGTGCCACAAATAAGTTGCACTACCATTATCAACTTTGCATCTTTTGGCATCAATATTATGAATCTGTGTATCACTATGATCGAGATCCAACAAACTATTTTCATTGGGCATATGATCATCGAAGGTTTTATTCATGTAAACATAACAACAATTGTTCTCTGACTTTAAATGAATAATCGTATTGCAATAAACATGATCAAATCATATTCATGCTCAATGCAAATGCTAAATAACATTTATTTAGGTTTAACACTAATCCCAAAAGAATAGGGAGTGTGCAATGATGATCATATCAATCTTGGAACGAATTCCAACACACATCATCACTTCACCCTCAACTAGTCTCTGTTTAGTCTGTAACTCCTATTTCAAGTTACTAATCTTAGCAACTGAACAAGTATCAAATACCCAGGGGCTACTATAAACACTAGTAAGGTGCACATCAATAACCTGTTTATCAAATATACCCTTGTTCACTTTGCCATCCTTCTTATCTACCAAATATTCAGGGCATTTCCGCTTCTAGTGACCATTTCCTTTGCAGTATAAGCACTCAGTTTCAGGCTTTGGTCCATCTTTGGGCTTCTTCACGGGAGTGAAAACTTGCTTGTCATTCTACTTGAAGTTCCCTTTCTTTCCCTTTGCCCTTTTCTTGAAACTAGTGGTCTTGTCAATCATCAACACTTGATGCTCTTTCTTGATTTCTACCTTCATCGATTTCATCATCATGAAAAACTCGGGAATCATTTTCGTCATCCCTTGCATACTATAGTTCATCACGAAGTTCTACTAACTTGGTGAGGATGACTAGAGACCTCTGTCAGTCACTATCTTATCTGGAAGATTCACTCCCACTTGATTCAAGCGATTGTAGTGCCCAGACAATCTGGGCATGTGCTCACTACTTGAGCTATTCTCCTCCATCTTTTAGCTATAGAACTTGTTGGAGACATCATATCTCTCAACTCTGGTATTTGCTTGAAATGTTAACTTCAACTCCTGGAACATCTCATATGGTCCATGACGTTCAAAATGTCTTTGAAGTCCCGATTCTAAGCCATTAAACATGGTGCACTAAACTAACAAGTAGTCATCTTATTGAGCTAGCCAAGCGTTCATAATGTCTGCATCTGCTCCTGCAATAGGTCTTTCACCTAGCGGTGCATCAAGGACATAACTCTTCTGTGCAGCAATAAGGATAAACGTTAGATCACGGACCAGTCCGCATCATTGCTACTATCATCTTTCAACTTAGTTTTCTCTAGGAACACATATAAAACATAGGGAAGCAACAACGCGAGCTATTGATCTACAACATTATTTGCAAAATACTATCAGGACTAAGTTCATGATAAATTAAAGTTCAATTAATCATATTACTTAAGAACTCCCACTTAGATAGACATGTCTCTAATCATCTAAGTGATCACGTGATCCAAATCAACTAAACCATAACCGATCATCACGTGAAATGGAGAAGTTTTCAATGGTGAACATCACTATGTTGATCATATCTACTATATGATTCACGCTCGACCTTTCGGTCTCAGTGTTCCGACACAATATTTTCATATGCTAGGCTCGTCAAGTTTAACCCGAGTATTTTGCGTGTGCAAAATTGGCTTGCACCCGATGTAGATGAACTTTGAGCTTATCACACCCGATCATCACGTTGTGTCTCGGCACGAAAAACTTTGGCAACTGCGCATACTTAGGGAGAACACTTATACCTTGAAATTTAGTGAGAGATCATCTTATAATGCTACCGTCAATCAAAGCAAAATAAGATGCATAAAAGATAAACATCACATGCAATCAATATAAGTGATATGATATGGCCATCATCATCTTGTGCCTTTGATCTCCATCTTTAAAGCACCTTCATGATCACCATCGTCACCGGCGTGACACCTTGATCTTCATCGTAGCATCTTTGTCGTCTCGCCAACTATTGCTTCTACGACTATCGCTACCGCTTAGTGATAAAGCAAAGCAATTACAGGGCGATTGCATTGCATACAATAAAGCGACAACCATATGGCTCCTACCAGTTGTCGATAACTTTGTTACAAAACATGATCATCTCATACAATAAAATTTAGCATCATGTCTTGACCATATCACATCACAACATGCCCTGCAAAAACAAGTTAGACGTTGTCTACTTTGTTGTTGCAAGTTATACGTGGCTGCTACGAGCTGAGCAAGAACCGTTCTTACCTACGCATCAAAACCACAACGATATTTCGTAAAGTTAGTGCTTTTAAGCTTCTCAAGGATCGGGCGTAGCCACACTCGGTTCAACTAAAGTTGGAGAAACTTACACCCGGCAGCCACCTATGTGCAAAGCACGTCGGTAGAACTAGTCTCGCGTAAGTGCACGCGTAATGTCGGTCTGGGCCGCTTCATCCAACAATACCGCTGAACCAAAGTATGACATGCTGGTAAGCAGTATGACTTGTATCTCCCACAACTCACTTGTGTTCTACTCGTGCATATAACATCTACGCATAAAGCTGGCTCGGATGCCACTGTTGGGAAATGTAGTAATTTCAAAAAAATTCCTACAGACATGCAAGATCATGGTGATGCATAGCAACAAGAGGGAGAGTGTTGTCCACGTACCCTCGTAGACCGTAAGCGGAAGCGTTATGACAACGCAGTTGATATAGTCGTACGTCTTCACGATCGACCGATCCAAGTACCAAACGTACAGCACCTCCGCGATCTGCACACATTCAGCTCGGTGACGTCCCACAAACTCACGATCCAGTAGAACTTCGAGGGAGAGTTCCATCAGCACGACGGCGTGATGACGGTGTTGATGAAGCTACCAACACAGGGCTTCGCCTAAGCACCGCTACGATATGACCGAGGTGGATTATGGTGGAGGGGGGCACCGCACACGGCTAAAGATCTATGATCAACTTGTTGTGTCTTAGGGTGCCCCCCTGCCCCCGTATATAAAGGAGCTGGGGGGGCGGCCGACCAAGGAGGAGGGCGCGCCAAGGGGGAGTCCTACTCCCACCGGGAGTAGGACTCCTCCTTTCCTAGTAGGAGTAGGAGAAGGTGGAAGGAGGAGAGAGAGGGGGGAAGGAAAGGGGGGCCTCGCCCCCCTCCTTGTCCAATTCGGACTAAAAGGGGAGGGGGCGCGCGGCCCTGCCTTGGCCGCCCCTCCTCTTCTCCAATAAGGCCCATATGGCCCTTTATACTCCCTGGGGGGTTCCAGTAACCCCCCGGTACTCCAGTATATGGCCGAACTTGCCCGGAACACTTCCGAAGTCCAAACATATCCGGGACTCCGAACTACCTTCGGTACATCAAAACACATAAACTCATAATACCAGTTGTCACCGAACGTTAAGCGTGCGGACCCTACGGGTTCGAGAACTAGGTATACATGACCGAGATATGTCTCCGGTCAATAACCAATAGCAGAACCTGGATGCTCATATTGGCTCCTACATATTCTACGAATATCTTTATCGGTCAAACCGCATAACAACATACGTTGTTCCCTTTGTCATCGGTATGTGACTTGCCCGAGATTCGATCGTCGGTATCTCAATACCTAGCTCAATCTCGTTACTGGCAAGTCTCTTTACTCATTCTGTAATGCATCATCCCGCAACTAACTCATTAGTTACATTGCTTTTAAGGCTTATAGTGATGTGCATTATCGAGAGGGCCCAGAGATACCTCTCCGACAATCGGAGTGACAAATCCTAATCTTGATCTATGCCCAGTGATACATCTCCAACGTATCTACTTCTCCAAACACTTTTTCCCTTGTTTTGGACTCTAACTTGCATGATTTGAATGAAACTAACCCGGACTGACGTTGTTTTCAGCAGAACTGCCATGATGTTGTTTTACGTGTAGAAAACAAAAGTTCTCGGAATGTCCTGAAAATCCACGGAGGCACTTTTTGGAAAATATAAAAAAATACTGGAGAAAGAATCAAGACCAGGGGGCCCACACCCTGTCCACGAGGGTGGGGGCGCGCCCCCCTGTCTCGTCGGCGGAGGCGCGCCCCCTGTCTCGTGGGCCCCCTGAGGCTCCGCTGACCTCAACTCCAACTCCATATATTCCGTCTCGCGGAGAAAAAAATCAAAGAGGAAGTTTCATCGCGTTTTACGATACGGAGCCGCCGCCAAACCCTAATCTCTCTCGGGAGGGCTGATCTGGAGTCCGTTCGGGGCTCCGGAGAGGGGGATTCATCGCCGTCATCATCATCAACCATCCTCCATCACCAATTTCATGATGCTCACCGCTGTGCGTGAGTAATTCCATCATAGGCTTGCTGGACGGTGATGGGTTGGATGAGATTTACCATGTAATCAAGTTAGTTTTGTTAGGGTTTGATCCCTAGTATCCACTATGTTCTGAGATTGATGTTGCTATGACTTTGCTATGCTTAATGCTTGTCACTAGGGCCCGAGTGCCATGATTTCAGATCTAAACCTATTATGTTTTCATGAATATATGTGTGTTCTTGATCCTATCTTGCAAGTCTATAGTCACATATTATGTGTTATGATCCGACAACCCCGAAGTGACAATAATCGGGATACTTCTCGGTGATGACCGTAGTTTGAGGAGTTCATGTATTCACTATGTGCTAATGCTTTGTTCTGGTTCTCTATTAAAAGGAGGCCTTAATATCCCTTAGTTTCCATAATGACCCCGCTGCCACGGGAGGGTAGGACAAAAGATGTCTTGCAAGTTCTTTTCCATAAGCACGTATGACTATTTACGGAATACATGCCTACATTACATTGATGAATTGGAGCTAGTTTTGTGTCACCATATGTTATAGCTATTACATGAGGAATCGCATCCGACATAATTATCCATCACTGATCCAATGCCTACGAGCTTTTCACATCTTGTGTTTCACTTATTTACTTTTCCGTTGCTATTGTTACAATCACTACAAAACCCAAAAACATTACTTTTGCTACCGTTACCTTTATTATCATACTACTTTGCTACTAAATACTTTGCTGCAGATACTAAGTTATCCAGGTGTGGTTGAATTGACAACTCAACTGCTAATACTCAAAAATATTCTTTGGCTCCCCTTGTGTCGAATCAATAAATTTGGTTTGAATACTTTACCCTCGAAAGCTGTTGCAATCCCCTACACTTGTGGGTTATCACTTAGCAGTATTGGCAAACCAACTCACTTGCATGATGCTCTTGCTCATAGGGATTGGAAAAAGGCTATGGATAATGAATATGATGCACTCATGAAAAATAAAACTTGACATTTAGTACCACCAAGGAAGGGTAGTAATGTAATAGACTGCAAGTGGGTATACAAATAAAGAGAAAACCTGATGGAAGTATAGACAGATATAAGGCTAGGCTAGTTGCAAAGGGTTTCAAACATTTGTTTGGTATTGACTATGAGGATACATTCAACCCTGTTTTTAAGTCAGCCACTATTCGACTTGTATTGTCTATTGCTATTTCCAGAGGATGGAGTTTACGACAGCTAGATGTTCAAAACGTGTTTCTTCATGGTGTTCTTTAGGAAGAAGTGTTAATGCGGCAGCCACCAGGATATGAGGATCAAAGCACACCACATTATGTTTGTAAGTTGGATAAAGCTCTGTATGGTTTGAAACAGGCCCCAAGAGCTTGGTACTCAAGGTTGCGTATGTAGTTACAACAACTTGGGTTTACACCATGTAAAGCATATACCTCATTGTTCTTCTACAATATAGTATCACTATATTTGTCCTTGTTTATGTTGATGATATAATTGTTGCTAGCTCAAGTTCAGGTGCTACCACTTGTTTGCTTAAGGATCTAAAGTTGGAGTTTGCTCTCAAGGACTTGGGTAATCTTCACTATTTTCTTGGCATAGAGGACAAACAAGTGAAGGATGGTATACTTCTCACACAGGAAAAATACACCACTGACATACTCAGGACAGTAGGATAGGAAAATTCTAAACTTGTGAGTACACCAATGTCAACCTCAAAACAACTTACAATTGAGAGTGGAGAACCACTTCGACCTGAAGATGCAACAAATTACAAAAGTGTTGTAGGTGCTTTACAATATTTGACTCTTACACGTCCTGATATTTCCTATTTTGTGAATAAGGTATGTCAATATTTACATGCACCTAGGACAACTCATTGGACTGCAGTCAAGAGAATTTTGAGGTATCTTAAATATTCAGAAGGACTTGGAATTCAGATCACCAAGTATTTGTCCATGCTTGTCACTGCTTATTCTGATGCAGATTGGGCAGGGTGTGCTAATGATAAAAGATCCACAGGTGGCTTTGCTATGTTTCTGGGTACAAATCTTGTGTCATGGAGTGCAAGAAAACAGACCACTATCTCAAGATCCAATACAGAAGCTGAATATATAGCTCTAGCAAATGCTACTGCTGAGGTAATGTGGATACATACATTACTCTATGATCTTGGAATTAAGGCTCCTCAGGCTGCGAGCTTATGATGTGATAATATTGGTGCAACCTATCTCTCAGCTAATCATGTTTTTCATGCACGCACAAAACATATCGAAGTTGATTTCCACTTTGTCAAAGAAAGAGTAGCTCGCAAGCTACTTGATATTCGTTTTATACCAACTGGAGATCAACTTGCCGATGGCTTCACAAAACCTCTCACTACAAGGAGGTTGGATGAGTTTAAGTACAATCTTAACCTTAGCAAAGTGCATACGGTTCAGATTGAGGGGGTGTTAGAATAAGTTGTATAGGGGTAGGAGACTAGTTTGAATTGTAATCTATCTTCTATCCCTTCTTCTGTTATTCTCCCTATAATGATGAGATCAATCTCTCTCTCTATCTATCTATCTCTCTCTCTCTCTCTCGATCTCGATCTCGATCTTGATCTCGATCTCAACTTCCTTGTAAGCCAAGGCAAACCCTCAATATATACAATGCGGCCCAGACGAAGGGTTCTACGCTTCCCACATAATTTTACAGAGGCCACGAAGTATTGGGGGCGCGTGAGTAGGCGGGGCAAGCATTGCAGGAGTACACACCCGGCCGCCACACCAGCACTCCTGTTGCATCCAAAGATGACGAAGTTGCTGATGCTAGTCAACACCGATGGTGGAGCAGAGGCATGCTGTAGAGGACGAACGGCGGCGGGTGACGCAAGCCAATTATAGATTGGAAAACCAAAAAGAAACGCCGATCAAAGAAACCGACGAGAGAGAGAAAAACCAGGAGCAAGGGCTCGGAAAAAAGACTCTCTAGGCAGCCGGCCAACACGACCGACGAATGAACCCTAGGTACGGGCGGCGCGGCTCCCGGCGGCGGTCATTGAGGCCGACCGCCCCAGGGGCTGCGCGGAGCGGAAGCGGCGGGCGACGGCTAGGGTTTGGATCGGTTAGGCTGATACCATGTTAGAAGGGAGCGAGAGGGTTTGGTGAAATCGTTGTTGTATTGCCTGGCCCTCGTGGGAATATATATTGGAGTACATGATCATCTTGGAGTACAAGGCAAGATAAAATAATATCCTACGCTATCCTAGCTTTCCTAATAATCACGATACTCAACATATACATTGCATGGTTTCTTACTTAGTTGCACGATGCTTATTATCTTGATTTTTTTTGTGCTGGATGAGCTGATTGCATAACGTGAAGCCAAGCAGAACCAGCTTGTTATTTGTGAGAGTCGGCTACTTTCAAGCCTGTTAATAGGTGAATGAGTTGAACTAAGCTTACACTTGTAGTTTTCATCGATGCCATTCTTCATCAGGGATAAACTATCAAATTTTCAGTTGATAATGGTGCTAATGTTCGGCCTGTGCTACATTTAGTAGGATTTTTTGGTATGATACCAGTCCTATCAAATTGTTACATTGCGTGAATGTGTAAAATTTGATGTTGATAAGTAAAATATCTAAATTAACACTAATATTTTTTGGGGAGAAAACACCAATATATATTGAGATTGTAGTATTGTCCGTATCTAAATTCTGTTGGATGTTAAACATTGAGCTCGGGGAAGTTCAGTGAATACATAGTCACCCGACTGCATGTATGGTTTTATTGTTCCGATTGCATGTATGATTTTTCATTGTTAAACAATATTGACCACTCCCTTTAATCAAGATGTTTTTTATTTTTTATATTGATTTCTTGTATGGTTTGATTGGTTTCTCTGCTGATCACAATTTGGTAATAGGCCGAGGTTGCCTTGATGTGATATGATGAACAATTAGCAGAGACGTCGTCTCTTTGAGAAAGCTTCTACTCTCATCTGTCATTTATGTATATGTAAGATCGATCCTGATTATTTTGGATCAACGTTTATACCACTTTGTCATATGGAAATATACGAGACATTAATTTCTTGTGAAAAATATTACAAAGATGTCCTAGATTCCATAAAAGAATTTTGTTCCATCTATGTGATTGTGATGTTCCTGAAACGTATGATCACTTGTCTATTGCCCTTATCCTACAACACTATAATTGTACATCTCCAACGAAACCGTATCATCTGACATGACCCCCGCGTCGCCTCTCTCTGGCGACACGGGGGAATCCCTCTGGCGCCGCCACCACCCCACCCCCTCCTCCTCCTAGCCTCGCCGCCGCCTGAGGAGCTCGCCGGCGAAGCCCGGGCAGGCTCCAGGGAAGGTGGCGGCGGGGCATCTCTCGGGGGGTCTCGCGGGCGGATCTAGCAAGCAGTCGCTCCGCGCGGGCATGGTTCTAGCGCTTGCAGGCGCGGAGGAGGGCGGCACAAGGGCGGGCTCGCGGCGGCTGCAGGCAGCGCGTGTGCAGGAGGGCGGTGAGGCATGGATCTGGCGCGAGTGGGCGTGCACGGCGGCGTCCATGCGGCGAGGCTGTGCGGGCAAGGGTCCCGGCGGCTGAAGGGGTGGTGAGGCGTGCGAGCGCGCAGGCTTGGCACGGGCCGCGATTCGGCCATGAGGGGTGTTGTGGCTGCGGGTGCCGCACGGATCTGGCGTCGCGTGGGTGCCAGGGTGGTGCTCCTGCCGTTCTGGTGTGGAGCTCGCTGCGGGCACGGAGAGGCCTGGGTTGCGCAGTCGGCGCGGCTTAGGGCCCGTGGCGACTCGGAGGAGCTAATTCAAGGTGCTGGTTTGGTCGATCTGGTCTCCGGCGGCCGCGGTGGCGCATGTGGTGCGCGTGCCGTGTGTCTGTTGCTTGGCTGCGGCCGACAGCCATGGTGGTTGGCTGTCTTGGGCAGCGCACCCCATTCCTTGTCGGCATGGTGCTCGGCAGGGTGCAGCGGTCCGTTGCATCTGGTGGCTTTGCTCTCGGTGGCCATTATTTGATCTGCCAGCTAGCTCTTGAGTCCGGTCGTCGGTGGCTTCCGTGTGGTGCGGTTGGTTACAGAGGCGGCCCCGTCATCGACGGGCTGGTGTGGTGGTGGTGGTTGGTGGACTTGCCGGCGCCGGTGCGGGATGTTGTGCGACGAGGTGGTGTGAGAGCTTGGGTGAAGACCCTGTCTCGGCCTTGTGTTGTGATCAGCGATGGCGGCGGTTGTGGCCGTCGTGACCTTCTTGGAGGCATCATTGATTTGCTGTCGCACCCCTCCGCACGGATCCGGCCATTTCGGCCTCTCCAGGGGAAACCCTTGATCTTATGATCGGACGATGGCGGCGCCTTGGTGTCGTTCTACCCTCTCGGGGGCTTCATTTCGGAGCTCGGCATCTGCAAGCAGGACTGGTGGTTGACAGTGGTTGTGGCGTCCAGGTTTCTGTGGCAACGATTATGGTGTGAGCGATGTCGGCGACGTGGCAATGGTTGAGGTAGTCGGCTCTTCTCCGGCGTGTCCGCGTGTTTGCCTCGGTTTGTTTTGCTGTTGTGAAGTCGAAGCTGCAGCGGCGGGGCCCTGTGGTATATGATGACTGACTGCAGGTGAACTCTTCGGCGATTTTCAGTGGCGCCAGTCGTGCCTGGTTTTGTCCTTCGTAGTTCTTCGTCAGAGTCGGAGTTGCGCTGTCTGGTCACAGGTGGATGAGTTTAGGCGTGGATCTTCTCTCAGCTTCACCCGGCCTCTACAATGTCGGTTGAGTCCATGATCGTCTGCGGCGAAGTCGGAGTCGCTTGCTCAGGGTTTAGGGATGGCGAGGTCGCCTCTAGGGGAGGAGTGATGACGATGACGCCTGCGTGCTGTCTCGAAGAGATCCTTTTTAGAGTGGTGTGGGAGGGGTATCTTATGTGTGCCGCTCATCAGTTGTGAAGGTTTTCGCCCAGTTCTCCACAATTAATTGGGCAATCTGGTTTTCGCTCAGTTTGCCCTAATTAACTGAGCAACTCTCTTTTGCTTAATTAATCGATGAGGCAAAACTTTTGCCTCCGTTTCAAAAAAAAAATTGTACGATTGGGTCTGAAATATTGTTTCTCGTCCTTTCTCATCATTATATAGACAAGAAAGTATAGTAATTTTGGTCTATCCTTCCCATCCAAGTATGGAAATAAAGAAAAATGCATATAGATTTTAAAAGTGATGCATTGGTCTTATCAAAAGCTGCTTATTTGTCTCATCTCTTGCTGAGAATATTAAGCAGGGATCTGTTGAGGAATGTAGTAATTTCAAAAAAAATCCTACGCACACGCAAGATCATGGTGACGCATAGCAACAAGAGGGGAGAGTGTTGTCCACGTACCCTTGTAGACCGAAAGCGGAAGCGTTAGCACAACGCGATTGATGTAGCCGTACGTCTTCATGACCCGACCGATCAAGTACCGAACGCACGGCACCTCCGAGTTCATTACACGTTCAGCTTGATGACGTCCCTCGAACTCCGATCTAGCCGAGCTTTGAGGGAGAGTTCCGTCACCACGACGGCGTGGTGACGATGATGATGTTCTACCAATGTAGGGCTTCGCCTAAGCACCGCTACGACATTATCAAGGTGGAATATGGTGGAGGGGGCACCGCACATGGCTAAGAGATCAATGATCAATTGTTGTGTCTTAGAGGTGCCCCCCTACCCCCGTATATAAAGGATAAAGGGGGAGGGGCGCCCGGCCAGGAGGAGGTGCGCCAGGTAGGAGTCCTACTCCCATCGGGAGTGGAACTCCCTCCTTTCCTAGTCCAAGTAGGAGAGGGGAAGGAAGGGAGAGAGGAGAAGAAGGAAAGGGGGGCGCCCCCCCTCCTTGTCCTATTCGGACTAGAGGGGGAGAGGGCATGCGGCCTACCCTAGCTGCCCCTCCTCTTCTCCACTTAGGGCCCATGAGGCCCATTAACCCCCCGGGGGGTTTCGGTAACCCCCCGGTACTCCGGTATATATACGATAACCCCCAAAACCATTCCGGTGTCTGAATATAGTCGTCCAACATATCAATCTTCATGTCTCGACCATTCCGAGACTCCTCGTCATGTCCGTGATCACATCCGGGACTCCAAAATATCTTCGGTACATCAAATCACATAAACTCATAATGTAACCGTCATCTAACTTTAAGCGTGCGGATCCTACGGGTTCGAGAACTATGTAGACATGACCGAGACACGTCTACGGTCAATAACCAATAGCGGAACCTGGATGCTCATATTCGCTCCTTCATATTCTACGAAGATCTTTATCGGTTAAACCGCATAACAACATATGTTGTTCCCTTTGTCATCGGTATGTTACTTGCCCGAGATTCAATCGTCGGTATCTCAATACCTAGTTCAATCTCGTTACCGGCAAGTCTCTTTACTCGTTATTTAATGCATCATTCCGCAACTAACTCATTAGTCACATTGCTTGCAAGGCTTATAGTGATGTGCATTACCGAGAGGGCCCGGAGATACCTCTCCGACAATCGGAGTGACAAATCCTAATCTCGAAATACGCCAACTCAACAAGTACCTTCGGAGACACCTGTAGAGCACCTTTATAACCACCCAGTTACGTTGTGACGTTTGGTAGCACACAAAGTGTTCCTCCGGTAAACAGGAGTTGCATAATCTCATAGTCATAGGAACATGTATAAGTCATGAAGAAAGCAATAGCAACATACTAAACGATCAAGTGCTAAGCTAACGAAATGGGTCAAGTCAATCACATCATTCTCCTAATGATGTGATCCCGTTAATCAAATGACAACTCATGTCTATGGCTAGGAAACTTAACCATCTTTGATTCAACGAGCTAGTCAAGTAGAGGCATACTAGTGACATTATGTTTGTCTATGTATTAACACATGTACTAAGTTTCCGGTTAATACAATTCTAGCATGAATAATAAACATTTATCATGAAATAAGGAAATAAATAATAACTTTATTATTGCCTCTAGGGCATATTTCCTTCAGTCTCCCACTTGCACTGGAGTCAATAATCTAGTTCAGATCACCATGTGATTTAACACCAATATTCACATCTATATGTGATTAATACCCATAGTTCACATCGTCATGTGATCAACACCCAAAGGGTTTACTAGAGTCAATAATCTTGTTCACATCACTATGTGATTAACACCCAAAGAGTAGTAAAGTATGATCATGTTTTGCTCGTGAGAGAAGTTTAGTCAACGGGTCTGTTACATTCAGAGCCGTGTGTATTTTGCAAATATTCTATGTCTACAATGCTCTGCATGGAGCTACTCTAGCTAATTGCTCCCACTTTCAATATGTATCCAGATTGCGACTTAGAGTCATCTGGATCGCTGTAAAAGCTTGGACCGATGTAACTCTTTACGACGGGCTCTTTTATCACCTCCATAATCGTGAAATATTTCCTTAGTTCTCACTAAGGATATTCTTGACCGTTGTCCAGTGATCTACTCCTAGATCAAAATTTTACTCCCTTGCCCAACTCAGAGCAAGGTATACAATAGGTCTGGTACACAGCATAGCATACTTTATAGAACCTATGACTGAGGCATAGGGAATGACTTTTCATTCTCTTTCTATTTTCTGCCATAGTCGGGTTTTGAGTCTTACTCAACTTCACACCTTGCAACACAGGCAAGAACTCCTTCTTTGACTGTTCTATTTTGAACTACTTCGAAATCTTATCAAGGTATGTACTCACTGAAAAAATCTTATCAAGCGTCTTTATCTATCTCTATAGATCTTGATGCTCAATGTGTAATTAGCTTAACCGAGGTTTTTCTTTGAAAAACTCTTTTCAAATACTCCTTTATGCTTTCCAGAAAAAATTCTACATTATTTCCGATCAATAATATGCCATTCACATATACTTATCATAAATGCTTGTAATGCTCCCACTCACTTTCTTGTAAATACAGGCTTTACCGCAAGTCTGTATAAAACTATATGCTTTTATCAACTTATCAAAGCATATATTCCAACTCTGACATGCTTGGACCAATCCATAGATGGATCGCTGGAGCTTGCACATTTTGTTAGCACCTTTAGGATTGACAAAACCTTCTGGTTGCATCATATACAACTTTTTCTTTAAGAAATCCATTAAGGAATGTAGTTTTGACATCCATTTGCCAGATTTCATAAAATGCGGCAATTGTTAACATGATTCAGACAGACTTTTAAGCATCCATACGAGTGATAAAATCTCATTGTATTCAACACCTTGAACTTTGTCAAAAACCTTTTTTGACAAGTCTAGCTTTGTAGATAGTAACACTACTATCAGCGTCCGTCTTCCTCTTGAAGATCCATTTATTTTTTATGGCTTGCCAATCATTGGGCAATTCAATCAAAGTCCACACTTTGTTTTCATACATGGATCCCATCTCAGATTTCATGGCCTCAAGCCATTTCGCGGAATCTGGGCTGATCATCGCTTCCTCATAGTTCGTAGGTTCGTCATGGTCAAGTAACATGACCTCCAGAACAGGATTACCGTACCACTCTAGTGCGGATCTTACTCTGGTTGACCTACGAGATTCGGTAGTAACTTGATCTGATGTTACATGATCATCATCATTAGCTTCCACACTAATTGGTGTAGGAGTCGCAGGAACAGATTTCTGTGATGAACTACTTTCCAATAAGGGAGCAGGTACAGTTACCTCATCAAGTTCTACTTTCCTCCCACTCACTTCTTTCGAGAGAAACTCCTTCTCTAGAAAGGATCCACTTTTAGCAATGAATATCTTGCCTTTGGATCTGTGATAGAAGGTGTACCCAATAGTCTCTTTTGGGTATCCTATGAAGACGCATTTCTCTGATTTGAGTTTGAGCTTATCAGGATGAAACTTTTTCATATAAGCATTGCAACCCCAAATTTTAAGAAATTATAGCTTAGGTTTCATGCTAAACCACAGTACATACGATGTCGTCTCAACGGATTTAGATGGTGCGCTTTTTAACGTGAATGCAGTTGTCTCTAATGCATAACCCGAAAACAATAGTGGTAAATCAGTAAGAGACATCATAGATCGCACTATATCTAATCAAGTGCGGTTATGACGTTCGGACACAACATTGTGCTGTGGTGTTCCAAATGGCATGAGTTTGTGAAACTATTCCACACTGTTTTAATTGAAGACCAAACTCGTAACTCAAATATTTGTCTCCGCGATCAAATCGTAGAAACTTTAATTTCTTGTTATCATGATTCTCCACTTCACTCTGAAATTCTTTGAACTTTTTAAATGTTCAGACTTGTGCTTCATTAAGTAGATATACTCATATCTGCTCAAATCATCTTTGAAGGTCAGAAAATAATGATACCCGCCACGAGCATCAACACTCATTGGACCTCATACATCGGTATGTATTATTTCCAACAAGTCAGTAGCTCGTTCCATTTTTCCGGAGAAGAGAGTTTTAGTCATCTTGCCCAAAAGGCACGGTTCGCAAGCATCAAATGATTTATAACCAAATGATTCCAAAAATCCATCTTTATGGAGTTTCTTCATGCGCTTTACACCGATATGACCCAAACGGCAGTGTCACAAATAAGTTGCACTATCATTATCAACTTTGCATCTTTTGGCATCAATATTATGGATATGTGTATCACTACGATCGAGATCCAACAAACTATTTTCATTGGGTGTATGACCATTGAAGGCTTTATTCATGTAAACAGAACAACAATTATTCTTTGTTTTAGATGAATAACCGTATTGCAATAAACATGATCAAATCATATTCATGCTCAACGCAAACGCCAAATAACATTTATTTAGGTTTAACACTAATCCGAAAGTATAGGGAGTGTGCGATGATGATCATATCAATCTTGGAATCACTTCCAACATACATTGTCACTTCACCCTCAACTAGTCTCTGTTTATTCTGTAACTCCTATTTCGAGTTACTAATTTTTAGCAACCGAACAAGTATCAAATACCCAGGGGCTACTATAAACACTAGTAAGGTACACATCAATAACCTGTATATCAAACATACCCTTGTTTACTTTGCCGTCCTTCTTATCCACCAAATATTCAGGGCATTTCCGCTTCCAGTGACCATTTCCTTTGCAGTAGAAGCACTCAGTTTCAGGCTTTGGTCCAGCTTTTGGCTTCTTCACGGCAGTGAAAACTTGCTTGCCATTCTAACTGAAGTTCCCTTTCTTTCCCTTTGCCCTTTTCTTGAAACTAGTGGTCTTCTCAATCATCAACACTTGATGCTCTTTATTGATTTCTACCTTCGTCGATTTCAGCATCACGAAGAGCTCGGGAATCGTTTTCGTCATCCCTTGCATACTATAGTTCATCACGAAGTTCTACTAACTTGGTGATGGTGACTAGAGAACTCTGTCAATCACTATCTTATCTGGAAGATTAACTCCCACTTGATTCAAGCGATTGTAGTACCCAGACAATCTGAGCACATGCTCACTAGTTGAGCAATTCTCCACCATCTTTTTAGCTATAGAACTTGTTGGAGACTTCATAACTCTCAACTCGGGTATTTGCTTGAAATATTAACTTCAACTCTTGGAAAATCTCATTTGGTCCATGACGTTCAAGACGTCTTTGAAGTCCCGATTCTAAGCCTGAAGCATGGTGCACTAAACTATGAAGTAGTCATCATATTAAGCTAGCCAAACATTCACAACGTCTGCATCTGCTCCTGAATAGGTCTGTCACCTAGTGGTGCATCAAAGACATAATTCATCTGTGCAGCAACGAGGATAATCCTAAGATCACGGATCCAATCCGCATCATTGCTAGTAACATCTTTCAACATAGTTTTTCTCTAGGAACATATCAAAATAAAAACATAGGGAAGCAACAACGCGAGCTATTCATCTACAACAAACATAGACAAGCAAAATACTATCAGGTACTAAGTTCATGATAAATTTAAGTTCAATTAATCATATTACTTAAGAACTCCCACTTAGATAGACATCCCTCTAATCATCTAAGTGATCACGTGATCCAAATCAACTAAACCATGTCCGATCATCACGTTAGATGGAGTAGTTTTCAATGGTGAACATCACTATGTTGATCATATCTGCTATATGATTCACGCTCGACCTTTCGGTCTCAGTGTTCCAAGGCCATATTTGTATATGCTAGGCTCGTCAAGTTTAACGTGAGTATTCTGCGTGTGCAACTGTTTTGCACCCATTGTATTTGAACGTAGGGCCTATCACACCCGATCATCACGTGGTGTCTCAGCACGAAGAACTTTTGCAACGGTGCATACTCAGGGAGAACACTTATACCTTCAAATTTAGTGAGAGGTCATCTTATAATGCTACCGTCAATCAAAGCAAAATAAGATGCATAAAGGATAAACATCACATGCAATCAATATAAGTGATATAATATGGCCATCATCATCTTGTGCTTGTGATCACCATCTCCGAACCACCATCATGATCACCATCGTCACTGGCGCGACACCTTGATCTTCATCATAGCATCATTGTTGTTTCGCCACCTATTGCTTATACGACTATCTCTACCGCTTAGTGATAAAGTAAAGCAATTACAGGGCGATTGCATTGCATACAATAAAGCGACAACTATATGGCTCCTGCCAGTTGCCGATAACTCGGTTACAAAACATGATCATCTCATACAATAAAATATAGCATCACGTCTTGACCATATCACATCACAACATGCCCTGCAAAAACAAGTTAGACGTCCTCTACTTTGTTGGTGCAAGTTTTACGTGGCTGCTACGGACTGAGCAAGAACCGTTCTTACCTACACCTCAAAACCACAATGATAGTTCGTCAAGTTAGTGTTGTTTTAACCTTCTCAAGGACCGGGCGTAGCCACACTCGGTTGAACTAAAGTTGGAGAAACTGACACCCGCCAGCCACCTATGTGCAAAGCACGTCGGTAGAACCAGTCTCACGTAAGCGTACGCGTAATGTCGGTCTGGGCCGCTTCATCCAACAATACCGCCGAACCAAAGTATGACATGCTGGTAAGCATTATGACTTGTATCGCCCACAACTCACTTGTGTTCTACACGTGCATATAACATCTACGCATAAAACCAGGCTCGGATGCCACTGTTGGGGAACGTAGTAATTTCAAAAAAATTCCTACGCACATGCAAGATCATAGTGATGCATAGCAACGAGAGGGGAGAGTGTTGTCCACGTACCCTTGTAGACCGAAAGCGGAAGCGTTAGCACAACGTGGTTGATGTAGTCGTACGTCTTCATGATCCGACCGATCAAGTACCGAACGCACGGCACCTCCGAGTTCAGCACACGTTCAGCTCGATGACGTCCCTCGAACTCTGATCCAGCCGAGCTTTGAGGGAGAGTTTTGTCAGCGCGACGGTGTGGTGACGATGATGATGTTCTATCGACGCAGGGCTTCGCCTAAGCACCGCTACGATATTATCGAGGTAGAATATGGTGGAGGGGGGCACCGCACACGGCTAAGAGATCAATGATCAATTTTTGTGTCTTAGAGGTTCCCCCCTGCCCCCGTATATAAAGGATCAAGGGGGAGGGGGCGGCCGGCCAGGAGGAGGTGCTCCAGGGAGGAGTCCTACTCCCACCGGGAGTAGGACTCCCTCCTTTCCTAGTCCAAGTAGGGGAGGGGAAGGAAGGAAGAGAGGAGAGGAAGGAAAGGGGGGCGCCCCCCCCCCTCCTTGTCCTATTCGGACTAGAGGGGGAGGGGGCGCGTGGCCTGCCCTGGCTGCCCCTCCTGTTCTCCACTTAGGGCCCATGAGGCCCATTAACACCCCGGGGGGTTTCGGTAACCCCCGGCACTCCGGTATATATCCGATAACCCCTGAAACCATTTTGGTGTCCGAATATAGTCGTCCAATATATCAATCTTCATGTCTCGACCATTCCGAGACTCCTCGTCATGTCCGTGATCACATCCGGGACTCCGAACTATCTTCTGTACATCAAATCACATAAACTCATAATGTAACCGTCATCTAACTTTAAGCGTGCGGATCCTACGGGTTCGAGAACTATGTAGACATGACCGAGACATGTCTCCGGTCAATAACCAATAGCGGAACCTGGATGCTCATATTGGCTCCTACATATTCTACGAAGATCTTTATCGGTCAACCCGCATAACAACATACGTTGTTCCCTTTGTCATCGGTATGTTACTTGCCCGAGATTCGATCGTCAGTATCTCAATACCTAGTTCAATCTCGTTACCGGCAAGTCTCTTTACTCGTTATGTAATGCATCATCCCGCAACTAACTCATTAGTCACATTGCTTGCAAGGCTTATAGCGATGTGCATCACCGAGAGGGCCCAGAGATACCTCTCCGACAATCGGAGTGACAAATCCTAATCTCAAAATACGCCAACTCAACAAGTACCTTCGGAGACACCTGTAGAGCACCTTTATAATCACCCAGTTACGTTGTGACGTTTGGTAGCACATAAAGTGTTCCTCCGATAAACAGAAGTTGCATAATCTCATAGTGATAGGAACATGTATAAGTCATGAAGAAAGCAATAGCAACATACTAAACGATCAAGTGCTAAGCTAACGAAATGGGTCAAGTCAATCACATCATTCTCCTAATGATGTGATCCCGTTAATCAAATGACAACTCATGTCTATGGCTAGGAAACTTAACCATCTTTGATTCAACGAGCTAGTCAAGTAGAGGCATACTAGTGACATTATGTTTGTCTATGTATTAACACATGTACTAAGTTTCCGGTTAATACAATTCTAGCATGAATAATAAACATTTATCATGAAATAAGGAAATAAATAATAACTTTATTACTGCCTCTAGGGCATATTTCCTTCAGGATGTCTATATGCTACTAATCATACACCTCCTCTTCATACTTGCTTTAAATTTTTTTATTGTGAAGTTGACTTTACAAATTCAAACCCAGTTGACAAATGTTACCGTTTCCAATAATCGTTGATCAGTTCTCTTTGCCAAAATGGGCATACTTCCTACTTGTGAGGGAATCAATATGCTCATTGGACTCCATATTATTTGTTGTTTGCAGGTTCAGGATCGTGCCATTTTAGTCCATCGTTCATCCAGTGGGCAGTTTTCCAACCAATGAGCTCGGATGTAGACTGGAAAAGAAGTACAAGGTTTTGTGACCTTATAAGGCATCTAACAGCGAGCCTATATATCTTTTCATATTCCTATAAAGCACAACGTTCATATTGCTGATGAGCTTGGAAGCACTGGACCTTTTGTGTGCTCGCTTTGATATAACTAGCTTTCAAGCTTCCATGTAACACTGGCAAAATCTGTTCCTCGGGACTCATTACTTGTCAGGGGAAAATATATGTGATGCCTGTTTCACATGTTTAGCACAGGCACAATGATATTACCATGGATGGATAATCTGTGTGCCATCGATGTCCATCGCTTAAAGAAAATGTAAACTACTCCCTCCGTCCCAAAATAAATGTCCTTGATTTAGTACAAAGTTAATATAAAGTTGTACTAAATCAGTGACACTTATTCTGAAAGTTGGAACGAAGGGAGTATATGACAAAACTGATTGTGATGCCTAGTGTGAGCGATAATGATTCATTTTTTCCATATGTGAGTTGTCCGACATAATAATGTCGATGCAAGACGGCGCGCAGCAAAGCGCGCGTTTGCCTTAGAATACTTGAACGCAACGTTTCTTGGCGCGCACGGTGCCTTCGTTGTCCGACATAATAATGCGATGCAAGAAGGCGCAGCAAAACGCCTGTTTGCCTCTAATATACTCGAACGCGCGGAGAACAGGACCACCAGAGGAGGCTGCACGAACCTTTGGCTTGCGGCGTCACTCTCAGCGTGTGAGGCACGCAAGCACGTTCGCAGCCGCAGCCGCCGTTGTCTTCTTCAGCGTGTGAGGCACCCACGCGCAGCCGCAGCCGCCATTCGAGGTCCATCCATCGATCTTTCCTTGTGCCTGCTACGAAAGACAGCAGATGAATCATATACTCTCTCCGTTCCTAAATGTAAGTCTTTGTAAATATTTCACTATAAACCGCATACAGATGTATATAGATGTATTTTAAGTTTAGATTCATTCGTTTTGATCCGTATGTAGTCCACCTAGTAGAATCTCTACAAAGACTTATATTTAAGAACGGAGAGAGTATGTCGCTTTAGCTGGCACTGTAGATAAGGTATGTATGATCGCACAAACGAGTGATCCATGGAAAAAAATTCTATGAGACTAGGTCTCACAGACCATAACGTGAGACCCTTCCCAATGAATGACACTTGGCATTCACAATCTCAAAGCACCAACTCCCACTTTGTCCATTAACTTCCAATCCCGACGGCTATTCCCGATTGCAGTTCCTACGTTTGAACAGGTACGTACAAAAGTACGACTTTACGTTCATGGTGGTCACGCGCCAAGATGCCGATGCCGATTGCTGGGCATACTCCTTGTCGACGGCGGCTATGCTGAAAGATGACTCCTTGTTGACGGTGGCCACGCGTCAATACGTCCTCGCCGGACCAGACTAACTCCTCGACAGCAGCCGGGCACCAAGATGCACGCATTAGCTGGCCATCCACATGTTCCTTTCCAGCGCTGCAAGTGCGCCGGACAGCCGATGTCTGAACTCACCCTTCTGACATACAGATAGTTGCTTCATTGGCAAAACAATTCTAGTGTAAACTGCCCTGGCTTCACCAAACTAAAAGATTGGTGTACTTTTCTCTTTAATCAATCGAGAGGGGGGAGACAGGCACTGGGGAGAGAGAGAGAGAGAGAGAGAGAGAGAGAGAGAAAGAGAGAGAGAGAGAGAGATGTTTAATTGGGTGACACATAGTCGTCTGCAAGTTAAGCAGTACACAAGGTATTGGCGTCAAATTTTCTCAGTGTACTGCTTAACTTGAACAGGCTTGTAAGACATGTGGTGCAGCTGATTTGATCAACAGGCTTGTGTACACAGTGCATATGAATTCCTACGCTTGAACAGGATTGTAAGGCAAGTGGAATTCACGTATTCTGAACTAGTATGAATATTTTCATTTACTGTTTATCTTGTGTATGATATCATAGTGTTCGCTATTTGCAACAAGCTCTTAGTACAATCATATGGTTTCAGAAGCATGCATAAGAAAATACATACTCCCTCCGTCCGAAAATACTTGTCATCAAAATGGATAAAAAGAGATGTATCTGATACTTGTCATCAAAATGGATAAAAAGAGATGTATCAGATACATCTCTTTTTATCCATTTTGATGACAAGTATTTTCGGACGGAGGTACTATATGCCGGCGTCACATAGGCCATAGCAGCTGGATGCATCTTGCCCCACGGTCGCCATTGCACTCTATGGGCGACGAGATCGTTCGGCACGCCCATGGGCGAGAAGGCATCCTACCATCGTGTCGTACGGCCATCAGAGACGAAATTGTTGGGCGCGACCATGGATGGGGAGTCGTGGTAGCATGAAGCCACGCGGCCGCTAGCGACGAGTTCGTTGGGCATGGCCATCGACGACAGGTCTTGGTCGCATGGTACTATGCGGCAGCCGGTGACCATGGATGAGAGTAGCATGCGAACCCTAGCTCGTGGGGTATGAGTTACGTAGGTATCTCTACAACAGGTTAATAAGGATACATACGTAATTGGTGTTAAAAAAAGGATACATACGTGATTGGAATCGGGAATGGGCAAGTGGGCAATGTGGGATTATGTGCTTCGAGATCAACCTCGCCATGTGTCACCCATCGGGGAGGGTCTCACGGGATGGCATGTGAGACCTGGTCTCATAGATTTTTTTTACGTAATCCACCAATCAATCGGAAAAAAATTATATGAGACCAGGTTTCATATAATTTGGGTGAGACCCACCCTGATGGATGACACGTGGCATTCACAAATCACAAAGCATCTAATCCCCCCTCCCCCCCGATTTCAGATAGGGGGTGCGGATAGATGTTTTGTGATTTGTGAATGTCATGTGTCATCCATCAGGGTGGGTCTCACCCGAATTATATGAGACCTGGTCTCATAAAATTATTTTCCCAATCAATCTTCATACAAGTTCGTCCAACTCGGGCTAAAATTGGAAGTTTTTCCTTTCTCAACCGCATGCATGTTTCTGGAAGAAAATTCCCCATGTGATGTTTCTCTTTTTTCTCTTCTTTTTTGATGAGGAATGTGTGGGCATCTTTGCATTGACGATACAACAAGTAGGTATGAAAACGAAGCGAAAACGGGCGAAACTGAGTGCTACCACATCTGCTTTCATATATTTTTGCAGAAGCAGAAACGAATACAGAAACTCCGAAAAGGAATATGGAAACAGATACTATTGAAAACGGACACGGAATGAATACAAAGCAGACAGGGAAACATAAGTGGGTGTTGACCGGAACTTAAAAATCCCTTGAATCATAGAGAAATACACACAAAAACAAACAAATTTAATGAATTATTAACATGGCTACAAAATAATATCATTATGTTAGCAACTTAGCGTAGTATTGTAATAGTACTAGACAATTGCATAGAGGGTTAAGCTGTGTGGTAGTAAAAGTTGGGCCTCAAATGATCCATTCTACTCATTGTTTCATTGTGGGTTGTTTGACGTGGTTGGGCTAAAAAGCAGCCATAGGTCTATAGTCAAAACAGAAATTCCATATTCACGGAATCGGAACTTTCCGTTTCCATGCATGTTTCACCGGAAAACACCGTTCCATTTTTGTTTCCGTTTCCGCATAAAAAAATCATTTCCACTTCCGTTTTGTAAATTTCCGTTTCCATTTCCATATTTCCCCTTCATTTCCACTTTTCCTTGGAAAAACGAAAAGTTTTCACTCCATTTTCATCCCTAACAGCAAGAGCAACAAATATCTTCTTCTTTTGTGTGTAGAAAAAGAAAAAGAGACGTCACACAACGGCTCGCCCACCAGAGGACATGCTATGTCGCCGTATAATACACGACATGCATGCATGGATCGAGACGTATGGGACGTGCTTCGATGTGCTCCATATACACATGCTCTGTACGTGTGGTTTTGTTCGAGTCTTTGTTTTGTGGTCGTATACGATGTACTATCTGCAGGCGTTCTGAGACATGTTTGTTTGTGATGACGTAGTCCCGTACGTCAACTTTCCACAAAGTCATGCTGGGTCCAGACAGGGCCAGCTCTACTGCTTTGTCCATATATATGTAGGGGGTTTCTTGGAAAGTTCATGCAGCAGCCCAGCCCCGTGGAATTCTTTATTTCTTTCCAGCGAAAATACTATTTCCACACCTAAAAAAACTGAAAAGAAAAGTATACATATAGACATATACTTGTAGTATACACGTACAAAATTTCATGTACACTTATGTTCATATGTGATGTACACAAAAAAAGGAAAATACATAGATTAAAATGGGCTTTTTCTTTGTTATATATGGGCCAGATATTTGTCTTTTTTCTGTAGCATGCAAATAATTGAATTAGTTGACAAAACTTTATACATACTTTTCTCGCAATTTTTTTTATACATACTTGAAGACCATGCATATGTATTTGTAGAAACTCTTTTTTTTTGTATTTTTGAATCTTTTAAATATATTTAGTCTCTTTAAAAAATGGGCTCCATGGAGCCTGGCCTTTGTAACACGCTGCACTCGGTGGTTTCGTCCATGGTTTGATCTGAGCAACGCATATTCTAGAACTGTGACCATGGGTGTTCGGTGAAATGCAGTGATTTACTATGCGTTGGTGTGGAGATAATCTCACTAATTTGAAATAGTTTCATCTTCAGAATTTGCTTTGTGGCATGTATTTGAAAAGTTATATCTTACAAACAATGGAGTTAGAGCTTGAGATATTTGAGCTCAGCTTGCTCTAGGCTAGGCTTCGCTCGAGTCTCAAACTAGGAGTTTCAAGCTTGCACTAAAGGTTGTGAGCCTAATGAGCCCTAGCTTGAATATCTCAACAAGGCTTGCTCCGACACATATTGATGTAGGGCCTCTTTGATTCAAAACGCAGGAAGAAGAAAAATAAATGATCTGAGTGGCAGGCTCAATCAAATCCTCGGATTAGCAAGCCACATGAATCCAAACCAGAGAGTGTTTGATGCCAAAGGAAAAAACAAAGGAATTGTAAAAACTAGTTGGAACTGATGCTAGATTTTCAATGAAAGGTGGTACAAATGACTCCTTAGAAAAAAATCCTATAGGATCCAATCCAGTGAATCAAACAACCAATGTAGAATAAAATTCTACGGAATCTAATCCTCCAAAAATCATATGAAATTCCTTTGAATCAAAGGAGCTCGTAGCTTTTATAATGGACCTCAATACACAACACCCGTGATGCTTATCCAACACTGCACCAATGCGAGGACATGACGCATCAAGGCACAATGCTAATCACAGGGAGCATGCATAGAGCTGATCAATGATTCACATCGCACCGTGCGAGGGAGCGTTAGCGCAAACGTTCTCCCTTTAAAATATCTATTTATAATTTTGGCGAGCCAAGCTCTCAAACCCAGTTGAGCTTTACCTGACTCACTTTTTTTGTATCATCGGAATTTTTTTTCCCTGTAGCACAAAGGTACTTTGTTAAGTCGAGCTTGAGCTCAACAAAAATTTCTTTACTTCCCTTCCTGAGCGAAAATTGAACAGAGATACTTTGTTAAGTCAAGCTTGACGTCAACCAAGTTTTCTTTACTTCTCCCCCTAAGAGAAAATTGAACTTCATTCGCTATTGAACATTTTTTCCCAACTTTCGTGAGCTTTCTTCATGCCGAAATTGAGCCTTGGAAGTTGGACCAAGCCTAAATGCCAATTCAGTCTTGCTCGAGGTTCGACATAGTAGTGGGATCTCATCTAGAATCCAAAGTCCATGATAGTGGGAATGAGGGAAACCTGAGCCAGTTCCATAGAGTCAAAACAAAACGGGTGGCCATATTTACAAAGAGTTAATAATGGAGCAAGAATTTACCCCCTCTCTATACAAACATAGAACCTCTTTTTCTTGATCTACATCTAGCACTAAAATTCAAGGTCACCAAGGTGAAAGAAATACTTCAGTCCACACCTCCCACACACAGCTTCAGACATATGCTATTAAAGACGGTGACATCCCACGTCATGTGTCGTTCGTTCGAGAATGACCACTCAAGCTAAGTGAGCCCCGAGACAAGGAAATAAAAGCTCTTTGCTAGGGCATTTATTATTGAGGTCTAATTTCTATGTGTTGAAGGTATTCAAATCTATCATCGTAGGCCCAAAAGTATAGAAGGGTCATGAGTCCATATATGATTTATTGGAATAATATCATCATTGCATAAATTCTGATGAGTTGGGTTGATTTTTAACCACCTAGGCTAAGTGGTGCATGCCACTACTATTTTCAGGATAGAGTTGCGACTTTATGAGCCGCCTATGTATCAAACCAAGAAAAAAACATAATCGTTTATTTCAGTACATATCTATTGCAATAGATGCTACTCCCTCCGTTTCTAATTATAAGATGTCATAGATATTGCAATATGGACTACATGCAGATTAAAATAAGTTTATATGCACATAAAAACGCGTCTAGATGCATACGAATTAAGTAAATAGAGAAAATTTAAATATCTTATATTTAGGAACGGACGGAGTAATTTTTTTATGAGGTAGAAGACAAGCATTACTATGCAGAGTGTAGATAAAGCCAAGAAAAAAAATGGCCATCATTCAAACGAGTTGAGCTGAATGACTATTCCCAAGATCAAGGGAAAGGTATGCATGTGATACATGTGGATAGCTGAAACAGAAACTTGAAAGATCTTTCCAACAAAGAGGAACATGAAAAGATATATCTATCTGGCTAAGAAAGAACCAACAAACGAGCAAAACTCAAGGACAAATCCCTCATAGAATTTCTTTTCGAACACTCTAGAATTTTTCTATTAACCGACTGATATTTTGCATACCCTATAATATTTCATTAATCTTGCACTAGAAAACTTCAATTAGCTTCAGAGTTTTCAGCCATGATATTTGATGATACTATGAAATAGACATGAACACATACAGATTGCAATTCATCTACATGACATAAATAAATATGTGAAGACTTCCTTTTCTTTCTTTCTTTAAAAAACTATTTAATCTAGAATATATTTTGAGGAAAATATATTTAAGGGTAGCCTCTCGAAAAGAAAACATCGTACATCATTTTCCTTTGTAAGATATCCTCTAAATTTGATGTTATTGTATTATGTGTTGGGGAACGTTGCAGAAAATTAAAATTTTTCCTACGGCTTCACCAAAATCCATCTATGAGTTCATCTAAGCAACGAGTCATGGGAGAGAGTTTGCATCTACATACCACTTGTAGATCGCGTGCGGAAGCTTGCAAGGTGATGATGTAGTCGTACTCGAACGTGATTCAGATCACCGATGCCAAGTGCTGAACGGACAGCACCTCCGTGTTCAACACACGTACGGGACGAGCGACGTCTCCTCCTTCTTGATCCAGCAAGGGGGAAGGAGAGGTTGAGGAAGACAGCTCCACCGGCAGCACGACGGCGTGGTGATGGTGGAGAAGCAGTACTCCGACAGGGCTTCGCCGAGCACACAACGAAGGAGGAGAGGTGTTGGGGAGGGAGAAGGAGGCAACCAAAGGCCAAGGACTCAGGGTATGAAGTCCCTCCTCTCCCCCACTATATATAGGAGGGCCAAAGGGGGGGTGGCCGGCCCTAGGAGATCCAATCTCCTAGGGGGGCGGCGGCCAAGGGGGGTTTCCCTCCCCCCCAAGGCACCTAGGAGGTGCCTTCCCCTCCTAGGACTCTTGCCCCCTTGAACCCTAGGCGCATGGGCCTATGTGGGGCTGGTGCCCTTGGCCCATGCAGGCCAAGGCGCACCCTCTACAGCCCATGTGGCCCCCCGGGGCAGGTGGCCCCACCCGGTGGGCCCCCGGGACCCCTCCGGTGGTCCCGGTACAATACCGATAACCCCGAAACTTGTCCCGATGCCCGAAACAGGACTTCCCATATATAAATCTTTACCTCCGGACCATTCCGGAACTCCTCGTGACGTCCGGGATCTCATCCGGGACTCCGAACATCATTCGGTAGTCACATACTTGACTTCCTACTAACCCTAGCGTCACCGAACCTTAAGTGTGTAGACCCTACGGGTTCGGGAGACACGCAGACATGACCGAGACGACTCTCGGGCAATAACCAACAGCGGGGTCTGGATATCCATGTTGGCTCCCACATGCTCCTCGATGATTTCATCGGTTGAACCACGATGTCGAGGATTCGATCAAACCCTGTATACAATTCCCTTTGTCAATCGGTACGTTACTTGCCCGAGACTCGATCGTCGGTATCCCAATACCTTGTTCAGTCTCGTTACCCGGCAAGTCACTTTACTCGTACCGTAATGCATGATCCCGTGGCCAACACCTTGGTCACATTGAGCTCATTATGATGATGCATTACCGAGTGGGCCCAGAGATACCTCTCCGTTATACGGAGTGACAAATCCCAGTCTCGATCCGTGTCAACCCAACAGATACTTTCGGAGATACCTGTAATGCACCTTTATAGTCACCCAGTTACGTTGTGACGTTTGATACACCCAAGGCACTCCTACGGTAACCGGGAGTTACACGATCTCATGGTCGAAGGAATAGATACTTGACATTGGCAAAGCTTCTAGCAAACGAACTATACGATCTTTTATGCTATGCTTATGATTGGGTCTTGTCCATCACATCATTCTCCTAATGATGTGATCCCGTTATCAACGACATCCTATGTCCATAGTCAGGAAACCATGACTATCTATTGATCATAACGAGCTAGTCAACTAGAGGCTCACTAGGGACTCATTGGGTCTAAGTGTTCACACGTGTATTACGATTTCCGGATAATACAGTTATAGCATGAACAAAAGACAATTATCATGAACATTGAAATATAATAATCCTTTTATTATTGCCTCTAGGGCATATTTCCAACAGTCTCCCACTTGCACTAGAGTCACCAATCTAGTTACATTGTGATGAATCGAACACCCATAGAGTTCTGGTGTTGATCATGTTTTGCACGCGAGAGAGGTTTAGTCAACGGATCTGCGACATTCAGATCCGTGTGCACTTTGCAAATCTCTATGTCTCCATCTTGAACATTTTCACGGATGGAGTTGAAACGACGCTTGATGTGCCTGGTCTTCTTGTGAAACCTGGGCTCCTTGGCAAGGGCAATAGCTCCAGTGTTGTCACAGAAGAGTTTGATCGGCCCCGACGCATTGGGTATGACTCCTAGGTCGGTGATGAACTCCTTCATCCAAATCGCTTCATGCGCTGCCTCCGAGGCTGCCATGTACTCCGCTTCACATGTAGATCCCGCCACGACGCTCTGCTTGCAGCTGCACCAGCTTACTGCTCCACCATTCAACATATACACGTATCCGGTTTGTGACTTAGAGTCATCCAGATCTGAGTCGAAGCTAGCGTCGACGTAACCCTTTACGACGAGCTCTTCATCTCCTCCATAAACGAGAAACATGTCCTTTGTCCTTTTCAGGTACTTCAGGATATTCTTGACCGCTGTCCAGTGTTCCTTGCCGGGGTTACTTTGGTATCTTGCAACCAAACTTACGGCAAGGTTTACATCGGGTCTGGTACACAGCATGGCATACATAATAGATCCTATGGCTGAAGCATAGGGGATGACACTCATCTCTTCTTTATCTTTTGCCGTGGTCGGTGACTGAGCCAAGCTCAATCTCACACCTTGTAACATAGGCAAGAACCCCTTCTTGGACTGATCCATTTTGAACCTCTTCAAAATCTTATCAAGGTATGTGCTTTGTGAAAGACCTATGAGGCGTCTCGATCTATCTCTATAGATCTTGATGCCTAATATATAAGCAGCTTCTCCAAGGTCCTTCATTGAAAAACACTTGTTCAAGTAGGCCTTAATGCTGTCCAGGAGTTTCGTATCATTTCCCATCAAGAGTATGTCATCTACATATAATAGGAGAAATGCTACAGAGCTCCCACTCACTTTCTTGTAAACGCAGGCTTCTCCATAAGTCTGCGTAAACCCAAACGCTTTGATCATCTCATCAAAGCGAATGTTCCAACTCCGAGATGCTTGCACCAGTCCATAAATGGATCGCTGGAGCTTGCATACTTTGTCAGCGTTCTGAGGAACGACAAAACCTTCCGGCTGCATCATATACAGCTCTTCCTTAAGATGTCCATTAAGGAATGCCGTTTTGACGTCCATCTGCCATATCTCATAATCATAGTATGCGGCAATTGCTAACATGATTCGGACGGACTTAAGCTTCGCCACGGGAGAGAATGTCTCGTCGTAGTCAATCCCTTGAACTTGTCGATAACCCTTAGCGACAAGTCGAGCTTTATAGATGGTAACATTACCATCCGCGTCCGTCTTCTTCTTAAAAATCCATTTATTTTCTATCGCTCGCCGATCATCGGGCAAGTCTGTCAAAGTCCATACTTTGTTTTCATACATGGATCCTATCTCGGATTTCATGGCCTCAAGCCATTTGTTGGAATCCGGGCCCGCCATTGCTTCTTCATAGTTCGAAGGTTCATTGTTGTCCAGCAACATGATTTCCATGACAGGGTTGCCGTACCACTCTGGTGCAGAACGTGTCCTTGTGGACCTTCGAAATTCAGTAGCAACTAGATCTGAAGTACCTTGATCATCATCAACATTTTCCTCTTCAGTTGGTGTGGGCATTACAGGAATGGTTTCCTGCGCTGCACCACTTTCCCGTTCGAGAGGTAGTACTTCATCGAGTTCTACTTTCCTCCCACTTACTTCTTTCGAGAGAAACTCTTTCTCCAGAAAGCATCCGTTCTTGGCAACAAAGATCTTGCCTTCGGATCTTAAGTAGAAGGTATACCCGACAGTTTCCTTAGGGTATCCTATGAATACGCATTTTTCCGACTTGGGTTCGAGCTTTTCAGGTTGAAGTTTCTTGACATAAGCATCGCATCCCCAAACTTTTAGAAACGACAGCTTAGGTTTCTTCCCAAACCATAATTCATACGGTGTCGTCTCAACGGATTTAGACGGTGCCCTATTTAAAGTGAATGTAGCTGTCTCTAGAGCGTATCCCCAAAATGATAGCGGTAAATCGGTAAGAGACATCATAGACCGCACCATATCCAATAGAGTGCGATTACGACGTTCGGACACACCGTTTCGCTGAGGTGTTCCAGGCGGCGTGAGTTGTGAAACGATTCCACATTTTCTTAAGTGTGTACCAAATTCGTGACTTAAGTATTCGCCCCCACGATCTGATCGTAGGAACTTTATCTTACGGTCATGTTGATTCTCTACCTCACTCTGAAATTCCTTGAACTTTTCAAAGGTCTCAGACTTGTGTTTCATTAAGTAGACATACCCATATCTACTCAAGTCGTCAGTGAGAGTGAGAACATAACGATATCCTCCGCGAGCCTCAACGCTCATTGGACCGCACACATCGGTATGTATGATTTCCAACAAGTTGGTTGCTCGCTCCATTGTTCCGGAGAACGGAGTCTTGGTCATTTTGCCTAAGAGGCAAGGTTCGCATGTGTCAAATGATTCATAATCAAGAGACTCTAAAAGTCCATCAGCATGGAGCTTCTTCATGCGCTTGACACCAATGTGACCAAGGCGGCAGTGCCACAAGTATGTGGGACTATCGTTATCAACTTTACATCTTTTGGCATCCACACTATGAACATGTGTAATATTACGCTCGAGATTCATCAAGAATAAACCATTGACCATCGGAGCATGACCATAAAACATATCTCTCATATAAATCGAACAACCATTATTCTCAGACTTAAATGAGTAGCCATCTCGTATTAAACGAGATCCAGATACAATGTTCATGCTCAAACTTGGCACTAAACAACAATTATTGAGGTTTAAAA
This sequence comes from Triticum timopheevii, assembly GCA_963921465.1. Lineage (NCBI taxonomy): Eukaryota > Viridiplantae > Streptophyta > Magnoliopsida > Poales > Poaceae > Triticum > Triticum timopheevii. The sequence continues at coordinate 587,247,073 of OY997270.1, forward strand.
CTAATCCCGTAGGTAAATGTAGAGGCAGCGTGCCGACGGCGATCACATCGACCCTGGAGCCATTCCCGACGCGCATCGTCACCTCGTCCTTCGCCAGTCTCCGTTTATTCCGCAGCTCCTGCTGTGAGTTACATATGTGAGCAACGGCACCGGTATCAAATACCCAGGAGTTACTTCGAGTACTGGTAAGGTACACATCAATTACATGTATATCAAATATACCTTTGGTGTTGCCGGCCTTCTTATCCGCTAAGTATTTGGGGCAGTTCCGCTTCCAGTGCCCCTTCCCCTTGCAATAAAAGCACTCAGTCTCAGGCTTGGGTCCATTCTTTGACTTCTTCCCGGCAACAGGCTTACCGGGCGCGGCAACATCTTTGCCGTCCTTCTTGAAGTTCTTCTTACCCTTGCCCTTCTTGAACTTAGTGGTCTTATTGACCATCAACACTTGATGTTCTTTCTTGATTTCAGCCTCTGCTGACTTCAGCATCGAGAACACTTCAGGAATGGTCTTTACCATCCCCTGCATGTTGTAGTTCATCACAAAGCTCTTGTAGCTTGGTGGGAGCGACTGGAGGATTCTGTCAATGACCGCCTCATCTGGGAGGTTAATGTTCAACTGGGTCATACGTGCGTGCAACCCAGACATCTTCAGGATGTGTTCACTGACAGAACTGTTCTCCTCCATCTTACAACTGTAGAACTTGTCGGAGACATCATATCTCTCGACCCGGGCATGAGCTTGGAAAACTAGTTTCAGCTCTTCGAACATCTCATATGCTCCGTGATGCTCAAAACGCTTTTGGAGCCCCGGTTCTAAGCTGTAAAGCATGCCGCACTGAACGAGGGAGTAATCATCAGCACGAGTTTGCCAAGCGTTCATAACGTCTTGGTTCTCTGGGACGGGAGCGGCACCTAGCGGTCCTTCTAGGACATATTGCTTCCTGGCAGCTATGAGGATGATCCTCAGGTTTCGGACCCAGTCCGTATAGTTGCTGCCATCATCTTTCAGCTTGGTTTTCTCTAGGAACGCGTTGAAGTTCATGTTGACATGAGCGTTGGCCATTGATCTACAATACATATTTGCAAAGGTTTTAGACTAAGTTCATGATAATAAAGTTCTTAATCAAAATTATGAACTCCCACTTAGATTAGACATCCCTCTAGTCATCTAAGTGTTACACGATCCGAGTCGACTAGCCCGTGTCCGATCATCACGTGAGACGGACTAGTCATCGTCGGTGAACATCTTTATGTTGATCGTATCTTCCATACGACTCGTGTTCGACCTTTCGGTCTCCGTGTTCCGAGGCCATGTCTGCACATGCTAGGCTCGTCAAGTTAACCCTAAGTGTTTTCGCTGTGTAAAACTGTCTTACACCCGTTGTATGTGAACGTAAGGATCCATCACACCCGATCATCACGTGGTGCTTAGAAACGACGAACTGTAGCAACGGTGCACAGTTAGGGGAGAACACTTCTTGAAATTTTGTAAGGGATCATCTTATTTACTACCGTCGTCCTAAGTAAACAAGATGCATAAACATAATAAACATCACATGCAATTATATGGTTGTGACATGATATGGCCAATATCATCAAGCTCCATTGATCTCCATCTTCGGGGCTCCATGATCATCTTGTCACCGGCTTGACACCATGATCTCCATCATCATGATCTCCATCATCGTGTCTTCATGAAGTTGTCACGCCAACGACTACTTCTACTTCTATGACTAACGCGTTTAGTAATGAAGTAAAGTAGTTTACATGGCGTTCTTCAATGACACGCAGGTCATACAAAAAATAAAGACAACTCCTATGGCTCCTGCCGGTTGTCATACTCATCGACATGCAAGTCGTGAATCCTATTACAAGAACATGATCTCATACATCACAATTCAACATTCATCACAACTTCTGGCCATATCACATCACATGATCAATCGCTGCAAAAACAAGTTAGACGTCCTCTAGTTGTTGTTGCATCTTTTACGTGGCTGCGATTGGGTTCTAGCAAGAACGTTTTCTTACCTACGAATCACCACAACGTGATTTTGTCAACTTCTATTTACCCTTCATAAGGGCCCTGTTCATCGATTCCGCTCCAACTAAAGTGGGAGAGACAGACACCCGCCAGCCACCTTATGCGACTAGTGCATGTCAGTCGGTGGAACCGGTCTCACGTAAGCGTACGTGTAAGGTTGGTCCGGGCCGCTTCATCCCACAATACCGTTGAGCAAGAAAAGACTAGTAGAGGCAAGTAAGATGACAAGATCAACGCCCACAACAAATTGTGTTCTACTCGTGCATTAGAGAACTACGCATAGACCTAGCTCATGATGCCACTGTTGGGGAACGTTGCAGAAAATTAAAATTTTTCCTACGGCTTCACCAAAATCCATCTATGAGTTCATCTAAGCAACGAGTCATGGGAGAGAGTTTGCATCTACATACCACTTGTAGATCGCGTGCGGAAGCTTGCAAGGTGATGATGTAGTCGTACTCGAACGTGATTCAGATCACCGATGCCAAGTGCTGAACGGACAGCACCTCCGTGTTCAACACACGTACGGGACGAGCGACGTCTCCTCCTTCTTGATCCAGCAAGGGGGAAGGAGAGGTTGAGGAAGACAGCTCCACCGGCAGCACGACGGCGTGGTGATGGTGGAGAAGCAGTACTCCGACAGGGCTTCGCCGAGCACACAACGAAGGAGGAGAGGTGTTGGGGAGGGAGAAGGAGGCAACCAAAGGCCAAGGACTCAGGGTATGAAGTCCCTCCTCTCCCCCACTATATATAGGAGGGCCAAAGGGGGGGTGGCCGGCCCTAGGAGATCCAATCTCCTAGGGGGGCGGCGGCCAAGGGGGGTTTCCCTCCCCCCCAAGGCACCTAGGAGGTGCCTTCCCCTCCTAGGACTCTTGCCCCCTTGAACCCTAGGCGCATGGGCCTATGTGGGGCTGGTGCCCTTGGCCCATGCAGGCCAAGGCGCACCCTCTACAGCCCATGTGGCCCCCCGGGGCAGGTGGCCCCACCCGGTGGGCCCCCGGGACCCCTCCGGTGGTCCCGGTACAATACCGATAACCCCGAAACTTGTCCCGATGCCCGAAACAGGACTTCCCATATATAAATCTTTACCTCCGGACCATTCCGGAACTCCTCGTGACGTCCGGGATCTCATCCGGGACTCCGAACATCATTCGGTAGTCACATACTTGACTTCCTACTAACCCTAGCGTCACCGAACCTTAAGTGTGTAGACCCTACGGGTTCGGGAGACACGCAGACATGACCGAGACGACTCTCGGGCAATAACCAACAGCGGGGTCTGGATATCCATGTTGGCTCCCACATGCTCCTCGATGATTTCATCGGTTGAACCACGATGTCGAGGATTCGATCAAACCCTGTATACAATTCCCTTTGTCAATCGGTACGTTACTTGCCCGAGACTCGATCGTCGGTATCCCAATACCTTGTTCAGTCTCGTTACCCGGCAAGTCACTTTACTCGTACCGTAATGCATGATCCCGTGGCCAACACCTTGGTCACATTGAGCTCATTATGATGATGCATTACCGAGTGGGCCCAGAGATACCTCTCCGTTATACGGAGTGACAAATCCCAGTCTCGATCCGTGTCAACCCAACAGATACTTTCGGAGATACCTGTAATGCACCTTTATAGTCACCCAGTTACGTTGTGACGTTTGATACACCCAAGGCACTCCTACGGTAACCGGGAGTTACACGATCTCATGGTCGAAGGAATAGATACTTGACATTGGCAAAGCTTCTAGCAAACGAACTATACGATCTTTTATGCTATGCTTATGATTGGGTCTTGTCCATCACATCATTCTCCTAATGATGTGATCCCGTTATCAACGACATCCTATGTCCATAGTCAGGAAACCATGACTATCTATTGATCATAACGAGCTAGTCAACTAGAGGCTCACTAGGGACTCATTGGGTCTAAGTGTTCACACGTGTATTACGATTTCCGGATAATACAGTTATAGCATGAACAAAAGACAATTATCATGAACATTGAAATATAATAATCCTTTTATTATTGCCTCTAGGGCATATTTCCAACATTATGCATGATATATATTAAAATTGTGGAATAGAAATATTGTATCTCAATTATGTGGTTTATTTTGCAAGGAGTAGTTAAAAATAATATTCAGTCAGATTGTATGTCAAAGAATAGTTATAATGAAATAAAAAAGTTTAGTACAAATAATGTTACCCATTTATAGGTCAGATTGTAAGTCAAAGAACTTGCCATCGGGCTTAATTATTTGTACTATTATTTTATCATTATTATCATGAGAAATTAATCTAACACAATACAATGGTAGCTCAAACTAATTCTAAAAATGCAGTGTAGGAATGCAGACACACAGAAAAGCTAATGGTTTTGACAACAAATATATTACACAAATGTTTAATAATGAGAATAAACAAACAGCTCGTGACTCTACTTACAACACTATCGCTAAAAAAACAGATTAAACTTACAATTGAAAATGTATTGTGACACTAATTGTGAGTTTGATTATTTTGATAAGAAACTAAACGACAATTTTTTTGTCTAAATGATGGTTAACGTTTTGTCAAACTTATTTCCAATTCTACATTAGTGTACAATGATTTTCATAATTATTAACTTTTGCAAACTTCAATCTACCCTGAACTCAAGCCTAGGATCAAGCTCAATGCTAATACGGGCTAGCTTGAGCTCATGTTGAGTTTTACGAGCTCTCCATAAGGTCGAGCTCGAGCTTGTTAGAAAGCTATAACACCAATTTAATTTTGCTTAGGATTCCATCGATCTTGGTTGAAACGTCGGTATAAATGATCTCAGCCTCGCAAAAAGCTCTAATGCAAATTTAGGCTCACTTAAGGTTCTACCAAGCTCAATCCTATCAACAAGTTCAAATGTCAATTTTAGGCTTGCCAAAGTTTATAGCCGGGCATAGCAATTGAATTGCAGTTCAGTCTCGTTGAAGGTTCTACGAAGCTCAATGAAGCTGCTCTTGATTCTAGCTGCAAATTAGAATGCCAGCTTAGTCTCGGTTGATTCAATTGAGCGTGATCCTAGCAACAAGCTTGAATGCCCAATCGTTGCTTGCTCGAGCTCATCTCTCTCTCTCTCTCTCTCTCTCTCTCTCTCTCTCTCTCTTACTCACACACACACACACACACACACACACACACACTGCAATATTGCACAAAAAGGTTATAATAAATGTTAGGAACTTGTTCCATGGAAAGTTATATAATTATGTTTGCACATGTCACATATAGTAATGTTTTAGTCGAATATTTATAGAGACGTGTTTCCACCCAATATTATTTTAACGGAATCCTAAGATTTCAAATGCAATTTTGGCCTACCTTTATAAGAACGTTTTCATACGTACCTAGCATAGCCCTAGCTAGGTTTTCCAGAGAGAACGCAATTATGTGGACCGAAGGAGATATACATTGGAGAAAAAAGATTCTACCATGCACGGGAGGATCCCATGCCTGAGCCAATCTCTCTCTTCCATTACTTATTACCTTACATGTAATGTACTCCACTCACCCATGCCTTCTTCATTTGATTTTGAAGATTGAATCTTATTTATCCATTGAATCAAAAGTCTAATTTATAATCGGTTTGTGCCAGTTTGTTTCTTGCGATTAATACTTCGAAATAAGACCACCCTCGAATACATTTGGACAGTTTAAAAATTGAAATCAGTGACATGATAAAAGTCTGAAATATATTGCAAAAATGGTCAAAAATTATGATTTTTTTACAACAAACTTGCTCAACTGTTACGCACGCATATGTTTTTCTTGCGAAGAAAAGCCTTTCGTGGTATTGTTGGTGAAGAAAACAAAATCAGCACTATATTAGAGTCACTCTATATTGTCTTGGATTTTTTTTCGCTCCGATATTTTAGGGAGCTCTTTGTCGAAAGTTTTATACGAGTACGTCAGTAGGTCAAGTTTGTTCAAAAAAAGTTTTGAAGATTTTTACCTTTTCCTAAATTTCTAAAAAAATCACTGATTTTTTTACCAGTTTCATCATGTTTTGGAACCTAAATTTTATTTTTTGTCAAAATATATTCAAGATTGATTTTGTTTGGAAGGCTTCATTACGAGAAATGCACATGTGCAACCAGGTGATAAATTGACTTGGTGTTCAAATGCTAAAATTGATACAATATTCGAATCATATGAAAAAAATATGGGTGAGTTGCACTTGCACTGTCTAGCACGAATAACGGCGTAGCAATCAATGGCTGGAGGACCTCCCATGCACGATAGTTAATCCAGTCTCATATACGTTGCACTCTTGTTAACGACATGTTTGGTTCGCATAAGTTTCAGGCCAAAATGTACAGAGAATGGAAGAAAGATTTTCAGAAAAAGAAACCCCGAGACATGCACCACTGATTATCCGTGGTAGGCATGCTTGTTGGGATGAATTGCATCCACCCTCGGCTATAAAAGCGTGCGCGCACCAACAAGAGAGCAGCAGCCATAGTCTCAGAGCATACGAGGCGATATGGCTCAAGTACTCCTACTCACCATCTTTTCCCCAGAAGTTCTGCTCTCACTCTTGCTCTGCTTCTTCGTAGTAGGCCGCTACTACTTGGCAAGACTATCAGCGAACAATTGCCATGACAATGGCCGCCGCCTCCCACCGTCGCCTCCGAAGCTCCCTCTCATAGGCCACCTGCACCTCGTCGGCCCCGACCCGCACATCTCCCTTGCCGAGCTCTCCCGGAAGCACGCCGGCCGCGGCGGCCTCATGCTCCTCCGCCTCGGCCAGGTGCCCAACCTCGTCGTCTCCTCCCCGAGTGCCGCCGAGGCCGTTCTACGCACGCACGATCACGTCTTCGCCTCCCGCCCGCCGTCCATCGTCGCCGGTGTCCTCCTCAGCGGCCCCTCCGACGTCGCCCTCGCCCCCTACGGTGAGTATTGGCGGCAGGCACGCAAGCTCGTCACCACCCACCTGCTGAGCGCCCGGAAGGTGCGCGCGCTCCAGGGCGCCCGCGAGGAGGAGACGCGCCTCGTGGTCGTCAAGCTCCGGGCGGCCACGGAGGCGCACTCCGCGGTCGACATGACCGAGCTGCTCGGCGCCTTCACTAACGATGTGGTGTGCCGCGCCGTGTGCGGGAAGTTCTTCAGGGTGGAAGGGAGGAACGAGCTGTTCCGGGAGCTAATCGCCGGGAACGTGGCCGCGATAGGGGGGTTCAACCTGGAGGACTACTTCCCGAGCTTGGCCAAGGTCGGTCTGCTCCGGCGAGTGGTGCTGGCCAGGACGTGCAGGCTGAAGAAGAGATGGGACGAGTTGCTCGATAAGATCATAGACGACCACGCAACCAAATCACCATGGCTAGTAGGAGGAGTACAACATCAACACGATGAGCAAGATCAAGACAGAGACTTGGTGGATATTCTCTTGTCTCTCCAACACGAGTACAATCTCACTAGAGACAACGTCAAGGCCATTTTAATGGTAATTCTCTGAATTTCGTGACGCTTAAATAGTATTGCCAATTAAGCCGACGTTAAAATGTGTGCTAATTAATTACTCCCTCGGTTCACAAACATAAGCTGGTATAACTTTTTTGTGAATCGGGTGTATATAGACGTATTTTAGTGTGTTTGTTCACTCATTTCAGTTTGTATGTAGTCCATATTGTAATATCCGAAACATCTTATATTTGTGAACGGAGGAGTAGTTGATATTTTTTATGGTTAAAATTCAATCATAATATGAGTATAATTCCATTATGTGTAAACAGGACATGTTTGCAGCGGGAACAGACACGTCATTCATTGTCCTGGAGTTCGCCATGGCTGAGCTCATGCGGAAGTCACACCTCATGGCCAAACTTCAGGCCGAGGTGAGGAGCAAGACACCCAAGGGTCAGAAAACAGTCAAGGAGGATGACCTAAGCGGCATGCCATACCTCAAGGCCGTCGTGAAGGAGACGCTCCGGCTACACCCGCCGGTGCCGCTTCTCGTCCCGCGCATCACCATGGCGGAGTGCGACGATGTCAACGGCTATATGGTATCGGCCGGGACACGCACCATCGTCAACGCGTGGGCTCTGTGCAGAGACACTGAGTCCTGGGGTGAGAAGGCGGAGGAGTTCTGGCCGGAGAGGTTCATGGACGGGGCCAAAGCAGCTGCTGACTTCAAAGGGAGGGATTTCCAGTTCCTGCCGTTTGGAGCCGGGCGAAGGATTTGCCCTGGGATGGGCTTCGGGCTGGCCACTGTTGAGGTCATGCTCGCCAACCTTGTCTATTGCTTCGACTGGGAGCTCCCCGACGGGATGCGGGAGGAGGATGTTGACATGGCCGAGGTGTTTGGAGTGACGATGAGTCGAAAGGAGAAGCTCATTCTTGTCCCGAAAATACCATACAACCACTAAATGCAAGTACTGCATGCACACCCTAGTATAGCTTAAAATTACAGTTTTGCTAGAACCCATCTAGATGAGATATAATTTGGTCCCATTCACCTTTTATAGCCATTGGATGTGATGCTATAAGATGCGTGTGTGCTGACGTGGGTTGTATCTGTTCTTGTTTTCAAAATGAATGAGACCAAATTATATCTCATTTAGATGAGTTCTAGGTACTCCCTTAAATTTATATGAATTCCGATATGATTTTCCAATAACGTGGGAGACTACAATACAAGCTAACCATGGGTTGCCAAAATAGAAAATTGAATGTGAACCGTCGGATCTTGGACGGATGCCCCATATTCTCGTGTAGGAGCTGCTGGAGGGCTTTGTTCATTTCACGAGCCTGCTCTTAGCCAATCTAGAGCACCCATCCGAGATATGGTGGTTACCTTAACTTCTTTCTTTTGCACCCTATGGTAAGCTTGTATTGCACCCTCCCTCCAAAGATAGGAGGAGGCCTGTCTTTTCATTAAGGTGAAAGAGTTTATATGTACAAGAAAGTGTCTCGTTTAAGGGGAACTGAGAGCTCCCGGCAACATACGGCTTCTACTTCTAGTTATGCTTCTTCAGAATAATAGTTAAGGTGTGTTGAGTAATTTAGTTGAGTTCATGCATGCATGCATGCAGAAAAAAACCTTAAGATCCAAGCTATTCTTTGCGTCTTGTGGATGAAATAAAATGATCCGCAGTTGCGTACCATGGAGTACAGGCGAACAATTTAAACTCAGAAGGTTTCCTCACATAAACTGGCTGATTCTATTGCCCATCACAATGCAGGGAAGTGTTCTTACATCGGGAACCATTTCGGAACAACTTTAAGCTTAAAGGGCATAGATAAAAACACACATTGTTCATAGATCAAATTTTAGTGTGATATCAAAACATTTTGGAAGAGCTTTAAGCTCAAAGGGCATTCTTTCTCAACTTATAACTTAAGCTACAATCTATTGATGATAGATTTAGGATCGGTTAGGGTTAGGGATCTACGGTGGAGTACCTTCTCCTTGGCCTGAGGAGCTGCTGCCGGTGACCATGGTGGGATGGTGATGGCAGAGAGTGGACGATGTGGTGGTCGTTGTGGAGCTCCCCATGGCTGATCGGCATTCCTCGATCGGTGAGGTTAGGGAGGTCGGCGACAGGTTCTGTTTTGGCGTCCGTGCCCTAGTGGGCCCCACCTCCCTCTTATAGCCGGTGCGACAGGGGCCCACAACCCAGTTGGGTTGGGCTCCCCTGATCAGGGAGCGAGTCAAGGGTCCAATGGGCCTTTGGGCCCATTGATGGAGAGATCAATACTAACATTCTCCCCCTTGATCTCATCTTTCAAATTTATAGCTTTGTACTTTGAAATAACTCCTTTCAAAGTACTCATTTCATAGCAGATTAATGCGTATGAGCTGCCCTATCATCACGGTCAATCGCCGATGGACTTGACACCTACAACACACCTCTCTGTTTTGAAATATATACATTAACTTTTGGGCCATTTATTGTCCGGAAAACATAGGCTATACCATAAACCCATGTCGACTGTGTGTTCTCTGAACGCACTGGGCGGTAAGCCTTTATTAAGCAGATCTGCAAATACTTGTCTATTGCTTTCATGCTCCAAGCATTTCAACATAATTCCGGACTTTCTCCTTAACAACGTATAACTTTGTGTCAATGTGTTTGGCACCACACTTGACTCGTTGTCATAGGAGTGAATTACTTAATGGTTATTGCTGTCAACCATTATCAACTCCGGGTACTTGTTTCTTTAACCTTTTTGCCTGTCCCTCAGCCTCATATCATGTTGTACATTATCTTTACATCATATTAATGATAATTGATTCACTCTTTAGAGTTTTTCCACACAAAAACTCCAAGTGTGAAAGTCAGCGACAATTGTGGATTTTGCTGTATATTTCACAAGTTATATCTCTGTATTCACAACCTTTTGAGAGCACTTGCTCCTTTTAGCATGAGGCCGATATTTTTGACTCCATTCCAGTGATCTATATCTGGACTGGACATTGCCAAAACAACCTGGTTATGTGAACTGTGTCAGGGTAATGTTATACTTTTGCATTCATTCAGCTTCCAACAGCTGAAGCATATGGTACCATATCCGTTTTCAATCTTTTCTCATCAACTTTTGGAACACCATAGTTTCCAGTTTCATTACCCTTGACTATAAGAACAAGCGTAGATTTTCTCGCATGCATACTTTAGAGAGCTTTCTTAGCATGTCATTGCGACATTCCTAATACCCCCTTTTATTATTTTCTTGGTGAATCTCGATACTTATAACGAGAGACACTCTACCGAGAACGTTCTTTTGAACTTTGAGGACAAGAACTTCTTTTCTCCTCCTGCACTAGATTGACATCACCTCTAGCAAGTAGGATGTCATCCACGTGCACAGGATTAGGAAATGAATTTCCCATTCTATAACTTTGCACGAATACAATTGTCCTCTCATTTTCTTTAACGCAAAATAACATCTGATTCTGTTAACTTTTAATGCCACGTCTAGAGACTTGCTCTAGACCATAAAAAACTTCTTGAAGCAGTATCCATTGTGTTCTTTACTTATGAGTCCCAAACGTCATCGGGATTCACCAATTTTATTTCATCTCACATAGTCTCTTATCATTTAGACAAACAGACACATCTCAAAGCTCGATTGAGTGCTTTAAATGAGGTGGGATCAACCTCCATTTGAATTTCACTAACATAGACTTTATAGTAATCAAAAGTATCTGATTTTCTCATTCCTTGAGACCATCTGTGTCTCGGGTACTGACACTTCTTTCATATGGGGCTGTTGTTGCTCTGTCATTGTCAAGAGGCAAATCAATTCTAAAGTCTTTCATTTCCAAGAGGCAATAGGTTTTACAGGGACCTTTATCACAAGATCCATGTTTACTCATTCCAACTTTATAGAGCTAACAACAGGTGTTGTATAGGTCATACAACATGCTCCCCCAGATACAATCTATTCGAGTCTTAGGTATTTTCATACCATGCTCCCCCAGATTACTCCATCTTCACTAAAATTGGGGTTGGGGTATCTTTAAACTTTATTATTTGGGTTTATTCTGTTAAAACTTTCTTCTTTATGGCACTTTAAGCACCTTCTTAGTATTCCTTAGTCTGCTTTCGAAAGTGTAAAAGATCCAGGAATACAGCTATTTCTTTTCTTTAGGGGTAATGAATCACTTTAGATGCATAATGTGCATCACATTATCTAAAGTATAGGGGAGTTTCATCATTCTTAATTTATCTCATATTTCTTTCTCCCCCTCGAAATGTGGCAAGAACTTTTCTGCCACAATTTTGAAAACATTCATAACTCTTGTGAATTGAGGAAACTTCGATTATCTACTTCATTCATCTGATTACTTCATACGAAATGAAGTTATCTGTTAACTGGTATGGGAGTAATTTTTCCTCATTCCAGTTTGGAAACTCAACAGAGTTCTTTATCATTAGCACTTTTCCAAGTCACACTTGCATATCATTCTTATCTTTAGGTTCGTCTGTAACTTTTATTCTCTTTGGATTTATTGAGTGCTTAATGACTGTTACACATAAGGTGTATGGTCGATACTAGGAAAGCATAATAGCTACTCCATACTTTTTTCCCAGAGTGGGACACATTAAAAGAACATGAGTCATCATATCTTTCTCCTAGGATAAGTCCTTTGCCAAAATTTCTCCCGCCATACAGGATTTTTGACACAATACTATGTCAACTTTAACACTGTTTCGCAGGTATTTTCCCAGACTTTTCCCGCCATGCGGGTTTTATCATAATTATCTTTTCGCGCTATGCGGGTAATTCCTGTAAGGGACATAAATGACAGAATTGGCTCTTTTGACAGAATATTCAATCATCAAATTCAGAAATAAATCCGAATGCTTTTTGACACACATGCTTGATCCGGCGTTGGTCAAATTAAACACGCATGTTGTTTGTTTCATCTCAAATCATGTTGACTGGAAAATCTTCTTCATAGAGAGTACATGAAAGACATTCGTCAACCAAGACTCTCAATGATCTATCTCTTTCCTTTTCTTGGATTAATATCCAAGAATTCTTTTCTTTTAAGGCCATTCTTTAGAGAGAACATACTCCCTCACATTATGACATTTCTTGGTCATCATTCGGGTCACAAGTACCCAGCCATTCGCTTTCATGAATGAGAGCATGGAAAACTTTTAGTCTGAGAAACCTTAGCCAATAACAACAATAATGAGCATAAAAATAACCCCATGTTGGTCTAGTTAAAAAAATATGCACATTAAACTTTGAAAACCTTCTTTTATATTCTAAATCACCGTTAGGCAGAATTAGAATAAAACATCATCCTTCTACATTAATTCCATATCACCGTTGGGCGGAAATGGAAATAATGCATATAACTCATAAAAAATATGTATGTTTATTAAACAACTTTGCTAAGAAATAATAATCATCATCAACTTTATTGCAACGGGAACAAGAAATAAACAATTCTCTAGTTCAAGAGCATTTCTTGATAATTATTTGTTCTCTGAAAATTGATCACTTTGTTACAAAATTTATTAGAGGTTTAAGCTTTGAACATAAGACTCATAGAATTATAGTACTGTTATCATCAACGTTGGTCAGAAAATAACAATACCATATTTTAACTTTAAAACAAATATCTTTCTTTTGTCATAGCGGAAACTATTTGCATCTTATTTCACCCATAGGGGAAAAACATTGCTAAGAACAGTTCTTCCAATTAAATTTTCCAGCTGGTTCCAATTTAATTGGAGGATAAAACTTTTTCTTTGCAGCGGAAACTTTACAATATTCTATTCAGAAACAATTCTGTACTCTTTTACTCTCTAAGCAATTTTAACCGGTTTGTCCAAAATTGCATTAGAGAAGCAACAATTTAATATTTTACTTTAGTTCTATTCACTTTTTTTAGAAAAAAAGAGCACTTCTATTTTTATTCGCAGCGGAAAACATGAATAAAAACAAATCATGAACTTTTATATTTTCTAAAACAAAATTTTCGTTGGAAAAAATTTGCATAGAAAATCTATTTGGAAACTGCCCAAAACCTGGACAAAAAACAGACTAAACATAATAAAAAAGGTAGCTCAATTCTGCCTCGGCCTAGCGCCCGCACCTGCTGGGCCCGGCACAGCGCGCTCACAGCCCGCTCTCTGCGTCCGGCCCGCGGCCGGCTGACCACCCTGGCCGTTCGATGCTCGTCAGCTCCATCCGACGGCTGCGCGCGCGCATCACGCGGTCAAAAACTGCCCATTCGGTGAGACGGGGGAACCCGGACACAGCTTCGGTGCCTTAAAGGCACATGCCTTTGGGTCACTGACATGTGGGCCAGCCAGCTGTTGGACCCACATGTCATAGACACAAAGGTAGGTGCCTTAAGGCACCGAAGCATTGTCCGGGGAACCCTAATCCATTCCCCCCTCCCTCCCTGCACGCCGCTCTTCTCTTCTAGTAGCTCCGCAGCAACGACTGCATGCCGATGGCGATGCTCAGCCCGTCCGTCCGCGACGGGGTCGAAAACCACTGTGCCGCGCGAGCCTTGCCTCTCTTTCTCCATCCCTGCTCTCTGCGTCCACCACATCCTGTGGCAGAGAGAGTGAGAACGCGGCTGCGCCCTCCTCTGTTTCTCTCTGTGTCGCTACGGGGTTGGGGCTCCGCCGGCCGCCGGCGACAGCGTGAAGCCACCGCGCCGCGCGAGCCGCGCTCGAGCCGCCTTCCCTTTCCCCACTCAATTTTCCACCTTCTGTGGCAGAGAGGACGAGACTACTTTTCCCCCTCTGCTCCACTTCGTTTTCGACGATGGTGGAGGGATCGACGGTGGCGTCGTTGCCATCCCTTTCGCCAGTCACGCGTTCCCTTATGGTGAGCGCGCCGCCGTCGAAAGGTTTGGTCGTGGTGCCCTTTGCCCCTCTCGGGGTGGTTCTTCGTCCGGCGCCTCGGCTTGCCGATGCGCGCCCGGATCGAGAGGAATGGAGCGGCCTTGCGGCGGCGCTTCTTTGCCGGGGAGCCCAAGGCCCTTTTCCGGTGAGACCTTCTTCTCTGCCCTGTTCTAGGGTTCTTTGGGGGAGGGAGGGGAAGATACTATATCTGTCACCCGTGATCCTATACCCTACCCAGGCTGATACCATTGATAGATTTAGGATCGGTTAGGGTTAGGGATCTACGGTGGAGTACCTTCTCCTTGGCCTGAGGACATGCCGCCGGTGACCATGGTGGGATGGTGACGGCGGTGATGGCAGAGAGTGGACGTTGTGGTGGTCGTTGTGGAGCTTCCCATCGCTGACCGGCATTCCTCGATCGGTGAGGTTAGGGAGGTGGGCGACAGGTTCTGTTTTGGCGTCCGTGCCCTAGTGGCCCCCACCTCCCTCTTATAGCCGGCGCGACAGGGGCTCACAACCCAGTTGGGTTGGGCTCCCCTGATCAGGGAGCTAGTCAAGGGTCCAAATGGGCCCATTGATGGAGAGATCAATACTAACAATTGAATCTGTTAAGGGTGTTCTGGAATGCTTTTGTCAAATCCGTGGAAATCATCCCATTCAGTTTTATGAATTAGCAGTGCATCATATCGTCAAGCAGAAAAGTAAATTTGTACTAGGACTTGCCATCTGAATTTTGTTAACCCGGTTTTAACACGCCTGGCAGATGTTATGTCTGAAGAATTCATGAAGTTAGGTGTATACTGGACAAGTTGACATGCCTTGAAGATGTTTTATCAGCACTCGAAATATCAAAGCCAACCTTTTTATCGCCAGGCATGTGTGTCCGACTACCAGGATACTCTTTCTGCACCCAAAATAGACATAAATTAGCCCCGCTCGAAAAATATATATAAGCGAGTAAAATTTTAGCAAAGAACTACTATGGAGCGCCAATCCCTCTCAACGATTGTGCATTTTCCATGAAGGCGTCTGAGGATGTCAGAATGATTAAGGAAGTACATGCATCAGCAAGAGAAAGTAAACAATTTACAAGTACTCACTCCGTCCCAAAATAAGTGTCTCAACTTTAGTGTAAAGTTGAGACACTTATTTTGGGACGGAGTATGTCGCTAGCCAACATGCCTTGATTTTGCATTGCCGCTTAAAACTTGGGGTTTTTTTTTTCTTTCCATAACATAATATATGTCATTTTTGTTTGTGGAACTTTGTTAGGTATTCTCTCCTTTCATCAGGTTTAAAAGGCCCAAACGTATACCAAGATCGATAATACGACTAATATAATACAAATTGTATGTCACAAAAGGTACACCGTCAGAAAATATAACATTTGAAGTTTTTAATGGTATATGCTTTTTGTGATATAACTCGTGTTATGTTGGTCAAATTGTCGCGGGGCCCTTGTAAACTGGAAGCAGTTACATTTCTTAACGAAATCACTTTTCATGTCCTTCGGGAGCCAAACGTCACCCCCGTGTAAACTGGACATATCCCCAAAGATGTTCTTCCAGCACTCCAACTATGAAAACCGAACCCTTGGCAGCCATAACCTCTTAGGCTAAAGTTACTCAAATAACATTCGACAATTCAGTTAACCATTTTTAACTAGCCTAAATTTTTTGTGGTAATTAATTTTCCATTTGATATGCATTTACAGCGAACTGGGATCCCATCATATAAATATCTCAAGGGAGTTTGTGATTCGTCCAAAATCTAAATCTTAGTCTAAATCGCCCAAACATGATCTAGTGGTCTGCATTGGAGGCTTAAGTGGGTTTACACTGTATAATGTAGATTAACAGCAAGCATTACTAATGACCCAAAACAGACATAAATTAACCGTGCTCAAGATTTGATGAAAGAAAATAAAAATTCAGCTAAGAAACTAAAGCCCGCCAATCCCGTTACAGAACCAGAGAAATAATTGTGCATTTCCCATAAGGCATCTGAGAATGTCAAAATGATTTAAGGAATTACATGCATGACCAGGAGACCGTAAACAATTTAGAAGTATGTTGCTAAGTTGATTTTGCATTGCCGCTTAAAACAAGGTATGGTGTTTTGCTGCGAGCTTGAGCCTCCCTCATCTTCTCCGCGGACATTAAAGGCGTGTCAGAAGATTTCATCCGCTTGGTTTTCAACTCATCCTGGTACTTTCTCTGCCGTTTCTCCTGCTTCGTCTTGCCAGGGCCCTTGCCATGGAATTTGTGTGAAAGCTCCCGAAATGCCTCCTTCATAGTCATCTATGGACAAAATCATCAGGCTCCGAGAAATGTTATCATTGTGTGTCATCTATTATTATTCCTGATGACAAAGAAATGCAGAAAAAAAAACAGTTTGATCTAGTACTTACCACTCGACCAAACTCATCAGTTCTCTCTATGTGAATTTCTTTTGGTCCATCCTTGATACCAACAGGCTTGCTTTTCTTCTTGTCACTGGTTTTGTCACCACCCTCGTCAAGTGTCCCTCTGTCCTTGAGAAGCTTCAGAGCACCAGCCAAACCTTTGCCAATTTCAGCTTCATGTAGAACCTCATCCGGTTTGACTGCTCCCTCTTCTCCATCCTTTATTTGGTCTCGAGTGCCAGCTATCTTATTCCTCCCAGCCGACCCGCTTGTGTCATCTTTCGCTAGAGTGCTTGAAGATACAATGCCGCCATCTTCGTCCGCAAACACGTCGTGCGCTTTTCCCTTGTGTGTTTCTACAAAAAAGACTGATACACAACATCAGTACACTTGATCTGTTAGTGAACTCCTGTGTTCTTTCAAATTCATTCATTAAAATAAATACTTGAAGCAGGTTACCTGCATTCAGCTGTAAGCCCAACACGAACTCATCCATCTCTGTGATTACGATCTTATTCTGCCGCACGTCCCCTCGCCCTTGTTTCCTGTCGCCAATTCTGCGAAGGCCGGAGGACCGTAAGCCGCAGCGTCTTCCTGCTTCCTTGGAGCCTCCTCCCGGCCATGTGGCAATGATTCTGACGCCTTTTCACCCATACCAAATTCAGTTACCCTCCCTGAAATTACGTACTATGACTTTAGGCTTACGCTTAGTGTAATGGACCGCGAAATCGACGGGTCGATATGCGATCGGATGGCGCCGACTGATTCTCCGAAGCAATGCAAAGGCAGAAGCAGAGCAAAACGAACAGCAACCGAAGGAATCGTGCTAGGGTTTGCTCGCTTACCAACAGCAGAAGGGATCGCGTCGCCGGTTCGAGGAAGAAGGGTCGGGGTCGCGTCGGGGGGAACGGTAGTGCACGGTGTGAGGGAGGGAGGCTATGTGCGGGCAGAGGCGTTGACCCCCACGCCGTCGCCGGCGCCGGCGAAGAGGATTTGTTGCGAGATCCGGCGAAGAAAAGCACGAACGACCCGCCCTGTTCGAGACCAGATATATGACACTACGGGGCGAAACCGTTATGTTTTTTTTCTTACAGCCGAACCGAAGTAGTGGCCCACGAGAAGGAGAGGTGGGCCGGTCGTGCGCTAGTTCTCGGCCTAACCAGGGCCGATCTATACATCTTCTAAAAAAAAGGCCGATCTACTTAGTGATATAGCTTTCTCACACAAGCCTTCACAACTCTAGCAGTCCGTGCTAGGAATCTCCCCTCTCACTAGGGTTAACTTTCCTCTCGGCAGCGGCGGCGCCCACCACCGTAAGGACTACGATCCCCTTCCCCCTCCTTCACCGCAGCAATCAGCCGGGGCCGCCGGTCCCAAGGTTGCGCAGTGGGAACGGGGCAAAGTAGGGAACCACCGCCCGCAGGAAAACCTCTCGGGCGAGAGATCTAATGGCTTCAGGCGCTTCAGGCCTGGGGTCGGCTACCACTGAGTTGGAGGCGATGATGGAAGAATTAGGGCTCAAAGAGGATGATTTGCAAGATGTGGAGGTGGGTGATGATGAGATACCCATAGAAGCAACTAGATGGATGGCGCTCGCCCGTGTGCACACGGATAAAACCTATAGTCAATACTGGTTCTTCAGGAACATGCGAGCGGCGTGGGACTTGGCACAAGATGTGAAGATTGGCCCGCTTGAAGATAATCTGTACTCCCTGCAGTTTTCTTGTCTTGGTGACTGGGAGAGGGTAATGGAGGAAGGCCCCTGGACGTTCAAGGGTAAGGCAGTGGTGATAGCTCATTATGATGGCTTCACTAAGCCATCCACAATTGCCCTTGATAAGATTGACATATGGATTCAGATCCATGACTTTCCTGAGGGTTTCTTCTCCAAGATTAAAACCCTAGCTTCCACGGTTGGGGAGTACATCTATGCAGAGCCAAAGTCACCAGATTTTGAAGGGAATTTCTATCGTGTGCGAGTGAGAATTGATGTTACTAAGCCCCTCAAGAATGCTATTTCCCTTGTCATCAAGCAAAAGAGACAACTGTTTCGGGTTAAATTCGAGCATTTGCCAGATTGGTGTGCGGTTTGTGGCCATCTTGGGCATATGTTTAAGGAGTGTGGGGATGAGGTGTACCCCCCAAAATCACTTGTGTTTAAGGACCTAAAGGCAGGATGGTTCAGAGGCCCAGGACGCGGACCTGGGGAAGGAAAAGGAAACAGAGGAGTCTGAGGTAGAGGTCATTCAGGGCATGGTCAGGGAAGAGGTGGTCTGTCACCGTTTCCACGGGATCACTATGCCAAGGAGAAAGACCTACAGATCCTGCCAGACGCTGCGAGAGAAGAGGTTGAGAAGAACAGGAAGAGGGGGCGAACCATGAAGCTGAGGCGAACAAGAGTTCACCGGTTCCCAGTATGGGGACGGGACAATCACTGCTAGCACTTCCCCATCCCGAGGTCCTGGCGAGCCCTTCTTCAAAGCAAGGCCCCAAGAGAAACAAGGTGACCCCGACGTTGTTAGGAAAGAACACCTTGCCGAACAAAAACACAGATGCGCGAGTTGGCGGGCCCCAAGGTGGGCTGCACCAAGCGCAATGAGTCTCTTGGTCTGGAACTGTCGCGGGCCGGGCTGGCAAACCCGCGACAGTCAAAGAGCTTCGTGACATGACGAGGCAACATGCCCCCTCGATTCTTTGTATCCTTGAAACACAAATTGAGGGATCTCGTGTCGAAAGTTTACCAGGTTCTTTAGATTTCAATAAAAGCTTCGCAATTAGTAGTTCAGGCCGAAGTTAAGGTCTAGGTATTTTTGGAATGATTCAATAAAAGTTGAAGTGATTGGCTACTCCGAGTATCACATAGATGTAACAATTGATGAGTTGTTTGAAACAAAAAAACAGGGTCGCGTTTGTCTATGGAGAAGCTCAAGTGACGGAACGCTACAAAACCTGGAACATGTTGAAAGGAATAACCAATGGTAGCAGCCTACGTTGGGTTGTTATTGGCGATTTTAATGAGGTTCTCCATCTCCATGAACACGACAGAGTTGGAAATAGAAGCCAGACCCAGATGGATGCTTTCTGGGATGCTATGATGTTTGTGGTTTGACTGACATTGGCTATGAAGGAGCAGGATGGGCCTTTGAAAAAAAGGTAGCAGGGGGGCACATTTACATGGGTGAGGCTTGACCGATGTGTGGCCTCAACACACTGGTGCAACACCTTCCCTAGTGCAGCGCTCGAGCACCATACTACAGCCACATCAGATCATGCAGCGATCAGGCTCCGGTTTGGCGACGTGCATGCATGCACCAAGGGTCCCGGGTCCTTTAAATATGAGACTGCATGGGAAAGGCACCCAGACTTGATGGAGTTTGTGGGCATTGGTTGGAAAAAGAAATCGGCTGGCTCGGTTAGAGAGCTCCCAGAAAAGCTGACAGATATGTCTGGTGATTTGGCAACCTGGGAGAAGAATCACTTTGGTTCCATCAGAGGGGAGATCCGGCACCTGAAAAATGAACTGGCGGTTATGCACTCGATCCAAGGGAGATCCGCCCCGTCGCACATGGATTTAAAAATTACTGAAAGATTAGTGGAGCTCTATCACCAAGAGGAATTGCTACGGAGACAGCGGGCGAGACTGGATTGGCTAGTACACAGAGACAAAAACACCTATTTCTCCCATCTGTGTGCTATCCGCGTCGCCGTAGAAAAAATCAGAAATCTTTATAGCTTCCGGATGGGCGGGTGACCAAATTAAGTTGTTAACAAGCTGGAGAGCGCGGCCATAGATTTCTATACACAGTTATACACGCCAGAAGGGGTGCGTGACATGGAATGTGTGCTAGAAACAGTACCATCCAAAGTTACAACCGAAATGAATGAGGATCTAAATGCCCCATATAGCGCCGAGGAAGTGAAAAAGTCCTTATTCCAAATGTTTCCCATCAAAGTTCCAGTTCCGGATGGTTTTCTAGCGCATTTCTTCCAGCGACATTGGGAAGTCTGTGGTGAGGAGGTGACAGAGGCAGTCATCAGAATTGTGGAAGGTAATGAGTCGGCGGAATGCGTCAACAACACACTGTTGGTTCTTATCCCAAAGGTTAAAAACCCCACTCAGCTTACTCAGTTCCGTCCCATCATCCTGTGCAATGTACTTTATAAAATTGTCTCCAAGATTATTTCTAACCGCCTCAAGCTAGTTCTACAGATATAATATTAGATGAGCAGTCAGCCTTTGTTCTAGGCAGGTTAATCACAGATGACATAATAGCAGCATATGAGTGCCTCCACTTTATGGAGAGAAACAAAGCAAAGAAAAATCAACATTGTGCCCTGAAATTGGACATGATGAAAGCATATGACAGAGTAGAATGGAACTATCTTCGAGCGGTTATGTTAAATTGGGATTTACCGAAAGATGGGTAAACATTGTGATGGGCATGGTCACATCAGTCACATTTTTAGTGCTATTTAATGGGAAGAAACTGCAGGAATTCACACCCTTAAGGGGTATTCGATAGGGGGACCCAATCTCTCCATATTTGTTCTTGCTGGCAATAGAGGGCCTTTCGTGCCTGTTAAAATCAAAGAGTGAGTCATCAAATCTTCGTGGTCTGCAGGTGGCCCCTTCGGCACCACCGGTGAACCATCTTCTTTTTGCAATGACAACTTGCTGTTCTTCAAGGCGAATAGTGAGGGAGCATCGTAGATGCACCAAGTGTTGGATACATATTGCATGGCTATGGGCCAACGTATAAACTTTGAAAAATCATCAATATATTTTAGTAAAGGGGCTCCTGATTGGGTAAGAGATGAGATCAAGGTCATGCTCCATGTTCCTAATGAAACACTTAATGAAAAATATCTAGGGATGCCGTCAGATGTGGGCTCATCAAAGAACGAGGCTTTCAAATATTTGAAGGACCGCTTGTGGAGTAAGGTCCAGGGATGGATTGAGAAAACATTGTCAATGGCAGGAAAAGAGATATTAGTGAAAGCAGTAGCACAAGCAGTGCTGGTGTACTCTATGGCTTGCTTTAAACCCCCAAGGGGATTAAGCGACAAACTAAATATGCTAATAAGGAAATTTTGGTGGGGAAGCAAGGATGGTAAAAGAAAACCGCACTGGGTCTCGTGGAAGGACATGACACAGCCGAAAGGTATGGGAGGGCTGGGTTTCAAAGACTTCGAGCTCTTTAACCTTGCTCTGCTAGCAAGACAGGCTTGGCGAATATTACAGCATCCGGAGTCTCTGAGTGCACGGATACTTAAGGGCGTCTATTTCTCTAATGCTACCCTGCTGCAAGCCGAGCTGGGCTCACACCCAAGTCAAATCTGGAGAGGGATTGTGGAAGGGAGAGATGTCCTGAAACAAAGCTTGATCAGGCGAATTGGGAGTGGTTCAGGAACGAGCATATGGGGGGACAACTGGATACCTAGGGATGAAATGATGAAACCCTATGGATGCTTGAGTGCTAACCCACCACAATACGTATCAGAACTTATAGATGCTACTTCGGCTTCATGGGACATAACACGGCTACAACAAGTGTTCCTCCCAATCGATATCCCACACATCATGCAAATTCCTTTGAGTACCAATATCAAGGACAGTTGGGCATGGAACTTTGAGAAAAACGGTTCCTTCACAGTTAGATCAACTTACAAGATGTTAGTACATACAAAGAAGCGAAGAGAAGCATGGCTTGAAGGCACAGCTGGGTCTTCATCCACGTCCGCAGAGGAGGGATCATGGAAGAAGCTGTGGAAAACAGAGGTCCCAAGGAAGATCCGCATGTTTGTATGGCGACAAGCAAAACATTCGATACCCATGAAAGATGTTTGTGCCCACCGTAACATGTCCACCACGAGCTGATGTGGTATTTGTGGATCCGCTGATTCTTGGAGGCACTCCCTTATGGAATGCACAATGTCCTGCTGTGTTTGGGAACTAACAGATGCAGATTTGATGGACAAACTCATCATAGCAACAGAAAACAATTCCAAGCAATGGTTGTTCTTGATTCAGAATTCGTTATCACATGCGAACTTTGTAAAGACGGCAGTCACCATGTGGGCCATTTGGCATGCTCGGAGGCAAGCTATCCATGAAGGTATATTTCAAAGTACCGGAGCTACATACAGATTCATTAATCGGTTCATCTCCGAACTTGAAACCATCAAGCAACCGGCCATGGGAGGCAGAGTTGAGGTAGCGAGGACTGGCCACAGAACAAGTCCGAAAGCACCACCACATGGATACGCCAAAATCCACGTTGATGCAGGGGTCTCAAGATCGAGAGGAGCAGCAGTGGCGGTATGCAGAGATCGCCATGGTAATTATATGGAGAGTTCATCTTTGATCATCCAAGGTTTGCAAGATGCAAGTATACTTGAAACGATAGCCTGCCGTGAAGCCCTAGCGCTGGCAGAAGATATATCTTGCCCTAGAGAATGTCGTTGTGGCATCAGATGCACAACAGGTGGTTAATGACATAGCTAAAGCAAGCCTAGGTCGACATGCAGTCATTATTGAGGAGATTAAAACTAGAGAAACTAACTTCAATTATATTTTTTTTAGCGTCGTGAGTCAATGAGGATGCTCATAAGTTAGCTAGATTTTCCCTTTCGTTGGCTCTTGGACGCCACTTGTGGCTTTTGCAACCCCATAACTCAAATGTAATCCCACTATCTGTGGTCTTTGATGAATAAAGAGTTGTATTACCCCTAAAAAACTTATAGTGATATAAAAGTGTTATATTTCTTTATAAAGAGAGTAGTTTCATATCAAATAACCTAAGGTTGGTCCACCTACTTAAAAAATTCCCTAAAAAATTGCTTAAAAAATTTGTACACCACATCGGATTTGAATTGGTTTTTATTATTGGAAATCAGAGAACATCTTTTTCTATAAACAAAAAAGTCGGATGTGAATCTCCATCAGGTTAATATTGTGTCTCACTGTCAAGCTGTGGTTGGAGGAATCAACAGCCAAGATTGAGGACCATACAACGTCACGTTTAAAGAGCGAGCATCCGATACGCATGTTCAAGGAGGTTCAATTTCACCATGCACAATGCGATTTTACTGATGAATAAACTCATAGGGCATCATCGATCTAGTAGTGCGTCATTTACTATATGAGACACCCTACTTAGAAGTGATTTTAAGTTGTACAAAGAGGACCTTCAACCTTTGCTTGATAAAATCATGAAAAATAATTCTTAGGTAGAGAGGAAAGCTTTAATCTTATAGAGGTTCTCATTTAATCTTGCCTTGCTAGCATCCCTGTATGTTTCCTATCCTTTTTCAAATTCACTAAATGGGCATTAGATCTTATCAACTCCCATATGGATACTTGTCCGTGGAATGACTTTTGACGGAAATATGCCCTAGAGGCAATAATAAAGTTGTTATTTATATTTCCTTATATCATAATAAATGTTTATTATTCATGCTAGAATTGTATTAACCGAAAACTTAGTAGATGTGTGAATACATAGACAAAACATAGTGTCCCTAGTATGCCTCTACTTGACTAGCTCGTTAATCAAAGATGGTTATGTTTCCTAACCATGGAAAGTGTTGTCATTTGATAAATGGGATCACATCATTAGAGAATGATGTGATGGACAAGACCCATCCGTTAGCTTAGCATTATGATCGTTACAGTTTTATTGCTACTATTTTCTTCATGACTTATACATGTTCCTCTGACTATGAGATTATGCAACTCCCGAATACCGGAGGAACACCTTGTGTGCTATCAACCATCACAACGTAACTGGGTGATTAAAAAGATGCTCTACAAGTGTCTGATACGTATCCATCGTATCTATAATTTTTGATTGTTCCATGCCAATATTCTCCAACTTTTATATACTTTTGGCAACTTTTTATAATATTTTTTGGGACTAACATATTGATCCAGTGCCCAGTGCCAGTTCCTGTCTGTTGCATGTTTTTTGTTTCACAGAAACCCAATATCAAACGGAGTCCAAACGGGATAAAAACGGACGGAGATTTTTTTTGGAATATTTATGATTTTTGGGAAGTGAAATCAACGCGAAACGGTGTCCGGGGTGGTCACGAGGTAGGGGGGCGCGCCCTACCACCCCAGGCGCGCCCCTGACCCTCGTGGTCCACCCGTAAGGTGGTTGACCCTCTTCTTTTGGCGCAAGAAAGCTAATTTTATGAGAAAGATCTGGGCGAAAGATTCACCCCAATCGGAGTTACGGATCTCCAGAGAAACGGTGAAGGGGTAGAATCAGAGAACGCAGAAACAGAGAGATAGATCCAATCTCGGAGGGGCTCTCGCCCCTCCCAAGCCATGGGAGCCAAGGACCAGAGGGGAAACCCTTCTCCCATCTAGGGAGGAGGTCAAGGAAGAAGAAGGAGAAGGGGGCCCCTCTCCCCCTTGCTTCCGGTGGCGTCGGAGCGCTGCCGGGGGCCATCATCATCACCGCGATCTTCACCAACACCTCCATCATCTTCACCAACATCTCCATCACCTTCCCCCTTCTATATCCAGCGGTCCACTGATGTCTACCACACAACCTTCTTCTTGTAGACGTTGTTGGGCCTGCAAGTGCACAGGTTTGTAGGACAGTAGCAAATTTCCCTCAAGTGGATGACCTAAGGTTTATCAATCCGTAGGAGGCGTAGGATGAAGATGGTCTTTCTCAAACAACCCTGCAACCAAATAAAAAAAGTCTCTTGTATCCCCAACACACCCAATACAATGGTAAATTGTATAGGTGCACTAGTTCGGCGAAGAGATGAAGATACAAGTGCAAAATAGATAGTAGATATAGGTTTTTGTAATCTGAAATAATAAAAACAGCAAGGTAGTGAGCGGTAAAAGTGAGCGTAAACGGTATTGCAATGATAGGAAACAAGGCCTAGGGTTCATACTTTCACTAGTGTAAGTTCTCTCAACAATAATAACATAGATAGAACATATGACAAGCCCTCAACATGCAACAAAGAGTCACTCCAAAGCCACTAATAGCGGAGAACATACGTAGAGATTATGGTCGGGTACGAAACCACCACAAAGTTATTCTTTCAGATAGATCTATAAAAGAGTTCGTACTAGAAAAACACCTTAAGATACAAATCAACCAAAACCCTAATGTCACCTAGATACTCCATTGTCACCTCAAGTATCCGTGGGCATGATTATACGATATGCATCACACAATCTCAGATTCATCCAACCAACATAAAAGTACTTCAAAGAGTGCCCCAAAGCTACTACCGGAGAGTCAAGAACGTGTGCCAACCCCTATGCATAGGTTCCCAAGTGTCACGGAACCCGCAAGTTGATCACCAAAACATACATCAAGTGTATCAATAGAATAACCCATTGTCACCATGGTTATCCCACGCAAGACATACATCAAGTGTTCATAAAAGACTCAATCCAATAAGATAACTTTAAAAGGGGAAACTCAATTCATCACAAGAGAGTAGAGGGGGAGAAACATCATAAGATCCAACTACAATAGCAAAGCTCGGGATACATCAAGATCGTGCCATAGAAGAACACGAGAGAGAACATGAGAGAGAGAGATCAAACACATAGCTACTGGTACATACCCTCAGTCCCGAGGGTGAACTACTCCCTCCTCGTCATGGATAGCGCCGGGATGATGAAGATGGCCTCCGGTGATGGGATCCCCCTCCGGCAGGGTGCCGGAACGGGGTCCCGATTGGTTTTTTGTGGCTACAGAGGCTTGCGGCAGCGGAACTTCAGATCTATCTTCTGTTCTGGAAGTTTTAGGGTACGTAGGTATATATGGGTGCAGGGGGTACGTCGGTGGACCTCCGGGTTGCTCACGAGGTAGGGGGCGCGCCTAGGGGGAGGGTGCGCCCCCACCCTCGTGGGCAGCCTGGGACTCCCCTGGCGTGCACTCCAAGCCCATCAGGTTGGTTTCCTTCCAAAATTAACTTCTCTAGTTGATTTCGTTCCGTTTTGACTCCGTCTGATATTCCTTTTCCTCGAAACACTAAAATAGGCATAAAACAGCAAATCTAGGTTGGGCCTCCGGTTAATAGGTTAGTCCCAAAAATAATATAAAAGTGGATAATAAAGCCCAATATTGCCTAAAACAGTAGATGAAAGTAGCATGGAGCAATCAAAAATTATAGATACGTTGGAGACGTATCAAGCATCCCCAAGCTTAATTCCTGCTCGTCCTCGAGTAGGTAAATGATAAAAAAGAATTTTTGACGCGGAGTGATACTTTGGCATAATTTCAATGTAAATCTTCTTAATTGTGACATGAATATTCAGATCCAAAAGATTCAAGACAAAAGTTCATATTGACACAAAAATAATAATACTTCAAGCATACTAATCAAAGCAATCATGTCTTCTCAAAATAACATGGCAAAAGAAAGTTCATCCCTACAAAATCATATAGTTAGGCTATGCTTCATTTTCGTCACACAAAGATGTTCCCAACTTCTATACCCCCGATGACAAGCCAAGCAATTGTTTCATACTTAAATAATCTCAAACTTTTTCAACCTTCACGCAATACATGAGCGTGAGCCATGGATATAGCACTATGGGTGGAATAGAATATGATGATGGCGATTGTGTGGAGAATACAAAAATGGAGAAAGTCTCACATTGACGAGGAAAATCAACGGGCTATGGAGATGCCCATCAATTGATGTCAACATGAGGAGTAGGGATTGCCATATGCAACGGATGCACTAGAGCTATGAATGCTCAACAAAATAAAACTAGTGGGTGTGCATCCAACTTGCTTGCCCACGAAGACCTAGGGCATTTTGAGGAAGCCCATCGTAGGAATATACAAGCCAAGTTCTATAATGAAAAATTCCCACTATTATATGAAAGTGATAAAACATGAGACTTACTACATGAAAAACAAGGTGCTACTTTGAAGCACAATATATGAGACTTTCTACATGACGAACAAGGTGCTACTTTGAAGCACAAGTGTGGAAAAGAGATAGTAGCATTGCCCTTTTCTTTTCTTTTTCTTTTCTTTTTTTGGGCCTTTTTTTGGCCTTTCTCTCTCTTTTTTTTGATTGGGCAATGCTCTAATAATGATGATCATCACACTTCTATTGATTACAACACAAGGATTACAACTCGAAACTTAGAACAAGATATGACTCTATATGAATGCCTCCGGCGGTGTACCGGGATGGTGCAATGAATCAAGAGTGATATGTATAAAAATAATGCATGGTGGCTTTGCCACAAATACGATGTCAACTACATGATCATGCAATGGCAATATGACAAAAGTAATGTATGTCATGATGATGATGATGTAAGTTGCATGGCAATATATCTCGGAATGGCTATGGAAATGCCATAATAGGTAGGTATGGTGGCTGTTTTGAGGAAGATATAAGGAGGTTTATGTGTGATAGAGCGTATCGTATCACGGGGTTTGGATGCACCGGTGGAGTTTGCACCAACTCTCAAGGTGAGAAAGGGCAATGCACGGTACCGAAGAGGCTAGCAAAGGTGGAAAGGTGAGAGTGCGTATAATCCATGGACTCAACATTAGTCAAAAGAACTCATATACTGATTGCAAAAATTTAGAAGTCATCAAAAATTCAAGTACTACGCGCATGCTCCTAGGGGGATAGATTGGTAGGAAAAGACCATCGCTCGTCCCCGACCGCCACTCATAAGGATGCACAAGCCAGGTACACTTCATGTTTCAAATTTGTTACATAACTTTAACCATACGTGCATGCTACGGGATTTGCAAACTTCAACACAAGAATTTCTCAAATTCACAATCACCCAACTAGCATGACTTTGATATTATCACCTCCATATCTCAAAACAATTATCAAGCATCAAACTTATCTTAGTATTCAACGCACTCAAAAGAAAGTTTCACATATCTTGAATACCAGGTATATTAACATTAAGCAAACTACCATGCTAATAACGACTCTCAAAATAATATAAGTGAAGCATGAGAGATCAAATATTTCTTCAAAATAAAACCACCATTGTGCTCTAAAAGATATAAGTGAAGTACTAGAGCAAACGACAAACTACTCCGAAAGATATAAGTGAAGATCAATGAGTAGCTAAATAATTATGCAACTAAAAGAAGGCTCTCTATCAACAAAGAATTTCAGATCTTGGTACTTTATTCAAACAGCAAGCAAAGCTAAACAAAACTACATTGCAAGGATAGCACAACTCATGTGAAGAAGCAAAAACTTAGGCTCAACTGATACTAACCGATAGTTGTTGAAGAAGAAAGGTGGGATGCCTACCGGGGCATCCCCAAGCTTAGATGCTTGATACTTCTTGAAATATTATATTGGGGTGCCTTGGGCATCCCCAAGCTTGAACTTTTGTGTCTCCTTAATTCCTCTCATATCATGGTTTCTCTTCTTATAAAAAGCTTCATTCACAACAAACTCAACAAGAACTCGTGAGATAGGTTAGTATAAACCAATGCAAAACCTTATCATTTTCTACTGTAACAAATCACTTAAATTATTATTCCACATTGAATACTAAATGCCTCTGCATATTTAATACCTCTATCCTCAAATAGAATCATTAAACAAGCAAACATATGCAAACAATGCAACCATAACAGCAATCTGCCAAAACAGTACAGTCTGTAAAGAATGCAAGAGTAACAATACTTCCCTGACTCAAAAAATTATGAACTAAAATTCCCACTGTAATAAATTTATCAGAGCTCAATATGAAAAAAGATTAAACGTTAGACCATTCTCTGACTTTTCTAGGGAATTTCTGCAACAGCGGTAAACTTTCTGTTTTCAAACAGCAACATGCAAACTAGCAAAATAAGCATGGCAAAGGCTATCCTCGACTTTTTTATTGGAACTAAAGATGCAAAACATTATTCTAACTAACAGCAAACAAACACTAACAAAATAAAATGATGCTCCAAGCAAAACACATATCATGTGGTGAATAAAAATATAGCTCCAAGTAAAGTTACCGATGAACGAAGACGAAAGAGGGGATGCCTTCCGGGGCATCCCCAAGCTTAGTTGCTTGGTTGTCCTTGAATATTCCCTTGGGGTGCCTTGGGCATCCTCAAGCTTAGGCTCTTGCCACTCCTTATTCCATAGTCCATCGAATCCTTACCCAAAACTTGAAAACTTCAACCACACAAAACTCAAAACAAAACTCGTAAGCTCCGTTAGTATAAGAAAATAAAACCACCACTTAGGTACTGTAATGAACTCATTATAAATTCATAATGGTGTAATATCTACTGTATTCTAACTTCTCTATGGTTCATACCCTCCGATACTACTCATAGATTCATCAAAATAAGCAAACAACACATAGAAAACAGAATCTGTCAAAAACAGAACAGTCTGTAGTAATCTGTATAAAACGTATACTTCTGGAACCCCAAACATTATGAAATAAATTGCTGGACCTGAGCAATTTGTCTATTAATCATCTGCAATAAGAATCAACCTAAAAGAACTCTCCAGTAAAAAAATGGCAGCTAATCTCGTGAGCGCTAAAGTTTCTTTTTTTCACAGCAAGATCACATAAACTTCACCCAAGTCTTCCCAAAGGTTCTACTTGGCACTTTATTGAAACAAAAGCTATAAAACATGATTAATACAGTAGCATAATCATGTGGACACACAAAAACAGTAAGGATAAATATTGGGTTGTCTCCTAACAAGCGCTTTTCTTTAATGCCTTTTAGCTAGGCATGATGATGACAATGATGCTCACATAAAAGATAAGAATTGAAACATAACGGGAGCATCATGAAGCATATGGCTAGCACATTTAAGCCTAACCCACTTCCTATGCATAGGGATTTTGTGAGCAAACAACTTATGGAACAATAATCAACTAGCATAGGATGGCACAACAAGCATAACTTCAAGAATTTAAGCACATAAAGAGGAAACTTGGTATTATTGCAATTCCTACAGCATATGTTCCTCTCTCATAATAATTTTCAGTAGCATCATGAATGAATTCAACAATATAACCAGCACCTAAAGCATTCTTTTCATGATCTACAAGCATAGAGAACTTCTTCTTTATAGCATACGTATCATCACAATAATCATTATAAATAGGAGGCATGCTTTCATCATAGTAAATTTGCTCATTAAAGCTTGTGGGACAAAAAATATCATCTTCATCAAACATAGCTTCCCCAAGCTTGTGGCTTTGCATATCATTAGCATCATGGATATTCAAGGAATTCATACTAACAACATTGCAATCATGCTAATCATATAAAAACATTCTATAGATTTCTTCTTCTAGCACTTGAGCACAATTTTCCTTTCCATCATACTCACGAAAGATATTAAAAAGGTGAAGCGTATGAGACAAACTCAACTCCATTTTTTTGTAGTTTTCTTTATAAAATAAACTAGTGCTAAAACAAGAAACAAAAAGATTCAATTGCAAGATCTAAAGATATACCTTCACTTACCTAGCCTCCCCGGCAACGGCGCCAGAAAAGAGCTTGACGTCTACTACACAACCTTCTTCTTGTAGACGTTGTTGGGCCTGCAAGTGCACAGGTTTGTAGGACAGTAGCAAATTTCCCTCAAGTGGATGACCTAAGGTTTATCAATCCATAGGAGGCGTAGTATGAAGATGGTCTCTCTCAAACAACCCTGCAACCAAATAACAAAAAGTCTCTTGTGTCCCCAACACACCCAATACAATGGTAAATTGTATAGGTGCACTAGTTCAGCGAAGAGGTGAAGATACAAGTGCAAAATAGATAGTAGATATAGGTTTTTGTAATCTGAAATAATAAAAACAACAAGGTAGCAAGCGGTAAAAGTGAGCGTAAATGGTATTGCAATGATAGGAAACAAGGCCTAGGGTTCATACTTTCACTAGTGTAAGTTCTCTCAACAATAATAACATAGATAGAACATATGACAAGCCCTCAACATGCAACAAAGAGTCACTCCAAAGCCACTAATAGCGGAGAACAAACGTAGAGATTATGGTCGGGTACGAAACCACCACAAAGTTATTCTTTCGGATCGATCTATAAAAGAGTTCGTACTAGAATAACACCTGAAGATACAAATCAACCAAAACCCTAATGTCACCTAGATACTCCATTGTCACCTCAAGTATCCGTGGGCATGATTATATGATATGCATCACACAATCTCAGATTCATCCAACCAACATAAAAGTACTTCAAAGAGTGCCCCAAAGCTACTACCGGAGAGTTAAGAATGTGTGCAAACCCCTATGCATAGGTTCCCAAGTGTCACGAAACCCGCAAGTTGATCACCAAAACATACATCAAGTGGATCAATAGAATAACCCATTGTCACCACGGTTATCCCACGCAAGACATACATCAAGTGTTCATAAAAGACTCAATCCGATAAGATAACTTCATAATATCCAATTACAATAGCAAAGCTCGGGATACATCAAGATCGTGTCATAGAAGAACACGAGAGAGAACACGAGAGAGAGATCAAAAACATAGCTACTGGTACATACCCTCAGCCCCGAGGGTGAATTACTCCCTCCTCGTCATGGATAGCGCCGGGATGATGAAGATGGCCTCCGGTGATGGGATCCCCCTCCGGCAGGGTGCCGGAACGGGGTCCCGATTGGTTTTTGGTGGCTATAGAGGCTTGCAGCGGCGGAACTCCCGATCTATCTTATGTTCTGGAAGTTTTAGGGTACATAGGTATATATGGGTGCAGGGGGTACATCGGTGGACTTCCGGGTTGCTCACGAGGTAGGGGGGCGCGCCCAGGGGGGAGGGCGCGCCCCCACCCTCGTGGGCAGCCTGGGACTCCCCTGGCGTGCACTCCAAGACCATCAGGTTGGTTTCCTTCCAAAATTAACTTCTCCCGTTGATTTCGTTCCGTTTTGACTCCGTCTGATATTCCTTTTCCTCGAAACACTGAAATAGGCATAAAACAGCAAATCTAGGCTGGGCCTCCGGTTAATAGGTTAGTCCCAAAAATAATATAAAAGTGGATAATAAAGCCCAATATTGCCTAAAACAGTAGATGAAAGTAGCATGGAGCAATCAAAAATTATAGATACGTTGGAGACGTATCAAGCATTCCCAAGCTTAATTCCTGCTCGTCCTCGAGTAGGTAAATGATAAAAAAAAATTGATGCGGAGTGATACTTTGGCATAATTTCAATGTAAATCTTCTTAATTGTGACATGAATATTCAGATCCAAAAGATTCAAGACAAAAGTTCATATTGACACAAAAATAATAATACTTCAAGCATACTAATCAAAGCAATCATGTCTTCTCAAAATAACATGGCAAAAGAAAGTTCATCCCTACAAAATCATATAGTTAGGCTATGCTTCATTTTCGTCACACAAAGATGTTCCCAACTTCTATACCCCCGATGACAAGCCAAGCAATTGTTTCATACTTAAATAATCTCAAACTTTTTCAACCTTCACGCAATACATGAGCGTGAGCCATGGATATAGCACTATGGGTGGAATAGAATATGATGATGGGGATTGTGTGGAGAAGACAAAAATGGAGAAAGTCTCACATTGACGAGGATAACCAACATGCTATGGAGATGCCCATCAATTGATGTCAACATGAGGAGTAGGGATTGCCATATGCAACGGATGCACTAGAGCTATGAATGCTCAACAAAAGAAAACTAGTGGGTGTGCATCCAACTTGCTTGCTCATGAAGACCTAGGGCATTTTGAGGAAGCCCATCGTAGAAATATACAAGCCAAGTTCTATAATGAAAAATTCCCACTAGTATATGAAAGTGATAACACATGAGACTCACTACATGAAAAACAAGGTGCTACCCCCAGGGGGGGAGGGCGCGCCCCCACCCTCGTGGGCAGCCTGGGACTCCCCTGGCGTGCACTCCAAGCCCATCAGGTTGGTGTCCTTCCAAAATTAACTTCTCTAGTTGATTTCGTTCCGTTTTGACTCCATTTGATATTCCTTTTCCTCGAAACACTGAAATAGGCATAAAACAGCAAATCTGGGCTGGGCCTCCGGTTAATAGGTTAGTCCCAAAAATAATATAAAAGTGGATAATAAAGCCCAATATTGCCTAAAACAGTAGATGAAAGTAGCATGGAGCAATCAAAAATTATAGATACGTTGGAGACGTATCATCCACTCTCCCGCAACCCGTTGTACCCTCTACTTGAACATGGTGCTTTATGCTTCATATTATTATCCAATGATGTGTTGCCATCCTATGATGTCTGAGTAGATTTCCATTGTCCTATCGGTGATTGATGAATTGCTATGATTGGTTTGAGTTGCATGTTTTATTATTGGTGCTGTCCTATTGTGCCCTCCGTGTCGCACAAGCGTGAGGGATTCCCGCTGTAGGGTTTGCCATATGTTTATGATTTGCTTATGGTGGGTGGTGTTTGTGACAGAAGCACAGACCCGAGTAAGTAGGTTATTTGCGTATGGGATAAAAGGGGACTTGATCCTTTAATGCTATGGTTGGGTTTTACCTTAATGAATCTTTAGTAGTTGCGGATGTTTTTTGTTTCGCAGAAACCCAATATCAAACGGAGTCCAAACGGGATAAAAACGGACGGAGATTTTTTTTTGGAATATTTATGATTTTTGGGAAGTGAAATCAACGCGAAACGGTGTCCGGGGTGGTCACGAGGTAGGGGGGCACGCCCTAGCCCCCCAGGCACGCCCCTGACCCTCGTGGTCCACCCGTAAGGCGGTTGATGCTCTTCTTTTGGCGCAAGAAAGCTAATTTTATAAGAAAGATCTGGGCGAAAGATTCACCCCAATCGGAGTTACGGATCTCCAGATATAAAGGAAACAGTGAAGGGGTAGAATCAGAGAACGCGGAAACAGAGAGATAGATCCAATCTCGGAGGGGCTCCCGCCCATCCCAAGACATGGGAGCCAAGGACCAGAGGGGAAACCCTTCTCCCATCTAGGGAGGAGGTCAAGGAAGAAGAAGAAGAAGGGGGGCCCTCTCCCCCTTGCTTCCGGTGGCGCCGGAGCGCTGCCGGGGGCCATCATCATCACCGCGATCTTCACCAACACCTCCATCATCTTCACCAACATCTCCATCACCTTCCCCCTTCTATATCCAGCGGTCCACTCTCCCGCAACCCGCTGTACCCTCTACTTGAACATGGTGCTTTATGCTTCATATTATTATCCAATGATGTGTTGCCATCATATGATGTCTGAGTAGATTTCCATTGTCCTATCGGTGATTGATGAATTGCTATGATTGGTTTGAGTTGCATGTTTTATTATTGGTGCTGTCCTATTGTGCCCTCCGTGTCGCGCAAGCGTGAGGGATTCCCGCTGTAGGGTTTGCAATATGTTTATGATTTGCTTATGGTGGGTGGCGTGAGTGACAGAAGCACAGACCCGAGTAAGTAGGTTGTTTGCGTATGGGATAAAAGGGGACTTGATGCTTTAATGCTATGGTTGGGTTTTACCTTAATGAATCTTTAGTGGTTGCGGATGCTTGCTAGGGTTCCAATCATAAGTGCATATGATCCAAGTAGAGAAAGTATGTTAGCTTATGCATCTCCCTCAAATAGAATTGCAATAGTGATTACCGATCTAGTAACATAGTCAATTTCCTAGGGACAATTTCACAACTCCTACCACCACTTTTCCACACTCGCTACATTTACTTTAGTTGTGTCTTTATCTAAACAACCCCTAGCTTTTATTTACGCGTTCTTTACTTTCTTGCAAACTTACCCGAAAACACCTACCAAGTACTTCTAGTTTCATACTTGTTCTAGGTAAAGCGAACGTCAAGCGTGCATAGAGTTGTATCGGTGGTCGATAGAACTTTAGGGAATATTTGTTCTACCTTTAGCTCCTCGTTGGGTTCGACACTCTTACTTATCGAAAACTGTTGCGATCCCCTATACTTGTGGGTTGTCAAGACCTTTTTCTGGCGCCATTGCCGGGGAGTCATAGCGTGGGGTGAATATTCTTGTGTGTGCTTGTTTGCTTTATCACTAAGTAGTTTTTATTTGCTGTTCTTAGTTGTTCTCTATCTTTAGTTATGGATATGGAACGCAAAATACCAAAAAAAATTAGTTGTACTTGCTACTCATGAGGATGGGGTAACTCCTAAAACCCTCTATTCTCATTATGCGAGAGATATTATATACTACTTTGATAATCCTGAGAAAACCCCATTCAACTTTATAATGGGAGTAACATTGGATCAACGTGAATACTTTAGGGATTATCACTCGACACAAAAAGGGAAACTATTATGGGATCAAATTAATATGTTGAAGTGGTATGCTAGACAACTATGCTTGGAATATGATTATACTTGTTGCTCTAGGATGAATGCTCCACACCTCCCCTTTTCATGCAAATTTAATGATAATGAAACCTTGGCTTCTTATGCTAGAGGTATATATGATTACTATGATGTGGAATAAATAGAAGAATTTGTTGCTTTTATGGGTGCTTATGAAATTGAATCCATGTTTAAAGAGTTTGAGGATTTTGATGATGCTTGTTATAGATCTGAAAATTTAGCTATCCTTAAATATTGTTATGAGAATTATGAATATAATGCCTATATTAATGCACTTATTAAGAATGTCTCCGCTGTCCAAGAAGAGACTAATATTTTGCAGGAATCTATGGAAGAAGAAATTGATGAAACTATGAGCTCATTGGATGAAAAATATGAGGAGGAGAGCGAAGAACAAAAGGAGGAAGAGCGGATTGATCACCCGTGCCCACCTTCTAATGAGAGTAACTCTTCAACTCATACATTGTTTAATTCCCCTTCGTGCTTACCGAAGGATGATTGCTATGATGACTATTATGATCCCTATGATTCTTTTGAAATATCCCTTTTTGATGATTCTTGCTATGCTTGTGGCCAAGATTCCAATATGAATGATGCTTATGGAGATGAACTTGCTATAGTTCCTTATGTTAAACATGAAATTGTTGCTATTGCACCCACACATGATAGTCCTATTATCTTTTTGAATTCTCCCTACTACACTATATCGGAGAAGTTTGTGCTTATTAAGGATTATATTGATGGGTTGCCTTTTACCATTGCACATGATGATTTTGATGAATATAATATGCATGTGCTTTCTGCTCCTACTTGCAATTATTATGAGATAGAAACTACATCTCCGCCTCTTTATGTTTCCAACACGATAGAATTACAAGAAACTGCTTATACTATGCATTGGCCTTTACTATGTGCACATGAATTGTTCTTTTATGACATGCGGATGCATAGGAAGAGAGTTAGACTTTGTTGTTGCATGATATATGTTACTTTGTGCTCACTACTAAATTACAAATCATTGTTAATTAAAATTGGCTTTGATATACCTTGGGATCCGGGTGGATTCATTACTTGAGCACTAAATGCCTAGCTTAATGGCTTTAAAGAAAGCACTGCCAGGGAGACAACCCGGAAGTTTTAGAGAGTCATTTATTTCTGTTGAGTTCTTGCATTTAGTTTAAAAACAAAATAAAATAAAGAGGGGAACCTAAAAACTTTTCAAAAAAAGGAAAGTGAAAGTGAGAGAGATAAGCATGGTTGAAGTGGGAGCTAACCTTGAACTTTGTTCATGCTCACGAAAACTTTGTGAATCTTGATTACAGAAACTTTTCATCAAAAATAATTATCCCCTTGTACAATTCCATTGTCTTATAAAAATAATGTGCCAAGGTTTGCCTTTAGGATGTTTACAATGCTTGTTGGTTTGTACGGTGCAGGACAGAAACTTTGGCTGTAGTGTGTGATTTTACATTTTTACCTGGAACGTCAATTGGTTCTGATTCCTTGTGCACTGTCTTGCTACACAACTTGTTTATTTTCCTAATTTTGGTAGAATTTTTGGGGTACCACAAGTATGGTGGATGTTCAGATTGCTGCAGACTGTTTTGTTTTTGACAGATTCTGTTTTTGATGCATAGTTTGCTTGTTTCGATGAATCTATTAGTTTATATCAGTGGATTTAAGCCATGAAAAAACTATATTACAGTAGACACAATGCAAAAACAAAATATGAATTGGTTTGCTATAGTACTTAGAGTAGTGATTTGCTTTATTATACTAACGGATCTTACTGAGTTTTCTGTTGAAGTTTTGTGTGGATGAAGTGTTCGATGATTGAGAAGGTTTCGATGTGAGAAGAAGGAAGAGAGGCAAGAGCTCAAGCTTGGGGATGCCCGAGGCACCCCAAGTAAATATTCAAGGAGACTCAAGCGTCTAAGCTTGGGGATGCTGGGGAGGCATCCCCTCTTTCTTCAACAAGTATCGGTATGTTTCGGATTCGTTTTGTTCATGCATTATGTGCAAGTCTTGGAGCGTCTTTTGCAATTAGGTTTTTATTTTTCTTTTATGCACCATTCTGGTATGAGATAGTCCTTGGTTGATTTATAAGAATGCTCTTTGCACTTCACTTATATATTTTGAGTATGGCTTTACAGAATGCTCCATGCGCTTCACTTATATCATTTGAACTCTGGATTGCCTGTTTCTCTTCACATAGAAAACCACCATTTGTAGAATGCTCTTTTGCTTCACTTATATTTGTTAGAGTGTGGGCATATCTTTTGTATAAAGAATTAAAACTCTCTTGCTTCACTTATATCTATTTAGAGAGATGACAGGAATTGGTCATTCACATGGTTAGTCATAAAATCCTACATAAACTTGTAGATCGCTGAATATGATATGTTTGATTCCTTGCAATAGTTTTGTGATATAAAGGTGGTGATATTAGAGTCATGCTAGTGGGTGGTTGTGGATTGTAGAGACACTTGTGTTGAGGTTTGTGATTCCCGTAGCATGCACGTATGGTGAACCTCTTTGTGATGAACTTGGAGCACAATTTTATTTATTAATTGTCTTCCTTATGAGTGGCAGTCGGGGACGAGCGATGGTTTTTCCCTACCAATCTACCCCCCTAGGAGCATGCGCGTAGTACTTTGTTTTCAATGGCTTGTAGATTTTTGCAATAAGTATATGAGTTCTTTATGACTAATGTTGAGTCCATGGATTATACGCACTCTCACCCTTCCATCATTGCTAGCCTCTTCGGTACCGTGCATTGCCCTTTCTCACCTCGAGAGTTGGTGCAAACTTCGCTGGTGCATCCAAACCCCGTGATACGATACGCTCTATCACACATAAGCCTCATTATATCTTCCTCAAAACAGCCACCATACCTACCTATCATGGCATTTCCATAGCCATTCCGAGATATATTGCCATGCAACTTCCATCATCATCATATTCATGACTTGAGCATTCATTGTCATATTGCTTTGCATGATCGTAAGATAGCTAGCATGATGTTTTCATGGCTTGTCCGTTTTTTGATGTCATTGCTACGCTAGATCATTGCACATCCCGGTACACCGCCGAAGGCATTAACATAGAGTCATATCTTTGTTCTAGATATTGAGTTGTAAGTAAATAAAAGTGTGATGATCATCATTATTAGAGCATTGCCCCAGTGAGGAAAGGATGATGGAGACTATGATTCCCCCAGTCGGGATGAGACTCCAGACTTTATGAAAAATAAAAGAGGCCAAAGAAGCCCAAATATAAAAAAGAGGCCAAAGAAGCCCATCAAAAAAATAAAAAAAAATGAGAGAAAAAGAGAGAAGGGGCAATGTTACTATCCTTTTACCACACTTATGCTTCAGCATAGCACCATGTTCTTCATAGAGAGAGCCTCCTATGCTTTCACTTTCATATACTAGTGAGAATTTTCATTATAGAACTTGGCTTGTATATTCCGATGATGGGCTTCCTCAAATGCCCGAGGTCTTCATGAGCAAGCAAGTTGGATGCGCACCCACTTAGTTTTAGTTTGAGCTTTCATACACTTATAGCTCTAGTGCATCCGTTGCATGGCAATCCCTACTCACTCACATTGATATCTATTGATGGGCATCCCCATAGCCCATTAATACGCCTAGTTGATGTGAGACTTTCTCCCTTTTTGTCTTCTCCACATAACCTCCACCATCATATTCTATTCCACCTATAGTGCTATATCCATGGCTCACACTCATGTATTGCGTGAAAGTTGAAAAAGTTTGAGATTATTAAAGTATGAAACAATTGCTTGAATTGTCATCTGGGTTGTGCATGATTAAATAGTTTGTGTGATGAAGATAGAGCAACAACCAGACTATATGATTTTGTAGGGACAACTTTCTTTGGCCATGTTGTTTTGAAAAGACATGATTGCTTTATTGGTATGCTTGAAGTATTATTGTTTTTATGTCAAATGATAGACTATTGCTTTGAATCGCTCGTGTCTTAATATTCATGCCAGTATTAGACATATGATCAAGATTATGCTAGGTAGCATCCACATCAAAAATTATCTTTTTTATCATTTACGTACTCGAGGACGAGCAGGAATTAAGCTTGGGGATGCTGATACGTCTCCGTCTTATCTATAATTTTTGATTGTTCCATGCCAATATTCTCCAACTTTTATATACTTTTGGCAACTTTTTATACTATTTTTTGGGACTAACATATTGATCCAGTGCCCAGTGCCAGTTCCTGGCTGTTGCATGTTTTTTGTTTCGCAGAAACCCAATATCAAACGGAGTCCAAACGGGATAAAAATGGAGGGAGATTTTTTTTGGAATATTTATGATTTTTGGGAAGTGAAATCAACGCGAAACGGTGTCCGGGGTGGTCACGAGGTAGGGGGGCACGCCCTAGCCCCCCAGGCAAGCCCCTGACCCTCGTGGTCCACCCGTAAGGAGGTTGATGCTCTTCTTTTGGCCCAAGAAAGCTAATTTTATAAGAAAGATCTGGGCGAAAGATTCACCCCAATCGGAGTTACGGATCTCCAGATATAAAGGAAACAGTGAAGGGGTAGAATCAGAGAACGCGGAAACAGAGATAGATCCAATCTCGGAGGGGCTCTCGCCCATCCCAAGCCATGGGAGCCAAGGACCAGAGGGGAAACCCTTCTCCCATCTAGGGAGGAGGTCAAGGAAGAAGAAGAAGAAGGGGGGCCCTCTCCCCCTTGCTTCCGGTGGCGCCGGAGCGCTGCCGGGGGCCATCATCATCACCGCGATCTTCACCAACACCTCCATCATCTTCACCAACATCTCCATCACCTTCCCCCTTCTATATCCAGCGGTCCACTCTCCCGCAACCCGCTGTACCCTCTACTTGAACATGGTGCTTTATGCTTCATATTATTATCCAATGATGTGTTGCCATCATATGATCTCTGAGTAGATTTCCATTGTCCTATCGGTGATTGATGAATTGCTATGATTGGTTTGAGTTGCATGTTTTATTATTGGTGCTGTCCTATTGTGCCCTCCGTGTCGCGCAAGCGTGAGGGATTCCCTCTGTAGGGTTTGCAATATGTTTATGATTTGCTTATGGTGGGTGGCGTGAGTGACAGAAGCACAGACCCGAGTAAGTAGGTTGTTTGCGTATGGGATAAAAGGGGACTTGATGCTTTAATGCTATGGTTGGGTTTTACCTTAATGAATCTTTAGTGGTTGCGGATGCTTGCTAGGGTTCCAATCATAAGTGCATATGATCCAAGTAGAGAAAGTATGTTAGCTTATGCCTCTCCCTCAAATAGAATTGCAATAGTGATTACCGGTCTAGTAACATAGTCAATTTCCTAGGGACAATTTCACAACTCCTACCACCACTTTTCCACACTCGCTATATTTACTTTAGTTGTATCTTTATCTAAACAGCCCCTAGCTTTTATTTACGCGTTCTTTACTTTCTTGCAAACTTACCCGAAAACACCTACCAAGTACTTCTAGTTCCATACTTGTTCTAGGTAAAGCGAACGTCAAGCGTGCGTAGAGTTGTATCGGTGGTCGATAGAACTTTAGGGAATATTTGTTCTACCTTTAGCTCCTCGTTGGGTTCGACACTCTTACTTATCAAAAACTGTTGCGATCCCCTATACTTGTGGGTTATCAGTGTCTCCGAAGGTGTTTGTTGGTTGGCATAGATCAAGATTAGGATTTGTCACTCCATGTATAGGAGAGGTATCTCTGGGCCCTCTCGGTAATGCTCATCACTACAAGCCTTGCAAGCAATGTGATTAATCAGTTAGTTGCGGGATGAAGCATTACAGAACGAGTAAAGAGACTTGTCGGTAACGAGATTGAACTAGGTATGATGATACCGACAATCGAATCTCGGGCAAGTAACATACTAATGACAAAGGGAATGACGTATGTTGTTATGTGGTTTGACCGATAAAGATCTTCGTAGAATATGTAGGAACCAATATGAGCATCCACGTTCTGCTATTGTTTATTGACCGGAGATATGTCAGGGTCATGTCTACATAGTTCTTGAACCCGTAGGGTCCGCACGCTTAACGTTCGATGATGATTTGTATTATGAGTTATGTGATTTGATGACCGAAGTTTGTTCGGAGTCCCGGATGAGATCATGGACATGACGAGGAGTCTCGAAATGGTCGAGAGGTAAAGATTGATATGTTGGAAGGTTATATTCGGACACCGGAATGGTTTCGGAGTGATTCGTGTATTTTTTGGAGTACCGGGAGCTTACCGGACCCCCCCTCCCCGGGGAAGTAGTGGGCCTTCATGGGCCTTAGTGGAAAGGAGAGGAGGGATGCAAGGGTGGCCGCACCCCCCCCCCATGGCAGGTCCGAATTGGACTAGGGAGGGGGCGGCACCCCCCCCCCCCCCTCTTTCCTTCTCCCCCTCCTCCTCCTTCCCTCCCCCCTCTTGAAAAAGGAAGGGGAGTCCAACTAGGATTGGGAATCCTAGTTGGACTCCCCCTATGGCGCGCCCCTCCTAGCCGCCGGCCTCCTCCTCTCCCTCCTTTATATACGTGGCCAAGGGGCACCCCAAAGGACAACAGACAATCTCTTAGCCATGTGCAGTGCCCCCTCCACAGTTTAACACCTCGGTCATATCGTCGTAGTTCTTAGGCGAAGCCCTGCGCCGGTAACTTCATCATCACCATCGCCACGCCTTCGTGCTGATGGAACTCTCCCTCGTCCTCAACTGGATCAAGAGCACGAGAGACGTCATCATGCTGAATGTGTGCTGAACATGGAGGTGTCGTATGTTCGGTACTTGGATCGGTTGGATCGTGAAGACGTTCAACTACATCAACCGCGTTACTAAATGCTTCCACTTTCAGTCTACGAGGGTACATGGACACACTCTCCCGTCTCATTGCTATGCATCCCTTGGATAGATCTTGCATGGTCGTAGGAATCTTTTTGAATTACTACATTCCCCAACAACTTTGAGGGGCATAGGAAAATACATTTAGCTAACTAGTAGTTAGTGTGTATGAAGCACAAGTTTGGGGGCTTGGTATTCTATCATGCGCATGAACTCAACATTTGCCTTTTGGGCTCTTGGTTAAAAATGCACATGGCACGAGATGGTAGGTGAGGGAGTCCTGGATTAGGGGGTGTCCGGATAGCCGAACTATCACCGTTGGCCGGACTCCTGGACTATGAAGATACAAGATTGAAGACTTCGTCCCGTGTCCGGATGGGACTTTCCTTGGCGTGGAAGGCAAGCTTGGCGATACGGATATGTAGATCTCCTACCATTGTAACCGACTCTGTGTAACCCTAACCCTCTACAGTGTCTATATAAACCGGAGCTACCCAAGACTTGCTAGCTGACAGATGGACCGAAGTCCTTGCAGTCGAAGAGTATAAACTCGATCGCCCCTCCAAGAGCTACCCAAAACGCAGGCTGCTACCCCAATTAGAGGAGGAAGCACCCAAACCTACATCACCAGCACATGACGTGGCCGACCGGCCACCTCATGGCCGCGAAAGAGAGGCCTCCAGGCCCTTCGCTAAAGCCGCACCCCAGCGTCACTCGAAAAATACAAAGCCACGGGGAAATGCTCCAGACTTGCGAGACATATTGGAGGACAAGGAAAGGCAAATAAGATCGATCTACGGATCGCGTGGGCGCCCCACGACACGTGATGACAACCGTCACGCCGGATACAGCAATTCCGGCCGGGCCGAACACAGTAGACAAAGCTCATTTGAGCTGCGTCGTGATATAGCCCAATACAGAGGCGCCCCACACCCACTATGCTTCACAGACAAAGTAATGGATCATCAAATCCCCAAGGTTTTCAAACCCGTAAACATTGAATCATACGACGGCACAACAGATCCTGCGGTTTGGATCGAGGACTATCTCCTCCACATCCACATGGCCCGCGGTGATGATCTACACGCCACCAAATACCTCCCACTCAAGCTTAAAGGACCAGCTCGGCATTGGCTCAACAGCTTGCCAGCAGAATCAATTGGTTGTTGGGAAGACCTGGAAGCCGCATTCCTTGATAACTTCCAGGGCACATATGTGCGACCACCAGACGCTGATGACCTAAGCCACATAATTCAGCAGCCAGATGAATCGGCCAGACAATTCTGGACACGGTTCTTAACCAAGAAAAATCAAATCGTCGACTGTCCGGATGCAGAGGCCCTTGCAGCCTTCAAACATAACATCCGCGACGAGTGGCTTGCCCGACACCTAGGACAGGAAAAGCCGAAATCCATGGCAGCCCTCACATCACTCATGGCCCGCTTCTGCGTGGGAGAGGACAGCTGGCTAGCTCGCAGTAACAATCTGAACAAAAACCCTGGTAGTTCAGATACCAAGGACAGCAATGGCAGGTCGCGTCGCAACAAGCACAAGCGCCACATTAACGGCGATAATACTGAAGATACGGCAGTCAATGCCGGATTCAGAGGCACTAAACCTGGTCAGCGGAAAAAGCCGTTCAAAAGATATACTCAGGGCCCGTCCAATCTGGACCGAATACTCGATCACTCGTGCCAGATACATGGCACCCCCAAAAAACCAGCCAACCACACCTACAGGGTTTGTTGGGTATTCAAGCAGGCAGGCAAGTTAAATGCCGAAAACAACG
This sequence comes from Triticum timopheevii, assembly GCA_963921465.1. Taxonomy (NCBI): domain Eukaryota; kingdom Viridiplantae; phylum Streptophyta; class Magnoliopsida; order Poales; family Poaceae; genus Triticum; species Triticum timopheevii. The sequence continues at coordinate 587,291,836 of OY997270.1, forward strand.
ACAAGGGGCCGCATAGCGATGACGAGGAGGAGCCCCGGCCGCCGAACAATAGAGGACAGAAGGGCTTTCCCCCATAAGTGCGGACAGTGAACATGATATACGCAACCCACATACCCAAAAGGGAGCGGAAGCATGCACTAAGGGACGTATACGCGATGGAGCCAGTCGCCCCAAAGTTCAACCCGTGGTCCTCCTGCCCGATCACCTTTGATCGAAGGGACCACCCCACTAGCATCCGTCACGGCGGATCGCCGCATTGGTTCTAGACCCAATCATTGACGGATTTCACCTCACTAGAGTCCTGATGGACGGTGGCAGCAGCCTGAACCTACTTTACCAGGATACAGTGCGCAAAATGGGCATAGACCCCTCAAGGATTAAACCCACGAAAACGACCTTTAAAGGCGTCATACCAGGTGTAGAGGCCAACTGTACAGGCTCAATTACACTTGAAGTGGTCTTTGGATCCCCGGATAACTTCCGAAGCGAGGAATTAATCTTCGACATAGTTCCGTTCTGCAGCGGCTATCACGCACTGCTCGGACGAACCGCATTTGCAAAGTTCAATGCGGTGCCGCACTACGCATACCTCAAGCTCAAGATGCCAGGCCCTCGAGGAGTAATCACGGTCAATGGAAACACCGAACGCTCTCTCCGAACGGAGGAGCATATGGCGGCCCTCGCGGCGGAAGTACAAAGCAGCCTCTTAAGGCAATTCTCGAGTCCGACTACTAAACGTCCGGACACCGTCAAGCGCGCCCGGAGTAACCTACAACAAGACCGCCTGGCACATTCCGAGCACACGTAGCAATGCGGCCCCAACCCCAGCCCTCGCGAAATCGCGAGACCAGTACCACGCGTACATAACTACGCTTTGGAGATACCATGGGCATAGGGGGAGGGGCACGACCACAACATGCCCAGAGTGCGGCTCAACCGCACAAGGGGCTCCCAATTGTGTCATTATTATTTTTCTTATTCGTAGGACTCCGTTTTCCAGAAGCCCTGTCCGATAGTAGAATCGCCTAACTCACGATGCAACAGCCAGGGAAGCAGAAAAGCTACGTCGAGTGTCCAGGTGGTCTCTATTATGAGCAGTATACCTTTTTTACATACTATCCCGTAGCCTACCCCTGGAGGGGGACATGTTAAATAGTCCCATCCCTTGCTTATCGCACTATTTGTATCGTTCTGCTTTCATTGCAGTATCTTTTGAATAAACAATACATAGCTTCTGCTTATTATTGCATTTCTTTTTTTATAAATGTTCATCTATGACATGTTGCACCCGTACAACTTGGTACGGTCAATACACCAGGGGCTTAAGTACCCCAAAACATGGTGTGATAAGTCCGAACACTTTCACAAGTGCGGCACCCCAAACTTATAGCATTATATGCATCGGCTCCGAATCATGTCTTGGGTCAATAGTTGGGTTTGCCCGGCTCCCATGTTTTGGTACCTTACGTTCCGCTATATCAGCTAAGGTAGCGCTGGGAGAACCACTGCGATTGTGCCCCGGTTGAGCTGGGTTGAGCACCTCAGTGGAGAAAGCTAAAACTGACCGTCATGATAGGGCGAGAGCCGGTCGCTGTTCGAGAGGTTTATCGGGTCCCTAAAGACTCATGCCGCTTAGAGCGAGGAGTCAGCATTGTCCGGCCAAGGCATGGATAGCGCCCCGGACTCGGTCTTCCGAATACCAGGGGCTTCGCTGAAATTTAAAACTATAGAATTTTATGGCTAAGTGAGAGTGTTCAAGCATTATAGTCCGGTTGCCTCGTTCGTCGTGTTGAACGCCTCCCTCGAAGGACCCAAGAATGGGAACAAAAGTGCTCAAGTTTATCCCGAACACCCCAGCACTCGTGGCATGGGGGCTGAAGCCAACGACTCGTCATCTCTCAAATTTGATAAACGGCCGCACAGAAGGTAATATTTTAAATTAACAAGCGTTTCTTAGCGCATATGAACAAAGTTTTCAGCGTACAGGATAACAAATGCGAGTTTACTCAAAAATTACATCTTTGGAGCATTCACCCGCTATAATGCGGGCACCCTTTAGGACGCCCTTATAGTACATCTCGGGCTTGCGATACTCCTTGCCTGGCGGTGGCGCGTCCGTCACAACCTTCTCGGCGTACATCTTGCCCCAGTGCACTTTAGCACGGGCAAGGGCCCGACGGGCACCTTCAATACAGACGGAGCGCTTGATGACTTCAATCCATGGACAGGCGTCCACCAGCCGCTGCACCAGACCGAAGTAGCTCCCAGGCATGGCTTCTTTAGGCCACAGCCGAACTATGAGGCCCTTCATGGCATGTTCGGCCACCTTGTGGAGCTCGACCAGCTGCTTCAGCTGGTCGCTCAGGGGCACCGGATGTCCGGCCTCAGCATATTGAGACCAGAACACATTTTCCGTCGAGCTCCCCTTCTCGGCTCGGTAGAACGCGACAGCATCAGACACACTACAGGGTAGATCGGCGAACGCTCCTGGAGAGCTTCGGATTCGGGTAAGTAACAAATAATTCACTTTTACATGCTTGCTTTGCATAAAAAATGCCTTACCCACCGCTATCTTCTTTATCGCCTCGATCTCCTGGAGGGCTTTCTGGGCTTCGGCCTTAGCGGCTTTGGCACTCTCAAGAGCCAAGGCGAGCTCGGACTCTCGAGTCTTCGAGTCACGCTCCAAACTCTCGTGTTTTTCCACGAGAGCCTGGAGCTCTTGACGCACCTTCGCCACCCGTGCCTCCTGCTTCTCTCGCTCGGTGCGCTCCAAGGCCACACTGTTTTCGGCCTTGGACACCGCTTCCTTCAGGTTCGCCACCTCGTTCATGGCCCCTGCAATACCCACGTTATTCCTGTCATTTTTTGCAACCAAATCCTTTCTATAGGGTATTACTTGAATAAGGTATTACTTACCTTCCTTGTCCTCGAGCTGCTTCTTGGCAAGGCCGAGCTCATTCTCGGACCGCTCGAGGCTCTCCTTCAATGCATTGACCTCCGCAGTCAGTGCGGCAGAGGTCAGTAGCGCAGCCTGCATTCCCATATTGACATATTTATGTTAGACTCCTGGGTATATCTTTTTAGATCCTCAGCTTGGCTTTTCTTTCCAGACACCAAACTGAGCATTAGGGGCTACTGTCTATGCGGTAATAATCTTACATATCTGAAAAACTTACCTCAAAGCCTGTAAGAAGGCTGGTACAGGCTTCAGTCAGCCCGCTCTTGGCGGACTGAACTTTCTGGATCACCGCACTCATAACAGTGCGGTGCTCCTCGTCGATGGAGGCACCATTAAGCGCCTCCAGCAAATTATCCGGCGCCTCCGGTTGGACGGAGGCCACCGGTGTCGCAGTCTCGCCCTTCTTACGAAGGGACTGCCTGTCAAACTCCGGAACCACTGAAGGTTCCGGTGCGGAATCCGTCCCAGGGCCGGACTTAGAACCCCTTGGGGTTTGATCCCCCTTATGCCCAAAATCTTGGATGTTGCCTTGCGGCACCTCCGGGACCTCCTCCTCCTGGCTGGGCCCCTTTTGGGACCCCACCTCGGCGTCATCAGCAGCGCGAGGAGAGGAGGCGGCCGGAAGTGAAGTGCTGTTCACGTCCGACGGAGCCAGGGAGCCGCTCGTTGAAATGTCGAGCCCATCCTTGGGCGGGCTGCAGGGTTGTATTCAGTGTTAGGAGATTCTATGCGACAAACGAAACGCCATGAATTATTCTGGTATCCGGACACTTACGATGTCGCCAGGGGCTTAGCCCTCGGTGGCCACTCCTCTTCGCCGTCGTCGGCGTTGGTGGAGTAGTCCGAAGGAAGGGTCCTTCCCTTCTTGGACCCTCCGGCCTCCCCAGTTGGGGAGGCCTTCCTTTTCTTCTCTCCCTCGCTGGGGGAGAAGCCTCTTTTTTCTCCTCCTCGTCTTCGCGGGAGGAGTCCGCCTCAGAGTCATCGGACGATGAGTCCGATGACACCTGACGCCAGGAACTCTTTCGGGTTCCCGTGGCCTTCTTCTTGGCTTTCTTATCCGGCGCCACGTGAGGTGCCGGGACCAGCAGCCCCGTCAATCGGGCGTCCGCTGGGTCTTCTGGTAAGGGAGCCGGACAGTTAACCTGCCCGGACTTCTTCTGCCAGGCCTGTCAAAGGCAAGGGAGTTTAGATCCCGCATAGAGTCAAACTATGAAAAACAAGTGTCCTGTAAAGGGTAAAATAGCTTACCTCACCGGCTTGACGCTGCGAGCTGAATCCGCGATCTTTGGTAGCGGATGCGGGAGCCTCGGCGCCCTTAAATAGCACCTTCCAGGCATCTTCGTACGTAGTGTCGAAGAGCCTGCTCAAGGTTTGGTGCTGCGCCGGATCAAACTCCCACAAGTTGAAGGCCCGTTGTTGGCACAGGAGGATCCGGCGGATGAGCATGATCTGGACTACGTTGACGAGCTTGATCTTCTTGTTCGCAAGGTTTTGGACGCAGGTTTGGAGTCCGGTCAGCTCTTCCAAATCACCCCACGTCAGGCCCTTCTCTTTCCAGGAGGTGAGCCATGTGGGGATGCCAGATCAGAATTCGGGGGCCGCTGCCCATTCAGGGTCACGCGGCTCGGTGATATAGAACCACCCCGATTGCCACCCTTTGACGGTTTCCACGAAGGCGCCCTCGAGCCATATGACGTTGGGCATCTTGCCTACCATGGCGCTCCGCACTCCGCCTGCTAGCCGCCCACTACCTTCGGCTTGACAGTGAAGGTCTTTAGCCATAAGCCGAAGTGGGGCTTGATGCGGAGGAAGGCCTCGCACACAACGATAAACGCTGAGATGTTGAGGATGAAATTCGGGGCCAGATCGTGGAAATCCAGGCCGTAGTAGAACATGAGCCCCCGGACAAATGGGTGGAGTGGGAAGCCCAGTCCGCGGAGGAAATGGGGAAGAAACACCACCCTCTCATGGGGCCTAGGGGTGGGGACGAGCTGCCCCTCGTCTGGAAGCCGGTGCGCAATGTCGTTGTGCAGGTATCCGGCTTTCCTCAACTTTTTGATGTGCCCCTCCGTGACGGAGGAGGCCATCCACTTGCCTCCCGCTCCGGACATGGCTGGGGAAGGTTGAGGAGGGATGTGCGGAGTTGGGCGCTGGAGCTCGAGTCCGCGGAAATGGATAAGCAAAGGAGGAAGAAGGCGTAGGTAACAAGGTGGATCCTTATCCCCTTATATGGACAGACAGAACTATGCATCCCCACCAGCCTGATAAAACTCGCTTATCTCCCAAGCGCCATAATCAATGGCGCGGTTGGATTACCCACGCCCGTATTGATGAGAATTCCGGAATAAGGGGACACGATCTCTTCTTTGACAAGACATGCCAAGGAAACCGCCTCGCTAAACACGCTGAGGTGGGACAGTAAAAACGATTCCAGTAAGGGCTTGGCCGTGGTGTGACGTCACGCCGCAGAATACATCAACAGGTTGAATTTGTGTAAAGATTATTCTCTCTACGGTGGTATGTGGAACTTATTTTGCAGAGCCGGACACTATCCTTGTGTTCAAAATCTTCTATGAAGTATTCGGAGGAGGAACCCACCTTGCAATGTCGAAGACAATATGCGCGCCGGACTCGTCGTCATTGAAGCCTGGTTCAGGGGCTACTGAGGGAGTCCTGGATTAGGGGGTGTCCGGATAGCCGAACTATCACCGTTGGCCGGACTCCTGGACTATGAAGATACAAGATTGAAGACTTCGTCCCGTGTCTGGATGGGACTTTCCTTGGCGTGGAAGGCAAGCTTGGCGATACGGATATGTAGATCTCCTACCATTGTAACCGACTCTGTGTGACCCTAACCCTCTCTGGTGTCTATATAAACCAGAGGGTTTTAGTCCGTAGGACGAACAACAATCATACCATAGGCTAGCTTCTAGGGTTTAGCCTCTTTGATCTCGTGGTAGATCTACTCTTGTACTACCCATATCATCAACATTAATCAAGCAGGAGTAGGGTTTTACCTCCATCGAGAGGGCCCGAACCTGGGTAAAAACATCGTGTCCCTTGTCTCCTGTTACCATCCGCCTAGACGCACAGTTCAGGAACCCCTACCCGAGATCCGCCGGTTTTGACACCGACAGTAGGGTTTGGGGGAAATTGGTTGATTCCAAATACCAAGCTTCATTTCCTAAAAAATTGTGTAATGATGCTCTTGGGGCCTCCAACTTTGAGAAATGGGTTATGTGGGCACCAAAAGCAGTGAATTTTGGGTCTAGATGAATGCTGGGGGTGATAAGAGCATTAGATTTTGGGAAGATTCATGATTTGTGCCATCCCCCCTTGTTGTTCAATATCAGGACCTCTAGTGTGTCTATAGTGAACAATGCAAAACCATTCGTCATATTTGGGATGGTCAGACTCTTAAGCTAACATTTGGGAGAAACTTTGATGAGCCTATGATTATACTTTGGTTTGAGCTTGAGGAAATTGCCAAGAGTATTTTCTATTCATACTCTAGTGACTCTTTAATTTGGCAATTTGAAAACTCTAGGAAAGACTCTCCTAGCTCTATTTATGCAATCATAAATTTTAGGGGTGTGGTTCCTATTTTCCTCCCCTCAATTTGCCAGCTACTAATCCCACCTAGAACTTATGTCCTTTTGTGGCTCATTTTCCAGAATAAACTCATGACTAGGAAAAACCTCAAGAAGAAAAATCTCAAGTAGCCCGAAGACTGTGTTTTTTTCTTGTCGTGAAACTATCTGATATGTGTTCTTTGATTGCATTGTAGCTAGGCAAGTTTTGACTAAAGTTAGTGAATTTTTTGACAAATATCTAGGAAGCAACTTGGAGTCTGTTGCTTCTCGTTGGGTGTCTAAAAAAATGATGCTTTGAATACTATTTATGTTGTTATTCTTTCGGCCCCTGTGGAAACACATGAATACATTGTTTTTAATCGTGTTCCTCAGATCTCTATCAGTCATATTTGGTGGTTGATTACAAGACTGGTAAAAAATGGGACTGGTCTTCATAGATCACACGATGAATCAGGTGGAGTTGTTTTATATTCATGTGATGCGGATGATCAATATCCCTTTCCAGAAAGAGTGTGTGATACACATTTCCGAGAGTGAATGCTTAGCCGGATTTTTTGTCAAAAGAGACCACCTGCCGAACGAAATTGTCAAAAAAGACCCCCTTCAAATGAAAGTGACAAAAAGGACCCCCTCGACCGTGGCGGCAGGCGCGCCGGGCGACACGTGGCACCGGCCGCCACGGTGGGAGGCGGCAGCCCCTGCCGCCAGCCCGGCAGGCGGCAGCCCGCTGATTACGGTGCAGTTGCTCGCGCGACGTAACGGAGACCAGGTGGTGGGACCTGCCGCCTGTGGCTGAGGCGGCATCACAGGTAGGTAGCCTTGTCTGCGTCATGGGCTCGTGGCACACATCGCAGTGGCCTAGCCTAGCTAGGTAGCCTCGTCGCGTCGTCTCGTTGATCTGAAATACCCCGCATACAGAGAGAGACGATGGAATTGTTTTCGTAGCATGCATGAACATGAAAACTTGTGACGAGACGACAAGAAATGATGCATGGCAGATCAGAATCGGCTTAATTAAACTGCTTACGTAGTTGCATTGCCCCCATGAATGTTTATTTAGCACTAGTACGTAGAGCACACATGCATGTTCCTTAGTCCGTACTAGTCTTAGACGAGCGGCACCGTAGCGCGCATGCAGAGACCTGCCGCCAGCCAGAGAGGCGGCCAGGCCCACCGGCACAGTCCTGCCGCCAGCCCCTGAGGCGGCAGGGGCCCACACCGCCAGCCCGTTCCGTCGCGCCAGTCTTTTGCGGTTATTCCGAGCCTGCCGCCTGGCGCCGTGGCGGCAGGGGCTGCCGCCTCGCACCGTGGCGGCAGGTGCCACGTGTCGCCCGGCGCGCCTACCGCCATAGCCGAGGGGGTCCTTTTTGTCACTTTCATTCGAAAAGGGTCTTTTTTGACAATTACATTCGACAGGTGGTTTCTTTTGACAAAAAATCGCTTAGCCGCCCAAAGCTCTCCTGGAAGCACGTCCTAGGAAAGGGGATGACGACTGCGTAACAAACAAGGTTCAACACATTGATGTTGTCTTAGCAAGCCCTAACTCCACTCTGGAGGTTGTATGCTTCGCCCCTCCGGTACTGGCTTGATGTTTTTTGTGTTTATCAATGTAATGATGCTTAAGGGAGAGAAAATGTTTTGTGGTCGATACATTATGTCGATGCTACTTGTTTAGCTTTGCGGTTTGCTGCCTAAAGCTCAAGCTTCTATGTTTGAACCTTATAATTGGACATGATCAGTTCAAGCTTCTTTCTACGAATGCAGCCAGGGAGCTCTCCCTATAATTGTAAAAATAATAAGCCATAACGCTTTGCCTTTGTACCTTTAATTATTGAGTAGTAAAACTTCCATATTTAAGATTAAAAGAAAAGAAAACACAATGTGCCTTGTAGTACGTAAGTGCAAAAGTTCTCCCCAAAGAGCTTTATTGGTGAAAATCTTCGATCTTTTCTATTTTGAAGTTTAAATGTTGTTATATTTACTCGCAAATGTTTCTATGTAGTGAAGTTTATAGCTTCTAGTTTTATCACAACCTTTTATCCTTTGTATTTGTTCCAATTTAATCCATATAACAAGTTTTAGCTAGGGCATCCTTATTTGTCGGATTTGTAAAACGATCGAATAGGAAAAACACAGGAATTAAGGTGGCATGTCATCTTCAATACTATAGGATTAGCGCTTTCATGAGGAGAAAAAACGTAGGATTCTTCACATGAGGTTGTAGTGGACGGAATGTTTCCTATGAAAAGCAGTATAAATGAATCCTATGAAAAAAATATACTATACTATATTATAATCATACGAACCAAACAACATACATAGAAGATATCCAAAAGACTAAAATTGTTTGAAATTCCTTTAGGATTCGTCTGAATCAAGGAGACCCTTAATTGATGAAGTCATGTCGATTAGTAAAAAAAAAATCAAGCAATCTTATAAACTATTTAACATAGTACAGACATTCGCACGCTTACACCGACCCACATGAACATACACATTCAGCATACCCCTATAAATACCTTCGAGTCGACGTCACCTACCATTGAACAAATAGCACTAATATTCTAAAATAAAATCAGATAAATACAGGCATTGAGACTACAGGACACATGTGGGTAAGCAATCCAAATAATTCAAAAAAATCAAAAGAAATACGAACATCAAGACCAAGTAAAACTGAAAATCAGGAGTATGTTAGGCTCAGTTCGTTTCTGGATGACATGGGGAAGTGTGCCGGGTGAGATTCCCTAGCCTATTAGTATTTTTCAGAGAATTCCCTGACCAATTAATAATTTATTTTTCACATAAAAACACATACACTCAAAAAAAATGAGACCAACCCAAGGATTAACCCTCATTGGCATTTATTTATAGGAGAAACTCCGCGAGCACCACGCGTCCAAGTCAGGACTTGAACTCGGGTGGGCTGGCAGCAACCTCAGCTGCCCAGTCAACGGGTTGACGCCCCATCCTCAAAAACACAGACACTCATCTCTATGAAAGCACAAACGCGCTACACATCCGAGTAGACCTCAACTACCACTGAACAAATAGCACTACGCTAAAAAGAATATCACTTATAAATTCTAAAATGAATTCAGATAACAAAGGGAAGTGTGCCGTGCGTGATTCGAACGATTCCCTATCCTATTGTTTTTTTAGAGAAAATTCCCTGGCTTGTTAATAATCCAATTTCCGCCGGAAAACTCATTGACAATCTGATACGATATGATCCTCGCACCCAATCAGACCACACAATCCAAACCAGAAACACTTGGAAAACCCTGCACCGCGTGCGCCATTTTTCTATCATTTCCCGACAGCGTCCAGCGCGAAACCCCCACACGCACCAGTCGCCGCCACCTACCGTCCCGTCATCATCATCCATCCTCATCCTCCTCCAAGAACCCGGCAGAATCATCCCGCGAGCACCATGTCCAATCACGACTCGGCGTGGCCGTCATTTTGATTGATCTTAAGCTGCAGCTCGGGGATTAGCTCGCTGTTAGCCTGTCGGACCACCCCTCCATGGCGCCCGAAGTGAAGGTGCCGCTGCTGGAGGGGATAGGCGCCACGCCCGCGCAGACGCTGGGGAACATCGTCGTGTCCATCGTCGGCACCGGCGTGCTCGGCCTGCCCTACGCCTTCCGCACCGCCGGTTGGCTCGCTGGCGCCCTCGGTGTCGCCGGCGCCGGCGCCGCCACTTTCTACTGCATGCTCCTCCTGGTCAGTACACACTCATGCACCCCCCTGTTTGACTTTGAGTATCACTGCCTGGATTTCCTAGGATTCAATCAGCTTCAGTCGATTTATACTGTGACTAAATATTCAGCTTAATCTGCTCAATCGATTGATCTGATGAAGTTTAGTCACACATTCGCAGTTGACTTTAGCTGCTGTTCGTTCTGAAGCTGGATTGCAGGGACAGGCTGCGGGAGCAAGAAACAGAGGAGGACGGGCTCGGAGGTGAGCAGAGCCGCCATGGCGATGGCGGCAACTACACCTACGGGGACCTGGGCGAGCGATGCTTCGGCCCCGTCGGCAGGCACTTCACGGAGGCCATCATCGTCCTCTGCCAGACCGGCGGCACCGTGGCGTACCTCGTCTTCATCGGCCAGAACATCAGCTCCGTGCTCCCCGCGCTCTCGTCGGCCACCGTCGTCCTGGCGCTACTGCTGCCGGCCGAGGTCGCGCTCTCCTTCGTCCGCTCCCTCTCCGCGCTCGCGCCCTTCAGCATACTCGCCGACGCCTGCACTGTGCTGGCCGTCGCCGCCGTGGTCAAGGAGGACGTCCAGCTCCTGGTCAAGCGCGGGCAGCCATTCGCCGCGAGGAGCGCGTTCGCCGGGCTCTGGGGCGTCCCATTCGCCTGCGGCGTCGCCGTGTTCTGCTTCGAGGGGTTCTGCCTCACGCTGGCGCTGGAGGCGTCCATGTCGAACCGGACCAAGTTCCGGCCGGTGCTACTCCAGGCCATCGCCGGGGTCACGGTCGTGTACGTCGGCTTCGGCGTCTGCGGCTACCTCGCCTACGGCGACGCCACCCGAGACATCGTCACCCTCAACCTCCCGAGCAACTGGTCCACCGCCGCCGTCAAGATGGTGTTGTGCGTCGCGCTGGCGCTCACGTTCGCCGTGATGATGCACCCGATCCACGAGATCGTGGAGTCGCGCCTGCTGGCGCCGGGCGGGTGGGTGCGGAAGCGCGGAGGCTTCGTGGAGCGGGCGGCGCTGCACCTGAGCCGCGTCGCGGTGGTGGCGACACTGGCCGCGATAGCGTGCTTCGTGCCGGCGTTCGGGGAGTTCGCGGCGTTCGTCGGGAGCACGGTGTGCGCGCTGCTCTCCTTCGTGCTGCCGGCGCTCTTCCACCTCCGCGTCGTTGGACCGACGGCGAGCACGTGGGCGCGCGCTGTGGACTACTTTTTCTTGCTCTCCGGCCTGGTGTTTGCCGGTCACGGGATGTACACGGTCTTGTCACCCCAGTGACAATTGAAAATGTTCATCAGTTTAGTACAGCGCGCACACAGAGTCAATTACCATCGAAATTCGTCAACAGAGACCTGAAAAACCAGAGAGCAGAGGTTAGGCCAACTCCAAGGCACGATGCACATCCGTCTTGTCCGGAATCTGTTCGTTTGAGGCGGTAAAACGGACATGAGCATCCGTTTGCAGTCGCTGCGCCCTACCGGCTGCCGCAACTCAAAAATTTGTCCGCATTTGGAATTTAAATTTAAATAAAAAAGACATTGCAAATAATTTAAAATGATATATATTACATTAACTTAAACATACATGTCCACAAAGGCACAAAGTCACGGCCGAAACATTGAAAATAAACTTGAAATAGAAAAACATAAAAACAAGAGAAACCTTAGAGCGGGTTGTTCGTCGCCACCATGTTGGCCGTCTTCAGTCGCCGGTGTCCTCGTCGTCATCCATGGTGAGGTTGATATACAGCGGTGGCTGTCAAAGGTGGGCTGGCGGCCCTGCCGGTGGTTACCAAAGAGGGGCGGTCGGTGCCTCCGGTGGCTACCAAAGTGGCTACGCAAAATAATGATTCCTTCATCCGGTTTTATCTTCGCATGGAAGGAAGTGCCTTCTTACCCCCTGACAGCTAGGACCCACTAGGTTGAAGCGAAGGTAGCGTTATCTGTCTGGCCGCGAACGTGTACGTACATAGCGGTCGATCGGTCTCTCTGCAACGACGTACCGTGGCCAAGTAAGGAGCGTCACGTGTTGAAGTAGAGGCGCCGACGTAGCATATCTCGCAGTCCCATCTATATCATGTACATGTACGTACAGCCATGCTGCAAGATAGTAAATACGGCTACATACGTGCATACGGGCGGGGTCTTAACGCGCACAGCGACGTCGTCCTGTTCATCAGGAGCCAACCGGCTTGGACGGAACAGCCGAAACGGGGGTTTGGCGTACCGCAAAACGGAAGAAAACGACCTTCTATTCGACCGCTTACGGTCGAACTGGGGTCCTGTTCATCGGGAAGGGTCTGGCGTACCGCAGAACAGAGGAAACGGACTTGTGTTCGAGCTTGTACGGTCGAAATGGGTGATGTTGATCGGGAGGGGTGTGGCGTACCGCAAAACGGAGGAAACAAACTTGTGTTGGAGCGCCTACGGTCGAAACGGGGTCCTGTTCATCCACCATCTTCTGCCTCGCTCCAGCCTCCACGGGCTACTCTTCATCCAGCATCGACATCCTCCAGCCTCCACCTGCTACTGTTCATCCACCGTCGACTTCCTCCTGCCTCCACCAGCTGCTGTTCATCCACGGGGTCCTGTTCATCCAGCCTCCACCGGCTACTGTTCAACCAGCCCTCCACGGGGTCCTGTTCATCCAGCCCTTCACGGGGTCCTGTTCAACCAGCCCTCCATGGGGTCCCTCCATCGGCTACTGTTCATCCTCCCCCGCCTCCTCGATCGGGGTCATGTTCATCCAGCGACAACGGCCTCTACTACCACGGGGTCCTGTTCATCCAACCCCCAACAACGCTCATTGTTTATCAAGAGGCAGCAGGATCGATCGGCTTCAGTTAGTAGCAATAGCGAAGGAATCGCTCGATCGGGTTCAGTTAACAAAAAGGGATCGATGGATCGCTCGGGTTCAGTAACACGTAGCCAGTGCAATCGCTTGGGTTCAGTAGCGAACGTCTCCCTCGGGTTTAGTTAGAGCCCAACGCCTCGCACACGAGAGAAACGCGCAAACCACGGTGCATTGCTCGGCCCCGACCACCCACCGTAACCGGGAACTCCCCGATATTTTCCTCGCCCTCGCTTCTACCATGATTTTTTCCGTCATGGATGACCCAAAGAATGTCATGCAGGTGCGTCTCCGGCCAGCCCAGGACGAAAAGCCCATTTTCTGTCATGATTTTTGTCATAGAAGTAGGATCCCACCATATCTATGATGATACCGGGTTTTGTCACAATTATCGTCATAGAAGTGTCATAAGCATGATAGGAAAAAAATCTGTTCGGCCCAAAATGTCACGGATGTGTCTTTTTTGTAATGAGAGGGATATTAGTTAGGCAAACTGAAGGAAATATGCCATAGAGGCAATAATAAAGTTGTTATTTTATATTTCCTTATTCATGATAAATGTTTATTATTCATGCTAGAATTGTATTAACCGGAAACTTGATACATGTATGGATACATAGACAAAACAACGTGCCCCTAGTATGCCTCTACTAGACTAGCTCGTTGATCAAAAGATGGTTAAGTTTACTAGCCATGGACACGAGTTGTCATTTGATAACAGGATCACATCATTAGTAGAATGATGTGATGGACAAGACCCATCTGTTAGCTTAGCATAATGATCGTTCAGTTTTATTGCTACTGCTTTCTTCGTGTCAAATATATATTCCTCCGACTATGAGATTATGCAACTCCCGGACACCGGAGGAATGCCTTGTGTGCTATCAAACATCACAACGTAACTGGGTGATTATAAACATGCTCTATAGGTATCTCTGAAGGTGTTTGTTGGGTTGCCATAGATCGAGATTAGGATTTGTCACTCCGAGTATAGGAGAGGTATCTCTGGGCCCTCTCGGTAATGCACATCATATGAAGCCTTGCAAGCAATGTGACTAATGAGTTAGTTACGGGATGATGCACTACGGAACGAGTAAAGAGACTTGCCGGTAATGAAATTGAACTAGGTATGAAGATACCGACGATCGAATCTCGGGCAAGTAACATACCGATCACAAAGGGAATAACTATATTGACATTGCGGTTCGACCGATTAAGATCTTCGTAGAATATGTGGGAACGAATATGAGCATCCAGGTTCCTCTATTGGTTATTCACCGGAGAGGTGTCTCGGTCATGTCTACATAGTTCTCGAACCTGTAGGGTCCGCACATTTAATGTTCGATGACGATTGGTTGTATATGAGTTATGTGTTTTGGTGACCGAAGGTTGTTCGGAGTCCCGGATGAGATCATGAACATGACGAGGAGTCTCGAAATGGTCGAGAGGTAAAGATTGATATATTGGAAGGTTATATACGGACACCGGAATGGTTCCAAAGAGGTTCGGGGATTTTTCAGAGTACCGGGAGGTTACCGGACCCCCCCCCCCCGGTAAAGTTAATGGGCCACATGGGCCTTAGTGCAGAGGAGAGGGCATGCCACAGGAGGTGGCGCACCCCCCCCCCCTTGCCAATCCGAATTGGACAAGGGGTGGGGGCGCGACCCCTCCTTTCCTTCTCCCTCTCCACCTCTTTCCCCTTTCCCCCTCCGTAAGAAGGAAAAAGAGGGGGGACCGAATCCTACTAGGAGTAGAGTCCTAGTAGGACTCCCCCCTCCATGGCGCGCCCCTGGTGGCCAGCCTCCTCCTCCCTCCTTTATATACGGGGGTAGGGGGCACCCCAAAGGAACAACATTGTCTTAGCCGTGTGCAGTGCCCCCCTCCACCGTTTACTCCTCTGATAGTATCATCATAGTGCTTAGGCGAAGCCCTGCACAGATCACATCACCAACACCGTCATCTCGCTGTCGTGCTGACGGAACCCATTGACTCCATGGACACTCTATTGGATCAAGAGTTCTAGGGACATCATCGAGCTGAACGTGTGCAGAACTTGGAGGTGTCATACGTTCGATACTTGATCGGTTGATTCGAGAAGACGTTCGACTACATCAACCGCGTTAGGTTAACGCTTCCGCTTTCGGCCTACGAGGGTATGTGGACACACTCTCCCCCTCTCGTTGCTATGCATCTCTTAGATAGATCTTGCGTGAGCGCAGGAATTTGTTTGAAATTGCATGCTACGTTTCCAACACAAACTTGGACAAGAATCACCCTGCCTGCCATATTCAAAAGCCTCCCTTTCCAACAAGCACATATATTTTCTATTTTTTCAGTGACCACTTTCGAGAATTTATTTTCAAGTCTTATATCAGATATAGGTAACCCTAAGTATTTAAGGGGTATTTTCCAATTTCACAGGTAAATATTTCTTGATATCTGACTGCGTTATTGGAAGCATCCCCAAAAAGAAAGATTTCACTCTTATGAAAATTTATGGTCAACCCTGACTTCTATTCAAATGCAGTCAAAGAATTTCAAGTTTTTGGCACTCTCCTCATCATCTTGTAGAAGGAAGATAGTATCATTGGCATATTGTAACATGTTGACTCCATTATTACCATATTTAGGAAGGACCCCTTTGACAAAACCCTCTTGCTTAAAATAATGGCAAGCGCATCAGCTCCAAGATCAAAAAGTAGGGGAGACGTGGCATCCCTCTATATCAACCCTTTGTGAGTTTTAAAATATGGGCCTAGAGTTTCATTAACTTTAACCCCAACATGACCTCCAATCATGGTGTGCATCACCAAATCACACCATTGGTCAGGATTTATTTATTTTTCATTTTTAGCATCTCGTATATAAGGGCCATTTGATTTATCATATGCTTTCTCAAAATCTACTTTAAAAAGAAGTGAGCTCTGCTTCTTATGATGAATAGTGTTTAAAGCCTCATGAAGTACCACAACCCCCTCCATAATGTACCTTCCTTTAATAGAAGTTGTTTGTGTTGGAGAGATTATAGGTTTAATGACTTTAATCAATCTATTCATCAGCACTTTGGTAATGATCTTAAAGCTCACATTGAGCAGACAAAATGGTCTAAATTTTTTGTATTTGTTTAGCATGTTTAACTTTTGGGACCAAAGTAATGGTGTCATAGTTTAGCCTTGTTATATCTAAAGTACCAGAGTGAAAAGCATCAAGCAATCCCTTGAGATCCCACTTTACCAAATCCTAAAAATGTTGATAAAAGTCTACAGGTAATCCATCAGGACCTGGACTCTTTTTTTTTCCATGTTAAAAACTACCTCATGCAATTCTTTCATAGTAAAAGGTTCAATCAGTATTGCAGCCTATTCACTATTGATCCAAGGCACATCTTGAATGTTTAAGTTTACTGTAGAAGGTTCAGGTTGGCCAAATATGTTTTTGTAGAAATTTGTGATGTATTTATTTAGTTCATCATCTCCCTCAATCACTCCTTCCTCCTAGATGAGAGAAAAGATTTTGTTTTTCCTCTTCCTTCCATTGGCTTTGCCATGGTAATATTTGGTGTTAGTGTCACCATCTTTGATCTCTCTATCTTTATATCTCTGAAGCCACTTCATCTCCTCTTGTTTTAATAATAATTTTTAATTGAGCTCTCAATTCTTTTTGTTCATTCCTATTATGTGGAGTTAACCCAAAGATCTCAGCATTTTATCAATATTATCCAACTTTGTCAGGATTTCTATCTTAATTTTCCTATACCATGCATCAGCATTGAGGATCCACCCTCTCACTTTTTGCCTAAATACTCTCAGTCTCTGCTGCCATCTCTCAATGTGGCTGCCAGCAAAGTGTCCAGACCAAACTTTGGTCACAAATTATCTAAATTCCTCCCTTAGCATCCATGCATTTTCAAATCTGAACAAACGAGTATATTTATTCTCATCCCAGTATCCAGAATCAAAGGGGTATGGTGAGAGGTCTCTCTTGCTAAAGCTTGCACTACACATAGGGGATAATGATCTTTCCAGTCTGGACATATCAAAACTCTATCTAGCTTCTCATAAGTAGGGTCATCCAAATTATTAGCCCAAGTGAAATTCCTGCCATTTAGAGGTAATTCTCTCAAACCAGCATATTCAATTATAGTATTAAAAACAAAACTGCAATGGTTATTACTAGTGGGTACCTGCTGCAAGATGATAGGGAGATTGCGATTACGGGGATTAGTAGAACTCAGAATAAAGCTAGTCACTAATTAGCGGCCTATGGGCGAAGTACCCCTCACACCGCACTCTGGTTGCGAGAAGGTACGGGTGACCATTGTCAAATTTTGTAATTACAATGATCATGTCTTGGATTTGTCTAGATACATACTATATATATAGACACATTTTAGTGTTTGGATACATCCTTATCTAAGCAAATACAATAGGTAGTTTTTTGTCTAGATATGTATGTATTTAAACTAATGTAAGACAAGTAATTTGGGACCGAGGTAATACAATCTTCCTTCCACTCTCAAAAAAGGTTGTAGATTAAGGGCGTGTTTGGTTGCCCGCATGCAGCCCAACCAGGCCCGTGCGGGATGTGCGTGACCTGTTTGGTTTTCTCGACTGCATGCGTTTCACGGCCCGCATGACACTTAAAGCAGGCCTCAGCCTGGCGCGGCGGAAACTGCCGAATCGGCAGTTTCTCACTAGCCTGGCTCGGCACGGTCACGCGTGCGAGGAGGCTGCATGCCTCGGGCGGCGCGGAAGATGGAGGGGAGATGACCCACAAGTATAGGGGATCAATTGTAGCTCTTTTCGAAAAGTAAGAGTGTCGAACCCAACGAGGAGTAGAAAGAAATGACAAGTAGTTTTCAGTAAGGTAATGTCTGCAAGTGCTGAAACTGTAGGTAGCGAGTAGTTTGATATCGAGATAATTTGTAACGAGCAAGTAACGATGGTAACAATAAGTATGCAGCAACGTAGCCCAATCTTTTTTAGACAAGGGACAGGCCAAAACGGTCTCTTATAACAAGCAAAGCGTTCTTGAGGGTACAAGGGAATTTCATCTAGTCACTTTGATAATTTGATATGTGAGTGGACCAGTGCTTAGGTGATGTTCTTACTTGAACAAACCTCCTACTTATGAATAACCCTCTCGCAAACATCCGCAACTACAAGAAAAGTATTAATAATAAATTCTAACCATAGCATTGAACTTTTTGATCCAATCGGTCCCTTACGAATAGCGCATAAACTGGGGTTTTGAGCTTCTGTCACTCTTGCAACCCACCATCTAATAACTACTCCACAATGCATTCTCTTAGGCCCAAATATGGTTAAGTGTCATGTAGTCGACGTTCACATGACACCACTAAGAGAATGGCAACATACATACCATCAAAATATCGAACACATATCAAGTTCACATGATTACTTGCAACATGATTTCTCCCGTGACCTCAAGAACGAAAGTAACTACTCACAAATGACAAACATGCTCAAGATCAGAGGGGTATTAAATAGCATAATGGATCTGAACATATAATCTTCCACCAAATAAACCATATAGTAATCAACTACAAGATGTAATCAACACTACTAGTCACCCCTAGCACCAATCTATAGTTTTGGCAACAAGATTGAA
The DNA here is from genome assembly GCA_963921465.1 of Triticum timopheevii. Lineage (NCBI taxonomy): Eukaryota > Viridiplantae > Streptophyta > Magnoliopsida > Poales > Poaceae > Triticum > Triticum timopheevii. The sequence continues at coordinate 587,310,570 of OY997270.1, forward strand.
TACGAGAGATGAACTAGGGTTTCAGATGAGATGGTGTTGGTGAAGATGTTGATGGAGATTTCCCTCCCCAAGATGGGAGAGTTGTTGGTGATGATGATGACGATGATTTCCCCCTCCGGGAGGGAAGTTCCCTCGGCAGAATCGCTCCGCTGGAGGGCAAAAGTGCTCCTAGCCAAGTTTCGCCTCAAGACGGCGGCGCTCCATCCCGAAAGTCTCCCCCTTATTCTTTTCTAGGTCAAATTGACTTATATACCCGAAGATGGGCACCGGAGGTGGCCCGAGGAGGGCACAACCCACCATGGAGCGCCTGGGCTCCCTGGCGCGTCCAGGTGGGTTGTGCCCACCTGGTGGGCCCCCTCTGGTAGTTATTTGCTCCAATATTTCTTAAATATTCCAAAAAAATCTCTGTGAAGGTTCGGCTTGTTTGGAGTTGTCCAGAATAGGTAGCCTGATGTAGCTTTTTTAGATCCAGATTTCCAGCTGCCAGAATTCTCCCTCTTGGTGTGTATCTTGCAAATTATGAGAGAAAAGGCATTATAATTAATCCAAAAGGCATTATTATGGATAAAAACATTATAAATAACAGTAAGAAAACATGATGCAAAATGGACGTACCAAGGGGACGTCTCATAACCCCCCCCCCCCCACACACACACACACTCTCTCGTGTCACCGTCCCGCCCGCACTGTTTCCACCACTCCTCTCTGCCTCACCGCCCCTCTCCCTCCTCTCCTTTGATGGCTCCGCCTCGCCCACCGTTGCGCCGTCCTCTGACCGTGAGACGTCTCCAACGTATCTATAATTTTTGATTATTCCATGACGTTTTATTATCAATCTTGGATGTTTTATACTCATTATATAGTCATTTTATATCATTTTTTGGTACTAACCTATTGACATAGTGCCAAGTGCCAGTTGCTGTTTTCTGCATGTTTTTTACATCACAGGAAATCAATATCAGATGGAGTCCAAATGGCACACCAATTTATGATGATTTTTATGGGCCAGAAGGAACACAACGGGCCGTGGTTGCACCTGGGGGGTCCCGAGGAGGGGACAACCCACCAGGGCGCGCCAGGAGGCCCAGGCGCGCCCTGGTGGGTTGCGCCCACCTCGGGTGCCCCCTGAACCGACTCTTTGCTCTATAAATACCCCAATATTCCGGAAACCCTAGAGGAGTCAACGAAATTTTCATCCAGCCACCGCGGAGTCCAGAACCAGGAGATCCAATCTAGACACCATCACGGAGGGGTTCACCACTTCCATTGGTGCCTCTCCGATGATGCGTGAGTAATTTTTTTGTGGACATTCGGGTCTGTAGTTAGTAGCTAGATGGCTTCCTCTCTCTCTCTCTTGATTATCAATACAATGGTCTCTTGGAGATCCATATGATGCAAGTCTTTTGGCAGTGTGTTCGTTGGGATCTGATGAACTTCGAGTTTATGATCAGTTATATCTTTTTATATCCATGAAAGTTATTTGAGTTATTTGATCTCTTATATGTGTGATCTCTTATAGCCTCGTATTTCTTCTCCGATATTGGGTTTCGTTTGGCCAACTTGATCTATTTATCTTGCAATGGGAAGAGGTGCCCGGTAGTGGGTTCAATCTTACGGTTCTTGATCCCAGTGACAGAAAGGGAACCGACACGTATGTATCCTTGCTACTAAGGATAAAAACACGAGATCCATATCTTCCGCAATATATAGATAAACGGATCATGTCTACATCATGTCATCGTTCTTATTGCATTACTCCGTTTTTCCATGAACTCAATACACTAGATGCATGCTGGATAGCGGTCAATGTGTGGAGCAATAGTAGTAGATGCAGGCAGGAGTCGGTCTACTAATCTTGGACGTGATGCCTATGTAATGATCACTAGACCATGAAGGCGCTCTTTGCCGCGCCCGACCTTGAACCCTCGTAATTAGAGAAACATAAGAATATGTGTAGGCAAAACATCTCTGATTTACGCAAGAATGAACTGAAACCTACAAATAATCCATCCTCTACAGCAAGAAGTCAAGAATAGAACATTTTTCCACTGAAAAGTCAACTATCACAATGCTCATCATTGAATTAATTGCTCAAGAATTCAACTCATGAACAATTGTGAACTCAAAATTTCAAAATTAAATTGCTGATGAGTTTCTGGTTGTTTCGCATATGGTGCACATGAGAAACTATGATCAACAAGGCTTTCATAGTGTTGTCGATGGCCAATGGGGACTCATTGGTCATTGCCTTATCGGTGCATTCAGCATATGTAGCACATCGCTGATTTATCTTCTTACTCTTTATCTTATTGATTTTGCTTTCATAGAAAAACACATGATTGTTAACTAAAAGAGTCGATTAAATATTTAATTCAAGAAAATAAAGGAACACTCACTATATTAAAAAGTTCTAGCAATACTTTTGTCATCTATGAAGGAGAAAATCATACAAAAGTGCTTTATTCAACTAACACCAGCACCATCACGACATAATAAAACTGGCATATATCATCTCAGAAAATTACTGGATAAATGACAAGAAGTCATAGTAAGGCTTACATAAATTCCAAAAGCATTTCCCTAAAATAGTTCAACAGAATACCATATTGAAGTTGAAGACAAATCTAGAAAGTTGGAAACTTTTTTTCCAGTAGTATAGAAAGTACACTTCTGATGGCACTCTTGCAATTGACACCATCCATAAGTGCTTTCACAAGGGCACTCTTGTGCTTGTCCATAAACTTCATCCTCTGGTTGATCAGCCTCACTTATCACTTAAGAATGCAAAAGGTAATTTAATAAGCCATGAACAAGTTTGACAAACTGTATGGAGAAAACAGAAGCATCTATGAAAAAAATGTACATATGGCAGTATAAATTGTTCTCCCCCCCCCCCCCCCAAAAAAACAGCACATATGCAGGGTCATCTTCTTATCTACATCACATGTCTTACACCTCTTGGTATTCTTTCTCCTCACATGTTCTTCTCCCCGATCTGACTCTTGCTTTGGCAGCATAAAAACAAATAGAATACATCAGCGGCATGTACGAAGATGCATGGTTGTGATTATTAGCACATAACCATCCGCCGGGAAAGGTGGCGCTCCTGTGGCAGGGAAAGGAGGGATCTGGGCGCCATTGGGAAGACATGAGGCGGTGTTGGATGTACCCAAGGTTCACCCCACCCTATAAGATATCCAGAAAAGAGATGACAAACCAGCTGAAAGAAGAGGCGCGCGATGCTGTATCTGTAACGCCATGGCACTCCCAATATCAGTTTCATCCTGATTATTACGCCGCCTCCGGGCGCAAGCCTTTTTTTAGGGGTAGAATAGAGTGCAAGTTGAAGAGAAGTGGGATGAAAGCGACGTCTCCGTTCGGACATCGAGAACAATCTGCACCGAAAGCCCAGTTTTTTGTTTGAGTAATACCGAAAGCCCAGTTGTAGTCCTCACTGTGGCGTGGCCCATGGCACCAACACGACCCGTTTCACGAGATGATCCCTAGCATGTTCAGCAGAGCAGCGGCCCTTTTTCAGGTTAAGCGAGGCTGAGGGACGACACAGCAATCTAGTGCACACATAACTCAATCGGACGGTTAAGGTTCTCAAATCGCTATGGAGGGTCGTGAGTAGCTCCATTTTACTGTTTTGTAATTGCCTGGATATCGTCACGATTATTTGAAGTTCTATCAATTGCCCAACAGTAATTTGTTCACCCACCGTTTGGTATTTTTCTCGAGAGAAGCCACTAGTGAAACCTACGGCCCCCAGGTCTTCTTTCTCATATATTTGCCTTGCGATCTACTTTTTCCTTGCATTTATTTCCAGATCTATTAAACTAAAAATACAAAAATACCTCGCTGCAATTTATTTGCTCCATGATTTATTTATCCCATTTACAAATTTACCTCACGTCCTTTGCCTATCTTGAGGCGCCGTACCCCGAAAGGGATTGACAACCCCTTTAACACGTCAGGTTGCGAGGTGTTGTTATTTGTGTGCAGGGGCTGCTTATGTTGTGTTGCTTGGTTCTCCTACTGGTTCGACAACCTTGGTTTCATATCTGAGGGAAATACCTACCACCGTTGTGCTGCATCATCCCTTCCTCTTCAGGGAAATACCGACGTAGCTTCAACTAACATCAAAAGGAATTTCTGGCGCCGTTGCTGGGGAGGATCTTCAACATAACCAGGTTCCTAATCACAAATCACATCTCCTTGCAATTTATATTAGTCGCCATTTGCCTCTCGTTTTCCTCTCCCCCACTTCACAAAAATTTGCCGTTTTATTCGCCTCTCGTTTTCCGTTCATTGTTTTCTTGCCGGATCTGTTTTTGAGTGCAATCATGTTGTGTGGTCATCATGACTCAAGAGAACACCAAACTATGTGACTTCTCAAATACCAACAACAATGATTTTATTGGCACTTCATTTGCTCCTCCCGCCACTGGTGCGGAGACTTGTGATATTAATACTGCTTTGCTGAATCTTGTTATGAAAGACCAATTTTCCGGTACTCCTAGTGAGGATGTCGTGTCCCATCTTAATACCTTCATGGAATTATGCGATATGCAAAAGAAAAAAAGATGTGGACAATGATGTGGTCAAGATGAAATTATTTCCGTTTTCTTTGCGTGATTCCGCAAAAAATTGGTTCTCTTCTTTGCCTTGCAATAGTATCGATTCGTGGAATAAGTGCAATGATGCTTTTATCACTAAGTATTTTCCTCTTGCAAAAATCATTTCCCATAGAACCCAGATCATGAATTTCAAGCAACTTGAACATGAGCGTGTTGCACAATCTTGGGAAAGGATGAAAATGATGCTAAGGAATTGCCCAACTCAATGGTTAAATCTTTGGATGATCGTACAAAAATTTTATGCGGGGTTGAATTTTGTTTCTCGTAATCTTTTAGATTCCGCCGCTGGTGGTACTTTTATGGAAATTACCTTGGGTGAATCCACCAAATTGCTTGATAATATTATGGCAAATTATTCACAATGGCATACCGAAAGGGCTCCTACTAGTAAAAAAGTTAATTCGGTTGAAGAGATTTCTTCTTTGAGTGAAAAAGTTGATGCTCTTATGAAATTGGTTGCTAGTACAAGTGCTCCTATTGATTTTAATGATATGCCTTGTCTACTTTGATTGAGCAAAATAGTGATGCCATAGATGTGAATTTTATTTCTCGCGATAATTTCAACAACAATGCTTATAGCGGCAATTTTAATCCTAGGCCTTTTCCTAGTAATTCCTATAATAATTATGGTAATTCCTATGGAAATCAATATTACAATAATAATAAGAATACCTCTAATCTTGAGAACAATATTAAAGAATTTATAAACACACGAAAGGTTTTCAACACTTCCATAGAAGAAAAGTTGAATAAGATTGATGATTTGTCTAGAAGTGTTGATAGAATTGCTCATGATGTGGAATCTCAAGATGAAAATTTTTGTGCCTAAAGTAGATGAATCAATTAAAGCCCCTTATGTTTCTATGGATGAAAGTAAGATAAGAACCGCTATCCTTAGAGCTAAAAGAGAATTTTTAGAAAAAACGATTTCTAGTGATTTCTTTCACAAAAGTGACGAAGATCTTAAAATGATTGGTGTTTCTTCTATTTATTCCTTGTTTAGTAAAAATAAGATTGGCGAAAAAGGGACTGGAGAAGAGTCAACTTTAGGTAGAAGGTGTCCTGATATTTCGGAGGGTGAAAATCTTGTTGAAAAAATTCATGAAAGTGGGTTTGAAGAGGTCAAAACTTTAACTAGTGATGTGCCCACTCTTTTGGATTACAAAGACTTTAATTGTGATAGTTGCTCTTTGATTGATTGTATTTCTTTGTTGCAATCCATGATAAATTCACCCCATGCTTATGAACAAAATAAAGCTTTTACTTAACATATTGTTGATGCCATGATGAAAGCTTTTGAAGAAAAATTGGAATTAGAAGTTTCAATTCCTAGAAAATTGCATGATGAATGGGAACCTACTATCAAAGTCAAGATTAAAAATTATGAGTGTTTTGCTTTGTGTGACTTGGGTTCTAGTGTTTCTACAATTTCCGAAATCTTTATGTGATGTGCTTGGTTTTACCGATATTGAAGAATGCTCTTTTAATTTGCACTTAGCGGATTCTACTATTAAAAAGCCTATGGGAAGAATTAATGATGTTCTTATTCTTGCAAATAGAAATTATGTGCCTGTAGATTTTATCGTTCTTGATATTGATTGCAATCCGTCTTGTCCAATTATTCTTGGTAGATCATTTTTATGCACTATCTGATGATGATATAGCCTAGGGTAGGGTCATAGGCCTAAACTCTACGCCCTACCCAAGGTCACTACCCTAGAAGCAAAGACATCCAAGAGACAACAAGGAGTACCAGTTGAAGCCATCGAGTGCAATCCACTCAACCAGTCATATCACTCGGGTACCCCTCCCTCCTGGTATCACTCGACCAAGACGAAGCCATTCGACCATACGAGAAACCACTTGACCTACAAAAGACTAGGAGTCTCTTAGGACAGCAACGGCCAGGCGTTCACTCCGTAGTCTTAAAGGTCATTAATAGCACTTTATAGCTGGCATTATCAGTAACGCCCTATCTTTATGTACATTGAACCCCTGTAATGGAGGTGGGCTGGGGTCCTGGAGCACTCTATATAAGCTACCCCCCTCCTCCGGGACAAGGATTCGCACCCCCTGTAACACACACTCTCATATTTCAGTCAACCGCCTCAGGGCACCGAGATGTAGGGCTTTTACCTCCTTCGAGAGGGGACTGAACTTGTAAACTCTTGCATACAACAAAATGCAGACCCATGATAGATGCACATAATAGGTTCCAAAATGCTCATGCAGGGACACCGTATGGACAGCGAAGCAACAGTTGCAACTATCACTACTCAAGAGACCAGTCGGAAACCAACTAACCTTGAAGTTGGCTTGCAGAGAGGTGCTGGCATTATAAGTAACCTGACTGGCCTCATGCACCACCTTGATCTGCTCCATCACGAGGTTTGCCTAGAGAAGGGCCTCCTTAGCGGTACTCGGCGAGTTGTCTGGAGTCTGGTATGCAGCAAAGAGCGATGATGGCAGTACAGTCGGAAGAGTCACAGGGTCGGATGCGTAGCGTTGTACTGGAGCGGCAGTGGCCTGAGCAGCCGACCCCGATGGTTGGTCAGTCCACAGTGGATTGGGAAAAGTAACATTGGTTCGAGCAGGATCTCCAAATCGCTGGACCACTGTCTCAAGCACCGATGTCGACTGAGGCACCTTACCCTCGGTCCCTTTCCCGCTTGAGGCCCTGCCCCTCCTTCTCCTCTATCTCAGAGGCACTTCTTCTTCATCATCTAGAAGCTCAATAACGTCCCACGGAGCTGCAACAAAAAACAATCCTAAGAGTTCAATCGACTAACAACCCAGTCAGCAGAATGAATTCAAGTCAGAAAGAGCGTACCAGCTTTGGAAGTGGCCGCGTCATCGGTCTCCTCATCACCTGGGGCCTTGTCAACGTCCATGTCAGTCGTAGAGGTTGCAAGGCTGGAAAAATTCATAATCCTCTCGGTCAGAACAGAAGTATCGGTCGGCGGAAGAAAAAATGCAGAAAGATAGAGCACTCACCCAAAGGCAACAAGAACGTCCATCATGATCTTGGGAAAGGTCTTCCGAGCCTTCGAAGGGGCGACCTTGGGTTGCTTGGCGACCTTCTCCATCAGCTCCGGGGTCAAAGTCTGAGTGCGCTTCTATGCTTGAGGACTCAGAGCCACGGTCTTGCCACGCTCGCCCGCTGGATCTTGGAGTTGCTTGGATCGATGCTCTGAGCGAGGTGGTGAGTCGACTACCTCGTCGTCATCCGACTCATCACTTTCCTCCTCGTCGTCATCTTCTGGAGATTGCTAGTCGCCGCTTTCTTACGCGCTGCCCTCTCCCTCCTGGTCTTGCTCCAAAGCTTGTTCACCATTGGGCATCGAATACATCTCAGTATAAACCTACAAGACAAGAAGTTAAACAAATATCAGTCAGATTCAGAGACAGTTGCAAGACATATTGAAGTACAGTCGGTAGCAAAGATTAGACCTTGTCTGGCTGGTTGTTGGCGTTGAATGGGTCGACTCTCCTGGCTCCCCTGGGTTATCCTTGTTTCCTGTGATACCCTTCAGCCACAGGGCCACCGTCTCGGCCATAACCTACTCTAGATGAACCCGAGTGGTGTCGCTGGATCCAGAGTACATCCACATCGAGTGGTCACGAGCCTGAAGCGGTTGGATGCATCGACGGAGAAACACCTCCAACTAGTCCATCTCGGTTACACCCTGATTGATCAACTGGACCACTCTCTCGACCAACATGTTCATTTCCACCCTCTTCGTAGCGGTCACTTTTAGCTAAGAAGGTTGCTGGGCGCGATCTAAAGAAAAAGGGGGAAGACTGGTCGACTGACCGGGAGTCGCAATATCCCGGCAGTAGAACCAGGCTGACTGCCAGCCCCTGACCAACTCAGGAAGTGTCATGGAAGAGAAAGCCCTCCTTTTCCTCTTTTGGATCCCCAAACCCCCGCACATGCATTTGGATCACGTGCATCCTCTCGTCACTCGAATTCGCTTTCTTCACAGACTGAGAGCGGATTGTGAATATGTGCTTGAAAAGACCCCAATGCGGTCGACAACCCAGGAAGTTTTCACACATGGACACAAACACGGTGAGGTACGTAATGGTGTTGGGAGAGAAGTGATGGAGCTAAGCTCCGAAAAAGTTCAAGAAGCCCTGGAAAAAGGATGCGGAGGAAGGGAGAAACCACGGTCGACGTGGGTTGCAAGGAGGACGCACTCACCCGGCCGCGGCTGAGGCTCCGTCTCCCCCATCGGCAGCCTCGCAGCTCCGGCAACGATCAGACCGGAGTCGGCCAGCTCCTCCAAATCCTCTGGCCGGAGCGAAGATCGGATCCAGTCGCCCTGGATCCAACCCGGCGGCAGCGCGGACCTCGACGACGACCCCCGATTCGTCTTCTTGTCTTTCGCCGCTCCCGTTGCCTTCTAAATTCGCGAGCTCCAGTGCCGCCTGATACGTCTCCGTCGTATCTATAATTTTTTATTGTTCCATGTCAATATTATTGAACTTTTATATACTTTTGGCAACTTTTTATACTATTCTTTGGGACTAACATATTGATCCAGTGCCCAGTGCCAATTCTTGTTTGTTGCATGTTTTATGTTTCGCAGAAACCCAACATCAAACGGAGTCCAAACGGGATAAAAACGGACGGAGAATTTTTTTGGAATATTTGTGATTTTTGGGAGGAAGAATCAACGCGAAACAGTGCCCGAGGTGGCCACGAGAGTGGCCCACGCCACCCCTCCACGGGGCGCGTCCCCTATCTCGTGGGCCACCCGTAAGGCGGTTGATGCCCTTCTTTGGCTGCAAGAAAGCTATTTTTTGGAAAACGATCTGGGCGAAGGTTTCAGTCCAATCAGAGTTACAGATCTCCAGATATAAAGGAAACGGTGCCAGGGCAGAATTCCAGAATGCAGAAACAGAGAGATAGATCCAATCTCAGAGGGGCTCTCGCCCCTCCCAAGCCATGGGAGCCAAGGACCAGAGGGGAAACCCTTCTCCCATCTAGGGAGAAGGTCAAGGAAGAAGAAGAAGAAGGGGGGCTCTCTCCCCCTTGCTTCCGGTGGCGCCGGAACGCCGCCGGGGGCCATCATCATCACCGCGATCTTCACCAACACCGCCGTCATCTTCACCAACATCTCCATCACCTTCCCCCTTCTATATTCAGCGGTCCAATCTCCCACAACCCGCTGTACCCTCTACTTGAACATGGTGCTTTATGCTTCATATTATTTTCCAATGATGTGTTGCCATCCTATGATGTCTGAGTAGATTTTCGTTGTCCTATCGGTGATTGATGAATTGCTATGATTGGTTTGAGTTGCATGTTTTATTATTGGTGCTGTCCTATTGTGCCCTACGTGTCGCGCAAGCGTGAGGGATTCCCGCTGTAGGGTTTGCAATATGTTTATGATTTTCTTATGGTGGGTTGCGTGAGTGACGGAAACACAAACCCGAGTAAGTAGGTTATTTGCGTATGGGATAAAAGGGGACTTGATACTTTAATGCTATGGTTGGGTTTTACCTTAATGAATCTTTAGTAGTTGCGGATGCTTGCTAGAGTTCCAATCATAAATGCATAGAATTCCAAGTAAGGGATGATATGTTAGCTTATGCCTCTCCCTCAACTAGAATTGCAATAGTGATTACCGGTCTAGTAACATAGTCAATTTCTTAGGGACAATTTCACCACTCCTACCACCACTTTTCCACACTCGCTATATTTACTTTATTTGCATCTTTATCTAAACAACCCCTAGTTTATGTTTACGTGCTCTTTATTTTCTTTTAAACCTATCCTATCACTCCTACAAAGTACTTCTAGTTTCATACTTGTTCTAGGTAAAGCGAACATCAAGCGTGCGTAGAGTTGTATCAGTGGTCGATAGAACTTGAGGGAATATTTATTCTACCTTTAGCTCCTCGTTGGGTTCGACACTCTTACTTATGGAAAACTGTTGCGATCCCCTACACCTGTGGGTTATCAAGACCTTTTTCTGGCGCCATTGCCGGGGAGTCATAGCGTGGTGTGAATATTCTCGTGTGTGCTTGTTTGCTTTATCACTAAGTAATTTTTATTTGTTGTTCTTAGTTGTTCTTTATCATTAGTTATGGATATGGAACGCAAAATAGCAAAAAAATTAGCTGTACTTGCTACTCATGAGGATGGGGTAACTCCTAAAACCCTCGATTCTCATTATGCGAAAGATATTGTGTACTACTTCGATAATCCTGAGAAAACCCCATTCAACTTTATAATGGGAGACACGTTGGATCAACGTGAATACTTTAGGGATTATCGCTCGACACAAAAAGGGAAACTATTATGGGATCAATTTATTATGTTGCGTTGGTATGCCTGGAATCTATGCTTGAGATATGATATTACTTGTTGCTCTAGGATGGAGGCTCCACACCTTCCCTTTTCATGCAAATTTAATGATAATGAAACCTCAGCTTCTTATGCTAATGGTATATTTGATTACTATAATGTGGAACAAATAGAAGAATTTGTTGCTTTTAAGGCTGCTTATGAAATTGAAGCTTTGTTTGAAAAGTATGAAGCTTTTGATGATGATGGTTATAGGCCTGAAAATCTTGCTATACTTAGATATTGCTATAAAAATTATTAATACAATTACTATATTAATGCATTTATTGAGAAAGTCTCCGCTGTCCAAGAAGAGACTAATATTTTGCAGGAAGCTATGGAAGAAGAAATTGATGAAACTATGAGCTCATTGGATGAAAAAGATGATGAGGAGAGTGAAGAACAAAAGGAGGAAGAGTGGATTGATCACCCGTGCCCACCTTCTAATGAGAGTAACTCTTCCACTCATACATTGTTTAATTCCCCTTCGTGCTTACCGAATGATGATTGCTATGATGATTGCTATGATCCCTTGAATTTGTTTGAAATATCCCTTTTTGATGATGCTTGCTATGCTTGTGGCCAAGACGCCAATATGAATTATGCTTATGGAGATGAACTTGCTATAGTTCCTTATGTTAAACATGAAATTGTTGCTATTGCACCCACACATGATAGTCCTATTATCTATTTGAATTCTCCAAACTACACTATATCGGAGAAGTTTGTGCTTATTAAGGATTATATTGATGGGTTGCCTTTTACCATTGCACAGGATGACTTTGATGAATATAATATGCATGTGCTTGCTGCTCCGACTTGCAATTATTATGAGAGAGGAACTATATCTCCACCTCTCCATGTTTCCAATACGATAGAATTGCAAGAAACTGCTTATACAATGCATTGGACTTTACTATGTGCGCATGAATTGTTCTTTTATGACATGCCGATGCATAGGAAGAGAGTTAGACTTTGTCATTGCTTGATATATGTTACTTTGTGCTCACTACTAAATTACAAATCATTGTTAATTAAAATTGGCTTTGATATACCTTGGGATCCGGGTGGATTCATTACTTGAGCATTTTATGCCTAGCTTAATGGCTTTAAAGAAAGCGCTGCCAGGAAGACAAACTGGAAGTTTTAGAGAGTCATTTATTTCTGGTTAGTTCTTTTATATAGTTTAAAAACAAAAAATAAATAAAGAGGGGAACCTAAAAACTTCACAAAAAGAAAAGTGAAAGTAAGAAAGACAAGCATTGTTGAAGTGGGAGAGCTCCTTGAACTTTGTTCATGCTCAGGAAACTTTGTGAATCTTGATTATAGAAACTTTTCATCAAAAATAATTATCCCCTTGTACAATTCCATTCTATTATAAAAATAATGTGCCAAGGTTTGCCTTTAGGATGTTTACAATGCTTGTTGGTTTGTACGGTGCAGGACAGAAACTTTGGCTCTAGTGCGCGATTTTACGTTTTTATCTGGAACGTCAATTGGTCCTGATTCCTTTTGATCTGTCTTTCTATACAACTTGTTTATTTTTCCTAATTTTGGTAGAATTTGTGGGGTACCAGAAGTATGATGGATGTTCAAATTGCTACAGACTGTTCTGTTTTTGACAGATTCTGTTTTTGATGCATAGTTTGCTTGTTTTGATGAATCTATCTATTTATATTAGTGGATTAAGCCATGGAAAATCTATATTACAGTAGACACAATGCAAAAAAAAATATGAATTGGTTTGCAACAGTACTTAGAGTGGTGATTTGCTTTATTATACTAACGGATCTTACCGAGTTTTCTGTTGAAGTTTTGTGTGGATGTAGTGTCTAATCGAGGATGTCTCGATATGAGGAAAAGGAAGAGAGGCAAGAGCTCAAGCTTGGGGATGCCCGAGGCACCTCAAGTAAATATTCAAGGAGACTCAAGCGTCTAAGCTTGGGGATGCCTCGTAAGGCATCCCCTCTTTCTTCAACAAGTATCGGTATGTTTTTGAATTCGTTTCGTGTGCTTCACTTATATCATTTGAAGTTAGGATTTCCTGTTTCTCTTCACATAGAAAACCGCCATTTGTAGAATGCTCTTTTGCTTCACTTATAATTGTTAGAGCGTGGACATATCTTTTGTAGAAATAATTAAACTCTCTTGCTTCACTTATATCTTTTTAGAGAGATGACAGGAATTGGTCATTCACATGGTTAGTCATAAAATCCTACATAAACTTGTAGCTCGCTGAATATGATATGTTTGATTCCTTGCAATAGTTTTGCGATATAAAGATGGTGATATTAGAGTTATGCTAGTGAGTAGTTGTGGATTTTAGAGACACTTGTGTTGAGGTTTGCAAGTCCCATAGCATGCACGTATGGTAACCGTTGTGTGACAAATTTGAAGCATGGGGTGTTTCTTTGATTGTCTTGCTTATGAGTGGCAGTCGGGGACGAGCGATGGTCTTTTCCTACAAATCTATCCCCCTAGGGGCATGCGTAGTAGTACTTTGCTTCGAGGGCTAATAAACTTTTGCAATAAGTATCTGAGTTCTTTATGACTAATGTGAGTCCATGGATTATACGCACTTTTACCTTTCCATCATTGCTAGCCTCTTCGGTACCGTGCATTGCCCTTCCTCACCTCGAGAGTCGGTGCAAACTTCGCCGGTGCATCCAAACCCTGTGATATGATATGCTCTATCACACATAAGCCTCATTATATCTTCCTCAAACAGCCACCATACCTACCTATTATGGCATTTCCATAGCCATTCCGAGATATATTGCCATGCAACTTCTATCATCATCATATACATGACTTGAGCATTTATTGTCATATTGCTTTGCATGATCTTAAGATAGCTAGCATGATGTTTTCATGGCTTTTCCATTTTTTGATGTCATTGCTACGCTAGATCATTGCACATCCCGGTACACTACCGGAAGCATTCATATAGAGTCATATCTTTGTCTAGTTTCGAGTTGTAAGTAAATAAAAGTGTGATGATCATAATTACAGAGCATTGCCCCATAGGTAAAAAGAAAGAAAGAAAAAAAGGAAAGGCCAAAGAAGCCTAAATAAAAAAAGGGGCCAAAGAAGCCCACCGAAAAAAGAAAAAAAAAGAAAAAAAAGAAAAAAAGGGGCAATGTTACTATCCTTTTTCCACACTTGTGCTTCAAAGTAGCACCATGTTCTTCATATAGATTGTCCCCTATGTTGTCACTTTCATATACTAGTGGGAATTTTCATTATAGAACTTGGCTTGTATATTCCAACGATGGGCTTCCTCAAATGCCCTAGGTCTTCATGAGCAAGCAAGTTGGATGCACACCCACTTAGTTTCTTTTGTTGAGCTTTCATACACTTATAGCTCTAGCGCATCCGTTGCATGGCAATCCCTACTCCTCGCATTGACATCAATTAATGGGCATCTCCATAGCCCATTGATTATCTGCGTCGATGTGAGACTTTCTCCCTTTTTGTCTTCTCCACATAACCTCCATCATTATATTCTATTCCACCTATAGTGCTATATCCATGGCTTGCGCTCATGTATTGCATGAGGGTTGAAAAAGCTGAAGCGCGTTAAAAAGTATGAACCAATTGCTCGGCTTGTCATTGGGGTTGTGCATGATGGGGGCATTTTGTGTGACGAAAATGAAGCATGGCCAAACTATATGTTTTTGTAGGGATAACTTGCTTTGGCCTTGTTGTTTTGAAAAGACATGATTGCTTTATTGGTACGCTCGAAGTATTATTGTTTTTTATGTCAAATGATAGACTATTGCTTTGAATCACTCATATCTTAATATTCATGCCATGATTAGACATATGATCAAGATTATGCTAGGTAGCATTCCACATCGAAAAATATCTTTTTTATCATTTACCTACTCGAGGACGAGCAGGAATTAAGCTTGGGGATGCTGATACGTCTCCGTCGTATCTATAATTTTTGATTGTTCCATGCCAATATTATTCAACTTTTATATACTTTTGGCAACTTTTTATACTATTCTTTGGGACTAACATATTGATCCAGTGCCCAGTGCCAGTTCTTGTTTGTTGCATGTTTTATGTTTCGCAGAAACCCAATATCAAACGGAGTCCAAACGGGATAAAAACGGACAGAGAATTTTTTGGAATATTTGTGATTTTTGGGAGGAAGAATCAACGTGAAACGGTGCCCAAGGTGGCCACGAGAGTGGACCACGCCACCCCTCCAGGGGGGCACGCGCCCCTATCTTGTGGGCCACCCGTAAGGCAGTTGATGCCCTTCTTTGGCCGCAAGAAAGCTATTTTTTGGAAAACAATCTCGGCGAAGGTTTCAGTCCAATCAGAGTTAAGGATCTCCAGATATAAAGGAAACGCTGCCAGGGCAGAATTCCAGAACGCAGAAACAGAGAGATAGATCCAATCTCGGAGGGGCTCTCGCCCCTCCCAAGCCATGGGAGCCAAGGACCAGAGGGGAAACCCTTCTCCCATCTAGGCAGAAGGTCAAGGAAGAAGAAGAAGAAGGGGGGCTCTCCCCCCTTGCTTCCGGTGGTGCCGGAACGCCGCCGGGGGCCATCATCATCACCGCGATCTTCACGAACACCGCCGTCATCTTCACCAACATCTCCATCACCTTCCCCCTTCTATATTCAGCGGTCCACTCTCCCGCAACCCGCTTTACCCTCTACTTGAACATGGTGCTTTATGCTTCATATTATTTTCCAATGATGTGTTGCCATCCTATGATGTCTGAGTAGATTTTCGTTGTCCTATCAGTGATTGATGAATTGCTATGATTGGTTTGAATTGCATGTTTTATTATTGGTGCTGTCCTATTGTGCCCTCCGTGTCGCGCAAGCATGAGGGCTTCCCGCTGTAGGGTTTGCAATATGTTTATGATTTGCTTATGGTGGGTTGCGTGAGTGACGGAAACACAAACCCGAGTAAGTAGGTTGTTTGCGTATGGGATAAAAGGGGACTTGATACTTTAATGCTATGGTTGGGTTTTACCTTAATGAATCTTTAGTAGTTGCGGATGCTTGCTAGAGTTCCAATCATAAGTGCATAGAATTCCAAGTAAGGGATGATATGTTAGCTTATGCCTCTCCCTCAACTAGAATTGCAATAGTGATTACCGGTCTAGTAACATAGTCAATTGCTTAGGGACAATTTCACCACTCCTACCACCACTTTTCCACACTTGCTATATTTACTTTATTTGCATCTTTATCTAAACATCCCCTAGTTTATGTTTACGTGCTCTTTATTTTCTTGCAAACCTATCCTATCACTCCTACAAAGTACTTCTAGTTTCATACTTGTTCTAGGTAAAGCGAACGTCAAGCATGCGTAGAGTTGTATCGGTGGTCGATAGAACTTGAGGGAATATTTATTCTACCTTTAGCTCCTCGTTGGGTTGGACACTCTTACTTATCGAAAACTGTTGCGATCCCCTACACTTGTGTGTTATCACCGCCGTCTTGTCCTTCACCATGGTGGCGGAGAGGCGGCGTCGAGGCTGGAGGAAAAAGATGCGGTGGAGAAGCAGAGAAGGAAGAGGGAGAATGGATGCGCACAGTGTAGACGCCTTGGCTCTGACGCCTTTTAAGGACCCACTTCCGAGTGGCTGACGCATGGGCCCGAGCAATCCTGTCAAATCCCGCAACAGTCGCGTGCTGGGTATGTGGCGAAAAAGGTGGTGCGGTAATCGAGGCGCTCCTGTCTATCCATCTCGCTTACTACGACGCGCTCCGCCTCGTGCGCTTCCCCAAAATTTTGAATCCCGCAAGATCTAGGATACGCCGTAACCAATCGCGCCAAAGATTTCGCGTCAAAAGTAACACTCAATGAGTCACGGTATAAATCCACTCGACAACTTCTGAATCGATCTAGGTGACTGATACGAAGCCGAAGTTCCAACATGGGCCTCTAGTCCAACATGGGTACTTGTGAAGCAGAAGAGCCAAGGCAAGACTAACTTCAACCTACTGTTCATTTGGACCTCAATCCATTCGGGGGCTAGTGATGATGATATAGACCTAGGGTAGGGTCATAGGCTTGACCTATACTCCCTACCCAAGGTCACTACCCTAGAAGCAAAGACATCCAAGAGACAACAAGGAGTACCAATTGAAGCCGTCGAGTGCAATCCACTCGACCAGTCATATCACTCGGGTACCCCTCCCTCCTGGTATCACTCGACCAAGACGAAGCCATTCGACCATACGAGAAACCACTCGACCTACAAAAGACTAGGAGTCTCTCAGGACAGCAACGGTCAGGCGTTCACTCTATAGTCTTAAAGGTCATTAATAGCACTTTATAGCTGGCGTTATCGGTAACGCCCTATCTTTATGTACATTAAACCCCTATAATAGAGGTGGGCTGGGTCCTGGCACACTCTATATAAGCCACCCCCCTCCTTCGGGACAAGGGTTCGCACCCCCTGTAACACACACTCTCATATTCCAGTCAACCGCCTGGGCACCAAGATGTAGGGCTTTTTCCTCCTTTGAGAGGCGCCTGAACTCGTAAAATCTTGTGTACAACCTCACTGTAGCTAGGACCTTGCCTCCTCATACATACCCCCTATACTTACTGTCAGACTTAGTACCAAGACAGTTGGCGCCCACCGTGGGGCAAAGCGTCTTAGCGACTTCCGGCAAGGCTGCATTTTCTTCAATCTTCATCAACATGGTTTCTGACGACGGTTTGGTCATGGGCCACGTGTTCCGACTCGGCGCCCTCACTTTCATCGCCGACGACTCCGCCTGGCTCCAGGAAGCCCCCCTCGATGTTGAGGCCCTCCCGGTCCGTGGTTCGTCGCACTTCCGCGCGAGTGCCTGTGACGTCCTCCTTCAGCAGCCGTCGACCCCATATCAGTCGGTCCTCGCGTCATCGTCTCACTCTGCTAGACGCCGCCGCAAGCGGTCTGGTCGATTGTGGCTCCTGCGGTGGGTGAAACAAATGGTGGCTCGTCAGGCGTTCACCCTCCAAGTCGCGGCGATTGAGCCCGACGTATTTCTCTGCGATTCAATCAACCTGTCGACTGATTTCGCAGACACCTTTTCCGAAAGCGGGAGTTGTGACCCCACGGCGGAAGTCCTCATGGTCGACTACCAGCACGGCCCACCTAGTTTTCGCCGCAGCGGCAGCGATGGTGACGGTGACGGTACGTCATTCGGCCATGAGGAGTATCAGCCCCAACCTCTCAGCTTGCAGCAGAGGGAGGAGTTGCACCGCCGCAAAGTGCAGGCTCTCCAAACCCCCATCATAGGGGAAACCGCCGAGGCTCGGGCCTTGGAGGCAGTGCGCCTGGCCACGCTGGCTGAGCGCACTCGTTTGGAGAATCTCCAACATTCTCTCGATGAGCGTGCCCATCGACTGATCCCCGAGTCCAGTCGGCGTCCACGGCAATTGTTTCCACCAGAAACTCAGGTATTCCGCACACCGATTCAGAATCTTGCAGCTGCTGCACGTATTGCAGAGTCCAGTCAGCCATCTCATTCAAAGGCTGGAAGGGGCTTGGAACAGATCAGGGCGCTGCTCCGAGCAGCAGGAGACCAGAACTTCGTCGTGTCCCAGTCGCGGAACAGAATTCTCAGCCGATCAGTAAGGGCAGACACCATTTAGTCGGCACACAGTCCTAAGTCACCTTTTCGGCGAGGAGATCGTGATCATCGCCAAGATCGGCACCTGGGAAGAGCTCATGGAGATTATGGTCATGAGTACGCCCGCAACAACCACCATCAAGTGCCTTCGCCCCTTCCCAGGGAGGATCATACGCGCCCCGGTGGTATGGTGATAGGCGTCCATATGGAAATGACGATAGAGTTCCAGTCGACCCCAGAGAGCTTGGCTTTGACGCAAGGTCAGTCCTTGTAAAGGGTTTGGTCGACCAAAACAGAGCATACAGAGAAGGGCTGGATAGAGACAGGCCCAGTGGAAGCAGGGTCCACGTCTCCAGCCCAGAGTGTTTCGGAAGAGCCATCAAAGCCGCTGAGATCCCTCATAAATTCAGATTGGCGACTGGCGTTAGTAAGTTCACGGGGGAATCAAAACCCGACACTTGGCTTGAAGATTACCGAGTGGCTATGCACATTGGTGGCGGCAGTGATGAGGTGACCATGAAGCACCTTCCTCTGATGCTTTAAGGTTCTGCCAGGGCCTGGCTGAATCTGTTGGCCCCTGGGAGCATTTTGAGTTGGGATGAGTTGGCCCGAGTGTTTGCCAGAACATTTGAGGGCACCTGCAAGAGACCTGCTGGTCTACCAGAGTTGCAGCATTGTGTGCAAAAACCGAATGAAACCTTGAGAGACTATATCCAGAGATGGATCACTCTGCACCATACAGTGGAGAATGTGTCAGATCACCAAGCAGTATGTGCCTTCAAGGAAGGTGTTCGCTATAGAGAGCTCAATCTGAAGTTCGGTCGGATAGGAGATATGTCCTTGACTCGGATGATGGAGATTGCCACCAAGTACGCTAACAGAGAAGAAGAAGACCGGATCCGAAGTGATAAGAACAGACCAGTTGCCTAGGACACCAGAGGAGGAAATTCCAGTCGGAAGCAGAAGCGGAAGGCTGAGGCAGCAGGTCCTGCCGAGGCAGCAGTGTTGAATCAAGGAAAGCTCAAGGGGAAACCCAAAGGGTCTTCGATCCCCAATAAGGTGAAGGACCAAGTAGGAAATGATGTGATGGGTTTGTCGTGTCATATTCACACCAAGAAGGATGAGGAGGGGAACCTGATTCTCCCCAAGCATACGACTCGATAATGTCGACTCCTAATCCAGAGCTTTCGAGAAAGCCAACCTAGCGAAAAGGACAAAGAGTCCGATAAGGAGGAAGAAAAAGACGATGATGGTGGTTACCCCAATATCAATGCCACCTTAATGATTTTTGCTGATCTCGAGAGCAAAAGTCGACTGAAGGTCATTAACAGAGAGGTGAACATGGTTGCTCTGGCAACACCAAAGTATTTGAAGTGGTAAAAAAAAACCATTACATTCGACCAGTCAGATCACCCTTCACGTGTTGCTATCCCTGGGCGGCAAGCATTGGTGGTCGACCCAGTCGTTGGGGGCACCCGACTGACCAAGGTTCTTCTGATGGATGGTGGCAGTGGCTTGAATATCCTGTATGTTGAGGCCCTCAAAGGAATGGGCATTCCGATGTCCAAACTCAGCGAGAGCAACGTGCGATTCCACGGAATTATCCCAGGTAAGAAAGCCGACTCACTCGATCAGATCACTCTTGACGTGGTTTTCGGCGATGAGAAGAATTTCCGCAAGGAAAAGTTGACGTTTGAGGTTGTGGATTTCCAGAGTGCCTATCATGCCATTCTGGGCAGACCTGCCTATGCTAGCTTTATGGCTCGACCGTGTTATGTGTACCTCAAGATGAAGATGCTTGGCCCTAGAGGCATGATAACGGTTTCTGGTAACCGTCAAAGAGCAGAAGACTGTCTTTAGGATGGTGCAAAGATAGTAGATGAGCAGATGGCAGCAGTAGAGTTTCAAGAGTACGAGAAAACTGCAGATCCGAGTGATTTGCTGCGTGCCAAGAGGCCTGCCTCGGAGTCCGCATTTCAGACGGCTGGCAAGACCAAGACAGTCCATGTTCACCCGACCGACCCCAATGCTGCTCCGACCCATATCTCAACGACACTCGACAGCAAATAGGAAGAAGCGCTCATCCAGTTCCTCTGTGAGAACTGGGACATCTTTGCATGAAGCCATCTGACATGCCAGGTGTACCCAGGGAACTGGCTGAGCACCGTTTGCGAGTCGACCCAAAGGCAAAACCCATTAAGGAGCATCTTGATAACCCACAAGTATAGGGGATGGCAACAGTTTTCGAGGGTAGAGTATTCAACCCAAATTTATTGATTCGACACAAGGGGAGCCAAAGAATATTCTCAAGTATTAGCAGTTCAGTTGTCAGTTCAACCACACCTGGATTACTTAATATCCACAGCAAAGTATTTAGTATTAAAGTAGTATGTAAGTAATGATAACAGTAGCGAAAGTAACAGTAGCAGTTTTGTAGTAATTGTAATAGTGGCAATGGTAAAGTAACTAAGCAAAGATCAATATGTGAAAAGCTCGTAGGCATTGGATTAGTGATGGATAATTATATCGGATGCGATTCCTCATGCAATAGTTATAACATAGGGTGACACAGAACTAGCTCCAATTCATCAATGTAATGTAGGCATGTATTCCGAATATAGTCATACGTGCTTATGGAAAAGAACTTGCATGACATCTTTTGTCCTACCCTCCCGTGGCAGTGGGGTCCTATTGGAAACTAAGGGATATTAAGGCCTCCTTTTAATAGAGTACCGGACCAAAGCATTAACACTTAGTGAATATATGAACTCCTCAAACTACGGTCATCACCAGGAGTGGTCCCGATTATTGTCACTTCGGGGTTGCCGGATCATAACACATAGTAGGTGACTATAGACTTGCAAGATAGAATCAAGAACTCACATATATTCATGAAGACATAATAGGTTCATATATGAAATCATGGAACTCGGGCCCTAGTGACAAGCATTAAGCATAGCAAAGTCATAGCAACATCAATCTCAGAACATAGTGGATACTAGGGATCAAACCCTAACAAAACTAACTTGATTACATGGTAAATCTCATCCAACCCATCACCGTCCAGCAAGCCTACGATGGAATTACTCACGCACGGCGGTGAGCATCATGAAATTGGTGATGGAGGATGGTTGATGATGACGACGGCGACGGATTCCCCTCTCCGGAGCCCCGAACGGACTCCAAATCAGCCCTCCCGAGAGAGTTTAAGGCTTGGCGGTGGCTCCGTATTGTAAAACGTGATGAATCCTTCTCTCTGGTTTTTTTCTCCCCGAACGTGAATATATGGAGTTGGAGTTGAGGTCGGTGGAGCACCAGGGGGCCCACGAGGCAGGGGGCACGCCCAGGGGGGTAGGGCGCGCCGCCACCCTCGTGGATAGGATGTGGGCCCCCTTGTGTTGATGCTTTTGCCAGTATTTTTTATTAATTCCAAAAAGTTGCTCCGTGGATTTTCAGGTCATTCCGAGAACTTTTATTTCTGCAGAAAAATAACACCATGGCAGTTCTGCTGAAAACAGCGTCAGTTGATATGTCTGCAACATATCTACAATTTTTGATTGTTCCATGCTAGCCCTTTCTGAGACCGCAAAACATAAATGCAGAGCACCTCAGAAGATCAAGGACTAACTGGACATTGTAATTCATGGTAAAAGAGATCCAGTCATAGTCATACTCAATATAAATTAATAGTAATGCATACAAATGACAGCGGTGCTCTCCAGCGGGTGCTTTTTAATAAGAGGATGATGACTCAACATAAAAGTAAATAGATAGGCACTTCGTAGAGGGAAGAAGGGATTTGTAGAGGTGCTAGAGCTCAATTTTGAAATAGAGATAAATAATATTTTGGTGGCATACTTTCATTGTCAACATAACAGCCAAGAGATCTCGATGTCTTCCATGCTACAACATTATAGGCGGTTCCCGAATAGAATGGTAAAGTTTATACTCCCCCACCACCAACAATCATCAATCCATGGCTTGCCCGAAACAACGGGTGCCTCCAACTAACAACAATCCTGGGGGATTTTTGTTTATAATTATTTTTTATTTGATTTGAGCATGGAACTGGGCATCCCGATTACCGACATTTTCTTGTGAGTGAGGAGCGGAGTCCACTCCTCGTGATAATAACCCACCTAGCATGGAAGATATCGACAGCCCTAGTTGATACATGAGCTGTTCGAGCATGCAAAGCAGAATTTCATTTGAAGGTTTAGAGTTTGGCACATACAAATTTACTTGGAACGGCAGGTAGATACCGCATATAGGAAGGTATGGTGGACTCATATGGAATAACTTTGGGGTTTATGGAAGTGGATGCACAAGCAGTATTCCCGCTTAGTACAAGTAAAGGCTAGAAAGAGACTGGGAAGCGACCAACTAGAGAGCGACAACAGTCATGAACATGCATTAAAATTAATCAACAGTGAGTGCAAGCATGAGTAGGATATAATCCACCATGAACATAAATATCGTGGAGGCTATGTTGATTTTGTTTCAACTACATGCGTGAACATGTGCCAAGTCAAGCCACTCGAATCATTCAAAGGAGGATACCACCCTATCATACCACATCATAACCATTTTAATAGCATGTTGGCATGCAAGGTAAACCATTATAAACTCCTAGCTAATTAAGCATGGCATAAGAAACTATAATCTCTAATTGTCATTGCAAACATGTTTATTCATAATAGGTTGAATCGAGAACGATGAACTAATCATATTTACAAAAACAAGATAGGTCAAGTTCATACCAGCTTCTCTCGTCTCAATCAGTCCATCATATATCGTCATTATTGCCTTTCACTTGCACGAACGAATGGCGTGGATAATAATAATAGTGCACGTGCATTGGATTAAGCTGGAATCTACAAGCACTCAATTCAAGGGAGAAGGCAAGGTAATATGGGCTCTTGGTTAAATCAACAATAATGCATATGAGAGCCACTCAGCATTTTCATCATGGTCTTCTCCTCTCGACCCCCAAAGAAAAGAAAAGAAATAAAACTATTACACGGGAAAGCTCCCAACAAGCAAAAGAAGAACGAGAAATCTTTTTGGGTTTTCTTTTAATATTACTACTACAAGCATGGAAACTAAACTAGCTAAAAGCTATAACTAATTTATTTTGGTTTTTCTTAAGGTTATTCAAACACACAAGAAGAAGGCGAGAAAAAGAAAATAAACTAGCATGGATAGTACAAAGAAAAAGTATGAGCACCGACAACTAGAATGAGTGTGTGAACATGAATGTAATGTCAGTGAGAAATACATACTCCCCCAAGCTTAGGCTTTTGGCCTAAGTTGGTCTCTGCCCATCAATTAGAGCTACTCTCTCCGGTGTACTGAGGAGTGTCACCCGAGTGCCACTAGCTGGCGATCTCCTCCGGATCCCACTGATAAAAGGACTGTCCATAAGGGTCAAGTGGTGGTTCCGGCTCAGGCACTGGAGTTGGTGTCTGGCTCCGGTATGCGTGAACGGCCTCCCACAAGATGAGGTACGTGCCTGAAGATAAGTCAAACAAAGAGGGTGCAGGCAAGATAATAGTCTCACTGTGAGTTTTATTAAATCTCAAATTATACTTAAGCATCATCTCATTATTTTTAACAATAAATTCATGTGCTACCATACTCTTATAATCTAGAAAAATAGGGGGCACCAACTTTTCCTCTTTCTCACAATGCCTAATAGGTATCCTAAAGTGTTTTCAAGGCGTGAAGCAAAGATGCCTCCAAAGATGGGGGCCTTTGTACAATTCAGACTTAATCGTTTAGCAATAATAGCGCCTAAACTAAAAGTGTTATCACGAAACAAAACATGGCACAAAATAACAATATCAGGGGCACTAAGGTTTCCATAGTTCCCACGACCAATTAAGCATCTACTAGCAAATATTGCAAAGTAACGTAGAACAGGAAAGTGTATGCTAGTAATTCTTGCATCAGAAACCTTCCTCGTTTCCCCTACAGCAATCATATCAATAAATCCATCCACATCACTATGATGTGGTTCCTCTATGTTGCACTGGAAGGGTATCTTGCAAACCGCACAAAAATCACGTAGTGACATCTCCTTAACCTCATCATATAAATGAAACTCCATTGAAGGTGGTGATTTCTTAGCATGAAAGTAAAAAATTTGCACGAAATTATTTGTGAGTAGGAGATACTGATCGAGCTGGTCGTGGAGGAAGTCGGTGAGGCCTGCATTCTCAACCAAATGATAAAAATCATCATGAATCCCGTCTGCTCTCAAGAATTCATCACAAGGACATTCACACGGGCAAACCTCCATGGTGCGAGGGAGATTAAATTTTGGATTTTTGTTCTCTTCACTCTGCTTATCCTTTGAGTTCGGCTCGAAGAGCCCCTCAAAAATCTCTTCATCATTTTCTGAAATTTTTAGTAACTCAAAATAAAAGTGAACCAAACTCAACAAAATTGATAGCAACTACTCGCACAAGTGCCTTGAGACTATATCATGCATTAGAACTACTTAGGACCAAGTAAATTTGACATGCAAGCTCAAGAACATGGTCACCCTAGCAGGAAAAAAATTGCAATGAATAAAGCACTAGAACAAAAACTAATTGGACCATTGGAGGAGTCACATACCAAAGAACAATCTCCCAAAGCAGTTTTGTGAGTGGAGCTTTGAGCAAGGAGATCAAAAGTGGCAGCAAGATGAGCTAGGACTCGTGCTTGAGCTAGTTGGTGATTTTTTTCGAAGGAATAAGAAGTGTATGGGTGCAGGAATAAGTGGAGGTGGGCCACCAGGGGGCGCCCCAGGGGGGTGAGCACGCCCTGCACCCTCGTGGACAGGTGCTTGCCCCCTGTGGTGTGTTCTTAGTGCCAGATATTCTCAAATATTCTAGAAAAGTCATATTTCATTTTCAGGGCATTTGGAGAACTTTTATTTTCGGGGTATTCTTTTTTATTGCAAGGATAAATCAGAAAACAGACAGAAAAATACTATATTTGCTTTATTTATTCTAAATAACAGAAAGTAAAAGGAGGGTATAGAGAGGTGTGCTTTCTAACTTCATCCATCTTATGCTCATCAAAAGGAATCCACTAACAAGGTTGATCAAGTCTTGTTAACAAACTCATTCCAAATAACATGGAACCAGAGAATTTTCGAATAACAGTAGGTTACCTCAACAGGGATATGTACATCCCCAATAATAAGAATATCATGTTTCTTCTTGATAGTAGGAAGATGAAGTTCAAAACCTCCAATAATAATCAATGGAATTTTTCCAACAGAATTGATATTGTGAACTTGAGGTTGTTTCCTCGGAAAGTGTACCCTATGCTCATTACCATTAACATGAAAAGTGACATTGCCTTTGTTGCAATCAATAACAGCCCCTGCAGTATTCCAAAAGGGTCTACCAAGGATAATCGACATACTATTGTCCTCGGGAATATCAAGAATAACAAAGTCCGTTAAGATAGTAACGCTTGCAACCACAACAGGCACATCCTCACAAAAACCGACAAGTATAGCAGTTGATTTATCGGCCAATTGCAAAGATATTTCAATAGGTGTCAACTTATTCAATTCAAGTCTATGATATAAAGAAATAGGCATAACACTAGCACCGGCTCCAAGATCACATAAAGCAGTTTTAACATAGTTTTTTTATTGGAGCATGGTATAGTTGGTACTCCTGGATCTCCTAGTTTCTTAGGTATTCCACCCTTAGAAGTATAATTAGCAAGCATGGTGGAAATTTCAGCTTCCGGTATCTTTCTTTTATTTGTAACAATATCTTTCATGTACTTAGCATAAGGATTCATTTTAACCATATCAGTCAAATGCATACGTAAAAAGATAGGTCTAATCATTTCAGCAAAGAGCTCAAAATCCTCATCATCCTTTTTCTTGGATGATTTGGGAGGAAAAGGCATGGGTTTCTGAACCCATGGTTCTCTTTCTTTACCGTGCTTCCTAGCAACAAAATCTCTCTTATCATAGCGTTGATTCTTTGATTGTGAGTTATCAAGATCACCAGCAGGTTCAACATCTACATCATTATTATTGCTAGGTTGAGCATCAACATGAACGTTATCATTAACATTATCACTAGGTTCATGTTCATCACCAGATTGTGTTTCAGCATCAGAAATAGAAATATCATTGGGATTCTCAGGGGTGTCTACAACAGGTTCACTAGCTAGAAGCATGCAAAGTCCTATCATTTTTATTTTTCTTCCTCTTAGAAGGAATAGGTGCATCAACATTATTTCTCTGAGAATCTTGCTCAATTCTCTTAGGGTGGCCCTCAGGATACAAAGGTTCTTGAGTCATTTTACCACTTCTAGTCATAACTCTAACAACATTATCATTTCTCCTATCATTTAATTCATTGAGAAAATCATTTTGAGCTTTAAGCACTTGTTCTACTTGGGTGGTAACCATAGAAGCATGTTTACTAATGAGTTGAAGTTCACCCTTAACTCTAGACATATAATCACTCAAGTGTCCAATCATATAAGCATTACTTTTCAATTGTCTACCAACATAAGCATTGAAGTTTTATTGTTTAGACGTAAACTCATCAAACTCATCCAAGCATTGGCTAGCAAACTTGGTAGACGGGATTTCAACTTTATCATATCTATAGAGAGAATTTACCATTACTACCTGTGTCGGGTTATCAAGACCATGTATTTCTTCAATAGGTGGTATATTAAGGCCATGTATTTCTTCAATAGGAGGTAAATTCTTAACATCTTCACCTTTAATACCTTTTTCTTTCATAGATTTCTTTGCCTCTTGCATATCTTCAGGACTGAGAAATAGAACACCCCTTTTCTTTGGAGTTGGCTTAGGAGTTGGTTCAGGAAGCGTCCAATTGTTTTCATTAGTCAACATATTATTCAATAGCAATTCAGCTTGATCAACTATTCTTTCCCTGAAAACACAACCAACACAACTATCCAGGTGGTCTCTGGAAGCATCGGTTAGTCCATTATAAAAGATATAAAGTATTTCATTTTTCTTGAGAGGATGATCAGGTAAGGCATTAAGTGATTGGAGAAGCCTCCCCCAAGCTTGTGGGAGACTCTCTTCTTCAATTTGCACAAAATTATATATTTCCCTTAAGGCAACTTGTTTCTTATGAGCGGGGAAATATTTTGCAGAGAAGTAATAAATCATATCCTGGGGACTACACACACAACCAGGATCAAGATAATTAAACCAAGTTTTAGCATCACCCTTTAATGAGAACGGAAATAGCTTAAGGATATAGTAGTAATGAGTTTTCTCATCATTAGTGAATAGGGTGGCTATATCATTCTATTTAGTAAGATGTGCCACAACAGTTTCAGATTCATAGCCATAAAAAGGATCAGATTCAACCAAAGTAATTATCTCAGGATCGACAGAGAAACCATAATCCTTATCAGTAACACAGATAGGTGAAGTAGCAAAAGCAGGGTCATATTTCATTCTAGCATTTAGAGACTTTTCTTTCAGCTTAGCTAATAATTTCTTAAGATCAGATCTATCATTGCAAGCAAGAAAATATCTAGCAGTTTCTTCATCCATAACATAACCTTCAGGCACAACAGGCAATTCATATCTACGGGAGAACCTTCATCATCACTTTCATCAATATTATCAATTTCAATAATTTCATTCTCTCTAGCCCTAGCAAGTTGTTCATCAACAAATTCATCTAATGGCACAGTAGTATTAAGCATAGAAGTAGTTTCATCATAAGCATCGTGCATAGCAGAAGTGGCATCCTCAATAACATGCGACATATCAGAATTAATAGCAGAAGCAGGTTTAGGTGTCGCAAGTTTACTCAATACAGATGGTGAATCAAGTGCAGAGCTAGATGGCAGTTCCTTACCTCCCCTCGTAGTTGAGGGAAAAATATTATTTCTTTCATATTTCAAGTTCCTCATAGTGATCAGCAGATATAAATCCCAAGTGACTCAAAGAATAGAGCTATGCTCCCTGGCAACAGCGCCAGAAAATAGACTTGATAGCCCACAAGTATAGGGGATCGCAACAGTTTTTGAGAGTAGAGTATTCAACCCAAATTTATTGATTCGACACAAGGGGAGCCAAAGAATATTCTCAAGTATTAGCAGTTGAGTGGTCAGTTCAACCACACCTGGATAACTTAATATCTGCAACAAAGTATTTAGTAGCAAATTAGTATGGAAGTTACGGTAACAGTAGCAAAAGTAACAGTAGCAGTTTTGTAGTAATTGTAATAGTGGCAACGGTAAAGTAACTAAGCAAAGATCAATATGTGAAAAGCTCGTAGGCATTGGATCAGCGATGGATAATTATGTCGGATGTGATTCCTCATGCAATAGTTATAACATAGGGTGACCAAAGAATGAGACTTCGGATGAGACTTCGGATGAGACTTCGGACTTTATGAAAAATAAAAGAGGCCAAAGAAGCCCCAAAAAAGAGGCCAAAGAAGCCCACCAAAATAAAAAAAATGAGAGAAAATGAGAGAAGGGACAATGTTACTATCCTTTTCCACACTTGTGCTTCAAAGTAGCACCATGATCTTCATGATAGAGAGTCTCCTATGTTGTCACTTTCATATACTAGTGGGAATTTTACATTATGGAACTTGGCTTGTATATTCAAATGATGGGCTTCATCAAAATGCCCTAGGTCTTCATGAGCAAGCAAGTTGGATGCACATCCACTTAGTTTCTTTTGTTGAGCTTTCATACACTTATAGCTCTAGTGCATCCGTTACATGGCAATTCCTACTCACTCACATTGATATCTATTAATGGGCATCTCCATAACCCGTCGATACACCTAGTTGATGTGAGACTATCTTCTCCTTTTTGTCTTCTCCACAACCACCATCCTATTCCACATATAGTGCTATGCCCATGGCTCACGCTCATGTATTGCGTGAAGATTGAAATTTTTTGAAAATACTAAAGTATGAAACAATTGCTTGGCTAAAACCGGGGTTGTACATGATTTAAATATTTTGTGTGATGAAGATAGAGCATAGCCATACTATATGATTTTGTAGGGATAACTTTGTTTGGCCATGTTATTTTGAGAAGACATGATTAATCTGTTAGTATGCTTGAAGTATTATTACTCTTATGTCAATGTTAAACTTTTATCTTGAATCACTTGGATCTGAACATTCATGCCACAATAAAGAAAATTACATTGAGAAATATTCTAGGTAGCATTCCACATCAAAAATTCTGTTTTTATCATTTACCTACTCGAGGACGAGCAGGAATTAAGCTTGGGGATGCTTGATACGTCTCCGACGTATCTACAATTTTTGATTGTTCCATGCTATTATATTACCCGTTTTGGATGTTTATGGGCTTTACTATACACTTTTATATCATTTTTGGGACTAACCTATTAACCGGAGGCCCAGCCCAAATTGCGGTTTTTTTGCTTATTTTGGTGTTTCGAAGAAAAGGAATATCAAACGGAGTCCAAATGGAATGAAACCTTCAGGAGAGATCTTTTTGGAACAAACGCAATCCAGGAGACTTGGAATGGACGTCAAGAAGCAGCCGAGGCGGCCACGAGGGTGCAGGGCACACCCTAGGGGGTGGGCACGCCCCCCACCCTTGTGGGCCCCTCGTGGCTCCCCTGACCGACTTGCTTTGCCTACATATACTTGCATACCCTGGAAACACCGAGGAGCACTACGAAAACCTATTTCCACCACTGCAACCTTCTGTACCCGTGAGATCCCATCTTGGAGCCTTTTCCGGCGCTCCGCCGGAGGGGGGATCGATCATGAAGGGCTTCTACATCAACACCATAGCCTCTCCGATGAGTTGTGAGTAGTTTACCATAGACCTTCGAGTCCATAGTTATTAGCTAGATGGCTTCTTCTCTCTCTTTGAATCTCAATACAATGTTCTCCTCGATCTTCTTGGAGATCTATACGATGTAACTCTTTTTGTAGTGTGTTTGTCAAGATCCGATGAATTGTGGGTTTATGATCAAGTTATCTATGAGAAATATTTGAATATCCTCTGAATCCTTTTATGTATGATTGGTTATCTTTGCAAGTCTCTTTGAATTATCAATTTGGTTTGGCCTACTAGATTGATCTTTCTTGCAATGGGAGAAGTGCTTAGCTTTGTGTTCAATCTTGCGGTGTCCTTTCCTAGTGACAGCAGGGGCAGCAAGGCACGTATTGTATTGTTGCCATCGAGGATAAAAGATGGGGTTTATACCATATTGCTTGATTTTATCCTTCTACGTCATGTCATCTTGCCTAATGTGTTACTCTGTTCTTATGAACTTAATACTCTAGATGCATGCTGGATAGAGGTCGATATGTGGAGTAATAGTAGTAGATGTAGAATCGTTTTGATCTACTTGTCTCAAATGTGATGCCTATATACATGATCATGCCTAGATATTCTTGTAACTATGCACTTTTCTATCAATTGCTCGACAGTAATTTGTTCACCCACCGTAATACTTATGCTATCTTGAGAGAAGCCACTAGTGAAACCTATGGCCCCCGGGTCTATTTTCCATCATATAAGTTTAGAATCTACTTTATTTTGCAATCTTCCAATCTATATCATAAAAATACCAAAAATATTTATCTTATCTTATTATCTCTATCAGATATCACTTTCGTGAGTGGTCGTGAAGGGATTGACAACCCCTTTATCGCGTTGGTTGGGAGGTTCTTGTTTGTTTGTGTAGGTACGAGGGACTTGCATGGAGCCTCCTACTGGACTGATACCTTGGTTCTCAAAAACTGAGGGAAATACTTTAGCTACTTTGCTGCACCACCCTTTCCTCTTCAAGGGAAAACCAACGCAGTGCTCAACAGGTAGCATCAGTCTGGGTTAGTTCCATTCAAATCATGCAAGTTAGAGTCCAAAACAAGGGCAAAAGTGTTTGGAAAAGTAGATATGATGGAGACATATCACATCTCCATCGGTCCGCCGTGGAGAAGAGAAAGGCAATTGGCGAGGAGGTGGCTCGGCTTCTGGCCGCTGAGTTCATCCGCGAGATATACCACTCCGAGTGGCTCGCCAATGTCGTTATGGTTCCCAAGAAAGGTAAATCAGTCTGAATGTGTATTGACTTCAAACACATCAATCGGGCATGCCTGAAAGATCATTTTCCTCTGCCCCGCATCGACCAGATAGTCGACTCAACTGCGGGATGTGAGCGACTGTCCTTCCTGGACGCTTATTCCAGGTACCATCAGATCCGACTGCATGGACCCGATGAGATAAAGACAGCTTTCATCACCCCGTTCGGGTGTTTTTGCTATGTTACTATGCCCTTTGGCCTCAAGAATGTTGGTGCCACATTCATGCGCATGATTCAGAAGTGCCTGTACTCAAATCAGTCGGAATGTGGAAGCATACATGGATGACATAGTGGTTAAGTCAATCAAAGGTTCCAACCTACTGACTAACCTTGCTAAAACCTTTGCTAACTAAGAAGGTATGATATCAAGCTCAATCCATCAAAATGCACATTCGTAGTCCCCAGCTGAAAGTAGCTTGGTTTTCTCATTTCTGAACGAGGAATCGACGCAAATCTAGAGAAAATTGGCACAATCCTCCGAATGAAGTGCCCAGTGCGTGTGCATGATGTTCAGAAGCTTACTGCCTGTTTGGCTGCATTGAGCCGATTCATCTCACGCCTCAGTGAAAAGGCACTGCCTCTTTACCGACTGATGAAGAAGTCTGACAAGTTCGAGTGGAATGACGAAGCTAAAGCAGCATTTGAAGAGCTCAAAGCCCTGCTTTCCACCCAGCCGGTGCTTGCTGCTCTAGTTAGCAAGGAGCCTCTACTGCTTTACATCGCAGCCATGGGACAAGTTGTTAGCACAGTGCTCACAATCGAGCGGGAAGAAGAAGGCAAGGCCTTCAAAGTTCAGCGCCCCATGTATTACATTTCAGAAGTACTAACCCTGTCCAAGCAGAGATACCCTCACTATCAGAAGCTTGTTTATAGGATTTACCTGACCACGAAGAAGGTTGCACACTATTTCTCTGACCACTCAGTTTCAGTCGTTAGCGATGCTCCATTGTCAGAAATTCTGAATAATAGAGATGCAACTGGTCGAGTGGCAAAGTGGGCGATTGAACTTCTTCCTTTAGATATCAAGTTTGAGGCAAAGAAGGCCATCATGTCTCAAGCAATTGGAGATTTCCTCGCAGAGTGGACAGAACAACAGCAGCCGACTCAGATTCAGTTGGAACATTGGACCATGTTCTTTGATGGATCCAAGATGTTGAATGGCTCTGGTGCAGGAGTGGTTTTATAGTGTCCCCGCGAGGAGACAAGCTCAGTTATGTCCTCCAGATTCACTTTGATTCTTCAAACAATGAAGCTGTGTATGAGGCACTATTGTATGGGTTGCGTATGGCCATTTCACTCACCGTCCGACGCTTGATGGTATATGGCGACTCAGACTTAGTGGTTAACCAAGTAATGAAGGAATGGGACGTCAGGAGTCCCGCAATGACCGGTTATTGCAATTCAGTGAGAAAGCTAGAGAAGAAGTTTGAGGGGTTAGAGCTCCACCACATACCACGAATCAAGAATCAAGCTGCTGATGATCTAGCGAAGATAGGTTCCACTCAGAAGCATATCCCCAGCAATGTGTTCTTGGAGCATCTCCATACCCCATCAGTGCAAGAAGATCCCTTCAAGGAAGAGCCCCCGCAACCAATAAGTTCAACCTACCCGACTGAGATCGAGGTTCTAGCCGTGGTCGACTTGATCATGGAAGTCTTGACGATCACACCCGACTGGACAGTACTATACATCGCATACATTCTCAGGAAGGAGCTCCCAGAGGATGAAGATGAGGCTCTCCATATAGTCCGTCGATCGAAAGCTTTCACCGTGATGAACGGGCAGCTTTATAGAGAAAGTGTCACAGGAGTGGCTCAACACTGCATCACCCCGGAAGAAGGTCGAATGATCCTAAACGATATCCACTCGGGGACCTGTGGTCACCATGCGTCCTCTTGGACTATCGTGGACAAAGCATACCGAGCAAGATTCGATTGGCCTCGAGCAAATGAGATGGCGAAAGATATAGTTGGCAAGTGCGCATGTTGCCAGTTCTACTCCAACATGTCCCACAAGCCTATGTCTGCCCTGAAGACCATTCCACTCGTCTGGCCATTTGCAGTCTGGGGATTGGATATGGTTGGACCCTTCAAGACCGGCACAAGTGGTTTCACCCATTTGCTTGTAGTAGTCGACAAGTTCACCAAGTGGATCCAAGCCAAGCCCATCAAAAACCTTGGTGCAAGCACTGCCGTCAGTTTCATCAAGGAGTTGATATTTAGATATGGAGTTCCTCACAGCATTATCACAGATAATGGCTCCAACTTTGATTCTGATGAGTTCAAGGCGTTCTACGCATCCCAAGGCACTCAGGTTAACTATGCGTCCGTTGCACACCCATAGTCGAATGGACAAGCATAAAGGGCAAATGGTTTGATTCTTCAAGGGTTAAAACCCCGACTGATGCGTGACCTTAAGCACGCTGCTAGAGCTTGGGTGACTAAATTACCGTCCGTCCTATGGGGGCTGAGAACAACGCCAAACCGGTCGACTGACCGAACCCCTTTCTTCCTGGTGTAAGGCACTGAGGCTGTGCTTCCGAGTGACTTGCTGCATAATGCCCCCGAGTGGAACTGTTCTCAGAAGCTAAAGCAGAGCAGGCATGCGAAGATGCAGTCGATCTCCGGGAAGAAGAATGCGAGATGGCTTTGATTCGGTCGACCATCTATCAGCAAGATTTGCGTTGATTCCATGCTCGCGTCAGAGGTCGAGCATTTCAGGAAGGAGACCTTGTGCTCCGAGTGGATCAAAAACGGCCTCACAAGCTCGCTTCGGCCTGGGAAGGTCCCTTCATCATCACCAAGGTGCTTCACAATGGAGCCCAACACATCTACAACGTAGCCAAGAACATGGACGAGCCACACGCATGGAACGCAGAGCTGTTGCGTCCTTTCTATACCTAGAATCACTCGACCCGACGAGTTGTAATAAGAGTACTTCAGTTTGCTTTCCAAGTACAAGATTTTTACAATATCTTAATGACTGATTCCTCGTAATCATTTGTGTCCAAATCCCCCAGTGGGTGGCTTAGATGTGAACCTGATTCGCCTAAGTTAAAAACATTCCGAGTGGAGAGCAATCCTCCCACTCGGAGGCTTAGCCGCGACCCCAAAATCGCCTAAGTTAAAAATATTCCGAGTGGAGAGCAATCCTCCCACTCGAGGGGCTTAGCTGCGATCCCGTACTTGCCTAAGTTAAAAACATTCCGAGTGGAGAGCACTCCTCCCACTCGCGGGCTTAGCAGTGACCCCATACTTGCCTAAGTTAAAAACATTCCGAGTGGAGAGCAATCCTCCCACTCGGAGGCTTAGCCGCGACCCCGAAATCGCCTAAAAACATTCCGAGTGGAGAGCAACTCTCCCACTCGGGGGCCTAGCTGCAACCCCGTACTCGCCTAAGTTAAAAAAATTCCGAGTGGAGAGCAATCCTCCCACTCGAA
The DNA here is from genome assembly GCA_963921465.1 of Triticum timopheevii. Taxonomy (NCBI): domain Eukaryota; kingdom Viridiplantae; phylum Streptophyta; class Magnoliopsida; order Poales; family Poaceae; genus Triticum; species Triticum timopheevii. Next base: position 587,345,713 of record OY997270.1, read on the forward strand.
GGCTTAGCCACGAACCTGAAATCGCCTAAGTTGAAAACATTCTGAGTGGAGAGCAATCCTCCCACTCGGAGGCTTAGCCGCGACCCCGAAATTGCCCAAGTTAAAAACATTCCGAGTGGAGAGCAACCCTCCCACTCGGGGACTTAGCTGCGACCCTGTACTCACCTAAGTTAAAAACATTTCGAGTGGAGAGCAATCCTCCCACTCGGGGGCCTAGCTGCGACCCCGAAATCGCCTAAGTTAAAAAAATCCGAGTGGAGAGCAATCCTCCCACTTGGGGGCTTAGCTGCGACCCCGTACTCATCTAAGTCACAAAGATCCTTTGGGCTACATCAAAAGTACAATGTACGCTCCATCCTAATCCGCAAGGATGACGAGGTGTCGACTAAACACCACGTCTGAGCTGCGTCACAAGTACAATGTACGCTCCATCCCGATCCGCAAGGATGACGAGGTGTCTACTGAACACCACATCTAAGCTACGTCACAAGTACAATGTACGCTCCATCCCGATCCGCAAGAGCAACGAGGTGTCGACTGATCACATCGTTAGACCCACTCGACGAAAGGTGAAAATATCAAGTTCACTCGGAATCCAAAGACATTCAGAAGCAATAAAAGCAAAAGCCATGATATTCAAGGAAAACCAAGTTCAGATAAATCCCGCAAAAGTTCAGAACCGCAACAGGCAGAAGTACTCAAGCATCAAGCCTGAAAGAGTTTAACAGTTACTGAAAGCACAAGTGCTCCCTAGGTGGTTTTGGTAATTAATGTCAACATATCTCTTGTTGGACTAACACTTTTATCTAGTATGTTTCAGATAAGTTCAACAATGGAGTGGCATGGACTAAAGGATGTGGGAACTCCTTCAAGATGCTAAGGACAAAGTATTGGCTCAAGCTTCAAGCTCAAGACTCTTCATTTTACATTTTAGTGATCCAAGATCACATTAAGTCTATAGGAAAAGCCAATACTATCAAGGAGGGATGAGGTGTTGCTTAATGAGCCTCTTGCTTCAAGTGCTTAGTGATATGCTCCAAATACCCTCAACTACTTTCCCACTTCCACATATGTCCTAAACCTAAAGTCAAACTCGGCCCCACTGATTCTTCCTATCCGGCGCCACCGAGTTTGGATGTCTTAGCCACTGCCACAAACCCTAGGCAAATCGGTCTCACCGATAGGGATCTCGGTCTCACCGAGATAGGATTGTAATCTCTCTGTGTATGTCCATTATCAAAATCGGTCTCACCGAGTTTGAGAAATCGGTACTACCGAGATTACAATGCAAACTTCCTGGTTGACTCATTACCAAAATCGGTCCTACCGAGTTTGAGTAATCGGTCCAACCGAGTTTGCCTGACCAACTCTCTAGAAAGCTTATTACCAAAATCGGTCTCACCGAGTTTGTGTAATTGGTCTTACCGAGATTACGTTATGCCCTAACCCTAACCATATCGGTCTCACCGAGTTGCATTTAGGTCCCACCGAAAACCCTAAAGGTCACATTATTTGCTAAATCAGTCTGACCGAGTTTAACGATTCGGTCCCACCGAGTTTGGTAGATTGTGTGTAATGGTTAGATTTTGTGTGGAGGCTATATATACCCCTCCACCTCCTCTTCATTCGTGGAGAGAGCCATCAGACTGAACCTATACTTCTAGCATCCTATTTCTGAGAGAGAACTACCTACTCATGTGTTGACGCCAAGATATTCCATTCCTACCATATGAATCTTGATCTCTAGCCTTCCCCAAGTTGCTTTCCACTCAAACCCTCTTTCCACCAGATCCAAAACCTATGAGAGAGAGTTGAGTGTTGGGGAGACTATCATTTGAAGCACAAGAGCAAGGAGTTCATCATCAACGCACCATTTGTTACTTCTTGGAGAGTGGTGTCTCCTAGATTGGCTAGGTGTCACTTGGGAGCCTCCGACAAGATTGTGGAGTTGAGCCAAGGAGTTTGTAAGGGCAAGGAGATCGCCTACTTCGTGAAGATCTACCGCTAATGATGCAAGTCCTTCGTGGGTGACGGCCATGGTGGGATAGACAAGGTTGCTTCTTCGTGGACCCTTCATGGGTGGAGCCCTCCGTGGACTCGCGCAACCGTTACCCTTTGTGGGTTGAAGTCTCCATCAACATGGATGTACGATAGCACCACCTATCGGAACCACGCCAAAAACATCCGTGTCTCCAATTGTGTTTGAATCCTCCAAAACCCTTCACTTTACATTCTTGCAAGTTGCATGCTTTACTTTCCACTGCTCATATACTCTTTGCATGCTTGCTTGATATATGTTGTGAATGTTAAACTTGTGCCTAAACTCCACTTAAACTTTAAAAAGGTTAAAAACTGCAAATTTGGTACTTAGTGTCTAATCACCCCCCCCCCCCTCTAGATACCTCTTCTCAAGGTCCTACAAGTGGTATCAGAGCATTGGTCTCCATTGCCTTGGTTTAATCACCATTGGAGGAAGATGGATGAGTCTACTTTGGGGAGTCTTAGACATAGAGTGCCTATTCTTGATGGAGAGTATTTTCATGAGTGGAAAAATGAGATGCTTGTAATTTTCAATCAATATCATTTGAACAAGTACATTGCTAGCCCTTGTGCACCGTATGTTGACCCTATGCATCCAACACATGATGAGTCAATTGACATGGTTAGGAATCTTAGAACTGCCGAACTTATCCTTAGAGGATTGCCCAGAAACTTGATTGGATGTTTGCCTACTTTTAAGTGTTCCTACACTATATGGAAATTTCTTGAGGAATGATTTCCAGATTATTCTTGAAAAATCTAGATGAAATTCTTCATAAGTCTATTGCTTTGAGTAAGATGAATACTAGTGATCCTATGTTTGGTGATCATCTATTTGAACTTACAAACCTTATGCGTGCCAAAGGAAATGTTGGTATTATTAGTGACATTATTTCCGAAGCTATAAGAATTCATAGACAAGATCATTGTCAAACTCACTCTAACGAATCACCCTCTCTAGGATTTGATCCACCACATGACGATGTTGAACATGGATACTATGATGAGGATGATGATAGTGACTTCGATCTTGATGATGCAATGAGACATTTTGGTCTTATGGCAAATCTTCGGGGATATATGTCAGGAGGAAAGGAATGGGTTCTTGATAGTGGATGTACCGATGACATGACCGGAGATAAAGACATGTTTCGTGAGCTTGCTGATAATGATAGTCCTCGAAAGTATGTCACTTTCGGTGACAACTCAAAGGGTAAGGTGGTTGGCCTCGGTAAGGTGGCCATATCACATGATATCTCCATACAAAATGTTATGCTCGTTGAATCTCTTGGTTACAACTTACTTTCAGTATCTAGACTTGTTGATTTCGGTTTCAATGTCCTATTTACTGAAGTAGATTGCCAAGTGTTTCGTCGAGACAATCATAAAATGGTCTTTACCGGTGTGCATAGAGGTGATCTATACATTGTTGATTTCATTAAAAAGGCTCAACCTAAAACTTGCTTCATTGCTAAATCCTCAAAAGGTTGGTTATGGCATAGACGATTAGGTCATGTTGGTATGCGAAACCTTGACAAGCTTATTAAGGGAAATCATATCCTTGGAGTAAATGATGTCATATTTGATAAGGATAGACTTTGCTGTGCTTGTCAAGCAGGTAAACAGGCTGGAGGAAGGCATCCCGTGAAGAACATTATGACCACAAAGAGGCCACTCGAGCTACTTCATATGGATCTCTTTGGTCCCAACTCTTACAAGAGTCTCGGTGGAAATTTTTTGGTCTAGTTATAGTTGATGATTTTTCAAGATTTACGTGGGTGTTCTTTCTCGATGATAAATAGCAGGTCCAAAAGATCTTCAAAAACTTCGCTAGGAAGGCCCAAAATCAGTTTGAAGTGAAGATCAAGAAGGTTCGCGGCGACAACGGAACGGAGTTCAAGAATGCAAATGTGGACACCTTTCTTGACGAATAAGGGATTTCACATGAGTTCTCGGCTACGTACACACCTCAACAAAATGGAGTTGTTGAGAGGAAGAACCGGACGCTCATCGAAATGGCGAGAACGACGCTTGATGAGTACAAGACACCGAAGCACTTTTGGGCAGAAGCGGTTGAGACAGCTTGTCATGCAACAAATCACTTGTATCTTCACAAGCTGCTCGGCAAGACGGCATACGAGCTCCTCACCGGTAACAAACCCCAAGTTGGATACTTTCAAGTATTCGGCTCAAAGTGCTACATTATTGATAAGCATCGTCGTTATAAATTTGCTCCTAAGTCTCATGAAGGATTCCTACTAGGTTATGGCTCAAACTCTCACACTTACCGTGTCTACAACAATTTCACCCAAAAGGTTGAAGAGACGGTAGATGTAAAGTTTGATGAATCTAACGGCTTGCAAGTAGAGCAATTTCCAATTGATGTAGGAGACAAAGATCCTTCGGAAGCAATCCAAGACTTGTCTATTGGCAAGGTTCGTCCAACGGAGGTGAAGGAGAGTACCTCGTCCGTCCAAGTGGAAGCTTCTACTTCACGACAAGGTGAACCAAGAGTTGATACGGAAGCATCCACAAGTGGGACACACCAAGATGAAGAAAACGAGGAAGTGCATCAAGATGAACGTCAACAACCTCCTTCTCCACCACGACAAGAGAACGACAACGCCAACAATGAAGAAGGCCAAGAAGAAGAACAAGATGAAGAAGATGTTCAACGAAGACCCAAGCAAAAGCTATCACGAGTTCGAGCAAGAATTGCTAAAGATCATCCCGTCGAGCAAATCTACAATGACATTCAAACCGGGAGAATCACTCGCTCTAAAACTTGTTTAGCTAACTTTTGTGAAAACTATTCTTTCATCTCTAGCATTGAACCTATGAAGGTCGAAGAAGCATTGGAAGATCCGGATTGGATAAATGCTATGCATGAAGAGATACACAACTTTGAGAGGAACCAAGTTTGGACATTGGTTGAGAAGCCCGACAACAACCACAACATCATCGGTACCAAATGGGTGTTTCAAAACAAGCAAGATGAAGATGGACAATTAGTTCACAACAAAGCACGTCTCGTCGCCCAAGGCTACACACAAGTCGAAGGTATGGACTATGGTGAGACTTACGCCCCCGTTGCTAGACTTGAGTCCATCTGCATCTTACTTGCCTATGCTAATCATCATGATATCACCTTGTACCAAATGGACATTAAAAGTGCTTTTCTAAATGGTGAATAGAGGAGGAAGTTTATGTTAAACAACCTCCCGGCTTTGTCAATCCTAAGAAACCCAATCATGTTTACAAACTTCAAAAAGCTCTTTATGGACTTAAACAAGCTCCTAGAGCGTGGTATAAATGCTTGACCAAGTTCCTTACTGAAAAAGGCTTTGAAATTGGGAAAATTGATTCTGCTCTTGTGAACTATTTGTGTGCCAAATTTATGTTGATGATATTATATTTGGTTCAACTAACCCTTATTTTAGTGAAAAGTTTGGGAAGCTAATGTCGGAGAAGTTTGAGATGTCTATGATGAGTGGACTCAAATTCTTTCTTGGTTTGCAAATCAAGCAAACTAAGGAAGGTACCTTTGTTTCTCAAACGAAGTACACCAAGGACTTATTCAGGAAGTTCAATATGCAAGAATGCAAAGGTATGACTACACCCATGCCTACTAGTGGACATCTTGACTTGACCAAAGATGGTGAACCGGTTGACCAAAAGGTTTATCGCTCTATGATTGGTTCATTGTTATATCTATGTGCTTCACGTCCCGATATTATGCTAAGTGTGTGCATGTGTGCCCGATATCAAGATGCTCCTAAAGAATGTCATCTTAAGGCCGTGAAAAGGATAGTGAGATACTTAATCCATACACCAAATTTTGGCATTTGGTATCCTAAGAGGGCCTCTGTCAATCTTGTTGGCTATTCCGACTCGGACTATGCCGGAGACAAGGTTGATAGAAAGTCCACTTCGGGTACTTGTCAATTTCTTGGTAGATCTCTTGTGTCTTGGTCCTCCAAGAAACAAAACTCGGTATCCTTATCCACCGCTGAAGCTGAATATATTGCCGCTGGTTCATGTTGTGCTCAATTACTTTGGATGATCCAAACTCTTAAAGATTATGGGATATATGTGAAACATGTTCCATTGCTTTGTGACAATGAAAGTGCTATCAAAATTGGTCATAATCCTGTTCAACATTCTCGAACTAAGCATATGGAAGTTCGTCATCATTTCATTCGAGATCATGTTGCTATGGGTGATATTGATCTTAAGCATGTTCGCACCGAAAAGCAATTAGCGGATATATTCACTAAACCTCTTAATGAGAAAGTGTTTTGCAGGTTAAGAGGAGAATTGAACATCATTGATGCTTCAAACTTGGAGTAGAAACTTCATTGGATACATGCAAGACATGAGCTTATGACTAATCCTTGATATTTCTCTTATGATGAAAATCTCATGTCTTGGATATATTTGTATCTTGCATGTTATCTAACCCATATAGGTACTTGGTTGAATCTAATTCCATGAGGTTGTAATCAACTCATATCTTGAGAAATCTCTACATCACCAAGTCTCTACACAAGGTGGTTGAAGCCAAGGAAGCACGAAACCATTCAAGCATATCCTTTGACAAATTCTATGTTGAGCTTCATGATTGTCATTTTTGGATACACAAGTGCTCTTCCTTGCAAGAACTAACCCATGTAGGTAGATGGACTCAAATTTCAAGTGGTGCTCCCAACTCTTAATGAGCTACATCAATCTTGAGCAAGCCACACAAGTTCAACTACATGGACATCACCACCAACCAAGGTATGTTATTCCATCTTAGAGAAGCTTTACTCCGGGTCATGAGTTAAAGCAACTCGACAAGATGTGAATACATCAAGATGCTTAAACGAAAAATGGCAACCCCATTTTGAGATTAAACGATGAGTATGACCTATGATCAAGTGATCTCATTTGACTCCTAAGTAAATATACTCTAACATAGGTGACTTTGTCGCCGACCATCTCTAGATGAAGTTCTCTTGTGTTCTTTTCTGTGTTTTGCATTTGTCTCATGCATATGTGTTTCCCCTTTTCAAAAAAAACTTCATCTAGACTCTTTTCTATTTGCTCTGCATTTTCTGCATCAATTCATTGCATATCATTCAGTTAATTCCTTGCAAATCTTTGTGAGATCTTACTAGTCTAGTGAGCTGAGGTGACAAGTGTTTTCTCTGCGATGAACTCGGTTACACCGATTTGTTATTTTCGGTCCAACCAAAAACTTTCGGTACCACCGAAGCCTACAACTCGGTGCCACCGACTTCACAACAGGAAAAACAATTTGCCACTTATTCTGTGTTTCTTTTGATCCAGCTCCACTCAATGAATCTTGTCCTCTACAAGCATCACATTTTTATCTTTGCTTTATGGTGTGACTCAAGGATCAAACCCATTCACGACAAATTCCAGAGGGAGAAAGAGATTACATCTTTATCAAGCCCTTCTTGGAAATTGATGCCAAAGGGGGGGAGAGAGATCACATCAAAGCTTATCATTTAGAGAGAGAGATCACATCTCAGAGGGGGAGAGAGATCCTTCAAGGGGAAAGAGAGAGAGATATCTCCAGGGGGAGAGAATACTAGTAGAATGTATTTATCAAGGATCCCAGATGCTTGGTGTTCAAGAGGAGAGATGCCACATGTCTTCTTGAGGGGAAAGACATGTTCATATGTGCTTATTTGCATTAGTTTGCATTAGCTCTATTCATTTATATCTTTCAGCTCTGATTTTCTGTTCCCTATCTTCTCCCAGTATCCTATGCTAGATTCAGGGGGAGCAAGACATCTAAGGGAAAGAAATCATCTAAATTCATTCCATATCTTTACTCTTGGGGACATGTCTAATCAAATGTGGTACTTAGTACTCACTCTCTACAGGTCATCCCAGTCTTGGTATTTTTGTGGTTTCTTCTGTTTGCTCTGGCTAGTAGATGCATCTGTGTTATCTAACCTTGTTTACGCAGGTTCATTCCATCCTAAGCCAACTCAAGACTACAAGGTAAGTATATGCATCACAATCATGTGTATGAGGAATTCTTGCTGATGTACACACTGTTTGCAAGAAGGACTCATAGGCATGAAGGTATTTCCTTTAATACTTTTTGCTCTGATTCATATGGCCAAGATACATGTAACACATTGCCTGCTCTATCATGGTTATGCTATCACATGCTTCTATATTTCATATTCACATGATTGCATACATGTAGGGGGAGCCTATGCTTGTTACATGTCTTTCCAAAGCTTTACTTGCTATTCTTTATATCTTTATCTAAAGCTTTGATGTATGTTGTCATCAATTACCAAAAAGGGGGAGATTGAAAGCACAAGTGCTCCCTAGGTGGTTTTGGTAATTAATGTCAACATATCTCTTGTTGGACTAACACTTTTATCTAGTATGTTTAAGATAAGTTCAACAATGGAATGGCATGGACTAAAGGATGTGGGAACTCCTTCAAGATGCTAAGGACAAAGGATTGGCTCAAGCTTCAAGCTCAAGACTCTTCATTTTACATTTTAGTGATCCAAGATCACATTGAGTCTATAGGAAAAGCCAATACTATCAAGGAGGGATGAGGTGTTGCTTAATGAGCCTCTTGCTTCAAGTGCTTAGTGATATGCTCCAAATACCCTCAACTACTTTCCCACTTCCACATATGTCCTAAACCTAAAGTCAAACTCAGCCCCACTGATTCTTCCTATCCGGCACCACCGAGTTTGGATGTCTTAGCCACTGCCACAAACCCTAGGCAAATCGGTCTCACCGATAGGGATCTCGGTCTCACTGAAATGGGATTGTAATCTCTCTGTGTATGTCCATTATCAAAATCGGTCTCGCCGAGTTTGAGCAATCGGTACTACCGAGATTACAATGCAAACTTCCTGGTTGACTCATTACCAAAATCGGTCCTACCGAGTTTGAGTAATCGGTCCAACCGAGTTTGCCTGGCCAACTCTCTGGAATGCTTATTACCAAAATCGGTCTCACCGAGTTTGTGTAATCGGTCTTACTGAGATTACGTTATGCCCTAACCCTAACCATATCGGTCTCACCGAGTTGCATTTCGGTCCCACCGAAAACCCTAACGGTCACATTATTTGCTAAATCGGTCTGACCGAGTTTAATGATTCGGTCCCACCGAGTTTGGTAGATTGTGTGTAACGGTTAGATTTTGTGTGGAGGCTATATATACCCCTCCACCTCCTCTTCATTCGTGGAGAGAGCCATCAGACTGAACCTATACTTCTAGCATCCTATTTCTGAGAGAGAACTACCTACTCATGTGTTGACGCCAAGATATTCCATTCCTACCATATGAATCTTGATCTCTAGCCTTCCCCAAGTTGCTTTCCACTCAAACCCTCTTTCCACCAGATCCAAAACCTATGAGAGAGAGTTGAGTGTTGGGGAGACTATCATTTGTAGCACAAGAGCAAGGAGTTCATCATCAACGCACCATTTGTTACTTCTTGGAGAGTGGTGTCTCCTAGATTGGCTAGGTGTCACTTGGGAGCCTCCGACAAGATTGTGGAGTTGAGCCAAGGAGTTTGTAAGGGCAAGGAGATCGCCTACTTCGTGAAGATCTACCGCTAGTGAGGCAAGTCCTTCATGGGCGACGGCCATGGTGGGATAGACAAGGTTGCTTCTTCGTGGACCCTTCGTGGGTGGATCCCTCCATGGACTCGCGCAACCGTTACCCTTCGTGGGTTGAAGTCTCCATCAACGTGGATGTACGATAGCACCACCTATCGGAACCACGCCAAAAACATCCGTGTCTCCATTGCATTTGAATCCTCCAAAACCCTTCCCTTTACATTCTTGAAAGTTGCATGCTTTACTTTCCGCCACTCATATACTCTTTGCATGCTTGCTTGATATATGTTGTGAATGTTAAACTTGTGCCTAAACTCCACTTAAACTTTAAAAAGGTTAAAAACTGCAACTTTGGTACTTAGTGTCTAATCACCCCCCCTCTAGACACCTCTTCTCAAGGTCCTACAGTTGCATAATCACTCGGCATTCCGAGGCAAATAAAGGTGGGGCATAATGTTTTGTTCACTTGTCAGGAGAAGGACTTGCTAGATCATAGAAGCTGCCAAGGTCAATGTTGTCTGCGATGTGAGTGGTGGCGTCAAGGAAGGTGTCCATAAAGGACTGGAAACCGAGCTTTTTGGTGTTCGCAACGTTGAGGGCCGCCAGCTTGTCTTCTCTAACATCCTTGCAGTGCACTCGGACCAATGACAGGGCGACGTCAGCGCCACAACAAGCAGATGAGTTCTTCCATTCCTGCACTCGACCAGGGATTTGATTCAGTCGAGTCATCAGAGACTCAAGATCCTGCAAGAGTTTCATCTCAGGCAACAGTTCAGCATCAATCCGCGTCATTACCGCCTTCATTCGAGCGAGATAATCCACAGCACTGTCGAGGCGTGACTCCAACTGCAGCACATTCATTGCAACATCATCTTTGACATGAGAGTTTATGGGGTCAAGACCTGTCTCGACCCACCCAGTTTCTGCTTCGAAATCTTGACAAAGTTCTGCACAATTAGAAAAGCAGTGAGTCGACAGTTTAGCAAGACGTGTCAGTCGGCATCAACAAATCAGTTGAACAAGAGAAAATACCTTCAAGCTTCAAGACCAACTTCGCAGCAAGCTGCCCCAGATAAGACTCTATTTCGCCCTTCTTGGCCTTGAGGCTCCCAACTTAATCGGTCAAGCTTTCCTTGTCTTTCTTCAGTCGCGCAACCTCCTGGTTAGCTTCAGAAACAGCAGTCTTAAACTTAGGGTTCTCCTCTTCCAACTTGCTGACTGAGGCCAACTTCTTGTCCGCAAGTGCTGTTTTCTCTCGCGCCTACTTCGGGGCTGCGGCAAGATCCTGATCCTTCTTCTCCAGAGCATGCTTCATTTTCTCTAAAGAAATAACATTCTTTAGACGAGCTTGAAGTTGACGGTTTTCACTATGCACATTTGTTTGAGTGAAATCACTCGGTTCAAAGAGACTAAAAAGGGAGAGAGAGTCACAAGGTGGACAGTCGATGAGTGGTTACCTCCCATGAAAGCTGCTTCGTCCTAAGCCTTCTTGAGGTTCTTCTTGGCCAGTTTCAGATCAATTATGAGGCTGATCTGCTTCTTATCCAGTTCAGAAAGTTAGGCTCCAAGATCACAAGACTTCTGCAGTCGGCAAATAAGATATGTCAGTCGACGGAAACAAAAGTCAATCATAGCAAAAGTTGCTCTAAGACTACCGCTGAATCAAACATTCAACAGTAGTCTCGGGGACAACACCTAGTGGGTGCACTTGGCGTGCCCCCACTGGTCCGGTTTTACACTCGGCATGGTCAGCCCAGCATGAGTAAAAAAAAGAGAGATTCTCATACCCCGGCCGACTACCAGCAGTCGACCGCGATCTCGGGGACTACACCCAGTGGGTGAACTCTGCGTGCCCCCACTGGTTCAGAAAAGCACTCGACTCAATCTAGTCGACTCAAGTGGAAGAATTGTTCAGTTCTAAGTCAGAAACACCCCAGTGGGTGATTGGATGCGAAATGCAGACCCATGATAGATGCACATAATAGGTTCCAAAATGCTCATCCAAGGACACCGTATGGACAGTGAAGCAACAGTTGCAACTATCACTACTCAAGAGACCAGTCGGAAACCAACTAACCTTGACGTTGGCTTGCAGAGCGCTGCTGGCATTGTAAGCAACCTGACTGGCCTCACGCACCACCTTCATCTGCTCCATCACGAGGTTTTCCTGGAGAAGGCCTGGAGAAGGGCCTCCTTAGTGGCACTCGGCGAGTCGTCTGGAGTATGGTATGCAGCAAAGAGCGATGATGGCAGTATAGTCGAAACAGTCACAGGGTCGGATGCGTGGAGTTCTACTAGAGCGGCAAAGGCCTGAGCAGTCGACTCCGATAAGCGGTTAGTCGACCGTGGATTGGCAAAAGTAACATTGGTCCGAGAAGGATCTCCGGATCGCTGGACCATTGTCTCAAGCACCGATGTCGACTAAGGCACCTGACCCTCGGTCGCTTTCCCACTTGAGGCCCTGCCCCTCCTTCTCCTCTCTCTCAGAGGCACTTCTTCTTCATCATCCGAAAGCTCAATAAAGCCCCGCGGAGCTGCAACAAAAAACAATCTTAAGAGTTCAATCGACCAACAACCCAGTCAGCAGAATAAATTCAAGTTGGAAAGAGCGTACCAGCTTTGGAAGTGGCCGCGTCATCGGTCTCCTCATCACCTGGGGCCTGCCAACGTCCATATCAGTCGCAGAAGTTTGCATGGCTGGAAAAGTTCATAATCCACTCGGTCAAAATAGAAGTATCAGTCGGTGGAAGAAAACGCAAAAAGATAGAGCACTCCCTAGAGGCAACATGAACGTCCATCTTGATCTTGGGCAAGGTCTTCCCAGCCTTCAAAGGGTGACCTCGGGTTGCTTGGCAACCTTCTCCGTCGGCTCTGGGGTCGAAGTCCGAGTGCGCTTCTGTGCTTGAATACTCGGAGCCATGGTCGTGCCACGCCCTCCCGCTGGATCTTGGAGTTGCTTGGATCAACGCTCTGAGCGAGGTGGTGAGTCGACTACCTCGTCATCGTCCGACTCATCACTTTCCTCCTCCTCGTCATCTTCTGGAGAATGCCTTTCGCCGCTTTCTTCCGCACTGTCCTCTCCCTCCTGGTCTTAGTCCAAAGCTTTTTCACTATTAGGCATCGAGTACATCTTAGTATAAACCTACAAGACAAGAAGTTAAACAAATATCAGTCGGATTCAGAGACAGTTGCAAGACACATTGAAGTACAGTAGGTAGCAAAGATCAGACCTTGTCTGGCTAGTTGTTGGCGTTGAATGGGTCGACTCTCCTGGCTTCCCTGGGGTTATCCTTGTTTCCTGTGATACCCTTCAGTCATAGGGCCACCGTCTCGGTCGTAACCTCCTCTGGATGAACCCGAGCGGTGTCGTTGGCTCCAGAGTACATCCACATCGAGTGGTCACGAGCCTGGAATGGCTAGATGCGTCGACTAAGAAACACCTCCAACAAGTCCATGTTGGTTACACCCTGATTGATCAACTGGACCACTCTCTCGACCAACATGTTCGTTTACACCCTCTCCACAGCGGTCACTTTCAGCGAAGAAGGTTGTTGGGCGTGATCTAAAGAAAAAGGGGGAAGACCGGTCGACTGACTGGGAGTCGTAGAACCAGGTCGACTGCCAGCCCCTGACCAACTCAGGAAGTGTCATGGAAGGGAAAGCTCTCCTTTTCCTCTTCTGGATCCCCAAACCCCCGCACATTTGGATCACGTGCATCCTCTCGTCACTCGAATTCGCTTTCTTCACAGACTGAGAGCGGATTGCGAAGATGTGCTTGAAAAGACCCCAGTGCGGTCGACAACCCAGGAAGTTTTCACACAAGGACACAAATGCAGCAAGGTACGTAATGGTGTTGGGAGAGACGTGATGGAGCTGAGCTCCAAAAAAGTTCAAGAAACCCCAGAAAAAAGGATGTAGAGGAAGGGAGAAACCACAATCGACGTGGGTTGCAAGGAGGACGCACTCACCCGGCCGCGGATGAGGCTCTGTCTCTCCCTTCGGCAGCCTCGCAGCTCCGGCAACAATCAGACCGGAGTCGGCCAACTCCTCCAAATCCTCTGGCCGGAGCGAAGATCGGATCCAGTCGCCCTGGATCCAACCCGGCGGCAGCGCGGAACTTGACAACGACCCCCAATTCGTCTTCTTGCCTTTTGCTGCTCCCATCGCCTTCTTCACACGCTCCAGCGCTGCCGTCTTGTCCTTCACCATGGTGGCGGAGCGGCGGCATCAAGGGCGAAGGAAAAAGATGCGTTGAAGAAGCAGAGAAGGAAGAGGGAGAATGGATGCACACAGTGCAGACGCGTTGGCCCTGATGCCTTTTAAGGACCCACTTTCGAGTGGCTGACGCATGGGCCCAAGCAATCCTGTCAAATCCCGCAACAGTCGCGCGCTGGGTATGTGGCGAAAAAGGTGGCGTGGAAATCGAGGCACTCCTGTCTATCCATTCCACTTACTACGACGCGTTCCGCCTCGCACGCTTCCCTAAAATTTTGAATCCCGCAAGATCCGGGATACGCCGTAACCAATCACGCCAAAGATTTTGCGTCAAAAGTAACACTCGACAAGTGACGGTATAAATCCACTCGACAACTTCTGAATCGATCAAGGTGACTGAAACGAAGCCGAAGTTCCAACATGGGCCTCCAGTCCAACATGGGTATTTGTGAAGCACAAGAGCCAAGGCAAGACTAACTTCAACCTACTTTTGACTCGAACCTCCATCCATTCGGGGGCTAATGATGATGATATAGACCTAGGTAGGGTTATAGGCCTAACCTATACACCCTACCCAAGGTCACTACCCTAGAAGCAAAGACATCCAAGAGACAATAAGGAGTACCAGTTGAAGTCGTCGAGTGCAATCCACTCAACCAGTCATATTACTCGGGTACCCCTCCCTCCTGGTATCACTCGACCAAGACGAAGCCATTCGACCATACGAGAAACCACTCGACCTACAGAAGACTAGGAGTCTCTCAGGACAACAACGATCAGGCGTTCACTCTGTAGTCTTAAAAGTCATTAAATACACTTTATAGCTGGCGTTATCAGTAATGCCCTATCTTTATGTACATTGAACCCCTTTAACGAAGGTGGGCTCGGTTCCTGGTGCACTCTACATAAGCCACCCCTCTCCTTTGGGGCAAGGGTATGCACCCCCTGTAACACTCACTCTCATATTCCAGTCGACCGTCTCAGGGCACCCAAGATGTAGGGCTTTTACCTCCTCCGAGAGGGGCCTGAACTCATAAACTCTTGCGTACAACCTCACCGTAGCTAGTGAGGGAGTCCTGGATTAGGGGGTATCCGGACAGCCAGACTATATACATCGTCCGGACTATTGAAGCATGAAGATACAAGACTCAAGACTCTGGCCCGTGTCCGGGTGGGACTCTCCTTTGCGTGGAAGACAAGCTTGGCGATCCAGATATTGTATTTCCTTCCTTTTAACCGACTCCGTGTAAACCCTAGCCCTCTCCGGTGTCTATATAAACCGGAGAGGTTGGTCCTTAGAAGGCCGATCACAATTACAATCATACCATCATAGGCTAGGTCCTAGGGTTTAGCCTCTACGATCTCGTGGTAGATCTACTCTTGTACTACTCATATCTTCAATATTAATCAAGCAGGAAGTAGGGTTTTACCTCCATCGAGAGGGCCCGAACCTGGGTAAACATTGTGTCCCTTGCTTCCTGTTACCATCAGCCTAAGACGCACAAATCGGGACCCCCTACCCGAGATCCGCCGGTTTTGACACCGACATTGGTGCTTTCATTGAGAGTTCCTCTGTGTTGTCGCTTTGAGGCTTGATGGAGCCTTCAATCGCCAACAACACGGTCCAGGGTGAGACTTTTCTCCCCGGACAGATCTTTGTGTTCGGTGGCTTCGCACTGTGGGCCAATTTGCTTGGCCATCTGGAGCAGATCGATAGCTATGCCCCCGGCCACCAGGTCAGGTTCGGAAACCTAAACTACACGACCGATATCCACGGAGACTTGATCTTCGACGGAATCTGGCCTGTGCCAGGAGCGTCGGACAGTCACGACGAGCACGGCCCAGACCTGCTGTCGGACAATGCTCGATATATCACCCCTGCAGTAGCCCCAGATCTAAATTTGGAGCAGGTTGCGTTGCCTAAGGACGGAGGGGTGGACCCCGCCCCGCAGGCCGCATACTCATCGGCGGTGGAGCCGAACATAGGCCTCACCTCTATGGAGGCCTGTAACCCCCGGGCCCCCGGACTCGTATCCGTTGTTGGTTCCGGTCTGCACTCCCTCGAGCCAGCCGAGCCAGGTTGGGCTCCGGTAATGGAGTTCACCGCTGCGGACATCTTCCAGTACTCGCCCTTTGGCGACATGCTTAACTCATTAAATTCTCTCTCTTTGTCAGGAGGCTCTAAGGCGAACTATGTCCGGCTTCAGTGGGAAGCAGGCGACGAAGGAATTCACTGCCCACCCACCACCCACTTCGTTGTCACGGTCGACGATTTAATCGACGTGCTTGACTTCGACTCCGAAGACATCGACGGTATGGATGACGATGCAGGAGAAGCTTCGGAATCTCTGGGGCGTGGGACTACTACCTCGTCACATGATATATACATGGTGGATATGCCCAAGGAGGACAACGGCGATAATCCAGAAGATAAAACACCCGGGCAAAAGCCAAAACGGCGGCGAAGAGGCTGCTCAAAGTCCAGCAACAGTAAAAATAGAGACAAGAGCGCAGGAGGGATTGACATACCAGTAAACCCCGAAGGCAATAACGACCACATGGACCCAGCGATGGAGCAGGCCAAGCCAGGTCATGCCGAACCGAGTTCAGAGCAGATGCCCGATCATAATGATCCGGAGGGACGAGCTCATCAAACGGCCCAGGACAAGAACACAGTCCGGACGATGATGCATTCATCATTCCAAAAGGATGCGTGGAACGAGACAACCTCCACAGAAAGCTTATGGCCACAGCGAGAAGTCTAAAGAAGCAGAAGCAACGGCTCAAAACCGCACAGGAAACGCTCAATTGCAGATGGAATAAAGTGCTAGACACTGAAGAACGATATGGCGACGATCGCCATACAACGAGCTACCCAAAACGCAAGCTACTGCTAGAATTCGACGACGAGGCCGTTCTACCAAAGAATAATACGACCAGGAAACCAGACGTACTGCTTCACAACCGCAACAGAACGACTACTGATGCCGCACACGATCTACGTGAACATCTGGATAAGAAAGCCGGTGCGGCCAGGTCCATCTACGGATCTAAAGGACACACCCCGGCGAGGGTTTATGGTGACCAAAACGATCATACAAGCCAAATACCAGTTCGGAATAAACACCGGACACAACAATAGTCGACTACATGCCACAGCGTGTCCAGATAGTGAGGGGCTGCTCACCCCCTGTGCTTCACTGAAGAAGTACTGGACCATGAATTCCCACAAGGTTTTAAACCTGTGAACATAGAGGCATACGACGGAACGACAGACCAAGGGGTCTGGATCGAGGATTTTATCCTGCATATTCACATGGCTCGTGGGGATGACCTCCACACCATCGAATACCTCCCCCTCAAGTTGAAGGGACCAGCTCGACACTGGTTGAAAAGCCTCCCTGAAAATTCAATTGGGAGTTGGGAGGAACTCGAGGACGCTTTCAGGGCCAATTTTCAAGGGACTTATGTCCGGCCTCCGGATGCAGACGATCTAAGTCACATAATCCAACAGCTCGGAGAGTCCGCCCGCAAGCTTTGGAATAGATTCCAGACTAAGAGGAATCAAATTGTCAATTGTCCGGACGCCGAAGCCTTAGCAGCATTCAAACACAGCATCCGCGACGAGTTGCTCGCCCGACACCTCGGCCAAGAAAAGCCAAGGACAATGGCAGCCTTAACAAGCCTTATGATCCGCTTTTGTGCGGGTGAAGATAGCTGGCTAGCCCGTAAAGGCACCAGCGGCCCCAACACATCCAAAATAAGAGATGGCAACGGGAAGCCACGACGTAATAAAAACAAACGCCAAAACAAGGAAGAGAGCCCGGACAACACAACGATCAATGCCGGATTCAGGGGCTCTCGACCTGATCAGCAAAAGAAGCCATTAAAAGGCAGTAAAGAGGGACCGTCCGTTCTAAACAGAGTCCTGGACAGACTATGCCAAATTCATGGCAACCCCGAGAAACCTGTGAACCACACGCATAGAGAATGCTGGGTCTTCAAGCAGGCCGGCAAATTAAATGTCGAACACAAGGGGAGGAACACACCAAGTGAAGACGAGGATGAACCTCGCTAGCCGAACTCTGGGGGACAGAAAAAATTCCCGTCAGAGGTCAAAACAGTAAACATGATCCACGCGACTCACACATTCACGAGAAGGCACGAACGCGTGCTCAGAGACGCGCACGGTGTAGAGCCCATCGTACCCACATCTGACTACTAGATGTCTCATCCGATCACTTTCGATCACACGAACGACCGAACTAGTATTCGGCGCGGAGAATCAGAGGCCTTGGTGCTTGACCCAATAATCGACGGATACCGTCTCACCCGTGTCCTCATGGACGGCGGCAGTAGTCTCAATTTAATATACGAGGACACTGTCCGCAAAATGGGGATAAACCCATCTAGAATTAGATAAAGCAACACCACCTTTGAACGGGTGATACCAGGCGTTGAAGCCTACGGAGGGGCTCCGTCGTGCTGGAAGTAACATTCGGCTCCCCAGGCAACTCTAGAAGCGAAGAACTACTCTTCACCATCGCACCCTTCCAAAGCGACTATCATGCATTGCTTGGAAGAATGGCCTTCGCCCACATCAACGCATTGCCGCACTATGGCTACCTTATACTCAAGATGCCCGGTCCACGTGGCGTCATCACCGTTAATGGAATCACAGAGTGCTCTTCACGTGCAGAGGAACACGCGACGGCCCTAGCGGCCGGACTATAAGCGGCCTCCAATATCAAAAACATGACTGGTCCTTTAAGACCACAGACACGGTTAGACGAGTCCGGTAGCCCGGATAAAATTGAACCAGGGCACCGTATATGTAATCCCATAGCGGACACCAGGGGCTATAAATATTTGATACAGCCCCCACACTTGGCTCAACCTTATTGGCAGGCCAACATCTTACACTTTTATTATCCATCGCATACTTACGCTGTACAATCCTACGAGTTTTCTTTTTTTCCACAGACAATGTTCGCGCAATACCCTTCCAGGATACGACACAACGGAGACAAAGGCGCAGATGTGCAGCAGGTCCCCGTTCAACAGGTTTCTTTTTAGATTAAGCCCCTGTGTAAACCTTTTCTACTGCCTCTTGTTGTTTAACCATCCCATGGGTTCCATACCCACAGAGGATACTGCCGTTATTGGCATTTCGCCACGACAGATTAAACGTACGTACCTAGAAATATAGGGTTTATAATAGGCTTTCTTCAGCCTATTTTCTTTTACAAAGACCGAATACCTTCGGGAGTGTTCGGCGTCACGAGTTTGGCCTTATATGCATCAGCTCTGAATCATGTCTTTGGTCAAATGTTGGGTTTGCCCGGCTCCTGGGTTTGCCGTCTTACGTTCCGTTATTATCGGCTAAGGCAGCCAAAGGAGAACTACTGTGATTGTGCCCTGGTTATTCCGGATGAGCACCTCAGTAGAGAAAGCCAAAAACTGACTGTCATGATACAGCGAGAGACTGTTCAACCACTCGAAGACTCACCAGGATCTTTAGGATTCCTCCGCACTAACGAAGGGCCGTTTCCCGGCCATGTACATATGCGCCCGTATTCGGATGCACGCGAAGGTACCAGGGGCTACATTGTAGCCCCACCGTTAGACTCCCATGGCTAAGCAAAAGTGTTACAGCTATATAGTCTGGTTGCCTAGTTCGACGTGCGATCACCTCCTTAATGGACCAAGACGTTGGATCAAGTGTGATTAAGCATATTTTTCGCGAACACGCCCGCATTGTATGCGTGGGGGCTGAAGCCAACGATTGCTAACTTTCGGATTACTTATATATATATATATATATATATATATATATATATATATATATATATATATATATATAAACAGCCGCACAAGGGACACAATCATATTTTCAGGCAAAAAGTATAAATATAGCCTCATAATCAAAATAAACATTGTTTTTACAATGATTCAATTTATCACTCGAACAAGACATTCTTCGAGCACTGCGCCTCTATTAGGCGGGCACCTTCTGTGACCTACGCCAAGTAGTGCTTGGACGGATATTGGCCTCCCGCCGGATCCTGGGTCGCTATAATGGTGGCCTCCATATCCGTCCAATAGGCTTTAACGCGGGCAAGAGCCATTCGTGCACCCTCTATGCACGCCGACCTCCTCATGGCGTCAATCCGAGACACGGCCCCAAGGAATTGTTGCACCAAACCAAAGTAATTGTCTGGCTTAGGCCCCTTCGGCCAAAGATGGTCTATTACAGACCGCATTGCAAGCCCGAACAGCCTGTGAAGCTCCGCCCCAGCAGCCACCTTTTCATTTAACGGCAGCGGGCGAGTGGGAGCATTGAATTGCGACCAGAAAAGCTTCTCCACTTCCTTATCACCTTGATCCTCGAAGAACTTGGCGGCGTCAGCTGTACTATTCGCCAAATCTGCATATGCATCTGCAGGACTCCAGCGTCCAGCCAGGGGAGCATACTTTGGATCCAAAAACTTTGTCCGCAGTAAGTAGGAGCCCCCAGCCACGATTTTGTCGGCCTATTGGAGCTCCACCCGCATACCCCGGATCTCGGTCCGCTTCTCTTTGGTGGCATTAAGTGCCTTATCCAGCTTGGCCAAACTAGCCTTATACTCCTTTTCAAGGAATACATATCGATCGGTGGCATTTTTCAACAACACAGCCATTTCGGCTATCTTTTCCTCGCTTTGGCGATGAGCAGCCTGTTCGGCTCTCAATTCTTCGGCCGCCTTTAGGACAGCCGCATTGCTAGCCCGAGCTTGTTCCTTGGCCTGAACAAGTTCCGCCCTAAGGGCCTCCATGGCAGCTGCACCATCTGTAGTACAAACACATTGCATTAATATTATACCCCTCTCGCATTTTCCTATACAACATAATAAGGGAAGCAGAGCACATACCCTGTGACTCTTCCAGCCGCTTGTTCACCAGTGTTATATCGGCATTGATAGATCCGATCTGCCTCCTTAGTTCGGTAACTTCAACAGACTGGTCGGCTGCCGGATCCTTAGATACCTGCGCACATGTACAGCGCAGCCATTACTACATGATCCCCCGTTTGCCACCTATGGCGGGCAACCAGAGTCTCAGGGGATACTATCCATATGGAGCACACCTAGCGCGTGCCTCACAACCAAAAAATAGTGCATTTTTCACTACATACCTCAAAGCCTTTGAGCAGGCTCGTAAATGCCTCATTCAAACTGCTTGTAGCAGATGAAATCTTCGTGACCACCATGCTCATTAATGAGCGGTGCTCCTTCGAGAGCGTGGCTCGCTCCAGAAGACCCGTCAGTACGTCCGGACGGACATCAAACTATGCCAGACCCTTCTCACCGCCCCCCGTGGGAGCCAAACGCTCCGGGCTCAGGGCGACTGACGTATTAGCTTCCGGCTTCGGCAGACCCGGACTCCTCCGTGACGACACCTCAGTGTCGCCCACTTCATGAGGCGGAGAGGTGGGTGGGGTCTCACTCTCCATCATCTCCGGGGGAAGATCCCCCGAAGACGAACTCTGTTGATAAGAGCTGCTAGCCGGACTGCAAAAGACAAAGTCCTAGTTATGGATCTCGGAAAAACACCGTACCTTCGAATTAACGATTAACTTACAGCTCAGTGGAGGGCTGGCCCGTTGGCGGGCACGACGCGGTGAGGATGCCCGTCGCGGTAGAGCCCCCTGGTGATATCTTCTTCCCTTGCTTGGGCATCTCCGCCTCCAAGTCTTCGGAGGTGACCCTCTTTCTCCCGCGTGGGGAGGACGCTTTAGCCTCCCCTTCCCGACTATCCTCCTCAGGGGAGATAACGATTCCCCCGGTTTGGATGCGTAGTGTGTGAAGTTCGGCTTCACTGCCCTTTCCCTCGCCTTTCCCTGAGGGGCTTTTGCTGAGCACCTGGCCAAGCATCTTGGCAACAGTTGGACCAGGCGAGCCTTCAGGAAGTGGCGCCGGACACCTGAGTCTCTCCGCCTTGTTGAGGGGTTTTCAGAATAATGGTTATGAAAAATATAAACAAAGTGTCCGGCTTTAAGGTTACTTACTTGGGCATCTAGGCGATTGCAGCTTAGGCCCGCATCCTCAATGGTGTCCGGACACTTTACTTGTGGTCCGAAGAATAATTTACACATCCCTTCGAGCTTCAGGCCGAAGAAGTGCTTAATAGTCCGCGGACCCTCCGGATTGAACTCCCACGTCCGGAGAGGCCGACGTTTGCACGGCAACATCCATCGGATTAACATTACTTGAATTATGCTGACAAGATTTATGTCCCTCTCCAGAAGCTCCCGGATGCGATTCTGCAGTATTGGTACATCACCAGCGGACCCCCAATTCCGTCCTACATTGGTCCAAGACGCCAACTGTGACGGAGGGCCCGAGCGGAACTTGGGGGGGGGGGCTACCCACTTTGTGCCTCTAGGAGCCGTAACATAAAACCACCTCCGTTGCCATACGTCGGATACTTCCGGGAAAGAACCCTCTGGCCATGGGGCATCGGCGTTCCTGCTTATTATGGCACCTCCGCACTCCGCATGTTGCCCCTCGATCATCTTCGGCTTCACATTGAAGGTCTTGAGCCATAAGCCGAAGTGTGGGGTGACATGGAGAAAAGCCTCACACACAATAATGAACGACGAGATATGGAGGATAGCGTCTGGAGCCAGATCATGAAAATCCAACCCATAGTAGAACATGATGAAGGAAATATGCCCTAGAGGCAATGATAAAGTTATTATTTATTTCCTTATTTCATGATAAATGTTTATTATTCATGCTAGAATTGTATTAACCGGAAACATAATACATGTGTGAATACATAGACAAACATAGTGTCACTAGTATGCCTCTACTTGACTAGCTCGTTAATCAAAGATGGTTAAGTTTCCTAACCATAGACATGAGTTGTCATTTGATTAACGAGATCACATCATTAGAAGGATGACGTGATTGACTTGACCCATTCCGTTAGCTTAGCACTTGATCGTTTAGTATGTTGCTATTACTTTCTTCATGACTTATGCAAAGTTCCTACAACTATGAGATTATGCAACTCCCGTTTACCGGAGGAACACTTTGTGTGCTACCAAACGTCACAACGTAACTGGGTGATTATAAAGGAGCTCTACAGGTGTCTCCAAAGGCACATGTTGAGTTGGCGTATTTCGAGATTAGGTTTTGTCACTCCGATTATCGAAGAGGTATCTCTGGGCCCTCTCGGTAATGCACATCACTATAAGCCTTGCAAGCAATGTGTCCAATGAGTTGGTTACGGAATGATGCATTACGTAACGAGTAAAGAGACTTGCCGGCAACGAGATTGAACTAGGTATTGGATACCGACGATCGAATCTCGGGCAAGTAACATACCGATGACAAAGGGAACAACGTATGTTGTTATGCGGTTTGACCGATAAAGATCTTCGTAGAATATGTGGGAGCCAATATGAGCATCCAGGTTCCGCTATTGGTTATTGACCGGAAACGTGTTTCGGTCATGTCTACATTGTTCTCGAACCCGTAGGGTCCGCACGCTTAAGGTTTCGATGACAGTTATATTATGTGTTTATGAGTTTTGATGTACCGAAGGAGTTTGGAGTCCCGGGTGAGATCGGGGACATGACGAGGAGTCTCGAAATGGTCGAGACGTAGAGATCGATATATTGGACGACTATATTCGGAGTTCGGAAAGGTTCCGAGTGATTCGGTTATATTTCAAAGTACCGGAGAGTTACGGGAATTCGCCGGGGAGTATATGGGCCTTATTGGGCTTTAGGGCAAAGAGAGAGGAGAGGCTGGGCGCCCCCCCAAGGCCTAGTCCTAGGGGGAGGGGATGCGCCCCCTCCTTCCTTCTCTTCTCTTCCCCCTTTCCTTGACTCCTACTCCTACTACTTGGAAGGGGGGAATCCTACTCCCGGTGGGAGTAGGACTCCTCCTTGGTGCGCCCCCTAGGGCCGTCCGGCCTCCCCCCCTTGCTCCTTTATATACGGGGGCAGGGGGGCACCTCTAGACACACAAGTTGATCTTCGTGATCATTCCTTAGCCGTGTGCGGTGCCCCCCTCCACCATATTCCACCTCGGTCATATCGTAGCGGTGCTTAGGCAAAGCCCTGCGTCGGTAGAACATCATCATCGTCACCATGCCATCGTGCTGACGGAACTCATCCCCGACACCCTGCTGGATCTGAGTCTGGGGATCGTCATCGAGCTGAACGTGTGCTGAACTCGGAGGTGCCGTATGTTCGGTACTTGGATCGGTCTGATCGTGAAGACGTACGACTACATCAACCGCGTTGTCATAACGCTTCCGCTATCAGTCTACGAGGGTACATGGACGACACTCTCCCCTCTCGTTGCTATGCATCACCATGATCTTGCGTGTGCGTAGGAATTTTTTTGAAATTACTACGTTCCCCAACAGTGGCATCCGAGCCTGGTTTTATGCGTAGATGTTATATGCACGAGTAGAACACAAGTGAGTTGTGGGCGATACAAGTCATACTGCTTACCAGCATGTCATACTTTGGTTCGGCGATATTGTTGGATGAAGCGGCCCGGACCGACATTACGCGTACGGTTACGCGAGACTGGTTCTACCGACGTGCTTTGCACACAGGTGGCTGGCGGGTGTCAGTTTCTCCAACTTTAGTTGAGCCGAGTGTGGCTACGCCCGGTCCTTGCGAAGGTTAAAACAACACTAACTTGACGAACTATCGTTGTGGTTTTGATGCGTAGGTAAGAACGGTTCTTGCTCAGCCCTTAGCAGCCACGTAAAATTTGCAATAACAAAGTAGAGGACGTCTAACTTATTTTTGCAGCGCATGTTGTGATGTGATATGGTCAAGACGTGATGAGATATAAGTTGTTGTATGAGATGATCATGTTTTGTTGAAGTTATTGGCAACTGGTAGAAGCCCTATGGTTGTCTCTTTGTTGCATAAGATGCAAGTGCCAAATAATTGCTTTACTTTATTGCTATGCGATAGCAATAGTGTCAAGAGCAATAGTTGGCGAGACGACCATGTGACGACACATTGATATAGATCAAGATGATGAAGATCATGGTGTCGTGCCGGTGACGATAGAGATCATGACAGTACTTTGGAGATGGAGATCAAAGGCGCAAGATGATCATGGCCATATCATGTCACATATTTTGATTGCATATGATGTTTATCTGTTATACATCTTATTCTGTTTTGTTTGACGGTAGCATTTTAAGATGATCTCTCACTAATTATCAAGAAGTGCTCTCCCTGAGTATGCACCGTTGCAAAAGTTCTTCGTGCTGAGACACCACGTGATGATCGGGTGTGATAGGCTCTACGTTCAAATACAATGGGTGCAAAACAGCTGCACACGCAGAATACTCAGGTTAAACTTGACGAGCCTAGCATATACAGATATGGCCTCGGAACACGGAGACCGAAAGGTCGAACGTGAATCATATGGTAGATATGATCAACATAGTGATGTTCACCATTGAAAACTACTCCATCTCACGTGATGATCGGATATGGTTTAGTTGATTTGGATCACGTGATCACTTAGATGGCTAGAGAGATGTCTGTCTAAGTGGGAGTTCTTAAGTAATATGATTAATTGAACTTTAATTTATCACGAACTTAGTCTTGGTAGTATTTTTCAAATTATGTTGTAGATCAATAGCTCACGTTGTTGCTTCCCTATGTTTTTATATGTGTTCCTAGAGAAAACTAAGTTGAAAGATGTTAGTAGCAATGATGCGGACTTGATCCATGATCTGAGGTTTATCCTCATTGCCGCACAGAAGAATTATGTCCTTGATGCACCGCTAGGTGACGGACCTATTGCAGGAGCATATGCAGACGTTGTGAACATTTGGCTAGCTCAATATGATGACTACTTGATAGTTTAGTGCACCATGCTTAACGGCTTAGAATCAGGACATCATAGACGTTTTGAACGTCATGGACCATATGAGATGTTCCAGGAGTTGAAGTTAATATTTCAAGCAAATACCCGAGTTGAGAGATATGAAGTCTCCAACAAGTTCTATAGCTAAAAGATGGAGGAGAATCGCTCAACTAGTGAGCACGTGCTCAGATTGTCTGGGTACTTCAATCGCTTGAATCAAGTGGGAGTTAATCTACCAGGTAAGATAGTGATTGAAAGAATTCTCTAGTCACCATCACAAAGTTACTAGAACTTCGTGATGAACTATAGTATGCAAGGGATGATGAAAATGATTCCCAAGCTCTTCGTGATGTTGAAATCGACGAAGGTGGAAATCAAGAAAGAGCATCAAGTGTTGATGATTGACAAGACCACTTGTTTCAAGAAAAGGGCAAAGTGAAAGCAAGGGAAACTTCAAGTAGAATGGCAAACAAGTTGTCACTCACATGAAGAAGACCAAAGCTGGACCAAAGCCTGAAACTGAGTGCTTACACTGCAAAGGAAATGGTCACTGGAAGCGGAAATGCCCTGAATATTTGGTGGATAAGAAGGATGGCAAAGTGAACAAGGGTATATTTGATATACAGGTTATTTATGTGTGCCTTACTAGTGTTTATAGTAGCCCCTGAGTATTTGATACTTGTTCGGTTGCTAAGATTAGTAACTCGAAACAGGAGTTACATAATAAACAGAGACTAGTCGGAGGGGAAGTGACGATGAGTGTTGGAAGTAGTTCCAAGATTGATATGATCATCATCGCACACTCCCTGTACTTTCAGGATTAGTGTTAAACCTAAATAAATGTTATTTGGCGTTTGCGTTGAGCATGAATATGATTTGATCATGTTTATTGCAATACGGTTATTCATTTAAAATCAGAGAATAATTGTTGTTCTGTTTACATGAATAAAACCTTCAGATGGTCATACACCCAATGAAAATAGTTTGTTGGATCTCGTTCATAGTGATACACATATTCATAACATTGATGCCAAAAGATGCAAAGTTAATAATGATAGTGCAACTTATTTGTGGCACTGCCGTTTGGGTCATATCGGTGTAAAGCGCATGAAGTAACTCCATAAAAATGGATTTTCGGAATCACTTGGTTATGAATCATTTGATGCTTGCAAACCGTGCCTTTTGGGCAAGATGACTAAAACTCCGTTCTCCGGAACAATGGAACGAGCTACTGACTTATTGGAAATAATACATACCGATGTATGCTATCCGATGAGTGTTAAGGCCCGCGGCATGTATCATTATTTTCTGACCTTCACAGATGATTTGAGAATATATGGGTATATCTACTTGATGAAACATAAGTCTGAAACATTTGAAAAGTTCAAAGAATTTCAGAGTGAAGTGGAAAATCATCGTAACAAGAAAAATAAAGTTTCTACGATCTGATCATGGAGACGAATATTTGAGTTACGAGTTTGGTCTTCATTTGAAACAATGTGAAATAGTTTCGCAACTCACGCCACCTGGAACACCATAATGTAATGGTGTGTCCGAACGGCGTAATCGTACTTTACTAGATATGGTGCGATCTATGATGTCTCTTATCGGTTTACCACTGTCATTTTGGGGTTATGCATTAGGGACAGCTGCATTCACATTTAATAGGGCATCATCTAAATCCGTTGAGATGACACCGTGCGAACTATGGTTTAGCAGTAAACCTAAGTTGTCGTTTCTTAAAGTTTGGAGTTGCGATGCTTATATGAAAAAGGTTTTCAACCTGATAAGCTCAAACCCAAATCGGAGAAGTGCGTCTTCATAGAATACCCAAAGGTAACTATAGGGTACACCTTCTATCACAGATCCAAAGGCAAGTTATTCGTTGCTAAGATGGATCCTTTCTAGAGAAGAAGTTTCTCTCGAAAGAAGTGAGTGGGAGGAAAGTAGAACTTGATGAGGTAACTGTACCTACTCCCTTGTTGGAAAGTAGTTCATCACAGAAATCAGTTCCAGTGATTCCTACACCAATTAGTGAGGAAGTTAATGATGATGATCATGAAACTTCAGATCAAGTTGCTACCAAACCTCGTAGGTCTTCCAGAGTAAGATCCGCACCAGAGTGGTGCGGTAATCATGTTCTGGAAGTCATGTTACTAGACCATGATGAACCTATGAACTATGAGGAAGCGATGATGAGCCCAGATTCCGCGAAATGGCTTGAGGCCATAAAATCTGAGATATGATCCATGTATGAGAACAAAGTATGGACTTTGATTGACTTGCTCGATGATCAGCAAACCATGTTAAATAAATGGATCTTCAAGAGGAAGACGGACACTGATAGTAGTGTTACTATCTACTAAGCTCGACTTGTTGCGAAAGGTTTTCAACAAGTTCAAGGTGTTGAATACGATGAGATTTTCTCACTCGTATCGATGCTTAAGTCTGTCTGAATCATGTTAGCAATTGCCACATTTTATGAAATCTGGCAAATGGATGTCAAAACTGCATTCCTTAATGGATTTTTTTAAAGAAGAGTTGTATATGATGCAACCAGAAGGTTTTGTTAATCATAAAGGTGCTAACAAAATGTGCAAGCTCCAGTGATCCATCAATGGACTGGTGCAAGCATCTCGGAGTTGGAATATACGCTTTGATGAGTTGATCAAAGCATATGGTTTTATACAGACTTTTGGAAAGGCCTGTATTTACAAGAAAGTGAGTGGGAGCACTACAGCCTTTCTGATAAGTATATGTGAATGACATATCATTAATTGGAAATGATGTAGAATTTTCTGGAAAGCATAAAGGAGTGTTTGAAAGGAGTTTTTCAAAGAAAGACCTCGGTGAAGCTGCTTACACATTGAGCATCCAGATCTATATAGATAGATCAAGACGCTTGATAAGTTTTTTCAATGAGTACATACCTTGATAAAATTTTGAAGTAGTTCAAAATGGAACAGTCAAAGAAGGAATTCTTGCCTGTGTTGCAAGGTGTGAAATTGAGTAAGACTCAAATCCCGACCACGACAGAAAATAGAAAGAGAATGAAAAGTCATTCCCTATGCCTTAGTCCTAGGTTCTATAAAAGTATGTCATTCTATGAACCAGGCCTATTGTATACTCTGCCCTGGTTTGGCAAGGGAGTACAATAGTGATCTAGGAGTAGATCACTGGACAACGGTCAAGAATATCCTTAGTGAGGACTAAGGAAATATTTCTCGATAATGGAAGTGATAAAAGTTACAACGATGCAAGCTTTTACACCAATCCAGACGACTCTAAGTCTCAATCTGGATACATATTGAAAGTGGGAGCAATTAGCTAGAGTAGCTCCGTGCAGAGCATTGTAGACATAGAATGTTTGCAAAATACATACGGCTCTGAATATGACAAACCCGTTGACTAAACTTCTCTCACAAGAAAACATGATCATACCTTAGTACTCTGTGGGTGTTAATCACATAGCGATGTGAAATAGATTATTGACTCTAGTGAACCCTTTGGGTGTTGATCACATGACGATGTGAACTATGTGTATTAATCACATACAGATGTGAATATTGGTGTTAAATCACATGGCGATGTGAACTAGATTATTGACTCTAGTGCAAGTGGGAGACTGAAGGAAATATGCCCTAGAGGCAGTAATAAAGTTATTATTTATTTCCTTATTTCATGATAAATGTTTATTATTCATGCTAGAATTGTATTAACCAGAAACATAATACATGTGTGAATACATAGACAAACATAGTGTCACTAGTATGCCTCTACTTGACTAGCTCGTTAATCAAAGATGGTTAAGTTTCCTAACCATAGACATGAGTTGTCATTTGATTAACGAGATCACATCATTAGAAGAATGACGTGATTAACTTGACCCATTCCATTAGCTTAGCACTTGATCGTTTAGTATGTTGCTATTGCTTTCTTCATGACTTATACAAAGTTCCTACAACTATGAGATTATGCAACTCCCGTTTACCGGAGGAACACTTTGTGTGCTACCAAACGTCACAACGTAACTGGGTGATTATAAAGGAGCTCTACAGGTGTCTCCACAGGTACATGTTGAGTTGGCGTATTTTGAGATTAGGTTTTGTCACTCCGATTGTCGGAGAGGTATCTCTGGGCCCTCTCGGTAATGCACATCACTATAAGCCTTGCAAGCAATGTGGCCAATGAGTTGGTTACGGAATGATGCATTACGTAACGAGTAAAGAGACTTGTCGGTAACGAGATTGAACTAGGTATTGGATACCGACGATCGAATCTCGGGCAAGTAACATACCGATGACAAAGGGAACAACATATGTTGTTATGCGGTTTGACCGATAAAGATCTTCGTAGAATATGTGGGAGCCAATATGAGCATCTAGGTTCCGCTATTGGTTATTGACCGGAAACGTGTTTCAGTCATGTCTACATTGTTCTCGAACCCGTAGGGTCCGCATGCTTAAGGTTTCGATGACAGTTATATTATGAGTTTATGAGTTTTGATGTACCGAAGGAGTTCGGAGTCCCGGATGAGATCGGGGACATGACGAGGAGTCTCGAGATGGTCGAGACGTAGAGATCGATATATTGGACGACTATATTCGGAGTTCGGAAAGGTTCCGAGTGATTCGGGTATATTTCGAAGTACCGGAGAGTTACGGGAATTCGCCGGGGAGTATATGGGCCTTATTGGGCTTTAGCGGAAAGAGAGAGGAGAGGCTGGGTGCCCCCCAAGGCCTAGTCCGAATTGGACTAGGGGGAGGGGCTGCGCCCCCTCCTTCCTTCTCTTCTCTTCCCCCTTTCCTTGACTCCTACTCCTACTACTTGGAAGGGGGGAATCCTAATCCCGGTGGGAGTAGGACTCCTCCTTGGCGCGCCCCCTAGGGCCGGCCGGCGTCCCCCCTTGCTCCTTTATATACGGGGGCAGGGGGCACCTCTAGACACACAAGTTGATCTTCATGATCGTTCCTTAGCCGTGTGCGGTGCCCCCCTCCACCATATTCCACCTCGGTCATATCATAGCGGTGCTTAGGCGAAGCCCTGCATCGGTAGAACATCATCATCCTCACCACGTCGTCGTGCTGACGGAACTCATCCCCGACACCCTATTGGATCGGAGTCTGGGATCGTCATCGAGCTGAACGTGTGCTGAACTCGGAGGTGCCGTACGTTCGGTACTTGGATCAGTCGGATCGTGAAGACGTATGACTACATCAACCGCGTTGTCATAACGCTTCCGCTATCGGTCTACGAGGGTACGTGGACGACACTCTCCCCTCTCGTTGCTATGCATCGCCATGATCTTGCGTGTGCGTAGGAATTTTTTTGAAATTACTACGTTCCCCAACACATGAGCCCCCTCACAAAGGGGTCGAGGGTGAGGCCCAGGCCTCGGAGGAAGTGAGGGATAAACACAATGCTCTCATTGGGCTCCAGTGTAGGAATAACCTACCCTAGAGCAGGAAGCCTGTGCTGGATATCGGCGGTCAGGTATCCGACCTCCCTAAGCTTCGTAATGTCCTCCTCTTGGATCGAGGAGGCCACCTACCGGCCTTTTGCGTTGGATCCGGACATATTGGAGGATCTGGGGTGTTGGAGCTTAGGTCTTGGGTGTTAGAACTCGAGGTGCGAGAAAGAGCAAGGGAGGTGGAAAAGAGGCATAGGCCTCAACCCCTTTATAAAGGGGATGAATATCAAGAGTCCTCAGCATGACTGCTTGAGACTTATCCAAAAGTACACGGAGTCATACCAACGGTCGTGGTGGGTCACACACGCCCATATTGATGAAAAATCCCGTAATAAGAGGAACACGATCTCTGCTTTGGCAGGACGTGCCAATAAAACCGCCTCGCAACACGAGTCAAGGTGGGGCAAGAAATGTCGGTTCGTGTTGGACCAGGCCACGATGCAAGGGCACGACGTACGAAGATTGCCAGCAGAATGGATTTATGCTATGTTCCCTACAATGGTGCGTGAAGATCATCTTGCAGATCCGGACATGGTCTGAGTGTTCGATAAATTACCTTGGAGTATTCGGAGAAGGAACCCGCCTTGCAATGCCAAAGACAAGACTGTGTGCCGGACTCATTGTCATCGAAGCCTGGTTCAGGGGCTACTGAGGGAGTCCTGGATTAGGGGGTATCCAGACAGCCGGACTATATACATCGTCCGGACTATTGAAGCGTGAAGATACAAGACTGAAGACCCCGGCCCGTGTCCGGATGGGACTCTCCTTTGCGTGGAAGACAAGCTTGGCGATCCGGATATTATATTTCCTTCCTTGTAACCGACTCCGTGTAAACCCTAGCCCTCTCCGGTGTCTATATAAACCGGAGAGGTTGGTCCTTAGAAGGCCGATCACAATTACAATCATACCATCATAGGCTAGCTCCTAGGGTTTAGCCTCTACGATCTCGTGGTAGATCTACTCTTGTACTACTCATATCTTCAATATTAATCAAACAGGAAGTAGGGTTTTACCTCCACCGAGAGGGCCCGAACCTGGGTAAACATTGTGTCCCTTGCTTCCTGTTACCATCAGCCTAAGACGTAGAGATCGGGACCCCCTACCCAAGATCCGCCGGTTTTGACACTGACAGCTAGGACCTTGCCTCCTCATACGTACCCCCTATACTTACTGTCAGACTTAGTACCACGACACTATCGATGAAGTGATTGATATGAAAGAAGGAAATATTAAGTTCCAATTTCCTTTGAGGAAGGGTATGGAACACTTTCCTAGAACAAGAATTAAGCCACCATATGAATCAATCATGAGGGCATCTTATGGATCTAGCACCAAAAATGACAAAACTTAGATCCTTGCTTTGTGCCTAGCTAAGGGCGTAAAACTATAGCGCTTGTTGGGAGGCAACCCAATGAATAAAACTTATTTTAGCTTTTTTCTGTTCTTGAGTGTTAGCACAATTATGATACTGTTATGATTGTGTTTTTTTTTTGTTTTAATTAGTGTTTGTGCCAAGTAAAGCCTTTAGGATCTTCCGGGGTGATAGTTGTTTGATATTGCTGAAAAAAACAGAAACTTTGCGCTCATGAAAATAATTATAATAAATCACAAAATCTAGCTTTTGCCCTGGTTCGTATTGCAGAAGATTAATATACAAATTATGCTGGTTTTCCAAATTTGGTAGAATTTTTGGAGTTACAGAAGTATTAGAAAGTTCCAGATTACTACACATTGTTCTGTTTTGAAAGATTCTGTTATTTTTGTGTTGTGTGCTTATTTTGATGGCTCTATGGTTTTATTTGATGAGTTTTTGCCATAGAAAAGTTGGAATACAGTAGATATAATACAAAAACAAAATAAGAATTGGTTTGACACAACACTTATAGTAGTGGTTTGCTTTCTTTTACTAACGGGTTTTGTTTAGTTTTGTGTGATTGAAGTTTTCAAGTTTTGGGTTATCTTATGATGGATGAAAGAAGGATAGAAGAGCCTAAGCTTGGGGATGCCCCGGCATCCCAAGTTATTATCCAAGAATGAGCAACCAACTAAGCTTGTGGCATCCCCTCTTTCTTCTAATGACCATCGGTATTTTACTCAAGACTATATTTTTATTCGTCACATGATATGTGTTTTACTTGGAGCATCTTGTATGATATGTGTCTTTGCTTGTTTTATTTTGTGTTTTAAGTCATCAATACTTGTTGGACACACCTATTAGAGAGAGCCAAAATTATGCCATGACTTTTTAGAATTGCTCTCTAAGCTTCACTTAAATTTTTATGAGCAATGGACTTGCTCTAGTGCTTCGCTTATATCTTTTTGAGCATGGTGTGCTTAGTATTTTTGAAGAAATGCTCTCTTGCTTCATTTAGATTTACTTGAGAGTTAGTAAAATTTTGAAATTATCTCTTGCTTCATTTAAATTATTTTGAGAGAAATAAAAAATTTATGCTCATGATCTTCACTTATATTTGTTTGAGCTTATGAAAAGCAACACATGAAAATTAGTCCTAAAGTGATAGATATCCAAGAAGGATAAAGAAAGAAAAAATATATGTCATGAAGATCATTGGACAAAATAAACTTGATTCTTAGTAATAGTTTTGAGATATGATGATGTGATATGTGAGTCATGTTGGTGAGTAATTGTGCTCTAGTAAGAATACTGGTGTTAAGGTTATGCATGCACAAAAGTCAATAATTATGCAATGAAAATTCTATCCTACTTGTGGTGCATTATTCGGTGTTAATTACGCTTAATGCTTGCTTATGAGATTATTCGTTTCTTGGTTGGTCGCTTCTCAATCTTTTTGCTAGCCTTCATTTTACACCAAGTATGACCTCTACTTGTGCATCCAAAATCCTTTAAACCAGTTTTGCCACATGAGTCCACTATATCTACCTATATGCGGTATTCTTTTGCTGTTCTAAGCAAATTTGCATGTGCCATCTCTAATTTTCAAATGAACTTCTCTTTTGTGTGTTTGTTTTCGCTCGCGGAACGGTAGCGGGTAGCTAATATTTTCCATGCTAGATGTGTTATTCTCACGATGAGTGTTTATTCACTTGTCATTGCACGAGAGTAAGGCAAAGTTTTTAGGGATGCCTAGTCCTGAAATGCAAAAATGAATTTACTTTATGTTGTCAAATAATAAATTCCTTGGAAAGTGTTGATATGGAGGGCACCCATGGATACGGCTAGCCATGGAAAGTGAAAGTTATGGTGGAAAAACGAATAAACGTTATTTTCTGTTTGGGAACCACCTATGATATATCTAGCATGGAAAGTGTTGGGATGCTCCAAGTCATTTTCGTTGGTGGGATGGATGCACCTCCCAAAATGTTTTTATCTCTATTTTTTCGCTTTGAGCTCTGACACCTCTACAAATCCCTACTTCCCTCCGCGAAGGGCCTTTCTTTTACTTTATGCATTTTTTTTGAAATTGAGTCTCCATCCTCTCTTATAAAAGCACCAACTGGGGGACAATATGATCTTACTTAAGTATTGGGTGTAGCTAATATTCGAGTGTGTTTCATGAATGGATCAATGTTTGAGCATGATGGGCTAGGGATAACTTGTTTTAGCATTGATAGTTTGAAAGACATGGTTGCTTGTTGATATGCTTGAGTATCTAAATTATTATGTCAAAACTAGACTATTGCTTTAAATCACATAAAAGTACAAATGTCCATGCTATGAAGAAAAGAATATGATATGACATGATAAACATCACTCCACATCAAAAATTCTGTTTTATCACTTACCTACTAGAGGACGAGCAGGAGTTAAGCTTGGGGATGCTGATGCATCTCCAACGTATCTATAATTTTGTATTATTCCATGTTGTTTTATTATCAATCTTGGATGTTTTATAATCATTATATAGTCATTTTGTATCATTTTTTGGTACTAACCTATTGACATAGTGCCAAGTGCTAGTTGTTATTTTCTGCATGTTTTTTACATCGCAGGAAATCAATATCAGATGGAGTCCAAATGCCACGCCAATTTATGATGGTTTTTTATGGGCCAGAAGGAACACAACGGGCCCTGGTTGCACCTGGGGGGAGTCCCAAGGAGGGGACAACCCACCAGGGCGCGCCAGGAGGCCCAGGCGCGCCCTGGTGGGTTGTGCCCACCTTAGGTGCCCCCTGGACCGACTCTTTGCTCTATAAATACCCCAATATTCCAGAAACCCTAGAGGAGTCAACGAAATTTTCATCCAGCCGCCGCAGAGTCCAGAACCAGGAGATCCAATCTAGACACCATCACGGAGGGGTTCACCACTTCCATTGGTGCCTCTCTGATGGTGCGTGAGAAGTTCTTTGTAGACCTTTGGGTCCGTAGTTAGAAGCTAGATGGATTCCTCTCTCTCTCTCTCTTGATTATCAATACAATGGTCTCTTGGAGACCCATATGATGCAAGTCTTTTGGTGGTGTGTTTGTTGGGATCTGATGAACTTTGAGTTTATGATCAGTTATATCTTTTTATATCCATGAAAGTTATTTGAGTTCTTTGATCTCTTATATGCATGATTGCTTATAGCCTCATATTTCTTCTCCGATATTTGGGTTTTGTTTGGCCAACTTGATCATTTATCTTGCAATGGGAGGAGGTGTTTTTCAGTGGGAACTGACATGTATGTATCGTTGGTACTAAGGATAACAAGATGAGATTTATATCTGCTGCAATAGATAAACGGATCTCGTCTACATCATGTCATCGTTCTTATTGCATTACTCCATTTTCTCATGAACTTGATACACTAGATGCGTGCTGGATAGCGGTCGATGTGTGGAGTAATAGTAGTAGATGCAGGCAAGAGT
This sequence comes from Triticum timopheevii, assembly GCA_963921465.1. Lineage (NCBI taxonomy): Eukaryota > Viridiplantae > Streptophyta > Magnoliopsida > Poales > Poaceae > Triticum > Triticum timopheevii. The sequence goes on from OY997270.1 coordinate 587,381,774, forward strand.
CGGTCTACTAATCTTGGACGTGATGCCTATGTAATGATCATTGCCTGGATATCGTCATGATTATTTGAAGTTCTATCAATTGCCCAATTTTAATTTGTTCACCCACCATTTGCGATTTTTCTCGAGAGAAGCCACTAGTGAAACCTACGGCCCTCGGGTCTTCTTTCTCATATATTTGCCTTGCGATCTACTTTTTCCTTGTGTTTATTTTCAGATCTATTAAACTAAAGAATACAAAAATACCTTGTTGCAATTTATTTGTTCCGCGATCTATTTACCCCGTCTACAAATTTACCTCACGTCCTTTGGCTACCTTGAGGCATCGTACCCCAAAAGGGATTGACAACCCCTTTAACACGTCAGGTTGCGAGGTGTTGTCATTTGTGTGCAGGGGCTACTTACTTTGTGTTGCTTGGTTCTCCCACTGGTTCGATAAAACCTTGGTTTTATATCTGAGGGAAATACCTACCACCCGCTGTGCTGCATCATCCCTTCCTCTTTGGTGAAATACCGACGTAGCTTCAAGTGACATCAGACCGCCGTCGACCAGTGCATCACCAGCATCCAGGAGTGCTGGTTAGCCGGGCTCCAGAACTCGGGTAGGGACCTGGCGTCGGCGCTGCGAGCGCCGGCCACCATGAGGGTCGGCCAATGTGGTGCTGGTCGTTCCTGCTCCGCCGCCATCTCTGGACCTCATGGTCGTGGGCTCGGCGCAGGCACCGTCCATGGAGCCGCCGCTTCTTGGGACCCCATTGCGCAGGGGGGTTTTCTTGACCCCCGTCCAAGGGTTTTCTCGTGTCGGCGCGCTGTCCTCCTCGACCTCCGACATGGCCATGAGCATGGGGCCGATGCCGCCGGCCATCGCTAGGGCTGACTCCTCCTCTGATCCGCCACCTCTCTCCTTCCCGCCGGGGTTTTCACCACGGCCTTGGTTCGTTGCGACGGTACAAGCTTCGGTGAGTCAAAGAATCCCCAATGATTGCTTGTAGATGTAGATTAGGGGTTTCTTTCTTAGGCATGTGCTAATACTTAGTGGATTTGATAGGATAAGATAGGATTCGAGTAGATACAATTTGATGCGATCCTAATCGAATCGAATCCGACCGATTTGTTCTTGTTTGCTACAGTGTGTGTTCTAGGATAATGTTCTTTCTGCTAGTGCTTTCGTAGGATCTGTGTTCATGCTAGGATGTGTGTTCATGCAAGCATCCCCAATGCTAGTGTGCTCTGCTAGGATCTGTGTTCATGCTACGGTCTTGCTAGGATCTGTGTTCACGCAAATGGCATGTTCATGTTTAAGCTAGGATCATGTTCATGTTGTTGTTCATGTTGCTACATACATGTTCAATCTAGGGTTTGTGTTGCATGCTCTAGATTGTTAAACGTGCATGTAGTAGGACCATTTTAGGATGCTGCCAAATGTGCATGGGTGCATATGGGTGCTTTTTTAGATGTTTCCATGCTTAAGATACTGCCCTGATGAGTGGTAGTTGCAGAAGATCAGATGCCACTGATCAGTGGCATTTGCTTGACTTGCCCAAGAGCAAGTGGCACTGATCAGTGCTAGTTGCCCATGAGCAAATGGAACTGATCAGTGGCATTTGCGAAGAGTTTGTGCACTGATGAGTGGCATTTGCTCTTGGGAAAATGTCTCTAATCAGTGCCATTTGCTGTAGTGCTAGTGCAACTGATCAGTGGCATTAGTAGAGCTAATGCCACTGATCAGTGGTTGTTTATTTTGCAAGCACCTCTAATACTTGTCATCTTACCTGACAAGATATTGAAGAGTGGCTGGGACGTGGCGGGTGGAGGATCTCAGGTGGTGGCCGGAGCTGAGGGCGCCGAGGATCTCATCCCCACAAACAGATAGCTCAAGGGGGTGGACCTGCCTGGCAGGGCTGCCTTCATGAGCCTACCTCGTTCAAGGGGACGATCTCCGAGGACCGGCCACGAGGAAGGGGCCCGGGAGCCACTGCGCTTCTACCAGCAGATCAAGGACAATGAAGACCTCGCTATGCTCGCCATCCCTCGCAAGTTCGTGGAGGTGATGAACGAGTGGCTGGTCATCAAGCGGCTTCCACGCGTGGTCAGGCTGTTGGCGAACAAGCGGTGCGCGTTCTGGGTGCAGGTCCAGAACTTTGAGGGGCACATGGTGCTTGGCCGGGGCTGGAACTACTTCTGACGCCGCCATCGGATCGTCCCCAGCGACCTCGTCGTTGTGCGCATCTCAGGACTCGGCCTCAAGGTCCAAATCTACAACCACGACTCCTCGGTCATGTGCAAGTTTCGTTGCAACAGGCACAGCTGCGTTGGTGACGTTGAGCATGCAATGTAGTTAACTTAGGTGTTAGTGTTGAACTTGTTATGGTCTGTGGCTAGAACTTATGGTACTTACGCTGTGAACTTGTTAATATTTTGGCCAGGAGCAGCACCCTAACGTGGAGCAGTGAAGGAGGATGCCCCTACTATTAATCTAAGTAGTTTGTTGTCATTTTTGTTGCTTGCTTTGTTTGATCTCATTTGGTTGCTTGTTTTGTTTGCTGTCAGTGCTTGCCTCTTTGATTTGCTGTCAGTTGTGCTTGCGGTTGTGCTGCTCATGTGGTGGTAAGGCCACCACATTTGAATGAGGATGAGCAGAACACAAACGCTGTTTACAACCAAACAGCTGAAGTTTGCATCTACTCACACCCTAAGCACAAAAACGGCAACCAAATAGCAGGGATAAGTGCCCCTTCATGCGATGCAGGCAACCAAACAGGTTGCATCTGCTGCATATGAGGCTGCATATAAAAAATCAGGCTAGCTGAAGATGAACATGCAATGTGTGTACTGTATCAAACTGCAACCAAACACCCCCTAAGCATGCTGCGGTAAACTCTGACCTGGCTATCTTTCGCTCGCTCACACGTACCCCCGTAGATGACAAGGAAAGTGCGCCGTGTGTGATTCCGCAGCCTATTATTAACCCATTTTCCACCGGAAAAATCGTTGACGATCTGAAACGATCAGATCCATCCGTCCACCTAAATCAGATCCATCCAAACCAAAACCACTTGGAAAACCCTGCACGGCGTGGACCATGTGTTTTCCCGACGCAACCCGACAGCATCCAGCGCGAACCCCCCATACGCCACCACCTACCAACGCGACGCGTCATCATCATCACCAGTGATCCATCCTCATTCTCCTCCAAGAACCCGGTGGAACGTCGCGAGATCGTCGGCCATGCCTTCTCTCGCTGAGCAGCGCTTTGATTGATCGATCTTAACCTGCGGCTCCGAGACTGGCTCGCTGCTTAGCCCGTCGGACCATCCCTCCATGGCGCCGGAGGTGAAGGTGCCGCTGCTGGAGGGGAGTGGCGCCACGCCCGCGCAGACGCTCGGGAACATCCTCGTGTCCATCGTCGGCACCGGGGTGCTCGGCCTGCCCTACGCCTTCCGCGCCGCGGGGTGGCTCGCCGGAGCCGTCGGCGTCGCTGCCGCCGGCGCCGCCACCTTCTACTGCATGCTCCTCCTGGTCAGTACACACTTGCTCCGTCTCCAGTCCAGTACATCCAGCCCCCCTGTTTCAGTATCATTTCTTGGATTTATTATAGGATTTTCAACAAGCTTCACTCCGTTTTAGTATACTATGGCTGATTATTCAGCTTGATCTGCTCAGTCGATTAGTCTCATCAAGATTAGGCACGCATTCGCAGTTGAATTTAGTTGGTGTTCGTTCTGAAGCTGGATTGCAGAGACAAGCTGCGGGAGCAAGAAACAGAGGAGGACGGACTCGGAGATGAGCGGCGCCTGAACCGTGGCGACGGCGGCAACTACACCTACGGGGATCTGGGCGAGCGAGGCTTCGGCCCCATCGGTAGGTACTTCACGGAGGCCATCATCATCATCGGCCAGACCGGCGGCAGCGTGGCCTACCTCGTCTTCATCGGCCAGAACCTCAGCTCCGTGCTCCCCGCGCTCTCGCCGCCCGCGGTAGTCCTGGCACTCCTGCTGCCGGCCGAGGTCGCGCTCTCCTTCGTCCGCTCCCTCTCCGCGCTGGCGCCCTTCAGCATCCTCGCCGACGCCTGCACCGTACTGGCCGTGGCCGCCGTCGTCAAGGAGGACGTCCAGCTCCTGGCCGAGCGCGGGCGGCCGTTCGCCGGCCGGAGCGCGTTCGCGGGTCTCTGGGGCGTGCCGTTCGCCTGCGGCGTCGCCGTGTTCTGCTTCGAGGGGTTCTGCCTCACGCTGGCGCTGGAGGCGTCCATGTCGAACAGGGGCAGGTTCCGGCCGGTGCTCTTCCAGGCAATCGTCGGGGTCACTGTTGTCTACATAAGCTTCGGCGTCTGCGGCTACCTCGCCTACGGCGACGACACCCGGGACATCGTCACCCTCAACCTCCCGGACAACTGGTCCACCGCCGCCGTGAAGGTGGTGCTGTGCGTCGGGCTGTCGCTGACGTTCGCGGTGATGATGTACCCGATCCACGAGATCGTGGAGGCGCGGCTGCTGGCGCCGGGCGGGTGGGTGCGGAGGCGCTGCGGCGGCGTGGTCCAGCGGGCGGCGCTGCACCTGAGCCGCGTGGCGGTGGTGGCGGCGCTGGCCGCGATAGCGTGCTTCGTGCCGGCGTTCGGGGACTTCGTGGCGTTCGTCGGGAGCACGGTGTGCGCGCTGCTCTCCTTCGTGCTGCCGGCGCTCTTCCACCTCCGCTTCGTGGGGCCGACGGCGAGCCCGTGGGCGCGGGCGGTGGACTACTTTTTGTTGCTCGCCGGTCTGGTGTTTGCTGGCCACGGGATGTATACGGTCTTGGGACCGAATGACAGTTAGAAAATGCTCATCAATTTCGTACAGTACACACACAAAAAAGAGAGAATCAATTAGGGTACCATCCAAATTAGTCCACGAAGACCTTTCAAAACCAAAGAGCGTCGTCTCTTTTCATCCGCTCGACATCGGACATTCGTAAGGGTTTGGCAAGGGGTCCCCCTTTCCCTCCTTCTCTCCATCATTGCCATTGGTCCACTACATCAAATCCTTGAATTGGCAACACCAAAGGGGTTTCTCCACAAGATTCGTGGAAGGGGTGTGACAGTGCGAACCTCCGTATATTCGGATAATGCGACGGTGTTCATGGCTCCAACTAAAAGAGATATTGACAATCTTTTGATCATATTGAGAGGTTTTGTTGAGGTCGCCGGTCTATGTACCAACTTTTATAAGAGCTCCGTCGTGTCCATTCAGTGCAACCACTTAAACTTGGGGCATATTCTTCAAAGCTTGCCGACAACTTGAGCATCTTTCCCCGTAAGGTACTTGGGTCTTCCCCTCTCCATTTGGCAACACAAGAAGGTGGATCTCTAATCCCTTGAGGATAAAGTCACGAGCAAGTTGGTCACCCACGAAGGCCAAAACATTACCACCATTTGGACGCACGGCCCTTGTTAAGTCTGTCATCACCTCTTCGCCAAGTACTCTAAATAATGTGAACAAGCTTGAAGAGGATTTCCTTCGGTCCGACTCGAATAGGACGGCGGGTGCAAGATGCAAGGTGAATTGGGAGGTCGTTTCTCGGCTACATGAATATGGTGGTATAGGGGTCCTCAACACCGACAAGTTTGCGCATGCCTTGCACTTGAGGTGGCCTTGGTATGAGTGGATGAAGCCAAGCTAGATGTGGGTTGGACTGAAAATCTGTGTGATGAAGAGGATATAAATTTCTTCTATCCTCAACAACCATCACAGTGGGGAATGGTGCAAAAAAAACCTTTTGAAACTCCTGTTGGCTTCTTAGGCGCAAGCCCAAGGACGTTGATGCACTCAACTTTGAGGCTTCCTTGAGAAAGAATTGGAAGGTGTGTAGGCCCTCAAGAACAGCATGTGGATCCTCAAGATCAACCCTTCCACCATTGTTTCCATCAAGCACGCCCTTCAATTTTTCACCTTTTGGATGCTTGTGAACTATGTCCATCTTCATGGGCTCTTCGATGATGCCATTGTGTGGAAGCACGCGGTTAGTTAGCACTACTCTAAGGCCTCCGCATACAAGGCGCAATTCCTAGGCATGGTCATCTCTCCCGTGGATCAAATGGGTTGAAGGTTTTGGCACCACCTAAAGCTAAATTCTTTGCTTGGTTGTCTATTCAAGATAGAAGTTGGTCTGCCGATAGGTTGTCCAAATTAGAGTCGCTGCCCCCTTTGCAAGAGGGTGCAAGAACGCGCATCACCTCTCTTTTTTAAATGTTGCTACATGATGACCAACAAGTATATGTGATCGCAACAGTTTTCGAGGGTAGTATTTCACCCAAATTTATCAATTTGACACAAGGGAAATATTTATAAGCCTTAGAAGTTGAGTTGTCAATTCAACCACACCTGACAGATAATTTCCTGGTAGCAATTTATTAGTAGCAAAGTAATACGATAATAGTGGTAGCAAAGTAATAGTAACAACAACAGTAATAGTAACAAGTTTGTAAAAAGTAGAGCAATAGTAATTGTAACAGTGGCAATAGCTTTAAAGCGTAGGCTGGTGAAAGAACATGCGGTGCCCCCATGTTTGGTTTTGGTAATTGATGACAATCTCTATGGACTATGTTGGGGAACGTAGTAATTTCAAAAAAAATCCTACGCACACGCAAGATCATGGTGATGGCATAGCAACGAGAGGGGAGAGTGTTGTCTACGTACCCTTGTAGACCGTTAAGCGGAAGCGTTATAACAACGCGGTTGATGTAGTCGTACGTCTTCACGAATCGATCGATCCAAGCACCGAACGTACGGCACCTCCGTGTTCAGCACACGTCCAGCTCGATGACGTCCCCCGGGCTCCAATCCAGCAGAGCGTCGGGGATGAGTTCCGTCAGCACGACGGCGTGGTGACGGTGATGATGTTCTACCGACGCAGGGCTTCGCCTAAACTCCGCGACGATATGACCGAGGTGGAATATGGTGGAGGGGGGCACCGCACACGGCTAAGGAACGATCCGTAGATCAACTTGTGTGTCCATGGGGTGCCCCCTGCCCCCGTATATAAAGGAGTGGAGGAGGGGAGGGCCGGCCCTCTCTATGGCGCGCCCTAGGGGAGTCCTACTCCCACCGGGAGTAGGATTCCCCCTTTCCTAGTCCAACTAGGGGTCCTTCCAAGTAGTAGGAGTAGGAGACAAGGAAGGGGGAAGAGAAGAGAAGGAAGGAGGGGGCGCAGCCCCTTCCCCTAGTCCAATTCGGACTAGGCCTTGGGGGCGCCCAACCTCTCCTCTCTCTTTCCCCTAAAGCCCAATAAGGCCCATATACTCCCCGGCGAATTCCCGTAACTCTCCGGTACTCCGAAAAATACCCGAATCACTCGGAACCTTTCCGAACTCTGAATATAGTCGTCCAATATATCGATCTTTACGTCTCGACCATTTCGAGACTCCTCATCATGTCCGCGATCTCATACGGGACTCCGAACTCCTTCGGTACATCAAAACTCATAAACTCATAATATAACTGTCATCGTAACGTTAAGCGTGCGGACCCTACGGGTTCGAGAACTATGTAGACATGACCTAGAACTATTCTCGGTCAATAACCAATAGCGGAATCTGGATGCTCATATTGGCTCCTACATATTCTACGAAGATCTTTATCGGTCAAACCGCATAACAACATACGTTGTTCCCTTTGTCATCGATATGTTACTTGCCCGAGATTTGATCGTCGGTATCCAATACCTAGTTCAATATCGTTACCGGCAAGTCTCTTTACTCGTTACGTAATGCATCATCCCTGTAACCAACTCATTGGTCACATTGCTTGCAAGGCTTATAGTGATGTGCATTACCGAGAGGGCCCAGAGATACCTCTCCGACAATCGGAGTGACAAAACCTAATCTCGAAATACGCCAACCCAACATGTACCTTTGGAGACACCTGTAGTAATCCTTTATAATCACCCAGTTACGTTGTGACGTTTGGTAGCACCCAAAGTGTTCCTCCGGTAAACGGGAGTTGCATAATCTCATAGTTACAGGAACATGTATAAGTCATGAAGAAAGCAATAGCAACATACTAAACGATCAAGTGCTAGGCTAATGGAATGGGTCATGTCAATCACATCATTCTCCTAATGATGTGATCCCGTTAATCAAATGACAACTCATGTCTATGGCTAGGAAACTCAACCATCTTTGATTCAACGAGCTAGTCAAGTAGAGGCATACTAGTGACACTATGTTTGTCTATGTATTCACACATGTATTATGTTTCCGGTTAATACAATTCTAGCATGAATAATAAACATTTATCATGATATAAGGAAATAAATAATAACTTTAGTATTGCCTCTAGGGCATATTTCCTTCAGACTAATGGTTGTCTTGAGTTGTATTTGAAGGATTTTTCCATAGGCTTTTCTTGAAGTCCATGTGTTGGTTTCAAGGAGTTTTTGAGTTGACCAAGGTGCTATTAAGGAATTATCCAAAGATTGGTCATGCGAGTGTTGAGCTTATTGCAAGCATGTCTTGAAGAAGAAGGTTGTGTGATCATTCATGTTTACCTCCAAGACATCATCCAAATGAAGAGAGTTGCAAACATTCAAGGTTGATCAAGACTAAGTCAAGAGTGAATCAAGTTGATCAACTCACAAAGCGTAGAAGATGTACCGAGAGGGATCAAGTGATCCCATGGTATGGTAAGCATTGTCCATTACACTTTATGTACTAACCCATGGTCTATGTGAGAGTTGTATGTGGGGTTAGGTACGTATCCATGGGCTTGCGTCAAGAGGAAGATATCATACAACCCATGGAAAGGATGACATCAAGTGGTGATCGTCATTAAGATTGTCGTGTGCAAGTTCAAGTGGAGCATCACGAAGAGATCAAGTGCTTGAATCTTGCCATCCATTGTGGTGTCAATGGACTTGTGAAGATGTGCCGAAGAGTGGCTCACCCATAGTGAACTATGGGGGAGCAATCATCTAGTCTTCATCGAGCCAACGCAATTAAGAAAGGTGGTCCAACTTGAGGGAGTCAAGATCGTCTTCATCTAGCTCAAGTGGACCATGTGCAAGGCAAAGGTTTTCCCTTGATATATTTTCTATTTTACCGGTCTTGTGGTGGTAGTTGGGAGATCGAGTTATAGGATCGTTTGCCGTACTATCAAGGGGGGCTCTCAAGTTGGTAGCTTGATTGTATCGTTAGTAGAGAGCTCAAACCATTGCATCCTTGCATCATGTTTCTTGGTTCTTGTTTGGTTATCTTTGTGAGTCTTAGAGCTTATGGTCATCTTGATGACAAGCTTGAGTTCATCGAAAACGGAGTTCGCATGCGTCTTCTATGATGTTTTCGGTGTTGGAGGTTTTACCAGTCTTATCCGATGAAGGGTTCTCACCATTTTCTTATGGGACTTTTCTCATTTGCTTATTCTTGACATTTCTATCAATATTGTGTTAGCCCATGTCGTTAGCTTTCCAACAAACTTGGTTTCGTTGAATTCGGAGTCCGTTTGCAAAAGTTGTGGCTGTTTTGGTAAAGGCTGCAGCGGTACTACCGCGACTAGAGCGGATGTAATTTTTTACTACCGCTCCAGAGCGGTACTACCGCTGCTCCTGAGCGGTAGTACCGCTCCAGAGCAGTACTAAGCGGTAGTACCGCCCCGGACCAAAATCTCGTGTTTTCTCTCTTGTTTGGGCTGTTTTGACCGTGCTAAGCGGTAGTACCGCTTGTGCACGACCTGAGGACATAACGGTTGGATTCGGGAGGTCCTATAAAAGGGGGTCTTCTTCCCCAATGAACCTAATCCTTTGAGCTCGTGTTCTCCCCCCATTGTTGACCTTCTTCGAGCTTGCTAACTCTCAATCCCTCCATGGATTCTTGCTAGTTCTTGAGGGAAAAGAGAGAGGAGATCTAGATCCACGTTTTCACCAATCACTTTCTCCTCTAAGTGAGGGGAACCCCTTGGATCTAGATCTTGGAGTTCTTCGTGTTCTTCTTTCGTTCTTTCTCTCATTTTCCTCCCTAGCATTAGTTGCTTTGGTGGGATTTGGGAGAGAAGGACTTGGGCACTCCGTGTGCCCTTGCCATTGCATTTGGTGCATCGGTTTGAGTTCTCCACGGTGATACGTGGAAGTGAAGTTTGAGAAGCTTATTACTCTTGGGTGTTTGGGCACCCTAGATCTTGTTCCTCTTGGGTGCCTTGGTGCCCTAGACGGTTGGTGGTATTCGGAGCTTAATCATTGTGGTGTAAAGCTCCGGGCAAGCGTTGGGGTCTCCAATTAGGTTGTGGAGATAGCCCCGAGCAATTTGGCGGGTACCAGTGACTGCCCCCAAGGGTTGCCAAAGTGTATGGGTTTGGTGACCGCCCCCAAGGGTCGCCATTTGTACGGGTTCGGTGACCGCCCTCAAGAGTCCCTTAGTGGAATCACGGCATCTTGCATTGTGCGAGGGCGTGAGGAGATTACGGTGGCCCTAGTGGCTTCTTGGGGAGCATTGTGCCTCCACACCGCTCCAAATGGAGATTAGCATCCGCAAGGGTGTGAACTTTGGGATACATCGTCGTCTCCGCGTGCCTCGGTTATCTCTTACCCGAGCCCCTTTACTTATGCACTTTACTTTGTGATAGCCATATTGTTCTTTGTCATATATCTTGCTATCACATAGTTGCTTATCTTGCTTAGCATAAGTTGTTGGTGCACATAGGTGAGCCTAGTTGTTGTAGGTTTTGTGCTTGACAAATTAACCGCTAGGTTTATTCCGCATTTGTTCAAGCCTAAACCGTAATTATTTTAAAGCGCCTATTCACCCCCCCCCCCCTAGGCGACATCCTCGATCTTTCAATTGGTATCAGAGCCTCGTCTCTCTTTATTAGGCTTTACCGCCTAGAGAGTAAAGATGTCGACTAGAGGATTAGGATTCTCTGACACTCTTAGTTTCGATGGCACAAATTTTGATGTTTGGGTAATTCGCATGCTTAATCTCTTTAGGGTCATGGACCCAAATTTAGAGCGAATTGTAGATATGGGTTTTTCTCCTCCAAAGGATCCCCAAAGATTATCTTTAGAGGATGAGAAAAACTCTTATCTCAATGCTCAAGCTTCTAATGTTCTTTTTGATGCTTTGAGCAATGTAGTTATATTTGAACTCATGCCGTTCCGGGATGCTCATGAGTTATGGACAAAGCTTCAAGATAAATATGGTGTGTCCAATATTTGTGGGGATGATTGTTCTCCCTCCACCTCCGGTCGTATAGTCTTCTCAACTTCTTCTACTTCACCTACATGTGGTTTGCCACAAGGAAATGATATGGTGAGTAGTGTTGGTCATTGCAATGATGATAGTATGCTTACTGTGGATGATCCTTCATCACTATATTATTGCAATGCTCTTTCTTTGGGCTTTAACACTTCGAGCACTCTAAATGTTTCACATGCTTGTGTTGATAGTCCTTGCATATCATGTAGAAATTGCTTGACTAAATTGCATGATGATATGCTTGCTATGTCTTGTTGCCATGATAAAAATGCATCTATTTCCTCGAATTATTGTGCTAACAATGTAGAGGAAACCGAACACTCCATGGAACAAGATGTGGTGTTTAATGGTGCCTCAAGGGATCCTACATCATCATCTATTGCTTTTTGCCTTATGGCTAAGGCATCAAAGGTATCTCCTACTTTGTACCCCAATATGTCTCTTGATGATGATGTTGATGCTAATGATGATGAGGATAATGATGAAGAGAATGATAATGTTGCCTCCTTAAAAACTAAGGGGGAGATGATTTTTAAAGCTCTTCATAAAAATAAAATTGCTTGTTCCAACTTCATGGAAATTATGTCCATTGCCATTGAGGGCAAGAAATATATTGAGGAGTTGGAATCTCATCTCGAGGAGCATGAGGTCACCATTGAGAAAATGGAAGCTCATGGGCGTGATTACGCAAATGAGATCGCGGAGCTATCTCAAGCTCTTGAACATGAACAAACCACCAAGGAATGTCTTGAGGAGACTTTTGCTCTAGAATTGTCTAGAGTGAAGGAATCTACTAATAGAGCTCTTGAGGTGGCCAATGTTTTTGAAACTAAAAATGCTAAGCTTGAAGTTGCTCATGCTAGACTCCTTGAGGATTTTGAGCACCTCGAAAATGGCTCAAGGGTCATCAAGGGTGAGCTCATCAAACTCACCGAGTCTCATGCTCAACTTGAAGCTTCTTATTTAAAAGAGCTTGCCAAGTTGCCTTCTCCTCTTGTTGTTAATGATGATGCTTGTGCTACTAATTCTATTACTTGTGAAGCATCCATTTTGAAGGAGAATGTTGAGCTACGGGCTCAACTTGAGGTGCTATCTTGCAATTATGGGAAATTGGAAGAAAGTCATGAAAAGCTCTCAAGCTCTCATGATGATCTTCTAGTATCCCATAGTGTGCTAAAGATAGCTCATGAGGCCATGATTGCTAAGGTAACATCTAGTGAGCCTCATGCGGATACTAGCACTACTTCTAGTCAAAATAGTATATTGCCATGTGCTAGTCCTTGTAATTCATCTACTCACAATGTTGGTACATCTTGTGATGAATTGCTTTCCTTGCCTTGTTGCTCTAGCGATGAAGCTTATACTTCCTCTAGTACTTGTGTTGAGACTAACCATGTAGAGGAAATCAAAGAGCTCAAGGCCCAAGTCACTTATTTGAAGAAAGACTTGGAAAAGTGTCATGAAGGGAAGGCCACACTCAACAATATCTTGAGTGTGGAAAAATCCCCCAATGACAAAGGTGGACTTGGATTCAACTCCAAGAAGAAGAAGAAGTCCAAGTTGAACAAGAAGAAGGGCCAAGAACAAGTCAAGAATTCGGCCAAGATTGTTTGCTTCAAGTGCAAAGTCGAAGGGCATCATGTTAGATCTTGCCCATTGAAGAAGAAGGCCATTAGTGTCAAGCAACAAGGGAAGAGGGCACAAGTTCAATCTCATGCTCAACATCAAGTTGAAAAAATGCCTCTTCCCAAGAAGACCCAAGTTAATGCTTCTCAAATTGAGAAATCAAGTGAGAAGAAAGTGAAGAGTAGACGTTGCTACTTATGCCGTGAGAAAGGTCACGTCGCTTCTTCATGCACTAGTGGTAACTTATCCAACCCAATTATTATTGATGATATCTATTCTCTTGGTAAGGATAAGGTTGGCAATGTGTTTGCCAAGTTTGTTGGTACTCAAAGTGGTGTCAAGCAAAGAACCATTTGGGTAGCCAAACCTATTGTGACTAACCTCTTAGGACCCAACTTGGTTGGGGACCAACAAGCCCAAACTTGATCAATAGGTGTTGTTGGAGGTCATTGGAGACTTGGCTACATTATGAAGAATTAAGGGGACTTCATCTTTCTTGTTGTCTCAAGCCAAGTCAATTGGGTTGTCAAGTTTCTATCTTATATCCAATGTGCCTCCGTGCGGTAACTTGTACTTAAATTGTTTACATTGAAAGTTACTTGCCCCTTTGCATGTTTTGGTTTTGTTCCTTGCATGTGTTTGTATATGATGTGTCTCCAAATTGCCTTTGTGTATGTTGGTTTGCACATCATGTACTTGTGTGTCATTCATTGAGCCTTAGTGCATCTTGTTTATTTCTTAGTTGGCTCTTGTGAGAGATTAATGGAATATCCATTATGGGGAAGTGGTGTGCTTTGTGCACCTCACAATCCTATAAATGTGTGCACATGAGTAATACCATCTAGTATTGATATTTCAAGATTATCTAGTTGCTAGGTGGTATATCTCTCATGAGAAATTCAAATTCTAAAAATTCCATTGATTATCTCGTGTTGGATCCTCTTATCGCCTCTTGTTAAGTTTTTCTTCATTGGTATCACATTATGGGGGAGTAATATGCTATGTGCATATTACCAGCCTAGAAAATGTGTACATTTGAGATATTGTCACCTATAATTGATATTGTAAATTATCTTGTTCCTAGGTGGCATGTTAGCTCTACAAGTTGCAATTTGCTTTTTGTTTGGAGTGAAGATGATGTCGGATATCCTTGCTATCTACCACCGGGAATTATTTCCAAATACTTCTTGTCTTTTGACAATCGGTAATCACTTATGTGTGGTAGAATTTAATTGATCATCTTTACATTGGCTTTTGTTTTTATTTGCCTTTTCTCTTGCCAAGGTTTGTGTCAACTCCCGTTGTCTTCCATACCACTTGTGGATCTTGTTAATTTCTTGTTCTTGTCTAGTGTTTTCTAGATATAGTGAAAGTGGTGATCCCACCTTGTGCATTTTGTATTCAAAAGGAAATTCTTTATAATGCACAACTCGTGGGGGAGCTATCCTATTTTCTTTAGAACACTCTTCTTGTGATCCTTATCAAGTGTGTGTTGGTGGAAGGCAAGCCGTTTTCTTTTGGTACCTTGTGCCATCATGAAACTTTGTTGGGAGCTTGGTTTGTTTGGAACCATCCTCTCTTTGGGAGTTTGACATCTTTAATTTAGTGTGTATCAATGGATATCTCATTCCTTGATGTATCTTTAATGATATCTTCCAAGTGATGATTTCTCCATTTGGTATCCTTTTCACTTGGCATTTCTTTGTCTTTTGGTATCGGTTCTTGAAAGTTTTGAGCATGCATATTTACTTCATGTATTCTATTTGGCATGCTTTCTTTCGTTGACTCAATATATAGGGGAAACTCCACCTAGTCTCAATTTGGATGAGATGTGCATGAAATTCATTTTCATATCTATATGCACATATTTATGTGGAGTTTGTCCTATGTATTGGTGTTTCTAACTATTTGGTCCCGATGAGTTTGGGTACCGTTTAGTTTGTGTTGTTCTTCTAGGAACATTTGGAGATGCATTGGATGCTCGGCTCACTCACAAGGAAGGTGTTGTCACCATGTGCATATTGGAGTCAAGCAAGGATGATCAATGAACTACTATCTACCTTCAATTGGTATCTACTACATCCTTCCAATGATATCTCGGTAACAAGTATCTATTCATGCTTTCTCCTCTTGCATTCAACCTTGTGTAGGTTGCATCTTGGCATGATATTCATTTCATATCTTGTGATACTTGTTTCCTTTCTCAAAGCATCCCAACGATGATCTCTTGTTGCTAGTTGTGATGCCTTTGATGGATGTGTGTTTGGACTTCATTTATATACAATAAGACCATATCTAGCCAAGTGCTATGCTTTCAAGCAAATATCTTATTGGTATATTTATGACTTCCTTGTGGATATCTTGTTCCTTTGTTTTGTAACTATTTCGGGTGTACATCCTTCTTTGTAGATATATATATCATCATGATTTCGTCTACATAGAACCTTATACACTTGAGAGAAATTACATCTCTAGTTGATATCTTTTCTTTCACGTCCACCTTGTCTTTCTTATGTTATTTCTTTGGTGGCTCCGTGAAAGCTTTTGCCTTGAGTGTGTGTCCTCTATCGTTGCATCTTGTTGCACTCTTGTGTGGTGAAGATTATTTTCCTCTTTCTTATCTTTACGAGGTTTTTGCCATCTTAATTGGTATCCCTCGTCTTGATGAGCCTCCCCTCGTCTATCTTCACCACGGGTTGTCACAAGCATAGGTTCTCTTTTGCTTATTAGTAAGCTTGTGAACCCATTTTCCAGTTGTGTGTGGGAATGATAGGCCTTGCATCGTGTGCCTCATTCTTACAAGACTATGTTGATGCTTAATACTCATCCTAATCTTAGTCTTCTCAAGTGCTTCGCCATGACTCACACACATCATTTTGGTTGAGCCTATTCTTAAGTTGCCTCTTTTACATGTTGCTCAACCATGTGCTTGTTGCAAGCGGTAGGCTTTGTTTCCTATATGCTCACTTGCACTGGATGTGAGTTTCTATTGATTTTGGGGGAGCTATGATCCTATTTTGTGCACTTTGTATTCAAATACAAAAATTCTTATGTGTGCACAAATCATGGGGAGCTTCTCTAGTTTCTTTAGAACACTCCTTTGCGCTTTTCATAATATCTTTATTCTTGTGGCATGTAGGATCATTGGTCTAGTTGGTTCAATTGATATCCGTTGATTGCTTGCTTCAATTGGTATCTTCTGATTGCTTGTGTCTCTCTTTGTTATGTCTTTGTGGCATATCTTTCTGTTGCAATCTTTGGGCATCAATATAGTTTGTCTTCCTCCAAGTATTGGCAGTTGGGTATGTGTATTGCATTCCACTCTCTTGTTGAGAAATACACAATTTGGAGGACCACAATTAATATTGGCCTTCTTAGATTTTTGCCCATTTTGGCAATCGATCCCAATGGGGGAGAAGTTTCAGAGAGTTTTGTGGAGAAGTTTAGAGAGTTATCTCTTCTTGCTTTGTTTTTGTTCCTTAGCATTTGCATCTCATTCGCATGCACTATTAGTTGTTGCATTGCATGGTGATGCATAATTCCTTATATAAACTCTCTTGAAAGTGATTGTCATCAATTACCAAAATGGGGGAGATTGAAAGAACATGCAGTGCCCCCATGTTTGGTTTTGGTAATTGATGACAATCTCTATGGACTAATGGTTGTCTTGAGTTGTATTTGAAGGATTTGTCCATAGGCTTTTCTTGAAGTCCATGTGTTGGTTTCAAGGAGTTTTTGAGTTGACCAAGGTGCTATTAAGGAATTATCCAAAGATTGGTCAAGCGAGTGTTGAGCTTATTGCAATCATGTCTTGAAGAAGAAGGTTGTGTGATCATTCATGTTTACCTTCAAGACATCATCCAAGTGAAGAGAGTTGCAAAGATTCAAGGTTGATCAAGACTAAGTCAAGAGTGAATCAAGTTGATCAACTCACAAAGCGTAGAAGATGTACCGAGAGGGATCAAGTGATCCCATGGTATGGTAAGCATTGTCCATTACACTTTATGTACTAACCCATGGTCTATGTGAGAGTTGTATGTGGGGTTAGGTACGTATCCATGGGCTTGCGTCAAGAGGAAGATATCATACAACCCATGGAAAGGATGACATCAAGTGGTGATTGTCATCAAGATTGCCGTGTGCAAGTTCAAGTGGAGCATCACGAAGAGATCAAGTGCTTGAATCTTGCCATCCATTGTGGTGTCAATGGACTTGTGAAGATGTGCCGAAGAGTGGCTCACCCATAGTGAACTATGGGGGAGCAATCATCTAGTCTTCATCGAGCCAACGCAATCAAGAAAGGTGGTCCAACTTGAGGGAGTCAAGATCGTCTTCATCTAGCTCAAGTGGACCATGTGCAAGGCAAAGGTTTTCCCTTGATAGGTTTTCTATTTTACCAGTCTTGTGGTGGTAGTTGGGAGACCGAGTTATAGGATCGTTTGCCGTACTATCAAGGGGGGCTCTCAAGTTGGTAGCTTGATCATATCGTTAGTAGAGAGCTCAAACCATTGCATCCTTGCATCATGTTTCTTGGTTCTTGTTTGGTTATCTTTGTGAGTCTTAGAGCGTATGGTCATCTTGATGACAAGCTTGAGTTCATCGAAAACGGAGTTCGCATGCGTCTTCTATGATGTTTTCAGTGTTGGAGGTTTTACCGGTCTTATCCGATGAAGGGTTCTCACCATTTTCTTATGGGACTTTTCTCATTTGCTTATTCTTGACATTTCTATCAATATTGTGTTAGCCCATGTCGTTAGCTTTCCAACAAACTTGGTTTCGTTGAATTCGGAGTCCGTTTGCAAAAGTTGTGGCTGTTTTGGTAAAGGCTGCAGCGGTACTACCGCGACTAGAGCGGATGTAATTTTTTACTACCGCTCCAGAGCGATACTACCGCTGCTCCTGAGCGGTAGTACCGCTCCAGAGCAGTACTAAGCGGTAGTACCGCCCCGGACCAAAATCTCGTGTTTTCTCTCTTGTTTGGGCTGTTTTGACCGTGCTAAGCGGTAGTACCGCTCCTCCAAGCGGTAGTACCGCTTGTGCACGACCTGAGCACATAACGGTTGGATTCGGGAGGTCCTATGAAAGGGGGTCTTCTTCCCCAATGAACCTAATCCTTTGAGCTCGTGTTCTTCCCCCATTGTTGACCTTCTTCGAGCTTGCTAACTCTCAATCCCTCCATGGATTCTTGCTAGTTCTTGAGGGAAAAGAAGGAGGAGATCTAGATCCATGTTTCCACCAATCACTTTCTCCTCTAAGTGAGGGGAACCCCTTGGATCTAGATCTTGGAGTTCTTCGTGTTCTTCTTTCGTTCTTCCTCTCATTTTCCTCCCTAGCATTAGTTGCTTTGGTGGGATTTGGGAGAGAAGGACTTGGGCACTCCGTGTGCCCTTGCCATTGCATTTGGTGCATCGGTTTGAGTTCTCCACGGTGATACGTGGAAGTGAAGTTTGAGAAGCTTATTACTCTTGGGTGTTTGGGCACCCTAGAGCTTGTTCCTCTTGGGTGCCTTGGTGCCCTAGACGGTTGGTGGTGTTCGGAGCTCAATCATTGTGGTGTAAAGCTCCGAGCAAGCGTTGGGGTCTCCAATTAGGTTGTGGAGATAGCCCCGAGCAATTTGACGGGTACCGGTGACCGCCCCCAAGGGTTGCCAAAGTGTACGGGTTCGGTGACCGCCCCCAAGGGTCGCCATTTGTGCGGGTTCGTTGACCGCCCTCAAGGGTCCCTTAGTGGAATCACGGCATCTTGCATTGTGCGAGGGCGTGAGGAGATTACGGTGGCCCTAGTGGCTTCTTGGGGAGCATTGTGCCTCCACACCGCTCCAAACGGAGATTAGCATCCGCAAGGGTGTGAACTTCGGGATACATCGTCGTCTCCGCGTGCCTCGGTTATCTCTTACCCGAGCCCCTTTACTTATGCACTTTACTTTGTGATAGCCATATTGTTCTTTGTCATATATCTTGCTATCACATAGTTGCTTATCTTGCTTAGCATAAGTTGTTGGTGCACATAGGTGAGCCTAGTTGTTGTAGGTTTTGTGCTTGACAAATTAACCGCTAGGTTTATTTCGCATTTGTTCAAGCCTAAACCGTAATTATTTTAAAGCGCCTATTCACCCCCCTCTAGGCGACATCCTCGATCTTTCAGCTGGAGTAGCGATGGAATATTCAGATGAGACTCAATATGCAACTGTCACAACCTAAAGCAATACATACTAGCTCCAATTCATCAATTATACGTAGGCATGCATTCCGTATAAAGTCATACGTGCTTGCGATAAGAATTTGCATGACATCTTTTGTCTTACTCTCGCATGGCAGCGGAGTCCTAATGGAAACTAAGGGTAATTAAGACGTTTCTTTTAATAGAGAACCGGAATAAAGTATTAGCACAAAAATGTGAGGTAAGGAAGGTGATGGAGAACTTAGAGCGAGGCCAACTTCTTCTAGAGGCGCTTTGCCTGCTTGCCTTCCCGCTTCAAGTTGAGGGCCTTCAGTTTCTCAGCCTTCATCTGTTCCTCGAGCTAACTATTGTCAGTTTGAGCCTTTCTTGTAGCTGGGGCGGTTGGCATTGCATCTGCTTTCACCAAAGGTTGCGGGGTTGAAGATTGCGTGGACAGGTCAGCTGCGGTTTAGTCGATGGATTTTAGGGCAAACATCATCTGAAGATCAATAAGATCTTCCACAAACGCGTCACTTGCTTCTGTTGACTTTCCTCCAGAGTTTGAACCCTAGCTATCTGGGTCTTCCAGTTGGCTCTTTTTAGGGGTTCAACTAGGGATGCCCTAAAGTAGCAACCTCGATATAATTCTTACAAAAATGACAATTCAGTTAGCTCTTTTTAGGGGTTCAACTCGAGATGCCCTAAGGGAGCAACCTCACTATTATTCCTATAAAAATGACACTCCAGTTAGTTCTTTCTAGGGGTTCAACTAGAGATGCCCTAAGGCAGCAACCTCACTATTACTCTTACAATTCAGTTAGCTCTTTTCCTCCCCTACCCCTTGGCGTCTAGGGCAAATTCTCCCTTCCAGCCTTCGCAGGGGAGCCCGTGGATGCCCTAAGGCAGCAACCTCACTATTACTCTACCAGCCGCTCTGGTGGCCGGTGAAGGGAAGGAAAATCTTGGTGCCTCCGCTTCGGTTAGTGGGTTAGATCACAGGTGTGGCACTCGGGGGCGGATGGGGGCGCTTCGCCTTCGAGTTTGTCTTCCGGACTCTGATCCTCCTCGCGTTCGTCCATCTGGACGTAATCGACGGAGCTCCGGCGTAGATTCCTACCGTCTCCTTGGAAGGTGAGGTTAGGGTTTCTCGCCGCGTGGTAAGATTTGGTGCCAGGTGTTTCGATCTATTGCAGGGTTCAACAGCCGCAATTGTTGCTCCATGGCGCTGGTCCTTAGGGCACGTGCATGAAGACTTATTGGCTGTCATCGACAAGGTAAAGCCGGCTCCGATAGAGGAGCGGCGTGTCGGCGGCTCGTTCTGGCGGTGGTAGTGATCGTTCGGTGGTCTCAGAACCTTGATGTGATTTTTATCTTCTGGTCGGTGAACATCCATAACAGATTTGGATCAATTTTGCAAAAATAATAAAATGAAAATGAAAATGAAAATTATCAAGAGCCTCCAAATTTACAATACTAACCATGACCAAAACAGGAAAAGTAGTACAGTACTATTTAGATTAGAGAACGTTGCCGTCCCCTTCAGAGTAGTTGCCTGCTGGTACACGCAGGTTGCAGCTTGCAAGGACAATAGAGGTCCTTGTGTTTTGCAAGGTGCGAGGTGCCGTTCTTGGAGTCCCCATTGAGTACCTTGAAACAGCCGTTACACGCTGCTAATGTCAGCACCACCCCGTCATTTCCGTGTGTATATATTTTGGTAAAGCTCTGCCAAACCTTGCTAATCTGCTTCCGCTTTCTTGACTGCCCAGTCTCAGCGCCTCCGAGCACAACGCTTGTAGGGTAACCACTGCTTAGGTTACACGTGCAATATTCACTTTCTGGCAATCCAATTGAAAAAAGTATCTATTAGTACTTGCACAAAAGTTGAACTATTTTGAAACAAGCCGAACAAGTTTACTGAAACACGCAGGAAGTGAGATAAGCTTTGGTGTACTCATATTGATCGATCTACTAAACTAACTCCAACTTACCCATGGAGGTGTCAGACCCCCCTAGCAAGATGTTGGTAAGTTCTTCAACTTTAAATTTCAATTTGGGGCCTAAAGGGCAGTCGTTCCGATGGTGCAATGGCGACGAGGGAGCGTTGTGTGGACCATCATGCATCGCTCGCTTACAATTCTTTCCTGCATCACAAACACCAATCTAATTAACAGTTCGGACATTGACAAGCCGACAATAACATGGCTCATTATTTTGTTTCGTCATAATATATAGACACATGCCGCTCTCCTGCGTAATCTTGAAAAAAAAATCATATGTACTACTGCCATGTCCTATTATTAGATATCGCGTGTTAACTGAAGTGGATCGTATATAATCCAAATTCTATGGGAGTACCTGAATATAGAGATGGCCGCCTAGGTTAGAAAATGGTGAAAATATATAAGCTACATCCAAATTCTATGGGAGTACAGTATATTCTTGGGGTTGGAGTTGTAAATGATCCTGCTAACAAAAAGTGCATATATAAATTATATGATAATTTGTCATTGCTCAGTACTCAGTAGCAGACATCTCAGTGAAGCCGAACCGGCTGAGCCACTTCATCTCTATAAAAAAACTAAAAGTAAAAAAAGTAAATTTTATACTAGATAAAAACAGAAAACACATATTTCAAGATAAAGAGGTGGCTAAGGCCGTCGGTCACAGTAGACTTCAGAGAAATCAAATGACTGAGCAATAGCAAAAAAGTTTATCCAATATATATCACATACACCATATATACTCCCTTAATTTTAAGGCCTCACAATCAATATAGGTCTTCAATTTAAAATTGGGTCACCTGATTTTGACAGGGTCAACGGTTTCTCAAGGAGATCTCTCATTCATTTTTTAAATTCACTATACTCCCTAACTTTGGCGCTCTCCCATTCAATTGAGGCATACAATTTTGAATTTGGTTCACATTTTGACCGGGTCAATGATTTTTCAAATCAATCAACAAGAAACCGTCTTATAAAACATATCAATCCCGTGCACCATCTCACTACCGAAAAAAAGAGTGTCAACATATGATACTGTAGCACCAATATAATACACGCAGTCATTAAAGGGCAACCTGGTGCATGTAGCTCCCGCTTGCGCAGGGTCCAGGGAAGGGTCCGACCACTTTGGGTCTATAGTACGCAGCATTTCCCTACATTTCTGTAAGAGGCTGTTTCCAGGACTTGAACCCATGACCTCATGGTCACAAGGCAGCAGCTTTACCACTGCGCCAAGGCTCAGTCATTGACGCGGAAAATTTTCTCACATAAATATGGCTTGATTAGCGGAACACAGAATCGTGAAAGGTCCACCAATATATTACATGCAGTCATACAGTCAACGTAATGTTTTTTGAATAATCAAATTTCTTTTATTTGACCAAGTTTAGAGCCCCGCAATACTAAATAAATAAAATATAAAATTTTATTTCATGACGAACCTAATGATACCGATTGATATTATGAATATTAATATACTTCTCTATAATTTGGTCATACTTAAAAAGGTTTGACGTTTTAAAAACTAATATACCTTATATTTTGAAATGGAGGGAGTTAAAAATTACACAATAGATAAATGGTGCAGCAAAGCGCCCAACCTTTCTAGTATATAATACTATATGTAAAGGGCTGAAGGTGATGGGCCGGAAGGCATAACATATTCTAACTGTTTATTACCGTGACGTCCACAGGGTAGCATTTTCAATTTCATGGCCAGGGAAGTAATTACTGCATTTTATATGCTCTTGTGGCCAAATAAATAAATAATTACCTTGGTGGCCAAGTGGTTGATGAAGAAATTCGGTGCATTCGGGCTGTGGCTGGTGGCTGGGTGAGTCGAATTCATTGTCTAACACATGGCACAGAGCAATATCATTCTGCAGCGATTTGTAGTTTATCCGTTAGAATAGCACCGACGTGGATATATTGTAATAAGAACATATGAGGAGTACCTGGATCAGGTTAGCCGGGTCGATCAGGTTGTAGACGTTCATGGTCCAGTTGGTCCTGGTGCCCGCATGTTTTGAAGGTTGTTCCCTGCTACTGCTATGGAAGTCAAGGGTCCTCTTGTACCCGCCGAAACGTAGGTTGCCTCCCTCGTCGTCCGGGTCCGGGATCACCCAGCCGAGGCCTCTTGGCTTCCACGATGAGTCCATGGCTGCTTTCGTCTCCGGTGCGAACAAATCGTCGACGCGATCGGTGATGAAGTACTTGTGCCTCCTCTTCCCGTCTGGGATCTCTGCACGCGTACAGATCCACAGATTTGATCCATATTGGTTGTGTTCATAAATCATAATCGATTGTAAGGTGCGGGCAAGGAAAAATCTTAGGAAACGTGCCGGTGTGCACCTACCGCTACCGGGGAATTCCCATGGCTTGGTGGAACGGAGGAGAGGCCTGCTGCTGCTGGCACGATGGCCGCCGAGAGCCTTGAAAGGCTTGAACTTTCTCATGGCACCTACGAGCTCCCGGTCGCTGGGGGTGGATGATAAGTCCCGGAGGGCGGCATAGAACAACTTCGTGGGATCCTGGTCACCCTGCTTCATCGTTGCACCGATTGAAGTAAAAAAGATCTCCCTTGTTATTGAAGGATTTGGTATAAGATGAGGTCCAGGCGACGGAGGAGAGATCCCCTGCTATATAACGAGGTGGCGTGCGCGATCCGACCCGGAGGCCGCCGGGCCGGGCACTGCTTGCGTCAACGATGGAGACGGCGCGATCACACAAATGCAAGGGTCGCATTTCGTGAATAATGTAGCTGTGGCCTGTGGACGTCACATCATTCTAACTCTACTCCCTCCGTCCTTAAAAGAGTCTACTTTTATATTTGACCATATTTAGACAATAATAGACCAAGATTTGTGCCATCAAATTAGTACCATTAGATTCATGATGAAATATATTTTCTGTCATATACTCCCTCCGTTCCTAAATACTTGTCTTTCTAGGCATTTCAACAAGTGACTATATACGGAGCAAAATAAGTGAATCTACACTCTAAAATATGTCTACATACATCCGTATGTAGTAGTCATTTGAAATGTCTAGAAAGACAAGTATTTAGGAATGGAGGGAGTACTTATTTGGTTTCACAAGCATTGGCATATTTTTGCACAAACTCGGTCATACTTTAAGATAGTTTAACCCTCCAACAAAGTTGGAAGTACACTCTTTTAAGGACGGAGGGAGTACACAATACAGACCCACGAGAGGGAGGAGAACTTTTGGTCTATGGGTGTATCTACACCCTATATGGAAAAAATAGTAATTTAACAAAAGATCAAAAAATTCTGAAATATTTTTGAAATAAACTTGACCTTTCATTGTACTTGTGAGAAAAAATTCACAAAAAGAAAATTAGCCCTTGACTTCTTTTCAAAAAAGACAAACTTTTGGCCAAAATAGTGTGAACAGCGACCTATACTAGCAAATAAAATTAGAGTTTTTTACGTCTGTGCCCCTGGTTCCTTAGCCATACTCATTCATCCCCACGCTCTTAACTTTTGCTCACTTTTCTCCACTTCCTTGCCCGAAACCCTCAGAACTGGTCACAAACGGTGGATGTCGTCGGGTCAGTGCTTTAACCGTTAACTCTGACGAGTGGGGTCGTGCTGACTGTGTCGCCCGTTGGACCTGATGAGTGGGGTCGCGGCGGACGGTGCGCACGCCGCAACGACAGAAGCCCGTTATGCATGCACGACAAGTCCAGCTAGCCTGCATGCATGCACGTAGCTAGCCTACCTGCATGCGCCGCCGCCCGCCACCACGATGCGCTGACCAGCCTCTTTTTCATGCGAGCCGCCACAGACGCTGACCGGCCTCATTTTCACGCGAGCCGCCACAGATGCAGGGACGGTTGCTGCCGCTGGTTCGTATCATCTCCCACGCGTGTCTCCTCGATGTAGAGCATTGTTTCACCCTTTTCGATCCACTCGCATCTATTCAACGTGCCAATTAAAACCTGTTGGCAATTAAAGTGGCATATTAATCGACGCGGCTCGTTTGAACGTAGCACATCCAAAGCGCGGCCGGTGCCACCCCCTTCCCCTTTCCTATTTAAACCACCACCCCTCCACCTATTCTCCACACATCCATTTGCGCCGCCCCTTCTCTTCTTCACAAAAACCCAGAGCACTCTCAAAGCGAGGCAAGGATGCAGTACAACAGCCCCACCTTCAAGCTCCCATCGACCGTGCCGGAGAGACGGTATCCGGCCGGCGTCGTCGTGGAGAGAACGCTCCGCGTGTGGGCGTTCTCACGCTGGAGGGGTGCAAGGGGGTTTGCCGAGTGGTTCCTCCATGCGGGCTCCGCCCACCTCCCGGCGGGCTCGCCGGTGATGTTCCGACTGGATGAAGTGCGTCCAAACTCCAGGACTCCGCCAATAGGGCTCATCGTCACCTTCACCAACAGATTTGATGCGTACCGCCTCCTCGGCAAGGTGTTTTGGTGTGGATACGAATTCATCGCATTCACAACCCACAACATCTTCACAAACTTCGACTGCATATTCCCCACCCGCGATGGTATGCACAGCCTCCCCTACTACATCGGCCAGGACGGCATGGAGAGGGAGCAGTGAAGAGAAGGCGCAGTGAAGATGGTGGTGAAGTCCCGGTCTCGATTGTGAGCTTGTCTTGCCCTAGGGTGTTAGGGCTTTTTATCTTTTATATATTTATATCTTAATTCTATCATTGATTGTACCGTGAACTTTTAATCTTTGTCGTGTTATCCCCTCCCTAAGAACTTTGTTATGCTTGCTACCCTTAGTTGATTTTTTTTTGAGAAACGCTAACCTTATTTGATGTCGTTGGTTATCAGTGTTTTTGCTTGCTATTTCTATCTTATTTGACGTGAGATAAATCGCTAGATGGATATGGTGCCGTACACAAGCCCTTCTGCTAAATCAATCAATGATTGAGTATTCCTCAATGAAAACCAGCAAGTTTCCGCCCATTTAGAGTAGGGTCAAGTTTTCGCCCAATTAGAGTAGGGTCAAGTTTTCGCACGCGCGGATAATGGAGTAGTTGAAGTGTCAAAAAGGAAACTAAAGCTAGAAAAATGAGCCATGTTGATGTTGAAAAGAAGAAGAGAAAAGCTTTTTTTTGAATTGTTGGTGACCCTATTCCGTATATTGTATGAACAAAAACAAGCTAATTTTTGAATAATTTGTGGACTATGATATGGTTTAGGGTACATTATGTTTTATGTAAGAAGTATGCTATGGTTGCTACTTTTTATATTATGGATGTATGCTTGCTATGTGAGATATCGGTCGATGGATATGGTGCCGTAGCTGAGCTACTTTTTAATAAAAAATCGTGTATACAATATTTTTCTTGCAACAAAAACTTGTTTATAATATCCGCATGTCAAAAAATGAACCCAAAAATAAAAGTGTTGTGCCGTAGGCTATATACAGAAGGAAATTGCCATGATATGTACAAATAAATTTGACGTGTGCAAGTCCAACAATAAATCAATTTACCATCATGCACTATTTTTGTTCGGCATGGCAAACCATGGATTTACCGTGGTAATAATCAAGGTTAAAAACAGAGCCAGCGCGTGGGCCTTCGACACTCAACGCGATGAGACGGCCCAACCAGAGCTTAGTTTCAATTTGGGCCCTAGAACTACGGGTTTTTTTCTTTTGCGGTCGGTGTTGTGTGACGAAACTGACGGGTACCCGAAACTAACATGATCCACAAATTAAGCAACACAGAGCATAGAGAACATGATCCACAAATTAAGCAACACAGAGCATAGAGCACAAATTTAAGCAAATCGTGGAGCACATGATCCACAAATTAACCAAATCCTAGAGCACATGACACCACACTAATAACATCTCTAACGAGTGATGACCAGCAAGGAAGCAAATCCTAGAGCAACTGCACAAAAAAAGGGATAAAATCCTAAAGCTATTAGATTCGCCTGCTTGTTCAATTGAATCATCTGCTTCAAGTTTTTGTTCATCTTCTTTATTTCTCCCTTCAGATCTGCATCCCCAACTGTCAGAGCAGCACTTTCAGAGACCAAATTCGTTGTTGCTGACGGCAGATTGAGCTACCGGGTTGGGGCCCCATTGAATTGAATCCGCTTAACGTAGTCATCCAGCCATTCAAAATGTGTGCATTTCTTCATGATCTGAATCAAAAAAATGAACCCTAAATCCCAGATCGAAAAAGAATTAAAAGCAAATAAAAAAGAAATCAAAGAAAAATCATGAGATCTAACATGCCCCTCTGGCTTGCTCTCGCATTTCACGAAAACTTGCGCCCATAGTTGCCATTCTTGACCTCCTTCGAAGTCAACCGTATCAGTGGCGCGTTGCATGGGCAGTCAGGACATCGCTCCATGGGAAGTGGACCATACTAGGTCCACGAGGGGCGGGAGGCTGAAGTGGAGCTCGACATATCTCCCAAAGTCGCCGGAGAAGAAGAAGCAGAGGAGTGGCTCCTCTCGTCGCCGGAGAAGAAGTAGCAGAGAAGGAGTGGCTCCTCTCGTCGTTGTAGAATAAGCACCAGAATAAAGGGGTACCCCGAAGAAAGGGGAGGCACAACCAACAAGTCTCGCGGATCGCCTCTCGCGGATCGTCCCATGATCCAACGATGCGGAGCCGTCCATGTGATCCAACGGCGCGAAGCCTGGTCGCAGCCTGCCCTCGGAATTACTTCTAGAAGACCACATATGAGGGTCCTCGCTTGGCGCTAGGGTATGATCGGACGGCTGACGTTCGGAGCTAGGGTTAGGCTAAACCCCGCGGGGGTTTAGAGGGGTTTTGAGCTGGTCAACGGGGCTTCAAAGGTTTGACTGAGCATAAACAATTTAAAAAAATCAAAAAAATATGAAACCTTCGCCGTTCGTCGTTTTATAGGACACACTAACGTGGAAAAATACTAAACTTGGTATATGTACATTTAGAGAAAAACAAACCTAGCTAGCACGATCGAGGTAAAATGAGCACCATTAATTAAAAAAATCAAAAAATATATAACCTACGCACAATGTTGTCTTGTGTGACATGTTACCAACCAAAGTTCATAAACTTTGTCTATGGACATTTTCATGAAAAAAAACCTTCACACATATGAGCTATCATGTACAACGTTTCATAGAGACCAAGGAGAGGAGGTAGTGCTTCCCTTCGGTTTTTAATTTTTTTTAAAATCAAAAAAATCACCAAAGCTTGATTTCAAAGCGAATAAGAAGGATCTGAACTTAGTTTTACATTTTCATATGGTAAACGTGGTTTTTACCCTAGCTTGGGAGCTCATTTGGAGCACATTTCTCATGACTACAAGTTTCGTAGACGCAAAAGAGATCAGATTGATCACCCTAACATTTATAATAGTTCAGCAAACTGTGCAACTCACACCATAGGGGAATGGACTGAAGTGTTGGTTCAAATTCAAAGTTTGCCTCAGTAGTACAAATTCAACGTTTACATATAGAATTATTACACCTTACAAGTTTTCACAGTACTTCAAATTGACGACAGAATCCTTATTACAAATCTTTAAAGTTCAAAGTTTATGACTTGCATTCAAGTTCAAATTAAAATCTTTGCCTTGCTACTTGTGTTCCGGGATGGGTTAACCTTCTTGCTTCTGGTTTCCCTGGCTGGGATATTTTGTGCTTTTGAAAGCTTTGTCTTGTTGCTTCTGATCTTCACTTCTGGTGGTGGCGGTTTTGTTGAGCTTTGACTGATCGAGCAAGTGATGACCAGTTGACGGTCATATGTGGGCTCACTAATCTTTAAAGGAACTTCGGACAAAATAACTTCCTCCTCTCTTATAGCTTCAGAACCTTCGTAAGCCATGGTTTCAAATTCCGCATCAGATGATGGTTCAACTGAAGTTTCTTCCTCTCCAGGTCTTTTCTGTCTTGTGCCTCTAATTATCCTAGAGCTGGGTCAAACAGAAATAAGCTTATCCATCGATAAGAAGAGAACAAACGCAAAAAAATGGAAAGATTGCACACATACCAAGCTGCTACTTCAGTTGCTTCATTCTCTAAACTTGTTGCATTATCCTATGCTGTTGCATTATCCTCTAAACTTGCTGCATTCTCCATTGCTGTTGCATTCTCCTCTGCATTTGCTGCTGCCCATTGTTCCTCTTCTCTAAATGATGCATCAACTGGATTGGTACAACGCCTAGCAATATGCCCTAAGATACCACATCTTTTGCACTTACGCAGTTTTTTTACACGACCCTCTTCACCAGCTCTTATCCTGTTTTTTCTTGGTCTTCCTGGTGGTCTAGTCAGTATAGGAGAATGGAGTTTGAACCCTGGGTCTACTATGTTCCATTGGTCTTTTCCCAAGAGTGCAGGCACATTTTCAGCATAAGCAGCCCTAAATTTGGCAACAGAGAAATATTCAGAGCAATACTGATCAACTTCACCATCTTCACCTCCAATAACAGTCATGAGATGTAGGGCATGTATGCGCGGCTTCCCACGGATCTGCCATTGCCTACAGCTGCATTCATTGGTTGCAAGGTTCACTGGATATGTCCATTCCCTATTTTTACTGTCAGTGTATGTCACCTTAGCCTCGTATGTCGACGGTTGAATGCATTTCATTCTTAGTCCTCTTGCCTTGGCATGCAATGCCTTAATCAGAGATGGGAGCATAAGATGGCCAACATATTGTGTTTCTGCAATTCTTTTAAGAAGATCCATCTTTACCATGATCATCTGCCTGATCTTATCAAATGCTTGCCACAACAAAAGCCCTTTCACTGACTTGAACTTTGCATTGAAACACTCAGCGAGGTTATTGGTCACATAGTCTACTTTGCAGATTTCATTGAATTTGCTTCTTGACCACAGCTTTCCATGATGTTCATCCATGTACTCCTTCACCAAAGGATTATGAGCATACAACACTCTCAAATGGTGCTCATGCTTCCTCAAGCTGCATGTGTATGATGCTGGCCATAGATTCTCATCATAAACTTTGCCTTTGAATTTCTTTTTAAAATTCTGCGCTAGGTGTCGCATACATTCCCTATGTTCCACTCCAGGGAATACAATTTCTACTGCAGTTTCTAAACCCTTGCAAGCATCTGTGTGTATAACTAAACCTGAGGGTGTACCTATAATGTTGCGCAACTGCTGCAGAAACCAAACCCAACTCTCCTCACTCTCTACCTCCAACACACCAAATGCAACTGGGAATAGCCAGTTGTGTCCATCAACTGCAGAAGCTGCTGCTAGCTGGCCTCTCCATCTTCCATTCAAAGCAGTCGCATCGACAGCCAAATAGGGCCTACAACCATTCAGAAATCCCTGCCAGCAAGCCTTGAAACAAACAAAAGCCCTCCTGAAGCACTCCTTCTCTATTGCCTTTCCTTTTAATTTGTTCTTAACTGTATGCTTGTCAATCTCTACAACACTCCCTGGACTAGCCGTCTCCACTTCAGCTTTGAAGGTGTAAAGCAACTGAAAACTCTCATTCCATGAACCATTAATCCTATCAAGAGCCCTTTCCTTAGCATAGAAAATATTCATGTGTTGTACATTAATCTTGTACTTCTCAAATAGCTTCCCATGGAGTGCTGTTGGACCAATTGTTGGTGTTTCCCTCACCCAATCCAAGATTGCATCTGCCACCCACCTAGTCTTTGCAAGCTTAGATTTGTCCTTTCCCCCTCCCCCTCCAGGTGGGCAAGTGTGCCCGTGTGGGTTGCTTTTTATCTGAAACAAAATGAAAAATGATGTCAAATACAATTAAGAAACAGTACACATGATCTAAATATAGAATGGATAAATAATCAGATAACAATATTCAGTTGTAATACCTAAATCAATTTGCTCTTTCGCATAGTGGATGCATGCAACCTCCACCTACACCTATCATAAGGGCAATGAACAGTGAATCTTCCTGGCTCACTCCTATCAACCTCATAAGAGTTTTCAGTGAGAATGCAATATGTAGTCACTGCATTACGACAGTCCACCATCGATTCGAATACGGTTCCTGGAGTAAGGTCAGGATTCTCCCTGTTCCACTCAATTGTTGGCATGTCCTCACCATCATATTTTTGTAAAACTAAGGAGTCGATGTTCTCCTCCCTCTCTTCATCATCAGTGTCATCAAATCTAGCACAGCTGCTAGGCTCCTCTGCATATTGATCTTCCACTACCTATTGACTGACTCTATCTACCAGTTCAGGGAATAGAATCTCATCCTCATCATCATGTCGAGGCACTTCCTCGTCAAGCACTGCATCTACTTCTACATCAGGTGCAGAAGGGAGGGGAGAAATGGCAGAATTAGCGGCAGCCGACATGTTGTGGCTTTCAAAACCACTAGGTTTACTTGGTATCGGCCTACAAGGAGTGCGAGGATGCTCGCTATTAGCAGAGACAGATGATGTCTGAACATCCTTCGGGATACGTTGTTTGCGTGCCTGAAGCACACCGATATGGATTTTACCAAAACGGTTGTCAGCATTCAAACTAAATAGCAATCCCAGATGCTCATCACAAGTTAATGGGAGAAATCTCTGCTCGGTACTGTCAAAATATCTCAGTTCAACAGCATCGGTAGGGCTCCATGGATACTCACAACAGAGTGGCTCGCGGAAATCTCTGAACGAAATGCTGGTTTCTATCACTTTAGGATAGAAAAATTCAGAAAACACACACGGTTTAGTTCCACGTAGATCGCTAGTTTCCATTCTAACCGCCAGCCGAAAAGCAAGTGCAGGATCAACCCTATTCGATTGAAATAAGATAAAGGGCGCAGTTAGGCCGAAAAATTTCAGATAAATTGCGCTAATTCATGCCAACGGTGGTCAAATACAGCCTAATTTACGGATCTCCTAATCAATTTGAGAGGAAAACGATGCTTACCCAGGTGGAATCCATGAATTATCAGCCTCTGATTCGACCCAATCATCTCCACGGTCGATGGGCCGGACGGGGTGCCCCCCCCCCCCCCCCCCCGACATCGCTTCCTAATCCTAGATGGGGAGAGAGGGTAGATGCAGTGGAGGCAGCACGACTGCGGCGGAGGTGGCAAGAGTGCGGCGGAGGCGGCACAACGGCGGCGGAGAGGGCGGTGCAGAAGCGACTGGATCTGATTCAGGTTACCGTGAGTGTCAGTTTCGCGGCCCCACTGGTTACCACATAATGGTCAAAATGTGGACTCCGCCCTACGCGGCCCCACTAGTCAGAGTTAACGGTCAAGCCATTGACCCGACAGCAACGTCCGCTGTGACCAGTTTTGAGGGTTTCGGACAAGGGAGTGGGGAAAAGTGAGCAAAAGTTAAGAGCGTGGGGATAAATGAGTAGAACTAACCAGGGCACAGAAATAAAAATCCCATCAAATTAAGTTCGAAAAAATAGCAAGTAAAATTTGCTTTTTTCCTCGGAAGTCAATGTTGGTTTTTTCGTGAAAATTTATATACTAGTGCAAAAGTAAGTCAAGTTTATTCTAAAAATACTTCTGAACTATTTTAACTTTTTTTTAATTATTAATTAAAATCCCCATTGTATCTACAATCATGAACCGAAGTGTATTTCCCATCAAGGGAGCTCCTGTTCATCGCCCTTTGGTGTATGCTACGGCACCGCGACCTGAAGCGAACCATCATGGGCTGAGCCCACCATTCTTATATAGCCATTGCCATGCTCAAGAGACAAGGTGAGTAGGCGATGAAAATAAGATCAACGACTTCATGAGGCAAGGAATGAGTATGTGGAAGTTTAAAAAAAAAGGAATGAGTATGTGGAGAAAAGGAAGTAAGAAAAATTGGAGATGGAGAAAAAGAAGATCCACAAGAAAAGGGTGAGCTGTTCAATACAATCTGCAAAAAAAAGGAATGAGTATGCTATCCTCCTTCATTTATGGTTAAAAAGATGGAAAGGCGTCTTTCTCTCTATAAAAACAGTGCATTTCAAAAAATTCCCTTAATCAAGAACGCCCCGCTTTTTTGGCAGATTGTTCGTATACAAAATTTTATTTCAGGACCAAATTATAGCTATTCATGAGAGCGATCAAATGAATATTAGAAGTTTAGCAACTATGTTTTCTCGTGATAAGATCTCAACTAATTAGAAAGTAATAATATGAAAACTCAAAGGACCAACATGATCAAAATGAATGGGTTATCCCTCGCGCAAAGAATGGGCTGCAATCGTCTAGTTATCAATTCTGACAATCTGGAGGTTATCGAGACAATGAACAATGGAGGGTGTCATGCGAGCGCAGCAGCGGCGATTTTTTATTATTGTTATCATCTCGTGTGTGATTTTCCTATTTCTAGGTTTGAACATTGTAATAAATAAGCAAATAAGGTAGCTCACGAACTAGCTAGGTTAGCGAGATTTTCTATGACTTATGATTCGTTTGAGGAACCGCTGAATGAAATTGTATCTTTCCTCACAGACGATGTATCTATTCTATCTAATGAATAAAGTGGGGGGTGTTTTGATTAAAAAAACATAATATGATATAATAACATGGTATCCCACAAGTCTGTATCTGTACAGCAATACGTAATTGCAAGAAACCAAATGAAGTTCAAGTGATGACTAGAAATTATAATCCAGAGAGCATGACAGTCATACATTTCTTAACGTTACTTAGGGCATCTCCAATCTGACCCTCAAACCGCCTGCATTCGTCTAGGCGAGCAGTCCAGATGCCTCCATATCCTCCTCATGTTTGGGCTGGATATGAGGGGTGTCGGTCAGTCCGGACGTTTGAGGCGCCCGTTTGGGTTAGATTTTCGTGACCCGTCAGTGAGCGAGTGGGCCGCCCGGGTGTTTGAGGCCGGTTTGTGACGCCCGGTTGTGGATGCTCTTACGGTTGCCAACGCATGCGCGATCCTACATAGAGGGCCAACCGTGAGCGTGCACGCACGAGGTTATTCATTTTCTTTTTTTTAGACGATGCTAGTGCTAGTATCGTCCTCTGAAGTTATCAGACTTTTCTTTCCTCTCTTCTAAGGCGACTTGGGAAACCTTCCTCCCCTTGATCTTCTCCAGCGAGTCCGTGGATTCGCCTACCCTCCGCCTATCGCTCCGGCGGCCGGTAGCAGGAAGGAGAATCCTGGTGTCTCGACTCCCGCTAGTAGATAGGTAGGATTTTAGTCTTCGCAGGGGCAGCGTTTGGACGAATGTCGGCACTTCTTCTTCGAGTCAGTCTTCTGGGCTCCGATTCTCCTCAAGTTCGTCTGTTGGGATGGATAAGATAGAGCTCCGATGTAGATTCCTGCCAGCTCCTTGGGGCAGCGAGGTTACGGTTTCTTGCCGTGCATACGCAAAGGCGATATTTGGTGTCAAGTTCTTTAGATCGATTCAACGATTCAAAGGCGATGATTGCGGCTCCAGAGCGCTGGTCCTTAGGGCACGTGCACGAAGACTTTCCGGTTGTCATCGACAAGGCCAGGCCGGCTCCGATATGGAAGCGGCGACAGCGGCGCGTCGGTGGCTCGTTCTGGCCGCGGCAATGGTCGTTCGGTGGACCATGGACCTAGATGTAATTTTTATTATGTTTGAGGTGCTTTGTACTTTAGGTGAATTTTTATAATAGATCTTATCATTTTTTTGGAAAACAAAAAAAGATGATGCTAGTGCTGCTAGGGAGGAAGCATGGTTCGCAGATCGTGAGTGAAGTGTTGTCCCTGAAGTTACCCTTGTTTCTATGGATTCTCTTGATCAATCGGAAGGCGGGAGTCGAAAGCGGTCTCGTCCCTTCTGTTTGGCGGCATCCGTGACGTGTGTGTGTGTGTTAGCGATCGTCTCTTCAGTCTTCCCTTGTGCCCGTTGTGCGCTGAGCTTTTGTTTCCTTGCGCAGCAACTGTCAATGGCGGCAGCAACTGGAGGTTTCTGGAAACTGAGATATTCATGCAATTTGGCCATCAATCCATATTCATCAAACTGACAACAGGATAGAACAGCAGTGGAACACTGGAACTGAAAATCACTTCGAGATTCTTAATAAAATGGAATCCACCATTTGGAAGACAAGAGCAGAGATAAACAAAATGTAACATTACGAGGGTGACCGTCTGACCTACCATGGAGCCTTGATGTTGCAACCCTCAAGATCTTCATTTCTTTTGTGAATTTCCTCATCAACCTTTATACTTTCTAGGGCCCTGTTGCTCCTGTAAGGTTCTACTCTCTCGGTTCCTAAATATAAGTCTTTTTAGTGATTCCAATAAGAGACTACATACGAACCAAAATGAGTGAATCTACAATCTAAAATATGTCTATATACATCCATATGTAGTCCCTTATTGGAATCTCTGAAAAGACTTATATTTAGGAATGGAGGGAGTACATGATGATACAAATAAATCAACTCAAGTTCAGTATATATAAAAACTAAAAAATATATGGTGTTACACGGGTGCACTAATTATTTTGGAGTCATGAAAACAACCGCACCCCAGCAACTTCAGTTGCTACACTTTTACATACACACAGGGTCCAAAGGTGTTCACAGGGCTCACAAGTTATAAGCCTTCTGCTACTAATTCAGACATGCATTACAGTATTACACCCTTATTAGACAAACTATCATCTGGGATGACTTACCAAACAAAATTGTGAGGTAAGGAAGGTGAAGGGGTACTTAGCTAAGTGAGACCAGCTTCTTCTCCAGGCGCTTTGCTGAGCGAAGGGCCTCCAGAGCCTCTGCCTGCTTCCCTTCACGTTTCAAGGTGAGGGCCTTCAGTTTCTCAGCCTTTATCTGCTCCTCGAGCTGGCTTTTCTCAGTCTGAGCCTTGCTTGTAGCTGCGACGGTTGGCCTTGCCTCTGCTTTCACCAAAGGTTGCGGGGTCGGAGATTGCGTGGACAGATCAGCTGCGCTCCAGCCGATGGATTTCAGGGCAGACATCATTTGAGGATCAATAAGATCTTCCACAAACGCGTCACTTGCTTCAGACTTTCCTCCAGAGTTTGAACCCTGGCTATCTGACTCTTCCAGTTGGCTCTCTAGTGACTTGGCCAATTCGAATTCCGCATCTGCTTCCGCAGTCTTTCCTTCTCTCCTCAACTTGAGGGCGTTGCGCTTGTGAGTGAGGGATTCACGTTGGATTCTGAGACGGTCTCGGCTGGACATTGCTTTTTGAGGCTCAACCGACTTGTTTTCCTGTGCTGGAGGGGCATAGGTCAACGGGTTGGTGTGAGTGGTGATGCTGGCAGACTGCTGGATCGAATTGCTCTGCAGCACAGCTGCTGTGGCTAACTCATGTGCACCAACCTCACTGTCTTGTTGAGGGGCTTCAAGACGCTTCTCTAAGAGTTTTGCTAGTTTCAATTCTTCTCTAGCTTCTGCCAACTTCCCTTCTCTCTTAAAAGCAACTGCTTTTCTCTTATGGAGTAAGATATCATCTCTGAGTGTGTCACCTCCATGTGGCTTCGGAGGTTCTTTATGATCAACATCAGAAGGTGAATGTGATGCTTCTGCAGTTTGCAACTGATCAGCAATAGGTGACCTGGAGAAGGCTGAGTATGCTCCATCACTTGATTTGTGGGCAGGTTGAGAAATGACTGTTTCAGTTTGTGGTTTGCTCCCAGAACTAGCTACAGTGTCCATTGACGCACTAAGTTCAGCTGCATTCACTGGCAACAAAACATCCTTCTTCAATGTATGTCTTATTGAAGATGCAGTAGCATGAACATTAGGGACGTGTTGAGTATCATATTTATTTTCCATAGTCTCATGTTCACCAGGACCTGAACCTTTTTGAGAAGCAGTTGAGTTAGCCAATTCTTCTATCTCCGCCAGTTGCTCCTCCAAGACCTTCGCCTTCTCTAGTTCCTCTTCAGCTTCTGTGTTCTTCCCTTCCCGCCTAAATGCAAGAGCCTTCCTTTTGATAGCAAGCAGTTCCTTCTGAATCTGACCCTTATTCTTCTTTGGCTTCTGAGCAACAACAGGTGAACGATTCGATGGTTTATCTGTTGTTTTCACAGAATCATTATCATCTTCTTCCCATCCCATATTTTTCAACACAGACAGCAATGCTGGATCCTGCATGTCATTGTCTGTCACCTCAGGTTCATAGCCTTCATCAGCAAAATCCAGACTAGGGGGTTCAGCATTGAGTGGGGACTTTGAACTAAAGCCCATGTTTTCCCTGGCTACGGGTCTATTGGAAGAGCTTTCAAGCTCTTCGAGTTGCTTCTCAAGAATACTACCTTTCTTCAACTCTTCCTCGGCTTCATCCACCTTTCCTTCCCTTCTCAACGCTAGTGCCTTCTTTTTCAGAGCTAGCAGCTCCCTCTGAATTGCAAGCTTACTTTTCGGTGCTGATACACGACGCGTGTTAATCTCTGTGACTGTGATATCTTCGGTGTGTGTAATTTTCTGTCCTGAAAAATGGACCTCCGACTCTGGCTGTTCAGTTTCCAAATCCTTCTCAAGTAGCTTTGCCTTTTTAAGCAATGACATGGCCTCTGCAACATTACCAGCCTTCTTGTGAGAAACAGCCTCTCTTTTCAGAGCAAGCACTTGTTCCTTTACTGCTTCTCGATTCAAAGAAGAAACAGGTGCATGGCTGTCCAATTGGTTGTCATCATCTTCACTCCAACCAAATGATTTTAGGGCGGCAGCCATAGCTGGGTCATTGATGTCATCGTCTGTAACATCAAAATTGCCGTCAAAGTTAAGATCATCAGAGACAGCCAGAATTTGTTCGAAATTGATAGCAGGTAGTCTTGAATTGTCGTATAATATGTCGTCCTGGTTATCATCATCCATGTTATGAATAATTGCAGCCAAGTCATCATCAGACTCTTCCGCTTCGCCCAGAATCTCCTGTTCTTCCAGTTGTCTTTCCAAAATTTTAGCCTTCTTCAGCTCTTCCTTTGCTTCAGCAAGTTTACCTTCACGCTTCAGCACTAGGGCCTGTCTCTTCAGAGCATTAACCTGGGATTTGTCAATACCACCAGCTTTCTTGCCCTCTGATGTCTTTGGTGCTACTTCTCTAAGAATCTGTGACAGCTCTCCTTCAACACTCATAGCAGTTGGCCTTGTTTCATCATGAAGATCTGCATCTGACCAGCCTAGATCTTTGAGTTCAGAAGCAAGATCATTCTTTTCTTTTCTAACCCTTTTCCCACTTGGAGCCTTTTTTGTTACAGCGTCATCATAATCCTCAATCTTCTGGGTACCAACAACGGCACTAACATTGGGAGCTTTTGTCGCCATTCTCCTGCTCTTTCTCAATTCTAATTCAAGTGCTGCGGCTTGCCTCTCAAGCTCTTTACCATGCTTGAACGCCCGCAGTGCTTCCTCAGGTTTTCCTTCTGACTTCAGTATTTTGTACTTTCCCTTCTCCTCTACTGCTTGTTGACGCAGTTCTTCCGGAGTAAAAATGGACGCAGTGTTGTTGAGTTCATAATTTTGCGCTTCAGTGGAAAGGCTTCCATCACCATTCCCATCCATACTGGCTTTTCTGGAACCAGAACTGGATGCACTGGCAGTGCTTACGGTTCTCCCAGGAACCTCGGAACCCAGAGATTCCCTACGAGAAAGCTGACCTTGCACACTATCACCTCCAAGAAGTTCACTAAGTATTTCATCCTCTGGTTTAGAAGCTGTTTTTGTGTTAGCTGTGAAAACAACATACACAGAATTATTTGCAAGTTAAGTATTTCTAGCAAAATAGATGTGAAAAGAAATATATAATTGTGCACTCTTTAAGTTGACAACAGCATAGTACTATAACTGGAGTAAAACTTAACCATGTTTCAGCTTGGTGGGAAATAATAAAGAAAGCAATGCATAATAAACATGAGAACCATGAAACAACCAAACTAGTAATAACTTCACATGTGTAACATCTACAGATAATAGAACCTTTCATAACAAAGATCAAAATTATATGGTTTTATCAGCACTTGAAATTCTGAGCTGTAGCTACCAGACAAACAGGAACATATTAAATCACGTGAATTGGACAAACACTGCCTAAGTGTTACTTGTTTAGCAGTAAGAAGATGAAAGCACCATTGTTAGGTTATTCAGTTAATTATCCCCTGTGTTTTAAACCGCATGGATATACATCTCATACAGAACTCCAAACAGGAGGACGAATGTTGCAGAGCTCATCCCTGCAGCTCGACTGTGCACAAGTGCCCTAATGTGCTCTAGTTGGGAAGGTTGCATAATACAAAAGCAATTGTGTCCAATGCTGGCAATCAGATTAATTTTTAATCAAGCAGAACTCGCCACTTTTAGATGTATCAAGTATCAATCAAATCAGAATTCCTTTGATGAGAAACAAATTTGATAGAAAGCGCAAGGAAATAAATTGACCTTTTCCGGCTCTATTTTTGTGTCCGTATCTCAACTCATAGCGTGCTGCTTCCTCGAGTTTTTTGCAAGGATCACAAATTCGAACAGGTGAGTCACCCTGTCCACGTAACACCATCCTCTGCTGGGTGCAACTGCTGCAGAAGAGGCCTCCGCATCTTTGGCAATGATGCTACATATTAAATACACAAAAGTTAACACAACTCCTGGTCCAACCATCTCCATAAGATTACAAGAAAGGTGAAGTTTCTGTCAAGTGACAAATATGCAAACACTAACGGTCAATCCAACCATTAAATTTACTGAAACAGAACAAGAGGTATTTTCAGACCCAATAAATCCAAACTTCATGAGAGACCAGCAACAGCACAAGAAATTTCAGTTTAAAGCTTTGGATTTGCGAATGTAGATTCAGATAGCATAAAACAAACATGCAGTACAACTTTTTTTATTAGGCATGAAACAGAGCAATCATTAACTTTCACTGCTAGGACTAAAAGAGATTATCAGTCGACATACATTGAGGTCATTCCAGTGAGAATGTGCACCAACTTAGTTTCCCCCATCTGCACAAGCTCATGGGAATGACCTCATCCTCCTCGACATAATCGCAATGCACGGAACTAAAAGGTGTGAAGCTTGCAGCATGTGGTGGTTCTGTACTTTTTGGGGGCTGTGATCCGATCGAGTACTAATAGCCTGAGATGTGTGTGAACACCTCATCTAACCCCCTTGTAAGCACATGGTGAAAGCCCACAGTTCAACCTGTTAAAACTGCTAATTCTTGGTTCTGCATAGTCATGACAGCAGAGGCAGAGGCAGAGACGGGAATTTATCCAAGTAATGAGCAGACTTTCTTCGAACATTACAAGTAGTGTGAAACAGCGATCCAAAAGTGAAGGGGATCCCCATGAAATGCCACTGAAATTGGTATGAACTGGATTATTGTGCCCGACTGGATTGTGGCAGAGGAGTAGGTTATGCTTCACATCATCATCGCGAGGCCGGAGATCACGAGATTGATTACCTTCCGTGTAAACAAGGAGAACTGAGCGACGCAGCCCTGGCAGTTGGAGGCATCCAGCACCCAGGTCGCCCCCCGCATCGACGGCTTGGGCGGCAGTCCGATCTTTT
Organism: Triticum timopheevii; assembly: GCA_963921465.1. Lineage (NCBI taxonomy): Eukaryota > Viridiplantae > Streptophyta > Magnoliopsida > Poales > Poaceae > Triticum > Triticum timopheevii. Next base: position 587,422,191 of record OY997270.1, read on the forward strand.
CCAACATGGCTACTGGCAGGACGAAACCCTGCCTGCCTGCGAGCAAAGAACTCTGCAGGTTAAATTTAATCACTAGAACCCAGATGAAGTTAATCAGAGAGAGCCATGGTGACGACGGAGAGGGGCGCAAGCGCAACTCCTGACCAGCGATCCGTGGATCTGGAGCAGCGACTCAGGAGTGCCGTGCGGGGACGGTGAAGGCGAGGTGGAAGAGGAGGAGGGGGAGGAGGCTGACCTTGGTCGGGGAAGGAGGGAGACGAGCGCCGGGTCGTCGGCGCCCCCGGACGGGGCGGAGATTAGAGGCGGAGCGGGGAAGAAGCACGCCGCCGGCCCGGAGTCGGGGCCGGAGTCCAAGGGCGGGGGATCTGTATCCCTCGGAGGTGTTCCTTTGTTCGGGTGGGCTTCTCCTAGTACCTTTTTGATGGAAAACGTGCTTTTTTTATATATGTAGCTGAAAAAATATTACATGCTTCACCAGCGAAGCTGCCTCCCACGGCAGTGCTACCCTGATACTTGTGCAAGAGTAACTGTTTTTGCTCCGCGTTCTCACTTCGGTCACCGTATTTAGGGATACATGCAATACGGTCACTATATACGACAAGACGTGATTATACGGTCATTGTAGCACGTATTGAGCTCGTACACCGCCCCGCTTAACCAATCATGGCCCACTTGCATGGGGGGGGGGAGGGGACGCCAAGTCTTTTATCCCCACGCCTTCTCCACCCGCTCTCTGTTCCCCTCCCCTTCTCCAAATCCCTAGCTCCCCTGCTCTCTTTCCCCCTCCCCTTCTCCAGCCGCCGCCGCCGCCACGTTAGTTGCCCACTGCCGCGGTCGTCGCCGCCATGTCCGTGAGCTCGGCGATGTCATCTCTTGGCGGCCAGGCTGTGGAGGCCCCTCTCATCTGATGCCCTCATTGCCGCACGCGGGTGAAGTTCTACCTGTCGAACACAGACAAGCATTAGGGTTGGGTGTTCTACAAGTGCATCAATGTAAGATCTTCATCCTTTCTTCATCAAGTGTTTTTGTTGGATCTGTTGGTGTGCTTAAGTTTTTCTCTTATGTGGTGTACCTAGGGTCCTTGTGGTTTCTGGCACTGGGAGTTGGAGTATATTGTGTATCTTGTTGAGCATCATTTCCTCAATGGGAATGAAGCAGTGGATGCAATTGGCGCTACAGAGGATAGGAGGAAACAACTCCTTCGAGAAAGGGAAGAAAGGGCTAGGCTTGCAGGCATTGGAGCTGGGATATATGACAGGAGGCCTTCAGGCAGTCCCATGACCAAGCAGCAGGCAGATGCTCTTTTATGTTTAGGTAGAGAGATTCTTCTGGTTTTGAAGGCAATGATGGGATCAGTCTTAGTGTTGTGTGTCATGTTTGGTATCTCCCTTCTGAAGAAATGATGTGAACTCAGGCTTGGTCAGGATGTAATGTAGTTGTTATGTAGGTTGCAAAACTCTTTTGGTCAGTATGTAATGGTTGGTCAGGATGTAAACCTCTTTTGGGGATGATGTAGTGGCTTTGAAAGGAAGCTGGTAATGATATGTGACTTGTTAAGTTAAATGTTAACTTTTCTCTTAACTAATGGTTGTTCATTTGAAAGTTAACTGATGGTTGTTAGTTAACATTCAATATTGCTGGCTAAAGTGTGGTTGTTGTGCTTGATGATGACCATGCACTGGTGACCAAGAAAGAGTACTCATCAGCAAATAAGAAGTTGCTAAAACTGGTGTTGTTCTCAGCTTGTGGTGACCAGCAAATACTGAAGGAAATATGCCCTAGAGGCAATAATAAAGTTATTATTTATTTCCTTATTTCATGATAAATGTTTATTATTCATGCTAGAATTGTATTAACCGGAAACATAATACATGTGTGAATACATAGACAAACATAGTGTCACTAGTATGCCTCTACTTGACTAGCTCGTTAATCAAAGATGGTTAAGTTTCCTAACCATAGACATGAGTTATCATTTGATTAACGGGATCACATCATTAGGAGAATGATGTGATTGACTTGACCCATTCTATTAGCTTAGCACTTGATCGTTTAGTATGTTGCTATTGCTTTCTTCATGACTTATACATGTTCCTACAACTATGAGATTATGCAACTCCCGTTTACCAGAGGAACACTTTGTGTGCTACCAAACGTCACAACGTAACTGAGTGATTATAAAGGAGCTCTACAGGTGTCTCCAAAGGTACATGTTGAGTTGGCGTATTTCGAGATTAGGTTTTGTCACTCCGATTGTCGGAGAGGTATCTCTGGGCCCTCTCGGTAATGCAATCACTATAAGCCTTGCAAGCAATGTAGCTAATGAGTTAGTTACGGAATGATGCATTACATAACGAGTAAAGAGACTTGCCGGTAACGAGATTGAACTAGGTATTGGATACCGACGATCGAATCTCGGGCAAGTAACATACCGATGACAAAGGGAACAACGTATGTTGTTATGCGGTTTGACCGATAAAGATCTTCGTAGAATATGTAGGAGCCAATATGAGAATCCAGGTTCCACTATTGGTTATTGACCGGAAACAGTTCTAGGTCATGTCTACATAGTTCTCGAACTCGTAGGGTCCGCACGCTTAAGGTTTCGATGACAGTTATATTATGAGTTTATGAGTTTAGATGTACCGAAGTTTGTTCGGAGTCTCGGATGAGATTGCGGACATGACGAGGAGTCTCGAAATGGTCGAGACATGAAGATTGATATATTGGAAGCCTATGTTTGGATATCAGAAGTGTTCCGGGTGAAATCGGGATTTTACCGGAGTATCGGGAGGTTACCGGAACCCCCCGGGGGCTTAATGGGCCTACATGGGCCCTAGTGGAGAGGAGGAGAGGAGGCAAGGGCTGGGCCGCGCGCCCCTCCCCCCTAGTCCGAATAGGACAAGGAGAGGGGGGCGGCGCCCCCCCTTTCCTTCCTCTCTCCCTCCTCCTTCCCCCCTTCTCCTACTCCAACTAGGAAAGAAGGGAGTCCTACTCCCATCGGGAGTAGGACTAGGACTCCCCCTTGGCGCGCCCTCCTTGGCCGGCCGCCCCCTCCGCCTTGGCTCCTTTATATATGGGGGCAGGGGGGCACCTCTAGGCACAACAATTGATCTCTTGATCTCTTAGCCGTGTGCGGTGCCCCCCTCCACCATAGTCCTCCTCGATAATATTGTAGCGGTGCTTAGGCGAAGCCCTGCGATGGTAGAACATCAAGATCGTCACCACGCCATCGTGCTGACGAAACTCTTCCCCGATATTCTGCTGGATCGGAGTACGGGGAACGTCATCGAGCTGAACGTGTGCTAGAACTCGGAGGTGCCGTAGTTTCGGTGCTTGATCGGTCGGGCCGTGAAGACGCACGACTACATCAACCGCGTTGTTCTAACACTTACACTTTCGGTCTACAAGGGTACGTGGACAAAACTCTCCCCTCTCGTTGCTATGCATCACCATGATCTTGTGTGTGCGTAGGAATTTTTTTTGAAATTACTACGTTCCCCAACAGTGGCATCCGAGCCTGGTTTTATGCGTAAATGTCATATGCACGAGTAGAACACAAGTGAGTTGTGGGCGATACAAGTCATACTGCTTACCAGCATGTCATACTTTGGTTCAGCGGCATTGTGAGATGAAGCGGACCGGACCGACATTACGCGGACGCTTACGCGAGACTTGTTTCACCGTTACGAGGACTCGTTGCTTAAAGGTGACCGACGGGTGTGTGTCTCTCTCACTTTAGTTGAACCGAGTGTGGCTACGCCCGGTCCTTGCGAAGGTTAAAACAGTACTAACTTGACAAACTATCGTTGTGGTTTTGATGCGTAGGTAAGAACGGTTCTTGCTCAGCCCGTAGCAGCCACGTAAAATTTGCAACAACAAAGTAGAGGACGTCTAACTTGTTTTTGCAGGGCATGTTGTGATGTGATATGGTCAAGACGTGATGCTATATTTTATTGTATGAGATGATCATGTTTTGTAATCGAGTTATCGGCAACTGGCAGGAGCCATATGGTTGTCGCTTTATTGTATGAAATGCAAGCGCCCTGTAATTGCTTTACTTTATCACTAAGCGGTAGCGATAGTCGTAGAAGCAATAGATGGCGAAACAACAACGATGCTACGATGAAGAACAAGGTGTCGCGCCGGTAACGATGGTGATCACGACGGTGCTTCGGAGATGGAGATCACAAGCACAAGATGATGATGGCCATATCATATCACTTATATTGATTGCATGTGATGTTTATCCTTTATGCATCTTATCTTGCTTTGATTGACGATAGCATTTTAAGATGATCTCTCACTAATTATCAAGAAGTGTTCTCCCTGAGTATGCACCGTTGCGAAAGTTCTTCGTGCTGAGACACCACATGATGATCGGGTGTGATAGGCTCTACGTTCAAATACAACGGGTGCAAAACAATTGCACACATGGAATACTCAGGTTAAACTTGACGAGCCTAGCATATACAGATATGGCCTCGGAACACGGAGACCGAAAGGTCGAACGTGAATCATATAGTAGATATGATCAACATACTGATGTTCACCATTGAAAACTACTCCATCTCACGTGATGATCGGACATGGTTTAGTTGATTTGGATCACGTGATCATTTAGATGACTAGAGAGATGTCTGTCTAAGTGGGAGTTCTTTAGTAATATGATTAATTGAACTTAAATTTATCATGAACTTAGTCCTGGTAGTATTTTGAAAATTATGTTGTAGATCAATAGCTCGCGTTGTTTCTTTCATATGTTTATTTTGATATGTTCCTAGAGAAAAATGTGTTGAAAGATGTTAGTAGCAATGATGGGGATTGGATCCGTGATCTAAGGTTTATCCTCATTGTTGCACAGAAGAATTATGTCCTTGATGCACCGCTAGGTGACACACCTATTGCAGGAGCAGATGCGGACGTTATGAACGTTTGGCTAGCTCAAAATGATGACTACTTGATAGTTTAGTGCACCATGCTTACACGGCTTAGAATCGGGACTTCAAAGATGTTTTGAACGTCATGGACCATATGAGATGTTCTAGGAGTTAAAGTTAATATTTCCAGCAAATACCCGAGTTGAGAGATATGAAGTCTCCAACAAGTTCTATAGCTAAAAGATGGAGGAGAATCGCTCAACTAGTGGGCATGTGCTCAGATTTTCTGGGTACTACAATCGCTTGAATCAAGTGGGAGTTAATCTTCCAGATAAGATAGTGATTGATAGAATTCTCTAGTCACCATCACTAAGTTACTAGAACTTCGTGATGAACTATAGTATGCAAGGGATGACGAAAACAATTCCCGAGCTCTTCGTGATGTTGAAATCGACGGAGGTAGAAATCAAGAAAGAGCATCAAGTGTTGATGATTGACAAGACCACTAGTTTCAAGAAAAGGGCAAAGGGAAAGAAAGGGAAACTTCAAGTAGAATGACAAACAAGTTGTCACTCCTGTGAAGAAGACCAAAGCTGGACCAAAGCCTGAAACTGAGTGCTTACACTTCAAAGAAAATGGTCACTGGAAGCGGAAATGCCCTGAATATTTGGTGGATAAGAAGGATGGCAAAGTGAACAAGGGTATATTTGATATACAAGTTATTGATGTGTGCCTTACTAGTGTTCATAGTAGCCTCTGAGTATTTGATACTTGTTCGGTTGCTAAGATTAGTAACTCGAAACAGGAGTTACAGAATAAACAGAGACTAGTTGAAGGGGAAGTGATGATGAGTGTTGGAAGTAGTTCCAAGATTGATATGATCATCATCGCACACTCCCTATACTTTCGGGATTAGTGTTAAACCTAAATAAATGTATTTGGCGTTTTCGTTGAGCATGAATATGATTTGATCATGTTTATTGCAATACGGTTATTCATTTAAAGTCAGAGAATAATTGTTGTTCTGTTTACATGAATAAAACCTTCAAATGGTCATACACCCAATGAAAATAGTTTGTTGGATCTCGATCATAGTGATACACATATTCATAATATTGATGCCAAAAGATGCAAAGTTAATAATTATAGTGCAACTTATTTGTGGCACTGCCGTTTGGGTCATATCGGTGTAAAGCGCATGAAGAAACTCCATAAAGATGGATTTTCGGAATCACTTGGTTATGAATCATTTGATGCTTGCGAACCGTGCCTTTTGGGCAAGATGACTAAAACTCCGTTCCCCGGAACAATGGAACGAGCGACTGACTTATTGGAAATAGTACATACCGATGTATGCGATCTGATGAGTGTTAAGGCTCGCGGCGTGTATCGTTATTTTCTGACCTTCACAGATGATTTGAGCAGATATGGGTATATCTACTTGATGAAACATAAGTCTGAAACATTTGAAAAGCTCAAAGAATTTCAGAGTGAAGTGGAAAATCATCATAACAAGAAAAATAAAGTTTCTACGATCTGATCGTGGAGACGAATATTTGAGTTACGAGTTTGGTCTTCGTTTGAAACAATGTGAAATAGTTTCACAACTCACGCCACCTGGAACACCACAATGTAATGGTGTGTCCGAACGTCGTAATTGTACTTTACTAGATATGGTGTGATCTATGATGTCTCTTATCGGTTTACCACTATTGTTTTGGGGTTATGCATTAGAGACAGTTGCATTCACGTTTAATAGGGTACCATCTAAATCCGTTGAGACGACACTGTATGAACTATGGTTTAGCAGTAAACCTAAGCTGTCGTTTCTTAAAGTTTGGAGTTGCGATGCTTATATGAAAAAGGTTTTCAACCTAATAAGCTCGAACCCAAATTAGAGAAGTGCGTCTTCATAGAATACCCAAAGGAAGATGTTGGGTACACCTTCTATCATAGATCTGAAGGCAAAACATTCGTTGCTAAGAATGGATCCTTTCTAGAGAAGGAATTTCTCTCGAAAGAAGTGAGTGGGAGGAAAGTAGAGCTTGATAAGGTAATTTGTACCTTCTCCCGAATTGGAAAGTAGTTCATCAAAGAAATCAGTTCCAGTGATTCCTACACCAATTAGTGAGGAAGCTAATGATGATGATCATGAAACTTCAGATCAAGTTACTACAAAACCTCGTAGGTCTTGCAAAGTACAGTCCGCACCAGAGTGGTACAGTAATCCTGTTCTGGAAGTCATGTTACTAGACCATGATGAACCTACGGACTATGAGGAAGCGATGATGAGCCCAGATTCCACGAAATGGCTTGAGGCCATGAAATCTGAGATGGGATCCATGTATGAGAACAAAGTGTGGACTTTGGTGGAGTTGCCCGATGATCGGCAAGCCATATTGTATAAATGGATCTTCAAGAGGAAGACAGATGCTAATAGTAGTGTTACTATCTACAAAGCTCGACTTGTCGCAAAAAGGTTTTCGACAAGTTCAAGGTGTTGACTATAATGAGATTTTCTCAACTGTAGCGATGCTTAAGTCTGTCCGAATCATGTTAGCAATTGCCACATTTTATGAAATCTGGCAAATGGATGTCAAAACTGCATTCCTTAATGGTTTTCTTAAAGAAGAGTTGTATATGATGCAACCAGAAGGTTTTGTCAATCCTAAAGGTGCTAACAAAATGTGCAAGCTCCAGCGATCCATCTATGGACTGGTGCAAGCATCTCAGAGTTGGAATATACGCTTTGATAAGTTGATCAAAGCATATAGTTTTATACAGACTTGCGGTGAAGCCTGTATTTACAATAAAGTGAGTGGGAGCACTACCGCCTTTCTGATAAATATATGTGAATAACATATTGTTGATCAGAAATGATGTAGAATTATTCTGGAAAGCATAAAGGAGTATTTGGAAGGAGTTTTTTAAAAGAAAGACCTCAATAAAGCTACTTACATATTGAGCATCAAAATCTATTGAGATAGATCAAGACGCTTGATAAGTTTTTCAATAAGTACATACCTTGTCAAGATTTTGAAGTAGTTCAAAATGGAACAGTCAAAGAAAGAGTTCTTGCCAGTGTTGCAAAGGTGTGAAATTGAGTAAGACTCAAATCCCGACCATGGCAGAAAATAGAAAAGAGAATGAAAGTCATTCCCTATGCCTTAGTCATAGGTTCTATAAAGTATGCTATGCTATGTACCAGACCTATTGTAGACCTTGTTCTAAATTTGGTAAGGGAATACAATAATGATCTAGGAGTAGATCACTGGACATTGGTCAAGAATATCCTTAGTGAGGACTAAGGAAATATTTCTCGATTATGGAGGTGATAAAAGAGCCCGTCGTAAAGAGTTACATCGGTGCAAGCTTTTACACCGATCCAGATGACTCTAAGTCTCAATCTGGATACATATTGAAAATGGGAGCAATTAGCTAGAGTAGCTCCAAGCGGAGCATTGTAGACGTAGAATATTTGCAAAATACATACTGCTCTGAATGTGACACACCCGTTGACTAAGCTTCTCTCACGAGCAAAACATGATCACACCTTAGTACTCTTTGGGTGTTAATCACATAGCGATGTGAACTAGATTATTGACTCTAGTAAACCTTTTGGGTGTTGGTCACATGACGATGTGAACTATGGGTGTTAATCATATACAGATATGAATATTGGTGTTAAATCACATGGCGATGTGAACTAGATTATTGACTCTAGTGCAAGTGGGAGACTAAAGGAAATATGCCCTAGAGGCAATGATAAAGTTATTATTTATTTCCTTATTTCATGATAAATGTTTATTATTCAAGCTAGAATTGTATTAACCGGAAACATAATACATGTGTGAATACATAGACAAACCTAGTGTCACTAGTATGCCTCTACTTGGCTAGCTCGTTAATCAAAGATGGTTAAGTTTCCTAACCATAGACATGAGTTATCATTTGATTAACGGGATCACATCATTAGGAGAATGATGTGATTGACTTGACCCATTCTGTTAGCTTAGCACTTGATCGTTTAGTATGTTGCTATTGCTTTCTTCATGACTTATACATGTCCCTACAACTATGAGATTATGCAACTCCCGTTTATCGGAGGAACACTTTGTGTGCTACCAAACATCACAACATAACTGAGTGATTATAAAGGAGCTCTACAGGTGTCTCCAAAGGTACATGTTGAGTTGGCGTATTTCAAGATTAGGTTTTGTCACTCTGATTGTCGGAGAGGTATCTCTGGGCCCTCTCGGTAATGCACATCACTATAAGCCTTGCAAGCAATGTAGCTAATGAGTTAGTTACGGAATGATGCATTACATAACGAGTAAAGAGACTTGCCAGTAACGAGATTGAACTAGGTATTGGATACCGGCGATCGAATCTCGGGCAAGTAACATACCGATGACAAAAGGAACAACGTGTGTTGTTATGCGGTTTGATCGATAAAGATCCTAGTAGAATATGTAGGAGCCAATATGAGCATCCAGGTTCTGCTATTGGTTATTGACCGGAAATAGTTCTAGGTCATGTCTACATAGTTCTCGAACCCGTAGGGTCCGCACGCTTAAGGTTTCGATGACAGTTATATATGAGTTTTGATGTATCGAAGTTTGTTCAGAGTCCCGGATGAGATTACGGACATGACGAGGAGTCTCGAAATGGTCGAGACATGAAGATTGATATATTGGAAGTCTATGTTTGGATATCCGAAGTGTTCCGGGTGAAATCGGGATTTTACCGGAGTACCGGGAGGTTACCGGAACCCCCCGGGGGCTTAATGGGCCTACATGGGCCCTAATGGAGAGGAGGAGAGGAGGCAAGGGCTGGGCCGCGCCCCCCCCCTAGTCCGAATAGGACAAGGTGAGGGGGGTGGCGCCCCCCCCCCCCTTCCTTCCTCTCTCCCTCCTCCTTCCCCGCTTCTCCTACTCCAACTAGGAAAGAAGGGAGTCCTACTCCCGGTGGAGTAGGACTCCCCCTTGGCGCGCCCTCATTGGCAGGCCGCCCCCTCCCCCTTGGCTTCTTTATATACGGGGGCAAGGGGGCACCTCTAGGCACAACAATTGATCTCTTGATCTCTTAGCCGTGTGCGGTGCCCCCTCCACCATAGTCCTCCTCGATAATATTGTAGCGGTGCTTAGGCGAAGCCCTGCGACGGTAGAACATCAAGATCGTCACCACGCCATCGTGCTGATGAAACTCTTCCCCGACATTCTGCTGGATCGGAGTACGGGGAATGTCATCGAGCTAAATGTGTGCTAGAACTCGGAGGTGCCGTAGTTCGGTGCTTGATCGGTCGGGCCGTGAAGACGTGCGACTACATCAACCGCGTTGTTCTAACGCTTCCGCTTTCGGTCTACGAGGGTACGTGGACAACACTCTCCCCTCTCGTTGTTATGCATCACCATGATCTTGTGTGTGCATAGGATCTTTTTTTTGAAATTACTACGTTCCCCAACAAATACAAGATGTGTATTTGTCAACAAGTTGTGGCTGAAAGGTGAGAAGAACACCATGCACAAGCAGAAGGAAACTTAATATTTCAAACTTTTAGTAGCAAACAAACTCTTTGCAAAATATTTTGATACTAGTTCAAAGAAGCTCATTGCACAATGGCTCTAGTCATTGAAGGGTAATTCATGATCAACATTTGATCCAAACTCACAAACTGACATCAATATGGATCAAATGTTACATCCTGAGTGACCAAAAGACAACATTGCAAGTTTGACAGTCTTACATAAAGATACTCCCTCTGTTCCGAAATAATTGTCACTGGGCAACCCCAGAACAAATTCCGCCACGTTATAAAGAAAAATTCACTTTCCTGTTTTGCCCTCCCACTCGCTCGCACTAGCTTGCTCTCTCGCTCCCACTAGCTCGCTCACTCGCCGCTCTCCCAATCCTCCCCGTCGTCACTCTCCCAATCCCTCTCCCCTCTGTCGCCGCCCTCTCCCTCTCCTCGTCGCCGTCCTCTTCCTCTTCTTGTCATCGGTCTCTCCCTCTCCCCGTCACCGGCCTGTTCCACCGCCCCTTTCTTCCCACCACCCCGCCCCCACTCACACCCTAAAGGTCAACAAAAAAGTGAATCTTTTTTCACCGGCGACGAGCTTCTAGGCGACGGACGTGTGGATGTGTAGCGGCACCAGTGCGGGATCTGGGCAACGAAGGCGTGGACGTGGAGCCGTGGCCGAGCAGCGGGTCTGGAGAGGCGCCGGAGCAGCGGAGTGGCAGGCCTGGTGCAGCGCCGGAGCAGTGGAGGGAGATGGAGTTCCCTCTTGACCCAGTCGACAGGTACGGATGCGGGGAGGAGCAGCTAGCTGGCGGCAGCGATGGGACGAGCAGCTGGTGGCGGGACGAGCAATTGGAGCAGCTGGTGGCGGGACGAGCAATTGGAGCAGCTGGTGGCGGGATGAGCAGCTAGAGCCGGTGGCGGGGCAAGTAGTTGGAGTAGGAGGGCGGCGCCGAGCTCAACTAGGGCCTCCTCGGCGACTCCTATGACTGCTAGCTGCGGCAGGAGTACCTCGGTGAGCAAATTAGAGTACTGTACTTGCAACTCTGATTCAGTTAATTAGAGTACTGTACTTGCAACTCTGATTCACTCAGTCTGCAACTCTGATTCAGTTAATTAGAGTACTGTACTTACAGTAGATCGAAGCAAATTCTGGAGTAGTAGTTCGATGAGTAGTTCTTGTAGTAGTCGGATTTAGTTAATCTCCTCCTCTTCTCCAGTCACCAATTAGGCTGGTGTAATCCATTGTTTCTGTTTTCAAAGAAAATCTTTACTCCGAGCACATGTAGTGAGCACATTTGCTCCATTTAGTGAGAACATTTGCTAGGAGTACAAATTAGTGTTAACACAAGTGATGGGTTGATTTACAAATTCTGAAGACGATGAGCAGAGCATAAAAATGATTGCTTATCTTCTCTTGACTTCTCTTCTCTTCTCTTCTTCCTTTCTTCCGAAACTTAAAAGCAGCAGTAGCAACTGCATTAATTAAATCTAAATGAATTTATATGCACCTAGGAGTAACTAGGAGTAGCAGACTTTTTTAGTTAAAGAATTTGGAGTAATTATCTTCTCTTCTCCTCTTATCTTCTCCTCTTCATTTGACTGAAGCATTTGAAAGCTAGCAAAATGAAAGAGCTTGTCTTAAAGAAAATGACTCAGCTTGAAGAAATTTACAGAAGTGTTCACATGCATATTGACAGCGATCATGAGTGGCGGATTCTCACTGAACTTATTGATTCTGGTTCACTTCTTTCCCATGCCTTTCGTCCCGAATATACATAACTGAAGTTACTTTATACAGTTTTGTTTCCATTAAGAACTACCTGATGCATGACTTAACTGGTGCTTCTTAGTTATATAACGTTGCCGTTTCTGTCTCACCTTAAAATTCTGTGAGTTTCTTAGTCAAATGCAATGGTAGGTTCTGAAACTGTCTTTCAATTTTGTGTCTTCTAGTGTCAGCTTGAATATTTAGGCAGATCACTTTTGACACAAAAATGGAATAAGCTCTTATGAAAACTAAAAGAGCATGCAGTAATGGGCGGTTGGATGAGAAAATTGTTGTTCTGTTGAAATGCTGGTTTCTTAATATTGTATGCACTATTCTGTTTAAAAGCTGTCTTTGTTTCTTACATTAAGTTTTTTGAGCTACTGTTCTGGATTTGTTGGCACATCAGACACAAGTTTTAAACTTGGAGCACTCAGTTCCTTTACTTTTAACATATCCATCATAGCAACTTATTTCCCTTGGCAATTGACCCAGCACAATTGCATATTTCCACTAGACTCGAAGCATTAAGGCATAAAAGTTGTGGAGCATTAATCATGATTAAAAAAACATCTCCAGAAACAACTAGATTTAATGATCAAAATTGTCCACGGTAGTGTGGAAAATATCATTGACATACAAAAAGTCAATAGTCTAAAATAAATGGCAATATTTAATTGCAGAAGTAAAGGCTGATAATACTCAAACAGTAGCATTTTTTGAAATGCCAGTGACATGAGATTATATTACTGTTACCATATTGCTCTTAGTTGGACATGAGATTATTTTACTGTTAGACTAACTATATTTTACTGTAAAGGACATTCTAGAAAAGGTGGAAAAATGGACATCAGCAACTGAAGAGGAGGGTTGGCTCAGTGAATATGAGGGGGTAAATTGAATTTTTCTTCTTCTTATCTTTAAATGCTCTTTGGTCTATACTTGTTCCAATGGTTAATCGACCAGCTAGTTATCTTTAGTCAAAGTGTTACATTGTTGCATCTGCTATAGACTATTTATATGGTTTCAATTTCAGGATCAAAATCGCTATAGTGCTGGTCGAGGAGCTCACATAAACCTCAAGCTCACATAAACCTCTCCTACTACTCTCTTCTCTTATCTTTCATTTAAATGGAGTACTCCACACAAGCAAATAAAACTTTCCTTTAATTAATATAACCCTGAATTTGGTTTCCTTTGTCCAAATGTTCAGATGGACTGAAGAAAATCAAACAGTTCATAGTTGATTTGACTTCAGTGGAGACCAATATGGTTAGTCTGTTGTTCCATCTATCTATTGAGCTTGATGTTTTCACATTAAATATCATGTTTGTGACCTCCATTTATGGAGCCTGGGCAGCAGCCGAGCCCAGCTCTAGCTCGCCTTAACCTGGGCGGACTTGGAGAGGAGGAGTCCCTGCAGATGGAGAGGAGTCCCTGCAGATGGAGAGGAGTCCCTGGGCGTGGAGAGGAGGAGCGCCTGGGCGCCTGCGTTGGTCTGGATGGAGGTAAAGCTATGGCTCCTGGAGCGCCGGCGAGGGAGCTTCCGATTGCGGCGGGGAAGGGCGACCAAAGAGGGGATCTGGCTCTCGATTGGAGCGGCGCGGGCAGCCGGCGGGGAAGGACGCCGGAGATGCAGAAGACGGAGGAGCCTGGCGAAGGGGAGGAGGGACGGAGTCCTCCTCCGCCTGGCGAAGGGGAGGAGCGACAGAGTCCTGGCAGAGGGAAGGAGCGACGGAGAAAGATGACGACCTGAGCGTGATTTCAAATCGGGGGCAGTTTTGTAGTTTCACTAGTTTTCACCTGGTCGAAAAAGACCCCCTAGCGACAATTATTTCGGAACGGAGGGAGTAGAAGAGTACCCAAGATAGAACTACATCCTGAGTCACACAAAAGACACCATATCATTCTAACACAGCCCCTCCCAGCCCAGCATTGGTATGTTCACCTGAAAACATCAAACATAGATGTTCCCTTGGCTTTGTTAGGCATCACTTGGTCTTCCTGAACCTTTCTCTTACCAGCAGCAACATCTTTTCTTCTCATCTCCTCCTTCTTTGCAGCTTCTCTTTCTGCAGTAGCAGCTAGTCTTTCTGCTTCTCTCTCTGCAGCAGCAGATTGTCTATCAGCCTCTCTCTGTGCAGCAGCAGCCTGCCTCTCTGCAAGTTTCTTTGCAGCTGTTGCTTCCTTCTCAACCTTCTTTTTAGCTTCCTGTTTTGCTTTGCTCAGCTGAAATGGCCTTCATTGTCTCTGCAATTATCTTCTTTGTCTCTTGTGTTGCCTTCTTATTTAGTTCAGCTTCTTCTCTCCTCGTCTCCCTTTCTTGAGCTGCTGTCTGCCTCTTCCTTGCTGCAACTGCTGCCTTCTTCTCAGTTTGCTTATGCCTTTTCCTGGCAATATCTTCTGCTTTCTTCTGTTGTTCTTCTCTCCTTGCTGCAAGCAGATCTTGTTTTTTGTCCTCCACTTCTTTGTCCCTCTGCCTCTTCAATGCTAGCAACTTCTTAGCTAACTCTCCTTGTTGAATGGTGGTTGTGCTAGAGCTTGGTTGTGATTGGTTCATCAAAACTTGTACAGCTGAGATGAATATGGACTCTGGAACAGGCCTTGCTTGAGTCACTCTTTGAGCTGGCCTCTGCATGAAGTTAAAACAAACAGTAGTGAAGGAATGAATGCAATATCAATGAATGCCACTAGACACTAGTAAACTGCCCATGCGTTGCCACGGGCTCTTGAAATAGTTTGCAAGAGTTACATGTTAACTTTTTAAGGTCTTGCCCCGCCATAGATCCAGACCCCCACCACTGATTCTACCCCGCCTAGGCTGCCGCCTGCCGCCGCGCTGCCCCATCGCGTTCGCCTCCGCCCCGACCCCGCCCGCCTCCTCTCCGGCCGCCTCCGCCTCCGGTCCATCCTTCGCCCGGCCCCACTCCGTCCGCCTCCCCTCCGGCCCTGCTCCGTCTGCCTCCTCTCCGGCCCTGCTCCGTCCGCCTCCTCTCCGGTTCGTCCGCCGCACCGCTCCGTCCGCTTCTGCCCCGCGCCGCACGCTGCCGCCCCGCTCCGTCCGCCTCCGCCCCACGCCGCACGTCGCCTCCCCGCTCCCTGCTCGGCCGCCGCCCGCTCCCCGATGGCGCCGAAGAAGACGCCGAAGGGAAAGTCCGGTTTCTTCGGCATGAGGGCGAAGCCCTCCGGGAACTTTGGACTGGAGTTCTCCGATGCCGGGCAATGTTGGTGGCTCGGCACGTATCCCACCGCCGATGAGGCCTCTCGTGCCTACGACGTGGCGGTGTGGCGTGCCGGATGGCCGAAGACGGACCTAAACTTCCTGGAGGTCCAGTCCCAGGCGGTGGCGGAGTGGCTCGTGCTGCAAGGCATCCGGATGGAGGAGATGCCGACTAAGAAGGCGAAGAAGAAACCCGTGGTTGTTGTCGCTCCCGGCGAGAGCGACGAGGCGGCGATAGCTTGGTTTGCGTGATTTGCGTTTTGCTGCAAAGCCATCTCTAATGAAATGCTATTTGCTACATTTTTAAATAGGAAAATTATTCCGATGAGCCAGCCATAACTCAACAGACCAGTCTCTAATGAAATGCTATTTGCTACATTTTTTAAATAGAAAAATTATTCCGATCAGCCAGCCATAACTCAACAGACCAATCTGAACCCACATTTTCTAAAGTAAAAAATATATTTCCTTTGATAGATCAAGATGCCAAAGTGTCGTTTGTCCGATTGCTATGTTCCTATACACGCAGAGCAAATTATTTTTCAAATCAAGGAATTAAGAAAAGGAAGAATATCATGATGTTCGTGGCACTTGCCAGGTCTGCCATGCTACCATGGCATTGTCTTTTTAGTCTCTACCCACATGCCGAGTTGAGAAATAATCTTCAGATATACCCACTGCTAACACACTCACGTACATAATGGCCCTTGGCTGATTGATTTGGCTGGCTGTTAACACAAGCACACAACACACAAAATCAGTCAATCGCCACACGAGTATGCATTGTTTACTTTATTCCAATTGTGATGCAATCGTGACACCTACAAGCCCCGTCCGCTCGCCCATCACGGTAATTGCCTACTCGCCGCTGGTGCCAACCTCTCGACCTCACCACCGCCGCTCACCACTCAGTCTCCACCGGCTGCCCATTGCCTCTTGCGCCACCCGCGCGCTCGCTCGGCCCAATGTTGTTGATTGGAATGCGGGACTGAAGGTAATCCATGGACAGGTTTTAGTTCTGCTTGGCATCAATCTTTGGTACTTGTCAATCCATCTAACGCACAAAAAAATCGACTCTCAGACAGAAAAGTGATCTAACTCTATTGATGAGCACAACAGTACATACCATCCCATCATGATGTTGCCATCTCTCACACTTGATGATTCTTGTTATTTATAACATGTACACCATCGGGCGATTGCTTTATTAGAAATATATTTACACAATATGATCAGAGCAACATCAAGGAGTCAGATGCTGGTGCATAGATTCTCCTCAAATTCCACATGCAACCCTTGTAGAGAAGAACAACATATTTTCCTGAGGTCATTTTTGACTGAGCTCCTACAGAAAAATTCAAAGAAATCACGAGGAGCATGGAGCCAAGCAAACTAATCATAGTAAATCATGAGAGGAGAAGCCTCTCAACCTACTACAGGGAATCGAGTCAACATTAATTCGTGTAAGAATTAAACCGTAATGTAGATCAACAACCCAGTAGTTGATAAAATAATCCTGACACAACCCATTAATACAATATATGGTCATAGGAAGTAGATTGAGATTGTGCAGATATCATGATCTACGAACCGTATCTACTCACAAACAGAACCTCCTCACATCACAAAACAAATGTTTCATCAACAGAAACTCTAGCGAATGCCAATTGGATTATATAAGTAAGATAGAGACATCAAAAAAAAGAAAAGATAATTCAAAGAGTATATATTCTATTTTCTTACTTGACATCACAGAGAATGCAAGTCAAAGATATTGCGATACATCTTACCCTTCTATAAATTGACTGCAAGGCACAATCCCCAGCAAAATATACAGAATGAATTGCTCCTATGGTCCAAGTATTGCATAAATAGTTATATACAAACTATTCAACAGTGAGCATAAACATGGCATGTACTACCAAAATCCCTTGGATATGGAGCTTAGTCTGCATGTCTATTCGTTTTGTTTCCCCCGTACAATGTCAATACTTGTTTCCCTAGTACAATGCCCGTGCGTTGTCACGGGCCTTTTAATTTTTTTTTCGGATTGCATACATAAGCATAATGCATTTCTAATTTCACATGTATAGAAAAAAATTACAGTAACAATCAAAAAATGTATTTGATGCAATGTATTTTCATTATTCCACTCCACTTGCATCTCCTAGTAGAACGCCGTGCGTTGCAACGGGCTATATTGATGACTTCTTTTTTTACGTCAAAGCACTCTTCTTTTCTCCCATTCTTCCTTCCCCCAATTAAAAATGTTTCTCAGAGTGATATGTGAATGGATAAATTCACAACGATACTAAAATATGAAGGACTAAAACCATATTTACGGAAGAACATTTCTACAACACATTCGACATGAAACTTATGGTGTTTGATAGATTGGATAAAACACGATGCTGACTTAGCACCAAATCTCATTGATAGTTCAGAACATGGTTGTCATACCATTGTACCTGAAAGATTTGTCTCCCCCTTCCTCGCTCCCTCTCTAGTAGCTGTCTCATGAGCCGGTCGTCATTGTTGCTGTTGATGGCGATGACAATAATGAGGAGGAACACCACAAGAGCTAGATGTTCTTGACCTCTTCCCTATGGTAACTGCCGCCTCTGCATTGGGTGTCGTTCATCAACACCACCGCTGCGCCAGCTGCTACTTGTATAGAAAATAAGAAGATAGAAACTTTGTGTGTTGGGTCGCCAGCTGCTCATTTGCTTGTATGATTGTGGAGACTGCGCTAAACAAGCAGGACGGTAATTGTACTCCAGCTTGAATGGAGATGCACCAAGTTCACTTGATCCACCAATCAACTTTGGACTGTGGATCCCAAGTCCGAGAACAAAAACTTGTTGAAAGTCTGCATGTGTATCCAACAATCATGACATGTACTCCATATGTAAAGAAATATAAGAGCATTTAGATCACTTCTTTAGTGATCTAAACACTCTTATGTTTCTTTTAGGAGGGATTATGGACCAAAAGAAGAAAATAAACATTGCATGCTACAAAAATGGATAATAAAATCTATCTGCATGAGATGGCACATGAATGTCACAAACATAAGCATAGTTTCGATGCACACTATCTCATGTTGCATGTTAAATACAGGTTTGTGCACGTTGACTTTTGCTGGTAGATGGAGATACTAAGATGAAAAAATGGTCACACAAAAATTGCTTTTCAAATGTTAATATTACCAAGACTAATCCATGAATAAAATGTATGCAACTATGCACAGTAAAGAAACTTAAAATAGTTACTGGACTAAACTTACTGATATAGAGCTATCAAAACCGGAGCCAAGGCTCAAATCTTGAATAACGATCAAAGCAGACTTCAGCCTTGTGGTTGCCGCATAGGCTCACCACACTGACAACACCAACTCTGTTCCGTCTTCTCAGTTTCTTGACAAAAAATGATACTGCTATTTGCACATTAGGAAGTAAATTATGCTTCAAGCATTACTCAAACCAAATCGGCAATATGTAGGCTTAAAATATCAGCAGGCATCCACACAGATTTCTACAGCTGAAATATAGTGTTGTGATTTGTGTACCCACAATGCAGAATAACCTATTGTTCTATTTGGTAGTTAAATAAATAAACATTATTGTTTTTGGCTAGTGCCTGTAGAGCTACTAAATGATAGTCAGCGTCACTGTATATTTCTAAGAAAGAAAATTATAAGACTTCATTGGTTGTAAATAACACTAATTGTATTGGTTGCCACCAATGTCGACTTGAAAAGAAAATTATGGAGCTTCAGTTCATATGCATCTAGTCATATAAAAAAAATAAGAACACATGCTTCAACTTCTGTTAGTTCAGTCACAAAAAAAATCATCACCAAAAATCAGAAGACAAAGTATCATTGTTATATTTGTTGACTTGATTGATTACTGTAGGTTAACACACCCAACTGGAATTAACCTGCAATAGGATAAAAGAAATTAAGATTTGAGACATGTGTTATAGGGTTCATAGAAGAGAGAAGAGGGAGGTACCATATCAAATCATTGGTCGCACAGTTTGACATTCAACTTTCCATTTTCCAATGAGACCTCAAGGATTCATATACATAAATGTTGATTGATATATCAGGTCCAACTCCCTGTAACACATAAAAGTTACTGGGAAGTCAACTAAAAAACAATTCTCAGCAGAAACATACGGCTTACCAATAAGGTGGACCAACGGCCTTTATACAATCCTCTACTATTCTCTTCTCTACAAATTGTAGACAACGTGTGAAAGATGCCCTTGTAATACCTAGTGGTTTTCTGCAGAATTTTATAGACATGAAAGTTTAGCTTACTAAAACCTGTTCCTTTGGTCTGTAAAGCTACATTGCATGAAAGCGTTAGGTAAAGATGCTCTAAGTTCTAACTGGAAGTTATATTGATTGATTGGTTGGCTTAGTGTTATTCACAAATCACGAAAGGAAGAAAAGCATCACCTGTGTTGTCAGGTGATTTCGAAGAACATCCAATGGGTAAGTTACAGATGCAGGTGTCACTCACGCTAGAAACCACCAAGTAAACATATAGACACTAACATAATTTGGGCCGTCCATTCCGTGAAGCTGCAACTATATTTCGAAATTTATAAACCTATAACAAAAAAACATAGTCGTGAGAAATCTTGCAAGTTAACATACTAAAATTCAGTGCTGAACTTTTTGTATCGCTCATATCAATAGAAGCTGATGACGGAATAAGAAAATCGATGTATAATTTTCACAAGATTGCCTTTCGAATATGCCCAAAACACTTCTTGTTGAACAACCCATGAAGCCATGTGCCATATACTACCCTTCCTTAGAGCTGCAACATCTGAATGCATACCTGCCACCTGTCGGATCAGTATGCCACAAGCTCATACAACAAACTTTATCATCAGCATATGGGTTATGTGAAAAAAAAATTACTGTATTCAAGAACATTTTCGCGAGATTGCAATTTTGTAGCTATGAACAGCATATGGTACATACAATGAATCCACAACCAAGTTGAAGTTTGTACCATGATTGGACAATACAGCGAAGAGTGTTGTAAATTAACAACAATAATAATAGGCCATGACTGTCAACCAGAGATATATTGTTTGGGGCAATCAATTCAAAGCGAGGGAAGAATATATATCACATTCAGGGAACTTAGTTGATATTATCAGCATCCAATTCCTTTGAAGAATCTATATATGTGCAGTGTGAAAGCAGAAGGAGCACAGCAGCACCATGAAATAGAAGAGAAATATTCCTTCACACTCACAATCCGTGCACACGAGAACACCGGAGATAAAAGAGGGGGCGGAAAGCCTATTACCTGCAAGAGGATGGAGAGTGGCGAGGATCGAGATGCAGATCTTGCTGACCACGCCGGTGAGGTGTGCGACGGTGATCCAGCCAAGGAGCCGCTACGCTTGGCAGGGGAAGGCCCCGACGACGCCATGGAAGAGGAGACGGTGGCCGCCGCCAGTCGACGGCAACGGGGACCTGGCGGATATCACCTCCATCATCCCAGACACGCCTTCATGGTGGGCATCCTCACGGCCCCTTGAAACCGCAGCAGCTTCTCCTTGCATCCCCGTCGCCAGATCATAGCAAACTGCACACACGCCCGAATCAGATCAAGATGCGGAAATAACCAAACCAGAAGAAGTGGAGGAGGGATTCGTACCTAGTCGAGGCCATGGACCAGAGGGTGATCTGCGGCGCCAACGCCAGATCGGTCATCATGGCCGCGGGCGAGGGAGACGGCGGCGACCTCGTTCCCTTGCGGCGGCGGCGGATCCTATCGGGGCTGGGGCGTCTCCTCTCGGCGGCGGCGGCGGCGGTGGGTCCTCTCGGGGCTGGGGCGTCTCCTCTCGGCGGCAGCTCCTCGCGGGGCTGGAGGCTGAGATGAAACAGATCGAGATTGAGATTTGTTTTACCTGCGGGGTGAGATACGAAAGAAAAACCAGACGAGATCGAGATCGCACAGTTTGCCCTTTTTTTTTCGCTGGTTAATTTTCTCCGGTTTGTGCTCCGTGGTTTATTTTCGATCCTTTTAGTTAATAACGACGGGAGTTTGGGCATGTGCGGGACTCGATCGCGGGGTTTTTCTTGGTTTTTTGTGGCTGAGGGGGAGGTGGGAGGAAGTACCAAAGAAGTACCAAAAAAGACCGGGTGAGGTGGGACGAAAATAAAACCCAGAACGCGACCTACCAACTGAGACATTAGGAGTAGAGACTAGTGAGCCTTACCTGCTGCATCAAGAGATCCACCATAAGATCTTCAATAACTACATTGTTTTCTGTAGAGTTCTTCTTTTGTTAATACAACAGTAAGTTATCCAAGTTAGCTACTTTTGACTGCATGCATTTGCTATTAACCCATAAGAGTAACCAGGAAAGAAAAGTAAGACCTGGGCATTTGCTTGTTGAGTTGGATTGGCTTCTTGATTTGGATTAGCTTCTTGAGTTGGATTTGATTCTTGATTTGGATTGGCTTCTTGATTTGGATTGGCTTATTGATTTGGATTTGCTTGTTGATTTGGATTTGCTTGCTCCCCATGATTTGCTTGCATGTGTGGAGGAGGCAGCCCTGCCTTCAAGTGTAGGCAACCCTTCTTGTTGTGATCTGCCTCACCATAGTAACTGTGATGACCCACAAGTATAGGGGATCTATCGTAGTCCTTTCGATAAGTAAGAGTGTCGAACCCAACGAGGAGCAGAAGGAAACGATAAGCGGTTTTCAGTAAGGTTTTCTCTGCAAGCACTGGAATAGTAGTTGATAGATAGTTTTGTGATAAGATAAATAGTAACGAGCAAAAAGTAAATAAAGTAACTAAAGTGCAGCAAGGTGGCCCAATCCTTTATGTAGCAAAGGATAAGCCTGGACAAATTCTAATAATGAAGAAGGAGCTCCCGAGGACACATTGAGAATTATCGTCAAGCTAGTTTTCATCACGTTTGTAAGATTCTTGTTCGGTACTTTGATAATTTGATATGTGGGTGGACCGGCACTTGGGTACTGCCCTAACATGGACAAGCATCCCACTTATGATTAACCCCTATTGCAAGCATCCGCAACTACAAAAAGGAGTATTAAGGTAAACCTAACCACAGCATTAAACATATGGGTCCATATCGACCCCTAACGAAGCAACGCATAAACTAGGGTTTAAGCTTCTGTCACTCTAGCAACCCGTCATCTACTTATTACTTCCCTATGCCTTCCTCTAGGCCCAAATAATGGTGAAGTGTCATATAGTCGACGTTCACATAACACCACTAGAGGAAAGACAACATACATCTCATCAAAATATCGAACGAATCCCAAATTCACATGACTACTAATAGCAAGACTTCACCCATGTCCTCAGGAACAAACGTAACTACTCACAAAGCATATTCATGTTCATAATCAGAGGAGTAATAATATGCATAAAGGATCTGAACATATGATCTTCCACCAAGTAAACCAATTAGCATCAACTACAAGGAGTAATCAACACTACTAGCAACCCACAGGTACCAATTTGTGGTTTTGGTACAAGATTGGATACAGGAGATGAACTAGGGTTTTGAGAGGAGATGGTGCTGGTGAAGGTGTTGATGGAGATTGACCCCCTCTCGATGAGAGGATCGTTGGTGATGATGTTGGTGATGATTTCCCCCTCCCGGAGGGAAGTGTCCCCGGCAAAACAGCTCCGCCAGAGCCCTAGATTGATTCCGCCAAGGTTTCGCCTCGTGGCGGCGGAGTTTCGTCCCGTAAGCTTTCCCACGATTTTTTTCCAGGACAAAACTCTTCATATAGCAGAAGATGGACGCCGGAGGCCCACCAGGGGGCCCAGGAGCTAGGGGCCACGCCCTATAGGGGGTGTGCCCCCTGTCTCCTGGACAGGGTGTGGGCCCCCTGGCCTATTTCTTTTGCTCATAAATTCTTATAAAATCTAAAAAGTTGTTTCGTGGAGTTTCAGGATTTTTGGAGTTGTGCAAAATAGGTTTCCAACATTTGCTCCTTTTCCAGCCAGAATTCCAGCTGCCGGCATTCCCCCTCTTCATGGTAAACCTTGTAAAATAAGAGAGAATATCCATAAGTATTGAGATATAGTGTGTGATAACAGCCCATAATGCAATAAATATTAATATAAAAGCATGATGCAAAATGGACGTATCAACTCCCCCAAGCTTAGACCTCGCTTGTCCTCAAGCGGAAGCCGAAATCGAAAAATATGTCCACATGTTTAGAGATAGAGGTGTCGATAAAAATAAAATACAGACATGAGGGCATCATGATCATTCTAATAACAGTAACATATATAGATTTTGTCATATGATTTCCTATGCTCAAGTAATAAGCAATTCACAATGTCAAGTATGCTTCAAAAACTTCATTGGGAACTAACAAACTATAATCTCAGTCATTGAAGCAATTGCAATTTATCGTAACATCAGAAAGAGTCAATAATAGAGCTTTTCAGCAAGCTCACATACTCAACTATCTCGTAGTCTCCTATAATTGTTAACACTCACGCAATACTTGTGGTTATAGAGTTTCAGCCGGACACTGAGAAAGATAGGGGCTTATTGTGTTGCCTCCCAACGTATTCACCTTTAGGTGATGCTAACAATAATAGCCTATGCCAACTTACATCCAATTGGATATATGTATCATGATCTTTCAAACATGAAGAGCTTGCCAAAGGATAAAAATAAAAAGGGAAAGGTGAGGATCACCTTGACTCAAGCATAAAGTAAAAACATAAAGTAAAAGATAGGTCCTTCGCAGAGGGAAGCAGAGGTTGTGACGCACGTTTAGGGTTGATGCATAAAGTCTTAGTGCAAAAGAACATCACTTTATATTGCCCCTTGTATGTGGACCTTTATTATGCAGTCTGTCGCTTTTATTACTTCCACAACAAGTTCGTACAAAGTTTATTTTCTCTGCACTAATAATTCATACATATTTAGAGAGCAATTTTTATTGCTTGCATCGATGACAACTTACTTGAAGGATCTTACTCAATCCATAGGTAGGTATGGTGGACTCTCATGGCAAAACTGGGTTTAAGGATATTTGGAAGCACAAGTAGTATCTCTACTTGGTGCAAGGAATTTGGCTAGCATGAGGGGGAAAGGCAAGCTCAACATGTTTAGAAGGTCAATGACAATATACTTTAACTGAGATGTCGGAAAACATAAACCATTACGTTGTCTTCCTTGTCCAACATCAACTCTTTTGGCATGTCATACTTAATGAGTGCTTCACAGTCATAAAAGGTGTCCAAGATAATATATTTATATGTGAACCCCTCTTTCCTTATCACTTCCTATTAATTGCATCGATGACCAAGGCTACGTTCATCAACTCTCAACAATTTTTATGCCTCATACTTTCTATGTGTGAAGTTATCACTATCCATAAGATCAATATGAACTCTTTCGTTCTTTCTACTTTCTCAAGATCATAGCAACATAGCAAAGCCCTTGACTCAACACTAATCTTTATTATAGATAGCACACGGACTCGATTACATAAAGAGATCACAAAGCAAAACTCAAAACTACTTGATATCAAAACTTCGAACTAATAGATCAAGATACTACTAAAAGGAGCGAACTAAATAAAGCGGTAAATATAGGAGTGTGATGGTGATACGATACCGGGGCACCTCCTCCAAGCTTGGCAGTTGCCAAGGGGAGTGCCCATACCCATGTGATTATTTCTTCGGAGGTGGTGAAGTAGGAGTTGTTGATGATGTAGGCTTGTCATCCGTCTTCCAAGGCATAGGCTCTCCATCATAAAAGGATGATCGAGTCTCCGGGATCCTTAAATCTGCAGCCAAACTCATTCGCTTGAATCTATATTCATACTCATAGTTCTGGTTTTGCAGGTCATAAATCTGGGCTTGGAGGTGCTCGATTTTCTCTTGAAGCTTGAAGATGGTCTCCCCAATGACTTTGGCATCCAGCTTGTGGTTGTTGGCGAACTCCATGATCATCATCTGGTTGGCGTTGAGTCCACGCTCCACCATCCCTTGACACTTGAAAACTTCTTGCTCCATGGCTTCGAGCTTTGTCTCCACGCTCCCGGTACACCTTGGTCCCTCCACATCGCAGATGTGCAGCACCCCCTCACGCATCTCAATGGTTTGAGGGTGATGCAGCACCTCCGCGAGATAGGGGTTGATAACCCTCTCAAAAAACTTGTCCTTGGGAGCGCTTGGAGACGACATGATGCTCTAGATCTGAAACAGAAACAGCTCGAAACGAAAACAGAGGATATTTGCGTGATACGTTGGTCAAAACCTTTGGGAGTATATATAATGAATTTTTACCGACCGAAATACGTAACATACAAGAAAACGGAGTCCGGGAGGCACACGAGGTGCCCACGAGATAGTGGGCGCCCTATAGGGGGGGGGGCTCCTCTCTCGTGGGAGCCTCGTGTCCCTTTCGGACTACTTTTTTCTTCCTAAAATTCTTAAATAATCCAAAACTGATAAAAATTGCCATTAGAGTTGTTTTGGAGTCGGTTTACTTACCGTACCACGTACCTATGCCTTTTCAGAGTCTGGAACGTTCTAGAAAGTGTCCCTTGTATATTACTCAGGGGTTATGGTTTCAATAATATTAGTTTCAACATTGATAGGATTACCTGAAATATAATGTTTAATTCTTTGACCGTTTACCACCCTCGGATTTGTGCCTTCGAAGTTGTTGATTTTTATAGCACCAGAACGATAGACCTCCTCGATAACGTAAGGACCTTCCCATTTTGACAGAAGTTTTCCTGCAAAAAAAATCTTAAACGAGAGTTGAATAATAACACATAATCTCCTAGTTAAACTCACGCTTTTGTATCCTCTTATCATGCCAGCGTTTGACTTTTTCTTTGAAAAGCTTGGCATTATCATATGCTTGGGTTCTCCATTCATCAAGTGAGCTAATATCAAACAACCTCTTCTCACCGGCAAGTTTGAAATCATAATTGAGCTCTTTAATAGCCCAATATGCTTTATGTTCAAGTTCAAGAGGTAAATGACATGCTTTTCCATAAACCATCTTATATGGAGACATACCCATAGGATTTTTGTATGCAGTTCTATAGGCCCATAATGCATCATCAAGTTTTTTGGACCAATTCTTTCTAGATCTATTCACAATCTTTTGCAAAATTAATTTGAGCTCTCTATTGCTCAACTCTACTTGACCACTAGACTGCGGGTGATAAGGAGATGCGATTCTATGATTGACATCATACTTAGCAAGCATCTTACGGAAAGCACCATGAATAAAGTGTGAACCGCCATCAGTCATAAGATATCTAGGGACTCCAAACCTCGGAAAACTAACTTCTTTAAGCATTTTAGTAGAAGTGTTATGATCAGCACTACTAGTTGGAATAGCTTCTACCCACTTAGTAACGTAATCAACAGCAACTAAAATATGTGTATAACCATTGGAGGCAGGAAAAGGTCCCATATAATCAAAGCCCCAAACATCAAACGGTTCAATAACAAGAGAATAGTTCATAGGCATTTCTTGACGTCTACTGATGTTACCTATTCTTTGACATTCATCACAAGATAAGACAGACTTACGAGCATCTTTGAAGAGAGTAGGCCAATAAAAACCAGATTGTAGTACCTTGTGTGCAGTTCTATCTCCAGCGTGGTGTCCTCCATAGGACTCAGAGTGACACTTGCGTAGGATTTGTTCCTGTTCATGCTCAGGCACACAACGTCTAATAATACCATCTACTCCTTATTTATAAAGGTGTGGATCATCCCAGAAGTAATGTCTTAAATCATAAAAGAACTTTTTCTTTTGCTGGTATGTGAAGCTAGGCGGTATATATTTAGCAACAATGTAATTAGCATAATCAGCATACCAAGGAGCAGTACGAGATGCATTGACGACCGCTAATTGTTCATCAGGAAAGCTATCATTAATAGGCAGTGGGTCATCAAGAACATTCTCTAACCTAGACAAGTTATCTGCAATGGGGTTCTCAGCTCCCTTTCTATCAATAATATGCAAGTCAAGTTCTTGGAGCAAGAGAACCCACCTAATGAGTCTAGGCTTAGCATCTTTCTTTTCCATAAGATATTTAATAGCAGCATGATCAGTGTGAATAGTAACTTTTGAATCAACAATATAAGGTCTAAACTTATCACATGCAAACACAACTGCTAAGAACTCTTTTTCAGTAGTAGCATAATTTCTCTGGGCAGTATCAAGAGTCTTACTAGCATACTGGATAACATTCAATTTCTTATCGACTCTTTGCCCTAAAACAGCACCTACAGCATAATCACTAGCATCGCACATAATTTCAAAAGGTAAATTCCCATCAGGTGGCTGAACAATAGGTGTAGTGATCAAAGCTTTCTTAAGTGTTTCAAATGCTTCTACACAATCATCATCAAAGACAAAAGGAATATCTTTTTGCAATAAATTAGTCAGAGGCCTAGAGATTTTAGGAAAGTCCTTAATGAACCTCCTATAAAAGCCGGCATGACCAAGGAAACTTCTTATACCTTTTATGTCCTTGGGACATGGCATCTTTTCAATAGCATCAACTTTGGCTTTATCAACTTCAATACCTCTCTCGGAGATCTTGTGCCCCAAGACAATGCCTTCATTAACCATAAAGTGACACTTTTCCCAATTTCGGACGAGACTAGTGTCTTCGCATCTCTGCAAAACTCGATCAAGGTTGCTCAAACAATCATCAAAAGAGGATCCATAGACGGAGAAGTCATCCATGAATACCTCACAAATCTTTTCACAAAAATCATAAAATATAGCCATCATGCATCTTTGAAAGGTAGCAGGTGCATTACATAAACCAAAAGGCATACGTCTATAAGCAAAAGTACCAAAAGGGCAAGTAAAAGTAGTTTTAGATTGATCCTGCGCGGACACAGGAATTTGAGAGAAGCCAGAATAACCATCTAGAAAGAAAAAATGGGTGTGTTTGGATAGCCTTTCTAGCATTTGACCAATGAAAGGCAAAGGGTAATGATTTTTCTTAGTAGCTTTATTTAACTTACGAAAATCAGTTACCATCCTATAGCCTGTAATAATTCTTTGCGGGATCAATTCATCTTTATCGTTAGGAACAATGGTAATACCTCCCTTTTTAGGGACACAATGGACAGAGCTTACCCATTCACTATCAGCAACGGGATAAATAATACTTGCCTCAAGGAGCTTTAGTATCTCCTTTCTTACCACTTCCTTCATTTTGGGATTCAATCGTCTTTGAGGATCTCTAACTGGTTTGGCATCTTTCTCCACTGAGATTTTGTGTTGACATAATGTGGGACTAATGCCCTTAAGATCATCCAGAGTATATGCAATAGCAGCTCGGTGCTTCTTCAGAGTTTTCAATAATCTTTCTTCTTCTTTCTCTGAAAGGTTAGCACTAATAATAACAGGATATATTTCTTTTTCATCAAGATAAGCATACTTAAGATTATCAGGTAATGGTTTTAGTTCAAACATGGGATCACCCTTGGGTGGAGGGGGATCCCCAAGAATTTCAACGGGAAGGTTATGTTTCAGCATAGGTTCCTGTTTAAGGAACACTTCATCTATTTCTTCCCTTTCCTTCATAAACATATCGTTTTCGTGGTCTAGCAAATATTGTTCTAACGGATCAGTTGGAGAAACAGCAATGGAAGCAAGACCAACAATTTCATCCTTACTAGGTGGTTTCCTTTCACGAGGTTGTCTACTAAACTTAGCGAAATTAAACTCATGAGACATACCATCTATGCCAATAGTGACAATATTCTTTTCACAATTAATCTTAGCACTAGCAGTATTCAAGAAGGGTCTACCAAAAATAATGGGACAGAAATCATCTTGTGGGGAACCAAGAACAAGAAAATCAGCAGGGTATTTAATCTTCCCACACAAGACTTCAACATCTCTAACAATCCCAATAGGTTTAATGGTGTCCCTATTAGCAAGCTTAATAGTAACATCAATGTCTTCTAATTCAACAGGTGCAATATAGTGGATAATTTCTTTATAAAGGTCATAAGGTATCGCACTAGCACTAGCACCCATATCACATAAACCATGATAACAATGATCTCCTATTTTAACAGAAATAACAGGCGGGCCTACGACAGGTCTACGTGTCTTAGTATCGAGTCTAGCAATATTAGCAGTTTCACCCAAGAAAGAGATAACATGCCCATCTAAGTCCTCATCCAAGAGGTCTTTAATCGTAGCAATACCAGGTTCAACATTAATTTGCTCAGGAGGTGTATAGGTCCTAGTATTACTCTTATGAACAACAGTTGAAGCTTTAGCATGATCTTTTATCCTAACAGGAAAAGGAGGTTTTTGAACATAAGCAGTAGGAATAATAGGATCACTATATGTAATAGTCTTTTCTTCAACTGTAATAGGTGCAACTACCTTCACTTCAATAGGAGGATTATATTTAAACCACTTCTCTTTAGGGAGATCAACGTGAATAGAAAAAATTGTTGGAAATATGCCCTAGAGGCAATAATAAAATGGTTATTATTGTATTTCCTTGTTCATGATAATTGTCTATTGTTCATGCTATAATTGTATTAACTGGAAACCGTAATACATGTGTGAATACATAGACCACAACATGTCCCTATTGAGCCTCTAGTTGACTAGCTCGTTGATCTACAGATGGTCATGGTTTCCTAACCATGGACATTGGATGTCATTGATAACGGGATCACATCATTAGGAGAATGATGTGATGGACGAGACCCAATCCTAAGCATAGCACAAGATCGTGTAGTTCGTTTGCTAAAGCTTTTCTAATGTCAAGTATCATTTCCTTACCATGAGATTGTGTAACTCCCTGATACCGTAGGAGTGCTTTGGGTGTACCAAACGTCACAACGTAACTAGGTGGCTATAAAGGTGCACTACGGGTATCTCCGAAAGTGTCTGTTGGGTTGGCACGAATCGAGACTGGGATTTGTCACTCTGTATGACGGAGAGGTATCTCTGGGCCCACTCGGTAATGCATCATCATAATGAGCTCAATGTGACTAAGTAGTTAGTCACGGGATCATGCATTATTGAATGAGTAAAGTGACTTTCCGGTAACGAGATTGAACAAGGTATTGGGATACCGACGATCGAATCTCGGGCAAGTAACATACCGATTGACAAAGGGAATTACATACGGGATTGCTGGAATCCTTGACATCGTGGTTCATCCAATGAGATAATCATGGAACATGTGGGAGCCAACATGGGTATACAGATCCCGATGTTGGTTATTGACCGGAGAACGTCTCGGTCATGTCTGCATGGTTCCCGAACCCGTAGGGTCTACACACTTAAGGTTCGGTGACGCTAGAGTTGTTATGGGAAATAGTATGTGGTTACCAAAGGTTGTTCGGAGTCCTGGATGAGATCCCGGACATGACAAGGAGCTCTGGAATGGTCTGGAGGTGAAGATCGGTATATTGGACGAAGGGTATTGGAGTCCAGAATTGTTCCGGGGGTACCAGGTGATGATCAGCGTGTCCGAAAGGGGTTTCGGAGGCCCCGGCAAGTGTTGGGGGGCCTTATGGGCCAGGGGGAGAGGGCACATCAGCCCACTAAGGGGCTGAGCGCCCCTCCCACCCCATCTCATGTAACCAGGAGAGGTGGGGGCGCCACCCCTAGGGCAGCCGCCGCTCCCGGCTTGGGAGGCAAGTTTCCTAGGGGGTGGGGGCGCCCAAACCCATCTAGGGTTTCCTCTGTGGCCGCCGCCCCTCCCCTAGGGAACCCTAGGGCGCCTCCCCCTCCTCCCTTCCCCCTATATATAGTGAGGGAGAGAGAGGGCAGCCACACCCTTCCCCTGGCGCAGCCCTCTCCCTCCTCCAACACCTCCTCCTCCTCCGTAGTGCTTGGCAAAGCCCTGCCGGAGAACCACGAGCTCCATCACCACCATGCCGTCGTGATGTCGGAGTTCTCCCTCAACTTATCCTCTCCCCTTGCTGGATCAAGAAGGAGGAGACGTCCCCGGGCTGTACGTGTGTTGAACGCGGAGGCACCGTTGTTCGGTGCTTAGATCGGATTCGGCCGCGATCTGAATCGCTTCGTGAACGACTCCACGGATTGCGTTCTTGTAACGCTTCCGCTTAGCAATCTTCAAGGGTATGAAGATGCACTCCCTCTCTCTCTCGTTGCTAGTCTCTCCATAGATTGATCTTGGTGATGCGTAGAAAAATTTGAATTTCTGCTACGTTCCCCAACAGTGGCATCATGAGCTAGGTCTATTGCGTAGATTCTATGCACGAGTAGAACACAAGTTGTTGTGGGCGTTGATTTTGTTCAATATGCTTACCGTTACTAGTCCTATCTTGTTTCGACGGTATTGTGGGATGAAGCGGCCCGGACCGACCTTACACGTACGCTTACATGAGACAGGTTCCACCGACTGACATGCACTTGTTGCATAAGGTGGCTAGCGGGTGCCAGTCTCTCCTACTTTGATTTGATGAAAAGGGTCCTTATGAAGCGTAAATAGCAATTGGCATATCACCGTTGTGGCTTTGCGTAGGTAAGAAACGCTCTTGCTAGAAACCCGTAGCAGCCACGTAAAACATGCAAGAACAATTAGAGGACGTCTAACTTGTTTTTGCAGGGTATGCTATGTGATGTGATATGGCCCAAAAGAATGTGATGAATGATATATGTGATGTATGAGATTGGTCATATTCTTGTAATAGGAATTACGACTTGCATGTTGATGAGTATGAAAACCGGTAGGAGCCATAGGAGTTGTCTTTATTTATTGTATGACCTGCGTGTCACTGAATAACGCCATGTAATTACTTTACTTCATTGCTAAACCGTTAGCCATAGTAGTAGAAGTAATAGTTGGCGAGACAACTTCATGGAGACACGATGATGGAGATCATGATGATGGAGATCATGGTGTCATGCCGGTGACGATGATGATCATGGAGCCCCGAAGATGGAGATCAAAAGGAGCAAAATGATATTGGCCATATCATGTCACTATTTGATTGCATATGATGTTTATCATGTTTATGCATCTTATTTGCTTAGAACAACGGTAGTAAATAAGATGATCCCTCATAATAATTTCAAGAAAGTGTTCCTCCTAACTGTGCACCGTTGCGAAAGTTCGTTGTTTTGAAGCACCACGTGATGATCGGGTGTGATAGATTCTAATGTTCACATACAACGGGTGTAAGCCAGATTTACACACGCGAAACACTTAGGTTGACTTGACAAGCCTAGCATGTACAGACATGGCCTCGGAACACAAGAGACCGAAAGGTCGAACATGAGTCGTATAGTGGATACGATCAACATGAAGATGTTCACCGATGATGACTAGTCCATCTCACGTGATGATCGGACACGGCCTAGTTAACTCGGATCATGTATCACTTAGATGACTAGAGGGATGTCTATCTGAGTGGGAGTTCATAAGATGAACTTAATTATCCTGAACATAGTCAAAAGGTTTTTGCAAATTATGTCATAGCTCGCGCTTTAGTTCTACTGTTTTAGATATTTTCCTAGAGAAAATTTAGTTAAAAGTTGATAGTAGCAATTATGCGGACTGGGTCCGTAAACTGAGGATTGTCCTCATTGCTGCATAGAAGGCTTATGTCCTTAATGCACCGCTCGGTGTGCTGAACCTCGGACATCGTATGTGGATGTTGCGAACATCTGACATACCGTTTTGATAACTACGTGATAGTTCGGTAATGTTAAACGGTTTAGAATTGAGGCACCGAAGATGATTTCGAAACATCGTGGAACATATGAGATGTTTCGAGGGCTAAAATTGGGATTTCAGGCTCGTGCCCACGTCAAGAGGTATAAGACCTCCGACGAGTTTCTTAGCCTGCAAACTACGGGAGAAAAGCTCAATCATTGAGCTTGTGCTCAGATTGTCTGAGTACAAAAATCACTTGAATCGAGTGGGAGTTAATCTTCCAGATGAGATAGTGATGTTTCTCCAAAGTCATTGCCACCAAGCTGCTGGAGCTTCGTGATGAACTATAACATATCAGGGATGGATATGATGGTCCTTGAAATATTCGCGATGTTTGACACCGCAAAAGTAGAAATCAAGAAGGAGCATCAATTGTTGATGGTTAGTGAAACCACTAGTTTCAAGAAGGGCTAGGGTAAGAAGGGATACTTCATGAAATGGCAAATCAATTGCTGCTCTAGTGAAGAAACCCAATGTTGAACCCAAACCCGAGACTAAGTGCTTCTGTAATGAGGGGAATAGTCACTGAAGCAGAAGTACCCTAGATACTTGGTAGATGAGAAGGCTGGCAAGGTCGACAGAAGTATATTGGATATACATTATATTGATGTGTACTTTACTAGTACTCCTAGTAGCACCATGGTAATAGATACCGGTTCAGTTGCTAAGTGTTAGTAACTTGAAATAAAAGGCTACGGAATAAACGGAGACTAGCTAAAGGTGAGATGATGATATGGTTTGGAAGTGTTTCCAAGGTTTATGTGATCAAGCATCGCATACTCCCTCTACCATCGAGATTGGTGTTAAACCTAAATAATTGTTATTTGGTGTTTGCGTTGAGCATAGACATGATTGGATTATGTTTATCGCAATACGGTTATTCATTTAAGGAGAGTAATGATTACTCTGTTTATTTGAATAATACCTTCAATGGTCTTGCACCTAAAATGAATGGTTTATTGAATCTCGATCGTAGTGATACACATGTTCATGCCAAAAGATATAAGATAGTAATGATATAGTGCCACCTACTTGTGGCACTGCCATTTGAGTCATATTGGTATAAAACACATGAAGAAGCTCCATGTTGATGGATCTTTGGACTCACTCGTTTTTGAAAAGATTGAGACATGTGAACCATGTCTATTGGTATATACGCATGAAGAAACTCCATGCAGATGGACCGTTTGGAATCACTTGATTTTGAATCACTTGAGACAAGCAAATCATACCACATGGGCAAGATGACCGAAAGCCTCGTTTTTAGTAAAATGGAACAAGAAAGCAACTTGTTGGAAGTAATACATTTTGATGTGTGCAGTCCAATGAGTGCTGAGGCACGCAGTGGATATCGTTATGTTCTTACTTCAGAGATGATTTGAGTAGATACTGAGTATATTTACTTGATGAAACACAAGTCTGAATTATTGAATGGTTCAAGTAATTTCAGAGTGAAGCTGAAGGTCTTCGTGACAAGAGGATAAAATGTCTATGATATGATCATAGAGATGAATATCTGAGTTGCGAGTTTGGTAGACAATTGAGACATTGTTGAAATTGTTTCACAGCTAACACCGCCTGGAACACCATAGTGTGATGGTGTGTCTGAACATCATAGATTCACCCCATTGGATATGGGGCATACCATGATGTCTCTTATCGAATTACCACTATCGTTCATGGGTTAGGCATTAGAGACAACCACATTCACTTTAAATAGGGCACCACGTAATTCCGTTGAGATGACACCGTATGAACTATGGTTTAGAGAAAACTAAGTTGTCGTTTCTTGAAAGTTTGGGGCTGTGATGCTTATGTGAAAAAAAAAGTTTCATCCTGATAAGCTCGAACCCAAAGCGGATAAATACATCTTCATAGGACACCCAAAACAGTTGGGTATACCTCCTATTTCAGATCCGGAAGCAAAAGTGATTGTTTCTAGTAACGGGTCCTTTCTCGAGGAAAAGTTTCTCTCGAAAGAATTGAGTGGGAGGATGGTGGAGACTTGATATGGTTATTGAACCGTCACTGCAACTAGTGTGTAGCAGGGCACAAGAAGTTGTTCCTGTGGCACCTACACCAATTAAAGTGGAAGCTGATGATAGTGATCATGAAGCCTCGGATCAAGTCACTGCCGAACCTCGTAGGACGACAAGGACGCGTACTGCTTCAGAGTGGTACGGTAATCCTGTCTTGGAGGTCATGTTGCTAGACAACAATGAACCTACGAGCTATGGAGAAGCGATGGTGGGCCCGAATTCCGACAAATGGCTCGAGGCCATAAAATCTGAGAGAAGATCCATGTATAAAACAAAGTGTAGACTTTGGAAGAACTACTTGATAGTCATTAGGCTGTTGGGTACAGATGGATTTTAAAAGGGAAGACAGACAATGATAGTAAGTGTCACCATTAACAAAGCTCGACTTGTCGCTGAGATGTTTTTCGACAAGTTCAAGGAGTTGACTACGATGATACTTTCTCACTCGTAGCGATGCTAAGAGCTTGTTAGAATTATATTAGCAGCTACTGCATTATTTATAAAATCTTGCAGATAGGATGTCAAAATATAGTTTCCTCGATGATTTTCTTGAGGAAAGGTTGTATCTGATACAACCAGAAGGTTTTGACAATCCTAAAAGATGCTAACAAGTATGCAAAGCTCCAGCAATCCTTCTAAGGACTAGAGTAAGCATCTCGGAGTTGGAATATACGCTTTGATGAGATGATCAAAGATTTTGGATTTATACAAAGTTTATGAGAAACTTGTATTTCCAAAGAAGTGAGTGGGAGCACTATAGAATTTCTGATGAGTATATGTTGTTGATGTATTGTTGATCAGAAATGATATAGAATTTCTAGAAAGCATATAGGGTATTTGAAAAGGTGTTTTTCAATGGGAAACCTGGATTAAGCTACTTGAACATTGAGCATCAAGATCTATAAGGATAGATAAAAAACGCTCAATAATACTTTCAAATGAATACATGCCGTGACA
Source organism: Triticum timopheevii (assembly GCA_963921465.1). NCBI lineage: Eukaryota > Viridiplantae > Streptophyta > Magnoliopsida > Poales > Poaceae > Triticum > Triticum timopheevii. Next base: position 587,458,328 of record OY997270.1, read on the forward strand.
AGATTTTGAAGAAGTTCAAAATAGATCGGCGAAGAAGGAGTTCTTGGCTGTGTTATAAGGTGTGAGTATTGAGTAAGACTCAAGACATGACCTCGGCAGAAGAGAGAGAATGGACGAAGGTCGTCCCCTATGCTTCAGACATAGGCTCTACAGTATGCTATGCTGTGTACCGCACCTGAAGTGTGCCTTGCCATGAGTCAGTCAAGGGGTACAAGAATGATCCAGGAATGGATAACAAGACAGCGGTCAAACATATCCTTAGTAACTAGTGGACTAAGGAATTTTCTCGATTATGGAGGTGGTAAAAGAGTTTGTCGTAAAGGGTTACGCCGATGCAAACTTTGACACTAATCCTGATTATTCTAAGTAGTAAACCGGAATCGTATAGTAGAACAGTTATTTGGAATAGCTCCAAATAGAGCGTGGTAGCTGCATCTAGGAGATGACATAGAGATTTGTAAAGCACACACGGATCTGAAAGATTCAGACCCGTTGACTAATAACCTCTCTCACAAGCGAGATATGATCAAACCCCATGGGTGTTGAATTCATTACAATCACATAGTGATGTGAACTAGATTATTGACTCTAGTGCAAGTGGGAGACTGTTGGAAATATGCCCTAGAGGCAATAATAAAATGGTTATTATTGTATTTCCTTGTTCATGATAATTGTCTATTGTTCATGCTATAATTGTATTAACTGGAAACCGTAATACATGTGTGAATACATAGACCACAACATATCCCTAGTGAGCCTCTAGTTAAAGGAAATATGCCCTAGAGGCAATAATAAAGTTATTATTTATTTCCTTATTTCATGATAAATGTTTATTATTCATGCTAGAATTGTATTAACTAGAAACATGATGCATGTGTGAATACATAGACAAAACATATAGTCACTAGTATGCCTCTACTTGACTAGCTCGTTTATCAAAGATGGTTATGTTTCCTAGCCATGGACAAAAGAGTTGTCATTTGATTAACGGGATCACATCATTAGGAGAATGATGTGATTGACATGACCCATTCCGTTAGCCTAGCACTTGATCGTTTAGTATATTGCTATTGCTTTCTTCATGACTTATACATGTTCCTGTAACTATGAGAATTATGCAACTCCCGTTTATTGGAGGAACACTTTGGGTACTACCAAACGTCACAACGTAACTGGGTGATTATAAAGGAGTACTACATGTGTCTCCGAAGGTACATGTTGAGTTGGCGTATTTCGAGATTAGGTTTTGTCACTCCGATTGTCGGAGAGGTATCTCTGGGCCCTCTCGGTAATGCACATCACTATAAGCCTTGCAAGCAATGTGACCAATGAGTTGGTTACGGGATGATGCATTACGTAACGAGTAAAGAGACTTGCCGGTAACGAGATTGAACTAGGTATTGGATACCGACGATCAAATCTCGGGCAAGTAACATACCGATGACAAAGGGAACAACGTATGTTGTTATGCGGTTTGACCGATAAAGATCTTCGTAGAATATGTAGGAACCAATATGGGCATCCAGGTTCCGCTATTGGTTATTGACCGAGAATAGTTCTAGGTCATGTCTACATAGTTCTCGAACCCGTAGGGTCCGCACGCTTAACGTTACGATGACAGTTTTATTATGAGTTTATAAGTTTTGATGTACCGAAGTTTGTTCGGAGTCCCGGATGTGATCACGGACATGACGAGGAGTCTCGAAATGGTCGAGACATAAAAGATTGATATATTGGACGACTTTATTCGGACACGGGAAGTGTTTCGGATGATTTCGGAGAAAACCGGAGTGCCGGAGGGGTTACCGGAACCCCCCGGGAGAGTTAATGGGCCACATGGGCCTTGGTGGAAAGAGAGAGGGGCGGCCAGGGTGGGTCGTGCGCCCCCTCTCCCTCTGGTCCGAATTGGACTAGGAGGGGGGGCGGCGCCCCCCTCTTTCCTTCCCCCCTCTCCCCATTCCTTCCCCTCCTAGTAGGAGTAGGAAAGGAGGAGTCCTACTCCTACTAGGAGGAGGACTCCTCCTCCTGGCGCGCCCCCCTTGGGCCGGCCGGCCTCCCCCCTTGCTCCTTTATATACGGGGGCAGGGGGCACCCCATAACACACAAGTTGATCTACGGATCGTTCCTTAGCCGTGTGCGGTGCCCCCCTCCACTATATTCCACCTCAGTCATATCATCGCGGAGTTTAGGTGAAGCCCTGTGCCGGTAGAGCATCATCATCGTCACCATGCCGTCGTGCTGACGGAACTCATCCCCGACACTTTGCTGGATCGGAGTCCGGGGATCGTCATCGAGTTGAATGTGTGCTGAACTCGGAGGTGCCATACGTTCGGTACTTGGATCGGTCGGATCGTGAAGACGTACGACTACATCAACCGCGTTGTCATAAAGCTTCCGCTTACGGTCTACGAGGGTACATGGACAACACTCTCCCCTCTCGTTGCTATATCATCACCATGATCTTGCGTGTGCGTAGGAAATTTTTGAAATTACTACGTTCCCCAACAGTGGCATCTGAGCCTAGGTTTTATGCGTTGATGTTATATGCACGAGTAGAACACAAGTGAGTTGTGGGCGATACAAGTCATACTGCTTACTAGCATGTCATACTTTGGTTCAGCGGTATTGTTGGATGAAGCGGCCCGAACCAACATTACGCGTACGCTTACGCGAGACTGGGTTTACCACCGTGCTTTGCACACAGGTGACTAGCGGGTGTCTGTTTCTCCTACTTTAGTTGAACCGAGTGTGGCTACGCCCGGTCCTTGCGAAGGTTAAAACAGCACTAACTTGACGAACTATCGTTGTGGTTTTGATGCGTAGGTAAGAACGGTTCTTGCTCAGCCCGTAGCAGCCACGTAAAATTTGCAACAACAAAGTAGAGGACGTCTAACTTGTTTTTGCAGGGCATGTTGTGATGTGATATGGTCAAGACGTGATGAGATATAAGTTGTTGTATGAGATGATCATGTTTTGTTGAAGTTATCGGCAACTGGCAGAAGCTCTATGGTTGTCTCTTTGTTGCATAAGATGCAAGTGCCAAATAATTGATTTACTTTATCGCTATGCGATAGCAATAGTTGCAAGAGCAATAGTTGGCGAGACGACCATGTGACGACACATTGATATAGATCAAGATGATGAAGATCATGGTGTCGTGCCGGTGACGATAGAGATCATGACAGTACTTTGGAGATGGAGATCAAAGGCGCAAGATGATCATGGCCATATCATGTCACATGTTTTGATTGCATATGATGTTTATCTGTTATACATCTTATTCTATTTTGTTTGACGGTAGCATTTTAAGATGATCTCTCACTAATTATCAAGAAGTGTTCTCCCTGAGTATGCACCGTTGCGAAAGTTCTTCGTGCTGAGACACCACGTGATGATCGGGTGTGATAGGCTCTACGTTCAAATACAATGGGTGCAAAACAGTTGCACATGCGGAATACTCAGGTTAAACTTGACGAGCCTAGCATATACAGATATGGCCTCGGAACACGGAGACCGAAAGGTCGAGCATGAATCATATAGTAGATATGATCAACATATTGATGTTCACCGTTGAAACTACTCCATCTCACGTGATGATCGGACATGGTTTAGTTGATATGGATCACGTGATCACTTAGAGGATTAGAGGGATGTCTATCTAAGTGGGAGTTCTTAAGTAATATGATTAATTGAACTTTAATTTATCATGAACTTAGTCCTGGTAGTATTTTGCAAATTATGTTGTAGATCAATAGCTTGCGTTGTTGCTTTCATATGTTTATTTTGATATGTTCCTAGAGAAAATTGTGTTGAAAGATGTTAGTAGCAATGATGCGGATTGGATCCGTGATCTGAGGTTTATCCTCATTGCTGCACAGAAGAATTATGTCCTTGATGCACCGCTAGGTGACAGACCTATTGCAGGAGCAGATGCAGACGTTATGAACGTTTGGATAGCTCAATATGATGACTACTTGATAGTTTTGTGCACCATGCTTTATGGCTTAGAATCGGGACTTCAAAGACGTTTTGAACGTCATGGACCATATGAGATGTTCCAGAAGTTGAAGTTAATATTTCAAGCAAATACCCGAGTTGAGAGATATGAAGTCTCCAACAAGTTCTATAGCTAAAAGATTGAGGAGAATCGCTCAACTAGTGAGCATGTGCTCAGATTGTCTGGGTACTACAATCGCTTGAATCAAGTGGGAGTTAATCTTCCAGATAAGATAGTGATTGACAGAATTCTCTAGTCACCACCACCAAGTTAGTAGAACTTCGTGATGAACTATAATGCAAGGGATGACGAAAATGATTCCCGAGCTCTTCGTGATGCTGAAATCAACGAAGGTAGAAATCAAGAAAGAGCATCAAGTGTTGATGATTGACAAGACCACTAGTTTCAAGAAAAAGGGCAAAGTGAAAGAAAGGGAACTTCAAGCAGAATGGCAAGCAAGTTGTCACTCTCGCGAAGAAGCCCAAAGCTGGACCAAAGCCTGAAACTGAGTGATTATACTGCAAAGGAAATGGTCACTAGAAGCGGAAATGCCTTGAATATTTGGTGGATAAGAAGGATGGCAAAGTGAACAAGGGTATATTTGATATACATGTTATTGATGTGTACCTTACTAGTGTTTATAACCCCTGAGTATTTGATACTTGTTTGGTTGCTAAGATTAGTAACTCGAAACAGGAGTTACAGAATAAACAGAAACTAGTTGTGGATGAAGTGACGATGTGTGTTGGAAGTGGTTCCAAGATTGATATGATCATCATTGCACACTCCCTATACTTTCAAGATTAGTGTTGAACCTAAATAAATGTTATTTGGTGTTTGCGTTGAGCATGAATATGATTTGATCATGTTTATTGCAATACGGTTATTCATTTAAAATTAGAGAATAGTTGTTGTTCTGTTTAAATGAATAAAACCTTTGATGGTCATACACCCAATGAAAATAGTTTGTTGGATCTTGATCGTAGTGATACACATATTCATAATATTGATGCCAAAAGATGCAAAGTTGATAATGATAGTGCAACTTATTTGTGGCACTGCCGTTTGGGTCATATCGGTATAAAGCACATGAAGAAACTCCATAAATATGGATTTTCGGAATCACTTGGTTATGAATCATTTGATGCTTGCGAACCGTGCCTTTTGGGCAAGATGACTAAAAACTCCGTTCTCCAGAACAATGGAACAAGCTACTGACTTATTGGAAATAATACATATCGATGTATGTGATCCAATGAGTGTTGATGCTCGTGGCAAGTATCGTTATTTTCTGACCTTCACAAGATGATTTGAGGAGATATGGGTATATCTACTTGATGAAACATAAGTCTGAAATAGTTGAAATGTTCAAAGAATTTTAGAGTGAAGTGGAAAAATCATCGTAACAAGAAAATAAAGTTTTTGTGATCTGATCGCGGAGACGAATATTTGAGTTACGAGTTTGGTCTTCAATTAAAACAATGTGGAATAGTTTCACAGGTCATGCCACTTGGAACACCACAACGTTATGGTGTGTCCGAACGTCGTAACCGCACTTTATTGATAAGGTGCGATCTATGATGTCTCTTACTGATTTACTACTATTGTTTTGGGGTTATACATTAGAGACAGCTGCATTCACGTTAAAAAGGGCACCATCTAAATCCGTTAAGACGACACCATATGAACTGTGGTTTAGCAAGAAACCCAAGTTGTCATTTCTTAAAGTTTGGGGTTGTGATGCTTATGTGAAAAAGTTTCATCCTGATAAGCTCAAACCCAAATCGGAGAAGTGCGTCTTCATAGAATACCCAAAGGAAACTGTTGGGTACACCTTCTATCACAGATCCGAAGGCAAGATATTCGTTGCTAAAAATGGATCCTTTCTAGAGAAGGAGTTTCTCTCGAAAGAAGTGAGTGGGAGGAAAGTAGAGCTTGATAAGGTAATTTGTACCTTCTCCCGAATTGGAAAATAGTTCATCACTGAAATCAGTTCCAGTGATTCCTACACCAATTAGTGAGGAAGCTAATGATGATGATCATGAAACTTCAGATCAAGTTACTACAGAACCTCGTAGGTCTTCCAGAGTACGGTCCGCACCAGAGTGGTACGGTAATCCTGTTCTGGAAGTCATGTTACTAGACCATGATGAACCTACGAACTATGAGGAAGCGATGATGAGCCCAGATTCCGCAAAATGGCTTGAAGCCATAAAATCTGAGATATGATCCATGTATGAGAACAAAGGATGGACTTTGATTGACTTGCTCGATGATTAGCAAGCCATGTTAAATAAATGGATCTTCAAGAGGAAGACGGACGTTGATAGTAGTGTTACTATCTACAAAGCTTGACTTGTCGTAAAAGGTTTTTGACAAGTTCAAGGTGTTAACTACAATGAGATTTTCTCAATTGTAGCGATGCTTAAGTCTGTCCGAATCATGTTAGCAATTGCCACAATTTATGAAATCTGGCAAATGGATGTCAAAACCGCAGTCCTTAATGGTTTTCTTAAAGAAGAGTTGTATATGATGCAACCAGAAGGTTTTGTCAATCCTAAAGGTACTAACAAAATATGCAAGCTCCAGTGATCCATCTATGGACTGGTGCAAGCATCTCAGAGTTGGAATATACGCTTTGATAAGTTGATCAAAGCATATAGTTTTGTACAGACTTACGGTGAAGCCTGTATTTACAAGAAAGTGAGTGGGAGCACTACAACATTTCTGATAAGTATATGTGAATGACATATTGTTGATCGGAAATAATGTAGAATTATTCTGCAAAGCATAAAGGAGTGTTTGAAAGGAGTTCTTTAAAAGAAAGACCTCGGTAAAGCTGCTTACAAATTGAGCATCAAGATCTATATAGATAGATCAAGAAGCTTGAAAAGATTTTTCAATGAATACATACCTTGATAAATTTTTGAAATAGTTCAAAATGGAAAAGTCAAAGAAAGAGTTCTTGCCTCTCTTGCAAGGTGTGAAGTTGAGTAAGACTCAAGACCCGACCATGGCAGAAAATAGAAAGAGAATGAAAAGTCATTCCCTATGCCTCAGTCATAGGTTCTATAAAGTATGCTATGCTATGAACCAGACATATTGTATACCTTGCTCTGAGTTTGGCAAAGGAATACAATTTTGATCTAATAGTAGATCACTGGACAACGGTCAAGAATATCCTTAGTGAGGACTAAGGAGATGTTTCTCGATTATGGAGGTGATAAAAGAGTTTGTTGTAAAAGTTATATCGGTGCAAACTTTTACACTGATCCAGATAACTCTAAGTCTCAATCTGGATACATATTGAAAGTGGGAGCAATTAGCTAGAGTAACTCCATGTAGAGCATTGAAGACATAGAATATTTGCAAAATACATACGGCTCTGAATATGACAGACCCGTTGACTAAGCTTCTCTCTCGAGCAAAACATGATCATACCTTAGTACTCTTTTAGGTGTTAATCACATAGCGATGTGAACTAGATTATTGACTCTAGTAAACCCTTTGGGTGTTGATCACATGATGATGTGAACTATGGGTATTGATCACATGCAGATGTGAATATTGGTGTTAAATCACATAGCAATATGAACTAGATTATTGACTCTAGTGCAAGTGGGAGACTGAAGGAAATATGCCCTAGAGGCAATAATAAAGTTATTATTTATTTCCTTATTTCATGATAAATGTTTATTATTCATGCTAGAATTGTATTAACCGGAAACATGATACATGTGTGAATACATAGACAAAACATATAGTCACTAGTATGCCTCTACTTGACTAGCTCGTTTATCAAAGATGGTTATGTTTCCTAGCCATGGACAAAAGAGTTGTCATTTGATTAACGGGATCACATCATTAGGAGAATGATGTGATTGACATGACCCATTCCGTTAGCCTAGCACTTGATCATTTAGTATATTGCTATTGCTTTCTTCATGACTTATACATGTTCCTGTAACTATGAGAATTATGCAACTCCCGTTTACTGGAGGAACACTTTGGATACTACCAAACGTCACAACGCAACTGGGTGATTATAAAGGAGTACTACAGGTGTCTCCGAAGGTACATGTTGAGTTGGCGTATTTCGATATTAGGTTTTGTCACTCCGATTGTCGGAGAGGTATCTCTGGGCCCTCTCGGTAATGCACATCACTATAAGCCTTGCAAGCAATGTGACCAATGAGTTGGTTACGGGATGATGCATTACGTAACGAGTAAAGAGACTTGCCGGTAACGATATTGAACTAGGTATTGGATACCGACGATCAAATCTCGGGCAAGTAACATACCGATGACAAAGGGAACAACGTATGTTGTTATGCGGTTTGACCGATAAAGATCTTCGTAGAATATGTAGGAACCAATATGGGCATCCAGGTTCCGCTATTGGTTATTGACCGAGAATAGTTCTAGTTCATGTCTACATAGTTCTCGAACCCGCAGGGTCCGCACGCTTAACGTTACGGTGACAGTTTTATTATGAGTTTATAAGTTTTGATGTACCGAAGTTTGTTCGGAGTCCCGGATGTGATCACGAACATGACGAGGAGTCTCGAAATGGTCGAGACATAAAAGATTGATATATTCGACGACTATATTCGGACACCGGAAGTGTTCCGGATGATTTCGGAGAAAACTGGAGTGCCGGAGGGGTTACCGGAACCCCCCGGGAGAGTTAATGGGCCACATGGGCCTTGGTGGAAAGAGAGAGGGGCGGCTAGGGTGGGCCACGCGCCCCCTCTCCCTCTGGTCCGAATTGGACTAGGAGGGGGGGCGGCGCCCCCCTCTTTCCTTCCCCCCTCTCCCCTTCCTTCCCCTCCTAGTAGGAGTAGGAAAGGAGGAGCCCTACTCCTACTAGGAGGAGGACTCCTCCTCCTGGCGCGCCCCCCTTGGGCCGGCCGGCCTCCCTCCCTTGCTCCTTTATATACGGGGGCAGGGGCACCCCATAACACACAAGTTGATCTACGGATCGTTCCTTAGCCGTGTGCGGTGCCCCCCTCCACCATATTCCACCTCGGTCATATCGTCGCGGAGTTTAGGCGAAGCCCTGCGCCGGTAGAGCATCATCATCGTCACCACGCTGTCGTGCTGACGGAACTCATCCCCGACACTTTGCTGGATTGGAGTCCGGGGATCGTCATCGAGCTGAACGTGTGCTGAACTCGGAGGTGCCGTACGCTCGGTACTTGGATCGGTCGGATCGTGAAGACGTACGACTACATCAACCGCGTTGTCATAACGCTTCCGCTTATGGTCTACGAGGGTACGTGGACAACACTCTCCCCTCTCGTTGCTATATCATCACCATGATCTTGCGTGTGCGTAGGAAATTTTTGAAATTACTACGTTCCCCAACACTAGTTGACTAGCTCGTTGATCAACAGATGGTCATGGTTTCCTGACCATGGACATTGGATGTCACTGATAACGGGATCACAACATTAGGAGAATGATGTGATGGACGAGACCCAATCCTAAGCATAGCACAAGATCGTGTAGTTCGTTTGCTAAAGCTTTTCTAATGTCAAGTATCATTTCCTTAGACCATGAGATTGTGTAACTCCCTGATACCGTAGGAGTGCTTTGGGTGTACCAAACGTCACAACATAATTGGGTGGCTATAAAGGTGCACTACTGGTATCTCCGGAAGTGTCTGTTGGGTTGGCACAAATCGAGACTAGGATTTGTCACTCCGTATGACAGAGAGGTATCTCTGGGCCCACTCGGTAATGCATCATCATAATGAGCTCAATGTGACTAAGTAGTTAGTCACGAGATCATGCATTATGGAACGAGTAAAGTGACTTGCCGGTAACGAGATTGAACGAGGTATTGGGATACCGACGATCGAATCTCGGGCAAGTAACATACCGATTGACAAAGGGAATTGCATACGAGATTGCTGGAATCCTTGACATCGTGGTTCATCCGATGAGATCATCGTGGAACATGTGGGAGCAAACATGGATATCCAGATCCCGCTGTTGGTTATTGACCGGAGAACGTCTCGGTCATGTCTGCATGGTTCCCGAACCCGTAGGGTCTACACACTTAAGGTTCGGTGACGCTAGAGTTATGGGAAATAGTATGTGGTTACCGAAGATTGTTCGGAGTCCCGGATGAGATCCCAGACATGACGAGGAGCTCCGGAATGGTTTGGAGGTGAAGATCGGTATATTGGACGAAGGGTATTGGAGTCCGGAATTGTTCCGGGGGTACTAGGTGATGACCAGCATGTCCGGAAGGGGTTTCGGAGGCCCCGGCAAGCGTTGGGGGGGGGGGGGGGCTTATGGGCCAAGGGGAGAGGGAACATCAGCCCACTAAGGGGCTGAGGCCCCCTCCCACCCCATCTGACGTAACCAGGAGAGGTGGGGGCTCCACCCCTAGGGCAGCCGCCCCTCCCGGCTTGGGGGGCAAATTTCCTAGGGGGTGGGGGCGCCCAAACCCATCTAGGGTTTCCCCTGTGGCCGCCGCCCCTCCCCTAGAGAACCCTAGGGCGCCTCCCCCTCCTCCCTTCCCCCTATATATAGTGAGGGAGAGAGAGGGCAGCCTCACCCTTCCCCTGGCGCAGCCCTCTCCCTCCTCCAACACCTCCTCCTCCTCCGTAGTGCTTGGCGAAGCCCTGCCGGAGAACCACGAGCTCCATCACCACCATGCCGTCGTGCTGTCGGAGTTCTTCCTCAACTTCTCCTCTCCCCTTGCTAGATCAAGAAGGAGGAGACGTCCCCGGGCTATATGTGTGTTAAACGGGAAGGCACCGTTGTTCGGTGCTTAGATCGGATTCGGCCGCGATCTAATCGCTTCGTGAACGACTCCACCGACCGCGTTCTTGTAACGCTTCCGCTTAGTGATGTTCAACGGTATGAAGATGCACTCCCTCTCTCTCTCGTTGCTAGTCTCTCCATAGATTGATCTTGGTGTTGCGTAGAAAAATTTGAATTTCTGCTATGTTCCCCAACAAAAGTTTCACAAAAAGTAGCTACTATCTCAGAGTCAAGTCCATACTTAGAGCTAAATCCACGGAAAGCATCGGTATCCATAAAGGATTTAACACAATCGAACTTAGGTGTCATACCTGACTCCTTACCATCGTCAGAACCCCAATCTTCAGAGTTGCATTTAATTCTTTCCAATAAGTCTCATTTGAAATCAATAGTCTTCAGCATATAGGAACCAACACAGGAAGTATCGAGCAAGTTGCGATTATCAAGAGAAAGCCGAGCATAAAAATTCTGAATAATCATTTCCCGAGAGAGCTCATGATTGGGGCATGAATATAACATTGACTTAAGCCTCCCCCAAGCTTGAGCGATGCTTTCTCCTTCGCGAGGCCAGAAATTATATATGTGATTATGATCACGATGAACAAGATGCATAGGATAGAACTTCTGGTGAAATTCCAACTTCAATCGCTTATTACTCCAAGATCTCGTATCATCACATAGCCTATACCATGTCATTGCATCTCCCTTCAAATATAAAGGGAAGACCTTCCTTTTGAGTATAGGGGATAAATGTTTCCTTACCAAGTTTTACTCACCAAAATCGCTCCACTCCCCAGCAACGGCGCCAGAAAAGAGTCTTGATGACCCACAAGTATAGGGGATCTATCATAGTCCTTTCGATAAGTAAGAGTGTCGAACCCAATGAGGAGCAGAAGGAAATGATAAGCGGTTTTCAGTAAGGTTTTCTCTGCAAGCACTGAAATAGTAGGTGATAGATAGTTTTGTGATAAGATAAATAGTAACGAGCAAAAAGTAAATAAAGTAACTAAAGTGCAGCAAGGTGGCCCAATACTTTATATAGAAAAGGATAAGCCTGGACAAATTCTAATAATGAAGAAGGAGCTCCCGAGGACACATTGGGAATTATCGTCAAGCTAGTTTTCATCACGTTCGTAAGATTCTCGTTCGGTACTTTGATAATTTGATATGTGGGTGGACCGGCACTTGGGTACTGCCCTAACATGGACAAGCATCCCACTTATGATTAAACCCTATTGCAAGCATCAACAACTACAAAAAGGAGTATTAAGGTAAACCTAACCACAACATTAAACATATGGGTCCATATCGACCCCTAACGAAGCAACGCATAAACTAGGGTTTAAGCTTCTGTCACTCTAGCAACCCATCGTCTACTTATTACTTCCCTATGCCTTCCTCTAGGCCCAAATAATGGTGAAGTGTCATGTAGTCGACGTTCACATAACACCACTAGAGGAAAGACAACATACATCTCATCAAAATATCGAATGAATACCAAATTCACATGACTACTAATAGCAAGACTTCACCCATGTCCTCAGGGAAACGTAACTACTCACAAAGCATATTCATGTTCATAATCAGAGGAGTAATAATATGCATAAAGGATCTGAACATATGATCTTCCACCAAGTAAACCAATTAGCATCAACTACAAGGAGTAATCAACACTACTAGCAACCCACAGGTACCAATTTGTGGTTTGGTACAAGATTGGATACAAGAGATGAACTAGGGTTTTGAGAGGAGATGGTGCTGGTGAAGGTGTTGATGGAGATTGCCCCCCTCTCGATGAGAGGATCGTTGGTGATGACGTTGGTGATGATTTCCCCCTCCCGGAGGGAAGTGTCCCCGGCAGAACAGCTCCGCCAGAGCCCTAGATTGATTCCGCCATGGTTTCGCCTCGTGGCAGCGGAGTTTCGTCCCGTAAGCTTGCCCACGATTTTTTCCAGGACAAAACCCTTCATATAGCAGAAGATGGACGCCGGAGGCCCACCAGGGGGCCCAAGAGATAGGGGCCGCGCCCTACAGGGGGGCTTGTCTCCTGGACAGGGTGTGGGCCCCCTGGCCTATTTCTTTTGCTCATAAATTCTTATAACATCCAAAAAGTTTTTCATGGAGTTTCAGGATTTTTGGAGTTGTGCAGAATAGGTTTCCAACGTTTGCTCCTTTTCCAGCCAGAATTCCAGCTGCCGGCATTTCCCCTCTTCATGGTAAACCTTGTAAAATAAGAGAGAATAGCCATAAGTATTGAGATATAATGTGTAATAACAACCCATAATGCAATAATTATTGATATAAAAGCATGATGCAAAATGGACGTATCAAACTGCAATGGATGATCACACCATGCCTAGACAACTTCTTTCCACCAGTGCTGCAAACCACCTCTCCTGGAGCTTTCCTTCTGCTTGTGCTTGGTCTGCCTACTTGTTTTTCATAAAGTGGGGGCTGAAGTGGGGGGGCGTTCATCTTCTCCCACTTTGTCCTGTGGTTGCAAGGGTATATGATGTTGTTGTAGGCTTTCTTGAATATCTCAACAGAGTAGCATCCATTCACTAGTTGTAAAGGATCAACTCTTTCATGTCTTGCACAAGCTATGGCATGTACACAGGGGACCCCACTCTTCTCCCATCTCTTGCAACTGCATTCATTGTTATGCTAGTTCACAATGTAGTCTGTTCCTCTGTCTCCAACCTGAAACACTCCATCTTCTGCCCCATGCACATAGCATGTACTTGCTAACTCTATCAGTTTCTCTACCTATTTCTTGATCTTGGGGCAGATGTTTCCTGTCATCTTCTCAGCCTCTTGCAGTTCGGTATAGTGCCTTGTCATTGATTGACCTTTGATCCTTTCTAACATGGATAACACAGGAAGCTCCCTTACCTCTAGGATATATCTAAGAACATGTGTAAGAACATGAGTAAGAAGTTCTCATACTTTTTGAAGACCTCACAGATGTTATTCAGTAGGATATCACACTTTGGTAAATCACTTTGAAAAGCTCTAACCCATGTGTCTGGCTCCAGTTCATGCTGATACGTCTCCGACGTATCTATAATTTTTTATTGTTTCATGCTATTATATTACCCGTTTTGGATGTTTATGGGCTTTACTTTACACTTTTATATCATTTTTGGGACTAACCTACTAACCAGAGGCCCAGCCCAAATTGCTGTTTTTTTGCCTATTTCAGTGTTTCGAAGAAAAGGAATATCAAATGGAGTCCAAACGGAATGAAACCTTCGGAAGCAATCTTTTTGGAACAAACGCAATCCAGGAAACTTGGAGTGTACATCAAGAAGCAGCCGAGGCGGCCACGAGGGTGCCAGGCGCGCCCCCCACCATTGTGGGCCCCTTGAGGCTCCCCTGACTGACCTCCTTCGCCTATATATACTCTCGTACCCTGAAAACATCCAGGAGCACCACGAAAACCTATTTCCACTGCCGCAACCTTCTGTACCCGTGAGATCCCATCTTGGAGCCTTTTCCGGCGTTCTGCCGGAGGGGGAATCGATCACGGAGAGCTTCTACATCATCACCAAGGCCTCTCCGATGAATTGTGAGTAGTTTACCGCAGACCTTCTGGTCCATAGTTATTCGCTAGATGTCTTCTTCTCTCTCTTTGAATCTCAATACAAAGTTCTTCTCAATCTTCTTGGAGATCTATTCGATGTAACTCTTTTTGCGGTGTGTTTTTCGAGATCCGATGAATTGTGGGTTTATGATCAAGTTTATCTATGAGAAATATGTGAATCTCCTCTGAATTCTTTTATGTATGATTGGTTATCTTTGCAAGTCTCTTTGAATTATCAGTTTGGTTTGGCCTATACTAAGAAGTGCTTAGTTTTTGGGTTCAATCTTGCGGTGTCCTTTCCCAATGACAGTAGGTGCAGCAAGGCACGTATTGTATTGTTGCCATCAAGGATAAATAGATGGGGTTTATATCATATTGCTTGAGTTTATCCCTCTACATCATGTCATCTTGCCTATTGTGTTACTCTGTTCTTATGAACTTAATACTCTAGATGCATGCTGGATAGCGGTCGATGTGTGGAGTAATAGTAGTAGATGCAGAATCATTTCGGTCTACTTGTCGCGGACGTGATGCCTATATACATGATCATGCCTAGATATTCTCATAACTATGCACTTTTCTATCAATTGCTCGATAGTAATTTGTTCACCCACCGTAATACTTATGCTATCTTGAGAGAAGCCACTAGTGAAACGTATGGCCCCCGGGTCTATCTTTTATCATATAAGTTTCCGATCTACTTTATTTTGCAATCTTTACTTTTCAATCTATATCATAAAAATACCAAAAATATTTATCTTATCTTATTATCTCTATCAGATCTCACTTTCGCAAGTGGTCGTGAAGGGATTGACAACCCCTTTATCGCGTTGGTTGCGAGGTTCTTATTTGTTTGTGTAGGTACGTGGGACTTGCGTGGAGCCTCCTACTGGATTGATACCTTGGTTCTCAAAAACTGAGGGAAATACTTATGCTACTTTGCTGCACCACCCTTTCCTCTTCAAAGGAAAACCAACACAGTGCTCAAGAGGTAGCACATGCAACCAAGTGTATGCATCCATACTCAACTCCTTCATCTCATTCATATGTTGCTCATATTTAGATGATGTGGTGCTTCTAGCAATCTTCCACAACTTATTCTTTAGTGCATCACCTTTGTGTAGCTGCTAAAAGTTCTGCCACATGTGTCTCACACAGAATCTATGTTCTGATTCTGGAAACACCTCATCCACAACATCGATTAGTCCATGTAATGGTTAAACAGAAGCAATCAGACAAAAAATGCTACAAAGAAGCTCATGGACAAGAAGTTAGAGAAACAAATATTGTACCTTCTGTTTATCACTCATAATTGACCATTGGGCAGTCTTGATGATTGCCAGATTATTTTTCAATCTCTCCAAGAACCAACACCAGTTGGGTTTGTCCTCCGCTTCAACAACAACTATTGCAATTGGAAAAATACAATTATTTGGATCTATTCCCACAGCACATAGCAACGGCCCTCTATACCTCGTCTTAATGTGGCACCCATCTAGAAATATGATAGGACTACACCCCTGAAGGAACCCTCTCTTGAAAGCATCAAGACACATATAGGCCTTATTAAACCTTGCTTGTTCATCAAGTGCCACAAAGAAAGAGCTGCCTGGGTTACTCCTTCTGATGTCATTGCCATAGTCCCATAGCAATTTGTATTGCCCTTTCTCATCACCATGTATGATCTTCATAGCCAGCGTCCTAGCCCTCTGTAATTTGGTCCTTGTTGGGGTCATGTGCCACTCCTTCTAGAAAACCCTAGAGAAGTTTCTCATGTTCATATCCTGGTCAGCTTTGAAGCTCTCCAAATACTTTTGGGCAATGAATGGAGCAGTGAAAGCCTTCATCTTCCACTTCTTTGTGCGGGTGTGTTCACTTACATACTTCTTGACCATAAAGCACTTGGTTCTACTGGCATAAGAGGCCCACATATACCAAGTACAGTCATCATCACATTTGGCCTTCAATCTTTTTCTATCATTCACAGGCAACTTAACATCAACTCTATTCTTGCAGCAATACTCTTTTATGGATGTCCTCAGTAGCTCAACTGTTTGGAAAACTTGGCCAACATGAAATTTAGGACAGTGTAGGTCCTCTTCCCTAAATGCCTTGAACTTCATGTACAATTCTTCATCATCTTCATCTGGTGGCCATAGATCATCACCTTCAGACTCATATAGTTCATCCACTTGCTTCTCTTTGCCTTTGTCTCCAACTTCTCCTCTTCCTTTATCTGAATCCTTTTCTTTTGCACTATCTTTAACTGACTATTTCCCTCTCACTTGTTTGTCTTCAGGTTCATCCATGTCAACATTATCTGCATATAGATCATCATCACCATCATTCATGTCATAATCACTATCTAGTATGGCACCAGGATCAAAATCTGAATCATCTGAATCATTGTCATCATCTGTATCTTCTTCTTCTTCTTCCATTGCATATGAGAATTGCACTGCCTTCTTGTTTTGGTGGTCACAACTTCCTCATCTGCTTCTTCTGCCTCATGTTGTGGTTGTTCTGCCTCATGTTGTGGTTGTTCTATCTTAGGTTGTGCTTCTTCTGCCTCAGCTTCTGGTCTATCTGCCTCGGGTTGTGCTGGTTGAATGACAACAGTCTCTACATTTTCCATATGTGCATCTTCATCATTGACAACAGAGCAGTTCCTCTTTGCAAACACATAGTTGCTAATATCATCTGCTGAACTGTCTGGGTAGACCACCTGTATAGGAATAGGATGCTCTGCTTCTGATCTCTCTGGCTCATTGTTACATGCTCTTCTAGGACTGAATACTGGAGGCAGCTGAGTTATTGGGAAATTCACCACATCATCCTTAGAACGGTTGGAATCCAAGATGTTGTCATGGTCCAAATATAGACTCAAAGAGTTATGACCAAGAGACAAAAATGTTAGCATCTGATCAGTGTCTGCATCTCCTCTGATCTCTCTCAATCCATTTTGCGTGATTGACAGTATAGGAATCGAGTAGTACACCTTCAATCTGCCTGTCATTTCCCACCCAATCTCTTCCACTATGTTCTCAACCATAAGTGGAGACCATGTCACTTCATCAAGTTCATCATACCACACAACATGAGCATTCACATAAGAACGGTTGCTACCACGCCCAAGGAAATATCCTCCATTGTTAATCTGAACTGAATTTTTTTTGCTCCGTGCGCCTTACAAAAATAAAACATTTACACAAGGATCAGAAACATCGACAAGGCACCACCTTTACACCCTTAAACCCATTCTCCGAAACCCCCAAATCAGTTTTTTTGTTTTGGGTCTGCTGTATTTTTATTTTTTTCAGGAACTATCTGGTGATGAAGGAGCCTTTGACGAAGCTCTTTTCAAGTTTTATGTTAATCAAGTTCATCATCTTCTTTTTTTTCTTGTGCTTGCTGTTTTATGTTGTTGGTTATTTTCTCTTGTTGAGGTTACTTTTATCTTTATGTTTTTTTCAGAGAGTAAAGGCATTCAAGAAGAAGTTGTCTTCTGCTAGTAGAAGGAATGTGGTTAGTCCTCCTTCTTTTGCCATGCTCTCATTCGGTTTTAGTTTGTTCATCTTAGTAATTATGTTTTTTTTCCTTGTATATAATGTCTGGCTGTAGGAGCGCACTAAAGGAGAATGATTCCAGCAATGTTTTTGTGTGTGAGATTTTTCTTTCATGTACTTAACATTCTCTTCTAAGTTTTTTGCCATTTATTGGTACTCACATTTAGGATGAGATCTTCCTATGACATTGACAGTAGCTCGTCTTCTGTTATAGTTCTTGTCAAGCTCCCCATCTGCATTTTTGGAAAAGAAATGTCAGTAATAGTACAACTAACATATGTATTTATCTGGATGTGTGTTATTGGTCTTTTCCAAGTAGCATTGTAGTATTTTTTTAGTCTGTATTTTGTATAGTCCAGAGGCTTCTCTCTTTTCAATGTACTTGCTTTGTATTTCTACAGTGCAAATTAAGTGGGTTTTTGCAGTGCAAATTTTCCATTTCTTGTGTTTTTACAGTGATACATTGAAAATTCTAGTCATTTTCCACTGTAATTCATGGGCTTTTTCACTATAAATTACTATGTAATTTTTAGGAGATTTACACTGTAATTGTTGTTCTATTACAGTTAATTCGTAGGTAGTTTCACTGTTAGTTGACAAGTTCTGCTAGCACATTACTATGTTAATTTTTAGGGGATTTGCACTGTAATTATTGTTCTATTACAGTTTAATTCATAGGTAGTTTCAGTTTAAGTTGTCAATTTCTGCTTGTGTAAAGAAATGAGTTAAAAATTCTAGGCAATTCCCACTGTAATTCATGTGCAGTTACACTGTATTTCATTCGGTATTTTTATATTACCTGTTTTACCTATTCACTTTAACACTGTATTACTATGCAATTTCTATGGGATTTACATTGTAATTATTGTTCTATTGCAGTTTAATTCATAGGTATTTTCACTGTAAATTGACAAGTTCTGCTACTGTAGAGAATTGTATACTTGCAGTGTCATTCCTGTAACTATCCAAGTTTTGTTTACAGGTAGTGATCAATCATTTGCAGAGTATCTAGTTTTCTAGTCTAATTTCCTGTTAGTTTCTTATTTTGTATTTAGTTTCTCTGATGCCTTTGTTTTCCTTTGTTTTTTATAGGTAAGAAGGTGAAGTGGGTGAAGAATTGAAGTACTAGGGTAGGAGTAGAAGTGCTCCTAACCTGTTGAGTTTGCTGAGATTTCCCCAATTGCCTGCCTGCTGTTCTTATTTCTTGGTCGTCTCCAGGTTCACCCCCCTCTCCAATTTCCATGTTGATGGGCAGCTGGTAGCTGTGGTCCAGGGAGGTTTGCCATCCAGGTTTAGTTCAAAGGTTCCAAACGGGTCAGAATTTGCCCGACCCGTTTTTTCAGAAAGGAAATATAAAGTGGCTACTAGTGGGTTTTTGTGACATACAGGTGTCTACTGTTTATTTGTCAGTAAATTTGATTGTTGTCGAATTGAAAAACAGTCGAATGCTAAATAGACAATCCCAAAAACTAAAAAGAAGTCTCAATGGACTGCGCCGAATGACAGATGTGCATTGCGTCGCGATTCGCACGTGGCAGAGGCGATGGAACACGATCATATCGGACGGCCAATAAATATATGTAAAATAACCCCAGAAATTAAGAAAGTTGCACGTTATATCCGCCGAAAAAAAGCAGGGAAATATCTTATCTGGCATACCTCATCTTCTCCCACAGAAAAATGATTTTCTCTATAAATACCATCAACGCCTGCCCACACCAATTGCGGCCACACCACCACCGCCTCGCAAATAAAACCCACGTGTCTGTCCTAACCATACCGGCCACCACCGTACCATCTGAGCAACGCTCTGCGCTCGCTACAATGGCGACACGGGCACGCCGAGCTCTCATCTCCCTCCTCGCCCTACTGCTCGTCTCAGCCAGCGGTAAGCCGCAAATCGATCCATGCATATGCATGGATGTAATTCAAGTTCGTTCAAATCGTCGGGTCAATTTACTTGTGTTTTGCTAATGGTTGGTCACTGATTCTTCAGGTGTGGCGTCCAAATCGTTCGCCATCACCAACAACTGCGAGTACACGGTGTGGCCGGGCATCCTCTCCAGCGCGGGCTCCCCGGGGATGGACAGCACCGGCTTCGCGCTCGCCCCGGGGGAGTCGAGGACCATGCCGGTGCCCGCGGGGTGGTCGGGGCGGCTCTGGGCCCGGACGCTCTGCTCCACGGACCCCGCCGGCAAGTTCGCGTGCGTGACCGGCGACTGCGGCTCCGGGCGGCAGGACTGCGCCGGCGGCGGGGCCGCGCCGCCCGCCACGCTGGCCGAGTTCACCATGGACGGCAACGACGGCATGGACTTCTACGACGTGAGCCTGGTGGACGGGTACAACCTGCCGATGCTGGTGGCGCCGGAGCAGGGCGCACCCGCCGCGGCGGGTGCGGGCGCGGCGGGCGGCAACTGCGCGCCAACGGGGTGCGTGGTGGACTTGAACGGCGCGTGCCCGGGCGACCTGCGCGTGTCGTCGACGACGGCGGGGGCGGGCGGCGGCGTGGCGTGCAAGAGCGCGTGCGAGGCGTTCGGGACGGCGCAGTACTGCTGCAGCGGCGAGTACGGCAGCCCCGGCACGTGCCGGCCGTCGGCCTACTCGCAGTTCTTCAAGAACGCGTGCCCGCGCGCCTACAGCTACGCCTACGACGACGCCACCTCCACCTTCACCTGCGCCGGCGGCGTCTCCGCCTACGCCATCACCTTCTGCCCCAGCACCACCAGGTACCCACCCCACGCGTCACCGAGATGTCCGTCGTTCTTGAACCTTTTTGTCAAACCAAAAGACAAGTGCCTTTCCATGGCTCCCAAAAGCAAATGGAAAACATCTTTTGACCTCTAGATAGCCCCGGACGCGGTGGTGCGGCACCGCTGTCCGGTTGACGTGCACGGCGCACCGACGAGCCGAGCCGGCCAACAACGACCTCGCCGCATCCGTCCGAGAGCGCCCGGTCGGTACCCCGCATGCCGCCGATCGAACAGTTCCAAACCAAATCGCCCCTGCCCACGGCAAGTCGATTAGTCGACCGTCGTCTCTCGCACCGGACACGCAACGTGTTATCCCGTCACGACGCACACTCTCCTCTCCGTGACTTATTTTCAAATGATAGGAGCTGACTGTTGCACTGACGTGTACGCATGCACACTCCATATTACTATACCATTAACATTTCGTGCTGACGGTACGTTTCATTTATATGTGTTGTGCAGCGTGAAGTCGGCCGGGTCGAACCCGCAGGCGCCGGCGGGCCTGCCGCTGATCAACGGCACGATGGTGTACCAGGGGGGCGACCAGTTCGCCGGAGCGGCCGCAGCCGCGCGGCCGCCGCTGGACCTCGTCGCCGTCCTCGCCGGCGTGGCGGCGCTCGCGCTCGCGCGCCCCATGCTGCAGTGATCGACCACTCAACAGTGCCGCCGGCCGCGGGCCATGACATGAGATAATCATGCCTGCGACTGATGCGCACGCGCACCCACCCAAAACAGAGAGAGGACATGGGGACGAAACGGACGCGTGACCTGCCGGCCGGCCGACCTGACGGTGCGGTGGGCCCACGCGATGTGAGATTTGAAATTTGCTGAAGAGACGAAACGCACGTATGGACGGGCATGCAGGAGCTCTGCTCCCTGTTGCGGCTCGGCGGCAAAGAAATGCATGGCTCTGGATTAGTTAGGCTAATTTGAAAATTGGTGTACTACATCAGACAGTTTTATAGGTATTTTCTATGTTTTATATGATCAAACAAGTGGACTTAGTTTCATCTTTTTAATATGTTTGGGTTTGTAAATTACTGACCATTGGAACCTGGTGGACGTGGCGTGATGTGTACGAATCTTGAAATGTATAGTTGCAGTTTAGGGTGTATGTTTATGGACAGATGCATACATAATAATCGTCTTTGTCTTTGGTTTTGCTATTTTCTTTTATTTACGGGGAGGTTTGCTATTTTCCAGCTACGTTAAACTTTTTTGTTGCGTCTGTCACTTTTTCCTTCTTCCGTCCTTCTTCTCAAGCGCGCGAGATGAAGAGGCCGGACCTCGCCGGAGAAAACCAGCCCCACTATCTATCTTAAGGAAAGCAACATCTCGATCATCTATCTTAGGGGAATCATCAGCTCCATTATCGGAGGGGGGATGCAGCGGATAGCCGGAGGTTTTCGACGGTGGTACGGGGATTAGAGGGATGGCGGGGGCGATGGCCAGAAACGAGATGCGGGAGGTTGAGGGGACGACGGGGCAACGAGACTTTGCGCAGTAGCGTCCGCCGGTCATGGGGGGTGGAGGCAAGTGGATTGGGTGGGGTAGGTCGGGGGTTGCAGAGAAGGATGAACCAGATCGTGGCTTAAAGAGAAACACGCTTGGGAGGAAGAAGACGACATGTGAGCGATTGGATGAGGATTGGACGGACGGATAGGAAATAAAGTACCTAATATGAAGCGTTTTTTCACGTACCTGACGTGTACACACATCCCTGTTTCTTTCACTCTTTTGCCTTTTCTCGCTTTTCTTGAGCTTTTCATGTTTGTCGAAAGAATAACTTTTCATGTGTTCCCCATATAACAATTAACAAATAGAGGCTAAGTATGACGATTGCATGCGATCATTGCTGTTTTCAGCAGTTGATCCGTAGTGGTGTTTCAATGTCAAGACGGGTTGACAGCGATCGGGCCAGTATCTTTGTATCCAGTCTCCAACTGCTTTAAGTATTCTCTCAAAAGAAACTGCTTTAAATTTATGCTGTTGCTGTTCACGTATGTCACCCAAATTATGTCTACGGAGGCGGTAAATGAGGTGGGTAAATGAGGTCTCTACTAGGAAAACACTTGCTCGCTGCGCATTACTGATTTACTGTCAGGTGACCCAGTAACCATCAATGGTGACTCTAACAGACCGTCTAGTTTTAGCAAATTCTGAGTATAGATAGTGTTGCCACGTCTTGTGATAACACGCGAGAACGTAACAGCCACATCTTCAAACAGGCTCGCAACCCATTTTATAGATAAAGCACATACCAAAATAACAGTGACATCGGTAGCCCTCAATCCCACGATGCAATTCCACATAGTTTGTGAATGTCATAGCACATGCTACTTGTGCCACCTCCCATAGGCCTTCTGCTCAAGCCACTCGCACGATCTCTTCAATCACAAGACACATTTCTCACCATTGGATCTCAGGTCCGATGGCTTCTGGAGCTCTTGAACATTTTGCGAAGAAGTTATCCGAGAGTCAAAATTTCGCGTAGGCACAATAGATTTCGACGAGCCGTTAGATCTGATCCAACGGCCCAGAAGTCCGTATCACGGTATCATCTAAGTGCTGGTAGCAACTGATATTTTCCCTTCCAACCACCATGACCATATGCTCATGCAGAGTTCAACAACAACTCGCGAAACAGAGGAGCAACGGGAGGTCCGTACTCATGTCCTTTTTTCAGTTTGTCCTCCTTTCGATGAGTTCAGAACGGGAGGCGTTTTCTAGGGGGCGTTTCAGTGGAGATGGAGAAATAGAGACAAACCTTCCATGACCTCAACAAGGCCTGGAAGGTCGCCGTGCCCATGCACACCACCGTCATCCAGCACATGTCTTCCACCGCCGCTTTCAGCCAGCTCCCGCGGGTATGACGGTCGACTTTACGGTGTGGATGCCACGAACCAGACAGTACTCCCTCCGTTCGAAATTACTTGTCACAATGGACGAGTAATTCCGAACAGAGGGAGTAGTACGCTCCAACGTATCCGTGTTCATCGACCGTATCATGGCTGCTTCCGTGATTGGACGAGCAACAAGTTCATAATCATGCCGGCGGTGCTGACGACGGAAGAAATAACCACCGAAACTGAACCTAGTCACACTGAACTTAACAGTCAAAACTGAACCTACTGTCGACACTGACTTAACTGTTGAAACTGAACTTGGACAAGTTTAACACTCGCACGGAGGGCGCCACCTACCGCCGTCGGCGCCAGCCGGAGCTGATGCTGAACGGGAACACTCGCGCATACACATGCGGCAATTGCCGTCTTGCGGCCACGTGCTCGGCTTCCTGGATCTCTACGCTTGCAGCGGGTCAGGGCCCACCGACCTGCAGTGACAACGGCCCGCCGCCGTCGGCCATCTCAGAGCTTCATGTCCTTTTCCATCCATCGACGATCTCCTTCCACTTCCTGAAGCGGCTCGTGGAGCCACCGGTACGCCGCCTGCACCGTGGTGTCGTAGCCCCAAGGCGCGGTCTCCGTCCCTCCGAGGTACTCCTCGTTGGAGGAGTGTCTGGACAGGACAACACGTCCAGCACCAACATCACCAGCGTTGTCAGGGTTGTCCAGGAACTTTCCGAAGGAGACGGCGACCACGGGCTCCTCCGCCCATAACGCCTGCAACCCCGTGTCACCGGCGGCGGTGCTAGAGTCCGGGTACTAGTAAAGTAGTAATACCGGGAAACGTACGCCTGCACCATCCCTTGATTACTGCTTGATGGCAGCCCATCGTTGGCGAACGGGTAGTTTTTGTTAGAAGGGAGAGAGAGATTTGGTGGAATAGTTCATCGTATTGCTTGAGCCTCGTGGGCATATATATAGGAGTACATGATCTACTTGGAGTACAAGGCAAGCCAGAATATTTTCCAGTCTAACCTATGTTTCCTAATACAATCACGTTACTCAACATCCCCCCGCAGTCACAACGGTAGCGACGCAGACGGTGAGACTGGAGAAGAATCTGAAGGCAAGCCGACGGACACCCCCCACAGTCGTAACGGTCGACGCATCGCAGAGTCATGGCTGGAGTGGAAACCAACGAGGTTGCTCAAGCAGGCGACAACCCTTAGTACCGTTTGTCGATGTAGCCGAGAGCGTGGGTGGCGGAGCCGTGGTCGAGGTAGCCGTGCGAAGAATGCCGTGGTCGATGTTGAGTCAGGGTGGCCGGTGTTGAGGAAGTCGCCGTGGAGCTGCGGGCGCAAGAGGGCGTCGAGTTAGCATGAGCGCAGTGGTGCCGAAGTAGGGGTGCGCCGGGAAGAAGATGTTGTTGACGACGCATCGCGGCGGGTTTCCCAAGCCCGGGGACACATCATGGACGAAGGCACGCACCGGTGTTGCCAGCACGGAGCATGCGTAGGCGGATGAAGACGAAGTTGACGAAGCGCCGACCAGGCTTGCCAGGCCCGGGGACACGTCGTGGATGAAGGCACGCATTGGTGTTGCCAGCACCGGGCATGCGTAGGCGAGGCACCTGCATGAGCTGTACGCCATGTTGGAGAAGTCGGAGGGGCCAGCAGAGAAGAACTCGACGACGAGTGCGGCGTCCATCTGCGCGGGGCCGATGTCACCAACGGTGGTCGGAGTAGACGAAGTTGTCGGGGTAAATGACGACGACGCTGGCGATGGGCTGGTGCTTGGACAAAGATGAAGGGGGTGGACGGGCGGCAGCGGCGGCTACGAAGGCAGCGACGGCGGCGGCTAGGTTAGGAGTGCGGCGGCGATGCTCGAAGTAGGCGAAGAATCCTGACAGTGTGATGAAGACCGGCGCGGACGGTGGCGTTCCCGCGCCAAGGAAGACGGCGCGGTGCATATCACGGGAGGTCGACGCGTGATGGGTGTGGAGCGGACCGCGGGCCGTGGCTCTACAGCCCGAAGGGGCGACGCATCGGCGGTAGGAGGGTCGGGGCGACGGCGGGGACCGCGAGCTGCGACGCTGCGGACCGAAGGGGCGACGCAACAACGGTTCGCGAGTCGGTGCAACCGTGTGGACGGCCTCGGGACGGCGGCGGGGACCGCGTATCACGACACGACGACCCAAAGGAGCGACGCAGTGGCGAGGCACGAGTCGATGCAGCCGCGAGGAGAACCACGGGGCGGCGGCGCTGCGGCCCGATGGGGCGACGCAGTGGCAGCCCGATACTCGATCGGTGGAGAAGCGCGCTAAACTCAGGGACGATCTTCACGGGACCTGCGGAGGCGCGTGTAACCGACGGGCCAGGTCGGTCGCGCGGCGTAGATGAGGCGGATCATGGAGGCGAGCGGGTGATTAAGCCGATCGCGCGCGAGGTAGGGGACGCCGCTTGGTGGAGGCGTGGTGGTGGCGGAGTCCGAGATGAAGCCGCCGACGACGGATGGCGTGAGACGTCGTGCGGACGAGCTTGTCAGCACTGGCACCCGGGCTGCCAAAGCAACGCCGGCGCCTGGGCAGCGAGGCCCGAGCGACCAACGGAGTAGCGGCGCCCGAGTTGAGGCAGCCGACGAGCCTGACGCAGCCGTCCCGACGCAGCCGAGGACGAGGCCGACGAGGTAGACCGCCGGGCCACCGTACAGACGCGGCGAAGGCGGGTGACGTGGATCGATGGGTGTGCCGGCGCACGAGCGACGCTATGATTGGCCGTCGCATGACGCGAGGCCGCTGGGTCGGGGCGATGCAGGTGTCCCGGTTGGAGCAGGGCAGAGCCAGCCGGCGCAGGGCGACGGGCGGACCGACGCGCGGACGACGGCTGGCCCCGACGGGCCGCCTCGGCGCGCGTGGCCGCCGGGTCGGAGGAGAGGCCGGCTGGTCGCGCCGGGGTCGGAGTAGAGGCGCTCGAGGTCGACGGCGGCGGTGGGCGACGCAAAATGATCAAGAATAGATCGAAAACCAAAAAGAAACCGCACGATCAAGATGATCGGCGGGAGAGAGAAAACCCCGGAGCAAGACTCGGGGAAAAGACTCTCTAGGGCAGCCAGTCAACACGACCGGTGGATGAACCCTAGGTACGAGCGGCGCGGTCCCCGGCGGTGGTCATGGAGGCCGACCGCCCCAGGGGGCGGCGCGCAGGTGCGGAAGCGGCGGTGGTTAGGCTTTAGGATCGACTTGCGATAGATACCATGTTAGAAGGGAGAGAGATATTTGATGAAATAGTTCATCGAATTGCTTGTGCCTCGTGGGCATATATATATGAGTACATGATCTACTTGAAGTACAAGGCAAGCCAGAATATTTCCTAGTCTAACCTAAGTTTCCTAATACAATCACGTTACTCGACATGACGCGAGCTTGAGGCCGTGCTCCGCTGTGGTGTCCTTCCTACGCCATGCCACTGCGGCTCCGAGCGGAGGGCCTCCATGTCGAAGAGCCAGAGCTTGCTGTGGGCGATGGCGTGCCAATGCAGGGAGAAGGTGAGCTCAATGATGCGGCCGCGACTTGGCTGACGTGTCTGCGTTCGCCGGCGGCCGCCAGCAGCTGCCAGTCTAGGCCGAAGGTTGTGCACGCCAACCATTTGATGAAAAGAGAGGTTTAGGAGAATGAAGAAAGGGACAATTTGCAACAAATTTGGATAGGAAATTGCTTGACGGTTTTCGATAGATACCACGCAAAAATGCTAGACTCACAGACCTTTACAGGGCAATTACGGGGCCTTTCCAACTAACTAAACCAGCCCCCCCCCCCCCCCCTTCTGATTTTCAGGAAGGTGTGGGGCCAATTTTTCCAAATGACCAATCACAAATTTCCAAGTGGGTCCATCCCGTAAAACCCCCTTAATCACCCCGTGCATGTAGCATTGCTCGATGGGTAATGTTTGTATCCGGTCGTCCGGCCGAAACTGAGCCGGTCGCGTCCTGTCCAGTGTCCACACGTCCTATTGGTCCCACGCGCCGCCCACTTTCCTTTTTCCTTATCTCATTCCTCTTCCCCAAGCGTTCTGGACCATTCGTTCGCCCCCACCCTGTTCTCTCCCTCCTCCAATCCGGCTCCACAAAACTCCTGCCCCGCTAGAGCGCCTCCATACATACGCCATCGCGCGCTGCTGTTGGTGCCCGGCGCGACCACACCCGCATGCGCTCGGCTGTTACCGTCTTTGAGATGGGGCGGCCATCATGTGCTGTGTGCGGCTCCTGCACTTGCTGGGACTGCAAGTACCGCAAAGCTGTGACGAGGCCGGCCATGGTGTGAGCTCGCACACGAAGCTACAACCATGGGGCGGCTGGCTGAATGCATCCACGAGGATTTTGCTACCACGGGGAAGTCTGCTACAACAAGCGGTAGCACAGGGCAAAGCTGCATCCACGGGGCAAAGATGCTACCACCGGTGCGCCAAAATGCTTCGTCGGGCATATCTTTTCGCTGGAACCAGCCTAGCCCAGCGTCGGCAGCAAGAGGCGACGCGGCGGAGCTGCAAACCACGGTAAAAAATGTTACAGTCAGCATACAAACATGCTACATCCGGCATATCTTTTTACTGGAACCAGTCGAGCGTCGGTGACGACGGCGAGGCGGAGCTGCATCCATAATATAAATTGCTACCACCGGCATGTATTTTTGTTGGAACCAGTCGAGTGTCGGCAACGACAACGAGGCAGAAATGCATCCACAATAAATTTTGCTACAACGGACGTATGTTCTTGCTGGAACAAGCATGAGTTTCGGATGGCCACCGAGATTGCCATATCCATGGCTCCATGCCCAGCGACGCTACGACGGCCACACAATGCTGCCATGCTGGGGACAGTGATGGCTCGGTGGTCCGTGCTACATCGAACACAGTATGCAGGGCTGGTGACGGCCGCGCTCTTTTTGGACGAGCGCGAAAGGCCGGGGAGCGCGTGGGCGGCCGTGGGAGGCAAGCACTGGCGTCACCGATGGCCGGCAAGCGTGGCCGCGGCGAGATGTGCAAGGAGGCGTGAGGAAGAATCGTTTTTTGCATAGAGGATGATGTGAGGGTAGAGATCTGATGGGTATTACTGGACGAATCCAACGGACCGGGGCGACCGGCCAAAATTTTGGCCGGTCCGCCGGCGCCTATAGTTCGCCTTGCTCGATACCACGTCACCAGAATATTTAAGAGAGAGCGTACTGGACAAGAGTAGACGGACCCCTTCACATTGCAACCGGCCGGTGCACGTTTAAATTTGTTTTGTTTACCATTTTCGTTGGGAAATCAAATTGAAAATTCCTGGATACTCGAGTTTAAATACCCATGAATTTGTACTAAGTAGCGATACTGCTTGTGCATCCAAATCTTTAAACCTAGTTTTTTTTCCCGAGAGTCCACTATACCTACCTATGAATTGAGCAAGATCCTTCAAGTAAGTTGTTATTGGTGTATGCAATAAAATTGCTTTAAATATGTGTAATCTTTTATTGAAAGGAAAATAAATTTTGTGAGAACTTGTGATGGAGTAATAAAAGCGGCAGCGTGCTCAATGTTCCCTCCGTTGCATAATGTAGTGCATATAGATTTTTTGAAAAGTCAAACTTTGTAAAATTTGACCAAGTTTATAGAGATAACTATTTATATCTACAATACCAAATATTCAAAATATGAAACTACATCGTATGATGAACCTAATGATGTATGTCTGGCATTATAGATGTAAATATTTTTGTCTACAAATTTGGTTCAATTTGTGAGGTTTGACTTTTCGAAAAATCTACATGCACTACATTATGGAACGGAACGAGTAAATGCCATTATTCTAAGGGGCAATATTAAAGTAATGTTCTTTTTCATTAAGAGTTTAGACGTCTAATTCAAAAACGCATGTCAACCTCTGTCTCTCTCTGTGAAGATTCTATCTTTTACTTTTCCTATTAAAACTTTACTTTCTATATATGCATGAGCCAAATCCCTCTTTATTCCAATCTCAAATACTCTTCACTTGGCAAACATTATGTGGTTCGGAAAGATCCGGACAAATATATCCAGTTGAATATATATGAGCATGCATTATTCTTGTTGATAATTATCCCTGAGATAAATAAGTTGTGAGATGAAACATTAAACCCCCGTCTTCCTTTCTGTCCGATTGAAACAACTTGTTTTAAAAATATGCTTTAAGTGCCACAAATCAAAAGACTATATGATAGTTGAGTATGTGAAGTTTGTTAAACAAAAAATCTTATGTAGACTCCTCTAGAAAATAAGATGAATTGCAATTGCTTAATGATTGAAAAACATAGTTTGTTGAATTTCAAGAGAGTTTACTGTCCATACTTTAACATGTGGATAGATTGTTAATTGATCATAAGAAGTTTTACGACGTAAAGTTGTTGTTTATGATATATAATGACGCTTATTAATATGATGCTGCCATGTTCGTATTCTTTATTTATCGACACCTCTCTCTATAAAGCTGTGGTCATGTTTACTGAGTTCGTTATTCGCTTGAGGACAAGCGGAGTCTAAGCTTGCGGGAGTTGATACGCCTATTTTACATCATTATTTTATACTATTATTTAAATTATTTCAACATCATATTTCATAGTATGATGCAATTCTAATGCATTTTCTCCATTTAAAATGCAAGATACATCAAGAAAGGAGGATTAAGGGCAGCTAAAATTCAAACATGGAAAAATTACAGAAGATATTAAAATTCTAAAGAGCTCAAAATGAAGCGTGAATTTCTAGAGAATTATTTTGAAATATATAAGAAATACTGAAGCAAAAATATACCAGAGGGGGGCCACCAGCCGGCCACAAGGGCAGGTGGCGCGGTCACTCCTCTAGCCGCACCACCTGGGCTTTTGGACCCTTGGCAGGTCCCCACCCGACGTCCTTCTACTATATATATATATATTTCTTTTTCCCTAGAAAATAATAATAAAGAGAGGAGTTTCGGGACTTCCTGTTACCGTCTCGAGACGGAACCGGGGCAGGAGCACTTTTGCTCTCTAGTGGAGCGATTCTATCGGGGATACTTCCCTCCGGGAGGGGGACAATGAAGCCTTCATTATCACCAACGCTCTCCTCATCATGGGAATCATCATATTCATCATCACCATCTCATCTCCAAACCATAGTTCATCTATTCTGTTCAATCTTTGTATCAAACCTCAGATTGATACCTGGGGGTGCTAGTAGTGTTGATTACATCTTGTAGTTGATGCTTGCTGGTTTACTTGGTGGAAGATTATTATATTTAGATTGCTAAACACATATTTATACCCATTGGTCATTATCAACATGACGAGTTGTGAGTAGTTCTATTTGTTCTTGAGGGCATGTCAGAAGTCTTATTATTAGTAATCATGTGAAGTTGATCACTATTCAATGTTTTTACATTATGTTTTGTTGTTCTTCCTCTAGTGGTGTTATGTGAACATCAGCTACATGATACTTCACCATCTTTGGGCCTAGGAGAAGTCACTGTGGAATTATTTTGTAGATGATGGGTTGTGGGAGTGATAGAAACCTAAACCCTAGTTTATGACTTGTTCCGTGAAGGGCTGTTTTGGATCCACATGTTTAATTCTATGGTTAGATTTATCTTAATTACTTCTCTTGTATTTGCGGATGCTTGCATGGAGGGTATAATCATAATTAGTTTTTTTAAGTAAGAACATTGCCTTAGCTCCGGTCCACCCACATACACGTATCAAGGCAATGAACATTAAGTCGATGAATCATGGTGAAAATAACTTGGCAATATTTCCCCATGTCCTCAAGAGAGTTTTGATTACTATAAGTATTACTAGCTTGTCCTTAGCTCAATTAAGGATTTGGCCACTTGACGCACCTTGCCACTTTTGTTACTTGCTAGTTGTTACCAATTATCTTGTTATCAAACTATCTATCACAACTATCTTATAGCACTAGCAGTAAAATCCTTACTGAAAACTGCCTATCAATTCCTTCTGCTCCTCGTTGGGTTTGACACTCTTACTTATCGAAAGGACTGTAATTCATCCTCTATACTGGTGGGTCATCAGGGAGCATGGAGCAGGATGGTCATCCTACTCCAGCCTAGTTTTCTAAGAGACTCCACGTCAATTATCCTTGCATCACAATGAATGAATGCACCGCAAGAGTATAAACTATGAGCATTCTTCTAAAAAATTTGGTAGTTTTTGTGCATTGAAGTTAACGTTTTCTCATAGAACTGGCAATACATTTTGCTCTTCATGGGTTAATTTGTGGGCAAAGGGGCTGATACGTCTCTGTCGTATCTACTATTTCTAACACTTTTCCTCTTGTTTTGGACTCTAATTTGCATGATTTGAATGAAACTAACCCGAACTGATGCTGTTTTCAGCCGAACTACCATCGTGTTGTTTTTGTGCAGAAATAAAAGTTCTTGGATTGGAACGAAAGTTGTGAGGATTTTTTATTCAATAAAAGAGAATTTTTGGAGCCAAGAACCACCGGAGGGGGCACCTGGGTGGGCACAACCCACCAGTGTGCGCCCCCTCCAGGTGCGCCCAGGTGGATTGTCCCCACCTGGTGGCCCCGTAGACCCTGAAACCAACGCTATAAAATCACATATTTCCAGAAAAAATCGAGAAAGAAGAATTATCGCGTTTCAGAATACGGAGCCACCGCCACCTTCTATTCTTCATCGGGAGGCCAGATCTGGAGTCCGTTTGGGGCTCCGGCCAGATCTTCATCATCACCAACCCTTCTCCATCGCCAATTCCATGATGCTCCCCACGAGGAGAGAGTAATTCCTTCATAGGCTCGCTAGTCGGTGAGGAGTTGGATGAGATTCATCATGTTCGAGTTAGTTTTGTTAGGGCTTGATCCTTAGTATCCATTATCTTCTGAGATTGATGTCGCTATGACTTTGCCATGCTTAATGATTGTCACTTTGGGCCCGGGTGCCATGATTTCAGATCTGAACCGTTTATGTTATCACCATTATATCTATGTTCTAGATCCGATCTTGCAAGTTATAGTCACTTACTACGTGTTATGATCCGGCAACCCCGGAGTGACAATAGTCGGGACACTTCCTGGTGATGACCGTAGTTTGAGGAGTTCATGTATTCATTGTGTGTTAATGCTTTATTACGGTTCTCTATTAAAAGGAGGCCTTAATATCCCTTAGTTTCCAATAGGACCCCGCTGCCACGGGAGGGTAGGACAAAACATGTCATGCAAGTTCTTTCCATAAGCATGTATGACTATTTACGGAATACATGCCTACATTATATTTATGAACTAGAGTTAGTACCATATCACCCTAGGTTGTAACTGTCACATGATGAATATCATCCAGAAAATCGCCGATCCAATGCCTACGATTTTCCTACATATTGATCTTGCTAAGTTACTACTTCTGTTGTTACTATTGTCACTGCTACAAAACTATTACTATCACTGTTACCATTACTGTTGCTGCTACCACTACTATCAAAGCTATCATATTACTGTGCTATGGATCACTTTGCAGCAGATAATTAATCTCCAAGTGTGATTGAATTGACAACTCAGTTGCTAATACTTGCAAATATTCTTTGACTCCCCTTGTGTCGAATCTATAAATTTGGGTTGAATACTCTACCCTCGAAAACTGTTGCGATCCCCTATACTTGTGGGTTATCAAGACCTTTTTCTGGCACCGTTGCGGGGGAGCATAGCTATATTTGGTGAGTCACTTGGGATTACTATTACATTGTCACTATGAAGAATCTGAAGGATGGCTAAGACTAAGATTTTCCCTCTAAGACGAGGGGAGGTATGGAACTGCCATCTAGCTCGGCACTTGATTCACCTTATGTTATAAGTAAACTTGCAACACCACCACATGCTCTTAATCCTGATATGTCGCAAGTTATTGATGATGCTACTTCTGCTATGAATGATATTTATGATGATGCTAGTACCTTGCTTGATGATAATGTGCCACTAGGTGAATTTCTTGATGAACAACTTGCTAGAACTAAAGCTTTTGAGAATGTTGAAACCGATGAAGAGTTTGGAACTGAAAATCTTGAAACACCTATTAGAACTAGCCCTCCTAGATATGAATTGCCAAAGGTACTAGAAGGTTATGTTATGGATGAGGAGGCAACTAGGGATATTCTTGCTTGTAAGGATAGAGATGATCTAGAAAAATTATTATGCAAGTATAATGAAAATACTTTGAATGCTAAAATGAAATGTGATCCTCAGTTTGCTACTTCACCTATCTTTGTTGACGATAAGGATTATGAATTCTCTGTCGACCCAGAGTTGATTACTTTGGTTGAGTCTGATCCTTTCCATGGTTATGAAACTGAAACTGTTGTGGCACATCTGACTAAGTTGAATGACATAGCCACCCTTTTTGCTCATGATGAGAAAATTCGCTATTATTATATTCTCAAATTATTTCCGTTCTCATTAAATGGTGATGCCAAAGCTTGGTACAATACTCTTGCTCCTGGTTGTGTGCGTAGTCCCATGATATGATTTATTACTTCTCTGAAAAATATTTCCCTGCTCATAAGAAACAAGGTGCCTTATAGGAAATATTTAACTTTGTGAAAATTGAAGAAGAGAGTCTCCCACAATCTTGGGGGAGGCTTCTCCAATTGCTTAATGATTTACCAGAGCATCTTCTTAAGAAAAATGAAATACTCGATATCTTCTATAATGGACTAACGATGCTTCTAGGGATTTCCTAGATAGTTGTGCTGGTTGTGTTTTCAGGGAACGAACTATTGGGCAAGCTGAAGAATTATCGAACAACATATTGAAAAATTATGATGATTGGACTCTTCCTGAACCACCACCTAAACCCACTCCGAAGAAGAGGGGTATCTTACATCTTAGTCCTGAAGATATGCAAGAGGCAAAGAAATCTATGAGAGAAAAAGGTATTAAAGCTGAGGATGTCAAAAATTTACCTCCTATTGAAGAAATACATGGGCTTGACACACCACCACCACCTAAGGTGGTAGAGGTAAGTTCACTAATGAAATTCAATGATAATGATAATCCTCACAATATGCACCCTAGCTAATGCCTTTATGAGATTGAAAATTACATTAGAAAGCAAGATCACTTCAATGCAAATGTTATGAAACAGTTGAAATACAATTCTGATATGATTGCTCGCTTGAGTGACTTGTTATTTAGAATCTCAAATGATGTTAAAGGTGTGATAAAGCATGCTTCTATGGTTCAAACTTAGCTAGAACAAGTTGCTAAATCTCAAAGAGAGTTGTTAGATGAAATGAATAATAATATCAATGATCATGTTGTTAGAGTAATGACTGGAGGAGGTAGGATGACTCAGGAACCACTTTATCCTGAGGGACACCCAAAAAGAATTGAACAAGACTCTCAAAGGGTTAACACTGATGCACATAGTCGTTCTAAAAAGAAAAGGAAGAAGAAAAATGATAGGACTTTGCATGCCTCTAGTGAACCTGAAGTAGAAAATCCTCCTGATAATGATAATGAAGTTTCTATCTCTGATGCTGAAACTCAATCTGGTAGTGAACACTCACCTTCTGATAATGAAAAAAATAATGATGAGGTTCGTGAAGATACTCAACGAAATAATAAAGAACCAGACAATGATGTTGAGATAGAACCAACAGTTGATCTTGATAACCTGTTCGAAATATGCCCTAGAGGCAATAATAAATTAGTTATTATTATATTTCCTTGTTCATGATAATCGTTTATTATCCATGCTATAATTGTATTGAAAGGAAACTCAGATACATGTGTGGATACATAGACAACACCATGTCCCTAGTAAGCCTCTAATTGACTAGCTCGTTGATCAATAGATGGTTACGGTTTCCTGACCATGGACATTGGATGTCATTGATAACGGGATCACATCATTAGAAGAATGATGTGATGGACAAGACCCAATCCTAAGCCTAGCACAAAGATCGTAGTTCGTATGCTAAAGCTTTTCTAATGTCAAGTATCTTTTCCTTAGACCATGAGATTGTGCAACTCCCGGATACCGTAGGAATGCTTTGGGTGTACCAAACATCACAACGTAACTGGGTGGCTATAAAGGTGCACTACAGGTATCTCCGAAAGTGTCTGTTGGGCTGGCACGAATCGAGACTGGGATTTGTCACTCCATGTGATGGAGAGGTATCTCTGGGCCCACTCGGTAGGACATCATCACAATGTGCACAATGTGACCAAGGGGTTGATCACGGGATGATGTGTTACGGAACGAGTAAAGAGACTTGCTGGTAACGAGATTGAACAAGGTATCGGTATACCGATGATCGAATCTCGGGCAAGTACAATACCGCTAGACAAAGGGAATTGTATACGGGATCGATTGAGTCCTTGACATCGTGGTTCATCCGATGAGATCATCGTGGAACATATGGGAGCCAACATGGGTATCCAGATCCCGCTGTTGGTTATTGACCGGAGAACGTCTCGGTCATGTCTGCATGGTTCCCGAACCCGTAGGGTCTACACACTTAAGGTTCGATGACGCAAGGGTTATAAAGGAAGTTTGTATGTGGTTACCGAATGTTGTTCGGAGTCCAGGATGAGATCCCGGATGTCACGAGGAGTTCCGGAATGGTACGGAGGTAAAGATTTATATATGGGAAGTCCTGTTATGGTCACCGGAAAAGTTCCGGGTGCTATCGGTAATGTACCGGGACCACCGGGAGGGTCCCGAGGGTCCACCAAGTGGGGCCAACGGCCCCAGAGGGCTGCATGGTCCAAGTGTGGGAGGGGACCAGCCCTAGGTGGGCTGGTGCGCCCCCCACCAAGGCCCAAGGCGCCTAGGGCTTGGGGGAAACCCTAAAAGGGGGCGCCCCCCTTGCCTTGGGGGGCAAGGCAACCCCCTGGCCGCCGCCCCCTCCTCAGATTGGATCTGAGGGGGCCGGCCCCCCTCTCCCTTGCCCCTATATATATGTGGGGGGTGGGAGGGCAGCCGCACCAAAGTTCTGGCGCAGCCCTCCCCCTCTCCCAAGTACTCCTCCTCTCCCCCGGTGCTTGGCGAAGCCCTGCAGGATTGCCATGCTCCTCCACCACCACCACGCCGTCGTGCTGCTGCTGGACGGAGTCTTACCCAACCTCTCCCTCTCTCCTTGCTGGATCAAGGCATGGGAGACGTCACCGGGCTGTACGTGTGTTGAACGCGGAGGTGCCGTCCGTTCGGCACTAGGATCTCCGGTGATTTGGATCACGACGAGTACGACTCCTTCAACCCCGTTCTCTTGAATGCTTCCGCTTAGAGATATACAAGGGTATGTAGATGCACTCTCCTTCCCCTCGTTGCTGGTTTCTCCATAGATAGATCTTGGTGACACGTAGGAAAATTTTGAATTTCTGCTACGTTCCCCAACAGTGGCATCATGAGCTAGGTCTATTGCGTAGATTCTTTGTGGGTGTTGATTTTGTTCAATATGCTTAGCGTTACTAGTCCAATCTTGTTTCGACGGTATTGTGGGATGAAGCGGCCCGGACCGACCTTACACGTACACTTACGTGAGACAGGTTCCACCGACTGACATGCACTTGGTGCATAAGGTGGCTAGCGGGTGCCAGTTTCTCCCACTTTAGTCGGAACGGATTCGATGAAAAGGGTCCTTATGAAGGGTAAATAGAAATTGGCATATCACGTTGTGGTTTTGTGTAGGTAAGAAACGTTCTTGCTAGAAACCCATAGCAGCCACGTAAAACATGCAAACAACAATTAGAGGACGTCTAACTTGTTTTTGCAGGGTATGCTATGTGATGTGATATGGCCAAGAAGAATGTGATGAATGATATGTGATGTATGAGATTGATCATGTTCTTGTAATAGGAATCACGACTTGCATGTCGATGAGTATGACAACCGGCAGCAGCCACATGAGTTGTCTTTATTTATTGTATGACCTGCGTGTCATTGAACAACGCCATGTAATTACTTTACTTTATTGCTAACCGGTAGCCATAGTATTAGAAGTAATAAGTTGGCGAGACAACTTCATGGAGACACGATGATGGAGATCATGATGATGGAGATCATGATGATGGAGATCATGGTGTCATGCCGGTGACGATGATGATCATGGAGCCCCGAAGATGGAGATCAAAAGGAGAAAAATGATATTGGCCATATCATGTCACTTTTTGATTGCATGTGATGTTTATCATGTTTATGCATCTTATTTTCTTAGAATGACGGTAGTAAATAAGACGATCCCTCATTAAAATTTCAAGAAAGTGTTCCCCCTAACTGTGCACCGTTGCGAAAGTTCATCGTTTCGAAGCACCACGTGATGATCGGGTGTGATAGATTCTTATGTTCACATACAACGGGTGTAAGCCAGATTTACTCACGTGAAACACTTAGGTTAACTTGACGAGCCTAGCATGTACAGACATGGCCTCGGAACACAAGAGACCGAAAGGTCGAGCATGAGTCGTATGGAGGATACGATCAACATGAAGATGTTCACCGATGATGACTAGTCCGTCTCATGTGATGATCGGACACGGCCTAGTTGACTCGGATCATGTAATCACTTAGATGACTAGAGGGATGTCTATCTGAGTGGGAGTTCATGAGATGAACTATATTATCCTGAACATAGTCAAAAGATCTTTGCAAATTATGTCGTAAGCTCGCGCTTTAGTTCCACTGTTTAGATATGTTCCTAGAGAAAATATAGTTGAAAGTTTACAGTAGCGATTATGCGATCAGTAGAAAGCTTATGTCCTTAATGCACCGCTCAGTGTGCTGAACCCCAAACGTCGTCTGTGGATGTTTCGAACATCGGACATACACGTTTTGATAACTACGTGATAGTTCAGTTAAATGGTTTAGAATAGAGGCACCAAAGATGTTTTCGAAACGTCGCGGAACATATGAGATGTTTCGAGGGCTGAAATTGGGATTTCAGGCTCGTGCCCACGTCAAGAGGTATGAGACCTCCGACGATTTTCTTAGCCTGCAAACTAAGGGAGAAAAGCTCAATCATTGAGCTTGTGCTCAGATTGTCTGAGTGCAACAATCACTTGAGTCGAGTGGGAGTTGATCTTCCAGATGAGATAGTGATGTTTCTCCAAAGTCATTGCCACCAAGCCGCTAGAGCTTCGTGATGAACTATAACTAATCAGGGATAGATATGATGATCCTTGAGATATTCACGATGTTTGACACCGCGAAAGTAGAAATCAAGAAGGATCATCAATTGTTGATGGTTAGTGAAATCACTAGTTTCAAGAAGGGCAAGGGCAAGAAGGGGCACTTCATGAAACGGCAAATCAGTTGCTGCTCCAGTGAAGAAACCCAAGGTTGAACCCAAACCCGAGACTAAGTGCTTCTGTAATAAGGGGAACAGCCACTGGAGCAGAATTACCCTAGATACTTGGTAGATAAGAAGGCTGGCAAGGTCGATAGAAGTATATTGGATATACATTATGTTAATGTGTACTTTACTAGTACTCCTAGTAGCACCAGGGTATTAGATACCGGTTCGGTTGCTAAGTGTTAGTAACTCGAAATAAAAGCTACGGAATAAACGGAGACTAGCTAAAGGTGAGCTGACGATATGTGTTGGAAGTGTTTCCAAGGTTGATGTGATCAAGAATCGCACGCTCCCTCTACCATCGAGATTGGTGTTAAACCTAAATAATTGTTATTTGGTGTTTGCGTTGAGCATAGACTTGATTGGATTATGTCTATCGCAATACGGTTATTCATTTAAGAAGAATAATGGTTACTCTATTTATTTGAATAATACCTTCAATGGTCTTGCACCTAAAATGAATGGTTTATTGAATCTCGATTGTAGTGATACACATGTTCACGCCAAAAGATATAAGATAGTAATGATAGTACCACTTACTTGTGGCACTACCATGTAAGTCATATTGGTATAAAACGCATGAAGAAGCTCCATGTTGATGGATCTTTGGACTCACTCGTTTTTGAAAAGTTTGAGACATGCGAACCATGTCTATTGGTGTATACGCATGAAGAAACTCCATGCAGATGGATCATTTGGACTCACTTGATTTTGAATCACTTGAGATATGCAAATCATACCACATGGGCAAGATGACTGAAAAGCCTCGGTTTCAGTAAGATGGAACAAGGTAGCAACCTGTTGGAAGTAACACATTTTGATGTGTGCAGTCCAAATGAGTGCTGAGGCATGCAGTGAATATCGTTATGTTCTGACTTCACAGATGATTCGAGTAGATGTTGAGTATAATTACTTGATGAAACACAAGTCTGAATTATTGAATGGTTCAAGTAATTTCAGAGTGAAGTTAAAGATCATTGTGACAAGAGGATAAAATGTCTATGATATGATCATAGAAATGAGTATCTGAGTTACGAGCTTTGGCACGCAATTGAGACATTGTGGAAATTGTTTCACAATTAATAACGCCTGGAACACCATAGTGTGATGGTGTGTCCGAACATCATAGTTGCACCCTATTGGATATGGTGCGTACCATGATGTCTCTTATCGAATTACCACTATCGTTCATGGGTTAGGCATTAGAGACAACCGCACTCACTTTAATAGGGTACCACGTAATTCTGTTGAGACGACACCGTTTGGAGAAACCTAAGTTGTCGTTTCTTAAAAGTTTGGGGCTGCAACGCTTATGTGAAAAAGTTTCAGGTTGATGAGCTCGAACCCAAAGCGGATAAAAATGCATCTTCATAGGACACCCAAAATAGTTGGGTATACCTCCTATCTCAGATCCGGAAGCAAAAGTAATTGTTTCTAGAAACGGGTCCTTTCTCGAGGAAAAGTTTCTCTCAAAAGAATTGAGTGGGAGGATGGTGGAGACTTGATGAGGTTATTGAACCGCCACTTCAACTAGTGTGTAGCAGGGCACAGGAAGTTGTTCCTGTGGCGTCTACACCAATTGAAGTAGAAGCTTATGATAGTGATCATGAAGTTTTGGATCAAGTCACTCCCGTACCTCGTAGGGTGACAAGGATGCGTACTACTTCAGAGTGGTACAGTAATCCTGTCTTGAAGGTCATGTTGCTAGACAACAATGAACCTACGAGCTATGGAGAAGCGATGGTGGGCCCAAATTCCGACAAATGGTTAGAAGCCATGAAATCCGAGATAGGATCCATGTATCAGAACAGATCATGGACTTTGGTGGACTTGCCCGATGATCGGCAAGCCATTGAGATAAATGGATCTTTAAGAAGAAGACGGACGTGGACGGTAATGTCACCGTCTATGAAGCTCGACTTGTGGCGAAGAGTTTTTTCACAAGTTCAAGGAGTTGACTACGATGAGATTTTCTCATCCATAGCGATGCTTAAGTCCATCGGAATCATGTTAGCATTAGCTGTATTTATGAAATCTGGCAGATGGATGTCAAACGAGTTTCCTTACCAGTTTTCGTAAGGAAAGGTTGTATGTGATACAATCAGAAAGGTTTTGTCGATCCTAAGGATGCTAAAAGGTATGCTAGCTCCAGCGATCCTTCCATGGACTGGAGTAAGCATCTCGGAGTTGAAATATGCACTTTGATAAGTGAAGGAAATATGCCCTAGAGGCAATAATAAAGTTATTATTTATTTCCTTATTTCATGATAAATGTTTATTATTCATGCTAGAATTGTATTAACCGGAAACATGATACATGTGTGAATACATAGACAAACGTATAGTCACTAGTATGCCTCTACTTGACTAGCTCATTAATCAAAGATGGTTTTGTTTCCTAACCATAGACATGTGTTGTCATTTGATTAATGAGGTCACATCATTAGGAGAATGATGTGATTGACATGACCCATTCCGTTAGCCTAGCACTTGATCGTTTTGTATGTTGCTATTGCTTTCTTCATGACTTATACATGTTCCTGTAACTATGAGATTATGCAACTCCCGTTTGCCGGAGGAACACTTTGGGTGCTACCAAATGTCACAACGTAACTGGGTGATTATAAAGGAGTACTACAAGTGTCTCCAAAGGTACATGTTGGGTTGGCGTATTTCGAGATTATGTTTTGTCACTCCGATTGTCGGAGAGGTATCTCTGGGCCCTCTCGGTAATGCACATCACTATAAGCCTTGCAAGCAATGTAGCTAATGAGTTAGTTACGGAATGATGCATTACGTAACGAGTAAAGAGACTTGCCAGTAACGAGATTGAACTAGGTATTGGATACCGACGATCGAATCTCGGGCAAGTAACATACCGATGATAAAGGGAACAACGTATGTTGTTATGCGGTTTGACCGATAAAGATCTTCATAGAATATGTAGGAGCCAATATGAGCATCCAGGTTCCGCTATTGGTTATTGACCGAGAATAGTTCTAGGTCATGTCTACATAGTTCTCGAACCCGTAGGGTCCGCACGCTTAAGGTTTCGATGACAGTTATATTATGAGTTTATGAGTTTTGATGTACCGAAGGAGTTCGGAGTCCTGGATGAGATCGGGGACATGACGAAGAGTCTCGAAATGGTCGAGACATAAAGATCGATATATTGGACGACTATATTCGGAGTTCGGAAAGGTTTCGAGTGATTCGGGTATTTTTCGGAGTACCGGAGAGTTACGGGAATTCGCCGTGGAGTATATGGGCCTTATTGGGCCATACGGGAATAGAGGAGAGTGGCCGAAAGGAAGGAGGCGCGCAGCCCCCCTCTGGTCCGAATTGGACAAGGGGTGCGGCCCCCCTTTCCTTCCTCCTCTCCCCCTCTTTCCCCCTTTCTCCTACTCCAACAAGGAAGGAGGGAGTCCTACTCCCGGTGGGAGTAGGACTCCCCTTGGCGCGCCCCTCCTAGGCCGGCCGCCTCCTCCTCCCTTGCTCCTTTATATACGGGGGCAGGGGGCACCCCATGACACAGAAGTTGATCTACGGATCGTTCCTTAGCCGTGTGCGGTGCCCCCTCCACCATATTCCACCTCGGTCATATCGTCACGGAGTTTAGGCGAAGCCCTGCGCCGGTAGAACATCATCATCGTCACCACACCGTCGTGCTGACGAAACTCATCCCCGACGCTTTGCTGGATTGGAGCCTGGGGAACGTCATTGAGCTGAATGTGTGCTGAACACGGAGGTGCCGTACGTTCGGTGCTTGGATTGGTCGAATCGTGAAGACGTACGACTACATCAACCGCGTTGTCATAACGCTTCCGCTTACGGTCTACGAGGGTACGTGGACAACACTCTCCCCTCTTGTTGCTATGCCATCACCATGATCTTGCGTGTGCGTAGGAATTTTTTTGAAATTACTATGTTCCCCAACAGTGGCATCCGAGCCTAGGTTTTATGCGTTGATGTTATATGCACGAGTAGAACACAATTGAGTTGTGGGCAATACAAGTCATACTGCTTACCAGCATGTCATATTTTGGTTCGACGGTATTGTTGGATGAAGTGGACCGGACCGACATTACGCGTACGCTTACGCGAGACTGGTTCACCGACGTGCTTTGCACACAGGTGGCTGGCGGGTGTCAGTTTCTCCAACTTTAGTTGAACTGAGTGTGGCTACGCCCGGTCCTTGCGAAGGTTAAAACAGTACTAACTTGACGAACTATCGTTGTGGTTTTGATGCGTAGGTAAGAACGGTTCTTGCTAAGCCCGTAGCAGCCACGTAAAACTTGCAACAACAAAGTAGAGGACGTCTAACTTGTTTTTGCAGGGCATGTTGTCATGTGATATGGTCAAGACGTGATGCTATATTTATTGTATGAGATGATCATGTTTTGTAACCGAAGTTATCGGCAACTGGCAGGAGCCATATGGTTGTCGCTTTATTGTATGAAATGCAAACGCCCTGTAATTGCTTTACTTTATCACTAAGCGGTAGCGATAGTCGTAGAAGCAATAGATGGTGTAAACGACAATGATGCTACGATGGAGATCAAGGTGTCGCGCCGGTGACGATGGTGATCACGACGGTGCTTCGGAGATGGAGATCACAAGCACAAGATGATGATGGCCATATCATATCACTTATATTGATTGCATGTGATGTTTATCCTTTATGCATCTTATCTTGCTTTGGTTGACGGTAGAATTTTAAGATGATCTCTCACTAATTATCAAGAAGTGTTCTCCCTGAGTATGCACCGTTGCCAAAGTTCGTCGTGCCCAGACACCACGTGATGATCGGGTGTGATAAGCTCTACG
The DNA here is from genome assembly GCA_963921465.1 of Triticum timopheevii. Classification (NCBI taxonomy): domain Eukaryota; kingdom Viridiplantae; phylum Streptophyta; class Magnoliopsida; order Poales; family Poaceae; genus Triticum; species Triticum timopheevii. The sequence goes on from OY997270.1 coordinate 587,502,040, forward strand.
TCCATCTACAACGGGTGCAAGCCAGTTTTGCACACGCGGAATACTCAGGTTAAACATGAAGAGCCTAGCATATACAGATATGGCCTCGGAACACGGAGACCGAAAGGTCGAGCGTGAATCATATAGTAGATATGATCAACATAGTGATGTTCACCATCGAAAACTACTCCATCTCACGTGATGATCGGTTATGGTTTAGTTGATATGGATCACGTAATCACTTAGAGGATTAGAGGGATGTCTTTCTAAGTGGGAGTTCTTAAGTAATATGATTAATTGAACTTTAATTTATCATGAACTTAGTCCTGGTAGTATTTTGCAAATTATGTTATAGATCAATAGCTTGCGTTGTTGCTTTCATATGTTTATTTTGATATGTTCCTAGAGAAAATTGAGTTGAAAGATGTTAGTAGCAATGATGCGGATTGGATCCGTGATCTAAGGTTTATCCTCATTGCTGCACAGAAAAATTATGTCCTTAATGCACCGCTAGGTGACAGACCTATTGCAGGAGCAGATGCAGACGTCATGAACGTTTGGCTAGCTTAATATGATGACTACTTGATAGTTTTGTGCACCATGCTTTATGGCTTAGAATCGGTACTTCAAAAACGTTTTGAATGTCATGGACCATATGAGATGTTCCAGGAGTTGAAGTTAATATTTCAAGCAAATACCCGAGTTGAGAGATATGAAGTCTCCAACAAGTTCTATAGCTAAAAGATGGAGGAGAATCGCTCAACTAGTGAGCATGTGCTCAGATTGTCTGGGTACTACAATCGCTTGAATCAAGTAGGAGTTAATCTTCCAGATAAGATAGTGATTGACAGAATTCTCTAGTCACCACCACCAATTTAGTAGAACTTCGTGATGAACTATAATGCAAGGGATGACGAAAACGATTCCCGAGCTCTTCGTGATGCTGAAATTGACGAAGGTAGAAATCAAAGAAAAACATCAAGTGTTGATGGTGGACAAGATCACTAGTTTCAAGAAAAGGGCAAAGGGAAAGAAAGGGAACTTCAAGCAGAATGGCAAGCAAGTTGTCACTCCCGTGAAGAAGACCAAAGCTGGACCAAAGCCTGAAACTGAGTGCTTACACTGCAAAGGAAATGGTCACTGGAAGCGCAAATGCCCTGAATATTTGGTGGATAAGAAGGATGTCAAAGTGAACAAGGGTATATTTGATATACAGGTTATTGATGTGTGCCTTACTAGTGTTTATAGTAGCTCCTGAGTATTTGATACTTGTTCGGTTACTAAGATTAGTAACTCGAAACAGGAGTTACAGAATAAACAGAGACTAGTTGAGGGGAAGTGACGATGAGTGTTGGAAATAGTTCCAAGATTGACATGATCATCATCACACACTCCCTATACTTTCGGGATTAGTGTTAAACCTTAATAAATGTTATTTAGCGTTTGTGTTGAGCATGAATATGATTTGATCATGTTTATTATGATACAGTTATTCATTTGAAGTTAAAGAATAATTGTTATTCTGTTTACATGAATAAGACCTTCAATGGTTATACACCCAATGAAAATAGTTTGTTGGATCTCGATCGTAGTGATACACATATTCATAATATTGATGCCAAAGGATGCAAAGTTAATAATGATAGTGCAACCTATTTGTGGCACTGCCGTTTGGGTCATATCGGTGTAAAGCGCATGAAGAAACTCCATAAAGATGGATTTTCGGAATCACTTGGTTATGAATCATTTGATGCTTGCGAACCGTGCCTTTTGGGCAAGATGACTAAAACTCCGTTCTCCGGAACAATGGAACAAGCTACTGACTTATTGGAAATAATACATATCGATGTATGCGATCCAATGTGTGTTGATGCTCGTGGCAAGTATCATTATTTTCTGACCTTCACAAGATGATTTGAGCAAATATGGGTATATCTACTTGATGAAACATAAGTCTGAAATAGTTGAAAGGTTCAAAGAATTTCAGAGTGAAGTGGAAAAATCATCGTAACAAGAAAATAAAGTTTCTGCGATCTGATCACGGAGACGAATATTTGAGTTACGAGTTTGGTCTTCAATTAAAACAATGTGGAATAGTTTCACAGCTCATGCCACCTGGAACACCACAACGTTATGGTGTGTCCGAACATCGTAACCGCACTTTATTGGATATGGTGTGATCTATGATGTCTCTTACTGATTTACCACTATTGTTTTGGGGTTATACATTACAGACAGCTGCATTCACGTTTAATAGGGCACCATCTAAATCCGTTGAGACGACACCGTATGAACTATGGTTTAGTAGTAAACCTAAGCTGTCGTTTCTTAAAGTTTGGAGTTGCAATGCTTATATGAAAAAGGTTTTCAACCTTATAAGCTCGAACCCAAATCGGAGAAGTGCGTCTTCATAGAATACCCAAAGGTAACTATTGGGTACACCTTCTATCATAGATCCAAAGGCAAGTTATTTCGTTGCTAAGATGGATCCTTTCTAGAGAAAAAGTTTCTCTTGAAAGAAGTGAGTGGGAGGAAAGTAGAACTTGATGAGGTAATTGTACCTTCTTCCTTATTGGAAAGTAGTTCATCACAGAAATTAGTTCCAGTGATTCCTACACCAATTAGTGAGGAAGTTAATGATGATGATCATGAAACTTCAGATCAAGTTGCTACCAAACCTCGTAGGTCTTCCAGAGTAAGATCCGCACCAGAGTGGTACGGTAATCATGTTCTGGAAGTCATGTTACTAGACCATGATGAACCTACGAACTATGAGGAAGCGATGATGAGCCCAGATTCCGCGAAATGGCATGAGGCCATAAAATCTGAGATATGATCCATGTATGAGAACAAAGTATGGACTTTGATTGACTTGCTCAATGATCAGCAAGCCATGTTAAATAAATGGATCTTCAAGAGGAAGACGGACACTGATAGTAGTGTTACTATCTACTAAGCTCGACTTGTTGCGAAAGGTTTTCAACAAGTTCAAGGTGTTGAATACGATGAGATTTTCTCACTCGTATCGATGCTTAAGTCTGTCTGAATCATGTTAGCAATTGCCACATTTTATGAAATCTGGCAAATGGATGTCAAAACTGCATTCCTTAATGGTTTTCTTAAAGGAGAGTTGTATATGATACAACCAGAAGTTTTTGTCGATCCGAAAGGTGCTAACAAAATGTGCAAGCTCCAGCGATTCATCAATGGACTGGTGCAAGCATCTCAGAGTTGGAATATACGCTTTGATAAGTTGATCAAAGCATATAGTTTTGTACAGACTTACGGTGAAGCCTGTATTTACAAGAAAGTGAGTGGGAGCACTACAACATTTCTGATAAGTATATGTGAATGACATATTGTTGATCGGAAATAATGTAGAATTATTCTGCAAATCATAAAGGAGTGTTTGAAAGGATTTCTTTCAAAGAAAGACCTCGGTGAAGCTGCTTACACATTGTGCATCAAGATCTATATAGATAAATCAAGACGCTTGATAAGTTTTTCAATGAGTACATACCTTGATAAATTTTTTGAAGTAGTTCAAAATGGAACAGTCAAAGAAAGAGTTCTTGCCTGTGTTGCAAGGTATGAAATTGAGTAAGACTCAAAATCCCAACCACAGCAGAAAATAGAAAGAGAATGAGAGTCATTCCGTATGCATCAGTCATAGGTTCTATAAAAGTATGCCATGCTATGGACCAGAACTATTGTATACTCTGCCCTGGTTTGGCAAGGGAGTACAATAGTGATCTAAGAGTAGATCACTGGTCAAAATTATCCTTAGTGGAATAAGCAGATGTTTCTCGATTATGGAGGTGATAAAAGAGTTCGTCGTAAAAGTTACATCGATGCAAACTTTTACATTGATCCAGATGACTCTAAGTCTCAATCTGGATACATATTGAAAGTGGAAGCAATTAGCTAGAGTAGCTCCATGCAAATAATTGTAGACATAGAATATTTGCAAAATACATACGACTCTGTAATATGACAGACCTGTTGACTAAACCTCTCTCATGAGCAAAACATGATCATACCTTAGTACTCTTTGGGTGTTAATCACATAGCGATGTGAACTAGATTATTGACTCTAGTAAACCTTTTGGGTGTTGATCACATGATGATGTGAACTATGGGTATTAATCACATGTAGATGTGAATATTGGTGTTAAATCACATAGCGATGTGAACTAGATTATTGACTCTAGTGCAAGTGGGAGACTGAAGGAAATATGCCCTAGAGGCAATAATAAAGTTATTATTTATTTCCTTATTTCATGATAAATTTTTATTATTCATGCTAGAATTGTATTAACCGGAAACATGATACATATGTGAATACATAGACAAACATATAGTCACTAGTATGCCTCTACTTGACTAGCTCATTAATCAAAGATGGTTTTGTTTCCTAACCATAGACATGTGTTGTCATTTGATTAATGAGGTAACATCATTAGGAGAATGATTTGATTGACATGACCCATTCCGTTAGCCTAGCACTTGATCGTTTAGTATGTTGCTATTGCTTTCTTCATGACTTATACATGTTCCTGTAACTATGAGATTATGCAACTCCCGTTTGCCGGAGGAACACTTTGGGTGCTACCAAATGTCACAACGTAACTGGGTGATTATAAAGGAGTACTACAGGTGTCTCCAAAGGTACATGTTGGGTTGGCGTATTTCGAGATTATGTTTTGTCACTCCGATTGTCGGAGAGGTATCTCTGGGCCCTCTCGGTAATGCACATCACTATAAGCCTTGCAAGCAATGTAGCTAATGAGTTAGTTACGGAATGATGCATTACATAACGAGTAAAGAGACTTGCCAGTAACGAGATTGAACTAGGTATTGGATACCGATGATCGAATCTCGGGCAAGTAACATACCGATGACAAAGGGAACAACGTATGTTGTTATGCGGTTTGACCGATAAAGATCTTCGTAGAATATGTAGGAGCCAATATGAGCATCCAGGTTCCGCTATTGGTTATTGACCGAGAATAGTTCTAGGTCATGTCTACATAGTTCTCGAACCCGTAGGGTCCGCACGCTTAACGTTACGATGATAGTTTTATTATGAGTTTATGAGTTTTTAATGTACCGAAGGAGTTCGGAGTCACGGATGAGATCGGGGACATGACAAGGAGTCTCGAAATGGTCGAGACGTAAAGATCGATATATTGGACGACTATATTCGGAGTTCGGAAAGGTTCCGAGTGATTTGGGTATTTTTCGGAGTACCGGAGAGTTACGGGAATTCGCCGGGGAGTATATGGGCCTTATTGGGCCATACGGGAATAGAGGAGAGAGGCCGAAAGGAAGGAGGCGCGCAGCCCCCCTCTGGTCCGAATTGGACAAGGGGTGCGGGCCCCCTTTCCTTCCTCCTCTCCCCCTCTTTCCCCCTTTCTCCTACTCCAACAAGGAAGGAGGGAGTCCTACTCCCGGTGGGAGTAGGACTCCCCTTGGCGCGCCCCTCCTAGGCCGGCCGCCTCCTCCTCCCTTGCTCCATTATATACGGGGGCAGGGGGCACCCCATGACACAGAAGTTGATCTACAGATCGTTCCTTAGCCGTGTGCGGTGCCCCCCTCCACCATATTCCACCTCGGTCATATCGTCGCGGAGTTTAGGGAAGCCCTGTGCCGGTAGAACATCATCATCGTCACCACACCGTTGTGCTGACGGAACTCATCCCCGATGCTTTGCTGGATTGGAGCCCGGGGAACGTCATCGAGCTGAACGTGTGCTGAACACGGAGGTGCCGTATGTTCGGTGCTTGGATCGGTCAAATCGTGAAGACGTACGACTACATCAACCGCGTTGTCATAACGCTTCTGCTTACGGTCTACGAGGGTACATGGACAACACTCTCCCTCTCGTTGCTATGCCATCACCATGATCTTGCGTGTGCGTAGGAATTTTTTTGAAATTACTACGTTCCCCAACAATAAGATGATCAAAGATCTTGGGTTTATGCAAAGTTTATGAGAAACTTGTATTTCCAAAAAAGTGAGTGGGAGCAGTATAGCATTTCCGATGAGTATATGTTGTTGACATATTGTTGATCAGAAATGATGTAGAATTTCTGGAAAGCATATAGGGTTATTTGAAAGGAGTTTTTCAATAGAAAATCTGGATTAAGCTACTTGAACATTGAGCATCAAGATCTATGAGGATAGATCAAAAACGCTAAATGGTACTTTCAAAAGAGCACATACCTTGACATGATCTTGAAGGTGTTCAAGATGGATCAGTCAAAGAAGGAGTTCTTGCCTGAGTTGTAAGGTATGAAGTTAAGAGTTAAAGCTCGACCACGGCAGAAGAGAGAGAAAGGACGAATGTCGTCCCCTATGCTTCAGACGTAGGCTCTATAGTATGCTATGCTGTGTAACGCACCGAAAGTGTGCCTTGCCATGAGTCAGTCAAGGGGTACAAGAATGATCCAGGAATGGATCATTGGACAGCGGTTAAAATTGTCCTTGGAGTAAATAAGGACATGTTTCTCGATTATGGAGGTGATAAAGAGTTCGACGCAAATGGTTACGTCGATGCAAGCTTTAACACCTATCCGAGTGACTCTGAGTAGCAAATCGGATACGTATAGTGGAGCAACCATTTGGAATAGCTCCAAGTGGAGCGTGGAAGCAGCATTTACAATATGACCTAGAGATTTGCGAAGTACATACGGATCTGAATGTTGCAGACCCGTTGACTAAAACTTCTCTCACAACCAAAACATGATCAAACTCCAGAACTCATTGAGTCTTAATCACATGATGATGTGAACTAGTTTAATGACACTAGTAAACTCTTGGATGTTGGTCACATGGTGATGTGACGTGTGAGTGTTAATCACATGGCGATGTGAACTAGATTATTGACTCTAGTGCAAGTGGGAGACTGTTGGAAATATGCCCTAGAGGCAATAATAAATTAGTTATTATTATATTTCCTTGTTCATTATAATCGTTTATTATCCATGCTATAATTGTATTGAAAGGAAACTCAGATACATGTGTGGATACATAGACAACACCATGTCCCTAGTAAGCCTCTAATTGACTAGCTCATTGATCAATAGATGGTTACAGTTTCATGACCATGGACATTGGATGTCATTGATAACGGGATCACATCATTAGAAGAATGATGTGATGGACAAGACCCAATCCTAAGCCTAGCACAAAGATCGTAGTTCGTATGCTAAAGCTTTTCTAATGTCAAGTATCTTTTCCTTAGACCATGAGATTGTGCAACTCCCAGATACCGTAGGAATGCTTTGGGTGTACCAAACGCCACAACGTAACTGGGTGGCTATAAAGGTGCACTACAGGTATCTCCGAAAGTGTCTGCTGGGTTGGCACGAATCGAGACTAGGATTTGTCACTCCGTGTGACGGAGAGGTATCTCTGGGCCCACTCGGTAGGACATCATCATAATGTGCACAATGTGAGCAAGGGGTTGATCACGGGATGATGTGTTACGGAACGAGTAAAGAGACTTGCTGGTAACGAGATTGAACATGGTATCGGTATACCGATGATTGAATCTCGGGCAAGTACAATACCGCTAGACAAAGGGAATTGTATACGGGATCGATTGAGTCCTTGACATCGTGGTTCATCCGATGAGATCATCGTGGAACATGTGGGAGCCAACATGGGTATCCAGATCCCGTTGTTGGTTATTGACCGGAGAACGTCTCGGTCATGTCTGCATGGTTCCCGAACCCGTAGGGTCTACACACTTAAGGTTCGATGACGCAAGGGTTATAAAGGAAGTTTGTATGTGGTTACCGAATGTTGTTCGGAGTCCCAGATGATATCCCGGACGTCACGAGGAGTTCTGGAATGGTCCGGAGGTAAAGATTTATATATGGGAAGTCCTGTTTTGGTCACCGGAAAAGTTCCGGGTGCTATCAGTAATGTACCGGGACCACCGGGAGGGTCCCAGGGGTCCACCAAGTGGAGCCAACGGCCCCAGAGGGCTGCATGGGCCAAGTGTGGGAGGGGACCAGCCCCAGGTGGGCTGGTGCACCCCCCACCAAGGCCCAAGGCGCCTAGGGCTTGGGGGAAACCCTAAAAGGGGGTGCCCCCCTTGCCTTGGGGGGCAAGGCAACCCCCCTGGCCGCCGCCCCCTCCTCAGATTGGATCTGAGGGGGCCGGCCCCCCTCTCCCTTGCCCCTATGTATGTGGGGGCTGGGAGGGCAGCCGCACCAAAGTTCTGGCGCAGCCCTCCCCCTCTCCCAAGTACTCCTCCTCTCCCGCGGTGCTTGGCGAAGCCCTGCAGGATTGCCACGCTCCTCCTCCACCACCACGCCGTCGTGCTGCTGCTGGACGGAGTCTTCCCCAACCTCTCCCTCTCTCCTTGCTGGATCAAGGCATGGGAGACGTCACCGGGTTGTACGTGTGTTGAACGCGGAGGTGCCGTCTGTTCGGCACTAGGATCTCCGGTGATTTGGATCACGATGAGTACGACTCCTTCAACCCCGTTCTCTTGAACGCTTCCGCTTAGCGATCTACAAGGGTATGTAGATGCACCCTCCTTCCCCTCGTTGCTGGTTTCTCCATAGATAGATCTTGGTGACACGTAGGAAAATTTTGAATTTCTGCTATGTTCGCCAACATAACCCACAACCAAGAATAAAAGATATGATAAAAGAGACTTTGTTGCTAGAAAATACGGTAAGGAAAGAGAACCATGGGTTCAAAAGCCTATGCCCTTTCCATCTAAGTCAACTAAAAAGAAAGATGATGAAGAATTTGAACGCTTTGCTGAAATGCCAAGGCCAGTCTTTTTGCGTACTCGCTTGACTGGTATCTTAAAAATGCCTCCTTATGCAAAGTACATGAAAGACATCATCACCAATAAGAGAAAAATACCGGAAGCTGAAATCTCCACCATGCTTGCTAATTATACTTTTAAAGATGGAGTACCTAAAAAACTTGGAGATCCAGGAATACCAACTATACCTTGCTCCATCAAAAGAAATTATGTGAAAACTGCTTTATGTGATTTGGGAGCTGGTGTTAGTGTTATGCCTTTCTCTTTATATAAATGACTTGATTTGAATAAACTCACACCCACTACTGAAATATCTTTGCAAATGGCTGACAAATCAACTGCCATACCTATCGGTATTTGTGAGGATGTGCCCGTTGTTGTTGCTAATGTTACTATTTTGACTAACTTTGTTATACTTGAGATGCCCGAGGATGACAAAATGTTGATTATCCTTGGTAGACCCTTCTTGAATACTGCAGGGGCTGTTATTGATTGCAATAAAAGCAAGGTCACTTTTCATATCAATGGTAATGAGCATACGGTGCACTTTCCGAGGAAACAATTCCAAGTGCATGGTATTAATGTTATTGAAAAATCTCCGACAATCACTATTGAAAGTTTTCAACTACCTCTACCTACTGCCAAAAAGAAATATGAAATGCTTATTGTTGGGGACATTTATATCCCCATTGAGGTAAGTTAGTCATTTACGGAAGTTCTTCGGTTTCATGCTAATCGAAAGTGGTTGTTAATAAGACTTGACCAACCTTATTAATTGATCATTTTTTAGAGGTATGAAGTTGATGAATTTAGTGAGCACTATCTTCTGTCCCTACCTTTTGTTTTCTGTTTTTTCTTAGTTAAATAAAAGAAAATGCCATGTTTTATCTGTTTTTTGAATTTCCCGTGCAATAAAAAATGACCCAAAAATAAAAGTTCTCAGAATGCTCTAAAAATTTAATACGATTTTTTCTGAATATTTAAGAATTTTCGGTGCAAATAACATCAAAGAGAGGTGCACCAGGTGGGCACAACCCACCTAGGCGCCAGCCCCCCAGGCGCGCCCTGGTGGGTTGTGGTCCCCACATGGCCCCTCTCACTTATCTCTTCATCCCAAATCACCACCTACCTCTAGAAAAAAATTCACCATTGCTCTCTCTCTCTCTCATGTTCTTGCTCTCGAACCCGCAGATTTCGATCTCTTTACTCGAAGTTCCGTTTCCGAAACTGTTTTGGGGGATTTTTGCTTGGTATGTGACTCCTCTGTTGGTCAAATTAGTTTTTGCTTTAGTGGTTTGTATTTTGAATAATTAGTTACTCTTGGTGCTGCTGTAGATGAGCTTGCATGTTGAATTCTTAGAGTTCTAAGTAGTTTGAATGCTTGCTATGGCCTCTATGCATCCCTATGAGTAGTTGCCTTCAATCTTATGAAGTTCTGTTGAGAAAATTTTGTGGACTAAAATTTCCAGAATTTTGTTCATAGGAAAAAGATGAGTATCTTTAGGAAGGTTTCTTCCAAGAAGAACTCCAAGGGAGTTATTGGGGAGTCATCTGACAGTGATCTCCATACCCGAAGAATGGCGGAGGTACAGCCGTGCGAATGGTCGCATAACCCGTTCATGGAAGGGGCCAGAATCCTTCAGGAGTTTGCACAATATGCTGCTAATGCCGGCCTCACCGACTTCATCGCAGCTGAATGTGAACAGTATCATCTCCTCATAAATTCCTTTGTGCAAAGTTTCAATTTCTTGAGTAGGAATAATCCCCTGAGGTGCAGTTTAACTTATATGCTGAACCTCATCAGATACCGCTTACTGAATTTTGTGACACATGCTTGATTCCTTCTGATGGTGGTTTAGTAGAGCCTAGGCTCGCGGAGTTTGATGGTTTTTACGGTACTCCGACAGTGGGGGATGAGAGAGGGGTATCGGGTGTCACTACCACTAGCTTACACTTTCCGGTTGTACATTATTTTTCTCTATTCATTACGAAGTGTTTGCTTGATAGAGAGAAGGTAGGTGCACTCAGTGCTCCAGAGTTTGCTGTTTTACGTCGTGCACTTTACGACGACAACACTCATAGCTTGGGAGCTATTGTGGCACGTCACCTCCACATTAACAGATCCAAGGGCAAAATACATGGTGGTATTTACGCTACTCGCTTGGCAACTCACTTTAGCATTCAGATACGCCAGCATGATTATCCTTTACCCAAGGTTTACCTAGATCGCGCGACTATGGCACACCACCACTTTATTGATAGAGAGAACACCACTATGGATGTTCCATATAACTTGGTCTTTAGTAAGATTACCCATGATGTTATTCCGTTGCGTGCACCTGCTTCGTTTGATCCTATTGCCAGGGGAGGATATAGGATTATGCTTGAGGACATTGCCGCCTACCAGAACAACCTGGCTGCGGCATAGGAGGAGCCTCAGGAGTGGGACCCTCAGGTGCCCGCTCCCCAACACTTCAACATAGGACCCCATGGCTTCTTCGAGTGGTGATTTCCAAGTTAGGCCAAAAGCCTAAGCTTGGGGGAGTACGTATTTCCACTGGCATTACATTCATGTTCACACATTTCATTTCATTTGTCGGTGTCCACACTCTTTCATTGTATTATCCATGCTAAATTTATTTTCTCGCTTTCTTCTTGTGTGTTTGAAAAACTTTGAGAAAATCCAAAAAATTATTTCCTGCTTCTTTTCGGCTTCCTTCCTAGTTTAAATTGTTGTAGCACTAAAAAGAAAACCCCAAAAGATTTCCTTGTTCTTCTTTTGCTTGTTGGGAGCTTTCCCGTGTAAATTGTTTTTCTCGTTTTTGCTTTTCCCTTTTATTTGCTCGTTCAATAAAAACAAAAACTCCAAAAACATTTTAGTGTGTTTCTCTGAATTTCTTTTTCTTTGCTATTGAGTCATACCGAGGAGAAGACCACGATGAAAATGTTGAGTGGCTCTCATATGCATTATTGTTGATCTTAACAAAGAGCCCATATTACCTTGTCTTCTCCTTTTAAATAAAATGTTTGCAGATTTCAGCTTAGTCCACGACACTCTTGCACTATTATTATTTTCATATTGTTCGGTCGCGCAAGTGAAAGGCAATAATGACGATATTTGATGAACTGGTTGTGGCAGAGAGAAACGGGTATGAACTCGACTTGTTTTGTTTTTGTAAACATGTTTAACCTAGTATCCATGATTCAGCCTATTACGATCAAACATGTTTGGAATGACAATTAGAGATTATAATTTCTCATGCCATGCTTAAGTAGCTAGGAGTGGATAACACTACAAAAAAGACACATCTGTGACATTTTGGGCCGAACGAAAAAAAATTCGGTCATACTTATGACACTTCTATGATGATAATTATGAAAAAACCCGGTATCATCATAGATGTGGTGGGCTCCTACTTCTATGACAAAAAATCATGACACAAAATGGGCTTTTCATCCTCGGCGGGCCGGAGACGCACCTGCATGACATTCTTTGGGCGGTCCATGACAGAAAAAATCATGGTAGAAGCGAGGGCAAGGAAAATTTCGGGGAGTTCCCGGTTGCAGTGGGTGGTCGGGGCCGAGCGATGCATGGAGATTTGCACGTTTCTCTCATACACGTAAGCGCTTGGGTGCAAGGCATTGGGCTCTAACTGAACCCGAGCAATTTCACTGGCTACGCGTTACTGAACTCGAGCTATCGATCGATCCCTGGCTGTTAACTGAAGCCGATCGATTGCTTCCTTCGCTACTGTTGCTAACCGAAGTCGATCGACCTATTGCCTCTTGATGAACAACGAGCGTTGTTGGGGGTTGGATGAATAGTTCCTGGTGGGGGTTGGATGAACAGGACCCCGTGGGGGTAGAGGCCGTTGCCGCTGGATGAACAGGACCTCGATCGAGCCGGTTGGGGGTGGATGAACAGGACCCCGTGGAGGGCTGGATAAACATTAGCCGGTGGAGGGCTGGATGAACAGTATCCCATGGAGGGTGATACGTCTCCAACGTATTTATATATTTTGATTGTTCCATGCTATTATATTACCTGTTTTGGATGTTTATGGGCTTTACTTTACACTTTTATATCATTTTTGGGACTAACCTACTAACCAGAGGCCCAGCCCGCAATGCTGTTTTTTTTGCCTATTTCAATGTTTCGAAGAAGAGGTAGCAAGAAGGATTTCTGGCGCCGTTGCCGGGGAGGTCTTCGCTCAAGTCAAGACATACCAAGTACCCATCACAAACTCATCTCCCTCGCATTACATTATTTGCCATTTGCCTCTCGTTTTCCTCTCCCCCACTTCACCCTTGCCGTTTTATTTGCCGTCTCTTTTCCGTTCGCCTCTCTTTTTCGCTTGCCTCTTGTGTGCTTGAGTGTTGGATTGCTTGTCATGATGGCTCAAGATAATACTAAATTGTGTGACTTTTCCTATACGAACAATAATGATTTCCTTAGCACTCTGATTGCTCCTCTTAATGATGCTGAATCTTGTGAAATCAATGCTGCTTTGTTGAATCTTGTTATGAAAGATCAATTCTCCGGCCTTCCTAGTGAAGATGCCGCTACTCATCTAAAAAACTGTGTTGATTTGTGTGATATGCAAAAGAAGAAAGATACGGATAATGATATTGTTAAATTGAAGTTATTTCCGTTTTCACTTAGAGATCGTGCTAAAACTTGGTTTTCGTCTTTGCCTAAAAATAGTATTGATTCATGGAATAAATGTAGAGATGCTTTTATCTCTAAGTATTTTCCTCCCGCTAAGATCATATCTCTTAGAAACGATATTATGAATTTTAAGCACCTTGATCATGAACGTGTCGCACAATCTTGGGAGAGGATGAAATTAATGATTCGCAATTGCCCTACACATGGTTTAAATTTATGGATGATCATACAAATTTTTTATGCCGAATTGAATTCTGCTTCTAGAAATCTTTTAGATTCGGCCGCGAGAGGCACTTTTATGGAAATCACTTTAGGAGAATCTACTAAACTCCTAGATAATATTATGGTTAATTATTCTCAATGGCACAACGAAAGATCTACTAGTCAAAAAGTTCATGCGATAGAAGAGATTAATGTTTTGAGTGGAAAGATGGATGAACTTATGAAATTGTTTGCTAATAAGAGTGCTCCTATTGATCCTAATGATATGCCTTTGTCTACTTTGATTGAGAATAATAATGAATCTATGGATGTGAATTTTGTTCGTAGGAATAATTTTGGTAACAACGCGTATAGAGGAAACTTTAATCCTAGGCCGTTTCCTAGTAATTCCTCAAATAATTATGGTAAGTCCTACAACAACTCTTATGGAAATTTTAATAAGATGCCCTCTGATTTTGAGAACAGTGTTAAAGAATTTATAATCTCTCAAAAGAATTTCAATGCTTTGCTTGAAGAAAAATTGCTTAAAGTTGATGAATTGGCTAGGAATGTGGATAGAATTTCTCTTGATGTTGATTCTTTGAAACTTAGATCTATTCCACCTAAGCATGATATCAATGAGTCTCTCAAAGCCATGAGAATTTCCATTGATGAGTGCAAAGAAAGAACCGCTAGGATGCGTGCTAAGAAAGATTGCTTTTATAAGAGCATGTTCTTCTAGTTTTCATGATAATAATGATGAAGATCTAAAAGTTATTGCTGTGTCCCCTATTAAATCTTTGTTTTGCAATATGAATCTTGATAATGATGGGACTGGAGATGAGTCAACTTTAGTTAAAAGGCGTCCCAATGATTCGGAGTTTCTAGATCTTGATGCTAAATTTGGTAAAAGTGGGATTGGAGAGGTCAAAACTTTACATAGCAATGAACCCACTCTTTTGGATTTCAAGGAATTTAATAATGATAATTGTTCTTTAATAGATTGTATTTCCTTGTTGCAATCCGTGTTGAATTTCCCTCATGCTTATAGTCAAAATAAAGCTTTTACCAAACATATCGTTGATGCTTTGATGCAATCTGATGAAGAAAAACTTGAATTGGAAGTTTGTATCCCTAGAAAACTTTATGATGAGTGGGAACCTACTATTAAAATTAAAATTAAAGATCATGAATGCTATGCTTTGTGTGATTTGGGTGCTAGTGTTTCCACGATTCCAAAAACTTTATGTGATGTGCTAGGTTTCCGTGAATTTGATGATTGCTCTTTAAACTTGCACCTTGCGGATTCCACTATTAAGAAACCTATGGGAAGGATTAATGATGTTCTTATTGTTGCAAATAGGAATTATGTGCCCGTAGATTTCATCGTTCTTGATATAGGTTGCAATTTTTCATGTCCTATTATTCTTGGTAGACCTTTCCTTAGAACGATAGGTGCAATTATTGATATGAAGGAAGGAAATATTAGATTCCAATTTCACTGAAGGAAAGGCATGTAACACTTTCCTAGAAATAAAATCAAACTACCTTATGAATCTATTATGCGAGCCACTTATGAATTGAATACCAAAGATGGCAATACTTAGATCTATTCTTGCTTTTATGCCTAGCTAGGTGTAACACCCCAGATGTAACTTTCCATATTTGTAACTCCAACTCTTGCCATTTTCGGCTATGTGTTATGATATTCCCTCCGTGGTTGGGTTTTTGTCTTTCGTTTTGCATTTTGTTCATGTCATGCATCTCATATCATGTCATCATGTGCATCTCATTTGCATATGTGTTCGTCACATGCATCCGAGCATTTTCCCCGTTGTCCGTTTTGCAATCCGACACTCCCACATGCACCAGCGCACCCCTCTTGCCTCTTTTCGTGAGCGGGTGTTAAACATTCTCGGAATGGACCTAGGCTGGCCAAGTGGCCTTGGTACACCACCGGTAGACCACCTGTCAAGTTTCGTGTCATTTGGAGCCTGTTTGGTACTCCAACGGATAACCGGGGAACCGTGAAGGCCTCTTGTGTGTTGCAGCTCAACACCCTCCAAAACAGCCCAATAACCCATCTAAGTCACTTCCATGCTCTCTGTCGTCTGATCATGATCGTGTGGGCGACAACTACACCTCATTTGGACACTCCAAACTCCTCCTACCTATAAATATGTCCTCCCCGTCCAAAATACTGGTCCAAACCCTAGATCAAATAGCCCCGCCGCCACCGGACACGTCCGGCCTCGCCGGACAGGAAGCCGCTGCCGCCCGCGGCCAACCGGAGGGTGCCACGTGGCCCCAGCCACAGCACGCCGCCCGCGGCCCGCCGTCGGCCCCCGCGGCCCAGCTCGCTCCTCCGGCGCCGTCCCGCGCCCGCCTCGTCGCCGTCCCGCGCCCCGAGCGCCTCCCCGCTGCCCGCCTCGCCGTCGCCCGCCTCCGCCGCCTCGGTCGCTGGCCCCTGCCTTCCCCGACCCGCCGGCGCTTTCTCCGGCCGCCGTGCTGCCCCAACTCCGCCGAGTGGCCCGGCCAACCTCGGGAACCACGCCCCCGGATCCAGATCCAGATCCAGCCCTAGGTTGACCCCGATTTCGTTTAAGTCCTTTTTGTGCAGTAATTTCATGCCCTGTTCATTGCATCATATCTCCTCATCCGTAGATCCGTTTCATGCATATGATATATCGAAGTGTTCATCAGGATGTGCTCTTCATTTTGTTCCATTGGGCCATGTTTGTTTGAGGTCATCTCGATGCCCAAATCTCTGATGCAAAAGTGCTATAATATGTTCGTTTCTGATTCTTAATAGATTATGGGCATTTGTCATTTTCGCTACATTTATGGTGTGCATCTTACGGGCATGAGCTCTACATGTGTTTCGGGCTATGCCATGCCATATTTACAGGGGTGTATACCATGTATTTTTGTGATCAATGTGGTGACTAGAACAAGCATGCAAACTAGGCTTCGTGATGTTGCTGATTTCAGTCCCTGTTCTGCTGTTATTTTGATGCCATGTAAACTTGAAGCTACAGAGAGATCCATGCTTATTTTAAGACACTTCAGTAAGGATGTTTTGAACATATGGTTATGCTCTATCCTTCCATGCCCCTTTTTGCGATTATAGAGTAGTCTAGCATGTCATTTTCCTGCTCTACTTTTGCTATGAAAGGTGCCAAGGTTGTTGTAGTTGATCCTTGCATGCTATGAGCTTGTTCTTGCCATGTTTAATTTCATAAACATGTCTTCTTGCTGGTGCTATGCTTATATTGTCATGCAATGACTTGTGGTGAGTGAATCGAGCTCGCAAAGATGCCTTCATAATTCTGTTAATGCCATGCTCTGTTTTCTGTTAACGAAACTTGCTATGTTTACATGGGTGTCATCATATCTTCTGGCCCTTTTTTGCTCATGGTCAGTAAGGGACTTTTGTTCTATGAATTTAGTAGTATCATGCCATGCCTTAAGTTTCTATGATATGTTCCTGTATCATGATGTTTGCTTGCCCTAAACTTTGCTTCCTGAAGCTGTTCCTGCCATGTTCAGTATTTTCACCAAGTCTGTGAAGCTGATATCTTTTGCACTTTTGCCATGCTTGTTTGAACCTGTTAATGTGTGAATTAGCCGTAGCTCAGTGTTCATCTTTTGTCACATCTCTTGTAGATCACTGACATTTGCTTTGTTGATATGTTGGGGTGCTATAGCATAGTTTCTTTATGTATTCTAAGTGCTATCATGCTGTTAATCACAGAATTGTGTCATTCTTATTTTGCTTGCCATTTGCAAACCGTGCATCCGTTCCCGGTGATCTTTATATCGATTTTAACCGAAATCATCTCAGCTTTATAGCGGAATACTCGATTTGCCAAGTTGATGCCTTGTTCATCCTTTTTCCTCCCGGAGCACGCATACGCATTGCATATCACATCTCGCATAACATGCCATGTATTGCATCATGTTGCTTGTGCATTGCACCGTGATTGATTGTGGTTCCATTGCTTGTGTTCTTGCTTTGGGTAGAGTCGGGAGATGAGTACATGAACGAGGAACCTGTTGAGTACGCTAACAAAGATCAAGCTTTCGTGAACTCTGAGAACTTTGCAGGCAAGATGACCATACCCTCGATATCACTTCTATCTTTGCTTTGCTAGTTGCTCGCTCTATCGCTATGGTTGCTCTACCTACCATTTGTTTATCATGCCTCCCAATATTTCCATGTCAAGCTTATAACCATCCTTTCCTAGCAAACCGTTGTTTGGCTATGTCACCGCGTTTGCTCAACCCCTCCTATAGCGTTGCTAGTTGCAGGTGAAGATGAAGTTTGTTCCGGGTTGGAACATGGATATTTTGGGATATCACAATATCTCTTGTTTAATTAATGCACCTATATACTTGGTAAAGGGTGGAAGGCTCAGCCTTATGCCTGGTGTTTTGTTCCACTCTTGCCACCCTAGTTTCCGTCATACCGGTGTTATGTTCCTTGATTTTGCGTTCCTTATGTGGTTGGGTGATTTATGGGACCCCCTTGACAGTTCGCTTTGCATAAAACTCCTCCAGCAAGGCCCAACCTTGGTTTTACCATTTGCCACCTAAGCCTTTTTCCCTTGGGTTTTCGCGAGCCCGAGGGTCATCTTTATTTAACCCCCCGGGCCAGTGCTCCCTCGAGTGTTGGTCCAAACCGAGCAGCCCGCGGGGCCACCTCGGGAAAACTTGAGGGCTGGTTTTACTCGTAGCTTGACTTATCTGGTGTGCCCTGAGAACGAGATATGTGCAGCTCCTATCGGGATTTGTCGGCACATCGGGCGGCTTTGCTGGTCTTGTTTTACCATTGTCGAAATGTCTTGTAAACCGGGATTCCGAGACTGATCGGGTCTTCCTGGGAGAAGGAATATCCTTCGTTGACCGTGAGAGCTTGTGATGGGCTAAGTTGGGACACCCCTGCAGGGTATTATCTTTCGAAAGCTGTGCCTATGGTTATGTGGCAAACGAGAATTTGTTAACGTCCGATTGTAGAGAACTTGACACTTGACTTCATTAAAATGCATCAACCGCGTGTGTAGCCATGATGGTCTCTTTTCGGCGGAGTCCGGGAAGTGAACACGGTTTGGGTTATGTATGAACGTAAGTAGTTTCAGGATCACTTCTTGATCATTTCTAGCTTCTCGACCGATGCGTTGCTTCTCTTCTCGCTCTCACTTGCGTATGTTAGCCACCATATATGCTTAGTGCTTGCTGCAGCTCCACCACCTTACCCCTTTCCTACCCATGAGCTTAAATAGTCTTGATCTCGTGGGTGTGAGATTGATGAGTCCCCGTGACTCACAGATTCTACCAAAACAGATGCAGGTGCCGAGGATACCAGTGCAAGTGGTGCAATCGAGCTCAAGTGGGAGTTTGACGAGGACCTTGGTCGTTACTATGTTTCGTTTCCTGATGATCAGTAGTGGAGCCCAGTTGGGACGATCGGGGATCTAGCATTTGGGGTTATCTTCTTTTCATTTGGATTTGACCGTAGTCGGTCTATGAGTGTATTTTGGATGATGTATGAATCTATTTATGTATTGTGTGAAGTGGCGATTGTAAGCCAACTCTCTTTATCCCATTCTTGTTCATTACATGGGATTGTGTGAAGATGACCCTTCTTGCGACAAAACCTACAATGCGGTTATGCCTCTAAGTCATGCCTCGACACGTGAGAGATATAGCCGCATCGTGGGCGTTACACTAGGGGCGTTAAACGATAGCGCTTGTTGGGAGGCAACCCAATTTTATTTTTGTTCCTTGTGTTTTGCTCCTTTTAGTGATAAATAGTTCATCTAGCCTCTGTTTAGATGTAGTTTGATGTTTTAATTAGTGTTTGTGCCAAGTAGAACCTATAGGATAACATATGGTGATAGTTAATTTGATCTTGCTGAAAAGCAGAAACTTTTTCACGCACGAGAATAATTTTAGTAAATGACATAAACGTGATTTTTAGTTCATTCTTTTTGCAGTACATCAATAGACAAATTTCCCAGGACTTCCTATTTTGGTAGGATTTTTCGAGTTCCATAAGTATTCGAAAGTTACAGATTGCTACAGACTGTTCTGTTTTTGACAGATTCTGTTTTTCGTGTGTTGTTTGCTTATTTTGATGAATCTATGGCTAGTATCGGGGGGTATGAACCATAGAGAAGTTGGAATAAAGTAGGTTTAACACCAATATAAATAAATAATGAGTTCATTACAGTACCTTAAGTGGTGATTTTTCTTTCTTGCACTAACGGAGCTCATGAGATTTCCTGTTGAGTTTTGTGTTGTGAAGTTTTCAAGTTTTGGATAAAGATTTGATGGACTATGGAATAAGGAGTGGAAAGAGCCTAAGCTTGGGGATGCCCATGGCACCCCAAAATAATTCAAGGACAACCAAATGCCTAAGCTTGGGGATGGCCCGGAAGGCATCCCCTCTTTCGTCTTCGTCTATCGGTAACTTTACTTGGAGCTATATTTTTATTCGCCACATGATATGTGTTTTGCTTGGAGCGTCTTGTATGATATGAGTCTTTGATTTTTAGTTTACCACAATCATACTTGCTGTACACACATTTTGGGAGAGACACACATGATTTGAAATTTATTAGAATACTCTATGTGCTTCACTTATATCTTTTGAGCTCGACAGTTTTGCTCTAGTGCTTCACTTATATCTTTTTAGAGCACGGCGGTGGCTTAATTTTTTAGAAATGATTGATCTCTCATGCTTCACTTATATTATTTTGAGAGTATTTTAGAACAGCATGGTATTTCTTATGGTTATAAAATTGGTCCTAGAATGATGGGCATCCAAGTTGGGTATAATAAAAACTATCATAGAAAGTGCATTAAACACTATGATCAATTTGATACTTGATAATTGTTTTGAGATATAAAGGTGGTAACGTTAGAGTCATTCTAGTGGGGTAATTATGAAATTGATAAATACTTGTGTTAAAGTTGGCAAGTCCCGTAGCATGCACGTATGGTAAAAGTTGTGTAACAAATTTGTTGCATGGGGTGCTCTTTTGATTTCCTTCCTTATGTGTGGAGGTCGGGATCGCGCGATGGTTAACTCCTACCAACCCTTCCCCTAGGAGCATGCATAGTAGTACTTTGCTTCGAGGGCTAATAAACTTTTGCAATAAGTATATGAGTTCTTCATGACTAATGTGAGTCCATGGATTATACGCACTCTCACCCTTCCACCATTGCTAGCCTCTCTTATGCCGCGCAACTTACGCCGGTATTATACACCCACCATTTAACTTCCTAAAAATAGCCACCATACCTACCTATTATGGCATTTCCATAGCCATTCCGAGATATATTGCCATGCAACATTCCACCGTTCCGTTTATTATGACACGCTCCATCATTGTCATATAGCTTTTGCCTGATCATGTAGTTGACATCGTATTTGTGGCAAGGCCACCTTCATAATTCTTTCATACTTGTCACTCTTGATTCATTGCATATCACGGTACACCGCCGGAGGCATTCACATAGAGTCATATTGTGTTCTAAGTATTGAGTTGTAATTCTTGAGTTGTAAATCAATAAAAGTGTGATGATCTTCATTATTAGAGCATTGTCCCAAGTGAGAAAGGATGATGGAGATGATGATTCCCCCACAAGTCGGGATGAGACTCTGGACTTTATAAAAATAAAAGAGGCCAAAGAAGCCCAAATAAAAAAAAGGCCAAAGAAGACCACCAAAAAAAATGAGAGAAAAAGAGAGAAGGGACAATGTTACTATCCTTTTTCCACACTTGTGCTTCAAAGTAGCACCATGATCTTCATGATAGAGAGTCTCCAATGTTGTCACTTTCATATACTAGTGGGTTATAGAACTTGGCTTGTATATTCCAATGATGGGCTTCCTCAAAATGCCCTAGGTCTTCGTGAGCAAGCAAGTTTGATGCATGCCCACTTAGTTTCTTTTGTTGAGCTTTCATACATTTATAGCTCTAGTGCATCCGTTGCATGGCAATCCCTACTCACTCACATTGATATCTATTAATGGGCATCTCCATAGCCCGTTGATACACCTAGTTGATGTGAGATTATCTTCTCCCTTTTTGTCTTCTTCACAACCACCATCACATTCCACATATATTGCTATATCCATGGCTTGCGCTCATGTATTGCGTGAGAGTTGAAAAAGCTGAAGCGCGTTAAAAAGTATGAACTAATTGCTTGGCTGAAACCGGGGTTGTGCATGATGGGATTATTTTGTGTGGTGAAAATGAAGCATAGCCTAACTATATGATTTTGTAGGGATAAGCTTTCTTTGGCTATGCTATTTTGATAAGACATGATTTGTTTGTTAGTATGCTTGAAGTATTACTATTTTTATGTTAAATGAACTTTTATCTTGAATCATTTGGATCTGAACATTCATGCCACAATAAAGAAAATTACATTGAGAAATATGGTAGGTAGCATTCCACATCAAAAATTCTGTTTTTATCATTTACCTACTCGAGGACGAGCAGGAATTAAGCTTGGGGATGCTTGATACGTCTCCAACATAACTATAATTTTTGATTGTTCCATGCTATTATATTACCCGTTTTGGATGTTTATGGGCTTTACTTCACACTTTTATATCATTTTTGGGACTAACCTACTAACCGGAGGCCCAGCCCGCATTGCTGTTTTTTTTTGCCTATTTCAGTGTTTCTAAGTAGAGGTAGCAGAGGGGTGGTTGAACAGTAGCCAGTGGAGGATGGATGAGCAGGAGCCTGTGGATAAACAGTAGCTGGTGGAGGCTGGAGGGAGACGCCGTGGATGAACAGTTGCAGGTGGAGGCTGGAGGAGGTCGACGGTGGATGAACAGTAGTCCGTGGAGGATGGAGCGAGGCAGTAGACGGTGGATGAACAGTAGCCCGTGGAGTCCCGTTTTGCGGTACGCCACACCCCTCCCGATGAACAGGACCCCCATTTCGACCGTAGGATGTTGAAGAGAAGTATGTTTCCCCCGTTTTGCGGTATGCCACACCCCTCCCGATCAACAGCACCCTGTTTCGACCGTAGGAGCTCGAACACAAGTCTGTTTCCTCCGGTTTGTGGTACGCCAGACCCCTCCCGATGAATAGGACCTCGTTTCGATCGTAGACGGTCGAATAGAAGGTCGTTTCCTCCGTTATGTGGTATGCTAGGCCTCGTTTTGGCTTTTCCGTCCAAGCCGGTTGGCTCCCAATGAACATGATGCATTTCGTTGCCTCTCGATGAACACGACGACGCAGTTTCTCCGTCACAACCTAGCTGGTTGGCTGCCGATGAATAGGACGCCGTCCCTGCCTCTCCATGTACACGAGCCCTGGCCGTACATATGTGTGAGTAGGCGTTCGAGACCCCGCCTGTATATACGTATGTAGCCATATTTACTTTCTTGCACCCTGGCTGTATGTACGTGTACATGATATTGACACGACTGTGTGACATGCTACGACCGCGCCTCTACTATGACACGTACTCTTCCTTACTCGGCCACGGTTCATTGCTGCAGCCTGCAGACACACTGATCGACCAGTATGTACGTACACGTTCGCGAGCAGAATGACAACACTACGTATGCTTCGACCAGGTGGGTCCCGACTATCAGGGAGGATAAGAAGGCACTTCCTTGCATGCAAAGTTATTGATGAAGGGTCCCAGCTGTCAGGGGGAGAATATTGTTTTTGATCGTAATATGGCTACACTTCCTTGCGTGCGAAGATGTAGCTGGTGTGTCCCAGCAGTCAGGGGGGAAACGTTTTTTTCACGAAATATGGTGGCCCGTCCGGTGGGTCCCCACTGCCAGGTGGAGGAATAATTATTTTACGCGTAATAAGGTTGCACTTCCTTGCTGCGGCTGTGGGCCCAGCTATCAGCCTCTCCACGTACAGTACTCTTCCGATGGAAGTGGTTCCTTGACCACATTGACCATGCCGCACTGAGAGCAACAAGGCGGTGGACGACGGCAAGGCCTAGGAAGGGATGACGCGGAGCCGGGGAAGACGCGACAGTGCATGCCCACGTGGAGAGGAGTACAAGGGTTGACGGGTTCGGCTGCGGTGTAAGGCTACTATCACCGCAGAATAATAGGGGTTGTATGTGAGTAGAGGGATGGCCCGCCAGAGGTTGGAGTGGGGTGGGGCGGCCAGGCCTGCGCGGCAGCAGAGCTGGCCACCGGAGGCAGAAGCAGGCGGCACGACCGACGCTTGTTTGGGCGGCTGGAGCACGAAGACTAGAGGTTGAAGAAGCACTACGGCCGTTGGATGGACATCGTACGGTCACTAGAGCCAGAATCGTTCATATTGACTAACTTGACAAAGCCCTCCGCCCGCGTCAAGTTAGTAGGCCCACAAGCCAGCCTCCCACCATGGTGGGTCCCAGCTAGCAGGGGGAGTATTCATTTTTTTGTGTGTTAACCATGCTGCGCCGAGCGCATCCAATGTAGTGGATGACAGCGAGGCCCCGGACATCAACGAGCCGGAGATGGGAAGACGCGGGAGTGGAGTCGCTGACGGAGAGGTATACGAGGGTTAACTGGTTCTGGTGCAGTGTGGTTCGGCAGTAGGTGGAGAAGAACAGGAGGTGTGGAGGGGCGGAGGGATGGCCTGGCCAACGGTGGGGAAGCGCTTCACAGTGAAGCGTGCTAAGCAGAGCTGCCAGCAGCAGGAGGCGGGAGTAGGTGGTCTCGATGGCGCTGGAGGAAGAAGTTGAGAGATGGAAGATGGATGCCGGTCGTTGGATGTAAATCCAACGGTTGTCGATGTCAAAATCATTTGTTTACTAAGTTGACAACGACTTGCGTTGGCTTCGATCTATTGGCCCACATTTCCGCCTCCAAAAATGTGGCATATATTCAACCCATTTTTTTTAGAATTTACGGTCCATTTGATCTTTTTTTAGAATTACAATCCATTTGCTGGGCTGAGTGAACAAATAATGTAGCATATATGCAACCCATTTTTTAAAAACTACAGCCCATTTTCACTTTCTCGAAATATACGAATTTGCTGGGCTGGCTGAACAAATAATGTAGCATCCATGTGGCCCATTTATTTTTTTCCTAAAAAATTACAGCCCATTGCACTTTCTCGAAATACACGATTTTGCTGGGCTGGCTCTAATTATAATGTTGGGTTGGGTGTAGCAATATTATCAAATAATAAACAGGGGCTGAGCATTTTGTATTAAATATATTTAAATAATAAGTGCTTTTATTATTACATTGGTCCTTAAATATCAGCAACTTTTTGTACATAATCACCAGGATTTTCGTTGCCTTAATGTAAAAAAATCTAGAATTTTATTGTTAAAGATTTATTTTTATAATTTAATAAGACGTGGGATATTGTTTTATATATATATAAGTATCTGTTAAATGTATGATGATAATATATAATAACATATAAAATAATATAAATATATATAATATAGTTAGAAGCGAAACATAAGTTGGACCTGCCGTTCCTATTCTTATATAGAAAAATAAAACAGACCTCTGCGTTTTCTTCAAAAAAAATATAAGTTGGGCTGCAGATGTTTCAAGAAAAATAAAACCTAGGATGGGAGGTCCATAAGCCCGTCCATACATGATGACCCCCAAGAAAATACAAACCGGTATGTCGTGGGCGGTGCACCTTAAAAGAAAAAGCCTAGACGGGGCAGCCCACAATCCAGCTGATACTTGCCGGCCCACTAATAATAAATGATACCTGCCAGCTGCTCGGCTTCGTTGTAAATTTATCTCCTTTAGTAACTACGTTGAAGCACCTCAAAAAACATTTAAATATGTAGACAAACCCGTGGGCCCCAACGTCAATATAGCATTAGGAGGAAGTATTTTTTCAATGAGGCACTTGCTTGCGTACGGCCATAGACCTGGTGGGTATCGACTGTCCGTCTCTCCATGTATAGTCCTCTCCAGATTCCTCTCGTTTGTTTAGCATGTTCACAACGACAGACAGCGGCGCCGCGGCGAGCGCAGAAAGGCAGAGGATGAGAACGAACCACTGGAGCAGGGAAAGGCATGCTACAGTAATGGTAGATGATGTGCGTTACCTCTAACAAAACAACTGAACTAGCCCAGTGGCCAAGTGACTCTACACGGCCGCTGTTCCAGTCGGTTTCGATTCCACCTGATGAAGTGAAAATATCTCCAATTTTTTTTGCCTCTGCCATTCTTGACATGTGGGTCCCCATTGTCATCTGCACACACCACGTCCAACACTTGCCAAAACTTCGTCCCTGGTTTTCTATATTTTTCGCACACTCGACATTATGTGGGCATTTTGAAAATAGCATATCTTTTAGACTGTGCATCATATGAAGATGTGCTATGCATGAATGCTGAAAAGCATGATAACTAGTTGGTAGTTCCATTTTCGACCATGAATAAAACTTCCAACATGATGTTATCCCTATTTGAAAAGGGCATGTTAATATAAATGCTCTGCCTCTGAAACTTGTTGTTTCTTATCTAAAACTAAAACTTGCAGTTTCTTCTCTGAGAATCACATTGTCTGCACTTTTATATGAAACTACATTTTTAAGTGCTAAAAATAGATCTCTAGAGTTCATAAAATACTTCATATGCTCAATACTGCAAATCTGAAATTCAAAATGCATTCATATCTGAAAGTACTCTCAAAATACACAACACAAAACACAATTCACAAAATGCAAATACTGACAACCCTAAGCTCCTCCTGACAATTCACCAACCCGCCGGACTATTTTTTGCCTCTGCCATTCTTGACATGTGGGTCCCCATTGTCATCTACGCACACCACGTCCAACACTTGCCAAAACTTCGTCCCTGGTTTTCTCTATTTTTTGCACACTCGACATTCTATGGGCATTTTGAAAATAGCATATCATTTTGGTTGTGCATCATATGAAGATGTGCTATGCATGAATGTTGATCAGCATGATGTTAATTGGCTGGTAGTTCCATTTTCGACCATGAGTAAAACTTCCAACATGAAGTTATCCCTGTTTGAAAAGGGCGTGTTAATACAAATGCTCTGCCTCTGAAACTTGCAGTTTCTTATCTGAAATTGAACTTGTAATTTCTTCTCTGAGAATCACATTATCTGCACTTCTATATGAAACTACATTTTTAAGTGCTAAAAATAGATCTCTAGAGTTCATAAAATACTTCATATGCTCAATACTGCAAATCTGAAATTCAAAATGCATTCATATCTGAAAGTACTCTCAAAATACACAACACAAAACACAATTCACAAAATGCAAATACTGACAACCCTAAGCTCCTCCTGACAATTCACCAACCCGCCGGACTATTTTTTGCCTCTGCCATTCTTGACATGTGGGTCCCCATTGTCATCTACGCACACCACGTCCAACACTTGCCAAAACTTCGTCCCTGGTTTTCTCTATTTTTTGCACACTCGACATTCTATGGGCATTTTGAAAATAGCATATCATTTTGGTTGTGCATCATATGAAGATGTGCTATGCATGAATGTTGATCAGCATGATGTTAATTGGCTGGTAGTTCCATTTTCGACCATGAATAAAACTTCCAACATGAAGTTATCCCTGTTTGAAAAGGGCGTGTTAATACAAATGCTCTGCCTCTGAAACTTGCAGTTTCTTATCTGAAATTGAACTTGTAATTTCTTCTCTGAGAATCACATTGTCTGCACTTCTATATGAAACTACATTTCTTTTAAGTGCTAAAAATAGATCTCTAGAATTCAGAAAATACTTCATATGCTCAATACTGCAAATCTGAAATTCAAAAGACATACATATCTGAAAGTACTCTCAAATCTGAAAGACAAAACATAACCTGGAAATACTGACAACCCTAAGCTCCTCCTCAGACTATTTGGGGGCAGACAACTACCCCGTGGGACGAGGTGAACAGCGAGGGAGAGGATGGCGGGGAAGCGTCATCACCCCAACTGTTTTTCTCATTTTGCAGTTGGGTTCGGTCGACGAAGACTCCACCGGCTCACTCTGCCATGGCACACTCACAAACAGCACCGTGTAGATACTCGATCCTTCAATCTCGGGTGGATGCTCCATCTTCGATCGATACTCCCACCACCGCAGCCTCACGATCGGATCTGGTAAATCTGTTTGTACCATGGCCCAGAGGAGCAGCTCTATGAACTCCAGCGCGACTCCCTGCCGGTGTATCGCCTCCTTTTCGCTTATTTCTAGATATTTGGCCACCGCTTTCACCGTCGCCGCTAATTGCTCCGGGTTGTCAAACCAAGACTATATCTCCAACATCCTAGCTAGCTTCACAGGGTCGCCGCCTCCGATCCACACGTATTGTTTGTACTCCTCCATCGATCTACTTCTCTGCAGCACCTTCACTCATTGGCGGTGGTTTTTGAATGGAAGGGCAGAGGAGCGGCGCTGGTTTTGGACTAGAACAGGAGAGGAGCGGTGGTGGTTTTGAAATGGAAGAGGAGAGGGACTAGAACAAATACGATGTCAACTAGATGATCACGCTAGCAATATGACAATGATGGAGCGTGTCATAATGAATGGAACGGTGGAAAGTTGCATGGCAATATATCTCGGAATGGCTATGGAAATGCCATAATAGGTAGGTATGGTGGCTGTTTTGAGGAAGGTATATGGTGGGTGTATGGTACTGGCGAAAGTTGCACGGTACTAGAGAGGCTAGCAATGATGGAAGGGTGAGAGTGCGTATAATCCATGGACTCAACATAAGTCATAAAGAACTCACATATTGCAAAAATCTACAAGTAATCAAAACAAAGTACTACACCCATGCTCCCAGGGGAAGGATTGGTAGGAGTTAACCATCACGCGATCCTGACCGCCACACATAAGGAAGGCAATCAATAAATAAATCATGCTCCAACTTAATCACATAACGGTTCACCATACGTGCATGCTACGGGAATCACAAACTTTAACATAAGTATTCCTCAAATTCACAATGACTCAACTAGCATATCTCTAATATCACCATCCTCATATGTCAAAACAATCATCAAGCATCAAACCTCTCATAGTATTCAATGCACTTTATATGAAAGTTTTTATTATACCCATCTTGGATGCCCATCATATTAGAACTAATTTTATAACCAGAGCAAATTACCATGCTGTTCTAAAAGACTCTCAAAATAATATAAGTGAAGCATTAGAGATCAATAATTTCTGTAAAATAAAACCACCACCGTGCTCTAAAGAGATATAAGCGAAGCACTAGAGCAAAATTATCTAGCTCAAAAGATATAAGTGAAGCATATAGAGTATTCTAATAAATTCCGATTCATGCATGTGGTAAACTAAAAATCAAAGACTCAAATTATACAAGACTCTCCAAGCAAAACACATATCATGTGGTGAATAAAAATATAGCCTCAAGTAAAGTTACCGATAGACGAAGACGAAAGAGGGGATACCTTCCGGGGCATCCCCAAGCTTAGGCTTTTGGTTGTCCTTGAATTATCTTGGTGTGCCTTGGGCATCACCAAGCTTAGGCTGATGCAACTCCTCATTCCAAAATCCATCAAATCTTTACCCCAAAACTTGAAAAAACTTCACAACACAAAACTTCAACAGAAAATCACATGAGCTCCACTAGTACAAGAAAATTAACCACCACTTTGAGGTACTGTAATGAACTCATTATTTGTTTAAATTGGTGTTAAACCTACTGTATTCCAACTTCTCTATGGTTCATACCCCCCGATACTACTCATAGATTCATCAAAATAAGCAAACAACACACGAAAAAACAGAATCTGTCAAAAACAGAACAGTATGTAGCAATTTGTAACTTCCGAATACTTATGTAACTCTAAAAATTAAGAAATAAATTCATGGACATGCGGAATTTATGTTTTAATCATCTGCAAAAATATTCAACCAAAATCACTCTCCAGTAAAACATGACAGCTATTCTCGTGAGCGCAAAAGTTTCTGTTTTTTAACAGCAAGATCGCAAAGACTTCACCCAAGTCTTCCCAAAGGTTCTACTTGGCACAAACACTAATTAAAACATAAAACCACATCTAACCAGAAGCTAGATGAATTATTTATTACTAAACAGGAGCACAAAGTGAAGAACAAAAATAAAATTGGATTGCCTACCAACAAGCGCTATCATTTAACGCCCCTAGCGAGGCATAAAAACAAGAATAGATCTAGGTATTACCATCTTCGGTATGCAATTCTTTAATTGAACACACATAACCCTTAGGAGGTTCTTTGGTTTTGTTAATGATCAAACTCCCAGGCAAGAAGTCGAGAAATTCATTTGCATAAGGTTCCTTAATGATATCGAAAAAATTGGGGTGAATACTATTGATTTGAGATCTTCATTTTCCTTACTAAAAGATTCACCCTTATTGTTAGGAACGTAAATAAACTTGGCAACTTTGGCAGGAGGAGGATTCGAGGTATTTCTAACCGCAGAAAAAAGCAGAACCCGAGTTGGTAATAATATCTTTGAGTTTATCAATTCTAGTAGAATCTTGTTCTATCTTTTCATTAACTATGGGTTCTTTTTCCCTAAGATTCTTTAGAGTAACTCCTACCTTAGATCCATATTGAGTAATTTGGTTATGGATATTTCTATCCAAATTTTCGATTAACTCAACAGCAGCAATTTTATTTTCAATAATATCAAGCCTTTGCATTACATGTTCCAAGGTTAAAATAGTTCCATTGACCAAAAGAGGTGGTGGGCCTAACAAATCTATCATGGCATAAAAAGTATGGCTTCCCAAAAAATTCCCTCCGGTAATGGTGTCATGAACATGTCTATTCCAAGGAGTAATGCCTACCGCGAAGAAGAACGGAAGTAGATTGCTACCTAGCAGATCTATTTTGAGCATTGCAAATTCTATACCAAGCATCTTTTAGATTTTCTCCCTCCCTTTGTTTAAAATTGATAACTTCATTATCGGGGGTACTAACAATGATAGGAGGACTAACCATGAAGGCAAATCAAGGAATCTAACACATGAACACACAAGAAGCAAGCGAAAAGAGACAAATGGAAGAGGGCGAAGAAAAGGCAAAGGTTTTCGGAAATTGTTTTAGAAGTGGGGAGAGGAAAACGAGAGGCGAATGGCAAATAATGTAATGTGAGGGAGAAGAGTTTATGATGGGTACTTGGTATGTATTGACTTGGCGTAGATCTCCCCGGCAACAGCGCCAGAAATCCTTCTTGTTACCTCTTGAGCATGCGTTGGTTTTCCCTTGAAGAGGAAAGGGTGATGCAACAAAGTAGCGTAAGTATTTCCCTCAGTTTTGAGAACCAAGGTATCAATCTAGTAGGAGATAACAGACAAGTCACCTAGTACCTGCACAAACAATCAAGAACCTTGCAACCAACACAATAAAGGGGTCGTCAATCCCTTCATGATCACTCGCAAAAGTGAGATCTAATAAAGATAGTAAAGTAAATATTTTTGGTATTTTTGTTGTATATATTGGAAAGTAAACATTGCAAAATAGTAAACGAGATGCGATGTAAATAATAGAGATGTAAAATAATAGAAAGAAGACCCAGGGGCCATAGGTTTCACTAGTGGCTTCTCTCAAGATAACATGTATTACGGTGGGTGAACAAAATACTGTCGAGCAATTGACAGAAAAGTGCATAATTATGATTACATCTAAGGTTATGATCATGAACATAGGCATCACGACCGTGTCAGTAGACCAAAACGATTCTGCATATACTACTATTACTCCACACATCGACCGCTATCTAGCATGCATCTAGAGTATTAGGTTCATAAGAACGGAGTAACACATTAAGCAAGATGACATGATGTAGAGGGATAAACTCAAGCAATATGATATAAACCCCATCTTTTATCCTTGATGGCAACAATACAATACGTGCCTTGCTGCCCCTACTGTCACTAGGAAAGGACACCGCAAGATTGAAACCAAAGCTAACCACTTCTCCCATTGCAAGAAAGATCAATTTAGTAGGCCAAAGTAAACCGATAATTCGAAGAGACTTGCAAATATATCAAACCATGCATATAAGAATTCAGAGAAGAACCAAATAATATTCATAGATAATCAAGTTCATAAATCCACAATTCATCGGATCTCGGCAAACACACCGCAAAAGAGTATTACATCCAATAGATCTCCAAGAACATCGAGGAGAACTTTGTATTGAGAATCAAAGAGAGAGAAGAAAGCATCTAGCTAATAACTATGGACCCAAAGCTCTATGGTAAACTACTCACGCTTCATCGGAGAGGTAATGGTGTTGATGTAGAAGCCCTCCGTGATTGATTCCCCCTCTGGCAGATCGCTGGAAAAGGCCCCAAGATGGGATCTCACGGATACAGAAGGTTGCAGCGGTGGAAAAGTATATAAGGCCCCAAGATGGGATCTCGTGGCTCCCCTGATGTTTCTAGGGTATAAGATTATATATAGGCGAAAGAAGTACGTTGGTGGAGCTACGAGGAGCCCACGAGGGTGGGGGGTGTTGGGGAACATAGTAATTTCAAAATTTTCCTACGCACACGCAAGATCATGGTGATGCATAGCAACGAGAGGGAAGAGTGTTGTCCACGTACCCTCGTAGACCGAAAGCGGAAGCGTTAGCACATCACAGTTGATATAGTCGTACGTCTTCACGATCCGACCGATCAAGTACCGAACACACGACACCTTCGAGTTCAGCACACGTTCAGCTCGATGATGTCCCTCGAACTCCGATCTAGTCGAGCTTTGAGGGAGAGTTCCGTCAGCATGACGGCGTGGTGACGATGATGATGTTCTACTGACGCAGGGCTTCGCCAACGCACCGCTACGATATTATCAAGGTGGATTATGGTGGAAGGGGGCACCGCACATGGCTAAGAGATCCAAGGGATCAATTGTTATGTCTCCAAGGGGTGCCCCCCTTCCCGTATATAAAGGAGTGGAGGACGGGGAGGGCCGACCCTCTCTATGGCACGCCCTAGGAGGAGTCCTACTCCCACCGGGAGTAGGATTTCCCCCCTTCCAAGTAGTAGGAGTAGGAGTCAACGAAAGGGGAGAGAGAAGAGAAGGAAGGAGGGGGCGCAGCCCCTCCCCCTAGTCTAATCCGGACTAGGCCTTGGGGGGGGGGGGGGGCGCCCAACCTCTCCTCTCTCTTCCCCCTAAAGCCCAATAAGGCCCATACTCCCTGGAGAATTCCCGTAACTCTCCGGTACTCCGAAAATACCCGAATCACTTGGAACCTTTCCGATGTTCGAATATAGTCGTCCAATATATCGATCTTTATGTCTCAACCATTTCGAGACTCATCGTCATGTCCCCGATCTCATCCGGGACTCCTAACTACCTTCGGTACATCAAAACACATAAACTCATAATATAACCGTCATCGAACTTTAAGCGTGCGGACCCTATGGGTTCGAGAACAATGTAGACATGACCGAGAGACGTCTCCGGTCAATAACCAATAGCAGAACCTGGATGCTCATATTCGCTCCCACATATTCTACGAAGATCTTTCTCGGTCAAACCGCATAACAACATACGTTGTTCCCTTTGTCATCAGTATGTTACTTGTCCGAGATTCAATCGTCGGTATCTCAATACCTAGTTCAATCTCGTTACTGGCAAGTCTCTTTACTCGTTCCGTAATACATCATCCCGCAACTAAGTCATTAGTTACAATGCTTGCAAGGCTTATAGTGATGTGCATTACTGAGTGGGCCCAGAGATACCTCTCCGACAATCGGAGTGACAAATCCTAATCTCGAAATACGCCAACCCAACAAGTACCTTTGGAGACACATGTAGAGCACCTTTATAATCACCCAGTTACGTTGTGACATTTGGTAGCACACAAAGTGTTCCTCCGGTAAACGGGAGTTGCATAATCTCATAGTCATGGGAACATGTACAAGTCATAAAGAAAGCAATAGCAACATACTAAATGATCAATTGCTAAGCTAACGGAATGGGTCAAGTCAATCACATCATTCTCCTAATGATGTGATCCCGTTAATCAAATGACAACTCATGTCTATGGTTAGGAAACATAACCATCTTTAATTAACGAGCTAGTCAAGTAGAGGCATACTAGTGACGCTCTGTTTGTCTATGTATTCACACATGTATTATGTTTCCGGTTAATATAATTCTAGCATGAATAATAAACATTTATCATGATTTAAGGAAATAAATAATAACTTTATTATTGCCTCTAGGGCATATTTCCTTCAGTCTCCCACTTGCACTAGAGTCAATAATCTAGTTCACATCGCCATGTGATTTAACACCAATATTCACATTCGTATGTGATTAATATCCATAGTTCACATCGTCATGTGATCAACACCCAAAGGGTATACTAGAGCCAATAATCTAGTTCACATTGCTATGTGATTAACACCCAAAGAGTACTAAGGTATGATCATGTTTTGCTCGTTAGAGAAGTTTAGTCAACGGGTCTGTCACATTCAGAGCCGTATGTATTTTGCAAATATTCTATGTCTACAATGCTCTTCACGGATCTACTCTAGCTAATTGCTCACACTTTCAATATGTATCCAGATTGAGACTTAGAGTCATCTGGATCGGTGTAAAAGCTTGCACCGATGTAACTCTTCACAACGGGCTCTTTTATCACCTCCATAATCGAGAAATATTTCCTTAGTCCTTACTAATGATATTCTTGACCACTGTCTAGTGATATACTTCTATATCAAAAATTGTACTCCCTTGCCAAACTCAGAGCAAGGTATACAATAGATCTAGTACACAACATAGCATACTTTATAGAACCTATGACTGAGGCATAAGGAATGACTTTTCATTCTTTTTCTATTTTCTGCCATGGTCGGGTTTTTGAGTCTTACTCAACTTCACACCTTGCAACACAGGCAAGAACTCCTTCTTTGACTGTTCCATTTTGAACTATTACAAAATCTTATCAAGGTATGTGCTCATTGAAAAATCTTATCAAGCGTCTTGATCTATCTCTATAGATCTTGATGCTCAATGTGTAAGCAGCTTCACCGAGGTCTTTCTTTGAAAAACTCTTATTCAAGTATCCTTTTATGCTATCCAGAATTTCTATATCATTTCCAATTAACAATATGTCATCTGCATATAGTTTTAGAAATGTTACAGAGCTCCCACTCACTTTCTTGTAAATACAGGCTTCTCCAAAACTCTATATAAAACCATATGCTTTGATCAACTTATCAAAGCGTATATTCCAACTCCGAGATGCTTGCACCAGTCCATAGATGGATCGCTGGAGCTTGCATATTTTTTTAGCACCTTTAGGATTGACAAAACCTTCTGGTTGCATCATATACAACTCTTCTTTAATAAATCCATTAAGGAATGCAGTTTTGTTTATCCATTTGCCAGATTTCATAAAATGCGACAATTGCTAACATAATCCAGACAGACTTAAGCATAGATACGAGTGAGAAACTCTCATCATAGTCAACACCTTGAACTTGTCAAAAACCTTTTGTGACAATTCTAGCTTTGTAGATAGTAACACTACTATCAGCTTCCGTCTTCCTCTTGAAGATCCATATAATCTCAATGGTTCGCTGATCATTGGGCAAGTCAATCAAAGTACATACTTTGTTCTCATACATGGATCTCATCTCAGATTTCATGGCCTCAAGCCATTTCGCGGAATCTGGGCTCACCATCGCTTCTTCATAGTTCGTAGGTTCGTCATGGTCTAGTAACATAACTTCCAGAACTGGATTACCGTACCACTCTGGTGCGGATCTTACTCTGGTTGACCTACGAGGTTCAGTAACAACTTGATCTGAAGTTTCATGATCATCACCATTAACTTCCTCACTAATTGGTGTAGTAGTCAAAGGAACAGATTTCTGTGATGAACTACTTTCCAATAAGGGAGCAGGTACAGTTACCTCATCAAGTTCTACTTTCCTCCCACTCACTTATTTTGAGAGAAACTCCTTCTCTAGAAAGGATCCATTCTAAGCAACGAATATCTTCCCTTCAAATCTGTGATAGAAGGTGTACCGAACTATCTCCTTTGGGTATTCTATGAAGACACATTTCTCCGATTTGGGTTTTGAGCTTATCAGGATGAAACTTTTTCTTATAAGCATCGCAACCCCAAACTTTAAGAAACGACAACTTTGGTTTCTTGCCAAACCACAGTTCATACGGTGTTGTCTCAAACAAATTTAGATGGTGCCCTTTTTTACGTGAATGCAGCTGTCTCTAATGCATAACCCCAAAACTGTAGTGGTAAATCGGAAAGAAACATCATAGATTGCACTATATCCAATAAAGTACGGTTATGATGTTCGGACACACCATTACGATGTGGTGTTCCAGGTGGCATGAGTTTGTGAAACTATTTCACATTGTTTTAATTGAAGACCAAACTCATAACCCAAATATTCGTCTCTATGATCAGATTGTAGAAACTTTATTTTCTTGTTACGATGATTCTCCACTTCACTCTGAAATTCTTTGAACTTTTCAAATGTTTCAGACTTGTGCTTCATTAAGTAGATATACCCATATCTACTCAAATCATCTGTGAAGGTCGGAAAATAACGATACCCGCCACGAGCATCAACACTCATTGGACCGCATACATCGGTATGTATTATTTCCAACAAGTCAGTAGCTCGTTCCATTGTTCCGAAGAACGGAGTTTTAGTCATCTTGCCCAAAAGGCACGATTCGCAAGCATCAAATGATTCATAACCAAGTGATTCCGAAAATCCATCTTTATGGAGTTTCTTCATGCGCTTTACACAGATATGACCCAAACGGCAGTGCCACAAATAAGTTGCACTATCATTATTAACTTTGCATCTTTTGGCATCAATATTATGAATATGTGTATCACTATGATCGAGATCCAACAAACTATTTTCATTGGGTGTATGACCATTGAAGGTTTTATTCATGTAAACAGAACAATAATTATTCTCTGACTTTAAATGAATAACTGTATTGCAATAAACATGATCAAATCATATTCATGATCAACGCAAACGCCAAATAAGATTTATTTAGGTTTAACACTAATCCCGAAAGTATAGGGAGTGTGCGATGATGATCATATCAATCTTGGAACTACTTCCAACACTCATCGTCACTTCCCCTTCAACTAGTCTCTGTTTATTCTGTGACTCCTGTTTCCAGTTACTAATCTTAGCAACCGAACAAGTATCAAATACTCAGGGGCTACTATAAACACTAGTAAGGCACACATCAATAACCTGTATATCAAATATACCCTTGTTCACTTTGCCATCCTTCTTATCCACCAAATATTCAGGGCATTTCCGCTTCCAGTGACCATTTCCTTTGCAGTAGAAGCACTCAGTTTTAAGCTTTGGTTCAACTTTGGGCTTCTTCACGGTAGTGACAACATGCTTGCCAATCTACTTGAAGTTTCCCTTTCTTTCCCTTTGCCCTTTTCTTGAAACTAGTGGTCTTGTCAATCATCAACACTTGATGCTCTTTCTTGATTTCTACCTTCGTTGATTTCAACATCGTGAAGAGCTTAGAAATCGTTTTCGTCATCCTTTGCATACTATAGTTCATCACGAAGTTCTACTAACTTGGTGATGGTGACCAGAGAACTCTGTCAATCACTATCTTATCTGGAAGATTAACTCCCACTTGATTCAAGCGATTATAGTACCCAGACAATCTGAGCATATGCTCACTAGTTGAGCGATTCTCCTCTATCTTTTAGCTATAGAACTTGTTGGAGACTTCATATCTCTCAACTCGGGTATTTGCTTGAAATATTAACTTCAACTCCTCGAACATCTCATATGGCCCATGACGTTCAAAACATCTTTGAAGTCCCGATTCTAAGCCGTTAAGCATGGTACACTAAACTATCAAGTAGTCATCATATTGAGCTAGCCAAACGTTCATAACGTCTGCATCTGCTCCTGCAATAGGTCCGTCACCTAGCGGTGCATCAAGGACATAATTCTTCTGTGCCGCAATGAGGACACTCCTCAGTGTTGGGGAACGTAGAAGAAATTCAAAATTTTCCTATGTGTCACCAAGATCTATCTATGGAGAAACCAGCAACGAGGGGAAGGAGAGTGCATCTACATACCCTTGTAGATCGCTAAGTGGAAGCGTTCAAGAGAATGGGTTGAAGGAGTCGTACTC
Source organism: Triticum timopheevii (assembly GCA_963921465.1). Classification (NCBI taxonomy): domain Eukaryota; kingdom Viridiplantae; phylum Streptophyta; class Magnoliopsida; order Poales; family Poaceae; genus Triticum; species Triticum timopheevii. The sequence continues at coordinate 587,539,839 of OY997270.1, forward strand.
GTCGTGATCCAAATCACCGGAGATCCTAGTGCCGAACGGACGGCACCTCCGCGTTCAACACACGTACAGCCCGGTGACGTCTCCCATGCCTTGATCCAGCAAGGAGAGAGGGAGAGGTTGAGGAAGACTCCATCCAGCAGCAGCACAACGGCGTGGTGGTGATGGAGGAGCGTGGTGATCCAGCAGGGCTTCGCCAAGCACCGCGGGAGAGAAGGAGTACTTGGGAGAGGGGGAGGGCTGCGCCAGAACATGGGTGCGGCTGCCCTCCCACCCCCCACATATATATAGGGGCAAGGGAGAGGGGGGCTGCCCCCCTCAGATCTAATCTGAGGAGGGGGCGGCGGCTAGGGGGGTTGCCTTGCCCCCCAAGGCAAGGAGGGCGCCCCCTTTAGGGTTTCCCCCAAGCCCTAGGCACCTTGGGCCTTGGTGGGGGGCACACCAGCCCACCTGGGGCTGGTCCCCTCCCACACTTGGCCCATTCAGCCCTCTGGGGCCGGCGGCCCCACTTGGTGGACCCCTGGGGCCCTCCTGGTGGTCCCGGTACATTACCAATAGCACCCGGAACTTTTCCAATGACCAAAACAGGACTTCCCATATATAAATCTTTACCTCTGGACCATTCCGGAACTCCTCGTGACGTCCGGGATCTTATCCGGGACTCCGAACAACATTCGGTAACCACATACAAACTTCCTTTATAACCCTAGCGTCATCGAACCATTAGTGTGTAGACCCTACGGGTTCGAGAACCATGAAGACATGACCGAGACGTTCTCCAGTCAATAACCAACAGCCGGATCTGGATACCCATGTTGGCTCCCACATGTTCCACGATGATCTCATCGGATGAACCACGATGTCAAGGACTCAATCGATCCCGTATACAATTCCCTTTGTCTAGCGGTATAGTACTTGCCCGAGATTTGATCGTCGGTATACCGATACCTTGTTCAATCTCATTACCGGCAAGTCTCTTTACTCGTTCCGTAACACATCATCCCATGATCAACCCCTTGGTCACATTGTGCACATTATGATGATGTCCTACCGAGTGGGCCCAGAGATACCTCTCCGTTTACACGGAGTGACAAATCCCAGTCTCGATTCGTGTCAACCCAACAGACACTTTCGGAGATACCTGTAGTGCACCTTTATAGCCACCCAGTTACGTTGTGATGTTTGGTACACCCAAAGTATTCCTAGGGTATCCGGGAGTTGCACAATCTCATGGTCTAAGGAAATGATACTTGACATTAGAAAAGCTTTAGAATACGAACTACACGATCTTTGTGCTAGGCTTAGGATTGGGTCTTGTCCATCACATCATTCTTCTAATGATGTGATCCCGTTATCAACGACATCCAATGTCCATGGTCAGGAAACCGTAACCATCTGTTGATCAACGAGCTAGTCAACTAGAGGCTTACTAGGGACATGGTGTTGTCTATGTACCCACACATGTATCTGAGTTTCCTATCAATACAATTATAGCATGGATAATAAACGATTATCATGAAGAAAGAAATATAATAATAACTAATTTATTATTGCCTCTAGGGCATATTTCCAACAGTCTCCCACTTGCACTAGAGTCAATAATCTAGTTCACATCATCATGTGATTAACACTGACAGGTCACATCGCCATGTGACCAACATCCAAAGAGTTCACTAGTGTCACTAAACTAGTTCACATCATCATGTGATTAAGACTCAATGAGTTCTGGGGTTTGATCATGTTTTGCTTGTGAGAGAGGTTTTAGTCAACGGGTCTACAAAATTCTGATCCGTATGTACTTTGCAAATCTCTAGGTCATAAATGCTGCTTCCACGCTCCACTTGGAGCTATTCCAAATGGTTGCTCCACTATACGTATCCAGTTTGCTACTCAGAGTCACTCGGATAGGTGTTAAAGCTTGCATCAACGTAACCCTATACGCCAAACTCTTTATCACCTCCATAATCGAGAAACATGTCCTTATTTACTCCAAGGACAATTTTGTCCGCTGTCCAATGATCCATTCCTGGATCATTCTTTGTACCCCTTGACTGACTCATGGCAAGGCATACATTAGGTGCGGTACACATCATAGCATACTGTAGAGCCTACATCTAAGGCATAGGGGACGACCTTCGTCCTTTCTCTCTTTTCTGCCGTGGTCGAGCTTGAAGTCTTAACTTCACACCTTACATCTCAGGCTAGAACTCCTTCTTTGACTGATCCATCGTGAACACCTTCAAGATCATGTCAAGGTATATGCTCATTTGAAAGTACCATTAAGCGTTTTTGATCTATCCTCATAGATCTTGATGCTCAATGTTCAAGTAGCTTAATCCAGGTTTTCTATTGAAAAACACCTTTTAAATAACCCTATATGCTTTCCAGAAATTCTACATCATTTCTGATCAACAATATGTCAACAACATATACTCATCAGAAATTCTATAGTGCTCCCACTCACTTCTTTGGAAATACAAGTTTCTCATGAACTTTGTATAAACCCAAAAATCTTTGATCATCTCATCAAAGTGCACATTCCAACTCCGAGATGCTTACTCCAGTCCTTAGAAGGATCGCTGGAGCCAACATACCTTTCAGCATCCTTAGGATCGACAAAAACTTTCTGATTGTATCACATACAACATTTCCTTAAGAAGACTGGTAAGGAAACTCGTTTTGACATCCATCTGCCAGATTTCATAAATGCAGCTAATGCTAACATGATTCCGACGGACTTAAGCATCGCTACGGATGAGAAAATCTCATCTTAGTCAACTCCTTGAACTTGTGAAAAACTCTTCGCCACAAGTCGAGCTTCATAGACGGTGACATTACCGTCCACGTCCGTCTTCTTCTTAAAGATCCATTTATCTCAATGGCTTGCCGATCATCGGGCAAGTCCACCAAAGTCCATGCTTTGTTCTGATACATGGATCCTATCTCGGATTTCATGGCTTCTAACCATTTGTTGGAATATGGGCCCACCATTGCTTCTCCATAGCTCGTAGGTTCATTGTTGTCTAGCAACATGACCTTCAAGACAGGATCACCATACCACTCCGAAGCAGTACACATCCTTGTCACCCTACGAGGTACGGTAGTGACTTGATCCAAAACTTCATGATCACTATCATAAGCTTCTACTTCAATTGGTGTAGGCGCCACAGGAACAACTTCCTATGCCCTGCTACACACTTATTGAAGTGACGGTTCAATAACCTAATCAAGTCTCCACCATCCTCCCACTCAATTCTCGAGACAAACCTTTCCTCGAGAAAGGACCCGATTCAAGAAACAATCCCTATTGCTTTCGGATCTGAATTAGGAGGTATACCCAACTGTTTTGGGTGTCCTATGAAGATGCATTTTATCCGCTTTGGGTTCGAGCTTATCATCTTGAAACTTTTTCACATAAGCGTCGCAGCCCCAAACTTTTAAGAAACGACAACTTAGGTTTCTCCAAACCATAGTTCAAATGGTGTCGTTTCAAAGGAATTACGTGGTGCCCTATTAAAGTGAGTGTGGTTGTCTCTAATGCCTAACCCATGAACGATAGTGGTAATTCGATAAGAGACATCATGGTACACACCATATCCAATAGGGTGGAACTATGATGTTCGGACACACCATCACACTATGGTGTTCCAGGCGGTATTAATTGTGAGACAATTTCCACAATGTCTTAATTGCGTGCCAAAGCTCGTAACTCAGATACTCATCTCCATGATCATATCAAAGACATTTTATCCTCTTGTCACAATGATCTTCAACTTCACTCTAAAATTACTTGAACCATTCAATAATTCAGACTTGTGTTTCATCAAGTAAATACACTCAGTATCTACTCAAATCATCCGTGAAGTAAGAACATAACGATATTCACTGCATGCCTCAGCACTATTGGACTGCACACATCAAAATGTGTTACTTCCAACAAGTTGCTATCTTGTTCCATCTTACTGAAAACGAGGCTTTTTAGTCATCTTGCCCATGTGGTATGATTTGCATATCTCAAGTGATTCAAAATCAAGTGAGTCCAAACGATTCATCTGCATGGAGTTTCTTCATGCGTATACACCAATAGACATGGTTCGCATGTCTCAAACTTTTCAAAAACGAGTGAGTCCAAAGATCCATCAACATGGAGCTTCTTCATGCGTTTTATACCAATATGACTTACATCGTAGTGCCACAAGTAAGTGGTACTATCATTACTATCTTATATCTTTTGGCATGAAAATGTGTATCACTACGATCGAGATTCAATAAACCATTCCTTTAGGTGCAAGACCATTGAAGGTATTATTCAAATAAATAGAGTAACCATTATTCTCCTTATGAATAACCGTATTGCAATAGACATAATCCAATCATGTCTATGCTCAACGCAAACACCAAATGACAATTATTCAGGTTTAATACTAATCTTGATGGTAGAGGGAGCATGCGATGTTTGATCACATCAAACTTGGAAACACTTCCAATTCATATCGTCAGCTCACCTTTAGCTAGTCTCTGTTTATTCCGTAGCCTTTTATTTCGAGTTACTAACACTTAGCAACCGAACCGGTATCTAATACCCTGGTGCTACTAGGAGTACTAGTAAAGTACACATTAACTTAATGTATATCCAATATACTACTATCGACCTTGCTAGCCTTCTCATCTACCAAGTATATAGGGTAATTCTGCTCCAGTGGATGTTCCCTTTATTACAGAAGCACCGAGTCTCGGGTTTGGGTTCAACCTTGGGTTTCTTCACTAGAGCAGCAGCTGATTTGCCGTTTCATGAAGTCTCCCTTCTTGCCCTTGCCCTTTTGAAACTAGTGGTTTTACTAACCATCAACAATTGATGCTCCTACTTGACTTCTACTTTCGCGGTGTCAAACATCGCGAATACTTCAAGGATCATCATATCTATCCCTGATACGTTATAGTTCATCACGAAGCTCTAGCAGCTTGGTGGCAATGACTTTGGAGAAACATCACTATCTCATCTGGAAGATCAACTCCCACTCGATTCAAGTGATTGTTGTACTCAGACAATCTGAGCACAAGCTCAACAATTGAGCTTTTCTCCCTTAGTTTGCAGGCTAAGAAAATCGTCGGAGGTCTTATACCTCTTGACGTGGGCACGAGCCTGAAATCCCAATTTCAGCCCTCGAAACATCTCATATGTTCCGCGACGTTTCGAAAAACGTCTTTGGTGCCTCAACTCAAAATCGTTTAAATGAACTATCACGTAGTTATCAAAACGTGTATGTCCGATGTTCACAACATCCACAGACGACGTTTGGGGTTCAGCACACTGAGCGGTGCATTAAGGACATAAGCTTTCTTCTGTCCGCATAATCGCTACTGTCAACTTTCAACTATATTTTCTCTAGGAACATATCTAAACAGTGGAACTAAAGCACGAGTTTACGACATAATTTTCAAAGATCTTTTGACTATGTTCAGGATAATTAAGTTCATCTAATGAACTCCCACTCAGATAGACATCCCTCTAGTCATCTAAGTGATTACGTGATCCGAGTCAACTAGGCCGTGTCCGATCATCACGTGAGACGGACTAGTCATCATCGGTGAACCTCTTCATGTTGATCGTATCTACTATACGACTCTTGCTCGACCTTTCGGTCTCTTGTGTTCCGAGGCCATGTCTGTACATGCTAGGCTCGTCAAGTCAACCTAAGTGTTTCGCGTGTGTAAATCTGGCTTACACTCGTTGTATGTGAACGTAAGAATCTATCACACCCGATCATCATGTGGTGCTTCGAAACGACGAACTTTCGCAACGGTGCACAGTTAGGGGGGACACTTTCTTGAAATTTTAATGAGGGATCATATTATTTACTACCGTTGTTCTAACTAAATAAGATGCATAAACATGATAAACATCACATGCAATCAAATAGTGACATGATATGGCCAATATCATATTGCTCCTTTTGATCTCCATCTTCGGGGCTCCATGATCATCATCGTCACCGGCATGACACCATGATCTCCATCATCGTGTCTCCATGAAGTTTTCTCGCCAACTTATTACTTCTACTACTATGGCTACCGGTTAGCAATAAAGTAAAGTAATTACATGGTGTTGTTCAATGACACGCAGGTCATACAATAAATAAAGACAACTCCTATGGCTCTTGCTGGTTGTCATACTCATCGACATGCAAGTCGTGATTCCTATTACAAGAACATGATCAATCTCATACATCACATATCATTCATCACATTCTTCTTGGCCATATCACATCACATAGCATACCCTGCAAAAACAAGTTAAACGTCCTCTAATTGTTGTTTGCATGTTTTACGTGGCTGCTATGGGATTCTAGCAAGAACGTTTCTTACCTACGCAAAACCACAACATGATATGCCAATTGCTATTTACCCTTCATAAGGACCCTTTTCATCGAATCCGTTCCGACTAAAGTGGGAGAGACTGGCACCCTCTAGCCACCTTATGCACCAAGTGCATGTCAGTCGATGGAACCTGTCTCGCGTAAGAGTACGTGTAAGGTCGATCCAGGCCGCTTCATCCCACAATACCGTCGAAACAAGATTGGACTAGTAACGGTAAGCATATTGAACAAAATCAACGCCCACAACTACTTTGTGTTCTACTTGTGCAAAGAATCTACGCAATAGACCTAGCTCATGATGCCACTGTTGGGGAACGTAGCAAAAATTCAAAATTTTCCTATGTGTCACCAAGATCTATCTATGGAGAAACCAGCAACGAGGGGAAGGAGAGTGCATCTACATACCCTTGTAGATCGCTAAGCGGAAGCGTTCAAGAGAACGGGTTCAAGGAGTCGTACTCGTCGTGATCCAAATCACCGGAGATCCTAGTGCCGAACGGACGATACCTCCGCGTTCAACACACGTACAGCCCGGTGACGTCTCCCATGCCTTGATCCAGCAAGGAGAGAGGGAGAGGTTGAGGAAGAATCCATCCAGCAGCAGCACAATGGCGTGGTGGTGATGGAGGAGCGTGGTGATCCAGCAGGGCTTCGCCAAGCACCGCGGGAGAGAAGGAGTAAATGGGAGAGGGGGAGGGCTGCACCAGAACATGGGTGCGGCTGCCCTCCCACCCCCCACATATATATAGGGGCAAGGGAGAGGGGGGCCGGCCCGCTCAGATCTAATCTGAGGAGGGGGCGGCGGCCAGGGGGTTGCCTTGCCCCCCAAGGCAAGGGGGGCGCCCCCTTTAGGGTTTCCCCCAAGCCCTAGGCGCCTTGGGCCTTGGTGGGGGGGGGGGGCGCACCAGCCCACCTGGGGCTGGTCCCCTCCCACACTTGGCCCATGCAGCCCTCTAGGGCCAGTGGCCCCACTTGGTGGACCCCCGGGACCCTCCCGGTGGTCCCGGTACATTACCGATAGCACCCGGAACTTTTCCGGTGACCAAAACAGGACTTCCCATATATAAATCTTTACCTCCGGACCATTCCGGAACTCCTCATGACATCCGGGATATTATCCGGGACTCCGAACAACATTCGGTAACCACATACAAACTTCATTTATAACCCTAGCGTTGTCGAACCTTAAGTGTGTAGACCCTACGGGTTCGGGAACCATGCAGACATAACCGAGACGTTCTCCGGTCAATAACCAACAGCGGGATCTGGATACCCATGTTGGCTCCCACATGTTCCATGATGATCTCATCGGATGAACCACGATGTCAAGGACTCAATCGATCCCGTATACAATGCCCTTTGTCTAGCGGTATAGTACTTGCCCGAGATTCGATCGTCGATATACCGATACCTTGTTCAATCTCGTTACCGGCAAGTCTCTTTACTAGTTCCGTAACACATCATCCCATGATGAACCCCTTGGTCACATTGTGCACATTATGATGATGTCCTACCGAGTGGGCCCAGAGATACCTCTCCGTTTACACGGAGTGACAAATCCCAGTCTCGATTCGTGTCAACCCAACAGACACTTTCGGAGATACATGTAGTGCACCTTTATAGCCACCCAGTTACGTTGTGATGTTTGGTACACCCAAAGCATTCCTACGGTATCCGGGAGTTGCACAATCTCATGGTCTAAGGAAATGATACTTGACATTAGAAAAGCTTTAGCATACGAACTACACGATCTTTGTGCTAGGCTTAGGATTGGGTCTTGTCCATCACATCATTCTTCTAATGATGTGATCCCGTTATCAACGACATCCAATGTCCATGGTCAGCAAAACCGTAACCATCTGTTGATCAACGAGCTAGTCAACTAGAGGCTTACTAGGGACATGGTGTTGTCTATGTACCCACACATTGATCTGAGTTTCCTATCAATACAATTATAGCATGGATAATAAACGATTATCATGAAAAAAGAAATATAATAATAACTAATTTATTACTGCCTCTAGGGCATATTTCCAACACTCAGATCACGGATCCAATCCGCATCATTGCTAGTAACATCTTTCAACACAATTTTCTCTAGGAACATATCAAAATAAACATATGAAAGCAACAACGCGAGCTATTGATCTACAACATAATTTGCAAAATACTACCAGGACTAAGTTCATGATAAATTAAAGTTCAATTAATCATATTACTTAAGAACTCCCACTTAGATAGACATCCCTCTAATCATCTAAGTGATCACGTGATCCAAATGAACTAAACCATGTCCGATCATCACGCGAGATGGAGTAGTTTTCAATGGTGAACATCACTATGTTGATCATATCTACTATATGATTCATGCTCGACCTTTCGGTCTTAGTGTTCTGAGGCCATATCTGTATATGCTAGGCTCGTCAAGTTTAACCTGGGTATTCCGCGTGTGCAACTATTTTGCACCCGTTGTATTTGAACGTAGAGCCTATCACACCCGATCATCACGTGGTGTCTCAGCACGAAGAACTTTCGCAACGGTGCATACTCAGGGAGAACACTTATACCTTGAAATTTAATGAGAGATCATCTTATAATGCTACTATCAATCAAAGAAAAATAAGATGCATAAAGGATAAACATCACATGCAATCAATATAAGTGATATGATATGGCCATCATCATCTTGTGCTTGTGATCTCCATCTCTGAAGCACCGTCATGATCACCATCATCACCGGCGCGACACCTTGATCTCCATCGTAGCATCATTGTCATCTCGCCAACTATTGCTTCTACGACTATCGTTACCGTTTAGTGATAAAGTAAAGCAATTACAGGGCGATTGCATTGCATACAATAAAGCGACAACCTTATGGCTCCTACCAGTTGCCGATAACTCGGTTACAAAACATGATCATCTCATACAATAAAATATAGCATCACGTCTTGACCATATCACATCACAACATGCCCTGCAAAAACAAGTTAGACGTCCTCTATTTTGTTGTTGCAGGTTTTACGTGGCTGCTACGGGTTAAGCAAGAACCGTTCTTACCTACGCATCAAAACCACAACGATAGTTCGTCAAGTTAGTGCTGACACCCACCAGCCACCTATGTGCAAAGCACGTCGGTAGAACCAGTCTCACGTAAGCGTACGCGTAATGTCGGTCCGGGACGCTTCATCCAACAATACCGCCGAACCAAAGTATGACATGCTGGTAAGCAGTATAACTTGTATCGCCCACAACGCACTTGTGTTCTACTCGTGCATATAACATCTACGCATAAAACCTGGCTCGGATGCCACTGTTGGGGAGCGTAGTAATTTCAAAATTTTCCTACGCACACGCAAGATCATGGTGATGCATAGCAACGAGAGGGAAGAGTGTTGTCCACGTACCCTCGTAGACCGAAAGCGGAAGCGTTAGCACAACACTGTTGATGTAGTCGTACGTCTTCACGATCCGACCGATCAAGTACCGAACGCACGACACCTCCGAGTTCAGCACACGTTCAGCTCGATGACGTCCCTCGAACTCCGATCCAGCCGAGCTTTGAGGGAGAGTTCCGTCAGCACGACGGCGTGGTGACGATGATGATGTTCTACCGACGCAGGGCTTCGCCTAAGCACCGCTACGATATTATCGAGGTGGATTATGGTGGAAGGGGGCACCGCACACGGCTAAGAGATCCAAGGGATCAATTGTTGTGTCTCCAAGGGGTGGAACCCTCACCGTATATAAAGGATTGGAGGAGGGGGAGGGTCGGCCCTCTCTATGGCGCGCCCTAGGAGGAGTCCAACTCCCATCGGGAGTAGGATTTCCCCCCTTCCAAGTAGTAGGAGTAGGAGTCAAGGAAAGGGGAGAGAGAAGAGAAGGAAGGAGGGGGTGCAGCCCCTCCCCCTAGTCCAATTCGGACTTGGCCTTGGGGGGGCGCCTAGCCTCTCCTCTCTCTTTCCCCTAAAGCCCAATAAGGCCCATATACTCCCCGGCGAATTCCCGTAACTCTCCGGTACTCCGAAAAATACCCGAATCACTAGGAACCTTTCTGATGTCCGAATATAGTTGTCCAATATATCAATCTTTATGTCTCAACCATTTCGAGACTCCTCGTCATGTCCCCGATCTCATCCGAGACTCCAAACTACCTTCGGTACATCAAAACACATAAACTCATAATATAACCATCATTGAACTTTAAGCGTGCGGACCCTACGGGTTCGAGAACAATGTAGACATGACCGAGAGATGTCTCCGGTCAATAACCAATAGCAGAACTTGGATGCTCATATTGGCTCCCACATATTCTACGAAGATCTTTATCGGTCAAACCGCATAACAACATACGTTGTTCCCTTTGTCATCTGTATGTTACTTGTCCGAGGTTCGATCGTCGGTATCTCAATACCTAGTTCAATCTCATTACGGACAAGTCTCTTTACTCATTCCATAATACATCATCCCACAACTAACTCATTAGTTACAATGCTTGCAAGGCTTATAGTGATGTGCATTACTGAGTGGGCCCAGAGACACCTCTCCGACAATGGGAGAGACAAATCCTAATCTCAGAATACGCCAACCCAACAACTACCTTCGGAGACACCTGTAGAGCACCTTTATAATCACCCAATTGCGTTGTGACGTTTGGTAGCACACAAAGTGTTCCTCCGGTAAACGGGAGTTGCATAATCTCATAGTCATGGGAACATGTATAAGTCATGAAGAAAGCAATAGCAACATACTAAACGATCAAGTGGTAAGCTAACGGAATGGGTCAAGTCAATCACATCATTCTCCTAATGATGTGATCCCGTTAATCAAATGACAACTCATGTCTATGGTTAGGAAACATAACCATCTTTAATTAACGATCTAATCAAGTAGAGTCATACTAGTGACACTCTGTTTGTCTATGTATTCACACATGTATTATGTTTCCGGTTAATACCATTCTTGCATGAATAATAAACATTTATCATGATTTAAGGAAATAAATAATAACTTTTTATTGCCTCTAGGGCATATTTCCTTCAGGGGGCGCGCCTACCCCCCTGGGCGTGGCCTCCTCGTAGAGTCCCAGACTTCAACTCCAAGTCTTCTGGATTGCTTTTGGTCCAAGAAAGATCCTCGCGAAGGTTTCATTCCGTTTGGACTCCATTTGATATTTTTTTTTGTAAAACACTAAAATAGGCAAAAAAATAGAAACTGGCACTGGGCCTCCGGTTAATAGGTTAGTCCCAAAAATAATATAAAAGAGCATATTAAAGCACATTAAACATCCAAAATAGATAATATAATAGCATGGAACAATAAAAAATTATAGATACATTGCAGACATATCAGGGATGACCCACAAGTGTAGGGGATCTATCGTAGTCCTTTCGATAAGTAAGAGTCTCAAACCCAACGAGGAGCAGAAGGAAATGACAGGCGGTTTTCAGTAAGGTATTTTGTGCAAGCACTAAACTTATCAGTAAAAGATAGTTTAGTGATAAGGTAATTTGTAACGGGTAACAAGCAATGAAAGTAAATAATGTGCAGCAAGGTGGCCCAATCTTTTTTGTAGCAAAGGACAAGCCTGGACAAGTTCTTATATAGAGAAAAGCGCTCCCGAGGACACATGGGAATTATTGTCAAGCTAGTTTTCATCACGCTCATATGATTCCGTTCGTTACTTTGATAATTTTATATGTGGGTGGACCGGTGCTTGGGTACTGTCCTTTCTCGGACAAGCATCCCACTTATGATTAACCCCTATTGCAAGCATCCGCAACTACAAAAGAAGTATTAAGGTAAACCTAACCATAGCATGAAACATATGGATCCAAATCAGCCCCTTACGAAGCAACACATAAACTAGGGTTTAAGCTTCTGTCACTCTAGAAACCGATCATCTACTTAATACTTCCCAGGGATAATTAATTTGGTGCCCTTAGTTGTGTCCCACTCGGCAGGTTTACCCCTAGTTTCCGAAAACACTTGTTCCTGCCCAAACCACTTTGCTCCTCTTATGCTTTTGCCCTTTGACCATTTGACCATCACTTTGAAAACTTCATAAAAAATTCATACTAACTCAGAAAAATTCAAATAAGATATCAAAATGTTCAGAAAAGCATCACCTATATGTGCATGTCATTTTCATTCATGAAAAAAGTGTTGGCCAGTCCCCATCTTAGTTTTAGCTCAAATGATCTTAGCATGAATAGTAAAATCTAAAAAAATTCTAAAAATTCTAAAACAAATTGGTGTGAAACTTTGACCAATGTTTTGAGTGCTTGCCAAGTTTCATGAGGGAATGACATTCGTGGAAGTCGTGGCAAAAAAAAAACAAAAATTAATGCTCCAAAATTTCATTTTTTGCCATGACTTCCACAAATGTCATTTCCTTATGAAACTTGGCAAGCACTCAAAACATTAGTCAAAGTTTGCCACCAAATTTTTTTAGAATTTTTAGAATTTTTTTAGATTTTAAATTTCATGCTAAGATCATATGAGCTAAAACCGAGATGATGACTGGCCAACACTTTTTTCATGAATGCAAATGACATGCACATATAGGTGATGCTTTTCTGAACATTTTGATATCTTATTTGAATTTTTCTGAGTTAGTATGAATTTTTTATGAAGTTTGCAAATTGATGGTCAAACGGTCAAAGGGCAAAAGCATAAGAGGGGCAAAGTGGTTTGGGCAGGAACAAGTGTTTCCGGAAACTAGGGGTAAACCTGCCGAGTGTGACCCAACTAGGGGCATAAAAACAATTATCCATACTTCCTAATGCCTTCCTTTAGGCCCAAATAATGGTGAACTGTCATGTAGTCGACGTTCACATAACACCACTAGAGGAGAGACAACATACATCTCAAACCCTCACAAAGCATATTCATGTTCATGATCAGAGGGGTATTAATATGCATTAAGGATCTGACAAATGATCTTCCACCGAATAAACCAACTAGCATCAACTACAAGGAGTAATCAACACCACTAGCAACCCACAGGTACCAATCTGAGGTTTTGGTACAAAGATTGGATACAAGAGGCGAACTAGGGTTTGAGAGGAGATGGTGCTGGTGAAGATGTTGATGGAGATTAACCCCCTCCCGATGAGAGGATCGTTGGTCATGACGATGGTGATGATTTCCCCCTCCCGGAGGGATGTTTCCCTGGCGGAACAGCTCCACCAGAGCCCTAGATTGGTTCCGCCTCGTGGCGGCAGAGTTTCATCCCGAAAGCTTGCTTATGATTTTTTCGAGGGTAAAAGACTTCATATAGCATAAGATGGGCACCGGAGGGCTGCCAGGGGGCCCACAAGGCAGGGGGCGTGCCCCCACCCTCGTGACCAGGGTGTGGGCCTCCTCTAGTACTTCTTCCGCTCAATATTTATTATTAATTCCAAAAAAGACTTTCGTGGAGTTTCAGGACTTTTGGAGCTGTGCAGAATAGGTCTCCAATGTTTGCTCCTTTTCCAGCCCAGAATCCCAGCTGTCGGCATTCTCCCTCTTCATGTAAACCTTGTGAAATAAGAGAGAATAGCCATAAATATTTTGACATAACGTGTAACAACATCCCATAATGCAATAAATATCAATATAAAAGCATGATGCAAAATGGACGTATCAACTCCCCCAAGCTTAGACCTCGCTTGTCCTCAAGCGGATGCCGATATCGAAAAATATGTCCACATGTTTAGAGATAGAGGTGTCGATAAAATAAAATACAGACATGAGGGCATCATGATCATTCTTATAACATCAACATACATATATTTTGTCATATGATTAATTATGCTAAAGTAACAATCTATTCACAATGTCAAGTATGAATCAGAATCTTCATTGAAAACTAACAAACTATAATCTCAGTCATTGAAGCAATTGCAATTTATAACATCGGAAAGAGTCAATATAAGAGATTTTCAGCAAGTCCACATACTCAACTATCATTTAGTCTTCCACAATTGCTAACACTCACGCAATACTTATGGGTATGGAGTTTTAATCGGACACAGAGAAAGATAGGGGCTTATAGTGTTGCCTCCCAACCTTTTACCTCAAGGGTAATGTCAACAATAATAGTTCATGCTAACTTACATCCAATTGGATATATATATCAGGATCTTTCTAACACGAGGTGCTTGCCAAAGGATAAAATATAAAAAGGAAAGGTGAAGATCACCATGACTCTTGCATAAGACAGAAATAAAAGATAGGTTGTCATGTGCTTTTATGGTTGGATGCACGAAATCTTAATGCAAAAGAACGTCACTTTATATTGCCACTTGTGATACGGACCTTTATTATGCAGTCCGTCGCTTTTATTACTTCCATATCAGAAGATCGTATAAAGCTTATTTTCTCCACACTATTAAGTCATACATATTTAGAAAGCAATTTTTATTGCATGCAACATGACAACTTACTTGAAGGATCTTACTCAATCCAGAGGTAGATATGGTGGACTCTCATGGCAAAACTGGGTTTAAGGATATTTGGAAGCACAAGTAGTATCTCTACTTGGTGCAAGGAATTTGGCTAGCATGAGGGGGAAAGGCAAACTCAACATGTTGGATGATCCATGACAATATACTTTAATTAAGATGTGAGAAAATATAACCCATTACGTCGTCTTCCTTGTCCAACATCAACTCTTTAGCATGTCATACTTTAAGGAGTGCTGACAATCATAAAAGATGTCCAAGATAGTATATTTATATGTGAGAACCTCTCTTCCTGCATTACTTCCTATTAATTGCAACGATGACTAAAACTATGTTTGCCAACTCTCAACAACTTTTAATCATCATACTCTTTATATGTGAAGTCATTACTATCCATTAGATCAATATGGTCTCTTTTAATTCTTTTTGTTCTTTTATTTCCTCAAGATCATAGAAAGATAGCAAAGCCCTTGACTCAACACTAATCTTTATTATATATAGCTCACGGACTCGATTACATAGAGGGATCATAAAGCAAAACTCAAAACTAAATCATACCAAAACTTTATTCTACTAGATCAAGATATTACAAAAAGAATCGAACTAAGAAAAACGGTAAAGATAGGGGTGTGATGGTGATACAATGCCAGGGCACCTCCCCCAAGCTTGGCAGTTGCCAATGTGAGTGCCCATACCCATGTAATTAATTCCTCGGAGGTGGTGATGATGGAGTTGTTGATGATGTAGGCTTGTCGTCCGTCTTCCAAGGCATAGGCTCACCATCATAGAATGATGATCGAGTCTCCGGGATCCTCAAATCTGTAGCCAAACTCATCCTCTTGAATCTATATTCATACTCACAGTTTTGGTTTTGCTGGTCATAGATCTGGGCTTGGAGGTGCTTGATTTTCTCATGAAGCTTGAAGATGGTCTCCCCAATGTTCTTGGCGTCCAGCTTGTGGTTGTTGGTGAACTCCGCGATCATCATCTGGTTGGCGTTGAGTCCGTGTTCCACCATCCCTTGGCACTTGAAAACTTGTTGTTCCATTCTTTCGAGCTTTGTATCCACGCTTCCGGTACTCCTTGGCCCCTCAACATCACAGATGTGCAGCACCCCCTCACGCATCTCAATGGTTTGAGGGTGATGCAGCACCTCCGCGAGGTAGGGGTTGATGACCCTCTCAAAAAACTTGTCCTTGGGGGCGCTTGAAGACGTCATGGTGCTCTAGATCTATCAGAAAAACAGCTCGGAACAAAGACAGAGGATATTTGCGTGATACGGTGGTGAAAACCTTCGGGAGATTATATAATGAATTTTCACCGGCCAAAAGAAGTATCGTGCAAGAAAACGGAGTCCAGAGAGCACACGAGGTGCCCACGAGGTAGGGGGCGCGCCCAGGGGGTAGGGCGTGCCCTCCACCCTCGTGGACGCCTCGTGCCCTTCCCGGACTAGTTCTTATTTTCCTGTTTTCTTAAATATTCCAAAATGGAGAAAAATTGCTATTAGAACTGTTTTGGAGTTGGTTTACTTACCGTACCACATACCTATTCCTTTTCGGAGTCTAAAACTTTCCGGAAAGTGTCCCTTATGTATTCCCTCGGGGTTACGGTTTCAATAACATTAGTTTGAACATTTATAGGATTAGCTGAGATATAATGTTTGATTCTTTGACCGTTCACCACCTTCGGATTTGTGCCTTTGAAGTTGTTGATTTTTATGGCACCAGAACAATAGACCTCCTCGATAACGTAAGGGCCTTCCCATTTAGGGAGAAGTTTCCCTGCAAAAAATCTTAAATGAGAGTTGAATAGCAACACTTAATCACCTATCTTAAACTCATGCTTTTGTATCCTTTTGGCATGCCATCTTTTAACCTTTTCTTTAAACAGTTTGGCATTCTCGTAGGCTTGGGTTCTCCATTCATCATGTGAGCTAATGTCAAACAACCTCTTCTCACCAGCAAGTTTGAAATCATAATTGATCTCTTTAATGGCGCAATATGCCTTATGTTCTAGTTCTAGAGGTAAATGACATGCTTTCCCATAAACCATTTTATATGGAGACATACCCATAGGATTCTTATATGCAGTTCTATAAGCCCATCATGCATCATCAAGTTTCTTGGACCAATTCTTTCTAGATCCATTGATAGTATTTTGCAAAATTAATTTGAGCTCTCTATTACTCAATTCTACTTGACCACTAGACTATGGGTCATATGGAGATGCAATTCTATGATTAACATCATACTTAGCAAGCATTTTATGAAAAGCACCATGAATAAAATGTGAACCACCATCAGTAATTAAGTATCTAGGGACTCCAAACCTCGGAAAAAATAACTTCTTTAAGCATCTTAATAGAGGTGTTATGATCAGCACTACTAGTTGGAATAGCTTCTACCCACTTAGTAACGTAATCAACAACAACTAAAATATGTGTATACCCATTAGTGGAAGGAAAAGGTCCCATATAATCAAAGCCCCAAACATCAAATGGTTCAATAACAAGAGAACAGTTCTTAGGCATTTCTTGACGTCTACTAATATTACCAATTCTTTGACATTCATCACAAGACAAGACAAACTTACGGGCATCTTTGAAGAGAGTAGGCCAATAAAAACCGGATTGCAGTACCTTATGTGCAGTTCTATCTCCAGCGTGGTGTCCTCCATATGCCTCGGAGTGACACTTGCGTAGGATTTGTTCCTGTTCATGCTCAGGTACACAACGTCTAATAACACCATCTACTCCTTCTTTATAAAGGTGTGGTTCATCCCAGAAGTAATGCCTTAAATCATAGAAAAACTTTTTCTTTTGCTGGTATGTGAAACTAGGTGGTATAAATTTAGCAACAATGTAATTAGCATAATTAGCATACCATGGAGCATTACGAGAAGCATTTATGACAGCTAATTATTCATCAGGAAAGCTATCATCAATAGGTAGTGGGTCATCAAGGACATTCTCTAACCTAGACAAGTTGTCTGCAACGGGGTTCTCAGCTCCCTTTCTATCAATAATATGCAAATCGAATTCTTGTAGCAAGAGAACCCATCTAATAAGTCTAGGTTTAGCATCTTTCTTTTCCATAAGATATTTAATAGCAGCATGATCAATGTGAATAGTTACTTTAGAATCAACAATATAAGGTCTAAACTTATCACAAGCAAACACAACAGCTAAGAATTCTTTTTCAGTAGTAGCATAATTTCTCTGGGCAGTGTCTAGAGTTTTACTAGCATATTGAGTAACATTTAGTTTCTTATCAACTCTTTGTCCTAAAATAGCACCTACAGCATAATCACTAGCATCACACATAATTTCAAAGGGTAAATTCCAATCAGGTGGCTGAACAATAGGTGCAGAAATCAAAGCTTTCTTAAGTATTTCAAATGCTTCTACACAATCATCATCGAAGACAAAAGGAATATCTTTTTGTAAGAGATTAGTCAGAGGCCTAGAAATCTTAGAGAAGTCCTTAATGAATCTCCTATAAAAACCGGCATGACCAAGGAAACTTCTTATACCTTTGATGTCCTTAGGACACGACATCTTTTCAATAGCATCAACCTTAGCTTTATCAACTACAATACCTCTTTCAGAAATTTTATGCCCCAAGACAATGCCTTCATTAACCATAAAGTGGCACTTATCCCAATTCAAGACAAGACTAGTATCTTCGCATCTCTGCAAAACTCGTTCAAGGTTGCTCAAGCAATCATCAAAAGAGGATCCATAAATGGAGAAATCATCCGTGAATACCTCACAAATCTTTTCAAAAAAAGTCAGAGAATATAGCCATCATGCATCTTTGAAAGGTAGCAGGTGCATTACATAAACCAAAAGGCATACGTCTATAAGCCAAAGTACCGAAAGAGCAAGTAATAGTGGTCTTTTCTTGATCCTCTGCTGACACTGGTATTTTGAGAGAAACCAAAGTAACCATCTAGAAAGCAAAAATGTGTATGTTTGGATAGTCTTTCTAGCATTTGATCAATAAAAGGTAAAGGGTAATGATCCTTTTTAGTTGCTTTATTTAATTTGTGGAAGTTAATTACCATCCTATAACCTGTAATAATTCTTTGCGGGATCAATTCATCTTTATTATTAGGAACGACAGTAATACCTCCCTTCTTAGGGACACAATGGACAGGACTTACCCACTGACTATCAGCAACGGGATAAATTATACCTGCCTCAAGGAGCTTTAGTATTTCCTTTGTTACCACTTCTTTCATCTTAGGATTTAACCGTCGTTGGTGATCAATAACTGGTTTGGCGTCTTCCTCCAATTTATTTTGTGTTGGCATAGCGTGGGACTAATGCCCTTAAGATCATCAAGAGTGTATCCAATAGCAGCACGGTGCTTCTTCAGAGTTTTCAATAATCTCTCCTCTTCCTGCTCTGAAAGGTTAGCACTAATAATAATAGTATATATCTTCTTTTCATCAAGATAAGCATATTTAAGAGTATCAGGTAATGGTTTAAGCTCAAACACGGGATCACCCTTGGGTGGTGGAGGATCCCCTAGGATTTCAACAGGCAAGTCGTGTTTCAAAATAGGTCCCTGTTTAAAGAATACTTCATCTATTTCCCTTCTTTCATTCATAAACATATCATTTTCATGGCCTAGCAAATATTGTTCTAAAGAATCATTAGGAGGCACGACAATAGAAGCAAGACCAACAATTTCATCCTTACTAGGCAATTCTTTATCATGGGGTTGTCTACGAAATTTAGCAAAGTTAAACTCATGAGACATATATCCCAAACCAATAGTAACAACATCCTTTTCACAATCTATCCTAGCATTAACAGTGTTCAAGAAGGGTCTACCAAATATGATGGGACAAAAGTCATCTTGTGGCAAACCAAGAACAAGAAAATCAGCAGGATATTTAACTTTCCCACACAAGACTTCAACATCTCTAACAATCCCAATTGGTGAAATAGTATCTCTATCGGCAAGCTTAATTGTAACATCGATTTCTTCTATCTCAGCAGGTGCAATGTCATGCATAATTTCTTTATATAAAGAATGAGGTATTGCACTAGCACTAGCACCCATATCACATAAGCCATCATAACAATGATCTCCTATTTTAACAGAAATGACAGGCATGCCTACAACAGGTCTATGTTTCTTAGCATCGGATCTAGCAATTATAGCAGCTGCATCACATAAATAAATAACATGCCCATCAATATTATCAGCCAAGAGATCTTTAACCATAGCAATACTAGGTTCAACTTTAATTTTCTTAGGTGGTTTATATGTTCTAGTATTACGTACTCTTACGAACCACAGTTGAAGCTTTAGCATGATCCTTTATCGTAACAAGGAAAGGTGGTTTCTCAATATAAGTAGAAGGAAAATAGGATCATTATAAGTGATAGTCTTTTCTTCAACTGTAATAGGTGCAACTACTTTTACTTTAGTGGGAGGATTATATTTAAACCACTTCTCCTTAGGGAGATCAACATGAGTAGCAAATGATTCACAGAAAGAAGCTACTATCTTAGAGTCAAGTCCATATTTAGTGCTAAATCCACGAAAGCATCGGTATCCATGAAAGATTTAACACAATCAAACTTAGGTATTATACCTGACTCATTACCTTCGCCGAGATCCCAATCTTCAGAGTTATGTTTAATTCTTTCCAATAAATCCCATTTGAATTCAATAGTCTTCATCATAAAAGACCCAGCACAAGAAGTATCGAGCATGGAGCGATTGTTGAGGGAGAGCCGAGCATAAATTTTTTGAATAATCATTTCTCTTGGGAGCTCATGATTGGGGCATGAGTATAACATTGACTTAAGCCTCCCCCAAGCTTGAGCGGTGTTTTCTCCTTCGTGAGGCCAAAAATTATATATATATATATATATATATATATATATATATATAATTACGATCATGATGAAAAAGATGGATAGGATAAAACTTTTGGTAAAATTCCAATTTCAATCGTTTGTAGTCCCATGATCCCATATCATCACATAGCCTATGCCATGTCAATGCATCTCCCTTCAAAGATAAAGGGAAGACCTTCTTATTGACAATATCGTCGGGCATACCTGCAAGCTTAAATAATCTACAAACTTCATCCACATAGATTAGGTGTAAATCGGGATGCAATGTTCCATCTCCTGTAAAGGGATTAGCTAGCAGTTTCTCTACCATACCCGAAAGAATTTCAAAGTAAACATTTTCAGTAGGTTCAGTAGGTTGAGGAGCAACTCTTTGCTCTACTGGTCGGGGTGAAGATACCCCGAACAAGCCCCTCAAAGGATTATGTTCCATAGTAACAAGTGACAGTAAATTTCAGCACACTATATAAATTTTTCCTTACCAAGTTCCACTTACCAAAGGCGCTTCACTCCCCGGCAACGGCGCGAAAAAAGAGTCTTGATGACCCACAAGTGTAGGAGATCTATCATAGTCCATTCGATAAGTAAGAGTGTCGAACCCAACGAGGAGCAGAAGGAAATGACAAGAGGTTTTCAGTAAGGTATTCTCTGCAAGCACTAAAATTATAGGTAACAGATAGTTTTGTGATAAGGTAATTTGTAACGAGTAACAAGCAATGAAAGTAAATAAGGTGCAGCAAGGTGGCCCAATCCTTTTTGTAGCAAAGGACAAGCCTGGACAAGTTCTTATATAGAGAAAAGCGCTCCCGAGGACACATGGGAATTATTGTCAAGCTAGTTTTCATCACGCTCATATGATTCACGTTCGTTACTTTGATAATTTGATATGTGGGTGAACCGGTGCTTGGGTACTGTTCTTTCTTGGACAAGCATCCCACTTATGATTAACCCCTATTGCAAGCATCCGCTACTACAAAAGAAGTATTAAGGTAAACATAACCATAGCATGAAACATATGGATCCAAATCAGCCCCTTATGAAGCAACGCATAAACTAGGGTTTAAGCTTCTGTCACTCTAGCAACCCATCATCTACTTATTACTTCCCAATTCCTTCCTATAGGCCCAAATAATGGTGAACTATCATGTAGTCGATGTTCACATAACACCACTAGAGGAGAGACAACATACATCTCATCAAAATATCGAACGAATACTAAATTCACATGACTACTAATAGCAAGACTTCACCCATGTCCTCAAGAACAAACGTAACTAGTCACAAAGCATATTCATGTTCATGAGGGGTATTAATATGCATTTAGGATCTGAACAAATGATCTTCCACCGTATAAACCAACTAGCATCAACTACACGGAGTAATCAACACTACTAGGAACCCACATGTATCAATCTGAGGTTTTGGTACAAAGATTGGATACAAGAGATGAACTAGGTTTTGATAGGAGATGGTGCTGGTGAAGATGTTGATGGAGATTGACCCCCTCCCGATGAGAGGATCGTTGGTGATGATGATGGTGATGGTTTTCCCCTCCCGGAGGGATGTTTCCCCGGCAGAACAGTTCCGCCAAAGCCCGAGATTGGTTCCACCTTGTGGCGGCAGAGTTTCGTCCCGAAAGCTTGCTTATGATTTTTTCCAGGGTAAAAGACTTCATATAGCAGAAGATGGGCACCGGAGGGCTGCCAGGGGGCCCACGAGGCAGGGGCGCGCTCAGGGGGTAGGGCGCACCCCCACCCTCATGGCCAGGGTGTGGGTCCCTCTGGTACTTCTTCCGCTGAATATTTATTATTAATTCCAAAAATGACTTTCGTGGAGTTTTAGGACTTTTGGAGCTGTGCAGAATAGGTCTCCAATATTTGCTCCTTTTCCAGCCCAGAATCCCAGCTGACAGCATTCTCCCTCTTCATGTAAACCTTGTAAAATAAGAGAGAATAGCCATAAGTATTGTGACATAACGTGTAATAACAGCCCATAATGCAATAAATATCAATATAAAAACATGATGCAAAATGGACATATCAATCAACAGCCATGGGTGATCCTTCGTATGGTAAACTGACGAAACCTCCATACAATTTTCATCGTGCATGGGAGTGGAATGTACTAGATAGAGAGCACATCAATTACGCTGCAATGGATGCCTACCTTTGTTTCAATATCTACAATGGTAGGATGAAGAGCGAGAGCCAAGTGTGCAGTTCAAGCAAAGAAGTATCGACCAAGACGAAGAGGGACAAGGACGAAGTCGAGCACGTGGACGAGGAGTTCGAGTAAGGTGGCAGTGTCGTCGCTCATGGTGGTTGTAATGCAGTGTCTACCGGATTAGTTGCTTAGTTTAATTTCAGGGTGCTTCGTTTTATTTGAGGGGTGTGTTGTGCTGACCCCCCAGTAGAACTATGTTATGTTCCTTCTCATTACTTTAACTCTTCAGTACGTACATACTAGTATTTCTTACAGTTCGTCTTTTAGTTGGTATAGTACTACCACTCATTTCTTCACATTATATTCGTACAATATATATGGCCAACATCATATTAGTTTTATTGGAGGGGTGTGTTGTGCTGGACACCATTGTTGTGACTCAAATCTCTTTTGCCATTTTATAATGACATAAATACCTATGGACCAACATGCCAGCTCTCCCTCTATCTCACAATAGTATTATAAAGTGTGGGGCCTACTTGATCCCAACAGCGTTCTTATTTTCCTGTAAAATTATTCGCTTGGTTACTCCTAACAAGTGGGGCCACACTTATCATTGTGAGAATCGGCTTATTTTTGTCATATAACATGGTATTCGGGTTTGACGTGAAAATAACAATGTGTAATGGCATTTTGAGCAAACATCTAACGGAACGATGACATTTTTGAGATATCTAATTGAATTTTTGAGCAAGCATCTCACGAATCGATGGCATATTTAGTGGTTGTAACTTCTAATGGCAAAACTGAGTAGTGATACAGAACTAGTGGCATAAATAATAAGAACCCAAGATTTAAATAGGTATGTAATTTCTTTAATAGAATTTAGCACCCCATTTAAGCACATACTAGCTTTTTCAATAGTACTATATGCATAATTTGGCGACGAGCGCTCTCTATATGTACCGCCTTTTTTCTTTAATTTCATCTTGCTAGTTTTGCTCCATGGCGCAATCCATCGGTACTACTTCTATACAAAAGTATACATTTTTAAAAGGCTAGAGGGCGGGGCAGTCTTGGTTGGTCGGTTTCACGAGAGGCGAGGGCCTTTATGATTTGACGGCTCAGTACTGCTGGAAGGCGGGGCCTTGTGATTTGACTGCTTGTATAAATGTTGCCGACGACCTAAGGAGGAGCAAAGAACTGTTTGGTATACTCAAGTTTTCCACTAGAGTACTAGTACGACGGAGGAGCACGAAACACGGTAGCTGAGGGAGTCCTGGATTAGGGGGTATGCGGACTGCCGGACTATATACTTTGTCCGGACGGTAGAACTGTGAAGATACAAGACTCAAGACTTCGTCCCGTGTCCGGATAGGACTCTCCTTTGCGTGGAAGACAAGCTTGGCGATTCGGATATTATACTTCCTTCTTTGTAACCGACTCCGTGTAAACCCTAGCCCCCTCCGGTGTCTATATAAACTGGAGGGTTTAGTCCTTACAGGGACGATCACAATCATAATCATCATAGGCTAGCTTCTAGGGTTTAGACTCTATGATCTCGTGGTAGATCAACTCTTGTACTACTCATATCATCAATATCAATCAAGCAGGAAGTAGGGGTTTTCGTCCATCGAGAGGGCCCGAACCTGGGTAAACATCGTGTCCCTTGCCTCCTGTTACCAATAGCCTTAGACGCATAGATCGAGACCCCCTTCCCGAGATCCGCTGGTTTTGACACCGACATTGGTGCTTTCATTGAGAGTTCCTCTGTGTCATTGCTGCAAGGCTTGATGGCTCCTCCAATCATCAACAACGACATGGTCCAGGGTGAGACTTTTCTCCCCAGATAGATCTTCGTGTTCGGCGGCTTCACACTGCAGGCTAATTCGCTTGGCCATCTGGAGCAGATCGGCATCTACGCCCCTGGCCACCAGGACAGGTTCGGAAACTTGAAATACATGGCTGATATCCGCGGAGACTTGATCTTCAACGGAGTCGGGCCTGTGCCAGGAGCGCTGGACAGTCACGACGAGCACGGCCTAGACCTGCTGGCGGACAATGCTCGGGGTATCGCCCCTGCAGGAGCCCCGGACCTAAATCTGGAGCAGATTGCATCGTCCGAGGACGGGTGGATGGACCCCGCCCCAGAGGCCGCACACTCATCGGCGGTAGAGCCGAACACAGACTTCACCCTCAAGGAAGCTTGTGACACTGGACCACCGAACTCGTATCCGGTTGTAGGTTCCAGTCCGCGTGCCTCCAAGCCCGCCGAATCTGGTTGGGCTCTGATAATGGAGTTAACCGCCGTGGATATCTTCCAGCACTCGCCCTTTGGCGACGTGCTGAACTCCTTAAAATCCCTCTCTTTGTCAGGAGACTCTCGGCCGAACTATGTCCAGCTCGAATGGGAAGCAGGCGACGAAGGAATTCGTTGCCCACCCACCACCCACTTCATAGCCACTGTCGACGATGTATCAGACATGCTTGACTTCGACTCTGATGATACTGACAATATGGACGTCGGCGCAGGAGACGATTCAGAATCACTGGGGCGCTGGACTGCCACCTCGTCATACGATATATACATGGTGGATACGCCTAAGGAGGATGACGGCGACAATCCGGAAGATAAAACCCCCGGGCAAAAGCCAAAACGACAGCGCAGACGCCGCTCCAAGTCCAGCAACAGTAAAAATAGCGGTAAGAGCGCCAGAAAGATCGACACCCCAGTACACTCCGAAGGCAACAACGACCATATGGACCCGGCAATGGAGCAGGATGAGCCAGGTCACGCCGAACACAGCTCGGAGCAGACGCCCGATCACAATGATCCCGAGGGACGAATTCATCAAACCGCCCCAGGACAAGAACACAGTCCGGATGTCGATGCATTCATCATCCCGGAAACACGCTTGGAATGAGATAACCTCCACAGAAGGCTTATGGCCACTGCGAGAAGTCTAAAGAAGCAGAAGCAACGGCTAAAGGCCGCACAGGAAATGCACAATCGCAGATGGAATAAAGTGCTAGACACTGAAGAAAAGTATGACGACGATCGCCATACAAAGAGCTTTCCAAAACGCAAGCTGCTACCAGAATTCGACGACGAGGCCGTTCCACCGAAGAACAACACGGCAGGAGGCCGGACAAACCACTTCACAACCGCAACAGAGCAGCTACCGATGCTGCACACGATGTACGCGAGCTCCTGGATAAGAAAACCAACGCGGCTAGGTCCATCTACGGATCTAAAGGACACACCCCGGCACAGGTCTATGGTCACCAAAACGATCATACCGATCGGATACCAGTTCGGAAGCAACACCGGACACAACAACAACCGACGGCATGCCACAACACGTCTAGATACAGAGGGGCTGCTCACCCCCTGTGCTTCATCGAAGAAGTACTGGACCATGAATTTCCACAGGGTTTTAAACCTGTGAACATAGAGGCATACGACGGAACGACGGACCCAGGGGTCTGGATCGAGGATTTTATCCTGCATATACACATGGCTCGTGGGGACGACCTCCATGCCATCAAATACCTTCCCATCAAGTTGAAGGGGCCAGCTCGACACTGGTTGAAAAGCCTCCCCAAAAATTTAATTGGAAGTTGGGAGGAACTCGAGGACGCTTTCAGGGCCAATTTTCAAGGGACTTATGTCCGGCCTCCGGATGCGGACGATTTAAGTCACATAATCCAACAGCCCGGAGAGTCTGCCCGCAAGCTTTGGAACAGATTCCTCACTAAGAAGAACCAAATTGTCGATTGTCCGGATGCTGAAGCCTTAGAGGCCTTCAAACACAACATCCGGGACGAGTGGCTCGCCAGACACCTCGGCCAAGAAAAGCCAAGGACAATGGCAGCCTTATCAAGCCTTATGACCCGCTTTTGCGCGGGTGAAGATAGCTGGTTGGCCCGTAAAGGCACCAGCGACCCAAGCACATCCGAAATAAGGGATGGCAATGGAAAGCCACGGCGCAATAAAAACAAACGTCAAAACAAGGAAGAGAGCCCGAACAACACAACGGTCATCGCTGGATTCAGGGGCTCTCGACCCGGTCAGCAAAAGAAGCCATTTAAAGGCAGCAAAGAGGGACCGTCCGATCTGAACAGAGTCCTGGATAGACTGTGCCAAATTCATGGCACCCCCGACAAACCTGCGAACCACACTCACAGAGAATGCTGGGTCTTCAAGTAGGCCGGCAAATTAAATGACGAACACAAGGGAAGGGAAACACCAAGTGAAGACGAGGATGAGCCTTGCCAGCCAAACACTGGGGGACAGAAAAAATTCCCACCAGAGGTAAAAACAGTAAACATGATCCACGCGACTCACACATCCACGAGAAGGCACGAATGCGCGCTCAAAGACGCATACGCTATAGAGCCCGTCGTACCCAAACCTAACCACTGGTCGGCTTGTCCGATCACTTTCGATCACACGGACTGCCTAACTAGTATTCGGCGCGGAGGATCAGATGCCTTCGTGCTCGACCCAATAATCGACGGATACCATCTTACTCACATCCTCCTGGACGGTGGCAGTAGTCTCAATTTAATATACCAGTACACTGTCCGCAGGATGGGGATAGACCCATCCAGTATCAGCCAAAGCAACACCACCTTTGAAGGGGTGATACCAGGCGTTGAAGCCCACGGCAGGGGCTCCATCATACTGGAGGTAACATTTGGTTTCCCCGGCAACTCCAGAAGCGAAGAACTACTCTTCACCATCGCCCCCTCCAAAGCGGCTATCAAGCATTGCTCAGGAGAACGGCATTCACCTGCTTCAACGTAGTACCGCATTACGCCTACCTCACACTCAAGATGCCCGGTCCACGCGACGTCATCACCGTTAACGGAAACACAGAGTGCTCCTCATGCGCGGAGGAATACGCGATGGCTCTAGCAGCCGGACTCTAAGCAGCCTCTAACACCAGAAAGCATGACTGGTCGTCAAGACCACAGACACGGTTAGACGAGTCCGGCGGCTCGGATAAACCTGAGCTAGGGCACCATGTACGTAATCCCATAAAGGACACCAGGGGCTATAGATATTTAATACAACCCCACTTTTGGCTTGGCCTTATTAGCAGGTCAATGTCTTACACCTTTACTATCCATCGCACGCTTACGTTATACTCTTCTACATGAGTTTTTCTTTTTTACAGACACAATTCGTGCGATACCCTTCCAGGAAACGGCACAACGAATACAAAGGCGCAGACGTGCAGCAGGGCCCCGCTCAGAGGTTTCTCTTTAGATTAAGCCCCTGTGTCAACCTTTTTTATTGTCTCTTGTTGTTTCCACATCCCATGGGTACTATACCCACAGAGGGTACTGTCGTTATTGGCATTTCGCCACGATAGACTGATGCACGTACCTGGAACTATAGGGTTCATAATGAAAGGGCATTCTTCACCTCATTTTATGTTGCAAAGTCCGAATACCTTCGGGAGTGTTCGGCGTCACGAGTTTGACCTTATATGCATCAGCTCCGAATCATGTCTTTGGTCAAATGTTGGGTTTTCCCGGCTCCTGGGTTTGCCACCTTACGTTCCGTTCTTATCGGCTAAGGCGGCCAAAGGAGAACTACTGCGATTGTGCCCTGGTTATTCCGGATGAGCACCTCAGTAGAGAAAGCTGAAAACTAACTGTCATGATATAGCGAGAGACTGTTCAACCACTCGAAGACTTATCAGAATCTTTAGCATTCCTCCGCATTAACGAAGGACCATTTCCCGGTCATGTACAGACGCACCCGTATTCGGATGCACGCGAAGGTACCAGGGGCTACATAGTAGCCCCACCGTCAAACTCCCATGGCTAAATGAAAGTGTTACAGCTATATAGTCCGGTTGCCTAGTTCGACGTGCGATCACCTCCTTAATGGACCAAGACGTTGGAGGATCAAGTGTGTTTACGCATATTTTTCGCGAACACCCCCGCATTGTATGCGTGGGGGCTGAAGCCAACGACTGCTAACTTTTAGATTACACATATACATAAAAACGGCCGCACAGGAGGCACAATAATACTTACGGGCACAAAGTATAAATATAGCCTCATAATCAAAATAACATTGTTTTTACAATGAAGCGATTTGTCATTCGAACATGACATTCTTCGAGCACTGAGCCTCTATTAAGCGAGCACCTTCTGTTACCTGCTCCAAGTAATGCTCGACCGGATCCTGGCCTCCCGCCAGATTCTGGGTCGCAATGATGGTGGCCTCCATATCTGTCCAATATGCTTTAACATGGGCAAGTGCCATCCGTGCACCCTCTATACACGCCGACCTCCTCATGGCATCGATCTGAGATACGGCACCGAGGAATTTTTGCACCAAACCAAAATAACTGTCCGGCTTAGGCCCCTTCGGCCAAAGATGGTCTATTACAGACCGCATTGCAAGCCCGGACAGCCTATGAAGCTCTGCCACAGCAGCCATCTTCTCACTCAACGCAATGGGCGCACGGGAGCATTGAATTGCGACCAGAACAGCTTTTCCACTTCTTTATCACCTTGATCCTCGAAAAACTTGGCCGCATCAGCCATACTCTTCGCCAAGTCCGCATACGCGTCTGCACGGCTCCAGCGTCAATCCAGGGGAGCATACTTCGGATCTAAAAACTTCAATCGCAACAAGTAGGGGTTTCCAGCCACGATTTCTCCGGCCAGACGAAGCTCCTCCCGTGCATCCCTGCTTTCAGACCACGTCTCCTTGGCCGTATCAAGTGCCTTCTTCAGGTCAGCCAAGTTCACCTGATTCTCCTTCTCAAGGAGTTCATACCGGTTGGCGGCATTTTTCAGCTCCACAGCCATCTCGGCTATTTTGTCTTCGCTTTGGCGATGAGAAGCCTGTTCGGCTCTCAACTCTTCGGCCGCCCTTAGGGCAGCCGCATTGCTAGCCCGAGCTTGTTCCTTGGCCTGGGCAAGTTCCGCCCTCAGGGCTTCCACGGCAGCAGCACCGTCTGCAGTCCAAGCATATCGCATTAATATTATGCTCCTCTCAATTTTTCCTATATAACATAATAAGGAAAGCAGAGCACATACCTTGTGACTCGTTAAGCCGCTCATTCACCAGCGTGATATCAGCATCAATAGCTCCAATCTGCCTCCTTAGTTCAGCAACTTCAGCGGACCGATCGGCTGCCGGATCCTTAGACACCTGCACATATATACAGCGCAATCATTACTTACACAATATGATCCTCCGTTTGCCGCCTAGGGCGGGCAACCAGAGTCTCAAGGGGTACTATCCATATGGAGCACACCTAGCACATGCCTCACAACCAAAAAATTATGTATTTTTCATTACATACCTCAAAGCCTCTGAGCAGGCTCGTAAATGCTTCATTCAAACCGCCTGTGGCGGATGAAATCTTCTTGAGCACCGTGCTCATTAATGAACGGTGCTCCTCCGAGAGAGCAACTCGCTCCAGAAGGCCCGTTAGTGTGTCCGCCCGGACACCGACCTGTGCCGGACCTTTCTCATCGCCCCCCCGTGGGAGCCGAACGCTCTGGGCTCAGGGCGGCCGAAGGATTAGCTTCTAGCTTTGGCAGATCTGGACTCCTCTGTGACAACACTTCGGGGTCGCCCGCCTCATGAGGCGGAGAGGTTGGCGGGGTCTCACTCTCCATCATCTCCGGAGGGAGGTCCCCCGAAGACGAACTCTGTTGAGAAGAGCTACTAGCCGGACCGCAAAGAATGGATCCTAGTTATTGTTCTCGGAGAAAAGCAGTACCTTCGAATTCATGATTAACTTACAACTCAGTTGAGGGCTGGCCCGTTGGCGGGCATGACGCGGTGAGGGCGCCCTTCGGGGCAGGGCCTGCTGATGACGCTTTCTTCCCCTGTTTGGGCACCTCCGTCTCCAAGTCTTAGGAGGCGACCCTCTTCTTCCCGGGCGGGGAGGAGGCCTTAGATTCCCCTCCCGACTATCCTCCTTTGGGGAGGTAGCAATTCCCCCGGTTTGGATGCGCAGTGTGTGAAGTTCGGCTTCTCTGTTCTTCCCTTCGTCTTTCCCTGAGGGCATTTTGCTAAGCACCCGACCAAGCATCTTGGATATGGTGGGACTAGGCGAGCCTTCGGGAAGTGGCGCCGGACACCTGATTCTCTCCGCCTTGCTGAGCCATTCCTGGGCACGGAGGATTTTCAAAATAATGATTATGACAAATATAAACGAAGTGTTCGGTTTCGGGGTTACTTACGTGGGTATCTGGGTGATTGCAGCTTAGGCCCGCATCCTCGATGGTGTCCAGACACTTTACTTATGGTCCGAAGAATAATTTACACATCCCTTCGAGCGTCAGGCCGAAGAAGTGCAGAATAGTTCGCAGACCCTCTGGATTGAACTCCCACATCCGGTGAGGCCGGCGTTTGCACGGCAACATCCGTCAGATTAGCATTACCTGAATTATGCTGACAAGGTTAATGTCCCTCTCAAGAAGCTCCTGGATACGGCTCTGCAGTGTTGGTACATCACTAGCAGACCCCCAATCCCATCCTACATTGGTCCATGACGCCAGTTGTGACAGAGGGCCCGAACGGAAGTCGGGGGCAGCCACCCACTTTGTGCCTCTGGGAGCCGTGACGTAAAACCACCTCCGCTGCCATAAATCGGATACCTCTGGGAAAGAACCCTCTGGCCATGGGGCATCGGTGTTCCTGCTTATTATGGCACCTCTGCACTCCGCATGTGGCCCCTCGATCATCTTCGGCTTCACATTGAAGGTCTTGAGCCATAAGCCGAAGTGTGGAGTGACGTGGAGAAAAGCCTCGCACACAATGATGAACGACGAGATATGGAGGATAGCGTCTGGAGCTAGATTGTGAAAATCTAACCCATAATAGAACATTAGCCCCCTCACAAAGGGATCAAGGGTGAGGCCCAAGCCGCAGAGGAAGTGAGAAACAAATACGACGCTCTCATTAGGCTTGGGAGTAGGGATGACCTACCCTGGAGCAGGAAGCCTGTGCTGGATGTCGGCAGTCAGATATCCGACCTCCCTAAGCCTCGCAATGTCCTCCTCTTTGACCGAGAAGGCCACCCACCGGCCTTGAGGGTTGGATTCGGACATATTGGAGAATCTAGGGTGTTTGAGTTTGGGTCTCGGGTGTTAGAACTCGAGATGCGAAAGGGCGCAAGGGTGGTGAAAAAGAGTTATAGGCCTCGGCCCCTTTATAAGGAGGGTGAATATCAAGAGTCCTCAGTGTGACCGCTTGAGACTTATCTAAAAACATAGTGTCATACCAACAGTCGTCGTGGGGTTGCGCATGCCTGTATTGATGGAATATCTCGTAATGAGGGGAACGCGATCTCTGCTTTGGCAGGGCGTGCTAATAAAACTGTCTCGCAACGTGTATCGAGGTGGGCTAAGAAAATCCGGTTCATGTTGGGCTGGGCCATGATGCAAGGGCACGACGTACAAAGATTGCCAGCATATCAGATTTGTGCTATGCACCCTACGATGGTATGTGAAGATCATCTTGCAGATCCGGACACAGTCTAAGTGTTTGATAATTACTTTGGAGTATTCGGAGATGGAACCCGCCTTTCAATGCCGAAGACAAAACTGCGCACTGGACTCATCGTCATTGAAGCCTGGTTCAGGGGCTACTGAGGGAGTCCTGGATTAGGGGGTATCCGGACTGCCGGACTATATACTTTGTCCGGACTGTAGGACCGTGAAGATACAAGACGCAAGACTTTGTCCCGTGTCCGGATAGGACTCTCCTTTGCGTGGAAGACAAGCTTGGCGATTCGGGTATTATATTTCCTTCTTTGTAACTGATTCCGTGTAAACCCTAGCCCCCTCCGGTGTCTATATAAACCGGAGGGTTTAGTCCTTAGATGGACGATCACAATCATAATCATCATAGGCTAGCTTCTAGGGTTTAGCCTCTACGATCTCGTGGTAGATCAACTCTTGTACTACTCATATCATCAATATCAATCAAGTAGGAAGTAGGGTTTTACCTCCATCGAGAGGGCCCGAACCTGGGTAACATTGTGTCCCTTGCCTCCTGTTACCATCAGCCTTAGACGCACAGATCGGGACCCCCTACCCGAGATCCGCCGGTTTTGACACCGACAGTAGCCAGTGCGATATGGCGATAAAAAAAGATCTAATTTGCTAGTCATTGATCCCACGGCACCGCTCATCATTAGCATTGTTCTATTCATGCCTCACAGAGAACATGACACGTGCAGCGAAACACCCGAAGCAAAAGAAGAAACACATGAGCAAAAGCAGATGGAAGATTATCACCCCCAAAAAAGAAGGAAGACGCACACACACATATGGGGCGCTGCTCTCTACTAGAACATGAAGGGTTGCTGGCCGCGGAGTTGTAACTGCTTCTTCATCGCCTCACGACCTCCATCTCTATGCACGTCTCCTCCGCCATCTTTTTCATTCTGTCCATGACGCGGGATTTCTCGACACAAGCCTTCATCATCTTTTCCACGGCCGCATTATGTACCTTGACAGTAGACGGGTGCTCGATGCGGAGCTTCGCCAACTCCTCCTTCTGTTCCATGACAAGGGCCTGCAGCATATTCATCGAGGAACTACTCTTCTCATGCGGCTTCTTCCTGCCGGCATTCTCCTCCTTCAGCAGGTCGAGCTCATGGTAGAGCTTTGCCTTGTCCTCCTGAAGTTGCAGGATTTCGTCGGTCGCCTTATTATCCGACGCAATGCTCTTCTTCAGCAGCATCACCAAGCCGGCGGTCAACTCCCCCTGCTCATTGAGCTCAGCGGGTATGTCGTCGAGGCTCTCCTTCAGCAGCTCCACCAAGCCATCGATAAACTCCTCCTGCTTATTGAGCTGATCGGGCATGTCGTCGAGGGATAACGACTCCAGCGCCACCAGCTCAGCATGCGCCTCCCTAGGGCGCTCCTGGGAGCCCTCGCCTCCACGACTAGGGAACTCCTGGGATTGATAACCCACAAGTATAGGGGAGCGCAATAGTTTTTGAGGGTAGAGTATTCAACCCAAATTTATAGATTCGACACAAGGGGAGCCAAAGAATATTTGAAGGTATTAGCAGCTGAGTTGTCAATTCAATCACACCTGGAGATTAATTTTTTGCAGCAAAGTGATTAGTAGCACAGTAGTATGATAGTTTTGATGATAGCAGGAGTAGTAACGGTAACAGTAACAGTGATAGCAGTAATATTGTAGCAGTAACGGTAGCAGTAGCAACAGTAGTAACTTAGCAAGAACAATATAAGATAAATTCGTAGGCATTGGATCAGTGACTCGTTGGATGATATTCTTCATGAGACAGTTATAACCTAGGGTGATACGGCACTAGCTCCAGTTCATAAATATAATGTAGGCACGTATTCCGTAAATATTCGTACGTGCTTATGGAAAGAACTTGCATGACATCTTTTGTCGTACCCTCCCATGGCAGCAGGGTCCTATTGGAAACTAAGGGATATTAAGGCCTCCTTTTAATAGAGAACCGGAACAAAGCATTAGCAAATAGTGAATACATGAACTCCTCAAACTATTGTCATCACCGGGAGTGGTCCCGACTATTGTCACTCCGGGGTTGCCGGATCATAACACGTAGTAGGTGACTATAACTTGCAAGATCGGATCTAGAACATGGATATAATGGTGATAACATAAACGGTTCAGATTTGAAATGATGGCATCCGGGCCCAAAGTGACAAGCATTAAGCATGGCAAAGTCATAGCAACATCAATATCAGAACATAGTGGATACTAGGGTTCAGGCCCTAACAAAACTAACTCGATTACATGATGAATCTCATCCAACTCCTCACCGACCAGCGAGCCAACGAAGGAATTACTCACTCCCGGTGGGGAACATCATGGAATTGGCGATGGAGATGTGTTGGTGATGACGAAGATCGAAGATCCCCCTCTCCGGAGCCCCAAACGGACTCCAGATGTGCCCTCCCGAGGAAGAATAGGGCTTGGCGGCGGCTCCGTCTTGTGAAACATGTTAATTCTTTCTCCCTGATTTTTTTGGAAATATGGGGTTTTATAGCATCAGTTTGAGGGCCAGTAGGGTCACCAGGTGGGCAGCACCCACCAGGGCGCGCCTGGGGGGCTGGCATGCCCTGGTGGGTTGTGCCCACCCAGGTGCCCCCCTTAGGACCATCCTGGCTCCAGAAATTCTCTTATTTGATATAAAAACTGCTCGCAAAGTTTCATTCCATTCCGAGAACTTTTATTTCTGCATAAAAATAACACCATGGTAGTTCTGCTGAAAACAGCGTCAGTCCGGGGTTAGTTTCATTGAAATCAAGCAAATTAGAGTCCAAAACAAGAGGAAAAGCATTAGGAAAAGTAGATACGTTGGAGACGTATCAACTCCCCCAAGCTTAAACCTTTGCTTGTCCTCAAGCAATTCAGTTGATAAACTGAAAGTGAAAAAGAAAAACTTTTAAGAACTCTTATGCTCTTGTTTCATAAATAAGCTTAAACAACACCCACGTTTTCAGCAAGGATTATAACTAACCTTGTCGACAATAACTCTTAAAAATTATATTAACTCATATCAATGACATAATCAACTAGAGAGCAATCATAAGATATGTCAAATAGCAGCACATTGTCAAAACAACCATGATATAATATGACAATAGTGGTATCTTGCTAGCCCTTTCTCAAACCGCAAAACATAAATGTTGAGCACCCGCAAAGTTCAAGCAGTGACTAAACATTGTAATTGATGGTAGAAAAGATCCATTCATGATGCACCCAACATTAGCTATACACAATGCATCAGCATGACAACAATGCTCTCAGGTTCTGGCGCTTATT
Source organism: Triticum timopheevii (assembly GCA_963921465.1). NCBI lineage: Eukaryota > Viridiplantae > Streptophyta > Magnoliopsida > Poales > Poaceae > Triticum > Triticum timopheevii. Next base: position 587,575,518 of record OY997270.1, read on the forward strand.
TGAGAAGGTGATGACACAACATAAAAGTAAATAGATAGTCCCTTCGCAGAGGGAAGCAGTGATTTGTAGAGGTGCCAGAGCTCAAGTTTTTAAAACGAAGGTAAATGATATTTTGAGACATGCACCCTTCTTATTCACTTCACGCCCATCAGTTATCAATATCTTCCATGCTAAGCACGCTAGTGGCAGTTCCCAAGCGGAAATGTAAAGGTTATGACTCCATTGGGAGTTTTTGTTTGATTCTTTGTAAGCTCTTTCTTTTTGCAGTTTGGGACTAGGCATCCCTATTACTGCCCTTTTCTCGTGCGATGGCAAGTGAATAAACTCGACCTGAGAATAACCCGCTTAGCATGGAAGATACTGATTACCTCCTATCGTTCCATGAACGATCCAGACACACAAAAAGGATATTTATTTGAAGTTTTTAGAGGTGGCACATGCAAATTTACTTAGGACGGCAGGGTAATACCGCATATAGGTAGGTATGGTGGACTCATCTGGAATAACTTGGATTTCAGGTTTTTGATGTACAAGCAGAGTTCCCACTTAGTATAGGCAAAGGCTAGCAATTAGGTTGAGAAGCGGCTAGCTAGAGAGTAACAACGGTCATGAACATGCATTATGCATAAGTAACATTGGATACTAGCATGAGTAGGATATGAACACCATGAACATAAATATCATAGAGGCTATGTTGGTTTTGATTCAACTACATGCATGAACCTGTGCCAAGTCAAGCCACTCTAACATTCAGAGGAGGATACCATATCATCATACTACATCACAATCATTTTAACGCAATGTTGATATCCAAGATAAATCATTATTCACTCCTAGCTACTTATGCATGGTATGAGAAACTATAATCTCTAATTGTCATTGCAAACATGTGTGATCATAATAGGCTGAAGCATGGATACTAGGTTAAACATATTTACAAAAACAGAACAAGTCGAGTTAATACCCGTTTCTCTTTGCCACGGCCAGTTCATCTAATATCTTAATTATTGCCTTTCACTTGCACGACTGAACGATTTGAAATAACAATTGTGCAAGAGTGTCGTGGACTAAGCTGGAATCTGCAAACATTTTATTCAAGAGGAGAAGACAAGGTAATATGGGCTCTTTGTTAGATCATCATAATGCAAATGAGAGCCACTCAACATTTTCATTGTGGTATTCTCCTCGGTATGACTCGATAAAAGAAAAAGAAATTCAGAGAAACACACTAAAATATTTTTGGAGTTTTTGGTTTTTCAAAAGCAAGCAAACAAAGAAGGGAAAAGCAAAAACAAGAAAAACTATTTACACGGGAAAGCTCCCAACAAGTAAAAGAAGAACAAGGAAATCTTTTTGGGGTTTCTTTTTAGTACTACAGAAATTAAACTAGGAAGAAAAATAGAAAAGAAGCAAGAAACATGTTTTTGGATTTTCTCAAGGTTTTTCACATACACAAGAAGAAAGCGAGAAAATAAATTAAACATGGATGATACAAGGAAAAAGTGTGGACACCGACAAATGGAATGAAATGTGTGAACATTAATGTAATGTCGATGGGAATACGTACTCCCCCAAGCTTAGGCTTTTGGCCTAGCTTGGTAATCAGTCAGTAGCCTAGATGGTAGTTGGCATGGTAGCTCACGGAGGCCCTCGATGCCGATGCCTCAGCCCGCCATGCTGCCTCCACTACTACGTTGTGAGCTCGAGCCTCGCTCTCCAGAACATAATATCTTCCCTTGCTGTGATAGTAAACAAGAGCAGGCGTAGGCAAATATGTGTGCTCAACAGAAGTTTGGTTAAACAGCAAGTTATACGCGAAGTCATGAATTTTTCCTTTGAGGATCTTATGGCTTTTTAAAGCCTCAAAATCTAAGTACTACATGGGTAGGATAGGGTCAAAGGGCAAAGGTGAAACACCCAGCTCTCGTGCTAAATGCGTGGCATAAATTCCACCATAGTAATAGCCACTGCTAGAGTTGTGCTACAATCTGCTGATACGTCCATTTTGCATCATGTTTCCTTACTATTATTTATAATGTTTTTATCCATAATAATGCTTTTTGGAGTAATTCCAATGCCTTTACTCTCATAATTTGCAAGGTACACACCAAGAAGGAGAATTCTGGCAGCTGGAAATCTGGACCTGAAAAGGCTATGTCACGCTACCTATTCTGCACAACTCCAAACAAGCTGAGCCTTCACGGAGAATTTTTATGGAACATTTAAGGAATATTGGAGCAAATAACTACCAGAGGGGGCCCACCAGGTGGGCATAACCCACCTGGGCGCGCCAGGGAGCCCAGGCGCGCCCTGGTGGGTTGTGCCCTCCTCGGTCCACCTCTGGTGCCCATCTTCTGGTATATAAGTCATTTTGACCTAGAAAAAAAATGAGGGGAGGACACTCGGGAGGAAGCGCCGCCATCTCGAGGCGGAACTTGGGTAGGAGCACTTTTGCCCTCCGGCAGAGCGATTCTGCCGGGGGGGCTTCCCTACCAGAGGAGGAAATCATCGTCATCGTCATCACCGACAACTATCCCATCTTGGGGAGGGCAATCTCCACCAACATCTTCACCAACACCATCTTATCTCAAACCCTAGTTCATCTCTTGTATTCAATCTTGTTACCGAAACTATAGATTCGTGCTAGGGGGTGACTAGTAGTGTTGATTACATCTTGCAGTTGATTACCATATGGTTTATTTGGTGGAAGATTATATGTTCATATACATTATGTTATTCAATACCCCTCTGATCTTGAGCATGTTTATCATTTCTGAGTAGTTACTTTTGTTTTTGAGGTCACGGGAGAAATCATGTTGCAAGTAATCATGTGTATTTGATATGTGTTCGATATTTTGATAGTATGTATGTTGTGATTCCCTTAGTGGTGTCATGTGAACGTCGACTACATGACACTTCACCATATTTGGGCCTAAGGGAATGCATTGTGGAGTAGTAAATAGATGGTGGGTTGCGAGAGTGACAGAAACTTAAACCCCAGTTTATGCACTATTCCGTAAGGGACCGATTGGATCCTAGAGTTTAATGCTATGGTTAGAATTTATTCTTAATACTTTTCTCGTAGTTGCGGATGCTTGTGGGAGGGTTAATCATAAGTAGGAGGTTTGTTCAAGTAAGAACAACACCTAAGCACCGGTCCACCCACATATCAAATTATCAAAGTAGCGAACACAAATCAAACCAACATGACGAAAGTAACTAGATGAAATTCCCGTGTACCCTCAAGAACACTTTGCTTATCATAAGAGACTGTTTTGGCCTGTCCTTTGCCTCAAAAGGATTGGGCTACCTTGCTGCACTTTTGTTACTACTATCGTTACTTGCCCGTTACAAATTATCTTGCTACCAAACTACTCACTACTTCCAGTTTCAGCACTCGCAGACATCATCTTACTGAAAACTACTTGTCATTTCCTTATACTCCTTGTTGGGTTTGATACTCTTACTTATTGAAAAGAGCTACAATTGATCCCCTATACTTGTGGGTCATCATCTGTGTGCAACAATCGCTGCAAGATTATAAACCTTTTCACCGATGAGAGCGGCATGTATGAGGCTCAAGTCTAGAGCACAAAGTGTACTACAGTCTTGCTTGCCCACTATGCATTTTCCATTGAATAATGTGAAGTACTGAATTGTAGGAAAATGTATGCTCTTTATTCTACCTTGTTCCACTCCCCTAGTTTCACCAAAGCAAACACTAGTTAAGAATGACTCAAACTCAGACCTAGGTGGCTCATCGAGTAAACCCAGAATGGGATTTTGCATTGGTGAGCAAACCTTTCTAGAGAAATTGTAAATGTATTATCATAGAGTATAAAAGACACCCTAGACTCACAGGGAAAGAATTTAAATTCTTCGACAAATGATTCAGTGAGGATGAGGCGTTGGTCGCACTTATCTGAAATGTAGGGACCGAGCTCGACATTGTGAACTAATTTCTCAAATTCCTCCTTAATACCAACTCTCACCATGTAATCATTGCATGGCCATAAGCATGTCTTGGTGGTGGCACTTCGAATGGACTTTTTGCTTGGTTCGGTATAGGACCAGCGAATGGTGCTACTACTACAGGATGCCTCCGAGGATCTTCTCCTCGAAGAACTCCTTCCAAATAAGTTCATAATGTTCGCGTACAATTTTCTAAAAAAATTTGGTCATGGAAAAATTAGTAACAAAACTTCACAAAATTGATAGCAACTACTCATAGGGATGTATAGGGGGCATAGCAAGCATCCAAACTACTTAGAACTGTAAGAATTCAACATGCAAGCTCATCTATAGCAGCACCAAGAGTAGCTAATTATTCTAAATATAAACCACAAAAACAAAAACTAATTGGACACCTGGAGGAGTCGCATACCAAGCAACAAATCCCTGAAATAGTTTTGGAAATGGAGCTTCGAGCAAAGAGATCGAAATCCGTGGTCTCGGGAGCAAGAACACGAGAGAAAGTGTGTTGGTGATTTTATTTTTCTGGGTGAAGGGAGTGGTGTGGGAGCAAGAAGTAAGTGAGGGGCCCACTAGGTGGGCTGCACCCACCAAGGTGCGCTTGGGGGTGCTGGCGCACCCAGGTGGGTAGTGCCCACCTGGTGCACCTCCTTCAGGTATTTAGAGCATTCTAAGAACTTTTATTTTTGGGTCATTTTTTTATTGCACGAAAAAAATAGAAAACAGACAAAGCATGGCATTTTATTTTATTTAACTAATAAAAACAGAAAACAAAAGGTAGGGACAGAAGATAGTGCTTACTAAACTCATCAACTTCATACCTGATACGTCTCCAATGTATCTATAATTTTTGATTGTTTCATGCTATTATATTACCCGTTTTGGATGTTTATGGACTTTACTATGCACTTTATCATTTTTGGGACTAACCTATTAACCGGAGGCCCAGCCCAAATTGCTGTTTTTTTTGCCTATTTCAATGTTTCGAAGAAAAGGAATATCAAACGGAGTCCAAACGGAATGAAACCTTTAGGAGCGATCTTTTTGGAACAAACGCAATCCAGGAGACTTGGAGTGGACGTCAAGAAGCAGCCGAGGCAGCCACGAGGCAGGAGGGCACGCCCTAGGGGGGTGGGCATGCCCCCCACCCTCATGGGCCCCTTGTGGTTCCCCTGACCGACCTCCTTTGCCTATATATATCTACGTACCCCGAAAACATCAAGGAGCACCACAAAACCCTATTTCCACCACCACAACCTTCTGTACCCGTGAGATATCATCTTGGGGCCTTTTCCGGCGCTCTGCCGGAGGGGGAATCGATCACGGAGGGCTTCCACATCATCGCCAAGGCCTCTCTGATGAGTTGTGAGTAGTTTACCACAGACCTTCGGGTCCATAGTTATTAGCTAGATGGCTTCTTCTCTCTCTTTGATTCTCAATACAAAGTTCTCCTCGATCTTCTTGGAGATCTATTTGATGTAACTCTTTTTGTGGTGTGTTTGTCGAGATCCGACGAATTGTGGGTTTATGATCAAGTTTATCTATGAGAAATATTTGAATCTTCTCTGAATTCTTTTATGTATGATTGGTTATCTTTGCAAGTCTCTTCGAATTATCAATTTGGTTTGGCCTACTAGATTGATCTTTCTTGCAATGGGAGAAGTGCTTAGCTTTGGGTTCAATCTTGCGCTGTCCTTTCCCAGTGACATCAAGGCACGTATTGTATTGTTGCCATCGAGGATAAAAAGATGGGGTTTATATCATATTGCTTGAGTTTATCCCTCTACATCATGTCATCTTGCCTAATGTGTTACTCTGTTCTTATGAACTTAATACTCTAAATGCATGCTGGATAGCGGTCGATGTGTGGAGTAATAGTAGTAGATGCAGGCAGGAGTCGGTATACTTGTTGCGGACGTGATGCCTATATACATGATCATGCCTAGATACTCTCATAACTATGCACTTTTCTATCAATTGCTCGACAGTAATTTGTTCACCCACTGTCATACTTATGCTATCTTGAGAGAGGCCACTAGTGAAACCTATGGCCCCCGGGTCTATTTTCCATCATATAAGTTTCCAATCTACTTTATTTTGCATCTTTACTTTCCAATCTATATCATAAAAATATCAAAAATATTTATCTTATCTCATTATCTCTATCAGATCTCACTTTTGCAAGTGGCCGTGAAGGGATTGACAACCCCTTTATCGCGTTGGTTGCGAGGTTCTTGTTTGTTTGTGTAGGTATAAGGGACTTGCGTGGAGCCTCCTACTGGATTGATACCTTGGTTCTCAAAACTAAGGGAAATACTTATGCTACTTTGCTGCATCACCCTTTTCTCTTCAAGGGAAAACTAACGCAGTGCTCAAGAGGTAGCAATACCTCTAAAAAATGAGCCATTAATAAGGTTGATCAATCTTCTATTATATAATTAAAACAAGAGTCAAACATGCCATCACGTTTGTCCATATATGCTAATCTGTTTTACGCCGTTTGATTAGAATAACAATGGTTGAGATTTAAAGTTTCTTATGTAACATGTAAATTATATGTACTGTAGTATTGAACTTCTATGTTGTCACGTTAGATGCATATATTGAAGAAAAACGTACGCGAACGAAAAGGATGTATTGATCCGGATATGTCAACAGCCAATCGGAATACTCCAGTAAAAAAGGCAATCAGAGTCCACAAACCAAACCACGCGGGAATCCTCCCGTAAAAGAACAAAGCAATCGGATTCCACGTGAACAAAGTCCATATAGGAAGATGCGTAGGAACCCACCATACCAATTGTAGCCAATAATTAGGGCCGGCCCTATGTATAATAAACTATGACGCGTAGAAGGAGAAAAAAGAAAGAATTAACCACATGTTTTGTTGGGCTCCGAGATACATTATGGGCTGCCTATTGGGCATAGCAGCTATATGCGTTCTCTTAGGCATTTGAGTGACCGAGAGAAACTAAGAATAAATTGATTATACGGAAGGACATCAATTTTTTTTTTACGAAAATTAAGTATTTCATTAAATCTATAAAATTCGATTAAGCCATTCAATTTTAGTGGATTGTAATCAGATCGAACGGAGCATAAATATTTAAGATCTATTATATAATTAATACAGAAGAGAAATAAGTGGTCACGTTCATCCACATTTTCTAATATTATTTCCACCACTTGATCGGAATAATAATGGCTGGGATTTAAATGATTTAAATAACATGCTATTGTTTATGTATCAACATATTGAACCTCATGTGTGCCCATATATATGGTAATATATCTGGCTAAAAGATATGAACCACTGATTCTATAACGGTTGAGATGGAAAAAAAAATAAGTCGCGTACATACCTCGCGTACATACAAGTCTATAGTCCATGTCACACGTCCAACACCATCTGCCATCACGTCCTAATATGAACCGTGATGTACTAGGGCACCTATGCATATGCATCAACGCACTAATACAAATTGTGATGTACTGGGACACCTATGCTTTTTTTTGCCAAGGACTAACTATCCGTGTCAATGAGGTATAGCACAAAAACCTATGACACAAGCAATCATGTGCCGTACACTAACACAATGAGTGTAAAAAAAATAACAAGCAGCTTGAATACAAAATTTAATACAAAACCTTTTTTGTGGGAAGAAATTTAATACAAAACTGAAGTATAATGATATTAATAGTCCAATTTTTATTCAATAAAAATAGAAGGACTAGAAAAATACGGAATGAGTAATAAGAACATTCTATAATTTAGTTAAGATTATTGATCAGCTTTTTATTAGATAGAAATATATATACCAAACAAAATTGACAACCTAAGATATTATTTTTATTAAAACAAAATTATTTTTATCAATCTATCTATTAGAATAGTACTATTGACACAAATGGAATGGCTTAATATATGGATGATGTAATCAATGACATCAACCAGTGAATATGTGTTGGTCATTTCAGCCTTTTTTGGACGGCCATACGGGCTCCGAGACAGGTACTTGGAAAGGAATTTGAATAGGCAGTAGTACGGGCGTAGTGCAATTGGAATTGTTTTTTGGTGCATCTACAAATCGCAGTAGTTTCTTAGCTTTTTTTGGGTCAAAATATATTTCCAGAAGCTTTGTTTCTCACTTTCAACTTTACAACGTCGGTGCTGCATGGCGAGCATAACACGTCAGTAGCATATATGCACACACGCGTTAGTGAGGCTTCTGCCAGAGGCGGGTCAATGCTGTCCAGATGGGGGATGGCCCAACGCAAAGTGCTTCTCCCGCGCTGCATAAAGAAGCGAGGCTCGACCTGGGTTCTTCCGCGAGAAGCACTGGCCTAACACGAGAATACTTGATAGGCAATCGACAGGTTTCCGCCGGCAGACCTAGGCTTTCGATATGTCTTTAGAACTCCATCGAGGCTCGACCTCCATTGGTGGCAGCACACAAGCGATATGAATGCCAGTGATTTAAGGCTAATTTTTGCATTAGAAGGAAACCTGATAAGCTCTGGACAATCTTATTTTTACATCTGAAAAAAATTAAAAATATATTACATCTATAATTATTACGGAGGTGGAACCACAATTCTTTTTGAGAAGATTAGTTAGAGCAACAAAGGTTCATCGTAATGGTTTACGGGAGACATTCACCATGCTTGGGCCGACTTCGATTACGAGCCATACTGGTCAGCTAGCTTTGAACAGCGGAACAGGTAAATAAGCTAACATACACTCAAATATATAGGAGCTTGATACGATGTAGACAATTTGGAACGTAGAAACACGAGTAGCTACACGTACAAGTTTATACAAGCACACCTTGATATGCACTAGAAAAATAGAAGATGAAAACAGAGATGAAGTGTAAAAACTACTCCCTCCATAACAAAGTATAAGGTGTTTTTGCAATTCATTTGAACTGTAAAAACATCCTATATTTTGGTACAAAGGTAGTATGTAAGAAGTGTTAAAAAATGCATATAGTTGATCAGTATATACAACCACTAACCAGACGAATGAATAAAGAGAAAGCAAGTTCAAAATATGATTCATTAATGTTATACATAATTCTTGGGGTGAAAACATCAACAAAACCAATAAGGAAATCAACCAACCGTGGTGCTCCTTTTTTGTGAATTTTCTACAAATATGATGCATTGAAGTGAGGGGCATCTAGGTGAGAGGTTATCCAAAGATGCATGGAATTCAATCAATATGATAGGTGCATTCATTCGGCAACATCGCTTCCAATAAGAGAATATATAAAGCTAGAGGTGTTTTTTTAATAATGATTAGATTTTATTTTGGTAGAACAATTCCCATGAAAAGTTTGTTGGAGGGATACACACATTGACAGATGACGAGTAAAAGATGAAAAATAGGGATTACTGTAAATGTTAATAAGATGATAAGTTTGTCCACAATATGGTAAAATGACAAAGCTAATGCCTTGACAAATCAAATCGGATAACGAATTGGGAGAAAGAAAGTGTTCGAATAAAACACCAAACATAACTTTCTATACTAAATCTAGCCGCGCAAATGCGCGGGTCACAACGCTAGTTCTTATTAACAACCACTTCCGATTAGCATGAAACCGAAGAACTTTCGTAAATCACTAAGTTACCTCAATGGAGATATGAATGTCCCCAACAATAAGCATTTCATATTTCTTTTTGACAGTAGGTAGAGGTAGTTGAAAACTTCCAATAGTGATTGTCGGATATTTTTCAATAACATCAATACCATTCACTTGGAATTGTTTCTTCGGAAAGTGCACCGATGCTCATTACCATTGATATGAAAAGTGACCTTGCTTTTATTGCAATCAATAACAGCCCTGCGGTATTCAAGATGGGTCTACCAAGGATAATCGACATGTTTTCATCCTCAGGCATCTCAAGTATAACAAAGTCAGTCAAAATAGTAACATTAGCAACAACAACGGGCACGTCCTCACAAATGCCGATAGGTATGGCAGTTGATTTGTCGCCATTTGCAATGATATTTTAGTAGGTGTCAGTTTATTCAAATCAAGTCTTTTTATAAAGAGAAAGGCATAACACTAACACCAGCTCCCAAATCACATAAAGCAGTTTTAACATTATTTCTTTTAATGGAGCAAGGTATAGTTGGTATTCCTGGATCTCCAAGTTTTTTAGGTACTCTATCTTTGAAAGTGTAATTAGCAAGCATAGTGGAGATTTCAGCTTACAGTATTTTTCTCTTATTGGTGATGATGTGTTTCATATACTTTGCATAAGGAGGCATTTTCAAGATATCAGTCAAGCTAGTGCGCAAAAAGACTAGCCTAATCATTTCAACAAAGCGTCCAAATTCTCCATCATCTTTCTTTGTAGTTGACTTAAGTGGAAAGGGCATAGGCTATTGAACCAATGGTTCTCTTTCTTGTCCATGTTTTCTAGCAACAAAGTCTCTTTTATCATATCTTTTATTCTTAGGTTGTGGGTTATCAAGATCAACAGTTGGTTCTATCTCAACATCATTATCTGGTTCTTTACCATTAGGTGGAGTGTCTTCATGAACCTCATAATTATCTTTTTCATTATCAGAAGGTGAGTGTTCATTACCAAATTGAGTTTCAGCATCAGAGATAGAAACTTCATTATCATTATCAGGAGGTTTTTCTGTTCCAGGTTCACTAGAGGTAGGCAAAGTCTTATCATTTTTCTTCTTCTTTTGTTTTTAGAACAACTAGGTGTAGTGATGTTGTTTCTTTGAGAATCTTTTTCAGTTCTCTTTTGATGTCCCTCGGGATAAAGTGGTTCCTGAGTCATTTTACCTCCTCTAGCTGCTACTCCAACAGCAAAGTCACTTATATTATTGTTCATTTCATCAAGTAACTCTTTTTGAGATTTAGCAACTTGTTCTAATTGAGTTTGAACCATAGAGGCATCTTTTCCTACACCTCTAACATCATTTGAGATTCTAAATAACAAGTCACTTAAGCGAGCAATCATATCAGAGTTGTATTTCAATTGTTTCATGACATTTGCATTGAAGTGATCTTGCTTTCTAATGTAGTTATCTAACTCATAAAGGCATTGACTAGGATGTTTATTATGAGGATCATTACTATCATTGAATTTCATTAAAGATTTCACCTCTACCACCTTGGGTGGTGGTGGTGCTTCAAGCCCATGTATTTCATCGGTAGGTGGTAAATTTTTAGCATCCTAGGCCTTAATACCTTTTTCCTTCATAGATTTCTTTGCCTCTTGCATATCTTCAGGACTGAGATATAAGATACCCCTCTTCTTTGGAGTGGGTTTAATAGGTGTTTCAGGAGGAGTCCAATCATCATAATTTTTCAATATGTTATTCAATAATTCCTCAGCTTTCTCAATAGTTCATTCCCTGAAAACACAACCAGCACAACTATCTAGGAAGTCCCTAGAAGCTTCAATTAGTACATTATAGAATATATCAAGTATTTCATTTTTCATAAGAGGATGATCAGGCAAAGCATTAAGCAATTGGAGAAGCCTTCCCCAAGCTTGTGGGAGACTCTCTTCTTCAATTTGCACAAAGTTAAATATTTCCTACAAGGCAGCTTGTTTCTAATGAGCAGGGAAATATTTTTCAGAGAAGTAATAGATCATATCCTGGGGACTACGCACACAACTAGGAGCAAGAGCATTGTACCAAGCTTTAGCATCACCCTTTAATGAGAACGGAAATAAACTGAGAATATAGTAATAGTGAATCTTCTCATCATGAGCAAGAAGGGTGGCTATATCATTCAACTTAGTAAGATGTGCCACAACAGTTTCAGTTTCATAACCATGAAAAGGATCAGATTCAACCAAAGTGATTAACTTGGGCCGACAGAGAATTCATAATCCTTATCAGCAATAACAATAGGTGAAGTAGGAAAATCAGGATCACATTTCATTTTAGCATTCATAGGTCTTTCTTTATACATGCACAATAATTTTTCTAGATCATCTCTATCCTTACAAGCAAGAATATCTCTAGTTGCCTACTCACTCATAGTATAACCTTCCAGTACCTTTGGCAATTCATATCTAGGAGGACTAGTTCTAGTAGGTGTTTCAATATTTTCAGATTCAAGTTCATCATCAGATTCAACAATATCATGTTGTCTTACTCTAGCAATTTGTTCATCAAGAAATTCACCTAGTGGCACATCATCATCAAGCAAGGTACTAGCATCATCATGTGTAGCATTCATAGCAGAAGTATCATCATGAATAACTTGCGACATATCAGAATTAATAGCATGTTGTGGAGTTGCAAGTTTACTTATAACAGAAGGTGAATCTAAAGTAGAACTGGATGGCAGTTCCTTACCTCCCCTCGTCTTTGAGGGAAGAATCGTAGTCTTAGCATCCTTCAGATTCTTCATAGTGATAGTATGATAATAATCCCAAGTGACTCAACAAATATAGCTATGCTCCCCGGCAACGGCGCCAGAAAAAGTTCTTGATAACCCACAAGTATAGGGGATCGCAACAGTTTTCGAGGGTAGCGTACTCAACCCAAATTTATAGATTCGACACAAGGGGAGCCAAAGAATATTTGAAGGTATTAGCAGCTGAGTTGTCAATTCAACCACACCTGGAGATTAATTATCTGCAGCAAAGTGATTAGTAGCACAATAGTATGATAATTTTGATGATAGCAGCAGTAGTAACGGTAACAATAACAGTGATAGCAGTGATATTGTAGGAGTAACGGTAGCAGTAGAAACAGTAGTAACTTAGCAAGAACAATAGAAAATAAATTCGTAGGCATTGGATCAGTAACTCGTTGGATGATATTCATCATGAGACAATTATAACCTAGGGCAATACGGCACTAGCTCCAGTTCATAAATATAATGTAGGCATGTATTCCGTAAATAGTCATACATGCTTATGGAAAGAACTTGCATGCCATCTTTTTTCCTACCCTCCCGTGGCAGCGGGCTCCTACTGGAAACTAAGGGATATTAAGGCCTCCTTTTAATACACAGGAACAAAGCATTAGCAAACGGTGAATACATGAACTCCTCAAACTACGGTCATCACTAGGAGTGGTCCCGACTATTGTGACTTCGGAGTTGCTGGATCATAACACGTAGTAGGTGACTATAACTTGCAAGATTGGATCTAGAACATGGATATAACGGTAATAACATAAACGGTTCAAATCTGAAATCATGGCACCCGGGCCCAAAGTGACAAGCATTAAGCATGGCAAAGTCATAGCAACATCAATCTCAAAACATAGTGGATACTAGGGATCAGGCCCTAATAAAACTAACTCGATTACATGATGAATCTCATCCAACTCCTCACCGACCAGTGAGCCTACGAAGGAATTACTCACTCCCGGTGGGGAGCATCATGGAATTGGCGATGGAGATGTGTTGGTGATGACGAAGATCGAAGATCCCCCTCTCCAGAGCCCCAAACGGACTCATGATCTGCCCTCTCAAGGAAGAATAGGGCTTGGCAGCGGCTTCGTCTCGTGAAATGCGATAATTCTTTCTCCCTGATTTTTTCTGGAAATATGGGATTTTATAGTGTCGGTTTGAGGGTCAGCGGGGCCACCAGGTGGGAAGCACCCACCAGGGCGCGCTTGGGGGCTGGCGCGCCCTCGTGGGTTGTGCCCACCCAGGTGCCCCTCTCAGGTCCATCCTGGCTCCAGAAATTCTCTTATTTGATATAAAAAAATCCTTGCAAAGTTTCCTTCCATTCTGAGAATTTTTATTTCTGCACAAAAATAACACCGTGGTAGTTCTGCTGAAAACAACGTCAGTCCGGGGTTAGTTTCATTCAAATCATGCAAATTAGAGTCCAAAACAAGAGGAAAAGCGTTAGGAAAAGTAGATACATTGGAGACGTATCAGGGATCCCTCACCTGTCTCTGCCAGGCGGCGAGCCCTTTTTTCCGTGGCCTTGGTTCCAACTACCTTGTTACGAGTAGTTCTCGACCTAGAGCTTTGCACACCGGCTATGGCAAGGAAGGATGAACAAGAAAGTCTTATGAGGGGGAAGTGGTAGAGTGATTTTCGGCTAGGTACTAGTTCCCCTTTTTATAACCTAATACTAGCACTAGTACTAAAACCTGCATAGTGGGAACACGTTCGGGTTTGATACGTACTACCAGGTTTGCGTAGGTTTGCAATTATAATTATACTATACACTTTGGAATGTGATGGGAACAAGCTAAAGATTAATTGATGGTTTTGGTTTTGAGGCACGAAACGACTCCCGATGAGTTTCCTGGAACACAAATTTCAAGTATTACTGCTCAAATACGGTCGCACAAGTCAGTGATGTAACTGGTCGTACATGTCAGACCAAGCCGATGCATGTCGCGGGTCCGACCGACCGTCTATTGGTGCGACCGATCGTAAGTATTACGCGATGGAGACTTCTGGTTGTGGATTCGGGTGATTGTCATGCCCAAGCATTCAAAAACTAGTTACTTCAAAAAAAGCATTCAAAAAGTAGTGATAAATCAATTACCATCCTTTTCCAAACGACCAATTATTTTCACAGGAATACAATACATATAGATGGATTGATTGTCACAATTGCAAACCGCCATGGCGCCGCAAGTTCACTGCAGTAGCAACTGAGTAGGTCACTATATCGCCGGCGGGGAAGGAGGACAGCTCACCTCGATTATGATGCATGCCCAGTGGTGATGCCGCAGCTGGTCCCGCGATTTGGCTTCTCCTACAGCCCATTTGAACAGTTGCACCGGCTGCTCATGCCATTCCCAATCGATGCGACGCTTCCTCGATCCGATTTGCCCTTGCTGCCCACCACCTGAAACACAACCCTGGCATGTCCTCCGGCGCCACCGATTTGTGATTCCAGAGCAATGGATCCCCTCTAAAACACAAGTGGGTTTCGCTCAAAGGCGACAGTGCTGCGGGCCACAGCGAGAGGGCAGCCCGCGGGATCTTGGGATCTAAGGGATTATCCATGACGGAATCCTCCATGGCGGGATCCGGTGGGCGAGGCGGGGAGGCGAGCCTAGGGACTGGGAGAGCCCTAGAAGGCTAAGATAAAGATAGTACTACTCCACTCCATCCATATTTAAATACAAAGGCTACCAACAGTAGCCCTGGCAAAAATTGATCATGCTGCCTGCGTACTGGTTTATTGGCCCCCTTTTTTGTGCCACTTTTTATGACATCCATAAATATTATGTTAGTACTTAAAAATGTGGTAAAAAATTGGCACAAAATACGAAGGATACCAATGGAAGTAGGCACCCATGACTTAACTACTCGCATGCATGCAGTGGAGTAGTAATGTCTTTCTCAACTACTTCCTCCCTCACATCCACTCAATTTGCATGCGCTGTATTAGTTGACCATCAATGAAGTGAAGGACTTTACACACGTCAAATTATCACATGGGGTGGATCTTCGTACAAAAATGCGCCCCACCGTGTACCGGCATGTGCGTGCGTGCACATCTTCGTTTCGTGCATGTATTGCTAGTGTGCGTGGGAGAGGACGAGTACATTCTTCTGGAACCAGCAACACGTCATTGTGATCAATCCACACAAGGAGGTCGTCACAACACCTCCACATGTGCCACGTGGCTTCATGAAATGAAAGAGAGACACTGTGTAGCGTGCCATTGGAATTCTAATTTACGTGTATTGCACATATTGGAAGTACTAGTAAGCTACACGTGCATTGCGCGCATCAGATTTGGCAACCAAATTATGAATAAATACCACACTATAGCATGTAAGCTTTGAGTCATATATGCATGATGTAGACGTTCATTTAATTCTTATAGTTCATGTCATTCAAAATCAATTAGTTTTTCATAAAAAAGTTAGGGCCTCTTTGATTCGTAGGATTTCCAAAATGCGGGAATAGGAAAAACATGGGATTAGAGTGGAATGTCGTCTTCAATCCTACAGGATTGTATGAGTGTTTGATTGTGCATAGAAAAAACGTAGGATTCTTTCAAAGAGGTTTGAGTGGATGGAAAGTTTCATATGAAACCTAGTGCAAATCAATCCTATGGAAAAATTCCTATGGTTTATAATCCTACGGATCAAACAACCAAGATAGGAAAAATTCCTAAGGATTAGAATCCTCCAAAATTCCTTTGAGAATCCTTTGAATCAAATAAGCCCTTAATCTATTTTATGATTCATGGAATTGTGCATTGTAAAGCATAAAGTAAAAAAACAAATAATGGCAATTCAACTAGAAAAAAAGTTTGGGCAATTATGATATGGGAGATTCTAGAACAAAGGAGAAGCACTTGTGTTTTGAGGTTTGTGCATTATGCTTAAGTTCAACCATGGAGTCTGCTAGACTTTACATGTGGCAAAATCCGGTGGGGGGCTCGAAGATGGTGCAAGGGGCAAGTGGAGGGATACTAGCGATGAAGGAGTGCACAAGTGCGAGATCGATATTAAAGAGAGGGGGCGAGAACATGCCCTGTTGCACGCAGTGGCGGAGCCATGAAAAATAAATGAGCTAGGGGGGCAAGCATTGCTAATCCTTTACGAGGAGGGCCAATTCATCAACTTAAACCATTTTACCAGCAATTGATCGACTGATCACATTCATATTAGTCTCAATATATAGTGATGTTAGGGGGGGCAGGGACCTTGCTGCCCCTATCTTCGCCACTGTGCGCGCGTCTGAGAGATGGAGCGGAAGGCATGGATATATAATTAATGTGGGTGTATTAGCTATGTAATCCTATATAGAGAGGTATAGATTGATCGATGTGTACGAGGAAAAGAGGGTGAGGCCTCACTAGATATATAGATTGATCGGTTTGTGTGGAAAACTGGGAAAGACCTAGCTATATATACACACACACATAGAGGAACATCGATCGTTGTGCATGCACGTGAGAGATAAATAATGCCCGATGTGATGAAGAGGGGGAGGTGTGTGTGTGTGTGTGCATGCATGGGAGACCAACCTGAAGAAAAATATTGCATGTGTGCGATGGATAATGCCGATTGGTAGTGTGTGTGCATGCATGCACGAGAGAAAGTTAGTTGTACAATTATAAAGAGAAGACGACTGTCGGTGTCAAAACCGGCGGATCTCGGGTAGGGGGTCCCGAATTATGCGTCTAGGCGGATGGTAACAGGAGACAAGGGACACGATGTTTTTACCCAGGTTCGGGCCCTCTCGATGGAGGTAAAACCCTACTCCTGCTTGATTAATATTGATGATATGGGTAGTACAAGAGTAGATCTACCACGAGATCAGAGAGGCTAAACCCTAGAAGCTAGCCTATGGTATGATTGTTGTTTGTCCTACGGACTAAAAACCCTCCGATTTATATAGACACCAAAGAGGGTTAGGGTTACACAGAGTCGGTTACAATGGTAGGAGATCTACATATCCGTATCGCCAAGCTTGCCTTCCACGCCAAGGAAAGTCCCATCCGGACATGGGACGAAGTCTTCAATCTTGTATCTTCATAATCCAGGAGTCCGGCCAAAGGTGATAGTTCGGCTATCCGGACACCCCATAATCCAGGACTCCCTCAGTAGCCCCTGAACCAGGCTTCAATGACGACGAGTCTGGAGCGCATATTGTCTTCAACATTGCAAGGTGGGTTCCTCCTCCGAATACTTCATAGAAGATTTTGAACACAAGGATAGTGTCCGGCTCTGCAAAATAAGTTCCACATTCCACCGTAGGGAGAATAATAATTACACAAACTCAATCTGCTGATGTATTCCATGGCATGACATCACACCACGGCCAAGCCTTTATTCGAATCGTTTTTACTGTCCCACCTCAGCGTGTTTAGCGAGGCAGTTTCCTTGGCACGTCTTGTCGAAGCAGAGATCGTGTCCCCTGATTCTGGGATTCTCATCAATACTGGTGTGGGTAACCCAACCGCGCCATCAATCACGGTGCTTGGGAGATATGCGAGTTTTACCAGGCTGGTGGGGACGCATAGCTTCGTCCATCCATATAAGGGGATAAGGATCCACTTTTTCACACACGCCTTCTTCCTCCTTTGCTCATCCATTTCCGTGCACTCGAGCTCCAGCGCCCAAGTCCGCACATCTCGCCTCAACCTTCCCCAGCCATGTCCGGAGGGGGAGGCAAGTGGACGGTCTCCTCCGTCACGGAGGGGCACATCAAAAAGCTGCGGAAGGCCGGATACTTGTCCAGCGACATCGCGCATTGGCTCCCTGACAAGGGGCAGCTTATCCCCACCCCCAGGCCCCATGAGAGGGTGGTGTTCCTCACCCACTTCCTCGGCGGACTAGGTTTTCCACTTCACCCATTTGTCCGGGGGCTCATGTTCTACTACGGCCTGGATTTCCACGATATGGCCCTGAATTTCATCCTCAACATCTCGGCGTTCGTTATCGTGTGTGAGGCCTTCCTCTGCATCCAGCCCCACTTCGGCTTATGGCTGAAGACCTTCAATGTCAAGCCGAAGGTAGTGGGCGGGCGCCAGGCGGAGTGCGGAGGTGCCATGGTGGGCAGGATGCCCAACGTCTTATGGCTCGAGGGCTCCTTTGTGGAGACCATAAAGGGGTGGCAATCGGGGTGGTTCTACATCAACGAGCCGCGTGACCCTAAATGGGCAGCGGCCCCCGAATTCCGATCTGGCTTCCCTTCACGGCTCACCTCTTGGAAAGAGACGGGCTTCACGTGGGGTAATTCGGAAGAGCTGACCGGACTTCAATCCTGCGTCCAAAGCCTGGTGAACAAGAAGCTCAAGCTTGTCAACATAGTCCAGGTCATACTCATCCGCCGGATCCTCCCGTGCCAACAACGGGCCTTGAACATGTGGGAGTTTGATCCGGCACAGCACCAAACCCTGAGCAGGCTCTTCGACACTACGTACGAAGATGCCTGGAAGGTGCTGTTCAAGGGCGCCGAGGCTCCCGCATCCGCTACCGAAGATCACGGATATAGCTCGCAGCGTCAAGCCAGTGAGGTAAGCTACTTTACCCTTTACAGGACTATTGTTATCCATAGTTTGACCCTATGCGGGATCTAAACTCCCTTACCTTTGACAGGCCTGGCAGAAGACGTCCGGGCAGGTTAACTGTCTGGCTCCCTTGCCAGAAGACCCAGCGGATGCCCGATTGACGGGGCTGCTGGTTCCGGCACCTCACGTGGTGCCGGAGAAGAAGGCCAAGAAGAAGGTCATGAGAGCTCGAAGGAGTTCCCGGCGCCAGGTGTTGTCGGACTCATCGTCCGATGACTCCAAGGAAGACTCCTCCCGCGAAGACGAGGAGGAGGAAAAAGAGGCCTCTCCCCCAGTGGGGGGAGAGAAGAAAAGGAAGGCTGCCCCAACTGGGGAGGCCGGAGGGTCCAAGAAGGGAAGGACCCTTCCCCCGGACTACTCCACCAACGCCGACGACGGCGAAGTGGAGTGGCCATCGAGGCCTAAGCCCCTGGCGACATCGTAAGTGTCCGGATACCAGAATAACTCATGGCGCTTCGTTTGTCATATAGAATCTCCTAACGCCGAATATACCCCTGCAGGCCGCCCAAGGACGGGCTCGACGCTTCAACGAGCGGCTCCCTGGCTTCGTCGGACGTGAAAAGCATTTCACTTTTGGCTGCCTCCTCTCCTCGCGCTGCGGATGACGCCGAGGTGGGGTCCCAAAAGGGGCCCAACCAGGAGGAGGAGGTCCAGGAGGCGCCGCAAGGCAACCTCCCGGACTCCAGGCACAAGGGGATCAAACCCCAAAGGGCTCTAAGTCCGGCCCTGGGCCGGACTCCGTACCGGAACCTTCAGTGGTTCCGGAGTCCGGCAGGCGGCCCCTTCGTAAGAAGGGCGAGACCGTGACACCGGTGACCTCCGTCCAACCGGAGGCACCGGATAATTTGCTGGAAGCGCTTAACGGCGCCTCCATCGACGAGGAGCACCGTACTGTTATGAGTGTGGTGATCCAGAAAGTTCGGTCTGCCAAGAGTGGGCTGACTGAAGCCTGTACTAGCCTTCTAACAGGCTTTGAGGTATGTATTTAAGATATGTAAAAATATTACCGCATAGGCAGTAGCCCCTGATGCTCAGTTTGGTGTTCGGAAAGAAAAGCCGAACTAGGGATCTAAAAAGATGTACGCAGGAGTCTAACATAAGTATGTCAATATGGGGAATGCAGGCTGCGCTGCTGACCTCTACCGCGCTGACTGCGGAGGTCAATGTATTGAAGCAGAGCCTCGAGCGGTCCGAGAACAAGCTTGGCCTTGCCAAAAAGCAGCTCGAGGACAGGGAAGGTAAGTAATACCTTATGGAAGTATATAAAAGATGTGGTTGCAAAAAATAACAGGAATAACGTGAGAATTGCAGGGGCCATGAACAAGGTGGAGACCCTGAAGGAAGCAGTGTCCAAGGCCAAAAGCAATGCGGCCGCGGAGCGCACCGAGCGAGAGAAGCAATAGGCGCGGGTGGCGGAGGTGCGGTAAGAGCTCCAGGC
Organism: Triticum timopheevii; assembly: GCA_963921465.1. Classification (NCBI taxonomy): domain Eukaryota; kingdom Viridiplantae; phylum Streptophyta; class Magnoliopsida; order Poales; family Poaceae; genus Triticum; species Triticum timopheevii. The sequence goes on from OY997270.1 coordinate 587,595,934, forward strand.
TCTCGTGGAAAAACACGAGAGATGGAGCGTGACTCAAAGACTCGAGAGTCCGAGCTCGCCTCGGCTCTTGAGAGCGCCAAAGCCGCTAAGGCCGAAGCCCAAAAAGCCCTCCAGGAAATTGAGCCAATGAAGAAGATAGCGGCGGGTAAGGCATTCTTCATGCAAAGCAAGCACGTGAAAGTGACTTACTTGTTACTTACCCGAATCCGGAGCTCTCCAGGAGCATTCGCAGATCTGCCCCGCAGTGTGTCCGACACTGCCGCATTCTACCGGGCCGAGGAGGGGAGCTCGACGAAGAAAGTGTTCTGGTCTCAGTATGCTGAGGCCGGACACCCGGTGCCCTTGAGCGACCAGCTGAAGCAGCTGGTCGAGCTCCATAAGGTGGCCGAACAGGCCATGAAGAGCCTCATAGTTCGGCTGTGGCCTGAGGAAGCCATGCCTGGGAGCTAATTCGGGCTGGTGAGGAGGCTGGTGGACGCTTGTCAATGGATTGAAGTCGTCAAGCGCTCCATCTGTATCAAAAGTGCCCGTAGGGCCCTTGCCCGTGCTAAAGTACACTGGGGCAAGATGGATGCTGAGAAGCTTGTGACGGACGCTCCACAGCTGGGCAGGGAGTATCGCAAGCCCAAGATGTATTATGAGAGCGTCCTGAAGGGTGCCCGCCTTATAGCGGGTGAATGCTCCAAAGATGTAATTTTTGAGTAAACTCGCATTTGTTATCCTGTACGCTTGAAAACTTGTTCATATGCGCTAAGCAACGCTTGTGAATTTAAAATATTACCTTCTATGCGGCCATTTATTAATTTTGAGAGATGGCGAGTCGTTGGCTTCTGCCCCCATCCCACGAGTGCTGGGGTGTTCAGGATAAACTTGAGCGCTCTTTTTCCCATTCTTGGGTCCTTCAAGGGAGGCGCGCAACACAACGAACAAGGCAACCAGACTATAAAGCTTGAACACTCTCACTTAGCCATAGAATTCTATAATTTTAAATTTTGGTGAAGCCCCTAGTATTTGGAAGACCAAATTCGGGGCGCTATCCACGCCTGGGCCAGACAAAGCTGACTCCTCGCTCTAAGCGGCATAAGTCTTTAGGGACTCAAAAACCTCTCGAACAACGACCGGCTCTCGCCCTATCATGACGGTCAGTTTTAGCTTTCTCCACTGAGGTGCTCAACCTGGCTCAACCGGGGCACAATCGCAGTGGTTCTCCCAGCGCTACCTTAGCCGATATAACAGAACGTGAGGTACCAAAACATGGAAGCCGGGCAAACCCAACTATTGACCCAATACATGATTTGGAGCCGATGCATATGATGCTATAAGTTTGGGGTGCCACACTTGTGAAAGTGTTTGGACTTATCACACCATATTTTGGGGTACTTAAGCCCCTGGTGTATTTGGCCGTACCAAAGCGTACGGATGCAACATGTCATAAGTGAACATATATAGATAAAAAAAAGGAATGCAATAATAGGCAAAAGCTATGCATTGTTTATTCAAAAAAGCTGCGGTAAAAGCAGAACGATACAAATAGTGCGATAAGCAAGGGACGGGACTATTTGACATGTCCCCCTCCATAAGCAAGCTGCGGGATGATATGTAAAACAGGTATACTGCTCGTTATAAAGACCACCTGGACACTCGATGTAGCTTTCTGCTTCCCTGGCTGTTGCATCGTGTGTTCGGCGATTCTACTGCCGGACAGGGCTTCTTGAGAAAGAAGTCCTGAAAGTAAGAGAAGAAAAAAAAGAATGACACAATTGGGAGCCCCTGGTGTGGTTGAGCCACATTCTGGGCCTGCCGTGGTCGTGCCCCTCCCCGTATGCCCATGGTATTTCCAGAGCATAATTATGTACGCGTAGTACTGGTTTCGCAATTTCGCGAGGGCTGGGGTTGTGGCCGCATTGCTACGCGTGCTCGGGACGTGCCAGGCGGTCTTGTTGTAGGTTACTCCGGGCGCGCTTGACGGTGTCCGGATGTTTAATAGCCAGACTCGAGAATTGCCTTGAGAGGCTGCTTTGTATTTCCGCCACGAGGGCCGCCGTATGCTCCTCCATTCGGAGAGAGCGTTCGGTGTTTCCGTTGACCATAATGACTCCTCGAGGGCCTGGCATCTTGAGCTTGAGGTATGCGTAGTGCGGCACCGCATTGAACTTTGCAAATGCAGCTTGTCCGAGCAGTGTGTGATAGCTGCTGCGGAACGGGACTATGTCGAAGATTAACTCCTCGCTTCAGAAGTTATCCGGGGATCCGAAGACTACTTCAAGTGTAACTGAGCATGTACAGTTGGCCTCTACACCTGGTATGACGCCTTTAAAGGTCGTCTTTGTGGGTTTAATCCTTGATGGGTCTATGCCCATTTTGTACACTATATCCTGATAAAGCAGGTTCAGGTTGCTGCCGCCGTCCATCAGGACTCTAGTGAGGTGAAATTCGTCAACGATTGGGTCTAGAACCAATGCGGTGAATCTGCCATGATGGATGCTAGTGGGGTGGTCCCTTCGATCAAAAGTGATCAGGCAAGAGGACCACGGGTTGAACTTTAGGGCGACTAGCTCCATCGCATATACGTCCCTTAGTGCACGCTTCCGCTCCCTTTTGGGTATGTGGGTTGCGTATATCATGTTCACCGTCCGCACTTGTAGGGAGAAGCCCTTCTGTCCTCTATTGTTCGGCGGTCGGGGCTCCTCTTCCTCGTCGCTATGCAGCCCCTTGTCATTGTTTTCGGCATTTAACTTTCCTACCTGCTTGAACACCCAACAATCCCTGTTGGTGTGGTTGGCTGGTTTTTCGGGGGTGCCATGTATCTGGCACGAGCGATCGAGTATTCGGTCCAAATTGGATGGGCCCGGTGTATTTCTTTTGAATGCCTTTTTTCCGTTGACCGGGTTTAGAGCCTCTGAATCCGGCATTGACTGTCGTATCTTTAGCATTATCGCCATTAATGCGGCGCTTGTGCTTGTTGCGACGCAACCTGCCGCTGCTGTCCTTGGTATCCGAATTACCAGGGCTCTTGGTCATGTTGTTACTACGAGCTAGCCAGCTGTCCTCTCCTGCGCAAAAGCGGGTCATGAGTGTTGTAAGGGCTGCCATGGATTTCGGCTTTTCCTGTCCTAGGTGTCGGGCAAGCCACTCATCGCGGATATTATGTTTGAAGGCTGCAAGGGCTCTGCATCCGGACAGTCGACGATTTGATATTTCTTTGTTAGGAACCGTGTCCAGAATTGTCTGGCCGATTCCTCTGGCTGCTGAATTATGTGGCTTAGGTCATCGGCGTCCGGTGGTCGCACATAAGTGCCCTGGAAATTGTCGAGGAATGCGGCTTCCAGGTCTTCCCAACAACCAATTGACTCTACTGGCAAGCTGTTAAGCCAATGCCGAGCTGGTCCTTTAAGCTTGAGTGGGAGATATTTGATGGCGTGTAGATCATCACCGCGGGCCATGTGGATATGAAGGAGGTAGTCCTCGATCCATACCACAGGATCTGTTGTGCCATTGTATGATTCAATGTTTACGGGTTTGAAACCCTCAGGGATTTGATGATCCATCACTTCGTCTATGAAGCATAGTGGGTGTGCGGTGCCTCTATATTGGGCTATATCACGACGTAGCTCAAATGGGCCTTGTCTGTTGTGTTCGGCCTGGCCGGATTTGTTGTATCCGGCATGACGGTTATCGTCACGTGTAGTGAGGCGCCCACGCGATCCGTAGATCGATCTTGTTTGCCTTGCCTTATCCTCCAATATATCTCGCAGGTCTGGCACATTTCCCCGTGCCTTGGTACTTCTTCAGCGACGCAGGGGTGCGGCTTGAGTGGAAGGCCGAGAGGCCTCTCTGTCGCGGCCATGAGGTGGCCGGTCGGCCGCATCATGCGCTGGTGATGTAGGCTTGGGTGCTTCCTCCTCTAATCAGGGTAGCAGCCTGCGTTTTGGGTAGCTCTTGGAGGGGCGTTCGAGTTTGTACTCTTCGGCCGCAAGGACTTCAGTCCATCCGTCAGCTAGCAAATCTTGGTCAGCTCTAAGTTGTTGCTGCTTTTTCTTGAGGCTGCTTGCCGTGGCCATAAGCCTGCGTTTGAAACGCTCCTGCTCAACGGGATCCTCAGGCACTACAAATTCGCCGTCGTCGAGGCTTGCCTCATCTTCGGAGGGAGGCATGTAATTATCGTCCTCTACCTCTTTGTCTGCCGCTCTCTCATGAGGGCTGGCTTCTCCATCCTCCTGTGCTGAATCCTGCTGGAGGGGGTTGTCTTCGGCACTTTCCGGGGTGTTATTGTCTCCCGTGCCGGAATCACCGTTTTTGCTGTGGCGGGATTCAGAGCGGCGCCGCTGACGCCGACGCTTAGGCTGTTTCTTGGAGGGGTCATCCTCCGTTGTTCCATCGCTGTTCCCATCTTTTGGGATGTCCACCATGTAAATGTCGTATGACGAGGTGGCCTTCCAGTGCCCTGTAGGCGCTGTATCTTGGTCGTCTCCTGCATCGTCGTCCATACCGTCGATGTCTTCGGAGTCAAAGTCGAGCATGTCGGTTAAATCATTAACAGTGGCTACGAAGTGGGTGGTGGGTGGGCTTTGAATTTCTTCATCGTCCGCATCCCAACCTTCCTGGCCATAGTTCGGCCAGGGCTCTCCTGATAAAGAGAGAGACTTTAGTGAACTCAGGATGTCGCCAAAGGGCGAGTGCTGAAAGATGTCCGCGGCGGTGAACTCCAGGACCGGCGCCCAATCGGATTCGATTGGCACGGGCGCGGAAGGTTCAGAGTCCGGAGAGGAGTCCGGCACCTTGGAGTTACAAGCCTTGCAAAGGACAGGGATGGTGTTTGGCTCAATCGCTGTGGAGATTGCAGCCCCGAGGCTGTGTCCAGCCACCCGTCCTCGATCGGCGTAGTCGGCTCCGAGCTAAGGGTCGGAGCGGACACTGGTGCGGCCTCCAGGGCACTGTTCGGCGGCAGAGCTAGATCATGCCCCTCATGACAGTGCGGCGCGCTTGGCTGTGGCTCGAACCCGTTGAAGATCAAGTCTCCACAGACGTCAGCCGTGTAGTTCAAACTTCCAAATCTGACCTGATGGCCAGGGGCGTAGCTTTCAATCTGCTCCAGATGGCCAAGCGAATTGGCCCGCAGTGCAAAGCCGCTGAATACGAAGATCTGTCCGGGGGGAAAAGTCTCGCCCTGGGCCGCATCGTTGTTGATGATCGGAGGAGCCATTGGGCCTAAAGATGACGACACAGAGGAACTCTCAATGAAAGCACCAATGTCGGTGTCAAGACCGGCGGATCTCGGGTAGGGAGTCCCGAACTGTGCGTCTAGGCGGATGGTAACAGGAGACAAGGGACACGATGTTTTTACCCAGGTTCGGGCCCTCTCGATGGAGGTAAAACCCTACTCCCGCTTGATTAATATTGATGATATGGGTAGTACAAGAGTAGATCTACCACGAGATCAGAGAGGCTAAACCCTAGAAGCTAGCCTATCGTATGATTGTTGTTCGTCCTACGGACTAAAATCCCTCCGGTTTATATAGACACTGAAGAGGGTTAGGGTTACACAGAGTCGGTTACAATGGTAGGAGATATACATATCTGTATCGCCAAGCTTGCCTTCCAGGCCAAGGAAAGTCCCATCCGGACATGGGACGAAGTCTTCAATCTTGTATCTTCATAATCCAGGAGTCCGGCCAAAGGTGATAGTTCGGCTATCCGGAAACCCCCTAATCCAGGAGACCCTCAACGACTGTGTGGGTGTAAAAGAGTAGGTGAGGTCATAATCAATGTAAAGTTGAATTCAAATATTTGAATAAGAGATCATGATGTTTGAAACCCATGCATGCATGAACATAACTGAGATATGCGCGGTGTGGTTTGGAAATGAGCATGATTCTACTGTATACACATTGAACAAGGTCAGACTGATTTGAATTTGAGATACCGATGACAGACATCGTTTGGCCACATTGCATCCATGCATGGACACACTATTCTAATTGGAGATGACGGCTAGCTTTCGCATCACATATCTATATCTATACCCCTATATATTATATTTTATATCTTTTATATAGTGTGCGAATAACTTTAACTTTGAAAGATGGTCGTTGGATGAAGCCAACCCGACGGCGCAGATATGGCAAATTCGAGCACTGCTGGCCATTGGATATCATCTACATTCTAGCAGATTTTGCCACATGTACAATCTAGAAGACTCCATGGTTGAACTTAAGTATAATGCACAAACCTCAAAACACAAACACTTCTTCTTTGTTATAGAATCTTCCATATCATAATTGCCAAAATGTTTTTCAACATGATTTGCCATTATTTATTTTTTACTTTATGCTTTACAACGCACAATTCCATGAATCTTAAAATAGATTAGCTTTCTTATAAAAACTAGATGATTTTGAATGAGATGAACTATAAGAATTAAACGAACATCTGCATCATGCATATATGACTCAAAGGTTACATGCTATAATGTGGTATTTATTCATAATTTGGTTGCCAAACCTCATGCGTGCAATGCACGTATACCTTACTAGTCTAAATGGTGTTTGTGTGTGTGTGTGTGTGTGTGTGTGTGTGTGTTGTGCGTGTTAAACACATTGTACATAGTATCATACATGGTTTAGATCCCAAACATCTAGCTAGAGTACATGTACTATGATTTGAATTCAACATAAAATGGATATATATTTGAATTTGAGATCGTATGTACATGTAGTTCGTATTTATATAGGAATTTACTACTCCTATATTCATGTCATGTGTTGTGAAGATAATATTTAGATGGTTGTATAACTAACCCAAGAACAATCCCATTCAAACAGGGAAAATGTACTCAAATTTAGTCCATATGCTAGACAACACGAATTGTTTTTTTATTGTTGAGGGAAGTGCAAATTGATTTGGTACTGTACACGTTATGCTTGTTGTCCCGATTTTTTTATTTTTTTTGTTGTTGTACTTGAATGCATTTCTAGTAATATAGTAAAACGGGACATGGCTCTCTCTTGTGATGAGATGCAAATTGTCTTTTTTTGTACACGTTAAGCTTGTTCTCCCGAAATTTCAAGCAGTGCCTTGTTATGCCGAAATTTCAAGCTAGCATCTATGTCTATCATGCTGCAAAACTCCCGCCTCTTCAACCCGCGCCTTGTTACCCTGAAATATTTAAGATATATCTTTGTCTCGTTGTGCTCCAAAAACTCCCTCCATCTCAACCCCCGCCTTGCTATCCCAAAATTACAACGCGCGCGAAAACTCCCACCTCCTGCGAAATCCTAACATGTGAAATGCCCGTGATACCCCTGAACCGAAAGAACCTCCTAGCTCAAATCGGTGGGGGTACTTTCATAACATACCCCATATTTCGAACAAGCGCGTCCCTAAGCCATGGTTCCCCCCTCCCATCCCATCCGCCGACCCATTCGTACACCAAGGCCGCGAAAACCCATGAAGCCCCACACCCTCCTCCACATGCCACCCAGTCGGAGCCTCTTTCCCGACGATATCATCCACAACAACACCCTGACGTCCCTCATCCACCACACCGGATGAGGATCCGTCATCAATCTTGTCATCCCGCCGGTTCAGCCACCCCGTCCTCCACCTCCAAGGAGCGGCCCCGATGTTCCCCTCGTCTTTCATGCCACCTCCATTCTGACACCGCCGTCTTCACCTGCACCACCGGAAGAGTAGCATCATCACCGTTTCCTTGGTTGAAACTGAGGCCTAATTGGCGCCGCCAAAGAGGTTCTACAAGAATCACCGCATTTTCTTCTTGATTCGATCTCATGGTGTTGGCGGCGCTCGGTCCTGAGCCAACATGGGGCGGCTCCATCCACGGCGGCGTCCCTAGCCACTTCCTCCATGATGTCGCTCCCTCGGCGGCAACATCCACATCTATAGGACATGCTGCTGCTTTGGCTCTCACTCGCGCTACTGCTCTGCTCTTGCTCTCGGTCCCCTGCCTGGTCTGCTCTTGCTCTTGCTCTTGCTGCTCCTCTTGCTCTTGCTTGCGCTGTTGCTCTCGCTCTTGCTCTTGCTTGCGCTGCTGCTCCGATTTAGCTACACTTCAGCCGACTGAATCGACTTTTGGGTCAGTCGATTTCCAGGGGGTGGGGGGTTCACCGGAGTTAAGGAAGAACTAGCCGTAGCGAGGAGGGGGGCTCACTGGAGAGGTACCCCACTACCTATCTTAGGGTTCAGGGTGGGGCGGTGGTTGTAGCGGTGGTGGGGCGGTGGCGTGGGGATGGCCAGGGCGGTGGCGGACCGGCGACGGGTAGTGGTTTTGGGGCGAGCAGGGCGGCGCAGTAGCGCCGCCGGCCGACGGTTTGGCCGGTGGTGGCTGGAGGTTCAGGGGGTGGAGGTTGAAGATGAACTGCATGCCCTTGATTCCGCATCCAACGGCTCAAAAATCGACTGACCAGAGATGAAAAAGTCAGTCGACTCTGCCTGCTACTCTACTCTTGCGCGTGCTGCTGTTGCACAAGCAGCAGATACTGCTCTCGCTTGAGCCCGTGTAGCTGCTACCCAAGATGTTGCTACACGACCAGCTGCCCCGGCTCTCGCACGCGCTGCTGCTCCTGGCGCTGCTGCTGCTACTACTGCTTTTCTGCTACTAGTGCATTCAGTTTCGACAGTAAAATTCAGTTTCAACACCAAAATTCAGTTTCGGCAGTTAAATTCAGTTTCGACGGTTAAGTGATGAGCGGCTGATGTATTTTACATCTAGAACTTTTTGGTTATGTATTTTACGTCATTTATTGGAGATGCTTTTAGAATTCCATTCAGATTAACATTGTCTCTCTTGTCCTGCTTCAGCCTTGCCGTCGTACAACTCACCAGAGCTGCTCCAACAACGAAACCCTCCATCACAGCGGAGCAGTACCCCGGGCTCTATCTCTAGACGCATAAGATCTTCTTCCACTCCTCTGACAGCTAAATCAGCCGAGCATCCTCACCGACCAACCCAATCACGCTGAGATCGACATGGCTTGACGAAAGAGGTTGTACACTTGTTGCATCTATTTTTTACTCTACATGTTATATATATTGTCCACTGAGCACACGTAGGAACGTGAAATACGATAGTTTCTCCTACTATATGACCAACAGTGTGGTACCGGGAAACTTAGCTATCCGTGATGGACTCTTTTGAACGCCATCATTATTTATCTCCGCGCGTTTGAGCTATGCATTTGTAGATGGGCCAATGAGTTAAGCTAGTAGGGCGGTGGCCTGGGTCCAAAGTAGTAGAAGTAGCACAAAAACATTTTTTGAGTGTACGCTTTTCCCTGCTCAAGCCTGCCTACTGGAATCGCCAGTGCTTGAAAGGAAAAGTGAAGGAAAAACATAGGAATTGGAACGTTTCCAATGGTATTACTATTCATGCATTTGGTTCAAACGATCGAGCAAAGGAAAATTGTAGGATTTGTTCCTTAAGTGTCCCCTTGAGAGAAAAACCGTAGGAATTTTAATATCCACTTGTCCTCCTTTTCAAATTCCCATTCACGAAGCACAAGACTAAGAGATAGTAACATAATAGCATTATAATCGTACATTTTCTTGTGGTTTGACTTAATCTCCCCATGCTTCTTTGCATCCTGCGATCTTCCAATACTTGTGAACCAAACACTCAGATTGGCAAAATTCCGGTGTTTTTAAATTCTCTATTTTGTACGTGCATTCCTATCCTATTCCTATGTATTTGTTATCCCTGCATTGTTAGAATCCTCAAATTCAAACAAGCCCTTACACAATTACTTTTATTACAGATATGTGTCAAAGAAAACCTTGTGTGGTTTGTTCTGCTCCTGTTACATCGTGTTTCACCCCATCTCAGTTGCTCCAACGACGGAAGGGTTCACCACAGTAGGGATCCGCTCTCCAGACTGTCTTTCGCCGCCTCAGTTCTTCTTCCCCACCACCGGTAGCCACGACAACTGCATTACCATCATCAGCTGAGCACATGACCTTCAGGACTACACGGGTCCGCAAGATAGGGCGCACTCTTTCGTGTCTGCTTACGTTATGCATCGCTTAATATGATGACATGCTACTTTATTGTCCTGTTCACCTATTAGACTCCGAGTCAGGCACAAAATAATGCTGAAACTTGAGTTTTTAAATGGTTGTGGGGTACATATTGGGGGCAGCAATCAGTACTATATGTCTACTATCTGGTTAATCTCAGGTGTCTACTATGAGTTTCATGTTGGGTGCAAACAAACATTAAAGGAGCCATTATCTGTATTTTTAACTAGAGCTATTATTTGCCTACTATCATTGGTTTTGGGTCTATCCACAGTTTGCTGCCATCACTCTGGATTTGTGCATCTCCTTATATAATCTCACTATGTTTTATTCCTATGCATGTCAGTTACTGTACATAATGGAACTGAACATGTAGAGCAAAAGAGACGAGCCTTGCATGGCAAAAAAAATTCATGTAGACGTCGTTCCATGGTGGGCGCAAAGGCAGTCCCCCTCCACCCATTTCGGATTGTAATCAAGAGGAAGATAATTGTTCTAAGGGGGATTCAGAAAGAGAAGACTACTCCTATTTACCCCCTGTGGTCTTCGCTCTAACTTGGCATCCTGATGTTGGTGATATCATGCATATGGTGCCTTGCATTGCTTACTTATACATCAAATATGTCATCTACTTAGTTTAGACATGCTTTGTGTGAATACCATCTGTCGTGGAATTAACACGTCAGATGTCCTCATGAAAGGACTTAGTCGTGGAGCCATCACAACGGGTTAGCTTGAAGGGGGTAAACCGGACAAGGGACACGGGAGTTTTATACTAGTTCGGTCCCTTCAATGAAGGGAAAAGCCTACGTCTAGTTGTGATGGGATTGATTGGGTTTTGATGACCAGGGAGCAAATACGCTTGCCTGAGTCTCGAGTTGTTGTTTCTTGTCCCTGAACCGCCGCCGGGTCATCCCTTTATATACATAGGTTGACACCCGGCCGGTCTACAGAGCCCCGAGGCCGACTCATACAAAGTGTCCGGCTCGGTCTCTCCTTTCCTAACTTTTCATTACAAGTTACATAGTCATGGCGGTTTACCACTATGGGCCCTAATCCGCCTTTGGGCTCCGGGCCTCTAAGCTTCATTAGTAAAGCACCATCTTCTGGATCTTCATGGGCTTCAACGTAGTCGAGGGTGAACCGGGCCCTCCCGGCCGTTTTACACTTAGTAGTCATATACCCAACATTAGGCCCCAAATTGATTTGAACCTGTTCATGTCAGTCTTCAATACTTAAATAAATCTTGTAAACATCTCCTTATATTCTCGTAAACCGCCATGTCGGCTTCTCCTGTAAACTTTGTTAAACCGCCGTGACATCATCTTCTGGACACAGCAACGGACCATCATGACATCTCTGTATAAAAAGATTAAAAAGATTCCCTTCATTAATGATGTCCCGAAAATCGAGGCGACAAGCGCGCCCTCTCTGCCGCTTCAAGCTCCTCAATTCTCGCGCCTGCCACTTATCCCTTTCTCTTTATAAATAAAGCCCGAGGGTCCTTTTCTTTCTTCCCCTTCCGTGCCTTCATCTTCCTTGCGACGCCCAAGCTCTGAAGCTCCGCCGCCGCCCTCAACCCTTGAGAACTGCATCAACAAAGGCTGCTGCATCAACCTGAAACGGACCAGAGTTCGCAGCATCCCTCTGCAGTAGATCTGCACTAGTAAGTTTTCTCTTTCCCGCATCTTTAGATCTATGCTAGGGTATGAGTTCGTCTATACAATTCTTCATTTTTCCTTCTCAGTTCTTCGTTTTTCCTTCTGCCGTGGTTGCTTTGATCCAATAGTAGTGTAAATCCCGTGCGGTAGTTACTCCGCATCCATTTTTAGTACTAGTAGATCTTCCCTTTCTTTTGTAGAGCGCACGACCTTCTATGTTCTGCTTAACGCCATTATAAGTCGCAGTAATTTTTCTTTACTGAAGCATGGTAGATCCACATAAATTTCATCATTGTGTGGAACCTGTTTCTGCCAACACTTAGCAAATTTTCATCTGTCTCCTTCACCTAAGGGCGGTTTAAACTTTAGCAGTCGGTAATCCACCACCTATCATTAGCCCTTGCTTTAAACCGCCATTTTGATCTGAATAGCAATTCCGGTTTATCTCAGACATATGCCTTGATCAAATTTTCCGGTTTAACACCAACTAATACTTCTTGAACTGTCAATCGTAAACCGGCCTTCATTTTACCTTTACAGCTTGCTTTCCAAGATGACCAAGCAATTCGCCGCTTGCAATTGGGTTCCGTCCCGGATTACAGAAAAACAGATCAATGGATATGTAGTGGCGGGCGCTTTAGCATCAAAAAATGTCCTTCACTGGCGAGTTCCTGGCCCCGAGTGCCCTCCTGAGCCACAGGATGGCGAAGTTATTGTTTTTATGCAGCACTTAGACCGGTGCTTCAGCCCTCCCAGGTCAAAAAAATTCTGGGATGTCCTTGCGAGCTTCCAACTCCACCCACAAGATATCGGTCCAAATTTCGTATCAAACATATGCAACTTTCAAGTATTTTGTGAAGTCTACCTTCAAGAAGAACCATCTGTTGAGGTATTCCGGGACTTCTTTCATCTAAACCGCTGAACTAAATTTTCCGATGGTCCTAACACGGAACTTGGCGGGGTATCAATCCATAAAAGGAAGGAAGTTGATTTTCCACATGCATCACACCATAGTCATCCCAAAGACTGGAACCAAACTTGGTTTTTATTGTCAGAACACAGCCCCTGCTGAAGAGAATCCCTTGTCGGGTTACCGCCCTCACCGGCTTAGCAATGGCAACCTGTTACCTCGATGATTAACTGTCAAAGAGAGGCAAACTTATGCTCCTCAACTCGCCAAGCTCCGGGCTCTCATGGCCAACGGTTTAACTGGCGTTGATCTTGTTCGCTGCTGGGTTAAATGGCACATCCTGCCCTTAAGCCACCGCTCCGGATTAATGCATGAGTATACCGGCGATGTCAAGGATCCTCAATGGTTTACTGAGATTGAAGTGACTGATGATGAAGTCACCAAATCAGTGAAGAAGATGTTAGACGAGCCCATTGCCATATGCAGCCAAACCGGATTGGCTCCCTTTTACGCCGCCAACAAACCGCCAGCAGTAAGACTTTAACCTTGTATTTTCTTGATCCGCCTCTGCTTTAACATTGTTCTAATAATCCTTTGTAACTTTCCAGGCCAACAACTCCTTTTGGAAAAAGAAGGCTTCAGATAACCCAACAAGAGCTCCTCGTGCCAAGAGTAAAGCTGTCAAGAAAGCATCCAAAAAGAAAACCGGCAAAGCTGTTGATCCGCCCGAAGATGCTGAAGAGTCGGATCAAGAGGTAGAACTTGACTCCCTTGGCTCCTTTTTCATACATCTTCTTAACAATGATTATCATCAGGATGACGCAGAGGTCAGCCGTGCGGACCATGTTGAGATAATCTCTCTTTCCTCTGGTTCAGATCTTGTGCCGGTTCAAAGATTTCGTCGTGCAATTTGGAAAGTGAAACGCTCTCACCCTCTTGCTTATTTGGATCCAAAATTTTCTTTAAAGAATCAGCAACCTGAAGGGCATCGCACAACCCGACATAGTGGCCAGCAAGTCACTTCTTCCGGTTTACCGGATACTCCAACCCGAAAGCATCTTCCAGATGTTATATGTTCTCCCAAAAAACGTTATCCTTTGAAGGGTTTCTTCCAATACCCACTTAATCCGTCTAATCCGAATTACCAGGCGTCTTCTAATTCATCTGGCGGTTCATCAACCACATAGCTGCCTCCCCTCAAGACCGTCGCTGGGTAAGTATATTGCTTTTCAACCTGCTTCTTCATGCATCGGTTTATCATACAGATCTTTATTTTGATGTTGCAGTGCCAAGGCTCGATTGACCAAGAAAGCCAAGACCAGTGGTCCCTCTGACGATGTTGAACCGGAGAAGACCCCAGATAAAGCTGGTGAAGATCCTGATAATGTCATGGATGAGTCCGGTCCACAAGATCCAGTTGCTGATGCCAATCCATCGGAGGCTGATCCGGAAACACATCTTGAAACATCAAGTCCACATGCCACGCCTCCAAGTCCAATTGCTGATCCGCTGGGTTCAGCTGCTAATCTGCCAAGCCCTACTGCCAATCCGCCAAGCCCTGCTATCAAACCGCCAAGCCCAGCCAAAGACAAGGTCAATCCACCGAGCCCAACCAAGGATGATGATGACGTCACAACTAGGAAAAGGCCTACTAATGGCGCACCAGTTTTGCCTACTAATGGCGCACAACTGGTGCGCCATTAGTATCACGCCACTAGTATTTTTTACTAATAGCGCACCACTGGTGCGCCATTAGTATCTGGTATACTAATGGCGCACCATGCAGTGCGCCATTAGTATTGCCCACAATGCGCCACTAGTGTCTGCTATACTAATGGCGCACCACATGGTAGTGCGCCATTAGTAACAAACTTTTTTTTTGTTTTTTCTTAATCTCAGGTCACTATTTCACATATGAGATATCCAACACATATATATACAACAAGCATCCATATAACAATCATATCCAACACACAAGTTTCATCATATATACATACATAGCCAACACATAGTTCCATCGTTACATATTACAAAAGTTTCACATTGTTCATCCAACACCGTTATCCATCAATTCACAAAAGTTTCACATTGATACAAAATAAAAACACAAATGGAAAAGAAACACTCCATCCATGCAAGCTTCCATGAATTAAATCAAATCTGCAAAATGATAAACAAGAAGTTAGAAGAAGAAGAAGAAGAAGAAGAAGAAGAAGAAGAAGAAGAAGAAGAGAAGAAGAAGAAGAAGACTAGAAGAATACTAGAAGAAGAAGAACACTAGAAGAAGAATAAGAAGAAGAATAAGAAGAAGACTATAAGCTTATTATGTAAACTTGATCATTTGTGCTAACATAAGTAATTTTGGAGCTAACCTATAGGAAACTAAGCATATAAGCTCTCTAAGTTAGCATATTAGAGCCAACTTAGGTAAAATGAAGCTAATCTATGTCATTTTGGAAAAGAAGAAGAATAAGAATTATAAGAAGAAGACTATAAGCTTATTATGTAAACTTGATCATTTTGTGCTAACATAAGTAATTTTGGAGCTAACCTATAGGAAACTAAGCATATAAGCTCTAAGTTAGCATATTAGAGCCAACTTAGGTAAAATGAAGCTAACCTATGCCATTTTGGAAAAGAAGAAGAATAAGAAGAAGACTATAAGCTTATTATGTAAAGTTGATCATTTTGTGCTAACATAAGTTATTTTGGAGATAACCTATAGGAAACTAAGCATATAAGCTCTAAGTTAGCATATTAGAGCCAACTTAGGTAAAATGAAGCTAACCTATAGGAAACTAAGCATATTAGAGATAACATAGGTAACTAAGTATATATATATATATATATATATATATATATATATATATATATATATATATATCATTTTGGAGATCTGACATACCTGACATAGTTCAGTTTCCCATTGTTCTTCTCCTTCTTCCTCATCCTGATGCGCCAAGAGCGGCGAGGCGGTGGAGGCAGTGGGATGTAGTCTTCTACCACAATTGGCGTGGTCATGTCGCCCAGCTGTGGGATCGCCGGGGCCACCACCGGTGCGTGGTCATTGTCAGGCACCACCACCATCGCGAGGCCACCTTCAGGAAGGACGGGCACGACCATCGCTAGGTCATCCTCAGCCACCTCCATCTCTTGCCCATGGTCAGCCACCACCATCTCTTGCCCATGGTCAGCCACCACCATCTCTTGCCCTTGGTCAGCCACCACCAGTGCTAGGTCATCCTCAGCCTCATGCCCATCGTCATCCTGCAGCTCCTCATCCCCACTCTGCTCCTCTTCTCCCGCACTCCAGTCTGGATCATCCTTCTTGTTGTCTATGCTGCTGCCAGAATCGCTGCTGCTTTCGCTAAAGCCAAAATCGGTGTTGCTTTTGCTACAGCCATAGTCGCTGCTGCTTTGGCTGTAGCCAGTGTCGCTGCTGCTGCTCCCATTGCCTGTCCAAATGCAAGAATGACCGTTAACAATCGATGTGAGACAAAGCCCAATGTAGAGGAACAAGAAGAGGCAGAACATACTGGCATCATCATCGTCAGCGTAGCGCATGCGACACATAGTCGCGTTGAACACCTTCATGATGAGCATGGTGGCGTCGTCGTCGTACCTGAAGAGAAGGAAGTAACCCAGCCGCAGGTCGTAGGCATGGTAGAACTTCTCCCACCCACGATACAAGTATATGTGGCCCTCCTTGATCACCAACTCCACATCCCACTGCCTGCGAAACCCGCTGCCGGCCTGTCGCAGCTTCACATTATTTGGCGGATCTTCACCCAGCATGTTCATAAAACTGTCAGGCAGCCTCTGCAGTTTGGGACAATGAGTGATGTAGCAAACAACAGATATCATAATGAGATGGGTGAAGGGGAGATCTCTCGTTTTATATACCTGCGTCATGGATGATACTGAAGTCCCAAGTATGATACTGAAGAACTCGGAAGCATCCAACTCGTACTGTGGTGTGGCAGAGCGGCGGTGGCTTCTTCCCCCCATCTCTGATAAGCAGCAGAAGAGACCAATTACTACCCTTACAACAGATCATAAAACATGCATGATAACAGGCTGTACTGATCACCGTGTGGTTTGAGTGAAACCTATGTCTGTCACCAACATGACTGATAGGCATGTTAATACATCTACCATATATACCTTTGGTTTAGAAAAAGTATGCAAACAACATTGCAACTGATGATATCACAATCATAGTGCCATTCTAAACCGATAGCACATTTGATTCAAGGTATGAGGTGGGTCGGCCAAACCCTTTTTTTGGAACAAAGGCACATATACAAAAGACCACTTATGCCAACAGTATGGTTTATATTTGTTCCCAACAGGGAATTGATCATCGTGTGGTTTGAGTGAAACCTATGTCTGTCACTTTAATTCTTGTTGGGGTTTATCCCCTATACTTCCTAATCCCTGTCCACTTAACTAAGTAATAAGATACCCCGGCCCATGCATTAGTCGCAAGTACCCCATATGTCCTATTTTTAGCAAAGTCATGCTAAAATTCATGGAAAATTTCAGCATGACCTTTGCTAAAAATACGACATATGGAGTACCCGAATTTGCCAGAATGGAAGTTAATCGACATTCCGGCAAACTCAAGGGCCTCTCGGGGTACCTGCAAATTCATCACGACACAATGGTCGGAGACAAAACCCAGCAACTTTACAAGTCTTTCACAGATTTGTTTGCAAGTTCTGATATGTAATAAAGATGAGCCTCAAAGATGAGCCTCCAATGCTGATTTGTTTGCATTGTTTTAGGAGTATAAACTGAGTATGCAAACTGGATATACACTGAATTTAAATAAATTTACAGAAAAATACCATGTGCTTGTGGGTGTGGTGTCCTATTTGTAGAAAAATACCATGTGTAAGTGGAGTGCAGTGTTCTGCAGAAGCAGATGTTCAGTTGGGTTTCTGCTATTGAAACTTGCCAATTGCAAAGAGTACTGCTGTTGTAAAACTACTGTAAATCTACTCCTCTATACAAATCTTAAAAGCAGGTCTACTTCACCTAAAATTCACCTAAGAGCTATTGCAAGCAGGTCTACTTGCTTTTGGTGTGTTCTTGCACAACCTGTTTCTCTGAAATGCCACATAAGCATGTGTGCTAAACCTCTGTCTAACAAGTATTGAGGCAAACAAATATTGCTCCCAACTGAACATTTTCAGTTAACTATAGCAACAAGTATTGGAACACTGTGCTCAAAAAGTTCAGTTAACAGTATTGACTGCAACTCATTGAAACAAAAAGGGCAGATAATCCTTTTAACCATTCTGTGAGTTTTGAATGAGCTGGTTACTTGGCTGCTGCTATGTCCTAGTACTATGCAAAAGTGCTACTCATTTGATACGACGATGATAGCGCTCCGGGTCATGGTCAGGAGTAGGCTTGGGACATGGACCTGATTTAGCATTTAGTAACATCATCAATTATGATGCCAAACTAGTTTAATCCCTAGGAATTAGTTGTTAACATAATCACCCAGGGCCCCAACATTAGGCGATAATGAGCTTATTTTGCATAGTTTTCTACACGAAAGCGATGCGAAAGGAAAGATTTTATTTTGTTTGCGCCAAACAAGGCCTACTAATGAAGCTCCAACTACGAAGAAGAATCAGACCCTATCCACCAAGATATATTGGTGTATGAGATTGCCATAATCTTAATGAAGTATCTTTGTGCAAAGAACAGGCACAAATTGAAGTGAGCATCTGAAACCATGAGGCCGGCTAAAAGTTTTTGAGCACATCTCCGAGCTACTACTAGAGTTTATCACTTGAATCCATGGACCGTCCAGCAAAGCAAGGCAACCAAGAACAAGACATTGCACAAATCCCTTTCTTATCGACGCAAACTCAGTATAATCTTTTGGAATAAGGCTGTCAAACTAGCAATTATATACTATGCGATTCCTTTTTTGCTCGAAGGGCCTACTCTACTATTTAAGCTCCAATAATGAAGAAGAATCAGACCCATCCTCGAAGATATATTATTGGCATAGTATAAAACTGTCATGATCTTGATGAAGTACACTGCAGATGTATCATGTTGATACTGCTATATATTAAAAAATCTACGAGTTGATGATTACACACATAAAACTTGCAATGATGAAGGAAGCACTCATGTAAAATACTAGCAGTGACTAAAAACTGAGAATTTGATGTCAGTGCATAGTTTTATCCCTCCCCTGCCTTCCATCTACTCTGCATCTGATGCATACTACCAGTTGTGACAGCATATTCAGAAAGTGCATTCCGCAGGGTGCGGCCACAGCGAGGCAGGGCGTGGGTGGCGCACGGCCACGCGAGGGGCGGCCGGCACGGTGAGCACGAGCCCGCAGGGAAGTGGTGGGCGGCACAAACGGCGACTAAACAAGGGGAAAAGAGGGGGAACCGATGGAGACGCTCACCACGGAGATGGGGAAGGAGACGGCGAGGCCGACGATGGTCGGAGCAGCGCGGATCGACGCCGAGAAGCAATGGTCGGTGATGAGGAAGAAGAGGTCGATGCGCATGATCCTTGATGACCCGGCTCTAATTCATGGACGCAGCTCCGGTGGCCGTGGTGACGTGGACATGGGGCGGCGCCGAGGCTCCAAGTCTCCGGCGGCTCTGAGGGTTAGGGAGGGAGGCGAGGGAGGCGGCACTCACGGGGGAGGCGGGGCTCGGGGGGAGGCGACGCTCGAGGGGGTGGAAGGGGAGAGGGAGGCGGCGGGGGCGCGTGGGCGGCTACGGCGGACGGAGGCGGCGGACGGCGGGGGCGCGTGGGCGGCTGCAGCGGCGGCGTACGGTTGGGGTCGATCGAGTGGAGAATCCTGGTACTAAGAAAAAATTAGTAACCCTGGTACTAATGGCGCACCATACGCAAATGCGCCATTAGTAACCCTGGTTACTAATGATGCACCTGCTTCTGGTTCGCCATTAGAAGTTTTGAAAAAAAAGTATATATTCTAATGGCGCACCATGGCACAGTGCACCATTACTAGTTCTAGTAATGGCGCACTGTGCCATGGTGCGCCATTAGTAGTTTTGCAAAAAAAAGAATAAAAAATAAACAACAGTGGTGGCGCACCATGTTCCTGGTGCGCCATTAGTATATACTAATGGCGCACCACATGACAGGTGCGCCATTAGTGTCCATCCCATCTATAGCCCTTTTCCTAGTAGTGCGTTGTTGTCACTGGCACTGCTTATACCGCCCCAGGCAATCCAGTTGCTTTATCGAAGCACACTGCAAAGGACGAATTTGCAGCTATGGGTAAGGGGAAGGGGAAGACCGATTTGTTAGACTATGTTAACCTTTCTGCTCAGGATCTTCATTCCGGGTTCCTGAATCGGCATTACACCAGCCGAGATTATGAGGCCGGTTTGGTGAATCTAATGAAAGAATGTTATGAGGTAATCTTCCGAACACCATTTTATTTCTGTACATTCACTGTATTGTAGCCTCCAAGGGCCGGTTTATCTTTTAAAGGTAAACCGGGTCTTTAAAGATAAAGAACACTTTGATGTCGTAGCCCCCAAGGGCCGGTTTGTCTTGTGAAGACAACCGGGACTTTTACACTCCATTCTATACCTTGTTTACTTTCCTTGTATATATTTTTGAGCAAACACACATTAGCCCCCAAGTGCCAAGATTAAAACTTGTATTGATCTTTGGAACTTGAAACAATCAGTAGTAAAGAAGCAATCCGCATTAGCCCCCAAGTGCCAAGTGTATAACTTGTTATATGCTTGGGACTTTGAATAAATTACTGACATGCTCCTCATTTTTCTGTGGAAGGCTGATATAAATCACCAAGGCTCTCAAATCGCTGATCTTCAAGAGAACCTCAAGACCCAACAAACAGAAATGTCCAAGGCAAAAGATGAACTGAAAACCGCTTTGGCAGCCATGGAGCAACTCAAAGAAGGGTTCAAGATGGAGCGTGCCAACTGGGAGACAGAGAAAAATGCATTGCTGAAGCGAGCGGAAGACACCGAATCAGCTCTTAAACCGGTGGCGGAAGAGCTAACTGGGTTGAAGCGCCAAGTGAACGCAATGACTTCTGCAGTGTTTGGTAAGTAGTTTTGACAAGACTTCTTGAATGACCATGTTGGTAATTTGCCGGTTTAACATGAAATTCTTAAACCGTTGTAGGTAGCCGCATTTCTCATCTGGGCTCTGATATGCGGATGAAGCTGAAGGCAGCGTACACTCTGATTGAACAACTATATACCGGTGCCCAACGGGTTACCTATGCAGCTTCCTACAACAATCCGGCCCCCACTTTGATCAAGGATACTCTAGCAAAGTTATCCGTAACACCGGCGTAGATAGAAGAGATGAATTGATCTGCTGCCAGGGCCAGCGCTTTGTTGGCACTTACCCGAGCCAAAGCATGGATAGCTGGCCTTGATCTGGCGGATATTGCCATGGGCTTCCCCAGTGAACAAGAGAACGGGGCAGAGTTTGACAACGAAGACCTCAAAGATGTGACAAGGGAGATGCGTCCTCTGGCGACTCAACTGGCAGAAGAAGCTAACTTGACGGTTCACCGGCCCTTCTATGATGCCGACAATGAATGGGTTGACACTGTCATACCGGAAGTGCAAAATCTTATTCCGCCAATCCGTAAGCACACTTACGCCCCTGATATTGATCCGGCTGAACTTATAAGTGAAGAGGTTGTCTTTCAGGCTTTAACCCAGATTGGCTGGACCACCATTGACTTCCAGCTACTGGATGAAGAAGAGGAGGCTGAACCGACGCCAGATGATCCATCAACATCATGTCAACATGGTGATGAATCCTGATCCGGCAATCTGATGGATGTGTTATGAACTTTGATCTGTGGAAAGAAACAAGTCCATGTTTTGGGCCTTGAAGCGCCTTGTAATAGGCTAGTGAAAATACTTTGATCTGTTGCCATCGTGCACTAAGATATACTTTATTTGAGATGCCGTAACAATTTCAGCGCTGGCTTATATATCTTTATAATATCATGCAATCCCTATGTCTGCATAGAAAGATCTGTCCGGGCGGTTTACCGCTGGACGGGTCATAATGCTCAAAATGAAGCCTGGTTAATAACCAAAGCGGAATAAATATGAAATAACTCATACCTGTGATATGGAATCACTTAATAAGGGTGGAAACCCAAATTTGTGAGCTGTCAAGTTCCTTACCCTATAATGATAGGATGAATAAATTATGCCGGGTTATAATGAACACCAGATGATCATACTGGCGACATATAGTCAAAGCCAGGCCGGGTTAATAAACACCGGTTTGATGAGATGGTCTGATAACTTATAGCTGAAAGCCAAGCCGGGTTAACAAACACCGGGTTAACATGATGACTGAAAAGCCACACCGGGTCAAAGAACACCGGTTTAAGATAAATTCATCAAAAAAGGTGAAAACTTAGCAAGAAAATCAAACAAGAAAACATGTAGTCAAGGATTTTCAAGGGCGGCCAGGCCCAAATTCGAGGCTTTTCATGGGCTGCCAGGCCACTGAGTTAAACCATTTTGCAAAGCCTTTTAAGATGGGCCTCCAACTAACCAATCATCGTTTTAACTTTGCCAAGTTCAAGGTCTGTATAAGATTGACTTGTCAAACGTTCGGCGGGTTGTGCCAGGATTACCTGGATAGGAGTGGCTTACTTGATGAAGGCAGGTTAACCCGGGGTTTTAGGTGAATACACCAGGCTTCCAGGCTGTGGGTCGATACCCAATTACAAGGGTCCTTTCAAACTCTTTGTGGCTTTTGCACAAAAGAGCCCCCAAGTAACGTTTGTGAGCTGTGCTCAATGGGTGCCTATGTTTGAGCTATGTATAACATCCAGACTCTCTTTGGTCCCTTGGGTGTGAAGCTCCCAAGCTGTATTGTGGCATGATAGCCAGTTTATTGGACAAGGCGAGTCATTGCTTTGAGGGCAGAAGCCCCCTTGGAACCAAGAAATATTGGAAGAACGGCAGAGGCCCTGCTTGTAGCAAGGATGCCGGTTTATTATATTGATCATAATATATACATTGTCATAATATGTACATAGGGAAAGCCTATGGCTCAGGTGTAATAAGGCCGAAGGAGAGCTATGTTCCATGGCCGTCGGGTCTCCTCCTCAGAACTGCGTGGGTCTTCTCGAACGTCAATGAGGTAGTAAGATCCGTTGTGCAGATTTTTGCTGACCACAAAGGTTCCTTCCCATGATGGGGATAACTTGTGCATATCGATTTGATCCTGGATGAGCCGAAGCACTAAGTCGCCTTCTTGAAAGGTTTGTGTTTTAAACCGGCGTCTGTGATAACGCCGCAGGTCTTGTTGATAAACTGCCGACCGAGCCAAAGCCATGTCCCGTTTCTCATCTTACAGGTCCAACGCCTCTTGACGCGCTTGCTCATTGTCCGTTTCAACATAATTGGCAACCCAGGGCGAGTCATGACGAATATCACTTGGGATGACAGCCTCAGCCCCATAAACCATGAAGAAAGGTGTATAACCCGTGGATCGGTTTGGGGTGGTGTTTATACTCCATAACACAGATGGTAACTCTTCCACCCAACAACCCGGCGTCCACTGCAAAGGAACCATAAGCTTGGGCTTAATACCCTTCAAGATCTCTTGATTCGCCCTCTCGGCTTGACCATTGGACTGAGGATGAGCCACAGACGCTATATCAAGCCAGATATGCTCTCGTTGGCAGAACCCCTCCATGTCACCTTTAGAAAGGTTGGTGCCATTATCTGTGATGATGTTGTGTGGAAACCCAAAACAGAAAATGATCTTTTTGAGAAATTGAACCGCCGTGGCTGCATCACACTTACTGACAGGCTCCGCTTCAACCCATTTAGTGAACTTGTCAACCGCCACCAATAGGTGGGTCTTCTTATCCTGGGAGCGTTTAAAAGTTCCCACCATATCAAGCCCCCAAGTGGCAAACGGCCAAGTGATAGGAATCATACGTAGCTCCTGAGCCGGAACATGAGCTCGACGTGAAAATTTCTGACAAGCGTCACACCGCTTTACCAGATCCTCCGCATCAGCATGAGCTGTCAACCAATAGAACCCATGACGAAAAGCTTTAGCCACCAGGGATTTTGAACCGGCGTGATGACCACAATCCCCTTCATGGATTTCTGATAACCCACAAGTATAGGGGATCGCAACAGTTTTCGAGGGTAGAGTATTCAACCCAAATTTATTGATTCGACACAAGGGGAGCCAAAGAATATTCTCAAGTATTAGCAGCTGAGTTGTCAATTCAACCACACTTGGAAACTTAGTATCTGCAGCAAAGTATTTAGTAGCAAAGTTATATGGTAGTAGTGGTGATAGTAACAAAAGTAAAGATAGCAAAAGTAATGTTTTTTGTATTTTGTAGTGATTGTAACAGTAGCAACGGAAAAGTAAATAAGCGAGAACCAGTATATGGAAAACTCGTAGGCACCGGATTAGTGATGGATAATTATGCCGGATGCAGTTCGTCATGTAACAGTCATAACATAGGGTGACACAGAACTAGCTCCAATTCGTCAATGTATTGTAGGCATGTATTCCGAATATAGTCATATGTGCTTATGGAAAAGAACTTGCATGACATCTTTTGTCCTACCCTCCCGTGGCAGCGGGGTCCTATTGGAAACTAAGGGATATTAAGGCCTCCTTTTAATAGAGAACCGGAACAAAGCATTAGCACATAGTGAATACATGAACTCCTCAAACTATGGTCATCACCGGGAGTGGTCCCGATTATTGTCACTTCGGGGTTGCCGGATCATAACACATAGTAGGTGACTATAGACTTGCAAGATAGGGTCAAGAACTCACATATATTCATGAAAACATAATAGGTTCATATCTGAAATCATGGCACTCGGGCCCTAGTGACAAGCATTAAGCATAGCAAAGTCATAGCAACATCAATCTCAGAACATAGTGGATACTAGGGATCAAACCCTAACAAAACTAACTCGGTTACATGATAAATCTCATCCAACCCATCACCGTCCAGCAAGCCTACGATGGAATTACTCACGCACGGCGGTGACCATCAAGAAATTGATGATCGAGGATGGTTGATGATGACGACGGCGACAAATCCCCCTCTCCGGAGCCCCGAACGGACTCCAGATCAGCCCTCCCGAGAGAGATTAGGGCTTGGCGGCGGCTCCGTATCGTAAAACGCGATGATTTCTTCTCTTTGATTTTTTCTCCCCGAAAGCCAATATATGGAGTTGGAGTTGGCGTCGGAGGGTCTCCATGGGGCCCACGAGGTAGGGGCCGCGCCCAGGAGGGGGGCACGCCCCCCACCCTCGTGGACAGGGTGTGGGCCCCCTGGTCTTCATCTTTGGCGAGGATTTTTTATTATTTTTTATAAGACATCAAGTGGAGTTTCAGGTCATTCTGAGAACTTTTGTTTTCTGCACATAGAACAACATCATGGCAATTCTGCTGAAAACAGCGTCAGTCCGGGTTAGTTCCATTCAAATCATACAAATTAGAGTCCAAAACAAGGGCAAAAGTGTTTGGAAAAGTAGATACGACGGAGACGTATCAACTCACCCAAGCTTAAACCCTTGCTTGTCCTCAAGCAATTTAGTTGACAAACTGAAAGAGAAAAAGAAAAACTTTTACAAACTCTATTTGCTCTTGTTGTTGTACCTATGTCAAGCCATCATTCAGGTTTTCAGCAAAGATTATAACTAACCACATTTGCAATAATTCTCAGGTCTCATGTTTACTCATATTAATAACATAATCAGCTAGCAAGCCATAATAATAAATCTCGGATGACAACACTTTCTCAAAATAATCATAATATGATATAACAAGATGGTATCTCGCTAGCCCTTTCTGAGACCACAAAACAAAAATGCAGAGCACCTTCAAAGATCAAGGACTGACTAGACATTGTAATTCATGGTAAAAGAGATCCAATCATAGTCATACCCGATATAAATTAACAGTAATGAATGCAAATGGCAGTTGTGCTCTCCAGCTAGTGCTTTTAATAAGAGGGTGATGACTCAACATAAAAGTAAATAGATAGGCCCTTCGCAGAGGGAAGCAGGGATTTTTAGAGGTGCCAGAGCTCGGTTTTGAAATAGAGATAAATTATATTTTGAGCGGCATACTTTCATTGTCAACATAACAACTAAGAGATGACGATATCTTCCATGCTAAACAAATTATAGGCGGTTCCCAAACAGAATGGTAAAGTTTATACTCCCCCTCATCCACAAGCATCAATCCATGGCTTGCTCGAAACAATGAGTGCCTCCAACATTCAACGGGTCCCAGGGGGAGTTTTGTTTGCAATTATTTTGATTTAGTTTGCATAAAGCATGGGACTGGGCATCCGGTGACCAGCCATTTTCTCGTGAATGAGGAGCAGAGTCCACTCCTCTTGAGAATAACCCGCCTAACACGGAAGATAAGGGCAGCCCTAATTGATATATGAGCTATTCGAGCATGCAAAACAGAATGTTTATTTGAAGGTTTAGAGTTTGGCACATACAAATTTAGTTGGAACGGCAGGTAGATACCGCATATAGTAAGGTATAGTGGACTCATATGGAATAATTTTCGGGTTTAAGGGATTGGATGCACAAGCAGTATTCCCGCTTAGTACGATTGAAGGCTAGCAAAAGACTGGGAAGCGGCCACCTAGAGAGCGACAACAATCATGAACATGCATTAAAATTAATAAACATTGAATACAAGCATGAGTAGGATATAATCCACCATGAACATAAATATCGTGAAGGCTATGTTGATTTGTTACAACTACAAGCGTGAACATGTGCCAAGTCAAGTCACTTAAATCATTCAAAGGAGGATACCACCCCATCATACCACATCACAACCATTTTAATAGCATGTTGGCACGCAAGATAAACCATTATAACTCATAGCTAATCAAGCATGGCACGAGCAACTATGATCTCTAATTGTCATTGCAAACATGTTTATTCATAATAAGCTGAATCAAGAACGATGAACTCATCATATTTACAAAAACAAGAGAGGTCGAGTTCATACCAGCTTTTCCCATCTCAATCAGTCCATCATATATCATCATGATTGCCTTTCACTTGCACGACCGAACGATGTGAATAATAATAAGAGTGCACGTGCATTGGACTAAGCTGGAATCTGCGAGCATTCAATAAACAGGAGAAGACAAGGCAATATGGGCTCTTGGTTAAATCAACAATAATCTTCTCCTACTGACCCCCAAAGAAAAGAAAAGAAATAAAAACTATTTACACGGGAAAGCTCCCAACAAGCAAAAGAGGAACGGGAAATATTTTTGGGTTTTCTTTTTAATTACTATAGCAAAGAAATAAACTACTACTAACAATTTTTTTGGTTTTTTTCTTAAGGTTTATTAAACGCACAAGAAGAAAGCAGGAAAAAGAAAATAAACTAGAATGGATATTACAGTGAAAGAGTATGAGAACCGACATCTAGCAATGAGTGTGTGTGAACATGAATGTAATGTCGGTGGGAAATACATACTCCCCCAAGCTTAGGCTTTTGGCCTAAGTTGGTCTATTGCCAAGGATAGCCTGGCGGATACCCATAGGTGAAGCTGGGGTCATACTGCGATGCAGCGGCTATCGCCTCCTGAGCTGTAGCGTGGCGTCGAGCAGCCTCCGCTCTCCTCTCATACTCATCTGCCTCCTCTCTGGTAATAATATATCTTCCTTTTGTCTGAGAATAAAAGAAGGCAGGAGCAGGAAGAGTAATATGGACTACATGCCGTTTGTTAAAGACTAGTCGATACTGGAGAGGTGGTTCGGTCCTCTCAACAAACTGGTGGGAAACCATAGAATCAAAATCTAAATAAGTAGGGGGTAACTCCATATCACCCTCACGAATGTCTATCAAGAAAATTAGCTAAGTGGGTTGCATAAATTCCTCCAAAGAAATCTCCGTTATGTCTATTATGATGCAACCTACGAGCTACAATAGCTCCCATATGATAAGATTGGTCTCCTAACACATCACTTCTGAGAATGCTGAGATCAGGGGCACACATGTGACATGCTTCATCCTTAGCATTTATGCATCTACCTATGAAGAGAGCAAAATAATGTATAGCAGGAAAGTGAACGCTCCCTATAGTGGCTTGTGTTATATCTCTAGATTCCCCCACAGTTATCCTAGCAAGAAAGTCTCTATATCCAGATTTAGGGGGATCCCTGACACTACCCCAAGATGGAAGTTTGCAAGCAAAAGTGAAATCCTCTAAGTCCATGGTATAAGATTTGTCATAAAGGTCAAACATGACTGAAGGAGAATTACGCGAAGATGAAACTCAAACCTCCTCACAAATGAACTTGTGAGATCATGATACTGGGGGCATTTGTCAGCTTGAAAGTCCTCAAGACCGGCGTTATGCAAATATGCGCTAAATTCTTATTTGATTCCCGCTTGATTCATAAAATTTTCTGAAGGCCATTCACAGGGCCTCACAGGAGCGTCTCTTGGTGGTTGCTCGTTAGCATCACGCATTGCAAGCCTGGGACCTTGCTTCCTTGCAGAACCACCTTGGAACATCTTCCTAAACATATTGTTTCCTCAAGGAACAATCTCCCCAAGCAGTTTTGCGAGAGGTGCTTTGAGCAAGGAGATCGAAAATCACAGCAACAGGGGCTGGAACTCGTGCTTGAGTTGGTTTTTCGTGTTTGTATGAGCCAGAGGAAGAAGATGGGTGCAGGGATAAGTGGAGGAGGGCCACCGTGGGCCCACGAGGCAGGGGGCGCGCCCAGGGGGTAGGGCGCGCCCTCCACCCTCATGGCCAGGTGACAGCTCCCCCCGCGGTAATTTTTGCACAGTATATCCTCAAATATTTCCGAAAAAATCATATTAAATTGGCATGGCATTCTGAGGACTTTTATTTTCGGGATATTTTTATATTGCACGGATAAGTCAGGAAACAGACAGAAAAAAATATTATTTTACTTTATTTTTACTAAATAACAGAAAATATAAAGAGGGTACAGAAGGTTGTGCTTCTAGTTTCATCCATCTCGTGATCATCAAAATGAACCCACTAACAACGTTGATCAAGTCTTGTTAACAAACTCATTCCGAATAACACGGAACCGGAGAAATTTCAAATAACACTAAGTTACCTCAACCGGGATATGAAAATCCCCAACAATAAGAATATGATACTTTTTCTTGACAGTAGGGAGAGGAAATTCAAAACCTCCAAATATAATCGATGGAATTTTTCCAATAGAGTTGATACTATAAACTTGAGGTTGTTTCCTCAGAAAGTGTACCGTGTGCTCATTACCATTAACATGAAAAGTGACATTGCCTTTGTTGCAATCAATAATAGCCCCTGTAGTATTAAGGAAAGGTCTTCCAAGAATAATAGACATACTATCATCCTCGGGAATATCAAGAATAACAAAATCCGTTAAAATAGTAACGTTTGCAATTACAACAGGCACATCCTCACAAATACCGACAGGTATAGCAGTTGATTTATCAGCCATTTGCAAAGATATTTTAGTAGGTGTCAACTTATTCAAGTCAAGTCTACGATATAAAGAGAGAGGCATAACACTGACACTGGCTCCAAGATCACATAAAGCAGTTTTAACATAATTTCTCTTAATGGAGCATGGTATAGTAGGTACTCCTGGATCTCCAAGTTTCTTTGGTATTCCACCCTTAAAAGTATAATTAGCAAGCATGGTGGAAATTTCAGCTTCCGGTATCTTTCTTTTATTAGTAATGATATCCTTCATATACTTAGCATAAGGATTTGTTTTGAGCACATCAGTTAATCGCATACGCAAAAAGATGGGTCTAATCATTTCAGCAAAGCGCTCAAAATCATCATCATCCTTTTTCTTGGATGGTTTCGGAGGAAAAGGCATGGGTTTCTGAACCCATGGTTCCCTTTCTTTACCATGTTTCCTAGTAACGAAGTCTCTTTTATCATAACATTGATTCCTTCATTGTGGGTTATCAAGATCAACAGCAGGTTCAACTTCTACATCATTATCATTACTAGGTTGAGCATCATCATGAACATCATCATTAATATTTTCACTAGGTTCATGTTCATTACCAGATTGTGTTTCAGCATCAGACATAGAGATATCATTTGGATTCTCGGGTGGTTCAGCAATAGGTTCACTAGAAGTTTGCAAAGTCCTATCATTTTTCTTTTTCTTCCTTTTAGAAGAACTAGGTACATCAATATTATTTCTCTGAGAATCTTGCTCGAATCTCTTAGGGTGGCCTTCAGGATACAAAGGTTCGTGAGTCATTCTACCAGTTCTAGTAGCCACTCTAACAGCATAATCATTTTTCTTACTATTCATTTCATCAAGCACTTCTTTCTGAGCTTTAAGTACTTGTTCTACTTGAGTGGTATCCATAGAAGCATGTTTGCTAACAAGTTTAAGTTCACCTCTAATATTAGCCATAAAATCACCCAAGCGTTTAATCATAAAGGTATTCTGTTTTAATTGTCTACCAAAATAAGCATTAAAGTCATCTTGCTTCAACATAAAGTCATCAAACTCATCCAAGCACTGACTAGCAATTTTAGTAGGAGGGACTTCAGCTTTATCATATCTATAGAGAGAATTTACCTTTACTACCTGTGTCGGCATATCAGGATCAGGAGGTTCTTCAGTAAATAAGGAATTGAGATCATATACTTCTTTAACAGGCGGTAAATTAAGACTGTGTATTTCTTCAATAGGAGGTAAATTCTTAACATCTTCAGCTTTAATACCTTTTTCTTTCATAGATTTCTTTGCCTCTTGCATATCTTCGGGACTCAGAAATAGAACACCTCTCTTTTTCGGAGTTGGTTTAGGAATAGGCTTAGTAATTGGCTCTGGAGCTGGCTCAGGAGGTGCCCAATTATTTTCATTTGTCAACATATTATTCAATAGAATTTCAGCTTCATCCGGTGTTATTTCCCTGAAAAGAGAACCAGCACAACTATCCAAGTAATCTCTGGAAGCATCAGTTAGTCCATTATAAAAGATACCAAGTATTTCAGGTTTCTTAAGAGGATGATCAGGCAAAGCATTAAGTAACTTGAGAAGCCTCCCCCAAGCTTGTGGGAGACTCTCTTCTTTAATTTGCATGAAGTTGTATATTCCCCTCAAAGCAGCTTGTTTCTTATGAGCAGGGAAATATTTAGCAGAGAAGTAATAAATCATATCCTGGGGACTACACACACAACCAGGATCAAGAGAATTAAACCATATCTTAGCATCACCCTTTAATGAGAACGGAAATATTTTGAGTATATAAAGGTAGCGCGATCTCTCATCATTAGTAAACAGGGCGGCTATATCATTTAACTTAGTAAGATGTGCCACAATAGTTTCAGATTCATAGTCATAGAAAGGATCAGATTCAACCAAAGTAATTATATCTGGATCAACAGAAAATTCATAATAATCCTTATCGGGAACACAGATGGGTGAAGTAGAAAAAGCAGGGTCGGGTTTCATTCTATCTCTAAGAGATTCTTTACTCTATTTAACTAGCAGCCTCTTAAGTTCGTATCTATCCTGGCAGGCAAAAATAGCTGCAGAAGATTCCACATCAAAAAGATAACCCTCAGGAATAGCAGGCATATTCTCATCATCACTCTCATCATCGTATTCAGATTCAATAATTTCTCTTTCTCTAG
The DNA here is from genome assembly GCA_963921465.1 of Triticum timopheevii. NCBI lineage: Eukaryota > Viridiplantae > Streptophyta > Magnoliopsida > Poales > Poaceae > Triticum > Triticum timopheevii. The sequence goes on from OY997270.1 coordinate 587,627,237, forward strand.
ACCTAGAAATATGTTCATCAAGAAATTTACCAAGGGGCACAGTAGTATCAAGCATAGAAGTAGTTTCATCATAAGTATCATGCATAGCAGAAGTGGCATCATCAATAACATGCGACATATCGGAATGAATAGCAGAAGCAGGTTTAGGTGTCGCTAGCTTACTCATAACAGAAGGTGAATCAAGTGCAGAGCTAGATGGCAGTTCCTTACCTCCCCTCGTAGTTGAGGGATAAATTGTTGTCTTAGCATCTTTCAAGTTCTTCATAGTGTCCAGCAGATATAAATACCAAATGACTCAAAGAATAGAGCTATGCTCCCCGGCAACGGCGCCAGAAAAACGTCTTGATAACCCACAAGTATAGGGGATCGCAACAGTTTTCGAGGGTAGAGTATTCAACCCAAATTTATTTATTCGACACAAGGGGAGCCAAAGAATATTCTCAAGTATTAGCAGCTGAGTTGTCAATTCAACCACACCTGGAAACTTAGTATCTGCAGCAAAGTGTTTAGTAGCAAAGTAATATGATAGTGATGGTAATAGTAACAAAAGTAAAGACAGCAAAAGTAATGTTTTTGGTATTTTGTAGTGATTGTAACAATAGCAACAGAAAAGTAAATAAGCGAGAACCAGTATATGGAAAACTCGTAGGCACCGGATTAGTGATGGATAATTATGCCGGATACGGTTCGTCATGTAACAGTCATAACATAGGGTGACACAGAACTAGATCCAATTCGTCAATGTAATGTAGGCATGTATTCCGAATATAGTCATACGTGCTTATGGAAAAGAACTTGCATGACATCTTTTGTCCTACCCTCCCGTGGCAGCGGGGTCCTATTGGAAACTAAGGGATATTAAGGCCTCCTTTTAATAGAGAACCAGAACAAAGCATTAGCACATAGTGAATACATGAACTCCTCAAACTATGGTCATCACCGGGAGTGGTCCCGATTATTGTCACTTCGGGGTTGCCGGATCATAACACATAGTAGGTGACTATAGACTTGCAAGATAGGATCAAGAACTCACATATATTCATGAAAACATAATAGGTTCAGATCTGAAATCATGGCACTCGGGCCCTAGTGACAAGCATTAAGCATAGCAAAGTCATAGCAACATCAATCTCAGAACATAGTGGATACTAGGGATCAAACCCTAACAAAACTAACTCGGTTACATGATAAATCTCATCCAACTCATCACCGTCCAGCAAGCCTACGATGGAATTACTCACGCACGGCGGTGAGCATCATGAAATTGGTGGTGGAGGATGGTTGATGATGACGATGGCGACGAATCCCCCCTCTCCGGAGCCCCGAATGGACTCCAGATCAGCCCTCCCGAGAGAGATTAGGGCTTGGCAGCGGCTCCGTATCGTAAAACGCGATGATTTCTTCTCTCTGATTTTTTTCTCCCCAAAAGCCAATATATGGAGTTGGAGTTGGCGTCGGAGGGTCTCCAGGGGGCCCACGAGGTAGGGGGGCGTGCCCAGGAAGGGGGGGAGCCCTCCCACCCTCGTGGACAGGGTGTGGGGCCCCTGGTCTTCATCTTTGGCGAGGATTTTTTATTATTTTTTATAAGACATCCCGTGGAGTTTCAGGTCATTCCGAGAACTTTTGTTTTCTGCACATAAAACAACATCATGGCAATTCTGCTGACAGCGTCAGTCCGGGTTAGTTCCATTCAAATCATACAAGTTAGAGTCCAAAACAAGGGCAAAAGTGTTTGGAAAAGTAGATACGACGGGGACGTATCAATTTCACGTAGAATCTCTTGCCCTTCTTCAGGGGAAATACAACATTGAAAACGCCTGAAACACTGCAACGGTGTAACTCGCCATTGTGAATAACCATGGACTTGGACCGCCGGATTATCTGTCTAGCAAAAACCTCATCACCTGGTAACTCGCCCCGGTTTAGATACGCCAAATATGGAACCATCCAATCCGGAGTAGTATGTAAAGCGGCCACCAACTGGGCCTCCGGATCAGGAACAGCTATATCCTCCTCTGTAGGCAACTTAACAGACGGGTTATGCAAGATATATAAAAAGGTATTGGGTGGTACGGGTTTATGCTGAGATCCTAGCCGGCTTAAAGCATCTGTTGCCTCGTTTTTGCGCCGGTCAATGTGCTCAACCTGATAACCCTTAAAGTGACCTGCCACAATATCCACCTCGCGTCTGTAAGCCGCCATTAGTGGATCCTTAGAATCCCAAGTACCAGAAACTTGCTGAGCTACCAGATCAGAATCTCCAAAACAACAAATCTGGCTTAAGTTCATTACCTTAGCCACCCGGAGACCGTGGAGTAAGGCCTCGTACTCAGCTACATTGTTAGTACAAGGAAACATTAAGCGGAGAACATAACAAATTTTATCACCTCGAGGGGAAATAAGAAAGACTCCAGCCCCCGAGCCCTCAAATTGCCTGGATCCATCAAAGTGAATGGTCCAATATGTATTATCCGGTTTGTCCTCTAGTACTTGTAACTCGCTCCAATCATTGATGAAGTCAACAAGTGCATGTGACTTGATTGATGTCCGAGGCATATACTTCAATCCGTGCGGGCCAAGCTCAATTGCCCATTTTGCAACCCGGCTAGTCGCCTCCCTGTTCTGAATTATATCGCCCAAAGGGGCTGAACTGACCACTGTAATGGGATGGCCTTGAAAGTACTGTTTGAGCTTCCGACTTGCCATAAAAACCCCATAAACCAGCTTCTGCCAATGCGGATACCGTTGCTTTGACTCGATAAGTACTTCGCTGATGTAGTAAACCGGCCGTTGAACCGGTTATTCCTTACCAGCCTCTCTGTGCTCCACCACAATTGCCATGCTGACAGCACGGGCATTAGCAGCCACGTACAATAACAAGGGCTCTTTGTCAACCGGAGCCATAGTTTCAAATAGCGGAGATAGCATCCGCTATTGTGTCCGCAATAGCGCAAGCGCAATAGCGTCCGCTATTGCTCAAATTAAATGTAATTACTTTTTGTTAAGGATATAGAAATATACACAATAATCTAGTGTTTTAACAAATCCGCTATGTGGACATAGCGCCCGCAATATCGCCCGATATCCGCATTCCACTACGCGGACCCCAATCCGCTACAAGCCCGCTATCCGCTATTTAAAACCATGACCGGAGCAGCAAGAACCGTCGGTTCAACCAACTGCCGCTTTAAGTCCTCAAATGCCGCATCAGCTGCATCACTCCAGACAAAATCGTCTGTCTTTTTCAACATCTGATATAGAGGAATTGCTTTCTCTCCCAAACGGCTGATAAACCGGCTAAGGGCAGCAATTTGACCCGCCAGGCGCTGAACATCATTAATACACTTCAGTTTAGCCAAAGATGTAATCGCTCTGATTTTTTCGGATTAGCCTCAATGCCTCTGTTGGACACCAGAAAGACTAAGAGCTTGCCTGCCGGAACACCAAAAACACACTTGTTCGGATTAAGCATCATTTTGTAAACCCGAAGATTGTCAAATGTTTCCTTGAGGTCATCTATCAAGGTTTCCTTTTTCCTGGATTTTACCACAATGTCATCCACATAGGCATGAACATTATGCCTAATCTGCGTGTGAAGACAATTTTGCACACAACACTGATAAGTAGCCTGGGCACTTTTGAGCCCAAAGGGCATAGAAACATAGCAGAAGGCTCCAAAGGGAGTTATGAAGGCAGTCTTCTCCTGGTCCTTAACTGCCATTTTAATCTGATGATAACCTGAATAAGCATCCAAGAAACTCAGGCGCTCACAACCCGCTGTCGCATCAATAATCTAATCAATACGTGGGAGAGCAAAAGGATCTGTCGGACAAGCCTTGTTCAAATCTGTGTAGTCCACACACATATGCCAAGTGCCATTTTTCTTAAGAACGAGCACCGGATTAGCCAACCACTCAGGGTGAAATACTTCGATGATAAAGCCAGCAGCCAACAGCCGGGCTACCTCTTCACCAATGGCCTTGCGTCTTTCCTCATTAAACCGCCGAAGAAATTGCTTGACCGGTTTAAACTTGGGATAAATATTGAGACTGTGCTCAGCGAGTTCCCTCGGTACACCTGGCATGTCAGAAGGCTTCCATGCAAAAATGTCCCGGTTCTCACGGATGAACTCGATGAGTGCGCTTTCCTATTTCGGATCCAGATTGGTGCTGATGCTAAACTGTTTGGATGAATCGCCAGGAACAAAATCAACAAGTTTAGTCTCATCAGCCGGTTTGAACTTCAGGGTCGGGTCATGCTCAGTGGTGGGCTTCTTCAAAGGAGTCATGTCTGCCGGATCAACATTGTCCTTATAAAACTTCAGCTCCTCCGTAGCACAAACCGACTCAGCGTAAGCCGCATCACCTTCCTCATAATCCAAAAGTGACCTTTCGACTTCCATGTACTGTTATAGTTCCCTTGTGACCCAGCATTTTGAGCTGTAAAAAGATATATCAGGGCCTCGCCATGAATTTTGCATAAGCCGGCCATCCAAACAGTGCGTGATACGGGCTCTGGATTTTTACCACTTCGAAGGTCAACTTTTCAGACCTGGAATCATGCTCGTCTCCAAACACAACCTCCAAAGAGATCTTGCCAACAGGATATGCCGATTTACCTGGTACTACACCATGAAATACAATGTTGGACAGTTTAAGACTTTTGTCTGTCAACCCCATACGACGAAAAGTCTCATAGTATAGGATGTTGATACTGCTCCCTCCATCCATCAGGACTTTGGAACTTGTAACCTCCCACCTGAGGTGCTACCACCAAAGCCAGTTGACCCGGATTGTCAACCCGGGGTGGATGATCCTCTCTGCTCCACACAATGGGCTGCTCGAACCACCGTAAATAATGCGGCACTGTCGGTTCAACAGCATTGACTGCCCTTTTGTGAAGCTTCTGATCGCGCTTACACAGGCTAGTGGTGAACACATTATACTGCCCACCATTCAACTGCTTGGGGTGACTTTGATAACCTGATTGCTGATTCCCTTGATTATTTTGTTGGCCATTACCACCTTGGTTATGTCGGCTGCCCTGATTATTCTAAAATCCAGAGCTTGAACCGCCGCCACCATGAAAACCTGGACCTGATCCGCCCGACGGACCCTGATCATACCGGAAAACATCATAATTCTTGAACTCCTTCATGATATAGCAATCTTTCCACATATGCGTGGAAGGGGCCTCCTTGGTCCCATGCTTTGGGCAGGGCTGGTTCGTCAAACGTTCCAGATTCATCCCTCCACCGCACTGGGGCAGTTTACCTTTACGACGCTACATATTGGTGTTAGCCACAAGATCTGAATTATCTGCCTTGCGCTTACCGTTATTCCCATGGCCTCCTTGGTTGTGATGTTGTCCCTTTGCACCGCCGTTCTTCTTTCCCTTCTCCGGCTTCTCCTCATCAGAATCGGGATCCTTGGTATTATCAGAATTGGCATACTTGACCAAGGCTGCCATAAGGGTTCCCATGTCATTGAAGTGGCGCTTGATCCGTCCCAACTTCATCTTCAGTGACTTAAACCGGCAATTACGCTCCAGCGTTATGATCGCTTGACCAGCGTTAATCGGGTCGGACGAATGCAAAACTTCTGAAAGCCGGTGTACCCGATGAGTTGTTGACTTGTTCTCCCCTTGAACACAAGCATCCAGATCCACAATGGACATGGGCTATTTGCACGTGTCTTTGAAATTGGCTATAAATCGGGCCTTCAACTGATCCCATGACTCGATAGAATTAGCTGGTAAATTTTTCAACCAAGTACGGGATGTTCCTTCCAACATCATCGTGAAGTACTTTGCACAGGCCGCTTCATCCACATCTAGCATCTCCATTGCCATCTCATAACTCTCGACCCATGCCTCAGGTGGCTGATCCGCAGTGTAATTAGGCACTTTACGTGGACCCTTGAAATCCTTGGGCAGACGCACATTACGGAGAGCCAGAATAAGACACGGCACTCACCAGGAACTGAAGGCAAGTCCGGTGCCTCGGTCTACTGACGCCGCTAGCTGAACCGGGGCGGGTTGATGACAACCCAAAGCGGCCTCCCTTCATGCTCTGCCATCATCCACCAGATCTTGAGCATTACGACGACGCGCACTACTAGACACTTCCGGTTCCTCCATGTGCCTGCTATAGCTTGGCCTCGGACGAGGGGTTGAATGAATTCTATCCCGGCTATAGGAATAAGCCTGTTGCTGCACCATGGTGGTTTGAAGAAGGTCCCTAGCCCATCGCGTTTCAATCGCCGCCATTGAATTGCCCTCCATCGGAATGGCTGCCAGGCGAGATGCTGCGGCAATCATGTTATCCAAAGGGCTCGAGAAGTGACCCGGTGGCGCAAATACGTGTTGCGGCGGGTTATCCGTTCGTCGAGGTGGTTCCGTCATTCGTGGTTGATCCGGCGCTGCCCTAGGCGCATCGGTCCGGTTTGTAGCTGCTGGATTGCTCGGTCCAGCGCCTGATGTTTGAAAGAGGTTCAGTCCTTCGTAGACCGACGGCAGACGAGACCGGTACTTCCTTTGCATTACATCATCTGATGCGTTTCGATCCAGCATGAGTCGGTAATTCTGCGCTTGTATCTGCTGTGACTGGGCATCTAAAGCGGCCCTTTCTTCAGCCATCCTAGCATCCTCAATTGCCAGGTCCTCCTTAGCCTGCGTTATCTAGTCCTTCAGCTTTGCAATGTCCGCGTTGTGCTGATCTTGCGTCTCCGGGGTAACCGTCGTGGTTAACAAGGTCGCCCAGGCATCCATTAACCCAGAGAGGACTTGAGCCGGTCGGTGCGTCGGGGCTCCTGCCGCGGCTGCTGATTCGGTATTCATTGCCGCTGTAGATGAAGACTGCAAAGTGGGCTATGTTCCGGCCATGTACACAGTAACCCGACTTGGCGGTTCAAGGAGGTCCGGAATACTGTTGCCATTGGAATATCCTTCGAACACACCATCATGAATCTAGTATAGGGAATCGGTCTCGCCAGTGGATGACTCGCCGTCGGAATAAACAGTCGTCTCGCCTTCAGACACCGGTTCAGATCCGATCCCATGGACACATCCTATGAACGCACACTTCACGGGAGGCTTAACCCGGGATGGACTCGCACGCTGAGCCATCTCGACTAGGTCGGTGCAGACGTCCGGCTCAGGGCCCGGTTCGCCGATCTTGCCGATGAAGACATGAATTCCGCCAAAGGGGACCCGGTATCCGTATTCGATTGAACCGGCCTCGGGGCCCCATCCTTCATCGTTGATGTAGAGCTTGTCGTGATGTATCCCTTGAGTCCTTCAGAGTTGGCCTTCAAGAACTCGAAACCGTCGTGCGATAGCCCCACGGTGGTCACCAACTGTCGTGGAATTAACACGTCAGATGTCCTCATGAAAGGACTTAGTCATGGAGCCATCGCAACGGGTTAGCTTGAAGGGGGTAAACCGGACAAGGGAAACGGGAGTTTTATACTAGTTCGGCCCCTTCAATGAAGGTAAAAGCCTACGTCTAGTTGTGATGGGATTGATTGGGTTTCGATGACCAGGGAGCAAATACGCTTGCCTGAGTCTCGAGTTGTTGTTTCTTGTCCCTGAACCGCCGCCGGGTCGTCCCTTTATATACATAGGTTGGCGCCCGGCCGGTCTACAGAGCCCCGAGGCCGACTCATACGAAGTGTCCGGCTCGGTCTCTCCTTTCCTAACTTTTCATTACAAGTTACATAGTCATGGCGGTTTACCACTATGGGCCCTAATCCGCCTTTGGGCTCCGGTCCTCTAAGCTTCATTAGTAAAGCGCCATCTTCTGGATCTTCATGGGCTTCAACGTAGTCGAGGGTGAACCAGGCCCTCCCGGCCGGTTTACACTTAGTAGTCATATCCCCAACAACATCTATTTAGTTTATTTATCGTATATGTGAATCATGCAAGGCCATCTTGTTTAGCCAGGCATCATATATGTGAATTTTGCAATGCCACCCTGGTTAGCCTCTCATCTTATATGTGAATTATATCATGCCATCATTTTTTATTACGTATTACATTTGTCAACAATTTTAGTACATTCAATTACTCTTCATGTGCATCAGCCATTCGACATGGTCATGGAAAAATCTAGAGTGGAAACAAGGTCTTCAGAGCAGAAAATGCTATCTGATGAAGCGCATGTCTTGTTGGTTATGGATAGCTCCTTAGAGGAGGGTTCAGAAACACATGACCAGTCCTATCCCCCCCCCCCCTCGAGGTGCATGCTCTAACTTGGTAGGGTTATGTTGCTCATATCGTGTGTATGGTGTCTTGCATTGCTATGTCATTTCCTTAGTTTAGACATGCTTTGTGTGAATGCCACCTGTTTAGTGTCTAATTACCATATATGTGAATTGTGCAATGCCATCTTGTTGCAAGACATTATATATGTGAATTATGCAATGCTATCTTGTTGCAAGGCATTATATATGTGAATTACGCAATGCCATGCTGTTTAGCCAAGCGTCATATATGTGAATTATATCATGTCGTCCTTTTTTTATTTCTCATTGCATTTGTCGACAATGTTTGTCTATTCAACTACTCTTCCTGTGCATCAGTCATTTGAATTGGTGATGGAGAAATCTGGAGTGAAAACAAGGTCTTCAGAGTAGACAATGCTACCCGCTGAAGCAGATATCTTGCTTGTTACAGATAGCTCCTCAGAGGAGGATTCAGAGGCAGATGACTAGTCCTATTATCCTCCTAAGGTGTATGCTCAAACTTGGCAGGGTTATATTACTCATATCATGCATATGTTGTATTGCAATGCTTAGTTTTTGTTGGGGAACGCGGTAGTTTCAAAAAAATTCCTACGATCACGCAAGATCTATCTATGTGATACATAGCAACAAGAGGGGAGAGTGTGTCCACGTACCCTCGTAGACCAAAAGCGGAAGCGTTATGACAACGCGGTTCATGTAGTCGTACGTCTTCACGATCCGACCGATCCAAGTACCGAACGTATGGCACCTTTGTGTTTAGCACACGTTTAGCTCGATGACATCCCTCATACTCTTGATCCAGTTGAGGACGAGGGTGAGTTCCGTCAGCACGACGGCGTGGTGATAGTGATGATGATGCTACCAGTGCAGGGCTTTGCCTGAGGTCCGCAACAGTATGATCGAGGTGTGTAACTGTGGAGGGGGGCACCGCACACGGCTACAAGATCAACTTGTGTTGTCTGTTGTGTTATTGGGGTGCCCCTAGCCACGTGTATAAAGGAGGGAGGGAGAGAGGAGGCCAGCCAGGTTTGGGCACGCCAGGGGGGTCCTACTTGGACTCCTAGTCCAAGTAGGATTCCCCCCCCCCTTTTCCTTTCTTCCACCGGAGGGAAAGGTAAGGGAGAGAGAGGGGGCAGGAAAGAGGGGGGCCGGGCCCCTCCCCTAGTCCAATTTGGTTTGGGCAAGGGGAGGGGCGCCTCTCTCACGTGACCCTTTCTCCTCTCCTCCAATAAGGCCCACTAGGCCCAATACTTCTCTCGGGGGGTTCCGGTATACTCCCGGTACTCCCAAAAAATGCCCGAACCACTCGACACCATTCCGATGTCCAAATGCAACCTTCCAATATATGAATCTTTACCTCTCGACCATTTTGAGACTCCTCATCATGTCCGTGATCCCATCCGGGACTCCGAACGAACTTCGGTACATCAAATCACATAACTCATAATACAAATCATCATTGAACATTAAGCGTGTGGACCCTACGGGTTCGAGAACTATGTAGACATGACCGAGACACATCTCCAGTCAATAACCAATAGCGGAACCTAGATGCTCATATTGGCTCCTACATATTCTATGAAGATATTTATCGCTCAAACCGCATAACAACATACATTGTTCCCTTTGTCATCGGTATGTTACTTGCCCGAGATTTGACCGTCGGTATCATCATACCTAGTTCAATCTCGTTACCAGCAAGTCTCTTTACTCGTTTTGTAATACTTCATCCCACAACTAACTCATTAGTTACAATGCTTGCAAGGCTTATAGTGATGAGTATTACCGAGAGGGCCTAGAGATACCTCTCCGAATCACGGAGTGACAAATCCTAATCTCGATATATGCCAACCCAAAAAACACCTTTGTAGACACCTGTAGAGCACCTTTATAATCACCCTTTTACGTTGTGACATTTGGTAGCACACAAAGTGTTCCTCCGGTATTCAGGAGTTGCATAATCTCATAGTCTGGGGAACTTATATAAGTCATGAAGAAAGCAGTAGCAATGAAACTGTCACGATCAAAATGCTAAGCTAATGAATGGGTCATGTCCATCACATCATTCTCCTAATGATGTGATCCCGTTCATCAAATGACAACACATGTCTATGGTCAGGAAACATAACCATCTTTGATTAACGAGCTAGTCAAGTAGAGGCATACTAGGGATTATATGTTTTGTCTATGTATTCACATATGTACTAAGTTTTCGGTTAATGCAATTCTAGCATGAATAATAAACATTTATCATGAAATAAGGAAACAAATAATAACTTTATTATTGCCTCTAGGGCATATTTCCTTCAGTCTCCCACTTGCACTAGAGTCAATAATCTAGTTCACATCGCCATGTGATTTAACACCAATATCCACATCTGTGTGTGATTAACACCCATAGTTTACATCGTCATGTGACCAACACCCAAAGGGTTTACTAGAGTCAATAATCTAGTTCACATCGCTATGTGATTAACACCCAAAGAGTACTAAGGTGTGATCATGTTTTGCTCGTAAGAGAAGTTTAGTCAACGGGTCTGTCACATTCAGAGCTGAATGTATTTTCCAAATATTCTATGTCTACAATGCTCTGCACAGAGCTACTCGAGCTAATTGCTCCCACTTTCAATATGTATCTAGATTGAGACTTAGAGTCATCTGGATTGGTGTAACAGCTTGCATCGACATAACCCTTTACGATGAGCTCTTTTATCACCTCCATAATCGAGAAATATTTCCTTAGTCCTCACTAAGGATAATCTTGACCGTTGTCCAGTGATCTACTCCTAGATCAAAATTGTACTCCCTTGCCAAACTTAGGCAGGTTACACAATAGGTCTACTACACAACACAACATACTTTATAGAACCTATGACTGTGGCATAGGGAATGACTTTCATTCTCTTTCTATTTCCTGTCGTGGTCGGGCTTTGAGTCTTTACTCAACTTTACACCTTGTAATACAGGCAAGAACCCTTTCCTTGACTGATCGATTTTGAATTTCTTCAAAATTTTACCAAGGTATGTGTTTTTGTGAAATTCCAATTAAGCGGTTTGATCTATCTCTATAGATCTTGATGCCCAATACGTAAGCAGCTTCGCCGAGGTCTTTCATTGAAAAACTCTTATTCAAGTATCCCTTTATGCTATCCAGAAATTCTATATTATTTCCAATCAACAATATGTCATCCACATATAATATTAGAAATGCTACAGAGCTCCCACTCACTTTCTTGTAAATACAGGCTTCACTGCAAGTCTGTATAAAACCTCATCAAGACGTATATTACAATTCATCAAGACGTATATTACAACTCCGAGACTCATCAAGTCTGTATACATACTTGCTTTGATCATCTCATCAAGACATATATTACAACTACGAGTTGCTTGCACCAGTCCATAGATGGATTGTTGGAGCTTGCACACCTTGTTAGTACCTTTAGGATTGACAAAACCTTCTGGTTTCATCATATACAACTCTTCTTTAAGAAATATCCATTTAAGGAATTTAGTTTTGACATCCGTTTGCCAGATTTCATAAAATATGGCAACTGCTAACATGATTCGGACAGATTTAAGCATCACTACAGTTGAGAAAATCTCATTGTAGTCAACACCTTGAACTTGATGAAAATCTTTTGCGACAAGTCAAGCTTTGTAGATAGTAACACTACTATCGGTGTCCATCTTCCTCTTGAAGATCCATTAATATGGCTTGCCGATCATCGGGCAAGTCCACCAAAGTCCACAGTTTGTTCTTATACATGGATCCCATCTCAGATTTCATGGCCTCAAGCCATTTCACAGAATCTGGGCTCACCATCGCTTCCTCATAGTCTGTAGGTTCATCATGGTCTAGTAACATGACTTCCAGAATAGGATTACCATACCACTCTGATGCAGATTGCACTATGAAAGACCTACAAGGTTCGGTAGTAACTTGATCTGAAGCTTCATGATCATCATCATTAGCTTCCTCACTAATTGGCGTAGCAATCACTGGAACTAATTTCTGTGATGAACTACTTTCCAATTTGGTAGAAGGTACAATTACCTCATCAAGTTCTACTTTCCTCGCACTCACTTCATTCGAGAGAAACTCCTTCTCTAGAAAGGATCCATTCTTAGCAACGAATATCTTGCCTTCTGTCGTGGAATTGTCACGTCAGATGTCCTCGTGAAAGGACTTAGTTGTGGAGCCATCATAACTAGGAAGCTTGAAGGGGTTAAATCGGGACAAAGGACACGAGAGAGTTTATACTAGTTCGGCCCCTTATGGTGAAGGTAAGGCCTACGTCTAGTTGGGTTGATATTGATGTTTCGATGACCAGGGAGCAAAATACGCTATGCCCGGCTCTCGATGAGTTGTTTTCTTGCCATAAGCCGCCAGCAGGTCGTCCCCTTATATACACGAGTTGACGCCCTGTGGCTTGCAGAGTCCCGGCCAGCTTATAAACAGTGTCTGGCTCAGTGACCAGTTAAATCTACCTTATGTTACAAGTCATGCCATCATGGCGGTTTACTACAACGGGCTTAAGTCGCCTGTGGGCCTTAAGCCCATTATCGAATCGCCATCTTCATGCTTGGTCTTGGGCTTCTCTCTGATGAGTCTCTTTGTGTAACCCGGCACCTCCTGGGTGGCTTACACAAATAGTTATATCCCCAACATTAGGCCCCAGATTGATTTGAGACGGTTCATGTCAATCTACAAAATATTTTTAAAGAATTAAATCTTCAGTCTTCTGACTATACAGAGGGTTTTTGTTAACCCGCCATGACGTCATCTTCTGGATCCGTCTTAACCCGGCGTGACGTCATTCTTCCTTTAATTCATTTTCTATTCCATCGAATCCTTCAACGCATCTCTGCTTTATTGATTGCTCCGAAAATCGAGGCGCCGGGGCCGCTGGATAGTAATTCTTATCTCCTCGTTTCCTGCGCCGTCTCAGTTATCCTCTCCCTATAAATAGACGCGACTTAGGTCTTTCATTTTTATCCTTTCAGTCGTCTTCTTCCTCTCCTCTCTGCCACTCGAACTCCGCCACCATCGTCGTCGACCCCCTTGTCTTCATCGACTCGGGCCGCTACATCAGCCTGACTTTGACCAGAGATCGACGGCGAACCTCCGCAGCTCGTCCTCATCCGTGAGTTCCTCTCCTCCCCTTTTCTTAGATCTACATTGGAGCTCCGCTGAGTTCGTCGGCGTTCATCACTGCCCGACGCAAACCCTCGTCAGTTTTCATCTCTAATGCCCTGTTTAGATCGTAAAAACTGTGCAGAACTGCTGCGGTAGTTGTTTGTGTTGATCTTGCATAGAAATAAATCTCATTTCCCTCGTTTAGAAACCCTCTTCAAGTGTATGAACTTCTCTGCCCTATTTTTAGGTCTTGAAAATTTCTCTTTTAGAGCAATAATTTGATCCAGAATAATAGATGTCGTCTGTGAAACTTGTTTCTATCACCCGGAAAACTTCTTCTTCTTCTCATGATCTTAAGAATTCTTGAATTGCTCTTGACACTGCTAGCGGCTTAAATATTATTGCACAATCACCATTACATCATTAGGCCCCTTTCTTTAAGCCGCCACTTTAAATAATTTAGATATTTCTCCCGGGTTAAAGTTGAACCGGAGCTTTCTTATTTTGTCATAGGCCAACTGTTGTCATGGCTCCTAAAGCGGCCAAAGCCCCTGTGACTTGCAATTGGGTTCCATCCACAGTGACCAAAAGCAAACTTGCCGAGTTCGTGAAGTCTGGCCATCTGCCAAAGAAGGAGGTCATGTCTTATCGTGCCCCTAACCCGTCTGAGGAAATACCTCAACCCAAAGATGGGGAGGTAGTAGTTTTCACGGATCACATGAACCGGGGATTTGCCCCTCCCGGCTCAAAATTCTTCAGGGAAGTTCTGAATTTCTTTGACCTTAGACCTCAAGACATTGGACCCAATTCCGTGTCAAATCTTTGCAATTTTCAAGTCTTCTACGAGGTGTACCTGGGAGAGGAGCCAAGTCTGCTTTTGTTCAGAGAACTTTTTTATTTGAACCGGCAAAATGAACGTGCCAACGGGCCTAGTCTTGAGCTCGGCGGCATCTCAATCCAGCGGCGGAGAGATTGTCTTTTCCCTTATGCTGAGCTGCTGAGTCACCCAAAAGACTGGAACCAGACGTGGTTCTACTGTCAAGATACATCACCGGCTGATGAGAGGCCTCTGCCCGGCTTTCGCGCCCTGCGTCTCGAATCCAATCATCCGCTGGCAGATAAGTTATCCGCTGTTGAGCGCCTGCCTCTCAACCCAACCATCAGGAAGATCAAATCTCTTCTAGGGAACGGGTTGAACGACATCGATCTAGTTCAAGCCTGGGTCACCTGGCGGATACTACCATTAAGCCGCCGCTCCGGCTTAATGTGTACTTACACAGGTGAAAAGGATGACCCAATGCGTCATAATCCTGATGATTTACCAGACGATGTGGTAGACGCTATAGTCCAATCACTGTTGAAGGAGGGCACTATAACCAGTAATGCCTTCGGCTTATTTCCCTTCTGCAAGAAGAACCCGGTCCCTGCAGTAAGTTATCAATCTTCAAAAATACTCTTTAACATGTTATACCTTCTTGTATTTATGATTCCTTATCTTTTTCCACAGGTCGATGATAATTTCTAGAAGGTCAAGTATGACCATGAGGCTGCCAAACAGGCCAGGGCAGCCAAGAAGACCGAAAGGAAGGCCTCCAAGACGGGCACCTCTAAGAAGAAAAAGCCCAGCGCCTCTGATCTGTTTAAATTGGATGACTCGTCTTCGGATGAGGAAGAGGTAATCTTTTAATTTCCTTAACTCCTTTGGCGTTACTTTAGTGACATTTTATCCTTTCAAGAGGATACAGGGAATAGTCAAGCAATTGACGAAGAGGTAACTATAATCTCCTCCGACTCAGAGCCTTTGCCAACACAAAAAATCCAAAGGGTGACCAGGAAAGTAAGATTTACACATCCTCTAGCTTACCAAGATCCTCAATTTCTTTTGAAGCAACAACAGCTTGAGAACCGGAGGCAAACTCGAGCCAATCAAGATGCAGAACTCTCCTCCGGCTTACCCAATGTAACCAGGAAGCGTCGGGCCGAGGTTATTTCCGATTTACATTCTGCTTTTCCTTTGGCGGGTCTAATTCGCCAACCTCTCAATTCATCTGACTCCAAATATCAGGATACCTCTCCGTCTTCCGACGAGTCGATGCAATCAAACATGCCAGCTTTTAAAACAAGTCCCGAGTAATGCAACCTTTCTTACTTTAAGTTTTTCCATACTTATACGTTGATACTCATCCTTCCACTTCAATTGACAGCCTGCGGGTGAAGCCCAGCAAGAGGGCAAAGAAGAATAAGCCGTCCCGAGACCTGGTGGTCACTGAACCGGCGATTGACTCATCCGTTCCTAACGGCTCTACTCATCAGCCACCGCCTGAACCGGCTTCTGATATTCCGGTGTCAACCTCTGACCCGCCTGCAGAAGATGTTGTCCACAACTCTGATAACCCGGAAATTCCAACAGTCAAGACGGTTGATCCGGAAGTTGAATTTCTGAAAAGCCAATATGTTGAACCGGGCCAGCCTACTGTTCTTGCTCAATGCACTGCCAAGGAGGAGTTTACCCAATGTCGGAAAGCCAAACAGGACATCACTGATTATACTCACCTAAGCATTGGTGATATAGTCTCGGGCTATCTGAACCAAGTGCACAATAGCCGCGACCTGGAAATTGACATGGTGAAGCAAATACAACATAAATCTGAGGTATAACTTTGGCTTTTTCCTGAACCTTACTTACTGTACCAGCCCCCAAGTCTATTGCTTATGAATGAATATGTTGTAGACTTAGAAATCTACTTACTGTTAGTTTGTCCGGTTTAAAGTGAATACATTTAACCCGGTGATAGCATGAGATTTTGAATTTACACATTAGTCCCCAAGTGTCAAGTATCTTTACTTGTAAAATGCTTGAGACTTAATATGTATGACTCGGTAAATAAGTTAAAATTTTCTTTGAGCATACATTAGCCCCCAAGTGCAAAATATATTTACTTGTAAAGTGTTTGGGACTTGAATGTTACCTTACCATGATTCTTACCATAACCTCACGTCAATATAGGCCACCATAAGTCAATTTGAATCGGAGATTGCTGACCTAAGGAGCCAGCTGAAGCTTCAAGAGCTTGAAACTCAGAAAGCAAACTCCAAGTTTGAATTCAGCATCTCTGAACAAGAGAAAATGAAGAAGAACTTTGAATCGGAGAAAAAAGCTTGGGTTGATGAGAGGGCTTCACTAGTGACTCGAGCCGAGACGGCAGAAGCATCTCTTGCAGAAGCAGCAACCGAACTGTCCGATTTAAAGCGGCAGATATCCCAAATGGTCTCAGCCATCTTCGGTAAGTAACTCTGAAAAACCTTAAACATTGTAATCTTCCAAGTATTATTGTGATAATTATCTCCGGCTTATTGTTATGCTTGTGACCATACATGCCCCAGGAGTACCAACCTCAAGCAAAACATGCTGACCAAGCTCAAGGCGGTTTATACCCTTGTAGAGTAGCTGTACTCCGGGTCACAACGTGCTTTGGCCATTGTGGCCTTATCAAATACCACTCCTCGCCTCCTACAAGATGTGCTGAAGCATCTCGCAGTGCTACCTCAACGGGTTAAGGATTTAAGGCAGGCATCTGCAAGAGCCGGAGCCGTGGCCGCATTAAGCCGGGCAAAGGCATGGGTGCCAGAGCTTGACTTGGCTAATCTTACTCTTGGATATCCAAGCCTGAAGGAGGATGGCTCTGCATTTGATGATCAAGACTTCACCGCCTGTGTCAAAGTCGTTCGTCCCTTGGTGACTCTCATTGGCAATGATACTGATCTCACTAAGTATTCGCCAGGCTATGATAGCGAGAACCAGAGAATCCCAAACGTTCTGTATGACCAAGTCAGCCTGATCCCTCCAACGTGTAAGCATACCTTTGCCCCTGAAGTGGACCCGACCAGTTTAATAGATGATGACACTGAATTTGAAGCCTTGAGCAGCATTGACTGGGCCTCGTCCACCTTCCAGGACAAAGCAACCGACGGAGAGGCGGAGAAGGATAACCCAGAGCCGTCAAGCCCGCCGAAGAAATGAGCTGCCAGGCGTTTTCACTTTTGTCAAAACCATGCTTCCCTTATTCAGACTCGGGGAGTCTTGTAATAGGATAAAAAAACTTTTCAATGTTTGTCATGCCTTCGTGCATGTTTATGGCGCTTAACAATTTCATAAGCCGCCATTAGCCTATATCCCCAGCTTATGTTGACCGTTTGTCTCCTTGATGTTAAATTTTCCTTGCCTTATTCTGCACATAAAACAAACAAAACTTTCTTGGGCGGTTTACTGCGCCAGGGGTTTATAAAGTATTGATAACCCGGAACATAGCACAAAAAACATCATATACAGGCCGATTTATGATTATTTATAATCGTAATAGCATACCTGCGAACCCTTTGGTAACCTTCCCGGCTCATATATACCTGGCACTTGTAGAACTTGGGGTAGTCAATACTGAACCAAAAGAACCAAGAACCATCTCCTCAAGAAGGTTCAAAGATAGTTAAAGTAACTACATTCATAAGCAATGTTCACAGGCTCCTGATTCGAATACGATCAAAGAACCGTCCCAAAGGGGTTAAGCTAAGATTTGGATACGATCATATAGCCCCCAGTGGCTTTGGCGATGCCGATCAAGTGGGTATCGACAGCTATGTTCTCTTTGGTTCGAATACGACCTATGTTTGAATAGGAAGCCCCCAAGTGAACATAAGAGTTGTTTAATGACGCTGATTCAAATACGATCCACGTCAGACCCAAAGGGGTTAAGCTGTGATTCAAATATGATCAAGAAGCCCCCAAGTGGGTTTGGCAACATGCCGATCAAGTGGGTATCGACAGCTATGTTCTCTTTGGTTCGAATACGACCTATGTTTGAACAGGAAGCCCCCAAGTGACCACAACTAGATTCAGATATGATCATAAGCCGGACCAAAGGGAAAGCCGGATTCAGATATGATCCAGTCCCTGTTGGTAGTGTCCACCACCTGATAAAGAAGACATAAACACATTCTTTATGGAAAAAAGGACAGAGGTCGTGCTTTATTGTTTCACATAATATGTACATCGTCAAAAGTATATACATCTTAAGAGCCGGAGGCTTAAGTATAGTAAGGCCGCAGATGAGCAATATTCCACGGCCGGTGAGTCTCCTCCTCCGATTTACGTGAGTCTTTGTGCTCCCGAACATCAATGAGGTAGTATGACCCGTTGTTTACATTCTTGCTGACCACAAAAGGTCCTTCCCAAGGCGGAGATAGCTTGTGCATGTCAGCTTGATCTTGGATGAGCCGGAGTACCAAGTCGCCTTCCTGAAAGGCTCTGCTCCTAACCCGGCGACTGTGATAGCGGTGCAGGTCCTGCTGGTAAATCGCCGAGTGGGCTATTGCCAAGTCTCTCTCCTCATCCAACAGGTCAAGTGCCTCCTGTCGAGCCTTTTCGTTATCCGACTCAATGTAAGCCGCCACACGGGGTGAGTCATGTCGGATGTCACTTGGCAGAACTGCCTCTGCTCCATAGACCATGAAGAAAGGTGTGTATCCCGTAGATCTGTTAGGCGTAGTGTTGATGCTCCATAGCACGGAGGGTAACTCCTCCACCCAACAACCCGGAGTCCGCTGTAAGGGGACTAAGAGCCGGGGCTTGATGCCTTTGAGGATCTCTTGATTAGCTCTCTCTACTTGACCATTGGACTGAGGATGAGCAATAGCCGAAACATCAAGCCGGATATGTTCTGTTTGACAGAACTCTTCCATGTCACCCTTAGAGAGATTAGTGCCATTGTTAGTTATGATGCTATGCATGAATCCAAAACGAAAGATCACCTTTTTCATCAACTGAACCGTTGTAGCTACATCACACTTACTGACCGGCTCTGCCTCAACCCACTTGGTAAACTTGTCCACTGCCACCAGTAGATGTGTCTTTTTATCCTTAGACATTTTGAAAGGTCCAACCATGTCAAGCCCCCAGACCGCAAACGGCCAAGTGATTGGGATCATCCTCAATTCTTGAGCCGGCACATGAGCACGTCGTGAGAACTTTTGACAACCGTCACATTTGCTGACCAGATCCTCCGCATCAGCATGAGCCGTCAGCCAATAGAAACCATGACGAAAAGCTTTGGCTACGAGAGATTTTGACCCGGCATGATGGCCACAATCCCCTTCATGGATCTCATGGAGTATTTCTTGGCCTTCTGCAGGCGACACACAGTGTTGAAACGCCCCAGTGACACTTAGATGGTGTAACTCGCCGTTAACAATCATCATAGATTTGGAACGCCTAACAATTTGTCTTGCCAAGGTCTCATCCTCAGGTAACTCGCCCCGGGTCATGTAAGCCAAATAGGGCACTGTCCAATCTGGGATGACATGACGAGCCGCCACCAGTTGTGCCTCCGGGTCTGGCACTGCTAGATCTTCCTCAGTAGGCACCTTGACAGAAGGATTATGTAAAACATCAAGAAAGGTATTAGGCGGCACCGGCTTACGTTGGGATCCCAGCCGGCTTAAAGCATCAGCTGCCTCATTCTTCCTTCGGTCAATGTGCTCCACTTGATAACCCGTGAAGTGACCAGCCACAGCATCGACTTCACGATGATAAGCTGCCATAAGGGGGTCCTTGGAATCCCACTTGCCTGACACTTGTTGAGCCACAAGATCTGAGTCGCCCAAGCATCTTACCCGGCTTAAGTTCATCTCCTTAGCCATCCGGAGACCATGGAGTAAGGCCTCGTACTCAGCTGCATTGTTAGTACATGGAAACATAAACCGGAGTACATAACAAAACTTGTCACCTCGAGGGGAAGATAACACCACTCCAGCTGTTGGAAATATGCCCTAGAGGCAATAATAAAAGCATTATTATTATATTTCCTTGTTCATGATAATTGTATTTTATTCATGCTATAATTGTATTATCCGGAAATCATAATACACATGTGAATACATAGACCACAATACATCCCTAGTAAGCCTCTAGTTGACTAGCTCGTTGGTCAACAGATAGTCATGGTTTCCTGACTATGGACATTAGATGTCATTGACAACGGGATCACATCATTAGGAGAATGATGTGATGGACAAGACCCAATCCTAAGCATAGCACAAGATCGTGTAGTTCGTTTTGCTAGAGCTTTTCCAATGTCAAGTATCTCTTCCTTAGACCATGAGATCGTGTAACTCCCGGATACCATAGAAGTGCTTTGGGTGTACCAAACGTCACAACGTAACTGGGTGACTATAAAGGTGCACTACAGGTATCTCCGAAAATGTCTGTTGGGTTGACACGGATCGAGACTGGGATTTGTCACTCCGTATGACGGAGAGGTATCTCTGGGCCCACTCGGTAATGCATCATCATAATGAGCTCAAAGTGACCAAGTGTTTGGTCACGGGATCATGCACTACAGTACGAGTAAAGTGACTTGCCGGTAACAAGACTGAACAAGGTATTGGGATACCGATGATCAAGTCTCGGGCAAGTAACGTACCGATTGACAAAGGGAATTGTATACGGGGTTGATTGAATCCTCGACATCGTGGTTCATCCGATGAAATCATCGAGGAGCATGTGGGAGCCAACATGGGTATCCAGATCTCGCTGTTGGTTATTGACCGGAGAGCCGTCTCGGTCATGTCTGCGTGTCTCCCGAACCTGTAGGGTCTACACACTTAAGGTTCGATGACGCTAGGGTTATTAGGAAGACTTGTATGTGATTGCCGAATGTTTTTCGGAGTCCCAGATGAGATCCCGGACGTCACGAGGAGTTCCAGAAGGGTCCGGAGGTAAAGATTTATATATGGGAAGTTGTCATGCGGACACCGGAAAGTTTCGGGGCATATCGGTATTGTACCGGGGCCACCGGAGGGGTTCCGGGGGTCCACCGGGAGGGGCCACCCCTCTTGGTGGGCCACATGGGCCGCGTGGGGCAGGGCACCAGCCCCTGGAGGGCTGCCCCCCCCCCCTTGGGCCCATGCGGCTAGGGTTGGGGGGGAACCCTAGAGGGGGCGCCCCCTTTGCTTGGGGGGCAAGTCCCCCCTCCCTGGCCGCTGCCCCCCCTCTAGATCCCATCTAGAGGGGCCGGCCCCCCTTGCCCCTTCCCCTATAAATAGAGGGTTGAGGGGAGGGCTGCAACACACAACCCAAGGCGCAGCCCCTCCCCTCCCCAACACCTCTCCTCCTCCGTCACGAGCTTGGCAAAGCCCTGCCGGAGTGCTGCTTCTCCACCAACACCACGCCGTCGTGCTGCCGTTGGAGCTGTCTTCCTCAACCTCTCCTTCCTCCTTGCTGGATCAAGAAGGAGGAAACGTCGTCCGTACCGTATGTGTGTTGAACGCGGAGGTGCTGTCCGTTCAGCACTTGGTCATCGGTGATCTGAATCACGGCGAGTACGACTCCATCATCACCCTTCCCTTGAACGCTTCCGCACGCGATCTACAAGTGGTATGTAGATGCAAACTCACTCCCTTGACTCGTTGCTTAGATGAACTCATAGATGGATCTTGGTGAAACCGTAGGAAAAATTTTAATTTTCTGCAACGTTCCCCAACAGTGGCATCATGAGCTAGGTCTATGCGTAGTTCTCTATTGCACGAGTAGAACACAATTTTGTTGTGGGCGTAGATCTTGTCAACTTGCTTGCCACTACTAGTCTTATCTTGCTTCAGCGGTATTGTGGGATGAAGCGGCCCGGACCAACCTTACACGTACGCTTACGTGAGACCGGTTCCACCGACTGACATGCACTTGTTGCATAAGGTGGCTGGCGGGTGTCTGTCTCTCCCACTTTAGTTGGAGCGGATTCGATGAAAAGGGTCCTTATGAAGGGTAAATAGAAGTTGACAAAATCACGTTGTGGTTATTCGTAGGTAAGAAAACGTTCTTGCTAGAACCCAATTGCAGCCACGTAAAAGATGCAACAACAATTAGAGGACGTCTAACTTGTTTTTGCAGCAATTGTCATGTGATGTGATATGGCCAGAAGTTGTGATGAATGATGAATGATATATTGTGATGTATGAGATCATGTTCTTGTAATAGGAATCACGACTTGCATGTCGATGAGTATGACAACCGGCAGGAGCCATAGGAGTTGTCTTTATTTTTTGTATGACCTGCGTGTCATTGAAGAACGCCACGTAAATTACTTTACTTTATTGCTAAACGCGTTAGCCATAGAAGTAGAAGTAGTCGTTGGCGTGACAACTTCATGAAGACACAATGATGGAGATCATGATGATGGAGATCATGGTTTCATGCCGGTGACGAAGATGATCATGGAGCCCCGAAGATGGAGATCGAAGGAGCTATATGATATTGGCCATATCATGTCACTACTATATAATTGCATGTGATGTTTATTATGTTTATGCATCTTGTTTACTTAGAACGACGGTAGTAAATAAGATGATCCCTTATAATAATTTCAAGAAAGTGTTCCCCCTAACTGTGCACCGTTGCTAAAGTTCATCGTTTCGAAGCACCACGTAATGATCGGGTGTGATAGATCCTTACGTTCACATACAACGGGTGTAAGACAGATTTACACATGCAGAACACTTAGGGTTAACTTGACGAGCCTAGCATGTACAGACATGGCCTCGGAACACAGAGACCGAAAGGTCGAACATGAGTCGTATAGAAGATACGATCAACATGGAGATGTTCACCGATGATGACTAGTCCGTCTCACATGATGATCGGACACGGCCTAGTCGACTCGGATCGTGTAACACTTGGATAACTAGAGGGATGTCAAATCTGAGTGGGAGTTCATTCAATAATTTGATTAGATGAACTTAATTATCATGAACTTAGTCTAAAACCTTTGCAAATATGTCTTGTAGATCAAATGGCCAACGCTCATGTCAACATGAACTTCAACGCGTTCCTAGAGAAAACCAAGCTGAAAGATGATGGCAGCAACTATACGGACTGGGTCCGGAACCTGAGGATCATCCTCATAGCTGCCAGGAAACAATATGTCCTAGAAGGACCGCTAGGTGATGCACCCGTCACAGAGAACCAAGACATTATGAATGCTTGGCAGTCTCGCGCTGATGATTACTCCCTCCTTCAGTGCGGCATGATTTACAGCTTAGAACCGGGGCTCCAAAAGCATTTTGAGCAACACGGAGCATATGAGATGTTCGAGGAGCTGAAACTAGTTTTCCAAGCTCATGCCCGGGTCGAGAGATATGAAGTCTCCGACAAGTTCTATAGTTGTAAGATGGAGGAAAATAGTTCTGTCAGTGAGCATATACTCAAAATGTCTGGGTTGCACAACCGCCTGTCCCAGCTGGACATTAATCTCCCGGATGAGGCGGTCATTGACAGAATCCTTCAGTTGCTCCCACCAAGCTACAAGAGCTTTGTGATGAACTACAATATGCAGGGGATGGTGAAGACCATTCCTGAAGTATTTTCAATGCTGAAGTCAGCAGAGGTTGAAATCAAGAAAGAACATCAAGTGTTGATGGTCAATAAGACCACTAAGTTCAAGAAGGGCAAGGGTAAGAAGAACTTCAAGAAGGATGGCAAAGATGTTGCCGCGCCCGGTAAGCCAGTTGCCGGGAAGAAGTCAAAGAATGGACCCAAGCCTGAAACTGAGTGCTTTTATTGCAAGGGGAAGGGTCACTGGAAGCGGAACTGCCCCAAATACTTAGCGGATAAGAAGGCCGGCAACACTAAAGGTACATTTGATATACATGTAATTGACGTGTACCTTACCAGTACTCGTAGTAACTCCTGGGTATTTGATACCGGTGCCGTTGCTCACATTTGTAACTCACAGCAGGAGCTGCGGAATAAGCGGAGACTGGCGAAGGACGAGGTGACGATGCACGTCGGGAATGGTTCCAAGGTCGATGTGATCGCCGTCGGCACGCTACCTCTACATTTACCTACGGGATTAGTTTTAAACCTCAATAATTGTTATTTAGTGCCAAGTTTGAGCATGAACATTGTATCTGGATCTCGTTTAATATGAGATGGCTACTCATTTAAATCCGAGAATAATGGTTGTTCTATTTATATGAGAGATATGTTTTATGGTCATGCCCCGATGGTCAATGGTTTATTCTTAATGAATCTCGAATGTAATGTTACACATATTCATAGCGTGAATACCAAAAGATGTAAAGTTGATAACGATAGTCCCACATACTTGTGGCACTGCCACCTTGGTCACATTGGTGTCAAGCGCATGAAGAAGCTCCATGCTGATGGACTTTTAGAGTCTCTCGATTATGAATCATTTGACACATGCGAACCATGCCTCATGGGCAAAATGACCAAGACCCCGTTCTCCGGAACAATGGAGCGAGCAACCAACTTGTTGGAAATCATACATACCGATGTGTGCGGTCCAACGAGCGTTGAGGCTCGCAGAGGATATCGTTATGTTCTCACTCTCACTGATGACTTGAGTAGATATGGGTATGTCTACTTGATGAAACACAAGTCTGAGACCTTTGAAAAGTTCAAGGAATTTCAGAATGAAGTAGAGAATCAACGTGACCGAAAGATAAAATTCTTACGATCAGATCGTGGAGGAGAATATTTAAGTCACGAATTTGGTACACACTTAAGAAAATGTGGAATCGTTTCACAACTCACGCCGCCTGGAACACCTCAGCGTAACGGTGTGTCCGAACGTCGTAATCGCACTCTATTGTATATGGTGCGATCTATGATATCTCTTACCGATTTACCGCTATCATTTTGGGGATACGCTCTAGAGACAGCTACATTCACTTTAAATAGGGCACCGTCTAAATCCGTTGAGACGACACCGTATGAATTATGGTTTGGGAAGAAACCTAAGCTGTCGTTTCTAAAAGTTTGGGGATGCGATGCTTATGTCAAGAAACTTCAACCTGAAAAGCTCGAACCCAAGTCGGAAAAATGCGTCTTCATAGGATACCCTAAAGAAACCATTGGGTATACCTTCTACTTAAGATCCGAGGGCAAGATCTTTGTTGCAAAGAACGGATCCTTTCTGGAAAAAGAGTTTCTCTCGAAAGAAGTAAGTGGGAGGAAAGTAGAACTCGATGAAGTACTACCTCTTGAACGGGATAGTAGTGCAGCTCAGGAAAATGTCCCTGTGATGCCTACACCAACTGAAGAGGAAAATAATGATGATGATCAAGGTACTTCGGATCAAGTTGCTACTGAACTTCGTAGGTCCACAAGGACACGTTCCGCACCAGAGTGGTACGGCAACCCTGTCCTGGAAATCATGTTGTTGGACAACGGTGAACCTTCAAACTATGAAGAAGCAATGGCGGGCCCAGATTCCAACAAATGGCTAGAAGCCATGAAATCCGAGATAGAATCCATGTATGAAAACAAAGTATGGACTTTGACTGACTTGCCCGATGATCGGCGAGCGATAGAAAACAAATGGATCTTTAAGAAGAAGACGGACGCGGATGGTAATATTACCGTCTATAAAGCTCGACTTGTCGCTAAGGGTTATCGACAAGTTCAAGGGATTGACTACGACGAGACATTCTCTCCCGTAGCGAAGCTGAAGTCTGTCCGAATAATGTTAGCAATTGCCGCATACTATGATTATGAGATATGGCAGATGGACGTCAAAACGGCATTCCTTAACGGACATCTTAAGGAAGAACTGTATA
Organism: Triticum timopheevii; assembly: GCA_963921465.1. Taxonomy (NCBI): domain Eukaryota; kingdom Viridiplantae; phylum Streptophyta; class Magnoliopsida; order Poales; family Poaceae; genus Triticum; species Triticum timopheevii. Next base: position 587,653,247 of record OY997270.1, read on the forward strand.
TGATGCAGCCGGAAGGTTTTGTCGATCCTAAGAACGCTAACAAAGTATGCAAGCTCCAGCGATCCATTTATGGGCTGGTGCAAGCATCTCAGAGTTGGAACATTCGCTTTGATGAGATGATCAAAGCGTTTGGGTTTATGCAGACTTATGGAGAAGCCTGCGTTTACAAGAAAGTGAGTGGGAGCTCTGTAGCATTTCTCATATTATATGTAGATGACATACTTTTGATGGGAAATGATATAGAATTCTTGGACAGCATTAAGGCCTACTTGAATAAGTGTTTTTCAATGAAGGACCTTGGAGAAGCTGCTTATATATTAGGCATCAAGATCTATAGAGATAGATCGAGACGCCTCAAAGGTCTTTCACAAAGCACATACCTTGATAAGATTTTGAAGAAGTTCAAAATGGATCAGTCCAAGAAGGGGTTCTTGCCTGTATTGCAAGGTGTGAGATTGAGCTCGGCTCAATGCCCGACAACGTCAAAAGATAAAGAAGAGATGAGTGTCATCCCCTATGCTTCAGCCATAGGATCTATTATGTATGCCATGCTGTGTACCAGACCTGATGTAAACCTTGCCGTAAGTTTGGTAGGAAGGTACCAAAGTAATCCCGACAAGGAACACTGGACAGCAGTCAAGAATATCCTAAAGTACCTGAAAAGGACAAAGGACATGTTTATCGTTTATGGAGGTGACGAAGAGCTCGTCGTAAAAGGTTACGTCGACGCTAGCTTCGACACAGATCTGGATGACTCTAAGTCACAAACCGGATACGTGTATATGTTGAATGGTGGAGCAGTAAGCTGGTGCAGCTGCAAGCAGAGTGTCGTGGCGGGATCTACATGTGAAGCGGAGTACATGGCAGCCTCGGAGGCAGCGCATGAAGAAATTTGGGTGAAGGAGTTCATCACCGACCTAGGAGTCATACCCAATGTGTCGGGGCCGATCAAACTCTTCTGTGACAACACTGGAGCTATTGCCCTTGCCAAGGAGCCCAGGTTTCACAAGAAGACCAGGCACATCAAGCGTCGTTTTAACTCCATCCGTGAAAATGTTCAAGATGGAGACATAGATATTTGCAAAGTACATACGGATCTGAATGTCGCAGATCCGTTGACTAAACCTCTCTCGCGAGCAAAACATGATCAACACCAGAACTCTATGGGTGTTCGATTCATCACAATGTAACTAGATTATTGACTCTAGTGCAAGTGGGAGACTGTTGGAAATATGCCCTAGAGGCAATAATAAAAGCATTATTATTATATTTCCTTGTTCATGATAATTTTTTTGACTGTACACAGTAGGGCAATACCCCACTGCAATTTTTATATTATCAAACAGCAATGTACAAGCAAGGAAGGCTTGAGAGAAGCCCTTAACAAAAGAAAAACTCTAAAAAAACTAGAACTAAAACTAGAAAAAGAGAAGAAGAACTAAAAACAAACTAAGAAAACTCTAAGAACTACAGGACAAGTGTGTCCAACCAGGAACAGAAAGAATCTGAAAACTTGTCCTTAATTCTGAATTTGAGCAGGTGCAATTCTGTGAGGAAAATGAACTTCCATCTATGAATGCTGGTTGGAATGCTATTGAAAATCTTATCATTCCTGACTATCCAAATGGCCCAAGATGCAATGATAATGATCTCCATGTAAAAAGGTTGGGGTATGTTGTTCCTTAAATCTGGAATGGCTTCCATGATGGTGAGGTTCCTTTGTCTGTTAGGGCAGAGAATATCCCAACAAGCAGAAGCAAAAGGGCAGGTCCAGAAGAGGTGCTGCAGAGTTTCTTCCTACTGGCAATTGAGTGTAGCACAATTATAGTTTTCCAGATGAAAAGATTTCCTTCTTAGCAGATTCCTGGTGTTGAGCCTATCATGAAGAAGCCTCCAAAAGAAAACCTTGTGCTTTGGTTGGGCAGAACATTTCCAAATCCAATTGAACTGAGCTGGAACAATTTTTACACCTATCAAAATTTTGTAGGCTTTGGCCACTGAGAAGGTGCTATTTCCCCACATATAACTCCATGTATCCAAGTGCTCATTGGAAGCAGATCTTTTGAGGTTGTCACAAATTTCTTCCATTATTTCAAATTCCAGAAAAGCCTCCTGGGTCAAAGGTAGGTGAAATAAATCTTCCAAGTATTCAAACATAAGCACAGATTGCACTGAGAGGTTCTGATATCTGACAAAGGAGTAAAGATGAGGTAATAATTGATTCAGACAAGAAGTGTGCCAGAGATCAGACCAAAACAGAGCAGATTTACCATCCCCTATTGTGCATCTTGCCATGGATTTGTAACTATCAATGAGCCTGAGGTTACATTTCCACCAGAAAGACCCTTCCCATTTCTGTCCTGGTAGGTTGCCATTGTCATAATAAGCTTCCCAGATGAGATTTACCCAAGGAATGTTTTCTCTATTGTAGAACTTGTGTAGGTTCTTGAGCAGTAGGGCTTGGTTTTGTACAAAGATATTCATAACTCCAAGGCCTCCGTGGTTTTTAGGCCTGCAAACAGTGGACCAAGCTACCAAAGCTGGTCTGTGATCCTCCAAATCTGGTCCCCTCCAAAGACAGTGTCTCAAATATTTGTTAACCTGGTTTTGGATAGTTATAGGAACATCAAGACAGCCCTTGAAGTAAATAATAAGAGAACTTAGCACTGATTTGACCAGCAGTAACCTTCCAGCAAGAGTCTTAAAAGAAGATAAGCCCACTAGTTTTTTTGCAATTCTTCTTACTAAAGGCAAACACTGCTCCACTGTTGGCTTTTGAAGTCCTAAGGGCATGCCCAGATAATTGATGGGGAATGATCCTTTCAAACAGTGCAAAGTACCAGTCAAAATTTCCATTTTTTCATCACTCACATTGATTGGTATGAGATTGGATTTGTTGTAGTTCACCTTTAACCCAGTAGCATCTGCAAATGTGTGAAGAAGTGCTTTAAGACAATGGAGTTGTGGGGCATCAGCTTGCATGAGAATCAGGGTATCATCTGCATATTGTACTATGGGGAAGTCTGGACATGACTGAACTTGCAAAGGAGGAATGAGAAGGCCCAAGTTCATTGCCCTGTTCATGATTGATTGAAGTATATCAGCAGCCAACACAAAAAGAAGGGGAGAGAGAGGATCCCCTTGTCTCACACCTCTGGGGCAATAAAACTTTTTTCCAGGAATGCCATTAAGTAACACTTGTGATGAAGCAGAGGTAAACATCATTTTAATCCATCCAATCCATCTTTCCCCAAAACCCTTTGCTCTAAGGATATCAATAATTGTAGAATGCTCAATGAGGTCAAAAGCTTTTTCAAAATCTAGCTTTAGCACAACAATTTCCTCCTTAGAGTTATGGCATTGATGAAGGTACTCATAAGCCCAACCAAGACAGTCATGAATAGCTCTTTCCTTAAGGAAACCATACTGATTTATATTCACCATTTTGAGGATTACTTTCTGTAACCTGTTGGCAAGCAATTTGGTAATGAGCTTGAGGCAGCAATTGAGCAGAGATATGGGTCTGAAATCATTAGCAGTACTGGGAGAAGGCCCCTTGGGAACTAGAGTTATGAAGGAGGAGTTGATGCTCTCAAGAGAAATTTGTCCAGCATAGAACTCATGAATCAGTCTAGTGACATCAGGCTTTATAATATCCCAGCAGCTCTTAAAAAACTCATTGTTAAATCCATCTGGACCAGGAGACTTATCATTGGGCAAATGTTTAACAACATCATTGATTTCTTCCTCAGTGAAAGGGATTTCCAGCTGCTCAAAGTCTGAAGGAGTGGCTTGATGTTGCAGAAGAGAAGGCAAATCAAAGTGCATGGTGGTTTGCTCTGACCTTCCTAATCTGCTCTTGAAGGCATTCCACAGCAGGGCAGCTTTACCTGCATGGTCTGTGATTTCCACTTGATCCTCATTTCTAAGCATAGCAATGTGATTATGCCTATGATTTATAGAAGCCTTTGTATGAAAAAATTTGGTGTTTTCATCACCAAACTTAACACCTTTGATTTTACCTCTCTGTTTCCAATAGATTTTTTGGTTCTTCAGTAGCAATAGCAATTGTTCTTTTAGGATAACCCTGCAATTCCACTCAAAATCTCCCAAATCTCTGAATTCCTCAAACAAGTCAAAGAAGAAGATAACCTCATTAATGGCAGCAATTTTGGATTTTAGGCAAGACAGGTTCTTGGCCCACAGTTTTAAAGCCCTTCTAAGATTTTTGAACTTTGCATTTATGCTTTTTGCTGCATCAAGATGACCCACAGGAATATTCCAAGCTGCAGTAACAACCTCTTTAAAGTCAGAGTGTTTTAACCAGTAATTTTCAAATCTGAAGACCCTTGCCTTTGGGATTGAAGTCCCAATTTTGATAACACATGGAAGATGATCTGATATAGGTCTAGAAAGAGGCATTGCAAATGTATCAGGATAAGTGGTCATCCAAGAGGCAGAGGTGAAGAACCAATCCAACTTTTCCAACAAAGGACTCTGTTGCATGTTACTCCAGCTGTATTTTCTTCCATGAAGAGGGAGCTCAATTAAACCCAGATTGCTGATAGCCTCATTAAAAAGAAGCATTTCATTAACATCCCCACCAGGCCTATTCCTGTCAGAAAGATCCCTAATAAAGTTGAAATCACCAACTAGAATCCAATTTGTGTCTATTGGCATATGAATGTTGGAAAACCAATTAATAAACTCCATTTTTTCTGCTTGCACACATGGCCCATAAATGTTGGTTAGGACCCAGGATTGGTTGCACAGAAGACTAGTGAAACTAATTGAGAGAGAGTATGTATTGTGGAAGATGACCTCTCCCTCAAACAGAGAACCATTCCATGTGATTAGAAGGCCTCCAGAAGCTCCAATTGAAGGCAGGAAGGAAAATTTATTGAGCCTGTTGGGACAAAAGTTCTTAATGTAAGCAGCATCAAAATGCTCCCTCTTGGTTTCTTGAAGACACAGGATGGCACAGTCACTTTCCTCAATTTTTTGCCCTAGAGCAAGCCATTTCTCAGGTGAGTTAATTCCTCTAATGTTCCAGTTTAGTATATTCCAGCTTCTGTTTTGACTATTCATGGAAATAGTATAGGAGAACATCCAGGGACCAAGCACCATCACTTGGCCAGAACCCAAGGAATTCAGTCCAACCAGACAGCAGTGTAAGCAAATTGAGCATGTACAGGATCCACATCAACCACAGCACAGCAAGATATGAAACTACCCATATGGAGATAGAGAAGCAAAATGCACTGGTAGAAGAACATGAGCTATTACAGTAAGTCCAGAGGGCCCATAGGGTGCAAGTACAACCAAAAGGAACATTCATACAGTCCAAAACATAAAACCCCTCCCTCTCCTTCACAAGATCTTTTAATGTGGTCATCTAAACACTATTCGGGTTGTCCTGCCTGTCCTCCCTTGATGGGATCACCCCAGCCAAGTCCTCTCCCATCCTTCTCTTAGGTTTCTTGGAGAGCTTCCCTTCCAACTCATGATCAGCAACCTTGCAAAATGAGGATGTGAGATTCTTAACCACTGATTTTTGAATAACTGGTGGAGCAGCATTACAAGGCAGACACTTATTATTAGAGCAAGAACCTCTTTTAAACCCAGCATTGTCTTTTTTTATCCTATCACTCCTCCTTACCTCTGTTTCTATAAGAGGTGTCTTTCCTCCCCTTCTTTTCTTTGAATTTTCAGCCCCAAAAGGTTGAAGAAGGGCCAAGGAATCCAAGTCCTGCTGGTTGGAGGAATCTCCTTCATTTTCCTTGTTTGTATCCTACTGATGGGAATGATCCATGAGTTGTTTGCAAGCAGGAGCCTTAGTAGCAGTGCATTTATCAGGAATGTGAAAGATATAAGAATTTTCAGTGCCCTCTACTTCAACAAGTAATTCCCACAAAGGAGATTTAAGCATATGGATTGTCCAGTTAAACTTGTTTGGTGTCATTAGAAGATGCACAATAAAATTGAACCAACTTACTGGAACTTGAACTGAAAGAGAAGGCACACCCTACAAAGGCTTTTGAGCAAAATGCTCCTTCCAAATTACCAGGCCTTCCTCTGACAGAATAGTATCCTTATTAGCTAGAGCCTTTAACTGAATTGATTTCAAACCAAGTAATGAGGGTGCAAACTGAAAGTGCTCTTCAATTTGTGCAATCCAGTTACCTTTTTTGCTATCATTTTCATCCCCAGCAGGGTCCAGAAGCAGTGGGTTCACTGAATGAGAGCTAGCACCTGCTTCCCCAACCAAATCTACAGCTGTGAACTGAAAAGGTTCCTTGTCATGGCCTACTGGCTCTTTACCAGCATGAGTGTCTCTGCAAGGGTCCACTAACAGATCCTGAGGGACAATAGTACTGTTACCAATAATAGGCTCAGAAGGTTGGAACACTTCCTCCAAGACAGGCTGAATCTGAGGGACCACCTCAGGAATTGCTGGCAGTATAACTTCCTGAGAAGCTGCCAAAGCCTGAGGAGCTGGGATGGCATGAACATCCTGCTCCTCCTCTTGGTAGTCCTGCATCAAAAGCTCAAGGCCATTGCCTTGTATCTGCAACATAGGTGGAAGTTGATTTACTTCCTCACTTGCATGTGAAGACAAACCTTCAGACAGGGAGACAGTTGTTGTGATGCTGCTGTGGCCCTCCAAGGGTGGTGGGAGCTCTTCCCCATCAGCCCAAGCAATTTCTTCTTGATGAACACCTTCAAAAGCATCTTGAGGTTCAACATTATTACCAACTGGGGGCTGCAGAGCCCAGTGACCCTCCTCTGCATCCATGTCATCTTGCTGAATAGGCTGAGGATTAAAATGAAAACCAGGGAGAGCATTGTTTTGTCCTGGTAGAGGGTGAGGGTCAATATTGGCAGGTGGTATTGGATCCTCATCCGCTGGGGCCCCACCCATCAACTGTTGCAGAAGAATTTCCACTGAAGAGGACCAAGCATCTTCATCTAGGACTTCACCTTCAGACCACCTGACACTTTTAGGGATGGATTCAAGATCTCTAACTTTAGCTTTTGCAATCACTCTACCCATATGAAGAGGGTCATTCTCCCAAGAAACAAGGCGCCCAAAATGACTGATGGCCCTGGCAATATCTTCAGAATTGCGAAAATCAAATGGGACCGCAAGGAAGAGCAGCCAAACTGTTCTATTAAACTGTGTTCTTCGGCAGTTGCGGCCATTATCATGGTTATGGAAAGTGATGAAAACATCTCCAAACTGGTGAGGACTCTGCAGCACTAACCTATCTCTGTCTCTTGGATTGACAAATCGCACATAAGCTTCCCCCAGAGGACAGCACTGCATTTCTCTTATTTGCACTTGCTGAACATCCGCAAAGAACTCATCAAGAACTTCTTGCACATTTGGAAAAAGTACCTCATCCGGAAGCGGCTCAATGGTGACGATGGCCCAGTCCTCATGGCGCTTCTGACGGTGGGGGAGAACCACCCTGGCCACACCATTACGGCCTTCAACATTGAGAATATTGAAACCATGGGGAACAAAAGGCTGAGGATCAAACGGAATGTTTGCCATGGTTAGCTCTGCACCGGCAGAAGGCTCTGAAGACTGCAATGGGGAAGAAAGACGAGCCCGAGGTTGAACAGTGGATGGCAGGGGAGGAGACGAAGAGGCAAGAGGGAATCTTGGCAGAAAATTAGGGAACATGCCATCACAGAGCTGCCTAAAAGAGGAAGCTCGAATCGCCGGCTAGGCTGGGCCAACGGCCGAGAACCAGTCTTCCACCACCCCAGGGGCCCAGGCCTCAAATGGGGGGGTGGGAAAAGAAGCCACCCGAAAAAACGGCCATAGCCCGGTCAGACGCGGTTCAGGGCAGGCCCAAGCCATGTGGCCCAAATTGCCACAACCGTAACAAGTAATGGCCGAATTTGAAGATCCAGAGATCGCGCCCTCATCCCCCTGAACCACGCGATCATTGATCGGAGGTGTAGAATTACACTCAATGCGCCCTTCATCAATAGCAGTTACCTGTAAATCCGGAGACGAGTCCGGTAACCCCGCCAGCCGTTGGAAAACTGAGACACGGTGGTCGAACTCCCTCCGGCGATCGCCGGAGCTGCTTTGGGAGGAAGAACGTGGAGGCCCTCTGGTAACCAAGGACCATGAATTTTGCTCCTCTTGATAGAACAGACGCTCCTCACGACGCCAATTAGGACCACCTTCACCCCAGAGGCTAAACACCATCTCAAAATCCCTCTCAGAAATGCGGCCACTATTGTAGAGTTCAAAACCCACAGACTTGGAGGCAACCGAAAACTGAAACGAACAGTCCCGTAGAAACTTAACCCTAAAGCCTTGAGGGTAACCACCAAAGCAAGAGTGAAGCACAATGCTCACAGTGTGACAATCCAGGCGAAAGCACGCGCGACCGAAAGAGACTACAAGCTTGAACTCACGCTGGCGAAAACCAGGAGAGAAAACCACTGGATGACCAAACTTTTGGCGCATGCCAAGCTGAAAAGCCTTACCTCTAGCAAAGTCAAGGTGTTCATGATAATTGTCTTTTATTCATGCTATAATTGTATTATCCGGAAATCGTAATACACGTGTGAATACATAGACCACAATACGTCCCTAGTAAGCCTCTAGTTGACTAGCTCGTTGGTCAACAGATAGTCATGGTTTCCTGACTATGGACATTAGATGTCGTTGACAACGGGATCACATCATTAGGAGAATTATGTGATGGACAAGACCCAATCCTAAGCATAGCACAAGATCGTGTAGTTCGTTTTGCTAGAGATTTTCCAATGTCAAGTATCTCTTCCTTAGACCATGAGATCGTGTAACTCCCGGATACCATAGAAGTACCAAACGTCACAACGTAACTGGGTGACTATAAAGGTGCACTATAGGTATCTCCGAAAGTGTCTGTTGGGTTGACACGGATCGAGACTGGGATTTGTCACTCCGTATGACGGAGAGGTATCTCTGGGCCCACTCGGTAATGCATCATCATAATGAGCTCAAAGTGACCAAGTGTTTGGTCACGGGATCATGCATTACGGTACGAGTAAAGTGACTTGCCGGTAATGAGACTGAACAAGGTATTGGGATACCGACGATCGAGTCTCGGGCAAGTAACGTACCGATTGACAAAGGGAATTGTATACGGGGTTGATTGAATCCTCGACATCGTGGTTCATCCGATGACATCATCGAGGAGCATGTGGGAGCCAACATGGGTATCCAGATCCCATTGTTGGTTATTGACCGGAGAGCCGTCTCGGTCATGTCTGCATGTCTCCCGAACCCGTAGGGTCTACACACTTAAGGTTCAATGACGCTAGGGTTATTAGGAAGACTTGTATGTGATTGCCGAATGTTGTTCGGAGTCCCGGATGAGATCCCGGATGTCACGAGGAGTTCCGGAAGGTTCCAGAGGTAAAGATTTATATATGGGAAGTTGTCATGCGGACACGGGAAAGTTTCGGGGCATATCGGTATTGTACCGGGGCCACCGGAGGGGTTCCGGGGGTCCACCGGGAGGGGCCACCCCTCTTGGTGGGCCACATGGGCCATGTGGGGCAGGGCACCAGCCCCTAGAGGGCTGGGCGCCCCCCCCCCTTGGGCCCATGTGGCTAGGGTTGGGGGGGAACCCTAGAGGGGGCGCCCCCTTTGCTTGGGGGGCAAGTCCCCCCTCCCTGGCCGCCGCCCCCCCTCTAGATCCCATCTAGAGGGGCCGGCCCCCCTTGCCCCTTCCCCTATAATTAGAGGGTTGGGGGGAGGGCTGCAACACACAACCCAAGGCGCAGCCCCTCCCCTCCCCAACACCTCTCCTCCTCCGTCACGAGCTTGGCGAAGCCCTGCCAGAGTGCTGCTTCTCCACCAACACCACGCCGTCATGCTGCCGTTGGAGCTGTCTTCCTCAACCTCTCCTTCCTCCTTGCTGGATCAAGAAGGAGGAGACGTCGTCCGTACCGTACGTGTGTTGAACGTGGAGGTGTTGTCCGTTCAGCACTTGGTCATCGGTGATCTGAATCACGGCGAGTACGACTCCATCATCACCCTTCCCTTGAACGCTTCCGCACGCGATCTACATGTGGTATGTAGATGCAAACTCACTCCCTTGACTCGTTGCTTAGATGAACTCATAGATGGATCTTGGTGAAACCGTAGGAAAAAATTTAATTTTCTGCAACGTTCCCCAACACCAGCCCCCGAGCCTTCTAGCTGCCTGGACCCATCAAAGTGAATCATCCAATATGTATTATCCGGCTTCTCCTCAGGGGCCTCTAACTCTGTCCAATCATTGATAAAGTCCACCAAGGCATGAGACTTAATAGCAGTATGTGGCATATACTTCAAATCGTGAGGCCCAAGCTCAATGGCCCACTTGGCGACTCGTCCTGTGGCCTCCCTATTCTAAATTATGTCTCCCAAGGGGGCAGAACTTACCATAGTTATAGGGTGGCTTTGAGAGTATTGCTTCAACTTCCGGTTAGCCATAAACACCCCGTAAACAAGCTTCTACCAATGTGGATACCTTTGCTTAGACTCAATGAGCACCTCACTGATGTAGTAAACCGGCCGTTGAACCGGATGCTCCTTGTCGGCTTCCTTATGCTCCACTACGATGGCAACGCTGACGGCTCACGAATTGGCAGCCACATATAACAGCAAAGGCTCTTTATCAATGGGAGCTGCAAGAACCTGGGGTTCAGACAACTGTCTCTTCAGATCTTCAAAGGCAGTATTCGCGGCATCACTCCAGACAAAAGTGTCTGTTTTCTTCATCATTTGATACAGCGGTAAGGCTTTCTCACCTAACTGGCTTATGAACCGGCTTAAAGCGGCAACGCGACCCGCCAATCACTGAACATCATTGATGCACGCCGGTTTAGTCGGAGAGGTAATCGCCTTAATCTTCTCCGGGTTAGCTTCAATGCCTCTGTTAGATACCAGAAAACCCAAAAGCCTGCCTGCATGTACACCAAATACACACTTGGCCGGGTTAAGCATCATCTTGTAAACTCGGAGATTATCAAAGGTCTCTTTTAAATTGGTTATCAAGGTTTCCTTTTCTCTGGACTTCACCACAATGTCATCCACATAAGTATGAACATTACGCCCAATTTGATCGTGCAAACAGTTTTGCACACACCGCTGATAAGTCGCTTGGGCACTTTTGAGTCCAAATGGCATAGATACATAGCAGAAGGCTCCAAACGGAGTGATGAAAGCCATCTTCTCCTAGTCCTTAACTTCCATTTTGATCTGATGATAACCAGAGTAGGCATCCAAAAAACTCAAACGTTCACAACCCACCGTAGCATCAATAATTTGATCAATACGGGGGAGGGCAAAGGGATCAGCCAGACAAGCCTTGTTTAAATCCGTGTAATCCACACACATCCGCCAAGTGCCGTTCTTCTTGAGGACAAGCACCGGGTTAGCCAACCACTCTGGGTGAAAAACTTCAACAATAAACCCGGCCGCTAAGAGCCGGGCCACCTCTTCCCCAATAGCTTTCCGTCTCTCTTCGTTGAACCGCCGGAGAAACTGTCTGACCGGCTTATACTTTGGATCAATATTGAGAGTGTGCTCAGCGAGTTCCCTCGGTACACCCGGCATGTCAGAAGGTTTCCATGCAAAGATGTCCCGGTTCTCATGGATGAACTCGATGAGCGTCCTTTCCTATTTAGGATCCAAATTGGTACTGATACTGAACTGCTTAGAGGCATCTCCTGGAGTAAAGTCCACAACCTTTGTCTCAGCGGCTGATTTAAACTTCAAGAACGGGTCATGTTCAGTAGTGGGTTTCTTGAGGGAGGTCATATCCACCGGGTCAACATTGTCTTGATAAAATTTGAGCTCTCCAGCCGCACAGGAACTTCTCAGCTCTAGAATCATATTCGTCTCCGAAGGCCACCTCCAGCTCAATCTTGCCAAGTGGGTAAGCCGACTTACCCGGAACCACCCCATGGAAAACAGTGTTGTATGTTCTCAAATTCTTCTCAGTCAACCCCATGCGCCGAAAGGTCTCGTAGTAGAGGATATTGATGCTGCTACCGCCGTCCATGAGTACCTTAGTGAATTTATATCCACCAACCTGGGGTGCCACCACCAAGGCTAACTGACCCGGATTATCGACCCGCGGAGGGTGATCCTCTCTGCTCCATATGATGGGCTGCTCTGACCACCTCAAATAACGAGGAATTGCCGGCTCAACAGAATTCACAGCCCTCTTATGAACCTTTTGGTCACGTTTGCACAAACTAGTGGTAAACACGTGATACTGCCCACCACTCAACTACTTTGGATGGCTTTGATAGACCGACTGCTGCTGCTGCCATCCTTGACCAGACTGCTGCTGATTATTACCACCTGGATGCCCCTGAAAACCGGAATTTGAGCCACCGCCCGGGCCATGAAAGTCGTCAGCCCCTGAGCCGCCGCCAGATCCATGACTGCCATCGAAGGTGTTGGAATTTTTAAACGCCTTCATGATCGCGCAATCCTTCCATAGGTGTGTGGCGGGGTGCTCCCGGGTGCTGTGTTTTGGGCAGGGCTCATTGAGTAGCTGCTCAAGAGATGGGCCTAACCCGCCGGACCGAGGCGGCTTACCCTTATATCTCTTATTGTTACCCCGCGCGCTGGCATTGGCCACAAACTCCGAGTTACCGTCCGCCTTACGCTTATTGCCGCCTTGACTCCCCGGGTTATGCTGCTGACCCTTTCCATTGCCGTTCCTTTTTCCCTTCCCTGTCTTTTCATCGTCGGACGCGGGATCCTTGGTATTATCAGAATCGGCATATTTAACTAAAGCCGCCATCAGCGTACCCATATCCATGAGGTCACGTTTAAGGCACCCCAGTTTCTGCGTCAGCGGCTCAAAGCGGTAATTTTTCTCCAGCATAAGGACTGCAGAGCCGGCATCCATCTTATCGGATGAATGAATTATCTCCTTGACCCGGCGTACCCAATGGGTGGTGGATTCACCTTCCCCTTGCTTGCAATCCGTCAAGTCCACAATCGACATAGATTGCTTACAGGTGTCCTTAAAGTTCTGGATGAACCGGGCCTTTAACTCGCCCCATGAACCAATGGAATTGGGTGGCAGGCCTTTTAACCAAGACCGGGCCGTTCCATCTAGCATCATGGTGAAATATTTAGTCATCGCCGCGTCACTAACTTCCAACAGCTCCATGGCCATCTCATAACTCTCAATCCATGCTTTGGGCTGCAAGTCGGCCGTGTAATTCGGCACCTTTCGAGGTCCCTTGAAGTCTTTGGGTAACCGCACATTACGCAAAGCCGGAACCAGACAAGGAACACCACCGGTTCTAGTGGCTACTCCCGCCTCAACGGAAGTTGTTGGATACTCTGGAAAATCTTGATGTGCCGTCTGTTGAGCCACCACCTGAGCCGCCTGCTCGTTCTCCTAATGTATTCGATCTTGCACTGGATTATAGCCACCGGGCTAGTTACGGCATTGGGCGTTGCTTGACAAAGCTTCCGACTCCATGTGTCTGCTATAACTCGGGCTCCGGTTCTGGCGAGGTGGTGCTACCCAGGGCGGGGGAGTTGAATGAATCCTGTCCCGGCTGTAAGAATAGGTCTCCTGCTGAGCTAGGGCCATCTGGAGGAGCTCTCTGACCTTCTAGGTTTTCACTGCCGCCGGGTCATCACCTTCCATAGGAAGAGCCGCCAAACGTGTCGAAGCTGCGATTAAGTTCTCCATGGGGTTGGAAAAATGACCCGGTGGAATCGGTACATAACGGGTGGTGGCATGCTCACGTGAGGCGGTGCCATATCCCGAGGCTGAGTCGGTCCTCCTGTTCCGGCTGTCATAAGCTGATCGGCCTCCGGCGGATTACTAGGGCTGGCTCCGGGTGTAGCAAAGAGAACCAGGGGGTCGTAATTCGGAGGTAAATGGGACTGAGTTTTCTGATATGTCCTCCTCATTACCTCATTGGATGCGTTTAAGCTCATCGTGAGCTGGTAAGCTTCTGACTGCAAGCGCTGTGCCCGGGCGTCGAGAGCCGCCCGCTCTGTAGCTAGTCTAGTATCCTCAGCTGCCAAGGCCTCCTTGGCCTGAGCTATCTCCTCACGCACTTGTGCTACCGCTGCGTCATGCTCATCTTTGTCTGCGGGAATAACCATGGCGGTTAATAGGGACGTAAGCTTGTCCATGAGATCTATCAGCACCTAAGCCGGGGGGCGCACGAGGCTGCCTGCCTCGGCTGCTCCTAACCCGGATGTTATCGCTGCAGCAGCTGTAGAGTTTGAGTCGGGCTGAGTTCCAGCCATGAAGATCCCTGCCCATCTTGGCGGCTCATAGGGGTCCGGAATACTGATGCCATCGGAACAGCCCCCAAGCGCGCCGTCTTGCACCTGATACAACGAATCTGTTGAGCCAGCGGATGAATCACCGTCTGAGAGGATGGCCGTCTCACCCCTATGTTCAGATCCTTCAGAAAATTCCTCTTGGTGGATGCACCCCACGAAGGCACGCCGTAAGACAGGTTGAGTCCGGGTCTTCCTCGCACGGTGAGCCGTCTCGACGATGTCGGTGCAGTTGTCCGGCTCAGGGCCCGGCTCACCGATCCGGTCGATGAAGACGTGGATTCCGCCGAAGGGGACCCGGTATCCGTACTCAATTGAGCCGGCGTCAGGACCCCAGCCTTCGTCGTTGATGTAGATCTTGCCGCGACGACTCTTGGTCATCCGGCCCACCACGTATCCCTTGAGCCCTTCGAAGTTGCCCTTCAAGAACTCAAATCCACCGTGCGCTGGCCCCATGGTGGGCGCCAACTGTCGTGGAATTGCCACGTCAGATGTCCTCGTGAAAGGACTTAGTTGTGGAGCCATCGCAACTAGGAAGCTTGAAGGGGTTAAATCGGGACAAAGGACACGAGAGAGTTTATACTAGTTCGGCCCCTTACGGTGAAGGTAAGGCCTATGTCTAGTTGGGTTGATATTGATGTTTCGATGACCAGGGAGCGAAATACGCTATGCCCGGCTCTCGATGAGTTGTTTTCTTGCCCTAAGCCGCCAGCAGGTCGTCCCCTTATATACACGGGTTGACGCCTTGTGGCTTGTAGAGTCCCGGCCAGCTTATAAACAGTGTCCGGCTCGGTGACTATTTAAATCTACCTTATGTTACAAGTCATGCCATCATGGCGGTTTACTACAACGGGCTTAAGTCACCTGTGGGCCTTAAGCCCATTATTGAATCGCCATCTTCATGCTTGGTCTTGGGCTTCTCTCTGATGAGTCTCTTTGTGTAACCCGGCCCCTCCTGGGCGGCTTACACAAATAGTTATATCCCCAACACCTTCGGATTTGTAATAGAAGGTGTACCCACTAGTTTCCTTTTGGTATCCTATGAAGATGCATTTATCCAATTTGGGTTCGAGCTTATCCGGTTGAAGTTTTTTCACATAAGCATCGCAGCCCCAAACTTTTAAGAAACAACAACTTTGGTTTCTTGCCAAACCATAGTTCATAAGGCGTCGTCTCAACGGATTTTGATGCTGCCCTATTTAAAGTGAATGCAGCTGTCTCTAATGTATAGCCCCAAAATGATAGTGGTAACCCGGTAAGAGACATCATAGATCGCACCATATCCAATAAAGTGCGGTTACGACATTCGGATACACCATTACACTGTGGTGTTCCATGTGGCGTGAGCTGTGAAACTATTCCACATTGTTTTAAATGAAGGCCAAACTCGTAACTTAAATAATCTCCTCTATGATCAGATTGTAGAAACTTTATTTTCTTGTTACGATGATTCTCCACTTCACTATGAAATTCTTTGAATTTTTTTAAATGTTTCAGACTTGTGTTTCATTAAGTAGATATATCGATATCTGCTCAAATCATCTGTGAAGGTCAGAAAATAACGATATCCGCCATGAGCAACAACACTGATTGGACCGCAAACATCAGTATGTATTATTTCCAATAAGTCACTAGCTCGTTCCATTGTCCCAGAGAACGGAGTTTTAGTCATCTTGCCCATAAGGCACGGTTCGCCAGCATCAAATGATTCATAATCAAGTGATTCCAAAAGATCATCTTTATGGAGTTTCTTCATGCGCTTTACACCGATATGACCCAAATGACAGTGCCATAAATATGTTGCACTATCATTATCAACTTTGCATCTTTTGGCATCAACATTATGAATATGTGTATCACTACGATCAAGATTCAATAAACCATCAACATTGGGTGTATGACCATAGAAGGTTTTATTCATGTAAAATAAATAACAATTTATTCTCTGTCTTAGATGAATAATCGTATCGCAATAAACATGATCTAGTCATATTTATGCTCAACGCAAACACCAAAGAACATTTATTTAGGTTCAACACTAATTTCGAAAGTATAGGGAGTGTGCGATGATGATCATATCAATCTTGGAACCACTTCCAACACATATCGTCACTTCACCCTCAACTAGTCTCTATTTATTCTGTAACTCCTGTTTTGAGTTACTAATCTTAGCAACCGAACAAGTATCAAATACCCAGGGGCTACTATAAACACTAGTAAGGTACACATCAATAACTTGTATATCCAATATACCATTCTTCACTTTGCCATCCTTCTTATCCACCAAATATTCAGGGCATTTCCGCTTCCAGTGACCATTTCCTTTGCAGTAGAAGCACTCAGTTTCAGGCTTTGGTCCAGCTTTGGGCTTCTTCACGGGAGTGACAACTTTCTTGCCATTCTTCTTGAATTTCCCTTTCTTTCCCTTTGCCCTTTTCTTGAAATTAGTGATCTTGCTTAATCATCAACACTTGATGCTCTTTCTTGATTTCTACCTTCATCGATTTTTAGCATCACGAAGAGCTCGGGAACTTCTTTTGTCATCCCTTGCATATTTATAGTTCATCACGAAGTTCAAGTAACTTGGTGATGGTGACTAGAGAACACTTTCAATCACTGTCTTATTTGGAATATTAACTCCCACTTGATTCAAGTAATTGTAGTAACCAGACAATCTGAGCACATGCTCACAGCTTGATCTATTCTCCTCCATCTTTTAGCTTTAGAATTTGTTAGAGTCATCATATCTCTCAAATCAGGTGTTTGCTTGAAATATTAACTTCAACTCCTGGAACATCTCATATATTCCATGACGTTCAAAACATCTTTGAAGTCTCGATTCTAAGCCGTTAAGCATGGTGCACTAAACTATCAAGTAGTCATCATATTGAGCTAGCCAAACGTTCATAATGTCTGCATCTGCTCCTGCAATAGGTCTGTCACCTAGCGGTGCATCAAGGACATAATTCTTCTGTGCAGCAATGAGGATACACCTCAGATCATGGACCTAGTCCACATCATCACTACTATCATCTTTCAACTTAGTTTTCTCTAGGAACATATAAAAACATAGGGAAGCTATAACATGAGCTATTGATCTACAACATAATTTGCAAAATACTATCAGGACTAAGTTCATGATAAATTAAAGTTTAATTAATCATGTTACTTAAGAACTCCCACTTAGATAGACATCCCTCTAACCCTCTAAGTGATCACGTGATCCAATTCAACTAAACCATGTCCGATCATCACGTGAGATGGAGTAGTTTTCAATGGTGAACATCACTATGTTGATCATATCTACTATAGATTCACGCTCGACCTTTCGGTCTTAGTGTTCCGAGGCCATATCTGCATATGCTAGGCTCGTCAAGTTTAACCCAAGTATTCAGCGTGTGCAAAACTGGCTTGCACTCATTGTATGTGAACGTAGAGCCTATCACACCCTATCATCACGTGGTGTCTCAGCACGAAGAACTGTAGCAACGATGCATACTCAGGGAGAACACTTGTACCTTGAAATTTAGTAAGGGATCATCTTATAATGCTACCGACGTGCTAAGCAAAATAAGATGCATAAAGGATAAACATCACATGCAATCAAAATATGTGACATGATATGGCCATTATCATCTTGTGCTCATGATCTCCATCACCGAAGCATCGTCATGATCTCCAACGTCACCGGCGCGACACCTTGATCTCCATCATAGCATCGTTGTCGACTCGCCACCTATTGTTACTACGACTATCGCTACCGCTTAGTGATATAGTAAAACAATTACATGGCGATTGCATTGCATACAATAAAGCAACAACCATATGGCTCCTGCCAGTTGCCGATAACTTTGTTACAAAACATGATCAACTCATACAAAAATTTATATCATCATGCTTGACCATATCACATCACAGCAAGCCCTGCAAAAACAAGTTAGACGTCCTCTACTTTGTTGTTGCAAGTTTTACGTGGCTGCTACGGGCTTCTAGCAAGAACCGTTCTTACCTACGCATCAAAACCGCAACGTTTTTTCATCAAGTGTGATGTTTTAACCTTCAACAAGGATCGGGCGTAGCCACACTCGATTCAACTAAAGTTGGAGAAATAGACACTCACCAGCTACCTATGTGCAAAGCACGTCGGTAGAACCAGTCTCGTGTAAGCGTACGCGTAATGTCGGTCTGAGCCGCTTCATCCAGCAATACCGCTAAATCAAAGTATGACATGCTCGTAAGCATTATGACTACTATCGCCCACAACTCTTTATGTTCTACTCGTGCATATAACATCTACACATAGACCTGGCTCTGATACCACTATTGGGGAACGCGGTAATTTCAAAAAAAATCCTACGATCACGCAAAATCTATCTATGTGATGCATAGCAACGAGAGGGGAGAGTGTGTCCATGTACCCTCGTAGACTGAAAGTGGAAGCGTTAGGACAACACGGTTGATGTAGTCATACGTCTTCACGATCCGACCAATCCAAGTACCATACGTACGGCACCTCCACGTTCAGCACACGTTCAGCTCGATGACGTCCCTCGTACTCTTGATCCAGTTGAGGCCGAGGGTGAGTTTCGTCAGCATGACGGCGTGGTGACGGTGATGATGATGCTATCGGTACAGGGCTTTGCCTAAGCTCCGCAACTGTATGATCGAGGTGTGTAACTTTGAGGGGGCACCGCACACAGCTAAAAGATCAACTTGTGTTGTCTGTTGTGTTATTGGGGTGCCTCTAGCCATGTATATAAAGGAGGGAGGGAGAGAGGAGGCCGGCCAGGTTTGGACGCACCAGGGGGAGTCCTACTTGGACTCCTAGTCCAAGTAGGATTCACCCTCCCCCCCCCCCCTTTCCTTTCTTCCACCGGAGGGAAAGGTAACGGAGAGAGAGGGGGGAAGAGGGGGGCCGGCCCCTTCCCCTAGTCCAATTCGGTTTGGGCAAGGGGAGGGGCGCCCCTCTCACGTGGCCCTTTCTCCTCTCCTCCAATAAGGCCCACTAGGTCCAATACTTCTCCCGGGGGGTTCCGGTAACCTCCCGATACTCCGAAAAAATGCCCGAACCACTCGGAACCATTCCGATGTCCAAATGCAACCTTCCAATATATGAATCTTTACCTCTCAACCATTTCGAGACTCCTCGTCATGTCCGTGATATCATCCGGGACTCCGAACAAACTTCAGTACATCAAATCACATAACTCATAATACAAATCGTCATCGAACGTTAAGCGTGCGGACCCTACGGGTTCGAGAACTATGTAGACATGACCGAGACACATCTCCGGTCAATAACCAATAGCAGAACCTGGATGCTCATATTGGCTCCTATATATTCTACGAAGATCTTTATCGGTCAAAACGCATAACAACATACGTTGTTCCCTTTGTCATCGGTATGTTACTTGCCCGAGATTCGATCGTCGGTATCATCATACCTAGTTCAATCTCTTTACCGGCAAGTCTCTTTACTCGTTCCGTAATACTTCATCCCGCAACTAACTTATTAGTTACAATGCTTGCAAGGCTTATAGTGATGAGTATTACCGAGAGGGCCCAGAGATACCTCTCCGAAACACGGAGTGACAAATCCTAATCTCGATATATGCCAACCCAACAAACACCTTCGGAGACACCTGTAGAGCACCTTTATAATCACCCTTTTATGTTGTGACGTTTGGTAGCACACAAAGTGTTCCTCCGGTATTCGGGAGTTGCATAATCTCATAGTCTGAGGAACTTATATAAGTCATGAAGAAAGCAGTAGCAATGAAACTATCATGATCAAAATGCTAAGCTAACAAATGGGTCATGTCCATCACATCATTCTCCTAATGATGTGATCCCGTTCATCAAATGACAACACATGTCTATGGTCAAGAAACATAACCATCTTTGATTAACGAGCTAGTCAAGTAGAGGCATACTAGGGACTATAAGTTTTGTCTATGTATTCACACATGTACTAAGTTTTCGGTTAATACAATTCTAGCATGAATAATAAACATTTATCATGAAATAAGGAAATAAATAATAACTTTATTATTGCCTCTAGGGCATATTTTCTTCCGTTTTTACATCATATACACAATATTGAATGCCATCTCCTTAGTTGACACATCATATATGCAATTGCCCTCTGCTCACTTGCTTAGTATATAAATCATATATTTGAATTATATCATGCCATGATGTTTACATAGACAGCATGTATCTGAATTATGGCATGCCAACCTATTTTCTAAAGACATAATATAGTTATATCATCTCATCCTATTTACACAGTCATCATATTTTGAATTATGTCATTCTATCCATGAATTATATCACGCCATCATGTTTCCATCAATGGCATATTTGTGAATTATGGCATGCCAACCACTTTAATAGACACATCATATAGTTATATCATGTCATCATGTTTACATAATCTTCATATTTTGAAGTATGTTATTCTATCATGTTTAGTTAGCCATCATACATGTGAAATTGTGTCATGCTATCCTATTTAATTAGCCATCGTATATGTGAAATTATGCCATGCTATTCTGTTTGGTTAGACAACATAAATGTGAATTATTTCATGCCTTGTTTTCTTCCCTACTATCCATTGCACCTGTCTATCTTACAATGTCTGTACATTCAATTACTTTTCTTGTTTATCAGCCATTTGAATTGGAGGGGGTGATGGTAGTATATGTGGGAGTAAAAGCACGGTCTTCAGAAAAGATTGTGCTACCGGTCGATGCAGATAGAACCACAGTTGTACTTTCCCAAGAACCAGCCCCACCACACATAACCCAGACTCACGCAGATTGTACCCCTACCCAGTTGGACAGAGAACCAGCTACACCCCTTCTAACCCCAACACCAACAGATAGTAACCCAGTTCCAGTTGACACAGCACCGTCTCCATCACAGAGCACCCAAACACGAGCAGTTAGTAAGGCAACTGCAGTGCCCAAAGCATGATACCACCACTCCGAACCCCAAGTCAACGCTTAAAGCAGAAGAAGAATTGTTCTCAGGTCAGGTTTCGTAGCTATGGTTCATACTCCTTTTCTCTTGCACCACAGTATTTACTCATACCAACTAATTTCAAATTTGAAGGATGCAACTGAAACTCCAATTGCGCAGCAGGTATGTTTTAGACCTGTTTCTTTAACGTGTTTGCTGTTGTACTTGCTCTATGTTGATTTCAGTTCCAATTGAATAAACAGTTATGTTCTCATTCCATGCACATTACAAGTGTTGTTATTGCTATGTAGTTTCCCACACTTATATTTTGCCTATGCTGCTTTGTCTTAAATATATATGATTTGAACTATCTCTATCTTGATTTGGCAACATAAACTAGAATGATATAGACCATACAGTGACCATACTACATAGATATATGTTTGTTTCATGTTATTATCCTGTCCACCTTACTACTGGACTGGTTTACCAAAATGAGTTTCATATACAACATGGTAAACATGTGATGTGTATGTTTGTTTCTCTTTTAGAATGCGGATAAAATATTGGAGAAGAGTGCCCAGGTATGTAATGGTAAAGGAAGTAATGCAGATAAGGTTCAAGATAGTGAGACATCCCTGTTGGTCTCCAAGAAAGCTGATAAAAACTATATTGAAGACACTGATACAACCCCAAAGTCCTGTCTTAATGTAGTGTTCGAGTTACTGGCTACTACTGCTGGCACCAGCTCTTCGAACTTGCTGCCTGAATCAGTTCGGCTTCTTGAGTCTCAACTTCAAGTTGAAAGACATCGATCATATGTTATGCGACAGGAAGCCGAAGGACTGAGGAAGTCCCTGCAGAATTTAGATGCATACTTTCTGGTGCAACAGCAAGTGCTGGAGGATTTAAGCGCCAAACAAGAGAAGTTAATAAGCTTGCTATGCATCTTGCCAGCATTATGGGTACCCAGGATATTGTTTCTTGAGCTCTTCTGAAGTGGTTTCAGTTCTGGACTTGTTTTGATGCGGCGTTTATTTGCACTGGTCGCCAACTTTGACAACCAGTGTATGTGATATGCTGCTATGTTCCCTATATTTGCACTGGTGGCAAACTTTGATGCCCAGTGGATGTAATATGTGTAATAGTCGTGATATCATAGCGTAAGTTGCTTGCTTATTTATTTCCATGTTGTCTTGTTTATTTGTTTGCTTGTAGTCAGTGTTGTTCTTTTTCCATGGTTTGCTAGTGGCCGCAATAATCTATTTTTAAAAACTAGGCCACAGTAACCATGGGCTACATATTTACTGTAGTGACCCTGGGCCAGTTATGGGCCGTAGAAACATTGGTCCTTCTACGGGCCGTAGAAATAATGGGCCTTCTACGGGCCGTAGAAACAATGGGCCTTCTATGGGCTGTAGAAACAATGGGCCTTCTACAGGCCGTATCATCAATGGGCCTTCTACGGGCCGTATGACCGATTGGCCAAAAATGGGCCAATAACAGACCGCATTATGGGTTATAAATGGGCTAGAGTTGGAATCGTCCGTTCATGGGCTGACCATAACGGGTCGTCATTAATCGGCCATATTTGATGACGCTATGAAAACGGCCCAACAGATTAACGGGCCACAAACGGCCCGACTGTAACCATAGGCTGAATTTGGCCCAGAAGCAGAAAGGGACAGTAGCGGGCCGTAAGTAACCAAATGCTGGAAATGATCCCAAGAATAAATGGGCCCTGAGAAGGCTGAAAGATAACATGGGATGGAAACGGCCCAATGGAATAATGGGTCGTTAATGGGTACAAAGTGATACACTGTTCATTACGGGCCAGTTTCACCACGGGTCATTAATGGGCCAAGAGTTACAAAGGGCCTCATATGGGCCAAAAGAGGTCATGGGTCATACATGGGCCGGAAGTTAAAATGGGTTGGAATCATATTGGATGGCCCAGATGACGCTACTGGACCTAATTCGGATAGGACTTAACGGGCTCTGGGTTAGCAGGCTGGAAATGGGCTATATGCGAACAGGCAGTTAACAGGCTATCCGTAGGCCGGCCCGCTACCTTTTGACCAAGTCAAACGGGTCGGCCTTTTCCCAGGGATGGGCCTCTGTTGGGCCATGCCACGTGTCAATGTATCATAGGCGCCTTCGGTCCAATGAGTGGATGACATCTGTCCCAACGGTGAGCCGACACGTGGTTCCTCCCGCCAATGAGAAATTTACACGTGGAAAATCCCCATTGGTCGTGGCTGTTAGCGGGTTATCGGATCCAAAACTGGGCCCGATAGCTTAATGATGACCCGTTATGGTGGATGCCACGTGTTGGTCACCCTTGACGAAAGCACTTCCATGACGCGTGATTTATTGTCATGGAAGTGGACACTTCCGTGATGATAATTTTGGCAATGTCATGGAACACTTCTACGATAGCACAGGTATGACTATCTTGATTCTGTCATAAAATCATCATGGATGTGCATGCATGACAAAAAACATGACCTACTGTGGCAAACACGTATCATCATGGAAGTGTATTTTTTTGTAGTGTAAGGATTTATCTCGGATGTCAACATTGTGTTAAAAATGATTGTGATGTAGTATAATGATATGGTATCCCCCTCTAAATGTTCGAGTGGCTTGACTTGGCACATATTCATGCATGTAGTTGAATCAAAACCAACATAGCCTCTATGATATTTATGTTCATGGTGTTCATATCCTACTCATGCTAGTATCAAAATGTTACTTATGCATAATGCATGTTCATGACCGTTTTCACTCTCTAGCTATACGCTTCTCAACCTATTTGCTAGCCTTCACCTATACTAAGCGGGAATTCTGCTTGTGCATCAAAAACCTGAAACCCAAGTTATTCTAGATGAGTCCACCATATCTACCTATATACGGTATTACCCGGCTGTCCTACGTAGATTTGCATGTGCCACCTCTAAAAGCTTCAAATAAATATCATTTTTGTGTGCCTGGATTGTTCATAGAGCGACAGGAGGTAGTCAGTATCTTCCATGCTAAGTGGGTTATTCTCATGATGAGTGTTTATTCACTCGTCCTTGCATGAGAGGGGTGTTAATAGGGATTCCCGGTCCCGAACTCAAATTGCAAATAATTAAACGAAACTCCCCTGGGACTATTGTTGGTATGGACGGCACCCGTTGTTTTGGACAAGCCGTGGAGTGTGATTATTGGTGGAGGGGGAGTAAACCTTTACTTTTATCGCTTGGGAACCGCTACTAATGTGTTTAGCATGGAAGATACCGATAACTGATGGTCGCGAAGTAAACAAGAAGGGTGCATTTATCAAAATTTCATTTACCTATGTTTTAAAAACTTCAGCTTTGGCACCACTGCAAATCACTGCTACCCTCTGCGAAGGGACTATCTATTTACTTTTATGTTGTGTCATCACCTTCTAAAGTAAGCGCCAGAACCTGAGAGCACTGTT
The DNA here is from genome assembly GCA_963921465.1 of Triticum timopheevii. Classification (NCBI taxonomy): domain Eukaryota; kingdom Viridiplantae; phylum Streptophyta; class Magnoliopsida; order Poales; family Poaceae; genus Triticum; species Triticum timopheevii. The sequence continues at coordinate 587,678,011 of OY997270.1, forward strand.
GTCATGCTCATGCATTGTGTGTAGCTAATGTTGGGTGCATCATGACCGGATCTTTTCTACCATGAATTACAATGTTTAGTCACTGCTTGAACTTTGAAGGTGCTCTGCATTTATGTTTTGCGGTCTCAGAAAGGGCTAGCAAGATACCACTATTGTCATATTATATCATGGTTGTTTTAATAATGTATTGTTGTTTGAGATATCTTATTATTGCTCGCTAGATGATTATGTCATTGATATGAGTTAATATAATTTTTAAGAGTTATTGTCGCGATGGTTACTTATAATCTTCGCTAAAAATTTCGGTGTTGTTTAAGCTTATTTACAAAAACAAGAGCAAAAGAGTGCGTAAAAGTTTTTCTTTTTCACTTTTAGTTTATCAACTGAATTGCTTGAGGACAAGCAAAGGTTTAAGCTTAGGGGAGTTAATACATCTCCGTCGCATCTACTTTTCCTAACGCTTTTCCTCTTGTTTTGGACTCTAATTTGCATGATTTGAATGAAACTAACCCGGACTGACGTTGTTTTCAGCAGAACTACCATGTTTTTATTTTAGTGCAAAAATAAAAGTTCTTGGATTGGAACGAAACTTTGCGAGTATTTTTTATTCAATAAAAGAGTAATCGAGTTAGTTTGTTTAGGACTTGAGCCCTAGTATCCATTATGTTCTGAGATTGATGTTGCTATGACTTTGTCATGCTTAATGCTTGTCACTTTGGGCCCGGGTGCCATGATTTCAAATCTGAACCGTGTATGTTATCACCATTATATCGATGTTGTAGATCCGATCTTGCAATTTATAGTCACCTACTACGTGTTATGATCCGGCAACTCTGGAGTGACAATAGTCGGGACACTTCCCGGTGATGACCGTAGTTTGAGTAGTGCATGTATTCACCGTGTGTTAATGCTTTGTTCCGGTTCTCTATTAAAAGGAGGCCTTAATATCCCTTAGTTTCCAATAGGCTCCGCTGTCATGGGATGGTACGAAAAAAGATGCCATGCAAGTTCTTCCCATAAGCACGTATGACTATTTACGGAATACATGCCTACATTATATTTATGAACTGGAGCTAGTGCTGTATCGCCCTAGGTTGTAACTGTCACATGATGAATATCATCCAACAAATCGCCGATCCAATGCCTACGATTTTCCTACATATTGATCTTGCTAAGTTACTACTGCTGCTGTTACTATTGTCACTGCTACAAAACTATTACTATCAGTATTACCATTACTGTTGCTGCTACCACTACTATCAAAGCTATCATATTACTGTGCTACTAATCACTTTGCTGCAGATAATTAATCTCCAGGTGTGATTGAATTGACAACTCATTTGCTAATACTTGCAAATATTCTTTGGCCCCCCTTATGTCAAATCTATAAATTTGGGTTGAATACTCTACCCTCAAAAACTGTTGCGTCCCCTATACTTGTGGGTTATTAGGGGGCGCGGAGCGGCATGGTTGTCATACCCTAGCCCGGTTTTCTGGGAGACTCATCGTCAATTGTTCCAGCATCACGAATGAATGCATATTGGTGGTTTTTGTGCACCAAAGTTCAATATTCTTCATAGAAGAATCATGTTGGTATCAAGCAGTAGTTGCAGCAAATCCAGCAATGCAGCTATGTCATTCAAATAGGTAGTACATTTCTCCCTTCATGGGTGGATTTGTGGGCAAAGGTGAGTGTGGAGCAGCATGGTCGTTATACTCTATAGCCTAGTTTTTCGGGAGACTCGGTGTCTATTGTCCTTTCATCACAATGAATGAATGCATCATAAGAGTATCAGGTATGCGCATTCTTCTAAGATAATTGGTGTTGTTTGTGCACCAAAGTTTAAGGGTCCCGATAACTGCCACACGTGTGGCGTGGGCAGGAACCCGCCCGCACGCCTCGTGTGTCATGGACAGGAACCCGCCCGCACGACCGCGTCCGGGCGCGCGCAGCCACAGCCCGCACGTCCGGTGCAGTGCGATCTCCCCGCACGAGCACATCCGGGCGAGCGAGCACGCGGCCCGCACGACCCGTCTCGGTCGTCGCCCCTCCCCACCTGCGAGCCACACGCCCCGCGTGTCAGTAACCACGCGTCCCGCCATGATTGCCATGGTCCGGACCCTCTTCAGTTGCCATGTTGCTGAACTGCAGTTGCCATGTTGCTGAACTACAGTTGCCATGTCGGACAACTACAGTTGCCATGGTTGCTCACTACAGTTGCCATCTTAGGTCAAGTGTCGGATGCCATTTTTTGGCAACTGCAGCTGTTGCCATGTCGGACAACTACAGTTATCATGATTTGGAAAAAACTTTAAGAGTTGCCACCTACTAACACTGGACAGTTGCCATGTAGCACTAAGAAACATGGCAAAAAACATGTTGCGGGTAAAAAGAGGGTTGCCATCTGCTTACAAGAACGCTAGGGAAGTTGCCATATATCCTGCAAAACACATGGCAACTGATGGCTTTTGGTGTGTGGGACAGGAGACGGGCATGTGGGTGACGGTGGTATCTTTAGAAGTTGCCACCTACTAACACTAGACAGTTGCCATGTAACGCTACAAAAATAGACGTGGCAACAATAACATGTTCGGGTAAAAAAGAGAGTTGACATATGCTTACAATCACAAATAGGGCAGTTGCCATGTACCCTTCAAAAACATGGCAAATGACACCTTGGGTGTGGGAGAGTGGGAGAATGGCGGTCGTGGGAGATGGGGAACAGGAGTGGTGCATGGCGTGCGGGCGCGACAGCAGTTCCATCGCACGCCCCGACTGGCGAACGTTGGCCGCGGAGAGAAAACAGGCGTGTGGGCGAACTCCCCCACATGCCACACACACGAGTTGTCCTACGTGGCGCACAAAATCAGCCTTTTTGTGCCAAGATTCGTGCAAAAGACGCTAGACGGTGATGGAGGCGTGTGGGTGAGTTGGCTAACGCCCACACGTGTGGGCGTTAACATTTCCGAAGTTTAATCTTTCCCTAATAAAAGCACCAAGCCCTTCTGTTCGTCCGTCGCATCTATTTGCAGAAAACTCCCCGCCTTTTCTATTAATTAACCCACAATCCATCTTTAAGTTAGGACAAATCGTTTTTTTATTTTACAAAAAAAAAACCTGCGTTTTATACTAATCAACCCGCGGTACATATTTAAGTCAGCCGAATCGCTTTTTTTTAACAGAAAACCCCCTGACTTTTCGGTTGATCAATCTGCAGTTTATCTAAAATAAAATTATACATATCTTTTAAAATGTAACTCTGATTTAACATGTTATATATGAATATTGATTAGAAAAATATGTAGAATCTAAATATGATGTTATTTTTAGCTGTTAAATATTTCTAAAATGTTATTTTTAGCGCAAACTTAATATATAGTGCACGACCCGTTTTTCTTTCGTACCAGCGGCGATCCTAATTGTAAATAAACACCCATTAAAATCATATTGAGAGAAAAAAATTTGATAACCACGCATGCACACCTCCGAAAAATCTCGCGTGGAAACTAACATATTTCTCATCTTTTTCTGAGCAAGTGTGCGTGCGCGCGTGCGAGAGAGACGCCTTAGGACTGATCACATTCGAACGTGTTTTTGCTTTTGAGCACTGAGTCTATCGTCGACAACACAAATGTGATGCCATGTGAAAATAAAGGATGTGGACCTATTAGGGTCTTGAATCATGGTTATTAAGTTAAGTGCGTGTGTTATTTTCTCTCCCAGTTGCAACACACAGACTCTTTTGCTAGGTTTCTTCATAGAAGAATCGTGCTGGCAAACAACATTGCGTCATGTCAGCCAAACCGGTAGTACAGTTTTTGAAGTATTTTAATCTCGAAACTCAGTGTTACCTCTTAAAAATGACGAGATTATGGTTAATTCAAAGCATTAAGATCGGAAAGATTGATGCTCTAGTCTAAGACTGACAGTGCTCAATCCTAGACGAACACAAACCCATGTTGTTTGGAGATCTTGAATGAGTTTTGTAAGATTTTCTGTGCATGCTAGTCGCGCAGTTTGATTTATATAGTAATATAGTAAATTCACAAAAAAAATACTTCTATTTAGATGATAGCAACAAAGTTTGTTTTGTAGTGCAATCTAAACGCATTCCATCATTATTTTGTTAGTCGTTATTTAAATTATTTTCTACTGAGAATTCATTTTGCTAAATTCATTGTTCTTGATTCAGAGAAATTTTAATAAGTATCCTTATATAACAATTATAATGTCTCATGTTTACCATAACAAAACACATTTGTCCATTCCCTTTTAAATAATAATAAATTGCATTTTGTGCAGAGATCCTCTCGAGGCTGATGAGACACAAGTAATCTCTACAATTATGTTGGATAGTAAGTGTGGGAACCCGAGGAAGGTAGTTGGTGTTGAACGACTCTCGTCTACAAAGCTATTCAATCACCCCCAAGGTAGTGAATTTCCTTTTACCCTAGAGGATTACATTTCTACAAACCTACCGACCAGAGAAGCTATAGATTCTACTAATCATAGTGTGGAGGTGATCTATTCTTAAAGGACACTGGTCTAGTGAGTAGATTCTATTTTCTCTGCACATGGTTTGTTGTTTATACTCTTCCACAACGAGTCCAAGCAATGGCGCTGGTGAAGCGTTGGCCGACATCCCGTGCACCCTGTACTTCTCCGTCGACGACAACTTCTCACCGACGGGATGAGTTCCATCACTAGCAGCGATGGCCCTGTGATGGCGGTGTAGTACAGGCAGATTCAAAGACTGGGGCCAAAACATCATATATTTTATACTAAACTTCTATGTTTTTAAACATTTTTATCAAACTACTACTCCCTCCGTTCCCAAATACTTGTCTTTCTAGGCATTTCAAATGGACTCAACATACGAATGTATGTAGACATATTTTAAAGTGTAGATTCACTCATTTTGCACCGTATGTAGTCATTTGTTGAAATCTCTAGAAAGACAAGTATTTAGGAACGGAGGAAGTACAACTAAACAAGAACAATTTGGCGGAGTTAGTTGGCATGGTTTAATCACACGATAATATTGTCAAATACTTCATGTGTCTTGATTTATTAGTCCCCCACATATTCTGGGTCTAATTGTGACCAAGAAAATATTAGTTATTTGTATTAAATATAGTATCATTATAAAATTGTTTCGAATACGCTTTGGACAATATAGTTTTATAGCAAATTACTTTTACTAGTCAAATCTATGTTCAAAAGTTCATCTAGAATATGAGTGGACCTAATAAGCTTGGACGATGGGAGTAATAATTATTGTTAATTATTGTGATCTTTGTCATACAGTTGCAATGTATATGCCTAAAAACTTCTTTATGCCAAATTTAAGTTAAATGTCCTAACAAAAGTTTATTTTGATTTAAATTTGCGATTGCATAAATTATACACTATATACATGTATATATTTGTATGTATATGCCATTGTGTATATGTTAGTATCACTAAATATCATGGTAGAGCTCTCTAATGTGTATCCTCTAAAAATATCTTAAAGTTGGTTTCTAGTGTGTTATTAGGTAAGTATATTAATTTTCCTTCGACAAAAGGATTTTGCAAGTTAGCTTCAGTAACAAACTGGTCAAATGTGTATGCTCTTTACTTGCTACTGAAATAGCATCACTTACAGTAGTCAATAGAAAATTAAAATCTGTCATGGATTATAATTTGCATACATACAATTTTATTATTTGATACGCGCTTCGATTTATTTGGTATACCCAAGTGCTCCTATTGGTCTATAATCAAAAGTTATGAATGAAATTACACATAAAAAACTATGTTAAACAGATTGTACTATAACATGAAAATGTCCATTGGAGAGAAAGCAGTAGCCTAACCAAAATCGATGTCAGAGGTCAGATTGATTTGTTTCTGTGTGGTATATACCATTGGTTCGCTGTTTGGACTTCACTCATGAAAGCTATGACTTTTTTGGTCATGCAGTTTCCTGGTATATACCGACGATCCATCACCCAACCACGTATTCACTAGTAGTTACCAAATTGTTCAAATATATATTCATCACGTTAATATGAGTTGTCCTCCATGAGTATATTATATGAGTTGATACATAGCTGGACGTGACAGATGACTTTTTATTAGGTTGATCCCTACGATCTTGGTAATATTTCGGTGAGAAGATTACTGAAGCCGAAGTATAGTTGTGTTTCACGGAAAAGCACAACTGTGTTTCATGTGTGCTTCTTCCCATGGTGTGCTTTATAGGTGATTTAAAAAAATCACAAAAACCTAGAAAAAACCAAGCAAAATCCAAAACCCGAGAAAAATCACAAATCACATGCAGGAAAAAAAAATCACGCAAATGCGTCCAACACACGACACGTGGTGGTAGTTGGGCGGGCCACATGTCAACGTAGGAGAAGCTCCCGAGTGACCGCAGGAGGTCGCCTACGGAGTACCCTCCAGTTTGCCGCTCCCGCTACTAGAACTAGGTCTCCCTTATAGCGAGACCAATGACGACAACATCATGAAACATCCGAAATGGGCCGGTCCAGTGCTATAGGAGTGCTCTCTTGCTCTCTAGCCAGTGACGGTACCAGGATCAAAAGTCAGTGATGTCATTTCAAATCTGTGACGTCAAATACATGTATTTTCACCAATTTTATAAAAACAATTACATGATTTGTACTTGTGTACAAAGAATTTGCCAAAAACATGTGTGGTCAATTGACCACACTGCTCTCAACGTGGCTTCGCCACTGTCTCTAGCGCACGTTTAAAATTCACATCCTATTCTGTGGGGTCCCCCCACCCTTTTTATCAATATATGTTTTGCGCATTTAAAAAAATGTCCGTGCAACTTAAAAAAATGTTTGTACCATTCAAAAAAAATTGACAAAAAGATGGGCTGTCAAAAAGATAGAGGAGGTAGGATGGGCAGTTGGTCAGATCTAGTATGGATCGTACATGGACGATAGTTGGAGTCGGCGGCTCTCCTAGGCTTCCCTCATCTGGGATCCCTAGGGAAGAGGATCAAGTTGGCCCTTGCGACACTTAAAAATATCCACGTGTTTAAAATTAGTTCATGACATTTCAAAAAATGTCCGTGAGGCTTAAAAAATGTTTGTACCATTAAAAAAATTGTGACACTTAAAAATATACACATGTTTAAAATTTTGTTCATGACATTTAAAAAATGTTTGTAAATAGGTAAAAATAAATCCATGTAGTTTGTAAAAAATGTTCATGTCATTAAATGAAATTCATGATATTTAAAAATATTCACACGTCAATGTAATTTTGGGAAACAATGTTTTGTGCCATTCAAAACAAAAGTTCCTGACATTTGTAAAAGAAGTATCCGCACCTTTAAAACTAAGTTCATGGCATTTACTAAAAATGTTCAATATGTGTTTGAAAAATATTCACCGTGTATTTAAAAAATGTTCAATGTGCATTTGTAAATAGTGAACATGTATTTGAAAAAATATTCACCATATATTTGGAAAATATTTAACATGTATCTAAAAAATGATCAACATGTATACAAACTTTATGAGTTGTACACGCTGAACAAGCAGCGGAAAGAAATTATACAGGTGCAGCGATGAGACCGGACGAGCAAATCTTCAGCCCAAAGGCACAATATCCATAGCTGCAACATTTGTGCTACTAGGCATCGTCTGTATCAGTATCAGTACGGATGGAGTACATACTTACAGATTACGAGCTTGCTCCAGTCTTCCAAGCTTATTAGCTTCATAGCTTGCTTCATGTAAAGCGCGTGACCCTGACCCTGACGCTGCAGGTGGCAGTCATTCAGGAAGGGCACGCACAGATGTTCAGAAACCGCGACGTTGCTAGTATCCAATCTATAAAGTTTGGTCGTATGGTAACAGGCATTTCTTCCCCGCAAACGAGCTCCAAAAGAATACAAGGTACTAGAAAGTATTTCTAGCCAACTAAATCTGGTTCATTCGCATCGACAAATTCAAACACCTGCAGGATGCAGATAAAACATGTGATTCAGTAGATTGTGTTGGTTTGTTCATGGTTCGTACACAGCGCCATGCTCTCTGCTACAACTATTTTCTAATTAATTCAGACCGATCCTTTCCCACAGATCCTTATTAGCCTACAAGGTAGTATTATAATTTTTAGGTGTTTCCCCAAGTGGTTAGGCCAACTCCACCGCGCGACCTCAAACGGACGTCCGTTTTGTCTGAATTCTGTCCATTTGGGCAGGGGAATGGGGTCGTGTCCGGGCCTGTCCTGAAATCCGATGGATGTGCGCCCAATGCGCGCCGCATCCTTTACCGCATCTTGTCCGCGTCCATTTAAAAAGAAAGAAATGTTTCAAATGCCAAGCCCTACGGCCCCAGTTCAGCACGCACGCCGGCAAGAAAGCCAGCGGCCGGCAACACAGCCAGCCTCCAAAATGAATGGTTGTCCTTGCCGGCAACACAGCCAGCGGCCGGCAACACAGCCGGCCTTCAAAATGAATGTTTTCCTCGTCGGCACACGGCCAGCAGCCCAGCGGGCGGGCGGCACCCATGCCAGCCTCCAAAAAAGAACGGCCACGGCCGATCGAATGACCTAGTTTAGGTCGTCGGCGTCGAGCATCTCCTTCTGCCTGGCCTCGAACCAGGCCCTCGTCTTCTCGCTCATCTTCGACAAGTCCACGCTCATGATCACGAGGGCCACCTCCTTCGCTTTGGTGGCGGCATTGGTGGCCTCGATGTCGAGCTGCCTTTGCCTGGCCTTGACGTTCTCGGCCTCGATGTCGAGCTGCCTTTGCCGGGCCGCCTCCTCCATGTCGAGATGCCTCTGCCGGGCCGCCTCCTCCATCTCAAGCTTCCTTCTCTTGGCCGCCTCCTCCATCTCAAGCTTCTTCGTTGAAGCTCTAGGTATTGCTTCATTTGCTCGTCCTTGCTTTGCCACTTCTTCTCGTCCCTCACATCCTTTTGCGACATCATGCCATGCAAAGTGTCATGCAATGCTATGGATGAGGCATCACGAATGTCATCAACCTTGGAGTTGGTCTTGCCCCTCGGCCTCTTCAATGCCTCGCCATCTCCACCTCCGGCGAACTTAGTCGTCTTCAGGCCTCTCTTCCTTTGGAGTTCACGGTATTGGTCCTTGAACTTAGGTCAATTGTTGATCATAGTCCAACAATGCGTAAGAGTGAACGGCTTGTCATTGTGCCGGGCCTTGAATGCCTCCAAAGATTGAAATGCCTACACCATATGATGAACAACAAGTGACCATGCAAACGTGTACAAGGCCGAAGTCTCATGGCCGTAGCAAGGAAAGGGCAAAGAAGGAGAGCATACCATGTCTCCCACGCCGGTACCACTCACGGGCCGTGCTTGAACGCTCTCAAATGCTGCTTGATACTTGTTGCACTCTTGTTGGATGAACAACCATCTCTTTTGAATCGAGCCGACGCCACGGTTGCTTTCAAATTGGTAGGGCTCAAACAACTTCCTTTCATGGAATGTTTTGTGGACTCTCGTCCAAAAGACAATACCCTTTTGTTGCGCGCCGGTCCTTGGATCTTGGCTAATCTCCATCCAAGCTTGGCAAATCAACTTATCCTCATCTTGTGTGTATGAACCCGTGCAAATGCTCTTCCTCTTACTTTGTGCTTCCGCTCTTTGTGTCAGCTCGTCGATGAACAATGGCTCACCACTAATGTCAACGTCATTGCTTTCTTCTTCATCACCATCACCTTCGACATAGATGTCATCGTCTTCATGCCACGAGTCACCATGGTCGTAGTCAGCACGGCCGTCGGCCTCTTCATCGGCAGTGAACTGGCCGCGGCCATCCTGACTTTGGGTCTCCTCGGGGTCGAAGACAGGGACGTGGCCACCCTCGTACATCACTTCCTCCATGAGTTGGTCGTAGTAGGGGTCGTCGACCGGTGCCGTTGGTGTTGGCATTCCGTCGAACAAGACGCGGGGGGGACGGCATGGTGCCGGTAAACGGCGGCCGTGTTTGCTTTCTTTGCATCTCGACGGACGGTCGGCCGCCGCTGCTGGACCCAGGGGTGACGTTGAGGTCGATGACGGCCGAGGGGCGTGGTGTGGACGGCGATCACGTTCACGTCCGGCGACCCCCCGAAACGGGTCTGGCCGTCGTGCCTTGGCGGAGGAAAGCCGGGCGACAAGGGCGTGGTCCGCGACGTCGGCGACTGGCAGTGCGGAGGCCGGGCGACCGACGACCCTGTGCTTGCCGGATCGACGGCCCCTCCAGAGAAACCGGGCGAACGACAAATGCCGGCCATGAGAAGGGCGTGCGCTTTGCTGACGATGGCCTCCTTCTCCTCGACCTCGGCCTTGTGCCGCGCGGCCTCAATCACAGCGCGCTCGGTGGCTCTCTTGGCCGCGGCAATGTTGGTCTTGGTGACCGCCCTCCGGCTCCTCCTCTTTGCCGATTCCGCGTCCAACTTGGCGCTCTCCTTCGACGTGCACTCCGACCGCGGCTTCCTTGGCGCCTTGCCCTTCTTCTTCTTGGCCATTCCGGGCGGGTCGAGGGCCAGCCCGCCGAAGTTCGGCTGGGCGTTGGCCATGGACGGGGGAGGGAGTGGGAAGGGCGGGACGTGGGAGGGTTTGGGGGGAATGGCGCCAAAGGGACCGCGCGCGCGGGGGGGGGGGGGGGGGGGAGGGGTTTGCTCTGTGTCACCGACACGCGGGGCAGGGGCGGACAACCGCGCGTGTCCCGCCCGTCCGCACGCTGTCCGTTTCGCCCCAAAAGCGACGCAAACTTGGGCCGTGGATGGATCGAAAGCGGACACAAAACGAACAAAAGTCCGTTTGCTCCCGCTCGTTGGGCCGCCTGGTTTGTCCGTTTTACCCCAAACGAACGGGACCGGACAAGATAGGGTCGTGCGGTGGAGTTGGCCTTAAGCATGAAATCGAACGCAGAGATGTGGGATTGCCAGCAGGACAGGAGCACGGATGCGCTGTACTCAGAGGCCCATGTGTTTGACCTGGACCAGTGCACCGTACATGAAAAATAGTACTAGCAGTACCACAACAACACTAGCACCAGCACGACCTTGCTCGTGCGTAGCGACGCGTGACGTGCACGGGATTTGTTTAGCTCCCTAATCCCTAAACCTGCTGATTAACTAGCAGCTCGTTCGAGCACAGAAATAGGGGACTTAATCGTTGGAGGTTGAGAAGCTGATTATAGAATGATCTTTCCTCTGTCGGGTATCGGGCACATTGACACACTGTTAAGCAACTCAGGGACAGAGTCAGCGACAGACACTATAATAAGTGGTAGGAAACCTAAAACAAAAAATTTAAAGAAGACACGGGAATTGAGCAGATGCAGACGCGCCTCGATACTGAAAGATTTACATTCATCGAAACAGAGTACATTGGAGATTAATAAACTTACAGGAAAAAAGATCAGGAGAAAATCGTTGGACATTTCATCGAAGAAGAAGCCGGTAAAAAACCGGCCAAACCGCAAGCCATATTTATATTTACACGAACGGAAACCTGAAGAAAGGGATCAGCGAAACATGGGATAAATTATCTTCAGATTAATTATGGCGGACGTCCTCAGGATTCCTCAGGATTCCTCAGGATTCAGTCAGTAAGTCACAATGCAGCATATGCGTGACAGCGTGAGTACTGAGCACACTATGGCTATGGCTAGCTAGCTAGCCATCTACTCCAGCACGGTACAGTGGCTGCTTCAATTCAACAAAGCCTGCATGGCTCGGTCCAACTCAACGTGCACGCATGAGAAGTTGAGGACGTACCAACTCTAGAGCTCTCTCGTAATCGCAGAGATGCTACACGTCTAACCTAGACCTCTAGGTACACTCTTGTACATGACAAAAAAACACTCGTTAGAAGTATCTCTACCTAGCTTGACCAATCCCTAGTGCATATACCAAGAATGCACCACACATGCCAAAACTTTTTGATTTTTGAATCCAACAAACCATGAAACATATATACTCTCTACTGTTCTTCTTTACCTTTTCCTGAAAAACTATTAGATGTAGACTGATAGAGTACTACAGGAAGTAGGAAGCCCACAAAAAAAAAGGTAAAGAAGAGAGGAGCATTGAGCAGATGCAGACGCTCCTCGCTACGGGCGGATGTACATTCATCGATGCAGAGGATAATAATAGAGATTAATCTTTAATCATACTACTTAAGAAGTTCACGCGAAAACTATACTAGTACTAGTACTAGGAAACCACACAAGAAAGAGGCAAAAGAAGACAGGAGAATTAAGCAGATGCAGACGCTCCTCCCTAGTGGAAACTTTACATTCATCGAAGCAGAGTACTAGTACTAGTACATAAGCATTGGACGTAAAACTTTACATAAGCATTTCAGGAGAAAAACGTTGGATCTTTTGTCAGCTACTCATCCATCGAAGAAAGGACCGGTAAGAAACTGGCCAAACCGGTCTGAATCTGAAGAAAGAAAGAAAGAAAGGGGTCGGGATCGACGAAACATACGAAAAAATTATCCTAAGATTAATTACGACCGTCGTCCCCAGGATTCGACACGACGCGCAGTTGCATTCATGCATAGTATGCGTCAATGCGGCGAGTGTACGTATACACGCGACTTATCCTACACCCATCAGTCAGTAAATCACAGTGCAGCATATGCGTGAGTATACTCTAGCTAGCTACTCCAGCACGGTACAGGTGCTGCTTCAATTCAACAAAGCCTGCATGGTTCGGTCCAACTCAACATGCACGCATGAAAAGTTGAGAACGTACGTGTAAGCGTAGATGCTACACTCACGTCTAATCTAGACCTCTAGGTACACTCTTACATCACAAAGAGCTCGTGCAGAAGGAAATTATTACTACCAAGTCATCGTTAGAAGTAAGTATCTCTAGCTAGCTTTTGTTCAATCCCTACTGCATATAGCTAGTGAGAAGAATGCATCACGCACGCCAAAACTTTTGATTTTTGAATCCAACAAACCATGAAACATATATACTCTCTACTGTTCTTCTTTACTTTTTCCTGAAAGCTTTGGGACATGCTCATGAATCGGTTAGGTCGGCATTTACTCTCTTTTTTGTAGGGTAGCAAGTTAAGAAGGCAGGGCCATCCCATGGATGCCCATGCATCTGCATGCATGAGACTTATCAAAGGGAAACGGATGCAACTTTCTGCGCACAGTACATGGGGCTGAACCACGAACACCTCACCCCCCATGCACGGATATGGTAAAATAATAAAGGGATCAGCGGCAGCTACCTTGGCCAGGAGCCAAGCGAAGCAATAGCCCATATAATATGGGTGCATATGCGCAGAGATAAGTCAGAGGCTATAGCTAGCCAGCATGTATGTACTTCCAAGAGAGTGAACCAAATCGACTATATGCAATAGTTGTATTATTATTACCGTGTACATCCCTCACCTCTATTCCGTTGTACTCTACTGGCAAGTCAAGTTGGAGAGGAATTGTGCACGCAGGGAGGCAGAGGCGGCGACGTGGGCGGTGCAGGTGCATGGTAAGAACAAACCGTGGAGCTCAGGATAGATAGCGCTTCGGACGAACAGATCGATGAACCACCAAGAGCCAGCCGGCGGGCCGGCCGGTCTCTCTTGTTGGTTGCAATAAACCTAGGCGCTATCCCTCCTGAGCTTCAAGGATTGTTCCCTACCCTCTTCTCGGTCTTCCGGCGGGTGAACTCCGGCCAGCGAGTTCCCGTCGATGAGAATTGGTTGAGGGGAAGAAATGAAAAGAGGCAATGGCATGAGAAGGTAGCCAAAGAGAGGGGAGATGGAGAATGAGATAGGAGATGCGGCGAGCTAGCTAGCTCCCGCATATGTAGCTAGAGAGTGAAGTAGCGGTGGAAGAGAGTGAGGATGGATTGGTCCCAGTGGTGGCTCTTGCTGTATTTATAATGAGAGCCTCTCTCTCTCTCTCTCTCTCTCTCTCTCTCTCTCTCATATGCTTGTGTGTGAGAGAGATGAGACAACTGTCACATTTCTTGAGGCATGGGGGAAGGGAGAGGGAGAGGAGGAGGGGGAGGGGGAGGGGGGTCTCTTTGATCTCGCCATGCTCTCTTGCGGTTAGTTGAAGCAAACTAGTATCTTCCAAACAAACAAACAATTTTTGTTTTGAAGCAAGCTAGCTAGGCGCAGCGCCACTGCATGCATCTGGGTGGCTACTTGGCTGTGTGCGAACTAGTTCAGCTACTTGCACGAATCCATTCTTGCAAAAACATACCAAAATTAAAATTTTCAAAAAAAGTATAATAAAAAGAGTACTTCATGGGCATGGATGAATTCCCTGGTTAATAAAGTGTGGTGTCACCACTTGGTACCACCATGCATGCATGCATGGACGCCTCTCACCTCACCTCACCTCTCTCCATCAACAAGCCATGCAGTACAATTTTCAATTTCCCCATGTATGAATAACAACATGACGAGTGCTAGAGACAAGAGCATGCATTCGCCATGCATAAATGAGAAGCCCGGTACAGTGCTAGCTACCGTGCATGTGTAAGGTATCTGACAACAAACCATTCCCATCAATGTAAATCCCTGTGAACGGACGACCACACCGTCCCACAGGGAGATGCGATCGATCGAGCATATATGCGCGGCTCACAAGCACCGAATCTTTGCAAATTTTCACAAACCAAAGTATTTACACATGTAACTAGGTCCCAGTTCTTTTGCTAGAATCTGGGGATTTTCCCAGAATCCGACCCCTACCCAGCTTCTCTCAGAATTTTTGAGCCCCATTTGTTTTACAATCGTGTCTATTGGACCCTAACTAGATAGGATTGTAAAACAAATGGGGTTTGTAAATTCTGGGAGAAGCTGGGTAGGGGTCGAATTCTGGGAGAATCCCCAGATTCTGGCAAAAGAACTGGGCCTAGATGCAAGTGGGTACAATATGTACTGCTACTCCACTGGAGGTCCGGAGCCAGTACAAATTCATTTTTACTCCTGTATGATAACGGTGTCACGGTCATTATTTCTCCATATATGAAAAACAACTTGTTTGGAAGATAAACTGTGTACAAAAATGTAGAGCAAAGTTTCTGTGTTGATTCTTTCTCCCTGGGGCTGGGAGTGAGAGTTGTACTGTGTTCCTTTACGTCAACTGATGGTGACGGTGAAAATCTTGTGATTAGACAGCGGAGGTAGCTTTGGTCAGGTATCATGGATCTAGCTTTTGGTTTATTTGCCCATGATGTGAGAAGGCCTTGACCAATTTTATGCATGGTCAAATGCTGATAAAAGACAAGCATGCATGTACATGCATGCGTGCTCAAATCATTATCACATCATTCGCTTCCTAGACTCTGGCTAGGGTTTGAAAGGTACTAACAAAGACTAAAAACATAGTAGTTTGAAAAAGGTAGCAAAGGTGAACAGAAAAATCCAGGACATCAGAAGCTCAGCTTTAGCACACCAGTGCCGAAGATGGCCAGGAGAAGATGGAATTTTTCGTGAAAGCAAAATTATTCGACAAAGCATTTAAATCGATACATGAATGTGCCCAAATCATGTTCATCAATGTAGCACTCCAGCACCAACAATCCAGTGAATGTTTGTACTACAGTCATAATAGGGTTGGCCCCCAGGTACCGCTTCAGTACGTACACAACAGTGCCGGAAAAGCTATAACATGACCACATTTCCAGCTAGTACATGCAATAGAAAATAGTATTTGGACATGTTAAACATGTACAGGAAAAACAGATCCATGCACATTTTGTGCAATTCAATTGTTAGTAAACACTAACAGCCAGCAAACGTTAATTGGATAACAGTCTTATGTTTCTAGATCCCTTCTAGTAGTCTTGATTTGACAGCCAGGACCCTTCCTCTCCTCCTCCTCCTCCTCGGCATCAAAACCCTCCACGGCGCCACTCTGCTTTCCTCTTCTTGCCCCTGATTCGACGACTACGTCATTGGATAAGGCACTTCCTCAAAACCCACACGCACTCCAACGATACCCCCAAAAATAACCTATGTCTCATTCTCTCACCACTCCCTTGTGCCGCCTACCTCTCCCCCGGGTCAGTACCTCCTCCTCCTGCTTGACACCGAAACCCTCAACCGCTAGTCTGACTTCCTCTTCGATATGGTGTACTACATATGGTAGCCCGAACCATAACCTCTAAACCATCGTCTCACCACCCTATTTACGTCCTATTTGCCGGTGATGTTGAAATATATTGCGGGTTCTATCCATCAGTTTAAACTTTTGAATGAAGTGACTAGTACTTGATTTCAATAGGTGAAACAACACCCACTTTTTTTGCGGGGGAAACAACACCCACTTTACCACCGCCTCCAGCACAATTGCACAAAGGAAGTATTGCATTCGCCGCCATCATCACAATTGCATTGGCACCGCTACTCCACAAGGGTAGCACAAATACACGATCGCCCACAGATTTATCGAATATAACTTTTTTGGAGACGTGGCCAAAAACTTGTAGTGAGAAGAATATGAGGGCTCTTTGGTTCAAAGGAAAAGTGAAGAATAATTGGAGGAATGGAAATTTTTCCCGTGGCGATAATAATCATGATTTTGTTGTCTTTAAGAAGAAAAGCAAATTCTAACACACACTTCAACATTTTTTTCCAAATTCCTATGCACGAAGAACGTGACTAAGAACTTTAGTGGCATGATGACATTTTAATTATACATTTTCATGTAGTTTGACTTTAATTTGATCATGTTTATTTGTATTCCTGTGTTTTTTTTTCAATTCTTGTGAACCGAACAACCAACTTGATGGAGTTCATGCGTTTACTATTCCTCTGTTCTGCGTATGCATTTCTATCCTATTACGTATTTTCACTGTTCCTGACTTTTAAGTATCCGAAAAGGTAGAAAGTAAAGGAGCCATGAGTGTTGGAAATTGAAGGGCAGTCGTTTGAATTTAGCAGAGCTGGATAAAAAAAAGGAAGGTCATGGATGGGACGATGAGATGAGAGACACACATGCCATTGCGGTAGTCAGAATGACAGGAGATCTGGGGTGGCTGGGTGCGCCATATCTCCTGACCAGGGGCGCCTCGATCTTCATGGCAAATGTCAGATGGTGATCTCCAGCTTCCCGTGGGGGAATTAAAGCGCGCGCGCGCATGCAGCGCCATTGCACATCTTTTGGCATCTTTTCCTCGGCACCCATCTCATTCAAGGTATCGTCTCGAGCTCACGAGCGCCTACCTCTCTTGATCCTAGCTAATTACGTGCATGTTTCACCTTTTCCCAGCACACGCAGACCTGCTATCTCCTCTCCAAACCATCATCTGCCTCTGCTGTCTATAGTTGAAATCTGATGGTGCATATATGTAAAAAATGTATCAGTACCAATATCTTTTTTTCGCGGAAGTATCGGTACTAACATCATCTATTAATAAACTTGTGGGTTAACAGTAAAGAAACCTAAGCTTTTTTCAGAGGAAAAACCATAAGCTTATTGGGAGCACCTATACCTTAGGTGCCTGCAAAAACTTGTTGCATCAGTCATTTTTATTTTGAACTTCTAGATTGTCATCCAACGGTCCAAAACTGATCATACAATGTTCACCTTCAACCTCCCTCACCGCTCATTCCTCACACACGCCCTCACCCCAACTGCCGACCTTCACCACCCGAGACCGGCGGGCGCTATCGCGCACTGTCTCTGCGCAACGTCGTCCCTGGTGTGGCCAACGCTCGTCGCTGCCGCTCCTCACGCCGTCCTCACCTTCGGCCCTGTGCAGAGCAGAAATCAAGTAAAGTGGAGGAAAAAATCAGACACATTATGGGAGGGCGATTTCGAAATCACATTGTTTGCACCTTAGTTGTACCAAAACACAATTGATTGATCATCTGCATTTCCACCGAATCCAGCATTGACCGTGACCTACTCATGGGCAGGGGTCGCTTTAACCAGATGGACCAGATTTGACATAAATTACACCCATGTGCAATTGAATCAAGGGGGTGCCCTGGTACTGCCCACACCCCTCTCATACTACCACAGGTCACAGCAATAAACAGAGGGGCTGTGGTGTGCGATCGCAAAGGCTGCAGGGATGTGAGCTGGTGTGGGAGGAATTTCTCTGGCGCTGGAAAGCTCATTCCTGAGCCGGTCCATAAACAAATGCAGTAGGAGTAATTGTTTATGCGCCCCAACTCTGACTACCTACTGCTACCCCGCGCCCCCCTGATGCTAGGCTAGCTGCTGCTTCTGCTGGTACGGCTCGCCGCAGTAAACTCGCCATTCACTCCGGCGACTTTACTGCTGCATCTCACCGCCGGGCCTATGGAGCACTGCCGCCGTTCAAAAACCCACGGTGCTTTTCTCTTTTCCAATGACTATGGTAGAACCGAGGTGGAGAGAACGTGGGAACTTACGAAAAATGACTCAGAAATTTCTTCAGCGTGGATAAGGTTTTTTACACACGAACTAATATTTTACCTTTTGTAACTCCTGGTAATAGTAAAAACGAGTTTTGCTTCAGTGCACCCCCTATAAAAATTTTCATATTTCAATGCAGATTAAAGCCGAAGATTAGAGTTTACCCTTTCAGTAAAAAGATCACATTGTTCTAATATCTGTTTGATGTGTTGAGAGAATAGGGATTAAAATTAGTTGATCGTGAATGTACGAGTCCCCTTTAAATAACTTTAAGATCATGCAAACTTTTTGAGGGGGCGTACCAAAGCAGAACTCAATGTATAGCATACCAAACAAATCCAAGATATCACAAATTCGCACGAGTCTCCTAAGTCGTGGGCCCATAAACGGCCTCAGAGATGGTTTTGCATTTATCCTTTTTTATCCTATGAATAAAGTGTTCTTCCTCGACAAATGTTTTAGGGTGATAAGACTGAGATGGCCGTGGATGGAATGTTTGTGGAGAAAAACCTTGTGTTGCTATATGGTAACCAGTGCAACACAATAGATGTGGAGATTTTCTACATCTTCATCAAGATTATCATTGATAATAGAAAAGATCGGATTTGGCTTGGCTACCTTGGTAGGTGTGGGTCAAAGACATTGCCCCTGTAATTATGTGTCAATCATGAAGAAGTGGTGTATTCCACGACCAAGTCCGGATGTATAAGATTGACATGGATGCGGCATTACGAGCAATTCCTTCTCTTTGGACTCGACTTGAAGGCATCACCTTGACTTCTGGCAGCAAATGATTCCATCATGTGGAAGTGCAAAAGGCTCCAGAGCCTACATCTCCTCACTCGGATATTTCAATTCTTTGGAGCAATGACCATGATCATGAGCCCCATGAGCTAAGAAGCCCCATTGATAATAGAGGGCCCAATATACATATATTTCTTGTATGGCTTGTGGACCAAAGCAGGATTTGGATGGCGAGCCACCTCCATTGGCGAGGTGATCAAGCAGATTCTGGAAACAATAAAGAATATAGAATGCTATCAAGCAGGGGAGGATTTACCTTCCCTCAAGCCCAGGCCTGGCGGTGCCGTGGCACTTCATGTGTTGTGGTTTTATATAGTGATTTTGTGAAAGAAAAAATGTGCCATTCTAGCAACCTTAATCTACGCTTTTACATGCTTTGAGAAGTTTCTGAGTTTGCCACTACTATCAAGGATTGTCTTGGTTTGCTAAATTCTCAACTCTCCTTGTGGGTTGGCCTACAAACTATCAAGGAATGATAGAATTTTACCACCCATAGTTGGAATCAGTAGCTTGAGCACTCATCATACTCACCCCGTGCAAAAAATTAAGAAAATAGAGGTGACAATATATAACAAGCTGATCATTTTGGCAATTAAAGTTGCCACACTAAAAGAAAACTACGGACCATCTCGCCTTGGGATGCGTCTATGCTAGGGAGGTGTGGCATTCGACACTTGCTCATTGCGGCACCTAATGACTCGCTCATCGAATGGTGGTCGGGTAGTCGTGATTTAATTCCTCGTACGCAGCGTAAGGGTTTCGACTCTGTGGCCATCCTCACCGTGTGGATGCTATGGAAGGAGCGCAACAACCGCGTCTTCCAACGCTCAACAGTCGTGGCTCGGGAGCTTTGTCGGCGTATCGAAGAGGAAGCCAGGCCGTGGAAGATCTCCGGAGCAAAATGGCTGGATCATATTTGGAGATAGCCTCCTCTCCTTTGTAGTTGTAGGGCGTTATCTTTCTTAGTGACATTCTAATTGCCTGCCAGGCACAATCGCATCGTCCCCTGTAAACGTGGCCTGCCACTACTGGATACTGTGTACTATTTTTCCTTCCTCTAATACATCGGCACGCAAGCCTTTTGCGTGTTCGCAAAAAAAGAAAGCCGGTACTAGAAGTATGTTGAGCAGTAAAAAGTTAGGAACATTTCTCCCAGAGTAGGTTAGTTTTACACACGTTGGTCCGATGACTTATAAAAGTTCTAGTTGACAAAAGGAGGTAAATCTTTTGCTTCAGTTTCAAAAAATAATTCCCATGAGTATTGTCTGATGCTTTCTAATCAAGGTAGTAAAACCGCTAACCGTAAATCTTGTTTCGAATAATTATTTCATGCGAGTTTGGAATAGTTTGGGCTATACCCGAAATAAATTTACATGTATATTTTTGAAACTAATTACAGATACTTTTTTAGAACGAAATGAATTCTCAGATTTTCTTCGAGGCAAAAAAAAAAAAATCTTAGATGCTGGAGCACCAGTGCTCACTCTCTCTAGGCACCAGCGCTACTGGTGGGCTTCTTGGGCCACAGTGGATCTTGGAACTTGCGCCTAGACACTCCCGTTGAATACGGACGCCGTCGCTAGCTTCTCCTCGTCTCGTGGGCTTTCGCGCTTACTGACACGCCTCCCTCCGTACCCTTCGCCGACCCCGAGGGCAGAGGCCATGGCGAGCAGTTCTCTGAACCCTCTCCGTCTGTTGACCAATCTCATCTTCGCCAGTCTCCGTCTTCCATCTACAGATCCTGCTCCTCTAATTACTCCCCTATGTTCTTGAACAGTCCGGATCCAAATGGTAAATCACCGAGATTACTACTTGCGTACACTTCGTCCAATCAGTTCTTTTCTTCGCTTACACGAGTTAAATTACTAAGCCAATCCTATATCTCATGCCCTGCAACCGTGCGACCGATGGCCACTGGCCGGTCATGGTTGGGCGGTGGATCGTGGACGGCGCTCCGGCCGTCGCAGAGGGCCGGGAAGGGCGGGGCATTCCCTGACGGCGTCGGCAGGCATGCACCAACCCGAGAAGAGAAGCCCTTTCCCGGGCCGGACCCTGGTGCGGGTGTCCGAGCTTTGGGAGACTGCGCGCCAGGCCATGCGGTAACTGTTGCATGTGCTGCCATTCCCATGCACGCACGCACTGACGACGCGCGAGTGACTGACGAGCACGCACACGGCGCAGGTGACTTTCATTTGGATGGTGGTGGTGCATGGGGGGTCGAGGTGAAAGGATCCCTGCCGCCTCTGCGCGCTTCCTGCATGCATGCGTAAATTTTCGTGCGTACTGCGAGTAAAGGCATGGCTGCAGAGCCGGCCGGCCAGGTAGCCCCTACGTACTGCGGCTGCGCAGAAAGAAAGCTCGACCTAACCTACCCAGGCTAGCTAGATGCAGCCTGGACGCGTGCGTGCGTGCGTGCGTGGTGGATACTCGCCGGCGTCTTCCTTCGCCTCCGACTCGCCGTAGCAGCCTATCTAGGCTAGGGAGCTATAGTAGTATAACGACGTAGGCTCGTAATGAGATGGTGATTGCACTGCATGCCATCTGGGATCTCGCGTCTGTATATTTTTCTATTGTTACACTACGTGTAGGGGTGATGCACGAGTAGGAGTATATTTCAAAATTTTGGGGTCGGGATTTTGTAAAACACGCGAGAATTGACAAAATTAGCCCGCGTTAGAATTCCATTCAGAAATGAAACTTTTACTACATCTAACACTTTTGCTCAAACACTAGCTCAGTCTTTTTGGTGCTGAGCTTGAGCTTGGTAACGTAGTGCTCTAGGCCCTTCCTCGGCATCGGCACGTACGTAGTACACCCTGCTCTTGTCCCGCAGCTAGCTCTGGGCTCTGGCCATTGCCAACTCTGATCGACCGATGCTTCGCGGAGCAGCAAAAGCTCGACAGGTTTCGCTGATTCCACGGGCCTGGGCATCGATCGATCCCTTGCATGTTTCCGGTGTGCGCATCTCGCACAAACTAAACTAATCTAACGAGCACGTACGTACTTCCCGCTAAAAGTTAACGAGGTGTTCTGGGCTGCAAGCAACGGGTGGATTGCCTTGCAATTCTTGTTAAGCCTCCTCGAGCTCTGGCGCCGATGCCTTCCTCGATAACAAAGCAAGATTGACCACATCCCTTGCGTACAGCTGATGGGAATTTGAATAATTTAATCCACTGTTCAGGAGATCGATCTGCACGAGACTAAAAACAACTGGTGAAAGTTCAGCAATTTTTTTGGAGGGGGAAGTTCATCATTTGTCGGTGGTTGTTTGGATGCGTGGTGCCTAGTGGTATGCCCTGGCCCGTTTGTTTATGTGGAGGCCCATTTCAGAAAGAGTTGTTTCCGTCAGTGGTTAGTCCAATCCTACCGACATGCCCTGACTTTATTCAAGTTGATCCATATCACTGCCACGGAGTTAAGAGCACACAGTATGTTAGACAACATTTAAATTTTGCTCAGTATCTGTTCCAGCGGGAAGCACGACCGTTTGAGTGGCTTGTTACCGCTGGTACTGAAAACGTTTATTGCCCCACTAACACTGCGTTGCCTCGCCAGAATGCTCAAGGTAGTATCTTCATTCAACATTGAACCTCAAGTGAACCTTTCTCTCTTGTGTTTTTCATGCTTGCGATCCTCCGTGATGGGTGTTTGGTTTCATCTGTATTACTATGATGTTGTTACTTTGTTATAGGCTAGCTATAAACTCTGGTGGTAGCAAGTTTTTGCCCTGAAGATTTGATTTCGATATAGTCATTTGCAGCAGGTTTCCTGCTACCGCCCCAACTCGCATTCCTCGCTTCTCCTCCCCCTTCGTTCATACTACTCCACTCCCTCTGTTCACAAATACTCCCTCCGTTTCAAAATAAATGTCTCAGCCTTGGTTCAACTTTATACTAAAGTGAGTATAAAGTTGAGACGCTTAGTTTGGGACGGAGGGAGTATAAGGAAGTATAAGATGTCTAATTTTTTTGTGAATTTAATGTATAGACATGTTTTAGTGTGTTTGTTCACTCATTTCCGTCTGTATGTTCATATTGAAATATACAAAATATCTTATATTCATGAATAGAGGGAGTAGTTTGGAATTGATGTATTTCTGTTATGCAAGTTAACGGAAGGCGGTAATGCCCGGTTGGAAGATAAAAGTGAACTTTATCTCCCGAAAAGAAACACACATTACAAACCAGGGGTTTGGCGTTTCTTTTCCTTCCAAAAAATAAATGAACAGGGGTAGCATGACTGTCAGCCTTTTGCATTTCCAACAACGGGCGATCCTCGTTGACGCTATATTCTTTTGTGAATAATTCTACACCTACATCCTGCTATGTATCCTTCCTCTAATTCTCTCCCTTGAATTTCTGCTGAGTAAATAAGCAATTTTTCGACTAATTTAATCCATAGATAAATCACTAGCATGGCAATGACTGAATTAAGGACATACTGATTCTGATTTGAACAAGCACGTACTACGCAAATAGTAGACACATCTACACATACTTCAAGTACTGCTAATACGAAAATTAACAGGAGCGGGATAAACGTGTTATACCCCCAGTAGGCCATGCAGAAGCCGCGGCGGCGGTGGCAGCAACAGCGTCATCAGCGGCCTTCTTGTCGGCCTCGAGCTTCATGGCAGCGAGACGGTCGGCTTCGGTATGAGACATGGTGTTGACGAAGACGACACAGACGTAGAGGAAGTAGTGGACCGCAACTGGGGGAGGGCCAACCATCGACGAAGATAACGGCCGGACACTGTGGAGATGAACCGAAGGTCGAACCAGGCCGCCTACAAACGAGCCGCAACCGAAAACGCAGCCGCCGCCGCAGCCGACCCGCCGAGCTGCTGTGATGCCAGCGCGGTGAATGACAGTCACCACTCCAAAGGGCCAAGCCGCCTCGCCGCAGCCACCCACAGCCGGAGCAACAGCCACACCGGGTCGGTGCCCCTACCCGCGTCGGCTGCCAGAAAACGCCAGATCAGACTGGCACGGACCGCCACCACCGCCAGTGGACCGGGACAAGGGGGAACCTTGCCAAGGCCAGCCCATCGGAGGCGCGAGAAGCTAGCACGACCGCCCAAAACTCGGGCGGCCGCGAGCACTACCCCCGCGCCGCGCCTGCAGCCCCCCCCCCCTCCCGCCACCCGAAAGGGCCTGGCCACCAGCACGCGCCCGCTGCGCCCACCCCCACCGCCGGCAGCCAAGACCACCAAGAGGACGGGCCCGGGACCTCCAACCCATGCCACCAGGGCCCGCATCGCTCTGCAGACCAAATCAGATGGACCGCCGCCGCTAGATCTGACGGGCGTCGTCTAGGCCGCCGTAGCTGCACCGAGCACGCACCACCATGCCTCCACTGACCGCGCAGCCGCCGCAGCCAAGAAAACCACACGTCGCCGCCGTGCCCGACTGCCTCGCCGCCGCCACGCCCCCACGCGAGCGTCACGCCTCCGGCCTGGTGCCGACCCCGCGCTGTGCGCACACCCACGGGAGGGGAGAGATGCCCCGCCGCCGCCTTCACCGACCGGGCTTTACCCGCCGATGGCGGTGGAGGGGAGGTGAAGGGAGGAGCGGAACGAAGGAGACCCCCCCCCCCCCCCCCCCCGCGCTCGCTGGAGCTGGCCAGGCGAAAAACCGATGGCCTTTGTTCTCGCTGAGTTTTTTTTCCTTCTCTTATTTTTTTGTGTGACCCGCGGGTCTCATATATAGGCCTGTGTTTGTCAATGGAAACGGATATATTTCCGAGTTTGGTGGGGGTTGGGTGACAGGTTGTTGAATCATAAACGATAGGCCATCCCGTTTAGGGCTCCTTTGATTCAAGGGAATTCTATAGGATTTTTGCAGGATTGAAATCCTTTGAAGTTTTTCCTATGTTTGTCCTTTGATTCATAGGATTGAATCCCATAGGAATTTTTCCAATGGAATCTTTTGTACTAGATTTCATAAGAAATCTAACATCCATTCTAACCTCTTTTTACAATTTCTTTGCTTTTCCCGTGAAATCAAACGCTCCTTGCAAATCCTATAGTATTCAAGTGGGCATGACACTTCAATGCTATACCTTTCGTATTTCTATGTTTTCAAAATCCTGCGAATCAAAGAGGTCCTTAGTTGGGCTGGGAATTCGTGAGTTTTCTGGGCTCACTATGCATCCATTGCCGAGCGAACGGGACAACGTTTTTCTTCTTTCTTTTACTTCGTGATGATCATTCACATTTGAAATGCTCTGACAATTCTTTTAGAGTGGAATACACTATACCGGTCCACGAATTTGATGCATTGGCAATAATTTTGATTTTTTGAACTTACACGCGTACAACTATATGTCGCCCATCAGAGAATAAAAAAGAACAACGCTAATGCCCACACGTGTGGTGGGAGCCAAATCCGTCCACACGCCCTATAACATGCAGACTACACAATGTCACCGCATGCATGCATGTGGAAATCTTTTTGGATTTTCAGTTTTTAAAATGTTTTATCTCGTAAATAAAAAATCCGATTGAAGATCCTTTTTCACCATTAAATCCCTCGCGACAAGATCTGCAAAACTAGATCTCATATCAATATATTTCGATGAAATTTTTTTTGGGTTAAAAGTTGCCATGTCTATTGCACATGAATTGCCATGATGTTTACACTAAAGTTGCTATGTTATGTTTCAGCTATTTTCTTCTATATTAAAAGTAAATTTTGACATATTATAAAACGGAGAATTAAGAAACTAGACTTGCCATGCACCATAAACTAAAATTGTCATGGTTCGTGCAAAAAAATATTTTCATGGTCAAAATACTGAAATTGTCATCATCAAAAACTAAAACTGCCATGATCTACAAACTAAAATTGCCACATGGCAACTTTAGTTTAAGCACCATGGCAACTACAGTGTAAACATCATGGCAACTTTTGGGCACAAAAAAATTCGTCGAAACATATCAACATGGGGTCTAGTTTTGAAGATCTCGTCGAGACAGATTTAATGGTGAAAACGGATTTTTAATTCGCTTTTTTAATTAGGAGATAAAATATTTTTAAGCCGAAAACCAAAAAGATTTATGCTGATGTCATTTGTTCATACGTGGCAAGATGAGTGATGATGGAGGCGTGTGGGCGATGTGCAAACGCCCACACATGTGACCGTTAGTTTTTCCGATAAAAAACTATACATCGCTAAATGAAGGCACACTGGAAGGGCAAGGGAACTCGTGTGCCGTTGCACCCTGAACAGTATACGGCCTTATTAGCAAACTTGAACTAACAAAATCTATTAAAAAACTAAGCTCTCTATATTTTGAGCCTCCTGGTGTGTCGAGGACCGAGTGTGTGTGTGCGGGTGGGTGTGTGGGGGGGGGGGGGGGGGGAGCTATGGGCCCCACTTGTAAGACTGTCTGTTGCTAGGTTGATCGTTTTTTTGGTTTTGAGAAAATATTGTCTAGTTTTATTTTTCTTACTTTTTGTGCGTCTACCATTTTTAATAGTTTTTCTTTTGGTTTTTCTAGCATTTCCCTTTTCTGGTTGTTTTTTTGGCTTTCACTCTTTTCCTTATTTTCTATTTACTTTTTACATTTTAATTCGTGAATGTATAGTTAAATAATTGAAAATTTAAAAATTATGAATTTTCTTATAATTCACGAATATTTATTTTGAGTTCATGATTCGAATGTTGACAGGCATTATTGAGGTCTGTTAACCTATAAAATTTGCTGATATTTTCCTGTTCATGAATGTTTTACAAATTCATTATTTAAAAAAAATCATGTCTTTTAAATTGCAATCTTTTAAAACTTAATAATTTTTAAAATGCGTAAATTTATTTGACTTAATGAACTTATTCAAATAAAAAAATACGAGAGCTAACATTTTCTAATCAAGCAGTGGAGCGAGCAAAATGAGTGAACCTACATTCTAAAATATGTCTATACACATCAGTATGTAGTTCATATTAGAATTTAGGAACAGAGGGAGTACTAGTAAACTATACACGATTGATCAGTTAGCTTGATTGATACGATGCCTTATTCTGGTGGAAGATGATTCATTTTCATAAATTTTTCTCGAAAACAAAAATTGATTCGTAAATGTTTTTTTGAGTCTAAAAAAATGATTCGTAATGGTAACGGCCTGAAACGTGGGGTGCCATTTGTGTAGTACTTTGGCCGGTGAGCAGCCGATGCCGCTTGGGCCTTTTATGCAGGAACCTGGTTGCTTTATTAACCGGGCTGGATGGGTGTCTCAAAAAAAAAAAAACGGGCTGGATGGGTACGGTTTGCCTGCCTGTTTGAGACACCGGACACGACACGAGAGACCCTCCTTCCCTCAAAAAAAAAAGGACACGAGAGACCTTCCTTCCTCTTACCAACGACCGGCTGTGCTAGGGTTCCTGATCCCCCCGACGAATTCTCCAACTCTGCTACACCACCCCGCTCCACATCCCTCCACCAGAATTAGGTGAGAACTTCAAGAAACCCTAAGTCGTCTGGTTATCGGTTTTTCACATCTGATTTCAGTAATTATTTCAGTTATCTTAGCATTTGAGATTTCTCTAGTTTCGGAATACTATCAAGGTTTCTCTGGTACTATGACATTTACGATTTTAGGTTGATTTGCCGTATGACTTGATTTAAGCTTTTCATCTTTAATCAATTCAGTTTCTCTTTTCCTGAACTTAACATCCCTGTTAATATGTACTGCATAGGATGCCTCGAGTTGGAGACCCAGAAGCATCCTCGTTCTTAAGGCTCTTGGCGGAGTTCGGTTACCTTTCCTCCATCGTCCTGGAACGATGGATTAATTTGAAGAATGTGTCTATCGGACGGCCTTTCTTAATATACAACATTGTATGGTTGGTTCTTGACAAAATAGACTCGCCCTATGCAAGGCCCTGGACACTTTTTTAATACTCCATCCTTTTATAGGTTTACAAGGCACCTCAACCCAACGGGTGCCTTGTTTACTGAGTGGAGGGATTCTGTGAAAAGAAACAACCCTCGAAACTGTAGTTTTGTGAAAACTTATATCAATGAGAGTGAGTGGTTACATGTTTAAAAGTGTGTTTCTCTGAATTGATTTCCTTGGGAAGGTTTCCTATTACTCTTGCAGAAACCCTAGAGGTTCGAGGAAGAGAACTCGATGAATTGATTTCTGGTAGATACTTCTCTCGTATACAAGAAACCTTTGGTATCATGATGAAGTATATTCTTGGCATGGCAAAGTATGCAGCCCTTTCGTAAGCTGCTCTGTATAAATTAAAAGAGAAGAATGTTTGAGAAATATGAATAGACCTTTTTAATCCAGATAATTTTGTAGCGAGCAAACTAAGTGATAGGTTGCATTGGTGTTTTCCCCCCTGTGGTCTGTTCTGTTGGGTATGCTCTGCTTTCAGGTGCTAATTCTGTTTTTGATGGACCCTGTGTTTCATATTACTTCAATTGTCAGTTATATTGCTCCTGTTTTGCACAATGGCAATTGCCACCACTGCTTTAACTGTCACAATTCCTGTTTTGTGCCTTGCCGATCGGCTCTTTCTTTTCCAATATGTATGCTTGAGCCCCTGTGCAACACCATGTGTACTCTCTGTTTTCTTGTTGCATGTACATCCATCTTTAGCTTTTGATTCAGGTGATATCCGTCTATAAAGTTTACCGGTGTGTCTATGATAGGATGCATGGCTAGTTTAAGTTTGACCATTTGTTTGGTTTTGTACAGAGATGCCAATTGGTTTAGCTTCTTTTACCCTGTGCTTAATATTCCTCAATTTTTCAGAGAGAGGGATTATGTGTTGGGAGGGATTTCTATCATCGGGGGTTGCACAATACGAAAACCAAGCTTTTCTCGCTGTACTTTTTTGCTTTGGAGATTTGTAAGGCCATCACCTTTTTTTTTGCAGTTTATAGTTCTGTATGAATCGCATCAAGAATCATAGTCTCAGAGAGTTATTTTCGTGTCTCGGCTATCGTTTCTAAGCCAAAGTTTAAGTTCCTTTTGTGCTTTTGCTTCTCTTATTACATAACACAGTTTGTCATCATTACGTGTGAAGTAAAATTTGCGGCGGCATCTAAAGCAAGGCGATGTATCCGGTGCAAACCTGAAAACTTAAATCGAGTGCCATTAGATCTACAACAAATGCATCCGCTCAAAGGTGGAACCGCAACCAGCCACTTAAAACACTACTGTACTTAGCAGATAACCCCTCTTTCCTACTCCCTCTGTCCCGTAATGTAAGACGTAACGTCTTAGGACAGAGGGAGTAATAATTTAGCTGGATCGACTTATCCCCTCCCGCTCCTACTTCCTGTACTGCAGAGAAAGCCTGAGGCTTGGCGGCCACAACCGGAGGAGCTCTCAACGTTCACGCCGGAAACACCGGCCATGGAGGTGAGGTAGAGCGACACCGGTGCCCGTGAACTGCAGGGGGGCACGTCCAGCACAGTGCGGCCGTTAATTTCGTGTAGGCAATCTGTGATTCAGTTCGTCTTGTACATATTATTCCCTTTGATTTTGTAGCTCCTCCTTAGTGAACTTCTAGCTGAATGCTGATGTAATTTGTCTATGTATGATGCCATGAACGTTATCACTCAAGATTCAATGTAAAATTTTGCTTCTGTTAATTTGATTCTGGAGTGAATTGGTTGTAGAAATCTACTGAGAAATGGTTATTTATCACACGGAGCGACATGAGTAAAGTCTGGGTTGGGTACTAACAACTTTAGCAAGCACTACTCTCAGCCTGTGAATAATGATGGAAACACCATTGCAACTAGCTACATGGTTGCACCTTTGAGTCAGAAGTATAGAAGAAGACTGTTAAAAGGAGATGAAAATGTGTACATGAACTAAAAATATGTGCATGAACGAACAAACAGATGGCTCGTGAACCACAAAATTGTTCAATCAGGGGCAAGAACTGAAAATGCAGTAAGCCTCAAAAGGTTGCACTTGCATGCTTGCAGCAAAGAGCAATTCATGTTCCTAAACTGGACATGCAGTGAGCAGTTCATATATTCCTACTCTTTCCTAAAAGATAACAAGCAGACTCATAACTGGTTGGTTCATTTATGCGGTAGAAAAGAACCTCCAAAATGACACAAATCGTCTCCTGATTAAATAGTGAACGCGAGAGTTTTATGGACAGTTCTTTGTAGAAGTTGTAAATTTACCAATCTCAAGAAATGAATCCTGCAGTCATTCAAGCATGAAGCAGGCCCTGCTGGTAAGACAAACTCACTTTGTTTGTTTCAGGACAAACAAGATAGCAACTTCACATGACTTTGTTTGGGCAAATACAGAATTCAAATGACCATCTCGTGAAAGCTTTTTGCAGTTAAGGATCATTAGATGCACTCGAATTCTGAGTATCTTCCGAAGAATCGAGGTTTTTTTTTTAAGTTTATGTTCTCCTCAGATCCAGGTACATGACATTCCAATTGCTTACAGGAATCAAGATCATTTTGTAGTGAGCAACTCGGCTTCCATTGCTGGTAAACTATCTAGCTCCTTCATCATCCTCGTTTATTAGACTGCTAGTCATCTGACTCTGCTCAGCAATCACCGGACAAGAAATTAGCACATCACTGACGCTAATCTACATGCCCATGGTACTGAAGAATACAGTACTTCAGAGGAGAATAATGTCAGCATCCAAACTCAACAAAACAGACCTACATCTGCACAAAATTCAGTTCCAAAAAGTATTAATATCGTATTTTGATTCCATATCGTATTTACCAAAGTATTAATATCATATATACCAAAAAACGTATTTACCGAATCGAACTAGCCGAATGTTCGGAGTCCACCGCGTTCCTAAATCAACGACCAAATGAGCAGGCAATATGATCGATAGCACCAAGCCACCTCACTATGCTGCTTGTGACACACTTGGATGCTCCTACCAAGGAAGAGGTTTGTCCTAAGTCAAACTTATTTACCTTTGACCAAGTATGTAGAAAAATATATATTGTTACTCCTTCTGTTTCAAAATAATTAAAGTTCTAGGTTTCATAAATCAAACTTTTTTTAAGTCTGATCAAGTCTCTTTTTTTCGAATGTAAGTTTGACCAAGTAAGTTGAAACATCTACATCGATCTACAAAATCAAATATATCTGGTATGAAAATATATTTCATAATGAATTTAATGATGCAAGTTTGGTGTTGTATATGTTGATATATTTTTACGTAGATTTGGTCAAACTTGATGAAGTTTGACTTAGGACAAACTTAGAATTAGTTTGAAATGGAGGAAGTATTTAGAATATATATAATGAAAATATATTTTGTGACGAATCTAATGAAATAAATTTGATTTTGTAGATGTTTCCAAAACTTGGTTTTCAAACGGATGGAGAAGCCCCTTATCTGCTATAGTTCACTATAGTTCACTATGCATCGATCATGTGGAGCAGACGGCGGTGAAACAACCTAATTGGCTTTACCTGCAGGAGATGATTCCAAGCAACCTAATTGACCGGAAATAAGGAAGGGATTGTACCAACAAATGCCGCTTCATATCTAGTAAAAAATGTTTCAGTACAGAACAAAAGAATTCTTGAAATGATGACTACCATATCATCGTATCTAGTCAAATTCCACCTCGTTCAATTCCTTGGACGATTCCACTTAATTCCTGCACCTATCATCAGGTGTCAAAGGAGGCAAATCTAAGTTAACTACATTATCACAGTCAGTAGCAAACTGCAAAGACAATGTTCACTGGGTAAATGAGAATATACCAAACGTGGATATTTCATGACCTGTACACTGAATCAGTTTCTGATTTATTTCAACAGGGAAATCTAACAAGGACATGCAATACATAAGTAAACAACGTGTAGAAAGATGCAGCTCATTTTAATTATCAGGCACAAACAAAATGGAACAGTAATTTGGCAACAGAGACTATACTTGCTATCTGCTGAAGCATTGTGCCAAATGTTAACATTTCAGAGAGCAGTAACAGGCACTGAAGAATACTACCGTACGTCAGAGCAGAAATTCAAACTCAAGCCTGCATGTACAATTCCTCGAAAACCGTAGATACATACACCAAAACAGCAAACTGCATCCGCAGAAATTTCAGTTCCAGAAAGAATCCACTAAACATGTACGTATATTTCTGGCAAGGTTTCTATATCCACTCTCTGATAACAACAACAAAACTCATGAACAATGTGTTCACTCGGTGCTTCAGGTGTTCGCCACCACACCGCCAGTAACTAAGGACAGAATCATCTACTTGTACAATCTTTCGATTACTTCCAGTTGATTGCCTCCAGACTCCTAACACGAAGAACAGCTTTCTGAAGTTTCATAATTCCTCTTCCCACTGCAAATGAAGGTACGGTACCGATTTGTCTTCCGCTGCACTGTGACTGTTGGCTCACTCGTCGAATTCCTCCCGGATCTTCTACTTCCTGCACCTGTCAGAGGAGTCAAAGAGCAAAGACAAGATTCGTCAGGCAAATGAGAATAGACTAGTGTCTGCTTTCACAGTAAACATTTCGTCAGGCAAACACAAGATTCGTCACGTAAATGAGCAAAGACAAGATTCAAAGGATTACTTCTTCTTGACTTTCACAGTAAACTAGTGTCTGCTTCAAAATTTCTAACAGGACATGCAATGCATAAGGAATTTTGCAAAAGGATGCAGGTCATTTTTTATCAGGCACTAGCTGCCTCTGACTACTTGCTATCTGCTCAAGCATCGTGCCAAATGCTAACATTTCAGAGAGCTAGTTGTACCTGTAACAGGCATATGTTGCAGAAAGTTAAAAGATCTTCAGAGGCATCATGTAATTAACGTTGATACCTTGTGGAAGAAGAAGATCCTGATGTTTTATTCTTCTTTCGAGGCGAACGGTCGTTCCTGTCATCCTCTTGGTCACTCTTTTCATCCTCCCAGTCAACAGCTTCGTCATTTTTATGCTTTGCCCTGGTCAAGCTTGCCAATCTTCTGGGAAGAAAAACATTGTAGTAGTACTTTGCAAGATCCTTTGTTTCCTTTTGTCCTAGCTCCTTCAAGGCAGTCTCCATGAACTTCTGGGGTTTATTCTGTGGAACCAACTTGTCAAGATCTTCGAGTTTCTTTCTGTCAACTGAAGCCCATAACTCTGCAACTTGCTCACCCATCGCATCAAGCCCGCAGTTTCTGAAAGCTTCCTCACCCAACTGATCCTTGATCCAGCTCCTCGCCTTGCCGACATGAACGCGTACACAGTCCTCGGATCCTGGATGGGAACACCTGCACCTGTCCACCACTTCTTTCCTCATCTTCTCTGACTCATCACTGGCTGGGATATCTATGTTCAGGCGACAGACAGTTGTGCCCAGTTTTGCTAAGGTTGCAGCTTTGTAATCATCAGCATCTGCTTCAGATGCAGCAGTTTTCCACTCAGGGATAGCAGCTAGATGATTCACAGGGACTGTTCTAACACGCTTCTGTGCATAACTTGACAAGTTGCTGATCTTAGGAGCTACTCCTTCCTGTGAACAAGCAGACTGAGTTAGACGCAGGTTCTTTCAAACAACACTGGATAAAAGAACTCAAACAATGTGGAGACGATTTTTGAACTAAATTTCGCAAGAAACCGGAGAAATTCGTCCAAATTTCGCACAAATCCTAAATCCTAATGTCCCCAAATTTCGCACAAATCCTGATATCCACAAGAACTCGGAAGAATTCGCACCTGGGAGTGAGATTTGGAGCGTGCCTGGCGCAACCCCGCGATCATCTTCTGCGTCGGCTCGATGTGCGCGCGGCCGCGCCCCCGCATCCCCGTGGCCACCACCCGCGCCAGCCAGACCGCCGCGTCGGCCTCGGCCAGGCCATTCCGCTTGCCCGCGTGTCTGGGAACCAACGGGAGGAGGCCACCACCGCCTCCGCCGCTGCTTGTTCCTCCCCCTCGTCCGCCACCACCTCCGCCCCGCCTCTTCCGAGCCTTCGTCGAAATTATCTTAGGAGCTGCTCCTTCCTGGAACAAGCAATGTGGAGACGATTTCAACTCAATTTCGCAAGAAATCTCGCAAGAAATTGGGACAATTTTGCACAAATCCTAATACCCGCAAGAACTCCGAAGAATTCTAACCTGGGAGTCGGAGCGTGCCTGGCGCAGCCCGGCGATCATCCTCTGAGTCAGCTCGATCTCCGCGCGGACGCGCCCCCGCGCCAGCCAGAGCACCCCGTCGGCCTCGGCCAGGCCTTTCGGCGTGCCTGCGTCTTCGAACGCGCGCCGTGTCAGCAGCGCCGCACCCCGTCTCGGAACCAACGAGAGGAGGCCTCCGCGCCTAGGGCTCCCTCCACCGCCGCCGCCGCTCCCGCTTCTTCCTCCCCCTCCTCCGCCGGCACCTCCGCGCCGCCTCTTCCGAGCCTTGGTCGCCATGACGGCAAACACCAAGGAGAGCGCAGCGAGCGCAATCACCAGAGCTACCTCCACGGGGAAGGGTCTCGCCGCCGAGGACGCCCGGAAGTACTCTTCCCAATCCCTCGGATCGAATTGCTCGAGATCCTCCCGCGTCACAAGAAGAACAGGCCCGAGCCGGGGCTCTGCGAACTCCAATGCCGAGCAATCTCCTCCTCTGGTGTTTTCTGGCTGTGGCCGCATTGATCGCAGCAACGAAACCTGCATCTCCGGCAGGTGCTCTATGAGCAGCAGTAGGATATGGTACGCTTCTTCGAAAGCCTTGTCTGATATGGGAAATTTTGGCCGCATCTTGGGCGTTGGCGGCGAGGAACAGGAGCGACGATGAGAGGAAGAAGCTTAAGGCGGTTACGGTGGGTTTTGGGAGGGGGCGCGCGGCGGGAGGTAGGGGACGGAACGGTTGGTTCGTTTTGGGTTGGGGGGGGGGGGGGGGGGGGGGGCGAAATCGGTTGGTTTTTATTAGTGTATATTTTCCGTGGGCAGCTTGCGCTAGTATTTGCTCGGCTATGATGTGTAGGTCTCTCCTTTTTTTCTTACATTTTCTTTTCACTTAATAATTCAGAGGCGTGGGTCTCTTTATCGATCGAAGAACGAGTTTGTTTTGATTTGTCTAGTTTTCTAAGGATGTGTTGAGAAGCAACTACTCTCCAATGCGTGCCCTTAAACCTCCCGCATTCGTTCGGACCGAGCATTCCAAACCTCTATTCAACGGAGTCTCGCATCTGTTTGTGAACCATTCCGGACTCCTGTCTTTTCGCAAACCGGAACCAAACCAAGGGCTTTGCGAAAATCCGGACACCAGCCATGTCGAACTTAACATCCCCCGGCCCACCCAAAACAGAGGTGGAGCTCACGCTTTTGGAACTGGACGAACTGTTTCCGCGGCAAAATCACTCTTTCTCAACCCTCTCCTGTTCCATCCCGTCCTCTTTGCCACCGCCACCGCCACATGGAGGACCCGTACGAAAAGTTGTAAGAGACGGTGGTGGAGGATCCGGCGAAGTCGGTCGCCCGCAAGATCAACTCGGTGACACGACAAGATTGTCGGCTCAGACGGAAGGCAAAGGCACCGCCGCTCAAGAAGTAGAAGGCCGGCTGGCTGTGTCCCGGACTGGGGTCTCTCATCACCTCATCTCCCGGACTGGTGGGCCAGGCGGAGGACCCTCACGTCGGTACACCAGTGGGCCACGTTCAGCCCTGTAGCGTCTACAACTTGTTCTCCTTGGACGTTGCCGACTAGGATGTAACCCTAGACCCTCCCCCCCGGTATCTATATAAAATGAGGGGTAGGGAACGTAGAGGTGGCACAACAATCTCAGGGTAGATTGACTGTACTTTGTACTCCATCTGAATACAACAACAATCTCAAGGTAAACCGATGGGAGTCCACAACCCAGGAGTTGCAACTCTCGTCCTCGACCGCATAATCGATGGCTATCACCTATGCAAATCTTGATGGATGGAGGTGTTGAACATATCCTACGATGCCATAGTTGGTTAGGGGTATTCTGTTACGGAGATAGAATAGAATCATGTTGTTTAACTTATCTCTCTCTCTCTACCCCTTGTACTCCAAGCTATGATTAGCTTAAACTGTATGCGCCTACGGGGTAAGCCTCATCATGTCAATAAATACCCACACGCGGCCCTCTACGGAGGGTAATACGCTTCCCACAATTTCTACATGGTCATCAGATCTACCTTTCCTTACGTTCTAAAAAAACCATCTAACGAAAAACAACTCCCATGGTGTACCCCTCCTCGAACCCACCTTCCTCCAGCCTTGGTCAGGTCATAGAGAAGCTAACCAGGGAGAAATATCTCCTCTGGAGGGCACATATATCGTGCCTCACTTCCTTGGCGCTGGCCTGGACGGCTACCTTGATGGCTCCATCGTCGCACCAAAGAAGCTCATCACCGCCAAGACAAGGAGGGCAAGGACCAGACCATTGCCAACCCGGCGTATGACGCGTGGGTCAGGCATGACCAGCAGGTCATCAGCCACATCCTCAACAATCTGTCGAGGGATGTGCTTGTCTTCGTCATCTCCATCAGGACAATACACGCTTTGTAAACCTCTCTCAGTAACATGTTTGCATCATGATGAGTGATATTTTTACACTCATTTCACTTTGTTTAAACAAAGTTTGCCAATTTTTGCATGCTCCTACCACCTTGCATTGGACTGCTGCTAAACGTATTCTCAGATATGTAAAGCATACAACTGGTGTGGGACTAATATTCAGTAGGTCTCATTCTACTCTTATCAGTGGTTTCACTGATGCTGGCTGGGCTGGATGTATAGATGACAGAAGATCCAAAGGTGGTTTTGCAACATTTTTGGGTCCCAATCTAATATCATGGTGTGCAAAGAAATAGGTAACTATCTCCAGGTCTAGCACAGAGGCTAATATAAGGCGTTGGCCAATGCTACATCAGAGATTACATGGCTTCAGTCTTTGCTCATCGAGCTTGGAGTAAAACCAGTTACAACTCCTTGTTTGTGGCATGATAATCTTGGTCCTACTTACCTTTCTGCCAATCCAGTGTTTCATGCCAAGACAAAATATATTGAAATAGATTTCCATTTTGTCAGAGAACGTGTTGCTAAAAAACTATGGACGTTCGTTTTATTCATTTAGGAGATCATATTACACACGGCTTCACCAAAGCATTGCCTACAAGAGAGATTGAGAAATTTAGACATAATTCAACTTGACCAAGTTCTGATTAAGGGGGTATGTTGAAGGTATCCTACAGCGCCATACTCCGTTAGGGGTATTCTGTTATAGAGATAGAATATAATCATGTTGTTTAACTTATCTCTCTCTATCTCTCTCTATCCCTTGTACTCCCAGCTATGATTAGCTTAAACGGTATGCCCCTATGGGATAAGCCCCATCATATCAATAAATACCCACACACGGCCCTCTACGGATGGTAGAACGTTTCCCACAATTTCTACAGGAGGCAGCAACCTTAACCTCATTTACGAAGGAACTTTGCAAAAAATGCAGTTAGACAAGTCCCCCTCCAGGCGAGCAAAACTATCTCTAAAGCCATTATCCCTAGGAAAGAAGTACTCTACACCAGAAAAGTCATGCTAGACGTGCTATTTAGAACTCCCGATAATTATTGGGTCGAAGCATTAAGCTTCGATATAGTCCCATTCCGGAGCGTTTAACAGGCGCTACTGGGTCGATCAACGTTTGTCAAGTTCAACGTCGTGCCCCACTATGCATACATGAAATCATAAATGCCTAGGCCTAACGGCATGATCACAATAGATGGTGACCCTGGTCGATCATTTAAATCCGGGGACAAGGCTACAACTTTGGCCATTGAGATCGAATCTGAGGGTCTTAGCGGCCAAGGAGTTATCCCGGCTATGTGCAACAGTCAATAGTGATGACGTTGTCCTTGCCAAATGCTAAAAATCAACATCCTTCAAACCAGCCGACGAGATCGTCAAGTTCCAAGTTCATCCCCAGGACCCATCTAAAATGGCTCCTACTAGAACTCGTCTGCAGCCACCCTGGACGTGGCACTCCGCAACTTTCTCCATGATAACTGGAATATATTCGTTGGCACCTGAGGGAGTCCTGGACTAGGGGGTGTCCGGACAGCCGGACTATCATCGTCAGCCGGACTCCAAGACTATGAAGATACAAGATTGAAGACTTCGTCCCATGTCCGGATGGGACTTTCCTTGGCGTGGAAGGCAAGCTTGGCGATACTGATATGTAGATCTCCTACCATTGTAACGGACTCTGTGTAACCCTAGCCCTCTCCGGTGTCTATATAAACCAGAGGGTTTTAGTCCGTAGGACGAACAACCATTACAGCAATCATACCATAGGCTAGCTTCTAGGGTTTAGCCTCCTTGATCTCGTGGTAGATCCACTCTTGTAACACACATCTTCAATATTAATCAAGAAGGACGTAGGGTTTTACCTCCATCAAGAGGGCCCGAACCTGGGTAAAAACGTCGTGTCCCTCGTCTCCTGTTACCATCCGCCTAGACACACAGTTCGGGACCCCCTACCCGAGATCCGCCGGTTTTGACACCGGCATTGGTGCTTTCATTGAGAGTTCCTCTGTGTCGTCACTGATAGGCTTGATGGCTTCTTCAATCAACAACCACGCCGTCCAGGGTGAGACTTTTCTCCCCGGACAGATCTTCATGTTCGGCGGCTTCGCACTGCGGGCCAATTCACTTGGCCATCTGGAGTAGATCGAAAGCTACGCCCCTGGCCATCAGGTCAGGTTTGGAAGCCTAAACTTCACGGCTGACATCCGCGGGGACTTGATCTTCGATGGAGTCGAGCCACAGCCGAGCGTGCCGCACTGTCACGATGGGCATGATCTAGCTCTGCCGTTGGACAGTACCCTGGAGGCCGCACACAAGTCCGCTCTGACCCATAGTTCAGAGCCGACCGCACAGATCGAGGACAGGTGGCTGGACACCGCCTCGGGAGCTGAAACTTTGACGGTGATGGAGCCGAATACTGACCTTGTCCCTTATGAAACTCGTTACTCCGAGGCGTCGGACTCCTTGCCGGACTCCGAACCTCCTGCGCCCCTGCCAATCGAATCCGATTAGGCGCCGATCATGGAGTTCACCACCGTGGACATCTTTCAGCACTCACCCTTTGGCGACATCCTAAATTCGCTAAAACATATCTCATTATCAGGAGAACCCTGGCCGGACTGCGGTTAGGATGGCTGGGATGTGGACGACGAAGAAATTCAAAACCCACCCACCACCACTTTGTAGCCACTGTCGACGATCTAACCGACATGCTAGACTACGACTTCGAAGACATCGACGGTATGGACGACGATGCCGGAGACAATCAAGAACCAGTGCCTACAGGGCACTGGAAGACCACCTCGTCATACGACATATACATGGTGGACACCCCAAAGGATGGGGACGGCGAAGAAGCAGCGGAGGCGGATTCTTCTAAGAAACAGCCCAAGCGCCGACGTCAGCGGCGCCGCTCTAAATCCCGCCACAGTAAGAATGGAGAGTCCGACACCGGAGATAACAACACCCCAGAGAGTGCCGAAGACAACCCCCTCCAGCAAGATTCAGCACAGGAGGACGGAGTAGCTAGCCCTCAGGAGAGAGCGGCAGATGAGGAGGACGAAAATTACATGCCTCCCTCCGAAGACGAGGCAAGCCTCAATGACGACGAATTCGTCGTGCCCGAGGATCCCGTCGAACAAGAGCGTTTTAAACGCAGGCTAATGGCCACGGCGAACAGCCTAAAGAAAAAGCAGCAACAGCTTCAAGCTGATCAAGACTTGCTGGCCGACAGATGGACCGAGGTCCTCGCGACCGAAGAGTATGAACTCGAACGCCCCTCCAAAAGCTACCCAAAATGCAAGTTGCTCCCCCGACTAGAGGAGGAAGCGTACAAACCTTCATCACCAGCGCATAATACGGCAGACCGACCACCCCGTGGTCGCGACAGAGAGGCATCTAGGCGCTCCATCAGAACCATACCCCGGCACCGCTCGAAAAGTACGAAGCCACAGGGGAATGCGCCGGACTTGCGGGATATATTGGAGGACAAGGCAAGACAATCCAGATCTATCTACGGATCACGTGGGCACCCCACGACCCACGACGACTACCGTTGCGCCGGATACAGCAACTCCGGCCGGGCCGAACACAGCAGACAACGCTCTCTTGAGCTACGTCGTGATATTGCTCAATATAGAGGCGCCACACACCCACTATGCTTCACCGACGAAGTAATGGATCATCAAATCCCTGAAGGGTTTAAACCCGTGAACATTGAATCTTATGATGGCACAACAGACCC
The DNA here is from genome assembly GCA_963921465.1 of Triticum timopheevii. Lineage (NCBI taxonomy): Eukaryota > Viridiplantae > Streptophyta > Magnoliopsida > Poales > Poaceae > Triticum > Triticum timopheevii. The sequence goes on from OY997270.1 coordinate 587,718,432, forward strand.
CGCGGTTTGGATCGAAGATTATCTCCTTCACATCCATATGGCCCGCGGCGACGATCTCCACGCCATCAAGTACCTCCCACTCAAGCTTAAAGGACCAGCTCGGCATTGGCTTAACAGCTTGCCAGCAGAGTCAATTGGGTGTTGGGAGGACCTGGAAGCCGCATTTCTCGACAACTTCCAAGGCACATATGTGCGACCACCAGACGCCGATGACCTAAGCCACATAATTCAGCAGCCAGATGAATCGAGCAGATAATTCTGGACACGGTTCTTAACAAAGAAAAATCAAATCGTCGACTGTCCAGATGCAGAGGCCCTCGCAGCCTTCAAACATAACATCCGCAATGAGTGGCTGGCCCGGCACCTAGGACAGGAAAAGCCGAAATCCATGGCAGCCCTCACATCACTCATGACCCGCTTCTGTGCGGGAGAGGACAACTGGCTAGCTCGCAGCAACAACCTCAGCAAAAATGTTGGCAGTCCGGATACTAAGGACCACAATGGCAGGTCGCGTCAAAACAAAAATAAACGCCGCGTTAACGGCGATAACAACGAAGATACGGCAGTCAACGCTGGATTCAGAGGCTCTAAACCCGGTCAGCGGAAGAAGCCATTCAAAAGAACCACTCCAGGTCCGTCCAATTTGGACCGAATACTCGACCGCTCTTGCCAGATACATGGCACCCCCGAAAAGCCAGCTAACCACACCAACAGAGATTGTTGGGTATTCAAGCAGGCAGGCAAGTTAATTGCCGAAAACAATGACAAGGGGCTGCATAGCGACGACGAGGAGGAGACCCGGCCGCCGAACAATAAAGGACAAAAGGGTTTCCCCCCACAAGTGCGGACGGTAAATATGATATACGCAACCCACATACCCAAGAGGGAGCGGAAGCGTGCACTTCGGGACATATATGCGATGGAGCCAGTCGCCCCGAAGTTCAATCCATGGTCCTCTTGCCCGATCACTTTTGATCGAAGGGACCACCCCACCAGTATCCGCCATGGCGGATTCGCCGCATTGCTTTTAGACCCAATCGTCGATGGATTTCACCTCACTAGAGTCCTCATGGACGGCGGCAGCAGCCTGAACCTGCTTTATCAGGATATAGTGCGCAAGATGGGCATAGACCCCTCAAGGATTAAGCCTACAAAGACGACCTTCAAAGGCGTCATACCAGGTGTCGAGGCCAATTGTACGGGCTCGGTCACACTGGAAGTGGTCTTCGGATCCCCGGATAATTTCCGAAGCGAGGAGTTAATCTTCGACATAGTCCCGTTCCGCAGCGGCTATCACGCCCTGCTCGGACGAACCGCGTTTGCAAAGTTCAACGCAGTGCCGCATTATGCATACCTCAAGCTCAAGATGCCAGGCCCTCGTGGAGTCATCACGGTCAACGGAAACACTGAACGCTCCCTCCGAACGGAGGAACACACAGCGGCTCTCGCGGCAGAAGTTCAGAACAGCCTCTTAAGGCAACTTTCGAGTCCGGCCGTTAAAAGACCGGATGGGATTAAACACGCCAGGAGTAACATACACCAAGACTGCCTGGCGCGTTCCGAGCACGCGTAGCAATGCGGCCCCAACCCCAGCCCTTACATGGTTGTAAGACAAGCCCCCCGCGTACATCATTACGCTCTGGAGATACCTTGGGCATAGGGGGGGGGGGGACACGACCACGACAGGCCCAGAGTGCGGCTCAACCACGCCAGGGGCTCCTAAGTGTGTTGACCTTTTTCTTTCCTTTTTTTATTATTATTCTTATTTTATCCACAGGACTCCGTTTACAAGGGGCCCTATCTGGCAGTAGATCTGCCAAACCCACGATGCAACAGCCAGGGAGGAACCAGGGCTACGATGAACACTCAGGTGGTCTCCATTACGAGCATTAAATCTGTTTATTACATCATTCCGCAGCCTATCCCTGGAGGGGGACATGTCTAATAGTCCAAACCCTTGCTTACCGCACTATTTGTATCGTTCTGCACTCACAGCAGAACTCCTCGAATAAACAATGCATCATTTTTTTGCTTATAGTTGCATTCCCTTTATTTATATATGTATGTTCGCTTATGACATCTTGCATCCGTACAATTCAGTACGGCAAAATACACCAGGGGCTTATGTTCCCCGCATTATGGTGTGAAGTCCGAACACTTTCACAAGTGCGGCACCCCGAACTTATAGCACTATATGCATCAGCTCCGAATCATGTCTTGGGTCAATAGTTGGGTTTGCCTGGCTCCCATGTTTTGGTATCTTACGTTCCGTTCCGTCGGCTAAGGTAGCACTGGGAGAACCACTGTGATTGCGCCCCAGTTGAGCTGGGTTAACGCCTCAGTGGAGAAAGCTAAAACTGACCGTCATGATAAGGCGAGAGCTGGTCGCTGTTCGAGAGGTCTTTTCGAGTCCTTAAAGCCGCTTAGAGCGAGGAACCGGCTATGTCCGGCCAAGGCGTGGATAGCGCCCCGAATTCGGTCTTCCAAACACTAGGGGCTTCGCCGAAATTTAAAATTATAGAATTCTATGGCTAAGTGAGAGTGTTCAAGCATTATAAGTCCGGTTGCCTTGTTCGTTGTGTTGAGCGCCTCCCTAGATGGACCCAAAAATGGGAACAAGAGCGCTCAAGTTTATCCCGAACACCCCAGCACTTGTGGCATGGGGGCTGAAGCCGACGACTTGCCATCTCTCAGATTTGATAAATGGCCGCACAGAAGGTAATATTTTAAATCAAACAAGCGTTGCTTAGCGCATATGAACAAAGTTTTCAGCGCACAGGATAACACATTGCGAGTCTACTCAAGAATTACATCTCTGGGGCACTCATCCGCAATCTTGCGGGCACCCTTCAGGACAGTGTTATAGTACATTTCGGGCGTACGATACTCCTTGCCCGTCGGCGGCGCGTCCGTCAGAAGCCTCTCAGCATCCAGCCTGCCCCAGTGCACCTTTGCGCGGGCAAGGGCCCGACGGGCACCTTCAATACAGGCGGAGCGTTTGATGACCTCCACCCAAGGGCACGCATCCACCAGCCGCCGCACGAGGCCAAAGTAGCTCCCAGGCATGGCCCCTCCAGGCCACAGCCGGACTATAAGGCCCTTCATGGCCTGCTCGGCTACCTTGTGGAGCTCGACCAACTGCTTCAGCTGGTCGCTAGGGGGCACCGGATGTCCGGCCTCAGCATACTGAGACCAGAAGACCTTCTCCGTTGAGCTCCCCTCCTCGGCCCGGTAGAATGCGGCGGCATCAGACACACTGCGAGGCAGATCTGCAAACTCCCCTGGAGAGCTCCGAATTCGGGTAAGTAACAGGTAATTTACATTCACATGCTTGCTTTGCATGAAAAATGCCTTACCCGCCGCTATCTTCTTCATCTACTCAATCTCCTAGAGGGACTTATGGGCCTCGGCCTTGGCAGCTTTGGCACTTTCAAGAGCCGAGGCAAGCTCGGACTCTCGAGTCTTTGAGTCGCGCTCCAAACTCTCATGCTTTTCCATGAGAGCATGGAGCTCTTGCCGCACCTCCGCCACCCGCGCCTCCTGCTTCTCTCGCTCAGCCTGTTCTGCAGCCACATTGCGTTCGGCCGCAGACACAGCCTCCTTCCGGGTTGCCACCTTGTTCGTGGCCCCTGCAGTACCCACGTTATCCTTGTTATTTCTATTGCAACCAAAATCCTTTTCTGTAAGGTACAAATTTCAAAGTGGTGTTACTCACCTTCTTTGTCCTCGAGCTGCTTCTTGGCAAGGCCGAGCTCTCGCTCGGACCGCTCGAGGTCCTGCTTCAAAGCACCGACCTCCGCAGTCAGTGCGGCAGAGGTCAGCAGCGCAGCCTGCAAACCCATATTGACATAATTTTTAGCACTCCTGCGTATATCTTTTTTAGATCCTCAGTCCGGTTTTTCTTTCCGAACACCGAACCGAGCATCAGGGGCTACTGTCTATGCGGTATCACATTACATATTTTAAACTTCTTACCTCAAAGCCTGTTAGAAGGCTGCTGCAAGCTTCGGTCAGCCCGCTCTTGGCGATCTGAACCTTCTGAATCACCGCACTCATAATAGTGCGGTGTTCTTCCTCGATGGAAGCGCCGTTGAGCGCCTCCAACAAGTTGTCCGGCGCCTCCGGTTGGACGGAGGCCGCCGGTGTCACGGTCTTGCCCTTCTTGCGAAGGGGCCGCCTGCCGGACACCGGAACCACTGCGGGTTCCGGCACGAAGTCCGGCACGAAGTCCGGGAGGTTGCCTTGTGGCACCTCCGGAGCCTCCCCCTCCTGGCGGGTCCCCTCCTGGGATCCCACCTCGGCGTCCTCAGCATCGCGAGGGGTGGAGGCGGTCGGAATGGAATCTACATCCGACGGGGCCAAGGACCCGCTGGATGAAGCGGGAAGGTCCTCCTCGGCCGGGCTACCTATAGTATGCGGCATTAGAAGGACACTACGTGGCATAAAAAAGAATTACAGATCACTCCGGAATCCGGATACTTACGATCTTGCCAGGGGCTTGGCCCTTGAGGGCCACTCCTCGTCGCCGTTGTTGGCGTTGGCGGGGCTGTCCGGAGGAAGGGCCCTTCCTCTCTTGGACCCTTCGGCTTCCCCCGTTGGGGAAGCCTTCCTCTTCCTCTCTCCCCCCTCTAGGGGAGAGTCCTCTTTCTCCTCCTTGCCTTCGGGGGAGGAGTCCGCCTCGGAGTCATCGGACACCTGAAAATGGGAACTCTTTCGAGTACCCGTGGCCTCCTTCTTGGCCTTCTTCTCCGGCACCACATGCGGTGCCGGAACCAGCAGCCCTGCTAGACGGGCGTCTACTGGGTTTTCTGGCATGGGAGCCGGACAGATAATCTGCTCGGCCTTCTTCATCCAGTCCTGTCAAAGGAAAGGGGAGATTAAATCCCGCGTAAGGTCGAACTATTAAAAACAAGTGTCACGTAAAGGGGTAGAATCACTTACCTCGTCAGCTGGACGCTGCGAGCAAAATCCGCGATCTTCAGTGGCGGATGCGGGAGCTTCGGCGCCCTTGAAGAGCACCTTCCAGGCATCTTCGTACCTAGTGTCGAAGAGCCTGTTCAAGGTTTGGTGCTGTGCCGGATTGAACTCCCACAATTTAAATGCCCGTTCTTGGCACGGGAGAATCCGGCGGATGAGCATGACTTGGACCACGTTGACAAGCTTGAGCTTCTTGTTCACCAGCTTCTGGATACAGGCTTGGAGTCCGGTCAGCTCCTCCGAATCGCCCCAAGTCAGGCCACTCTCTTTCCAAGAGGTGAGCCGCGTGGGGATTCCAGATCTAAATTCGGGGGCCGCTACCCATTTAGGGTCACGCGGCTCGGTGATGTAGAACCACCCCGATTGCCATCCCTTGATGGTTTCCACGAAGGCGCCCTCGAGCCAGACGATGTTGGGTATCTTACCCACCATGGCGCCTCCGCACTCTGCCTGATTCCCCTTTACTACCTTCGGCTTGACATTGAAGGTCTTGAGCCACAAGCCGAAGTGGGGCTGGATGCAGAGGAAGGCCTCGCACACGACGATAAACGCCGAGATGTTGAGGATGAAGTTCGGCGCCAGATCGTGGAAATCTAGGCCGTAGTAGAACATGAGCCCCCGGACAAAGGGATGAAGTGGAAAGCCCAGTCCGCGGAGGAAATGGGGAAGGAAGACCACCCTCTCATGGGGCCTGGGGGTGGGGATGAGCTGCCCCTTGTTGGGGAGACGGTGCGCGATGTCGCTGGACAGGTATCCGGCGCCGCGCAGCCTGTCGATGTGCCCCTCCGTGACGGAGGAGGCCATCCACTTGCCTCCCGCTCCGGACATGACTGGAGAAGGTTGAGACGAGATGTGCGAACTTGGGCGCTGGAGCTCGAGTGCGCGAAGACGGATAAGCAAAGAAGGAAGAAGGCGTAGGTAAAAAGGTGGATTCTTATCCCCTTATATATGGGCGGACGAAGACTATGCGTCCCCACCGGCCTGGTAAAACTCGCTTATCCCCCAAGCGCCACCATCAATGGCGCGATTGGGTTACCCACATCCGTATTGATGGGAATCCCGGAATAAGGGGAACATGATCTCTGCTTCGACAAGACGTGTCAAGGAAACCGCTTCGCTAAACGCGCTGAGGTGGTATTGTCACGCCCAATATGCGACCCTATCCAAAAGGAACTCGAAGGTCCCACCAAGGATAGGCCCGCATATTGAAACGCTTTTGCAAGGTGGATATCATTACATCAACATTACATAATAGATGGGGATACACACAAGAGGCATACAATGCCACACGAATACAACATCACAATACATCAGAGCATCATCCGACTACGGATGAATCACAAACAGAAACTCAAACGACATCCATCCTGCTAGCCCAGGCTGCCGACCTAGAACCTATCCCCTGATCGAAGAAGAAGCAGAAGAAGAACTCAACGCAAGCAAACATCGCTCTCGCGTCATGATCATCGCATAAACCTGTACCTGCAACTGTTGTTGTAGTAATCTGTGAGCCATGAGGACTCAGCAATCCCATTACCATGGGTATCAAGACTAGCAAAGCTTAATAGGAAAGGAAGGGGTAAAGTGGTGAGGTTGCAGCAACGACTAAGCATGATATGGTGGCTAACATACGCAAATAAGAGCGAGAAGAGAACAAGCGGAACGGTCGTCAACTAGCAATGATCAAGAAGTGATCCTGAACTCCTACTTACGTCAAATATAACCCAGAAACCGTGTTCACTTCCCGGACTCCACCGAGAAGAGACCATCACGGCTACACACGCGGTTGATGCGTTTTATTTTGGATCTGGTGTCAAGTTATCTACAACCGGACATTAACAAATTCCCATCTGCCTATAACCGCAGGCACGGCTTTCGAAAGATTATATCCTACAGGGGTGTCCCAACTTAGCCCATGACAAGCTCTCGCGATCAACGAAGGAATAGATCTTCTCCCAGGAAGACCCGATCAGACTCGGAATCCCGGTTTACAAGACATTTTGACAATGGTAAAACAAGACCAGCAAGACCGCCCGATGCGCCGACATCCCGATAGGAGCTGCACATATCTCGTTCTCAGGGCAACACCGGATAAGCGAAGCGTACAGGAACCGACGAACCAAGTTGCCAAGGAATGGTCCCGCACGGTGCTCTAGTTTGGACCAACACTTAGACAAGCATTGGCCCGGGGGGGCTGTAATAAAGATGACCCTCGGGATGCGTGACTCCCAAGGGAAAAAAGGGCTAGGTGAGGCAAATGGTAAAACCAAGATTGGGCCTTGCTGGAGGAGTTTTATTCAAAGCGAACTGTCGAGGGGGTCCCATAAATCACCCGACCGTGTAAGGAATGCAAAATCCGGGAACATAACACCGGTATGACGGAAACTAGGGCGGCAAGAGTGGAACAAAACACTAGGCAAAAGGCCGAGTCTTCCACCCTTTACCAAGTATATAGATGCATTAATAATATAAGAGATATTGTGATATCCCAATCAAAATCCTGTCCACCATGGAGAAATCTTCAACTTCACCTGCAACTAGCAACGCTATAAGAGGGGCTGAGCAAAGCGGTAACATAGCCAAGCAATGGTTTGCATAGGAAAGGTGTCAAAGGTTAGAGGTTCATGGCAATTTGGGATGGCTTGATGAGCAAAAGATAGGTAACGCAACATAGCGATAGAACGAAGAAACTAGCATAGCAATGATAGTAGTGAGATCCAGGGTAGCGGTCATCTTGCCTAAAATCCCGCAAGGAAGAAGAACGAGTCCATGAAGAAGATGAACGGATGAAGCCGAACCAAGCGTAGACGAACGAATCCTCACGATCGCAACGAAACAGGAACTATCGAAAAGAAGCACACAACAAGGTAAACACACCACACATGAACAAGGCATGATGCACAACAAGCATGATGCATGACAGAGCTACATGAAGCTACTCCTGGAAAGAGATGATGCAAACAAGAGCAACACATCAAGGCAAGTTTAAATGAGGCCGGGAACAACATATAACAATTCCGGTAAGTCCTCATATGCAAATTTCAAAATTGGTCCAGATCTAAAGAAACCTTATGTTCAAGTTGTTAAACAGCAAATTAAGATGCACAAAGATGATCTACACGAAATTCTAGTCAAGCTACATATAAAGTTCATTTAGTTCGGAGCTACGGCCTAGAAGATATGAGCAAAACAAGTTAAACATGGCATTGATGCAAAATGCACCCAAACATCAAGCAAACACCTCAAAACATGGATGCAACAGGATAATATGAAACTACATGCAAAACTAAGCAAGTTTCATATAGAGCACACTCAAAACGGAGCAACGGTTTAACACACACACATGAAACAAGTTTAAAAGACAAACTGTCCAAAACAGCGACTAGGCATATTGCAAGCATCAAAACTATATGCTACAGCACCCAAACATCATAACAAAAGGCATGGGCATGATGTACAGGTAAAGCACAACAAAACATGAACACTGAGCTATCTCCAGAAATCACTAGAACATGCTCAAACACACGTGGTAAGATTGGAAGTTATAACAATTTCAGACTTTGCAGAAAATAACATCACGAAGCAATGTTTAGAGCTATCAAACAACATGTTACAGGAACTTATCATGGCAAACAAAGGCATGGCATGAATCTACTCAAAGCATAGATCAAAAGTCCCTTACGACGATGAATCTAACAGTTTCAGCAGATTAACATCATGAAGCACTCTTACGACGATGATTCAGGCATCAAGATGACCTCAAATGAATATGATGCAATTTTTTTGAAATGATGTACTCGTCGAGACGAACAATTTGACATATTACACGCACGAAACGGAGCTACGGATGCAGAGATACGATGGCATAAACATGGCATGAAAATTACACAAAACTGGGACTTGGTCAATTCGGGGAAGGGGAAAAAGTCAACCTTGGCGGGGACTTCACCAGTATCTCGCCGGAGCGGAGGGGGATGGCCGAAGACGGGCGTATCCGGGCCGGATCTCGCCGGATCCGGCCGGATCCCGGCGAGGGGAGGCGGAGGAGGCGACGGGGCGGCGCGGCCGGCGGGAGGCGCGGGCGGCGCTCCGGCGAGCTCGCGGCCGGAGCTGCGGCGGCGGCGGGCGAGGTCGGCGCGGGCGGCCGGGGCGGCACGCGGCGGCAGACGGGGTCGCGGAGGAGCGCGGGACCGGCCGGGCGGACGGGCGGCGAGGCCGCGGCCGGGCGGGACCGGCGGCGGCTCCGGGCGCCGGCGGCGGTGAAGCCCGGCGGACGGCGGCGCGGAGATCCGCGGCGGCGCGCGGGCGAGCCGCGGGGCGTCGGAGGCGGAGGCGGACGGGCTTCGGGGGCCCCGCACGGGCCTGGCGGGCCGGCGGCGGCGCGCGGGCGCCGGGGCCACGTGGCGGCGCGCCATTGGCTGCGGCGGGCGGCGCGGGGACACGCGGCGGCCTCTGATTGGGCGCGGGGCGGTTGGACATATCCGGCGGCTGGACGGACATGTCCGGCTGTAGGAGGAGGACGAAAGCTAGGGTTTCGGGGGTATCATCCGTGAATTTCGAGGGAGGGGCTAGTTTTATAGGTAGGGGGAGCTAGGAGAGTCCAAATGAGGAGCGGTTTTCGGCCACGCGATCGTGATCGAACGACCGAGAGCATGGAGGGGAGTTAGGTGGGTTTTGGGCCACTTTGGAAGGGGTGTTGGGCTGCAAAGAGATAGGGGCTTTACGGTTACCCGGTTAACCGTTGGGGTACCAAACGACCTCCAAATGGCACGAAACTTGACAGGCGGTCTACCGGTGCTATACCAAGGCCACTTGGCAAGCCTCGGGCCATTCCAAGAAAGTTTAATACCCGCACACGAAGAGAGGCAAGAAGGGGACGCCGGAGGGCATAGGAGCGCCGGATCGCAAAACGGACAACGGGGAAAAGGCTCGGATGCATGAGACGAACACGTATGCAAAATGAAATGCACATGATGACATGACAATATGCAACACACAAGCAAATGACATGGCAACAAAGACGAATAACTGGCAGACACCTGGCGCATCGAATCCGGGGCGTTACAGGTATAATAAAAAACGATTCAAGTAAAGGCTTGGTAGTGGTGTGACATCATGCCACAAAATACGTCAGCAGATTGAACTTGTGTACATATTATTCTCTCTACGGTGGAATGATGAATTTATTTTGCAGAGCCGGACACTATCCTGGTGTTCACAATCTTCTATGGATTATTCAGAGGAGGAACCCGCCTTGCAATGCCGAACAATATGCGCGCCGGACTCATCGTCATTGAAGCCTGGTTCAGGGGCTACTGAGGGAGTCCTGGACTAGGGGGTGTCCGGACAGCCGGACTATCATGTTGGAAATATGCCCTAGAGGCAATAATAAAAGTATTATTATTATATTTCCTTGTTCATGATAATTGTCTTTTATTCATGCTATAACTGTATTATCCGGAAATCGTAATACACGTGTGAATACATAGACCACAATCTGTCCCTGGTAAGCCTCTAGTTGACTAGCTCGTTGATCAATAGATGGTTACGGTTTCCTGACCATGGACATTGGATGTCATTGATAACGGGATCACATCATTAGAAGAATGATGTGATGGACAAGACCCAATCCTAAGCCTAGCACAAAGATCGTAGTTCGTATGCTATAGCTTTTCTAATGTCAAGTATCTTTTCCTTAGACCATGAGATTGTGCAACTCCCAGATACCGTAGGAATGCTTTGGGTGTACCAAACGTCACAACGTAACTGGGTGACTATAAAGGTGCATTACAGGTATCTCCGAAAGTGTCTGTTGGGTTGGCACGAATCGAGACTGGGGTTTGTCACTCCGTGTAAACGGAGAGGTATCTCTGGGCCCACTCGGTAGGACATCATCATAATGTGCACAGTGTGATCAAGGAGTTGATCACGGGATGATGTGTTACGGAACGAGTAAAGAGACTTGCCGGTAACGAGATTGAACAAGGTATCGGGATACCGACGATCGAATCTCGGGCAAGTATCGTACCGCTAGACAAAGGGAATTGTATACGGGATCGATTGAGTCCTTGACATCGTGGTTCATCCGATGAGATCATCGTGGAACATGTGGGAGCCAACATGGGTATCCAGATCCCGTTGTTGGTTATTGACCGGAGAACGTCTCGGTCATGTCTACATGTCTCCCGAACCCGTAGGGTCTACACACTTAAGGTTCGATGACGCTAGGGTTATAAAGGAAGCTTGTATGTGGTTACCGAATGTTGTTCGGAGTCCAGGATGAGATCCCGGACGTCACGAGGAGTTCCGGAATGGTCCGGAGGTAAAGATTTATATATGGGAAGTCCTGTTTTGGTCACCGGAAAAGTTTCGGGGTTTATCGGTAATGTACCGGGGCCACCGGGAGGGTCCCGGGGGTCCACCAAGTGGGGCCACCAACCCCGGAGGGCTGCATGGGCCATGTGTGGGAGGCAACCAGCCTCAGGTGGGCTGGTGCGCCCCCCACAAGGGGCCCAAGGCGCAGGGGAGAGTGGGAGGGGGCAAACCCTAGGGCAGATGGGCCCTAAGGCCCATGCTCCCTGCGCCTCCCCTCTCTCCCCCTCTGGCCGCCGCACCAGATGCCATCTGGAGGCTGGCCGCACCCCTTGGGGTGGGAAACCCTAAAGGGGGCGCAGCCCCCCTTCCCCCTATATATATTGAGGCATTGAGCTGCCCAGAACACACGTGATCTGATCTCTGCCTTTGGTGCAGCCCCTCCCTCTCTCCCAAGTCCTCCTCCTCCTCTCCCGTGGTGCTTGGCGAAGCCCTGCTGGACTACCACGCTCCTCCATCACCACCACGCTGTTGTGCTGCTGCTGGATGGAGTCTTCCTCAACCTCTCTCTCTTCCCTTGCTGGATCAAGGCGTGGGAGACGTCACCGGGCTGTACGTGTGTTGAACGCGGAGGTGCCGTCCGTTCGGCACTTGATCATCGGTGATTTGAATCACGATGAGTACGACTCCATCAACCCCGTTCACTTGAACGCTTCCGCTTAGCGAACTACAAGGGTATGTAGATGCACTCTCCTTCCCCTCGTTGCTGGTCTCTCCATAGATAGATCTTGGTGATACGTAGGAAAATTTTGAATTTCTGCTACGTTCCCCAACAGTGGCATCATGAGCTAGGTCTATTGCGTAGATTCTTTGCACGAGTAGAACACAAAGTAGTTGTGGGCGTCGATATTGTTCAATATGCTTGCCGTTACTAGTCTTATCTTGATTCGGCGGCATCGTGGGATGAAGCGGCCCGGACCAACCTTACACGTACGCTTACGTGAGACCGGTTCCACCGACAAACATGCACTAGTTGCATAAGGTGGCTGGCGGGTGTCTGTCTCTCCCACTTTAGTCGGATCGGATTCGATGAAAAGGGTCCTTATGAAGGGTAAATAGCAATTGGCATATCACTTTGTGGTTCTTGCGTAGGTAAGAAACGTTCTTGCTAGAAACCCATAGCAGCCACGTAAAACATGCAAACAACAATTAGAGGACATCTAACTTGTTTTTGCAGGGTATGCTATGTGATGTGATATGGCCAAAGGATGTGATGAATGATATATATGTATGAGATTGATCATGTTCTTGTAATAGGAATCACGACTTGCATGTCGATGAGTATGACAACCGGCAGGAGCCATAGGAGTTGTCTTAATTTATTTATGACCTGCGTGTCAACATAAACGTCATGTAATTACTTTACTTTATTGCTAACCGTTAGCTGTAGTAGTAGAAGTAATAGTTGGCGAGACAACTTCATGGAGACACAATGATGGAGATCATGATGATAGAGATCATGGTGTCATGCCGGTGACGATGATGATCATGAAGCCCCGAAGATGGAGATCAAATGGAGCAAAGTGATGATGGCCATATCATGTCACTATTTGATTGCATGTGATGTTTATCATGTTTATACATCTTATTTGCTTAGAACGACGGTAGTAAATAAGATGATCCCTTAAAACAATTTCAAGAAGTGTTCTCCCCTAACTGTGCACCGTTGCGACAGTTCGTGTTTCGAAGCACCACGTGATGATCGGGTGTTAGATTCTAACGTTCACATACAACGGGTGTAAGACAGATTTACACACGCGAAACACTTAGGGTTAACTTGACGAGCCTAGCATGTACAGACATGGCCTCGGAACACAGAAGACCGAAAGGTCGAGCATGAGTCGTATAGAAGATACGATCAACATGAAGATGTTCACCGATGTTGACTAGTCCGTCTCACGTGATGATCGGACACGGCCTAGTTGACTCGGATCATGTAATCACTTAGATGACTAGAGGGATGTCTATCTGAGTGGTAGTTCATAAGATGAACTTAATTATCCTGAACATAGTCAAAAGGTTTTTGCAAATTATGTCGTAGCTCACGCTTCAGTTCTACTGTTTAGATATGTTCCTAGAGAAAATATAGTTGAAAGTTGATAGTAGAGATTATGCGATCAGTAGAAAGCTTATGTCCTTAATGCACCGCTCAGTGTGCTGAAGCCCAAACGTCATTTGTGGATGTTGCGAACATCGGACATACACGTTTTGACAACTACGTGATAGTTCAGTTAAACGGTTTAGAGTTGAGGCACCAAAGACGTTTTTCAAAATGTCGCGGAACATATGAGATGTTTCGAGGGCTGAAATTGGGATTTCAGGCTCGTGCCCACGTCAAGAGGTATAAGACCTCCGACGATTTTCTTAGCCGGCAAACTAAGGGAGAAAAGCTCAATCATTGAGCTTGTGCTCAGATTGTCTGAGTGCAACAATCACTTGAATCGAGTGGGAGTTGATCTTCCAGATGAGATAGTGATGTTTCTCCAAAGTCATTGCCACCAAGCTGCTAGAGCTTCGTGATGAACTATAACATATCAGGGATAGATATGATGATCCTTGAAATATTCGCGATGTTTGACACCACAAAAGTAGAAATCAAGAAGGAGCATCAATTGTTGATGGTTGGTGAAACCACTAGTTTCAAGAAGGGCAAGGGCAAGAAGGGATACTTCATGAAACGACAAATCAGTTGCCGCTCTAGTGAAGAAACCCAAAGGTTGAACCCAAACCCGAGACTAAGTGCTTCTGTAATAAGGGGAACAACCACTGGAGCAGAATTACCCTAGATACTTGGTAGATGAGAAGGCTGGCAAAGTCGATAGAAGTATATTGGATATACATTATGTTAATGTGTACTTTACTAGTACTCCTAGTAGCACCAGGGTATTAAGATACCGGTTCGGTTGCTAAGTGTTAGTAACTCGAAATAAAAGCTACGGAATAAACGGAGACTAGCTAAAGGTGAGCTGACGATATGTGTTGGAAATGTTTCCAAGGTTGATATGATCAAGCATCGCACGCTCCCTCTACCATCGAGATTGGCGTTTGCGTTGAGCATAGACATGATTGGATTATGTCTATCGCAATACCGTTATTCATTTAAGGAGAATAATCGTTACTCTGTTTATTTGAATAATACCTTCAATGGTCTTACGCCTGAAATGAATGGTTTATTGAATCTCGATCATAGTGATACACATGTTCATGCCAAAAGATAGTAATGATAGTACCACCTACTTGTGGCACTGCCACATAAGTCATATCAGTATAAAACGCATGAAGAAGCTCCATGTTGATGGATCTTTGGACTCACTCGTTTTGAAAAGTTTGAGACATGCGAACCATGTCTATTGGTGTATATGCATGAAGAAACTCCATGCAAATGGACCGTTTGAACTCACTTGATCTTGAATCACTTGAGACATGCAAATCATACCACATGGGCAAGATGACTGAAAAGCCTCGGTTTCAGTAAAATGGAACAAGATAGCAACTTGTTGGAAGTAACACATTTTGATGTGTGCAGTCCAATGAGTGCTGAGGCATGCAGTGAATATCGTTATGTTCTTACTTCACAGATGATTCGAGTAGATGTTGAGAATATTTACTTGATGAAACACAAGTCTGAATTATTGAATGGTTCACGTAATTTCAGAGTGAAGTAGAAGATCATTGTGACAAGAGGATAAAATGTCTATGATATGATCACAGAGATGAATATCTGAGTTACGAGTTTGGCACACACAATTAAGACATTGTGGAAATTGTTTTGCAATTAATACCGCCTGGAACACCATAGTGTGATGGTGTGTCCGAACATCATAGTTGCACCCTATTGGATATGGTGCGTACCATGATGTCTCTTATCGAATTACCACTATCGTTCATGGGTTAGGCATTAGAGACAACCTCACTCACTTTAATAGGGCACCACGTAATTCCGTTGAGACGACACCGTATGAACTATGGTTTAGAGGAACCTAAGTTGTTGTTTCTTAAAAGTTTGGGGCTGCGACGCTTATGTGAAAAAGTTTCAGGTTGATAAGCTTGAACCCAAAGCGGATAAAATGCATCTTCATAGGACACCCAAAACAGTTGGGTATACCTCCTAATTCAGATCCGAAAGCAATATGGATTGTTTCTTTAATCGGGTCCTTTCTCGAGGAAAGGTTTCTCTCGAAAGAATTGAGTGGGAGGATGGTGGAGACTTGATGAGGTTACTGAACCGTCACTTCAAACAAGTGTGTAGCAGGGCACAGGAAGTTGTTCCTGTGGCACCTACACCAATTGAAGTAGAAGCTTATGATAGTGATCATGAAGTTTCGGACCAAGTCACTACCGTACCTCGTAGGGTGACAAGGATACGTACTACTTCAGAGTGGTATAGTAATCCTGTCTTGAAGGTCATGTTGCTAGACAACAATGAACCTACGAGCTATGGAGAAGCGATGGTGGGCCCAAATTCCGACAAATGGTTAGAAGCCATGAAATCTGAGATAGGATCCATGGACTTTGGTGGACTTGCCCAATGATCGGCAAGCCGTTGAGATAAATGGATCTTTAAGAAGAAGACGGACGTGGACGGTAATGTCACCGTCCATGAAGCTCGACTTGTGGCGAAGAGTTTTTCACAAGTTCAAGGAGTTGACTACAATGAGATTTTCTCATCCGTAGCGATGCTTAAGTCTGTCAGATTCATGTTGGCATTAGCTGCATTTATGAAATCTGACAGATGGATGACAAAACGAGTTTCCTTACCAGTCTTTGTATGGAAAGGTTGTATGTGATACAATTAGAAAGTTTTTGTCGATCCTAAGGATGCTAAAAGGTATGCTGGCTCCAGCGATCCTTCTAAGGACTGGAGCAAGCATCTCGGAGTTGGAATATGTACTTTGATGAGATGATCAAAGATTTTGGGTTTATACAAAGTTTATGAGAAACTTGTATTTCCAAAGAAGTGAGTGGGAGCACTATAGAATTTCTGATGAGTATATGTTATTGACATATTGTTGATCAGAAATGATGTAGAATTTCTGGAAAGCATATAGGGTTATTTGAAAACTGTTTTTCAATAGAAAACCTGGATTAAGCTACTTGAACAATAAGCATCAAGATCTATAAGATAGATCAAAATGCTTAATAGTACTTTCAAATGAGCACATACCTTGACATGATCTTGAAAGTGTTCAAGATGGATCAGTCAAAGAAGGAGTTCTTGCCTGAGTTGTAAGGTATGAAGTTAAGACTTAAAGCTCGACCACGGCAGAAGAAAGAGGAAGGACGAAGGTCGTCCCCTATGCTTTTATCATAGGCTCTCTACAGTATGCTATGCTGTGTACCGCACCTGAAGTGTGCCTTGCCATGAGTCAGTCAAGGGGTACAAGAGTGATCCAAGAATGGATCACAGGACAGCGGTCAAAGTTATCCTTAGTAACTAGTGGACTAAGGAATTTTCTCGATTATGGAGGTAATAAAGAGTTCGACGTAAAGAGTTACGTCGATGCAAGCTTAACACCTATCCGGATAGCTCTGAGTAGAGATACCGGATACGTATAATGGAGCAACTTTTATAGCTCCAAGTAGAACAGTTATTTGGAATAGCTCCAAATAGAATGTGGTAGCTACATCTAGGAGATGACATAGAGATTTGTAAAGCACACACGGATCGGAAAGGTTCATACCCGTTGACTATAACATCTCTCAAAAGCATAACATGAGCAAACCCAGAACTCATCGAGTGTTAATCACATGGTAATGTGAACTAGATTATTGACTCTAGTAAACTCTTGGGTGTTAGTCACATGGGGATGTGACCTTGAGTGTTAATCACATATCGATGTGAACTAGATTATTGACTCTAGTGCAAGTGGGAGACTGTTGGAAATATGCCCTAGAGGCAATAATAAAAGTATTATTATTATATTTCCTTGTTCATGATAATTGTCTTTTATTCATGCTATAACTGTATTATCCGGAAATCGTAATACACGTGTGAATACATAGACCACAATCTGTCCCTGGTAAGCCTCTAGTTGACTAGCTCGTTGATCAATAGATGGTTACGGTTTCCTGACCATGGACATTGGATGTCATTGATAACGGGATCACATCATTAGAAGAATGATGTGATGGACAAGACCCAATCCTAAGCCTAGCACAAAGATCGTAGTTCGTAAGCTATAGCTTTTCTAATGTCAAGTATCTTTTCCTTAGACCATGAGATTGTGCAACTCCCGGATATCGTAGGAATGCTTTGGGTGTACCAAACGTCACAACGTAACTGGGTTACTATAAAGGTGCATTACAGGTATCTCCGAAAGTGTCTGTTGGGTTGGCACGAATCGAGACTGGGATTTGTCACTCCGTGTAAACGGAGAGGTATCTCTGGGCACACTCAGTAGGACATCATCATAATGTGCACAGTGTGATCAAGGAGTTGATCACGGGATGATGTGTTACGGAACGAGTAAAGAGACTTGCCGGTAACGAGATTGAACAAGGTATCGGGATACCGACGATCGAATCTCGGGCAAGTATCGTACCGCTAGACAAAGGGAATTGTATACGGGATCGATTGAGTCCTTGACATCGTGGTTCATCCGATGAGATCATCGTGGAAAATGTGGGAGCCAACATGGGTATCCAGATCCCGCTGTTGATTATTGACCGGAGAACGTCTCGGCCATGTCTACATGTCTCCCGAACCCGTAGGGTCTACACACTTAAGGTTCGATGACGCTAGGGTTATAAAGGAAGCTTGTATGTGGTTACCGAATGTTGTTCGGAGTCCCGGATGAGATCCCGGACGTCACGAGGAGTTCCGGAATGGTCCGGACGTAAAGATTTATATATGGGAAGTCCTGTTTTGGTCACCGGAAAAGTTTCGGGGTTTATCGGTAATGTACCGGGGCCACCGGGAGGGTCCCGGGGGTCCACCAAGTGGGGCCACCAACCCCGGAGGGCTGCATGGGCCATGTGTGGGAGGCAACCAGCCTCAGGTGGGCTGGTGCGCCCCCCACAAGGGGCCCAAGGCGCAGGGGAGAGTGGGAGGGGGCAAACCCTAGGGCAGATGGGCCCTAAGGCCCATGCTCCCTGCGCCTCCCCTCTCTCCCCCTCTGGCCGCCGCACCAGATGCCATCTGGAGGCTGGCCGCACCCCTTGGGGTGGGAAACCCTAAAGGGGGCGCAGCCCCCCTTCCCCCCTATATATATTGAGGCATTGGGCTGCCCAGAACACACGTGATCTGATCTCTGCCTTTGGTGCAGCCCCTCCCTCTCTCCCAAGTCCTCCTCCTCCTCTCCCGTGGTGCTTGGCGAAGCCCTGCTGGACTACCACGCTCCTCCATCACCACCACGCCGTTGTGCTGCTGCTGGATGGAGTCTTCCTCAACCTCTCTCTCTCCCCTTGCTGGATCAAGGCGTGGGAGACGTCACCGGGCTGTACGTGTGTTGAACGCGGAGGTGCCGTCCATTCGGCACTTGATCATCGGTGATTTGAATCACGACGAGTACGACTCCATCAACCCCGTTCACTTGAACGCTTCCTCTTAGCGAACTACAAGGGTATGTAGATGCACTCTCCTTCCCCTCATTGCTGGTCTCTCCATAGATAGATCTTGGTGATACGTAGGAAAATTTTGAATTTCTGCTACGTTCCCCAACATATCATCGTCAGCCGGACTCCAAGACTATGAAGATACAAGATTGAAGACTTCGTCCCGTGTCCGGATGGGACTTTCCTTGGCGTGGAAGGCAAGCTTGGCGATACGGATATGTAGATCTCCTACCATTGTAACCGACTCTGTGTAACCCTAGCCCTCTTCGGTGTCTATATAAACCGGAGGGTTTTAGTCCGTAGGACGAACAACCATTACTATAATCATACAATAGGCTAGCTTCTAGGGTTTAGCCTCCTTGATCTCGTGGTAGATCCACTCTTGTAACACACATCTTCAATATTAATCAAGCAGGACGTAGGGTTTTACCTCCATCAAGAGGGCCCGAACCTGGGTAAAAACATCGTGTCCCTCGTCTCCTGTTACCATCCGCCTAGACGCACAGTTCGGGACCCCCTACCCGAGATCCGCCGGTTTTGACACCGACAGCACCCTTTCGACATGCCAGGCATCCCAAGGGATCTTGCAGAGCAAAGCCTGAACATAATGGCTAGATTCAAATAAGTCATGGTGGCGTTGCGTAGGTTCTCTGAGCCAAAGAGGCAAGCGATGGGAAAAGAACTAACAAAACCGCTTAAGGCCGAATTCATCCGAGAAGTTAAAACATCCGGACTGGTTGACAAACCCAGTTATGGTGCCCTAGAAGGACAAATCCTGGAGCTTATGTGTTGATTTTAAAGACATCAACAAAGACTGCCGAAAGTATCCCTTCCCACTACCACAAATCGATCAAATAATATGCCACGACTGGACATGACCTCTTATGCTTTCTGGATGCATACTCATCTATCATCTGCTAAATACTATGAAGGAATCTAACCAAGAGGCAACTACATTCATCACCCCCTATGGTGCATTCTGCTTCAATACCATGCCCTTTGGGCTCAAAAACGCTGACACCACTTACCAACAGACGATACAAACATGTCTACACACACAGATCAGCCCAACGGTCAAGGCTTATGTAGATGATGTGGTTATCAAAACCAAGCATGTCAGCACCCTAATATATGATCTGCGCGAAACGTCCAAGAACTCCACGCATACAACGTCAAGCTAAATCCGGAAAATGTGTCTAAGGTGTCTCCTCCGGAAAGCTACTCGGTTTCACCATCTCACACATAGGTATCGAGGCAAAGCCTGATAAATCAAGGCACTCGCACGACTTCAAGCACCTACTGAGCTTAAGGATATCCAGTGATTGGCAAGGTGCATCACCTACCCGAGTTGACTCATCTCAGCCTTGAGGGAAAACACTCTCCCTTTTTACCGGCTGCTTAAACAGAATGGGGGCTTTAAGTGTACACCCGAGGCTGGCATGGGTCTGAACAAATTAAAATGTTGTTGGCCACCAATCTTGTCCTGGCCGCTCCTTACCCCTGTGAGCTAATGTTGTTGTACATCTCGACAACCAAGAAGGTGGTAAGTGTCATCCTGGTCGTTGAGCACGACATGGAAGGGCATAAGCTAAAGGTGCAAAGGACGGTCTACTTCAATCTTTTTTACAAGTTCTTTATTTTTCTTGTGGTATCAAACACTATTTGATACCCTATGGATTCAAGTGGGCATGTCACTCCAATCCTATTTTTTCCGTTGCTGCGGTTTTGAATTCCCTAATCAAAGAGGCCCTAGTTGGGGAGAACAGATACGGTCCAAAGTACATCACGCGTGCATATTTTTCTTATAATATATATAATAGCTACACTGGCATAGCATAATTGAAACTGCCTGTCAACCTTACAAATTACAACTCAACTCAGCTGAAAGCATAGGAGGATACAACAGTCACACAACAGGATGTAGCCCGTACAATCAACAAAACCTAACATCTTACTACCAGATGATGAGCCATCTCCTTCGATCCGCCGCTGCAGAGGTAGTCATCCCCTTGCGGCATCCAACTACAAACTACCAAGCTTTAATGCTAACATCAAGACGAGGAGTCGATGAGCTTTCGACAAAAGGGAGTCAATGAAAAGGGATATTGATTGTTTCTTCCTTCTCCTTATCCATCATGTATGACCGCACCTCAATATCCTTTATCTGACGTTGCCATTTTTCTTCTTGCAAGGCTCTTACTTTCCTTTGAACCACATACATCACGACGCCAGTGATACTGAAAAACAAAATATCAGATCTTTCCCTACAAATCACCAGAGTCCATCGATTAGAATTACGAATGCAGTGATAAAGTTAGTGCCAAGGTGTGGCCTATCCTAGATAGTTGTCTATCTGTGCCAGAATGGTATTTAACCACGAAATGATTAATATGCTTCCACCTTTATCACACCCTACCCAACAAGAATCCACAAAAACCTCATTTGTACATGCAAAACCATCTACTCCCTCGGTACCAAAATACTTGTAGTTGGGGGAACTTGCACTAGTTTTCCCTAGCTACAAGTATTTCGGTACAGAGGTATTAATAACTACAGAAATTGAAGAAAATGGGCTTGGACTAGTACTTAAAACTCTAGCCACGATTCTGGCAGTTGTCCCCAGCTCGGATAACAAAAACTATCTCATCTTTTTTTTTAGAAAAGAAGGATGGTGTATGTACGTACCAGCTCAAGGCTTGATTCCAGAATCCCTGTCCACCATTGCCATACGAGCACATCATCCTCTGGAAAAAAGAAGAGTTGAACAAAAATGTAAATTTGTTTTACTCAAGCAAGCGGAAAATTATAATATGTTTAGGAGACGCATAAATTTGGCATACACAGCATAACTTGTAAGCATAGAAACAGGTGCTATTATCTTCAATCTTCAGAGAATGATAAAAAAACTGGCAAGGGCCGAGAAACTAACTAACGAATAATAAAGGCCCGCAACCGTGTGATGGCCAGCAGAAAAGAAAATACTAGAGTTTCCAGAAATCAATTAATCAAAATAGCCTCCTAAAGGGGAGTGGAGAAAATTACAAAAACCAGAACAAAATAAAACCGATTACCGCACACTTACAGAGGTACTCCCTCCATCCAAAAATACTTGTCATCAAAATGAATAAAAATAGATGTATCTAAAACTAAAATACGTCTAGATGCATCCTTTTTTATCCATTTTGATGACAAGTATTTCTGGACGGAGGGAGTACTAGATTTCTTTTGATCCCAGACATGAGTGCTTAAGATTGAGGTTTACCACAGAACAATGATGTCCCCAACCAGGCTATCATCATACTCCATGCTACTCAGTCAGCCCCCCTAACTACAACCTTACTCCTGATCTCAAACTTATAACAATCTAAAGGCTCATTCTTGTGCAGAAAATTATAGTGTTTTTTTTGCCCTACTCCACTTTAACATTTCAATTTGCAGATACAACAACAGAAACAGAACATCTAATAAGCACTAAAAAAATAGTACGCCATAGCGGCGCTAATAGCATATACTATAGCTTGTAAAAAATTATCTCGCTAAATTGATCAGTGTTCAATGTCTGGCTCGTTAATAGCATATTTTAGGGGCGACGCTATTTTGTATAACACGCTAGTTTTTTTTTCTTGGAAGGGCTCTGGATTGCCCTTATTATATGCTTCGACGACCCCAGAAAGAACAGGATTTCAACACAAAGACACATATCAGACTCCTTAAACTTACGAAAATAATCTACATGGAGAAGTCGAGGCACCTACCCTGAGTCCAGAGCTGCCGCCTCCTCCGTTGCCGAAGAGACTATAAGTCAGCGCCGGCCACCGGAGCGCACTGGTTGCGTGGCTGCATCCAGGGCTGCCGCGGGCGACGCTGCTGAAGAAACGAGCGGCCGGCGCCGTCCGCCGGAGCGCACTGGTTGCGCCGCTGCATCCAGGGCTGCCACGGGCGACACTGCTAAAGAAACGAGCGGCCGGCGCCGTCCGCCGGAGCGCACTGGTTGCGCCGCTGCATCCAGGGCTGCCACGGGCGATACTGCTAAAGAAACGAGCGGCCGGCGCCGCCCGCCGGAGGGCAGTTCCAATGGCAGATCGGAGCATCGTCATGGCGCCGGTTGTCTCGCTCTGGACGGCGGATGCGACGGTGACAAACAGCCGAGTCGCGATGGCCTTCGTTCTCGCCGAGTTATTTTTTTCCCTCTTCGGAAGCAAAAAAAAGGGGGTGACGTGTGAGTCTCATATATTGGCCTGCTTATCGGTGGAGACGGATGTATGTGTCCGACTCGGGGAGATTTCGTGCTAGTGGGCCAGCCCAATAACATGTGCTTCTGTACTTTTTGGTTTTCCTTAGCTTATTGGGAGCCGCAAGCTTTGGATTCGTTCCAGAAGCTTCCGCTCGGCTACTTTCTTGTGTTCTTATATTTAAAAAATCAGGGATTTTTTGTTTGTTTTTACTTCAAATTTATTTTTAAGTATATGTTCACATTTTTAAATACACGCCCACCATTTTTTGTACATAGGCTGAACATTTTTAGGGGTACTTTAAAAATAGTTTTAAATACACGTTGAACATTTATTTGAATACATGTTTAACTTTTGTAAAATGCACAATGAAAATTTTCATGAACAACTTTTTGAATGGTGTGACATTTAAAAAAATATGCGAACACATTTTATATTGGATGAAAAGCTTCCTACAATTTCATAAACATATTTTTAAACGCGTGTATTTTTTTAAGTATTGATTAATTTTATGAACGGTAATATTTTTTTACGAAATACACGCACAAATTCTTACATTAATGCATGGTGAACTCCTTAAAAACAATAAGTAAAATAGTTTCCAAAATATATCCCGACTACACGCTCTGCCATCAAGAATAATTACATGAGCAAGTCGGCATCTTCTTCTTTTCTTCAAGTGATTCATTTTCGAAATATTCTAACAAAAAAATCTCTACTATATAAAAGCAACATTGCAATTCTTATAAACCCATCAAACTTAGTGTACGCAAAAAAAACTGCACTCTCCGATCTAATCCACTTTTTTTGAGGGATTAAACCAAGCTTTATTGATCAAGTTCCAGATGATGTGGGATACAAACGGGGTCGTGAGGTTCGACAAACCAAGTGTATCGCCCCGGATCAAGAGAATGAGAAAACTTGGCTAACCTATCCGCATCACCATTAGATGCTCGACGTCGAGCGATACATGAAGGGGAACTCCAGAGTCTGTGGTCAACAAATTTGTTCATCCGGAAGTACCTTGAGCAATCTGGTGGGCTCGACGTCGAGTGATACATGAAGGGGAACTCCAGAGTCTGTGGTCAACAAATTTGTTCATCCGGAAGTACCTTGAGGAGCTAGCGTATTGCAGCAGGATAGTGACACCCTCTCGAGCAGCTACAAGTGTGAGGACTAATACAACTAGGTGGGCAAAACCAACACCAGGTTTGGTGAAGTTGAATGTGGATGGAGCCCTGGTGGGCCCCCTCAGGTAATTCTCTTTGCCAGTATTTTTTATATATTCTAAAATAATTCTCCGTAAATTTTCAGCTCAATCCAAGAACTTTTATTTCTGCGCAAAAACAACACCATGGAAATTCAGCTGAAAACAAGGCCAGTCCAGGTTCGTTCCATTCAAATCATGCAAATTAAAGTCCAAAACAAAAGCAAAAGTGTTTGGAAAGTAGATATGTTTGGGACATATCAAGGCTCGGCTGGGCCCCTTTGGCCTCTTCCTTGGTTTCCTTTGTGTGGTGTTCGGCATTGGCTACAACTCCGACAGGTAAGCCCTCTTTGCCCCCTCTCTACTATGTTCTCGGACCCAGTCTTTGAGCTATGGCCACTCTGTTTGTTGGCAATCGAGCCAAAGGTGGCAGCGATGTTTGTGTTGATTTGGTCATGTGGAGATGCCATGTTCATTCGCTAGTTTGGCTCGGGTGTTGATGAAATGCTATGCTTTAGGCTTCATGTATGTGCCATGGTTACACCCTGATTATTTTGGTACCATCTCTCTAATTGTTGTGGTCAGGCCGTAGTTGGAATATCAACGTTACAGTAGTTATGTGATCAATATAATGCTGCTATTTTTGATCATGTAGTTGTTCAAGCTGCATGAGTTGCATTTTAATGTAAATTTGGACGAATATTAAGCTGGTGAGTCCGCGAGTCTTGAATGCTCACAACTGTCACATTATTTTATTTAGACTAGTGATAAACTATCGGTTTCTGAACATTTGTGCAATCACAATCAAATGTAGTGCGTAGTGTTCATGTGTAGGTTTTTTTACTGTTGTTAAATTGTAGGGATGGAGGAATAGGTAGAATGTAGTGCGTGCATAGGTACAACTTACAACTTCTGCAGAATTATTGTTGATGATAGATTTTGTTGGCCCTTAATTAATCTTGTTCTCTCTCCAGCCGGGGGCCTGACTTGATGGTGAGGATGGCAAAGAAATTTATCCTGGGGACATTCTCTGGACGGCATTCGGGCGATGGTCCATGTGAGGTTGGATGGTTTCCTTCATATTTTTGTTTTGTGTAAATATGAGCTTGTCATACTGGATTGTTGCTGGATGCGATGTTGTTTTGGTTGCTGGATCAATTCCGGTGAGTGCTTGATGGGCTATTGTTTTGCTGGGTGCTAGTTTGTTTTTGCTCATTTTGTATCCAAGTGGCGGTGCTCTATGGTGACCATTTCAGATTCAAGATCTTCCTGAAGAAAGTACGGCGTGGTGAACCCTGAGGCCACCATGAAGGACGGGATGAGTCCCAGAAGCATGTGGTGCTGTCTTTTGTGTGCACAAGTAAATACGTGCGTGCAATGCTCGTTGATATCAGCCAGAAAATTAATTGCATGCTAATATTAGGTATGATATCAATTACGCATTAATTACGTGGATAGTCAATATTTGGTATGCCATTAATTAAACCTTAAATATGTTGAGGCTCGCCATGGGAGCAATATAGGTCATTGGATTGAAACTGTTTGATGGCTGGGATTTATTGGATTTGCCCCTTTGGGTCTTTTTATATTGGTATAGATGTTGTTGACTGCCTAATTGTTGAGTGTCGAACTTTGCTTGGTCATTGTCTTATTTGTCAAACTGAGATGGATGTCAATCAATTACTGCTTGGTTATTTGTCTCTTGACCCAAAAAATGCAATGTAGTGGAGCTCTTGAACGAGAGAAATGCCACCATGTTAAATGCAATGTGTTCTCTCCATGTGTGTCATCATGCAAGTTAAATGTCCTGGAACCCTATTTGAGAGAGGGGGTCTACCAAAATGGAGGTGTCTTAGTAGAGTGCCTAATACGAGAAGCTCTAAAAGATGAAACTCGATTAGCAGTTAGAGTTTGTCTCACACATTAGCAATTGTTCATAGCAGTTGCCATTTTGTCTCACATTGTAGAAATCGCTGTTTGCGGTTAGATATTGTCTCACAAAGTTGTAACTGCCACTTGTATAAATAGTCTCCATCAATGAGAATCACATCAGTTCAGTCATTTACTTTTCATTTTTGCAGCTCGTATGCCAAGGCGAAGAAAAGGTGGAGAATCATATGGGGAGCAGCTAACCAGTGAGATGGTGGAAGTCCAACATACTACTAACATTAGAGATTAAATAGTGATTAGATTGCTGGTGGCATCGTTCCTCAATATTCACCATTGTTAACTTTGTTTACAATGTGTATATGTGTGCGTAATTCACAAAAGTCTCATCTTGAGTATGAGTAGTTAGGGAATCAACACCTTATGTATTTTTGTTAGCTGACTAGATAATTGCAAGTGTGTTGAAGCGGGAGCATAAATATTCTGATATTGATAGTCTTATACTCTAGAAACACCTGCCAAGTTATTTGCTAGATTCATACACTCTAGAACATCCTAACAAGTTCCTTAGATACATGCAAATACATATTGCGGTAATATTAGTTTGCTTAAGTTTAGAGTAAAATTCATTGTAAAATGACAGTTTTCTAAAAGACAAAAACTAGAAAAGGGGCCAAATACCAAATATACCATCTCGTTTGGCAAACAAATTTGTATTTTTATGGTAAGAATAATAATTGCATGAAAAATATGTACATTAGTATATATAAGTCTGTTTATAATTTTAGTTTTGCTAATTATACCTGAAAGACAGTATTCAAAATATTAAAATTAAATGATTTAAGTCAACATGAATAATATATACTTTTCACGCCAAGATAAGTTAACATGAAGTCCAAATGTTTAGTATAAATAAACAATTCGCACAAGCAACTCATCACCAGATTTCGATGGGAGAAGGGTTTAGAGGGGAGAAGCGAAGAAAATGGAGGGGTTGACTGCAAAAATGGAGGGAGAAAACCTATATTGGTTGAGTGGGTTTGCCAAAAATAGAGGGTACTTCTATGGCAAATGATGGGCTGCCCAAAGTTTGTGTAAGATGGCTGGGTCTCTCAGAAGATTAAGAAAAAGGCACACAAAATTTTTATTTATCAAATCATCTTACTATTTAACCTACGACTATAATGCCTCGCATATTTGATTGTTCAGGCGCCAAACACACTCTGATTTGGAAGAAATTTTAAATGTTACCTCGCTAGATTATAATAAGGCCACACGATTCATCCTAAGTCAATCGAAGACAGTATGAAATTTATTTACAAAATCTTCATTTATTAAATAAATGGAGGGTTTGCATTATGGGTGATTGTAAGTGCACCAAGTGCCTCCTTAGTAGTTTTGGAGTATTAATGTGTTTCTGAGTATACACAAATGTTATACTCCCTGAAGATTTGGCTTAACCAATTTATTGAAAATCATTCGATCTGCATGAATTTCGTCCAATTTGTTGAAATCCATTTTAAAATGTATGCGGTTATGGTTAGATGGCCGGCTCCCGCATCGATGTCCATAAACTGATTGCCATCGATCCACGGACGGATGCGGTGTCTGGTTTGAGGGTCAGCGGAGATGCCCCAAGAGCCGTAACTCACTCTCCGCCATGTTGCGGTTTTGTATGGATGCAACGGTGAGGCCTTGAGCCGTTGTCGGACCACTACTCATGTCTATTCAAAGATGCTCTTTGCCCGGGCGGTGCATGATTGAGAGAAGTTCTGGTGGTTACCTTCTGGTGATTATCTTCAGAGGACACTAGAATGGATTCGTTGAGGTAAAATGGGTGGAGCAGCTCTTGGAATATCCATCGGTGAGTCGATGACTATAGCACTATTTCATATCCGGGTGAAAACATGTTGTTTGAGTTTGACTTTGACTCCTGCCACAACATTTTTAAATGAATTTAGAGTTGAAAGCCATGAATTTCAAGGATAAAGAAGTCAAGGTTTGATAGATAGGGTGTCTTATCTCATCAAAGAAGCTGACTTCCTTTGAAGCACCGCTCGGTCCATCAGTCAAAGGCACGCATAGTCTCCCGATCGTGCCTAGTACTCGAGGTCTGCTGCTGCATATTTAGCATGCGGATGCACCACGGCCCCTGAAGCCAAGATGAGTTCCGGAGCAAAGTAGAGCAGGGGGAAGCAATGCGCCAACTGCAACAAGACTGTATGTTGTTTCAAGTTAGAACGACGACGGCGCACGTCCAAGTCTGACTATGCGTGTGAGAGGGCCTAGACGCTGGTTAGATTAGTACACGAATAAATGCCATTCCTTGATTCTCACGGCTCTAAATTTGGCTTTCAAATGTCATCTCCAGTAGCTAGAGAACTGGATTTGGTCACACATTTTCCTGACCGCGTAGTATTTCACTACATTATTTCAGTAATTATCCTCAGCTTTGGCTTTGCTTAAATTGACGCACTGGCGAATCAATTCGTTCGAACTGGTCCTGACAGTATAATTAGTTCAGACACATTACCTTTTTTTTTCCGATGAGAGGGGCCACATGGCCCCCATTTTCATTAAGAAAATGGAGTCTTTTACAAGCAAGGAGCAGTACACTTTTTACATCCCTTGCACTAAATCACATCGGGATGCTACGAAACACAAGTAACCAAACCAGCACTAGCATACTTGTCTAGATAACATCGAGTCAGATCGGCGGAACAAAAACTACTGCAAAAATAGAGGTACGTGACGATAGAACAAAAGCTAACTATAACCAGCATCAGAAATATCCGCTCTTTGGGCGATAGCCAGAAGCGATCCAAGTCTTTGAAACCAGCACCTCCAGCAACTGATTTCATCAGATTCTCCTCACATACGGCGCCCACCCATATCCTCTCCTGAAGACATCCCGAGTCACCTGGGCAATCCTTCTAGCGACTAGCTGTAGCGTGTTTTGTAGTCCTTTTTTCTGTAAAATTTTCCATGAATACAGAAGGGAGCAAACAGACATAATAATATCAGTAGGATCATTGGGCATTACACCTTGAAAGCATGATTTATTTCTTGTTTTCCAAATAGACCATAGCAAAGCAGCAACACCAAGCATAACAAGTTAACAACTACTCTATCTTTGCCAGTATAGTTAGGCAACCAATTCTGGCATAAATCAAGGAAAGACACGGGGATCTTTGGTTACCCAAGGAGCACCCCACAATACTCCATAAGAACCTAGACAGGGAACAAGAAAAGAATAGGTGATCCACATTCTCTATACTGTCACAAAACTCACAATGCTTAGCACCTTTCCACCCTTTTTTACTTAAGTTATCTTTGGTTAGGATCCTATTATTGATCACTAACCAGGAGAAGGCTTTAATTTTCAACGGCATCTTCATTCTCCATAGCAACTTATAAGGGAAAACAACTTGTCGAGCAACAAGATAATGGTACAGAGATTTAACCGAAAAGTTCCCAGAAGAGGTAAGAAGCCATTTAACTCTGTCAGGTTCCTCCGACAAAGTCACCTAACTACAGATATCAAGTAATTTGTTCCACATATCAAGGGTCTCCACATGCAAACATCTTCTAAATCTGATGCAATCAAAATCCTGGCTAAACACCTTCGCGACCGTGACATGCCTACAAAAGGTCAAGTTGTAAAGACGTGGGAAAACCAAACATAGGGGTTTGTCTCTTAACCAAACATCCTCACAAAATTTAGTTTTGCGACCATCACCCACAACTCTCTGGTAGCATCTATAAAAAATATCTTTAACCTCCATCAAACCATTCCATAAATGGGAGTTGCCAGGAGATGATTCACATTGAGTCAAAGTTTTCTTTTTCAAATACTTTGCTCTAATCATCTCCTGCCAATCTCCATCCTCGTTCTCTAGCCACAAAAGCCACTTGCACAAAGGACTTACATTCTTTATCTAAAATAGTAACTCCCATGCCACCCTGATCTCTAGGTTGGCACACATGAATCTAGTTTACCAGATGATATTTACGCACACCCTCCTTTTCTTGCCAGACCAACCGAGCTCGGAAAAAGTCAAATCTTTTACCCACGCCTTTTGGTAGTCTAAAAAAAGAGAGCATGTGACTGGGAATGTTACTCATGCATGTTTTTGCAAGGATTAGCCTACTCCCCATAGGAACCAAGCTCCCCTCCCAAGTAGCTGCTTTCCTTTCACACTTCTCCTCTGCAGATTTCCAATCCCTATTACCAAGCCTCTTATAATGTAAAGGAAGACCCATATACCCAAAAGGAAACTCACCAATAGCACATGTAAAAATCTGAGCATAATCATTTTGTTCAGCCCCACCAAAACAATAAACCTCGCTCTTCAGAAAATTAATTTTTAGACCAATCAAATGCTCGAACACACACAAGATAATTTTTAAGTTTCTAGCACCCTCTAAATCATCCTCAATCATAAAAA
This sequence comes from Triticum timopheevii, assembly GCA_963921465.1. Taxonomy (NCBI): domain Eukaryota; kingdom Viridiplantae; phylum Streptophyta; class Magnoliopsida; order Poales; family Poaceae; genus Triticum; species Triticum timopheevii. The sequence goes on from OY997270.1 coordinate 587,749,109, forward strand.
TAGTATCATCTGCATATTGTGATATACAAAGGCCATCATCATACAACTGGGGAACTAAACCTTTAGTAAAATCTTGCTCCTGCGCCCTTTTCACCAAGGTCACCAGGACATCAGCCGCCAGATTAAACAACAGGGGGAAAAGGGACCCCCCCTGTCTAAGTCCTTTCCTAGTAGTAAAGTATTTGCCTATCACATCATTCAAAGTAATAGAAACTTTCCCATTGTAAATAACTGCCTTAGTCCACTGAATAAACTTTTCAGGGAACCCCTTCATCTCTAACACAGAAAGCATAAAGGGCCAATTAATTTTATCATACGATTTTTCGAAATCCACGTTAAACAACACACCAGAAACTTTATTCTTATGTAAGAAGTGCATGGTTTCATGTAACATAACTACATTATCCAGAATGTAACGACCTTTTATAAAAGTTGATTGAATACGAGAAACTACCTTATCCACAACAAGCATAGCCCTAGTGTTTAGAACTTTAGTAAAGATCTTGAAGGGAACATTAAGCATGCATATAGGCCTATACATCTGGATCTTATCAGCTCCCTGCCCTTTGGCAATCAGAGTCACTATACCATAGTTTAGTCTAGAAATATCGAGCTTGCCCTCGGAAAAATCACAAAACAATTGGAATAAGTCTTGACAAATCAAATTCCAATTTTTTTTGAAAGAACTCTATGGGATGCCATCAAGACCAGCAGCCCTATTATGTTTCATAGAAAAAACAACAAGCTTAATCTCATCCATGGAGAACCTAGATATCAACTTGCTCTTGTCATCACTATCCAAGACAACGGGAACATGAACGCTCAAAGAAACATGTAAAAGGTCTACAGGACCAAACAACTTTTTGTAAAAATGAGTGGCATAATCAAGCACCTTATCATCTCCTTGAATAATCCCTTCCTCCTGAACAAATTTGAAAATTGTGCTCTTATGCTTCCTACCGCTAGCTTTGATATAAGATAGCTAGTGATATTATCGCCTTCTCTATTATCCCTCTCTTTCGAGCATTGGTACCACTTAATCTCTTCCTCTCGAAGCAATTTATTCAAGTTATACTGTAAAATATTTCTTAACTCATAGTCAGCAACCGAGAACCCAGTTTGCTCACATCTTTTTCCAATATTATCTAGCTGAGTAATTAAGCTATTTCTACTTTTCTTATACATCCCTTCAACATTCAGATTCCAGCTCTTCAGGCACCTTCTCAAAAGCCTCATCTTCTGCCGCCAGACAACCAGATTATCCTTACCACACAAATTAGTACTCCAAACCCTATTAACTATGCTTACACGGTCCTCCCTAGCAAACCAACATAATTTGAAGCGAAAAGGTTTATTAAAAACATTTGATTTAACACCAGTATGCATAAGTAAAGATGTATGGTCAGAGACACCTCTAACTAGTGTTCTGACTGTAACTAAGGGAAACTTTAGCTCCCAACTAGGGCTAACTAAAATCCTATCCAGCTTAACAAAGAGAGGATCAATTTGATTATTTGACCAAGTAAAATTTCTGCCAGGGAGCTCCAGCTCCTTCAACCCCCAATGTTCAATAATTGAATTAAAGAAGAAAGACCACTTGGGAAGCTTCTTAGTTTTATTCCTATATTTACTTCTCCTAATGTTATTAAAGTCGCCTCCAACAACAAAAGGAAAAACACTACTACCAAGCATTTGCACAAAACTAATTAAGAACTCCTCTTTATCCCTAGAATGAGCAGCCCCATAAACATTGACCAGGTTCCATTTGAAACCGGTCCTCTTATCCATCACGGTCATTTGATTCATATATTTACTAGCTACACATGTATCTAGATCGAATAAATCTTCCCTAACCCCCATAAGCAACCCCCCTGAAGCACTCACAGCTAGTTGCTAGAGACATATAAAAGTAAAATTACCACTAATTCCCGCCAACCACGGATTGTGAAGTCCTTTTTCTTAGTCTCTTGAATACAAATGAACTTTATCTTATGCTCACAGATGGTTTATTTAAGAAACCTTCTTTTTTCAGGTTCCCCTAACCCTCTAGCGTTCCAAAAAATACCAGCCATAAAAAATATACTTATTACATACCATTTTGACTACTAGAACTGCATCTCACCTTTGGCTTAATACTGAAAGCACCAGTGTCGCAGCCTGGTTTTTGCCCTCTTTTCTTTGCTTGATTTTCATCTGAGTTGATTTTGGATTTGGAGTTTTGAATCATTCCATTTGGACTTGACACTTGGGTATCCCTTGATATTCACCCAAGTGCCCCCTCTCCTCTTCTAATCCATCATTTCACCCCTGGCCAACCCAACAATATTGCTTGGAATATTTTTCTTAAATGAAAATATTCATTTTGCCTCTTACACCCTAGCTAAACTCTTTGACCTCCAAAGCAACCCTCATTTCTGTTGCCCTAAAAATCTTGATAAAAATCCCAAATATTCTTTGGACCCTAGGGCACATTTCTGAGCAAAAATATTTCACCACTTTTTTGGAGTATTTTTTCTATAGAAAATATTTTCACTTCTGGGCTGAAATGGTAGTTTCTACAACAACTACCTTTTTACTAGCTCCAATGTAGCTGGTTTTCCCTGTGCTTATTCACCTTAGTAAGAGTCAGCAGAACCCCGAAGCTCAGCCCTTGAAACCCTGTGGTTTGACCAAAGTAACTGTTCAAAGTTTCTGTCCAGTAACTTAACCTCTTCACCATTTCACTTCTACTGCACCTAGAAACAAACCGAGCCGTGGTAACACCTAGGTTTACTAAGGACTACATGCCAGACATTATGGTTAGTGCATATGTGGCCTGATGTCACGGTCCACGCGGTGACCGCGTTCGTTCGAGCGTGCTGGCATGCCAAACGCGCGCTCTGCGCGTCGCCAACGCCTCTGTGGCACGCGTGCACGCTGCTCGGCCAGCCAGAGCGTGTCCCTCCTCGCCACCATCCTCGTCTCCACTCCCTTAACTCCTCCCTACTGCTCGCCGACGCCGGAGCTCGCTGCAGCGAGCATGGGCACGGTCCGGCCAATGGCACAGTGCCCGCGCACTGTGTTCGTCCCTTTCCTCCTCGCTCCCGTGCTCGTCCGCGTCCGCGCACAGCTCCTGCGTGACCCCGTCGCCTTCCCCCCTCTCTCTCTGGAACCATTCGTCACCGGGCGCCGGAGACAGCTGTCCTCCGGCGGAGCCCGAGCCCTCCTGGCCGCCCCGCCTATAAAACCCCCTCTGCAGCCTCCTGGAGCATCGCAGGTCACCACCTCTCTCTCCTATAGCCACTAGAAGCCGCAGCCTGGCCGGGCAGGCCGCGGGCTGCCATCCCCGAGCCGAGCTCACCGGCGATCCCCTCTGGATCGTCCCTGCAGCTCCGGCCACCCCCAAGCCAAGGCGACCCCGCCAGGGCCTCCGCCTCTCCTCCGTTAAGCTAACGCGTCAAGCCCGAGCCCCTGGAGCCGCCCTAGCCGCCGTCTTCCTCATCTCCGGCGACCACCGTGTTCTGCCTCTGCTTGCGAGGAAGAATCCGACGCCGTCCGGTCACCGTTTGCCACGCCACGGGTACGGGCAGGTGCGCAAGAACCTTCTCCGTCGATCCCTCCCTCTCGTTTTCCTCCAAGAAGCCTCAACACCGGCGTAAGCTTCGGTGAAGCGCCGTGTCTCTCTGTTTCTTTCTCCCCTCCCTCCGGCCTGACTAGCGGGGCCCGTTAGTCAGCCACTCACTACACGCGCGAAGCGGTATGAGTGGTGGCGCCCCGGGAAAATACGCCATCGACGTCACCCCCCCTTTGTTTTCTTTTTTTTTCAAATTTATTTAAATTCCAGTAGCATTCAAACAGCCATAACTTTTATTCTACAAGTCCAAATGTAGTGATTCTTTTTGCATTGTGTTCTTTGTCCAAAAATCTAACAGCTCCTAAAAGATGGGATTTTTCCTTGCTGTCTAGATTTTCTGGAAATTTTCAGAAGGTTTCTTGATATTTTCTTTTGTGGTTTTTGAATGTTTTTAGAGGAACCAGCTTGTCTTGAGGATCACCAGGAGCCTTGTGAACCTCATCAGTACTAAGGCAAGCCACAGTAACATTTTCATGGTGCCACTTCAATATTTATGATTTTCATACTTGAACTTATGAATATTGATGCATTTAAATTAGTTATATAATAAATACATTCTGTTATATGCTTGTTATGTTAAAATGCTTGAACTTCAGTATGTTTGAAGTAAATATTGTTAGTAAGATTGTGAGAACTTAGTTGCAAGTGATAAATAAATAATATGGTCACAGAATTGATGAGTAATTTGGATATTATTTTTGCATGAGGTATAATGATGATAATTGCTAGAAATAGTTCTGGTATAAGTAAAGAGAGGTTTTAACCAGAATAGTAGCATGAGTTTATGTTGGCTCTGTGGGAGCGTGATTGGTGCAGTCTTTGCACGGTTATGTGATGCATATGTTGAGTGTTGCATGGTATGGCAGTATGACACCGGTTATTTTATTTTCACATTAAATTTGAACTTGATTAATAATTCAACTTGACCATGTTGTTGACCGGGTCGTGGTGCCGCTGAAACGAGTCTTTCCCAGTGTAACCACACTTGCCGGTATGGGACGGCCTTAATGCGTTTCATTGTCGTGCCTATGGTTGGTACCTCAATTTAGGGAAGGTTATGGGCGTGCTGTACCCTGGCCCGGTAGGCAAGCGTAACCTTGTGAGCCCGTTGTTAAGTTAATTTTGGTATCGGATCCCAGTGTGGATCGTGGCCACGACGGTGGTTGAGGTGTCTGGAGGTAGACACGGGGCCACCCAGGACTAGCCCGATGGGGTCTAAGTCGGAGGGGCCGGGAGAGTGTCATGACAAATGGTTTCATCGGAACGCTGTTGGTCCACTCGGATGGGAGAGTGAGGCCATGGGTTCCTTAGTGTGGGCACAGTGTACTAACCTCTGCAGAGTGTTTTTAATCTATCGATAGCCGAGTCCACAGATACAGACACACTTGAAAGTAAGGTACACCATGGGTCAACACTTAATAAATATGCACACTAAATTGCACTAAGGATGACAGTGAGGTCATCGTGTTGAGTTGGACTTGAGTTGTCGGGTTGTGATCGCCGTAAGAATCACGAGCCACGAGTTGGTCGGGTTGTGATCGCCGTAAGGATCACGGGCCATGAGATGGTCGGGCTGTGATCGCCGTAAGGATCACGAGTTTGTGTTGGTAATATTATGTTTGTTGGTCACACCTGGTAAGCAAGTCGGGATAATGAGTATCTGTTGAGCACTGTCACAGCATGTTGGTTATATAGTTGCATTGTTGATTAAATTGGATAAATATCATAATATTGTCTGTCATCTTGTTTATGCTTATTGTGAGCTTGCAAGTACATTCAATGTACTGACCTGGCGTGTCATGCCATATTTCAGGAAAGTTCCGTTGGAAAGGAGTGCTGCCCGAGTCTAGACCGTGTCCACGTCGGTGTCCTTGTGCTATGGAGTCCCGCTACGACGTTGTTCCGCTGCCGAGTAGTTGTCATGATTGAGGCCCCTTATGTTCACTAAATAATGTACATATTGTTCAGCCGCACCGTGTGTGCCGCTTGGCCTCGCTAATTGTTGTAATATGAACTATGTTCCGCTAGCATGAATAAAGCGGTTGTTTTCTGTACCATGTTGTTGTGTGATGCCAGAAGACAAGGTCTCTGGGCTGGCAATGCAAGGTAAACCGGTCGCTCTGAGCCGGGGTGCCACAACCAGTGCAAGTCTTTTTCTGCTTAGGTTTAAATAAAGAAGAAAGCAACATTGTTTCATCTCTTAGATCCTCATCCTCTTTGGAATCTGAATCTGAAATCAAATTTCTAATTGCCTCTGGGTCAAAGCTATCCAACTTTGACTCGATATCACATTTCTCTCCACTACTTTTTCTCTAGCAGCATAAAGATCTCTCCTGGACTCTTCAAGCCCTTTAATCATAGAAATAATTTTCTCTACTTCTTCATCATTTCTACCTAAACTTACACCAATGCAACTAGTAATATGGGCAATAAAACTAGGGACAGTATTTAAAATAGTAGGTATAGACGTTTCACCTGGGGTATTTTCCAGATTTTTCCTCCTTGCCATCTCCGCAGCCTTGTCCATAGTTTGCCCTTCATCCTTATTATTGTTTCTGTCGCTCCTTCTTCTTGCTTCCTTATCTAAAGCAGCCTTCTCCTTGGCTTTTTGAACTCTCGCAATGGCATCAGATAGCTTCTTTTTGGTAGGGTCATCATCTACTCTAATATCTTGCGGCGGAGCTTGCAAAACAGATATTGTACCCCCATCAACATAAGGATTTTTTTTGATACAAAACTCTCTCAGGCGGTGTAGCAGCTGTCTTGGAGTTCAGATAACCAAGTTCTTCATTCTCTTTATCAGGAGCACTCTGTAGTTCACTAGAATCCGCAAGAAGTAAATCTTTATCAGCAGCATCGTTAATTTCCTTAATCCTTTGTGGACTAATGCCCAACCTCCTAGAAAAGTCATCTGGATCTTGTGTACAATCGAACTCATCCTCCTTCAAACTCTCTACCTCCTCAGTAATGTCCTCTAACATAGCCGTGTCTTTAGCAAACTTAGCATTGACCTGTTCCACTCCGGAGAGCACCTTTTCACTAGTTAATTTTTTCTCAAGAAGTAGCTTCCTAGTTTCCCTCTCAGCAATTAATTTTTTTCTAACTCATATTGGCTAGATACAACCTCTTCTGCATGTGAGCTACTTCCATTTTCAACATCAGAAGTTGTGGGAGCACCATGTTTGGGAGATTTACCACTTCCAGCATTAGTCTCGGATGATTCGTCCCGAGGTCGCTTCTCATTATTGCTTGATTTTGCTACAGTAGCTCTAAGATGGCTCACTAAGATACCATCCTCCATTGGACCTACTTCTTCCACAATGTCTTCTAGGTCAAAGAAAATGTTTTATATGTACCCATCCTCATGGAGAGGTGCACTGGGTGGAATTTTCCTCGGGTCCATGACACCCACCTTTGCTCTGAGTATCTCACATTGTCTGTACAACTCCATATCCAATTCAAACAGATGCCCGATTAGTGACCCAGCTTCACAAAAGCCCTGGTAATGATGCAATGTTTCCGGCACTCCTGATATTGTGACCCAGCATACATACATCTTGTAAGAGGCCATAGAGGAGTTCGTCCATCTATTCACCTTCACGTTAGCTTTGCTGCCAATCAGACCAAAATATTTATACGCTTTTATTTCATCTATCTTTTCGACAGAAGGGAACTTCATCAGGAAACTATCTTTGAGGTACGGCTTTGCCTGCACTGCCATCCCCACTGAAACATCATACTAAATGAGTTCACCAATTGTTGTGCAGTGAGCACGTTCTTTCACAGTAATAACAACAATCGCCTGCTTGGCCTTATCTTCCTTCGGCTTCCTCCCAGATCATGAAGTAAACATCTGAAGTCCATCTGCCCCTATCCCGATCAGACCAACCACTGCTTTGGGTTGCGTCAGTAGATTGCATTTGCAGGATATATGAGCATCTCGTTTAGTGCAATTAACACAAAACAACGAAGTCTTACAGTCCTTATCACCACGTCCTGGCTGTTCACATTTATAGCAGATGAAAGATGGTCTACTAGCATCAGTAGAACCGTTGCTATTAGCTCCAGCACTAACAAAACCAGACCCAACAATTTCTTTAGCATTGTTACCAAATCCAGCACCCACTAATCCAACCTCAAATTTTCCATTGGCGTTGCTACTACTAGCACCTGCATTTATGAAACCAGTGCCAAATTTTCCTTGTTCTGTCCCCTGACCAGTTCTCTGACCATTCATCCCTCCCTGCTGAAAATTACCAAGGCTCGCTCCCCCCATTTTTATATGCTATTCAAACCCATATCCTAACTGGTTAGAGGCTGGGGGCATACCTGAATTGCCAAAACGATTGTATCCAGGACCAAAGAACTCCCCCGTTTGCATCAGCTGAGGAACTAGCTATCCAGCGAAGGATCCAGATCCCGGCCCAAATCCACCACCAAAATATGGATTGACCAGAGAGTGCTGCTGCTGTGCTGGTCCGCGCCACCCTAGCCAGTTGTCGCCAGCATGACCAGCCTGCCGCCCACACCCACCTCCAGCACCGCCTTGCCTTCCCCTCTCCAATCTCCCCGTCCAGCCATGACTGCTTGGGCAAAGGTCAGGCCTCCGCTAGACACAAGAAGGTGGAACCCCAATCCGCCGCCAACAACAGGCCACACCGCCGCCTCAACAGCCGCTCGTCGCCTAGGGTTTGCCTCATGGTCAGGAACCTCCAACCACACCCCACGAAATTGGGCTCGATTCGGACCCGCATAGGTCCACAACGGTTGAAGGAGAGCAGTTAGCGAAGGCGTATCCCAAAAATCCGCCATTGACGTCGATCCTTCGTGTTTTTGGATGGGCGCCACATGGGTATCCATCCGCCATGGATCGGGTCAGCGCAGTCAACAGCTGGAAGCGCGTTGGGGCTGCCCACGCCTTCCCTCCGGTGCTCTTGTGAGAGCAATCGATTGCCGTCAATTGCCGCAACCCAATCTACCTCTGACGCCATGGCTCGTCGGTAACCCTGTCGAGGACACACCCACGCATCATCGGGAGGAATTGGTGGGGATTGAAGATAGGGACGATCACATACTCTTGTTGGGGAACGTTGCAGAAAATAAAAATTTTCCTACGGTTTCACCAAGATCAATCTATGAGTTCATCTAGCAACAAGTGATAGGAGTGCATCTACATACCCTTGTAGATCGTGAGCGGAAGCGTTCAAGAGAACGGGGTTGAGGGAGTCGTACTCGTTGTGATCCAAATCATCGATGACCAAGTGCCGAACGGACAGCACCTCCGCGTTCAACACACGTACGGAGTGGATGACGTCTCCTCATTCTTGATCAAGCAAGGGGGAAGGAGAGGTGGATGAAGATCCAGCAGCACGATGGCATGGTGGTGGATGCAGCAGAGTTCTGGCAGAGCTTCGCCGAGCTTCTGCGAGAGGGAGAGGTGTAGCAGGGGAGAGGGAGGCGCCAAGACTTCAGGGTGCGGCTGCGCTCCCTCCCTCCTCCTTTATATAGGCCCCCAGGGGGGGCGCCGGCCCTAGAGATAGGATCTCTAGGGGGGCGGCGGCCAAGGGGGGTGGAGTGCCCCCCAAGGCAAGTGGAGGCGCCCCCTCCCCTAGGGTTCCCAACCCTAGGCGCAGAGGGGGGCCCAGGGGGGGGGGAGCACCAGCCCACCAGGGGCTGGTCCCCTCCCCACTTCAGCCCACGGGGCCCTCCGGGATAGGTGGCCCCACCCGGTGGACCCCCGGGACCCTTCCGGTGGTCCCGGTACAATACCGATGACCCCCGAAACTCTCCCGATGGCCGAAACTGCACTTCCTATATATTATTCTTTACCTACGGACCATTCCAGAACACCTCGTGATGTCCGGGATCTCATCCGGGACTCCGAACAACTTTCGGTTTGCTGCATACTCATATCTCTACAACCCGAGTGTCACCGAACCTTAAGTGTGTAGACCCTACGGGTTCGGGAAACACATAGACATGACCGAGATGGCTCTCCGGTCAATAACCAATAGCGAGATCTGGATACCCATGTTGGTTCCCACATTCTCCTCGATGATCTCATCGGATGAACCACGATGTCGAGGATTTAAGCAACCCCGTATACAATTCCCTTTGTCAATCGGTACGTTACTTGCCCGAGACTCGATCGTCGGTATCCCAATACCTCGTTCAGTCTCATTACTGGCAAGTCACTTTCTCGTACCGTAATGCATGATCCCGTGACCAGACACTTGGTCACTTTGAGCTCATTATGATGATGCATTACTGAGTGGGCCCAGAGATACCTCTCCGTCATACGGAGTGACAAATCCCAGTCTCGATCCGTGTCAACCCAACAGACACTTTCGGAGATACCTGTAGTGCACCTTTATAGTCACCCAGTTACATTGTGACGTTTGGTACACCCAAAGCACTCCTACGGTATCCGGGAGTTACACGATCTCATGGTCTAAGGAAAAGATACTTGACATTGGAAAAGCTCTAGCAAAACGAACTACACGATCTTGTGCTATGCTTAGAATTGGGTCTTGTCCATTACATCAGTCTCCTAATGGTGTGATCCCGTTATCAACGACATCTAATGTCCATAGTCAGGAAACCATGACTATCTGTTGATTAACGAGCTAGTCAACTAGAGGCTTACTAGGGAAATAATATGGTCTATGTATTCACACGTGTATTACGATTTCCGGATAATACAATTATAGCATGAATAAAGACAATTATCATGAACAAGTAAATATAATAATAATCCTTTTATTATTGCCTCTAGGGCATATTTCCAACAGTCTCCCACTTGCACTAGAGTCAATAATCTAGTTACATTGTGATGAATCAAAGACCCATAGAGTTCTGGTGTTGATCATGTTTTGCTCGCGAAAGAGGTTTAGTCAACGGATCTGCGACATTCAGATCTGTATGTACTTTGCAAATATATATGTCTCCATCTTGAACATTTCACGGATGGAGTTGAAACGACGCTTGATGTGCTTGGTCTTCTTGTGAAACCTGGGCTCCTTGGCAAGGGCAATAGCTCCAGTGTTGTCACAGAAGAGTTTGATCGGCCCCGACGTATTGGGTATGACTCCTAGGTCGGTGATGAACTCCTTCACCCAAATTGCTTCATGCGCTGCCTCCGAGGCTGCCATGTACTCCGCTTCACATGTAGATGCCGCCACGACGCTCTGCTTGCAGCTGCACCAGCTTACTGCTCCACCATTCAACATATACACGTATCCGGTTTGTGACTTATAGTCATCCAGATCTGTGTCGAAGCTAGCGTCGATGTAACCCTTTACGACGAGCTCTTCGTCACCTCCATAAACGAGAAACATGTCCTTTGTCCTTCTCAGGTACTTCAGGATATTATTGACCGCTGTCCAGTGTTCCTTGCCGGGATTACTTTGGTACCTACCTACCAAACTTACGGCAAGGTTTACATCAGGTCTGGTACACAGCATGGCATACATAATAGATCCTATGGCTGAAGCATAGGGGATGACACTCATCTCTTCCTTATCTTTTGCCGTGGTCGGGCATTGAGCCAAGCTCAATCTCACACCTTGCAATACAGGCAAGAACCCTTTCTTGGACTGATCCATTTTGAACTTCTTCAAAATCTTATCAAGGTATGTGCTTTGTGAAAGACCTATGAGGCGTCTCGATCTATCCCTATAGATCTTGATGCCTAATATGTAAGCAGCTTCTCCAAGGTCCTTCATTGAAAAACACTTATTCAAGTAGGCCTTAATGCTGTCCAAAAGTTCTATATCATTTCCCATCAAGAGTATGTCATCCACATATAATATGAGAAATGCTACAGAGCTCCCACTCACTTTCTTGTAAACGCAGGCTTGTCCATAAGTCTGCATAAACCCAAACGCTTTGATCATCTCATCGAAGCGAATGTTCCAACTCCGAGATGCTTGCACCAGACCATAAATGGATCGTTGGAGCTTGCATACTTTGTTAGCATTCTTAGGATCGACAAAACCTTCCGGCTGCAGCTTATACAGTTCTTCCTTAAGATGTCCGTTAAGGAATGCCGTTTTGACGTCCATCTGCCATATCTCATAATCATAGTATGCGGCAATTGCTAACATGATTCGGACGGACTTCAGCTTTGCTACGGGAGAGAATGTCTCATCGTAGTCAACCCCTTGAACTTGTCGATAACCCTTAGCGACAAGTCGAGCTTTATAGATGGTAACATTACCATCCGCGTCCGTCTTCTTCTTAAAGATCCATTTGTTTTCTATCGCTCGCCGATCATCGGGCAAGTCTGTCAAAGTCCATACTTTGTTTTCATACATGGATTCTATCTCGGATTGCATGGCTTCAAGCCATTTGTTGGAATCTGGGCCTGCCATCGCTTCTTCATAGTTCGAAGGTTCACCGTTGTCTAACAACATTATTTCCAGGACAGGGTTGCCATACCACTCTGGTGTGGAACGTGTCCTTGTGGACCTACGAAGTTTAGTAACAACTTGATCCGAAGTACCTTGATCATCATCATTAATTTCCTCTCCAGTTGGTGTAGGCACCACGGGAACATTTTCCCGAGCTGCACTACTTTCCGGTTCAAGAGGTAGTACTTCATCGAGTTCTACTTTCCTCCCACTTACTTCTTTCGAGAGAAACTCTTTTCCAGAAAGGATCCGTTCTTGGCAACAAAGATCTTGCCCTCAGATCTTAAGTAGAAGGTATACCCAATGGTTTCCTTAGGGTATCCTATGAAGACGCATTTTTCCGACTTGGGTTCGAGCTTTTCAGGTTGAAGTTTCTTGACATAAGCATCGCATCCCCAAACTTTTAGAAACGACAGCTTAGGTTTCTTCCCAAACCATAATTCATATGGTGTCATCTCAATGGATTTAGACGGAGCCCTATTTAAAGTGAATGTAGCTGTCTATAGAGCGTATCCCCAAAATGATAGCGGTAAATCGGTAAGAGACATCATAGACCGCACCATATCCAATAGAGTGCGATTACAACGTTCAGACACACCGTTACGCTTAGGTGTTCCAGGCGGCGTGAGTTTTGAAACGATTCCACATTTCCTTAAGTGCGTACCAAATTCGTGACTTAAATATTCTCCTCCACGATCTGATCATAGGAACTTTATCTTTCGGTCACGTTGATTCTCTACCTCATTCTGAAATTCCTTGAACTTTTCAAAGGTCTTAGACTTGTGTTTCATTAAGTAGACATACCCATATCTACTCAAGTCATCAGTGAGAGTGAGAACATAACGATATCCTCCGCGAGCCTCAACGCTCATTGGACCACACACATCGGTATGTATGATTTCCAATAAGTTGGTTGCTCGCTCCATTGTTCCGGAGAACGGAGTCTTGGTCATTTTGCCCATGAGGCATGGTTCACATGTGTCAAATGATTCATAATCGAGAGACTCTAAAAGTCCATCAGCATGGAGCTTCTTCATGTGCTTGACACCAATGTGACCAAGGCGGAAGTGCCACAAGTATGTGGGACTATCGTTATCAACTTTACATCTTTTGGTATTCACACTATGAATATGTGTAACATTACGTTCGAGATTCATTCAGAATAAACCATTGACCATCAAGGCATGACCATAAAACATATCTCTCATATAAGTAGAACAACCATTATTCTCGGATTTAAATGAGTAGCCATCTCGTATCAAACGAGATCCAGATACAATGTTCATGCTCAAACTTGGCACTAAATAACAATTATTGAGGTTTAAAACTAATCCCGTAGGTAAATGTAGAGGTAGCGTGCCGACGACGATCACATCGACCTTGGAACCATTCCCGACGCGCATCGTCACCTCGTCCTTCGCCAGTCTCAGCTTATTCCGCAGCTCCTGCTGTGAGTTACAAATATGAGCAACGACACCGGTATCAAATACCCAGGAGTTACTACGAGTACTGGTAAGGTACACATCAATTACATGTATATCACATATACCTTTAGTGTTGCCGGCCTTCTTGTCTGCTAAGTATTTGGGGCAGTTCCTCTTCCAGTGACCCTTCCCCTTGCAATAAAATCACTCAGTCTCAGGCTTGGGTCTATTCTTTGACTTCTTCCCGGCAACTGGCTTACCGGGCGCGGCAACATCCTTGCCGTCCTTCTTGAAGTTCTTCTTACCCTTGCCCTTCTTGAACTTGGTGGTTTTATTGACCATCAACACTTGATGTTCTTTCTTGATTTCTACCTCTGCCGACTTCAGCATTGAAAATACTTCAGGAATAGTTTTCGCCATCCCCTGCATATTGTAGTTCATCACAAAGCTCTTGTAGCTCGGTGGGAGCGACTGAAGGATTCTGTCAATGACCGCCTCGTCCGGGAGGTTAATGTCCAGCTGGGACCGGCGGTTGTGCAACCCAGACATTTTGAGTATGTGCTCACTGACAGAACTATTTTCCTCCATATTACAACTGTAGAACTTGTCGGAGACTTCATATCTCTTGACCCGGGCATGAGCTTGGAAAACTAGTTTCAGCTCCTCGAACATCTCATATGCTCCGTGTTGCTCAAAACGCTTTTGGAGCCCCGTTTCTAGACTGTAAAGCATTCCGCACTGAACGAGGGAGTAATCATCAGCACGTGTCTGCCAAGCGTTCATAACGTCTTGGTTCTCTGGGATGGGTGCTTCACCTAGCGGTCCTTCTAGGACATATGCTTTCTTGACAGCTATGAGGATGATCCTCAGGTTCCAGACCCAGTCCGTATAGTTGCTGCCATCATCTTTCAGCTTGGTTTTCTCTAGGAACGCGTTGAAGTTCATGTTGACATGAGCGTTGGCCATTTGATCTACAAGACATATTTGCAAAGGTTTTAGACTAAGTTCATGATAATTAAGTTCATCTAATCAAATTATTTAATGAACTCCCACTCAGATTAGACATCCCTCTAGTCATCTAAGTGTTACACGATCCGAGTTGACTAGGCCGTGTCCGATCATCACGTGAGACGGACTAGTCATCATTGGTGAACATCTCCATATTGATCGTATCTTCCATACGACTCATGTTCGACCTTTCGGTCTCTGTGTTCCGAGGCCATGTCTGTACATGCTAGGCTCGTCAAGTTAACCCTAAGTGTTTTTGCATGTGTAAAACTGTTTTACACCCCTTGTATGTGAATATAAGAATCTATCACACCCGATCATCACGTGGTGCTGCGAAACGACGAACTTTAGCAACGGCGCATAGTTAGGGGAGAACACTTTCTTGAAATTATTATAAGGGATTATCTTATTTACTACCATCGTTCTAAGTAAACAAGATGCATAAACATAATCAACATCACATGCAATTATATAGTAGTGACATGATATGGCCAATATCATATAGCTCCTTTGATCTCCATCTTCTGGGCTCCATGATCATCTTCGTCACCGGCATGACACCATGATCTCCATCATCATGATCTCCATCATCGTGTCTCCATGAAGTTGCTCGCCAACTATTACTTCAACTACTATGGCTAACGTTTTAGCAAAGAAGTAAAGTAATTACATGGCGTTAAATCATTGACACGCAGGTCATACAATAATTAAGACAACTCCTATGGCTCCTGCCGGTTGTCATACTCATCGACATGCAAGTCGTGATTCCTATTACAAGAACATGATCTCATACATCACAATATATCATTCATCATTCATCACAAACTTTTGGCCATATCACATCACAAGGCAATTGCTGCAGAAACAAGTTAGACGTCCTCTAATTGTTGTTGCATCTTTTACGTGGCTGCAATAGGGTTCTAGCAAGAACGTTTTCTTACCTACGAAAAAACCACAACGTGATTTGTCAACTTCTATTTACCCTTCATAAGGACCCTTTTCGTCGAATCCGCTCCAACTAAAGTGGGAGAGACAGACACCCGCTAGCCACCTTATGCAACTAGTGCATGTCAGTCGGTGGAACCTGTCTCACGTAAGCGTACGTGTAAGGTCGGTCCGGGCCGCTTCATCCCACAATACCGCTGAAGCAAAATAAGACTAGTAGCGGCAAGAAAGTTGACAACATCTACGTCCACAACAATTTTGTGTTCTACTCGTGCAATAGAGAACTACGCATAGACCTAGCTCATGATGCCACTGTTGGGGAACGTTGCAGAAAATAAAAAATTTCCTACGGTTTCACCAAGATCCATCTATGAGTTCATATAGCAACAAGTGATAGGAGTGCATCTACATACCCTTGTAGATCGCGAGCGGAAGCGTTCAAGAGTACGGGGTTGAGGGAGTCGTACTCGTCGTGATCCAAATCACCGATGACCAAGTGCCGAACGGACAGCACCTCCGCGTTCAACACACGTACGGAGCGGATGACATCTCCTCCTTCTTGATCCAGCAAGGGCGAAGGAGAGGTTGATGAAGATCCAGCAAGGGGGAAGGAGAGGTTGATGAAGATCCAGCAGCACGACGGCGTGGTGGTGGATGCAGCAGAGTTCCGGCAGAGGTTCGCCGAGCTTCTGCGAGAGGGAGAGGTGTAGCAGGGGAGAGGGAGGCGCCAAGACTTCCGGGTGCGGCTGCCCTCCCTCCCTCCTCCTTTATATAGGCCCCCCCCGGGGGGGGGGGGGGGCGCCGGCCCTAGAGATGGGATCTCTAGGGGGGCGGCAGCCAAGGGGGGTGGAGTGCCCCCCAAGGCAAGTGGAGGCGCCCCGTCGCCTAGGGTTCCCAACCCTAGGCGCAGAGGGGGGCCCAGGTGGGGGCGCACCAGCCCACAAGGGGTTGGTGCCCTCCCTACTTCAGCCCACGGGGCCCTCCGGGATAGGTGGCCCCACCCGGTGGACCCCCGGGACCTTTCCGGTGGTCCCGGTACAATACCGGTGACCCCCGAAACTCTCCCGATGGCCGAAACTGCACTTCCTATATATTATTCTTTACCTCCGGACCATTCCGGAACTCCTCGTGACGTCCGGGATCTCATCCGGGACTCCGAACAACTTTCGGTTTGCTGCATACTCATATCTCTACAACCCTAGCGTCACCGAACCTTAAGTGTGTAGACCCTACGGGTTCGGGAGACACGTAGACATGACCGAGACGGCTCTCCGGTCAATAACCAACAGCGGGATCTGGATACCCATGTTGGCTCCCACATGCTCCTCGACGATCTCATCGGATGAACCACGATGTCGAGGATTTAAGCAACCCCGTATACAATTCCCTTTGTCAATTGGTACGTTACTTGCCCGAGACTCGATCGTCGGTATCCCAATACCTCGTTCAGTCTCGTTACCGGCAAGTCACTTTACTCGTACCGTAATGCATGATCCCGTGACCAGACACTTGGTCACTTTGAGCTCATTATGATGATGCATTACCGAGTGGGCCCAAAGATACCTCTCCGTCATATGGAGTGACAAATCCCAGTCTCGATCCATGTCAACCCAACGGACACTTTCGGAGATACCTGTAGTGCACCTTTATAGTCACCCAGTTACGTTGTGACGTTTGGTACACCCAAAGCACTCCTACGGTATCCGGGAGTTACACGATCTCATGGTCTAAGGAAAAGATACTTGACATTGGAAAAGCTCTAGCAAAACGAACTACACGATCTTGTGCTATGCTTAGAATTGGGTCTTGTCCATCACATCATTCTCCTAATGATGTGATCCCGTTATCAACGACATCTAATGTCCATTGTCTGGAAACCATGACTATCTGTTGATTAATGAGCTAGTCAACTAGAGGCTTACTAGGGACATATTATGGTCTATGTATTCACACGTGTATTACGATTTCCGTATAATACAATTATAGCATGAATAAAGACAATTATCATGAACAAGGAAATATAATAATAATCCTTTTATTATTGCCTCTAGGGCATATTTCCAACAACTCTTACCTGAGTCAACGCCGGCAAAGCGAGGTCACCCAAATGCGTTGATGAGCACATACCAACCATGGGCACCACACCACCAATCATCAACGTTCCAATCACAAGAAGTCGCGCAATGCAAATACATGATCAGGTGAATGCTAATTTAAGTCTATCATTTGACCTTGAAAACATGGTTGTGCCTTCACCTCCTTTGTTGTTGGTTGACTCAGGTGCAATATTGAAGAAGGCCAAACACATTTTAGTCCGTGCAAAACAATGCTTTATGGCGAAGAAACAAAGTTAGGAGCTCATGAAGAAATGAGTTGTCTGTTGAAGAATCATTGTTCCGATTCTAATGAAACAATGTTTTGCACAAATTTGGGTATCCCAACTTGCGAAAGGTTTCCAGAACTCGAGTTTTCTGCTAAAGGAAACATTGTTTGACCCTAGTGAACAATGTTTTTTCTGGAACTACCAACCACCTCCAACGAGAGTTTTCCAAAAGCTACCTCATTAAGTCTTGAAGCCATTTAGTCAAACAAAGCTAGTTCACTTTCACACCGAAGCTGGTTCCAGAAGCTAGTTCTCTTTCACACCTATCAAAGGGGGTTGTCCTGATTATAAATAGGCCAGCTCTTCCCTTCATTGGGGACTTTTGCCATTTCTATCAAAGACCAAAGACATAGACTCCTCCTGAGATTGGAGAGCTCTTGTTACCCTTATTCTTGTGATTCCTTGAGAACTTGCTCCTAATTCGTGCTCCACAACTAGATCGTGTTGTGTGGGTTAGAGTTCATGGTTTCCCTTGCGGATTGCAAATATCCGTGCTCCACGACTTGAGCATGGTTGTGTGGGGTAGTATTGCGGGTTGTGGATCGACGAATGTTCGAATTGCAAGCTTCGGTGAGCATTCTCCTCGTCGGGTCATAATCTCTTATTTTCCATTTTCTGGCTGCTTGCAGCTAGTTATCCCCATCCATTTATCGATCCTACGCTGTGAAGATCGGACCTCCCCTTGAACACCCTCTTCTCCGAAGACGGTGCCGCATCATCAGGTACTCAGAGCAAGGTTTACACGGTAGGATCTATATCTTTGTTGCTAGATCTATCCTTTTTCAGTTTGGTTTTCCCTGTCCTAGAGTCCAAAGCCAAAAAGCCACAAAAATCCAAGCCTTTGTTGCTGAGATCTAGTTGTTTGCTTTCCTCTTTGTGTTTGCACCAAGTTCTATCCAAAGTTGATGTTGTTTTTCTTTGAATCTTGTTGTTGGATCTTTTGTGCTGCAAAAGAGAGAGAGAGAGAGAGAGAGAGAGAGAGAGAAGAGTAAAAAAGAGCAAAAAAAGAGAGTGAAAAAGAGCAAAAAAAGAGAAGAGAAAGTGTTGAGAAAGTGTGCAATCATATTCAGTTTGGTGAGAAATTTCAGAAGTTGAAGTGGCAAGTGTTGTAGCTCAAACGTGGTGCAAGGATCTACAAAATTTTCTTGTTCATTTGGTTTGCATCAATTGGATCTCAGCACTAGCCCTCCCTTTTCACCCCACCCAGATCCACCTAGAAAATCTCAGCTTCCTTCCTTTCATTCGCCCGTCCACTCCTGATTTGCTACTTCCGCACAACCACCAAGGAATCATTAGAATTTGGGTAAGCAAGAAGTTGAGCTGAGTGTTTTCCACATATATTTTTCTTTTTCCACTTGTTTCCAAGAGTTAACATGAAAAGATCCAACTCAAGTGTACATGGACATCAACATGTGGAAGATGATCTCCCAAAAACTCACGCAACACTTGGTGATATGATTGAGGAGAGTATAGTTGCAGCTATGCGAAGGATGTTCGGTAATCGTCTTCCTATCGCGGGTAATGGGGATTAACATCAACACAGCCCCGCTGCCTCTCTAGCCACTGATGTCTACTACGCAACCTTCTTCTTGTAGACATTATTGGGCCTCCAAGTGCAGAGGTTTGTAGGACAGTAGCAAATTTCCCTCAAGTGATGACCTAAGGTTTATCAATCCGTGGGAGGCGCAGGATGAAGATGGTCTCTCTCAAGCAACCCTGCCAAATAACAAAGAGTGAGGGAGTCCTGTACTAGGGGGTGTTTGGATAGCCGAACTATCATCATCGGCCGGACTCCAAGACTATGAAGATACAAGATTGAAGACTTCGTCCCGTGTCCGGATGGGACTTTCCTTGGCGTAGAAGACAAGCTTGGTGATACGGATATGTAGATCTCCTACCATTGTAACCGACTCTGTGTAACCCTAGCCCTCTCCCGTGTCTATATAAACCGGAGGGTTTTAGTCCGTAGGACAACAACAAACAACAACAATCATACCATAGGCTAGCTTCTAGGGTTTAGCCTCCTTGATCTCGTGGTAGATCCACTCTTGTACTACCCATATCATCAATATCAATCAAGCAGAAGTAGGGTTTTACCTCCATCGAGAGGGCCCGAACCTGGGTAAAAACATCGTGTCCCTTGTCTCCTGTTACCATCCGCCTAGACGCACAGTTCGGGACCCCCTACCCGAGATCCGCCGGTTTTGACACCGACTTTGGTGCTTTCATTGAGAGTTCCTCTGTGCCGTCACATATAGGCCCGATGGCTCCTTCGATCATCAACCATGATGCAGTCCAGGGTGAGACTTTCCTCCCCGTACAGATCTTCGTATTCGGCGGCTTTGCACTGCAGGCCAATTCGCTTGGCCATCTGGAGCAGATTGAAAGCTATGCCCCTGGCCGTCAGGTCAGATTTGGAAGTCTGAACTTCACGACTGACATCCGCGGAGACTTGATCTTCGATGGATTCGAGCCACAGCCGAGCGCGGCGCACTGTCACGATGGGCATGATTTAGCTTTGCTGCCGGACAGTGCCATGGAGGCCGCACACGAGTCCGCTCCGACCCTTAATTCGGTGCCGACTGCGCAGATCGAGGATGGGTGGCTAGACACCGCCTCGGAGGCTGCCATGTTTACGGCGATGGAGCCGAATACCAATCTTGTCCCTTGTGAACATCGTGACTCCGAGGTGCCGGACTCCTCGCCGGACTCCGAACCGCCTGCGCCCCTACCAATCGAATCCGATTGGGTGCCGATCATGGAGTTCACCGCCGCGGACATCTTTTAGCACTCGCCTTTCGGCGATATCCTGAATTCGCTAAAATACCTCTCGCTATCAGGAGAGCCCTGGCCGGATTGCGGTCAGGATGGTTGGGATGCGGACAACAAAGAAATTCAAAGCCCACCCACCACCCACTTTGTAGCCACTGTCAATGATCTAACCGACATGCTAGACTACGACTCCGAAGACATCGACGGTATGGACGATGATGCCGGAGACGATCAAGAACCAGCGCCTACTGGGCACTGGAAACCCACCTCGTCATATGACATATACATGGTGGACACCCCAAAGGATGGGAATGGCGATGGAACAGCGGAGGAGGATCCTTCCAAGAAACAGCCTAAGCGCCAGCGTCAGCGGCGCCGCTCTAAATCCCGCCACTACAAGAATGGAGATAATAACACCCTAGACAGTGTCGAAGACAACCCCCTCCAGCAAGATTCAGGACAGGAGGACGGAGAAGCCAGCCCTCACGAGAGAGCGGCAGACGAAGAGGTAGAGGACGATAATTACATGCCCCCCTCTGGAAACGAGGCAAGCCTCGACGACGATGAATTCGTCGTGCCTGAGGATCTCGTCGAACAAGAGCGTTTCAAACACAGGCTTAAGGCCACGGCAAATAGCCTCAAGAAAAAGCAGCAATAGCTCAGAGCTGATCAAGATTTGCTAGCCGACAGATGGACCGAAGTCCTTGCGGCCGAAGAGCATGAACTCGAACGCCCCTCCAAAAGCTACCCTAAACGCAAGCGGCTACCCCGATTAGGGGAGGAAGCATATAAACCCACATCACCAGCGCACAATACGGCCGACCGGCCACCTCGTGGTCGCGACAGAGAGGCCTCCAGGCCCTCCACTAAGGCCGTACCCCGGCATCGCTCGAAAAGCACAAAGCCACGGGGGAATGCGCCGGACTTGGGAGACATATTGGAGGATAAGGCAAGACAATCAAGATCGATCTAAGGATCGCGTGGGCACCCCACGATGCGCGACGACTACCGTCGCGCCGGATACAGCAACTCCGGCCGGGCCGAACATAGTAGACAAAGCTCGCTCGAGCTACGTCGTGATATAGCCCAATATAGAGGCGTCGCACACCCACTATGCTTCATAGATGAAGTAATGGATCATCAAATCCCCGAAGGGTTCAAACCCGTGAATATTGAATCCTATGATGGCACAACGGACCCCGCAGTTTGGATCGAGGACTATCTCCTTCATATCCACATGGCCCGCGGCGATGATCTTCACGCCATCAAATACCTCCACTCAAGCTTAAAGGACCAGCTCGGCATTGGCTTAACAGCTTACCAGCAGAATCAATTGGGTGTTGGGAGGACCTGGAAGCCGCATTCCTTGATAACTTCCAGGACACATATGTGCGACCACCAGACGCCGATGACCTAAGCCACATAATTCAGCAGCCAGACGAATCGGCCAGACAATTCTGGACACGGTTCTTAACAAAGAAAAATCAAATCGTCGACTGTCCGGATGCAGAGGCCCTCGCAACCTTCAAACATAACATCCGCGATGAGTGGCTTGCCCAGCACCTAGGACAGAAAAAGCCGAAATCTATGGCAGCCCTCACATCACTCATGACTCGCTTCTGCGCGGGAGAGGACAGCTGGCTAGCTCACAGTAACAACCTCAGCAAAAATTCTGGTAGTCCGGATGCCAAGGACCGCAATGGCAGGTCACGTCGCAATAAGAACAAACACCGTGTCAACGGCGACAATACTGAGGATATGGCAGTCAATGCCGGATTCAGAGGCTCCAAACCCGGTCAGCGGAAGAAGCCATTTAAAAGAACTACTCCGGGTCCGTCCAATTTGGACCGAATACTCGACCGCTCGTGCCAGATACATGGCACCCCCGAAAAGCCAGCTAATCACACCAACAGGGATTGTTGGGTCTTCAAGCAAGCAGGCAAGTTAATTGCCGAAAACAATGACAAGGGGCTGCATAGCGATGACGAGGAAGAGACCCGGCTGCCGAACAATAGAGGACAGAAGGGTTTCCCCCCACAGGTGCGGACGGTGAACATGATATACGCAACTCACATACCCAAAAGGGAGCGGAAGCATGCACTCAGGGACGTATATGCGATGGAGCCAGTCGCCCCGAAGTTCAACCCATGGTCCTCCTGCCCGATCACTTTTGATCAAAGGGACCACCCCACCAGCATCCGCCACGGCGGATTCTCCGCATTGGTTTTAGACCCAATCGTCGATGGATTTCACCTCACCAGAGTCCTGATGGACGGCGGCAGCAGCCTGAACCTGCTTTATCAGGATACAGTGCGCAAGATGGGCATAGACCCCTCAAGGATTAAACCCACAAAGACGACCTTCAAAGGCGTCATACCAAGTGTAGAAGCCAATTGTACAGGCTCATTTACACTGGAAGTGGTCTTCGGATCCCCGGATAACTTCCGAAGCGAGGAGTTAATCTTCGACATAGTCCCGTTCCGCAGCGGCTATCATGCTCTGCTCGGACGGACCGAGTTTGCAAAGTTCAACGTGGTGCCGCACTACGCATACCTCAAGCTCAAGATGCCAGGCCCTCGAGGAGTCATCACGGTCAACGGAAACACGGAACGCTCTCTCCGAACGGAGGAACATACAGCGGCCCTCGGGACAGAAGTACAGTGCATCCTTTTAAGGCAATTTTTGAGTCCGGCCGTTAAATGACCGGACACGACCAAGCGTGCCCGGAGTAACCTACAACAAGACCACCTGGCACGTTCCGAGCACGCGTAGCAATGCGGCCCCAACCCCAACCCTTGCAAAATTGCAAGACTGGCCCTTCGCGTACATCACTACGCTCTGGAGATACCATGAGCATAGGGGGAGGGGCACGACCACAACAGGCCCAGAGTGTGTCTCAACCACACCAGGGGCTCTCAAGTGTGTCACTCTATTTCCTTTTTCTTTTTTCTTACCCGCAGGACTCCGTTCACCAGAGGCCCTGTCCGGCAGTAGACCTGCCGAACTCACGGTGCAACAGCCAGGGAGGGAGAAAGGCTACAACGAAGTATCCAGGTGGTCTCCATTACGAGCATTAAATCTGTTTTATACACCATTTCGCAGCCTACCCCTGGAGGCGGACATGTTTAATAGTCCCATCCCTTGCTTACCACACTATTTGTATCATTCTGCATTCATGGCAGTACTTCTTGAATAAACAATGCAACGCTTTTTGCTTATAATTGCATTTCTTTCTTATACATATGTTCATTCATGACATGTTGCATCCGTACACTTTGGTACGGCTAAATACACCAGGGGCTTAAGTTCCCCACATAATGGTGTGATAAGTCCGAACACTTTCACAAGTGCGGCACCCCGAACTTATAGCATTATATGCATCGGCTCCGAATCATGTCTTGGGTCAATAGTTGGGTTTGCCCGGCTCCGATGTTTTGGTACCTTACGTTCCGTTGTATCGGCTAAGGTAGCACTGGGAGAACCACTGCGATTGCACCCCGGTTGAGCTAGGCGAGCGCCTTAGTGGAGAAAGCTAAAACTGACCGTCATGATGAGGTGAGAGCCGGTCGCTCTTCGAGAGGTTTTTTTGAGTCCCTAAAGACTTATGCCACTTAGAGCGAGGAACTGGCTTTGTCCGGTCCAGTGTGGATAGCGCCCCGAATTCGGCCTTCCGAACACTAGGGGCTTCGCCGAAATTTAAAATTACAGAATTCTATGGCTAAGTGAGAGTGTTCAAGCACTATAAGTCCGGTTGCCTTGTTCGTTGTGTTGAACGCCTCCCTAGATGGACCCAAAAATGGGAACAAGAGTGCTCAAGTTTATCCCGAACACCCCAGCACTCGTGGCATGGGGGCTGAAGCCGACGACTTGCCATCTCTCAGATTTGATAAACGGCTGCACAGAAGGTAATATTTTAAATTAAAAAGTGTTGCTTAGCGCATATGAACAAAGTTTTCAGCGCACGGGATAACAAAATGCGAGTCTACTCAAATATTACATCTTTGGAGCACTCACCCGCAATAATGTGGGCACCCTTCAGGACACCCTTATAATACATCTCGGGCGTGCGATACTCCTTGCCCGGCGGTGGCGCGTCCGTCACAAGCTTCTCAGCATCCATCTTGCCCTAGTGTACCTTAGCACGGGCAAGGGCCCGACGGGCACCTTCAATACAGGCAGAGTGCTTGATGACTTCAACCCACGAACAGGCATCCACCAGCCGCCGCACCAGGCCGAAGTAGCTCCCAGGCATGGCCTCCTTGGGCCACAGCCGAACTATGAGGCCCTTCATGGCCTGTTCGGCCACCTTGTGGAGCTCGACCAGCTGCTTCAGCTGGTCGCTAAGGGGCACCGGATGTTCGGCCTCAGCATACTGAGACCAGAAGACCTTCTCCGTTGAGCTCCCCTCCTCGGCTCTGTAGAAAGTGGCAGCATCGGACACGCTGCGGGGCAGATCTGCGAACGCTCCTGGAGAGCTCCGAATTCGGGTAAGTAACAGGTAATTCACTTTAACATGCTTGCTTTGCATGAAGAATGCCTTACCCGCCGCTATTTTCTTCAAATCCTCGATTTCCTGGAGGGCCTTGTGGGCATCGGCCTTCGCAGCTTTGGCACTCTCAAGAGCCGATGCAAGCTCGGACTCTCGAGTCTTCGAGTCACGCTCCAAACCCTCGTGCTTTTCCACGAGAGCCTCCGCCACCCGCGCCTCCTGCTTCTCTCGCTCGGCTCGTTCCGCGGCCGCATTGTGTTCGGCCGCGGACACCGCCTCCTTCAGGTTTGCCACCTCGTTCGTGGCCCCTGGAATACCCACGTTATCCTTGTTATTTCTCTTGCAACCAAATCCTTTTCTGTAAGGTACAACTTTCATAAGGTGTTACTCACCTTCCTTGTCCTCGAGCTGCTTCTTGGCATGGCCGAGCTCGTTCTCGGACCGCTCGAGGCTCTGCTTCAAAGCATCGACCTCCGCAGTCAGTGCGGCAGAGGTCAGCAGCGCAGCCTGCAATCCCATATCGACATATTTTTTAAGACTCCTGCGTATATCTATTTAGATCCTCAGTCCGGCTTTCCTTCCGGAACACCGAACCGAGCATCAGGGGCTACTGTCTATGCGGTACTATTTTACATATATTAAACTTCTTACCTCAAAGCCTGTTTGAAGGCTGTTGCAGGCCTCGGTCAGCCCGCTCTTGGCGAGCTGAACCTTCTGAATCACCGCACTCATGACAGTGCGGGTGTTCTTCTTCGATGGAAGCGCCGTTGAGCACCTCCAGCAAGTTATTTGGTGCCTCCGGTTGGACGGAGGCCGCCGGTTTCGCGGTCTTACCCTTCTTACGAAGGGGCCACCCACCGGACTCCGGAACCACTGCAGGTTCCGGTGCGGAGTCCAGTGCAAAGTCCGGGAGGTTGCCCTGCGGCACCTCCGGGGCCTCCTCCTCCTGGTGGGTCCCTTCTCGGGATCCCACCTCGGCGTCATCAGCGTCACGGGGGGTGGAGGCGGTCGGAAGAGAATCCATATCCGACGTGCCCAAGGACCCGCTCGACGAAGCGGGAAGATCGTCCTTAGGCGGACTGCAGGGTTGTATGCGGCATTAGAAGGACACCATGCGACAAATTATAAATCGACTAGGAGTCTAGATACTCACGATCTCGCCAGGGGCTTGGCCCTTGAGGGCCACTCCTCGTCGCCTTCGCCGACGTTGGCGGAACAGTCCGGGTGAAGGGTCCTCCCCTTCTTGGACCCTTCGGCCTCCCTCGTTGTGGAGGCCTTCCCCTTCTTCTCTCCCCCCGCTGGGGGAGAGTCCTCTTTCTTCTCCTCCTCGTCCTCGTGGGAGGAGTCCGCCTCGGAGTCATCAGACGATGAGTCCGATACCACCTGACGCCGGGAACTCCTTCGGGTTCCCGTGGCCTTCTTCTTGGCCTTCTTCTCCAGCACTACGTAAAGTGCCGGGACCAGCAGCCCTGTCAAAACGGCGTCCACTGGGTCTTTTGGAAGGGGAGCCGGACAGTTAACCTGTCCGGACGTCGTCTGCCAGGCCTGTTAAAGGTATTGGGAGTTTAGATCCCGCGTGAAGTCAAAACATGAAAAGCAAGTGTCTCGTAAAGGATAATGTAGCTTACCTCGTCAGCTGGACGCTGCGAGCTGAATCCGCGATCTTCGATAGCGGATGTGGGGGCTTCGGCGCCCTTGAACAACACCCTCCAGGCATCTTTGTACGTAGTGTCAAAGAGCCCACTCAAAGTCTGGTGTTGTGCCGGATTGAACTCCCACAAATTGAAGTCCCGTTGCTGGCAGGGGAGAATCTGACGGACGAGCATGACCTGGATCACATTGACAAGCTTGAGCTTCTTGTTCACCAGGGTTTGGAGACAGGACTGGAGTCCGGTCAGCTCCTCCAAACTACCCCATAGCAAGCCCTTCTCTTTCCAGGAGGTGAGCTGCATGGGGATGCCAGATCTGAATTCGGGGGCCGCTGCCCATTTAGGGTCACGCGGCTCGGTGATGTAGAACCACCCCGATTGCCACCCTTTGATGGATTCCATGAAGGCGCCCTCGAGCCAAGTGATGTTGGGCATTTTGCCCACCATGGCGCCTCAGCACTCCGCTTGGCTGCCCTTCACAACCTTCGGCTTGACATTGAAAGTCTTGAGCCACAAGCCGAAGTGGGGCTGGATGCAGAGGAAAGCCTCGCACACGACGATAAACACCGAGATGTTGAGGATGAAATTCGGGGCCAGATCATGGAAATCCAGGCCGTAGTAGAACATGAGCCCCCGGACAAAAGGATGGAGCGGGAAGCCTAGTCCGCGGAGGAAACGGGGAAGGAATACCACCCTCTCATGGGGCCCGGGGGTGGGGATGAGCCGCCCCTTGTCGGGGAGCCGGTGCGCGATGTCGCTGGATAGATATCCGGCGTCGCGCAGCTTCTTGATGTGCCCCTCCGTAACGGAGGAGGCCATCCACTTGCCTCCCGCTCCGGACATGGCTGGAGAAGGTCGAGGTGAGATGTGCGGACTTGGGCGCTGGAGCTCGAGTGCGCGGAGATGGATAAGCAGAGAAGGAAGAAGGCGTAGGTAAAAAAGGTGGATCCTTATCCCCTTATATATGGGCGGACGAAACTATGCATCCCCACCAGCCTGGTAAAACTCGCTTATCTCCCAAATGCCGCAATCAATGGCGCGGTTGGGTTACCCACGTCCGTATTGATGGGAATCCGGGAATAAGGGGAACACGATCTCTGCTTTGACAAGACGTGCCAAGGAAACCGCTTCGCTAAATGCGCTGAGGTGGTATAACAAAAACGATTCATAAAAGCTTGGCCGTGGGTAATGTCACGCCACGAAATACGTCAGCAGATTGAACTTGTGTAAATATTATTCTCTCTACGGTGGTATGTGGAATTTATTTTGCAGAGCCGGACACTATCCTGGTGTTCACAATCTTCTATGAATTATTTGGAGGAGGAACCCGCCTTGCAATGCCGAAGACAATATGCGCGCCAGACTCGTCGTCATTGAAGCCTGGTTCAGGGGCTACCGAGGGAGTCCTGGACTAGGGGGTGTCCAGATAGCCGAACTATCATCATCGGCCGGACTCCAAGACTATGAAGATAGAAGATTGAAGACTTCGTCCCATGTCTGGATGGGACTTTCCTTGGGGTGGAAGGCAAGCTTGGTGATACGGATATGTAGATCTCCTACCATTGGAACCGACTCTGTGTAACCCTAGCCCTCTCCGGTGTCTATATAAACCAGAGGGTTTTAGTCCTAGGACAACAACAAACAACAACAATCATACCATAGGCTAGCTTCTAGGGTTTAGCCTCCTTGATCTCGTGGTAGATCCACTCTTGTACTACCCATATCATCAATATCAATCAAGCAGGAGTAGGGTTTTACCTCCATCGAGAGGGCCCGAACCTGGGTAAAAACATCATGTCCCTTGTCTCCTGTTACCATCCGCCTAGACGCACAGTTTGGGACCCCCTACCCGAGATCCGCCGGTTTTGACACCGTCAAAGAGTCTCTTGTGTCCCCAACACACCCAATACAATGGCAAATTGTATAGGTGCACTAGTTCGACAAAGAAATGGTGATACAAGTGCAATATGGATGGTAGATATAGGTTTTTGTAATCTGAAAATATAAAAACAACAAGGTAACTAATGATAAAAGTGAGCACAAACGGGATTGCAATGCTAGGAAACAAGGCCTAGGGTTCATACTCTCACCAGTGCAAGTTCTCTCAACAATAATAACATAACTGGATCATATAACTATCCCTCAACATGCAAAAAAGAGTCACTCCAAAGTCACTACTAGCAGAGAACAAACGAAGAGATTATTGTAGGGTACGAAACCACCTCAAAGTTATCCTTCCTGATCGATCTATTCAAGAGTCCATTGTAAAATAACATGAAGCTATCCTTTCTGTTCGATCTATCATAGAGTTCGTACTAGAATAACACCTTAAGACACAAATCAACCAAAACCCTAATGTCAGCTAGATACTCCAATGTCACCTCAAGTATCCGTGGGTATGATTATACGATATGCATCACACAATCTCAGATTCATCTATTCAACCAACACAAATAACTTCAAAGAGTGCCCCAAAGTTTCTACCGGTACATACCCTCAGACCCGAGGGTGAACTACTCCCTCCTTATCATGGAGAGCGCCGGGATGATGAAGATGACCACCGGTGAGGGATCCCCCCCTCCGGCAGGGTGCCGGAACAGGGTCCCGATTGGTTTTTGGTGGCTACAGAGGCTTGCGGCGGTGGAACTCCCGATCTATGGTGCTCCTGGATGTTTTCGGGGTATATGGGTATATATAGGAGGGAAGTAGGTCGGTGGAGCTGCGAGGGGCCCACGAGGGTGGGGGCGCGCCCAGGGGGGCAGGCGCGCCTCCCTGCCTCGTGGCCTCCTTGCTTGTTTCTTGACGTCCACTCCAAGTCCTTTGGATCACGTTTGTTCCAAAAATCACTGTCCCGAAGGTTTCATTCCGTTTGGACTCCGTTTGATATTCCTTTTCTGCGAAACACTGAAATAGGCAAAAAAACAACAATTTGGACTGGGCCTCCGGTTAATAGGTTAGTCCCAAAAATAGTATAAAAGTGTATAATAAAGCCCATTAAACATCCAAAACAGATAATATAATAGCATGGAACAATCTAAAATTATAGATACGTTGGAGACGTATCAGTCGCTGACAACCGGCAACGTCAAGGAAACAACGATCGCAATGTTCGTCGTGGAAGAGCGGCAGGAGCTGCTGCCCACGACGCCCCTGTTGTTGGTGTTGAACGGAGGCATGGCGACTTTGCTGCCCCCCGTGAGGGTGGGATGCATGGAGGAGAAGCTCGCAGGCGAGGCCATGACCCCCGTAGGTTTGCTGCTGATCACTGACGACGAGCGACACATGATGGTGATACCATCTTCCTTGAAGATCTCTTCGAGCATGGTGACGAAGATGAAGCCGTGTGGGACTATGAACCCTACTCCCCGCCTCGCTGCGGTGCTGTTTTGGGTCGCAATTTTCATCATTATGAACGTCGTGATCAGGATGACTATGACAACCAAGAGAGAGTGAAACTACATGTGCCATCATTCACAGGAAAAGAGGATCCAAAGAGGATCCGGATGCATATATTGAGTGGGAAGAGAAGTGTGACCAAATCTTTCGCATCCATGGTTTTTCTGAAGCCAAGAGAGTTAATCTTGTTGTTATGGAGTTCTCTGGTTATGCTCTTACATGGTGGAATCAGCTGCAAGACGATCGGTTGATGTCAGGCAATAATCATATCTACAGCTGGACTTTGATGAAGTAAGTCATGAGGCATCATTTTGTTCCATCAAACTATGAGAGGCAATTGTACAAGCGGTTGCAGGGGCTCACTCAAGGTTCCTGCACTATTGAGTACTATAAAGAGATGGAGGTGCTGCTAATTCGGTCAAGAACCCGTGAAAGTGATGAGGCGAAGATGGCGAGTTTTTTACATGGGCTGAATGATAAAATATCAGATTTTGTGGAGATGTTTCCTTATTATACATTACAATATGTGGTACTGTTGGAAATATGCCCTAGAGGCAATAATAAATTAGTTATTATTATATTTCCTTGTTCATGATAATCGTTTATTGTCCATGCCAGAATTGTATTGATAGGAAACTCAGATACATGTGTGGATACATAGACAACACCATGTCCCTAGTGAGCCTCTAGTTGACTAGCTCGTTGTGATCAACAGATAGTCATGGTTTCCTGGCTATGGACATTGGATGTCGTTGATAACGGGATCACATCATTAGGAGAATGATGTGATGGACAAGACCCAATCCTAAGCCTAGCACAAAGATCGTGTAGTTCGTATGCTAAAGCTTTTCTAATGTCAAGTATCTTTTCCTTAGACCATGAGATTGTGCAACTCCCGGATACCGTAGGAATGCTTTGGGTGTACCAAACGTCACAACGTAACTGGGTGGCTATAAAGGTGCACTACAGGTATCTCCGAAAGTGTCTGTTGGTTGGCACGAATCGAGACTGGGATTTGTCACTCCGTGTAAACGGAGAGGTATCTCTGGGCCCACTCGGTAGGACATCATCATAATGTGCACAATGTGACCAAGGGGTTGATCACGGGATGATGTGTTACGGGACGAGTAAAGAGACTTGCCTGTAACGAGATTGAACAAGGTATCGGTATACCGACGATCGAATCTCGGACAAGTAAAATACCGCTAGACAAAGGGAATTGTATATGGGATCGATTGAGTCCTTGACATCGTGGTTCATCCGATGAGACCATCGTGGAACATGTGGGAGCCAACATGGGTATCCAGATCCCGCTGTTGGTTATTGACCGGAGAACATCTCGGTCATGTCTGCATGTCTCCCGAACCTGTAGGGTCTACACACTTAAGGTTCGATGACGCTAGGGTTATAAAGGAAGTTTGTATGTGGTTACCGAATGTTGTTCGGAGTCCCGGATGAGATCCCGGACGTCACGAGGAGTTCCGGAATGGTCCAGAGGTAAAGATTTATATATGGGAAGTCCTGTTTTGGTCACCGGAAGAGTTTCGGGGTTTATCAGTAACGTACCAGGACCACCGGGAGGGTCCCGGGGGTCCACCAAGTGGGGCCACCAACCCCGGAGGCTTGCATGGGCCAAGAGTGGTGAGGTACCAGCCCCTTAGTGGGCTGGTGCGCCTCCCACAAGGGCCCATGGCGCCTAAGAGGTGGAGAGGGGGCAAACCCTAAGGGGATATGGGCCTTAGGGCCCATATTGGTGCGCCTCCCTCTCCCCTCCCCTCTTGGCCGCCACCCTGGCTCCCCATCTAGGGCTGCCCCCCCTAGGGGTGGGAACCCTAGAGGGGCCGTAGCCCCTCCCCTTCCCCTATATATATGAGGCCTAGGGCTGCCCAAGATACGCGATTCGATCTCTCTTTGGTGCAGCCATGCGTCTCTTCTTCCTCCTCTTCTGTGGTGCTTGGCAAAGCCCTGCAGGATAGCCACGCTCCTCCACCACCACCACCACGCCGTTGTGCTGCTGCTGGATGGAGTCTTCCTCAACCTCTCCCTCTCTCCTTGCTGGATCAAGGCATGGGAGACGTCACCGGGCTGTACGTGTGCTGAACGCGAAGGTGCCATCCGTTCGGCACTTGGTCATCGGTGATTTGGATCACGACGAGTACGACTCCATCAATCCCGTTCACTTGAACGCTTCCGCTTAGCGATCTACAAGGGTATGTAGATGCACTCTCCTTCCCCTCATTGCTGGTCTCTCCATAGATAGATCTTGGTGATACGTAGGAAATTTTTTGAATTTCTGCTACGTTCCCCAACAGTGGTATTAGAGCCAGGTTTATTGCGTAGATTCTTTGCACGAGTAGAACACAAAGTAGTTGTGGGCGTTGATTTTGTTCAATATGCTTACCGTTACTAGTCCAATCTTGTTTCGACGGTATTGTGGGATGAAGCGGCCCGGACCGACCTTACACGTACTCTTACGTGAGACAGGTTCCACCGATTGACATGCACTTGGTGCATAAGGTGGCTAGCGGGTGCCAGTCTCTCCCACTTTAGTCGGAACGGATTCGATGAAAAGGGTCCTTATGAAGGGTAAATAGCAATTGACATATCACGTTGTGGTTTTGCGTAGGTAAGAAACGTTCTTGCTAGAAACCCATAGCAGCCACGTAAAACATGCAAACAAACAATTAGAGGACGTCTAACTTGTTTTTGCAGGGTATGCTATGTGATGTGATATGGCCAAGAAGAATGTGATGAATGATATGTGATGTATGAGATTGATCATGTTCTTGTAATAGGAATCACGACTTGCATGTCGATGAGTATGACAACCGGCAAGAGCCATAGGAGTTGTCTTAATTTATTGTATGACCTGCGTGTCATTGAACAACGCCATGTAATTACTTTACTTTATTGCTAACCGGTAGCCGTAGTAGTAGAAGTAATAAGTTGGCGAGACGACTTCATGGAGACACGATGATGGAGATCATGATGATGGAGATCATGGTGTCATGCCGGTGACGATGATGATCATGGAGCCCCGAAGATGGAGATCAAAAGGAGCAAAATGATATTGGCCATATCATGTCACTATTTGATTGCATGTGATGTTTATCATGTTTATGCATTTTGTTTACTTAGAACAACGGTAGTAAATAAGATGATCCCTTACAACAATTTCAAGAAGTGTTCTCCCCTAACTGTGCACCGTTGCTACAGTTCGTCGCTTCTAAGCACCACGTGATGATCGGGTGTGATGGATTCTTACGTTCACATACAACGGGTGTAAGACAGATTTACACACGTGAAAACACTTAGGGTTAACTTGACGAGCCTAGCATGTACAGACATGGCCTCGGAACACAGAGACCGAAAGGTCGGGCATGAGTCGTATAGTAGATACGATCAACATGAAGATGTTCACCGATGATGACTAGTCCGTCTCACGTGATGATCGGACACGGCCTAGTTGACTCGGATCATGTAATCACTTAGATGACCAGAGGGATGTCTATCTGAGTGGGAGTTCATAAGATGAACTTAATTATCCTGAACATAGTCAAAAGATCTTTGCAAATTATGTCGTAAGCTCACGCTTTAGTTCCACTGTTTAGATATGTTCCTAGAGAAAATATAGTTGTAAGTTGACAGTAGCGATTATGCGGACAGTAGAAAGCTTATGTCCTTAATGCACCGCTCAGTGTGCTGAACCCCAAACGTTGTTTGTGGATGTTGCGAACATAGGACATACACGTTTTGATAACTACGTGATAGTTCAGTTAAACGGTTTAGAGTTGAGGCACCAAAGACGTTTTTCGAAATGTCGCGGAACATATGAGATGTTTCAAGGGCTGAAATTGGGATTTCAGGCTCGTGCCCACGTCAAGAGGTATAAGACCTCCGACGATTTTCTTAACCTGCAGACTAAGGGAGAAAAGCTCAATCGTTGAGCTTGTGCTCAGATTGTCTGAGTGCAACAATCACTTGAATCGAGTGGGAGTTGATCTTCCATTTGAGATAGTGATGTTTCTCCAAAGTCATTGCCACCAAGCTGCTAGAGCTTTGTGATGAACTATAACAAATCAGGGATAGATATGATGATCCTTGAGATATTCGTGATGTTTGACACCGCAAAAGTAGAAATCAAGAAGGAGCATCAATTGTTGATGGTTGGTGAAACCACTAGTTTCAAGAAGGGCAAGGGCGAGAAGGGATACTTCATGAAACGGCAAATCAGCTGCTGCACCAGTGAAGAAACCCGAGGTTGAACCCAAACCCGAGACTAAGTGCTTCTGTAATAAGGGGATCAGCCACTGGAGTAGAATTACCCTAGATACTTGGTAGATGAGAAGGCTGGCAAGGTCGATAGAAGTATATTGGATATACATTATGTTAATGTGTACTTTACTAGTATTCCTAGTAGCACCAGGGTATTAGATACCGGTTCGGTTGCTAAGTGTTAGTAACTCGAAATAAAAGCTACGGAATAAACGGAGACTAGCTAAAGGTGAGCTGACAATATGTGTTGGAAGTTTTTCCAAGCTTGATGTGATCAAGCATCGCACGCTCCCTCTACCAACGAGATTGGTGTTAAACCTAAATAATTGTTATTTGGTGTTTGCGTTAAGCATAGACATGATTGGATTATGTCTATCGCAATACGGTTATTCATTTAAGGAGAATAATGGTTACTTTGTTTATTTGAATAATACCTTCAATGGTCTTGCACCTAAATGAATGGTTTATTGAATCTCGATCGAGTGATACACATTTTCATGCCAAAAGATATAAGATAGTAATGATAGTACCACTTACTTGTGGCACTGCCATGTAAGTCATATTGGTGTAAAACGCATGAAGAAGCTCCATGTTGATGGATCTTTGGACTCACTCGTTTTTGAAAAGTTTGAGACATGCGAACCATGTATATTGGTGTATACGCATGAAGAAACTCCATGCTGATGGATCGTTTGGACTCACTTGATTTTGAATCACTTGAGATATGCAAATCATACCACATAGGCAAGATGACTGAAAAGCCTCGGTTTCAGTAAGATGAAACAAGATAGCAACTTGTTGGAAGTAACACATTTTGATGTGTGCAGTCCAATGAGTGCTGAGGCATGCAGTGAATATCGTTATGTTCTTACTTCACAGATGATTCGAGTAGATGTTGAGTATATTTACTTGATGAAACACAAGTCTAAATTATTGAATGGTTCAAGTAATTTCAGAGTGAAGTAGAAGATCATTGTGACAAGAGGATAAAATGTCTATGATATGATCATAGAGATGAATATCTGAGTTACGAGCTTTGGCACGTAATTAAGACATTGTGGAAATTGTTTCACAATTAATACCGCCTGGAACACCATAGTGTGATGGTGTGTCCGAACATCATAGTTGCATCCTATTGGATATGGTGCGTACCATGATGTCTCTTATCGAATTACCACTATCGTTCATGGGTTAGGCATTAGAGACAACCACACTCACCTTAATAGGGCACCACGAAATTCCGTTGAGATGACACCGTTTGGAGAAACCTAAGTTGCCGTTTCTTAAAAGTTTGTGGCTGCGACGCTTATGTGAAAAGGTTTCAGGTTGATAAGCTCGAACCCAAAGCGGATAAAATGCATCTTCATAGGACACCCAAAATAGTTGGGTATACCTCCTAATTCAGATCCGAAAGCAATATGGATTG
This sequence comes from Triticum timopheevii, assembly GCA_963921465.1. Lineage (NCBI taxonomy): Eukaryota > Viridiplantae > Streptophyta > Magnoliopsida > Poales > Poaceae > Triticum > Triticum timopheevii. Next base: position 587,784,900 of record OY997270.1, read on the forward strand.
TTTCTTGAATCGGGTCCTTTCTCGAGGAAAGGTTTCTCTCGAAAAGTTGAGTGGGAGGATGGTGGAGACTTGATGAGGTTATTGAACCGTCACTTCAACTAGTGTGTAGCAGGGCATAGGAAGTTGTTCCTGTGGCACCTACACCAATTGAAGAAGAAGCTTATGATAGTGATCATGAAGTTTTGGATCAAGTCATTTACCGTACCTCGTAGGGTGACAAGGATGCGTACCACTTCAGAGTGGCATAATAATCCTGTCTTGAAGGTCATGTTGCTAGACAACAATGAACCTACGAGCTATGGAGAAGCAATGGTGGGCCCAAATTCCGACAAATGGTTAGAAGCCATGAAATCCGAGATAGGATCCATGTATCAGAACAAAGCATGGACTTTGGTGGACTTGCCCAATGATCGGCAAGCCATTGAGATAAATGGACCTTTAAGAAGAAGACGGACGTGGATGGTAATGTCACCATCTATGAAGCTCGACTTGTGGCGAAGAGTTTTTCACAAGTTCAAGGAGTTGACTACGATGAGATTTTCTCATCCGTAGCGATGCTTAAGTCCGTCGGAATCATGTTAGCATTAGCTGCATTTATGAAATCTGGCATATGGATGTCAAAACGAGTTTCCTTACCAGTCTTCGTAAGGAAAGGTTGTATATGATACAATCCAAAAGTTTTTGTCGATCCTAAGGATGCTAAAAGGTATGCTGGCTCCAGCGATGCTTCTAAGGACTGGAGTAAGCATCTCGGAGTTGGAATGTGCGCTTTGATGAGATGATCAAAGATTTTGGGTTTATACAAAGTTTATGAGAAACTTGTATTTCCAAAGAAGTGAGTGGGAGCACTATAGAATTTCTGATGATTATATGTTGTTGACATATTGTTGATCAGAAATGACGTAGAATTTCTGGAAAGCCTGGATTAAGCTACTTGAGCATTGAGCATCAAGATCTATAAGGATAGATCAAAATGCTTAATGATACTTTCAAATGAGCACATTCCTTGACATGATCTTGAAGGTGTTCAAGATGGATCGGTCAAAGAAGGAGTTCTTGCCTAAGTTGTGAGGTATGAAGTTAAGACTTAAAAGCTCGACTACGGCAGAATAGAGAGAAAGGACGAAGGTCGTCCCCTATGCTTAAGACGTAGGCTCTACAGTATGCTATGCTGTGTACCGCACCTGAAGTGTGCCTTGCCATGAGTCAGTCAAGGGGTACAAGAGTGATCCAAGAATGGATCACAGGACAACGGTCAAAGTTATCCTTAGTAACTAGTGGACTAAGGAATTTTCTCGATTATGGAGGTGGTAAAAGAGTTCGTCGTAAAGGGTTACGTCGATGCAAGCTTAACACCTATCCGGATAGCTCTGAGTAGAGATACCAGATACGTATGATGGAGCAACAATTTAGAATAGCTCCAAGTGGAACAGTTATTTGGAATAGCTCCAAATAGAGCGTGGTAGCTGCATCTAGGAGATGACATAGAGATTAGTAAAGCACACACGGATCTGAAAGGTTCAGACTCGTTGACTATAACCTCTCTCACAAGCATAACATGATCAAACCCAGAACTCATCGAGTGTTAATCACATGGTAAATGTGAACTAGATTATTGACTCTAGTAAACTCTTTGGGTGTTAGTCACATGGGGATGTGACCTTGAGTGTTAATCACATATCGATGTGAACTAGATTATTGACTCTAGTGCAAGTGGGAGACTGTTGGAAATATGCCCTAGAGGCAATTGTACAAGCGGTTGCAGGGGCTCACTCAAGGTTCCTGCACTATTGAGTACTATAAAGAGATGGAGGTGCTGCTAATTCGGTCAAGAACCCGTGAAAGTGATGAGGCGAAGATGGCGAGTTTTTTACATGGGCTGAATGATAAAATATCAGATTTTGTGGAGATGTTTCCTTATTATACATTACAATATGTGGTACTGTTGGAAATATGCCCTAGAGGCAATAATAAATTAGTTATTATTATATTTCCTTGTTCATGATAATCGTTTATTGTCCATGCTAGAATTGTATTGATAGGAAACTCAGATACATGTGTGGATACATAGACAACACCATGTCCCTAGTGTGCCTCTAGTTGACTAGCTCGTTGTGATCAACAGATAGTCATGGTTTCCTGGCTATGGACATTGGATGTCGTTGATAACGGGATCACATCATTAGGAGAATGATGTGATGGACAAGACCCAATCCTAAGCCTAGCACAAAGATCGTGTAGTTCGTATGCTAAAGCTTTTCTAATGTCTAGTATCTTTTCCTTAGACCATGAGATTGTGCAACTCCCGGATACCGTAGGAATGCTTTGGGTGTACGAAACGTCACAACGTAACTGGGTGGCTATAAAGGTGCACTACAGGTATCTCCGAAAGTGTCTGTTGGTTGGCACGAATCGAGACTGGGATTTGTCACTCCGTGTAAACGGAGAGGTATCTCTGGGCCCACTCGGTAGGACATCATCATAATGTGCACAATGTGACCAAGGGGTTGATCACGGGATGATGTGTTACGGAACGAGTAAAGAGACTTGCCGGTAACGAGATTGAACAAGGTATCGGTATACCGACGATCGAATCTCGGACAAGTAAAATACCGCTAGACAAAGGGAATTGTATACGGGATCGATTGAGTCCTTGACATCATGGTTCATCCGATGAGATCAGCGTGGAACATGTGGGAGCCAACATGGGTATCCAGATCCCGCTGTTGGTTATTGACCGGAGAACATCTCGGTCATGTCTGCATGTCTCCCGAACCCGTAGGGTCTACACACTTAAGGTTCGATGACGCTAGGGTTACAAAGGAAGTTTGTATGTGGTTACCGAATGTTGTTCGGAGTACCGGATGAGATCCCGGACGTCACGAGGAGTTCCGGAATGGTCCAGAGGTAAAGATTTATATATGGGAAGTCCTGTTTTGGTCACCGGAAGAGTTTCGGGGTTTATCGGTAACGTACCGGGACCACCGGGAGGGTCCCGGGGATCCACCAAGTGGGGCCACCAACCCCGGAGGCTTGCATGGGCCAAGAGTGGTGAGGGACCAGCCCCTTAGTGGGCTGGTGCGCCTCCCACAAGGGCCCATGGCGCCTAAGAGGTGGAGAGGGGGCAAACCCTAAGGGGATATGAGCCTTAGGGCCCATATTGGTGCGCCTCCCTCTCCCCTCCCCTCTTGGCCGCCACCCTTGCTCCCCATCTAGGGCTGCCGCCCCCCCTAGGGGTGGGAACCCTAGAGGGGGCGCAGCCCCTCCCCTTCCCCTATATATATGAGGCCTAGGGCTGCCCATAAGATACGCGATTCGATCTCTCGTTGGTGCAGCCATGCGTCTCTTCTTCCTCCTCTTCTGTGGTGCTTGGTGAAGCCCTGCAGGATAGCCACGCTCCTCCACCACCACCACACCGTTGTGCTGCTGCTGGATGGAGTCTTCCTCAACCTCTCCCTCTCTCCTTGCTGGATCAAGGCATGGGAGACGACACCAGGCTATACGTGTGCTGAACGCGGAGGTGCCGTCCGTTCGGCACTTGGTCATCGGTGATTTGGATCACGACGAGTACGACTCCATCAACCCCGTTCACTTGAACGCTTCCGCTTAGCGATCTACAAGGGTATGTAGATGCACTCTCCTTCCCCTCGTTGCTGGTCTCTCCATAGATAGATCTTGGTGATACGTAGGCAAATTTTTGAATTTCTGCTATGTTCCCCAACAGGTACATCAAGCTATAAGAGTTGAGAAGAAGAATATGCGTAATGGTCGTACTCGTGCTTTCCAAGGCCGCACCACCACACGCTCATGGCAGCGAACACAACAACCATATGGTTCTCAGTTTGAGGGTGCACCACCTAGGCACCCACATGCCTCGACGGCCTCCTCACCTACTATTTGCAATCATGATAAGAGGCCATCAGCTACAGCAGGAGTATCCTCTACTCCACCTCCAGAAAAGAGTTCTACGTGCAGCAGCGACATTGAATGTCACAAGTGCAAAGGAAGAGGTCATATTTCTTCGGAATGTCCAAGCAAACGAACTATGATCATCAATGAATGAGGTGAATGGGAGTCTGAAAGTTACCCTGAAGGTGGCAATGATGAAGTGGAAGAGGATCAAGGTTGGGAAGTAGGAGGAACTATTTTATCTCATGAAGAACTTCATGGTGAAGCTTTGGTTATATGTCGTTCACTTAATGCCCAGGTTGTGGAGGAGGAAAAGGGTCAGCGGCATAATCTTTTCCACACCCGTTGCCTTATCAACTCAAAGATATGTCAAGTGATTGTTGATAGTGGTAGCTGCAACAATATTGCTAGCACAGAGATGGTCGAGAAGCTTCAATTGCAAACAGAATGCCACCCACATCCATACCGCATGCAATGGATGAATGATTGGGGCGCAATTAAGGTGATTAGCAGCGTGCGAATACCAATTTCAGTAGGGACATATCAAGATGATGTTGAGTGTGATGTGGTGCCGATGCATGCTTATCACTTGCTTCTTGGACGACCGTGGTTGCATGACCGTGATGTGCAAATCAGCGGGCGTGTGAATCGCTTATGTTTTGTCCATGGAGGAGAAAAGTTCACTTGGCTGCCCATGACACCCAAGGAAGTCTATCTTGATGAAAGGAAAATAAAAGGAAAGAAAAAGGGAGAGAGGGATCATACACAACGAGTGAGCCACCACCATAGTCAGGGAGTGTTTCCACAGCCAAAAGCTACACATCCAAATATGACCAAGCCCCGGGAAAAAATAGAGATTAGTTATGATGGCTAGGAAAAGGGATATGCGGGAATCGAGAGAACCTAATACTCCATTCTATATACTCCTATACAAGGAAACTTTATTGGCTACTAACGATTTACCCTCAACTCTTCCTAGTGTTGTTTTTGATCTTTTGCAAGAGTATGAGGATGTGTTTCCCAAGGAGGTACCACCTAGTTTGCCACCAAAGCAGGGCATCGAGCACCAAATCGACTTGGTTCCGGGCGCCCCACTACCAAACCGACCACCGTACCGAGCAAACCCAGAGGAGACAAAGGAAATTCAGAGGCAAGTAGAAGATCTTCTTAACCGAGGGTATGTAAGGGAAAGTCTTTCTCCTTGTGCTATTCCCATACTTTTAGTTCCAAAAAGAAAGAGGGTACCATGCGCAAGTGCACTTATTGTAGATCCATTAACAACATAATTGTGAGATATCGACACCCTATTCCTAGGCTCGATGACATGCTTGATGAACTTTGTGGCTCCACCATATTTTCCAAAATTGATTTGTGAGGTGGTTACCACCAAATAAGAATGAAAGAGGGTGACGAATGGAAAACTGCATTTAAGACAAAATTTGGCTTGTATGAATGGTTGGTCATGCCTTTTGGATTAACGAATGCACCTAGTACTTTCATGAGATTGATGAATCATGTGCTTAGATCCTTTATTGTAGTGGTTTACTTTGATGACATATTGATTTATAGCAAAACTTTGGAGGATCATGTTGGACATATAAAATGTGTGCTTGTTGTCCTACGGGAGGAAAAGTGCACATTTTGCACAAACAAGGTTGTGTTTCTTGGCTTTGTTGTTTCAGCAAAAGGTGTGAGAGTCGATGAAGAGAAGATCAAGGCTATTCGCGAGTGGATGCCTCCACAAAATGTGAGCTAAGTACGTAGCTTCCTCGGACTTGCAAGTTTCTACCGCCGGTTCGTGAAGGATTTCAGCACCATTGCTGCACCAATGGATGAGTTAACGAAGAAAGACACTCCATTCCAATGGGGTGATGCCCAAGACAAGTCCTTCCAAGAACTGAAGATGAGATTGACATCAGCCCCATTGCTTTCACTTCCTGATTTTGGTAAGACATTTGAGATTTAATGTGATTCAAGTGGTGTTGGCATTGGTGGAGTTCTAATGCAAGAAGGTAAACCCATCGCCTATTTTAGTGAGAAGCTTAATGGTCCAACTCTTAATTATTCCATCTATGATAAAGAATTGTATGCACTTGTTCGATCTCTGGAAACATGGCAGCATTACTTGTGGCCAAAAGAGTTTGTAATACATTCTGACCATGAATCTTTAAAATATCTAAAGGGCCAACTCAAACTGAACCATAGACATGCAAAATGGAGTGAGTTCATAGAGTCTTTTCCTTATATTGTCAAGTACAAGAAAGGGAAGAATAACGTTGTTGCTGACGCATTGTCTAGGCGTCACATTTTACTTTCCCAACTTGATGTTAAAATCCTTGGTTTAAAAGCATCAAAGAATTGTATGCTAATGACTCATACTTTGTTGAACAATTTTCAAAGTGTAACATGGGAAAAGGATGGAAGAAGTTTCACTTGCATGATGGATTTCTATTTTGAACTAACAAATTTTGCATCCCAGATTGTTCTGTTCGTTTGTTGCTCTTGTAGGAGTCTCACGCTGGTGGTCTCATGGGACATTTTGGAGCCAAGAAAACTGAAAGTATACTCGTCGATCACTTCTTTTGGCCGCGATTGAGACGTGACGTGGAATGCTACGTGATGAGATGCGAGATTTGTCACAAAGCTAAGTCCCGCTTGAATCCTCATGGCTTATATACTCCTCTATCTATTTCGAATACTCCGTGGGAAGATATTACTATGGATTTTGTTCTTGGTTTACCACGGACTAAGAGGGGGAGTGACTCGGTGTTTGTGGTAGTTGATCATTTTAGCAAAATGTCACATTTCATCCCATGTCATAAGAGCGATGATGCTTCACACATTGCAGATTAGTTTTTCAGTGAAGTTGTGCGGCTACATGGAGTACCATGCACGATTGTGTCAGACCCTGACACCAAATTTTTGAGCTACTTTTGGAAGACCTTGTGGGGAAAACTTGGCACCAAGCTCCTATTTTCCACGACGTGCCACCCACAAACTGATGGACAGACTGAAGTTGTCAACCGGACATTGTCCATGATGCTGCGTGCAGTCCTCAAGAAGAACCTGAAGATGTGGAAAGAGTGCCTACCTCATGTGGAGTTCGCGTATAACAGGGCGGTACATTCGACCACTAAATTTTTCACATTTGAACTTGTTTATGGCTTCAAACCTATTGCTCCCATCGATCCTTTGCCTTTGCCACTACAAGAAAGAACCAGCCTTGACGCAAGTAAGCGTGCTGATTTCGTCAAGAAATTTCATGCCCAAGCAAAGGAGAACATTGAGAAAATGACCGAATAATATACGAAGCGGGTAAACAAGAACACGAAGAAGCTGGTGTTCGAGCAAGGCGATTTGGTATGGGTACACCTTCGGAAGGACCATTTTCCTGAGCAACGCAAGTGCAAGTTGTAGCCACACGGTGATGGACCATTTGTGGTGCTTGAGAGGATCAACGACAATGCTTACAAGATCGATCTTCCAGAAGAATCTGGTGTTAGCCCAACCTTCAATATCTCCGATCATTCCCCATACTTTGGGCCATTAGAGACGAGGACGACTCCTTCTCAAGAGGGGGAGGGTGATGAGGACAACCCAACCATGGGCACCACACCACCAATCATCAATGGTCCAATCACAAGTCGTGCAATGCAAATACATGATTAGGTGGACGCTAACTTAAGTCTATCATTTGACCTTGAAAACATGGTTGTGCCTTCAGCTCCTTTGTTGTTGGTTGAACTCAGGTGCAATATCGAAGAAGGCCAAACACATTTCAGTTCGTGCAAAACAATGTTTTATGGCGAAGAAACAAAGTTAGGAGCTCATGAAGAAATGAGTTGTCTACTGAAGAAACATTGTTTTGATTCTGATGAAACAATGTTTTGCACAAGTTTGGATATCCCAACTTGCGAAAGGTTTCCAAAGCTCGAGTTTTCTATTGAAGGAAACATTGTTCAACCTGAGTGAACAATGTTTGGTCGGGAACTACCAACCACCTCCAACGAGAGTTTTCCAGAAGCTACATCATTAAGTCTTGAAGCCATTTAGTCAAACAAAGTTGGTTCACTTTCACACCGAAGCTGTTTCCAGAAGCTAGTTCTCTTTCACACCTATGCAAGGGGGTTGTCCTGATTATAAATAGGCTAGCTCTTCCCTTCATTGGGGACTTTTCCCATTTCTATCAAAGACCAAAGCCATAGACTCCTCCTGAGATTGGAGAGATCTTGTTACCCTTATTCTCGTGATTCCTTGAGAAATTGCTCCTAATTCGTGCTCCACGACTAGATCATGTTGTGTGGGTTAGAGTTCGTGGTTTCCCTTGCGGATTGCACCTATCCCGTGCTCCACGACTTGAGCGTGGTTGTGTGGGGTAGTATTGCGGGTTGTGGATCGGCAAATGTTCGGATTGCAAGCTTCTGTGAGCATCCTCCTCATCGGGTCATAATCTCTTATTTTCCATTTTCCGGCTGCTTGCAGCTAGTTATCCCCATCCATTTATCGACACTACACCGTGAAGATCGGACCTCCCCTTGAACACCCTCTTCTCCGAAGACGATGCCGCCTCATGCGCTAAAGACCATCCATCGTCATCCTTGGCATAGGACCTGAGATCAGGGCCACGTGAGCCATCGGCCGATAGTCCGCCCTCCGGCTGCATCCGCCCCCCACAGCCCTCGCTCGGGAGCGACATCCTCATCCCCCATTCCCTCCCTCGGCCACTGGCCGGGGCGGGTGATTCATGCCATATGGATCGGTGCTCCACTCCAGCTTCTCCGTCGCCCTTGCCGGCTGCTACTGCAGCTCAGCCTGCCCTCCGCCACGGCTCCCTGAACCACGTATGCGCTCACACAGCGACCGCTCCACCGGGTACATGGTTTGAAGTAAAGTTATCCGAGAATGCAGTTACAATATCCTGATTCCTCTGCCGACAGTTCAGTGTTACGTAGTGAGCACGACCAAAATGAGTTTGATAGCATAGCTAAAACCCAGCTAAATCAAGTGAGCTTATATATTCCTTCCTTCCCATCTAAGGCTTAGGTGATACTTCCTTTTTTATAAAGAGAACTTTCAAACTAGAAACTACGCATAAGGCAGGAGCTGCCACGAGAGAAGGAGCCATCCCTCCCTCCTCCCGGCAACCCTCACAGACAGGCCTCACACCCAACGCAGACGTCGGGGAGGTGACCTGGAAGGTAAATGCTGCCATGGCAACAACATTCAGACACCAAACATGAAGAAGAAGACTCGGGACGCAGAGAAATAAGGCCAACTCGAATGCATGATTCCAAATGGTCCACCTGCGTCAGTTTGGGGTTCAACGGACACAAAACACGACCCAACGCGCGGGAGCAAACGAACAAACGTCCATTTTTCATCTCGTTTTGACCCTTTCCCAGCCCAAATTTGTACTGTGTTTGCTTCAAAACGGGCACACGCGGACGGGCGGGGCACGTGCCCTTGTCCTTCCCTGGCCTTCCCATGAGGGACATTGACGCCCCTTTTCTCTCCTCCTCCCCCTCCCGTCGTGTAACGCCCCGGTTTCGATGCGCCAGGTGTCTGCCAGTTATTCTCCGTCATTGCCATGTCATTTCCTTGCGTGTTGCATTTTGCATCATGTCATCTTATTCATTGCATTGCATGTGTGTTCGTCTCATGCATCCGAGCTTTTTCCCCGTTGTCCGTTTTGCAATCCGACACTCCTATGTCCTCCGGCGTCCCCCTTTTTGTCTCTCGTTGTGAGCGGGTGTTAAATGTTCTCGAAATGGGATGAAACTTGGCGTGTGGTCTTATTATAGTGTGGACAGACCGCCTATCAAATTTCGTCGCATTCGGAGTCCGTTTGATAGCCCAACCCTCATCCGTAGCGGCACCCTTGCCGGTTTATTCGTCGGATGTTTACGGTCTCCGAAAACCCTTTCCGGGCTGCACTTCTATTCTCTCCCCTCAACCCAAGCACTCTCTTCTCAGCCCACCTAGGCCTGCCTAACCCCCCCTCGCGATCAGATCCATCGGATCATGATCGGAGGCTCCGTAATGCCCCCAAAACCCCCTCAAAACCCCTAACCCTAGACCCCCTGCCTATTTAAGACGCCCCCTTGCCATTTTTGGGCACCCCTAGCCCTCCACCTACCTCTAGCCGCCGCTCCTCATCGTTTTCCGCGCCAGCCTGCTCCTCTGCTGCCAAGTGGCACCACCGGAGTGGTTAGCCGCCGCCAACCGGCGTTCCCGGCCTCTCCTGCGCCTCCACGTCGCCCCAGCCCCGCTCCTCGTCAACGCAGCCCGCGGAACCCAGGTGCGGCCCGCCCCGGGCCCGATCTGGGCCATGCTCCGTCCCGCGCACGCTGCCGCTCGCCCGTCCCTGTGCCCCGCTGCCCGCAGCCGCAGGAGCCTGGCTCCCCGCGAGCTCCTTCGCCTCCCAAGCGCCTCGCGCCCCATCGGCGTCCCTCTGCCGCAGATCCCCTCCTCCGGCGCCCCAGGTCGCGTCGCCCGCTGCCGTCTCCTCCTTTCCCTCTCCTTTTCTCTCTCCCTCATCTCCCCGTTTCTCTCTGCAGGAAGGCGCCGCCGCCGGCGGAGCTTCCTCGCTGCCATCCCGTCGCGTGTTGCCTCCAAATCTGGCCGGAACGGGTCCGGAGCGACCAGATCCGGCCGTCCCCAGCGCCCTTCGACCACCCCGCCGTCGCTGCACCCTTGTCGGCGCTTGAACTCTGGCGCCGCCGCCGCCTGGCGAGATCGGGAGGAGCCCGATCCCGTCCCGCTGCCCGTTGACCGCGCGTGCCCCGTGCGTGGGCCACATCCCCCTCCGGCCCAGTGGGTCGTAGCCCAGCCTCCCTGGCCCAGCAACCCTACCTCCGGCCCGCCTCATCCTCCGTCGTGCTGGGCCGAGCCCAGGGTGAGCAGCCCGTCTAAACCCCACCCCGTGCGCGTTTTACTATTCGACGCATGTTCTGTTTTTTTTGGAAAAACTACTAAGTCCCTGATATTTGCATATTCTGGTGCCCTGTTTGACATGCCATAACTTGCTGCATACTGCTCCATTTCGTGCGTATAATATGTCAAATAGTTCGCCTCGATGAGTACTTCATTTCATTACATTGCATCATGTTCATTTGAGTTCATCTTGATGCCCGAATCATCGTTGCAAAAGTGCATGTTGCTGTTAATCTGCTGAAACTGTTATAACATGCTCATTTGTCATTTTTGCCATGTTTGATGTGTGCATCCTATGAGGTTGATGTTTACATGTGTTTTAATCTATGCCATGCCATATTCACAGAGGTGCAATCCATGTATTTTTGAGAGTTGTGTGCTGAGTGCATCAAGCTTGTTAAGTAGGGTACTTGCTGTTACTGTTTTGCTAGGCTGAATCTGTTAATTTGTGATACCATGTAAACCTGCTGCTACAAGTCATTTCGTGCATAATCTGGAGATGTTCACTAAGGGTGTTTTGTGATACATGTCATGCTCTATCCATCCATGCCTCTGGTTGCATTTATAGCTTGCTGTAGATTGTTGTAATCTTGCTCCGAAGTTGCTAAATATTGTTGCTATCAGCCTGTTAACTTTAAGTTCAACGTTGCCATGATTGTTGCTAGTGATCCATGCACCCTATGAACTTGATCTTGACATGCTTAGCTTCATAAACATGTCTTCTTACTGTTGGTTGCCTTGCCATGCCATGTATTGCTCTGTAGTGAGTGGTTCAAGCTCACCAACATGCCTACTTATTGTTGTTCCTGCCATGTATGAATCTGTCATATAACTTGCCATGTTTACATGGGTGCCATTATATCTTCTGACCCTTTTTGCCTCATGGTCAGTACGGGACTTTTGTTCTATGCAATTAGTAGATTCATGCCATGCCTTTGTTTGCCCTGTTGAGTTCCTGTAACATGTTGTTTGATAGCTCTAAACAATGCTACCTGATGTTATTTCTGTAAAGTCTGAAACTGTTATTATTTGCAATCTTGCCATGTGTGTTTGAGCATGTTCTAGTGATTTCTGGAGATAGCTAATTGTTCATGTTTTGTTATGCCTTACATGTACATCATGTACATGCCTTTTTTATTATGTTGGGGTGCTGTAGCTTGTTGTTTTGATGCTTGCAAGATGCCTAGTTGCTGTTTTGGACAGATTGTTGTTATGCCTTGTATAGAGTGTATGTGTTGAACCGTTGCTCCGTTTTGAGTGTGCTCTACATAAAACTTGCTTAGAATTGCATGTATTTTCATATTATCATGTTGAATCCTTGTTTTGAGGTGTTTGCTTGATGTTTAAATGCCTTTTGCATCAATGCCATGTTCAACTTGTTTTGCAAATATCTTCTAGGCCGTAGCTCCGAATCTAATGAACTTTATATGTAACTTGACTAGAATCTCGTGTAGATCATTTTGGTGCATTTTAACTTGCTGTTTAACAACTTGAACATAAGGTTTATTCAGATCTGGACCAATTTTGAAATTTGCATATGAGGACTTACCGGAATTGTTATATGTTGTTCCCGGCCTCATTTAAACTTGCCTTGATGTGTTGCTCTTGGTTGCATCATCTCTTGCCATGAGTAGCTTCATGTAGCCTTGTCATGCATCATGCTTGTTGTGCATCATGTCTTGTCTATGTGTGTTGTGTTTACTATGTTGTGTGCTTCTTTCCGATAGTTCCCGTTCCGTTGCGATCGTGAGGATTCGCTCGGCTACGCTTGGTTCGTCTTCGTGGCTTCATCTTCTTCATGGACTCGTTCTTCTTCTGTGCGGGATTTCAAGCAAGATGACCGCTACCCTGGATCTCACTACTATCATTGCTATGCTAGTTGCTTCGTTCTATCGCTTTGCTGCGCTACCTATCATTTGCTCTTCAAGCCTCCCCATTTGCCATGTCAGCCTCTAACCTTTTGCACCCTTCCTAGCAAACCGTTGCTTGGCTATGTTACCGCTTTTCTCAGCCCTCTTATAGCGTTGCTAAAGGGTGGAAGACTCGGCCTCAGCTCAGGATTTATGTTGGGATATCACAATATCTCTTATTTTAATTAATGCATCTATATACTTGGTAAAGGGTGGAAGACTCGGCCTTATGCCTGGTGTTTTGTTCCACTCTTGCCGCCCTAGTTTCCGTCATACCGGTGTTATGTTCCCGGATTTTGCGTTCCTTACGCGGTTGGGTGATTTATGGGACCCCCTTGACAGTTCGCTTTGAATAAAACTCCTCCAGTAAGGCCCAACCTTGGTTTTACCATTTGCCTCACCACCACCTACTTTTCCCTTGGGAGTCGCTCTCTCGAGGGTCATCTTTATTTTAGCCCCCCCCGGCCAGTGCTTGTCTAAGTGTTGGTCCGAACCGGGCAGACTGCGGGGCCACCTCGGGGCAACTCAAGGGTTGGTTTTACTCATAGGCTGACCTATCCGGTGTTGCCCTAAGAACGAGATATGTGGAGCTCCTATCGGGATTGTCGGTGCATCGGGCGGCTTTGCTGGTCTTGTTTTACCATTGTCGAAATGTCTTGTAAACCGGGATTCCGAGACTGATCGGGTCTTCCTGGGAGAAGGAATGTCCTTCGTTGATCGCGAGAGCTTATCATGGGCTAAGTTGGGACACCCCTGTAGGGTATTATCTTTCGAAAGCCATGCCCGCAGTTATGTGGCAGATGGGAATTTGTTAATGTCCGGTTGTAGATAACTTGACACCATATCCGAATTAAAACGCATCAACCGCGTGTGTAGCCGTGATGGTCTCTTCTCGGCGGAGTCCGGGAAGTGAACACGGTTTCTGGGTTATGTTTGACGTAAGTAGGAGTTCAGGATCACCTCTTGATCTTTGCTAGCTTCATGACCGTTCCATTGTTTCTCTTCTCGCTCTCATTTGCGCATGTTAGCCACCATATTTGCTTAGACGCTGCTGCAACCTCACCACTTTACCCCTTCCTTTCCCATTAAGCTTTGCTAGTCTTGATACCCACGTGGCTCACAGATTACTACAACAACAGTTGCAGGTACAGGTTATGCGATGATCTTGACACGAGAGCGATGTTTGCTTGTTTTGGAGTTCTTCTTCTGCTTCTTCTTCGATCAGGGGATAGGTTCCAGGTCGGCAGCCTGGGCTAGCAGGGTGGATGTCGTTTGAGTTTCTGTTTGTGTTTCATCCGTAGTCGGATGTTGCTCTTAGGTAAGATGATGTTGTATTCGTGTGGCATTGTATGCCTTTTGTATGTATCCCTATCTATTATGTAATGTTGATGTAATGATATCCACCTTGCAAAAGCGTTTCAATATGCGGGTCTATCCTTGGTGGGACCTTCGAGTTCCTTTTGGATAGGGTCGCATATTGGGCGTGACACGTTGCCCCTCACCTCCTACCCCTGCAATAGTCGTCGCCGCTCATTTTCTTGTCCGTACCGCTGTCCGTCCCGGCCGCCCAGAGCACGGCTACCGGATTTGTGCCTTTCTCGCCCTAGCACCGGTGGCCAACCGGTAGATCTGCGACAATGAGATTTGCCGCATTCGGCAGCCAGCGATTGCGCCTTGCCATGAATTGGCCGAGTACCGGACCGCACAGGCCCGGCAATGCCTCCGCGCCGCATGTAGGTATTGACTCCGCCGCTAGCCGCTCAGATCTATCCCATCGGCGGTTCGCCGGTAAAGACCCTCCCGGCCGTCGCCCGGTCTTGGCGCTGGCCAGCGACTCGTCGGCTCACCGTTGCCGCTCATAAAGTGCGACGACTGTCCGCGGCAGGTCGTGCGTCGTGTTTCTACCATGCTTGAACATCCTAGATTGGTCTTCTTCAAGTGCAGAAAAGATGGGGTGTGTACTTCTTTTGATTCGGCTGTGCTCCTTGGTTCGACGCATTTTCGGTAACTCATTGCTTAGAGCATCTCCAGCCGTCCCCAACAGGCCCCCCAGGGCGACTTTTTTAGCGCCGACACCGATAAAACCCCCCAGTCGCGCCCCCAAGACGCTGAAATCCACCGGCTGAGCCCGCTTTTGGGCCCGGTGATCCCATGCCGAACACAGCATACTAAGGGGCACTCAATGTTGGGGAACGTAGCATGCAATTTCAAAAAAAATCCTACAATCACGCAAGATCTATCTAGGAGATGCATAGCAACGAGAGGGGGAGACTGTGTCCAAGTACCCTCGTAGACCAAGAGCGGAAGCGTTAGATTAACGCGGTTGATGTGGTCAAATGTCTTCATGATCTAACCGATCTAGTACCGAACATACGGCACCTCCGAGTTCAGCACACGTTCATCTCGATGACGTCCCTTGAGCTCTTGATCTAGCAAAGGGTTGAGGGAGATTTGCATCAGCACGACGGCATGGTGACGGTGATGGTGATGTGATCCACGCTGGGCTTCGCCTAAGCACTACGACGCTATGACCGGAGGAGTAAACTATGGAGGGGGGCACCGCACACGGGTAAGAGAATAACTGATGTGCTATGGGGTGACCCCCATATATAAAGGAGGGGAGGAGGAGGCCGGCCACCAAGGGGGCGCGCCATGGGGGCGGGAGTCCTACTAGGAATCCACTCCTAGTAGGATTCGCCCCCCTTTTCCTTTCTCATCGGAGGGGGAAAAGGAAGGACAAGGAGAGGGAGAGGGAGAGGGGGCCGTGCCACCTCGTCCTTGTCCTATTCGGGCTCCCTTGGAGGGGCGCGCGCGCCACCCCTTGCGGTCTCCCCGCTCTCTCTCTCCACTAAGGCCCATGTAGGCCCAATACTTCCCCGGGGGGTTCTGGTAACCCCTCGGTACTCTGATATATACCCGAACCATTCCGAAACCATTCTGGCGTCCGAATATCATCGTCCAATATATCAATATTTATCTCTCGACCATTTCGAGACTCCTCATCATGTCTGTGATGTCATCCCGGACTCCGAACAATCTTCGGTCACCAAAACACATAACTCATAATACAAATCGTCATCAAACGTTAAGCGTGCGAACCCTACAGGTTTGAGAACTATGTAGACATGACCGAGACATATCTCCGATCAATAACCAATAGCGGAACCTGGATGCTCATATTGGTTCCTACATATTCTACGAAGATCTTTATCGGTCAAACTGCAAGAACAACATACGTTATTCCCTTTGTCATCAGTATGTTACTTGCCTGAGATTCGATCGCCGGCATCCTCATACCTAGTTCAATCTCATTACCGGCAAGTATGTTTACTCGTTCTATAATACACCATCCTACAACTAACTCACTAGTCACATTGCTTGCAAGGCTTATAGTGATGTGCATTACCGACAGGGCCCAGAGATAGCTCTCCGATACTCGGAGTGACAAATCCTAATCTTGATCTATGCCAAACCAACAAACACCTTCGGAGACACCTGTAGCAAATCATTATAATCACCCAGTTACATTGTGACTGTAGATAGCACACAATGTGTTCCTCCAGCATTCGGGAGTTGCATAATCTCATAGTCAGAGGAATATATATAAGTCATGAAGAAAGCAATAGAAATTAAACTTTAACGATCATTATGCTAAGCTAACGGATGGGTCTTGTCCATCACATCATTCTCTAATGATGTGATCCCGTTCATCAAATGACAACACATGTCCATGGTCAGGAAACTTAACCATCTTTGATTAACGATCTAGTCAAGTAGAGACATACTAGGGACACTCTGTTTTGTCTATGTATTCACACATGTATCAAGTTTCCGGTAAATATAATTCTAGCATGAATACTAAACATTTATCATGATGTAAGGAAATATAAATAACAACTTTATTATTGCCTCTAGGGCATATTTCCTTCAGTCTCCCACTTGCACCAGAGTCAATAATCTAGGTTACATAGTAATGATTCTAACACCCATGGAGTCTTGGTGCTGATCATGTTTTGCTCGTGGAAGAGGCTTAGGCAACGGGTCTACAACATTCAGATCCATATGTATTTTGAAAATCTCTATGTCTCCCTCCTTGACTTGATCGTGGATAGAGTTGAAGCGTCTCTTGATCTGTTTGGTTGTCTTGTGAAATCTGGATTCCTTCGCCAAGGCAATTTCTCAAGTGTTGTCACAACAGTTTTTCATTGGACCCGATGCACTAGGTATTACACCTAGATCAGATATGAACTGCTTCATCCAGACTCCTTCATTTGCTGCTTCTGAAGCACCTATGTACTCCGCTTCAGACGTAGATCCCGCCATGACGCTCTGTTTGGAACTGCACCAACTGACAGCTCCACCATTTAATATAAATGCGTATCTGGTTTGTGACTTAGAGTCATCTAGATCAGTGTCAAAGCTTGCATCGATGTAACCATTTACGACAAGCTCTTTCTCACCTCCATAAATGAGAAACATATCCTTAGTACTTTTCAGGTATTTCAGGATGTTCTTGACCATTGTCCAGTGATCCACTCCTGGATTACTTTGGTACCTCCCTGCTAAACTTATAGCAGGGCACACATCAGGTCTAGTACACAGCATTGTATACATGATAGAACCTATGGCTGAGGCATAAGGAATGAGCTTCATTTTCTCTCTATCTTCTGCAGTGGTCGGGCATTGAGTCTGACTCAACTTCACACCTTGTAACACAGGCAAGAACCCTTTCTTTGACTGATCCATTTTGAATTTCTTCAAAACTTTATCAAGGTATGTTCTTTGTGAAAGTCCAATTAAGCGTCTTGATCTATCTCTATAGATATTGATGCCCAATATATAAGCAGCTTCACCGAGGTCTTTCATTGAAAAATTCTAATTCAAGTATCCTTTTATGCTATCCAGAAATTCTATATCATTTCCAATCAACAATATGCCATCCACATATAATATTAGAAATGCTATAGAGTTCCCACTCACTTTCTTGTAAATACAGGCTTCTCCAAAAGTTTGTATAAAACCATATGCTTTGATCACACTATCAAAACGTATATTCCAACTCCGAGAGGCTTGCACCAGTCCATAAATGGATACTGGAGCTTCCACACTTTGTTAGCACCTTTAGGATCAACAAAACCTTCTGGTTGCATCATATACAACTCTTCTTTAAGAAATCCATAAGGAATGCAGTTTTGACATCCATTTGCCAAATTTCATAATCATAAAATGCGGTAATTGCTAACATGATTCGGACTGATTTAAGCACGGGTGAGAAGGTCTCATCATAGTCAACTCCTTGAACTTGTCAAAAACCTTTCGCAACAAGTTGTGCTTTGTAGACAGTAACATTACCGTCAGTGTCAGTCTTCTTCTTGAAGATCCATTTATTTTCTATGGCTTGCCGATCATCGAGCAAGTCAACCAAAGTCCATACTTTGTTCTCATACATGGATCTCCCATCTCAGATTTCATGGCCTCAAGCTATTTCACGGAATCTGGGCTCATCATCGCTTCCTCATAGTTCTTAGATTTGTCATGGTCTAGTAACATGACTTCCAGAACAGGATTACCGTACCACTCTCGTGCAGAACATACTCTGGTTGACCTACGAGGTTCGATAGTAACTTGATCTGAAGTTTCATGATCATCATCATTAACTTCCTCACTTATTGGTGTAGCCATCACTGGAACTGATTTCTATGATGAACTACTTTCCAATTCGAGAGAAGGTACAACTACCTCATCAAGTTCTACTTTCCTCCCACTCACTTATTTGAGAGAAACTCCTTCTCTAGAAAGGACCCATTCTTAGTAACGAATATCTTGCCTTCGGATCTGTGATAGAAGGTGTACCCAATAGTTTCCTTTGGGAATCCTATGATGATGCATTTCTCCGATTTGGGTTCAAGCTTATCAGGTTGAAGCTTTTCACATAAGCATCGCAACCCGAAACTTTAAGAAACGACAGCTTAGGTTTCTTGCCAAACCACAGTTCATATGGTGTCGTCTCAACATATTTAGATGGTGCCCTATTTAATGTGAATGCAGCCGTCTCTAAAGCTTAACCCCAAAATGATAGTGGTAAATCGGTAAGAGACATCATAGATCACACCATATCTAATAAAGTATGGTTATGACATTCGGACACACCATTATGCTCTGGTGTTCCAGGTGGTGTGAGTTGCGAAACTATTCCACATTGTTTCAAATGAAGACCAAACTCGTAACTCAAATATTCGCCTCCGTGATCAGATCGTAGAAACTTTATTTTCTTGTTACGATGATTTTCCACTTCACTCTCAAATTCTTTGAACTTTTCAAATGTTTCAGATTTACGTTTCATTAAGTAGATCCATATCTGCTCAAATCATCTATGAAGGTCAGAAAATAACGATACTCGCCGCGAGCCACCACACTCACCGGACTGCATACATTAGTATGTATTATTTCCAATAAGTTAGTTGCTCGTTCCATTGTTCCGGAGAACGGAGTCTTAGTCATCTTGCCCATGAGGCATGGTTCGCAAGCATCAAGTGATTCCAAAAGCCCATCATCATCGAGTTTCTTCATGCGCTTTACACCAATATGACCTAAACGGCAGTGCCACAAATGAGTTGCACTATTATTAAGTTTGGATTTTTTTGGCTTCAATATTATGAATATGTGTATCACTACGATCGAGATTCAACAAAAATACACCACTCATCAAGGGTGCATGACCATAAAAGATATTACTCATATAAATAGAATAACCATTATTCTCTGATTTAAATGAATAACCATATGACATCAAACAAGATCCAGATATAATGGTCATCCTCAACGCTGGCACCAAATAACAATTATTCAGGTCTAAAACTAATCCCGAAGGTATATGTAGAGGTAGCATGCCGACGACGATCACATGGACCTTGGAACCATTTCGGACATGCATCGTCACCTCATCCTTAGCCAATCTTCGTTTAATCCGTAGCCCCTGTTTCGAGTTGCAAATATGAGCAACAGAACCAGTATCAAATACCCAGGCACTACTATGAGCATTAGTAAGGTACACATCAATAACATGTATATCAAATATACCTTTCACTTTGCCATCCTTCTTATCCGCCAAATACTTGGGGCAGTTCTGCTTCCAGTGACCAGTCCCTTTGCAGTAGAAGCACTCAGGTTCAGGCTTAGGTCCAGACTTGGGCTTCTTCCTGGGAGTAGCAACTTGCTTGCTATTCTTATTGAAGTTCCCCATCTTCCATTTGCCCTTTTTATTGAAACTGGTGGTCTTGTTGACCAGCAACACTTGATGCTCCTTCTTGATTTCTACCTCCGCAGCCTTAAGCATTGTGAAGAGCTCGGGAATTGTCTTTTCCATCCCTTGCATGTTATAGTTCATCACGAAGCCTTTATAGCTTGGTGGTAGTGATTGAAGAATTTTGTCAATGACACTATCATCAGGAAGATTAACTCCCAGCTGAGTCAAGTTGTTATGGTACCCAAACATTCTAAGTATGTGTTCACTGATAGAACTGTTCTCCTTCATATTGCAGCTATAGAACTTGTTGGAGACTTCATATCTCCCAACTCGGGCATTTGCTTGAAATATTAACTTCAACTCCTGGAACATCTCATATGCTCCATGACGTTCAAAACGTCTTTCAAGTCCCGATTGTAAGCCGTAAAGCATGGCACACTGAACTATCGAGTAGTCATCAACACGCGACTACCAGGCGTCCACAACGTCTATAGTTGCTGGGGGGTGGCACACCTAGCGCTGCTTCCAGGACGTAATTCTTTTGTGCAGCAATGAGGATAATCCTCAAGTTAAGGACCCAGTCTGTGTAGTTGCTACCATCATCTTTCAACTTAGGTTTCTCTAGGAACACATTAAAATTTAAGGGAACGGTAGCACGGGCCATTGATCTACAACAACATATATATGCAAAAACTATCAGGACTAAGTTCATGATAAATTAAAGTTCAATTAATCATATTACTTAAGAACTCCCACTTAGATAAACATCCCTCTATTCATCTAAAGGATCACGTGATCCATATCAACTAAACCATGTCTGATCATCACGTGAGATGGAGTAGTTTTCAATGGTGAACATCACTATGTTGATCATATCTACTATATGATTCATGCTCGACCTTTCGATCTCAGTGTTCCGAGGCCATATCTGCATATCCTAGGCTTGTCAAGTTTAACCCGAGTATTTTCCACATGCAAAACTGTCTTACACCTGTTGTATGTGAACGTAGAGCTTATCACACCCAATCACCATGTGGTGTCTCGGCACGACGAACTGTAGCAACATTGCATACTCAGGGCGAACACTTATACCTTGAAATTTAGTGAGGGGTCATCTTATAATGTAACGAATATCTTGCCTTCGGATCTGTGATAGAAGGTGTACCCAATAGTTTCCTTTGGGAATCCTATGATGATGCATTTCTCCGATTTGGGTTCAAGCTTATCAGGTTGAAGCTTTTTCACATAAGCATCGCAACCCGAAACTTTAAGAAACGACAGCTTAGGTTTCTTGCCAAACCACAGTTCATATGGTGTCGTCTCAACATATTTAGATGGTGCCCTATTTAATGTGAATGCAGCCGTCTCTAAAGCTTAACCCCAAAATGATAGTGGTAAATCGGTAAGAGACATCATAGATCACACCATATCTAATAAAGTATGGTTATGACATTCGGACACACCATTATGCTCTGGTGTTCCAGGTGGTGTGAGTTGCGAAACTATTCCACATTGTTTCAAATGAAGACCAAACTCGTAACTCAAATATTCGCCTCCGTGATCAGATCGTAGAAACTTTATTTTCTTGTTACGATGATTTTCCACTTCACTCTCAAATTCTTTGAACTTTTCAAATGTTTCAGATTTACGTTTCATTAAGTAGATCCATATCTGCTCAAATCATCTATGAAGGTCAGAAAATAACGATACTCGCCGCGAGCCACCACACTCACCGGACTGCATACATTAGTATGTATTATTTCCAATAAGTTAGTTGCTCGTTCCATTGTTCCGGAGAACGGAGTCTTAGTCATCTTGCCCATGAGGCATGGTTCGCAAGCTTCAAGTGATTCATAATCAAGTGATTCCAAACGCCCATCATCATGGAGTTTCTTCATGCGCTTTACACCAATATGACCTAAACGGCAGTGCCACAAATAAGTTGCACTATTATTAAGTTTGGATTTTTTTGGCTTCAATATTATGAATATGTGTATCACTACGATTGAGATTCAACAAAAATACACCACTCATCAAGGGTGCATGACCATAAAAGATATTACTCATATAAATAGAATAACCATTATTCTCTGATTTAAATGAATAACCGTATGACATCAAACAAGATCCAGATATAATGGTCATCCCCAACGCTGGCACCAAATAACAATTATTCAGGTCTAAAACTAATCCCGAAGGTATATGTAGAGGTAGCATGCCGACGACGATCACATCGACCTTGGAACCATTTCGGACGTGCATCGTCACCTCGTCCTTAGCCAATCTTCGTTTAATCCGTAGCCCCTGTTTCGAGTTGCAAATATGAGCAACAGAACCAGTATCAAATACCCAGGCACTACTATGAGCATTAGTAAGGTACACATCAATAACATGTATATCAAATATACCTTTCACTTTGCCATCCTTCTTATCCGCCAAATACTTGGGGCAGTTCTGCTTCCAGTGACCAGTCCCTTTGCAGTAGAAGCACTCAGGTTCAGGCTTAGGTCCAGACTTGGGCTTCTTCCTGGGAGTAGCAACTTGCTTGCTATTCTTATTGAAGTTCCCCATCTTCCATTTGCCCTTTTTATTGAAACTGGTGGTCTTGTTGACCAGCAACACTTGATGCTCCTTCTTGATTTCTACCTCCGCAGCCTTAAGCATTGTGAAGAGCTCGGGAATTGTCTTTTCCATCCCTTGCATGTTATAGTTCATCACGAAGCCTTTATAGCTTGGTGGTAGTGATTGAAGAATTTTGTCAATGACACTATCATCAGGAAGATTAACTCCCAGCTGAGTCAAGTTGTTATGGTACCCAAACATTCTAAGTATGTGTTCACTGATAGAACTGTTCTCCTTCATATTGCAGCTATAGAACTTGTTGGAGACTTCATATCTCCCAACTCGGGCATTTGCTTGAAATATTAACTTCAACTCCTGGAACATCTCATATGCTCCATGACGTTCAAAACGTCTTTCAAGTCCCGATTGTAAGCCGTAAAGCATGGCACACTGAACTATCGAGTAGTCATCAACACGCGACTACCAGGCGTCCACAACGTCTATAGTTGCTGGGGGGTGGCACACCTAGCGCTGCTTCCAGGACGTAATTCTTTTGTGCAGCAATGAGGATAATCCTCAAGTTAAGGACCCAGTCTGTGTAGTTGCTACCATCATCTTTCAACTTAGGTTTCTCTAGGAACACATTAAAATTTAAGGGAACGGTAGCACGGGCCATTGATCTACAACAACATATATATGCAAAAACTATCAGGACTAAGTTCATGATAAATTAAAGTTCAATTAATCATATTACTTAAGAACTCCCACTTAGATAAACATCCCTCTATTCATCTAAAGGATCACGTGATCCATATCAACTAAACCATGTCTGATCATCACGTGAGATGGAGTAGTTTTCAATGGTGAACAACACTATGTTGATCATATCTACTATATGATTCACGCTCGACCTTTCGATCTCAGTGTTCCGAGGCCATATCTGCATATCCTAGGCTCGTCAAGTTTAACCCGAGTATTTTCCATGTGCAAAACTGTCTTACACCTGTTGTATGTGAACGTAGAGCTTATCACACCCGATCATCACGTGGTGTCTCGGCACGACGAACTGTAGCAACGTTGCATACTCAGGGTGAACACTTATACCTTGAAATTTAGTGAGGGGTCATCTTATAATGTTACCGCCATACAAAGGAAAATAAGATGCATAAAAAGATAAACATCGCATGCAATCAAAAATATGTCACATGATATGGCCATCATCATCTTGTGCTTTTGATCTCCATCTCCAAAGCACCGTCATGATCTCCATCGTCACCGGCTTGACACCTTGATATCCATCGTAGAGTCGTTGTCGTCTCGCCAACTATTGCTTCTACAACTATCTACCGCATAGTGATAAAGTAAAGCAATTACATGGCGATTGCATTTCATACAATAAAGCGACAACCATAAGGCTCGTGCGAGTTTCCGATAACTTTTACAAAACATGATCATCTCATACAATAACTTATATCACATCATGTATTGACCATATCACATCACAACATGCCCTACAAAAACAAGTTAGACGTCCTCTACTTTGTTGTTGCAAGTTTTACGTGGCTGCTACAGGCTTCTAGCAAGAACCGTTCTTACCTACGCATCAAAACCACAATGATTTTTCATCAAGTGTGTTGTTTTAACCTTCAACAAGGACTGGCCATGTCAAATTCGGTTCAACTAAAGTTGGAGAAACAGACACCCGCCAGCCACTTGTGTGCAAAGCACGTCGGTAGAACCGGTCTCATGAACGTGGTCATGTAATGTTGGTCCGGGCCGCTTCATCCAACAATACCACCGAATCAAAATAAGACGTTGGTGGTAAGCAGTATGACTACTATCACCTATAACTCTTTGTGTTCTACTCGTGCATATCATCTACACATAGACCTGGCTCTGATACCACTGTTAGGGAACGTAGCATGCTATTTCAGAAACAATTCTATGATCACGCAAGATCTATCTAGGAGATGCATAGCAATGAGAGGGGGAGAGTGTGTCCATGTACCCTCGTAGACCGAAAGAGGAAGCGTTAGATTAACACGTTTGATGTAGTCGAACATCTTCATGATCCAACCGATCTAGTACCGAACGTACGGCACCTCCGAGTTTAGCACATGTTTAGCTCGATGACGTCCCTCGAGCTCTTGATCCAGTAGAGGGTCGAGGGAGAGTTGCATCAGCATGACGGCATGGTGACGGTGATGGTGATGTGATCCGCGCAGGGCTTCGCCTAAGCACTACGACGCTATGACCGGAGGAGTAAACTGTGGAGGGGGTGTCAGTATCAAAACCGGCGGATCTCGGGTAGGGGGTCCCGAACTATGCTTCTAAGGCTAATGGTGATAGGAGGCGGGGGACACAATGTTTACCCAAGTTCGGGCCCTCTCGATGGAGGTAATACCCTACTTCCTGCTTGATTGATCTTGATGATATGAGTGTTACAAGAGTTGATCTGCCACGAGATCGTAGAGATTAAACCCTAGAAGCTATCCTATGATTATGATTGTTGTTCTCCTACGTACTAAACCCTTCGGTTCATATAGACACTGAAGGGGGCTAGGGTTACACAGAGTCGGTTACATAGAAAGGAATCTTCATATCCTAACCGCCAAGCTTGCCTTCCACACAAAGGAGAGTCCCATCCGGACACGGGACGAAGTCTTCTATCTTGTATCTTCATAGTCCAACAGTTCGGCATATGCATATAGTCTGGCTGTCCGGGGACCCCTCAATCCGGGACTCCCTCAGTAGCCCCTGAACCAGGCTTCAATGACGATGAGTCCGGCGCGCAGATTGTCTTCGGCATTGCAAGCCTGGTTCCTTCCTCGAATACTCCAAAGTAGATCTTGAACATAAGAATCGTGTCCGGCTCTGCAAAAAAATTCCACATACCACTTTAGAGAGTAAAATATCCCACGAATCCAATCTGCTGACGACTCATAGCATGACATCACGCCACGGCCTGGTCTTTATTCGAACCGTTTTTATCCTACCCCTCCGTATCTCGAGGCACGGTTCCATTGGCACATCTTGTCAAAGCAGAGATCGTGTCCCCTTATCATGGGATTCTCATCAATGTGGGTATGGGTAACCCAACCATGCCATCCGCACGCTGCTTGGGAAATAAGCAAGCCTTAGGGCAAGTGGGGAGGCGCCTGATTTTTACTGCCTTTATAAAGGGATAAGGATCCCCCTCTTTCACCCACGCCCTCTCCTTCCTCTTCTCATTCATTCTCGAGCTCCAGCGCCCAAGCACCCATCTCTTCCGCCCAAAAAGCACTCCAACCATGTCCGGATCCGAAGTGCAAGGCAAGTGGATGGCCTCCTCCGTCAAGGAGAAGGATATCAAAAAGCTCCGGGAGGCCGGATACCTGGCCAAGAAGATCGCACACTGTCTCCCAGCGGCGGGACAGATCGTCTCTACACTGGAACCCCACGAGAGGGTTGTATTCCTCCCTCACTTTGTCCGCGGGTTGGGGTTTCCCCTCCACCCATTTGTTCGCGGCCTTATGTACTACTACGGGATAGATTTCCATGACCTATCCCCCAACTCCTTCCTCAACATCTCGGCATTCATCGTCGTGTGCGAGGCCTTCCTCCGCATCCCGCCACACTTTGGATTGTGGTTAAAGATTTTCAACGTGAAGCCAAAGGTGGTAGGCGGCGAACACGCCGAGTGAGGAGGAGCCATTGTGAGCAAGATGCCCAACGTCAAATGGCCATCAAGTAAATTCAACGAGTCCGTTAAAGGTTGGCAACAATAGTGGTTCTATGTTATCGAGCCACGCGGCACCAAATGGGCTGCTGCCCCCGAGTTCCGATCCGGAGCCCCACTGCAGCTCATGTCCTGGCCCGAAAAGGGCCTAGACTGGTCTTCATCAGGCGAGCTGACGCCGCTCCAAGTGCGTATCAAGAGCATGTAGGACAAGAATATTAAACTTGTCGATGTGGTCCAGGTGATGCTAGTTCGTCGAATCCTTCCCTGTCAACGCCGGACTTGCAATCTATGGGAGTTTGATCCGGCCAAGCACCAAACCTTGCTAGAGTTCTTTGGCATGACGCACGAAGACATCTGGAAGGTGCTATTCAAGCCCGACAAGTCATGGCCGGACACCGCCGAGGATCGCGAGCGCAAATTGTCACGCCCCGCAAGTTCGGTAAGTCTTTATATGTTTTCAAGGTGTATCATTTATTTGTATACCTTGGGGAAAACACCTAATATTTCCCTAACAATTCTCCCCGGGCTAGATGAAGAAGGCAGAGCGGATCTACTGTCCGGCTCCGCTGCCTGAAGAACAAGCCGACCCACTTCTGATAAAGATGCTGGTCCCGGCGCCATATAAGGCGCCGAAAAAGAAGGCCAAGAAGGAGGCCAAGGAGACCAGGGGCATGCTTTGTCGGAAGGGTACTTTGGACGTGATGTCCAAAGACACCGAGGCCCACTCCTCCGCCGAGAAAGATGGGGAAGAGGAGGAGGAAGAAGAGGAAAGCCAGTCCCCCCTGCGAAGAGGAGAAAGAAGAGGACGGCCTCCACACGTTTGGAGGCCGAAACTTATAAGAAGGGGAAAGCCTCCCTTCCAGACGAATCCACCGCAGCCACCGACAGCAGCCCGGAGTGGGAACCCAGGGTCAAGCCCCTGGCCAAATCGTGAGTACAAAGAAACCCGGACACATACATATATCCAGTCTCACTTTTGCATAGTATTAATGTATTGAGTCACATATTCTGCAGTCCGGCCGGGTCCGACATCGAGCGATCTTCGTTAGAAGATTTGTTGGACCCAGATGCGATGGATAGCGTGACCCTCCCGACGGCCTCCTCGCCTGAAGGCGTGGACAACACTGAGGTCTCGTCCCAAAGGGGCCCAGGCCAGGCGAAGCTCAGGATACCGTCGAGGCGGCGCCAGAGGGTCAAACCTCGGCAACCGGACACACGGGGGAGCAGACCCCCGTGGATGCTAAAGGCGGGGGGCCGTCCTGAATTCGGCCCCCAGCCAG
This sequence comes from Triticum timopheevii, assembly GCA_963921465.1. Classification (NCBI taxonomy): domain Eukaryota; kingdom Viridiplantae; phylum Streptophyta; class Magnoliopsida; order Poales; family Poaceae; genus Triticum; species Triticum timopheevii. The sequence continues at coordinate 587,812,461 of OY997270.1, forward strand.
AGACAACACCGGAGACAATACGGCTCCGAATTCAGGCTAGCAACCTTCTTTAACAGAAGGTGGTGCGCCTATTCCGCCGGTGACCTCAGTCCACCCAGAGGTGCCGGATACTTTATTGGCGACGCTGCAAAGCGCTTCCATCATTGAAGAGCACCGTACCCTTATGGGTGCGGTGATTGAGAAGGTCCAGTCCGCCAAAAGCGGGCTGACCGAAGCCTGCACCAGCCTTCTAACAGGCTTTGAGGTAAGTAATGAAGTTAAAAGAATGTCATAATATAGATAATAGCCCTTGATACACTGTTCGGTGTTTGAAAAGAAAGCCGGACAGAGGATCAAATATATTTCGCAGGAGACTAATTAGGAAATACCTATGTGAATAATCAGGCATCATTATTGACTGCAACCTCTCATACTGCGGAGGTCTCCAGACTGAAGCAGAGTCTGGAGCGGGCCGAAAATGAGCTCGGCCAGGTAAAAAAGCAATTGAAAGATAACCAAGGTATGGGATAACTTTGTGTGTATTTAAATACAAGTGAATAGTTATTTTGCTGAAAAATGACATGATATGTAGTAGGAGCGGCGACCGAAATCTAGGCTCTTAAGAAGGCGGTAGCCGAGGCCGAGAAGAAGGCGGCCAAGGAGCAGGCCACTCGTGAAAACCATGAGGCTCGGGTCATTGAAGTTCAACAAGAGCTCCAAGAAGCCATAAAAAAGTGCGAGACCTTGGAGCAAAGTATAATAGATCAAGAGTCTGAACTCACCAAGGCTCGTCAATCCGCACACGATGCCCGGGCTGAAGCCCAAGGCGCCTTCTAGGAAATCCAGGAGGCCCGAAAGATCGCAGCAGGTAAGGCCTTTATTATGCAGAGCTAATACGCGAAGGAAAGATTTCGTTTACTGACCTGGATTAGGAGTTCTCCAGGGGTGTTTGCGGATCTGCCGTGCAGCGTGTCTGACGCTGCAAAATTCTACCGAGCCAAAGAGGGGAGTTCTACGGAGAAGCTGTTCTGGTCGCAATATCTTGTGCTAGAATACCCAGTACCCTTTACCGATCAGCTGAAGCAGCTGGCCGAGCTGCATAGGGCGGCCGAACTAGCCCTCAAGGATTTGATTATCCGGCTATGGCCTGCCGAAGCGATTCCCAGCAGCTACTTCGGACTCATGAAGCGGCTGGTTAGTGCATGCCCTCGGCTTGACGCCATCAAGCGGTCGGTCTGCAACGAAGGTGCCTGAATGGCCTTTGCCTGCGTCAAGGTGCATTGGGCGAAGATGGATGTTGTGAAGCTGATGACCGAAGGACCGCCTGAAGGGAAAGAGCACCGCAAGCCTGAGTTGTATTATGACAGTGTTCTGGAGGGATCCCGCCTTGTGTCAGAGCAATGTGCCAAGGATATTATATTCCCATGAATGTATGCATGTTTTCCTGTGCTGTAATATGAAACAAGGTTGTTATGTAAAATAATTCTTGTTATTTGAATTATTACCTCCTATGCAGCCATTTTTAAATTAATCCTGAGAGTTGGCCATTCGTCGGCTTCTACCCCCGCGTAGGAAGTACAGGGGTGTTCAGAATAAATCTAAACACTCTTTACTCCAGCTTTTTGGTCCTTAAAGGAGGTGTTTAGCGCAACGAACCAGGCAATCAGACTATAAGGCTTTATCACCCTCACTTAGCCATAGGAGTTTGACAAGGTAGGCGCAGCCCCTAGTGTTCGGAAGACTGAACTTGGGGTATTGTAAGACACCTGATCGGATAAAAACTGATGCGTCGCATGATGCATTAGTTATCGCATAATGCGGAAGAAATCGCTAAAGATTTTGTGACCTCTTGAGCACCTGACCAGCTCTCGTCGCACCATGACAGTTAGTTTTCGGCTTTCTCTATTGAGGTGCTTGTCCAGAAGAACCGGGACACAATCGCAGTAGTTCTCCCTTTACTACCCTAGCCGATATAGCGGAACGTAGGGTAGCAAGCACAGGAGCCGGGCAACCCAACTGTTGACCAAAGACATGATTCGGAGCCAATGCATATAATGCTATAAGTTTGGGGTGCCGAACTGTACTGTAAAAGTGTTCGGACTTTCTTGCCGTGTTATGGGGTACAATGAAGCCCCTGGTGAATTAAGGCATACCAGAATGTACGGTTGCAATTGATAATAAATAAATAAACAAGGGAAAAAGTAAGTAATAAGCTGATGCTGCAAATTATTTTTTGATTAGTACATCAAGGCGTATGTGTACAAGTAGTGCAATAAGCAAATAAGGCTATTTAACATGCCATGACCAAGAGCGAGCTGCGTGCGGGTATTTAAAACAGGTATGATGATCATTAGCAGAAACCACCTGGGTATTCCCTTGTACGTCCGAGCCCCTAGCTTTCTTGGTGTATCCGTCCCGCTATGGGTCCGATGAGCAGGTTTATCAGAAAAGGCATCGAGAAGAGAAAAATCCTGAGAGAAAGAGAAAAAGTGAAGGTATGCGGATCCGGGAGCGGTGGAGCCGCATTGTGGACCACAGTCTAGCCGTGCCTCCGCCCGTGCCCATGGTATCTTAAGTGCGTAGTTGTGTACGCGCAACACAAATTTCACCGCTTGATTGGGGCTGGGACAAAGGCCGAGTTGCTAGCTGAGCACTGGATGAGGCGGACGGTCCTGCTGCAGAGTAGCTCGGTCTCGCTTGACGGTGTCCGGGGGCTTCATTGCCGAATTGAGGTTTTGCCTAAGGAGGCTACTCTGTACTTCTGCTGCAAGGGTCGCGGTGTGATCTTCAGTATGGAGGGAGCGCTCCGTATTTCCATTGACTGTTATAACACCGCGAGGTCCAGGCATCTTGAGCTTCAGGTAAGCATAGTGCGGCACCGTGTTGAAACGAGCAAATGCGGTTCATCCGAGCAGTGCGTGATAACCACTGCAGAAGGGGACGATATCAAAGATTAATTCTTCGCTTCAGAAATTATCTGGGGATCTGAAGACCACTTCCAGTGATATTGAGCCCGTACAACAGGCCTCTACACCTGGTATGACACCTTTAAAGGTGGTTTTGGTGGGCTTGATTCTTGAGGGATCAATACCCATTTTGCGCATTGTATCCTGATAGAGCGGGTTCAGGTTGCTACCACCGTCCATGAGGACGCGTGTGAGGTGGAATCCATCAATGATAGGGTCTAGCACCAGTGCGGCTTAACCGCCATGATGGATACTAGTCGGATGGTCCCTGCGATCGAACAGGGGGACCACGGGTTGTATTTTGGGGCGACTGGCTCCATCGCGTAGACGTCCCTTAGTGCACGCTTCCGCTCCCTTTTGGTGATATGGGTAGCATATATTATCTTCACCGTTTTAACTTGGGGAGGAAACTTTTTCTGTCCCCCTGTGTTCGGTGGCCGGGGCTCCTCGTTGTCATCGCTTTGCCATCCCTTTTCCTTGTTTTCGCCATTTAACTTGCCGGCCTGTTTAAAGACCCAACATTCTCTGTTGGTATGATTGGCTAGTTTATCGGGGGTGCCGTGGATTTGACATGGATGATCGAGTATGCGGTCCAGACTGGACGAGCCCGGATTATTTCTCTTAAATGGCTTTTTCCACTGACCGGACTTGGAGCCACTGAATCCAGCATTGACGGCCGTGTCTTCGGCGTTATCGCCATTATTTTGACGCTTGTGTCTGTTGCGTCGGGGCTTGCCGTTGCTATCTCTGCCTTCGAAAGTGCCAGGTTTACTTGAGGTGTTGTTGCTACGAGCTAGCCAGCTATCCTCGCCCACACAAAAGCGGGTCATGAGCCTCGTAAGGGCTGCCATGGACTTCGACTTCTCTTGGCCGAGGTGTCGGGCAAGCCACTCGTCACGGATGTTTTGCTTATAGGCAGCTAGGGCTTCGACATTCAGACAGTCGAGGATCTGGTTCTTTTTAGTTAAGAACCGAGTCCAGAATTTCCTGGCTGACTCTCCGGGCTGTTGGATTATATGACTTAAGTCATCGGCATCCGGAGGTCATACATAAGTGCCTTGGAAGTTGTCAAGGAATGCATCTTCTAGGTCCTCCCAACTGCCAATGGAGTTTTCGGGCAGACTGTTCAACCAGTGCCGAGTCCATTGAGTTTTAGCGGGAGATACTTGATGGCGTGGAGATCATCACCGCGGGCCATATGTATATGGAGAAGGAAGTCCTCGATCCATACCGCAGGATCTGTTGTTCCATCATATGATTCAATGTTTACGGGTTTAAACCCTTCTGGGAATTCATGCTCCATTACATCATCCGTGAAGAATAGGGGGTGTGCGGCGCCTCTGTGTCGGGCTATGTCGGGACGCAGCTCGGATGGAGCCGGCCTGCGGTATTCGGCCCGGACAGGTTTATATTTGTTATATCCGGCTTGGTGGCCGTCGTTGCGCGTTGGGGCACACCCCCACGATCCATAGATCGATCTGGTTTGTTGTGCTCTGTTTTCCAAGTCGTACCGCAGGTCATGTGTGTATCCCCGAGCTATTATGTTTCTATTTGTTCGGCGAGGCAGTGTCGGCTGGTGTTCGGGCTGAATTGCCATTTTATCTCGGCCACGGGTGGTCGGTCAGCCGCATTATGCGCTGGTAGTGCTGGCCCCAGCGCCTCGTCATCGAATTGAGGTAGCATTTTACGCTTCGGGTAACTTTTATTTGATCAGCTTGAAGCTTCTGCTTCTTCTTCTTCAGGCTCATTGCCGTGGCTATAAGCCGGCACTTAAAGCGCTCCTGCTCAATGGGATCCTCAGGCATGATAAATTCTTTGTCGCCGAGGCTCACCTCGTCCTCGGAGAGGGGCATGTAATTGTTGTCCTCCGAGTCGTTGTTCAAGGCCTGTTCATGGGGGATGGCTCGCCCGTCTTCCCATTCAGCCTGTTCGAAACTTGGCTTGGCGGGGTCTTTGTTGTCTTCGGCATCGTCCGAGTGCTATTTTCTCTTGTGCCGGTATCACTATTTTTACCATGGCGTGATTTAGAGCGGCGCCGCTGATGTCGGTGATTTGACTGCTTCTCAGGAAGTTTATCCTCAACTGGATCCTTTTTGTCATCGCCATTGTTTTCTTTGGGTATATCCACCATGTATGTGTCGTATGAAGAGGTGGCTATCCAGCGCCCTGTGGTCGGTGGTTCCTGTTCTTCTCCAGCATCGTCGTCCATACCGTCGATGTCTTCGGAGTCGAATCAAGCATGTCGGTCAAATCGTCAATAGTGGCTATCAAGTGGGTGGTGGGTGGGTAACGAAGTTCTTCGTCGTCGCTTCCCATTCAAGCCGGACATAGTTCGGCCAAGAATCTCCTGACAAGGAGAGAGACTTTAATGAGTTTAACACATCACCTAGGGGTGAGTGTTGGAAGATGTCCGTGGAGCTGAACTCTAAGATCGGCCCCCGGTCAGATTCAATGGGTGCGGATACACGATGTTCAGAGCCTATGGCCGGAGACGAGTCTGAGGTTCTGATGACATAGGCCTCATTGGAGGTCCGATCTGTGTTCGGCTCTAGTGCTGCTGAGTTTATGGCCTCTGTGGCAAGGTTGAGCTTCCCGTCCTTGGATGGCGCACACTGCTCTGGATCTAGGGCCAGAGGGATTACAAGCGCTATCTCCTGCACACCGCCTGATGACGGATTTAGGTCATATTCATCGTGGCGGTAGGGTGTGGCTGTCATGGGCTCGAATCCGTCGAAGGTCAAGTCTCCGCGAATGTCGGCGGTGTAGTTCAAGCTTCCAAACCTGACCTGATGGCCAAGGGCGTAGCTGTTGATCTGCTCCAGATGGCCAAGCGAGTTGGCCCGCAGTGCGAAGCCGCCGAATACGAAAATCTATCTGGGGAGAAAAACTTCAACGTTGATTCGGTTGTTGTAGATGATTGAAGGAGCCATCTTGCCTTATGGTGACGACACAGTGGAACTCTCAATGAAAGCACCAATGTCAGTGTCAAAATCGGCGGATCTCGGGTAGGGGGTCCCGAACCGTGCGTCTAAGGCTAATGGTAACAGGAGGCGGGGGACACAATGTTTAGCCATGTTCGGGCCCTCTTGATGGAAGTAATACCCTACTTCCTACTTGATTGATCTTGATGATATGAGTGTTACAAGAGTTGATCTACCATGAGATCGTAGAGGCTAAACCCTAGAAGCTAGCCTATGATTATGATTGTTGTTCTCCTACGGACTAAACCCTTCGGTTTATATAGAGACCGGAGGGGGCTAGGGTTACACAGAGTCGGTTACATAGAAAGGAATCTTCATATCCTAACCGCCAAGCTTGCCTTCCACGCAAAGGATAGTCCCATCCGGACACAGGACGAAGTCTTCTATCTTGTATCTTCATAGTCCAACAGTCCGGCATATGCATATAGTCCGGGTGTCCAGGGACCCCTTAATCCGGGACTCCCTCAGGGGGCACTGCACACGGCTAAGAGAATAATTGATGTGCTATGGGGTGCCCCCCTACCCCCGTATATAAAGGAGGATAGGAGGAGGCCGGCCACCAAGGGGGCGCGCCATGGGGGGGAGTCCTACTAGGACTCCACTCCAAGTAGGATTCAGCCCCCCTTTTTCCTTTCTCGTCGGAGGGGGAAAAGGAAGGAGAGGGAGAGGGAGAGGGAAAGGGGGCCGCGGCCCCTTCTCCTTTTCCTATTCGGACTCCCTTGGAGGGGAGCGCGTGCCGCCCCTTGCAGGCTCCCCTCTCTCTCCACTAAGGCCCATGTAGGCCCAATACTTCCTCGGGGGGTTCCGGTAACCCCTCGGTACTCTGAAATATACCCGAACCATTCCAAAACCATTCTGGTGTCCGAATATCATCGTCCAATATATCAATCTTTATCTCTCGACCATTTCGAGACTCCTCGTGACGTACGTGATCTCATCCGGGACTCCGAACAATCTTTGGTCACCAAAACGCATAACTCATAATACAAATCGTCATCGAACATTAAGCGTGCGGACCCTACGGGTTCGAGAACTATGTAGACAAGACCGAGACATATCTCCTGTCAATAACCAATAGCGGAACCTGGATGCTCATATTGGTTCCTACATATTCTACAAAGATCTTTATCGGTCAAACCGCAATAACAACATACATTATTCCCTTTGTCATCAGTATGTTACTTACCCGAGATTCGATCGTTGGTATCCTCATACCTAGTTCAATCTCGTTACCGACAAGTCTCTTTACTCATTCCGTAATACATCATCCCACAAATAACTCATTAGTCACATTGCTTGCAAGGCTTATAGTGATGTGCATTACCAAGAGGGCCCAGAGATACCTCTCTGATACTCGGAGTGAGAAATCCTAATATCTATCTATGCCAACCCAACAAACACCTTCGGAGACACCTGTAGAGCATCTTTATAATCACCCAGTTATGTTTTGATGTTTCATAGCACACAAGGTGTTCCTCCGGCATTTGGGAGTTGTATAATCTCATAGTCAAAGGAATATGTATAAGTCATGAAGAAAGCAATAGCAATAAATCATTAATGATCATTATGCTAAGCTAACAGATGAGTCTTGTCCATCACATCCTTCTCTAATGATGTGATCCCGTTCATCAAATGACAACACATGTCCATGTCAGGAAACTTAACCATCTTTGATTAATAAGCTAGTCAAGTAGAGGCATACTAGGGACACTCTATTTTGTCTATGTATTCACACATGTATCAAGTTTCTGGTTAACACAATTCTAGCATGAACAATAAACATTTATCATGATATAAGGAAATATAGATAACAACTTTATTATTGCCTCTAGGGCATATTTCCTTCACTCAAGGGGTCCGGCGGAAGGAAAAACACGCCTGGGCCACAGTGTCAGGCAAAAAGTCAAGACAATCATCCAGATTTTCCCCCACCCTCGTGCGCTCGACCGCCACCCTGCCGATCCCGGCGCCGCCCACCGCCCACCTCCGCTTGATAGGCCTTTCCCACCGGAAAAAGGGAGAAGGTTTCGCCACGGAAACCTCTCCACCACCTTCCTGGGCGAGTTTCCCGCGCAGGGAGGGATACCGGTGGCTGTGCACCAACCACGCTCGCCAGGTGTTCGGCAATTTGTCTGCTCGGTGAATGGACTCAGACGATGACGATGAGCTCACGGCGCTGCTGGAGGAGGAAGCCGATGTTGCCATCTAGGAAGAGGAGCATCTCATGGTCCTCGCCGCCCTAGCCGGCCTGCTGGCGAGCAATGAAAAGTCGTGGTGAGGTGGCTCGGCGTCGGGGCGGCTAAAAGCAAAGAACCAGCATTGTCTGGAAGGCTATTGCATGCTCTACTCCGACTACTTCGCTGACACTCCACTGCACAGCGACAAAGTACTTCCGCGCCATTATTGGATGAGCTGAAAGCTTTTCCTAAGGATTGAATTCCATTTGAGAGTTCGACGGCTACTTCACAAGAAGGATAGCACCGGAAAACTTGGATTCACCTCAATCCAGAAGTGCACGATAGTTATGAGGATGATTACATACGAAGCTCCTGGTGATTCACTCGTCGACTATAGGCCCATGGCCGAGTCCACGACCATTGAGTGCTTCTACAAGTTTTGTAGGGCAGTGGTGGCAGTGTTTGGACCGCAATACATGCGATCACCCAATGCTGAAGGCACTACTCAGATCCTAGCATAGAATGCATCAAGAGGATTTCCTGGGACGCTTGGAAGCATCGACTGGATGCATTGGAAATGGAAGAACTGTCCATTTGCTTGGTAGAGGATGTACAAAGGCGTCAAAGGCGGTTGCAGTGTGGTACTTGAGGCAGTGGCCACACAGGACCTCTGGATTTGGCACTCCTTCTTTTGTATGCCAGGAACTCACAATGACATCAACGTGCTACAGTGCTCCCCTGAAAGTGCATTATATCGACTAGAGGGGGGTGAATAGGCAACTTTTACAAATACGTCGCTGAAGAAATTCAACTTGAGGAATTTGCTATGCAACGAAATACATGTAGCGGAATAAGTACTCAGGTGCACGCATAACATGGCAGTAACATAGTCATCATGATGAATTGAAACAAGCATAGATCACAGGTAGCGTGTAAACACAATAAGCAGGCTGAAGATAAGATGACTGAAGAATTAGGATTGAGGTAATTGTGAAAGCCTTCAGTCAAAGTCTTCAAACAGTAACGATCAATTTCATCAACACATGAATGAGGAAATAAAACCAGTAGCTTGGTGAAGACGATGATTTTGTAGACCAGTTCCAACTGTGTTGATAATCATACATCTGGTTGGAGCGGCTAGGTATTTAAACCTGAGGACACACAATCCTCATCGTATTCTCCTTGAGCTAAGGTCATACGGACCTTGCCCAATCACTCGTGGTATTCTTCAGGTTACTTCCAAACTGTCGGTGTCAAAACCGGCGGATCTCGGGTAGGGGGTCCCAAGCAGTGCGTCTTAGGATCAATGGTAACAGGAGGCAAGGGACACAATGTTTACCCAGGTTCGGGCCCTCTCGATGGAGGTAAAACCCTACTCCTGCTTGATTAATATTGATGATATGGGTAGTACAAGAGTTGATCTACCACGAGATCAGAGAGGCTAAACCCTAGAAGGTAGCCTATGGTATGATTGTTGTTGTATATGTCTATCGACTAGCCTGGCCCTGGTTTATATAATGCACCAGAGGCCTAGGATAACAAGAGTCCTAGCCGAATACGCCAGTGGGGGAGGAGTCCTTGTCTTGATCGCCAAGTCTTGTGGATTCTTCCTTGTATGCGGCAGCTGTCCGGACTGGCCCATGAGTATACGGCCATGGGGGTCCTCGGCCCAATCTAACAGATCGGGAGATGACGTGGTGAGTACCCCCTAGTCCAGGACACCGTCAGTAGCCTCCTGAACCGGTCTTCAAGTTTAGGGACGCTCCTCGATTCTTCCAAACCGTTCTTCATCTTCAGTCGTCGGTCTTGAAAACTGGTTCAACAAATCTTCTCATCTTCGATCTTGAGGATCGCCGAAATGCATTCGAAGAGTTTACACGTCGGGTATCCGAGGAGCCCCTTTAAGTTTCTGGCCTTTATCAATGTCTTTTTATTTTTATGCCACACCTCGGGTTTGAAGTTGTTCCCGGGCGGCAACGTCCTCTTGCGTTCGAGCTCCAACGCTGGACTACATTCGCGGTACCTTTTGCAGCCGAGCACCAATGCCGGACTGCTTCCCAGCTCTAACGCCGGACTATGTATCCGGGCTCCAACGCCGGACTATATCCGAGCTGTCGTAAATCACCTTGGTTCATAGAAGTTTGAAGGAGTTTAGCCGAGCTTAATGCCGGAAATGCCCTCTATGGAGCCAGCCACTAGCGCCCGAGCTTTATGCCGGACTGCTTCCGAGGTGGTGCACCTCCCCGAACGTGGGCCGATTTTTGTCAATATTTTTGATTGGTGCAATTTATTCTCTGCCGAGATACATAGCCAGTAGCCCTCAAGGTGGGTATCGGTCTAAAACCCGAGATGCACATGAAGGATGACATAAGACCGCTGATCCCCGTAGCCGCTGAGACTCAGGTTGATTTGCAAAATTGGTCTGAGGATCAAGTCCTAGCTCGGCAATATACTTCGGGACACAAAAAGTGGCGTGCTCAGTCCTCGAAACTCAGGTTGAGTGTGGCCGACCAACCTGAGGATCAAAATCTCCTCGGAAACTGTATTGCACTTAAAATTTTCTGCATAGAACAGGCAATGCAGTAGCCCCCGAGACACTGGTCGGGTGGCAACACCAGATCAGGGGATCGATGTGCCCCTTTAATATTTGTAAATAATAAGAACGAACCCAGTAGCCCCAAGCCTTAATGCGGGCACGGGAGGCCGAATTAAGGATCGATATCCATAGTAAAATCACAAATTATGTGTAATGACTCTATGTATCCAAGTACTTTACGTCATTAATGCTCGGATCCACATTGTACAAAACTTTGTTGACCGACCATCGGCTTCCACCTCCTCGGCCAATAGCAGAGGAGTGTTTGTCCTACTTTATAAAGCCTTTATGAGGGCAAAGATTTACAACAAACAAGGCAATCTGGCCATACGGTTTTATAAACAAAGGTACGCGGAGAGACATGTTATATTACTATTTAACAGAAGAAATGTCTTCCAAAGAAAATAGTCCCGCTATCGGTTCCTTTCTTTGGGTTGTCATGCTAAGCATGATCATGAAACCTCAGCTCCAATGTAAGAGCAAAATATCGAGGATTTAGTTTGGGAGGCCAGTTAATAGCCCCCGGTAGTGTTCGGTGACAGTCGAGGTCAAGCCGTAAACACTTCGGCCATTGTTATGAATGGCCCATCGTTTAACGCCGTCATCGGATCGCCGACCAGTTTACGCTTATTGTGACAGTCAGTTTTCGGCTTTATCCACTGAGGTGCTTAACCATGTGAGCTGGAAGCACAATCGCAGTGGTTCTCCCTTTGCACACCTAGCCGAACAAAGCAGAACATAGGAGGCAAGCGCAGGAGCCGGGCAGCCCAACTATTGACCGAAGACACAATTCGGAACCGATGCATATATAGCAATATCCGAGAATGTTTTTGCCAAATCTCTAAAGGTGTCCGGCGTTGCACTTCGAGACTTATGCTGAAAAAACAAAAATAGTTTAAAAGTGCCATAGGCTCGAAAAGCCAAAAAACTTGTTCAAAAGGTTAATGTCCGAACTAGATCAAGTGTTCCGTGCCAATCCGAAAATTGGACTTTAGAAAAAAAGGTGCTTCTGCCATGCTTTAACATGACACATCCTATCTCAAAACTTCAAGCGGGTCATCCTACGGCTTCAACCTCCTATCCTGAAGGTGGAGTACTTCTTACTAGGCCAGTTTAGCAAACTAAACTCTAGCAGCTTTGAGAGAGAAATTAGGCTCCCAGGCTAGTGTCCACACACTTGTGTCGAAAAAAGGAGTGATAAATAATGATAAAAACTTTGCAACGACTAAGAAGAAAAACACTTATCATAAAACAGCTCATATAAATTTAAGAGCCCCCAAGTGACTTGGGTAAAAGAATGATTGCATGTACCGAAGTACTTATATCATATCTATGTTCAACCGAACTTTAAACGCGTCTTAACCGACCGTCGGCTTCTCCCTCTTCGGTCAAGGACCAAAAAGTGTTATATACTCCATCTGTCGAGAATATCGACGGTGTTTCCAATAACCAGGCAATCAGGCCATAAGGCTGTAACAGACAAAGCGCGCTCAGGGAACTTATGCTATATTACTGCGAAGTGTAAGAAGCATCTTCGAAGAAAATAGTACCTCCACCGATACCTTTCTTCGGTTCTCATTGTTATTATGAGACTTGTGCAATAGATTTTTTGTACTCATGAGTTCCGTTGTGTGCCGACCATGATTGAAAACAATAAGAGCGCTAGCTTTCGGCTTCACCCAGTCTGAGGTCCTGCTCGGGTGACCCGATCGTGACAATCGCAGAGGTGCTCCCTTTACTCCCTAGCCGAACAATCGGGAACGTAGGGGTAAGCACAGGAGCCAGGCAACCCAGCTTGTAAATGCTTAAGTCAATATGGTGCATATTGTGGCGTAATACACGAACAAGGAACGAAGCCGTACAAGTATAACCATATGCAAGAGGAAAAAGCTTCATGAAGGAAGCCCCCAAGTAAACGGGGTATTTGAATTTGCGTGTCACAAACAAAGTTTGGACAAGGAAATTTTTACAAGCAACTTTTTTCCAAAAAAGTATAATGCTTGGCTGAGCCGAACACAAGTTAAAAATTTAAAACTTTGAGCATGAAGACAACTTAGCTGGTTAATGTGTTCGGTATTGATGACGCGGTCCGAGCTTGATGCGAGACAAGGTTCCATCCCCGAGCCGTCCCGAGGTGGCGGAGCAAAGAGCTCGGCACTCCGAAGTGGTGACATAGCACGGTCAATGCAGGACGGTAGGGTGGTGTCGAAGTCCCCGACATGGGGTAATGAAGTGTTGACGAAGCCCCCCGTCCAGCCGAGGTGATGCCAAAGGATATAGTCCGGCTGGATCATTTTCCTGTGCACAAAAAATAGTGCAAACCGGAGATAATAGTAATAATAATAAAAATAAAAAAATTCGTTACATAACAAATAATTTATGCAAAGTGAATAATAAAAGAAATATGGCCTGGCGCCGAAGTCAATGTCGATGTAGGGCGGTGGCGTGATGCGGTAAAGGCATGGCAAGGCCTGAATTCACAGGTCGGTTCGAGTTCCGGATGCGGCGTTCGCCGGACTATGTATGGAAACTGACCGAACCACCATGCGACCGTCGTTAATGCGGCCACCATCTGATAGACCTGCGTACATATGACGGACAAACCATAGTAACAATTCATTGGGAAAAATGAACCCTAACAAGCAAAAAATACTAGGATTAATAGCACCTGGCTTATTTATTGTAGCAATCCGAAGAAAGGTGATTCCCAAAATTGGGACTCGCTCCGCACACCTATCGCCTGATGGGCGATAAAGCAACGGCATGGCGATGCTGGCAAAGGTTGGCTCGCCGAGGCAAAGCCCTCGGTCCAGCTAACATGACGGAGCTGGTCGGCCAGCGACGCCGAAGTCTCCGGAGTAGGTTGATGAAGAGATGATGAAGCCCCCGGTCCAGCGATGCAGGTCGTGTTGTGGTCGATGCCGGCTTGATGAAGTGACGGTGTGGCGATGCAGGTGTGCCCGCTCCGTGTAATCCGTGGGGCGGCGATGTTGGTGACGATTTATTGATGCCGAACTATTGTTCGGCTGGCCGAGATGATGATCCAAAGAAATTGAGCTCGGCTCAACAAAGCGACGACGTGTCTAACGTAGGTCGGCCGCCGTGGAGTGATGTTGTCGGGCTAGTTTGACACCGGCGCGACGGTGAAGTTCGTATTGCAAGAATACTTTTAATACTACTGGGATGTGTTTGAGAATAAAACACAACACCCCATACGAAAACTTCCTTCAAAAAGGATGTCTGAGATCCCGTTCATAAAGAAGATGAATTCGGGTCGGATTTGTTCTCGCGCAAAAAACAGATCCAAAAAGTGACGCACTAATCGGAAGTTTTCCGGAGTTTGGACGGTCGGATTGATATGAATTTTTGGCAGGTGGTAGATATGGGAATTCCGCCGCAAATCAACGGTTGGATCCTCCAAAGGACATCCGAGCTAGATGCTGTATACCACGCCCTAAACTCGTCCGGATTCTCGTCCAGATTCAACAGGGCTCCGGTATATCGGAGATTGCCGGAGATTCCTCCATCGGAACTCGACGAAATTTTTGCAGGATTGTTGTAGACTTAATTCCGCATAATTCCACTGAAGTAATCATTTAAGCGACACTCGAGGAGGCGGTGGTGGCGGATACAAGTTTGCTGTCCATAAAAACAGCGCGGTCGCCTGAGGGCAATGTTGACGTTGAGCCCCCGAGCTCCATGGATGACTCCTCCATGATCTTGATAGAGATCGGGGTTGGTGTTGATGAAGGCCTTCATCCGAACATGACGATCGGAGGTAGGGCGTAGTCCTCGGTCAAGCCAAGGTGACCAGTCGAGTTGGTGACGAAGAAGCCGACATCGCAGTTGACCTGCAGTCGAGCCATTGATCCTTTCGCTGATCATACAACGGAACTCTCAATGAAAGCACAAATGTCGGTGTCAAAACCGGCGGATCTCGGGTAGGGGGTCCCAAGCAGTGCGTCTTAGGATCAATGGTAACAGGAGGCAAGGGACACAATGTTTACCCAGGTTCGGGCCCTCTTGATGGAGGTAAAACCCTACTCTTGCTTGATTAATATTGATGATATGGGTAGTACAAGAGTTGATCTACCACGAGATCAGAGATGCTAAACCCTAGAAGGTAGCCTATGGTATGATTGTTGTTGTATATGTTTATCGACTAGCCTGGCCCCGGTTTATATAATGCACCAGAGGCCTAGGATAACAAGAGTCCTAGCCGAATACGCCGGTGGGGGAGGAGTCATTGTCTTGATCGCCAAGTCTTGTGGATTCTTCCTTGTATGCGGCAGCTGTCCGGACTGGCCCATGAGTATACGACCATGGGGGTCCTCGGCCCAATCTAACAGATCGGGAGATGACGTGGTGAGTACCCCCTAGTCCAGGACACCGTCACAAACCTTCACAGACTCGGTCACTCAGCGATCCACAATTTCTCTTGGATGCTCTACACCATGACGCCTAACTGTCTGGAGGGTGCATAGTCCTCGAAGGTAACAAGCGTCGGTTCCACAGTCCACACAGGAACAATCTCTTCAGTGATGCTCAATCACTTCGGGTTGTAGGTGCTTGGGTTTGGGTTTTTCCTCACTGATGATTTTCGCTCAAAGTCCTCGGAGGATGGGATGCTCTCAATGACAAGTGTCAGTTTCTCTCGGAGCAGCCAACCAACTAGTGGTTGTAGGGGGCGGCAATTTATAGCCTAGGGAGCAGCCCGACATGATAAGACATAAATGCCCTTCAATGATATGATCGTTAGGTGGATAAGATATTTTGGGACAGCTGGCGCGTAGCACAACAACGGTCGAAAATTTGAGGTCTCAAATTCCTCAGGGCTATCATGCTCCTCACAAATTCCTAACTCCTTAGTCAGAACAAATTCATCAGAGAACAGAAGATCTTCGTCTCTGTCACTGAAAAAATTGACTAAACTGTATGAGATTTCCAATGGCTTCACACAAAAGGATTGGGTATGTGTAGGATTTTGAGATGACCATCACTTGGAAAGTGTTTCCTTAGTTTTACCTCGACCCCCTTTAACAGTATGATATTTCCTATGACTCAAGAAAGAGAAAATGAAACTACGAAAGCAAAAGTCTTCATGCGTCATAATCCTCGCATCAATATCGAAGTCTTCAAGGTCACACCAATTTCCTCACTTTCAAAGTCTTCAAGAAAACAAAAGTCTTCAGCTGGAGACATTCATTTTGAAGGGTCGAATTTCATCGTAAATATCAAACTCCTCATAGACTTATAGAACCTGTGTACACCTCACAAACACATTAGTCCCTTAACCTATAAGTCTTCAATACACCAAAATCACTAAGGGACACTACATGCACTTACATCCCCTGTCTTTGCCAAGCTTGTGGAAGGTCATTCTCCTCCGGTGAACTTCGGGGTCAATGGGCGGCACTACAACAAGGGATACTACCTAGCTGATGGCATCTAGCCGAGATGGTCTACATTTGTGAAGACTATCTCAAACCTCTGCCAAGAGGCAAGAACTCCCACTTTGTGAAGGTTCAGGAGGCTTGCAGGAAGGATGTCGAGAGGGCATTTGGTGTTCTCCAATCTCGGTTTGCTGTTGTCCGGTACCCTGCGCAGACCTGGTCGAAAAATCAAATGTGGGAGATCATGACTTGTTGTGTCATCTTGCACAACATGATCATTGAGAGGGAGCAGAAAGAGCTATTGTTTGACACTGAACCATATTACAGGCAGGGTCCTCTCGCGTAAGTTGATCACCAGCTACGAGCAACCTAGACTGCCTTCCTCTATATGTGTCAGGAGATCCGAGACCCACAAGTGCATCAACAACTGCAGCAGGATCTGGTGGAGCACCTATGGAGGCTCAAGGGCAACGCCTGACGTGTGATGAAATATGAGTTTTTGTTTGTTGAACTATATAATTTGTATTGAACTATTTGTTGTTGAACTATTTGATTTCTATTGATTTTCTGTGATGAACTATGTATAAAAAAATAACTTCTGTTGAATTTGCGCTGAACCACGACGAATATGGGCCGATTTGCGCCGATAGCGGACCATTTTTCGCCAAAGTGGGCCAAAAGGCGGGCACATTTGCGCCAAAAATGGGCCGATATTGGCGCCTGGGGGCGGCGTCTAGGAACCCAACCGCACTCAGAGCCGATTTTAGCGCTGGCTCGCCCCCAGGTCGCAATTTTTAAGCCTCCTGGGGGGCCAACGGCTGGAGATGCTCTTAGTCTCACCTCGCCAGTGGGAGGAGGTTGGCACCAGCTTATAAGGTAAACTCTTCTCCCCTTCTAAAATGCTAGAACCACATGGAGGTAGCTAGTCTTGTGTTGCTAAATGTACACAACACACACATAGCGCGGCAACGGTGATGCTTTGTTTATTTTGTTTCCGCATGCAACAAGTTAGCTAGTCCCCGTGCAACACGC
Source organism: Triticum timopheevii (assembly GCA_963921465.1). Taxonomy (NCBI): domain Eukaryota; kingdom Viridiplantae; phylum Streptophyta; class Magnoliopsida; order Poales; family Poaceae; genus Triticum; species Triticum timopheevii. Next base: position 587,829,585 of record OY997270.1, read on the forward strand.
ACATGTATGCTTGAGCCCTTGTGCAACACCATGTGTACTCTGTTTTCTGGTTGCATGTACATCGATCTTTAGTTTTTGATTTAGGCGATATCAGTCTATAAAGTTTAATGGTTTGTGTATGGCAGGATGCATGGCTCGTTATGTTTGAGCATTTGTTTGGTTTTGTACAGAGATGCCAATTGGTTTAGTTTCTTTTAGCATGTGCTTAATTTTCCCCAACTGTCAATATCCTGTCAGAGGGATTTCTATCATCGGGGGCTGCACACTATGAGAACCAAGTTTTCTGGATGTACTTTTTTGCTTTGGAGATTTGTAAGGCGTCACCTTTTTTTTGCAGTTTATATACAGTTCTATACTATACTTTGCTGTTGGACCATAATAAAATCTGTTGAATTTGATGAATCACATCAAGAATCATAGTCTCATAAAGAGTTATTTTTGTGTCTCGGCTATCACTGCTAAACCAAAGTTTGTAAGGCCTAACCTTTTTTTCTTTTGCTTCTTACACCAAACAGAGTTTGCCTTGATTCCGTTTGAAGTAAAATTTGAAGCATCTAAAGCAAGGCAATATATCTAGTGAAATCTGGATTTGGTCTAAAACCTTAAAACTTGCCTCCTGGGCCATTAGATCTAAAACGAATGGCATCCAGGGCAGCCAACGTGACTGCCTAGAATTGCAGCTGAGGTAAGGAAATGTTGATTCTTGCCATGTAACGGGCAGTCAGTAGATTTGTGACCCGGGGTTGTGCAATTAATACAGATTAAGCGAGCCTGACAAGAAATTTTGTGGTGACCCCATTGGAGGCAACGAGAGCAAACCCAATTAATGGATAATTCCTGTATATCTACCAACGAGTAGTGGGCTTGGGCCAGATCTGCCTTGTGACGGGCTGGTAGCACAGCAGGCCAAGAGACATGCGGGGGGGGGGGGGGGGGGGGCATATTTGAACGTCGAGGAAAGGGAGAGTCCCTACTCGACGCCCGTTAGCGTCAAAATGACGACCTTTCGCTAAAGAGAACCGCCAATGGGCCGTCCCATTTGGAGCTAATGAATTCAGGCGCGCAAAAAAACTAGACAGAAAGCAGTTGCGATAGTGAGAACTTGAACTCGTGACCTCCCCATAGGTGATACCTCTTCGAAACCAATAGACCACATGAGTTAGTACTAGAATTGCAGCGCCAGGATTTAAGAACCAATTTGCATCGCCTGATCAGTTAAAGTACTATGTACATGGCAGATCCGTTTCTTTTCTCGAACTTTTCAACATTTCTTCAGGAAAAAAATGAAATTTTTTGAATAAATGAATGAAAATCGTGAAGAAATTTACAAATTCAATCAAACTTTAAAAATGTGAAAATTATTGAAAACATGAACAACCATTTTGAATTTCCAAATGATGAACAATTTTTAAATATACATTGAACATTTTGTGATATAGGCTGAACAAATTTTAAATACACACTGAACATTTTGTGATATACGCTGAACAAATATTTAAGTACACATTGAACATTTTAGTGATATACGCTAAACAATATTTAAATACACACTAAACATTTTAGTGATATACGCTGAACAATATTTAAGTACACATTGAAATTATTTGTTAATATATGTTGAATTTTTTAAAATACACAATGAACATTTTTGAAAAATATGTTGAGCCTTTTCTTAATATAGGGTGAACATTTTCTTAAATATAGAAGAACATTTTTTACACTTGCAATGAACTGTGTATAAGACACGAAAAATGAAACAAAAAGAAAAAAGGAAAGAAGAAAAAAGAAACAGAAACAAAATGAAAGAAGCAGGAAAAAGAAGAATAAGCAGAGCGACCATGGGCTGGCCCAAAACTGGAGCGAGGGTGGCCAGGCTTCAACGAAGCCACGTCTTTTTGACGCCTGCAGGCGTCAAATAGTATTTGCCGAGGAAAGGAAACACTGTGGTAGCGGCGGATAAGGGGCAGACAGAGGGCAATTAAAGTCTCCCAATTTAATGTAGTCTAAGGCTGGTTGTAATGGGGAGTATCATATACTAGTATCATGCATATGATACTAGTGTATGATACTACCTCTCTAATGCATAGTATCATATTTTAGTATCATGTAGTACTCTATTTATTGTCATGCATGACACAAAGCAGCATAGCATTTATTATGATACGGTATCATGATATGATACTCCACCCACTCTTTCTTCATTTAATGCTATGACACCTCATCAAAATTGCCTAGTTGACATGCATGATACTAGCTATGATACTACCATTACGACCAGCCTAATGGCCGACGCTCCTCTAAATCTGCCTAGTGTAAGAAATGCTCCATTAATGCCCATGGGAGCATAAATAGTCTGATATTGATAGTCTTTACTCTAGAAACACCTAACAAATTAGTTGCTAGATTCAAACACTCTAGAACAACCTATCAAGTTTCATAGATATTTAAGCCTATTATGGAAAATGATACATACAAATACATACCGAGATAATATTACTTTCTTAAGATTTAGAGTAAAATCCGTTGAAAAATGACAGTGTTCTAAACACCCAAACCTAGAAAATGGGCAAAATACCATCTCAGCTTGGCAGACAAATTTGTATTTTGTTTGTAAGTATAAGAATTGCATGAAAAATATGTACATTAGTATAGATAAGTCTATTTACAATTTTAACTCTACTAATTGTACCAAAAAGATGATATTCCAAATATTAAAATTGAATGACTTAAGTCAATAAAAATAATATATACCTTTCGTGACAAGATGAGTTAACATGAAGTACAAAAGTTTAGTATAAATAAGCGAGTCGCACAAGAAACCAGCGCACCATAGGTAGGTAGAAAGATATCACAAGGTAGCAAACAAGCCCAATTCCATGCAAAATGATTTTTGTCTTATTTGCCAAATCAGGCAGGATAATGGGCGGTTAAGGTTTTGTGGGATTTCGGTGGGTAGAATGGTTTGGAGAACAAAAGGGATAAAAATGAGTAGGAGGGCCGGCTAAATGGGTTGTGTTGGATGATTAGGCCATATTGAAAAAGGGACACAGACCCATGAAATTTTTATTCCATAAATCATCTTGTTATTTAACCGGCGGCTAAAATGTCTCGCATATTGGTCGTTCGAGCATTAGAAAAACCCTAATTAAAATAAATTTCGAACTTAGTATCGCTTGATTATAATGAGACTAGACGATTCAACTCAAGTCAATTAGAGACCGTTTGACATTTTCATAAAATCTACATTTATAAAAAATAGACGGAGAGTTTGCATTAAGGGTGATAGATCAACTTGTATAAACGTTTAAAAAAAATTGGGTGGCTCCCATTGAAGGAAATATGCCCTAGAGGCAATACTAAACTTGTTATTCATATTTCCTTATATCATGATAAATGTTTATTATTAATGCTAGAATTGTATTAACCGGAAACTTAGTACATGTGTGAATACATAGACAAACAGAGTGTCCCTAGTATGCCTCTACTTGACTAGCTCATTAATCAAAGATGGCTAAGTTTCCTAGCGATAGACATGTGTTGTCATTTGATGAACGGGATCACATCATTAGGAGAATGATGTGATGGACAAGACCCATCTGTTAGCTTAGCATAATGATCGTTGAGTTTTATTGCTATTGCTTTCTTCATGACTTATACATGTTCGTATAACTATGAGATTATGCAACTCCCGAATACAGGAGGAACACCTTGTGTGCTATCAAACGCCACAACGTAACTGGGTGATTATAAAGATGCTCTATAGGGTGTCTTCGAAGGTGTTTGTTTGCTTGGCATAGATCGAAATTATGATTTGTCACTCCTTTTAACGGAGAGGTATCTTTGGGCCCTCTCGATAATGCACATCACTATAATCCTTGCAAGCAATGTGACTAATGAGATAGTTACGGGATGATGCATTACAGAACGAGTAAAGAGACTTGCCGGTAACGAGATTGAAATAGGTATGAGGATACTGACGATCGAATCCCGGGCAAGTAACATACCGATGACAAAGGGAACAACGTATGTTGTTATGTGGTTTGACCAATAAAGATCTTCGTAGAATATGTAGGAGCCAATATGAGTATCCAGGTTTCGCTATTGGTTATTGACCGGAGATGTGTCTCAGTCATGTCTACATAGTTCTCAAACCCGTAGGGTCCGCACGCTTAACGTTCGATGACGATTGTATTATGAGTTATGTGATTTGATGACCGAAGTTTGTTCGGAGTCCCAGATGAGATCACGGAAATGACGAGGAGTCTCGAAATAATGGAGAGGTAAAGATCGATATATTGGAAGGCTATATTCGGACATCGGAAAGGTTTCGAGTGATTCAGGTATTTTTCGGAGTATCGAAGAGTTACGGGGATTCGCCGGGGGAAGTAGTGGGCCTTAATGGGCCATACGGGAAAGGAGAGAAGGGCCTCAAGGGGTGCCCCCCCATGGGCTGGTCCGAATTGGACTAGGAGGGAGCAGCGCCCCCCTCCTTCCTTCTCCCCTCTTCCTCCTTCCCTTCCTTCTCCTAGTTGGAATAGGAAAGGGGGGGCCGAATCCTACTTGGACCGGGAGTCCAAGTAGGACTCCCTTTTTTGGTGCGCACCCCCATGGGCCAGCCTCCTCTTCACCCCTCCTTTATATACGTGGGAGGGGGGCACCCCAAAGGCACACCAAGTCTTCTCTTAGCCGTGGGCGGTGCCCCCCTCCACTGTTACACACCTCGCTCATATCATCGTAGTGCTTAGGCGAAGCCCTCCGCCGGTAACTTCATCATCACTGAGGGAGTCCTGGACTAGGGTGTGTCTGGATAGCCGAACTATCATCATTGACCGGACTCCAAGACTATGGAGATACAAGATTGAAGACTTCGTCCCGTGTCCGGATGAGACTTTCCTTGGCGTGGAAGGCAAGCTTGGCGATACAGATATGTAGATCTCCTACCATTGTAACCGACTCTGTGTAACCCTAGCCCTCTCCGGTGTCTATATAAACTAGAGGGTTTTAGTCCATAGGACGAACAACAATCATACCATAGGCTAGCTTCTAGGGTTTAGCCTCCTTGATCTCGTGGTAGATCTACTCTTGTACTACCCATACCATCAATATCAATCAAGCAGGAGTAGGGTTTTACCTCCATCGAGAGGGCCCGAACCTGGGTAAAAACATCGTGTCCCTTGTCTCATGTTACCATCCGCCTAGACGCACAGTTGGGACCCCCTACCCGAGATCCGCCGGTTTTGACACCGACATTGGTGCTTTCATTGAAAGTTCCTCTGTGTCGTCGCCCATAGGCCCGATGGCTTCTTCAATCATCAACAACGACGCGGTCCAGGGTGAGACTTTTCTCCCCGGACAGATCTTCATATCCGACGGCTTTGCACTGCGGGCCAATTCGCTTGGCCATCTGGAGCAGATCGAAAGCTACGCCCCTGGCCATCAGGTCAGATTTGGAAATTTGAACTATACGGCCAACGTCCGCGGAGACTTGATCTTCGACGGATTCGAGCCACAGCCGAGCGCACCGCACTGTCGCGATGGGCATGATTTAGCTCTGCTGCCGGACAGTGCCCTGGAGGCCGCACGAGAGTCCGCTCCGACCCTTAACTCAGAGCCGACTGCGCCGATCGAGGATGGGTGGCTAGACACCGCCTCGGGGGCTGCTACCTCTACGGCGATGGAGCCGAATACCAACCCTGTCCCTTGTAAAGCTTGTGACTCCGAGGTGCCGGATTCCTCGCCGGACTCCGAACCTCCCGCAACCCTACCAATCGAATCCGATTGGGCGCCGATCATGGAGTTCACCGCTGCGAACATCTTTTAGCACTCGCCTTTTGGCGACATCCTGAATTCGCTAAAGTATCTCTCGTTATCAGGAGAGCCCTGGCCAGATTGTGGCCAGGATGGTTGGGATGCGGACGACGAAGAAATTCAAAGCCCACCCACCACCCACTTCGTAGCCACTGTCGATGATTTAACCGACATGCTAGATCTCGACTCCGAACATATCGACGGTACAGACGACGATGCCGGAGACGACCAAGAACCAGCGCCCACAGGGCACTGGAAAGCCACCTCAACTCACGATGTATACATGGTGGATACACCAAAAGGAAGCGATAATGAGGAACAATGGGACACTGCGAAGGATAATTCCCCCGAAAAACAGCCAAAACAGCGACGCAAGCGCCGCTCGAAGTCCCGCCTCGACAACAACAGAACCCATATAGACCCAGCCATAGAGCAGGACGAACCAGTGGACGACGAACATGCCACCAAGCAACCATCCAAACAGGATGAATAGGATAAACAGCCCATCCCTGGCGAAAACAACAGTCCGGATGATCTCACGCCGGACACATCGTTGGAACAGAAAAACCTTCACAAAAGGCTCGTCACCACTGCACGAAGTCTGAAGAAGCAGAAGCGGAAGCTCAAAACAGCAGAAGACATACTCAGAATGAGATGGAGCAAAGTACTCAAGACCGCGGACAAATACGGCAATAGCCGCCAAACAAAGAGCTACCTGAAGCGCAAACTATTGCCCGAATTTGACGAAGAGGCCATAGAGCCCCCACAATCAAAAAACAAAGGGGCTGCCCAGTCGGATAGACGACCACATGGCAAACAAAGAGCGGCAAGCGGCGCCGCACACAAGCCGGCACACGATCCACATAAGGATCCTCACAAAAAGGATGGCCCGGTCAGGTCCATCTTCGGGCCAAGAAAGAAGTCTCCAGGGAGCAAAACAACATGTCGAGTGTTCGAAAATAATGGCACACCTAAATACAGGGGCACTGCACACCCCCTATGTTTCACCGATGAGGTACTGGATCATGAATTTCCAGCGGGATTCAAGCCCGTAAACATAGAGGCATACGACAGAACAACAGACCCCGTAGTCTGGATTGAGGATTACATCCTACACATACATATGGCTAGAGGAGATGATCTCCATGTCATAAAATACCTACCCCTCAAGCTCAAAGGGCCAGCCCGGCATTGGCTCAAAAGCCTCCCAGAAAATACCATTGGAAGTTGGGAAGAGCTCGAGGATGCGTTTCGGGCAAATTTTCAGGGGACTTATGTCCGCCCTCCGGATGCAGACGATTTAAGTCACATAATTCAACAGCCCGGAGAGTCAGCCCGCAAATTCTGGAACAGGTTCCTTATCAAAAAGAACCAAATAGTCGACTGTCTGGATACTGAAGCCTTAGCAGTCTTCAAACATAATGTCCGAGACGAATGGCTCGCCAGACACCTCGGCCAGGAAAAGCCAAGGACAATGGCCGCACTAACAAGCCTCATGACCCGCTTTTGCGTGGGAGAAGATAGCTGGCTGGCAAGATGCAGCACCAGCGACCCGAGTACATCCGAGGTCAGGGATGGAAATGGGAAACCACGACGCAGAAAAGACCAGCGCCGGACTAAGGAAAATGGCCCAAAGAGCATGGCAGTCAACGCCGGGTTCAAAAGCTCTCGGCCGAACAACAAAACACTGCCTCTTAAGGACAACAATGACGAGCTATCCAACCTAAACAAAATCTTGGACAGGATATGTCAAATCCAGTACCCCCGGGAAGCCTGCAAACCATACCCACAGAGATTGTTGGGTCTTCAAGCAGTCCGGCCGACTTAACGCCGAACACAAGGGGCTCGACACACCAAGCGAGGACGATGACAAACCCCACAAGCAGAGCGCCGGAAAACAAAATAATTTCCCACAAGAGATTAAAACAGTGAATTCACTTCAAGTGACAACATGGAAAAATAGGGCAGCGCCTACTAAAGTACGCGCCGCACGGTCCACCCCAGCGGAGTCCCGAAACTGGATGTCCAAACCAATTACTTTCGACCATCAGGATTACTCCAGAAGCATTCAAAACGCAGGATGGACTGCTTTGATATTGGATCCTATAATCGACGGACTACAATTTACACAAGTCCTATTGGATGGCGGCAGCGATATAAACCTGCTATACCAGGACACAATCCGCAGAATGGGGATAGACCCTACCAAAATTCGCCATAGCAACACCTCCTTTAAAGGGGTGACACCAGGCCCTTACTACTAGAAGTTGTGTTCGGCTCATCCGACAACTTTCGTTGCGAAAATCTAATCTTCTAAATCTCCCCATTTAAAAGTAGCCATCAAGCACTATTGGGACGCGAAGCTTTCGCCCGCTTTAACGCAATACCGCATTACGCGTCTCTTACACTTAGAATGCCCGGTCCACACGGTATCATCTCATTAAAAGGTAACTTCGAGTGTTCCTCAACCGTGGAAGAACGTGAGACTGCCTCGACAGCCGCACACTAATCCGGCTTTGCTGATCAAAGCTCCTAAAACAGGTCATTCAGACCCCGGACATGGTTAGACGAGTCCGGTATAAATAAACAAGGGGCTTACTATCCGCGTACCCCTTTACAAGGGGCTGCACGCATGAACAATGAGAGCCAATAAAGCTCAATTTTATTCATTTAAAAAAAATCATATTGTATTTTAAATACATTTTTCGCACGCTCTTTTTTCAAACTAAGTTCTTCTCTTTTTACAGATGAACAACATGCTACACCCGTCCAGGATACAGCACAATGGAGACACAGGCGCAGACGTGCAGCAGGGACCCGTTACAAGGATTCTTTTCAGATTAAGACCCTGTGTAAACCTTTTTTACTGTCTCTTGTTGATACACATCCCCCGGTTTCTTACCCTAACCGAGGAGGAGAGGCTGGCGTTTTGGCATAGGCCGCGTCAGAAGTTTTCGCGGGTACCTAGACAATAGAGGCTTAGGGCATTGTTCTGCCCGTTATCATAAAGACCGAATACCTTAGGGAGTGTTCGGCGTCTCGAGTTAGGCCTTATATGCATCAGCTCCGAATCATGTCTTTGGTCAAATGTTGGGTTTGCCCGGCTTCTGTGTTTTGCTGCCTTACGTTCCGCTCTATCGGCTAACGCGGCACCAGGAGAACTACTGCGATTGTGCCCTGGTTCGCCCGGGTGAGCACCTCAGTAGAGAAAGCCGAAAACTGACTGTCATGATATAGCGAGAGACTGGTCAACTACTCGATCGACTACCGGAATGTTTAGAATTCCTCCGCTTTGACGAAGGACCGTTTCCCGATCAGGCACACACGTGCCCCGAGTTCGAAGAGCGTGGTGCCCCTAGGGGCTATATAGTAGCCCCACCATTGAACTCCTATGGCTAAGTGAAAGTGATAAAGCATTATAGTCCGCTTGCCTACTTTACTACGCTATCACCTCCTTCACAGGACCAAGACGTTGGATTATGTGTGAAAATGCGCTTTTTTGCAAACACCCCCGCACCATGTGCGTGGGGGCTGAAGCCGAAGACTGCCATCTTTCAGGTTATATATACATATACGTTAACGGCCGCATAGGAGATATTTCAATACTTGAACGCACAAGTATAAAAAGCCCTTATATTATAAATATGGTTTTACAAATCATACATGTCATTTGAACACAACGTTTTTCGAGCACTGCGACTCTATTAAACGAGCGCCCTGCAGGACTTCCTCAAAATAGTGCTCGGAGGGTAATCGGCTTCTGTCCGAATCTGGGGATGCAACGTCGGTGGCATCCATCTCTGCCCAGTATGTTTTGACACGGGGGAGAGCCATCCGTGCACCCTCTATGCATGCCGACCGCTTCATCGCCTTGATATGCGGCACCGCATCAAGGAACTGCTGCTCTAAGATAAAATAACTCTTCGGCTCGGGCCTTTTCGGCCATAGATGAGCCACGACATCCTTCATGGCAAGTATGGACAACCTGTTCAGCTCAGCCCACTCAGCCAGCCGATCGGTTAATGGAAGGGGACGCTCCGGATTATGGAATTGAGACCAAAAAAGCTCTTCCATCCCGTGATCCTTTAGGCTTCGGAAATGCACGACTGCGTCCGCCGCACTCGCCGCCAAATTCAGATAAGCATCCTCCACACCCCACAACTGGCCCAACTGAGCATACTTCGGGTCCGTGAACTTCCTACGCAGCAGAAAGGGCTTTCCAGCCGCAATATCCCCGGCCTGACGCAGCTCCTCCTTTATAGCCCTCATCGTGGAGCGGGCATCCTTGGCTTCGGCGGTGGCCTTTTTCAGGTCCTCTTGCTCCGCTCGGCGTTCTCTTTCAAGAACCTCATAACGGTCGGTAGTATCCTTCAGCTTCACGGCCATTTCGGCCATATCCTCCCTGCTTCGGCAGTGAGCAGCCTTTTCGGCTTTTAGCTCTTCGGTCGCCTTCGAGGCAGCCGCATCACTCTTTCTGGCTTGCTCCTTGGCTCGAGCAAGCTCTGCCCGAAGGTCCTCCATAGGAGCGGCACCATCTGCATCAAGCATACATGTTGTAAGGCGTGGGCATCAGCTCCCTTACCAGGTGACCGCGGAGAAACCACCTACCTTGTGACTCGTCAAGTCGTTTATTGACCAGCGCGATGTCCGCATCCGCAACGTCAAGTTGCCGCTTCAGTTCGGCAACTACATCAGTCCGGCTGGCCACCGAACGCCCCGCCACCTGTACGGGAAGGGTGACACCTTATAACTGAGATTTTGATCCTCGGCACCTGTCGTTTTTGGCAACATACCGAGTCTCAGGGGATACTATCTATACAGGGCGCATTCTAAGCGCAAAACTGTCAAAAAGTATGTCATTTTTACGTACCTCAAACCCCGTCAGTAAACTTCTGACGGCCTCATGCAACCCGCTCTCAGCGGATGAAATCCTTTCAATCACCGTACTCATTAATGTATGGTGATCTTCTGAGAGAGACGCCATCTCGAGCAAATCCTTCAGCTCTTCCGGCCGTACACCAGTTGGTGCCGAACTCTCCGGCCCTGCCGGACTCGGGGAGACCCTCCGCGATGACACCTCAGGGTCGTCCGCCCCGCCTGACGGCGCGGCAGATGGAGGCATCTCACTCTCCATCATCTCCAGACGAAGATCCCCCGAAGATGAGCTCTGCTGAGAAGGGCTGAGATCCGAACTACAAGGTAAGAACTTCGGTTATCCTCAGAAATAAAAACAGGGATGTCCCTTATTACAAAACTCCCCTTTTTACTTACGGCTCGCTGGAGGGTCGATTCCCTTGGGGAAATAGTGCGGCCGGGGTTTCTCCTGGTGCGGGACCCTCCGGTGAAGATTTCTTCCGCCGCTTTGAGGCCTTGACCTCCGGATCTTCGGAAGCGGTCCTCTTCTTCCCCTGGAGGGAGGGATTCTTGATCCCCCTTTCTTGATAGCCTCTCTAGCAGAGGCAGTATCTCCCATGTTTCCCCCTTCGCCCTCTTCTAAAGGCACAGCCTCCAGCATCTTGGCTAACGCAGGATCCGGCGTGGTCTCAGGGAGGGGGGCCGGACACCTTATTAGCTTTGCTTCTGCTATCCACTCCTATTCAGGGGACAGCTTTTTAAAGAGCAAGAATTATGAATATACGGATAGCACGTCCGGGCATGGGAACTACTTACTTGAGTATCCGGGCGATTGCAACACAGACCTGCGTCCTCGGTTAAGTCCGGACACATCTCTTGTGATCCGAAGAACAACTTATACATTTCCACGGGCGTCACACCCGTGAAGTGGCGGAGAGCCCGCGGTCCCTCCGCATTGAATTCCCACAGCCGGAGAGGGCGACGTTTGTAGGGCAGAAGGCGTCGGATCAGCATAACCTGCGCCACTACGACCAGATTGATCTCCCTCTCTTAGAGGTCTCGAATCCGGCCCTGCAGTATTGATACGTCCTTGGACGGCCCCCAGTCAAGCCCTTTGTTGACCCATGACGCTAGCCGCTGTGGAGGGCTCAGGCGAAAGACAGGTGGCGCCACCTGCCTGGTGCCCCTGGGAGCGGTGATGCAGAACCACTCCTGTTGCCACGAACCAAGCTCCTCTTGAAAAGAGCCCTCGGGCCATGGAGCATCGGCCCTCTTGCTTATAACTGCCCCTCCGCACTCTGCCTATCGCCCCTCGATCATATTCGGCTCCACGTTGAAGGTCTTGAGCCACAATCCGAAGTGAGGGGTAGTGTGGAGGAAGGCTTCGCAGACAACAATGAACGATGAGATGAGGAGGATGGACTCCGGAGCCAAGTCATGGAATTCCAGCCCATAATAAAACATGAGCCCTCTCACGAAGGGGTCCGATGGGAAGCCTAAACCCCGACGGAAGTGAGACATGAACACCACGCTCTCACCAGGCTCGGGGGTGGGAATGACTTGCCCTTGGGCGGATAGCCTATGCGACATCTCGTAGGTTAGATACCTGGCATCTCTCAGCTTTAGCACGTCCTCTTCCATGACGGAAGAGGGCATCCACCGGCCCTATAGGTCGGAGCCGCACATTGTCGAAGGAACAGGCCTTGGTCTCATTATAAAGGGGTAGAATACCAAGAGCTGTCCCCGTGACCGTTTGGAACTCGCCTTCGATGGAGGGTGTCGGTGTCAAAACCGGCAGATCTCGGGTAGGGGGTCCCGAACTGTGCGTTTAGGCGGATGGTAACAGGAGACAAGGGACACGATGTTTTTACCCAGGTTCGGGCCCTCTCGATGGAGGTAAAACCCTACTCCTGCTTGATTGATATTGATGATATGGGTAGTACAAGAGTGGATCTACCACGAGATCAAGGAGGCTAAACCCTAGAAGCTAGCCTATGGTATGATTGTTGTTGTTGTTGTTGTTGTTGTTGTTGTTGTTGTTGTTATCCTACGGACTAAAACCCTCCGGTTTATATAGACACCGGAGAGGGCTAGGGTTACACAGAGTCGGTTACAATGGTAGGAGATCTACATATCCGTATCGCCAAGCTTGCTTTCCACGCCAAGGAAAGTCCCATCCGGACACGGGACGAAGTCTTCAATCTTGTATCTTCATAGTCTTGGAGTCCGGCCGATGATGATAGTTCGGCTATCCGGACACCCCCTAGTCCAGGACTCCCTCAGTAGCCCCTGAACCAGGCTTCAATGACGACGAGTCCGGCGCGCATATTGTCTTTGGCATTGCAAGGCGGGTTCCTCCTCCGAATAATTCATAGAAGATTGTGAACACCAGGATAGTGTCCGGCTCTGCAAAATAAATTCCACATACCACCGTAGAGAGAATAACATTTACACAAGTTCAATCTGCTGACGTATTTCGTGGCATGACATCACCCATGACCAAGCTTTTACTCGAATCGTTTTTATTATACCACCTCAGCGCGTTTAGCGAAGCGGTTTCCTTGGCACGTCTTGTCGAAGCAGACATCGTGTTCCCCTTATTCTGGGATTCCCATCAATACGGACGTGGGTAACCCAACCGCGCCATTGATTGTGGCGTTTGGGAGATAAGCAAGTTTTACCAGGCTGGTGGGGACGCATAGTTTCGTCCGCCCATATATAAGGGGATAAGGATCCACCTTTTTTACCTACGCCTTCTTCCTTCTCTGCTTATCCATCTCCGCGCACTCGAGCTCCAGCGCCCAAGTCCGCACATCTCACCTCAACCTTCTCCAGCCATGTCCGGAGTGAGAGGCAAGTGGATGGCCTCCTCCGTTACGGAGGGGCACATCAAGAAGTTGTGCGACGCCGGATATCTATCCAGCGACATCGTGCACCGGCTCCCCGACGAGGGGCAGCTCATCCCCACCCCCGGGCCCCATGAGAGGGTGGTATTCCTTCCCCATTTCCTCCACGGACTAGGCTTCCCGCTCCATCCTTTTGTCCGGGGGCTCATGTTCTACCACGGCCTGGATTTCCATGATCTGGCCTCGAATTTCATCCTCAACATCTCGGCGTTTATCGTCGTGTGCGAGGCTTTCCTCTGCATCCAGCCCCACTTCGGCTTGTGGCTCAAGACTTTCAATGTCAAGCCGAAGGTTGTGAAGGGCAGCCAAGCGGAGTGCGGAGGCGCCATGGTGGGCAAAATGCCCAACGTCACTTGGCTCGAAGGCGCTTTCATGGAATCCATCAAAGGGTGGCAATCGGGGTGGTTCTACATCACCGAGCCGCGTGACCCTAAATGGGCAGCGGCCCCTGAATTCAGATCTGGCATCCCCATGCAGCTCACCTCCTGGAAAGAGAAGGGCTTGCTATGGGGTAGTTCGGAGGAGCTGATCGGACTCCAGTCCTGTCTCCAAACCCTGGTGAACAAGAAGCTCAAGCTTGTCAATGTGATCCAGGTCATGCTCGTCCGCTGGATTCTCCCCTGCCAGCAACGGGACTTCAAGTTGTGGGAGTTCAATCCGGCACAGCACCAGACTTTGAGCGGGCTCTTTGACACTATGTACAAAGATGCCTGGAGGATGCTGTTCAAGGGCGCCGAAGCCCCCGCATCCTCTACCGAAGATCGCGGAGTCAGCTCGCAGCGTCCAGCTGACGAGGTAAGCTACATTATCCTTTACAGGACACTTGCTTTTCATGTTTTGACTTCATGCGGGATCTAAACTCCCAATACCTTTAACAGACCTGGTAGACAACGTCCGGACAGGTTAACTGTCCGGCTCCCCTTCCAGAAAACCCAGCAGACGCCCGTTTGACAGGGTTGCTGGTCCCGGCACTTAACGTAGTGCCGGAGAAGAAGGCCAAGAAGAAGGCCACGGGAACCCGAAGGAGTTCCCGGCGTCAGGTGGTATCGGACTCATCATCCAATGACTCCGAGGCGGACTCCTCCCACGAGGACGAAGAGGAGAAGAAAGAGGACTCTCCCCCGGCGGGGGGAGAGAAAAAGAGGAAGGCCTCCCTAACGAGGGAGGCCGAAAAGTCCAAGAAGGGGAGGACCCTTCACCCTGACTGTTCCGCCAACGTCGGCGAAGGCGACGAGGAGTGGCCCTCAAGGGCCAAGCCCCTGGCGAGATTGTGAGTATCCGGACTCCTAGTCGATTTATAATTTGTCGCATGGTGTCCTTCTAATGCCGCATACAACCCTGCAGTCCGCCAAAGGACGATCTTCTCGCTTCATCGAGCGGGTCCTTGGGCACGTCGGATATGGATTCTCTTTCGACCGCCTCCACCCCCCGTGACGCTGACGACACCAAGGTGGGATCCCAGGAAGGGACCCACCAGGACGAGGAGGCCCCGGAGGTGCCGCAGGGCAACCTCCCGGACTTTGCACCGGACTCCACACCGGAACCTGCAGCGGTTCCGGAGTCCGGTGTGCGGCCCCTTCGTAAGATGGGCAAGACCGCGACACCGGCGGCCTCCGTCCAACCGGAGGCACCGGATAACTTGCTGGAGACGCTCAACGGTGCTTCCATCAAAGAAGAACACCGCACTGTCATGAGTGCGGTGATTCAGAAGGTTCAGCTCGCCAAGAGCAGGCTGACCGAGGCATGCAATAGCCTTCTAACAAGCTTTGAGGTAAGAAGTTTAATATATGTAAAATAGTACCGCATAGACAGTAGCCCCTGATGCTCGGTTCGGTGTTCGGAAAGGAAAGCCGGACTGAGGATCTAAATAGATATACGCAGGAGTCTTAAAAAATATGTCGATATGGGATTGCAGGCTGCACTGCTGACCTCTGCCGCACTGACTGCGGAAGTCGATGCTTTGAAGCAGAGCCTCGAGCGGTCCGAGAACGAGCTCGACTATGCCAAGAAGCAGCTCGAGGACAAGGAAGGTGAGTAACACCTTATGAAAGTTGTACCTTACGGAAAAGGATTTGGTTGCAAGAGAAATAACAAGGATAACGTGGGTATTCCAGGGGCCACGAACGAGGTGGTAACCCTGAAGGAGGCGGTGTCCGCGGCCGAACACAATGCGGCCGTGGAACGAGCCGAGCGAGAGAAGTAGGAGGCACGGGTGGTAGAGGTACAGCAAGAGCTCCAGGCTCTCGTGGAAAAGCACGAGGGTTTGGAGCGTGACTCGAAGACTCGAGAGTCCGAGCTTGCATCGGCTCTTGAGAGTGCCAAGGCCGCTAAGGCCGATGCCCACAAGGCCCTCCAGGAAATCGAGAATTTGAAGAAAATAGCGGCGGGTAAGGCATTCTTCATGCAAAGCAAGCATGTTAAAGTGAATTACCTGTTACTTACCCGGATTCGGAGCTCTCCAGGAACATTCGCAGATCTGCCCCATAATGTGTCCGATGCTGCCGCTTTCTACAGAGCCGAGGAGGGGAGCTCGACGGAGAAGGTCTTCTAGTCTCAGTATGCTGAGGCCGGACATCCGATGCCCCTTAGCGACCAGCTGAAGCAGCTGGTCGAGCTCCACAAGGTGGCCGAACAGGCCATGAAGTGCCTCATAGTTCGGCTGTGGCCCAAGGAGGCCATGCCTGGGAGCTACTTCGGCCTGGTGCGGCGGCTGGTGGATGCGTGTCCTGGGTTGAAGTCGTCAAGCACTCCGCCTGCATTGAAGGTGCCCGTCGGGCCCTTGCCCTTGCAAAGGTGCACTGGGGCAGGATGGACGCTGAGAAGCTTGTGACGGACGCGCCACCGACGGGCAAGGAGTATCGCACGCCCGAGATGTATTATAAGAGTGTCCTGAAGGGTGCCCGCATGATTGCGGGTGAGTGCTCCAAAGATGTAATATTTGAGTAGACTTGCATTTTGTTATCCTGTGCGCTGAAAACTTTGTTCATATGCGCTAAGCAACGCTTATTGATTTAAAATATTACCTTCTGTGCGGCCGTTTATCAAATCTGAGAGATGGCAAGTCGTCGGCTTCAGCCCCCATGCCACGAGTGCTGGGGTGTTCGGGATAAACTTGAGCGCTCTTGTTCCCATTTTTGGGTCCATCTAGGGAGGCGTTCAACACAACGAACAAGGCAATCGGACTTATAGTGCTTGAACACTCTCACTTAGCCATAGAATTCTATAATTTTAAATTTCGGCGAAGCCCCTAGTGTTCGGAAGGCCGAATTCGGGGCGCTATCCACGCCTGGACCGGACAAAGCCAGTTCCTCGCTCTAAGCGGCATAAGTCTTTAGGGACTCGAAAAAACCTCTCGAACAGCGACCGGCTCTCGCCTCATCATGACGGACAGTTTTAGCTTTCTCCACTAAGGCGCTCGCCCAGCTCAACCGGGGCGCAATCGCAGTGGTTCTCCCAGTGCTACCTTAGCCGATACAACGGAACGTAAGGTACCAAAACATGGGAGCCGGGCAAACCCAACTATTGACCCAAGACATGATTCGGAGCCGAAGCATGTAATGCTATAAGTTCGGGGTGCCGCACTTGTGAAAGTGTTCAGACTTATCACACCATTATGTGGGGAACTTAAGCCCCTGGTGTATTTAGCCGTACCAAAGTGTACGGATGCAACATGTCATGAATGAACATATGTATAAGAAAGACATGCAATTATAAGCAAAAAGTGATGCATTGTTTATTCAAGAAGTACTGCCATGAATGCAGAACGATACAAATAGTGCGGTAAGCAAGGGATGGGACTATTAAACATGTCCCCCTCCAGGGGTAGGCTGCGGAATGGTGTATAAAATAGATTTAATGCTCATAATGGAGACCACCTGGATACTTCGTCATAGCCTTTCTCCTTCCCTGGCTGTTGCATCGTGAGTTCGGCAGGTCTACTGCCGGACAGGGCCTATGGTGAACGGAGTCCTGCGGGTAAGAAAAAAGAAAAAGGAATTAGAATGACACACTTGAGAGCCCTTGGTGTGGTTGAGCTGCACTCTGGGCCTGTTGTGGTCATGCCCCTCCCCCTATGCCCATGGTATCTCCACAGCGTAGTGATGTACGCGAAGTCCAGTCTTGCAATTTTGCAAGGGCTGGGGTTGGGGCCACATTGCTACGCGTGCTCAGAACATGCCAGGTGGTCTTGTTGTAGGTTACTCCGGGCGCGTTTGCTCGTGTCCGGTCGTTTAACGGCCGGACTCGAAAATTGCCTTAAAAGGCTGCACTGTACTTCTGCCATGAGGGCCGCTGTATGTTCCTCCGTTCAGAGAGAGCGTTCCGTGTTTCCGTTGACCGTGATGAATCCTCGAGGGCCTGGCATCTTGAGCTTGAGGTATGCGTAGTGCGGCACCGCATTGAACTTTGCAAACGCGGTCCGCCCGAGCAGAGCATGATAGCCGCTGCGGAACGGGACTATGTTGAAGATTAACTCCTCGCTTCGGAAGTTATCCGGGGATCCGAAGACCACTTCCAGTGTAACTGAGCCTATACAATTGGCTTCTACACCTGGTATGACGCCTTTGAAGGTCGTCTTTTTGGGTTTAATCCTTGAGGGGTCTATGCCCATCTTGCACACTGCATCCTGATAAAGTAGGTTCAGGCTGCTGCCGCCGTCCATCAGGACTCTGGTGAGGTGAAATCCATCGATGATTGGGTCTAAAACCAATGCGGTGAATCCGCCGTGGTGGATGCTGGTGGGGTGGTCCCTTCGATCAAAAGTGATCGGGCAGGAGGACCATGGGTTGAACTTCGGGGTGACTGGCTCCGTTGCATATACGTCCCTGAGTGCACGCTTCCGCTCCCTTTTGGGTATGTGGGTTGCGTATATCATGTTCACCGTCCGCACCTGTGGGGGGAAACCCTTCTGTCCTCTATTGTTCGGCGGCCGGGTCTCTTCCTCGTCATCGCTATGCAGCCCCTTGTCATTGTTTTTGGCAATTAACTTGCCTGCTTGCTTGAAGACCCAACAATCCCTGTTGGTGTGATTAGCTGGCTTTTCGGGGGTGCCGTGTATCTGGCACGAGCGGTCGAGTATTCTATCCAAATTGGACGGACCCGGAGTAGTTCTTTTGAATGGCTTCTTCTGCTGACCGGGTTTGGAGCCTCTGAATCCGGCATTGACTGTCGTATCCTCAGTATTGTCGCCGTTGACACGGCGTTTGTTCTTATTGTGACGCGACCTACCATTGCGGTCCTTGGCATCTGGACTGCCAGAATTTTTGCTGAGGTTGTTACTGCGAGCTAGCCAGCTGTCCTCTCCCGCGCAGAAGCGGGTCATGAGTGATGTGAGGGCTGCCATGGATTTCGGCTTTTCCTGTCCTAGGTGCCGGGCAAGCCACTCGTCGCAGATGTTATGTTTGAAGGCTCCGAGGGCCTCTGCATCCGGACAGTCGACGATTTGATTTTTCTTTGTTAAGAACGTGTCCAAAATTGTCTGGTCGATTCGTCTAGCTGCTGAATTATGTGGCTTAGGTCATCGGCGTCTGGTGGTCGCACATATGTGCCCTGGAAGTTATCAAGGAATGCGGCTTCCAGGTCCTCCCAACACCCAATTGGTTCTGCTGGTAAGCTGTTAAGCCAATGCCGAGCTGGTCCTTTAAGCTTGAGTGGGAGGTATTTGATGGCGTGAAGATCATCGCCGCGGGCCATGTGGATATGAAGGAGATAGTCCTCGATCCAAACCGCGGGGTCCGTTGTGCCATCATAGCTTTCAATATTCACGGGTTTGAACCCTTCGGGGATTTGATGATCCATTACTTCATCTGTGAAGCATAGTGGGTGTGCGGCGCCTCTATATTGGGCTATATCACGACGTAGCTCGAGCGAGCTTTGTCTACTGTGTTCGGCCCGGCCGGAGTTGCTGTATCCGGCGCGACGGTAGTCGTCGCGCATTGTGGGGCGCCCACGCGATCCGTAGATCGATCTTGATTGTCTTGCCTTATCCTCCAATATGTCTTGCAAGTCCGGCGCATTCCGCCGTGGCTTCGTACTTTTCGAGCGGTGCCGGGGTACGGTTCTAGTGGAGGGCCTAGAGGCCTCTCTGTCGCGGCCACGAGGTGGTTGGTCAGCCGTATTGTGCGCTGGTGATGCAGGTTTATATGCCTCCGCCTCTAATCGAGGGAGCAGCTTGCGTTTTGGGTAGCTTTTGGAGGGGCGTTCGAGTTCATGCTCTTCGGCCGCAAGGACTTCGGTCCATCTGTCGGCTAGCAAATCTTGATCAACTCTGAGTTGTTGCTGCTTTTTCTTGAGGCTATTTGCCGTGGCCATAATCCTGCGTTCGAAACGCTCTTGTTCGACGAGATCCTCAGGCACGACGAATTCGTTGTCGTTGAGGCTTTCTTCGTTTCCAGAGGGGGGCATGTAGTTATCGTCCTCTACCTCTTCGTCTGTCGCTCTCTCGTGAGGGCTGGCTTCTCCGTCCTCCTATGCTGAATCTTGCTGGAGGGGGTTGTCTTCGACACTGTCTGGGGTGTTATTATCTCCGGTGCCAGAATCTCCATTCTTGCTGTGGCGGGATTTAGAGCGGCGCCGCTGACGCCGGCGCTTAGGCTGTTTCTTGGAAGGATCCTCCTCCGCTGTTCCATCGCCATTCCCATCCTTTGGGGTGTCCACCATGTATATGTCGTATGACAAGGTGGCTTTCCAGTGCCCAGTAGGCGCTGGTTCTTGATCGTCTCCGGCATCGTCGTCCGTATCGTCGATGTCTTCGGAGTCATAGTCTAGCATGTGGGTTAGATCGTCGACAGTGGCTAAAAGTGGGTGGTGGGTGGGCTTTGAATTTCTTCGTCATCCGCATCCCAACCGTCCTGACCGCAATCCGGCCAGGGCTCTCCTGATAGCGAGAGATATTTTAGCGAATTCAGGATATCGCCAAAAGGCGAGTGCTGAAAGATGTCCGCGGCGATGAACTCCATGATCGGAGCCCAATCGGATTCGATTGGTAGGGGCGCAGGAGGTTCGGAATCCGGCGAGGAGTCCGGCACCTTGGAGTCACGATCTTCACGAGGGACAAGATTGGTATTCGGCTCCATCACCGTAGACATGGCAGCCCCCGAGGCGGTGTCTAGCCACCCATCCTCGATCTGCGCAGTCGGCTCCGAATTAAGGGTCGGAGCGGACTCGTGTGCGGCCTCCAGGGCACTGTCCGGCAGCAGAGCTAAATCATGCCCATCGTGACAGTGCGGCGCACTCGGCTGTGGCTCGAATCCATCGAAGATCAAGTCTCCACGGATGTCAGCCGTGAAGTTCAGACTTCGAAATCTGACCTGACGGCCAGGGGCGTAGCTTTCAATCTGCTCCAGATGGTCAAGCGAATTGGCCCGCAGTGCAAAGCCGCCGAATACGAAGATCTGTCTGGGGAGGAAAGTCTCACCCTGGACTGCGTCGTGGTTGATGATCGAAGGAGCCATCGGGCCTATATGCGACGGCACAGAGGAACTCTCAATGAAAGCACCAATGTCGGTGTCAAAACCGGCAGATCTCGGATAGGGGGTCCCGAACTGTGCGTCTAGGCGGATGGTAACATGAGACAAGGGACACGATGTTTTTACCCAGGTTCGGGCCCTCTCGATGGAGGTAAAACCCTACTCCTGCTTGATTGATATTGATGATATGGGTAGTACAAGAGTGGATCTACCACGAGATCAAGGAGGCTAAACCCTAGAATCTAGCCTATGGTATGATTGTTGTTGTTGTTGTTGTTGTTGTCCTACGGACTAAAACCCTCCAGTTTATATAGACACCGGAGAGGGCTAGGGTTACACAGAGTCGGTTACAATGGTAGGAGATCTACATATCCGTATCGCCAAGCTTGCCTTCCACGCCAAGGAAAGTCCCATCTGGACACGGGACGAAGTCTTCAATCTTGTATCTTCATAGTCTTGGAGTCCGGCCGATGATGATAGTTCGGCTATCCGGACACCCCCTAGTCCAGGACTCCCTCAGAGGGGGCGTGGCAACGGGCGCGGTTGGGTTACCCATGTCCATATTGATGAGAATCTCTGAATAAGGGGACACGATCTCTGCTTTGATAAAACGTGCCAAGGAAACCGCTTCGCTAAATGCGCTTGGGTGGAACAATAAAAACAATTCGAGTAAAGGCTTGGCCATGATGTGACGTCACGCCACGAAATACATCAGCAGATTGAACTTGTGTCAATATTATTCTCTCTACGGTGGTATGTGGAATTTATTTTGCAGAGCCGGACACTATCTTGGTGTTCACAATCTTCTATGAATTATTCGGAGGAGGAACCCGCCTTGCAATGCCGAAGACAATATGCACGCTGGACTCGTCGTCATTGAAGCCTGGTTAAAGGGCTACTAAGGGAGTCCTGGACTAGGGGGTGTCCGGATAGCCGAACTATCATCATTGGCCGGACTCCAAGACTATGAAGATACAAGATTGAAGACTTCGTTCCGTGTCCGGATGGGACTTTCCTTGGAGTGGAAGGCAAGCTTGGCGATACGGATATGTAGATCTCCTACCATTGTAACCGACTCTGTGTAACCCTAGCCCTCTCCGGTGTCTATATAAACCAGAGGGTTTTAGTCCATAGGACGAACAACAATCATACCATAGGCTGGCTTCTAGGGTTTAGCCTCCTTGATCTCGTGGTAGATCTACTCTTGTACTACCCATATCATCAATATCAATCAAGCAGGAGTAGGGTTTTACCTCCATCGAGAGGGCCCGAACCTGGGTAAAAACATCGTGTCCCTTGTCTCCTGTTACCATCCGCCTAGACGCACAGTTCGGGACCCCCTACCCGAGATCCGCCGGTTTTGACACCGACAATCACCGTCACCACGCCGTTGTGCTGACGGAACTCTCCCTCGGCCTCAACTGGATCAAGAGTACGAGGGACGTCATCGAGCTGAATGTGTGCTGAACACGGAGGTGCCGTACGTTCGGTTCTAGGATTGGTCGGATCGTGAATACGTACGACTACATCAACCACGTTGATATAACGCTTCCGCTTTCGGTCTACGAGGGTACGTGGACACACTCTCCCTGCTCGTTGCTATGCATATCCTAGATAGATCTTGCGTGATCGCATGAATTATTTTGAAATTACTGCATTCTATAACAGTGGTATCAGAGCCAGGTTTATGCGTAGATGTTATATGCACGAGTAGAACACAAAGAGTTGTGGGCGATAATAGTCATACTGCTTACCAGCATGTCATACTTTGATTCGGCGGTATTGTTGGATGAAGCGGCCCAGACCGACATTACATGACCACGTTCATGAGACTGGTTCTACCGACGTGCTTCGCACACAGGTGGCTAGTGGGTATTTGTTTCTCCAGCTTTAGCTGAATCAAGTTTGACTACGCCCGCTCCTTATTGAAGGTTAAAACAGCACACTTGACGAAAAATCGTTGTGGTTTTGATGCGTAGGTAAGAACGGTTCTTGCTAAGCCCATAGCAGCCATGTAAAACTTGCAACCACAAAGTAGAGGACGTCTAACTTGTTTTTGTAGGGCATGTCGTGATGTGATATGGTCAACACATAATGAAATATAAATTGTTGTATGAGATGATCATATTATCAGCAACTGGCAGGAGCCTTATGGTTGTCTGTTTATTGCATAAGATGCAAGCGTCATATAATTGCTTTACTTTATCGCTATGCGATAGCAATAGTTGCAAAAGTAATAGTTGGCGAGACGACCATATGACGACACGTTGATAGAGATCAAGATGATAGAGATCATGGTGTCATGCCGGTGACGATTGAAATCATGACAGTACTTTGGAGATGGAGATCAAAGGCATAAGATGATGATGGCCATATCATGTCACATATTTTGATTGCATGTGATGTTTATATTTTATGCATCTTATTCTGCTTAGTTTGACGGTAGCTTTATAAGATGTTCCCTTACTAAAATTTCAAGGTATAAGTGTTCTCCCTGAGTATGCACCATTGTGACAGTTCTTCGTCCCGAGATACCACGTGATGATCGAGTGTGATAAGCTCTACGTTCACATACAACGGGTGCAAGCCAGTTTTGCATGTGCAGAATACTTGGGTTAAGCTTGACGAGCCTAGCATATGCTGATATGGCCTCGGAACACTGAGATCGAAAGATCGAGCATGAATCATATAGTAGATATGATCAACATAGTGATGTTCACCATTGAAAACTACTCCATCTCACGTGATGATCGGACATGGTTTAGTTGATATGGATCACGTGATCATTTAGATGACTCAAGGGATGTCTATCTAAGTAGGAGTTCTTATGTAATATTATTAACTGAACTTAAATTTATCATGAACTTAGTCCTCATAGTATTTGCATATCTATGTTGTAGATCTATAGCTCGCGTATAGCTTCCCCATTTTTATGATATGTTCCTAGAGAAAACTAAGTTCAAACATGTTAGTAGCAATAATGCGGACTAGGTCCATGATCTGAGGATTATCCTCATTGCTGCACAGAAGTATTATGTCCTTGATGCACCGCTAGGTGACAGAACTATTGCAGGAGAAGATATAGAGGTTATGAACATTTGACAAGCTCGGTGTGATGACTACTTGATAGTTTAGTGCACCATGCTTTACGGCTTAGACCCGGAACTTCAAAAATGTTTTGAACGACATGGAGCATATGAGATGTTCCAAGAGTTGAAATTGGTATTTCAAACTCATGCCCATGTTAAGAGATATGAGACCTCTGACAAAATACTTTGCCTACAAGATGGAGGAGAATAACTCAACTAGTGAGCATATGCTCAGAATGTCTGGGTACTACAATCGCTTGAATCAAGTGGGCGTTAATCTTCCAGATAAGATAGTGATTGATAGAATTCTCTAGTCATTATCACCAAGTTACTAGAACTTCATGATAAACCATAATATGCAAGGGATAACAAAAAAATTCCCAAGCTCTTCGCGATGCTAAAACCGGCGAAGGTAGAAATCAAGAAAAGCATCAAGTGTTGATGGTTGACAAGACCACCGGTTTCAAGTAAAAGGGCAAGGGAAAGAAAGGAAACTTCAAGAAGAATGGCAAGCAAGTTGCGACTCCCATGAAGAAGCCCAAAGCTAGACCCAAGCCTAAAACTGAGTGCTTCTACTGTAAAAGGAAATGGTCACTAGAAGCGGAACTGCCCCTAGATACTTAGTGGATAAGAAGGATGGCAAAGCAAACAAAGGTATATTTGATATACATGTTATTGATGTGTACTTTACTAGTGTTTATGGCAACCCCTCGGTATTTGATACTAGTTCAGTTGCTGAGTAGTAACTTGAAACAGGTGTTCCAAAATAAACAGAGACTAGTTAAGGGCGAGGTGATGATGTGTGTTGGAAGCAATTCCAAGGTTGATAATATCACCATCGCACACTACCTTTACCTTCGGGATTAGTGTTGAATCTAAAATAAATCTTATTTGGTGTTTGCGTTGAGCATGAATATGATTGGATCATGTTTATTGCAATACGGTTATTCATATAAATCAAAGAATAGTTGTTCTTCTATTTACATGAATAAAACCTTCTATGGTCATACACTCAATATAAATGGTTTATTGAATCTCGATTCTAGTGATACACATATTCATAATATTGAAGCCAAAAGATTCAAAGTTAATAATGATAGTGCTACTTATTTGTGGCACTGCCATTTAGGTCATATTGGTGTAAAGCGCATGAAGAAACTCCATGCTGATGGGATTTCGGAATCACTTGGTTATGAATCAGCTGATGCTTGTGAACCATGCCTCGTGGGCAAGATGACTAAGACTCCATTCTCCGGAACAATGGAGCGAACAACTGACTTATTGGAAATAATACATACTGATGTATGCGGTCCGATGAGTGTTGAGGCTTGCAGTGGGTATCGTTATTTTCTAACCTTCACAGATGATTTGAGCAGAAAAGGGTATATTTACTTGATGAAACATAAGTCTAAAACAATTGAAAAGTTCAACGAATTTCAGAGTGAAGTGAAAAATCATCGTAACGAGAAAATGTTTCTACGATCTGATCACGGAGATGAATATTTGAGTTACGAGTTTGGTCTTCATTTGAAACAATGTGCAATAGTTTTGCAACTCACGCCACCTAGAACACCACAGCGTAATGGTGTGTCCGAACGTCATAACCATACTTTATTATATATGGTGCGATCTATGATGTCTCTTACCGATTACCACTATCATTTTGGGTTATGCATTAGAGACAGCTGCATTCACGTTAAAAAGGGCACCATCTAAATCCATTGAGACGACACCGTATGAACAGTGGTTTGGCAAGAAACCTAAGCTGTCGTTTCTTAAAGTTTGGGGTTGCGATGCTTATGTGAAAAAGTTTCATCCTGATAAGCTCAAACCCAAATCGGAGAAGTGCGTCTTCATAGGCCCAAAAGTAACTGTTGGGTACACCTTCCATCATAGATCCGAAGGCAAGATATTCGTTGCTAAGAATGGATCCTTTCTAGAGAAGGAGTTTCACTCGAAAGAAGTGAGTGAGAGGAAAGTAGAACTTGATGAGGTAACTGTACCTTCTCCCGAAGTGGAAAGTAGTTCATCATAGAAACCAGTTCCAGTTATGCCTACACCGATTAGTGAGGAAGTTAATGATGATGATCATGAAACTACAGATCAAGTCACTACCAAACCTCATAGGTCAACCAGAATACGTTCCGCACCAAAGTGGTACGGTAATCTTGTTCTAGAAATCATGTTATTGGACCATGACAAACCTACAAACTATGAGGAAGCGATGATGAGCCCAGAGTCCACAAAATGGCTTCAGGCCATGAAATCTGAGATGGGATCCATGTATGAGAACAAAGTATGGACTACACCAATTTGTACCTTCTCCCGAATTGGAAAGTAGTTCATCACAGAAATCAGTTCCAGTGATTCCTACAATAATTAGTGAGGAAGCTAATGATGATGATCATGAAACTTCAGATCAAGTTACTACAAAACCTCGTAGGTCTTCCAAAGTACAGTCCACACCAGACTGGTACGGTAATCCTGTTCTGGAAGTCATGTTACTAGACCATGATGAACCTACAAACTATGAGGAAGCGATGATGAGCCCAGATTCCGCGAAATGGATTGAGGCCATGAAATCTGAGATGGATCCATGTATGAGAACAAAGTGGGGACATTGGTGGACTTGCCCGATGATCGGCAAGCCATAGAAAATAAATGGATCTTCAAGAGGAAGACGGACGCTGATAGTAGTGTTACTATCTACAAAGCTAGACTTGTCAAAAAAAGGTTTTTGACAAATTTCAAGGTGTTGATATCGGAGCAATGGGCCACGGGTAGGCTAACCCGAGTCCCAGGAGCATTCAAGACATCGGGGCAGGCCGCGCCCCTCAAGCCAAGTCCCAGGCGGCGACCTCCAGAGAGGCCGAGTCCTAGACGACGACTCCGAGATAAGCCGACTCCAAGCTGGCGACCTCCAGAGAGGCCGACTATGGAGAGTCGGCCCATGATTCCTCCCTCATCTTGAAGTACGGTGTGGGGTACGGTCACGACGTGGCCATTCCCCCCTGCTTACGAAGGACCGGCATGGCTACAGTGAGCCGTATCGCTGGAAGATCTCCGGCGAGGCGCGGCACTGCTGCCATGCCTGCCCTGACCTCAGCCATAGTGCGCGATGCACTGTGCCCACGACGCCGGCCTGTACGGCCCGAAGGCGGCGGGGCCGCCTGTCAACGGGTGGGCTGAAGGCGGCCTGAGCGCCCCGAAGACGGCCCTGTGGGAGTCGGCCTCCCTGGAGTCGGCCGGCTCCTCCCCAGGGCCCCACGAGCCATTAACCAGATAGGATGGGGAATGGCGACAGTGACCGTTCGATAGACGGCGGCACTGTTGCCACGCCCCGATGACCAAGCTTGCGTCATCAGGAATGCCGCTACAGTACCAAGCCTGTCCGCGGGGCCCGCCAGACGGCAGGTCCCAGAAGCCGGCAGGCAGGATGGTGGCCTGAGAGATAGACGGCTGGGACCCACGCCCAGCCGGATTACTATTGTACCCCTGGGGGGTAGGCCTATATAACCCCCCCCCCCCCGGGGCACCCATGCAAAGGGATCAGACCTTGATAGAGATAGACCAGATAGCATAGGAAGGAGAGAGCTAGCCTTGCCCTCTCCTGCCTCCCGACACAGCTCCAGGAGCACCATTGTAGTCAGTTTGCCTTAGTGATCATGCGGAGACCCCGCAGAGCAGTAGTAGGGGTGTTATCTCCTAGGTGATCCCTGAAGCTGGGTAAGTTCCGCCGGCGTGCATGTCTTCGCCTCATCCCGCTTCCAGGCACCGGCGACGTTCTACTCGCTCCCACCATGATAAGCCATCCCTTTGGCATATGTGGCACCCAACCCCCGACATTTGGCGCCCACCGTGCGGCGAGGTGCACCGTTGTCCGGAGATCTGCTCTGGACGGGAAACTTGTTCCTCCCCGGGGAGCACAGCCAGCCCGGCACGCCGGATGGCGTCTGTGCCGACGCGCTGCACGGCGCTGAGATCGCCTGCGCGGCGAGCTGCCTCGCTGACCTTCTTGGCGAGGTTAGCATCTCCGATGAGCCCACATCCGATGCGGGCACAGGCGGCCCCGAAAGCCTCCTCGCGGGCCTCCTTGACCATCTCCACATCACCGGCGAGCCTGCCGTGGACTTGGAGTCTGTAGGCTCCACCGACCCGATGTTGGTCGACTCCGACACCGTGTCGCTTGACACGTTCCCCTCCAACATGGTGATCTACGATGAGCCGCTCCCTTGCGAGGGGAGCGGTGGAAGCACCGTCACTGAGGTCCTCGTCCTCGAGCACGGCGAGCGCTCCAGCGAAGGAGCGCACGACCCACTTGACGCAGCCCTACGAGACCTTGCAGCGCCGATTCCGGAAGACGCCAACGCCGAGACGCTGGAGGCACTCCGCCTTCAGCTCGTCGAGGGCGTGAAGAAGCTGGCAAGCATGAGGCGCTTGTCAGAAGCCTACCAGCACGAAATGGATCGCGCCGTAGGCGGCTCGCCGGCTCCGACCGGGCCTAGCCGCCTAGGCGCGGTCCGACAGCGCGACACGACAATCGCCAACCTCCTCGGGGCTGATCGTCCTGTATATGCCACGCCCGCAGAGAATATCCGTGCCGCCCAGGCGGTGGCAGACGAGCTCGACAACTTCGAAGGCGAAGAGCGCCGCATGATGACAGAGCGAGTCCAGCAACTCCTCGACGCGGCTGCTACGCAGAACGCGACCGGCTGCACCAATGCGCCGCAGCAACCCTACGATGACCTGCCTCCCCGTCGA
Source organism: Triticum timopheevii (assembly GCA_963921465.1). Classification (NCBI taxonomy): domain Eukaryota; kingdom Viridiplantae; phylum Streptophyta; class Magnoliopsida; order Poales; family Poaceae; genus Triticum; species Triticum timopheevii. The sequence continues at coordinate 587,858,469 of OY997270.1, forward strand.
GATCAAGGCGCGACGTCCAGGACGCCGACTGGCGGAGTCCGCGGAAGAAAAGACAAAGAGCCGGCTGTCAGTCGCAGTCGGACTCACATCACCATCGAGCGCGACCAAGACAGTCACCCCAAAGCGGTGGAATGGCGGGACGACTACCTGCCTTCCCCTCCTCGCAGGGAAAGGCGAGTCTCCCCGCCGCCCGTTGAGCATCTGACTCTCGGTGACCGCCTTGGCCGCCGAGAGGGAGTCGGAGAGAATGACGCCCACCACCAGATCAACCGACTCCACCAATCCCTGGCGCTAGAAGAAGAAGATGAGTTGGGCCCGCCTTGCTTTGGGCCCCGCATCCTAGACGAGCCTTTCCCCAAAGGGTTTACGCTCCCCCGAGACACACCCAAGTACACCGGCTCCGTGAAGCCCGAAGACTGGCTAATCGACTACTCCACGGCCGTCAACATAGCAGACGGCAACAAGCGAGTCGCCGTAAAGTACGTTTCGCTCATGCTCCAGGGCACGGCCCGGACATGGTTGAACAGTTTGAAGCCCCGCAGCATCAACAGTTGGTTCGACTTCACCGAGGCTTTCGTCCGCAACTTCACCAGCACGTACAAGTGACCCCCCAAGCCGCGCCAGCTCTCCTTGTGCGTGCAAGGCCCTGACGAGTCTACTCGCGACTACCTCACGCGCTGGGGCAAACTCCGAAACTCCTGCGAGGGTGTGCACGAGGTGCAGGCTATCGAGTACTTTACTGCCGGGTGCAGAGAAGGCACCCTCCTCAAGCACAAGCTCATCTGCGACGAGCCGGAGACCCTCGACGAGTTGCTGGTCATTGCAGACAAATATGCCATGGCTGACTCCTCTATGAAGACAGAGATTCAAGTTAGTGCGACTGGCAAAGTAGCCCCTCAAGCTCCTAGAACCCCAGCTGGAGACACCAGCCGGAGACAGCAGCAGAATGATCACAAGCGCAAGGCCCCGCAGCCGACTTCTAGCAGTCGGCAGGTCGCAACAGTTGAAGACCAACAGCCTGAGGGGCAGCCTCCGGCGAAGTGGCAGAAGGGCGGCAAGTCCAACTAGCTGCCAGCTTTCTCTTACGAGCAGACTCTCGACGACCCCTGCAAGTTCCATAGCGGCACGAAGCCGTCCAACCACACCACTCGGAAGTGCCACTGGCTCACCAGAATTGCCAAGGGAGACGGCCTCCTCCCCCCTCCGCCTGCTGGGCCGCCGCCTCCTCCGCCGCCTCAGCAGCTGGCGGCCAGGCCAGTCGGCGCCGTACAAGACAAGTTCCCGAATGAGCACGGAGCCTATGTGGTGTTCACCAGTGTAGTAGATGACCGGCGCAGCAGGCGCCAACAGCAGCAAGAAGTAAATGCAGTGGCATCAGAGACTCCGGAGTTTATACACTGGTCCGAGAAGCCTATCAGTTGGAGCAGAGCTGATCACCCAGAGGTGATGCCGAATCCAGGCTCCTATGCCCTAGTTCTGAGCGCTACCTTGGCTACTGATAGGCGGGCCGCTCGCTTCTCACGAGTATTGATAGACGGAGGCAGCAGCATCAACATCCTGTACAAGGATACAATGGAGAAATTAGGAATCAAGCAGAGACAGCTTCAAAGCAGCCGAACTGTTTTCCACGGCATTGTACTTGGCCTTTCCTGCTCCCCAATCGGCAAGATCCAGATAGACGTCCTCTTCGGAGACAAAGATCATTTTCGCCGAGAGCCAGTGTGGTTTGAAGTGGTGGACCTTGAAAGCCCATACCAAGCATTGCTCGGCCGACCTGCTTTGGCCAAGTTCATGGCGGTCCCCCACTACGCCTACCTCAAGATGAAGATGCCAAGTTCCAAGGGAATCCTAACCGTGTCTGGCGACTACAGGAAGTCGTCCGCCTGCGCGGCCGAGAGTAGTCGGTTGGCCGAGTCCCTGGTGATCGCAGCTGAGAGGCGGCTCCTTGATCGGGTTGTGGCGATGGCCGGCAAGCAGCCAGAGATGTCGCCTGACCCCAAGGAATCAGAAGTTGAGGGCTCATTCAAGCCAGCTAAAGAAACAAAGAAGATACCTTTGGACCCGGAGCATCCGGAAAGGCATGCTATCATAGGTGCAAACCTAGACAGCAAATAGGAAGGCGAGCTCGTCGATTTCCTCCGTGAGAATCGAGACATCTTCGCATGGTCCCCCGAAGACATGCCAGGTGTACCGACGGAATTCACCGAGCACAAGTTACATGTCCGATCTGATGTAAAGCCCGTCAGGCAGCCCTTGCGCCTCCTGTCAGAAGAGAAAAGAAGAGTTGTTGGAGAAGAAATAGCCCGGCTCCTGGCAACCGGCTTCATCATGGAAGTGTTTTTTCCAGAGTGGCTGGCAAACCCAGTACTGGTGTTGAAGAAAAATAAGCAATGGCGGATGTGTATCGACTACACGAGCCTCAACAAAGCTTGCCCCAAAGACCCATTTGCTCTGCCAAGAATCGATTAGGTGATAGACTCCACAGCCGGATGCGAGCTGTTGAGTTTCCTAGATGCATATTCAGGATATCACTAGATCAAGCTGAACCCGGCTGACAGACTGAAGACCACCTTCATCACGCCGTTCGGAGCCTTCTGCTACCTGACCATGACGTTCGGCTTGAGAAACACCGGCGCCACCTTTCAGCGTTGCATGCAGAAGTGCCACCTGAAGCAACTCGGCAGAAATGCCCACGTCTATGTGGATGATGTGGTGGTGAAGACGGAGAAGCGCGGAACCCTGCTGGAGGACCTCAAGGAAACCTTTGAGAATCTGCGCCGATTCCAGATCAAGCTCAACCTAGAGAAGTGCGTTTTTGGAGTACCAGCCAACCAGCTCCTTGGTTTCCTGGTCTCCGAACGCGGCATAGAGTACAATCCTGTGAAGATCAAGGCCATCGAGAGGATGGAAGCACCCAGACGACTGTTAGATGTGCAGAAGTTCACCGGCTGTTTGGCATCCATCAGCCGATTCATCAGTCGGCTGGGCGAGAAGGCTCTCCCCTTGTATCAGCTCATGAAGAAGACGACCTTCTTCGAGTGGACTCCCAAGGCGGATGAGGCTTTTCTCCAATTAAAGAAAATGTTGACTACTCCTCCGGTGCTGGCGGCTCCGACTCCCAAAGAGCCCATGCTCCTATACATTGCCGCCACCAGACGGGTAGTCAGCACAGTCATTGTAGTCGAGCGCAAGGAGGAAGGCAAGGCGCTACCTGTCCAGAGACCGGTATATTACTTGAGCGAGGTACTGTCGGCCTCCAAGCAGAACTACCCCCATTATCAGAAGATGTGCTACAGCGTGCATTTTGCCGCCAAGAAGTTCAAGCCTTACTTTCAAGAGCATCCAATCACTGTGGTTTGCACCGCTCCACTAGCCGAGATCATCGGAAGCCGTGACGCTTCAGGCCAAGTGGCCAAGTGGGCCATAGATCTGGCTCCCTACACCATCTACTACGAGCCCCGCACCGCCATCAAGTCGCAAGCACTGGCTGACTTCCTCGTCGACTGGGCGAGACCCAGTATCTGCCGCCAGCGCCTGACTCCACCCATTGGCGGATGCATTTCGACGGCTCCAAGATGCGCACCGGCTTGGGAGCCGGCGTCGTCCTCACTTCCCCCAAGGGAGACAAGCTCAGATATGCGCTGCAAATCCACTTCGCCGCCTCCAACAACGTGGCCGATTACGAGGCGCTCATCCACGGGCTCCGGCTTGCCAAAGAACTCGGCATTCGCGGGATCCTGTGTTATGGCGACTCTGACTTGGTGGTCCAGCGGTCATCCGGCGATTGGGACACCAAGGATGCAAATATGGCGAGCTACCGTTTCCTCATCCAGCAACTAAGCGGATACTTCGAGGGGTGCGAGTTCCTCCACATGCCAAGGAATGACAACGACCAAGCAGACGTCGTGGCACGAATCGGCTCCACCCGCTAGGCAATACCATCTGGTGTCGCCCTTCGGCGCCTCCTCAAGCCTTCTATCAAGCCGTCACCAGAATCAGATTCAATCTTTGTGCCGGCTCCACCTGAGGAAGATGGATCCGACTCCAAGAAACACACAGTCGAAGCTGGCCCGGGGACTTCAGAACCCGGCCCGGAGACTGCAGTGGCAAGATCGAAGAGCCCAGAGCTCGGCCCGGGGACTGCTCTAGTCGGCCTCGGGACTTTGCCAAATCAGCAAGCGGCTGCGGACTCCAACCCGCCGCCTCCCAGCCCAGCCGCCCTTGTCCAAGTCGCACTAGTGGCAGTTGAAGAAATAGCAGCACCTTCATGGGCCCAGCCCATCCTCAGGTTCTTAGTAAACAGAGAGCTGCAACTGATGAAATCTTGGCTCGCCAAGTGCAACGCCGAGCAGCAGCCTACACTATAGTCAACAGAGAGCTGGTCAGGCGCAGCGTTACCGGCGTCTTCCAACACTGCGTCGAGGCAGAACAAGGCCAAGCAATCCTCAGAGACATCCATGAAGGCGAGTGCGGTCACCACGCGACCTCCAGGGCACTCGTCGCCAAAGCCTTCCGGCACGGTTTTTTCTAGCCAACTGCCCTGGAAGAGGCCAAAGAGTTAGTCCGAAAGTGCAAGGGGTGCCAGATTTTCCGTTCTAAGCCACTTCAGCCAGCTTCCGCACTCAAGACTATCCCCATCGCCTGGCCCTTTGCAGTCTGGGGCCTGGACATGGTGAGACCATTCAAGACGGCACGAGGTGGCTTGACTCACCTACTTGTCGCAGTGGACAAGTTCACCAAGTGGGTGGAGGTGAAACCCATCAAGAAGTTGAATGGTCCGACTGCAGTGACCTTCATCGCTAACATCACAACTCGGTACGGCATCCCACACAACATCATCACCGACAATGGCACGAATTTTGCCAAAGGCACCCTGGCCCGTTTCTGCACGACGCAGGGCATCCGACTGGACTTTGCGTCCATTGCCCATCCGCAGTCAAACGGCCAGGTGGAGCGAGCAAACGGCCTCATCTTATCCGGCATCAAGCCTTGACTCGTCGTACCGCTGGAGCGATCTGCCGGCTGTTGGCTCGAGGAGCTGCCAGCCGTCCTCTGGAGTCTGCGCACGACTCCAAACAAGTCAACCGGCTTCACACCCTTCTTCCTCGTCTATGGTGCCGAAGCCGTCATCCCAACGGACATAGAGTTTGACTCCCCGCGAGTCACCATGTACACCGAGGAAGAAGCAGAAGAAGCACGTCAAGACAGCGTCGATCTGCTGGAAGAGGGCCGGCTGTTGGCACTCAGCTGGTCCAGCATCTACCAGTAGAGTCTGCGTCGATATTACAACAGGAAGGTCAGGCCAAGATCTTTCCAAGAAGGCGACCTTGTGCTCCGGCTGATCCAGCGAACAGCCGGCCAGCACAAGCTGTCGGCACCTTGGGAAGGCCCCTTCATCATCAGCAAGGTGCTAGGGAACGACACCTACTATCTGATCGATGCTCAGAAGCCCCGAGCGCGCAAGAGGGACGACTCTGGCAAAGAGACAAAGCGCCCATGGAATGCAAATCTTCTTCGAAGATTTTATAGTTGATGCAGTATGTATCGCACTACCCCTTTGTATTAAAGTGCTAAGACTTTGGGCCCCCCGAGACGAGCTCGGGGACTGCCCTTTTTGTTATCTGTATGATAAGAATTATGCCTTCGAGTACATTACTTTCATCACAAGCCGCTTGGCACCGGGCCAGACTAGTCGGCCTGGGGACTCGCCGCCTTGCGCTATGAGGAGCTCCTGCAGTCAGACAAGTAGTACACGGTGCCCAATCCGTTTCCTGCCAAAGCCGCAGCTTGCAGAGCGACTGTGAGGCGGGCAGGAGTGAGAAAGAGTGGGCGCCCACACGAAAAATGGCTAAGGACCTAAAGCACGAACATAGCGTAAGATGGCCTCCAGCATTTCTGAAACAGAAAGCCGACTCATGAGTAGTCGGCTCGCCGTCTTAGCCTTTATCAAAGACGGCCGACTCCTGGGTAGTCGGCATGTCGCTTTCTATCCGACTTGCTAAAGAAACTCCAAACGGCCAAGTACTTGCCTTCCCGAAGTAGCCAAGCACTTGACCCAGCGACAGTCCGCAGAGCGGCTGTCCGACTGGCAAGGCAGCGACTAAAGGAAGGCGGCAAAGGGAAAAGCCTAAAGAGCAGTAAGCAAGGAAAGACGGAAAGCGGATAAATATTTACATAGGCCCTTGGCCGAATCTTCGAATAGAAGTTCAAGCTACACCCCGCGGGTGGAACTGTTCGAATTTAACAAAGTTTTCAAAAGATTATTAAGATAGATAAAACAAAGGCGGAAAAGGCAGCCTAGGAGGCGGCTTCTGGGATCGGAGGATCGGAGGAGATGGCGGTGTCGGGCGTCGGGGCAGTCGGCTGGGCGGTCTCGGTTTGATCGCCTTCGGCGGTAGTCGCCTTCTCTCGACGCGGCTCGTTGCTAGAGGCGCGATCAAGCTGAGGCTGGCCGCCTGCTCCGTCTTCTGGCATCTCCGCCTCGCCTCCGTCCTCCGCCTCGTCCTGCTCCTCGGTGCTGGAGTCGATCACCTCCGCCAAGTCCTCGCCATACTCCGGGTTCATCCCGAACCACTCTGGTGGCACTTCCTCGCCGCCTTCAGCCCGCTCCGGCATGAAGACATTGGTGTCCGTGTACTCAGCGATGGCCGCCGCATGCTCGATAAGGGAGCCCTCCACGGCCTCCAGCTCGGCCTGGGCTTCTGACCGGAACGCGGCCAGACGGTCCAGATCCAGCCTTGGATACCACGCCTTGACGAACTCCAAGGCCCGGCGCGCTCCGGCCCGGGCCGAGGAGCCCTTCCAAGCTTCAAGACGGCCGGCGGAGACTGCCAGCCAGTCGGCGGTCCGGCTAGCGGTGCACAGAGCCGGCATGTCTGGCCACAGAGCGGCAACCGCCTAGGCGCCAGCACGCTGAAGCCGGCGCATCAACCGGTGAGCCAGACGAAGACAGGCTTCAATGCTCAGAAGCTGCTCGTCGATGGTTCGGGGGGCATTAGCGGCGATCTCCTCACCGTTTGCCCTTCACGCCTCACGAGCAGTCTCGATGGCCAGAGGGACTGCCTGCGAGTGACCAGGGAAGAAGTCTGCCAAGACAAAAAAGAAGCAAGTCGAAAAATCATAAGTCGGCCTGACACATAGTCGGAAGCCCGAAGAAACAAAAGAAACTTACCATCAACGATATCCTCAATCTCGTGGAAGCCGGAGGTCAGCATCGCCTCCCTGTCAGTCTAGGAGGAGCGCTCGCTCTCGAACTCGGCCAGGAGAGCGGCCTCCTTCTTCTCGGCCTTGTCCTGCGCCTTCTTGAGCAGCTCCTTCTGCTCGGCCAGCTGCGCAGCCAGCAGGTCACACTCCGCGGCAAGCTTGCCGCACTCCTCCTCCTTGGCACGCCGGGCGGTGTTGGCCTCGCCCAGCTACTCCTGAAGAGTGGCGTTGGCGCCTGAAGAATGAAAGAAGAGACAAATAAGTCATCAGCAAAGAAGATCGCCGGAAGATCTGGCCCGACTGCTCAGCAGTCGGCCCGAATCTCAGGGACTACAGCCCGCGGGTGCGCCAGCGCGCCCCCACGAGGAAGAAGAACTTACTCCGGCTTTCCGACAAGTCGGCAGTCCGCTTGCGCAACTCCTCGACATTGCGGTTGAAGGCAGTGGCGCGGAGGTTATGATACTCCTACAATAAGTCATTGAAGACAGAGTTAGTATTTGGAACTCGCCAGAGGGTGTTGGAAATATGCCCTAGAGGCAATAATAAAAGTATTATTATATTTCCTTGTTCATGATAATTGTCTTTTATTCATGCTATAACTGTATTATCCGGAAATCGTAATACACGTGTGAATACATAGACCACAATATGTCCCTAGTGAGCCTCTAGTTGACTAGCTCGTTGTGATCAACAGATAGTCATGGTTTCCTGGCTATGGACATTAGATGTCGTTGATAACGGGATCACATCATTAGGAGAATGATGTGATGGACAAGACCCAATCCTAAGCATAGCACAAAGATCGTGTAGTTCGTTTGCTAGAGCTTTTCCAATGTCAAGTATCTCTTCCTTAGACCATGAGATCGTGTAACTCCCGGATACCGTAGGAGTGCTTTGGGTGTATCAAACGTCACAACGTAACTGGGTGGCTATAAAGGTGCATTACAGGTATCTCCGAAAGTGTCTGTTGGGTTAGCACGAATCGAGACTGGGATTTGTCACTCCGTGTAAGCGGAGAGGTATCTCTGGGCCCACTCGGTAGGACATCATCATTTGCACAATGTGACCAAGGAGTTGATCACGGGATGATGTGTTACGGAACGAGTAAAGAGACTTGCCGGTAACGAGATTGAACAAGGTATAAGGATACCGACGATCGAATCTCGGGCAAGTAAAATACCGCTAGACAAAGGGAATTGTATATGGGATCGATTGAGTCCTTGACATCATGGTTCATCCGACGAGATCATCGTGGAACATGTGGGAGCCAACATGGGTATCCAGATCCCGCTGTTGGTTATTGACCAGAGAACGTCTCGGTCATGTCTACATGTCTCCCGAACCCATAGGATCTACACACTTAAGGTTCGATGACGCTAGGGTTATAAAGGAAGTTTGTATGTGGTTACCGAATGTTGTTCGGAGTCCCGGATGAGATCCCGGACGTCACGAGGAGTTCCGGAATGGTCCGTTGGTAAAGATTTATATATGGGAAGTCCTATTTTGGCCACCGGAAAATGTTCGGGATTTTTCGGTATTGTACCGGGAAGGTTCTAGAAGGTTCCGGAGTGGGGCCCACCTGCATGGGGGGGCCCACATGAACGTGGGTAGTGGGGGCAAGTCCCCACACCCCTGGTCAAGGCGCACCAAGATCCCCCCTTAGAAGGAATAAGATCATATCCTGAAGGGATAAGATCAAGATCCCTAAAAAAGGGGGATAGCAATCGGTGGGGAAGGAAATGATGGGATTTCTTTCCTCCCACCTTGGCCAACGCCCCAATGGACTTGGAGGGCAAGAAACCAGCCCCTCCACCCCTATATATAGTGGGGGGCGCATGGGAGCTATACACCCTTGCCCCTGGCGCAGCCCTCCCTCTCCCAAGTGCTCCTCCTCTCTCGCGGTGCTTGGCGAAGCCCTGCAGGATTGCCACGCTCCTCCACCACCACCACGCCGTTGTGCTGCTGCTGGATGGAGTCTTCCTCAACCTCTCCCTCTCTCCTTGCTGGATCAAGGCGTGGGAGACGTCACCGGGCTGTACGTGTGTTGAACGCGGAGGTGCCGTCCGTTCGGCACTTGATCATCGGTGATTTGAATCACGACGAGTACGACTCCATCAACCTCGTTCACTTGAACGCTTCCGCTTAGCTATCTAGAAGGGTATGTAGATGCACTCTCCTTTCTACTCGTTGCAGGTCTCTCCATAGATAGATCTTGGTGATACGTAGGAATTTTTTTGAATTTCTACTACGTTCCCCAACAGTGGCATCATGAGCTAGGTCTATTGCGTAGATTCTTTGCACGAGTAGAACACAAAGTAGTTGTGGGCGTTGATGTTGCTCAATATGCTTACCGTTACTAGTCCAATCTTGTTTCGACGGTATTGTGGGATGAAGCGGCCCGGACCGACCTTACACGTACTCTTACGTGAGACAGGTTCCACCGATTGACATGCACTTGGTGCATAAGGTGGCTAGCGGGTGCCAGTCTCTCCCACTTTAGTCGGAACGGATTCGATGAAAAGGGTCCTTATGAAGGGTAAATAGCAATTGGCATATCACGTTGTGGTTTTGCGTAGGTAAGAAACGTTCTTGCTAGAAACCCATAGCAGCCACGTAAAACATGCAACAACAATTAGAGGACGTCTAACTTGTTTTTGCAGGGTATGCTTTGTGATGTGATATGGCCAACAAGAATGTGATGAATGATATGTGTTGTATGAGATTGATCATGTTCTTGTAATAGGATTCACGACTTGCATGTCGATGAGTATGACAACCGGCAGGAGCCATAGGAGTTGTCTTAATTTATTGTATGACCTGCGTGTCATTGAACAACGCCATGTAATTACTTTACTTTATTGCTAACCGGTAGCCATAGAAGTAGAAGTAATAAGTTGGCGAGACGACTTCATGGAGACACGATGATGGAGATCATGATGATGGAGATCATGGTGTCATGCCGTTGACGATGATGATCATGGAGCCCCGAAGATGGAGATCAAAAGGAGCAAAATGATATTGGCCATATCATGTCACTATTTGATTGCATGTGATGTTTATCATGTTTATGCATCTTGTTTACTTAGGACGACAGTAGTAAATAAGATGATCCCTTACAACAATTTCAAGAAGTGTTCTCCCCTAACTGTGCACCGTTGCTACAGTTCGTCGCTTCTAAGCACCACGTGATGATCGGGTGTGATGGATTCTTACGTTCACATACAACGGGTGTAAGACAGATTTACACACGCGAAAACACTTAGGGTTAACTTGACGAGCCTAGCATGTACAGACATGGCCTCGGAACACGGAGACCGAAAGGTCGAGCATGAGTCGTATAGTAGATACGATCAACATGAAAATGTTCACCGATGATGACTAGTCCGTCTCACGTGATGATCGGACACGGGCTAGTTTGACTCGGATCATGTGATCACTTAGATGACCAGAGGGATGTCTATCTGAGTGGGAGTTCATAAGATGAACTTAATTATCCTGAACATAGTCAAAAAGACCTTTTGCAAATTATGTCATAGCTCACGCTATAGTTCTACTGTTTAGATATGTTCCTAGAGAAAATATAGTTGAAAGTTGATAGTAGCTATTATGCGGACAGTAGAAAGCTTATGTCCTTAATGCACCGCTCAGTGTGCTGAACCCCAAACGTCGTTTGTGGATGTTACGAACATCAGACATACACGTTTTGATAACTACGTGATAGTTCAGTGAAACGGTTTAGAGTTGAGGCACCAAAGACGTTTTTCGAAAAGTCGCGGAACATATGAGATGTTTTGAGGGCTGAAATTGAGATTTCAGGCTCGTGCCCACGTCAAGAGGTATAAGACCTCCGACGATTTTCTTAACCTACAAACTAATGGAGAAAAGCTCAATTGTTGTGCTTGTGCTCAGATTGTCTGAGTACAACAATCACTTGAATCGAGTGGGAGTTGATCTTCCAGATGAGATAGTGATGTTTCTCCAAAAGTCATTGCCACCAAGCTGCTAGAGCTTTGTGATGAACTATAACATATCAGGGATAGATATGATGATCCTTGACGTATTCACGATGTTTGACACCGCGAAAGTAGAAATCAAGAAGGAGCATCAATTGTTGATAAAACCACTAGTTTCAAGAAGGGCAAGGGCAAGAAAGGATACTTCATGAAACGGCAAATCAGTTGCTGCTCTAGTGAAGAAACCCAAGGTTGAACCCAAACCCGAGACTAAGTGCTTCTGTAATAAGGGGAACAACCACTGGAGCAGAATTACCCTAGATACTTGGTAGATGAGAAGGCTGGCAAAGTCGATAGAAGTATATTGGATATACATTATGTTAATGTGTACTTTACTAGTACTCCTAGTAGCACCAGGGTATTAAGATACCGGTTCGGTTGCTAAGTGTTAGTAACTCGAAATAAAAGGCTACGGAATAAACGGAGACTAGCTAAAGGTGAGCTGACGATATATGTTGGAATTGTTTCCAAGTTTGATGTGATCAAACATCGCACGCTCCCTCTACCATCAAGATTAGTATTAAACCTGAATGGTTTATTGAATCTCGATCGTAGTGATACACATTTTCATGCCAAAAGATATAAGATAGTAATGATAGTACCACTTACTTGTGGCACTGCCATGTAAGTCATAATGGTATAAAACGCATGAAGAAGCTCCATGTTGATGGATCTTTGGACTCACTCGTTTTGAAAAGTTTGAGACATGCGAACCATGTCTATTGGTGTATATGCATGAAGAAACTCCATGCAGATGGATCGTTTGGACTCACTTGTTTTTGAATCACTTGAGATATGCAAATCATACCACATAGGCAAGATGACTGAAAAGCCTCGGTTTCAGTAAAATGGAACAAGATAGCAACTTGTTGGAAGTAACACATTTTGATGTTTGCAGTCCAATGAGTGCTGAGGCATGCAGTGAATATCGTTATGTTCTTACTTCATAGATGATTCGAGTAGATGTAGAGTATATTTACTTGATGAAACACAAGTCTGAATTATTGAATGGTTCAAGTAATTTCAGAGTGAAGTAGAAGATCATTGTGACAAGAGGATAAAATGTCTATGATATGATCATAGAGATGAATATCTGAATTACGAGTTTGGCACAGAATTAAGACATTGTGGAAATTGTTTCGCAATTAATACCGCCTGGAACACCATAATGTGATGGTGTGTCCGAACATCATAGTTGCACCCTATTGGATATGGTGCGTACCATGATGTCTCTTATCGAATTACCACTATCGTTCATGGGTTAGGCATTAGAGACAACCACATTCACTTTAAATAGGGCACCACGTAATTCCGTTGAGATGACACCGTATGAACTATGGTTTAGAGAAACCTAAGCTGTCATTTCTTAAAAGTTTGGGGCTGCGACGCTTATATGAAAAAGTTTCAGGCTGATAAGCTCGAACCCAAAGCGGATAAAATGCATCTTCATAGGACACCCAAAACAGTTGGGTAAACCTCCTAATTCAGATCCGAAAGCAATATGGATTGTTTCTTGAATCGGGTCCTTTCTCGAGGAAAGGTTTCTCTCGAAAGAATTGAGTGGGAGGATGGTGGAGACTTGATGAGGTTATTGAACCATCACTTCAACCAGTGTGTAGCAGGGCACAGGAAGTTGTTCCTGTGGCACCTACACCAATTGAAGTGGAAGCTTATGATATTGATCATGAGACTTCGGATCAAGTCACTGCCGTACCTCGTAGGGTGACAAGGATATGTACTACTTCAGAGTGGTAGAGTAATCCTGTCTTGAAGGTCATGTTGCTAGACAACAATGAACCTACGAGCTATGGAGAATCGATGGTAGGCCCACATTCCGACAAATGGTTAAGAAACCATGAAATCCGAGATAGGATCCATGTATCATAACAAAGCATGGACTTTGGTGGACTTGCCCGATGATCGGCAAGCCATTGAGATAAATGGATCTTTAAGAAGAAGACGGACGTGGATGGTAATGTCACCATCTATGAAGCTCGACTTGTGGCGAAGAGTTTCTCGACAAGTTCAAGGAGTTGACTACGATGAGATTTTCTCATCCGTAGCAATGCTTAAGTCCGTCGGATTCATGTTAGCATTGGCTGCATTTATGAAATCTGGCAGATGGATGACAAAACGAGTTTCCTTACCAGTCTTCGTATGGAAAGGTTGTTTGTGATACAATCAGAAAGTTTTTGTCGATCCTAAGGATGCTAAAAGGTATGCTAGCTCCAGCGATCCTTCCATGGACTGGAGTAAGCATCTCGGAGTTGGAATGTGCACTTTGATGAGATGATCAAAGATTTTCTTGGTTTTATACAAAGTTTATGAGAAACTTGTATTTCCAAAGAAGTGAGTGGGAGCACTATAGAATTTCTGATGAGTATATGTTCTTGACATATTGTTGATCAGAAATGATGTAGAATTTCTAGAAAGCATATAGGGTTATTTGAAAGGTGTTTTCAATAGAAAACCTGGATCAAGCTACTTGAACATTGAGCATCAAGATCTATAAGATAGATCAAAATGCTTGATAATACTTTTAAATGAGCACGTACCTTGACATAATCTTGAAGGTGTTCAAGATGGATCAGTCAAAGAAGGAGTTCTTGCCTGAGTTGTAAGGTATGAAGTTAAGACTTAAAGCTCGACCACGGCAGAAGAAAGAGGAAGGACGAAGGTCGTCCCCTATGCTTTTATCATAGGCTCTCTACAGTATGCTATGCTGTGTACCGCACCTGAAGTGTGCCTTGCCATGAGTCAGTCAAGGGGTACAAGAGTGATCCAAGAATGGATCACAGGACAGCGGTCAAAGTTATCCTTAGTAACTAGTGGACTAAGGAATTTTCTCGATTATGGAGGTGGTAAAAGAGTTCGTCGTAAAGGGTTACGTCGATGCAAGCTTAACACCTATCCGGATAGCTCTGAGTAGAGATACCGGATACGTATGATGGAACAACAATTTAGAATAGCTCCAAGTAGAACAGTTATTTGGAATAGCTCCAAATAGAGCGTGGTAGCTGCATCTAGGAGATGACATAGAGATTTGTAAAGCACACACGGATCTGAAAGGTTTAGACCCGTTGACTATAACCTCTCTCACAAGCATAACATGATCAAACCCTAAACTCTTTGGGTGTTAGTCACATGGGGATGTGACCTTGAGTGTTAATCACATATCGATGTGAACTAAATTATTGACTCTAGTGCAAGTGGGAGACTGTTGGAAATATGCCCTAGAGGCAATAATAAAAGTATTATTATATTTCCTTGTTCATGATAATTGTCTTTTATTCATGCTATAACTGTATTATCCGGAAATCGTAATACACGTGTGAATACATAGACCACAATATGTCCCTAGTGAGCCTCTAGTTGACTAGCTCGTTGTGATCAACAGATAGTCATGGTTTCCTGGCTATGGACATTGGATGTCGTTGATAACGGGATCACATCATTAGGAGAATGATGTGATGGACAAGACCCAATCCTAAGCATAGCACAAAGATCGTGTAGTTCGTTTGCTAGAGCTTTTCCAATGTCAAGTATCTCTTCCTTAGACCATGAGATCGTGTAACTCCCGGATACCGTAGGAGTGCTTTGGGTGTATCAAACGTCACAACGTAACTGGGTGGCTATAAAGGTGCATTACAGGTATCTCCGAAAGTGTCTGTTGGGTTAGCAGTATGTATCGCACTACCCCTTTGTATTAAAGTGCTAAGACTTTGGGCCCCCCGAGACGAGCTCGGGGACTGCCCTTTTTGTTATCTGTATGATAAGAATTATGCCTTCGAGTACATTACTTTCATCACAAGCCGCTTGGCACCGGGCCAGACTAGTCGGCCTGGGGACTCGCCGCCTTGCGCTATGAGGAGCTCCTGCAGTCAGACAAGTAGTGCACGGTGCCCAATCCGTTTCCTGCCAAAGCCGCAGCTCGCAGAGCGACTGTGAGGCGGGCAGGAGTGAGAAAGAGTGGGCGCCCACACGAAAAATGGCTAAGGACCTAAAGCACGAACATAGCGTAAGATGGCCTCCAGCATTTCTGAAACAGAAAGCCGACTCATGAGTAGTCGGCTCGCCGTCTTAGCCTTTATCAAAGACGGCCGACTCCTGGGTAGTCGGCATGTCGCTTTCTATCCGACTTGCTAAAGAAACTCCAAACGGCCAAGTACTTGCCTTCCCGAAGTAGCCAAGCACTTGACCCAGCGACAGTCCGCAGAGCGGCTGTCCGACTGGCAAGGCAGCGACTAAAGGAAGGCGGCAAAGGGAAAAGCCTAAAGAGCAGTAAGCAAGGAAAGACGGAAAGCGGATAAATATTTACATAGGCCCTTGGCCGAATCTTTGAATAGAAGTTCAAGCTACACCCCGCGGGTGGAACTGTTCGAATTTAACAAAGTTTTCAAAAGATTATTAAGACAGATAAAACAGAGGCGGAAAAGGCAGCCTAGGAGGCGGCTTCTGGGATCGGAGGATCCGAGGAGATGGCGGTGTCGGGCGTCGGGGCAGTCGGCTGGGCGGTCTCGGTTTGATCGCCTTCGGCGGTAGTCGCCTTCTCTCGACGCGGCTCGTTGCTAGAGGCGCGATCAAGCTGAGGCTGGCCGCCTGCTCCGTCTTCTGGCATCTCCGCCTCGCCTCCGTCCTCCGCCTCGTCCTGCTCCTCGGTGCTGGAGTCGATCACCTCCGCCAAGTCCTCGCCATACTCCGGGTTCATCCCGAACCACTCTGGTGGCACTTCCTCGCCGCCTTCAGCCCGCTCCGGCATGAAGACATTGGTGTCTGTGTACTCAGCGATGGCCGCCGCACGCTCGATAAGGGCGCCCTCCACGGCCTCCAGCTCGGCCTGGGCTTCTGACCGGAACGCGGCCAGACGGTCCAGGTCCAGCCTTGGATACCACGCCTTGACGAACTCCAAGGCCCGGCGCGCTCCGGCCCGGGCCGAGGAGCCCTTCCAAGCTTCAAGACGGCCGACGGAGACTGCCAGCCAGTCGGCAGTCCGGCTAGCGGTGCACAGAGCCGGCATGTCTGGCCACAGAGCGGCAACCGCCTAGGCGCCGGCACGCTGAAGCCGGCGCATCAACCGGTGAGCCAGACGAAGACAGGCTTCAATGCTCAGAAGCTACTCGTCGATGGTTCGGGGGCCATTAGCGGCGATCTCCTCACCGTTTGCCCTTCGCGCCTCACGAGCAGTCTCGATGGCCAGAGGGACTGCCTGCGAGTGACCAGGGAAGAAGTCTGCCAAGACAAAAAAGAAGCAAGTCGAAAAATCATAAGTCGGCCTGACACATAGTCGGAAGCCCGAAGAAACAAAAGAAACTTACCATCAACGATATCCTCAATCTCGTGGAAGCCGGAGGTCAGCATCGCCTCCCTGTCAGTCTAGGAGGAGCGCTCGCTCTCGAACTTGGCCAGGAGAGCGGCCTCCTTCTTCTCGGCCTTGTCCTGCGCCTTCTTGAGCAGCTCCTTCTGCTCGGCCAGCTGCGCAGCCAGCAGGTCGCACTCCGCGGCAAGCTTGCCGCACTCCTCCTCCTTGGCACGCCGGGCGGTGTTGGCCTCGCCCAGCTACTCCTGAAGAGTGGCGTTGGCGCCTGAAGAATGAAAGAAGAGACAAATAAGTCATCAGCAAAGAAGATCGCCGGAAGATCTGGCCCGACTGCTCAGCAGTCGGCCCGAATCTCGGGGACTACAGCCCGCGGGTGCGCCAGCGCGCCCCCACGAGGAAGAAGAACTTACTCCGGCTTTCCGACAAGTCGGCAGTCCGCTTGCGCAACTCCTCGACATTGCGGTTGAAGGCAGTGGCGCGGAGGTTATGATACTCCTACAATAAGTCATTGAAGACAGAGTTAGTATTTGGAACTCGCCAGAGGGTGTTGGAAATATGCCCTAGAGGCAATAATAAAAGTATTATTATATTTCCTTGTTCATGATAATTGTCTTTTATTCATGCTATAACTGTATTATCCGGAAATCGTAATACACGTGTGAATACATAGACCACAATATGTCCCTAGTGAGCCTCTAGTTGACTAGCTCGTTGTGATCAACAGATAGTCATGGTTTCCTGGCTATGGACATTGGATGTCGTTGATAACGGGATCACATCATTAGGAGAATGATGTGATGGACAAGACCCAATCCTAAGCATAGCACAAAGATCGTGTAGTTCGTTTGCTAGAGCTTTTCCAATGTCAAGTATCTCTTCCTTAGACCATGAGATCGTGTAACTCCCGGATACCGTAGGAGTGCTTTGGGTGTATCAAACGTCACAACGTAACTGGGTGGCTATAAAGGTGCATTACAGGTATCTCCGAAAGTGTCTGTTGGGTTAGCACGAATCGAGACTGGGATTTGTCACTCCGTGTAAGCGGAGAGGTATCTCTGGGCCCACTCGGTAGGACATCATCATTTGCGCAATGTGACCAAGGAGTTGATCACGGGATGATGTGTTACGGAACGAGTAAAGAGACTTGCCGGTAACGAGATTGAACAAGGTATAAGGATACCGACGATCGAATCTCGGGCAAGTAAAATACCGCTAGACAAAGGGAATTGTATACGGGATCGATTGAGTCCTTGACATCGTGGTTCATCCGACGAGATCATCGTGGAACATGTGGGAGCCAACATGGGTATCCAGATCCCGCTGTTGGTTATTGACCAGAGAACGTCTCGGTCATGTCTACATGTCTCCCGAACCCTAGGGTCTACACACTTAAGGTTCGATGACGCTAGGGTTATAAAGGAAGTTTGTATGTGGTTACCGAATGTTGTTCGGAGTCCCGGATGAGATCCCGGACGTCACGAGCAGTTCCGGAATGGTCCGGAGGTAAAGATTTATATATGGGAAGTCCTATTTTGGCCACCGGAAAATGTTCAGGATTTTTCGGTATTGTACCGGGAAGGTTCTAGAAGGTTCCGGAGTGGGGCCCACCTGCATGGGGGGGCCCACATGAACGTGAGTAGTGGGGGCAAGGCCCCACACCCCTGGTCAAGGCGCACCAAGATCCCCCCTTAGAAGGAATAAGATCATATCCCGAAGGGATAAGATCAAGATCCCTAAAAAAGGGGGATAGCAATCGGTGGGGAAGGAAATGATGGGATTTCTTTCCTCCCACCTTGGCCAACGCCCCAATGGACTTGGAGGGCAAGAAACCAGCCCCTCCACCCCTATATATAGTGGGGGGGGGGGGGGGCGCATGGGAGCTATACACCCTTGCCCCTGGCGCAGCCCTCCCTCTCCCAAGTGCTCCTCCTCTCTCGCGGTGCTTGGCGAAGCCCTGCAGGATTGCCACGCTCCTCCACCACCACCACGCCGTTGTGCTGCTACTGGATGGAGTCTTCCTCAACCTCTCCCTCTCTCCTTGCTGGATCAAGGCGTGGGAGACGTCACCGGGCTGTACGTGTGTTGAACGCGGAGGTGCCGTCCGTTCGGCACTTGATCATCGGTGATTTGAATCACGACGAGTACGACTCCATCAACCTCGTTCACTTGAACGCTTCCGCTTAGCGATCTACAAGGGTATGTAGATGCACTCTCCTTTCTACTCGTTGCTGGTCTCTCCATAGATAGATCTTGGTGATACGTAGGAAATTTTTTGAATTTCTGCTACGTTCCCCAACAGAGGGAGTTCCGAACCGCCTACTCAGCAGCCGGCCTGGAACTCGGGGACTACACCCAGTGGGTGCGCTGGCACGCCCCCACAGAGAAAAACAAGAATCAAAGAGGAGAAGGAAAAGTACTCGGACGGCCGTCCGCGCTGCCAGATGTGCCATGGTGCAAGTTTGAAGGGTGTCGCCTTCAGCGTGCAGCTTTGCCTGAACGTCCAGATGTGCTTGGTTCAGCGGCCCGGTGCCGCCTCCGCGCAACCACCCGGTGGGCGCGGAGCTTGTGGCCTCGACATCTAGGGTTGCCGAGCTGGCAGCGCCGGTCTCCCGAGGTCGCGGCGCCGAGGTCGCCCTCTCAAGACGGTGGCGCACCGGCGAGACGACTTGGAGAAGCAGCCGCGCCTCGGCCTCGTCCGTGATCGGCGGCTCCAACGGACCCACCGGCTGCTTGCCGTGCGGCCTCCCAGACGGCGGTGGAGGCGACGGTGGCGGCACGAGCATGTCCGACACAGAAGCCTCGCCGCTCTCCTTCTCCACGACGGGGTTCTCGGTGCCGGCCTCTCCGGTCTGCCCCGTGAACTCCGGAGGCGGCGGTGCAGACGATAGTGGGGGGACGAGAATCGCCGATCGGCAACGGGCGGCCTCCTCGGTGCGCCTTCTCGCCGCAAGGGCGGCTTCGGCATCCTCCAGCTTCTTCTGGGCGGAGGCGGCCGCCTTCTCGGCCTGCGCCTTCTCCAGACGTTCGGCCTCCTCCTCGTCGCGCTTCTCTCGCGCGTTTCGCTCCGTCGCCTCCCGGAGGTCGGCGGCGGGGTCGACCCGCCGAGTATGGGCGGACGTCTCTACCGACCCCATGACGGAGGGGACGGCGACTCTCTCAAGGGAAAGAGGGGCCCTGAAGAAGAATGGATGGAGTACAAAAAAGAAGACTCGGACAAGATTCAACGAAGGAAAATAAAGAGAGCATAAAGACTTACGCGGAGACTAGCGGTGGCTTTCTCACTTCCCTACGGAAGCGGTTGGCCTTCACGGCCGCCTCCTCCCGTTTGGTCGCGGCGGCCGCCCCCTTGAGCTTCTTCAATTTGCCGCTTCGCGCCGCCTTGGTGGCGCGGGGCGACTTCCCCTTGGGCGTCGTCGTCAGGCCAGTCGGCGAAGGTGGCCGAGGGCCTGAAGCCGCCTTCGGTTCCTTCTTCCCCGCCTTCGACGTCGGCTTCCATCGCCGCTGCCCCTAGGTCGGGGTCGTTGACGTCGTTGTCCGCCCGATCGGGGACGTACTCGCGGGGCTGCCTCGTGGCGCCGGCTGCAGGCTGCATGAGGGGGTTCTAGCTCAGAAGAAATCAACAAGAGTCAGAAGCCGGAGTCGGCCGGAAAGAAGACAAAACAATTGGGGGACACGACTTACCACTGGTGGGGGCTTGTCGCGCGAGTATGGCTCTTTGCCGAACTGCCATCCCTCCTCGAACTCGCAGTGTGCGATGTGGTTCACCAAGTTCGCCACCTCCTTGCGGGGCATCTCCTTGGTGCTCATCCGACTTGGGTCTCGGAGGCCGCTCATCTGACAGATCAGGTGAGGCCGGCCTTGGAGCGGGAGAACGCGGCACGCCATGAAGGCAGCTAGCAAGTCGGCCCCGACGAGGCCCTCCGACTACGTCAAGACTCGGAGCCGCGCTACGGCGGCGGCTCCGGCGGGAGTCAGTGTCTTGACTCGGTGCGACCAGCTGGGGAGCCTCCCAGTTAGGGGGGCGGCGTTGTAAGGCGGCAGGTTGACCCAGTCGCCGTCGGAGGAGAGGTTCTTCACGTAAAAGTATGAACGCTGCCACATCTTCATCGACTTGATCAGCGAGATGGGAGGAAAGGGGTTGTCGGCTGTCGAGCGCCGCACCGCGATGTAGGCGCCGCACTGAGCCGGTATGCCGGCGACTTGCGTGCCGAGCTTAGAAGAGAAGAACTCTCCCCACAGCTCGAGGGTGGGGAGAACGCCGAGGAAACCTTCGCACAGAGTGGCGAAGGCGGAAAGCAACACCACTGTATTCGGAGTGAGGTGGTGCGGTTGAAGATTGTGGATCTCCAAGAACGAGCGGAAGAAGCCACTCGTCGGCAGCCCCAGGCCGTGCATCAGGTGCGAGCGGAAGATGACCCGCTCGCCCTCCTCCGGCGCCGGCCGGATCTCCCCCTCCGGCGCGGCACGGGCGCGCACGAGGTCCGCGCTGGGGAGGCGGCGTGTCTGGCGGAGGAACTCGATGTGTTCCTCTTCTACATCCGAGCCGTCCCACACGCCAGAGCGCGTGGCGGGGGCCGCGGCGGAGGAAGAACTCATCGCCGTGGTGTGGAGTGCTCTCGCTCAACAGCGGAGGAAGGAGAGAGAGAATGCAAGGCGAGGCGGGGGAGCAGGGAAGAAGGGCGCGCGTGTTGTGCCGCTCCGCCCCTCCCCCCCCCCCCCCCCCCCCCCCCGCCCGCCTACTTATAGCCCAATGGGCTGAGAAGCCGAGGGGGCGGGCGTGGGATTAACTGTGCACGATGCCCCACACTGCCCCACGATTTACCCCACAAAGTTACTGCGCAGTAACTATGTGGGAACCCCAACCGTCCACGGCCGCAACGGATCCGTTCATATGCCGAGGCGCGGTAATGGCGGGCCCCGCCTAACGGCCCGTCCCATCGCGCGCGTGGGCAGGCAGACTGTCCTCCCCATGTGGCGCCACGCGATAGGACCGCCCTGATGGCTGCGGGGAAGCGTATCAGGCACGCCGCCTGGTTTCCTGTCGCGACTTTCGAGCTGCGGCCCTTCGTTAAATAAATCCGACTCTCGACAGTCGGCCCAAGGGGAGACGGCAGCCGAGTTCCAGAGTCCACTCCGGGAAGGTTGAAACTGTTGAAGCCCCACAATGCAGCGTCCGCAGGGCTCCACCAGCTTCGGGGACTACTGTCAGAGCAATGGGCCATGGGTAGGCTAACCCGAGTCCTAGGAGCATTCAAGACATCGGGGCAGGCCGCGCTCCTCAAGCCGAGTCCCAGGCGGCAACCTCCAGAGAGGCCGAGTCCTAGACGACGACTCCGAGATAAGCCGACTCCAAGCTGGCGACCTCCAGAGAGGCCGACTATGGAGAGTCCGCCCATGATTCCTCCCTCATCTCGAAGTACGGTGTGGGGTACGGTCACGACGTGGGTGTTCCCCCCTGCTTATGAAGGACCGGCATGGCTACAGTGAGCCGTATCGCTGGAAGATCTCCGGCGAGGCGCGGCACTGTTGTCATGCCTGCCCTGACCTCAGCCACAGTGCGTGACGCACTGTGCCCACGACGCCGGCCTGTACGGCCCGAAGGCGGCGGGGCTGCCTGTCAACGGGTGGGCCGAAGGCGGCCTGAGCGCCCCGAAAACGGCCCTGTGGGAGTCGGCCTCCCTGGAGTCGGCCGGCTGCTCCCCAGGGCCCCACGTGCCATTAACCAGATAGGATGGGGAATGGCGACAGTGACCGCCCGATAGATGGCGGCACTGTTACCACGCACCGATGACCAAGCCTGCGTCATCAGGAGTGCCGCTACAGTACCAAGCCTGTCCGCGGGGCCCGCCCGAAGGCGGGCCCTAGAAGCCGGCAGGGAGGATGGTGGCATGAGAGACAGACGGCTGGGACCCACGCCCAGCCGGATTACTATTGTACACCCGGGGGTAAGCCTATATAAACCCCCCGGGGCACCCATGCAAAGGGTTCGGACCTTGATAGAGATAGACCAGATAGCATAGGAAGGAGAGAGCTAGCCTTGCCCTCTCCTGCCTCCCGACACAGCTCCGGGAGCACCATTGAAGTCACTTTGCCTTAGTGATCATTCGGAGACCCCGCAGAGCAGCAGTAGGGGTGTTATCTCCTAGGAGAGCCCTGAAGCTGGGTAAGTTCCGCCGGCGTGCATGTCTTCACCTCATCCCGCTTCCAGGCACCGGCGACGTTCTACTCGCTCCCACCATGATAAGCCATCCTTTGGCATATGTCGCACCCAACCCCCGATAGTTGAATACAATGAGATTTTCTCATTCATATCGATGCTTAAAAGTCTATCTGAATCATGTTAGCAATTGCCACATTTTATGAAATATGGCAAATGGATGTCAAAACTAAATACCTTAATGGATTTCTTAAAGAAGAGTTGTATATGATGCAACCAAAAAGGTTTTGTCAATCCTAAAGGTTCTAACAAAATGTGCAAGCTCTAGCGATCCATCTATGGACTGGTGCAAGCATCTCGGAGTTGGAATATACGCTTTGATGAGTTGATCAAAGCATATAGTGTTATACAGACTTGCGGTGAAGCCTGTATTTACAAGAAAGTGAGTGGGAGCACTACATCGTTTTTGATAAGTATATGTGAATGACATATTGTTGATCAGAAATGATGTGGAATTTTCTGGAAAGCATAAGATCTATAGAGATAGATCAAGACACTTGATAAGTTTTTTCAATGAGTACATACCTTGACAAGTTTTTGAAGTAGCTCAAAATGGAACAGTCAAAGAAAGGAGTTCTTGCTTGTGTTGCAAGGTGTGAAGTTGAGTAAGACTCAAACCCCGACAACGGCAGAAGATAGAGAGAGAATGAAAGTAATTCCCTACGCCTCAGCCATAGGTTCTATAAAGTATGCCATGCTGTGTACCAGACCTATTGTATACCCTGCTCTGAGTTTGGCAAGGGAGTACATTAGTGATCTAGGAGTAGATCACTGGACAGCGGTCAAAATTATCCTTAGAGGACTAAGGAAATATTTCTCGGTTATGGAGGTGACAAAAAGTTCGTCGTAAAGGGTTACATCGATGCAAGTTTTGACACTGATCCAGATGACTCTAAGTCTCAATCTGGATACATATTGAAAATGTGAGCAATTAGCTAGAGTATCTCCATGCAGAGCATTGTAGACATAGAAATTTGCAAAATACATATGGATCTGAATGTGGCAGACCCGTTGACTAAACTTCTCTCACAAGCAAAACATGATCACACCTTAGTACTCTTTGGGTGTTAATCACATTGCAATGTGAACTAGATTATTGACTCTAGTAAACTCATTGGGTGTTAGTCACATGGCGATGTGAACTAATTACATAAAGATGTGAACTATTGGTGTTAAATCACATGACGATGTGAACTAGATTATTAACTCTAGTGCAAGTGGTATACTGAAGGAAATATGCCCTAGAGGCAATAATAAAGTTTTATTTATATTTCCTTATATCATGATAAATGTTTATTATTCATGCTAGAATTGTATTAACCGGAAACTTAGTACATGTGTGAATACATAGACAAACAGAGTTTCCCTAGTATGCCTCTACTTGACTAGCTCATTAATCAAAGATGGCTAAGTTTCCTAGCCATAGACATGTGTTGTCATTTGATGAACTGGATCACATCATTAGAAGAATGATGTGATAGACAAGACCCATCCGTTAGCTTAGCATAATGATCATTGAGTTTTATTGCTATTGCTTTCTTCATGACTTCTACATATTCCTATAACTATGAGATTATGCAACTCCCGAATACTGGAGGAACACCTTGTGTGCTATCAAACATCACAACATAACTGGGTGATTATAAAGATGCTCTACAGGTGTCTCCGAAGTTGTTTGTTGGGTTGGCATAGATCGATATTAGTATTTGTCACTCCGTGTAACGGAGAGGTATCTCTGGGCCCTCTCGGTAATGCACATCACTATAAGCCTTGCAAGCGTTGTGACTAATGAGTTAGTTACAGGATGATGCATTACGAAATGAGTAAAGAGACTTGCCGGTAACGAGATTGAACTAGGTATGAGGATACCGACGGTCGAATCTCGGCCAAGTAACATACCGATGACAAAGGGAACAATGTATGTTGTTATGCGGTTTGACCGATAAAGATCTTCGTAGAATATGTTGGAGCCAATATGAGCATCCAGGTTCCGCTATTGGTTATTGACCGGAGATGTGTCTCGGTCATGTCTACATAGTTCTCGAACCCGTAGGGTCCACACGCTTAACGTTCGATGACGATTTGTATTATGAGTTATGTGATTTGATGACCGAAGTTTACTCGGAGTCCTAGATGAGATCACGGTAATGACGAGGAGTCTCGAAATAGTCGAGAGGTAAAGATCGATATGTGGGAAGGCTATATTCAGACATCGGAAAGGTTCCGAGTGATTCAGGTATTTTTCAGAGTACCAGAGAGTTACGGGAATTCGCCGGGGATAGTAGTGGGCCTTAATGGGCCATACGGGAAAGAAGAGAAGGGCCTCAAGGGGTGGCCGTGCGCCCCCCCCCCCCCATGGGCTTGTCCGAATTGGACTAGGAGGGGGCGGCGCCCCCCTCCTTCCTTCTCCCCTCTTCCTCCTTCCCTTCCTTCTCCTAGTTGGAATAGGAAAGGGGGGGCCGAATCCTACTTGTACCGGGAGTCCAAGTAGGACTCCCCCCTTTTGGCGCCTCCCCTTGGGCCGGCCTCCTCTTCCCCCCTCCTTTATATACATGGGAGGGGCACCCCAAAGGCACACCAAGTCTTCTCTTAGCCGTGTGCGGTGCCCCCCTCCACTGTTACACACCTCGGTCACATCGTCGTAGTGCTTAGGCGAAGCCCTGCCCCGGTAACTTCATCAGCACCGTCACCATGCAGTTGTGCTGACAAAACTATCCCTCGGCCTCAACTGGATCAAGAGTACGAGGGAAGTCATCAAGCTGAACGTGTGCTGAACACGAAGGTGCCGTACGTTCGGTGCTAGGATTGGTCGGATCATGAAGACGTACGAGTACATCAACTGCGTTGATATAACACTTCCGCTTTCGGTCTACGAGGGTACGTGGACACACTCTCCCCGGTCATTGCTATGCATCTCCCAGATAGATCTTGCGTGATCGTAGGAATTTTTTACATTACTGGGTTCCACAACACCCATCATCACAAGAAGATTGTGTCCAAAGTCTAGTGGGTCAGTCACGATCCAAAACATCGAAAAGAGAAAAGGTCTTTACATGTTTACCAGTTGATATAAATGGCAAAAAAATGCAAGTTAATTATGCAATTATGATGCTCATGTAATGTTGATGATGTCATGATGGTGCGAAAAAAATAACAAACAATTTCTTATTTGGGGAAAACCCAAGGCAGTTGCATGGTAGCTCGAGCCAAACAATGTAATGTTGATGACGGTGCTAACCTATCGCTCATAAGAGAGGGAAACGACCCACAACATTTTTATTTAATAAATCGTCTTATTATTTAACCGACGGCTATAATGCCCAGCATATTTCATTCATTGGTCGTCAAACGAACTCAGGTTCAGACAATAGTTTAAAGGTTGCCTCGCTAGATTATAATAAGGCCACACGATTCATCCCAAGTCAAATTGGAGACCATTTGAAATTGATTTAGGAAATATGTCCATTTAGTAAATAAACAGAGGGTTTGCATTACGGGTGATAGCTCGCTAGCTCATTGTGAAAAAAATCGGGTTACAGCCAAACATCACAACAAGATCGAGTCCAAAACCGGTGGTCAATCTCGATCCAGAACATAGAAAACAGAAAGAGGTTTACTTATTCATCATTTGACAAAATGGCAAAAAAAATCCCAGTTAATAGTTATGATGCTCATGAAATCGGGTCACTAGCAAACATCATTATGATGCTCATGAAATGTTGAT
The DNA here is from genome assembly GCA_963921465.1 of Triticum timopheevii. Taxonomy (NCBI): domain Eukaryota; kingdom Viridiplantae; phylum Streptophyta; class Magnoliopsida; order Poales; family Poaceae; genus Triticum; species Triticum timopheevii. The sequence goes on from OY997270.1 coordinate 587,884,943, forward strand.
GATGTCATAATGATGCAAAAAATTGCAAACAATTTCTTATTTGGGGAAAACCCAGGGTTGTTACACGGGAGCTTGAGCTCTCTGCCATCCCCTGTCACCCAACGAAGCAATGCGTATGACGGCGCCAGCATGTCATGCTCCGCACGCTCTGTGTTGGTGCAGAACCGCCACTCCCCACGCCCCTCTCCCACCCCTGCGAACTCTGCTCCTCCTGGCCAGTGGTGGGTGCTTGTGCTCGTGTTGGTCCCAAGTGACGGGCACCTACACCGGAGGTGCACGCTCCACGCTGCAAGAGGTAGTGAGTGAAGGAGAGGGTGGTGGTGGTGGACGCAAGTTCCTCCAACAGGTCCCGCGTGTCTGCGACTGCGCCACTCGTCGATCCGGATAAGCGGCTCTTACACGTGTTGTGATACGTCTCCAACGTATCTATAATTTATGAAGTATTCATGTTGTTTTATTATCATTCTTGGATGTTTTACAATCATTTTATAGCAACTTTATATCATTTTTTGGGACTAACCTATTGACCCAGTGCCTAGTGCCAGTTGTTGTTTTTTGCTTGCTTTTTACATCGCAGGAAATCAATATCAAACGGAGTCCAAACACCATGAAACTTATTGGAGATTTTTTATGGGCCAGAAGACTCCCAATGGACCTGAGCAGCACCTAGGGGTGCCCCGAGGGGGGCACAACCCACCAGGGCGTGTCTGGGCGCGCCCAGGTGGGTTGTGCTCACCTCGATGTCCTCTCGCACCCCTTCTTTGCACTATAAATTCTCAAATATTCCAAGACCCTTTGGGGTTACCCTAGATCAGAAGTTCCGCCACCGCAAGGCTCTGTAGCCATCGAAAACCAATCTAGACCCTGTTCCGGCACCCTGCCAGAGGGGAGAATCATCTCCGGTGGCCATCTTCATCATCCCGGCAGCCACCACGATGAGGAGGGAGTAGTCCACCCTCGAGGTTGAGGGTTTGTACCAGTAGCTATGTGTTTAATCTCTCTCTCCCATGATCTATATCATGGGCTTTGTTAGTATAGATGCATCATATGATGTTTCTCCCCTCTATACTCTTGTTGTGATGAATTGAATTTTTACCCTTTGAAGTTTTTTCTTGTCGATTGAATATTCAGAGATGAGAACACATGATGTATGTCTTACGGTATGAATACTTGAGGTGATAATTGGGGTATCATATTGATTCACATGTATGTTATGGCACTCAACTTGCGGATTCCCGAGGTCACTTTGGGGTAATCTTTTCATAGGGGTTGATGCACATTTTTATTATCTTTTCTCCGATAGAAACTTTGGGGTCCCCTTATAGTTCTTTGTGTGGATTGAGTATTATGAATATGAATTTGCTTTGGTGTTATTTTATTACGAGCTCTTGATTAGATCGATCGGAAAGAATAGCTTGCATTATTTTAGTATGAACTCTAGCATAGATTGATCGGAAAGAATAGCTTTGAGGTGGTTTCGTACCCTACAAAAAAATTCTATCTTTTGTTCTATGCTAATAGGAAATCGGGAGTGATTCTTTATTGCACTTTGAGAGATAATCATATGATCCAGCTATGTTAGCATTGTTGAGAGGTTGCACTAGTGAAAGTACGGACCCTAGGCCTCATTTTCGAGCATTGCAATACCATTTTTGTGCCTGTTTACTATTTGCTACCTTCCTATTTTTATTTATTCAGATTATAAAACTATATTTCTACCATCAATATTACACTTTTATCACCATCTCTTCGCTGAACTAGTGCACCTATACAATTTGCCATTGTATTTAGTGTGTTGGGGACACAAGAGACTTTTTGTTATTTGGTTGCAGGGTTGTTTGAGAGAGACCATCTTCATCCTACACCTCCCATGGATTGATAAACCGTAGGTCATCCACTTGAGGGAAAATTGCTACTGTCCTACGAAACTATACGCTTGGAGGCCCAACACGAGTCTACAAGAATAAAGTTGCATAGTAGACATCAAGCTCTTTTCTGGCGCCGTTGCCGGGGAGGTGAGTGCATGAAGGTATATCTTTAGATCTTGCAATCAAATCTTTTAGTTTCTTGTTTTATCACTAGTTTGGTTTATAAAAGAAAACTACATAAAAAATGGAATTGAGGTTGTATCATATTATTGATCATCTTTATAATGTCTTTCATGAAAATGATGGAAGGGGAAATTTTGCTCAATTGATAGAAGAAGATTTTCAATAGAATGTTTGGCATAAATGATGAGCATGATTGCAATGTTGTTAGTATGAATTCTTTGAATATCCATGATGCTAATGATATGCAAAGCCATAAGCTTGGGGATGCTATGTTTGATGAAGATGATATTTTTTGTCCCCCAAGTTTTGATGAGAAAAATTATTATGATGAAAGCATGCCTCCTATTTATGATGATTATATTGATGAAAGTGGATTTGGAGTGGTCATGACTTTATTTAATGATGATCCCACTATGTTGGAAGAGGTTTCAATTGATTATGACAACAAAGTTCCTATCTATGATGGTTATGGTGATGACATGTATGCTATAAAGAATAATGATAACCATGAAACTTGTCATCATGTTTTTAATTTTCAACCTCATGATAGTTATTTTGTTGAATTTGCTCCCACTACTATCGATGAGAATACATTTGCTTATGTGGAGAGTAAGAAAATTTCTATGCTTGTGGATTATAAAAAGAATACTTTATGTGATGGTTATATTCTTTAATCCATTCATGATGCTATTGAAATTATTATGAGGGAGGAACATATGCTTGTAGGAATTGCAATAATATCAAGTTTCCTCTCTATGTGTTGAAAACCTTGAAGTTATGTTTGTTTTGCCTTCCTATGCTAGTTGATTCTTACTCCCAAAAGTTACTCGCTCACAAAATCCCTATGCATAGGAAGTGGGTTAGGCTTAAGTGTGCTTGCCATGTGTTTCATGATGCTCTTGTTATGTTTCAATTCATATCTTTTATGCAGGCTGAAGGAAATATGCCCTAGAGGCAATAATAAAGTTGTTATTTATATATTTACTTATATCATGATAGATGTTTATTATTCCTGCTAGAATTGTATTAACCGGAAACTTAGTACATGTGTGAATACATAGACAAACAGAGTGTCACTAGTATGCCTCTACTTGACTAGCTCATTGATCAAAGATGGTTGAGTTTCCTAACCATAGACATGAGTTGTCATTTGATGAATGGGATCACATCATTAGAGAATGATGTGATTGACTTGACCCATTCCATTAGCTTAGCACTTGATCGTTTAGTATGTTGCTATTGCTTTCTTCATGACTTATACATGTTCCTATGACTATGAGATTATGCAACTCCCGAATACCGGAGGAACACTTTGTGTGCTACCAAACATCACAACGTAACTGTGTGATTATAAAGGTGCTCTACAAGTGTCTCCGATGGTGTTTTTTGGGCTGGCATAGATCGAGATTAGGATTTGTCACTCCGATTGTCGGAGAGGTATCTCTGGGCCCTCTCGGTAATGCACATCACTATAAGCCTTGCAAGCAATGTGAATAATGAGTTAGTTGCAGGATGATACATTACGGAACGAGTAAAGAGACTTGCCAGTAACGAGATTGAACTAGGTGTTGAGATACCGACGATCGAATCTCGGGCAAGTAACATACCGATGACAAAGGGAACAACGTATGTTGCTATGCGGTTTGACCGATAAAGATCTTTGTAGAATATGTGGGAGGCCATATAAGCATCCAGGTTCCGCTATTAGTTATTGGCCGGAGACATGTCTCGGTCATGTCTACATAGTTCACGAACCCGTAGGGTCCGCACGCTTAACGTTCGGTGACGATCGATATTATGAGTTTATGTGTTTTGATGTACCAAAGGTAGTTCGGAGTCCCAGATGAGACCACGGACATGATGAGGAGTCTTGAAATGGTCGAGACATAAAGATCAATATATTTGAAGCCTATGTTTGGACATCAGAATAGTTCCAGATTAGTTCGGGCATATACCGGAGTACCGGGAGGTTACCGGAACCCCCGGGGAAGTATATGGGCCTTATTGGGTCATAGTGGGAGAGAGGAGGAGGCGGCCAGGTGGAGGGCGCCCCCCCCCCTAAGCCCAATCCGAATTGGGTGGGGGGCCGACCCCCCTTTCTTTCCTCCCTCCCCCTTCCTTCTCTCCTGGTCCAACTAGGGAAGTGGGGCTCCTACTCCCGGTGGGAGTAGGACTCCTCCAGGGCGCGCCATAGAGGGCCGGCCCTCGCCCCTCCTCCACTCCTTTATATACGGGGGAGGGGCACCCCATAGACACACAAGTTGATCATTGATCTCTTTGCCGTGTGCGGTGCCCCCCTCCACCATAATCCACCTCGACCATATCGTTATAGTGCTTAGGCGAAGCCCTGTGCCGATAGCTTCATCGTCACCATCATCATGCCGTCGTGCTGACGAAACTCTCCCTCGACACTCTGCTGGACCGTGAGTTCGTGGGATGTCACCGAGCCGAACGTGTGCAGATCGCGGAGGTGCCGTACTTTCGGTACTAGGATCGGTCGGATCGTGAAGACGTACGACTACATCAACCGCGTTGTCATAATGCTTCTGCTTATGGTGTGCGAGGGTACATGGACAACACTCTCCCACTCGTTGCTATGCATCACCATGATCTTGCGTGTGCGTAGGAAATTTTTGAAATTACTACATTCCCCAACAGTGGCATCCGAGCCAGGTTTATGCGTAGATGTTATATGCACGAGTAGAACACAAGTGAGTTGTGGGCGATAATAGTCATACTGCTTACCAGCATGTCATACTTTGATTCGGCGGTATTGTTGGATGAAGCGGCCCGGACCGACATTACGCGTACGTTTACATGAGACTGGTTCTACCGACGTGCTTCTTACACAGGTGGCTGGCGGGTGTCAATTTCTCCAGCTTTAGTTGAATCGAGTGTGGCTATGCCCGGTCCTTGTTGAAGGTTAAAACAACACATACTTAACGAAAAATCATTGTGGTTTTGATGCGTAGGTAAGAATGGTTCTTACTCAGCCCATAGCAGCCACGGAAAACTTGCAACAACAAAGTAGAGGACATCTAACATGTTTTTGCAGGGCATGTTGTGATGTGATATGGTCAAGACATGATGCTAAATTTTATTGTATGAGACGATCATGTTTTGTAACAGAGTTATCGGCAACTGGCAGGAGCCATATGGTTGTTGCTTTATTGTATGCAATGCAATCGCCCTGTAATTTTTTTTACTTTATCACAAAGCGGTAGCGATAGTCGTAGAAACAATAGTTGGCGAGATGACAAGGATGCTATGATGGAGGTCAAGGTGTCGCGCCGGTGAAGATGGTGATCATGATGGTGCTTTGGAGATGGAGATCAAAGGCACAAGATGATGATGGCCATATCATATCACTTATATTGATTGCATGTGATGTTTATCCTTTATGCATCTTATTTTGCTTAGTTCGACGATAGCATTATAAGATGATCTCTCACTAAATTTCAAGGTACAAGTGTTCTCCCTGAGTATGCACCGTTGCGAAAGTTCATCGTGCTGAGACACCATGTGATGATCGGGTGTGATAAGATCTACGTTCACATAAAACGGGTGCAAGCCAATTTTGCACACGCAGAATACTCGGGTTAAACTTGACGAGCCTAGCATATGCCGATATGGCCTCGGAACACTGAGACCGAAAGGTCAAGCATGAATCATATAGTAGATATGATCAACATAGTGATGTTCACCATTGAAAACTACTCCATCTCACGTGATGATCGGACATGGTTTAGTTGATTTGGATCACGTGATCACTTTGATGATTAGAGGGATGTCTACCTAAGTGGGAGTTCTTAAGTAATATGATTAATTAAGCTTTAATTTATCATGAACTTAGTACCTGATAGTATTTTGCATGTCTATGTTGTTGTAGATCAATGGCCCGTGCTACTGTTCCTTTGAATTTTAATGCGTTCCTTGAGAAAGCTAAGTTGAAAGATGATGGTAGCACATACACGGACTGGGTCCGTAACTTGAGGATTATCCTCATTGCTGCACAGAAGAATTACGTCCTAGAAGCACTGCTAGGTGCAAGACCCGCTGCAGGAGCAACGCCGGAAGTTATGAATGTCTGGCAGAGCAAAGCTGATGACTACTCGATAGTTTAGTGTGCCATGATTTACGGCTTAGAACTGGGACTTCAACGACGTTTTGAACGTCATGGAGCATATGAGATGTTCCAGGAGTTGCAGTTAATATTTCAAGCAAATGCCCGAATTGAGAGATATGAAGTCTCCAATAAGTTCTATAGCTGCAAGATGGAGGAGAATAGTTCTGTCAGTGAACATACACTCAAAATGTCTGGGTATAACAACCACTTGATTCAGCTGGGAGTTGATCTTCCTGATGATAGTGTCATTGACAGAATTCTTCAATCACTGTCACCAAGCTACAAGAGCTTCGTGATGAACTATAATATGCAAGGGATGAACAAGACAATTCCTGAGCTCTTCGCAATGCTAAAGGCTGCAAAGGTAGAAATCAAGAAGGAGCATCAAGTTTTGATGGTCAACAAGACCACCAATTTCAAGAAAAAGGGTAAAGGGAAGAAGGGGAACTTCAAGAAGAACAGCAAGCAAGTTGCTGCTCAAGTAAAGAAGCCCAAGTCTGGACCTAAGCCTGAGACTGAGTGCTTCTACTGCAAAGGGACTGGTCACCAGAAGCGGAACTGCCCCAAGTATTTGGCGGATAAGAAGGATGGCAAGGTGAAAAAAGGTATATGTGATATACATGTTATTGATGTATACCTTACTAATGCTCGCAGTAGCACCCGTATATTTGATACTGGTTCTGTTGCTAATATTTGCAACTCGAAACAGTGACTACGGATTAAGCGAAGATTGGCTAAGGACGAGGTGACGATGCGCGTGGGAAATGGTTCCAAAGTCGATGTGATCGTGGTCGGCACACTACCTCTACATCTACCTACAGGATTAGTTTTAGACCTGAATAATTGTTATTTGGTGTCAGCATTGAGCATGAACATTATATCTGGATCTTGTTTGATGCGAGACGGTTATTCCTTTAAATCTGAGAATAATGGTTGTTCTATTTATATGAGTAATATCTTTTATGGTCATGCACCCTTGAAGAGTGGTCTATTTTTATTGAATCTCGATAGTAGTGACACACATATTAATAATATTGAAGCCAAAGGATGCAGAGTTGATAATGATAGTGCAACTTATTTGTGGCACTGCCGTTTGGGTCATATTGGTGTAAAGCGCATGAAGAAACCCCATTCTTATGGACTTTTGGAATCACTTGATTATGAATCACTGGGTACTTGCGACCATGCCTCATGGGCAAGATGACTAAAACTCCGTTCTCCGGAACAATGGAGCGAGCAACAGATTTGTTGGAAATCATACATACTGATGTATGTGGTCCGATGAATATTGAGGCTCGCGGCGGGTATCATTATTTTCTCACCTTCACAGATGATTTGAGCAGATATGGGTATATCTACTTGATGAAACATAAGTCTGAAACATTTGAAAAGTTCAAAGAATTTCAAAGTGAAGTGGAAAATCATCGTAACAAGAAAATAAAGTTTCTACGATCTGATCGTGGAGGACAATATTTGAGTTACGAGTTTGGTCTTCATTTGAAACAATGCGAAATAGTTTCGCAACTCACGCCACCCAGAACACACAGTGTAATGGTGTGTACAAACGTCGTAACCGCACTTTATTAGGTATGGTGCGATCTATGATGTCTCTTACTGATTTACCGCTATCATTTTGGGGATATGCTTTAGATACGGCTACATTCACGTTAAATAGGGCACCATCGAAATCCATTGAGACGACGCCTTATGAACTGTGGTTTGGCAAGAAACCAAAGTTGTCGTTTCTGAAAGTTTGGGACTGCGATGCTTATGTGAAAAAGCTTCAACCTGATAAGCTCGAACCCAAATCGTAGAAATGTGTATTCATAGGATACCCAAAGGAAACTGTTGGGTACACCTTCTATCACAGATCCGAAGGCAAGACATTCGTTGCTAAGAATGGATCCTTTCTAGAGAAGGAGTTTCTCTTGAAAGAAGTGAGTGGGAGGAAAGTAGAACTTGATGAGGTAACTGTACCTTCTCCCGAATTGGAAAGTAGTTCATCACAAAAATCAGTTCCAGTGATGCCTACACCGATTAGTGAGGAAGTTAATGATGATGATCATGAAACTTCAGATCAAGTCACTACCGAATCTCGTAGGTCAACCAGAATACGTTCCGCACCAAAGTGGTACGGTAATCCTGTTCTAGAAATCATGTTATTGGACCATGACAAACCTATGAACTATGAGGAAGCGATGATGAGCCCAGATTCCACAAAATGGCTTGAGGCCATGAAATCTGAGATGGGATCCATGTATGAGAACAAAGTGTGGACTTTGGTTGACTTGTCCGATGATCGGCAAGCCATTGAGAATAAATGGATCTTCAAGAAGAAGATTGCCGCTGACGGTAATGTTACTGTCTACAAAGCACAACTTGTTGCGAAAGGTTTTCGACAAGTTCAAGGAGTTGACTATGATGAGACCTCCTCACCCGTAGCGATGCTTAAGTCTGTCTGAATTATGTTAGCAACCGCTGCATTTTATGATTACGAAATTTGGCAAATGGATGTAAAGACTGCATTCCTGAATGGATTTCTGGAAGAAGAGTTGTATATGATGCAACCCGAAGGTTTTATCAATCCAAAAGATGCTAACAAAGTGTGCAAGCTCCAGTGATCCATTTATGGACTGGTGCAAGCCTACCGGAGTTGGAATAAATGTTTTGATAGTGTGATCAAAGCATATGGTTTTATACAGACTTTTGGAGAAGCCTGTATTTACAAGAAAGTGAGTGGGAGCTCTGTAGCATTTCTAATATTATATGTGGATGACATATTATTGATTGGAAATGATATAGAATTTCTGGATAGCATAAAAGGGTACTTGAACAAGAGTTTTTCAATGAAAGACCCCGGTGAAGCTGCTTATATAAGGGGCATTAAGATCTATAGAGATATATCAAGACGCTTAATTGGACTTTCACAAAGCACATACCTTGATAAAGTTTTGAAGAAGTTCAAAATGGATCAAGCAAAGAAAGGGTTCTTGCCTATGTTACAAGGTGTGAAATTGAGTTAGACTCAATGTCTGACCACCGTAGAAGATAGAGAGAAAATGAAAGATGTTCCCTATGCTTCAGCCATAGGCTCTATCATGTATGCAATGCTATTTACCAGACCTGATGTGTGCCTTGCTATTAGTTTAGCAGGGAGGTACCAAAGTAATCCAAAAGTGGATCACTAGACAGCGGTCAAGAACATCCTAAAATACCTGAAAAGGACTAAGGATATTTTTCTCGTTTATGGAGGTGACAAAGAGCTCGTCGTAAATGGTTAAGTCGATGCAAGCTTTGACATTGATCCGAATGACTCTAAGTCACAAACCGGATACGTATTTATATTGAACAGTGGAGCTGTAAGTTGGTGCAGTTCTAAGCAAAGCGTCGTGGCTCAATCTACGTGTGAAGCGGAGTACATAGCTGCTTCGGAAGCAGCAAATGAAGGAGTCTGGATGAAGGAGTTCATATCCGATCTAGGTGTCATACCTAGTGCATCGGGTCCAATGAAAATCTTTTGTGACAATACTGGAGGCATTACCTTGGCGAAGGAATCCAGATTTCACAAGAGAACCAAGCACATCAAGAGACGCTTCAATTCCATACGTCATCAAGTGTCGTAAGGGGACATGGAGATTTGCAAGATACATGCGGATCTGAATGTTGCAGACCCGTTGACTAAGCCTCTCTCATGAGCACAACATGATCAGCACCAAGACTCCATGGGTGTTAGAATCATTACAATGTAATCTAGATTATTAACTCTAGTGCAAGTGGGAGACTGAAGGAAATATGCCCTAGAGGCAATAATAAAGTTGTTATTTATATATTTCCTTATATCATGATAGATGTTTATTATTGATGCTAGAATTGTTTTAACCAGAAACTTAGTACATCTGTGAATACATAGACAAACAGAGTGTCACTACTATGCCTCTACTTGACTAGCTCGTTGATCAAAGATGGTTGAGTTTCCTAACCATAGACATGAGTTGTCATTTGATGAACGGATCACATCATTAGGTAATGATGTGATTGACTTGACCCATTCCGTTAGCTTGGCACTTGATCATTTACTATGTTGCTATTGCTTTCTTCATGACTTATACATGTTCCTATGACTATGAGATTTTGCAACTCCCGAATACCGGAGGAACACTTTGTGTGCTACCAAACGTCACAACGTAACTAGGTGATTATAAAGGTGCTTTACAGGTGTCTCCGATGGTGTTTGTTGGGTTGGCATAGATCGAGATTAGGATTTGTCACTCCAATTTTCGGGGAGGTATCTCTGGGCCCTCTCGGTAATGCACATCACTATAAGCCTTGCAAGCAATGTGACTAATGAGTTAGTTATAGGATGATACATTATGGAACGAGTAAAGAGACTTGTCCGTAACGAGATTGAACTAGGTATTGAGATACCGACGATCGAATCTCGGGCAAGTAACATACCGATGACAAAGGGAATAACGTATGTTGTTATGCAATTTGACCGATAAAGATCTTCGAAGAATATGTGGGAGCTAATATGAGCATCCAGGTTCCGCTATTGGTTATTGGCCGGAGACGTGTCTTGGTCATGTCTACATAGTTCTCGAACCCGTAGGGTCCGCACGCTTAACGTTCGGTGACGATCGGTATTATGAGTTTATGTGTTTTGATGTACCGAATGTAGTTAGGAGTCCTGGATGAGATCACGGACATGACGAGGAGTCTCGAAATGGTCGAGACATAAAGATCGATATATTGGAGGCCTATGTTTGGACATCGGAATAGTTCCGGATGAGTTCGGGCATATACCGGAGTACCAGGAGGTTACCGGAACCCCCCAGGAAGTATATGGGCCTTATTGGGCCCTAGTGGGAGAGAGTAGGAGGCGGCCAGGTGGAGCCCCCCCCCCCCCCCAAGCCCAATCCGAATTGGGTGGCGGGGCTGAAGGAAATATGCCCTAGAGGCAATAATAAAGTTATTATTTATTTCCTTATTTCATGATAAATGTTTATTATTCATGCTAGAATTGTATTAACCGGAAACATGATACATGTGTGAATACATAGACAAACATATAGTCACTAGTATGCCTCTACTTGACTAGCTCATTAATCAAACATGGTCATGTTTCCTAACCATAGACATGTGTTGTCATTTGATTAATGAGATCACATCATTAGGAGAATGATGTGATTGACATGACCCATTCCATTAGCCTAGCAATTGATCGTTTAGTATATTGCTATTGCTTTCTTCATGACTTATACATGTTCCTGTAACTATGAGATTATGCAACTCCCGTTTACCGGAGGAACACTTTGGGTGCTACCAAATGTCACAACGTAACTGGGTGATTATAAAGGAGTACTACAGGTGTCTCCAAAGGTACATGTTGGGTTGGCGTATTTCGAGATTAGGTTTTGTCACTCCGATTGTCGGAGAGGTATCTCTGGGCCCTCTCGGTAATGCACATCACTATAAGCCTTGCAAGCAATGTAACTAATGAGTTAGTTACGGAATGATGCATTACGTAACGAGTAAAGAGACTTGCTAGTAACAAGATTGAACTAGGTATTGGATACTGACGATCGAATCTCGGGCAAGTAACATACCGATGACAAAGGGAACAACGTATGTTGTTATGCGGTTTGACTGATAAAGATCTTCGTAGAATATGTGGGAGCCAATATGAGCATCCAGGTTCCGCTATTGGTTATTGACCGAGAATAGTTCTAGTTCATGTCTACATTGTTCTCGAACCCGTAGGGTCCGCACGCTTAAGGTTTCGATGACAGTTATATTATGAGTTTATGAGTTTTGATGTACCAAAGGAGTTCGGAGTCCCAGATGAGATCGGGGACATGACGAGGAGTCTCGAAATGGTCGAGACGTAAAGATCGATATATTGGACGACTATATTCGGAGTTCGGAAAGGTTCCGAGTGATTCGGGTATTTTTCGGAGTACCGGAGAGTTACGGGAATTCGCCGAGGACTATATGGGCCTTATTGGGCCATACGGGAATAGAGGAGAGAGGCCAAAAGGAAGGAGGCCTGCGCCCCCCCTCTGGTCCGATTTGGACAAGGGGGCCGGCCCCCTTTTCCTTTTCCCTCTCCTCCTCTTTTCCAACAAGGAAAGGAGGAGTCCTACTCCCGGTGGGAGTAGGACTCCCCCCTTGGTGCGCCTCCTCCATAGGCCGGCCGCCTCCCCCCTTGCTCCTATATATATGGGGGCAGGGGGGCACCCCAAAGACACAACAATGATTGATCCTTGAGATCTATTAGCCGTGTGCGGTGCCCCCCTCCACCATAGTCCTCCTCGATAATATTGTAGCGGTGCTTAGGCGAAGCCCTGCGACGGTAGAACATCAAGATCGTCACCACGCCGTCGTGCTGACGGAACTCTCCCTCGACACTCGGCTGGATCGGAGTTCGAGGGACGTCATCGAGTTGAACGTGTGCTAGAACTCCGAGGTGCCGTAGTTTCGGTGCTTGATCGGTCGGGCTGTGAAGACGTACGACTACATCAACCGCGTTGTTCTAATGCTTCCGCTTTCGGTCTACAAGGGTATGTAGATTACACTCTCCCCTCTCGTTGCTATGCATCACCATGATCTTGCGTGTGCGTAGGAAATTTTTTGAAATTACTACGTTCCCCAACAGTGGCATCCGAGCCTAGGTTTTGTGCGTTGATGTTATATGCACGAGTAGAACACAAGTGAGTTGTGGGCGATACAAGTCATACTGCTTACCAGCATGTCATACTTTGGTTCAGCAGTATTGTTGGATGAAGCGGCCCAGACCGACATTACGCGTACGCTTACGCGAGACTGGTTTTACCGCCGTGCTTTGCACACAGGTGACTAGCGGGTGTCTGTTTCTCCAACTTTATTTGAACCGAGTGTGGCTACGCCCGGTCCTTGCGAAGGTTAAAACAGCACCAACTTGACAAACTATCGTTGTGGTTTTGATGCGTAGGTAAGAACAGTTCTTGCTAAGCCCGTAGCAGCCACGTAAAATTTGCAACAACAAAGTAGAGGACGTCTAACTTGTTTTTGCAGGGCATGTTGTGATGTGATATGGTCAAGACGTGATGAGATATAAGTTGTTGTATGAGATGATCATTTTTGTTGAAGTTATCGGCAACTGGCAGAAGCCCTATGGTTGTCTCGTTGTTGCATAAGATACAAGTGCCAAATAATTGCTTTACTTTGTCGCTATGTGATAGCAATAGTTGCAAGAGCAATAGTTGGCGAGACGACCATGTGACGAAACATTGATATAGATCAAGATGATGAAGATCATGGTGTCGTGCCAGTGACGATAGAGATCATGACAGTACTTTGGAGATGGAGATCAAAGGCGCAAGATGATCATGGCCATATCATGTCACATATTTTGATTGCATATGATGTTTATCTGTTATACATCTTATTCTGTTTTGTTTGATGGTAGCATTATAAGATGATCTCTCACGAATTATCAAGAAGTGTTCTCCCTGGGTATGCACCGTTGCGAAAGTTCTTCGTGCTAAGACAGCACGTGATGATCAGGTGTGATAGGCTCTACGTTCAAATACAACGGGTGCAAAATAGTTGCGCACGCGGAATACTCAGGTTAAACTTGACGAGCCTAGCATACAACAGATATGGCCTCGGAACACGGAGACCGAAAGGTCGAGCGTGAATCATATAGTAGATATGATCAACATATTGATGTTCACCGTTGAAACTACTCCATCTCACGTGATGATCGGACATGGTGTAGTTGATATGGATCACGTAATCACTTAGAGGATTAGAGGGATGTCTATCTAAGTGGGAGTTCTTAAGTAATATGATTAATTGAACTTTAATTTATCATGAACTTAGTCCTGGTAGTATTTCGCAAATTATGTTGTAGATCAATAGCTTGCGTTGTTGCTTTCATATGTTTATTTTGATATGTTCCTAGAGAAAATTGTGTTGAAAGATGTTAGTAGCAATGATGCGGATTGGATCCGTGATCTGAGGTTTATCATCATTGCTGCACAGAAGAATTATGTCCTTAATGCACCGCTAGGTGACAGACCTATTGCAGGAGCAGATGCAGACGCTATGAACGTTTGGCAAGCTCAATATGATGACTACTTGATAGTTTTGTGCACCATGCTTTATGGCTTAGAATCGGGACTTCAAAAATGTTTTGAACGTCATGGACCATATGTGATGTTCCAGGAGTCGAAGTTAATATTTCCAGCAAATACCCGAGTTGAGAGATATGAAGTCTCCAACAAGTTATATAGCTAAAAGATGGAGGAGAATCTCTCAACTAGTGAGCATGTGCTCAGATTGTCTGGTTACTACAATCGCTTGAATCAAGTGGGAGTTAATCTTCCAGATAAGATAGTGATTGACAGAATTCTCTAGTCACCATCACCAAGTTAGTAGAACTTTGTGATGAACTATAGTATGCAAGGGATGACGAAAACGATTCCCGAGCTCTTCGTGATGTTGAAATCGACGAAGGTAGAAATCAAGAAAGAGCATCAAGTGTTGATGATTGACAAGACCACTAGTTTCAAGAAAAAGGCAAGGGATAGAAAGGGAACTTCAAGTAGAATGACAAGCAAGTTGTCACTCCCACGAAGAAGCCCACAGCTGGACCAGAGCCTAAAACTGAGTGCTTACACTGCAAAGGAAATGGTCACTGGAAGCGGAAATGCCTTGAATATTTGGTGGATAAGAAGGATGGCAAAGTGAACAAGGTTATATTTGATATACATGTTATTGATGTGTACTTTACTAGTGTTTATAGTAGCCCCTGAGTATTTGATACTTGTTCGGTTGCTAAGATTAGTAACTCGAAACAGGAGTTACAGAATAAACAAAGACTAGTTGAAGGGGAAGTGACGATGAGTGTTGGAAGTAGTTCCAAGATTGATATGATCATCATCGCACACTCCCTATACTTTCGGGATTAGTGTTAAACCTAAAAAATGTTATTTGGCGTTTGCGTTGAGCATGAATATGATTTGATCATGTTTATTGCGATACGGTTATTCATTTGAAGTTTAAGAATAATTGTTATTCTGTTTACATGAATAAGACCTTCGATGGTTACACACCCAATGAAAATAGTTTGTTGGATCTCGATCATAGTGATACATATATTCATAATATTGATGACAAAAGATGCAAAGTTAATAATGATAGTGCAACTTATTTGTGGCACTGCCGTTTGGGTCATATCGGTGTAAAGCGCATGAAGAAACTCCATAAAGATGGATTTTCGGAATCACTTGGTTATGAATCATTTGATGCTTGCGAACCGTGCCTTTTGGGCAAGATGACTAAAACTCCATTCTCCGGAACAATGGAACGAGCTACTGACTTATTGTAAATAATACATACCGATGTATGCGATCCAATGTGTGTTGATGCTCGTGGCAAGTATCGTTATTTTCTGACCTTCACAAGATGATTTGAGCAGATATAGGTATATCTACTTGATGAAACATAAGTCTGAAATAGTTGAAAGGTTCAAAGAATTTCAGAGTGAAGTGGAGAATCATCGTAACAAGAAAATAAAGTTTCTACGATCTGATCGTGGAGGAGAATATTTGAGTTACGAGTTTGGCCTTCATATAAAACAATGTGAAATAGTTTCGCAACTCACGCCACCTGGAACACCACAGCTTAATGGTGTGTTCGAACGTCATAACAGTACTTTATTGGATATAGTGCAATCTATGATGTCTCTTACGGATTTACCACTATTGTTTTGGGGTTATGCATTAGAGACAGCTGCATTCACGTTTAATAGGGCACCATCTAAATCCGTTGAGATGACACCGTATGAACTATGGTTTAGCAGTAAACCTAAGCTGTCGTTTCTTAAAGTTTGGGGCTGCGATGCTTATGTGAAGAAACTTCAACCTGATAAGCTCGAACCCAAATCGGAGAAATGTGTCTTCATAGGATACCCAAAAGAGACTGTTGGGTACACCTTCTATCACAGATCCAAAGGCAAGATTTTCGGTGCTAAAAATAGATCCTTTCTAGAGAAGGAGTTTCTCTCGAAAGAAGTGAGTGGGAGGAAAGTAGAACTTGATGAGGTAACTGTACCTTCTCCCGAATTGGAAAATAGTTCATCACTGAAATCAGTTCCAGTGATTCCTACACCAATTAGTGAGGAAGCTAATGATGATGATCATCAAACTTCAGATCAAGTTACTACAGAACCTCGTAGGTCTTCCAGAGTACGGTCCGCACCAGAGTGGTACGGTAATCCTGTTCTGAAAGTCATGTTACTAGACCATGATAAACCTACGAACTATGAGGAAGTGATTATGAGCCTAGATTCCGCAAAGTGGCTGGAGGCCATGAAATCTGAGATAGGATCCATGTATGAGAACAAAGTGTGGACTTTGGTGGACTTGCCCGATGATCGGCAAACCATAAGAAATAAATGGATCTTCAAGAGGAAGACGGACGTTGATAGTAGTGTTACTATCTACAAAGCTCGACTTGTCGCAAAAAGGTTTTTCGACAAGTTCAAGATGTTGAATACAATGAGATTTTCTTACTCGTATCGATGCTTAAGTCTGTCCGAATCATGTTAGCAATTGCCACATTTTATGAAATCTGGCAAATGGATGTCAAAACTGCATTCTTTAATGGATTTATGAAAGAAGAGTTGTATATGATGCAACCAGAAGGTTTTGTCAATCCTAAAGATGCTAACAAAATGTGCAAGCTCCAGTAATCCATCAATGGACTGGTGCAAGCATCTCGGAGTTGGAATATACGCTTTGATGAGTTAATCAAAGCATATGGTTTTATACAGACTTTTGGAAAGGCCTGTATTTACAAGAAAGTGAGTGGGAGCACTACAGCATTTCTGATAAGTATATGTGAATGACATATTGTTGATCAGAAATAATGTAGAATTATTCTGCAAAGCATAAAGGAGTGTTTGACAGGAATTTTTCAAAGAAAGACCTCGGTGAAGCTGCTTACATATTGAGCATCAAGATCTATAGAGATAGATCGAGACGCTTGATAAGTTTTTTCAATAAGTACATACCTTGACAAAGATTTTGAAGTAGTTCAAAATAGAACAGTCAAAGAAAGAGTTCTTGCCTGTGTTGCAAGGTGTGAAGTTGAGTAAGACTCAAGACCCAACCATGGCAGAAAATAGAAAGAGAATGAAAAGTCATTCCCTATGCCTCAGTCATGGGTTCTATAAAGTATGCTATGTTGTGAACCAGACCTATTGTATACCTTGCTCTGAGTTTGACAAAGGAATACAATTTTGATCTAAAAGTAGATCACTCGACAGCGGTCAAGAATATCCTTAGTGAGGACTAAGGAGATATTTCTCGATTATGGAGGTGATAAAAGAGTTTGTTATAAAAGTTACATCGGTGCAA
Source organism: Triticum timopheevii (assembly GCA_963921465.1). Classification (NCBI taxonomy): domain Eukaryota; kingdom Viridiplantae; phylum Streptophyta; class Magnoliopsida; order Poales; family Poaceae; genus Triticum; species Triticum timopheevii. The sequence continues at coordinate 587,902,525 of OY997270.1, forward strand.
ACTTTTACACTGATCCAGAGGACTCTAAGTCTCAATCTGGATACATATTGAAAGTGGTAGCAATTAGCTAGAGTAGCTCCATGCAGAGCATTGAAGACATAGAATATTTGCAAAATACATACGGCTTTGTATGTGACAGACCCGTTGACTAAATTTCTCTCACGAACAAAACATGATCATACCTTTGTACTCTTTGGGTGTTAATCACATAGCGATGTGAACTAGATTATTGACTCTAGTAAACCCTTTGGGTGTTGATCACATGACGATGTGAACTATGGGTATTAATCACATACAGATGTGAATATTGGTGATAAATCACATGGCGATGTGAACTAGATTATTGACTCTAGTGCAAGTGGGAGACTGAATGAAATATGCCCTAGAGGCAATAATAAAGTTATTATTTATTTCCTTATTTCATGATAAATGTTTATTATTCATGCTAGAATTGTATTAACCGGAAACATGATACATGTGTGAATACATAGACAAACATATAGTCACTAGTATGCCTCTACTTGACTAGCTCATTAATCAAAGATGGTTATGTTTCCTAACCATAGACATGTGTTGTCATTTGATTAATGAGATCACATCATTAGGAGAATGATGTGATTGACATGACCCATTCCGTTAGCCTAGCACTTGATCGTTTAGTATATTGCTATTGCTTTCTTCATGACTTATACATGTTCCTGTAACTATGAGATTATGCAACTCCCGTTTACCGGAGGAACACTTTGGGTGCTACCAAACGTCACAACATAACTGGGTGATTATAAAGGAGTACTACAGGTGTCTCCAAAGGTACATGTTGGGTTGGCGTATTTCGAGATTAGGTTTTGTCACTCCGATTGTCGGAGAGGTATCTTTGGGCCCTCTCGGTAATGCACATCACTATAAGCCTTGCAAGCAATGTTACTAATGAGTTAGTTACAGAATGATGCATTATGTAACGAGTAAAGAGACTTGCCAGTAACAAGATTGAACTAGGTATTGGATACCGACGATCGAATCTCGGGCAAGTAACATACCGATGACAAAGGGAACAACGTATGTTGTTATGCGGTTTGACCGATAAAGATCTTCGTAGAATATGTGGGAGCCAATATGAGCATCCAGGTTCCGCTATTGGTTATTGACCGAGAATAGTTCTAGGTCATGTCTACATTGTTCTCGAACCCGTAGGGTCCGCACGCTTAAGGTTTCGATGACAGTTATATTATGAGTTTATGAGTTTTGATGTACCGAAGGAGTTCGGAGTCCCGGATGAGATCGGGGACATGACGAGGAGTCTCGAAATGGTCGAGACGTAAAGATCGATATATTGGACGACTATATTCGGAGTTCGGAAAGGTTCCGAGTGATTCGGGTATTTTTCGGAGTACCGGAGAGTTACGGGAATTCGCCGGGGAGTATATGGGACTTATTGGGCCATACGGGAATAGAGGAGAGAGGCCAAAAGGAAGGAGGCCTACGCCCCCCCTCTGGTCCGATTTGGACAAGGGGGCCGGCCCCCTTTTCCTTCTCCCTCTCCTCCGCTTCTCTTCTCCAACAAGGAAAGGAGGAGTTCTACTCCCGGTGGGAGTAGGACTCCCCCCTTGGTGCGCCTCCTCCATAGGCTGGCCGCCTCCCCCCTTGCTCCTATATATATGGGGGCAGGGGGCACCCCAAAGACACAACAATGGTTGATCCTTGAGATCTATTAGCCGTGTGCGGTGCCCCCCTCCACCATAGTCCTCCTCGATAATATTGTAGCGGTGCTTAGGCGAAGCCCTGCGACGGTAGAACATCAAGATCGTCACCACGCCGTCGTGCTGACGGAACTCTCCCTCGACACTCGGCTGGATCGGAGTTCGAGGGACGTCATCGAGATGAACGTGTGCTAGAACTCGGAAGTGTCGTAGTTTCGGTGCTTGATCGGTCGGGCTGTGAAGACGTACGACTACATCAACCGCGTTGTTCTAACGCTTCCGCTTTCGGTCTACAAGGGTATGTAGATTACACTCTCCCCTCTCGATGCTATACTTCACCATGATCTTGCGTGTGCGTAGGAAATTTTTTGAAATTACTATGTTCCCAAATAGGGGCGGCCCCCCTTTCCTTCCCCCCTCTCTCCCCCTTCCTTCTCTCCTAGTCCAACTAGGGAAGGGAGGGGGAATCCTACTCCCGGTGGGAGTAGGACTCCTCCAGAGCGCGCCATAGAGGGTCGGCCCTCCCACCTCTTCCACTCCTTTATATACGGGGGAGGGGGCACGCCATAGACACACAAGTTGATCATTGATCTCTTAGCCATGTGCGGTGCCCCCCTCCACCATAATCCGCCTCGGTCATATTGTTGCAGTGCTTAGGCGAAGCCCTGTGCCGGTAGCTTCATCATCACCGTCACCATGCCGTCATGCCGACGAAAGTCTCCCTCAACACTCTGCTGGATCGTGAGTTCGTGGGACGTCACCGAGCCGAACGTGTGCATATCGCGGAGGTGTCGTACTTTCGGTACTAGGATTGGTCGGATCGTGAAGACGTACGACTACATCAACCGCTTGTCATAACGCTTCCGCTTACAGTCTACGAGGGTACGTGGACAACACTCTCCCGCTCATTGCTATGCATCACCATAATCTTGCGTGTGCGTAGGAAATTTTTGAAATTACTACGCTCCCCAACACGAGCATCATTGAAATCATCTCGCCTAGCTAAAAGGCATTAAAGAAAAGCGCCTGTTGGAAGACAATCCAACATTTTTACCTTCTGTTTTTGTGAGTTCACATGATTAAGCTACTGTATTAATCATGTTTTATTGCTTTTGTTTCAATAAAGTGCCAAGTAAAGCCTTTGGGATAGTGTGGATGATGGTTGACTTGATTCTGTGCAAAAACAGAAACTTTTGTGCTCGGTCCAGGAATTGTGAAAATTCACTGGAACATCCTTTTGATCTGAATTTTTTACAGGTGATAGATATACAAATTCTCTACGCTGTCCTAATTTTTCAGAATTTTTGGAGTGGCATAAGTATGATTGGTGTACAGATTACTATAGATTGTTCTGTTTTTGACAGATTCTATTTTCAATGCATAGTTTGCTTGTTTTCTAGTTTCTACGGCTTATATTGCTCAATATATATTGTGGAAATGATATGATACAGTATAAATTGTGTGGAAACAATTATGAATCTTTCCTTTGGCAGTACCAAAGTGAAATGGTTTGCTCTTTATCATAGTAACCTAGCTCACGAAGTTCCATTAAGTTCTGTGTGATTGAAGTTTTCAAGTTTTGGGTGGGATGTCGATATGAGAAGAATAACGAGTGACAAAACCCTAAGCTTGGAGATTACCAAGGCACCCCAGGTTAATATCCAAGAAAGATCCAAGTAACTAAGCTTGGGGATGCCCCGAAAGGCATCCCCTCTTTCGTCTCCAACATTATCGGTAACCTCACTTGGAGCTATGTTTTCATTCGTCACATGATATGTGTTCTGCTTAGAGCATCAATTTATTTTGTTAGGATTTGCTTGCTGTTATTTATAATAATGTTTTGCATCTTTTACTTCAATAAAACTGTCAAGGATAGCCTTTACCATGCTTATTTTGCAAGTATACATGTTGCTGTTTCAAAGCAGAAAGTTTATCGCTGTTGCAAAAATTCCCTAGAAAAGTCAGAATGTGCTAAAATGTTGAAACTTTTTGCATAATAAGCTCTGATAAATTTTATACAGTGTGGTAGAATTTCATAATGTTTGGAGTTGAATAAGCATTCATACTCTTGCATTCTTTACAGACAGTACTGTTTTGGCAGATTGCTGTTATGTTTGCATATGTTTGCTTGTTTAATGATTCTATTTGAGGATAGGAGTATTAAACATACATTTAGTATGCAATGTCGAATAATAATTTTAGTGATTTGCTACAGTAGAGAATGATAAGGTTTTTGCATTGGTTTATACTAACTTATCTCACGAGCTCTTGTTGAGTTTTGCGTGGATGAAGCTTTCGAGATTTAGGAAAACCACGATAAGCGAGGAATTAAGGAGACACAAAATCTCAAGGTTGGGGATGCCCAAGGCATCCCAAGTTAATACTCCAAGAAGTCTCAAGCATCTAAGCTTGGGGATGCCCCGGTAGGCATCCCACCTTTCTTCTTCAACAATTATCGGTTAGTATCGGTTGAGCCTAAGTTTTTGCTTCTTCACATGATGTGTGTTATTCTTGGAATGTCATTTTATTTTATTTTTCTTGTTGTTTTAATAAAATACTTAGATCTAAAACTTTTAAATAAAAGAGAGTCCTCACATAGCTATCTATTTACTTAACTACTCGCGTGATCTTCACTTATATCTTTTTGGAGTAGTTTGTCATTTACTCTTGTGCTTCACTTATATCCTATGAGTAAATTGTTGAATAAATTGAATGTCATGAAGTTGAAATCATATCATGCCTAGTGGTAGCTTCACATTGGGTTTAGAAAGTGAAATCTTTTGAGGCTTGACAATCACAATATTGGTCATACAAGCAATTCACGAATAATTAGTATAAGGAAGAGAACTTTCGCATGCAAATACACTATCGTGGAAATCTTTTGTGATTGTGAGACCCCATCAAAATATTATATGCCAAAATTGTTGACGTTGGACAAGGAAGACAACGTAATGATTTATGTTTGTTCATATTCACATAGAAGTCATATTGTCATAGATCCTTCAACATGTGGTGCTTGCCCCCCATCTTTTCTAGCCAAAAATTCCACACTAAGTAGAGATACTATTTGTGCATCCAAAACCCTTAAACCGAAATCTTATCTTCAAGAGTCCACCATACCTACCCAGGGATTGACCAAGATCCCTCAAGTAAGTTGTCATCGGTGCAATAAGGCAATAAAAATTGCTTCTAAAAGTGTAAGATCATTTAGTGTAAGAGAAAATTGATCGTTGTACGAACTTGTGATGGTAAAGCAATAAAAGCGACAGACTGCATAATAAAGGTTCCCATCACAAGGGGCAATATAACGTGATGTTCTTTTGCACTAAGGGATTGAGCATACAAACAAATGAGCGCATGGCAACCTCTTCTTCCCTCTGTGAAGAGCCTATATTTTACTTTTCAGTATTTACTTTTATGCAAGAGTCGAAGTTTTTTCTCTATTCCTTTTTATTTTTCTCCTTTGGCAAGCATCATGTGGTGAGGAATGATCTAGGCACATATGTCGAGCCGAATATGGGTAACATGAGTTATTATTGTTGATATCACCCTTGAGGTGAATACGTTGGGAGGCAAAACAATAAGCCCCTATATTTCTATGTGTCCGGTTGAAACGTTTTGCTCATGTGTATGCGGTGAGTGTTAGCAATCATAGAAGACTATATGATGGTTGAGTATGTGGAGCTCTTACTTAAAGTCTGTTGAATAAGTTGAATTGCAATTGCTTGGTGGCTAAGAACATATGTTGTTGAGTTTCAAGAGAATTCATTGTTTGAACCTTAACATGTGAATTGGTTGCCACTATAACATGAGAAGTTTTATGAGAAAGAATCGATGTTATGATGCTAGGAAAAGTGATTGAAATTATCATTGATCAAACGTATGCACTTTGCTAGCATTCACACTTCATAAATTATTTCTTTTATCATTTACCTACTCGAGGACGAGTAGGAATTAAGCTTGGGGATGCTGATACGTCTCCAACGTATCTATAATTTATGAAGTATTCATGTTATTTTATTATCATTCTTGGATGTTTTACAATCATTTTATAGCAACTTTATATCAATTTTTGGGACTAACCTATTGACCCAGTGCCTAGTGCCAGTTGTTGTTTTTTGCTTGTTTTTGACATCGCAGGAAATCAATATCAAACGGAGTCCAAACACCGTGAAACTTTTTGGAGTTTTTTATGGGCCAGAAGACTCCCGATGGACCAGAGCACCACCTGGGGGATCCTTCGGGGTTACCCTAGATCAAAAGTTCCGCCGCTGCAAGGCTCTGTAGCCAACGAAAACCAATCTAGACCCCGTTCCGGCACCCTGGCAGAGGGGGGAATCATCTCCTGTGGCCATCTTCATCATCCCGGTGACCACCACGATGAGGAGGGAGTAGTCCATCCTCGAGGTTGAGGGTTTGTAATAGTAGCTATGTGTTTAATCTGTCTCGTGATCTATATTATGGGCTTTGTTAATATAGATGGATCATATGATGTTTCTCCCCTCTATACTCTTGTTGTGATGAATTGAATCTTTACCCTTTGAAGTTATGTCTTGTCGGATTGAATATTCAGAGATGAGAACACATGATGTATGTCTTACGGTATGAATACTTGAGGTGACAATTGGGGTATCATATTGATTCACTTGATGTATTGTATGGCACTCAACTTGCGGATTCCCGAGGTGACGTTGGGGTAATCTTTGCATAGGGGTTGATGCATGTTTTTATTATCTTTTCTCTGATAGAAACTTTGGGGTCCCCTTGTAGTTCTTTGTGTGGATTGAGTATTATGAATATGAATTTGCTTTGGTGTTATTTTAGTACGAACTCTTGATTAGATCGATCAGAAAGAATAGCTTGCGTTATTTTGGTACGAACTTTAGGAGAGATTGATCGGGAAGAATAGCTTTGAGGTGGTTTCGTACCCTACAAACAAATTTCTATTTTTTGTTCTCCGCTAATAGGAACTCGGGAGTCATTCTTTATTGCACTTTGAGGGATAATCATATGATCCAGCTATGTTAGCATTATTGAGAGGTTGCACTAGTGAAATTATGGACCCTAGGCCTCATTTTCAAGCATTGCAATACCGTTTTTGTGCCCATTTACTATTCGCTACCTTGCTGTTTCTATTTATTCAGATTATAGAAATATATTTCTACCATCAATATTACACTTTTATCACCATCTCTTCGTCGAACTAGTGCACCTATACAATTTTGCCATTGTATTTGGTGTGTTGGGGACACAAGAGACTTTTTGTTATTTGGTTGCGGGGTTGCTTGAGAGAGATCATCTTCATCCTATACCTCCCACAGATTGATAAACCTTAGGTTATCCACTTGAGGAAAAATTGCTACTGTCCTACAAAACTCTGCGCTTGGAGGCCCAACACGAGTCTACAAGAATAAAGTTGCGTAGTAGACATCATGGTGTTGCGTCCGCCGATGTCCACAACAGAGACGGACACGAGGTGCCCGCACTGCAAGAACACGAACGCACTCCAACTCAGCACCGAGCTGTCTAAGTGTCACGCAACAGAGAGGGTGGCTGTCGATGCGTAAGTGGCTCGGCTCACGAAGGAGCAGGCGAGCGCTGCCCATCGTCTCACTGACAAACATCTCGTCCTCGTTCAGCGGGGCACGATGAGCACCGACAATGACGCCCCTTCGGCCGCCGACACCTACGCGAAGGACTACTACCACCACTCTCGTGGCCGCATGGAGAAGGGGCCGGCGAGGAAACGGTGATGTCCAGTGCCCCTCCGTTTAGCTATGTTTATCTATGTATCTAGATTTGTATGATGAACTTTTGGGCCGGAATGTACAAAACTGTATGCCGAATAAGTATGGTCCATGCTATGTTTGTGTTGTCTGAATGTTGATATGTTGATCTACATACTCTGCATCAACTTGCATGGCTAGTATGGATTTGGGGGCCAAATGTAAGGGCCTAAGGGGGGTGTCTGCAGACACGGAGACATGAGGGGTGACCGGTCACCGTTTGCAGATGCGCCTCTGAACACAGGCATTTAGGTTTACGGATTTGTGAAGTCCATTTGTAGATGTCCTTAACAATATTTTCTACCGCTGGAGGTCAAATTTCAGCGTTTCTGTGGCCTGTACGTGCCACGCAAGCCCGTGAAACGCATCCAGCGTGTAAGGGGACAAGATCCAGTGAGAAGAGCATAGGAACACACATTTGATCACATTGCCAAAAAAAGGGAACGAACTATAGCCATGGCGTCCACACACGATGCAGCAAGCCGATGGCAACGACACTGTACGACGCATGTTAGAACGACGACGACGATGATGACGCGTCAGAGGGCCTGGTCGTTGGCGGGGAAGAAGAGCTTCCAGTAGAGCAGCTCGTTCCATGCGTCGGGCACGCCGGGGAGGCACCAGTGGGTGCAGTCGGCGTAGCTCTTGGGGTCGGCGAGCTGCTCCTTGGTGGGCGGCGCCCACTGCTCCCGGTACACCTGCGTGTGCGCGTCCCGGCGGTACTCGGACATCTGCGTGACGTTTACCACGCCGACGGGCACCCTCGCGGACGCGGCCAGCACCTCGCCGGTGACCCGCAGCATCGCCCTGCTGGTGCTCCCCCAGTAGGAGGCGTCGGCGATGGGCTTGGTCTGGCCGTGGCAGTTGCTGCCCTCCGCCTCGTCGCCCCAGAGCTGGCCGGTGGCGTGCGTGGGCGACGCCGTGACGAAGAAGACCCGGGACCTCTTGGGGTCCACGTTGCCGTCCAGCCACCGCACCACCTGGTGCAGCACCAGCCTGTAGGCCTCCTCCGCGCCCATCTCCACGATGTCCTTGCTCATGTCGTTGTCGGCGCCCCTCCTGCAACCAACCAGCCATGCATACAGAAGAAGATCAGAGCAGAGCTTCGTTGAGATCATCAAAGTGATCTGGATCTTGTTAATTTGATCTGGAGAGAGATGTTTGTTGGGTTGCTTACAGGATCTGGATCTTGTCGCCGGTCATCCACCAGAGGTAGGAGTTGAAGACGAGGACGTCGGCGCCCTTCCAGAATCTCGAGTGGCGGTCCATGGGCGCGCCGCGGATGACGCGGTCGTTGAGCTGGTGCTCGACGCCGTCGTCGGCGTTGGACTCGGCGAGGAGCGGCGCCCAGTAGAACTCGATGGTGGCGTCGTAGGCCTTGGCCCTGAAGATGCTGAGCGCGTCGACGGTCTCGAAGGAGGTGGAGCCCTCCGGCATGGCGCGGTGGAGCAGGCAGAGCAGCGACACGTACTGCGCCCGGTTCAGCGAGTCGCCCACGAACAGCATCCGCTTCCCGCGCAGCATCTCCAGCATCACCGTCGCGTTGAAGCTGCAGCATACAACAATTTATATTTCTTACAACATTACCCTTGCCTTGAAAAAAATGTGAATATGAACTAAGATGGGCCATGAACCAATCAACAACCACGGTTGCTCTGAATCTCTGAACTAATACGAAGTGATTTTCATGTGGATATTTTACGGAAAATGTTTTTTCTATTTATAGTACAAGAAATGTCCATTCAAAAGTCTAATTATTGAATTCAGTACTAAATTAGATTGACAGCGTAGCCTTTTTTGGTGAGTGCTCTGCTCTCACATGCTACCTGCCGAGTGCAACAACTGCAGCTGAGTATTGGTACTAGTTGACCTCTACGTCCCATCCCACCCAACCCTGCCGCTTGAGCCAAGACATTTCGGACAGCGAATCACCACTCGGCATCTCCCAAAAAGAGCTGTGCAATGAGCCAATGAGACCTCGCTCGGGGCCATGACATGCACGAGATTTCTGGATCACGACGAGATAGGTGGTGGACTTGTGGGCACAGCACGTACACGGTCCCTCCCTCCCTCCCTCTCTCTGCCAAATCCACCAACGTCGATGGACCTCGTTTTGTTTGTCTGCACGGCGTGCATGTTTGGCATTTGGACCAGAGCCATGCACAACCACCAATGCATGTTTTGGGGCAGAGCAAAAGTGCGGAATCCGCAGCAATTTGGTAGTATTTTTTGTTAATTTGCTCTGTTAAATTGCGGCTAGAACGCAGGAGGCACGTCCCCGTGCACTGAGCCTGAGCCGACAATCTGGAGTGCTAGCTCCTGCATCACGTGAGCACCTATATAGACACAACACACAAGGATCATGATCTCTTCACGTTTATCACTAATCACTGAGCAGCAGCACCTCCTCGCCGCTCATTACGGCAGTACGTAGTAGTACTACACAACGGCTTTGAAGTTTTGAATCTTCGAGTTCTACTGCCGAGTAACTTCTGTTGGTACCACGAGAACAGAAAGAGGATGGTGTCTCACCTACCCTGCGCTGTAGCGCTGTCCTTCCATGGCGCAAAGGCCCTACCGTGCCTCCGCATTATTGGCTTATCTAGAGCTAGAGCTCACAAAATTACCACATCGATCGAGCTATTCCCGCGGTAATCTATCCACGACACGAGTAATTTTTGGATTTCTAAGCAACAAAGCGGCACTACTCGTCTGCTCCTCCGTATCTTTATGCGCGGTTCCTTGCGTGCGTGGCGGGCGTTCACTTTGGATTCCACCGTACCCCACACGCATCGATCTACCGCGCTTGAGCTCATCGTGAGTGAGTGACGGCAAAGATAGATAAGGCGGGACGGACCGACGCCGGCGAGCGGCCAGACAGCGCACCTGGGGAGCGAGCAGCCGCGGGGCTGCCACCGCCAGTGCTGGTACGACTTGTCGGGGCGGCCGTGCGCCTGGCACGTCAGCTCGGCGGGGATGTAGGGGCACGCCTCCTCCTCGTACGCCGGCCGCGCCGCCTCGTCGTACACCCACTCGCCCTGCCCGACGTCGCACCCCTCCGGCGCCGCGCCCACCGCGAACGGCAGCAGCTCCGACGGCCTCGCCCCGCCCTCACCCTCCTCCTGCATTACATTACCACCACAGCAAACATTAGCTAGCGAGGCACGCGCATTCTCACTCTCCGGAGCTCCAGGTTGCCGGCGACGCGTACCTGGCCGGCGACGCAGAGGAACGGCGCGGCGGCGGCGACGAGGGCCAGCACGGCGAGGAGCTTCGCCTTCGCCATGGCGTCGCCCGTTCGCTGGTTGCTGCTCTGCTGGGTGTGTCGGTCGGCTCTGGTAGCTCACGAGGGGCGCGCGCGCATTGGGTGGGTGGGATCTGGCCGCTCTAGCTCTAGCTTGGCTCCCACTCTGAGTAGCCACCACCGGGACACTGACGGGATCGGGCTCGCGCTCCAGCAGATATAACGCGGGCGGGCGCGGGGGTCCGGCTCCAACAACCGCACGCACGTACTACTACCATTCCTACCACACCAGTGGACAGTAGTAGGCGCGACGACATTAGGGTGTGCTGGCTAGAGCTAGCTTGTGTCGCACGGCCGCGAACTACTACCGGCAGCTTTTGAATTTCCTAAAACTAAAGCGAGATCTCACTCTCTTTCCGACCGACGGAGATGGCCGACGGAGTGCGGCACGGCGCTCCGATCGGCATTGCTGTAGCGAGGTCGCGCCGGTACGGTACGGTGGCGGGTAGGCGATGGGTGTGCATGCGCTCTTTTGCAAGGCACGACTTGCCCAGACTGCCACGGTGGGTGGGTCGCTCACAGGACGGACGCTGCTCTGATGCTATCTGGTTGGAAGGGAATTCCGTCGGAATTCTGGTGAGGGTTGGTGCACGGGACACACAGCGGCGAAAAAATCAGTTTACCGTCGAGCCTTCATTGCTGTTGTTATTATTATCTAGTACGTTCTTAATTGCGTCGCGCGGGAGCGAACCAACGTGCGCTTTGTAGCAGCAGCTAGCGCGACGGTCCTCCGCCTTATGCTGCCGCCGACGTTCGCTCTTCTCCGGCGAGGGAAACTGGTGAGAACTCCCTGTCGCGAAAGGGAAAAAGGGAAGTTCGTGGTGGAGGAAAGGATTGACAAGATTGAGGAATACTCCTGATGTTACTACGAGCGTTGCTTATGCGTAAAGAAGCTCATTTTAATTTAGGTGTGATTTGTTCGCTCGTTTATACTCCACGCACAAGGACCCGCCATGTGGCCCGTCATCCGTGGCGGAGGGGACGCCGCCACCACCATGGCAGGATCTGACTTCTGAGCCAGCCGCTGCCGCCACCACCACCGCCCACGCCCAGCCCCACCTCAATCTTCTAGTCACAACCAACCGATCTCCACGCCACGCCTAGCCGAACTTTACTCGCGCCGCCAAGCACCGCCACCAGGAGCCGTTGCGCCGCCCTTGATCGAGGAAGAGGTTGCACCCCCATGGATCCAGCGCCCTCGCCGCCGCACGATCCGGGAGAATGAGGAACAACCCTCCGCCACCGCCGGCCAACGCAAGGGCTTAGCCCGGCACCAACCCTAGGCGGCGACAGTGGGGAAGGAGGGATGACCTCGGGGCGTTGGCGGCTAGGGCTGTCGCCCGCGAGGGGGGCGGCACGAGAGGGGCAACGAATATACACTCATTCAAGCTATACCTCCGCAATATTTAGATAAGAGGCCCATGCTACGTAAAGCGACGAGAGGGGCATGATTTCTTAGGACTATCTGGTGCACCTAACTGAATTCCATGTGGCGGCAATCATCATTAGCGCCACAAAAGCGACGTACCAAACAAAAAAATGGTGGCCATATCATACGTTGAGAAGTTCTTTTCCTACCAGAATTGTGTAAGATGGTCTAGTGAAAGCAATGCCATCTAACAATAAAGCGGAATTAATTAAATCTCTCGCCGGCAAAGTCGTGACATATTTCCCTGTGTGGATTGTAAGCAAAGGTGCAGATGAAGTGGGAGTAGGAAAGGTACGGAGCAGGTGCGGGTGGGATGTTTGCCATATGGGCGAGGCCGACGCAGCAAGCAAGCATCGGGTCCCGCATCAGACCGGTTGGAGAAACGTTCCCGTGGTTTCGGCGCTTTATAGTTTTCCCCTGTTCATTTTTAATGTCTCTGATGATTTTGGTGCTTTGGTTTGGTGCACCACGATTATATACATAAATGATACTACACGGAGTGGTGTTCATATGTTGGAGAGATAAGATTGACGGAAAGATCGCGGTCAATGTGATCCTCATACCTCAAGCCATATGCCATATATCTTACGCCGCTCGATATAATCGGTTGGAATCGAACAAAAAATGACCAGCATGGATTCACCGTTTCTTTTTTTTGCAGGGCGTGACAAAGGTCACAAGAGGGAAATGCAAAGTAGACTAGGAGATGTTGGTACGCACGTGTCGCACGCCCTTTGATGTTCTGGATTCCCTGTCCGGCTGTTCACCTCCTACTGACGAGTGTTTGGTAGGTCCGAGTGGTTTGGAGGCGTCGGAGTGGATGACTTTCGTCCGAGTGACAGGAATCTTAACCTTCGGCCGAATGGATCGGAGCCCCTGAGGCTTTCATATCTAGTGTTGTGGGCCCTCCATTATGGCTAAGATATGCCTATATTGCCCTACCCATACTGGATATCCCCAACAACCACCCTATGGAAAATTTTAACCACATTCATCTTATTTTGAAAAAGCAAGACATAGTTGAATAAGAATTTCATGGATGGTGATTACACGACCTCGACCTACATTTCTCGGTTTGAGAGAGCCACGACTGCCATGATGAACCTAATGTTTGGAAACTATGCGGGCCATCGAAATGTACATTCTTCACCTATTGACCATAAAATAAATATGAATTGAGTGGCGGACCATCTCTTCGGATATGGTTGGAAAAAACAACACGATTTGCCCTCTTTGCAAGCAAGCTCCACAAAAGGCGACTGTCATTACGAAAGAAAGCGACTGGCTAAGTTGGTTAGCCAAAAAATTGAATAACATTATGCGAAAGAAGGCAACCGGTTAAGTTGGTTAACCAAATATATTTGTAGAAAACAATTCGTTTGTAAGCATAATTGAATATCCACCCCTATTTTGTTTCCTTATCGAAAGAAGGCAACTGGCTAAGATTAGCCAAAAAACTTGAACAAAGGTTAGTCTAGTACTCATATGTCATACTCACTACCTTTGGGTTTATAATCGAATATGTACTTCAAAATTTCCTTAGCCATCAATAAGATTATTACGAATATTAGAGATGTATGCCATAATAATTATACCATCCAAAGCTTCTTTCAAGTGCACCCTTTGTACATAAATACACCCTTTGTACATAAATATAAGACATTTTAGAGACTGTAAAATGTCTTATATTTATGTATGGATGGAGTAGATGTTATATTTTCTATGGCATACGTATTGTATACTATTGGTCTAAGTAATGGTCAAAATAATCTCGAAATACATATCACAACATATAAACTTGGACAAAAGAGAGCATGTGCTTAGTTTTTTTTTAACATAAAGATTTTATTGAACTCAACAAAACTTTACAGAAAGAAGGATGAAAGGATTCATAGAAAGATCAGAGAGGATATCTCTGCCTGAAAAAAAAACTACATCCTGACATAGGCATCTGATAGCTAGAGATGTAGAGTTAATTCTTGTAGCTAATCTAGATAAACGATGAGCTTTAACATTCAAGCTTCTGGAGATGTGGTTGACTCTATTTGCTTGAGAAGAGGAAGCCTGCATTGTCGCCAACTGCGACCTCATCTCCCAAGGACCTAGAGTAGATAAGATGTTGCTAGTGGAAGTCGCATGAGCAAAGACCTAGCAATCTGTGAAGTACTGGGGTTCTTGTTGAAGGAAATATGCCCTAGAGGCAATAATAAAGTTATTATTTATTTCCTCATATCATGATAAATGTTTATTATTCATGCTAGAATTGTATTAGCCGGAAACATAATACATGTGTGAACACATAGACAAACATAGTGTCACTAGTATGCCTCTACTTGACTAGCTCGTTTATCAAAGATGGTTATGTTTCCTAGCCATGGACAAAAGAGTTGTCATTTGATTAACGGGATCACATCATTAGGAGAATGATGTGATTGACATGCCCCATTCCGTTAGCCTAGCACTTGATGGTTTAGTATGTTGCTATTGCTTTCTTCATGACTTATACATGTTCCTGTAACTATGAGATTATGCAACTCCCGTTTACCGGAGGAACACTTTGGGTGCTACCAAACGTCACAACGTAACTGGGTGATTATAAAGGAGTACTACATGTGTCTCCAAAGGTACATGTTGGGTTGGCGTATTTCGAGATTAGGTTTTGTCACTCCGATTGTCGGAGAGGTATCTCTGGGCCCTCTCGGTAATGCACATCACTATAAGCCTTGCAAGCAATGTGACTAATAAGTTAGTTGTGGGATGATGCATTACGTAACGAGTAAAGAGACTTGCCGGTAACGAGATTGAACTAGGTATTGGGATACCGACGATCGAATCTCGGGCAAGTAACATACCGATGACAAAGGGAACGACGTATGTTATTATGCGGTTTGACCGATAAAGATCTTCGTAGAATATGTAGGAGCCAATATGAGCATCCAGGTTCCGCTATTGGTTATTGACCAAGAATAGTTCTAGGTCATGTCTACATAGTTCTCGAACCCGTAGGGTACGCACGCTTAAGGTTTCGATGACAGTTTTATTATGAGTTTATGAGTTTTGATGTACCGAAGGAGTTCGGAGTCCCGGATGAGATCGGGGACATGACGAGGAGTCTCAAAATGGTCGAGACGTAAAGATCGATATATTGGACGACTATATTCGGACTTCGGAAAGGTTCCGTGTGATTCGGGTATTTTTCGGAGTACCGGAGAGTTACGGGAATTCGCCGGGAGAAGTATTGGGCCTTATTGGGCCATACGGGAAAGAGGGAGGGGCTGCCTAGGGCAAGCTGCGCGCCCTCCCAAGGCCTAGTCCGAATTGGACTAGGGGGAGGGGCCGGACCCCTTCCTTCCTGAGAGCTCCTGTTCGGCGCCCGTTGCGCCCGAACCGCTCCCTGGCGCACACTACAGCGCCCTGTTGGGCCGGCCCATGAAGGCAGTGTGGAACGAACCTGTAGCACAAAAACACCCGCAAAAAAAACTGCCATCACCAGGAATCGAACTTGCATTACTCAGGCAGAGTCTCAGACCCGCTAACCACTAGAGCAACTGGACAATTTTGGCCAACATGAAGCACCAACCCTATAAGAGTAAGTGTGTTCGAGCTATTTATTGCACAATACCCTGTATTATAACACTTAATTTATTTGACCAATTCGCAGTTGACTGTGTTGACTTTTCGAAAAAAATAAAAAAACATTAATTTTGAAAAAAGTTCATCAATTTTAAAAAAGTTCATCAAATATTGGAAAAAGTTCATGAAATTTGGAAAAAGTTCATCACTTTTTTCAAAAAAGTTCATTGATTTGAAAAAAAGTTCATCGATTTTGAAAAAGTTCACCAATCTTGAAAAAAGTTCATCGGATTTAAAGAAAAGTTCATCAAATTTGAAAAAAAAGTTCATCGAATTTGGAAAAAAGTTCACTGAATTTGAAAACAGTTCATCAAAATTGAATAGAAGTTCATTGAATTTGATAAAAGTTCATCGATTTTGAAGAAGGATTTCGCGAATTTGTAAAAGTTCATTGAACCTAGGAAGAAGAACAGGAAAAAAAGAAAATAAAAAAATAAAAAAAGAAAACAGAAGAATAAATGAAAGAACAAAAGAGATAAATATATGAAAGTAAGCATGTCTTGTTGGTGATGGCGGGGTGGTTACTATAGCTTAGTATTTAGCAGGACGTCCCCGGTTCGATTCCTGCTACTAGCAGACTTTTTTGCGGTGCGATAAATACAGAGAAAAAGCTAGATGGGCCGGCCCAGCGGTGAAGGGGGGTATGCGCCTGTTTGTAATTAGTACTATAGCGGGCGCTTAAGGCGCCGAATAGGAACCAGCTTCCTTCCTTCCCTTCCCTCTTCCCCTTCCTTGTCTCCTACTCCTACTACTTGGAAGGACTCCTAGTTGGACTAGGAAAGGGGGAATCCTACTCCCGGTGGGAGTAGGACTCTCCTAGGGCGCGCCATAGGGAGGGCGGCCCTTCCCTCCTCCACTCCTTTATATACGGGGGCAGGGGGCACCCCATAGACACACAAGTTGATCTACGAATCGTTCCTTAGCCGTGTGCGGTGCCCCCTTCCACCATATTCCACCTCGGTCATATCGTCGCGGAGTTTAGGCGAATCCCTGCGCCGGTAGAACATCATCAACGTCACCACGCCGTCGTGCTGACGGAACTCATCCCCGACGCTTTGCTGGATCGGAGCCCGGGGATCGTCATCGAGCTGAACGTGTGCTGAACTTGGAGGTTCCGTACGTTCGGTACTTGGATCGGTCTGATCGTGAAGACGTACGACTACATCAACCGCGTTGTCATAATGCTTCCGCTTATGGTCTACGAGGGTACGTGGACAATACTCTCCCCTCTCGTTGCTATGTCATCACCATGATCTTGCGTGTGCGTAGGAATTTTTTTGAAATTACTACGTTCCCCAACAGTGGCATCCGAGCCTGATTTTATGCGTAGATGTCATATGCACAAGTAGAACACAAGTGAGTTGTGGGCGATACAAGTCATACTGCTTACCAGCATGTCATACTTTGGTTCGGCGGTATTGTGAGATGAAGCGGCCCGGACCGACATTACGCGTACGCTTACGCGAGACTGGTTTCACCGTTACGAGCACTCGTGCTTAAAGGTGGCTGGCGGGTGTCTGTCTCTCTCACTTTAGCTGAATCGAGTGTGGCTACGCCCGGTCCTTGCGAAGGTTAAAACATCACTAACTTGACGAACTATCGTTGTGGTTTTGATGCGTAGGTAAGAACGGTTCTTGCTAAGCCTGTAGCAGCCACGTAAAATTTGCAACAACAAAGTAGAGGACGTCTAACTTGTTTTTGCAGGGCATGTTGTGATGTGATATGGTCAAGACGTGATGCTATATTTTATTGTATGAGATGATCATGTTTTGTAACCGAGTTATCGGCAACTAGCAGGAGCCATATGGTTGTCGCTTTATTGTATGAAATGCAAACGCCCTGTAATTGCTTTACTTTATCACTAAGCGGTAGCGATAGTTGTAGAAGCAATAGATGGCGTAACGACAATGATGCTACGATGGAGATCAAGGTGTCGCGCCGGTGATGATGGTGATCACGACGGTGCTTCGGAGATGGAGATCACAAGCACAAGATGATGATGGCCATATCATATCACTTATATTGATTGCATGTGATGTTTATCCTTTATGCATCTTATCTTGCTTTGATTGACGGTAGCATTTTAAAATGATCTCTCACTAATTATCAAGAAGTGTTCTCCCTGAGTATGCACAGTTGCGAAAGTTCTTCGTGCTGAGACACCACGTGATGATCGGGTGTGATAGGCTCTACTTTCAAATACAACGGGTGCAAAACAGTTGCACACGCGGAATACTCAGGTTAAACTTGACGAGCCTAGCATATACAGATATGGCCTCGGAACACGGAGACCGAAAGGTCGAACGTGAATCATATAGTATATATGATCAACATAGTGATGTTCACCATTGAAACTACTCCATCTCACGTGATGATCGGACATGGTTTAGTTGATATGGATCACGTAATCACTTAGAGGACTAGAGGGATGTCTATCTAAGTGGGAGTTCTTAAGTAATATGATTAATTGAACTTAAATTTATCATGAACTTAGTCCTGGTAGTATTTTGCATATTATGTTGTAGATCAATAGCTTGCGTTGTTGCTTTCATATGTTTATTTTGATATGTTCCTAGAGAAAATTGTGTTGAAAGATGTTAGTCGCAATGATGCGGATTGGATCCGTGATCTGTGGTTTATCCTCATTGCTGCACAGAAGAATTATGTCCTTAATGCACCGCTAGGTGACAGACCTATTGCAGGAGCAGATGCAGACGTTATCAACGTTTGGCTAGCTCAATATGATGACTACTTGATAGTTTAGTGCACCATGCTTAACGGCTTAGAATCGGGACTTCAAAGACGTTTTGAATGTCATGGACCATATGAGATGTTCCAGGAATTGAAGTTAATATTTCAAGCAAATACCTGAGTTGAGAGACATAAAGTCTCCAACAAGTTCTATGGCTAAAAGATGGAGGAGAATCGCTCAACTAGTGAGCATGTGCTCAAATTGTCTGGGTACTTCAATCGCTTGAATCAAGTGGGAGTTAATCTTCCAGATAAGATAGTGATTGACAGAATTCTCTAGTCACCATCACTAAGTTACTAGAACTTCATGATGAACTATAGTATGCAAGGGATGACGAAAACGATTCCCGAGCTCTTCGTGATGTGGAAATTAACGAAGGTAGAAATCAAGAAAGAGCATCAAGTGTTGATGATTGACAAGACCACTAGTTTCAAGAAAAGGGCAAAGGGAAAGAAAGGGAAACTTCAAGTAGAATGGCAAACAAGTTGTCACTCCCGTGAAGAAGACCAAAGCTGGACCAAAGCCTGAAACTGAGTACTTACACTACAAAGGAAATGGTCACTGGAAGCGGAAATGCCCTAAATATTTGGTGGATAAGAAGGATGGCAAAGTAAACAAGGGTATATTTGCTATACAGGTGTTTGATGTGTACCTTACTAGTGTTTATAGTAACCCCTGAGTATTTGATACTTGTTCGGTTGCTAAGATTAGTAACTCGAAACAGGAGTTACATAATAAACAGAGACTAGTTGAGGGGAAGTGACGATGAGTGTTGGAAGTAGTTCCAAGAATGATATGATCATCATCGCACACTCCCTATACTTTCGAGATTAGTGTTGAACCTAAATAAATGTTATTTGGCGTTTGCGTTGAGCATGAATATGATTTGATCATGTTTATTGCAATACGGTTATTCATTTAAAGTCAGAGAATAATTGTTATTCTGTTTACATGAATAAAGCCTTCGATGGTCATACACCCAATGAAAATAGTTTGTTGGATCTCGATCGTAGTGATACACATATTCATAATATTGATGCCAAAAGATGCAAAATTAATAATGATAGTGCAATTTATTTGTGGCACTGCCGTTTGGGTCATATCGGTGTAAAGCGCATGAAGAAACTCCATAAAGATGGATTTTCGGAATCACTTGGTTATGAATCATTTGATGCTTGCGAACCGTGCCTTTTGGGCAAGATGACTAAAACTCCGTTCTTCGGAACAATGGAACAAGCTACTGACTTATTGGAAATAATACATACCGATGTATGCGATCCAATGAGTGTTGACGCTCGTGGCAAGTATCGTTATTTTCTGACCTTCATAAGATGATTTGAGCAGATATGGGTATATCTACTTGATGAAACATAAGTCTGAAATAGTTGAAAGGTTCAAAGAATTTCAGAGTGAAGTGGAAAAATCATCGTAACAAGAAAATAAAGTTTCTGCGATCTAATCACGGAGACGAATATTTGAGTTACGAGTTTGGTCTTCAATTAAAACAAAGTGGAATAGTTTCACAGCTCACGCCACCTGGAACACCACAACATTATGGTGTGTCTGAACGTTGTAACCGCACTTTATTGGATATGGTGCGATCTATGATGTCTCTTATTGATTTACCATTATCGTTTTGGGGTTATGCATTAGAGACAGCTGCATTCACGTTAAAAGGGCACCATCTAAATCCGTTGAGACGACACTATATGAACTCTGGTTTAGCAAGAAACCCAAGTTGTCATTTCTTAAAGTTTGGGGCTGCGATGCTTATGTGAAAAAGTTTCATCCTGATAAGCTCAAACCCAAATTGGAGAAGTGCGTCTTCATAGAATACCCAAAGGAAACTATTGGGTACACCTTCTATCACAGATCCGAAGGCAAGATATTCGTTGCTAAAAATGGATAGTTTCTCTCGAAAGAAGTGAGTGGGAGGAAAGTAGAGCTTGATAAGGTAATTTGTACCTTCTCCCGAATTGGAAAGTAGTTTATCACAGAAATCAGTTCCAGTGATTCCTACACCAATTAGTGAGGAAGCTAATGATGATGATCATGAAACTTCAAATCAAGTTACTACAGAACCTCGTAGGTCTTTCAGAGTACGGTCCGCACCAGAGTGGTATGGTAATCCTATTCTGGAATTCATGTTACTAGACCATGATAAACCTACGAACTATGAGGAAGCGATGATGAGCCCAGATTCCGCGAAATGGCTTGAGGCCATAAAATCTGAGATGGGATCCATGTATGAGAACAAAGTGTGGACTTTGGTGGAGTTGCCCGATGATCGGCAAGCCATATTGTATAAATGGATCTTCAAGAGGAAGACAGATGCTGATAGTAGTGTTACTATGTACATAGCTCGACTTGTTGCAAAAAGGTTTTTGACAAGTTCAAGGTGTTGACTACAATGAGATTTTCTCAACTGTAGCGATGCTTAAAAGTCTGTCCGAATCATGTTAGCAATTTCCACATTTTATGAAATTTGGCAAATGGATGTCAAAACTACATTCCTTAATGGATTTTTTAAAGAAGAGTTGTATATGATACAACCAGAAGGTTTTGTCAATCCTAAAGGTGCTAACAAAGTGTGCATGCTCCAGCGATCCATCTATGGACTGGTGTAAGCATCTCAGAGTTGGAATATACGCTTTGATAAGTCGATCAAAGCATATAGTTTTGTACAAACTTACGGTGAAGCCTATATTTACAAGAAAGTGAGTGGGAGCACTTCAACATTTCTGATAAGTATATGTGAATGACATATTGTTGATCGGAAATAATGTAGAATTATTCTGCAAAGCATAAAGGAGTGTTTGAAAGGAGTTCTTTAAAAGAAAGACCTCAGTAAAGCTACTTACATATTGAGCATCAAGATCTATAGAGATAGATCAAGACGCTTGATAAGTTTTTCAATAAATACATACCTTGACAAAATTTTGAAATAGTTCAAAGTAGAACAGTCAAAGAAAGAGTTCTTGCCAATGTTGCAAAGGTATGAAATTGAGTAAGACTCAAATCCCGACCACAGCAGAAAATAGAAAGAGAATGAAAGTCATTCCCTATGCATCAGTCATAGGTTCTATAAAAGTATGCCATGCTATGGACCAGACCTATTGTATACTCTGCCCTGGTTTGGCAAGGGAGTACAATAGTGATCTAGAAGTAGATCACTGGACATTGGTCAAAATTATCCTTAGTGGAATAAGGATATGTTTCTCGATTATGGAGGTGACAAAAAGGGTTCATCGTAAAGGGTTACGTCGATACAAGTTTTGGCACTGATCCAGATGACTCTAAGTCTTAATCTGGATACATATTGAAAGTGGGAGCAATTAGCTATAGTAGTTCCGTGCAGAGCATTGTAGACATAGTATATTTGCAATATACATACGACTCTGAATATGACAGACCCGTTGACTAAGCTTCTCTCACGAGCAAAACATGATCACACCTTAGTACTCTTTGGGTGTTAATCACATGACGATGTGAACTATTGATATTAATCACATACAGATGTGTATATTGGTGTTAAATCACATGGTGATGTGAACTAGATTATTGACTCTAGTGCAAGTGGGAGACTGAAGGAAATATGCCCTAGAGGCAATAATAAAGTTATTATTTATTTCCTCATATCATGATAAATGTTTATTATTCATGCTAGAATTGTATTAACCGGAAACATAATACATGTGTGAATACATAGACAAACATAGTGTCACTAGTATGCCTCTACTTGACTAGCTCGTTTATCAAAGATGGTTATGTTTTCTAGCCATGGACAAAAGAGTTGTCATTTGATTAACGGGATCACATCATTAGGAGAATGATGTGATTGACATGCCCCATTCCGTTAGCCTAGCACTTGATGGTTTAGTATGTTGCTATTGCTTTCTTCATGACTTATACATGTTCCTGTAACTATGAGATTATGCAACTCCCGTTTACCGGAGGAACACTTTGGGTGCTACCAAACGTCACAACGTAACTGGGTGATTATAAAGGAGTACTACAGGTGTCTCCAAAGGTACATGTTGGGTTGGCGTATTTCGAGATTAGGTTTTGTCACTCCGATTGTCGGAGAGGTATCTCTGGGCCCTCTCGGTAATGCACATCACTATAAGCCTTGCAAGCAATGTGACTAATAAGTTAGTTGCGGGATGATGCATTACGTAACGAGTAAAGAGACTTGCCGGTAACGAGATTGAACTAGGTATTGGGATACCGACGATCGAATCTCGGGCAAGTAACATACCGATGACAAAGGGAACGACGTATGTTGTTATGCGGTTTGACCGATAAAGATCTTCGTAGAATATGTAGGAGCCAATATGAGCATCCAGGTTCCGCTATTGGTTATTGACCGAGAATAGTTCTAGGTCATGTCTACATAGTTCTCGAACCCGTAGGGTACGCACGCTTAAGGTTTCGATGACAGTTTTATTATGAGTTTATGAGTTTTGATGTACCGAAGGAGTTCGGAGTCCCGGATGAGATCGGGGACATGACGAGGAGTCTCGAAATGGTCGAGATGTAAAGATCGATATATTGGACGACTATATTCGGACTTCGGAAAGGTTCCGAGTGATTCGGGTATTTTTTTGGAGTACCGAAGAGTTACGGGAATTCGCCGGGAGAAGTATTGGGCCTTATTGGGCCATACGGGAAAGAGGGAGGGGCTGCCTAGGGCAAGCTGCGTGCCCTCCCAAGGCCTAGTCCGAATTGGACTAGGGGGAGGGGCCGGACCCCTTCCTTCCTTCCCTTCCCTCTTCCCCTTCCTTGTCTCCTACTCCTATTACTTGGAAGGACTCCTAGTTGGACTAGGAAAGGGGGAATCCTACTCCCGGTGGGAGTAGGACTCTCCTAGGGCGCGCCATAGAGAGGGCCGGCCCTCCGCTCCTCCACTCCTTTATATACGGGGGCAGGGGGCACCCCATAGACACACAAGTTGATCTACGGATCGTTCCTTAGCCGTGTGCGGTGCCCCCTTCCACCATATTCCACCTCGGTCATATCGTCGCGGAGTTTAGGCGAAACCCTGCGCCGGTAGAACATCATCATCGTCACCACGCCGTCGTGCTGACGGAACTCATCCCCGACGCTTTGCTGGATCGGAGCCCGGGGATCATCATCGAGCTGAACGTGTGCTGAACTCGGAGGTGTCGTACGTTCGGTACTTGGATCGGTCGGATCGTGAAGACGTATGACTACATCAACCGCGTTGTCATAACGCTTCCGCTTACGGTCTACGAGGGTACGTGGACAATACTCTCCCCTCTCGTTGCTATGTCATCACCATGATCTTGCGTGTGCGTAGGAATTTTTTTGAAATTACTACGTTCCTCAACACTTGTATCTGGATAACATTAGCCAATTTTGTAGCAAGAATAAGAGCTAAAGCTTGAGCCTGAAAGAGCAGATGTAGCAGGTGGGGACATGGCTGCAATATGTAGCTGTTTGAAATGCTGATTATTATCCACCTAAATATAAATCCCAATTCCAACAGGAGCCAATTGAGCATTTCTGTCAACCTTCCATGCCGCATCACAAAAACTGTAGCAACCTGCAACAAAAGAGGGGATTTGTGTCGCAGTGATAGGGTAAAGCTGCTGCAATTGATCGTTGCACGTCTGAGAGTGGTCTGCATGAGTCAGCATTCCTTCTAGATTACTTCCCTGCAAGATAGCGTTAAAGACAACAAACATTTGGGTAGGATTTTGAATTTTTCTGCCAAAAGGAGAATCATTTCTAGATTTCCAAAGGCACCACAAGAAAGTACACATATTTTTTTATATTTATCCGTGGGTGGCTAGAGGAAAGCAAAGCACTAAGCATGTCAGGAATAGAGTGGCGAACAACAGCAAGCAATTCTATTTTAATGAACCAAGGATTGCCAAACCAAGCAGGTTTAGAGAAAGGACACAGAAAGAACATGTGCATCTCATCTCATCTTCCATACCACCACGCCTAGAGCAAATTCGTCTATATGTTTGGAAAATCTACTAGCTCGCTTACTGGAGGGGAGAGCCTTACGTAGAAGTCTCTAAGCAAAGGTCTGCACATGAGGCACCATCTGTTTGTCCTGCCAAACCTGATTGAGCAATGAGATAATTTGTTGTGGAACAACCTTGGGTTGCTGATCTGGGGGGGGGGGGGGGGGGGAGAGCGAGATTGTTGAAGCAGTGCTTGTAAGTACTCTTGGAAGAGCAAGTACCTGTAGGGCTTAGCTTCCAAACTAAAGTGTCTTGCTCATTTGCATCAACGATAGGTGTTTGAAGAATTTCATTGCCAGTGTGAGGATTAAAAAGAGAGCGGACTAAATTTTCATTCCATGCTTTCTGATTTGGGTGCCACAGATCTTTTACTACAACCGGATACGCAAAAGGAGGAGGTTGAATAATTAGTTTATTATAAATGGTTTCCCGTCCCTTAAACCAAGGAGAGCTCCAAATTGAGGTACTGCCATCAAAGATTTACAAAAAGGAACCTGAGATTAAGAGAGGACGAACCTTAACGATTGCAGTCCAAAATGCTAATTTGGCTTGTTTGACTTAGCTCTCCAAATTAAAGTGTCATCATGGTATTTTATCTTTAGGATCCGAGCTAGCTCACAATCATGCTCCTTTGCTAACCTCCAGGCTGCAGAGAGAATAAGCCCCTAGTTGATCACCTGCAAGTTGCGAATGCCAAGACCACCCAACTTTTTGTCCACACAAATATCAGCTCATGCCCTGAGGCATAAGCATTTTGTACAGGGCTCTTCTTTCGCACATTCCACCAGAAGTTTCTAATAATCACGGTGAGCTTGGTAAGAAATTTTTTCTAGAAAAAAATATTGGACATATAGTAGACAGGTATAGATGAAGGTATTGATTTTATAAGAGTAAGCCTAGTACATTGGGACAATCTGTTAGCTTTATAAGCACTAAATTTTGATCTGAATTTATCGTAAACAAAATTGTAAGTTACAGATCTATCTTTGGGTGGAAATATGATTGGATGGCCCATAGGATTGTGTTGTTGTTGGTGCCTGGTACCTGGAATATTTGCGTGATATCCTGCTTAACCTGCAAATTAACATTTTTTCTAAACATGATAGCAGATTTACTCTAATTTGCTTAGTTTGTAGGATCTTAGAGAAAAGCATGTGCTTAATTGTAGGATCTTAGAAAAAAGCTCATCGTATTTGGCATGAGAAAAGGATGGATATGCCATTAACTGACAAATTCCCAGAGCTTCACTCTTTTGTTAAAAATGACCTTCAGTCTGCAGCATTTGGGGTGCAAATGGAAGATCAACATCAGTTGTTACACACTCCATTATCAAAAGAAGCATATGGTCAATTATTTGAACTGCAAAGCTTAATGGTAATACATTTGTCAATAGTGAAATCAGTATCTTGGAAAGGAACTGGGCAAAATCACAATTACTCATGCATCAAAATGTACCATGCCATCTGCTCTGGGATTGAGGATAATTATCTCTTTAAAAGGATTTGGAAGACTGCCAATAGGTTAAGGCATAAAATCTTTTCTAGCTACTGCTGCATCCTGCATGATAGGGTCAACACTAGAAATTTGCTTAAGAGAAAAAACATGCACCTGGATGGTTATGATTGTGTGTTCTGCAATGAACATGCTGAGGAAACTCTAAGACGCATGTTTTGGGATTGCAATTTTACACAAGACTGCTGGGACAGTATTATCCCATCTAGAAAACCTGGAATCTCATGTTTTGAGGATATCATGTTCATCCACTCTGCTCTACCAGCAGCAATTGCAATGGACATCATTGTACAAGGATGTTGGAGAAGTTGGACCCACTGAAATTGGAAGATATTCGGGAGAGAAGTGCCGAGTATAAATTGCTGGAAATTCACACTCAAAGAAGATTTATTGCTCTTGCAACATAGAATAAAAGCAAAGGATCTTATAAGCTGAAGGAGTGAATCATTGCACACATTTACTCCCTCCGTTACAAAATAGATGTCTCAACTTTGTACGAACTTTAGTATAAAGTTAATACAAAGTTGGGTCATCTATTTTGGAACGGAGGGAATATAATGCTCGCAGGAGTTTACAAGCATACCCATTAGCTTTATCATGTTTCCCAAAAAGGCATTGGCTAGTTTTTGTCTAGATTTGTTTTTTGTTTCTTTTCTTTTTGTATATATGTAGACGTTGAGAATTAATGAAAATTGTTGTAGAACAGTTGTTCTACGGTTTGCGCTTAAAAAAAACTCATCGTTGAGATGTACCTTAATGGTCCCTTTAGGGTCACCTGACCTGAGCTAGCTTTCCCGTTCCAGCTCGCTTTTTTTTTCTTTCTTTTTTTGCATTCATTGACGCGGACAGTGATCCACGTACGTGTAACCATCATCCCAGTCTATGCAGGTCAAGAGCATTTGGCGTATCGCGACGGATCAGTCCGACAATTAATTAACCAGACGGGACCGCCGGGCTTGCACAGCACGGCCGGTGTGCGGCCGGCGTTACGGCGTCGCCGTCAGCACGCGGCAGGCAGGGCCGCAGTGACCTGCTAGGTAAATAATCACGTTGCCTTTTTTCATTTGTCCCATGATGGCCGTTTGACGACTCGTTTGTTGATCGATCGATGTATCGGGCGGTACACCTAATGAGCTGGTGTACGTACGTCGCGTTGCGTACGTGCCTGCTGGTGCGCGACGGTGACGGCGGCCGGTGGATAGAGCACACCATGGTCCGGCTGGGTTCCACCACCGTCGTGCACCGGGCCTCGACCGTCTCACCAACCACCACCCTCTTCCCGTCGTCCGCCGCTAGTCTCCGTGCCTTCTCGCTTCCTCCGGCCGGCGCCACGGCATGCCGGCGTCCGTATGCGCTGCCAGTGCATCTTCTGGAGAGACAGAGCCGGAGGCGCACGTACGAGAGTCCGTCCGGAAGAGAATCCCAAGATGGAACCGTACGTGAGGCGGCAGGCAGTGAAGATCTCCGCTACGTGCTTGAATTCCGCGCGTTACGTACGCGTACTACCGTACGTGTGTGCATTGACACCGTGGTGCGCTGGTGCGTGGTGACCGTCGGCGTCGGCCCCAGCATCGGTTGTCGCTGGTGTTGAAGGCCAGCACGTGCCCCCCGCGCCAGAATCCATCCAGGCTCGGCTTGATCCGCCCGCGCCTGCCGTCCGGGCCTGCGATGCCATCGACCATGATGCCGCCGGGCCCGTGCGCCCCAGTCATGGACCCATGGTGGGACTGGGATCAGGTGACATGCGCTACGGTGACATGCGGCCCAAATTCAAATTTAAACATTACAAATTCTTTTAAAAAAAATCATGCATGTTCACAGCACATACTAAGATAACCCCTAAAAATTTCAGATCAAAATTCGAAACATACATTGAGAAACAAAAAAGAGAAATCTGTCATGAATAGTTCCCGAACGGTTCTCTGTAGACTATTCACATATGAGTTTCTCTTTTTATTTCTCGATGATGTATGTTTTGAATTTTGATCTGAAATTTTTAGGGGTTATCTTAGTCTGTGCTGTGAACATGCATGATTTTTTTCAGATTTTTTCGCAATGTTTAAATTTAAATTTGAACCACATGTCACCGTGCATGTCACGGTAGCGCATGTCACCTGATCCCAGTCCCCATGGTGGTGCGCTACACAACTCGGCGCAACTGTAGCGCTTGTACGCCCCTACGCTACGCACACAGACGCGCAGTCAAACCATCCAATCCCAACCACGATCCTTCCCAGCTTCAAAAAAAAAGGATCTTTCCTTCCCTTCTCGTGCAAGCTTCGGAGGCCCAGATAACTCCACCCCCAAGATTGATGTCCAAGCCTCAGCCTTCATGATCCAACTATCACAACACTTTCCAACTATTTTTGCTCGTTTCTAAAAAAAGAACTATTTTGTTGCTCTCAAACAAATGATAGATGCTCAGAATGGCATGTAAGCAATTTCTTCATTGATTCATAATTGTTGTCGTCAACACTACCATTGTCAGATGACATATGCACATATACACATCCACTAAAAACAATACCATCCAAATAGCAACAATGGATCAACAACAATGAAAATAGTGATAATATCATCCAAGAAGCAACAATGCAGATAGTAATAATATCATCCAGTTAGCAACAATGAATCAACAATGCAAGCAACTATAATATCCTCAAAATAGGAACAATGCATCAACAATGCAGAAAGCAATAATATCACCAAAATAGCAAATGATGGTCCAACATTACATAAATATCATTGAAAGAGTGTGTACATAAATATTGTTCACTCGTGCATAAGCAAATGACATAATAAACCAACTAGTTCCCATACTTCATGGTAAACTTCTCATGAAGCCAATCCTTATGTGCACCAACACCCATGTGCATGAACATCTCCTTTCGCTCTCCTTTGATGAACAACCTCGTAGCCATTTGGTGTTCATCATTACCTTCTAACACACCACAATCAATCGATTCATTCATGGTAGTGGCAACAAAGGTGACATCATCTTTCCTTATGAATGATTGAACGGTCTCTTGGGACTCTTTAGCAATGTTTCTAATCTCTTCAGTCTCCTCTTGCATCAAGTGATGTCTTCAAACATGATGCACAAATTTTTCTTCACTGCGAAGTCCACGCTTCTTGAACTTGTCACAACCTTTAACGTCCTGTATTAAGTAAGAAGAAAATGTTAGCGCTGAAGATAGTCATACGGATTCATTAAAAAATGTGAACCATAAACATGACAACTCACAATTTTTGCCTTCTTCCACCACTCGGTGTCTTTTTAACAATGTTGAAGTTCCATCGCCCTCCGGTCTCACTCGGCTTGAGCTTTCTGAATATATTGTAACTAGTTTTCAGCTTGTCCCATTTGTTTTCAATTGGGTACATGTGTAGCCCATTCATGTTCTAATTTTGAATTGCAATACAACTTCAAAAAAATGCAGCTAGGTTCAAGTAGGCGTTTGGCCTACTTCCGGACCACACTTGCAGAACAAACAACTCGGTTATGATCCTAATGTTTTCTACACTCCCCACTACAGCCTTGTCTCGATGCTTGCGCACAAAATCCACATAAGCGCCCTCGTATACATAAAAAAAGCGTCTCGCATATACAT
This sequence comes from Triticum timopheevii, assembly GCA_963921465.1. Classification (NCBI taxonomy): domain Eukaryota; kingdom Viridiplantae; phylum Streptophyta; class Magnoliopsida; order Poales; family Poaceae; genus Triticum; species Triticum timopheevii. Next base: position 587,932,245 of record OY997270.1, read on the forward strand.
AACAAAATGGTTTTCCTGATCTAGTTCATGCAATTCCACATAGCTAATTTTGCACATCACAGTACTACCACACCTTTGGGAACTTAACAAAACAACAGAACATGGCACATACACGGAAAAATGCTTACATTAGAAAATCACATCCAAATATGTGGATCTCAGATAAGCACATAGCACAACCCAGATACTGTCACTACCAAAAACACATCTACAATCACAACATATACCAGAATTTTGCACATCCATCCTCAACTTTCCAAAGAGATCAGGTGCCCGGAGTGTTGGAGATGCAATGACGCTGCTCGAACCTCGAAGAGGTGCTGGTAGTCGCAGGGGGTCCAGTGTGGGGATGACAATGGCTCGTGCTCCCGTGACCTCGGCTGCTTGGATGAGTTGCGTCCGCTTTGGCGAAAAAGGTGGCATTGAACGACAAAGAGTGGTGTGTGGTCGATGACTCAGGTGGGAGAGCTTAGGGCTTCCATGGTGGCTAGGGTTGGGAGTATAGGGGGGATAGAGAAGAAAGCGGGCGTTTAGGTCATGGGGGAGAGTGGTACGCTCGGTTCATGGTCTTCACTCGAATTGTTACGCGTGCATCACAACGTCAGGGTGGCAGACCGCTCGTAATTTTGCCAGCTCCTACTTCTCCAAAACTGAGAGATACAAAATGCAAGCTTCACCAACTCCTCCTAAAATACACTATAGTGATTTACCAACTTCTCTTTTCCAACTCTTTCTTTAATTCCATTCGACCCATCTCCAAATTTGGAGCTACAAAAGTCGAGCACTATCAAAGACACCCTTATATTGAACTTTTTTATTTCACTAAGCACATTATGTCCTTAAAGATATATTGAATTTTTTATATGTATATCATCTAATATACTAGTTTGAATACAATCTTTTGGTACAGTAAGCGAACTGAATAATGTAAACACACTTATGCGTATTGTGTACAAATTTGTTATGCAGTTCCAAACCTGTCAAAATATATTTTTCTGAAATAGTATTTTATTTCAAATACACATTTTACTTAGTTATGGATGTTTTAGAAAAACTTTTTTGCAATATATTTATTAAGGAAACACAACAAATCAATATTACCATAAAATGTTTTTGTATGCATGTATCATTTTATATATGGCCATTTAATATATCTACAACACTTGACAAAGTGTTTTAAAGTGTGTGTATCTTACGAATAAATTGGTAGATATTTCTAGAGTACAACACTATCAAGTTTGTATGTGAATAAAAGGATACTTCTATATTGATGTAATGCCAACTAGTAACCTATCCACAAATACCATCTTCCACTCTTTTTTAGTGGGCCGATGCTAGGCGCCAGTCGACCGATGCTAGGTTCGACCGATCGCCCAGCATCCGTTGGATCAATCACCTCCCCCCCTCTACGCACAAGATTGCACGGGGAATCGGTCGTCTCTCTCGCTCCTATTCCTCCCACAGTTCGTGGTCACGATGTTGGGAAACGTAGGGGCTGTTTGGATTGTGACTATCTTTGCCATATGTTGCCACATGATTTTTGCCACACTTGCCTTAGTGAGTTGCTCAAATTGTTAGCCACACTTTGTCTTGCCTAAGGGAATCTTGCCACACCTTTCGTGTCTATGACATGTGGGGCTCACTGCTCATAAAAAAATCCTTGCCTTAGGTGTGGCTAGAACCAAACCCTACCTAACTTGGTCAAACTTGCCTAAGGTTAGGTGTGGCAAAGTGTGGCAAGGTGTGGCTAACAACCAAACAGCCCCTTAGTAGAAAACAAAAAATTTGCCCTTACTATCACCCAGGAACAATATGAAGATGCATTAATAGTTTAGATTTGATCATTACCGACTCCGAGTTGCAGCGAAAGAAGACGAGTCGGTGTAGATCGTACTTGGGTCCCATGAACCCTAGATGAATGATCCCGCGAACTGCCCACAAACAGTCCCTCGAACGGAAGACCGGAAGCATGACCACTCTACGAGTTGTAAGCGTACGGCCTTCACGATCTGGCAGCGCTTCGCTATCCAGAGCTAATCGTCGCTGCTAAATTAGAGAGAGAGAGAGGAGATTGGAACCACATCGGGCTTCTAATTATGAGGATTATAGGATCTAGGTCAACTTATAATTGATCAACTAGGACCAACTAGAACTAGAACTAGAGAACTAGAGGAGGCTCCAAAACTTGTGTCTTAATGTGCAATATCCTCAATATTGGTTGGAGGGAGGGGAGAGGGGCGCCAAAAGGGGAAGGACTCCCCTCCCCTTGCGCCAGCCTTAGGGGGGAGGAGGGGTCCTCCCCTTTGTCCAATTCGGCTTCCCACAAGGGAAAAGGGGTGCCTCCCCTATTGGGCCCTTGTGGCCCAATTCCCCTTTATCCACTTGGCCTTTTAAGACCCTTTGATGTTAAATTAAAGGGATTTCTATTTTCATGCCCCTGGTTCCTTAGTTGTCCTCGGTTTTGCCACAACGTCTTAATGCTCCTCACTTTACCCCTTCTCTCTCTCCTCTTGCATGTGCTTATCTGTGGTGACAATGGAATATTCACGTGATCTACTTGATGTATGTTTTGGTGATCAACTTGCGGGTTCAGTGACCTTCTGAACTTATGCATAGGGTTTGGCACATGTTTTCTTCTTGACTCTCCGGTAGAAACTTTAGGGCACTCTTTGAAGTTCTTTGTGTTGGTTTGAATAGATGAATTTGTGATTGTGTGATGCATATCGTACAATCATACCCGCGGATACTTGTGGTGACATTGGAGTATCTAGGTGACATTAGGGTTTTGGTTGATGTGTGTCTTAAGGTGTTATTTTACTATGAACTCTAGGGCTGTTTGTGACCCTTATAGGAATAGCCCAATGGATTGGTCGGAAAGAATAACTTTGAGGTGGTTTCGTACCCTACAATAATATCTTCGTTTGTTCTCCGCTATTAGTGACTTTGGAGTGACTCTTTGTTGCACGTTGAGGGATTGTTATATGATCCAATTATGTTATCATTGTTGAGAGAACTTGCACTAGTGAAAGTATGAACCCTAGGCCTTGTTTCGCAGCATTGCAATACCGTTTTCGCTCACTTTAATTACTTGTTACCTTGCTGTTTTTATAATTTCAGATTACAAAAACGTATATCTACCATCCATATTGCACTTGTATCACTATCTCTTCGCCGAACTAGTGCACCTATACAATTGTTGGGGATCGTTGCAGAAATTAAAAAAATTCTACGCATCACCAAGATCAATCTATGGAGTAACTAGCAACGAGAGAGAGGGGAGTGCATCTTCATACCCTTGAAGATCGCAAGTCGGAAGCATTGCAAGAACGTAGATGAAGGAGTCGTACTCGAAAGCGATTCAGATCGCGGTGGACTCCGATCTAAGCGCCGAACAACGACACCTCCGCGTTCAACACACGTGCATCCCGGTGACGTCTCCCATGCCTTGATCCAGCAAGGAGGAGGGAGAGGTTGAGGAAGAGGGCTCCAGCAACATCACGATGGTGCGGTGGTGATGGAGCGGCAGTTCTCCGGCAGGGCTTCGCCAAGCTCTTACGGAGGAGGAGAGGTGTTGGGGAGGGGAGGGGCTGCGCCTTGGATGTGGTGCTGCAGCCCTCCCCTCGCCCCTCTATTTATAGGAGAAGGGGGAAGGGGGGCCGGCCCCTCTAGATGGGATCTAGAGGGGGGCGGCGGCCGAGGGGGGAGGGGGCTTGCCCCCCAAGCAAGGGAGGCGCCCCCCCTTAGGGTTCCCCCCAACCCAAGGCGCATGGGCCCAAGGGGGGTGGCGCCCAGCCCTCCAAGGGGCTGGTTCCCTTCCCTCTACAGCCCATGAGGCCCTCCGGGACAGGTGGCCCCTCCCGGTGGATCCCCGGAACCCCTCCGGTGGCCCCGGTACAATACCGGTATGCCCCCGAACATTTCCGGTGACCGTATGACAACTTTCCATATATAAATCTTCACCTCCGGACCATTCCGGAACTCCTCGTGACGTCCGGGATCTCATCCGGGACTCCGAACAACATTCGGTAATCACATACATATCTTCCTTATAACCCTAGCGTCATCGAACCTTAAGTGTGTAGACCCTACGGGTTCGGGAATCACGCAGACATGACCGAGTCAGCTCTCCGGCCAATAACCAACAGCGGGATCTGGATACCCATGTTGGCTCCCACATGTTCCACGATGATCTCATCGGATGAACCACGATGTCGAGGATTCAAGTAATCCCGTATACAATTCCCTTTGTCGATTGGTACGTTACTTGCCCGAGATTCGATCGTCGGTATCCCAATACCTCGTTCAATCTCGTTACCGGAAAGTCACTTTACTCGTTCCGTAATGCATGATCCCGTGACTAACTACTTAGTCACATTGAGCTCATTATGATGATACATTACCGAGTGGGCCCAGAGATACCTCTCTGTCACACGGAGTGACAAATCCCAGTCTCAATTCGTGCCAACCCAACAGACACTTTCAGAGATACCTGTAGTGCACCTTTATAGCCACCCAGTTATGTTGTGATGTTTGGTACACCCAAAGCACTCCTACGGTATCCGGGAGTTACACAACCTCATGGTCTAAGGAAATGATACTTGACATTAGAAAAGCTCTAGCAAACGAACTACACGATCTTGTGCTATGCTTAGGATTGGGTCTTGTCCATCACATCATTCTCCTAATGATGTGATCTCGTTATCAATGACATCCAATGTCCATAGTCAGGAAACCATGACCATCTGTTGATCAACAAGCTAGTCAACTAGAGGCTTACTAGGGACATGGTGTGGTCTATGTATTCACACATGTATTACGGTTTCCGATGAATACAATTACAGCATGAACAATAGACAATTATCATGAACAAGGAAATATAATAATAACCATTTTATTATTGCCTCTAGGGCATATTTCCAATAGTCTCCCACTTGCACTAGAGTCAATAATCTAGTTACATTGTGATGAATCGAACACCCATAAGAGTTCTGGTGTTGATCATGTTTTGCTCGTGGAAGAGGTTTAGTCAACGGGTCTGCGACATTCAGATCCATATGCACTTTACAAATATCTATGTCTCCATCTTGAACATTTTCACGAATGGAGTTGAAGCGACGCTTGATGTGTCTGGTCTTCTTGTGAAACCTGGGCTCCTTGGAAAGGGCAATAGCTCCAGTGTTGTCACAGAAGAGAGTCATCGGGCCCGACGCATTGGGAATAACTCCTAGGTCGGTAATGAACTCCTTCATCCAGATTGCTTCATCTGCTGCCCCGAGGCTGCCATGTACTCCGCTTCACATGTAGATCCCACCACGACGCTTTTCTTGCAACTGCACCAGCTTACTGCCCCACCATTCAAAATATAGACTTATCCGGTTTGTGACTTGGAGTCATCCAGATCTGTGTCGAAGCTAGCATCGACGTAACCCTTTACGACGAGCTCTTCGTCACCTCCATAAATGAGAAACATATCCTTAGTACTTTTCAGGTACTTCAGGATATTCTTGACCGCTGTCCAGTGTTCCATGCCGGGATTACTTTGGTATCTTCCTACCAAACTTACGGCAAGGTTTACATTAGGTCTGGTACACAGCATGGCATACGTAATAGACCCTATGGCTGAGGCATAGGGGATGACACTCATCTTTTCTCTATCTTCTGTCGTGGTCGGGCTTTGAGCTGAGCTCAATTTCACACCTTGCTATAAAGGCAAGAACCCTTTCTTGGACTGATCCATATTGAACTTCTTCAATATCTTATCAAGGTATGTGCCTTGTGAAAGACCTATGAGGCATCTCGATCTATCTCTATAGATCTTGATGCCTAATATGTAAGCAGCTTCTCCAAGGTCCTTCATTGAAAAACACTTATTCAAGTAGGCCTTTATGCTCTCCAAGAGTTCTATATCATTTCCCATCAACAGTATGTCATCCACATATAATATGAGAAATGCTACAGAGCTCCCACTCACTTTCTTGTAAACACAGGCTTCTCCATAAGTCTGCATAAACCCAAACGCTTTGATCATTTCATCAAAGCGAATGTTCCAACTCCGAGATGCTTGCACCAGCCCATAGATGGAGCGCTGGAGCTTGCATACCTTGTTAGCATTCTTAGGATCGACAAAACCTTCCGGCTACATCATATACAATTCTTCCTTAAGAAAGCCGTTAAGGAATGCCGTTTTGATGTCCATTTGCCATTTTCATAATCGTAGAATGCGGCAATTGCTAACATGATTCGGACGGACTTCAGCTTTGCTACGGGTGAGAAGGTCCCATCGTAGTCAACCCCTTGAACTTGTCGATAACCCTTAGCGACAAGTCGAGCTTTATAGATGGTAACATTACCGTCTGCGTCCGTCTTCTTCTTAAAGATCCATTTATTTTCTATCGCTTGCCGATCATCGGGCAAGTCTATCAAAGTCCATACTTTGTTTTCATACATGGATCCTATCTCGGATTTCTTGGCCTAAAGCCATTTGTTGGAATCTGGGCCTGCCATCGCATCTTCATAGTTCGAAGGTTCACCGTTGTCTAACAACATGATTTCCAGGACAGGGTTGCCATACCATTCTGGTGTGGAACGTGTCCTTGTGGACCTACGAAGTTCAGTAGCAACTTGATCCGAAGTAGCTTGATCATCATCATTAACTTCCTCTCTATCCGGTGCAGGCACCACAGAAACATTTTCCTGAGCTGCGCTACTTTCCTGAGCTTCATCAAGTTCTAGTTTCCTCCCACTTACTTCTCTCGAGAGAAACTCTTTCTTCAGAAAGGACCCGTTCTTGGCAAAAAAGATCTTGCCTTCAGATCTGAGGTAGAAGGTATACCCAATGGTTTCCTTAGGGTATCCTATGAAGAAGCATTTTTCCAACTTGGGTTCGAGCTTTTCAGGTTGAAGTTTCTTTACATAAGCATCGCATCCCCAAACTTTTACAAACGACAACTTAGGTTTCTTTGCAAACCATAATTCATACGGTGTCATCTCAACGGATTTAGACGGTGCCCTATTTAAAGTGAATGTAGCTGTCTCTAGAGCGTATCCCCAAAATGATAGTGGTAAATCGGTGAGTGACATCATAGATCGCACCATATCCAATAGAGTGCGATTACGATGTTCGGACACACCGTTACGCTGAGGTGTTCCAGGCGGCGTGAGTTCTGAAACGATTCCACATTTCCTTAAGTGCGTACCAAATTCGTGACTTAAATATTCTCCCCCACGGTCTGATCGTAAGAACTTTATTTTTCGGTCACGTTGATTCTCTACCTCATCCTGAAATTCCTTGAACTTTTCAAAGGTCTCAGACTTGTGTTTCATCAAGTAGACATACCCATATCTACTTAAGTCATCAGTGAGAGTGAGAACATAACGATAGCCTCCGCGAGCCTCAACGCTCATTGGACCGCACACATCAGTATGTATGATTTCCAATAAGTTGGTTGCTCGCTCCATTGTTCCGGAGAACGGAGTCTTGGTCATTTTGCCCATGAGGCATGGTTCGCATGTGTCAAATGATTCGTAATCAAGAGACTCCAAAAGTCCATCAGCATGGAGCTTCTTCATGCGTCTGACACCAATGTGACCAAGGCGGCAGTGCCACAAGTATGTAGGACTATCGTTATCAACCTTACATCTTTTGGTATTCACACTATGAATATGTGTAACATCACGTTCGAGATTCATTAAGAATAAACCATTGACCAGCGGGGCATGACCATAAAACATATCTCTCATATAAATAGAACAACCATTATTCTCGGATTTAAATGAGTAGCCATCTCATATTAAACGATATCCAGATACAATGTTCATGCTCAAAGCTGGCACTAAATAACAATTATTGAGGTTTAAAACTAATCCCGTAGGTAAATGTAGAGGTAGCGTGCCGACAGCGATCACATCGACCTTGGAACCATTCCCGACGCGCATCGTCACCTCATCCTTCGCCAGTCTCCGCTTATTCCGTAGCTCCTGTTTTATATGAGCAACCGCACCGGTATCAAATACCCAGGAGCTACTATGAGTACTGGTAAGGTACACATCAATTACATGTATATCACATATACCTTTGGTGTTGTCGGCCTTCTTGTCTGCTAAGTACTTGGGACAGTTCCGCTTCCAGTGTCCGCTTCCCTTGCAATAAAAGCACTCAGTCTTAGGTTTGGGTCCATGCTTTGGCTTCTTCCCGGCAACTAGCTTACGGGGCGCGGCAACTCCCTTGCCGTCCTTCTTGAAGTTCTTCTTACCCTTGCCTTTCTTGAAACTAGTGGTTTTATTGACCATCAACACTTGATGTTCCTTTTTTATCTCCACCTCCGCTGATTTGAGCATTGAAAATACCTCAGGAATGGTTTTCACCATTGAGGGAGTCCTGGACTAGGGGGTGTCCGGATGGCCGAACTATCATCATTGGCCGGACTCCTAGACTATGAAGATACAAGATTGAAGACTTCGTCCCGTGTCTGGATGGGACTTTCCTTGGCGTGGAAGGAAAGCTTGGCAATACGGATATGTAGATCTCCTACCATTGTAACCGACTCTGTGTAACCCTAGCCCTCTCCGTTGTCTATATAAACTGGAGGGTTTTAGTCCGCAGGACGAACAACAATCATACCATAGGCTAGCTTCTAGGGTTTAGCCTCCTTGATCTCGTGGTAGATCTACTCTTGTACTACCCATATCATCAATATCAATCAAGCAGGAGTAGGATTTTACCTCCATCGAGAGGGCCCGAACCTGGGTAAAAACATCATGTCCCTTGTCTCCTGTTACCATCCGCCTAGACTCACAGTTCGGGACCCCCTACCCGAGATCCGCCGGTTTTGACACCGAAATTGGTGCTTTCATTGAGAGTTCCTCGTTGTCGTCACCCATAGGCCCTATGGCTCCTTCGATCATCAACAACGACGCGGGCCAGGGTAATACTTTTCTTCCCGGACAGATCTTCGTATTCGGCGGCTTTGCACTGCGGGCCAATTCACTTGGCCATCTGGAGCAGATTGAAAGCTACGCCCCTGGCCATCAGGTCAGTTTTGGAAGTTTGAACTTCACGGCCGACATCCGCGGAGACTTGATCTTCGACGGATTTGAGCCACAGCCGAGCACGTCGCACTGTCACGATGGGCATGATCTAGCTCTGCTGCCGGACGGTGCCCTGGAGGCCGCACAAGAGTCCGCTCCGACCCTTAGCTCGGAGCCGACTGCGCCGATCGAGGATGGGTGGCTAGACACCGCCTCGGGGGCTGCTACCGCTACGGCGATGGAGCCGAATACTGACCCTGTCCCTTGTGAAGCTCGTGACTCCGAGGTGCCGGACTCCACGCCGGACTCCAAACCTCCCGCGCCCCTACCAATCGAATCCGATTGGGCACCGATCATGGAGTTCACCGCTGCGGACATCTTTCAGCACTCGCCTTTTGGCGACATCCTGAATTCGCTAAAGTGTCTCTCTTTGTCAGGAGAGCCTTGGCCGGATTATGGCCAGGACGGTTGGGATGCGGACGACAAAGAAATTCAAAGCCCACCCAACACCCACCTTGTAGCCACTGTCGACGACCTAACCGACATGCTAGACTTCGACTCCGAAGACATCGACGGTATGGACGACAATGCCGGAGATGACCAAGAACCAGCGCCTACGGGGCACTGGAAAGCCACCTCTTCATGCGACATATACATGGTGGACATCCCAAAGGATGTGAATGGCGAGGGAACATCGGAGGAAGACCCCTCCAAAAAATAGCCTAAGCGCCGGCGTCAGCGGCGCCGCTCTAAATCCCGCCACAGCAAGAATGGAGATTCCGGCACTGGAGACAATAACACCCCGGACAGTGCCGAAGACAACCCCCTCCAGCAAGATTCAACACAGGAGGATGAAGAAGCCAGCCCTCATGAGAGAGCGGCAGACAAAGAGGTAGAGGACGATAATTACATGCCTCCCTCCGGAGACGAGGCAAGCCTCGACGACGACGAATTCGTCGTGCCTGAGGATCCCGTCGAACAAGAGCATTTTAAACGCGGGCTTATGGCCACGGCAAGTAGCCTCAAGAAAAAGCAGCAACAGCTTAGAGCTGATCAAGATCTGCTAGCCGACAGATGGACCGAAGTCCTTGCGGCCGAAGAGTATGAACTCGAATGCCCCTCCAAAAGCTACCCCAAACGCAACCTGCTGCCCCGATTAGAGGAGGAAGCATATAAACCTACATCACCAGTGCACAATACGGCCGACCGGCCACCTCGTGGCCGCGACAGAGAGGCCTCTAGGCCTTCCACTAAAGCCGTACCCCGGCATCGCTCGAAAAGTACGAAGCCACGGGGGAATGCGCCAGACTTGCAAGACATATTGGAGGATAAGGCAAGACAATCAAGATCGATCTACGGATCGCGTGGGTGCCCCACGATACGCGACGACAACCGTCGCGCCGGATACAGCAATTCCGGCCAGGCCGAACACAGTAGACAAAGCTCGCTTGAGCTACGTCGTGATATAGCCCAATACAGAGGCGCCGCACACCCACTATGCTTCACAGATGAAGTAATGGATCATCAAATCCCCGAAGGGTTCAAACCCGTGAACATTGAATCCTACCATGGCACAACAGATCCCGCGGTTTGGATCGAAGACTATCTCCTTCATATCCACATGGCCCGCGGCGATGATCTTCACGCCATCAAATACCTCCCACTCAAGCTTAAAGGCCCAGCTCGGCATTGGCTTAATAGCCTGCCAACAGAATCAATTGGGTGTTGGGAGGACCTGGAAGCCGCATTCCTTGATAACTTCCAGGGCACATATGTGCGACCACCAGACGCGGATGACCTAAGCCACATAATTCAGCAGCCAGACGAATCGGCCAGACAATTCTAGACACGGTTCTTAACCAAGAAAAATCAAATCGTCGACTGTCCGGATGCAGAGGCCCTCGCAGCCTTCAAATATAACATCCGCGACGAGTGGCTTGCCCGGCACCTAGGACAGGAAAAGCCGAAATCCATGGCAGCCCTCACATCACTCATGACCCGCTTCTGCGCGGGAGAGGATAGCTGGCTAGCCTGCAGTAACAACCTCAACAAAAATCCTGGCAGTCCGGATACCAAGGACCGCAATGGCAGATCACGTCGCAACAAGCACAAACGCCGCATTAACGGCAATAATACTGAGGATATGGCAGTCAACGCCGGATTCAGAGGCTCCAAACCCGGTCAGCGGAAAAAGCCATTCAAAAGAAATACTCCGGGTCCGTCCAATTTGGACCGAATACTCGACCGCTCGTGCCAGATACACGGCACCCCCGAAAAGCCAGCTAATCACACCAACAGGGATTGTTGGGTATTCAAGCAGGCAGGCAAGTTAATTGCCGAAAACAATGACAAGGGGCTGCATAGCGATGACGAGGAAGAGACCCGGCCGCCGAACAACAGAGGACAGAAGGGTTTCCCCCCACAAGTGCGGACAGTGAACATGATATACGCAACCCACATACCCAAAAGGGAGCGGAAGCGTGCACTTAGGGACGTATACGCGATGGAGCCAGTCGCCCCAAAGTTCAACCCATGGTCCTCCTGCCCGATCACTTTTGATCGAAGGGACCACCCCACCAGCATCCGCCATGGCGGGTTCGCCGCATTGGTTCTAGACCCAATCGTCGATGGGTTTCACCTCACTAGAGTCCTGATGGACGGCGGTAGCAGCCTGAACCTGCTTTACCAGGATACGGTGCGCAAGATGGGCATAGACCCCTCAAGGATTAAACCCACAAAGACGACCTTCAAAGGCGTCATACTAGGTGTAGAGGCCAATTGTACAGGCTCAGTTACACTCGAAGTGGTCTTCGGATCCCCGGATAACTTCGGAAGCGAGGAGTTAATCTTCGACATAGTTCCGTTCCGCAGCGGTTATCATGCACTACTCGGACGAACCGCGTTTGCAAAGTTCAATGCGGTGCCGCACCATGCATACCTCAAGCTCAAGATGCCAGGCCCTCGAAGAGTCATCACGGTTAACGGAAACACTGAACGCTCCCTCCGAACGGAGGAGCATACAGCGGCTCTCGCGGCAGAAGTGCAGAGCAGCCTCTTAAGGCAATTCTCGAGTCCGGCCGTTAAGCGACCGGACACTGCTAAGCGCGCCCGGAGTAACCTACAACAAGACCACCTGGCACGTTCCGAGCACGCGTAGCAACGCGGCCCCAACCCCAGCCCTCGCAAAATTGCAAGACCAGTACTTCGCGTACATCATTACGCTCTGGAGATACCATGGGCATAGGGGGAGGGGCACGACCACGGCAGGCCCAGAGTGCGGCTCAACCACACCAGGGGCTCCCAAGTGTGTCATCCTTTTTTTCCTTTTTTTCTTATCCTCAGGACTCCATTTACCAGAGGCCCTGTCCGGCAGTAGACCTGCCGAACTCACGATGCAACAGCCAGGGAAGGAGAAGAGCTACGACGAGTATCCAGGTGGTCTCCATTACGAGCATTATACATGTTTTATATACACCATTCCGCAGCCTACCCCTGGAGGGGGACATGCTAAATAGTTCCACCCCTTGCTTATCGCACTATTTGTATCGTTCTGCATTCACGATAGTATTTTTTGAATAAACAATGCATCGCTTTTTGCCTATAATTGCATTCCTTTCTTATACATATGTTCATTTATGACATGTTGCATCCGTACACTTTGGTACGGCTAAATACACCAGGGGCTCAAGTTCCCCACATTATGGTGTGATAAGTCCGAACACTTTCACAAGTGCGGCACCCCGAACTTATAACATTATATGCATCGGCTTCGAATCATGTCTTGGGTCAATAGTTGGGTTTGCCCGGCTCCCATGTTTTGGTACCTTATGTTCCGTTATATCGGCTAAGGTAGCGCTGGGAGAACCACTGCGATTGTGCCCCAGTTGAGCTGGGCGAGCACCTCAGTGGAGAAAGCTAAAACTGACCGTCATGATGAGGCGAGAGCCGGTCACTGTTCGAGAGGTTTTTTTGAGTCCCTAAAGACTTATGCCGCTTAGAGCGAGGAACTGGCTTTGTCCGGCCCAGGCGTGGATAGCGCCCCGAATTCGGCCTTCCGAACACTAGGGGCTTCGCCGAAATTTAAAATTATAGAATTCTATGGCTAAGTGAGAGTGTTCAAGCATTATAAGTCCGGTTGCCTCGTTCGTTGTGTTGAGCGCCTCCCTAGATGGACCCAAAAATGGGAACAAGAGCGCTCAAGTTTATCCCGAATACCCCAGCACTCGTGGCATGGGGGCTGAAGCCGACAACTTGCCATCTCTCAGATTTGAAAAACGGCCGCACAGAAGGTAATATTTTAAATTAACAAGCGTTGCTTAGCGCATATGAACAAAGTTTTCAGCGCACCGGATAACAAAATGCGAGTCTACTCAAATATTACATCTTTGGAGCACTCACCCGCAATAATTCGGGCACCCTTCAGGACACCCTTATAATACATCTCGGGCGTGTGATACTCCTTGCCCGGCGGTGGCGCGTCCGTCACAAGCTTCTCAGCGTCCAACTTGCACCGTCAATGCAGGCGGAGTGCTTGATGACTTCAACCCATGGACAAGCATCCACCAGCCGCCGCACCAGGCTGAAGTAGCTCCCAGGCATGGCCTCTTTGGGCCATAGCCGAACTATAAGGCCCTTCATGGCCTGTTCGGCCACCTTGTGGAGCTCGACCAGCTGCTTCAGCTGGTCGCTAAGGGGCACCGGATGTCCGGCCTCAGCATACTGAGACCAGAACACCTTCTCCGTCGAGCTCCCCTCCTCGGCTCTGTAGAAAGCGGCAGCATCAGACACGCTACGGGGCAGATCTGCGAACGCTCCTGGAGAGCTCCGAATTCGGGTAAGTAACAGGTAATTCACTTTTACATGCTTGCTTTGCATGAAGAATGCCTTACCCGCCGCTATCTTCTTCAATGCCTCGATTTCCTGGAGGGCCTTGTGGGCTTCGGCCTTAGCGGATTTGGCACTCTCAAGAGCCGACGCAAGCTCGGACTCTCGAGTCGTCGAGTCACGCTCCAAACTCTCATGTTTTCCATGAGAGCCTGGAGCTCTTGCCGTACCTCCGCCACCCGCGCCTCCTGCTTCTCTCGCTCGGCGCGTTCCGCGGCCGCATTGCGTTCAGCCGCGGACACCGCCTCCTTCAGGGTCGCCACCTCGTTCGTAGCCCCTGGAGTACCCACGTTATCCTTGTCATCCCTCTTGCAACCAAATCCTTTTCTGTAAGGTACAACTTTTATAAGGTGTTACTCACCTTCCTTGTCCTCAAGCTGCTTCTTGGCACGACCGAGCTCGCTCTCGGACCGCTCGAGGCTCTGCTTCAAGGCATTGACCTCCGCAGTCAGTGCGGCAGAGGTCAGCAGCGCAACCTGCATTCCCATATTGACATATTTTTGGTTAAGACTCCTGCTTATATCTTTTTAGATCCTTAGTCTGGCTTTTCTTTTCGAACACCGAACCGAGCATCAGGGGCTACTGTCTATGCGGTACTATTTTACATATCTTAAAATTCTTACCTCAAAGCCTGTTAGAAGGCTGCTGCAGGCTTCGGTCAGCCCGCTTTTGGCGAGCTGAACCTTCTGAATCACCGCACTCATGACAGTGCGGTGTTCCTCTTCGATGGAAGCGCCGTTGAGCGCCTCCATCAAGTTATCCGGCGCCTCCGGTTGGACGGAGGCCGCCGGCGTCACAGTCTTGCCCTTCTTACGAAGGGGCCGCCCGCCGGACTCCGGAACCACTGCAGGTTCCGATGCAGAGTCCGGTCCAAAGTCTGGGAGGTTGCTCTGCGGCACCTCCAGGGCCTCCTCCTCCTGGTGGGTCCCTTTCCGGGATCCTACCTCGGCGTCGTCGGCGTCACGGGGGGAGGAGGCGGCCGGAAGTGAAGTGCTATTCACATCCGACGTACCCAAGGACCCGCTCGACGAAGCGGGAAGATCGTCCTTGGGCGGACTACAGGGTTGTATGCGGCGTTAAAAGATGCTATGCGACAAAAAGAAAATTATGAGTTATTCAGGAGTCCGGATACTTACGATCTCGCCAGGGGCTTGGCCCTTGAGGGCCACTCCTCGTCGCCGTCATCGGCGTTGTTGGAACAGTCCGGGGGAAGGGTCCTTCCCTTCTTGGACCCTTCGGCCTCCCCCGTTGGGGAGGCCTTCCTCTTCTTCTCTCCCCCCGCTGGGGGAGAGGCCTCTTTTTTCTCCTCCTCGTCCTCGTGGGAGGAGTCCACCTCGGATTCATCGGACGATGAATCCGATAACACCTGACGCCGGGAACTCCTCTGGGTTCCCTTGGCCTTCTTCTTGGCCTTCTTCTCAGGCACCACGTAAGGCGCCGGGACCAACAACCCTGTCAGACGGGCATCCGCTGGGTCTTCTGGAAGGGGAGCCGGACAGTTAACCTGTCCGGACGTCTCCTGCCAGGCCTGTTAAAGGTATTGGGAGTTTAGATCCCACATAGAGTCAAACTATGAAAAGCAAGTGTCCCATAAAGGATAACATGGCTTACCTCGCCAGCCGGACGCTGCGAGCTGAATCCGCGATCTTCGGTAGCGGATGCGGGAGCCTCGGCGCCCTTGAACAGCACCCTCCAGGCCTCTTCGTACGTAGTGTCGAAGAGCCCGCTCAAGGTCTGGTGCTGTGCTGGATCGAACTCCCACAAGTTGAAGTCCTGCTGTTGGCAGGGGAGAATCCGGCGGATGAGCATGACCTGGATTATGTTGACAAGCTTGAGCTTCTTGTTCACCAGGGTTTGGAGACAGGATTGGAGTCCGGTCAGCTCTTCCGAATTACCCCACAGCAGGCCCTTCTCTTTCCAGGAAGTGAGCCGCATGGGGATGCCAGATCTGAATTCGGGGGCCGCTACCCATTCAGGGTCACGTGGCTCGGTGATGTAGAACCACCCTGATTGCCACCCTTTGATGGTTTCCACAAAGGCGCCCTTGAGCCAAGTGACGTTGGGCATCTTTGTCACGCCCAATATGCGACCCTATCCAAAAGGAACTCGAAGGTCCCACCAAGGATAGACCCGCATATTGGAACGCTTTTGCAAGGTGGATATCATTACATCAACATTACATAATAGATGGGGATACATACATAAGGCATACAATGCCACATGAATACAACATCATCATACAAGAGATCAACATCCGACTACGGATGAAACACAAACAGAAACTCAAACGACATCCACCCTGCTAGCCCAGGCTGCCGACCTGGAACCTATCCCCTGATCAAAGAAGAAGCAGAAGAAGAACTCCAAAACAAGCAACATCACTCTCGCGTCAAGATCATCGCATAACCTGTACCTGCAACTGTTGTTGTAGTAATCTGTGAGCCACGAGGACTCAGCAATCCCATTACCATGGGTATCAAGACTAGCAAAGCTTAATGGGAAAGGAAGGGGTAAAGTGGTGAGGTTGCAGCAGCGCCTAAGCATGATATGGTGGCTAACATACGCAAATGAGAGCGAGAAGAGAAACAAAGGAACGGTCGTGAACTAGCAATGATCAAGAGGTGATCCTGAACACCTACTTACGTCAAACATAACCCAGAAACCGTGTTCACTTCCCGGACTCCGCCGAGAAGAGACCATCATGGCTACACACTCGGTTGATGCGTTTTAATTCGGATCTGATGTCAAGTTATCTACAACCGGACATTAACTAATTCCCATCTGCCACATAACCGCGGGCACGGCTCTCAAAAGTTTATACCCTGCAGGGCTGTCCCAACTTAGCCCATGACAAGCTCTCGCGATCAACGAAGGAATAGACCTTCTCCCAGGAAGACCCGATCAGTCTCGGAATCCCGGTTTACAAGACATTTCGACAATGGTAAAACAAGACCAGCAAAACCCCCCGATGCACCGACAATCCCGATAGGAGCTGCACATATCTCGTTCTCAGGGCAACACCGGATGAGACATCCTACGAGTAAAACCAGACCTCGAGTTGCCCCGAGGGGGCCCCGCAGTCTACTCGGTTTGAACCAGCACTTAGACAAGCACTGGCCCGGGGGGGCTAAAATAAAGATGACCCTCGAGAGAGCGACTCCTAAGGGAAAAAGTAGGTGGTGGTGAGGCAAATGGTAAAACCAAGGTTGGGCCTTGTTGGACAAGTTTTATTCAAAGTGAACTGTCAGGGGGGTCCCATAAATCACCCGACCGCGTTAGGAACGTAAAATCCGGGAACATAACACCGGTATGACGGAAACTAGGGTGGCAAGAGTGGAACAAAACACCAGGCATAAGGCCGAGCCTTCCACCCTTTACCAAATATATAGATGCATTAATAATATAAGAGATATTGTGATATCCCACATAAACCCTGTCCACCATGGAGAAATCTTCAACTTCACCTGCAACTAGCAACGCTATAAGAGGGGCTGAGCGAAAGCGGTAACATAGCCAAACAATGGTTTGCATAGGAAAGGTGTCAAAGGTTAGAGGTTCATGGCAATATGGGATGGCTTGATAAACAGGTAATAGGTAGCGCAGCATAGTGATAGAACGAAGCAACTAGCATAGCAATGATAGTAGTGAGATCCAGGGTAGCGGTCATCTTGCCTGAAATCCCGCAAGGAAGAAGAACGAGTCCATGAAGACGATGAAGCCACGAAGACGAACCACACGAAGACGAACGAATCATCACGATCGCAACAAAACGGGAACTATCGAGAAGAAGCACACAACATGGTAAACACACCACACATGAACAAGACATGATGCACAACAGGCATGATGCATGAAAAAGCTACATGAAGCTACTCATGGCAAGAGATGATGCAAACAAGAACAACACATCAAGGCAAGGTTAACTGAGGCCGGAAGCAACATATAACAATTCCGGTAAGTCCTCATATGCATATTTCGAATTTGGTCCAGAACTGAATAAAAATTATGTTCAAGTTGTTAAACAGCAAGTTAAGATGCACCAAGATGATCTACACGAAATTCTAGTCAAGTTACATATAAAGTTCATTAGTTTCGGAGCTACGGCCTAGAAGACATGAGCAAAACAAGTTAAGCATGGCATTGATGCAAAATGCATACAAACATCAAGCAAACACCTCAAAACAAGGATGCAACATGATAATATGAAGTTACGTGCAAAAATCAAGCAAGTTTCATATAGAACACACTCAAAACGGAGCAACGGTTCAACACATGCACACTATACAAGTCATAACAACAATCTGTCCATAACAGCAACTAGACATCTTACAAGCATCAAAACAACATGCTACAGCACCCCAACACAAGAACAAAAGGCATGGGCATGAAGTACAGGTAAAGCATAACAAAACATGAACAATGAGCTATCTCCAGAAACAATTAGAACATGCTCAAAAGGACATGGGAAGATTGCAAATAATAACAGTTTCAGACTTTGCAGAAATAACATCAGGTTGCAATGTTTAGAGCTATCAAACAACATGTTACAGGAACTTATCATGGCAAACAAAGGCATGGCATGAATCTACTAAAAGCATAGATCAAAAGTTCCTTACTGACCATGAGCCAAAAAGGCATAGAAAATATGATGGCACCCATGTAAACATGGCAAGTTATATTACAGATTCAAACATGGCAGGAACAACAATAAGTAGGCATGTTGGTGAGCTTGAACCACTCACCACAGAGCAATACATGGCATGGCAAGGCAACCACCAGCAAGAAGACATGTTTATGAAGCTAAGCATGGCAACAACAAGTTCATAGGGTGCATGGAACACTAGCAAAACACATGGGAACTAGTGAACTTAACGTTAACAAGCTGATAGCAACATTTTCAAGCAACTTTAGAGCAAGATATGAACAATCTACAACAAGCTATAAATGCAACCAGGGGCATGGATGGATAGGGCATAACATGTAGATCAAAACATGTTTATAGAACATCTCCAGATTATGCATAGAATGATTAGTAGCAACATGTTTACATAGCAACAAAATATAACAGAATCTGCCTAGCAAAACAGCAACAGCAAGTACACTACTTAACAAGCTCGATTCACTCACCTCAAGTCATGGCATGACAATATAAGCATAGCATCATCAAGAAGACATGTTTATGTAACCAACCAAGGCAAGAACAAGTTCATAGCATGCAAGGATCAACTATAGCAACCTTGGCTAAATTGAATAACAAGTGAACAATCTGCCAGGAAACATTTTGAAGCAAAAGTAGAGCACTCAAATGACATGCTAAACTACTTCGTAATTGCAAACAAGGGCATGAATGGATAGAGCATGACATGTAGATCAAAACATGTTTATAGAGCATCTCCAGATTATGCATAGAATGATTAGTAGAAGCATGTTAACATCGCAACAAAATATAACAGAATCTGCCAGGAAAACAGCAACAGCAAGTACCCTACTTAGCAAGCTTGATGCACTTAGCACACAACTCACAAAAATACATGGTATACACCCCTGGAAAGATGGCATGGCATAGATCAACATACATGTAGAGCTCATACTCATAGGATGCACACATCAATCATGGCAAAAATGATAAATGAGCAAGTTATAACAGTTTCAGCAGATTAACATCAACATGCACTCTTCCAACAGCACTTCGGGCATGAAGATGAGCTCAAATGAAAATGATGCAATGGAATGAAATGAAGTACTCTTCGAGACAAACAATTTGACATATTACACGCACGAAACGGAGCTACGGATGCAGAGATACAACGCGATGAACATGGCATGATTATGTCAGGGATTCGGGGACTTGGTGAGATTTAGACCTCGCGGGAAAAGTCAACGAGGCGGGGGAGACGCCGGATCTCGCAGGAGACGTCGCCGGACTTGCGGGAAATGGCGGCCGGCATAGAGGGGGGGGGGCTCGCCGGAGCATGGGGGAGCCGGATCCGGTCGCTCCTCGATCGGATCTGGACGGAGGCGGCGAACGGCGATGGCGGGACGGTGAGGGGCGCCGCGGCGGCGCTCGGCGCGGACGCGGCCGGCCGGAGAGTGGGCGGAGGCGGCGGCAGGATGGAGCGGCGGCGGGGAGGCGGCGCATCGGCAGAGGAGCGCGACCGCGGGGCGCGGGCGGCTCGGGAGGCGTGCGGGGGCGGCGCGGCGGCGGCCGGGTGCACGGCCAGCGGCGGCGCGGCAGGGCAGAGGTGCCGGCGGGCGGCGGCGGAGGCGCCGGCGGCGGAGCGCGCCGGCCGGAGGGCGCGGGCGACGGGAGCGGGCGGCGGGCGCGGGCGTCGGCCGGCCGGGCTGCGCGGGCCCGCACAGGCTCGGGCGGGCCGCGGCGGCGGCGCGTGGCGGCGGGCCACATGGCAGATACGGATTCGTCGGGCGGCGGCGGCTGGACATGTCCGGGCGGCGCAGAAGAAACGTCCGGCGGCGCGGAGGAGAAAATGATCTAGGGTTAGACCGGGATTTCGGGGGAGACCACATATATATAGGTAGAGGGAGCTAGGAGTGTCCAAATGAGGAGCGGTTTTCGGACACACGATCGTGATCGAACAACCGAGAGCATGGAGGGGAGTTTGCTGGGCTTTGGGCCACTTTGGAAGGGGTGTTGGGCTGCAACAAAAGAGGGCTTTGTGGTTACCCGGTTAACCGTTGGAGTACCAAACGAACTCCAAATGGCACGAAACTTGACAGGCGGTCTACCGGTGCTATAACAAGGCCGCTTGGCAAACCTCGGTCCATTCCGAGAACGTTTAACACCCGCTCACAATGAAAGACAAAAGGGGGACGCCGGGGAACATAGGAGTGCCAGATTGCAAAACGGACAACGGGGAAAATGCTCGGATGCATGAGACGAACACGTATGCAAAATGAAATGCACATAATGACATGATATGAAATGCATATGATGACATGGCAAAGTGCAACACGCAAGCAAATGGCATGGCAATGACGGCGAATAACTGGCAGACACCTGGCACATCGAATCCGGGGCATTACAATCTTGCCCACCATGGCGCCTCCGCACTCCGCTTGGCTGCCCTTCACAACCTTCGGCTTGACATTGAAGGTCTTTAACCACAAGCCAAAGTGGGGCTGGATGCAGAGGAAGGCCTCGCACACGACGATAAACGCCGAGATGTTGAGGATGAAATTCGGGGCCAGATTATGGAAATCCAGGCCATAGTAGAACATGAGCCCCCGGACAAAGGGGTGGAGTGGGAAGCCCAGTCCGCGGAGGAAATGGGGAAGGAATACCACCCTCTCATGGGTCCTAGGGGTGGGGATGAGCTGCCCCTCGTCGGGGAGCTGGTGCGCGATATCACTGGACAAATATGCGGCGTTGCACAGCTTCTTGATGTGCCCCTCCGTGACAGAGGAGGCCATCCACTTGCCTCCCGCTCCGGACATGGCTGGAGAAGGTTGAGGTGAGATGTGCGGACTTGGGCGCTGGAGCTCGAGTGCACGGAGATGGATAAGCAAAGGAGGAAGAAGGCGTAGGTAAAAAGGTGGATCCTTATCCCCTTATATATGGGCGGACGAGACTATGCGTCCCCACCAGCCTGGTAAAACTCGCTTATCTCCCAAGCGCCACAATCAATGGCGCGGTTGGGTTACCCACGTCCGTATTGAAGAGAATCCCGGAATAAGGGGACACGATCTCTGCTTCAACAAGACATGCCAAGGAAACTGCTTCGCTAAACGCGCTGAGGTGGAATAATAAAAACGATTCGAGTAAAGGCTTGGTTGTGGTGTGACGTCACGCTATAAAATACGTCAGCAGATTGAACTTGTGTAAATATTATTCTCTCTACGGTGGTATGTGGAATTTATTTTGCAGAGCCGGACACTATCCTGGTGTTCACAATCTTCTATGAATTATTCGGAGGAGGAACCCGCCTTGCAATGCCGAAGATAGTATGCGCGCCGGACTCATCGTCATTGAAGCCTGGTTCTGGGGCTACTAAGGGAGTCCTGGACTAGGGGGTGTCCGGATGGCCGAACTATCATCATTGGCCGGACTCCTAGACTATGAAGATACAAGATTGAAGACTTCGTACCGTGTCCGGATGGGACTTTCCTTGGCGTGGAAGGCAAGCTTGGCAATACGGATATATAGATCTCCTACCATTATAACCGACTCTGTGTAACCCTAGCCCTCTCCGGTGTCTATATAAACTGGAGGGTTTTAGTCCATAGGACGAACAACAATCATACCATAGGCTAGCTTCTAGGGTTTAGCCTCCTTGATCTCGTGGTAGATCTACTCTTGTACTACCCATATCATCAATATCAATCAAGCAGGAGTAGGGTTTTACCTCCATCGAGAGGGCCCGAACCTGGGTAAAAACATCGTGTCCCTTGTCTCCTGTTACCATCCGCCTAGACGCACAGTTCGGGACCCCCTACCCGAGATCCGCCGGTTTTGACACCGACAACCATCCCCTGCATATTGTAGTTCATCACAAAGCTCTTGTAGCTAGGTGGGAGCGACTGGAGGATTTTGTCAATGACCGCGTCATCCGGGAGATTAACTCCCAGCTGAGACAAGCGGTTGTGCAACCCAGACATTTTGAGTATGTGCTCGCTGACAGAACCATTCTCCTCCATTTACAACTGTAGAACTTGTCGGAGACTTCATACCTCTTGACCCGGGCATGAGCTTGGAAAACCATTTTCAGCTCTTGGAACATCTCATATGCTCCGTGCTGCTCAAAACGGTTTTGGAGCCCCGGTTCTAAGCTGTAAAGCATGCCTCACTGAACCAGGGAGTAATCATCACTACGCGACTGCCAGGCATTCATAACGTCTTGAGTCGCTGGGAAAACGGGTGCTTCACCTAGCGGTGCATCTTGTAGGGGAACGTAGTAATTTCAAAAATTTCCTACGCACACGCAAGATCATGGTGATGTATAGCAACGAGAGGGGAGAGTCTATCTTCATACCCTTGAAGATCACTAAGCGGAAGCGTTTATCAACGCGGTTGATGTAGTCGTACGTCTTCGATCCGGCCGATTCAAGTACCGAACGCACGGCACCTCCGAGTTCTGCACACGTTCAGCTCGATGACGTCCTCACCTTCTCGATCCAGCAAGACGGGCGAAGTAGTAGATGAGTTCGGCAGCACGACGGCGTGTGCTATGTCTTAAGCTTGGGTTGGTTTTCCTCGAAGAGGAGAGGGTGATGCAGCAATAGTAGCGTAAGTATTTCCCTCAGTTTTTGAGAACCAAGGTATCAATCCAGTAGGAGGCTCCTCAAAAGTCCCACACACCTACACAAACAAACAAAGAACTCGCAACCAACGCAATAAAGGGGTTGTCAATCCCTTCACGACCACTTGCGAAAGTGAGATCTAATAAAGATAGTAAGATAAGATAAATATATTTTGGGTATTTTATAGTATAGATGCAAAAAGTAAAGATGCAAATAAAAGTAGATTGGAAGCAAATATGATAAGAGATAGACCAGGGGGCCATAGGTTTCACTAGTGGCTTCTCTCAAGATAGCATAAGTATTACGGTGGGTGAACAAATTACTGTCTTGTTATCCTCAATGGAAACAATACAATACGTGCCTTGCAACCCTTTCTGTCACTGGGTAAGGACACCGCAAGATTGAACCCAAAGCTAAGCACTTCTCCCATGGCAAGAAAGATCAATCTAGTAGGCCAAACCAAACTGATAATTCGAAGAGACTTGCAAAGGTAACTCAATCAGACATAAAAGAATTCAGAGAAGGTTCAAATATTATTCGTAGATAAACTTGATCATAAACCCACAATTCATCGGATCTCGACAAACACACCGCAAAAAGAGTTTACATCGAATAGATCTCCACAAGAGAGGGGGAGAACATTGTATTGAGATCCAAAAAGAGAGAAGAAGCCATCTAGCTAATAACTATGGACCCGTAGGTCTGTGGTAAACTACTCACAACTCATCGGAGGGGCAAGGATGTTGATGTAGAAGCCCTCCATGGTCGATTCCCCCTCCGACGGAGCACTGGCGAAGGCTCCAAGATGGGATCTCGCGGATACAGAAGGTTACGGTGGTGGAAATTGTGTTTTGTCTGCTCCCCGGATGTTTTCGGGGTACGTAGGCTTATATAGGAGGAAGAAGTACGTCGGTGGATGCTCGAGGGGCCCACGAGACAAGGGGACGCGCCCTATAGGGGGGCGCGCCCTATAGGGGGGCGCGCCCTCCTATCTCGTGGAGGCCTCGGCTGCTTCTTGACTTGCACTCCAAGTCCTTTGGATCACGTTCATTCCAAAAATCATGCTCCCGAAGGTTTCATTCCGTTTGGACTCCGTTTGGTACTCCTTTTCTTCGAAATACTGAAATAGGCAAAAAAACAGCAATACGGGCTGGGCCTCCGGTTAGTAGGTTAGTCCCAAAAATGATATAAATGTGTAAAACAAAGCCCATAAACATCCAAAAGGGGTAATATAATAGCATGGAACAATAAAAAATTATAGATACGTTGGAGACGTATCAAGCATCCCCAAGCTTAATTCCTGCTCGTCCTCGAGTAGGTAAATGATAAAAAGAGAATTTTTGATGTGGAATTCTACGTAGCATAATTCTCAATGTAATTTTCTTTATTGTGGCATGAATGTTCAGATCCAAATGATAGAAAATAAAAGTTATATTAACATGAAAAATGGTGATACGTCAAGCATACTAATGAAAGTAATCATGTCTTCTCAAAATAACATGGCCAAAGAAAGTTATCCCTACAAAATCATATAGTCTGGCTGTTGCTCTATCTTCATCACACAAAGTATTTAATCATGCACAACCCCAATGACAAGTCAAGAAATTGTTTCATACTTTAATAATCTCAAACTTTTTCAACTTTCACGCAATACATGAGTGTGAGCCATGGACATAGCACTATATGTGGAATAGAATGGTGGTTGCGGAGAAGACAAAAAGGAGAAGATAGTCTCACATCAACTAGGCGTATCAACGGTCTATGGAGATGCCCATTAATAGATATCAATGTGAGTGAGTAGGGATTGCCATGCAACGGATGCACTAGAGCTATAAATATATGAAAGGTTAACAAAAGAAACTAAGTGGGTGTGCATCCAACTTTATTGCTCACGAAGACCTAAGGCACTTTTGAGGAAGCCCATCATTGGAATATACAATCCAAGTTCTATAATGAAAAATTCCCACTAGTATATGAAAGTGACAACATATGAGACTCTCTATCATGAAGATCATGGTGCTATTTTGAAGCACAAGTGTGGAAAAAGAGATAGTAGCATTGTCCCTTCTCTCTTTTTCTCTCATTTTTTTTCTTTCTCTTTTTTTTCTTTGGCCTTTCTTCTTTTTGGCCTTTCTTTTTTTTCTTTTTTTTTCTCTCCTTTTTTTTCTTTTTGTAAAGTCCGAAGTCTCATCCCGACTTGCGGGGGAATCATAGTCTTCATCATCGTTTCCTCACTGGGACAATGCTCTAATAATGAAGATCATCACACATTTATGGATTTACAACTCAAAGCTAGAACAAGATATGACTCTATATGAATGCATCTGGCGGTGTACCGGGATATGCAATGAATCAAGAGCGACATGTATGAAAATTATGAAGGTGGCCTTGCCACAAATACAATGTCAACTACATGATAATGCAAAGAGCAATATGACAAAGTAATGCATGTCATATGAACGGAACGGTGGAAAGAGAGGGCGAATAAAACGACAAGGGCGAAGTGGGGGAGAGGAAAACGAGAGGAAAATGGCAAATAATGTAAATGCGAGGGAAATGGGTTTGTGATGGGTACTTGGTATGTCTTGACTTGAGCGAAGACCTCCCCGGCATCGGCGCCAGAAATCCTTCTTGCTACGTCTTGAGCTTGCGTTGGTTTTCCTCGAAGAGAAGAGGGTGATGCAGCAATAGTAGTGTAAGTATTTCCCTCAGTTTTTGAGAACCAAGGTATCAATCCAGTAGGAGGCTCCTCAAAAGTCCCACGCACCTACACAAACAAACAAAGAACTCGCAACCAACGCAATAAATGGGTTGTCAATCCCTTCACGGCCACTTGCGAAAGTGAGATCTAATAAAGATAGTAAGATAAGATAAATATATTTTTGGTATTTTATAATATAGATGCAAAAAGTAAAGATGCAAATAAAAGTAGATTGGAAGCAAATATGATAAGAGATAGACCCCGGGGCCATAGGTTTCACTAGTGGCTTCTCTCAAGATAGCATAAGTATTACGCTGGGTGAACAAATTACTGTCGAGCAATTGATAGAAAAGCGAATAGTTATGAAATTATCTAGGCATGATCATGTATATAGGCATCACGTCCGCAACAAGTAGACCGACTCCTGCCTGCATCTACTACTATTACTCCACACATCGACCGACTCCTGCCTGCATCTAGAGTATTAAGTTCATAAGAATAGAGTAACACATTAAGCAATATGACATGATGTAGAGGGATAAACTCAAGCAATATGATATAAACCCCATTGTCGGTGTCAAAACCGGCGGATCTTGGGTAGGGGGTCCCGAACTGTGCGTCTAAGCGGATGGTAACAGGAGACAAGGGACACGATGTTTTTACCTAGGTTCGGGCCCTCTCGATGGAGGTAAAACCCTACTCCTGCTTGATTGATATTGATGATATGGGTAGTACAAGAGTAGATCTACCACGAGATCAAGGAGGCTAAACCCTAGAAGCTAGCCTATGGTATGATTGTTGTTCGTCCTATGGACTAAAACCCTCCGGTTTATATAGACACCGGAGAGGGCTAGGGTTACACAGAGTCGGTTACAATGGTAGTAGATCTACATATCCGTATTGCCAAGCTTGCCTTCCACGCCAAGGAAAGTCCCATCCGGACACGAGACGAAGTCTTCAATCTTGTATCTTCATAGTCTTGGAGTCCGGCCAATGATGATAGTTCGGCTATCCGGACACCCCCCTAGTCCAGCACTACCTCAGTAGCCCCCGAACCAGGCTTCAATGACGATGAGTCCGGCGCATATATTGTCTTCGGCTTTGCAAGGCGGGTCCTCCTCCAAATTCCATGTGCTTGTCGAATAGTGTCCGGCTTCCTTATAAATGCTGCGCTCCTTGGCTTCCATGTCCAATAATGGCCCTCTTCCATGTGTCGTATGAATGCGAAAAGCCAGGGTATTTTTACGTTTTACCACCTAGCTGCGCGAATAAGCTGCCTATAAGAAAGGCAAGGATCTAGATCCGAATCACACCATCCTCCTTCCGCGAGTACTCATCGAGGCGCCTCTGACAAAAATCCACTCCATCATGGACAGTCGACGCGACTCCTCCTCTCGCGCTCCCAGCCCTCAGCCAGGAGATTGGCAGAGATGTTCAGTCCCGCACAGCGAGCTAGTGACTCTCCAAGCAGAGGGATACCTTTCCCCAGCCTTCATGGTTCCGGTTCGAGCCGGACTGGCCACCTACAAAGGTGGAAAGCATGCGGAGAGTGTCCCCAATCCCTCCAAAGGAGAGCGGGTATGCTTCGTCCCTTATCTATTAAGGGGACTCGAATTTCCCATACATCCGTTTCTCCGGGGGCTCCTGGAGTTCTATGGGCTCCAGCTTCATCACCTTACACATGCCTCCATCTTGCACATCGCGGGCTTTGTAGCCCTTTGCGAGCTGTTCTTGGACATCGAGGCCCATTTTGCGCAGTGGAAGAGATTGTTTTGCCTGGTACCCTGTTCTCACGAGGGGTCGATATATCAAGTGGGCGGAGCCGAAATATGGCGCGTCGCCGGGACCGGATATCTATCCGGAACCCCGAAGAAGGCATCCGAAGACTGGCCTTCGAAATGGTTCTATATGGAAGACGCCCCCAGTCAGACCCAGTTCGGATCGGCCTCCCGGAGTTCAGCAACGCTCCCCTAAAGAAACACCTGAGTTGGCGCCCACGGAGCCCTCAACGGGAGAATGATAGGGACGTCCAATACCTGATGGGCCGGATAAGGTTACTGGCTCATTTCGGATTGACCATGATTGGAGTCATGGCCACGTGCATCATGCGAGGGGTGTAGCCGCTCCAATATAGGGGCCACCCCATGTGGGATTTCAACGGGGAGGATGACGCCACCCGTCATGGCCGCAAGGGGCCGGGATCGGTTGCCGATCTGGTGAAGATCCTGTCAGGCTTGTACAAGAGGGAGAAGGAGGACTTCCTCCGCGCGAGTCCATTGAATGGATTCTCCATGAATAACCCTCGGAGCTGGGTAAGCGGACGTTTATCTATCCGATCCATATTCCCAAAGTTAAGTGTCTCACTTTGTGATTTCGACGCAGGAACTGCGCCGGGACATAGAGGGAATACGCAGCCTGACTCCACAACCCGAGGATCTGGGACGATCCCTTGATCCGGCCTCCGAAGAGGACCCGGACATAAAGGTGGAGCTGATTGATGGGGTGTTCCACCAACTTAGCATGGACAATGCTTTGGACGCCGTTACGGCCGACTACCCCGGTTTATCTCCGGCTCCCCAGGTAACTGTGACCGGAGTCGTGACATTATTACTCATCCATGCTTATTTCTGACCACCGTATACCAACGGTGCCCCGCAGGAGGTGCCTTTAAGGCGGGAAGCCGAACCCGCGGCGGCTGACCAACAAGGGTCAGTTCGGCCCAGCAGGCGGAAGAGGAGTGCGGCGCGAATCGAAACGTCGCCGCAACGGTATGGCGCACCACCGTATTTAAGGGAAAGATTCCTGGGAGGTATATTAATGCTCATGATTTTTCCAGGAGAAAGACCGCTCGCCGGACTGTGCCCGGAGAGGTTGCCAATCAAGCCTCCGCCAGCCAGGCTCCAACGCCTGGTACGGAGGGGGAGGCGAACACAAGGCGTGAGCCGGATGCTCCTCCAACGGAGGATGCCGACAGGCTGTCCGCCACCAGGTCTGAGGTGGAGAGTGCCATGAATCACAGGCGCCGCCGGACAGTTCTTCGTGACGCGTGTTTCTCCCCGGAGGCGTTGAATGCCTTTAATGCGGGAGATGCGCACCTCTGTGCCGCTCGAGATGGTTTAACCAGAGCCACGGAGCAGTATGTGAAAGACATACGAGTGAGGAATTTTAATAGTTATATATGCCAGTAGCCCCCGAGACTTAAAATAGTTAGAATAACTGATTTAAGGATCATTTGTTATGCAGGATCTTACAGAGAAGAATACTCACCTGTCCCAGGAGCTTCAAGAGTGCAAGGCCCAACTTGAGGCCGCACTAGCCGCCGTAGGGGGAGCCACAGAGACCCCCTCTGGTAATACATACTTCGAAAAGATAAGTAGTTTATGCAGTGCGGTGTGTGTATAAGTCTGACAATAATATTGCAGATGGTGTCGGACTAGATCCGGACAAGCAACATCTACTGCGCCAGCTGAAGGCCGGCGAGAAGGTGCTTATGAGGGTGCAGCAGGAGAGGAACAAACTCCAAGATGCCAACACCCAGCTGGGCGAAGAACTAAAAGATGTTCGGGTCCAGCTGTCTGACTCCGTGAAGGAGAATCGGCGGCTTCGTCGCGTCATTTACAGTAAGTGCTTGAGCAAACTCTTTTGAAAAGAAGAGTTCGGCAAGGAAGTCGATTGACAGAAATGTGTCTGTAGGTGTGCTCGCAGGCCGTCCTGCGGAGGAAATGCCCGGTTCAACGGGTGACCTACTTCCCAAGCTGTTGCAGCTGCACGAACGTGCTCGGCAGACGGTGAGCGGCGTCGCCCAGGCCTTATGGCCATCCGTCTCTCTACCCGAGGGTCTTGGAGGGCTTGCGGAGAAGCTTCAGGGAGCACGGCAGCGCTTCCGTCTGTGGAAGATATTGGCCTGCCGTCAAGGCGCCAGGGAGGCCTGGGCCATGGTGAAGACGCGGTACACGAAGGCTGATCCAAACCACATGGCCGAGGTCGGACCTGTGGGGCCCGATGGGAAGGAGATCCTTGTGAGCTTAATGTACGGCCAAGTAGAGTTGGCCGCTGAGGGAGTCCTGAACTAGGGGGTGTCCGGATAGCCGGACTATCATCATCGGCCGGACTCCAAGACTATGAAGATACAAGATTGAAGACTTCGTCCCGTGTCCGGATGGGACTTTCCTTGGCGTGGAAGGCAAGCTTGGCAATATGGATATGTAGATCTCCTACCATTGTAACCGACTCTGTGTAACCCTAGCCCTCTCCGTTGTCTATATAAACCGGAGGGTTTTAGTCCGTAGGACAACAATCACAACAACAATCATACCATAGGCTACCTTCTAGGGTTTAGCCTCCTTGATCTCGCGGTAGATCCACTCTTGTACTACGCATATTATCAATATTAATCAAGCAGGAGTAGGGTTTTACCTCCATCGAGAGGGCCCGAACATGGGTAAAAACATCGTGTCCCTTGTCTCCTGTTACCATCCACCTAGACACACAGTTCGGGACCCCCAACCCGAGATCCGCCGGTTTTGACACCGACATTGGTGCTTTCATTGAGAGTTCCTCTGTGTCGTCACAATCAGGAAGGATGCCTCTTCCCGTCTTTAAAGACGGTACCATTGCCAAAGGAGCTTTGGCCGCCAGCCAAACTATCCGGCTAGGTGGTTTTCTTATGACCACCTGTTCGGCCGCCGCTTCGACGATGACCTCTCGGGTCATCAAAAGTGATCTTCGCGTCAGCTCGGAATTCACCGAGCAGCTGGATCCGATTGAGCTCTCTTCTGTAAATGAGCTCTTGGATCGCATCGCCGCCCTGGGGGTCTCTACAGACTATGATCAGATTGGGCTTAAAATTGTACTGAGAGAGATTAACTCCCCCCAGGTTACCCACCACGTTGCGGTGGTGGAGGAACAATGCGGCGAATCTTCCTCTATGCTAAAGACTAGTTATGTCCGGATTCCGGATCCCTCCATGCCGGATTCCCGTGGAGAGACCGACACCAACCAAGTACTGAACCTAAAGTCAGGCAGCGGACCGGATTTGTTGGACGACATCCAGCAATCCAAACTTCCAAATTCGGAAACTTTTCGGCCCTTGAGCCTCAAGTTGGGTAGGGTTCCGGACTCAACTCCACCCACCCACCCAAACATATGCGATCTATCTCAAATCCGGCAAGAGCCCGCTAAAACAATACATCATTTGTCGGTGTACTAGAGTAGGGGTACCCTAGTATCCCGAACTTGTGCATGGGCAGTTGCAGCACCCCGCGGCAAGGCTTGCCGGGTAACCGCCAAGGTCCTCCGTGGTTCCTTTGGAGCCATTCAAGAACAAAGTGTTCAAGCTAAGGAGACAAGGCCCCGGCAAGAGGAGCTTGCCGGGAAGGCCAACCAAGGCATCTCAAGGAACTTGCCGCGACGCGCCACGCGTCCCGGCAAGGCCTGGTGAGCGACAAGCTTCCGAACACGACAAGACAACAACCGCGGCAAGGCGCTTGCCGCGGCAAGCTACCACTCTGTACCTATGCTCCAGCACATCCACCAACGTGTCGCCCTGGGACCTTTCCAGGCATGCGTGGTGAGAGGCTGTGCAGCCAGCGGTGCGAGTTGGCAAGCGGCGCTGACAAGAAGGCCATCATGGCAAGCGGTGGCGCCCCTGACAGTCCCTTTTCACACTGTTTGGACGACACAGACGGGCATTTAATGCCCTTGTCCCATGCCGTCAGGGTTAGGTAGGATACACTGTACAAGTAGGTGTACCAACCGCAGCTCTTTTACATTTTTGCCCTTGCCTACGTTGCCACCTATCGGTGACCCCTTGAGCATATAAAAGGAGGCCCATGCGCAACGTAGGGGGGGGGGTTCGAATCCAGAAAAAACTCACGCTCGGTCTCGCTAGCAGCTGGAGTGTACTGTAGCATTTAGCGCTCCCGAGCAAGAACACAATACAAACCACAAAGCAGCAGTAGGAGTATTATCTCTCTGGAGAGCTCCGAAGCTGGGTAAATCGCTCGTGTGCTTCGCCTCGATCCGCTCTTCGTGCGACCTCCACCCCCCGCCGAACCAAAAGGGGCCCGGTCCGCCGGCCCCATAGGTGTTCGTTCCCACGACATCTATGGCGCGCCAGGTAGGGGGCGTCGAGGTTGTGTGAACCCGATCCGGCGTTCACGCGAGCTAGATCTTCATCTTATTCATCATCTTCATCGACATGCCACCGAAGAAGAAGGCTTCGGAGGTGGCTGCTCCGTCCACGTCGATCCCACCGCCACCGGAGCAAACGGGTGGTGGGGTAGACGCCGGCGGAAGAACGGGCATCGACGAGGGAGCTCACGGTGCTGCCAGGTCCAAGGACAAGGCTGCACAGGCCTCGGCGTCCGTAAATGCACCGCGCCCATCTCAGGAGGTGCGGGACCAACAGCATCATGGTACTCGCGGTACCATACGTTCGTTGGACCGAGATCGAGCTGGTGGATCTCGGGATGCTCAAGACCAGCATGCGCGCCAACATGCTGGCACGAGCAAGACACGGTCGCCTGGACGGGATGCTGCTCCTTCTAACATAGTTAGAAGTCCGAGCATATCCCGCTCCTCGCACCGTTCGCCACCGCCACTCAAGACTCCAGCAGAAGCTTTGGTACGAGCTCAACTGCTCCCGGACTACCCTCCAACGTCAGACAAGATCGACGATTGGAGGGCCACCATTCAGAGTCTCATCGGCTTCGCCAACGGCGACACTCCACGGCAGCCGGCTACATCGCAGCCGCGGCAAGATTGCCAGGCACGAGCCGATGGCGACAAAACCGGTGTGGGTGCAACCACCATGCACTCTCCGCCCTGAAGGCCAAGATCGCCGACTCGCCGGGTCAACCTCGACACCGACTCCACCGCGTCGTCGGATCCACGAGCTCGTCGCGATCAGCGCAAAGTTCTTCACGAACGACAGCAAGAAGACGCTCGTACCCGCATCGAGCGTCGAAGAGAAGCGTGGCATCAATCGGACCAGCGCGCTGGGCCCACTGTCGACACGCATGCGCCAGGGGAACCAGGCGACTTGCTGTACGCGGTAGGTTGCCCTGCGATCACTCGTGAGCTGCGGCAAGTCCAGTGGCCCAGCACAAAGAATTTCAAGCCAGACGTACTAGAGAAGTACGACGGCAAGTTGCATCCGTCGGAGTTCCTCAGCATCTACACCATCGCGATGCAAGCTGCCGGGGGACAGGATGACAAGATCCCTGCCAACTACTTCCCGCTGGTGCTCAAGCCCAATGTCAGGTCCTGGCTCATGCACTTGACGGACAACTCCATATCCTCCTGGGCAGATCTATGCCATCAGTTTGTCGGCGCCTTTACAGGCGGCCACAAGCCACATGGCCAAGAGAGCGACCTCCATCTGCTCGCCCAGAAGGAAGGAGAGCCCCTGCGCAAGTACATTCAAAGATTCAGCCAGGTGCAGCGCAACATCCCAGATGTCCACCCTGCCGCGGTCATCAGCGCGTTCCATCAGAACGTGCGTAACCGCAGGATGCGGGAGGAGATGGCGATGTGCAAGATCAGAGATGTCAGTGAGCTATATGGCCTGGCCGACAAGTGTGCACGTGCTGAGGAAGGGAGGAAACTTCCCGGAGAGACTGCAGGAGCAGGAGGATCTGACAGCGAAGATGCTGCCCCGGCAAAGAAAAACCGGCGGCGGAACAACAGGAAGAAGAAGGGCAAAGATGTGCTGGTCGTTGAGCAGTCCGGCGACGGAGGTGGCGCCAAGGAAGCCGAAGCTGTGGCGGCCGCCGACAAGCAGGACGGCACCGGCAAGCAGTACTGCAAGATCCACCGCACCAAGGGCCATGATCTCCAGAGCTGCAAGAAGGTTGAGCAGCTTGTCGAGCAACAAAAGGCTGAGTACGAGCGACGCGACAAGGAGAAGGCCCAAGAAGGTACTGGAGGATCCGGCAAGAAGCGTCCTGGCCGAGGAGGACGCCGCGGCAAGGCCAAGCAGCGGCAAGGCCAAGCAGCGGCAAGGAGACAGGCCTCCCCGCGGCCGCGACAAGGATGAAGATGACGACGACGATGAAGATATGGATGATGACGAGACCGATGAGCAGGAGTTTCAGAAAGCCACAGAGGTCCTATGCGTTGACGGTGGTGCTTCTCTGCATACTTCACACCGCCAGCTCAAGCAGTGGGTGCGGGAAGTCAATGCGGCAGAACCACCCGTCGAGTCACGCAAGCCTCTGAAATGGTCCAGCACGCCTATCATCTTTGATATTGAGGACCACCCTGATCGCATAACTGCGGTCGGGTGCTTGCCGATGTTGGTTTCACCAACTATCCGCAACCTCAATGTCACTAAGATGCTAGTTGACGGCGGGGCCGGCTTGAACCTGATCTCCTCCGCGGTACTCCAGAAACTCCAGATCCCTGATAGCGAGCTCGAAGAGACCGGCACATTCCAAGGAATCAATCCGGGAAGGAGCAAGCCGAAGGGAAAGATCACGTTGCCGGTGACATTTGGCAGCGAGTTGAACTTCAGGACTGAGAGAGTCACTTTTGACGTTGCTGACTTTCCGTTGCCTTACAATGGGATACTCGGCCGTCCAGCACTTGCCAAATTCATGGCAGCCTCTCACTACGCGTACAACATGCTCAGGATGCCAAGCCCGATAAGTGTCATCTCTGTCCCTGGCGACAAGAAAGATGCTCTTATCTGCGCCGACAAGATCTACCGGGATGCAGCAGCCGCAGCAGAACGCAAGTCACTTGCCGCTGAAGCTCCCGGGGGGAAGAAGAGCAAGTCCGGCAAGAGTTCTGATGCCCACTCCGGCAAGCGCACCTCTTCGGAGTGTTGCGCTACCGTCGAGGACGCACCATCGAGCTCCACCGGCAAGTGTAAGAAGGCAATGGCAGCTCCGCCAGAGACCAAGAAGGTGTCCGCCAAGTAGGACGGCACTGGTGGTACCTTCACCATCAGTGCCACTCTCGACCCTAAATAGGAAAGCGCGCTCGTTGCTTTCCTGCGGGCGAACGTCGACGTGTTTGCGTGGCAACCGTCTGACATCCCCGGTGTTCCCAGGAAAGTAATCGAGCACCACCTTGCCGTTTGTCCTCATGCGCGGCCCGTCAAGCAGAAAGTCAGGAAACAAGCAGTGGAGTGCCAAGAATTCATCGCAGAAGAAATCAAGAAGTTGGAAGCAGCAGGCCTTGTCAGAGGAGTGCTCCATCCTACGTGGTTGGCCAATCCTGTAGTCGTGCGCAAGGCGAACGGGAAATGGAGGCTTTGTATCGACTTTACCGATGTCAATAAAGCTTGTCCCAAAGATCCATTTCCCTTGCCGCACATTGAACAGATTGTTGACTCCACGGCCAGATGTGACTTTCTTTCATTTCTTGACGCATACTCAGGATACCATCAGATTTTCATGGCAGAAGAGGATGAGGAGAAGACCGCATTCATCACTCCATGTGGCACGTACTGTTTCGTACGGATGCCTTTCGGTTTGAAGAATGCTGGTTCAACATTTGCAATAGTAGTCCATGACGCTTTTGAGCCACAAATACACAGAAATGTAGAAGCCGACATGGATGACATAGTGGTCAAGAGCAAGGACCGGGCAACTCTGATCCAATATTTAGATGAAACCTTTGCAAATCTGCGCAAGATCAACCTCAAGCTTAACCCCGAGAAGTGCGTGTTTGGAGTCCCCTCCGGCAAGCTTCTCGGGTTCTTCGTGTCTCAAAGGGGAATTGAAGCCAATCCCGACAAGATCAAGGCCATTGAGCAGATTGAAGCAGCAAAGCGCGTCAAGGATGTACGAAGACTTGCCGGTTGCGTGGCGGCTCTCAGCAGGTTAATCTCTAAATCTGCTGAGCGCGCCCTGCCATTTTTCAAAATATTGAAAAAGGCAGGTCCAATGAAATGGACTCCGGAAGTGGAGGCTGCGATGCAGGACTTGAAGAGATACCTGTCCTCCACTCCAATACTTGTCGCACCTAAGCCACAAGAGAAGTTGCTGCTGTATATAGCGGCAACCAATCAAGTGGTTAGTGCTGTGTTAGTAGCGGAGAGG
This sequence comes from Triticum timopheevii, assembly GCA_963921465.1. Lineage (NCBI taxonomy): Eukaryota > Viridiplantae > Streptophyta > Magnoliopsida > Poales > Poaceae > Triticum > Triticum timopheevii. The sequence goes on from OY997270.1 coordinate 587,968,161, forward strand.
GAGGCGGATGATGAGCCAGCAACCGCGGCAGGTGCATCCAGCGACAAGCAGAGGACTTCACCGGCAAGCTCTGGTCCCGACAAGGGTGGATCTGCGCAGCCGCATGAGGAGATACAGAAGAAAATGATGCAGCGCCCAGTTTACTTTGTCAGTTCCCTTCTGCAGGGGGCTAGGTTAAGGTACTCTGGTGTGCAGAAATTGCTTTTCGGCCTTCTCATGGCCTCGAGAAAGCTGCGCCATTACTTCCAAGCACATGAGATCACAGTTGTCACTCGCTTTCCGCTGAAGAGGATACTGCAGAATCCAGAAGCAACAGGCAGGATTGTCGAATGGGCACTGGAACTATCAAGCTTTGGCCTCAAGTTTGAGAACACTTCGACTATCCAGAGCAGAGCATTGGCAGAATTCATAGCAGAATGGACGCCAACACCAGATGAAGAAATTCCAGAGACGAGCATCCCCGTCAAGGAGGCAAGCAAAGAGTGGCTGATGTACTTTGATGGTGCCTTCTCGCTGCAAGGCGCCGGTGCGGGCGTGCTACTTGTCGCACCCACCGGAGAGCACCTCAAGTACGTAGTCCAGATGCACTTTCCCACGGAGCAAGCAACAAACAATACTGCAGAGTATGAAGGTTTGCTTGCCGGTCTCAGGATCGCAGTAGACCTTGGGATCAAGAAGCTCATTGTCAGGGGTGACTCGCAGCTTGTCGTCCGCCAAGTGAACAAGGATTATCAGAGTCCGTTGATGGAAGCTTACGTTGATGAAGTGAGAAAGTTAGAAGAGCACTTTGACGGCCTACAGATGGAACATGTTCCGAGAGTTCAGAACGACATTGCCGATGGCTTGTCAAAGTGCGCCGCACTTAAGTTACTTGTGGAACCAGGGATCTTTGTGCTCAAGCTGACTCAACCGTCCGTAACGCCATCAAATGGACAGAGCAAGAAGAGGAAGTTGATTTCTGGTGACTATTTTCTGGCAGAGCTTCCCGAAGCCACCGCCAAGAAGGTCCCCAAGATCAACACCAAGGGTGCTGAGGAGCAGTCTGCTCCGGCAAGCCATAGGGTTTGTTCCATCGAAGCAGACGCTCCCGACAAGTTTTGCTCCGGCAAGCTTGCCGGAGAACATCAAGCTCCGGCCGAACCACAAATTATCGCCGTAGAAGCGGATGTTCTCGCAGCAGCAGATGTGCCTTTAGTCCTTGTTGTCGAGCCGCAAGCTCTAGCATGGACACAGCAGATTGTCCGTTTCCTTCAGACAGGAGAACTTCCCGAAGAGCAAGAAGAAGCAGAAAGAGTAGCCCGGCAATCAAGTATGTACCAGTTTGTCGACAGCACACTGTACAAAAGAAGATTCAACGGTGTGAAATTGAAGTGTATTCACCGGGAAGATGGACAAAAGCTATTGGCAGAGATACATGGAGGCATATGTGGTCACCACATTGGCGCAAGAGCACTTGCCGGCAAAGCATTCCAGCAAGGTTTCTTTTGGCCGACAGCCCTCCAGGATGCAACTGCACAAGTAACCAGGTGTGAAGCGTGCCAGTTCCATTCCAAGCAAATACACCAGCCAGCTCAAGCTCTCCAGACGATCCCTTTATCCTGGCCATTTTCGGTCTGGGGGCTCGACATCCTCGGCCCCTTTCCCCGAGCTGTCGGGGGCTTTGAGTACTTGTACGTCGCAATCGACAAGTTCACAAAGTGGCCGGAAGTGGAAGCAGTGAGGAAGGTGACAGCACAGTCAGCAGTCAAGTTCTTCAGGTCGATTGTTTGCCATTTCGGGATACCTAACAAGATCATCACCGACAACGGCACGCAATTCACGAGCCGCACCTTCATGCAGTACGTCCAAGATCTTGGCGCCAAAGTCTGCTTCGCTTCTGTTGCTCATCCGAGAAGCAACGGTCAAGCGGAGAGGGCAAATGCTGAAGTGCTGCGCGGGCTCAAGACTAGGACTTTCAACAGGCTGCACAGGTGCGGAAAGAACTGGATTGAGGAGCTGCCGGTGGTTCTTTGGTCGATCAGGACGACGCCAAATCGAGCCACTGGCCAGACACCTTTTGCTCTAGTCTATGGAGCAGAGGCAGTTCTCCCCACGGAACTCGTATACGGGTCGCCTCGAGTGCTCGTTTATGATAAGCTTGAGCAAGAGCAGCTGCGGCAAGATGACGTGCTGCTCCTTGAGGAGGACCGTCTTCAGGCTGCTGTACGAGCTGCTCGATACCAGCAAGCTTTGCGCCGCTACCATAGCCGCAAAGTTAATGCCAGAAGTCTCGAGGAAGGCGACCTTGTTCTTCGGTGCGTTCAGTCCGCCAAGAATTCCAACAAGTTGACACTGAAGTGCGAAGGCCCTTACCGGGTGAAACGAGTCACTAGGCCTGGCACTGTCCACCTTGAGACCGAAGAGGGCTATTGAGCATCTTCGTAAGTTTTACCCGTAGGGCGCGGTTGCCAGAACCTGTTCCGGCAACCACCTTTTGTACAAGTCTTGCCGCTGTTGCATGTAATCCTTTGTACAAAGCCGGGCGCAGACCCCGTGCATAAGTAAAGCTCATGTGCTCCGTACATCTTGTCAATTTCATGCTTTCTATTTTTTGCATGTGTTATCTGACATTTTGTGTAGCACCTACCCCCGTAAGCAATAACGAGCCGTAAGGCTCCATATCTTTATTTTCTCTTCTTTCTCTTTCTTAAGAAAGGAAGGTTCCCTCGCCCACAAGTTTGCCGGGGGGGAAGAAAGAGATAATGGTGTGGACCAGGCGTCATTCAAGAAAGTTTCGCCTTGCCGGGAAGCAAACGACAGAAAAGCTAAGTTGCCAAAGTTTGAGCAATCAGTTTTAAAAAAATTTAAGTTATCTTCCTCGAATGACCATGTTTTGTATGGAAAACCTGTGCGCGGAGGAACCAACTCGTAGCTAGTTGCGCCCTTACTTTGTTTCGAGTCCGCTCAACAACTTAAGTGAGCTGCGACTAGTTGCAACAAGGTTTCTTGTCGGTAGCGGCACCACCAGCAGGCTGTTGATGTCCCGCACTCAGCGCTCGCTGCAAGGGTGCCTGCACCGACAAGTTCCCTAAAAGCGTAGGGCAAAAACATACAAAGGAGGGAATCAAGTAAAGGAAATAACATAGCGATCAATACCCAAAATAAAGTTATATTGCAAGATAGCTTGTCGTAGTTCTAATAGATTGTTCTCGTAACATGACTAGCAGCGACAAGGAAAGGAGGAAACGGGCGGCCTAATCTACGCGCGACAAGGAAAGGAGGAAACGGGAGGCCTAATCTACGCAGTCGCCATCAACCCTCTTGACCTCGTTCACCTTGTCCACAATGGGCGCGACAAGGGCCTTGAGTGCTTCCAGATCAGCATCCGGAGGCAGCTTCTTGAGGACGTTGGCGAGGTTGAGGCCTGGGTTGCGGAAGGCCACCTTCACCAACACCTTTTGCAGAACTCTCGCATAGATCGTGCACGACTCGTCGGCCAGCTGCTTTGGGATCTTCTCCCGGAGTCGCTGGAGGGCCGTTGCCACGCCTTTGAAGAACAAAGTGAGCTTGGCGCTGGGTTGGAGGTTCTCATCGGAGGAATACCCGAAATCCTCCATCCCCAGCTGCGCAAACTCTCTGCCGATGGTGGCAGCAACATCCACGAGACCCTCCGTCCAGTGCTCCACATTCTCCCTGAAGGTTTTCTGGGTGGCGGCAGCACTCGCCAGCAGCTCCTCGTTGGCCTTGATCTCCTTCCTCAAGGCCACCTCCTGCTCCCTGGCGCCGTCCAGCGTCTTGGTCAAAGTAGCCAGCTTCAACTCAAGATCTGTGTTGGAGTCCTTGGCGGCGCTAAGCTCCTTGCCCTTCTCGACGAGACGACCCTGCAGCTCGCCATGGGCGAGGGCATCCTTCTCGCGCTCACGCTTGAGCGCGGCAAGCTCTTCGCCGCTCGTCTTGAGATTAGCCTCCAGCTGCACCACCTTTGTCTCCAGTTCCTTCTTGGCGGCCTCGGCAGCTGCGGTCGCGTCCTTTGCTTCCTTGAGAGCCCCGCCGAAAGTTCGCTCCCGCGCGGCAAGCTCCTCCTCGTGGCTGTCAAGGTTGACTTTCCGCTGCGTCAACTCGCCCTCCCGCGCAAACAGCTCCTCGGTGACAAGCCGCTGTTGCTCTTCGGCTTCAGCCTTCTCGAGGAGGAAGGCCTTCCGCGCCTCTGCAAGTTGCTCCCGCTCCTCTGCCAGGGACCGGAGAGCTTCCTGGTTGCGACTCCGGAGCTCCTCCGCGCGCTTCTCGATGTCCACTCCCGCCTGCGCGACAAGCGCTTCCCGGGATTCCACCTTGGCTTGTCGGGCGCGGTAGAGCGACACCAGCTTCCGCAGCAGCTGCTCCTCCTCAGACTCGCCGTTGCTGCTGCTTGGTGCATCAACCAGCGTCAGCCCAGCGGAGGCGAGCACCTCTCCATCAAAAGTTTCTCCTTCGACCGGCGCCGTGGAGCTTGACGCCCAGGGGAGTTTGATGAAGACGCCATCGCCAGCCTTCAAGTAGGCACCGAGCTGGGGCTCTTCGGAGCCTGACGCTGCGGCGGCGGCGGAGGGATCGGCGGTCGGCGTAGCGCCTTGCGCTCCTGCGGCCTCAGGGTCGTCAGTACGATCGCCGGACCCCTCGCCAGCTCCTGCAGCGGCAGCTTTGGCGGCCTCTTCGTCGGTGGGTTCATCAGTGCCAGCTTCCTCTTCTGTGGCGGCGGCGTCGTCAGTGTTGCCGCGCGCGTTCTCCTCGCCGGCGGCCTCCGTCTCGGTACATGGATCTGAAGGCTGGAAGGGGGAGAAAAGTCAAGCAAATATCCAAAAAGAACATCAGAAGAAGAAGACCCCAAGGGAAGTTTTCAAGCAAGAAGGGTTACCTGTACTGGGATCTGCAGTCATGGGCTCCACCACTGGGGGGTCGCTGGTGCTGTCCCTTGCCGGAGAACCGTCCCTTGCCGGAGAACTGTCCCTTGCCGAAGACTTCTCCCTTGCCGGAGATAGCTCCCTTGCCGGGGAATCCTCCCCTGGCGGTGTGGTCGAAGCAGATAGCATCTCGGGGGCGGCTTCCGGGTGCTCCTGGTGTGGCTGTTCTGCTCCTACACAAACCAATAGTCAGATATCAGCAAAGAAAGAACACCCATGCGCGCCTAACAGCGAGAAGTAAACCATATACTTACGCTGGGGGCTGCGCTGGGGGCTGCTTTGGGGAATGATTGCCGGGTCCGGCAAGGTGGTCTCGGGCGCGCCCCCTGCTGTCGCGGTGGGTTCGTCCTCGATGACAATCACCGGAGCCTTGGCTCTCTTCGCCGCTCTCTGAGCCAGAGTCCTGAAATGGAATGGAATTAGAGTGAAGCAAATCAGATACAAGACAAAACAACAAGAGTTGAAGAACTATAAGTACAGCAGAAAATCTTACTCTTCTTCTTCCTCGTCGGAGCTGAGTGCGGAGAGGTCGAAGTCCGGCCCACCTTCGGCGCGACGAAGCGGAGGAGTGGGTTCCCTTGACCGCTTGGCGGGGCCAGCGGCAGGAACAGAAGCGGCGGTCCGAGAGGATCCCGCTCCAGTTGTCGCAGCAGCGTGAGACACTCCCGCGGCAACAGTGCTTGTTGCGGCGGAGCGTGTCGCGCGGCACGGCGGCTGTTGACCCGTCTGCCGCCCTGCTACATCCCCAGCCTTGCGGAGACGCCTTCTTGGTGGAGCTGGGGGCTCTTCTTGCGGCAAGCTGCTTGAAGATGGCGGGCCGCTCGCACCCTCAGCGGGCTCGCTCGACTCGGCTTCAGGCTCGGCAAGCTCTCCCTCGCCGGCAAGCTCATCTCGATCGGCAAGGCTTGCCGCCTCTGCTACCTCTGCCTCCTCCACGGTGAATCCAAACTCGCTCGCGGCAGTGGCTGCCGCCGCCTCTTCTGCCCTAGTGGCGATGCGCCGCATCTCCGCATCGGTGGTGTTGCGGGTGAGGCTCTTCTGTTCATCGAAGCAGACCACCACTTCCACCAGGCTGTCGAAGAACTCCTGCACGATGTCGTCTGCGGGCTCTTGCCAAGTTGGAACAATTCCATGCGAATCGCACAAAAGCATCATTGCACGGATGCGATCGAGCGAGGAATTGTTGCACAGCGGGACGATGCCCTTCGGCAGCTTGAACCAGTCGGGATGCTGAGGGTCGTGCTTGAACAGCTCCTTGAGCATCGCGTCCAGCTCCAGGACAGTGAAGTTGAAGTTGAGGCCCGGGCGCAGCCTCATGATGTCCGCCGGACCCCCGAACATCCAGGCGGGTCTTCTCCTCTCTTGCAGGGGGGCGATGCGGCGGCGAAGAAAATCTGCGCCAACGGCACCTACAGTAAGCCCAGCAAGCGTGAGGCGCAGGATCCGGGTGACGGCAATCTTCAGCCTATCGTCTTCCGGGGCCAAGCTGCTCCAATCGTTGCCGCGCACTGCTGGGGTTTGGCGCTGGGCAGTAAATGGCTGCAGGTTCTCCTCGATGATCCAGCACCAGTCTGCTCTCCACTCCTCCCATTTTCTGCGGAGCTCCCCCTCCAGATAAGCTTCCTTCTTGCCGGCCCTCGAGATCCAGGCAATTCCGCCGGATAGAGGCTCTCCTCTCTCAACTCGAGGCATAAAGAAGTGGCGGAAAAGAGCTACATTTGGGTGGACTCCGACAAAGTTTTCGCAGAGATGTGCGAAAACTGCCATGGTCAGAACGGCATTGGGGGTGAAGCCAAGGAGGTGGAACCCATAGGTGTTCATGATATCGCAGAAAAATTCAGAGAAAGGCGGGCAGAGCCCGCAGTAGAAGAACAGCGCGAAGAAGGGATATCCGTTCGGAGCCCATTCGGAAGCGGCGGCGGAGAGTACCTTCGTGCGCGGATGCGCTCGCGTCTCCGTCGACCAGAAGAGGTAGTACCACTCCCTCAGCTCCTTCGCGGCGAGTTCGGGGAGGAAGATTGCCCGCTCCTTTCGCAGCGCCTCGAGCCACAGCGCCTCGACCGACTTCACGCCCTTCCCGGCTTTCGGAGCCATGGCGGAGGTGGTGGTGGAGATCGACGGCGTTGGTGGCACCGGTGGCGATGGGGGGCAGAGCGCTGCTCTCTTTCGGCTTTGGAAGAAGAGGGGAGTGGCGGAGATTTCTGAGATTTGGAACAGCAACTGGCGAGATGGGGGAACTGCCCCTGTTTCCTCTGCTTATAAAGAGGGAGGGGCGAACGTTCCATTTTTTCGAATAAAGAACCACCCACGATCTCTCCCACGACGCCGCATTCAACGTGTGCCGTTAGGGGAGGGCGCGGCGGATACGGAGTAAGATACGGCGTAAACCAGGCCGCGCGTGCCCGTGCCCTGTTTTGGGCCTGGCCCAATAGCGCTCGGCACCGTGTGTCGCCCAGGCCCGGGGGCTCCTGTCGGTGTACTAGAGTAGGGGTACCCTAGTATCCCGAACTTGTGCACGGGCAGTTGCAGCACCCCGCGGCAAGGCTTGCCGGGTAACCGCCAAGGTCCTCCGTGGTTCTTTTGGATCCATTCAAGAACAAAGTGTTCAAGCTAAGGAGACAAGGCCCCGACAAGAGGAGCTTGCCGGGAAGGCCAACCAAGGCATCTCAAGGAACTTGCCGCGACGCGCCACGCGTCCCGGCAAGGCCCGGCGAGCGACAAGCTTCCGGACACGACAAGACAACAACCGCGGCAAGGCGCTTGCCGCGGCAAGCTACCACTCTGTACCTACGCTCTAGCACATCCACCAACGTGTCGCCCTGGGTCCTTTCCAGGCGCGCGTGGCGAGAGGCTGTGCAGCCAGCGGTGCGAGCTGGCAAGCGGCGCTGACAAGAAGGCCATCGTGGCAAGCGGTGGCGCCCCTGATGGTCCCTTTTCACACTGCTTGGACAACACAGACGGGCATTTAATGCCCTTGTCCCCTGCCGTCAGGGTTAGGTAGGATACACTGTACAAGTAGGTATACCAACCGCAGCTCTTTTACATTTTTTCCCTTGCCTACGTTGCCACCTGTCGGTGACCCCTTGAGCATATAAAAGGAGGCCCATGCGCAACGTAGGGGGGGGGTTCGAATCCAGAAAACACTCACGCTCGGTCTCGCTAGCAGCTGGAGTGTACTGTAGCATTCAGCGCTCCCGAGCAAGAACACAATACAAACCACAAAGCAGCAGTAGGAGTATTATCTCTCCGGAGAGCTCCGAAGCTGGGTAAATCACTCGTGTGCTTCGCCTCGATCCGCTCTTCGTGCGACCTCCGCCCCCCGCCGAACCAAAAGGGGCCCGGTCCGCCGGCCCCATAGGTGTTCGTTCCCACGACATCATTACTGGGCCAGATTCCTCCTGGTTATGGACAGGATAAAGGACTGCCGTGAGGAAAGTGCAATCTCAATTTTCTGCAACAATTGCACGGACAAGGGAATCATGAATGCCATAAGTCATCGCGAAATTACACGCTTCGCCGACCTGGCGTCCATAGTACGAAAGTACTGTGCGATGGAGAGTGCCTGGAAAACCGAAACTAAGTTTTGGGACAATCCAGCTCCGAACATAACCCTAGTCCAAAATAAAAGGGTGCATCATGCTCAGGCACCTGGGACAAAAACCCAAAAGCAAAAACCCCCCTATAGGGCATGGAACCGTACTGGAGGGATGGCTCAGCGGACCCTGTAAAATCCATAGTACAGAGGGCGCCAGTCCAACACATAGCCTTCGAGCATGTTGGATACTACGGCAGGTGGCCAAAAGTGGCGAAGAGCTTCTAGCCCCGGAGAACCAGCCCAACAGTACCAGTACGGTACTAACAGTCTTTGAGACTTTCGCATCAAATAATATGCGGAAAGGAACACTCCGCAGCCTCGCCAAAGTCTACCAAGTAGCAACAATAAATCCATGGAGCGACACGGCTATCACCTTCAACGCCAGCGACGAACCTAAATTCCGAACAGCCCGAGCACCAGCCGCATTGGTTCTCAGTCCAATAGTGGACGGCTTTCGTCTTACCAAGGTACTCATGGATGGCGGCAGCGGATTAAACCTCATCTACGAGGAAACCCTTCAAAAAATGGAAATATACTAGAGCCGCATTGAGCGAAGCAGCACAACCTTTAGAGGAATAATCCCTAGTCGGGAAGCACACTGCACAGGAAAAATTACACTAGATGTGGTGTTCGGCTCGCCGGACAATTACAGGTCCGAGGAGGTCACGTTCCAAGTGGCCCCGTTCAGCAGCGGATATCACGCTTTATTAGGGCGAGAGGCATTCACAATTTTTCAAGCTATACCCCATTACGGGTACATGAAGCTTAAAATGCCCGGGCCCAATGGAATAATCACTCTTGTCAGTGATCCGGACATAGCACTCCGCGCCAAAAATAAGACAGCCGCACTAGCCCTAGAGGCACTATCCGAAGCCCTAGCGGCAGAGGAACTCACTGTGCTGCGCTCCACGGTGAATAGGGACGATGTGATACTCGATAAGAGATCCAAGTCCACCTCTTTTAAACCAGCGGACGAAATAGTCAAATTCCAAGTCCATCCAACGGACCGTAAAAGACGGCCTCCATTGGGCCACAATTAAACCCTGATGTCGACGCCGCACTACGAGAATTCCTTCGGGAAAATTGGGACATCTTTGCCTGGCACTCTTCAGATATGCCAGGAATCCCACGCAGGTTGGCAGAACACAGCCTAAACATCCTAAAAGGATTCAAGCCAGTCAAACAGGCTCTTCGGCGATTTTCCGAACCCAAAAGACAGGCAATGGGAGAGGAGCTAGCCAAACTATTAGTAGGATTCATCAGAGACATAAAACATCCGGACTGGCTAGCGAACCTGGTAATGGTACCAAAAAAGGACAAATCCTGGCACCTGTGTGTCGATTTTAAAGACCTTGACAAGGCTTGTCCAAAGGATCCTTTCCCCCTTCCCCGCATCGATCAAATCATCGATGCTACCGCAGGGCACGATTCATTGTGCTTTCTCGACGCATACTTCGGATACCATCAAATCAAGATGGCAGAGACAGACCAAGCCGCAACGGCATTCATTACTCCATACGGACCATTCTGCTTCAACACAATGCCCTTCGGGCTCAAAAACGCCGGCGCAACATATCAGTGCATGATTCAGACATGTCTGGCAACCCAGATCGGCAAAACAGTGGAGGCATACATAGACGATGTGGTCGTCAAGACCAAACACGTCGAAACTCTAGTAGACGATTTGAGGCTCACATTCGACAACCTCCGAGCATATGACATTAAGCTCAACCCGGAAAAATGTGTTTTCGGCGTACCAGCCGGAAAGCTCTTGGGCTTCATTGTATCCGAAAGAGGAATTGAAGCAAACCCAGCCAAGATCCGAGGTCTGTCATAGTTGGATATCCCAAAAGACCTCAAAAAAATACAAAAATTGACTGGATGCATGGCGGCTCTAAGCCGGTTCATCTCCCGCTTGGGAGAAAAGGCATTGCCCCTTTATCGCCTCCTCCGGCACACCGAACACTTCGAATGGACGGATGCCGCCATGGCTGGACTCGAAGAAATAAAGGCCATATTGGCAACAAATCCGGTCCTGGCCGCGCCCAACTTGGGCGAACCAATGTTATTATATATCACGGCAACACATCAAGTTGTAAGCGCGGTGCTCGTCGTCGAATGAGAAACAGAAGGACACAAATTCCATCTTCAAAAACCAGTGTACTACGTATCCACTGTCTTAACTCCATGCAAGTCCCGGTATCCACATTATCAAAAGATAGCGTACGCGGTGTTCATGGCATCCCGAAAGCTGCGACAGTACTTTCAATAGTGTTCGATAATAGTGGCCTCCGAAGTACCTCTCAACGACATTATAAACAACCACGACGCGACGGGCAGGATTGCAAAATGGGCCATTGAGCTCCTACCATTCGACATAACCTACAAACCACGGCGAGCTAGAAAGTCGCAAGTTTTGGCCGACTTCATCGCTGAATGGACCGAAGCCGAACTCCCTAAAGAGTACGGCGCATACTCCAATTGGATCATGCATTTTGACGGCTCCAAAATGTTGGCCGGCTTGGGGGCTGGCGTCGTCTTGACGTCCCCAACCGGAGACACAGTCCAATACATACTTTAGATAATGTACACGGACTCCAACAATGCAGCCGAATACAAGGCCCTTCTACATGGTCTCCGGATGGCAATCTCCATGGGCATTCAACGCCTAGAGGTCGGCGGGGATTCAAACCTCACAATATCCCAAGTAAATGGAGACTTTGATGCCAAGGATCCGAAAATGGTAGCCTACCATAACGCCGTCTTAAAAATGTCAGCTCGGTTCGAAGGACTCGAATTCCACCATGGAGCCCGGGATAATAACCAGGCGTCCGACATGTTGGCACGCATCGGCGCAAAGCGCGACACCGTCCCTCCAAACATCTTCCTGGAGCGGCTTTTTAAGTCGTCCGTATTATGGGAAGAGGAGTCTGGAAACAACAACCCGGAACCAACCGCACCGCCCAACACTGAACATTCTGACACAATCGGTGGCTCAGCCAATGAAATAACACCTTCAGCCCAGGAAATAATGGCAGTCATTGCCCAGTGGACGGAACCATTCCTAGCCAACTTAATTAGGCTGGAACTTCTCGAAGACCAAAACGAGGCCCGCTGCATAGTAGGGCGATCTAAAGCCTACAAGGTCCATGAGGGAGAGCTTTATAAGAAAAGCACAACCGGAGTCCTTCAAAGGTGCATCTCCGAAGAGGAAGGGCGAAATCTTCTGGCTGAAATTCATGCCGGACTCGGCGGGCACCACGCCGCAGCCCGGGCCCTGGTAGGCATAGCCTTCCGTACAGGATTTTATTGGCCGACGGCCCGGGAAGATGCTCAGGACTTAGTCCAATGATGCGTCGGTTGCCAGCTCTTTGCTAATCAAAGCCACATGCCACCCACCGCCCTCAAAACTATACCCATCACCTGGCCGTTCGCGGTCTGGGGGCTTGACATGGTTGGACCCCTTAAAGGGGGAACCCACAAGCAAAAATGCCTATTGGTCATGGTGGACAAATTCACCAAATGGATAGAGGCCAAGCCAGTTAAAACAGCCGAATCCGGACCTGTGATAGACTTCATATCCGGGGTAGTACACCGTTACGGTGTCCCCCACAGCATTATCACCGATAACGACACGAACTTCACGGCCGACGAGGTTAAACTCTGGTGCAAAAATATGGGCATTAAGCTCGACTACGCTTCAGTCTATTACCCTCAAACCAACGATCAAGTTGAACAAGCAAATGGTCTAATCATGAGCGGCATCAAACCCAGATTAGTGCGGTCCCTTATGGAATCTAACACGCACTGGGTAGAGGAGCTCGATTCCGTACTCTGGGGGCTGCGGACCACACCAAACCGTACTACCGGATTCACACCATTCTTCATGGTGTACGGCGCAGAGGCAGTTTTGCCCTGCGATATAATTCATGACTCACCTCGAGTGCGCATGTACGAAGAAAGAGAAGCCGAGTTCGATCGGCAGGACAGCTTGTACGCATTAGAGGAGGAGCGCGATGTGGCAAAGGCTCGTTCCGCATTCTATCAACAGCAGGCTCGAGGATATCAAAGCAGAGAAGTACGGGCTAAAACTTGCAATGTTGGCGAACTAGTTCTACGCCTGCCGGACAAGAAAAAGGACAAACTCAAGCCCAAATGGGAAGGTCCCTTCATCATCGACCAAGTCCTTACTGGCGGAGCATACCGTCTGCGAAACGCATCGGACAACCGACTCGAGCCGAACCCATGGAACGCAGCCCACCTCCGAAGATTCTACGCCTAGCGCCGGACTCAGAGTTCGTCTCCTTCCTCCGTCCACATTTTTTACTTCAGTTGTCTTTTTTGTTTCTCTCTTTTCTCCCCACCTTTTTATAAAGCCTTTGAGGGCTGATCTGCGCATTGTTCGCACACACTTGACGTGCCACTCGCACTCATTATACCTGGGGCTTCTTTAACAGAAGCTTATTTATACGGGCTTCATGCCCAACACATGTGTCAAACTTCCGCATGTACCTTTTATTCACCATTATATGCATCGATATGACTTAAGTTTTGGCCAAGCTGGGCTGCCTGGCTCCTGTGCTTACCCCTACATTCCCGATTGTTCGGCTAGGAGGTAAAGGGAGCACCTCTGCGATTGTTACTGCCGGGTCGGCCGGATGTGTACCTCAGACTGGGTGAAGCCGAAAGCTAGCGTTCTTAAGGGAATATTCGGTCGGTGACTTGAAAGATGATTTCTTATTTATTCATTTATCTGCCCCCAGATGCTTTTCTGCTCTTTTCGCAGTTCGAACATGCACTTTAGGGCATGCCTCCCAGGGAAAGGAACCCCTAACGGAACTATTCTCCCTGGAAGATGTTTCTTACTAACCATGTAATATAACATAACTAGTTGGGCACTTGTCTGATGAAGCACTAATGACCCCTACGCCTGGTCTCCATGCATGCCCCGGTTTTTTCATAACCGTGAGGGTATTCGGACACACTCCGGACTCAAGGGTCCCGAGGTTGAAGCGAAAAGGTCCGCAAAGACAAACGATCTACAATCCGGCTAGAAGGCATTATACATGTCATTTCAAAAATAATACATCGTCACATTGACTGATTGTACTCCTCTTCAATCCCATCTAACAGGCTGTCTAATTTACAGTCCCGTTGGGAATACTTTGCGGCCAATTCTACTTGGCCGTACACTAAGCTCACAGGGATCTCCTTCCCATCGGGCCCCATAGGTCCGACCTCGGCCATGTGCTTCGGATCCGCCTTCTTGTACCGCGTCTTCACCATGGCCCAGGCCTCCCTGGCGCCTTGACGACAGGCCGATATCTTCCATAGACGGAAGCGCTGTCGTGCTCCCTGAAGCTTCTTCGCAAGCCCTCCAAGACCCTCGGGTAGGGAGACGGACGGCCATAAGGCCTGGGCAACGCCGCTCATCGCCTGCCGAACACATTCGTGCAGTTGCAGCAACTCGGGAAGTTTATCACCCGTTGAACCGGGCATTTCCTGCGCAGGGCGACCTGTGAGCACACCTACAGACACATTTTTGTCAATTCGACTTCCTCGCTGAACTCTTCTTTTCAAAAGAGTTTGTTCAAGCACTTACTATAGATGCCGCGACGAAGCCGCTGATTCTCCTTCACGGAGCCAGACAGCTGGGCCCGAACACCTTTTAGCTCTTCTCCAAGCTGGGTGTGGGCATCTTGGAGTTTGTTCCTCTCCTGCTGCACCTTCATAAGCACCCTCTCGCCGGCCTTCAGCTGGCGCAGTAGCTGTTGCTTGTCCGGATCCAGTCCGGCAACATCTGCAATATTATTGTCAGACTTATATGCACGCCGCACATCGCTTATCTTTTTGAAATAATGTGTTACCGGGGGGGTCTCTGTGTCTCCTCCTGCGGCGGCTAGTGCGGCCTCAAGTTGGGCCTTGCACTCTTGTAGCTCCTGGGTCAATTGGGTATTCTTCTCCGCAAGATCATGCATATCAAATGATCCTTAAATCGGTTATTTTAATTGCTTTAAGTCTCGGGGGCTACTGGCATATACAACTATTAAAATCCCTTACCCGTATGTCTTTCACATACTGCTCCGTGGCTCTGGCTAAACCATCTTGAGCGGCATGGAGGTGCGGGTCTCCCGCGTTAAAGGCATTCAACGCCTTCGGGGAGAAACACGCGTCACGAAGAACTGTCCGGCGGCGCCTGTGATTCATGGAGCTCTCCACCTCAGACCTGGTGGCGGACAGCCTGTCGGCGTCCTCCGTTGGAGGAGCATCCGGCTCGCGCCTTGCGCTCGCCTCCCCCCTCGGACCAGGCGTTGGGGCCTGGCTGTCGGAGGCTTGGTTGGCAACCTCTCTGGGCACAGTCCGGCGAGCGCTCTTTCTCCTAGAAGAGTCATGAGAATTAACATATTTCATAGGAGCCTTCTCCTTAACAACAGTGGCATGACATACCTTTGCGGTGACGTTTCAATTCGCACCGCGCCCCTCTTCCGCCTGCTGGGCCGAACTGACCCTGGTTGGTCAGCCGCTGCAGGATCAGCCTCCCGCGCAGAAGGCACCTCCTGCGAGACACTGTTGGTATACGGCGGTCAGGAATAAGCACGGGCGGAAAAATGGTGTCAGGGCTCCGGTCGTAGTTACCTGGGAAGCCGGAGATAAACCGGGGTAGTCGGCCGTAATGGCGATTAGAGCATTGTCCATGCTAAGCTGGTGGAACACCCCGTCAATCAACTCCACCTTTATGTCCGGATCCTCTTCGGAGGCCGGATCAAGGGATCTTCCCGGATCCTCGGGTTGTGGAGCCGGACTGTGTATGTCCTCCACATCCCGGCGCAATTCCTGCGTAAAAAATCATGAAGTAAGGCGCTTAAATTTGAAAGCATGGATCGTATGAGCAAGCGTCCGCTTACCCAACTTCGAGGGTTATTCATGGAGAATCCATTCAATGGGCTCATTTGAAGGAAGTCCTCCTTCTCCCCCTTGTACAGGCCGGACAGAATCTTCACCAGATCCGCGGCCGATCCCGGCCCCTTGCGGCCATGACAGGTGGCATCATTCTCCCCGTTGAAATCCCACATGGGGTGGCCCCTATATTGGAGCGGCTGCACCCCTCGCATAATGCACGTGGCCATGACTCCAATCATGGTCAATCCGAAATGGGCCAGCAACCTTATCCGACCCATCAAATAATGGACGCTCTTGTCTTCCTCTTGTTGAGGGCTCCGCGGGCGCCAACTCAGGCGTTTCTTTAGGGGAGCATTGCTGAACTCCGGGAGGTCGATCCGAACTGGGTCCGGCAGTGGGGCGTCTTCCATATAGAACCATTCCGAAGGCCAGTCTTCGGACGCCTTCTTTGGGGTTCCGGATAGATATCCGGTCCCGGCGATGCGCCATATTTCGGCTCCGCCCACTTGATATATCGACCCCTTGTGAGAACGGGGTACGAGGCAAAACAATCTCATCCACAGCACAAAATGGGGCTTGATGCCCAAGAACAGCTCACAAAGAGCTACGAAACCCGCACTGTGCAAAATGGAGGCGGGCGTGAGGTGATGAAGCTGGAGTCCGTAGAACTCCAGAAGCCCCCGGAGAAATGAATGTATGGGAAATCCGAGCCCTCTTATTAGATAAGGGACGAAGCACACCCGCTCTCCTTTGGAGGGACTAGTGGTGGCCTCCGCTTGCTTTCCACCTTTGTAGGTGGCCAACCCGGCTCGAACCGGGACCATAAAGGCCGGAGGAAGGTATCCCTCCGCTTGGAGCGTCACCAGCTCGTTGTGCGGGACTGAACATCTCCCCCAATCTCCTGGCTGAGGGCTGGGAGCGCGAGAGGAGGAGCCGCGTCGACGGTCCATGATGGAACGGATCTTTGTCAGAAGCGTTCCGATGAGTCTTCGTGGGAGGAGGATGGTGTGATTTGGATCTGGATTCTTGCCTCTCTTATAGGCAGCTTATTCGCGCGGTTAGGGGGTAAAAGGTAAAAATACCCTAGCTTTTGGCATTCGTGCGACACGTGGAAGAGGGCCATTATTGGGCGTGGAAGCCAAGGAGCGCAACATTTATAAGGAAGCCGGACACTATTCGTCAAGCACATGGAATTTGGAGGAGAACCCGCCTTGCAACGCCGAAGACAATATACGCGCTGGACTCGTCGTTATTGAAGCCTGGTTCGGGGGCTACTGAGGGAGTCCTGGACTAGGGGGTGTCCGGATAGCCGGACTATCATCATCGGCCGGACTCCAAGACTATGAAGATACAAGATTGAAGACTTTGTCCCGTGTCCGGATGGGACTTTCCTTGGCGTGGAAGGCAAGCTTGGCAATACGGATATGTAGATCTCCTACCATTGTAACCGACTCTGTGTAACCCTAGCCCTCTCCGGTGTCTATATAAACCGGAGGGTTTTAGTCCGTAGGACAACAATCACAACAACAATCATACCGTAGGCTAGCTTCTAGGGTTTAGACTCCTTGATCTCGCGGTAGATCCACTCTTGTACTACCCATATCATCAATATTAATCAAGCAGGAGTAGGGTTTTACCTCCATCCAGAGGGCCTGAACCTGGGTAAAAACATCGTGTCCCTTGTCTCCTGTTACCATCCGCCTAGACGCACAGTTCGGGACCCCCTACCCGAGATCCGCCGGTTTTGACACCGACAGCCGCGAAGTATTCCCAACGGG
This sequence comes from Triticum timopheevii, assembly GCA_963921465.1. Classification (NCBI taxonomy): domain Eukaryota; kingdom Viridiplantae; phylum Streptophyta; class Magnoliopsida; order Poales; family Poaceae; genus Triticum; species Triticum timopheevii. The sequence goes on from OY997270.1 coordinate 587,985,353, forward strand.
ACTGTAAACTAGACAGCCTGTTAGATGGGATTGGAGAGGAGTACAATCAGTCGATTTGATGATGTAATTTAAAATGACATGTGAAATGCCTTCTAGACGGATTGTAGATCGTTTGTCTTTGCGGACCTTTTCGCTTCAACCTCGGGACCCAATAGTCCAGAGTGTGTCCGAATACCCTCACGGTTATGTAAAAACCGGGGCATGCATGGAGACCAGGCATAGGGGTAATTAGTGCTTTATAAGACAAGTGCCCAACTAGTTATGTTATATTACATGGTTAGTAAGAAACATCTTCCAGGGAGAATAGTTCCGTTATGGTTCCTTTCCCTAAAGTGCATGTCCGGACTGCGAAAAGAGCAGAAAAGCATCTGGGGGCAGATAAATAGATAAGTAAGAAATCATCTTTCATGTCACCGACCGAATATTCCCTTAAGAACGCTAGCTTTCGGCTTCAGCCAGTCTGAGGTACACATCTGGCTGACCCGGCAGTAACAATCGCAGAGGTGCTCCCTTTACCTCCTAGCCAAACAATCGGGAACGTAGGGGTAAGCACAGGAGCCAGGCAACCCAGCTTGGCCAAAACTTAAGTCATATCTATGCATATAATGGTGAATAAAAGTTACATGCGGAAGTGTGACACACGTGTTGGGCATGAAGCCCGTATAAATAAGCTTCTGTTAAAGAAGCCCCCAGGTATATTGAGTGTGAGTAGCACGTCAAGTGTGTGCGAATAATGCGCAGATCAGCCCTCAAAGGCTTTACGAAAAAAGGAGGAAAAAGGAGAGAAACAAAAGACAGCTAAAGTATGAAATGTGGATGGAGGAAGGAGACGAACTCTGAGTCCGGCGCTAGGCGTAGAATCTTCGGAGACGGGCTGCGTTCCATGGGTTCGGCTCGAGTCAGTTGTCCGTTGCGTTTCGTAGACGGTATGCTCCGCCGGTCAGGACTTGGTCGATGATGAAGGGACCTTCCCATTTGGGCTTGAGTTTGTCCTTTTTCTTGTCCGGCAGGCATAGAACTAGTTCGCCAACATTGTAAGTTTTTGGACTGTACTTCTCTGCTTTGATATCTTCGAGCCTGCTGCTGATAGAATGCGGAACGAGCTTTTGCCACATCGCGCTCCTCTTCTAAGGCGTCCAAACTGTCCTGCCGATCCAACTCGGCCTCTCTTTCCTCGTACATGCGCACGCAAGGTGAGTCATGAATTATATCGCAGGGCAAAACTGCCTCTGCGCCGTATACCATAAAAACGGTGTGAATCCGGTAGTGCGGTTTGGCGTGGTCCGCAGCCCCCAGAGTATGGAGTCGAGCTCCTCCACCCAGTGCGTGTTAGATTCTGTGCGGGACCGCACTAACCTGGGTTTGATGCCGCTCATGATTAGACCATTTGCTCATTCGACTTGACCATTAGTTTGAGGGTGATAGACTGAAGCGTAGTCGAGCTTGATGCCCAAATTTTTGCACCAGAGTTTAACCTCGTCGGCCGTGAAATTCGTGTCGTTATCGGTGATGATGCTGTGGGGGACGTCATAACGGTGTACTACCCAAGATATGAAGTCTATCATAGGTCCGGATTCGGCCGTTTTAACTGGCTTGGCCTCTATCCATTTGGTCAATTTGTCCACCATGACCAATAGGCATTTTTGCTTGTGGGTTCCCCCTTTAAGGGGTCCAACCATGTCAAGCCCCCAGACCACGAACGGCCAGGTGATGGGTATAGTTTTGAGGGCGGTGGGTGGCATGTGGCTTTGATTAGCAAAGAGCTGGCAACCGACGCATCATTGGACTAAGTCCTGAGCATCTTCCTGGGCCGTCGGCCAATAAAATCCTGTACGGAAGGCTATGCCTACCAGGGCCCGGGCTGCGGCGTGGTGCCTGCCGAGTCCGGCGTGAATTTCAGCCAGAAGATTTCGCCCTTCCTCTTCGGAGATGCACCTTGAAGGACTCTGGTTGTGCTTTTCTTATAAAGCTCTCCCTCATGGACCTTGTAGGCTTTAGATCGCCCTACTATGCAGCGGGCCTCGTTTTGGTCTTCGAGATGTTCCTGCCTAATTAAGTAGGCTAGGAATGGTTCCGTCCACGGGGCAATGACTGCCATTATTTCCTGGGCTGAAGGTGTTATTTCATTGGCTGAGCCACCGATTGTGTCAGAATGTTCAGTGTTGGGCGGTGCGGTTGGTTCCGGGTTGTTGTTTCCAGACTCCTCTTCCCATAATACGGACGGCTTAAAAATCCGCTCCAGGAAGATGTTTGGAGGGACGGCGTCGCGCTTTGCGCCGATGCGTGCCAACATGTCGGCCGCCTGGTTATTATCCCGGGCTCCATGGTGGAATTCGAGTCCTTCGAACCGAGCTGACATTTTTAAGACGGCGTTACGGTAGGCTGCCATTTTCGGATCCTTGGCATCAAAGTCTCCATTTACTTGGGATATTGTGAGGTTTGAATCCCCGCTAACCTCTAGGCGTTGAATGCCCATGGAGATTGCCATCCGGAGACCATGTAGAAGGGCCGCGTATTCGGCTGCATTGTTGGAGTCCGTGTACATTATCTGAAGTACGTATTGGACTGTGTCTCCGGTTGGGGACGTCAAGACGACGCCAGCCCCCAAGCCGGCCAACATTTTGGAGCCGTCGAAATGCATGATCCAATTGGAGTATGCGCCGTACTCTTTAGGGAGTTCGGCTTCGGTCCATTCGGCCACTGTTATCGAACACTATTGAAAGTAGTGTCGCAGCTTCCGGGATGCCATGAACACTGTGTACGCTATCTTTTGATAATGTGGATACCGGGACTTGCATGGAGTTAAGACAGTGGATACGTAGTACACTGGTTTTTGAATATGGAATTTGTGTCCTTCTGTTTCTCGTTCGACGACGAGCACCGCGCTTACAACTTGATGTGTTGCCGCGATATATAATAACATTGGTTCGCCCAAGTTGGGCGCGGCCAGGACCGGATTTGTTGCCAATATGGCCTTTATTTCTTCGAGTCCGGCCATGGTGGCATCCGTCCATTCGAAGTGTTCGGTGTGCCGGAGGAGGCGATAAAGGGGCAATGCCTTTTCTCCCAAGCGGGAGATGAACTGGCTTAGAGCCGCCATGCATCCAATCAATTTTTGTATTTGTTTGAGGTCTTTTGGGATATCCAACTATGATAGACCTCGGATCTTGGTTGGGTTTGCTTCAATTCCTCTTCCTTATACAATGAAGCCCAAGAGCTTTCCGGCTGGTACGCCGAAAACACATTTTTCCGGGTTGAGCTTAATGTCATATGCTCGGAGGTTGTCGAATGTGAGCCTCAAATCGTCTACTAGAGTTTCGACGTGTTTGGTCTTGACGACCACATCGTCTACGTATGCCTCCACTGTTTTGCCGATCTGGGTTGCCAGACATGTCTGAATCATGCACTGATATGTTGCGCCGACGTTTTTGAGCCCGAAGGGCATTGTGTTGAAGCAGAATGGTCCGTATGGAGTAATGAATGCCGTTGCGGCTTGGTCTGTCTCCGCCATCTTGATTTGATGGTATCCGGAGTATGCGTCGAGAAAGCACAATGAATCGTGCCCTGCGGTAGCATCGATGATTTGATCGATGCGGGGAAGGGGGAAAGGATCCTTTGGACAAGCCTTGTCAAGGTCTTTAAAATCGACACACAGGCGCCAGGATTTGTCCTTTTTTGGTACCATTACCAGGTTCCCTAGCTAGTCCGGATGTTTTATGTCTCTGATGAATCCGACTACTAATAGTTTGGCTAGCTCCTCTCCCATTGCCTGTCTTTTGGGTTCAGAAAAATCGCTGAAGAGCCTGTTTGACTGGCTTGAATCCTTTTAGGATGTTTAGGCTGTGTTCTGCCAACCTGCGTGGGATTCCTGGCATATCTGAAGGGTGCCAGGCAAAGATGTCCCAATTTTCCCGAAGGAATTCTCGTAGTGCGGTGTCTACATCAGTGTTTAATTGTGCCCCAATGGAGGCCGTCTTTGTGCGGTCCGTTGGATGGACTTGGAATTTGACTATTTCGTCCGCTGGTTTAAAAGAGGTGGACTTGGATCTCTTATCGAGTATCACATCGTCCCTGTTCACCATGGAGCGCAGCGCAGTGAGTTCCTCTACCGCTAGGGCTTTGGATAGTGCCTCTAGGGCTAGTGCGGCTGTCTTATTTTTGGCGCGGAGTGCTATGTCCGGATCACTGACAAGAGTGATGATTCCATTGGGCCCGGGCATTTTAAGCTACATGTACCCGTAATGGGGTATAGCTTGAAAACTTGTGAATGACTCTCGCCCTAATAAAGCGTGATATCCGCTGCTGAACGGGGCCACTTGGAACGTGACCTCCTCGGACCTGTAATTGTCCGGCGAGCCGAACACCACATCTAGTGTAATTTTTCCTATGCAGCGTGTTTCCCGACTAGGGATTATTCCTCTAAAGGTTGTGCTGCTTTGCTCAATGTGGCTCCAGTCTATTTACATTTTTCGAAGGGTTTCCTCGTAGATGAGGTTTAATCCGCTGCCGCCATCCATGAGTACCTTGGTAAGACGAAAGCCGTCCACTATTGGACTGAGAACCAATGCGGCTGGTGCTCGGGCTGTTCGGAATTTAGGTTCGTCGCTGGCGTTGAAGGTGATAGCCGTGTCGCTCCATGGATTTATTGTTGCTACTTGGTAGACTTCGGCGAGGCTGCGGAGTGTTCCTTTCCGCATATTATTTGATGCGAAAGTCTCAAAGACTGTTAGTACCGTACTGGTACTGTTGGGCTGGTTCTCCGGGGCTAGAAGCTCTTCACCACTTTTGGCCACCTGCTATAGTATCCAACATGCTCGAAGGCTATGTGTTGGACTGGCGCCCTCTGTACTATGGATTTTACAGGGTCCGCTGAGCCATCCCTCCAGTACGGTTCTGTGCCCTATAGGGGGTTTTTGCTTTTGGGTTTTTGTCCCAGGTGCCTGAGCATGATGCACCCTTTTATTTCGGACTAGGGTTATGTTCGGAGCTGGATTGTCCCAAAACTTAGTTTCGGTTTTCCAGGCACTCTCCATCGTACAGTACTTTCGTACTATGGACGCCAGGTCGGCGAAGCGTGTAATTTCGCGACGACTTATGGCGTTCATGATTCCCTTGTCCGTGCAATTGTTACAGAAAATTGAGATTGCACTTTCCTCACGGCAGTCCTTTATCCTGTCCATAACCAGGAGGAATCTGGCCCAGTAATGATGTACTGTTTCAGCGGGCTCTTGCCGGATTTGAGATAGATCGCTTGTGTTTGGGTGGGCAGGTGGAATTAAATTCGGAACCCCGCCCAATCTGAGGCTCAAGGGCCAAAAAGTTTCCGAATTTGGAAGCTTGGATTGCTGGATGTTGTCCAACGAATCTGGTCCGCTGCCTGACTTTAGGTTCACTACTTGATTGGCATCCGTCCCTCCGCGGGAATCCGGCATGGAGGGATCAGGAATCCAGACATAACTAGTCTTTAATATAGAAGAAGAGTCGCCCCGCTGTTCCTCTACCACAGCAACGTGGTGGGTAGCCTGGGGAGAGTTAATCTCTCTCAGAACTATTTTAAGCCCAATCTGATCGTAGTCTGTAGCGACTCCCAGGGCGGCGATGCGATCCAAGAGCTCGTTTATGGTGGAGAGCTCCATCGGATCTAGCTGCTCGGCGAATTCCGAGTTGACGTGAAGATCGCTTTTGATGACCCGAGAGGTCGTTGTCGGAGCGGCGGCCGAACAGGCGGTCATAAGAAAACCACCTAGCCGGATAGTTTGGCCGGTGGCCAAAGCTCCCTTGGCAATGACACCGTCTTTAAAGACGGGAAGAGGCATCCTTCCTGGTTGCAACGGCACAGAGAAACTCTCAATGAAAGCACCAATGTCGGTGTCAAAACCGGTGGATCTCGGGTAGGGGGTCCTGAACTGTGCGTCTAGGCGGATCGTAACAGGAGACAAGGGACACGATGTTTTTACCCAGGTTCGGGCCCTCTCGATGGAGGTAAAACCCTACTCCTGCTTGATTGATATTGATGATATGGGTAGTACAAGAGTAGATCTACCACGAGATCAAGGAGGCTAAACCCTAGAAGCTAGCCTATGGTATGATTGTTGTTCGTCCTATGGATTAAAACCCTCCGGTTTATATAGACACCGGAGAGGGCTAGGGTTACACAGAGTCGGGTACAATGGTAGGAGATCTACATATCCGTATTGCCAAGCTTGCCTTCCACGCCAAGTAAAGTCCCATCCGGACACGAGACGAAGTCTTCAATCTTGTATCTTCATAGTCTTGGAGTCCGGCCAATGATGATAGTTCGGCTATCCAGACACCCCCTAGTCCAGGACCCCCTCACCCATCTTGTTATCCTCAATGGCAACAATACAATATGTGCCTTGCAACCCTTTCTGTCACTGGGTAAGGACACCGCAAGATTGAACCCAAAGCTAAGCACTTCTCCCATGGCAAGAAAGATCAATCTAGTAGGCCAAACCAAACTGATAATTCGAAGAGACTTGCAAAGATAACTCAATCATACATAAAAGAATTCAGAGAAGATTCAAATATTATTCATAGATAAACTTGATCATAAACCCACAATTCATCAGATCTCGATAAACACACCGAAAAAGAGTTTACATCGAATAGATCTCCACAAGAGAGGGGGAGAACATTGTATTGAGATCCAAAAAGAGAGAAGAAGCCATCTAGCTAATAACTATGGACTTGTAGGTCTGTGGTAAACTACTCACAACTCATCGGAGGGGCAAGGATGTTGATGTAGAAGCCCTCCATGGTTGATTCCCCCTCCGGCGGAGCGCCGGAGAAGGCTCCAAGATTGGATCTCGCGGATACAGAAGGTTACGGTGGTGGAAATTGTGTTTCATCTGCTCCCCGGATGTTTTTGGGGGTATGTAGGCTTATATAGGAGGAAGAAGTACGTCGGTGGACGCCCGAGGGGCCCACGAGACAGGGGGCGCCCTATAGGGGGGGCGCCCTCCTATGCGTGGAGGCCTCGGCTGCTTCTTGACTTGCACTCCAAGTCCTCTGGATCACGTTCGTTCCAAAAATCACGCTCCTGAAGGTTTCATTCCGTTTGGACTCCGTTTGATATTCCTTTTCTTCGAAATACTGAAATAGGCAAAAAAACAGCAATACGGGTTGGGCCTTCGGTTAGTAGGTTAGTCCCAAAAATGATATAAATGTGTAAAATAAAGCCCATAAACATCCAAAAGGGGTAATATAATAGCATGGAACAATCAAAAATTATAGATACGTTGGAGACGTATCAGCGTGGTGACGGTGTTGGTGAAGAATAATCTCCGCAGGGCTTCTCCTAAGCACTACGGAAACTATGACGGAGGATAAACTAGAGGGGACGGGGTTGCCGGCACACGGCTTGGTGTTTCTTGATGTGTCTTTTGTGCTAACACTGCCCCTCTATTTATATGTTGAGCCTTGGGGTCGAAACTTGGAGTAAAAGCCTCCACAAAGTCGGTTTCACCCGAAAGGCAAGAGTTCTTCTCAGACTCCAGGGCCAAACGCCAGGGTTCCCGGCGTCTGGACCCTGGACTCCGCAAAACTTCCTTTTGCACTTTCCAAAAACCTTGTGGGTTTTCCCCTTTGGCCCAAATAACGTGTTCTCGTACCCAAACATTTCGGGAAACATCCGGAACCCCTTCCGGTGAATTCCGGAACACTTCCGGAGATCAAACAACATTGTCCCATATATTAAACTTTATCTCTGGACCATTCCGGAGTTCCTCATCATGTCAGTGATCTCATCCGGGACTCCGAATAACATTCGGTTACCAACATACATAACTCATATAATACAATATCGTCAACGAACGTTAAGCGTGCGGACCCTACGGGTTCGAGAACTATTTAGACATGACCGATACATCTCTCTGGTTAATAACCAATAGCAGAACCTGGATGCCCATATTGGCTCCTACATATTCTACGAAGATCTTTATCGGTCAAACCGCATAACAACATACGTTGTTCCCTTTGTCATCGGTATGTTACTTGCCCGAGATTCGATCGTCGGTATCTCAATACCTAGTTCAATCTCGTTACCGGCAAGTCTCTTTACTCGTTCCGTAATACATCATCCTGCAACTAACTCATTAGTTACAATGCTTGCAAGGCTTATAGTGATGTGCATTACCGAGTGGGCCCAGAGATACCTCTAAGACAATCGGAGTGACAAATCCTAATCTTGAAATACGCCAACCCAACAAGTACCTTTGGAGACACCTGTAGAGCACCTTTATAATCACCCAGTTACGTTGTGACGTTTGGTAGCACGCAAAGTGTTCCTCCGGTAAACGGGAGTCGCACAATCTCATAGTCATAGGAACATGTATAAGTCATGAAGAAAGCAATAGCAACATACTAAACGATCAAGTGCTAAGCTAACAGAATGGGTCAAGTCAATCACATCATTCTCCTAATGATGTGATCCCATTAATCAAATGACAACTCTTTGTCCATGGCTAGGAAACATAACCATCTTTGATTAATGAGCTAGTCAAGTAGAGGCATACTAGTGACACTCAGTTTGTCTATGTATTCACACATGTATCATGTTTCCGGTTAATACAATTCTAGCATGAATAATAAACATTTATCATGAAATAAGGAAATAAATAATAACTTTATTATTGCCTCTAGGGCATATTTCCTTCAGTCTCCCACTTGCACTAGAGTCAATAATCTAGTTCACATCAGCATGTGATTCAACACCAATATTCACATCTGTATGTGATTAACACCCATAGTTCACATCTTCATGTGACCAACACCCGAAGGGTTTACTAGAGTCAATAATCTAGTTCACATCGATATGTGATTAACACCCAAAGAGTACTAAGGTATGATCATGTTTTGCTCATGAGAGAAGTTTAGTCAATGGGTCTGTCACAATCAGAGCCGTATGTATTTTGCAAATATTCTATGTCTACAATGCTCTGCATGGAGCTACTGTAGCTAATTGCTCCCATTTTCAATATGTATCCAGATTGAGACTTAGAGTCATCTGGATCGGTCTACAAGCTTGCATCGATGCAACTCTTTACGATGAACTCTTTTATCACCTCCATATTCGAGAAACATCTCCTTAGTCCTCACTAAGGATATTCTTGATCGCTGTCCAGTGATCTACTCTTAGATCAAAATTGTATTCATTTGCCAAACTCAAAGCAAAGTATACAATAGGTGTGGTACACATCATAGCATACTTTATCGAACCTATGACTGAGGCATAGGGAATGACTTTTCATTCTCTTTCTATTTTCTGCCATGGTCGGGTTTTGAGTCTTACTCAACTTCACACCTTTGCATCACAGGCAAGAACTCTTTCTTTGACTGTTCCATTTTGAACTACTTCAAAATCTTGTCAAGGTATGTACTAATTGAAAATCTTATCAAGCGTCTTGATCTATCTCAATAGATCTTGATGCTCAATGTGTAAACAGCTTCACCGAGGTCTTTCTTTGAAAAACTCCTTTCAAACACTCCTTTATGCTTTCCAGAAAATTCTACATCATTTCTGATCAACAATATGTTATTCACATATACTTATCAGAAAGGCTATAGTGCTCCCACTCACTTTCTTATAAATACATGCCTTTCCAAAAGTCTGTATAAAACCATATGCTTTGATCAACTCATCAAAGCGTATATTCCAACTCCGAGATGCTTGCACCAGTCCATTGATGGATTGCTGGAGCTTGCACACTTTGTTAGCACCTTTAGGATTGACAAAACCTTCTGGTTGCATTAAATACAACTTCTTCTTCAATAAATCCATTAAGGAATGCAGTTTGACATCCATTTGCCAAATTTCATAAAATGTGGCAATTGCTAACATGATTCGGACAGACTTAAGCATCGATACGAGTGATAAAATATCATCGTATTCAACACCTTGAACTTGTCGAAAAACTTTTGTGACAATTCGAACTTTGTAGATAGTAACACTACTATCAGTGTCCGTCTTCCTCTTGAAGATCCATTTATTTAACATGGCTTGCTGATCATCGAGCAAGCCAACCAAAGTCCATACATTGTTCTCATACATGGATCCTATCTCAGATTTTATGGCCTCAAGCCATTTCGCGGAATCTAGGCTCATCATCGCTTCCTCATAGTTCGTAGGTTCATCATGGTCTAGTAACATGACTTCCAGAACTGGATTACCGTACCACTCTGGTGCGGATCTTACTCTGGAATACCTACGAGGTTTGGTAGCAACTTGATCTGAAGTTTCATGATCATCATCATTAACTTCCTCACTAATTGGTGTAGGAATCACTGGAACTGATTTCTGTGATGAACTACTTTCCAATAAGGGAGAAGGTACAATTACCTCATCAAGTTCTATTTTCCTCCCACTCACTTCTTTCGAGAGAAACTTCTTCTCTAGAAAGGATCCATTCTTAGCAACGAATCTTGCTTTCGGATCTGTGATAGAAGGTGTACCTAACAGTTTCCTTTGGGTATCCTATGAAGACGCACTTCTCCGATTTGGGTTCGAGCTTATGAGGTTGAAATTTTTCACATAAGCATCGTAGCCCCAAACTTTTAAGAAACGACAAGTTTGGTTTCTTGCCAAACCACAGTTCATAAGGCGTCATCTCAATGGATTTTGATGGTGTCCTATTTAAAGTGAATGCAGTTGTCTCTAATGCATAACCCCAAAATGATAGTGGTAAATCGGTAAGATACATCATAGATTGCACCATATCCAATAATGTGCGGTTATGACGTTCGGACACACCATTACGCTGTGGTGTTCCATGTGGCGTGAGCTGTGAAACTATTCCACATTGTTTTATATGAAGGCCAAACTCGTAACTCAAATATTCTCCTCCACGATCAGATTGTAGAAACTTTATTTTCTTGTTACGATGATTCTCCACTTCACTCTGAAATTCTTTGAACTTTTCAAATGTTTCAGACTTGTGTTTCATTAAGTAGATATACCCATATCTGCTCAAATCATCTGTGAAGGTCAGAAAATAACGATACTTGCCACGAGCATCAACACTCATTGGATCGCATACATCGGTATGTATTATTTCCAGTAAGTTAGTGGCTCGTTTCATTGTTCCAAAGAACGGAGTTTTAGTCATCTTGCCCAAAAGGCACGGTTCGCAAGCATCAAATGATTCATAACCAAGTGATTCCGAAAATCCATCTTTATGGAGTTTCTTCATGCGCTTTACATCGATATGACCCAAACGGCAGTGCCAAAAATAAGTTGCACTATCATTATTAACTTTGCATCTTTTGGCATCAATATTATGAATATGTGTATCACTACGATCGAGATCCAACAAACTATTTTCATTGGGTGTATGACCATTGAAGGTTTTATTCATGTAAACAGAATAACAATTATTCTCTGACTTTAAATGAATAACCGTATTGCAATAAACATGATCAAATCATATTCATGCTCAACGCAAAGGCCAAATAACATTTATTTAGGTTTAACACTAATCCCGAAAGTATAGGGAGTCTGTGATGATGATCATATCAATCTTGGAACTACTTCCAACACTCATCGTCACTTCCCCTCAACTAGTCTCTGTTTATTATGTAACTCCTATTTCGAGTTACTAATCTTAGCAACCGAACAAGTATCAAATACTCAGGGGCTACTATAAACACTAGTAAGGAACACATCAACAACCTGTATATCAAATATACCCTTGTTCACTTTGCCATCCTTCTTATCCACCAAATATTCAGGGAATTTCCGCTTCCAGTGATCATTTCCTTTGTAGTGTAAGCACTCAGTTTCAGGCTTTGGTCCAGCTTTGGGCTTCTTCACGGGAGTGACAACTTGCTTGTCATTCTACTTGAAGTTCCCTTTCTATCCCTTTGCCCATTTCTTGAAACTAGTGGTCTTGTCAATCATCAAAACTTGATGCTCTTTCTTGATTTCTACCTTCGTCGATTTCAACATCACGAAGAGCTCGGGAATCGTTTTCGTCATCCCTTGCATACTATAGTTCATCACGAAGTTCCAGTAACTTGGTGATGGTGACTAGAGAACTCTGCCAATCACTATCTTATCTGGAAGATTAACTCCCACTTGATTCAAGCGATTGTAGTACCCAGACAATCTGAGCACATGCTCACTAGTTGAGCAATTCTCCTCCATCTTTTAGCTATAGAACTTGTTGGAGACTTCATATCTCTCAACTTGGGTATTTGCTTGAAATATTAACTTCAACTCCTGGAACATCTCATATGGTCCATGACGTTCAAAACGTCTTTGAAGTCCCGATTCTAAGCCGTTAAGCATGGTGCACTAAACTATCAAGTAGTCATCATATTGAGCTAGCCAAACGTTCATAACGTCTGCATCTGCTCCTGCAATAGGTCTGTCACCTAGCGGTGCATCAAGGACATAATTCTTCTGTGCCGCAATGAGGATAAACCTCAGATCACGGATCCAATCCGCATCATTGCTACTAACATTTTTCAACATAGTTTTTCTCTAGGAACATATCAAAAATAAACATAGGGAAGCAACAACGCGTGCTATTGATCTACAACATAATTTGCAAAATACTACCAGGACTAAGTTCATGGTAAATTTAAGTTCAATTAATCATATTACTTAAGAACTCCCACTTAGACTGACATCTCTCTAGTCATCTAAGTGATCACGTGATCCAAATCAACTAAACCATGTCCGATCATCACGTGAGATGGAGTAGTTTTCAATGGTGAACATCACTATGTTGATCATATCTACTATATGATTCATGCTCGACCTTTCGGTCTCCGTGTTCCGAGGCCATATCTGTATATGCTAGGCTCGTCAAGTTTAACCTGAGTATTCCGCATGTGCAACTGTTTTGCACCCGTTGTATTTGAACGTAGAGCCTATCACACCCGAAATCACATGGTGTCTCAGCACGAAGAACTTTCGCAACGGTGCATACTCAGGGAGAACACTTCTTGATAATTAGTGAGAGATCATCTTATAGTGCTACCGTCAATCAAAGCAAAATAAGATGCATAAAGGATAAACATCACATGCAATCAATATAAGTGATATGATATGGTCATCATCATCTTGTGCTTGTGATCTCCATCTCCGAAGCACCGTCATGATCACCATCGTCACCGACGCGACACCTTGATCTCCATCGTATCATCATTGTTGTTTCGCCACCTATTGCTTCTACGACTATTGCTCCCGCTTAGTGATAAAGTAAAGCAATTACAATGTGATTGCATTGCATACAATAAAGCGACAACCATATGCCTCCTGCCAGTTGCCGATAACTCGGTTACAAAACATGATCATCTCATACAATAAAATATAGCATCACGTCTTGACCATATCACATCACAACATGCCCTGCAAAAACAAGTTAGACGTCCTCTACTTTGTTGTTGCAAATTTTACGTGGCTGCTACGGGCTGAGCAAGAACCGTTCTTACCTACGCATCAAAACCACAACGATAGTTCATCAAGTTAGTGTTGTTTTAACCTTCGCAAGGACCGGACGTAGCCACACTCGGTTCAACTAAAGTTGGAGAAACTGACACCCGCCAGCCACCTGTGTGCAAAGCACGTCGGTAGACCCAGTATCGCGTAAGCGTACGCATAATGTCAGCCCGGGCCGCTTCATCCAACAATACCGCCGAACCAAAGTATGACATGATGGTAAGCAGTATGACTTGTATCGCCCACAACTCACTTGTGTTCTACTCGTGCATATAACATCTACGCATAAAACCTGGCTCGGATGCCACTGTTGGGGAACGTAGTAATTTCAAAATTTTCCTACGCACACGCAAGATCATGGTGATGTATAGCAACGAGAGGGGAGAGTGTATCTTCATACCCTTGAAGACCGCTAAGCGGAAGCGTTTATCAACGCGGTTGATGTAGTCGTACGTCTTCACAATCCAACCGATCCAAGTACCGAACGCACGGCACCTCCGAGTTCTGCACACGTTTAACTCGATGATGTCCTCGCCTTCTCGATCCAGCAAGACGGGCAAAGTAGTAGATGAGTTCCGGCAGCACGACGGCGTGGTGACGGTGTTGGTGAAGAACAATCTCCGCAGGGCTTTGCCTAAGCACTACGGAAACTATGACGGAGAATAAACTAGAGGGGACGGGGTTGCCGGCACACGGCTTGGTGTTTCTTGATGTGTCTTTGGTGCTATCCCTGCCCCTCTATTTATATGTTGAGCCTTCGGGTCGAAACTTGGAGTAAAAGCCTCTACAAAGTCGGTTTCACCCGAAAGGCAAGAGTTCTTCTCGGACTCCAGGGCCAGACGCCAGGGACCCTGGCGCCTGGCCCCTGGACTCTGCAAAACTTCCTTTTGCGCTTTGCAAAAACCTTGTGGGTTTTCCCCTTTGGCCCAAATAACGTGTTCTCGTACCCAAACATTTCGGGAAACATCCGGAACCCCTTCCGGTGAATTTCGGAACCCTTCCGGAGACCAAACAACATTATCCCATATATTAAACTTTATCTCCGGACCATTCCGGAGTTCCTCGTCATGTCCTTGATCTCATCTGGGACTCCGAACAACATTCGGTTACCAACATACATAACTCATATAATACTATATCGTCAACGAACGTTAAGCGTGCGGACCCTACGGGTTCGAGAACTATGTAGACATGACCGAGACATCTCTCTGGTCAATAACCAATAGCGGAACCTGGATGCCCATATTGGCTCCTACATATTCTACGAAGATCTTTATTGGTCAAACCGCATAACAACATACGTTGTTCCCTTTGTCATCGGTATGTTACTTGCCCGAGATTCGATCGTCGGTATCTCAATACCTAGTTCAATTTCGTTACCGGCAAGTCTCTTTACTCGTTCCGTAATACACCCGTAACTAACTCATTAGTTACAATGCTTGCAAGGCTTATAGTGATGTGCATTACCGAGTGGGCCCAGAGATACCTCTCCGACAATCGGAGTGACAAATCCTAATCTCGAAATACGCCAACCCAACAAGTACCTTTGGAGACACCTGTAGAGCACCTTTATAATCACCCAGTTATGTTGTGACATTTGGTAGCACACAAAGTGTTCCTCCGGTAAACGGGAGTTGCATAATCTCATAGTCATAGGAACATGTATAAGTCATGAAGAAAGCAATAGCAACATACTAAACGATCAAGTGCTAAGCTAATGGAATGGGTCTAGTCAATCACATCATTCTCCTAATGATGTGATCCCGTTAATCAAATGACAACCCTTTGTCCATGTCTAGGAAACATAACCATCTTTGATTATGAGCTAGTCAAGTAGAGGCATACTAGTGACACTCAGTTTGTCTATGTATTCACATATATATCATGTTTCCGGTTAATATAATTCTAGCATGAATAATTAACATTTTTCATGAAATAAGGAAATAAATAGTAACTTTATTATTGCCTCTAGGGCCTATTTCCTTCACATCTAGGACATATGCTTTCTTGGCAGCTATGAGGATGATCCTCAAGTTCCAGACCCAGTCCGTATAGTTGCTGCCATCGTCTTTCAGCTTGGTTTTCTCAAGGAACGCGTTGAAGTTGAGGGCAACATTTGCATGGGCCATTTGATCTACAAGACATATTGCAAAGATTTTAGACTAAGTTCATGATAATTAAGTTCATCTAATCAAATAATATAATGAACTCCCACTCAGATAGGCATCCCTCTAGTCATCTAAGTGATACATGATCCGAGTCAACTAGGCCGTGTCCGATCATCACGTGAGACGGACTAATCATCATCGGTGAACATCTTCATGTTGATCGTATCTTCTATACGACTCATGTTCGACCTTTCGGTCTCTTGTGTTCCGAGGCCATGTCTGTACTTGCTAGGCTCGTCAAGTCAACCTAAGTGTTTTGCATGTGTAAATCTGGCTTACACCCGTTGTATGTGAACGTTAGAATCAATCACACCCGATCATCACGTGGTGCTTCGAGACAACGAACTTTCGCAACGACGCACAGTTAGGGGGAACACTTTCTTGAAATTATTATGAGGGATCATCTTATTTATGCTACCGTCGTTCTAAGCAAATAAGATGTAAAAGATGATAAACATCACATGCAATCAAATAGTGACATGATATGGCCAATGTCATTTTGCTCCTTTTGATCTCCATCTTCGGAGTGCCATGATCATCATCATCACCGGCATGACACCATGATCTCCATCATCATGATCTCCATCATCGTGTCTTCATGAAGTTGTCATGCCAACGATTACTTCTACTACTATGGCTAACGGTTTAGTGTAAGTGCATCTAGTGCCCCTTAGTGATTTTGGTGTATTGAAGACTTATAGGTTAAGGGACTAATGCGTTTGTGAGTGTACACAGGTCTATAAGTCTATGAGGAGTTTGATATTTACAGAGAAAGTCGACCCCTAAAAATGAAGTTCTTCGACTAAAGACTTTGATATTCTGAAGACTTTCAGAAGACTTTCTGAAGACTTTGGAAGTGAAGAAATTGGTGTGACCTTGAAGACTTGATATTCATTTGAGGAACATGAAGCGTGAAGACTTTTGTTTTCGTAGTTTCATTTTCTCTTTCTTGAGTCATAGGAAACACCGTAGTGTTAAAGGGGGTCGAGGAAATACTAAGGAAAAATTTCCATGTGATGCTAAACTCAAAATCCTACACCTACCAATCCCTTCGAGTGAAGCCTTTGGAAATCTCATACAGTTCAGTCATTTTCCTCAGTGACAAAGACGAAGTTCTTCTGGTCGCTGATGAACTTGTTCTGACTGAGGAGTTAGGAATTCGCCAGTGCGAATTGCCTACACAGTCAGGAACATGATAGCCCTGAGGAATTTGAAAGTCAAATTTCTGACCGTTGATGTGCTGCGCGCCAGCTGTCCCAAAATATCCTATCCACCTAACGGTCATATCATTGAAGGGCATTTATGTCTTATCTTGTCAGGCTGCTCCCTAGGCTATAAATAGCCGCCCCCTACAACCACTAGCTGGTTGGCTGCTCCGAGAGAACTTGACACTTGTCATTTGAGAGCAACCCATCCTCCGAGGACTTTGAGCGAAAATCATCAAGTGAGGAAAACCCAAAACCAAACCCCCACAAACCCAAAGTGATTGAGCATCACTGAAGAAATTGATCCTGCGTGGATACGACACTTGTTACCTTTGAAGACTGTGCTTCTTCCAGACGGTTAGGCGTCATGGTCTAGAGCATCCAAGAGGAATTGTGGATCGCCGAGTGACCAAGTCTGTGAAGGTTTGGAAGTTACCTGAAGACTTACCACGAGTGATTGGACGAGGTCTGCGTGGCCTTAGTTCAAGGAGAATACGGTGAGGACTGGGTGTCCTGAGCTGCGTGCTCAGTGACTGGGTGTCCGGGACTGCGTGTCCTCGAGTTTAAATACTCAGCCGCTCCAACCAGACGTACAACTGAGACAGCAGTTGGAACTGGTTTATGTAACATCCCAAAATTCTAAATTTTGGAATGTTATAATAAATAGATAGATTGATTGTTTGTTTGATTGTTGTGTGATTGATTGAGTGAAATTCGAAACTTTTTGAAAGTTAAATGAGAGGGAATAAAAGGACTTTCCCGAACTTTCATTTTTGCATTTTGATCTCCGTGAATTCAAATTCTTTTCACCACAAAACCCTGGAGAGAAGATGACATGACTTCTTCCATTTATTTAAATGACAAGGGGTGTTGAAAATATTTGAATTTCATTTGAAATAATTTCCAATTCATAAACTTCAAGCAACACAATGATTTTCATGAGAGAAGATAAAATGACTTCTTCAAAACATATGAAATATGAGTTGGGAGTTTCAAAGAATTCTTTTGAATTTATTTTTCAATTTGGAGTTATTTGAGTTTTATTCAAATTGTTTTTCTCCAAAAATAAAATATACAGAAATTAGGGTAACATGATTCCCTACATCAGAAAATTGGAGAGAAATAAATTTGAATTAATTCTGGTATTTTTAA
This sequence comes from Triticum timopheevii, assembly GCA_963921465.1. NCBI lineage: Eukaryota > Viridiplantae > Streptophyta > Magnoliopsida > Poales > Poaceae > Triticum > Triticum timopheevii. The sequence goes on from OY997270.1 coordinate 588,003,340, forward strand.
AATGATTTTACTGGATTTTACTAGGGCAGAAGCACTCTTTGCTTTATTTGAATTTGTGTGTATTTTATTTGACTATAGAAAAATGTTCATGTCGTAGAAAATCTTTTTACTGCAATATATTATATGCCTATGTAAAATTTTATTTATTTAGTGTTTATTTTTGTTTTTGTTTTCTGGAAAAATGTTTTAAAAAAAAACTCCCCTCCGCCGAACTAGGCCGGCCCAGCTAGCCAGCCAGGTCGCGGCCCAGCCCGCGTCGCGCTGCCACCGACCTCGGCGTCCGTGCCATGGCCGGGCACCTCTACCCCCTCGCCCACGGCAGGCCCCGCCTCGTCCCTCCATAAATAGCGCGCCCCGCCGCCGCGCCGCTCTCCCCTTGCCTCGCCCCGCCGCCCTTGCGCCGCAGATTCGCGCCGCCGCCGCCGCAAGCCGCCGCTCCCCGCCGCACGCGCTGACGCCGTTGTTGCCCCGCTGCCGCGCTGTCCTGCCGCCGTCCACTGGAGAGCGACCGGAGCCGCCTCCCCGCTTGCAGCCGACGCCGCCGCCGCCATCTTCCTCACCGGAGAACGCCGCCACCGCCGCCGCCGGTTTCCCCCCTCCCGAACCGGTATAACCCAAGAAAAACCGCCCGGTTTTTATTTTAAATCAATTTTTCTGAAAACCCTAGACTAGATCTGTTTTCTTCTGGTTTTATTAAACAGCGAACGTCCACTGTTTATAGCTTATAAACGAACGTTCGTTATTTAGTTCTTTTCTTTTATTTTATTTTCAGCCAGGGACCCGTCTGTGAATATTTTATTTACAAATTAGCCCCTGGACTTCAAACACCCACAACTTTTTATTCGTTTATCCAAATCCAACGAAACCAACGCCCACGTCTTTGTTATGATCCCCTCTATCCAGTAAAACAACTCAAACATGTTTTTGAAAGTTTTAAAATTTGAATTAGATCAGATTTGAATTCAAACTTCGTTTGATCATAACTTGAGTTTCGTAGCTCCGTTTGAGTTGATTCTTTTTGCATATCGAAGCTCTTGACCTAAACTTTCTGATAAGGCCAAATTCATATAATTTTGGTACTGTTAGAAATTGTTTTATGTTGCAAGAGTTATTCGCTTGGTTTTGATGTTTTTCGAATCGTACTCTTCGTTCTTTCCGATCTTTTGAGTGATTGCTTATGTATGGTTACTATTGCTTGATCGCGATAGATTGACCGGAGTGTGACGAGTAGAACTATCAACAGCTTTGAGTGCGAATCATCTTCATCAACATTGCAGGCAAGTTCACACTTTGACCATACTTTTCTACTACCCAGTTTTTATGCATTAGATCAATCCTCAAACATTGCATGATTAGGATCTAATTAAATTGTGGGATGGGAAGTAGATGAGGTAGTACCTTTTACCTGTTTTACTTATGAGACCTTTCGGAGTTACTTCTGTGTTTGCTTATTATGCCATGCTATGCTAGTAGACGTGGATTGGGTGAGTGATATCCATGACAGATGTGAGTTTGTTAATTAATGGTTTATCTAAGGTGGCAACTTAAATACACATCTGGGTGGATTGAGGCACCTGGGGTTTCCAGGACTTGCCTGTTTTTCTTTGGACCGCCACCCAGGCTCAAAGGGGTCATAAGATAATTCATGCTAGTAACTTCCATGTGCAGCCACAAGCCATTATGGGCTCTGGCATAGTTGACTAAGTCGTGCGAACTCTTATAGTGGTGGACTAGCAGATGTAGGGGATGTAGGTGTACGGGTCTACCCATCGTAAGGTGCTAGCGCTTCTGAAAGACTATGTCTCGGTCATCCGTTTCTCTAACACCATGAAGTGCGAGAAACCAAACGGAGGCGATCGAGTCTTGTGGGGAAAAGTGCGCAAACCTCTGCAGAGTGTACAAACTAATCATGATTAGCCGTGTCCCCGGTTATGGACATCTTGAGTATCTAGTACTTGAATATCATGTGAATCTCAACATGTTACTCTAATTTAATATTGTTGGGTTTGTTAATGATTACTTTTAATTGGGATTGAGGATGCTGTCAACCATTCTCAATGTTTAACAACCACCATGATAGTTAAATAAATTTATTCCTTTGCAGTAGGGAAAAATTGGCTTTTCGCAAAAACATTATAACCGTAGCGCTTTTCCACCAGCCATATATGCATGTAGTGATAGTCTTTATTCATCATTGCTCTATGGTGTGAATTTGCCAGTACATTCAATGTACTGACCCTCTGTGGCTGCAACGTCTCATGTTGCAGGATCTTACGACGAGTAAGTGATACGTTAGGGTTACGATTTCCTATACTCAACTTTGCCGTTGGTGTTGATGGGAATCCACAACCTTGATGCTTTCGCTATATTTTGGATTGAGGTAATAGTATTTACGTTATTTTATACATGTGATTTATCTCTGTTATAAATCCTCGAGTACTGTGTGTGTCAGCATACCGATCCAGGGATGACACGTAAGCACAGAGACTTGACCGTCTGAGGTTGGGTCGCTACAAGATGGTATCAGAGCACATGTTGACTGTAGGACGTGACCCTAGAAACTGGCAAGCCCATAGGGAAGATTTTTCTCTACAACTTTCTCTTCAAAAGAATCTTTTACCTCTCTTCTCTTCTGAGCTTATTCAAATATTCCCTTTTAGTGAGACTATACCCTTTCCCCCTTTTGACCACTCAAAGATTCGACTGATGAGACCACTCCAAGAAGGACCAGATATCGAACAATTAAGACCATTCGGAATAAAGAAGATTTTACCATACATCTGAATGATGGAAACTACAACGGTTGAAGACTCTGAAGACTATGAGCATTTGAAGGCTCTGAAGAATTTCCGGATTTTTATGACCAAAGAAGGCTACACTTATGGAACTTGGCAGACTATGGAAGCTGTCAATACCCGAGATCAAGGTGTGTTGGAGAAAGACCGGAACATGGAGCGTTAGAACTCAAAGGTTTTGTCAAGAAAGCCCCAAGGCAGGAGATATCAATTATGGAATGATAGCTCATGGCAGTAACATGGGCATAAACACGGTTATCCATGATGTTATTGCCCGCTTATACTATTATCACCGTGCAGAGTTAAGCATGCATAAGCATGGAAGGATTGGATGGTAGAAGGCTGATGGATCATCTGTCAGCAAAGGATGCAGCTTTAACCTTAGCTGGTGTATCGCCAGGATCTGGAGTATTACATCAAGAAGTTTAAGATGAACCTTCGGGAAGCTGTATTTGACAAGGAAGCAGTTCGTGAAGAACTCGGGACCCAGAAGCTGAAAGTAGCCAAGCTGGAGGAGCAAAACCTCGAGATACCGGAGATACGTCAGGAACTGAAGGACCATGGTTCATGCCAAGGATGTTGAAACCCAGAAGTTTGGAATGCAACTCCAGAAATATTAAAGGACATCATGAGAGACTTCACGTCAACAGAGATGTTTTGGCAAAAGAACTTGAGAAGGACAAGCATAATCAGCAGGAGCCATCGAAGACATGACCAAGACTTGAAGAGTTGATGACGTTGAGAACTATAGACCATTAGAAGACCAAACCCCTGTTATACTTACGTTAGATGCGACGATTGTGAGCTGTCATTTGTTTGTTGTTTTCCTGACTGCCACAATAAAACCTGTCTTTTCAAAACTATTGTTTGTTCTGTGTGCATCCCTCCCGATCTCTCTTATCCCACCCCAAACCCATGGACCCAATAGAGGATGAATGGAGATGAGCTCATATTTTCTGGACCGATGAGTCAATTGGAGATGGACCAATGGATTCAGAACATGGAGGATCACATGAAGAATAACTCTATAGTCGGAAATGATATGACCCAGCATGCTCTTCAGAGTTTTGAAAGAGGTGTTGTTACTTGGTGGAGGATGTACGAAACCATCAATGGATGGCAAGGAGTAACCACTTGGGGAGAATTTAAGTTGACTTTGCTAATGTCTCGGTTTGTGTCCCAGAAATTGAAGCCTTATGGAAATGATATGGAGAAAGTGCATGCAAGCTTTGTGGAGAAATAGGACACAACCATAAAGAACACCAGGATGAATACCCTCATAAGTGGGGATTTACCAAAGGAGTTAGCCGAGGATCTCAGGGAACTTCAGTTGGAGATTGTTCCCAAAGGTTTTGTTGCCATAATGGAAGTTCAGTCTACATTGTTGGGAAAGATTCGTGAAGCTCAGAAGGATGACAAAGAGATTGCTGAGGAAAAAAGAGAGGATGAGCAAAGGAAAGGCCAAAGGTTTTCGTAAGGATGAACACGACACCTTATGGCTTGAGGATAGTGTACATGTACCTAATAATGCAGAGATCAGGAAGTAAATACTTCAGGAGACTCACGACTCACCATACTCGATTCGCCCTGGAAACACCAAGATGTATTTGGATTTGAAGGAGTGTTTCTGGTGGACTGGTATGAAGAAGGATATTACGGAGTATGTAGTCGTAGGTGATGTATGCCAGAGAGAGTAAAAGCAGAGCATCAGAGGCCGGACTACTACAGCCTATGCCGATACCCGAATGGAAGCAGGATAAGCTCGGCATGGATTTCATTACCGGATTTCCCAGAACCCGAACGGGACATGATTCTATCTGGGTAGTAGTTGATTCGCTTGACCAAAGTGGCTCACTTTATCCCAGTGAACACCACTTATACAAGTGCGAAGTTGGCCAAGATATATTTGACCAGGATGTATGTCTGCATGGAGTTCCGAGGACCATCGATAGAGGAACACGGTTTACCTCAAAGTTTTGGAATCAGCTGCACCACACTTTGGGTACCAGGCTAGAGTTCAGTACAGCCTTTCATCCGCAGACAGATGGATAGACCGAGAGAGCCAATCAGATTATGGAAGACATGTGAGAGCGTGCGCTAGATTATGGATCTAGTAGTGATGATAATCTACCTCACGTGGAGTTCTCATACAGCAACAATTACCAAACCAGTTTGAAGATGACCCCTTTTAAAGTTTTGTATGGAGAAGGAGCCAGACACCGTTGATTTGGGATGAAGTTGGAGACCGTTGTTTGGACCAAATGTGATCAAGGATTCAGAAGAGAATGTTAAGTTGATTCAAGATAGACTGAAGGTTGCTTAGTCCTGGAAGAAGAGTAATGCACACTCAAAAACATAAGGAGGTAGTCTATGAAATTGGAGACAGAGCATGTCTTCGTGTGTCCCCTCTGCGAGGAGTTAAACTATTTGGAGTTAAGGGAAAGTTAGCCCGAGATTTGTAGGACCATGCCGAGATTTGTAGAGCGTATGGGAGAAGTGGCTAACAAGTTGGAATCACCCGAAGGACTGTCAGGAGTTCATGATGTGTTTCACATTCCCAGTTGAAGAAGTGCCATGCAGAGATGGCCAATATTCCCCTGTAAGGACGCTTGACCCTGGAAAGGATAATGATGTTCCACGAAGTGGAGTATGGACTTCATAAGTACAAGTTTTATCTCGGTATGTTGGATATCCCACGAGGATGAAGAGATGAATTTCTATTGGATATAAAGGAGGTATGATATTAGAAATATGGATCAATGGAAATTCCATGATGAGTCTAAGTAATCACGTCTTGGTTTGGTGCCAATAGAAGGAAGGAAGGCAGTACAATTGGATGGATTTAAGAATGCTAGGAAGATGGAAGTTGAATGTTGGAATAACGATCAGTTGCCCGCGATGATGAGTTCAAGGTTTGCAAGTGATGAGATGGGCCATAACCCACAGGCCGCAAGACCTGCCAAGAAGCAAGCACACTCTTGCTGAAGGAAAACCCTTGGAAGAGGATATGCCTTTACCCACCGACGATTTTATAGGAGTTTACACAAAACCTGGGAGTTGAGAAGAAACGATAGATGTTTGTTTGGCTTGCAGAATCAATGGATTTATCCAAACTTGGTTCGTCGACAAGAGAAATTCTGCAATGCTTGTGAGGATGACCGAGTATTAGAATACGAGATTCGCTAAACCATATACAAGATAATGATTTGTGTGCGGGATGGATTGATCACCATACCAACTTACTCTTATTGTTCGCCTTGCTATATGGGATGGTAAATCTGAGTGACTTACCTATAGTAGAGAGACGATGATCAAAACCTTGTTTAAACCTTAGAATGGTATAAGTATTTTCCCTTGTACATGGCAGCTGTTGCCAATCGTAGGTCATACGGTGAGATTCAGCCCAGACCCGTTTTCTGCAGGAGAAACCATAAATTGTTGACCACCATGAGATATCGATATTTGTTTAGTATTGGCGCCAGACCCGTCAGCTAAGAAAACCCAGTCCTGGAATAACCTTACCAGGATGAAATGGATACAGGAATTAAGAAAAGGTTATGCCGCTACCGGAAGAGCCCAGAGAAGGAATTATCCTGAAGATCTGAAGAGATCGACACTGTCAACAATAAGGATGGAGTATATGAGTTTTAATGGAACCGTAACCATGTTTTTAAGGGTGGTAGCACCCGAGACCCCCTGTGATGATCATTGGATTCTGAAGACCCCCTACCCTAACCTATTTCTTGCTAGCCTCTCCGAATCTCGAGGACGAGATTCATTTTAAGGGTGGTAGGTTTGTAACATCCCAAAATTCTAAATTTTGGAATGTTATAATAAATAGATAGATTGATTGTTTGTTTGATTGTTGTGTGATTGATTGAGTGAAATTCGAAACTTTTTGAAAGTTAAATGAGAGGGAATAAAAGGACTTTCCCGAACTTTCATTTTTGCATTTTGATCTCCGTGAATTCAAATTATTTTCACCACCAAACCCTGGAGAGAAGATGACATGACTTCTTCCATTTATTTAAATGACAAGGGGTGTTGAAAATATTTGAATTTCATTTGAAATAATTTCCAATTCATAAACTTCAAGCAACTCAATGAATTTCATGAGAGAAGATAAAATGACTTCTTCAAAACATATGAAATATGAGTTGGGAGTTTCAAAGAATTCTTTTGAATTTATTTTTCAATTCGGAGTTATTTGAGTTTTATTCAAATTGTTTTTCTCCAAAAATAAAATATACAGAAATTAGGGTAACATGATTCCCTACATCAGAAAATTGGAGAGAAATAAATTTGAACTAATTCTGGTATTTTTAAAATGATTTTACTGGATTTTACTAGGGCATAAGCACTCTTTGCTTTATTTGAATTTGTGTGTATTTTATTTGACTATAGAAAAATGTTCATGTCGTAGAAAATCTTTTTTCTGCAAATTTTGATATATTATATGCCTATGTAAAATTTTATTTATTTAGCGTTTATTTTTGTTTTTGTTTTCTGGAAAAATGTTTAAAAAAACTCCCCTCCGCCGAACTGGGCCGGCCCAGCTAGCCAGCCAGGTCGCGGCCCAGCCCGCGTCGCGCCGCCACCGACCTCGGCGTCCGTGCCAAGGCCGGGCACCTCTGCCCCCTCGCCCACGGCAGGCCCCACCTCGCCCCTCCATAAATAAAGCCCCGCCGCCGCGCCGCTCTCCCCTCGCCTCGCCTCGCCGCCCTTGCGCCGTAGATCCGCGCCGCCGCCGCTGCAAGCCGCCGCTCCTCGCCGCATGCGCTGACGCCGCTGTTGCCCCGCTGCCGCGCCGTCCTGCCGCCGTCCGCTGGAGAGCGAACGGAGCCGCCTCCCCGCTCGCACCCGACGCCGCCGCCGCCGTCTTCCTCGCCGGAGAATGCCGTCACCGCCGCCGCCGGTTTCCCCCCTCCCGAACCGGTATAACCCGAGAAAACCGCCTGGTTTTTATTTTAAATCAGTTTTTCTGAAAACCCTAGACTAGATCTGTTTTCTTCTGGTTTTATTAAACAGCGAATGTCCATTGTTTATAGCTTATAAACGAACGTTCGTTATTTAGTTCTTTTCTTTTATTTTATTTTCGGCCAGGGACCCGTCTGTGAATATTTTATTTACAGATTAGCCCCTGGACTTCAAACACCCACAACCTTTTATTCGTTTATCCAAATCCAACGAAACCAACGCCCACGTCTTCGTTATGATCCCCTCTATCCAGTAAAACAACTCAAACATGTTTTTGAAAGTTTTAAAATTTGAATTAGATCAGATTTGAATTCAAACTTCATTTGATCATAACTTGAGTTTCGTAGCTCCGTTTGAGTTGATTCTTTTTGCATATCGAAGCTCTTAACCTAAACTTTCTGATATGGCCAAATTCATATAATTTTGGTACTAGAAATTGTTTTATGTTGCAAGAGTTATTCGCTTGGTTTTGATGTTTTCCGAATCGTACTCTTCGTTCTTTCCGATCTTTTGAGTGATTGCTTGTGTATGGTTACTATTGCTTGATCGCGATAGATTGACCGGAGTGTGACGAGTAGAACTATCAACAGCTTTGAGTGCGAATCATCTTCATCAACATTGCAGGCAAGTTCACACTTTGACCATACTTTTCTACTACCCAGTTTTTATGCATTAGATCAATCCTCAAACATTGCATGATTAGGATCTAATTAAATTGTGGGATGGGAAGTAGATGAGGTAGTACCTATTACCTGTTTTACTTATGAGACCTTTGGGAGTTACTTCTGCGTTTGCTTATTATGCCATGCTATGCTAGTAGACGTGGATTGGGTGAGTGATATCCATGACAGATGTGAGTTTGTTAATTAATGGTTTATCTAAGGTGGCAACTTAAATACACATCTGGGTGGATTGAGGCACCTGGAGTTTCCAGGACTTGCCTGTTTTTCTTTGGACCGCCACACAGGCTCAAAGGGATCATAAGATAATTCATGCTAGTAACTTCCGTGTGCAGCCACAAGCCATTATGGGCTCTGGCATAGTTGACTAAGTCGTGCGAACTCTTATAGTGGTGGACTAGCAGATGTAGGGGATGTAGGTGTACGGGTCTACCCATCGTAAGGTGCTAGCGCTTCTGAAAGACTATGTCTCGGTCATCCGTTTCTCAAACACCATGAAGTGCGAAAAACCAAACGGAGGCGATCGAGTATTGTGGGGAAAAGTGCGCAAACCTCTGCAGAGTGTACAAACTAATCATGATTAGCCGTGTCCCCGGTTATGGACATCTTGAGTATCTAGTACTTGAATATCATGTGAATCTCAACATGTTACTCTAATTTAATATTGTTGGGTTTGTTAATGATTACTTTTAATTGGGATTGAGGATGCTGTCAACCATTCTCAATGTTTAACAACCACCATGATAGTTAAATAAATTTATTCCTTTGCAGTAGGGAAAAATTGGCTTTTCGCAAAAACATTATAACCGTAGAGCTTTTCCACCAGCCATATATGCATGTAGTGATAGTATTTATTCATCATTGCTCTATGGTGTGAATTTGCCAGTACATTCAATGTACTGACCCTCTGTGGCTGCAACGTCTCATGTTGCAGGATCTTACGACGAGTAAGTGATACGTTAGGGTTACGATTTCCTATACTCAACTTTGTTGTTGGTGTTGATGGGAATCCACAACCTTGATGCTTCCGCTATATTTTGGATTGAGGTAATAGTATTTACGTTATTTTATACATGTGATTTACCTCTGTTATAAATCATCGAGTACTGTGTGTGTCAGCATACCGATCCAGGGATGACACGTAAGCACAGAGACTTGACCGTCTGAGGTCGGGTCGCTACAGTTTACCAAATCATTGTCTTCACCAACTAACTGGTTCTATTTCCTCAACCTTTTCATTTCCTCATTACTGTGTTGAGTGTTTGTTCATATCTGTGTTTGAAGACTTTGACTGAAGACTTTCTCAATTTCCTCAGTTCAATTTCTTCAGTCTGTTTGTCTTCATCTTGTGTTATCCTGTGTTTACGCCTTCTGTACTCTGTGCTTGTCTTCATTTCATCATGATGACCATGCTTGCATTCTGTTATGCTTACTTCTGAGTACTTATTCCGCTGCTAGTAGTTCTTCGCTAAGGAGTTTCCTCACCGGCAAATTCCTCAGTGAAGAATTCATAAAAATTGCCTATTCACCCCCCCCCCTCTAGTCGATATAACGCACTTTCAATTGGTATCAGAGCGAGGTACTCCCTTGTTCTGTGTGATTTTGGTTTAACCGACTGGAGTTTTAGTTATGTCGACCGCAGGTATGATCAAGGTCTCGGCTGGGTGTCCTACCTTTGATGGGACGGACTACCCCTATTGGAAGAACAAGATGCGAATGCATCTTGAGGCAATTGACAATGATCTCTGGTATGTTGTGGAAAATGGTGTTCCCTCTGTCTCACTGAACGCTACCTATGTGAAGAGATTCAAGCAACTCGATTCTCAAGCGAAGAATATCATATGTGGCCATCTGAGTAAAGGACAGTATGGAAGAGTGAGTGCTTTGGAAACTGCTAAGCTTATCTGGGATAGGCTGTCCAAAGTGAATGAAGGAGTCTCAACTCAGCGTGACTCTCGAGTTGATGTTCTTCGGAATCTCATCAACCGCTTCAAAAGACTCAAAAATGAAAATTTCCAACAAACCTTTGATCGCCTCACTGACATCTCAAATGAGCTTCAAGCCCTCGATGCCACTGACATCACTGATCATGAGGTGGTGAAGAAACTATTGAGATCGCTTGATTCCTCATTTGATACTCTGGGACTGATGATACAAGAACGTGCTGACTACAAGTCTCTTGATCTTGCCGATATCCTCGAAAGGCTAAATACTCACGAGTTCCAGCTTGTTAAAAAGAGAGATCTCTATGGTTCAAGCTATGGCAAACCACGTGCCCTGAAGACCAAGGCTGTGTCTGACTCTGAATGTGAGGATTCTGGTAGTAGCCTTGGTGATCCTGAAGAATTGGGCCAGGAGCTAGCACTGCTCGTGAAGAAATTCCAGAAGTTCTCAAGACGTGGTCGCTTTGGAAAATCCTCAAGAAGCAGTGATTCCTCATCCAGTGACTATAAGAGAAGGCTGTGCCACAAATGCAAGAAACCTGGTCACTATATTCAAGATTGTCCTCAGTGGGAAAAGGAAATGAAGAAGAAGAAATACAAGGATTACAGTTCTGATGATGCGAAGAAGAAGAAGAAATCATCAAAATCTTCGTCATCAAAATCCTCGAAGTCTTCATCTCACAAGAAGAGCAGCTCCAAGAAGGCTCGGGCATTCATTGGCAATGAAATGGACTCTGAAGCTGAATCTGAGGAAAATGAGGAAGAGGAGGCATCTGAAGAACCCGAATCTGGTGTGGCGAGTCTGGCCTTCGCTACTGCTTTCGTCAGCAAGTCCATCTTCAACACTGAAGAAACTAACCCCACCGACAAGCCTGATGAAGATAATGATGGCTACGCTCCCACCTATTGCTTCATGGCGAAAGGTGCAAAGGTACTCAAATACAACTCCTCTGAATCTAGTGAAAATGAATCTGATGAGGATCTCAAGCCCAGCTACTCTAAACTTGCTAAGATTGCTGTAAATCAACAACGGGCTTTTGAAAAGGTTCAAAACATGCTAGACAAAAGTGATGATATGTTGGGTGAAGAAATGGATCGTACTAAATCCCTGACTGAAAATCTTCAGAGACTTCAGTCTAGGTTTGATAACCTTCAAAGTCATTATAACACTCTCTTATCTGATCATGAGAAACTTTCTTATGAATTTCTTCAAGGAAAGCAAGATCACGAGAAGCTTTCTTCTGAATCTCTTCAAAGAAAGGAAGATCTTGAAAAGCTAAGAGTGTGTTATGAAGATCTTCAGAAGGAGCGTGATTCATTACTAGCTCAACAAATCAGCGCTTCTCAGGAAGAATTTGTTCCTCCATGCTTAAAGTGCATTGAACGTGAATCTGCTAATTCTTCACCTGAATGTTCAAATGCTTCAACTGTTACAAATTCTTCACCTGCCTCTGCTATCACTAATTCCTCATCTGAGGACATTGCTAGTATCACTGACAATGCAGGGCTGAAGGAATTGTACATGACAGGCATGTACAAAAGCCTCAAAGGGCATCAAACTCTTTGTGATGTGCTTAAAAAGCAGATCCTCAACAGAAACCCTAGGAAAGAGGGTATTGCCTTTGAGAGGAAACTTAATGCTGATGGAATATATTGGAAGCCTGAGCAGTACCCCAAAACCTCATGGGTTGCTGCAAAGGGACCTCCAGTTGATCCATCTAACTTATCTGGCTTTACATGTGAATCTCCTCATTCTTCTGATGAGTCATTTGACTCCAACTATAAACTGCTCAAAAATCAGAATGGTGTAGTATTTGCTAGATATGTTGGCACTAACTGTAGGAATGGTTCTCCTATGAAGAAAATCTGGGTTCCCAAGAAGTTCCTTGAAAGTCTTCAGGTGAATGTCCTCATGACACCACATGTGAAGAACACGAACCCCAGATCAAATTCTTCATATGGACCAAATTTCTCACGTGGATCAAATTCCTCAAATGGATCAAAGTCCTCATATGATTATCATCGTGCTAACAACTCTGTCTCGCAGGGTAGAGCTAAGGGTTATGAATATGTGCATTATTCTTCAAACCATTATGTTCATAAGTCCTCGAAGAATTTCTCTGCTTAATCATATGCTTACCCTAACCCTTCTTATGTGAAACGAAATGGTTTGGCCTCTATGCCACCATTCTCGTATGGTGCTCGCAGAGTGATGAACTCTTTGCCACCCCTTCAGATGTGGGTGGTGAAGAAAAAGAACTAATCTCTTCTGCAGGGTCAGGTCTCCAGACATGCTTTAACGTCTGAAGAATTTGCTGGGGACATGACAAAATTGCCTGAAAGGACGCAGGCGAATCATGATGAAATGAACCTTCATTTCACACGTCCTCATACTGCTATATCTGTTTACTGCTTGATGAAATTCATCTGATGAACTTGATATCATATTCTTCACTGATGAAGCATATGAGATTGTAAGCTACACTAATTCATCTGCAGGATGATCAACCCAAAACTACTGAATGGGTCCTCGATAGTGGATGTACGAATCACATGACTGGTGACAAGAATCTATTGATGGATGCTCCTTTATCACCGTCACATCTGAAGCATATCATCTTTGCTGACAAAGGCAAAAGTCAGGTATTAGGTCTTGGTAAGGTTGCAATCTCTAAGGATAAACACATGGACAAAGTCATGCTTTTTGAGTCCTTAGGATACAACCTCATGTCAGTATCAATGCTTTGTGATCTCGATATGGTTGTTGTCTTTGGCAAGTATCGCTGTGTTGTGATTATGGAAGCTGACAATTCCAAAGTCTTCGAAGGCTTTAGGAGAGGAGATTTGTATATTGTTGATTTCTCTACAGGACCACAACCAGCCGTGTGTCTACTTGCAAAAGCTTCAGAAGGCTGGCTATGGCATCGACGACTTGGTCATGCAGGCATGAGGAATTTGCACACGCTTGCAAAGCAAAAGCATGTCATTAGCATTGAAAATGTCAAATTCCTCAAGGATCACTTATGCGGAGCCTGTGAAGCTGGAAAAATGACCAAGGACAAGCATCCAGCAAAGACTATCATGACCACTACTCGTCCATTCGAATTGCTTCACATGGACCTCTTCGGACCTAATCATTACTCAGCAGTCACTAATGATGCATCTCTATATGGTTTTGTCATTGTTGATGATTATTCTCGATATACATGGGTACACATTGTTACTTACAAACATGAAGTGCAGGAAGTCTTCAAACGATTTTCCTCGAGGGCTTCAACCAACTTTGGTGTGAAGATCAAGCACATCAGAAGTGACAATGGAACTGAGTTCAAGAATTCCGGTCTTGATGACTATCTTGATGAACTTGGTATTACTCATGAGTTATCTGCTCCCTATACTCCTCAGCAAAATGGCGTCGTGGAGCGCAAGAACAGAACTCTTGTTGAGATGGCTCGCACTATGCTTGATGAATACAAAATGCCTCAGCATTTTTGGATTGATGCAATTGATACTGCGTGCCACATCATCAACAGAGTATATCTTCACAAATTCTTCAAGAAGACGGCCTATGAACTCCTCACTGACAAGAAACCCAATGTGAGTTATTTCAAAGTCTTCGGTGCTAAATGTTGGATTAGATATCCTCACCACAATTCTAAATTTTCACCGAAAGCACATGAAGGTTTTATGCTTGGTTACGGAAAGGACTCGCACACCTACAAAGTCTTCAACATTGTTCTTCACAAGATTGTTGACACTGTAGATGTGCGGTTCGATGAAACTAATGGCTCGCAAAGAGAGCACCTACCTTCTGTGTTAGATGAACCAGCACCTGAGGTTTCCATCAAGTTCAAGGCAACTGAGGATGTCATTCCTACTGAAGAATCTGCTGAAGAATTCATTCCAGTTCATGAAGAACGTCGAGCTGATGCACCTGAAGAAAATACTGAGGAAAATGGTGCTGAAGAAAATGCTGATCAAATTCCTCAGCGACAACCAGCTCATCCTCGCGTTGCAAAAGAAGTGCAAGTGGAGAAGATCATCGATGACATTAGCGCACCAGGTCCTCTCACACGCTCAAAAGCTTCACATTTATCTAACTTTTGTGGGCACTATGCTTTTGTCTCTATCATAGAGCCCACTAAGGTAGATGAAGCATTTATGGAGTCGGAGTGGATTCAGGCTATGCAAGAAGAATTACATCAGTTCGAGCTTAACAATGTCTGGGAACTGGTCAATCGTCCAGATCCTCGCAAGCATAATATCATTGGCACAAAGTGGATCTACCGCAACAAGCAAGATGAAAATAGCCTCGTGGTGAGGAATAAGGCACGATTAGTAGCTCAAGGCTACACACAGGTTGAAGGAATTGATTGCGATGAAACTTTTGCACCTGTTGCTAGACTTGAGGCTATTCGCATATTACTTGCTTATGCTAACCATCATGATATCATCTTATATCAAATGGATGTGAAAAGTGCATTCCTCAATGATAAGCTTGAGGAAGAAGTATATGTTGCTCAACCCCCAGGTTTTGAAGATCCAAAGAATCCTGACAAAGTCTTCAGACTTAATAAGGCCCTCTATGGCCTCAAGCAAGCCCCTCGGGCGTGGTATGATACATTGAAGGAATTCTTCGTGAAGAATGACTTCACACCCGGTTCACTCGACCCTACTCTCTTTACTAAATCTTATGATGGTGAACTGTTTGTGTGCCAAATATATGTTGATGATATTATCTTTGGCTGTACTGACCAACGTTATAGTGATGAATTTGCCTATATGATGAGTGAAGAATATCAAATGTCTATGATGGGAGAGTTGAAATTCTTCTTAGGTCTTCAAATTCGTCAGCAGCGCAATGGCATATTCATATCTCAGGAGAAATACCTCAAAGATGTACTGAGGAAATTCGGCATGCAAGATTGCAAAGGCGTCAAAATTCCTATGCCCACAAATGGCCATCTATGCACTGATGAAAATGGTATTGACTTCGATCATAAGGTATACCGCTCCATGATTGGTTCTTTATTGTACTTATGTGCATCTAGGCCAGATATAATGCTTAGTGTTTGCATGTGTGCCCGATTTCAAGCTGCACCGAAGGAATCACACCATAAGGCTGTGAAGCATATTCTTCGTTATCTAGCTCACACACCAACACTAGGATTATGGTACCCCAAGGGCTCTGCCTTTGATCTCATTGGATATTCTGACTCTGACTATGCTAGTGATCGTGTGGACCGCAAGTCAACATCTGGCACTTGTCATTTCCTCGGACGATCTTTGGTCTGTTGGTCCTCGAAGAAACAGAACTGCGTATCACTATCTACTGCTGAAGCTGAATACATTGTTGATGGCTCTTGCTGTGCTCAACTGCTTTGGATGAAGCAAACCCTCAAGGACTATGGCGTCAACGTGAAGAATATGCCTCTCCTCTGCGACAATGAGAGTGCCATCAAGATTGCTCACAACCCAGTTCAGCACTCGAAGACAAAGCACATTCAGATTCGTCATCATTTTCTTCGTGATCATGTGATGAAGGGCGACATCTCCATCGAACACGTGAAGACTGAAGAACAGCTAGCTGATATCTTCACTAAGCCCTTGGATGACAACAGATTTAGCAAGTTGCGATGTGAGCTAAATATCTTAGAATCTTCGAATGTTCTTTGAAAAGGACACACATCCTAACACTTATGCAAAATTGATGACTTAGATGTGCAACACATGAAGAAACGTTTTTCTTCAATCAATGAAGAATAACACTCTAAGTGTGAAGAAATCATTGACGAATTTGATTCTCAGAACCCTACGACAATTGTACGCGGTGCCTGAAATCATCATTCTTATACGGTGGGTCACGCCACCACAAAAAGTTGAAAATCTTCAATTTGAGTTTTTCCTCATTTTTGAAATTCTTCAGTTTTTCAATTTCTTCAACTTTGCAAAATCTTCACTATTTCCGTCATTTTTTTCTTCATTGGCTATATATATATATGAGTTTATGTCCTCTACAGCATTCACTTATGGCTATTTCTTCAAGTTGCTTTTTCTGCTAAGTGAATGTGATCGGACCCTTCCCCCTCTATGCTATACTCAACCCAATCTATTCACAAATTCTTCATGTGCGTTCTAATTGAAACTCGTTCAAAATCTTCACTGTGTCCTTGTCAGCTGAAGAAATTGCGAACAAAACTTTAAAACAAATCTTATCCAGATTTTCGGTTTTGCCGCTCAAACCGTTCCGCATCCCACGATGCATTATTTTATTCACCCACGATCTTACACGATCTCAACTACACTATACGTGGGTGACACATGTCGCGTGAAGGAGAAAGGGCAGGGGCATGTTCGTCCCAAAATCTTCGGGCAAACAGTTTTTCACCGTGTCTATAAATACCCCTCTCCCCTTCCTCACTTCATTTACTCCGCTCGACCGCTGTCTCTCGCTCGAGCTCCTCAAACCCTAGCGCCGCCGCTACTCCATCGTCGCCGGTGAGGAAGAGCTTCGCTGCCTCGACCTCGTCGCCGTCGTACTCGCGCCGGTTGTGGAAATCTTCACTCCGCCGCCGCCGTAGCTGTCTCCCTCCGCCAAGTTAGGGCGTGGGAGATCTAACCTGACGAACTTCACATCTGTTCATCTCAGTTTGTCGTGTTCTTCAAGTAATTAAAAGTTACTTTTATTACTCGCTTTGATTCTCAAACTTTCCTGAAAATCTTCAAAGGTGTTTATTCTTCAAACCTTCACACATATGAACACCTCACACATTGTATGTTCTTGATCCATTTCTCTAAGCAATCATTTTCTTCAAGATTCCTCAATTGTGTGGATTTTCGATCTGTACAACTCTGGAACCTAAGACAAAGAACGCTTAGTGAAATTCCTCAAGGCTCATCTGGTCAAATTCCTCAAAACTTGTCTTTTCGAAAAACCTTCTGAGAACGCATATGACCTCTCCAAATTCCTCGCACCTACACTCTGTTCACAGGTACTCATGTCCGCTGCTGAATCACTCGGTTCTCATCAACTTAACTCATTTGCAGCGTTCCTCGAAGAAAAATTGCATACTTCTTCAGAGTGTTCGATTGTTCAAATTCCTCATCTGAAGAATATGGCTGAAGGTAAGAGACCGCAGAAAGGAGGAAAGAAGCCTGAGGTCATGACTGCTTTCGAGATCCCTGATGACATATATAAGGACTATTGCACACCTGATGAAGCAAAGTTTGGCAAAGAGAACAAAAATCAGCGCAAAGTGCGCATTCAGAGGATTGAACGGAGATGGGCAAGGGAATGGAGGGAATACCGATATGTGACTCCAAAGTACATGAAGAAATTTGCCCTCAATCCTCCATGCCCAAGAGCTCCATTGGCACCTGGCCAAGTAGCTGATCCCACCAGCATCAAGCGTGGTGAGGACTTTCCTGAAGAATGGGCTAAGCGCCAAGCCAAATTGGCAAGGCAAGCCAAGGAGGCAGTGAAGAAATTCAATGAGGATTCTGCCACTGCTGCTGCTACTGAGGCCTCGGTCAAACCGAGGAAATCAATGTCAAAGAAGCCTGCTCGCAAGCCAAGTGCTTCACCAACAGCGCCCTCATGGCCAAGTTCCTCAGCTATGCCCTCACGGCAAATTCCTCAGACTGCTACTGCTCCACCAAAGTCCTCAGCAGCTCCATCAAAGTCCTCAGCTCCTGTGCATCTGGCTACATTTCAAAGGACTATGGATTTCTCAATTGCTTCTGGTGTCTCAGCAAGTTCCTCAGCTGCACCTATTTCCTCATCAGGCCCCACACTGTTGAAGACTAAAGCAACAGCTGGACGCGGTCCTCGGCCAAGTCCAAGGAAGAAACAGGTCGCATTCCAAGTGCCCTGTGATGATGATGAACTTGCAGAAATCATCAGAGACAGACAAGTGAAGGCCGCTAGAGCCAAAGGCACATCTGTGCCACTGCTTTTGGATCCGAAGAAAATCCTCGATTACATTGATCTCTGGCACAAGGATCCAAACACCCCAATGCCTGATTTTCATCTGACTCCTGGTCAAAGTCACATGCTGACCCATTTCATCACTCAAGAGAAATGGAAGTTTGAAAAGGCAAGAGAGATCAAGAAAGCGCAATACAGAAAGGAGAAGCTCCTGAAGAAAAATGTTGTCAGAATGACACCTGAGGAACTTCTCAAGGCTCGGTCTGAAATTCAAGCCCTCAGCAAAGACTTTGATGCCTACTATACTAATTGGCAAGGAGCCAAAGTGAGATTCGTCAATCTCGCGAAGAAAATCACGAATGTTGCAGCTCCATCGCAACAAGAAAATCTTCAGGCTGCAGACTCTGCTCAGCCTGCTGAAGAACATGCCAGCACCGCTGATGACTTTCAGCCTGCTGAAGAAAATGCTAGTTCCAGGGCTGATGACTCCATTCCAGCCGCTGAAGAAATTGCCAGGGCATCCACTAGTGGTGCTCCTGAAGAAACTGAAGAGATCAGGGCAACTGCATCAGTTGCGCCTGAAGAAAATCAACCAGATTCCTCAGCTCCTCCCGCGCCTACACCAACTCCAATTCTTCCATCTGCTTATGAGGTGAAGAAGACCAAGGCTGCAGAGCGAGCTGCAGTGAAGAAAAGGAAGGCATCAGCTACGTCAAATTCTTCGGCTGCGAAGAAAATGAAGCCAATGACCAGCTCAATCGAAAATCCAATTGATGCTATTCCAATTTCCTCCATGCCATCAAAGGACCTTGTTCCTTTTGGAGAAGACTATGTGATCCCAAGCGGGTCTGATGAAGAAAATCATTCTGCTGCTTCGTCAGAGCAGATTGATGAAGAAATTGAAGTGGATACAATCCCTTCAACGCCAGTCATTTCCTCACCTATGCCTCAGTTCACAGCTGAAGAGGCTGGTGTTGAGGAAATTGAAGATGAAGATGTGGATATAGGATGCACCACACCTGTGATGAATGATGACTTTTGGGAAAGTCAACATCCCAATACTCCTCTATTCACACCTATCCAACAGATTCCTCAGTCCCCGGCAACAACAGTTCAACTGGGCTCTGAATAAACTCATCCCACTCCCTCTTTCATGAAGAAATTCCAGCCACTAGTGCTGAAGAACCTGCTGTTGCTGATCTTAAGGTTGCACAAGAAGAGGAACCAGAAATTCCTCAGCCTGAAGAACCTGAGCTCGCGATTCCTGAGGTGGTACTGCAACTCACTGACACCCCTCTGCCAAAGCCGAAGAATCCGTTCTCAAGCAAACAGAAGTTCAAGGCTGAAGACTTCTTTTCCGAGCATGTATTCTTCACTGATTACAACCCCTATGACTCTACTCGCATACGGAAGAGGCGTTTCTGGACTGCTAGTCAAGCCAACTTCTATTCCTCAGTGCTGTTTGACAAAGACAAAATCTTCGATCATGAACATATTCCTCACGTGGATATGGAATCTCTGCCATGCTTCGAGCCAGTCCTCAGTGTTCTTCACGATGCAGGATTACTCAATTTCTGCACTGACATCTGTGATTGGAATGAAGAACTCATTCTTCAGTTCTACGCTACACTGCATATCACTGGAGACGCTGAAGATGTCAATTCATGGGTGTTGGATTGGATGACTGAAAACACTCACTACAAGGCACCGGCAACTGAATTGCTTCGTGTCCTTCCTCTCGATCCTCCCCATGACAGTGCACGTTGCATCTACAATGACCCTGAACTGACAAATCACTATATGCAAGTGCTCATGAAGCCCTTGAAGCCTAGGCAGGCCCCATGAACCAAATTCCTCGTCAAGGAATTGCTCTATGTGCCTCGGACTGTCTATCGCATTCTGATGAAGACAATGAGTCCTATCAAAGGCCACGACTCAAATGATGAAGAAGTCGTTGGCATCATGAAGAATATGCTTTTCAACATCATTCATGGCGTTCCCGTCAACTTCCATGATTTCTTCATGAGGACTCTGGCAAATGTTGCTATGTCACCATTCGAGCTGAAGCCCTATGCGCCTTGGATTATGAGATTCATAAGGGCAAGATCTTCACTGAATTACAAAGCTGACACTCTGAACCACGGTAGCTACTTGCCTCCCATTTAAGTCCTCAAACGGCCAGTTTCATCATCTGATGATAAAGGCAAGGCAGCTGCTGTGATCGATGAAGGCATTCGACCATTGGATGGTCAATTTCACCTGGCTACATCTTACTCTACCAATGACGACTCTACCACACATGACACTGCCGCTAATACCTCAGCTAAGCAAAATCCTCAAGCCACAGCACCCAGGGTGATGACTTACCGTGGGTTACTCCTCAGTCTTCATCAGAAGGTTGATCGCAATCACAAATGGGTAAAGCGTCAGTTTGGTGCAATTCTTCACAATATGACCTTAACACACAATGCAGTGAAGAAGAACCATTACTACCTTCATGAAACCCTCAACCGCACCTGGGATGTCCTCACTCATGTTTATAGCGCTGAAGAACTGAAGACTATGGGTCTCAAGGAAGAATTTGACTGGTCTGCACCTCCTCCGAAGAAATTCAAGAGGGTCAAAGTTCCTCCACTAGTGGCCAGCTCTTATTCTTCATCGTGTGACACTGATGAGTATGAAGATTTGGACGACACTGCGGCAGGCCCTGCTACAACCAACAACCCCGACAACGCTGGCGCTCCTCCATCGACTTGAAATTCTTCAGGGGTGTTAGTCCTCAGTTTCAATCCTTTTGGTCATTTGATGACAAAGGGGGAGAAATCTGAGTTAGTCTTCAAGCGGGTTTATATTAAGGGCGTTTTTTTAAGTTAAAACTCTCGTTCTTCCAAAACTTTTATTGGATCGAGTTGTAATCTTAAACCCGATGGTGCTCTGATACTTTTGGACGGTGCTCTGATACTTTTGATGCACTGTGCTCTGATACTTTTGATGTGCTATTCTGCATGTTTATTCCTCGTTAATATTATTGCACGCATGCTGAATTTCATCAGGCACCATATTTCATCATGCATTTCAAATTCTTCATATTATATATCAAATGCGTGTATGAATTACAAGATATAGGGGGAGATCTCCATGATTCAACTCTTCAAATGTGCATTGCCTCAAACGCAAATTCCTCACTATGCACATCTTCAGGGGGAGCTCTTCTATATCTTGCAATCAAATTCCTCAATATCAGTATTTACACTTCATATGTTTATCCCCGTTGAAAACTTAACCTATGTTGTCATCAATCACCAAAAAGGGGGAGATTGTAAGTGCATCTAGTGCCCCTTAGTGATTTTGGTGTATTGAAGACTTATAGGTTAAGGGACTAATGCGTTTGTGAGTGTACACAGGTCTATAACTCTATGAGGAGTTTGATATTTACAGAGAAAGTCGACACCTAAAAATGAAGTTCTTCGACTGAAGACTTTGATATTCTGAAGACTTTCAGAAGACTTTCTAAAGACTTTGGAAGTGAAGAAATTGGTATGACCTTGAAGACTTGATATTCATTTGAGGAACATGAAGCGTGAAGACTTTTGTTTTCGTAGTTTCATTTTCTCTTTCTTGAGTCATAGGAAACACCGTACTATTAAAGGGGGTTGAGGAAATACTAAGGAAAAATTTCCATGTGATGCTAAACTCAAAATCCTACACCTACCAATCCCTTCGAGTGAAGCCTTTGGAAATCTCATACAGTTCGGTCATTTTCTTCAGTGATAGAGACGAAGTTCTTCTGGTCGCTGATGAATTTGTTCTGACTGAGGAGTTAGGAATTCGCCAGTGCGAATTGCCTACACAGTGAGGAACATGATAGCCCTGAGGAATTTGAGAGTCAAATTTCCGACCGTTGTTGTGCTGCGCGCCAGCTGTCCCAAAATATCCTATCCACCTAACGGTCATATCATTGAAGGGCATTTATGTCTTATCATGTCGGGCTTCTCCCTAGGCTATAAATAGCCGCCCCCTACAACCACTAGCTGGTTGGCTGCTCCGAGAGAACTTGACACTTGTAATTTGAGAGCAACCCATCCTCCGAGGACTTTGAGCGAAAATCATCAAGTGAGGAAAACCCAAAACCAAACTCCCACAAACCCAAAGTGATTGAGCATCACTGAAGAAATTGATTCTGCGTGGATCCGACGCTTGTTACCTTTGAAGACTGTGCTTCTTCCAGACGGTTAGGCGTCATGGTCTAGAGCATCCAAGAGGAATTATGGATCGCCGAGGGACCAAGTTTGTGAAGGTTTGGAAGTCACCTGAAGACTTACCACGAGTGATTGGATGAGGTCTGCGTGGCCTTAGTTCAAGGAGAATACGGTGAGGAATGGGTGTCCTGAGCTGCGTGCTCAGTGACTGGGTGTCCGGGACTGCGTGTCCTCGAGTTTAAATACTCAGCCGCTCCAACCAGACGTACAACTGAGACAGCAGTTGGAACTAGTTTACCAAATCATTGTCTTCACCAACTAACTGGTTCTATTTCCTCAACCTTTTCATTTCCTCATTACTGTGTTGAGTGTTTGTTCATATCTGTGTTTGAAGACTTTGACTGAAGACTTTCTCAATTTCCTCAGTTCAATTTCTTCAGTCTGTTTGTCTTCATCTTGTGTTATCATGTGTTTACGCCTTCTGTACTCTGTGCTTGTCTTCATTTCATCATGATGACCATGCTTGCATTCTGTTATGCTTACTTCTGAGTACTTATTCTGCTGCTAGTAGTTCTTCGCTAAGGAATTTCCTCACCGGCAAATTCCTCAGTGAAGAATTCATAAAAATCGCCTATTCACCCCCCCCCCCTCTAGTCGATATAACGCACTTTCATTTAGCAATAAAGTAAAGTAATTGCATGGTGTTATTCAATGACACGCATGTCATACAAAATATAAAGACAACTCCTATGGCTCCTGCCGGTTGTCATACTCATCGACATGCAAGTCGTGATTTCTATTACAAGAACAT
The DNA here is from genome assembly GCA_963921465.1 of Triticum timopheevii. Taxonomy (NCBI): domain Eukaryota; kingdom Viridiplantae; phylum Streptophyta; class Magnoliopsida; order Poales; family Poaceae; genus Triticum; species Triticum timopheevii. The sequence continues at coordinate 588,026,672 of OY997270.1, forward strand.
GATCAATCTCATACATCACATATATATCATTCATCACATCCTTTTGGCCATATCACATCACACGACATATGCTGCAAAAACAAGTTAGACATCCTCTAATTGTTGTTGCATGTTTTTACGTGGCTGCTATAGGTTTCTAGCAAGAACGTTTCTTACCTACGCCAAAACCACAATGTGATATGCCAATTGCTATTTACCCTTCATAAGGACCCTTTTCATCGAATCCTATCTGATTAAAGTGGGAGAGACAGACACCCGCTAGCCACCTTATGCAACTAGTGCATGTTAGTCGGTGGAACCTGTCTCACGTAAGCGTACGTGTAAGGTCGGTCCGGGCCGCTTCAACCCACGATGCCACCGAAACAAGATAAGACTAGTACTGGCAAGTAAATTGACAAAATCTACGCCCACAACAATCTTGTGTTCTACTCGTGCATAGAAACTACGCATAGACCTAGCTCATGATGCCACTGTTGGAGATTGTTGCAGAAATTAAAAAAATTCTATGCATCACCAAGATCAATCTATGGAGTAACTAGCAACGAGAGAGAGGGGAGTGCATCTTCATACCCTTGAAGATCGCAAGTCGGAAGCGTTGCAAGAAGGTGGATGAAGGAGTCGTACTCGAAAGCGATTCAGGTCGCGGTGGACTCCGATCTAAGCGCCGAACAACGGCACCTCCGCATTCAACACACGTGCAGCCCGGTGATGTCTCCTGCGCCTTGATCCAGCAAGGAGGAGGGAGAGGTTGAGGAAGAGGGCTCCAGCAGAAACACGACGGCGTGGTGGTGATGGAGCGGCAGTTCTCCGGCAGGGCTTCGCCAAGCTCTTACGGAGGAGGAGAGGTGTTGGGGAGGGGAGGGGCTGCGCCTTGGATGTGGTGTTGTAGCCCTCCCCTCACCCCTCTATTTATAGGAGAAGGGGGAAGGGGGGTCGGCCCCTCTAGATGGGATCTAGAGGGGGGCGGCGGCCAAGGGGGGAGGGGGCTTGCCATGACCGAGACAGCTCTCCGGCCAATAACCAACAACGGGATCAGGATACCCATGTTGGCTCCCACATGTTCCACGATGATCTCATCGGATGAACCACGATGTCGAGGATTCAAGTAATCCCGTATACAATTCCCTTTGTCAATCGGTACATTACTTCCCCGAGATTCGATCGTCGGTATCCCAATACCTCGTTCAATCTCATTACCGGCAAGTCACTTTACTCGTTCCATAATGCATGATCCCGTGACTAACTACTTAGTCACATTGAGCTCATTATGATGATACATTACCGAATGGGCCCAGAGATACCTCTCCGTCACACGGAGTGACAAATCCCAGTCTCGATTCGTGCCAACCCAACAGACACTTTCAGAGATACCTGTAGTGCACCTTTATAGCCACCCAGTTACGTTGTGACGTTTGATACACCCAAAGCACTCCTACGGTATCCGGGAGTTACACAACCTCATGGTCTAAGGAAATGATACTTGACATTAGAAAAGCTCTAGCAAACGAACTACACGATCTTGTGCTATGCTTAGGATTGGGTCTTGTCCATCACATCATTCTCCTAATGATGTGATCCCATTATCAATGACATCCAATGTCCATAGTCAGGAAACCATGACCATCTGTTGATCAACGAGCTAGTCAACTAGAGGCTCACTAGGGACATGGTGTGGTCTATGTATTCACACATGTATTACGGTTTCCGATCAATACAATTATAGCATGAACAATAGACAATTATCATGAACAAGGAAATATAATAATAACCATTTTATTATTGCCTCTAGGGCATATTTCCAACAGTAATTTACCATTGTATTGGGTGTGTTGGGGACACAAGAGACTCTTTGTTATTTGGTTGCGGGGTTGTTTGAGAGAGACCATCTTCATCATACGCCTCCCACGGATTGATAAACCTTAGGTCATCCACTTGAGGAAAATTTTCTACTGTCCTACAAACCCCTACACTTGGAGGCCCAACAACGTCTACAAGAAGAAGGTTGCGTAGTAGACATCACCATGCCAACGAGGAAGAAACCGGTGACCCTACACACCCAACCCAAGAACTTCGGAAAAAGGTTATAAGAAATTTACGGGGGAATAAGTGGGAGGAGGAGAGGGTGAAGCAAGAAGGTGCGGTGGCCAAGATGATGGAGAGGTTCGAGGACATCTTATCGAAGAAGGAGAAGGCATGCGTGAAGCGCTCGGACCTCGAGAAGGGAAAAAGGCGGAGAGGTTCAAACTATTGATGGAGGCGACGGACAAGAAGCTCAAGCTCGAAGAGAGGCGGGCCATGATCGAAAGGAGAAAGGCCGTGCTCGAGGAAAGCAAGTTAAAGATCGCCGCCAATGCGGAGGACGCCAAGATGTTGATCTTGAATGTGGACTCTTTGGATGCTGAAGCAAGAATGATCATGCAATCCGTCTGCTACCAGATGTTGCGGCAGCAAAAAGATCAGTTGGCGGCGGCGGAGAAAGAGGACGCGGCAGAGGCGACGGAGGAGGAGGCGGAGGCTGTCTACGAGGCGGCAACGGCACCTTCATCGAGGAGCAGGCGGTTCGGATTGCCGGCAGAGAATTGCATGGACTTTCGGACTGATATGCTTTTGGATTCGAGCATGTAAAAACTAAGCATACTTGGCTCTTTTTGGTTGTGATCGGGCACAAAATCGATGCTGATGTGATACGGCGCGCTGTGTGGGTTGGACTAAATTTGAATTTAAAAAAATTCCCTTTACCGACGGACATATACAGGATAGCGTTGGATGGTGGCTTTCGCAACCGTGTCCATAGACTGGTCCTCTTGTCCGCGGACGAATGCGGGAGGAAATTTGCGGGTTGCCTTTTGAAGATGCCCAAAATGGGCTTAAACGGGATCAAACGGGACCGATTTACATTAGACCAGACAGAACCGGAGGCACACATAGGAGCGAATCCGAAGAGTACGTGCGGGCGTGTGGCAGACAGTGAAGATCTCCGTTGTGTGTCGGGGCTGTTTGGTTTGCGACTAACTTTGCCAAAGATTGCCGACAAGTTTGACCAACTTGGGTGAGTGTTTGGTTCGAGCCACACTAGGGCCCCACATGGCATACACACAAAAAGTGTGGAAAGAGCGAGCAGCAGCAGCAGCAGTTGGTGGATAGTTTTAGCCCAAAGTAGCTTAGTTTTAAGTTGTTCATCGTCTTGCTTCGGCGGCAGCGATGGTGGCGCTGAATAAAAAAATTTCATCCTTACTCCGATGGGGCGATTGGTCCTATGGTTGGGGATGGATCTGGAATCCAGTCTGTTCAATGAAGGATGGTGTGCAGGCGGCGGCATCCTTGTGGTGGTCCTGTGTCGGCGTCCGCTCCAACGCCGGCGCGGAGCTTTGGAGGTAGTTCAGGAGCGGATGCAGATTGTGGTCTGCATCGACGGCATCTGGAAGATGGCGGATCGTGTGTTGGGTTCGTGGTACGTGGATGACAAGTATGGTTTCCTCCTTCGACGTCTTAGTCATGTGAGGGTGCCAGATCTGGAGTTCGATGGCGTGTTCGGGGTGTTGCCTCGGTCTGATTTGCTCAACGATAATGGTTTCGCCTTTGGCAAGCCACCATGAAGGTCTGCAAAGCTGTTTATCAGTGATGTAGCCGCGTCGAGCTCGAGTGTGGAGATGATCCATCATTATTCCCTTTGATGGTTATTGTGGTGGTGTCAGACGCAGGTGACGGACGTTGGTGACAAGCTCAGAGATTTCGTTGGTCTTATTTGTAATTTTATTTCTTGGCTGTGTTTCTTGTGCAAAGGCTAGCATTCTGATATTTGTTCAGTTTTGCTAGGCCGGTATGTACACGGCTTGTACTATGATCCTTATCCTTATGTTTTAAATGAGACACGTATTATCGTGAAAGAAAACGGTTGGTGGAAGTTGAAGGCCAGCACGAGGCCCCCCGAGCGCGCTCATCCAGAATTCACCTGGGTTCGCCTCGATCCGTCCGCGCCAGCCGTCGGGTCCGGCGATGTCATCGACCATGATGCGGGCGTGGCACGGTGGCGCCCTCCACAGCTCGGCGCAACTGTAGCTCCTGTACGCCACAGATCCAGATAGATGGCGGAACCGATTCTAAAAAAAAAAAGATAGATAGCCGAACCACCTCCGCACACAGACGCGCAGACAAACCATCCGATCCCAACCACGAATTCACGATCCTCCCCTTGCAGTGCAAGCTTCGGAGGCCCGATCCGATCCTTCCATACAAGCCTGAAGCCACGAATCATGATTGTGTGATCGTAGCACGCCCTGCTACCTCAATCAGCTTCCCTTTTCGCGGTCTTCTCTACTATGCATGCACAAAAGGCCCGCTTTTCCTCAGCTGATCAACATATTATACCTGCAGCGACATGTCGTGCCACCCACCGTCGCCTCCTTTCTGCCGGTGGGTTGGATTGGACGCAAGAGGGCAGATACTCCCTCGGATCCTTTTTACTCTGCATATAAGAATTGTCTGAAGTCAAACTTCATAAAATTTGATCATAATTATATAAAAATCTACCATGCTAAAGTTATACAATATGAAAATTTAAGTCATGATGCATCTACTGATATTGATTTCATATTGTGAATGTTGGTGTTTTTTCTATAAAATTGGTCAAACTTTACCAGACTTGACATTAGACAAATCTAGGAGTATATGCGAACTAAAAAAGACAGGAGATTAAATGGAAAGGCGCCTATGCTTCATTAGCAATCAACCACTTCCTAGATTAGACTAGATTAGGTTAGGGGGCCCGTCCTAGGCGGTGGTGTGTCGTGGACGAATTATTGGGCGGTAATTCACCGATGATATGAGGGCATGCTGCTGCTGCTGCTGCTGCAACTAGTAGTACTGCCTACTGCTAGCACTGTGCTACGGTCCACAGTAGCAACAGTACTATTGCCGTTTGGCTGTGTCTGTGGCTGTCGGCTGGGTCGCTCCTTTCTCGGCAAATTTGACCATTTTGACCTATGGACGAAATCAATTCACGGAATGAACTGACCATGAAACTATTTCACAGCTCTAACCTTTTTGTGTAGCGCCCGCCACGACGGCGCCACACCGTACTGTGCAGCGCCTAGCCCGGGGGCGTTGCACTCTAGTCCACCGTGGCAGCCCCTGGGCTCGCACCCAACAGTGCAACGCCTCCGAGCTAGGCGCCACACTTGTAAAGTGCAGCGCCCAGCCCGTAGGCGCTGCACGGTGACTTAGACGCCAGCCGCCCGCTCCCCCTCCCGCACCCCACCCATTCGTTCGGTTTTGAAGTAACAGAAGCAGCGGCGCGGCGGGTTCCTCCTCTCCCCCTCTCAATCCCCTCTCCCAAATCCTTCAGATCCGACGATTTGGTCCGTGCATTTCTTCACCAATCCATCCTAGAAGGTACTCTCTTCCGATCCCCTTCTTTCTATCCATAGAAAATATGATATTTTGAAGATTTGGGGAATCCTTGTTTGATTAGATTAGATTTGAATCTTGCATGTATTAGAACTTTGCATGTATTGATTTGTTTGATTGATTTAGGGAACCCTTGTTTGTTTGATTTGTGGAACCCTAGTTTAGTTTATGGAAGAGTTATTTTTATGAAGTAGACATAGTTTATGGAAAAGTTATTTGTATGAAGTAGGCCTAGTTATTTGTGGAACCCTTTTTTATTAGTTATGTTTGATTTGATATGGTTGGATACATAGATTGGTATGGTTGCATCTAGTAGGCCTACTTTAGTTTTTTTGTATTCAAAAGATAATCGTGTTGACAAGAAAGCTTTCTTGCAAATTGCTAGGATGGTTTGGCTTCTCAATGATCATTGGGATCTACAACACCGGTCGTACGCTATGTCGGTGAAGTAGCAGGTAATAATGAAAGTTGCCGGTGTTATGAATTTTGTGTTTTTTTTCAAACACATACCCCCCATATGTAATGATTTGTTTGTTTTCTTGTAGGAGCTTGCACCTCTGAAGCTTCAGGCTCACGGGGTCAACCTTGGGTGGATGCGCTATGATGAGCGGTACACGCCTATGTTAGGGAGACAGGACTTCTCCCTTTCATTCAGTTGGTCAGCAGGTCGACGCCACCCAACAATGCTCCAGCACTCACCGCGCTTATTGATCATTGGAGGCCGGAGACACACACTTTCCATCTTCGGACCGGGGAGATGACCTTGACGCTCCAGGATATAGCTATGATCACCGGTCTTCCTATCGATGGGAAACCTCTATGTATGAGCACCGATTCTGATGGGTGGCGCGAGCAAATGTTTGCCCTTATCGGTATGGTTCCTCCGGAGCCGCGGGAACCAGAAGTAGAAGGCAACAAGAAGGAAAGAGTCGCAGCCGGTGCTACTTTCACGTGGATTGTATCGAACTTCAGTAATTGCCCTGAGGATGCTAATGAGGACACGGTGAAGACATATGCTCGTGTCTACATGTGGTACGTGATATCCAGGACTATGTTTGCTGATGGCACAGGCAAGAATGCTCCATGGATGTGGCTCAAGGCGTTGACCGTCTTCGATAGCAAATGGAGTTGGGGTTCGGCGACACTGGCTTACTTGTATAGACAGGTATGAAGTTGTTTCTGTTTCAATTCATTGGTACATTATGAATGCGATCTTGCTTTTAATTCAACCATGTTCTCTTTTATGTGCAGTTGGACGAAGCCTGTTGTAGGCTATCTGGAGGTATTGGTGGTTGTTTGCTCGCACTTTCCATATGGAGCTGGGAGCGTTTGCCGGTTGGACGACCGAAGAAAGTGAAGTTTGAGGATTGGGACGAGAAAGACGACCCACTACGGCGCCCGACTTGGGCTTACAAGTAGGATGTGTTAAATGAGATAACGGATGATCCCTCGGTCATGTACAAGCTGTACAGGAGCGAGATGGACGCGATCACGCCTGAGCAGGTGAATTGACATTGCATAAGTTATTATCATGCTTCCATCGTAAGTCGATATCAATTTTTCATTCTATCCAATTTTGTAGGTTGTATGGGAACCTTATGGAACAGGAGAGAGTTTTGGGAACCCTATAGAGTTCACGCTGAATCCGATGTGCACTAGGGATAGGGATCTCTGGCATATGCGGTGTCCACTCATATGCAACTGAGCAGTTGAGCTTCACATGCCACATCGGGTGTACCGTCAGTTTGGTTTGTTCATGCCACACCCGCCGGAGTTTGTGGACACGGATATAGTGCTACACGCGTAAGATATAATCAACCTTGAGCAATTAGCAGCTTCTCGGCGGTTTTGATGATGCTAATATTATGTTTCTAACTTGCAGGTTGGATAGGAAAAAGCAGCGGAAGATCAAGGATTGGGCCAAGCATCACAACAAGTATGTCATACAGTGGGAGCTTGCTTTGGAGCAAGCTAGGGCTGGAAAACGAGCCAAGCTTCATGAGCACTGCCCGATTGCGTTCAACAACTATCTCACATGGTTTCTAGGCGTCACTCGTGTGGAGGTATGCAAGCCGGCGTATGATGATAAGATTTTGAAAACCCTGTAGACGCTTCTTCTGTGCCTCCTCACATTTCCTCACCAGCGCTTGCTCCCTAGCACGCATCGCATTTGACGCTCTCTCTTTCCTCTTCATCTCCTTCTCAAGCTCCTCTTCCTTCTTCTTCTTTAGCTTGGCTGCATCCTCTTCTCTAAGCTTCTTCGCAGCCTTCGCTTTTGTTGGCTACCTCTTGGTTGGCTTGGCACTTGTTGGCTACCACTTGGTTGGCTCCCTTGTGTAGCTCCTTGTTGGCTTGTGCTTGCATCATTTTTCTTGGACCTTTTCCTTGGTTTCGTACATTTTCTTTTGTTGTGGCCATGACCTTTGCACTCCCCACAACGGGAGCTCTCACGAGGCTCTTGGAATTGGTCGTTGCCCGCTTCGCGGCGGCCACCATGGCCCCATCCGTCCATGTCTCCTCTAAGACGCTTTGTCTTACGTCTACCCCGTTTAACAACCTTCAACTCCGGATCCGGCCATAGTTGAACTCCATGATACTCCGGCCATTGCGATTGGTCAAAGTACGGGTGAAAGCGGGGAGCCCATGTTTTCTTGACCGTCATGATTGAGAACTCGGACTCCCTCATGGTGCGTGGGTGATTGATGTCCACATTCCTAAGGCGACCGGCTGTATACAAGTGTGAGCATGGGAGATGAAGCAACAACGGCCTCCCGCAAGTGCAATCACATTGTGTTAACGACACCTTGAAAGCCCGACCTCCATGTTGCCGGCCATCGTTTGTGGTTCCTCCTGGCTCTTTCACTTCGTACTTCCACTCTTTGTTGTCATATAATATAGCTTCTTCTGAGTCCGCCTTCCGTGATTGAAATACCAACCATTCATCAACTTTGAGTGGGAACTTGTACTTGTATTTCCGTGGGTTCTCACCCGCTATTTGTGCATCGGTTTCCATCGAGTACTTTACAAAGTACGCATTCATCTTGTCAAATGTGTATTGAACTATTGCCGTCACGGGTAATCCACGTGCACCTTTGAGCACCCTATTGAAGCATTCCGCCATATTGCTTGTCATTTGACCGTATCTCCGGCCATCTTCATCAAAGGCACGTGCCCACTTGTTCCGGTATTGAATGTGTGTATTGAGAAAGTCTTGACCCCCGGCATCAAGTTTTTTGTGTGCGAGCAATTTGTTGTACAAAGTGGCGAAGCGCTTCTCGGAGAAAGCAAGACAACAATCTTGAAGATCATCGGCCAACTCCTTAAGGCCACATGCCCTATAGAAGTTCGAACAAAAGTGCCTCCTGCACCATCGATGGTGCAACGGAGCATGCCCGGGAATGTCAATCTCCACCGCGTTAAGAATTCCTTGATGCCGATCCGATATGACACAAATTTCCCTTTGAGCGGGTAACACCTTCGTCCTCAAAAGATGCAGAAACCACTCCCAGTTGTCATTGTTTTCCACCTCAACCAAAGCAAATGCCAATGGCAACACCCGGTTATTGGCATCACTTGCTATCGCAACCAACAAGGTGCCCTTGTATTGTCCGGTCAAGAACGTGCCATCAATTGCGATGACCGGCCTACAATGTTTGAAAGCCCTCACACATTGCTCGAATGCCCAAAAAGCACGGCCAAATACTCTGACTTTCCTTCCTTCATGAACCGCTGTTTGGTGCCCATGAGGCTCGACCACATGAACCATGCCCGGGTTTGTCGCGGCCATGGCTAACAACAACCTAGGGATTCGGTTGTATGCTTCCTCCCAAGTACCATACAACATCTTAAATGCGGCTTGCTTCGCCTTCCATGCCTTGCCGTACTTCACCTTGTAGTGAAAGATGGCTTTCACAAGGTCAATGACATGTTGGACGCTCATTGTTGAAAGTGTGGATATTGAGTTGGAGAGCCTGTAAGCGATGAACTCGGACGTGAGTTGTTTGTGGTTTTGGGACACAATCTTGCCATCCACCCTTTTGCCTTGGCACATGTGAGTTGGCACACAACTCACTACGTGCCAAGTGGGACCTCCTTTCCATGGTCTTGCACGCACAATCCATGGACATATTTCATCTTCACATGCACATGCAACCGTGTAGCGCACTTTGACGTCCGAGTGCACCACCTTATGTGGACGATAATGCGTAACCGAGTAGTTGTCGAGCCACATCTTCAATTCCAAGAAGGTGTCGAACTTAGAACCTTTAGCAATGCAGTTCTTGTCATCTCCCAAATCACGATAAGAGTTTGGCCTAACCCCAAGAGGTACACATTGGCCACCATCTACCACGGCTTCATCCGCGAGACTAACATCCTTGAACAATGTAGTCCGATGATCCCGACCAAATACCTTCTCGAAAGCTTCGGCCTCCTTCACCGTGAACCCCTCCGCATCAACTTGTTCACCCGGACCATCGTCATCCGAGTCCGATGCATATGCACGGGAAAAAGGGATGGAAGGGTCCATTGTCTCTTGCAAGTGATATTTGTCGAGATCACCCACATTGTTGTCATGGAGATCAACTTCATTGTCATCGTCCGCGTACTCATTATTGTCCTCTTGCAAAGCTTCATCTTGGTTGTTTGTAAACGGGCTCAATGTTGGCCTCACTTCTTGGGTCAAAAGAGGTTCAACAATTTCATCTCGCTTCAAAGGTGTGGGGCTACTAGCAACCAAAGGGGAGGGGTTCCGGTTCAAGTCCAAATGCAAACTTGAATCAACCTTCTTCGTTGCAAATAACTCAAGAGCCTTGTCTAGTGATTCGGCCACCGTCTCCTTGTATGCAACCCAACGTTGCTCCGAGTTGACACGCATTGTCTTCCAACGGATGTGCATTCCAAAACCAACATTATGCCTTCCCTCCAACTCTATGATATCACTAGGGTCCGCCCAATTCAAATCTTCCCTAACTTGTTGCAAGAGCTCCGCATAGCTAGGACTACTATCAAACACAATGTCAACCTCATCCGGGTCCGGTTCTACATTGAACAAACACACATGTTCTTCCCATCCCTATAAGCATTCCAATAACACAAGGTAACATTGCTTCCATGAGTACTAATACAAGGATTAACACGGAATAGAAACCATAATATATATATCAAACAACAACCCTAACCCTAACCCTAACCATAACCATAACCATAACCATAACCATAACCCTAGCCCTAAACCTAGCCCTAGCACCAACATAAGAACACCCATAAGAATAACCCTAGCATACTAACAAAGCCTAACCATAGAAATTGGCAAACAAACATCTCACATTTCCATGCAAATCTCTAGATCCAAACAAAACTAGGGTTTCCCCAAACAAGCAACAAATGAGCAATGGGAAACTTTACTTGGATCAAAACAAGGGGAATGGAGAATATTACCTTGAGGGAGGGTTTGACTTTGAAATCCACGGACAAAATCTTCAAATTTGCAAGATTTGGGAGAGGATTTGAGAGGGGGAGAGAGGGGGAAAGGGGGCAAAGCTCGGGGGAGGAGAGTGGGAGAGTGTGTGGTGTGGGGGTGGGGGAGGGGGGGCCAGCCGAGTGGCTGGATAAGTCACAGTGCAGCGCCTAAGAGCTAGGCGCTGCACTTTACAAGTGTGGCGCCTAGCTCGGAGGCGTTGCACTGCTGGGTGCGGGCCCAGGGGCTGCCACGGTGGACTGGTGTGCAACGCCCCCGGGCTAGGCGCTGCACAGTACGGTGTGGCGCCGTCGTGGCGGGCGCTACACAAAAAGGTTAGGGCTGTGAAATAGTTTCACGGCCAGTTCATTCCGTGAATTGATTTCGTCTGTAGGTCAAAATGGTCAAATTTGCCCTCCTTTCTCTAGGTGAAGATCGGCAGCGGCTGCTGGCGGTGGGCCGGTTTGGTGGGATGGTACCTCTCGTGGCCCAGGGTGCCCCGATGGGATGCTACTTTTTGTATTTTTTGCAAGCTACTCCAGCAGTGGTCTGGTAGTGGTGCTGTGTCCTGTGTGTCTGAGAAAAGCGAGAAGGTATGTTGTGCTTCCCAGCTCCTGACTATCATCTGGCATGGCACGCACTCAAGGAAGCAACAAATTAGGCTTAAAGATTCTCTCAAGAAAGTATTTCCTTTTGTCGAATGCCCTCAGAGAAGAACAGATTTTTCACTTCCTTTTGCGGCAAAGCACAGCTGTTTTTTCTGTAGAGAAGCACTGCTGGTTGTTTGCAGCCAAGTCTGTGTGACCCGGTGTGAGCGACCGGCGGCAATGGAGTGATACTTTTTGTTTGTGCTTATTTTGTACTAGTATAGTAGTGGCAGAAATCCGTTGGTGCTCCCGATAGCGCGCGCTCCTGCGCGTGAACATATTTTTTGGAAGGCCAAAAAAAAATTAACAAAAATTCTGTGTGTTCTATATCACATCCAAATGCTACATGCAAATTTGTAGGTAAAAGGATTAAATACTTTGGCCTGTGCAAAAAAAAAAACACCAAATGTTACCACAAAATGACACCTTAATTTTTTTTTTCACCGGCAAAATGCCACTGCACTGTTTCGCATAATTTTTTTAAGGATGCTTGCAACACTAACATGAACATCTAAAAAATATCAAAAAAATTTGAAAACATTTACAATATATTTTTGTTTACTATTCACGCGGGAGCGCACGCTCATGGGACCCAAAACGCCATTCTCTAGTGGTGGTGGTGATGGTGGTGGTGGTGCTGCGCGCCAGCCTGAAGAGGCGGTTATGCTTCCCAAATGCTGACCGTGCTAAATTCGGGTTTAAAATCCTATGAAGAGAGGTTATTTCTTCTTCACAGCCATAAAAAATGGACAAATGAAATCAACATATTTTCTAGATCAGGCAGTTTCTGTCTCCAAGGCTAGCAGCAGACAGGGCGAAATCAACAGTCATGATGCAGTTAACCGACGAAATGGAAGACTCGGTGCAAAAAGACTGCATAAGCCACAAAAACCTCCACATATAGGTGATCACTTTGAGCAATTTGGCATTCATGTTCAACGAAAGAATCATGCTTACACATCATGCCACTTAGGCGCGTCGACAGAGGAAGAGGAATGTGGTACGGTTTCCGCAATTGGCATTTTCAACAGACGACCACAAAACTTCAGCTTGTGCACCGTGCTTGAGGCGTGTATAATATTCTTCACTCTTCGGAGTGTTGCAACCTATGCGATGTTAGCTAGACTAACCCTTCTTCGGCAGACCAGACCCTTCCCAGATGATATATACTATACTCCCAGGAACTTGGGCCATGTGTTCATCCTGGACCTCTTCCAGTTAAAGGGGTGATCAGCGCTTGTGTGCTCGATATAGGGATGTCAATGGGTAGGGTATGAGTGGGTACAAACTCCTTCTGCCCAAAACCATACCCACAGAAACCTTTTATACCCATCCACTTTAATACCCATGGGTATAAACTGGTGCCCATACCCATCGGGTATCCTATACCCAATGGGTATCCATTGGGTACAATGTACGGAATTTAAATTTTTAAAAAGTAGATAAATGAGTCTAGAATTCAAGTGACGATGGGCAAAGCAGTATAGCACTGATGCGGCCTCCTCTGATGGGTGGCCTCTTGGAGGAATCAAAAGAGTATGAGCAATGGTTGGTGGAAGCGTGATGTTGTGGGAGGCAGCGGTGAGAATCGGGGACCACTGATCCATAGATGAACATGAGTCCGGTGACAATAAGTCAAAATTTCATCGTTTCGAGGAGACACATAGGACGTAGAAGGAGTGGCGAGCAAGTTCATGTGGGCCTATGAGCTATAGCCGGTTTAGGGATACAGGGTTTAGGGATGGGCCATAGGAGTTGGATGTTCACCGCACATATCGTATGAGTTATTTTCATTTATTATATTTTATGGGTATCCATTGGGTTACACATGGCACAATTTTCATACCCATACCCTACCCATATATTTTGCGGGTATGAATACACATTATCCATGGGCACAAAATCTCTTCAAGTCTTGCTCATGCCCACTGTTTTCGGGTAGGGTACCCGCGGGTACCTGTACCCATGGGCAAAACTACCATCCCTAGCTCAATACGCGTGTCAACTCTTCGAATCTGAACTTCTTTCTTCACTCAAGCAAAGAAGAGCTTCGCATAGGGCAGCTCGTTCGGTCGTTCCAGGTGTCCTGGAGTCCCGGGAGGCACAAATGTGTGCAGTCCGCGTAGCTCTTAGGGTTGGCGATCTGCTCCAGGGTCAGCGGGTTCCACTGCTTCTTACAAATCTGGGCGTGCGTGTCTTTGCGGTACAGAAAGCTGGGTGATGTTGACGACCCCAACAGGGACCTTAGAGCATCTATAGTCGGACTTCTCAAATTGACCGGGCAGGCACGGAGACCACTAACCCGTCAGGAGAAAGAAGCAAAATGTTGACTCAACCGGACCCTCAAAGCCTCCTTAAATGCCTGGGCAGTCTGGCAGTGCTCATATTCATCTCATACTCCCTCCGTCCCAAAATTCTTGTCTTACATTTTTTTAGAAAAGGAGGATGACCCCCGGCCTCTGCATCTCGACGATGCATACGGCCACTTTATTAATTATTCTCATAAGACCTTACAAAGTCATACAACAGTAAGACTAAAGCCGCCGTCTAAGCAACAAACTGTCGCTACACCTATCCAGTTGATGAAGGGGCGTAGATAGCCAAGCCTAACATCTAAGACCTGAGACCCCAACCTAGCCACTTGCCGGGTCTAGGGCACACACTGGTCCAGCGTGCTCTCAGAGGCCGCCGCCGCCAACTGCCACCGCTCCATCTTCAAAACTGTACTGATGCATCAACCTTGCTCGGTCTAGCTATCGTCGACGCCACCACGGCGCCCAACAACACCTTCTCCCTGCGCGCAAACAGCTGAGCACGTCGCGGTCCCCACTAATACACCTTAGCGCCATGCTGCCAAGTACCACCAGCCGACACAGCTTGAAGTCCTTGGAAAATCTGTCATGCGTAGCACCTGCCGACCGGGCATGAAAAAGCGTAGAGCCTGTCGATCAGGCATGACTTGACATCTCCACCGAAGCTCCATGTCAAGACGAAGCCGCTCCACCTCCTGCCTCTGACTTCCAGCGCTGCTACGCAAACGATGCTCCCAAGAGAGAAACGACACCGCAGTGCCGCCATCGTCCAATCTGGAACACCAGATCCTAGGGTTTCCCCCGGAGCAGTGCCCATCACCAGCAACCGACAAGAACCCACACAGTGCCCACCACCACTCAGCCCTCAAGGTAACGCCTTCAGGAAGGTCACTGCGTCAAAGACGCCACCGCCGCCCACCGGAGTTAGGGTTTTCACCCGAGAGCCAGAGAGGGGGGAAATGAAGGAGCGTACATAGACTGACGTCTCCAAGAAGAAAAACGGCGCCCTTGAGCGTCGTCGTCGGCGCGGCCGACCAGGGCCGACCAAGGGGTTTCCCCTTATCTGGATCTCCTTCACCAACTTCACCCACGGCCAGGGTCCCGGCAACCACGCCGGCACCGTCAGGAACCCGCAGGAGAGAAGCCCACCGATCAGGGCCGGATGACCGCGGCCAAATCTGGCGCTAGAACCCACCGCCCGCGCGCACTGGCAGCCGAACAAGCCGACCCCGACAACGCCGGCCACAGATCTGGCCACACCCGGATCCAACGCACCCGCCGCGCCGACGACCACCTCCACTCGCCGGAGTGGAGAACCACCCCGGCCGCGCAGCCAAGCGCCGGCGACACCACGGGCCGCCACCACCCACAGCAGGACGAATTTGGGCAGGGGTGCCCAGATCCGCCGCCACCGCGCGCCATGGCTGACCACCACGCTGCCCCGGCAGCCATGAAGGCGCAGCCCCGCCGAAAAGCCCTGGAGCCGCCGCTCCAGCTTCCTATCTCCGCCGCCACGCTTAACGCCCAGGGTCGCCGTCACGCGCAGCCCGAGTCCGCCCCCAAGATGAAAGGCGAGTGTCGGTGTCAAAACCGGCGGATCACGGGTAGGGGGTCCCGAACTGTGCGTCTAGGTGGATGGTAACAGGAGACAAGGGACACGATGTTTTTACCCAGGTTCAGGCTCTCTCGATGGAGGTAAAACCCTACTCCTGCTTGATTAATATTGATGATATGGGTAGTACAAGAGTGGATCTACCACGAGATCAAGGAGGCTAAACCCTAGAAGCTAGCCTATGGTATGATTGTTGTAATGGTTGTTCGTCATACGGACTAAAACCCTCTGGTTTATATAGACACTAGAGAGGGCTAGGGTTACACAGAGTCGGTTACGATGGTAGGAGATCTACATATCTGTATTGCCAAGCTTGCCTTCCACGCCAAGGAAAGTCCCATCCGGACACGGGACGAAGTCTTCAATCTTGTATCTTCATAGTCTTGGAGTCCGGCCGATGATGATAGTCCGGCTATCCGGACACCCCCTAGTCCAGGACTCCCTCAGTAGCCCCTGAACCAGGCTTCAATGACGACGAGTCTGGCGCGCATATTGTCTTCGGCATTGCAAGGCGGGTTCCCCTTCCGAATAATTCATAGAAGATTGCGAACACCAGGATAGTGTCCGGCTCTGCAAAATAAATTCCACATACCACCGTAGAGAGAATAATATGTACACAAGTTCGATCTGCTGACGTATTTTGTGATGTGACGTCACACCACTACCAAGCCTTTACTTGAATCGTTTTTATTATACCACCTTAGTGCGTTTAGCGAAGCGGTTTCCTTGGCACGTCTTGTCAAAGCAGAGATCGTGTTCCCCTTATTCCGGGATTCCCATCAATACGGACATGGGTAACCCAGCCGTGCCCATTGCCACGCCTCCTCTATCGAAGGTGAGTCTCAAACAGTCACAGGGACGGCTCTTGGTATTCTCCCTCTTTATAGTGAGACCAAGGCACGTTTCTTTTCTTCAATCCTCAATCGAATCTGCCCCTTGCCTCGAGTTCCAACACCCAGAGCCCCAGATTCGAGCGTCTCGGACCTTCAACAATGTCCGGTTCCGACCTACAGGGCCGGTGGATGCCCCCCTCCATCACGGAAGAGGACGTGCTGAAGATGAGAGAAGCCAGGTACCTGACCTACGAGATTTCGCATAGGTTGCCCGCCAAAGGGCAAGTCATTCCTACTCCCGAGCCCGGCGAGAGTGTCGTGTTTGTGTCCCACCTCCGTCGGGGTTTAGGCTTCCCGATGGATCCTTTTGTAAGAGGGCTTATGTTTTATTATGGGTTGGAATTCCATGACTTGGCTCCGGAGTCCATCCTCCACATCTCATCATTCATTGTCGTCTGCGAAGCCTTCCTTCGCACTACCCCTCACTTCGGTTTGTGGCTCAAAACCTTCAACGTGGAGACGAAGATGATCGAGGGGCGCCAAGCAAAGTGCGGCGGGGCGGTTGTAGGCAAGAGGGCCGATGCTCCATGGCCCGAGGGCTCTTTCCAAGAGGAGCTCGGCTTGTGTCAACAGGAGTGGTTCTATATCACCACTCCCAGGGGCAGCAGGCAGAAGCCGCCGCCCATCTTTCGCTCGGGCCCTCCACAACGGCTGATGTCATGGGTCAACCAAGGGCTCAATGGGGGCCGTCAAAGGACGTACCCCTATTGCAGGGCCGGATTCGAGACCTCCAAGAGAGGGAGATCAATCTGGTTGTAGTGACGCAGGTTATGCTGATTCGGCGTCTTCTGCCCTGCAAACGTCGCCCCCTCCGTCTGTGGGAATTCAATCTAGAGGGGCCACGAGCTCTCCAACACTTCATGGGTACGACACCCGTGGAGATGTATAAATTGTTCTTCGGATCACAAGAAGTGTGTCCGGAATTGACCGAGGATGCCGGCCTAAGCTGCAATCGCCCGGATGTTCAGGTAAGTAGCCCTGTGTCCGGACACACCGTTTGTTTGCGTATTCTTGAATTTGCCTTTTAACCAATCGTCCTCTGAATAGGAGTGGATAGCGCAAGCGAAACTGATACGGTGTCCGGCCCCCCTCCCGGAGACCGCGCCGGATCCGGTGCTAGTCAGGATGCTGGAGGTTGCGCCTTCAGAGGAAGGCGAAGGGGAAAGCAGAGAAACTACCGCCTCTACCAAGGAGGCTTTCAGGAAAGGGGGGATCGAGAATCCCTCCTTCCAAGGGGAGAAGAGGACCGCTTCCGGAAACCCGGAGGCCAAGGCCTCAAAGTGGGGGAAGATGAAGGAAATATGCCTTAACTGGAAACATAATACATGTGTGAATACATGATAAATGTTTATTATTCATGCTAGAATTGTATTAACTGGAAACATAATACATGTGTGAATACATAGACAAACATAGTGTCACTAGTATGCCTCTACTTGACTAGCTCGTTTATCAGAGATGGTTATGTTTCCTAGCCATGGACAAAAGAGTTGTCATTTGATTAACGGGATCACATCATTAGGAGAATGATGCGATTGACTTGACCCATTCCGTTAGCTTAGCACTTGATCGTTTAGTATGTTGCTATTGCTTTCTTCATGACTTATACATGTTCCTGTAACTATGAGATTATGCAACTCCCGTTTACCGGAGGAACACTTTGGGTACTACCAAACGTCACAACGTAACTGGGTGATTATAAAGGAGTACTACAGGTGTCTCCGAAGGTACATGTTGAGTTGGCGTATTTCGAGATTAGGTTTTGTCACTCCGATTGTCGGAGAGGTATCTCTGGGCCCTCTCGGTAATGCACATCATTATAAGCCTTGCAAGCAATATGACCAATGAGTTGGTTACGGGATGATGCATTACAGAACGAGTAAAGAGACTTGCCGGTGACGAGATTGAACTAGGTATTGGATACCAACGATCAAATCTCGGGCAAGTAACATACCGATGACAAAGGGAACAACGTATGTTGTTATGCGGTTTGACCGATAAAGATCTTCGTAGAATATGTAGGAGCCAATATGGGCATCCAGGTCCCGCTATTGGTTATTGACCAAGAATAGTTCTAGGTCATGTCTACATAGTTCTCGAACCCGTAGGGTCCGCACGCTTAAGGTTTCGATGACAGTTATATTATGAGTTTATGAGTTTTGATGTACTGAAGGAGTTCGGAGTCCCGGATGAGATCGGGGACATGACGAGGAGTCTCGAAATGGTCGAGACGTAAAGATCGATATATTGGACGACTATATTCGGAGTTCGGAAAGGTTCCGAGTGATTCGGGTATTTTTCGGAGTACCAGAGAGTTACGGGAATTCGCCGGGGAGAAGTATTGGGCCTTATTGGGCCCTGCGGGAAAGAGAGAGGGGCTGCCTAGGGCAGGCCGCGCGCGCCCCCATGGCCTAGTCCGAATTGGACTAGGGGGAGGGGTCGCACCCCCTCCTTCATTCCCTTCTCTCTTCCCCTTCCTTGTCTCCTACTCCTAATACATGGAAGGACTCCTAGTTGGACTAGGAAAGGGGGAATCCTACTCCCGGTGGGAGTAGGACTCCCCTAGGGTGCGCCATAGAAGAGGGCCGGCCCTCCCCTCCTCCACTCCTTTATATACGGGGGTAGGGGGCACCCCATGAACACACAAGTTGATCTACGGATCATTCCTTAGCCGTGTGCGGTGCCCCCTTCCACCATATTCCACCTCGGTCATATCGTCACGGAGTTTAGGCGAAGCCCTGCGCCGGTAGAACACCAACATCGTCACCACGCCGTCGTGCTTACGGAACTCATCTCCGGAGCTCGGCTGGATCGGAGGCCGGAGATCGTCATCGAGCTGAACGTGTGCTGAACTCGGAGGCTCCGTACGTTCGGCGCTTGGATCGGTCGGATCGTGAAGACGTACGACTACATCAACCGCGTTGTGATAACGCTTCCGCTTACGGTCTACGAGGGTACGTGGACAAACACTCTCCCCTCTCGTTGCTATGCCATCACCATGATCTTGCGTGTGCGTAGGAAATTTTTTGAAATTACTACGTTCCCCAACAGTGGTATCAGAGCCTAGGTTTTATGCGTTGATGTTATATGCACGAGTAGAACACAAGTGAGTTGTGGACGATATAAGTCATACTGCCTACCAGCATGTCATACTTTGGTTCAGCGGTATTGTTGGATGAAGCGGCCCGGACCGACATTACGCGTACGCTTACGCGAGACTGGTTCTACCGACGTGCTTTGCACACAGGTGGCTGGCGGGTGTCAGTTTCTCCAACTTTAGTTGAACCGAGTGTGGCTACGCCCGGTCCTTGCGAAGGTTAAAACGGAGTCTATTTGACAAACTATCGTTGTGGTTTTGATGCGTAGGTGAGAACGGTTCTTGCTAAGCCCATAGCAGCCACGTAAAATTTGCAACAACAAAGTAGAGGACGTCTAACTTATTTTTGCAGGGCATGTTGTGATGTGATATGGTCAAGACGTGATGCTATATTTTATTGTATGAGATGATCATGTTTTGTAACCGAAGTTATCGGCAACTGGCAGGAGCCATATGGTTGTCGCTTTATTGTATGAAATGCAAACGCCCTATAATTGCTTTACTTTATCACTAAGCGGTAGCGATAGTCGTAGAAGCAATAGACGGCGTAAACGACAACGATGTTATGATGGAGATCAAGGTGTCGCGCCGGTGACGATGGTGATCATGACGGTGCTTCGAAGATGGAGATCACAAGCACAAGATGATGATGGCCATATCATATCACTTATATTGATTGCATGCGATGTTTATCCTTTATGCATCTTATCTTGCTTTGATTGACGGTAGCATTTTAAGATGATCTCTCACTAATTATCAAGAAGTGTTCTCCCTGAGTATGCACCGTTGCGGAAGTTCTTCTTGCTGAGACACCACGTGATGATCGGGTGTGATAGGCTCTACGTTCAAATACAACGGGTGCAAAACAGTTGCACACGCGGAATACTCAGGTTAAACTTGACGAGCCTAGCATATACAGATATGGCCTCGGAACACGGAGACCGAAAGGTCGAGCGTGAATCATATAGTAGATATGATCAACATAGTGATGTTCACCATTGAAACTACTCCATCTCACGTGATGATCGGACATGGTTTAGTTGATTTGGATCATGTGATCACTTAGAGGATTAGAGGGATGTCTATCTAAGTGGGAGTTCTTAAGTAATATGATTAATTGAACTTTAATTTATCATGAACTTAGTCCTAGTAGTATTTTGCAAATTATGTTGTAGATCAATAGCTCGTGTTGTTGCTTTCATATGTTTATTTTGATATGTTCCTAGAGAAAACTGTGTTGAAAGATGTTAGTAGCAATGATGCGGATTAGATCCGTGACATGAGGTTTATCCTCATTGCTGCACAGAAGAATTATGTCCCTGATGCACCGCTAGGTGACAGACCTATTGCAGGAGCAGATGCAGACGTTATGAATGTTTAGCTAGCTCAATATGATGACTACTTGATAGTTTAGTGCACCATGCTTAACGGCTTAGAATCAGGACTTCAAAGACGTTTTTGAACGTCATGGACCATATAAGATGTTCCAGGAGTTGAAGTTAATATTTCAAGCAAATACCCGAGTTGAGAGATATGAAGTCTTCAACAAGTTCTATAGCTAAAAGATGGAGGAGAATCGCTCAACTAGTGAGCATGTGCTCAGATTGTCTGGGTACTTCAATCGCTTGAATCAAGTGGGAGTTAATCTTCCAGATAAGATAGTGATTGACAGAATTCTCTAGTCACCATCACTAAGTTACTAGAACTTTGTGATGAACTATAATATGCAAGGGATGACGAAAGTTATTCCTGAGCTCTTCGTGATGTTGAGATCAGCGAAGGTAGAAATCAAGAAAAGAGCATCAAGTGTTGATGGTTAACAAGATCACTAGTTTCAAGAAAAAGGCAAAGGGAAAAGAAGGGGAACTTCAAGAAGAACGACAAGCAAGTTGCTGCTCAAGTGAAGAAACCCAAGTTTGGTCCTAAGCCTGAGACTAAGTGCTTCTACTGCAAAGAGACTGGTCACTGGAAGAGGTACTACCCCAAGTGATTGGCGGATAAGAAGGATGGCAAAGTGAACATAAGTATATTTGATATACATGTTATTGATGTGTACGTTACTAGTGTTTATAGCAACCCCTCAGTATTTGATACTAGTTCAGTTGCTAAGATTAGTAACTCGAAACGGGAGTTGCAGAATAAACAGAGACTAGTTAAGGGTGAAGTGACGATGTGTGTTGGAAATAGTTCCAAGATTGATATGATCATCATCGCACACTCCCTATACTTTCGGGATTAGTGTTAAACCTAAAATAAGTGTTATTTGGTGTTTGCGTTGAGCATGAATATGATTTGATCATGTTTATTGCAATACGGTTATTCATGTAAGTTAGAGAATAATTGTTGTTCTGTTTTCATGAATAAAACCTTCTATGGTCATACACCCAATGAAAGTGGTTTATTGGATCTCGATCGTGTGATACACACATTCATAATATTGAAGCCAAAAGATGCAAAGTTAATAATGATAGTGCAACTTATTTGTGGCACTGCCGTTTAGGTCATATTGGTGTAAAGCGCATGAAGAAACTCCATGCTGATGGAATTTTGGAATCACTTGATTATGAATCACTTGATGCTTGCGAACCATGCCTCATGGGCAAGATGACTAAAGACTCCGTTCTCCGGAACAATGGAGTGAGCAACTGACTTATTGGAAATAATACATACTGATGTATGCGGTCCGATGAGTGTTAAAGCTCATGGCAAGTACCATTATTTTCTGACCTTCACAGATGATTTGAAGCAGATATGGGTATATCTACTTGATGAAACATAAGTCTGAAATAGTTGAAAGGTTCAAAGAATTTCAGAGTGAAGTGGAAAAATCATCGTAACAAGAAAATAAAATTTCTGTGATCTGATCGCGGAAACGAATATTTGAGTTACAAGTTTGGTCTTCAATTAAAACAATGTGGAATAGTTTCACAGCTCACGCCACCTAGAACACCACAACGTTATGGTGTGTCCGAACGTCGTAACCGCACTTTATTGGATATGGTGCGATCTATGATGTCTCTTACTGATTTACCAATATTGTTTTGGGGTTATGCATTAGAGACAGCTGCATTCACATTAAAAGGGAACCATCTAAATCCGTTGAGACGACAACATATGAACTGTGGTTTAGCAAGAAACCCAAGTTATCGTTTCTTAAAGTTTGGGGCTATGATGCTTATGTGAAAAAGTTTCATCCTGATAAGCTCGAACCCAAATCGGAGAAGTGCGTCTTCATAGAATACCCAAAGGAAATAGTTGGGTACACCTTCTATCACAGATCCGAAGGCAAGATATTCGTTGCTAAAAATGGATCCTTTCTAGAGAAGGAGTTTCTCTCAAAAGAAGTGAGTGGGAGGAAAGTAGAACTTGATGAGGTAACTGTACCTGTTCCCTTATTGGAAAGTAGTTCATCACAGAAATCAGTTCCTGTGACAAATACACCAATTAGTGAGGAAGCTAATGATATTGATCATGAAACTTCAGATCAAGTTACTACAGAACCTCGTAGGTCTTCCAGAGTAAGATCCGCACCAGAGTGGTGTAGTAATCATGTTCTGGAGGTCATGTTACTAGACCATGATGAACCTACGAACTATGAGGAAGCGATGATGAGCCCAGATTCCGCGAAATGGCTCGAGGCCATAAAATCTGAGATATGATCCATGTATGAGAACAAAGTATGGACTTTGATTGACTTGCTCGATGATCAGCAAGCCATGTTAAATGAATGGATCTTCAAGAGGAAGACGGACACTGATATTAGTATTACTATCTACCAAGCTCGACTTGTTGCGAAAGGTTTTCAACAAGTTCAAGGTGTTGAATACGATGAGATTTTCTCACTCGTATCGATGCTTAAGTCTGTCTGAATCATGTTAGCAATTGCCACATTTTTATGAAATCTGGCAAATGGATGTCAAAACTGCATTCCTTAATGGATTTATTAAAGAAGAGTTGTATATGATGCAACCAGAAGGTTTTGTCAATCCTAAAGGTGCTAACAAAATGTGCAAGCTCCAGCGATCCATCTATGGACTGGTGCAAGCATCTCGGAGTTGGAATATACGCTTTGATAAGTTGATCAAAGCATATAGTTTTATATGGACTTACGATGAAGCCTGTATTTACAATAAAGTGAGTGGGAGCACTATAGCCTTTCTGATTAGTATATGTGAGTGACATATTGTTGATCAAAAATGATGTAGAATTTTTCTGCAAAGCATAAAGGAGTGTTTTAAAGGAGTTCTTTAAAAAGAAAAGACCTCAGTAAAAGCTACTTACATATTGAGCATCAAGATCTATTGAGATAGATCAAGACGCTTGATAAGATTTTCAATGAGTACATACCTTGGCAAGATTTTGAAATAGTTCAAAATGGAACAGTCAAAGAAAGAGTTCTTGCCTGTGTTGCAAAGGTATGAAATTGAGTAAGACTCAAATCCCGACCACAGCAGAAAATAGAGAGAGAATGAAAAGTCATTCCCTATGCCTCAGTCATAGGTTCTATAAAGTATGCTATGCTATGTACCAGACCTATTGTATACCTTGCTCTGAATTTGGCAAGGGAGTACAATAGTGATCTAGGAGTAGATCACTGGACATTGGTCAAGAATATCCTTAGTAAGGACTAAGGAGATGTTTCTCGATTATGGAGGTGATAAAAGAGTTTGTTGTAAAAGTTACATCAGTGCAAACTTTTACACTGATCCAGATGACTCTAAGTCTCAACCTGGATACATATTGAAAGTGGGAGCAATTAGCTAGAGTAGCTCCGTGCAGAGCATTGTGGACATAAAATATTTGCAAAATACATACGGCTCTAAATGTGACAAACCCGTTGACTAAGCTTCTCTCACGAGAAAAATATGATCACACCTTAGTACTCTTTGGGTGTTAATCACATAGCGATGTGAACTAGATTATTGACTCTAGTAAACCCTTTGGATGTTGGTCACATGATGATGTGAACTATGGGTGTTAATCATATACAGATATGAATATTGGTGTTAAATCACACGGCGATGTGAACTAGATTATTGACTCTAGTGCAAGTGGGAGACTGAAGGAAATATGCCCTAGAGGCAATAATAAAGTTATTATTTATTTCCTTATTTCATGATAAATGTTTATTATTCATGCTAGAATTGTATTAACCGGAAACATAATACATGTGTGAATACATAGACAAACATAGTGTCACTAGTATGCCTCTACTTGACGAGCTCGTTTATCAGAGATGGTTATGTTTCCTAGCCATGGACAAAAGAGTTGTCATTTGATTAACGGGATCACATCATTAGGAGAATGATGCGATTGACTTGACCCATTCCGTTAGCTTAGCACTTGATCGTTTAGTATGTTGCTATTGCTTTCTTCATGACTTATACATGTTCCTGTAACTATGAGATTATGCAACTCCCGTTTACCGGAGGAACACTTTGGGTACTACCAAACGTCACAACGTAACTGGGTGATTATAAAGGAGTACTACAGGTGTCTCCGAAGGTACATGTTGAGTTGGCGTATTTCGAGATTAGGTTTTGTCACTCCGATTGTCGGAGAGGTATCTCTGGGCCCTCTCGGTAATGCACATCATTATAAGCCTTGCAAGCAATATGACCAATGAGTTGGTTACGGGATGATGCATTACAGAACGAGTAAAGAGACTTGCCGGTGACGAGATTGAACTAGGTATTGGATACCGACGATCAAATCTCGGGCAAGTAACATACCGATGACAAAGGGAACAACGTATGTTGTTATGCGGTTTGACCGATAAAGATCTTCGTAGAATATGTAGGAGCCAATATGGGCATCCAGGTCCCGCTATTGGTTATTGACCAAGAATAGTTCTAGGTCATGTCTACATAGTTCTCGAACCCGTAGGGTCCGCACGCTTAAGGTTTCGATGACAGTTATATTATGAGTTTATGAGTTTTGATGTACTGAAGGAGTTCGGAGTCCCGGATAAGATCGGGGACATGACAAGGAGTCTCGAAATGGTCGAGACGTAAAGATCGATATATTGGACGACTATATTCGGAGTTCGGAAAGGTTCCGAGTGATTCGGGTATTTTTCGGAGTACCGGAGAGTTACGGGAATTCGCCGGGGAGAAGTATTGGGCCTTATTGGGCCCTGCGGGAAAGAGAGAGGGGCTGCCTAGGGCAGGCCGCGCGCCCCCCAATGGCCTAGTCCGAATTAGACTAGGGGGAGGGGCCGCACCCCCTCCTTCCTTCCCTTCTCTCTTCCCCTTCCTTGTCTCCTACTCCTAATACATGGAAGGACTCCTAGTTGGACTAGGAAAGGGGGAATCCTACTCCCGGTGGGAGTAGGACTCCCCTAGGGCGCGCCATAGAAGAGGGCCGGCCCTCCCCTCCTCCACTCCTTTATATACGGGGGTAGGGGGCACCCCATGAACACACAAGTTGATCTACGGATCGTTCCTTAGCCGTGTGCGGTGCCCCCTTCCACCATATTCCACCTCGGTCATATCGTCACGGAGTTTAGGCGAAGCCCTGCGCCGGTAGAACATCAACATCGTCACCACGCCGTCGTGCTGACGGAACTCATCTCCGGAGCTCGGCTGGATCGGAGGCCGGAGATCGTCATCGAGCTGAACGTGTGCTGAACTCGGAGGCTCCGTACGTTCGGTGCTTGGATCGATCGGATCGTGAAGACGTACGACTACATCAACCGCGTTGTGATAATGCTTCCGCTTACGGTCTACGAGGGTACGTGGACAAACACTCTCCCCTCTCGTTGCTATGCCATCACCATGATCTTGCGTGTGCGTAGGAAAATTTTTAAAATTACTACGTTCCCCAACAGAAGAGATCTTCACCATAGGGTCCTGCGTCTGGGGAGGCCCCGGCCGCACTATCTCCCCTAAGGAATCAGCCCTCCAGTGAGCCGTAAGTAGGAAAAGGGGAGTTTTGTAATAAGGGACATCCCTATTTTTGCTTCTGAGGATAACCGAAGTTTTTACCTTGTAGTTCGGATCTCCGTCCTTCTCAGCTGAGCTCGTCTTCGGGGGACCTTCGTCCGGAGATGATGGAGAGCGAGACGCCTCCATCTGTCGCATCGTCAGGCGGGGCGGACGACCCTGAGGTGTCGTCACGGAGGGTATCCCCGAGTCCGGCAGGGCCGGAGAGTTCGGCACCAACTGGTGTACGGCCGGGGGAGCTGAAGGATCTGCTTGAGAAGGCGTCTATCTCAGAAGGTCACCGTACATTGATGAGTACGGTGATTGAAAGAATTTCATCCGCCGAGGGCGGGTTGCATGATGCCGTCAGAAGTTTGCTGGCGGGGTTTGAGGTACGTAAAAATGACATACCTTTTGACAATTTTACACATAAAGTGCGCACTGTATAGATAGTAGCCCCTGAGACTCGGTATGTTGTCGAAAGCGACAGCGTGCCGAGGATCATAATCTCAGGTATTAATTCTCGCCTTTCCTATGCAGGTGGCGGATAGTCCGGTGGCCAGCCGGACTGATGGAGTTGCCGAACTAAAGCGGCAACTCGACGTTGCGGATGCAGACATCACGCTGGTCAATAAACGACTTGACGAGTCACAAGGTAGGTTGTTTCTCCATGGTCACCTAGTAAGGGAGCTGAAGCTCACTCCTTACAACATGTATGCTTAATGCAAATGGTGCCGCTGTTGTGGAGGACCTTCGAGCAGAGCTTGCTCGAGCCAAGGAGCAGGCCAGAAGGAGTGGTGCGGCTGCCTCGAAGGCGGCCGAAGAGCTAGAAGCCGAAAGGACTGCCCACTACCGAAGCAGGGAGGAGATGGTCGAAATGGCCGTGAAGCTGAAAGATGTTACCAACCGCTATGAGGTTCTTGAAAAAGAACGCCGAGCGGAGCAGGAAGACCTGAAGAAGGCCACCGCCGAAGCCAAGGATGCCCGTTCTGCAATAAGGGCTATAAAGGAGGAGCTGCGTCAGGCCGGGGATATTGCGGCTGGCCAGCCCTTTCTGCTGCGCAAGAAGTTCACAGATCCAAAGTATGCTCAGCTTGGCCAGCTGTGGGGTCCGGAGGATCCTTATATGGATTTAGCGGCGAGTGCGGCAGATGCTGTTGTGCACTTCCGAAGTCAAAAGGATCACGAGATGGAAGAGCTTTTTTTGTCTCAATTCCACAGTCCGGAGCGTTCACTTCCGTTGACCGATCGGTTGGCTGAGTGGGCTGAGCTGAATAGATTGTCCGGACTTGCCATGACGGATGTAGTGGCTCATATCTGGCCGGATAGGCCCAAGCCGAAGAGTTATTTTGGCTTATTGCAGCAATTCCTTGGGGCGGTGCCGCATATCAAGGCGATGAAGCGGTCGGCCTGTATAGAGGGTGCACGGATGGCCCTCGCCCGTGTGAAGACATACTGGACGGAGATGGATGCAACCGATGTTGCAACCCGGGGTTCGGACGAGAGCCGGTTACCCGCCGAGCACTATTTTGGGGAAGTTCTCCGGGGCGCTCATGTAATAGAGTCGCGGTGCTCAAAAAATGTCATGTTCAAATGATCTTTATGATATGTAAAACGATATTCATAATATAAGTGTTTTTTATACTTGTGCATTCAAGTATTGAAATATCTCCTGTGCGGCCGTTAATGTATACTTGTGTATAACCTGAAAGATGGCAGTCTTTGGCTTCATCCCCCACCACATGGTGCGGGGGTGTTTGCAAAATAGCGCATTTTCACACTTAATCCAACATCTTGGTCCTGTGAAGGAGGTGCTAGCGTAGCAAACGAGGCAACCGGACTATGATGCTTTATCACTTTCACTTAGCCATAGGAGTTCGAAGGTGGGGCTACGATATAGCCCCTAGGGGCACCGCGCTCTCCGAATTCGGGGCGCGTATGTGCCTGACCGGGAAACGGTCCTTCGTCAAAGCGGAGGAATTCTAAACATTCCGGTAGTCGATCGAGTGGTTGACCAGTCTCTCGCTGTATCATGACAGTCAGTTTTCGGCTTTCTCTACTGAGGTGCTCGCCCGGTCGAACCGGGGCACAATCGCAGTAGTTCTCCTGGTGCCGCGTTAGCCGATGATACGGAACGTAAGGCAGCAAAATGCAGGAGCCGGGCAAACCCAATATTTGACCAAAGACATGATTCGGAGCTGATGCATATAAGGCCTAACTCAAGACGCCGAACACTCCCTAAGGTATTCGGTCTTAATGATAACGGGCAGAACAATGCCCTAAGCCCCTAGTGTCCAGGTACAGGCGAAAATTTCTGACGCGGCCGACGCCAAAACGCCAGCCTCCTTGTCGGTTATGGTGAAAAACCGGGGGATGTGAATCAACAAGAGACAGTAAGAAAGGTTTACGCTGGGTCTTAATCTGAAAAGAATCCTTGCCACGGGTTCCTATTGCACGTCTGCGCCTGTGTCTCCGTTGTGCCGTATCCTGGACGGGTGTACACGCTGTTCATCTGTAAAAGAGAGGAACTTAGCTTGAAAAGAAATCGTGCAAAAAATGTATTGAAAACAAAGTATAAATGAATGAATGAAGTTGAGCTTATATTGGCTCTTTATTGTTCATACGCACAGCCCCTTGTGAAGGGGTATGCAGCTAGGGATCCCCTAGTTTATTTATGCCGGACTCGCCTAGCCGTGTCCGGTGTCTTGAACGACCTTTTAATGAGATGATGTCGCATGGATCGGGCATTTTAAGTGTAAGAGACGCGTAGTGCGGTATTGCGTTAAAGCGGGCGAAAGCTTCACGTCCCAATAGTGCTTGATGGCTACTTTTGAATGGGGCGACATGGAAGATTAGCTTTTTGCGACGGAAGTTGTCGGGTGATCCGAACACAACTTCTAGTAGTAAGGAGCCCGTGCACTTGGCGTAAGGGCCTGGCATCACTCCTTTGAAGGAAGTGCGGCTAAGGTGAATTTTAGTAGGGTCTATCCCCAATTTGCGGATTGTGTCCGGATATAGCAGGTTTAAATCACTGCCGCCATCCATTAGGACTTGTGTAAATTGTAGTCCGTCGATTATAGGATCCAATATCAGAGAAGTCCATCCTGCGTTTTGAATACTTCTGGAATAATCCAGCTGGTCGAAAGTAATTGGTTTTGACATCCAATCTCGGGATTTCGCTGGGGTGGACCGTGCGGCGCGTACTTTAGCGGGTGCCGCCCTGTTGTTCCGTGTTGTCACATGGAGTGAGTTTACTGTTTTGACTTCTTGCGGGAAAGTCTTTTGTCTTCCGGTGCTCTGCTGGTGGGGTTCGTCATCGTCCTCGCTTGGCGTGTCGAGCCCCTTGTGTTCGGCGTTGAGTCGGCCGGACTGCTTGAAGACCCAACAATTTCGGTGGGTGTGGTTTCCAGGCTTCCCGGGGGTACTGTGGATTTGACATATCCGATCCAAAATTTTGTTGAGGTTGGATAGCTCGTCGCTGTTGTCCTTGAGAGGCAGTGTTTTGTTGTTCGGCCGCGAGCTTTTGAATCCGGCGTTGACCGCCATGTTCTTTGGGCCATTTTCTTTGTTTCGGCGTTGATCCTTTCTGCGTCGTGATTTTCCATTTCCATCTCTGATCTCAGATGTACTCGGGTCGCTGGTGCTGCATCTTGCCAGCCAGCTATCTTCCCCCGCGCAAAAGCGGGTCATGAGGCTCATTAGCGCGGCCATTGTTCTTGGCTTTTCCTGGCCAAGGTGTCTGGCGAGCCATTCGTCTCGGACGTTATGTTTAAAAGCTGCTAGGGCTTCGGCGCCCGGACAGTCGACTATTTGGTTCTTTTTGGTGAGGAACCTGTTCTAGAATTTGCGCGCTGACTCTCCGGGCTGTTGAGTTATGTGACTTAAATCGTCTGCATCCGGAGGGCGGGCATAAGTCCCCTGAAAATTTGCTCTAAACGCGTCCTCGAGCTCTTCCCAATTTCCAATGGTATTTTCTGGGAGGCTTTTGAGCCAATGCCGAGCTGGCCCTTTGAGCTTGAGGGGTAGATATTTTATGGCGTGGAGATCGTCTCCTCTAGCCATGTGTATGTGTAGGATGTAATCCTCAATCCAGACTCCGGGGTCTGTTGTTCCGTCGTATGCCTCTATGTTTACGGGCTTGAATCCCGCTGGAAATTCATGATCCAGCACCTCATCGGTGAAACATAGTGGGTGTGCGGCGCCCCTGCATTTAGGTGTGCCGTTATCTTCGAACACTCAGCGTGTTGTGTTGCTTCCTGGGGCCCTCTTCTTTGGCCCATAAATGGACCTGACCGGGCCATCCTTTTTGCGAGGATCTTTACGTGTGTCATGTGCCGGCTTGTGTGCGGCGCCGCTTGCTGCTCTTGGCCTGTCATCTGGTCGTCTATCCGGCCAGGCAGCCTCTTTGCTTTTTGATTGTGGGGGCTCTACGGTCTCCTCGTCGAATTCGGGCAGCAGTTTGCGCTTGGGGTAGCTCTTTGCTTGGTGGCTATTGCCGTATTTGTCCGCGGTCTTGAGTACTTTGCTCCACCTCATTCTGAGTATGTCTTCCGCTGTTTTGAGCTTCCGTTTCTATTTCTTCAAGCTTCTTGCAGTGGCGACAAGCCTTTCGTGAAGGTTCTTATGCTCCGGTGGTGTGTCCGACATAAGGTCGTCTGGACTGTTGTTTTCGCCGAGGATGGGTTGATTGTCCGACTCATCCTGTTCGGATGATTGCTTGGTTGCATGTTCGTCGTCCACTGGTTTGCCCTGCTCTACGGCTGGGTCATTATGGGTGTTGTTGTTATCGAGGCAAGACTTGGGGCAGCGCTTGCGTCGCCGTTTTGGTTGTTTTTCGGGGGGATTATCCGTCGCCGTGTCCCGTTGTTCCTCGTTATCGCTTTCCTTTGGTGTGTCCACCATTTATATGTCATGAGTTGAGGTGGCTTTCCAGTGCCCCGTAGGCGCTGGTTCTTGGTCGTCTCCGGCATCGTCGTCCATACCGTCGATGTCTTCGGAGCCGTAGTCTAGCATGTCGGTTAGATCGTCGACAGTGGCTACAAAGTGGGTGGTGGGTGGGCTTTGAATTTCTTCGTCGTCCGCATCCCAACCGTCCTGACCGCAGTCCGGCCAGGGCTCTCCTGATAACGAGAGATACTTTAGCGAATTCAGGATGTCGCCAAAGGGTGAGTGCTGAAAGATGTCCGCGGCGGTGAACTCCATGATCGGCGCCCAATCGGATTCGATTGGTAGGGGCGCAGGAGGTTCGGAGTCCGGCGAGGATTCCGGTACCTCGGAGTCACGAGCTTTACAAGGGACAAGGTCAGTATTCGGCTCCATCGCCGTAGAAGTTGCAGCCCCCGAGGCGGTGTCTAGCCACCCGTCCTCGATCTGCGCGGTCGGCTCCGGACTAAGGGTCGGAGCGGACTCATGTGCGGCCTCCAGGGCACTGTCCGGCAGCAGAGCTAAATCATGCCCATCGTGACAGTGCGGCGCGCTCGGCTGTGGCTCGAATCCGTCGAAGATCAAGTCTCCGCGGACGTCGGCCGTGAAGTTTAGACTTCCAAATCTGACCTGACGGCCAGGGGCGTAGCCTTCGATCTGCTCCAGATAGCCAAGCGAATTGGCCCGTAGTGCAAAGCCGCCGAATACGAAGATCTGTCCGGGGAGAAAAGTCTCACCCTAGACTGCGTTGTTGTTGTTGATGATCGAAGGAGCCATCAAGCCTATCGGTGACGACACAGAGGAACTCTCAATGAAAGCACCAATGTCGGTGTCAAAACCGGCGGATCTCGGGTAGGGGGTCCCGAACTGTGCGTCTAGGCGGATGGTAACAGGAGACAAGGGACACAATGTTTTTACCCAGGTTCGGGCCCTCTCGATGGAGGTAAAACCCTACTCCTGCTTGATTAATATTGATGATATGGGTAATACAAGAGTGGATCTACCACGAGATCAAGGAGGCTAAACCCTAGAAGCTAGCCTATGGTATGATTGTTGTAATGGTTGTTCGTCCTACGGACTAAAACCCTCCGGTTTATATAGACACCGGAGAGGGCTAGGGTTACACAGAGTCGGGTACAATGGTAGGAGATCTACATATCCGTATTGCCAAGCTTGCCTTCCACGCCAAGGAAAGTCCCATCCGGACACGGGACGAAGTCTTCAATCTTGTATCTTCATAGTCTTGGAGTCCGGCCGATGATGATAGTCCGGCTATCTGGACACCCCCTAGTCCAGGACTCCCTCAGCGAGCCCGCCACCGCCGTCCGCCGGACGAGCTTTGCTCGCCGGCTTCCTCCGGCGGTGGGGGGGGGGGGGGGGGGAGTGGATCGGGGTGGGTTGGGAGCGGCGGCGGCTAGGGTTCGCCCGAGCCGCCCCCCGGGGGCAGCGCGAGCGCGAGTCCAGGAAGAAACCCTTGTCTTACATTTGTCCAGATACGGATGTATCTAACACTAAAACGTAACTAGATACATTCGTACTTAGACAAATCTAAGACAAGAATTTTGGGACGGAGGGAGTATATGGGATGAGTATAAGGAGTGCCCGGGCGTGCCCGGTCATTGGTCCTGCGTCCGCCACATAGGATTGGGCCCGCCATGGAGCATCTTTTTCTTTCTTTATTATTTATTTTCATTCTCTTTCTCTCTTCACCAATCACATGCATATGACCGGACATATAAGAAAAATGACGTGGCTGCGTGAACGGAAAGATAGGGAGTCAAAACGAACACGACCGGACGCTGACCGGGTGCGTCCGCGGGCATTTGAGAGGCCAAATTTGTACATTATAGCTGAAGATGCTCTTAGGAGCACTGAACACTTCTCCAATAACCCGCAGCAGGCCCTTGCTAGTGCCTGGTCCCCAGTAAGACAAATCTTTGATTGGAGTTGTTTGGTTGTAGCAGTTTCCATCAGAATTATCGCCCCAATCTTTGCTCCTGATGATAAAAAAAGAACAAAAACACGAGTCGGATCTCATCAGTCACATGAGGTTTAGGATAGGACGAGCCGATTAGTTCTTTGTTTGACAGAAAATTTTAACTAAATTATTGATAGATGAGAGTTTACTGGGTATGAATAGGTGGCCTAGTGACAAAAAATGCCCTTGAACTTTTAGGGTCCATGTTGTGCTCGACCCATTTCGCCACGGCATTCAGTACCATCCCATAAGCATCCTCTGTTTCCATTTCTTTGATGTCTTTGTTCTTATCTTCAAAGGAATTTTGCCTGCAAGAAACAAAAAATCAGAAACCTTTTTTTTTTTGAAATTACTAGATGATTCATCGTAAAATACTCTGCTTGTCAATAATTGATCATTGTCATCATGCACCTGTGATTTTTATCTCATGTTTACTTGATTGTATTATATATCCGCTACTTTCGAAACACGATCTTTTCATGTTAATTTTTTCATTCAAAGACAGGATGACTACCACAAAACAACGCGAATATGACAATCGAATCTAAGACACAACAATATAAAAAATGTGATGTAGCATTGATGTGCTCTTCAAAATTCAAGCTAGCTTCAAGCAAGAGAGCATGTGCCTAGTTGTAGAATCTTAGAAAAAAGCTCATCGTTGAAATGTACCTTAATCGTCCCACTTAGGGTCACCTGACCTGAGCTAGCTTTCCCGTTCCAGCTCGGCGTGACGTGCAGAACTAGCGATGCTTTAGGTCGTTCACGCGGACAGTGATCGACTTGCAACCATCCTCCCAGTGTGTGCAGGTCAGAGCATTTGGCGTATCGCGACGGATCAGCCCAACAATCAATTAACCAGACGGGACCGTCGGACTCGTACAGCACGGCACGGCCAGTGTGCGGCCGGCGTTACGGCGTCGCCGTCGGCACTCGGCAGGCAGGGCCGTAGTGACCTGCTAAGAGCATCTACACCCGCATGTGATAAATACGGCCTTTTAAACGGTGCGTCCGCGGGCAGTAACCGCACGCCTCATTTTGCTGTGTCCGCACCCGTGTATCTGAAATTCGGCACCTCATATCCATGCAACACATGCATGTATGAAAACGAACGTATGTAGATCTTCAGACTAGCAACAAATCTAGTTAAATCAAGCAAATTGCATAAACGATCATTGGAGAACCAAAATGCATCGGACAGTACTCTAAACATACGATAAAATAACTTAATTAAACGGGGAAGGGCGAAGGAAATCACCATTTCCTTGCCGCCCCCTTCCCCTTGCGGTCGGCGGTGCTACTTTGGTCTTCGGTGTAGGCGTCGGTCGTCAGAGTGTCATCGGAGGAGGAGGAGGAGGTTGATCCATCGTCGGAGTCGTCCGACAACTCCATGTGCCCCCGGCAACCCTTCGGAGCAAAGCGTTCCTGCTCCGGGCGTGCCTCCTCGCCTTCGCTTCCTTCGTCGCCTTCGTCGACGCCTCGCGCACCGATAGCTCGATAGCGAGCCGGAGCGCTTTGGCGTTCTTCCGCCGCAGCCGTCGCGCATCCGTCTCCGCCATTGTCAGAGACCGTCGGATGATGGACGCAATGAGCGTGTCCTCGGAATCGACCGGCGCGCGAGTGAGTGCTCGGCGCCTCGCCGACGCATCGCCCGCCGCCATGGCCTCCCTTGCGCGTTGCCGCTCGCGTCGAGCTGTCCGTGCCTCCGACTCGGGCGTCCTCAGCGCCGGCGAGGGCACAAGCACCCAACGGTGCACGTGGACGCTCTCAGGAGGTTGAATGGATGGGGTGGCGGTGGAGCAGAGCAAGCGGCACTTCGACTGATGCTGCGCGCCAGAGGGGAGCGCCCGCCAACGTCGCCCACACCGCAACGACGGGCAGAGTTGGACGGCACGTCGCTCCGTGAGCTCCCACCGTTGTTGTCGCCCTGATCTAGACGGGAGCGGTGCAGAGCAATGCGGAGAGCGACTGCATCGACGTCGCTCTCGTCACCGTTGGAGCCGGAGCCGCTGCGGTCATGGCCCATGGAGCCGGCACCCGACTGTAAATGCTCTAAGTGATTAATCAAGTGTTTATTTATTTTCAATAGCTTGATAATGGCTCATTTGACTAACTCGGTTTGTTGATCAATCCGTGTAACGGATCACTGCAGTTGAGCCACTGATATGTAGGTCAGGTTTCCAGAGGGCCCACGTGTCAGTGAGCGAACGGCAGGGGATCCTCGTCCACCCAAAGGGGCTGGTATTGATGGGATGCGTTGCGTACGTTCCGGGGATGGGCACACGCACGCCTGTTTGCTACCCTGCTGATGCGCGACGGTGACGGCGCCTGGTGGAGAGAACACACCATGGTCCGGCTTGGCCTCGACCATCTCACCAACCACCACCCTCCTCCCGTCCTCCGCCGCTAGCTTCCGTGCCTTCTCGCTTCCTCCGGCGGCATGCGTAGCTTCATCTATGCCTACGGTAGCCGTCGGCATAGATAAGGCCGTAGGCATATAAGGTTACTCTGGTAGTGTCCGTATACGCTGCCAGTTCATCTTACAAGAGTCCGGAAGAGAATCCAAAGATCGGATCGTACCGTACCGTACGCGAGGCGGCAGGCATTAGTGATTCGTATCTCTCTGCTGCGTGTTTAGATTCTGCGCGTTACGTACACGTACCACCGTGCGTGCATGCATTGACACCGTGGTGCACTGGTGCGTGGTGACCGTCGGCCCCAGCAGCGGTTGTAGCTAGGCGTTGAAGGCCAGCACGTGCCCCCCGCGCCGCGCCCGTCGTCCAGAATCCATCTGGGCTCGGCGTGATCCGCCCGCGACTGCGATTCCGTCGACCATGATGCCGCCGGCCCCGTGCCACGGTGGTGCGCTGCACAGCTCAGCGCAACTGTAGCGCCTGTACGCCACAGCCCACAGATCCCTGCAGGTAGCCGAACCACCTCTGCACACAGACGCGCAGTCAAAACATCCGATCCTCCCCTTCCCATGCAAGCTTCGGAAGCTCGATCCGTTCCTTCCATACAAGCAATGGTTCATAATCGGCTGCTACCTTTTCGTGGCCTTCTCCACTGTGCATGCACAAAATTAGGGCCGGTTTTCCTCAACTGACCAGCATATCATACCTGGGAAGCATGCATGTATGGATGTTTCTCCCCTCGTGCCGCTCTCTGTACATCGCCACTACCTGTCATGCCAAGTGACTCTGGGAGTGAGGTCGTCATCGAGGGCGTGACTCCGGTGCTACAATGTATGCCTGAGTTGCAGGTGTTAAGTGTGGAACCATCTTCGCCTATACCGATGGTGCTCTCGAAGGTGGGCTCGCTTGGGGCGGTGACGGTTGCCTCGACGCCCTCTCCACCTCCGTTGGAGCCTAGTCAGTCGGAGTATGCATGTGTGGAGGGTGATGGTCCAGACATGGCTAACACGCGATCGCTTGAACCCTTTGGAGGTGTGGTTCCTATGGCTGATAAAATTGTTGTGGCCGGAGTGTTGGTGCCTAATCCTGGTGTCCTTTTAGCCACCAGGATTTGTGAATTCCTAGCCAACCTGGACTCTGAAAATTCTGGAAAGATGATTGGATGCCTCTTGGAGGAAAAAGCTTTGAGGGAGAAGCACAAGAAGGGTGGCGCTAACTCTAGATCTGGCATCCTCAAAGAGAAATCTTGCAGGAGCAAAAGCAAGAAGGATAGCGCTAGAGGGGAGGCGCAAATGGTTCCATGATGGATGGTTCTCGGCTTTCTGAGTTGCAGATGTGTGCTCGGTCATGGGGGTGGTTTTCGTCGATGTGTTTTCCTCGAGTTGCATTATGTCGATTGGTTTTCTTTTGCAGTACAGGGACCCATATGTTGTGGGTTGCAGTAGTAGTGTGTTGGGTGCTTCGGTCCCGTGGCTCCATGATTCGGGAGTAGTTCACATGTGGATGGGGTCGTGCTTTTGAGCATGGTTGTGATGGTTTTCGCCTGGTTTTCCATAAATTAACTAGGCAACTCTCTTCTTCTTAATTAATGGATGAGGCAAAACTTTTGCCTCCGTTTCAAAAAAAAAAAAATACCTGCAGCGACATGTCGCGCCACCCACCGTCGCCTCCTTTCTGCCGGTGGTTTGGATTGGACGCCATGAGGGGGCAGATACACACTCACCACCCACACCCCAGATTAACCACGGGCAGACTAGACTAGATTAGGTATTTAGGTTAGGGGGGGACGGCCTAGGTGGTAGTGTGTCCCGGACGAATTATTGGGTGGTAATTCGCCGATGATGTGAAGGCATGATGCTATTGCTGCAGCTGCTACTGAAGTTCTACTGTGCTACGGTCCACAGAGGGCGAACATCGCTACTGGCAGCTGTTTTCCCCTTTCTTTTGCGGTAAAAGAAGCTGGTTTTTCTGTAGAGAAGCACTGCTAGTTTTTTTTTCTTTTCTGAAGAAAGAGAAACACTGCTAATTGTGTTTGAACTTTGAAACCAAGCCAGTGTGATCAGACCAGGGTCAGAGACAAATTTGGCGTAAAATCCTCTGAGAGGAGGTTTTCTCTTTTTGTGGAATGAGCAGAACCGTCTGATCTGAATCATCCGGTCTCCGTCGGCAAGGTAGCAACAGCGGGTGACGAAATCAAGGCATGTAGTTAACCAGTGAAACTAAAAGAAAAAATCAATGCAAAAAGGTAGTCAGCCACAAAAAACCTATGCATATAGGTGATCACTTTGAGCAATTTGGCATTCATGTTCAATGAAAGAATCAACCATGCGTAAGACATCATGCCACTCAGAGGCCTCATGAGAGGAAGAGGAATGTGATACAGCATCCACATAATTGGCCTTTTCAACAGAAGACCACAACACCTCGGCTCGTGCACCGCGCGTGCGTTGCGGCGTGTATATATTCTTCACTCTCTTCAGAATGTTGCAACCTGTACGATGTTAGCTACACTAACCCTTCTCCGGCACATCAGACCCTCAGATGATATATACTATACTCCCAGGAACTTGCGCGAGGTGTTTGTGTACCTCTTTCAGTCAAAGGGGTGATGATCAGCACTTGTGTGCTGGATTCGCGCGTCAACTCTCCATCACTCGCTCAAGGGAAGAAGAGCTTCGCGTAGAGCAGCTCGTTCCAGGTGTCCTGGAGTCCCGGGAGGCACCAATGCGTGCAGTCGGCGTAGCTCTTAGGGTTGGCGATCTGCTCCGGGGTCAGCGGGTTCCACTGCTTCTTGTATATCTGGGTGTGGGCGTCTTTGCGGTACTCAGATAGTTGGGTGATGTTGACGACCCCAACGGGGACCTTAGATGCACTGAACACTTCTCCGATAACCCGCATCAGGCCCTTGCTAGTGCCTGGTCCCCAGTAAGACAAATCTTTGATTGGAGTTGTTTGGTTGTAGCAGTTTCCATCAGACTTGTCGCCCCAATCTTTGCTCCTGATGATAAAAGAAGAACAAAAACACGAGTCAGATCTCATCAGTCACATGAGGTTTAGGATAGGACGAGCCGATCAGTTCTTTGTTTGACAGAAAACTTTAACTAAATCATTGATATAGATACGAGAGCTTACTGGGTATGAGTAGGTGACATAGTGACAAAAAATGCCCTTGAACTTTTAGGGTCCATGTTGTTCTCGACCCATTTCGCCACGGCATTCAGTACCATACCATATGCATCTTCTGTTTTCATTT
The DNA here is from genome assembly GCA_963921465.1 of Triticum timopheevii. NCBI lineage: Eukaryota > Viridiplantae > Streptophyta > Magnoliopsida > Poales > Poaceae > Triticum > Triticum timopheevii. The sequence goes on from OY997270.1 coordinate 588,065,588, forward strand.
CTTTGATGTCCTTGTTCTTATCTTCAAAGGAATTTTGCCTGCAAGAAACAAAAATTTAGAAACCTTTTTTTCGAAATTACTAGATAATTCATTGTAAAATACGCTGCTTGTCACTCTCTCTTCAATAATTGATCATTGTCATCATGCACCTGTGATTTTTATCTCATGTTTACTTGATTATATCTGCTACTTTCAGAACACGATCTTTTCATGTTATTCTTTCCATTCAAAGACAGGATGACTACCACAAAACAACAAGAATATGGCAATCGAATCTAAGGCATATAAAAATATAAAAATTGATGTAGCATTGACGTGCTCTTCAAAATTTAATCTGGCTTCAAGCAAGAGCAACTTGTAGTCATGTAGAAATTACTTACAGAATTTTCATCTTTTGTCCGGTCATCCACCAAAGGTAGGTATTGAATACCACAACGTCAGCTCCTTTCCAAAACTTGGCATGCTTTTCAATGGCTGTGCCCCTTACTATTCTATCCGTAACACGGTGAACAACAGCATCGTCGGAATTTGATTCAGCTAGAAAGGGGGCCCAATAGAACTCAATCGTGGCATTGTAGTCCTGGGAAAATGCGACATTAAGCATATTCAGTATGGATGAGATTAGGGAGAAAGGGTAGCCAGCAAGTTACAAAAAGAAACACCGTTTTGAGATGAAGATATTCAGATGAAACATCCATAATCTTAGGGAGTCTGTTGCTTATTGACATATCTAGCAATCTTTGGTGTTCACAGTAGTTCATTGACCAACAAAAGGTTCAGTGCAGTGCTTATTGAGTTATATGTTGCTGTGTGGAAAAAAGAAGGGAAATCTTTGGTCTGAAAACTGTCATCGAGTCAACTGTGAGTTTTAAGATCAAGTCATTTGGATGAGAACATCCATAAACTTGGGTGTTTGTTGCTTGCTGAGATATATAGTTATCTACTGGAGTTCACAGTATGTTCATAGACTGAAAAATAGGTTCGTTGCAGTGCTTATTGAGTTATGTATTGCGCTGTTCATCTATCATATAAAAAGAAACGAGGGAGTTTGTTGCAAGTTGACATATCTAGCAATCTTTTGGTGTTCACAGTATGTTTACTGACTGAAAAATAGGTTCAGTGCAGTGCTTATTGAGTTATGTATTGCGATGGTCATCAGCCCAGTGAAAAAAACTAGGTTCTTGTACTTTTGCTCTGAAAAAATAAGAATTTTCAAGATAAAGGAATTTAGATGAAAACATTCATGAAGTTGGGATTATGTTGCTCGTAGACATATAATATAGCAATCTTTGGTGTTCACGGTATGTTCATTGACTGACAAAAAAAAAATCTTCAGTTCAGTGCTCATTAAGCTATGTATTGCTCACTGTTCATCTGCTATGTCAAGAAAGCAAGGGAATACCTTTGCTCTGAAAACCGTGAGCGAGTCAAATGTTTCCATGGACTTGGCACTCTCAGGAATGGCCCGGTGCAGGAGGCAGACCAACGACACGTACTGCCCGCGGTTGAGCGAATCGCCAACAAACAGCATGCGCTTGCCCCGCAGCATCTCCAGCATCAGAGTCGCATTGAAGCTGCATTTTCAGGTGTGAGAATGGGGTACATAGCATAAAGATCAATACTGTGTTAAAGCCATAACAACCACCGAAACCATATAGCTTGATAAAGCAGTTTAACATTTTCTCGATTGTGGTTCAACTGGAACACTCGTGCAGCTGGCACTCTGCCAAGCAACAGTGTCGCGTTTAATTTTGACAGTGACTGAGATTGTTATTCCGTAACCATCTGACCCAACCCCTATTTACTGAGGTACGGACAACGGGTTAAGGGTCACATTCTATGAGAATAAAAGTTGAATGTCCCATTCCTTCGAGTGCGACCGCCAACGGTGTCCGGTATACAGCCTACGCCGCTGTCTAGAAAGTAGAAACGTTTTGACAAAGTCTCTAGAAACAAAAGGAGAAGCCACGAACAAACTCAGATGGGCCTGCCGCGAATCGCGCAGCACCCATCGCCCCTAGCGTCGCCGTCGTGAGGATATTCAGCGCTTCCTTAATTCCCAGCCACCGAAGTATCAGAAACCATGCTGGCAAATGCGGGTCGGCCGTGGAAAGATGGACAGCAACGGCGCAACCACTACAACCCCATCAGGAGAAAAGCAAAGCGTGATTAAGGTGCCCCTATAGCATCCAAGTGGAGGGTCCATGGCAACCCACGCCCGCGCAAAAAGAAAATAGGGGGAAGAAGGAGATGCTTGATGATTCGTACGGCCGTATTCCGTCCCACCCGTATACTACTAGTATCAATGCCGGCGTCCCGGTTGCCGTGGCCCGCGTCCCCCATGGCACCGTCCCCTTGCTTGCTCGGTCAGAGCAGCCGCCCCGTGCTCCCACGTGACGCCTGCCGCTGCATTTGCTTTGCGCTGCCTGGCCCGGGAGCACGCGGCACGAGAGGGGTCAATGAGGGAGCGGCCGGCAGCAAACACAGCTGGACGCCTCGTGTGGGAGTGGGACGAGGCGAGGGGCGACGCACCGGGCCATGATTTTCCATGGCGGATGGACCATGCGCGACTGGACGGCCGTGTGCCGTGGCTTGTCGCCCACCGACACGCTACGACGCTGCCCCGTCACGGTCAGGGACGGAAAAGTCTCGGGTTAGTTAGTTAACAAGTCCCCGCTAAAATAACTGCAACTGCATCTGGTTGTGCCGTCCAGTCCACACCCCGGGCTCGGCACGTTTGTAGAGTCGTCGGCGCATGGACCTGTGTCGTGTCGCGTCGCGTCGCTCGCCCTCGCCGCGCCCCCACCACCGCCACCACGACCTCGGGGTGGCCTACCTACCTACCAAAGTCCCGAACCCAACCCCAACGGTGGGGTGGCTCGCCTACCTCGGAGGACGGAAGCAAGCCAAGCGCGTCCGGCCAAACCCTACCGTCCGGATTAGCCTCGAAATCTCGCTGTTCTTCGCCGTTGCTAACCCAATAACCGTAAAATCCTAACCACCCGGTCGACCACGATCGATTCGTCCGCTCCGTCGAGTCGGCATCGCGGTTTGGATCGACTCTTCTTTTTACTACTCTCGACGACTTGTTTGTAGTATTGTTTTCTCGTCATGGGATGGGGCGCAAAGATCCAAACCCACCATCGCCGTCGAGAGGAGAAAGATTTGATTTTCTAGATTAACGATAATGCGCTGCGATTTACTGACCTTGGGAGCGAGCAGCCGCGGGGCTGCCACCGCCAGTGGCGGTAGGCGGTGTCGGGGCGGCCGTGCGCCTTGCATGTCAGCTGCGGCTGGATGTAGGGGCACTCCTCCTCCTGGTACAGCGGCCGCGCCGCCTCGTCGTACACCCACTCGCCGCGGGCCACGTCGCACCCCGGCGCCGCATGCCCCACCGCGAACGGCAGCGACACCACCGCCGCCGACGAGATTTTCTCCTCCGCTGCGGCCTTCTTCTCTTCCACCACCGGTCCAACCTTGCCGCCCACGGGGACATGGGGGTGGGGCCTGGGGTGGTGGGGCCTGGGGCGGTGGCGGGGCGGCGGGTGGTGGAGGAAGGGCTGGTGGAGCGTGGAGGTAAAGTCCTTGAAGTAGAGCAGGGAGACGAAGGTGATGAAGGCGAGCGTGAGCGCGTACGAGGTCAGGAACGGCGTCCGCCGCCCGTGCCCGCCGCCGCCGGCCGCGCCGTGCTGCGGCTTCATCATCCTCCTAGCCCTCGTCTCGCCCCCGGCTCGGCTCGGCTCGATCTTGCTGCTGCTTGCTGGCTAGATTGCCGCCGCCAGCATCGCAAGATGCAATGGAGATTCGTGCGCGGGGCGTGGCGGGGCGATCCGATCTGGCGTGCGCGGCGCGGCTTGGGGAGGAATCTGTGGGGCGGTTGGGATCTGGGGGTGGGGGAGGGTAAAGCGCTGGTGTTCTTGGCTTTGGCTTGGCTTTGTTGAGGGGAGGGAGGAGCGGGGAGGTGGAGGGGAACTGGAACGCAGCTCGCTTTCGGCTAGGGCCCTGGCAACTTTGGTGAGAAGTGGAGTAGGATTGAATGCTGGGGGTGCGGTGCTGGTGCGTGTCCGAATGGTGGTTTCTGGGTGGGCTGGAGGACTGCCCGATGGCTCCATCTCAAACCCTGAAACTAGGCGAGAAACTGGGGGCGTTTGCTCCAGTAAACATGGACCGATTACAGCAATTACTAGTGCGCTGCTCTCGTGATTACTCTGCAATTACTGTGCTGCATGTTCGTTTAATATACTGCATCTCTGCATTACTACTGGAGGCGCATGCAAGAAGTTACTAGTACCTGAGTTCAAAAAAATAGGAGTACTCTATACAGTTAAAATTTGAGCTTCCCCTTTGCTTGTGCTGTTCCATTAACCGGCTGGTGACCTGTGAAAATCAAGCACTGGTAGTAGCACTAACTTGTACGCTAATTAAGCAGCCAGCACACGGGCACCAGTTTCACATTCGAACCGGGAAGGCGTCCCCCAGGGCACCAGATCCGGCTTCCACGTGACCCCACTAACTAACCCCCTGTTCAGGTACGCCTCGTCGACGCAAGCAGCACTGGTTGTTGTTGAGGTCCGGCGCTCTCTCCCGTTGCCGGCAGTCATCACTGGACCATACGCCGGGTAGGTGGTGCGTGCATTGCGGATTTGCAGTTATTGATGGTACTGTGGCTACCTTCAGATCGGTCGATGCTTGAAGAAGAAGATGGCCGGTGATCAATGAAGTGCAGTACGTGCTATGCCACTAAATTCGGACCACGCCTTAATCTCCAGGCCATTTGCTACGCGCACAACTGCAGAGAAACGCCACCATCAGAACCAGCGAAGCAATGGTTGATTGCACGAGCATTAGGGCCATCTGATCTGATGAAACGCATGCCCCAAACCCAAATCGGCCGCGTCTTTCCTGAAACCCCTGCACACGCAGAAACCTCATCTTCTTCCGATCGCGTGTGGAACTGCGCGCGGCCGCCCATCTTTTCTCCTAATCTCGCTTCAATCACGCGCCGCGGCGTGCTGTACGAAATTTCAGTCTGGATCCTGGTGGGTCTTGCTGACCTTCTTGCGCGCCGTTTCCGCCCAAAAGCGCTGCGTTTTTACTTGTAGTGCCGTCTTTTCTTGCTCGCACGCATCGCTCTCGTCCTTGTTAACTCCGTCAGTCATGCATGCAAAAACTTGATCACTGCCGCCTCCTAATCTTGCGCACTTGGAAGACAAGGGGAGAGATGGACACGTTCCCGTGCGACGCACGTCTCCCGCGTGATACGCGCCTCCGATGTGATTACGTGCCAAATCTCGGCACGGCGTTGCTGATTTTCCGGCCAGGTTCGATCAGCCGGCGAGGGCGACGCTTGGAGCTCGCCGACGCTGATGGGGTGGTGGTGGATGCGCGAAGCTGGCCCGAAGACGCTAGGGTCACAGTGGGTCAGATGGTGGTGTTCCCGTGCCATCTGGCACGTATCGCGGCGGTTGACTGGTGGGGCGAACCCGGGGTGGTTTCCGAGGTGAGTAATGGCGACAGGGGGGGGGGGGAGGGAGAGAAGTTATTAGGCCGACGCATCGGCTCTCCGCCACTTCCCCCCTCGCAGATCTCATCCAAAATCGCCACCGCGACGCCCCGCTCTAATAGCTAGGGTTTGATGACGACGCGCGAGCAGCAGATGTGGGCGCTCTCCGCCGGCGACAAGGTGCTGATGGGGAGGCTTCAGGAGATCGACCGCTGGTTCCCGACGGCGAAGGCCCTCAACGACGCGTCCGAGATGGTGAGAGACAAGCTCAGGGGAGAAGAAATCCTCTGATGCTTCCCCAACTACGACCGCCACCGGCGATGGGGGTGCTTCTCTGGGCGATGATGGAGGCGGAGTCGCTGGATCCGGAGCAGAGAGAGAAATGGAAGGTGTTTCGCTCCTTCCGTTACCGCCTGATCCAGCCGCGGGCGCCGTCGCCGGTGCAGCCGCAGGCGGTGGTGATGGGGATCCCGGCTCCTGGATCTAGATGGCTTCCAATCGAGATCGAAGAGGACGAGGTGGTGGCTGTGACGCCAAGGCGCAGGGCCAGGGCGCCAGCGACTCCAACCGCACTTCCTCGCCGCTCCCCTCGCTTCTCGAGGCACTCGCCTCGCCTCCTTGCCCTTTCCCACCGCCAGTAGGGCGCTCGCCGGCTGGGAACCGTTTCTGGTTACTGGCCGGCGAAGGCTCCGAGGAGGAGGAGGAGGAGGGGGAGTCCTCTGTCTACTCTTCAGGTATGTATCCCAACCCCAAATACTTGGTATCTACTGCTTCGATTGAGGTAGATGATACTAGAATTGGGAAGATTAAAGGAAACAATAGATTATGAGATGATAGCAAGAGGAAAAAAGGGTTCAAATCCCAAAATGCAGATGACTGCAAGGGAGTTTCTGAGGATGTTGATAGTGTGGACTATATGAATCATGAAAAGGGGGATAGGGGGGAAATTATGGAAAATAATTGTAGAAGTAGTGGTGTTGAGGCACAGATAGTTTATAATCACATGAAAAAGGATAAAAATCATCCTATCCCACCTTGGTTTGAAGAAGATGAGGTTGATTTTGGAGAATTAGTGATACAGAAAACTCCCATTGGGGCCCTTTGTGCTTCAACAGAGGAGGAGGGGGGGAATAAGGAGGAAAAACTTGTGAGACCCCTGATTATTTTTGGGGGCTCAGTAGGTAAAGATTTAAAAATGGACTTGGATGTGGGCCTGGCCTGGTGGAGGCCCAGTGGGCTTGATAGCAACCCTGCCCAAGAAAAGGAGGTGGGGTTGGCAGGTATAAAAGTGGGTGAGGGGGAGGGGGAGAGCAATTCCATCGTGTAGGGTTTCCCCCTTCTCCTCCCACACCGCCGCCAGCAGGCAAAATGGCTGGAATTTTAGGAAGAGATGGAGGTCCTAGATTCAATCGTGGAGGTGAGGGGGGGTTTGCTAGAGGGAGATTCAACTTCCGTAACAGGGGAGGTGGATGGAATGGAGGAAGATATAGTACAACTGACAGATCCGGCAGTTTTGGAAGAGGAAATGGTAGATTTGGTGTTGGAAATGGGGGTGGCAGAGGAGATGGAGGGGAAGACAAATTCGCTACAGAAGGGAAGAAAATCTAATTTGGCTAGCTAAGACAGGGAAGAAAGAGGCAGTGGGAGATAGAATTGAAAGAGCAACTGGTGAGGGAGAGAGCTCGGGAATGGAGAAGGGAAAGGAGAAGGATGTGATGATCCAGAAAGAGCAGAGTGCTCAGCAACAGCTACTGACCTCTCTGCTTTCTCGGTTGGTGCAAGGGCTGAGAGGAGGGGAGCAAGAGATCATTAAAGGAGTGATTGGAAAGTCTCTGGAGGTTCAGTCTGGCAGAGATGGTGTGAGGAGAGAAGAGAAAAACGGAGATCCCATGCAGAAAGCTGACAAGAGAGTTGACCAAGATCCAGTGATGGAGATGAAGAAACAAGGGGGAGAGGCAATTGGCAGCTGAATTTAGAGGAGGACAGGAAGGGAATGGAGAGACTTAACAAACAAGTTTGTGGTAAATGCAAAGACCCAAGACACTCTACCAGGGATTGTAGGATAGGGCACTGCTTGATATGTGGAAGGGATAACCATATTACTAGTGAATGCAACTTGTTGAAGCAGATGAAACCAGTTCCCAAATATGTTGGATATGCTACCAAAGGGCTGGGGACCCTATTGGTTCAAAGCTACAAAGATGTGCTTGTAGCTGAACACACAAATCCCTTAGGTGTGGTGATCATTAGAGAAAGAAATATTAATGAAACTAAACTCACAAAGGCTATGACAGAGATGTTTGATTGGGGGTGGCAGTGGAGAGTTAAGGAGTTTGGGAAAAATGGTTTCATGATGAGATTCCCCAATAAGGCAAAATTGGTAGAGATGGCTAAATTTAATGACTTCAATCTGCTTGGGACAGGGGTGGTCATTAAGGTCCAACCTTGGTCCCTAGACCATCAAGCAATGGGGAAAATGCATACTGCCTGGGTTAAGCTGAGCAAGGTGCTTGATTGTTTCAGACACTTCTTGGGCATTTGTGAAGTTTCTGCTGCAGTGGGGCCTGTGTTGGAAGTGGATATGGATACAGTTAATGAAGAAAAAGTGAGGGTCAAATGTGGAATCAGAGATGTGGAAAGAACTCCACCTCTAGTGGAAATCACTGCCCCTGATCTACTCATGTTCAGAATTGGTGTAGAAGTGAAGAAGGTGGTGGAAATTGGCTGGTATAAAGAGGATAAGAGGAAAAATGAAAACACACATAACCTAGAGGGATGGAGAAACAGAGAATAGAAAGAGATTCACGGTGGAAGATACAGAACATAAAAGCATTACACTAGGATGTTTGTCTCTCAAACAAAGTGAGGAAGTAGATGGAAAACTGGTCAAAATGAAAGCACAATTAGAAGAAAACATGATGCAATGGCAAGATGAGATGTATGCTGAGAGAAGGAAGTGGCAAAAAGAAAGTGACATCATGTTCAACAAGATCAAAACCTTGGAAGAAGACAAAGCCAGACACAGTGCATTGTGGGCTAAAGCTGAACAAAGAATTAAGGAGCTTGAATGCAATCAACAAGCAATGCAGAAAAAGATCAATCAGCAACAGGAAGAGATCCTAAAGTTAATACAAGAGGCTGTTAACATGGAACAATATGAAATGGAGCTGGCTAATATGGATCTGGAAGAGTACGAGAACGAAACCCAACAAAAAAAGGGTGAATCAGAATCTGGAAAATACAACGAACCCACTGACTATAATGCCAGTCATGAATCAACTGGGACCCTGGGTGAAAAAATGGTAGACATTGTTGGAGAACGTTGCAGAAAATTAAAATTTTTCCTACGGTTTAACCAAGATCCATCTATGAGTTCATCTAAGCAACGAGTCATGGGAGAGAGATTGCATCTACATACCACTTGTAGATCGCGTGCGGAAGCGTTCAAGGGAACGGGGATGATGGAGTCATACTCGCCGTGATCCAAATCACCGTTGACCAAGTGCTGAACGGACAGCACCTCCACGTTCAACACACGTACGGAGCGGATGACGTCTCCTCCTTCTTGATCCAGCAAGGGGGGAGGAGAGGTTGAGGAAGATGGCTCCAGCAGCAGCACGACGGCGTGATGATGGTGGAGAGGCAGTACTCCGACAGGGCTTCGCCAAGCACTCGACGGAGGAGGAGAGGTGTTGGGGAGGGGAGGGGCTGCGCCTTGGATCAGGTGTTCAGCCCTCCCCTCGCCCCTCTATTTATAGGGGAAGGGGGAAGGGGGCCGGGCCCCTCTAGGTGATATCTAGAGGGGGGGGCGGCCAAGGAGGGGGGCTTACCCCCCAAGCAAGGGGGGCGCCCCCACTAGGGTTCCCCCCCCCCCAACCCTAGGCGCATGGGCCCAAGGGGGGGGGCGCGCCCAGCCCTCCAGGGGCTGGTTCCCAGCCACTTGCGGCCCATGAGGCCCTTCGAGAGGGGTGGCCCCTCCCGGTGGACCCCCGGAACCCCTCCGGTGGCCCCGGTACAATACCGATATGCCCCCGAAACTTTCCGGTGTCCGTATGACAACTTCCCATATATAAATCTTCACCTCCGGACCATTCCGGAACTCCTCGTGACGTCCGGGATCTCATCCGGGACTCCGAACAACATTCGGTAATCACATACAAGTCTTCCTAATAACCCTAGCGTCACCGAACCTTAAGTGTGTAGACCCTACGGGTTCGGGAGACACGCAGACATGACCGAGACGGCTCTCCGGTCAATAACCAACAGCGGGATCTGGATACCCATGTTGGCTCCCACATGCTCCTTGATGATGTCATCGGATGAACCACGATGTCGAGGATTCAATCAACCCCGTATACAATTCCCTTTGTCAATCGGTACGTTACATGCCCGGGACTCGATCGTCGGTATCCCAATACCTCGTTAAGTCTCGTTGCCGGCAAGTCACTTTACTCGTGCCGTAATGCATGATCCCGTGACCAAACACTTGGTCACTTTGAGCTCATTATGATGATGCATTATCGAGTGGGCCCAGAGATACCTCTCCGTCATACGGAGTGGCAAATCCCAGTCTCGATCCGTGTCAACCCAACAGACACTTTCGGAGATACCTGTAGTGCACCTTTAAAGTCACCCAGTTACGTTGTGACGTCTGGTACACCCAAAGTACTCCTACGGTATCCGGAAGTTACACGATCTCATGGTCTAAGGAAGAGATACTTGACATTGGAAAAGCTCTAGCAAAACGAACTACACGATCTTGTGCTATGCTTAGGATTGGGTCTTGTCCATCACATCATTCTCCTAATGATGTGATCCCGTTGTCAATGACATCTAATGTCCATAGTCAGGAAACCATGACTATCTGTTGACCAACGAGCTAGTCAACTAGAGGCTTACTAGGGACGTATTTGGTCTAAGTATTCACACGTGTATTACGATTTCCGGATAATACAATTATAGCATGAATAAAAGACAATTATCATGAACAAGGAAATATAATAATAATCCTTTTATTATTTCCTCTAGGGCATATTTCCAACAGTCTCTCACTTGCACTAGAGTCAATAATCTAGTTACATTATGATGAATCGAACACCCATAGAGTTCTGGTGTTGATCATGTTTTTCTCGCGAGAAAGGTTTAGTCAACGGATCTGCGACATTCAGATCCGTATGTACTTTGCAAATGTCTATGTCTCCATCTTGAACATTTTCACGGATGGAGTTGAAGCGACGCTTGATGTGCCTGGTCTTCTTGTGAAACCTGGGCTCCTTGGCAAGGGCAATAGCTCCAGTGTTGTCACAGAAGAGTTTGATCGGCCCCGACGCATTGGGTATGACTCCTAGGTCGGTGATGAACTCCTTCACCCAAATAGCTTCATGCGCTGCCTCCGAGGCTGCCATGTACTCCGCTTCACATGTAGATCCCGCCACGACGCTCTGCTTGCAGCTGCACCAGCTTACTGCTCCACCATTCAACATATACACGTATCGGTTTGTGACTTAGAGTCATCCAGATCTGTGTCGAAGCTAGCGTCGACGTAACCCTTTACGGCGAGATCTTCGTCACCTCCATAAACGAGAAACATGTCCTTTGTCCTTTTCAGGTACTTTAGGATATTCTTGACCGCTGTCCAGTGTTCCTTGCCGGGATTACTTTGGTACCTTCCTACCAAACTTACGGCAAGGTTTACATCAGGTCTGGTACACAGCATGGCATACATAATAGATCCTATGGCTGAAGCATAGGGGATGACACTCATCTCTTCTTTATCTTTTGCCGTGGTCGGGCATTGAGCTGAGCTCAATCTTACACCTTGCAATACAGGCAAGAACCCTTTCTTGGACTGATCCATTTTGAACTTCTTCAAAATCTTATCAAGGTATGCGCTTTGTGAAAGACCTATGAGGCGTCTCGATCTATTCCTATAGATCTTGATGCCTAATATGTAAGCAGCTTCTCCAAGGTCCTTCATTGAAAAACACTTATTCAACTAGGCCTTAATGCTGTTCAAAAGTTCTTTATCATTTCCCATCAAAAGTATGTCATCTACATATAATATGAGAAATGCTACAGAGCTCCCACTCACTTTCTTGTAAACGCAGACTTCTCCATAAGTCTGCATAAATCCAAACGCTTTGATCATCTCATCAAAGTGAATGTTCCAACTCTGAGATGCTTGCACCAGCCCATAAATGGATCGCTGGAGCTTGCATACTTTGTTAGCGTTCTTAGGATAGACAAAACCTTCCGGCTGCATCATATACAGTTCTTCCTTAAGATGCCCGTTAAGGAATGCTGTTTTGACGTCCATCCGCCATATCTCATAATCATAGTATGCTGCAATTGCTAACATGATTCGGACGGACTTCAGCTTCGCTACGGGAGAGAAAGTCTCATCGTAGTCAACCCCTTGAACTTGCCGATAACCCTTAGCGACAAGTCGAGCTTTATAGATGGTAATATTACCATCCGCGTCCGTCTTCTTCTTAAAGATCCATTTGTTTTCTATCGCTCGCCGATAATCGGGCAAGTCTATCAAAGTCCATACTTTGTTTTCATACATGGATTCTATCTCGGATTGCATGGCTTCAAGCCATTTGTTGGAATCTGGGCCCACCATCGCTTCTTCATAGTTCGAAGGTTCACCGTTGTTTAACAACATGATTTCCAGGACAGGGTTGTCATACCACTCTGGTGTGGAACGTGTCCTTGTGGACCTACGAGGTTCAGTAGCAACTTGATCCGAAGTACCTTGATCATAATCATTAATATCCTCTCCAGTTGGTGTAGGTACCACAGGAACATTTTCCTGAGCTGCACTACTTTCCGGCTCAAGCGGTAGTACTTCATCGAGTTCTACTTTCCTCCCACTTACTTCTTTCGAGAGAAACTCTTTTTCCAGAAAGGATCCGTTCTTGGCAACAAAGGTCTTGCCCTTGGATCTTAAGTAGAAGGTATACCCAATGGTTTCCTTAGGGTATCCTATGAAGACGCATTTTTCCGACTTGGGTTCGAGCTTTTCAGGTTGTAATTTCTTGACATAAGCATCGCATCCCCAAACTTTTAGAAACGACAGCTTAGGTTTCTTCCCAAACCATAATTCATACGGTGTCGTCTCAACGGATTTAGACGGTGCCCTATTTAAAGTGAATGTAGCTGTCTCTAGAGCGTATCCCCAAAATGATAGCGGTAAATCGGTAAGAGACATCATAGACCGCACCATATCCAATAGAGTGCGATTACGACGTTCGGACACACCATTACGCTGAGGTGTTCCAGGTGGCGTGAGTTGTGAAACGATTCCACATTTCCTTAAGTGTGTACCAAATTCGTGACTTAAGTATTCTCCTCCACGATCTGATCGTAGGAACTTTATCTTTCGGTCACGTTGATTCTCTACCTCATTCTGAAATTCCTTGAACTTTTCAAAGGTCTCAGACTTGTGTTTCATTAAGTAGACATACCCATATCTACTCAAGTCATCAGTGAGAGTGAGAACATAACGATATCCTCCGCGAGCCTCAACGCTCATTGGACCGCACACATCGGTATGTATGATTTCCAATAAGTTGGTTGCTCGCTCCATTGTTCCGGAGAACGGAGTCTTGGTCATTTTGCCCATGAGGCATGGTTCGCATGTGTCAAATGATTCATAATCGAGAGACTCTAAAAGTCCATCAGCGTGGAGCTTCTTCATGCGCTTGACACCAATGTGACCAAGGCGGCAGTGCCACAAGTATGTGGGACTATCCTTATCAACTTTACATCTTTTGGTATTCATGCTATGAATATGTGTAACATTACGTTCGAGATTCATTAAGAATAAACCATTGACCATCGGGGCATGACCATAAAACATATCTCTCATATAAATAGGACAACCATTATTCTTGGATTTAAATGAGTAGCCATCTCGTATTAAACAAGATCCAAATACAATGTTCATGCTCAAACTTGGCACTAAATAACAATTATTGAGGTTCATAACTAATCCCGTGGGTAAATGTAGAGGTAGCGTGCCGACGGCGATCACATCGACCTTGGAACCATTCCCGACGCGCATCGTCACCTCGTCCTTCGCCAGTCTCCGCTTATTCTGCAGCTCCTGCTGTGAGTTACAAATATGAGCAATGACACCGGTATCAAATACCCAGGAGTTACTACGAGTACTGGTAAGGTACACATCAATTACATGTATATCAAATATACCTTTAGTGTTGCCGGCCTTCTTGTCCGCTAAGTATTTGGGGCAGTTCCGCTTCCAGTGACCCTTCCCCTTGCAATAAAAGCACTCAGTCTCAGGCTTGGGTCCATTCTTTGACTTCTTCCCGGCAACTGGCTTACCGGGCGCGGCAACATCTTTGTCGTCCTTCTTGAAGTTCTTCTTACCCTTGCCCTTCTTGAACTTAGTGGTCTTATTGACCATCAACACTTGATGTTCTTTCTTGATTTCAACCTCTGCTGACTTCAGCATTGAAAATACTTCAGGAATGGTCTTCACCACCCCCTGCATATTGTAGTTCAACACAAAGCTCTTGTAGCTCGGTGGGAGCGACTGAAGGATTCTGTCAATGACCGCCTCGTCCGGGAGGTTGATCTCCAGCTGGGACAGGCGGTTGTGCAACCCAGACATTTTGAGTATGTGTTCACTGACAGAACTGTTTTCCTCCATCTTACAGCTATAGAACTTGTCGGAGACTTCATATCTCTCGACCCGGGCATGAGCTTGAAAAACCATTTTCAGCTCCTCGAACATCTCATATGCTTCGTGTTTCTCAAAATGCTTTTGGAGCCCCGGTTCTAAGCTGTAAAGCATGCTGCACTGAACGAGGGAGTAATCATTAGCACGTGACTGCCAAACATTCATAACGTCTTGTTTCTGTGGGATGGGTGCTTCATCTAGTGGTTCATCTAGGACATATGCTTTCTTGGCTGCTATGAGGATGATCCTCAGGTTCCGGACCCAGTCCGAATAGTTGCTGCCATCATATTTCAGCTTGGTTTTCTCTAGGAACGCGTTGAAGTTCATGTTGACATGAGCGTTGGCCATTTGATCTACAAGACATATTTTGCAAAAGTTTTTAGACTAAGTTCATGATAATTAAGTTCATCTAATCAAATTATTGAATGAACTCCCACTCAGATTTGACATCCCTCTAGTCATCTAAGTGTTACACGATCCGAGTCGACTATGCCGTGTCCGATCATCACGTGAGACGGACTAGTCATCATCGATGAACATCTCCATGTTGATCGTATCTTCCATACGACTCATGTTCGACCTTTCGGTCTCTTGTGTTCCGAGGCCATGTCTGTACATGCTAGGCTCGTCAAGTTAACCCTAAGTGTTCTGCATGTGTAAATCTGTCTTACACCCGTTGTATGTGAACGTAAGGATCTATCACACCCGATCATCACGTGGTGCTTCGAAACGATGAACTTTAGCAACGGTGCACAGTTAGGGGGAACACTTTCTTGAGATTATTATAAGGGATCATCTTATTTACTACCGTCGTTCTAAGTAAACAAGATGCATAAAACATAATAAACATCACATGCAATTATATAGTAGTGACATGATATGGCCAATATCATATAGCACCTTCGATCTCCATCTTCGGGGCTCCATGATCATCTTCGTCACCGGCATGACACCATGTTCTCCATCATCATGATCTCCATCATTGTGTCTTCATGAAGTTGTCACGCCAACGACTACTTCTACTTCTATGGCTAACGCGTTTAGCAATAAAGTAAAGTAATTTACATGGCGTTCTTTAATGACACGCAGGTCATACAAAAAATAAAGACAACTCCTATGGCTCCTGCCGGTTGTCATACTCATCGACATGCAAGTCGTGATTCCTATTACAAGAACACGATCTCATACATCACAATATATCATTCATCATTCATCACAACTTCTGGCCATATCACATCACATGACAATTGCTGCAAAAACAAGTTAGACGTCGTCTAATTGTTGTTACATCTTTTACGTGGCTGCAATTGGGTTCGAGCAAGAACGTTTTCTTACCTATGAATAACCACAACGTGATTTTGTCAACTTCTATTTACCCTTCATAAGCACCCTTTTCATCGAATCCGCTCCAACTAAAGTAGGAGAGACAGACACCCGCTAGCCACCTTATGCAACTAGTGCATGTCAGTCGGTGGAACCTGTCTCACGTAAGCGTACGTGTAAGGTCGGTCCGGGCCGCTTCATCCCACAATACCGCTGAAGCAAGAAAAGACTAGTAGCAGCAAGCAAGTTGACAAGATCTACGCCCACAACAAAATTGTGTTCTACTCGCGCAATAGAGAACTACGCATAGACCTAGCTCATGATGCCACTGTTGGAGAATGTTGCAGAAAATTAAAAAATTTCCTACGGTTTCACCAAGATCCATCTATGAGTTCATCTAAGCAACGAGTCATGGGAGAGAGATTGCATCTACATACCACTTGTAGATCGCGTGCGGAAGCGTTCAAGGGAATGGGAATGATGGAGTCGTACTCGCCGTGATCCAAATCACCGATGACCAAGTGCTGAACGGACAGCACCTCCGCGTTCAACACACGTACGGAGCGGATGACGTCCCCTCCTTCTTGATCCAGCAAGGGGGAAGGAGAGGTTGAGGAAGATGGCTCCAGCAGCAGCACGACAGCGTGATGATGGTGGAGAGGCAGTACTCTGACAGGGCTTCGCCAAGCACTCGACGGAGGAGGAGAGGTGTTGGGGAGGGGAGGGGCTGCGCCTTGGATCAGGTGTTCAGCCCTCCCCTCGCCCCTCTATTTATAGGGGAAGGGGGAAGGGGGCCGGCCCCCTCTAGATGAGATCTAGAGGAGGGGGCGGCGGCCAAGGAGGGGGGCTTGCCCCCCAAGCAAGGGGGGCGCCCCCACTAGGGTCCCCCCCAACCCTAGGCGCATGGGCCCAGGGGGGGGGCGTACAGCCCTCCAGGGGCTGGTTCCCTGCCACTTGCGGCCCATGAGGCCCTCCGAGAGGGGTGGCCCCTCCCGGTGGACCCCCGGAACCCCTCCGGTGGCCCCGGTACAATACCGATATGCCCCCGAAACTTTCCGGTGTCCGTATGACAACTTCCCATATATAAATCTTCACCTCCGGACCATTCCGGAACTCCTCGTGACGTCCGGGATCTCATCCGGGACTCCGAACAACATTCGGTAATCACATACAAGTCTTCCTAATAACCCTAGCGTCACCGAACCTTAAGTGTGTAGACCCTACTGGTTCGGGAGACACGCAGACATGACCGAGACGGCTCTCCGGTCAATAACCAACAGTGGGATCTGGATACCCAGGTTGGCTCCCACATGCTCCTCGATGATGTCATCGGATGAACCATGATGTCGAGGATTCAATCAACCGAGTATACAATTCCCTTTGTCAATCGGTACGTTACATGCCCGGGACTCGATCGTCGGTATCCCAATACCTCGTTTAGTCTCGTTGCCGGCAAGTCACTTTACTCGTGCCGTAATGCATGATCCCGTGACCAAACACTTGGTCACTTTGAGCTCATTATGATGATGCATTACCGAGTGGGCCCAGAGATACCTCTCCGTCATACGGAGTGGCAAATCCCAGTCTCGATCCGTGTCAACCCAACAGACACGTTCGGAGATACCTGTAGTGCACCTTTATAGTCACCCAGTTACGTTGTGACGTTTGGTACACCCAAAGTACTCCTACGGTATCCGAAAGTTACACGATCTCATGGTCTAAGGAAGAGATACTTGACATTGGAAAAGCTCTAGCAAAACGAACTACATGATCTTGTGCTATGCTTAGGATTGGGTCTTGTCCATCACATCATTCTCCTAATGATGTGATCCCGTTGTCAATGACATCTAATGTCCATAGTCAGGAAACCATGACTATCTGTTGACCAACGAGCTAGTCAACTAGAGGCTTACTAGGGACGTATTTGGTTTAAGTATTCACACGTGTATTACGATTTCCGGATAATACAATTATAGCATGAATAAAAGACAATTATCATGAACAAGGAAATATAATAATAATCCTTTTATTATTGCCTCTAGGGCATATTTCCAACAGACATACATGGAGATGAGGCTACAAAAAAAGAGGGAGAGGAGAAAGAAGTGGAAATAAAAAGAAGCCTCAGGAACAAAGGAAAAGAAGATCAGAAAATAGAAGATATGACAAAAATCAGAGCTGAAGAAAGAGACAACTATGGTAAGAATTCTGTTTCTGAATTTGTTAACTCCTCCTTATTACAAATTAGCTCCATGGTGGGAATTGATTTAGGATGTTCCATTGATATGATTGACAAAAACCTGGATATTATTAATAAAATGGAGAAAGCTAGAAGAGATATATATTTCCAAAACATCAAAAGAGAAAAAAAGGATGAGGAGAAAAAATCAGAAGAAATTGTGGAAGAATGCAGAGACACACCAGTATACATAATACTGGAGATGTGGATATTGATGGATTATGCTCTGATTTGGATCATTCTGATGCTGAGATTGAGGAGCAACAATATAAAAATATTAGAGACTGGAAAGAAAGGAGGCAAAAAAAGCTCACCAACACTGAACTGTGTGAAGCAATCAATTGGGATTGGGGTGCTGAGAAGGAAAAAAAGGGAAGAGGACTAATTAGTCTCTAACCTAGGAATAGCTAAATTGCCTGGACAGAAAAGTAATTCTTATTAGGATAGCAATAAATCAGAATTTTCTCAAAATGAGAGGTGTTTTTTGGAATGTAAGAGGCATAGGTCAAGATCACAAAAAAAGATATATCAGAGAAATGATCGTAGATCACAAACTGGATTTTGTTGGGATTTCTGAAACAATAAAACAAGACTTTACAAAAAATGAATTACATAATCTATGTGGGGGCAAAAACTACCAATGGTGTTGGAATCCCCCCAGAGGAATGTCTGGTGGAATGCTAGTTGGCATTAATAAAGAGATGTTTGATGTTGAACATATTAAAAAAGGACAGTATTTTTTAAGAGTACTGCTATTTGACAAGAATATTAAAATGCATTGGAATTTAGTCACAGTTATGGGGATGCACAGAAGGAAGGAAAAGCTAATTTTCTTGCTGAGCTAGCTAGATTATATCATGACAACCCTTTGCCCTGTTTGGTTGGAGGGGACTTCAACATCATTAGAAATGACAAGGAAAAAAACAAACCTATGCTAAATGAACAATGGTCCTTTATGTTTAATGCTATAATTGAACAAGCTGGATTGAGAGAACTACCTCTAAATGGGAGACAATACACCTGGGCTAATAATCAGGAGGATCCCACATATGAGAAACTTGACAGGGTGTTGATGTGTCCTACCTGGGAAGAAAAATATCCATTGACTATTGTACAAGCCTTTGCTAGGGAAATCTCTGACCACACTCCTTTGTTCTTAGACACAGGGGAGACACACACAATCAGATATACATTCAGATATGAAAATGCTTGGTTCTTGAGAGAAGGCTTTAAAGAGTTGATTTATAAGACTTGGAATAAAAGATACAGAGGGAATGTGCTGGAGAGATGGCAATTTAGAATGAGAAATTTGAGGAGGAAAGCCAAAGGATGGAATAAAAACATGGATGCTTGGTATAAGAAAATCAAAATAGAAATTATCAAAAAGCTTGATGAAATAGATAAGAGAGCTGAGATAATGGGTCTGACTGCTGCAGATAGAACTGAGCAGAGAGAACTTAGAAAACAACTTAAAAGAATTATGACACAAGAAGAAATGAAGTGGATGCAAAGATATAAACACAAAGAAACACTAGATACTACCATGCAAAGGTAAATGGGAGGAGAAGGAAAAACAGAATAATATCTTTGGAACAAGAAGAAGGGATCATAGAAGGAGACCCCAGCCTGATGGAGTATATTACCAAATTTTATAAAAGTCTTTTTGGACACCCTGAAGAGTCTAACATATCTTTGAGGGGAATAGAAATGAAAAAAATAAATGCACAGGACAAAGAGGAGCTAATGTCCCCTTTTTCCTTAGATGAAATCTATCAAGTAGTTTTTGGGATGAAAAGAAACAAAAGCCCAGGGCTTGATGGGTTCCCCGCTGACTTTTATCAAGATTTCTGGGATCTGGTTAAATGGGATCTGAAAGCCTTGGTTGATTGGTTTGCTAAGGGGGAAATTAACGTTGCCAGGCTTAATTATGGCATCATTACCCTGGTCCCTAAAACCAGTGATGCCAAACAAATTCAAAAATTTAGGCCTATCTGTCTATTGAATGTGAGTTTCAAGATTATTACAAAAGTTTTGATGAATAGATTGACCAGGTGTGTTTCACCGGTAATCTCCAGAACACAAACTGCATTTATTAAAGGGAGATACATTATGGAAGGAGTGGTTATTCTACATGAAGCTCTGAATACTTTTCATAGAGACAAAGAAGATGCTCTGATTTTTAAAGTTGATTTTGAAAAAGCATATGATAAAATTAAATGACCCTTTGTTATACAGATGTTATAACTAATAGGTTTTCCAGATAAATGGTGTGATTGGGTAATGGAGATTATGAGAGGGGGACATGTAGGAGTTAAGGTCAATGATGAAATTGGTCCTTATTTTAAAACATATAAAGGTTTAAGACAGGGAGATGCTATGTCACCATTGCTTTTTGATGTGGCTACTGATGCCTTAGCTCTTTTAATGAATAATGCCTTAGAATTTGATATTGTTAAGGGAGTCCTTAGTAAAAACGATAATAAAGGAGTAAATATGTTGCAATATGCTGATGGCACTGTATTTCTGATCAAAGATGAGGTGGAAAGTGTGAGAAACCTAAAATTCATACTAGGGGCTTTTGAACAAATGTCAGGTCTAAAAATAAACTTTCATAAGAGTGAACTAATGCTGTTTGGAAAAGCTAAAGAAAAACAATTGCTATACCAGGAAATATTGACATGCAAAATGGGAGATTTACCCATCAAATATCTAGGTATGCCTGTGTCAGAGACTAGGATTAGGAACATACACTGGAGTTGTGTAACTAATAAAATTGAGAAAAGATGTGGATGTTGGCAGGGGAAACTGCTAGGATCTATTGCTGGTAGGATCACCCTGGTGCAAGCTTGCCTGACTAAGATTCCTTTGTTTATGATGTCCTTCTATGTTGTCCCAAAAGGAATCATTAAAAAAGCTGATTTCTTCAGGGCAAGATTGGTTTGGCAAGAAGATGAGAATATCAGAAAATATCATTTAGTTAATTGGAGGGAGTGTTGCCTGCCCAAAGAGGTAGGGGGCCTAGGGATTCTCAATTTGGAGGTGATGAACATAGCTTTGTTGGCTAAATGGTTCTGGAAAATGGAGACAGAAGAGGGGATTTGGCAAGATGTTCTAAAAGAAAAATATAGAAAAAATGGATGTTTAGCTCTAGTAGAGAAAAAACCTGGAGACTCTCAGTTCTGGACTAGTTTATTGAAAATTAAAAATATCATTTATAAATTTGTTAAGAAAGAACTTGGAGATGGGAAAAACACTAGATTCTGGGAGGATACTTGGGTGGATGACAATCCTTTAAAAGATGCCTACCCTAGAATTTATGATATTTGTTTCGATCACAAGATTACTGTTGATGAGGCCATCCAAAAAGGATGGAAGGGTTTCAAATTTAGGAGAACGTCATATGGGGAAAATTTGGAGTTGTGGAATACTCTAAAAAGCAGATGTGAAAGAATTAAAATGAATGAGGGAAAAGATAAGATTACCTGGACCCTCACTGCTGATCATAAATTTTCTGTGAGATCTTTATACAAGAAATTGATTACACTAGGGCTGAAATTTCCACAAAAATACCTGTGGAAAATCAAAGTTCCTGCAAAAATGAAAGTTTTTCTATGGTTAGTAAACAAGAAGAGTATTTTGACTAGGGATGTCCTACTCAAAAAGGGGTGGAAAGGGGGAAAAGGGTGTGTGTTTTGTGGACAAGATGAATCAATTGATCATCTGTTGTTCACCTGCTCTGCGGCTTCCTTGCTTTGGAGCCTGGTCAGATGTGTATGTGGTTTGAAGACCATTCCTTTATATGTTAAAGATTGTTTTGGGGTGGATAAGCATATTTAACAAAGAAGACAAGAAAATGGTGATGGTTGGGGTTTCTGCCTTATTCTGGGCAATCTGGAAAAGTAGAAATGCAATTGTATTTGAAAAAAAAGGATAAATGATCCTTTTCATATAATCAAACTAATGAGTCGATGGTTGGTTGATTGGTCCATCTTGTAGATAAAGGAGTCATCAAGAAAAATGCTGGAGCTAGGTGCAAGAGCGATAGAACGGGCAGCAAATGAGGTGTACACAGCTGGGCAAGGGAGGCGGATCAACGTGGCGAGGCTCCCTAGATGAACGGATGCGACATCTCCGTGCTGCTGCTGCTGCTGTTGTTCTTAGTCTTCTTGTGTCTGTTAGCTATCAGCTGTTATTTTGCTGTCTCTTTTATGGTTTGTGGAAGACTTGTTATGCTGTGGGCCTTGCGTTGGCCTTTTGGTGGGATGTATGTCGTGTTGGTAGCTGGACCTGTTCTGTAGTGTCTTATACTTTGTCACTTTAAGGGTGGTTTTCAGTAATGAAAATCGGAAGGGGGCAAGCCCTTCTTTGATAAAAAAAAATCTTGCGCACTTGGACGTCTACCAATACTGCCGTGTGGTCGATTGCAGCCCGACCGACATGTTTTTGGCAGAAAGCGCAGCTCCAGCGACTCGAGGTCGGCAAATGTCGCTCTGGCTTTGGAGTGACGGAGAGGCCTTCGCAACGGGAGATTTTTTTTTGAAACTATGATGATTTTTATAGCAAATTCGGAAACTATACACCCTAATGCAGAAAAAATCAAAGTATCACCCCGTCAGCCTCCTGTTGGCCGAAGAGGGACTTATCGGCCAACCATTGGCCAAAAAGGACTTTTCGGTCAACCGTTGGCCAAAAAGTACTTTTCGGCCAACAGTTGGCCAAAGAGACCCTCTTCGGCCGACACCTGCTCTACTGTTTTAGAAAATTTATATCAATTAGGATTTTTAGTATTTTAATTTGATTCTTTTTGCATTAGATTAGAAATTTTATGAATTTTCTGTAGATATCAAGTTTGACTAGATTTGAAAGTTTGAATTTGAATTTTCATGAATTTGCTCAAATCACTAGATTGCCCTATAATTTCAGCTAGGAGTATTCTTTTTAGATGATTATTTTTGCTATTGGTTCTTTGTGACTTTTTTTATCAGTAGTAATTAATTGGTGAATTTTAGGATTATTTAAAATTAGGTTTTTATGAAAACAGTTCTGTTTTAGTGTTTTATAGGTTTGCTCCAGTAAACATGGACCGATTACAGCAATTAGTACTAGTGTGTTGCTCTCGTGATCACTCGGTGTAGTTACTACACACTGCATGCTCATTTAATATACTGCATGTCTGCATTACTACTCGAGGTGCATGCCAAAATAAACCCAGTTTGGTCAGTTACCTGATAGGGTGCTTGGATACGTTTTAGTCTCATGACTAAAAGTTGTGGGACTAAAACTTGCTAGCCCCACCCATGCTTGGATCCAAATACTAAAGAGACTAAAATCAAGTTATTAAACATTTATTATCCTCCAAACCCTCCAATCCAGAACTCGCATGTGTTAAAGGAGAGGAATTAAATGAGAAGAGAGAGGGCTAATACATATTTGTAGTAGGTTTTCTATGACTACAAAATTTTAGCCTCAAGACTAGTCCTAGCCTCTTTTTAGTCAGGGGTGCTTGGAACTTTAGCCTCTAAAAGAGACTATTTTTAGTCAGACTAAAAATAGTCCCTTGGATCCAAGCACCCTCTGAGTTACAAAGTGCCCTGTACAGTTAAAATTTGAATTTGAGCTTCCCTTTGCTTGTGTTGTTCCATTAACCGGCTGGTGACATGTGAAAATCAAGCAGTGGCATCACTAACTTGTACTCCCTCCGTCCGGAAATACTTGTTGGAGGAATGGATGTATCTAGACGTATTTTAATTTTAGATACATCTATTTTTATGCATTTCTCCGACAAGTATTTTCGGACGGAGGGAGTACGTTAATCAAACAGCCAGCGCACCGGCGCCAGTTTCACATTCGAACCGGGAAGGCCGGGAGAGGGGCCGTGTGTCCCCCAAGGCACCGGATCCGGCTTCCACGTGGCCCCACTAACGGACTAACCCCTGTTCAGGTTCGCCTCGTCGACCCAAGCAGCACTAGTTGTTGTTTAGGTCCGGCGCTCTCTCCCGTTGCCTGCACTGGACCATACGCCGGGTAGGCGCGTCCATTGCAGTTATTGATGATACTGTGCCACTAAATTCAGACCACGCCTTAATCTTCAGGCCATTTCCTACGCGCAGAACTGCAGAGAAACCCCACCATTAGAGCCAGCGAAGCAATGGTTGATTGCACGAGCATTAGGGCCATCTGATCTGATGAAACGCATGCCCAAACCCAAATCCGCCGCGTCTTTCCTCAAGCCCCGGACACGCAGAAACCTGAAATCTTGGGTCGTTCGCGTGTCGTGTCGAACCGCGCGGGGCCGCCGATCTTTTTCCTTTCATCGCGGGGCCTGACCTCGCTTCAATCACGCGCCGCGGTGTACTGTACCTAATTTCAGTTCAGATCTTCCGAGGCTTGCTGACCTTCTGCGTGCCGTTTCCACCCAAAAAGCGCTGCGTTTTGCTTGCTCCCACGCATCGCTCTCGTCCTCGTTACTCCGCCAGTCATGCATGCAAAAACTTGATCACTACCGCCTCCTAATCTAGTAGTGCACTTGGACGTCTATATACCAATACTGCTGCCATGTGGTGGATTGCAGCCCGACCAGCATGTTTTTGGCGGAAAGCGCAGCTCCAGCGACCCGAGGTCGGCAAACGTCGTTCTGGCTTTGGAGTGACGGCGAGGCCTTCGCAACGGGACAGCCCGCCCGCCGGCCAAACATTCAAAGCTACGGAGAATTTGGAGGGGAGCCACCGGGGTGTGCAGTCGCGAGCTCGAGACCTGGCGGGGCTGACCGCTAACTGTCACGACAACGCCGCTTCAACACACGCACGAAAAGTCATTGGTTTGGAGGGCTTTTTTTCCCGAAAGCACAGGAAAAGCTTTGCCACGTTCTTCATTATTTAGAGAGCACTGTAGGCCATGTCGATGTTGTCGGTGCGGGCCTACGGTGACCATAGGGGAAGCAAGTGCATTCACCAACGTTCATAGTCGCGAGCTCGAGACTTGGTTGGGCCGACTGTTAACTGTCACGACAATGCCGCTTCAACGCACGTGCAAAATAGTTGTTCAGTTAGAGAGGTTTTGCTTTAATGCAGCACGGGAAAATATTTGTACTACCTCCGTCTCAGTTTACAAATCCTGCGCGTATATCTAGGTTGCCAATTTTATCACCCTAATATAAACTATATAACACAAAAGTTATACCTTTTGAAAGTAGAAACTCCGTAGTTTATGTTGGTATATTTTTTATAATATATGACTTGCATTAGGTTGGTCAAATTGATGATCTAGGGGTACGCGCACGCCCTGTAAACTGAGAGAGAGGTAGTACACCTTTTCATTAATTTTGAGAGCAGGTCATATCGACGTTGTCGGTGGCGGACCTATGATGACCATATAGGTGAGCAGGGGTGGCCGCCCCCGCGTGTCCCTCGGCAGAGGAGGATACCTCTCATGATCTAGGCTTCAGTGACACGGCGTCACGATGCCCCACATTGTTTGGTACCAGCAAGTGCACCTGGGCATAGGTAGCTCGGCCCCAAAGTCCCGGGTTGGGTCGGGTCGAGCTTGGCATTTAGGCCGAACCCAGACCTCACTTTTCAACCCGGAAGCTAGTTCAGGCTAGGCTCAGCCTTCAATTTTTTCATGATTCTAGTCAGGTGAGGGAGTTATGGACTAAGGGGTCCTCAAGGCGCCGGCCCATTTAATATTGGCCGGACTGGTGAAGCCGCATAGAGACGGAAGATCTATGAAGCCGTGGTGTGTCCTCCAAGTTAAGAATGGATAGGATCTTTTTATCCCTTATTGTAATTTATCTCCGGTAACCCTAACCCTATCAGTGTCTATATAAACCGAGGGTTGTAGTCTTTAAGGGGAGAGATTCATCACCTCATCGCCTTAGGGTTTGGCTCATACTGATCTCGAGGTAGATCTACTATGTAAACCATACTATACATCCCATATAATCAAGCAGGACGTAGGGTATTACCTCTTCGAGAGGGCCCGATGAGGGAGTCCTGGATTAGGGGGTCCTCGGACAACTGGACTATACGCTTATGCCGGACTGTTGGACTATAAAGATACAAGATTGAAGACTTCGTCCCGTGTTCGGGTGGGACTTGCTACGTCTTGAGCTTGCGTTGGTTTTCCTCGAAGAGGAGAGGGTGATGCAGCAAAGTGTAGCTTAAGTATTTCCCTCAGTTTTGAGAACCAAGGTATCAATCCAGTAGGAGGCTCCTCAAAAGTCCCACGCACCTACAGAAACAAACTGAGAACTCGCAACCAATGCAATAAAGGGGTTGTCAATCCCTTCACGGCCACTTGCGAAAGTGAGATCTAATAAAGATAGTATGATAAGATAAATATATTTTTGGTATTTTGTAATATACTCCCTCCGTTCCTAAATATTTGTCTTTTTAGAGATTCAAATGGACTACCACAGACATATTTTAGAGTGTACATTCACCCATTTTGCTCTGTATGTAGTCACTTGTTGAAAACTCTAGCAAGACAAATATTTAGGAACGGAGGGAGTAGATGCAAAAAGTAAAGATGCAAATAAAAGTAGATTGAAAGCAAACATGATAAGAGATAGAACCGGGGGCCATAGGTTTCACTAAAGGCTTCTCTCAAGATAGCATAAGTATTACGGTGGGTGAACAAATTACTGTCGAGCAATTGATAGAAAAGCGCATAGTTATGAGATTATCTAGGCATGATCATGTATATAGGCATCACGTCCATAACAAGTAGACCGACTCCTGCCTGCATCTACTACTATTACTCCACACATCGACCGACTCCTGCCTGCATCTAGAATATTAAGTTTATAAGAACAGAGTAACGCATTAAGCAAGATGACATGATGTAGAGGGATAAACTCATGCAATATGATATAAATCCCATCTTGTTATCCTCGATGGCAACAATACGATACGTGTCTTGCAACCCTTTCTGTCACTGGGTAAGGACACCGCAAGATTGAACCCAAAGCTAAGCACTTCTCCCATGGCAAGAAAGACCAACCTAGTAGGCCAAACCAAACTGATAATTCGAAGAGACTTGCAAAGATAACTCAATCATACATAAAAGAATTCAGAGAAGATTCAAATATTTATTCATAGATAAACTTGATCATAAACCCACAATTCATCGGATCTCGACAAACACACCGCAAAAAGAGATTACATCGAATAGATCTCCACAAGAGAGGGGGAGAACATTGTATTGAGATCCAAAAAGAGAGAAGAAGCCATCTAGCTAATAACTATGGACCCGTAGGTCTGTGGTAAACTACTCACAACTCATCGGAGGGGCAAGGATGTTGATGTAGAAGCCCTCCATGGTCGATTCCCCCTCCGGCAGAGTGCCGGCGAAGGCTCCAAGATGGGATATCGCGGATACAGAAGGTTACAACGGTGGAAATTGTGTTTCGTGGTGCTCCTGGATGTTTTCGGGGTACGTAGGTATATATAGGAGGAAGAAGTACGTCGGTGGCCGCCCGAGGGGCCCACAAGACAGGGGGGCGCGCCCTACAGGGGGGCGCAGCCCCCTATCTCGTGGGGCCCTCGGAAGCTTCTTGACTTGCACTCCAAGCTCTCCGGATCACGTTCGTTCCAAAAATCATGCTCCCGAAGGTTTCATTCCGTTTGGACTCTGTTTGATATTCCTTTTCTTCGAAATATTGAAATAGGCAAAAAAACAGCAATATGGGATGGGCCTCCGGTTAGTAGGTTAGTCCCAAAAATGATATAAATGTGTAAAATAAAGCCCATAAACACCCAAAAGAGGTAATATAATAGCATGGAACAATCAAAAATTATAGATACGTTGGAGACGTATCAGGACTCTCCTTTGCGTGGAAGGCAAGCTTGGCAATTCGGATATGTAGATTTCCTTCTCTGTAACCGACTCTGTGTAACCCTAGCCCCCTCCGATGTCTATATAAACCGGAGGGTTTAGTCCGTAGGACAACAACAATAATAATCATAGGCTAGCTTCTAGGGTTTAGCCTCTACGATCTTGTGGTAGATCAACTCTTGTAATACTCATATCATCAAGATCAATCAAGCAGGAAGTAGGGTATTACCTCCATCGAGAGGGCCCGAACCTGGGTAAACATTGTGTCCCCCGCCTCCTGTTACCATTAGCCTTAGACGCACAGTTCGGGATACCCTACCGAGATCCGCCGGTTTTGACATCGACATTGGTGCTTTCATTGAGAGTTCCACTATGTCATCATGGCAAGGCTTGATGGCTCCTTCAATCATCCACAACAATGCGATCCAGGGTGAGGTTTTCCTCCCTGGATAGATCTTCGTATTCGGAGGCTTTGCACTATGGGCCAACTCGCTTGGCCATCTGGAGCAGATCGATAGCTACGCCCCTGGCCATCAGGTCAGGTTTGGAAGCCTGAACTACACTGCCGACATCCGCAGAGACTTGATCTTCGACGGATTCGAGCCCATGACAGGTGCGCCATACAGTCACGATGAGCATGACTTGGATCTGTCATCGGACGGCGTTGAAGAGATCACACCTGCAGCTGCCCCGGCTCTAAACCCGAAGCAGATCGTGCCATCCGAGGACGGGCGGATGGACCCTGCCATGGAGGCCGCACACTCCACGGCGATAGAGCCGAACACAGACTTCGCCTCCAATGAGGTCTGCGTCATCGGACCCCCGGACTCGTCTCCGGCCATAGGCTCCGAACTGCGCGCATCCGTGCCCATCGAATCTGACTGGGCACCGATCATGGAGTTTAGCTCCACGGATATCTTTCAGCACTCGCCCCTGGGCGGCGTGCTAAACTCATTAAAATCTCTCTCCCTGTCAGGAGACTCTTGGCCGAACTATCTCCAGCTGGAGTGGGAAGCGGACGGTGAAGGAATTCGTTACCCACCCACCACCCACTTAATAGCCACTGTCGACGACTCAACCGACATGCTTGATTTCGACTCCGAAGACATCGATGGTATGGACGACGATGATGCCAGAGAAAAACGGGAACCACCGCCCCTAGGGCGCTGGACAGCCACCTCATTATATGATATATATATATATATGGTGGACACACCCAAAGAAAGCAATGGCGATGATGCAACGGAGGATAATCCCCTTGAGAAGCAAACAAAGTGCCGATGTCAGCGGCGCCGCTCTAAAGCCCGCCACAGCAAAAACGGCGATAATGGCAGAAGAAAGAATAATAACCTGGACGACTCTAAAGGTAACGACGACCCCGTAGACCCAGCGATGGAGCAGGATGAGCCAGGGGACGACGAACACAGTCTGTGGCCGCTATCCGATCACAACAATGCCGAAGACAAAACTTATAAACCTGTCCTCGGAGAGGAGAACAGTCCGGACGACGATGCACGCATCATCCCGAAAAAGCACTTGGAACAAGAGAACCTCCACAAAAGGCTTATCGCCACCGCGAGGAGCTTGAAGAAGCAGAAGCAAAGGCTTAAGGCCGCGCGGGATATGCTCAACCACAGATGGAACAAAGTGCTCGACACTGACGAAAAATACGGTGGCGACCGCCACACAAAGAGCTACCCAAAGCGCAAGCTGCTGCCCGAATTCGACGACGAGGCTATAGAGCTCATCCCATCAAAAAATAATATGGTCAATCTGCCGGACCGATCACCCCGTGGCCGAGACAGAGCGACTAATGACGCTGCACATAAGTCAGCACACGATCTACGTGAGCACCTGGACAAAAGAGCTGGTATGGCTAGGTCCATCTATGGATCTAGGAAACGTGATCCTACGCAAGATCACGGCCACCAAACTGTCTACACTGATCAACTACCAGCTCAGAATCAACATCGAACACTACAGCCGTCGGACCCACGCCACGACACATCCAAATACAGGGGTGCCGCACACTCCCTGTGCTTCACCGATGAGGTGCTGGATCATGAATTTCCAGAGGGGTTCAAACCCATGAACATCGAGGCATACGACAGAACAACAGACCCTGCAGTCTGGATTGAGGACTTTATTCTTCACATCCACATGGCTCGCAGAGACGATCTCCACGCCATCAAATACCTACCCCTCAAGTTGAAAGGACCAGCTCGGCACTGGTTGAAAAGCCTCCCCGAAAATTCCATTGGAAGTTGGGAGGAACTCGAGGACGCTTTCAGGGCTAATTTTCAAGGGACATATGTCCGACCTCCGATGCAGACGATTTAAGTCACATAATACAACAACCCGGAGAGTCAGGCCGTAAGCTTTGGAACAAATTTCTGACCAAGAAGAACCAAATCGTTGACTGCCCGGATGCCGAAGCCTTAGCGGCTTTCAAGCAAAGTGTCCGGGATGAATGGCTCGCCAGAAACCTCGGCCAGGAAAAGCCGAGGACAATGGCAGCCCTAACAAGCATTATGACCCGCTTTTGCGCGGGCGAGGATAGTTGGTTGGCCCGCAACGGCACCAGCGACCCAGGCACATCCGAAATCAGGGACGGCAATGGGAAGCCGCAACACAATAAAAACAAGCGTCGAAATAATAAAGACAACCCAGATAACATGGCGGTAAACGCCGGATTCAGGGGCTCTCGACCTAGTCAACGGAAAAAGCCATTTAAAGGCAGCAGAGATGGACTGTCCAGCCTAAACAAAATTCTAGACAGGTCATGTCAGATTCATGGCACCCCCAAGAAAACTGCGAATCACACCAACAGAGAATGCTGGGTCTTCAAGTAGGCTGGCAAGCTAAACACCGAACACAAGGGGAGGGAGCCGCCAAGTGAAGACAAGGACAAACATCGCCAGCCGAACACTGGGGGACAGAAAAAAATTCCACCAGAGGTTAAAACAGTGAACATGATTTACGCAACCCACATACCAAAGAGGAAGTGCAACGCGCACTCTGAGACATATACACTGTAGAACCCGTCGCCCCCAAATTCAACCCATGGTCGGCCTGCCCGATCACTTTCGATCGCAGGGATCATCCGACTAGTATCCTGCATGGAGGTTCGGCTGCCTTAGTGCTCGACCCAATAATTGACGGATACCATCTCACCCGAGTCCTCATGGACGGCGACAGTAGTCTTAATCTGATATATCAGGACACTGTCTGCAAGATGGGGATAGACCCGTCAAGAATCAGCCAAAGTAATACTACCTTTAAAGGAGTAATACCAGGCGTAGAGGCCCGCTGCACGGGCTCTCTAACATTAGAGGTTGTATTAGGTTCTCCCGTCAACTTCCGAAGTGAAGAACTAATATTCAACATCGCTCCGTTCTGAAGTGGCTATCATGCACTACTCGGAAGAACGGTCTTCGCTCATTTCAATGCAGCACTGCATTACGCTTATCTTAAACTTAAGATGCCTGGTCCACGTGGCATCATCACAATTAGCGGAAATACAGAGCGTTCCCTGCGTGCGAAAGAATATGTGGCGGCTCTAGCAGCCGAACCACTGACCAGCCTCACCAACCCAAGTAACTAATCGGTCGTCGAGACCATGGACACGGCTAGACGTGTTCGGCGCACCACTATTTGTAGCAGCCCAGATAAACCTGAGCTTGACTAACGGCTATACCCCCATATGTGGTGCTAGGGGCTGCCCGCACGAAAAGAATCCATAGTTCGGCTGGATCCTATTCACACTCAAGAAATTGAATTTTCACGGTTCATTAAGTTTAACCAACGTTACGCATGGTCACAAAAGATTATTTCACCTGAGTTTTTCTTTCTTTTTACAGATGACTATCGTGCTATACCCTTTCAGGATACGGCACAACGGAGACAAAGGTGCAGATGTGCAACAGGGACCCGTTCCAAGGTTTCTTTTTAGATTAAGACCCTGTGTAAAACTTTTTTATTGTCTCTTGTTGGCTCACCCCCCTGGTACTTAAGACGACCAAGAGGGATACCGGCGTTATTGGCAAACTTATTATTCACCGATCTAAAATGGACATTACAAGGGCAGCATCCAATGTGTTTTGGGATTTATGCCCTTACCACAGCTGCTCTTTCATCACGCCGAATCTATGCACGTACCCAGAAATTCAGGGATCATTATCGAGGGTGGTACTCAGGCCAGTATATGTTGTAAAGTCTGAATACCTTCGGGAGTGTTTGGCGTCGCGAGTTTGGCCTTATATGCATCAGCTCCGAATCATGTCTTTGGTCAATAGTTGGGTTTGCCCGGCTCCCGTGTTTTGCTACCTTACGTTCCGCTCTATCGGCTAAGGTGGCACTAGGAGAACTATTGCGATTGTGCCCTGGTTCATCTAGAGGAGCACCTCAGTAGAGAAAGCCGAAAACTGACTGTCATGATAAAGCGAGAGACTGGTCAACCACTCGACGACCCAGTGGAATCTTCGTGATTCCTCTGCATTAACGAAGGGCCGATTTCCCGGTCACGTATGTACACGCACCGTATTCGGATGAGCGCGAACCTACCAGGGGCTATATAGTAGCCCCACCGTCAAACTCTTATGGCTAAGTGAAAGTGTTAAAGCTATATAGTCCGTTTGCCTTGTTCGCCGCGCTATCACCTCCTTAACAGACCAATACGTTGGATCAAGTGTGATTACGCGCTTTGCCGAACACCCCCGCATTATATTATGCGTGGGGGCTGAAGTCGACGACTGCAAACTTTCAGGTTATATACATACATACATAAACGATCGCACAGGAGGCACTACAATACTTTACATGAAAAAGTATAAATATAGCCTTTATTATCAAAACCATTGTTTTTACAATTGAGATACATGTCACTGGAACATGGTATTCTTTGAGCATTGAGCCTCTATTAAATGGGCACCCTCTAAGACTTCTTCAAAATAGTGCTCGGGCGAGTCCTGGCCCCCGGGTGGACCCCTGGTTGCGATATTGGTGGCCTCCATCTTCGCCCAATACGTCTTAACACGGGCAAGAGCCATCCGCGCGCCCTCTATGCACGCCGACCTCTTAACAGCATTGATATGCGGCACAACACGAATAAATCGCTGCACCAAACTAAAATAACTATCCGGACTCGGCTCATTCGGCCACAGGTGGTCAACAACGGCCCTCATGGCAAGTACGGATAACCTATGGAGCTCGGCCCACTCGGCCATTTGCTCATTCAATAGCAGCGGACGCCTTGGATTACTGAACTGCGACCAGAACAATCTTTCCACCTCATGGTCTTTTTGATCTTTGAAATACTCCGTTGCATCAGCAACACTCCTTGCTAAATCCAAGTATGCGTCGGAAGAACTCCACAATTGATCAAGAGGGGCATACTTCGGATCGCCGAACTTCGCTCGCAATAAAAAGGGCTTCCTGATAACCCGCAAGTATACGGGATAGTTGTAGCCTCTTTCAATAAGTAAGAGTGCCGAACCCAACGAGGAGCTAAAGGTAGAACAAATACTCTCTCAAGTCCTATCGGCCACTGATACGACTCTATGCACGCTTGACGTTCGCTTTACCTAGAACAAGTATGAAACTAGAAGTACTTTGTAGGTGTGATAGGATAGGTTTGCAAGATAATAAAGAACACGTAAATAAAAGCTAGGGGCTGTTTAGATAAATATGCAATAAAGTAAATAAAGCGAGTATGGAAAAGTGGTGGTAGGAGTTGTGAAAGTGTCCCTAAGCAATTGACTACGTTACTAGACCGATAGCAAGTTTTATGTGGGAGAGGAATAATCTAACATACTTTCTCTTCTTGGATCATATGCATTTATGATTGGAACTCTAGCAAGCGTCCGCAACTACTAAAGATTCATTAAGGTAAAACCCAACCATAGCATTAAAGCATCAAGTCCCCTTTACCCCGTACGCAACAATCCCCTTACTCGGGTTTATGCTTCTGTCACTCAAGCAACCCACCATAAAAGAATCATGAAAGTATTGCAACATCCTACAGCGGGAATCCCTCACGCTTGCGCGACACGGAGGTCACAATAGGACAGCAACATAACCACAAGCAAATTAAATCAATCATAGCAATTCATCAACCACCAATAGGACAACGAAAATCTACTCAGACATCATAGGATGGCAACACATCATTGGATAATAATATGAAGCATAAAGCACCATGTTCAAGTAGAGGGTACAACGGGTTGCGGGAGAGTGGACCGCTGAATATAGATGGGGGAAGGTGATGGAGATGTTGGTGAAGATGATGGAGGTGTTGGTGAAGATCGTGGTGATGATGATGGCCCCCGGCGGCGTTCCGGCGCCACCGGAAGCAAGGGGGAGAGAGCCCCCCCTCTTCTTCTTCTTCTTCCTTGACCTTCTCCCTAGATGGGAGAAGGGTTTCCCCTCTGGTCCTTGGCTCCCATGGCTTGGGAGGGGCGAGAGCCCCTCCGAGATTGGATCTATCTCTCTATTTCTGCGTTCCCAGATTCTACCCCATCACCGTTTCTTTTATATCCGGAGATATGTAACTCCGATTGGGGTGAATCTTTCGCCCAGATTTTTCTTATAAAATTAGCTTTCTTGTGGCAAAAGAAGGGTGTCAACCGCCTTACGTGTGGCCCACGAGAGTCCAGGGTGATGATGCCATGTACCTAGGGTAGGGTCATGGACCTGTCCAAGGTACCCTCCCCAAGGACATCTCTAGAAGAAACTGCCTTTTAGTCGACCTCGAAGGATTCCACTCGACGGACTCGAAGACACTCGACCATGAGGACTCACTCGACCACCAGGA
The DNA here is from genome assembly GCA_963921465.1 of Triticum timopheevii. Taxonomy (NCBI): domain Eukaryota; kingdom Viridiplantae; phylum Streptophyta; class Magnoliopsida; order Poales; family Poaceae; genus Triticum; species Triticum timopheevii. The sequence goes on from OY997270.1 coordinate 588,100,005, forward strand.
GATCTAGGGTCATTCTGCATCCAAACGGTCTGTTATTAAGTAGTCTTTATGGCCATGATAGCATTTTATGTAAGGCGTTTCCAGTAACGCCAGACCTTTATGTACATTGAACCCTCCGCTACGTGGGCTGGCTGGGGTCCTGGCGCACTCTATATAAGCCACCCCCCTCCACAGGCAGAAGGGTTCGCACCCCTGTAACTCATACGCATATAATCCAGTCGACCGCCTCCGGGCTCCGAGACGTAGGGTTGTTACTTCCTCCGAGAAGGGTCTGAACTCGTAACTCCCTTGCGTATTCAACTGCTCCATAGCTAGGATCTTGCCTCTCCATACCTACCCCCTATTCTACTGTCAGGCTTAGAACCACGACAGTTGGCGCCCACCGTGGGGCAGGTGTCTTAGCGACTTATTGGAGAAGTTGCAATTGTTCCGATAGCCTTCACCATGGTTTCTGGCGGAGTTTTAGTGGAGGGCCGCGAGATCCGTCTCGGCGCACTCACGTTCATCACCGACGACTCCGCTTGGCTCCAGGAGGCTCCGGTCGACATCGACGCGCTCCCACTCCATGGGGCGACACACTTTCGTGCATGTGTCCGCGGCATCCTGCTGCGCCAACCGTCGGCCCCGTATCGGTCGACCCCTGCGTCGTCCTCCCTCCTTGTCTCCCGCCAGCGCAAGCGCTCTGGTCGGTCGAGGCTTCAACGGTGGCTGAGACACGCAGTGGCTCGCCAATCGGCCACCACCCAAGTCGCGGCGATTGAGCCCGACGAATCTCTCTACGGCCTGTTCGATCTGTCGACTGGCTCCGTAGAGACTGCATCCGAGTGCGACAGTAGTGATCCAGCGGCGGAGGTACTGATGGTCAATGGGCCTCGTAGTCCTACCGGCTTCCCCCGCACCGACGGAGGGGACGGCGGAGGCGACCCAGCTCAGGTCCACGAGGAGTATCAACATGAGCCACTCACTTCGCTGCAAAGAGAAGATCTTCGCCGCCGGAACATGGATTCTCCGCATACTCCTATCGTAGGAGAAACCCCTGAGGCTCGCGCCTTGGAGGACGCGCGTTTGGCCAACTTGGCTGAGCGCACTCGACTGGAGAACCTCCAGTGAGCACTCGACGAGCGCGCGCGGCAACGAGTTCCAAACTCTAGTCGACGTCAACTCTTTCCGCCACCGACTCAGGTATATCGAACCCCAATTCAGAATCTGGCAGCTGCAGCCCGTATAGAGGAGTCTATTCAGCCCTCTCAGTCAGAGGCTGGCAGAGGCTTGATGCAGATCAGAGATTTGCTCCGGGCAGCAGGAGATCAAAATTCAGCTGTATCGCAGTCGCGTAATAGGATTCACAGTCGATCCATCGCTGCGAATACAGTCCAGTCGGCCCATAGCCCAAGATCGCCTCTGCGACGTGAGGGACATGGAGGTCGACGTGACCAGTATGATGACCGATTCGATTGCGATGATCGGTGTCGAGTGCCCACTCCTCCCCCAAGGGGTGGGTCTTACGCCCCTCGGCAACAAGATGACAGACGCCAGCACAGTGTTGGGCGAAGTGTTCCAGTCGACCCCAGAGAACCCGGCTTTGACGTGAGATCCATTATCGTGCAAGGTCTGGTCGACCGGAACAGAGCTCACCGAGAAGGCCATGACAGAGATGTGCCCACCAGGAGCCGAGTTCATGTCTTAGGACCAGAGTGTTTTAGCAGAGCCATCAGAGCCGCGGTGATCCTCCCAACTTCAGGTTAGCGACCGGGGTGAGTAAGTTCACTGGTGAGTCCAAGCCCGATACTTGGCTTGAGGACTACCGAGTGGCTGTTCAGATTGGCGGTGGTAATGATGAGGTGGCCATGAAACACTTACCGCTTATGTTGGAGGGCTCGGCCAGAGCCTGGCTGAATCAGTTGGCACCTAGCAGCATTTACACTTGGGAAGATCTTGCCCGAGTGTTTGTCAGGACATTTGAAGGAACATGCAAACGACCTGCAGGTTTGATAGAGCTGCAGGTTTGCGTACAAAAGTCGAATGAAACCCTGAGGGATTACATCCAGAGGTGGATCACATTGCATCATACGGTGGAGAACGTATCCGATCACCAAGCAGTTTGTGCCTTCAAGGAAGGCGTTAAGAACAGAGAGTTAAGTTTGAAGTTTGGTCGGACCGGAGACATGACCCTGAGTCGAATGATGGAGATTGCCACCAAATATGCCAATGGTGAAGAAGAGGATCGACTCCGTAGTGGCAAGTACAAGCCGAGCCAATCGGAAAAAGGGAACTCCAGTCGGAAGCAGAAGCGGAAAGCCGAGCCAGCTGCTCCTGGAGAAGCCTTGGTCGTGACTTAGGGCAAGTTTAAAGGGAAGCCCAAAGGATCTTGGAACCCCAAGAAGGTGAAGGACAAGGAAGGAAACGACATGATGGATTTGCCATGCCACATCCACACGAAGAAAGATGAAGAGGGTAACTTCATTTACCCGAAACATACCACTTGTCAGTGCTGGCTCTTAATCCAGTAGTTTCAAGGGAAACAGCCCAAGGATAAAGAAAAGGAGTCGGACAAGATTGAGGACAAAGAGGACAGTGATGGAGGATACCCCCATGTCAATTCCACCCTGATGATTTTTGTTGATGTTGAGAGCAAAATTCGATTGAAAGTTATCAACCGGGAAGTGAATATGGTTGCTCCGGCAACACCCAGTTATCTGAAATGGTCTCAGACCGCCATCACATTAGACCAGTCTGATCATCCGACACACATAGCCACCCCTAGGAGGCAAGCTTTGGTGGTCGACCCAGTCGTCGAAGGCACTCGACTGACTAAGGTTCTGATGGACGGTGGCAGCAGACTAAATATATTGTATGCGGAGACGCTGAAGGGAATGGGCATTCCGATGTCCAGACTCAGTTCCAGCAACATGAGTTTCCATGGAGTCATTCCTGGGAAGAAGGTTGAGTCACTCGGCCAAATTGCTCTTGATGTGGTTTTCGGCGATTCAAAGCATTTCCGCAAAGAAAAGTTAACATTTGAAGTTGTGGATTTCCAGAGTGCTTATCACGCCATTTTAGGCAGGCCAGCTTATGCAGGATTCATGGCTCGACCATGTTACGTGTACCTGAAATTGAAGATGCCTGGTCCCAAAGGTGTGATCACCATCACTGGCAATCGGAAAAAGGCAGAAGAGTGCTTTCAGAAGGGCTCAAAGATCGCCGATGCTCAGATGGCAGTGGTAGAGCTGCAGGAATACCAGAAAACTGCAGATTCGAGTGATTTGTTGCGAGCCAAGAAGCCTGCTACAGAATCAGCATTTCAGTCGTCTGGTGAGACAAAGCCGATCCACATCCACCCGACCGACCCCAATGCTGCTCCGACTCATATCTCAACAACACTCGACTCCAAATAGGAAGAAGCGCTCATCCAGTTCCTCCGTGAGAACTAGGACATCTTCGCATGGAAGCCTGCTGACATGCTGGGTGTTCCCAGGGGGCTAGCTGAGCATCGTCTACGAGTCGACTCAAAGGTGAAACCTATCAAGGAACATCTTCGACAGTCCGCCGTCCAGAAGAGAAAAGCCATTGGCGAGGAGGTGGCTCGGCTCTTAGCAGCAGAGTTTATCCGAGAGATTTACCACTCCAAGTGGCTCGCCAATGTTGTCATGGTCCCCAAGAAGGACAAGTCACTTCGCATGTGCATTGATTTCAAACATATCAATCGGGCCTGCCTGAAAGATCACTTTCCTCTCCCCCACATCGACCAAATAGTCGACTCGACTGCGGGATGTGAGCGCCTGTCTTTTTTAGACGCCTATTCCGGTTATCATCAGATCCATCAGTATGGACCCGACGAGATCAAAACAGCTTTTATCACCCCATTCGGATGCTTCTGCTATGTCACCATGCCATTTGGCCTCAAGAATGCCGAAGCCACGTTCATGAGGATGATTCAGAAGTGTTTACTCACTCAAATCAGTCGGAACGTGGAAGCATACATGGATGATATTGTGGTCAAATCACGGAAGGGTTCCGACCTGTTGACTGACCTCGCTGAAACATTTGCCAATCTCAGGAGGTATGATATCAAGCTTAATCCATCAAGGTGCACATTCGGAGTTCCTGGCGGAAAGTTACTCAGTTTTCTCATTTCCGAACGAGGAATCGATGCTAACCCAGAAAAAGTTGGCACTATACTCCGAATGAAACGCCCCGTGCATGTGCACGATGTCCAGAAACTTACTGGATGCTTGGCCGCGTTAAGTCGATTCATCTCTCGCCTCGGTGAAAAGGCATTGCCTCTTTACCGACTGATGAAGAAGTCAGACAAGTTCGAGTGGACTACAGATGCTGATGCAGCATTTGCAGAACTAAAAGCTCTGTTCTCCACCCAGCCGGTGCTCGCTGCTCTAATCAGCAAAGAGCCTCTGTTGCTTTACATTGCAGCCACAGGACAAGTCGTCAGTATAGTACTTACGGTCGAGCGGGAAGAAGAAGGGAAAGCCTTCAAAGTTCAGCGCCCAGTATATCATCTTTCCAAAGTATTGACCCCATCGAAGCAAAGATACCCTCATTACCAGAAGCTTGTATATGGGATTTACATGACCACGAAGAAGGTTGCTCACTATTTCTTTGATCATTCCATTACAGTCAGCGACGCCCTGTTATCAGAGATTTTGCACAACAGAGATGCAACTGGTCGAGTGGCAAAGTGGGCGATTGAACTCCTTCCCCTTGATATCAAGTTTGAGGCAAAGAAAGCCATTAAGTCCCAAGCAGTACTAGATTTAATCGCCGAGTGGATTGAACAACAACTGCCGACTCAAGTTTACTTGGAGCACTGGACCATGTTCTTTGACGGTTCTAAGATGTTGAATGGTTCCGGTGCTGGGGTAGTATTGGTTTCCCCCCAAGGAGATAAGCTTAGATATGTGCTCCAGATCCACTTTGATTCCTCCAACAATGAAGCAGAATACGAAGCACTTTTGTATGGGTTGCACATGGCCATTTCACTCTGCGTCCGTCGCCTTATGGTTTATGGCGATTCATATTTGGTGGTCAATCAGGTGATGAAGGAGTGGGACGTTAGAAGCCCAGCCATGACTGGTTACTGCAATGCGGTAAGAAAGCTAGAGAAGAAATTTGAAGGGTTAGAGCTCCATCATATACCCCGACTAAAGAATCAAGCGGCTGATGATTTGGCAAAGATAGGTTCCAAGAGAGAAGCCATTCCCAGTGATGTGTTCTTGGAACATATCCATACTCCATCAGTTCAGGAAGATCCTTTTACCAAAGAAGCTCCGCAGCCAAAAAGTGTCACAGATCTGACTGAAGTAGAAGTTCCAGCGGTGGTCGACCTAATCATGGAAGCATTGGTCATCACTCCCGACTGGACAGTGCCGTACATCGCGTATATCTTAAGGAAAGAGCTCCCAGAGGATGAAGAAGAGGCTCGACAGATCGTCCGCTGATCCAAAGCCTTTACCATGATAAAGGGACAGTTGTACAGAGAAAGCGCGACTAGAGTCGGTCAGAAATGTATAACGCCAGAAGAAGGTCGGATAATCCTTGACGATATTCACTCGGGGACCTGTGGCCATCATGCGTCTTCTCGGACCATTGTGGCTAAAGCATACCGAGCGGGATTTTACTGGCCGAGAGCAAATGAAATGGCAAAGGAGATAGTCGACAAGTGTGAAGGATGTCAATTTTACTCTAATATGTCACACAAGCCCGCCTCAGCCTTGAAGACCATCCCACTCGTCTGGCCTTTCGCTGTATGGGGATTGGATATGGTTGGACCACTAAGAACAGGCAGAAGCGGCTTCACCCATGTGCTGGTGGCAGTCGACAAGTTCACTAAGTGGATTGAAGGTAAACCCATCAAGAATCTTGATGCCGGCACTGCTGTCAGCTTCATCAGGGAGTTGATATTCAGATATGGAGTTCCCCATAGCATCATCACTGATAATGGGTTGAACTTTGATTCCGAGGAATTCAGAGCCTTCTGCACGTCTCAGGGCACACGAGTCGACTATGCTTCAGTCGCTCACCCCCAGTCGAATGGACAGGCAGAACGAGCAAATGGTTTAATTCTCAAAGGACTGAAACCCCGACTGATGCGCGATCTCAAGCACGCAGCTGGCGCATGGATCGACGAACTTCCGTTAGTACTTTGGGGATTAAGGACCACACCTAATCGGTCGACTTGAAGAACTTCGTTCTTCTTGGTCTACGGAGCTGAAGCAGTCTTGCCGAGTGACCTACTTCACAACGCACCTCGAGTTGAACTCTACACTGAAGCTGAAGCAAAGCAAGCCCGACAGGACGCAGTCGACCTTCTAGAAGAAGAAAGAGAGATGGTCTTGATCCGATCGACCATTTATCAGCAGGACTTGCATCGCTTCCATGCCAAAAACGTGAAGAGTCGAGCCTTCCAAGAGGCAGACTTGGTTCTCCGAGTGGATCAGCAGAAGCCACACAAACTTGCTCCTACTTGGGAAGGTCCCTTCATCATCACCAAGGTTCTCCACAATGGGGCGTACCGCCTTTACAATGTCGAGCACCAGATTGACGAGCCCCGAGCTTGGAACGCGGAGCTGCTCCGCCCCTTTTATACTTAAGTATTCACTCGGATGAGTTGTAATAAAAGTACTTCTTTAGTTTATTTATCAAAGACAAGAGTGTTATAATTTTCCCAATGATTGTTGTTACCTTTGTTCACATAAAACAGTCCCCCAGTGGGTGGCTTAGCTACGAATCCGTTTCGCCTAAGTTTGTAAAAAAAATCCTTGCCGAGTGGTGAGCCAGCCTCCCACTCAGGGGCTTAGCTGCGAATCCGTTTCACCTAAGTTTAACAAAAACCTACCGAGTGGTGAGCCAGCCTCCCACTTGGGGGCTTAGCTGCGAATCCGTTTCGCCTAAGTTTAACAAAAACCTACCGAGTGGTGAGCCAGCCTCCCACTCGGGGGCTTAGCTGCAGTCCAAGTACTCGCCTAAGTTCCAACAAAATCCTATCGAGTGGTGAGCCAGCCTCCCACTCGGGGGCTTAGCTGCAGTCCAAGTACTCACCTAAGTTTAAACAAAATCCTGCCGAGTGGTGAGCCAGCCTTCCACTCGGGGGCTTAGCTGCAGCCTAGTGCTCGCCTAAGTACAAATACAACATGCGCTCCGCAAGGAGGACGAAGCGTAGGTCGACTGCTACCTTCTCCTTCCGAGCTACGCCACAAATACAACGTGCGCTCCGCAAGGGGGGCGAGGTGCAGGTCGACTGCTACCTTCTCCTTCCGAGCCACGCCACAAATACAACATGCGACCCGCAAGGAGGACGAGGCGTAGGTCGACTGTACCTTCTCCTTGAGAGATACGCCACAAAAATCCTACCGAGTGGAGAGCAAACCTCCCACTCGGGGGCTTAGCTGCAGCCCAGTGCTCGCCTAAGTTTTTGAAAATCCTACCGAGGGGAGAGCAAACCTCCCACTCGGGGGCTTAGCTGCAGCCCAGTGCTCGCCTAAGTTTTTGAAAATCCTACCGAGTGGAGAGCAAACCTCCCACTCAAGGGCTTAGCTGCAGCCCAGTGCTCGCCTAAGTTTTTGAAAATCCTACCGAGTGGAGAGCAAACCTCCCACTCGGGGGCTTAGCTGCAGCCCAGTGCTCGCCTAAGTTTTTGAAAATCCTACCGAGTGGAGAGCAAACCTCCCACTCGGGGGCTTAGCTGCAGCCCAGTGCTCGCCTAAGTTTTTGAAAATCCTACCGAGTGGAGAGCAAACCTCCCACTCGGGGGCTTAGCTGTAGCCCAGTGCTCGCCTAAGTTTTTGAAAATCCTACCGAGTGGAGAGCAAACCTCCCACTCGGGAGCTTAGCTGCAGCCCAGTGCTCGCCTAAGTTTTTGAAAATCCTACCGAGTGGAGAGCAAACCTCCCACTCAGGGGCTTAGCTGCAGCCCAGTGCTCGCCTAAGTATGACGAGGTCCAAGTCAATTGCAATTTGTGCTTCATCCCTACCTGCAAAAGTGCATCACGAGCACTAGCATATATTCCGAGCGAAGGATAATGTTCGTTCGAAGGCAAATGCAAACATATTCAACGGCAAACCCAAGTTTAGATAGCGTCCTACAGATCCAGAAGTGCTCAGGCACCAAGCCTATTAAAGTTTACCGGTTACAAAAACCACTCGACATTCCGAGGCAAATTTAAGGCATCAAGCATAGAAGTTTTTTACTCCTCCCGCGGAGGACTGGAAGGCGCAACGAACTCGTCCAGGTCGATTCCATCTGCGATCCGAGTGGCAGCAGCAATGAAGGTCTCCATGAAAGATCGGAAGTCATGCTTCTTGGTATTGGCCACCTTGAGAGACGCCAGCTTGTCCTCTCGCGCGTCCTTGCAGTGAACACGGACCAGAGACAGAGCAACATCGGCACCACACCTGGCAGAAGACTTCTTCCATTCTTGCACTCGACTTGGAACTTCGTTCAGTCGAGTCATCAGAGACTCAAGGTCATTCTGAAGTGTTTCTCTTGGCCAGAGTGCTGTGTCGATGTGCGACGTTGCAACCTTCAGTCTCGCAAGATAGTCGACCACAGCAGCAACGCGAGACTCGAGACGGAGCACGTTCATGGCGGCTTCATCCTTCATAGGAGAGTTGATGGGATCCAAGCCAGTCTCCACTCGACTAGTCTCCTCTTCAAAGTTTTGACAGAATTCTGTGGATACAAACCAAGGATAAGCTAACGGTCCTACAATAAGTCAGTGATTACCAGTCGGATATAAGGGGTTACCTTCGAGCATGAGGAATAACTTCTTGGCGAGCCCACCCAGATAAGCCTCTAAGTCGTTCTTCTTTCCCGCCAGTTCGCTAGCCTTATCACTCAGGGCTATCTTGTCATTCTTCAATCGACTGGCCTCCTTGTTGGCCGCGTCGAGAGCAGCTTTCAGATTGGTATTCTCCTCTTCAAGTTTGTTGATTGAAGCCAGCTTCTCCTCTGCAAGTTTCATCTTGTCCGAAGCCGCTTTCTGCGCTTCGGCAAGGCCAAGGTCCTTCTTATTTAGAGCATCCCTCAGTTTATCTGCAAAATGACAGTGAGATCAGACTTACGAATGGACAAGAAATAAGGGCAGTCGTCAAGGTTCTCACCAAACATACCTTTTGCCTCCTCCTTCGCCTTCGTGAAGTTCTCCTGGACAAGCTTCAGATCAAGTTCGAGTTGGATATGCTTGTTCTCCAACTCAGTATAACGAGCCACGAGCTCGCAAGATTTCTGCGGAAGATCAATCGACAGACGTCAAAAATAGGTCACTTCCGAGTGACTAAGAGAAAAATCGTAGTATTTCTAAGACTACAGCCGAATCAAAACATTCATCTGTAGTCTCGGGGACTACACCCAGTGGGTGCACTCAGCGTGCCCCCACTAGTTCTATCAGCTCGGGTCAATCAGTCGACCAAAAGAGACAGAAAGGCTAACTACCAATAGTTAGACACAGTTTCAAAAAAAAGAGAGAAGTGTTCTTCAGACCATAGTCGACTACCAGCAGTCGACCACGGTCTCGAGGACTACACCGAGTGGGTGCACTCAGCGTGCCCCCACCGGTTCCATGATTCCATTCGACCAGATCGAGTGAAGAAAGCGAAAGAGAAAAAGTTCAAGACACAAATACTACAGTCGACTGCCAGCAGTCCACCATAGTCTCAAGGACTACACCCAGTGGGTGCACTCAGCGTGCCCCCACCAATCCAGACATTCCGATTGACACACCCAGTGGGTGTACGACAGATACTAAGATCTTCAGAAAGAAAATAGAAAAGGTATCATATCCTAACAGAACAGGCGGTGCTCAATTAACTTGGACATTGCTCTGAAGGACCGAGCTTGCATCATAAGCCACTTGACTGGCATCTCGGATCGCCTTCACTTGCTCCATCATGACCCCCGCTTGACGTATAGCTTCTTTAGCAGCGCCTGCTTGGTCCTCTGGGATGTGATGGGTGGAAAAAGAGAAGGCGGATCTGCACCCGACGACGGAGGGCGAGAACTCGTCAGCGGCACAGCAAAGGACATAGTAGTCCGAGTGGCGTTGCCCCCCTCTGGAACCAGCGCGTCAGGTGCTGATACGACCTGAGTAGTCTTGTCGGCAGACGCCTTCCTGTTCCTCCTTTGCCTCAGTGGCTCCTCATAGTCATCATTAGGGAGATCAATGACGATGTTAGGTGGAGCTGCAGGAAAGATTCAAAAGTTAAAGATGAAGATCCTATCGACCGAAAGCGAAACTACAGGGATCATACCAGGGTTGGAAGTGGCAGCGTCCTCCATTTCTTGATCTTCATGTCTGATCGAGGTCTCAGAAGTAGCAGCACTGTAGTTTCAGATATCAGTCGGCCAGCGAACGAATAGACCAACAGTAAATCCATGTGAAACAAGAAAACACAAGTTATGCCATTACCCGGAAATAGTGGGAATCGCCATCCTCATCTTCGGCAGGGCCTTCGTCGGTTTTGACGACGCCGCTCGGAGTTGCTTTGGTGCTTTCTCAGTCGGCGCCGGAGAGGTCGTCCGAGGACGCTTGGTCGACTGCACAACAGGCACGACCCCCTTGCCGCGCTCGACTGCAGGGTCACGAACGAGCTTGGTTCTCCTTTCAGTACGGGGAGGTTCGACTACCTCCTCCTTTTCCTCCTCCTCTTCCTCATCAGAGCCAGCATCTTCTTCACCCTCGTCGCCGTCCGACTCCCACTCCTCCTGACTTTCACCTCCACTCACTTCTTCTTCTTCGGTCCGTTCTTGCGCCCCGTTGGGCATCGAGTACATCTCGGTGGTGATCTGGAAAACAACAAACAAGACAAAAGTCAGTCGACCGAATTGCAGCAAAGTAGGATGAAGAAACAGAGTCACAGTCAGAGAAATTTGTCAGACCTTGTCTGGTTTGTATGACTGGTCGAGTGGCGGGATCCTCCTGGCTCCATTGGGATTATCTTTGTTCCCTGTGATGGCAGTCATCCACCTCTCCAGAGTGGCATCGTCGACCTCCTCCGGGTGGACCCGAGTGGTGTCTTCAGTACCAGAGTACAACCACATTGGATGGCCTCGATATTGAAGTGGCTGAATGCGCCGTCGAAGGAAAACCTCCAGAAGATCCATGCCAGTCACTCCGTCGCGAATGAGCTGGACTACGCGCTCCAGCAACATCCTAACCTGAGCTTCTCCTCCGAAAGCACCTTCAGAGAGGATGGCTTGTTCACTCGGTCCATGGAGAACGGGGGGAGGCCAGTCGACTGCCCTGGCGTCGACTAGTCTTGGCAGTAGAACCAGGTCGACTGCCACCCTCGAACTGACTCGGGAAGGGTCATGATTGGAAAGGCACTCTTACTCCTCATCTGAACCCGAAGACCCCCACACATCTGGATTACTTGGGTTTTCTCGTCACTCGGGCTAGCCTTTTTCACCGTCTGAGAGCGACAGGTGAAAATGTGTTTGAAAAGGCCCCAGTGCGGCCGACAACCCAGGAAGTTTTCGCACAAAGACACGAAAGCGGTGATGTAGGCAATGGAGTTGGGTGTGAAGTGATGGAGTTGTGCCCCAAAGAAGTTCAGAAACCCCCGAAAGAAAAGATTCAGCGGCAGAGAAAAACCGCGATCAACGTGGGTGGCTAAGAGAACGCACTCACCCTCCTGAGGCTGCGGCTGCCACTCCGTCCCTGGAAGCCTTGCTGGCCCATGGGGGATCAGTCCTTCGTTGGCCAGGTCGTCGAGGTCCTTCTGGGTGATGGTCGAGCGGATCCAGTCTCCCTGGATCCAGCCTTGCGGTAGGCCGGACCGCGACGAGGATCCGCCCCGACTGGTCACTCTCCCCTTCGCCTTCGCCGTCGCCTTCTTCGCCCGCTCCAAAGCCGCCGTCTTTTCCTTCACCATCGTCGCCGACGAGGCGCGCAAGGAGCAGTAGGGCGGAGGTGGAAGCAAGCGCAGAGGGCGAGTTCGAGGAAGAGGGAGAGGGGAATGAGGGCGCACTATTCAAAAAACCCCTGTCCGGCGCCTTATATGAAGTCTCTTCCGAGTGGCTGACTGGTAGGCCCGGACGATCCTGTCAAATCCCGCAACAGGCGCACGCACGATACGTGGCGAAAAAGGTGGCGCAGAGATCGAGGCATCCTTGCCTTATCCCATCCGAATACCGCGGCCTCCTCCGCTTCGCGCACTTCCCAAAATTCGGATCCCGTTAAATCCGCAAATAGCAGAGCAACTTGTCAGACGGCAGATTTCCTTCGATCCGTCGCTCAAAAATATCCAAGTTCATAAAGTTCACTCGGCAGATGCAAAGAATGGATCAAGGCGACTGAAAGAGAAGTTGACACCATCACTAAAAAGTCATTGGTCCAGAGTAAGACACTCTCGCAGCACGAAAAGCAGGTCGGAAGAATTCTCAACTCCTTCCTTACTCAAACCTCGATCCATTCGGGGGCTAATGATGAAGCCATGTACCTAGGGTAGGGTCATGGACCTGTCCAAGGTACCCTCCCCAAGGACATCTCTAGAAGAAACTGCCTTTCAGTCGACCTGGAAGGATTCCACTCGACGGACTCGAAGACACTCGACCATGAGGACTCACTCGACCACCAGGAGATCTAGGGTCATTCTGCATCCAAACGGTCTGTTATTAAGTAGTCTTTATGGCCATGATAGCACTTTATGTAAGGCGTTACCAGTAATGCCAGACCTTTATGTACATTGAACCCTCCGCTACGTGGGCTGGCTGGGGTCCTTGCGCACTCTATATAAGCCACCCCCCTCCACAGGCAGAAGGGTTCGCACCCCTATAACTCATACGCATATAATCCAGTCGACTGCCTCCGGGCTCTGAGACGTAGGGCTGTTACTTCCTCCGAGAAGGGCCTGAACTCGTAACTCCCTTGCGTATACAACTACTCCATAGCTAGGATCTTGCCTCTCCATACCTAGCCCCTATTCTATTGTCAAGCTTAGAACCACGACACAGGGCGCGCCCGGGGGGGAGGGTGCACCCCCTGTCTCTTGGCCACCCCGGACACCGTTTCACGTTGATTCTTCCTCCAGAAAATCCCAAATATTCCAAAATAATTCTTCGTCCGTTTTTATCCCGTTTGGATTCCGTTTGATATTGGGTTTCTGCAAAACATAAAACATGCAACAAACAGGAACTGGCACTGGGCACTGGATCAATATGTTAGTCCCAAAAAATAGTACAAAAACTTGCCAAAAGTATATGAAAGTTGAAGAATATTGGCATGGAACAATAAAAAATTATAGATACGACGGAGACGTATCAGCATCCCCAAGCTTAAATCCTGCTCGTCCTCGAGTAGGTAAATGATAAACTGATAATTTTTGATGTGGAATGCTACCTAGCATAATCTTGATCATATGTCTAATCATGTCATGAATATTAAGACACGAGTGATTCAAAGCAATAGTCTATCATTTGACATAAAAACAATAATACTTCGAGCGTACCAATAAAGCAATCATGTCTTTTCAAAACAACAAGGCCAAAGCAAGCTTATACCTACAAAATCATATAGTTTGGCCATGCTTCATTTTCGTCACACAAAATGCCCCCATCATGCACAACTCCGATCACAAGCCAAGCAATTGGTTCATACTTTTTAACGCGCTTCAGCTTTTTCAACCCTCACGCAATACATGAGTGCAAGCCATGGATATAGCACTATAGGTGGAATAGAATATAATGATGGAGGTTATGTGGAGAAGACAAAAAAGGAGAAAGTCTCACATCGACACGGCTAATCAACGGGTTATGGAGATGCCCATCAATCGATGTCAATGCGAGGAGTAGGGATTGCCATGCAACGGATGCACTAAGAGCTATAAGTGTATGAAAGCTCAACAAAAGAAACTAAGTGGGTGTGCATCCAACTTGCTTGCTCATGAAGACCTAGGGCATTTGAGGAAGCCCATCGTTGGAATATACAAGCCAAGTTCTATAATGAAAGTTCCCACTAGTATATGAAAGTGACAACATAGGAGACAATCTATATGAAGAACATGGTGCTACTTTGAAGCACAAGTGTGGAAAAAGGATAGTAACATTGCCCCTTTTCTTTTTCTTCTTTTTTTCTTTTTTTTGGTGGGCTTCTTTGGCCCCCTTTTTTTATTTAGGCTTCTTTGGCCTTTCCTTTTTTTCCGTTTTCTTTTTTTTCTTTTTTTTCAGGGGGCAATGCTCTATCATGATGATCATCACACTTTTATTTACTTACAACTCAATATTACAACTCGACACTAGAACAAAGATATGACTCTATATGAATGCTTCTGGTGGTGTACCGGGATGTGTAATGATCTAGCGTAGCAATGACATCAAAAAAGGACAAGCCATGAAAACATCATGCTAGCTATCTTACGATCATGGAAAGCCATATGACAATAAATGCTCAAGTCATGTATATGATGATAATGGAAGTTGCATGGCAATATATCTCGGAATGGCTATGGAAATGCCATGATAGGTAGGTATGGTGGCTGTTTTGAGGAAGATATAATGAGGCTTATTGTGATAGAGCGTATCATATCACGGGGTTTGGATGCACCGGTGAAGTTTGCACCAACTCTCGAGGTGAGAAAGGGCAATGCACGGTACCGAAGAGGCTAGCAATGATGGAAAGGTAAAAGTGCATATAATCCATGGACTCACATTAGTCATAAAGAACTCATATAGTTATTGCAAAAGTTTATTAGCCCTCGAAGCAAAGTACTACTACGCATGCCCCTAGGGGGATAGATTGGTAGGAAAAGACCATCGCTCGTCCCCGACCGCCACTCATAAGGAAGACAATCAAAGAAACACCCCATGCTTCAAATTTGTCACACAATGGTTACCATACGTGCATGCTACGGGACTTGCAAACCTCAACACAAGTGTCTCTACAATCCACAACCACCCACTAGCATGACTCTAATATCACCATCTTTATATCGCAAAACTACTGCAAGGAATCAAACATATCATATTCAGCGATCTACAAGTTTATGTAGGATTTTATGACTAACCATGTGAATGACCAATTCCTGTCATCTCTCTAAATAGATATAAGTGAAGCAAGAGAGTTTAATTCTTTCTATGAAAGATATGCCCATGCTCTAACAAGTATGAGTGAAGCAAAAGAGCATTCTACAAATGGCGGTTTCTATGTGAAGAGAAACAGGCAATCCAAACTTCAAATGATATAAGTGAAGCATATGAAGCATTCTATAAAGCCATACTCAAAAGATTTAAGTGAAGTGCAATGAGCATTCTATAAATCAACCAAGGACTATCTCATACCAGCATGGTGCATAAAATAAAAGTGAAAACTAAATGCAAAAGACGCTCCAAGACTTGCACATAATGCATGAACGAAACGAATTCGAAAACATACCAATACTTGTTGAAGAAAGAGGGGATGCCTTCCGGGGCATCCCCAAGCTTAGACGCTTGAGTCTCCTTGAATATTTACTTGGGGTGCCTCGGGCATCCCCAAGCTTGAGCTCTTGCCTCTCTTCCTTTTCCTCATATCGAGACATCCTCGATTAGACACTACATCCACACAAAACTTCAACAGAAAACTCGGTAAGATCCGTTAGTATAATAAAGCAAATCACCACTCTAAGTATTGTTGCAAACCAATTCAAATTTTGTTTTTGCATTGTGTCTACTGTAATATAGCTTTTCCATGGCTTAATCCACTGATACAAATTGATAGATTCATCAAAACAAGCAAACTATGCATCAAAAACAGAATCTGTCAAAAACAGAACAGTCTGTAGCAATCTGAACATCCACCATACTTCTGCTACCCCAAAAATTCTACCAAACTTAGGAAAAATAAACAAGTTGTATATAAATACAGTGCAAAAATAATCAGAACCAATTGACGTTCCAGCTAAAAATGTAAAATCGTGCACTACAGACAAAGTTTCTGTCCTGCACCGTACAAACCAACAAGCATTGTAAACATCCTAAAGGCAAACCTTAGCACATTATTTTTATAATACAATGAAATTGTACAAGGGGATAATTATTTTTGATGAAAAGTTTCTGTAATCAAGATTCACAAAGTTTCCGTGAGCATGAACAAAGTTCAAGGAGCTCTCCCACTTCAACAATGCTTGTCTTTCTCACTTTCACTTTCCTTTTTTGAAAAGTTTTTAGGTTCCCCTCTTTATTTTTTTGTTTTTAAACTATAAAAAATCACTCAACATAAATAAATGACTCTCTTAAACTTCCGGGTTGTCTCCCTGGCAGCGGTTTCTTTAAAGCCATTAAGCTAGGCATTTAGTGCTCAAGTAATGAATCCACCCGGATCCCAAGGTATATCAAAGCCAATTTTAATTAACAATGATTTGTAATTTAGTAGTGAGTACAAAGTAACATATATCATGCAACAACGAAGTCTAACTCTCTTCCTATGCATCGGCATGTCATAAGAGAACAATTCATGCACACATAGTAAAGGCCAATGCATAGTATAAGCAGTTTCTTGCAATTTCATAGTATGGGAAACATAGAGAGGTGGAGAAATAGTTCCTCTCTCATAATAATTGCAAGTAGGAGCAGCAAGCACATGCATATTACATTCATCAAAATCATCATGTGCAATGGTAAAAGGCAACCCATCAATATAATCCTTAATAAGCACAAACTTCTCCGATATAGTGTAGTTTGGAGAATTCAAAAAGATAATAGGACTATCATGCGTGGGTGCAATAGCAACAACTTCATGTTTAACATAAGGAACTATAGCAAGTTCATCTCCATAAGCATAATTCATATTGGCATCTTGGCCACAAGCATAGCAAGCATCATCAAAAAGGGATATTTCAAACAAATTCAAGGGATCATAGCAATCATCATAGCAATCATCCTTCGGTAAGCACGAAGGGGAATTAAATAATGTATGAGTTGGAGGGTTACTCTCATTAGAAGGTGGGCACGGGTAGCTAATCCGCTCTTCCTCCTTTTGTTCTTCGCTCTCCTCATCATCTTTTTCATCCAATGAGCTCACTGTTTCATCAATTTCTTCTTCCATAGCTTCCTGCAAAATATTAGTCTCTTCTTGGACAGCGGATACTTTCTCAATAAATGCATTAATATAGTAATTGTATTCATAATTTTCATAGCAATATCTAAGTATAGCAAGATTTTCAGGCCTATAAACATCATCATCTAAAGCTTCATACTTTTCAAACAAAGATTCAATTTCACAAGCAGCCTTAAAAGCAACAAATTCTTCTATTTGTTCCGCACCATAGTAATCATATATACCATTAGCATAAGAAGCTAAGTTTCATTATCATTAAATTTGCATGAAAAGGGAAGGTGTGGAGCCTTCATCCTAGAGCAACAAGTAATATCATATCTCAAGCATAGATCCCGGGCATATACCAACGCAACATAATAAATTGATCCCATAATAGTTTCCCTTTTTGTGTCAAGCGATAATCCCTAAAGTATTCACGTTGATCCAACGTGTCTCCCATTATAAAGTTGAATGGGGTTTTCTCAGGATTATCAAAGTAGTACATAATATCTTTCACATAATGAGAATCGAGGGTTTTAGGAGTTACCCCATCTCCATGAGTAGCAAGTACACCTATTTCTTTTGGTATTTTGCGTTCCATATCCATAACTAAAGATAGAGAACAACTTAGAATAACAAATAAAATTACTTAGTGATAAAGCAAACAAGCACACACGAGAATATTCACCCCACGCTATGACTCCCCGGCAACGGTGCCAGAAAAAGGTCTTGATAACCCACAAGTATACGGGATAGTTGTAGCCTCTTTCGATAAGTAAGAGTGTCGAACCCAATGAGGAGCTAAAGGTAGAACAAATACTCTCTCAAGTCCTATCGGCCACTGATACGACTCTACGCACGCTTGACGTTCGCTTTACCTAGAACAAGTATGAAACTAGAAGTACTTTGTAGGTGTGATAGGATAGGTTTGCAAGATAATAAAGAACACGTAAATAAAAGCTAGGGGCTATTTAGATAAAGATGCAATAAAGTAAGTAAAGCGAGTGTGTAAAAGTGGTTGTAGGAGTTGTGAAAGTGTCCCTAAGCATATTGACTATGTTACTAGACCGATAGCAAGTTTTATGTGGGAGAGGCATAAGCTAACATACTTGCTCTTCTTGGATCATATGCACTTATGATTGGAACTCTAGCAAGCGTTCGCAACTACTAAAGATTCATTAAGGTAAAACCCAACCATAGCATTAAAGCATCAAGTCCCCTTTATACCGTACGCAACAATTCCCTTACTCGGGTTTATGCTTCTATCACTCAAGCAACCCACCATAAAAGAATCATGAACGTATTGCAACACCCTACAGCAGGAATCCCTCACGCTTGCGCGACACGGAGGGCACAATAGGACAGCAACATAACCACAAGCAAATTAAATCAATCATAGCAATTCATCAACCACCAATAGGACAACGAAAATCTACTCAGACATCATAGGATGGCATCACATCATTGGATAATAATATGAAGCATAAAGCACCATGTTCAAGTAGAGGGTACAACGGGTTGCGGGAGAGTGGACCGTTGAATATAGATGGGGGAAGGTGATGGAGATGTTGGTGAAGATGATGGAGGTGTTGGTGAAGATCGCGGTGATGATGATGGCCCCCGGCGGCGTTCCGGCGCCACCGGAAGCAAGGGGGAGAGAGCCCCCCTTCTTATTCTTCTTCCTTGACCTTCTCCCTAGATGGGAGAAGGGTTCCCCCTCTGGTCCTTGGCTCCCATGGCTTGGGAGGGGCGAGAGCCCCTCCAAGATTGGATCTATCTCTCTGTTTCTGCGTTCCCAGATTCTACCCCTTCACCATTTCTTTTATATCCGGAGATCCGTAACTCCGATTGGGGTGAATCTTTCATCCAGATTTTTCTCATAAAATTAGCTTTCTTGCGGAAAAGAAGGGCGTCAACCGCCTTATGGGTGGCCCACGAGAGTCCAGGGCGCGCCTAGGGGGGAGGGCGCGCCCCCTGTCTCGTGGCCACCCCGGACACCGTTTCGCGTTGATTCTTCCTCCGAAAAATCCCAAATATTCCAAAATAATTCTCTATCCGTTTTTATCCCGTTTGGATTCTGTTTGATATTGGGTTTCCGCGAAACATAAAACATGCAACAAACAGGAACTGGCACTGGGCACTGGATCAATATGTTAGTGCCAAAAAATAGTATAAAAAGTTGCCAAAAGTATATGAAAGTTGAAGAATATTGGCATGGAACAATCAAAAATTATAGATATGACGGAGACGCATCACTTCCCAGCCGCAATATCACCGGCTTGCCGAAGCTCCTCCTGCCACTCTGATTTCAGAGCGAGTTTCTTTTGCCACCTGCAAGGCCTTCTCCAGGTCAGCCGTCTTCATTTGGTTTTCCTTTTCAAGAAGCTCATATCGACTGGCGGCATTCTGCAGCTCAAGAGCCACGTTGGCTATTTTATCCTAACTCTGGCGATGAGCAGCCTGTTCGGCTTTTAATTCTTCGGCCGCCTTCAGGGTGGCCGCGTCACTCCTCCTGGCTTGCTCCTTGGCCTGGGCAAGTTCTGCCCGAAGGGTCTCCACGACGGCAGCTCCATCTGCAGTTAAAGCATACTGTAAATACTAGCATCATGCTCTTATTCATACTTGCTGACCACCCGAATATACATACCATGTGCCTCGTCAAGCCGCTTGTTCACAAGCGTGATGTCTGCATCCGCCATGTCAAGTTGCCGACTCAATTCGGCAAATTCAGCAGTCCAGTCAGCCGCCGGATCTGTAGCCGCCTGCACACAAAAGCAGCACTATCATTACCTGAGACTATGATCCTCTGCTCGCCTCGTCTGGACGGCAACCAGAGTCTCAGGGGCTACTATCTATACAAAGTACACCTTGCGTGTGCGGTACAGTCAAAAATATATATATCACTTTGCGTACATCAAAGCCTCTTAGCAGGCTCGTAAAAGCTTCATTCAACCCGCTTTTTGCGGATGAAATCTTCTGAACCACCGTACCCATTAAGGTACGATGTGCCTCTGAGATAGCCTCTTGCTCCAGAAGACCCACCAATGTGTCCGGTTGTACACCGGGCGATCCTGGGCATTTTCCATTGGTCTCCCTAGGAGCCGAGAATCCCGGACTTGGGGCGGCCGAAGAATTACCTTCTGGCCCTCGTGGATCGAGAGAGATCCTACGTGACGACACCTCAGGGTAGTCTGCCTCATGAGGCGGGGAAGTAGGAGGAGGCGTTTCGCTCTCCATCGTCTCTGGAAGAAGAACCCCCGACGATGAACATTGTTGAGAAGGGCTATGAGCCGGACTGCAAAACATATGTCTCAGTTGTTATTCTCAGGAAAAAGAACAGGGCATGCTTACTAAAGTACCTTTGTTCACTTACGGCTCGGTTGATGGTTGGCCCCCTTGTGGGTGCCGTGCTGTACGGTTGCCCTCCGAGGCAGGGCCCCCTGATGCAGGTTTCTTCCCTCGTTTGGAGACCTCTGCTTCCAAATCTTCAGGGGCGTTCCTTTTCTTCTCGTGGGGAGAGGGGATGCTAGAATCTTCTCCCCGTTCACCCTCCGGCACGGGGGTATTAATTCCCCCGGTGAGGATGCGTAACGTACCTCCAGCATGAAGTCCGCTGTCGGCTTCCCTATTTCTCCCCTTGTCCTCCCCTGATGGTACTTGATAAAGTGCACGGGCCAGCATCCTGGTTAGTACAGGATCCGGCGAGCCTTCGGGAAAAGGGGCCGAACACCTGATCCTGTCCGCCTTTCTTATCCAGTCCTGGCCAAGGGTAGTTTGTCAGAATAATGTTGTGGCAAATATAATGGCAGCATGTTCGGTCACGGAGTTACTTACTTGGGTATCTGGACGGTTGCAGTTGAGACCCGCATCCTCCGTTGTGTCCGGACACTTTATTCGTGATCCGAAGAATAATCGATACATCTCTTCGAGCGTCACGCCGAAGAAGTGTTGAATGGTTCGCGGTCCTTCCGGGTTGAACTCCCACATAAGGAGAGATCGACGTTGGCATGGTAGGACCCGATGAACTAACATTACTTGAATTACTTTGACGAGACTGATATCCCTCTTGAGGAGATCTCGGATGCGGCTTTGCAATGTCAGCACATCATTAACTGACCCCCAGTCGAGCCCCTTGTTGACCCATGATGCCAGTTGTGGCGGAGGGGCAGAGCGGAAGGCTGGGGTGGCTGCCCACTTTGTACCTCGGGATGCTGTGATGTAAAACCACTCTCGTTGCAATAGGTCGAACACCTCCGGGAAGGAACCCTTGGGCCATAAGGCTTCAACACCTTTGCTTATTATAGCGCCTCCGCACTCCGCGTGTCACCCGTCGATCATCTTCGGCTTCACATTGAAGGTCTTGAGCCGTAAACCAAAGTGTGGGCCGGGTAATGCAGAGGAAGGCCTCACACACGATGATAAATGGCGAGATGTGAAGGAAGGAATCTGGAGCTAGATCATGAAAATCTAGCCATAATAGAACATGGGCCCTCTAATGAAGGGATCAAGACTAAAGCCTAGCCCTCGGAGGAAGTGGGAGATGAATACGACACTCTCGTTGGGTTCGCGTGTGGGGATAACCTGCCCTTGAGCAGGTAGCCTGTGAAGGATTTCGGTGGTCAGATACCTAGCCTCCCTAAGCTTCTTGATGTCCTCCTCTGTGACGGAAGAGGCCATCCACCGGCCTTGAAGGTTGGATCCGTACATGGTTGAAGGTCTGGAGCGCTTAGACTGAACCTTGGGTGTTGGAACTTGAGGTAGGGGAAGGGAAGGATCGAGCGTGGAAAGAAAAGGACATGTCTTGACCTCTTCATAAAGAGGGTGAATATCAAGCGTCCTCCGCGTGGCCATTTGGAACTTGCCTAAACCGAGGAGTCATACTAACGACACGGTTGGGTTACCCATGCCCATATTGATGAGAATCCCGTGATAAGGGGAACACGATCTCTGCTTTGACAAGACGAGCCAATAAAACCACCTTGCAAGACGTGTAGTAGCAGGTTGAGAAAAACGGTTCATATAATGACCGGGCCGCGGCGTGATGTCACGCTATGAAAAGTTGTTAGCAGATTAGATTTGTGGAATATTGTGCTCTCTATGGTGGTACGTGGAATTTGTTTCACAGAGCCGAACACCATTCATGTGTTCAAAATCTACCTTGGAGTATTCAGAGAAGGAACCCGCCTTGCAATGCCGAAGACAATCTGTGCCACCGGACTCATCATCATTGAAGCTTGGTTCAGGGGCTACTGAGGGAGTCCTGGACTAGGGGGGTCCTTGGACAGCTGGACTATACGCTTATGCCGGACTGTTGGACTATGAAGATACAAGATTGAAGACTTCGTCCCGTGTCCGGGTGGGACTCCCCTTTGCGTGGAAGGCAAGCTTGGCAATTCGGATATGTAGATTTCCTTCTCTATAACCGACTCTGTGTAACCCTAGCCCCCTCCGACGTCTATATAAACTGGAGGGTTTAGTCTGTAGGACAACAACAATCATAATCATAGGCTAGCTTCTAGGGTTTAGCCTCTATGATCTCGTGGTAGATCAACTCTTGTAATACTCATATCATCAAGATCAATTAAGCAAGAAGTAGGGTATTACCTCCATCGAGAGGGCCCGAACCTGGGTAAACATTGTGTCCCCCGCCTCCTGTTACCATTAGCCTTAGACGCACAGTTCGGGACCCCCTACCAGAGATCCGCCGGTTTTGACACCGACACCCGAACCTGGGTAAACACTGTGTTCGTCGTCTCTTGTTCCCCATCAATCCTAGACCCACAGCTCGGGACCCCCTACCCCAAGCCTACCGGTTTTGACACCGACAACAGGGCTTGGACGTGGAGGTACTGAAAAGTATCATCTGTGGTGAGCTTTTGGGCTCTGTGCTTGTGTGGCTCGGGCTTGGAGTTTGAAGTTTAGGCTTTTGCAAGCCGTCCGGACCATTAATCATGGATACCAACACGTCTAAAATCTTATATCATTCGTTGTGTTGGAAAATATAGTAGAAAACAAAAAATGTGAAACAAATAAAATTCCAAGATCACTATGAGATGCAGATGAAATTGGATTAGACCATTACCAACTAGAGTGCATCGAAAGTAGAGTTGGCGTAGATTAATTGATGCAGATTCCCGCAAATAGGAATTACAGCCTCCAAACTCCGAGAATTTTCCCTCAAACGGACGATCTGTCTGTCAGTATCCACGCGTATGGAACCACCTATCCGATAGAACTTCGTCGTCCAGAACAAGAGCATCACTGAGGAACTACAGGACGAGGTGGAGCAGCCTTACGGCATAGGAACTTTTCCAGTGGTGAGGGGGCAGCCTTCGCGCCAAGATTGGATGTGTTTGGAGGAGACTAAAACTCCATATAGGCGCAGGGAAGGGTGGCAGCCTTGTTTGAGGGGCTGCCTCCTCCTAAGGTAGCGAGCAAAGGGTGGGACCACCCCAAACCCCTAGGTGCACCACTTGGTGCCTTGGCTCTGAAGCCTAAGGGTGGCGGCCACCTAACGTGTCACTAGGGCCCATCCCCCCACCTTTTATTCTATTTTCTCATTTCCTTATTCTGTAATACCTGTAAACATGTCTCGCTATGTCTGGCTAGATGATGGTGTATATCGTAATACCAAGAGGGCCTCGGGAATGTCTATCCATCGTCGAGGAGCAAATCTCAATCTTGAGCTATCAAGTCCATTACCATACTTTTATGATGCACCTTTGTTATGATCACCTTGTTATGTGTAACGTTGGACGAACCCCAAAGCACCCCATCCGGTATGATGGTACTTGATACTCTCATCGTTTAAGAAATTATTCATAAGTTACCATCTTTGTGATTATACTAATAATTGTTGACGATGTGATCTCGTACTATATCAGTCGATTGGGTTTGCTCAGCACAACTGTTCTTCCAACAAATGTGTTCCCATTGTTGCTAACATCCACGTTACTTAACTATGCCTATGATTAGAAAAATAGGATCGTCATGCAACATATAAGCTAGCCTTAGAGGTGAGACTACGAATCTATTTGATGTATATTATTTCACACATGGGCATGAGTTTTTCTCCGAATCTCGTTTCTATTGCAGACTCGAGAACATTGCAATTATAGCACACAAAATAAATATTAATTACATAAGTGGAAATTAATATTAACAATCAGTATTGCCTCTAGGAAATATTTTCAACAATCTCCCACTTGCACTAGAGTCAACAATATAGCTTGCATAAGTTCTCTAAAACCAATGACATTTCGGTGTTGCTCATGTTTTGCTCATGGTAGCGGCTTCGTCATTGGGTCTGACACGTTCAGATCCATGTGAATCTGGCATACTTTCACATATCCTTTATCGACATGATCTCGAATGATGCAATATTTGCGTTCAATTTATTTGGCCTTGTGGTGGGCATAAGTGCATCTAGTGCCCCTTAGTGATTTTCGTGTATTGAAGACTTATAGGTTATGGGACTAATGTGTTTGTGAGTGTCGGTGTCAAAACCGGCGGATCTCGGGTAGGGGGTCCCGAACTGTGCGTCTAGGCGGATGGTAATAGGAGACAAGGGACACGATGTTTTTACCAAGGTTCGGGCCCTCTCGATGGAGGTAAAACCCTACTCCTGCTTGATTAATATTGATGATATGGGTAGTACAAGAGTTGATCTACCATGAGATCAGAGAGGCTAAACCCTAGAAGCTAGCCTATGGTATGATTGTTGTTCGTCCTATGGACTAAAACCCTCCGGTTTATATAGACACCGGAGAGGGCTACGGTTACACAGAGTCGGTTACAATGTGAGGAGATCTACATATCCGTATCGCCAAGCTTGCCTTACACGCCAAGGAATGTCCCATCCGGACATGGGACGAAGTCTTCAATCTTGTATCTTCATAATCCAGGAGTCCGGCCAAAGGTCATAGTCCGGTCATCCGGACACCCCCTAATTCGGGACTCCTTCAGTAGCCCCTGAACCAGGCTTCAATGACGACGAGTCCGGCGCGCCAATTGTCTTCGGCATTGCAAGGCGGGTTCCTCCTCCGAATACTTCATAGAAGATGTTGAACACAAGGATAGTGTTCGGCTCTGCAAAATAAGTTCCACATACCACCATGGAGAGAATAATATTTGAATAAATCTAATCTGCTGACGTATTCCGCAGCGTGACATCATGCCACGGCCAAGCTTTCATTCGAATCGTTTTACTGTCCCACCTCAGCGCGTTTAGCGAGGCGGTTTCCTTGGCACGTCTTGTCAAAGCAGAGATCGTGTCCCCTTATTCCGGGATTCTCATCAATACGGGCGTGGGTAACCCAACCGTGCCATTAATCATGGCGCTTGGGAGGTAAGCGAGTTTTACTAGGCTGGTGGGGGTACATAGCTTTGTCCGCCCATATAAGGGGATAAGGATCCACTCTTTCCATTTACGCCTTCTTCCTCCTTTGCTTATCCATCTCCGCGCACTCGAGCTCCAGTGCCCAAGCCCGCACTTCCCACCTCAACCTTCTCCAGTCATGTCCGGAGCGGGAGGCAGGTGGATGGCCTCCTCCGTCATGGAGGGGCACATCAAAAAGTTTAGGAAGGCCGGATACTTGTCCAACGACATCGCGCACCGGCTCCCAAATGAGGGGCAGCTCATCCCCACCCCAAGGCCCCATGAGAGGGTTGTGTTCCTCCCCCATTTCCTCCGCGGACTTGGCTTCCCACTCCACCCATTTGTCCGGGGGCTCATGTTCTAGTACGGCCTGGATTTCCATGATCTGGCCCCAAACTTCATCCTCAACATCTCGGCATTTATCGTCGTGTGCAAGGTCTTCCTCCGCATTAAGCCCCACTTCGGCTTATGGCTAAAGACCTTCAATGTCAAGCCAAAGGTAGTGGGCGGCCGGCAAGCGGAGTGCAGAGGCGCCATGGTGGGCAAAATGCCCAATGTCACATGGCTCGAGGGCTCCTTTGTGGAAACCATCAAGGGGTGGCAATCGGGGTGGTTCTACATCACCGAGCCGCGTGACCCTGTATGGGAAGCGGCCCCCGAGTTCCGATCTGGCATCCCCACATGGCTCACCTCTTGGAAAGAGACGGGCCTGTCGTGGGGTAATTCGGAAGAGGTGACCGGACTCCAAACTTGCGTCCAAAACCTGATGGACGAGAAGGTTAAACTCGTCACTGTAGTCCAGGTCATGCTCTTCTGCCGCATCCTCCCGTGTCAACGACGGGCTTTTAACTTGTGGGAATTCGACCCGGCCCAGCACCAAACTTTGTCCAGGCTTTTTGACACAACGCACGAAGATGCCTGGAAGGTGCTATTCAAGGGCTCCGAGGTTCACCCTCGAACTATCGAGGATCACGGATTCTGCCCGAAGTGCCAAGCCAGCGCGGTAAGTTTATTTTGCCCATCATAGGATATTTGTTTTTCATAGTTTGACTCTATGCGGGATCTAAGCTCCCGTTCCTTTGACAGGACTGGCAGAAGAAGTCCGGACAGATCGACTGTCCGGCTCCTTTGCCCGAAGGTCCGGCAGATGCCCGCTTGGCAAAGCTGCTGGTCCCGGCACCTCACGTGGTGCCGGAGAAGAAGGCCAAGAAGAAGGCCACGGGAACTCGAAAGAGTTCCTGGCGCCTGGTAGTGTCGGATTCCTCGTCCGATGACTCCGAAGCGCGCTCCTCCCACGAAGGCGAGGAGGAGGAAGAAGAGGCCTCTCCCCCTCCAACGGGGGGGGGGGGGGGGGAGAAAAGGAAGGCCACCCCGACTAGGGGGGCGGAGGGTCCAAGAAGGGAAAAACCCTTCTCCCGGACTACTCCACCAACGCCGACGACGGCGAAGAGGAGTGGCCATCCAGGGCCAAGCCCCTGGCGAAATCATAAGTATCCGGATACCAGAATAACTTATGGTGTTCCTATCCGGCACAATATCTTCTAACGCCGAACATAATCATGCAGTCCGCCCATGGCCCAGCTCGATGCTTCATCGAGCGGATCCCTGGATTCGTCGGATGCGAATAGCCTTTCACTTCCAACTGCTACCTCCCCTCACCCTACGGACGACGCCGAGGTGGAGTCCCAAAAGGGGACGAGCCAGGAGGAGGTAGCCCCGGAGGCGCCGCAACGCGACCTTCCGGATTCCAGGCGCCAAGGGGATAAAACCCCAAAGGGCTCTAAGTCCGTCCCTGGGCCGGACGCCGCACCGAAACCTTCAGTGGTTCCGGAGTCCGGCAGGCAGCCCCCTCATAAGAAGGGCAAGCCTACGACACCGGTGACTCCCGTCCAACCGGAGGCACCGGACAATTTGCTGGATGTGCTTAAAGGCGCCTCCATCGACGAGGAGCACCGCACTATTATGAGTGCGGTGGTCAAAAAGGTTCAGTCCGCCAAGAGCGGGCTGACAGAAGCCTGTGCTAGCCTTCTAACGGGCTTCGAGGTATGTATTAAGATATGTAAAAATATTACCGCATAGACAGTAGCCCCTGATGCTCAGTTTGGTGTTCGGGAAGAAAAGCCGGACTGAGGATCTAAAAATATATACACAGGAGTCTAACATAAATATGTCAATATGGGAACGTAGGTTGCGCTGCTAACTTCTGCCGCACTGACTGCGGAGGTCGATGCATTGAAGCAGAGCCTCGAGCGGTCCAAGAACAAGCTCAGGCTTGCCAAGAAGCAGCTCGAGGACAAGGAAGGTAAGTAGTACCTGATGTTAGTATATAAAAAATACCTAGTTGCAAGAAATTATAGGACCAACGTGAGTGTTACAGGGCCACAACCGAGGTGGCGACCCTGAAGGAAGCACTGTCCAAGGCCGAAGACGATGCGGCCGTGGAGCGCACCGAGCGAGAAAAGTAGGAGGCGCGGGTGGCGGAGGTGCGGCAAGAGCTCCATACTCTTGTGAAGAAACATGAGAGATTGGAGCTTGACTCAAAGACTCGAGAGTCCGAGCTTGCCTCGGCCCTTAAGAGCACCAAATCCGCCAAGGCCGAAGCCTAAAAAGCCCTCCAGGAAATTGAGGCAATGAAGAAGATAGCGGCGGGTAAGGCATTCTTTATGCAAAGCAAGCACATGAAAGTGAGTTACTTGTTACTTACCCGAATCCGGAGCTCTCCAGGAGCATTCGAAGATCTGCCCCGCAGTGTGTCTGATGCTGCTGCATTCTACCGAGCCGAGGAAGGGAGCTCGACGGAGAAGGTGTTCTGGTCCCAGTATGCTGAGGCCAGACACCCGGTGCCCTTGAGCGACCAGCTGAAGCAGCTGGTCGAGCTCCACAAGGTAGCCGAACAGGCCATGAAGGGCCTTATAGTCCGGCTATGGCCTGGCGAGGTCGTGACCGGGAGCTAGTTTGGGATGGTGAGGCGGCTGGTGGATGCCTGTCCACGGCTTGAAGTCATCAAGCGCTCCGTATGTATCAAAGGCGCTCGTAGGGCCCTTGCTCGTGCTAAGGTACACTGGGGCAAGCTGGATGCTGAGAAGCTGGTGACAGATGGGCCACCAGAGGGGAAGGAGCATCGCAGGCCCGAGATGTATTATGAGGGCGTCCTGAAGGGTGCCCGCCTTGTGGCGAATGAATGTTCCAAGGATTTAATTTTTGAGTAAACTCGCTCGTGTTTATCCTGTGCACTGAAAACTTGTTCATATGCGCTAAGCAACGCTTTTTGAATTTAAAATATTACCTTCTCTGCGGCCGTTTATTAAATCTGAGAGATGCGAGTCGTTGGCTTCTGCCCCCATGCCACGAGTGCTGGGGTGTTCGGGATAAACCTGAGTGCTCTTGTTCCCATTCGTGGGTCCTTCGAGGGAGGTGCTCAGCACAACGAACAAGGCAATCAGACTATAATGATTTATCACTCTCACTTAGCCATAGAATTCTATAATTTTAAATTTCGGCGAAGCCCCTAGTATTCGGAAGACCGACTTCGGGGCGCTATCCACGCCTAGGCCGGACAAAGCCAGCTCCTCGCTCTAAGCGGCATAAGTCTTTAGGGACTCGAAAACCTCTCGAACAGCGACCGACTCTCGCCCTATCATGACGGTCAGTTTTGGCTTTCTCTACTGAGGTGCTTAACCCAGCTCAACTGGGGCACAATCGCAGTAGTTCTCCCAGCGCTACCTTAGCCGATGTAACAGAATGTAAGGTACCAAAACATGGAAGCCGGGAAAACCCAACTATTGACCCAAGACATGATTCGGAGCCGATGCATATAATGCTATAAGTTCGGGGTGCCGCACTCATGAGAGTGTTCGGACTTCTCACACCATATTCTGGGGTACTTAAGCCCCTAGTGTATTAGCCGTACCAAAGTGTGCGGTTGCGTAATGTCATAACTGAACATATTTAAAGAAAAAATGAATGCAATAATAGACAAGAGCTATGTATTGTTTATTAAAAGGCTGCTATGAAAGCAGAACGATACAAATAGTGCGATAAGCAAGAGATGGGATTGTTTGACATGTCCCCCTCCAGGGGCAAGCTGCGAGACTTTATGTAAGACATGTATTTAGCTCCTTATAGAGACCACCTGAACGTTCGACGTAGCTTGCTGCTTCCCTGGCTGTTGCATCGTGTGTTCGGCGATTGTACTGTCGGACAGGCCTTCCGGATAGTGGAGTCCTGAAAGTAAGAAAAAAGAAATGACAAAATTTGGAGCCCCTAGTGCGGTTGAGCCGCATGTTGGGCATGCCGTGGTTGTGCCCCTCCCCTTATGCCCATGGTACTTCCAGAGCGTAATTATGTACGCGAAATACTGGCTTCATAATTTCCCGAGGGCTGGGGTTGGGGCCGCACTGCTACGCTTGCTCGGAACGTGCCAGGCGGTCTTTTTGTAGGTTACTCCGGGCATACTTGACGGTGTCCGGACATTTAATAGCCGGACTGGAGAATTGCCCTGAGAGGCTACTTTGTACTTCCGCCGCTAGGGCCGCCGTATGCTCCTCCGTTCGGAGAGAGCGTTTGGTGTTTCCGTTGACCGTAATGACTCCTCGAGGGCCTGGCATCTTGAGCTTGAGGTATGCGTAGTGCGGCACCACATTGAACTTTGCAAATGCGGTTCGTCCGAGCAGGGCGTGATAGCCACTGCGGAACGGGACTATGTCGAAGATTAACTCCTCGCTGCGGAAATTATCCGGGGATCCAAAGACCACTTCCATTGTAACTGAGCCTGTATAGTTGGCCTCCACACCTGGTATGACGCCTTTAAAGGTCGTCTTTGTGGGTTTAATCCTTGAGGGATCCATGCCCATTTTTCGCACTGTATCCTGATAAAGCAGGTTCAGGCTGCTGCCGCCGTCCATAAGGACTCTAGTGAGGTGAAATCCGTCAATGATTAGGTCTAGAACCAATGCGGCGAATCCGTCGTGGCGGATGCTAGTGGGGTGGTCCCTTCGATCGAAAGTGATTGGGTAGGAGGACCATGGGTTGAACTTTGGGGCGACTGGCTCCAACGCATATACATCCCTGAGTGCACGCTTCCGTTCCCTTTTAGGGATGTGGGTTGCGTATATCATGTTCACCGTCCGCACTTGTGGGGGAAAGCCCTTCTGTCCCCTATTGTTCGGCGGTTGGGGCTCCTCCTCATCCTCGCTATGCAGCCCCTTGTCTCTGTTTTCGGTGCTTAACTTTCCTGCCTGCTTGAACACCCAACAATCCCTGTTGGTGTGATTGGCTGGTTTTTCGGGGGTGTCGTGTATCTGGCACAAGCGATCGAGTATTCGGTCCAAATTGGACGGGCCCGGAGTACTTCTTTTGAATGGCTTTTTCCGTTGACCGGGTTTAGGGCCTCGGAATCCGGCATTAACTGCCGTATCCTCTGCATTGTCGCCGTTAATGCGGCGCTTGTGTTTGTTGCGACGCGACCTGCCATTGTTGTCCTTGGTATCCGAATTACCAGGGCTCTTGGTCATGTTATTACTACGAGCTAGCCAGCTGTCTTCTCCCGTGCAAAAGCGGGTCATGAGTGTTGTGAGGGCTGCCATGGATTTCGGCTTTTCCTGTCCTAGGTGCCGGGCAAGCCATTCGTCACGGATGTTATGTTTGAAGGTTGCGAGGGCCTCCGCGTCCGGACAGTCGACTATTTGATTTTTCTTGGTTAGGAACCATGTCCAGAATTGTCTGGCCGATTCATCTGGCTGCTGAATGATGTGGCTTAGGTCATCAGCGTCTGGTGGTTGCACATAGGTGCCCTACAAATTGTCGAGGTATGCGGCTTCCAGGTCCTCCCAGCAACCAATTGACTGTGCTGGCAAGCTGTTAAGCCAATGCCGAGCTGGTCCTTTAAGCTTGAGTGGGAGGTATTTGATAGCGTGTAGATCATCACCGCGGGCCATGTGGATATGAAGAAGATAGTCCTTGATCCATACCGCAGGATCTGTTGTGCCATCATATGATTCGATGTTTACGGGTTTAAAACCCTCGGGGATTTGATGATCCATTACTTCATCTGTGAAGCATAGTGGGTGTGCGGCGCCTCTGTACTGTGCTATATCACGACGTAGCTCAAATGAGCTTTGTCTGCTATGTTCGGCCTGGCCGTATTTGCCATATCCGGCATGATGGTTATCATTACGTGCTGTGGGGCGCCCACACGATCCGTAGATCGATATTGTTTGCCTTGCCTTGTCCTCCAATATGTCTCGCAGGTCCGGCGCATTTCCCCGTGCCTTGGTATAGCGGTGACGGGGTGCGGCTTGAATTGATGGCTGAGAGGCCTCTCTGTCGTAGCCACGAGGTGGCCGGTCGGCCGTGTCATCTGCTGGTGATGTAGGTTTAGGTGCTTCCTCCTCTAATCGGGGTAGCAGCTTACGGTTTGGGTAGCTCTTGGAGGGGCGTTCGAGTTCGTATTCCTAGGCCGCCAGGATTTCAGTCCATCTGTCGGCTAGCAAGTCTTGGTCAGCTCTAAGCTGCTGTTGTTTTTTCTTGAGGCTGCTCGCCATGGCCATAATCCTGTGTTTGAAACGCTCTTGTTCGACGGGATCCTCAGGCACGACAAATTCATCGTCGTCGAGGCTTGCCTCGTCTTCGGAGGGAGGCATGTAATTATCGTCCTCTACCTCTCTGTCTGCCACTTTCTCATGAGGGCTGGTCTCTCCATCCTCCTGTGCTGAATCTAGCTGGAGGGGGTTGTCTTAGGCACTGTCCAGGGTGTTATTATTTCCCGTGCCGGAATCGCCATTTTTGCTTTGCGGGATTTAGAGCGGCGCCGTGATACGTCCATTTTGCATCATGCTTTTATATTGATATTTATCGCATTATGGGCAGTTATCTCATGTTATGTCACAATACTTATGGCTATTCTGTCTTATTTTACAAGGTTTACGTGAAGAGGGAGAATGCCGGCAGCTGGAATTCTGGGCTGGAAAAGGAGCAAATATTGAAGGGCTATTCTATGCAACTCCAAAAGTCCTGAAACTCCACGGAATACCTTAAAATAAATAAAGAAAAATCATCGCCAAAGATGAAGGCCAGGGGGCCCACACCCTGCTCACGAGAGTGGGGGCGCGCCCCCTACCTCGTGGCCCCCCTGGTGGCTCTCTGATGCCCATCTTCTCCTATATGAGCTCTTTCGATGAGAAAAAAAGAGCAAGCAACCTTTCGGGACGAGACTCCGCCGCCACGAGGCGGATCCATGGCGGAACCAATCTAGGGCTTCGGCAGAGCTGTTCTGCCGGGGACACTTCCCTCTGGGAGGGGGAAATCATCGCCATCATCATCACCAACGCTCCTCTCATCAGGAGAGGGCAATCTCCATCAACATATTCACCAGCACCATCTCATCTCCAGACCCTAGTTCATCTCTTGTATCCAATTCTTGTCTCCAAGTCCGGGATTGGTGCTAGTAGGTTGCTAGTAGTGTTGATTACTCCTTGTAGTTGATGCTAGTTGGTTTACTTGGTGGAAGATTATATGTTCAGATCCTTTATGCATATTATTACCCCTCTGATTATAAACATGAATATGCTTTGTGAGTAGTCACGTTTGTTCCTGAGGACAAGGGAGAAGTCTTGCTATTAGTAGTCATGTGAATTTGGTATTCGTTCGATATTTTGATAAGATGTATGTTGTCTAACCTCTAGTGGTGTTATGTGAACGTCGACTACATGACACTTCACCATTATTTGGGCCTAGAGGAAGGCATTGGGAATTAATAAGTAGATGATGGGTTGCTAGAGTGACAGAAGCTTGAACCCTAGTTTATGCGTTGCTTCGTAAGGGGCTGATTTGGATCCATATGTTTCATGCTATGGTTAGGTTTACCTTAATACTTTTGTTGTAGTTGCGGATGCTTGCAATAGAGGTTAATCATAAGTGGGATGTTTGTTCAAGTAAGAACAGCACCCAAGCACCGGTCCACCCACATATCAAATTATCAAAGTACCGAACGCGAATCATATGAGCGTGATGAAAACTAGTTTGGCGATATTCCCATGTGTCCTCGGGAGTGCTTTTCCTATTATAAGAGTTTGTTCCGGCTTGTCCTTTGCTGCAAAAAGGATTGGGCCACCTTGCTGCACCTTATTTACTTTTGTTACTTGTTGCTCGTTACAATTTATCTTATCAAAAAACTATCTGTTACCACTTGTTTCAGTACTTGCAGAGAATACCTTGCTGAAAACCGCTTATCATTTGCTTCTGCTCCTCATTGGGTTCGACACTCTTACTTATCGAAAGGACTACGATAGATCCCCTATACTTGTGGGTCATCAAGACTCTTTTCTGGCGCCGTTGCCGGGGAGTGTAGCGCCTTTGGTAGGTGGAATTTGGTAAGGAAAAATTTATATAGTGTGCTGAAATTTTCTTTCACTTGTTACTATGGAAAGTAATTCTATGAGGGGCTTGTTTGGGGTATCTTCACCCCTTCCAGTAGAGCAAAGAGTTGCCCCTCAACCTACTGAACCTATTGCAAATGAAACTCCTTGTGAATTTCCTTCGGGTATCATGGAAAAACTGCTGGCTAATACTTTTACAAGAGATGGAACAAAGCATCCTGACGAGCATCTTCGCTATGTGGATGATATTTGTGGACTATTTAAGCTTGCAGGTATACCCGATGATGTTGTTAAGAAGAAGGCTTTTCCTTTATCTTTGAAGGAAGACGCATTGACATGGTATAGGCTATGTGATACGAGATCATGGAACTATAAAAGAGTGAAATTGGAATTTCATCAAAAGTATTACCCCGTGCATCTTGTTCATCGTGATCGCAATTATATATATAATTTTTGGCCTCGCGAAGGAGAAAGCATCGCTCAAGCATGGGGGAGGCTTAAATCAATGTTATATTCATGCCCCAATCATGACCTCTCAAGAGAAACAATTCTTCAGAATTTTTATGCTCGGCTTTCTGATAACAATCGCACCATGCTCGATACTTCTTGTGCTGGCTCTTTTATGATGAAGACTATTGAATTCAGATGGAATTTATTGGATAGAATTAAATGCAACTCTAAAGATTGGGACCTCGACGAAGGTAAGGAGTCAGGTATGACACCTAAGTTTGATTGTGTTAAATCTTTTATGCATACCGATATTTTCCGTAAGTTTAGCTCTAAATATGGACTTGACTCTGAGATAGTAGCTTCTTTCTGTGAATCTTTTGCTACTTATGTTGATCTCCCTAAGGAGAAGTGGTTTAAATATCATCCTCCCATAGAAGTAAAAGTAGCTGCACCTATTAAAGTTGAAGAAAAGACTATCACTTATAATGATCCTATTGTTCCCACCTCTTATGTTGAGAAACCACCTTTCCCTGTTAGAGTAAAGGATCATGCTATAGCTTCAACTATTGTTCGTAAAAGCAATATCAGAACTTATGTACCTCCTGAGCAAGTTAAAGTAGAACCTAATATTGTAATTGTTAAAGATCTCTTGTCTGATAACATTGATGGGCATGTTATTCAGTTCGAAGGTGAAACTGCTAGAATTGCTAAACCCTGTGCTAAAGATAAACATAGACCAGTGGTAGGTGTGCCTGTTATTTCTGTTAAAATAGGAGATCGTTGTTACCATGGCTTATGTGATATGGGTGCGAGTGCTAGTGTTATACCACATACTTTATACGAAGAAATTAAGAATGAAATTGCACCTGCTGAATTAGAAGGTATTGATGTCACAATTAAACTTGCCAATAGAGATACTATTTCACCAATTGGGATTGTTAGAGATGTTGAAGTCTTGTGTGGGAAAACTAAATATCCTGCTGATTTTTCTTGTTCTTACTTCTCCGCAAGATAACTTTTGTCCCATTATATTTGGTAGACCCTTCTTGAATACTGTTAATGCTACGATAGACTGCAAAAAGAATGTCGTTACTGTTGGCTTGGATGATATGGTTCATGAGTTTAATTTCTCTAAATTTAGTAAACAACATCGTGAGGAAGAATTGCCTAGTAAGGATGAAATTATTGGTCTTGCTTCTATTGCCGTACCTCCCAGTGATCCTTTGGAACATTATTTGCTAGACCATGAAAATGATATGTTTATGAATGAAAGAAGGGAAATAGATGAAGTATTATTTAAACAGGAACCTATTCTGAAACACAATTTGCCTGTTGAAATCCTAGGGGATCCTCCTCCACCCAAGGGTGATCCCGTGTTTGAGCTTAAACCGTTGCCTGATAATCTTAAGTATGCTTATCTTGATGAAAAGAAAATATATCCTGTTATTATTAGTGCTAACCTTTCAGAGCATGAAGAAGAAAGATTATTGAAAACTCTGAAGAAGCACCGTGCCGCTATTGGATATACTCTTGATGATCTTAAGGGCATTAGTCCCACTCTATGTCAGCATAAAATAAATTTGGAAGCGGATGCCAAACCAGTTTGTGATCCTCAACAGCGTTTGAATCCTAAAATGAAAGAAGTGGTAAGAAAGGAAATACTCAAGCTTCTGGAGGCAGGTATAATTTATCCCGTTGCTGATAGTCAGTGGGTAAGTCCTGTCCATTGTGTCCCTAAGAAGGGAGGTATTACTGTTGTCCCTAATGATAAAGATGAATTAATTCCGCAAAGAATTATCACAGGTTATAGGATGGTAATTGATTTCCGCAAATTAAATAAAGCTACTAAGAAAGATCATTACCCCTTACCTTTTATTGACCAAATGCTAGAAAGATTATGCAAACATACACATTATTGCTTTCTAGATGGTTATTCTGGTTTCTCTCAAATACCTGTGTCGGCTAAAGATCAATCAAAGACTACTGCCCTTTTGGTACTTTTGCTTATAGACGTATGCCTTTTGGTTTATGTAATGTACCTGCTACCTTTCAAAGATGCATGATGGCTATATTCTCTGACTTTTGTGAAAAGATTTGTGAGGTTTTCATGGACGATTTTTCCGTCTATGGTTCCTCTTTCGATGATTGCTTGAGCAATCTTGATTGAGTTTTGCAGAGATGTGAAGAAACTAATCTTGTCTTGAATTGGGAAAAGTGCCACTTTATGGTTAATGAAGGTATTGTTTTGGGACACAAAGTTTCTGAAAGAGGTATTGAAGTTGATAAAGCCAAGGTTGACGCTATTGAAAAGATGCCATGTCCCAAGGACATCAAAGGTATAAGAAGTTCCCTTGGTCACGCCGGGTTTTATAGGAGGTTCATTAAGGACTTCTCAAAAATTTCTCGGCCTCTGACTAATTTGTTACAAAAAGATGTACCATTTGTCTTTGATGATGATTGTGTAGAAGCATTTGAAATACTTAAGAAAGCATTAGTCTCTGCACCTGTTGTTCAGCCACCTGATTGGAATTTACCCTTTGAAATTATGTGTGATGCTAGTGATTATGCTGTAGGTGCTGTTCTAGGGCAAAGAGTTGATAAGAAATTTAATGTTATCCATTATGCTAGTAAGACTCTAGACAATGCTCAAAGAAATTATGCTACTACCGAAAAGGAATTTTTAGCAGTGGTGTTTGCTTGTGATAAATTCAGACCCTATATTGTTGATTCTAAAGTAACCATTCACACCGATCATGCTGCTATTAAATATCTTATGGAAAAGAAAGATGCTCAACCTAGACTTATTAGATGAGTTCTCTTGCTGCAAGAATTTGGTTTGCATATTGTTGATAGAAAAGGAGCTGAGAACCCCGTTGCAGACAACTTATCTAGGTTAGAGAATGTTCTTGATGACCCATTACCTATTGATGATAGCTTTCCTGATGAACAATTAAATGTCGTAAGCACTTCTCGTAGCACTCCTTGGTATGCTGATTATGCTATTTATATTGTTGCTAAATTTATACCACCTAGCTTCACATACCAACAAAAGAAAAGGTTCTTTTATGATTTGCAACATTACTTTTGGGATGACCCACATCTTTATAAAGAAGGAGTAGATGGTGTTATTAGACGTTGTGCCTGAGCATGAACAGGAACAGATCCTACGCAAGTGTCACTCCGAAGCTTATGGAGGACACCACGCTGGAGATAGAACTGCACATAAGGTATTGCAATCTGGTTTTTATTGGCCTACTCTCTTCAAGGATGCCCATAAGTTTGTCTTGTCTTGCGATGAATGTCAAAGAATTGGTAATATTAGTAGACGTCAAGAAATGCCTATGAATTATTCACTTGTTATTGAACCATTTGATGTTTGGGGCTTTGATTATATGTGACCTTTTCCTGCCTCTAATGGATATACACATATTTTAGTTGCTGTTGATTACGTTACTAAGTGGGTAGAAGCTATTCCAACTAGTAGTGCTGATCATAACACTTCTATTAAAATGCTTAAGGAAGTTATTTTTCCGAGGTTTGGAGTCCCTAGATATTTAATGACTGATGGTGGTTCACATTTTATTCATGGTGCTTTCCGTAAAATGCTTGCTAAATATGACGTTAATCATAGAATTGCATCTCCTTATCACCCACAGTCTAGTGGTCAAGTAGAATTGAGTAATAGAGAGCTCAAATTAATTTTGCAAAAGACTGTTAATAGGTCTAAAAAGAATTGGTCCAAGAAACTTGATGATGCATTATGGGCCTATAGAACTGCATATAAGAATCCTATGGGTATGTCTCCGTATAAGATGGTTTATGGAAAAGCTTGTCACTTACCTCTCGAACTAGAACATTAGGCATATTGGGCTATTAAAGAGCTCAACTATGATTTCAAACTTGCCAGTGAGAAGAGGTTATTTGATATTAGCTCACTTGATGAATGGAGAACCCAAGCCTATGAAAATGCCAAGTTGTTTAAAGAAAAAGTTAAAAGATGGCATGATAAAAGGATACAAAAGCGTGAGTTTAATGTAGGTGATTATGTATTGCTATACAACTCCCGTTTAAGATTTTTTGCAGGAAAACTTCTCTCTAAATGGGAAGGTCCTTACGTTATCGAGGAGGTCTATCATTCCGGTGCCATAAAAATCAACAACTTCGCAGGCACAAATCCAAAGGTGGTAAACGGTCAAAGGATCAAACACTATATCTCAGGTAATCCTATAAATGCTGAAACTAATATTATTGAAACCGTAACCCCGGAGGAATACATAAGGGACACTTTCCAGAACACTCCAGACTCCGAAAAGGAATAGGTATGTGTTACGGTAAGTAAAACGACTCCAAAACAAATTCTAAGGCAATATTTCTCCGTTTTGGAATATTTAGAAAAATAGAAAAATAAGTAGCAGTCCGGGGAGGATACGAGGCCTCCACGAGGGTGGAGGGCGCGCCCCCTCCCCCTGGGCGTGCCCCCTACCTCGTGAGCACCTCGTGTGCCCTTCGGACTCCGTTTTCTTGCACGATACGTAATTTGTTCTGTAAAAATTCATTATATATTCTCCCAAAGGTTTTGACGACCGTATCACACAAATATCCTCTGTTTTCGTTTCGAGCTGTTTCCATTGCAGATTTGAGGATTCCGGAGACTCGATCATCCTTCTATGAGGGTGAGCCTATGCCATGGAAGGTGGACGACAAGCTTGCATCATCAACAACACCTCCACCGCCAACAACTAAGAAGGAGACATAATCACATGGGTATGGGCACTCCCCTCGGCAACTGCCAAGCTTGGGGGAGGTGCCCCGGTATCGTATCACCATCACAACTCCTATCTTTACCATTTTTCTTAGTTCGATCCTAGTAGTAGTATCTTGATATAGTAGAATAAAGTCATGGCATGATTTAGTTTTGAAGTTTTGCTTTATGATCCCTCTTTGCAATCGAGTCCGTGAGCTATATTTAATAAATATTAGTGTTGAGTCAAGGGCTTGATTACTTTGCCATGATCTTGAGTGAATAAAAGAAGAGAATAAAAAGAAACAAAGAGCTCATATTGATCTTATTGAAAGTATTGACTTCACATAGAAAGAGTATGATGATTAAAAGTTGTTGGGAGTTGGCAAATATAGCTTTGGTCATCGTTGCAATTAATAGGAAGTAATAAGGAGAGAGAGGTTTCACATATAGGTATATTATCATTGACATCTTTTATGATTGGGAACACTCATTAAAATATGACATGCTAAAGAGTTGATGTTGGACAAGGAAGACAACATAATGAGTTATGTTTTCTTATATCTGAGATAAAGTATATTGTCATGGTTCCTCTAACATGTTGAGCTTGCCTTTCCCCCTCATGCTAGCCAAATTCTCAGCACAAAGTAGAGATACTACTTGTGCTTCCAAATATCCTTAAACCAGTTTAGCCATGAGAGTCCACCATATCTACCTATGGATTGAGTAAGAAACTTCAAGTAAGTTGTCATCGGTGCAAGCAATAAAAATTGCTCTCTAAATATGCATGACTTATTAGTGTAGAGAAATAAGCTTTGTACGAACTTGTTGTGGACGCAATAAAAGCGACGGACTGCATAATAAAGGTTCGCATACAAGGGGCAATATAAAGTGACGTTCTTTTGCATTAAGATTTTGTGCATCCAACTATAAAAGCGCATGGCAACCTCTGCTTCCCTCTGCGAAGGGCCTATCTTTTATTATTATCCTCTACTTTATGCAAGAGTCACGGTGATCTTCACCTTTCCTTTTTCATTTTATCCTTTGGCAAGCCTAGCATGTTGGAAAGAACAGGATATATATATCTAATTGGATGTAGGGGAGTATGAATTATTATTGTTGACATTACCCTTGAGGTAAAAGGTTGTGGGGCAAAACTATAAGCCCCTATCTTTCTCTGTGTCCGGTTAAAACTCCGTAACCACAAGTATTGCGTGAGTGTTAGCAATTATGAAGGACTAAGTGATAGTTGAGTATGTGGACTTGCTTTTAAGCTCTGACATAGACTCTTTCCGATGTTATGATAAATTGCAATTGCTTCAATGACTGAGGGTATAATTTGTTGGTGCTCAATAAGGTTTCTGATTCATACTTTGGCTTTGTGAAAAGATCATCACTTTAACATAAGTAATCATATGACAAAATTTATATATGTGGCTGTTATGAGAATAATCATGATGCCTTCATGTCCGTATTTTTTTATCGACGTCTCTACCTCTAAACATGAGGACATATTTATTGTTATCGGCTTTTTGCTTGAGGACAAGCGAGGTCTAAGCTTGGGGGAGTTGATACGTCCATTTTGCATCATGCTTTTATATTGATATTTATCACATTATGGGATGTTATGTCACTTTATGTCACAATACTTATGGCTATTCTCTCTTATTTTACAAGGTTTACGTGAAGAGGGAGAATGCCGGCAGCTGGAATTCTGGGCTGGAAAAGGAGCAAATATTGAAGGGCTATTCTGCGCAACTCCAAAAGTCCTGAAACTCCACGGAATACCTTAAAATAAATAAAGAAAAATTGTCGCCAAAGATGAAGGCCAGGGGGCCCACACCCTGCTCACGAGGGTGGGGGCGCGCCCCTCCCCCCTGGGCGCGCCCCCTACCTCGTGGGCCCCCTGGTGGCTCTCCGATGCCCATCTTCTCCTATATGAGCTCTTTCGATGAGAAAAAAAGAGCAAGAAACCTTTCGGGATGAGACTCCGCCGCCACGAGGCGGAACCTTGGCGGAACCAATCTAGGGCTCCGGTAGAGCTGTTCTGCCGGGGACACTTCCCTCCGGGAGGGGGAAATCATCGGCATCATCATCACCAACGCTCCTCTCATCGGGAGAGGGCAATCTCCATCAACATCTTCACCAGCACCATCTCATCTCCAAACCCTAGTTCATCTCTTGTATCCAATTCTTGTCTCCAAGTCCGGGATTGTTGCTAGTAGGTTGCTAGTAGTGTTGATTACTCCTTGTAGTTGATGCTAGTTGGTTTACTTGGTGGAAGATTATATGTTCAGATCCTTTTT
Organism: Triticum timopheevii; assembly: GCA_963921465.1. NCBI lineage: Eukaryota > Viridiplantae > Streptophyta > Magnoliopsida > Poales > Poaceae > Triticum > Triticum timopheevii. The sequence goes on from OY997270.1 coordinate 588,141,275, forward strand.
TCATATTATTACCCCTCTGATTATGAACATGAATATGCTTTGTGAGTAGTTACGTTTGTTCCTGAGGACAAGGGAGAAGTCTTGCTATTAGTAGTCATGTGAATTTGGTATTCGTTCGATATTTTGATAAGATGTATGTTGTCTAACCTCTAGTGGTGTTATGTGAACGTCGACTACATGACACTTCACCATTATTTGGGCCTAGAGGAAGGCATTGGGAAGTAATAAGTAGGTGATGGGTTGCTAGAGTGACAGAAGCTTGAACCCTAGTTTATGCGTTGCTTCGTAAGGGGCTGATTTGGATCCATATGTTTCATGCTATGGTTAGGTTTACCTTAATACTTTTGTTGTAGTTGCGGATGCTTGCAATAGAGGTTAATCATAAGTGGGATGTTTGTTCAAGTAAGAACAGCACCCAAGCACCGGTCCACCCACATATCAAATTATCAAAGTACCGAACGCGAATCATATGAGCGTGATGAAAACTAGCTTGACGATATTCCCATGTGTCCTCGGGAGCGCTTTTCCTATTATAAGAGTTTGTTTCGGCTTGTCCTTTGCTACAAAAAGGATTGGGCCACCTTGCTGCACCTTTTTTACTTTTGTTACTTGTTGTTCGTTACAATTTACCTTATCACAAAACTATCTGTTACCACTTGTTTCAGTACTTGCAGAGAATACCTTGCTGAAAACCGCTTATCATTTCCTTCTGCTCCTCGTTGGGTTCAACACTCTTACTTATCAAAAGGACTACGATAGATCCCCTATACTTGTGGGTCATCATGCCGCTGACGCCGGCGCTTAGGCTGCTTCTTGGAGGGGTCATCCTCCATTGTTCCATCGCCATCCCCTTCTTTTGGGGTGTCCACCATGAATATGTCGTATGACGAGGTGGCCTTCCAGTGCCCTAGAGGCACTCGGTCTTGGTCGTCTCCTGCATCGGTGTCCATACCGTCGATGTCTTCGGAGTCGAAGTCGAGCATGTCGATTAAATCATCGACAGTGGCTACGAAGTGGGTGGTGGGTGGGATTTGAATTACTTCGTCATCCGCATCCCAACCTTGCTGGCCATAGTCCGGCTAGGGCTCTCCTGATAAAGAGAGAGACTTTAGTGAATTTAGAATGTCGCCAAAGGGCGAGTGCTGAAAGATGTCCGCGGCGGCGAACTCCATGATCGGCGCCCAATCGGGTTCGATCGGCAGGGGCGCGGAAGGTTCAGAGTCCGGAAGGGAGTCCGGCTCCTTGGAGTCACGAGCTTTGCAAAGGACAAGGCTGGTGTTCGGCTCGATTGCCGTGGAGATTGCAGCCCCCGAGGCGGTGTCCAGCCACCCGTCCTTGATTGGCGCAATCGGCTCCGAACTAAGGGTCGGAGCGGACACTGGGGCGGCCTCCTGGGCACTGTTCGGTGGCAGAGCTAGATCATGCCCACCGTGATAGTGCATCGCGCTTGGCCGTGGCTCGAATCCGTCGAAGATCGAGTCTCTGCGGATGTCAGCCGTGTAGTTCAAACTTCCAAATCTGACCTGATGGCCAGGGGCGTAGCTTTCGATCTGCTCCAGATGGCCAAGTGAATTGGCCCGCAGTGCAAAGCCGCCGAATACAAAGATCTGTCCGGGGAGAAAAGTCTCACCCTGGACCGCGTCGTTGTTGATGATCGGAGGAGCCATCGGGCCTAAAGATGATGACACAGAGGAAATCTCAATGAAAGCACCAATGTCGGTGTCAAAACCGGCGGATCTTGGTTAGGGGGTCCCGAACTGTGCGTCTAGGCGGATGGTAACAGGAGACAAGGGACACGATGTTTTTACCCAGGTTCGGGCCCTCTCGATGGAGGTAAAACCCTACTCCTGCTTGATTAATATTGATGATATGGGTAATACAAGAGTAGATCTACCATGAGATCAGAGAGGCTAAACCCTAGAAGCTAGCCTATGGTATGATTGTTGTTCGTCCTATGGACTAAAACCCTCTGGTTTATATAGACACCGGAGAGGGCTAGGGTTACACAGAGTCGGTTACGATGGGAGGAGATCTACATATCCGTATCGCCAAGCTTGCCTTCCACGCCAAGGAATGTCCCATCCAGACATGGGACGAAGTCTTCAATCTTGTATCTTCATAATCCAGGAGTCCGGCCAAAGGTCATAGTCTGGTCATCCAGACACCCTAATTCGGGACTCCCTCAGTGAGTGTACACAGGCTCTATAAGTCGATGAGGAGTTTGATATTTATGATGAAAGTCGACCCCTGAAAATGTATGTCTTCAGCTGAAGACTTTGGTTTTCTTGAAGACTTTGAAAGTGAGGAAATTGGTGTGACCTTGAAAACTTGGATATTATGTGAGGACTATGAAGCGTGAAGGATTTTATTTTCGTAGTTTCATTTTCTCTTTCTTGAGTCATAGGAAACACCGTACTGTTAAAGGGGGTCGAGGTAAAACTAAGGAAACATTTTCAAGTGATGCTCAACTCAAATCCTACACCTACCCAATCCTTTGAGTGAAGCCTTTGGAAATCTCATACAGTTCAGCCAATTTCTTCAGTGATAGAGATGAAGATCTTCTGTTCTCTGAGGAATTTGTTCTGACTGAGGAGCTAGGAATTCGCTAGTGTGGATTGCCTACAAGTGAGGAACATGGTAGCCCTGAGAAATTTGAGAGCTCAAATTTTCGACCGTTGCTATGCTACGTGTGTTGGGGATCGTTGCAGAAATTAAAAAAATTCTATGCATCACCTAGATCAATCTATGGAGAAACTAGCAACAAGAGAGAGGGGAGTGCATATTCATACCCTTGAAGATCGCAAAACGGAAGCGTTACAAGAACGCGGATGAAGGAGTCGTACTCGTAGCGATTCAGATCGCGGTGGATTCCGATCTAAGCACCGAACAATGGCACCTCCGTGTTCAACACACGTGCAGCCCGGTGACGTCTCCCGCGCCTTGATCCAGCAAGGAGGAGGGAGAGGTTGACGAAGAAGGCTCCAGCAATAGCACGACGGCGTGGTGGTGGTGGAGCAGCGGTTCTCCAGCAGGGCTTCGCCAAGCTCAAACGGAGGAGGGAAGGTGTTGGAGAGGGGGAGGGATGCGCCTTGGATGTGGTGCTACTGCCCTCCCTCCTCCCCTCTATTTATAGGGTGGAGGGGGAAGGGGACGGCCCCTCTATATGAGATCTAGAGGGGTGGCGGCGGCCAAGGGGAGGGGGCTTGCCCCCCAAGCCAAGGGGGGCGGCCCCTTTAGGGTTCCCCCCCCCAACCCTAGGCGCATGGGCCCTAGGGGGGTGGCGCCCAGCCCACTTGGGGCTGGTTCCCTTCACATACAGCCCATAAGGGCCCTCCGAAGCAGGTGGACCCTCCCGGTGGACCCCCGGAACCCCTTCGGTGGCCCCGGTACAATACCGGCAAACCCTCGAATATTTCCGGTGACCATATGATGACTTCCCATATATAAATCTTCACCTCTGGACCATTCCGGAACTCCTCGTGATGTCCGGGATCTCATCCAGGACTCCGAACAACATTCGGTAACCACGCACAAAACTTCCTTATAACCCTAGCGTCATTGAACCTTAAGTGTGTAGACCCGACGGGTTCGGGAATCATGCAGACATGACCAAGACAGCTCTCCGGCCAATAACCAACAGCGGGATCTAGATACCCATGTTGGCTCCCACATGTTCCATGATGATCTCATCGGATGACCACAATGTCGAGGATTCAAGTAATCCCGTATACAATTCCCTTTTGTCAATCGGTACGTTACTTGCCCGAGATTCGATCGTCGGTATCCTAATACCTCGTTCAATCTCGTTACTGGCAAGTCACTTTACTCGTCCCGTAATGCATGATCCTGTGACCAACTACTTAGTCACATTGAGCTCATTATGATGATGCATTACCGAGTGGGCCCAGAGATACCTCTCCGTCATACGGAGTGACAAATCCCAGTCTCGATTCATGCCAACCCAACAGACACTTTCGAAGATACCTGTATTGCACCTTTATAGCCACCCAGTTACGTTGTGACGTTTGGTACACCCAAAGCATTCCTACGGTATCTGGGAGTTGCACAATCCCATGGTCTAAGGAAATGATACTTGACATTAGAAAAGCTTTAGCAAACGAACTACACAATCTTGTGCTATGCTTAGGATTGGGTCTTGTCCATCACATCATTCTCCTAATGATGTGATCCCGTTATCAATGACATCCAATGTCCATAGTCAGGAAACCACGACCATATGTTGATCAGCGAGCTAGTCAACTAGAGGCTCACTAGGGACATGTTGTGGTCTATGTATTCACACATGTATTATGGTTTTCGGTCAATACAATTATAGCATGAACAATAGACAATTATCATGAACAAGGAAATATAATAATAACCATTTTATTATTGCCTCTAGGGCATATTTCCAACAGTCTCCCACTTGCACTAGAGTCAATAATCTAGTTACATTGTGATGAATCGAACACCCATAAGAGTTCTGGTGTTGATCATGTTTTGCTCGTGGAAGAGGTTTAGTCAACGGGTCTGCGACATTCAGATCCATATGCACTTTACAAATATCTATGTCTCCATCTTGAACATTTTCACGAATGGAGTTGAAGTGACGCTTGATGTGTCTAGTCTTCTTGTGAAACCTGGGCTCCTTGGCAAGGGAAATAGCTCCAGTGTTGTCACAGAAGAGACTCATTGGGTCCGACGCATTGGGAATAACTCCTAGGTCGGTAATGAACTCCTTCATCCAGATTGCTTCATGTGCTGCCTCCGAGGCTGCCATGTACTCTGCTTCACATGTAGATCCCGCAACGACGCTTTGCTTGCAACTGCACCAGCTTACTGCCCCACCATTCAAAATATACACGTATCCGGTTTGTGACTTGGAGTCATCCAGATCTGTGTCGAAGCTAGCATCGACGTAACCCTTTACGACGAGCTCTTCGTTACCTCCATAAGCGAGAAAAATATCCTTAGTCCTTTTCAAGTACTTCAGGATATTCTTGACCGCTGTCCAGTGTTCCATGCCGGGATTACTTTGGTACCTTCCTACCAAACTTACGGCAAGGTTTACATCAGGTCTGGTACAAGCATGGCATACATAATAGACCCTATGGCTGAGGCATAGGGGATGACACTCATCTTTTCTCTATCTTCTGCCATGGTCGGGCTTTGAGCCGAGCTCAATTTCACACCTTGCAACACAGGCAAGAACCCCTTCTTGGATTGATCCATATTGAACTTATTCAATATCTTATCAAGGTATGTGCTTTGTGAAATACCTATGAGGCGTCTCGATCTATCTCTATAGATCTTGATGCCTAATATGTAAGCAGCTTCTCCAAGGTCCTTCATTGAAAAACACTTATTCAAGTAGGCCTTTATGCTTTCCAAAAGTTCTATATCATTTCCCATCAATAGTATGTCATCCACATATAATATGAGAAATGCTACAGAGCCCCCACTCACTTTGTTGTAAACGCAGGCTTCTCCATAAGTGTGCATAAACCCAAACGCTTCGATCATTTCATCAAAGCGAATGTTCCAACTCCGAGATGCTTGCACCAGCCCATAGATGGAGCGCTGGAGCTTGCATACCTTGTTAGCATTCTTAGGATCGACAAAACCTTCCGGTTGCATCATATACAGTTCTTCCTTAAGGAAGCCGTTAAGGAATGCCGTTTTGACGTCCATTTGCCATATCTCATAATCATAGAATGCGGCAATTGCTAACATGATTCGGACGGACCTTAGCTTCGCTATGGGTGAGAAGATTTCATCGTAGTCAACCCCTTGAACTTGTTGATAACCCTTAGCGACAAGCCGAGCCTTATAGATGGTAATATTACCATCCGCGTCCGTCTTCTTCTTAAAGATCCATTTATTTTCTATCGCTCGCCGATCATCGGACAAGTCTGTCAAAGTCCATACTTTGTTTTCATACATGGATCCTATCTCGGATTGCATGGCTCCAAACCATTTGTTGGAATCTGGGCCCGCCACCGCTTCTTCATAGTTCGAAGGTTCACCGTTGTCTAACAACATGATTTCCAGGACAGGGTTGCCATACCATTCTGGTGTGAAACGCGTCCTTGTGGACCTACGAAGTTCAGTAGCAACTTGATCTAAAGTACCTTGATCATCATCATTAACTTCCTCTCTAGTCGGTGCAGGCACCACAGAAACATCTTCCTGAGCTGCGCTACATTCCGCTTCAAGAGGTAGTACTTCATCAAGTTCTACTTTCCTCCCACTTATTTCTTTCGAGAGAAACTCTTTCTCCGGAAAGGACCTGTTCTTGGCAACAAAGATCTTGCCTTCGGATCTGAGGTAGAAGGTAAACCCATTGGTTTCCTTAGGGAATCCTATGAAGACACATTTTTCCGACTTGGGTACGAGCTTTTCAGGTTGAAGTTTCTTGACATAAGTATCGCATCTCCAAACTTTTAGAAATGACAGCTTAGGTTTCTTCCCAAACCATAATTCATACGGTGTCATCTCAACGGATTTAGACGGTGCCCTATTTAAAGTGAATGTAGCTGTCTCTAGAGCGTATCCCCAAAATGATAGCGGTAAATCGGTAAGAGACATCATAGATCGCACCATATCCAATAGAGTGCAATTACGACGTTCGGACACACCGTTACGCTGAGGTGTTCCAGGCAGCGTGAGTTGTGAAACAATTCCGCATTTCCTTAAGTGCGTACCAAATTTGTGACTCCAATATTCCCCCCCCCCCACGATCTGATCGTAAGAACTTTATTTTTCTGTCACGTTGATTCTCTACCTCATTCTGAAATTCCTTGAACTTTTCAAAGGTCTCAGACTTGTGTTTCATCAAGTAGACATACCCATATCTACTTAAGTCATCAGTGAGGGTGAGAACATAACGATAGCCTCCGCGAGCCTCAACGCTCATTGGACCGCACACATCAGTATGTATGATTTCCAATAAGTTGGTTGCTCGCTCCATTGTTCCGGAGAACAGAGTCTTGGTCATTTTGCCCATGAGGCATGGTTCGCATGTGTCAAATGATTCGTAATCAAGAGACTCCAAAAGTCCATCTTCATGGAGCTTCTTCATGCGTTTGACACCAATATGACCAAGGCGGCAGTGCCACAAGTATGTGGGACTATCGTTATCAACCTTACATCTTTTGGCATTCACACTATGAATATGTGTAACATCACGTTCGAGATTCGTTAAGAATAAACCATTGACCAGCGGGGCATGACCATAAAACATATCTCTCATATAAATAGAACAACCATTATTCTCGGATTTAAATGAGTAGCCATCTCGTATTAAACGAGATCCAGATACAATGTTCATGCTCAAAGCTGGCACTAAATAACAATTATTGAGGTTTAAAACTAATCCCATAGGTAAATGTAGAGGTAGCGTGCCGACGGCGATCACATCGACCTTGGAACCATTCCCGACGCGCATCGTCACCTCGTCCTTTGCCAGTCTCCGCTTATTCCGCAGCTCCTGATTTGAGTTACAAATATGAGCAACCGCACCGGTATCAAATACCCAGGAGCTACTACGAGTACTGTTAAGGTACACATCAATAACATGTATATCACATATACCTTTGGTGTTGTCGGCCTTCTTTTTTGCTAAGTACTTGGGGCAGTTCCGCTTCCAGTGTCTGTTTCCCTTGAAATAAAAGCACTCAGTCTCAGGTTTGGGTCCATGCTTTGGCTTCTTCTCGGCAACTGGCTTACCGGGCGCGGCAACTCCCTTGCTGTCCTTCTTGAAGTTCTTCTTACCCTTGCCTTTCTTGAAACTAGTGGTTTTATTGACCATCAACACTTGATGTTCATTTTTGATCTCCACCTCTGCTGATTTCAGCATTGAATATACCTCAGGAATGGTTTTCACCATCCCCTGCATACTGAAATTCATCACAAAGCTCTTGTAGCTAGGTGGAAGCGACTGGAGGATTCTGTCGACGACCACGTCATCCGGGAGATTAACTCCCAGCTGAGACAGACGGTTGCGCAACCCAGACATTTTGAGTATGTGCTCGCTGACAGAACCATTCTCCTCCATCTTACAACTGTAGAACTTGTCGGAGACTTCATATCTCTCGACTCGTGCATGAGCTTGGAAAACCATTTTCAGCTCTTGGAACATCTCATATGCTCTGTGCTGCTCAAAACGCTTTTGGAGCCCCAATTCTAAGCTGTAAAGCATGCCGCACTGAACCAAGGAGTAATCATCACTGCACGACTGCCAGGCGTTCATAACGTCCTGAGTTGCTGGGAAAATGGGTGCTTCACCTAGCGATGCATCTAGGACATATGCTTTCTTGGCAGCTATGAGGATGATCCTCAAGTTCCGGACCCAGTCCGTATAGTTGCTACCATCGTCTTTCAGCTTGGTTTTCTCTAGGAACTGATACGTCTCCAACGTATCTATAATCTTTTATTGTTCCATGCTATTATATTACCCCTTTTGGATGCTTATGGGCTTTATTTTACACATTTATATCATTTTCGGGACTAACCTACTAACCGGAGGCCCAGCCTGTATTCCTGTTTTTTTGCCTATTTCAGTATTTCGAAGAAAAGGAATATCAAACGAAGTCCAAACGGAATGAAACCTCCAGGAGCGTGATTTTTGGAACGAACGTGATCCAAAGGACTTGGAGTGCAATCCAAGAAGCGATTGAGGCAGCCAAGAGATAGGAGGGCGCGCCCCCCTATCTCGTGGGCCCCTCGAGCGGCCACCGACGTGCTTCTTCCTCCTATATGTACCCACATACCCCGAAAACATCCAGGGAGCCAACGAAAAACAATTTCCACCACCGTAACCTTCTGTATCCGCGAGATCCCATCTTGGAGCCTTCGCCGGCGCTCCGCCGGATGGGGAATCGACCACGGAGGGCTTCTACATCAACACCATAGCCCCTCCGATGAGTTGTGAGTAGTTTACCACAGGCCTTCGGGTCCATAGTTATTAGCTAGATGGCTTCTTCTCTCCTTTTGGATCTCAATACAATGTTCTCCCCCTCTCTTGTGGAGATCTATTTGATGTAACTCTTTTTGCGGTGTGTTTGTCGAGATCCGATGAATTGTGGGTTTATGATCAAGTTTATCTATGAGAAATATTTGAATCTTCTCTGAATTCTTTTATGTATGATTGAGTTATCTTTGCAAGTCTCTTCGAATTATCAGTTTGGTTTGGCGTACTAGATTGATCTTTCTTGCAATGGGAGAAGTGCTTAGCTTTGGGTTCAATCTTGCGGTGTCCTTACCCAGTGACAACAGGGGTTGCAAGGCACGTATTGTATTGTTGCCATCGAGGATAAAAAGATGGGGTTTATATCATATTGATTGAGTTTATCCCTCTACATCATGTCATCTTTCCTAATGTGTTACTCTGTTCTTATGAACTTAATACTCTAGATGCATGCTGGATAGCGGTCGATGTGTGGAGTAATAGTAGTAGATGCAGGCAGGAGTCGGTCTACTTGTTGTGGACGTGATGCCTATATACATGATCATGCCTAGATAATCTCATAATTATTTGCTTTTCTATCAATTGCTCGACAGTAATTTGTTCATCCACCGTAATACTTATGCTATCTTGAGAGAAGCCACTAGTGAAACCTATGCCCCCCGGGTCTATCTTTTATCATATAAGCTTTCAATCTACTTTTATTTGCATCTTTACTTTTCGCATCTACATTATAAAATACCAAAAATATATTTATCTTACCATACTATCTCTATCAGATCTCACTTTCACAAGTGGCGGTGAAGGGATTGACAACCCCTTTATTGCGTTGGTTGCGAGTTCTTTGTTTGTTTGTGTAGGTGTGTGGGACTTTTGAGGAGCCTCCTACCGGATTGATACCTTGGTTCTCAAAAACTGAGGGAAATACTTACGCTACTATTGCTGCATCACCCTTTCCTCTTCAAGGAAAACCAACGCAAGCTCAAGACGTAGCAAGAAGGATTTCTAGCGCCTTTGCCGGGGAGGTCTTCACTCAAGTCAAGACATACCAAGTACCCATCACAAACTCATCTCCCTCACATTTACATTATTTGCCATTTGCCTCTCGTTTTCCTCTCCGCCACTTCACCCTTGCCGTTTTATTTGCCCTCTCTTTCCCAATCTTCTTCTTCTCTCTCTCTCTCTCTCTCTCTTTCGTTAGCCTTCTTTTTCTTCCTCGCTTTTGTTTGCCGTTATGTCTGAAATTGGGGAGATTATTGTCGATATGGACAGTAATGATAACATGGAAAATTCTGAGGCTCTGGCTGAAGAACCCCCTATCTTGCATACTAAAAAGTTTCGAATCGGTAGTGGTAACATTATTGGAAAAGGTGTTATTCAAGATTTCTTTACTTGTGTCGGTGCTTTACCATGGGTGGTTCTATTCTTCATAGAACTAGTAGTCTTGCGGATGCTATCGCTATGCTTGTAGTTGAACTTGAAAGACAATTTATGCCTATGCATCCTTGCATACAAAGAATTTTCCTAGAATTGTCTAATATTGAGCATTCTTCTGTTAAGCGCGTTGTTACTATCTTTTTGGCTCATGAGTTTAGATTTATAATAAGAGAGGCCAAAGAAATCTTTGTGCACTATAGGGTGGACGCCGGTCGTCCTCCCATAGAGGCGATCCTCTTTGATCAAGAGGAAATTAGGCGTTTTCAATCTTCGGACTATGTTGCTTTCAATGAAAACCTTAGAAAAAAGGTTCCTACCAATGTCCTAGTTGATAGAATTTCCGAACTTAATAATGATTTTGCTCTTTGAAATAATGATCTAGGATACTCTCTTGAGTATAGGCTCACGAGATTTTGCCAAAAGAATGCTTATAGTGATGAATTAGTTGTGCATTATGAAGGGCCAAAGGAGGAACCCGTTCCTCCGGTGATTGATCTTGGGGACTTTTGTCCCGCTAAATTTAGCCCTTTTGATTACTTTTGCTTGCCTCAAAGAAAACTTGCTGCTAAACGTAGAGAATATGAGATGAGTTTTCAAGATCTATCTTATTATTATGGCACTACTTAGATCTATCTTCACTTTTATGCCTAGCTAGGGGCGTTAAACGATAGCGCTAGTTGGGAGGCAACCCTGTTTTATTTGTGTTTTTTGTTTTTGTTTCTGTTTAGTAATAAATTTTGCATCTACCTTTTGTTTAGATGTGTTTTTATGTTTTAGTTAGTGTTTGTGCCAAGTAGAACCTATAGGATAACCTACGTGATAGTTAATTTGATTCTGCTGAAAAACAGAAACTTTGCACGCACGAAATTAGTTTTGTTAAATCACAGAAACGTGCTTTTGCATTGATTCTTTTTGATTTTGATCAATAGAAAAATTGTCCAGGACTTCCTATTTTGGTAGGAGTTTTAGAGTTCCAGAAGTTTGGGTTAGTTACAGATTTCTACAGACTGTTCTGTTTTTGACAGATTCTGCCTTTCGTGTGTTGTTTGCTTATTTTGATGCATCTATGGCTAGTAAAATCTCTACCTCTCTACCTACTAATAAACCACGGATTGCTTCTGGTGGTACGTCGCGGCAGTTTTGCAAAAAAGTCCCTGAATTTTATAGTATTTAACCCGCAGTCCTTTGTTATGTGAGAAAATGTTTCGTTCTGCCATTTTGCAAATAAATCCCTATGGTTTATGGTATTCAACCTGCGGTCCTTTTTAAGTTAAAAAAATCAGAAACCCACACGAGAACGGGCTCTCCTCTCTCTCCCTCGCCTCCCGATCCCAGCCGCCAGGAGGCGCCCCACCCCACGCGGCGGTCGATCCGGTGTCGCGCCGGCGAGCCGGCTGACATCCGCGCCTTCGGAGTCCTCCTCGGCGCCTTCTGCATGGGGACGCGGCCGGAGGAGCTCGCGGCCAGGTTGGCGGCTGGGGGCCCTGGCGGCGTCGGCGGACCAGGAGGAGGAGGAGGACGCGGGCCTGGGCTGACCGGGAGGAGGAGGAGGACGTGGGCCTGGGCACCGTGCCGGTGGTCGTCGCAGCGCTGGCCGAGCCCGACGCGTCACCGGCCGCGCTCGTCCATGCGGCAGCTGCGGCGGGAATCCTTGCTTGCGGCGTAGACGATGGCGCGTGGGCCGTGCTTGCTGCTAGCGCCATGGGGCACCTTACGCGGCTCCCCACCCACCCCCACGACAAGGTCTGCTTCCTTCACTTGCCTGTTTCCTTCATTTCGTGTGTGCCTGCTCGGTTTGGGGGCTCCAAAACTCTATCGGGTTGAAAATTGAACTATAGATGGAAAAGAGACAATGCTAACTTAATGAATGTTTTGCGTGGGAATTAGTCTGTACATTGGCCACAACCGGATCCATAGGGAAGAGGAGCCCGAGATGGAGGAGGACATCCAGATTGAGGTGGGAGGTCGATACCAACGCGGTCCTGGGAGGCGTGCATGAGATCGAAGGCGGGGAGCTCCAGAAGGCAGACGGCGGCATCGCCTCACTCTCTAAATTTACACTTATCTAGAATCCAATGCTTCATGACCATGGCAATATTGGCTTGACAAAAACGATATATAAAGTAGTATCTATCTTCTTTTCAGTTGTATGAATTTGGAACTGAATTCTAATGGCATACAGTTGTATGACGTGCTTTGATTATGCTCAAAACTGTTCATTCCAATACTTGATTGGAGTGCAGATTATATAGCAACAAACAGGAACTACCATACAATCTTCATATCACACATTCCACCTATGAGTATGAAGATCCGTGACAAGGTACATGCTCAGCTGTTGCTTTCTTTGATCTTACTTGATCAAGTACTTTATAAATCTCTGATGCCAAATGAGGTGTTATATTTTTTCTAATATTATGCCTCATTTAGGCAAGAACAATCATAAGGCCTTATATGCTTAGCTATCTCATCCATTCATGATCTCTTTCAAGGAACAGAAGGACTTGTCCATTTAGAGAGGTAACAATAACATTCAGCACACTTTCCTGACTGAGTGAAACTGATTTTAGAGGTAGGATCTACATTTATACTTGGATGGTTGGATGCACAAACCTCTAACCGCATCAGTGAACTACAGTGTCATTTTTCTGGCCCTGTAAAATTCTAATTATGCATATCAATGCGACATGTGCATGCTATAATTTTATATTCAATTCTAATATGCTCGCTACCATGTTGGTCTTCTGAAGCCTTCATCTGTGCAGGATCAATCTTTTGATTTTGTTACTTAATAAACTAAATCTTGAGCATTGGAGGAGGTAGCCCCTGGACTGGTGAAGACGCAAACGGGGACATGAGGAGGTTCATGGTGGTTCCAGGCTCATCTCTTCGGTGAGCAGCAGTGCGCTACGTTGGACAGTTACCAAGGCTGGACGGAGGTGTGCCCGTGCGGCCGGACGGTGTCGTCCTGGTCGAGCAGAGTGCCGTACCAAGGCTGCCTGCCGGACTCCAATTCCCTACCATTGTCAAGCTCTAGATCAAGCTCCACATGGACCTGCCTATCCGTGCGATACTGCATTTCCTCTGGTGGCCGTCTGTTCGGCTTGGCGTTTCCTCTGGATCTGAGAGGAGAAGACCTCAAGGAGGGAGATGGCCGGGGAGGTTCATGGAACCATGGAAGTTTCCAGATGAGATTAGTTGAAAGAAAAGGGAAATTTCCCATGCTGCCATGCGAGAGTCAGAGGTGGGTGAGTTCCCTGATCCCCGGCTGCAGCAACATTGGCCACCACTCTATGCGCATCTGTGCCGCCAAAATCAGATTTCATGTAGGTAACAAGCATACTTTCCTCTTTTCATCTGGTCTAGAAATATGGTGCGAATGCATGGCTATGCTTTTGATTTTTCCTCCTATGCATTGACTTGATAAGTATAGAGCCTAATGAGCACTAATGACCACGATGCCATAACATAAGAATTTATATGCCATCTTGATGTTTAGGTTTCTTCAGCATATATAGTCTACTATGTAATTATCTGTGCAACCAAGTTAACTGTGTAAGAGCCATTAAATATATCTTTAGACTTGCACAGAAGTAATTTTTGTTAAACTGTTGTTTGGTGATTGTGTCTCTTGCAGCAAATTTCTAGAAGACCAAGTTAACTGTGTAAGAGCCATTAAATATATCTTTAGACTTGCACAGAAATAATTCTTTTTAAACTGTTGTTTGGTGATTGTGTCTCTTGCAGCCAATTTCTAGAAGATTCATTACATGAATAATCCATGTTCCTTATCCTGCCTTTTTTTAACTGTAGGACCTATTCCGGATGTTTGCAAATTGTTAGAATTTCACCACTCTTCATTTTCTCCAGCATTTGCTGTGTCCTGTAACTTTCATAGCTTTCTGGGTATAAACTACATGCACCTTGCAGTAAATTGTTGGCATAAATTGGTGCACAGTATTGTGGCTGACTTCTGGCAGAAAGTTTGGTCCTAAATCCGAAATTCGTTGGTGGACTTATAGCAATCCATTGCGACATAATCTTGGATGAAGTTATGTTTTGATCAAATTATGATTTTTTACTGTAGTATATATAAATTATAAATAGCTAATCTGAGCTATTCATGGTTGGATAGGTTTCTATCAATAATTATTTTCTTCTCCGTCATAAAAATATTTCTCATCTCAGTTATGTTGAGGTGAATGTAGCTGATGGTCACACTTTATCAATATAGGCATATCAAGCAGATTGTGAAGAAAATGTACCCGAAGATGGTTCCTCAGTATGAGAATACGATTAACATTCTCGTCAAGAATTAAGGCAAATTGTTTGTATGTCATTAACCCTCTCCTGTGAAGATTCAGAATCATAAAAGATAGTATTCAGGTATGTGTACGTCCGCTCGAACGCAATCACATTCCGGGACAGTGACTTGCTGGAGTCGTTGAGCTGTAGCTGTGGGATCTCCAGCAGCTCAAGTCTAGGAAGCTCGTCACCATCTTCCTTAAATTTCACTGACCGATGTTCTAGCTATTTTGTAGGTACAGATGGACAGGCTTCATGTTCAGGAATTTGACACACACGGTGGAGATCTAATGGACTAAGTACCTTTTTTTAGGTAACATTGTGATTAATTACCGACACGTGCAGTTATTGGCTGCATTCTATTAGTCATACAGAGAGCCACACTGACAAATTTCTATTTAGAGGAAGAAGTAGGCACAAGTAGACTGGAAAAACACAAAACAGCGGGAGATGTCATGTTCAGCAGCGACAACACCATTGCTCATTTTAAGTTAAACCTGTATTACTTCAGAATGATTAGTCAAAGATCGGTGATTGTTGGATGCCTGAAGTTAATGTGAGAGGAAGGAGCATGAGCGGTCTTGACAATATAGGTTGTCAAGGATTGTTCTATCCGTCTCAGAGAAATGTGTTCAAAGTGAGTTCTTCTCAGGTCTGAGTCTTATTTTTACAGTAATAACTTACACAAGCCCTTTGGTTGATCGGTTCAATGGCTGCAATCTAGAAGCTATATGAGATTTCCCAAGTATCATTATCTATAAAAAGGTCATCATCTACTGAAGCTGTAAAAAATGTTCATATTGTATAAGGTAAGAACAACATAGAGAATTGATAGTAACAAATCTAATTGCCTTGCTATTGATTACCACATACTCCCTCCGTCCAGTATTATATTCTGGTTATGGGATGTGTTTCTATGCTACTTGGAGAAAAACACAAACTGATGATACCGAGTGCCTTGCTACTAATTAGATTATACTTTCGTTATTGAATGTGTTCCTACGCCATCCTGAATAAATAGAAACTTCAGATACAATGACTTGGGTACATGAGCCACATCGTTCTCTTTTGAATCTCCCCTTTAGATATAGTCTGCAAGATAAAAACTTTAGACACATTTTTTTATAGCAACACACACGCAATGACGGTGCCATTGGCCGCTGACCTCGACTAACACAGCAAGGGAGGATGCCCTAGATCAGATGCTCATGCAGCTGGGCCTTGGCAAGGAAACCTGCCTCATGCCATCGCACGCTCACGAGCTCCCATACATCGAATCGTTGGGCAGATGTGTAGTAGTTGGCCATGGTCGCATTAGATCTATCCGATTCCGAGGACCTTCTCGAGACAGACTATCATGCCCTATCATAGTGGTGATAGTCGGGCTTCATTGCGGGGCTAGGATGGATCCCTGGTAAGGCAAAACACATATCAATCAGGGGACGATTGTATTCCCGTTGCAACGCACGGGCCATTTTCCTATTAGTTTATAAACCATAGAGAAGTTGGAATACAGTAGGTTTAACACCAATATAAATAAAGAATGAGTTCATTACAGTACCTTATGTAGTGGTTTTGTTTTCTTTCACTAACAGAGCTTATAAGATTTCCTGTTGAGTTTTGCGTTGTGAAGTTTTCAAGTTTTGGGTAAAGATTTGATGGACTATGGAATAAGGAGTGGCAAGAGCCTAAGCTTGGAGATGCCCATGGCACCCCAAGATATTCAAAAATAGCCAAAAGCCTAAGCTTGGGGATACCCCGGGAAGGCATCCCCTCTTTCGTCTTCGTTCATTGGTAATTTGGAGCTATATTTTTATTCGCCACATGATATGTGTTTTGCTTGGAGCGTCGTGTATGATATTAGTCTTTGCTTTTTAGTTTTCCAAAACCATCCTTGCTGTACACACCTTTTGGGAGAAGCCTACTTGATTAGAATTTATTAGAATACTCTATGTGCTTCACTTATATCTTTTGAGCTAGATAGTTTTTGCTCTAGTGCTTCACTTATATCTTTTAGAGCACGACGGTGGCTTAATTTTGTAGAAATTGCTAGTCTCTCATGCTTCATTTATATTATTTTGAGAGTCTTTTAGAACAGCATGGTATTTGCTATGGTTATAAAATTGGTCCTAGAATGGTAAGGCATCCAAGTTGGGTATAATAAAAATTATCATAGGAAGTGAATTGGATGCTATGATCAATCTGATACTTGATAATTGTTTTGAGATATGGAGGTAGTGAGATTAAAGTCATGCTAGTTGGGTGATTATGAATTTATAGAATGCTTGTGTTGAAGTTAGAAAGTCCTGTAGCATGCACATATGGTTAAAGTTGTGTAACAAATTTGAAACATGAAGTGTACTTGGATTGTGCATCCTTATGAGTGGCGGTCGGGGACGAGCGATGGTCTTTTCCTACCAATCTATCCCTCTACGAGCATGCGCGTAGTGCTTGGTTTTTGATGAATTCTAAATTTTTGCAATAAGTATATGAGTTCTTTTGACTAATGTTGAGTCCATGGATTATACGTACTTTTACCTTCCCACCATTGCTAGCCTCTTCGGTATCGTGCATTGCCCTTTCTCACCTTGAGAGTTGGTGCAAACTTCGCCAGTGCATCCAAACCCCGTGATACGATACGCTCTATCACACATAAACCTCCTTATGTCTTCCTCAAAATAGCCACCATACCTACCTATTATGGCATTTCCATAGCCATTCCGAGATATATTGCCATGCAACTTTCCACCATTCCGTTCATCATCATGACATACATTACTTTTGTCATATTGCCACTGCATGATCATGTAGTTGACATCATATTTGTGGCAAAACCACCATGCATAATTTTTCATACATGTCACTCTTGATTCATTGCACCATCCCGGTACACCGCCGGAGGCATTCATATAGAGTCATATCTTGTTCTAGTTTCGAGTTGTAATTCATATGTTGTAATCAATAAAAGTGTGATGATCATCATTTAGAGCATTGTCCCCAAAAAGAAAAAAAAGGCCAAAGAAAAGAAAAAGGAAAAAAAAGAAAGAAAAAAAGAAAAAAAAAAGGAAAAAATAGGTAAATAAAAAGGGGCAATGTTACTATCTCTTTTTCCACACTTGTGCTTCAAAGTAGCACCATGTTCTTCATATAGCGAGTCTCATTTATTGTGTTTCAAAGTAGCACCATGTTTTTCATATAGAGAATCTCATATGTTGTCACTTTCATATACTAGTGGGAGTTTTTCATTATAGAACTTGGCTTGTATATTCCTACGATGGGCTTCCTCAAATGCCCTAGGTCTTCGTGAGCAAGCAAGTTGGATGCACACCCACTAGTTTTCTTTTGTTGAGCTTTCGTTCATTTATAGCTCTAGTGCATCCGTTGCATGGCAATCCCTACTCCTCATGTTGACATCAATTGATGGGCATCTCCATAGCCTCTTGATTATCCTCGTCAATGTGAGACTTTCTCCTTTTTTGTCTTCTCCACACAATCCCCATCATCACATTCTATTCCACCCATAGTGCTATATCCATGGCTCACGCTCATGTATTGCGTGAAAGTTGAAAAAGTTTGAGATTATTTAAGTATGAAACAATTGCTTGGCTTGTCATCGGGGGTGTAGAATTTGGGAACATTTTTGTGTGACGAAAATGAAGCATAGCCTAACTATATGATTTTGTAGGGATGAACTTTCTTTAGCCATGTTATTTTGAGAAAACATGATTGCTTTGATTAGTATGCTTGAAGTATTACTATTTATTTTGTCAATATGAACTTTTATTTTAAATCATTTGGATCTGAACATTCATGCCACAATAAAGAAAATTACATTGAGAATTATGCTAGGTAGCATTCCACATCAAAAATTTTGTTTTTATCATTTACCTACTCGAGGACGAGCAGGAATTAAGCTTGGGGATGCTTGATACGTCTCCAACGTATCTATAATTTTTTATTGTTCCATGCTATTATATTACCCCTTTTGGATGTTTATGGGCTTTATTTTACACATTTATACCATTTTTGGGACTAACCTACTAACCGGAGGCCCAACACGTATTCCTGTTTTTTTGCCTATTTCACTATTTCGAAGAAAAGGAATATCAAACAGAGTCCAAACGGAATGAAACCTTTGGGAGCGTGATTTTTGGAACGAACGTGATTCAGAGGACTTGGAGTGCAAGCCAAGAAGCGATCGAGGCGGCCAGGAGATAGGAGGGCGCGCCCACCCCCTCTGGGCGCGCCCCCCTATTTCGTGGGCCCCTCGAGCGGCCACCGACGTACTTCTTCCTCCTATATATACCCACGTACCCCGAAAACATCCAGGGAGCCAACGAAAAACAATTTCCACCACCGTAACCTTCTGTATCCGCGAGATCCCATCTTGGAGCCTTCGCCGGCGCTCCGCCGGAGGGGGAATCGACCACGGAGGGCTTCTACATCAAAACCATATCCCCTCCGATGAGTTGTGAGTAGTTTACCACAGACCTTCAGATCCATAGTTATTAGCTAGATGGCTTCTTCTCTCTTTTTGGATCTCAATACAATGTTCTTCCCCTCTCTTGTGGATATCTATTTGATGTAACTCTTTTTGCGGTGTGTTTGTCGAGATCCGATGAATTGTGGGTTTATGATCAAGTTTATCTATGAGAAATATTTGAATCTTCTTTGAATTCTTTTATGTATGATTTAGTTATATTTGCAAGTCTCTTCGAATTATCAGTTTGGTTTGGCCTACTAGATTGATCTTTCTTGCAATGGGAGAAGTGCTTAGCTTTGGGTTCAATCTTGTGGTGTCCTTACCTAGTGACAACAGGGGTTGCAAGGCACGCATTGTATTGTTGCCATCGAGGATAAAAAGATGGGGTTTATATCATATTGCTTGAGTTTATCCCTCTACATCATGCCATCTTTCTTAATGCGTTACTCTGTTCTTATGAACTTAATACTCTAGATGCATGCTGGATAGTGGTCGATGTGTGGAGTAATAGTAGTAGATGCAGGCAGGAGTTGATCTACTTGTTGCGGATGTGATGCCTATATACATGACCATGCCTAGATAATCTCATAATTATTCACTTCTCTATCAATTGCTTGACAGTAATTTGTTCACCCACAGTAATACTTATGCTATCTTGAGAGAAGCCACTAGTGAAACCTATGGCCCCAGGGTCTATCTTTTATCATATACGCTTTCAATCTACTTTTATTTGCATCTTTACTTTTCGCATCTATATTATAAAATACCAAAAATATATTTATCTTATCATACTATCTCTATCAGATCTCACTTTCGCAAGTGGCCGTGAAGGGATTGACAACCCCTTTATTGCGTTGGTTGCGAGTTCTTTGTTTGTTTGTGTAGGTGCATGGGACTTTTGAGGAGCCTCCTACTGGATTGATACCTTGGTTCTCAAAAACTGAGGGAAATACTTACGCTACTATTGCTGCATCACCCTTTCCTCTTAAAGGAAAACCAACGCAAGCTCAAGACGTAGCAGGAACGCGTTGAAGTCGAGGGCAACATTAGCGTGGGCCATTTGATCTACAAGACATATTGCAAAGATTCTAGACTAAGTTCATGATAATTAAGTTCATCTAATCAAATTATTTAATGAACTCCCACTCTGATAGACATCCCTCAAGTCATCTAAGTGATACATGATCCATGTCAACTAGGCCGTGTCCGATCATCATGTGAGACAGACTAGTCATCATCGGTGAACATCTTCATGTTGATCGTATCTCCTATACGACTCGTGTTCGACCTTCCGGTCTCTTGTGTTCCGAGGCCATGTCTGTACATACTAGGCTCGTCAAGTCAACCTAAGTGTTTTGCATGTGTAAATCTGGCTTACACCCGTTGTATTCGAATGTTAGAATCTATCACACCCGTTCATCACGTGGTGCTTCGAAACAACGAACCTTCGCAATGGTGCGCAGTTAGGTGGAACACTTTCTTGAAATTTTTATGAGAGATCATCTTATTTATGCTACCGTCGTTCTAAGCAAATAAGATGTAAAACATGATAAACATCACATGCAATCAAATAGTGACATGATATGGCCAATATCATTTTGCGCCTTTTGATCTCCATCTTCGGGGCGCCATGATCATCATCGTCACCGGCATGACACCATGATCTCCATCATCATGATCTCCATCATCGTGTCTTCAGGAAGTTGTCTCGCTAACTATTACTTCTTGAAAGAACATGCGATGCCCCCATGTTTGGTTTTGGTAATTGATGACAATCTCTATGGACTAATGGTTGCCTTGAGTTATATTTGAAGGTTTTTTCCACAGGCTTTTCTTGAAGTCCATGTGTTGGTTTCAAGGAGTTTATGAGTTGACCAAGGTGCTATTAAGGAATTATCCAAAGATTGGTCATGTGAGTGTTGAGCTTATTGCAAGCATGTCTTGAAGAAGAAGATTATGTGATCATTCATGTTTACCTTCAAGACATCATCCAAATGAAGAGAGTTGGAAAGATTCAAGGTTGATCTAGACTAAGTACAGAGAGTGATTCAAGTTGATCAACACACAAAGCGCACAAGTTGTACCAAGGGGGACCAAGTGTTCCCATGGTATGGTAAGCATTGTCCATTACGCTTTGTGTACTAACCCATGGTCTACGTGAGAGTTCTTTGTGGGGTTAGGTATGTTTCCATGGTCTTGCGTCAAGAGGAAGATCCCATACAACCCATGGAGGATGACATCAAGTGGTGATCGTCATCAAGTTTGTTGTGTGCAAGTTCAAGTGGAGCAACACGAAGAGTGGCTCACCCATAATGGAGTATGGGGGAGCAATCAAGTTTGAATCTTGCCATCCATTGTGGTGTCTATGGACTTGTGAAGATGTGCCGAAGAGTCGCTCACCCATAGTGGACTATGGGGGAGCAATCATCTAGTCTTCATCGAGCCAACGCAATTAAGAAAGGTGGTCCAACTTGAGGGAGTCAAGATCGTCATCATCTAGCTCAAGTGGACCATGTGAAAGGCAAAGGTTTGCCCTTGATAGGTTTTCTATTTTACCGGTCTCGTGGTGGTAGTTGGGAGACCGGGTTATAGGATCGTTTGCTGTACTATCAAGGGGGGCTCTCAAGTTGGTAGCTTGATCGTATTGTTAGTAGAGAGCTCAAACCATTGCATCCTTGCATCATGTTTCTTGGTTCTTGTTTGGTTCTCTTTGTGAGTCTTAGAGCTTATGGTCATCTTGATGACAAGCTTGAGTTCATCGAAAACGGAGTTCGCATGCGTCTTCTATGATGTTTTCGGTGTTGGAGGTTTTACCGGTCTTATCCAAGGAAGGGTTCTCACCATTTTCTTATGGGCCTTTTCTCATTTGCTTCGTATTGATATTTCTATCAAGATTGTGTTAGCCCTTGTTGCTAGCTTTCCAACAAACTTGGTTTCATCGAATTTGGAGCTCGTATGCGAAAGTTGTGGCTGTTTTGATAATTGCCTGTTTTACATAGAGAGGTTGTACCGCCCCATAGAGAGGTTGTACCGGTTGACCGGTACAACCGGTGTTTGGAGTGGTTGTACCGCTCCAGAATTGGTCCGGAGGTTGTACCGGCCATGTACCGCTCTACCACCGGACTAGCTTCTGTTGTGGTGCGGTTGTTGGGCGGTTGTGGGCCGGTTGTACCGCTTATTGCCTGTTACCGGTTGTACCGGTGCTCATAGCGGTTGTACCGCTCCTATGCTATTCTGCACATAACGGGCAGATTCGTGGGGACCTATTTAAGGGGGTCTTCTTCCCCAATGGTTCCCTATCTCTTGAGGTCGTTTTTGCCCCCATTGTTGACCTTCTCTGAGCTTGCTAACTCTCAATCCCTCCATGGATTCTTGCTAGTTTTTGAGGGAAAAGAGAGAGGAGATCTAGATCCACACTTCCACCAATCACTTTCTCCTCTATGTGAGGGGAACCCCTTGGATCTAGATCTTGGAGTTCTTTGTGTTCTCCTTCTTGTTCTTCCTCTTACTTTCCTCCCTAGCATTAGTTGCTTTGGTGGGATTTGAGAGAGAAGGACTTGGGTACTCTGTGTGCCCTTGCCATTGCATTTGTGCATCGGTTTGAGTTCTCCACGGTGATACGTGGAAGTTACAAGTTGAGAAGCTTATTACTCTTGGGTGCTTGGTACCCTTGAGCTTGTTCCTCTTGGGTGCTTGGGCGCCCTAGACGGTTGGTGGTGTTCGGAGCTCAATCATTGTGGTGTAAAGATCCGGGCAAGCGTCGGGGTCTCCAATTAGGTTGTGGAGATCGCCCCGAGCAATTTGACGGGTACCGGTGACCGCCCCCAAGGGTTGCCAAAGTGTACGGGTTCGGTGACCGCCCCCAAGGGTCGCCATTTGTACGGGTTCGGTGACCGCCCTCAATGGTCCCTTAGTGGAATCACGGCATCTTGCATTGTGCAAGGGCGTGAGGAGATTACGGTGGCCCTAGTGGCTTCTTGGGGAGCATTGTTCCTCCACACCGCTCCAAACGGAGATTAGCATCCGCAAGGGTGTGAACTTCGGGATACATCATCGTCTCCGCGTGCCTCGGTTATCTCTTACCCGAGCCCTTTACTTATGCACTTTACTTTGTGATAGCCATTTTGTTCCTTGTCATATATCTTGCTATCACATAGTTACTTATCTTGCTTAGCATAAGTTGTTGGTGCACATAGGTGAGCCTAATTGTTGTAGGTTTTGTGCTTGACAAATTAACCGCTAGGTTTCTTCCGCATTTGTTCAAGCCTCTGCCATAATTATTTTAAAACGCCTATTCACCCCCCCCCCTCTAGGCGACATCCACGATCTTTCACTTCTACTACTATGGCTAACGGTTTAGCAATTAATTAAAGTAATTACATGGCATTATTCATTGACACGCAGGTCATACAATAAATTAAGACAACTCCTACGGCTCCTGCCGGTTGTCATACTCATCGACATGCAAGTCATGATTCCTATTACAAGAACATGATCAATCTCATACATCACATATACTTCATTCATCACATCCTTTGGCCATATCACATCACACGACATATGCTGCAAGAACAAGTTAGACGTCCTCTAAGGGTGTGTTTGGTTCGGGAACAAAGTGTAATGGAATGTCATGGTTCCGTTCTACTAGAATGGGTCGGTTCCATCTCTGTGTTTGGTAGAAGCAATTCAAAGGAATGGAATTGTTATATTTTGATGTTTGGTTTAAGGGATGGAATGAGATGGATTTGTTCAGTCAAACAAAACTGCTGAATAAAGTGGTCATCTACCAATCCATCCATACACGCTCCATCTCAAAGAAAAAAAGGCTTGAGCATGCTCTGCCAGAAACAAATCGCAGAGAACCGAAGGAGCGTGAGTTCATCCATCCACGCATGCATTAGATTGCAGAACAAATCGAAGGCTGTAGGCTCGCAGAGAACTAGAAAAGAAATGAATCAGACTCAAATCGTAGAGTTCAACAACAGCCACCCTGCACAAGATCCAAGCATGTTCAGGCGCGGTCAACGGCGAGCGCTGGGAGCAGCTACTCCGTCAAGCGCGACGGCGTGGAGCTTCCCGGGATGGGGCCTGGCGCGATGCAGTTCGCCGTCACCCGCGCGGACCCGAGCTCATTCACGGCGACTTACATGGCCTCCACGGCCGCCTTGGAAGCTCATTGACGGGGGCACGTAGGGGGACGGTCTGGACGAGGGGGCGCCTGCTCCCGGCAGCGTCGGCGGCGTGTGCTTCCGGGGGCGGCGGCTACCCGAGCCGAGAGGTCGCGCGAGGAAGGGAAAGAGGGAACACGAGATGCAGTCACAGGAGGAAGAGGAGCGGTTCCGCGTGGTCCTCTCAATTTGGAGAGACCGCGCGGAACGGCATAAACAACGAATATGCCATTCCAGGAACAAGTGGGTTCCGGCTCCTCAGATCAACCAAACACAAGAATGGGCCCTAGGAACGGAACGGACCCGTGCCGTTCCACTTGGTGACAAGAACCAAACACACCCTCATTGTTGTTGCAAGTTTTTTACGTGGCTGCTATAGGTTTCTAGCAAGAACGTTTCTTACCTACGCCAAAACCACAACGTGATATGCCAATTGCTATTTACCCTTCATAAGGACCCTTTTCATCGAATCCGATCCGACTAAAGTGGGAGAGACAGACACCCGCTAGCCACCTTATGCAACTAGTGCATGTCAGTCGGTGGAACCTGTCTCACGTAAGCGTACGTGTAAGGTCGGTCCGGGCCGCTTCCTCCCACGATGCCGGTGAATCAAGATAAGACTAGTAGTGGCAAGTAAATTGACAAAATCAACGCCCACAACAACTTGTGTTCTACTCGTGCATAGAAACTACGCATAGACCTAGCTCATGATGCCACTGTTGGGGATCGTTGCAGAAATTAAAAAATTTCTACGCATCACCAAGATCAATCTATGGAGAAACTAGCAATGAGAGATAGAGACGGGAGTGCATCTTCATACCCTTGAAGATCGCGAAACGGAAGCGTTACAAGAACGCGGCTGAAGGAGTCGTACTCGTAGCGATTCAGGTCGCGGTGGATTCCGATCTAAGCGCCGAACAACGGCACCTCCGCGTTCAATACACGTGCAACCCGGTGACGTCTCCTGCGCCTTGATCCAGCAAGGAGGAGGGAGGGTTGGGGAAGAAGGCTCCAGCAGTAGCACGACGACGTGGTGGTGGTGGAGCAGCGGTTCTCCGGCAGGGCTTCGCCAAGCTCAAGCGGAGGAGGAGAGGTGTTGGAGAGGGGGAGGTCTGCGCCTTGGATGTGGTTCTGCTACCCTCCCTCCTCCCCACTATTTATAGGGTGAAGGGGGAAGGGGGCCGGCCCCTCTAGATGAGATCTAGAGGGGGGCGGCGGCCAAGGAGAGGGGGCTTGCCCCCCAAGCCAAGGGGGCGGCCCCTTTAGGGTCCCCCCCAACCCTAGGCGCATGGGCCCTAGGGGGTGGCGCCCAGCCCACTTGGGGCTGGTTCCCTTCACATACAGCCCATAAGGGCCCTCCGGAGCAGGTGGACCCTCTCGGTGGACCCCCGGAACCCCTTCGGTGGCCCCGGTACAATACCGGCAAACCCTCGAATATTTCCAGTGACCATATGATGACTTCCCATATATAAATCTTCACCTCCGGACCATTCCGAAACTCCTTGTGATGTCCGGGATCTCATCCGGGACTCCGAACAACATTCGATAACCATGCACAAAACTTCCTTACAACCCTAGCGTCATCGAACCTTAAGTGTGTAGACCCTACGGGTTCGGGAATCATGCAGACATGACCGAGACAGCTCTCCGGTGAATAACCAACAGCGGGATCTGGATACCCATGTTGGCTCCCACATGTTCCACGATGATCTCATCGGATGAACCATGATGTTGAGGATTCAAGTAATCCCGTATACAATTCCCTTTGCCAATCGGTACGTTACTTGCCCGAGATTCGATCGTCGGTATCCCAATACCTCATTCAATCTCGTTACCCGCAAGTCACTTTACTCGTCCCGTAATGCATGATCCCGTGACCAACTACTTAGTCACATTGAGCTCATTATGATGATGCATTGCCGAGTGGGCCTAGAGATACCTCTCTGTCATACGGAGTGATAAATCCCAGACTCGATTCGTGCCAACCCAACAGACACTTTCGGTGATACGTGTAGTGCACCTTTATAGCCACCCAGTTACGTTGTGACGTTTGGTACACCCAAAGCATTCCTACGGTATCCGGGAGTTGCACGATCTCATGGTCTAAGGAAATGATACTTGACATTAGAAAAGCTTAGGAAACGAACTACACGATCTTGTGCTATGCTTAGGATTGGGTCTTGTCCATCACATCATTCTCCTAATGATGCGATCCCGTTATCAATGACATCCAATGTCCATAGTCAAGAAACCACGACCATCTGTTGATCAACGAGCTAGTCAACTATTGGCTCACTAGGGACATGTTGTGGTCTATGTATTCACACATGTATTACGGTTTCCGATCAATACAATTATAGCATGAATGATAGACAATTATCATGAACAAGGAAATATAATAATAACCATTTTATTATTGCCTCTAGGGCATATTTCCAACAACGTGCCAGCTATCCAAAATATCCTACCCACCTAACGGTCATATCCTTGAAGGGCATTTATGTCTTATCATGTCGGGCTGCTCCTAGGCTATAAATAGCCGCCCCCCTACAACCACTAGCTGGTTGGCTGCTCTGAGAGAAATTGTCACTTGTCATTGAGAGCATCCCATCCTCCGAGGACTTTGAGCGAAAATCATCAAGTGAGGAAAAACCCAAAATCCAAACACCTACAACCCAAAGTGATTGGGCATCACTGAAGATATTGTTCCTGTGTAGAACCGACGCTTGTTACCTTTGAGAATTGTGCATCCTCCAGACAGTTAGGCGTCATGGTCTAGAGCATCCAAAGAGGAAATTGTGGATCGCTGAGTGACCAAGTCTGTGAAGGTTTGGAAGTCACCTGAAGACTTACCACGAGTCATTGGGCGAGGTCTGTGTGACTTTAGCTCAAGGATAATACAGTGAGGACTGTGTGTCCGGGACTTTGTGTCCTCAGGTTTAAATACCTAGCCGCTCCAACCAGACGTACAACTGTCATAGCACTTGGAACTAGTCTACCAAATCATCGTCTTCACCAAGCTACTGGTTCTATTTCCTCAACTCTTTCATTTCCTCATTCATGTGTTGATGAACCTGATCATTACTATTTGATGACTTTAACTGGTGACTTTCTCTATTTCTTCAACCCTATTTCTTCAGTCACTTTGTCTTCAGCCTGCTTATCCTGTTTTCACGCTACCTGTACTCTGTGCTTGTTTTCATTTCATCATGATGACTATGCTATTGCTCAGTTATGCTTGTACCTGGAAATGCTAGTTATCGACTAGAGGGGGTGAATAGGCAATTTTTATGAGAGTCTTCAAAACACAGTGGCTTTGAAGACAAACAAGTAAACTGAACCTATATAGTAATTAGCAGAACGAAAACTACACTGGGCAAGCATTAGTCAAGCATACAATACAGTGGAAGCACGAAGACTAACTGCAACTAGGTAGACAGGATCAGGATGGAAGACAGTACGAAGCCAAACATATATAAGTCTTCACACAGTGAAGTCAAATGAATCAGGCAGGCAAGCAATGACTTCACGAAGACAAACTAAAGAGTAATGAGAGTAGGGAATAGAACGAGTTGCTTGGTGAAGATAAGGATTTGGTAGACCAGTTCCAGTTGCTGTGATAACTGTACGTCTGGTTAGGGAGGCTGGGATTAAACTCAGAAGACCGTGTCTTCACCTTATTCCCCTTGAGCTAAGGACACCCAGTCCTCGCCCAATCACTCTGGTAAGTCTTCAACGTAGACTTCCAAACCTTCACAGACTTTGTTCACCGGCAATCCACAATGACTCTTGGATGCTCAGAACGCGACGCCTAACCGGCTGGAGGATTCACAATCCTCAATTGTAACAAGTCTTCAGATCATGCGGTCAGAAACACTTCAGTGATGCCTAACACTCTTTGGCTCTGGGTGTTTTGGGCTTAGTCCTCGCAAGGATCTCTCTCTCTCAAATGCTTCGGAGGTGGGTTGCTCTCAAACGACAAAAACCGTGCACTAACTCTGAGCAGCCACCAATTTATGGTGTAGGGGGTAGGCTATTTATAGCCAAGTGGCAACCCGACCTGATATGTCCGAAATGACCCTGGGTCACTAAGGAACCGACACGTGTCCAACGGTCGGATTTCAAACACACGCGACAGCTTGGCTTGGGCTACAAACAAAGCTGACTCATCCAACTCTAGATAAGGTTTGCTCTCATTGTCTTTGTTCGAAGACATAGAATTTGGTTGAGCATCACATCAGTCACTCCGACTTTGTTCACTTGGACCCCACTTAATAGTACGGTGGTTCCTATGAATCAATAAAGAAGAAAGGAAACTACGAAACAGCCATGTCTTCGCACTCCATAGTCTTCAAGTGAATATCTTCACACGTCATAATCTTCATCGTGAATGTCTCCACGAACCACCATTGTCTTCAATGTCTTCACACATTTTTAGGGGTCATCTCTGGTAGGTAAACCGACTCAATGAGGGACTACTACCTGCGTTATCCTGCAATTTTCACAAACACATTAGTCCCTCAACCACGTTTGTCGTCAATACTTCAAAACCAACTAGGGGTGGCACTAGATGCACTAACAATACCTGAGTACTTATTCCACTGCTAGTGTGTTGTTGCTTAGGAAATTCCTCACCTAGAATTTCCTCAGTGATGAATCTGTAAAAATTGCCTATTCACCCCCCTCTAGTTGATATAATGCACTTTCAGCGGGACCTTGGCTCCTTTGCCCG
The DNA here is from genome assembly GCA_963921465.1 of Triticum timopheevii. Taxonomy (NCBI): domain Eukaryota; kingdom Viridiplantae; phylum Streptophyta; class Magnoliopsida; order Poales; family Poaceae; genus Triticum; species Triticum timopheevii. The sequence goes on from OY997270.1 coordinate 588,170,365, forward strand.
AGTCATGGCACCACTATTATCACAACAGAGCTCTACTGGGCTCCGCGCACTTGGACCCATGGGAAGTAATTCATGAAACTTGTTGTTCCAAACCGAAGGTGCATAGCCGAAGTTCTACCTTGTACCAATCCGTAACTTGGTACACCGAAAAGTTCCTTTGAAACTTCTGAAAGTGCGACATATTTCGCCTTTGTTGTAGAATTCCCCGCAATGTTATGTTTGCAACTCTTTCAGATCACCGCACCACTATTGAGTGTAAAAACATACTTTGATTGAGATTTGAAATCATCTAGATAAGTCATGAAGCTTGCATCAGTGTAACCATTTACAATAAGGTCTTCATTGCCCCCATAAACAAGGAACATTTCCTTAGTCCTTAAGTATTTAAAATGTTTTTAACTATTGTCCAATGAACCAATCCACTTTGGTATTTGCTCTGCTAACACTTAGTGCATAGGAAACATTTGGTCTTATAGAGCATGCATTATGTATCCAATTGTCTAGGTATATGGAACATCACTCGTATGCACTCACTCGTCAACTGTTTGCGACACTAATTCTTGGTTAGTACCGTGTCATGTGACATTGGGAGTAAAACCTCCTTGGTGTTCCTCATTTTAAATCTCTTTAAAACCTTGGTGTTCCTCATTTTTTGTTGACATTATTTGTCTTGAAGTTGCTTACGCCACACACCATGCAGTATATCTATATATGTAATGCATAACATGTATGCACTTCCGAAAACTACAAAAGGGGCTTGATTAATCCGGTTTTGCAATGTTTCTTTACTAGTCAATTTTGCAATGTTTGTGGCATAAATTATATGGTACTCGAGAGCAGAGGATATGAAAACATCAAGATGGATTTATACAAAAATAGGACTACTATTATTATTGGGAGCAATTAGTTGAGGAGTACTAGCCTCGGGCTCCCGTAAGGGTCACTTTTGGTGGGCTTAGACCGTGCCACCGCCACGTGTCGCATGCTGGGCACTCCCTCGAGATTTTATTTTTTTATTTCTCTGTATGCGTTTTCGGGTTTTGGATGATTTTTTTTCGCTTTTCCGTTTCCGCTTGATTTTTTCAGGGTTTTTGACATAAAAAATCAATTTTTTGTCAAAAAATGCATGTTTCCGTTGAAAAAAAATGTTTTTTCCTTTTTGTGAGAGGCACTATTTACTTCTTGTGGAGGCATGCATTTGCTCCCACGAGAGGCACTCGAAAAAGAAAAAAAACACTTTTTTTGTTCCACGAGAGGTATAGATTTGCTTTCGCGAGAGTCATCGCTGTGCTTCCAGGAAAGAGAAAAAAAAATCTTGTTTTCTTTTCTTTTGTGAGGGGCAAAGTTTAACTTCACATGGAGGCACATATTTGCTTCCCTTGAGTGCCTGTCGGAAAGAAGAAAAAAACGCCTTCTGTTTTGTTTCCGCAAGAGGCATAATTTCACGTGGAGGCGCAGATTTGTTCTCCGAAAGGAACTCGACATGGGATTTAATTTCGAAGACCTCGACGTAAGGATTCAACGCTGAAAATGGTTCAGGATTTAGACGCTCGGTTAAAGAGATAAACGTTTTAAATAAACGAATGTACGAAAAAAACACTCATAGATTGCAGCAAGTGACGCACAATAGAGGTGGAAGTGACCTTTGAAAGAGTACTTCTCAATTACTAGTATTTTTGACTACTTAATTACTTCTTAGTGGGCCGCAAAATTTGACGGGCGGCAGCAAAATAGCAGCGCTTGAGAGAGAGTCGAGTCTGTCTAGTCCAGCCCAAACAGAGCCCGGGACGAAGGCTCCCGTCATCCGTTCCAGCCTGTTCTTGCCGTTCCCCTCCGCCCTGCCCTCATCGAGGCGACCGACCGGCCGACCGATCAGTCCGACCCCAAACCCCTCCGCCGCCGCCCGCCTCCCCATGGCCGGCCGCCGCGCGCCGCACGTCATGAGCCTCCACGACTCCGGTCCCCCGCTGCTCGGCCGCGCGCCGCAGCACCCGCAGCCCGGCGACGACCGCGACGAGCCCCCGCACGGCGCCCTCCTCCACCACCCGCGCGGGGGCCCCGCGCAGCACCCCGCCGTGGCGGCCCTCGAGGACCGCATCGTCGCCCGGGACCGGGACATCCAGGAGTTCCTCGTCGACAACCAGCGGTTCGCCGCCACCCACGTCGCGCTCCAGCAGCAGCTCATCTCCGCGCAGCACGAGCTCCGCGCCGTCTCCATCGCCGGCACCAGGGCCCGCATGGAGCGCGAGGCCGACGTCTGCGCCATCGCCGACCAGGCCGCGCGCATCGAGGCCGAGGCGCGCTCCGTCGCCGGCGCGCGCGTGGAGATCGAGCAGGTCCACGCCGATGTGCGGGTGCTCGCTGCCGCGCGCAACGAACTCATGGACCGGCTCAAAGGCCTCCGCGAGCAGCTAGGGCGCGCGCAGTCCAATTCCGCCAAGTCGGAGAACGTCCGCTCGCAGATTGAGACCATGCGACGGGAGATCCAGAAGGGCAGGTATTACCATCTGTTCAGTTTTGTAGAATCAAAAAGGGCACGCCTCGTCACCCCTCTTATTCAAATGGGACCAAAACCCTACTCCCAGTTCATGCCATCACTCTGTTTAAGATTATCAAGTTCCAGCACTGAAACATAGTATCTTTTTGGACGATTGGTGTGGATTTTGTGTATGTGCTTAGAGCGTTAAGTCACATGCTTAGCATATTTAGGAATTTGTAGTTCACAGAACCTGCTAAGGGAAAGTTTTCTGGGTATTAATGAGAATGCAAAGCAGCACTTGTTGTGTTGATTGTTGAATTGCTATAGATTGCTATGCTCAAGCAAGCTGCTCTCCAAGGAAACTTTTAGATTGTTAGCATATCAAGCATTAGGGTTAGGGCAGATCAATGGTTCCTTGAAGAGCAATGATGTCCCGCAATTAAGCTGGTTTTCTGGAACCTTTACAGTGGTTGCACGAGTAGAATTAGCTCACGTGTCATGAGAAAAATTTCATGGCTTATGTGCTTAGCAATTTGTTAGATTTGTTTGAGCGATTGTCGTTGTATGGCCTAGTTGAGATATTTTGGTAGCGAGATAGGGTTACTCAGGGGAATTGCTATGGATGTTTCCTTGTTTGCTAGAGATCAGAGACCAACATAGGACCTGCAGCAGAGTTATTTCTACAGCAGTTTGTAGGTTATTTGAATTTATATTGGAGGGTTATGCTCGTCTGCTTCTTAATTTGATAGGGCTGCAATTATTAATGGCTTAGAAGCATAAGGGCTGTTTAATTTAGTAAGGTCTGCTCATCTGCAAAATGTTATACACCAGGCTTTGGAGAGGAGGCAAGGATAATGCATGCATTTTACTTCATTTTCCATGCTGCATTGTTTAATTGATGACAAATCAAACATTGGTCATATAGGTCATATGGCATATCACACCACAGTTGGTGAGGCATATATGAACCAAATGGCTTAATAGATTTAATATACTAGGCCACTAGGGTCATGTTCAATTAATTAGTGCAATCAGAGTTGCTGTGCCATCAATAACACTTGTAATGTTATGGATGATTTTGGGGCCGAAGCTACAGCCGGCATGGCAGCACCTGCAACTACCTTGGCGTATTGTGGGAAGGCGGCTCAGGGCCAAGTAATCCATTTCCTTAAGTTAGCTTATTTACCGAAACCCTGATTCATGTTGCCATCTCCTTCCACCTCCCCTCAACACCCGAACTCACAACATGCGAACGGCAATTTTGATAGGGATGCTAATCAGGATAGCCCTGTTCAAATCCAAACATATATGTGAACTGTTAAAGCCACCATCTAGCCTAGAATGGCTGCATGAGAGAAAGGGAAAATAGCTATGTAATGGTTGCTAGTGGGGTATGTCTGTAAGATTTATAGATGAACATTGCATTATTGGACTTGTCAATGTACTGCACATGAATTAAAATGGTAGGAAGTGTATACCAATTTCAAGGTCCAAGCATCCCATCTGAGATCAGTTGTTGTGGTATAATAATATATTGCTAGGGTTTTGGGAGCATTTATGATTCACCTTCAGCCTAAATACTGATATTGTCCTTTTCGCTCGTAATGGTCAGCAAGCTTTTCTGCGATGTTGGTACTGATCGACTGGATCTTGCTCCGTACCTTTAGACCCGATCCGCTGTCTTTCACTAATGTCCTTTCTTATAATATTGGTAGGGCTGCGGTTGAATTCGAAAAGAAGGCACATGCTGATAACCTTTTACAAAGTAAAGCAATGGAGAAAAATATGATTGCTGTGGCTAGTGAGATTGAGAGGCTTCGGGGTGAGCTTGTAAATGCTGAAAAGCGGGCCACTGCTGTCACCACGGCAGCAGCTGTAACTAACCCTGGTAACACTACTGAATCTCTATGGGTTATTATCCTTTTCCTCTTCTGTATTAGCTAATAGCTTTAGAAGTATTTATCGTAACTGCTTTAATCAGTATTTTTAATTCTGTAGCATACAAAAATACACAACCAAATCCACCATATAATCGAATGATTTGTTTTTGGCCTATAACGTCTGAGACAAAATATATGCTAAAATGAATAAAAGTTATAGTAGTTAGGGAGGAGAGTAGGAGAGATGCTTAGCATATCAGCTATCATAGATATCCGTTTAGCTGTTTTAGCCTTCTCGGACCAGTTTGCGGTTGTTGGGCTGGTTTGTGTCTAGTTAGCTACTCCCTCTGTTCACTTTGGTAAGATGTTTTAGACAGCTGAAACTGAACTGTTTTAGGCATTGTCTTATATGTCTAAAACGTCTTACAAAAGTGAACGGAGGGAGTATGTGATATTATGAACATTTACTAACTCTAATCAGATTTTCCTACTCTCACTATGAAAAATATGTTTTTGAGTATTTATATGCAAAAGCAGAAAAAAATACAAGCCTGTTTGAGAAGTCTGATGTCATGCAAAGCCATAAAAATAGGCATCTTGAGACTTGAGCTTACTATCTTGTGGCCTGTACAACCTGACAAGTTTGTGAAACTAGCTTTATATAGAACTGATCCATCTCCGGCTTTTAGCCTGGACAAGCTGATGCTGAAGTTGGGCCAAACAAGCTATTACTCAGAATACTTAGGTGAAACTATGCTTGTTTTCTTGTGCCATTGTTTTGAATCAGTTTGTTACAATCCTATTTCAGGGTATGCTCAACCGTATAGCAGTTCTGAGGCAACATATGCCACAATGTATGGCAATCCCGAGGCAGCATATGCAGCATATGGCAGTGCTGAGGCAACATATGCTGGAACATATGCCAATTCTGATGCTTATAGCACCACTAATCAGGTTTGTTACCTAGCTTTATCGTTGTGCTCTTATCTCCTTTTGGTACTAGCTACAACATTTGCATACCTAGATTGTTACAGATGTAAAAACCGTGTGGTATATCTAGTTCAGAAACACACTAATTATCGGAAATTCGAGTATTGATCTCGCTTCCCTAATTTTGTGTTGCCTGAGTAACCGCTATCAATTTGGCGATTTAAAGAGACTATTATGTTTGTTTTGTTGTTTTCATGTACAGTGTGCATGTTTGACTCAGTTTTAATCTTTGACATGGGGTTTGCAGATCTTCCACACACTGAAAATTCTTGTTTCCACTCATTCACTCTTCTTCGTTTGTTGGATGGGGATATCTGAATGGTTTTTGTTTGTTGCAAAAAAAAAAAGGATGGGGATATCTGAATGATTTTTTTGTTGTGTAATATATTTCTGAAGTTTCATTTTTCCCCCTCTAAGAAGCAGAGTAGAATAACATGGTTAACGAGCAACCTTTTACATTGTTCGCAGTCATGGATCCCACTCTTTTACACCTTCCCCAGTCTATGGCATTAGGTTTGTACATAATGCATGACATTATGGGCACCGCTTGCTCATATCTGAAAGTCAGTTTTTTTTTTGGCAAATAATGTGTTCGCTAACAGAGCTGTAATACTCAAAATCTGTATTGCCATAACTCTTGTACGCAAGAAATTGATTAACACTTGTGATAGAAAAAAAATCACATGGGTCCTATCGTGTTTGGGATTAATTGTAGAGGCAACTTCCAGGTCCTTGTATCTCCCTCTCACTGAAATGATATATCTATTTTGAATTTTGCATCTCTTGCAAGCTCTAAAATACCTAGGTATGTGGTAGTGATATTGTTTCTTCTTCACAGGCTCAGACTCGCACCGACGGCAATCAACATTACATGGCCCAGCCGGTTCACTATGCGCAGTACGAGGGCCACCAGCAGCCGCCGCCGCCGCCGCAGCAGCAGCAGCACACCAATGTGCAAAGATGAACGCTTGACTCAGGGTATCTTTGACCTCGCGCGCTACCTTCTTAGGGCTTTGCCAGTGTAAACGAGTAGATGCAGGATGCACCGAATTGAGGCCGGCGGAGGGATGAATTCATTGCATTGGAGGTGCCGGGAGATCTTGTTTATACATTGTCATTTGTTAATCAACTCTGAAATGTCTGTACAAGTCGATAGCTCGGAGTCCGCACATTCTTGATGCAGTGCCGTCTTGATCAGCAATCCACCAGTTAGTTGATTGTCCATTATGGGTTGTCGGTTGTCCATGCGTATAATGGATAATCTCAGTCAGGTCGCTGTTTCTGTGGTCGTCGCCATCTTTGTTGCGACACATTTTTTTTTTTTGAGGGGTCTTTGTTGCGACACATTAACCCTGGAAAATCTATATGGCTACTTGGAGGCTAACTGGATGGGGTTTTCCCCGGCCCAATGTCTTCGTCCCGCTGTAGTACGGGGGTAGGGATTTCCCTCTGCCAAATGATGACAGGGAGTGGATCTTAGACGTGGTTTTCTCCCGGCCAAAAAAAAAAAAAACACCCATGCTTTTGTTTGCCCTGGGTGTTAATTCCCTACCAACCAAATGAGGCCTTAGTTTCTTTCTTTCAGGCATTTCTTTTTGTTGTTTTGTCCGATGGAGAATGCTATGCCCATACTTTCACGTTCTCATCAGGAAGTAAAATGTGATCTGTTCGTGTCGTTCTGCTGGGTGAAAACAGATCCCTTTCCTTTGTCGTAAGAGAAGTGGCGTGCGGCACGTAGATAGTTGCCTCATCCTTGCTGAGAAATAAGTTTTTTTTTTAGAAGAACTCGCCAAGCTTTTTGTTCCAAAACAATGTTCATAGGTACAACTGTTGGGTCATGAGGAGTTCCCAACCACACATGTCTACCTAATTGCAGGCCATAAGAGAACTTGGCGAGCTTATGAGCCTCAAAGTTATAGTTTCTACGCTCATGAATGAGATTACAAAACTGAAAACCACTTTTGCGACCTATTATTTCATGTACTATAGCAGCATGGGGTCCTCTCGTCCCCTTGTTGATGTCGTCAACCACTCCCTGACTGTCACACGCCACCATGATCTTATGCAGATTAAGATCCTCTGCAAGTGATAGAGCTTCCCTGCAGGCAAATGTCTCGAGCATCACTGGGTCAGTCACACCAGGATACACCATCGACGAGGACCCAAGGTAAAGTCCTTGACTGTCTTTGCTCCTCCTCTTCTGTGGCGAGCGACTGCACCATCGACATTCATCTTCATACAGTCTTGGGGCGGCGCGAGCCATCTTTCCTCTGTGGGTCGAGGAGATCGTCCGAGTCCAGAAGACCGCACAGCCGGCTTCTGCAGCTGTTGCAGCTCATGTAAGTAGGAGTCCACAAAGGTGATGGTTTGTACAGGGCTCTGAAATATTGCCTCATGGATTGCTTTCCGCCGAACATACCAAACTGACCATAATGTTACCACCATTCTTGTGAACAGGTCATGGCTTAGTGTAGCATGCATCTCGAACATCCAGTGCTTGGCGTTTGTTTCTTCATTGGAAGTCATCTGCGCCACAAGTTGATCGTCCAAGAGAGCCCAAATATAGCGTGACATGGTACATGAGAGGAGCGCATGTCTCCATGAGTCCTCGCAGCCGCACAGGGGACATGCATCTTGGACGGCCATGTTTCGCTTGCGTAGAACATCCGTGGTTGGAAGCGAATGCCTTGCTAGTCTCCACATAAACACTTTCACTTTGGATGGCACTGTCAAGTTCCAAAGTGATGTCCAGGATTTTTCTTCAGCTTGTTCGTTGGATGTCCCACTCCGTCCCTCGAGCCAACTCTCTCGCTGAAGTTTTGTTTTGATCATAAATTTATACGCCGAGCTCACCGAGAATCTGCCTTTGCTGTCCGGTGCCCATGCCCAGAAATCTTCAGTGTTTCTAGTACATACCGGAATCCGCAAGATCGCCTCTGCATCAATGGGTAAAAATATAGTGCGAACCAGCCCCACATCCCAGGAGGCATTAGCTGGCTGTAACAGGTCCGAAACCCTCTGAGGAGGATTTGGAATGAGCGAGGTTATTGGCCTTGGCGTTGTTTCTTTGGGGATCCAGTTATCATGCCAAATACTTGTGCTTTGGCCGTTACCGATCCTGCGTATTACACCTTGCTTGAGCATATCCCGACCATCAAGAATAGCCCTCCATATTTGGGACGGCCGATTACCAAGTTCAACGTCCAGAATTGAACCTTGTGGAAAATATGAGGCCTTAAGGATTCTTGCACTAAGCGTTGAGGGCTCTTGAAGCAACCTCCATGCTTGCCGTGCCAACAATGAAAGATTGAATAATTCCAAGTGCCTAAATCCGAGACCCCCCAGGTATTTAGGTCGTGTCATCACCTCCCATGAGACCCAAGCTGGTTTTCGTTCCCCTTGCTTGCATCCCCACCAAAACTTGCGTATAATTGACTTGATGTGATCACACAAACCACGTGGGAGTTTGAAACAAGACATCGAGTATACCGGGATAGCTTGAGCTACTGATTTTATGAGAACCTCCTTACCTCCCGTTGACAGACACTTGCTCATCCATCCCTTTACTTTATCCCACACACGATCACTCAAGTACTTGAAAGTGCCTTTTTTCGAATGCCCAACATCTGTCGGCATCCCTAGGTATCTGTCACTCAAAGACTCATTAGGCACTTGAAGATAACCCTTGATTGCATCCTTCACAATCTGTGGGGTTTTCTTACTGAAGAATATAGATGACTTTTCCTTGTTAATTCTCTGCCCTGAGGCCATACAATATGTATCCAACAGGTTTGATACCTTCTCGGCTCCACTAATACTTGCCCTGAAGAACAGCAGGCTATCATCCGCGAATAAAAGATGGTTCACCTCCGGTGCCGTCGGTGCCACCTTAATGCCGCAAAGTTGGGATGACTGATTGTGTGAGTTTAACAGGCACGAAAGGCCCTCTGCTGCCAACAAGAAAAGATATGGAGAGATAGGATCTCCCTGACGGATTCCACGTGTGGGATTAAATTCTTCTAACTTGCTTCCATTAAACATTACTGAGAAGGAAACTGAGCTCACCATGTTCATGATTACTGAAACCCAAGGTGCTGCAAAACCCAGCTTCTCCATAATTGCTTTAAGATACCCCCATTTCACTCTATCATAAGCCTTCATCATATCGAGCTTGAGAGCACAAAAGTTGTTATACTTGGATCTATTTCGCTTCATGAAGTGCAAACACTCGTAAGCTGAGATTATATTGTCTGTAATGAGCCTTCCTGGAACAAAGGCCGACTGCTCTTCTGATATGATCTCCGGCAAGATAACCTTAAGACGGTTTGCAAGAACTTTCGAAGCAATTTTGTAGAACACATTACATAAAGCTATGGGACGAAATTGAGACAACATAGTAGGATTTGATACCTTGGGTATAAGGACCAGCATAGTATCATTCAAACAGGCCGGGCTCTCCTCCCCTCGAACGATGCCCAGAACTGCCTTAGTTACCGCTGTACCACAAACATCCCAGTGTTGCTGAAAGAAGTGCGCTGGGAAGCCATCCGGACCAGGGGCCTTGGTGGGAAACATTTGAAAGAGCGTTGTTTTAACTTCCTTCTCATCATATGGTGCAAGAAGCTGCTCATTCATGGCGGTTGTAACCTTCACTGGGACATGTTGTAGAATTTCGTCCACACCTTGAATTCCTTCTGAGGTGTATAGGAGCTTATAATAATCCCGTGCTAGCTGCTGCATCTCTGACACATCTTCAGTAACCTGACCATCCGGTTTTTGAAGAGCCTTGATCAAATTTTTCCGCCTGCGCATGGATGCCTGAAGGTGGAAGAAGTGTGTATTGCGATCTCCCTCCGATAGCCATTGCACTCTAGACCGTTGTCTCCACATGAGTTCTTCCCGTAGATATAGCTCGATCAGCCTATCATTGATCTTGACCTCTACATGACTCGGTCCAGACCTGTTCGGGCTGCCACGCAGCCTTTCTAGCTCCTTTTTTAGCGTTCGGATCTCCCCTCGAACACTGCCAAATGTTGCTTTGCTCCAGTCTCCTGGATTTCCCGCAAGTGCATCTAGTTTAGCTCGGACTTCCTCAACTGTCAGTTCGTGACCGTTCGGCTGCCAAGCAGCTCGGACAGTCTCTTTTAGGTCTGCATGAGTTTCCCATATAGTTTCATAACGGAACTGTCTAGTTCCTTTGTCTTGCCTAGCCACCAACTGCACCAAGATGGGTGAGTGGTCTGACGTCACTGCCGTCAGGTGTTGCACCGAAGCCAGCGGAAATTGCTCACACCAATCCGCCGTGGCAAGTGCTCTGTCGAGTCGAACCCTTGTGAAAGTGCCTCCTGCAACTTTCTTTTCATAGGTCCAACTTGTTCCATTAAAACCTAGATCCATCAAGCCGCAGACATCAACCGCGTCTCTGAACCCCTGGACCTGTGACCGGCTCCTGCTGCCAATTCCAACATGCTCATCATGCCTTAACACTTCATTAAAATCACCTAGGCAAATCCAGGGTAGAGTTTCAGTAGTTGCTAGATCTTTCATGGTATCCCATGTATTGTGGCGAAGATGAGTATGCGCCTCGCCATAAAAACATGTCATTCTCCACGGGGCACCTCCAAGATCAGAAAATTTAGCATCTATGTGGTATCTCGAATAACCCAAATTCTCCACTTTTATTTCATTATTCCAAAACATAACCAAACCTCCACTTCTACCAGTGGGATCAACACCAAAAGCACAATCAAAACCTATAGTACTAGCTAACTTTTCAGCTCGAGCTCTACTTATTTGAGTCTCTACAATGCATAGTACTTTAGGGGCAAACTTTAACGCGATTTCTCGTAGCTCTTGAACTGTCGGGGCGTTGCCTAACCCGCGATAGTTCCAGCAAAGAAGATTCATTGGGCCCGGCGGTCCTCCGCCGGGGAGGCCGCCAAACGCCCATCAAAACCTTTAACACCACCGGCTGCTTTCTTCACACTCCCTGAGCTGTTTTTCTCTTGAGCTGCTTTGTCTGGTACTGAGCTTGTCTTGGGTCTCTTCAGATCCTGCTTGGGCGGCGGGCTAGTAACAGCAGCACCCCCTTTGGTCTTCTCAACAAGCACAAGCTCCATGCCCGTCAATGCCGACGGGCTGACCACCTCCACAGAGCCACGTTTCCTGCTGGGATCAACCTCTTCCATATGAGCATCCCCTTCCCTCATGCTGGCCATATCATCAGCTCGTGATTCATCCTTGTTCTGGTTCTGCTGCCTCTTCTGATTATTATTACGGTTGTTACGACGCCTCGTAGCCCAAGCAGTCATAGCTGAGAAATAAGTATCATCGCTGTTTGCGAAGCCTATTTCCTGTATGGGAGTGCTATTTTATTCGAAATCGAAAAAAAATGAGGGCTACATGATTTGCGCCGTTTCTATTCATCTAATAACACTGCCCCAGGGTGCCCTAAAAAACCGCTCTGCGAGAGAAAAAGAGAAAAAAAAATAGTAACAAAGAACCAGGGCTCCACAATCGCGAGACGTTTCTCGCTCTCCAGGCCCACTGCCACAGCTCGCGTTCCAGGCCCACGTATTGCTCTCGATGGGACAAAAACGAGCCCATCTAAAACCTTCTGTAGCGTGCTCCCGTCCCGCACGGCGCACGCAGCTGCTGCTGCTGCGCTTCGGTTTAGTCCCACCTCGCCTAGCGATGGGTATCGACTGGGAGAGCTCGCTATAAAAGGAGAGGCAGGTGCGACCTTGCTCCATACTTACCTGGACGGGGTCGACGGGCGATCAAGAAGGCCCGTGGCCTAGGTTAGGGGCCCACATTGCACTTGGTGGGTGCGCTGGTCTATCATCTCCCCAAGTGGGAGAGTGAACGTCATAATTTGTGGTAGAGGGGGTATGCGTTCGCGCGGCCCCTGCCAATTCTTTGAAATTAAATTTTGATCCTTGCGTGGACGTTCGCGCGGCCCCTGCTAATTCTTTGAAATTAAATTTGGATCCTTCCGTGGAGTAAAGCACGTTTTCGTGTCCGCCCTTCAAATCTCTTGAGATTAAATTTTGGCCCCTGGTTTGGCAGACGAGGGCGAAGATTGCTCCTGACGTCTTTTCGGTTTGGTCCTCGAACTTTTGCTTGGTCGAACGCTTCTGTCCTTAACTTTTGGCTCGGTCGAAGAGGCTTTTACGTTTACGTTCGGGTGCCCACTCGAGGGCGAGCCTGCTCTTCCTCACGACGCGGTGTTTCATGTTTGCATACATACAGAAGACGGTATGATTTAAGTGAAGAGATGCACATAAACACGGGTTCATATCTAAGCAAGGGCGTTGATAGAGTTTAATTAACTACTCCCTCTGTTTGTAAATATAAGTCCTTCTAGAGATTTACGGATTATAGGCACATTTTGGAGTGTAGATTCACTCATTTTGCTCCATGCATAATTCATATTAGAATGTCTAAAAAAAACTAATATCTAGACTAGAAACGGAGTACATACTATGCTCCGTGATAGGGCATTTCTAACCGATCCCATAAAAGGCTATAAGAGAATATTTTTTTGGTTTGCTCCCTTACGCCAGACCTAGCCGACCCCGTAAAACCGCTAAGGGAGTAATTTTTTTACTCCAACTTCCTATCTCCCCCCCTTCCCCACAAAAAATTCCCTAAATATACTCAAACCTTGGGCGGCCGAGTAAAACTCACTCTCCTCCCGCGCTGTACTGCCCCCCCCCCTTCCATCGCCGCCGCCACCGATGACCTCTGAGCCGGCCAGAATGGATAGCCAACACCCCCACTCACCTCGTTGGTTGTTGGTGCCGACGAATCGCCGCCGGAATACCCACGCGCCGCCGCCGGTGCCGAAAAAAAGCTCGAGATGACAAAGAACCACCAGGTCCAAGCGCCGCCTCCAACCGCGCCAATGGTTTCCGACGTGGCCATTGCGTCTCCGGCAACGACATGCCGCCTTCCTGCTGCACCTATTGGAGGCAAACGGGCTCGAAAGCCGACGGCGGTGACGTCGGCGCTCGCCGAGGCGGGCGCCAAGAAGAAGACGAAGAAGACTGGACCGCCGCCACGTCCGAGGCGTACGCCTCGTGCGGCAACTCCAGCTGCCCCTATGGTGACTGCTCCAGTGCGAGCAGCGGCCGCAGCCGGCAACAAAAAACACGGCCGCCAAGTGCTCGATGAAATGCCAACAAGGTAAAAACCCCATGTCCCGTTGGAATTCGATATTGATTGTTTGTGATGGTTTATAGTGCTTGCTTTGACATTGTAGAACGGAGATGAACATGGCCGACCTCGCATCGTTGGAGTCCTCGGCCACTGTTGGCCTTGATGATCTCAACTATGATGACTCATTTTGGGATCACTCGGCCACTGTCGGTGTTCTGGGAACGGGGGTCCCCAGACTTGTCTGCCTGCGGCCTACGACGTGGCTCGAGTGGTGGCCCAGTACGGCCCATCTCCATCAGCACAAGACTCAAGACCCTCACGAGGGGCCAAGCCTCGCGGGGCGAATGACACAAGACTTTCTCAGGAGCGACCTCGCCAGGCAGGCTCGCGAGGAGGCGGAGAGATCAAGGCAAGGGTACCTCGCGAGGTGCTCGTGACGCAAGTCATGACGATCGAGACCAAGCGGGCGCCAGGCGGGCGCCGGCCCGCGCAGTGTCCTTGTTTCCTCTTTGGTGCAAAGGGGGCAAGCACAGGCGTGGAGCACCGAGGCATCAGGCAAAGGTTACTATTTCAGTGCAAGGAGACCAAGACCAGTAGAGCGGCGGGATTGAAGTCACCGTGGAGCCCAAGACGGCGTCATCGCGAGTGCCTTTGGCAACCAAAGACTGACTTTAGTCAGGATAACTTGTACTAGATGTTCCCCTTCAAAATGGCCGTTGTTGGCACCCTTCCCGCTCAATATTTGGGAAGAGGACTAGGGCCTTCATATATATGGATAGCCACCTCAGTAGAGGGGATCAGATCATCAAGGGCTCATTAGATCGAGAGGCGACCGAACTCATCCAAGCAGTTCATCGCACCAGCTCAAGAACACCTCTCGCGAGGCAGTTCTTCCCTATACTGTTCATCATCTGCCCCTGAGGCAATCCACCGCCACCACACACTGGAGTAGGGTATTACACCACAACGGTGGCCCGAACCAGTATAAATCTTGTGTCTCTCGTGTTGTTCATCGTTTAGCTTAGATTCTCGCGAGGCGATCGGACGTGGATTGGTAGGGGGAAGATCTTCGCGTGCACCCCATAGTTCGAACCTTAAGGGTCTGCCGGAACCCAACATCCGACATTTGGCGCGCCAGGTAGGGGTGCACCGAAATCTTCCTTCTTCCGTCCTGTGTTCCGCCGCTTCACCGCCTCCATGTCCGGCGACCCGATGGCCAACTCCGACCGCTGGGCGGCATGGCCGGCCCATGTAGTGCCGCCTGCCCAAGGTGACCTCAACCCCGCACCTCAAGCAGCCCGCGCCCCGCAGAGCGCTGCGGGCCGCGGGCTACGTGGCCAAGCGTCGCCTGCCCTCACTCCGCGGCAGGTACGATCGACAGCGAGGGCCTCAAGCCATGTTGCGGCCACGGCGCCGCACACCCGATGGGAGCAGGCGAACATGAAGGCCGCGCTCATGGTGGCGCGAGAACTGCTGCGGTGCAGACTGCAAGAAAGTGGCCACGACGTGCTACTAGAGCGCGTCGCCGAGCTCCTGGATGCCGTTGCTTCAGGGGCTCCCCAGTTCTGCGTCCATCTTCCACCCCAGGCCCCCGGCGGATCACGCTGCGGGCCAATCTGTGCCCACGCGCCCCCGGGCGCACCTCAAGGCTTCATCAACACCAGCCCGCCATCGGCGCCGGGCGACAAGCCGCGCCGGCACCGCCCCTGGTAAGCGAAGGCGTGTGCATCACCGCCTAAGGCCCTAGTGGGCCGCCGCCCTACCGCCCCCAAGATGGAGCCTCAAGTCAAACTGCATGGCGCACGGAGCACTACGGTGAGGCCTTTGGGGTGGTGACCCCAGAGGCCTATGTGCCCCACATGGTGGATCGAGAGTACGCACTGGAAGAAGACCACGGCTCGTTCCTCGGGCCAGGTGGGAGGAAGAGATGCCAGAAGCCGAGCTCTTTCAGGAGCCTCACGGAAGCCTTTACAACCGTGCCGGCGGCAGCAACTATCGGGTACTGCTAATTCCCCAGGAGCAAGCTTATGCTAACCATGGGTCACAGGAGGTTCAGGTCGCTGCAGCGGATGGTTGCCCCAGTGCAGCAGCCTCCCTCCCCTCAGGAGGAGGGCACTGGGGCAGCAGGAGAGGGGCCGGGAGCCAGGCTCCTCCCCACGACATGCGGAGCAAGGCGTTCTTCGGAGGTAGGCCCTCTGCCGGGGAGGTGCCCCAGGGCCTGCCCCCGGCAGAGGACCCGTGGTCGTCGGGGGAACCGTTGGCGTCCCCTTTTCCCCATTGGTGTCGTCCTGGTTTCCGATCACCGTCGATGGTGGTCAAGGGTGGCGCAAGGCGGGGCCCTCATCTGGCGATATGAAGCAAGGCCGGTACCTGTGAAGAAGGCCCAGTGCCTGTGAAGCTCGCCGCCCGTGACATTCTGACGTAATAATGAGTTGGGGTTGTACATGCCCCGGAGTCTCCGGAGAGCCGCCCTCGGGCCTCGGGGGCTCCCTCCCATGCCCAGTGGCAGCACTTAGCTCTGCGCTGGTGAGAAGACGTCAAAGACTAGACTAGGTGCCGGACGCGGCCTTTTGCTTTTGCTTCTTTTCATATGAACAAGCTTTCTCGTTTCGAATCTAAGTTGAAGTCGAATTTGTGTTTGCGTATGCGAGAGGGGTGTCGTGTCTTATTCATGTGCTTTCTCGTGCTCTGATTTCTGTTCGAGTTGGAATTCACACTAACTGCCTCCCTCTCACGAGCCCCTCGCGAGTAGGGCAGGGCCTATCACATACGCCCGCCGTCCCGCGACCGGCGTTTGCTCTCGCCAGGCTCTTGCCGCATGGTCAAACGGGACCCTCATGAGGCCCTCGGATGGACGTTGCGAGCCTACTCAAGGCCCGCCAAGACAAAGGTAAAGCCACGGCAACCTACTCATCACGAAAATCATGGCAGCGTGCAGGCGCCCATCCAATGCCGATCTCGACAACACATAGGCAACAATCTTTTTACACGAGGGGCTTCCCCTCCCAAAATGCTCTCACAACCTTTAGGGCCACGCCCGAGTCTCTTCCTGCGCAGGACAAACAACAGGAGGAAGCATGGGATCAGTCAGACATGTCGCTCACTGCATCCCCCAGGGTGCCCCCAGAGGCGTCGCTGGCACCGCTGTCGTCGCCGCTGGCCTCCCCATCACCGTTGTTGGCACCGTCTTCACCACCATTCACCACATCGCTTTCGTCAGCAGCAACGATCACCCCGTCGTCGTCAGAAGTGAAGGCCCAGACGAGTGCATCTACATTGTCCTCCACCCACCGCGCCAGGTCGCCTCGAACGGCCTCAGGCACCGGGGCGATGGCGGCGTCGAAGTCGAAGAGGGGGTCGATGTTTTGGAGGTAGCTAAAGACACGGGAGAATGCCCGCGCGAGTAGGCCACGGCTCCATTCCTCCACCAGCTGGAGTGACCTCTCAGAGCGGCTCTCCAGATGCGTCACAACGTCAGTGAAGAACTGGAGATTGACGGCGTAGTTGGTCACATGCGGCTCCTCAGCGGCTGCCTCGCAGATATTGCCCAAGGCCGCGTTGGCCCTTTCCTTGAGAGTCCGGAGCATGGGTCCATGCATGTGTTCCAGGGTTTGCCGCTGACGGATCTCGTCCGCATTCCGCTGTGCAACGGCCTCAGCATCATCAACCCGTCGTTGAAGAAGAAGCAACTCAGCGCGGGAAGAGGCCAGCTCAGCCTGTGCCATGCTTAGGGCGGCTGCAGAGGCCTCAACTCGCTGCGTGGCTTCGGTCAGCCTGGACCTGAGGGCAGCAGTTCTGCCCGCGGCCTCGGCCTTGATCAGCTCTAGCCTCTCTTCATACTCGCGCTCAAGGCCGGCGCGAGCCTCCGTCACGCGACGGTCGATCTCCTTCTGGATCCGAGCCTCCCGCTCGCCGACATCGCCCTCAGCCTGGGCGACCTGGCGCTCCCTCATCTCCAACCGCTCAAGATTGAGGTTGCGTTCGGCAGCCTCCAATGTCAGCGCTTCCTCGCGCCTCTGGAGCTCCTCCTCTTCAGCGGGCGCCCCTTTCAGCGACGCAAGGGCGGCTCTGCGCAACTCCACCTGCTGCTCCAGGGAGTTGCACCAGTCTTGGAGCTCCCACGCGCGCTCCTCCGCGGCTTCGTGTTGCCTATCTGCTCCCTGAGCCTCCTCAATGGCCCGGGTGCAGGCCTCCCGAGAGGCCACCAGAGATGCCTCGGCCTTGGCATTGTCGAGATCACGCTGATGGCGCGCGAGACCGACAGCCACCTTCAGCTTGCGCAGCTCCTCGATCAGCCGCAGGCCTTCAGCTTCAAGACGTGCGTCCTTGCCTGCGAGCTCTACACCAAGCTGGCTCACTGCGTCTGTCGCCTTCTGGAGGAACTCTCGTCGGACAACGCTGCGCTTCTGCGCATGCTTGATCATGTCGTCAACATCATCCTCCGCCATCGACGCTGGCGGAGGACCCTGGAGTGGTTCGCCCCTTCTCGGCAGGGGTTGGGGGATGGTGCCCCCACGATCTCTGCGCAGGCCCCGCAAGGGACCCAGCCAGGTGCTGATCCACATCCCGATGAGGAATTGAAGATCGACTTCAACCACTCGCCGCCTATGATCAACGGAGGAGCCTGGGGCAAGCTGGTTGAATCCAGGGAGAGTTCGCAAAGGAGGAGCGACGCGCCCACAGGTTCAAGGCGCACCGCAGGCCGGCCTACCTCTTCAGCCAAGCTCGTGCCGAGGGTGGCACACAGACTTGGGGCAATCAAGACCGGTGGTGGAGGAGAAGCCTGAGGAAGCGGCTCCTCGGCTGGCTCCGCGGGTTCGGCAAGGGGGATCCTGAAAGGCCACGATCAGCAAAGGGAACGACAAACAAGGAGCTATAAGAAGGAGGGACTCACTCGTCCACGGCGAAGTACTTCCTGTGCTTCAATGGGCGGCACGGGCGATCATCACCACCGGAAGCCTCCTTCCTCTTGCGAAGGGCCTCGAAATCTATGCAGAACCGGCCCAAGCTCGCGACGTGAGGGCCGGCGCGCGGCATAGGAGCCGGAGCATCAGGGCAGCCCACATCAAGGGCACCAGCCTGAGAGGAGCGATCAGGTGCCACCCCTTGGTGGTCTGCCGAGGCCTCGGGGGCTTCGGCCTCAGGAGCCGCAAGTCGCACCCCCTCATCAGCCACCACCTCGAGGGGGGCTCCGTAAGCTCCGGAGGATGACACCTCGGGAGCCTCGCGCGACATCAGCTCCTCAACATCAGGCCCCCCGGCTCCTGCCAATGCTTGCCTCCCTGTAACGACTCCTGAGGCAAGATCGGCGTGGGCGATTGGGGGAAGGACTGCAGCAACCGGGTTCTCGAGGGGCCCCGCGAGGCCAGCCGGGCACATCCCCCATTCGTCGAAGCAGGGCATTTACCTCACGAACTCGACCCTGTTTGTGCAAAGATACAACAGGGCGCCTCCATGACAGACGCTGCCAGGAGAGGGGTCACCAGTCAGAACCTGCAGCACCTTCTTTAGCGTCTCAGGCGCGAGATCCCCTTCCTGGAGCCTCATACTATCCTGACAACCGGAGAAAGCCCACATTGGGCGGGAATGGCGCTGGAGTGGAGCGATGCAGTGCTGGAGGAACTCCTTCACCACCTGAGGCGCCGTCACCCCGAGCTTCCTCAGCCTGTCAAAGCGATGCCAGGCGAAAGCAAGCTGGGGGCTCGTAAGCTCCTCGTGACCCCAACCAAGATTGGGAATAGCAGGCAATGTCAGGTGCACGAGTAGGGGGATGGGAACCCCAACGTCCACATACAGCCATCGCTCCCGGAACCCGCTCACAGAAGGTGGGAGGCCAAAATCGATCCCCGAGGCAGCCGTCTCCGGCACGGCCTGGAAGCTCACGCATCCCGAACATCGGGAAGGGTCAGACTGGCGCAGAGAGAAGAAGGGGCATAGAAGGGCAACGGAAGGAGGAATCCCCAGCATGGCCTCGCAGACGAAGGCGAAGACAACAAGCAGAGTAATGGATTGGGGGCCAAGATGCATCATGTGGACCTGGTAATGGGAAAGCACTGCATTGAAGAAAGCGGAAAAGGGGGGAACCAGGCCCGCCCACAAGGTGTCGGCAAAGAATCGGACCTCCGTGACAATCCTGTCGAAGGAGGCATGGGACGCGGTCCAGACCGTCGTCTTTCCGCACTCATTGAAGCTGGAGGCGAGCACAGAGCAGACCTTCTCTAGGGCTTCCAGATTGAGTATGAGTGACTTGTCAACAGCGGAAGCAATCGCCAGAGGCGTGCTGAACGAAGCCGCAAGTTTCTTCCCCTTCTCCTTTTTTGTTGGCGCCATGGCAATGGAAAGGGGGAAGAACTCAAGATGGATTGGAGGCGGAAGCAGAGGCTCGAGGAGGAAAAGGGAACAAGAAGCGTGCAGGCAGTAAAGGGAGAATAACTGTGTACAAGCCTCGTGGCCACCTAGCCAGGCGCATGATGAGGGAGCCTGGGGAAGCGGAGGCGCCCACGTCCAATCAACCACCACGCGGCACCCAAGGCCGCAGGCTGATGGGGCCCGCGATGCTCCGCACGTGCCCTTTCGCTTCTCCTCTAAGACAAGTCCGAGCGTGCCTTGGGCCCGGGGGCTACTGTCGGTGTTCTGGGAACAAGGGTCCCCAGACTTGCCTGCCTGCGGCCTGCGGCGTGGCTCGAGTGGTGGCCCAGTATGGCCCATCTCCATCAGCACAAGACTCAAGACCCTCACGAGGGGCCAAGCCTCGCGGGGCGAACGACACAAGACTTTCTCAGGAGCGGCCTCGCCAGGCAGGCTCGCGAGGAGGCAGAGAGATCAAGGCAAGGGTACCTCGCGAGGTGCTCATGACACAAGCCGTGACGATCGAGACCAGGCGGGCGCCGGCCCGCGCAGTGTCCTTGTTTCCTCTTTGGTGCAAAGGGGGCAAGCACGGGCGTGGAGTACCGAGGCATCAGGCAAAGGTTACCATTTCAGTGCAACGAGACCAAGACCAGTAGAGCGGCAGGATGGAGGTCACCGTGGAGCCCAAGACGGTGTCATCGCCAGTGCCTTTGGCAACCAAAGACCGACTTTAGTCAGGATAACTTGTACCAGATGTTCCCCTTCAAAATGGCTGTTGTTGGCGCCCTTCCCGCTCAATATTTGGGAAGAGGACCAGGGCCTCTATATATAGGGATAGACATCTCAGTAGAGGGGATCAGATCAAAGGGCTCATTAGATCGAGAGGCGACCGAACTCATCCAAGCAGTTCATCACACCAGCTCAAGAACACCTCTCGCGAGGCAGTTCTTCCCTGTACTGTTCATCATCTGCCCCTGAGGCAATCCACCGCCAGCACACACTGGAGTAGGGTATTACACCACAACGGTGGCCTGAACCAGTATAAATCTTGTGTCTCGCGTGTTGTTCATCGTTTAGCTTAGATTCTTGCGAGGCGATCGGACATGGATTGGTAGGGGGAAGATCTTCGCGCGCACCCCAGAGTTCGAACCTTAAGGGTCTGCCAGAACCCAACATCCGACAACCACCCAAGACACGGAGGAGGCTGAAGAGGAGGTGGTGGCCGAGGAGGAGGTGGTGGAGGTGACCGAAGCAAGCATCAAGGCCGCAAGGACCCGCACCCAAAACTACAACCAAAAGGAAGACATTGCGCTTTGCGATGCTTGGTGTGCCATCTCCATGGATGCAATGATCGGAACGGATCAAACCAATACCATGTTTTGGGAGAGGATCACCGACTACTACAACACCTCCGTGGACGTGCAATCAAGCCAAACACAAGGTTCTCTTGGGCATCATTGGAGCACCATCGATGATCAATGCAACCGATGGCGGCCGAAGAGAGAACATTGAAGGCCGAGGAGCGTAGGCTTACACTTGATGAGGAGAGGATTCATGATGCAAAGAAGGCCGAAGAGCGTGCTATCTTGTTCATGAATCCAAACACAATGGATGAAACCGCAAGAAAGTATTGGGAGCTCACTCATGGAGAAATCTTAGCCTCTCTTCGGAATGTTGGTGGTGGCCAGAGGTGGTGGTGATGGTCATGGTGATGCTGCCTGAGGGGGTGGTGATGGTGGTGGTGGTGATGATGGCTGAGAGGATGGTGATGGTGGCCAAGAGTGGTGGTGGCCGAGAGCATGTAGACGTTGATTTATTTGCTGATGACCTCATTTTAGTGGTGGTGGACGAGAGGGTGGTGGTGCATGCCAAAGATTGGCTCGATCCACAACATATATATGCTATGTTTGTGGTGATTTTGAATCAAACATTGTGTTTGAAGTGATGTCTTTTGGGTGAACTTCGCATGTTTAAATTTGAAAAACGCGGTGGTGAAACTTTATGTTGTGACGATTATTGCTATACATGCTTTCATTTGAATGATTTAAGATATGTATTGTGTAGAGATTGTGTTTGTGCGTCAAGTATGCAAGACAACCACAAATTTGATTTTACTCTGCTAACTGTAGGGGATCGGCTAGGTGCGGCCACCATTAGTGAAGTGAAAATTTACTCCACTAACTTTGCTCTAACTTCTACTCTACTAACTTTTTTGGTTAGAAATGCCATAATTTGTGTTGTGTTCTTGGTGCCTTAACCTTATTAATTGCTTCTTGTCGAACTTATTTTGCAGGTGCTTTAGAGCATCTATAGCCGGGCGCCCCAAACCCGCCTCATACATCTGGGCGGGCCGCCCAGTCACTGACCGGTCAAAAAAAGACCCAGACTGGCTCCTTAAGCAGGCCTCAAATGCCCAGGCTGACCGTCACACTTCATATCCAGCCCAAATATGGGGCGGATATGGGGGCGCCTAGGTGTACCCGCCACATCGGACCCGACAGCCCGACCCCATCGAAATTGCACCAAATCCACCAAACCCTTCCTCCTCCTCCCGTCGCCCTCCAACCTTTTTCGCGCCCGACCCTCGTCGTCCGCCACCCTTGCTCCCCATCCTCACCACCGGTCCCGACCCGCCACCGTAGATGTCGTCCAGCCCGTCCCAGACCGCCGCAACAGAGACGCAGTTCGCCTCGTCTATCGATGTCCCTTCTTTGGCTCCTTCTTGCAAGGTTAGAGAACGTCGCCCGAAAGATCCGGCGACACCGACAGAAGGAGAGGGAGGCAGCGGTGCAGGGAGGTTTAGACATGGTCGAGGAACAGTCTCCCCCGCCATGCCTGGAACCCCGCACCCCTTCCATCCGAGAGCCAACGCGAATTATGCCGTCCGACCCCGATGGGACAAAGGAGGATTGAACGGTCGGCTGGGCCATTCTGGAGGGAATTTTGCCCATGCAGATGCCGACGTTCAACGTATGTGACTTGCCGCAGCTCGTTCGGGCACGGATGAGCATAGGCATCAACAACGCCCGAGCTGCCCTCGACATGTTTGACGGAATGTCAGAACAAGAGTCAGTACATTTTGTTTGCTCTTGTCCAATCAAAGTTGCACACGGCATGTTCAATGTTTTGCATAGACCACTAGTTCATTTCACACATGATGAATGCTTGCAAACCATGATCATGTAGGAGGCGTTCTTGTTGAACGTGATCAATGACAATAAAGATTCGACCTAAATGGAGTACGAATTGGAGGGCACCGCATTTGAAGTTGGGACAACATCCGATCCCAATCCGAGCAAGAAGAAGAGCAAGACGGAGACGACAAGAGGTTTGGCATTCTCAAGATTTGAGGACATCTTGTTGGTCAAAGCTTGGTTGGCCACAACAATGGATCCAATATCCGGCACCGAGCAAAAGGGGAACAAGTATTGGGAGAAGATTTGGAAGAAGTATCACAAACAAAAGGAGTATGTGGAGCCGCATCCTATCGTGACCACCCGCAGTATGGCATCTCTCCAACATCAAAGGGGGATCATTCAAGGGGAAGTGAACAAGTATGTTGGCTACTACTCACAAGTGACCAAACGCCCTCAAAGTGAGATGGGAGTGGCAACTCACGTAAGATCAGTTGCTTCATCTTGTCGTCATTTGCATATGCTTCTGGTGTTTGCATTCTCGTGCTCATACATATGTTGTTTGCTAGACGACGATGGCGACCACTTTGTATCACGAGGTGGAGAAGAAGCACTTTGCTTTTAGCCATTGTTGGATCATATTGAATGTCAAGTGGACACAACTTGTGGCCGATCTCAAGGCCAACAAGAAGAGGAATGATGGCTCATTCTCCCACCAATCAATTGTGTTGGACGATGAAGAGGACGATGTTGTTTTCATGAATGGAAGAGCCACTGTGCCAAAGGATATACGACAAGTGATAATACCCAAGTGCAAGGAATCATCGTAGCAATTTCCAAAGGTGGAAGTGATAAGTATGGAGCGTCGAACCCACAAGGAGCTAAAGGTAAGATCAATATTCTCTCAAGTCCTATCTGCCACTGATACGACTCTATGTACACCGGACGTTTGCTTCCATGTAGAAACGAGAAATAAAACTACGTTGTGGGTATGAAGAGGATAGCTTTGCATGATATCGGAGAACTAACATATAAAAATAGGTGCTGTTAACATAAAGTTAGAATATTCACAATATATTACAAAAAGCGAGTGTGGAATAATGATGGAACAGTGTGCGGAATTGTCCTAGGCAATTGTTAACAAGATTGGTAATCATTATTGCAATTTTATGTGAGGGAGAGGCATAAGCTAACATGCTTTCTCTACTTGGATCATATGCACTTATGATTGGAACTCTAGCAAGCATCCGCAACTACCAAAGATCATTAAGGTAAAACCCAACCATAGCATTAAAGTATCAAGTCCTCTTTACTCCCATACACAAACAACCCCCTTACTCGGGTTTAAGCTTCTGTCACTCTAGCAACCCACCATAAGCGAATCATGAACATATTGCAAACCCTACATCGGGAATCCTTCACGTGTGCGCAGCACAGAAGGCACCATAGGACAACACCAAGATAAAACATACAACTCAAACCAATCTTGATCTTCAATCAAGCCAAAAGATAAAAGAAATCTATTCAAAACATCATAGGATGGCAACACATCATTGGATCTTAATATGTGGCACAAAACAACATGTTCAAGTAGGGGGATTACAGTGGGGTGCGGGAGAGTGGACCGCTGAAAAGAGACGAGGGAGGTGATGAAGATGGTGATGTTGATGAAGACGATCACCGCGGCGATGGTTCCCCTGGTGGCACTTCGGTGCCACCGAGAGAGAGGGGGGAGAGTCTCCCCCTTGTGCTTCCTCCTCCATGGCCTCCCCCTACTACTTCCTGAGCTTGTGTTGGTTTTTCCCTTGAAGAGGAAAGGGCGATGTAGCAAAGTAGAGATAAGTATTTCCCTCAGTTAGAGAACCAAGGTATCAATCTAGTAGGAGACAATGCACAAATCACCAAGACCTGCACAAACAATCAAACAACTTGCACCCAACGCGATAAAGGGGTTGTCAATCCCTTCATGGTTTGCAAAAGTGAGATCTGATAGAGATAGATAAACAAAAGATAAAATATTTTTGGTAATTTTGGTTTATAGACCAAAAAGTAAAAGATTGCAAAATAGTAGATTGGAAACTTATATGATGGAAAATAGACCCGAGGGCCATAGGTTTCACTAGTGGCTTCTCTCAAGATAGCAAATAATATGGTGGGTGAACAAACTACTCTCGAGCAATTGGTAGAAAAGCGCAAAGTTATGACGATATCTAAGGCAGTGATTATGACATATAGGCATCACGTCCGTGTCAAGTAGACCGACTCCTGCCTGCATCTACTACTATTACTCCACACATCAAACGACTCCTGCCTGCATCTAGAGTATTAAGTTCATGAAGAACAGAGTAACACATTAAGTAAGATGACATGATGTAGAGTAAACTCAAGCAATATGATGTAAACCCCATCTTTTTATCCTCGATGGCAACAATACAATACGTGCCTTGCTGCCCCTACTGTCACTGGGAAAGGACACTGTCGGTGTCAAAACCGGCGGATCTCGGGTAGGGGGTCCCGAACTGTGCGTCTAGGCGGATGGTAACGGGAGACAAGGGACACGATGTTTTACCCAGGTTCGGGCCCTCTTGATGGAGGTAAAACCCTATGTCCTGCTCAATTAATATTGATGATGTGTGTTACAAGAGTGGATCTACCACGAGATCAAGGAGGCTAAACCCTAGAAGCTAGCCTATGGTATGATTGTTGTTATGGTTGTTGTCCTATGGACTAAAGCCATCCGGTTTATATAGACACCGGAGAGGGCTAGGGTTACATAGAGTCGGTTACAATGGTAGGAGATCTACATATCCGTATCGCCAAGCTTGCCTTCCACGCCAAGGAAAGTCCCATCCGGACACGGGACGAAGTCTTCAATCTTGTATCTTCATAGTCTTGGAATCCGGCCGATGATGATAGTTCGGCTATCCGGACACCCCCTAGTCCAGGACTCCCTCAGTAGCCCCTGAACCAGGCTTCAATGACGATGAGTCTGGCGCGCATGTTGTCCTCGGCATTGCAAGGCGGGTTCTTCCTCCGAATAATTTATAGAAGATTGTGAACATCAGGATAGTGTCCGGCTCTGCAAAAAATGAATTCCACGTACCACCGTAGAGAGAATAATATTACACAAGTTCGATCTGCTGACGTATTCTGTGGCGTGACACCGCACCACTACCAAGCCTTTACTCGAATTGTTTTTATTGTACCACCTCAGCGCATGTAGCGAAGCGGTTTCCTTGGCACGTCTTGTCGAAGCAGAGATCGTGTTCTCCTTATTCCAGGATTCCCATCAATACGAACATGGGTAACCCAACCGCGCCATTGATTGCGGCGCTTGGGAGATAAGCGAGTTTTACCAGGCCGGTGGGGACACATGTTTTTGTCCGCCCATATAAGGGGATAAAGATCCAACCCTTTTACCCGCGCCTTCTTCCTCCTTGGCTTATCCATCTCCGCGAACTCAAGCTCCAGCGCCCAAGTCCGCACTTCTCACCTCAACCTTCTCCAACTATGTCCGGAGTGGGAGGCAAGTGGATGGCCTCCTCCGTCACAGAGGGGCAGATCCAGAAGCTGCGCAACGCCGGATATTTGTCCAGCAACATCGTGCACCGGCTCCCTAACGAGGGGGAGCTCATCCCCACCCCAGGCCCCATGAGAGGGTAGTATTTCTTCCCCATTTCCTCCGCGGACTGGGCTTCCCACTTCATCCCTTTGTCCGGGGGCTCATGTTCTACTACGGCCTGGATTTCCACGATCTGGCCCCGAATTTCATCCTCAACATCTCGGCGTTTATCGTCGTGTGCGAGGCCTTCCTCTGCATCCAGCCCCACTTCGGCTTGTGGCTCAAGACCTTCAGTGTCAAGCCGAAGGTTGTGAAGGGCAGCCAAGCGGAGTGCGGAGGCGCCATGGTGGGCAGGATGTCCCACGTTACTTGGCTGGAGGGCACCTTTGTGGAAACCATTAAGGGGTGGCAATCGGGGTGGTTCTACATCACCGAGCCGCGTGACCCTGATTGGGCAGCGGCCCCCGAATTCAGATTTGGCATCCCTACACGGCTCACCTCCTGGAAAGAGAGCGGCCGGATCTGGGGTGATTCGGAGGAGCTGACAGGACTCCAAGCCTGTATCCAAAAGCTGGTGGACAAGAAGCTCAAGCTTGTCAACGTAGTCCAGGTCATGCTCATCCGCCGGATTCTCCCGTGCCAACGACGGGGCTTCAACATAGGGCTCTTCGACACTATGTATGAAGATGTCTGGAAGGTGTTGTTCAAGAGCGCCGAGGCTCCCGCATCCGCTACTGAAGATCGCGGATTCAGCTCGCAGCATCCAGCTGACGAGGTAAGCGATTTTGTCGCTTGTTTTCCATAGTTTGACTCTATGCAGGATCTAAACTCCCTTTTACCTTTGACAGGACTGGCTGGCGAAGGCCGAACAGACTATCTGTTCGACCCCATTGCCAGAGGACCCAGCGGACGCCCGCCTAACGGGGCTGCTGGGTCCGGCACCCCACGTGGTGCCGGAGAAGAAGGCCAAGAAGAAGGCCACGGGTACTCGAAAGAGTTCCCGTTTTCAAGTGTTATCGGATGATGAATCCGAGGCCGACTCCTCCCACAAAGGCGAGGAGGAGAAGAAGAAAGCCTCTCTCCCAGCGGGGGGAGGGAAGAAAAGGAAGGCCTCCCCAACAAGGGAGGCCGAAGGGTCCAAGAAGGGAAAAAGTCTTTCCTCGGACTGCTCCGCCAACGCCAGTGACGACGACGAGGACTGGCCTCCAAGGGCCAAGCCCCTGGCGAGATCGTAAGTATCCGGACTCCCGAATAACTTCATGGTTTTTCTTTCGCCACATAATGTCTTTCTAATGCCGCGTGCAACCCTGCAGTCCGCCCAAGGATGATCTTCCTGCTTCATCGAGCGGGTCCTTAGGTGCGTCGGACATGGATTCCCTTCCGACTGCCTCCACCCCCCGTGATGCGGATGATGCCGAGGTGGGATCCTAGGAAGGGACCCACCAGGAGGAAGAGGCCCCGGAGGTGTCGCAGGACAACCTCCCGGACTTTGCATCGGACTCGGCCCCGGAACCTACAGTGGCTCCGGAGTCCGGCGGGCGACCCCTTCGTAAGAAGGGCAAGACCGTGACGCCGGCAGCCTCCGTCCAACCGGAGGCGCTGGATAACTTGCTGGAGGTGCTCAACGGCGCCTCCATTGAAGAGGAACACCACACTGTTATGAGTGCGGTGATTCAGAAGGTTCAGCTTGCCAAGAGCGGGCTGACCGAAGCCTGCAGCAGCCTTCTAACAGGCTTTGAGGTAAGAATTTTGATATATATAAAATGGTACCGCATAGACAGTAGCCCCTGATGCTCGGTTCGGTGTTCGGAAAGAAAAGCCGGACTGAGGATCTAAAAAGATATACGCAGGACTCATAAAAAATATGTCAATATGGGATTGCAGGCTGTGCTGCTGACCTCCGCCGCACTGTCTGCGGAGGTCAATACTTTGAAGGAAAGCCTCGAGCGGTCCGAGAACGAGCTCGGCCATGCCAAAAAGCAGCTCGAGGACAAGGAAGGTGAGTAACACCTTCTTAAAATTGTACCTTATAGAAAAGGATTTTGGTTGCAAGAAAAATGACAAGGATAACGTGGATGTAACAGGGGCCACGAACGAGGTGGCGACCCTGAAGGAGGCGGTGTCCGCAGCCGAACGTAGTGCGACCGCGGAACGCACCGAGCGAGAGAAGCATGAGGCGCGGGTGGCGGAGGTACAGCAAGAGCTCCAGGCTCTCATGGAAAAACATGAGAGTTTGGAGCGTGACTCGAAGACTCGAGAGTCCGAGCTTGCGACGGCTCTTGAGAGTGCCAAAGCCGCTACGGCAGAAGCCTATAAAGCCTTCCAGGAAATCAAGGCGTTGAAGAAAATAGCGGCGGGTAAGGCATTTTTCATGCAAAGTAAGCATGTGAGTGTGAATTACCTATCACTTACCCGAATTCGGAGCTCTCCAGGAGCGTTCGCAGATCTTCCTCGCAGCGTATCCGATGCTGCCGCATTCTACCAGGCCGAGGAGGGGAGCTCGACGGAGAAGGTCTTCTAGTCTCAGTATGCTGAGGCCGGACATCTGGTGCCCCTTAGCGACCAGCTGAAGCAGCTGGTCGAGCTCCACAAGGTGCCCGAACAGGCCATGAAGGGCCTCATAGTTCGGCTGTGGCCTAAGGAGGCCATGCCTGGGAGCTACTTCGGCCTGGTGCGGCGGCTGGTGGATGCATGCCCGTGGGTTGAAGTCATCAAGCACTCCGCTTGCATTGAGGGTGCCCGTCGGGCCCTTGCCCGCGCAAAGGTGCACTGGGGCAAGATGGATGCCCAGAAGCTTGTGACGGACCCGCCACCGCAGGGCAAGGAGTACCGCACGCCCGAGATGTATTATAAGAGTGTCCTGATGGGTGCCCGCACTATTGCGGGTGAGTGCTCCAAAGATGTAATATTTGAGTAGACTCGCATTTTGTTATCCTGTGCGCTGAAAACTTAGTTCATATGCGCTAAGCAATGCTTGTTAATTTAAAATATTACCTTCTGTGCGGCTGTTTATCAAAGATGGCAAGTCGTCGGCTTCGGCCCCCATGCCGCGAGTGCTGGGGTGTTCGGGATAAACTTGAGCACTCTTGTTCCCATTTTTGGGTCCATCTAGGGAGGTGCTCAACACGACGAACAAGGCAACCGGACTTATAATGCTTGAACACTCTCACTTAGCCATAGAATTCTATAATTTTAAATTTCGGCGAAGCCCCTAGTCTTCGGAAGGCCGAATTTGGGGCGCTATCCATGCCTGGGCCGGACAAAAACCGGCTCCTCGCTCTAAGCGGCATAAGTCTTTAAGGACTTGCAAAAAACCTCTCGAACAGCGACCAGCTCTCGCCTCATCATGACAGTCAGTTTTAGCTTTCTCCACTGAGGCGTTAACCCAACTCAACTGGGGCGCAATCGCAGTGGTTCTCCCAGTGCTACCTTAGCCGATACAACGGAACGTAAGGTACCAAAACATGGGAGCCGGGCAAACCCAACTATTGACCCAAGACATGATTCGGAGTCAATGCATATAATGCTATAAGTTCGGGGTGCCGCACTTGTGAAAGTGTTCGGACTTATCACACCATGATGCGGGAAACATAAGCCCCTGGTGTATTTGAACCGTACCAAAGTGTACGGATGCAACATGCCATAAATGAACATACGTATAAAAAGGAAATGCAATTATAAGCAAAAAGGTGCTGCATTGTTTTATTCAAGAAGTGCTGCTATGAATGCAGAATGATACAAATAGTGCGATAAGCAAGGGACGGGACTGCTTAAGCATGTCCCCCTCCAGGGGTAGGCTGCGGAGTGGTGTATAAAACAGATTTAATGCTCGTAATGGAGACCACCTGGATATTCGTTGCAGCCTTTATCCTGCCCTGGCTGTTGCATCGTGAGTTCGGCAGGTCTGCTGCCGGACAGGGCCTCTGACGAACGGAGTCCTGCAGGTAAAAAATAAATAAAAAAGAGAAAAAAAAGAACGACGCACTTGAGAGCCCCTGGTGTGGTTGAGCCGCAGTCTGGGCCTATCGTGGTCGTGCCCCTCTCCCCATGCCCATGGTATCTTCAGAGCGTAATGGTGTGCGCGAAGGACCTGCCTTGACGTTTTGCGGGGGCTGGGGTTGGGGCCGCATTGCTACGCGTGCTCGGAACGTGCCAGGTGGTCTTGTTGTAGGTTACTCCGGGCGCGCTTAGCTGTGTCCGGCCGCTTAATGGCCGGACTCAAGAATTGCCTTAAGAGGCTGCATTGTACTTCTGCCGCGAGAGCTGCTGTATGTTCCTCCGTGCGGAGAGAACGTTCAGTGTTTCCGTTGACCGTGATGACTCCTCGAGGGCCTGGCATCTTGAGCTTGAGGTATGCATAGTGCGGCACCGCGTTGAACTTTGCAAACGCGGTACGTCCGAGCAGGGCATGATAGCCGCTGCGGAACGGAACTATGTCGAAGATTAACTCCTCGCTTTGGAAGTTATCCGGGGATCCGAAGACCACTTCCAGTGTAACTAAGCCTATACAATTGGCTTCTACACCTAGTATGACGCCTTTAAAGGTCGTCTTGGTAGGTTTAATCCTTGAGGGGTCTATGCCCATTTTGCACACTGTATCCTGGTAAAGCAGGTTCAGGCTGTTGCCGCCGTCCATCAGGACTCTGGTAAGGTGAAATCCGTCGACGATTGGGTCTAAAACCAATGCGGCGAATCCGCTGTGGCAGATGCTGGTGGGGTGGTCCCTTCGGTCAAAAGTGATCAGGCAGGAGGACCATGGATTGAACTTCGGGGCAACTGGCTCCATCTTGTATACATCCCTGAGTGCACGCTTCCGCTCCCTTTTGGGTATGTGCGTTGCGTATATCATGTTCACCGTCCGCACCTGTGGGGGGAAACCCTTCTGTCCTCTATTGTTCGGCGATCGGGTCTCTTCCTCGTCATCGCTATGCAGCCCCTTGTCCTCGTTTTCGGCAATTAACTTGCCTGCCTGCTTGAATACCCAACAGTCCCTGTTGGTGTGGTTGGATGGTTTTTCGGGGGTGCCGTGTATCTAGCACGAGCGGTCGAGTATTCTGTCCAAATTGGACGGACCCGGAGTAGTTCTTTTGAATGGCTTTTTCCGCTGACCGGGTTTAGAGCCTCTGAATCCGGCATTGACTACCGTATCCTCACTATTGTCGCTGTTAGTGCGGCGTTTGTTTTTGTTATGACGCGACCTGCCATTTCGGTCCTTAAAATCCGGACTGCCAGAATTTTTGCTGAGGTTGTTGCTGCGTGCTAGCCAGCTGTCCTCACCCGCGCAGAAGCGGGTCATGAGTGATGTGAGGGCTGCCATGGATTTCGGCTTTTCCTGTCCCAGGTGCCGGGCGAGCCACTCGTCGCGGATGTTATGCTTGAAGGCCGCGAGGGCCTCCGCATCCGGACAGTCGACGATTTGGTTTTTCTTGGTTAAGAACCGTGTCTAGAATTGTCTGGCCGATTCGTCTGGCTGCTGAATTATGTGGCTTAGGTCATCAGAATCTGGTGGTCGCACATACGTGCCTTGGAAGTTATCGAGGAATGCTGATTCTAGGTCTTCCCAACTCCCAATTGACTCTGCTGGCAAGCTGTTAAGCCAATGCCGGGCTGGTCCCTTAAGCTTGAGGGGGAGATATTTGATGGCGTGAAGGTCATCACCGCGGGCCATGTGGACGTGAAGGAGATAGTCTTCAATCCAAACCGCGGGGTCTGTTGTTGCATCATAAGATTCGATATTGACGGGTTTAAACCCTTCAGGGATTTGATGATCCATTACTTCATCTGTGAAACATAGTGGGTGTGCGGCGCCTCTGTACTGGGCGATGTCACGACGGAGCTCAAGAGAGCCTTGTCTATTTTGTTCGGCCCGGCCGGACTTACTGTGTCCGGCGCGACGGTTGTCGTCACGTATCGTGGGGCGCCCACGCGATCCATAGATCGATCTTGATTGTCTTGCCTTATCCTCCAATATATCTCGCAAGTCCGGAGCGTTCCCCTGTGGCCTTGTGCTTTTCGAGCGATGCCGGGGTACGGTTCTAGTGAAGGGCCTAGAGGCCTCTCTGTCGCGACCACGGGGTGGTCGGTCAGCCGTATTGTCTGCTGGTGATGTAGGTTCATATGCCTCCTCCTCTAATCGGGGGAGCAGCTTGCGTTTAGGGTAGCTTTTGGAGGGGCGTTCGAGCTCATGCTCTTCAGCCGCGAGGACTTCAGTCCATCTGTCGGCTAGCAGATCTTGATCAGCTCTAAGCTGTTGCTGCTTTTTCTTGAGGCTGTTTGCCGTGGCCATAAGCGTGCGTTTAAAACGCTCTTGTTCGACAGGATCCTCAGGCACGACGAATTCATCATTGTCGAGGCTCGCCTCATCTCCGGAGGGAGGCATATAATCCTCTACTTCTTCTTCTGCCGCTCTCTCATGAGGGCTGGCGTCTCCGTCCTCCTGCGCTGAATCTTGCTGGAGGGGGTTGTCTTCGGCACTGTCCGGGGTATTATTATCTCCGATGCCGGAATCGCCATTCTTGCTGTGGCGGGATTTAGAGCGGCACCACTCACGTCGGCGCTTGGGCTGTTTTTTGGAGGGGTCATCCTCCGCTGCTCCTTCGCCATTCCCATCCTTTGGGATGTCCACCATGTATATGTCATATGATGAGGTGGCTGTCCAGTGCCCGGTAGGCGCTGGTTCTTGGTCGTCTCCGGCATCGTCGTCCATACCGTCGATATCTTCGGAGTCGTAGTCTAGCATGTCGGTTAGATCGTCGACAGTGGCTACCAAGTGGGTGGTGGGTGGGTTTTGAATTTCTTCGTCGTCCGCATCCCAACCGTCCTGGCCGCAGTCCGGCCAGGGCTCTCCTGATAACGAGAGATACTTTAGCGAACTCAAGATGTCGCCAAAAGGTGAGTGTTGGAAGATGTCCGCTGCGGCGAACTCCATGATCGGCGCCCAATCGGATTCGATCGGAGGGGGCGCGGGAGGTTCGGAGTCCGGCGAGGAGTCCGGCACCTCGGAGTCACAAGCTTTATGAGGGACTAGGTCAGTGTTCGGCTCTATCGCCGTAGAGGTTGCAGCCCCCGAGGCGGTGTCTAGCCATCCGTCCTCGATCTGCGCAGCCGGCTCCGAATTGAAGATCGGAGCAGGTTCGAGTGCGGCTTCCAGGGTACTGTCTGGCTGCAGAGCTAAATCATGCTCGCCGTGACAGTGCGGCTCGCTCGGCTGTGGCTCGAATCCGTCGAGGATCAAGTCCCCGTGGATGTCAGCTGTGAAGTTCAAACTTCCAAATCTGACCTGACGGCCAGGGGTGTAGCTTTCGATCTGCTCCAGTTGGCCAAGCGAATTGGCCCGCAGTGCGAAGCCGCCGAATACGAAGATCTGTCCGGGGAGGAAGGTCTCACCCTGGACTGCGTCGTTGATGATGATCAAAGAAGCCATCGAGCCTATCGGTGACGGCACAGAGGAACTCTCAATGAAAGCACCAATGTCGGTGTCAAAACCGGCGGATCTCGGGTAGGGGGTCCCGAACACTGCGTCTAGGCGGATCGTAACAGGAGACAAGGGACACGATGTTTTACCCAGGTTCGGGCCCTCTTGATGGAGGTAAAACCCTACGTCCTGCTCGATTAATATTGATGATGTGTGTTACAAGAGTGGATCTACCACAAGATCAAGGAGGCTAAACCCTAGAAGCTAGCCTATGGTATGATTGTTGTTATGGTTGTTGTCCTATGGACTAAAGCCATCCGGTTTATATAGACACTGGAGAGGGCTAGGGTTACATAGAGTCGGTTACAATGGTAGGAGATCTACATATCCGTATCGCCAAGCTTGCCTTCCACGCCAAGGAAAGTCCCATCCGGACACGGGACGAAGTCTTCAATCTTGTATCTTCATAGTCTTGGAGTCTGGCCGATGATGATAGTTCGGCTATCCGGACACCCCCTAGTCCAGGACTCCCTCAGACACTGCAAAATTGAAGCCAAAGCTAAGCACTTCTCCCATTGCAAGAAAAACCAATCTAGTTGGCCAAACTAAACCGATAGTTCGAAGAGAATTACAAAGATATCAAATCATGCATGTAAGAATTCAGAGAAGATTCAAATAATATTCATAGATAAGCTGATCATAAATCCACAATTCATCGGATCTCGACAAACACACAACAAAAGAAGATTACATCAGATAGATCTCCAAGAACATCAAGGAGAACATGGTATTGAGAATCAAAGGGAGAGAAGAAGTCGTCTAGCTACTAGCTATGGACCCGTAGGTCTGAGGTAAGCTACCCACGCTTCATCGGAAGGGCAATAGAGTTGATGTAGAAGCCCTCCATGATTGAATCCCCCTCCGACAAGATGCCAAAAAAGGCCCCTAGATGGGATCTCACGGGTACAGAAGGTTTCGGTGGTGGAAAAGTGTTTTTGTGGATGCTTCTGGTGGTTTGGGGATATTTGGGAATATATAGGACGAATAATTAGGTCAGGTGAGTGATACGTCTCCAATGTATCTATAATTTTTTATTGTTCCATGCTATTATATTATCCATCTTAGATGTTTTATATGCATTTATATGATATTTTATATGATTTTTGGGACTAACCTATTAACCTAGAGCCAGTGCCAGTTTCTGTTTTTTCCTTGTTTTTGAGTTTTACAGAAAAGGAATACCAAATGGAGTCCAATTGACGTGCCAATTTTTGATGATTTTTATGGACCAAAAGAAGCCCCGAAGTAAAAGAGTTGGGCCAGAAGAGTCCCGAGCTATCCACAAGGGTGGAGGGTGCGCCCTACCCCCTTGGGCTCGCCCCCCTATCTCGTGGATGACTCGGAGACCCCCCCGAACGTGAGACCGACGCCAATAATTCCTATAAATGCAGAAAACCCCAGAAAGAAACCTAGATCGGGAGTTCCACCACCGCAAGCCTATGTAGCCACCAAAAACCAATTGGGGCCCTGTTCCGACACCCTGCCGGAGGTGGGATCCATCATCGGTGGCCATCTTCATCATCCCGATGCTCTCCATTACCAGGAGGGAGTAGTTCACCCTCGGAGCTGAGGGTATGTACCATTAGCTATGTGTTTGATCTATCTCTCTCATGTTCTTGATTTGGCACGATCTTGATGTACCGCGAGCTTTGCTAATATAGTTGGATCTTATGATGTTTCTCCCCCTCTACTCTCTTGTAATGGATTGAGTTTTCCCTTTGAAGTTATCTTATCGGATTGAGTCTTTAAGGATTTGAGAACACTTGATGTATGTCTTGCATGTGCTTATCTATGGTGACAACGGGATATTCACGTGATCTACTTGATGTATGTTTTGGTGATCAACTTGCGGGTTCAGTGACCTTGTGAACTTATGCATAGGGGTTGGCACACGTTTTCGTCTTGACTCTTCGGTAGAAAGTTTGGGCACTCTTTGAAGTTCTTTGTGTTGGTTTGAATAGATGAATCTGAGATTGTGTGATGCATATCATATAATCATACCCACGGATACTTGAGGTGACATTGGAGTATCTAGGTGCCATTAGGGTTTTGGTTGATTTGTGTCTTAAGGTGTTATTTTACTACGAACTCTAGGGCTGTTTGTGACACTTATAGGAATAGCCCAATGGATTGATCGGAAAGAATAACTTTGAGGTGATTTTATACCCTACAATAATCTCTTCGTTTGTTCTCCTCTATTAGTGACTTTGGAGTGACTCTTTATTGCATGTTGAGGGATAGTTATATGATCCAATTATGTTATTATTGTTGAGAGAACTTGCACTAGTGAAAGTATGAACCCTAGGCCTTGTTTCGAAGCATTGCAATACCGTTTACGCTCACTTGTTACTTGTTACCTTGCTATTTTTATAATTTCAGATTATAAAAACCTTTATCTACCATCAATATTGCACTTGTATCACCATCTCTTCGCCGAACTAGTGCACCTATACAATCTACCATTGTATTGGGTGTGTTGGTGACACAAGAGACTCTTTGCTATTTGGTTGCAAGGTTGTTTGAGAGAGACCATCTTCATCCTATGCCTCCCACGGATTGATAAACCTTAGGTTATCCACTTGAGAGAAATTTGCTATTGTCCTACAAACCTCTGCACTTGGAGGCCCAACAACGTCTACAAGAAGAAGGTTGCGTAGTAGACATCAGTGAGTCATGGGGGGGCCACAAGGCAGGGGGCGCCCTACCCCCTGGGCATGCCCTCCCCCCTTGTGGCCGCCTCGTGGATCTTCCGACTTGATCGCCAAGTCTCCTGGGTGTCTTCTGGTCCAAGAAAAATCATCGCGAAGGTTTTATTCCAATTGGACTCCGTTTGGTATTACTTCTCTGCGAAGCTGAAAAACAAGGAAAAGACAGAAACTGACACTAGGCTCTAGGTTAATAGGTTAGTCCAAAAAATAATATAAAATAGCATATTAATGCATAATAAACATCCAAAACAGATAATATAATAGCATGGAACAATAGAAAATTATAGATACGTTGGAGACGTACCACCCCCTAGATGGGGAGAGGTTCTCCCTCTGGTCCTTGGCCTCCATGGTGATGATGGCCCCCTCCGCCTTCGTCCTCCACGGTCTTCGGTGATGATTGCCCCCTCCGATAGGGTGTCGAAGAGGGCCTAGATTGATTTTTCATGGGTACAGAGGCTTGCGGCGGCGGAACTTCTCGTCTAGGGTTCTTTTTAGAGGTTTTTGTATCTGTAAGAACTTTTGGCGTCGATCTCACGTCAAGGAGGTGCCCGGGGGCCCACAAGCTGTAGGGGCGCGCCCTGGCGGCTTGTGGCCACCTCGTCCACTTCATGGCCCAGCTCTGGTGCTTCGGGGGTCTCTTTTGGTCCATAAAAATCACCATAAATTTTCAGCCCATTCTGAGAACTTTTATTTCTGCACAAAAAACGACACCATGGTAATTCTGCTGAAATCAACATCACTCCAGGTTAGTTCTAATAAAATCATACCAAAACCATATAAAATAATTGTAAACATGGCATGAATACTTCATAAATTATAGATAGGTCGGAGACGTATCAGCACCCCCAAGCTTAATTCCTGCTCGTTCTCGTGTAGGTAAGTGATAAAAGAAATAATTTATGAAGTGTGAATGTTAGCATAGTGCATAAGTTTGATCAATGATAATTCCAAACACTTTTTCTAGCATCAATATATATCATAAACAGTAGCTCATCTCACAAAACTTCTCATGATCAAGTAGCAAGCTATTCACATGTTAAACTACAGATCATAAACTTTCTTCAAAACTACTGATACGTCTCCAACGTATCTATAATTGTTGATTGTTCCATGCTACTATATTATCTGTTTTGGATGTTTTATATGCATTAATATGCTATTTTATATTATTTTTGGGACTAACCTATTAACCTAGAGCCCAGTGCCTATGCCAGTTTCTGTTTTTTCTTTGTTTTTGAGTTTTACAGAAAAGGAATATCAAATGGAGTCCAGGCGAAATAAAACTTAATTTCACAATGATTTTTCTTGGATCAGAAGACATCCACGGAGCTCGGAGAGGGGTCCAGAAGAGTCCCGAGGACCCCACAAGCCCTCAGGGCACGCCCTCGGGGGGCGCTGATACGTCTCCAACGTATCTATAATTTTTGATTGCTCCATGCTACTTTATCTACTGTTTTAGGCAATATTGGGCTTTATTATCCACTTTTATATTATTTTTGGGACAAACCTATTAACCGGAGGCCGAACCCAGATTTGCTGTTTTATGCCTATTTCAGTGTTTCGAGGAAAAGGAAAATCAGACGGAGTCAAAACGGAACGAAATCAACTGGAGAAGTTAATTTTGGAAGGAAACCAACCTGATGGGCTTGGAGTGCACGCCAGGGGAGTCCCGGGCTGCCCACGAGGGTGGAGGGCGCCCCCTGGGCGCGCCCCCCCTACCTCATGAGCCGCCCGGAGGTCCACCGACGTACCCCCTGCACCCATATATACCTACGTACCCTAAAACTTCCAGAATAGAAGATAGATCGGGAGTTCCACCACCGCAAGCCTCTGTAGCCACCAAAAACCAATCGGGACCCTGTTTCGGCACCCTGCCGGAGGGGGATCCCATCACCGGAGGCCATCTTCATCATCCCGGCGCTATCGATGACGAGGAGGGAGTAGTTCACCCTCGGGGCTGAGGGTATGTACCAGTAGCTATGTGTTTGATCTCTCTCTCTCTCGTGTTCTCTCTCATGTTCCATCTATGGCACCATCTTGATGTATCCCGAGCTTTGCTATTGTAGTTGGATCTTATGATGTTTCTCCCTCTACTCTCTTGTGATGAATTGAGTTTCCCCTTTGAAGTTATCTTATCGGATTGAGTCTTTTATGAACACTTGATGTATGTCTTGCCGTTATTATCTGTGGTGACAATGGGATATCATGTGCCACTTGATGTATGTTTTGGTGATCAACTTGCGGGTTTCGTGACACTTGGGAACCTATACATAGGGGTTGGCACACGTTCTTGACTCTCCGGTAGTAGCTTTGGGGCACTCTTTGAAGTACTTTTATGTTGGTTGGATGAATCTGAGATTGTGTGATGCATATCGTATAATCATGCCCATGAATACTTGAGGTGACAATGGAGTATCTAGGTGACATTAGGGTTTTGGTTGATTTATATCTTAAGGTGTTATTCTAGTACGAACTCTTTTATAGATCGATCCGAAAGAATAGCTTTGTGGTGGTTTCGTACCCGACCATAATTTTGTTCTCCGCTATTAGTGGCTTTGGAGTGACTCTTTGTTGCATGTTGAGGGCTTGTCATATGTTCTATCTATGTTATTATTGTTGAGAGAACTTGCACTAGTGAAAGTATGAACCCTAGGCCTTGTTTCCTACCATTGCAATACCGTTTACGCTCACTTTTACCGCTCGTTACCTTGCTGTTTTAATTATTTCAGATTACAAAAACCTATATCTACCATCTATTTTGCACTTGTATCTTCATCTCTTCGCCAAACTAGTGCACCTATACAATTTACCATTTTATTGGGTGTGTTGGGGACACAAGAGACTCTTTGTTATTTGATTGCAGGGTTGTTTGAGAGAGACCATCTTCATCCTACGCCTCCTACGGATTGATAAACCTTAGGTCATCCACTTGAGGGAAATTTGCTACTGTCCTACAAACCTGTGCACTTGCAGGCCCAACAACGTCTACAAGAAGAAGGTTGTGTAGTAGACATCAAGCTCTTTTCTGGCGCCGTTGCTGGGGAGGTGAGTGCTTGAAGGTATATCTTTAGATCTTGCAATCGAATCTTTTTGTTTCTTGTTTTAGCACTAGTTTATTTTATAAAAGAAAACTACAAAAAAATGGAGTTGAGTTTGTCTCATACGCTTCACCTTTTTAATATCTTTCGTGAGTATGATGGAAAGGATAATTGTGCTCAAGTGCTAGAAGAAGAAATCTATAGAATGTTTTTTATGATGAGCATGATTGCAATGTTGTTAGTATGAATTCCTTGAATATCCATGATGCTAATGATATGCAAAGCCACAAGTTTGGGGAAGCTATGTTTGATGATTATGATATTTTTTGTTCCCCAAGCTTTGATGAGCAAATTTACTATGATGAAAGCATGCCTCCTATTTATGATGATTATTGTGATGATACATATGCTAGAAAGAAGAAGTTTGCTTATGTGGAGAGTAGAAAATTTTCTATGCTTGTAGATCATAAAAAGAATGTTTTAGGTGCTGGTTATATTGTTGAATTCATTCATGATGCTACTGAAAATTATTATGAGAGAGGAACATATGCTTGTAGGAATTGCAATAATGTCAAGTTTCCTCTCTATGTGCTTAAATTCTTGAAGCTATGCTTGTGTTACCTTCCTATGCTAGTTGATTATTGTTCCCATAAGTTGTTTTCTCACAAAATCCCTATGCATAGGAAGTGGGTTAGACTTAAATGTGCTAGTCATATGCTTCATGATGCTCCCGTTATGTTTCAATTCTTATCTTCTATGTGAGCATCATTGTCATCATCATGCCTAGCTAGAAAGGCATTAAAGAAAAGCGCTTGTTGGGAGATAACCCAATATTTATTCTTACTGTTTTTGTGTGTCCACATGATTATGCTACTGTAGTAATCATGTTTTATAGCTTTTGTTTCAATAAAGTACCAAGTAGAACTTTTGGGAAGACTTGGGTGAAGTTTATGTGATCTTGCTGTGAAAAACAGAAACTTTAGCGCTCACGAGTTTAGCTGCCATTTTTTACTGGAGAGTGATTTTAGGTCGATTCTTTTTGAAGATGATTAATAGACAAATTACTCAGGTCCAGAAGTTTATTTCATAATTTTTGGGGTTCCATAAGTATACGTTTTATACATATTACTACAGACTGTTCTGTTTTTGACAGATTCTGTTTTCATTGTGTTGTTTGCTTATTTTGATGCATCTATGGCTATTATTAAGTGGTATGAACCATAGAGAAGTTAGAATACAGTAGATATTACACCAATATGAATTTAGAATGAGTTCATTATAGTACCTAAGTGGTTGTTTTATTTTCTTATACTAACGGAGCTTACAAGTTTTGTGTTGAGTTTTGTGTGGTTGAAGTTTTCAAGTTTTGGGTAAGGATTCGATGTACTATGGAATAAGGAGTGGCAAGAGCCTAATCTTGGGGATTACCAAGGCACCCCAAGGTAATATTCAAGGACAACCAAGAGCCTAATCTTGGGGATGCCCCGGAAGGCATCCCCTCTTTCGTCTTTGTTCATCGGTAACTTTACTTGGAGCTATATTTTATTCACCACATGATATGTGTTTTGCTTGGAGCGTCATTTTATTTTGTTAGTTTTTGTTTGCTGTTAGTTAGAATAGTGTTTTACTTCTTTATTTTCAATAAAAAAGTCAAGGATAGCCTTTGCCATGCTTATTTTGCTAGTATGCATGTTGCTGTTTGAAAACAGAAAGTTTACCGCTGTTGCAAAAATTCCGTAGAAAAGTCAGAGCATGGTCTAACGTTGAATCTTTTTGCATATTGAGCTCTGATAAATTTATTACAGTGGGAATTTTAGTTCATAATTTTTGGAGTCAGGGAAGTATGGATACTCTTGCATTCTTTACGGACTGTACTGTTTTGGCAGATTGCTGTTATGGTCGCATTGTTTGCATATGTTTGCTTGTTTAATGATTCTATTTGAGGATAGGAGTATTAAATGTACAGAGGCATTTAGTATGCAATGTTTAATAATAATTTAAGTGATTTGTTACAGTAGAAAACGATAAGGTTTTGCATTGGTTTACACTAACCTATCTCACGAGTTCTTGTTGAGTTTGTTGTGAATGATGCTTTTGATAAAAAGAGAAACCATGATATGAGAGGAATTAAGGAGACACAAAAGTTCAAGCTTGGGGATGCCCAAGGCACACCAAGATAATATTTCAAGAAGTCTCAAGCATCTAAGCTTGGGGATGCCCTGGTAGGCATCCCACCTTTCTTCTTCAACAACTATCGGTTAGTATCGGTTGAGCCTAAGTTTTTTGCTTCTTCACATGAGTTGTGCTATCCTTGCATTGTAGTTTTATTTAGCTTTGCTTTCTATTTGAATGAAGTATCAAGATCTGAATCCTTTAATGAGAGAGAGCCTTACATGAAATGGAATTTGTTAGAATACTCTATGTGCTTCACTTATATCTTTTGAGCTTGGTAGTTTTTGCTCTAGTGCTTCATTTAGATCTTTTAGAGCATGGTGGTGGATTTGTTTTAAAGAAACTATTTTATCTCTCATGCTTCACTTATATTATTTTGAGAGTCATTATTACCATGGTAGTTTGCTTAATGTTAATATACTTGGTATTCAAGATATGTGAAACTTTCTTATGAGTGATTTGAATACTAAGATAAGTTTGATGCTAGATAATTGTTTTGAGATATGGAGGTGATAATATCAAAGTCGTGCTAGTTGGGTGATTATGAATTTGAGAAATGCTTGTGTTGAAGTTTGCAAGTCCCGTAGCATGCACGTATGGTTAAAGTTGTGTAACAAATTTGAAACATGAAGTCTACCTGGCTTGTGCATCCTTATGAGTGGCGGTCGGCGACGAGCGATGGTCTTTTCCTACCAATCTATCCCCCTAGGAGCATGCGCATAGTAATTGAATTTTTGATGACTTCTAA
This sequence comes from Triticum timopheevii, assembly GCA_963921465.1. Classification (NCBI taxonomy): domain Eukaryota; kingdom Viridiplantae; phylum Streptophyta; class Magnoliopsida; order Poales; family Poaceae; genus Triticum; species Triticum timopheevii. The sequence continues at coordinate 588,213,061 of OY997270.1, forward strand.
ATTTTTGCAATAAGTATATGAGTTCTTTTGACTAATGTTGAGTCCATGGATTATACGCACTCTCACCTTTCCGCCATTGCTAGCCTCTTCGGTACCGTGCATTGCCCTTTCTCACCTTGAGAGTTGGTGCAAACTTCGCCGGTGCATCCAAACCCCGTGATATGATATGCTCTATCACACATAAACCTCCTTATATCTTCCTCAAAACAGCCACCATACCTACCTATTATGGCATTTCCATAGCCATTCCGAGATATATTGCCATGCAACTTCCACCACCATCATCATCATGACATGCATTACTTTTGTCATATTGCCATTGCATGATCTTGTAGTTGACATCGTATTTGTGGCAAAGACACCATGCATTATTTTTCATACATGTCACTCTTGATTCATTTTACCATCCCGGTACACCGCCGGAGGCATTCATATAGAGTCATATCTTGTTCTAAGTTTCGAGTTGTAATCCTTGTGTTGTAATCAATAGAAGTGTGATGATCATCATTATTAGAGCATTGCCCAAATAAAAAAAAAGAGAAAGGCCAAAATGAAAAAAAGAAAGGCCCAAAAAAAGAAAAAATAATAATAAAAAAGGGCAATGCCACTATCTCTTTTTCCACACTTGTGCTTCAAAGTAGCACTTTGTTCTTCATGTAGTGAGCTTCATATATTGTGCTTCAAAGTAGCACCTTGTTCTTCATGTAGTGGGTCTCATAAGTTGTCTTTTTATACTAGTGGGAATTTTTCATTATAGAACTTGGCTTGTATATTCCTACTATGGGCTTCCTCAAATGCCCTAGGTCTTCGTGAGCAAGCGAGTTGGATGCACACCCACTAGTTTTCTTTTGTTGAGCATTCATAGCTCTAGTGCATCCGTTGCATGGAAATCCCTACTCCTCATGTTGACATCAATTGATGGGCATCTCCATAGCCCGTTTATTAGCCTCGTCAAAGTGAGACTTTCTCCTTTTTTGTCTTCTCCACACAATCCCCATCATCATATTCTATTCCACCCATACTGCTATATCCATGGCTCACGCTCATGTATTGCGTAAAGGTTGAAAAAGTTTGAGATTACTTAAGTATGAAACAATTGCTTGGCTTGTCATCAGGGGTATAGAAGTTGGGAACATCTTTATGTGAAGGAAATGAAGCATAGCCTAACTATATGATTTTGTAGGGATGAACTTTCTTTTGCCATGTTATTTTGAGAAGACATGATTGCTTTGATTAGTATGCTTGAAGTATTATTCTTTTTATGTCAATATGAACTTTTTTCTTGAATCTTTCGGATCTGAATATTCAAGCCACAATTGAGAAGAATTACATTGAAATTATGCCAAAGTATCACTCCACATCAAAAATTCTTTTTTTATCATTTACCTACTCGAGGACGAGCAGGAATTAAGCTTGGGGATGCTTGATACGTCTGTAACGTATCTATAATTTTTGATTGCTCCATGCTACTTTATCTACTGTTTTAGGCAATATTGGGCTTTATTATCCACTTTTATATTATTTTTGGGACTAACCTATTAACCGGAGGCCTAGCCCAGATTTACTGTTTTATACCTATTTCAGTGTTTCGTGGAAAAGGAATATCAGACGGAGTCAAAATGGAACGAAATCAACTGGAGAAGTTAATTTTGGAAGGAAACCAACCTGATGGGCTTGGAGTGCATGCAAGGGGAGTCCCGGGCTGCCCACGAGGGTGGAGGGCGCCCCCCTGGGCGCCCCCCCTACCTCGTGAGCCGCCCGGAGGTCCACCGACGTACCCCCTGCACCCATATATACCTACGTACCCTAAAACTTCTAGAACAGAAGATAGATCGGGAGTTCCGCTGCCGCAAGCCTCAGTAGCCACCAAAAACCAATCGGGACCCTGTTCCGGCACCCTACTGGAGGGGGATCCCATCACCGGTGGCCATCTTCATCATCCCGACGCTATCGATGACGAGGAGGGAGTAGTTCACCCTCGGGGCTGAGGGTATGTACCAGTAGCTATGTGTTTGATCTCTCTCTCTCTCTCTCTCTCTCTCGTGTTCTCTCTCGTGTTCCATCTATGGCACCATCTTGATGTATCCCGAGCTTTGCTATTGTAGTTGGATCTTATGATGTTTCTCCCCCTCTACTCTCTTGTGATGAATTGAGTTTCCCCTTTGAAGTTATCTTATTGGATTGAGTCTTTTATGAACACTTGATGTATGTCTTGCCGTGATTATCTGTGGTGACAATGGGATATCATGTGCCACTTGATGTATGTTTTGGTGATCAACTTGCGGGTTTCGTGACACTTGGGAACCTATGCATAGGGGTTGGCACACGTTCTTGACTCTCCGGTAGTAGCTTTGGGGCACTCTTTGAAGTACTTTTATGTTGGTTGGATGAATCTGAGATTGTGTGATGCATATCGTATAATCATGCCCACGGATACTTGAGGTGACAATGGAGTATCTAGGTGACATTAGGGTTTTGGTTGATTTGTATCTTAAGGTGTTATTCTAGTATGAACTCTTTTATAGGTCGATCCAAAAGGATAGCTTTGTGGTGGTTTCGTACCCGACCATAATCTCTATGTTTGTTCTCCGCTATTAGTGGCTTTGGAGTGAATCTTTGTTGCATGTTGAGGGCTTGTCATATGTTCTATCTATGTTATTATTGTTGAGAGAACTTGCACTAGTGAAAGTATGAACCCTAGGCCTTGTTTCCTACCATTGCAATACCGTTTACGCTCACTTTTACCGCTCGTTACCTTGCTGTTTTTATTATTTCAGATTATAAAAACCTATATCTACCATCTATTTTGCACTTGTATCTTCATCTCTTCGCCGAACTAGTGCACCTATACAATTTACCATTGTATTGGGTGTGTTGGGGACACAAGAGACTCCTTGTTATTTGGTTGCAGGGTTGTTTGTGAGAGACCATCTTCATCCTACGCCTCCTACGGATTGATAAACCTTAGGTCATCCACTTGAGGGAAATTTGCTACTGTCCTACAAACCTGTGCACTTGCAGGCCCAACAACGTCTACAAGAAGAACGTTGTGTAGTAGACATCAGGTGCCTCCCTGGCTTGTGGGCCCATCGGGAGTCCTCCAACCCTAATTCTTGCGCTATAAATTCCCAAATATTCCCAAACCACCAGAAGCGTCCACCAAAATACTTTTCCGCCATCGTAACCTTCTGTTCCTGTGAGATCCCATATTGGGGCCTTTTCCGTCACCCTGCTGGAGGGGATTCGATCACGGAGGGCTTCCACATCAACTGTATTGCCCTTCCGATGAAGTGTGAGTAGTTTACCACAGACCTACGGGTCCATAGCTAGTAGTTAGATGACTTCTTCTCTTTCTTTGATCTTCAATACAATGTTCTCCACGGTGTTCTTGGAGTTCTATCTGATGTAATATTCTTTTGCGGTTTGTTTGTCGAGATTCGATGAATTGTGGATTTATGATAAGATTATCTATGAATATTATTTGAGTCTCTTCTGAATTCTTATATGCATGATTTGATACCTTTGTATTCCTCTTTGAATTATCCATTTGGTTTGGCCAACTAGATTGGTTCTTCTTGCAATGGGAGAGGTGCTTAGTTTTGGGTTCAATCTTGCAGTGTCCTCACCCAGTGACAAAGTAGGGATAGCGAGGCACGTATTGTATTGTTGTCGGTGCAATAAACCCTAGTGTATGTTGCCCGGACTGTACACAGGCTCGACGGCAAGTTTACAACCTCCAAGACAAGCCAAAGGATCAAGATATCACCAAGGAAAAACCTCCCTTGCCGGGTAGGCAAGCCCGGTCAGGTCGAGGCCGCACTGAAGACAAGTTCCAAGACTCCCCCGGCAGGCTTGCCGGGGACGCCGGGGACGCCAACCCTGCCAAGACACCACCGCTCCACCGCACAACGACTCAGGTCACTTATCAATGCGATGTCGAGCCCCCAAGTGATTAAGTGGCTGTCCTCTAGCACGTGGCAGCCATTTGAGGAGAAGATCCACCCTGCATGACACCCATCCTGAGGCGTGTTAGGCAGACAGGGCGAGAGACGGCTAAAGCGGCGCGACAAGACTTGTCGGGCTATTCCCACGACATGACACTAAGCGGTGCATTTAATGCGCCCTACCCTGTCTGTAGAGTTAGGTATGATAGCACTGTTTGTTGTCTGATCAGTGCATAATGACCACTTTGCCATTGTGGTGACCCCTTGACCTATAAAAGGAGGGCCGTGGCAACCTTAGAGAGGATTCAGACCTTTGTATACTCATACGTGCATAGCTGCTCCTGTCCCGAGGCGACCTTGCCGGGCTAGAGCGCTGCGTCTCCACCACGGTCCTTTCATCAATCCACCAAAGCAGGAGTAGGGTATTATGCCTCGCGGTGGCCCGAACCTGGGTAAAAACTACTTGTGTCATCGCCGTTGTGCTGCTCTACACTCTTTGCTCTTTGTGCAATGTGCTCTTCCCCCTTGCCGAACCACAAGGGGCCGATGGTCCCATAGGTGGTCATGTTATACCGCCACATCTTTGGCACGCCAGGTAGGGGGTGGCGCTTGCGTGAACCCGAGGGGTAAGCAGCATGTCGTCTTCATCATCATTTTCTTCATCAACGGCTTCATCATCCATGGCGCCCAAGAAAAAGCCCGGTGCTATAGCTCACCCATTGATAACCCACAAGTATATGGGATCACAACGGTTTCCGAGGGTAGTGCATTCAACCCTGAAAGTGCAACTAATCCCTGGGTGGTTTTGGTAATTCTTAACAACATATATTTCCTTGAACTAATGCTATTTCAAGATGATCATTTCAGAAAGTTCAATGACTGGTATGGCATGGACTAGAGATGTGGACCCCTCAAATTGCAAAGGACATATATTGGCAACAAGCTCAAGACTCTACATTTTCATTTTAGTGTCCAAGATCACATTGAGTCCATAGGAAAGACAATACTATTAAAAGGGGATGAGGTGTTGCTTAAATGGGTTACTTGCTCAAAATGCTTAGTATGCTCCAAAACCTTCAACCACTTTCTCATATCCACATATGTCCTAAACCTAAAAGTCAAATTCGGCCCCACCGATTTGATCCATCTGGCGCCACCGAGTTTTATTTGACATAGCCACTGCCACAAACCCTAGTTACTTCGATCTCACCGATAGGGATCTCGGTCTCCCTGAGATGAGATTGCAGACTCTCTGTTTCCCTTTTGTAACATTTCGGTCTCCCGAAATGAGCAAATCGGTCCCACTGAGTCGCATTGCAAACTCTCTGTTTTATTTTCGTAACACTTCGGTCCCACCGAAGTGAGTGAATCGGTCCCATCGAGTTTGCCTGACCAACTCTCTGTGTACCTATTGCTGAAATCGGTCCAACCGAGTTTATGCGATCGGTAACATCAAGATTACGTTATGCCCTAACCCTAGCATATCGGTCCCACCGAAAATCCTAACGTTCACATTTTTACCTGGATCGGTCCGACCGAGTTTGCTGATTCGGTCCCACCGAGTTTGGGAATCTGTGTGTAACGGTTAGATTTTGTGTGGAGGCTATATATACCCCTCCACACACTCTTCATTTGTGGAGAGAGCCATCAGAACGTATCTACACTTCCACTACTCACTTTCTAAGAGATAACCACCTGCTCATGTGTTGAGACCAAGATACTTCAATCCTACCATATGAATCTTGATCTCTAGCCTTCCCCAAGTTGCTTTCCACTCAAATCATCTTTTCCACCATAGCCAAATCTGTGAGAGAGAGTTGAGTGTTGGGGAGACTATCATTTGAAGCACAAGAGCAAGGAGTTCATCAACGACACACCATCTATTACCTTTTGAAGAGTGGTGTCTCCTAGATTGGTTAGGTGTCACTTGGGAGCCTCCGTCAAGATTGTGGAGTTGAACCAAGGAGTTTGTAAGGGCAAGGAGATCGCCTACTTCGTGAAGATCTACCTTAGTGAGGCAAGTCCTTTGTGGGCGATTGCCATGATGGGATAGACAAGGTTGCTTCTTCGTGGACCCTTCGTGGGTGGAGCCCTCCGTGGACTCGCGCAACCATTACCCTCCGTGGGTTGAAGTCTCCATCAACATGGATGTACGATAGCACCACCTATTGGAACCATGCCAAAAATCTCTGTGTCAACATTGCGTTTGCTCCCTCCAAACTCCCCCTATTTACTTTCTTGCAAGTTGCGTGCTTTACTTTCTGCTGCCCATATACTCTTTGCATGCTTGCTTGAATTGTATTGAGATTGCTTGACTTGTGCTAAGTTGCTAAAATCTGCCAAGAATTAAAATTGGGAAAAGGTTAAGTTTTATTTGGTAAAGTAGTCTAATCACCCCTCCTCTAGACATACTTTCGATCCCACAAACCAAAATTTATAGATTCGACAGAAGGGGAGCCAAAGAATATTTGCAAGTATTAGTAGCTGAGTTGTCAATTCAACAACACCTAGAGATTAATTATCTGCAACAAAGTGATCAGTAGCACAGTAATATGATAGTTTTGATAGTAGTAGCCACAACAATAGTAACAGTAAGAGTGATAGCAATAGTTTTGTAGTAGTAACGATAGCAGTAGCAGCAGCAGTAACTTAGCAAGAACTGTTGGGGAATGCGGTAATTACAAAAAATTTCCTACGATCACGCAAGATCTATCTATGTGATCCATAGCAACGAGGGGGTAGAGTGTGTCCATGTATCCTCGTAGACCGAAAGCAGAAGTGTTTAGTTAACGCGGTTGATGTAGTCGAACGTCTTCGCGATCCAACCGATCCAAGCACCGAACGTACGGCACCTCCGTGTTCAGCACACGTTCAGCTCGGGGACGTCCCTCGTACTCTTGATCTAGTTGAGGCCGAGGGAGAGTTTCTTCAGCACGACGGCGTGGTGATGGTGATGATGAAGCTACCAGCGTAGGGCTTCGCCTAAGCACTACGAAGATATGACTGAGGTGTGTAACTGTGGAGGGGGGCACCGCACACGGCTAAACAATGTCAACTTGTGTTGTCTGTTGTGTCTTTGGGTGCCCCCCTCCCCACGTATATAAAGGAGGGAGGGAGGAGGATGCCGGCCAGGAGGAGGCGCGCCCAAGGGGGGGAGTCCTACTCCAAGTAGGTTTGGCTCCCCCCTTTCCTATTCCTATTAGGAGAAGGAGGAAGGAGGAGGAGAGAAGAAGGAAAAGGGGGGGCCGGCCTCCAAACCCTGAACCAATTCGGTTTGGGCCTAGGGGGGCGCGCCTCACCACTTGCACGCTGCCTCCTATCTCCACTAGGGCCTATTAAGGCCCATATACTCCCCCCCCGGGGGGGGGGGGGTTCCAGTAACCTCCCGGTACTCCGAAAAATACCCGATACACTTCGAAACCCTTCTGGTGTCCGAATACAACCTTCCAATATATCAATCTTTATGTCTCGACCATTTCGAGACTCCTCGTCACGTCCGTGATCTCACCCGGGACTCCGAACAAACTTCGGTCATCAGAAGCACATAACTCATAATAGATATCGTCATCGAACGTTAAGCGTGCGGACCCTATGGGTACTAGAACTATGTAGACATGACCGAGACACATCTCTGGTCAATAACCAATAGCGGAACCTAGATGCTCATATTGGCTCCTACATATTCTACGAAGATCTTTGTCGGTCAAACCGCATAACAACATACATTGTTCCCTTTGTCATCGGTATGTTACTTGCCCGAGATTCGATCGTCGGTATCTCAATACCAAGTTCAATCTCGTTACCGGCAAGTCTCTTTACTCGTTCCGTAATACTTCATCCCGCAACAAACTCATTAGTAAAAATGCTTGCAAGGCTTATAGTGATGAGTATTATTGAGAGGGCCCAGAGATACCTCTCCGAAACACGGAGTGACAAATCCTAATCTCGATCTATGCCAACCCAAAAAAACACCTTCGGAGACACCTGTAGAGCACCTTTATAATCACCCATTTACGTTGTGACATTTGGTAGCACACAAAGTGTTCCTCCGGTATTCGGGAGTTACATAATCTCATAGTCTGAGGAACATGTATAAGTCATGAAGAGAGCAGTAGCAATGAAACTGTAACGATCATAATGCTAAGCTAACAGATGGGTCATGTCCATCACATCATTCTCCTAATGATGTGATCTGCTCATCAAATGACAACACATGTCTATGGTTAGGAAACATAACCATCTTTGATCAACGAGCTAGTCAAGTAGAGGCATACTAGGGACTATAAGTTTTGTCTATGTATTCACACATGTACTAAGTTTCCGGTTAATACAATTCTAGCATGAATAATAAACATTTATCATGAATTAATGAAATAAACAATAACTTTATATTGCCTCTAGGGTATATTTCCTTCAGTCTCCCACTTGCACTAGAGTCAATAATCTAGTTCACATCACCATGTGATTTAACGCCAATATTCACATCTGTATGTGATTAACACCCATAGTTCACATCGTCATGTGACCAACACTCAAAGGGTTTACTAGAGTCAATAATCTAGTTCACATCTCTATGTGATTAATACCCAAAGAGTATTAAGGTGTGATCATGTTTTGCTCGTCAGAGAAGTTTAGTCAATGGGTCTGTCACATTCAGAGCCGTATGTATTTTGCAAATATTGTATGTCTACAATGCTCTACACGGAGCTACTCTAGGTAATTTCTCCCATTTTCAATAAGTATCCAGATTTGAGACTTAGAGTCATCTAAATCGGTGTAAAAGCTTGCATCGATGTAACTCTTTACGACGAGCTCTTTTATCACCTCCATAATCGAGAAATATTTCCTTAGTCCTCACTAAGGATAATTTTGACCGTTGTCCAGTGATCTACTCCTAGATCAAAATTGTACTCCCTTGCCAAACTCAGGGAAGGGTACACAATAGGTCTGGTACACAACACATCATACTTTATAGAACCTATGACTGTGTCATAGGGAATGACTTTCATTCTCTTTCTATTTTCTGCCATGGTCGGGCTTTGAGTCTTACTCAACTTTACACCTTGTAATACAGGCAAGAACCCTTTCTTTGACTGATCCATTTTGAACTTCTTCAAAACTTTACCAAGGTATGTGCTTTGTGAAAGTCCAATTAAGCGTCTTGATCTATCTCTATAGATCTTGATGCCCAATATGTAAGCAGCTTCACCGAGGTCTTTCATTGAAAAAACTCTTATTCAAATATCCCTTTATGCTATCCAGAAATTCTATATCATTTCCAATCAACAATATGTCATCCGAATATAATATTAGAAATGCTACAGAGCTCCCAGTCACTTTCTTGTAAATACAGGTTTCTCCAAAAGTCTGTATAAAACGATGGGAAAACTTTGTTTTTGCCACTCTAGTTTTTGCCAACTTTGCTTATGCCACTCTAGAATTTGACATCTCACTTTTGCCACTCTTAGCTTTTGACAATACATCACAAATGCCATTTCGTGGCAAAAACGATAATTTTTCATTTCACTTTTGCCACTCTTAGCATTTGACATGTATCACAATTACCACTCTAAAACTTCTGCTTTTGCCACAGAATGGCAAAAGTGATATATTGTCAAAAGCTAAGAGTGGCAAAAGTGAAATGTCAAATTATAGAGTGGCATAAGCAAAGTTGGCAAAAACTAGAGTGGCAAAAACAAAGTTTTCTCTAAAACCATATGCTTTGATCAACTCATCAAAGCATATATTCCAACTCCGAGATGCTTGCACCAGTCCATAGATAGATCACTGGAGCTTGCACACCTTGTTATTACCTTTAGGATCGAAAAAACCTTTTGGTTGCATCATATACAACTCTTCTTTAAGAAATATCCATTTAAGGAATGCAGTTTTGACATCCATTTGCCAGATTTCATAAAATATGGCAAATGCTAACATGATTCTGACGGATTTAAGCATCGCTACAGTTGAGAAAATCTCATTGTAGTCAACACCTTGAACTTGTTGAAAACCCTTTTGCGACAAGTCAAGCTTTGTAGATAGTAACACTACTATCAGTGTCCGTCTTCCTCTTGGAGATCCATTTATTTAATATGGCTTGTCGATCATCGGACAAGTCCACTAAAGTCCACACTTTGTTCTCATACATGCATCCCATCTCAGAATTCATGGCCTTAAGCCATTTCGTAGAATCTGGGCTCATCATTGCTTCCTCATAGTTCATAGGTTCATCATGGTCTAGTAACATGACTTCCAGAATAGGATTACTGTACCACTCTGGTGCGGACCGTACTCTAGAAGACCTACGAGGTTCTGTAGTAACTTGATCTGAAGTTTCATGATCATCATCATTAGATTCCTCACTAATTGGTGCAGGAATCAATAGAACTGATTTCTGTGATGAACTAGTTTCCAATTCGGGAGAAGGTACAATTACTTCATCAAGCTCTACTTTCCTCCCACTCACTTCTTTCGAGAGAAACTCCTTCTCTAGAAAGGATCCATTCTTAGCAACAAAGATTTTGCCTTCGGATCTGTGATAGAAGGTGGACCCAATAGTTTTCTTTGGGTATCCTATGAAGACGCACTTCTCCGATTTGGGTTCGAGCTTATCAAGTTGAAGCTTTTTCACATAAGCATCGCAGCCCCAAATTTTAAGAAACGACAACTTTGGTTTCTTGCTAAACCACAGTTACATAAGGCATCGTCTCAACGGATTTTGATGGTGCCCTATTTAAAGTGAATGTAGCTGTATCTAATGCATAACCCCAAAACGACAGTGGTAAATCGGTAAGATACATCATAGATCGCACCATATCCAATAACGTGCAGTCACGATGTTCGGACACACCATTACGCTGTGGTGTTTCATGTGGCGTGAGCTGTGAAACTATTCCACATTGTTTTAAATGAAGGCCAAACTCGTAACTGAAATATTCTCTTCTACGATCAGATCGTAGAAACTTTATTTTCTTGTTACGATGATTCTTCACTTCACTCTGAAATTCTTTGAACTTTTCAAATGTTTCAGACTTGTGTTTCATTAAGTACATATACCCATATCTGCTCAAATCATCTGTGAAGTTCAGAAGATAACTATATCCGCCACGAGCATTAACACTCATTGGCCTGCATACATCGGTATTTATTATTTCCAATAAGTCACTAGCTCGTTCCATTGTTCCGGAGAACGGAGTTTTAGTCATCTTGCCAATAACGCACGGTTCGGAAGCATCGAATGATTCATAATCAAGTGATTCCAAGAGTCCATCTTTATGGAGTTTCTTCATGCACTTTACACCGATATGACCCAAACGGCAGTGCCACAAATATGTTGCATTATCATTATCAACTTTGCATCTTTTGGCATCAATATTTTGAATATGTGTATCACTACGATCAAGATTCAATAAACCAACAACATTGGGTGTATGACCATAGAAGGTTTAATTCATGTAAACAGAATAACAATTTATTCTCTGTCTTAGATGAATAATCGTATCGCAACAAACATGATCTAATCATATTTATGCTCAACGCAAACACCAAATAACATTTATTTAGGTTCAACACTAATCTCGAGAGCATAGGGAGTTTGCGATGATGATCATATCAATCTTCGAACCACTTCCAACACACATCATCACTTCACCGTCAACTAGTCTCTGTTTATTCTGTAACTCCTGTTTCGAGTTACTAATCTTAGCAACCGAACAAGTATCAAATACCCAGGGGCTACTGTAAACACTAGTAAGGTACACATCAATAATCTATATATCAAATATACCCTTGTTCACTTTGCCATCCTTCTTATCCACCAAATATTCAGGGCATTTCCGCTTCCAGTGACCATTTCCTTTGCAGTAGAAGCACTCAGTTTCAGGCTTTGGTCTAGCTTTGGGCTTCTTCACGGGAGTGATAACTTGCTTGTCATTCTACTTGAAGTTCCCTTTCTTTCCCTTTGCCCTTTTCTTGAAACTAGTGGTCTTGTCAATCATCAACACTTGATGCCCTTTCTTGATTTCTACCTTTGTCGATTTCAACATCACGAAGAGCTCGGGAATCGTTTTTGTCATCCCTTTCATACTATAATTCATCATGAAGTTCCAGTAATTTGGTGATGGTGACTAGAGAACTATGTCAATCACTATCTTATGTGGAAGATTAACTCCCACATGATTCAAGTGATTGTAGTACCCAGACATTCTGAGCACATGCTCACTAGTTGAGCAATTCTCCTCCATCTTTTAGGCAAAGTACTTGTCAGAGGTCTCATAACTCTTGACACGGGCATGAGTCTGAAATACCAATTTCAGCTCTTGGAACATCTCATATGCTTGTGACATTTCAAAACGTTTTTGAAGTCTCAGTTCTAAGCTGTGGCACCCCGGCTCAGAGATACCGGAATGCCCCGTATTCCAGCCCAAAGATCGAGGAGAAGTCTCTGGAATACAGAACTGCTTGACATAGAACAAATTAGCTCTTATTACAAGAATAATAATACAAAGGTCTGATGTTACAAAGGTTCCCATCAGCACGGCGACACTATGCCTGTGATACTACACTTGCTCTATGCTAGCAGAGGAACAACTCTGAGCAGCGGAAATCTTCTAGCAGCGGAACAACGATGAAGGTGGTGAACTCCACTCCAGAGGGACTCTGGCTGGGACACGATCTAGCTTGCACGAACGGAAACCACGACAAGCAATCAAGCAATCATGACATCACCTGCAATCTGGCATGAAACGCCAGGTCAGTACATTGAATGTAATTGCAAGCTCACAACAACCAAAAACATCAAGGCAAGACAACAACATAGCATTAATCAGGTTAATTAAATTAACAGCTACCATGATACAACATCAACTACTAAGCATGATATGAAACTACTACCATACTGATAAATCACCATCTCAGATCTCCATAACCAGATCGCTCTTGGCTAACCGGCCAAGCAATATACCATATCGATCACCTCCTGATCAAAACCAAACGGTGATCTTTCCGGCGATCACTACCATGACCAACACTTGGTCTCAAATGGTGATCTTTCCGGCGATCACTACCATGACCAACACTTGGTCTCAAACAGTGATCTTTCCGGCGATCACTACCACGACCAATACTTGGTCCCCATCATCATCAACATCCTTCCAATCTGTACTGCTCGAAATATCCACATATAAATCACCTATAAGTCATTTCGTCATGTGAGTGTTGATCAAACGGTGTGACCTAGTACGAACCCATGCCCATGACCGAGGACGCGGCTATCGATAGATTAAACACGCACACTCTGCAAAGGTAGCGCACAGTACCCACACAACGGAACCCATGGCCTCGCACTCCCATTCGAGTGGACCAACGGCGTTCCGACAAAACCGATCTGCTGCCATGACACTCTCCCGGCCACTCCGACTCACTCCCCACTGGGCTAACTCATGGGTGGCCCTGTGTCTACCAAAGACACAACGACCACCGTCGTGGCCAAAACATAAACGGTCCCAAACAGGGACCCGCCGGCTATAACAACTACGGGCACACAAGGTTATGTCTGCTTACCGGGCCAGGGTACCGCACGCCCAAAACCTTCCCTCGTTGGAGGCACCGGCGAGAGGCACGACAATAGACCGCATTTGGGTCGTCCCATACCGGCAAATGTGGTCGCACTGGAAAAGCCCGATTTGGTGGAACCTGACCAACTTAATGACGGAATTTATGACCAAAAAATATAACTGTGATAACTGATACTCCGATATCAACTATCAAACTATAATACAAGTCATAGCAATATATAACAAATAATCTGAGCATAATATCATCATGCCAAAAAACTCCGAGGATAGCATAACACTACTATCATGATGAATCCGAAAACAATAATCCTACTACTCCAATAACAAGAATCAAGCTAAGATCCACATGTAAACACCATCTCCGAAAATAATACTCCAAGCAACAGAACCATGAAAATAATCATACTAACCACTAATAATCCAAAGGTAGCATGACATCCAAAGTAATACCCCAAAATAGACTAACAGATATCATCATGAAACAACCATAATATCAACCACTAATACTCCAATGGCAGCATGATTACTCATCAACTCCAAACATAACTCCTAGTAATCCAAACAATAGCATGGCATCAACAAGATCAAAATAATACTCCGAGAAAATGCCATGCACAGATCACAAGTAGCTAAAACAATATTTTATACAAGTTCAAATACTTTAAGCCATGTCACTGCATTACAGTGACGCAAATGGAGGGTGTGTCTTGCCTAGGGTGGAAGAAATCACTGGGAGAAAGTGCGAGAAACTCGCGGAACGAATCGCCAGAAAACGTACTCACTCAAAGGGGGAATTAAGGGCAGGGGAAAAATGGTAATTTTTAGAATGTCAAAACATGGTGAAAGTGTGACCAACAGAACGGGCTCGACGAGACAAAGAAGTAGGCTTTGGAATCACCTCATTTGGAGTTACGGTTGAAACGTTATGGAGGGTTGAGGTTCGGGGATTTTTTTATAAAATTTCATCACAAACAAGTCCCTGAGTGGATAAGGCAGAAATGCAAAGTTAGAAATACGCTTTCAGTCAGCGAAAACATAAAACGGGAATACGCTTTCACTTATCTAACGTGGCGGGGGCTGTTCAACGCGTGTGGCTTACAGGTGGGTCCACCACTTATACACGTGGCAGGGGTGGGGCCTATGCGTGTGTGGCTGATGCGCGGGGCCCGTGGGGTCCACGCGTGGTCAAATCCCTCCTCCCGCTCCTCCTTCTTCTTTCCCCGACGCCGAGGCAGGGCAGAGGAGAGGTCGCCAGCGCCGGTCGCCCGGCCGACTCCGGCCATCCCCCGAGCCGTGCAGCACACTGACGAGCTCAGGGAGACGAGCCGCACCCGACAGAGGGATCTGCCCAGGCTAGAGAACGGCAGATCAGACAGAACAGGGAGCCGCGATGGAGGAGAGCTTCGGCCTCCGGGGAGTTGGTGGCAAACAACCACAGGAGGAGGAGGAGAGGTGCTGGGGTGGCTCCGGGGTGAGGATGGAGGTCTCTGGTGGTGGAGAGAGGAAGGGAGGAGCTCGGCGTTGAGAGAATTTAGACGAGCATGGCTGGCAGCCATGGCGGCAATGGTGGTCGTGGAGAGCGTCTTGAGCTCGGGGAAGTGCATGGGCGGGGCTAGTGGAGGTGTAGGAGGCCAGTGGTGAGGTCGAGAGTCCTCGGGATGGGCTTATATAGCCGCGGGGTGAGGTGGCCGAGCTGGCACCGCCATGGACGCGTGTTCGGTGCCACGGATGCATGCGCCAAAGGAGCATGAGGAAGATGGCGATGGCGACGGACATATCCAAACCGCCAATGTACGTCCGTGGGCACGCGACGGTTTGCGTCGATGAGGAAGCTGCCGGGGGGGAGAGGGGTCCAGGGGAACGGCGACGACGAGAGGAAGCCAACAGACATGCTCACGAGTGCGAAGACGATGAGTGGGAGTGGTGCCGAAGCACAAACAGTGCTCTGGACACGCCACAGCGCACAGAGCGTGCGCGCAG
The DNA here is from genome assembly GCA_963921465.1 of Triticum timopheevii. Lineage (NCBI taxonomy): Eukaryota > Viridiplantae > Streptophyta > Magnoliopsida > Poales > Poaceae > Triticum > Triticum timopheevii. Next base: position 588,228,560 of record OY997270.1, read on the forward strand.
GCATGCCAACATCATAGTCACCACGTGAACATGGGCATTCAATGCTCTACAGCACCCAAAATGTTGTCTAGCTGATAGTCCTTCCAAGATAGAGCATTTATGAGGCATTGGCTTGATCTGGGGAGCTATGGTTAAATGGTAATCACCCTCTGAAGTTTACTGCAGTAAACTTGGGTGAGCACTGGTGATCAACAGGAAGGATTTTGGGAGCAATGGAGTTGTCTGCGAGGGATAGGGTAAGAAGGGCTTTCATCCTGGTAACTTTGTGAAGATTTGGATAAAGATTTAATGTAGTTGCTTAACAATCACATAATCTGGTCAGAAATGAAGATCATGATGATGCTGTCACATAGAGTATCAACTTGGGCTAAGATTGGGCAAATCTTGATTATTTAGACATATGATGATGCTGTAAAAAGCTCATGCCAAATGGACAAGCCAAAATGGCACTTGCTTCACAAACATCATTTTTGTACAGAAAGTTGGAATAATTTTGGTGATCAAATGGCTTACTGAAATGATGCCAAATTGGGTGGAGTGATGTTTTATGGGTATAAGAATGATCTGGTAATATATCAGGATTTTTGAAGCAATATAAAATGCTCCCGCTTCACAACCTGAAAATATTGCCAGAATCAAAGATTTGGTCCTGTGCTCACATAGATGATTGGATGGGGCTGCAAATGGGTGGAGGGGTTTAATATGAGCACATTAAGGAGTGTGCAAAAGTTCAACTCATTTGGGTACTCCTAGCAAGTACTTCCTTCACAAAGCCTTCTGTCTGACAGAAACTTATGTATGGGGCAATTATTTGGACATATAAGCTTGCCCAAAAAGGTTGGGAGACACTAGGAAAAATATAAATGACACTTCCTTCACAAAGTGCCATTCAGGGCAGAATAGAAAAAGGAATATTAGGGAATTATTTTTGAACTGACCAAGGAAATGTTTGGGCATATTTGAGATATATTTGACCCAAAGGAATTATGAGAATTATTTGGGGATTTTTGGATGGACAGAAATATAGCTTGCTTCACAACCTAGGGTAGATAGGGTTATTCCTTTAATGAAAAAGGAATTTTCCCTAGAAAAGAAATTTAGGGTTTGGTCAAGGAGTGAAGTGACATGATCTTGTCAAGGTTTTGAGAATGATGAGCCACTTGGGAGGGGAAATTAGGATGATTTCCCAGGTGGCAAGGCCACAGAACCACTCCAAAAAGAAAAACAGAGCAGAAACCAAATAAATCAAAATAAAAGGAAAAGGGCCAAAAACCAGGCTGTTACAGAAGCCATAAAGCATGGTGCACAAAACTATCAAGTAGTCATTATATTGAGCTATCCAAACATTCATAACATCTGCATCTGCTCCTGCAATAGGTCTGTCACCTAGTGGTGCATCAAGGACATAATTCTTCTGTGCAACAATGAGGATACATCTCAGATCACGGACCTAGTCCGCATCATTGCTACTATCATCTTTCAACTTAGTTTTCTCTAGGAACATATAAAAAACATAGGGAAGCTACAACGCGAGCTATCGATCTACAACATAATTTGCAAAATACTATCAGGACTAAGTTCATGATAAATTAAAGTCCAGTTAATCATATTACTTAAGAACTCCCACTTAGATAGACATCCCTCTAATCATCTAAGTGATCACGTGATCCAAATCAACTAAACCATGTCCGATCATCACGTGAAATGGAGTAGTTTTCAATGGTGAACATCACTATGTTGATCATATCTACTATATGATTCACGCTCGACCTTTCGGTCTCAGTGTTTCGAGGCCATATCTGCATATGCTAGGCTCGTCAAGTTTAACCCGAGTATTCTGCGTGTGCAAAACTAGATTGCACCCATTGTATGTGAACGTAGAGCTTATCACACCCGATCATCACGTGGTGTCTCGGCACGACGAACTGTAGCAACGGTGCATACTCAGGGAGAACACTTGTACCTTGAAGTTTAGTAAAGGATCGTCTTATAATGCTACCGAAGTTCTAAGCAAAATAAGATGCATAAAGGATAAACATCACATGCAATCAAAATATGTGACGTGATATGGCCATCATCATCTTGTGCTCATGATCTCCATCACTTAAGCATCGTCATGATCTCCAACGTCACCGGCGCGACACCTTGATCTCCATCATAGCATCATTGTCATCTCGCCAACTATTGTTACTACGACTATCGCTACCGCTTAGTGATAAAGTAAACCAAATACATGGCGATTGCATTGCATACAATAAAGTGACAACCATATGGCTCCTACCAGTTGCCGATAACTTTGTTACAAAACATGATCATCTCATACAACAAATATCACATCATGCCTTGACCATATCACATCACAGCAAGCCCTGCAAAAACAAGTTAGGTGTCCAACATAGTGATAGAGTAAAGCAATTATATGGCGCTTGCATCTTATGCAATAAAGAGACAACCATAAGGCTCCTGCCAGTTGCCGATAACTTTAACAAAACATGATCATCTCATACTAAAAATTATATGATATCATGTCTTGACCATATCACATCACAACATGCCCTCAAAAACAAGTTAGACGTCCTCTACTTTGTTGTTGCAAGTTTTACGTGGCTGCTATGGGCTTCTAGCAAGAACCATTCTTACCTACGCATCAAAACCACAACGATTTTTCGTCAAGTGTGCTGTTTTAACCTTCAACAAGGACCGGGCGTGGCCACGCTCGGTTCAACTAAAGTTGGAGAAACAGACACTCACTAGCCACCTGTGTGCGAAGCTCGTCGGTAGAACCAGTCTCGCGTAAGCGTATGCGTAATGTCGGTCTAAGCCGCTTCATGCAACAATATCACCGAATCAAAGTATGACATGCTGGTAAGTAGTATGACTATTATCGCCCACAACTCTTTGTGTTCTACTCGTGCATATAACACCTACACATAGACGTGGCTCTGATACCATTGTTGGGGAACGCGGTAATTACAAAATTTCCTACGATCACGCACGATCTATCTATGTGATGCATAGCAACGAGAGGGGAGAGTGTGTCCACGTACCCTCCTAGACCGAAAGCGAAAGCGTTTTGTTAAGACGGTTGATGTAGTCGAATGTCTTCGTGATCCAACCGATCCAAGCATCGAACGTACGGCACCTCCGCATTTAGCACACGTTCAGCTCGGGGACGTCCCTCATGCTCTTGATCTAGTTGAGGCCGAGGGAGAGTTTCGTCAGCACGATGGCGTGGTGACGGCGATGATGAAGTTACCGGCGCAGGGCTTCGCCTAAGCACTACGACGATATGATCGAGGTGTGTAACTGTGGAGGGGGGCACCGCACACGGCTAAACAATGTCAACTTGTGTTGTCTGTTGTGTCTTTGGGTGCCCCCCTCCCCACGTATATAAAGGAGGGAGGGAGGAGGAAGCCGGCCAGGAGGAGGCGCGCCCAAGGGGGGGAGTCCTACTCCAAGTAGGTTTGGCTCCCCCCTTTCCTATTCCTATTAGGAGAAGGAGGAAGGAGGAGGAGAGAAGAAGTAAAAGGGAGGCCGGGCCCCAAACCCTAAACCAATTCGGTTTGGTCCTAGGGGGGCGCGCCTCACAACTTGCCCTCTGCCTCCTATCTCCACTAGGGCCCATTAAGGCCCATAGACTCCCCGGGGGGCGGGGGGTCCGGTAACCTCCCAGTACTCCAAAAAATACCCGATACACTTCGGAACCCTTCCTGTGTCCGAATATAACCTTCCAATATATCAATCTTTATGTCTCGACCATTTTGAGACTCCTCATCACGTCCATGATCTCATCCAGGACTCCAAACAAACTTCGGTCATAATAAACACATAACTCATAATACATATCATCATCGAACGTTAAGCGTGCGGACCCTATGGGTTCGAGAACTATGTAGACATGACCGAGACACATCTCTGGTCAATAACCAATAGCGGAACCTGGATGCTCATATTGGCTCCTACATATTCTACGAAGATCTTTATCAGTCAAACCGCATAACAACATGCGTTGTTCCCTTTGTCATCGGTATGTTACTTGCCCGAGATTCGATCGTCGGTATCTCAATACCTAGTTCAATCTCGTTACCAGCAAGTCTCTTTACTCGTTCCCTAATACTTCATCCCGCAACTAACTCATTATTCACAATGCTTGCAAGGCTTATAGTGATGAGTATTACAGAGAGGGCCCAGAGATACCTCTCCGAAACACGGAGTGACAAATCCTAATCTCAATCTATGCCAACCCAACAAACACCTTTGATGACACCTATAGAGCACCTTTATAATCACCCATCTATGTTGTGACGTTTGGTAGCACAGAAAGTGTTCCTCCGGTATTCGGGAGTTCCATAATCTCATAGTCTGAGGAACGTGTGTAAGTCATGAAGAGAGCAGTAGCAATGAAACTGTAACGATCATAATGCTAAGCTAACATATGGGCCATGTCCATCACATCATTCTCCTAATGATGTGATCCCGTTCATCAAATGACAACACATGTCTATGGTTAGAAACATAACCATCTTTGATCAACGAGCTAGTCAAGTAGAGGCATACTACGGACTATAAGTTTTGTCTATGTATTCACACATGTACTAAGTTTCCGGTTAATACAATTCTAGCAAGAATAATAAACATTTATCATGAATTAAGTAAGTAAATAATAACTTTATTATTGCCTCTAGGGCATATTTCCTTCAAGAACAATATAATGTAAATTTGTAGGCATTGGATCGGTTATTTGTTGGATGATATTCATCATGAGACAGTCATAACCTAGGGCGATATGGCACTAGCTCTAGTTCATAAATATAATGTAGGCATGCATTCTGTAAATAGTCATACGTGCTTATGGAAAGAACTTGCATGACATCTTTTGTCCTACCCTCCCGTGGAAGCGGGGTCCTATTGGAAACTAAGGGATATGAAGGCCACCTTTTAATAGAGAACCGGAACAAAGCATTAACACATGGTGAATACATGAACTCCACAAATTATGGTCATCACCGAGAGTGGTCCCGACTATTCTCACTTTGGGGTTGCCGGATCATAATTGTAAGTGCATCTAGTGCCACCTGTCGGTGTCAAAACCGGCGGATCTCGGGTAGGGTGTCCCGAACTGTGCGTCTAGGCGGATGGTAACAGGAGACGAGGGACACGATGTTTTACCCAGGTTCGGGCCCTCTTGATGGAGGTAAAACCCTACGTCCTGCTTGATTAATATTGATGATGTGTGTTACAAGAGTGGATCTACCACAAGATCAAGGAGGCTAAACCCTAGAAGCTAGCCTATGGTATGATTGTTGTAATGGTTGTTCGTCCTACGGACTAAAACCCTCCGGTTTATATAGACACCGGAGAGGGCTAGGGTTACACAGAGTCGGTTACAATGGTAGGAGATCTACATATCCGTATCGCCAAGCTTGCCTTCCAGGCCAAGGAAAGTCCCATCCGGACACGGGACGAAGTCTTCAATCTTGTATCTTCATAGTCTTGGAGTCCGGCTGACGATGATAATCCGGCTGTCCGGACACCCCCTAGTCCAGGACTCCCTCAGTAGCCCCTGAACCAGGCTTCAATGACGATGAGTCCGACGCGCATATTGTTCGACATTGCAAGGCGGGTTCCTCCTTCGAATAATCCATAGAAGATTGTGAACACCAGGATAGTGTCCGGCTCTGCAAAATAAATTCCACATTCCACCGTAGAGAGAATAATATGTACACAAGTTCAATCTGCTGACATATTTTGTGGCATGACGTCACACCATTACCAAGCCTTTACTTGAATCGTTTTTTATTATACCACCTCAGCGCGTTTAGCGAAGTGGTTTCCTTGGCACATCTTGTCGAAGCAGAGATCGTGTTCCCCTTATTCCAGGATTCCCATCAATACAGACGTGGGTAACCCAACCGCGCCATTGATGGTGGCGCTTGGGAGATAAGCGAGTTTTACCAGGCCGGTGGGGACGCATAGTCTTCGTCCGCCCATATATAAGGGGATAAGGATCCACCTTTTTACCTACGCCTTCTTCCTCCTTTGCTTATCCGTCTTCGCGCACTCGAGCTCCAGCGCCCAAGTTCGCATATCTCGTCTAAACCTTCTCCAGTCATGTCCGGAGCAGGAGGCAAGTGGATGGTCTCCTCCGTCACGGAGGGGCACATCGAAAGGCTGCGCGGCGCCGGATACCTGTCCAGCGACATCGCGCACTGTCTCCCCAACAAGGGGCAGCTCATCCCCATCCCCAGGCCCCATGAGAGGGTGGTCTTCCTTCCCCATTTCCTCCGCGGACTGGGCTTTCCACTTCACCCCTTTGTCCGAGGGCTCATGTTCTACTACGGCCTAGATTTCCACGATCTGGCGCCAAACTTCATCCTCAACATCTCGGCATTTATCATCGTGTGCGAGGCCTTCCTCTGCATCCAGCCCCACTTCGGCTTGTGGCTCAAGACCTTCAATGTCAAGCCGAAGGTAGTAAAGGGGAATCAGGCAGAGTGTGGAGGCGCCATGGTGGGTAAGATACCCAACGTCGTCTGGCTCGAGGGCGCCTTCATGGAAACCATCAAGGGATGGCAATCGAGGTGGTTCTACATCACCAAGCCGCGTGACCCTAAATGGGTAGCGGCCCCCGAATTTAGATCTGGAATCCCCACGCGGCTCACCTCTTGGAAGGAGAGTGGCTTGACCTGGGGCGATTCGGAGTAGCTGACCGGACTCCAAGCCTGTATCCAGAAGCTGGTGAACAAGAAGCTCAAGCTTGTCAACTTGGTCCAAGTCATGCTCATCCGCCGGATTCTCCCGTGCCAAGAACGGGCATTTAAATTGTGGGAGTTCAATCCGGCACAACACCAAACCTTGAGCAGTCTCTTCGACACTAGGTACGAAGATGCCTGGAAGGTGCTCTTCAAGGGCGCCGAAGCTCCCGCATCCGCCACTGAAGATCGCGGATTTCGCTCGCAGCGTCCAACTGACGAGGTAAGTGATTCTACCCCTTTACGGGACACTTGTTTTTAATAGTTCGACCTTACACGAGATTTAATCTCCCCTTTCCTTTGACAGGACTGGATGAAGAAGGCCGAGCAGATTATCTGCCCGGCTCCCATGCCAGAAAACCTAGTAGACGCCCGTCTAGCGGGGCTGCTGGTTCCGGCACCGCATGTGGTGCCGGAGAAGATGGCCAAGAAGGAGGCCACAGGTACTCAAAAGAGTTCCCATTTTCAGGTGTCCGATGACTCCGAGGCGGACTCCTCCCCCGAAGGCGAGGAGGAGAAAGAAGGCTCTCCCCTGGAGGGGGGAGAGAGGAAGAGGAAGGCTTCCCCAACTGGGGAAGCCAAAGGGTCCAAGAGGGGAAGGACCCTTCCTCCAGACAGCTCTGCCAACGCCAACGACGGCGATGAGGAGTGGCCCTCAAGGGCCAAGCCCCTGGCAAGATCGTAAGTATCCGGATTCCTGAGTGATTTGTAATTTCTTTTTTGTGCCACGTAGTGTCCTTCTAATGCCGCATACTATCTGTAGCCCGGCCGAGGAGGACCTTCCCGCTTCATCCAGCGGGTCCTTGGCCCCGTCGGATGTAGATTCCATTCCGACCGCCTCCACCCCTCGCGATGCTGAGGACGCTGAGGTGGGATCCCAGGAGGGGACCCGCCAGGAGGGGGAGGCTCCGGAGGTGCCACAAGGCGACCTCCCGGACTTCGCGCCGGACTCTGTGCTGGAACCCGCAGTGGTTCCGGAGTCCGGCAGGCGGCCCCTTCGCAAGAAGGGCAAGACCGTGACACCGGCGGCCTCCGTCCAACCGGAGGCGCCGGACAACTTGTTGGAGGCGCTCAACGGCGCTTCCATCGAGGAAGAACACCGCACTATTATGAGTGCGGTGATTCAGAAGGTTCAGCTTGCCAAGAGCAGGCTGACCGAAGCTTGCAGCAGCCTTCTAACAGGCTTTGAGGTAAGAAGTTTAAAATATGTAATGTGATACTGCATAGACAGTAGCCCCTGATGCTCGGTTCGGTGTTCGGAAAGAAAAACCAGACTGAGGATCTAAAAAAGATATACGCAGGAGTGCTAAAAATTATGTCAATATGGGTTTGCAGGCTGCGCTGCTGACCTCTGCCGCACTGACTGCAGAGGTCGGTGCTTTGAAGCAGGACCTCGAGCGGTCCGAGCGAGAGCTCGGCCTTGCTAAGAAGCAGCTCGAGGACAAAGAAGGTGAGTAACACCACTTTGAAATTTGTACCTTACAGAAAAGGATTTTGGTTGCAATAGAAATAACAAGGATAACGTGGGTACTGCAGGGGCCACGAACGAGGTGGCAACCCTGAAGGAGGCCGTGTCTGTGGCCGAACGCAATGCGGCCGCAGAACTGGCGGAGCGAAGTAGGAGGCGCGGGTGGCGGAGGTGCGGCAAGAGCTCCAGGCTCTCATGGAAAAGCATGAGAGTTTGGAGCGTGACTCAAAGACTCAAGAGTCCGAGCTTGCCTCGGCTCTTGAAAGTGCCAAATCTGCCAAGGCCGAGGCCCATAAGTCCCTCTAGGAGATTGAGGCGATGAAGAAGATAGCGGCGGGTAAGGCATTTTTCATGCAAAGCAAGCATGTGAATGTAAATTACCTGTTACTTACCCGAATTTGGAGCTCTCCAGGGGCGTTTGTAGATCTGCCTCGCAGCGTGTCCGATGCCGCCGCATTCTATCGGGCCGAGGAGGGGAGCTCAACAGAGAAGGTCTTCTGGTCTCAGTAATCTGAAAGTTCTATACTGAGACCATGTTGACCGTCGTGTGATCCGAAGAACAGTTTATACATCTCCACGGGTGTCGCACCCATGAAGTGTTGGAGAATTCGCGGTCCCTCTGGATTAAACTCCCACAGCCGGAGAGGACGACGTTTGCAGGGCAGGAGACGCCTAATCAGCATGACCTGCATCACCACGACCAGATCAATCTCCCTCACCTGGAGGTCTTGAATCCGACCCTGCAATAGGGGCACGTCCTTTGACGGCCCCTAGTTGAGCCCTTGGCTGACCCATGACACCAGCCGCTGCGGAGGGCCCGAGCGGAAGATGGGCGGCGGCTTCTGCCTGCTGCCCCTGGGAGCGGTTATGTAGAACCACTCCTGCTGCCACAAGCCGAGCTCCTCCTAAAAAGAGCCCATCGGGCCATGGAGCGTCGGCCCTTCTGCTTACAACCGCCCCGCCGCACTCTGCTTGACGCCCCTCGATCATCTTCGGCTCCACGTCGAAGGTCTTAAGCCACAAGCCGAAGTGAGGGGTAACGCGGAGGAAGGCTTCGCAAAAAACAATGAATGAAGAGATATGGAGGATGGACTCTGGAGCCAAGTCGTGGAATTCCAACCCGTAGTAAAACATGAGACCTCTCACAAAAGGATCCATCGGGAAGCCTAAACCCCGACGGAGGTGGGATACAAACACGACATACTCGTTGGGCTCGGGGGTGGGGATGACTTGCCCTTTGACGGGCAACCTATGCGAAATCTCATAAGACAGGTACTTGGCCTCTTGCAGCTTTAGCATGTCTTCTTCCGTGACGGAGGAGGGCATCCACCGACCCTGTAGGTCGGAGCCGGACATTGTTGAAGGTCCGAAGCGCTCGAATCTGGGCTCTGAGTGTTGGAACTTGGGGTAAGGAGTAGATTCGATTGAGGATTGAAGAAAAGAAACGAGCCTTGGTCCCGTTATAAAGAAGGGGAATACCAAGAGCCGTCCCCGTGACCGTTCGAGACTCGCCTCCAATAGAGGGGGCGTGGCAACGGGCACGGTTGGGTTACCCACGTCCATGTTGATGAGGATCCCGGAATAAGGGGAACACGATCTCTGCTTCGACAAGACATGCCAAGGAAACCGCTTCGCTAAACGCGCTGAGGTGGTATAATAAGAAACGATTCAAGTAAAGGCTTGGTAGTGGTGTGACGTCATACCACAAAATACGTCAGCAGATTGAACTTGTGTACATATTATCCTCTCTACGGTGGAATGTGGAATTTATTTTGCAGAGCCGGACACTATCCTGGTGTTCACAATCTTTTATGGATTATTCGGAGGAGGAACCCGCCTTGCAATGCCAAACAATATGCGCGCCGGACTCATCGTCATTGAAGCCTGGTTCAGGGGCTACTGAGGGAGTCCTGGACTAGGGGGTGTCCGGATAGCCGGACTATCATCGTCAGCCGGACTCCAAGACTATGAAGATACAAGATTGAAGACTTCGTCCCGTGTTCGGATGGGACTTTCCTTGGCGTGGAAGGCAAGCTTGGCGATACGGATATGTAGATCTCCTACCATTGTAACCGACTCTGTGTAACCCTAGCCCTCTCCAGTGTCTATATAAACGGGAGGGTTTTAGTCCATAGGACGAACAACCATTAAAACAATCATACCATAGGCTAGCTTCTAGGGTTTAGCCTCCTTGATCTCGTGGTAGATCCACTCTTGTAACACACATCATCAATATTAATCAAGCAGGACGTAGGTTTTACCTCCATCAAGAGGGCCTGAACCTGGGTAAAACATCGTGTCCCTCGTCTCCTGTTACCATCCGCCTAGACGCACAGTTCGGGACCCCCTACCCGAGATCCGCCGGTTTTGACACCGACACCACCCCTAGTTGGTTTTGCATTATTGACCACAAACTTGCTTGAGGTACTAATGTGTTTGTGAGAATTGCAGGATAACACAGGTAGTAGTCCCATATTGATTCGGTTTACCTACCAGAGATGACCCCTAAAAATGTGTGAATACATTGAATACAATGGTGGTCTGTGAAGACATTCACGTTGAAGACTATGACAGGAGAAGACATCGTGTGAAGACTATGGAGTGCGAAGACATAGTTGTTTCGTAGTTTCCTTTTCTTCTTTGTTGAGTCATAAGAACCACCGTACTGTTAAGTGGGGTCCAAGTGAACAAAGTCAGAGTGACTGATGTGATGCTCAACCAAATCCTATGTCTTCGAGCGAAGACAATGAGAGCAAATCTTATCCAGAGCTAGATGAGTCAGCTTTACTTGTAGCCCAAGTCAAGGTGCCGCGTGTGTTCTAAATCTGACCGTTGGACATGTGTCAGTTCCTTAGTGACCCAGGGTCATTTTGGACAAATCAGGCCGGGTTGCCTCCTGGCTATAAATAGCCCACCCCCTACACCATAAATTGGTGGCTGCTCAGAGTTAGTGCACGGCTTTTGTCGTTTGAGAGAAACCCACCTCTGAACCATTTGAGAGAGAATCCTTGCAAGGACAAAGCCCAAAACACCCAAAGCCAAAGAGTGTTAGGCATCACTAAAGTCTTTCTATCCGTGTGATCTGAAGACTTATTACACTTGAGGACTGTGAATCCTCCAGCCAGTTAGGCGTCGCATTCTCAACATCCAAGAGTCATTGTGGATTGCCGGTGAACGAAGTCTGTGAAGGTTTGGAAGTCTCCCTTGAAGACTTACCAGAGTGATTGGGTGAGGACTAAGTGTTCTTAGCTCAAGGGGAACAAGGTGAAGACGCGGTCTTCTGAGTTAAATCTCAGCCTCCCTAACCAGACGTACAGTTGTCACAACAACTGGAACTGGTCCAACAAACCCCTTGTCCTCTCCAAGAAACGGGTTCTATCCTACCTCTCTTACCTTACTTACAGTTTGTCTTCGTGAAGTGTTTGCCTACTTGCCTTATCTGTTTGACTTCACTGTGTGAAGACTATTATCTGTTTGGCTTCATACTATCTTCCATCGTGATCCAATGTATCTAGCTGCTTATAGTCTTCATGCTTTCACTTCATTGCTTACTTGACTATGGCTTGTCTAGTGTAGTCTACCTTCCGCTGCATATCAATAGGGTCATTTCTATCGTTTGTCTTCGAAACACCCATGTTTTGAAGACTTCCATAAAAATCACCTATTCACCCCCCTCTTGTCGAATACTAGCACTTTCAATTGGTATCAGTGCGAGGTGCTCCCTTGTTCTGTGTGATTTGGTTTAACCACCTGGAGTTTAGCTATGTCAACTGCAGGGATAATCAAGGTCTCTGCTGCGTGTCCTATCTTTGATGGTCAAGATTATCCCAAATGGAAAGTAATGATGAAGAAGCGCCTTCTCTCCATGAACAGTGAACTGTGGACTGTCACAGAAATTGGTCTCACAGATTTATGCAAGATGGCGAATGCTGACGACATTCGAAAGTACACTCATCTGGATATCACGGCTAAGGATATTATATGCTCATGTCTATCTATTGACGAGTTCAGGCACGTCAAGCATCTTTGTAATGCGAAGCTTATATGGGACCGGATTTCTGATGTCTATGAGGGTCATCGAACCCGTCAAGACCCATGGTTCTGCGAGTTCAAAGAATCTCTTAAAATGATGTCTTTTGAACCCGAGCCATCAGATCAAAACTACTGCCTCATGGCACGTAGTGTCAAGGTAACCTCTGTTGATTCCAAACCTAGCTACAAAACACTTGCTAAAATTGCAACTGAACAACAGAATACCATGGAACATATTCAAAAACTATTAGACAAAAGCGATGACCCGATCTCAGTCCTTAATTGAAGACATAAAAAATCTTCATGTTAAGTATGAGGAACTTGAAAGTCATCATGAATCGCTCTCAACCTCTCATGAAAAGCTTTCCTATGATTATCTTCAAAGGAAGTAGGAACTTGAGAAATTGAGATCGGCTCATGAAGATCTTCAAAAGGAAAATGAGTCACTCCGCGCTCAACAGATTAGTTCCGCTCAGGAAGGATTTGAACCACCATGTCTAAAATGTACTGAGCGTGATAATGTTGTCTCTGTTGCTGAATGTTCAACTACTACTACTGTTGCAATATCTTCAACTGCTGATGTGGTAAATAACCCCTCATCTGAGGGTACCACTACTATTGCTGATGAGAATGCCAGGTTGAAGTCATTACTTGAGACAGGAATGTACAAAAGTCTCAAAGGGCATCAGACAGTATGTGATGTCCTTAAAAAGCAGATTCTGAACCAAAACCCTAGGAAAGAGGGTGTTGGGTTTGAGAGGAAAATGAATGTTGATGGTTCTTACTGGATGCCTGAGCAGTACCCCAAAACCACATGGGTTGCTGCTAGGGGACCTTCAGTAGATCCATCTACCTTATCTGGCTTCACTAGTGCTAACCAAATTATCATTGATGAATCCTTTGATGCAAACTATAAACTATTCAGGAATCAGAAAGGTGAAGTGTTTGCCAGGTATATTGGTACTAATTGCAGGAATGGACCACCTCTTAAGAAGATTTGGGTACCCAAAAGGTGTCTCGAAAGCCTTCCCGTGAATGTCGTTACGACACCACCTGGGAAGAAGACAAACCCCAGACCAAAGGCTTCATATGGTCCAAAGGCTTCATACATACAGAAGACTCACCTGATTCACCCTAACGCCAATGTTTTGCATGGAAATCATACTCAGACCTTTGAATATGAGCATGTTTCTATGTTCATAAGTCTAAGAACTTTTCTGCTTATTCATATGAGTATTATTCTCCTCCTGCAAGGCTATTTGCTAGGGCTTCAAAGCTGAAGTTCTCAGATGCTGCACTTAGACTCATTGCTTCTAAGCCACCCCTGAAAATGTGGGTGGTTAAGAAAACTTAACTCTCTTTTGCAGGGAAAGGTCTCCAGTCGGAAATCAAAGGCGTCTGATGCTTATGCTGGGGACCTTAAACATCTTGTTGGGCGCAAGATAAAATGCCCAAATGCACTATGTATTTCGTCCCGAGATTCCTTGACACTCATCCTTTCTATCCTAACCAAGATCTGAACTTCTATGTTCCACTTGTTCGTCAAATGTTTATGCTTCACAACTCTCTTGGTGAAGCCTATCCCCCAAACTGTACTGTAGGCTATGACACCTCATGCTTCAGAATGGATTATGGATAGTGGTTGCACCAACCACATGACTGGTGATCGAAGTCTTCTGATGGATTCAACTCTTGGGCCGTCTGATAAGAGTCATATCACATTTGCTGACACTAGTAAAAGTAAGGTATTGGGTCTTGGTAGAGTTGCAATCTCAAAGGATCAGCACATGGATAAAGTGATGCTTGTTGAATCCCTTGGTTTCAACTTAATGTCTGTATCAATGCTATGTGATTTGAATATGATTGTGATATTTGGAAAATATCGTTGCCTTGTCCTTATGGAATCTGACAAATCTTTAGTCTTTGAAGGGTATCGAAAAGATGATCTGTATATGGTAGATTTCTCAGCAGGACCACAACTAGCCACATGTCTTCTAGCAAAAGGTTCAGAGTGCTGGCTTTAACATCGGAGGCTAGGACATGCGGGCATGAGGAACTTGTACACTCTCGCGAAGAAGAAGCATGTCGTGGGCATCGAAGGCGTCAAGTTCAAGAAAGACCATCTGTGTGGTTCCTGTGAAGCTGGGAAGATGACTAGGGCCAAGCATCCCTCGAAGACAATCATGATGACATCTCAACCCTTTGAGTTGCTTCACATGGACTTATTTGGCCCTACTCATTACTCTACTCTTACTACCACTGCTTGTCTCTATGGATTCATTGTTGTTGATGATTACTAAAGATATACCTGGGTGCATATAACTCTCTATAAGAATGAAGTGCAGGATGTCTTCAGACGCTTCGCCAATCGTGCCATGACGAACTACGATGTCAAGATCAAGCACATCAGAAGTGACAATGGCACAGAATTCAAGAACACCTTCCTCGACACTTACCTTGATACACTTGGCATAACTCATGAGTTTTCTGCTCCCTACACACCTCAGCAGAATGGCATCATGGAGCGCAAGAACAGAACCCTCATCAAGATGGCTCGGACGATGCTAGATGAGTACAAGACTCCAAGAAAGTTCTGGCCTGAAGCCTTTGACACTGCATGCCACATCATCAACCGAGTTTATCTTCACAAGCTTCTAAAGAAGACATCATATGAGCTGCTAACTGGTAAGAAGCCAAACGTCAGTTACTTTAGAGTATTTGGTGCTAGGTGTTGGATCAAGGATCCACATCACACTTCAAAATTTGCACCGAAAGCACATGAAGGTTTTATGCTTGGTTACGGAAAGGACTCGCACTCCTACAGAGTCTTCAACCTCTTTCACTATAAAGTGGTTGAAACTATGGATGTGCGGTTCGATGAGACTAATGGACCGCAAAGAGAGCACCTGCCAAATGTGCTAGATGAAGTTCCTCCTAGTGAATCTATCAAGCTCATGGGTACTGGAGAGATCATACCGTCCGAACCTCAGGCTGAAGATGAACTCATCATTGCACCAAGTCAACCTGACGACAATGCTCAGCCTGAAGTCCATGCTGAAGCTGAAGACAATGATCTGCAAGGGCAAAATCTTCGTCCAGTACATCCCCATGTTGCAAATGAAGTACAGATTGAGAAGATCATTGACAGCATCAATGCACCTGGTCCACTCACTCGTTCAAGAGCAACACAACTGGCAAATTTCTGTGAGCACTTTGCATTTGTCTCAATATCTGAACCCAAGAAAGTTGATGAAGCCTTCATGGAACCTGAATGGATTCAAGCCATGCAAGAAGAGCTTCATCAGTTTGAGCTGAATAATGTCTGGGAACTAGTCAAGCGTCCCGATCCTCGCAAGCATAATATCATTAGCACCAAATGGATCTATCACAACAAACAAGATGAACATGGTCAAGTTGTCAGAAACAAGGCTCGTCTAGTTGCTCAATGCTACACTCAAATAGAAGGTATTGACTTTGATGAAAATTTTGCTCCTGTGGCAAGACTTGAAGCCATTCGCATACTACTTGCATATGCCAACCATCACAATATCCTTCTGTACCAAATGGATGTGAAGAGTGCCTTTCTCAATGGCAAGATTGAAGAAGAAGTGTATGTAGCACAACCACCTGGCTTTGAAGATCCAAAACATCTTGATATGGTGTACAAGATCAACAAGGCACTTTATGGCCTCAAACAAGCTCCTCGAGCTTGGTATGACACGCTCAAAGACTTCTTGAAGAGCAAAGGCTTCAAACCTGTTTCACTAGATCCAACACTCTTCACGAAGTCATATGATGGTGAACTATTTGTGTCCCAAATCTATGTGGATGACATTATCTTTGGCTGCAGTGACAAGAGATACATCGATGAGTTTGGGCACATGATGCAAGAGCAACATCAGATGTCCATGATGGGTGAGCTGAAGTTCTTCCTTGGACTTCAAATCCGTCAGCAGAGAAATGACATCTTCATATCTCAAGAGAAATACCTCAAAGACTGCCTGAAGAAGTTTGGAATGCAAGACTGCAAAGGATACACGACGCCAATGCCAACCAAAAGTCATCTGGGTCCTGACGACAATGGTAAAGAGTTCGATCAAAAGGTATACTGCTCCATGATTGGTTCCTTACTTTACTTATGTGCATCTAAGCTAGATATAATGCTTAGCGTTTGCATGTGTGCCTGATTCCAAGCGGCACCAAAGGAGTCGCATCACCTAGCCGTGAAGGGTTCACCATTTGATCTGATTGGGTATTCTGATGTTGATTATGCTGGTGACAGGGCTGATCGCAAGTCCACCTCAAGAACATGTCACTTTCTCGGTCGATCACTTGTCTGTTGGTCTTCAAAGAAGCAGAACTGTGTGTCACTCTCCACTGTTGAATCTGAATACATTGCTGCTGGATCATGCTGTGCTCAGCTTCTATGGATGAAGCAAACTCTCAAGGACTATGGCATCAAAACGAAGAATGTGCCACTCCTCTATGACAATGAAAGCGCCATCAAGCTTTTCAAGAATCCAGTTCAACACTCGAAGACAAAGCACATTCAAATCCGTCATCACTTTCTCAGAGATCATGTCAACAAGGAAGACATTGATATCATTCATGTCAACACTGAAGAGCAATTGGCTGATATCTTCACTAAGCCCTTGGATGAGAAAAGGTTTTGCAAGTTGCGGTGTGAGCTAAATATCTTAGAATCCTCGAATGTCCTCTGAATGGACACACATCCTAACGCTTATGCATGTTGACGACTTAGATGTGCAACACACGAACTAACGTATATCTTCAATTAATGAAGAATTACCTTCTGAGTGTGAATACATTAATATGGAATTTGACTTCGGAGCGCCACGATAATTGTGCGCCGTGTCTGGGTCTAATACTTCCTAAACGGTGGGTAACGCCACCACCAAATTCTTATTGAAGTGTTTCTCTTGGCGTTGCAATTGCAAAGTCTTCGCATTTGGATTGTATTCAACATTAATTTATCTTCATGATTTATCTTCAATGTTGATTTGGTTCATATATATATATATATATGTGTGTGTGTGTGTGTGTGTGTTCTGTCCTCTACATCATTCACTTATATCTATGTCTTCACTATTGAATCTTTTGATCTAAGTGAATGTGATCGGACCCTAACCTGTTATATGCTTCTATCCCAACTCTATCTGTCCAAATCATATGCATTCTATTGAAACCTGTCGATTGTCTTCTCTGAGTCCTTGTTACCAGATGACAATCTGACAAACATTTATTCTATTTTTTTAATACTGCATCCTTATTGCCTGAAAACCGGAGAAGCTGGAACGACCACCCGATAATCCAGGCGTGCGTGGGAACATGGAACAACTTCCAATGTGTTGCATGTTTGCCACGTGTCCCTCAGATGTGAACTGCCAGGGGCACTTGAGTAATTGTGTTGTGTTGTCCCTTTCCTTATAAATAATAATCACATCACGGTCAAAAATCCTTCTTCCACCTCCTCACCTCGCTCAAACCCTAGCGCCACCGCTAGCTCTTGACGACGTCAGCGACAAAGCGCCTAGCTGCCGCGACCTCATCGAAGCCGTCCTCAATGTCAGTGTCAAAACCGGTGGATCTTGGGTACGGAGTCCCGATCTATGCGTCAAGGCTGATGGTAATAGGAAGCAAGGGACACAGATGTTTACCCAGGTTCGGGCCCTCCCAATGGAGGTAAAACCCTACTTCCTGCTTGATTAATATTGAAGATATGGGTAGTACAAGAGTAGATCTACCACGAGATCATAGAGGCTAAACCCTAGGAGCTAGCCTATGATGGTATGATTGTAATTGTGATCGGCCTTCTAAGGACCAACCTCTCCGGTTTATATAGACACCAGAGAGGGCTAGGGTTTACATGGAGTCGGTTACAAGGAAGGAAACACAATATCCGGATCTCCAAGCTTGCCTTCCACGCAAAGGAGAGTCCCATCCGGACACGGGCCGAAGTCTTTAGTCTTGTATCTTCACGCTTCAATAGTACGAACGTTGTACACAGTCCGGCTGTCCGGATACCCCCTAATCCAGGACTCCCTCAGTAGCCCCTGAACCAGGCTTCAATGACGATGAGTCCGGCGCACAGTATTGTCTTCGGCATTGCAAGGCGGGTTCCTTCTCCGAATACTCCGAAGTAATTATCGAACACTTGAATCGTGTCTGGATCCACAAAATGATCTTTACACACCGCTGTAGAGAGAATGATATTTCACAAATGCAATCTGCTGACAAATTTTTCAGACGACGTGACATGTTATTACGGTCGGATCATTATTCGAACCGTTTTCCCACAACCAGCCCCAGCGCATATTGCGAGGCGGTTTCTTTGACACGTCTCGTCAAAGTAGAGATCGTGTCCCCTTATCACGGGATTCTCATCAATACGGGTATGGGTAACCTCACCGCGCCATCAATCGTGGCACTTGGGAAGCAAGTGATTCCCAACGGGCAAGTGGGGAGGCGCACCTCTTTCGTCGCCTTTATAAAGGTATACGTTTTCCTCATTTTTACCCACGCCTCCTGAAGGAGTCCTGGACTAGGGGGTGTCCGGACAGCCGGACTATCATCGTCAGCCGGACTCCAAGACTATGAAGATACAAGATTGAAGACTTCGTCCCGTGTCCGGATGGGACTTTCCTTGGCATGGAAGGCAAGCTTGGCGATACGGATATGTAGATGTCCTACCATTGTAACCGACTCTGTGTAACCCTAGCCCTCTCCGGTGTCTATATAAACTGGAGGGTTTTAGTCCGTAGGACGAACAACCATTACAACAATCATACCATAGGCTAGCTTCTAGGGTTTAGCCTCCTTGATCTCGTGGTAGATCCACTCTTGTAACACGCATCACAATATTAATCAAGCAGGACGTAGGGTTTTACCTCCATCAAGAGGGCCCGAACCTAGGTAAAACATCGTGTCCCTCGTCTCCTGTTACCATCCGCCTAGACGCACAGTTCGGGACCCCCTACCCGAGATCCGCCGGTTTTGACACCGACATTGGTGCTTTCATTGAGAGTTCCTCTGTGTCGTCACTGATAGGCTTGATGGCTTCTTCAATCAAGAACCACGCCATCCAGGGTGAGACTTTTCTCCCCGGACAGATCTTCGTGTTCGGCGGCTTCGCACTGCGGGCCAATTCACTTGGCCATATGGAGCAGATCGAAAGCTACGCCCCTGGCCATCAGGTCAGGTTTGGAAGCCTAAACTTCACGGCTGACATCTGCGGGGACTTGATCTTCGACGGAGTCGAGCTACAGCCGAGCGTGCCGCACTGTCACGATGGGCATGATCTAGCTCTGCCATTGGATAGTACCCTAGAGGCCGCACACAAGTCCGCTCTGACCCATAGTTCGGAGCCGACCGCACAGATCGAGGACAGGTGGCTGGACACCGCCTCGGGAGCTGCAACTTCCACGGGGATGGAGCCGAATACTGACCTTGTCCCTTATGAAGCTCGTGACTCCGAGGCGTCGGACTCCTTGCCGGACTCCGAACCTCCTGCGCCCCTGCCAATCGAATCCGATTGGGCGCTGATCATGGAGTTCACCGCCGTGGACATCTTTCAGCACTCACCCTTTGGCGACATCCTAAATTCGCTAAAACATCTCTCATTATCAGGAGAACCCTGGCCGGACTGCGGTCAGGATGGCTGGGATGCGGACGACGAAGAAATTCAAAGCCCACCCACCACCCACTTTGTAGCCACTGTCAATGATCTAACCGACATGCTAGACTATGACTCCGAAGACATCGACGGTATGGACGACGATGCCGGAGACGATCAAGAACCAGCGCCTACAGGGCACTGGAAGACCACCTCGTCATACGACATATACATGGTGGACACCCCAAAGGATGGGGACGGCGAAGAAGCAGCGGAGGCGGATTCTTCTAAGAAACAGCCCAAGCGCCGACGTCAGCGGTGCCGCTCTAAATCCCGCCACAGTAAGAATGGAGAGTCCGGCACCAGAGAAAATAACACCCCAGAGAGTGCCGAAGACAACCCCCTCCAGCAAGATTCAGCACAGGAGGACGGAGTAGCTAGCCCTCAGGAGAGAGCGGCAGACGAGGAGGACGAAAATTACATGCCTCCCTCCGAAGACGAGGCAAGCCACAAAGACGACGAATTCGTTGTGCCCGAGGATCCCGTCGAACAAGAGCGTTTTAAACGCAGGCTAATGGCCATGGCGAACAGCCTAAAGAAAAAGCAGCAACAGCTTCAAGCTGATCAAGACCTGTTGGCCGACAGATGGACCGAGGTCCTTGCGGCCGAAGAGTATGAACTCGAACGCCCCTCCAAAAGCTACCCAAAATGCAAGTTGCTCCCCCGACTAGAGGAGGAAGCGTACAAACCTTCATCACCAGTGCACAATACGGCAGACCGACCACCCCGTGGTCGCGACAGAGAGGCATCTAGGCCCTCCATCAGAACCGTACCCCGGCACCGCTCGAAAAGTACGAAGCCATGGGGGAATGCGCCGGACTTGCAGGATATATTGGAGGACAAGGCAAGACAATCTAGATCTATCTACGGATCACGTGGGCGCCCCACGACCCACGACGACTACCGTCGTGCCGGATACAGCAACTCCGGCCGGGCCGAACACAGCAGACAACACTCTCTTGAGCTACGTCGTGATATTGCTCAATATAGAGGCGCCGCACACCCACTATGCTTCACAGACGAAGTAATGGAACATCATATCCCTGAAGGGTTTAAACCCGTGAACATTGAATATTATGATGGCACAACAGACCCCGCGGTTTGGATCAAAGATTATCTCCTTCACATCCATATGGCCCGCGGCGACGATCTCCATGCCATCAAGTACCTCCCACTCAAGCTTAAAGGACCAGCTCGGCATTGGCTTAACAGCTTGCCAGCAGAGTCAATTGGGTGTTGGGAGGACCTGGAAGCCGCATTCCTCGACAACTTCCAAGGCACATATGTGCGACCACCAGACGCCGATGACCTAAGCCACATAATTCAGCAGCCAGATGAATCAGCCAGACAATTCTGGACACGGTTCTTAACAAAGAAAAATCAAATTGTCGACTGTCCGGATGCAGAGGCCCTCGCAGCCTTCAAACATAACATCTGCGACGAGTGGCTGGCCCAGCACCTAGGACAAGAAAAGCCGAAATCCATGGCAGCCCTCACATCACTCATGACCCGCTTCTGCGCGGGAGAGGACGGCTGGCTAGCTCGCAGCAACAACCTCAGCAAAAATGCTGGCAGTCCGGATACTAAGGACCACAATGGCAGGTCGCGTCGAAACAAAAATAAACGCCGCGTTAACGGCGATAACCATGAAGATATGGCAGTCAACGCCGGATTCAGAGGCTCTAAACCCGGTCAGTGGAAGAAGCCATTCAAAAGAACCACTCCGGGTCCATCCAATTTGGACCGAATACTCGACCGCTCTTGCCAGATACATGGCACCCCCGAAAAGCCAGCTAACCACACCAACAGAGATTGTTGGGTATTCAAGTAGGCAGGCAAGTTAATTGCCGAAAACAATGACAAGGAGCTGCATAGCGACGATGAGGAGGAGACCCGGCCGCCGAACAATAGAGGACAGAAGGGTTTCCCCCCACAAGTGCGGACGGTAAATATGATATACGCAACCCACATACCCAAGAGGGAGCGGAAGCGTGCACTTCGGGACATATATGCGATGGAGCCAGTCGCCCCGAAGTTCAATCCATGGTCCTCTTGCCCGATCACTTTTGATCGAAGGGACCACCCCACCAGTATCCGCCATGGCGGATTCGCCGCATTGGTTTTAGACCCAATCGTCGATGGATTTCACCTCACTAGAGTCCTCATGGACGGCGGCAGCAGCCTGAACCTGCTTTATCAGGATACAGTGCGCAAGATGGGCATAGACCCCTCAAGGATTAAACCTACAAAGACGACCTTCAAAGGCGTCATACCAGGTGTCAAGGCCAATTGTACGGGCTCGGTCACACTGGAAGTGGTCTTCGGATCCCCGGATAATTTCCGAAGCGAGGAGTTAATCTTCGACATAGTCCCGTTCCGCAGCGGCTATCACGCCCTGCTCGGACGAACCGCGTTTGCAAAGTTCAACGCGGTGCCGCATTATGCATACCTCAAGCTCAAGATGCCAGGCCCTCGTGGAGTCATCACGGTCAACGGAAACACTGAACGCTCCCTCCGAACGGAGGAACACACAGCGGCTCTCGCGGCAGAAGTTTAGAACAACCTCTTAAGGCAACTTTCGAGTCCGGCTGCTAAAAGACCGGACGGGATTAAACGCGCCCGGAGTAACATACACCAAGACCACCTGGCGCGTTTCGAGCACGCGTAGCAATGCGGCCCCAACCCTAGCCCTTACATGATTGTAAGACAAGCTCCCCGCGTACATCATTACGCTCTGGAGATACCTTGGGCATAGGGGGAGGGACACGACCACGACAGGCCCAGAGTGCGGCTCAACCACACCAGGGGCTCCTAAGTGTGTCGATCTTTTTCTTTCCCTTTTTTATTCTTATTTTATCCACAGGACTCCGTTTACAAGAGGCCCTGTCCGGCAGTAGATCTGCCGAACCCACGATGCAACAGCCAGGGAGGAACCAGGGCTACGACGAACACTCATGTGGTCTCCATTATGAGCATTAAATCTGTTTATTACACCATTCCGCAGCCTATCCCTGGAGGGGGACATGTCTAATAGTCCAAACCCTTGCTTACCGCACTATTTTTATCGTTCTGCACTCACAGCAGACCTCCTCGAATAAACAATGCATCATTTTTCGCTTATAATTGCATTACCTTTATTTATATATGTATGTTCACTTATGACATCTTGCATCCGTACAATTCAGTACGGCAGAATACACCAGGGGCTTATGTTCCCCGCATTATGGTGTGAAGTCTGAACACTTTCACAAGTGCGGCACCCCGAACTTATAGCACTATATGCATCGGCTCCGAATCATGTCTTGGGTCAATAGTTGGGTTTGCCCGGCTCCCACGTTTTGGTACCTTACGTTCCGTTCCGTCGGCTAAGGTAGCACTGGGAGAACCACTGCGATTGCGCCCCAGTTGAGCTGGGTTAACGCCTCAGTGGAGAAAGCTAAAACTGACCGTCATGATAAGGCGAGAGCTGGTCGCTGTTCGAGAGGTCTTTTCGAGTCCTTAAAGACTTACGCCGCTTAGAGCAAGGAACCGGCTATGTCCGGCCAAGGCGTGGATAGCGCCCCGAATTCGGTCTTCCGAACACTAGGGGCTTCGCCGAAATTTAAAATTATAGAATTTTATGGCTAAGTGAGAGTGTTCAAGCATTATAAGTCTGGTTGCCTTGTTCGTTGTGTTGAGCGCCTCCCTAGATGGACCCAAAGATGGGAACAAGAGCGCTCAAGTTTATCCCGAACACCCCAGCACTCGTGGCATGGGGGCTGAAGCCGACGACTTGCCATCTCCCAGATTTGATAAACGGCCGCACAGAAGGTAATATTTTAAATCAAACAAGCGTTGCTTAGCACATATGAACAAAGTTTTCAGCGCACAGGATAACACATTGCGAGTCTACTAAAAAATTACATCTCTGGGGCACTCATCCGCAATCTTGCGGGCACCCTTCAGGACAATCTTATAGTACATTTCGGGCGTACGATACTCCTTGCCCGCCGGCGGCACGTCCGTCAGAAGCCTCTCAGCATCCAGCCTGCCCCAGTGCACCTTTGCGCGGGCAAGGGCCCGACAGGCACCTTCAATGCAGGCGGAGCGCTTGATGACCTCCACCCAAGGGCACGCATCCACCAGCCGCCGCACGAGGCCGAAGTAGCTCCCAGGCATGGCCCCTCCAGGCCACAGCCGGACTATAAGGCCCTTCATGGCCTGCTCGGCTACCTTGTGGAGCTCGACCAACTGCTTCAGCTGGTCGCTAGGGGGCACCGGATGTCCGGCCTCAGCATATTGAGACCAGAAGACCTTCTCCATTGAGCTCCCCTCCTCGGCCCGGTAGAATGCGGCGGCATCAGACACGCTACGAGGCAGATCTGCAAACGCCCCTGGAGAGCTCCGAATTCGGGTAAGTAACAGGTAATTTACATTCACATGCTTGCTTTGCATGAAAAATGCCTTACCCGCCGCTATCTTCTTCATCGCCTCAATCTCCTGGAGGGACTTATGGGCCTCGGCCTTGGCGGCTTTGGCACTTTCAAGAGCCGAGGCAAGCTCGGACTCTCGAGTCTTTGAGTCGCGCTCCAAACTCTCATGCTTTTCCATGAGAGCCTGGAGCTCTTGCCGCACCTCCGCCACCCGCGCCTCCTGCTTCTCTCGCTCCGCCCGTTTTGCGGCCGCATTGCGTTCGACCGCGGACACGGCCTCCTTCAGGGTTGCCACCTCGTTCGTGGCCCCTGCAGTACCCACGTTATCCTTGTTATTTCTATTGCAACCAAAATCCTTTTCTGTAAGGTACAAATTTCAAAGTGGTGTTACTCACCTTTTTTGTCCTCGAGCTGCTTCTTGGCAAGGCCGAGCTCTCGCTCGGACCGCTCGAGGTCCTGCTTCAAAGCACCGACCTCCGCAGTCAGTGCGGCAGAGGTCAGCAGCGCAACCTGCAAACCCATATTGACATAATTTTTAGCACTCCTGCGTATATCTTTTTTAGATCCTCGGTCCAGTTTTTCTTTCCGAACACCGAACCGAGCATCAGGGGATACTGTCTATGCGGTATCACATTACATATTTTAAACTTCTTACCTCAAAGCCTATTAGAAGGCTGCTGCAAGCTTCGGTCAGCCTGCTCTTGGCGAGCTGAACCTTCTGAATCACCGCACTCATAATAGTGCGGTGTTCTTCCTTGATGGAAGCGCCGTTGAGCGCCTCCAACAAGTTGTCCAGCGCCTCCGGTTGGACGGAGGCCGCCGGTGTCACGGTCTTGCCCTTCTTGCGAAGGGGCCGCCTGCCGGACTCTGGAACCACTGCGGGTTCCGGCACGGAGTCCGGTGCGAAGTCCGGGAGGTCGCCTTGTGGCACCTCCGGAGCCTCCCCCTCCTAGCGGGTCCCCTCCTGGATCCCACCTCGGCGTCCTCAGCATCGCGAGGGGTGGAGGCGGTCGGAATGGAATCTACATCCGACAGGGCCAAGGACCCACTGGATGAAGCGGGAAGGTCCTCCTCGGCCGGGCTACAGATAGCATGCGGCATTAGAAGGACACTACGTGGCACAAAAAAGAAATTACAAATCACTCAGGAATCCAGATACTTACGATCTTGCCAGGGGCTTGGCCCTTAAGGGCCACTCCTCGTCGCCGTCGTTGGCGTTGGCGGAGCTGTCCGGAGGAAGGGTCCTTCCCCTCTTGGACCCTTCGGCTTCCCTTGTTGGGGAAGCCTTCCTCTTCCTCTCTCCCCCTCCAGGGGAGAGCCTTCTTTCTCCTCCTCGCCTTCGGGGGAGGAGTCCGCCTTGGAGTCATCGGACACCTAAAAACGGGAACTCTTTCGAGTACCCGTGGCCTCCTTCTTGGCCTTCTTCTCCGGCACCACATGCGGTGCCGGAACCAGCAGCCCCGCTAGACGGGCGTCTACTGGGTTTTCTGGCATGGGAGCTGGACAGATAATCTACTCGGCCTTCTTCGTCCATTCCTATCAAAGGAAAGGGGAGATTAAATCCCGCGTAAGGTCGAACTATTAAAAACAAGTGTCCCGTAAAGGGGTAGAATCAGGGGCGGATCCAACCCAGCCCAGCGCCCCGGGCCTCCTTTGTGCACTGTAGCAATTGCTACAGTGTTTTGCTGAATTCTACAAAGGAAATGGGCCTCATGCCCCGAGCCTGGGCCCCCCCGGCCTGGGGCCTAGATCCGCCACTGGGTAGAATCACTTACCTCGTCAGCTGGACACTGCGAGCGAAATCCGCGATCTTCAGTGGCGGATGCGGGAGCTTCGACGCCCTTGAAGAGCACCTTCCAGGCATCTTCGTACCTAGTGTCGAAGAGCCTGCTCAAGGTTTGGTGCTGTGCCGGATTGAACTCCCACAATTTAAATGCCCGTTCTTGGCACGGGAGAATCCGGCGGATGAGCATGACTTGGACCATGTTGACAAGCTTGAGCTTCTTGTTCACCAGCTTCTGGATACAGGCTTGGAGTCCGGTCAGCTCCTCCGAATCGCCCCAGGTCAAGCCACTCTCCTTCCAAGAGGTGAGCCGCGTGAGGATTCCAGATCTAAATTCAGGGGCCGCTACCCATTTAGGGTCACGCGGCTCGGTGATGTAGAACCACCCTGATTGCCATCCCTTGATGGTTTCCATGAAGGCGCCCTCGAGCCAGACGACATTGGGTATCTTACCCACCATGGCGCCTCCGCACTCTGCCTGATTCCCCTTTACTACCTTCGGCTTGACATTGAAGGTCTTGAGACACAAGCCGAAGTGGGGCTGGATGCAGAGGAAGGCCTCGCACACGATGATAAATGCCGAGATGTTGAGGATGAAGTTTGGCGCCAGATCGTGGAAATCTAGGCCGTAGTAGAACATGAGCCCCGGACAAAGGGGTGAAGTGGAAAGCCCAGTCCGCGGAGGAAATGGGGAAGGAAGACCACCCTCTCATGGGGCCTGGGGTGGGGATGAGCTGCCCCTTGTTGGGGAGACGGTGCGCGATGTCGCTGGACAGGTATCCGGCGTCGCGTAGCCTTTCGATGTTCCCCTCCGTGACGGAGGAGGCCATCCACTTGCCTCCCTCTCCGGACATGACTGGAGAAGGTTGAGACGAGATGTGCGAACTTGGGCGCTGGAGCTCGAGTGCGCGAAGATGGATAAGCAAAGGAGGAAGAAGGCGTAGGTAAAAAGGTGGATCCTTATCCCCTTATATATGGGCGGACAAAGACTATGCGTCCCCACCGGCCTGGTAAAACTCGCTTATCCCCCAAGCGCCACCATCAATGGCGCGGTTGGGTTACCCACGTCCGTATTGATGGGAATCCCGGAATGAGGGGAACACGATCTCTGCTTCGACAAGACTTGCCAAGGAAACCGCTTCGCTAAACGCGCTGAGGTGGTATAATAAAAAACGATTCAAGTAAAGGCTTGGTAGTGGTGTGACGTCATGCCACAAAATACGTCAGCAGGTTGAACTTGTGTACATATTATCCTCTCTACGGTGGAATGTGGAATTATTTTGCAGAGCCGGACACTATCCTGGTGTTCACAATCTTTTATGGATTATTCGGAGGAGGAACCCGCCTTGCAATGCCGAACAATATGCGCGCCGGACTCATCGTCATTGAAGCCTGGTTCTGGGGCTACTGAGGGAATCCTGGACTAAGGGGTGTCCGGACAGCCAGACTATCATCGTCAGCCGGACTCCAAGACTATGAAGATACAAGATTGAAGACTTCGTCCCATGTCCGGATGGGACTTTCCTTGGCGTGGAAGGCAAGCTTGGCGATACAGATATGTAGATCTCCTACCATTGCAACCGACTCTGTGTAACCCTAGCCCTCTCCGGTGTCTATAGAAACCGGAGGGTTTTAGTCCTTAGGACGAACAACCATTACAACAATCATACCATAGGCTAGCTTCCAGGGTTTAGCCTCCTTGATCTCGTGGTAGATCCACTCTTGTAACACGCATCATCAATATTAATCAAGCAGGACGTAGGGTTTTACCTCCATCAAGAGGGCCTGAACCTGGGTAAAACATTGTGTCCCTCGTCTCCTGTTACCATCCGCCTAGACGCACAGTTCGGGACCCCCTACCCGAGATCCGCCGGTTTTGACACTGACACCTCCTTTCTCCCTTGCCCACTCTTGCCCCCTCCAGCTCCAGTGCCCAAGCCTAAGTCTTCTCCGCACAGCTAGACATGTCCGGAGCAGGAGGCAAGTGGGTGGCTTCCACCCTCAAGGAGAGGCATGTCACAAATCTTCGGGCGGCCGGATACTTGGCCGCAGACATAGCGCACCGGCTACAGGACGCCGGGCAGGTCATTCCGACCCCAGGACCCCACGAGAGGGTCATGTTCGTTGCCCACTTCGTCCGTGGACTGGGATTTCCACTTCATCCCTTCGCCCGCGGGCTTATGTTCTACTACGGGCTAGATTTCCATGATCTAGCCCCGAATTTCCTCCTCAACATCTCGACGTTCATCGTCGTATGCGAGGCCTTCCTCCGCATCCGGCCTCACTTCGGCCTATGGCTGCAAACCTTCTGCGTGAAGCCGAAGGTTGTAAGCGGCCAACAAGCGGAGTGTGGAGGAGCCATGGTGGGCAAGATGCTTAACATCACCTGGCTGGACGGTTCCTTTGCGGAGACCGTAAAAGGGTGGCAATCGGGGTGGTTCTACATCACCGAGCTGCGCGGCGCCAACTGGGCGGCGGCCCCCGAGTTCCGATCCGAAGCCCCCATGCGGCTCACCTCCTGGGAAAAGAAGGGCCTGTCCTGGGGTGAATCTACGGAGCTGACCGGACTCCAGACCTGCATTAGAAGCATGAAGGACAAGAACATCAAGCTTGTCAACGTGATCCAGGCCATGCTTGTTCGCCAGATTCTACCCTGCCAAAGGCGGGCATTCAATCTGTGGGAGTTCGTCCCGGCCGAACACCAGACGCTCCGGAAGCTCTACGACATGACGCACAAAGGCGCATGGAAGGTGTTGTTCAAGGCCTCCGAAGTACCTCATCCCACATCTAAGGACCACGGGCTTCACGCCGCGCGGCCTCATAGTCAGGTGAGTTCTCAGATTACCACCGGATTCGGTTCTTACCAATATATTCATGGGAGAGCCTTAAGTATTTATGCATATTTGTTCAGGATTATGTGAAGACAGCGGAGCAGGTTTACTGCCCGGCTCCGCTACCAGAAGGCCCAGCTGATGCTCTCCTAACGGAGATGCTGGTCCCGACACCGTACAAGGTGCCGAAGAAGAAGGCCAAAAAGAAGGCCCCAAGGACCCGAAAGGGTCTCCGGTGTAAGGTTATGCCAGAAGCCTCGTCTGAATACGACGAGGCACACTCCTCCCACGAAGGGGAGGAGGAAGTAGAAGAAGAAGACGCCCCATCCGGAAAGGATGAGGGGCCCGGGGAGGCGGACCAGGGGGCCGGAAAAGGCCCTCGGCGTAAGGCCATCATACCCCTGTCGTCTGATGACGACGAGACAGATTCCTCCCGTGGAGGCAGGGGGAAGCAAGAAGAAACTCTACCTCCCCGCACTAGGGAGGAGAAAAAGAGAAAAGCCACCCCGGAGGGGGAGGCTGGGGCGTCCAAGAAGGGAAAGGTATCCCTTCCGGACTATTCCGCCACGACCACTCACAGCGAGGAGGGGTGGCTGCCCAGGGGGAAGCCCCCAGTGCGATCATAAGTGTCCACACTCTATCATGATTTCACTTCACAGTTTTTGTATTTATAATGCCGGACATATATGCAGTCCAGCCAGGGTTCATTCCGAGGTATCTTCCTCCGGATCCCTGAGCGATTTAGAGATGAATTCGCTTTCGACGGCCACTACTCCTCAACCCGCGGATGACACGGAGGTGTTGTCCCGAAGGCTCCCAGAGCGGGGGGAGGTGACTCTGGACACACCCCAAGGCGGGATTCCAGATGTCGGGCACGCGGGGTTCAAGATCCCCGCGGATCGTGTCGATGAGAGCCACGGTAAGCCGGGCTCTCAGCCGAACACAGTTCCGGAACCTTCACTGGTTCCAGACTTAGGCGGGCGGCCCCTTATTAGGGAGGGCGAGCCGTCTGTGTCGAGGACTTCCGTTGTGCCCAAGGCGCCGGATTGTCTGAGGGAAGCGCTTCGCGGCGCTTCCATGGATGAAGAGCACCGTACTCTTATGAGTGCGGTGATTCAGAAGGTTTCGTCCGCCAAGAGCGGACTAACCGAAGCTTGCACCAGCCTCCTAACAGGCTTTGAGGTACGTAATAAAAGTCTGAGAAATTACCACCCGATAGGTAGTAGCCCCTGATACTCTGTTTGGTGTTCGGAAAGAAAAACCAAACGGAGGGTCAATAATAATCTGCAGGAGACTAATAATAAATATTCATGTGCATAAACAGGCTGTGCTGCTTGCAGCTACTGCCCGCACTGCCGAGGTTGCCAAACTAAAGCGGGACCTGGAGCAGGCGCAGGGAGAGCTCAGCCTCATGAAGAGGTAGCTCGAGGAGAACAGGGGTAAGTGATTCCCCTCTCTTATGTATTTAAGGATAGACAAAATTGGTTAGTCTAACGTCGAAGCGTCGTGACTGCGTGACAGGGGCCACCGTCGAAGCGGCGTCCCTGAAGAAAGCGTTGTCCGAGGCCGAAGACAAGGCAGCCTTGGAATGCAAGGAGCGTGAAAAGCAAAGTGCTAGAGTGGTCGAGGTACAGCAAGAGCTCCGGGACCTCGGTAAGAAGTACGAGTCCATGGAGCACGATCTGAAGATGAAAGAGGCCGAGCTTGCGAAGGCCCTTGTAAGTATAAAGGACGCCGGGGCCGAAGCCGAGAAGGCACAGCAGGAAATCCAGGAGGCCAAAAAGATAGCAGCGGGTAAGAAGTTCTTTATGCAAAGCAAACATGTGGAGGAGGCATTTCTTTTACTTACTCGAATTCGGAGCTCTCCAGGGGCATTCGCAGATCTGCCATGCAACGTATCAGATGCTGTGGAGTTCTATTGTGCCCAGGAGGGGAGCTCAACGGACAAGCTGTTTTGGTCCCAGTATGCTGGGGCCGAACACCCAATGCCTCTGAGTGACCAACTGAAGCAGTTGGTCGAACTCCACAGGGCGGCCGAACTGGCTATGAGGTTTCATAGTCCGGATGTGGCCTGGTGAGCTCCTGCCCACTAGCTACTTTGGCCTGATCAAGCAGATGGTGGATGCCTGTCCGCGGCTTGAAGTGATCAAGCAATCTGTTTGCATTGAGGGTGCCCGCCGGGCCTTTGCCCGCGTCAAGGTGCATTGGGGCAAGCTGGATGCGGAGAAGCTGGTGAAGGACGGGCCGCCGGAGGGCAAGGCGCATCGCCATCCCGAGATGTACTATGATGGCATTATGAAGGGTGCTCGTCTCGTGGCCGATGAATGTACCAAGGACACCATTGTAGAGTGAATTCACTTCTGTCATGTTTGTAATTTGAAGACGAAGTTACTTGCACTATGTAGCGCCTTTGTTATTTAAAATATTACCTTCTGTGCGGCTGTTTATAAAATTTTGAAAGTAGGCTAGTCGTCGGCTTCCGCCCCCATGTAACTAGTACTGGGGTGTTCGTGGAAAACCCGAACACTCTTTATCCAAATGTTTGGTCCCTTAAGGAGGTGTCCGGCGCAGCAAACAAGGCAATCGGACTATGCGGCTTTATAACTTTCACTTAGCCATAGAAGTCTACAATTTTACTTAGCCATAGAAGGCAATCGGACTATGCGGCAATCGGACTATGCGGACTATGCGAAGCCCCTAGAATCCGGAAGGCCGAATTGGGGCGCTATACACGCCTAGATCGGACGAAGCCGATTTATCGCCTAAAGCGGAAACTCTTTAAGGATTTTAGGACCTCTCGAACAGCGACCAGCTCTCGCCATATCATGCCGGTCAGTTTTCCCTGCGCTACATTAGGTGCTCGTCTGGAAGAACCGGGACATAGTCGCAGTAGTTCTTCCTGCGCTACCTTAGCCGATATAACGGAACGTAAGGTACCAAAACAAGGGAGCCGGGCTAACCCAACTGTAGACCCAAGACATGATTCGGAGTTGATGCATATAGTGCTATAAGTTCGGGGTGCCGCACTGTTGAAAGTGTTCGGACTTGTATTGCCGTATGATGGCGCGCCATAAGAAGCCCCTGGCAAACTGACCGTACCAAGGTGTACGGATGCAATATCAAATAAACATTTATGAGAGAAAATGCTCAAATAAGAATAGTAAGCTGACGCTATATATGATCTCCCATTGATGAATAATATGTTTAAGTGTATGTTTACAATGGATGCATTAAGCAGAGATAAATAGGACTATTTGGCATGTCCTATCAAGGGGAAGGCTGTGTACAGATAGATAAAGCAGGTATAATGATCGTAAATAGATTCCACCTGGGTATTTCCTTCTGTGCACAACGCTTGTTGCCTCCTTGGTTGTCTCTCCCACGTAAGTCCGGCGATCCGGCTCTTCTGAGGATGCTGCACTAAAGCGAAATCCTGAAAGGTAAAAGGGAGAGATTGTGAAGGTATTTGGCGGTTACCCGCACTATTGACTGAGTCGTTGTTGCGCCTCCGCCTATGCCCATGGTATCTTGAGTGCGTAATTGTGTACGCGTGGCACGAATGCTGCTTTGGTGGGGCTTAAGCAGAGGCCGGACTGCTAATCACGCTCTTGGCGTTCCTGATGACCCTGTTGCAGGGTGCTCCAGACTCGCTTGACGGTGCTTGAGGTTGTCGTCACCGGATTGGTGGTTTGCCAGAGGAGGCCGCATTGTACTTCTGCCGCGAGGGCTATAGTATGCTCTTCTGTATGGAGAGAGCGGTCCATGTTTCCGTTGACTATTATGACCCCGCGCGGACCTGGCATCTTCAGCTTGAGGTATGCATAATGTGGAACCGCATTGGATCTAGCGAATGCGGTTCGTCCGAGCAGTGCGTGGTAACCACTACGGAAAGGGACGATATCGAAGATTAACTCTTCGCTCTGGAAGTTGTCCGGGGATCCGGAGACCACTTCCAATGTTATAGATCCCGTACAGCGGGCTCTACTCCAGGAGTTACACCTTTAAAGGTGGTTTTGGTTGGCTTGATCCTTGAAGGGTCAATGCCCATTTTGCACACTGTGTCCTGATAAAGCAGGTTCAGGCTGTTGCCGCCGTCCATAAGGACTCGCGTGAGGTGGAATCCGTCGATGATTGGGTCTAAGACCAATGCGGCTGAGCCGCCGTGACAGATGCTAGTAGGGTGATCCCTACGATCAAAGGTGATCGAACAAGCTGACCATGGGTTGAACTTGGGGGCGACTGGCTCCATCGCATAGACGTCTCGTAGTGCTCGCTTCCGTTCCCGCTTGGGGATGTGGGTGGCGTAGATCATGTTGACCGTTTTCACTTGGGGGCAAATTTCTTTGTCCCCCCATGTTCGGACGCCGGGGCTCTTCGTCATCGTCGCTGTGTAGCCCCTTGTCCTTGTTTTCGGCGTTTATTTTGCCGGCCTGTTTGAACATCCAGTAGTCCCTATTGGTGTGGTTGGCTGGCTTGTCCGAGGTGCCATGAATTTGGCATGAGCGCTCTAGCGGTCCAGACTGGACGGTCCCTGATTATTTCTTTTGAACGGCTTTTTCCGTTGACCGGACTTAGATCCGCTGAATCCGGCGTTGACTGCCGTGTCTTCAGTGTTGTCACCGTTGTTCCGTCTCTTATGTCTGTTGCACCGTGGCTTGTCGTTAGTATCGTGGTTGTCCGAAGTGCCGAAATGTGGCGTGCTGCCGCTGCAAGCCAACCAGCTGTCCTCATCCGCACAAAAGCGGGTCATTAGTGTTGTGAGAGCTGCCATGGACTTGGGTTTTTCCTGGCCGAGGTGTCGAGCAAGCCACTCATCACGGATATTATGCTTAAAAGCCGCCAGGGCTTCGGCGTCCGGACAGTCGACTATTTGGTTCTTTTTAGTTATGAACCGAGTCCAAAATTTCCTGGCTGACTCTCCGGGCTGTTGAGTAATGTGGCTCAGGTCATCAGCGTCCAGTGGTCGCACATATGTGCCCTGGAAGTTGTCGAGAAATGCGTCTTCCAGGTTTTCCCAACTGCCAATGGAATTTGCTGGCAGGCTGTTTAGCCAATGTCGGGCTGGTCCTTTGAGCTTAAGGGGAAGATACTTGATGGCGTGTAGATCATCTCCGCGGGCCATGTGAATGTGGAGAAGGAAATCTTCGATCCATACTGCGGGGTCTGTTGTGCCATCGTACGATTCGATGTTTATGGGTTTGAACCCTTCTAGGAATTCATGATCCATCACTTCGTCAGTGAAGCAGAGGGGGTGTGCGGAGCCTCTGTGCTGGGCTATGTGGCTACGCAGTTCAAATTGGTCTGGGTTGCTGTGCTCGGCCCGGCCGGACTTGTTGATAATGTATCCGGCGTAACGGCTAT
Source organism: Triticum timopheevii (assembly GCA_963921465.1). NCBI lineage: Eukaryota > Viridiplantae > Streptophyta > Magnoliopsida > Poales > Poaceae > Triticum > Triticum timopheevii. Next base: position 588,262,892 of record OY997270.1, read on the forward strand.
CGTCGCGTGCTGGGGCGCGCCCCCGCGATCCGTAGATCGATCTTGGCTGTCTTGCTTTGTTTTCCAGAATATCTTGCAGGTCTTGCCTGTTGCCCTGGGCCGTAGTGTATTAGCATGGGGGTGCGGGCTGGTATTCGGGCTGATATCCCGTTTTATCCCGGCCACGGGGTGGCCGGTCAGCCGTTTGGTGCTCGAGTCCGTATTCCTCGGCTGCCAGGACTTCAGTCCATCTATCTGTGAGCAGGTCTTGATCGGCTTGGAGTTGCTGCTGCTTCTTCTTCAGGCTTCTTGCAGTGGCTATAAGCCGACGCTTGAAGCGCTCCTGCTCCACGGGATCCTCAGGCACGCCGAACTCGTCGTCGCCAAGGCTAATCTCGTCTTCGGAGGGGGCATGTAGTTATCCTCCTCCGGGTATCCGTCCGTCGCCTGTTCTTCTGGGCTGACCTGCTCATCTTCCTGTTCAGCCTGCTCGAAGGCGGGCTGGTCAGGGTTATATTCCTCTTCGGTGCCATCCGGATTGCTTTCATCTCTGGGCCGGTATTGCTGTGGCGGGGCTTGGAGCGGCACCGACGACGCCCATGCTTTGCTTTTCTTCCTGGGGGGTTATCCTCCGTTGCTTCGTCGCCATTGGTTTCCTTCGGAGTGTCCACCATATATATATCGTATGAGGAGGTGGCCGTCCACCGCCCTGTGAGCGGTGGCTCCTGTAATTCTCCTACATCGTCATCCATACCGTCGATGTCTTTGGATTCGAAGTCAAGCACGTCGGTTAAATCATCGACCGTGGCAATGAAGTGGGTGGTGGGTGGGCAACGAATTTCGTCATCGTCTGCTTCCCACTCAAGCCGCACATAGTTCGGTCCAGAGCCTCCTGACAAAGAGAGAGACTTCAATGAGTTCAGCATGTCACCAAAGGGCGAGTGCTAAAAGATCTTCGTCGCAGTGAACTCCATTACCGGAGCCCAACGAGGCTCGGCGGGCTCGGGAACACGCAGACTGGAACCTACATCCGGATACGAATCTGGGGGTGCGGAGTCACAGGCTTCCTCAGAGATGAGGCCTGTGTTCGGCTCCATCGCCGATGAGGGTACGGCCTGCGGGGCGGGGTCCAACCCTCCGTCCTTAGGCAACGCAACCTGCCCTGGATTTAGATCCGAGGCTTCTGCCAGGGTGATATCCCGAGCATCGTCTCACAGCGGGTCTAAGCCGTGCTCATCGTGACTATTCGGTGCTCCTGGCGCAGGCCCAAATCCGTTGAAGATCAAGTCTCCGCGAACATCCGCTGTGTAGTTCAAGTTTCCGAACCTGACCTGGTGGCCAGGGGCGTAGCTGTCGATCTGCTACGGATGGCCAAGCGAATTGGCCAGCAGTGCGAAGCCGTCGAACACGAAGATCTGTCCGGGGAGAAAAGTCTCCTCCCTGGACCGTGTTGTTGACGATTGAAGGCGCCATCAAGCCCCGCAGCAACGACACAGAGGAACTCTCAATGAAAGCACCAATGTCGGTGTCAAAATCGGCGGATCTCGGGTAGGGGGTCCCGATCTATGCGTCAAGGCTGATGGTAACAGGAAGCAAGGGACACAGATGTTTACCCAGGTTCGGGCCCTCTCGATGGAGGTAAAACCCTACTTCCTGCTTGATTAATATTGAAGATATGGGTAGTACAAGAGTAGATCTACCACGAGATCGTAGAGGCTAAACCCTAGGAGCTAGCCTATGATGGTATGATTGTAATTGTGATCGGCCTTCTAAGGACCAACCTCTCCTATTTATATAGACACCGGAGAGGGCTAGGGTTTACATGGAGTCGGTTACAACGAAGGAAACACAATATCCGGATCGCCAAGCTTGCCTTCCACACAATGGAGAGTCCCATCCGGACACGGGCCGAAGTCTTGAGTCTTGTATCTTCACGCTTCAATAGTCGGGACGTTGTACACAGTGCGGCTGTCCAGATACCCCCTAATCCAGGACTCCCTCACTCACGCCGGCCATGGACCTCGTCTTCTTCGCCGCCACCGTAGGTGTCTTCCGTCGCCAAGTTAGGGCACCAGAGATTGAACTGCTCGGCCTCCTACTCCGTTCTGTCTAGCAGTTCTTCGTGTGGTAATTAAAACTTACTTTTTACTGCCTTTTTGATCTGATAGATTCATCCTTCGCTACCAAAAGTGGTTTCTATGCTTACAAGTTGAATCTATCCTGTTTTGCATCTCATATTATGCCTAGTATATTCACTTATGCTTCACTACAAGTTAGATTCCTCACTTGTACCTATTCTTGGATTCGTACAAATCTGGAACCAACTCTCAACAAATAAGTGAATGTCTTCGCGTTATGAGGTCAATATCTTCAAACTGATTTATCTTCAAAATATTCTGAGAATGCATATGACCTCTTCCCTTTCCCTCGCACCTCTAATGTTGTCATAGGTACATGTCCGTGGGAGAATCCCTTGGTTCTCATAGTCTGCATTCATTTGCAGAATTCTTACAGTGTCACATCAATTCTCCTGAAGCCAGTTCCTGTCTGACCAGCCGTCGGAAGCCTTTGCAAGTTTTGAAGCCATTTAGTTTAAGCTTCATGGCAACAAAAAAATTCAGCTAGAAAGGGCGGCAGACAGCGCCGTGGGAATACATCTAAAGATTTGCCACCAGATCTGCATGAAATGTACAAGACAGACCCTGAAGAAACCGATGGTGAACGCAAAACTCGAATCCAATGGATTCGAAGATATTGGGCAGATGAATGGTTTAAGTACAGATTTGTCACTGCTGAGTATGCTGAGAAGAATGCCATCAAGCAACCTTGGGGAGATATATTATACACAAATCTTCAACCCCAGTCCCTGTCTGAAGCTATTGATCAAGGCTTCTACCCGTGCATGGTTCACGAACCACAGCCAGAGAATGCTGACCCATCTTCCCTGCTATGATGTCATGAAGACAATCTATTCAAGTGCAACTTCAAGTTTGCCAAGGATTCTGCTGTGAAGAACAAGAAAGCATTTGGACTCGACTTCAACCCCGGTCCATCTGCTCCTCGGGCTGATGGCACCCGTGATGCCAATCCCAATGTCATCGTCCCCTTCTACAACCTCGAAGGCCTCATCACTCACATTGCAGCTCAAGGGGCCGCCGTGGATCACTCAGCTGATGACGCAGATTCTGATGAAGCGCCAGCTCCTCCTAAGATACAGAAGCAGAAGAAAACAAAGGCTTCAAAACCCTCTGCTGCACCAAAAGCTTCACGTGTGAAGCCATTGGCAACTGCCCCTCCTGCATCCAGCATGCAATCTGAAGATCTCTCTCGCATCTCCAAGAAGACCAAGAAGTCTATTAAGAAGAAGAAGCCCATTCTGAGTTCTGGTCAAGCACTGACCCCAGCTGTCGTTCTAAGGAATGAGAATGAAGCCATTGATCTGTCCAGTGACGATAATCTTGGTGAGGATGCTCTTGAGCTGCTGATAAAGAGCAAACAAGAGGCGGAAATCTTCAACTATTTGCCCCTCTTTGATGTGGACATCCTAAATAACTTCATTGATGAGTGGTTTGCCAATCCAGATCTCAGCATTAATGATCTTCAACTTCCCATTGGCATCAGTGTCGCTTTCCACAGTGCCATTGCAAATGAGCTTACTCTAGCTCAGAAGATAGTGGAGCTGAAGAACAAGATTGACTATGAAAAGGCTCAATTCAAGAAGCACATGGCCAAGGACATGTCACTGATGTTCAGAACTTCAAGAAGCTGCTGCATGATCTCAAGGAAGCGTTTCACAAGAAATGTGAAGAAGCAAAAGGTTCAAGAGAGTGGATGAAACACCTCGCTGAAAATGTGTTCAGGCTCACAATGAAGTGGAAAAGCGTAAGGCTCTTGGGCATCCAGGCATCGACCCCAAGATGGCTGCCAAAAAGAAGAAGCCAACTGTGGCCCAAGCTGAAGCGTCAGGATAGGAAGCGCCTCGCATTGTCTTCCCTGCCAGCATGATAGGCTCGAAGCCTAAGGTCCCCACAGTTGCTTCAGAACTTAAGAAGACAAGGGCAACTGAGGCCGAAGCCAGGAAACGCAAGAACAAAAATGCCTTTAACAATGCTCCACTGACCAAGAAGCGGAAGACAAAGTCTTCGAAGAAGAATTGTGCTGCTCCTTCAGAGCCCCTTCTTGTCGAGCCCCTCTCAGTTGCTCGTCTTGCATCCCCCACCAAGAGCGTCAGCTAGTACTTCACGAGCCTACTTTCACAGAGGCTCCTGAAGATGAAGAAGTTCCAGCTGTTGACCCCACCGCAGCTGAAGACATTGGTCCCCACGACAATGTTGAAGATGATGTAGTTCTTCCTCAGATCGAGCACCAAAAGGTATCATCGCCTGTTCTCACGAACAGCGAAATCATCAGCATTGGTCGTCCCTTGACGCCAATCGCTCAGGATGCATCATGGGCTGATCGCCCCAACCAGAAACTCCAAGTCAAAGGTCACCAAGTACTCCCCCACCTCAAGTCACCACTCCGGTGCTTGAGGAAGATGACTATGTGGTCCATCCAACTCCCACTCCAAAAGTGACACCTGCATTCCGTAGGCTTCGCAAAGGACCAAGGCCACAAGTCGCTATGCCGAGCGTTCCAGCAGGAGAAGTGCAACCCAACTCAGTAGCACGTCAAGTGTTTCCTGAAGCCACTCCTACTATGAATGTCTCTGAGTCTGAAGCCAAGGTTGCTGAAGACATACGGCTGCATTAGCCGAAGAAAATCAAGAACCCCGTGAAGAAGAAGAGCGTGTTGTCATACCCCCCACCAATCAAGAAACCGTTCTCGAGGAGAACGTGTTTGTGCCTGACCCTCCAGCTACTCAAGTGGAGGTTGAAAATACTGAGGCGGCCACCAACAACACTACTGAAGCCAATGACATTGTCATGGCTGAAGCTAATGTGGCACCTATAGTGAATACGGTTTCTGAAGCCAATGATGCACCTACAACCAATGTGCAGTCCGAAGCCCTTGTCAATGCCACTGCTCCGGTACCGCCTCCAAGGCCTCACACCATTGAGCAAGCATTTTATCAAGGCAAGCTTGTCACTGTTCGATGGACTATTATGGTTCCTCCGCCTGCTCTCGGACCTCAATTTGATTATCGTGTGGAGCATAGGCCTCAGGTCCAGAAGCCAAAACCAAGGCTGCCAAGGTTTCCAGGTACTGCATCTACGCCAGGATCATTCAATGTGAATGGCTTCATTGAACACAACACCTTCTTTGATAGTCCCAAGAACCCATATTCAAGGCCAAAGAATTTCATCTGATCGGTTCTGGAGCTATCAGCAGCGCAATTATTATTCCTGTGTCTTATACAATCAAGGGCGCATTTTTCCTCATATGCGTCTAGACTATGAAGCCATTGCTGGATTGCCCTGCTTGGAAGAAGCCCTAGACTGCTCCAGAGATGCTGGCCTTCTGCAGTTTGTGAATGACAAGGAAAATTGGACTGAAGATCTTCTATTACAATTCTATGCTACACTTCACATTCGCAGCTACAACAGGGATACCAAGACTTGGGTCCTTGAGTGGATGACAGGCAATGTCCATCATGAAGCCAAAGCTCTTGATATCATTGAGCTTGCTGGCATGCCCACTCCAGGTGAACTTTGTGAACCTGGTTGTCAGCTTCGCCGCAATGCTTTAGAGAGCATATTCCAGAAGCCTGAGCCCAACATGAGCCAAATGCTGAGTATGATGAAGCCTCTGCCACAAGATGTTGAATATCCTAAGGAATTCTTTGTTGAAGACCTATAGTATCTTCCCCGCACCATCTATCACATAATCAGGGGAACTCTATGGCCCATCAAAGGACATTCTTCTGCAGCAAAACTTGAAGGCTCAATGAAGACATTGGTTTTCTATATTCTCAATGGCATCAGCTTCAATGCTCAGGATTTCTTCATTAGACAACTTGCTGCATCTGGCTCAGATATATTTGGTCTGAAATTTTATGCTCCATGGGTAATGCGCCATATCAAGCTTCACTCTGCTATCAATTATCAGCCCTCTGTGCACAACCATCTCATATTCCCGCCAGAGGTTGATATGTCTGTCGAAGCAATATACCCAGAGCCTGCTAAGGAGCCAATTTATCTTCACAATGTTGATAGTCAAAGTTTCTCTCAACATGTTGAAGGAGTTCATGCTGCCACTCGTGTTTATCCTTTGGCTGGAAATACACGTGCACCTCATCGTGCCCATACTGAAGCCACTGAAAGCACTATTGCTCAAAGGCCTCGGAAGAGATCACGTGTGCTCAATGACCGAGAGCTTCTTGTGGCTTTGCATCAGAAACAGGATAAGCATCATTACTGGCTCAAGCGTCAAATGCAGAGTCTCTTGATGGATGTTAACCGCATTCGCAATCTAGCCACCAAGAATGCATTTGTCACTCATGAAACCTGTCGGCGGTCGTGGAAGAGTCTGACATTACTCAGTTCCAAAGATGATCTTCAACAAGATGGCTTCACAGAGAGATTCAAATTTGATTCCACTCCTCCCAGGAATGTTGTCTTGTGTCAGACTCCTTCACTTGAAGACTCTAAGTACTCCTCCTCAGCGGCAATTGTCCATGCCAAAGTCATTGATGATGAAGATGATGCTACTTCACCAACTACCACTTCGGCGTGTATCGACACTGCACCAGGCCCCTCTGCACCACCAAACTCCAACGTTGACCCTGCTCCACCATCTGCTCCTTCTGGGAACGAGTAGATGCTCTATGTCTTCAAACCTTTTTGGTCATTACTGACAAAAGGGAGAGAAGCATATGAGTTGATAGTCTTCAAGTGGGTCCTTATGGGTGGCTGCATTACTTTTGCCAAGTCTTACAACTCTCGTCTTTTGATACATTTGGTTCTCTGAGTTGTAACACTTAAACTTGATGGTCGTCTGCTACTTTATTTGCTATTCTGTGATGCGATGATAAATCCCGCATGAAGTCATTCTGCAGACGTCCATTTGTCATTATGCATATCATTATCTTCGTTACTTCTTATATGCATAATGCATTGTCTTCACAATTTGATGATGGCCTCCACAAAGCAAAACCTGCCATGTGCATTTGCATTCAAACGCAAATCATTTATATGGACATCTTCAGGGGGGCCTCGTCTTATGTAGGAAGACAGTACTCACAACACTAAACTTTCACATACTTTTATCCCCGTTGAAAACTTCAACCAGTTTGTCATCAATCACCAAAAAGGGGGAGATTGTAAGTGTATCTAGTGCCACCCCTAGTTGGTTTTGGAGTATTGACGACAAACTTGGTTAAGGGACTAATGTGTTTGTGAGAATTGCAGGATAACATAGGTAGTAGTCCCATATTGATTCGGTTTACCTACCAGACATGACCCCTAAAAATGTGTGAAGACATTGAAGACAATGGTGGTCTATGAAGACATTCACATTGAAGACTATGACAGGAGAATACATCATGTGAAGACTATGGAGTGCGAAGACATAGTTGTTTTGTAGTTTCCTCTTCTTCTTTGTTGAGTCATAGGAACCACCGTACTGTTAAGTAGGGTCCAAATGAACAAAGTCAGAGTGACTGATGTGATGCTCAACCAAATCCTATGTCTTCGAGCGAAGACAATGAGAGCAAATCTTATCCAGAGCTGGATGAGTCAGCTTTACTTGTAGCCCAAGTCAAGGTGTCGCGTGTGTTCGAAATCTGGCCGTTGGACACGTGGCAGTTCCTTAGTGACCTAGGGTCATTTCGGACAAATCAGGTCGGGTTGCCTCCTGGCTATAAATAGCCCACCCCCTACACCATAAATTGGTGCCTGCTCGGAGTTAATGCACGGCTTTTGTCGTTTGAGAGCAACCCACCTCCAAACCCTTTGAGGAGAATCCTTGCGAGGACAAAGCCCAAAACACCTAGAGCCAAAGAGTGTTAGGCATCACTGAAGTCTTTCTTTCCGCGTAATTTGAAGACCTATTACACTTGAGGACTGTGAATCCTCCAGCCGGTTAGGCGTCATGTTCTGAGCATCCAAGAGTCATTGTGGATTGCCGGTGAACAAAGTCTGTAAAGGTTTGGAAGTCTCACTTGAAGACTTACCAGAGTGATTGGGCGAGGACTAAGTGTTCTTAGCTCAACGGGAATAAGGTGAAGATGTGGTCTTCTGAGTTAAATCTCAGCCTCCCTAACCAGACGTACAGTTGTCACAGCAACTGGAACTGGTCCAACAAACCCCTTGTCCTCTTCGAGCAACTCATTCTATCCTACCTCTCTTACCTTACTTACAGTTTGTCTTTGTGAAGTCTTTGCCTACTTGCCTGATCTGTTTGACTTCACTGTGTGAAGACTGTTGTCTGTTTGGCTTCATACTATCTTCCATCCTGATCCAATCTACCTAGCTGCTTATAGTCTTCGTGCTTTCACTTCATTGCTTACTTGACTATGGCTTATCTAGTGTAGTCTACCTTCCGCTGCATATCAATAGGGTCATTTCTATTGTTTGTTGAAACACACATGTTTTGAAGACATTCATAAAAATCGCCTATTCACCCCCCCTCTAGTCGAATACTAGCACTTTCAATAACATGTAGTAGGTGACTATAACTTGCAAGATCGAATCTAGAACATGGATATAATGGTTATAACATAAACGGTTCAGATCTGAAATCATGGCACCCGGGCCCAAAGTGACAAGCATTAAGCATGGCAAAGTCATACCAACATCAATCTTAGAACATAATGGATACTAGGGATCAAGCCCTAACAAAACTAACTCAATTACATGATGAATCTCATCCAACTCCTCAACGACCAGCGAGCCTACGAAGGAATTACTCACTCCCGGTGGGGAGCGTCATGGAATTGGCGATGAAGAAGTGTTGGTGATGATGAAGATCGAAGACCCCCCTCTCCGGAGCCCCAAACAGACTCCAGATTTGGCCTCCCGATGAAGAACAGGAGATGGCAGTGGCTCCGTCTTGTGAAATGCAATAATTCTTTCTCCCTGATTTTTTTTCTAGAAAAAATAGGATTTTATAGCGTTGGTTTCAGGGTATGCGGGGCCACCAGGTGGTGACAACCCACCTGGGCGCGCCTGGAGGGGGTGGCATGCCCTGGTGGGTTGTGCCCACCCAGGTGCCCCCCTCGAGTGGTTCTTGGCTCCAGAAATTCTCTTTTATTATATAAAAAATCCTCGCAAAGTTTCGTTCCATTCCTTCTGCACAAAAACAACACCATGGTAGTTCTGCTGAAAACAGCATCAGTCTGGGTTAGTTTCATTCAAATCATGCAAATTAGAGTCCAAAACAAGAGGAAAAACGTTAGGAAAAGTAGATATGACGGAGACGTATCAACTCCCCCAAGCTTAAACCTTTGCTTGTCCTCAAGCAATGCAGTTGATAAACTGAAAGTGAAAAATAAAAACTTTTACGAACTATTTTGCTCTTGTTTCATAAATAAGCTTAAACAACACCCAGGTTTTCAGCAAAGATTATAACTAACCATGTCGACAGTAACTCTTAAAAATTATATTAACTCATATCAATGACATAATCAACTAGCGGGCAATAAAAAGATATCTCAAACAGCAACACGTTGTCAAAACAACCATGATACAATATGATAATAGTGGTACCTCGCTAGTCCTTTCTGAGAACGCAAAACATAAATGCAGAGCACCCCCAAAGTTCAAGCAATGACTAAACATTGTAATTCATGGTAGGAAAGATCCAGTCATGATGCACCCAACATTAGCTATACACAATGCATCAGCGTGACAACAGTTCTCTCAGGTTCTGGCGCTTTTTTGAGAAGATGATGACACCACATAAAAGTAAATAGATAGTCCCTTCATAGAGGGAAGCAGTGATTTGCAGAGGTGCCAGAGCTCAAGTTTTTAAAACGGAGATAAATGAAATTTTGAGACATGCACCCTGCTTGTTTACTTCGCGACCATCAGTTATCAATATCTTCCATGCTAAACAAATTAGTAGCAGTTCCCAAGCGATAAAGTAAAGGTTGCTCCATAGGAGTTTTGTTTGATTATTGATAAGTTCTTTTTGCGATTTAGGACTGGGAATCCCTATTACCGCTCTTTTCGTGCAATGGCGAGTGAATAAACACCCAACCTTAGAATAACCCGCTTAGCATGGAAGATACCAACTACCTCCTATCGCTCTATGAACAATTCAGGCACACAAAAAGGATATTTATTTGAATTTTTTAGAGGTGGCACGTGCAAATTTACTTAGGACGGCAGGGTAATATCGCATATAGGTTTTTGATGGTGGACTCATCTGGAATAACTTGGGTTTCAGGTTTTTGATGCACAAGCAGAATTCTCGCTTAGTACAGGAGAAGGCTAGCAAATAGGTTGAGAAGCGGCCAGCTAAAGAGCAACAACGTTCATGAACATGCATTATGCATAAGTAACATTGGATACTGGCATGAGTAGGATATGAACACCATGAACATAAATATCATAGAGGCTATGTTGGTTTTGATTCAACTACATGCATGAACATGTGCCAAGTCAAGCCACTCGAACATTAAGAGGAGGATACCATATCATCATACTACATCACAGTCATTTTAACGCAATGTTGACATCCAAGATAAATCATTATCCAGTCCTAGCTACTTATGCATGGCATGAGAAACTATAATCTCTAATTGTCATTGCAAACATGTTTGATCATAATAGGCTGGGTCATGCGTACTAGGTTAAACATATTTACAAAAACAGAACAAGTCGAGTTCATACCCGTTTCTCTCTGCCACGGCCAGTTCATCGAATATCGTCATTATTACCTTTCACTTGCACGACCGAATGATTTGAAAATAATAATAGTGCAAGAGTGCAGTGGACTAAGCTGGAATCTGCAAACATTTTATTCAACAGGAGAAGACAAGGTAATATGGGCTCTTCGTTGGATCAACAATAATGCAAATGAGAGCCACTCAACATTTTCATCGTGGTCTTCTCCTCAGTAAGACTCAATAAAAAGAAAAGAAATCCAGAGAAACACACCGAAATATTTTTGGAGTTTTTGGTTTTTCATAAACAAGCAAATAAAATGGGAAAAGCAAAAACGAGAAAAAATATTTACACAGGAAAGCTCCCAACAAGCAAAAGAAGAACAAGGAAATCTTTTGGGTTTTCTTTTTAGTGCTACAACAATTTAAACTAGGAAGAAAATCAAAAAGAAGCAAGAAACATATTTTTGGATTTTCTTAAAGTTTTTCAAACACACAAGAAGAAAACGAGAAAATAAATTTAAGATGGATGATACAATGAAAAAGTGTGAACACTGAGAACTAAAATGAAATGTGTGAACATGAATGTAACATCAGTGGGAATACATACTCCCCCAAGCCTAGGCTTTTGTTGTAACTTGGTCTAGGGCCACCCGAAGAAGCCATGAGGTCCAATGCTGAAGTGCTGGGGAGCGGGCACCTGAGGGTCCCAATGCTGAGGTTCCTCTTGTGCCACAGTCAGGTTGTTCCAGTAAGCGATAATGTCCTTAGGCATAATCCTGTATCTGCCCCTGGCATGATGATCAAACAAAGAAGGTGCATGCAATGGAATAATATTATGAGTTTTCACACTGAAAACTAAGTTGTAAGGAATATCAATACCAGGGTAATCAGTAGCAATAAACTGGTGGTCTTCAATAGCCACCCGATCTAGGTAAACCTTGGGCAACGATGGTCATGCTTGCGTATCTGCATGTTAAAGTGAGTCACCAAGCGAGTAGCGTAAATGCCCCCATGTATTTTACCCTTTGATCTGTTAAGGTGAAGGTGACGTGCCACAATAGCTCCCAAGCTATAAGTGTTGTCACCATAAAGTGTGCGACGCAAAACAGCAAAGTCTGGGGCGCTAAGTGCACCAACCTTCTCTCTAGCAAGTAAGCACTTTGCAATGAATAGAGCAAAATAATGTACAGTAGGGAAATGCAAGCTAGCAGCGATGGTACTCGATACTCCTCTCTCATCCCCCACCGTCAGAGTACGGTAAAAACCTTCAAACTCCACGTGCCTAGGTTCTACCAAATCACCATCAGAAGGAAGCATGCATATGTCACAAAATTCAGTAAGTGGTATCTGGTGGTTTTCAGCATATAAATTAAAGGGCCATTTGCATTTCTGCCCCTAACTCAAACCACCTACTCATATTTGCCCCTAATTTCAAAGCATGCTCAAATTTGCCCCTCTGCCATTAAGTCAATACTCAAAAATGCCCTTCCGTCCAGTCAAAGGCCTTTGACCGTCAGAGGCCCATGTGTACTGTAGCATACGGAAAGTGCTACAGTATTGGACGGAAAGTGCTATAGTACTGCACAGAAGGGCATTTCTGAGTAGTGACTTAATGGCGGAGGGGTCAATTTGAGCATGCTTCAAAATTAGGGGCAAATCTGAGTAGTGGGTTCGAGTTAGGGGCACATATGTAAATATCCCTAAATTAAATGACACCTCAGGGGGATCGTTCCTAGAATGGAAATGAAAGTTTTGCACAAAGGATTTGTGAGGAGATGATACTGTTCGCATGCAGCCGCGATGAAGTCGGTGAGGCCGGAATTAGCAGTATATTGTGCAAACTCTTGAAGGATTACAGCCCCTTCCATGAACGGATTATGCGGCCATTCGCACGGCCGTAACTCCGCCAATCTTCAGGTATGGAGATCATTGTCAGATGACTCCCCAATAACTTCCTTGGAGCTCTTCTTGGAAGCAAACTTCCTAAAGAAACTCATCTTTTTCCTATGAACAAAATTCTGAAAATTTTAGTCCACAAAATTTTCTCAACAAAACTTTACAAAAATGATAGCAACTACTCATAGGGATCTATAGAGGCCATAGCAAGCATTCAAACTACTTAGAACTCTAAGAATTCAACATGCAAGCTCATCTACAACAGCATCAAGAGTAGCTAATTATTCAAAATATAAACCACTGAAGCAAAAACTAATTGGACACATGAGGAGTCACATACCAAGCAACAATTCCCCGAAACAGTTTTGGAAATGGAGCTTCGAGCAAAGAGATCGAAATCCACGGTTTCGGAAGCAAGAGCACGAGAGAAAGAGAGAGCAATGGTGATTTTTTTTCTAGATGAATGTGATGATGTGGGAAGAAGAAGTAAGTGAGGGGGCCCACGTGGGGACCATAACCCACCAGGGCGCGCCTGGGGGTCCTTTGGGCGTACTTATAGGGGGTGTTCGGACGTACATGGAGAAGGTAGACCATTTGTTCCTTTGTCTCTTTGAAGTTGAAACGGAGAAACTATGCGTGTCTCCTCCGGCCGTGTCTGGCATGACAAACATGCATCCTGTGCCTGTCGGCGCATGGTTTTGTACGTAACACGTGTACCATTTGTGCGAAGAATATACTACTACCACTACACTCTACTCTAGTAGTATAGGAGTATCAAGGATTCGCTGAGCTGTAAAAGTGTTGCATCTCCTTGTAGCTTGCAAAGTAGGGTATATACAATGGGTTGGTGGTCGGGGGCAATTGCATGGGAGCACACAAGTTTCTCGAGGTTCACACTGCATGCATGCATGCAGGTAGCGTTGTTTCATCACCTCTTCCATACATATGCCCTGCCTTGCGGGAAACCACCACACCATCTCCAAATTAATACTGTACTGTGGAAGAATGGCAATGTGTGATGTTCTATGTAGTCAGTTTACTACACATGACCTTGGGAAAACCAGTTTACTACACATCACGAATTTGAACTCTTTGGCTTCGCCACACAGTCATGTATGGAACTGTCATATGGAGAGATTTACAGAGTGAACCACAATGCAACGACGAGGAGACAAATGACGCCCATTCAGAAACATGGCAAATTTGCCATGGCAACTAAAATCAGTATCTTTCTAGATGTTTCTTTTGCCACAACAACTATAATCATTTTTTGCCATGGTTTTGTCTCTGTCTTTTTTTGCAAAGTTCATCCGACGAATGTTTTCCATGGCAACTACAATTTATGGGAGATGGCAAATAGAGTTCATTGCCATGGCAATTTTTTATGCATCATGGCATTTCTAGTGCATGGACCATGTCAAATTTTTGTAACAATGGCATGGTGAAATTATTTATCTTTGCAACATGGCAAAACTAGTTTTATAGCCATGGCAAATTTACCTTATTTTTGCCATGGCAATTTTACCTTTCTTTGCCAATGGGAAATTTGCCTTTTTAAAGTGCCATGCCAAAATAACCTTTTCTACTTTGCCATGGCAATTTTTAACCTTTAGACACATGGCAAATTGCTTTTGTATATATACATGGCAACTTTTTTACTTCTACTTTTGCCCATGGCCAATTTACTATTTTACTTGCCATGGCAAATTAACTTTTTAAAACACGGCAACCTAAGATGTTAAAAAACATGGCAAACTTGCCATGGCAACTAAAATCAGTATTTCTAAAGATGTAAAAATATACTTGCCATGGAAAACTTGCCATTATACTTTAATATTTTCATGGCAAAGTTTTCCCTTTTTTGTCATGGCAATTTTTTCTTGCTCCATATACATTTTTTATTTTATGTAAAGATGATGGCAACAGTTTTTTCGTGGTCTATTTTTTTTTGTAATTTTATTGTTTTTGAACCATGGATTTGTTTACGGAAAAATCCTTAGTATTTTTTGTTCATTCTCTATACGTCATTTCCGTTTTTTCCTTTGTTGTTTGGGCCATGGCATTTTTGTTCATAGCATGGCAAAATATTGGGCTTTATTAGTCACAGCGAAAAAGGGCGTTAATTAGCCAAAGCAAAAGGCTGCATCCGCCGCCGTCGCCGCTGCAAGGAATTTTTTGGTCCCCTCGCCTCCGGCTGTCATCTTAGCGCTAGAGGTGGGGGCTGGGGGTTTTTTGGGCCGAACAAATTTGTTCGATCGATCTCCTATCTAAGTACAAACTTGCTAATCGACTGAAAGAGATACTCCTAGATATTATTTCTGCAGAACAGACTGCCTTTGTGCCAGGGAGGCTAATTACTGATAATATTATTGTTGCTTATGAGTGTTTGCACTTCATGAAGAGAAATGAAGCTTTGAAACATTGCCATTGTGCTCTTAAGTTGGACATGATGAAGGCATATGACAGGGTGGAGTGGACATATCTCGAGGCTGTGATGCTCAACTTGGCTTCACTAAGAGATGGGTTTTATCTCTATGGGCATGGTGAAATCTGTCTCTTACTCAGTTTTTCCCGATGGCAAAAAACCGGACGATTTCAAACCTACAAGAGGTATTCGACAGGGAGACCCAATATCACCCTACCTTTTCCTGTTAGCAGTAGAGGGCCTTTCTGGCCTCCTCAAAAGAGATCAGTCGTTGCATTTAAGTGGGATTCAAGTGTCTCCTGCGATGCCAAGTTAACCACTTTTTATTTGCTGACGATAGCCTGCTGTTTTTCAAGGTGAACGGTTCAGGGGCGATGGAAGTGTCAAACCTGTTGGACTCCTATTGCCAAGCCTCGGGGCAAAGGATCAATACAAGCAAGTCTTCAATATATTTCAGCAAGGGAACACCTGAATACGTCAGACAAGAAGTTAAGGTAGTGCTCAACGCCCACACAGAGACTCTAAATGAGAAATATTTGGGCATGCCAACAGGCATTGGTTCGTCAAAAATGGGTGCTTTCAAGTACCTAAAAGATAGATTATGGGCAAAGCTGAAAGGTTGGATTGAGAAAACCATCTCAGCAGCGGGTAAAGAAATTTTAATCAAATCGGTTACGTAGGACGTCCCGGTTTTCTTGATGTCATGTTTCGAATTGCCAAGGGGACTATGTGAAAACCTGAATAAGCTCATTTGTTAGTTCTTCTGGCCAGCAGGAAAGGGAGGCGAAAACCACACTGGGTTTTCTGGAGATCTATGACTCAGCCAAAGAAGTGTGGTGGCTTGGGGTTTAGGGATCTCAAGTTATTCAGCCTTGTCCTGTTGGCTCGACAGTCTTGGCGCCTTCTTACTGTGACTGATTCACTTTGTGCCCGGATGCTTAAGGCCATCTACTATCCAAATGTTGATATTTTGATGGCTGAATTTCGATCACATCCATCCCAAGTGTGGAGGTCGATTTTGGAGGGCAGAGATGTACTCTTACATGGCATCATTAGGCGCATCGGAGACGGCTCAACTACACGAATCTTGGCAGATAATTGGATTCCAAGAGATGCATTGATGAGGCCAATTATTTGTATGGCGAATGATCCTCGTGTCCTCGTTAGTGAACTCATTGATAACACTTCCATTGTGTGGAGAGATGACAAGCTGCAACAGTACTTCCTTCCGGCTGATGTAACATCTATAAAGAACATAACCCTTTGCACGAGTCCAATGTCAGATGTTTGGGCGTGGCAATTCGAGAAGAAGGGGGAGTTCTCTGTTAGATTGGCGTACCGCATGTTGGTTAGTATAAGAAATAGCAGGGAAGATCTATTGGGCCAGAGAGGAGCTGCTTCTAATCCCATGGAAGAAGAAAATTGTTGGACAACTTTATGGAATACTCAAGTTCCCGGTAAGATCAAAACCTTTCTATGGAGATTGGCCCAACACTCGCTACCGTCGGAGGATGTTCGACACCATAGGAATATGTGTGACACATACTGCTGCCAAATATCTGGTGGTGTTGATTCTTGGAGACATTCGTTGATTGATTGCACCGCCTCTAGGTGCGTTTGGGCATTGGGTGACGAGGCTTTGACTGACCATATAGTAGAGATGCAAGAATCCAATGCAAAACACTGGCTTTTCAACATGATGGATACACTTTCGCATGTTGATTTTGTGAAGATGGTGGTCACTCTTTGGGCGGTGTGGACTGCTCGTAGAAAGGCTATTCATGAGGCCATATATCAAAGCCCAATGTCGACACATATATTTGTTGAAAGATTCATATCCGAACTGGATGGACTAAGAAAGATTACTATCTCCGATACATCTCGAAGGCGAGTACATGCAATAAGGGCACCCAACACTTGGAAGCCACCTCCGAGCCGCCATGCTAAAATTTATGTTGATGGAGGCTTGTCTCATGATGGTAGCTTGGGTGCAGCAGCCGCAGTTTGCAGGGACGATCGAGGTAACTATCTTGGTTCTTCAGCGATCGTTCCTCCTGGAATGAATACCCCGACAACTCTTGAAGCTATTGCATGTCGTGAGGCGTTGGCTCTAGCTGCCGATTTGTCTCTGAAGCGCTTGACGATCGCTAGCGACTGCAAGACAGTTGTGGATGACATAAAAAATGGATGGGGAGGCACTCATATCACAGTTGTCAAGGAGATAGAGAAAAGAAGAGCTAGTTTTGTGAGCTGTGATTTCATGTTCGAGGGCCGAGCTTCGAATCGTGAAGCACATAACCTTGTAAATTTTTTTGTTTCGCTTCCTCAGGGTCGCCACTTGTGGCTGTTAACTCCTCATGACCCCCTTTGTATCCCTTTGAATTTTGCTCCGAATTAATTAAAGTGCGGGGATCCCTCAAAAAAACCTTGTCGTTCAATAGTTATCGACATCTTTTTTAATATATATTTCCTTTCCTTTGGGGAATGCATGTACATATTTAAGATCCCTTTTTATTTTAAAAGTGTGGCAAAGTTTTCACCCTTGCTCAAGGCAGTCTACAAACCAACAAAGAAAGAAAACCAGGAGCCCATGATCACACGTGATTCGAAAGCAGGCAGAACGTGGCACCCCGCCGAGACGCATCCGGATTTTAAAAGCAAGCGCACGCAATCCCGGCCGTCCAGCGCGACGCCGACCGTCCAGATGGCCTTGCGGACGTGTCCCGTGCGCCCCTCTGCCCGCCACGTGCATAGCCGGCCGGCTCGGCTCGGCGCGGTCGCCGTCCAAAAAGACTCGAGCCAGCCCTCTTCCCACCGAATCGGAAGGAGAGAGAAGCAAATCGCGACTCGCCATGGCTCCTCCGGCCACGCCTCTCCCCTTCCTCCTCCTCCTCGCCACGCTCCTCGCGGCCGCCCCCCTCTCGGCGGCGGCCGAGCCCAAGGCCTTCGACGTCCGCCGCCACCTCTCAACCGTCACCAGGTACCCCTCCCCCTCTCTGTCGGCTCTGCAACCGCCGCCTGATCCCCGGCCTGTTCGCCGGTCGATTCGCGGTGGAGCGGGGTTCGAGTTAGTTCTCGGATGCGAGCGAGGTGGCTGCCCAGGCCGTGGTGCTGGGGGCTGGAGATGGTAGGGTTTAACTTTAACCCCCTTTGTTGGTGATTTTCGCAGGTACGATGTGTCCAGGGAGTCCAACATCGTGGACGCCGCGCCGGCTATCTCCGATGAGTGCCGCGTGATCCACCTCAATCTCGTCGTGAGTTTCATTTCCCCTGCATTCCACACACCGTGCCAACATTTCACCACCCAGTTCCAGTGTAAACTCGGTATCCAGTACTGCCTGAAAGGAATTGAAACGAAGTAGCACTTGCAGTCGTGTTGGTGATATGGCACATTGTGTCAGTCTGTTTTCCTGATTTATTTAAGCATTGCCGATATTTCAACAATTATTAGATGTTGATGACTGACCTGAAATGGAACAATATGCTGCGGAGTCTGCTTGCTCTTTTCCCTGCTGTGTAATTGTGTAGGATAAAATTGGCTGAGTTCATTTGATAATTTTGTTCGCCAGGCAAGACACGGGACTCGTGCTCCTACCAAGAAGAGAATCAAGGAGTTGGATAGACTGTCGGTTCGGTTGGGGACTTTAGTAGATGAGGCAAAACAAGGACCTGACACTGCTTCTCTGAAGAAAATTCCATCATGGATGAAGGGGTGGGAGTCACGTTGGAAGGGTAGGGTCAAAGGGGGTGAACTGGTTAGCGAAGGTGAGGAAGAGCTGTTCAATTTCGCTAACCGAGTGAAGGAGAGGTTTCAGGACCTGTTTGATGAGGAATATCATCCAGACGTCTACTCAATAAGAGCAACCCAGGTAAGCTCAACAGGTTCTCGCCATACCTAACATGTTCATATCAACAAATTTTAGGATTCTTGGTTGTGCTCTGTTCATTATCAGATGAAACAGGAATAAATATATAGCTTCTGGGAGAAACTCAGTTTACCGAGTCTCATGTGTTGCAAACCAAGTACTACCTCTGTAAACTAATACTCCCTCCGTCCCAAAATAAGTGTCTTGAGCTTAGTACAAATTTGTACTAGAGCTAGTACAAAGTTGAGACACTTGTTTTAGGACGGAGGGAGTATAAGACATTTTAGGTCACTAAAGTAGTGATCTAAAACGTCTTATATTAGTGACCTAAAACGTCTTATATTAATACAGAGGGAGCAGTTTAGAATTGAACATTGTTGCTGTTGCTGTTGATGATTTCCAGTCCAGTTACAATGTTATTGAGTTTGACTGTCGCTCAGCGTGGCTAACTATTGCTGTATGTTTGAGATGCAGGTTCCTCGAGCATCAGCTAGTGCAGTGGCATTTGGTTTGGGGCTACTTTCTGGGAAAGGAAAGCTTGGAGCAGGAAATAATCGTGCCTTCTCTGTTCTGAGCGAGAGTCGTGCAAGTGATATTTGTCTGCGATTCTTTGATAGCTGTAAAACATACAAGGTATTATTCGTGGTAGCAATAACATCGTTGAGAAATGAAGAACACACTTTAAGAATATAAAATGCTTATGCGACTTGGCATTGTTATTCCTTTTGGTTTGGTTGCTCACGTTTTGTAGCTGAAAGAGAAAGACTAAAACTGTCAGTTGTGATGCAAATGGTACTTTTGTGTTTGGCATGTTGCTTTAACTGAGTACTCCCTCCGTCCGTGAACAAGTGTACATCTAGCTTTTGTTCTAAGTCAAAGTTTTAAAATTTTGACCAACTTTATAGAAAATAGTAGTAATATATGACATCAAATTGGTATATTATCGAAGTACATTTCAAAACGGATCTAGTGATACTAATTTAGTGCCATAATGCTGCTACTTTTCCCTAGAAAGTTGGTCAAAATTTTAAAACTTTTGACTTAAGACAAAAGCTAGATGTACAATTATTCACGGACAGAGGGAGTACTCAACATCACATAGCATAGCACATAGATGTCTGATCAATCTGCACATGTACTTATACGAGTTTGCGCTTAGTCTCTCATGCTTTGCTGTATTCCTTGTTCTTCCACCTGTTGGTTAGGTAGTTTTATGTTGGATATCAGTTTTTGTTCCTTCATTCTTCATTAAATAAATGGTGTGTTCTAGCACTCACTCCTGCAAATAATTTCCTAGGCACACCTAGTTTTTATATGTAATTTTGTTCTTATTTCTATTAAACTATCAGTGGTAGCTTGAAGTTCGGCATGCTATGCGCTGTATCTTTTCTTCCTCTGTACAACTGTGGCCTTGCTATGGCGCTATTGATGTGTTATTTTTGCTAAAAATGTACTCCCTCTATTCCTAAATTTAAGTCTTTTTAGAGATTTTAGTAAGAACTACATACGGATGTATATAGACATATTTTAGAGTGTAGATTCACTCATTTTGCTCCGTATGTAGTCCGCATTGAAATCTCTAAGAAGACTTATATTTAGGAACGGAGGGAGTATAACCACAATAATATGTTCAGGACTACAGGAAAAGAAAGGAGCCTGATGTTGACAAGCAAAAGGAACCAATTCTAGAACATGTCACATCTGCTTTAGTCAACCGTTATCACCTCAAGTTTACAACACAGGATGTTTCTTCCCTCTGGTTCCTCTGCAAACAGGTATTTACTTGCCTTTGGGAGCTAGAGTTCGGTGTGGCACACTTTGGACATTTCGTCAGTTGTCTGTTCTTTTTGCAGGAAGCATCTTTGCTGAATATTACCAATCAAGCTTGTCAACTTTTCAATGAAGATGAGGTAGGTGCTTTCACATTTCAGCTTTTCTTAAGCAATTTCACCTCTAAAACTCTACGCCATACTAGTCTATGCCCTGCCTGTATTCAGTCAGACGGCACACATCCTATTACTCTTCTGTATGAAGTATATGATCTGTATACAATTTGATTCCATGGACATGGTTCCTTTTTAGTATTTCATAAGAACCATAACCTCAGTCACCTTGATCTGTTAAGAAAATGATACATCCCAGTTAATGAAGTTGTATAAGTTTGTCATAGTTCAACAATCAAACAATTAAGGCAGGTCCACTATCAGTTCAGTTATGTACTTGTGGTTGCCTCACTGGTCAGATCCTGTTGGGAATCTACATCATACCATAAAGAAGTATTTTCACAGCTAGGATTGCAAGCTTCGGACATGCAATTCTAGTTTAATTGTTCTTAGTTTGAATTTAGTTAGCTACTAGCCTCATGCTAGCTGCCTTTTTTGTCAAATAGTTACTGCCTTTTAAATTTGAAGGAAAGTATTATCATCGCCATACTTCTTGCAAAGACTCTTACCTACTCTGCAGGCAGCTGTAATTCTCAGAATTATCAATGGGCCCTGATTTGTCCTATTAATGCCCAACTTATTTGTTTAGGTTCATTTGCTAGAGTGGACAGATGATTTGGAGGGTTTTGTGCTTAAAGGTTATGGTGAGTCAATAAACTATAAAATGGGACTGCCATTGCTCAAGGATGTTGTCCAGTCAATGGAAGAAGCAATCATTGCTAAAGAAGGTAACACTACCTCCCATGTTCTTAGGAAAAAGCACGCTTCTTGCTGGAAAAATACCTGCTTCCTACCTTCTTATATCTGCCCCTTTGTGACGCCACTATGATCTACTCCCTCCGTCCCATAATATAAGAATGTTTTTGACACTAGTATAGTGTCAAAAACGTTCTTATATTATGGGATGGAGGGAGTAGAATTCTTTCTTAGCACCAGATACACATCATTTGATGAGTCTCTTGTGGTAGCTTACTAGTGTTTTAGCTAGAACATGCAATACTCGCACAGTAAACAGAAAAGAACATGCAAACACTCCAAATCAGTGCATAATGTAGTAATCAACAGTTCAGTACTGAAGATAAGATTATGAATAACGATGATGGCCAGAACTCTAGATTGAAATCTAATTCTTGGAATTGTAGAGAACTTCCCTGATGGTACGTATGAGAAGGCAAGGCTCCGATTTGCACACGCAGAAACTCTTGTTCCTTTCACATGTCTACTCGGCCTTTTTCTTGAAGGATCAGGTATGGTTCCTGTTTTGCACCCTGTCCATGCATCCATGAACAATATACAAAGAACCAATTGCCCATGTGACATAGCTCAACTTTTTTTTGTTTGCACCAAGATTTTGAGAAGATACAGCAGGAGGAACCATTGGATCTACCTCCGATGCCACCACAGAGAAGAAATTGGAAGGGCGCTCTTGTAGCACCTTTTGCTAGCAACAATATGTTGGCTTTATACCAATGCCCTAGCAAAACTGATGGCAAAAAAGTATCTCAGGACCAGAAAAGCTCATATTTTGTGCAAGTTCTACACAATGAAGCCCCAGTTTCGATGCCGGTAAGACTACTTCTGCAATTTCTGTGCTCTATCCTGTAACCTGTTTGTTTAAGTCGCCTTGCTCAATGGTGTTACAAGCTATGCTGTGTTGTAATGTCCTGTGGGTCCTCTAGGGCCTCTCAAGTTTCAAACCTACCGACCACAGCATTGAATTGCTTTAGTAAACTTAATGGATTGATCCAACAAATGCAGTTGGCCATTTTTATCTAGCCATATTATGAAATCACAGAATACACACCAATGAGGCATGAACTAACTATTTGAAGAACTAATAAAATGGCTTATTATGTTAACCAATATTTATGTCTGCCGTTGCCTAGAAGCATCTGGTGATTAGTGCTCTGTTTTCTTCTCTATAATACGCTTGATACCAGGAAGTACCCCAATCGACTATATGTTCTTACCCTTGGTGACTAATGCAGGGCTGCGGCAACAAGGATTTATGCCCATTCGAGGAGTTCAAGGTAAGTACAACGCTGGCCAATGTTCTTCCGAATATCACGTTCAAGATGCATTCTGCATCTACCCTGTCAGCAATCTGATGAGCGTCCCCGGTTATGTGCCCGCAGGAAAAGATAGTGAAGCCGCACCTGAAGCACGACTACGATATGCTATGCAAGAAGCCGGCGGCGGCAGCAGAGGAGGAGCCATCCTCTTTCAGCTCCAAGCTCAACTTCTTCCTTGATCTGCTCTCGCGGAAAGGTTACCATATCAAGGGGCAAGATGTTAAGACGGACCTGTAGAGTAGAGCGCCTTGTGCCGCGACGACCTTGAACGGGACTGACATGTGGACACTAACCTTGGGTGTTTTTGTACCTAGGCGTGGTGACTGATGAGCGATTTCAGTGCGTATCACGCTCTCGCTGATGTTCTTGGTTTTTATGAGACTTTCTTGAGTGAAACTCCCGTGTTCCCGTGTATCTTCTTTGAACTGTTAGTTAAATGCCTAAAAATCGGTGTACTGTGTGAGATGGGACTGGTTAGGGTCAGTCAGACTGAATTCTTTTTGGGTCAGTCGATTTTCTCTAGATCGGCAGATGACCTTCCACACCCGTCCTCCACCATTCATTGTCTTCCCAAAATCGTCGGCCAGGTGGCAGGAGGCGTTCCCCCGTCCCCTGTCAGCCTTGCCCCCGATTTCCCCGGCGAGCCTGCATCCTCTGCATCCTGAATAGTCGGCCTTCGAACTCCCCTCTGCTGTGACTTAGCCGGCTCGTTCTTCGCTAGGGCCTTGCAGGTGTGAGAGCCTGACTTAGTAGAAATGACAGACTACTCATATCAATAATAAATTCCTTCTTTTCCGGAAGACGCAACGTTGTGCCAAGAGTAGGAATGAAAACGGAGCAAAAACGGATGGAACTGGGTGCTGGCACATTTATTTTCATATCGTTTCGAAAGGGAAACGAATACAAAAACCCTGGAAACAAATACTACTGAAAACAAAAATGAAGCGAATACGACACAGACATGAGGACGGAAGCGAGTGTTCATCGGAACAAAAGACCCTTGAACCGTAGAATAAAACACAGTGAAACCAACAAATTTGTTTAGTGATAAGATGATTATGGAATCTTAATATACATCATGGATATATAATAAGATATCCATTTGTGCATAAATGTTCAACTTTGGCAGCACAAAAATTTGAAAGGCATCAAACAACCAAACATTGCAGTTCAAATCACAATAGTGCTCATACCAGCGACATATTTTGAAGTTGGGCCATATGCTCGATTAGGGATAGGCTGTCGTGCTAGACGTAGTAGTAGTAGTAGTACTGTTGAAGTTGGGCCATGTGGTCCATTCCGTTCATTATGTGTGTAGGGACTAATTATATGTGTTTGTTGGCCTACAAAATATCCATATGTTCATACTTAAAACGGAAAGTTCCGTATTAAGGAAACATAAAATTTGGTTTCCGCACCGTTCCACCGGAAAACATTGTTCTTTTGTATTCCCATTTTCGCATAAAAAATATTCTACTTTTGTTTCCATTTTTCGCTGGAAAGGCGAAAAGTTTTCGCTTCATTTTCATCCCTGCCCCAGCTTACCCTTGATGAGTTTGGCGGCTGAGATTAAATAATCCTCCTAAGTGGAGAGCTTACCCCCTCAAAAAAAAAAACGTGGAGAGCTTGCCATTTTCCCTGCTCATATATAGCAAAGCACGGGCACATTATTATTGTAAATGGAAGTATCTTCCTTGCCACCGATAGTTGGAGTTCCCCGATTGTTCCGTTGATAATTGCCCGAAGTCAGAGACGCAAAAATAGGAGCAAAGGAATAGGTCCTCTTGTTAACATCTTAACCCAACAAATAGGATCTTCAGGTGTAATCATTCTTTTTTCAGGATCATTAACTCAACATTACACCAATTTGCACGAAAGAAATGATAAGAGTGCCATGCAACATAACGACTCAACAATGGTCAATGCAGATCTGTAAACCTGATGGACGGAACATGCATGTGTGTGATCTGTGATGGATCAAGCGCCTCCGGTGACCCTGCCGTTGAAGATCTCGATGGTGTCGCCGCTCTTGACGTCGTGCCAGCGCAGCGTGCGCTCCTCCTCCATGACATTCTGCTTGTAGATGAAGAAGTAGGCGCCGTCGTCCGGCAGGAGGAGGTGCGGCGCCGCGCCGCCCAGCTCCGCCCGCAGCTCCTTGACGGCGTCCATGTCGCTCACCTCCAACGTCACGGCCTTGGCGCCCCACTTCACCTCCACAGACATCCGCTGCTGCGGCTTGTTAACCTTGGCCGCCCCGTTCCCGTTGTCGCACGCTGGCGGCGGCGGCGGCTGGCGCACGACTACGCGCACCTCCATCTCCGTCCCATCGGCCGGCGGGTTGAACTGCGCCAGCTCCTTGTCATCCTCCATCTCCGCATTCTCCAAGAACACGCTCACCTTTGTGGCCGACACCGCCCCGTCTGTGCGCTCCTGGAGCATCTCCTTGAGGCGGGCGACGGTGCAGGACGCGTCCAGGTCGAGCACGATGCGGCGGCCCCTGGCCGAGGGCCGGCCCGGAGGCGACGACGTGGATGACGGCGCTGGCGGCAGTGGGGGAGTCGTCCGGCAGGACGATGAGCACGTGGGATCCCTCCACGATGGGGTAGTGCTGGGTGTCGCGGTCGTCCTCGAGCTCCTGGCCATGGAAGAAGAGGCGCTGGGACTCCACGGGGATGCCCTCCTGCTTCACGATGTACTCCTTGATCCTCCGCACGGTGGACAAGTACCAAATCTCGACGGTGAATCGGCGACCCTGCGTCGTCTCGAACGTCACCTCCATCTTGTGTGATTTGTGAAAACGCGCGGCCGGGCATTTCCATTTTATTTATACACACAATAATATGCATTGCGCATCCATCATTTAATTTAATTACTCGATGTTATTATTCTCAGATTTAATTATTTTGACCTCTTAAAGTGCCTCCTTTTATTATACGTATTCATTAAAATTAAGGTTATACATTTTTCACCAGTAGAGGTACAATATAATATAGGCATTTATAACAAATATTCTC
The DNA here is from genome assembly GCA_963921465.1 of Triticum timopheevii. Classification (NCBI taxonomy): domain Eukaryota; kingdom Viridiplantae; phylum Streptophyta; class Magnoliopsida; order Poales; family Poaceae; genus Triticum; species Triticum timopheevii. The sequence goes on from OY997270.1 coordinate 588,288,858, forward strand.
AGATAGCATACCATACGTGTAAAATTAATGCAGGGGCTTTTGTAACAAAATTTCCATCCATCGTAATACTCATGTTATTCTCATATCTGCAAAAATTATTGTGCAAGAATTTATAACAAAATATTCCGAGATATGTGCATGCATTCATGCACGATGTCACAATTATTTTTTGAGGGGAATGCATAATGACGCATGATCTCTCTCAGATAAACCTGGGCGTGGGCAGCCGGGCCAGACGGTTGGGCTAAGCCTGGGCTCTAGATATAGGCTCAATGGCTCAGCCCCAGAAGCCTGAATTGCCTAAAAAAACAGAGTTTAATTGAACTAACTGCATCTATACTACCAAAAAATAATTTAAATAATTTTACTTAATAGAAAAAGTGCATAGTTTAATTTTTTAGAACCAGGTTATGGTTTTTGCGGTCGGGCCTTATATAACCCTCCCAAGTAATTCCCAGGTTTAGTTGAAGAGTTGATGCCAAAGTCCTAGCAGAGACCATAGGTAGTGGCTCCCCACTCGGTACTAAGGGGTCGTCACGTACCAAAGCAAGTTAGAAATAGTGTATTGTATTTTTGTTTCATATTGACATTATGATTTTCAGTATTGGCTAGAAACATCAAATGATATATTTTCAGCCATGATATGTGTACGATACTTCATGTCCGAATTTGGTACGACACATCAAGCAAATCACTGGATCACATCAATTTTCTAATATATGTGGCTGATAAAGCATCGTATCAAGATCATAGTGCAATTTCCTAATATATTATGCATATTTAAATATATTTTGCAAAATAAAATATAACTGAAGGACTTTTCAAAGATCAACATAACTACTTGAGAGGCTATTTACAAAAGATAAAATAATAAATCAACACGTTTCATTTTTTTAATTATTCCAAAAATTTGTGTGAAACATATAATTTTTTTTTTCAAAACATGATGTTTTATTGCAATGACATTTCAAATCTTTACAAAAAGCATATTTTAGTGTCAGTAACTATGTCAATAATTTTGCTTATCTGAAAAAATAAATACCACATGAGTTTCAAAATTTTGTTTTTTCAAGGACAACCGTTTCAATAATTTCAGTTAGTGCACTAATTTTAGAAACAATTATTTTGACAATTTCACTTGTTTTCACATATCATAATCCATATTTTACAAATCACACATTCACAAAACATATTTTGCAAGCGGCAGGAACTCCTAAGACATATTAAAAAAATTCACATATTAGAAAGTTGGCTTCATTTCACACATTTCACATGTTGAACATAATAGAAACTAATGAAACACATATGTTTCACATAAAATTCACAAACTGAATACATATTTTCAACAATTAATGAAGCAAAGATTCATGAGATGAACCAATAGATATCAAGTAGATTTCACAACTTAGATTTCAATCCATTATATAAATTCCAATATAGGGACCTCGCCCCTTGGCCGGAGCAAGGAAAGAGGGGAGAACCCTATCAATTCTCTAGGGGAGAATGACAAGAATGCACATCACCGCCATGTCCGTAGAGGGGGAGAAGCGAGGCAGGCTGTCCATCCGGGAAAGAAGCTCGGGGAGCAAGAGAAGGACCTCACCTAGTGGACGATGCAGCAACACCTCATCCGCGGCACAAGGGGACATTGAGATCCACTGGTAGTGGGATCGGCCACCTACTGCTCATCAACCAAAAGAGGGACGAGGCGAGACTGGACTGGTCTTGAACGAGAACAACAAAGATGAAGATGAGGATGGGGTGGTGGTCGAAGTAAGTGGCTCGGATTCGGTGTGGTCATACAAGTCACTTGTGTCAGGCAAGGCGGACCCGACAAGGGCTAGCGTTGGCGGATCTCTCTCTCTCTCTCTCACACACACACACACACACACGTACACACGCACACACATAGAGGACAATTTCTCCATTCTATCGGTTTTAGACGGGATGGTCTTTGCCTTTTTATTGAAATAAATGCTAATAGTTCCACCAATCTGAAAGTAGGAACGCTTGGTTGATTTGGCTCTACTACGTACCAGTCTTGATAGAATCGCCAAACTGAGGAGTTCATGTGTAGAAAAAAAAATGAACCACGGAATAAATGTTTTTACAATGAAGGAGCTTAACGACATTAGTAGATACACACTCCTTAAATTGTAAACATTGACGATGGTAGGCTAATGATATCATTTAGTTTTTAAATCAAATTTTGTCTATATCATTAAAACATAGAATCCAACCATATATAGGATAAATATACCCAAAGATACAAATTGCACCCCAAACAAAGGGGAGATTACAACAATGAGAAATCCAGCCACTTAGTGCCTGCAAAGATCAGATCTATAGAGGAATAAACCTTAGTTGAATTGATGTAATAATATATCGATGCATATGCCAAAGATTGATCACCCCGAGGAGATTAAACGATCGCATGAAGAATATTAGTGGGGCATCACGCCGGTCTAGGAAGCAGAACACACTATTATCGCTAAACCAAGCTGATAACCTTGCGTGGAAAGGCTCAGATGAAGATGGTGTGCATAAATGCATACCACTTTCACATCCATTACTTGTTGACGCTTCTATGATTCTTATGAATGCAAATTTTACTAACGAAGCTTAAAAATAGCAAGTGGTAGACACATGTTGCACAAATTCTAGAAAGTGGTAATGTCGGCAAAATAATGTCTTTTCTTGAGTCTGAGTACCAATGTTGATGTTAGAGCAGATATTTATACTGGGCACCATGTTGATATTCAAGATCTATTAGTATTTGGGGCTAATAGCCCTTGTGGAGTAGGCTGGAGTGACTATTTTCAGTATTTTCATGAGAGGATTTGTTAAAGATTACAAGGATGGATGTAAAAACAAGTATCACTACAAGGGAGTGATGACAACGGAGTGAAAACGAACATAAATGAGTGCAACCACATTTGTTTTCATTTTTTTTGTGAAAACAAAAATAAGTACAGAAACGCCGGAAATGAATACGGAAAATTATACTACCAGAAATGAACACGAAGCGAATACGTCGCGGATATGGAAACAGAAGCATCTGTTCACCAGAACTTAAAAGTACCTTGAACCCTCAGGAAAAACACAAGCAAACCAATATATATTATAAATTGGTAACATGACTATAAAACCCGATATAGTTATATTAAAAGATATGCATTTGGTCATATATTTTTTGAACTTTGGGAACATAAACACATTTATGGTAATTAGAAGGACAAGATCCACATATAAGCAAAAAAACAGTGTACCAGGTCACCCTCTTACAACTAAAATACATTGAAGAATCACAAAATAATATGTGAAGGGGAATTTTAGGATCGGCCTCCATTGCGGTTACAATCATGGCTAAATTCCTTGCATGGTACTAGATGTTGGGCCACACATGGGCCATTTTCTCATTGTTTAATTGTGTGATGTTTGATAGTTGTTCTACAAAGCAACCATAAGCCCATAGTAGAAACGAAAAATTCCATATTCACGAAAATGAGATGTTGCAGTTTCATGTTTGTTCAGTCAGAAAGCACCATTCTATTTTTGTTTCCATTTTTGCATAAAAAATGTGTTTCCATTTTCGTTTTGCAAATTTCCACTTTCATTTCCATATTTGCTCTCCGCTTCCACTTTTCTGCCGGAAAAGCTCCAATTTCATCCCAAGCCAAGAGGGAACGTTGTCGTGGGCCGACAGGGGCATTGGTTCCTTTGAGTGGGGTGTATGTGAGAGCCTGGCTTAATAGGAATGATAGATGATAGACTACTCATATGAACACAAAATTCCTTCTTTTCTGAGACCCTGTTTGAAAGGAACCTCAAAGTTAGTGTGCTAGTCTTGGAGCCTAGACCGATTTGAGAATGGGTGACCAACTGGAAAGTTAACCCCGAGTGTGCACGAGTGAGGACAAAGTGCGTTGGTCCAGTCTAGATCCTGCCATGCGTAATGATCAGAACATGTCACCGTGGCTGGGGCGTTACACGCCGTTGGTAGCCATCCTTCTCAAACAAAAATGGCCGACCCAAATTGGAAAGCACGCATAATTGCAGTATCATGTCTATTCAAATCTCTAAGATTTTGGTTAGTTTGATTGCATTAGGAAAATAAAGGATCCTTTCAAAGTATTACCTCCGTATGAAATCAGCCTACAAAAACGTCTGACATTTTGATATGGAAGTAATAATTCTTAGCAAATTTTATATAGGATTCAACCCTGTAACCCCCACTACTAGGGCACTTTTTAATTCAAATGAATTTTATTGGATTTTTTTGGAGGATTTAAATTCTTATGAATTTCTCCTCATAGATCATCTGACTCATAGGATTATAACTTTACAAGAATTGCTTTGCACTATTTTCGAAGAAAGTTTCACCCACTCAAACATCTTCCTACAACTATTTTGCTTCATGGTGTTATCAAACACATTATTAATATAATTATATTTTAGTTTTCTATATGTAGGATTCAAGATTTAAAATGCTGCTTCAACCTTATGTTTTTTGTTTTCATGTGTTTCAAGAATCCTATGAATGAGGTAGACTCTAATGGATTTTTCTATTTCCATGATATTCCTATCCTATGAACCAAACGAGGCCTTGTTCAGCGGTATGGAATTCGTTGAAGCAAAGAGACTCTAGAAATGGTATGAATCAAGCAGACAACATTGCCCCAATTGGGAGTGCCAATTTGACTTTTGCACAAGATCCAAAACCGTAGCTATGTTGTCAGTTTTGGAACTGGTACCAAGCCTGGCTTAATAGGAATGATTGATGATAGACTACTTATATGAACAAAAAATTCCTTTTCCGAGACCCCGTTTGAAAGGAACCTCAAAGTTAGTGTGCTAGTCTTGGAGCCTGGACCGATTTGAGAATGGGTGACCAACTGGAAAGTTAACCCCGAGGGTGCATGATACGTCCATTTTGCATCATGCTTTTATATCAATATTTATTGCATTATGGGCTGTTATTACACATTATATCTCAATACTTATGGCTATTCTCTCTTATTTTACAAGGTTTACCATGAAGAGGGGGGATGCCGGCAGCTGGAATTCTGGCTGAAAAATGAGCAAATGTTGGAAACCTATTCTGCACAACTCCAAAAGACCTGAGACTCCACGGAACAACTTTTTGGATTTAATAAGAATTTATGGGCAAAAGAAATAGGCCAGGGGGGCCACACCCAGTCCAGGAGACAGGGGGGCGCGCCTCCCCCCTAGGGCGCGGCCCCCTATCTCCTAGGCCCCCTGGTGGGCCTCTGGCGTCCATCTTCTGCTATATCATCACTTATCCTCTAGAAAAAATCATGGGCAAGCTTACGGGACGAAACTCCGCTGCCACGAGGCGGAACCTTGGCGGAATCAATCTAGGGCTCTGGCGGAGCTGTTCTACCGGGGACACTTCCCTCCGGGACGGGGAAATCATCACCAACGTCATCACAAACGATCCTCTCATCGGGAGGGGGTCAATCTCCATCAACATCTTCACCAGCACCATCTCCTCTCAAAACCCTAGTTCATCTCTTGTATCCAATCTTGTATCAAAACCACAAATTGGTACCTGTAGGTTGCTAGTAGTGTTGATTACTCCTTGTAGTTGATGCTATTTGGTTTACTTGGTGGAAGATCATATGTTCAGATCCTTTATGCATATTATTACCCCTCTGATTATGAACATGAATATGCTTTGTGAGTAATTAGGTTTGTTCCTGAGGACATGGGTGAAGTCTTGCTATTAGTAGTCATGTGAATTTGGTATTCGTTCGATATTTTTGATGAGATGTATGTTGTCTCTCCTCTAGTGGTGTTATGTGAACGTCGACTACATGACACTTCACCATTATTTGGGCCTAGGGGAAGGCATAGGGAAGTAATAAGTAGATGATGGGTTGCTAGAGTGACAGAAGCTTAAACCCTAGTTTATGCGTTGCTTCGTTAGGGGTTGATATGGACCCATATGTTTAATGCTATGGTTAGGTTTACCTTAATACTCCTTTTTGTAGTTGCGGATGCTTGCAATAGGGGTTAATCATAAGTGGGATGCTTGTCCATGTTAGGGCAGTACCCAAGTGCTGGTCCACCCACATATCAAATTATCAAAGTACCGAACGCGAATCTTACAAACGTGATGAAAACTAGCTTGACGATAATTCCCAATGTGTCCTCGGGAGGTCCTTCTTCATTATTAGAATTTGTCCAGGCTTATCCTTTGCTACATAAAGGATTGGGCCACCTTGCTGCACTTTATTTACTTTATTTACTTTTTGCTCGTTACTATTTATCTTATCACAAAACTATCTATCACCTACTATTTCAGTGCTTGCAGAGCAAACCTTACTGAAAACCGCTTATCATTTCCTTCTGCTCCTCGTTGGGTTCGACACTCTTACTTATTGAAAGGACTACGATAGATCCCCTATACTTGTGGGTCATCAAGACTCTTTTCTGGCGCCGTTGCCGGGGAGCGTACCGCTCTTGGTGAGTGGAACTTGGTAAGGAAACATTTATATAGTGTGCTGAAATTTTCTGTTACTTGTCACAATGGAAACTAATCCTTTGAGGGGCTTGTTTGGGGTATCTTCACCCCAACCAGAAGAGCAAAGAGATGCTCCCCAACCTACTGAACCTTATGAAAATATTCACTTTGAGATTCCTTCGGGTATGATAGAAAAACTGCTAGCTAATCCTTTTGCAGGAGACGGAACATTGCATCCTGACTTACACCTTATCTTTGTGGATGAAGTTTGTGGATTATTTAAGCTTGCAGGTATTCCCGATGATGTTGTCAAAAGGAAGGTCTTCCCTTTATCTTTGAAGGGATATGCAATGACAAGGTATAGGCTATGTGATGATACGAGATATTGGAATTATAAGCGATTGAAGTTGGAATTTCACCAGAAGTTCTATCCTATGCATCTTGTTCATCGTGATCGTAATTACATATATAATTTCTGGCCTCGCGAAGGAGAAAGCATCGCTCAAGCTTGGGGGAGGCTTAAGTCAATGTTGTATTCATGCCCCAATCATGAGCTCTCTCGGGAAATGATTATTCAGAATTTTTATGCTCGGCTTTCTCTTGATAATCGCAACTTGCTCGATACTTCCTGTGCTGGTTCCTATATGCTGAAGACTATTGATTTCGAATGGGACTTATTGGAAAGAATTAAACGCAACTCTGAAGATTGGGGTTCCGACGATGGTAAGGAGTCAGGTATGACACCTAAGTTTGATTGTGTTAAATCTTTTATGGATACCGATGCTTTTCGTGGATTTAGCTCTAAGTATGGACTTGACTCTGAGATAGTAGCTACTTTTTGTGAAACTTTTGCTACTCACGTTGATCTCCCTAAAGAAAAGTGGTTTAAATATAATCCTCCTGTTGAAGTTAAAGTAGTTGCACCCATTACAGTCGAAGAAAAGACTATTACATATAGTGATCCCATTATTCCTACTGCTTATGTTGAAAAACCTCCTTTTCCTGTTAGGATAAAAGACCATGTTAAAGCTTCGACTGTTGTTCGTAAGAGTAATACTAGGACCTATACACCTCCTGAGCAAATTAATGTTGAACCTGGTATTGCTATGATTAAAGATCTCTTGGATGAGGACTTAGATGGGCATGCTATCTCTTTCTTGGGTGAAACTACTAATATTGCTAGACCCGATACTAAGACACGTAGACCTGTTGTAGGCACGCCTGTTATTTCTGTTAAAATAGGAGATCATTGTTATCATGGTTTATGTGATATGGGTGCTAGTGCTAATGCGATACCTTATGATCTTTATAAAGAAATTATGCAAGATATTGCACCTGTTGAATTAGAAGACATTGATGTTACTATTAAGCTTCCTAATAGGGACACCATTAAACCTATTGGGATTGTTAGAGATGTTGAAGTTTTGTGTGGGAAGATTAAATATCCTGCTGATTTTCTTGTTCTTGGTTCCGCACAAGATGATTTTTGTCCCATTATTTTTGGTAGACCCTTCTTGACTATTGCTAGTGCTAAGATTAATTGTGAAAAGAATATTGTCACTGTTGGCATAGATGGTATGTCTCATGAGTTTAATTTTGCTAAATTTAGTAGACAACCTCGTGAAAGGGAACCACCTAGTAAGGATGAAATTATTGGTCTTGCTTCCATTTCTGTTCATCCAACTGATCCATTAGAACAATATTTGCTAGACCATGAAAATGATATGTTTATGAAGGAAAGGGAAGAAATAGATGAAGTGTTCCTTAAACAAGAGCCTATGCTGAAACATAACCTTCCCGTTGAAATTCTTGGAGATCCCCCTCCACCCAAGGGTGATCCCGTGTTTGAACTCAAACCATTACCTGATAATCTTAAGTATGCTTGTCTTGATGAAAAAGAAATATATCCTGTTATTATTAGTACTAACCTTTCAGAGAAAGAAGAAAAAAGATTATTGAAAACTCTGAAGAAGCACCGAGCTGCTATTGGATAAACTCTGGATGATCTTAAGGGCATTATGTTGGAAATATGCCCTAGAGGCAATAATAAAATGGTTATTATTATATTTCTTTGTTCATGATAATTGTCTGTTATTCATGCTATAACTGTGTTATCCGGAAATCATAATACACGTGTGAATACATAGACCACAACATGTCCCTAGTAAGCCTCTAGTTGACTAGCTCGTTGATCAACAGATAGTCATGGTTTCCTGACTATGGGCATTGGATGTCATTGATAACGGGATCACATCATTAGGAGAATGATGTGATGGACAAGACCCAATCCTAAGCATAGCTCAAAGATCGTGTAGTTCGTTTAGCTAGAGCTATTCCAAATGTCAAGTATCATTTCCTTAGACCATGAGATTGTGCAACTCCCGGATACCGTAGGAGTGCTTTGGGTGTGCCAAACGTCACAATGTAACCGGGTGACTATAAAGGTGCACTACGGGTATCTCCGAAAGTGTCTGTTGGGTTGGCACGAATCGAGACTGGGATTTGTCACTCTGTATGACGGAGAGGTATCTCTGGGCCCACTCGGTAATGCATCATCATAATGAGCTCAATGTGACCAAGTGTCTGGTCACGGGATCATGCATTATGGTACGAGTAAAGTGACTTGCCGGTAACGAGATTAAACAAGGTATTGGGATACCGACGATCGAGTCTCAGGCAAGTAACGTATCGATTGATAAAGGGAATTGTATACGGGGTTGATTGAATCCTCGACATCGTGGTTCATCCGATGAGATCATCGAGGAGCATGTGGGAGCCAACATGGGTATCCAGATCCCGCTGTTGGTTATTGACCGGAGAGGCGTCTCGGTCATGTCTGCATGTCTCCCGAACCCGTAGGGTCTACACACTTAAGGTTCGGTGACGCTAGGGTTGTATAGAGATATGAGTATGCAGTAACCCGAAAGTTGTTCGGAGTCCCGGATGAGATCCTGGACATCACGAGGAGTTCCGGAATGGTCCGGAGGTGAAGAATTATATATAGGAAGTGCAGTTTCGGCCATCGGGAAAGTTTCCGGGGTCACCGGTATTGTACCGGGACCACCGGAAGGGTCCCGGGGGTCCACCGGGTGGGGCCACCTATCCCGGAGGGCCCCATGGGCTGAAGTGGGAGGGGAACCAGCCCCTGGTGGGCTGGTGCGCCCCCCTTGGGCCCCTCTGCGCCTAGGGTTGGAAACCCTAGGGGTGGGGGGCGCCTCCACTTGCCTTGGGGGGCAAGCCACCCCCTTGGCCGCCGCCCCCCCTTGGAGATCCCATCTCCTAGGGTCGGCGCCCCCCAGGGGGCCTATATAAAGAGGGGGGGGAGGGAGGGCAGCCGCACCCATGCTCTTGGCGCCTCCCTCTCCCATTGCTACACCTCTCCCTCTTGTAGAAGCTCGGCGAAGCCCTACCGAGATCGCTACTGCATCCACCACCACGCCGTCGTGCTGCTGGATCTCTGTCAACCTCTCCTTCCCCCTTGCTAGATCAAGAAGGAGGAGACGTCTTCCTCAACCATACGTGTGTTGAACGCGGAGGTGTTGTCCGTTCAGCACTAGGATCATCGGTGATTTGGATCACGACGAGTACGACTCCCTCAACCCCGTTCTCTTGAACGCTTCCGCTCGCGATCTACAAGGGTATGTAGATGCACTCCTTTCTCTCGTTGCTAGATGAACTCATAGATTGATCTTGGTGAATGTAGGAAATTTTTTATTTTATGCAATGTTCCCCAACAGTGGTATCAGAGCCAGGTTTATGCGTAGTTCTCTTTGCACAAGTAGAACACAATTTGTTGTGGGCGTAGATGTTGTCAACTTTCTTGCCACTACTAGTCTTATTTTGCTTCGGCGACATCGTGGGATGAAGTGGCCCGGACCGACCTTACACGTACGCTTACGTGAGACAGGTTCCACCGACTGACATGCACTAGTTGCATAAGGTGGCTAGCGGGTGTCTGTCTCTCCCACTTTAGTTGGAGCGGATTCGACGAAAAGGGTCCTTATGAAGGGTAAATAGAAGTTGGCATATCACGTTGTGGCTTTCACGTAGGTAAGAAAACGTTCTTGCTAGAATCCTATTGCAGCCACGTAAAAACATGCAACAACAATTAGAGGACGTCTAACTTGTTTTTGCAGCATGTGTTTTGTGATGTGATATGGCCAAAAGTTGTGATGAATGATATATATGTTATGTATGAGATCATGTTCTTGTAATAGGAATCACGACTTGCATGTCGATGAGTATGACAACCGGCAGGAGCCATAGGAGTTGTCTTTATTATTTTGTATGACCTGTGTGTCATTGAAGAATGCCATGTAAATTACTTTACTTTATTGCTAAACGCGTTAGCCATAGAAGTAGAAGTAGTTGTTGGCATGAAACCTTCATGAAGACACGATGATGGAGATCATGATGATGGAGATCATGGTGTCATGCTGGTGACAAAGATGATCATGGAGCCCCGAAGATGGAGATCAAAGGAGCTATATGATATTGGCCATATCATGTCACTATTTGATTGCATGTGATGTTTATCATGTTTTACATCTTATTTGCTTAGAACGACGGTAGCTTAAATAAGATGATCCCTCACAATAATTTCAATAAAGTGTTCCCCCTAACTGTGCACCGTTGCGAAGGTTCGTTGTTTCGAAGCACCACGTGATGATCAGGTGTGATAGATCCTAATGTTCAAATACAACGAGTGTAAGCCAGATTTACACACGCAATACACTTAGGTTGGCTTGACGAGCCTAGCATGTACAGACATGGCCTCGGAACACGGAGGACCGAAAGGTCGAGCATGAGTCGTATAGAAGATACGATCAACATGGAGATGTTCACCGATGTCGACTAGTCTGTCTCATGTGATGATCGGACACGGCCTAGTTTACTCGGATCATGTTTCACTTAGATGACTAGAGGGATGTCTAATCTGAGTGGGAGTTCATTAAATAATTTGATTAGATGAACTTAATTATCATGAACTTAGTCTAAAATCTTTACAATATGTCTTGTAGATCAAATGGCCCACGTTACCCTCAACTTCAACGCATTCCTAGAGAAAACCAAGCTGAAAGATGATGGCAGCAACTATACGGACTGGGTCCGGAACCTGAGGATCATCCTCATAGCTGCCAAGAAAGATTATGTCCTAGAAGCACCGCTAGGTGAAGCACCAATCCCAGAGAACCAAGACATTATGAACGCTTGGCAGTCTCGTGCTGATGATTACTCCCTCGTTCAGTGCGGCATGCTTTACAGCTTAGAACCGGGGCTCCAAAAGCGTTTTGAGCAACACGGAGCATATGAGATGTTCGAAGAGCTGAAAATGGTTTTCCAAGCTCATGCCCGGGTCGAGAGATATGAAGTCTCCGACAAGTTCTTCAGCTGTAAGATGGAGGAAAATAGTTCTGTCAATGAGCACATACTCAAGATGTCTGGGTTGCACAACCGCTTGACTCAGCTGGGAGTTAATCTCCCGGATGACGCGGTCATTGACAGAATCCTTCAGTCGCTTCCACCAAGCTACAAGAGCTTTGTGATGAACTTCAATATGCAGGGGATGGAAAAGACCATTCCTGAGGTATATTCAATGCTAAAATCAGCGAAGGTAGAGATCAAAAAGGAACATGAAGTGTTGATGGTGAATAAAACCACTAAGTTCAAGAAATACAAGGGTAAGAAGAACTTTAAGAAGGACGACAAGGGAGTTGCCGGGAAGAAGCCAAGGAATGGACCCAAGCCTGAGACTGAGTGCTTTTATTGCAAGAGCAGTGGTCACTGGAAGCAGAACTGCCCCAAGTACTTAGCGGACAAGAAGGCCGGCAACACCAAAGGTATATGTGATATACATGTAATTGATGTGTACCTTACCAGTACTCGTAGTAGCTCTTGGGTATTTGATACCGGTGCGGTTGCTCATATTTGTAACTCAAAGCAGGAGCTGCGGAATAAGCAGAGACTGGCGAAGGACGAGGTGACGATGCGCGTCGGGAATGGTTCCAAGGTCGATGTGATCACCGTCGGCACACTACCTCTACATTTACCTACGGGATTAGTTTTAAACCTCAATAATTATTATTAAGTACCAGCTTTGAGCATGAACATTGTATCTGGATCTCATTTAATACGAGATGGCTACTCACTTAAATCCGAGAATAATGGTTGTTCTATCTATATGAGAGATATGTTTTATGGTCATGCCCCGATGGTCAATGGTTTATTCTTAATGAATCTCGAACGTGATGTTACACATATTCATAATGTGAATACCAAAAGATGTAAAGTTGATAATGATAGTCCCACATACTTGTGGCACTGCCGCCTTGGTCACATTGGTGTCAAGCGCATGAAGAAACTCCATGTTGATGGACTTTTAGAGTCTCTCAATTATAAATCATTTGACACATGCGAACCATGCCTCATGGGCAAAATGACCAAGACTCCGTTCTCCGGAACAATGGAGCGAGCATCCAACTTATTGGAAATCATACATACTGATGTGTGCGGTCCAATGAGCGTTGAGGCTCGCGGAGGATATCGTTATGTTCTCACTCTCACTGATGACTTGAGTAGATATGGGTATGTCTACTTGATGAAACACAAGTCTGAGACCTTTGAAAAGTTCAAGGAATTTCAGAATGAGGTAGAGAATCAACGTGACCGAAAGATAAAGTTCTTACGATCAGATCATGGAGGAGAATATTTAAGTCACGAATTTGGTACGCACTTAAGGAAATGTGGAATCGTTTCACAACTCACGCCGCCTGGAACACCTCAGCGTAACGGTGTGTCCGAACGTCGTAATCACACTTTATTGGATATGGTGCGATCTATGATGTCTCTTACCGATTTACCGCTATCATTTTGGGGATACGCTCTAGAGACAGCTACATTCACTTTAAATAGGGCACCGTCTAAATCTGTTGAGACGACACTGTATGAATTATGGTTTGGGAAGAAACCTAAGCTATCATTTCTAAAAGTTTGGGGATGCGATGCTTATGTCAAGAAACTTCAACCTGAAAAGCTCGAACCCAAGTCGGAAAAATGCGTCTTCATAGGATACCCTAAGGAAACCATTGGGTATACCTTCTACCTCAGATCCGAAGGCAAGATCTTTGTTGCCAAGAACGGGTCCTTTCTGGAGAAAGATTTTCTCTCGAAAGAATTAAGTGGGAGGAAAGTAGAGCTTGATGAAGTACTACCTCTTGAACCGGTGAGTAGCGCAGCTCAGGAAGATGTTCCTATGGTTCCAGCACCAACTGAAGAGGAAGTTAATGATGATGATCAAGGTACTTCGGATCAAGTTACTACTGAACTTCATAGGTCCACGAGGACACGTTCCACACCAGAGTGGTATGGCAACCCTGTCCTGGAAATCATGTTGTTAGACAACGGTGAACCTTCGAACTATGAAGAAGCGATGGCGGGCCCAGATTCCAACAAATGGCTTGAAGCCATGCTATCCGAGATAGGATCCATGTATGAAAACGAAGTATGGACTTTGACAGACTTGCCCGATGATCGGCGAGCGATAGAAAACAAATGGATCTTTAAAAAGAAGACGGACGCGGATGGTAATGTTACCATCTATAAAGCTCGACTTGTCGCTAAGGGTTATCGACAAGTTCAAGGGGTTGACTACGATGAGACATTCTCTCCCGTAGCGAAGCTAAAGTCCGTCTGAATCATGTTAGCAATTGCCGCATACTATGACTATGAGATATGGCAAATGGACGTCAAAATGGCATTCCTTAACGACCATCTTAAGGAAGAACTGTATATGATGCAGCCGGAAGGTTTTGTCGACCCTGATAATGCTAACAAGGTATGCAAGCTCCAGCGATCCATTTATGGGCTGGTGCAAGCATCTCGGAGTTGGAACATTTGCTTTGATGAGATGATCAAAGCGTTTGGGTTTATGCAGACTTATGGAGAAGCATGCGTTTACAAGAAAGTGAGTGGGAGCTCTGTAGCATTTCTCATATTATATGTAGATGACATACTTTTGATGGGAAATGATATAGAACTTTTGGACAGCATTAAGGCCTACTTGAATAAGTGTTTTTCAATGAAGGACCTTGGAGAAGCTGCTTACATATTAGGCATCAAGATCTATAGGGGTAGATCGAGACGCCTCATAGGTCTTTCACAAAGCACATACCTTGATAAGATATTGAAGAAGTTCAATATGGATCAGTCCAAGAAAGGGTTCTTGCCTGTATTGCAAGGTGTGAGATTGAGCTCGGCTCAATGCCCAACCACGGCAGAAGATAAAGAAGAGATGAGTGTCATCCCCTATGCCTCAACCATAGGGTCTATTATGTATGCCAGGCTGTGTACCAGACCTGATGTAAACCTTGCCGTAAGTTTGGTAGGAAGGTACCAAAGTAATCCCGGCAAGGAACACTGGACAGCGGTCAAGAACATCCTAAAGTACCTGAAAAGGACTAAGGATATGTTTCTCGTTTATGGAGGTGACGAAGAGCTCGTCGTAAAGGGTTACGTCAATGCTAGCTTCGACACAGATCTGGATGACTCTAAGTCACAGACCGGATACGTGTATATTTTGAATGGTGGGGCAGTAAGCTAGTGCAGTTGCAAGCAAAGCGTCGTGGCGGGATCTACATGTGAAGCAGAGTACATGGCAGCCTCAGAGGCAGCGCATGAAGCAATCTAGGTGAAGGAGTTCATCACCAACCTAGGAGTCATACCCAATGTGTCGGGGCCAATCGCACTCTTCTGTGAAAACACTGGAGCTATTGCACTTGCCAAGGAGCCCAGGTTTCACAAGAAGACTAGGCACATCAAGCGTCGCTTCAACTCCATACGTGAAAATGTTCAATATGGAGACATAGATATTTGTAAAGTACATACGGACCTGAATGTAGCAGATCCGTTGACTAAACCTCTCCCTAGGGAAAAACATGATCAACACCAGAACGCTATGGGTGTTCGATTCATCACAATGTAACTAGAATATTGACTCTAGTGCAAGTGGGAGACTGTTGGAAATATGCCCTAGAGGCAATAATAAAATGGTTATTATTATATTTTTTGTTCATGATAATTGTCTGTTATTCATGCTATAACTGTGTTATCCTGAAATCGTAATACACGTGTGAATACATAGACCACAACATGTCCCTAGTAAGCCTCTAGTTGACTAGCTCGTTGATCAACAGATAGTCATGGTTTCTTGACTATGGGCATTGGATGTCATTGATAACGGGATCACATCATTAGGAGAATGATGTGATGGACAAGACCCGTTCCTAAGCATAGCTCAAAGATTGTGTAGTTCGTTTAGCTAGAGCTTTTCCAAATGTCAAGTATCATTTCCTTAGACCATGAGATTGTGCAACTCCCGGATACCATAGGAGTGCTTTGGGTGTGCCAAACGTCACAACGTAACTGGGTGACTATAAAGGTGCACTACGGGTATCTCCGAAAGTGTCTGTTGGGTTGGCACGAATCGAGACTGGGATTTGTCACTTCGTATAACGGAGAGGTATCTCTATTGGAAATATGCCCTAGAGGCAATAATAAAAGGATTATTATTATATTTCCTTGTTCATGATAATTGTCTTTTATTCATGCTATAATTGTGTTATCCGGAAATCGTAATACATGTGTGAATACATAGACCACAATATGTCCCTAGTGAGCCTCTAGTTGACTAGCCCGTTGATCAACAGATAGTCATGGTTTCTTGACTATGGACATTGGATGTCATTGATAACGGGATCACATCATTAGGTGAATGATGTGATGGACAAGACCAAATCCTAAGCATAGCACAAGATCATGTAGTTCGTTTGCTAGAGCTTTTCCAATGTCAAGTATCTTTTCCTTAGACCATGAGATCGTGTAACTCCCGGATACCGTAGGAGTGCTTTGGGTGTACCAAACGTCACAACGTAACTGGGTGACTATAAAGGTATACTACGGGTATCGCCGAAAGTATCTGTTGGGTTGACACGGATCGAGACTGGGATTCGTCATTCCGTATGACGGAGAGGTATCTCTGGGCCCACTCGGTAATGCATCATCATAATGAGCTCAATGTGACCAAGTGTCTGGTCATGGGATCATGAATTACGGTACGAGTAAAGTGACTTGCCGGTAATGATATTAAACGAGGTATTTGGATACCGACGATCGAGTCTCTGGCAAGTAACGTACTGATTGACAAAGGGAATTGTATACGGGGTTGATTGAATCCTCGACATCGTGGTTCATCCGATGAGATCATCGAGAAGCATGTGGGAGCCAACATGGGTATCCAGATCCCGCTGTTGGTTATTGACCGGAGAGGCGTCTCGGTCATGTCTGCATGTCTCCCGAACCCGTAGGGTCTACACACTTAAGGTTCGGTGACGCTAGGGTTGTATAGAGATATGAGTATGCAGTAACCTGAAAGTTGTTTAGAGTCCCGGATGAGATCCCAGACATCACGAGGAGTTCCGGAATGGTCCGGAGGTGAAGAATTATATATAGGAAGTGCAGTTTCGGCCATCGGGAAAGTTTTGGGGGTCACTGGTATTGTACCGGGACCACCGGAAGGGTCCCGGGGGTCCACCGGGTGGGGCCACCTATCCCGGAGGGCCCCATGGGCTGAAGTGGGAGGGGAACCAGCCCCTAGTGGGCTGGTGCGCCCCCCTTGGGCCCCCCTGCGCCTAGGGTTGGAAACCCTAGGGGTGGGGGGCGCCTCCACTTGCCTTGGGGGGCAAGCCACCCACTTGGCCGGTGCCCCCCCTTGGAGATCCCATCTCCTAGGGCCGGCGCCCCCCAGGGGGGCTATATAAAGAGGGGGGAGGGAGGGCTGCCGCACCCATGCTCTTGGTGCCTCCCTCTCCCATTGCTACACCTCTCCCTCTCGTAGAAGCTCGGCGAAGCCCTGCCAAGATCGCTGCTGCATCCACCACCACGCTGTCGTGCTGCTGGATCTCCGTCAACCTCTCCTTCCCCCTTGCTGGATCAATAAGGAGGAGACGTCTTCCTCAACCATACGTGTGTTGAACGTGGAGGTGCTGTCCATTCAGCACTAGGATCATCGGTGATTTGGATCACGACGAGTACGACTCCCTCAACCCCGTTCTCTTGAATGCTACCGCTCGCGATCTACAAGGGTATGTAGATGCACTCCTTTCTCTCGTTGCTAGATGAACTCATAGATTGATCTTGGTGAATGTAGGATATTTTTCATTTTATGCAACGTTCCCCAACACATTAGTCCCACATTATGTCAACACAAAATTTCAGTGGAGAAAGATGCCAAACCAGTTAGAGATCCTCAAAGACGATTAAATCCCGAAATGAAGGAAGTGGTAAGAAAGGAGATACTAAAGCTCCTTGAGGCAGGTATTATTTATCCCGTTTCTGATAGTGAATGGGTAAGCCCTGTCCATTGTGTCCCTAAAAAGGGAGGTATTACCGTTGTTCCTAATGATAAAGATGAATTGACCCCGCAAAGAATTATTACAGGCTATAGGATGGTAATTGATTTTCGTAAGTTAAATAAAGCTACTAAGAAAGATCATTACCCTTTACCTTTTATCGATCAAATGCTAGAAAGGCTATCCAGACACACACATTTTCGCTTTCTAGATGGTTATTCTGGCTTCTCTCAGATACCTGTATCAGCGGGGGATCAATCTAAAACTACTTTTACTTGCCCTTTTGGTACCTTTTCTTATAGACGTATGCCTTTTGGTTTATGTAATGCACCTGCTACTTTTCAAAGATGCATGATGGCTATATTTTCTGATTTTTGTGAAAAGATTTGTGAGGTATTCATGGATGACTTCTCCGTCTATGGATCCTCTTTTGATGATTGTTTGAGCAACCTTGATCGAGTTTTGCAGAGATGCAAAGACACTAGTCTCGTCCTGAATTGGGAAAAGTGTCATTTTATGGTTAATAAAGGCATTGTCTTGGGGCACAAGATCTTCGAGAGAGGTATTGAAGTTGATAAAGCCAAAGTTGATGCTATTGAAAACATGCCATGTCCCAAGGACATAAAAGGTATAAGAAGTTTCCTTGGTCAAGCCGGCTTTTATAGGAGGTTCATTAAGGACTTTTCTAAAATCTCTAGGCCCCTAACTAATTTATTGCAAAAAGATATTCCTTTTGTCTTTGATGATGATTGTGCAGAAGCATTTGAAACACTTAAGAAAGCTTTGATCACTGCACCTATTGTTCAGCCACCTGATTGGAATTTACCTTTTGAAATTATGTGCGATGCTAGTGATTATGTTGTAAGTGTTGTTTTAGGGCAAAGAGTCAATAAGAAATTGAATGTTATCCAGTATGCTAGTAAGACTCTTGATGCTGCCTAGAGAAATTATGCTACTAATGAAAAAGAGTTCTTAGCAGTTGTGTTTGCATGTGATAAGTTTAGACCTTATATTGTTGATTCCAAAGTTACTATTCACACTGATCATGCTGCTATTAAATATCTTATGGAAAAGAAAGATGCTAATCCTAGACTCATTAGCTGGGTTCTCTTGCTCCAAGAATTTGACTTGCATATTATTGATAGAAAATGAGCTGAGAACCCCGTTGCAGACAACTTGTCTAGGCTAGAGAATGTTCTTGATGACCCACTGCCTATTAATGATAGCTTTCCTGATGAACAATTAGCGGTCGTCAATGCTTCTCGAACTGCTCCTTGGTATGCTGATTATGCTAATTACATTGTTGCTAAATATATACTGCCTAGTTTCACATACCAGCAAAAGAAAAAGTTCTTTTATGATTTAAGACATTACTTCTGGGATGATCCACACCTTTATAAAGAAGGAGTAGATGGTATTATTAGACGTTGTGTGCCTGAGCATGAACAGGAACAGATTCTACGTAAGTGTCACTCTGAATCCTATGGAGGACACCACGCTGGAGACAGAACTGCACACAAGGTACTATAATCTGGTTTTTATTGGCCTACTCTTTTCAAAGATGCTCGTAAGTTTGTGTTATCATGTGATGAATGTCAAAGAATAGGTAACATAAGTAGACGTCAAGAAATGCCTTTGAATTATTCTCTTGTTATTGAACCATTTGATGTTTGGGGCTTTGATTATATGGGACCTTTTCCTGCCTCCAATGGTTATACACATATTTTAGTTGTTGTTGATTATGTTACTAAGTGGGTAGAAGCTATTCCAACTAGTAGTGCTGATCATAACACTTCTATTAAAATGCTTAAAGAAGTTATTTTTACGAGGTTTGGAGTCCCTAGATATCTTATGACTGATGGTGGTTCACACTTTATTCATGGTGCTTTCCGTAAGATGCTCGCTAACTATGATGTCAATCATAGAATCGCATCTCCTTATCACCCGCAGTCTAGTGGTCAAGTAGAGTTGAGCAATAGAGAGTTCAAATTAATTTTGCAGAAGACTGTGAATAGATCTAGAAAGAATTGGTCCAAAAAAATTGATGATGCATTATGGTCCTATAGAAATGCATACAAAAATCCTATGGGTATGTCTCCATATAAGATGGTTTATGGAAAAGCATGTCATTTACCTCTTGAACTTGAACATAAAGCATATTGGGCTATTAAAGAGCTCAATTATGACTTCAAACTTGCCGGTGAGAAGAGGTTGTTTGATATTAGCTCACTTGATGAATGGAGAACCCAAGCATATGAGAATGCCAAGCTTTTCAAAGAAAAAGTCAAACGCTGGCATGATAAGAGGATACAGAAGCGTGAGTTTAACGTAGGAGATTATGTGTTATTGTTCAACTCTCGTTTAAGATTTTTTGCAGGAAAAGTTCTCTCAAAATGGGAAGGTCCCTACGTTATCGAGGAGGTCTATCGTTCTGGTGCTATAAAAATCAACAACTTCGAAGGCACAAATCCGAGGGTGGTAAACGGTCAAAGAATTAAACATTATATTTCAGGTAATCCTATCAATGTTGAAACTAATATTATTGAAACCATAACCCCTGAGGAATACATAAGAGACACTTTCCAGAACATTCCAGACTCCGAAAAGGCATAGGTACGTGGTACGTTAAGTAAACCGACTCCAAAACAACTCTAATGGCAATTTTTATCAGTTTTGGATTATTTAAAGATTTTAGGAAGAAAGAAGTAGTCCGAAAGGGGCACGAGGCTCCCATGAGAGAGGAGGGCGCCCCCCCCTGTAGGGCGCGCCCCCTGTCTCGTGGGCACCTCGTGTGCCTCCAGGACTCTGTTTTCTTGTATGTTATGTATTTTGGTCGGTAAAAAATCATTATATATACCCCCGAAGGTTTTGACCACCGTATCACGCAAATATCCTCTGTTTTCATTTCGAGCTGTTTCTGTTTTAGATCTAGAGCATCATGTCGTCTCCAAGCGCTCCCAAGGACAAGTTTTTCGAAAGGGTTATCAACCCCTATCTTGCGGAGGTGTTGCATCAGCCTCAAACCGTTGAGATGCGTGAGGGGGTGTTGCACATCCGCGATGTGGAGGGACCAAGGTGTACCGGGAGCGTGGAGACAAAGCTCGAAGCCATGGAGCAAGAAGTTTTCAAGTGTCAAGGGATGGTGGAGTGTGGACTCAACGCCAACCAGATGATGATCACGGAGTTCACCAACAACCACAAGCTGGATGCCAAAGTCATTGGGGAGACCATCTTCAAGCTTCAAGAGAAAATCGAGCACCTCCAAGCCCAGATTTATGACCTGCAAAACCAGAACTGTGAGTATGAATATAGATTCAAGCGAATGAGTTTGGCTGCAGATTTAAGGATCCCGGAGACTCGATCATCCTTTTATGATGGAGAGCCTATGCCTTGGAAGACGAACAACAAGCCTACATCATCAACAACTCCTACTTCACCACCTCCGAAGAAATAATCACATGGGTATGGGCACTCCCCTTGGCAACTTCCAAGCTTGGGGGAGGTGCCCCGGTATCGTATCACCATCACACCCCTATTTTTACCGCTTTATTTAGTTCGATACTTTTAGTAGTATCTTGATCTATTAGTTCGAAGTTTTGATTTCAAGTAGTTTTGAGTTTTTCATTGTGATCTCATTATGTAATCGAGTCCGTGTGCTATCTACAATAAAGATTAGTGTTGAGTCAAGGGCTTTGCTATGTTGCTATGATCTTGAGAAAGTAGAAAGAACAAAAGAGTTCATGTTGATCTTATGGATAGTGATAACTTCACACATAGAAAGTATGAGGCATAAAAATTGTTGAGAGTTGATGAACATAGCCTTGGTCATCGTTGCAATTAATAGGAAGTGATAAGGAAAGAGGGGTTCACATATAGATATATTATCTTAGACATCTTTTATGATTGTGAAGCACTCATTAAGTATTACATGCTAAAAGAGTTGACGTTGGACAAGGAAGACAACGTAATGGTTTATGTTTTCCGACATCTCAGTTAAAGTATATTGTCATTGAC
This sequence comes from Triticum timopheevii, assembly GCA_963921465.1. Taxonomy (NCBI): domain Eukaryota; kingdom Viridiplantae; phylum Streptophyta; class Magnoliopsida; order Poales; family Poaceae; genus Triticum; species Triticum timopheevii. Next base: position 588,310,764 of record OY997270.1, read on the forward strand.
CTTCCAAATATGTTGAGCTTGCCTTTCCCCCTCATGCTAGCCAAATTCCTTGCATCAAGTAGAGATACTACTTGTGCTTCCAAATATCCTTAAACCCAGTTTTGTCATGAGAGTCCACCATACCTACCTATGGATTGAGTAAGATCCTTCAAGTAAGTTGTCATCGGTGCAAGCAATAAAAATTGCTCTCTAAATATGTATGACTTATTAGTGCAGAGAAAATAAGCTTTGTACGAACTTGTTGTGGAAGTAATAAAAGCGACGGATTGCATAATAAAGGTCCACATACAAGGGGCAATATAAAGTGACGTTCTTTTGCATTAAGATTTCGTGCATCAACCCTAAATGCACATGACAACCTCTGCTTCCCTCTACGAAGGGCCTATCTTTTACTTTATATTTTACTTTATGCTTGAGTCAAGGTGATTCTCACCTTTCCCTTTTTATTTTTATCCTTTGGCAAGCTCCTCGTGTTTGAAAGATCATGATACATATATCCAATTGGATGTAAGTTGGCATAGGCTATTATTGTTGACATCACCTAAAGGTGAATATGTTGGGAGGCAACACAATAAGCCCCTATCTTTCTCAGTGTCTGGCTGAAACTCTATAACCACAAGTATTGCGTGAGTGTTAACAATTATAGGGGACTACGAGATAGTTGAGTATGTGAGCTTGCTGAAAAGCTCTATTATTGACTCTTTCTGATGTTACGATAAATTGCAATTGATTCAATGACTGAGATTATAGTTTGTTAGTTCCCAATGAAGTTTTTGAACCATACTTACCATTGTGAATTGCTTATTACTTGAACATAGGAAATCATATGACAAAATCCATATATGTTGCTGTTATTAGAATGATCATGATGCCCTCATGTCTGTATTTTATTTTTATCGACACCTCTATCTCTAAACATGTGGACATATTTTTCGATTTCGGCTTCCGCTTGAGGACAAGTGAGGACTAAGCTTGGGGGAGTTGATACGTCCATTTTGCATCATGCTTTTATATCAATATTTATTGCATTATGGGCTGTTATTACACATTATATCTCAATACTTATGGCTATTCTCTCCTATTTTACAAGGTTTACCATGAAGAGGGGGGATGCCGGCAGTAGGAATTCTGGCTGGAAAAGGAGCAAACGTTGGAAACCTATTCTGCACAACTCCAAAAGACCTGAGACTCCATGAAACAACTTTTTGGATTTAATAAGAATTTATGGGCAAAACAAATAGGCTAGGGGGCCCACACCCTGTCCAGGAGACAGGGGGCGCCCCCCTAGGGCGCGGCCCCCTATCTCCTGGGCCCCCTAGTGGGCCTCCAGCGTCCATCTTCTGCTATATCATCACTTACCCTCTGGAAAAAATCATGGGCAAGCTTACGGGACGAAACTCCGCCGCCACGAGGCGGAACCTTGGCAGAATCAATCTAGGGCTCTGGCGGAGCTGTTCTGTCGGGGACAGTTCCCTCCGGGAGGGAGAAATCATCACCAACGTCATCACCAACGATCCTCTCATCGGGAGGGGGTCAATCTCCATCAACATCTTCACCAGCACCATCTCCTCTCAAAACCCTAGTTCATATCTTGTATCCAATCTTGTATCAAAACCACAAATTGGTACCTGTGGGTTGCTAGTAGTGTTGATTACTCATTGTAGTTGATGCTATTTGATTTACTTGGTGGAAGATCATATGTTCAGATCCTTTATGCATATTATTACCCCTCTGATTATGAACATGAATATGCTTTGTGAGTAATTACGTTTGTTCCTGAGGACATGGGTGAAGTCTTTCTATTAGTAGTCATGTGAATTTGGTATTCGTTCGATATTTTGATGAGATGTATGTTGTCTCTCCTCTAGTGGTGTTATGTGAATGTCGACTACATGACACTTTACCATTATTTGGGCATAGAGGAAGGCATAGGGAAGTAATAAGTAGATGATGGGTTGCTAGAGTGACAGAAGCTTAAACCCTAGTTTATGCGTTGCTTCGTTAGGGGTTGATATGGACCCATATGTTTAATGTTGTGGTTAGGTTTACCTTAATACTCCTTTTTGTAGTTGCGGATGCTTGCAATAGGGGTTAATCATAAGTGGGATGCTTGTCCATGTTAGGGAAGTACCCAAGTGCCGGTCCACCCACATATCAAATTATCAAAGTACCGAACGCGAATCTTACGAACGTGATGAAAACTAGCTTGACGATATTTCCTAATGTGTCCTCGGGCGCTCCTTCTTCATTATTAGAATTTGTCAAGGCTTATCCTTTGCTACATAAAGGATTGGGCCACCTTGCTGCACTTTATTTACTTTATTTACTTTTTGCTCGTTACTATTTATGTTATCACAAAACTATCTATCACCTACTATTTCAGTGCTTGCAGAGAAAACCTTACTGAAAACCTCTTATCATTTCCTTCTGCTCCTCGTTGGGTTCGACACTCTTACTTGTCGAAAGGACTATGATAGATCCCCTATACTTGTGGCTCATCAGTGCACAAGTGAGGACAAAGTGCGTAGGAAAGACTGGTGTTGGTCCAGTCTGATGGAAATATGCCCTAGAGTCAATAATAAAATGGTTATTATTATAGTTCCTTAGTCGTGATACAGGTTTATTATTCATGCTAGAATTGTATTGACCGGAAACTTAAATACATGTGTGAATACAAAAACAAATATTGTATCCCTAGTAAGCCTCTACTAGACTAGCTCGTTGATCAAAGATGGTTAAGGTTTCCTAACCATAGACATGTGTTGTCATTTGATAACGGGATCACATCATTAGGAGAATGATGTGATGGACAAGACCCATCCGTTAGCTTAGCATATTGATTGTTCAGTTTATTGCTATTGCTTTCTTCATGTCAAATACATATTCCTTCTACTATGAGATTATGCAACTCCCGGATATCGGAGGAATGCCTTGTGTGCTATCAAACATCAGAAAGTAACTAGGTGATCATAAAGATGCTCTACATGTATCTCTGAAGGTGTTTGTTGAGTTGGCATAGATCGAGATTAGGATTTGTCACTCCGAGTATTAGAGAGGTATCTCTGGGCCCTCTCGGTAATACACATCATAAGCTTGCAAGCAAATGACTAAGGAGTTAGTTACGAGATGATGTATTAGAAACGAGTAAAGAGACATCCGGTAATGAGATTGAACTAGATATGAAGATACCGACGATCGAATCTCGGGCAAGTAACATAACGATGGACAAAAGGAATTATGTATGTTGTCATAACGGTTCGATCAATAAAGATATTCATAGAATATGTAGGAGCTAATATGGGCATCCAGGTTCAGCTATTGGTTATTGACCAGAGAGGTGTCCCGGTCATGTCTACATAGTTCTCTCGAACTCGTAGGGTCCGCACGCTTAATGTTCATTGACGATATAATGCTATAGCAGTTATATGATTTGGTGACCGAATGTTGTTCGGATTCCAAGATGAGAAAACGGACATGACAATGAGTCTCAAAATGGTTGAGAGGTAAAGATTGATATATAGCATGATGGTATTCGGACACCGGAATAGTTTCGGAGTGCACCGTGTACTCATCGGGTCACTAGAAGGGGTTCCGGGCACCCCTGGCAAGTGTATGGGCCTTATGGGCCAAAGGGGGGCAGACCAACCCACAAGGGGGCTGGTGCGCCCCTTCCCTTGGCTGGCCGGCCCTAGGGGAAGGAAAGGGGAGGGGTGGCCTCTCCTGCCTTTCCCTCCTCAGGAGAGAAAGGAAAGGGGGGAGCGCCACCTCCTCACACACACACACACACATATATATACATATATATATATACATATATATATATATACATATATATATATACATATATATATATATATATATATATATATATATATATATATATATATATATATATATATATATGGGAGGGGGCGCCTAGCACACCCACGACAAATTGTCTTAGCCATGTGTTGCGCCCCCTCCACCTTTTACACCCCCAATCGTATTTTCGTAGTGCTTGGGCGAAGCCCTGCGGAGATAATTTCACCATCATCGTCACCACGCCGTCGTGCTGCCGAAACTCATCCGCTACCTCGTCTTCTTGCTGGATCAAGAAGGCATGGACGTTACCGAGCTGAACGTGGAGGGATCATATGTTCAGTACTCGATCGGTTGGATCGCGAAGAAAGTTTGACAACATCAACCGCGTTGTCAAACGCTTCCGCTTACGGTCTACGAGGGTACGTAGACACACTCTCCCCTCTCGTTGCTATGCATCTCCTTGATAGGTCTTGCGTGTGCGTAGAATGTTTTTGTTTTCTATGCAATGTTGTCCAACATAGTCTAGATCATGCCAGGCGTAATGACCAGAACATGTCACCGTGGCTGGGGCGTTACACGCCATTGGCAGCCATCCTTCTCAAACAAAAATGAGTGACCCAAATTGGAAAGCACGCATAATTGCAGTATCATGTCTATTCAAATCTCTAAGATTTTGGTTAGTTTGATTGCATTAGGAAAATAAAGGATCCTTTCAAAGTACTACCTACGTATAAAATCAGCCTAAAAAAATGTCTTATTTTGATACGGAGGTAATAATAGTTAGCATATTTTATATAGGATTCAACCCTGTAACCCCCACTGCCAGGGCACTTTTTAATTCAAACAAATTTTATTGGATTTTTTTTGGAGGATTTAAATTCTTATGAATTTCTCCTCATAGATCATATGGCTCATAGGATTATAATTTTACAAGGATTGCTTTGCACTATTTTGAAAGAAAATTTCACCCACTCAAACGTCTTCTTATAACTATTTTGTTTTCTGGTGTTATCAAACACATTTTTAATCTAATTTTATTTTAGTTTTCTATTTGTAGGATTCAAGATAAAAATGCCGCTTCAACCTTATGTTTTTTTTAAGCGCCAAACAAGAGAAAGTTAATAAGCTTGCTAAGCATCTTGCCAGCATTATGGGTACCCAGGATATTGTTTGTTGAGCTCTTCTGAAGTGGTTTCAGTTTTGGACTTGTTTTGCTATGGCGTTTATGCTGCTTTGTTCCCTATATTTGCACTGGTGGCGAACTTTGATGCCCAGTGGATGTAATATATGTAATAGCCGTGATAGCCTAGTGTAAGTTGCTTGCTTATTTATTTCATTATTGTCTTGCTTATTTGTTTGCTTGTAGTCAGTGCAGTTCTTTTTCCGCGGTTTGCTAGTGGCCGCAATAACCTATTTTTTAAAACTAGGCCACAATAACCATGGGCTACATATTTACTGTAGTGACACTGGGCCTCCTACGGGCCGTAGAAACAATGGGCCTTCTACGGGTCGTAGAAACAATGGGATTTCTAGGGGCGTAGGCACAATGGGCCTTCTATGGGTCGTATCATCAATGGGCCTTATATGGGTCATATGATCGATTGACCAAACATGGGCCAATAACAGACCGCATTATGGACGTAAACGGGCTAGAGTTGGAATCGTCCATTCATGGGCCAACCATAACGGGTCGACGTTAATAGGCCGTATTTAATGACACTATGAAAATGGCCTAACATATTAATGGGCCACAAACGGGCCGACTATAACAACGGGATGAATTGGGCCCACAAGCAGAAAATGACTGTAACAGGTCGTAAGTAACCGAATGCAGGAAATGAGCCCAAGAATAAATGGGCCCTGAGAAGGCCAAAAGATAACATGGGCTGGAAGCGGCCCAATGGAATAACGGGCCGTTAATGGGTATAAAGTGATACACTGTTCATTACGGGCCAGTTTCACCATGGGTCGTTAATGGGCCAAGATTTACAAAGGGCCTCATATGGGTCGAAAGACGTCATGGGCCATACATGGGCCGGAAGTTAAAATGGGCTGGAATCATATTGGAAGGCCCAGATGACGCTACTCGGCCTAATTCGGGTGGGTCATAACGGGCCCTTGGTTAGCGGCCTGTAAATGGGCTATATGCGAATAGGCCATTAACAAGCTTTCCATGGGCCGGCCTGCCACCTTTTGACCAAGTCAAACGGGCCGGCCTTTTCACAGGAATGGGCCTCTGTTGGGCCGTGCCACGTGTCGACGTATCATAGGCACCTTCGGTCCAATGAGTGGATACATCTGTCGAAACAGTGAGTCGACATGTGTTTCCTCCTGCCAATGATGATTTTACACGTGGAAAATCCCCATTGGTCTGGGCTGTTAACGGGTTATCGAATCCAAAACCGGACTCGACAGCTTAACGGCGTTCCGTTACGGTGGATGCCATGTGTTGGTCACCCTTGATGAAAGCACTTCTGCGACGCGCAATTTATCGTCATGGAAGTGGACACTTCCGTGATGATAATTTTGGTAATGTCATGGAACTCTTCTATGACAGCACAGGTATGACTATCTTGATTCTGTCATAAAATCATCATGGATGTACATGCATGACAGAAAACATGACCTACTGTGACAAACATGTATCATCACGAAAGTGTATTTTTTTGTAGTGATAATTTAGTTTTTAGTGAAAACACTCGTGATGTTATCCCCTTGCCTGCACCTGCTTTGTTTGATTATGTTGCCAGGAACGGATACAGAGTTATGCCTGAGGACATTGTCGCTTACCGGAACAACCTGGCGGCAGCACATGAGGAGCCCCAACAGTGGGACCCTATGGTGCCCGCTCCCCAACACTTCAACATTGGACCTCACGGCTTCTACGACTGGTGATTACCGAGCTAGGCCAAAACCCTAAGCTTGGGGGAGTACGTGTTCCCACGGACATTACATTCATATTCACGCATTTCATTCCAGTTGTTGGTGTCCACCCTTTTTCATTGTATTATCCATGTTTAATTTATTTTCTTGCTTTCTTCTTCTGTGTTTGAATTTTTTTGAGAAAATCCAAAAATATGTTTTTTGCTCCTTTTTGAATTTTCTTTCTAGTTTAAAATTTTGTGGCACTAAAAGAAAACCCAACAAGATTTCTTTGTTCTTCTTTTACTTGTTGGGAGCTTTCCTCGTGTAAATAGTTTTTCTTGTCTTTGCTTTTCCCTTTTTCGTTTGCTTGCTTTCGAAAAAAACCAAAAAATCCAAAAATATTTCAGTGTGTTTCTCTGAATTTCTTTTTACTTTATCGATTCATACCGAGGAGAAGTCCACGATGAAAATGTTGAGTGGCTCTCATTTGCATTATGTTGATCTAGCAAAGAGCCCATATTACCTTGTCTTCTCCTCTTGAATAAAATGTTTACAGATTCCAGCTTAGTCCACGGCACTCTTGCACTATTATTATTTCAAATCATTCGGTCGTGCAAGTGAAAGGCAATAATGACGATATTAGATGAACTGGCCGTGGTAGAGAAAAACGGGTATGAACTCGACTTGTTCTGTTTTTGTAAATATGTTTAACCTAGTATCCACGCTTCAGCCTATTATGATCAAACATGTTTGCAATGACAATTAGAGATTATAGTTTCTCATGCCATGCATAAGTAGCTAGGAGTGAATAATGACTTATCTTGGATATCAACATTGCGATAAAATGATTGTGATGTAGTATGATGATATGGTATCCTCCTCTGAATGTTCGAGTGGCTTGACTTGGCACATGTTCATGCATGTAGTTGAATCAAAACCAACATAGCCTCTATGATATTTATGTTCATGGTGTTCATATACTACTCATGCTAGTACCCAATGCTACTTATGCATAATGCATGTTCATGGCCGTTGTTGCTCTCTAGCTGGCCACTTCTCAACCTAATTGCTAGCCTTCCCCTGTACTAAGTGGGAACTCTGCTTGTACATCAAAAACCTGAAACCCAAGTTATTCCAGATGAGTCTACTATACCTACCTATATACAGTATTACCCTCCCATCCTAAGTAAATTTGCATGTGCCACCTTTAAAAACTTCAAATAAATATCCTTTTTGTGTGCCTGGATCGTTCATGGAACGATGGGAGGTAGTCGGTATCTTCCATGCTAAGCGGGTTATTCTCATGTTCGCACGAGAAAAAGGGCGGTAATAGGATGCCCAGTCCCAAACTTCAAAAAGAAAGGAGCTTACCAATAATCAAACAAAAACTCCCAATGGAGTCATAACCTTTACCTTCCCGCTTGGGAACCGCCACTAGCATGCTTAGCATGGAAGATATTGATAACAGATGGTTGTGAAGTGAATGAGAAGGGTGCATGTCTCAAAATATCATTTACCTCTGTTTTAAAAATATGAGCTTTGGCACCTCTGCAAATCACTGCTTCCCTCTGCGAAGGGACTATCCATTTACTTTTATGTTGTGTCATCACCTTCTCAAATAAGCACGAGAACCTGAGAGCACTGTTTTCATGCTGATGCAATGTGTATAGCTAATGTTGGATGCATCATGACTAGATCTTTTCTATCATGAATTACAATGTTTAGTCGCTGCTTGAACTTTGGGGGTGCTCTGCATTTATGTTTTGTGGTCTCAGAAAGGGCTAGCGAGATACCACTATTGTCATATTATATCATGGTTGTTTTGACAACGTGTTGCTATTTGAGATATCTTATTATTGCTCTGTAGTTGTTTATGTCATTGATATGAGTTAATATAATTTTTAAGAGTTATTGTTGAGATGATTAGTTATAATCTTTGCTGAAAAGTTGGGTGCTATTTAAGCTTATTTATGAAACAAGAGCAAAAAAGTTCGTAAAAGTTTTTCTTTTTCACTTTCAGTTTATCAACTGAATTGCTTGAGGACAAGCAAAGGTTTAAGTTTGGGGGAGTTGATACGTCTCCAGCGTATCCACTTTTCCTAACACTTTTCCTCTTGTTTTGGACTCTAATTTGCATGATTTGAATGAAACTAACCCCGGACTAATGTTGTTTTCAGCATAACTACCATGGTGTTGTTTTTTTGTGCAGAAATAAAAGTTCTCGGAATGGAACAAAACTTTGCGAGGATTTTTTATACAAGAAAAGAGAATTTCTAGAACCAGGATGGACCTGAGGGGGGCACCTGGGTGGGCACAACCCACCAGGGCGCGCCAGCCCCACCAGGCACGCCCAGGTGGGTGCTGCCCACCTGGTGGCCCCGTTGACCTCCAAACCGATGCTATAAAATCCCATATTTCTAGAAAAAACAGGGAGAAAGAATTATCGCGTTTCACGAGACGAAGCCGCCGCCAAGCCCTGTTCTTCCTCAGGAGGGTAGATCTGGAGTCTGTTTGGGGCTCCGGAGAGGAGGATCTTTGATCTTGATCATCACCGGCACATCTCCATCGCCAATTCCATGATGCTCCCCACCGGGAGTGAGTAATTCCTTCATAGGCTCACTGGTCAGTGAGGAGTTGGATGAGATTCATCATGTAATCGAGTTAGTTTTGTTAGAACTTGATCTCTAGTATCCACTATGTTTTGAGATTGATGTTGCTATGACTTTACCATGCTTAATGCTTGTCACTTTGGGGCCAGGTGCCATGATTTCAGATCTGAAACGTTTATGTTATCACCATTATATCCATGTTCTAGATCCGATCTTGCAAGTTATAATCACCTACTACATTTTATGATCCGACAACCCTAGAGTGACAGAAATCGGAACCACTCCCGGTGATGACCGTAGTTTGAGGAGTTCATTTATTCATCATGTGTTAATGCTTTGTCCCGGTTCTCTATTAAAAGGAGGCCTTAATATCCCTTAGTTTCCAATAGGACCCTGCTCCCACGGGAGGGTAGGACAAAATATGTCATGCAAGTTCTTTTCATAAGCACGTATGACTATTTGCGGAATACATGCCTAAATTATATTAATGAACTGGAGCTAGTGTCGTATCACCCTAGTTTATAAATGTCTCATGATGAATATTATCCAATGAGTCACCGATCCAATGCCTACGAATTTGTCTTATACTGTTCTTGCTAAGTTACTAATGTTGCTACTGCTATCATTACTGCTACAATATCACTGCTATCACTGTTACTATTACTGTTACTACTACTGCTATCATCAAAACTATCATACTAATGTGCTACTAATCACTTTGCTGCAGATAATTAATCTCCAGGTGTGGTTGAATTGACAACTCAGCTGCTAATACCTTCAAATATTCTTTGGCTCCCCTTGTGTCGAATCTATAAATTTGAGTTAAATACTCTACGCTCGAAAACTTTTGCGATCCCCTATATTTGTGGGTTATCAAGCACCTTACTGAGTTGTTGCAAGATCGTGGGTTTGAAATTGGGAAAATTGACCCCACTCTTTTTACTAAGAAGGTCAAAGGGGATTTGTTTGTATGCCAACTATATGTTGATGATATTATCTTTGGTTCCCCTAACAAAGCTTTCAATGAGGAATTTGCAGCTCTCATGACCTCGAAGTTCAAGATTTCCATGATGGGAGAGTTGAAGTTCTTTCTCGGGTTCGAATTCAAGCAAAGAAGAGAAGGAACCTTCATCAACCATGCCAAATACACTCAAGACATGTTCAAGAGATTCAAGCTAAGTGATGTCAAGCCAACCTCCACTCCAATGCCCGTCAAATGCCAACTTCGCATAGATCCCATTGGTAAAGTGGTGGATCAAAAGGTATATCGTTCCACGATTGGCTCCTTGCTTTACCTTTGTGCATCTAGACCGGATATCATGTTGAGTGTGGGAATTTGTGCATGGTTTCAAGCCGCACCTAAGGAAAGCCACTATGTGGCGGTCAAGTGAATCTTTCGATATTTGCCTCATACCCCAAACTTTGGCTTATGGTACCCCAAGAGGAGCCAACTTCAACCTTTTGGACTATTCAGACTCAGATTGGGCGGGAAACAAAGTGGATAGGGAGTCAACCTCTGGAGGGTGCCAATTTCTTGGTTGCTCTTTGGTGAGTTGGTCTTCTAAGAAGCAAAGTTGCATGTCTCTCTCGTCCACCGAAGCGGAGTATGTGGCTGCCGGTAGTTGTTGTGCTCAACTTCTATGGATGAGGCAAACTTTAAAGGATTATGATGTCATTTGTGACGAAGTGCCCCTTTGGTGTGACAATGAAAGTGCCATCAAGATCTCTCTCAACCCGGTGCAACACTTCAAGACGAAGCATATTGAGATTCGGTATCACTTCATCCGCGATCACATTAGGCGAGGGGAGATCAAGCTTAGATATGTCAACACTCATGATAACCTTGCAGATATTTTCACGAAGCCCTTGGATGAAGCAAGATTTCACAAGTTAAGGCATGAGATAAATATCATTGATTCGAGCAATGTAGCTTGAACCCGTGCATACCCCACCATACTCATCTTGATATCTTGTTTAGGTGTAGGCATGGACATAGGGGGAGTGCTGTTCTCTCAATGAATTCTCCCTCCCCCATTATGCATAAATTGATCAACTCTTCCACATTAGCCATTCTTGATGGTACTTGTGCCTCAAATATGAGTTTTGGTCATGGGCCCAAGGATAATTCTTCACGGTGCCATACCAATTGACTCAAACATAGGTGGCTTCGGCCACCGCCCTCTCCTCTAGAGAGGTTTTGGTTAGTGTTTGTTCCTTGTTGTCTTTTGCCTTCTTGTTCTGCTGGGTTTGTGTTTGAGTCGCCTCGTGTTTGTGCTTGTTGCGTGTCCGGTTGCTTGAAGGTTGCCTTGCAAAGTTGTGTTTCTCTGTTTTTCCGAAACATGCACATTCTTGGGGTTACGGTACTACCGTGGCAAGCCACGGTACTACCGTAGGAGATGGGCTGCCTTGCTTGCACAGGTGCATCCGCGGCACGGTACTACCGCTTCCATCACGGCAGTAATTTTTTACTGCCACTAGAAGAGCGGTACTACCGCCCTGCGTGCAGTACTTCCGCCCCGGCGGTACTACCACATCGTCACGATCGGGTGGGGGTCAAGAGGGGGCAGGGGGAGTTCCAACTCCTCCATACCCATTCAACTCATTTCCCCACCTCGTCTCTCTCTCTCTCTCTCTCTCTCTCTCTCTCCTACCAAGAACGGAGCCGGAGGACCTCACCGGATCTCCATCTCCGGCCGCTCTCCTCACATTCCGACCGGTGGGATCGATCCCCACCTCGCCCTCTTGCCATGGAACAAGGTTTCTCCCCAAATCCCACTCTCTTTGCGTCGTAGTTTTGCTTCTAGGTTTTGGGGAGATGCATGTTGTTCTTGAGATTTTTGGCCAAGTCTTTGCAAGAGGAGGATGTAGGAGAGTAGTAGTGCAGTAGAAATGCTATTTGGTATGTTGCACACGGTAATTTTCATCAACCGTAGTACTGATCCAAAGTTGTGGATGTGCCTAGATCCGTTTCGTGCCAGATTTGAATCTGAGCGGTACTACCGCGTCTCCCATGCAGTACTGCCGCTCTGGCCGCATCCGCCTCGTGCGGTACTATCGCTCGTGGCGCGGAAGTAAAATTTTACTTCCGCTCTAGGCGCGGTACTACCATGCCATCCCGGTGCAGTACTACCGCGGCTAGAGCAGATGTAAACTTTTACGTCCGCTTAGTGGTGAGGTACTACCGTTGACATCTAAACTACCTTGGTGCAAGTACCCAATCTTATTTCTACGTGTTTCCTGTGCTTTGGCTTTGGTATTTGCATTGATCCTTCTCGTTTCTTGAAAGTGCGTTATATCGACTAGAGGGGGGGGGGTGAATAGGCGATTTTTATGAATTCTTCACTGAGGAATTTGCCGGTGAGGAAATTCCTTAGCGAAGAACTATTAGCAGCGGAATAAGTACTCAGAAGTAAGCATAACAGAATACAAGCATGGTCATCATGATGAAATGAAGACTAGCAGAGAGTACAGAAAGCGTAATCACAGGATAACACAAGATGAAGACAAACAGACTGAAGAAATTGAACTGAGGAAATTGAGAAAGTCTTCAGTCAAAGTCTTCAAACACAGATATGAACAAACACTCAACACAGTAATGAGGAAATGAACAGGTTGAGGAAATAGAACCAGTTAGGTTGGTGAAGACAATGATTTGGTAGACCAGTTCCAACTGCTGTCTCAGTTGTACGTCTGGTTGGAGCGGCTGAGTATTTAAACTCGAGGACACACAGTCCCAGACACCCAATCGCTGAGCATGCAGCTCAGGACACCCAGTCCTCACCGTATTCTCCTTGAACTAAGGTCACACAGACCTCATCCAATCACTCGTGGTAAGTCTTCAGGCGACTTCCAAACCTTCACAGACTTGGTCACTCGGCGATCCATAATTCCTCTTGGATGCTCTAGACCATGACGCCTAACCGTCTGGAAGAAGCACAGTCTTCAAAGGTAACAAGCGTCGGATCCACGCAGGATCAATTTCTTCAGTGATGCTCAATCACTTTGGGTTTGTAGGGGTTTGGTTTTGGGTTTTCCTCACTCGATGATTTTCCTCAAAGTCCTCGGAGGATGGGTTGCTCTCAAATGACAAGTGTCAAGTTCTCTCGGAGCAGCCAACCAGCTAGTGGTTGTAGGGGGCGGCTATTTATAGCCTAGGGAGCAGCCCGACATGATAAGACATAAATGCCCTTCAATGATATGACCGTTAGGTGGATAAGATATTTTGGGACAGCTGGCGCGCAGCACAGCAACGGTCGGAAATTTGACTCTCAAATTCCTCAGGGCTATCATGTTCCTCACTGTGTAGGTAATTCGCACTGGCGAATTCCTAACTCCTCAGTCAGAACAAATTCATCAGCGACCATAAGAACTTCGTCTCTGTCACTGAAGAAAGTGACTGAACTGTATGAGATTTCCAAAGGCTTCACTCGAAGGGATTGGTAGGTGTAGGATTTTGAGTTGAGCATCACATGGAAATTTTTCCTTAGTATTTCCTCGACCCCCTTTAACAGTATGGTGTTTCCTATGACTCAAGAAAGAGAAAATGAAACTACGAAAACAAAAGTCTTCACGCTTCATGTTCCACAAATGAATACCAAGTCTTCAAGGTCACACCAATTTCTTCACTTTCAAAGTCTTCAGAAAGTCTTCAGAATATCAAAGTCTTCAGTTGAAGAACTTCATTTTTAGGGGTCGACTTTCTCTGTAAATATCAAACTCCTCATAGACTTATAGACCTGTGTACACTCACAAGCGCATTAGTCCCTTAACCTATAAGTCTTCAATACACCAAAATCACTAAGGGGCACTAGATGCACTTACAATCTCCCCCTTTTTGGTGATTGATGACAACATAGGTTCAGTTTTCAACGGGGATAAACATATGAAGTGTATACACTGATATTGAGGAATTTGATTACAAGATATAGAAGAACTCCCCCTGAAGATGTGCATAGTGAGGAATTTGCTTTTGAGGCAACGCACATTTGAAGAGTTGAATCATGGAGATCTCCCCCTATATCTTGTAATTCATACACGCATTTGATATATAATATGAAGAATTTGAAATGCATGGTGAAATATGGTGCCTGATGAGATTCAGCATGCGTGCAATGTCATTAACGAGGAATAAGCATGCAAAGCATAATGCAACAAAAGTATCAGCGCACCATCGGGTTTAAGATTACAACTCGATCCAAATAAAAGTTTCAGAAGAACGAGAGTTGTAACTTAAAAAAATGCCCTTAATATAGACCCGCTTGAAGACTAACTCAGATTTCTCCCCCTTTGTCATCAAATGACCAAAAGGATTGAAACTGAGGACTAACGCTCCTGAAGAATTTCAAGGCGATGGAGGAGCGCCAGCATTGTCGGGGTTGTTTGTTGTAGCAGGGCCTGCCGCAGTGTCGTCCAAATCTTCATACTCATCAGTGTCACGCGATGAAGAATAAGAGCTGGCCACCAGTGGAGGAATTTTGACCCTCTTGAATTTCTTCGGAGGAGGTGCAGACCAGTCAAATTCTTCCTTGAGACCCATAGTCTTCAGTTCTTCAGCCCTATAGACATGAGTGAGGACAGCACAGGTGCGATTCAAGGTTTCATGAAGGTAGTATTGGTTCTTCTTCACTGCATTATGTGTTGAGGTCATATTGTGAAGAAGTGCACCAAACTGACGCTTTACCCATTTGTGATTGCGATCAACCTTCTGATGAAGACTGAGGAGTAACTCACGGTCAGTCATCACCCTGGGTGCTGTGGCTTGAGGATTTTGCTTGGCTGAGGTATTTGTGGCGGAGTCATGCGTGGCAGAATCGTCATTGGTAGAGTAAGATGCAGCCTTGCGAAATTGACCATCCAATGGACGAATGCCTTCAACGATCACAGCAGCGGCCTTGCCTTTATCATCAGCTGATGAAACTGTCCGTTCGAGGACTTCAATGGGAGCCAAGTAGCTACCGTGGTTCAGAGTGTCAGCTTTGTAATTCAGTGAAGATCTTGCCCTGATGAATGTCATAATCCAAGGAGCATAGGGCTTCAGCTCGAATGGTGACATAGCAATATTGGCCAGAGTCCTCATGAAGAAATCATGGAAGTTGACGGGAACGCCATGAATGATGTTGAAAAGCATATTCTTCATGATGCCAACGACTTCTTCATCATTTGAGTCGTGGGCTTTGATAGGACTCATTGTCTTCGTCAGAATTTGATAGACAGTCCAAGGCACATAGAGTAATTCCTTGACGAGGAATTTGGTTCGTGGGCCTGCCCAGGCTTCAAAGGCTTCATGAGCACTTGCATATAGTGATTTGTCAGTTCAGGGTCACTGTAGGTGCAACGTGCACTGTCATGGGGAGGATTGAGAGGAAGGACACGAAGCAATTCTGTTGCTGGTGCCTTGTAGTGAGTGTTTTCAGTCATCCAGTCCAACACCCATGAGTTGACATATTCAGTGTCTCCAGTGATATGCAGTGTCGCGTAGAACTGAAGAATGAGTTCTTCATTCCAATTGCAAATGTCTGTGCAGAAATTTAGTAGTCCTGCATCGTGAAGAACACTGAGGACTGGCTCGAAGCATGGCAGAGATTCCATGTCCACATGGGGAATATGTTCATGATGGAAGATTTTGTCTTTGTCAAACAGCACAGAGGAATAGAAGTTGGCTTGACTAGCAGTCCAGAAACGCCTCTTCCTTATGCGAGCAGAATCATAGGGGTTGTAGTCAGTGAAGAATTGATGCTCGGCAAAGTGAACTTCTGTTTGCTTGAGAACAGATTCTTTGGCTTTGGCAGAGGGGTGTCAGTGAGTTGCATCACCACCTCAGGAATCGCGAGCTCAGGTTCTTCAGGCTGAGGAATTTCTGGTTCCTCTTCTTGTGCAACCTGAGGATCAGCAGTAGCAGGTTCTTCAGCACTAGCGGCTGGAATATCTTCATGCACAGAGAGAGTGGGTTGAGTTTCTTCAGAGCCCATTTGAACTGTTGGTGCAGGGGACTGAGGAATCTGTTGGATCGGGGTGAAGAGAGGAGTATTGGGATGCTGACTTTCCCAAAAGTCATCATTCATCACAGGTGTGGTGGATCCTATATCCACATCTTCATCTTCAATTTCCTCAACACCAGCCTCTTCAGCTGTGAACTGAGGCATAGGTGAGGAAATGACTGGCGTTGAAGGGATTGCGTCCACTTCAATTTCTTCATCAAGCTGCTCTGTCGAAGCGGCAGAATGATTTTCTTCATCAGATCCGCTTGGGATCTCATAGTCTTCTCCAAAAGGAACAAGGTCCTTTGATGGCATGGAGGAAATCGGAATAGCATCAATTGGATTTTCAAGTGAGCTGGTCATTGGCTTCATTTTCTTCGCAGCCGAAGAGTTTGACGCAGCTGATGCCTTCCTTTTCTTCACTGCAGCTCGCTCTGCAGCCTTGGTCTTCTTCACATCAGAAGCAGATGGAAGAATTGGAGTTGGTGTGGGCGCGGGAGGAGCTGAGGAATCTGGTTCATTTTCTTCAGGCGCAACTGATGCAGTTGCTCCGATCTCTTCAGTTTCTTGAGGCGCACCACTAGTGGATGCCCTGGCAATTTCTTCAGCGGCTGGAATTTCTTCACCAGCCCTGGAACGAGCATTTTCTTCAGCAGGCTGAAAGTCATCAGCGGTGCTGGCATGTTCTTCAGCAGGCTGAGCAGAGTCTGCAGCCTGAAGATTTTCTTGTTGCGATGGGGCTGCAACATTTGTGAATTTATTTGTCAGATTGACGAATCTTACTTTAGCTCCTTGCCAATCAGCATAGTAGGCATCAAAGTCTTTGCTGAGGGCTTGAATTTTAGACTGAGCCTGGAGAAGTTCCTCAGGTGTCATTCTGACAACGTTTTTCTTCAGGAGCTTCTCCTTTCTGTATTGAGCTTTCTTGATCTCTCTTGCCTTTTCAAACTTCCATTTCTCTTCAGTGATGAAATGGGTCAGCATGTGACTTTGACCAGAGGTCAGATGAAAATCAGGCATAGGGGTGTTAGGATCCTTGTGCCAGAGATCAATGTAATCGAGGATTTTCCTCGGATCCAAAAGCAGTGGCACAGATGTGCCTTTGGCTCTAGCGGCCTTCACCTGTCTGTCTCTGATGATTTCTGCAAGTTCATCATCAGAAGCTTCATCATCAGAAGCTTCATCATCAGAAGGCACATAGAATGCGACCTGTTTCTTCTTTGGACTTGGCCGAGGACCTCGTCCAGCTGTTGCTTTGGTCTTCAACAGTGTGGGGCCTGATGAGGAAATTGGTGCAGCTGAGGAACTTGCTGAAACACCAGAGGCAATCGAGAAACCAGCAGTCCTTTGACATGTAGCCAGATGCACAGAAGCTGAGGACTTTGAAGGAGCTATTGAGGACTTTGGTGGAGCTGTTGAGGACTTTGGTGGAGCAGTAGCAGTGTGAGGAATTTGCCGTGAGGGCATTGCTGAGGAACTTGGCCGTGAGGGCGCTGTTGGTGAAGCAATTGGCTTACGAGCAGGCTTCTTTGGCATGGATTTCCTCGGTTTGACCGAGGCCTCAGTAGCAGTAGCAGTGGCAGAATCCTCATTGAATTTCTTCACTGCCTCCTTGGCTTGTCTTGCCAATTTAGCTTGGCGCTTAGCCCATTCTTCAGGAAAGTCCTCACCTCGTTTGATGCTTGTGAGGTCAGCTACTTGGCCAGGTGCCAATGGAGCTCTTGGGCATGGAGGATTGAGGGCGAATTTCCTCATGTACTTTGGAGTCACATATCTGTATTCCCTCCATTCCCTTGCCCATCTCCGTTCAATCCTCTGAATGCGCACCTTGCGCTGATTTTTGTTTTCTTTGCCAAATTTTGCTTCATCAGGTGTGCAATAGTCAGCATAAATTTCCTCAGGGATTTCAAACACAGTCATAACCTCAGGTTTCTTTCCTCCTTTCTGCGGCTTCTTACCGTCTGCCATATTCTTCAGTTGAGGAATTTGAACGATCGAGTTCTCTGAAGAAGTATGCAGTTTTTCTTTGAGGAACGCTGCAAATGAGTTAAGTTGATGAGAACCTAATGATTCAGCAGCAGACATGAGTACCTGTGAACAGAGTACAGGTGCGAGGAATTCGGAGAGGTCATATGCGTTCTCAGAAGGTTTTTTGAAAAGAACAAGTTTTGAGGAATTTGACCAGATGAACCTTGAGGAATTTCACTAAGCGTTCTTGTCTTAGGTTCCAGAGTTGTACAGATCGAAGATCCACACAATTAGGGAATCTTGAAGAAAATGATTGCTTAGAGAAACAGTTCAAGATCATATGATGTGTGAGGTGTTCATATGTGTGAAGATTTGAAGAATAAACACCTTTGAAGATTTTCAGGAAAGTTTGAGAATCAAAGTGAGTAATAAAAGTAACTTTTAATTACCCGAAGTGAAGAACACGACGAACTGAGAAGAACAGATGTGAAGTTCATCAGGTTAGATCTCCCACGCCCTAACTTGGCAGAGGAAGACAGCCACGGCGGCGGCGGAGTGAAGATTTCCGCGGTCGGTGTGAGTACGACAGCGACGAGGTCGAGGCAGCGAAGCTCTTCCTCACCGACGACAATGGAGTAGCGGCGGCGCTAGGGTTTGAGGAGCTCGAGTGAGAGAGTAGCGATCGAGTGGAGTAAATGAAGTGAGGATGGGGAGAGGGGTATTTATAGACACGGTGAAAAACTGTTCGCCCGAAGATTTGGGACGAACGTGCCCCTGCCCTTTCTCCTTCTCGCGACATGTGTCACCCACATACTATGTAGTTGCGATCGTGTACGATCGTGGGTGAATAGAATAATGCATTGTGGGATGTGGAAAGGTTTGTGCGGCAAAACCGAAAATTTGGATAAGATTTGTTTTAAAGTTTCGTTCGCAATTTCTTCAGCTGACAAGGACACAGTGAAGATTTTGAACGAGTTTCAAATAGAACGCACATGAAGAATTTGTGAATAGATTGGGTTGAGTATAGCATAGAGGGGGAAGGGTCTGATCACATTCACTTAGCAGAAAAAGCAACTTGAAGAAATAGCTATAAGTGAATGTTGTAGAGGACATAAACTCATATATATATATATATATATATATATATATATATATATATATATATAGCCAATGAAGAAAAACGAAGGAAACAGTGAAGATTTTGAAAAGTTGAAGAATTTGAAAAACTGAAGAATTTCAAAACTGAGGAAAAACTCAAATTGAAGATTTTGAACTTTTTGTGGTGGCGTGACCCACCGTATAAGAATGATGATTTCAGACACCGCGTACAATTGTCGTAGGGTTCTAAGAATCAAATTCTTCATTAATTTCTTCACACTTAGAGTGTTATTCTTCATTGATTGAAGAAAAACGTTTCTTCATGTGTTGCACATCTAAGTCATCAATTTTGCATAAGTGTTATGATGTGTGTCCTTTTCAAAGAACATTCGAAGATTCTAAGATATTTAGCTCACACCGCAACTTGCTAAATCTCTTCTCGTCCAAGGGCTTAGTGAAGATATCAGCTAGCTGTTCTTCAGTCTTCACGTGCTCGATGGAAATGTCGCCCTTCAACACATGATCACGAAGAAAATGATGACGAATCTGAATGTGCTTTGTCTTCGAGTGCTGAACTAGGTTGTGAGCAATCTTGATGGCACTCTCATTGTCGGAGAGGAGAGGCACATTCTTCACATTGACGCCATAGTCCTTGAATGTTTGCTTCATCCAAAGCAGTTGAGCACAGCAAGAGCCAGCAACAATGTATTCAGCTTCCACAGTGGACAGTGATACACAGTTCTGTTTCTTCGAGGACCAACAGACCAAAGATCGTCCGAGGAAATGACAAGTGCCAGAAGTTGACTTGCGGTCCACACGATCACCAGCATAGTCAGAGTCAGAATATCCAATGAGATCAAAAGCAGAGCCCTTGGGGTACCATAATCCTAGTGTTGGTGTGTGAGCTAGATATCAAAGAATATGCTTCACAACCTTATGGTGTGATTCCTTCGGTGCAGCTTGAAATCTGGCACACATGCAAACACTAAGCATTATATCTGGCCTAGATGCACATAAGTACAATAAAGAACCAATCATGGAGCGGTATACCTTGTGATCGAATTCAATACCATTTTCATCAGTGCATAGATGACCATTTGTGGGCATAGGAATTTTGACGCCTTTGCACTCTTGCATGCCGAATTTCCTCAGTACATCTTTGAGGTATTTCTCCTGAGATATGAATATGCCATTGCGCTGTTGACGAATTTGAAGACCTAAGAAGAATTTCAACTCTCCCATCATAGACATTTGATATTCTTCACTCATCATATAGGCAAATTCATCACTATAACGTTGGTTTGTGCAGCCAAAGATAATATCATCAACATATATTTGGCACACAAATAGTTCACCATCATAAGATTTAGTAAAGAGAGTAGGGTCGAGTGAACCGGGTGTGAAGCCATTCTTCCCGAAGAATTCCTTCAATGTATCATACCACGCCCGAGGGGCTTGCTTGAGGCCATAGAGGGCCTTATTAAGTCTGAAGACTTTGTCAGGATTCTTTGGATCTTCAAAACCTGGGGGTTGAGCAACATATACTTCTTCCTCAAGCTTACCATTGAGGAATGCACTTTTCACATCCATTTGAAATAAGATGATATCATGATGGTTAGCATAAGCAAGTAATATGCGAATAGCCTCAAGTCTAGCAACAGGTGCAAAAGTTTCATCGAAATCAATTCCTTCAACCTGTATCAAGATCACAAAGCATTGAGACTGACATGAGGTTGTATCCTAAGGACTCAACAAGCATGACTTTGTCCATGTGTTTATCCTTAGAGATCGCAACCTTACCAAGACCCAATACCTAACTTTTGCCTTTGTCAGCAAAGATGATATGCTTCAGATGTGACGGTGATAAGGGACCATCCATCAAAAGATTCTTGTCACCCGTCATGTGATTTGTACATCCACTATCGAGGACCCATTCAGTGGCTTTGGGTTGATCATCCTGCAGATGAATTAGTGTAACTTACAATCTCATATGCTTCATCAGTGAAGAATATGATATCAAGTTCATCAGATGAATTTAATCAAGCAGTAAACAGATATAACAGTAGGAGGACGTGTGAAATGAAAGTTTATTTCATCATGATTCGCCTGCGTCCTTTCAGGCAATTTTGTCAGGTCCCCAGCAAATTCTTCAGACGTTAAGGCACGTCTGGAGACCTGACCCTGCAGAAGAGATTAGTTCTTTTTCTTCACCACCCACATCTGAAGGGGTGGCAAAGAGTTCATCACTCTGCGAGCACCATACGAGAATGGTGGCATAGAAGCCAAACCATTTCATTTCACATAAGAGGGGTTAGGGTAAGCATATGAATAAGCAGAGAAATTCTTCAAGGACTTATGAACATAATGGTTTGAAGAATAATGCACATATTCATAGCCCTTAGCTCTACCCTGCGAAACAGAGTTGTTAGCACGACGATAATCATATGACGACTTTGATCCATTTGAGGAATTTGATCCATATGAAGAATTTGATCTGGGGTTCATGTTCTTCACTGGTGGTGTCATGAGGACATTCACCTGAAGACTTTCAAGGCACTTCTTAGGAACCCAGATTTTCTTCATAGGAGAACCGTTCCTGCAGTTAGTGCCAACATATCTAGCAAATACTTCACCATTCTGATTTTTGAACAGTTTATAGTTGGAGTCAAATGACTCATCAGAAGGATGAGGAGATTCACATGTAAAGCCAGATAAGTTAGATGGATCAACTGGAGGTCCCTTTGCAGTAACCCATGAGGTTTTGGGGTACTGCTCAGGCTTCCAATATGTTCCATCAGCATTAAGTTTCCTCTCAAAGGCGATACCCTCTTTCCTAGGGTTTCTGTTGAGGATCTGCTTTTTAAGCACATCACAAAGAGTCTGATGCCCTTTGAGGCTTTTGTACATGCCTGTCATGTACAATTCCTTCAGCCCTGCATCGTCAGTGATACTAGCAATGTCCTTAGATGAGGGATTAGTGATAGCAGAGGCAGGTGAAGAATTTGTAACAGTTGAAGCATTTGAACATTCAGGTGAAGAATTAGCAGATTCACGTTCAATGCACTTTAAGCATGGAGGAACAAATTCTTCCTAAGAAGCGCTGATTTGTTGAGCTAGTAATGAATCGCGCTCCTTCTGAAGATCTTCATAACTCACTCTTAGCTTCTCAAGATCTTGCTTTCTTTGAAGAAATTCATAAGAAAGTTTCTCATGATCAGATAAGAGAGTGTTATGATGACTTTGAAGGTTATCAAACCTAGACTGAAGTCTCTGAAGATTTTTAGTCAGGGCTTTAGTGCGATCCATTTCTTCACCCAACATATCATCACTTTTGTCTAGCATGTTTTGAACCTTTTCAAAAGCCCTTTGTTGTTTTACAGCAATCTTAGAAAGTTTAGAGTAGCTGGGCTTGAGATCCTCATCAGATTCATTTTCACTAGATTCAGAGGAGGTGTATTTGAGTACCTTTGCACCTTTTGCCATGAAGCAATAGGTGGGAGCGTAGTCGTCATTATCTTCATCAGGCTTGTCGGTGGGGTCAGTTTCTTCAGTGTTGAAGATGGACTTGCTAACGAAAGCAGTAGCGAAGGCCAGACTCACCACACCAGATTCGGATTCTTCAGACGCCTCCTCTTCCTCATGTTCCTCAGATTCAGCTTCAGAGTCCATTTCCTTGCCAATGAATGCCTGAGCCTTCTTGGAGCTGCTCTTCTTGTGAGATGAAGACTTCGAGGATTTTGATGACGAAGATTTTGACGATTTCTTCTTCTTCTTTGCATCATCAGAACTGTAATCCTTGTATTTCTTCTTCTTCAATTCCTTTTCCCACTGAGGACAATCTTGAATATAATGACCAGGTTTCTTGCATTTGTGGCACAGCCTTCTCTTATAGTCACTAGATGAGGAATCACTGCTTCTTGAGGATTTTCCAAAGCGACCACGTCTTGCGAACTTCTGGAATTTCTTCACGAGCAGTGCTAGCCCCTGGCTCAATTCTTCAGGATCACCGAGGCTACTACCAGAATCCTCACATTCAGACTCAGACACAACCTTGGCCTTCAGGGCACGTGGTTTGCCATAGCTCGAACCATAGAGATCTCTCTTTTCAGCAAGCTGGAACTTGTGAGTATTTAGCCTTTCGAGGATATCGGCAGGATCAAGAGACTTGTAGTCAGCCCGTTCTTGTATCATCAGACCCAGAGTATCAAATGAGGAATCAAGCAATCTCAACAGTTTCTTCACCACCTCATGGTCAGTGATGTCAGTGGCACCGAGGGCTTGAAGCTCATTTGAGATGTCAGTGAGGCGATCAAAGGTTTGTTGGACATTTTCATTGTCGAGTCTTTTGAAGCAGTTGAAGAGATTCCGAAGAACATCAACTCGAGAGTCACGCTGAGTTGAGACTCCTTCATTCACTTTGGACAGCCTATCCCAGATAAGCTTAGCAGTTTCCAAAGCACTCACTCTTCCATACTGTCCTTACTCAGATGGCCACACATGATATTCTTCGCTTGAGAATCGAGTTGCTTGAATCTCTTCACATCGGTAGCGTTCAGTGAGGGTGAGACAGAGGGAACACCATTTTCCACAACATACCAGAGATCGTTGTCAATTGCCTCGAGATGCATTCGCATCTTGTTTTTCCAGTAGGGGTAGTCCGTCCCCGGTGTTCCGCATTCTCGGGCAGAGGTACCGGAGGGGGAAAGTTGCGTGTTCGGCATGCTAGGGGTGTGTGGCGGATGAATGGGCTACGTATCCGGATTCGTCTCATTGTTTTGAGCAGCTTTCATGTACAAAGTTTTTTGATCCGAGCTACGGTTTATTTTATATGATTTTCTAAAGTTTTAAAATCATTTTTAGGATTTATCTAATTAATTTAATCCAACATTATCCAGAATAGTGCACGCTGACGTCATCATGACGTCAGCATGACATCAGTAGTCAACAGATGTGTTGACTAGTCAAACTGACGTGTGGGTCCAGTGGGACCCACCTGTCATACTCTGTTTTAGGTTATTTAGGGTTTAGCTAATCTAATTACGGTTTAATTAATTAACACTAGTTAATTAGGTTAACTGAACATGATTAATTAAGTTAATTAATTTAGTTAATTAATTAATCAATTTGTTTTATTTTTATTATTACATTTTTTTAATCCTTTTTTAATAGACGTTTGGGGGTGGGGCCCCTTTGTCACAGGCCCCTGGGGGCCTAGCGGGCGTGCACGTCACGGGCGTGCGAGCGTCCAGCCCGAATGGCCGCCGGTAGCGGGCGCCGGGCGGCGGAGGAGCAGCACGGGGCCGGTGGCAGAGAAGGCGGGGAGTGGCAGGGGCTGCGGGCGCGGCCTTCGGCGCAGCAGGGCGCCGAGTGCGGCGGCTAGGCGCGTGCAGAGGGGCTCGCGCGGGTGCCGGCGAGGCAAGGGCAGGAGGGAGGCGGCCCGTCGAGCGAGGTCGTGGCGGACGGGGTAGCACACGAGGGAGGCGGCCAGGGTCGAGTGAGCGTGGAGTCGGGCGCGCGACGAACGGCACCGGGCAAAGAGGACAAAGGGGGAAAGTACGGCGGCTCACCGGGCCCTGCAGGTGTGCGTACGCGGGCTCGGGGAGGAGGACGAGGACATGCAAGGTCGAGGCGGCGGTGCTCCGGGGAGGTGGTCCGGCGAGGAGGAGGATGGGGACGACGTGCGGTGACGGAGTCCTGGCGGCGCGGGGCTCCGGCAATGTGGTCCTCCAGGCGGCGTCAGGGGAGATGGGCGATGGCGTCGAGTTGCGGGAGACGGGCGACGCAGTTGGCGACGGGATCGTGTCCTCGATCTCGATCTAGATCGGGGGAAGAGAGAGAGCGAGTGGGGGGGAGTGGTGTCGGTGGGTTAGGGTTTCGGGTAGTGTGGTTAAGGGGGAGTGGGGGTGGGCCGGCCGGTTGGTGGGCTGGCCGCCAGGTCCAGGTGGGTCGGCCAGCTAGGCCGTCTGGCCCAGTTGGCCAGTGGGCCTTTTCGTTCTTATTTTTCTTTTGTTTTGTTTTATTACTTTTATTTTTCTGTTTTAATTTTAATTTCACATTATTTCTACTTAGTAAAATATGACTATAGCTCCTAAAATAACGTTCCAAAATAACCCTCAGCCACAAAAGGTTTTAACCAAAATAAAATAGTTTAGTGCTTTATAAAATACCAAAGGCATTGAAATAATGTTTTTGCTACCGTTTAAATCTTTTTAGTGCATTTATTCATTACATAAAATGTGGATTCTACATCATAGTCATCCATGCATTAACTGGCACAACCCGAACATTTTGTTTTTAATATTTGAAAACTTTTGATGTTTGCCTTTATTTTGAATTTGAATTTGAATCAGTTTTAAACTAACGCGAGGTTAGTAACAGTAATCGAGGTGACGTGGCATCATTAGTAGAGGTTTACTGTAGCTTAATTATCCGGGCGTCACAATTCTCCGCCACTACAAGAAATCTCGTCCCGAGATTTAAGAGGGGAGTAAGGGGGAAGGGATTGGGTTACGGAAAATCTAACGGATCTTCTCGGTCTTGGTTGCTCTTCTCGAATAGGTCGACCCATTACATTGATGTCTTCATTTCTCTGCTCCAGGTCATCATGGTGAAGTCGGCGTCCTTTCTTCAGGAACTCCATCGTACTTACGAAAGAATAAGGGGGCTATTCTAGGGGAACAGACCTTTGTAAGGCTGACTATCTAGTCGATAACATCGGGGAAGGTGGCGGAAAGTAACTCTCGAATTGAAACTTTAGACATTATTGAGAGCAAAGTGAGGAGGTATCCTAGGAAGTTTCGAGCGGGCAGGCAATCGTTCGATGCCTGTTATAGGGCATGAAAGTGTCAAAGCAACGGGATTAAGTATTGTGTCTGATATCAGACCTGAAGGTGGCTCGTGAATTACATGTGAGGCCACGCGCGAGGAACAACCTTGTGAACAGGGGGTGTACAGGAGAGTCAGGTTTCTTTCCTGTGGAACTGTGGGTTATGGGCCCACCATGTGGGTTAAAAGTAGGGAGGGCAAAGACGTCTTGCGTGATCATGCAAGCAAGGTAAGTCAGAGGGTACCCTGTCAGTTATGTCAGCAACAACAGCGATACCAAGGGCGAGGGACGAAGAGAACCATTTCCTGCTCGTTGAACGAGGCGGACCAATAGGTAAAGTTCTCGTCCATCGGTTGTTACCGGGATGTCATCAACAATAGTAACAGGGTCTTACAGACAGAGTGGTACAACAATGTGCTAACCGAAGCAGGGAATTATCTCTGCTCAGTTAAGTCAGATTACAGGAAAGGTTAAACAAAAGAATGGAAAGGAAAACATGATTATCAGATTAAACAGAACAATGGAAAGGAAAATTGTGATTACACCCAATTATTAGGAGTATATCCTTCCCATATACAAGCAGAACATGGCATACAGGGTAGGAGAGCAAGTACCCAACCATTCAGATAAAGAGGCAATGATTAATCCAGATGTTACCCATACCACGGTGTTTGGATATCTGACCAAGAAACATTTAGCATCGCGCCTCCAATGTTCTTGTTGATGAGCGGGGTATCATAGTCATGCTTCGAGGTAGCAATGATATGGTGTTTCAATCAAGGGTCGGTCTTTGGATATGCAAATGATCCATCAGGAGCAACTTATAAAATAAGTCTTACAATTCCCTCCAGGAAGAATGATTATCTTTGCAAAAGAAATTATAATGACAGGTCCTCCAGCCGGGGGGGTGCTAGACATGACATCATATTACCGGGTCATCCAAGGACCAACATCATAACTCCTGGAAAGTTGTCCCAACCATCATATCTAACCGAGATTCATATCCGATTGGTGTCATGATACCTCAGACTCAGGATGTCCGAGAAGAAAAGGTGCAACACAAATTGTTGAGATGACAATGTAAGATTCTCGGGAATTAACTATGGAAGCGAGTTTCGAAACAAGAGTTCATCGTCAAACCAGGGAGAGAATGAGGAGGTGGCTGATGAACTCAGCGACAATTCATTGAGATTTCCAAAAAGATGGATTTCCACAATTATGTGAACAAGGAGATAACATTAGTCAGATCAAATGATACAAGGATGTATGCTCGAGGAAAACATACACAATTTACAATGATAGAAGGGTGTCCCCGAAAATCTGGAATAGGTAGCACGATCAATGCTTGAATGATGATTCAATAAGCAATAGACTTAGAATGAAACTGACGACCATTAACTCCAAAGCAAAGGGTTGCTAGAAGTACAGAACTCAAGCAACATTATTAGCATATTGGTATCCTGGTTAAAAACAACACGAGGACCAAGGAAGAATGGTGATGGTGAGAAGTATCATCATACCGAGAATTTCTAAGAGGTGGAGCAATCTCCACAACATTCTCGACAAAAAAGACAGTAATACTTCAAGGCAGAACACAACACTAGCCGGAGAGCAAGTTGTATTCATAATGTGGACAAGTTTGTGATGAAATGAAGTCAAGGGTGTTGTCGATGATAATAAAAATCATCGAGGGCAAGGATGGTATTTCTCTTCATGAATTCAATCGATATCCTAGAAGAGCACAAAATGTTGATGATGATCACGACACAATTGTCGAGAGACTTCTCGAAGGTGTAATCGATCGGCGATGACATCAAGTCAAAGGACTGATGAAGCGAAAGGTTATTGGAACCACGAGTACGACACAAACTCAAAATCAAGCTTGCTGTTCAAGATGAAATGATATGACGAGGAAAATCGACGTAAGCTTAGCTCATCATCAAAAGTGGTGCTCCGGGAATAAGGACCAGGTAGCACAGTTAAAAAGTTACATGATAAGGATATAGCCGATCAGGCTAGGAATGGCTTGATCGGGTACAAACTCGTACTTAAAGAAGATTACAAAGAGTAGTTGAACCGTAGTGCGGTCTTGGTTCAGTTATTGGTGTCTTTGAGTGTTTAATAACTCAGAGCACAAGAAAAATTGTAATCAGTGAGAATGTAGTACTAGATGAAGAACTCATAAGAAGTTATGCAGTTCCAAGATAATCTCGAGATACCAGGGGGTAATACTCGAGGACAGTCCAAAGTAGAGCTTGGACTGGGGTATTGCTCTATAGAAGGTAAGTGCTTAAACATGCACGAGAAATGGTATTTAAAGGAGATCATGGTCGGAACCACGATTGCAAAAGGCCAGATCCCAGATATAAGATGAACTTATACCAAAGGAATAATTAATTTAAGAGAAGTTTTAATGATAAGAACTACATCGTATCCATGGGCATGAACACCAAGTTCAAGGTCGACTCCCACTTCTCCAATGGATAACCTTTCATTCACTTCTCACTTTCGAAGAAGTTGTAGTGTTGAAATTTTATCTAGCAAAATACTAGAAGAATATGACTCGTGAAAACTCTCGGGTTCCCATAGATTAAGGAAGGCATAGGTTCAACCCACCGGGGCATCTTAGGAACATATACCACAAGCTTCGGAGTAAATAATACAAGCTCGAAAGTAGAGCATTGTTCAAAAGCAGATGATACAATTTACCAAAGGTATTATATACCCATGGAAAGGCTCGCAAGGTTATTCAATATGAAGGACACTGTCGGATAAAATCCAACAAAGGAACCAATGGTCCACAAGGGATCTGATGTGAGCGTCGGTACTCAACCAGAGGAAGAAGAATGCAAGGAGATCTGATTATAGAAACATCTGACTAATTCAAAGTTCAAATGCAAAAGAATTATGATTTCCAAATCAGGGGATCAGAAGCAACGCTCTGATCAAGGATGGATAAGTTGAGTAGGCTTAGGGGTACAATCGATGGCAATTTGATTGGTCGAGATCCAGCTCATGTTTAAAATGAAGTCTGAGCCAAAAGGATGAATTCTAGGATCTGATTAAGGATTGCAATATTCGCAACATATTGAATCAAGGGACCCAAGATGATAAAGGCAAAGGACATCCATGAATATTGCTAGTCATTTGGATTTAACCAAAATGCAGGCAGCCAAGCATTTCAAGAGCCATAGGCTAATGAACATTCTCGAAAGATCGGATAGTATTTTGAAGAATTTTGTGGAACACAAGAACAACTAGGGATGAGCGGATACTTGGTAAGAGCGAGGAATTATCCGTAGGGGTATTCATGTGGCAAAGAACTGCAAGGCAGTAGGCACAAAGTATTCTTGAAACAATAGAGAGAATTTCGGTGTATCTTGTAATAACAAGATCAACTAGGAAGCATTGTATGAATGGCAAGTATACGTGGTTATCCATAGGGGTTTATCGATGGAGGGGAATTGCAAAAGCGACGCCATAAAGTCTCAAGAGAACATCGGAGAGTATCTTCAGGATCTTCTGATGCACCAGGCGACCATCAGTAATAAGGGGCTCTCCGGGTGGAAGTGATCACGAGATCCTAATGTCAGAGTTAGCAAAATTTGTTTCACCTGAGTAGAAGAGAGTTCAGAGTCCCGGAGTAAAGATCGAGGAGTAAAAGATCCTAATACCACCCAATGGCGACATGGGCCCATGGGCCGCATAGCCATGTTAGTAAAAGTTTTGCAATGTCTAGACTCAACTTCGGCCAAGGAGTGTGGAAGGGGGATTCCTACAGGTAGTCGGCTCTGATACCAACTTGCGGTGCTCCCGATTCAATCGTACACTAATCATGCACGCAAACATGTACGATCAAGATCAGGGACTCACGGGAAGATATCACAACACAACTATAAAAACATAAATAAGTCATACAAGCATCATAATACAAGCCAGGGGCCTCGAGGGCTCGAATACAAGTGCTTGATCATAGACGAGTCAGCGGAAGCAACAATATCTGAGTACAGATATAAGTAAACAAGTTTGCCTTAAGAAGGCTAGCACAAACTGGGATACAGATCAAAAGAGGCGCAGGCCTCCTACCTGGGATCCTTCTAACTACTCCTGGTCGTCGTTAGCGGGCTGCACGTAGTAGCAGGCACCTCCGGTGTAGTAGGAGTCATCATCGACGGTGGCGTCTGGCTCCTGGGCTCCAGCATCTGGTTGCGACAACCAGAAAGAAAGGAAAGGGGGAAAAGGGGGGAGAAAGCAATCGTGAGTACTCATCCAAAGTACTCGCAAGCAAGGAACTACACTACATATGCATGGGTATATGTGTAAGGAGGCCATATCAGTGGACTGAACTGCAGAATGCCAGAATAAGAGGGGGATAGCTAGTCCTATCGAAGACTATGCTTCTGGCAGCCTCCGTCTTGCGGCATGTAGAAGAGAGTAGATTGAAGTCCTCCAAGTAGAATCTCCAAGTAGCATCGCATAGCATAATCCTACCCAGCGATCCTCTCCTCGTTGCCCTGTTAGAGAGCGATCACCGGGTTGTATCTGGCACTTGGAAGGGTGTGTTTTATTAAGTATCCGGTTCTAGTTGTCATAAGGTCAAGGTACAACTCCAAGTCGTCCTGTTACCGAAGATCACGGCTATTCGAATAGATTAACTTCCCTGCAGGGGTGCACCACATAACCCAACACACTCGATCCCATTTGGCCGGACACACTTTCCTGGGTCATGCCCGGCCTCGGAAGATCAACACGTCGCAGCCCCACCTAGGCACAATAGAGAGGTCAGCACGCCGGTCTAACTCCTATGGCACAGGGGTCTGGGCCCATCGCCCTTTGCACACCTGCACGTTGCGAACGCGGCCGGAAGCAGAACTAGCCCCCTTAATACAAGTGCAGGCTTACGTTCCAATCCGGCGCGCGCCACTCAGTCGCTGACGTCAAGAAGGCTTCGGCTGATACCACGACGTCGAGTGCCCATATCTTTCCCGTGTAGTTGGTTAGTGCGTATAGGCCAGTGGCCAGACTCAGATCAAATACCAAGATCGCGTTAAGCATGTTATTATGAAGTAATCGCGAACGCCGACCAGGGCAAGGCCCACCTGTCTCCCAGGTGGTCTCAACCCGCCCTGTCGCTCCGCCACAAAGATCCACACAGAGGGCCGTCGGGACAAAGGTCCTTTCAGCCCCTAATCCGTGAATCACTCGCGGGTACTCCTCGAGCCGACCCGACTTTAGCCACCATCTGTAATATGTATATATGTATAATATATACCCGTGATCACCTCCCGAGTGATCACGGCCCAATAGTATAGCAAGGCAGACTGACAAGAATGTAGGGCCAATGATGATAAACTAGCATCCTATACTAAGCATTTAGGATTGCGGGTAAGGTATCAATGCTGTAGCAACAATGACAGGCTATGCAACAGAATAGGAGTAACCGAATAGTAACATGCTACACTACTCAAATGCAAGCAGTATAGAGAAGAATAGGCGATATCTGGTGATCAAGGGGGGGGGGGGCTTGCCTGGTTGCTCTGGCAAGAAGGAGGGGTCGTCAACTCCGTAGTCGAACTGGGTAGCAGCAGCGTCGGTCTCGTAGTCTACCGGAGAGAAGAGGGGGAAGAAACAATGAATACAATGCAAAAAAATGCATAACAATGCATGACAAGACAAGTAACGATGCTAGGTGTGCCCAAACGCGGTAGTAGGTGATACCGACGAAGGGGGAAAACATCCGGGAAAGTATCCCCGGTGTTCCGCGTTCTCCGGCAGAGGTACAGGAGGGGGAAAGTTGCGTGTCGGCATGCTAGGGGTGTGTGTCGGGTGAACGGGCTGCGTATCCGGATTCGTCTCATCGTTTTGAGCAGCTTTCATGTACAAAGTTTTTTGATCCGAGCTACAGTTTATTTTATATGATTTTCTAAAGTTTTAAAATCATTTTTAGGATTTATCTAATTAATTTAATCCAACATTATCTAGAATAGTGCATGCTGACGTCATCATGACGTCATCAGTCAACAGAGGTGTTGACTAGTCAAACTGACGTGTGGGTCCAGTGGGACCCACCTGTCATACTCTGTTTTAGGTTATTTAGGGTTTAGCTAATCTAATTACGGTTTAATTAATTAACACTAGTTAATTAGGTCAACTGAACATGATTAATTAAGTTAATTAATTTAGTTAATTAATTAATCAATTTGTTTTATTTTTATTATTACATATTTTTTAATCCTTTTTTTAATAGACGTTTGGGGGTGGGGCCCCTTTGTCATAGGCCCCTGGGGGCCTAGCGGGCGTTCACGTCACGGGCGTGCGAGCGTCCAGCCCGAACGGTCGCCGGTAGCGGGCGCCGGGCGGCGGAGGAGCAGCACGGGGCCGGTGGCAGAGGAGGCGAGGAGTGGCAGGGGCTGCGGGCGCGGCCTTCGGCGCAGCAGGGCGCCGAGTGCGGCGGCTAGGCGCGTGCAGAGGGGCTCGCGCGGGTGCCGGCGAGGCAAGGGCAGGAGGAAGGCGGCCCGTCGAGAGAGGTCGTGGCGGACGGGGTAGCACACGAGGGAGGTGGCCAGGGTCGAGTGAGCGTGGAGTCGGGCGCGCGACGAACGGCGCCGGGCAAAGAGGACAAAGGGGGAAAGTACGGCGGCTCATCGGGCCCTGAAGGTGTGCGTACGCGGGCTCGGGGAGGAGGACGAGGACGGGCAAGGTCGAGGCGGCGGTGCTCCGGGGAGGTGGTTCGGCGAGGAGGAGGATGGGGACGACGTGCGGCGACGGAGTCCTGGCGGCGCGGGGCTCCGTCAATGTGGTCCTCCAGGCGGCGTCAGGGGAGATGGGCGATGGCGTCGAGTTGCGGGAGACGGGCGACGCAGTTGGCGACGGGATCGTGTCATCGATCTCGATCTAGATCGGGGGAAGAGAGAGAGCGAGTGGGGGGCGGGGGGGGGGGGGGGGAAGTGGTGTCCGTGGGTTAGGGTTTCGGGTAGTGTGGTTAAGGGGGAGTGGGGGTGGGCCGGCCGGTTGGTGGGCTGGCCGCCAGGTCCAGGTGGGTCGGCCAGCTAGGCCGTCTGGCCCAGTTGGCCAGTGGGCCTTTTCGTTCTTATTTTTCTTTTGTTTTATTTTATTACTTTTATTTTTCTATTTTAATTTAATTTCACATTATTTCTACTTAGTAAAATATGACTATAGCTCCTAAAATAACGTTCCAAAATAACCCTCAGCCACAAAAGGTTTTAACCAAAATAAAATAGTTTAGTGCTTTATAAAATACCAAAGGCATTGAAATAATGTTTTTGCTACCGTTTAAATCTTTTTAGTGCATTTATTTATTACATAAAATGTGGATTCTACATCATAGTCATCCATGCATTAACTGGCACAACCCAAACATTTTGTTTTTAATATTTGAAAACTTTTGATGTTTGCCTTTATTTTGAATTTGAATTTGAATCAGTTTTGAACTAACGCGAGGTTAGTAACAGTAATCGAGGTGACGTGGCATCATTAGTAGAGGTTTACTGTAGCTTAATTATCCGGGCGTCACAACAGACCTCGTCCAATCACTCGTGGTAATTCTTCAGGCAACTTCCAAACCTTCACAGACTTAGTCACTCGGCGATCCACAATTCCTCTTGGATGCTCTGGACCATGACGCCTAACCGTCTGGAAGAAGCACAGTCTTCAAAGGTAACAAGCGTCGGATCCACGCAGGATCAATTTCTTCAGTGATGCTCAATCACTTTGGGTTTGTAGGGGTTTGGTTTTGGGTTTTCCTCACTCGATGATTTTCGCTCAAAGTCCTCGGAGGATGGGTTGCTCTCAAATGACAAGTGTCAAGTTCTCTCGGAGCAGCCAACCAGCTAGTGGTTGTAGGGGGGCTATTTATAGCCTAGGGAGCAGCCCGACATGATAAGACATAAATGCCCTTCAATGATATGACTGTTAGGTGGATAAGATATTTTGGGACAGCTGGTGCGCAGCACAGCAACGGTCGGAAATTTGACTCTCAAATTCCTCAGGGCTATCATGTTCCTCACTGTGTAGGTAATTCGCACTGGCGAATTCCTAACTCCTCAGTCAGAACAAATTCATCAGCGACCAGAAGAACTTCGTCTCTGTCACTGAAGAAAGTGACTGAACTGTATGAGATTTCCAAAGGCTTCACTCGAAGGGATTGGTAGGTGTAGGATTTTGAGTTGAGCATCACATGGAAATTTTTCCTTAGTATTTCCTCGACCCCCTTTAATAGTACGGTGTTTCCTATGACTCAAGAAAGAGAAAATGAAACTACAAAAACAAAAGTCTTCACGCTTCATGTTCCACAAATGAATACCAAGTCTTCAAGGTCACACCAATTTCTTCACTTTCAAAGTCTTCAGAATATCAAAGTCTTCAGTTGAAGAACTTCATTTTTAGGGGTCGACTTTCTCTGTAAATATCAAACTCCTCATAGACTTATAGACATGTGTACACTCACAAGCGCATTAGTCCCTTAACCTATAAGTCTTCAATACACCAAAATCACTAAGGGGCACTAGATGCACTTACATTTCTCTCGTGTTTTTTTGTGTTGTGTGTCATAGGTGGTGGCTCCAATGTCCATCGCTCGAATCCAAGCCGCGACATGAGCTCTAAGAGGCTTCGCAATCAAGAAGCACCGGAGGGCTCCAATGCCCAACCACGCAATGTCAAGAAGACCGCCAACAGGTACAAGGAGCAAGTTCTTGGCATGGATGAGATGCCTCTATCCGAGTTCATCATTTGAAGGAGGATCAATCCCTATGTGAACCCTCGTGAGAATGTCAGAGGGAATGAGTTGTTCTGGACCAAGCAGCAGAATCTCATCTACATCAATGTGATCAAGTCCAAGCACAACCTCTATGTTCCAATGCAGTGGATTGATATGAATCATTTGAGGAAGGACCAGAACTACTTTGGCGAGGCATTGGACTTGGTGGAGCAGTTTGGCATTGAAGACTTCATCACGTTCCATATGGACTTTGACCTGGAGCTCGTGGCACAGTTCTTTGCCTCCGTCCACTTCCACACGGATGGGGAGCAGACTATGACTTGGATGACCAATGGGAAGAAGCTGTTTGCTACTTGGAAGGAATTTATGACGCTATTGCATGTCCGTGATGAGGGGCTCGATGTGCCCGTTGGTGCCCGCCCTCACGGCAACCCAGAGTCCGCCAACAAGGACAAGCTTATGTCCTTTCTTGTGGAGAAGAAGCTACCCAATGTAATGGCACTCAGTCTTGGGTGATCAACCCTTTCCTCGATGTCATGCACCGGATCTTCCGCAACACTCTCTCTCCACGCATCGGTGACAAGGATAAGGTGCATGTTTATCTCGTGGATATGATGCTTCTATGTGAGGAGGCGCGTCATCATGCTGCCCAGCCTCTGGACATCTCTCATATCATGTGGAATGAGCTCCGGTTTGCGGTCTACAATCGCAAAGTTCCCATCTATGGTCCATACCTGCACCTTCTGATCTCAAAGTCCTGGGACAATATGTTTCTGAAGGAAGAATTTTCTGCTCCAAACTGGATTTGCCATGAGCCTATCAAGCTGCGTCAGAAGAACAAGTGGGACAATACCACTACCAGGGCTGAGGCTGAGGCTGCTAGGACGAATGCGGATGAGGACGAGGTTGATGAGGAGGAGGTAGAGGACAGTTCTGTTGGGTATGCTCCTCCATCTACTGAGCCCTCTTGGGCCAAGAAGCTGAAGGCCAAGATGAAGACCCTGTTCTGCATGCAGGCCAAAGGGCAGTACATGACCCATGTTACTTCCAAGGAGAGTAGCCAGCGCGACAAGAGGATCTTGAGGACTTTCGGCGAGATCGTGGAGAGAGGGTTAGAGAAGAACATCACCTTGGAGGCTGACTGGATGACCAAGCAGGGATATCAGTGGACCGAGTCAGAGGAGGAGCCCATTCCCGCTGCGAAGTCCGATGAGGACGTTGATGGGTGATCTTTGCAGAGGATGCTACTATTGGGGAACGTAATAATTTCAAAAAAAATCCTACGCACACTCAAGATCATGGTGATGCATGGCAACGAGAGGGGAGAGTGTTGTCCACGTACCCTCGTAGAACGAAAGCGGAAGCATTACCACAACGTGGTTGATGTAGTCGTACGTCTTCACGATCTGACAAATCAAGTACCGAACGTATGGCACCTCCGAGTTCAGCACACGTTCAGCTCGATGACGTCCCACGAACTCCGATCCAGCAGAGCTTTGCGGGAGAGTTCCGTCAGCACGACGGCGTGATGACGGTGTTGATGATGCTACCGATGCAGGGCTTTGCCTAAGCACCACTTCGATATTAACGAGGTAGAATAAGGTGGAGGGAGGCACCGCACACAGCTAAGAGATCAATGATCAACTGTTGTGTCTAGAGGTGCCTGAGGGAGTCCTGGACTAGGGGGTGTTCGGATAGCCGGATCAACATCATCGGCCGAACTATCATCGGCCGAACTATCATCGGCCGGACTATCATCATCGACCGGACTCCAAGACTATGAAGATACAAGATTGAAGACTTCGTCCTGTGTCCGGATGGGACTTTCCTTGGCGTGGAAGGCAAGCTTGACGATACGGATATGTAGATCTCCTACCATTGTAACCGACTCTATGTAACCCTAGCCCTCTCCGGTGTCTATATAAACCGGATGGCTTTAGTCGGTAGAACAACAACCCTTACAATCATACCATAGGCTAGCTTCTAGGGTTTAGCCTCCTTGATCTCGTGGTAGATCCACTCTTGTAACATCCACAATATCAATATCAATCAAGCAGGACGTAGGGTTTTACCTCCATCAAGAGGGCCCGAACCTGGGTAAAACATCGTGTCCCATGTCTCCTGTTACCATCCGCCTAGACGCACAGTTCGGGACCCCCTACCCGAGATCCGCCGGTTTTGACACCGACATTGGTGCTTTCATTGAGAGTTCCTCTGTGCCATCACCGATAGGAAGGATGCCTCTTCCCGTCTTCAAGGACGGTATCTTCGCCAATGGAGCCTTGGCCGCCGGCCAAACTATCCGGCTAGGAGGTTTCCTTATGACCGCCTGTCCGGCCACCGCTTCAACGATGACCTCTCGGGTCATCGAGAGCAATCTTTACGTCAACTCGGAATTCGCCGAGCAGCTAGATCCAGCAGAGCTCTCATCTATAAACGAACTCTTGGATCGGATCGCCGCCCTGGGAGTCGCTACAGACTACAATCGGATCAGGCTTAAAACCGATCTGAGAGAGATTAACTCTCCCCAGGTTACCCACCACGTCTTGGTGGTAGAGGAACATCGCGACAATCCTTCTCCCATATTGAAAACTAGTCGTGTCCGGGCTACCGAACCCTCCATGCCGGATTCTCGCGGAGGAGCAGCTTTCAATCAAGCGCTGAACATAAAGTCAGGCATCGGACCGGACTCGTTGGACAACGTTCCACTTTCCAAGATTCCAAATTTGGAAACTTCTTGGCCCTTGAGCCTCGAGATGGACAGGGTCCCAGACTCAATTAGGCCCACCCGTCCAGATATATGCGATCTATCTCTAATCCGGCAAGAGCCAGCCGAAACAGTACATCATTACTAGGCCAGATTCCTCCTGGTCATGAACCGGATAAAGGACTGCCGAGAGGAAAATGCAATCTCGATTTTTTGCAATAATTGCACGGACAGGGGAATCTTGAACGCCGTCAGCCGTCGTGAAATCACAACTTCGCCGACCTGGCATCCATAGTGCGAAAGTACTATGCGATAGAGAGTCTCCGGAAAACCGAAAATAGGTTTTGGGACAATCCGGCCCCGGATACAGCCCCAGTCCGCAACAAAAGGGTGCATTACACTCAGGCACTAGGTACAAGAACCAAAAAACAGAAGCCCCTTAAAGGGAACGGAACCGTACTGGAGGGATGGCTCAGCAAACCCTGTACAATTCACAGTACCAAGGGCGCCACCCCAACACATAGCCTTCGTGCATGTTGGATATTGTAGCAGGTGGCCAAAAGTGGCGAGGAGCTTCTAGCCCCGGGAAACCACACCAACAATACCGGTACGGTATCAACAGTCTTCGAGACTTTCGCATCAAACAATATGCGGAAACGAACAATCTGCAGCCTCGCCGAAGTCTACCAAGTAGCAACAACAAATCCTTGGAGCAACGCGGCCATCACCTTCAACGCTAGCGACGAACCTAAATTCCGAACAGCCCGAGCACCAGCCGCATTGGTCCTCAGTCCAATAGTGGACGGCTTTCGACTTACCAAGGTACTCATGGATGGCGGTAGCGGATTGAACCTCATTTACGAGGAAACTCTTCGGAAAATGGAAATAGACTGGAGCCGCATTGAGCGAAGCAGCACAACCGTCAGAGGAATAATCCCTAGCCGGGAAGCACGCTGCACCGGAAAAATCACACTTGATGTGGTGTTCGGCTCACCGGACAATTACAGGTCCGAAGAAATCACGTTCCAAGTGGCCCCGTTCAGCAGCGGATATCACGCTATATTAGGACGAGAGGCGTTCACAATTTTCCAAGCTGTACCCCATTACAGGTACATGAAGCTCAAAATGCTTGGGCCCGGCGGGATAATCACTCTCGTTAGTGATGCGGACATAGCACTCCGCGCCGAAAACAAAACAGCCGCATTAGCCCTGGAGGCACTATCCGAAGCCCTAGCGGCATAGGAACTCACCGCGCTGCGCGCTACGGTGTATAGAGACGATGTGATACTCGATAAGAGATCGAAATCCACCTCCTTTAAACCAGCGGACGAAATAATAAAATTCCAGGTCCATCCAACGGACCCGACGAAGACGGACTCCATCGGGGCACAGTTGAACCCCGATGTAGACGCCGCACTGCGAGAATTCCTTCGGGAAAATTGGGACATTTTCGCCTGGCATCCTTCAGATATGCCAGGAATCCCGCACAGATTGGCAGAGCATAGCCTAAACATCCTAAAAGGGTTTAAGCCAGTCAAACAGGCTCTTCGACGATTTTCCGAACCCAAAAGACAGGCAATGGGAGAAGAACTAGCCAAACTATTGGAAGCCGGATTCATCAGAGACATCAAACATCCGGATTGGCTAGCAAACCTGGTAATGGTACCAAAGAAGGACAAATCCTGGCGCCTATGTGTCGACTTCAAAGACCTAAATAGAGCCTGCCCAAAGGATCCCTTCCCCCTCCCCCGCATCGACCGAATCATTGATGCCACCGCGGGGCACGATTCATTGTGCTTCCTGGACGCATCCTCCGGCTATCATCAAATCAAGATGGCAGAAGCAGATCAAGCCGCAACGGCATTCATTACTCCATATGGACCATTCTGCTTCAACACGATGCCCTTCGGACTTAAAAACGCCGGCGCAACATATCAGCGCATGATTCAGACATGTCTGGCTACCCAGATCGGCAAAACAGTAGAGGCATACGTAGACGACGTAGTCGTCAAAACTAAACACGTCGAAACTCTAGTAGACGACTTGAGGGTCACATTCGACAACCTCCGAGCATATGACATCAAGCTGAATCCGGAAAAATGCGTTTTCGGCATACCAGCCGGAAAGCTCTTGGGCTTCATTGTATCCGGTAGAGGAATTGAAGCAAATCCGGCCAAGATCTGAGCTCTATCACAGCTGGATATTCCAAAAAATCTCAAACAGATCCAAAAACTGACTAGATGCATGGCGGCTCTTAGCCGCTTTATCTCCCGCTTAGGAGAAAAGGCATTGCCCCTCTATCGCCTCCTCAGACACACCAAACACTTCGAGTGGATGGATGCTGCCACTGCCGGACTCGAAGAAATAAAGGCCGTATTGGCAACAAATCCGGTCCTGGCTGCGCCCAACCTGGGCGAACCTATGTTGTTATACATTGTGGCAACACATCAAGTAGGACGTAGGGTTTTACCTCCATCAAGAGGGCCCGAACCTGGGTAAAACATCGTGTCCCTTGTCTCCCGTTACCATCCGCCTAGACGCACAGTTCGGGACCCCCTACCCGAGATCCGCCGGTTTTGACACCGACATTGGTGCTTTCATTGAGAGTTCCTCTGTGTCGTCACCGATAGGCTTAATGGCCTCTCTAATCAACAACGACGCGGTCCTGGGTGAGACTTTTCTCCCTGGACAGATCTTCGTATTCGGCGGCTTCACACTGCGGGCCAACTCACTTGGCCATCTGGAGCAGATCGAAAGCTACGCCCCTGGCCGTCAGGTCAGGTTTGGAAGCCTAAACTTCACGGCCGATATCCGCGGGGACTTGATCCTCGACGGGTCCGAGCCGCATCTAAGTGCGCCGCGCTGCCATGATGGGCACGACCTAACTCTGCCGCCGGACAGCGCCTTGGAGGCCGCACTCGAATCCGCTCCGACCTATAGTCCGGAGCCGATCGCGCAGATCGAGGACGGGTGGCTGGACAGCGCCTCGGGAGCTGCAACCTCCACGGCGATGGAGCCGAACACTGACCTTGTCCCGCATATAGCTCATGACTCCGAGGTGCCGGACTCTCTACCGGACTCCGACCCTCCTACGCCCGCGCCAGTCGAATTCGATTGGACGCCGGTCATGGAATTCACCGCTGCGGACATCTTTCAACACTCACCCTTCGGCGACATCTTAAATTCGCTGAAGCATCTCTCGTTATCCGGAGAGCCCTGGCCGGACTACGGCCGGGATGGTTGGGACGTGGACGACGAAGAAAGTCTGAACCCTCCCACCACCCACTTCGTAGCCACTGTCGACGATCTAACCGACGTGCTCGACTACGACTCCGAAGACATCGACGGTATGGACGACAATGCCGGAGACTATCAACAGCCAGCGCCTACAGGACACTGGAAAACCACCTCATCATACGACATATACATGGTGGACACACCAAAAGACCGGGACAGCGAAGAAGCAGCGGAGGCAGATTCCTTAAAGAAGCAGCCCAAGCGCCGACGTCAGCGGCGCCGCTCTAAATCCCGCCATAGCAAGAATGGAGATTCCGGCACAGGAGATAACAACACCCCAGAAAGTGCCGAAGATAACCCCCTCCAGCAAGATTCAGCGCAAGAGGAGGCGGAAGCAAGCCCTCACGAGAGGGCGGCAGACGAAGAGGTCGAGGATGATAATTACATACCTCCCTCCGGAGACGAGGCAAGCCTCGATGACGACGAATTCATCGTACCTGAGGATCCCGTCGAACAAGAGTGTTTTAGACGCAGGCTAATGGCCACAGCAAACAGTCTAAAGAAAAAGCAGCAACAGCTTCAAGCTGACCAAGACCCGCTGGCCGATAGATGGACCGAGGTCCTCGCGGCAGAAGAGTATGAACTCGAACGCCCCTCCAAAAGCTACCCAAAACGCAAGTTGCTCCCCCGACTAGAGGAGGAAGCATACAATCCGGCATCACCAGCACACAATACGGCAGACCGACCACCTCGTGGCCGCGACAGAGAGGCATGTAAGCCCTCCACCAAAACCGTCCCTCGGCACCGCTCAAAAAGCGCGAAGCCGCGGGGGAATGCGCCGGACTTGCGAGACATATTGGAGGACAAGGCAAGACAATCCAGATCTATCTATGGATCACGTAGGCGCCCCAAGACCCATGACGAATACCGTCGCGCCGGACACAACTACTCCGGCCGGGCCGAACACAACAGACAATGCTCTCTCGAGCTACGTCGTGATATTGCTCAATACAGAGGCGCCGCACACCCACTATGCTTCATTGATGAAGTAATGGATCATCAAATCCCTGGAGGGTTTAAACCCGTTAACATCGAATCCTGTTTGGATCGAGCATTATCTCCTTCATATACACATGGCCCGTGACGATGATCTTCACGCCATCAAATATCTCCCGCTCAAGCTTAAAGGACCAGCCCGGCATTGGCTTAACAGCCTGCCAGCAGAGTCAATTGGATGCTGGGAAGACCTGGAAGCCGCATTCCTCGACAACTTCCAAGGCACGTACGTGCGACCACCGGACGTAGATGACCTAAGCCACATAATCCAGCAACCAGACGAATCGGCCAGGCAATTCTGGACACGGTTCTTGACAAACAAAAATCAAATCGTCGACTGTCCGGATGTAGAGGCCCTTGCTGCCTTCAAACATAACATCCGCGACGAGTGGCTGGCCCGGCACCTAGGACAGGAAAAGCCGAAATCCATGGCAGCCCTCATGTCACTCATGACCCGTTTTTGTGCAGGAGAGGATAGCTGGCTAGCTTGCAGCAACAACCTGAGCAAAAATGCCGGCAGTCCAGATACCAAGGACCGCAATGGCAGGTCGCGTCGATACAAAACAAACGCCGCATTAACGGCGATAGCAATGAGGATACAGCAGTCAACGCCGGATTCCGAGGCTCTAAAACTTGGTCAACGGAAGAAGCCATTTAAAAGAACTACTCCGGGTCCGTCCAATTTAGACCGAATACTCGACCGCTCTTGTCAAATACATGGAACCCCCGAAAAACCAGCTAACCAAACCAACAGAGATTGTTGGGTATTTAAGCAGGCAGGCAAATTAATTGCCGAAAACAGTGACAAGGGGCTACACAGCGACGATGAGGAAGAAACCCGGCCGCCGAACAACAGAGGACAGAAGGGATTCCCCCCTCAAATTCGGACAGTAAATATGATATACGCAACCCATATACCCAAGGGGGAGCGGAAGCATGCACTAAGGGACGTATACGCGATGGAGCCAGTCGCATCAAAATTCAACCCATGGTCCTCTTGCCCGATCACTTTCGATCGAAGAGACCATCCGACCAGTATCCGCCATGGCGGATTCGCCGCATTGGTTTTAGACCCAATCGTTGATGGTTTTCACCTCACGAGAGTCCTGATGGACGGCGGCAGTAGCCTGAACCTGCTTTATCAGGATACAGTGCGCAAGATGGGCATAGACCCTTCAAGGATTAAACCTACAAAAATGACCTTCAAAGGCGTCATACCAGGTGTTGAAGCCAGCTGCACAGGCTCAGTCACACTGGAAGTGGTCTTT
Source organism: Triticum timopheevii (assembly GCA_963921465.1). Classification (NCBI taxonomy): domain Eukaryota; kingdom Viridiplantae; phylum Streptophyta; class Magnoliopsida; order Poales; family Poaceae; genus Triticum; species Triticum timopheevii. Next base: position 588,353,916 of record OY997270.1, read on the forward strand.
GGATCCCCGGATAATTTCCGAAGTGAGGAGTTAATCTTCGACATAGTCCCGTTTCGCAGTGGCTATCACGCTCTGCTCGGACGAACCGCATTCGCAAAATTCAACGCGGTGCCGCATTATGCATACCTTATGCTCAAGATGCCAGGCCCTCGCGGAGTCATCAAGGTCAATGGAAACATGGAACGCTCCCTCCGGACGGAGGAACATACAGCGGCTCTCGCGGCAGAAGTATAGAACAGCCTTCTAAGGCAATTTTCGAGTCCGGCCATTAAACGGCCGGACACGACCAAACGCGCCCGGAGCAACATCAACCAAGACCACCTGGCACGTTCCGAGCACGCGTAGCAATGCGGCCCCAACCCCAGCCCTCGAACAATTGTAAGACAGACTCTCCGCGTACATAATTACGCCCTAGAGATACCATGGGTCCAGGGGAAGGGGCACGACCACAACAAACCCAGAGTGCGGTTCGACCACACCAGGGGCTCCCAAGTGTGTCGCTCTTTTCTTTTATTTTTCCTTTTTTTACAGGACTCTGTCCGGCGGCGAACCTGCCGAACTCATGATGCAACAGCCAGGGAGAGACAAAGACCGCGACGAATACTCAGGTGGTCTCCATTACGAGCATTAAATTCGCTAAATACACCATTCTGCGGCCTACCCCTGGAGGGAGACGCCTTTAATTCGTCCAATCCCTTGCTTTCCGCACTATTTGTATCATTCCGCATTCATAGCAGAACTTCTTGAATAAAATGCAGCACCTTTTGCCCATAATTGCATAACTTTATATATATGTTCATTTACAACATGTTGCATCCGTATATTTTGGTACGGCCGAATACACTAGGGGCTTATGTTCCCCGCATTATGGTGTGATAAGTCCGAACACTTTCACAAGTACAGCACCCCGAACTTATAGCATTATATGAATCGGCTCCGAATCATGTCTTGGGTCAATAGTTGGGTTTACCCGGCTTCCATGTTTGGCACCTTACGTTTCCGTTCTATCGGCTAAGGTAGCACTGGGAGAACCACTGCGATTGCGCCCCGGTTGAGACGGGTTAACGCCTCAGTTGAGAAAGCTAAAACTGACCGTCATGATAAGGCGAGAGACTGGTCGCTGTTCGAGAGGTTTTTTCGGGTCCTTAAAGGCCTACGCTGCTTCGAGCGAAGTTCCGGATAATGTCCGATGAAGGCGTGGATAGCGCCCCAAATTCGGTCTTCCGAATACTAGGGGCTTCGCCGAAATTTAAAATTATAGAATTCTATGGCTAAGTGAGAGTGTTCAAGCATTATAAGTCCGGTTGCCTTGTTCGTCGTGTTGAGCGCCTCCCTAGATGGACCCAAATATGGGTACAAGAGTGCTCAAGTTTATCCCGAACACCCCAGCACTAGTGCCATGGGGGCTGAAGCCAACGACTTGCCATCTCTCAGATTTTATAAACGGCCGCACAGAAGGTAATATTTTAAATTCAAACAAGCGTTGCGTAGCGCATATGAACAACGTTTTCAAGCGCACAGGATACTACATAGCGAGTTTACTCAATAATTACATCTCGGGGGCACTCATCCGCAATCTTGCGGGCACCCTTCAGGATAGTTTTATAGTACATCTCGGGCGTACGGTATTCCTTGCCCGTTGGTGGCGCGTCAGTGATCAGCTTCTCTGCATCCAGCTTGCCCCAATGCACCTTTGCACGGGCAAGGGCCCGACGAGCACCTTCAATACAGGCGGAGCGCTTGATGACCTCCACCCAGGGGCACGCATCCACCAGCCGCCGTACGAGGCCGAAATAGCTCCCGGGCATGGCCTCTCTAGGCCACAGCCGGACTATGAGGCCCTTCATGGCCTCCTCGGCTACCTTGTGGAGTTCGACCAGCTGCTTCAGCTGGTCGCTAGGGGGCACCGGATGGCCGGCCTCAGCATACAGAGACCAGAAGACCTTCTCCGTTGAGCTTCCCTCCTCGCCACAGTAGAATACGGCGGCATCGGATACACTATGAGGCAAATCTGCAAACGCCCCTGGAGAGCTCCGAATTCGGGTAAGTGTCAGGCAGTTTACATTAACATGCTTGATTTGCATGAAAAATGCCTTACCCGCCGCTATTTTCTTCACACCTTCCACCTCCTGAAGGGCCTTATGGGCCTCGGCCTTGGCGGCTTTGGCACTTTCGAGAGCCGAGGCAAGCTCGGACTCTCGAGTCTTGGAGTCACGCTCCAAACTCTCATGCTTTTCCATGAGAGCCTGGAGCTCTTGCCGAACCACCGCCACCTGCGCCTCCTGCTTTTCTCGCTCCATCCGTTCCGCGGCTGCATTGTGTTCGGCCGCGGACACGGCCTCCTTCAGGGCTGCCACCTCGTTCGTGGCCCCTGCAGTACCCATGTTATCCTTGTTATTCTTTTATTGCAACCTAAATCATTTTCTGTAAGGTAACTATTCAAAGTGGTGTTACTCACCTTCTTTGTCCTGGAGCTGCTTCTTGGCACGGCCGAGCTCTTGCTCGGACCGCTCGAGCTCCTGCTTCAAAGCACCGACCTCCGCAGTCAGTGCGGCAGAGGTCAGCAGTGCAGCCTGCACACCCATATTGACATAATTTTTAGCAACCCTGCGTATATCTCTTTTTTTCAGATTCTCAGTCCGGCTTTTCTTTCCGAACACCGAACCGAGCATCAGGGGATACTGTCTATGCGGTATTACATTACATAATTTTAACTTCTTACCTCAAAGCCTGTTAGAAGGCTACTGCAGGCTTCGGACAGCCCGCTCTTGGCGAGCTGCACCTTCTGAATCACCGCACTCATGATAGTGCGGTGTTCTTCCTTGATGGTAGCGCCTCGGAGCGCCTCCGACAAGTTGTCCGGCGCCTCCGGTTGGATGGAGGCTGCCGGCGTCACGGTCTTGCCCTTCTTACGAAGGGGCCACCGGCCAGACTCCGGAGCCCCTGCGGGTTCCGATGTGGAGTCCGGCGCAAAGTCCGGGAGGCCGCCTTGTGGCGCCTCCAGAGCCTCCCCCTGATGGGTCCTTTCTTGGGACCCCACCTCGGCGTCCTCAGTGGCGCGAGGGGTAGAGGCCGCCGGGATGGAATCCAGATCCGACGGAGCCAACGACCCGCTTGATGAAGCGGGGAGATCATCATCGGCCGGACTACAGGCAGTATGCGGCATTAGAGGGATGCTATGTGACATAAAAAGAAACTATAAATCATTTAGGGATCCGAATACTTACGATCTCGCCGGAGGCCTGGCCCTTGAAGGCCATTCTTCCTCGCCAACGTTGATGTTGGCGGAGCTGTCCGGGGGGATAGTCCTTCCCCTCTTGGACCCTTCGGCCTCCCCTGTTGGGGAAGCCTTCCTCTTCCTCTCTCCCTCCTCTGGGAGAGAGTCCTCTTTCTCCTCCTTGTTTTCGGGGGAGGAGCCCGCCTCGGAGTCGTCGGACACCTGAAAACGGGAACTCTTTTGAGTACCCGTGGCCTCCTTCTTGGCCTTCTTCTCCAGCACCACGTGCGGTGCCGGAACCAGCAGCCTCGCTAGACGGGCGTCTACTGGGTTTTCTGCTATGGGGGCCGGGCAGTTGATCTGCTCCGCCTTCCTCATCCAGTCCTGTCAAAGGAAAGGGGGAAATCAAAACCAGCATAGAGTCAAACTATGAAAAGCAAGTGTCCCGTAAAGGGGTAGAATCACTTACCTCGTCAGCTTGGCGCTGCGAGCGAAATCCGCGATCTTCAGTCGCGGATGTGGGGGCTTCGGCGCCCTTAAACAGCACCCTCCAGGCGCCTTCGTACATCGTGTCGAAGAGCTCGCTCAACGCCTGGTGCTGTTCTGGATCAAACTCCCACATATTGAATGCCCGCTCTTGGCATGGGAGGATCCGGCGGACGAGCATGACTTGGATCACGTTAACCAGCCTGAGATTCTTCACCAGCTTCTGGATACAGGCTTGGAGTCCCGTCACCTCTTCCGAACTACCCCACTGCAAGCCCTTCTTTTTCCAGGAGGTGAGCTGCGTGGGGATGCCAGATTTGAATTCGGGGGCCGCCGCCCACGTAGGGTCGCGCGGCTCGGTGATATAGAACCACCCCGATTGCCATCCCTTGACGGATTCCACGAAGGCCCCTTCGAACCAAAGAACGTTGGGCATCTTTCCCAACATGGCGCCTCCGCACTCCGCTTGAGTGCCCTTCACTACCTTCGGCTTGACATTGAAGGTCTTGAGCTACAAGCCGAAGTGGGGCTGGATGCAGAGGAAGGCCTCGCACACGACGATGAACACCGAGATGTTGAGGATGAAGTTCGGTGCCAGATCATGGAAATCCAGGCCGTAGTAGAACATGAGCCCCCGGACGAAGGGGTGAAGTGGAAAGCCCAGTCCGCGAAGGAAATGGGGAAGAAAAACGACCCTCTCATGGGGCCTGGGGGTGGGGATGAGCTGCCCCTCGTCGGGCAGCCGGTGCGCGATGTCGCCGGACAAATAGCCGGCGCCGCGCAGTCTTCCGATGTGCTCCTCCGTAACGGAGGAGGTCATCCACTTGCTTCCCGCTCCGGACATGGTTGGAGAAGGTCGAGACGAGATGTGCAAACTTGGGCATTGGAGCTCGGGTGCGCGGAGAGGAATAAGCAAAGGAGGAAGAAAGCGTAGGTGTAAAGGTGAATCCTTATCCCTTATATATAGGCGGATGAAGACTATGCATCCCCACTAGCCTGGTAAAACTCGCTTATCTCCCAAGCGCCACCATCAATGGCGCGGTTGGGTTACCCACGTCCGTATTGATGAGAATCCCGGATTAAGGGGAAACACGATCTCTGCTTCGACAAGACGTGCCAAGGAAACCGCTTCGCTAAATGCGCTGAGGTGGTACAATAAAAAACGTAATTGGCTTGGTAGTGGTGTGACATCACGCTGCAAAAAAAACGTCAGCGGATTGAACTTGTATATATATATATATTATTCTCTCTACGGTGGAATGTGGAATTTATTTTGCAGAGCCGGACACTATCCTGGTGTTCACAATCTTCTATGAATTATTCGGAGGAGGAACCCGCCTTGCAATGCCGAACAATATGCACGCCGGACTCATCGTCATTGAAGCCTGGTTCAGGGGCTACTGAGGGAGTCCTGGATTGGGGGGTGTCCGGATAGCCGGATTACCATCATCAGCCGAACTATCATCGGCCGGACTATCATCATCGACCGGACTCCAAGATTATGAAGATACAAGATTGAAGACTTCGTCCCGTGTCCGGATGGGACTTTCCTTGGCGTGGAAGGCAAGCTTGGCGATACGGATATGTAGATCTCCTACCATTGTAACCGACTCTATGTAACCCTAGCCCTCTCCGGTGTCTATATAAACCGGATGGCTCTAGTCCGTAGGACAACGAACAACATTAACCCTTACAATCATACCATAGGCTAGCTTTTAGGGTTTAGCCTCCTTGATCTCGTGGTAGATCCACTCTTGTAAACATCCACAATATCAATATCAATCAAGCAGGACGTAGGGTTTTACCTCCATCAAGAGCGCCCGAACCTGGGTAAAACATCGTGTCCCTTGTCTCCTGTTATCATCCGCCTAGACGCACAGTTCGGGACCCCCTACCCGAGATCTGCCGGTTTTGACACCGACAGAACCCTTAACGGAACTATTCTCCCTGGAAGATGTTTCTTACTAACCATGTAATATAACATAACTAGTTGGGCAGTTGTCTGATAAAGCACTAATGACCCCTACGCCTGGTCTCCACGCATACCCCGGTTGTTTCATAGCCAAGATGGTATTCGGATACACTCCGGACTCTAGGGTCCCGAGGTCGAAGCGAAAAGGTCGGCAAAGACAAACGATCTACAATCCGGCTAGAAGGCATTTTACATGTCATTTTATAATACATTGTCAAATCGACTGACTGTATTCTTCCTCAATCCCGTCTAATAGGCTGTCTAATTTACAGTCTTGTTGGGAAAATTTAGCGGCCAACTCTACTTGGCCGTATACTAAACTCACAGGGATCTCCTTCCCATCGGGGCCCACAGGTCCGACTTCGGCCATGTGGTTGGGATCCGCCTTCTTGTACCGCGTCTTCACCATGGCCCAGGCCTCCCTGGCACCTTGGCGGCAGGCTGAAATCTTCCATAAACGGAAGCGCTGCCGCACTCCCTGATGCTTCTCCGCAAGCTCTCCAAGGCCCTCGGGTAGGGAGAAGGCTGGCCATAAAGCCTGGATGACGCCGCGCATTGCCTGCCGAACTCGTTTGATCAGTTGCAACAGCTCGGGAAGTTGATCACCCGTTGATACGGGCATCTCCTCCGCAGGACGACCTGTGAGTATACCTACAGACATATTTTGTCAATTGACTTCCTCGCCGAACTCTTCTTTTCCAAAGGAGTTCGCTCAAGCACTTACTATAGATGCCGCGACGAAGCCGCTGATTCTCCTTAACGGAGCCAGACAGCTCAGCCCAAACGCCTTTCAGCTCTTCTCCAAGCTGGGCATGGGCATCCTGGAGCTTGTTCCTTTCGTGCTGCACCTTATGCAGCACCCTCTCGCCGGCCTTCAGCTGGCGCAGAAGTTCTTGCATGTCTGGATCTTGTCCGGCAGCACCTGCAACGTCATTATCAGACTTGCGCACAGGCCAAACACTACTCATCTTTTTAAATAATGTGTTACCAGGAGAGGTCCCTGTGTTTCCTCCTGCGGCAGCGAGTGCGGCCTCAAGTTGAGCCTTACACTCTTGCAGCTCCTGAGACAGTTGGGTATTCTTCTTTGAAAGATCCTACAGTTCAAATGATCCTTAAATCAGTTAATACAACTACTTTAAGTCTCGGGGGCTACTGGCATATACAACTATTAAATCTCTTACCCGTATGTCTTTTACATACTGCTCCGTGGCTCTGGTCAAACCATCTTGAGCGGCAGGGAGGTGCACGTCCCCTGCGTTAAAGGCATTCAATGCCTCAGGGGAGAAGCACGCGTCACGAAAAACTGTCCGGTGGCGCCTGTGGTTCATGGCGCTCTCCACCTCAGATTTGGTGGCGGACAGTCTGTCGGCATCCTCCGTTGGAGGAGTATCCGGCTCGCGCCTTGCGCTCGCCTCCCCCTCCGGACCAGGCGCTGGAGCTTGGCTGGTAGAGGCCGGATCGGCAACCTCTATGCCCGCAGTCCGGCGGGCGCTTTTTCTCCTACAAAAGTCATAATCACTCAAACACTTCCTAGGAACGTTGTTCTAATAAACGAACCATGAGATATACCTTTGCGGCGACGCTTCGACTCGCGCCGCACTCCTCTTCCGCCTGCTAGGCCGAACTGACCCTTGTTGGTCAGCCGTCATGGGTTCGGCTTCCCGCCTTGAAGGCGCAGCCTGCACGACACTGTTGTATATGGTGGTCAGAAACGCGCGAAGATGGAGTAATGGTGTTAAGAATCCGGTCATAAGCACCTGGGAAGCCGGTGACAAGCCAGGGTAGTCGGCCGTGATGGCGACTAAAGCATTATCGATGCTGAGCTGATGGAACACCCCATCAATTAGCTCCACCTTTATATCCGGATCCTCTTCGGAGGTCAGATCAAGGGATCTTCCCGGATCCTCGGGTTGTGGTGCCGGACTGTGAATGTCCTCCACATCCCGGCGCAGTTCCTGCATCAAAATCACACAGTAAGATACTTGGCTGTAGAAGCACGGGTCGGATGAATAAACGTCCGCTTACCCAGCTCCGAGGGTTACTCATGGAAAACCCGTTCAATGGGTTCGTACGGAGGAAGTCTTCTTTCTCCCCCTTGTACAGGCCGGACAGGATCTTCGCCAGATCCTCGGCCGATCCCAGCCACTTGCGGCCGTGGCGGGTGGCGTCGTCCTCCCCGTTAAAATCCCACATTGGGTGGCCCCTGTATTGCAGCGGCTGCACCCCCGCATAATGCACGTGGCCATGACTCCGATCATGGTCAATTCGGAATGGGCCAACAGCCTTATCCGGCCCATCAAATAATGGACGCTCTTGTCTTCCTCCAGCTGAGGGCTCCGTGGGCGCCAACTTATGCGTTTCTTCAGAGGAGCGTCGCTAAACTCAGGGAGGCCGATCCGAACTAGGTCCGGCAATGGAGCGTCTTCTATATAAAACCATTCTGAAGGCTAGTCTTCGGACGCCGTCCTAGGTGTGCCGGATAGGTATCCGGTCCCGGCGATGCGCCATATTTCGGCGCCGCCCACTTGATATATTAACCCCTCGTAAGAGCGGGGTACGAGGCAGAATAGCCTCTTCCACAACGCAAAATGGGGCTCGACGCCCAGGAATAGCTCGCAAAGGGCTACGAAACCCGCGATATGTAGAATGGAGGCGGGCGTTAGGTGATGGAGCTGGAGTCCGTAGAACTCCAGGAGCCCGCGGAGGAACGGATGTACAGGAAATCCAAGCCCCCTTATTAGATAAGGGATGAAGCATACCCGCTCCCCTTTGGAGGGACTGGGGATGACCTCCGCGTGCTTCCCACCTCTGTAGGTGGCCAGCCTAGCTCGAACCGGAACCATAAAGGCCGGAGGAAGATATCCCTCCGCTTGGAGCGTCACCAGCTCGCTGTGCGGAGCAGAGCATCTCCTCCAATCTCCTGGCGAAGGACTGGGAACGCGAGAAGAGGAGCCGCGTCGACGGTCCATGATGGAATGGATTTTTGGTCAAGCAGCGCTCCGATGAGTACTTGCGGGAGGAAGATGGTGAGATTTGGATCTGGATTCCTGCCTCTCTTATAGGCAGGTTATTTGCGCCGCTAGGGGGTAAAATGTAAAAGATACCCTGGCTTTTCGCATTCGTGCGACGCGTGGAAGAGGGCCATTACTGGGCGCGGAAGCTAAGAAGCGCAACATTGATGAGGAAGCCGGACACTGTTCGGCAGGTACATGGAACTTGAAGGAGAACCCGCCTTGCAACGCCGAAGACTACACACATGCTGGACTTATCGTCATTGAAGCCTGGTTCGGGGGCTACTGAGGGAGTCCTGGACTAGGGGGTGTCTGGATAGCCGGATCAACATCATCGGCCGAACTATCATCGGCCGGACTATCATCATCGACCGGACTCCAAGACTATGAAGATACAAGATTGAAGACTTCGTCCCGTGTCCGGATGGGACTTTCCTTGGCGTGGAAGGCAAGCTTGGCGATACGGATATGTAGATCTCCTACCATTGTAACCGACTCTATGTAACCCTAGCCCTCTCCGGTGTCTATATAAACCGGATGGCTTTTGTCCGTAGAACAAAAACCCTTACAATCATACCATTGGCTAGCTTCTAGGGTTTAGCCTCCTTGATCTCGTGGTAGATCCACTCTTGTAACATCCACAATATCAATATCAATCAAGCAGGACGTAGGGTTTTACCTCCATCAAGAGGGCCCGAACCTGGGTAAAACATCGTGTCCCTTGTCTCCTGTTACCATCCGCCTAGACGCACAGTTCGGGACCCCCTACCCGAGATCCGCCGGTTTTGACACCGACAGTGCCCCCTGCCCCCGTATATAAAGGAGCAAGGGGGAGGCGGCCGGCCTAGGAGGAGGGTGCGCCAAGAGGGGAGTCCTACTCCCACCGGGAGTAGGACTCCTCCTTTCCTTGTAGTAGTAGGAGAAGGGGGAAAGGGAGAGAGAGAGAGGAAGGAAAGGGGGGCGCCCCCCTCCCCTCCTTGTCCAATTCGGACTAGAGGGGGAGGGGGCGCGCGGCCTGCCCTGGACGCCCCTCCTCTTCTCCACTAGGGCCCATGAGGCCTAATAAACCCCCCGGGGGTACCGGTAACCCCCCCCCCCCCCCCCCCCCCCCGCGGTACTCCTGTACATGTCTAAAACCTTATGAAACCATTCCAATGTCTAAACATAGTCATCCAATATATCAATCTTTACGTCTCGACCATTTCGAAACTTCTCGTCATGTCCGTGATCATATCCGGGACTCCGAACTACCTTCGGTACAGAAAAACACACAAACTCATAATACCGATTGTCACCAAACTTTAAGCGTGCGGACCCTATGGGTTCGAGAACTATGTAGACATGACCGAGACTCGTTTCTGGTCAATAACCAATAACGGAACCTGGATGCTCATATTGGTTCCCACATATAATACGAAGATCGTCTTTATCGGTCAAACCGCATAACTACATATGTTGTTCCCTTTGTCATTGGTATGTTACTTGCTCGAGATTCGATCATCGGTATCTCAATACCTAGTTCAATCTCGTTACCGGCTAGTTTCTTTACTCGTTATGTAATGCATCATCCCGCAACTAACTCATTAGTCACATTGCTTGCAAGCCTTATAGTGATGTGCATTACCGAGAGGGCCCAGAGATACCTCTTTGACAATCGGAGTGACAAATCCTAATCTTGAAATACGCCAACTCAACAAGTACCTTGGGAGACACCTGTAGAGCTCCTTTATAATCACCCAGTAAAATTGTGATGTTTGGTAGCACACAAAGTGTTCCTCCGGTAAACGGGAGTTGCATAATCTCATAGTCATAGGAACATGTATAAGTCATGAAGAAAGCAATAGCAACATACTAAACGATCAAGTGCTAAGCTAAAAGAATGGGTCAAGTCAATCACATCATTCTCTAATGATGTATCCCATTACTCAAATGACAACTCATGTCTATGGCTAGGAAACTTAACCATCTTTGATTCAACGAGCTAGTCAAGTAGAGGCATACTAGTGACATTATCTTTGTCTATGTATTCACACATGTACTAAGTTTCCGGTTAATACAATTCTAGCATGAATAATAAACATTTATCATGAAATAAGTAAATAAATAATAACTTTATTATTTCCTCTAGGGCATACTTCCTTCAGTCTCCCACTTGCACTAGAGGATAATAATAATAACTTTATTAACGGGTGCTCCCGGATGCCGGGTTCCCATGGGTCGACGGCATGGCAAACAAGGAGGAACGTGCAAGGATCAACTTGGACACGGTGCAAGCACGGGCATCTCATACAACACACATGCATTCCTTCGCGGGCGTTGTCTCAGGGTTATACCTTCGAAGCATCGAAGGAAGTAGTGGTACTCGCGGGTCGTGGTGGAAGTAGTCGTTCACGTTCCATAGTACTTTGACAGAACATGGGTGTCATGGTACTTGGCGATATCCGGGATGGTCTTGCGTCTTCGTGCGTAGAGATACTTGGCGGATTCGTGTAGTTGAACTTGACGAAACGGGTCTCCCAAAGACGTCATGGTACTTGGTGCTACTCCCTTCTCGGTGGTCGTTGGACTCGGCGTCAACAACAACAGCAGCAAGGAGGCGATGGTGGTGGTTTGAGGGTCTTGGCCGCAAAGGTGGTTGTAGCCACGAAAGGTCGTTGGAGAGGAAGTAGGGGCGCGAGGAGGGCCATGGTGGGCACGGGTCTGCCGGACCTGCAACTGCGGCTGATGACGATGCAGAGGAGAGCTTGGGGTTGGCCCTGGCGTCAACTTGACCAGGGAGATGGTGGAGGTTGGCACATGTGGTTGTCGGACGTCGCGGACGACACCAGAACGAGGCATGAGGAGGAGGAGCGGGGAAGCAACGGGGTAAAGAGGTCGGTGTGCCGGTGAGGACGGGCAGCGGGATGACGCGAGGTCACAGGGGAGGCGGGCGACGGAGCAAGGTGGTGGTGGTGGTGGATGTGGGCCGGCTCGATCCGGCCAGATCCGGCAGCTGGGGTCAGGGACGAGGCCGGAGATGCGAGGACGGGCAGGTCGGCGATGAGAGGCGAGCGACACGGGGCTTCTGCTGGGAGTGGAGGACGATGGCTGCGGGCGCAGATGCTCGATGAGCTCCTCTCCTCGGGTGCTCGAGTGATGAGGATTTGGCGAGGAGGCACATGACGAGGAAGCAGGCGATGCAGCAGGGTGATGAGGATGACGGTGCCGGCTTAGATGAGGAAGGAGTGCGGTGTCACTGACAGGGGAGGCGTGCCATGGGGATCGAGCGCGGGCGCTCCTCCTGGCGCTAGCTGTGTGCGAGCATGTGAGTGGCAGTGGAGGGGGAACGAGGTGAGGGATCAAGGGGAGAGCGTGGTGAGGGGCTAGGGTTATAGGTGCGGCTGGGCCTTGGGCCGAATGGCCTACGGGGAAGCAGGCCGGCCTGGCTGCTGGGCTCTCTTCTCTCTCTCTCACTCTAAAGAAGAAAAAACAAAGATAAGAAAGAAAAGAAAGAGAGGCTAGGGGAAGAAGTTGGACACGCGGATAATTTTCCCGGACTCACAAAAATGAGCTTGATCCAAGAAAATAGAAGTTGGTGCGAATGCAAGATTTAAATTCAAACTCATTTGAATTTAATTCAAATGGTTTGAACTGGGACAAGGTTTAGGAGAGGCTAAAATGTTGAGATTTTTGATGGAGCTCCATAAAGTGAAGAAAGAATTTAGGGCATAGTTTGAAGACCAAACTTGAAGCAGAAAAGGAACGAAATTATTTTGCAAGTGTGTTTATGGGTGATTCCGAAATAGTGGAATATTTAATATAGCTCCCTAAAAATATAGAGAGACTTTTATATGTTGTAAAGAGAAATCACCATGTGCATTTCCCTCGATTTAAATGGATCGAAGATCCATGCAATTTATTTAGCTGAGGTTTTAAAAGGTTTGCATGATGACATGATGCAATGTAAAAGATGCAATGAGATGAGATGCATGAACAAAATGCCAAACAAAAGACAAAAACCCAACCACGAAGGAAATATCACAACACATAGCCGGAAATGGCAAGAGTTGGAGTTACAAATATGGAAAGTTACATCCGGGGTGTTACAACACTCCACCACTACAAGAAGATCTCGTCCCGAGATCTAGGATGGCACCAAAGAGAAACGGAAGAGGAAGAGAAGATGTAAAACTAAGTTGCTTTTTTGACCAACGAGTGAAACCACGAACCTTGAGAGGTTGAACAAATTGAAAAGAAACAAAACAACGGAGAGGACCAAGATTGCAAACAGTCTGTTGGACAAGAGGAACAAGGAATATGATGAGAACCAAGAGCTTAGGGGACAAGGTAGATTTTGAAGCCACTCTGGTTCAAATTAGCTGGACAAGGAATAAGAATAAAGAATTCGAGCAGCACTCCGGTTGAAAAGAGACGCATGACTTGATAAGATGAAAGAACTTGAATGAGAACAATACACTCCAGTTAAATGGATGAGAAAGAAAATAATGTGATCTTGACAAAACGAGGTGATTGGGGAAGAGAGCAACATCACAATGCGTCCCGAATGAAAGAATAGAAGCTATATTGTTGGGATAAAGGGACAGAGAAGAAAATGACATCTTCTGCCACAAATGAACTTGGAAAGCATCCTTGCAAAGAAGAATTGAAGGGAGTTGTTGGAAAATCAACAACGAAAAGCACAAGCTTGTTGTGGGCTTATGGCAAACATCTCAAAATGATGAGGTGACAACCGGACACTAATAGAAACAATTGATTGGTTGAGATCAATGAAGATAAGAGAAACTTCTTTCACCAAGAGGATAACTGGAGAACTTGTGTCATTGATAAGCACCACAATTAGCAACATTCCTTCGGGAAGGCTTTTAGGTGAAACCTTTACCAAAGATAACTCCAAGGAAGAAAATGATGGGTTTAAATATCTCATTCCTGACACTTGTGAATCATGAAGCATGAAGAAAATTGTCAAAATGACATAACACCACCTCAAAAGATAAGGGAACAAAAGTTGCATTCCGTAATGCAAGAAGAAGAATACTTGAATCCTCCAACAAGAATCTTGAAGAACACTTCAAGAATGAATAAAATCCTTGATGAACCACCATGAAGAACCTCTTGGAAGATCTCCGGAAAAGAAAATGATTATGAAGAAAAATTGGAGGTTGAAGAGAACCAGAATTCAAGCCTTGCAATGATTTAGATGGAGCTACGAAATGAGTAAACTTTGAACTCCAGACAAGAAAGATGAATAACTTGGAACCGAGAATTACTTCCTGATGAACAAACTCCGGAAGAAGGAATTAATCACTTGGATGAAACAAGAATAAGAATTATGTCATTCCTATCCTTCATCAATTTAAATTGATGACAATCAACGGATTTGGCATACTACTTATTCTCTTTGAAAAATGATTACAGATAGAGATATAGCGCAAACTTGAGGAAGGTCTTCAACAACCACCGGTAGGATTGAAACAACGAAAGAACGAATGAATTGATACGATAACGAAGGAAGAGAAATCTTGAACGAACCACCGTAAGAATTGAAAATGAACGTAGCAAAGGCACAATTCACCAGGGCAAAAAGAGAACAAAGAATAATAAACTAGAAGCTCCGTTAGTATCGTCCTGAGAATCACCAGATAAGAATATTGACGGAAAAGAATGGAGAGACTTCCCATCAATAAAAGGATACTTGATTAAGAAGTCTGAGTCCTTGAAGAAAAAGGGTGGGAGGGTGGGAAAACAAAGACAACTTGGGACGGATGAAACAAACACCGTTCAGAAAACTTAGAATTGAACTCGCAAATGTTGAAATGATCGGATCCACTTGAAGAGAAGCACGCCGGTTGGAAAAGGATTAACATGACGACCTCGATGATCAAGATGGATTAGTATTCACATAGCAATATGAGAACACCGTTTAGGAAAGGTATGGAATCAACACTTGACATTTAAGCAACTCGAATACCACAACTCAAAACAAAACAAAGATTTGGCTTGCAGAATAAGCCGGAACAAATACATATGATAGAGATTTACCCAATCCCGTATCATGCATTTGTCGGAAAGATATTCTAGGAGCTACTTGAATTCCCACCTATAAACTCCCAAAACTTTCTTGTTATGCAATCAGGTGTTGGGGATACAGGGGAAGCAATATATCTCACCCAAACTAACAATCCCTACATCCAGTTGTATCCATCTGTCAACACATAACCAAGAAACCTTCGGAAATCGTGTACCTCAACCTTCGAAAAGCATCCATTATATGAGTTATGGCAATACTCCCGAACTCCCCAGTACTGGGTGGCGTCGAGGTTATCTCACCAACAACTGCATAAAAGAGATTTTCGATGTCAGCGAAACTCAGGTATTCCAGAACTGCAACGATAAAATTGTGATGACAACACCTCGGAGCTCAACTCCCCGGGACACTACCACAACCCCTAAATGTCCGGAGGCACCAAGAACAATGTTCTCATCACAAGACTATCGGAACGATTCCAAGATACCCACGTGATCCTAAAAAAATATTAGTGAAATTTGAGGAGAGGAAAGTCAAAACATCTACGTCAGGAGACCTCACCAGAGCGATGAAGGGACTGAGGAGTAAAAAGAATCCTACTCTCCGATATATATAATCCTAAGATTCAAAACATTTTTGTTCTAGACTCAACAACGCCAGCGATTCGATCAAGCAGGGGGCTCCTAAGTCGGGGATGGCTCTGATTACCAACTTGTAACACCCACGATGCGGCTATATCTCCCACATGTCGAAGCACGACTTAGAGGCATAACCGCATGGTGCTTTTGTCGCAAGAAGGGTGATCTTACCACAATCCCATGTAATGAACAAGAATGGGATAAACAGTTGGCTTACAACTGCCACTTCACACAATGAACATATAATCCATACATCATTCAGAGCACACACATAGTCCGACTACGGACGAAGCCAAAAGAAAAGAAGATAACCCAACTTCTAGATCCCCGATTGTCCCAACTGGGCTCCACTACTGATCAACAAGAAACGAAACATAACAACGACCAAGATCTTCGTTGAGCTCCCATCTGAGCTCGGTTGCATCACCTCCACTGGTATCATCGGCACCTGCAACTGTTGTGATAGTATCTGGTCAGCCACGAGGACTCGGCAATCACAAAACCCGCGAGATCAAGACTATTTAAGCTTATGGGTAGGAAGTGGTAATGAGGTGGAGTTGAAACAAGCACTAAGCAAATATGGTGGCTAACATGCGTAAATAAGAGCGAAAGAGAAGCAACACAATGGTCGAGAAGCTAGAAGTGATCAAGAAGTGATCCTGAAACTACTTACGCACAATCATAACACAAAGACCGTGTTCACTTCCCGGACTCCACCGAAAAGAGACCATCACGGCTACACACGTGGTTGATGCATTTTAATTGAGTCAAGTGTCAAGTTCTCTACAATCTGCTGCATAACCGCGGGCACGGCTTTCGAAAGATAATACCCTGCAGGGGTGTCCCAACTTAGCCCATCACAAGCTCTCATGGTCAACGAAGGATATTCCTTCTCCCAGGAAGACCCGATTAGTCTCGGAATCCTGGTTTACAAGACATTTCGACAATGGTAAAACAAGACCAGCAAGACCACCCGACTGTGCCGACAAATCTCGATAGGAGCTGCACATATCTCGTTCTCATGGCACAACAGATGAGCAATCCGTACAACTAAAACTAGACCTCAAGTTTCCCTAAGGGGGCGCTGCAAAGGGCTCTAGTTTGGACCAACACTTAGAGAAGCACTGGCCCGGGGGGTTTAAAAATAAAGATGACCCTCAGGTTAATTACTCCCAAGGGAAAGGTAATAGGTTGTTAGGCAAATGTAAATCCAATGTTGGGCCTTGCTGGAGGAGTTTTATTCAAAGCGAACTGTCAAGGGGTCCCCATACACCCGGCTGCGTGAGGAACACAAAATCAAGGAACATAACACCGGTATGACGGAAACTAAGGCGGTAAGAGTGGAACAAAACACCAGGCATAAGGCCGAGCCTTCCACCCTTTACCAAGTATATAGATGCATTAATTAAATAAGAGATATTGTGATATCCCAAATAATCATGTTCCAACATGGAGCAATCTTCAACTTCACCTGCAACTAGCAATTCTATAAGAGGGGCTGAGCAAAAGCGGTAACATAGCCAAACAACGGTTTACTAGGAAGGGTGAAAAAGTTAGAGGCTTACATGGCAAAATGGGAGACATGGTAAACAAGTGAAAGGTAGCGCAGAATAGCGATAGACCGAAGCAACTAGCAAGCAAAGATAGAAGTGATATCGAGGGTAATGGTCATCTTGCCTGAGATCCCGCAAGGAAGAAGAACAAGTCCAAGAAGAAGACAAACAGATGTAGTCGAACGAATCCTGACAACTCCGAAACGAAACCGAAGCTAACGAGAAAAGCAAACCGGAAAGAAGCAAACAACATGGTAAACAACTGTCACATAATCATGGCATGATGCACAACCAAGTATGATGCATGTTCGGTTTAGATAGGCATGGCATAGCAAAGTGCAACAAATGATACTACAAGTTAAGTGGAGCTCAACATGCAATGAGTTGCATATTGACGAAACACCATATTCGAGTTATTTAGTTCGCTCTAGTTTAGGTACACAACAATATTAAATGTTGTTAAACATGGCAAGAGGTGAAACATAATTGAACTAACTATGTAGGCAAGTTTAAGTGAGGCCGGAAACAAGAAATAACAATTCCGGTAAATCCCCACATGTCAATTAGCAATTTAATGCAACAACAATTTTAAGCATTTAAATGTTGTTATCATGATGCGAATGACGTATGCAAGTTATATGCAATTTCTATGAAAATGTTGACATGAGCATGTTATGAAGCCTTTGTCACCGTGGTGGAAAGAAAGGGTGCACGACAACGAATTCGAAAATGATGCCACAGCAACATATCGATTCCGGTAGCTCATGGAGATGCCGGTGCAAAAGGAATTGTGACGTGAGCGAGTCATGCAAGATGGTGGGGTGCTCCCCGATGCCGGGTTCCCATGGGTCGACAGCATGGCAAACGAGGAGGAACGTGCAAGGATCAACTCGGACATGGTGCAAGCACGGGCATCTCATACAACACACATGCATTCCTTCGCGGGCGTCGTCTTGGAGTTATACCTTTGAAGCGTCGAAGGAAGTAGCGGTACTCGTGGGTCGTGGTAGAAGTAGTCGTTCACGTTTCGTAGTCGTACATGTCGGCGGTAGTGGAAGTAGTGGTACACGGCGACGGTAGTCGAAGTAGTGGTACACGGCGACGGTAGTTGTACACGTTTTCGTAGATGTTCAGGTCGACGGTAGTGGTACTTGGCGGATTCATGTAGTTGAACTTGACGAAACGGGTCTCCCAAAGACGTCGTGGTACTTGGCGCTACTCCCTGCTCGGTGGTCGTTGGACTCGGCGTCAACAGCAATAGCAAGGAGGCGATGGTGGTGGTTCGAGGGTATTGGCCGCAAAGGTGGTTGTAGCCACGAAAGGCCGTTGGAGAGGAAGCAGGGGCGCGAGGAGGGCCATGGCGGGCACGGGTCTGCCGGACCTGCAACTGCGGCTGATGACGACGTAGAGGAGAGCTTGGGGTTGGCCCTGGCGTCAACTTGACAATGGATATGGTGGAGGTTGGCGCATGTGGTCGTCGGACGTCGCGGACGACGCCAGAACGAGGCATGAGGAGGAGGAGCGGGGAAGCAACGGGGTGAAGAGGTCGGGCATGCCGGCGAGGACGAGCAGCGGGATGACGCGAGGTCGCAGGGGAGGCGGGCGACGGAGCAAGGTGGTTGTCGAGGGGATGAACCCCGGGCTGGCAACGGAACCCGGATCCTTTTCAAAAACAG
Source organism: Triticum timopheevii (assembly GCA_963921465.1). Taxonomy (NCBI): domain Eukaryota; kingdom Viridiplantae; phylum Streptophyta; class Magnoliopsida; order Poales; family Poaceae; genus Triticum; species Triticum timopheevii. The sequence goes on from OY997270.1 coordinate 588,372,494, forward strand.
CAGGGCCCACATCGCCCCGCAAACCGGCACGCACCTGTCCGGGTCGCTCGACCTGGCAGGGCCCGCAACCCGGCCAAACTCCCCGGCCCAGCAAGGTACGTCAACCCGACCGCAGCAACTGGCGCACGACAACTCGACCCGGTGCAACCAAGGCTTCCACGGGAAGCCAGCCCCACCCGTGGCCTCCATGGCAACCCAGCCACGGGTCAGCTCCCGTCCCATCCAGGCCGTACAATGGGACGAGACCTAAACCACCGATGACCAAGACAACAGTGTTTTCACCCATGCCTGTGGTCAGCCGGGGCATGGCAACAGTGCCCCTCACCTACCCGCTGACCAAGGCTGGCGTGGCAACAGTGCTCCCACCCTCACCACTGACGACAGCAAGCGGCAGCCTGACGGAGAGCACTGTACACGACTCGACTTGGCCATGCCCGGACGATCGACAAGACAGCGCACAGTCCCCCTAGGCCCGCGGGGCCCGCGCCTAGGGGAACCCGGTGAACCACAAGCCCACAAGCGGGACCCAGCTCGGTGTCTCGGACACCAACAATACGGACCCACCGACTCGACATATTACCATTGTAACCCTAGGTGGGTTGATCTATAAAACCCCCCCAGGAACCCACGCCTACAGGGGGACACGAGACGAGAGATAGAAAGGAAGAAACATAAGCACAGGCAAGCATAGAACTAGCCACCCAACAGCAGTATCGGAGAGAAGGAGCAGCCCAAGCCTTGGCCAGCTTCCTTCCTCCTCCACACAGCTCCAGGAGCAACATTGTACTATCAATCATCCAACCAAACTCGGCAGGACTAGGGGTGTTATCTCTCCGGAGAGCCCCGAACCTAGGTATGTCCGGCATCCCGCGCCCGCGCATGCCAACCTCGCCTCTGGAGCCCACCAGCGCCCTCGAACCTCCTCCTCTCTTTAGCCATCCCTTGGCATCTGTCGTGCGCCCACCATGACAGTTGGCGCCCACCATGGGGCAGCTCGAGGAGCTGGCCGGGAGCATGCTTCAGACGGGGCCCTTCTCCTACACTGACGAGTCCGTCAGGCTGGCGAACAACGTTGTCGGCGCGCTCGCTGCCTCCTTCGTCGCGCTCCGCATTTCCGATGCACTCGCGGCCGACGAGTACCCCAGCGAGGTGCTCAGCTACTCTGACTCTCCCCTTTTGCTCGGTGGTGGCATTGCCGGCGGGGGGATGGATGTCCTTGTGGAGGTTTACATCACGGGCGATGGCGCCTCTTCCTCGTCGAGCAAGACGAGGAAGGCCGCGGAGGCCAGGGCCACCGCGGAATGGACCGAGTCGTCCGATCCGTTGCACGCTGCAATGAAGAGCCTCCGCATCCCCATCGGCACCGATGTCGACGCCACCAACGTCGCTGAAGCCCGAACCCAGCTCGAGGATAGGCGCCAGCAGATGCTGGACTAGTCCGAGACGCTGGCCCCCACCAGGCGCCGCCTGGAGGCCGCTCAGATGGAGCACGACGCCGCTCACGGAGTTACGCCCACCACGGCCGAGCCAAGCCGGGTCACCGACGCACGCGCCCGGGGAGGAGCGACAGGCTGAGCCTTCGGCGCCATCCGGACCGCCTACGAAACCCCAGTGAAGAACATGCGCGCTGCGGAGGCAGCCGCGGTCGGTCTCGACCAACTCACGGGCGAGGAGCTCAAGGAGCGCATCGGACGGATGCGCGAGCTCCTCCGCGCCGCCAACACCCAGCAAGATCGCCTCAACCAGCTCGCCGAGCCGGCGGGATCCAGCTCCGCCCGTCTTGGCGGACTCGGCGAACTTCTGCACATGGCTTCCTCGCCACCCGGCGAGACGCACTCCGTCCAAGCCCGGACTCGACGCAACCCGGCCGCCACCACCGCCGACGCTCTGGGCAACGAGCCCACCCCGGAGACCCATCACGGACCCGGCCAGCTTGGCGGGCGTCCAGCTCCAACCGACCCGGCCCCTCAGGGCCTGGCCGCTAGTCGACTCGGCCCGCGCCCCATCGACGATGCCGACGCGCGCCACCGCCTCGATCAGCTTGCTCGCTCCCTGGAGGTGGAGGAGAGCGGCGCTATCGGGCCGGCGTGCTTCAGCCCATGCATCTAGGAGGAGCCCTTTCCGAAAGGGTCCGTGCTCCCCCGCGACACCCCCAAGTACAATGGGACTGTGAAGCCAGAAGACTGGCTCACCGACTACACCACGGCGATTGGCATCACCGGTGCCAATCGTTGTCTAGCCGTGCGCTACGCACCGCTCATGCTCCAGGGGTCGGCCCGCACATGGTTGAATAGTCTGCCGATGGGCAGCATCAATGCGTGGGTCGACTTCGAGGAGGCCTTTGTCCGCAACTTCATGGGGACCTACAAGCGACCCAGGCGCCCTAGCCAGCTTGCCATGTGTGTGCAGGGGCAGATGGAGACGGGTCGCGGGTAACTCGCACGCAGGACCGAGCTCCGAAACAGCTGCGAGGGCGTCCATGAAGTCCAGGCGATCCAGTACTTCGTCAGTGGATGCCGAGACGGCACCCTCCTCAAGCACAAGCTCTTACGCTCTGAGCTGGCCACCATGTCCATGCTAATGGTGACGGCGGACAAGTACGCCAACACCGACTCCGCCATGAAGATCCAGGTGGTGCTGGACGAAGCCGGCAAGGCAAAGCCGGTTCCTCCCCCGAAGCCAGCCGGCGAAAGCAGCCGACAGCAGCAGCATCAGAACAACAAGCGCAAGGCCGACCAATCGGCGCAGCGTCATAAAAACTGGCTCGTCGCGGCCGCCGAGCCCGCGGCGGACCCGGCAGCGAAGCGCCGGCAGATTCGCAAGATGGCATGGTAGCCCGCCATGAGTTTCGAAGAGATGCCCGACGCCCGATGCAAGCACCACAGTGGCGCAAGACCCTCCACGCACACGCTTCGGCAGTGCGCCATCACCAAGCGCATCATGAGGGGAGACGTTCCGCCTCCTCCAGCTCCGGCTCCAGCTCCAGGCGCAGGGCAGCCGCCTCCGCCCCCACCGCCGCCTCCCGCCGGCGGCGCGATGCGGAACGACGCCTACCCAGACCAGAACGCGGCCTACGTCGTCTTCACCAGCTTCGGCGACAACAAGCGCAACGAGCGCCTCCTTTGGCAGGAGGTGAACACCGTCGTCCCGGCCAAGCCGAATTTCATGCACTGGTCAGATCGCCCGATCACCTGGACCCGTGAGGATCACCCGGCAGTCATGCCGAGTCCGGGTGGGTACGCCCTCGCCCTCTACCCCACCATCGTCGCGCGGCGCACATGCAAATTCTCTCGAGTCCTCATCAACGGCGGCAGCAGCATCAACATCCTCTACCGCGACACGATGACCAAGCTCGGCCTCAAGGCCGAAGACCTGGAGCCAACCCGGACAGTCTTCCACGCATCGTGCCCGGCCTGTCCTGCTCGCCCATTGGCCGGGTCCGGCTTGAAGTCCTGTTCGGCGACAGCAGCCACTTCCGACGCGAACCAATCTAGTTCAAGGTGGTGGACCTGTCCAGCGCATATCATGCATTGATGGACCGTCCCGCGCTGGCCAAGTTCATGGTGGTTCCCCACTATGCGTACCTGAAGATGAAGATGTCGGGTCCCAAGGGCCTCATTACCGTCACCGGCGACTACCGCAAGTCTCTGGAGTGCGCCCAAGACGGCGCCAAGCTGGCCGAGTTGCTGGTCATTGCCGAGGAGCGGCGCCAGCTCGACCGGATCGTCGCCCTGGCAGGTGAGGCCTCCGATGCGTCGATCCCGACCTCGGACCCGGCCGACGAGGCTGCCTTCAAGCCGTCCAAGGAGACCAAGAAAGTGAAGCTCAACCCTGAAGACCCCAGCTGCAGCAAGTACGTTGTTGTAGGCGCCCGCCTCGATAGCAAATAGGAAGGCGAGCTCGTCGACTTCCTCCGTGAGAATCAGGATATCATCGTGTGGACCCTCAAGGACATGTCGGGTATCCCGAGGAAGTACGCCGAGCACAAACTTCACGTCCGCAAGGACGCCAAGCCTGTTCGTCAACCCCTCCGACGGTTTTCTGAAGAGAAGAGAAGAACCATTGGTGAAGAGGTCGCTAAGCTCTTGGCGGCCGGCTTCATAATGGAAGTGTTTCACCCCGAGTGGCTGGCCAATCCAGTCCTTGTCCTGAAGAAGAACAAGAGCTGGCGCATGTATATCGACTACACCAGCCTCAACAAGGCCTATCCCAAGGATCCGTTCGCTCTCCCGTGGATCGACCAAGTCATCGACTCGACCGCCGGGTGCGAGCTCCTGTCCTTCTCGGACGCTTACTCCGGCTATCACCAGATTAAGCTGGACCCGGCCGATGCCCTGAAGATGTCCTTCATCACGCCCTTTGGGGCGTACTGTTACATCACCATGTCATTCGGATTGAAGAACGCGGGCGCCACCTTCCAACGCTGCATGCAGAAATGCATGCTGCCGCAACTCGGCCGCAACATCCACGTGTACATGGACGACATTGTGGTGAAGACCAAGCAGCACCTCACGCTCCTCGACGATTTGAAGGAAACATTCGCCAACCTCCGTGAATACAAGGTCAAGCTCAACCCGGAAAAATGCGTCTTCGGCGTCCCGGCCAGAAAGCTACTCGGCTTCCTTGTCTCGGAACGCGGCATTGAGGCGAACCCCGCGAAGATCAAGGCCATCGAGCGCATGTACAAGCCGGCTCGACTGCGCGACATCCAGAAGTTAACCGGGTGCTTGGCCTCGGTCAGCCGGTTCCTAAGCCGGCTGGGCGAGAGGGCGCTCCCCCTGTACCAGCTGATGAAGAAGACAAGCCCGTTCGAGCGGAACGGCAAGGCAGCCGAGGTTTTCCAAGACCTCAAGCGCATGCTCTCCACCGCACCAGTCCTGGCCGCGCCAACCGACAAGGAGCCGTTGTTGCTCTACATAGCCGCGACCTTGCGACCTCGCGCCGACCGACCGACAAGGAGCCGTTGTCGCACGGTGCTGGTGGTCGAGCGACCAGAGAAGGGAAAGATCCAAGCCATCCAGCGACCAGTCTACTACCTGAGCGAGTTGCTCTCCATTTCCAAGCAGAACCACCCGTATTACCAGAAGATGTGTTACGGCGTGTACCTCACCGCCAAGAAGCTGAAGCAGTACTTCCAAGAGCACGTCGTCACCGTCGTCAGCACGGCGCCTATCGGAGAAATCATCGGGTGCCGGGACGCCTCCGGCCAGGTCACCAAGTGGGCGATCCAGCTAGCCGACCACATCATCCTCTACGAGCCCCGCACCACAATCAAGTCTCAGGCCCTAGCCGATTTCCTCATCGACTGGACCGAGACCCAGTACTTGCCGCCACCTCCAGACTCGACGCACTGGTGCATGCACTTCGACGGGTCTAAGATGCAACTCGGCTTGGAGGCCGGCATCATACTGTCATCTCCGAAGGGCGACCGGCTCCGCTATGCGCTCCAGATCCACTTCGCCACCTCCACAACGTCGCCGAGTATGAAGCCCTTATGCACGGCCTCCGGCTTGCCAAGGAACTTGGCATCCGGCGCATCTTCTGCTATGGCGACTCGGACCTGGTGGTGCAGCGGTGCTCCGGCGAATGGGACGCCCATGACTCCAACATGGCAAGCTACCGCTTTCTCGTCCAGAAGCTATCCTGATCCTTCGAGGGCTGCGAGTTCCTCCACATCCCATGCGCGGAGAATGAAGCAGCCGACACGCTCGCCAAGATCGCCTCATCACGATAGGCCATCCTGTCCGGCGTCTCCCTCGAGCATCTGCGCAAGCCGTCCGTCAAGCCATCGCCGGACTCCAGGTCTATTCATATTCCAGATGACCCGGCCGCACCCCAAGTCGGCCCGGGGAATGCTAAACCCGGCCCGGGGGCTTCTCAGCTCAACCCGGCCACCATCATCCCGGACCCGACCGTCGCCATCCCCGACCCGAGGGCTGCTCAACCGGCTCGGGGGCTGCCGAACCGGAACCCACCCTTGTGGCCGTCTTCGCAGTGGTTGCAGCTCCATCTTGGGCTCTCCCAATATCAAAGTTTCTGGAGAACTGGGTTCTCCCCATGGATGAGACCAAAGCTCGGCAAATTCAGCGTCGGGCATCCGCCTACAGCATCATGAACAACGAGCTCATCAAACGCAGCTCTACCGGTGTGTTCCAGCGCTGCGTCGAGCAGGATCGCGGCATCGACATCCTCCTCGACATTCACCAGGGCAAGTGCGGGCACCACGCTGCATCACGATCCTTGGTGGCCAAGGCGTTCCGCCATGGTTTCTATTGGCCCACGGCCCTCGAAGACGTCGAGTCGCTCGTTCTCAAATGCGAAGGGTGCCAACGCTTCAGCAAACGCAGCCACCAGCCGGCGTCAGCACTCCGCACCATACCAATCGCCTGGCCCTTCGCGGACTGGGGACTCGACATGGTGGGACCCTTCAAAACCGCTCGAGGCGGCATGACGCACTTACTGGTGGCACTGGACAAATTTACCAAGTGGATCGAGGCAAGACCTATCAAGAAATTGGACAGGCCAACAGCCATCCGGTTCATCAAGGATATAGCGGTGCGCTACGGCATGCGGAACAGCATCATCACCGACAACGGCACCAACTTCGCCAAGGGCGCGCTCGAGCAATACTGCTCCGTCTCCGGCATCCGCCTCGACCTGGCCTCCGTGGCACATCCGTAGTCCAACGGGCAGGTCGAGCAGGCCAACGGACTCATCCTGTCCGGCATCAAGCCGCGACTCATCAAGCCACTTATCCGCTCACCCGGCAGCTAGCTTGACGAGTTGCCAGCAGTACTCTGGAGTCTGCGCACCACGCCGAATCGGTCGACCAGGTTCACCCCGTTCTTCCTCATTTATGGAGCTGAAGCCGTCATCCCGACCGATGTCGAGTTCGACTCGCCGCGCATTGCGATGTACACTGAAGCCGAAGCCAGAGAGGCACGCAAAGACGGTGTCGACCTTCTCAAAGAAGCGTGCCTTCTGGCACTTAGCCGTTCGGCTATCTACCAGCAAGGCCTGAGGCACTACCACAGCAAGAAGATCAAGCCCCTCGCGTTCCACGAGGGCGACCTCATCCTCCGACTCGTCCAAGAGCAGGCAGGCCAGCACAAGCTGTCCCCTCCATGGGAAGGCCGTTCATCGTGAGCAGGGCCTTGCGCGATCGCAACGCCTACTACCTCATCGACGCGCGCAAGTCAAAGAAGCGCAAGAAGGACACCGCCGGTGAAGAAACGACCCGGCCGTGGAACACGGAACTCCTCCGCCCGTTTTATAGTTAACCGCACGAGTGTATGTATCGTCGCCTTTTGTAAACGGATGAAACTACGGGGTCCCCGAATGAGACTTGGGGGATACCTTTTGCCGACCAATTTATTGCGTCCTTATTTTTTTCTGCATCACATTACCACTGAACCCGGCCACCGTCTCGACTCGCTCGACCCGGGGGCTCGGGGGCAGGCCAGCTCGGTCGCCACCCCGCCGCCTTACTTGGTGATTCCTGATAAAGTTGGGACGCCGCGGTCCCCACTTCGCCCTAAAACCGCAGATCCAGCTTTGGCTGTCGGCGGGCAAGCACAATTGGCCAAAGTTCCTTTACGATTCATACACTAAGGCAAAGGCCGCCGGGTCGACCGACCCGGCCCGTCACTCATCAAATAAGTAGCCGCACGACCGGCTGCTCGCCAACCGGCCAAGACGGATTGCCGCCAGCCGGCCTAGTGGGTGTTTCTCTCTCGCTCAATGCTTCTAAGGACCCAAGTCATACGCGCCCCTCTCAAAGAATCGAACTCCTTGTCACGGACCGGAGCCTCGGCCGTCTGACTCGCGGGGGGGAGGTTTGAGAGAGGAAAAGCACATGAAATCAGTTCGAAAAAGCGGAAGGAAAAGAGCAAAAAAGCACTCACGATATTCACACATAAATATTTAAAGAAAAGGCCCACGGCCTGAGTTCATTACACCCCAAACAACCCCTAGTGGGTGGGTGGACCTGCTACTTAATAGATTCCGCGTAAAGTATCTCAGGCATCTCCAGCGCCGCGTCGCGACGTCGATGGCCCTCCCCTGGCGGCCTTCGGGTCTGGCGTGACACCGGTGTCCTCCTCAGCATCCGCGTCACCATAGACGCCTGTCTCCTCCGAGCTCCCCTTCGGGTCATGGAGAAGCAAGTCGTAGTCGTCGCCATCCATGGCCCTGCCGTCTTCCGTCCACTCCGGATGGAACTCATCGTGGAAGGAGAACTTGGCGATGTAGCTGGACCGGGAGGCGATACGGCCGGCTTGCTCCTGCAACAACTGCTTCGAACTAGCGTGCTGGCCCATCAGCGCATCCAGCTGAAGATCCGGATCCCAAGACAGCATGAACCGAAGTGCCATCTCGGCACCAGCACGGGCGACGGAAACACGCCACTCGCCAAGGCGGTCCGGGCCCATCTCCAACCAACGCGCCAAGCGCGAGAAGCTGCGCGAATGGACGGAGTTCGGCCACAGGGCCGTCGTCATCGCGGTGCCAGCCTGGGACAGCCGCCCCATCTGCGTCCCCAGGGCCCGCGGGCGGGCCTCTGCAGCGGCGATGATCTGCGGGAAGGTCCAGGCCACCCGCGGATCCGTCCCAGATGCAACAACGCCGGTCGGGTCACGCTGGTAGCGGACGGCTTCCTTCGCCAGCCGCTGCGTCTCCGGGAAGGCCCCTGCCGTAAAAGAAGAAGCAAGATTATAAGAACAATAAGGAAGAGAAGCCGGGGCCCGACCCGACAAATTACAAGACGTAGCACTTACTGGAGAAGGACTCTTCCAGGTGCTGCGCCTCGAGCAACATACCACGCCACTCCCGCTCCACGACGCGGTCGCGCTCCCCGAGCACCCTTTCCAGATCGGCCGCCTTAGCAAGGGCCGCCTTCAGCTCGGCGTCCTTGTCTTCGGCCGCCTCGTGACGACGAGGCTCGTCCTGATGAGCCTCCTCGGCCGCGGCGGCCTGCTCCCGCAGGCGATCCACCTCGGCCTAGAGCCGGCCCTTGTCGTCGGCCAGCTGGCCGTGCTGCTGGTCCGCCTCGACCAGGGCCCGCTGCGTCTCCGTCACCTTGGCGGCCTCTGCCTTAAGGAGCTCCACCTCAGCCTCAAGGCGGCTCTTGTGACCCGTGAGCTGCTCGTGCAGCCGGTTGGCCTCATCAAGAGACTGTTGGGCCGCGGCCGCCTCTGCCCTCGCCTGCGCCATCTCGACGCCAAGGCGATTGGCATCAGCAACAAGCTGGTCGTAATGATGACCGGCCCGGAGCAGCCGGGTCCGCCAAGACAGCACCTCGGCTGCAAAAAATAAAAGTTCAGCAGAAGAAAAAAGGCAAGATTTAAGATTTGGCCCAACTACTACGTAGTTGGCCCGAATCTCGGGGCTACACCCAGTGGGTGCGCTAGCGCGCTCCCACTAGAAAAAGAGCATGAACGTACTCGCGGCGACGCGAAGCTCCTCCTCCTTGGCGGCAAGCTGCTCCTTGAGCTCCCGATGCGTGCCCAGGAGACGGTTGAAGGCGGCAACCCGGAAGGCATCAAGATGCTGAAAGAAGACAGAAGTCAGAACAAGGCCCAGCGATCTAAAGATTCGACCCAACTACTACGTAGTTGGCCCGAGCCTCGGGGGCTACACCCAGTGGGTGTGCTGGCGCGCCCCCACAAAGAAGAAACCACAAGGAAACAAAAGAAGAAAGACTTACCAGGGCAGCACACTCCAGGTCGGGCGTCCGCTCCGTCTCGGCCTGGGCGAAGGCCTCGAGCCGCTCCGTCCAGCCTCGCTGGCGGTGGCTGACGGCATCCAGCGCCGCCTCCTCCTGGGTCTGAGGCCCGAAGACGGCCGTGCCCCCGCTCCGCGCTGGCTGCGGCACGGCAGTTCGGCGCCCACCCTGCCAGGGCGCCAGGGCGAGTCCCCCACTGGCCGCTCGCGATGCGGCCAGCACCTCCTCTAACGCCCCTCTCGGCACCCCGGACACCGGGACGCCCTGTGTCGCCACCTCAGGCACCGCCGCCCGCGGTGCCTCCTCCCTAGCCGACGGTGCCTCCAGCGTTGTCGCCTATGGCATCTCCTCCAGGACGCCAACGCCTCCACCACCATCAGCCCCCGCGCGCTCGACCACGTCGGCTCGCAGCGGGGTGTCGCCCCCACCTCCACGACCTCTCGGTCGAGGAGCACCACCTCAGCCCGGCCCCCACGCTCGTGCTCCCTCACCGACGATGGCTCAAAAACCGTCGCCGCCACCACCGTGCCCTCCGGCATCTCGCGCCAGGCCGGCTCCACGCCGGATCGCGCCCATGCCGCCGCCGCGTCAGTCCAAGCCTGGACCAACGTCGCCTCCAGCTCCGCCTCGGCCCGGTTCCTGTCTCGCCAGGCTAAGGCCTCGGCGTCGTTCAGGTCCAGGCCGAGGTCCGAGTCGCCCCGTCCCACCTCCCCGGCAAGGCCGGCGAGGTCGGACCGGCTCCTGCGGTACGCGGCCCCTTTGGCGGCCGCAGCCTCCGTCGCCGCCCTCGCCAGCGCGATGGGCGACCTGAACAAGAAGGCAGAATAAGCAAAAAGAGATAACACTAGCTCAAGAATTCCAGGCGCAAGCATGAAATAAAACTCACCCCATCAAGACCGGGACCGGGGTCGGCCTCCCGCGCTTCTTCTTGGTCGGCCTCCCAGGCTCGACTGGGTCCGCCGCGCGCTTCGATCCCCGGGGTCACGGCGCGACGCTGTCCTTCCCATGCGGGCGGCTCGGTGCTGCACCATGCGAGGACCCGGCTCCGCCCGCGTCGCCGCCTCCCCCGCCCAATGCTGCTACACCAGCAACCGGCGTCAGCGTCGCCTTCACCGCGACACGATCAACAATTCAAAGACAAAATGAAGAAGGAAACATGCAAGACTTACCAGCATAGCGCCCAGCACCGGCGTCGGACTCGGCCACCTCCTCGCCGCCTTGGGCCGCGGGCTCCTCTGGTGCCGCCGGCGCCACCTGCGACGGAGCCCGGGCGTAAGGATGCCGGATTGCGTTCAAGAGAATCTCCCGCGCCGCATCAGCACAAACAAGAAGGTGCGCGACAGCAAAGTAAGAAGACCAGATGCTCACCTGCGGTGCCGGGATCGATTGGCTATACGGCGCCTTGCCGAATCGCCAATCCTCTCCAAGGTTGGCCTTGGAGATGTCGTTGACACCGCGCGTGACCTGCTCCGCAGACAGCCGCGTCGACCCCATTCGGTTGGGGTCCTGCAGGCCAATCATCTCGACAATGAGGCAGGAGCGCCTCTGAAGCGGAAAGACCCGGCGGGTGATGAACGTGGCGAGGAGGTCCATGCTAGTGAGCCCCTCCTGCATCCTCATCACCGTCACCCGCTCGCAGAGATTGACGATCTCCTGCGACGGGCGCCGGAGCGAGTAGCCCCAGTTCGTCTTCGCCCGCAGCGGTGCGATGACGAAGGGCGGAAGATTAATATGGTCCGCGCCATGGTTGCGCATGTAGAAGAAGGAATTCTGCCATTTCTTGGCAGAATCCTCGAGCAGGATCTTGGGAAAATCCGCCCGAGACCGCTTCAAGATGACGGAGGCGCCGCGGTCGGCGAACTCCCCGGCCGACGGGCCCTGCTACTTCAAGGAGAAGAAGCGCGCCCATAGGTCGATCGTCGGCTCGACCCCCAGGTATCCCTCGCACAGGGTCACGAACCCGGAGAGCTGGACGATGGCGCCGGCGCCAAGATGGTGCAGTTGAAGCCCGAAGAACTCCAAGAATGCGCAGAAGAAGGTGCTCACCGGCAGCCCGAACCCGCTCTCAAAATGCATGAGGAAGACGACGCGCCCCTGCCCCTCGGGACGGGGCCTCTGTTCGCCGCGCGGCAGGCGGACGCCGACGTCCATCTCCTGCGGCAAGCGCCTCGAAGCTCGAAGTTGCATGATGTCCTTGCTGGTGACGTTGGAGCCCATCCAGGAGCCTGACGGCAGCGCCATGGGCAGAAGTGGGAAGGAGAAGATGAACGATGGAGGAAGCTCTGCTCAGGGCTACGGGCGCAGCTGTGCGTCGGTGGCAAAGAGCGGAGCAGGAGCAAGGGGACAGGAGGGCGCGAGCGAGAATGGTATCTGCCGCCCCTTGCCCCCCTCAATTTATAAGCCCCGGTTCAAATGTGGGGAAATGGGATCGTCTGCACCCGCCCGTTCCACTACCCTGCAATAAGTGCGCACGTACGCACGCACTAACTACTCGGGGAAGTGCAACCGGCCCCCAGACGCCACAATAAATATGCGCGCGTGGCCCAAGGGCGCGCGGCAGTGGGCCCCCAGCCCGTCGCCCAGTCCCGTCACGCGCGTGGCCTGTCAGGCCCATCCAACTTCTGGGCGCCACGTGGCGCCTGCGCGAAGCCCAAGGGATCGCCTCAAGATTCGATGGACTCCTCGGTTCCCGCCATGGCCGGGATACCGCGACCCGGTTTCTGAGAAAACCGGCACACAGTGGGTGTTGCCGGACCCGGCGCTCGCAGAATCCGCCTTGCTCAGGGGGGAAACTGCGAAGGCCCACTCATAAGAAGACGATAGACCTTCACAGCATCGGGGACTACTATCGGGGGGATGAACCCCGGGCAGGCAACAAAACCCGGATCCTTTTCAAAAATAGCGGGGCCCGCATCGCCCCACAAACTGGCATGCGCCTGGCCGGGTCGCTCGACCCGGCAGGGCCCACAACCCGGCCAAACTCCCCGGCCCGGCAAGGTACGTCAACCCGGCCGCAGCAACTGGTGCAAGACAACTCGACCCGGCGCAACCAAGGCTTCCACGGCAAGCCAGCCCCACCCGTGGCGTCCACGGCAACCCAGCCATGAGTCAGCTCCCGTCCCATCCAGGCCGTACGATGGGACGAGACCTAAACCACCGATGACCTAGACAATAGTGTTTTCACCCATGCCTGTGGTCAACCGGGGAATGGCAATAGTGCCCCTCACCTACCCACTGACCAAGGCTGGTGTGGCAACAGTGCTCCCACCCTCACCGCTGACGACAGCAAGCGGCAGCCTGACGGAGAGCACTGTACATGACTCGACTCGGCCACGCCCGGACGATTGACAAGACGGCGCACAGTCCCCCTAGGCCCGCAGGGCCCGTGCCTAGGGGAACCTGGCGAACCAGAAGCCCACAAGCGGGACCCAGCTCGGTGTCCTGGACACCGACAATACGGACCCACCAACTCGGCATATTACCATTGTAACCCTGGGTGGATTGATCTATAAAACCCCCCAGGAACCCACGCCTATAGGGGGACACGAGACGAGAGATAGAAAGGAAGAAACAGAAGCACAGGCAAGCATAGAACTAGCCACCCAATGGCAGTATCGGAGAGAAGGAGCAGCCCAAGCCTTGGCCAGCTTCCTTCCTCCTCCACATAGCTCCAGGAGCAACATTGTACTATCAATCATCCAACCAAACTCGGCAGGACTAGGGGTGTTATCTCTCCGGAGAGCCCCGAACCTAGGTATGTCCGGCATCCCGCGCTCGCGCATGCCAACCTCGCCTCTGGAGCCCACCAGCGCCCTCGAGCCTCCTCCTCTCTTTAGCCATCCCTTGGCATCTGCCGTGCACCCACCACGACAGTGGTGGTGGTGGACGCGGGCCGGCTCGATCCGGCCGGATCCGGCAGCTGGGGTCAGGGACGAGGCCGGAGATGCGAGGACGGGCAGGTCGGCGATGAGAGGCGAGCGACACAGGGCTTCTGCTGGGCATGGAGGACGATGGCTGCGGGCGCAGATGCTCGAGGATCTCCTCACCTCGGGCGCTCGGGTGACGAGGATTTGGCGATGGGCACACAACGAGGAAGCAGGTGATGCAGCAGGGTAACAAGGATGGACGGCGCCGGCGTAGATGAGGAAGGAGGGCGGCATCACTGACAGGGGAGGCGCGCCATGGGGATTGAGCGCGGGTGCTCCTCCTGGCGCTAGCTGTGTGCGAGCATGTGAGTGGCGGCGGAGGGGGAACGAGGTGAGGGATCGAGGGGAGAGCGTGGTGAGGGGCTAGGGTTATAGGTGCGGCTGGGCCTTGGGCCAAATGGCCTGCGGGGAAGCAGGCAGGCCTAGCTGTTGGGCTCTCTTCTCTCTCTCTCACTCTAAAGAAGAAAAAAACAAAGATAAGAAAGAAAAGAAAGAGAGGTTAGGGGAAGAAGTTGGACACGCAGATAATTTTCCCGGACTCACAAAAATGAGCTTGATCCAAGAAAATAGAAGTTGGTGCAAAAGCAAGATTTAAATTCAAACTCATTTGTATTTAATTCAAATGGTTTGAACTAGGACAAGGTTGAGGAGAGGCTAAAATGTTGAGATTTTTGATGGAGCTCCAGAAAGTGAAGAAAGAATTTAGGGCAAAGTTGGAGACCAAACTTGAAGCAGAAAAGGAACGAATTTATTTTAGAAGTGTGTTTATGGGTGATTCCGAAATAGTGGAATATTTAATATAGCTCCCTAAAAATATTGAGAGACTTTTACATGTTGTAAAGAGAAATCACCATGTGCATTTCCCTTGATTTAAATGGATCAAAGATCCATGCAATTTATTTAGCTGAGTTTTTAAAAAGGATTGCATGATGACATGATCCAATGTAAAAGATGCAATGAGATGAGATGCATGAACAAAATGCAAAACAAAAGACAAAAACCCAACCACAAAGGAAATATCACAACACATAGTCGGAAATGGCTAGAGTTGGAGCTACAAATATGGAAAGTTACATCCGGGGTGTTACACAGTCCATAGATGGATCGCTGGAGCTTGCACATTTTATTAGCACCTTTCGGATTGACAAAACCTTCTGGTTGCATCATATACAACTCTTCTTTAACAAATCCATTAAGGAATCCAGTTTTGATATCCATTTGCTAGATTTCATAAAATGTGGCAATTGCTAACATGATTCGAACAGATTTAAGCATCGATACGAGTGAGAAAATCTCATCGTATTCAACACCTTGAACTTGTCGAAAAACCTTTTACGACAAGTCGAGCTTTGTAGATAGTAACACTACTATCAGCGTCTGTCTTCCTCTTGAATATCCATTTATATTCTATGGTTTGCTGATCATCGGGCAAGTCAACCAAAGTCCACACTTTGTTCTCATACATGGATCCCATCGCAGATTTCATGGCCTCAAGCCATTTCACGGAATCTGGGCTCATCATCGCTTTCTCATAGTTCGTAGGTTCGCCATGGTCAAGTAACATGACCTCCAGAATATGATTATTGTACCACTTTGGTTTGTATCTTACTCTGGTTGACCTACAAGGTTTGGTAGTAACTTGATCTGAAGTTTTATGATCAATATCATTAGCTTCCTCACTAATTGGTGTAAGCGTCAGAGGAACCGGTTTCTATGATGAACTATTTTCCAATAAGGGAGCAGGTATAGTTACCTCATCAAGTTCTACTTTCCTCACACTCACTTCTTTCGAGAGAAACTCCTTCTCTAGAAAGGATCCATCTTAGCAACGAATATCTTGCCTTCGAATCTGTGATAGAAGGTGTACCCAATAGTTTCCTTTGGGTATTCTATGAAGATGCACTTCTCCGATTTGGGTTTGAGCTTATCAAGTTGAAACTTTTTCACATAAACTTTTTCGCAACCCCAAACTTTAAGAAATGACAAATTTGGTTTCTTGCCAAACCACAGTTCATAAGGTGTCATCTCAATGGATTTTGATGGTGCCCTATTTAAAGTGAATGTAGCTGTCTCTTATGCATAACCCCAAAACGATAGTGGTAAATCGATAAGATACATCATAGATCGCACCATATCCAATAAAGTGCGGTTACGATGTTCGAACACACCATTATGTTGTGGTGTTCCATGTGGCGTGATCTGTGAAACTATTCCACATTGTTTTTAAATGAAGGCCAAACTCGTACCTCAAATATTCTCCTCCATGATCAGATCGTAGAAACTTTTATTTTCTTGTTACGGTGATTCTCCACTTCACTCTGAAATTCTTTGACCTTTTTAAATGTTTCAAACTTGTGTTTCATTAAGTAGATATACCCATATCTGCTCAAATCATCTGTGAAGGTCAGAAAATAACGACACCCGCCACGAGCATCAACACTCATTGGACCGCATACATCGGTATGTATTATTTCCAACAAGTCAGTAGCTCGTTCCATTGTTCTGGAGAACGGAGTTTTAGTCATCTTGCACAATTGGCACGGTTCGCAAGCATCAAATTATTCATAACCAAGTGATTCCAAAAATCCATCTTTATGGAGTTTCTTCATGCGCTTTACACCGATATGACCCAAACGGCAGTGCCACAAATAAGTTACACTATCATTATCAACTTTGCATCTTTTGGCATCAATATTATGAATATGTGTATCACTATGATCGAGATCCAACAAACTATTTTCATTGGGTGTATGACCATCGAAGGTTTTATTCATGTAAAAAGAACAACAATTATTCTCTGACTTTAAATGAATAACCGTATTGCAATAAACATGATCAAATCATATTCATGCTCAACGCAAACGCCAAATAACATTTATTTAGGTTTAACACTAATCCTGAAAGTATAGGGAGTGAGCGATGATGATCATATCAATCTTGGAACTACTTCCAACACATATCGTCACTTCATCCTCAACTAGTCTCTGTTTATTCTGTAACTCCTGTTTCGAGTTACTAATTTTTAGCAACCGAACAAGTATCAAATACTCAGGGGCTACTATAAACACTAGTAAGGTACACATCAATAACCTGTATATCAAATATACCCTTGTTCACTTTGCCATCCTTCTTATCCACCAAATATTCAAGGCATTTCCATTTCCAGTGACCATTTCCTTTGCAGTAGAAGCACTTAGTTTCAGGCTTTGGTCCAGCTTTGGGCTTGTTCGCGGGAGTGACAACTTGCTTGCCATTCTACTTGAAGTTCCCTTTCTTTCCCTTTGCCCTTTTCTTGAAACTAGTGGTCTTGTCAATCATCAACACTTTGATGCTCTTTCTTGATTTCTACCTTCGTCGATTTCAGCATCACGAAGAGCTCGGGAATCGTTTTCGTCATCCCTTGCATACTACTCCCTCCGTTCCTTTATCTAAGGTGCATTTTTTTTTACAAAAATTTCACAATGTAAGGTGTATTTGTTGCAATCTCACTTAATCCCTCTTTTACCCCTCCACGGCCGACATACATGGTAGCTATCCTCCTGATGCTAAAATCAAGCCAAGCACTTAATGCGTTTTGTTGGGGGGAAAAGGGAACCATCATTAATTAGGAAAATGTATATCCTCCCGTCCCATGCAATCCCATTATTTTATTGTTTCCTCTTTGAGAGCGTATAGAACAATTTTCTCTACCTGATCTAAGCCTTTTCTTGAGAACAGAAAGCATCACATGAACAAAACTTCTGAACGGACGCCTTTTCTCTTCCACCATGGATCCGTTCACGCTAGAGGAAGATAGGTTCAACTCGTTGCTGCATGTTTTTAGCCAAGAGGATGATCCCGCTATGGAACTGTTCAGTCAGGTGGAAGAAACAGACGAGTCCTTGGGCCTGTTTAGTGAGGTGCAAGACCACGGCCGGTGTCTCGCCGAGGACTCGTCGCCTCTGTTGTCCGACGTGAAGCTCGCCGACTAGATTTTGCATGATGTGGCCACGGCCGACAACGGCGGTGTCCAACAAGCCAGGTTATTGCGCACACATGCTGCTCGACATCCGGTCTGTAACTTCTTCCAAGGCCGGAATCGCCACCGTCAACGAGGTCGTGAACTGCGCGGTGTCCGAACCGTACGCCGCATCGGCCTCTTCAAGCATGCCATGTCAAGCAATGCTCGGCGCACTGTCCTTTGCGGTATGTACGGAATATCCGTCATGTCAAATAACATCACCGATTTTTGGTTAGTCCCACTTATACGTTTGCTCTTATCCATCATATCTGTACATGTACTAGTATGACATGCCTTGTTCTAACTTTTAGCGACACAACTGGAGGCGTCGATCAAGGGGAGCACCAATATGGCGAGGAGAACGATAAGAGAAACGCGGTAGATGACAAGGCCATCAAGAATGATGAGGTCGATAGTGATGCCGAGACCATCGATTTAGAGTTTGAAGCAATGCAAGCTGCCAGAGCAAGTGAAGTGCGTGTGGAATGATTTTATGCCCCAGATTCAATGTTGGACTCGGTACCCCCAGGAATGAAATCATATAGGGATTTCATACTGAAGTCCTTGATGACATCGTATGATCCAAAGATGATGAAGAAATGACCACATAATCAATGACGCAACTACTCTCCGCTTAGCACTAAATATTTGGTGTGATTTCATAAATTGTCAATGTGCCCAAAGTCTTTTTTTATTGCATGAGTTTGTTAAGTGACATCATACTTTGGCATGAATGAAGCTCATTTTGTTGGTTACTATTACTTGCAATGTTCTACTCTCAAAGCAATAGATAAGTCGAAGTCATGGAGTAATAAAAATCACCAAAAAAAATTAACAACAAGTTCTTTTAAGATTACTTGATGGCATGGAGTAATAAGCATCAGAAAACAAAGAACAAGTTCGCTGAGATTATGAATAAGGCTACAAGTACAGTACGAGTATGTTTAAATTCATGACTGTATAACTAACGAAGTTGCTAAGATTATTACTGATAACAAGCCACAAGAAGTACATCAAGCATCTGGAAGGGCTTCGATAGCAGCAATTACAACATCAGCATTGCAGGGTACTACGTCCGGAAGCATTTCGAGTGCCGCCAGAAATGACTTCCTCATGTGCGGAACCTTGTACCGGTTACCTCCTTTCTGCTTCACTACCTCGCACATGCATGACTGAAGGGTAAGAAAAATACGGTTGCTTCTCTCAGCCGGGTAGGTGTCATATGCTTTTTCACCTTTGCAACAATATCAGCAATTTTACCAAGGTACATCTTCTCAAAAAGAGCCTGAAGTGCAGCAAAGAATCCTAAGTCAAGAATGTTCAAATCAGGTGAGTTCGGCGGCTGACATGTAAGACTAATATCCCATCCATCTGTCTGTGCCACTGCACAAAACACACTGTCATTCACAGCAATATGGGTCTTTGCATTATCTTGCTGAACGTATATTATGCGTTCGCGTTTCGAAGCCGGCCACAAAGCCTTGATGGCAGGTAGCAGCTTGTTCACCATATAATCTCTACTGACATCCTTCATCACCGATGGCAAAACCTTGGTTACCTCTTCCCCCCTCTCTCGGTAAGGGCTACGCCTCTTTGCAAAGTCCTGATATGTGAACGGCCAAATTCCAATCTTGCCATCAAAAGTCATGACACCATGATCATCATAACGAGGCCTTGCTACTGCTGCCAAGAACATCACTTTCTCGATAAATCCCTTGCTCTGTGTGCTGCGATAG
The DNA here is from genome assembly GCA_963921465.1 of Triticum timopheevii. NCBI lineage: Eukaryota > Viridiplantae > Streptophyta > Magnoliopsida > Poales > Poaceae > Triticum > Triticum timopheevii. The sequence continues at coordinate 588,391,877 of OY997270.1, forward strand.
TGTTCTTCTTCATCAGGTGCCAAGTAGTAGTTCTGGGTACCTTCAGTGCGGTAGAACGACTTCTCATCAATGTGAATGACATTGTACATGCCTTTAAATCTGGTTTCTTCAGGCACACTTAGCTCATCCAACATGGATAAACAAAACCGAATCTGAACCACCTTGTTGTCATCAGTCAATGTGGATTTAATTGAATTTGTATGGCGCTTCAGTCTGGCCTCCTTCAACCTTCTCCATAAAGTTGTCTTCGCCATTTGAAGCTCATTAGCAAGATCTTTGAGCGTAGTTCTTTTGCTCAATTCAATCTTTTTTATGGCATTTGAATCAAACGGTATCTTCTTGCGGCCACAAGTTTTCACCCTTTTATTTGCTACTCCATGAATACCACCGGCTTTCTTGCCTCTCGACCATATGATTTGAACAGTCCGGTAATTAACTTGACAAAGCTCTGCCACCTTGTCAACCACCCCTTGGTTTAGTACGCCTTGATTTGTCCGCTCTAATAGCATGGCATAAATTTCTTGCTTTTGATGGTCTGGGTACCATCTCCGCTTCTTTTTTTGATTAGCATTTGAGCCTACAGAATATTCAGAACAGGAACTGAATTACTTTCAGCTAAAAAGAACTAACATTCTCTACAGAAATAACTCATGCAGAAGACTAACCATTGTTGCCGCCGGTGTCAGCTACTTCAGCTTGTACTCCAGGGTCACTCTCTAGAACAACACCTTTGTTCAACTCCACACGGATGCATGGGTTAACGTTGCCGGCGGGGCTGGTTGCATCATTGCCGCTGCCATTTACTGAAGATGGAACACTTTCTGTACAGTCACCTTGGTTAACGTCGGCAGGGCTGGTTGCATCATTGCTGCTGCCATTTAGCGAAGATGGAACAACTTCGGTACGGCCGCCTTGCCACTTCGTCACAGCCGGGCGCATTTTGCTGCGACCAGCCAAGCCCAAGCGTCGACGACCACGTCGAGCGTCACTGGCGTCCCCGACGGCATTGTCGTCACCTCCACGGCCACGCCCGACGACAGGACCAGCAAGTAGCACCGCACGCACGCGTTTAAGCACGACATCTGTGCACCACGAGCACGTCCGAGGCCCGCGTGCATACTGGCAGCTTCTTCCACTTCCGAGCCATCGCATCCACCAGCAGCATCTTCTCCATGGCCTGAGTCGTGTGCGCACATAGAACCTGCCGCATCAACTCCTTGGTCACCGGTGGTGATGTTCGCAAGATGGCAGGGGAACATGACAACCATTCCCTGGATGAATGTTTCACCGGTCCGGCGCGCATGAGAATCTATAAGAACATGTTCGCCGTCGAAGAGATAGGCCCTGGTTGTACCAAGCCGGATCGCCCTAGGATAGAAGGTCTTCCTACTTCTGAGCGAAACCATCATGCAAAAGGACACCGGCCACCACTTCTCCGCTGGATTCACCGGCGGCTTGCACTGTATTCCATCCTCTGCGTGGCTTCGTCCACCAGCGCCTCGGTGATCCACCTAAGAAGAGATGCTGACACAACGGTTCAAGTACTACCCCGGAGTACATGATCTGGTTCAAGGAGTATGGAATACATACAGTACGTATACCTGTGAAGCCTGTGTTGCGTCCACTGCATGGCCGGGTCCGTCTGCATGTTGGCCTCGCGCGCGTCCCCGCCCGCCGGCGCGTTGGCCGTGGCCGTCCCCGCGTCCGCGCCCGCCTGCGCCTTGGCCGTGCCCGCGTCCGCGCCCGCCGGCGCGTTGGCCGCGCCCCGCGTCTTCCGCCGGCGTGCGTACGTCAAGTCGCCCGTGCTCCACAGAAGCAGCTCGCGTGTGTTCAAGGAGGTCGCCTCATCGTCGGCTTCTTTGCTGGCATGAAGTCGATCATGCTCGCATCCATTGCCGTCATGGAGGGAATGCTCAACTTCTACATGGAGCCCGCAATAAAAAAATTATCCTGCTAGTATTACTGCAAAAAGGTGAGATTGCACAAGAACATACCGTCATCGGAGTCATCGGAAGCTAGCCAGTCATAGTCGTATCCAAGATCACAGGCCCCGTCTTCGTTCTCCTCAATTGAATCCCAATTAGGTGCTGGATGCAAGTCTAGATCAACCATGTTTTCTGTTGGCCACGTACTGGAAGAAGGGGGAAATGAAGAAAACCAGGGGGAGTTGACTCATTTTGTACACGAGAACATATTTTAAAATCTGCATTCTGTTGGCGCCAAGTGACTTCCCTCCCTTTTTCTCTTTGCCGCGCGAGCTCATTTTCCTATAGGAGGCAACAGAGTTATTTGCATCGCTGATTTTCTTGGGATACGGGGATTGCATGTGCCATGCAAGGCCGGCAGCGTATCTGCATGCAGCGGCCAAATCAGTGGAAGCTCACCTAATTGATTTCCAACGCTAAGCTAATACCAGGGATAGTATTGTCCCAGATGCTCCAAAAATTGCTGCCTTGGTCACCGAGCTGGAAAAAATGCACCTTAGATAAAGGAACGGAGGGAGTATAGTTCATCACAAAGTTCCAGTAACTTGGTGATGGTGACTAGAGAACTCTGTCAATCACTATCTTATCTGGAAGATTAACTCCCACTTGATTCAAGTGATTGTAGTACCCAGACAATCTGAGCACATGCTCACTGCTTGAGCTATTCTCCTCCATCTTTTAGCTATCAAACTTATTGGAGACTTTATATCTCTCAACTCGGGTATTTGCTTGAAATATTAACTTCAACTCCTGGAACATCTCATATGGTCCATTACATTCAAAACGTCTTTGAAGTCCCAATTCTAAGCCGTTAAGCATCGTGCACTAAACTATCAAGTAGTCATCATATTGAGCTTAGCCAAACGTTCATAATGTCTGCATCTTGCTCCTGCAATAGGTCAGTCACCTAGCAGTGCATCAAGGACATAATTCTTCTGTGTAGGAATGAGGATAGACCTCAGATCACGGACCCAGTCCACATCATTGCTACTGTCATTTTTCAACTTAGTTTTCTCTAGGAACACATAGAAAACATCGGGAAGCAACAATGCGAGCTATTGATCTACAACATTATTTGCAAAATACTATTAGGACTAAGTTCATGATAAATTAAAGTTCAATTAATCATATTACTTAAGAACTCCCACTTAGATAGACATCCCTCTAATCATCTAAGCGATCACGTGATCCAAATCAACTAAACCATGTTCGATCATCACGTGAGATGGAGTAGTTTTCAATGGTGAACACATTATGTTGATCATATCTACTATATGATTCACGCTCGACCTTTCGGTCTCCAGTGTTCCAAGGCCATATCTGCATATGCTAGGCTTGTCAAGTTTAACCCGAGTATTTTGCGTATGCAAAACTGTCTTACACCCGTTGTATTTGAACGTAGAGCTTATCACACCCGATCATCACGTGGTGTCTCGGCACGAAGAACTTTCGCAACGATGCATACTCAGGGAGAACACTTATACCTTGAAATTTAGTGAGAGATCATCTTATAATGCTACGTCAATCAAAGTAGAATAAGATGTATAAAAGATAAACATCACATGCAATCAAAATATGTGACATGATATGACCATCATCATTTTGTGCCTTTGATCTCCATCTCCAAAGCATCGTCATGATCTCCATCGTCATCGGCATGACACCATGATCTCATCATATTGATCTATATCAATGTGTCATCACATGGTCGTCTCGCCAACTATTGCTCTTGCAACTATTGCTATTGCATAGCGATAAATAAAGCAATTATATGGTGCTTGCATCTTATGCAATAAAGAGACAACCATAAGGCTTCTGCCAGTTGCCGATAACTTCAACAAAACATGACAATCTCATACAACAACTTATATCTCATCACGTCTTGACCATATCACATCACAACATGCCCTGCAAAAACAAGTTAGACGTCCTCTACTTTGTTGTTGCAAGTTTTACATGGCTGCTACGGGCTTAGCAAGAACCGTTCTTACCTATGCATAAAAATCACAACGATATTTCGTCAAGTTAATGTTGTTTTAACCTTCTCAAGGACCGGGCGTAGCCACACTCGGTTCAACTAAAGTTGAAGAAACTGACACCCGCCAGTCACCTATGTGCAAAGCACGTCGGTAGAACCAGTCTTGCGTAAGCGTACGCGTAATGTCAGTCCGGGCCGCTTCATCCAACAATACAGCCGAACCAAAGTATGACATGCTGGTAGTCAGTATGACTTGTATCGCCCACAACTCACTTGTGTTCTACTCGTGCATATAACATCTACGCATAAAACTAGGCTCTGGTACCACTGTTGGGGAACGTAGTAATTTCAAAAAATTGCTACGCACACGCAAGATCATGGTGATGCATAGCAACGAGAGGGGAGAGTGTTGTCCACGTACCCTCGTAGACCAAAAGTGGAAGCATTAGCACAACGTGGTTGATGTAGTCATACGTCTTCACGATCCGACCGATCAAGTATCGAACGTACGGCACCTCCGAGTTCCGCACACGTTCAGCTCGATGACGTCCCATGAACTCCGATCCAGCAGAGCTTTGTGGGAGAGTTCCATCAACACGACGGTGTGATGACGGTGTTGATGATGCTACCGATGCAGGCCTTCGCCTAAGCACCGCTACCATATTACCGAGGTGGAATATGGTGGAGGGAGGCACCGCACATGGCTAAGAGATCAATGATCAATTGTTGTGTCTAGAGGTGCCCCCATGCCCCCGTATATAAAGGAGCAAGGGGGGAGGCGGCCGGCCTAGGAGGAGGGCGCTCCAAGGGGGTAGTTCTACTCCCACCGAGAGTAGGACTCCTCCTTTCCTTGTAGTAGTAGGAGAAGGGGGAAAGGGAGAGAGAGAGAGGAAGGAAAGGGGGGTGCCGCCCCCCTCCTTGTCCAATTCGGACTAGACGGGGAGGGGGCGCGTGGCCTGGCCTGGCCGCCCCTCCTCTTCTCCACAAGGGCCCATGAGGCCCAATAAACCCCCCGGGGGTTCCGGTAACCCCCCCCCCCCCCCCGGTACTCCGGTACATGTCTGAAACCTTCCGAAACCATTCCGGTGTCTGAACATAGTCATCCAATATATCGATCTTTATGTGTCGACCATTTCAAGAATCCTCGTCATGTCCATGATCATATCCGGGACTCTGAACTACCTTCGGTACATCAAAACAAAAAACTCATAATATCGATCGTCACCAAACTTTAAGCGCGCGGACCCTACGGGTTCGAGAACTATGTAGACATGACCGAGACTCGTTTCTGGTCAATAACCAATAGTGGAACCTGGATGCTCATATTGGTTCCCACATATTCTACAAAGATCGTCTTTATCAGTCAAACCGCATAACTACATACGTTGTTCCCTTTGTCATCGGTATGTTACTTGCCCAAGATTCGATCATCGGTATCTTAATACCTAGTTCAATCTCGTTACCGGCAAGTCTCTTTACTCGTTATGTAATGCATCATCTTGCAACTAACTCATTAATCACATTATTTGCAAGGCTTATAGTGATGTGCATTACCGAGAGGGCCCAGAGATACCTCTTCGACAATTGGAGTGACAAATACTAATCTTGAAATACGCCAACTCAACAAGTACCTTTGGAGACACCTGTAGAGCTCCTTTATAATCACCCAGTTATGTTGTGACGTTTGGTAGCACACAAAGTGTTCCTCCGGTAAACGGGAGTTGCATAATCTCAAAGTCATAGGAACATGTATAAGTCATGAAGAAAGCAATAGCAACATACTAAACGATCAAGTACTAAGCTAACGGAATGGGTCAAGTCAATCACATCATTATCTAATGATGTGATCCCGTTAATCAAATGACAACTCATGTCTATGGCTAGGAAACTTAACCATCTTTGATTCAACGAGCTAGTCAACTAGAGGCATACTAGTGACATTATGTTTGTCTATGTATTCACACATGTACTAAGTTTTCGGTTAATACAATTCTAGCATGAATAATAAACATTTATCATGAAATAAGGAAATAAATAATAACTTTATTATTGCCTCTAGGGCATATTTCCTTCAGCTACCACATGTGTCGTAGGTGTCCTCTCTGCCTTTTTGGTGTCTCGATGCCAAAGGGGGAGAGAGTATAGGATTTGCTTTTGTGTTCGTGTCTCTGTGCCTTCGTTTCGTTAGACTTTCGTTTGTGTTGATTTGGTTTGTTGGTTTGCGCTTGTGTTTGTGTGTCCCGGAGACTATCATATGGTGTAAGACATATGCACTCTAGCTTATCTTTTTATCTATTATGCTTAGTAGTTTGTGAGCCTATGCTATCTTGTGCCCTTTACTTTATGCTCATATTCATTGCCTTGTCTCCATGCTTAGTGTCATTTATATTGTTGCAAGAAATGCCTCGTCTATAAAATATAGGGGGAGTGTTGATCCTAGTATGTGTGTCGTGCAGTCCAAATCATTTATATAGAGTGCACACATCTAGGGGGAGCATGTCTATATTTTGTAGATGTTGGGTTTGCTTGTGTTCATTTGTGTACACTTATGTGCAAATCTCGTATTATCATCAATCCACCAAAAAGGGGGATATTGTAAGGGCATATTTCAACCTATGTGGTTTTGGTGATTGATGACAATGCATTTGCGGACTAATCGTGTGCTTTGAGCATTTCAGATATCTCATGTTTAGGCACAAGACGATTCGATGCCCCTCGGAGCCTAGTGAAGATGACATTTCTCTACGTTTCTTTTTAGTGGAGTTGAGTCATAGGAAAGCCATACTAATAAGAGGGGTCCTCTTTGGAAAGGTTAGGGTGGAATCAACATCTACATGTTTGTTCCTTTGCACCACCTTTCCTTTGCATCTTTGGAGCACTGACCGTTTATCCGTGTCTTTGCAAAATGAAGGACTCCTAGTGTTATTGAGCTGTGGCATGTGGTAGTACTGCTCAAGGGAGCAGTAGTACCGCAGAGGCCCACGGTAGTACTGGCTGGGGACACGGTAGTACCACTCCCCGGGCATGGTAGTACCATGGCCTCGGTCCCAGCATAGCAACACAAGTGGAAGTAGGGGCAGATGTAAGTTTTTACATCTGCGCCCTACGCGGTAGTACTGCTCCCTGTATGCCGTAGTACCGTGTAGGATTTTTGCACAAACCGAAACTCAGCGGAAGTAGCCACGGATGTAATTTTATTCATCTGTGCCTTCCCAGCCCAGACAAACCCTGCCTTGTGGTAGTACCACAAGGGCGAGCAGTAGCATCGCTCCGGCGGTTCTACCGCTCTTTGCTTCAACGCAATAGGGCTGGTCTGGCTCCTGCCATGCAAGCGGTAGTACCGCAGGCCCTTGCGGTAGTACCGCATGTCTGGTGCGGTAGTACCGCATGTCGCGGGCTGGATAAGTGGGTAACGGTTGGATTTTTCCTATCACTATATAAGGGGGGTCTTCTTCTCCGAGTTGACTACCTCTTCCATCCCTAAGCTCCATTGTTGCTCCAAGCTCCATTTTTGCTCGATCTCTCTCCCTAGCCAATCAAACTTGTTGATTCTCTAGGGATTGGTTGAGAAGGCCTCGATCTACACTTCCACCAAGAGAAATTTGATTCCCCCCACTAATCCCTTGCGGATCTTGTTACTCTTGGGTGTTTGAGCACCCTAGACGGTTGAGGTCAGCGCGGAGCCATAGTCCATTGCGGTGAAGCTTCGTGGTGTCGTTGGGAGCCTCCAATTAAGTTGTGGAGATTGCCTCAACCTTGTTTGTAAAGGTTTGGTCGCCACCTCCAAGGGCACCAATAGTGGAATCACAGCATCTCGCATTGTGTGAGGGCGTGAGGAGAATACGGTGGCCCTAGTGGCTTCTTGGGGAGCATTGTGCCTCCACACCGCTCCAACGGAGACGTACTTCCCCTTGAAGGGAAGGAACTTCGGTAACACATCCTCGTCTCCATCGACTCCACTTTTAGTTATCTCTCACCTTTACTTGTGCAAGCTTATATTGTGTTCTATCCCTTGCTTGCTTGTGTGCTTGTTGTTGTTGTGTCATATAGGTTGCTCACCTAGTTGCATATCTAGACAACCTACTTTGATGCAAAGTTTAATTTGGTAAAGAGAAGCTAAAAATTGTTAGTTGCCTATTCACCCCCCCCCCCTCTAGTCAACTATATCGATCCTTTCACACCATATTACTGGGGGTAATTTCTTGGGTAGTCACCCGATGGATGCTCACAATGCTATGATAAATTTAGTAGGATCGCCACCACTTATGGTTAATGAAACAATTTTAACTTTGGAACAAGTGATGCAAAGGCTTGATATTATTAAAAACAAAATTTCTAACATAGAGCTTGTTGATAATTTGGATTAAAAGAACCATCATCACATTACCCAACTTGGATCAAAAGTAGGGATCACTTTGAAGAACTTTAAGGAAAAGAACCCATAGCTAATGAGAAAATTGAGCAAGGATCTACTAGAATTGATAAGATAGAGGATATTATTACCAATTTGGGTTCCGCCTTTGCCGCTATTAAAACTACTCCAAAATTTCCTCCTACTAAAGTTACTAAGTTTATTTATGTTCCTAAAAATAAGGGTGAATCATCTAGTAAAGAAGAAGAAGATCTTAAGATGATAAGTATTTGCCCTTCCTTTATCAATATTACAAATGAACCGGTTGCTACAAACAAATTTCTTGATTTTTTACCTAGGGGCATGACCTTTGGCAAACCTAATAAAATTTATAGGGAGAATGGGTGTGTAATTGAATAATTGCATACCAAAGATGATAATATCTAGATCTATGTTTTATGCCTAGCTAGGGGCGCTAAACAATAGCGCTTGTTGGGAGGCAACCCAATTTTTATTTTGTGTTTTTGTCTTTGCTACTGTTCTTAAATAAATACACATTATTACTTCTGTATTAAATGTGCTTTAGTGTTTTAGTTAGTGTTTGAGCCAAGTAAGACCTTTGGGATGTGAAAGTGCAACTATCCATGGGTGGTTTTGGTAATTCCTAACAACATATAGCTCATTGAGCTAATGCTATTTCAAGATAAATATTTCAGGAAAGCTCAATGTTTGGCATGGCATGGATGAGAAACATGGACCCCTCAAAATGCTAAGGACAAAAGGATTGGCTCAAGCTCAAAGCACAAGACTCTACATTTTTCATTTTAGTGATCCAAGATCACATTGAGTCCATAGGAAAAGCTAATACTATCAAGAGGGGGTGAGGTGTTGCTTAATGAGTTTCTTGCTCAAAGTGCTTAGTGATATGCTCCAAAAACCCTCAACTACTTTCTCACATCCACATATGTCCCAAACCAAAAGTCAAACTTGGCCCCACCGAAACTTTCTATCCGGCGCCACCGAGTTCAGTTGACATAGCCACTGCCAGAAACCCTAGTCTTTTCGGTCTCACCGATAGGGCTCTCGGTCTCACCGAGATGGGATTGTAATCTCTCTGTTTCCCTTCGTAACGTTTCAGTCAAACCGAGATGAGCGATCGGTCCCACCGAGATTGCAATGCAAACTCTCTGTTTCCCTTTCGTAACGTTTCGGTCCAACCGAGATGAGCGAATCGGTCCCACCGAGTTTGCCTGACCAACTCTCTGTTTGTCTATTACCAAAATCGGTCTCACTGAGTTTGTGTAATCGGTCTCACCGAGATTATGTTATGCCCTAACCCTAACGATATCGGTCCCACCAAGTTGACATGTCAGTCCCACCGAAATGCCTAACGGTCACATTATGAACTAAATTGGTCTGACCGAGTTTCATGATTCGGTCCCACCGAGTTTGGTAAATTGTGTGTAACGGTTAGATTTTGTGTGGAGGCTATATGTACCCCTCCACCTACTCTTCATTCATGGAGAGAGCCATCAGAACATGCCTACACTTCCAACATACATTTTCTTAGAGAGAACCACCTACACTTGTGTTGAGGTCAAGATATTCCATTCCAACCACATAAATCTTGATCTCTAGCCTTCCCCAAGTTGCTTTCCATTCAAATCATCTTTCCACCAAATCCAATCCTATGAGAGAGAGTTGAGTGCTAGGGAGACTATCATTTGAAGCACAAGAGTAAGGAGTTCATCATCAACACACCATTTGTTATCTCTTGGAGAGTGGTGTCTCCTAGATTGGTTAGGTGTCACTTGGGAGCCTCCGTCAAGATTGTGGAGTTGAACCAAGGAGTTTGTAAGGGCAAGGAGATCGCCTACTTCGTGAAGATCTACCCGAGTGAGGCAAGTCCTTCGTGAGCGACGGCCATGGTGGGATAGACAAGGTTGCTTCTTCGTGGACCCTTCGTGGGTGGAGCCCTCCGTGGACTCGCGCAACCATTACCCTTCGTGGGTCGAAGTCTCCATCAACGTGGATGTACGATGGCACCACCTATCTGAACCACGGATAAAAAATCTCCGTATCAACATTGTGTTTGCTTCCTCAAACTCCTCCCTTTACCTTCAAATGCAATTGTTTTACATTCCTCTGCTATACTCTTAGAATTGCATTTGTAGGTTGATTGCTTGACTTGTGCTAAGTTGCTAAAATCTGCCAAGAACTAAAATTGGGAAAAGGCTAGATTTTTATTTGGTCAAGTAGTCTAATCACCCCACCCCCCACTAAACATACTTTCGATCCTACAGGATGGTCTATGGTGATAGTTGATTTGATTTGCTAAAAAATAAAAACTTTTCTGCGTCCAGTAGAAGAATCTTGATAGTTCACAGGAGCGTGATCTGGTTCTGAATTTTTTACACAAAATTTATATAAAAATTGCCTAGATTTTTCTAATTTTTGAGAATTTTTGGAGTAACATAAGTATACGAAGTTTTCAGATTTCTACAGACTGTTTTGTTTTAGATAAATTCTTTTTTATTGTGTTCTTTGCTTATTTTGATGAATCTATGGGTAGTATCGGGGGGTATGAACCATGGATAAGTTGGAATATGGTAGATATAACACCATTATAAATTTAGAATGAGTTCACAACAGTACCTAAAAGTGGTGATTTGCTTTATTATACTAATGGAGCTTATGAGTTTTCTGTTGAGTTTTGTGTTGTGAAGTTTTCAAGTTTTGGGTAAAGATTTGATGGACTATGGAATAAGGAGTGTCAAGAGCCTAAGCTTGGGGATTCCCAAGGCACCGTAAGATAATATTCAAGGAGAACCAAGCATCTAAGCTTGGGGATGTCCCGGATGGCATCCCCTCTTTCATCTTCAGTCCATCGGTAAAATTTACTTGAGGCTATATTTTTATTCACCACAAGATAGTGTTTTGCTTGGAGCGTCTTGTATGATATGAGTCTTTTCTTTTTAGTTTGCCACAATCATACTTGATGTACACACCTTTTGAGAGGGACACACTTTAATCGTGAATTTATTAGAATACTCTGTGTGCTTCACTTATATCTTTTTAGCTAGGCAGTTTGCTCTAATGCTTCACTTATATCTTTTTAGAGAATGTCGGTGGTTTTATTTTATTAAAACTGTTGAACTCTCTTGCTTCACTTATATTATTTTGAGAGTCTTAAAAAACATGGTAATTTGCTTAGGTTATGAATTTAGTCCTATTATGATGGGTATCCAAGAGGAATATAATAAAAACTTGCATATAAAGAGCATTGAATAATATGAGAAGTTTGATTCCTTGCATTTGTTTTGAGATATAAAGATGGTGATATTAGAGTCATGCTAGTGAGTAATTGTGGATTGGTAGAAATACTTGTATTAAAGTTTGTAATTCCCGTAGCATGCACTTATGCTGAACCGTTATGTGATGAAGTCGGAGCATGATTTATTTTTTTATTGTCATCCTTCGTGTGGAGGTCGGGAGCGCGCGGTGGTTTTTCACTTTGTTATCTCTCCATGCAAGAATTCGAGGTTTCACATCAGAAATTGAGTGAAGACCAAAATTAAGGTGATCTAGGTAGGAAACCTAGAAATAAAGATAAACAATAGAAGATTAGCAAAAAGAAAATATATAAAAGCAAGAAAATATAAGGTCAAAAAGAAAGCAAACTTACAGCAAAAGCATAGTGACAACCACCAAACGTCACTGATCTCTTGGAAGCAACTTTAGTGGAGTCCTTAAATTTTTTTGATGCTACTCAAAAGCCACTCATAAACAAACTAAGACAGATCATAGCTACAGACCGACCGACAATCCCTGAATATATGGAGATACTTTGGGCTAGGACTGAGGCTAGAGTTTGGACAAAGAAATGAGGACAAAGAAACAATCATGAAACAAATGAAGACATCCTCATCAGGCAATTCAATTTCAAGAGACTTAAGCTTGTTCGCGAAAAAGGACACTGGAGGAATACTAGTAAGATTGAAATGAGAGAGGATAAAATCATGGCCAGACTCCGGATCACAAACTAGGGCCTCGCCATCTACTAGGAGGTCAAGTATACCATGTATGTCATACTTGGTTAGAGGGATAAATTTTCTTTTTAACTGAAATTCGGAGGAAGGGACATCAAATCTGGATGCGAGTCACAATCCTAAGAGGGACCTCGGTCCTCACAAAACTAAGAAGACAACCCATAACATAATCCTCAATGACATTTTTATACTTTGGACGCAAACCATCGACAACACCAGAGAAAAACTTCCCAGAATATCTAGTGAATGTAGAACAAATGGGGAAATCAGAAGACCGCTTCATCCTCTACAAAAACAAAAGGACAAGTGCATTACAAAAAATGGACTTCATTGCAGAAAATTTAGCAACCAATAGAGAAAGATAAGATAAAGTGCATCAAAAAGAATACTAACCACATTTCTTCTTCCAGCACTTGATAACTTCCTCTTCAAACATTTCACTTTTTGAAAAAAAATAGAAAGACAACCAATAATCAGCAACAAAATGATAAGCCATCAGAAATAACAACACATAAACTCAAAAACAACACAAATAAAATACACATGCATGATCCATATAGAAGTCAAAGAGAGCTTTGTCAAGCCCTCCATCATCACTAGATATTTCCTGTCAAAGGCAATATACACATAAATTAAATGAAATTTGAAAAGAAAAATAATAATAATTAAAACTAGGGAAGCAAAAGAAATAAATACCAAGGACATCGGATGCGAACCATCAGCTGCAAAATCATTAGGAACAAAAGGATCATTTAGAGAACCATCACTCTCAAGAGAAGAGACTAGGGGGTACATCCTTGTGAGATACTTTCCGCAGCCTCCCCATCGAACTAGACCTAAAAATACAAAAGGCAAAAATCATTAGACAAATGAAGCAGAAGCAAGCACTAGCCGATATATTACAGACCTCAACCACACAAGTTAAAGTGAAAACTACTCTATGGGATTTACGCAACAATTACAGTCCTAACCCACACAAAATACACTAAAATCCCTACCGCGGATTACATTCCTCACCCACACAATTTACAGTGTAAAACTTTGCCGATTTACACTGTAACCCTGTGGTTAATTACACTATAAAGCTCCATGATGTAATCCATACCAAAAATTACAGTCCTCACCCACACAAAATTACAGTGTAAAACTCTGCTGATTTACAGTGTAAACCCTATGACTAATTACACGGTAAAAGTATAGGAAAATACACTGTAATCCATACCAAAAATTACAGTCCTCACCCACACAATATTGCAGTGTAAAACTCTGCTGATTTACAGTGTAAACCCTATGACTAATTACACAGTAAAAGTATAGGAAAATACAATGTAATCCCAAACAAGAATTACAGTCCTCGCCACACAAATTACAGTGTAAAACTCTGCCAATCTACACTATAACCCTATGGTTAATTACACTGTAAAGCTCCATGAAAAAACATTGTAATCCCTACCATGAATTACAGTCCTCACCCACACAGAATTACAGTGCAAAACTCTGCTGATCTACACTGTAACCCTATGGTTAATTACATTGTAAAGCTGCATGAAAATACACTGTAATCCCTACCAAAAATTACAGTCCTACAGTATAATAACTCTGCCGATTTACACTGTAAGCCGGATAATTACACTGTAAAACTCCAGAAAATACACTATAATCCCTACAATAATATTACAGTCCTCAAACATACAAAATATAGTGTAATCCTCTACAAAAATATAGTCTAAAAGCCGGATGATCTACAACAAACTAAAATTACAGATCTCAAACACACAAAATACAGTATAATTACAGTGCAAATATATAACTCAAACACACAACTTACAGTGTAAAACTCTATGGAATTACAGTGTAAAACTCTGTTAAAATTATGAAAATTAAAGTCCTCAAACATAAAAACTTAATTACAGTCCTTCAAAGAGTAAAACTCTGGATAATTACATTGTAGGTCATGCAAAAACTCTGGTGATTACAGTCATAATTACAGTCCCCAAACAAAAAAAACACTGTAAAACTCTGGTGACTTACAGTCCAACACCATTAGCATAGTTATAGTCATTCAACCACACAAAAATGCAAGTCAAACAGACTACAGTGAACTTCAGATATACATTACTGAATTCATCATGCATAAAGTACAACTCTAAAACTAAGGGGAAATACAGACTAAGATGGTGATACAATGACAATCAGAGACAAACTAGAGACGAAAATACAACAATACAAAAGCATGGCAAAAAACTGGGGGTTACAGTGTAAATTCATAGGTTTGAGTGCTGTAAAAAATGGGTGGTATTACAATACCAATACATGGAGTAGCCAGATGACTGACACAGCTAACGCTAAACATCAACAACGAGAAGATCAAACCCTAAAACATTAAAAACTAACACCCAACACAAGGGATCCACGGCGAACTGAAGCGAGCGCATGGGACCCGTAGTAATCTGACGCGAGCAGGGGGGATTCCGCAGCAAACTGACACCAACAGAGGGGATTTCACGAGCAAAATGACCTCAACAGAGGGGATCCGATGCGAACTCCATAGATGAGCATTAGCTAACAACCAACCTCGCTGACCAACCGCTAATAATCATCAAAAACCAACAGGATGCACACCCAACAACAACAAAACGACTGCTAGAACTCTAGATCTGAAACCTACGCGATCAAAATCAAAGCAAAACTCACGGGGGAAAGGGAGAGCAACAATGGGAACTGACCAGGTGTCAGACTGCAAGACAACATCTAATTCTTCAGTTATCCAACAGCGCTTAGCGTACCGCTTCGTGAAGATCTAACGGCTCGTGTTACTCGTCGTTCTGTAGAGTTTCGCGTGTTTCCTTTACTGTACCGTTTCATGTGTTGTCGGGCTATATAAGAGCCGACGCGCTGCGTCTATAAACCATTCCATTCTCTCGAGACTTATCTTAGAACATTATACCTAATACAATCATATATCCGAAAGGGGAATATTCATAGCATATCCTGTTCCTAAATTGCCACGAACCCTAGATCGAATTCCGTCTGCCCCAAATCTGCCCTGAATCCCCACCTTGGGCATGACAATTGGTATCTAGAGCACAGTCCTTCCTTGGCAATTCGAGGGCTGAGATCCACCATAACTTTTTTCCCTTCCCTCCCTCCCAATTCCGATGGCGTTGGCAGCGGCGACAACGGCGAAGGCGGCGGTAGACTAAATTCGGTGATAACTCACGAGCATCACTGGGTTACTCGATCACCTTGCGTCGAGCAGTAAAATTCTTGGGTGATTCACGGGTGGTGTTACATCGGCGGCGGCAGATCCGGCGATGGCAGACTTGAAGCCTCAGATCGGGTTACCAGGTCACTGGAAGTAAAATTCCTCTCTTAGTTCTTCAGCTACGATGGGGCGATCGAAGGCAAGCGAGGACGAAGCAGAGCTAGCAGATCTGTTAGCCATGAAAGCGGATTTAGCTGCGAATCATGAAGAAATAACAGAATAAAAGGAAGATATGGAGCTACTCAGGCAAGATGTGTTGACTATCAACTCCAAGCAAGACAGCATGAACAAGGTTATCGGCAGTATGCAAACAGCAGTCATAGCCTTTAGTCAAGAGTTGTCTGCAATCACTGATATCCTCAAAACCATGAGCACCAACGAACCCTCAACATCAATTCCTCCAGTGGTATGCACAAACAACACAGGTCCTGAACCAACAATCGAGATTGCACCAAGTACTTCCAAACAACCAGCAGATCTGGGCAAAGATCAAGGTGAATTGAGTTCAAGGCCAGCTACAGAAGAGCCACGCAGAAGACTGCTAGAAGAACAAGAGAAAACAAGACAAATCACGATGATGGTTGGTCAACGACTGCCTCCTATAAACACTGGACAGAGATCTGCTCCTCCAGGTTTCACTAGACCAAGTGTGCAAGAGATGTTATCTGAAGGTCCAAGTCCCACTGGACAAATGAAAACATCCATGACTTCTCTGTTCCCTCCTGCGCCACAACAAGATGCTACGGATGCGTGGGCAGAATACAGCAAATCCTACGAGAAAGAGATGAGAACCCAATTCCTGAAATCTATTACCAAGGGACCAAAAATGGATTTTCCCAGGTTTGATGGTGAAAATCCCAGTGTATGGATCAGACAAGCTGATAAGTACTTTCAAATGGCTGGAGCTCCAAATGATTACAAAGTACCTCTGGCACAAATGTATATGGTGGGCAGAGCTGATAATTGGCTGAGAAGGTTAGGAATCCTAAAAAAGCAAATCACTTGGCCTCAACTCTGTGTACAAGTATTACACAGATTTTCTCCCACCAGTTCCTATGATCTCACAGAGAGATTTAACTCACTGAAACAAGAAAACTTAAGCATCAATGACTACACAGATCTCTTTGAAGACCTCATGGCAGAAATGCAATAGGACAACTCTGCTCTATCTAAAGAGTGGTTTGTCAAATGCTATGTCAATGTATGAGATCTGCAATCAAGTTTTAGTTGAGACCCCTGAGACCTCCCACTTTGACAGAAGCATACTGGTTGGCAATTGACATGGAACAATCTACTCCACCAAGGAAATCACACTACCAGAATGCCCAAACCACTACCAAATCTCGTTACAATGCTTACAAGTCAAACCATACTGAAAGCAAAGTGGTGGAAAAACAGACAGGGCATACACAAAGAGCTAGAGAACCAGGAAAGTGTTGGAGATGTGGAGATAATTGGTTTCATGGGCATAAATGTAAGCAAGCTCCTGTCATAAATGTGCTAATAGGAGAAGAACCCACAGAAAACACTGATGATCCAGATTCAGTATCTGAAGAAGAACGAGAAGAAGCTGCTAAAGAGGATGACAAATGCATGCAAATATCCCAACAAGCTTTAAATCCAGATGGAGCTAAAACAATGTCTGTCCTAGTTAAAATTGGTGGAAAAATAGTTGTAGCTTTGGTTGACACTTGCAGCAACTCAACCTTCATGAACATACACTTTGCATTGCAAACATCTTACACAATTCTACAAGACAAGTCCAGACCAGTAGCAGTTGCAGGAGGAGGCAGATTGTGGTCAGGAGCTTATATACCTCCAACTGAATTCACTATTGCAACACAACCTTTTACTCATTCTTTCAGAATTCTGGACATTCCAGGGCATGATATTGTACTAGGTTGTGATTGGCTGGCTGCACATAATCCCACAACTTTGGACCACATCAACAGGAGAATCACTATTCACAAGGGAACCACTGCTGTTACCTTACCAGTCTGTGACAAACTAGATGAAACTACAGAAATTGACTCTGCTGAGCTCATGAAGTTACTTAAAAAAGGAGCAACTGGCAATGTTCTGCACTTGATCAGAGATATCAAGAAACCTGAACCACTTCCCCCACAATCCATGCCTGAAGAAATAATGCAGCAATTAGTGGAGGAATTTCCAACAGTATTTGTATAACCAACTGATCTGCCCCCTTCCAGAGATTGTGACCATGAAATCCCTCTGAAACCCAACACTGTTCCTCCTAGCAGGAAACCATACAGAGTGCCACACAAGGAAAAAGATGAAATGGAAGCTCAAATACAAAAACTGTTTAAAGCAAGGTTTATTAGAGCCAGCCAGAGTGCCTTTGCTGCTCCTGCCATACTAGTGAGAAAAAATGATGCCACATGGAGACTATGTCTAGATTATAGACATCTCAATGACCACACAGTCAAGAACAAATTCCCAATACCCATTATTGAGGATTTGCTTGATGAACTGCATGGAGCCAAGTACTTCACCAAATTAGATCTCAAATCAGGGTACCATCAGGTCAGAATGAAGGAAAAGGACATCCACAAAACAGCATTCACTACCTATTGTGGGCACTATGAATTTTTAGTTATGCCATTTGGGATAGCTAATGCTCTAGGAACTTTCCAGGCCTTAATGAACCATGTATTTTGTCCTTACCTTCGCAAGTTCATATTGGTCTTCTTTGATGATATTCTCATCTTTAGCAAAACCCTGAAAGATCACATCAAGCATGTGAGACTGGCTCTACAACTCCTCCAACAACATCAGCTAGTTGTCAAGTTGTCCAAATGTGTCTTTGTTGTCCAACAGGTGGAGTACCTGGGGCATATCATCATAGAAAAGGGAGTAGCCACAGACCCTGCAAAAATTGTTGCTGTAGTTAACTGGCCTACACCAACAACAGTAACTCAATTGAGGGGTTTTCTGGGCCTGTGTGGATACTACTGGAGGTTCATCCAACACTTTGGACTCATTGCCAGGCCTCTGCATGATCTCCTTAAAAAAAGATAATTTCCTTTGGACTGCACAACAAGGCAAGGCTTTTGCTGATCTGAAAACAACCATGTCCACAACCCCAGTTTTGGCCCTCCCAAACTTTTCACTCCCTTTTACTTTGGAAACTGATGCATCTGGCTCTAGTTTAGGAGCAGTCTTAATGCAGAACAGCAGAGTTATTGCTTTCTACAACACTGCCCTCTATCCCAAGAATGATGCCCTATCCACATATGAAAAAGAAGCCTTGGCAATTGTTCAAGCTTTAAAAAAATGGAGGCACTACTTCCTGGGTAACAAGCTCATCATAAGGACTGACCACCAAAGTCTTAAGTTCATGAGAGACCAAAAGATGAATACTGCCATGCAACACAAGTTACTGCTAAAACTCTTGGAATTTGACTATACCTTGGAGTATAAAAAGGGAAAGGACAATATTGTTGCAGATGCACTATCCAGAATGTTTCAACTCAATGCTATCACATCTGTCACCCCCAAGTGGACCAAAGAAGTGGAACAGTCCTACCTCAAGGATGCCAAGAGCAAGGAATTATTGGAAAAACTTCTCCTGGTCCCCAATAATGCAATTGACCATGACAGTTACCATGCTGGCATTATTAGGCACAAGGGCAGAGTTCTTGTGGGTAATGTGTCTGAAATCAAACAGAAACTGCTAGTCGCCTTACATTCGTCTGCCTTAGGAGGTCACTCAGGCATGAAAGCAACTTATCACAGAATCAAGCAGATCTTTTATTGGCGAGGGTTAAAATCTGAAGTTGACAAATTTGTGGCTGAATGCCCTGTTTGCCAGAAAAACAAAGGTGAAACTTGTGCTTACCCTGGACTGTTAGACCCACTGCACATACCTGATATGGTGTGGACCCATATCAGTATGGATTTTGTCGAAGGCCTTCCTTAATCACAAGGAAAGGAAGTGATTGTGGTGGTAGTGGACAGACTATCTAAATTTGCTCACTTCATTCCTCTGGCTCACCCCTTCAATGTGAAAACTGTAGCCCAGGCCTTCATCGACAGTACCATCAAACTCCATGGTCCTCTGTTAGCAATTATATCTGACAGAGACCGAATAACCAGCCACACCTGGTGTGACATCTTCCAGAGCATGAAAATCGAGCTCCGTTACAGCTCAGCATACCATCCCCAATCTGATGGCCAAACGGAACGAGTGAACCAGTGCATCGAGAACTACCTCATATGCATGACTTCTACTCACCCCAAGAATTGGATGCAGCACTTATCGATGGCCGAATACTGGTACAACACATCCTTTCATGCATCTCTCCAGAAAACTCCGTTTGAGGTCCTCTATGGGTACAAACCTCCACAGATCAGTGAACTGTCCTTGTCTGCTCCGCCTGGGTCTGAAGCTCACCAGTTCTTGAATGACAGATAACATTTTCTGGAAGAAGTCAAGCAAAACCTACAGAAAGCTCAAGCAAGGATTAAGAAATATGCAGATCGCAAGCGCTCGGAATGTGTCTTGGAAGTGGGTGATATGGTATAATTGAAGATGCAACCTTACCGCTTGAATGCCTTTGGAATTCGCTCACACATCAAGCTGCAGAGCAAATTCTACGGCCCATTTTGAATGCTACATCGAGTGGGTAATGTTGCTTATCACCTGCAACTACCTGCTTCTGCCAACATTCATCCAGTCTTTCACATCACTCAGCTCAAAAAGCATATTGGCCCTTCAGCAGTTCCTTGTGAGGATCTCCCACTAGTTGATCCAACGGGCAACATCAAGACTGAACCTGTTTTGGTGCTGCAGATGAAAGATCGAGGATGTCGCCTAGAGGGGGGGTGAATAGGCGCTTTAAAATAATTATAGTTGAGGCTTGAACAAATGCGGAATAAACCTAACGGTTAATTTGTCAAGCACAAAACCTACAACAACTAGGCTCACCTATGTGCACCAACAACTTATGCTAAGCAAGATAAACAACTAAGTGATAGCAAGATATATGACAAGAAACAATATGGCTATCACAAAGTAAAGTGCATAAGTAAAGGGCTCGGGTAAGAGATAACCGAGGCACGCGGAGACGACGATGTATCCCGAAGTTCACACCCTTGCGGATGTTAATCTCTGTTTGGAGCGGTGTGGAGGCACAATGCTCCCCAAGAAGCCACTAGGGCCATCGTAATCTCCTCACGCCCTCGACAATGCAAGATGCCGTGATTCCACTAAGGGACCCTTGAGGGCGGTCACCGAACCTGTACAAATGGCAACCCTTGGGGGCGGTCACCGGTACCCGTCAAATTGCTCGGGGCGATCTCCACAACCTAATTGGAGACCCTGACGCTTGCTCGGAGCTTTACACCACAATGATTGAGCTCCGAACACCACCAACCGTCTAGGGCGCCAAGGCACCCAAGAGGAACAAGCTCTAGGGTGCCCAAACACCCAAGAGTAATAAGCTTCTCAAACTTCACTTCCACGTATCACCGTGGAGAACTCAAACCGATGCACCAAATGCAATGGCAAGGGCACACGGAGTGCCCAAGTCCTTCTCTTCCAAATCCCACTAAAGCAACTAATGCTAGGGAGGAAAATGAGAGGAAGAACGAAGAAGAGAACACAAAGAACTCCAAGATCTAGATCCAAAGGGTTCCCCTCACATAGAGGAGAAAGTGATTGGTGGAAATGTGGATCTAGATCTCCTCTCTCTTTCCCCCCCAAAACTAGCAAGAATCCATGGAGGGATTGAGAGTTAGCAAGCTCGAAGAAGGTCAACAATGGGGGAAGAACACGAGCTCAAAGGATAAGGTTCATTGGGGAAGAAGACCGCTCGGGCGGAAGAAGCAGGGAAAACGAGCAACAAAACATGAACCTTGGGGCGGTAGTACCGCATATAAGCGGTACTGCCGCTCCCCCCAACGGTACTACCGCTCACGGGCGGTACTACCGCTCCTACAGCCGCTACTACTGTTGCTGAACCCGACATGAGAAAACCACGTCTCGAGTCGAGGCGGTACCAGCGCGGAACCGGAGCCGTACTACCGCTTATGGCCATGGGCGGTACTACCGCTGTGGGACAGCGGTACTACCGCTTGTGGCGATAAGCGGTACTGCCGCCCCGGCCCAGCGGTTCTACCGCTGGCGCCATCCTTATGCCACTTCCATGAAAACAAGTATACTCCAAGGAAAACCAGAACTGCCATAACTTCTGCGAATGAGCTCCGAATTGACTAAACTCAAGCTTGTTGGATACAGGACAACGAGTACCATCAAAACCACTGTAAGAAGAGGCTGGGGAGGTATGCCTAAGAAATAGAGGAGTGAACACTCCAACAGAGAAGAACCAGCATAACCTCCAACATCAAAAACATCATAGAAGATGCATGTGAACTCCGTTTTCGATGAACTCGAGCTTGTCATAAAAATGACCATAAGCTCCAAATCTCACAAGGAGAAGAACCAAACAAGAACCAATAAAGATGATGCAAGGATGCAATGGTTTGATCTCTCTACGAACGATACGATCAAGCTACTCATCGAGAGCCCCCCTTGACAGTACGGCAATCGATCCTATAACCCGGTCTCCCACAACTACCATGAGACCGGTAAAATAGAAAACCTATCAAGGGCAAACCTTTGCCTTGCACATGGTCCACTTGAGCTAGATGATGACGATCTTGACTCCCACAAGTTGGACCACCTTTCTTGATTGCGTTGGCTCGATGAAGACTAGTTGATTGCTCCCCCATACTCCACTATGGGTGAGCCTCTCTTCCGCACATCTTCACAAGTCCATTGTCACCACAATGGACGACAAGCTTCAAGCATTTGATATCTTCGTGATGCTTCACTTGAACTTGCACACCACAACCTAACCCCACAAAGAATTCTCACGAAGATCATGGGTTAGTACACAAAGCGTAATTGACAATGCTTACCATACCATATATAGATGCCTAGAGTCAGCCTTTATCTTTAGTGTTAAGAGCAACTCCAACAACCCCCTTATAAATTTCCCTATAAAACAAATTTTTGTTTTTGCCTTCACGCGAAAGTTAGGGGAAGTTGTCTAGTGATTTTTGTCAGTTCTCCTAAACTTCTTTCCCCCTAAATCCAATTTTATTTTATTTTTGTTAAACAAAAATAGATAATTGCCTAGAACCCACTAGTCAATGACATACGCGACGACGGGCGGTGCGAGGCGTCGTACCGGCGCCGGCATCATTGATGGAAAGTTGTGTGTGTGGGGGTGGGGGGGAAGCCTCTCCGATCATTCCAGTAAAGTGGCAATAACTTTGCGAAACTTTCCATAAACCCGTGGGGGGGTGCCTTTTTTACGGGATCGTAATGGCCACTTTACAGCAAATGTTGGAGAGATTCTTGCCCCAACTTTCTATAAATGCCAATTATTTTAGTGAACGAGAGCAGTTGGACATGCTCTAACACAAGAGAACGATTGTAAAAAGATTACTAGTGTCCAAGGGCATGTTCGTAGAATAATCACCTCTCGCACGGAATCCATGGACTAAGCCACTCCACCAACCAGAGCTCGGCCGGACCCCTTCATTCTTACACAAGCGCACGACAGTCGCCATTACCGGCCAACACGAGCTACTCATCGTCACCACAACGCCCCGTTGAAGAAACGATCCCATGCCACTCCAAAAGCCCAAAATCTATGAGCCCCTCGTTGACGCAGGGTAAACCACCGACGAGTAGGAGTCAAGGCCGCCCCGTGAGACACATATTCCCACCACCGGCGTCGTTCACTCCATCAAAACGCCGTCAGCGAGGACACTAAGCCTAGATAAACTAGGTAGATGTATACATACCGGGCGTACAACCACGTCCCCGCCGTCTCAGGACGCCTGGCCGACGGTCGGAGGCAGAGGGGAATGACGGCATCGCCGATGGCACCGTCTTCCTTATCCCTATCTACTGTAGCATGGAGAGCACACTCTGTTCGAAAACAGTTCGCTGGTAGTGTGTTTTAGTCTCGTCTCCGGAAAGTGGTCAAGTGCTATGGTCCATAGCGCTCATCTGGGCCGTCGATGGCGCGATCCGACGGCAGGCGACGCGTGGAGCGGCGCGATTCCGAACTCATGTGGGTCGGCGCGGCCAGTTGGTTGGAAAGCGCGATCTGAGATAGTCGGGCTCAGGACCAGGTCGGCCCGTCCCAGTCGGAGCCAGGTCATCAGCCCACACGGGCCCACCGCGGCCGGGCCCGTGTCTTCACCACACTCCCGACCACCCCGCTGCACACCCGCCCACCCACGTCCACATGGGACCAGACACCGCGGGCCCACCGCGTCAGCGACCTACCTCGGATCCCCGGGATCGCCCGCGTCGCCAGGCAAATCCTTTCGGCCGGGCACAGTGTAATAAAACCGAATCCAAATCCTTCCTTGGGTCAGACTCGACGACGCCCGCACGCACGCCGCAGCCCAACCGCTGCCCCCCCACCCCCACCCCCCTCCCTCGAGCTCGCCGCCGCCGCCGCCGGCGGCCGCCCCGCGTCGGCGAGATGGAGACGGCCCGGGCCACCGCCGCCCCCGCGACGTCCAGGCCGCGCACCGTGGAGGCCATCTTCAGGGACTTCAACGCGCGCCGCGCCGGCCTCGTCCGCGCGCTCACCTCCGGTGAGTACCCGACCGACCGACTGCGCCCCTTCCTTTCTTCTCCTCCCCCCCTCATCCCCTTTGCCCCTCTCGTAGCGCCGCGCTGACGGGCCACCCGCGCGCGCCGCAGATCTAACACCGCGCTTCTCTCCTGCGCCTCGTGCCGCCGTGCAGATGTCGACGACTTCTTCGACAGCTGCGACCCAGGTGAGTTGCCCCCCAGATTGGATGGATGGATTGGGCGGCTCCGCTGCCGGGCGGTGGGATCCGGACGGGGATTGACTGGATCGGCCTCGGTTTTTTCTCTCTCTGCCCGCAGATAAGGAGAACCTCTGCCTCTACGGCCACCCCGACGGGACCTGGGAGGTGTCGCTGCCCGCGGAGGAGGTGCCGCCCGAGCTGCCCGAGCCGGCCCTCGGCATCAATTTCGCCCGCAACGGCATGAACCGCCGCGACTGGCTCTCCCTCGTCGCCGTCCACTCCGACTCGTGGCTCCTCTCCGTCGCCTTCTTCTTCGGGGCGCCGCTCACCGCCAACGAACGGTAATTTTGGACTGCTGCCGTTCCTCCTCCTTTACCGAGTTCGATTTCTCCTCGCTTGAGAAAATATTTGCTTTAGCTTTTGAATTGTAAATTATCTATTCCTGATTGACAGTTTAGGCAAGATCAAATGTGGTCTTTTTTGATAGAGTACTTTAGCTTGACTGCTAGGTGACTTGGGGAGTTGGGATACGCGTGACCGATTTGATGGCCCATTTATTTTGTTTCACTCGGTGGTTGGTGCATGGGTGTGCATGTGCACATGTATCTTGTGCTCCTCTCTTTGTTTCTTTTCTTTGCTTTGAGTGTATCGGAGGGTCATGCTTTTTGTTTCAGTTTGCTTTATTGGGCTTGCGGTTACTTGTTTCTTTCTTTCTGTGACCCTCTGGGCTTGATGGCGATATAATCCATAGGTTTCCAGCTGTTAGACCATATGAAAAGCAACTGCCCCCTTTCACTTTATTTTAGAAATCATATGCACAAATAAAGGATTGCGTGCTTCTATGTAGTTCCATCCTTGCAGTTTCCGCTGCTATAAAGAACATTTTTGTGTTTGCGGTGACTAACTATGCCACATTGTCACGTCTTGCTCTAACCTTAGCTATTTAGAAAAGATTAAAATGCCATCTATCTATGAGTAAAAACTCAAAAGATTCCAATATTCTTCCTAGAAAGAAGAAGGGTCTTATATTGATGGCGGCGGGCCATTCCTTTCTAAGTTCCTGCCATGTTAATTGCAGAGTTATTGATTTCCATCGATGGGGTTGTAGTAGTTGAAGAAGTTGTGCATTTACTCGGTGATGTAATGTGTATACAAAGCAAACAGGAGACGTACAATTATATCATGACCTACCCCATCATCAAATGCTATACACTGCAGTTTTAGGGCTTTTACAGTATCATCATGCTGAATGACCAAAGCGTCTTGCCAAAGGCTTTGAGTATAAAGGTGGAGTTTGGCATAGTAAGAAGCAACTATTCCTTTTTCACTTCATTTCAGAAATCATATATACACAATATGTTTGAGGTGATGAACTGTGCCACATTTCCACAACTTGCTCTAAGCCTAGCTACGTAGAACCGAAGATCATCTATCTATGAGTAAAACTCTATAAGGTTCCAAGATTCTTCTCACAAAGAAGAAAGAAGGCTCTTATATTCCAAGATTCTTCTCACAAAGAAGAAAGAAGGCTCTTATATTGGTGGCGGGACCATTCCTTCCTGAAGTTCTGTCATGTTAATTGCAGAGCTATTTATTTCTGCCATCTTGCTCTCTTTTGTGGACCCTTTCTCGGGCAGCATATTATGAGTTCATTCTGTGTCTCTATAGTCTATACACTGAATGAAAACCAGTTTTTTTCCGCGGGAAAGATGAAAACCAGGTTATTTGTTTTTTTAATCTCAAAATGGAGTTAATAGCAACCAATGCCCATTGTTTAATTCATGTCTTGTTCAAGCATGCTGGTAAAGCCATAATTCCGGAATCTTTCTTACACTAACTTGTGTGTTTAGTTTGTGCACCTTGCACCTTTTTTCTCCACACTATAGTGAGAGTTTTCTGCCTTAGTACTTCATAAGCCTTGTGCAGCTTCAGGTTGTTTGTAATGTGCATAATTTTGACCTTCAAAATTTAGCTAGCTGGGATAAAAGAAAACACTTAAAAATCTTCACTTTAGTATCACACTCCTTTATGGATCTGTTACATCTTGTCAGTGTGTCACTCATCATCGCCATCTCTAGAAATTGACAATTGGACCACGAGAATCCCCACTATTGGACCACGATATTCTTTAGTTATCCCATTTTATTGTTTGTTATACAATATACCTATAATAGGGTTTCGTTTTCACTTGAATGTTCATGTACCCTTGTCTTGGCTATCATAGTGAAATTCATACTTTTGCTCACTTGAGGGCTTTTTTTGGAACAAATTATTTCAGAAGGCTTCACAGATTTTTTTTTCCTTGTATACATACCTAGTACTGTAATTTTGGTGGCCTGCCATGCTAGTAATCTATTTACAGTCTGTGACTCCGTTCTCTTGTGTTAGCACTAAAGATAAAGGCCCACTCTGCTCATCTTTATTGGAAGTAGTGTGAAGCCTATTGTGGGAAAAAAATTTAACTAAGATCCACACAGGGCAAATGATTGTATGCAAAACCGGTTCCATGCACTTGCTATACTGTTCTTGATGTATTCTTTGTTAAGTGTTCTGTTATTTAGTTCTTGCCACATGTAGCTGTCAAGTTTATGCCAAGCTGTAGCTATTTACTGATTGCACAAGAAAACTGGTTCCATGTTTTTTTTTTCCTTTTCAAAAGGCCATTTTGAGTACTTCCGCGAATTCCTTCTTGTTGTTCTGTTATTAGTGTTCTCTTTTTCTCTTGGCTGCTTTTTGTCCCAAGAAAATGTTCTCCCCTTTAATGAGGAATAGCTCTTAATATGTGTATCAAGTTGGTGTGAAAGCTTCAGCTGTACCTTGTTGCCAATCCAACGTTTCTGTGCCTTGTGTCTTCCAGGAAGCGCTTGTTCAGCATGATCAACGATCTTCCAAATGTGTATGAAAGTATGGTTGACAGGAAGCACAGGGACAGGTCTGGTGTTGATAGCAGTGGCAAATCCAGGCACTCATCAAAGCCAAAGGTACGCTGACTGACCCCCCCCCCCCCCCCCCCCCCCCCACTGCAGTAGCAGTAGTAGTTTATGTTTGTTGGAAATTCCAAAACTGGAAGCGCATCTCCGACCGTAACTCGGAACTGAATTGCAATTTGTTGTGTGCAGCAGCGAACTGATGATGTCCGCCCAAAGAACTCCAGGGCAGTTGCTCGAGAGGAAGACGAGGACGAGGACGAAGAAGAACACAGCGAAACCTTTTGCGGAAGCTGCACTGGCATATACAACGCAAGCGAGTTCTGGATCGGCTGCGACATGTGCGAGCGGTGGTTCCACGGCAAATGCGTGCGGATAACCCCGGCCAAGGCGGACCACATAAAGCACTACAAGTGCCCTGAATGCAGCAGCTCCAAGAAAATGAGGCAGTAGGCCGTGGCCTGCAAGTCTGCTTGAGCCGTCTCTGACCCATCTGATCAAACTACACCACCATGTTTCTTTTCTGCCCAAGGTCGCGGCTAGCGGATGTGGATTCCTCTAGAAACTGTGCTCCCTCTCCCATGTGGTAGTCTCCTAGCCGTAGGTGCTGTGAAAGACTGATACATACTAGCTCATACTCTCGTAGCATTATAGATGTTTCCTTGGTTGTCATTTGATGTGTTCATTCCCAGGTGTGGACAATGTCGTCGCAATGTTTGCTGATGATGATTGAATTGTGCCTTGGTAGGCGATTTGCTGATTGGCTTGTGTTTCTGCAAAGTGAACTGCCTTTCTTTGATCTGTCTGAGGGCCCTAGCGGAAGTACAGGGGCCAAAGAATTTATCAGGATGATTAAACACAGGAATATGACTTTGACACTGTTCACCTGTTTGAGCTTCAGAGAAATGAACCAAAGTGAAGGATTTCTACAATCCATGGAGCTCTTTGTTATTAAGATTCTCTTGTTTCTTCAATTCCTACGAATTGAACACCTAAGTCTGACAAATATTCCTTGCACAACTCTCCCACGGAAGAAGACACGGTTGTTCCCTGCTCCAAGTTCTGCTCTGCCATAAAGCAATCCCCACCGAAATGTCACTGCACTTGCTAATGTTTGAGGAACCTGCATTCAAGCACACATCAATAGTTAACCGCACTACTTGACAGTAAAATAAGCACATTTTAACATCCTAAACTTTGGCATGTAACCCGCCCTGCCCTCACCCGTGAAAAGAAAAATGTGGGTTAAGATCTAATTTCTCCTCCAACAGCTCCCTACTCCCCAAAACAATTTGGTACAAATGAAGTTGGCACAAAAAAACGTGCTCCAGCAGCTTCCCTATTCCTATTTTTCTATGATGATCATAAAAAAAAGAGAAACATTCAATCCGGGTCCTCGTACTCTATCGCGTTGGCCATGTTAGTCTCAGGTGGTCATCTATGGTCCAATATACGTTTTCTTCTATGTACATGCTGATTTGGCGATTGACTGACATGTCCACGCGGGCTTTGACCGCCAGCTCATCTCCACACGTTCTGGCCGATCGATTCGGGGGAATGCGTTTTTTTTTTGCAAAACCGCCAGGGAATAAATAGTAGCCCACCTGGTCGGACCGATCCATCCACCTAGTTGGACCAGACCGAGTCGCTCCCCTCCCCTGCTCTGCTCCGCTCCGCTCCCCTGTTCGTCGCCGCTGCCGAGGTGCGACCTCGAGCTCGCCGGCGTGGCTAGCATGGCCGACAAGTCACCAATCATGTATTCAAGCTTCCCCTTCTCTTGCTTTAATTTATCCCTCTCTCCAATGACTTGGTCCCTCTCCTGCATGACTTGGTCTCTCTCTTTTTCTGTCTTAGCCCTGAATACATGATGAATGCTTCTTACTGTTTTGTCATTCATCTTCCTCTTCTCAAGCTCTTACCTACACATAGCACATTAATGGCATACAAATTAACTACTAAAGAAATAACTAAAATTTGAACTTAACTGGACCTTTAGCTTTATCTGAGCTTTCTAAACTTTTGACAGTGTCACTGAATTTGTACTAACCTTCTAGGCACATGTTAGGAACCTCCTGTCAGTATCAACTGATTTAAATGCCACAAGCTTCTCACACAAAGTTCCATGCTGACATGTAAAGCTAGGTAGATCCTGTCGCCAGGCCTCTCCATTCCTCACAGAAGATTGTGGCAGGAGACTAAAACAAATTCAGATTGGATTCAAAATGAAGAAAGAAACCCTAGTTGTTGGTAACCCTAGTAGGAGATGAGGAGGAGATAATCAACCTTGCTGGTAACCGAGTCGTCTTCAGAAGAGCTAGGGAGATCATCCCACGACACCATGGCTGACGCTGGAGGAAGAAGAGAAGAAGGGGCAGCGACGATGGACGTAAGTTTTCCTTTTGACTTGCGGACTGTCGCAAGTTTCCTCCAATTTACTCGGCGTCGAGGTGCAGACGGAGAAATTGAAGTTGTCCAAGGAGCAAAGGTGCATCCTTTCATCTCAAGCAGATATCGTCAGGAACACCAGGAAGCGGGTGGAGGATATCAAGGAGGACGGAGAACTGCTTAAAGAAGAGAGAAAAAGCTTGAGTATGTCATTCCTGAAAGCTGGCCATGGGAACAAGGAGAAGCTTCGGAAGATCAATGTTATCCCGGAGGAATGGAGTGCTAGTTGTCTTGGTGGTCAAGTATATATTAGGCCTATATATAGATGGCCTTGTAACCTAATGTTGTTGGGTGTTTATTTTGGTGATGTGATATGTTAAGTTATGAGTTAAGGGCTGCTCTCATGTTGGCTGTAATGACTATAGCATGCTTAAGTTATGAACTGCTTGTCCTCGGGTTAAGAACGACTATGTTAGTGTACTAAGAGCATCTCCAATAGACGGTCCAAATGTAAAAATACCTTACTTTTGGACCGTCAAAGGCAAAAAACGCTTCTCCAACAGAAGGTCCATATGTAAAAAAAATTGGACCGCGGCCTCCTCGTGATGTAAAATGCAACACCTTGCGGTGCAAATTTACATCACGAGGTGCATCTGGTCCAAAACCAGCCGCCGCCAGCGAACGGCCAACCGCCACTTCATTTCCTTTCCCGCCCGCCCACGCCCGTCTGCCCGCCCGGCCGCCGACGCCGCCATGGCCGAAGGCGACGACCCCGCCGCCTTCTCTGCCGCCGCCGCAGCCGGTGGGTTGACCCACGTGGCCGCCGCTGCCATCTCGCCCGCAACCGCTGCCATGCCGCCGCCCCCCGCCCGCCGGCCCGAATTAGCGCCACCACGGCCAGTGGGCACCGCGCCGGTGGCGAAGCCGACGAAGGGACGAGGCGGCGGAAATCGGGCGGCCAACCGCAGCCACAACCCGACCGACAGTTCTACGCGGCCAGTGAAGGTCTCCAAGGCGGCCGCGGCGGCTCGGGGTGACGACTCGCAGCCGATGCGGCCGGCGGCCTCCTCCAGCAGCCCTACATCCATTCCTCAACCTCCCCCGCCACCACCGCCAGCCGTGGAGGACGACGTGGCCACGCCGACGGCCACCGCCTCCAACATGTTCGACGAAATGTCGCAAAGGTATAAATTTTCCGGTTGTGCTCTCGTTTGTTGTTTCAATTTGTATGTGTTTTTGATTGTTTGTGCGTCCAATTGTAGTCTTGATGATGAAGCTTTCATGCACGCAACAAATGTGGCAAATGATGATTACATGTATGCGTCACAAGAATATGAAACCCAATATGATGATGACAATCTTGGTGTTGATGACCGCATGAGTAATATTCATGTGCATTTCTATTTGTAGGGCGAAAAACTTTGATTGAGACGATGCTCTTTTGGTAGAGGGATTTGATACTATGATGGTGATGCACTTTTGATTGAAACTATGATGATGATGCACTTTATTTTCAAATTTTTGATGCTAGTTCAATGCAAAA
The DNA here is from genome assembly GCA_963921465.1 of Triticum timopheevii. NCBI lineage: Eukaryota > Viridiplantae > Streptophyta > Magnoliopsida > Poales > Poaceae > Triticum > Triticum timopheevii. Next base: position 588,423,183 of record OY997270.1, read on the forward strand.
CCGCGGCTGAACATTGGTTGGCAGCAGCCGCGCGGCCGTTTTCAGATTTTTACATCTTTGGTTTGGACCATCTATCGGAGTTGCTCTTTTGGACCATCGGTTGGAGTTGAGCGTTTTTCGGAGCTTCAAAATGCACTTTTTGACGATCCAAATTTTACATCTCCAGTTTTGGACCGCCAAAATTTGAACCATCTATTGAAGATGCTCTAACATGAGGTTTTTTGTAGACTACGTCGCCTCAGATCGTCATAAGTGTCTGTTGAGAAAATTAGTAAGAAAACCGGTTGATTTTTGTAGCGCCCAAGGAATGTGGTAGCCAACCTGAAATTGAACTCGAATGTGGCAGTTTTGTACAGTTCACTCCGAATTTTTTTATGGGGAAAAACGCACATGTTACACGTGCTAAAAAGTACAGTACAAGCCATGAAAAGATTTGACACGGACCTAAAGCCATGAAACTGAATTTGCGCAAAGAAATCCGATTTTGTGGGCATTTTTAGTTTCGTTATTGGCTTGATTTCGAGAGTACTGTTTTCTTCTCTTATCCTCGACAATTATTCACCGGTGATCTTCCTCGCAACACACAAAGATTTGTCGGAACAATCTAGCAAGAGAACCATTACAGTGTACCAGCAGATCAACCAGCCGTTATTGCACAATCATACAGCAGGCAACTATAAGGTCTAGCACTGGGCTGGGCACAACACATGAGCCAGCAACAGAGGGGAGGCAATACAGTACACCTAATAACAATCCAGCCATCACCATCAGGCGATGCATCCTCTGCTCCGGAGGCTCTCCACGGCGTCCCTGATGATCTTCTCCAGCGGAATGAACTGCAGGCCCAGCGCCATCAGCTTCTTCGGCACCCCGTCCGCCCTCACCAGCCCAGGCTGCGTGTCCTCGGGGAACCTGCCGACGAAACCCACAGCAAGCGACATTCATGCCGTTGTTTGCTATGACATTACTGTGCTCCAAACATGTCATGTATGTGTTCAGTGTGTGTTGCTTACTTGGGGACCTTGTAGTCGGGGTAGAGCTCGGCGACTTTCGACGCGAAATCGCTCCAGTGACAGATGGGCTCCACGCAGAGGTGCCTCCCGGATGCTGATGGCTTCTCGAACAGCATGATATGAGCTAACGCGACGTCTTCCACATGGACCGGCCCGATGAAGAAATCCTTATACTCCTCAGTGCAGCCTGCATGTGCAGAGAGATGTGCTTCATTATCATAGTAACAAATCACACACTGAACCGGACAAGAGAAGTCTTCTGAACTGAAAGAGGCATTGTTCATGTGAAACATGGAGCAGAAAAGTGTTGAGAGATGCTGAAACATGCAGTTTTACTCTGCTGCAGAATGTTCAATACAGCGTAACTAGCTTCATTTCAGACAGCTCTCCTAAAGTACCAGTATCAGCCAGTACTCATTTGCTAATCCAGTTGCCAAATTCTCAGGTTATCGTTTTCAATATTGAAGGGCAAAATTGTGAAACAGATCTTATACTCTGGCCTGACCAGAGCATTTGTCAAGACTACATGAACGAAGGCTGCATTATGCGTACCTTCAAGCAAGCGAAGAAACATGGCCATGCTAGCATTGATCCTCGGCGGAATCATCGGGCCCAAAACAGTCCCTGGATTGACCACAACCACATCCAGTCCATTCTCCTCTGCAAACTTCCATGCTGCCTTCTCAGCCAGTGTCTTTGAAGCAGGGTACCAGACCTGTCCAAGAAAAGATAGAAACTGAGATAACTGAAATCCAGCAGAAAAATGGTTGCATCTTAACAATCCAGTAACAATTTTACAAGATGCCCTTTATGTGCAACTTTCAGTCCATTGATTCAAATAGATCATTCTTTCATCTGCACAACTAAGCAAAGTAGCTTCCCCGCAAAAAAAAAAAAAAACCCTAAGCAAAGTAGCTGCTGCATCTGGAGAGCCATATGTAATTTCATACTTCTCTAAAGAAAATGTGATTTCATATTTTTCATCTCATCAAACAAACTATGCACTTCTGCTGTAACAAACTGTACTGCACTGCAGGTTGCAGATAGCCTTTCTATGCCCTGCTAGTAACTGCTGGTTGTTTTTGGCATGGTTAGTAGTAACTGCACTTGTGGTATCATCTCACCCCGTTCTTGTCGCAGTAGTCGATGTCGGTCCAGCAGCGCTCGTCGAGGACCTCGCCGGCGGGCCACCCGGGGCTGGGCACGACGGCGGAGACGGACGAGGTCACCACCACCCGGCGCACGCCCCCGGCCTCCTTGGCGGCGCGCAGCACGTTGAGCGTCCCCTCCACGGCCGGCACCACCAGCTCCTTCTGCGGCCACAAAACGCCATCCCGTACTGAGAGGACTGAACTCTCAAGGAACAACGGCAGGACGGTCACGGGGCGGCAGTACCTGGGGGTCGAGGACGCGGTCGACGGTGCAGGGCGAGGCGAGGTGGAAGACGCCGGAGCAGCCGTGCGCGGCGGCGAGCATGGCGGCGCCGTCGAGGAGGTCGCACGGGAAGAAGCGGACGCGGGCCTCGTCGCCCCCGGCGAGCGCCAGGAGGTGCTCCGTCTCGGCCTTGTCATCTGCGCCACGCCAGCGACAAAAAAAATAAATCAAATGGTGGCGTCCGCCGCACCGCAGGTCCGTCTCTGGTCAACGTAATGGCGGTGCAGGGTGGGACGGAGGGTGGCACTGACCGGGGTTGAGGACGGCGGCGTGGACGTCGTAGCCGCGGGCGAGGAGGAGGCGCACGGTCCAGGAGCCGATGAAGCCGCTGGCGCCGGTGACCAGCACCGTCCCCCCCTTGGCTTCCTCAACTGCTGTCGCCATGCTCCTTGCCAACTGGGGACTGAGTAACTGACCACCCCACGTGGGTGAGGACTGAGGACTGAGGAGGAGACGATGAAGTGTCTGAGTGCACGGCTATCGAGTGGTGTGGGAGGTGCTAAGATTTTATTTTTTTCTTAGGATAGAACCTAAAGATTTTATTGATTCGCTTGGTGCCAGTTCCAAACTGACAAGATAGCTACTGTTTTGGATCTTGTGCAAAAATCAAATTGGTGCTCCCAAGTGGGCCCAGGCTGTCTCCTTGATTCGTACCATTTAGAGCCACTTCAATGGGGCGACCCATTTCGTCCGCCCGCGTCCGTTTGGGTCGGCGCGGACAAAAGTGACGGCCCAACGCGCCGACCCAAACTCAAATCGTGTCCGCCTTGCGTCCGCACCGACCCATTTCCGGCCCAAAATTGCGCCTGGAATGCGTCGAACGCGCCGCGCGTCTTCTCGCCGTCCGCCGCGTCCCCACCTGGCTGCCACCCAACCGCCACCGGTCGTCTTATTTATTACGACCACCGACAGCGGACCCACGCATCAGTCAGTGCGCGCATCCTTTTTTAACCACGCGTGCGGCGGGGTCGGCCTCATCCATTTCTCGCGTCCACATCTGGCCCCCACCACTCCCTTTGCTTCCTCGCCGGCGACCGCAAACCCTAACGCGCCCATGGGCCTCTTCGACAGCAGCAAGGGCAAGGGCAAGGGCACCCCCGACGCCTCGTCATCCCGTGCTCCCCCTCCCCCTCCACCGCCGGCGCGTTTTCGCCCTGAACGTCGGCGCCTGCACATCCCGGTGCACCAAGCGTGGTGGCACTGGGAGTACAGGCAGCCCCTCCCCTACCCCGACGTGACGCTGCCGCACCATTGGCATTTTGCTCCAAACCGGATCCCGGTGCCGGCGGTTCCGCGGACCCAGCGGGCGCACGACGATGAGGTGCGCCGGCGCCGCGCGCTGCTCACGCCGGAGCAGCGTCAGCTGCCCGAGTACGCCGCCGACTCTCCCAACTGGGACTTGGTTCGCCCTCGAACACGAGGAGCAACGGCGCTCGGGTGTCGATGCCGTCCCGCCGTCGTTCCCACCGCCGCCCCCGGAGGTAGAGCCGGAGGACATTGAGGCGGAGGCGGAATACCAAGCTGCCCTCGAGGAGGCCCTGCAGCACGAGCTGGAGGCTAGCCGCATCGACGAGGACGCGCACTGGGATGGGCTGGAGCAAGCCCTTGCCCTGTCGGCGGCGGGGAACTCCGTCCACAGCCCGCTCTTCGTGCCGCCGCCTCCACCGTCGCCGCCTGTCCAGCCCAAGCCGGAGCCGGAGTCGGAGCCGTCGCGTAAGCGCTCGCCGCCTCCACCCACTTGGCCGGAGGAGGCCTACTCATGGACGGGTTAGTACCGCGAGTGGGTGAGCGCACCTCCCGTCCACTTCGCCGCCACGCCGGAGGAGGAGGCGGCCCACCTCAAGCGATGGAAGGAGCACTGGCTCCGCCAGGAACAGGCCGACGGCGAGGAGTAGATGCGCTACGAGGCCATGCTCCAATGCGACGCGGAGGCGCTCCGGCTCAAGGAGGACGAGGAGGAGCGCGCGCGGCTTGCCGCAATGCCGCCGCCCCAGCAGACGCCGGAGGAGGCTGCCCTGGCAGCGTACCAGGCGGCGTTCGGGTGGGCTGGGCCTGCTCCAGTCTTCATCGACCTCACCGAAAACGGTGGCTTCGAGGGCAAGGGCAAGGGCAAGGCCGACGACGTCAAGGGCAGCGTGCGGGGCGGCAGCAGGCAGGCGCAGACTTTTTTTTAATGTTTTATTTAAAGTTTATTAGATTTAGGTGGACTTTGGCCGACGTTTGACCGGCCACTTTATGTTTAATTATGTTTATTTATGTTTATTTCGTGCAACTTGTTTTTTTCCACGCCGGCACATTTGGGTCGGCCTCCCCATTGAGCGGTCAAGCCGACTCATTTTAAAATGCGGACGCGCACGTCCGCCTGGCTGACCCAAACGAACAAAAAACGGACAAAGCGCGTGTTCGTTTGGGTCGCCCCGTTGGAGTTGCTCTTACAGTCTCTTTGCTTCAACGATTTCCATACTGATGAACCAGGCCTCATTTGGTTCGTAGGATAGAAATATCATGAAAATAGAAAAAATCATCGGAGTCTCTTATTCATAGGATTCTTGTAACACATGAAAACGAGAACATAAGATTGAAGCGACATTTTCTTCTTGAATCCTATAGCTAGATAGAAAACTAAAATAAAATTTGATTAAAAAATGTGTTTGATAACACCGGAAAGAAAAAAAAATGTAGGAAGATGTTTGAGTGGGTGAAACTTTCTTTCAGAATAGTGCAAAGCAATCCTTGTAAAATTATAATCCTATGAGTCAGAAGATCTATGAGGAGAAAGTCGTAAGGATTTAAATCCTCCAAAAAAAATACAATAAAATCCGTTTGAATTAAAAGTCCCCTAGGATCTGGGGGTTACAGGGTTGAATCCTATATAGAAATTGCTAAGAATTATTACCTCTGAATCAAAATGTAAGACATTTTTGTAGGCTAATTTTTATAGAGGTAGTACTTTGAAAGAATCCTTTATTTTCCTAACTAATGCAACCAAACTAACCAAAAATCTTAGATATTTGGATAGACATGACACTGCAATTATACATGCTTTCGAATTTGGGTTGGTCATTTTTGTTGGAACGATGGCTGCGAACGACGTGTAACGCCCCGGCCACAGAGACATGTCCTGGCTGTTATGCCTGGCAGGATCTAGATTGGACCAACAATAATCTTTCCTACGCACTTTGTCCTCACCCGTGCACACCCGGAGTTAACTTTCTAGTTGGTCACCCATTCTCAAATCAGTCCAGGCTCCAAGCCAAGCACACTAACTTTGAGGTTCCTTTCGGATGGGTCTCGGAAAAGAAGGAATTTTTTATTGATATAAGTAGTCTATCATCTATCATTCCTATTAAGTCAAGCTTGGTACCAGTTCCAAAACTGACAAGATAGCTACTGTTTTGGATCTTGTGCAAAAGTCATATTGGTACTCCCAAGTGGGGCAACGCTGACTGCTTGATTCATACCATTTCCAGAGTCTCTTTGCTTCAATGATTTCCATACCGCTAAACAAGGCCTCATTTGGTTCATAGGATAGGAATATCATGAAAAAAGAAAAATCCATCAGAGTCGGCCTCATTCATAGGATTCTTGAAACACATGAAAACAAAAAAAACATAAGGTTGACTGAAAATACGTGCAAAAAAAATGCAATCCCAAGGTTGCGACGAGAGCACGACAAGTGACAGTGGCTGAGCGCATCACTTGATAGGCACTTCCAGCGAAGGGATTTTTACTTTGTCCGTGTCAACAAACAATTCGAAATACCTCGACTTTTTCAGAACAGGTCTGAGTCAAATAGCAATGATTCGAAGCACTTCTTTTTCCATTACACAATTTCGGAAACCTAAGGACTCGATCGTATGGATATGGAAAATACAGGATTTCCGATCCTAGCGGGAAAAGGAGGGAAACAGATACTCAATTTAAAGTGAGTAAACAGAATTCCATACTCAATCTCATCGATCCCTATAGAATTCTGTGGAAACTATTGGTAAAGCGGTCATAGTTCCTTCGCCTAAAAGAGAATTTAATTTAGCGGCTCTTTCTAAAAGGCGTGAATGCAAATAAAAAACATCCCCTGGATAAGCCTCACGGCCGGGAGGTCTTCTTAATAGAAGGGGCATTTGGCGATAATTACTTTCTCTACCATTGCATAGTGGGGTGCTCGTATCCAATATTTTGTTTGCATACTACAAGAGAAACAAGCAGACACATCACAGGTTTAGCATGTAGTATACGAAACTCATTTTGGTAAACCGGTTCAGTAGTAAGGTGGACAAGATAACAACATGAAACAAACATATATCTATGTACTATGGTCACTATATTGTCCATATCATTATAGTTTATGTTGCCTAATCAAGATAGAGACATAGTTCAACTCATATATTTTTAAGACACAACAGCATAGACAGAATATAAGTGTGAGAAACTACACAGCATTGGCAACACTTGTAATGTGCATCACATGGGAACATAACTGTTTATACAATTGAAACTGAAATCAACATAGAGCAAGAAGTTAGAACAACAGTCCAGTTAAAGAAATAGGTTTAAAACATACCTGTTTCTCCATTGGAGTTTCAGTTGGATCCTTCAAATTCGAAAGTAGTTGGTATGAGTAAATACAGTGATGCAACAACAAAGGAGTATGGACCATAGCTATGGAATCTGACCTGAGAACAGTTGCTCTTCTGCTTTAAACGTGGAGTTTGGGTTAGTTTTGGTGGTCTTCGTGCTTTGGGCACTGCAGTTGCTTTACAAACTGCTCGTGTGGGGGTACTTTATGGTGGACATGGTGCTTTGTCAACTAGAAGTGGGTTACTATCCGTTGGGGTTGCGGTTAGATGGGTTGTAGCTGGTTCTCTACCCAACGGTGTAAGTGTGCAATCTGGAAAAGTCTCGATTATGTGTGGTGGGGCTAGTTTGTGGGCCAGTGCAACCATGGTTCTATCTGCATCGACGGGTAACATTGTCTTTTGTGAAGAATGGGTTTTTGCTCCCTTAGATACTGCCATCACACCCTCCAATTCAAATGGCTGATAAACAAGAAAAGGAATTGAACGTACAGACATTTTATGATAGACAGATGTGGTAGTTCACATATATGTTGTCTAACCAAACAGGACAGCATGCCACAATTTCACATATATGATGCCTAACTAAACAGGATAGCATGACACAGTTTCAGATATATGATGGATAACTTAACATGATATAATGGCATAATTCAACATATGATGAGTATCTAAACAGGATGACATGACAAAACTATATGATGTCTTTCTAAAATAGGTTGGGATGAAATAATTCACATACATGTTGTCTAAGTATATAGGATGGCATGATATAATTGACATAATTGATTCATATACTAAGCAGCTGGCACTCACATGTATGATCTCTAAACTAAGCAGATGGAATTCAATATTGTGCATATGATGTCTAAACTAAGCAATGCAAGACACCATATGCATGATATGAGAAATATAAACATTGCAACTTAGAGCATACACCTCAGGTGGGATATAGGACTGGTCATCTATCTCTGAATCCTCCTCTGAGGAGCTCCCTGTAACCATCGAGATATATGCTTTAACAGGTACCATTGCCTGCTCTGAAGACCTTGTTTTCACTCCAGATTTTTCCATAACCGGCTCAAATGGCTGATACACATGAAGAGTAGTTCAACATACATAGATTGTCGACAAATGGAATACGTAATGAAAAAAGATGGCATGAGATAATTCACATATATGATGTCTGGCTACATGGCGGTGCATAATTCACATATATGATAACTGGCTGAAAAACATGACATTGCATAATTCACATATCTGATATAGAAAGCAAATAGGAGGCATTCGCACAAAGCATGTCTAATCTAAGCAGATGGCATGGCAATGCAAGACACCATATGCATGATAAGAGCAATATAACCCTGCCAAGTTAGAGCATGCACCTCAGGGGGGGGGGGGGATACGACTGGTCATCTGTCTTTGAATCCTCCTCTGAGGAGCTATTTGTAACCAGGAAGAAATCTGCATTGACAGGTAGCACTGACTGCTCAGAAGACCTTGTTTTCACTCCAGATTTTCCCATGACCGACTCAAATGGCTGATTCACAGGAAGAGTAGATGAATGTATAAACATTGTTGACAAATGAAATACATTATGAAAAAAAATATGGCACGATACAATTCACATATACGATGACTAGCTAAACAGGATGGCATTGCATGATTCACATATATGATGCCTGGCTAAAGAAGATGGCATTGCATAATTCCCATATTCTCCCTTCGTTCCTAAATATTTGTCTTTTTAGAGATTTCAAATGGACTACCACATACGGATGTATATAGACATATTTTAGAGTGTAGATTCACTCATTTTGCTCCGTATGTAGTCACTTGTTGAAATATCTAAAAAGACAAATATTTAGGAATGGTGGGAGTATGATATAGAAACCAAATAGGTGGCATTCACACAAAGCAAATCTAAACTAAGCTGATGACATATAAGATGTATAATGTAAGCAACGCGAGGCACCATATGCATGATATGGCTAACATCAGCATGCCAGGTTAGAGCAAACACCTCAGGAGGTAAACAGGAGTGGTCGGCTCCCTCTGAATCCCCATCTGCACAGTTATCTTCCTCTGGAATATAATCTGGAATGGCGGGAGGGGGCCCCCACTTTTCCCACCATGGAGCAACGACTGCATGACATTATATTCCCACGCAACGGTCTTCTCTTTTTCTCTACATGTTTAGTATGATTGTGTACAATATCTGACATGCATAATAAAAAAATAGTTAGATTTTGTAAGGCCTAAGGGGTGCATGCAAAAATCAAAACTGATGGTAGCAAACGAGTGGATGGATCCAAAACTAATGATAGCAGGTAGATTATAGCTTCAGTTTAAAAAGATAGACAATGGATCATCTATTGTTTGTTGCCCACCCTTCATGAACCACATAGAAGACCCCAGATGAACCAGATAGTAGACAGATACTATTCGTTGCTGCCTCGATATGAGACCCACGGGCATTTTAAAACTCAAGTTTGAACGATAAAGTAACATGTAATAATAACCGATGTATAACGTAAGCAAACACGAAAGACTACGACCTCTCTTCCGGAACTGTGTAGTCCTCAAGTTCATCTACTCAGTCGATGATGGTAATGCAGTTGGCATGGCTGCCGGCGACGGGGAAGATGATCTGAGGCAGCGAAAGAAAGTCTGCAGGGGGGTCTCTGCTACAGTGAACGCTTTTGTCGATGGTGCACCTCAGGTGGGGTGGATGACGGCACGGCAGGAGCAGGACATAACACACAGAGTTTTCTTCGACACCTATCTGAAAATGAAGTAAATCTATAAGGGCTCCTTAGAATTGGAGGATTCCATAAATGCAGGGACAAGAAAAACACAAGAATAGGATAGGAATGCACGTGCAAAACAGAGCATTTGGAAACATAGGATTTCAGTCAACCTGGGTGTTTGGTTCACATGAATTGGAAGAACACAGGAATGGAGAAACATGGTCAAATTAAAGTCAAACCACGTGGAAATGAAAAAAAAATAAGAATCTTATTATGCCAATAATGCAATTAGTTCTGTTCTTCATGCATATTAATTTGAAAAGGACGTCCAAGTGAATATTAAAATTCCTACGTTTTTTCTTTGAAAGAGACACCAAAGGAAAAAAAATCCTCCAGTTTTGCTTTGCTCCACTCCTTCTAACCAAATGCACGAATAGTAGTACCATAGTAGTTCCATAGCAAAGGATCCCTGAGGGATCGACATGAATGCAGAGTAACAAAGTGATGCAATGAGCTAGTGTAAAACCTCTTTGGCATAGCCTTGTGGACCTCAACATCATTGGGTTGGACGTGGAGGATGGTGATGCTGGTGTGATTGTCGGAGGCGGGGAAGAAGATCTGAGGCCTCTGGAAACGGCGCCGAAGGTACTGCTCCGCTGTGATGGACGGTTCCATCGTTGGATCAGCTCCGGTGATGTGTACGGCGGCGAGGCTGAAGCAGGACAAGACAGACAACGTTAATCTGAAGTGGGACTCTAATATCATCTGCAATAGATGATGTAAAATACATCACCAAGAAGTCCTAGATGTAAAACGCATCTGCCGTGCCACGGCCGCTCCGACAAATGCTGTAAGTACTGTTCACTCTGAACTTAACTGAAGAAACTGAACTTTATAGTTGAAACTGAATTTTACTGTCGAAACTAATTGAACTAGTAGCAGAGCATTGCAATAGATGTTTAGGGCATTCGAGCACTAGTAGCAGAGAAGCAGTGATCTAAATCAGCAGACGCTCGAGCAGGGAACTAATACGTCTCTGTTGTATCTATAATTTTTGATTGTTCCATGCCAATATTATTCAACTTTTATATACTTTTGGCAACTTTTTATACTATTTTTGGGACTAACATATTAATCCAGTGCCCAGTGCCAGTTTCTGTTTGTTGCATGTTTTACGTTTCGCAGAAACCCAATATCAAACGGAGTCCAAACAGGATAAAAACAGACGGAGAATTATTTTGGAATATTTGTGATTTTTGGGAGGAAGAATCAACGCGAGACGGTGCCCGAGGGGGCCAGGAGACAGGGGCGCGCCCTGGACTCTCCTGGGCAACCTGTAAGGTGGTTGACGCTCTTCTTTTGCTGCAAAAAAGCTAATTTTATGAGAAAAATCTGGGCGGAAGATTCACCCCAATCGGAGTTACGGATCTCCGGATATAAAAGAAACAGTGAAGGGGAAGGATATGGGAACGCAGAAACAGAGAGAGACAGAGAGATAGATCCGATCTCGGAGGGGCTCTCGCCCCTCCAACACCATGGCAGCCAAGGACCAGAGGGGAAACCCTTCTCCCATCTAGGGAGAAGGTCAAGGAAGAAGAAGAAGAAGGGGGGCTCTCTCCCCCTTGCTTCTGGTGGCGCCAGAATGCCGCCGGGGGCCATCATCATCACCGCGATCTTCACCAACACCTCCATCATCTTCACCAACATCTCCATCACCTTCCCCCATCTATATTCAGCGGTCCACTCTCCCGCAACCCGCTGTACCCTCTACTTGAACATGGTGCTTTATGCTTCATATTATTATCCAATGATGTGTTGCCATCCTATGATGTCTGAGTAGATTTTTGTTGTCCTACCGGTGATTGATGAATTGCTATGATTGGTTTAATTTGCTTGTGGTTATGTTGTTGTCCTATTGTGCCCTCCGTGTCGCGCAAGCATGAGGGATTCCTGCTGTAGGGTGTTGCAATACGTTCATGATTCGCTTATAGTGGGTTGCTAGAGTGAGAGAAGCTTAAACCCGAGTAAGGGGATTGTTGCGTATGGGATGAAGGGTACTTGATGCTTTAATGCTATGGTTGGGTTTTACCTTAATGATCTTTAGTAGTTGCGGATGCTTGCTAGAGTTCCAATCATAAGTGCATATGATCCAAGAAGAGAAAGTATGTTAGCTTATGCCTCTCCCACATAAAACTTGCTATCGGTCTAGTAACGTAGTCAATTGCTTAGGGACAATTTCACAACTCCTACCACCACTGTTCCACACTCATTATATTTACTTTATTGCTTCTTTATCTAAACAGCCCCTACTTTTTATTTACGTGTTCTTTATTATCTTGCAAACCTATCCAACAACACCTACAAAGTACTTCTAGTTTCATACTTGTTCTAGGTAAAGCGAACACTAAGCGTGCGTAGAGTCATATCAGTGGCAGATAGGGTTGAGAGAATATTTGTTCTACCTTTGGCTCCTTGTTGGGTTTGACACTCTTACTTATCGAAAGAGGCTACAACTATCCCGTATACTTGCGGGTTATCAAGACCTTTTTCTGGTGCCGTTGCCGGGGAGTCATAGCGTGGGGTGAATATTCTCGTGTGTGCTTGTTTGCTTTATCACTAAGTAATTTTTATTTGCTGTTCTTAGTTGTTTTCTATCTTTAGTTATGGGTAGGAAACGCAAAATACCAAAAAAATTAGTTGTACCTACTGAACCAATGGTTGAAGAACCACTCAAATTCTATCACACTCCTGAAGCTTTTTTACTTGGATCATCTTCGACCCCTTTGTGCTTGTGCTGAAACCCCCACTAGCTTAGTTGAGGGCAAATCTTTAGATGAGCATGCTTGTTATGCGTGACACCATATATCTAAAAAAGGGAAACTTTTACTGGATCAAATTCATCGTTTGCAATGCTATGCTTGGACTTTATCTGAATTATATGATGTTACTTGTTGTTGTGAAAACCCTAAGAAACACCTTCCCTACCAATGTGAGGTTATTGATAATGGAATCGTATCTTCGTATGCTAAGGGTGTTTATAATTACTATGATGTTCAACAAATTGAAGAATTTGTTGCTTTTAAGGGTGCTTATGAAATTGCTTCTTTGATTGAAAAGTATGATGCTACACTCTACAAATCTGAAAATTTTCCCATACTTGAATATTTTTATGATAATTATGCTTCAAATGCCTATGTTAAACTATATATTGAGAAATTCTCCGCTGTCCAAGAAAAGACTAATATTTTGCAGGAGTCTAAGGAAGAAGAAATTGATGAAACTGTGAGCTCATTGGATGAAAAAGATGATGAGGAGAGCGAAGAACAAAAGGAGGAAGAGCGAATTATCTACCCGTGCCCACCTTCTAATGAGAGTAACTCTTCAACTCATACATTGTTTAATTCCCCTTCGTGCTTACCGAAGGATGATTGCTATGATGATTGTTATGATCCCGTTGATTCTCTTGAAATATCCCTTTTTGATGATGCTTGCTATGCTTGTGGCCAAGATGCCAATATGAATGATGATTATGGAGATTAACTTGCTATAGTTCCTTATGTTAAACATGAAATTGTTGCTATTGCACCCACGCATCATAGTCCTATTATCCTTTTGAATTCTCCAAACTACACTATATCGGAGAAGTTTGTGTTTATTAAGGATTATATTGATGGGTTGCGTTTTACTAATACACATGATGATTTTGATAGATATAATATGCATGTGCTTGCTGCTCCTACTTGCAATTATTATGAGAGAGGAACTATATCTCCACCTCTCTATGTTCCAATATGATAAAATTGCAAGAAACTTCTTATACTATGCATTGGCCTTTACTTGGTGTGCATGAATTGTTCTCTTATGACATGCCGATGCATAGGAAGAGAGTTAGACTTCGTTGTTGCATGATATATGTTACTTTGTGCTCACTACTAAATTACAAATCATTGTTAATTAAAATTGGCTTTGATATACCTTGGGATCCGGGTGGATCCATTACTTGAGCACTATATGCCTAGCTTAATGGCTTTAAAGAAAGCGCTGCCAGGGAGACAACCCGGAAGTTTTAGAGAGTCATTTATTTCTGTTGAGTGATTTCATATAGTTTAAAAACAAAAAAAATAAAGAGGGGAACCCAAAACTTTTCAAAAAGGAAAGTGAAAGTGAGAAAGATAAGCATTGTTGAAGTGGGGGAGCTCCTTGAACTTTGTTCATGCTCACGGAAACTTTGTGAATCTTGATTACAGAAACTTTTCATCAAAAATAATTATCCCCCTGTACAATTCCATTGTATTATAAAAATAATATGCCAAGGTTTGCTTTTAGGATGTTTACAATGGTTGTTGGTTTGTGCGGTGCAGGATAGAAACTTCGGCTGAAGTGCGTGATTTTACATTTTTTACTGGAACACCAAACGGTTCTGATTCTTTTTGCACTGTCTTTCTGTACAAATTGTTTATTCTTCCTAATTTTGGTAGAATTTTTGGGGTACCAGAAGTATGGTGAATGTTCAGATTGCTACAGACTGTTCTGTTTTTAACAGTGTTTTTGATGCATAGTTTACTTGTTTTGATGAAACTATTAATTTCTATCAGTGAATTAAGACGTGGAAAAGTTATATTACAGTAGACACAATGCAAAAACAAAATATAAATTGGGTTGCAACAGTACCTATAGTAGTGATTTGCTTTATTATACTAACGGATCTTACCGAGTTTTCTGTTGAAGTTTTGTGTGGATGAAGTGTTTGATTGAGGAGGTCTCAATATGAGGAAAAGGAAGAGAGGCAAGAGCTCAAGCTTGGGGATGCCCAAGGCACCCCAAGTAAATATTCAAGGAGACTCAACCGTCTAAGCTTGGGGATGCCCCGGAAAGCATCCCCTCTTTCTTCAACAAGTATCAGTATGTTTTCGGATTCGTTTCGTTCATGCGATATGTGCAAGTCTTGGAGCATCTTTTGCATTTAGTTTTCACTTTTATTTTATGCACCATGCTGGTATGAGATAGCCCTTGGTTGATTTATAGAATGCTCATTGCACTTCACTTATATCTTTTGAGTATGGCTTTATAGAATGCTTCATATGATTCAGTTATATCTTTTGAAGTTTGGATTGTCTGTTTCTCTTCACATAGAAAACCGCCATTTGTAGAATGCTCTTTTGCTTCACTTATAATTGTTAGAGCTTGGGCATATCTTTTGTAGAAAGAATTAAACTCTCTTGCTTCACTTATATCTATTTAGAGGGATGACAGGAATTGGTCATTCACATGGTAAGTCATAAAATCCTACATAAAATTTGTAGATCACTGAATATGATATGTTTGATTCCTTGCAACAGTTTTGCGATATAAAGGTGGTGATATTAGAGTCATGCTAGTGGGGTAATTGTGAAATTGAGAAATACTTGTGTTGAGGTTTTCAAGTCCCGTAGCATGCATGTATGGTAACTGTTGTGTGACAAATTTGAAGCATGGGGTGTTCTTTGATTGCTTTCCTTATGAGTGGAGGTCGGGATCGCGCGATGGTTAACTCCTACCAACCCTTCCCCTAGGAGCATGCATAGTAGTACTTTGCTTCGAGGGCAAGTAGACTTTTGCAATAAGTATATGAGTTCTTTATGACTAATGTGAGTCCATGGATTATACGCACTCTTACCCTTCCGCAATTTGCTAGCCTCTACGGTACCATGCATTGCCCTTTCTCACCTCGAGAGTTGGTGCAAACTTCGCCGGTGCATCCAAACCCCGTGATATGATATGCTCTACCACACATAAGCCTCCTTATATCTTCCTCAAAACAACCACCATACCTACTAAGGGAGTCCTGGATTAGGGCGTATCCGGACAGCTGAACTATATACTTCGTCCGGACTATTGGAGCGTGAAGATACAAGACTCAAGACTCCGTCCCGTGTCCGGGTGGGACTCTCCTTTGCGTGGAAGACAAGCTTGGCGATCCGGATATTTTATTTCCTTCCTTGTAACCGACTCCGTGTAAACCCTAGGCCACTCCGGTGTCTATATAAACCGGAGAGGTTGGTCCTTAGAAGGCCAATCATAATCACAATCATAATCATCATATGCTAGCTTCTAGGGTTTAGCCTCTACGATCTCGTGGTAGATCTACTCTTGTACTACTCATATCATTAATATTAATCAAGCAGGAAGTAGGGTTTTACCTCCATCGAGAGGGCCCGAACCTGGGTAAACATTGTGTCCCTTGCTTCCTGTTACCATCAGCCTAAGACGCATAGATCGGGACCCCCTACCCGAGATCCACCGGTTTTGACACCGACATTGGTGCTTTCATTGAGAGTTCCTCTGTGTCGCCGCTGCGAGGCTTGATGGCGCCTTCAATCGTCAACAACACGGTCCAGGGCGACACTTTTCTCCCCGAACAGATCTTCGTGTTCGGCGGCTTCGCACTGCGGGCCAATTCGCTTGGCCATCTGGAGCAGATCGACAGCTATGCCCCTGGCCACCAGGTCAGGTTCGGAAACCTGAACTACACGACCGATATCCGTGGAGACTTGATCTTCGACGGAATCGGGTGTAACGCCCAGGATTCGATGCGCCAGGTGTCTTCCAGTTATTCGTCGTAGTTGCCATGTCAGTTGCTTGTGTGTTGCATTTTGCCATGTCATCATCTGCATGTTTTACAAAACTTGCATCTGTTCGGTTTCCGCCGGTTCTCTGTGTTGTCCGTTCGGAGTCCGGACCATTCGCGTGCGCCCGTCGCCCCCTCTCAGACCTTGTTTCATGTGCGGGTGTTAAACTTTCTCGGAATGGCCCGAGGTTTTCCAAGCGGCCTTGTTATAGCACCGGTAGACCGCCTGTCAAGTTTCGTGCCATTTGGAGGTCGTTTGGTACTCCAATGGTTAACCGGGTAACCGTAAAAGCTTCTTTTGTCTTGCGGCCCAACACCCCTCCAAAGTGGCCCAAAACCCATCCAAACCCCCTCCATGCTCTCCGCCGTTCGATCACGATCGTGTGGGCGAAAACCGTGCCTCATTTGGACTCTCCTAGCTCCCAGAATCTATAAATATGCCCTCTCCGTCCAAATTCGTGGATGAATCCCCCCGAAACCCTAGCCCCTTCTCCACCGCGCCGCCGGACATGTCCGCCGGACACGTCGCTTCGTCCAATCAGCGATCGCCACGTCATCGTCGCCGCCCCCGCGCCCAATCCCGCGTCGCCACGTGGGCGCCGCCGAATCCCACCGCGCGCCGCCGCCTGAGGCCCAAATCCGGCCCGCCTCGGGTCGAACCGGGCCGCGCCGGGCCCGCAGCCGCCGTCGTCGGACTCGCCGCCGCCGGCGCCGCCCCACTCCGCCGCCTCCTCTGCACCCGTCCTGCGGCCCCGCCGCCTCTCCGCCTCCGCGCGCCTCCCCTCGCCGCCGGCTTCGCGCCGCGCCCCGCCTCGCCCCGCACCTCCTGTCGCCTCCACCGCCGTTCGCCACCTCGCCGCCGGCTAGCTCCGCGTCCGCCGCCTTGTCGTCACCGTCTGGCCTCGCCCCGGCCAGATCCGGGCAGGCGCGCCCCGGATCCGCCGCCCTCCGGCCGCCCGTCCTCCTCCGGCCCTCCCTCGCATGCAGGCCGCCGCCCCGCTGTGGCTCGGTCGCCGCCGCCTCTCCTTTCCCGATCCAGGCGGGATCGGGAGGAGGACGACGCGCCTCCAGCGCCGCCGCCCGGGTGGGCCTCCTGCCCCGGCCCCGTAGGCCCGCCAGCCTCCCCGGCTCGCTCCTCCTCTGACCTGGGCCAGGCCCGCTAGGTGAGCAGTGTGCAGCCCACCTATTCCCCACCGTGAGCATAATTTAGTGTGCCACGCTCATCCTGTTTTTTTTCCGGAAAACTGCTGTCCCCGAAATATTTGCATTATGTTGCCCTGTTCAACCTGCCATAACTCCATGCATACTGCTCCGTTTTGTGCTTGTAATATATCAAAATGTTCATCATTATGTGCTCTTCATTTCATTCCATTGCATCATGTTCATTTGAGTCCATCTTGATGCCTGAATCATCGTTGCAAGAGTGCTATGTGATGTTAACCTGCTGAAACTGTTATAACATGCTCTTTTGTCATTTTTGCCATGATTGATGTGTGCATCTTATGAACTTGAGCCCTACATATGTTTTGAACTATGCCATGTCTTCTTTACAGGGGTGTATGCCATATATTTTTGTAACTTGTCACGCCCAATATGCGATACTATCCTAAAGAGACTCGAAGGTCCCACCAAGGATAGAACCGCATATTGAAACGCTTTTGCAAGGTGGATATCATTACATCAACATTACATAATAGATGGGGATACATACATAAGGCATACAATGCCACACGAATACAACATCATCTTACAAGAGATCAATTCTGACTACGGATGGAACACAAACAGAAACTCAAACAACATCCACCCTGCTAGCCCAGGCTGCCGACCTGGAACCTATCCCCTGATCGAAGAAGAAGCAGAAGAAGAACTCCAAGACAAGCAAACATCGCTCTCGCGTCATGATCATCGCAAAACCTGTACCTGCAACTGTTGTTGTAGTAATCTGTGAGCCACGAGGACTCAGCAATCCCATTACCATGGGTATCAAGACTAGCAAAGCTTAATGGGAAAGGAAGGGGGTAAAGTGGTGAGGTTGCAGCAACGACTAAGCATATATGGTGGCTAATATATGCGCAAATAAGAGCGAGAAGAGAGCAAGCGGAACGGTCGTCAACTAGCAATGATCAAGAGGTGATCCTGAACTCCTACTTACGTCAAACATAACCCAGAAACCGTGTTCACTTCCCGGACTCCGCCGAAAAGAGACCATCACGGCTACACACACAGTTGATGCATTTCAATTCGGATCTGGTGTCAGGTTGTCTACAACCGGACATTAAAAAATTCCTAGCTGCCCATAACCGCGGGCACGGCTTTCGAAAGATAATACCCTGCAGGGGTGTCCCAACTTAGCCCATGATAAGCTCTCGCGATCATGAAGGATATACCTTCTCCCAGGAAGACCCGATCAGTCTCGGAATCCCGGTTTACAAGACATTTCAACAATGGTAAAACAAGACCAGCAAAGCCGCCTGATGCGCCGACAATCCCGATAGGAGCTGCACATATCTCGTTCTCAGGGCAACATCGGATAAGTCAAACTACGAGTAAAACCAACCCTCAAGTTTCCCCGAGGTGGCCCTGCAGGCTGCTCGGTTCGGACCAACACTTAGACAAGCACTGGCCCAGGGGAGGGGCTAAAATAAAGATGACCCTCGAGAGAGCGACTCCCAAGGGAAAAGTAGGTGGTGGTGAGGCAAATGGTAAAACCAAGGTTGGGCCTTGCTGGAGGAGTTTTATTCAAAGCAAACTGTCAAGGGGGTCCCATAAATCACCCAACCGCGTAAGGAACGCAAAATCCGGAAACATAACACCGGTATGACGGAAACTAGGGCAGCAAGAGTGGAACAAAACACCAGGCATAAGGCCGAGTCTTCCACCCTTTACCAAGTATATAGATGCATTAATTAAATAAGAGATATTGTGATATCCCAACATAATCCTGCCCACCATGGAGTAATCTTCAACTTCACCTGCAACGAGCAACGCTATAAGAGGGGCTGAGCAAAGCGGTAACATAGCCAAGCAATGGTTTGCTAGGAAGGGTGTCAAAGGTTAGAGGTTCATGGCAATTTGGGAGGCTTGAAAAGCAAATGATAGGTAGCGCAGCATAGCGATAGAATGAAGCAAGTAGCATAGCAATGATAGTAGTGAGATCCAGGGTAGCGGTCATCTTGCCTGAAATCCCGCTAGGAAGAAGAACGAGTCCATGAAGAAGATGAAGTCACGAAGACGAACCAAGCGTAGACGAACGAATCCTCACGATCGCAACGTAACGGGAACTATCAAGAAGAAGCACACAACATGGTAAACACACCACACATATACAAGACATGATGCACAACCAAGCATGATGCATGACAAGGCTACATGAAGCTACTCATGGCAAGAGATGATGCAAACAAGAGCACACATCAGGGCAAGTTTAAATGAGGCCGGAAGCAACATATAACAATTCCGGTAAGTCCTCATATGCAAATTTTGAAATTGGTCCAGATCTGAATAAACCTTATGTTCAAGTTGTTAAACCGCAAGTTAAAATGCACCAAGATGATCTACACGAGATTCTAGTCAAGTTACATATAAAGTTCATTTAATTCGGAGCTAGAAGATATGAGCAAAACAAGTTAAGCATGGCATTGATGCAAAATGCATACAAACATCAAGCAAACACCTCAAAACAGGGATGCAACATGATAATATGAAACAACATGCAATTCTAAGCAAGTTTCATATAGAGCACACTCAAAACGGAGCAACGGTGCAACACATACGCACTATACAAGTTATAGCAACAATCTGTCCAAAACAGCAAGTAGGCATATTGCAAGCATCAAAACAACATGCTACAGCACCTCAATATGAAAACAAAAGGCATGGTCATGATTTACAGGTAAAGCATAACAAAACATGAACACTGAGCTATCTCCAGAAATCACTATAACATGCTCAAACACACATGGCAAGATTGCAAATAATAACAGTTTCAGACTTTAGCAGAAATAACAGCAGGTTGTAATGTTTAGAGCTATCAAACAACACGCTACAGGAACTTAACATAGCAAACAAAGGCATGACATGAATCTACTAATTGCATAGAACAAAAGTCCTTTACTGACCATGATCCAAAAAGGATCAGAAGATATGATGGCACCCATGTAAACATAGCAAGTTATATGACAGATTCAAACATGGCAGGAACAACAATAAGTAGGCATGTTGGTGAGCTTGAACCACTCATCTCAGAGCAACACATGGCATGGCAAGGCAACCAACAGTAAGAGGACATGTTTATGAAGCTAAGCATGGCAAGAGCAAGTTCATAGCATGCAAGGATCAACTACAACAACCTTGGCAAAATTGAATAACATGTAAACAATCTGCCAGGAAACATTTTGTAGCAAAAGTAGAGCACGAAAATGACATGCTAGGCTACTCCATAATTTCAAGCAGGGGCATGTATGGATATAGCATAACCATATGTACAAAACATCCTTACTGAAGTATCTCAAAATAAGCATGGATCTCTCTGTAGCATCAAGTTTACATGGCATAAAAATAACAGCAGAACAGGGACTGAAATCAGCAACATCATGAGGCCTGGTTTACATGCTTGTGCTAGTCACCACATTGATCACAAAAATACATGGTAAGCACCTCTATAAAGAAGAGATGGCATAGTCCAAAACATATGTAGGGCTCAAGTTCATAAGATGCACACATCAATCATGGCAAAAATGACAAAGGAGCATGTTATAACAGTTTCAACAGGTTAACATCACATAGCACTCTTGCAACGATGATTCAGGCATCAAGATGGACTCAAATGAACACGATGCAATGGAATGAAATGAAGAGAACATCATGATGAACGTTTTGATATATTACAAGCATAAAACGGAGCAGTATGCATGGAGTTATGGAAGGTTGAACAGGGCAACATAATGCAAATATTTCGGGGACTTGGCAGTTTTCCGAAAAAAAACAGGATGAGCGTGGCACACTAAATTACGCTCACGGTGGGGAATAGGCGGGCTGCGCACTGCTCACCTAGCGGGCTTGGCCCAGGTCAGAGGAGGAGCGAGCCGGGGAGGCTGCCGGGCCTACGGGGTCGGGGCAGGAGGCCCACCCGGGCGGCGGCGCTGGAGGCGCTTCGTCCTCCTCCCGATCCCGCCTGGATCGGGGAAGGAGAGGCGGCGGTGACCGAGCCATGGCGGGGCGGCGGCCTGCGGGCGAGGGAGGGCCAGAGGAGGACGGGCGGTCGGAGGGCGGCGGATCCGGGGCGCGCCTGCCCGGATCTGGCCGGGGCGAGGCCAGACGGCGATGACGAGGCGGCGGACCCGGAGCTCGCCGGCGGCGAGGCGGCGAACGGCGGCGGAGGCGACAGGAGGCGCGGGGTGAGGCGGGGCGCGGCGCGAAGCTGGCGGCGAGGGGAGGCGCGCGGAGACGGAGAGGCGGCAGGGCTGCAGGACGGGCGCAGAGGAGGCGGCGGAGCGGGGCGGCGCCGGCGGCGGCGAGTCCGGCGACAGCGGCTGCGGGCCCGGCGCGGCCCGGTTCGACCCGGGGCGGGCCGGATTTGGGCCTCAGGCGGCGGCGCGTGGTGGGATTCGGCGGCGCTCACGTGGCGACGCGGGATTGGGCGCGGGGGCGGCGACGATGACGTGGCGATCGCTGATTGGATGAAGCGACGTGTCCGGCGTGGATGGACATGTCCGGCGGCGCGGTGGAGAAGGGGCTAGGGTTTCGGGGGGATTCATCCGCGAATTTGGATGGGGAGGGCATATTTATAGATTCTGGGAGCTAGGAGAGTCCAAATGAGGCACGGTTTTCGCCCACACGATCGTGATCGAACGGCGGAGAGCATGGAGGGGGTTTGGATGAGTTTTGGGCCACTTTGGAGGGGTGTTGGGCTGCAAGACAAAAGAGGCTTTTACGGTTACCCGGTTAACCGTTGGAGTACCAAACGACCTCCAAATGGCACGAAACTTGACAGGCGGTCTACCGGTGCTATACCAAGGCCGCTTGACAAACCTCGGGCCATTCCCAGAAAGCTGAACACCCGCACATGAAACAAGGTCTGAGAGGGGGCGACGGGCGCGCGCGAATGGTCCGGACTCCGAACGGACAACAGAGAGAACCGGTGGAAACCGAACGGATGCAAGTTTTGTAAAACATGCAGATGAAATGTAGATGATGACATGGCAAAATGCAACACGCAAGCAAATGACATGGCAACTACGGCGAGTAACTGGAAGACACCTGGCGCATCGAATTCGGGGCGTTACATCAGGACTGTGCCAGGAGCACCGGACAGTCACGATGAGCACGGCTTAGACCTGCTGTCGGACAATGCTCGGGATATCACCCCTGCAGTAGCCCTGGACCTAAATCCGGAGCAGACTGCATGGCCCAAGGACGAGTGGATGGACCCCGCCCCGTAGGCCGCACACTCATCGGCGGTAGAGCCGAACACAGACCTTACCTCTAAGGAAGCCTATGACACCGGACCCCCGGAATCGTATCCAGCTGTAGGTCCCAGTCCGCGCGCTCCCGAGCCCGCCGAGCCTGGTTGGGCTCCGGTAATGGAGTTTACCGCTGCGGATATCTTCCAGCACCCGCCCTTTGGCGACATGCTGAACTCATTAAAATCTCTCTCTTTGACAGGAGACTCTTGGCCGAACTATGTCCGGCTCGAGTGGGAAGCAGGCGACGAAGGAATTCATTGCCCACCCACCACCCATTTCATTGCCACGGTAGATGAATTAACCGACGTGCTTGACCTCGAATCCGAAAACATCGACGGTATGGACGACGATGCAGGAGAAGAACAGGAACCACCGCTCACAGGGCGGTGGACAGCCACCCCATCGTACGATATATACATGGTGGGCACGCCTAAGGAGGACGGCGGCGATAATTCAGAAGATAAAACCCCCGGGCAAAAACCAAAGCGACGACGCAGACACCGCTCCAAGTCCAGCAACAGTAAAAATAGCGACAAGAGTGCCAGAAAGATCAACACCCCAGTCAACTCCAAAGGCAACAACAACCATACGGACCCAGCGATGGAGCAGGATGAGCCAGGTCATGCCGAACATAGTTCGGAGCGGACGCCCTAACACAATGATCCCGAGGGACGAGTTCATCAAACCGCCCCAGGACAAGAACACAGTCTGGATGACGATGCATTCATCATCCCGGAAACACGCGTGGAACAAGATAACCTCCATAGAAGGCTTATGGCCACCGCGAGAAGTCTAAAGAGGCAGAAGCAACGGCTAAAGGCCGTACAGGAAACGCTCAATCGCAGATGGAATAATGTGCTAGACACTGAAGAAAGATATGGCGACGATCGCCATACAAAGAGCTATCCAAAACACAAGCTACTGCCAGAATTCGACGATGAGGCCGTTCCACCAAAGAATAACACGACCAGGAGGCCGGACGAACCACTTCATAACCACAACAGAGCAGCTACCGACACCGCACACAGTTTATGTGAGCACCTGGATAAGAAAGCCGGCGCGGCTAGGTCCATCTACGGATCTAAAGGACACACCCCGGCGCGGGACTGTGGTCACCAAAATGATCATACCAATCGGATACCAGTTCGGAATAAACACCGGACACAACAACAGCCGACGGCATGCCACAACACGTCCAGATACAGAGGGGCTGCTCACCCCCTGTGCTTCACCGAAGAAGTACTGGACCATGAATTAACACAGGGTTTTAAACTTGCGAACATAGAGGCATACGACGGAATGACAGACCCAGGGGTCTGGATCAAGGATTTTATCCTGCATATACACATGGCTCGTGGGGATGACCTCCATGCCATCAAATACCTTCCCCTCAAGTTGAAGGGGCCAGCTCGACACTGGTTGAAAAGCCTCCCCGAAAATTCAATTGGGAGTTGGGAGGAACTCGAGGACGCTTTCAGGGCCAATTTTCAAGGGACTTATGTCCGGCCTCCGGGTGCGGACGATTTAAGTCACATAATCCAACAGCCCGGAGAGTCCGCTCACAAGCTTTGGAACAGATTCCTCACTAAGAAGAATAAAATTGTCGATTGTCCGGATGCCGAAGCCTTAGCGGCATTCAAACATAGCATCCGCGACGAGTGGCTTGCCAGACACCTCGGCCAAGAAAAGGCAAGGACAATGGCAGCCTTAACAAGCCTTATGACCCACTTTTGCGCGGGTGAAGATAGCTGGCTGGCCCATAAAGGCACCGACGACCCCAGCACATCCGAAATAAGGGATGGCAACGGGAAGCCACGGCGTAATAAAAACAAACGTCAAAACAAGGAAGAGAGCATGGACAAAACAACCGTCAACACCGGATTCATGGGCTCTCGACCCGATCAACAAAAGAAGCCATTTAAAGGCAGTAAAGAGGGACCGTCCGGTCTGAACAGAGTCCTAGACAGACTGTGCCAAATTCATGGCACCCCCGACAAACCTGTGAACCACACGCACAGAGAGTGCTGGGTCTTCAAGCAGGCCGGCAAATTAAATGCCGAACACAAGGGAAGGGAAACACCAAGTGAAGACGAGGATGAACCTCGCCAGCCGAACACTGAGGGACATAAAAAATTCCCACAGAGGTTAAAATAGTAAACATGATCCACGCGACTCACACATCCACGAGAAGGCACGAACGCGCGCTCGGAGACGCGTATGCTATAGAGCCCATCGTACCCACACCTAACTAGTAGATGGCTTGTCCGACCACCTTCGATCACACGGACCGCCTGACTAGTATTCGGCGCGGAGGATCAGAGGCCTTGGTGCTTGACCCAATAATCGACGGATACCATCTCACCCACGTCCTCATGGACGGCGGCAGTAGTCTCAATTTAATATACCAGGACACTGTCCGCAGGGTGGGGATAGACCCATCCAGAATTAGCCAAAGCAACACCACCTTTGAAGGGGTGATACCAGGCGTTGAAGCCTACGGCAGGGGCTCTGTCATACTGGAGGTAACATTCGGCTCCCCAGGCAACTCTAGAAGAGAATAACTACTCTTCACCATCGCACCCTTCCAAAGCAGCTATCACGCATTGCTTGGAAGAGCGGCCTTCGCCTGCTTCAACGCAGTACCACACTATGCCTACCTTACACTCAAGATGCTCGGTCCACATGGCGTCATCACCGTTAACGGAAACACGGAGCGCTCTTCACACGCGAAGGAATATGCGACGGCTCTAGCGGCCGGACTCTAAGCGGCCTCCGATACCAAAAATCATGACTGGTCATTAAGACCACGGAAACGGTTAGACGAGTCCGGCAGCCCGGATAAAAATGAGCCAGGGCGCCGTATATGTAATCCCATAGAGGACACCAGGGGCTATAAATATTTAATAAAACCCCACTGATGGCCTGACCTTATTTACAGGTCAATGCCTTACACTTGTACCATCTATCGCACGCTTACGTCGTACTCTTTTACACAAGGTTTTCTTTCTTACAGACACAACGCGTGCGATACCCTTCCAGGAAACGGCACAATGGAGACAAAGGCATAGACGTGCAGCAGGGCCCCGCTCAAAGGTTTCTCTTTAGATTAAGCCCCTGTGTAAACCTTTTATATTGCCTCTTGTTGTTCACACATCCCATGGGTACTATACCCACAGAGGATATTGCCGTTATTGGCATTTCGCCATGACAAGGGCGCCCTTCACCCCATTTTCTGTTACAAAGTCCGCGGGAGTGTTCGGCGTCACGAGTTTGGCCTTATATGCATCAACTCCGAATCATGTCTTTGGTCAAATGTTGGGTTTGCCCGGCTCCTGGGTTTGCCGCCTTACGTTTCGTTCTTATCGGCTAAGGTGGCCAAAGGAGAACTACTGCAATTGTGCCCTGGTTATTCCGGATGAGCACCTCAGTAGAGAAAGCCGAAAACTGACTGTCATGATACAGCGAGAGACTGTTCAACCACTCGAAGACTTACCGGAATCTTTAGGATTCCTCCGCATTAACGACGGACCGTTTCCCGGTCATGTACACATGTGCCCGTATTCGGATGCACGCAAAAGTACTAGGGGCTACATAGTAGCCCCACCGTGAAACTCCTATGGCTAAGTGAAAGTGTTACAGCTATATAGTCCGGTTGCCTAGTTCGACGTGCGATCACCTCCTTAATGGACCAAGACGTTGGATCAAGTGTGATTATGCATATTTTTTGCGAACACCCCTGCATTGTATGCGTGGGGGCTGAAGCCAACGACTGCTAACTTTCAGAATTACACATATACATAAAAATGGCCGCACAGGAGGCACAAATAATACTTTCAGGCAATAAGTATAAATACAGCCTCATACTCGAACATGACATTCTTCGAGCACTGAGCCTCTATTAAGCGAGCACCTTCTGTTACCTTCTCCAAGTAGTGCTCGGCCGGATCCTGGCCTCCCGCCGGATTCTGGGTCGCAATGAGGGTGGCCTCCATATCTGTCCAATATGCTTTAACGCGGGCAAGTGCCATCCGCGCACCCTCTATACACGCTGACCTCCTCATGGCATCAATTTGAGATACGGCACCGAGGAATTGTTGCACCAAACCAAAATAACTGTCCGGCTTCGGCTCCTTCGGCCAAAGATGGTCTATTATAGACCGCATGGCAAGCCCGGACAGCCTATGAAGTTCCGCCACGGCAGCCATCTTCTCACTCAACGGAAATGGGCGCGCAGGAGCATTGAATTTGGACCAGAACAGCTTGTCCACTTCTTTATCACCTTGATCCTCGAAAAACTTGGCGGCATCAGCTGTACTCTTCGCCAAGTCCGCATAAGCATCTGCAGGACTCCAGCGTCGATCCAGGAGAGCATCCTTCGGATCCAAAAACTTCATCCGCAGTAAGTAGGAGCCCCCGACCGCGATTTTTTCGGCCTGTCGAAGCTCCTCCCGCACATCCCTGATTTCGGTCCGCATCTCCTTGGCTGCATTAAGTGCTTTGTTCAGCTCAGACGAATTAACCTGATTCTCCTTTTCAAGGAGCTCATACTGGTCGGTGGCATTTTTCAACTCCACAGCCATTTCGGCTATCTTGTCTTCGCTTCGGCGATGAGCAGCCTGTTCGGCTCTCAACTCTTCGGCCGCCTTTAGGGCAGCCGCATTGCTAGCCCGAGCTTGTTCCTTGGCCTAAGCAAGTTCGGCCCTCAGGGCTTCCACGGCAGCAGCTCCTTATGCAGTCCAGACATGTCGCATTAATATTATGCCCCTCTCGTATTTTCCTATACAACATAATAAGGAAAGCAGACCACATACCTTATGACTCGTTCAGCCGCTCGTTCACCAGCGTGATATCGGCATCAATAGATCTGATCTGCCTCCTTAGTTCAGCAACTTCAATGACTGGTCGGATGCCGGACCCTTAGATACCTGCGCATATGTACAGCGCAATCATTACTTACGAAATATGATCCTCCGTTTGCCACCTAGGGTGGGCAACCATCTCAGGGGCTACTATGCTTATGGAGCACACCTAGCGCGTGCCTCATAGCCAAAAATCGTGTATTTTTCACAACATACCTCAAAGCCTCTGAGCAGGCTCGTAAATGGTTCATTCAAACCGCTTGTGGTTGATGAAATCTTCTTGAGCACCGTGCTCATTAATGAGCGGTGCTCCTCCGAGAGCGCAGCTCGCTCCAGAAGGCCCGTCAGTATGTCCGGCCGGACACTAAACTGTGTCGGACCCTTCTCCTTGCCCCCCGTGGGAGCCGAATGCTCCGACTCAGGGCGACTGAAGGATTAGCCTCTGGCTTCGGCAGATCCGGACTCCTCCGTGATGACACCTCGGTGTCGCCCACCTCATGAGACGGAGAGGCTGGTGGGGTCTCACTCTCCATCATCTCCAGAGGAAGATCCCCCAAAGACGAACTCTGTTGAGAAGAGCTGCTAGCCGGACTGCAAAGAATGGATCCTGGTTAGTGTACTCGGAGAAAAGTAGTACCTTCGAATTTACAGGTAGCTTACAGCTCGGTGGAGGGCTGGCCCGTTGGCGGGCATGACACGGTAAGGACGCCCTTCGGGGCAGGGCCCCCTGGTGACGCTTTCTTCCTGTGCTTGGGCACCTCCTTCTCCAAGTCTTCGGAGGCGGCCCTCTTCTTCCCGCGCGGGGAGGAGGCTTTAGACTCCCCGTCCCGACTATCCTCCTTAGGGGAGGTAGCAATTCCCCTGGTTTGGATGCGCAGTGTGTGAAGCTCGGCTTCTCAGTTCTTCCCTTCGTCTTTCCCTGAGGGCATTTTGCTGAGCACCCGGCCAAGCATCTTGGCTATTGTTGGACTAGGCGAGCCTTTGGGAAGTGGCACCGGACACCTGATTCTCTCCACCTTGCTGAGCCATTCCTGGCCATGGAGGATTTTCAGAATAATGACAATGAAAAATATAAACGAAGTGTCCAGTTCAAGATTACTCACTTGGGTATCTAGGCGATTGCAACTTAGGCCCGCATCCTCGGTGGTGTCCGAACACTTTATTTGTGGTCCGAAGAATAATTTACACATCCCTTCGAGATTTAGGCCGAAGAAGTGCTTAATAGTCCGCGGACCCTCTGGATTGAACTCCCACATCTGGAGAGGTCGGCATTTGCACGACAACACCCGTCGGATTAGCATTACTTGGATTATGCTGACAAGGTTAATGTCCTTCTCAAGAAGCTCCCAGATACGGCTCTGCAGTATTGGTACATCACTAGCGGACCCCAATTCCGTCCTACGTCGGTCCATGACGCCAATTGTGATGGAGGGCCCGAGCGGAACTCGGGGGCGGCCACCCAATTTGTGCCTCTGGGAGCTGTGACATAAAACCACCTCCGCTGCCATACATCGAATACCTCTGGGAAAGAACCCTCTGGCCATGGGGCATCGGCGTTCCTGCTTATTATGGCACCTCCGCACTCCACATGTCGCCCCTCGATCATCTTCGGCTTCACATTGAAGGTCTTGAGCCATAAGCCGAAGTGTGGAGTGACATGGAGAAAAGCCTCGCACACAATGATGAACGACGAGATATGGAGGATAGCGTCCGGAGCTAGATCATGAAAATCTAACCCGTAATAGAACATGAGCCCCCTCACAAAGGGATCAAGTGTGAGGCCCAGGCCGCGGAGGAAGTGAGGAACAAATACGATGCCCTCATTGGGCTCGAGTGTAGGGATGACCTGCCCTGGAGCGAGAAGCCTGTGCTGGATGTCGGTAGTCAGATATCCGACCTCCCTAAGCCTCGCAATGTCCTCCTCTTGGATTGAGGAGGCCACCCACCGGCCCTGAGAGTTGGGTCCGGACATATTGGAGGATCTGGGGTGTTTGAGTTTGGGTCTCGGGTGCTAGAACTCGAGATGCGAAAGGGCGCAAGGGTGGTGGAAAAGAGGTATAGGCCTCAGCTCCTTTATAAAGGAGGTGAATATCAAGAGTCCTCAGCGTGACCGCTTGAGACTTATCTAAAAACACACGGAGTCATACCAACGGTCGTCGTGGGGTTGTGCACGCCCGTATTGATGGAAGATCCTGTAATAAGAGGAACACGATCTCTGCTTTGGCAGGGCGTGCCAATAAAACCGCCTCGCAACGCGAGTCAAGGTAGGGCCAAGAAACACCGGTTCGTGTTTGTCCGGGCCATGATGCAAGGGCACAACGTACGAAGATTGCCAGTAGATCAGATTCATGCTATGTTCCCTACGATGGTATGTGAGAATCATCTCGTAGATCCGGACACATTCTAAGTGTTAGATAAATACTTTGGAGTATTCGGAGATGGAACCCGCCTTGCAATGCCGAAGACAAGACTGCGCGCTGGACTCATCATCATTGAAGCCTGGTTTAGGGGCTACTGAGGGAGTCCTGGATTAGGGGGTATCCGGACAGCCGGACTATATACTTCATCCGGACTATTGGAGCGTGAAGATACAAGACTCAAGACTCCATCCCGTGTCCGGGTGGGACTCTCCTTTGCGTGGGAGACAGGCTTGGCGATCCGTCTATTTTATTTCCTTCCTTGTAATCGACTCCCTGTAAACCCTAGCCCTCTCCGTTGTCTATATAAACCGGAGAGGTTGGTCCTTCGAAGGCCGATCACAATCACAATCATAATCATCATAGGCTAGCTTCTAGGGTTTAGCCTCTACGATCTCATGGTAGATCTACTCTTGTACTACTCATATCATCAATATTAATCAAGCAGGAAGTAGGGTTTTACCTCCATCAAGAGGGCCTGAACCTGGGTAAACATTGTGTCCCTTGCTTCCTGTTACCATCAGCCTAAGACGCACAGATCGGGACCCCCTACCCGAGATCCGCCGGTTTTGACACCGACACCTACCTATCATGGCATTTCCATAGCCATTCCAAGATATATTGCCATGCAACTTCCATAATCATCATATACATGACTTGAGCATTCATTGTCATATTGCTTTGCATGATCGTAAGATAGCTAGCGTGATGTTTTCATGGCTTGTCCTTTTTTATGTCATTGCTACGCTAGATCATTGTACATCCCGGTACACCGCCCGAGGCATTCATACAGAGTCATATCTTTGTTCTAGATATCGAGTTGTAAGTAAATAAAAGTATGATGATCATCATTATTAGAGCATTGCCCCAGTGAGGAAAGGATGAAGGAAGCAATGATGCCCCCACATGTTGGGATGAGACTCCGGACTTTATGAAAAATAGAAGAGGCCAAAGAAGCCCATATAAAAAAAGAGGCCAAAGAAGCCCACCAAAAAAATAAAAAAATATAAAAAAAGAAAATTAGAAAAATGAGAGAAAAAGAGAGAAGGGGCAATGTTACTATCATTTTACCACACTTGTGCTTTAGAGTAGCTCCATGTTCTTCATACAAAGAGTCTCTTGAGTTATCACTTTCATATACTAGTTGGAATTTTCATTATAGAACTTGGCTTGTATATTCTGATGATGGGCTTCCTCAAACGCCCGAGGTCTACATGAGCAAGCAAGTTGGATGCACACCCACTTAGTTTCCACTTTGAGCTTTCATACACTTATAGCTCTTAGTGCATCCGTTGTGTCGTGGAATTGTCACGTCAGATGTCCTCGTGAAAGGACTTAGTTGTGGAGCCATCGCAACTAGGAAGCTTGAAGGGGTTAAATCAGGACAAAGGACACGAGAGGGTTTATACTAGTTCGCCCCCTTACGGTGAAGGTAAGGCCTACGTCTAGTTGGGTTGGTATTGATGTTTTGGTGACCAGGGAGCGAGACACGCTATGCCTGGTTCTCGATGAGTTGTTTCTTGCCCTAAGCCGCCAGCGGGTCATCCCCTTATATAGACGGGTGGACATCCTGCGGCTTACAGAGTCCCAACCGGCTTATAAACAATGTCCGGCTCGGTGACTAGTTAAGTCTACCTTATGATACAAGTAATATTAGTACAGCGGTTTACTACAATGGGCCTTAAGTCGCCAGCGGGCCTTAAGCCCTTCTTGAACCGCTATCTTCATGCTTGGCCTTGGGCTTCTCTCTGATGAATCTCTTTGCGTAACCCGGCCCCTCCTGGGCGGCTTACACAAATAGTTATATTCCCAACATTAGGCCCTAGATTGATTTGAACCTGTTCATGTCAATCTAAAAAATATTTTCAAAGAGTAAATCTTCAATCTTCTGGCTATTCAGAGGGTTTTCTTTAACCCGCCATGACGTCATCTTCTGGATCCGTCTTAACCCGGTGTGACGTCATCTTTTCTTTAATTCATTTTCTATTCCGTCGAATCTTTCAACGGATCTCTGTCTTTACTGACCATCCTGAGAATCGAGGCGCCAGAGCCGCTGGATAATAAATGTTATCTCCTCGTTTTTCATGCCCACTTGGTCAATCTTCTCTTATAAATAGGGTGACCTAGGTCTTGCCCCCAGTCATCTTCTTCCTCTCCTCTCTGCCTCTCGAGCTCCGCCGCTGTCGCCATCGACTCCCTCGTCTTCATCGACTCAGGCCGCTGCATCGACCTGACCTTGACCAGAGATCGACGACCAACCTCCGCAGCTTCTCCTCATCTGTGAGTTCTTCTTCCTTGCTCCTTAGATCCGCATTAGGACCTTCGAGTTCTTCGGTGTTCTTCGTTGATCATTAGGAACCCCTCGTAGATTTGCTCCGTACCATCTTTTTTATCTCAAAAACGGCAGAAACCTGATGCGGTAGCTGTTTCGCACCCATTTTGATTGCAAGTAGATCCTTTGCTGTCGCACAGAAGCCTTGTTCGAGCCCTTGAACTTCATCTGTGCCAGTTCTAGGTCTAGAAGATTTTCTTTTTAGAACAGCTGTTTGATCCAAAATGATAACGGCAACTTGTAAAACCTGTTTGTTTCACCCGGAAGTGAAAAACTGTCTCTGTCGAATATGTTTAACTGCTCTTTGACATCTGTAGTGGCTTAATATTTATTGCATAATCACCCTTATGTCATTAGGCCCCTTTCTTTAAGCCACCACTTTGAATAATTTTAAATATTTCTCCCGGGTTAAAGTTGAACCGGAGCTTTCTATTGTGTCGTAGGCCACTGTCGTCATGGCTCCTAAGGCGGCCAAAGCCCCTGTGACTTGCAATTGGGTTCCATCCACAGTGACAAAAAGCAAACTTGTCGAGTTTGTGAAGTCCGACCATCTGCCAAAGAGGGAGGTCATGTCTTATCGTGTCCCCAACCCGTATGAGGAAATACCTCAACCCAAAGATGGGGAGGTAGTAGTTTTTACGGATCACATGAGCTGGGGATTTGCTCCTCCCGGTTCAAAATTCTTCAGGGAGGTTTTGAATTTCTTTGACCTTAGACCTCAAGACATCGGACCCAACTCCGTGTCAAATATTTGCAATTTCCAAGTCTTCTGCGAGGTGTACCTGGGAGAAGAGCCAAGTCTGCTATTGTTCAGGGAACTTTTCTACATGAACTGGCAAAATGAACGTGCCAACGGGCCAAGTCTTGAGCTTGACGACATCTCAATCCAGCGACGGAGAGATTGCCTTTTTCCTTATGCTGAGCTGCCGAGTCACCCAAAGTCTTGGAATCAGACGTGGTTCTACTATCAAGATACATCACCGGCTGATGAGAAGCCTCAGCCCGGCTTTCGCGCCCTGCGCCTCGAATCTAATCATCCATTGGCAGATAAGTTATCCACTGTTGAGCGCCTGCCCCTCAACCCCACCATCAGGAAGATCAAAGCTCTTCTAGGGAATGGGTTAAACGACATCGATCTGGTTCATGTTTGGGTCACCTGGCGGATACTACCATTAAGCCGCCGCTCTAGCTTAATGTGCACCTACACAGGCGAAAAGGATGACCCAATGCGTCAAAGTCCTGATGATCTACCAGATGATGTTATAGATGCTACAGTCCAATCTCTGTTGAAGGAGGGTACTGTGACCAGTAATGCCTTCGGCTTACTTCCCTTCTGCAAGAAGAACCCGGCCCCTGCGGTAAGTTATCAATCTTCAAAAATACTCTTTAACATGTTATGCCTTCTTGTATTTATGATTCCTTATCTTTTTCCACAGGCCGATGACAACTTCTGGAAGGTCAAGTATGACCACGAGGCCGCCAAGCAAGCCAGGGCAGCCAAGAAAACTAAAAGAAAAACTGCCAAGACGGGAACCTCAAGGAATAAGAAACCCAGCGCTTCCGACTTGCTCAAATTGGATGATACTTCTTCGGATGATGAAGAGGTAATTCTTTAATTTTCTTAACTCCCCTGTTGCTATTTTACTGACATTCTATCCTTTCAGGAGGATACGGGGAACAGCCAAGCAGTTGAAGAAGAGGTAACTATAATCTCTTCCGACTCAGAGCCTTTGCCAACACAAAAACTCCGAAGGGTGACCCGGAAAGTAAGATTTTCACATCCTCTAGCTTACCAAGATCCTCAATTTCTTTTGAAGCAACAACAGCTTGAGAACCGGAGGCAAACTCGGGCCACTCAAGACGCCGAACTCTCCTCCGGCTTACCTGATGTAACCAGGAAGCGTCGAACCGAGGTTACCTCCGATTTACATTCTGCTTTTCCTTTGGCGGGTCTAATTCGACAATCTCTCAATTCATCTGACTCCAATTATCAGGATGCTTCTCCGTCTTCCGACGAGTCGATGCAATCGAACATGCCGGTTTTTAAAACAGCTCCTGGGTAATGCAACCTTTCTTACTTTAAGTCTTTCCATACTTATGCGTTGATACTCATCCTTCCACTTTGATTGACAGCGTGCAAGTGAAGCCTAGCAAGAGGGCAAAGAATAATAAGCCGTCCCAAGACCCGGTGGTCCCTGAACCGGAAATTGACCCATCCGTTCCCGACGGCTCCACTCATCAACCACTGCCTGAACCGGCTCTTGATATTCCGGTGTCAACCTCTGACCCGCCTGCAGAAGACGTTGTCCATAATTCTGATAACCCAGAAATTCCTAGCCCGATCAAGACGACTGATCCGGAAGTTGAGTTTCTGAAAAGCCAATACGTTGCACCGGGCCAGCCTACTGTTCTTGCTCAATGCACTGCCAAGGAGGAGTTTGCTCAACATCGGAAAGCCAAACAGGACATCACTGATTATACTCACCTAAGCATTGGTGACATAGTCTCGGGCTATCTGAACCAAGTGCACAATAGTCGTGACCTGGAAATTGACATGGTGAAGCAAATACAGCATAAATCTGAGGTATAACTTTAGCTTTTCCTGAACCTTACTTATTGTACCATCCCCCAAGTCTATTGCTTATGAATGAATATGTTGTAGACTTAAAAAATCTACTTACTGGTAGTATGTCCGGTTTAAAGTAAATACATTTAACCCGGTGATAGCATGAAACTTTGAACTGACACATTAGTCCCCAAGTGTCAAGTATCTGTACTTGTAAAGTGCTTGAGACTTTAGTATATATGGCTTGGCAAATAAGTTAAAAAATTCTTTAAGCATACATTAGCCCCCAAGTCCAAATATCTTTACTTGTAAAGTGTTTGGGACTTGACTGTTACCTTATCATGATCCTTACCATAACTTCATGCCAATACAGGCTACCATAAGTCAATTTGAATCGGAGATTGCTGACCTAAAGAGCCAGCTGAAGCTTCAAGAGCTTGAAACTCAAAAAGCAAACTCCAAGTTTGAATTCAACATCTCTGAACAAGAAAAATTGAAGAAAAAATTTGAGTCGGAGAAACAAGCTTGGGTTGATGAGAGGGCTGCATTAGTGACTCGGGCCGAAACGGCAGAAGCATCTCTTCTAGAGGCAACAACCGAACTGTCCAACTTAAAGCAGCAGATATCCCAAATGGTCTCAGCCATCTTCGGTAAGTCCCTCCAAAAAACCGTAAACATTGTAATCTTTCAAGGATTTATTGTGATGATTATCTCTGACAACCTCAAGCAAAACATGCTGATCAAGCTCAAGGCAGTTTACACCCTTGTGGAGCAGCTGTACAGCGGGTCACAACATGCCTTGGCCGTTGTAGCTTTATCAAATCCACATCCTTGCCTGCGGCAAGATGTATTGAAGAGCCTCGCTTTTCTTCCTCAGCGGATCCAAGATCTAAGGCGGGCGTCCTCAAGAGCCGGAGCCGTAGCCGCATTGAGTCGGGCTAAAGCATGGCTCCCAGAACTAGACCCGGCCGACCTTGCCCTTGGATACCCAAGTCTGAAGGAGGATGGTACTGCCTTTGACGACCATGACTTCAACGCCTGTGTCAAAGCCATACGTCCTGTGGCGACCCTTATTGGAAATGACACAGATCTGAGCAAGTATGCACCGGCTTATGACAGTGAAAACCGGAGAATCCCAAACGCTCCATATGATCAAATCAGCCTGATCCCTCCAACGCTTAAGCATACCTTTGCCCCTGAAGTGGACCCGGCCGGTTTAATAGATGATGAGGCTGAATTTGA
Source organism: Triticum timopheevii (assembly GCA_963921465.1). Taxonomy (NCBI): domain Eukaryota; kingdom Viridiplantae; phylum Streptophyta; class Magnoliopsida; order Poales; family Poaceae; genus Triticum; species Triticum timopheevii. The sequence goes on from OY997270.1 coordinate 588,459,444, forward strand.
AGCCTTAAGCGGCATTGACTGGGCCTCGTCCACCTTCCAGGACAAAGCAACCGACGGAGAGGCAGAGAAGGATAACCCAGAGCCATCAAGCCCGCCAAAGGAGTGAGCTGCCAGGCGTCTTACCTTTTGCCCAAACGATGCTTCACTTATTCAGACTCGGGGAGTCTTGTAAAAACTTCTCAATATTTGCCATGCCTTCGTGCATGTTTATGGCGCTTAACGATTTCGTAAGCCGTCATTAGCCTATATTTCCCAGCTTATGTTGATCGTTTGCCCCCTTGAAGTTAAATTTTCCTGCCTTACTCTGCACATAAAGCAAACAAAACTTTTTTGGGCGGTTTACTGCTCCATCGGTTTATAAAGTATTGATAACCCGGAACATAGTACAAAAAACATCATGTACGAACCGATTTATGATTACTTATACTCATAATAGCATACCTGCGAACCCTTTGGTAACCCTCCCGGTTCATATGTACCTGGCACTTGTAGGACTTGGGGTAGTCAATACTGAACCGGAAGGGCCAGGACTCATCTCCTCGAGAAGGTTCAAATATAGTTAAAGCAATGTTCACAGGCTCCTGATTCGAATACGATCAGAGAACCGTTCCAAAGGGGTTAAGCTAAGATTCAGATACGATCATTAGCCCCCAGTGGCTTTGGGGATGCCGATCAAGTGGGTATCGACAGCTATGTTCTCTTTGGTTCGAATACGACCTATGTTTGAATAGGAAGCCCCCAAGTGACCATAAAAGTTGTTTAATGACGCTGATTCGAATACGATCCATGTCAGACCCAAAGGGGTTAAGCTGTGATTCAAATATGATCAGGAAGCCCCCAAGTAGGTTTGGCAGTATGCCGATCAAGTGGGTATCGACAGCTATGTTCTCTTTGGTTCGAATACGACCTATGTTTGAACAGGAAGCCCCCAAGTGACCACAGCTAGATTCAGATATGATCATAAGCCGGACCAAAGGAAAAGCTGGATTCAGATATAATCCGGTCCCTGTTGGTAGTTTCCATCACCTGACAAAGAAGACATAAAAATATTTTTGAGGGAAAAAAGGACAGAGGTCCTGCTTTATTGCTTTATATAATATATACATCATCAAAAATATATACATCTAAAGAGCCGGTGGCTCAAGTATAATAAGGCCGAAGATGGGCAATATTCCACGGCCGGCGGGTCTCCTCCTCCGACTTATGTGAGTCTTTGTGCTCTCGAACATCAATGAGGTAATATGACCTGTTGTTTAGATTCTTGCTGAGCACAAAGGGTCCTTCCCAGGGCGGCGATAGCTTATGCATGTCAGATTAATCTTGGATGAGCCGGAGTACCAAGTCGCCTTCCTGAAAGGTTCTGCTCCTAACCCGGTGGCTGTGATAGTGGCGCAGGTCTTGCTGGTAAATCACCGAGCGGGCTATGGCCAAATCTCGCTCTTCATCCAACAAGTCAAGTGCATCCTGACGAGCCTTTTCGTTATCCGCCTCAACGTAAGCAGCTACGCGGGGTGAGTCATGTCGGATGTCACTTGGCAGAACTGCTTCTGCTCCATAAACCATGAAAAAAGGTGTATAACCCGTGGATCTGTTAGGCGTAGTGTTGATGCTCCATAGCACAGAGGGTAACTCCTCCACCCCACAAACCGGAGTCCGTTTTAAGGGGACAAAGAGCCGGGGCTTGATACCCTTCAGGATCTCCTGATTAGCTCTTTCTGCTTGACCACTGGATTGAGGATGAGCAACAGATGAAACATCAAGCCGGATATGTTCTCTTTAACAGAATTCTTCCATGGCACCTTTAGAGAGATTAGTGCCATTGTCAGTTATGATGCTATGTGGGAAGCCAAAATGAAAAATCACCTTTTTCATGAACTGAACCGCCGTAGCTGCGTCACACTTACTGACTGGCTCTGCCTCAACCCACTTGGTAAACTTGCCCACTGCCACCAGCAGATGTGTCTTTTTATCATTAGACCTTTTGAAAGGTCCAACCATGTCAAGCCCCCAGACCGCAAACGGCCAAGCGATTGGGATCATCCTCAATTCTTGAGCCGGCACATGAGCTCGTCGTGAGAACTTTTGACAACCATCACATTTGCTGACCAAATCCTCCGCATCAGCATGAGCCGTCAGCCAATAGAAACCATGACGGAAAGCTTTGGATACGAGAGATTTTGACCCGGCATGATGGCCACAATCCCCTTCATGGATCTCGCGGAGTATTTCTTGGCCTTCTGTAGGCGACACACAGCGTTGAAACGCCCCAGTGACACTTAGATGGTGTAACTTGCCGTTAACAATCGTCATGGACTTGGAACGCCTGATAATTTGTCTTGCCAAGGTCTCATCCTCAGGTAATTCACCCTGGGTCATGTAAGCCAAATAAGGCACTGTCCAATCCGGGATGACATGAAGAGCCGCCACCAGTTGTGCCTCTGGGTCTGGCACCGCTAGATCTTCCTCGGTAGGCACCTTGACAGAAGGGTTATGCAAAACATCAAGAAAGGTGTTAGGTGGCACCGACTTACGTTGAGATCCGAGCCGGCTTAAAGCATCAGCCGCCTCGTTCTTCCTTCGATCAATGTGCTCCACCTGATAACCCTTGAAATGTACAGCCACAACATCTACTTCACGTCGATAAGCCGCCATGAGAGGTTCCTTAGAATCCCACTTGCCTGACACTTGCTGAGCGACGAGATCTGAGTTGCCCAGGCACCTTACCCGGCTTAAGCTCATTTCCTTGGCCATCCGAAGACCATGAAGTAAGGCCTCGTACTCAGCTGCATTGTTAGTACATGGGAACATAAGCCGGAGTACATAACGAAATTTGTCACCTCGAGGGGAAGTTAAGACCACTCCAGCTCCCGAGCCTTCTAGCTGCCTGGACCCGTCAAAGTGGATAGTCCAATATGTGTTATCTGGCTTCTCCTCAGGTGCCTGCAACTCTGTCCAATCATTGATAAAGTCCACCAAGGCCTGAGACTTAATAGCAGTCCGAGGCATGTACTTCAAACCATGAGGCCCAAGCTCAATAGCCCACTTGGCGACTCGTCCTGTGGCCTCCCTATTCTGGATGATGTCTCCCAAAGGGGCTGAACTTACCACAGTTATAGGATGACTTTGAAAGTACTGCTTCAACTTCCGGTTGGCCATAAACACTCCATAAACGAGTTTCTGCCAATGTGGATACCTTTGCTTAGAGTTAATGAGTACCTCACTGACATAATAAACCGGCCGCTGAACCGGATACTCCTTGCTAGCCTCCTTACGCTCCACCACAATGGCAATGCTGACGGCTCGTGAATTGGCAGCCACGTATAACAACAAAGGCTCTTTATCAATTGGAGCCGCGTGAACTGGCGGTTCAGACAATTGTCTTTTCAAGTCCTCAAAAGCAGTATCAGCGACATCACTCCAGACAAAAGTGTCTGCCTTCTTCATCATTTGATATAGTGGTAGGGCCTTCTCACCTAACCGGCTTAGAGCGTCGACGCGACCTGCCAATCGCTAAACATCATTGATGCACACCGGTTTAGCCAGAGAGATAATTGCCTGAATCTTCTCCGGGTTAGCTTCAATGCCTCTGTTTGATACCAGAAAACCCAAAAGCTTGCCTGCAGGTACACCAAATACACACTTGGCCGGGTTAAGCATCATCTTGTAGACCCGGAGATTATCAAAGGTCTCTTTCAAATCCGATATCAAGGTTTCCTTTTCTCTGGACTTCACCACAATGTCATCCACATAAGCATGAACATTACGCCCAATTTGATCGTGCAAACAATTCTGCACACACCGCTGATAAGTCGCCTAGGCACTTTTGAGTCCAAATGGCATAGATACATAGCAGAAGGCTCCAAATGGAGTGATGAAAGCCGTCTTCTCCTGGTCCTTAAATGCCATTTTGATCTGATGATAACCTGAGTAAGCATCCAAAAAACTCAAACATTCACAACCCACCGTCGCATCAATAATCTGATCAATACGGGGGAGGCAAAGGGATCAGCCGGACAAGCTTTGTTTAAATCCATGTAATCCCCACACATCCGCCAAGTGCCATTCTTCTTGAGGACAAGCACCGGGTTAGCGAACCACTCTGGGTGAAAAACTTCCACAATAAACCCGGCCGCTAAGAGCCGGGCCACCTCTTCCCCAATGGCCTTCCGTCTCTCCTCGTTGAACCGTCGGAGAAACTACCTGACCGACTTAAACTTCGGATCAATATCGAGAGTGTGCTCAGCGAGTTCCCTTGGTACACCCGGCATGTTAGAAGGTTTCCATGCAAAGATGTCCCGGTTCTCACGGATGAACTTGATGAGCGTGCTTTCCTATTTAGGATCCAAATTGGCACTGATACTGAACTGTTTAGAGGCATCTCCTGGGGTAAAGTCAACAAGCTTTGTCTCAGCGGCCGATTTAAACTTCAACGCCGGGTCATGCTCAGTAGTTGGCTTCTTGAGGGAGGTCATGTCCGCCGGGTCAACATTGTCTTGATAAAATTTGAGCTCTTCGGCCGCACAGGCCGACTCAGCATAAGCCGCGTCACCTTCTTCACATTCCAGGGCCACCTTCCGACTTCCATGCACAGTGATGGTGCCCTTGTGACCCGGCATCTTGAGCTGCAAATAAACATAACACGGCCGGGCCATGAACTTGGCGTAAGCCGGCCGCCCAAACAGAGCATGATATGGGCTCCTGATTTTGACCACCTCAAACGTTAACTTCTCAGCCCTGGAATCATGTTTGTCTCCGAAGGCCACCTCCAGCTCAATCTTGCCAACTGGGTAAGCCGATTTACCCGGAACCATCCCATGGAAAACAGTGTTGGATGTTCTCAAATTCTTCTCAGTCAACCCCATGCGCTGAAAGGTCTCATAGTAGAGGATATTGATACTGCTACCGCCACCCATGAGTACCTTAGTGAACTTATACCCACCAACCTGGGGTGCCACCACCAAGGCTAACTGACCCGGATTATCGACCCGTGGAGGGTGATCCTCTCTACTCCATATAATCGGCTGCTCTGACCACCTCAAATAACGAGGAATTGCCGGCTCAACAGAATTTACGGCCCTCTTATGAACCTTTTGGTCACGTTTGCACAAGCTAGTGGTAAACACGTGATACTGTCCACCACTCAACTGCTTTGGATGGCTTTGGTAACCCGACTGCTGCTGCTGCTGCCCTCCTTGACCAGACTGCTGCTGATTATCACCACCTGAATTCCCCTCAAAACCGGAATTTGAGCCACCGCCCGAGCCATTAAAGCCGCCAGCCCCTGAACCGCCGCCATATCCGTGACTGCCATCGAAGGTATTGGAATTTTTAAATGCCTTCATGATCGCACAATCCTTCCATAGGTGGGTGGCGGGGTGCTCCCGGGTGCTATGCTTTGGGCAGGGCTCATTGAGTAGCTGCTCAAGAGATGGGCCTGACCCGCCGGACCGAGGCGGCTTACCCTTATATCTCTTGTTGATACCTCGTGCGTTGGCATTGGCCACAAACTCCGGGTTTCCATCCGCCTTACGCTTATTGCCGCCTTGATTCCCCGGGTTATGCTGCTGACCCTTTCCATTGCCGTTCCTTTTTCCCTTCCCTGTCTTCTCATCGTCAGACACGGGATCCTTGGCACTATCAGAATCGGCATATTTGACTAAAGCCGCCATCAGCGTACCCATATCTGTGAGGTCACGTTTAAGGCGCCCCAACTTCTGTCTCAGCGGCTCAAAGCGGCAATTTTTCTCCAACATAAGGACTGTAGAGCCGGCATCCATCTTGTCGGAGGAATGAATGATCTCCTTGACCAGGCGTACCCAATGGGTGGTGGACTCACCTTCCTCTTGCTTGCAATCCGTCAGGTCCACAATCAACATACATTGCTTACAGGTGTCCTTGAAGTTCTGGATGAACCGGGCCTTTAACTCGCCCCATGATCCAATGGAATTGGGTGGCAGGCCCTTTAACCAAGACCGGGCCGTTCCATCTAGCATCATGGTGAAATACTTAGCCATCGCCGCGTCACTAACTTTCAACAGCTCCATGGCCATCTCATAACTCTCAATCCATGCTCTGGACTGCAAGTCGGCCGTGTAATTCGGCACCTTTCGAGGTCCCTTGAAATCCTTCGGCAACCGCACATTACGTAAAGCCGGAACCAGAAAAGGAACACCACCGATTCTAGTGGCGACACCTGCCTCAACAGAAGTTGTGGGGTAATCTGGAAAATCTTGATGTGCCATCTGTTGAGCCGCCTGCTCGTTCTCCTGACGTATTCGATCTTGCACTGGGTTATAGCCACCGGGCTGGTTACGGCATTGGGCGTTGCTTGACAAAGCTTCCGACTCCATGTGCCTGCTGTAACTCGGGCTCTGGTTCTGGCGAGGTGGTGCTAACCAGGGCGGGGGAGTCGAATGAATCCTGTCCCAGCTGTAAGAATAGGTCTCCTGATGAGCTAAAGCCGTCTGGAGGAGCTCTCTGACTCTCTGGGTCTCTACTGCCGCTGGGTCATCACCCTCCATAGGAAGAGCCGCCAAACGCGCTGAAGCTGCAATTAAGTTCTCCATGGGGTTGGAAAAGTGACCCAGTGGAACCGGTACATAATGCGGCAGTGGCATGCTCACGTGAGGTGGTGCCATCTCCCAAGGCTGAGTCGGCCCTCCTGTTCCGGCTATCATAAACTGATTGGCCTCCGGGTTACTTGGGCCGGCTCCGGGTGTAGCGAAAAGAACCCGAGGGTCATAATTCGGAGGTAACCGAGACTGAGTCTTCCGATGTCTCCTCCTCATTACCTCATTGGATGCGTTTAAGCTCATCGTGAGCTGGTAAGCTTCTGACTGCAAGCGCTGTGCCCAGGCGTCGAGAGCCACCCGCTCTGTAGCCAGTCTAGTATCCTCAGCTGCCAAGGCCTCCTTGGCCTGAGCTATCTCTTCACGCACCTGTACTACCGCTGCGTCATGCTCATCTATGTCTGCAAGAATAACCGTGGCGGTTAACAGGGCCGTAAGCTTGTCCATGAGATCCATCAATACCTGAGCCGGTGGGCGCACGGGGCCGCCTGCCCCGGCTGCTCCTAATCCGGATGTGATCACTGCCGCATCTGTAGAGTTTGAACCGGGCTCAGTTCCAACCATGAAGATCCCTGCCCATCTTGGCGGCTCATAGGGGTCCGGAATACTGCTGCCATCGGAACAGCCCCCGAGCGCGCCGTCTTGCACCTGATACAACGAATCTGTTGAGCCGGTGGAGGAGTCACCATCTGAGAGAACGGCCGTCTCACCCCCATCTTCAGATCCTTCAGGAAATTCCTCTCCGTGGACGCATCCCACGAAGGCACGCCTCAAGACAGGTTGAGTCTGGGTCTTCCTTGCACGCTGAGCCGTTTCGACGAGGTCAGTGTAGTTGTCCGGCTCAGGGCCCGGCTCACCGATCCGGCCGATGAAGACATGGATTCCGCCGAAGGGGACCCGGTATCCGTACTCAATTGAGCTGACATCGGGACCCCAGCCTTCGTCGTCGATGTAGATCTTACCGCGACGACTCTTGGTCATCCGGCCCACCACGTATCCCTTGAGCCCTTCGAAGTTGCCCTTCAAGAACTCAAATCCACCGTGCGCTGGCCCCACGATGGGCGCCAACTGTCGTGGAATTGTCACGTCAGATGTCCTCGTGAAAGGACTTAGTTGTGGAGCCATCTCAACTAGGAAGCTTGAAGGGGTTAAATCGGGACAAAGGACACGAGAGGGTTTATACTAGTTCGGCCCCTTACGGTGAAGGTAAGGCCTACGTCTAGTTGGGTTGGTATTGATGTTTCGATGACCAGGGAGCGAGACATGCTATGCCTGGTTCTCGATGAGTTGTTTCTTGCCCTAAGCCGCCAGCGGGTCGTCCCCTTATATACACGGGTGGACATCCTGCGGCCTAGAGAGTCCCGGCCGACTTATAAACAATGTCCGGCTCGGTGACTAGTTAAGTCTAACTTATGATACAAGTAATATTAGTACAACGGTTTACTACAACGGGCCTTAAGTCGCCAGCGGGCCTTAAGCCCTTCTTGAACCGCTATCTTCATGCTTGGCCTTGGGCTTCTCTCTGATGAATCTCTTTGCGTAACCCGACCCCTCCTAGGCGGCTTACACAAATAGTTATATTCCCAACACGTTGCATGGCAATCCCTGCTCCTCGCATTGACATCAATTGATGGGCATCTCCATAGCCCGTTGATTAGCCGCGTTGATGTGAGACTTTCTCCCTTTTTGTCTTCTCCACACAACCTCCATCATCATACTCTACTGCACCCATAGTGCTATGTCCATGGTTTGCGCTCATGTATTGCGTGAGGGTTGAAAAGGCTGAAGCACGTTAAAAAGTATGAACCAATTGCTTGGCTGAAACCGGGGTTGTGCATGATGAGAGCATTTTGTGTGACGAAAATGAAGCATGCCCAAACTATATGATTTTGTAGGGATAAGCTTTCTTTGGCTATGTTATTTTGATAAGACATAATTTCTTTATTAGTATGCTTGAAGTATTATTGTTTTTATGTCAAATGATAGACTATTGCTTTGAATCACTCGTGTCTTAATATTCATGCCATGATTAGATATTTGATCAAGATTATGCTAGGTAGCATTCCACATCAAAATTATCCTTTTTATCATTTACCTACTCGAGGACGAGCAGGAATTAAGCTTGGGGATGCTGATACGTCTCCGTCGTATCTATAATTTTTGATTGTTCCATGCCAATATTATTCAACTTATATATACTTTTGGCAACTTTTTGTACTATTTTTGGGACTAACATATTGATCCAGTGCCTAGTGCCAGTTCCTGTTTGTTGCATGTTTTATGTTTCACAGAAACCCAATATCAAACGGAGTCCAAACGGGATAAAATGGACGGAGAATTATTTTGGAATATTTGTGATTTTTGGGAGGAACAATCAACGCGAGACGGTGCCCGAGGGGGCCAGGAGACAGGGGCGCGCCCCAGGGGGACATGCGCGCCCTGGACTCTCCTGGGCACCCCGTAAGGCGGATGACACTCTTCTTTTGCCGCAAGAAAGCTAATTTTATGAGAAAAATCTGGGCGAATGATTGACCCCAATCGGAGTTACGGATCTCCGGATATAAAAGAAACAGTGAAGGGGGAGGATCTGGGAACGCAGAAACACAGAGAGACAGAGAGATAGATCCAATCTCGGAGGGGATCTCGCCCCTCCCACACCATGGGAGCCAAGGACCAGAGGTGAAACCCTTCTCCCATCTAGGGAGAAGGTCAAGGAAGAAGAAGAAGAAGGGGGGCTCTCTCCCCCTTGCTTCCGGTGGCACCGGAACACCGCCGGGGGCCATCATCATCACCGCGATCTTCACAAACACCTCCATCATCTTCACCAACGTCTCCATCACCTTCCCCCATCTATATTCAGCGGTCTACTCTCCCACAATCCGCTGTACCCTCTACTTGAACATGGTGGTTTATGCTTCATATTATTATCCAATGATGTGTTGCCATCCTATGATGTCTGAGTAGATTTTCGTTGTCCTACCGGTGATTGATGAATTGCTATGATTGGTTTAATTTGCTTGTGGTTATGTTGATGTCCTATTGTGCCCTCCGTGTCGCGGAAGCGTGAGGATTCCCGCTGTAGAGTGTTGCAATACGTTCATGATTCTCTTATAGTGGGTTGCTAGAGTGACAGAAGCTTAAACCCGAGTAAGGGGATTGTTGCGTACGGGATAAAGGGGACTTGATGCTTTAATGCTATGGTTGGGTTTTACCTTAATGATCTTTAGTAGTTGCAGATGCTTGCTAGAGTTCTAATCATAAGTGCATATGATCCGAGAAGAGAAAGTATGTTAGCTTATGCCTCTCCCACATAAAACTTGCTATCGATCTAGTAACGTAGTCAATTGCTTAGGGACAATTTCACAACTCCTACCACCACCTTTCCACACTAATTATATTTACTTTATTGCTTCTTTATCTAAACAGCCCCTACTTTTTATTTACCTGTTCTTTATTATCTTGCAAACCTATCCAACAACACCTACAAAGTACTTCTAGTTTCATACTTGTTCTAGGCAAAGCGAACACTAAGCGTGCGTAGAGTCATATCAGTGGCAGATAGGGCTTGAGAGAATATTTTTTCTACCTTTAGCTCCTCGTTGGGTTCGACACTCTTACTTATCGAAAGAGGCTACAACTATCCCGTATACTTGCGGGTTATCAGGAACGCACTAGCAGAGAGCAAGTCATGCAGTAGCATCGCGAGCGAGTGCTAAAGTAGCAACTCCCGTAGCTGCCGAAGGTCGTGCAGCAGCAGCAGCAGCGCGAGTGAGAGCAAAACAGAGTAGCAGCACGAAGTAGAGCAAGAGCGAAGCAGCAGCGCGACCGGCAGCAATAGCAGAGCAGAGCAGCAGCACGAACGAAAGCAAGAGCAGTGCAGCAGCGCGACCGACATCAAGAACAGAGGCGCAACACGATCGAGAGCGGGAGCAGCAGCAGCAGCGTGAGTGAGAGCCGGAGCAGCTGCAGCTAGTGCCAGTGTGGAAGTCGCCGCCGAGGAAGCAACAACATTGTGGAGAGACACCGTGGATGCAGTGGCCGACAATGGCGCCGTCAATGGAGATTCGCCATGGCTGCTCGGTATCGAGCACCGACAGCCCCGTGAGATCGAATAAAAGATAAAATGCAGCAGTGAGTGCAGAACATCCTTGGTGGCGCGGAGTTGGCCTCTGCTTCATCGGAGGAATTGGTGAGGGTGCTGCAGTTCCGGTGGGGCAGGTCCAGACGGCGCTGTGGGGATGGAGGTGGCACGATAGACGAGGTGAACATTGGGGCAGCTCCTTGGAGGTGGAGGACGGGGCGGCTGATCCGGCGGGACGACGAGATCAACGATGGATCCTCATCCGGTGCAGTGGATGAGGGACGGTGAGAAATTGCGGTGGACGACGTAGTTGGGGAAGAGTCTCCGACTGGGTGGCGGTCGGGAGGCCGATGGAGGAGCGTGGGTTTCGCGGTTTTGGCGGCCTCGGCGTACGAATAGGGGGAACGAAGGTGAAGGGAGGGGCGAGCCATGGCTTAGGGACGCTTTGTCCGAAATGTAGGGTAAGTTACCAGCATACCCCCACCGGTTTTGAGACCGCGACATCGAGCTTCATTTCTGGCTGAGGGGCAGAAGGGGGATTTCGTGTGTCTGGGCTGTGGGACCGATTTCGGATGAGGAGGGAGTTTTCGCGCGCGTCGAAATTTTGGGATAACAAGGCGCGGCGCAGGTTGAAGAGGCAGGAGTTTCAAAGCAGGTGAGACAAAAGATACTCGAGCTTAAAAATTTCGGGATAACAAGGTGCCGATTCCTTTTTCTGCAGAACAAACTTAACGTGTACAAAAAACAATTCATACATATTGCTATAAATGACATTGAAAAAACTACAAGAAAAATGTAAAAAAATCGGGAGAACAAGATTACCCTGCACAGTACCAAATCGATTCGCACTTCCCTCAACAACAACAAGAAACAAATCAGTTCCCATGAAAAGAAAGAGCAATGTCCCTTTTTATATGATTACAAATGCCAGGATCTCGAATTTCAATTTTTGAATCCACGTTATGTTGAATTCAAATATATCGTTAGGTGACCTTGCGGTTTATAATTGATGTAGTCGTACATTTTGATCTTCCATCATATATGAACATTTTACTCCACCCTATGAACATATATATTGTCGTCTACCATATGGACTAAATTTGAATCAATTTTCCTTATTTGAATAAAATTTTTGTCAAGTTATATAATCATTTAAATATTATCTTTATAACAAAAAACATGCATATAGCAGTAATCATATTTCACTATGAACTACATGTACCATATGATCTCCAATTCAAATATTTGTATCCATTTTATGTTGAATTCAAATCATAGTACATTGGTCTAGGTAGCGAGATGTTCGGGATAATCTAAACCCAGTTTTTATATGTATAATTTTTGGCTGAATTGGGACAAGTTTTGGTATAAGCTTCTTGCAAAACCGAAGATTCTCTCGACAAGCCTTGTGGTTCCGAGAGGGAACGTGTCACCTTTGTGTGTGAAATGATATACGCTGCCTCCCCCTGATTTTCTTTACAGAGGCAACATAGAACTATATGAGTGCCCTGATAAATTTTGGAATTATTCTGGGTTTGTTTGGCCTTTTTATACATTAATTGAGTTTCTGGACTTTTGATGTGCATAATCCAAATTTGAACTGCAGGCACATGCTCCGGTGCACCAAAGTTGGTTGAAAATCACATGTGTGTCCTTGGTTGAATTTCTAGGTCCCATGCAAGAATGAGAATGAAATTCAAACATCTGGGCGTCGTGACTCGGCCGAGAACATCGAGAAACTTGGATTTTAAATTCATGTAAATCCAAAACTCGCCTAGAAATCATGAAACTTGGCATGGTGTCATGTCATGGCACTAACATGTTGTGGTAAAAAAATTGGGCCGATTTGGAACAAGTTTTGGTATAGGGGCCGTTTGGATTATGCCCACACCAGCCCGACCAAAATGACAGCATGCCAAAATTTTGGCGAAGGAAATAGCCACTGGGAACTCGCCCACACGCTAGTGTAGAATCATAACGGCTGGCCAAAAAGTTGGTTGTGAGCCAAAAACTTGGTTGCAATCCAAACTCTAGCCCAACCTGTGGTCAACGACCAAAATTTTGGAAGGGCAGCTTGGGGCTGCCATCCAAACAGCCCCATAAGCTTCTTGCAAACCGAAGCTTCTCTCAAGAAGGCTCGTGGTTCTGAGAGGGAACGTGCCACCTTTGAGTGCGAAACAATATATGCTGCCCCCCTTGGGTTTCTTTACAAAGGCAACATAGAACTACATGAGTGGCCTGTTAAATTTTGGAATTATTCCGGGTTCGTTTGTCCTTTTTATAGATTAATTGATTTTCTGGTCATTTAATGTGCATAATTCAAATTTGAACTACAATCACATGCTCCCGTGCACGAAAGTTGGTTGAAAAATCACATATATGTCCTCGGGTGAATTTCTAGGTCCCATGCAAGAAATGGGAATAAAATTCAAACATCTGGGCATCGTGGTTCGGCGAGAACATTGAGAAACTTGGTTTTAAAATTCTTGTAAATCCAAAACACGTCTGAAAATCATGAAACTTGGCATGGTGTCAGGTCATGGTACTACCATGTTGTGGTATAAAAATTGGCCGAATAGGAACAAATTTTGGTATAAGCTTCTTGCAAACCGAAGCTTCTCTCAAGAAGGCTCGTGGTTCTGAGAGGGAACGTGCCACCCTGAGTGCGAAACGATGTATGCTGCCCCCTTGAGTTTCTTTCCAAAGGCAACATAGAACTACATGAGTGCCCTGTTATATTTTGGAATTATTCCGGGTTCGTTTGGCCTTTTTATACATTAATTGAGTTTATGGTCATTTAATGTGCATAATTCAAATTTTAACTACAAGCACATGCTCCCGTGCACCAAAGTTGGTTGAAAAATCACATATGTGTCCTCGGGTGAATTTCTAGGTCCCATGCAAGAAATGGGAATAAAATTCAAACATCTGGGCATCATGGCTCGGTTGAGAACATTTAGAAACTTGGTTTTAAAATTCTGGTATATCCAAAACATGCCTGAAAATCATGAAACTTGGTATGGTGTCATGTCATGGTACTACCATGGTGTGGTAAAAAATTGGCCGAATAGGAACAAATTTTGGCATAAGCTTCTTGCAAACCGGAGCTTCTCTCAAGAAGGCTCGTGGTTCTGAGAGGGAACGTGTCACCTTTGTGTGCATAATTCAAATTTGAAATACAGGCACATGCTCCAGTGCACCAAAGTTGGTTTAAAAATCACATGTGTGTCCTCGGGTAAATTTCTAGGTTCCATGCAAGAAATGGGAATGAAATTCAAAATTCTGGGCGTCGTGGCTGGGTTGGAAACATTGAGAAACTTAGTTTTTTAATTCCTGTAAGTCCAAATCACGCATGAAAATAATGAAACTTGGCTTGGTGCCATGACATGGCACCAACATGTTGTGGTAATTTTGTTGTCCAATTTGCGAAGACGCACACATTAACAATCAATAAAGTCATTTTGGAAGAAGTGTTGTCACGTTACAATCGGAAACACAAGTATTATTGAAACCGTGGGCGTTCTATTTACCATTTACGTGCTGCCACGTGTCCCTTTTTTATTAGCTAGGAGGCGATGTGCAGGGTAGCTATTTAAGTACGAGAGGCATGCGATCAGACCCCTGCGCGTGCTTATCGGGAGGAGAGCCCTTTGATCTCCATCTGTCATCCACCTCTCTCTCAAGGTCTCCACTAATGGCATCCGAGCCTCTATTTAATGGCGTGGCTATGTCTCACTCGACTGAGATTTCAGAGAGAAAAAAGAAAATCTAAAAGCACAGATCTTGATGTAAGATCCGATGGACCTATATAGCATCTACTGCAACTTATAGCAAGACTAATGAATATATAAGGACGACGATAGTGGATAATAATTGTATTACATAATTAGGAAGATAATTAAAAAAGACAAATGTGGCTATGCCTGAAATACACAAGGGCAAAAGAAGAAGGAAGACATCGATCCGGCTTGCTGATCTTTAATTTCTTGATGCATTGCTGCAGTCCGCGGGAACTAGTCTCCACGGCAAGCAGCGATGAGCTCTTTCGTGTCCTCAAGATGCTGCTTGAGAGCATCCACGGATTCCTCCACCAGCCTTTGGCGCTCGATGCGGAGCATGTGATTCTCGTCAATAAGTTTCTTGACGATGACGCTGGTCCTCTTCAACAAGGCACTGGTCTCCTCCTACTGGTCTGCACTTCGGACGATCTTCGCCCTCAGCAGGTCGCGCTCGGCCCAGAGCCTCTCATTGCCCTCCCTTAGTTGCGGGATGACGCCGGTAGCCTGTTCAAACGAGGTTTTCATGTCGTCCTGCAACCTCGCCCAGCTGGAGATCTGATCCATCTGGCTATGGACGATCGCATGCATGCGCCTCTAAGAGTCATCGCCTGCTCGCTAGACATTTTCCCAGGCGGCCGCGGTGCAGCGGGACATCTCTACTGTATTCGCAGCTGGTGGGACATCTCTGCTGCTTCCGCGGTTCGGTCGGACTAGTCTGCTGCATCGACGATGCGACGGGACCTCCGTGCTGCTTCGGCGGCGCGGCAGGACCTCTGTGCTGCTACTTCCGCGCGGCGGGACATGTCGGCTGCTTTCGCGGTGAGGCGGGACATCTCTAGTGCTTCTTCTTCCTTGCTCGTCTCTCCCTGGTGGTAATCTCTCGACCCAGAACTCACGCTGGCCATGGCAGACGCAAGGGAAGGATGCTGAAGGAATTGTTTGTTTTTGTGGATGAGGAGTTGAGGAGGAATGTGCAGTCATCTTGGCATAGTAGTATTTATAACCGAGTACTAATACACTCCTAAGTGGGAAACCATTTAGGTTGTGATTGGTGTGAACAGGTTTGCAATTAAATATACCGTGGTAGTAGTAGTAATTTGGAATGTGATGAGACGCAAGCTCAAAATTTATTGACGGTTCTAGTTTCGAAGTGCGGCACTATTCCCGGATGGGGTAACGTGGGCACGTGTTCTCGGCCGTGGTGTAGCATATGCCATGGTAGTTCTTTTTCTACTGTTGTGTACGTGCAATAACTGGCACCGTCGAATACATATCTTACGGTTATTGGGGCGTTCGACAAGAATAGCCGCGTGGCGAGCTATAGACTAGTCTTTTTTCAGACGCATTAAACCTGTCTCTCGGGACTTCTCTCACGCACCATCTCTAGCTCCCTAGGTCGATGCCACCCACATACACTTGTACTCTAAGTTTAGTATGTTATACAGGAAGAGAAGAGCTGCACGCACGCACTTGTCCTCTCTCGCACACGCATTTGTAACTACGAATTGTAGTGTTCTCAACCATCCGATTGGCAATATCATAGGATTCACGTTGCTCCGTGGCCTTGAGATTGAGAAGTTTAAAACGCGGAGGCTAAGATGGAGGCACGAGGTTTTGGTTAATGTGTGGGTCGCACACGGCACCAACACAACACGAGCTTCGTCTGCCTGGTGCACGGTCCATGAATTGTCCAACGCAACCAGGCCCTGCTTGGTATCTGCGCCTCGACTTATGCGCAGAGAAATTAGGGTCGGAGGGAGTACTACTATGATGTGTCGCGTCAACTCGCACAAGTATGAAACACTACGTGAACAAACAAGCATATACTTGTCATCAATATGGATAAAAAGGGACGTATCTAGAACTAAAATACGTCTACATACATCTCCTTTTATCCATTTTGATGACAAGTAGTACTTCTTACCCAAAGGAACTTTATATCCAACAGACACAAAATATCCATTGACTGTTGGAAATTACTGACCTGATGTCAAAGTAATTGTTGCATCACCACCAAAACCCACCATCTCTTAAGCTAAAGTAGACCGAGCTAATCCCTATATTAGCATATTACTAAGACAAGCAGAAGGCACTATAGAAACATTTAGGACATGAGCTTGTCAATCTGAATGTGGAGGGACACCAGCTTAGCCCCGGCCGGCAGCTTGGGCGGAACTGTGAACAAGGTCAGCTCTTACACGGGGACGTCGCCGGGATCCTTGCTACTTGTCATTGTCGGTGTCAAAATCGGCGGATCTCGGGTAGGGGGTCCCGATCTGTGCGTCTTAGGCGGATGGTAACAGGAAGCAAGGTACACAATGTTTACCCAGGTTCGGGCCATCTCGATGGAGGTAAAACCCTACTTCCTGCTTGATTAATATTGACGATATGAGTAGTACAAGAGTAGATCTACCATGAGATCGTAGAGGCTAAACCCTAGGAGCTAGCCTATGATGATTATGATCGTAATTGTGATCGGCCTTCTAAGGACCAACCTCTCCGATTTATATAGACACCGAAGAGGGCTAGGGTTTACATGGAGTCGGTTACAAGGAAGGAAATACAATATCCGGATCGCCAAGCTTATCTTCCACGCAAAGGAGAGTCCCATCCGGACACGGAACATAGTCTTGAGTCTTGTATCTTCACGCTTCAATAGTCCGGACGGTGTATATAGTCCGGCTGTCCGGATACCCCCTAATCCAGGACTCCCTCAGTAGCCCCTGAACCAGGCTTCAATGACGATGAGTTCGGCGCGCAGTCTTGTCTTCGGCGTTGCAAGGCGGGTTCCATCTCCGAATACTCCAAAGTATTTATCGAACACATAAACCATGTCCGGATCCGCAAGATGATTCTCACATACCATAGTAGGGAACATAGCATAAATCTGATCTGCTGGCAATCTTCGTTCGTCGTGGCTCTGCATCGTGGCCCGGTCCAACATGAACCGATGTTTCTTGCCCCACCTCGACTCGCGTAGCGAGGCGGTTTTATTGGCACGTCCTGCCAAAGCAGAGATCGTGTTACTCTTATTACGGGATCTTCCATCAATATGGGCGTGTGTAACCCCACGACGGCCATTGGTATGACTCCGTGTGTTTTTAGATAAGCCTCAAGTGGTCACGCTGAGGACTCTTGATATTCACCCTCTTTATAAAGGGGCCGAGGCCTATGCCTCTTTTCGACCTCCCTTGCGCCTTCTCGCTCCTCGAGTTGTAACACCCGAGACCTAAGCTCCAAAACCCCAGATCCTCCAATATGTCCAGATCCAACCCTCAAGGCTTGTGGGTGACCTCTTCGATCCAAGAGGAGGACATTGAGAGGCTTAGGGAGGTCGGATATTTGACCGCCGACATCCAGCACAGGCTTCTTGCTCCAGGGTAGGTTATCCCTACAACGGAGCCCAATGAGAGTGTTGTGTTTGTTCCTCACTTCCTCTGTGTCTTGGGCCTCACCCTCGATCCCTTTGTGAGGGGGCTCATGTTCTATTACGGGTTGGATTTTCATGATCTAGCTCCAGACGCTATCCTCCATATTTCGTCGTTCATCATTGTGTGCGAGGCTTTTCTCCACGTCACTCCACACTTCGGCTTATGGCTCAAGACCTTTAGTGTGAAGCCAAAGATGATCGAGGGGCGACATGTGGAGTGCGGAGGCGCCATAATAAGCAGGAACGCCGATGCCCCATGGCCAGAGGGTTCTTTCCCAGAAGTATCCAATGTATGGCAACGGAGGTGGTTTTATGTTACGGCTCCCAGAGGCACAAAGTGGGTAGCCGCCCCCGAGTTCTGCTCGGGCCCTCCGTCACAACTAGTGTCTTGGACCGACGTAGGACAGAATTGGGGGCCCGTTGGTGATGTACCAGTATTGTAGAGCTGCATCCGGGAGCTTCTTGAGAGGGAAATTAACCTTGTTAGCATAATTAAAGTGATGTTAATCCGACGGATTTGCCGCTCCAACGCCGGCCCCTCCGGATATGGGAGTTCAATCCCAAGGGTCCGCGGACTGTTAAGCACTTCTTCGGCCTGAAGCTCGAAGGGATGTGCAAATTATTCTTCGGACCACAAGTAGAGTGTCCAGACACCACCGAGGATGCGGGCCTAAGCTGCAATCGCCTAGATACCCAAGTAAGTAACCTTGATACCGGACACTTTGTTTTATATTTGTCATAGTTGTTATTCTGAAAAACCATCCGTGGCCAGGAATGGCTCAGCAAGGCGGAGAGAATCAGGTGTCCGGCGCCACTTCCCGAAGGCTCGCCTAGTCCAACCATTGCCAAGATGCTTGACCAGGTTCTCAGCAGAATGCCCTCGGGGAAAGACAAGGGGAAGAACAGAGAAGCCGAACTTCACACGCTGCGCATCCAAACTGGGGGAATTGTTACCTCCCCTGAGGAGGATAGTCGGGAAGGGGAGACTAAAGCCTCCTCCCCACGTGGGAAGAAGAGGGCCGCCTCCGAAGACTTGGAGACGGAGATGCCCAAGCAAGGGAAAAAGGTATCACCAGGGGGCTCTGCCCCGACGGGCACCCTCACCGCGTCGTGCCCACCAACGGGCCAGCCCTTCACTGAGCTATAAGTTAACAGTAAATTCGAAGGTACTATTTTTCTCCGAGTACATTAACCAGGATCCATTCTTTGCAGTCCGGCTAGCAGCTCTTCTCAATAGAGTTCATCGTCGGGGGATCTTCCTCTGGAGATGATGGAGAGCGAGACCCCACCAGCCTCTCCGCCTCATGAGGCGGGCAACACCGAGGTGTCATCATGGAGGAGTCCGGGTTTGCCGAAGTCAGAAGCTAATCCGTCAGCTGCCATGAGCCCGGGGCGTTTGGCTCCCACAGGGGGCGATGAGAAGGGTCCGACACAGTTCGATGTCCGGCCGAACATACTGACAGGCCTTCTGGAGCGAGCTGCGCTCTCGGAGGAGCACCGCTCATAAATGAGCGCGGTGCTCAAGAAGATTTCATCCGCCACAAGCGGTTTGAATGAAGCTTTTACGAGTCTGCTCAGAGGCTTTGAGGTATGTAGTGAAAAATACACAATTTTTGGCAGTGAGGCACGCGCTAGGTGTGCTCCATATGGATAGTAGCCCCTGAGACTCTGGTTTCCCACCATAGGCGGCAAACGGAGGATCATTTTGTTTAAGTACTGATTGCGCTATACATATGCGCAGGTATCCAAGGATCCGGTTGCCGAACAGTCCGTTGAAGTTGCCGAACTAAGGAGGCAAATTGGATCTATTGATGCCGATATCACGCTGGTGAACGAGCGGCTGAATGAGTCACAAGGTATGTGCTCTGCTTTCCTTATTTTGTTGTATAGGAAAATATGAGAGTGGCATAATATTAATGCAATATGTTTGGACTGCAGACGGTGCTGCTGCCGTTGAAGCCCTGAGGGCGGAACTTGCCCCGGCCAAGGAACAAGCTCAAGTTAGCAGTGCGGCTGCCCTAAAGGCGGCCGAAGAATTGAGAGCCAAACAGGCTGCTCATCGCCGAAGTGAGGAAAAGATAGCCGAAATGGCCGTGGAGTTGAAAAATGCCGCCGACCGGTATGATCTCCTTAAAAAGGAACATGAGGCTAGTTCGGCCGACCTGAACAAGGCACTTAATGCCGCCATGGAGATGCGGACCGAGGTCAGGGGTGTGCGGGAGGAGCTTCAACAGGCCGGTAAAATGGTGGCTGGGGGCTCCTACTTACTGCGGACGAAGTTTTTGGATCCAAAGTATGCTCCCCTGGATGGACGCTGGAGTCTGGCAGATGCGTATACGGATTTGGTGAAGAGTACAGCTGCGCCCCCAAGTTCTTCGAGGATCAAGGTGATAAAGAAGTGGAGAAGCTTTTCTGGTCGCAATTCCATGCTCCCACTCGCCCGCTGCCATTAAGTGAGAAGATGGCTGTTGTAGTCGTGCTTCATAGGCTGTCCGGGCTTGCAATGCGGTCTGTAATAGACCATCTTTGGCCGAATGGGCCTAAGACGGATAGTTACTTTTGTTTGGTGCAACAATTCCTTGGGGCCATGCCTCGGATCGACGCCATGAGAAGGTCGGCATGCATAGAGGGTGCACGAATGGCTCTTGCCCGCGTTAAAGCCTATTGGACAGATATGGGGGCCACCATTATAGCGACCCGGAATCCGGCGGGAGGCCAGTATTCGGCCGAGCACTACTTGGAGCAAGTAACAGAAGGTGCCCGCTTAATAGAGGCACAGTGCTCGAAGAGTATATTGTTCGAATGAAAAATCGAATCATTGTGAAAACAATGTTAGTTTCATTATGAGGCTATATTTATACTTTTTGCCTGAAAGTATTATTTTGTCCCCTGTGCAGCCATTTATATATATATATATATATATATATATATATATATATATATATATAAGTAATCCGAAAGTTAGCAGTCATTGGCTTCAGCCCCCACGCATACAATGCGAGGGTGTTCGCGAAAAATATGCGTAATCACACTTGATCCAACGTCTTGGTCCGTTAAGGAGGTGATTTGATGACCCACAAGTATAGGGGATCTATCGTAGTCCTTTCGATAAGTAAGAGTGTCGAACCCAACGAGGAGGAGAAGGAAATGATAAGCGGTTTTCAGTAAGGTTTTCTCTACGAGCACTGAAATAGTAAGTGATAGATAGTTTTATGTTAAGATAAATAGTAACGAGCAAAAGTAAATAAAGTAAATAAAGTGCAGCAAGGTGGCCCAATCCTTTATGAGGCAAAGGATAAGCCTGGACAAATTCTAATAATGAAGAAGGAGCTCCCGAGGACACATTGAGAATTACCGTCAAGCTAGCTTTCATCACGTTCATAAGATTCGCGTTCGGTACTTTGATAATTTGATATGTGGGTGGACCGGCACTTGGGTACTACCCTAACATGGACAAGCATCCCACTTATGATTAACCCCTATTGCAAGCATCCGCAACTACAAAAAGGAGTATTAAGGTAAACCTAACCATAGCATTAAACATATGGGTCCATATCAACCCCTAACGAAGCAACGCATAAACTAGGGTTTAAGCTTCTGTCACTCTAGCAACCCATCATCTACTTATTACTTCCCTATGCCTTCCTCTAGGCCCAAATAATGGTGAAGTGTCATGTAGTCGACGTTCACATAACACAACTAGAGGAAAGACAACATACATCTCATCAAAATATCGAACGAATACCAAATTCACATGACTACTAATAGCAAGACTTCACCCATGTCCTCAGGAACAAACGTAACTACTCACAAAGCCTATTCATGTTCATAATCAGAGGGGTAATAATATGCATAAAGGATCTGAACATATGATCTTCCACCAAGTAAACCAAATAGCGTCAACTACAAGGAGTAATCAACACTACTAGCAACCCACAGGTACCAATTTGTGGTCTTGATACAAGATTGGATACAAGAGATGAACTAGGGTTTTGAGATGAGATGGTGCTGGTGAAGATGTTGATGGAGATTGACCCCCTCCCGATGAGAGGATCGTTGGTGATGGCGTTGGTGATGATTTCCCCTCCCGGAGGGAAGTGTCCCTGACAGAACAGCTCCGCCAGAGCCCTAGATTGATTCCGCCAAGGTTCCGCCTCGTGGCGGCGGAGTTTCGTCCCGTAAGCTTTTCCACGATTGTTTCAGGGGAAAACCCTTCATATAGCAGAAGATGGACGCCGGAAGCCCACCAGGGGGCCCAGGAGATAGGGGCGCGCCCTACAGGAGGGGGCGTGCCCCCTGTCTCCTGGACAGGGTGTGGGCCCCCTGGCATTTTTCTTTTGCCCAAAAATTCTTATTAAATCTGAAAAGTTGTTTTGTGGAGTCTCAGGTCTTTTGGAGTTGTGCAGATTAGGTTTCCAATGTTTGCTCCTTTTCCAGCCAGAATTCCAGCTGCCGGCATTCCCCCTCTTCATGGTAAACCTTGTAAAATAAGAGAGAACAACCATAAGTATTGAGATATAATGTGTAATAACAGCCCATAATGCAATAAATATTGATATAAAAGCATCATGCAAAATGGATGTATCATGATCGCACGTCGAACTAGGCAACCGGAGTCTAAAGGAGTCTAAAGGTGGGGCTACTATGTAGCCCCTAGTACTTTTGCGTGCATCCGAATAGGGGCGCATATGTACATGGCCAGGAAACGGCTCTTCGTTAATGCGGAGGAATCCTGAAGATTCCGGTGAGTCTTCGAGTGGTTGAACAGTCTCTCGTTGTATCATGACAATCAGTTTTTGGCTTTCTCTACTGAGGTGCTCATCCAGAATAACCAGGGCACAATCGCAGTAGTTCTCCTTTGGCGGCCTTAGCCGGTAAGAACGGAATGTAAGGCGGCAAACCCAGGAGCCGGGCAAACCCAACATTTGACCAAAGACATGATTCGGAGCTGATGCATATAAGGCCAAACTCGTGACGCCGAACACTCACGAAGGTATTCAGTCATTGTAACATAAAATAGGCTGAAGAATGCCTTTTCGTTATAAGCCCTATATTTCCAGGTACGTGCGTTAATCTGTTGTGGCGAAATGCCAATAACGGCAGTATCCTCTGTGGGTATGGAACCCATGGGATTGTTAAACAACAAGAGGCAATATAACAGGTTTACACAGGGGCTTAATCTAAAGAGAAACCTTTGAGCGGGGCCCTGCTGCATGTCTGCGCCTTTGTCTCTGTTGTGCCGTATCCTGGAAGGGTATCGCGCGAACGTTGTCTGTAAAAAAAGAAAACTCGTAGGAGAGTGCAACGTAATTATGCGATGGACAATAAAAGTGTAAGATCTCGGCCTGCCAATAAGGTTGAGCCAAGTGTGGGGCTGTATTAAATATTTATAGCCCCTGGTGTCCTCTATGGGATTACATATACGGTGCCCTGGTTTATCTGGGCTGCCGGACTCGTCTAACCGCGTCTGTGGTCTTAATGACCAATCATTATTTCTGATAGTAGAGGCCGCTTATATCCGGTCGCTAGGGTCGTGGCGTGTTTCTATGCGCGTGAGGAGCGCTCTGTGTTTCCGTTAATGGTAATGACGCCACGTGGACCGGGCATCTTGAGTGTAAGGTAGGCATAGTGCGGTAATGCGTTGAAGCGGGCGAAGGCCGTTCTTCCAAGCAATGCATGATATCCGCTTTGGAAGGGTGCGATGGTGAAGAGTAGTTCTTCGCTTCTGGAGTTTCCTGGGGAGCCGAATGTTACCTCCAGCACGACGGAGCCCCTGCCGTAGGCTTCAACACCTGGTATCACCCCTTCAAAGGAGGTGATTCTTTTGCTAATTTTGGATGGGTCTATCCCCATTCTGCGGACAGTGTCCTGGTATATTAAATTTAGACTACTGCCGCCGTCCATGAGGACGTGGGCGAGATGGTATCCGTCAATTATTGGGTCAAGCACCAAGGCCTCTGATCCTCCGCGCCGAATACTAGTTGGGCAGTCCGTGTGACCAAAAGTGATCGGACAAGCCATCCAGTAGTTAGGTGTGGGTACGATGGGCTCTATAGCGTATGCAGCGTTGAGCGCGTGTTCGTGCCTTCTCGTGGATGTGTGAGTCGCGTGGATCATGTTTACTGTTTTAACCTCTGGTGGGAATTTTTTCTGTCCCCCAGTGTTCGACTGACGAGGTTCATCCTCGTCTTCACTTGGTGTTTCCCTTCCCTTGTGTTCGACATTTAATTTGCCGCCCTGCTTGAAGACCCAGCACTCTCTGTGCGTGTGGTTCGCAGGTTTGTCGGGGGTGCCATGAATTTGGCACAGTCTGTCCAGGACTCTGTTCAGACCGGACGGTCCCTCTTTATTGCCTTTAAGGGGCTTCTTTTGCTGATCGGTTCGAGAGCCCCTGAATCCGGCCTTTACCGTTGTGTTGTCCGGGCTCTCTTCCTTATGTTGGCGTTTGTTTTTATTATGCCATGGCTTCTCGTTGCCATCCCTTATTTCGGATGTGCCGGGATCGTTGGTGCTTTTACGGGCAAGCCAGCTATCTTCACCTGCGCAAAAGTGGGTCATAAGGCTTGTTAAGGCTGCCATTGTCCTTGGCTTTTCTTGGCCGAGGTGTCTAGCGAGCCACTCGTCGCGGATGTTGTGTTTGACTGCCGCTAGGGCTTCGGCATTCGGACAATCGACAATTTGATTCCTCTTAGTGAGGAATCTGTTCCAAAGCTTGCGGGCGGACTCTCCGAGCTATTGGATTATGTGACTTAAATCGTCCACATCCGGAGGCCGGACATAAGTCCCTTGAAAATTGGCCTGAAAGCGTCCTCGAGTTCCTCCCAACTCCCAATTGAATTTTCGGGGAGGCTTTTCAACCAGTGTCGAGCTGGCCCCTTCAACTTGAGGGGAAGGTATTTGATGGCATGGAGGTCATCCCCACGATCCATGTGAATATGCAGGATAAAATCCTCGATCCAGACCCCTGGGTCTGTTGTTCCGTCGTATGCCTCTATATTCACAGGTTTAAAACTCTCTGGAAATTCATGGTCCAGTACTTCTTCGGTGAAGCACAGGGGGTGAGCAGCCCCTTTGAATCTGGACGTGCTGTGGCATGCCGTCGGCTGTTGTTGTGTCCGGTGCATATTCCGAACTGGTATTTGGTTGGTATGATCGTTTTGGTGACCATAGTCCCTCGCCGGGGTGTGTCCCTTAGATCCGTATATGGACATGGCCGCGCCGGCTTTCTTATCCAGGTTCTCTCGTAGATCGTGCGTGTCATCGGTAGCCGCTCTGTTGCGGTTATGAAGTGGTATGTTTGGCCTCCTGGTCGTGTTATTCTTTGGTGGAATGGCCTCGTCGTCGAATTCTGGCAGTAGCTTGCGTTTTGGATAGCTCTTTGTATGGCGATCATCGCCGTATCTTTATTCAGTGTCTAGCACCTTATTCCATCTGCGATTGAGCATTTCCTGTGCGGCTTTGAGCCATTGCTTCTGCTTCTTTAGACTTCTTGTTGTGGCCATAAGCTTTCTGTGGAGGTTATCTTGTTCCACGCATTCTTCCGGAATGATGAATGCATCATCGTCCGGACTGTCTTCTTGTCCTGGGGCGGTTTGATGAACTCGTCCCTCGGGATCATTGTGATCGGGCATCTGCTCCGAACTTGGTTCGGCGTGACCTGGCTAGTCCTGCTCCATTGCTGGGTCCATGTGGTCGTTGTTACCTTCGGAGTTTACTCGTATGTCGATCTTTCTTGCGCTCTTGTCGCTATTTTTACTGTTGCTAGACTTTGAGCGGCATCTGCACTGTCATTTTCGCTTTTGCCCAGGGGTTTTATCTTCTGGATTGTCGCCGTCGTCCTCCTTGGGCGAATCCACCATGTATATATCGTGTGACGAGGTAGTAGTCCAGCGCCCCAGAGATTCTGAATCTTCTCCCGCATCATCGTCCATACCATCGATGCCTTCGGAGTCGAAGTCAAGCACGTCAGTTAAATCATCAACCGTGGCAATGAAGTGGGTGGTGGGTGGGCAACGAATTCCTTCGTCGTCTGCTTCCCACTCGAGCTAGACATAGTTCGGCCAAGAGCCTCCTGACAAAGAGAGAGACTTTAATGAGTTCAGCATGTCGCCAAAGGGCGAGTGCTGGTAGATATCCGCAGCGGTAAACTCCATTACCGGAGCCCAGCCAGGCTCGGCGGGCTCGGGAGCGCGTGGACCTGAACCTACATCCGGATACTAGTCCGGGGGTCCGGGGTCACAGGCCTTCTTAGAAGTGAGGCCAATGTTCGGCTCTACCGCCGATGAGTGTGCGGCCTGCGGGGCGGGGCCCATCCCTCCGTCCTTACACAATGCAGCCTGTTCCGGATTTAAGTCCGGGGCTACTGCAGGGGTGATATCCTAGGCATTGTCCGACAACAGGTCTAAGCCGTGCTCGTCGTGACTTTCTGGTGCTCCTGGTACAGGACCAAATCCCTCGAAGATCAAGACTCCGCGAATGCCGGCCGTGTAGTTCAAGTTTCCAAACCTGACCTGGTAGCCAGGGGCATAGCTGTCGATCTGCTCCAGATGGCCAAGCGAATCGGCCCGCAGCGAAGCCTCCGAACATAAAGATCTGTCCGGGGAGAAAAGTCTCGCCCTAGACCGTGTTGTTGATGATCGAAGGCGCCATCAAGCCTTGCAGCGATGACACAGAGGAACTCTCAATGAAAGCACCAATGTCGGTGTCAAAACCGGCGGATCTCGGGTAGGGGGTCCCGATCTGTGCGTCTTAGGCGGATGGTAACAGGAAGCAAGGGACACAATGTTTACCCAGGTTCGGGCCCTCTCGATGGAGGTAAAACCCTACTTCCTGCTTGATTAATATTGACGATATCAATACTACAAGAGTAGATCTACCACGAGATCGTAGAGGCTAAACCCTAGGAGCTAGCCTATGATGATTATGATTGTAATTGTGATCGGCCTTCTAAGGACCAACCTCTCCGGTTTATATAGACATCGGAGAGGGCTAGGGTTTACATGGAGTCGGTTACAAGGAAGAAAATACAATATCCGGATCACCAAGCTTGTCTTCCACACAAAGGAGAGTCCCATCCGGACACGGAACGGAGTCTTGAGTCTTGTATCTTCACGCTTCAATAGTCCGGGCGATGTATATAGTCCGGCTGTCCGGATACCCCCTAATCCAGGACTCCCTCAGTCACCTCCATTTCCACCTTGACGACGTCGGTCGTGCCTTTGGGCTCCCCCGGCAGGCCGTTCACCCATAGCTTAGCCACGTAGTGTGGTAGTGGGGACGCCCCCGCTCTGATGCAGACGAACGACATGGTGATAGGCGTGCCGATGTCTATAGCATGCCGCCGACCAAGAAAAACGCGCGACCATCCTCCTCCATGAACACCAAGAGCCGTGGCTCCGGGAGTGGCACTTGCAGCTGGAGAACCTTGCCATATGGTATCATGTGCACGGGCATGGGATGCTCGGTGTTGATGTGGTGGTAGAGCGCCGGCGGCGGGCCTTTGTAGCCGCAGACGGGCATGGGGCATTTGCAGGCCGCGAGCGGACACATGCTCTGGTGATCGGTGAACTTGTGGTAAGTGACGTAGAGCCCACAGCCTTCATGCGGGCACTCCACCCTCACCGACGAAAGGACGGCGTCCACCGCCGTGTTCTACACGTCGAAGCCACCGCCGCGCTCGCACTTTTGGCACTGCCGCTGGTTCTCGGGGCGCTCAATGCGACAGTCCGTGCAGGCCAGGTGCCCTCCCTTGCACTACAGAAATCAATCGAACAACACATCAATCAAGAAACCTGCACCTTGCTCGCTCAGCCGAACAGACAAGGTGTATTCGAACCTCATACACTGGAGTCTTCAAGGGGCGGAGGCACAAGGGGCAGTGGAGCCAGGTGAGGTCCATCGAGACCATAGAGAGCTCCTTTGTCGGGTACTGTTCCGTCTGCATGATCTCGCCCTCCTCGTGCACAACCATCTCTCGCTTTAGGGTCGAGGCATTACAAAGCTTTACCGTCACATATTCATACTACTTCAAGGTGCATTAAATCAACACATGCAAGTATCAAAAGGAGAGTCACGGTATGCATGCATGCGTTGTAATTAATGCATCGGTAAACACAAATTATTGAAATATATCGAGTGCAGTGCTTTGATGTGTTGCATCAACTTGTACAACAACGAGAAGTTTGATTATCCTCTCCCTCGTGGACTTAACTGCACCTGCCTTTGGCTGTATGACAGGATGGCCACCCACCTGTTGGGCCCACCTTTCATACACGCAAAGGCAGGAGCACTAAGTCAATGAAGCGGCATCCCTCCCTCGCCTATGAGCGTGGTGGCTGGCAGGACTAGGAGAAGCTTTCGCTACATGCTCTCCCTCCCGCACGCGGTGGACATGCAGCAGTTCAATCGGTGTCAGATGGCCAGAAGCATACTTTAGTACTCCTCCAGTGCAGTAGTACTCCATCATATATTGTTCGACCTCCCGAAGAGGCGAAGAGCCAAGCGTAGCCCGGACGCTCGTGTGGCAGTTTCATGTGTAGAGTAGTCTAGGATAGCGTGTACCGCGCCTGTAAGCTTAAAATCGTTGGGGTCGGCTCCATGCTATGTGGCCATCTCGAAGTTTTTTTATAATTAAAATAGTCTTCTGGCCCTACCTGTCATCCTGGTGATTGTAGTTTGCACGCTCATCTGGTCAAGACAGGAATATATATTTTAATTTGTGGTGGGTAAATGTTAGAGGTTGCAGCAAATATATTGTACACTGTGGGTCTTTCAGCCAAGTTTAGAGGCAAGCATATGGGGCCAGTGCTATGATGTGTCGCATCAACTCGTACAACGATGAGAAGCTTGATTTTACTACTACACGCCTTCTCCCTCGCCCATGCACGCAGTTGCTCGCAGACGAGGACATGCTTTTGCTTATAGTACTACAACAAGCTATCCCTCCCGCTCACGGTGGACGGACATGCAGCAGTGGATTCGATACTGTAGAAGCAGTAGTAGTAACATCATTGTTCGTCTTCTCGAAGAGGCGAAGAGCCAAGCACAACCCGAACGTGGCAGTTGCGAACCTTGGAGCACACATATAGCCAAGCTCTTGCATGAGATAAAATTGCTATGTGAGCCCACTATTGTAGTACGTACTTGCTAGTATAGCCCTGTAAACCAGAAAGGAGTATTTGCCTTTCTAGAGATTTCAACAAGTGACTAGACTACACCGAGGCGGAGTACATATGGAGCAAAATGAGTGAATCTGCACCATAAATAAATACGTAGTTCTCTCGTTTTCGTCTCCGCGGTGCACAATATTGAGTATACTGACTAGTCTCTTTTTGACATGCATTTACGTTTTTAACACAATACAGAAGCAAGCGCTCATATACACACGCATACACTCACCCCTGTGAACACACACACGCAGACCCTACCCCTATGAGCACCTCCGAAAGACTGAGCCGGCACTATCATCTTGAAATTTACGAAGTCACCATAGGCACCTCGTCGTCGACGGGAACGTCTCCTGACATGCAATATATGCGAGCAGCAGTCGCCTCCATAGGTGCTTGAATGCCAAGGAGGGAAAGGGTAGCGGTTCCCAAGATGTTGAATAGTCAATGATGCATCCTCAATTACATGCAGAGGGAATTAATTGGAGAAGTAGAATAGAGCTAGCACGATGTGAATGCAACAGAGTTTGGAATCTCATATAAAGGCGCCCCACCACTCCAGTCCATCTACTCCTATTCTTTGCGCAACATTGCTCACTTCAATCCAAGACCAAGTGACTAGAAGCCACAAGCACATATGGAGGCGATGGACGCGAGCGGCGGTCGGCTGTGCCAAATCATCCAAGGCGTCGGCCTGCGGCCCCGCACCGTGCAGCATTTCCAGATGGTGCCGGCAACCGCCAGCATCATAGCCCTCGCCGATGCTGGCTTCGCCTCTCACATGGATGACATGATGGTCACTCCATCCGCAAGTTCACCGCCGTCAACAAGCGTGCGGACGACCTTGTCGTACTGCTCCAGCCCGCGCGCCCAGGCTCCTCATTGCCTGCCATCCTCATCCGCCTCCATGGTGACGAACTCTTTCAAGCCCTGGTGGGCTGCAGGTGCCGGAGGTCGCGACGAAGGATGTGCACCTCGAGGCCGCGCTCGCCACGCAGTGATAACCCACAAGTGTAGGGGATCGCAACAGCTTTCGAGGGTAGAGTATTCAACCCAAATTTATTGATTCGACACAAGGGGAGCCAAAGAATATTCTTAAGTATTAGCAGTTGAGTTGTCAATTGAGTATCTGCAGGAAAGTATTTAGTAGCAAAGTAGTATGATAATAAAGGTAACAGTGGCAAAAGTAAAGATAATAGTTTTGTAGTGATTGTAACAGTAGTAACAGAAAAGTAAATAAGCGAAGCACAATATGTGAAAAGCTCGTAGGCATTGGATCAGTGATGGATAATTATGTCGGATGCGATTCCTCATGTAATAGCTATAACATAGGGTGACACAGAACTAGCTCCAGTTCATCAATGTAATGTAGGCATGTATTCTGGATATAGTCATACGTGCTTATGGAAAAGAACTTGCATGACATCTTTTGTCCTACCCTACCGTGGCAGCAGGGTCCTAGTGGAAACTAATGGATATTAAGGCCTCCTTTTAATAGAGAACTGGAACAAAGCATTAGCACATAGTGAATACATGAACTCCTCAAACTATGGTCATCACCGAGAAGTATCCCGATTATTGTCACTTCGGGGTTCATAACACATAATAGGTGACTATAGACTTGCAAGATAGGATCAAGAACACACATATATTCATGAAAACATAATAGGTTCAGATATGAAATCATGGCACTCGGGCCCTAGTGACAAGCATTAAGCAAAGTCATAGCAACATCAATCTTAGAACATAGTGGATACTAGGGATCAAACCCTAACAAAACTAACTTGATTACATGGTAAATCTCATCCAACCCATCACCGTCCAGCAAGCCTATGATGGAATTACTCACGCACAACGGTGAGCATCATGAAATTGGTGATGGAGGATGGTTGATGATGACGTCGACGATGAATCCCCCTCTCCAGAGCCCCGAACGGACTCCAGATCAGCCCTCCCGAGAGAGATTAAGGCTTGGAGGCGGCTCCATATCGTAAAACGCGATGAAACTTTCTCTTTGATTTTTTTCTCCGTGAAACGGAATATATGGAGTTGGAGTTGAGGTCGGTGGAGCCTCAGGGGGCCCACGAGACAGGGGCGCGCCCAGGGGGGTGGGCGCGCCCCCCACCCTCGTGGACAGGGTGTGGGCCCCCTGGTCTTGATTCTTTCGCTAGTATTTTTTATATTTTCCAAAACTTGCCTCCGTGGATTATCAGGTCATTCCGTGAACTTTTGTTTTCTACAATAAAACAACATCATGGCAGTTCTGCTGAAAATAGCGTCAGTCCGGGTTAGTTTTATTCAAATAATGCAAGTTAGAGTCCAAAACAAGGACAAAAGTGTTTGGAAAAGTTTGGAAAAGTAGATACGTTGGAGACGTATCACGCAGCGCCTCGCCATGCAAGAAACCGTCGACCTGCACATCCACGTCTATGAGGAAATCGTCTACATAGGCCACTACAAGGCAAGCGAGGACAGAAAGACGTTGGCCATCTTACAGCGGCTGGAATCTTTGGACGCCATTGTTCAGAAGCACATCGACCTGGCCACGAAAGCCGCCGTTACTTAGCCGCCGTTCGGTGGGCCGGCGCCCTTAGTGTAGGAGGTGGACATCGTCGATGGATGCATCTCTTCTTCTTGCCTCCTGTAACCAGCACTGCATTGCTCGTGGCCTTAATGTTTAAATAGTACAGTACTCCCTCTGTTTCCAAATATAAGTCTTTCTAAAGCTTCCAGCAAGTGACTACATACGGAGCAAAATGAGTGAATTTACACTCTAAAATATGTGTACATACATCTGTATTCTGTATTCCATTTGAAATTGTATCTAAAAAGGCTTATATTTAGGAACGAACGGAGTATATGGCATTTTTATTCCAGTCGTAACGTTTTCACTGTGAGGTGCGGCCTCAGTTGAGCAAACCCACCCCGCCCACCGGGCATCGGCCGAGTTTAGAATTAGAAGAGAGAAACGAGGGAGGAGAGCTAGCTGTAGCACGGACACTATTGTCAGATGGGACTCGTGTTGATAGAATAGGAGTACTGAGCACTCGTACCTCTTTTTTTAAGGGAAAAATAGTCATATGTCTAGTACCACTAGTTGGTGCATGCGACCTATAGCTGTCATCACTTTAGGTCTCCTTTTTAAACCGCAGCTATGCTTCATAGTACATATTTTTCACGCATTTATCCTCCTATATGTACTCCTAGGCTATTTCCATGTGCTCCCTTTCACCGACATGTGGGACATAGAGCATCTGGGTCATAGTTGCACGACTCGGAGCATATGCCGGGGTACTTTACATTTCAGACCTCATGAATTACATGCAAACCCCCGACAGAAGAATAAATAAATAATAAATTACTACATGAAACCGGATTATTTTTGTAGAAATCAGATCATGTTCATTAAGTTTTGGATATAACACGTTTATAAAAAATGATCGGACCTAAACTAGTCTAAGGGCCTCTTTGATTTTTCCTGCAAAAAAAGGGCCTCTTTGATTCGTAGGATACTGAAAACATAGGAATGAGGAAAGTATGATGATGATGAACCGAGACGAGGAGAACTCTAACTCAGTTAGAGGTTAGAGTTAGATTCTAACCCTGAACTAACTCTAAACCAAAGAGGTGTATGGATGGCAGGGTTAGATTGACAATAAATGTTATTTCTCAATCATTTGACTACTTCGGACCCTATTTCCTGCCGGATTTGGTGTGGCCGGCTCTTGTGTGGCCTCCCCCCGCTCACAATTGACATAAATGAACCATGTTTACAAATCAAGCATGCAAAACATGATAAATTTTACTTTGTCCATCACATGAGATATCCCACTTAAACATACAAGTCGTCCATCAAGCTTCACAAAAAAATATACTCCATGAAACAAAGCATGAGCTAACTCATCAGGAAGTCCTTCGTGATAGGGAGGGAGCCTGGAGCCCCTCACGCACCGAGGGAGGAGCTCGTCATCGTTGCTCTGGAGGAAGGCCCTGTAGAGCCCAAGCCCCGGGAATCCCTCCGACGCTGGTGCTTGCGAGTTGAGGTCGGCACCGGCATGGGCAGCAGGACCACTTGCCGCCGACTGGGAACTTAATCTTTGGGCCTCTAGAAATAATGCAAGCCTGAAACTGAAATACCTAGAAAGGTGAACTGAATCTTTGGGCCTCTAGAAATAATGCAAGCCTGAAACTGAAATACCTAGAAAGGTGAACTGAATCTTTGGGCCTCTAGAAATAATGCATGCCTGAAACTGAAATACCTAGAAAGGTGAACTGAATCTTTGGGCCTCTAGAAAGATTTATTACCTCCTCAAGCAGCATCAAACAATTCCATGCGTGCACCACAAACCTATACCAAGTTTGATCAGGACCTACTTTTCCAAATCAGAATTAGCACTAGAGCAAGCAAGATCAATGATATGGTTGTGAGACAGAGAAGGAACGAACAAACTCAACCCTCTCGCGACCTCCCTGGTAGATGCGCCGCCGCCGTGCACGACAGAGGGAGAAAAACAACCGGTGAAGGGGGAGCGGGGCGACCTTCAAAGGCCGGAGGGAGAGGGCGGTCGGAGTAGGGCGGCAGAGGCCGGAGGGAGAGGGCGTCCAGAGGAGAGAGAGGGCGAGCGGCAGAGAGGCGCCTTGGCGGGCGGCCTGATGGGGAACATAGAGGAGTCGTGCGAGGGGGGGGGGGGGAGGGAGCGATCTGGTGCGGGCAGGGGAGATTTTTTTAGTTCTCTTTTAGTGGCCCCGAGGATAACTAACACAATTAGAACCTCTCCACCGGGCTAGTTATTTTAGCTGGGTTAGAGCAAACTAGCTCAAACTAACCCCTCATGTTTCGATAATTTGAGGCTATTTCAACCCAAACTAGCTCTAACTCAAGGATCCAAACAAAGAGGAGTAGTACTGTACATGCTACAGTCTGGATCGTAGCACATTGTTTTTTTGTGGCCATATCACCACATTGTTTTCTTCTGCTGGTTCACTGTGCTACTGTGGTTCGCACTGCTGGTTCACTAGGCTGCCGTGGTTCGCACTCCTACGTGAGTAGTAGTAGTAGTATATGGTGCATCATTCTTTGCTCCTTCTTACTACATACTTCGCCGACATGTGGGAGAGCCAGCATCTGAGTCGACGTGTCATGCACCAGATTAGAGTGCGGAATGGAAGGGGGCATCACCCCGGTGGTAGCGCCAGTAATTCATGACTATAGTGAGCAGTCATATCACAAGTCTTTCCAGCAGTAACACGCCGTTAAATCGAACAGCCCGACCTTTCTAGCAGTAAGTTTGAATCCGCCACTCCCTCACCCTCCTCGCCTCTCTGTCAAACCGCCTACCCGAAAACTGCCGCACGTACTGCCCAGGAAAAGCCCCACACTCAACTTTTAACTACGCGAAAATAGTTCGAGCTTGTTTGTTCTATATAAATACTTACTGCATGTTTATTCACCCGTGGGGTTGTTCAATGAATGGAGGGCCGGGGAGCACAAGTGAACAATAGTAGTACTACTAGTAGTAAGTAGGAGTCGTAGAGTTAGTCACCTTAAATAGAGAGTTTATTTTCATTAATGCCATGTACACAAATTGAAACGCTTGTTGTGGAGAGAAAAAGATAATCACTCCACTATATATGTACGCAGGGGCCTGAGCGCTTGCTTTACTAGGGTTGCTCTCTTCATTCTCTCATCCTTTCCAGATCTAAACAAGACAACGGTAGCAACATTTTCTTTCTGCTCACCGCTGG
Organism: Triticum timopheevii; assembly: GCA_963921465.1. Classification (NCBI taxonomy): domain Eukaryota; kingdom Viridiplantae; phylum Streptophyta; class Magnoliopsida; order Poales; family Poaceae; genus Triticum; species Triticum timopheevii. The sequence goes on from OY997270.1 coordinate 588,494,213, forward strand.
TCACAGATCCGGCCGGATCCCTTCGACCGGTGTGTGTAGAGGACTAAAAGGTGCATCATTAACGCGGTCATCACCGCAGAGGGAGGAAACCCACAGCTGTCGGCGTGGCACGATCCTCTGCTCATGTCGTTCTCTCCGACACAGCGCTGGCTCGGGAGGTCTTCTGACCCTTCTTCCTCCCTGTCGTATTGTGCGCAGATCGGAACTGCCGCCGCTGACATCCCGACGAACCTCAGGTACAAGTTCCTCGAAAGCGGCCTTGCTCTACTGCCCCAGCTCCCAACATGTCTGCATGTGCATGTTTTTCTACTTCCATCAGCTCTTCCAAATCGACCTAAATTTTTAGTATTATTAGAGGTAAAGCTACTTCATGCATTCGAATCTAGGACTTGGTTCAAACAACGAAGAAAGGGGGGAAACTATAGCATGAATCTAGGACTTGATTCAAAGAGGAAATAATAGGGGGAAAGTAGTAGAGACTAGATACCCTACCGGTCTCTTGGTTGAAAAGGGAAATAATGGGAAAACTCAGTACAAACTGGATAAGGAACAGATCTATTATTGGTTGAAAAAATGATAGAAAGTGGCGACTGGTGGACAAGTCGATAGAGTATGTCCAGGATTAGATTTGCCGCCCTCACGTAGTAAAAGGTCTCCAAGATTAGATTTGCTGCCCTCACATAGTAAAAGGTCTCCAGGATTAGATTTGCTTCCCTCACATAGTAAAAGGTCTCTAGGATTAGATTTGCTGCCCTCACATAGTAAAAGTTCTCCAGGATTCGATTTGCTGCCCTCACAGAGCATGAACAAACTCGGTATCACCACTTTATGCCTCCTTGTAGGTCCATTGTGCCAATGCGTCCACTGTCGCACGTCCTTATACCAACCTTTTGTTGTTGTTAATGTAAGGGCGCATAAATGAAGCGATCACACAGTTACCTTAAGGACATGTCTAACCAGTGTTATTGTTAATCTAATGTCTCCAGTGATATGATGCAATTAAACTGTTTTAACAAATGATACTCCTGCTGTTTTCCCCAGTATGATAAGTAAGTTGCTTCTTTACGCTGCTGAGTGACCTGGTGTCCCCACGGTCCCATGCCCTTAAACCAACTCTTTATCTACTGTTGATTTACTGTATGTGGTAAACAAGCAATGCCACCATTAAAGTAATCCCATATTTGATGAATGTCATAGTTGATCGTAATGCTTCCGGTAACATGAAAATTGAATCATGGGCCCCCAGGCTGGCCTCATCCGAGTGGAGTTGCGGGTTCACCACATCGAGTCGTGGCGGTATAGGGCCCCTCACACCGGTTGCTTCAACTAGTGCCACTATTATAATAATCATGTTCTTTCTTATATGTGCAAACAGGAATACTCTACTACAGATGTTGTGATGGTCAAGAGCATTCGCCAAGTTCTTGGGTTGTATGACATGGCTAGCCAAGATGGATTTAATCCCGATATTCACTTTATCAAAAGGCTCTAATGGGTTGGTTCTGAATCTTGCAAGCTGGGAATCAATGAGATGTGTAGGCATCTTTGTTGTACTTATTAATTGAATCTTATTTGTTGGTTCTGAATCTTGGAAGCTGGGAATCAAAGAGATGTGTAGGCATCTTTGTTGTACTTATTATTTGAATCTTACTTGTTGGTTCTGAATCTTGCAAGCTGGGAAACACAGCATGATGATGCAGAGGACAGCAACCATAACAAACTGTTCAAACTTGGTAGTATTTTTTGTGTGAAAGTGTGGCAAATGTGCTGATCATGTGCGTCCTTAGAATAATAATTCTAATTGTTGTGCATGTTGACCCTGTGGCACTGATAGAACGAGCCAATGCACTGCTTGTTTTAAGAATACATTTTAATTAAAGCTAATTAAATTTAAGTAAAGTGACCACTAACACTTGTTATTATAGTACCAATACAGACCCACTCTTGAACCGATGTGTGTGGACGGAATAGGTTTCTTAATGGAGGCGTTTGAATGCGCCGAGGTTGCATATTCTGCCAGGCGTGTAGCGGGCAAAGGAGGGGTAGTAACTGTTGTCGCCTATACACACTCAGTTTACTGTTGAATCCAGTTCCCCAAGAGCTGAAAAACGAACTGCTGTTTCCGCCTACTCACTCGTTCACTTGAAGAGACTCCAATGGCGATCCGAGGGGTGAGCCTGCTAGATATGGACTTCAGCAAGGAGTTCACCTTTGAGTTCTTCGTTCAGTCCCGTGGCGGCACCAAGTTGAATGTGATGTACACCAACGATCCGGACTCGGTGAAGCTCTGCCTCACCGAGTTCAAGTAGTACCTACAGGACGAGAAAGCACAAGGTTGCAGGACTAGACCTTGTGCCCATCCATTCATCTCCTGATAGGGACCAGCGGATCGCGATCGCCCAGGTATGCGTGCGAGACGAGGTTCTCGTCTACCACTGTTGTAGGGCCATCAAAGGTTCTGGAGCATTCACCCGTTTCATCGGCAGTGCCGACTGCACCTTCGCTACGGTGGAGAGAAGGAAGAATGCGATGATTCGACCATCTGGTGCAACAAGCTTGTCGACATCCAGAAGCAAGACAAGATCATTGGCAACGGGCAGGAGAAGGACTCCGTGGTTGACCTCGCCGAGACCATCATCAACCCCTACTATGCCAACATGAAAGAAGACAACGATACCAAGGAGCTCCACCGGCCACCCTGCATCCGAACAAGTCAACCCTCGTACTCCCCTCCGCCTGCGTCTTCCCCCGCTCCGGTTCGTTCGGTCTGCGGTCTCGACGTCATCCTCCACCTTGGTGCTTGCTACGTCTTGAGCTTGCATTGGTTTTCCTTGAAGAGGAAAGGGTGATGTAGCAATAGTAGCGTAAGTATTTCCCTCAGTTTTGAGAACCAAGGTATCAATCCAGTAGGAGGCTCCTCAAAAGTCCCACGCACCTACACAAACAAACAAAGAACTCGCAACCAACGCAATAAAGGGGTTGTCAATCCCTTCGTGACCACTTGCGAAAGTGAGATCTGATAGAGATAGTATGATAAGATAAATATATTTTTGGTATTTTATAATCTAGATGCAAAAAGTAAAAATGCAAATAAAAGTAGATTGAAAGCTTATATGATAAAAGATAGACCCGGGGGCCATAGGTTTCACTAGTGGCTTCTCTCAAGATAGCATAAGTATTACGGTGCGTGAACAAATTACTGCCGAGCAATTGATAGAAAAGCAAATAATTATGAGATTATCTAGGCATGATCATGTATATAGGAATCACGTCCGCAACAAGTAGACCGACTCTTGCCTGCATCTACTACTATTACTCCACACATCGACCGACTCCTGCCTGCATCTAGAGTATTAAGTTCATAAGATAAGAGTAACGCATTAAGAAAGATGACATGATGTAGAGGGATAAACTCAAGCAATATGATATAAACCCCATCTTTTTATCCTCGATGGCAACAATACAATACGTACCTTGCTGCCCCTACTGTCACTGGGAAAGGACACCGCAAGATTGAACCCAAAGCTAAGCACTTCTCCCATGGCAAGAAAGATCAATCTAGTAGGCCAAACCAAACTGATAATTCGAAGAGACTTGCAAAGATAACTCAGTCATACATAAAAGAATTTAGAGGAGATTCAAATATTTCTCATAGATAAACTTGATCATAAACCCACAATTCATCGGATCTCGACAAACACACCACAAAAAGAGTTTACATCGAATAGATCTCCACAAGAGAGGGGGAGAACATTGTATTGAGATCCAAAAAGAGAGAAGAAGCCATCTAGCTAATAACTATGGACCCGAAGGTCTGTGGTAAACTACTCACAACTCATCGGAGGGGCTATGGTGTTGATGTAGAAGCCCTCCATGGTCGATTCCCCCTCCGGTGGAGTGTTAGCGAAGGCTCCAAGATGGGATCTCGCGGATACAGAAGGTTACGGTGGTGGAAATTGTGTTTCATTGGCTCCCTGGATGTTTTCAGGGTATGTAGGTATATATAGGAGGAAGAAGTACGTCGGTGGCTGCTTGTGGGGCCCAGGAGATAGGGGCGTGCCCAGAGGGGGTGGGCTTGCCCTCCTATCTCCTGGCTGCCTCGCAAGCTTCTTGACTTGCACTCCAAGTTCTCCGGATCACGTTCGTTCCAAAAATCACGCTCCCGAAGGTTTCATTCCATTTGGACTCTGTTTGATATTCCTTTTCTTCGAAATACTGAAATAGGCAAAAAAGACAACAATACGGGTTGGGCCTCCGGTTAGTAGGTTACTCCCAAAAATGATATAAAAGTGTAAAATAAAGCCCATAAACATCCAAAAGGGGTAATATAATAGCATGGAACAATCAAAAATTATAGATACGTTGGAGACGTATCAAGCATCCCCAAGCTTAATTCATGCTCGTCCTTGAATAGGTAAATGATAAAAACAGAATTTTTGATGTGGAATGCTACCTAGCATCATTCTCAATGTAATTTTCTTTATTATGGCATGAATGTTCAGATCCAAATGATTCAAGATAAAAGCTTATAAAACATAAAAATAATAATGCTTCGAAGCATACTAACAAATAATCATGTCCTATCAAAATAGCATAGCCAAAGAAAGATTATCCCTACAAAATCATATAGTTAGGCCATGCTTCATTTTCATTACACAAAATACTCCCATCATGCACAACCCCGGTTTCAGCCAAGCAAATGGTTCATACTTTTTAATGCGCTTCAGCTTTTTCAACTCTTACGCAATACATGAGCGCAAGCCATGGACATAGCACTATGGTGGTAAATGGTGGTGGTTGTGAGGAAAAAAAGAGGGAGAAGATAGTCTCACATCAACTAGGCGTATCAACAGGCTATGGAGATGCCCATGCAACGGATGCACTAGAGCTATAAATATATGAAAGCTCAACATAAGAAACTAAGTGGGTGTGCATCCAACTTGTTTGCTTACGAAAACCTAGGCCATTTTGAGGAAGCCCATCATTGGAATATATAAGTCAAGTTCTATAATGAAAAATTCCCACTTAGTATATGAAAGTGACAACATAGGAGCTTCTCTATCATGAAGATCATGGTGCTACTTTGAAGCACAAGTGTGGAAAAAGAGATAGTAGCATTGTCCCTTCTCTCTTTTCTCTCATTTTATTTTTTTATTTTCTTCTTTGGCCTTTCTTTTTTTTTCTTTTTGGCATTTCTCTTCTTTTTTCTTTTTATAAAGTCTGAAGTCTCATCCCAACTTGTGGGGGAATCATAGTCTTCATCATCCTTTCCTCACTGAGACAATGCTCTAATAATGAAGATCATTACACTTTTATTGATTTACAACTCAAGAATTACAACTCAAAGCTAGAACAAGATATGACTCTATATGAATGCCTTTCGCGGTGTACAGGGATATGCAATGAATCAAGAGCGACATGTATGAAAATAATGAAGGTGGCCTTGCCACAAATACGATGTCAACTACATGATCATGCAAAGAGCAATATGACAATGATGAAGCGTGTCATAATAAACGGAATGGTGGAAAATTGCATGGAAATATATCTCGGAATGGCTATGGAAATGGCATAATAGGTTGGTAAGGTGGCTGTTTTGAGGAAGGTAAATAATGGGTGCATGATACCGGCGAAAGTTCCGCGGTATAATAGAGGCTAGCAAAGTGGAAGGATGAGTGTGCGTATATCCATGGACTCACATTAGTCATAAAGAACTCATATACTTATTGCAAAAGTCTACTTGCCCTCGAAGCAAAGTACTACTATGCATGCTCCTAGGGGAAGGGTTGGTAGGAGTTAACCATCGCGCGATCCCGACCACCACTCATAAGGAAGGCAATTAAAAGAGCACCTCATGCAACAAATTTGTCACACAACTTTTACCATATGTGCATGCTACAGGACTTGCCAACTTCAACACAAGTATTTCTCAATTTCATAATTACCCACTAGCATGACCCTAACATTACTACCTTTATATCTCAAAACAATTATCAAGCATCAAATTGATCATAGCATCCAATTCACTTCCTATGATAGTTTTTATTATACCCAACTTGGATGCTCATCATTCTAGGACCAAATTTGTAACCAAAGCAAATACCATGCTGTTCTAAAAGATTCTCAAAATAATATAAGTGAAGCATGAGAGAATAGAAATTTCTTCAAAATTAGGCCACCGCCGTGCTCTAAAAGATATAAGTGAAGCACTAGAGCAAAAACTATCAAGCTCAAAAGATAATAGTGAAGCACATAGAGTATTCTAGCAAATTCTAATCAAGTGGGATTCTCCCAAAAGGTGTGTACAGCAAGGATGATTGTGGTAAACTAAAAAGCAAATACTAATATAATACACGACGCTCCAAGCAAAACACATATCATGTGGCGAATAAAAATATAGCTCCAAGTAAAGTTACCAATGAACGAAGATGAAAGAGGGGATGCCTTCCCGGGGCATCCCCAAGCTTAGGCTTTTGGATATTCTTGATTATCTTGGGGTGCCATGGGAATCCCCAAGCTTAGGATCTTGCCACTCCTTATTCCATAGTCCATCAAAGCTTTACCCAAAACTTGAAAACTTCACAACACAAAACTCAACAGGAAATCTTATAAGCTCCGTTAGTGAAAGAAAACAAAACCACCACATAAGGTACTGCAATTAACTCATTCTTTATTTATTTTGGGGTTAAACCTACTGTATTCCAACTTCTCTATGGTTTATAAACTATTTTACTAGACATAGATGCATCAAAATAAGCAAACAACACAGGAAAAACAGAATCTGTCAAAAACAGAACAGTCTGTAGCTATCTGTAACTAACGCAAACTTCTGGAACTCTAAAAATCCTACAAAAATAGGAAGTCCTGGACAATTTATCTAATGATCAGAAGCAAAAATAATCAACACAAAATCACATTTCTGTGATTTAACAAAACTAATTTCGTGCGCGCAAAGTTTCTGTTTTTCAGCAGAATCAAATTAACTATCATCATAGGTTATCCTATAGGTTCTACTTGGCACAAACACTAATTAAAAGATAAAAACACATCTAAACAGAAGGTAGATGCAAAATTTATTACTACAGAAACAAAAACAAAAAACACAAATAAAATTGGGTTGCCTCCCAACTTGCGCTATCGTTTAACGCCCCTAGCTAGGCATAAAAGCGAAGATAGATCTAAGTAGTGCCATCTTTGGCACTCAATTCATATGTAGCTCGTATGATAGATTCATAAGGTAATTTGACTTTCTTTCTCGGAAAGTGCTCCATGCCTTTCCTTAATGGAAATTGGAATCTAATATTCCCTTCCTTCATATCAGTAATCGCACCAATCGTTCCAAGGAAAGGTCTACCAAGAATAATAGGGCAAGAAAGATTGCAATCTATATCAAGAATGATAAAATCTACGAGAACCAAATTTCTATTTGCAACAATGAGAACATCATTGATTCTTCCCATTGGCTTTTTAATTGTGGAATCCGCAAGGTACAAATTTAAAGAGCAATCATCAAGATCATGGAAACCTAGAATATCACATAAAGTTTTCGGAATCGTGGAAACACTAGCACCCAAATCACACAAGGCAAAACACTCATGGTCTTTAATTCTAATCTTTATAGTAGGTTCCCACACATCATTAAGTTTTCTAGGTATAGAAACTTCCAAATTAAGTTTTTAATCATAAGATTGCATCAAGGCATCAACGATATGGTTGGTAAAAGCTTTATTTTGACTATAAGCATGAGGAGAATTAACAACGGATTGCAACAAGGAAATACAACCTTCTAAAGAACAATTATCATAATCAAATTCCTTGAAATCCGAGATAGTGGGTTCAATACTATTTAAAGTCATGACCTCTCCAATCCCACTTTTACCAAATTTAGCATCAAGATCTAAAAACTTTGAATTATTGGGACGCCTTCTAACTAAAGTTGACTCATCTCCAGTCCCATTATTATCAAGATTCATATTGCAAAACAAAGATATAATAGGAGACACATCAATAACTTTAAGATCTTCATCATTATTTTCATTGAAACTAGAAGAACACGCATTTACAAAGCAATCTTTCTTAGCACGCAATCTAGCGGTTCTTTCCTTGCACTCATCACTGGAAATTCTCATTGCTTTGAGAGACTCATTGATATCATGCTTAGGAGGATAAGATCTAAGTTTAAGAGAATCAACATCAAGCGAAAGTCTATCAACATTCCTAGCCAAATCATCCACTTTGAGCAATTTTTCTTCAAGCAAAGCATTAAAATTCTTTTGAGAAATCATAAATTCTTTCACACTATTCTCAAAATCAGTGGGCATATTATTAAAATTACCATAAGAATTATTGTAGGAATTTCCATAATTATTAGAGAAATTGCTAGGGAACGGTCTAGAATTAAAGTTTCCTCTATAATCATTGTTACCGAAACTATTCCTACCAACAAAATTCACATCCATAGATTTATTATTATTCTCAATCAAAGTAGACAAAGGCATATCATTGGGATCAAGAGGAGTATTTTTAGTAGCAAATAACTTCATAAGTTCATCCATCTTTCCACTCAAAACATTGATTTCTTCTATAGCATGCACCTTTTTACTAGAAGATCTTTCGGTGTGCCATTGAGAATAATTAGCCATAATATTATCAAGAAGTTTTGTAGCATCTCCTAACGTGATTTCCATAAACATGCCTCCCGCGGACGAATCTAAAAGATTTATAGAAGCAAAGTTCAAACCGGCATAAATTTTTTGTATGATCATCCATAAATTCAAACCATGAGTAGGGCAATTGTGAATCATCAATTTCATTCTTTCCCAAGATTGGGCAACATGCTCATGATCAAGTTGTTTAAAATTCACAATATCGTTCCTAAGAGTGATAATCTTAGCGGGAGGAAAATACTTAGAGATAAAAACATCTTTGCACTTGTTCCAAGAATCAATACTATTTTTAGGCAAAGACGAAAACCAAACTTTAGCACGATCTCTAAGTGAAAACGGAAATAACTTCGGTTTAACAATATCGTTATCCGTATCTTTCTTCTTTTGCATATCACACAAATCAATAAAGTTATTTAGATGAGTAGCGACATCTTCACTAGGAAGGTTGGCGAATTGATCTTTCATAACAAGATTCAGCAAAGTAGTATTGATTTCACAAGACTCAACATCATTAAGAGGAGCAATCGGAGTAGTAAGGAAATCATTATTATTGGTATTGGAGAAATCACACAATTTGGTATTATCTTGCGCCATGGCAACAAGTAATCCAACACATAAGCAAACAGAAAAAGGCAAGCGAAAAAAAGAGAGAAGATTGGGAAAGAGAGGGCAAATAAAACGGCAAGGGTGAAGTGGGGGAGAGGAAAAAGAGAGGCAAATGGAAAATAATGTAAATGCAAGGGAGATGAGTTTGTGATGGGTACTTGGTATGTCTTGACTTGAGCGGAGACCTCCCCGGCAACGGCGCCAGAAATCCTTCTTGCTACGTCTTGAGCTTGCATTGGTTTTCCTTGAAGAGGAAAGGGTGATGCAGCAATAGTAGTGTAAGTATTTCCCTAAGTTTTGAGAACCAAGGTATCAATCCAGTAGGAGGCTCCTCAAAAGTCGCACGCACCTACACAAACAAACAAAGAACTCGCAACCAACACAATAAAGGGGTTGTCAATCCCTTCACGGCCACTTGCGAAAGTGAGATCTGATAGAGATAGTATGATAAGATAAATATATTTTTGGTATTTTATAATATAGATGCAAAAAGTAAAGATGCAAATAAAAGTAGATTGAAATCTTATATGATAAAAGATAGACCCGGGGGCCATAGGTTTCACTAGTGGCTTCTCTCAAGATAGCATAAGTATTACGGTGGGTGGACAAATTACTGTCGAGAAATTGATAGAAAAGCGAATAATTATGAGATTATCTAGGCATGATCATGTATATAGGCATCATGTCCGCAACAAGTAGACCGACTCCTGCCTGCATCTACTACTATTACTGCACACATCGACCGACTCCTGCCTGCATCTAGAGTATTAAGTTCATAAGAACAGAGTAACGCATTAAGAAAGATGACATGATGTAGAGGGATAAACTCAAGCAATATGATATAAACCCCATCTTTTTATCCTCGATGGCAACAATACAATACGTGCCTTGCTGCCCCTGCTGTCACTGGGAAAGGACACCGCAAGATTGAACCCAAAGCTAAGCACTTCTCCCATGGCAAGAAAGATCAATCTAGTAGGCCAAACCAAACTGATAATTCGAAGAGACTTGCAAAGATAACTCAATCATACATAAAAGAATTTAGAGGAGATTCAAATATTTCTCATAGATAAACTTGATCATAAACCAACAATTCATCGGATCTCGACAAACACACTGCAAAAAGAGTTTACATCGAATAGAACTCCACAAGAGAGGGGGAGAACATTGTATTGAGATCCAAAAAGAGAGAAGAAGCCATCTAGCTAATAACTATGGACCCGAAGGTCTGTGGTAAACTACTCACAACTCATCGGAGGAGCTATGGTGTTGATGTAGAAGCCCTCCGTGGTCGATTCCCCCTCCGACGGAGCGCCGACGAAGGCTCCAATATGGGATCTCGTGGATACAGAAGGTTACGGTGGTGGAAATTGTGTTTCGTTGGCTCCCTGGATGTTTTCGGGGTACGTAGCTATATATAGGAGGAAGAAGTATGTCGGTGGCCGCATGTGGGGCCCAGGAGATAGGGGCGCGCCCAGAGGGGGTGGGTGCGCCCTCCTGTCTCCTGGCCACCTCGCAAGTGAAAGATCGAGGATGTCGCCTAGAGGGGGGGTGAATAGGCGTTTTAAAATAAATACGGTTTAGGCTTGAACAAATGCGGAATAAACCTAGAGGTTAATTTGTCAAGCACAAAACCTAAAACAACTAGGCTCACCTATGTGCACCAACAACTTATGCTAAGCAATATAAGCAACTATGTGATAGCAAGATATATGACAAAGAACAATATGGCTATCACAAAGTAAAGTGCATAAGTAAAGGGCTCGGGTAAGAGATAACCGAGGCACGCGGAGACGATGATGTATCCCGAAGTTCACACCCTTGCGGATGCTAATCTCCGTTTGGAGCGGTGTGGAGGCACAATGCTCCCCAAGAAGCCACTAGGGCCACCGTAATCTCCTCACGCCCTTGCACAATGCAAGATGCCGTGATTCCACTAAGGGACCCTTGAGGGCGATCACCGAACCCATACAAATGGCGACCCTTGGGGGCGGTCACCGAACCCGTACACTTTGGCAACCCTTGGGGGTGGTCACCGGTACCCGTCAAAATGCTCGGGGCGATCTCCACAACCTAATTGGAGACCCCTATGCTTGCCCGGAGCTTTACACCACAATGATTGAGCTCCGAACACCACCAACCGACTAGGGGGCCCAAGCACCCAAGATAAACAAGCTCAAGGGCACCAAGCACCCAAGACTAATAAGCTTCTCAACTTGTAACTTCCACGTATCACGTGGAGAACTCAAACCGATGCACCAAATGCGATGGCAAGGGCACACGGAGTGCCCAAGTCCTTCTCTCCCAAATCCCACCAAAGCAACTAATGCTAGGGAGGAAAATGAGAGGAAGAACGAAGGAAGAACACGAAGAACTCCAAGATCTAGATCCAAGGGGTTCCCCTCACTTAGAGGAGAAAGTGATTGGTGGAAATATGGATCTAGATCTCCTCTCTCTTTTCCCCCAAAAGCTAGCAAGAATCCATGGAGGGATTGAGAGATAGCAAACTCGGAGAAGGTCAACAATGGGGGAAGAACACGAGCTCAAAGGGATAAGGTTCAATGGGGAAAAAGACCCCCTTTTATAGGAGGGGGAAAATCCAACTGTTACCCCACTGAACAGCCCCGCACAGAGCGGTACTACCGCTAGGGAAGGGCGGTACTACCGCTTCGGGCGGTACTACCGCTCAACCCAACGGTACTGCCGCGCTGCCAGGGCCCTGACCCCAGGGCAGTACTACCGCTAGGGAAGAGCGGTACTACCGCTTAGGGCGGTACTACCGCTCCTACTACCTCCCTTAGTGCCGCAAAACCCGACACGAAAAACTTTGTTCGAGAATCGAGGCGGAAGTAGCCCAGACACACAGCGGTACTACGGCCGAAAATCCCAAGCGGTACTACCGTTCGGAGAGCGGTACTACCGCTTGGAGCGGTACTACCGCTCTTAGAGCGGTACTACCGCTGGGGAGCTTCGGCGGTACTACCGCTGTGGTCGCGGTACTACCGCTGGGGCCAACCTTAAGCCTCAACCACGAAAACAAAGAATACTCCAAGGAAACCAGAACTGCCATAACTTCTGCAAATGAGCTCCGAATTGAGCAAACTCAAGCTTGTTGGATAGAGCAAGACGAGTAGCATCAAAACAGCCTTCTTGTTATAGTAAGAAGAGGCAGGGGAGGTATGCTTAGCAAACAAAGGAGTGAAACCTCCAACCAAAAAGAACCGGCATACCCTCCAACATCGAAAACATCATAGAAGATGCATGAGAACTCCGTTTTCGATGAACTCGAGCTTGTCATAAAAATGACCATAAGCTCCAAATCTCACAAGGAGAAGAACCAAACAAGAACCAAAAAGATCATGCAAGAATGCAATGGTTTGAGCTCTCTACGAACGATACGATCAAGCAACTCATCGAGAGCCCCCCTTGATAGTACGGCAATCAATCCTATAACCCGGTCTCCCACAACTACCGTGAGACCGGTAAAATAGAAAACCTATCAAGGGCAAACCTTTGCCTTGCACATGATCCACTTGAGCTAGATGATGACGATCTTCTCTTCCTCAAGATGGACCACCTTTCTTGATTGCTTTGGCTCGATGAAGACAAGAGATTGCTCCCCCATACTCCAATATGGGTGAGCCACTCTTCAGCACATCTTCACAAGTCCATTGTCGCCACAATGGATGGCAAGCTTCAAGCATATGATCTCTTCGTGATGATCCTACTTGAACTTCCACACCACAACCTAACCCCACAAAGAACTCTCACGAAGACCATGGGTTAGCACACAAAGCGTAATGGACAATGCTTACCATACCATGGGATCACTTGATCCCTCGGTACATCTTGTGCGCTTTGTGTGTTGAATCTTTCCAACTCTCTTCATTTGGATGATGTCTTGAAGGTGGACATGAATGATCACACAATCTTCTTCTTCTTCAAGACATGCTTGCTATAAGCTCAAAACTCATATGACCAAACTTTGGATAATTCCTTAATAGCACCTTGGTCAACTCATAAACTCCTGGAAACCAACACATGGACTTCAAGAAGAACCTATGGACAAAACCTTCAAAAATAACTCAAGGCAACCATTAGTCCATAGAGATTGTCAACAATTACCAAAACCAAACATGGGGGCACCGCATGTTCTTTCAGCAAGCTTCTTGACTTGCACTCCAAGTTCTCTGGATCACGTTCGTTCCAAAAATCACGCTCCCGAAGGTTTCATTCCATTTGGAATCCGTTTGATATTCCTTTTCTTCGAAATACTGAAATAGGCAAAAAAACAGCAATATGGGTTGGGCCTCCGGTTAGTAGGTTAGTCCCAAAAATGATATAAATGTGTAAAATAAAGTCCATAAACATCCAAAAGGGGTAATATAATAGCATGGAACAATCAAAAATTATTGATACATTGGAGACGTATCAGTGCTCTCGCCGCCGCGCTGCCGTCTGTCGTTCCCAACATGGTCAGCAAAACAAGAGGAGTCGGGAGACAACTGTTCGTCAAGAGGCTGATAGTCCCGGGCCCGCCAAGTCCATGGCCTAGGTTTTGTTGTTTAACATGGGCAGCCCACGACATGTTTCAACGTTTTTTGGATCAAGCGGCCTCTGGGCCTCCCAACCTAGCTTGTCTATAACATCAGCAACCCAAGTTATGTTTGTTTTTTCAAGACGACGCACAGCTCGGTTCTATTTTTCTATAAGAATGCAAAATTGAACCTATGTTTTCCCTTCAATAATAGTATATATATATATATATATCTCTTATTTTATTACACACACACACACACACACACACACACACACACACACACACATATATATATATATATATATATATATATAATAGAAACAACATAAGGTTCCGTTAAACCTGTCGTTCGTCCAACCATTTTATAGACCTTCCCACTTCCTTTATTTTTTGTTTTCATTAATCCTATATCTGAATTTTCTTCCACTTTCTTTTTTTGATGTAAACTGTGTTTTCTCTTAGTACCTTTCCCTAGAACCAACTCAACTGTCCCACGTCTGGCCTAAAAATAATAATACCCCATGTCCTATTAACTCATCAAATCAAAATGATATTTTATTTCGTAAATTGAAAGTTCTTACAAAATAATAATAATAATTGTTTATATATGTCTTGGCATGTTAACTCCTAGTGATTGCGTACATAAGCTTGCAAAGATTTTGCTAACTAATGCAGTAATAAACGTACAATCATGTGTTTATGTTTTTATAACATTTCTTCGTCCAGCCCAACATGATATTTTCACCCAGCCCAGCAAGTCCGCGGATTTCGAGAAAAATGCAAATAGGCTTTAAATTCTACCATATATATATATATATATATATATATATATATATATATATATATATATATATATATATAAACGGGTTGCATAGATGCTACATCATTGTTTCACCCAGCCCATCAAATGGACTAAAAACCAAATGGACTGGCTGACATGTGGGCCAGTAGGTCGAAGCCTAAGCAAGGCGTTGGATTTACATCCAATGGTCGGCATTCTTCTTCAATCTCTCGTCTTCTTCCCCCAGCGCTGTCGGGACTGCCTGCTCCAGCCTCCAGCGTCCAGCGGTGTTGTTTTGCGCGCCTTGTAGCGAAATGCTACCCCACCGACGGCCAAGCCATCCCTCCACTCCGCACCTCCTGTTATTCTCTGCCGAGTGTAGACCCACCCCGCACCTGAACCAGTCAAGTTTCCCACTCCTCTTCGTTTGCGACTCCACTGTCGCGTCTTCCCCATCTCCGGGTTGTTCCAGTCTAGGGCCTCGCCGTGGTCCACCGCCTCGCTGCGCTCGGCGTGGCGTTGTCAACAAATGAGAGTCATCGAAAGAGGACTGTACATGAGAGCCTGGCGGCTAGGACCCACGAGGTCCATGGTCGCACGCAAGGAAAGTTCCTCCTTATTAAGTTGTTTCCTCTTGCCCCCCCCCCCCCCCCCCGACAGCTGGGACCCACCACGGCTGTATCTTCGCATGGAAGGAAGTGCCTCCTTGTTATGCAAAAAAAACTATTCCTCCCGATGACAGCTGGGACCCGACAGATTTGGTGGCTGACTTGTGGGCCTACTAAGCAGACATGTATGCAGGGCTTTGTTAACTTAATCAACAAATGATTCTAGCAGCTGGACCGTTGAGTGTTAATCCAACAGTCGTGCTCCTTCTTGAACCTCTATTCTTGCTCCTATCTCCCGTGGGTGGCAGTGTTGCCGCGCACCCGAACCAGTCAAGTTTCCCACTCCTCTCCATCTGCGATTCCACTACCGCGTCTTCCCCATCTTCGGGTCGTTCCAATCCAGGGCCTCTCCATCGTCCACCGGCCTTGATGCGCTCGGCACGGTGTGGTCAACGTGGTCAACAAACGAGAGTCATCGGAAGATGACTGTACTTGAGAGGCTGACAGTGGGGACACACCACGCCCATGGATACATGCATGCGACAGCATCATTTTTACCCTGAAAAATAATGTTTTCTCCCGCTGACTGTTAGGACCCATCGGGTACATCTTCGCACGCAAGGAAGTGCCTGACAGTCGGAACCCACCTGGTCAACATGGTCAAGGAACGACTTCCATCGGAAGAGTACTGTACGTGGAGAGGCTGACAGCTGGGTCCACGGCCGCAGCAAGGAAGTGCCTCCTTATTACGCGGAAAATAATGATTCCTCCACCTCACAGCAGGGACCCACCGGACGGGCCACCGTATTCACAAGAAAATGTTTCCCCCTGACTGCTGGGACCCACCAGCTACATCTTCGCACGCAAGGAAGTGCGCCCAGGCAAAAAAACGATTTGCCCCCTGACTGCTGGGACCCACCAGCTACATCTTCACACGCAAGGAAGTGCCTGATAGTCGGGACCCACCTGGTCGAAGCGTACATAGTGTTGTCATTCTAGTCGCAAACATGTACGTACATACTGGTCGATGTAGAGGCGTGGATGTTGTCGGTGTCAAAACTGGCGGATCTCGGGTAGGGGGTCCCGAACTGTGCGTCCAAGGTTGATGGTAACAGGAGGCGGGGGACACGATGTTCACCCAGATTCGGGCCCTCTCAATGGAGGTAATACCCTACTTCCTGCTTGATTGATCTTGATGAATATGAGTATTACAAGAGTTGATCTACCACGAGATCGTAATGGCTAAAACCCTAGAAGTCTAGCCTGTATGATTATGATTACTGAGGGAGTCCAGGACTAGGGGGTGTCCGGATAGCCGGACTATCATCGTCAGCCGGACTCCAAGACTATGAAGATACTAGATTGAAGACTTTGTCCCGTGTCCGGATGGGACTTTCCTTGGCGTGGAAGGCAAGCTTGGCGATACGGATATGTAGATCTCCTACCATTGTAACCAACTCTATGTAACCCTAGCCCTCTCCGGTGTCTATATAAACCGGATGGCTTTAGTCCGTAGGACACAACAACCATTACGACAATCATACCATAGGCTAGCTTCTAGGGTTTAGCCTCCTTGATCTCGTGGTAGATCTACTCTTGTAATACCCATATCATCAATATCAATCAAGCAGGACGTAGGGTTTTACCTCCATCAAGAGGGCCTGAACCTGGGTAAAACATTGTGTCCCTTGTCTCCTATTACCATCCGCCTAGACGCACAGTTCGGGACCCCCTACCCGACATCCGCCGGTTTTGACACTAACATTGGTGCTTTCATTGAGAGTTCCTCTATGTCGTCACCAATAGGCTTGACTTCTTCAATCAACAACGCAGTCCTGGGTGAGACTTTTCTCCCCGGACAGATCTTCGTATTCGGTGGCTTCGCATTGCGGGCCAATTCACTTGGCCATCTGGAGCAGATCGAAAGCTACGCCCCTGGCCGTCAGGTTAGGTTTGGAAGCCTAAACTTCAAGGCCGATATCCGCGGAGACTTGATCTTCGATGGACCCGAGCCGCAGCCGAGCGTGCCGCACTGTCGCGATGGGCATGATCTAACTCTGCCGCCGGACAGTGCCTTGGAGGCCGCACACGAATCTTCTCCGACCCATAGTCCGGAGCCGATCGCGCAGATCGAGGACGGGTGGCTGGACACCGCCTCGGGAGCTGCAACTTCCACGACGATGGAGCCGAACACTGACCTCGTCCCTTATAAAGCTCGTGACTCCGAGGTGCCGGACTCCCTGCCGGACTCCGAACCTCCTGCGCCCCTGCCAATCGAATCTGATTGGGCGCCGATCATGGAGTTCACCGCTGTGGACATCTTTCAGCACTCACCCTTTGGCGACATCCTGAAATCGCTAAAGCATCTCTCGCTATTCGGAGAGCCCTGGCCGGACTACGGCCAGGATGGTTGGGATGCGGACGGCGAAGAAATTCAAAGCCCACCCACCACCCACTTTGTAGCCACTCTCGACGATCTAACCGACGTGCTAGACTACGACTCCGAAGACATCAACGGTATGGACGACGATGCCGGAGACGATCAAGAACCAGCGCCTACAGGGCACTGGAAGACCACCTCGTCATACGACATATACATGGTGGACACCCCAAAAGATGGGGACGGCAAAGAAGCAGCGGAGGCAGATTCCTTAAAGAAACAGCCCAAGCGCCGACATCAGCGGCGCCGCTCTGAATGCCGCCACAGCAAGAATGGAGATTCCGGCACAGGAGATAACAACACCCCAAAAAGTGCCGAAGATAATCCCCTCCAGCAAGATTCAGCGTAGGAGGATGCAGAAGCAAGCCCTCACGAGAGAGCGGCAGACGAAGAGGTCGAGGATGATAATTACATACCTCCCTCCGGAGACGAGGCAAGCCTCGACGACGATGAATTCGTCGTGCCTGAGGATCCCGTCGAACAAGAGCGTTTCAGACGCAGGCTAATGGCCACAGCAAATAGCCTAAAGAAAAAGCAGCAACAGCTTCAAGCTGATCAAGACCTGCTGGCCGACAGATGGACCAAGGTCCTCGCGGCCGAAGAGTATGAACTCGAACGCCCCTCCAAAAGCTACCCAAAACGCAAGTTGCTCCCCCGACTAGAGGAGGAAGCATACAAACCTTCATCACCAGTGCACAATACGGCAGACCGACCACCTCGTGGCCGCGACAGAGAGGCATCTAGGCCCTCCACCAGAACCGTACCCCGGCACCGCTCAAAAAGTACGAAGCCACGGGGGAACGCGCCGGACTTGCGGGATATATTGGAGGACAAGGCAAGACAATCCAGATCTATCTATGGATCACGTGGGCGCCCCACGACCCACGACGAATACCGTCGCATCGGATACAACAACTCCGGCCGAGCCGAACACAGCAGACAACGCTCTCTTGAGCTACGTCGTGATATTGCTCAATACAGAGGCACCGCACACCCACTACGCTTCACTGACGAAGTAATGGATCATCAAATCCCTGAAGGGTTTAAACCCGTCAACATTGAATCCTACGATGGAACGACAGACCCCGCGGTTTGGATCGAGGATTATCTCCTTCATATCCATATGGCCCGCGGCGACGATCTCCACGCCATCAAATATCTCCCGCTCAAGCTTAAAGGACCAGCTCGGCATTGGCTCAATAGCCTGCCCGCAGAGTCAATTGGGTGTTGGGAGGACCTGGAAGCCGCATTCCTCGACAACTTCCAGGGCACATATGTGCGACCACCAGACGCCGATGACCTAAGCCACATAATTCAACAGCTAGACGAATCGGCCAGACAATTCTGGACATAGTTCTTAACAAAGAAAAATCAAATCGTCGACTGACCGGATGCAGAGGCCCTCGCAGCCTTCAAACATAACATCCGCGATGAGTGGCTGGCCCGGCACCTAGGACAGGAAAAGCCGAAATCCATGGCAGCCCTCACATCACTCATGACCCGCTTTTGTGCGGGAGAGGATAGCTGGCTAGCTCGCAACAACAACCTTAGTAAAAATGCTGGCAGTTCGGATACCAAGGACCACAATGGCAGGTCGCGTCGAAACAAGAACAAACGCCGCATTAACGGCGACAACAAAGAGGATACGGCAGTCAACGCCGGATTCCGAGGCTCCAAACCCGGTCAACGGAAGAAGCCATTTAAAAGAACCACTCCGGGCCCGTCCAATTTGGACCGAATACTCGACCGCTCTTGCCAAATACATGGCAACCAAGAAAAGCCAGCTAACCACACCAACAAAGATTGTTGGGTATTCAAGCAGGTAGGCAAATTAATTGCCGAAAACAATGACAAGGGGCTGCACAGCGATGACGAGGAAGAGACCCGGCCGCCGAACAATAGAGGACAGAAGGGCTTCCCCCCACAAGTGCGGACGGTAAACATGATATACGCAACGCATATACCCAAGAGGAGCGGAAGCGTGCACTAAGGGACGTATATGCGATGGAGCCAGTCGCCCCGAAGTTCAATCCATGGTCCTCTTGCCCGATCACTTTCGATCGAAGAGACCATCCGACCAGTATCCGCCATGGCGGATTCGCCACATTGGTTTTAGACCCAATCGTCGATGGATTTCACCTCACGAGAGTCCTGATGGACGGCGGCAGTAGCCTAAACCTGCTTTATCAGGATACAATGCGCAAGATGGGCATAGACCCCTCAAGGATTAAACCTACAAAGACGACCTCCAAAGGCGTCATACCAGGTGTTGAGGCCAATTGTACAGGCTCAGTCACACTGGAAGTGGTCTTCGTATCCCTGGATAACTTCCGAAGCGAGGAGTTAATCTTCGACATAGTCCCGTTCCGCAGTGGCTATCACGCCCTGCTCGGACGAACCGCGTTTGCAAAGTTCAACGCGGTGCCGCATTATGCATACCACAAGCTCAAGATGCCAGGCCCTCGTGGAGCCATCACGGTCAATGGAAATACGGAACGCTCCCTCCGAACGGAGGAGCATACAACGGCTCTCGCACAGAAGTACAGAGCAGCCTTCTAAGGCAATTTTCGAGTCCGGCCGTTAAACGACCAGACACGGCCAAACGCGCCCGGAGCAAAATCAACCAAGACCACCTGGCACGTTCCGAGCACGCGTAGCAATGCGGCCCCAACCCCAAGCCCCGCATGATTGCAAGACAAACTCTCCGCGTACATCATTACGCTCTGGAGATACCCTGGGCATAGGGGGAGGGGCACGACCACAACAGACCCAGAGTGCGGTTCGACCACACCAGGGGCTCCCAAGTGTGTCGCTCTTTTTATTTTTATTTTTCTTCTTTTTATACAGAGGATTCCGTCCACCAGAGGCTCTGTCCGGCGGCGAACCTGCCGAACTCATGATGCAACAGCCAGGGAGGGACAAAGGCTACGACAAACACTCAGGTGGTCCCCATTACGAGCATTAAATTTGTTAAATACACCATTTCGCAGCCTACCCCTGGAGGGAGACACCTTTAATTAGTCCAATCCCTTGCTTACCGCACTATTTGTATCATTCCGCACTCATAGCAGAATTTCTTGAATAAATAATGCAGCACTTTTTGCCTATAATTGCATTACTTTACATATATGTTCATTTATGACATCTTGCATCCGTATATTTTGGTACGGCCGAATACACCAGGGGCTTATGTTCCCCGCATTATGGTGTGATAAGTCCGAAAACTTTCACAAGTGCGGCACCCCGAACTTATAGCATTATATGAATCGGCTCCGAATCATGTCTTGGGTCAATAGTTGGGTTTGCCCGGCTCCCACATTTTGGTACCTTACGTTCCGTTCTGTCGGCTAAGGTGGCACTGGGAGAACCACTGCGATTGCGCCCCGGTTGAGCTGGGTTAACGCCTCAGTGGAGAAAGCTAAAACTGACTGACATGATAAGGCGAGAGACTGGTCGCTGTTCGAGAGGTCTTTTCGAGTCCCTAAAGACTTATGCCGCTTCGAGCGAAGAACCGGATAATGTCCGACCAAGGCGTGGATAGAGCCCCGAACTCGGTCTTCCGAATACTGGGGGCTTCGCCGAAATTTAAAATTATAGAATTCTATGGCTAAGTGAGAGTGTTCAAGCATTATAAGTCTGGTTGCCTTGTTCGTTGTGTTGAGCGCCTCCCTAGATGGACCCAAAAATGGGAAAAAGAGTGCTCAAGTTTATCCCGAACACCCCAGCACTCGTGGCATGGGGGCTAAAGCCGACGACTTGCCATCTCTCAGATTTAATAAACGGCCGCACAGAAGGTAATATTTTAAATCAATAAGCGTTTCTTAGCGCATATGAACAAAGTTTTCAGCGCACAGGATAACACATTGCGAATTTACTCAATAATTACATCTCTGGGGCACTCATCTGCAATCTTGCGGGCACCCTTCAGGACAGTCTTATAGTACATCTCGGGCGTACGATACTCCTTGCCCGCTGGCGGCGCGTCAGTGATAAGCCTTTCCGCATCCAGCCTGCCCCAGTGCACCTTTGCGCGGGCAAGGGCCCGACGAGCACCTTCAATACAGGCGGAGCGCTTGATGACCTCCACCCAGGGGCACGCATCCACCAGCCGTCGCATGAGGCCGAAGTAGCTCCCAGGCATGGCCTCTCCAGGCCACAGCCGGACTATGAGGCCCTTCATGGCCTGCTCGGCAACCTTGGGGAGCTCGACCAGCTGCTTCAGCTGGTCGCTAGGGGGCACCGGATGGCCGGCCTCAGCGTACTGAGACCAGAAGACCTTCTCCGTTGAGCTCCCCTCCTCAGCTCGGTAGAATGCGGCGGCATCGAACACGCTGCGAGGCAGATCTGCAAACGCCCCTCGAGAGCTCCAAATTTGGGTAAGTAACAGGTAATTTACATTCACATGCTTGCTTTGCATGAAAAATGCCTTACCCGCCGCTATCTTCTTCACCTCCTCAATCTCCTGAAGGGACTTATGGGCCTCGGCCTTGGCGGCTTTGGCACTTTCAGAGCCGAGGCAAGCTCGGACTCTCGAGTCTTTGAGTCGCGCTCCAAACTCTCATGCTTTTCCATGAGAGCCTGGAGCTCTTGCCGCACCTCCGCCACCCGTGCCTCCTGCCTCTCTCGCTCTGCTCGTTCCGCGGCCGCATTGCATTCGGCCACGGACACAGCCTCCTTTAGGGTTGCCACCTCGTTCGTGGCCCCTGCAGTACCCACGTTATCCTTGTTATTTTTGTTGCAACCTAAATCCATTTCTGTAAGGTAAAAATTCAAAGTGGTGTTACTCACCTTCTTTGTCCTCGAGCTGCTTCTTGGCACGGCCGAGCTCTTGCTCGGACCGCTCGAGCTCCTGCTTTAAAGCACCGACCTCCGCAGTCAGTGCGGCAGAGGTTAGCAGCGCAGCCTACAAACCCATATTGACATAATTTTTAGCAACCCTGCGTATATCTTTTTTAGATCCTCAGTCCGGCTTTTCTTTCCGAACACCGAACCGAGCATCAGGGGCTACTATCTATGCGGTATTACATTGCATATTTTTAACTTCTTAACTCAAAGCCTGTTAGAAGGCTACTGCAGGCTTCGGTCAGCCCGCTCTTGGCGAGCTGAACCTTCTGAATCACCGCACTCATAATAGTGCGGTGTTCTTCCTCGATGGAAGCGCCTTTGAGCACCTCCAACAAGTTGTCCGGCGCTTCCGGTTGGACGGAGGCCGCCGGCATCACGGTCTTGCCCTCCTTGCGAAGGGGCCGTCGGCCGGACTCCGGAACTACTGCGGGTTTCGACGTGGAGTCCGGCGCAAAGTCCGGGAGGCTGCCTTGTGGCGCCTCTGGAGCCTCCTCCTGATGGGTCCCTTCTCGGGATCCCACCTCGGCGTCCTCAGCGTCGCGAGGGGTGGAGGCTGTCGGGATGGAGTCTACATCCGACGGAGCCACCGACCCGCTCGATGAAGCGGGGAGATCATCATCGGCCGGACTACAGGCAGCGTGCGGCATTAGAAGGACACTATGTGACACAAAAGAGAAATTATAAATCATTCAGGAATCCGGATACTTACGATCTTGCCGGAGGCCTGGCCCTTGAGGGCCACTCTTCGTCGCCAACGTTGGCGTTGGCAGAGCTGTCCGGGGGAATAGTCCTTCCCCTCTTGGACCCTTTGGCCTCCCCTGTTGGGGGAGCCTTCCTCTTCCTCTCTCCCTCCTCTGGGAGAGAGTCCTCTTTCTCCTCCTCGCCCTCAGGGGAGGAGCCCGCCTCGGAGTCGTTGGACACCTGAAAACGGGAACTCTTTCGAGTACCTGTGGCCTCTTTCTTGGCCTTCTTCTCCGGCACCACATGCGGTGCCAGAACCGGCAGCCCCGCTAGACGGGCGTCTACTGGGTTTTCTAGCGTGGGAGCCGGGCAGATGAACTGCTCGGCCTTCTTCATCCAGTCCTGTCAAAGGAAAAGGGAGATTAAATCCCGCGTACGGTCGAACTATTAAAAACAAGTGTCCCATAAAGGGGTAGAATCACTTACCTCGTCAGCAGGACGCTGCGAGAGAAATCCGCGATCTTCAGTGGCGGATGCGGGAGCTTCGGCGCCCTTAAAGAGCACTCTCCAGGCATCTTCGTACCTAGTGTCGAAGAGCCTGCTCAAGGTCTGGTGCTGCGCCGGATTGAACTCCCACAATTTAAATGCCCATTCTTGGCACGGGAGAATCCGGCAGATGAGCATGACCTGGACCACGTTGACAAGCTTGAGCTTCTTATTCACCAGCTTCTGGATACAGGCTTGGAGTACGGTCAGCTCCTCCGAATCCCCCCATGTCAGGCCACTCTCCTTCCATGAGGTGAGCCGCGTGGGGATTCCAGATCTAAATTCGGGGGCCGCTACCCATTTAGGCTCACGCGGCTCGGTGATGTAGAACCACCCCGATTGCCATCCCTTGATGGTTTCCACGAAGGCACCCTCGAGCCAGACGACGTTGGGTATCTTACCCAGCATGGCGCCTCCGCACTCCGCCTGATTCCCCTTCACAACCTTCAGCTTGACACTGAAGGTCTTGAGCCACAAGCCGAAGTGGGTCTGGATGCAGAGGAAGGCCTCGCACACGACGATAAACGCCGAGATGTTGAGGATGAAGTTTGGCGCCAGATCATGGAAATCTAGGCCGTAGTTGAACATGAGCCCCCGGACAAAGGGATTAAGTGGAAAGCCTAGTCCACGGAGGAAGTGGGGAAGAAATACGACCCTCTCATGGGGCATGGGGGTGGGGATGAGCTGCCCCTCGTCGGGCAGCCGGTGCGCGATGTCGCCGGATAGATATCCGGCGCTGCGCAGTCTTTCGATGTGCCCCTCCGTAACGGAGGAGGTCATCCACTTGCCTCCCGCTCCGGACATGACTGGAGAAGGTTGAGACGAGATGTGCGGGCTTGGGCGCTGGAGCTCGAGTGCGCGGAGATGGATAAGCAAAGGAGGAAGAAGGCGTAGGTGAAAGGGTGGATCCTTATCCCTTATATATGGGCGGACAAAAACTATGCGTCCCCACCGGCCTGGTAAAACTCGCTTATCTCCCAAGCGCCACCATCAATGGCGCAGTTGGGTTACCCAGATCCGTATTGATGAGAATCCCGGAATAAGGGGAACACGATCTCTGCTTCGACAAGACGTGCCAAGGAAACCGCTTCGCTAAGTGCGCTGAGGTGGTATAGTAAAAAACGATTCAAGTAAAGGCTTGGTAGTGGTGTGACGTCATGCCACAAAATACGTCAGCAGATTGAACTTGTGTACATATTATTCTCTCTACGGTGGAATGTGGAATTTATTTTGCAGAGCCGGACACTATCCTGGTGTTCACAATCTTCTATGAATTATTCGGAGGAGGAACCCTCCTTGCAATGCCGAACAATATGCGCGCCGGACTCATCGTCATTGAAGCCTGGTTCAGGGGCTACTGAGGGAGTCCTGGACTAGGGGGTGTCCGGACAGCCGGACTATCATCGTCAGCCGGACTCCAAGACTATGAAGATACAAGATTGAAGACTTTGTCCCGTGTCCGGATGGGACTTTCCTTGGCGTGGAAGGCAAGCTTGGCGATACGGATATGTAGATCTCCTACCATTGTAACCGACTCTATGTAACCCTAGCCCTCTCCGGTGTCTATATAAACCGAATGGCTTTAGTCCGTAGGACACAACAACCATTACGACAATCATACCATAGGATAGCTTCTAGGGTTTAGCCTCCTTGATATCATGGTAGATCTAGTCTTGTAATACCCATATCATCAATATCAATCAAGCAGGACGTAGGGTTTTACCTCCATCAAGAGGGCCCGAACCTGGGTAAAACATCGTGTCCCTTGTCTCATGTTACCATCCGCCTAGATGCACAGTTCGGGACCCCCTACCTGAGATCCGCCGGTTTTGACACCGACAATTACCTCTACGGACTAAATCCTCCGGTTTATATAGACATCGGAGGGGACTAGGGTTGTACAAAGTTAGTTACGGAGAAAGGAATCTACATATCCGAACACCAAGCTTGCCATCCACGCAAAGGAAAGTCTCATCCGAACACAGGAAGAAATCTTCTGTCTTGTATCTTCATACCTGAACAGTCCGGCCCATGCTACATAGTCCGGCCGTCCGAGGACCCCTTAATCCAGGACTCCCTCACACGTGTCGTAGTAGAGGCGCGCATGTAGCATGTGCATGTACATACAGCGGCCAGTGTGCAAGAAAGAAAATTGTTGACACCGGATTTTGGCAAGGTACAAAAGGCAAGTAAGATGGCCTCAAGTGAAAGAGTTTTAAGCATGAAAAGTTTCAGGCCTCCGAGTGGAATAACTCTGATGTTTAAGTCATCGACATCCGACCTCATCTTAGGGGCCGAAACTGTACTCCGAGTGGTAGAATTTAGTGCTCCGAGTGCTTTTCAGCCAATTACGCCATCAAGACGACCTCGAATGAAGTAACACTCTAAAGGAATTGTCTTCGTATCGTCGAGGCAATCAATTTTGATATATAGATCATTTCAATCCGAGTTCGTATGCAAAAGTTAGAGGCAATACACTGCAGACCGAATCTAAACGGAAATATGGCGCGAGGTACTAGACACCCTGTCTGATGGGTTGCGCGAGCAATTTGGCCTTCAAGAAGGCCTTGAATCGAAAAACCTTCAACACAAGAAAGTTTCATCTTGTCAAGCCGATCAATTTTCATATATAATTCTTCTCAATCCGAGGTCGTATGAGACCTGGGAGACAAATCAAGATCAGCCTATGTTTTCGGTCGAGTGAAACTTATCATCCGAGTGAAAACTTACCAGTCGAGTGAAAGCTTACCTTTTGAGGGAAAACTTACTGGTCGAGTGAAAGTTTTACATCCGAGTGAACTTATTATCATCTGAGTAAAGATATTACCGTCGGAATTAAAACTTGCCGATCGAGTAAGAGATTGCCTTTCCGAGTGAAAATATAGTCATCCGAGTGGAATATTATCTTCCGAGTGAACCAATCGAGTAAGAGATTGCCTTTCCGAGTGAAAATATAGTCATCCGAGTGGAATATTATCTTCCAAGTGAAAGATTCTAACATCCGAATGAAAAAGTCCAGTCGGACGAGTCGAGTGACTCTAATATCCGAGTGGATGAGCTCGAATCCGAGTGAAACTGAGCATGTGCCCGAAATTTTATCAAGATGACCTCGAATAGAGAAGTGTTCAATACGGAAGTTGTGCGTATCGTCAAAACAGTAAACTTTGGTTTTGGAGTCATCATCATCAGAGATATTATATAACCTGCAGATTCACTACGAGACTCGGATAATCCAGTCTGCTGCAAAACCGAGTCCGACTGGAAGGTAAAGATGACCTCAAAAGGTATTCAAGATGGCCTTATTTGAAAAAGTGATCAACATGAGAGTTGTTCGTCTCGTCGAGGCGCACAGGTTTGATATTTGGGCCGTCTTGATCGGAGATCATATGCAAGCTCGACGGCCCACGCAAGGAGGAAGACAGAAGTTGGGCCAGATTCAGACTGAATCCGAGTTGGAATAGAACTAGGACTCTAGGACGTGAATTGATGTAATTTTTTGTAAGGAAAGCCTAGATGAATCCTTTACTTGTACGGGAAGTCCAGCCGCCTCTTATATATGTTGGGGGTGACGGCCGATTGAACAACACCAATCGAACCAATCAATCTATTACACTTTTGTGTTCATCTATCTTTATCCCCTACACTTGTATCTTTCTTTCTCGTTCTTCGTTCGTTCTTCGCGTTGGAGGGCAGCAATGCACGAGGCTCTAGGGGCGAGCGAATTGACCTAGGGCAGCCCATAGCCGCCGCACTCCCTGACAGGGTCCCTCCCGGGCGTGTGGGGTTTCGGGTCTTCAAAAGCGCCCGTCGACTGTCTTGTGTATTGCGCTATCGGTCGGGTCTCCTTCGACGTGAGCTGCGGTGCATCACCCCCGGCGTCGAGGGTACACGTGACGTGTTCGTGTGTCAACACACTTTTTGGCGACTCTGCTGGGGAAGAAGCTTGGAACAATCTCCAGCCTGTTCTTGCTACGAGGAGAGCGTCATCCAGCGGCTGCAATCTACAATGGTAACATGTATCATCAATCTCCTTACGTAGATGCAAATAGCCATTATGTTGATGTTGCTAGATCTTTCAATGGACATGTCATGTCGGCTAGCCCTAACGAGCAAAGGCTGACTAGTTATTCCATTGGAGAAACTTGGAATTTACAGAACCACGACATGCTACTTAAGAATCTGAACTTTCGTGCATCGGCAACACCTTTCAATATGCCGATGAATAACACGATTTGTTTGAGTGATCAATATATGACACCTCATGTGCAGGAGGGCGTCTCACACTTTTATCCATCGGCAGTCAACTCGCAATATGCGGGTTTATCCCCAAACATGCCGATGAATGAGGCAATCGGCCATGCTTCCATTAGCTATTTGGCCGGTTATCCTCAGTCATCATATGATACACCTCATGATATTAATTGTTCAGCATCATATGCAACTAAAAGTATTCATGACTCGGCTCACTTTTATGGCCGAGTGAATGGAGATTCTACAGGAGTGTATGTGTATAATATTGCAGGAGATGAGGTGACTTTGGCTGCATTAAAAAGCTTAGCGCAAAATAAGAAGATTACCGCTCTTTGCCTTGAGCAACATGATAAAGGTTTGGTTCCTGATTATGAGGCAATAAAAGCTAGGGTTTTAAAAGAAGACGAAGTGTTGCCGATTGATCAAATTGGCGTGATAAAATATTCAACAACAGTGCACACATCTTCACCTATCATTGCAGCATGTTATACACCCCCTATACAATTGCAAAGTTTCGGCAACATCAATTCATTGCCGAAAGATCATAAAAGTATTGGGGGACAAGCCAATCCAAGTAGCGCTGAGTTTAAAGAAAAATATGTGGCCCAAGTGGACAAGATCAAGCCAAAGCTCACAGGGAATAGCGTCAACGAATTTACTACGCCAACTCTTGACGAATTACTAGCAAAATATCGACATGCTTATGAAGCACTCAAGAAGAAGCGTGGAGTGGAATATTTCCAAGAATATGTCAAGTCCCTTCCTCTATGCAGCAACCGTGTTGGCCCCTTGGCGATGTTGTGGCAAGATAAAACAGCTTTTCAAGCCGAACAACAAAAAAGGATTCACTCGGCTAATACAGTTGATTCAGTTGAAACCGAGTCAAATTTGACCAAGTCGTCTACAACCGAGTTGAACAGTTCATTTATTAACAAAACAATGGTAGATTCAATTGAAATCGGATTGAGCACCGAGACGTTTAAGGCCGAGTGCGTTGCATCGAGCCAGCCGAGTGCATTGTGCCAGCCGAGAACATCATGCCAGCCAAGTGCATCGTTCCAGACGAGTGCATCGCTGGGTAAAGCCGAGTGCATCAAGCCAATTATTGTCGCGTGTACCAAAATATAAGATGCAAGCTTCACTGAGCAAAGGCACGGTAAATGCAACAAATTGGTCGTGCTCGATTTTTCTGGATGTGAGGGAGCTTACATGCTGCCCTATGAGTTCCGTGCTAAAGAAATTGATGATCATCAAGAGCAAAGTTATATGGCCAAACAAAGTTTGGCTAGTGATGAAGATCAAGAACCAGAGCATGCAGTCGGGCAAAGTTCAACTGACAAAGAACGTCCGGGTGAAATCCACTCGGGCAATCCGACTGTCTACTCAGACAATCCGAGTGATGAGGCACGAGATCCAGAAAAAAAGGAAGATGCGTTGGAGAATTATTCAGTAGAGCAAGGTATTGTTCCAGTGATGCAACCATCTTCTCCTTCCAATGTCT
The DNA here is from genome assembly GCA_963921465.1 of Triticum timopheevii. NCBI lineage: Eukaryota > Viridiplantae > Streptophyta > Magnoliopsida > Poales > Poaceae > Triticum > Triticum timopheevii. Next base: position 588,523,678 of record OY997270.1, read on the forward strand.
TCACAAAGCCAAAGTTGTTCCCGTCATGCCAACTGAACTTTATATTCATATGGACAACTTTGTTTGTTTCATGCCTGGCTAACATTTGGTCTCGGATGAGATGTATATTCTGTAATAATTTTGGTTGCAGGAATATAAAACCAGGTTTAAAGTTCTCCAGGATAGCCGATTCAAGCGCATCGGAAAAGGAGGATGAAAATCAATGCATAGCTGAGTTGGATGATGTTAAACTGACACCGCTCAGTTGTTTTGCATCGAAGCCGATATCACAATATCGGTTAATGGACCAGGAGTGTACGTCCAGTGCAGGCATAGTTGATCACATCATCGGTACATTGCTGACTAATCCTATTATTATAATTGATCACGATGTCGAGTCGTCAAGACAAGAGCGAATGCAATGTTCATTCGAGAAAAATGTCCAAGATTACAACATGATCCATCAAGTCGAGCAATCGGATAACATAGGACGATTGGAGTTTGTTGAGGCACGAGCATATGGACAGTCGTATCAGATTGGCCTTGATGGCGATCAAATGTTGACTCGGCAATCCCAAGCTGATTCATCTAAAGGTCAACAAGTACACACCAATGATGACGGAGTCAAGTCTTCGAGCAAGGATATGTTTAAAAAGTGCATCAACAAAAATCTTGAAGACAAGAAGTCCATCAAAGCTAGAATAGCGACATCCAGCACTGGGGGGCAACGAGAAAATTCAAAGACTGATGCACGCACAACTAAAGAAAGCAGACGCAATGGTAAGCACAAAGGTAAAAAGCCGAAAGTCACTTTCGCGCAGTTATTAGAAAAATATCAGAAGATAAGTGAGGCAAAGAGTGCTTGTCGGCCGAGTGAAACAAAAGCATCGAAGTCACCCCCAAGTCATAAATTTAAAGAATGGGATTGGCAAAGGAAGAAGTTGAGCAAAAACACTCCATATCCTCCTTTTGGGCCAACAATGCCGATGTCATGCATACCTCCCCATGTTGACTATTATTCAGATCAATCATGGAACAAGTGTAAATCAAGGTCACACTGTCCATCGTATTCTAAACCACCTCACAAAAATTATGCAGCTTCGAGAGGATCGTCATTTGTTCAACAACCACATGTTAAAGACCGATTCAACCAAAAAGAAACGGTCCAGGAGTCAGTGAAGAAGATGGACGTGGTCAAGCAAGTTTACCGAGTGAAAAAGGATGGCCGCAAGTGTGCTATTTTAGATCCGACTACAGATGACAAAAAGCCAGTCGAGTCTATGTTGGCTACTAAGGACAAGAAAGAGAATCAGGTTACTTTCAAGGATCCAATCGCCAAGTTTGGACAGGCCGAGCCAGAGATGCCCAAAGCAAGGAAGAATTTGCTAGTGCATAAAACAAAATCACAGCCGAGATGCTCACTCGGCTTATCACATTGGGAAGAAAGAAAACTTACGAGGCTCAGGGTCAAGGAGCTGGAGAAGAGGAATATGGCTTGGGTTCCCAAGAGAAATCCTCGAGTCAAGAGCGGAATCACATCTCCTGTTGCGAAGCCGGCAGGAGTAAAGGAGGACAAGCGTGAAGCCGGTAGGCAGAGTCGATTGTTTTCATCTCAATATAGCGGACTCGAAATGGCACATCACCCATATTCTTCGACCGTTCTATCAAAGCCAGCGTCCCGGAGCTTAATCCCAGCTGAAGCATCTGAATTATTTCGGCTATTCACACTTTGGTGGACGGGTTCACCATGTCCTTCGAAATAAGGACACATGGCCGATATTTGCATATCGCCCTAAGAGTACATTATGTTGACAAAGTTGGCATCTGAAAAATTATGCTCATTGTGGTGTATCTCATATTCTCAAAGCCAATTCTTAGTTTTGCCAAACACTGGAAGGCCGACTAATTATTCGGCCACTAATCGAGGATCTAGTCCAGCAAAAGTTGTCGACTCATATTGTTGGTTTATCGCAAGATCTAGAGAAAATGTGTCACCGAGAAGAATGAAGCTCTGTTCACTCAGGGAGCAAGGAAATGTTGACTTAGGAGAGCGAAAGAAAGGAGCGTGACATCCCATTTATCAGTCGGCGCTCACTGGACGCCAAATCAAAGTGCCGTGGAGATTATTTTCAGGATTCAGTTAAGCAGCGCCCAAAATCGGCGTTATTCACGTATTTCTTCACGGGCTTGATTTGAAGACTTCATGACCACTAGAGCTTACATGCTAATAATCAAGCCGAATATGATGTGATATTCAGGCTAGAGGACTTTTTGGCTACAGGGGTGGCGTGCATCAAGGTTCACAATGATTCGTTGCCAACCGTCCAACAAATATTATCTTTATATGCATCGACGAATCACTCAAACATTGACCTCACGAGTTGCGGCTGACTCCACGGTGGAGTCGGCCACTGATGGATCTAGTGCGAGTCATATAGCTGGCTGGAGAAAGTTTCTCTTATCTGGAAGATCCAAGTTAAGAGACAGACATTATTCGGCGGAGACTTGATGGAGTATTTTTTATCAACAATGAGGGGAGTCACCGAATAGTTGAAGTTTCCTTTAAGGTGCATGGACATAATCTTTTGGCATCCGGTATCGCCGAATGGTTCTAGTATCCCCATGGAGTACTTGGATAAAGGTCAAGTCAAGGATTGACATGAGAGACTTACATGAAGGCATTCGTGGCATCCAATGGTTGTTCTCATACGACTATTATCTGAAAATGCTCTACCCAAGCAGCAACAAGCCTAAGCATATGGCTGATAACAATTATCGTCTTCAGCATGCACAGCCGATGTAGTGTTGACATCGTGCTTAAAAGAAGTATTTTCTGGCACGCAAGCTCTGCCAGAAAACAGGGGGCATGTGTTGACACCGGATTTTGGCAAGGTACAAAAGTCAAGTAAGATGGCCTCAAGTGAAAGAGTTTTAAGCATGAAAATTTTCAGGCCGTCGAGTGGAATAACTCTGATGTTTAAGTCATCGACATCCGACCTCATCTTAGGGGCCGAAACTGTACTCCGAGTGGCAGAATTTAGTGCTCCGAGTGCTTTTCAGCCAATTACGCCATCAAGACGACCTCGGATGAAGTAACACTCTAAAGGAATTGTCTTCGTCTCGTCGAGGCAATCAATTTTGATATATAGATCATTTCAATCCGAGTTCGTATGCAAAAGTTAGAGGCAATACACTGCAGACCGAATCTAAACGGAAATATGGCGCGAGGTACCAGACACCCTGTCTGATGGGTTGCGCGAGCAATTTGGCCTTCAAGAAGGCCTTGAATCGAAAAACCTTCAACACAAGAAAGTTTTGTCTCGTCAAGCCGATCGATTTTCATATATAATTCTTCTCAATCCGAGGTCGTATGAGACCTGGGAGACAAATCAAGATCAGCCTATGATTTCGGTCGAGTGAAACTTATCATCCGAGTGAAAACTTATCGGTCGAGTGAAAGCTTACCTTTCGAGGGAAAACTTACCGGTCGAGTGAAAGTTTGACATCCGAGTGAACTTATTATCATCTGAGTTAAGATATTACCGTCGGAATTAAAACTTGCCGATCGAGTAAGAGATTTCCTTTCCGAGTGAAAATATAGTCATCCGAGTGGAATATTATCTTCCGAGTGAACCAATCGAGTAAGAGATTGCCTTTCCGAGTGAAAATATAGTCATCTGAGTGGAATATTATCTTCCGAGTGAAAGATTCTAACATCTGAGTGAAAAAGTCCAGTCGGACGACTCGAGTGACTCTAATATCCGAGTGGATGAGCTCGAATCCGAGTGAAACTGAGCATGTGCCTGAAAGTTTATCAAGATGACCTCGGATAGAGAAGTGTTCAATACGGAAGTTGTGCGTATCGTCAAAACGGTAAACTTTGATTTTGGAGTCATCATCATCAGAGATATTATATAACCTGCAGATTCACTACGAGACTCGGATAATCCAGTCTGCTACAAAACCGAGTCCGACTGGAAGGTAAAGATGACCTCAAAAGGTATTCAAGATGGCCTTATTTGAAAAAGTGATCAACATGAGAGTTGTTCGTCTCGTTGAGGCGCACAGGTTTCATATTTGGGCCGTCTTGATCGGAGATCATATGCAAGCTCGACGGCCCACGCAAGGAGGAAGACTGAAGTTGGGCCAGATTCAGACTGAATCCGAGTTGGAATAGAACTAGGACTCTAGGACGTGAATTGATGTAATTTTTTGTAAGGAAAGCCTAGATGAATCCTTTATTTGTACGGGAAGTCCAGCCGCCTCTTATATATGTTGGGGGTGATGGCCGATTGAACAACACCAATCGAACCAATCAATCTATTACACTTTTGTGTTCATCTATCTTTATCCCCTACCCTTGTATCTTTCTTTCTCGTTCTTCGTTCGTTCTTCGTGTTGGAGGGCAGAGATCCACGAGGCTCTAGGGGCGAGCGAATCGGCCTAGGGCAGCCCATAGCCGCCGCACTCCCTGACGGGGTCCCTCCCGGGCGTGTGGGGTTTTGGTTCTTCAAAAGCGCCCGTCGAGTGTCTTGCGTATCGCGCTGTCGGTCGGGTCTCCTTCGACGTGAGCTGCGGTGCATCACCCCCGGCATCGAGGGTACACATGACGTGTTCGTGTGTCAACAAAAATATGGCCATGTACGTACATACGGGCGGGGTCTCGAACGCCTACTCGTGCATACGTACGGCCAGGACTCGTGTACATGGCTGGGTCGGAACAGAGACACTGCATCGTCGTGGTGTTCATGGGGAGGCAACGGAATGCGTTGTGTTCATCGGGAGGCAACGGAACGAGTGGGAGCCAACCGGCTTGACGGAACAGTCGATGGAAACGAGGCCTGGCGTACCGCAAAACGGAGGGAACGGCATTGTGTTCGACCGACCACGGTCAAAACAGGATCCTCATCGGGAGGGGTCTGGTGTACCGCAAAATAGAGGAAACGGATTTCTGTTGGACCTCCTATGGTCGAAACAGGGTCCTGTTGATGGGGAGGGATGTGGCGTACCGCAAAATAGAGGAAACGGACTTGTGTTGGAGCGCTACGATCGAAACGGGGGTCCTGTTCATCGGGAGGGGTGTGGCGTACTGCAAAATGGGAGACCACGGGATACTGTTCATCTCCACCGTCAACCTCCTCCTGCCTCCATGGGCTACTGTTCATCCACCGTCAACCTCCTCCAGCCTCCACCTGCGACTGTTCATCCACGGGCTCCTGTTCATCCAGCCTCCACCGTGCACTACTCCACCGGCTACTGTTCAACAAGCCCTCTCCAAGGGCTACTATTCAACCACCCCTCCACGAGCTACTGTTCAACCACCCCTCCACGGGCTACTGTTCATCCAGCCCTCCATCGACTACTATTCAACCAGCCCTCCACGGGGCCGTCCTCTTCATCCAGCCCTCCACGGGGTCCTGTTCATCCAGCCCCAACCGACTCGATTGGGGTCTTGTTCATCCAGAGGCAACACCATGGGGTCTTGTTCATCCAACCCCACCGAGAACTATTCATCCACCCCCCAGCAACACTCACTGTTCATCCATAGGCAGCATCGATCGGCTTCAGATAGCAGCAGTAGTGAAGGAATCGCTCGATCGCTCGGGTTCAGTAACGTGTAGCTTGAAGTGCAATCGCTCGGGTTCAATTAGGCGAACGCCCCGCTCGGGTTCAGTTAGAGCCCAACGCCTCGCACCCACACGCGTATGTGTACGAGAGAAACGTGCATCGCTCGACCCCCGACCACCCACCGTAACTGGGAACTCCCCGATATTCTCCTCGCCCTTGCTTCTACCATGGCTTTTTCCGTCATGGACGGCCCAAAGAATGTCATCCAGCTGCGTCTCCGGCCCGCCCAGGATGAAAAGCCCATTTTCTGGCATGATTTTTTGTCATAGAAGTAGGAGCTCACCACATCTATGATGATACCGGGTTTTGTCACAATTATCGTCATAGAAGTGTCATAAGTATGACATAATTTTTTTTCGTTCTGCCCAAAATGTCACAGATGTGTCTTTTTTGTAGTGTATAAGGCAAGTCAAGATCAGAGCGATCGACGGCAAGGAAATGATGGTACAACATAGATGCTCTGTCAAGGTAAACCTTGGGCAAGGGGTGATCATGTTGGCGTATCTGCACACTGAAGTTAGTAGCCAAACGAGTATCGTAAATGCCCCCATGTATTTTACCCTTGAATCTATTAAGGTGAAGGCGACGTGCCACAATAGCTCCCAAGCTAAAAGTGTTGTCGCCATAAAGTGCGCGACATAAAACAGCAAAGTCTGGGGCGCTAAGTGAACCTACCTTCTCTCTCGCTAGCAAGCACTTTGCGATAGATAAAGCAAAATAATGCACGACAGGAAACTGCAAGCTAGCAGCAGTGGTTGCTGATACTCCTCTCTCATCCCCCACAGTCAGAGTACGGTAAAAACCATCAAACTCTGAGGTCCTAGGCTCTACCAAACCCCCATCAATAGGAAGCATGCATATGTTACAAAAGTCAGTAAGTGGAATTCGGCGGGGTTCAGCATATAAGTTAAATGACACCTCAGGAGGATTATCCCTAGAATGAAACTGAAAGTTTTTCACAAGGGAATTTGTGAGAAGATGATACTGTTCGCATTCAGCTGCGATGAAGTTGGTGAGGCCGGCGTTAGCAGCATATTGGTTGAACTCTTGGAGGATTCCGGTCTCTTCCATGAAATCATTGTCTGGCCACTCACACACTCGTAGTTCTGCCAACCTCGGGGTACGAAGATCATTGTCAGAAGATTGCCCAATAAACCCCTTGGAGTTCTTCTTGGAAGCAAACTTCCTGAAGATATTCATCTTTTTCCTATGAACAAAATTCTGAAATTTTTCTCAATAAAACTTCACAAGATTGATAGCAGCTACTCATAGGGATGTATAGAGGCCAGAGCAAGTATTCAAACTACTTAGAACTCTAAGGATTCAACATGCAAGCTCATCTACAGCAGCACCAAGAGTAGCTAATTATTCTAAGTATAAACCACTAAAATAAAAACTAATTGGACACATGGAGGAGCCACATACCAAGCAACAAATCCCCGAAACAGTTTCGGAAAAGGAGCTTCGAGCAAAGAGATCGAAATCTGCGGTCTCAGGAGCAAGAACACGAGAGAGAGAGAGAGAGAGAGAGAGTGTTGGTGATTTTTTTCTGGGTGAATGGAGTGGTGTGGGAGGAAGAAGTAAGTGAGAGGGCCCACCAGGTGGGCAACACCCACCAGGGTGCACCTGGGGGTGCTGGTGTGCCCAGGTGCGTTGTGCCCACCAGGTGCACCTCCCTCGGGTATTATTTGCACCAGAAATTCATAAATATTCAGAAAAAAATCATGCCAGGTCTTCAGAGCATTTTGAGAACTTTTATTTTTGGGTCATTTTTTATTGCATGGAAAAAGCAGAAAACAAACAAAGCATGGCATTTTATTTTATTTAAATAATAAAAAAACAAAAGGTAGGGACAGAAGGTAGTGCTTACTTAATTCATCAACTTCATACCTCTCAAAAATGATCCATTAATAAGGTTGATCAAGTCTTATTAACAACCACTTTCGATTAGCATGAAACCGAACAACTTTCGTAAATCACTAAGTTACCTCAATAGGTATATGAATGTCCCCAACAATAAGCATTTCATATTTCTTTTTCACAGTAGGTAGAGGTAGTTGAAAACTTCTAATAGTGATTGTCCGAGATTTTTCAATAACATTGATACCATTCACTTGGAATTTTTTCTTCGAAAAGTGCACCGTATGCTCGTTATCATTGATATGAAAAGTGACCTTGCTTTTATTGCACTGCGGTATTCAAGAAGGGTCTACCAAGGATAATTGACATGTTTTCATCCTTGGGCATCTCAAGTATAACAAAGTCAGTCAAAATAGTAACATTAGCAACAACAACGGGCACATCCTCACAAATACCGATAGATATGGCAGTTGATTTATCATCCATTTGCAATGATATTTCAGTAGGTGTGAGCTTATTCAAATCAAGTCTTTTATATAAAGAGAAAGGCATAACACTAACACCAACTCCCAAATCACATAAAGCGGTTTTTCACATAATTTGTTTTAATGGAGCAACGTAGAGTTGGTATTCCCGGATCTCCAAGTTTTTAGGTACTCCATCTTCGAAAGTGTAATTAGCAAGCATAGTGGAGATTTCAGCTTCCGGTATTTTTATCTTATTAGTTATGATGTCATTCATGTACTTTGCATAAGGAGGCATTTTCATGATACCAGTCAAGCGAGTGTGCAAAAAGACTGGCCTAATCATTTCAGCAAAGCGTTCGAATTCTTCATCGTCTTTCTTTTTAGTTGACTTAGGTGGAAAGGGCATAGGCTTTTGAACCCATGGTTCTCTTTCCTTTCCATGTTTTCTAGCAACGAAGTCTCTTTTATCATATCTTTTATTCTTAGGTTGTGGGTTATCAAGATCAATAGTTGTTCTATCTCAACATCATTATTTGGTTCTTTATCATTAGTTTGAGTGTTTTCATGAACCTCATCATTATCTTTTTCATTATCAGAAGGTGAGTGTTCATTACCAGATTGAGTTTCAGCATCTGAGATAGAAACTTCATTATCATTATCAGGAGGTTTTTCTATTTCAGGTTCACTAGAAGCAGGCAAAGTATTATCATTTTTCTTCTTCTTTTTCTTTTTAGAAGAACTATGTCTAGTGTTGTTCCTTTTAGAATCTTGTTCAATTCTCTTTGGATGTCCCTCAGGATAAAGTGGTTCCTGAGTTATTTTACCTCCTCTAGTTGCTACTCTAACAACAAAGTCACTTATATTGTTGTTCATTTCATCAAGTAACTCTCTTTGAGATTTAGCATTTTGATCTAATTGAGTTTGAACCATAGAGGCATGTTTTCCTACACCTCTAACATCATTTGAGATTCTAAATAAAAAGTCACTTAAGCGAGCAATCATATCAGAGTTGTATTTCAATTGTTTCATAACATTTGCATTGAAGTGATCTTGCTTTCTAATGTAATTATCAAACTCATAAAGGCATTGACTAGGATGTTTATTATGAGGATCATCACTATCATTGAATTTCATTAAAGATTTTACCTCTACCACCTTGGGTGGTGGTGGTGTTTCAAGCCCATGTATTTCTTCGATAGGTGGTAAATTTGTAACATCCTCGGCCTTTATACCTTTTTCCTTCATAGATTTCTTTGCCTCTTGCATATCTTCAGAACTGAGATATAAGATACCCCTCTTCTTTGGAGTGGGTTTAATAGGTGCTTCAGGAGGAGTCCAATCATCATAATTTTTCAATATGTTATTCAATAAGTCTTCAGCTTGTTCAATAGTCCGTTCCCTGAAAACACAACCAGCACAACTATCTAGGAAGTCCCTAGAAGCATCGGTTAGTCCACTATAGAAGATGTCAAGTATTTCATTTTTCTTAAGAGGATGATTAGGCAAAGCATTAAGCAATTGGAGAAGCCTCCCCTAAGCTTGTGGGAGACTCTCTTATCCAATTTGCACAAATTTAAATATTTCCTACAAGGCAGCTTGTTTCTTATGAGTAGGGAAATATTTTTAGAGAAGTAATAGATCATATCCTGGGGACTACACACACAACCAGGTGCAAGAGCATTGTACCAAGCTTTAGCATCACCCTTTAATGAGAACAGGAATAACTTGAGAATATAGTAATAGCGAATCTTCTCATCATGAGCAAAAAGGGTGGCTATATCATTCAACTTAGTAAGGTGTGCCACAACAGTTTCAATTTCATAACCATGGAAAGGATCAGATTCAACCAAAGTGATTAACTCTGGGTCGACAGAGAACTCATAATCCTTATCAGCAATAACAATAGGTGAAGTAGCAAACCCAGGATCACATTTCATTTTAGCATTCAGAGATATTCTTTATACTTGCACAATAATTTCTCTAGATCATCTCTATCCTTACAAGCAAGAATATCTCTAGTTGCCTCCTCACTCATAGTATAACCTTCTTGGTACTTTTGGCAATTCATATCTAGGAGTTCTAGTAGGTGTTTCAGTATTTTCAGTTTCAAGTTCATCATCAGATTCAACAATATCATGTTGTCTTACTTTGGCAATTTGTTCATCAAGAAATTCACCTAGTGGCACATCATCATCAAGCAAGGTACTAGCACCATCATGAGTAGCATTCATAGCAGAAGTAGCATCATCAATAACTTGCGACATATCAGAATTAATAGCATGTTGTGGAGTTGCAAGTTTACTTATAACAGAAGGTGAATCTAAAGCAGAACTGGATGGCAGTTCCTTACCTCCCCTCATCTTCGAGGGAAAAATCTTAGTCTTAACATCCTTCAGATGAACAAAGTGATAAGATGATAATAATCCCAAGTGACTCAACAAATCTATCTAATCTCCCAGCAATGGCGCCAGAAAAAGGTCTTGATAACCCACAAGTATAGGGGATCGCAACAGTTTTTTAGGGTAGAGTATTCAACCCAAATTTATAGATTCGACACAAGGGGAGCCAAAGAATATTTGAAGGTATTAGCAGCTGAGTTGTCAATTCAACCACACCTGGAGATTAATTATCTGCAGCAAAGTGGTTAGTAGCACGGTAGTATGATAGTTTTGATGATAGTTGCAGTAGTAATAGTAACGGTAATAGTGATAGCAGTGATATTATAGCAGTAACGATAGCAGTAGAAACAGTAGTAACTTAGCAAGAACAATATAAGACAAATTCGTAGGCATTGGATCTGTGACTCGTTGGATGGTATTTATCATGAGACATTTATAACCTAGAGCGATATGGCACTAGCTCCAGTTCATAAATATAATGTAGGCATGTATTCCGTAAATAGTCATATGTGCTTATGAAAAGAACTTGCATGACATCTTTTGTCCTACCCTCCTGTGGCAGTGGGGTCCTATTGGAAACTAAGGGGTATTAAGGCCTCCTTTTAATAGAGAACCGGAACAAAGCATTAACACACGGTGAATACATGAACTCCTCAAACTACGGTCATCATCGGGAGTGGTCCCGATTCTGTCACTCTGGGGTTGCCGGATCATAACACGTAGTAGGTGACTATAACTTGCAAGATCGGATCTAGAACATGGATATAATGGTGATAACATAAACAGTTCAGATCTGAAATCATGGCACCCGGGCCCAAAGTGACAAGCATCTCGGAGTAAGAATATGAAATCATGGACTGGAGTAAGCATCTCGGAGTTGGAATATGCACTTTGATAAGATGGTCAAAGATTTTGGGTTTATACAAAGTTTATGAGAAACTTGTATTTCCAAAGAAGTGAGTGGGAGCACTATAGAATTTCTGATGAGTATATGTTGTTGATCAGAAATGATGTAGAGTTTCTGGAAAGCATATAGGGTTATTTGAAAAGTGTTTTTCAAGGGAAAACCTGGATTAAGCTACTTGAACATTGAGCATCAAGATCTACAAGGATAGATCAAAAACGCTAAATGGTACTTTCAAATGAGCACATACCTTGACATGATCTTGAAGGTGTTCAAGATGAAACAGTCAAAGAAGGAGTTCTTGCCTGAGTTGTAAGGTACGAAGTTAAGACTTAAAGCTCGACCACGGCAGAAAAGAGAGAAAGGACGAAGGTCGTCCCCTATGCTTTAGATGTAGGCTCTACAGTATGCTATGTTGTGTACCGCACCTGATGTGTGCCTTGCTACATATCTGGCAAGAGGGTACAAAGGTGATCAAGGAGTGGATCACCAGATAGCGGTCAAAATTATCCTTAGAGGAATAAGGATATGCTTCTCGATTATGGAGGTGATAAAGAGTTCGACGTAAAGGTTTACGCCGATGCAAGCTTTAACACCTATCCGAATGACACTGAGTAACAAACCAGATACGTATAGTGGAGCAACCATTTGGAATAGCTCCAAGTGGAGCGTGGAAGCAGCATTTACAATATGACCTACAGATTTGCAAAGTACATACGGATCTGAATGTTGCAGACCCGTTGACTAAAACCTCTCTCACAAGCAAAACATGATCAAACCCCAGAACTCATTGAGTCCTAATCACATGATGATGTGAACTAGTTTAGCGACACTAGTAAACTCTTTGGATGTTGGTCACATGGCGATGTGACCTGTGAGTGTTAATCACATGGCTATGTAAACTAGATTATTGACTCTAGTGCAAGTGGGAGACTGTTGGAGATATGCCCTAGAGGCAATAATAAATTAGTTATTATTATTATATTTCCTTGTTCATGATAATCGTTTATTATCCATGCTATAATTGTATTGATAGGAAACTCAGATACATGTGTGGGTACATAGACAACACCATGTCCCTAATAAGCCTCTAGTTGACTAGCTCGTTGATCAATAGATGGTTACGGTTTCCTGACCATGGACATTGGATGTCACTGATAACGGGATCACATCATTAGGAGAATGATGTGATGGACAAGACCCAATCCTAAGCCTAGCACAAAGATCGAGTAGTTTGTATGCTAAAGCTTTTCTAATGTCAAGTATATTTTCCTTAGACCATGAGATTGTGCAACTCCTGGATGCCGTAGGAATGCTTTGGGTGTACCAAACGTCACAACGTAACTAGGTGGCTATAAAGGTACACTACGGGTATCTCTGAAAGTGTCTGTTGGGTTGGCACGAATCGAGACTGGGATTTGTCACTCCGTGTAACGGAGAGGTATCTCTGGGCCCACTCGGTAGGACATCATCATAATGTGCACAATGTGACCAAGGGGTTGATCATGGGATGATGTGTTACGGAACGAGTAAAGAGACTTGCCGGTAATGAGATTGAACAAGGTATCGGCATACCGACGATCGAATCTCGGGCAAGTATAATACCACTGGACAAAGGGAATTGTATATAGGATTGATTGAGTCCTTGACATCGTGGTTCATCCGATGAGATCATTGTGGAACATGTGGGAGCCAACATGGGTATCCAGATCCCGCTGTTGGTTATTGACAGGAGAACGTCTCGGTCATGTCTGCATGGTTCCCGAACCCGTAGGGTCTACACACTTAAGGTTCGATGACGCTAGGGTTATAGGGAATAGATATACGTGGTTACTGAATGTTTTTCGGAGTCCCGGATGAGATCCCGGACGTCACGACGAGTTCCGGAATGGTCCGGGGGTAAAGATTTATATATGGAAAGTTGTTGTTCGGGTTCTGGGAAAAGTTCGGTTTTTTCCGATATTGTACCGGGAAGCTTCCAGAAGGTTCCGGGGGATTCCGGAGGTCCGGAAAATGTTCCACCACGTCCAATACAACAGCATGGGCTGTAATGGGGCGCCCTAGCCTTAATGGGCCAGGGGCACCAGCCCCCCCCCCCCAAGGCCCATGCGCATGGGAGAGGGGAAACCCTAAGGGGGAGGGCCTCCACTTGACTTGGGAGGCACTCCTCCCCCCATTGGCCGCCGCCCCCTCCTCAGATTGGATCTGAGGGGGCCGGCCCCCCTTTCCCTTGCCCCTATATATATGTGGGGGGTGGGAGGGCAGCCGCACCCCAATTCTAGCGCAGCCCTTCCCCTCTCCCAAGTACTCCTCCTCTCCCGCGGTGCTTGGCGAAGCCCTACAGGATTGCCACGCTCCTCCTTCACCACCACGTCGCCGTGCTGCTGCTGGACGGAGTCTTCCCCAACCTCTCCCTCTCTCCTTGCTGGATCAAGGCATGGGAGACGTCACCGGGCTGCATGTGTGTTGAACGCGGAGGTGCCGTCCGTTCGGCACTAGGATCATCGGTGATTTGGATCACGACGAGTACGACTCCATCAACCCCGTTCACTTGAACGCTTCCGCTTAGCGATCTACAAGGGTATGTAGATGCACTCTCCTTCCCCTCATTGCTAGATTACTCCATAGATTGATCTTGGTGATGCGTAGAAAATTTTGAATTTCTGCTACGTTCCCCGTCAGTGGTATCAGAGCCAAGTTTATGTGTAGTTTCTATGCACGAGTAGAACACAAAGTAGTTGTGCACGTTGATTTTGTTCAATATGCTTACCGTTACTAGTCCAATCTTGATTCGGCGGCATTGTGGGATGAAGCGGCCCGGACCGACCTTACACGTACACTTACGTGAGACAGGTTCCACCGACTGACATGCACTTGTTGCATAAGGTGGCTAGCGGGTGCCAGTCTCTCCCACTATAGTCGGATCGGATTCGATGAAAAGGGTCCTTATGAAGGGTAAATAGCAATTGACATATCGCCGCGGTGCTTGGCGAAGCCCTACAGGATTGCCACGCTCCTCCTTCACCACCACGCCGTCGTGCTGCTGCTGGATGGAGTCTTCCCCAATGAGGGAGTCCTGGATTAGGGAGTGTCCGGATAGCCGAACTATCACCGTTGGTCGGACTCCCGGACAATGAAGATACAAGATTGAAGACTTCGTCCCGTGTCCGGATGGGACTTTCCTTGGCGTGGAAGGCAAACTTGGCGATACGGATATGTAGATCTCCTACCATTGTAACCGACTCTGTGTAACCCTAACCCTCTCCAGTGTCTATATAAACCAGAGGGTTTTAGTCCGTAAGGACGAAGAACAATCATACCATAGGCTAGCTTCTAGGGTTTAGCCTCTTTGATCTCGTGGTAGATCTACTCTTGTACTACCCATATCATCAATATTAATCAAGCAAGAGTAGGGTTTTACCTCCATCGAGAGGGCCTGAACCTGGGTAAAAACATCATGTCCCTTGTCTCCTGTTACCATCCGCCTAGACGCACAGTTCAGGACCCCCTACTCGAGATCCGCCGGTTTTGACACCGACATTGGTGCTTTCACTGAGAGTTCCTCTGTGTCGTCACCTTCAGGCCCGATGGCTCCTTCGATCATCAACAACGACGCGGTACAGGGTGAGACTTTTCTCCCCGAACAGATCTTCGTATTCGGCGGCTTTGCACTACAGGCCAATTCACTTGGCCATATGGAGTAGATCGAAAGCTACGCCCCTGGCCATCAGGTCAGATTTGGGAGTTTGAACTACACGGCTGACATCCGCGGAGACTTGATCTTCGATCGATTCGAGCCACAGCCAAGCGCGCCGCACTATCTCGATGGGTATGATCTAGCTCTGCCATCGAACAGTGCCCTGGAGGCCGCACCAGCGTCCGCTCTGACCCTTAGCTCGGAGCCGACTTCGCCGATCGAGGACGAGTGGCTGGACACCGCCTCGGGGGCTACAATCTCTACGGCGATTGAGCCAAACACCATCCCTGTCCTTTGCAAAGCCCGTGACTCCAAGGTGCCGGACTCCTCTCCGGACTCCGAACCTCCAGCGCCCATGCCAATCAAATCCGATTGGGCGCCGGTTATGGAGTTCACTGCCGCAGACATCTTTCAGCACTCGCCCTTTGGCGACATCCTGAATTCACTAAAGTCTCTCTCTTTATCAGGAGAGCCCTGGCCGGACTATGGTTGGGAAGGTTGGGATGCGGACAACAAAGAAATTCAACACCCGCCCATCACCCACTTTGTAGCCATTGTCGATGATTTAACCGACATGCTCGACTTCGACTCCGAAGACATTGACAGTATGGACGACGATGCAGGACACAACCAAGAACCAGCGCCTACAGGGCACTGGAAGGCCACCTCATCATACGACATATACATGGTGGACATCCCAAAAGATGGGAATGGCAATGGAACAGCGGAGGATGACCTCTCCAAGAAACAGCCCAAGCGCCTGCGTCAGCGGCGCCGCTCTAAATCCCGCCACAGCAAAAACGGTGATTCCGGCACGGGAGATAATAACACCCCGGACAGTGGCAAAGACAACCCCCTCCAGCAGGATTCAGCACAGGAGGAGGGAGAAGCCAGCCCTCATGATAGAGCGGCAGACAGAGAGGTAGAGGACGATAACTATATGCCTCCCTCCGAAGATGAAGCAAGCCTCGACGACGACGAATTTGTTGCGCCCGAGGATCCCGTCGAACAAGAGCGTTTCAAGCGCAGGCTTATGGCCACGGCAAGCAGCCTCAAGAAAAAGCAGCAGCAGCTTAGAGCTGACCAAGACTTGCTAGCTAACAGATGGACCGAAGTCCTCGCAGCCGAAGAGTACAAACTCGATCGCCCCTCCAAGAGCTACCCAAAACGCAGGCTGTTACCCCAATTAGAGGAGGAAGCACCCAAACCTACATCACCAGCGCATGACGCGGCCAACCGGCCACCTCGTGGCCGCGATAGAGAGGCCTCTAGGCCCTCCACTAAAGTCGCACCCTGGCGTCGCTCGAAAAGTACGAAGCCACGGGGAGATGCACCAGACTTGCGATACATATTGGAGGACAAGGCAAGGTAAATAAGATCAATCTACGGATCGCATGGGCGCCCCACGACACGTGATGACAACCGTCACACCGGATACAGCAATTCCGACCGGGCCGAACACAGTAGACAAAGCTCATTTGAGTTGCGTCGTGATATAGCCCAATATAGAGGCACCGCACACCCACTATGCTTCACAAATGAAGTAATGGATCATCAAATCCCCGAGGGTTTCAAACCCGTAAACATTGAATCATACGACGGCACAACAGATCCTGCGGTTTGGATCGAGGACTATCTCCTTCACATCCACATGGCCCGCGGTGATGATCTACACGCCATCAAATACCTCCCACTCAAGCTTAAAGGACCAGCTCGGCATTGGCTCAACAGCTTGCCAGCAGAATCAATTGGTTGTTGGGAAGACCTGGAAGCCGCATTCCTTGATAACTTCCAGGGCACATATGTGCGACCACCAGACGCCGATGACCTAAGCCACATAATTCAGTAGCCAGATGAATCGGCTAGACAATTCTGGACACGGTTCTTAACCAAGAAAAATCAAATCGTTGACTGTCCGGATGCAGAGGCCCTTGCAGCCTTCAAACATAACATCCGCGACGAGTGGCTTGCCCGGCACCTAGGACAGGAAAAGATGAAATCCATGGCAGCCCTCACATCACTCATGACCCGCTTCTGCATGGGAGAGGACAGCTGGCTAGCTCGCAGTAACAACCTAACCAAAAACCCTGGTAGTTCGGATACCAAGGACAACAATGGCAGGTCACGTCGCAACAAGCACAAGCGCCGCATTAACAGCGATAATGCTGAAGATACGACAGTCAGTGCCAGATTCAGAGGCTCTAAACCCGGTCAGCGGAAAAATCCGTTCAAAGGAAATACTCAGGGCCCGTCCAATTTGGACCGAATACTCGATCGCTCGTGCCAGATACATGGCACCCCCGAAAAACCAGCCAACCACACCAACAGGGATTGTTGGGTGTTCAAGCAGGCAGGCAAGTTAAATGTCGAAAACAATGACAAGGGGCTGCATGGCGATGACGAGGAGGAGCCCCGGCTGCCGAACACAAGAGGACAGAAGGGCTTTCCCCCACAAGTGCGGACGGTGAACATGATATACGCAACCCACATACCCAAAAGGGAGCGGAAGCGTGCACTAAGGGACGTATATGCGATGGAGCCAGTCGCCCCAAAATTCAACCCGTGGTCCTCCTGCCCGATCACTTTTGATCGAAGGGACCACCCCACTAGCATCCGCCACGCGGATTCGCCGCATTGGTTCTTGACCCAATCATTGACGGATTTCACCTCACTAGAGTCCTGATGGACGGCGGCAGCAGCCTGAACCTGCTTTACCAGGATATAGTGCGCAAAATGGGCATAGACCCCTCAAGGATTAAACCCACAAAAACGACCTTTAAAGGCGTCATACCAGGTGTAGAGGCCAACTGTACAGGCTCAGTTACACTCGAAGTGGTCTTCGGATCCCCGGATAACTTCCAAAGCGAGGAATTAATCTTTGACATAGTCCCGTTCCGCAGCGGCTCTCACGCACTGCTCGGACGAACCGCATTCAATGCGGTGCCGCACTACACATACCTCAAGCTCAAGATGCCAGGCCCTCGATGAGTAATCATGGTCAATGGAAACACCGAACACTCTCTCCGAACGGAGGAGCATACGGCAGCCCTCGCGACGGAAGTACAAAGCAGACTTTTAAGGCAATTCTCGAGTCCGACTACTAAATGTCCGGACACCGTCAAGCGCGCACAGAGTAACCTACAACAAGACCGCCTGGCACGTTCCGAGCACGCGTAGCAATGCGGCCCCAATCCCAGCCCTTGCGAAATCGCGAAACCAGTACCACGCGTACATAACTACGCTCTGGAGATACCATGGGCATAGGGGGAGGGGCACGACCACGGCATGCCTAGAGTGCGGCTCAACCGCACCAGGGGCTCCCAATTGTGTCATTCTTTTTTTTCTTATTCTCAGGACTCCGTTTTCCAGAAGCCCTGTCCGGCAGTAGAATCGCCGAACTCACGATGCAACAGCCAGGGAAGCAGAAAAGTTACGTCGAGTGTCCACGTGGTCTCTATTACGAGCAGTATACCTGTTTTACATACCATCCCGCAGCCTACCCCTGGAGGGGGACATGTTAAATAGTCACATCCCTTGCTTATCGCAGTATTTGTATCGTTCTGCTTTCATTGCAGTATCTTTTGAATAAACAATACATAGCTTCTGCTTATTATTGCATTCCTTTTTTTTCTCCATAAAATGTTCATCTATGACATGTTGCACCAGTACAACTTGATACAGTCAGTACACCAGGGGCTTAAGTACCCCAAAACATGGTGTGATAAATCCGAACACTTTCACAAGTGCGGTGCCCCGAACTTATAGCATTATATGCATCGGCTCCGAATCATGTCCTGGGTCAATAGTTGGGTTTGCCCG
Organism: Triticum timopheevii; assembly: GCA_963921465.1. Classification (NCBI taxonomy): domain Eukaryota; kingdom Viridiplantae; phylum Streptophyta; class Magnoliopsida; order Poales; family Poaceae; genus Triticum; species Triticum timopheevii. Next base: position 588,542,431 of record OY997270.1, read on the forward strand.
GCTCCCATGTTTTGGTACCTTACGTTCCGTTATATCGGCTAAGGTAGCGCTGGGAGAACCACTGCGATTGTGCCCCGGTTGAGCTGGGTTGAGCCCTCAGTGGAGAAAGCTAAAACTGACCGTCATGATAGGGCGAGAGCCGGTCGCTGTTCGAGAGGTTTTTCGGGTCCCTAAAGACTCATGCCACTTAGAGCGAGGAGTTGGCATTGTCCGGCCAAGGTGTGGATAGCGCCCCGAACTCGGTCTTCCGAATACCAGGGGCTTCGCCGAAATTTAAAATTATAGAATTCTATGGCTAAGTGAGAGTGTTCAAGCATTATAGTCTGGTTGCCTCGTTCGTCGTGTTGAATGCCTCCCTCGAAGGACCCAAGAATGGGAACAAGAGCGCTCAAGTTTATCCCGAACACCCCAGCACTCGTGGCATGGGGGCTGAAGCCAATGACTCGCCATCTCTCAAATTTGATAAACGGCCGCACAGAAGGTAATATTTTAAATTAAACAAGCGTTGCTTAGTGCATATGAACACAGTTTTCAGCGTATAGGATAACAAATGCGAGTCTACTCAAACATCTTTGGAGCATTCACCCGCTATAAGGCGAGCACCCTTCAGGATGCCCTCATAGTACATCTCGGGCTTGTGATACTCCTTGCCCGGTGGTGGCGCGTCCATCACAAGCTTCTCGGCGTCCATCTTGCCCCAGTGCACTTTAGCACGGGCAAGGGCCCGACGGGCACCTTCAATGCAGACGGAACGCTTGATGACTTCAATCCATGGACAGGTGTCCACCAGCCGCCGCACCAGACCGAAGTAGCTCCCAGGCATGGCTTCTTTAGGCCACAACCAAACTATGAGGCCCTTCATGGCCTGTTCGGCCACCTTGTGGAGCTCGACCAGCTGCTTCAGCTGGTCGCTCAGGGGCACCGGATGTCCGGCCTCAGCATATTGAGACCAGAACACGTTTTCCGTCGAGCTCCCCTCCTCGGCTCGGTAGAACGCGGGAGCATTAGACACACTACGGGGCAGATCTGCGAACGCTCCTGGAGAGCTCCGGATTCGGGTAAGTAACAGATAATTCACTTTTACATGCTTGCTTTGCATATAGAATGCCTTACCCGCCGCTATCTTTTTTATCGCCTCAATCTTCTGGAGGGCCTTCTGGGCTTCGGCCTTAGCGGCTTTGGCACTCTAAAGAGCCAAGGCGAGCTCGGACTCTCGAGTCTTCGAGTCACGCTCCAAACTCTCGTGTTTTTCCACGAGAGCCTAGAGCTCTTGCCGCACCTCCGCCACCCGCGCCTCCTATTTCTCTCGCTCGGTGCGCTCCGCGGCCGCACTGTTTTCAGCCTTGGACACCGCTTCCTTCAGGGTTGCCACCTCATTCATGGCCCCAGCAATTTTCACATTATTCCTGTTATTTTTTGCAACCACATTTTTATATACTTCCATAAGGTATTACTTACCTTCTTTGTCCTCGAGCTGCTTCTTGGCAAGGCCGAGCTTGTTATCGGACCGCTCGAGGCTCTGCTTCAATGTGTTGACCTCCGCAGTCAGTGCGGCAGAGGTCAGTAGCGCAGCCTGCATTCCCATATTGACATGCTTATGTTAGACTCCTGCGTATATCTTTTTAGATCCTCAGTTCGGCTTTTCTTTCCGAAGACCAAACTAAGCATCAGGGGCTACTGTCTATGCGGTAATAATTTTACATATCTTAAATACATACCTCAAAGCCTGTTAGAAGGCTGGTGCAGGCTTCAGTCAGCCCGCTCTTGGCGGACTGAACTTTCTGGATCACCACACTCATAACAGTGCGGTGCTCCTCGTCGATGGAGGCGCCGTTAAGCGCCTCCAGCAATTTATCCGGCGCCTCCGGTTGGACGGAGGTCACAAGTGTTGCAGTCTCGCGCTTCTTACGAAGGGACCGCCCGTCGAACTCTGGAACCACTGAAGGTCCCGGTGCGGAGTCCGGCCCAGGGCCAGACTTAGAGCCCTTTGGGGTTTGATCCCCCTTGCACCCAAAGTCCGGGAGGTTGCCTTGCGGCACCTCTGGGACCTCCTCCTCCTAACTGGGCCCCTTTTGGGACCCCACCTCGGTGTCATCCGCAGCGCGAGGAGATGAGACGGCCGGAAGTGAAGTGCTATTCACGTCCGATGACGCCAGGGAGCCGCTCGTTGAAGTATCGAGCCCGTCCTTGGGCAGGCTGCAGAGTTATATTCGGCGTTAAGAGATTCTATACGACAAATGAAACACCATGAGTTATTCTGGTATCCGGACACTTACGAAGTCGCCAGGGGCTTAGTCCTTGGTGGCCACTCCTCTTCATCATCGTCGGTGTTGGTGGAGTAGTCCGGGGGGAGGGTCCTTCCCTTCTTGGACCCTTCGGCCTCTCTCGTTGGGGCGGCCTTCCTTTTCTTCTCTCCCCCCGCTGGGGGAGAGGCCTCTTTTCCCTCCTCCTCGCCTTCGCGGGAGGAGTCCACCTCGGAGTCATTGGACGATGAGTCCGACAACACCTGGTGCCGGGAACTCTTTCGAGTCCCCGTGGCCTTCTTCTTGGCCTTCTTCTCCGGCACCACGTAAGGTGCCGGAACCAGCAGCCCCGTCAATCGGGCATCCGCTGGGTATTCTGGCAAGGGAGCCGGACAGTTAACCTGCCCGGACTTCTTTTGCTAGGCCTGTCAAAGGTAGGGGAGTTTAGATCCCGCATAGAGTCAAACTATGGAAAATAAGTGTCCCGTAAAGGGTAAAATAGCTTACCTCGCCGGCTTGACGCTGCGAGCTCAATCTGCGATCTTCAGTAGCGGATGCGGGAGCCTCGGCGCCCTTAAACAGCACCTTCCAGGCATCTTCGTACGTAGTGTAGAAGAGCCTGCTCAAGGTTTGGTGATGTGCCGGATCAAACTCCCACAAGCTGGAGGCCCGTTGTTGGCACGGGAGGATCCGACGGATGAGCATGACCTGGACTACGTTGACAAGCTTGATCTTCTTGTTCACAAGGTTTTGAACGCAGGTTTGGAGTTCGGTCAGCTCCTCCGAATTACCCCATGTCAGGCCCTTCTCTTTCCAGGAGGTGAGCCGTGTGGGGATCCCAGATCGAAACTCAGGGGGCCGCTGCCCATTCGGGGTCATGCGGCTCGGTGATATAGAACCACCCCGATTGCCACCCTTTGATGGTTTCCACGAAGGAGCCCTCGAGCCATGTAACGTTGGGCCTCTTGCCCACCATGGCACCTCCACACTCCGCCTGCTGGCCCCCCACTACCTTCGGCTTGACATTGAAGGTCTTCAGCCATAAGCCGAAGTGGGGCTTGATGCGGAGGAAGGTCTCGCACATGATGATGAATGCCGAGATGTTGAGGATGAAATTCGGGGCCAGATCGTGGAAATCCAGGCCGTAGTAGAACATGAGCCCCCGGACAAATGGGTGAAGTGGAAAACCTAGTCCGCGGAAGAAATGGGTGAGGAACACCACCCTCTCATGGGGCCCGGGGGTGGGGATGTGCTGCCCCTTGTCGAGGAGCCGATGCGCGATGTCGCTGGAAAAGTATCCGGCCTTCCGCAGCCTCTTGATGTGCCCCTCCGTGACGGAGGAGGCCATCCACTTGCCTCCCGCTCCAGACATGGCTGGGGAAGGTTGAGGCAAGATGTGCGGACTTGGGCGCTGGAGCTCGAGTGCGCGGAAATGGATGAGCAAAGGAGGAAGAAGGCGTAGGTGAAGAGGTGGATCCTTATCCCCTTATGTGGAAGGACGAAGCTATGCGTCCCCCACCAGCTTGGTAAAACTCGCTTATCTCCCAAGCGCCATAATCAATGGCGCGGTTGGGTTACCCATGCCCGTATTGATGAGAATCCCGGAATAAGGGGACACGATCTCTGCTTTGATAAGACGTGCCGAAGAAACCGCCTCGCTAAACACGCTGAGGTGGGACAGTAAAAACGATTCCAATAAAGGCTTGGCCGTGGTGTGACGTCACGCCGCAGAATACGTTAGCGGATTGAATTTGTGTAAAGATTATTCTCTCTACGGTAGTATGTGGAACTTATTTTGCAGAGCCGTACACTATCCTTGTGTTCAAAATCTTCTATGAAGTATTCGGAGGAGGAACCCGCCTTGCAATGCCGAAGACAATATGCATGCCAGACTCGTCGTCATTGAAGCCTGGTTCAGGGGCTACTGAGGGAGTCCTGGATTAGGGGGTGTCCGGATAGCCGAACTATCACCGTTGGCCGGACTCACGGACTATGAAGATACAAGATTGAAGACTTCGTCCCGTGTCCGGATGGGACTTTCCTTGGCGTGGAAGGCAAGCTTGGCGATACGGATATGTAGATCTCCTACCATTGTAACCAACTCTGTGTAACCCTAACCCTCTCCGGTGTCTATATAAACCGGAGGGTTTTAGTCCATAGGACGAAGAACAATCATACCATAGGCTAGCTTATAGGGTTTAGCCTCTTTGATCTCATGGTAGATCTACTCTTGTACTACCCATATCATCAATATTAATCAAGCAGGAGTAGGGTTTTACCTCCATCGAGAGGGCCCGAACCTGGGTAAAAACATCGTGTCCCTTGTCTCCTGTTACCATCCGCCTAGACGCACAGTTCGGGACCCCCTACCCGAGATCCACCGGTTTGGACACCGACACCCAACCTCTCCCTCTCTCCTTGCTGGATCAAGGCATGGGAGACGTCACCGGGCTGCATGTGTGTCGAACGCGGAGGTGTCGTCCGTTCGGCACTAGGATCATCGGTGATTTGGATCACGACGAGTACTACTCCATCAACCCCGTTCACTTGAACGCTTCCGCTTAGAGATCTACAAGGGTATGTAGATGCACTCCCCTTCCCCTCGTTGCTAGATTACTCCATAGATTGATCTTGGTGATGCGTAGAAAATTTTGAATTTCTGCTACGTTCCCCATCACTCGCATCATGCAAAACGGAGGAAACTGAGTTGTCTTTGACTGCCTATGATCGAAATGGGTCTTGTTCATCAGGAGGGGTGTGGCATACTGCAAAACAGAGGAAACAAACTTCTGTTCGACCGCCTACAGTTGAAACGGTGTCCTGTTGATCGAGATGGGTCTAGTGTACCACAAAATGGAGGAAACTAACTTCTCTTCAACCGCCTACGGTCGAAACGGGCACCTGTAGGACCTTGAAGTATGTCTAGAGGGGGGGTGATTAGACTACTTGACCAATTAAAAACTTTACATTTTCCCAATTTTAGAGTTTGGCATATTTTAGCTATCTTTGGAAAAGTCGAGCAATCATCACACAATTCAAGCAATCATGCAAAGAGTATATGAGCAGCGGAAATTAAAGCATGCAACTTGCAAGAATGTAAAGGGAAGGGTTTGGAGGATTCAAACGCAATTGGAGACACAGATGTTTTTGGCGTGGTTCCGATAGGTGGTGCTATCGTACATCCACGTTGATGGAGACATCAACCCACGAAGGGTACCGGTTGCGAGAGTCCACGGAGGGCTCCGCCCACGAAGGGTCCACGAAGAAGCAACCTTGTCTATCCCACCATGGCCGTCACCCACGAAGGACTTGCCTCACTAGTGGTAGATCTTCACGAAGTAGGCGATCTCCTTGCCCTTACAAACTCCTTGGTTCAACTCCACAATCTTGTCGGAGGCTCCCAAGTGACACCTAGCCAATCTAGGAGACACCACTCTCCAAGAAGTAACAAATGGTGCCTTGATGATGAACTCCTTGCTCTTGTGCTTCAAATGATAGTCTCCCCAACACTCAACTCTCTCTCATGGGATTTGGATCTGGTGGAAAGAAGATTTGAGTGGAAAGCAACATGGGGAAGGCTAGAGATCAAGATTCATATGGTAGGAATGGAATATCTTGGCCTCAACACATGAGTAGGTAGTTCTTTCTCAGAAATGGTAAGTTGGAAGTGTAGGTTTAGTCTGATGTCTCTCTCCACGAATGAAGAGGAGGTGGAGGGGTATATATAGCCTCCACACAAAATCTAACCATTACACACAATTTACCAAACTCGGTGGGACCGAATCATCAAACTCGGTCGGACCGATTTAGTAAACCTAGTGACTGTTAGGATTTTTGGTGGGACCGACATGCAACTCGGTAGGACCGATATGGTTAGGGTTAGGGCATAACGTAATCTCGGTGAGACCGATTACGCAAACTCGGTGAGACCGATTTTGGTAATAAGCTAACCAGAGAGTTTGTCAGGTAAACTCGGTGGGACCGATTCGCTCATTTCGGTGAGACCGAAATTTTACGAAGGGAAACAGGGAGTTTACATTGCAATCTCGGTGGGACCGATCGCTCACTTCGGTTAGACCGAAACGTTATGAAGGGAAATAGAGAGATTACAATCCCATCTTGGTGAGACCGAGATCCCTATCGGTGAGACCGATTTGCCTAGGGTGTGTGGCAGTGGCTATGAGATTTGAACTCGATGGGGCCGGATAGAAAGAATCGGTGGGACCGATTTTGACTTTGGGTTTAGGTCATATGTGGATGTGAGAAAGTAGTTGAGGGTATTGGAGCATATCACTAAGCACTTGAAGCAAGAGGCTCATTAAGCAACACCTCATCCCTCCTTGATAGTATTGGCTTTTCCTATAGACTCAATGTGATCTTGGATCACTAAAATGTAAAGTGAAGAGTCTTGAGCTTTTGAGCTTGAGCCAATCCTTTGTCCTTAGTATTTTGAGGGATCCACTTTCATCATCCATGCCATGCCATTCATTGAGCTTTCCTGAAATAATAGTCTTGGAATAACATTAGCTCAATGAGCTATATGTTGTTATGAATTACCAAAACCACCTAGGGATAGTTGCACCTTCAATCTCCCCCTTTTTTGGTAATTGATGACAACATATAGATCGAAGCTTCGACAAATGATAATAAGATTGAAAAACATCGTTGCTTTGAGAAGTATGGGATAAGCAAGAGCTCCCCCTAAATTTGTGCATAGTTTAAGATTTGCTTTGAACTGCAAATGCACAAGGAATTAGGCTCATGTGTTACTCTCCCATGTCACATACATCTTGGTGGAGCGCTTAAAATAATAAAAATTAAATACATTCACTCATAACCAAGCAAAGTGAATGATCATATAAGGATAGGTAAGATAATATCATCTAGCAAGCATAAGTGTAGCTTATGATCAAACACATGATCATCAATGTCTCATAGGTAATAGCATAGTATCTCAAGCAATCAAAGCAAACAAAGTTTAACCACCAAAGCAAGAGAGAACAAAAAGCAACACTCTCTCTCTCTCTCTCGAAGCCTATGATCTATACATTTTTCTCCCCCTTTGGCAACAAGTTACCAGAAAGTTCATAGAAAATGCATAGTGCTAGATCGACTCTCAGGCTTGATCTTCAGGTGGTGGTGTAGAGATGGCTCCTTGGACGAAGGCTTCAGTTGATGTGGATGGAGCTGGAGGAGTTGGTGCTGGAGGAGTTGGTGCTGGAGCTGGTTGCATTGGAGCTGTAGGAGCTGTAGCTAGTGCAGATGATGTGGCTCTGGTGTCTGTCACAGGCACTGCAGCTGACCTCTGAGCTCTAGGTACTCTGGTAAATGCATCAGTGGTTGTCTTGCCCTTCCTCTCCTGCATGTCATCCTGTAGCTGCTCCACAACTGACTAAATCTCAGTTACTTTGACATCTAGATCATAGAATTTTTTTTCCATGATTCTTTCCAGGCTCTCCTGGTTTTGAGATAGGGTGGCCAACCCCTTCTCAATCCTCAGTGTTGATGCTATCAAGTAACCAAGCTGCTCCTGCTTGTTCTTCAAAAAGTACTCAGATGCCTCCTCTTGAGTTGGCATCTTGGCAGCCTTCTCTTTCTTTGCTTTCTCCTTCTTCTCTTGAGCTTGCACTGATGATGGTTCATTCTCATTCATCACAACTTGATTGTCCTCAAATTCTGGATAGATAGCAATATGTTCCTTGTCCAGCAAGTATGTGCCTGTGCCCATCTTTGAGTTAATCAACTCCTGAATCTGTGGGGCATAACCACAACTTCTCTTTTGGTCTGCTGCTGTCCTCTTGATGGTCTCAACAATGAGGCTCATGACCTTGAATTTTTGTGGCACATCAAACAAGTGTAGCAAGTTAATAGCATGCCCTCTAATCATGTTGTGATCACCTGACTTGGGCAAAAGAGTATGCCTTAGGATCCAGTTGATTGTTGGGAGTTCTGACATAAGAAAATGAATTGACCCAAACTTATGTGTCTCAACTGCAGCATCTGGGATCGCCTTGTACATATGAGCCATGGTATTGTGATCCATCTTCTTCTTGGCATAGACATCCAAGTCATCTTCACTTTACTTTGGGGCATTGATCAGATTGGCCCATTCCTCAATGGTTGACTGGTACCTTATACCTTCAGACATCCAAACTATCCTGCCATCTGGATAGAAATGTGTTGTGGAGTAGAATTGCATAATGAGATCATCATTCCACTTTGTGACCTTCTGCCCAACAAAGTCTGCAACTCCACAAGCAATGAAACTGTCTTGCACTCCAGGATAGTGTTCTTCATTCTCCTTCATGTAGGTCTAGTCGACCCACCTCATATCACACACTATAGGCTTCTTGTCCAACAGCACTGTCTCATAGAAATCCTGTTGTTCCTTAGTTTGGAACATGTAATCAACAGCAGTCCTTCTCCTGATAGCATATGGATCTGACAGCCTCCATAGTCTGAGTCCTGCATCCTTTCTTAACTTCATGTTCTCAGCCACAGGATGAGCATCATTGTGGTCTGGAATCTTTGGCTTTAGCTTCCTCAGGACTTGTCCTTCATCATCTTCCTCATCAGCAACTTCTGGCACTGGGGCCTTGTTCTTCTCAGCAGCTGGAATACTCCTGGTATTCCTCTTTGGTGCAATCTTGGCTTGGGGCAGCTTTGGGTGCTTTCTTGGGCTTTGATGTTGCAGCCCCTGACTTTATAGCATCACCCATCAGCTTTTGTGCCTTGGGTTCTGGTGCAGCAACCTCTTCTTCCTCCTCTTCAGAGTCTCTCCTCATAGAGGGGTTGCCAAGAACCTTGGCAGTAGTGGTTCTGGCTCTCTTCAACTTCTTATCTTGACCAGCAGCTTCATCTTCTGACTCAATGGTAAACTTCATGGTTTCTCCAGTGGGAACCTTCTTGGGTTTGGAAGTGGTAATTCTTCTTGCAGGTGCCTCTTTGGGATCATGCTTTTCAGGTACTTGAGTTGATCCTCTGACCTTCAGCATAGGTGCCCTCTTGGAAGGGACCTTCCTATTGAGTCCAGGCTTTGTGTTCTTTGCTGAGCCATACTCCTTTTTGAGCACTACCTTCTTGGAAGTAGCCTCATCTTCTTCTGCCATATAATCCTCATCCTCAGATTCTGAGGTTCTCTTCTTCCTTGTCCTGGTGGCAGCTTTAGGCAAATTGCTTGGGGTGCTCCTGCTGCCATCATCTGAAGTGCTAGAGGGACTAGTGCCCTCACTCATGTGAATCTGCTCTTCTGACTTGTTTTGACTATCACTTTGGTCTGACATGCTGCAAACTCTAAGTGCTGACCCTGTGAATAGTTATAGATGAGATAGAATGGATGAGCATCACAAAATGCAGAGATTTTTGCAAAAGAATGATTCAAAAACTTAGTTTTAGTTTTCCACAAAAAGCATTTCGGATCAACCGATTTTCAAACTCGGTGATACCGAAGCAGTTTTGGAACCTAAACTGGTGAACTCGGTCGGACCGAGTCACAGTTCGGTGGCACCGAGTATGCTAGGGTTTCACAAAGTTCTAAAATCGGTCACACCAATTAGCAATTCTCGGTCAGACCGAGAGTTACTAGTGCAATGGCGTTAGCCGAATCGGTGGGATCGACTTTTTCAACTCGGTGGGTCCGAGATGGTTTCAGCGGAAACCTAACCCTAAATTTTCAAATCGCATCTATTCTAAGGATTGTATTGACTGGATAGGAGTGTCTCAATCGTGGCAAGAATCATAATGAACACAATGTGCTAGGAATCAGACGGGGATAGCACTGTGATCGAGTCCATACCCTAGCTTGGCGATGAACTCGCTACGGCGGCAACGGCGGAGGTGTATTCCATTGATGGCGGCGAAGACCAGCGACAGGAGGCGGCTGGCGACGAGGAGACGATCCAGAGACCCTGGAGGTAGAGCGAGCTATGCGTGGGTGAAGGGGTTTGGAGAAAATTTCCAAATTTTTGCCCGTGAGTATATATAGCCCGACACTGTCGGTGTGACCGAGTGGAACAACTCGGTGGCACCGAGATGCATAACTGTATACAGTTACAGCAACTCGGTGTGACCAAAAATTTCAAATCGGTTGCACCAAGATTGAAAACCCAGATCGACTTAGTGATCTCGGTAGGACCGAAATGGAGGAATCGGTTGGACCGATAATCACAAAGAAGTTTTGGAAGTTTAAGTCTATGACGAATCGGGGACTCCGAGTGCTCCTCACACAGAGTGGTTTGAATCTGACTTGATCAAATTTTGTGATGTAGCATGAATAGAGTTTGAGACGAGAAAAGCATAGATAGCTAGAGAAGGTTCTTAGGCATTCTTGTCCATCCACTTGGCCAAAGAAAAAGAAGCCAAACAATCAAAGCAACAAGTGGATGTCCTCGAATGAGTAAAATATGCATCCAACATGCTCACACAATAAAATGGCAAATGAAATATGTGGCAAAGCATGCACAACCAATTCTAGCATCTATCAAACAATTGGCGATGACTAGGTCATATATATATGAGTATATTGACTTAGGAGTCAAATGAGAACATTTGATCATAGGTCATACTCATCGTTTAAGCTCAAGTGGGGTTACCACTTTTACATAATGCATTGATGTGTTCACATCATTATAGTTGCTTTGACTCAATTCTTAGAGTTAAGCTCCCCCTAGATGTGAGACCCCCCCTTAAAGGGATGAACTAACCTTGCGTTTTGTCGATGATGACTTCATGTAGGTGTTGAAGATGTGGATGCTCAATGTTGATGTGGATCATTTGGAGCAATCCTTTGGAGTGAGTTGCACTTTCAATACCTACATGGGTTAGTCCCACAAGGAACAAACAAGAATATCCATAGACATAGAGTGATGCACACACAAGATGATGTCCATGAAATCATTTGGTTACCTTGTCCCTTGCCTTACCAACATGAGGGTTTGTGACTCCTTGAACTAGTGCAAGGTGTGGAAGTTGATTGCACTTGTCCTTGCCATAATGATATGAGTGAAGAATGTTGGCGGAGTCACCCTCAAGAACTCTCTAGTTCTTCTTCTTCGGGATCCACATCATCTTGATGGGAATTCTTGGAGTTGTAGTTGTACTTGATGAAGTAGATCTTGACGTAGTCTTGGGAACCCACTTGACCAAGGCCTTAGGTGCTTCTTCAAATGCATCAATCTCCTCTTGAAGCTTGTCCTTGCCTTTGTTCTTGTGATCTTGTGGTGGAAGATCATCTTGTGCTTGTGTTCCCTTGAAGGAAGTAGGATCATACTTCTCTTGTTGAGGAACAAACTTCGTCTTGGGGTATTGATCTTCTTCCCACTCAACTCCATTGGCATTGAACTTTCGTTCAAAACCAACACCTTGATTCTTCCGGTGCCTTCCTTGCTTGCGTACAATTTCCTCGAATTGCTTACTCCCGGCAAGGCTCTTGTATACACCTTTCTCTATAATTCCCTTCAATAAGCTATTTTCTTGCTCAAGTGTAACTTGGCTAAGAGAATCATTAGTGGAATCAAGAGAACTACTAGAAGCAACAATATTGGATTTGGCATTATTATTGTTACTACTAGAGGAAGGATCTTTCTTGTTCTTGTTACTAGACTTGACTTGAGGCATGTAAGTAGATAAGAGTAAACGCTTGGCAATGTAAGAAGAACTTTTCTTACGGAGATCATCATTGATTGCCTTTAAGAACTCATGCTCTTGCTCAAGATTGAGCTTTTCAAAGCGTAACTTCTCATGTGCCCTTAAAAGTTCTCGATGATCTTTAAAGATAGTTTCATGAGCTAACTTAAGAGTGTTTACTTCTTTAGTTAGAAGCTCAATCTTCTCCTTATCATTGTCATTCGTTTTATCTTGATTAGCATGATTAATTGACGTTTCATCATAGTATTCATTACTAGAGTTGTCAACAAGTAAATCATCATCACCTAGCAAGTCATCTTCATCACTATTGAAATCAACATACTCGGGATGTGTTACCTTAGGACCTTTGGCCATGAAGCATCTTCCAATTCCTTCATTTAGTGAGTCAAATATGTCGTAGGAGTTGGTTGACACAAGTGCTAGACCGGCAACACCTTCATCTTGAGTATATTCAGAGTCGGAGTGATAGCTTCTCTCGGAGTGATTGTCGGAGTCGGAGCCGGATACCCATTCACCAACATGAGCTTGATGTCTTCGTTTTGTCTAGCTCCTTGATTACTTGTCCTTCCTTTCCGAATCTTTGCTTCTCCGTGAGGGTCTTCGTTCATAACGATCATCTCTACTCCTCCTCTCTCTTGGTGGTGATTCTTCTCTTTTGCTTCTTCTTTTTGGAGAGTCTTCTCTTCTTTTGTGGGGTGTCGTACACTCATTGGAATAGTGTCCGGGTCTCCCACAATTGTAGCAATTGCGCTCTCGACTAGAAGATCTTTTGTCATTGTAGGACCTTGACTTATAGCTTCTTTCTTTGCTTCTACTCTTGTAGAATTTGTTGAAGTTCTTCACCATTAAGCTCAATTCTTCATTGAAGGTTTGTTTCTCACTTGATGATGTGGGGGCTTCACAAGATGCTTTGTAAGCACCTCTTGACTTGTTGTGAAATTCCTCCTTATCCTTGAGTGACATCTCATGAGCAACAATTCTTCCAATGACTTCCGTTGGCTTGAGATCTTTGTAATTTGGCATCATTTGGATCAATGTACACACGGTATCCTAATTTCCATCCAATGCTCTTAGGATCTTCTTGATGATGAATCTGTCGGTCATCTCTTCACTCCCTAAACCGGCAATCTCATTTGTGATAAGAGCAAGCCTAGAGTACATTTCAGCGACACCTTCACCATCCTTCATTTTGAACTTGTCAAGCTGACTTTGGAGCACATCCAACTTGGATTCCTTGACGGAGTCGGTACCTTCATGCATATCAGTCAAAGTATCCCAAATTTCCTTTGCATTCTCAAGACGGCTAATTTTGTTGAATTCTTCGGGGCACAAGCCATTGAAGAGGATATCACAAGCTTGAGCGTTGTATTGCAGCATCTTCAATTCTTCCGTGCTAGCTTCACGGTTCGGCTCTCTCCCATCAAAGAATTCACCTTGCAAGCCAATACACACAATAGCCCAAACGGCGGGGTTATGTCCGAGAATATGCATTTTCATATTATGCTTCCAACTAGCAAAATTAGTACCATCAAAGTAAGGACCTCTACGGTGATAATTTCCCTCGCTAGACGCCATACTCTCCTAGGTTGTGAAACCAAGGCTATGACCACCAAAAGCTATGGAATCAAAGCAAATGGAGACCAAAGCTCTGATACCACTTGTAGGACCTTGAAGTATGTCTAGAGGGGGGTGATTAGACTACTTGACCAATTAAAAACTTAACCTTTTCCTAATTTTAGAGTTTGGCAAATTTTAGCTATCTTTAGACAAGTCAAGCAATCATCACACAATTCAAGCAAGCATGCAAAGAGTATATGAGCAGCGGAAATTAAAGCATGCAACTTGCAAGAATGTAAAGGGAAGGGTTTGGAGGATTCAAACGCAATTGGAGACACGGATGTTTTTGGCATGGTTCTGATAGGTGGTGCTATCGTACATCCACGTTGATGGAGACTTCAACCCACGAAGGGTAACGGTTGCGCGAGTCCACGGAGGGCTCCACCCACGAAGGGTCCACGAAGAAGCAACCTTGTCTATCCCACCATGGCCGTCGCCCATGAAGGACTTGCCTCACTAGCGGTAGATCTTCATGAAGTAGGCGATCTCCTTGCCCTTACAAACTCCTTGGTTCAACTCCACAATCTTGTCGGAGGCTCCCAAGTGACACCTAGCCAATCTAGGAGACACCACTCTCCAAGAAGTAACAAATGGTGCGTTGATGATGAAATCCTTGCTCTTGTGCTTCAAATGATAGTATCCCCAACACTCAACTCTCTCTCATGGGATTTGGATCTGGTGGAAATAAGATTTGAGTGGAAAGCAACTTGGGGAAGGCTAGAGATCAAGATTCATATGGTAGAAATGGAATATCTTGGCCTCAACACATGAGTAGGTAGTTCTTTCTCAGAAATGGTAAGTTGGAAGTGTAGATTTAGTCTGATGGCTCTCTCCATGAATGAAGAGGAGGTGGAGGGGTATATATAGCCTCCACACAAAATCTAACTGTTACACACAATTTACCAAACTCGGTGGGACCGAATCATCAAACTCGGTCGGACCGATTTAGTAAACCTAGTGACCGTTAGGATTTTTGGTGGGACCGACATGCAACTCGGTAGGACCGATATGGTTAGGGTTAGGGCATAACGTAATCTCGGTGAGACCGATTACACAAACTCGGTGAGACCGATTTTGGTAATAAGCTAACCAGAGAGTTGGTCAGGTAAACTCGGTGGGACCGATTCGCTCATTTCGATGAGACCGAAATGTTACGAAAGGGAAACAGGGAGTTTACATTGCAATCTCGGTGGGACTGATCGCTCACTTCGGTTAGACCGAAACGTTACGAAGGGAAACAGAGAGATTACAATCCCATCTCGGTGAGACCGAGATCCCTATCGGTGAGACCAATTTGCCTAGGGTTTGTGGCAGTGGCTATGACATTTGAACTCGGTGGCGCCGGATAGAAAGAATCGGTGGGACCGATTTTGACTTTGGGTTTAGGTCATATGTGGATGTGAGAAAGTAGTTGAGGGTTTTGGAGCATATCACTAAGCACTTGAAGCAAGAGGCTCATTAAGCAACACCTCATCCCTCCTTGATAGTATTGGCTTTTCCTATAGACTCAATGTGATCTTGGATCACTAAAATGTAAAGTGAAGAGTCTTGAGCTTTTGAGCTTGAGCCAATCCTTTGTCCTTAGTATTTTGAGGGATCCACTTTCACCATCCATGCCATGCCATTCATTGATCTTTCCTGAAATAATAGTCTTGGAATAGCATTAGCTCAATGAGCTATATGTTGTTATGAATTACCAAAACCACCTAGGGATAGTTGCACTTTCAGCACTTGTTCATCTGGAGGGGTGTGGCGTACTGCAAAACGGGACTCTACGAGCTACTGTTCATCCACCGTCGACTTCCTCCAGCCTCCACGTGCTACTATTCATCCACTGTGACTTCCTCCAGCCTCCACCAGCCACTGTTCATCCACAACTATTATTCATCCAGCCTCCAGCGGCTACTGTTCATCCAGCCTCCACGGGGTCATGTTCATCCACCCCCAACTAGCTGGGTGTGGCGTACAGCGGCACGACCTCCTCGGGGTCCCGTTCATCTAGCGGCAACCGCCTACTACCACGCGGTCCTGTTCATTCAGCGGCAACCGCCTACAAACAGTCGGGGTCCTATTCATCCAACCCCGACATGGAACTATTCATTGATACGTCTCCAATGTATCTATAATTTTTGATTGTTCCATGCTGTTATATTATCATTCTTGGATGTTTTACAATCATTTTATAGTCATTTTATATCATTTTTTGGTACTCACCTATTGACATAGTGCCAAGTGCCAGTTGCTATTTTCTGCATATTTTTTACATCGCAGGAAATCAATATCAGACGGACTCAAAATGCCATGTAACTCCATGATGATTTTTATGGACCAAAAGGAAAAAGTTGGGACCTGGTTGCACCTGGGGGAGTCTCGAGGAGGGGACAACCCACCAGGGCGCGCCAGGAGGACCAAGCGCGCCCTGGTGGGTTGTGCCCACCTTGGGTGCCCCCTGGACCGCCTCTTTGCTCTATAAATACCCCGATATTCCAGAAAACCTAGGGGAGTCGATGAAATATTCATCCAGCCGCCGTAGAGTCCAGAACCACCAGATCCAATCTAGAAACCATCACAGAGGGGTTCACCACTTCCATTGGTGCCTCTCCGATGATGCGTGAGTAGTTCTTTGTAGACCTTCGGGTCCGTAGTTAGTAGCTAGATGGCTTCCTCTCTCTCTCTCTCTCTCTTGATTATCAATACAATGGTCTCTTGGAGATCCATATGATGTAAGTCTTTTGGCGGTGTGTTTGTTGGGATCCGATGAACTTTGAGTTTATGATCAGATCTACGTTTTTATCCATGAAAGTTAGTTAAGTCTTCTTTGATCTCTTATATGCATGATTGCTTATAGCCTCGTATTTCTTCTCCGATATTTGGGTTTTGTTTGGCCAACTTTATCTATTTATCTTGCAATGGTAAGAGGTGCTTTGTAGTGGGTTCAATCTTACAGTTCTTGATCCCAGTGACAGAAGGGGAACCGACACGTATGTATTGTTGCTACTAAGGATAAAAAGATGAGATCCATATCTGCTGCAATAGATAAGTGGATCTCGACTACATCATGTCATCGTTCTTATTGCATTACTCCATTTCCTCATGAACTTAATACACTAGATGCATGCTGGATAGCGGTCGATGTGTGGAGTAATAGTAGTAGATGCAGGCAGGAGTCGGTCTACTAATCTTGGACGTGATGCCTATATAATGATCATTGCCTGGATATCGTCATGATTATTTGAAGTTCTATCAATTGCCCAACAGTAATTGTTTTCCCACCGTTTGCTATTTTTCTCGAGAGAAGCCACTAGTGAAACCTACGGCCCCTAGGTCTCTTTTCATCTTATTTGCCTTTGCGATCTATTTTCTCTTGCATTTATTTTCAGATCTATTAAACCAAAAATAAAAATTAACTTGCCGCAATTTATTTGTTCCACGATCTATTTATCCTACCTACAAATTTACCTCACGTCCTTTGCCTATCTTGAGGCACCGTACCCCGAATGGCATTGACAACCCCTTTAACACGTCGGGTTGCGAGGTGTTGTTATTTGTGTGCATGGGTTGTTTACGTTGTGTTGCTTGTTATCCTACTAGTTTGATAACCTTGGTTTCATATCTAAGGGAAATACCTACCACCGTTGTGCTGCATCAGCCCTTCCTCTTTGGGGAAATACCGATGTAGCTTCAAGCGACATCAAAAGGAATTTCTGGTGCCGTTGCCGGGGAGGATCTTCAACATAACCAGGTTCCTAATCACAAATCGCATCTCCTTGCAATTTACATTATTTGCCATTTGCATCTCATTTTCCTCTCCCTCACTTCACAAAAATTTGCCTTTTTATTCGCCTCTCTTTTTTCGTTCGTCGTTTTCTTGCCGGATCTGTTTTTTAGTGCAATCTTGTTGTGTGGTCATCATGACTCAAGAGAACACCAAACTATGTGACTTATAAAATACCAACAACAATTATTTTATTGGCACTCCGCTTGCTCCTCCCGCCACTAGTGTGGAGACTTGTGATATTAATACTGCTTTGCTGAATCTTGTCATGAAAGACCAATTTTCTGGTACTCCTAATGAGGATGTCGTGTCCCATCTTAATACCTTCCTGGAATTATGTGATATGCCAAAGAAAAAAGATGTGGACAATTATGTGGTCAAGATGAAATTATTTCGATTTTCTTTGCATGATTCTGCAAAGAATTGGTTCTCTTCTTTGCCTCGCAATAGTATCGATTCTTGGAATAAGTGCAAAGATGCTTTTATCACTAAGTATTTTCCTCCCGCAAAAATTATTTCCCTTAGAATCCAGATCATGAATTTCAAGCAACTTGAAGATGAGCATGTTGTACAATCGTGGGAAAGGATGAAAATGATGCTAAGGAATTGCCCAACTCATGGGTTAAATCTATGGATGATCATACAAAAAATTTATGCGGGGTTGAATTTTGTTTCTCGTAATCTTTTAGATTCCGCCGCGAGTGGTACTTTTATGGAAATTACCTTGGGTTAAGCCACAAAATTTCTTGATAATATTATGGCAAATTATTCACAATGGCATACCGAAAGTGCTCCTACTAGTAAAAAAGTTAATTAGGTTGAAGAAATTTCTTCTTTGAGTGAAAAAGTTGATGCTCTTATGAAATTGGTTGCTAGTAAAAGTGCTCCTATTGATTTTAATGATATGCCTTTGTCTACTTTGATTGAGCAAAATAGTGATGCCATAGATGTGAATTTTATTTCTTGCAATAATTTCAACAACAATGCTTATAGAGGTAATTTTAATCCTAGGCCTTTTTCTAGTAATTCCTCTAATAATTATGGTAATTCCTATGGAAATAAATCTTAAAATAATAATAGAA
Source organism: Triticum timopheevii (assembly GCA_963921465.1). Lineage (NCBI taxonomy): Eukaryota > Viridiplantae > Streptophyta > Magnoliopsida > Poales > Poaceae > Triticum > Triticum timopheevii. Next base: position 588,560,793 of record OY997270.1, read on the forward strand.
ACACCTCTGATCTTGAGAATAATATTAAATAATTTATCAACACACAAAAGGTTTTCAACACTTACATAGAAGAAAAGTTGAACAAGATTGATGACTTGTCTAGAAGTGTTAATAGAATTGCTCATGATGTGGAAAATCTCAAGATGAAAATTTTTGTGCCTAAAGTATATGAATCAATTAAAGCTCTTTATGTTTCTATGGATGAAAGTAAGAAAAGAACCGCTATGCTTAGAGCTAAAAGAGAATTTTTAGAAAAAGTGTTTTCTAGTGATTTCTTTCGCAAAAGTGATGAAGATCTTAAAATGATTGGTGTTTCTTCTATTGATTCCTTGTTTAGTAAAATTAAAATTGATGAGAAAGGGACTAGATAAGAGTCAACTTTAGGTAGAAGGCATCCTAATATTTCAGAGGGTGAAAATCTTGTTGAAAAAATTGATAAAAGTGGGTTTGAAGAGGTCAAGACTTTAACTAGTGATGTGCCCACTATTTTGGATTGCGAAGACTGTAATTATGATAGTTGCTCTTTGGTTGATTGTATTTCTTTGTTGCAATCCATGATAAATTCACCCCATGCCTATGAACAAAATAAAGCTTTTACTAAACATATTGTTGATGCCAAGATGAAAGCTCTTGAAGAAAAATTGGAATTAGAAATTTCAATTCCTAGAAAATTGCATGATGAATGGGAACCTACTATCAAAGTCAAGATCAAAAATTATGGGTGTTTTGCTTTATGAGACTTGGGTGCTAGTGTTTCTACAATTCTGAAATATTTATGTGATGTGCTTGGACTTACCACTATTGAAGAATGCTCTTTAAATTTGCACTTAGCAGATTCTACTGTTAAAAAGCCTATGGGAAAAATTAATGACGTTCTTATTCTTGAAAATAGGAATTATGTTCCCATAGATTTTGTTATTCTTGATATTGATTGCAATCCGTCTTGTCCAATTATTCTTGGTAGACCGTTTTTGCGTACTATTCGTGTCGTGATTGATATGAAAGAAGGAAATATTAAATTTCAATTTCCACTAAGGAAGGGAATGGAACACTTCCCTAGAACAAGAATTAGGCCACCATATGAATAAATCATGAGGGCATCTTATGGATCTAGAACCAAAGATGACAAAACTTAGATCCTACGCATTATGCCTAGCTAGGGGCGTAAAACGATAGCGCTTGTTGGGAGGCAACCCAATGAACAAAAATTATTTTTGCTTTTTGCTTTCTGTTCTTGTGTGTTAGCACAATTATGCTACTGGTATGATTGTGTTTTTTGTGTTTTAATTAGTGTTTATGCCAAGCAATGCCTTTGGGAAGACTTGGGTGAAAGTTTACTTGAGCTGAAAAACATAAACTTTTGCGCTCACGAGATTCGTTGTCATTTTTTTACAGAAGAGTCCTTTTAAGTTGATTATTTTTGCAGAGGATTAATATAAAAATTCCTCATGTCCACCAATTTATTTCATAATTTTTGGAGTTACAGAATTATTTGAAATTTTCAGATTGCTACAGACTATTCTGTTTTTGACAGATTCTGTTTTCCTTGCGTTGTGTGCTTGTTTTGATGATTTTGTGGTTTTCTTTAATGAGTTTTTGCCATAGAAAAGTTGGAGTACAGTATATATATTGCAAAAACAAAATAATAATAGGTTTGCTATAGTACTTATAGCTGTGGTTTGGTTTCTTATACTAACGGATCTCACGAAGGTTTTGTTTTGAGTTTTGTGTGATTGAAGTTTTCAAGTTTTGGGTTATCTTTCGATGGATGAAGGAATAAGGATAAGAAAAAGGCTAAGCTTGGGGTTGCCCGAGGCACCCCAAGATAATATTCAAAGAAGTAGCAAGCAACTAAGCTTGGGGATGCCCCCGAGTGGCATCCCCGCTTTCTTCTAACGACCATCGGTATTTTACTTGAAACTATATTTTTTATTCGTCACATGATATGAGTTTTGCTTGGAGCGTCTTGTATGATATGAGTCTTTGCTTGTTTTGCTTTGTGTTTTAAGTGTCGAATCCTTGCTGGACACACCCTTTTTAGAGAACCAAAAATTATGCTATGCTTGCTCCTATGCTTCACTTAATTTTTTTAGAGCCATGGACTTGCTCTAGTACTTCACTTATATCTTTTTTAGCATGGTGTGCTTTGTTAATTTTTAAGAAATGCTCTCATGCTTCACTTAGATTTATTTGGGAGTCAGTAAATTTTGAAGAAATTCTCTCTTGCATCACTTAGATTAATTTGAAAGAAAGAAAAATTATGCTCATGATCTTCACTTATATTCGTTTGAGCTTACCAAAAGCAACATATGAAAATAGTTCCGAAGTGATAGATATCCAAGGAGGATATAATAAAAACTTTCATGAAAATCATTGGACAAAATAAACTTGATTCTTAGTAATGGTTTTGAGATATGATGATATGATATGTGAGTCATGTTGATGAGTAATTGTGCTTTAGTAAGAATATTGATGTTAAGGTTTGTAATTCCCTATGCAAGCACGAAAGTCAATAGTTATGCAATGAAATTTATATCCTACTTATGGTGCATTATTCGGTGTTACTTATGCTTAATGCTTGGGTACGAGATTTTTCACTTTTTGGTTGGTCGCTTCTCAATCTTTTTGTTAGCCTTCATTTTGCACTAAGTATGATCACTACTTGTGCATCCAAAACCCTTTAAACCAGTTTTGCCATATGAGTCCACTATACCTACCTATATGTGGTATTTCCATGCCGTTCTAAGCAAATTTGCATGTGCCATCTCTAATGTTCAAAATAAATTTCTCTTTTGTGTGCTCTACTAGTTGCGAGGCGGTAAAGGGTAGCCAATATTTTCCATGCTAGATGTGTTATTCTCACGATGAGTGTTTATTCACTTGCCATTGCACGAGAGTACGGCAAAGGTATTAGGGATGCCCAGTCCCGAAATGAAAAATGAATTTACTTTATGTTGTCAAATAATAAATTCCTTGGAAAGTGTTGGTATGGAAGGCACCCGTGGATACGGGTAGCCATGGAAAGTAAAAGTTATGGTGGAAAAAGGAATAAAGTTTGTTTTCTATTTGGGAACCACCTATGATGTATCTAGCATGGAAAGTGTTCGGATGCTCCAAGTTGTTTCCGTTGGTAGGAAAAGTATGCCTCTCAAAAATAATTTTATCTCTCAATTTAAGCTTTGAGCTCTGGCACCTCTACAAATCACTACTTCCCTCCGCAAAGGGACTTTCTTTTACTTATGAAAATTTTTATTTTGAATTTGAGTCTCCATCTTCTCTTATAAAGCACCAACTAAGGGGCACTATGATCGTATTTGAGCATTGGGTGTAGCTAATATTCAAGTGTGTTTCATGAATGGATCAATGATTGAGCATGATGGACTAGGGATAACTTGCTTTAGTGTTGATATTTTGAAATACATGGTTGCTTGTTGGTATGCTTGAGTTTAAAGTCTTCATGTCAAAACTAGACTATTGCTTTGAATCATATAAAAGTCCATATGTCCATGCTATAAAGAAAAGAATGTGATGAACATGTTAGGCAGCATTCCACTTCAAAAATTCTGTTTTTATCATTTACCTACTCAAGGACGAGCAGGAATTAAGCTTGGGGATGCTGATACATCTCCAACGTATCTATAATTTTTTATTGTTCCATGCTGTTATATTATCATTCTTGGATGTTTTACAATCATTTTATAGTCATTTTATATCATTTTTTGGTACTAACCTATTGGCATAGTGCCAAGTGTCAGCTGTTGTTTTCTCCATGTTTCTTACATCGCAGGAAATCAATATCAGACAGAGTCCAAATGCCACGTAACTCCATGATGATTTTTTATGGACCAAAAGGAAGAAGTTGGGCCCTGGTTGCACCTGGGGGAGTCCCGAGGAGGGGACAACCCACCAGGGCGCGCCAGGAGGACCAGGTGCCCCCTGGTGGGTTGTGCCCACCTCGGGTGCCCCCTGGACCGCCTCTTTGCTCTATAAATACCCCAATATTCCAGAAACCCTATGGGAGTTGACGAAATATTCATCAAGCCGCCGCAGAGTCCAGAACCACAAAATCCAATCTAGACACCATCACGGAGTGGTTCACCACTTCCATTGGTGCCTCTTCGATGATGCGTGAGTAGTTCTTTGTAGACCTTCGGGTCCATAGTTAGCAGCTAGATGGCTTCCTCCCTCTCTCTCTCTCTCTCTCTCTCTCTCTCTCTCTCTCTTTCTCTCTCTCTCTCTCTCTCTCTCTTGATTATCAATACAATGGTCTCTTGGAGATCCATATGATGTAAGTCTTTTGGCGGTGCGTTTGTTGGGATCCGGTGAACTTTGAGTTTATGATCAAATTTATGTTTTTATCCATGAAAGTTATTTGAGTCTTCTTTCATCTCTTATATGCATGATTGCTTATAGCCTCGTATTTCTTCTCCGATATTTGGGTTTTGTTTGACCAACTTGGTCTATTTATCTTCTAATGGGAAAATGTGCTTTATAGTGGGTTCGATCTTACGGTGCTTGATCCCAGTGACAGAAGGGGAACGGACACGTATGTATCGTTGCTACTAAGGATAAAAAGATGGGATCCATATATGCCGCAATAGATAAATGGATCTCGTCTACATCATGCCATCGTTCTTATTGCATTACTCTGTTTTCTCATGAACTTAATACACTAGATGCATGCTGGATAGCGGTCGATGTGTGGAGTAATAGTAGTAGATGCAGGCAGGAGTCGGTCTACTAATCTTGGATGTGATGCCTATATAATGATCATTGCCTCGATATCGTCATGATTATTTGAAGTTCTATCAATTGCCCAACAGTAATTGTTTTCCCACCGTTTGCTATTTTTCTCGAGAGAAGCCACTAGTGAAATCTACGGCCCCGGGTCTCTTTTCATCATATTTTCCTTTGCGATCTATTTTCTCTTGCATTTATTTGCAGATCTATTAAACCAAAAATACAAAAATACCTTGCTGCAATTTATTTGTTCCACGATCTATTTATCCTACCTACAAATTTACCTCACGTCCTTTGTCTATCTTGAGGCGTCGTACCCCGAAACGGATTGACAACCCCTTTAACACGTCGGGTTGCGAGGTGTTGTTATTTGTGTGTAGGGGTTGTTTACGTTGTGTTGCTTGGTTCTCCTACTAGTTCGATAACCTTGGTTTCATATTTGAGGGAAATACCTACCGCCGCTATGTTGCATCATCCCTTCCTCTTTGGGGAAATACCGACGTAGCTTCAAGCGACATCATTCATCCACAACCAATCAACCGGCTGGACTCACAATGTCTCGACTCGTTCTACGTATCGCGTGTGCGGCAGCAATGGGCACTGTTCATGAAGAGGCAACCCAACACACCGGCTGGCTACGTCTTTCACGGGGGCTCAATCAGCTTCAGTAAGCATCGAGAAGGATCGATTGGGTTTAGTTAGCAGCGAAGGAGTCAGTCGGGTTGAGTTTGCAGCGAAGGAATTGCTCAGTTCAGTTAGCGGCGGAGGGATCGATCGATCGGCTTTGGTATGTAGTGGTGTGATCGCTCGGGTTCAATAAGAGAACGCCTCACTTGGGTTCAGTTATAGTGAACACGGCTCTCACTACGCGCGCATACGAGAGAGAAATGTGCAAACCACACTGCATCGCTCGGCCCCCGACCACCAACCATAACCGGGAACTTCGTGAAAATTTCCTCGCCCTAACTTCTACCATGATTTTTTATGTCATGGACGGCCCAAAGAATGTCATGCAGGTACCATCGACACTCCCCTAATAGAAGAACACATCCTTGAAAATGAGGGCTATTTCCAAATCCTCGGCATAGACTAGGTCGTCATCTCAGACATGGATTTCTAGTTGCGAAGCGAGGGAACTTATTTTCTCCACCCAACGCCTCCAGCCCTGCTCAGATATGTTGAGAAACTAATCAGGATAATAAAAAACTATGCTCAAGTAAAATCAAGATATCAGGTACAAAAACTCACCGCCTCGACTGGCTTGTAAGGAGAGAAGCCGTCAAACGTGGTTTAGGAAATCCTCATTTTCCCCCTTTTAGATGGCCTCCAACGCGGATGCTAAGGATTGGTGGTCCTTGTAGCCCTTCCGGATCTCGCCATCGGCTCCATTGTATTCCCACGACGGATGAACACATTGTTGAAGAGGTTGGACTCCTCGAGCCATTGCCATGGCCATCACACTTGAGCGGCTCGTTGGGACACCTCGGCGTCATCCTCCACGGACGGACTCCCTGGCCGTTAGTTGTATCGCTTCTTTCGTGGGTCATGAGAGAACGAGGGCAGCCCCTGACAAACAAGATCTTCTAGTGGTACGACGTTGGTGTAAAACCACTGGGCTAACCACGTATCGGCACCCTCTTTAGGATCCCAGGGAGTAATCTGTCCAGACAACTCTCCATACCTCGACAACTCCAACTTTGAAGATTGTGCCATCCTTGGAGCAAGGAATTAAACAAAAATACTTCCGCCACAACCCAAAGTGGGCTTGGCAGCAAAGGAAGGCTTCACAAAGGATGAAAAAACCTGATATGTGGAGGATATCATTGGGCGTGAGGTGGAGCTGGATCCCGTAAAACTCCAGAAGGCCCCTGATGAAAGGATGAATGGGATAGCCGAGTCCTCGAACGAGAAAGGGCATGAAGCAGATTCGCTTTGCCCAATTTGGTGTGGGATACTTATCATTGATAACCCCTCTATCTATGGCCACAAGACCAGAGCGGCCCAACGCAAACTCTGGCTCAAGCAGATACCCTAGTGTTGCGAGCCGATTCAGTTGCCCTTGGGTAACCGAGCAACTCTGCCAATCTCTGTCGAGGGGACCGTTTGGGCACTTTGACAATCCTGGAGTGTGCGCCATTGTTGGAGCTCTATAAGCAAAGGTGGGAGAGAGATAGTTGCGTGGGCACAAGAAACAAGTAGGCGGAGTGAAGGCGAAATCACCTCCCCCTTGGGTTTATATTCACCATGATAGGACATATTGCGGTCGGATGCTTGAGTCCTCAATAATTAATCTGCATGTTTCCCAGGCATTATGCCGTGTTTGGGAATGCGGATCAAGGAAAAGAAGTCTAAAACACCGCTAAAACAGATCTCATGGCCCACTACAACTCCTTTTGGCAAGTACATCGAGAAGTGGGACCACAAGACTGCTGAGGGTCGTTGAGAATCCTCGGAGAATAAAACTTCGCTTATAAGGAATCGACCTCGGCATAAAGAAACTTCATACTTGGAGTCCTCAAACAAGAGTCTTCGGATCCAATGAACCAAATTACCTGAAGTATATAACTGAATCAACACACGGATGCAAAAGCCAATGGTGGAACATGAAGAGGACCTTCGGGTCCAAATAAAGTTATCGAATCTAGAAGCCGACGTGGAAGATGGAACTCACCTATGAAGCCGAAGACTCGAAGATGAAGCTATCCCAAGGAAGCATCAGTGTCCTCGGCTTGAAGACCGGATCAGGGGCTACAGATGGTGTCCTGGATTAGGTGGTGCATACCACGTCGACCTGCCATTCATGGGCCGAGCCGAGGAACAGCTGACAACTGACGATGGGGCATGTAGGCCATGGCCCAAGGCATAATCAAGATGGAATCCTCCGAAGACTTGCCATACACTTCAAGGCGTATTCAAATTATCAGCATGTTATCCCTAGTTCTAGTCGGCATAGTTGTAACACTAGATACCCCTGGTGCCTATATAAGACGTGGGTTTTTAGTGTCTAGAGGCATCCTAGAACAGGTTAGAACTCAATTATACGATCTTGAGGTAGATCAGCATCTACTTTGTACTCCATCCACAATCAATATAATACAAGTAGGACATAGGGTTTTACCTCTTCAAGAGGGCCCAAACCTGGGTAAATACGACCCCTTTTACTTCCTGTTATCATCGTGCCAAGATCACCAGCTCGGGACCCCCTACCCGAGATCTGCCGGTTTTAGCACAAACAGGTAGTATCGGCTAAAATAAATAATTGATACTTCTGAAGTACTGCCGCTCTGGTACCGCGGCCAAAACAGACAAGAATGGCTCCTCTACGCTAGTTGGTATGATACTTGGTCCCGTAGGGCCGCTCCACCTGGGGAGCGGTGCTACCGGCCAAGAGTGTGATACTGTCGTCCTGAGAGTGGTCAAACGTAGTATTGCTCCCTCATTCCCCCACTACTACCGGGTAGCGAAAATCAGAAGGACTAAGTTAGAGTTGAGAACTCCTCGAAATCTGGGAAGGGTATGTGGGTGCAAATATGGTTTTGTGCATGTGTTTGATTCCACCCATACCTTCCAACGCAGACGCCCTCTTAATAGTGCAGTTTTCCTATGATCAAAGAAAATAAATCGCCAAAAACACCGGGTTCGCTCTTTTCCTATTAGAAGGGAACATAACCGTCTTGTGCCACTTTCAAATATACCTGTGTAGCTCAAGCACACGGTTAGACTGCAAGTTATGTTGTCATCAACACCAAAATCACTTAGGGAGGGAAATGCCCTTTCAAAAGTACTATGACCCCTTCGAAATTACTAAGCGTACTCGTGATGCGGCTTATCGTCTTCAAGTGCCGGTAGCAAGTCAAATTCATCTCGGGTTTTGCAAAGCTTCCTGAAATTGCTGATCTTGTGGCAAGTCTATTGGTTCCAGAAGCTATACTTGAGCGTCGTATGATCGAAAAAAGAAATGCAACCATTCCTCATATCCAAGTGAATGGTCAGGGTTGTCGGAAGATAGCTTTAGTCGGGAAAACTATTATGTGCCCAATGACCATTTTCTAGCAGCGCCAATCTGGGACCGGCCACGTTCTGAAGAAGAGGGGGGGGGGGCTGTTTATTTCCATCTTCTTCACTCCTTTTATCTTTCTTTTTTCCTTTTTATTTTTCTTGTCCCTTTTTCCCTTTTTGGGAATGATGTTGTTCGGTTTTCTAATTTTGTTTTTGTTTTCTTAATTCCTTTTGCAAATGCGTGAACTTTTTTCAATTTCCTGAATAACTTTTTTCAAATTTGTTAACTTTTTTCAAAATCGATGAACTTTTTTCAAAATTGATGAACTCTTTCCAAAATTGATCAACCTCTCTGAAAGTTGATAAAAAAATCAATATCGACGAACTTTTTTCAAAATTGATGAACTTTTTTCAAAACCGATGAACCTTTTTAAAATTTGGTAAACTTTTTTCAAATTTGGTGAACTTTTTCCAAATTTGATGATTTTTATTTGAAATTTATGAACTATTTTTCAAATATGTGAATTATTTTTCAAATTTTATGAACTGTTTTCAAGTTCATGATTTTTTTTGAAGTTTGTGTACTTTTTTCATTTCGTGAACTTTTTTGAATAGGCCGATTTTCTTGCATGCTCGTGGATTTTTTTTTAAAGAAACTGTGGATTTTCAAATTTTGTTCACAATTATTTAATAAAATCACGTTTTCCAGAGTATTTTTAAATAAAATCTATGCGTTACAAGAATAGTGTTGTCCAATTTTGTGTTTACTAACGTGGCTAGAATTATTCTTAAGCTTTTCGCCCGCTGCAGTGGATATAATCCACTGGCTCAAGTGGTTAGCCGAAGACGGACACAATTGTTAACTCTCAAGTTCAAATCTCGGGATACCCTTCGAATCCCCAATTCTCTCTCAACCTTTCACCGCTACCTCTCAAGGTCCTCACACCCGGGCTCCTGCTTGTCGGTGGTTTAAATAACATCAACCAGGGCTCGTGGGTTTTGGGATTTTGAGTGGCATCGAATCGTTTCTTCAGCAGGGCGTAGGGGCAACATCGGTGGGCTTGTGGAAGGGCGAAGAGGGTCCGGCCACACTTTGGTCGGTCGAGTGGCCCGGTCACCGGGTCCGGCGCTGAAGTTGCTGAATTTTGCTTTCGGCTATTGCTTCTTATCAGTTTAGATCTGTCTCCATTGAGGTATCTTAACATGGCAAGGGGTATCTTAACAAACTCGCAAGGAAGACAAAGGTGTTCCGGGGCTTTTTTATAAAATATTTGTTTTGAGATGCCTTTGTGTGTTTTGGGTGCGAGAGCGACGCCGACTAGTGTGTTAAAAAAACAGCAACACAGTGAAGGCTAAAAAGGATAACAGGACCACGACGGTACATCAAATATCACAGCAATACGATGCGCATACACGTAGAAAAACGGAGGGCGGAGGTTTACTGTAGGAACTGAAACTTGGCAGCTTAGAATTCAGATGTTTCCTCGACAAGAACTAAGATCCACACGCTTAAAAACATTGCGAGTAACCAGCAGGATGAAAGAAGAATGGGGAGGAGCCGTTTTAGGATCTTGGCTTCTCCTTCTTCTCCTTGAAGAGTGCGAGGAGGGACACGCCCGACACCTTCACCACCTTGAACCGGACACCAGGGATGTCTCCCACGGCGTGCCCCTTCCGACCGAACCCAGCGATGAGCACCTCATCCTACACATTCATCATGGGCGGGCGGTGTTAGCGAAGAAGAGAGGGGGCTGACACGATACTAGCTGACAATGAAGTACCAGGAGGCAGGAATGGTATACTCACATTCTCCTCGATGAAGTTCAGGCAACCGTCGTTTGGCACAAAGGCGGCAATCTTCTTTCCATTCTTCACCAGCTGGACACGAGCGCACTTACGGATAGCAGAGTTGGGCTGCTTGGCTTCAATGCCACTACATAAAGTGCAAACAGTTTCGTGTCAGTTATCTATTGTTCCACGGAGGAAACAGGCACAGGTAGTTTATCAAATTTACATCTTTTCAAGGACAATCCCCTTCGCGTGGGATGAACCAGCAAAGGGTTTCTTCCACTCGTTCCCCAGATGGCTCTTCTTGTAGGCTTTGTCAGCCCACCGCTGGTTCCTCCTGTGGGTCTTGAGCTTGCGCCCAGCTCCCATACCACGTGTCTTACTGCATAAGCATCGCAGAACATTAGCATTCAGGGAAAATATGAGAACAAGCTAAAGATAAAAAGGCTACAGCTTGAACATTCCGTACGAAAAGTATCGGCTCAAAACTACAAGCACACAACTGCAGTACATGAATGCAGTTACATCTGCATTAAATTGAATTTGTACAGTAGATGAACGTGAATACATCCATATATTAAACTAAAGAAGTACAGTATTGTTGACATAGTTTTCCCATTCGTCGTTTCAACTAGCCGCAAAAATGAAACAATTTTTCAGGACTTGACAAGCAATTAACCTGAATATTTACACAAAGATGTACTACCTCTGTTTTTAAATATAGGACGTTTTGGCAGTTTAAATTGAGCACAAATATATAGAAGTAACAAATATAGGACATTTAGGAACAGAGGGTGTAGTACTGAACAAAAGAGAGGTATTTCAAGCCCTGAGGACAGGTGCTGATAAAGCAGAACTAGCGAAAGAAATAACACAAATACAGGACATTACTGAGTAATACAGCCCATATCTGTTTGCTACAACCCTAAGCCAATTTAAAGCACTTCTTGATAGTGAATGCAAATAAATTTTAGCTCACAGATAACTATCAGCTGTTTATTAAAAATCACACTGACCTTCATAAAAATCTGTTAAATTAGTTGCATTGGAATAAACTTCTCATTCTGAATGAATAAGGCCAAGAAGTTGAAGTATAAGTTGGAAAACAAAGGCTCAAAAACAAAATACCAACAATAGGGAGAAAACCCGAGCAGCAACCGGACCAAATAATGAAGACAAACAAATCTAGATTTGCACAACTATTCGATGAAGTAATCATGTCATGGAATCAAAACATTTCATACAGAAAGTATTGAGGCAAAACTACAAGCAGATCACTACATATATGAATGCAGTTACATCCATACTAAATTGAATTAGTGCAGTTGTTCACATATTTTTTCAATTTGCCGGTTCAACTAGCCACAAACATGAAAGAATTTTCAAGACTTGGCAACCAATTAACATAAATATTTAAAAAAAAAGACCCAGTGAACAAAAGAGAAGTCTGTCAAGTCGTGAGCATAGGTTCTGATAAAGCAGAACTAGCAAAAGAAATAACAAAATAAAGGACATTGCTAGGTTCATCCTATCTGTTTGCTACAACCTCGATTTATTATTAATCAATTTAAAGCAGTTCTTGATGGTGAATGCAAATAAATACTCCCTCCGTCCCATAATATAAGAACGTTTTTCAAGCTAGCTTGAAAAACGTTCTTATATTATGGGACGGAGGGAGTATTTAGCTCACAGATAATTCTTCAGCACTGTATTTTAAATCACACTGAGTTGTCATTTCTCAAGAAGCTGCACTTATAAGGCCAAGAAGCTGAAGTATAAATTGGAGAACAAAGGCTCTAAAATAAGATTAGCAATATGTGGGAACAAGAAAGCTAATAGCGCAAAAAACTGAACCACAACCTGACCAAATAATGAAGACAGACAGAATCTAAATTTCCAGGACAATTCAATGAAGTAATCATGTCATGAATAGAAACATTTCACAATCCATATGTAACACCACATGTGAATCATAGATCAAGTGTTTGTCACTTCGTCATATCCCAGTGAGCTAGAGGTACACACATACGCACTACAATAGAAATTAGGATATGTTGAGTCAAAGTGCAGCTGACATATGGGTATGGAAAGGTACATGGTCGAGAAATTGGAACCACGCTCAGGAGAAGGACCATTGGTCGTCACTACTCACTAGATATCTAAATAATTGAAGAGAATACTAGACTACCACAGGAATGCTCTATGTTCTGCTATGTTGCTAATCATGTCATGAAAGTAAAAAAAATCACAGTCCATATGTGACACCACATGTGAGTCGCAGATCAAGTGCTTGTAGCATCTTCATATCCCAATGAGCTAGAGATACACAAAACTCCACTAGAACAGAAATTAGGATATGCTGACTCAAAGTACATCGTATACATGGGCATAGAAAGGTACATGGTCCAGAAAATGGAATCATTCTCAGGGCAAGGACCTTTGGTTCTCGCTGGTTATCTTGATAATCCAAGAGAACACTAGGCTACTGCATACCGCATATTCTGGCACGTTGCTAATGCATAAGAAAATATATAGAAGTAACTAGAGTCTAGAGCACTGGGCATAAGAAGGCATTTGCTTCTTCAATCAATAGAGCACAGTGCAGCCAGTAGCATAAGATTTACAGACAACTGACGGCAAAACTGTCAAAATAAAAGGCACTTAGGATTTAAGGTGGATAATTTGTGCAAAAAAAACAAGGAATGTTTCAGACTACAGTGTTGCCTCGTTTAATTAACTACTGTCAACAACACAAGTAAAACGCAAAGAGAATCAAGGGCTTGAATGTTACTAGTGAGGCCAGTCCCCCCTGCTAAGCCAATTCCACCATTTACAAGCTAAAACTCAAACCACATCGGATTTTTTTGTTGGCACGGAAGCAATGCAGATCACTACTCATAATAGTCCACTTCAAATATCATACATGCGTCGGAAAAAGGGTCTAGAATCCAGAAGAGCACATCGTAAGATGGAGGTGCTCTCTGGTAGATCTGTTGATACAGCAAAATCGAACGGAGTAGCGCGGGACTTGTAGGCGAGATGTAGAGCACGGGAAGTTAAATTACCCCATGTTGGATCGGCGAGGGAGGTCGCGAAGCTCGAAGCGGGGGCTTGGCTTCGGCCGACGGCGAGGGCGCTGGAGCTAGGGGCGGCGGCGGCGGCGGCGGCGGAAAAGGTCGCTTGGTTGGAGACTTGGAGGCGGGCAGGTGGGCGAAGGGTTTATCGGAGGAAGTTCGGCTCCGGCGACGGGCTCAACAATTTAACGGCATGAGCCTATATTGGGCCCACATTTGCATTTTCCTTTTTGCGATATTGGGCCACATTTTTGTTTCTCATTTTATATTTTCTGTTTCTCTGCCTCTACAAAATTGTTTGGAATTAAAAAATAGTTCTGAATTTAAAATAGTCATCGGGATTTTGAAACAAAAATCAAATTTCAAAAACAAGTTCATGAGTTTCAAAATTTGTTCTCGAATGCAAAAAATATTTCTGAGTTAAAAAATGTTCTTGCCACTGAAAACATAGTTGCGAATTCAAAAAAGTAAAAAACAAGAGTCTTCAAAAAATGTTAATAAATTCAAAAAAAAATCATGATTTGGAACAAATGTTCTCGGATTCAAAAATGTGTGCAAATTAAAAACAAGTTCATCGATTCAAAAAAAATATTGATTTAATAAGTTTCACTGATTCAAGGAAATGTTCAAAATTTCAAAAAAAAAACAGTTCATAATCTTTTTTTCAAAATGCTTCCAAATTCAAAGAACATTAAATATTTTAAAATGTTCATGAATTTGCACAAAATATTTGTGAATTTGAAAAATATTTCATGATTTGCAAAAATATTTACGATTGCAAAAACAAATTATTACAAAACATATTATGGATGTTCCAAAAATAGGAATAAGAAAATAAAATTAAAAGAGAAAAACAAGAAAAGGACATGAAAAAATAAAGAAAGAAAAAACAAAAATGAAAAAAAGAAAGTAATCAACGAAAATTGAAAACCAAGAAACAAATACCAAAAAATGGGTCTCGGAAGGTTCTACAACCAACCTGCCCAAAACCAGGAAAAGGCTCGTTGGACCGGCCCAAAAATGTATGTGCGGGGAACATGGCGTGCGTGGGCGGACGATCACCAGTGACCATACAGGTTGCACAGCGCGGCAAACTGTCAGGGCGCCGCACAGGAAGGGAGCCCCTATCCAGCCCAAATATAGGGCGGCCCGGCCGCGTGCGCCACGTCGATTTAGCTCAGCCTGGCTCACGCGTGCCCGACCAATATCCTCATGTGGAAACCCTAGGCCGATGTCAATTCGAACTCCACTTCACTCCCCTCTCTCCGGTTCTGACGACGATGTGGTGGAGGTCGCCCTCTGCATCTCGTTGAGGCATTCGCAGCTCAACCAAGGTGGGTTTGGTAGCGATGGATCTACTTTGTCAGCGTCAGGCGACATTCGGCGCAACGCCAGCGGCGTCGCTGGCCCGTCCAGCCCGGCGTGCAACTCCGGACGCTCCGCTCCACTCCTTCAGGTACGCCGCCCACCACCATCCTCTGCTCCGGAAGTGGTGTCCGGCCCTCGTTGGGTCATCGTGCCCTTGTCGGGGTTGACGCGCACGACGATGCCCGAGTCCAAGGCACGAGCAATCCGGCGCGAGCGGCAGTGGGCGAGGGAGACGGCAAGGGAGGCATTGTCCGCGCACCGGTCGATCCTGATGTCATGCTCCTCACCTCGGTCCTCAGCCGCTCTCTCACGACAGCGAAGATGGATGCACCGCGCCTCGGCCGCAAGAATGCCAAGGCGCTCTGACTCGCCCTCGAGTTGTCGAAGCGCAAGGCAAACAATAAGGCGAAGGCGAAGGCGCGCCGCCCCCCATGCGAAGGAGCAAGACCGCCTGCTCTGTAGACTGTCGGCCAAAAGGTGCAGCTCCGTTCCTACCTGACGGACGGCTCCACCTCCAGCTCCCACGACGACGCACCTCCGCACGCCGACGCCTACATGAAGCGTTGATCGTGTTTATAGTTTATACGTAGGGTTGCATAGGTTTGATATTTCAGATACAAGGGATGAGGGTGTGGAATCCAACATTTGAGACGTGCCTTGTCAGTACCCGTGGACGCGTCCGGAGGACCGGATTCCGGACTTGCCAACATGCATGCCCAACTCACGAGGACAAATAACCAAACATCCTCGATTGAGTAACCTATGCATGCAAACGCAACGCAACTAGTTGCCCTAGTCACGCTTTGCATAGTGGCATGCATAGCCATGCGCGTCCTCTCTCTCCTCTCTGCGCCAGTACTACAGCATAGCTACGTGCGTACTTTGGGGTGGAAACAGCTATTCCGGGGGTGGAAACAGCTACGACGCGCTGTGCTATTCCCGCGTGCGTACTCGATGGATGCACAGTACAGTACACAGGACGACGAGTCGCATGTCAATCCAACCACAACCAGTGCTATAGCTCACAGCTACACCTACACCTACACCTACACCTACACCTACACGTACGTACTACGTCTACCACCAGTAGCGGTAGGCAGTAGTACTCGATTAAGGTACGCGGTACACACGGAGCGATGTTTGGCGCGTCCTTTCGGAACGAATAAGGTGGCTCCACGCCCCTCACGCAAATTATCTCGAAATGGACGGCCCCGCGTCGCGTCATGCCGTCAACTCCTACCGTAGCTAAGCTAGCTTTGCCACCCTCTCGCAGTCGCAGCAACGCATGTGTTGTGCGTGTCGGCATGGCAGCGGAAGTACTGCCCCCCTGAACCCTGATGCAATTATTCAGTGAGAGCTTTATTGATCCATGGGTTAAAGTTAGTTTGGACTCAACTAACTCAAAAATATTTAAACAGAAGGGTTATTTTGAGTTAGATGCATCTAACTTATCCAAAAAATCTAACCCACCTAAGAGGTGCTTATTTAGGTTAGTTCTTTTCGGGATCACTAAAAACACAATTTTTCTCTCGCTCTCCCCGTAGTAGATCCCTCCCCACTTCCTCGAAGCGTCTCGTCATCTTCATTCCTTCCTCTCGCACCGCCCGTGAAGGCGGCTCGCCGTATCCGCGCTCCATCTAACCCTGCCATCCAAACGCCTCTTTGGCTAGAGTTAGTTCAGGGTTAGAATCTAACTCTAACCTCTAACTGAGTTAGAATATCCAAACAGGGCCGTTAAACCTAGAGCGGTTGCTCCTGGTAAAAAAAGAAGAGTAGCTTTCCAGAAGATGTAGTAAGCTACCACTGTAATTTCTGGCAATTAAAAAAAAACTACCACTATGGCATCACCGTCTGGACGCACGAGAGAGACCACTTAACGCTCACGCTCATAGGTGGCCCGTCGATGTCAAGCGAGCAAGGATAGGACGATACAGTGATGCAGGGCCTCCCCTCCTCTGAAGGACACAGCACAGCGCTGCATCTGCATGCAGCAGCGCCCCAACAGTCCAACACACACACACACATACGGAGCGGCGAAGACTGTTAAACTTCGCAACACCTACGAGGCGATGCCAGAACAGTGGGCGACACAGACGGACGGACGGATAGAGATGCCGCGCCGGTGCGTGCACAGCGAGGAGTGAGCGCGGCACAGTACTCCTACTAGCAGCTGTTGCGGGCAGAGCAACACGCAGCCAGCAGCGTGTAGCCCCCGGACCACTCACACCACAAGTCCAACCAACCAACGCCAAGATCCAAAAATGAAAAGCCCAGCGCCAAGAACTGCAAGCATTTCAGCCCGGTCCCGTGCAAGTGTGCGTGCGTGGCAGCCCACCGCCCATTGGGGGCGTTGCAAGGAAACAGACAGGGAGGAAAGCCCCAACGGGCCAACCACCGCGCACCGGACGGAGTAAAAAGAGGTCCGGTCAAACGAAGGAGGAGGGGGAGCAGGGGGTCCCCCGGGACTGCAGTTGGAACAGCGCCCCACGGAGCCACCCAACCCGGAAAGAGACAGGGCCATGCGCCCCAATGGGCTTCCCAGCCATCTGCTCAACCACAGGCACCACCTATGTTGTGCTGCAGAGGTAGGAGCTGAGCTGAGCTGCAGAGTGTGCAGTGCAGTTCGCGGCGACCGAGGCGACGCACGAGTCGCCAAAAGAGGGTGGGGATCGCTCTGTGCATGCAGCGGCGCCGCGGAGGGGGTGATGCATGCATGCTCTGGCGCGGCTGCACACACGGCGCGGCGCCATTGGGGGCAACGGACGAGAAGCCGCTCCGCCTGGGCTGGGCCGCGCTACTGCTCTGCTCCACTGTAGGTAGTGTGCTGCACGGCCAGCCAGAGCGGGAGCGCCCCCACACGCACCCACAGCCTACAGCGTACTACTGGCACAGTACTACAGCACAGACTAGCTTTGCTATTGTGGATGGATGGGTGGGTGGGTGGCAAAGATAGCTGGCTAGCGCCACAAGGGAAAACAGCCTCAAAGGCTTTCACTTCACTGTGCGGGATTGAAGTGAAGAGGAAGGAAAAAGGGAAAAATAATGAAGGGGATTGGCTAAAAGTGAGCTGCGGTTACGGCCCATCAATCGGAGGTCGCTCCCAGAATGGAGGATGGCAACGAACAATCACTGACCGCCTACCCCGGCCTACTCACCTCACCTCACCCCAGTCGCTCGCTGCCTCCTCACTGCCCACCCGTCGCGTCCGCGTAGGCCCCACCTGTCAATCGCCGCTCGTCCTCGGTCAGAAAAGCCCAACGGTTAACGCACCAACGGTAAAACAACAGATTGTGCTTCCATGCATGCATGAACTTGCCATCAACAATTTCCAAGTTTTTTCAACTGTTTGGGAAACTTGAGCAATGGATACATGAGAATCGAATAACGAACAGCCACGATGCCCGTGATCCTGATCATGGCGACGCGGAGAGGAACCAGCCTGAGCCACTCGCTGACTCACGCATGGCTTGGCAACGTGTGTCTCTCTCCGATTAATTCACAACAACTGTTACCGACGAGGCGGGAGCACCTCCAACACACGCGCGTCGGCCACTGTCCGTGGCCGAGCAAGCAGAGAGAGAGAGAGAGCTAGTTGTCCGGCGGGCGGGGGAAGTAGAACCGGTGGTGATCCGGGTACGACGGCGGCGGCGGCGGGGCGGGGTGCGCGCCGGCGGCGGTAGAGAATCCTGATGATGCTGCAGCGTAAAGCAACGGCGAGTGGGAGGAGCCCGGCGGCATGGCTTGCGCTTGCCACCCCCAGCTGGGGAAGCACGACGGCGGCTCAGGGGGCCTTGCCTCCATCGGCCTCTCCTGCACCTGCACCTGCAGTCGCAACCAAGAGAGTGTCAAGTCATGGCCGTGCATGCACGTACCAAAGCTTGCTTTCATGTGAATGCACAGTGTCTACCAAGAATAAAGCTGCACCATGTGATCAGGGTACCACTACACCTAAGCAAGCTGCATCTAAAGCTGTGTCATGGAGGACGGATGGGACTGTAAGAACCGGAGGACGCACTGCAGTTTTTTTCTGAATGGTGGTGCACTGGTGCAAGCTCACAGGGGAAACAGTAGCTAGTGCACCACATCTAGTAAGTACTCTAGTGGTACACAGCAGCATGCTCTGTCCATGAGACGAGATGCCAATGAAAAGCTTGCGTTTCGTTTCAGAAAAGCAAGCAGCTCAGTCAATAGACACATCACTACACCCAAAATTCCAGCACTTGTAGATGTTTTTAGGAGAGCAGGCATGATTAGTTTTACCAGGAAAGAAACATGGAAACCTTAATTTCAGGAATGAACTTGTCAAAAACTGAAATGTTACTAACAGTTTCTTCTGAAACATTATCCAGTAGTAGCAACAGTTTCAGTAAGCCGGTGGAGCAGCGCACCCAAGCAGGGGAGGAGGAGGAGGGGTCGTTCTCGTAGTGATGATACCTGTACGTTCGGGTAGAAGCCATGACAAGCAGATGGGTACAAACGCTGGTGCTGCTGAGGTGGTACTGCCGTGCCATGTTGATGCACAGGCCACTGGGAAGAAGATGAGCTCATTGGCTACAGCGATATCAAAAGCCACAAATATCGTAAGTTTAGGAGGAGTATATGCCATACGACCTGGATCAATAATATCTCATCCACCGACACAACTGGGCCAACAGGAAATTTTCTATTCCAGCAATCTAACCACTGAGTTAGCTAGTGCTAAACATTGATTAATTTAATTTCTTTACCTGAGAAGAGAGCATTGTGGTTGACGATTCAGGGGAATCAAAAGTTAACTGAAGGCCGGCGATGATGTTGTCCCGCTTGGGATCGTGCGCGGTAGGTTGCGACATCCGTAGATCCAAGTCAAGAGCATCAGCATCAACAATTGCTAAGAAAACAACGACGATGTCAATGAGATAAGACTTGGGTGTGATTGGAGAAAATCGACGGGTGAGACTGATTGTGTTGTAGTACCCTCATTTTCGGCGTCGGGTGGAGCATCCCCATTGTAGGAGCTGCTCTCAAAGTTAGTCACAGCTTCCCTCCCATTGAAGCGAATCGCCGCCCTGTCGTATGCCCTACCAAATCCAACATGACACTAGAGCGAGTGAGCGGAAATTAAGGAGGTTTTGTGAGCTTCCTTAATGTGGATATCAGGGATAATCACAGTACCTTGCAGCTTCAACTTCGCTGTCAAAGAGGCCAAGATATATGTACCTGCGTGTGATGATAATGTGGATATCAGGTATATGAGATCACAGCTCAACGGAGATAGGGGTGTGTAGGGTGACAATTCCGGGTCTGGACCATAATGTGCACGGATTGGATTAGATTAATTTTGTCTGGACAACTCGATCATATATGTGGAACCTTTAACATTTGCTCCAAATAGATGTCTGCAATCAGAGTGTCGGGGGAAGTGGACGTCTCACCAGCACCAACACAGGACGCGCCAACAACTAACAACATGGATTTAACTTGATGACCCTACCCTAAACCAGCTAAGATTATGTTTCAAAAGGGATAATCTAAGATGATTACCTACGACAGGCTAATTAAACGTCCACAGCATGAACAGCTGCCTTGTCACATCCAGTAGTACTAATTAGTGTCAAGTTCATGAACAGCTTGTGAATTTCATTTCAACGTAATCTTGTACTGTATATGGCATTTGATTGAAGAAACTAGTATGATAATGTGGAAGAAGTTAATTTTAGTGCGTGAGTTGTGTGTGTGCCTGCTTACTTCTTGCCGAGCAGCTGGCCCATCCTTGCCTCCCAGCGGCCGCACTTGTGGAGCGTGACGCCGCGGTACTTGGAGCTCCCCCTGGCGAACCCCGTGCTCTGGCGGCGGAGGATGTGCACGAACTCCTCCTTGGTCCAGTTCCTCATCTGGCAAAAAGCACCACCACCGCCCACAGGATATCAACCATCGGACAAACCACCGATATATTATCCGGCGCACTACCTGGTAGTACAATCTTCTACTCAGATTATAGCTTACAGCTTAGATGATTACCTGCTTCAAATCCTCCTCATAGTCGCTCAGATTGAAGTTGATGTCGGCCTCCAGCCCCCGGAACTTGATCGCCGCGCGATCGTAGGCCCTGCGCCACGCCACACCGTCGTCTCAGTACACAGTCCATGGTCAAATCGGGGTAAAATGGATTCAAACGAGGCCTGATTAATTAAAAAATTCACCTTGCGGCCGCGTGCGCAGTGTCGAACCCACCTGAAGAAATTAAACCAGTGTTAGTTACTACTAGCACATATGGCCAAGATAATCGAAATTAGACACCGGGGAGATCGGGGCTTGAGCAGGGATTTGTTGAGCTCACCTAAGTAGACCTGCTTCCCGCAGTCCCTGGTGGAATTAGACGGACAAAGGCCAGCGATTGATTAATGATTTGGTAAGCATAGTCATGGAGGATGAGTAGGGAGATGGGAGGGCTGACCAGATGTGCGACTCCCACCGGCCGGTCCTGCGGTAGAAGGTGACGCCCCTGTACTGCGAGCTCCGCGACCTCGGCCCCCGCCGCGTCTTCTTCGCGGGCGCCACCCGCTGCGCCGCGACCAGCTCCTCGGCGCGCCGCGGCTGCCACACGGGGGCCATCGGCGGCGCCGGCGCCTGCTGCCCCATCATCATCCCGGGCGCGGGCGGCGACGCGGGGAAGAGCTGCCTCGTCACGAACCCGGACGCGGCCGGCGCCGGCTCGCCGGAGCAGTCGTCATCATCGGGGCTCCCGAGCAGGCCGAACCGGAAGCCGCCGCCGCCGCCGGCGTCCGCGGAGTTGAGCACGGACGAGCTGGACGTGCCGGAGTCCGCCGGCGACTCGACATTGAGATCCAGCACCATCTCCGATCCGGGGCCCGCCGAGCGCCTCCAAAACTCGCTTGACCGCCTCTCCCGCCGCCGCTCGGCTCGGAGCGACCTGGACCGATGAGTGGGGTCGCGTCTATGGCATGGGAGCGCGGTGGCCGCGGGCTGCGAGGGCGAGGCGGGGGGAGTAGAAGTAGTGGTGGGGGGAAGGGGAGGAGGCGGTGGTGGTGGTGGCCATGGGGAGGGGGGATGAGGACTGGAGGACGACGAGGAGAGGGGGCCTCCCAGGCCAGTGGGAGAAAGAGAAAGAAAGAAAGCGAGATGGGACGTCGAGGAGCCCAAGGGCATCACAGGTAAACTATTTTTGTGCAGCGGAGCTTCGCTAATCGCTACGCCCACACGCCCCGCGGATGGGGACGCCACGTGTCGCCTTCCGAGGCGGATCAACCGAGGGTTTCTGAGGGTTTTTTTTAGCCAGCGGCCTACAGCATTATTTTTTCTGTAAGAAGATATATTAAAAAGAGACAAATGACTCATATATAGGCTGCTAGTTTGGTCGATCTAGAGCTCGAGTTTGGAACAAACCGTGTATTATGTCTCTTGACATGATTGCAACTCATTTTCATGTCGACGTATGGTTTGGTATTAGATGCTAAAGCTAAATATATAAAATGTTGAGCTATAGAGTAATTTAGTAAGATGAGTATTATAATATAATTGTTTTTATATAGAATCAAGTAGCATCTTGTTTGAATCGCATATGCGACTAGAAAGGTCTTACACCAAAGACGTTGGACGCTCCTCAAGCTAAACATAAATAAATGTCAACTTGCTAAGTAATTTAGTCACGTCAGGACGGGGTATTATAGTATTACCATCTTATATAAAACAACCAAGTAGCACCTCGTGCGAATCAGGCCTGCAGCTAGAAAGGTCTTACGCCGAAGACTCTGGACGTTCTCAAAGATGCAAGTATAAAAACCGCCCAAGTACTACATAAATATGTTTCCAATGCAACAAAGAGTAAAGTACTGACGTCGATGTACCTTTGCGGCACATCTTTGATGCCATGAAATTGTTTTTTTTACACCATGTCATCGACACATCGATCCAACCAAATGCTAACCAACAACATACTAAAAAAAACATTTGCTCCAAGAAAATGTATAAAAAAGCTTTCCTTCAAAAAAACGTACTAAAAAAATCTTTATGGTACATCGTATGGAGGAACCGTCACAAAACGAAGAAAGTTGTTTAGTTCAGCCCTATTGTGGAACAAATTGTACCACAACTTTCTCCTAGGATTTGATTCGACCGACAGATACAGGTAGACCAAGATTCAAAAGCCCCTTGACAGTTTGTTAACTCGAACTAAAGTAGAAGGGAAAAAAACCCACTGACCAGTTATCAACCAGGAACCAGCCATGATCCGTGACATGATAGTGTCGACCACGGTGTGTGTGCACCAGGCAATTACCTTTCGGTTGGCATTGTTAACGGCCGGCACCATCAACTCATGTTGTTATTTTAGGCACCTAGCGAGAGTAAGATAAGCCCCCGGCCGTACGTCCTATGCTCGATTAGATTAGATCGCTCCTCGCAGGACCGCATTACATTACCCAAGTGCACTGCACGCCCCCCTCCCTCTAATCAAACTCTAATTAATCCGCGCCGCTATACGTACGTACGTATACATATACGTTACGTACCGGCGCTTGCTCCGGCGGCACATGCATGCATGCATGCATGCCGCGCCCGATCTGGGCTTGACCACGGCCGGCCGGGAGCGCCGCTACGCAAACGCCAGGGGCCAACGGCGCAGGTAAGGTACGTGACGGCATGTGCGTGCGCCGTGCCGACGAGAGCGAGCCGGTTGGCGAGACGGGAGCCGGCAGCTGGACCAATCTAGCCTGGCCTAGTACTACGTACCCGTCATGGCAGCAGCGTCTGCCGCCTGCCGGTATGTACCTCGTGCACCGCTCTGTTTCGTGTATGCATATGCGCGCATGTACCACATCGGTGGTGGTGGTACTGGCCGGCTAAATTTCGGGTTTCGACCCTTTTGTCAAACAAAATCGAGATCTAGTCCTTGTTTAAAAATATTTTGAAATCTGACCCTACTGTTACCGTCACAGGACTCGGCGGTAGGGTCAGGCAACCTACCGCCAGGAGTTCTGGCGGTGGCATGGACGGCCCACTGCCGTTACCTAACGGCCAGTGCGACACCCTACCGCCGCAGGCCTTGGAGGTAGGTTATGATATCCTACCGCCAGATGGCTTGGCGGTGGGGTCCCGCGGGTTTGGGTTTTTACAAGTGTTAGTGATTGTTTCTTTTGTAAAGTTTTATCACATGTTTCACAAATATTCCCTCTGTTCGAAATTACTCGTCCAAGAAATGAATGTATCTAGATGTGTTTTAGTTGCAGATACATCCATCTTTATCCATTTTGTGACAAGTAATTCAGAACGGAGGGAGTAGCAAAATATGAGCTCACACATATTAATGAAGGTTCCACATAGCAAATATCGAACAGTTTACACATAGTTTCACAAGTAGCAAATAGCAAATAGCAAACTTGTCCACATAGTTTGACAACCCCAACTAACGCAAGTAGTTTCGCAAAGCCAACAAACGGTGCAACTAGTTCTTCAGACAAATGGTGCAACAAGTTCTTCAGACATCTTCAGAGCTCCTCATATGTTTGTTCGGGAACGTAGTAATTTCAAAAAAAATCCTACGCACAAGCAAAATCATGGTGATGCATAGCAACGAGAGGGGAGAGTGTGTCCACGTACCCTCATAGACCAAAAGCGAAAGTGTTAGCACAACGCGGTTGATGTAGTCGTACGTCTTCACGGCCCGACCGATCAAGCACCGAAAGCACGGAACCTTCGAGTTCTTGCACACGTTCGGCTCGATGAGCGCCCTCGAACTCCGATCCAGCCAAGTGTCGAGGGATAGTTTCATCAGCACGACGGCGTGGTGACGATGATGATGTTCTACCGACACAGGGCTTCGCCTAAGCACCGCTACGACATTATCGAGGAGGACTATGGTGGAGGGGGGCACCGCATACGGCTAAGAGATCAATGATCAATTGTTGTGTCTATGGGGTGCCCCCTCCTCTGTATATAAAGGGAGGAGGAGGAGAGGGCCGACCAAGGGAAGAGGCGCGCCCAAGGGGGGGCAATCCTACTCCAAGTAGGTTTGCCCCCCCCCCTCCCTATTCCAAGTAGGAGAAGGGGGAAGGAGGAGGTGGAGAGAAGGAAGGAGAAGGGGGGTCGCGCGCCACCTCCTGGCCTCCCTCTCTCCTTTCCGCTAAGGCTCATAAGGCCCAATAGCTTCCGGGGGGGGGGGGGGGGGTCCGGTAACCCCGGTACTCCGGTATATTCCCGAAACCTCCCAGAACCATTCCGGTGTCTGAACATAATCGTCCAATATATCAATCGTCATGTTTCGACCATTTCGAGACTCCTCGTCATGTCCGTGATCATATCCGGGACTCTGAACTACTTTCGGTACATCAAAACACATAAACTCATAATATAACTGTCATCGAACTTTAAGCATGCGGACCCTACGGGTTCGAGAACTATGTAGACATGACCGAGACACGTATTCGGTCAATAACCAATAGCGGAACCTGGATGCTCATATTGGCTCCCACATATTCTACAAAGATCTTTATCGGTCAAACCGCATAACAACATAGGTTGTTACCTTTGTCATCGGTATGTTACTTGCCCGAGATTCGATCATCGGTATCTCAATACCTAGTTCAATCTCGTTGTCGGCAAGTCTCTTTACTCATTACGTAATGCATCATCCCGTAACTAACTCATTAGCTACATTGTTTGCAAGGCTTATAGTCATGTGCATTACCGAGAGGGCCCAGAGATACCTCTCCGACAATCGGAGTGACAAATCCTAATCTCGAAATACGTCAACTCAACAAGTACCTTTGGAGACACCTGTAGAGCACCTTTATAATCACCCAGTTATGTTGTGACGTTTGATAGCACACAAAGTGTTCCTCCGGTAAGCGGGAGTTACATAATCTCATAGTCATAGGAACATGTATAAGTCATGAAGAAAGCAATAGCAACATACTAAACGATCAAGTGCTAAGCTAACGGAATGGGTCAATTCAATCACATCATTCTCCTAATGATGTGATCCCGTTAATCAAATGACAACTCATGTCTATGGTTAGGAAACTTAACCATATTTGATTCACGAGCTAGTCAAGTAGAGGCATACTAGTGACACTATGTTTGTCTATGTATTCACACATGTATTATGTTTCCGGGTAATACAATTCTAGCATGAATAATAAACATTTATCATGATATGAGGAAATAAATAATAACTTTATTATTGCCTCTAGGGCATATTTCCTTCAGTCTCCCACTTGCACTAGAGTCAACAATCTAGATTACACAGTAATGATTCTAACACCCATGGAGCCTTGGTGTTGATCATGTTTTGCTTGTGGAAGAGGCTTAGTCAACGGGTCTGCAACATTCAGATCCGTATGTATCTTACAAATACCTATGTCTCCCACCTGGACTTGGTCCTGGATGGAATTGAAGCGTCTCTTGATGTGCTTGGTTCTCTTGTGAAATCTGGATTCCTTGGCCAAGGCAATTGCACCAGTATTGTCACAAAAGATTTTCATTGGACCCGATGAACTAGGTATGACACCTAGATTGGATATGAACTCCTTCATCCAGACTCCTTCATTTGCTGCTTCCAAAGCAGCTATGTACTCCGCTTCACATGTAGATCCTGCCACGATGCTTTGTTTAGAACTGCACCAACTGACAGCTCCACCGTTCAATATAAACACGTATCCGGTTTGCAATTTAGAATCGTCCGGATCAGTGTCAAAGCTTGCATCGACGTAACCATTTACAACTAGCTCTTTGTCACCTCCATAAACGAGAAACATATCCTTAGTCCTTTTCAGGTATTTCAGGATGTTCTTGACCGCTGTCCAGTGATCCACTCCTGGATTACTTTGGTACCTTCCTGCTAAACTAATAGCAAGGCACACATTAGGTCTGGTACACAGCATTTCATACATGATAGAGCCTATGGCTGAAGCATAGGGAACTTCTTTCATTTTCTCTCTATCTTCTGCAGTGGTCGGGCATTGAGTCTGACTCAATTTCACACCTTGTATTACAGGCAAGAACTCTTTCTTTGCTTGATCCATTTTGAACTTTTTCAAAACTTTATCAAGGTATGTACTTTGTGAAAGTCCAATTAAGCGTCTTGATCTATCTCTATAGATCCTGATGCCCAATATGTAAGCAGGTTCACCGAGGTCTTTCACTGAAAAACTTTTATTCAAGTACCCTTGTCGGTGTCAAAACCGGCGGATCTCGGGTAGGGGGTCCCGAACTGTGCGTCTAGGCGGATGGTAACAAGAGACAAGGGACACGATGTTTTACCCAGGTTCGGGCCCTCTTGATGGAGGTAAAACCCTACATCCTGCTTGATTGATATTGATGATGTGGGTATTACAAGAGTAGATCTACCACGAGATCAAGCAGGCTAAACCCTAGAAGCTAGCCTATGGTATGATTGTTGTTCTACGGACTAAAACCCTCCGGTTTATATAGACACCGGAGAGGGCTAGGGTCACACAGAGTCGGTTACAATGGTAGGAGATCTACATATCCGTATCGCCAAGCTTGCCTTCCACGCCAAGGAAAGTCCCATCCGGACACGGGACGAAGTCTTCAATCTTGTATCTTCATAGTCTTGGAGTCCGGCCGATGATGATAGTTCGGCTATCCGGATACCCCCTAATCCGGGACTCCCTCAATAGCCCCTGAACCAGGCTTCAATGACGACGAGTCTGGCGCGCATATTGTCTTCGGCGTTGCAAGGCGGGTTCTCCTTCAAATTCCATGTGCCTGCTGAATAGTGTCCGGCTTCCTTATAAATGTTGCGCTCCTTGGCTTCCACGTCCAATAATGGCCCTCTTCCACATTCGTATGAATGCGAAAAGCTAGGGTATTTTTGCGTTTTACCCCCTAGCCGCATGAATAAGCTGCCTATAAGAGAGGCGAGGATCCAGATCCAAATCACACCATCGTCCTTCCGCAAGTACTCATCGAAGCGCCTCTGACAAAAATCCATTCCATCATGGACAGTCGACGCGGCTCCTCCTCTCGCGCTCCCAGCCCTCAGCCAGGAGATTGGAGGAGATGTTCAGTTTCGCATAGTGAGCTAGTGACGCTCCAAGCAGAGGGATATCTTCCCCCAGCCTTCATGGTTCCGGTTCGAGCCGGACTGGCCACCTACAAGGGTGGAAAGCAGGCGGAGAGCGTCCCCAATCCCTCCAAAGGAGAGCGGGTATGCTTCGTCCCTTATCTAATAAGGGGACTCGGATTTCCCATACATCCGTTTCTCCGGGGGCTCCTGGAGTTCTATGGACTCCAGCTTCACCACCTTACACCTGCCTCCATTTTGCACATCGCGGGCTTTGTAGCTCTTTGCGGGCTGTTCTTGGGCATTGAGCCCCATTTTGCGCTGTGGAAGAGATTGTTTTGCCTCGTACCCCGTTCTCATGAGGGGTTGATATATCAAGTGGGCGGAGCCGAAATATGGCGCATCGCCGGGACCGGATATCTATCCGGAACCCCGAAGAAGGCGTCCAAAGACTGGCCTTCGGAATGGTTTTATATGGAAGACGCCCCTCTGCCGGATCCAGTTCGGATCGGCCTCCCAGAGTTCAGCAACGCTCCCCTGAAGAAACGCCTGAGTTGGCGCCCACGGAGCCCTCAACGGGAAGATGATGGGAGCGTGCAATATTTGATGGG
The DNA here is from genome assembly GCA_963921465.1 of Triticum timopheevii. Classification (NCBI taxonomy): domain Eukaryota; kingdom Viridiplantae; phylum Streptophyta; class Magnoliopsida; order Poales; family Poaceae; genus Triticum; species Triticum timopheevii. Next base: position 588,589,397 of record OY997270.1, read on the forward strand.
CCGGATAAGGTTACTGGCCCACTTTGGATTGACCATGATTGGAGTCATGGCCACGTGCATTATGCGAGGGGTGCAGCCGCTCCAATATAGGGGCCACCCCATGTGGGATTTCAACAGGGAGGATGACGCCACCCGTCATGGCCGCAAGGGGCCGGGATCGGCCGCCGATCTGGTGAAAATCCTGTCCGGCTTGTACAAGGGGGAGAAGGAGGACTTCCTCTGCACGAGTCCATTGAATGGATTCTCCATGAATAACCCTCGGAGCTGGGTAAGCGGACGTTTATCTATCCGATCCATATTCCCAAAGTTAAGTGTCTCACTTTGTGATTTTGACGCAGGAGCTGCGCCGAGACGTGGAGGGCATACAAAGCCTGACTCCACAGCCCGAGGATCCGGGACGATCCCTTGATCCGGCCTCCGAAGAGGATCCAGACATAAAGGTGGAGCTGATTGACGGGGTGTTCCACCAACTTAGCATGGACAATGCTCTAGTCGCCATTACGGCTGACTACCCTGGTTTATCTCCGGCTTCCCAGGTGACTACGACCGGAGTCCTGACACCATTACTTGGTCCATGCTCATTTCTGACCACCGTATACCAACGTGCTCCGCAGGAGGCGCCTTTAAGGCGGGAAGCCGAACCCGCGACGGCTGACCAACAAGGGTCAGTCCGGCCCAGCAGGCGGAAGAGGAGTGCGACGCGAATCAAAACGTCGCCGCAACGGTACGGTGCACCGTCGTTTTTAAGGGAAAGATTCCTAGGAGGTATATTAACGCTCATGATTTTTCCAGGAGAAAGAGCGCTCGCCGGACAGTGTCTGGAGAGGTTGCCAATCAAGCCTCCGCCAGCCATGCTCCAACGCCTGGTCCGGAAGGGGAGGCGAACACAAGGCATAAGCCGGATGCTCCTCCAACGGAGGATGCCGACAGGCTGTCTGCCACCAGGTCTGAGGTGGAGAGCGCCATGAATCACAGGCGCCGCCGGACAGTTCTTCATGACGCGTGTTTCTCTCCGGAGGCACTGAATGCCTTTAATGCGGGAGACGCCCACCTCCGTGCCGCTCGAGATGGTCTAACGAGAGCCACGGAGCAGTATGTGAAAGACATACGGGTGAGGAATTTTAATAGTTTATATATGCAGTAGCCCCCGAGACTTAAAATAGTTAGAATAACTGATTTAAGGATCATTTGTTATGCAGGATCTTACGAAGAAGAATACCTGTCTGTCCCGGGAGCTTCAAGAGTGCAAGGCCTAACTTGAGGCCGCGCTAGCCGCCGCAGGGGGAGCCACAAAGACCCCCTCTTGTAATACATACTTCGAAAAGATAAGTAGTTTATGAAGTGCGGCGTGTGCGTAAGTCTGACAATAATATTGCAGAGGGTGCCAGACTGGAACCGGACAAGCAACATCTGCTGCGCCAGCTGAAGGCCGGCGAGAAGGTGCTTATGAGGGTGCAGCAGGAGAGGAACAAACTCCAAGATGCCAACACCCAGCTGGGCGAAGAACTAAAAGATGTTCGGGTCCAGTTGCCTGACTCCGTAAAGGAGAATCGGCGGCTTCGTCGCGGCATTTACAGTAAGTGCTTGAGCAAACTCTTTTGAAAAGAAGAGTTCGGCGAGGAAGTCGATTGACAGAAATGTGTCTGTAGGTGTGCTCACGGGTCGTCCGGCGGAGGAAATGCCTGGTTCCACGGGTGACCTTCTTCCCGAGCTGCTGCAACTATACGAACGTATTCGGCAGGCGATGAGCGGCGTCGTTCAGGCCTTATGGCCGTCCGTCTCCCTGCCCGAGGGTCTTGGAGGGCTTGCTGAGAAGCTTCAGGGAGTACGGCAGCGCTTCCGTCTATGGAAGATATCGGCCTGCCGTCAAGGCGCCAGAGAGGCCTGGGCCATGGTGAAGACGCGGTACACGAAGGCTGATCCAAACCACATGGCCGAGGTCGGACCTGTGGGGCCCGATGGGAAGGAGATCCCTGTGAGCTTAATGTATGGCCAAGTAGAGTTGGTCGCGAAATACTCCCAACGGGACTGTAAACTAGACAGCCTGTTAGATGGGATTGAAGAGGATTTCAATCAGTCAATTTGACGATGTAATTTTAAAATGACATGTAAAATGCCTTCTAGCCGGATTGTAGATCGTTTGTCTTTGCGGACCTTTTCGCTTCAACCTTGGACCCAATAGTCCGGAGTGTGTCCGAATACCCTAATGGTTATATAAAAACCGTGGCATGCATGGAGACCAGGCGTAGGGGTCATTAGTGCTTTATCAGACAAGTGCCCAACTAGTTATGTTATATTACATGGTTAGTAAGAAACATCTTCCAGGGAGAATAGTTCCGTTAGGGGTTCCTTTCCCTGGGAGGCATTCCCTAAGGTGCATGTCTGTACTGCGAAGAGAGCAGAAAAAGCATCTGGGGGCAGATAAATAAATAAGTAATAAATCATCTTTCAAGTCACCGACCGAATATTCCCTTAAGAACGCTAGCTTTCGGCTTCACCCAGTCTGAGGTACACATCCGGCTGACCCGGTAGTAACAATCATAGAGGTGCTCCCTTTACCTCCTAGTCGAACAATCGGGAACGTAGGGGTAAGCACAGGAGCCAGGCAACCCAGCTTGGCCAAAACTTAAGTCATATCGATGCATATAATGGTGAATAAAAGGTACATGCAGAAGTACGACACATGTGTTGGGCATGAAGCCCGTATAAATAAGCTTCTGTTAAAGAAGCCCCCAGGTATAATGAGTGTGAGTAGCACATCAAGTGTGTGCGAACAATGCGCAGATCAGCCCTCAAAGGCGTTTACTAAAAAAAGGGGGAACAAAAGACAGCGAAATTATAAAAGGTGGATGGAGGAAGGAGACGAACTCTGAGTCCGGCGCTAGGCGTAGAATCTTCGGAGACGGGCTGCGTTCCATGGGTTCGTCTCGAGTCGGTTGTCAGATGCATTACATAGACGGTATGCTCCGTCGGTCAGGACTTGGTCGATGATGAAGGGACCTTCCCATTTGGGCTTAAGTTTGTCCTTTTTCTTGTCCGGCAGGCGTAGAACTAGCTCGCCAACATTGTAAGTTTTGGCCCGCACTTCTCTGCTTTGATATCTTCGAGCCTGCTACTGATAGAATGCGGAACGAGCTTTTGCCACGTCCCGCTCCTCCTCTAAGGCGTCCAAACTGTCCTGCCGATCCAACTCAGCTTCTCTTTCTTCGTACATGCGCACGCGAGGTGAGTCATGAATTATATCGCAGGGCAAAACTGCCTCTGCGCCGTACACCATAAAAAATAGTGTGAATCCGGTAGTGCGGTTCGGCGTGGTCCACAGCCCCCAGAGTACGGAGTCGAGCTCCTCTACCCAGTGCGTGTTAGATTCCATGAGGGACCGCACTAATCTGGGTTTGATGCCGCTCATGATTAGACCATTTGCTCATTCGACTTGACCGTTAGTTTGGGGGTGATAGACTGAAGCGTAGTCGAGCCTGATGCCCATCTTTTTGCACCAGAGTTTAACCTCGTCGGTTGTGAAATTCGTGCCATTATCAGTGATGATGCTGTGGGGGACGCCATAACGGTGTACTACCCCGGATATGAAGTCTATCACGGGTCCGGATTCTGCCGTTTTAACTGGCTTGGCCTCTATCCATTTGGTGAATTTGTCCACCATGACCAATAGGTATTTTTGCTTGTGGGTTCCCCCTTTAAGGGGTCCAACCATGTCAAGCCCCCAGACCGCGAACGGCTAGGTGATGGGTATAGTTTTGAGGGCGGTGGGTGGCATGTGGCTTTGATTAGCAAAGAGCTGGCAACCGACGCATCGTTGGACTAAGTCCTAAGCATCTGCCCGGGCAGTCGGCCAATAAAATCCTGTATGGAAGGCCTTGCCTACAAGGGCCCGGGATGCGGCGTGGTGCCCGCCAAGTCCGGCGTGAATTTCAGCCAGGAGATTTCGCCCTTCCTCTTCGGAGATGCACCTTTGAAGGACTCCGGTTGTGCTTTTCTTATAAAGTTCTCCCTCATGGACCTTGTAGGCTTTAGATCGCCGAACTATGCAGCGGGCCTCATTTTGGTCTTCGGGAAGTTCCTGCCTAGTTAAGTAGGCTAGGAATGGTTCCGTCCACGGGGCAATTACTGCCATTATTTCGTGGGCTGAGGGTGTTATTGTTGGAAATATGCCCTAGAGGCAATAATAAAAGGATTATTATATTTCAATGTTCATGATAATTGTCTTTTGTTCATGCTATAACTGTATTATCCGGAAATCGTAATACACGTGTGAACACTTAGACCCAATGAGTCCCTAGTGAGCCTCTAGTTGACTAGCTCGTTATGATCAATAGATAGTCATGGTTTCCTGACTATGGACATAGGATGTCGTTGATAACGGGATCACATCATTAGGAGAATGATGTGATGGACAAGACCCAATCATAAGCATAGCATAAAAGATCGTATAGTTCGTTTGCTAGAAGCTTTGCCAATGTCAAGTATCTATTCCTTCGACCATGAGATCGTGTAACTCCCGGTTACCGTAGGAGTGCCTTGGGTGTATCAAACGTCACAACGTAACTGGGTGACTATAAAGGTGCATTACAGGTATCTCCGAAAGTATCTGTTGGGTTGACACGGATCGAGACTGGGATTTGTCACTCCGTATAACGGAGAGGTATCTCTGGGCCCACTCGGTAATGCATCATCATAATGAGCTCAATGTGACCAAGGTGTTGGCCACGGGATCATGCATTACGGTACGAGTAAAGTGACTTGCCGGGTAACGAGACTGAACAAGGTATTGGGATACCGACGATCGAGTCTCGGGCAAGTAACGTACCGATTGACAAAGGGAATTGTATACAGGGTTTGATCGAATCCTCGACATCGTGGTTCAACCGATGAAATCATCGAGGAGCATGTGGGAGCCAACATGGATATCCAGACCCCGCTGTTGGTTATTGCCCGAGAGTCGTCTCGGTCATGTCTGCGTGTCTCCCGAACCCGTAGGGTCTACACACTTAAGGTTCGGTGACGCTAGGGTTAGTAGGAAGTCAAGTATGTGACTACCGAATGATGTTCGGAGTCCCGGATGAGATCCCGGACGTCACGAGGAGTTCCGGAATGGTCCGGAGGTAAAGATTTATATATGGGAAGTCCTGTTTCGGGCATCGGGACAAGTTTCGGGGTTATCGGTATTGTACCGGGACCACCGGAGGGGTCCCGGGGGCCCACCGGGTGGGGCCACCTGCCCCGGGGGGCCACATGGGCTGTAGGGGGTGCGCCTTGGCCTGCATGGGCCAAGGGCACCAGCCCCACATAGGCCCATGCGCCTAGGGTTCAAGGGGGCAAGAGTCCTAGGAGGGGAAGGCACCTCCTAGGTGCCTTGGGGGGAAGGGAAACCCCCCTTGGCCGCCGCCCCCCTAGGAGATTGGATCTCCTAGGGCCGGTCACCCCCCCCTTGGCCCTCCTATATATAGTGGGGGAGAGGAGGGACTTCATACTCTGAGTCCTTGGCCTTTGGTTGCCTCCTTCTCCCTCCCCAACACCTCTCCTCCTTCGTTGTGTGCTCGGCGAAGCCCTGTCGGAGTACTGCTTCTCCACCATCACCACGCCGTCGTGCTGCCGGTGGAGCTGTCTTCCTCAACCTCTCCTTCCCCCTTGCTGGATCAAGAAGGAGGAGACGTCGCTCGTCCCGTACGTGTGTTGAACACGGAGGTGCTGTCCGTTCAGCACTTGGCATCGGTGATCTGAATCACGTTCGTGTACGACTCCATCATCACCTTGCAAGCTTCCGCACGCGATCTACAAGTGGTATGTAGATGCAAGCTCTCTCCCATGACTCGTTGCTTAGATGAACTCATAGATGGATCTTGGTGAAGCCGTAGGAAAAATTTTAATTTTCTGCAACGTTCCCCAACAGTGGCATCATGAGCTAGGTCTATGCGTAGTTCTCTAATGCACGAGTAGAACACAATTTGTTGTGGGCGTTGATCTTGTCATCTTACTTGCCTCTACTAGTCTTTTCTTGCTCAACGGTATTGTGGGATGAAGCGGCCCGGACCAACCTTACACGTACGCTTACGTGAGACCGGTTCCACCGACTGACATGCACTAGTTGCATAAGGTGGCTGGCGGGTGTCTGTCTCTCCCACTTTAGTTGGAGCGGAATCGATGAACAAGGCCCTTATGAAGGGTAAATAGAAGTTGACAAAATCACGTTGTGGTGATTCGTAGGTAAGAAAACGTTCTTGCTAGAACCCAATCGCAGCCACGTAAAAGATGCAACAACAACTAGAGAACGTCTAACTTGTTTTTGCAGCGATTGATCATGTGATGTGATATGGCCAGAAGTTGTGATGAATGTTGAATTGTGATGTATGAGATCATGTTCTTGTAATAGGATTCACGACTTGCATGTCGATGAGTATGACAACCGGCAGGAGCCATAGGAGTTGTCTTTATTTTTTTTGTATGACCTGCGTGTCATTGAAGAACGCCATGTAAACTACTTTACTTCATTACTAAACGCGTTAGTCATAGAAGTAGAAGTAGTCGTTGGCGTGACAACTTCATGAAGACACGATGATGGAGATCATGATGATGGAGATCATGGTGTCAAGCCGGTGACAAGATGATCATGGAGCCCCGAAGATGGAGATCAATGGAGCTTGATGATATTGGCCATATCATGTCACAACCATATAATTGCATGTGATGTTTATTATGTTTATGCATCTTGTTTACTTAGGACGACGGTAGTAAATAAGATGATCCCTTACAAAATTTCAAGAAGTGTTCTCCCCTAACTGTGCACCGTTGCTACAGTTCGTCGTTTCTAAGCACCACGTGATGATCGGGTGTGATGGATCCTTACGTTCACATACAACGGGTGTAAGACAGTTTTACACAGCGAAAACACTTAGGGTTAACTTGACGAGCCTAGCATGTGCAGACATGGCCTCGGAACACGGAGACCGAAAGGTCGAACACGAGTCGTATGGAAGATACGATCAACATAAAGATGTTCACCGACGATGACTAGTCCGTCTCACGTGATGATCGGACACGGGCTAGTCGACTCGGATCGTGTAACACTTAGATGACTAGAGGGATGTCTAATCTAAGTGGGAGTTCATAATTTTGATTAAGAACTTTATTATCATGAACTTAGTCTAAAACCTTTGCAAATATGTATTGTAGATCAATGGCCAACGCTCATGTCAACATGAACTTCAACGCGTTCCTAGAGAAAACCAAGCTGAAAGATGATGGCAGCAACTATACGGACTGGGTCCGAAACCTGAGGATCATCCTCATAGCTGCCAGGAAGCAATATGTCCTAGAAGGACCGCTAGGTGCCGCTCCCGTCCCAGAGAACCAAGACGTTATGAACGCTTGGCAAACTCGTGCTGATGATTACTCCCTCGTTCAGTGCGGCATGCTTTACAGCTTAGAACCGGGGCTCCAAAAGCGTTTTGAGCATCACGGAGCATATGAGATGTTCGAAGAGCTGAAACTAGTTTTCCAAGCTCATGCCCGGGTCGAGAGATATGATGTCTCCGACAAGTTCTACAGTTGTAAGATGGAGGAGAACAGTTCTGTCAGTGAACACATCCTGAAGATGTCTGGGTTGCACGCACGTATGACCCAGTTGAACATTAACCTCCCAGATGAGGCAGTCATTGACAGAATCCTCCAGTCGCTCCCACCAAGCTACAAGAGCTTTGTGATGAACTACAACATGCAGGGGATGGTAAAGACCATTCCTGAAGTGTTCTCGATGCTGAAGTCAGCAGAGGCTGAAATCAAGAAAGAACATCAAGTGTTGATGGTCAATAAGACCACTAAGTTCAAGAAGGGCAAGGGTAAGAAGAACTTCAAGAAGGACGGCAAAGATGTTGCCGCGCCCGGTAAGCCTGTTGCCGGGAAGAAGTCAAAGAATGGACCCAAGCCTGAGACTGAGTGCTTTTATTGCAAGAGGAAGGGGCACTGGAAGCGGAACTGCCCCAAATACTTAGCGGATAAGAAGGCCGGCAACACCAAAGGTATATTTGATATACATGTAATTGATGTGTACCTTACCAGTACTCGAAGTAACTCCTGGGTATTTGATACCGGTGCCGTTGCTCACATATGTAACTCACAGCAGGAGCTGCGGAATAAACGGAGACTGGCGAAGGACGAGGTGACGATGCGCGTCGGGAATGGCTCCAGGGTCGATGTGATCGCCGTCGGCACGCTGCCTCTACATTTACCTACGGGATTAGTTTTAAACCTCAATAATTGTTATTTAGTGCCAAGTTTGAGCATGAACATTGTATCTGGATCTCGTTTAATACGAGATGGCTACTCATTTAAGTCTGAGAATAATGGTTGTTCGATTTATATGAGAGATATGTTTTATGGTCATGCTCCGATGGTCAATGGTTTATTCTTGATGAATCTCGAGCGTAATATTACACATGTTCATAGTGTGGATGCCAAAAGATGTAAAGTTGATAACGATAGTCCCACATACTTGTGGCACTGCCGCCTTGGTCACATTGGTGTCAAGCGCATGAAGAAGCTCCATGCTGATGGACTTTTAGAGTCTCTTGATTATGAATCATTTGACACATGCGAACCTTGCCTCTTAGGCAAAATGACCAAGACTCCGTTCTCCGGAACAATGGAGCGAGCAACCAACTTGTTGGAAATCATACATACCGATGTGTGCGGTCCAATGAGCGTTGAGGCTCGCGGAGGATATCGTTATGTTCTCACTCTCACTGACGACTTGAGTAGATATGGGTATGTCTACTTAATGAAACACAAGTCTGAGACCTTTGAAAAGTTCAAGGAATTTCAGAGTGAGGTAGAGAATCAACATGACCGTAAGATAAAGTTCCTACGATCAGATCGTGGGGGCGAATACTTAAGTCACGAATTTGGTACACACTTAAGAAAATGTGGAATCGTTTCACAACTCACGCCGCCTGGAACACCTCAGCGAAACGGTGTGTCCGAACGTCGTAATCGCACTCTATTGGATATGGTGCGGTCTATGATGTCTCTTACCGATTTACCGCTATCATTTTGGGGATACGCTCTAGAGACAGCTACATTCACTTTAAATAGGGCACCGTCTAAATCCGTTGAGACGACACCGTATGAATTATGGTTTGGGAAGAAACCTAAGCTGTCGTTTCTAAAAGTTTGGGGATGCGATGCTTATGTCAAGAAACTTCAACCTGAAAAGCTCGAACCCAAGTCGGAAAAATGCGTATTCATAGGATACCCTAAGGAAACTGTCGGGTATACCTTCTACTTAAGATCCGAAGGCAAGATCTTTGTTGCCAAGAACGGATGCTTTCTGGAGAAAGAGTTTCTCTCGAAAGAAGTAAGTGGGAGGAAAGTAGAACTCGATGAAGTACTACCTCTCGAACGGGAAAGTGGTGCAGCGCAGGAAACCATTCCTGTAATGCCCACACCAACTGAAGAGGAAAATGTTGATGATGATCAAGGTACTTCAGATCTAGTTGCTACTGAATTTCGAAGGTCCACAAGGACACGTTCTGCACCAGAGTGGTACGGCAACCCTGTCATGGAAATCATGTTGCTGGACAACAATGAACCTTCGAACTATGAAGAAGCAATGGCGGGCCCGGATTCCAACAAATGGCTTGAGGCCATGAAATCCGAGATAGGATCCATGTATGAAAACAAAGTATGGACTTTGACAGACTTGCCCGATGATCGGCGAGCGATAGAAAATAAATGGATTTTTAAGAAGAAGACGGACGCGGATGGTAATGTTACCATCTATAAAGCTCGACTTGTCGCTAAGGGTTATCGACAAGTTCAAGGGATTGACTACGACGAGACATTCTCTCCCGTGGCGAAGCTTAAGTCCGTCCGAATCATGTTAGCAATTGCCGCATACTATGATTATGAGATATGGCAGATGGACGTCAAAACGGCATTCCTTAATGGACATCTTAAGGAAGAGCTGTATATGATGCAGCCGGAAGGTTTTGTCGTTCCTCAGAACGCTAACAAAGTATGCAAGCTCCAGCGATCCATTTATGGACTGGTGCAAGCATCTCGGAGTTGGAACATTCGCTTTGATGAGATGATCAAAGCGTTTGGGTTTACGCAGACTTATGGAGAAGCCTGCGTTTACAAGAAAGTGAGTGGGAGCTCTGTAGCATTTCTCCTATTATATGTAGATGACATACTCTTGATGGGAAATGATACGAAACTCCTGGACAGCATTAAGGCCTACTTGAACAAGTGTTTTTCAATGAAGGACCTTGGAGAAGCTGCTTATATATTAGGCATCAAGATCTATAGAGATAGATCGAGACGCCTCATAGGTCTTTCACAAAGCACATACCTTGATAAGATTTTGAAGAGGTTCAAAATGGATCAGTCCAAGAAGGGGTTCTTGCCTATGTTACAAGGTGTGAGATTGAGCTTGGCTCAGTCACCGACCACGGCAAAAGATAAAGAAGAGATGAGTGTCATCCCCTATGCTTCAGCCATAGGATCTATTATGTATGCCATGCTGTGTACCAGACCCGATGTAAACCTTGCCGTAAGTTTGGTTGCAAGATACCAAAGTAACCCCGGCAAGGAACACTGGACAGCGGTCAAGAATATCCTGAAGTACCTGAAAAGGACAAAGGACATGTTTCTCGTTTATGGAGGAGATGAAGAGCTCGTCGTAAAGGGTTACGTCGACGCTAGCTTCGACTCAGATCTGGATGACTCTAAGTCACAAACCGGATACGTGTATATGTTGAATGGTGGAGCAGTAAGCTGGTGCAGCTGCAAGCAGAGCGTCGTGGCGGGATCTACATGTGAAGCGGAGTACATGGCAGCCTCAGAGGCAGCGCATGAAGCGATTTGGATGAAGGAGTTCATCACCGACCTAGGAGTCATACCCAATGCGTCGGGGCCGATCAAACTCTTCTGTGACAACACTGGAGCTATTGCCCTTGCCAAGGAGCCCAGGTTTCACAAGAAGACCAGGCACATCAAGCGTCGTTTCAACTCCATCCGTGAAAATGTTCAAGATGGAGACATAGAGATTTGCAAAGTGCACACGGATCTGAATGTCGCAGATCCGTTGACTAAACCTCTCTCGCGTGCAAAACATGATCAACACCAGAACTCTATGGGTGTTCGATTCATCACAATGTAACTAGATTGGTGACTCTAGTGCAAGTGGGAGACTGTTGGAAATATGCCCTAGAGGCAATAATAAAAGGATTATTATATTTCAATGTTCATGATAATTGTCTTTTGTTCATGCTATAACTGTATTATCCGGAAATCGTAATACACGTGTGAACACTTAGACCCAATGAGTCCCTAGTGAGCCTCTAGTTGACTAGCTCGTTATGATCAATAGATAGTCATGGTTTCCTGACTATGGACATAGGATGTCGTTGATAACGGGATCACATCATTAGGAGAATGATGTGATGGACAAGACCCAATCATAAGCATAGCATAAAAGATCGTATAGTTCGTTTGCTAGAAGCTTTGCCAATGTCAAGTATCTATTCCTTCGACCATGAGATCGTGTAACTCCCGGTTACCGTAGGAGTGCCTTGGGTGTATCAAACGTCACAACGTAACTGGGTGACTATAAAGGTGCATTACAGGTATCTCCGAAAGTATCTGTTGGGTTGACACGGATCGAGACTGGGATTTGTCACTCCGTATAACGGAGAGGTATCTCTGGGCCCACTCGGTAATGCATCATCATAATGAGCTCAATGTGACCAAGGTGTTGGCCACGGGATCATGCATTACGGTACGAGTAAAGTGACTTGCCGGGTAACGAGACTGAACAAGGTATTGGGATACCGACGATCGAGTCTCGGGCAAGTAACGTACCGATTGACAAAGGGAATTGTATACAGGGTTTGATCGAATCCTCGACATCGTGGTTCAACCGATGAAATCATCGAGGAGCATGTGGGAGCCAACATGGATATCCAGACCCCGCTGTTGGTTATTGCCCGAGAGTCGTCTCGGTCATGTCTGCGTGTCTCCCGAACCCGTAGGGTCTACACACTTAAGGTTCGGTGACGCTAGGGTTAGTAGGAAGTCAAGTATGTGACTACCGAATGATGTTCGGAGTCCCGGATGAGATCCCGGACGTCACGAGGAGTTCCGGAATGGTCCGGAGGTAAAGATTTATATATGGGAAGTCCTGTTTCGGGCATCGGGACAAGTTTCGGGGTTATCGGTATTGTACCGGGACCACCGGAGGGGTCCCGGGGGCCCACCGGGTGGGGCCACCTGCCCCGGGGGGCCACATGGGCTGTAGGGGGTGCGCCTTGGCCTGCATGGGCCAAGGGCACCAGCCCCACATAGGCCCATGCGCCTAGGGTTCAAGGGGGCAAGAGTCCTAGGAGGGGAAGGCACCTCCTAGGTGCCTTGGGGGGAAGGGAAACCCCCCTTGGCCGCCGCCCCCCTAGGAGATTGGATCTCCTAGGGCCGGTCACCCCCCCCTTGGCCCTCCTATATATAGTGGGGGAGAGGAGGGACTTCATACTCTGAGTCCTTGGCCTTTGGTTGCCTCCTTCTCCCTCCCCAACACCTCTCCTCCTTCGTTGTGTGCTCGGCGAAGCCCTGTCGGAGTACTGCTTCTCCACCATCACCACGCCGTCGTGCTGCCGGTGGAGCTGTCTTCCTCAACCTCTCCTTCCCCCTTGCTGGATCAAGAAGGAGGAGACGTCGCTCGTCCCGTACGTGTGTTGAACACGGAGGTGCTGTCCGTTCAGCACTTGGCATCGGTGATCTGAATCACGTTCGTGTACGACTCCATCATCACCTTGCAAGCTTCCGCACGCGATCTACAAGTGGTATGTAGATGCAAGCTCTCTCCCATGACTCGTTGCTTAGATGAACTCATAGATGGATCTTGGTGAAGCCGTAGGAAAAATTTTAATTTTCTGCAACGTTCCCCAACAGTTATTTCATTGGCTGAGCCACCGACTGTGTCAGAATGTTCCGTGTTGGGTGGCGCGGTTGGTTCCGGGTCAATTTCCGGACTCCTCTTCCCATAATACGGATGGCTTAAAGAGCCGCTCCAGGAAGATGTTTGGAGGGACGGCGTCGCGTTTTGCACCGATGCACACCAACACGTCGGCTGCTTGATTATTATCCCGGGCTACATGGTGGAATTCGAGTCCTTCGAACCGAGCTGACAATTTTAAGACGACGTTACGATAGGCTGCCATTTTTGGATCCTTGGCGTCAAAGTCTCCATTTACTTGGGATATTGCGAGGTTTGAATCCCCGTGCACTTCTAGGCGTTGAATACCCATGGAGACTGCCATCCGGAGACCATGTAGAAGGGCCTCATATTCGGCTGCATTGTTGGAGTCCGTGTACATTATCTGAAGTACGTATTGGACTGTGTCCCCGGTTGGGGACGTCAATATGACGCCAGCCCCCAAGCCGGCCAATATTTTGGATCCGTCGAAGTGCATGATCCAATTGGAGTATGCGCCGTACTCTTTAGGGAGTTCGGCTTTGGTCCATACGGCAATGAAGTCAGCCAAAACTTGCGACTTTATAGCTCGCCTTGGTTTGTAGGTTATGTCAAATGGTAAGAGCTCAATGGCCCATTTTGCAATCCTGCCCGTCGCGTCGCGGTTGTTTATAATGTCGTTGAGAGGTACTTCGGAGGCCACTGTTATCGAGCACTCTTGAAAGTAGTGTTGCAGCTTCTGGGATGCCATGAACATCGCGTACGCTATCTTTTGATAATGTGGATACCGGGACTTGCATGGAGTTAAGAGGGTGGATACGTAGTACACTAGTTTTTGAAGAGGGAATTTGTGTCCTTCTGTTTCTCGTTCGACGACGAGCACTGCGCTTACAACTTGATGTGTTGCCGCGATATATAATAACATTGGTTCGCCTAGGTTGGGCGCGGCCAGGACCGGATTTGTTGCTAATATGGCCTTTATTTCTTCGAGTCCGGCCATGGCAGCATCCGTCCACTCGAAGTGTTCGGTGCGCCGGAGGAGGCGGTAGAGAGGCAATGCCTTTTCTCCCAAACGGGAGATGAAGCGGCTTAGAGCCGCCATGCATCCAGTCAGTTTTTGTATTTGTTTGAGGTCTTTTGGGATATCCAATTGTGACAGAGCTCGGATCTTGGCTGGGTTTGCTTTGATTCCTCTACCGGATACAATGAAGCCCAAGAGCTTTCCGGTTGGTACGCCGAAAATGCATTTTTCCGGGTTGAGCTTAATGTCATATGCTCGGAGGTTGTCGAATGTGAGCCTCAAATCGTGTACTAGAGTTTCGACGTGTTTGGTCTTAACGACCACATTGTCTATGTATGCCTCCACTGTTTTGCCGATCTGGGTAGCCAGACATGTCTGAATCATGCGCTGATATGTTGCGCCGGCGTTTTTGAGTCCGAAGGGCATTGTGTTGAAGCAGAATGGTCCGTATGGAGTAATGAATGCCGTTGCGGCCTGGTCTGTTTCCGCCATCTTGATTTGATGGTATCCGGAGTATGCGCCGAGGAAACACAATGAATCGTGCCCCGCGGTAGCATCGATGATTTGGTCGATGCGGGGAAGGGGGAAAGGATCCTTTGGACAGGCCTTATTAAGGTCTTTAAAATCGACACAAAGGCGCCAGGATTTGTCCTTTTTTACCATTACCAGGTTCGCTAGCCAGTCCGAATGTTTATATCTCTGATGAATCCGGCTTCTAATAGTTTGGCTAGCTCCTCTCCCATTGCCTGTCTTTTGGGTTCGGAAAATCGTCGAAGAGCCTGTTTGGCTGGCTTGAATCCTTTTAGGATATTTAGGCTGTGCTCTCCCAGCCTGCGTGGGATTCCTGGCATATTTGAAGGGTGCCAGGCAAAAATGTCCCAATTTTCACGAAGGAATTCTCGTAGTGCGGCTTCTACATCAGGGTTTAATTGTGCCCCAATGGAGGCCGTCTTTATGGGGTCCGTTGGATGGACCTGGAATTTGACTATTTTGTCTGCTGGTTTACAAGAGGTGGACTTAGATCTCTTATCGAGTATCACATCGTCCCTATTCACCGTGGAGCGCAGTGCAGTGAGTTCCTCTGCCGCTAGGGCTTCGGATAGTGCCTCTAGGGCTAGTGCAGCTGTCTTATTTTCAGCGCGGAGTGCTATGTCCGGATCACTGACCAGAGTGATGATTCCATTGGGCCCGGGCATTTTAAGCTTCATGTACCCGTAATGGGGTACAACTTGGAAAAATGTGAATGCCTCTCGCCCTAATAGAGCGTGATATCCGCTGCTGAACGGGGCCACTTGTAACGTGACTTCCTCGGACCTGTAGTTGTCCGGAGAGCCGAACACCACATCTAGTGTGATTTTTCCTGTGCAGCGTACTTCCCGACTAGGGATTATTCCTCTAAAGGTTGTGCTGCTTCGCTCAATGCGGCTCCAGTCTATTTCCAGTTTTTGGAGGGTTTCCTCGTAGATGAGGTTTAATCCGCTGCCGCCATCCATAAGCACCTTGGTAAGACAAAAGTCGTCCACTATTGGACTAAGGACCAATGTAGCTGGTGCTCGAGCTGTTCGGAATTTAGGTTCATCGCTGGCATTGAAGGTGATAGCCGTGTCGCTCCATGGATTTGTTGTTGCTAGTTGGTAGACTTCGGCGAGGCTTCGGATTGTTCGTTTCCACATATTATTTGATGCGAAAGTCTCGAAGACTGTTAATACCGTACTGGTACTGTTGGGCTGGTTTTCCGGGGCTAGAAGACCTTCGCCACTTTTGGCCACCTGCCGTAGTATCCAACATGCTCGAAGGCTATGTGTTGGAGTGGCGCCCTCTGTATTATGGATTTTGCAGGGTCCGCTGAGCCATCCCTCCAGTACGGTTCCGTATCCTTTAGGGGGTTTTTGCTTTTTGGTTTTTGACCCAGGTGCTTGAGCATGGTGCACCCTTTTATTCCGGACTAGGGTTGTGTTCAGGGCCGGATTGTCCCAAAATCTGGTTTCGGTTTTCCAAAAAACTCTCCATCGCACAGTATTTTCGTACTATGGTCGCCAGGTCGGCGAAGCACGTAACTTCGCGACAACTTATGGCGTTCATGATTCCCTTGTCTGTGCAATCGTTGCAGAAAATAGAGATTGCGCTTCCCTCACAGCAATCCTTTATCCTGTCCATAACCAGGAGGAATCTGGCCCAGTAATGATTTACTGTTTCATCGGGCTCTTGCCGTATTTGAGATAGATCGCTTGTGTTTGGGTGGGCAGGTGGAATTAAATTCGGAACCCCGCCCAATCTGAGGCTCAAAGGCCGAGGAGTTTCCGGATTTGGAAGCTTGGATTGCTGGACGTCGTCCAACGAATCTAGTCCGCTGCCTGACTTTAGGTTCAGTACTCGATTGATGTCCGTCCCTCCGCGGGAATCCGGCATGGAGGGATCGGGAATCCGGACATAACTGGTTTTTAACATAGAAGAAGAGTCGCCGCGTTGTTCTTCTACCACAGCAACGTGGTGGGTAGCCTGGGGAGAATTAATTTCTCTCAGATCGGTTTTAAGCCCAATCTGATCGTAGTTTGTAGCGACTCCCAGGGTGGTGATGTGATACAAGAGCTCGTTTATGGAAGAGAGCTCCATCGGATCCAGCTGCTCGGTGAATTCCGAGTTGACGCGAAGATCGCTTTTGATGACCCGAGAGGTCATCGTCGAAGCGGTGGCCGAACAGGCGGTCATAAGAAAACCACCTAGCCGGATAGTTTTACCGGCGGCCAAAGCTCCTTTGTCAATGGTACCGTCTTTAAAGACGGGAAGAGGCATCCTTCCTGATTGCGACGGCACAAAGGAACTCTCAATGAAAGCACCAATGTCGGTGTCAAAACCGGCGAATCTCGGGTAGGGGGTCCCGAACTGTGCGTCTAGGCGGATGGTAACAGGAGACAAGGGACACGATGTTTTACCCAGGTTCGGGCCCTCTTGATGGAGGTAAAACCCTACGTCCTGCTTGATTGATATTGATGATGTGGGTATTACAAGAGTAGATCTACCACGAGATCAAGGAGGCTAAACCCTAGAAGCCAGCCTATGGTATGATTGTTGTTCTACGGACTAAAACCCTCCGGTTTATATAGACACCGGAGAGGGCTAGGGTTACACAGAGTCGGTTGCAATGGTAGGAGATCTACATATCCATATCGCCAAGCTTGCCTTCCACGCCAAGGAAAGTCCCATCCGGATACGGGACGAAGTCTTCAATCTTGTATCTTCATAGTCTTGGAGTCCGGCCGATGATGATAGTTCGGCTATCCGGACACCCCCTAATCCGGGACTCCCTCAATCCTTTTATGCCATCCAGAAATTCTATATCATTTCCAATCAATAATATGTCGTCCACATATAATATTATAAATGCTACAGAGCTCCCACTCACTTTCTTGTAAATACAGGCTTCTCCAAAAGTCTGTATAAAACCATATGTTTTGATCACACTATCAAAGCATTTATTCCAACTCTGAGAGGCTTGCACCAATCCATAAATGGATCGCTGGAGCTTGCACACTTTGTTAGCATCCTTTGGATCGACAAAACCTTCTGGTTGCATCATATACAACTCTTCTTCCAGAAATCCATTCAAGAATGCAGTTTTGACATCCATTTGCTAAATTTCATAATCATAAAATGCGGCAATTGCTAACATGAATCATACAGACTTAAGCATCGCTACGGGTGAGCTTGTCGAAAACCTTTCGCAACAAGTCGAGCTTTGTAGACAGTAATATTACCATCAGCGTCAGTCTTCTTCTTGAAGATCCATTTATTCTCGATGGCTTACCGATCATCGGGCAAGTCAACCAAAGTCCACACTTTGTTCTCATACATGGATCCCATCTCAGATTTCATGGCCTCAAGCCATTTTGCGGAATCTGGGCTCATCATTGCTTCCTCATAGTTCGTAGGTTCGCCATGGTCAAGTAACATGACCTCCAGAATAGGATTACCGTACCACTCTGGTGCGGATCTTACTCTGGTTGGCCTACGAGGTTCTGTAGTAACTTGATCTGAAGTTTCATGATCAACATCATTAGCTTCCTCTCTTATTGGTGTAGTCGTCACAGGAACCGGTTTCTGTGATGAATTATTTTCCAATAAAGGAGCAGGTACAGTTACCTCATCAAGTTCTACTTTCGTCCCACTCACTTCTTTCGAGAGAAACTCCTTCTCTAGAAAGAATCCATTCTTTGCAACAAATGTCTTGCCTTCGGATCTGTGATAGAAGGTATACCAAACAGTTTCCTTTGAGTATCCTATGAAGACACATTTCTCTGATTTGGGTTCGAGCTTATCGGGTTGAAGCTTTTTCACATAAGCATCGCAGCCCCAAACTTCAAGAAACGACAACTTTGGTTTCTTGCCAAACCACAGTTCATAGGGAGTCGTCTCAACAGATTTTGATGGTGCCCTATTTAACGTGAATGCGGCCGTCTCTAAAGCATAACCCCAAAATGACAACGGTAAATCAGTAAGAGACATCATAGATCGCACCATATCTAGTAAATTACGATTACGACGTTCGGACACACCACTACGCTGTGGTGTTCCGGGTGGCGTGAGTTGCGAAACTATTCCGCATTGCTTCAAATGTAAACCAAACTCGTAACTCAAATATTCTCCTCCACGATCAGATCGTAGAAACCTTATTTTCTTGTTACGATGATTTTCAACTTCACTCTGAAATTCTTTGAACTTTTCAAATGTTTCGGACTTATGTTTCATTAAGTAGATATACCCATATCTGCTCAAATCATCTCTGAAGGTGAGAAAATAACGATACCCGCCGCGAGCCTCAATATTCATTGGACCACATACATCAGTATGTATGGTTTCCAACAAATCAGTTGCTCGCTCCATAGTTCCGGAGAACGGCGTTTTAGTCATCTTACCCATGAGGCATGGTTCGCAAGTACCAAGTGATTCATAATCAAGTGATTCGAAAAGTCCATCAATATGGAGTTTCTTCATGCGCTTTACACCAATATGACCTAAACGGCAGTGCCACAAATAAGTTGCATTATCATTATCAACTCTGCATCTTTTGACTTCAACATTATGAATATGTGTATCACTACTATCGATATTCATCAAAAATAGACCACTCTTTAAGGGTGCATGACCATAAAAGATATTACTCATATAAATAGAACAACCATTATTCTCAGGTTTAAATGAATAACCGTCTCGCATCAAACAAGATCCAGATATAATGTTCATGCTCAATGCTGGCACTAAATAACAATTATTTAGGCCTAAAACTAATACCGAAGGTAGATGTAGAGGTAGCGTGCCGACGGCGATCACATCGACTTTGGAACCATTTCCCACGCGCATCATCACCTCGTCCTTAGCCAGTGTCCGCTTAATCTGTAGTCTCTGTTTCGAGTTGCAGATGTTAGCAACAGAACCAGTATCAAATACCCAGGTGCTACTGCGAGCTCTAAGAAGGTACACATCAATAACATGTATATCACATATACCTTTGTTCACCTTGCCATCCTTCTTATCCGCCAAATACTTGGGGCAGTTCCACTTCCAGTGACCAGTCTGCTTGCAGTAGAAGAACTCAGTCTCAGGCTTAGGTCCAGACTTGGTTTTCTTCTCTTGAGCAGCAACTTGTTTGCTGTTCTTCTTGAAGTTCCCCTTCTTTTTCCCTTTGCCCTTTTTCTTGAAACTGGTGGTCTTATTGACCATCAACACTTGATGCTCCTTTTTGATTTCTACCTCCACAACTTTTAGCATTGCGAAGAGCTCGGGAATAGTCTTATCCATCCCTTGCATATTATAGTTCATCACAAAGCTCTTGTAGCTTGGTGGCAGTGATTGAAGAATTCTGTCAATGACACTATCATCCGGAAGATTAACTCCCAGTTGAATCAAGTGATTGTTATACCCAGACATTCTGAGTATATGCTCACTGACAGAACTATTTTCCTCCATCTTGCAGCTGTAGAACTTATTGGAGACTTCATATCTCTCAATCCGGGCATTTGCTTGAAATATTAACTTCAACTCCTAGAATATCTCATATGCTCCATGACATTCAAAACGCCGTTGAAGTCCCTGTTCTAAGCCGTAAAGCATGGCACACTAAACTATCGAGTACTCATCAACTTTGCTCTGCCAGACGTTCATAACATCTGGTGTTGCTCCTACAGCAGGTTTGGCACCTAGCGATGCTTCCAGGACATAATTCTTTTGTGCAGCAATGAGGATAATCCTCAAGTTACGGACCCAGTCCGTGTAATTGCTACCATCATCTTTCAACTTTGCTTTCTCAAGGAACGCATTAAAATTGAACGGAACAACAGCACGAGCCATCTATCTACAACAAACATAGACAAGCAAAATACTATCAGGTATTAAGTTCATGATAAATTTAAGTTCAATTAATCATAGTACTTAAGAACTCCCACTTAGATAGACATCCCTCTAGTCATCTAAGTGATCACGTGATCCAAATCAACTAAGCCATAACTGATCATCACGTGAAATGGAGTAGTTTTCAATGGTGAACATCACTATGTTGATCATATCTACTATATGATTCACGCTCGACCTTTCGGTCTCAGTGTTTCGAGGCCATATCTGCATATGCTAGGCTCGTCAAGTTTAACCGAGTATTCTGCGTGTGCAAAACTGGCTTGCACCCGTTGTAGATGGACGTAGAGCTTATCACACCCGATCATCACGTGGTGTCTGGGCACGACGAACTTTGGCAACGGTGCATACTCAGGGAGAACACTTTTATCTTGAAATTTAGTGAGAGATCATCTTAAAATGCTACCGTCAATCAAAGCAAGATAAGATGCATAAAAGATAAACATCACATGCAATCAATATAAGTGATATGATATGGCCATCATCATCTTGTGCTTGTGATCTCCATCTCCGAAGCAGCGTCATGATCACCATCGTCACCAGCGCGACACCTTGATCTCCATCGTAGCATCATTATCGTCTCACCAACTATTGCTTCTACGACTATCGCTATCGTTTAGTGATAAAGTAAAGCAATTACAGGGCGATTGCATTGCATACAATAAAGCGACAACCATATGGCTCCTGCCAGTTGCCAATAACTCGGTTACAAAACATGATCATCTCATACAATAAAATATAGCATCACGTCTTGACCATATCACATCACAACATGCCCTGCAAAAACAAGTTAGCTGTCCTCTACTTTGTTGTTGCAAGTTTTACGTGGCTGCTACAGGCTGAGCAAGAACCGTTCTTACCTACGCATCAAAACCACAACGATAGTTCGTCAAGTTAGTGCTGTTTTAACCTTCTCAAGGACCAGGCGTAGCCACACTTGGTTCAACTAAAGTTGGAGAAACTGACACCCGCCAGCCACCTATGTGCAAAGCACATCGGTAGAACCAGTCTCGCGTAAGCATACGCATAATGTCGGTCCGGGCCGCTTCATCCAACAATACCGCCGAACCAAAGTATGACATGCTGGTAAGCAGTATGACTTGTATCACCCACAACTCACTTGTGTTCGACTCATGCATATAACATCAACGCATAAAACCTAGCTCGGATGCCACTGTTGGGGAACGTAGTAATTTCAAAAAAATTCCTACGCACACGCAAGATCATGGTGATGCATAGCAATGAGAGGGGAGAGTGTGTCCACGTACCCTCGTAGACCGAAAGCGGAAGCGTTAGCACAACACGGTTGATGTATTCATACGTCTTCACGGCCCGACCGATCAAGCACCGAAAGCACGACACCTCCGAGTTCTTGCACACGTTCGGCTCGATGATGTCCCTCGAACTCTGATCCTACCGAGTGTCGAGGGAGAGTTCCATCAGCACGACGGCGTGGTGACGATGATGATGTTCTACCGACGCAGGGCTTCGCCTAAGCACCGCTACGATATTATCGAGGAGGACTATGGTGGAGGGGGGCACCGCACACGGCTAAGAGATCAATGATCAATTGTTGTGTCTATGGGGTGCCCCCCTCCTCCGTATATAAAGGGGGAGGAGGAGAGGGCCTGCCAAGGGGAGAGGCGCGCCCAAGGGGGGGGGGTGAAAGTGCAACTATCCCTAGGTGGTTTTGGTAATTCCTAACAACATATAGCTCATTGAGCTAACATCATTCCAAGATGAATATTTCAGGAAAAGCTCAATGAATGGCATGGCATGGATGAGAAAAGTGGATCCCTCAAAATGCTAAGGACAAAAGGATTGGCTCAAGCTCAAAATCTCAAGACTTTACATTTTATATTTTAGTGATCCAAGATCACATTGAGTCTATAGGAAAAGCCAATACTATCAAGGAGGGATGAGGTGTTGCTTAATGAGTTTCTTGCTCTACAGTGCTTAGTGATATGCTCCATAACCCTCAACTACTTTCTCACATCCACATGTGACCTAAACCCAAAAGTCAAACTCGGCCCTACCGATTCTTTCTACCCGGCGCCACCGAGTTCAGATGTCATAGCCACTACCACAAACCCTAGGCAAATCGGTCTCACCGATAGGGATCTCGGTCTCACCGAGATGGGATTGTAATCTCTTTGTTTCCCTTTGTAACGTTTTGGTACCACCGAGATGAGTGATCGGTCCCACCGAGATTGCAATGTAAACTCCCTGTTTCCTTTTCGTAACATTTCGGTCCCACCGAAATGAGCGAATCGGTCCCACCGAGTTTACCTGACCAACTCTCTGGTTAGCTTATTACCAAAATCGGTCTCACCGAGTTTGTGTAATCGGTCTCACCGAGATTACATTATGCCCTAACCCTAACCATATCGGTCCTACCGAGTTGCATGTCGGTCCCACCGAAAATCCTAACGGTCGCTAGATTTGCTAAATCGGTCCGACCGAGTTTCTCAATTCGGTCCCACCAAGTTTGGTAAGTTGTGTGTAGCGGTTAGATTTTGAGTGGAGGCTATATATACCCTTCCACCTCCTCTTCATTCGTGGAGAGAGCCATCAGAACAAACCTATACTTCCAACTTGTTGTTTCTGAGAGAGAACCACCTACTCATGTGTTGAGGCCAAGATATTCCATTCCTACCATATGAATCTTGATCTCTAGCCTTCCCCAAGTTGCTTTCCACTCAAATCTTCTTTCCACAAAATCCAAATCCTGTGAGATAGAGTTGAGTGTTGGAGAGACTATCATTTGAAGCACAAGAGCAAGGAGTTCATCATCAACACACCATTTGTTACTTCTTGGAGAGTGGTGTCTCCTAGATTGGCTAGGTGTCACTTGGGAGCCTCCGACAAGATTGTGGAGTTGAACCAAGGAGTTTTTAAGGGCAAGGAGATCGCCTACTTCGTGAAGATCTACCGCTAGTGAGGCAAGTCCTTCGTGGGCGACGGACATGGTGGGATAGACAAGGTTGCTTCTTCGTGGACCCTTCGTGGGTGGAGCCCTCCGTGGACTCGCGTAGCCGTTACCCTTCGAGGGTTGAAGTCTCCATCAACATGGATGTACGATAGCACCACCTATCGGAACCACGACAAAAACATCCATGTCTCCAATTGCATTTGAATTCTCCAAACCCTTCCCTTTACATTCTCGCAAGTTGCATACTTTACTTTCCGCTGCTCATATACTCTTTGCATGCTTGCTTGAATTGTGTTAAGATTGCTTGACTTGTGCTAACATAGCTAAAAATCTGCCAAAGACTAAAATTGGGAAAAGGATAAGTTTTTATTTGGTCAAGTAGTCTAATCACCCCCCTCTAGACATACTTCCGATCCTACAAGTGGTATGAGAGCTCTGGTCTCCATTTTCTTTGATTTCCATAGCTTTTGGTGGTCATAGCCTTGGTTTCACAACCTAGGAGAGTATGGCGTCTAGCGAGGGAAATTATCACCATAGAGGTCCTTACTTTGATGGTACTAACTTTGCTAGTTGGAAGCATAAGATGAAAATGCATATTCTTGGACATAACCCCGCCGTTTGGGATATTTGTGTGTATTGGCTTGCAAGGTGAATTCTTTGATGGGAGAGAACCGAACCGTGAAGCTAGCGCGGATGAGTTGAAGATGCTGCAATACAACACTCAAGCTTGTGATATCCTCTTCAACGGATTGTGCCCCGAAGAATTCAACAAAATCAGCCATCTTAAGAATGCAAAGGAAATTTGGGATACTTTGATTGATATGCATGAAGGTACCGACTCCGTCAAGGAATCCAAGTTGGATGTGCTCCAAAGTCAACTTGACAAGTTCAAAATGAAGAATGGTGAAGGTGTCGCTGAAATGTACTCTAGGCTTGCTGAGGGAGTCCTGGACTAGGGGGTGTCCGGATAGCCGAACTATCATCATCGGCTGGACTCCAAGACTATGAAGATACAAGATTGAAGACTTCGTCCCATGTCCGGATGGGACTTTCCTTGGCGTGGAAGGCAAGCTTGGCGATACGGATATGTAGATCTCCTACCATTGTAACCGACTCTATGTAACCCTAGCCCTCTCCGGTGTCTATATAAACCGGATGGCTTTAGTCTGTAGGACAACAACAATTACAACAATCATACCATAGGCTAGCTTCTAAGGGTTTAGCCTCCTCGATATCGTGGTAGATCTACTCTTGTAATACCCACATCATCAATATCAATCAAGCAGGACGTAGGGTTTTACCTCCATCAAGAGGGCCTGAACCTGGGTAAAACATCGTGTCCCTTGTCTCCTGTTACCATCCGCCTAGACGCATAGTTCGGGACCCCCTACCCGAGATCCGCTGGTTTTGACACCGACATTGGTGCTTTCATTGAGAGTTCCTCTGTGTCGTCACCGATAGACTCGATGGCTCCTTCGATCATCAACAACGACGCGGTCTAGGGTGAGACTTTTCTCCCCGGACAGATCTTCGTATTCGGCGGCTTTGCACTGCGGGCCAATTCGGTTGGCCATATGGAGCAGATCGAAAGCTACGCCCCTGGCCATCAGGTTAGATTTGGAAGTCTTAACTTCACGGCTGACATCTGCGGAGACTTGGTCTTCTACGGATTCGAGCCACAGCCGAGCGTGCCGCACTGTCACGATGGGCATGATTTAGCTCTGCTATTGGACAGTGCCCCGGAGGCCGCACACGAATCCGCTCCGACCCTCGATTCAGAGCCGACTACGCGGATCGAGGACGGATGGTTAGACATCGCCTTGGGGGCTGCAACCTCTACGGTGATAGAGCCGAATACCAACCTTGTCCCCTCTAAAGCTCGCGACTCCAAGGTGCCGGACTCCTTGCCGGACTCCGAACCTCCCGCGCCCCCACCAATCGAATCCGATTGGGCACCGATAATGGAGTTCGCCGCCGCGGACATATTGCAACACTCACCTTTTAGCGACATTCTGAGCTCGCTAAAATATCTCTCGTTATCAGGAGAGCCCTGGCCGGACTGCTGTCAGGACGGTTGGGATGCGGACGACGAAGAAATTCAAGACCCACCCACCACCCACTTAGTAGCCGCTGTCGACGATCTAACCGACATGCTAGACTTCGACTCCGAAGACATCGACGGTATGGACGACGATGCCGGAGACGACCAAGAACCAGCGCCTACTGGGCACTGGAAAGCCACCTCGTCATACGACATATACATGGTGGATATCCCAAAGGATGGGAATGACGAAGGAACAGCGGAGGAAGACCCCTCCAAGAAACAACCCAAGCGCCGGCGTCAGCAGCGCCGCTCTAAATCCCGCCACAGCAAGAATGGCAATTCCGGCACCGGAGATAATAATACCCCAGACAGTGCCAAAGACAACCCCCTCCAGCAAGATTCAGCGCAGGAGGACGGAGATGCCAGCCCTCACGAGAGGGCAGCAGACGAAGAGGTAGAGGACGATAGCTACATGCCTCCCTCTGGAGACAAGGCAAGCCTCGACGACGACAAATTTGTCGTGCCTGAGGATCCCGTCGAACAAGAGTGTTTTAAACGCAAGCTTATGGCCACAACAAACAGCCTCAAGAAAAAGCAGCAACAACTTAGAGCTGATCAGGATCTGCTAGCCGACAGATGGACGGAAGTCCTGGCGGCCGAAGAGCATGAGCTTGAACGCCCCTCCAAAAGCTACCCCAAACGCAAGTTGCTCCCCCGATTAGAGGAGGAGGCATATAAACCTGCATCACCAGAGCATAATACGGCTGACTGGCCACCTCGTGGCCGCGACAGAGAGGCCTCTAGGCCCTTCACTAGAACTGTACCCCGGCATCGCTCGAACAGCACAAGGCCACAGGGGAATGCTCCGGACTTGCGAGATATATTGGAGGATAAGGCAAGACAATCAAGATCGATCTACGGATCGCGTGGGCGCCCCATAATACGTGACGACAACCATCGCGCCGGACACAGTAAGTCCGGCCGGGCCGAACACAATAGACAAAGCTCGTTGGAGCTTCGTCGCGATATAGCCCAATACAGAGGCGCCGCACACCCACTATGCTTCACAGACGAAGTAATGGATCATCAAATCCCCGAAGGGTTTAAACCCGTGAACATCGAATCCTATGACGGCACAACAGACCCCGCGGTTTGGATCGAAGACTATCTCCTTCATATCCACATGGCCTGCGGTGACGATCTTCACGCCATCAAATACCTCCCACTCAAGCTTAAAGTACCAGCTCGACATTGGCTTAACAGCTTGCCAGCAGAATCAATTGGATGTTGGGAGGACCTGGAAGCCGCATTCCTCGATAACTTCTAGGGCACGTATGTGCGGCCACCAGACGCTGACGACCTAAGCCACATAATTCAGCAGCCAGACGAATCGGCCAGACAATTCTGGACACGGTTCTTAACTAAGAAAAATCAAATTGTCGACTGTCCGGACGCGGAGGCCCTAACGGCCTTCAAACATAACATCCATGACGAGTGGCTTACCCGGCACCTGGGACAGGAAAAGCCGAAATCCATGGCAGCCCTCACATCACTCATGACCCGCTTTTGCGCGGGAGAGGACAGCTGGCTAGCTCGCAGCAACAGCCTCAGCAAAAATTCTGGCAGTCCGAATACCAAGGATCGCAATGGCAGGTCGCGTCGCAACAAGAATAAACGCCGCATTAACGGCGACAACAATGAGGATACGGCAGTCAACGCCGGATTCAGAGGCTCCAAACCCGGTTAGCGGAAGAAGCCATTCAAAAGAACTACTACGGGTCCGTCCAATTTGGACCGAATACTCGATCGCTCGTGCCAGATACACGGCACCCCCGAAAAGCCAGCCAACCACACCAATAGGGACTGTTGGGTATTCAAGCAGGTAGGCAAGCTAATTGCCGAAAACAATGACAAGGGGCTGCATAGCGATGACGAAGAAGAGACCCGACCACCGAACTATAGAGGACAGAAGGGTTTTCCCCCACAAGTGCGGACGGTGAATATGATATATGCAACCCACATACCGAAGAGGGACCGGAAGCGTGCACTCAGGGACGTATACGCGATGGAGCCAGTCGCCCCGAAGTTCAACCCATGGTCCTCCTGCCCGATCACTTTTGATTGAAGGGACCACCCCACCAGCATCCGTCACGGCGGATTCGCCGCATTGGTTTTAGACCCGATCGTCAATGGATTTCACCTCACCAGAGTCCTGATGGACGGCGGCAGCAGCCTGAACCTGCTTTATCAGGACACAGTCCGCAAGATGGGCATAGACCCCTCAAGGATTAAACCCACAAAGATGACCTTCAAAGGCGTCATACTAGGTGTAGAGGCCAATTGTACGGGCTCAATCACACTGGAAGTGGTCTTCGGATCCCCGGGTAACTTCTGAAACGAGGAGTTAATCTTCGACATAGTTCCGTTCCGCAGCGGCTATCATGCTTTGCTCGGACGAACCGCGTTTGCAAAGTTCAACGCGGTGCTGCACTACGCATACCTCAAGCTCAAGATGCCAGGCCCTCGAGGAGTCATCACGGTTAACGGAAACACCGAGCGCTCCCTCCGAACGGAGGAACATACAGCGGCTCTAGCGGCAGAAGTACAATGTAGCCTTTTAAGGCAATTCTCGAATTCGGCCGTTAAGCGACCGGACACGACCAAATGCGCCCGAAGTAACCTACAACAAGACCACCTGGCGCGTTCCGAGCATGCGTAGCAATGCGGCCCCAACCCCAGCCCTCGCAAGATCGCAAGACTGGTCCTTCGCGTACGTCATTATGCTCTGGAGATACCATGGGCATAGGGGAAGGGGCACGACCACGATAGGCCCAGAATGCGGCTCAACCACATCAGGGGCTCCCAAGTGTGTCATTTCTTTATTTTTCTTTTTTTCTTACCCACAGGACTCCATTCACCAGAGGCCCTATCCGGCGGTAGACCGACCGAACTCACGATGCAACAGCCAGGGAAGAAGAAAGGCTGCGACGAATATCCAGGAGGTCTCCCTTACAAGCATTAAATCTGTTTTATACACCACTCCGCAGCCTACCCCTGGAGGGGGACATGTTTAATAGTCCCATCCCTTGCTTATCGCACTATTTGTATTGTTCTGCATTCTTAGCAGTACTTCTTGTATAAAACAATGCAGCACCTTTTTGCTTATAATTGCATTTATTTCTTTTACATATGTTCATTTGCGACATGTTGCATCCGTACACTTTGGTACGGCTAAAAACACCAGGGGCTTATGTTCCCCACATCATGGTGTGATAAGTCCGAACACTTTCACAAGTGCGGCATCCTGAACTTATAGCATTATATGCATCAGCTCCGAATCATGTCTTGGGTCAATAGTTGGGTTTGCCCGGCTCCCATGTTTTGGTACCTTACGTTCCATTGTATCGGCTAAGGTAGAACTGGGAGAACCACTGCGATTGCGCCCCAGTTGAGCTGGGTTAACGCCTCAGTGGAGAAAGCTAAAACTGACCGTCATGATGAGGCGAGAGCCGGTCGCTGTTCGAGAGGTTTTTTTCGAGTCCCTAAAGACTTATGCCGCTTAGAGTGAGGAACCGGCTTTGTCCGGCCCAGGCGTGGATAGCGCCCCAAATTCGGCCTTCCGAACACTAGGGGCTTCGCCGAAATTTAAAATTATAGAATTCTATGACTAAGTGAGAGTGTTCAAGCATTATAAGTCCGGTTGCCTAGTTCTCGTGTTGAGCGCCTCCCTAGATGGACCCAAATATGGGAACAAGAGTGCTCAAATTTATCCCGAACACCCCAGCACTCGTGGCATGGGGGCTGAAGCCGACGACTTGAAATCTCTCAGATTTGATAAACAGCCGCACAGAAGGTAATATTTTAAATCAATAAGTGTTGCTTAGCGCACATGAACAAAGTTTTCTGCGCACAGGATAACAAAATGCGAGTCTACTCAAATATTACATCATTGGAGCACTCATCCGCAATAGTGCGGGCACCCTTCAGGACACTCTTGTAATACATCTCGGGTGTGTGATACTCCTTGCCCGGCGGTGGCGCGTCCGTCACAAGCTTCTCAGCATCCATCTTGCCCTAGTGCACCTTAGCACGGGCAAGGGCCCGGCAGGCGCCTTCAATACAGGCGGATCGCTTGATGACCTCAACCCATGGACAAGCATCCACCAGCCGCCGCACCAGGCCGAAGTAGCTCCCAGGCATGGCCTCATTGGGCCACAGCCGAACTATGAGGCCCTTCATGGCCTGTTCGGCTACCTTGTGGAGCTTGACCAGCTGCTTCAGCTGGTCGCTAAGGGGCACCGGATGTCCGGCCTCAGCATACTGAGACCAGAAGACCTTCTCCGTCGAGCTCCCCTCCTCGGCCCTGTAGAAAGCGGCAGCATCTGACACGCTACGGGCCAGATCTGCGAACGCTCCTGGAGAGCTCCGAATTCGGGTAAGTAACAGGTAATTTACATTCACATGCTTGCTTTGCATGAAAAATGCCTTACCCGACGCTATTTTCTTCAACGCCTCGATTTCCTGGAGGGCCTTGTAGGCTTCGGCCTTAGCGGCTTTGGCACTCTCAAGAGCCGATGCAAGCTCGGACTCTCGAGTCTTCGAGTCACGCTCCCAACTCTCATGTTTTTCCATGAGAACCTGAAGCTCTTGCCGCACCTCCGCCACCCGTGCCTCCTGCTTCTCTCGCTCGGTGCGCTCCGCGGCCGCATTATGTTCGGCCACGGAAACCGCCTCCTTCAGGGTTGCCACCTCGTTTGTGGCCCCTGCAATACCCACGTTATCCTTGTCATTCTTTTTGCAACCGAATCCTTTTCTGTAAGGTACAACTTTAATAAGGTGCTACTCACCTTCTTTGTCCTCGAGCTGCTTCTTGGCACGGCCGAGCTCGTTCTTGGACCGCTCGAGGTTTTGCTTCAAAGCATTGACCTCCGCAGTCAGTGCGGCAGAGGTCAGCAGCGTAGCCTGCAATCCCATATCGACATATTTTTTATGACTCCTGCGTATATCTTTTTAGATCCTCAGTTCGGCGTTTCTTTCCGAACACTGAACCGAGCATCAGGGGCTACTGTCTTTGTGGTACTATTTTACATATATTAAAACTCTTACCTCAAAGCCTGATAGAAGGCTGCTGCAGGCTTCGGTCAGCCCGCTTTTGGCGAGCTGGACCTTCTGAATCACCGCACTCATGATAGTGCGGTGTTCCTCCTCGATGGAAGCGCCGTTGAGCGCCTCCAGCAAGTTATCCGGCACCTCCGGTTGGACGGAGGCCGCCGGCGCCACGGTCTTGCCCTTCTTATGAAGGGGCCGCCCGCCGGACTCCGGAACCACTACAGGTTTCGGTGCGGAGTCCGGCACGAAGTCCGGGAGGTCGCCCTGTGCCACCTCCGGGTCCTCCTCCTCCGGCTGAGTCCCTCTCTGGGATCCCACCTCAACGTCGTCGGCGTCGCGGGGAGAGGAGGCGATCGGAAGTGATGTGCTGTTCACATCCGACGAGCCCAAGGACCCGCTCGACGAAGCGGGAAGATCATCCTTGGGCGGACTGCAGGGTTGTATGCGGCATTAGAAAGACACCAAGTGGCAAAAAGAAAAATCATGAAGTCATTCGGGAGTCCGGATACTTACTATCTCGCTAGGGGCTTGGCCCTTGGAGGCCAATCCTCGTCGTCGTCTCCGGCGTTGGCGGAACAGTCCGGGGGAAGAGTCCTTCCCTTCTTGGACCCTTCGGCCTCCCTAGCTGGGGAGGCCTTCCTTTTCTTCCCTCCCACCGCTGGGGGAGAGAACCTTTTATTCTCCTCGTCCTCGGGGGAGGAGTCCGCCTCGGAGTCATCGGACACCTGAAAACGGGAACTCTTTCGAGTACCCGTGGCCTCCTTCTTGGCCTTCTTCTCCGGCACCACATGGGGTGCCGGAACCAGCAGCCCCGCTAGACGGGCATCCACTGGGTCTTCTGGCAAGGGGTTCGGACAGATAGTCAGCTCGGCCTTCTTCAGCCAGTCCTATCAAAGGAAAGGGAGTTTAGATCCCGCATAGAGTCAAACTATGGAAAACAAGTGTCCCGTAAAGGGTAAAATCATTTACCTCGTCAGCCTGACGCTGCGAGCGGAATCCGCGATCTTCGGTAGCGGATGCGGGAGCCTCGGCGCCCTTAAAAAGCACCTTCCAGGCGTCTTCGTACCTAGTGTCGAAGAGCCCGCTCAAGGTTCGGTGCTGAGCCGGATTGAACTCCCACAATTTAAAGGCCTGTTGTTGGCACGGGAGAATCCGGCGGATGAGCATGACCTGGACCACGTTGACAAGCTTGAGCTTCTTGTCCACCAGCTTCTGGATGCAGGCTTGCAGTCCGGTCAGCTCCTCCGAATTGCCCCAAGTCAGGCCACTCTCCTTCCAAGAGGTGAGCCATGTGGGGATGCCAGATCTGAATTCGGGGGCCGCTGCCCATTTAGGGTCACGCGGCTCGGTGATGTAGAACCACCCCGATTGCCACCCCTTGATGGTTTCCACGAAGGCGCCCTCGAGCCAAGTTACATTGGGTATCTTGCCCACCATGGCGCCTCCGCATTCCGCTTGATTCCCCTTCACGACCTTCGGCTTGATGTTGAAGATCTTGAGCCACAAGCCGAAGTGGGGCTGGATGCAGAGGAAGGCCTCGCACACGACGATAAACGCCGAGATGTTGAGGATAAAATTCAGGGCCAGATCATGGAAATCCAGGCCGTAGTAGAACATGAGCCCCCGGACAAAGGGTGAAGTGGGAAGCCCAGTCCGCAGAGGAAATGGGGAAGGAATACCACCCTCTCATGGGGCCTGGGGGTGGGGATGAGCTGCCCCTTGTCGGGGAGCCGGTGCGCGATGTCGCTGGACAGGTATCCGGCGCCACGCAGCCTCTCGATGTGCCCATCCGTAACGGAGGTGGCCATCCACTTGCCTCCCGCTCCGGACATGGCTGGAGAAGGTCGAGGTGAGATGTGCGGACTTGGGCACTGGAGCTCGAAGTGCACGGAGATGGATAAGCGAAGGAGGAAGAAGGTGTAGGTAAAAAGGTGGATCCTTATCCCCTTATATATGAGCGGACGAAGCTATGCGTCCGCACCGGCCTGGTAAAACTCGCTTTTCTCCCAAGCGCCGCAATCAATGGCGTGGTTAGGTTACCCACGTCCGTATTGATGAGAATCCCGGAATAAGGGGAACACGATCTCTGCTTCGACAAGACGTGCCAAGGAAACCGCTTCGCTAAACGCGCTGAGGCGGTATAATTAAAACGATTCAAGAAAGGGCTTGGTTGTGGTGTAACGCCACGCCACAAAATACGTCAGCAGATTGAACTTGCGTAAATATTATTCTCTCTACGGTGGAATGTGGAATTTATTTTGCAGAGCCGGACACTATCCTGGCGTTCACAATCTTCTACAAACTATTTGGAGAAGGAACCTGCCTTGCAATGCCGAAGACAATATGCACGCCGGACTCGTCGTCATTGAAGCCTGGTTCAGGGGCTACTGAGGGAGTCCTGGACTAGGGGGTGTCCGGATAGCCGAACTATCATCATCGGCCGGACTCCAAGACTATGAAGATACAAGATTGAAGACTTCGTCCCGTGTCCGGATGGGACTTTCCTTGGCGTGGAAGGCAAGCTTGGCGATACAGATATGTAGATCTCCTACCATTGTAACTGACTCTATGTAACCCTAGCCCTCTCCGGTGTCTATATAAACCGGATGGCTTTAGTCTGTAGGACAACAACAATTACAACAATCATACCATAGGCTAGCTTCTAGGGTTTAGCCTCCTCGATCTCGTGGTAGATCTACTCTTGTAATACCCACATCAT